>OW203987.1:20027500-25027500 GCA_934047225.1 Ypsolopha sequella
GAAGGATTTGGAATCAACGTTATTGGGTTCAATTCTGCGGTTTTCTTTTTTGGTGACTGTGAATCAAACAATAAGAAAGGGTTTTTAGCTCCACCATTTTTGTTTACTACATCGAAAATACTAGTCGTATTATCTGTAGGCATAGGAATGGACACAGTTTTCTCTGTTATTTCGTTGCTTTGTTTTGTTTCTTTTAGTATTTTCGTTGATTCTGGATTTAAGGGTGTGTATATTACAGATGGAGCTATGTCATTTTTAAATTCATCTATTCTGTTTCTTGGTAAACTAGTTGGAGCATTAGTCATAGGTGGGAGATCAGTGGATATTTTGGTATTTATTGGCTCAACGGATGCAGTATTCGACTTTGTGTAAAGTAACGGAAATTCAGTAGAAACATAGCTGGCTTGAACTGGAGCTATAGGAGTAACCACGGTTTTGGAAGTATTATTTAGTATCGTAACAAGTTCCTTCTTGTTGACAACTTTATCACTTATTATCTCAACTTTTTTTGTGAGACATTTACCGTTTCCTTTAGCCCAGAATCCTTTCTTCATGACATTGTTTTTAAATGCTTCGTAGTTCTTTGAAGTGGAACCAAGACTTGTTGGAACATACTCACTGCCGTAACCATCAGTGTCGTTGGAAAAATTAACGCGTGTTTTTTTTACAGCCATATTAGGTAAATTATTTGTATAAATATTTCCTGTCGCTAATGGCGACTTCTCTGGTTGTACGGTATTATATCCTTTTATTGGAGACTGGAACGATTTTGGTTGAACGGTATTAGACAACAAAGTCTTAGGTGAATCAAGTGAAGATCTTTTCTTGAGAATTTTCTTAGATTTCCTATTTTTTTTGTATCGTCGTGAAAGGAAGTCAGTATCTTCACTGTAACAAGACTCTGAATCGGAGTCTGAATCATCGACTGGTTTTCTATTTTTATATGAAGTGGTGTTGCTAAAGTCATTTGGACGTAGAGTTGGTGGTGGTGGGGGTGCTGGCATTTGTTTGCAATCTGATTCCGAATTGCTGGTGTCACTTCCCGATGATCTGGAGCGAGAGCGAGAACGCCGCTGCACGGACCCAGAACGGCTGCGAGCATGAGACTGTCTACCTTCGGCTGCACTCACTGAGCTACCATGTTTTTCTGCGCCACCAATTACTATTGTTTCGACACTTAGACTTCTTTGACATCTATCTAGTCTTCTTTCCTTTATGAGCTCCTCATCACTTTCAGAATCTATTGGTATTTCTTCAGGATTAGGAAGAGGTTTCGACACAGAGGTTTCTTTTTTACTTTGAGCATTAGATTCTTCACTCATACTTAATGACATATTGCTAGATGTTTTAGTAGATGTTTTATCAGTATCTTTCTTTGAATCTACATGTGAGTCTATCAAGCAGCCAGTGGTTAAGAGTTGTTGTCTCCAATCAAAGACTGTATTAAAATCGGGTGCTTGCTTTTTAAATAAATATTCAAATTTGTTTTTTGTTATATTACAATTTCTATACACTATAGTTAAAGCTGTTGCCAATACTTTTTCATAAACTGAATATGTGATTTGATTCTCATCAGAGTGCACTGAACTATTTCGTCTGTTTATACCTTCATTTGTAGAAGATATACTGTTTTCCATGACAGGGTTATACTTCAACCTCTTAGGACCAGTCTCGTAGCCCGATGATCCTGTGAGATCTCTATCCCCAGAACTAGAGAGCCTTTTTCTTGTCAGAGATGAATTTGCTCTCTGAGTAGGCCCTTTGTTCTCTGGTTTATCGTCATTTTTCTGTTGATATTTACGGAATGATTGAAATGTTAACTTCTGTTTAAATGATGGCTGATCACAGACGGAACCATCGCTGAGACTGCCGCTCACTTTGTTACCGGTATGGTTCGTCGGCCGTGTGAACTCTGGTGCCATTGTATATCCCAGTTTTTTGTTTGTCCGGATCGCGTACGGCGGCACTTTAATATGCACCGGTCCTTCAATGACGCCCACCTGAAGGCAGGAAAAATAATCTCCACTTTAGCAATGATGTGCTTCAACATATGGCACTTAAGTAAACGCAATGAAGTCTTCACAGTATATCCCTTCTCCTTAATGTCACAAATTTCACAAATAAGTATTAAATAGAAATTATAGTTAATTGTTATAATAACAGTGTTTTCTACATTTAAATTTTACCAATATGACAACATAATTGCAACTCTTGTGGCCATGTTAATAAGAACTCAGGTAGGTTTTTTTTATTGATTTTTTCGTTAGGGCATGCTTCTTTGAAGGGTTTATTAATTATTAGACAAACTATTCGATTTTGTATCCCTTCAATACATAATACACATCGTGTCTATCGCGATATTAACGAAAAATACATCAACGACAAGCAAAGATTAAACAAGAATAACATGATGGAAGCTGCAAATCATCTGCATTCAGTTGCTAAAAAATAACATTTCGGTAATGGAGTAAATAAATAGACAAAACAAAAGAGGTGGAAGGGCGCTACCTTGCGGTACACCGAAGTGACCTCACAACATAATGATGTAACATCATCGGAACAAAAAGACTGCCAAAATTAAATGTAAACCATTCTGTTACTAGAGGAGACATGTTAAAAGAGCAAGTCGAAGTCAACACAGTTGTAACCACTGCTGAAATCCACAATCATACAGCACAGTCACCTGTTTATTGTCAATAGCAAAACTGATGTCATCAGTGACCTTTTAGTAGTGCAGTGCAGTTTTGTGGGAGTAGTTATAAAAGCTTTTCCGAAAAATTCCTTAATGTAGCCAAGAAAATGCAATGTTCATCAAATTGCGCCCACAAAGTATCTTTAAATTTTGCCCAAATAATTTCCTTATATCACATCATCATCAACATCATCTTGATAAAAACACATGTACTGTTTCACAATATCATTATATTTATAACTCCAACCGGTTTCGCCTCACGGCATCATCAAGGAACAACAAACAGAAAACTATTAAATATAGGGAATTAATAAGTTACATTGCAAATGGTAAATAACTTACATCATGTTTCTAAAATAAATTAGAACCCGAAAAAGAGCATTTGAATTAAAATAATATATATTTTTATGGCAACTATATAAGGGTTAACAATAAATTACTTTCTGAACTTTTTTTAAAACTTGCTGTTGCCCGCGACTTCGTCCGCGCTGCAGCCACAGTGTAATTCCTTGGAAATCCCGCAATATAAAGTATCCCAATTTTTAAGTTGGATAATAACTTATCGAACAGTGATCTCCCTTCCTTCTTTCTTTACAATCCATGTCAGACTGCTGAGGATCGTACAGTGGTAACCGCATCAAAACCCGTTCAGCAGTTTTTGCGTGATGCATGAAAAACCGACAAAAATTCCGTTTTTAGGGTTCCGTAGTACCTAAAAGGTACAAAAAATTAAATGTATCATCCACAATACGGAAACCTAGGTACGCGAGTCTGACTCGCACTTGGCCGGTTTTTTTTGTATCATTATATTTTTTGGAATATTATCAATGGCCAGACACACAGACGTACATATATGTATAGGCCTTCATCGCCAGGAATTATTATTTGCTATGTAACTTTTAACAGCAGAAAAGTAAATTCCAAAAATATCTAAATGACGATAACTTTTTTTTCCGACATTCGATTTTAATGAAACAAAGCCTACATTCTATTCCAAATTAAGCTCTGTCCACCTGTGAAAACTACATAAAAATCCGTTCAGTGGTTTCGGAGATGTGCGCGAAAAGACAGACAGTAAAGAATTCTAAAAATCGCTGATTTGTGTTTTATTACCCCTTTTTAGTCACCCTCTATTTTTATATACTTTTCTTCAATGTACAGACACACCTGGTTCTAGTCTTTTATTATATGTATTGATGGTAACTGAGGTAATGTAAGTAGCTGCTCGAATAGTTTAACCCAAACCCAAAACAATCATGTGTACAACACACTGGGGTATTACGTACGCTAGTACATAGAGGTCAATGATTCAACATAAATTAATTGGTGACAGGGATGTGATCACTCAATTTTCTTCCTAAAAATTTACTTTCTGTTAAGAACTACAGGAGTCGCCTCGCTCTGCTCCGCTGCGCTGGGAAAGGGTCCTAAAAATTTACTTTCTGTTAAGAACTACAGGAGTCGCCTCGCTCTGCTCCGCTGCGCTAGGAAAGGGGAGTGTGAGGGAAACCTCACTAAATTTCTTTCTAAAATTTACTTTCTTTTAAGATCGGTTCGCTCCACTTCGCTCGATGGAGTCACCTATTTTTTAACTTTAGTTGCTTACCTAGTTACCAAACATTTACGAACGATTTTTTAACATTTCTATCGTTTTGGATGCTAAATGTAATTTTTTGGCTTGAAGGGCTGTAATAATTTTTATTCTCATGGAGTTAGCATTACTTTTGGTATGAATTTTATTTATCTAGCTAGGGTATTATTTTTCGTAGGTAGTCAGAATATCTTTTTGGTCATCATCACTAACATTGTAGCGGATAGTTACTTGTTGACAGAGTGCATAATTACGATATTAAGGCTGCATTCCTAAACTTCGGGATAAATGTAAAAAGTTTACCTCGTAAAAGTGAAAGAGATAAGACTGAGACGAAATATATTTACTAATCGTTTTGGAACGGCCACCTTGTAAAGGCAATTTATTTACGTGGTAAAGGATATTTTTTGTACATGTGTCATTATTACCGAAATGAAATGGCTTTACAACTCATTACGAAGAATTCTATAACCAAGAAAACAAAAATTGGCGCGTAATGTTATGACCACAGCCACAGGTTATGACAAATGTTAAAGTGAAAACTTACCCCAGAATTTACGGCGTGTAAAATTTAACTGTCAAAAGTGAATTTTACATTTCTGAGAAAGTTTAGCAATGACTTCGAGAATTGTTCGAAGGTGTTCGGAGCTCTTCGTTTTCACTCGGTTGGCTGTTAATTTTCACCTATACCCCGGCGTTTAGGAACGCAGCCTAATTATTATATTAATTTTAACTCATTCATCGCGTTTGGCGTCGAGATTAGTTTTGCGCTGCTCCTCGAAATCACGTACCTACTTGCCTCTGCATAAGCTCGCGCCATTCAGGGTGCTGTGGTGTTGCCAATTCATCCAATTTAGAGGACTCAATGTTGCAACTTTTCATGTATCGCTTCTGAACATCTTGTACCTGAGGAGTTAGCCACCCTGTTTACATAGTGTGGTGTATTCATTTACAACCTTTCACAACACAAAGGATTGCCACCGTTACCTTCAGCCGGGCGGACATTTCAATCTATTAACCCGCTAATTTTAATAGCTAAAATGAAAGTAGGTCAAAACAAAACCTAAGTGATTTTTATTTTTCTTTCCCAAAATTTGCATTTTACATAATTATTTTTTAAATCTTGAATTTTTAAACAAAAGCCTTGTGGGCATAATTTATGGCTCTTGTACCTTTGCCAGTAACAATTTTTGTAAGTATTAAAAAAACCAAATTGCGTGACCATAGAGCCTGACATATCAAGATATCAAATGTCAGTGACACGAGATACTGACAGCTAGTTTTTTATTTATTACTAGTAGCCAAGGGTATTCCAGCCCATATCCTTACACTTTGATTTATGTTTTTCAAAATATCTCTTATAAAATAATATATTGAAAAGTGTTTAGTAATAAGCGTATAAAGACATCTCATTGGATTTTTTATTATCTTACCTAACACGAAATGAAAACTTGTGGATTGGCTGAGGTATTATAATTATGTAGTATTGTACTGAGCCCAAAACTACAATTTTTTTTTTCTTTCTAGGTAGAAAGAAACATACAGAAACATACATGTATGTTCCGCTTTAGGTATCAAACCACTGAACGTATTTGGATGCGGTTTTATTTATTATCGTCGTAGGGAGCCTGGTCAACATAACGGCTGACCTGGCTATAAAGGGTTTTGATAAAATAACAATAAAATAAAACATAATTTTTAACAATAATAGAAAGACACTACCACGCGAGCGAAGCCACGGGCAAAGCAAATCTATAAAAATGCAATAGACAACCCCAACAAAGCAAAGTTAATCAAGCCTCAGGAATGACAGTCTTAGGATAAAAACTCTGATAGTTGATATAAAACAAAATACGGCAATTTATCTTAAAATTTGTTCGCCTACCAAAGCTAACAGAGGACAGATGCCCGAGGAAGCGTGGAGGAAACTGAAAGTTTTTTTTTTTAAGTACTACTTGGATGCAAAGCTTATTCATATTTCCCCAAATAATTACGAAAAAACTTGATATTCGTGCCAAATTGAAACCTAAACAACAGGTAATATCTATTTCCGGTAATTAAACAATACATACGAGTAATATAATAATATGCAAGAAATGTTGACAATTGAAGCGGAATGCTTCGGAATGATGGAAAACAATCATGTTAGATAGAAGAAAACGAGATTTTTTCTATTTATATATTATCAGAGAGCCTATTATAGATTGCTACTAGAATTTTTCATGGTTCCTTTTTTTTAGTACCTACCTATTTGTAAAAATTTTGCATTAAGCTTTCTGTATAATTGTAAGTACACAAAACCTTACCATTTGTGTATCATAGTTTGTTAGAATTATAGTTTAGTTAAGTTTAATACAACTAGATGGCGGTGAACCGATTAACATCGTGATACTCGTATCGTTGTGTTTCTTCCAGTTTGTTGTACCAATTTTGAAGTTCGAATTAGACGCTCATTTATTCACACCTATTTTGGAGTTTGATTTTTTTGTCTATTCCATTTCCAAACGTAATATTTTTTATGAAAATTTTGGACTCATCGAGTAGTAATGGGAAAAATTTCTTCTTTTCCAAAGTTTTAGTTCTCACATGAGATAATCCAGAGTTATAATTCGCCATGATCACAAAGAAAACTAAAATATTTTTTTTTTCCGTAAAATATAGACGTTTAGTGATCTTGATTTAAACCAATTTCAGTTGTATGCAATATATTTCGCATTATATCATAAAATAAATGGCGTCGCTTGTTTCTTTGAGACATAATAATAATAACCAAGATATCCTTTGAATTGGCATAGATTAAATTATGTTAAGGTGTGTTAATTCGAAAACCATTTCGAGATTTAGATTTAATAAGCCGTATTTTCGAAGTTTTGGTCTAAAAAAAACCTCATGATGATGAATATTTTTACGAAAAGGCTGCAACTTCGATTTGCCCTCGTACGACGTCACTTGAGTAATGGCTGTTTAGACATGTGTCCTTTGCTATCAAGATAAATTTACAATAATTTGCTTCAGACTAATTTGACAGCTAGATGACAGATGAGTAGAATGACAGAGACAGACCACTTTTTTCACATCAGCATAGGTAATGTCTAAAATTCTCAAATGACAAGGTCATCGGACAATTCTTTAAAAAATCATAAAAAATAGTGGTTAATTTATATACCAAAATAATGAAAACTATGTCCTAAACTGGCATATATTCTCTGAAAAAAAAATTAAAAAATATCTTTTAAAAATTAAGCTATGGGAATTGGCAAGAAAAAACAATTTACTTGGCATTGATTTTTATATTTATGTCAAAGTACAGTAGTAATGTGTGTATTCTTTGTGTCAAAGAGAAGGAAGAGACGTGAGATGAGACATTACATACGTGACAGATTCCTCAGTTCATCAAATTCTAAAAATATCTACAATCTTAAGTTATTTTGCTGCAGAAACAATGAAATATGGCAAAAAAATGTATTATCTCGAAACAGCTTTCCAATCGGCATGCCTTTGCAAAAATTTCCCATACATATATATATTTGTAATTTAACAATATTCTTCTCTTGAGTTTTCACTAAGGACTAAACTTTTCTGTGCAGTAATTCTGACGCCATTGTGGATTCGTGTTTTCACCGTCTGTGTTCAATATTGGTGTAGTAATTTGCGCCCGTGAACTTCGTTCAAGGGGAAATGTTAGAGGATTTATATAAAAACAGTGATGTGCGAAAAACACTGCATAAAATGTATTTTTTCTATCCTCTTAATGTGGCATAATATCATAAAATAGGTTTAACAGGCACATGCAACAACAAAATACTATCTAATCTTTGTTCAAAATTTGATTATGCAACTATCATTATTTTCAACCTTTCGTTCCTGTCTTGGATTTAAAAATGAACAAAAATAAAAATATTGCTTCTTTTTGTGTTTATTTTGGACCATTTTAGAGTTCAGTTTTCTCAGCAGTTTTGTATGTGACTAAATACCACTGGCCCAAGCACTTTATTGTTATAAGTGTGATGAATTGCATTTATGACATTTTTACATGTTTGAAATGTAATGTAATTTATTTATTTATTTATTTATTTTATTATTCACACAGAAATCCACAGCACATTACAAAAAAAAAAAAATAACAGAAAAGATTACCCGAACAGAGGCCAATAAAGGATTCTTCTTATACTAACTTAAATTGTAATTACAAAAAACTCGGTTTTATTTCTAAAAATGCCTTTTAATATATCTACGTACCTATTACAATCTGGACATTTCGTATAAGGCAAAAAAAATTTGTTTGGATTATCCTGGCCCTGCAGGATTCATTGGCGTAGCCACGTTAGGGCAAGGGTGGGCAGGCTCCCTCCCGGAAAAATCTATCAGATATATTTAAGTTTCAACCAAGCAATATAAGTGTGACTGACTTACCATGAATGTGGGATCAAATGGTCCAGTCAATATAAGAATGTTTGTATGGAGCAGGTTGAATGTACACTGGGTGAAAATTTGGAATTATCAGTTAAATGAAAAATTAAAATTCCAAAGAATATCTGATATTTTTTTAAAAAGAACCACATTAATTAGACCCTGGCTAAAAACAATATTTGTAAGATCAGGTGTCTAATTATTTTATAACTTTTTTCTTTCTTTTAATAAACTTTTTTACATGCTGCTCCATTAGTTAGTATTCTTAACTAGCTACTGTATTTTTTCAAAGATCAGGATTTTATTCTGACATATCAAACAAGATGCCCAAAAATTGAATTTTTTATAGTGAGACACAGAGTCAGGAGCTGACAAGGTCTTAACCATCAAATATGTTGAACCAGTATCAGATGATAATAATTGATTTAATAGATTTCCATCACAATCATGCCTCCTGCCACCTGTTATATGCCTCATACTTTAAGTGAAAATGTAAATACTTTGAAATAAATTCTGATAAACAAGCCACAAGAGTCAAATGTTGCCATCTCAAACTACAAATTTGTGGTTGGTTGTATATTATTTTGATACTCACCTTTTCAGGTGGTCCATCAGATTTGCGCTGCTTGCGTTTCCGTCGGCCAAACTCATCATATTCATCGTCTGACGATTCCTCTCGCCTACGGTACTCCACTGCACCTCGCTCATTGTAGCCTCCTCCATACCCAGTGCGAGCTTCAACCTTAAAAAAATCACATTGATCTTATCTAAACTTTGAACATATGCCATCTCTGAAAAATTCCAATTTGTCTTATTAAAACTTAAAATGTTTGCAAGTTGATTTATTTATAATGTCTCATTTCCAGCACTTTCTAGCAGCTTTGCAATCAGACATATTCATGACATAACCTTGGACACTACACATACCACACAGTAAGGTACTATGAAATTAAATGTGCATGAAAATGAGCTCTACATTAATCACGTTTGTTTACATACTTCACCAAACTTCGGCGCATTGCACACATTGCAGGTGGCCCGCCGGGCCCAGTTTACATTAGCACATTTGTTGCATTGCCAATCGTCGGCGTTGAACAAGCCCCGAGACTTCTCAGCCGCCGATTTTCCTATTTCAGTGCCAAGTTTCTTCTTCGATGGCTTCGCAGATTCAGGCCTCTCTTTGTTACACCGGTAACATGCAACCCGCCGCGCAAAATTTATGTTTCCGCAGTTAGTATCTGGACAAATCCAGTCACCTTCATTCATTTTGTTGCCGGAGATCAGTCTAGCACTGGCAACAAAGAACTGTATATTTTACCATCTTATAACGGCAAATAAACTCACTTTTCACTGTAAAACAACATTTCACTTCACCGAGGGTAAATAAGCGCAACTTTGACGGCGGTAATTTCTATTTTCAAAGAAAACCAAGCAATTTATCGCATTCAAAGATTTCAAGCCCATGCCAGCCATGACATGACGCAAAAGAAAATGCAATAGACAAAATCTGCATCATCTGCATGGATAATTCCATTTCCGTTCCTCTGTTTTCTTAACATTTGGCAAATAGATAAAGAATTTTAACAATTAACATAAAACTAATAAAGCACACATTATAAAAAAAGGCTACTGGGTACTTATAAACGATATTTTTCAAATAACTAACAAAACATGAAAATAAAAAGTCTTATATCGACCATTCCACTTCCTTCCAACCATAGACGAATATATTTTGGCTGTGGCTCAACCAACTGCCAGAGCCGGCAATTACGAATTATTGAACGGGTGCCAGAGATGATTGTCAATGAGCCATTTTCGAGGCTAGCTTCCATAAAAGTAACATACATTAGATGGCATTATCCAAAGACATAAAAAATATATATGTAATTATGTAATCTCTTGGTTGCATGGTCCTTTCAAAGATATTAAAAACATAACTAACTGGTTGATGCCTGGCTGTCAGTTATATATAATATAATATTCTGCACCTTCTCTTTGTGTGTTTTGATCATGGACCTAATTAATTATAATTTTCTCTCGTATAACTTTAATACTACCTGGCACAAATTATCTGGACACCGATTTTTACTGCGAAGACTTTAAACTTCGATAACTTTAGCAAAACCAAGCGAAACTAATTTGTTGTACGTTGAACTGATCAGGTCATCTAAAAAGGCCACTTTGGATGAATCATGTTATAATTCTGTTGTGATGCCGTCTCTTTTGCACGCATGAAGAAACCAGAAAACTTGGATCATTATGAGCAAAGACAACGGTTTATGGTCCCTACCAGCAATTAAAAAACATAATAAGGGCCTGTTTCACCACTTCCAGATAAGTGCCTGATAGTTATATGTGACATATAACGCATACAAAATGTGTTCCATTTTTAAACTTATCTTCTGGATATCACTTATCTGGAAGTGGTGAAACAGGCCCTAAGAGAATTAAAATGATGAGCAAACGGGAAAAAAGCAATAATTTTCTTGTATTTATTTAAATTCAGACAGAGCTAGGTACGAGTATCTTTGAGAATCTTCAATGATAATTTAAATAAAGTTTTGAAATTAGAAAAAAATAATTGGTTGAGATAAAAAGTATTTATTAAAAATAAAAGAAAAGATAAAATAAAATAAATTAAAAAAATATAATTCATAAACTCTCTCTTATTAAATTTGAAGCTATTATTCATCCAAGATAATAAATGGAAGAAAAAGCTAGTAATTTGCGTAAGGAAGATTGATTCCCCCTTAAGCACCAATAACAGAATTAATAATTATATAATGATTATTGAAAAACGAGAAATATTTTTGTGTACATCATGAATTCTGTTAAATTAGGGAGGGGGGTCACCATAATCCATTCCGCTTCGCTTGGCTCTCCAAATTTATTTTATCGCGCAGTGCGAGAGGGGCAGATTCAGGGCAAAAGGGAAAAAAAAGTTCGTTTTATATTTTTATTAAAAAAACTAAAATAGCTAGCAGCATTTCAAATATCAAATCTCTAGATATTGTTGAAACTGAGGTTTAAACACACCTAATAAAATATGTTTGACTTCTGTATATGGTTCTTATTCGTCAAACGAGGAGAAAAAGTGTGTTTGAAGACCTCATTTTAACAATTATTTCTATCGAGGAAAATTTATCCAAACATGTTTTCCAATTTCAAAACCCTAGATTACGAGGGGCATGCCAAAAGAAGTTAGATACTCTTTACTCCTTTGATTGACACTGGAAAGTTATACATCATCTTATAGGCTGGTTGTTTGTTGATATATCTGAAAATAGAACGCACATCATTTCTTTTTTTTTTATTTGGATGAGCATCATTTTTCCGAGAATCTGGCGGGAATTCGCTTGCAGCAATGGAGCTCAGTCGAAGTGATTGTCGCGCTATGATTTATTATGACTATAAAAAAGTTTTAAGCCTCAAGAATGTTTTGAATTTTTGGCTACTACTTTTGGTGAGTCTGGTTGCTCGCGAACTACAGTATTTAATTGGTTGGCTGAATTTAAAAGAGGACGGGGATGTCTCAAAGATGAAGCGAAGACAGTTCGGCTGCCAACCGCGGTCACAGAAGAAAACGTTCTTGCAGTCGAATACTTATTCGCGAAAACCAACGAATTATGTATGTAGAGCTGGAGCGAGAACAGGGAATTGGATCAGCAGCAATGCAAACCATAATTCACGACCACCTTTCTCTCCGTAAATGTTGTTTGAGATGGGTGCCGCACAAACTTACCGATGAACAGAAAGACCGTCGGTTGGATTGGTGCCTGTTCATGATAGATAAATTCGACGGTGGCGAGAAAAAAAATGTGTATGATATACTGACTTGTGATGAAACATGGCTTTATAACTATGATCCCGAAACAAAGTGACATTCGACTGTATGGTGCTTTGAAGATGAGCCAACTCCAACGAAATGTCGCCGTGCACGAAGCACACAGAAACAAATGGTCGCCTCGTTTTTCAGCAAAACGGATCATATTGCTACTGTAGTGCTAGATAATCAAAGAACGATGAACTCCGAATGGTATGTGACAGTTTGTGCTCCAACAGTAATATCAGCTTGGTGTGACAAGCGACCGAAGTCAGGAATCCGACGCCTTCTCGGGCACCACGACAATGCGGCGTCGCACACGTCTGCCAAAACACTTGATTTTTTCGACTCAAAAAATGCGTCAATCCTCCCTCACTCACCAAATTCCCCTGACCTAGCACTTTGTGATTTTACCTGTTTCCAAAAATCAAAAAAAAAAATAAAGGGGAAGAAGTTTGAAAGCAAAGAAGATGCACTGGCTGCCTATATTTTCGAGATTTCGGAGGTGTCTAAAGAAGAGTGGTCATTGGTATTTTCCAATTAGTTCAGACGTATGGAAAAGTGTATACGTGCTCAGGGTGAATACTTCGAAAAGATCGATACTTGTAATAAAGAATAAATTTTATAATTTTCGAGTATCTAATTTCTTTTGGCATGCCCCTCGTATATAGTCAAAATGCAAACCAAAAATTTATTAAATTAATATTTCCGTGCATTTCATAAAATACACAGAAAAGAAACACCCGTATTTTTTTCGTATATCGCCTTAAATTTCCTTACTCCGATAAAAGAAAAAAAAGCAATTAAGAATTAAAAAGCGTAATATTTATTTAAAAGATATCAAGTAGCTGTCAACGAATGCATAGGTCAAGTCAATAAGCTTCTCCTCGAGTCCGTATTTTCTTCAAAAAAAAAATTGACATGGATTCGAACACCGAAACCTGATAACTTGTAAGTTGTAAGTTGTGCTTTTATCTACTGCACCACCGATTCGATATCTGAAGAGACGAAAGGATCTTGATTGGGCAACTTGATCACGTGACCTTCGGCAGTTGTCCCAAATGCCAGCTCCGCCAAATGCCGAATCCGAAAATCGATGGATTTGTATCTTAGACATCTCTAAGATTTGTATGTGGGAAATAATTTCCTGCTGCGCTATTAAGGGATAACGAACACTCAATGGTTTTTTGACCGAACAACTCAATAGTTGTAGCTACAACCTGTACCTCCTTTTAATTTTTTGCCAAGCAATAAGAAACTGTCACCCCCTATCGAGGCTCGCCTTTCGGCCTCATATTCAAAAGAAGATATAATACTAAAGCCAATTCTGAAGGCTTTAATTTTAGTTTTAGTGCTGTCAAAGCTTGAAATTTTCCAAAGAAATTTAGCTTCTAATTCTAACTCTTAAGGACTATTTTGTATCGAAGGAAATTTAGTTTTGACAGCACTAAAACTAAAATTAAAGCCTTCAGAATCGGCTACACTAAGGCACTAAATAATACTACGCTGCAGAAAATAAAAAATAATTAAAGACTTGGGCCATTGGCCTTGAAGGAAAGAAAATAATAATAATGAAACCTCAGAGATGGCTTATGGCCTTATATTATTTTATAACAATACAGATAGAATATGTAAGTGAACAACAGACAAGGCAGTATGGCTTAGTTCCTCAGCCTTTCCCTGGTGGGATAAAATGGACCAAAAGAAACCTATCGAGGCTCCTCCCTCGCGCGCATTTTGCCCGCTTGTCAAACGATTTGTTTATTTCTGAGGTTATATTTTTATCTACGCGTTAAAATCTTCGTAATGAATTAAAATATCCAAGTTTTACCTATACTTCCGAAGAAAATTTTACATTCAAACGCCCGTGTAATTCCGAATATACGAAAACTTGTGTTCTTGTTATGAAAAACCTTAGCCTACTGGTTCTGTGAGGCCTCGTCAAAAAGTACGCGAATATTTTGTGCAAAAGGGTTTTCGCATAATGTTATCACACGATGTATGAAGATGACAACATAACTTGTACTCCTAAGCGAAGTGCACTGAGTGAGGTCACCAATTCATCCAGCTATGTATCACCGAATGCTAACTTGAAATTGTTGACGAATGTCGCCTTACTGTACCCCACACCGCCCTCGAGCGCGGTACACCGCAGGGAGAAGTCTCTGCAGATTCTATGTGATCGGTAACGAATCGTTTTATTCTCGCTTTTAATAAATGACAATAAAATGCATATATTTGAGTATTGACTTCAGTAATCTCTTTCAGGTTTCTCACCTTATACCCGATGCAAGGTAATGGTACAGTAGAAATCCAATTAGATTTCACTGCTGCTCGACTAGGCGTTGAAAAGCGTCGAATGTATGACATAATCAACATATTGGAAGCCATGCAATGTGCTGTACACAAGAAAAAGAATACATATTTATGGCATGGTGCCTCTAGACTCAATTCTTTTTTGCGTATGCTAAAGAAACAAGGTGAACATCTTCGGCTGTCTGATGCTCTTAGAGGAAAAGCACCCAAACCACCTCCCCCTAAACACAAGACACTGGGAGTAATGGCCCAAAGATTTCTTATGCTTTTTCTTGTGGAACCTATAGTAAGTATCCTATCTTATTGAGTATTTTAAACTACAAATTCTACAATGTTAATACCTACTTGTTTGCTTGCAGAACACATTGATCAACTTAGAAATGGCTGTGAGAGTGCTCATTGATACGTCAAACAAGAACAATGTGATACTATCATCCGAACAATTGGAACGCCAACACAAATCCAAAGTGAGGAGACTGTACGACATTGCAAATGTCCTCATTTCTATTGGCCTCATTGAGAAGGTTTCTGGAAATTTAATATTGAAAAAACCAGTATTCAGATATGTTGGACCATTAAAGTTGAAAAAGACTGCAAAAGTTGATTTGCTGACTCCATCACCAGTAACACCATTGACTGAGTTCAGTAGTCAGCAAAGGCTGTCTCCTTGCCATGTATTCGCTGGGCGTTCCAAAAGGAAGCTAGAATTCACAACACCGATCTCAAATAAAGAACTGAAACCAGGTCTAGCGACCCCTCCCCCTACCCCTTCACACAAGTGGGATGAAATCCTCTTCGTGGCAGATATGGAACTGACTAGAATTAACAATGGAGTTATGTTGTGATTTTGAAAATTTATTTTTAAATATTTTTGTTCATGGTGTATGAATTCTGCTTTTAGACAGTTTTCTTTCATATATTTATTAGAGATAATTGTGATAAGATTCTATATTTTGTCTTCCGGGGCTGTTTTAATCAAATGTTTTATTACATGGTAATTGACTAATACTAGGAAATGTTTCTGTATCTATATTTTGTCAGTTGTTGCTCAGACAGAGGTTTATTAATAACAGATGAAGTCATATAGTGCAATTGTTGCTTAGAGCATAGTCATTCAAAAAGTCTTGTCAATAACAGATGCAGTCACATAGTGCAATTATGAAATTGTTAACTTAGAAAACATATATTTTATTCATATTTTAAGGTGTAATTGACTACAAATATGTTTGAAATTAATTGGTATGAAATTCTTATGTTTGGAGAACTTATATTTATCTAATATTAGTCCAAAATTTATAGCTTAAGTAAGGCATACAATGTACTTTGACTGAAACGTAATTTAACAAGAGCTATGGATTTATAAAAACAGTTGACATCAGTCTTATGAAAAAATTATAAACATATATGTTGTGGAGACGCTCTTTTAACTACGTGATTTATTTATAACCAGTTGCCTTTTTTCTATTTTGTTTTAAAAATTAGTTTATTATATTAAAAGGACATGAACTTTTACTATCTGATGTTTCATTGTAGATATTTTGGTAACTGTGTTAAGAAAACAAATAAACATTGTTAAAATCATAACTTTATTGATACACCAAGGCAGTTAGTATACGATAATCTTTGAATAATATCAAAACAACTTACAAATCTTCACACCATTTATCCCCGAGAGGATATGAGAGGTGTTTCTGAGTGTAAACTATCACTAGAAAAGCCAACAATCGTAACACCCTTTTTTTTACTGATGACTTTCACGTCCCAACATGATAGGAGGTAAGCCTTATCGCCGTGCACTGAGCATAAATACACGCTTTTCAAGACATGCAGGTTTAACGCAGTGTTTTAGTATACAATAACAGGTGGTCAGTAAACAAATAAACGCGCTCTACATTCGCCAAGTAGTGAAACCTTAGAAACGCTCATGTCCAGGTGTGGACGAACCATGCTGATGGATGGATGTAAACCACGCGCAATAATTATAAAAAAATTGCAATCCCAATTTTTTTTTATCTACAATTTTAATACAAGTTAGTAAAAGTTATATTTTAATTATAAGTAAATTTCAATAAGTAACAAATTAATGATCACATCGAGCTAATACGTCAATTTTATAATTAGAGACTACCTACCATGGAGGAAATTAATCCTCTATACTACCTACAGATTAAGAAACACTAACATTAAGAAATAATACAATATATTACATATAACCATTTAGCTTTTCTTTATAAATAGTGATAATTTAGATAACAGTATTGTAATATATATAAACGGGTCTACCGCGATCAAAAATTTTTCAAGAAAAGGACACTACGTTACGAGACAGTCGCATGTCTCGTGGTCTACGGGAAACTCGCAAGTATGGCGAGGTGCAGTGATGAGATGCAGGTGACGACACAAGTATTTTCCGTCTACCCGCAAAAACATTTAGTCTTTAAAATTAATTGTTATCTGTTTCACGCACGGTACACAACACTCACAGTATACGGAGATGCACTAAGAGAGGAATCCCGCGATTTAAATTTCCCGATAACTGGACTGCATGTGGGAAACAATTTGAAACCATCTTACCGATTGAAATATGTGATTTTAATCGCTTCACGCACAATTTCAGAGATAAGCTCGCTATTTGCTTAAACTGTAAGATTACTGATACGTGCTTTATTCTTGTGTGCAATAAAGGATTTTGAATTGAATAGTAATGGCGATCGTTGGAGAGAATTTTCGGGTATGCAGTTCTATCCAGTGGTTGGTCCCGGATTCTAAAAGATGTCTGCCGGTTTTTTACAGCTGCTATGTGTTCCTTGAACCTTTCCTGTATACTGCGTTTTGTTTAGCCTATGTAGGAACTTCCACAGCTGCATTGTATCTTATAGACACCTGGATTTTGACGTGTTTTTATAGACTAGATTTATAGACACCCGTTTATATATATTATAATGTAAACGAAACGCTAAAATTTAAAGTTATAGATAACAGTACTGCTTAAAATATACCTACACATAAATAAATTAAAGCAAAAATGTGGGATGAAAAAATGCGTTATAAAATGGCGATAGGTTCCCAATTCGCGATGGACTAAATAATGTCTAGCGATCATATATTATGTAACATATCGTCCGACATGGATCCTCGAGGGGGTGTTAGTGGTGTTCCCGAGTGTGAACTGTGAAATGCAAATCAGTCTAAACTTGGTACACCCGCTTTTTACCGACGATTGTTACATCCCAAACATGATGACTGGTGAGCCATATCGCTGTGGTTTGGGCACAAATGGACCATCAGTTTAACGTGTTAACTGAAGCACGCAGATCGAATAGAATTTAATGTGCACCGCGGGGATTGAACCTACGACCTCTGGTTTAGCAAGCAAGCGCTCTGCCACAGAGGCCGTCATATAATCAAGACATTTTCAAGAAGCTAACCATGCCTTAATTGCTTTCACCTTTTCCTAAAACCAGAAACTACCTAATTATTCTACAATCTGATGGTGGTTTGTTTTCTATCCTATATTATAAATTTATAACTTTGTATCAATCAACAGATGCCTTGTTTAGGCTAACAGAGCACTTTTCTCTTTACAATGGGAAATGATCAAGTTCCCTATGTGAACTACACAAAACACAAATTCCATGCTGATTTAGCCCAGTAAGTATACATCGTAACTAAGGTCTTGTCTGTACAAAGGAAACATTATATGCAAGAAATTTCTTTGGGCAACCTTAGCCGTGGTAAAACTATTTATAAAACTTAATATATTTTGTTAGTGAAGTCTCGTTTCACGCTAATGCCAGTTTTACAGCTTAGTCACACTTCGGTGGATAGAAATTTGCATGATGACCAGGGGCTCTACCGCGTAATTCTCATTTGTATCAACTTCAAGCAAATGCATGCGAAATTCAACGCGTGCAAAAGAGATGGCATGTTAGGCGGGCGTCGTCGCACGCCTGACAAATTTCAATCTCAAGTTGATGTTGATGAAAATGAGAATTACGCGGTAGACCCACAGTTTCAAATTGATTCATACATTTTCGTACATTGGGAGAACACAATCCAAGTGCACCCAGACGCAGACAAAACGCTACTCAATAAATAAATAAAGTTAAGACAAATCGGGGTCGGCATAGAGGAGTGCGGGCGGCGGGGTGAGGCGGCCGGGTGGAGGCAGATACAGCGGCAGGGGGCTGTGTCACACCTGCTCGATCATTGGGAACTTCTCCGGGTCCTCAGACTCCGGCAGAGCCTCCGCGTCGTAGAAGCTCGCGTGGAGAGCTACCACCGTCACTGTTGCTCCTGTGACAAGAGATTTTCAGGTCGGGCTATGTTGTAAATATTACGTATATTCGGGAAACTAAGGGAACCTTGTCACATATAAATAACTATTACCAGTAAAAAACGCCAACTATATTGAATGTGTGGAAATCGTTACTGTGACAAGGTTCCAAAGTGGGTCACAGTTCAGTTTCTCGGTGGAACATGCATTTTTCGGACTTCGGCTTAGTTCGTACATTCCGTTAGTCTGTTGTGTTTAACGAAATGATTATGGATGGCTTTAAGCAAGCATAGTTTGACAAAATAATGTTATTCGAAGGATGTGATGATAACTCTATTAAAGGAGTCGAAATATTTGTATTTGTTTTTTCATATTTTCTTCATATTGACCAAAAAAAAAAGTAATAAACAATATAGAACTAAATAATAAAAACAAAGCAGTTAAGCTTTCTGCCAAGGACATAGAAAAAGCTTATTGAACGAGCTAGCGAAGTTCTCCGAGTCTACTTGAACAATCCGGCGTTTGTATATCTATATATGTATGTATGAATGAATGTCCGACGATAACTCGAATATCTTAGATCGTACTTCATCGAAGAGTTATTTCAAGTATTCAGTAAGTATCTGATTAAGTGTCCAGTAAATTCGTATGAAAATCCATTGCATATCATGTTTATTTTTTAGACTATCCGAGTCTCTGACGTTAGTGATGTCCCTGACATTAGAGATGGGCTTTGTCATTATTACACGTTGACATAGTGATGTAACTTGACATAAGAGATGTGCCTGGCACTAGGGATGTACCCAAAGGATGTGGCTGACATTGCGGTTGTTCCTGACACTAAGGATGTCCCTTACACCAGGCAACCGCAACTTCGTGTTAACAACCTGTATATCCGTTCCGGAGATATGGCCAATCAAAGTTATGCCGAAAAACTGCCAAAAAACCTGTCAGTTGTCAAAAAGTATCAAATTTGAATACGGGACCGTAATTAGCGATCCCAAATGCCTCATGATCCCAATACCGAGTTTCATGTAAATCGGACCATTTTTAGTGCCTGTCAAATATCCATTTTTTTGTTTTGGTCATGTAGCCCCTGTCAAACCATTCATCAGTCTAAACCCGAAGTCTCTAGCAATAGCCATTCAGGAGACACGGCAGATCAAAATTTTGTCAAAGAATATCTTGGCCGATTATTTTTTTGGCACATCCCTTGTGTGGGTGACGTTCCTAGTGCCAGGGACATTCCTAATGTATATCACTAGGCCAAAGTAAAATAATGACAAAGCTGATCTCTAGTGTCAAAGACAATGTCAACGCACATACCTTAAGGCAAGGACATCACTACGAACCCGGGACTAAAAATGTCAATGCCCAACCCTAGTGCCAGGGACATCACTATGTCAAAGTCAAAGAATGTCGAAGCACATTCTTAACGTCATAGTCTCGGAGAGTTTAAGAAGATAAAAACTATTTTTTTTCAATTAGATTATTTATTAAGATTATATGTTTTTTTATTGCAAAATCCATCGCTTGTAATAGTCAAATTATTATTAGAGTGCATTCCAACTAGGAATCAATCAGAAACAAATTTAAAAGCACAAATATTATTGAAAAAATTCTTCGGGCCAGGATTTGAACCTGCGATCTCCTGCTTACATGACAGGCACGCTACCGAATGCGCTACCGAGGTTCTTATCTGAAACGACGAATTTTTCCACCATATCTGTACACCGAAATTTATCGCAGAACATTTTACTTTACTTACTTACCTAATACCCAAAACAGAACAGCTCCAGCCCCTGCCAACCAGCAGAGAGCCATAGAGCAACCAGCCGCGACGATGTACTGGTGTGTCTTACTTAGTTCATAGCTTCCGATCTGGAAAGATAAATAGAACTAAGCTTAAAAACTTGTAGACAGCATTTTACAAGATAGAGACAAAAGAAAGAGTGGCAAGGTCAAAAGAGAAATACTTTTGAAAAGTTTTAAGGTTAACCTGGCAGTATCCTTCCCAGAAAAAAATGTCAAGACAATAAACCATATATATATATATATATATATAAGTATTACAATCTCACCAAACAAACCCTGAGTTGGAATAATATTAGACCAAACTTACTTTTGGCTGAAAAATAATACATAGCTTTGTTTAAATATTTTTTTAAATATTTTATCATTTCACAACAATGCAGGTAGATACGTAAATAAAAAAAATATATAGCAGTAAGTTTTACCTTCCAGTTACTTGGGCCTGATGTCAACTTTCTGTATCCAAAGAAACTGGCAACCATGGTAATTAGAAGTAATGGAGATGTGATTCTGAAACAAAAAGGTAAAATACATATAAATACATATAACCAACCCGTTCACAGCCGATAGGAGACTAGTTCCCAGCAGTAAGTGGAAACAAATATTCCAATCATGAAATACATTCTATTAGTTTTTTTTGCGCGTATGGTATTGGTTTCTTATATCCCTAGGGAACTACTCAATATTTCTAGATAAAAAGGAGCTCATCTATATGTTATCCCTGGTTAACTACTCTGCAACAAGTTTCATCAAAATCATTTTAATTGGTTGCAGAGGTATATATGTCGATTCGGCACAACACAATTTAACTTATTTGACAGGACTAACCTAATTTTGAGCGTCTTGTCCTTGTCTTTTCGATACAGAAAGAAAAAGACAGAACACTCAAATTAAGTTTAGTCCTGTCAAATAAGTTAAGTCGTGTTGCGCCGAATCGACACAATTATATATCTAACAACTAACTTAACAATATTTAGACATTCTCTAGTACATTGACAAATGCTTTTGTAGTTGATTTTCTATAAAATTTTACATTCACATTTAGAAAATTAGTGGAATTTTATGTAAAAGGGCACTCATAAAAGAATTGTCAAAAGTAAACTCCTACTACTTACAGGCAGTAAGCAAACAGTCCCAAGAAGACCACCAAATAGTTGGCTTGAAAATGTTCCACATTTCTGTAAAATCTGCGAGAGAGTCGCGGAAGAGAGGCAGGTGCCTAAAAGTTAAAATAAACAATTAATTATTAAAACTAACAATGAGATAACAATGAAATAAGATGCCAGTAACATTTTGTCCTAAAATCTTCATGTACCATACTATTCACCTAATGACAACCCACCCCAATCTAGTGAAATATAACAACAAAAGGCTTCTTTTAATTATAATTACTATACTAACTTTAAAGTTGTCAGTGGCAACAAATTGCGTCCATGGTCTCCGTGTTGCCAGGAGGCCCATGACCAGGGCAGGAGCAGCTCCGCTTCGAACATGCTGCATCAACCTATGAAAACATTATAAAATATAAATTTTCTATATTAATTTAACAAGAAAACTATATTAAATATAGCTGTTTTGAATGTTAGAAAGCTACTACATGCATATCCGTCTATGAAAATATTATACAATCATGTGCAAAGATGGTTTGAAAACAACAGCAGTAAGACGAATCAAGCTTGTGAAATTCTGCATAACTATAATTACAGTGATTAGGTACTTTAGTTGAAATACAATGAAAATAATTGAAAAAATGCTTATTGATGTTATCTGAAAAATTTAAAGTTCATATTTTGAATTAGTCAATTTTGATAACTTCCTGAACTCCATGGTTCTGCATTTCTATAATTACAGTGATTAGGTACTTCAGTTGAAATACAATGAAAATAATTGAACAAATGCTTATTGATGTTATCTGAAAAATAAGTTCATATTTTGAATTAGTCAATTTTGATAACTTCCTGAACTCCATGGTTCTGCATTTCTATAATTACAGTGATTAGGTACTTCAGTTGAAATACAATGAAAATAATTGAAAAAATGCTTATTGATGTTATCTGAAAAATTTAAAGTTCATATTTTGAATTAGTCAATTTTGATAACTTCCTGAACTCCATGGATATTGAATTAGGGATTATCTCTTAGAGTAATGCTAACTTTACACCACAGAGTTCAAAAATCGACACAAGTGAAACCGAGTTTAAACAAACTGTTACCTGACAGTTGCACAAATGTGTTTTGAAACACTTCCGACAATGGGGATGATGCCTGGGTTGTCAATAAATTTAAAAACATGTATACGCAAAATTGATATAATGCTTACTTACTTCACCAATTTTGCGTAAAGTTCAATTAGAACTTTTTTATACAATGAAATGATTTAGAAGTTACTCATTTGCGAAAGTACAAAATTATTACGTTACTTCTAAGTATTTTCATACAAAAAAAACGTTTTTGACGTTTCATAAAAGGTTGCTGATTTGACTAATAGTCATCATCCCTATTGTGAATATTGCATCTATAGGCTAATTTTACAAAATTGTTCTATTATTTTGAAGCAGAAAAAAGTGAAAATGATTATTGTGAATGTCATATCAGGCACATAAGAGCTCAATTTCCCTCTCATTCTTCATCATCAGTCTGATCCACTTGTTGACAATCCTGCTCTTTTTTCGGAACTGCTCCGATAGAATTAGGGCAAGCAAATCATTGTTGATGAATATAACCATCAACCATTAAATTTAACGAATATTGAACGTTAACCATGATATTCACTAAACAAAATTAATATTATCAAACAAAAATATCATATCAATTCCTTTGGCAGTAAAATTGGCAATGCTGACCAATGCACTTTCTCTCGCTCAAGACGGAATTCAGAGCGGCAACGTCGTGTTGTGTTGCATCCAGCGAGTAATTAAAAATATTCATTCCATTGCATAAGTGCATTCAATTGTATGCTCAATCTATCTTACGATAAAACACATTTACTGTTTGGGATGTCTTATTCTAAACAAAAGGAAGTAATATTTTTAACACTATTTCGATTGGTTAATGGTTGACTAATAAGTTAGGTTAGTTTTGTTGTGTTACTTGGAAAACAAAAACGCGTCGTCGCGTTGTTGTTCTTTTCCGTTAAATGTGAAGATTGTGAAGTTGTTTTGCAAAATAACCATTTCGATAGGTATGTGGGAGTGAAAAAATTATAGAGTAGTAGAATATTTGTTTATTGGTTGAAAATATTCGTTAATATTTTTATTCAATGGTTGCATTCAATCAAAATATTAACAAATCTTTTGTACTACTAAAACTTTTTTGTCAATTAACTATTAACCGATCAATAAACAATTTCAACCATTATTGACATCTTTATTGCAAATACAAAGGCTGTAATACCTTATTTTTAGTTTACAACACTTCATTTCTTTTCCTTGCGACTTCAAAATATTGCAATTTTGGCTTCCCTCTGTTGAATTTAATTTGACGTTAATGTGACCCAAACCTGTTCTAAAACACTTTTCTTTACAATATTATTAAAAACCCTCTTTAAATTCTTTTAATTATTTTAAATTCTTAGTTCCTCGAGATAAACCTTTACGTTCAATTACTTTTTCCTTATTAAAAACCCCCGAACACAACTCTGAAGCTTATGGTAACTCATTTAATGTTAGAGCTATTGAACTCTGGAATCCATTGCCGCATGGTATTTGTGGCTGTCCCACTATTAGTTGTTTAAGTTAAAGCTAAAAGAGCACTAGCACTGTGGAACAGTCTTCCTCTGGACATCCGACAATCTCCCACCATCTCTACCTTTAAAACCAGAGTCTATCAACACTATCTACGGCTACAGAATCAGTCACCACACCTGTAATAATTTTCACTTTGTCCCCTGAGTCATCCTTCTCGTAACTACCGATATATTGTTGTACCTATATTTATTTACGTACAGTATATACACTAATATTTATATTATATGTATGTATATTTTTGTATTTATATATGTTTATGTAGATGTTATATGTTATATTATTATGCAGATATTATTAAAAGTTAATATTTATAAATTAATCAATTGATTAACTTATTTGGCACTACCTTTGCAATTTCCACATCACCAAAGGTTAACTGGTAGAGAATGCTAATAAGCATTAAGTTCGCCTTTGTGCATTGTAAACTTATTTTGTGCAATAAAGAATTTACATACATACATACATACACTACCTCTCTCTGTCTTAAAGTTGGTAAATTATTGTATGTATTTATTTATATTAGTATTTATCTATAGAAGTATATACACTGGTGGACAAAAAAATCGACTCAAGCATTGTTGTTCTACATTTAAGGAAATAACCCAATCATACAAACATAAACATATGAAATATATATATCATTTTAAAGGTATAGGCCTCCACCTTTGAATAAATGAATTTTGGTTTAAAAGTATTCGCTATACAGGACGTGAAATTCATTTACCGTATTTGAACAGTTTTTACCTCGTACAGATACGTGTACGCGTTAAGCTCCCTTTATCCCGTTAAAAGGACGTGCAATAATTTTTTTTCCTCACTTGCTTACACAATTTCAACCTGTTAACACCTACCCTAATTACCCAGTGATTACGTCATCCGAAAATGGACACCACGCCATTAGAGGCCACTCAAGTGCTTACCCTATTGCGATTGGGGCGGAACCAACGAAGCGTGGCTGCAGAATTACACCTAAGCCAATCAGCTGTCTCCAAAGTCTTCAGGCGCTTCGTGGAGACCGGCGGCGTCATTCGGAGGCCAGGGTCTGGTAGAACAAGATGCACTTCTGAGCAAGATGACCGCTTCATCGTTTCAAGTTCTTTAAGAAATCGTCACATGACCGCAGTTGAGATCCAACAAGAACTCAGACAAGTACGAGATCGGGCTGTAAGTCGGCGAACGATCGCTAGAAGACTAAAGAAAGCTAACCTGACACCAAAAAGACCAGCAACCGGGCCCCAACTGACCACAGCTCATCGGCAAGCGCGACTTCAATTTGCCCGAGAACACGTAAACTGGACCTTGGACCAATGGCGCTCCATTTTGTTCTCTGACGAGTCCCGAATGTGCTTGCATTGCAACGACGGGAGAGCACGGGTCTACAGGAGGCCTGGGGAACACTATGCGCAGTGCTGCATCACTGAAACCGTTGCCTACGGAGGAGGTTCTGTTATGGTGTGTGCAGGCATTTCGTTGGATGCAAAGACCGACTTGGTTTTTGTGAATGACGGGACTGGCAGGGGTGGTTTAACCGCTCATCGGTATATTGAAGATATTCTACAGCAACATGTCGTGCCCTAAGCAGGATTTGTCGGCGATAGCTTCGTGTTAATGCACGATAATGCAAGGCCACATGTTGCTGCAACGGTGCGGCAATATCTAACCGAGGTGGGGATACCCACATTGGACTGGCCAGCGCGAAGCCCCGACCTTAATCCCATTGAACACATGTGGGATGAGGTTAAGAAAAGAGTAAGAAAGCGGAATCCAGCTCCTGCGTCACTCAGTGACTTGAAGATTGCGATGATGGAAGAATGGGATGCCATTCCAAAGACAGCAGTCAAAAAACTTATTAGGTCAATGAAGAACCGGCTGCAAGCAGGGAGGGGGGAACACGAAGTACTAATGTTAAACTTAATTAATGAATAAATGAATGATTTTGTAAAACAATGTTTTTTTTTTCAATTTTTCGCTATTTGATTATTTCAATATTTATTAATTCATCACTTAAAAAAAAATTACAGCCTGTATAGCAAATACTTTAAGACAAAAATGCATTTAATCAAAAGTGGAGGCCTATACCTTTAAAATGATATATGTATATATTTAATATGTTTATGTTTGTATGATTGGGTTATTTCCTTAAATGTAGAACAACAATGCTTGAGTCGATTTTTTTGTCCACCAGTGTATTTATATATTATTATTTTATTTGTATGTTAATATGTCTTTATTTGTAGTACACATCAGTGGCGTGCACAGAACTGTTTGCTGGAAAAGCAAGCAATTGGTCAAGAACAACAATAAAAAAAATATTAAAAAATTTAAATATCACTTTGAAAAAAAAAAATTGTATGACGCCAGGGTAGACAATGTCTACCCTAGAGTGAAAATTTCCTATACAAACTTTTTTTTTCAAAGTGATATTTAAATTTTTTCATATTTTTTTTTTATTGTTATTCTTGACCAATTGCTTGCTTTTCCAGCAAAAAGTTCTGTGCACGCCGCTGGTACACATATGTATAATTACTTATTTTTATTATTATAGTGTCCTCTCCCACTAAGATTTGCTGGAAGAAATCTCTTTTCAGAGATAAGCTCGCCTCTGTACATGTATTTTATTGTAAATAATTCTATGTAATGTATCTGTGTACAATAAAGAATAAAGAAATTTTGGCTCGTCTCTTATACGAGTATACATACAAAGGTACCTTCATTTTTTTTTCCAGAATAGCTCTTGTTATTGTTATTTATCTCACGAAATTTCAGTTACCGGAAATCAATAGTTTTCTCAAAAAAAATTTTCAACTTTCGTAAAATAACCTCAAAAATTGTCTTAAGGTTCAATTTTAATTGATTTTATGACTTTTTTTTTGGTTGTGTTCCGAAACTGCTGTGAGTGACGCATTAAAATTGACGTAATTTAATTTTTTTTGTTGTATTTCGCTAAAAATTGGCTCAAAGGACTAGTATCCAGGATATAAAAAAAAAAACCAATGCAGATATTTTGTTTTCTTCGTGATTTGAATCAGAGCACCCGACTCCATGCAAAAAATAGGTTGAATAAGTTCCAAAACCGAATCAGAGCACCCCGACTCTATACAGTCTTGTGGGTACTACCCCTAGAGTGTATATAAAAAGCCGTAGGCGTGGAGGAAGGGCAGCCCTCGCCTGCTGTAACAAAGCATAGGCACCCGTGCGAGCCGTAGCGGCTGAGGCTGGTCGCCGAAGGCGACCAACAAGCCGAAGCTGCGAAGGTGAGCATGGGTGACTGTGCTTTGTTACGCAAGGGCGAAGGGGCTGCACTTTCCGCAACGCCGAAGCAATTGCAGAAGTCATATTGGGTCTTTAAAGTTAGGTTATGTTCAGTTTTTTTTTTTTTTTTTTCAAGAAACTAGTTTCATTACACCCTCTCCCCAGTGATCCCCCTCCCACTATACGTATACTTAATATTCGAGTTATTTTATCCTACATAAAACATAAAATAACCTTTTAATTTTGAAAAAAAATTATAAAAAAAAAACTATTGATTTCCGGTACCCCCCCCCCTTAGGGGGGGGCTTATACCCCCCTCCCCCCCCCCATCGCCCCCCCTAAACATATACATAGGTACATATACGTATATAAGAGTCCTTCCGAAATTTTCTCACAGGAATCACTCACAAACAATTAACATGTGACGTGTCCTTACTTAATGGGCGCATAACTAATTTGTTCAGGTAGTGATTTGTAAACAATGCACAATGATTTAAAAATTTTCCAATTAACAATTTTCAAATTGCGAAAATATTTGTTTCGCATAATTACTGTTTGGGGCCATTGCACGGGTTAAAAGCATTTCTCTTGTTCGCATATTTATCTCTGTAACTTTCTTGTAGACAAGTGAAATTTTGCATGACGATTACACATTTTGAAATGTACCCTTACTTTACCTCTAGGTTGCACCATACCATCTAATACAATAAACGAGTTAACTAATTTTACCTTCTT
Source organism: Ypsolopha sequella (assembly GCA_934047225.1). Lineage (NCBI taxonomy): Eukaryota > Metazoa > Arthropoda > Insecta > Lepidoptera > Ypsolophidae > Ypsolopha > Ypsolopha sequella. Next base: position 20,056,154 of record OW203987.1, read on the forward strand.
GTACTTGCCCTGTGATCAATGGTGTTGATTCAGTGTAACACAACTTAACTTATTTGACAGGGCTAACCTTCTTTTAAGCGTCCGGTCTTTGTCTTTTTGATATAGAAAGACGAAGACAGCACCCTTAAATTAAGTTTAGTCCTGTCATATAAGATAAGTCGTCTTACACCGAATCGACACAAATATCTAATGAAACTAACCAATGATTGATAGGCATTATATTTACTAAAATAGACACTCATGTCATGATAAACACATTAGATATGGTGTATAACATACAAATAATAATTTAAAAAAATTTAATGGTTCACTGTGATTGCGATGCATGATAAGAGCTCGTCTAATAAGCTTCAAAGAACCCGTAACATGGAAAATATTAGTGTTAGTAACAACTTACAATTCGACATCATTGACATACTTTTGGAAACCTTTCCTTTCTGCTGTTGCATTCATTTCTCCGGAAAGATCAATGTTGACAGTCTCACTCATTTTTGTAGCGCTTAAGACGAAGAAATTAATACTTTATTATAGGTATTCTGATTTTTACCCAGAAAAGCCAACTCGACACAAATTGAACAAATTCTAGAAAACAAACAAAATAAACGTCAAACAAACAATCATACGGTGGGATTGGTTATATGAGATCACTACTATTTTCATTATTTCCAACTGTTTTCACTATTTTCATCCAAAAAACACCCACTATTCGGTCACGACTATTGGAACAATAGTATTATGCTCTAAGGTCTGATGTCTATGGTCATGACGAAAAATTTTTTGGCTATTAGCATCAGGCTCAGAATAAGGAATACAAATAGAAGCCTGACTAAAATAAGAACTGGGCATTAGCCATTGTACTCATCTAACGTAAATTACTCCTGTGTGCGAGTGAATGAAACGACGGACCGCACTTACTTTATATTTTTTCCTGGTGTGTCACTAGATTGAACCAAACAAATGTCAGATGGATGTAATTTGGATGTATTTTAAAAATTATAATACCATCAAATTAAATATGTCTCATCATTGTATCGTTGTGTTGTAATATCGTACGTTGCGTGCATCACATCTTAATTTGGTGGCATCGAAATGTCTATTGCATTTTGCGAAAGTTTACAGCTTCACCGAGAGAAATTAAATATTTTGGTGCTCTTCCTCTCAAAATTCGTGAAAGTGTGATTTATTATTGTTTGTGTTGATTGTTTTTTTAACATTGTAATAAAATGTCTTGTGCGATTGTAGGCTGTAAATCGCATACAGGAAGAAAAGAAAACAACAATGAAGCAATATCATTTCATCGGTGAGTTTTGATAGTTTTTATGTTAATAAGTTGCAGGATCATACCTAAAACTCAGTAACAATAATAGTAGTTCTTGTAAATCATACTCGTGTTCAATTCTACACCGATATTTGCCTGTTTTATATTGATTTTCTGCCGACTACGAGAGGTTATGTTTTTTCGTATAGTGATGTACTAAAGTCCGTGTGGCCGTGTGGCAAACTATCGAACATTGGTTCCCGCGGCAGCCGTGCATAAAGGTTAATAGATTAATGAGAGGTTTTCTTTTTGAGTATTAAAAAAAAACATAGTTTCCCAGAACTCTGTAGATGGTGTTGAACTGACTACGTTGCTAGGTGCCAAAGCCAAAACGATTGAAAAAAAAACATTGCGTCACGTCACGTCACGTCACATACGCTCGTTGGTTGATGACATGTGTGCTGAGCATATTATGTGCGAATGCTTTGTTATGGTCCGTCCAGGTTTAAAATGTACCATGGCTTGTACTCATTGTGCTTTACGACTTTCATCTTTAGGAAAAAGATGTATGCCTCCATTTTTATACAAATCCACAAGGCACAGACTTCTCTTCTTTTTCTCTTGGGAGATTTTCTTTCTGGCTTAGAAAACTCAAAAAAAGACTGCTAATTATTTTTTTCTTTTTCCTTGTTGTTATTATTTATTTATTTTCAAAATGTCATTGTGATGTGATGTGACAATGACATTAATTACTTTTTTATGTACGTTTCGTTTTACGATCTCAAAATTACATCCAAGTGCAATAATCAAAAAATTATGTGACGTTCCGTTCCTTGCAGTAACTTACCAAGTTCAGCGCCATCTATCCAGCGACTAGGGAAGAGTAAAAAAAAAAAGAAAAGAAAATCCCTCATTGCAGCGCGAGTTAAAAGAAAAATAATGCCGAATAAATATCGCTATATTTTTTTGTTACAGATTTCCAAAAAGGGAAGAATTAAAAATTGAATGGCTTAGACGAATAATTTGACCAAATTGGGCAATTAAAAAAGCGGTCATATTTGTTCGAAACACTTTACGTCGGATTCTTTTAGACCAAACGAAAATTTAAATTGGAGACTTTTAAAAGCAGATGCCTTACCAACGTTATATTTACCAGATACAGACACATTGGTAACCTTTAAATAATTATGTATAATTGCATTATCAATCTTGTTTGTAGGTACGTGCTTGTACTATACTATAGTATATTAACTCGATAATTTTTCAATTTTAGGCAACAGAACCAGTACCTATGGATGTCTGTGGTTTAGAAAAGTGCATACTTCTATGTTCGCAAATCGTTCTGAAAGGCCTGTTCGTTTACGTTACTGCCGTGATCGACTTGACGAAGAAATTCCGCAGATCAAGACATTTTCGTACTTAGTGGTTGACAATAAAAGTACTTTGACAGGGTAGTTCTATCGTGAAATGAATTTTGGGAATGCTTATTGACTTGAACTGCGCATAATTTGATTTCTTATTACAGGTTATTAGGTATTTTAATCGTTCATTATTTGTTATTAGTTTTTATTCAAGATAAGTTGATGTTTATTTCATAGAAATAAAAAAAAATGAAATTACCTCTGTAGTAATTGCGCTGTCATCGCTCATCATTGACATAATATTATTATTACGAATCCTATAAGTCTATGATATTATGATTTCTATTGTTGCGATTAATTCTTTCTTCCTTGATTGAACAAAGACGCGACATCAACGAACATCTATTTGATTGAGTTACGAGGCGACTTAAAAAGTATCCACTTAAATAGTTTACGGTTATATCTCTGATACAAGCTACAGCATTTTTTGTACTAGAAACAAGCACAATTTTGGACTTAACTTATGTACCTACCTGCCTACTATATAGTAATTTGTACTTAATAAAAAATATGCTAAACGAAAGATATCCTTTTATTAATTCCTTATTTACACAATATAACATGTGTCCCACTGGGGTAGACAGAGACCACTTTGCTATTAATTCTCTTGGGCTCCTTCCAAAGCAAGAGGATGTCACCAGAAAGGTCGGTGCCTCCTGCATTCTCTTTTTTTTCACACTTTGATACGATATGATGTGTGGTAAGGAGATTGGTCGCGGTTCATTTCGATTTGGTTTATTTATCGTAGTCAAAAATCGACATTGTTACATCACTAGCAAAGCAACGAACTAGTGACAACCTACCTAATTAAGAAAAAACTAATACATATCCATCTCTCTCTAACGCACTAAAATGTCGTAAGAAAATCAAGGATAGGTGTCTTTCTCCGCGTATTATTTTAGCCAGGTTTCTATTTGTATTCCTTATTCTGAGGGATCAGGCCGCAGGGTTGGATTTCGTAGTATAATTATACTATTTGTACCATATTTTCATAACATGTAGTACCTATTGTAATGGAACTATACTACGTAAAAATACCATAATTTTATCTTCAGGCTGAGCGACTTGTTTTATTGGTAGAAACGTTTTGCTTTTTAACATTTACCCTACAATATAGGGAATTTTTGTGCGTTATGAATATTTTTAGTAAATTTTTTTTAAAATTTCACTAACAAATAGGCTCTTTTATTAAATTACAAATATTTTGAGCAAATTTTTTTAAAATTTCACTTTCAAATAGGCTATTTTGTTTGTATTCAAAACAAAAATCGACGAAAAACGAAACGTAGTATAATTTTAACCAAGTAGTATATTTTTAACTCTCATAGACAATAATTTTCCGAGGGTCTGAATCCAACCCTGATCAGGCCACTACGAACCACCATGATGGTCGAGCGGTCACGAAGTCTGTATGGGTTTTTCTGTGTATACTGAGCGTCTGTTTATTGTCTTTCCGTACGGTTCGGCCCAACACGACTTAACTTATTTGACAGGACTAAACTTAATTTGAGCGTTCTGTCTTTTTCTTCCTATTTCGAAAAGACGAGAACGCTCACAATAAAGTAAGTCCTGTCAAATTAGTTATGTTGTGTTGCGCCGAATCGACACCAATATACTCTATTTTCCACTATAAACACCCACAATTCGGTCATGACCCTCAACAAATGACAAAAATCGTGAGGAAAAATTGGCTTTTAAACGTGATGTTGCAGCTAACTTCAGGCCACTATAAACCACCAGGGTATGTACAGATAGCGCCACGAGCACTGTTGCCGTTTTGGCATTTTTAATGCTAAATTTGGCACTTTTTCACCTTAATTAGCATGTTAAATTTGAACTTAGCATATTGCATTATTTTAGCATTTTTTGTTTGCAAAGCAACCTAGAGGTTTAAAAGTGTAATTTGATAATAACAACCAGACAAATATGTTATTTTGGAGTATCGTCTATCTATGGCAGTACAAAGACTGTGCCGATTTCTGGACTTGGCATCTTTAGTAATGTCCATCCTTTGTCTTCCACACTCCAATGCAGAAGTAGAAAGAGTATTTAGTCAAATGAATGTGGTTAAAACTAAACTGAGGAATCGGATGTCGTTAACTACACTAAACTCAATTCTGTCAGATATGGACTCTGAAGATCACAAAAATTTTGTCATTCCTATAATATTCCTGATGACGTGCTGAAACTCATTAAGGGTATTAAAGAACATGCAATGGCTAATGAAAGTGGCCCGTCAGCGTCACAACAAGACGAGCCTGTTGATGACCTTCAGGTATTCTTCGAAATAGAAGACTAAGATTTTGTTTTTTTGATTTAATAAATACTTTAAATAAAATTGGCATTTAATTTAGCACTTTAAAAATTGTACTTAGCATTTTTTAGCATTTTTCCGGCGAAAAGTTGGCATTTTTCTAAATTATAAAACGGCAACACTGGCCACGAGTTATGGCCGCTCGATTGAGAATGGTGGCGCGATTGGCGGAAAAAATACTAAACATAATAAGTTTTGAAAAATGTTGAACTGCTCGTCGTCGTCGTCGTCGTTGGCGTCGTCGTCGATATAAATAAATATATCTACTCCCATACAATGTTCCATCTGTTGATAACATTGAAAGATTGTTGTCATGTGTTCCTGCAATGTCTTATACCTTCTGTTGTTTCGTTTATTATCAGTTTTAAATTATCGATGATTTCATTCGTCTCCTTTTTAATAAAAGAATTCACGTCATACATAATTTTTCTTGATAGCCTAGTAATCACTTTTTTTCAGCATCTTTCCCACTACGAAACGAAAACGAGGAGTATAAAATAGTTGTATTTTTGACACACACAGAGAGGAACACCCTTCACATATTTACTTTAGTTTATTTTATTTTACACTATATAATTTTACTTGTCTCACTCAATAAAACTATCATAAGATTATAAATATTGGAAGAGCGCTGCTGCCTGAAACACCGGTCTAGAGTACTCTAGCACCTAGTTCGGGCACAGACGTACTTACTGGCAACTTGTTTTATGTAACTTGTTTTTAAGTAATCATGTACAATCAAACACTGTAATATGATAATTTGATTTAAATAAACTAAACTATAAATAAACTGAAACTGATAAATTCAAATTGACCCCCTTTGAGGTAGGTGTTACAGAGGGAAAGTGCATCTCCCGCGGTGCATATATATTATAGCTACTAGGCCGTGTTCGGTGTCGATTTCATATTATTCAAGGATAAATAATTCATTTTTGGAATAAAATAGTTGCCCTTCCATAGAAAAAACGAAAAACCTTGCAAAAATCAAAATTATAAAAATAAAATAATCGAAATATCGTCCCTGAGAATTATACTATGACGAGTAGCACCAAACAAAAAACATGATTTCATATCCCTGTTATCCTCAAATATGATAAAAAGTATTAATTTATAAAAGTAAAAAAAAAATGTTTACAATATTTTTCAACATGTTTTTAAAAGGTCAACTACCCGCCCGTACACCTCTGACTATAACGAGGTTTTTCACGCACTCCTTCATATGCCGTTTCCATATTCTTTCGGGATTCCTTGGACTGCTCGCCCCGTGGTTAGCGTAACAACCACGGTGGTCGAACTCCAGCAACAATATTTGCGTGAAGCCTTAGCAAACTTGCAATCCCGCGACGGTTGATATAAAACTCCCGCAACGATATATGTGTAAGACTTACTGTTCTGCAGTCCCGCGGCAGTTGGTAGAACTCCCAGATCAAACGTCAGCACCCTTATATATAACCTCGCATGACGCTTTCCCTCTCCCCAACAAAACCAAAAATTTTCAGAACTTATGATCCTGTCAAAAGGCCCTTGAAACCCAGTTTTGTCAAACTTGAACAAAACTTAAATTAACGTGCAAGGCACTTTAGGTAACCTAAAGTGTAACACAGAATACTGAAACAATATAGTAACTCTTCTAAAAGATAATTTTCATCTCGACTTCTCGACATTTTATTACGAAAAACACATTTAACCATAACTTCAAGAAAACATCTCCATCGTTTCATAACATATACCTCATGTTTTCATACAATTAAACATTCCATATCACGTCAAAGCAACACCGAGTGGTCTTTCAATCAAAAAATAAGAAAGGCTGAACCATATAAGTGGTACAGGGTACTGGTACAGAGCGTTCCGCATGGGACTAATAGTGCTAAAACTACCATCAAACTTCTCACACCCGTCAAGTCGTTCCGAATAGAAAATGGCATCAATCACTTCTTAAACTTATGATCCATTCGGAACTTTTTTTAACGTGACATGGACGTTGACATTGAAAAGTGACAGAATTTTTTGAAATAAACTACGTTAGATAAATACAACATGTATATATACTACTATACTAGGTCCAAATAGTGTTTCCTCTAATTATTATCTTTGAATCATAGTTCAATAACAAACTCTTATGCTCCAAATAAACTATTTTTGAAATTAACAACGGCCAGCTGTCACTTTTCATGGATCGCTCACAGTGCAAACGCTGTGAAGCATGGGCGATGATAGCACGACATGGTGTCGTTAATGATGGCATCTATTTATTTTATTGGATATCTTATTGGACTGACAGTGACTCGGAATAATCGATTATGTCGTGACACGGAATGAGGTATGAGTACATGTTGGAGTGGAGACACTGCGTTCGAATAACACCGCGTTCCGCATGACGCTAATAGTGCCAACACTACCATCAAACTTCTCACGCCCATCAAGTTATTCCGAATGGACAGTGGCGTCCATCACTACTTAAACTTATGATCCATTTGGAACGCTTTTAAACGCGACATGGACGTTGACACTTGAAAGTGAAAGAATTTGTAGGAATTTGTTTTAGGTTACGTGAGTACAAAGGTTATACTACTTTACTAGGTCCAAGAAGTGATTTCTTACTTCAATTCTCTTTCTTCAATTTTTGAATCATGGTTTAATAATAAACTCCTCTGCTCCGAATAAGTTATTTCTAAAACTGTCGTCAGCTGGCTATCACTTTTCATAGATCGCCCACATTGCAAACGCTCTAAAGTATGGACGATGATAACACAACATGGCGTCGCTCATGATGTCATCTATGACGTCATAGCGACCATTGTAGGGCTATCGTTATCGCGCTAACACTGACTCGGAATTATTATGTTGTCATTCGGAACGCGGTCTAAGTGGTTATATTCCCTGCGTTCCGTAGTAGAATTACAATAGATCATAAGCCATTCACTCTCAGAATAAGGAATACAAATAGAAACCTGGCTAAAATAATACGCGGAGAAAGACACCTATCCTTGATTTTCTTACGACATTTTAGTGCGTTAGAGAGAGATGGATATGTATTAGTTTTTTCTTAATTAGGTAGGTTGTCACTAGTTCGTTGCTCTGCTAGTGATGTAACAATGTCAATTTTTGACTACGATAAATAAACCAAATCGAAATGAACCGCGACCAATCTCCTTACCACAGATCATATCGTATCAAAGTGTGAAAAAAAAGAGAATGCAGGAGGCACCGACCTTTCTGGTGACATCCTCTTGCTTTGGAAGGAGGCCAAGAGAATTAATAGCAAAGTGGTCTCTGTCTACCCCAGTGGGACACATGTTATATTGTGTAAATAAGGAATTGATAAAAGGATATCTTTCGTTTAGCATAATATTTTTTATTAAGTACAAATTACTATATCGTTGGCAGGTAGGTACATAAGTTAAGTCCAAAATTGTGCTTGTTTCTAGTACAAAAAATGCTGTAGCTTGTATCAGAGATACAACCGTAAACTATTTAAGTGGATACTTTTTAAGTCGCCTCTTAACTCAATCAAATAGATGTTCGTTGATGTCGCGTCTTTGTTCAATCAAGGAAGAAGGAATTAATCGCAACAATAGAAATCATAATAATCATAGACTTATAGGATTCGTAATAATAATATTATGTCAATGATGAGCGATGACAGCGCAATTACTACAGAGGTAATTTCATTTTTTTTTATTTCTATCAAATAAACATCAACTTATCTTGAATAAAAACTAATAACAAATAATGAACGATTAAAATACCTAATAACCTGTAATAAGAAATCAAATTATGCGCAGTTCAAGTCAATAAGCATTCCCAAAATTCATTTCACGATAGAACTACCCTGTCAAAGTACTTTTATTGTCAACCACTAAGTACGAAAATGTCTTGATCTGCGGAATTTCTTCGTGAAGTCGATCACGGCAGTAACGTGAACGAACAGGCCTTTCAGAACGATTTGCGAACATAGAAGTATGCATTTTTCTAAACCACAGACATCCATAGGTACTGGTTCTGTTGCCTAAAATTGAAAAATTATCGAGTTAATATACTATAGTATAGTACAAGCACGTACCTACAAACAAGGTTGATAATGCAATTATACATAATTATTTAAAGGTTACCAATGTGTCTGTATCTGGTAAATATAACGTTGGTAAGGCATCTGCTTTTAAAAGTCTCTATTTTAAATTTTCGTTTGGTCTAAAAGAATCCGACGTAAAGTGTTTCGAACAAATATGACCGCTTTTTTTAATTGCCCAATTTGGTCAAATTATTCGTCTAAGCCATTCACTTTTTAATTCTTCCCTTTTTGGAAATCTGTAACAAAAAATATAGCGATATTTATTCGGCATTATTTTTCTTTTAACTCGCGCTGCAATGAGGGATTTTCTTTTCTTTTTTTTTTACTCTACCCTAGTCGCTGGATAGATGGCGCTGAACTTGGTAAGTTACTGCAAGGAACGGAACGTCACATAATTTTTTGATTATTGCACTTGGATGTAATTTTGAGATCGTAAAACGAAACGTACATAAAAAAGTAATTAATGTCATTGTCACATCACATCACAATGACATTTTGAAAATAAATAAATAATAACAACAAGGAAAAAGAAAAAAATATTTAGCAGTCTTTTTATGAGTTTTCTAAGCCAGAAAGAAAATGTCCCAAGAGAAAAAGAAGAGAAGTCTGTGCCTTGTGGATTTGTATAAAAATGGAGGCATACATCTTTTTCCTAAAGATGAAAGTCGTAAAGCGCAATGAGTACAAGCCATGGTACATTTTAAACCTGGACGGACCATAACAAAGCATTTGCACATAATATGCTCAGCACACATGTCATCAACCAACGAGCGTATGTGACGTGACGTGACGTGACGCAATGTTTTTTTTTCAATCGTTTTGGCTTTGGCACCTAGCAACGTAGTCAGTTCAACACCATCTACAGAGTTCTGGGAAACTATGTTTTTTTTTAATACTCAAAAAGAAAACCTCTCATTAATCTATTATCCTTTATGCACGGCTGCCGCGGGAACCAATGTTCGATAGTTTGCCACACGGACTTTAGTACATCACTATACGAAAAAACATAACCTCTCGTAGTCGGCAGAAAATCTATATAAAACAGGCAAATATCGGTGTAGAATTGAACACGAGTATGATTTACAAGAACTACTATTATTGTTACTGAGTTTTAGGTATGATCCTGCAACTTATTAACATAAAAACTATCAGAACTCACCGATGAAATGATATTGCTTCATTGTTGTTTTCTTTTCTTCCTGTATGCGATTTACAGCCTTCAATCGCACAAGACATTTTATTACAATGTTAAAAAAACAATCAACACAAACAATAATAAATCACACTTTCACGAATTTTGAGAGGAAGACTACCAAAATATTTAATTTCTCTCGGTGAAGCTGTAAACTTTCGCAAAATGCAATAGACATTGCGATGTCACCAAATTAAGATGTGATGCACGCAACGTACGATATTACAACACAACGATACAATGATGAGACATATTTAATTTGATGGTGTTATAATTTTTAAAATACATCCAAATTACATCCATCTGACATTTGTTTGGTTCAATCTAGTGACACACCAGGAAAAAATATAGAGTAAGTGCGGTTCGTCGTTTCATTCACTCGTACACAGGAGTAATTGACGTTAGATGAGTACAATGGCTAATGCCCAGTTCTTATTTTAGTCAGGCTTCTATTTGTATTCCTTATTCTGAGCATTCACTTCATACTTTCGTAATCGATTTTAGCGATATAATTCTATTACGGACCGCAGGGATTGTCTTTGGTTCGAATCGTTGTTATCGTCAATCGTCATAAATGTGTTCTATGGTTTTGTTATCGTTGTAATCTCAGAATAAGGAATTTGTAATCGTTGGTTGATGGTTGGTTTCGTTCGTACTTGGCTGTTCATTTATTGTAATGTTTTTGAATAAAATATATTTTATTTGTTTTTGTGGCTCTCTGAGTTTATTGTCTGGAATAAGATCAGATTCAGTGGACACAGAAACTGAAGTTATATTTTCAGAAAGCCCAGTTTCTATTGATGGTAGGTTATGTCTGTTCACTTTTGTAATGTATACGTTCCTTAATAAAATAAGTGTTTAATCACTATTAATTAACATTATATCATTGCGCTTTAGAAACACAGAAAGAAAAGTAAATCTGGATGTGAGGAGCTCTGAACCAGGATTCGAATCAGGGACCACTCGCTAATCTAGCGAATTTACCCTAGTACTAATACTTTACCACAACCGCCTCTGTAAACGAGTGGTAGAGCGGTCTCTTGCTAACCCAGAGGTTGTAGTTTCAATCCCCGCAGTGCACATTAATTTGTGTTCCGTGTGTGTACTTCGGAAGGCACGTTAAGTTGGTCCATTTATGCCTGGAGTACAGTGAGAGCTCAAGACTCTTCATACTTGGAACGTAATAATCATTGGTGAAAGGTGGGTGTCTCAAGGACAGTTCACACTTGGGAACACCTCTGACAACCCCTCAGTTGTGTTTCAGTTGGCATAATTTTGTGATAAAGATTGTTTACTACATTGTATTTTCTGTATGCCAGTCTCCTCCAATGCCATACCGAGGAGATTTTCTCTGATTGACCATTGTTTCAGATTATATCTTGTGTCGTAGTTGTGGAGCAGAGATATCAGACTCCCATTATCTATTTCCCAAGCTGAGCCCCGAGTCGCAATTTGCTTTCAACGAGACTTTGTTCCAGAAAGAGAGGGTTCTCATTCAAATCTTGTCTAATTCTGTGTCATATGATTTTCCAATAATTACTTCGGCTAAATCAGATTGTGAAGGTGTTGGAGAGGTAGATATTGATAAAAACTCAGTTTTATCTAATGCTGATAAATTACTTGTTACTTTTAACCTTGAAATAAACTGGCTTATCATAATCAATGATGTCCTTAAAAACAGGGCAGACATAGTTCTTATTTTGGGTATGAATTTCAGTGGCAGAGGGATCAGTCTTGGTTCCCGGGATACCTGTGGAAGCCATGCATTTGCCCTAAGTGCGGTGACCACCTTGGCTGGATCTTTGACCCTGTAGACAGAACTTTTATGTCTTCAAAACCATTCTTTGGTTTAGTCTTGACCAGCCTTATTGGTGAAAACTGTAAATACCTCACTGAATTTTTTAGTTTGGGTTTGTGATGTACTAAAATCTGCTTGGGAGTGTTGTGTTGTCTTATTTGTTTCATCTTGTTATGGTTTGTGTTACAACTTCTCTTATTTGGAAGCCTGTCATTTAAAGACATGGACTTATATATATATACATCCGTGTCCATGTTTAAAGATTGATATTTTATTGTCCTTGCTCTTGGTTAAGATGAGGTATGTTTATTTGTTGACAGTTTGGCTAGTGTTCTATATTTCTCAGTGATTGTAAAACCCCAAACATAACATTGTGAAGTACTTTATAGAGTATAAGAGTTCTTTTTTTTGCAGTTACAGATTCTTTGATCAAGTTTCCTGGACAATTTTGACAATAAAATGGCTGCCATTGATACCCTCACTGCTAAGGAGAAGCAGTTTCTAGCCAAATGTGAAGACGAATTAAAGGATCGCTTTACTGAAAAGGATGAAGAATTCATGAAAGTGTTCAATTTGGAAACACCTGTCCCACCTATATTAGAATCCTGGTGGGTACCAAACAACCAAGGAAGGAGGAACGATCGCCGCAATAACCAGCGTCATCCGTACGAGAGACAAGGAAACCAGGATAATAGAGACCATTATAATAGAAGGGGTAGAGACGACAGAAGGAATAGGGACCATCAGGACAGAAGAGGATATAGTGACTACAACAGAGATGATAGAGGACACGGTGGCTATTCCCAACGACCAAGATATTACTAGTTTTGTAATGTTTATTTATCTATTGAAATAAAAGAAGACATTTTCTCAAAAGAATATATTTTCAATTATTATGGCTCGATGACATTTTAACAACTTAGAAATTAATTCACCAATAAAATTATGCAACTACAGCGATCTTTATTGAAATAATAGTGAATAAATAAATAATAGGTTCATTAAAACTCTCAATGCTACTCAACAATGCTAGTGATATTATAAATTTGTAACAATTATGCCGATATAATTTTAAAACCTAAGTTCTGCAATAATACATTTATCTGTTTGCATTCAAACTATAACAATTAATGTGTAGTACAATAATCTGCATGGACATACGCATGCGCAGCGAGCTCGTCGCGCGGGCTGTGCAATGACCGCCTTGGTTACTACCACGGATCTCTCACAGACCAAGGCAGGCTGAATCAAATCATACATTTCGCAGTACATATAAACCTACTTTTTTACCCTTAGTAAAAGCTCGTACATTTGATATGTGAGAGTTCCTTGGTAGCTGCAAACAGACCCTAAAAGGTTGTAGAACCTGCAATAACTTCCCGTACTATTCCCGACTTCCCTGATCTTCTACATCATGAGACAGACCTGAGTAACGTCATGCTAAGTGACACAATTACTAAGCACAATGACTATTACATTCATCAAGCTTTCTAAGATAAATATTTTTTAAACTTCATTATTATTTTAATATTACACATCGGCTACTCGTCTCTGTTTTGAAGCGTTACATCAAAAATAATTTACATGTTCCTTACTCTTTAATCCATAAACAAAACTTACAATCTTCGCTAACCTAAAGTGCATATACAGCACAAAATAAGCTTATAGTCAGACCGGCTAACTAATGAAAACATTTCATTATTCTTTACAATGAAATGCAACCACATATAACTCAAATCACAGTGAAAGTGTAACATAGGCTCACTAACTTAATATTATGACTCAATACAATCAAACACGAACATACAAAATCCACTACGGTACAAAATGAATATTAAAGATAGTAACAGTTGACAGAATCAGCAGTCACCAATGAGAGTGACGTGTCGGCGCGGCGCGAGAGGCGAGGCTGCCCAGTCCCCAAGCGACTTAGGTTGAAGATCTGGCCTCTTTGGTGAGAAGGATTACTTCATTCACTGCAACTATGTATTCAACTTCAACGTTCTATAAATCAACGGTCAACACCAATAAGATGGCGCTAAACACATAGTTAATGATTGATTCGTTAGATAAACCTCTACGTAACATTATACATTGATTTTTATTACAAATATTTTTTCATATGTTATTTTCTTAACAACAATGCACAATAGTAATTGTTTGAATTGACACGTATTCATTATCGGATTGGTCGAGTGTACAACCGGCGGCGCTCGACATCCAGGTCACCGGCACCAATCGTAGACCGATCAACCCGTAACGCGAACTAATCATTATCTAATCCATCGAGTTCACTACTGAGCTCTTCCCTCTCTCAACTTACAAACGAATGACAATTGACTAGTATTAATGCCCTTCCTACACATTCGGTCCGCCTTCCATCGGCTCGCCGAAACGCCTCGCCTTCCATCCTCCGACGGCCCTAAATTCGACAAGGATGAAAACATTGGTCAGGTTTACATGACTAGAACGTATCGAGTCATAGCGTGTAAAGTACAAAATTTAGACCTGCAGTCGAAAAGTATGATTCAAAATGTTCGTAGCAAATGTTCATAAGATATTCTAAAGCTTTGTTTCGGGCGCGGGGGCGGCGAGGTTGGGTGGGTACTGCCCTATGGTGACGTCGGCCGCTCAGATGAAGGTCCAGCACTCCATGATCTTGACGATGAAATCCTCGCGGGTTGTGAGCGGGTCGTTGTCGTATGTCGTGCAACATTGTGTACGGCCGAGGTACAGGTCGCCGTCCAGCCAGAGGCCGAACTTGCCGCTAGAAGAAGGAACGTATTGGTTAGTGAGTTTCTGTGAGTAAACTAGATGACTGGGCGCCTCAAATTGGGATCAGTGTTCGTTTTTCAAACGTTTTTTAAGTACACTCTCACGTTAAGCGACATTACAAGGGTTACGACATTATAAAGGGTTACTGCAACTAAAGTAGATATAGTAAATAAAGTCTCAACAATGTACAATGGAAAATATGATATATGAGTATTCGACTCTAAGACGAAAAGAAGCTAGCTAAAAAGGAAATATGTTTTAGCGTGAGCGCGCCTCGTATCTCGTGTTGTAACAGGCTTGTTAAAAGTCTCTGACGTTTTTACAATGCTGACACAACAACGCATTAGTGACAATGTGTGACTGGTAACGTCCTCAACTATGTCATTCATCATGTATGTAAGAAGTGAAAGTCAATGAAGGTACAACATTCAGCGTGCTGGCGGTCAGTAATGTCCAAACTGCTTAAATCAAAGCAACTCACTCTCCGGCGCCGATGGAAATGTTGTCGTTGCTGCCGCGGATGAAGTACATGTTGTCTCCTGTCCAGCCCCAGTACCTGAACTTGGTCTTCACTGGTTTAGGCGATTGATCTTGAAAAAAATTGTCGATTTAAATTGGTGTTTTTTTTAGATATATATGACAGCAAGGATATATAGACCGAATTGTGCAAGTAAGCGTTGTGAAGTTTATTGTATCAGTAAAATTTGTTTGAACTTGTCATAGACAGACGCATTGCTTCTACTTGGAGCGGGAACAGGAAATGGGAAGACGGAGGCCCCCAAAAAACGTATTCCTACACTCACATACATTACATTAATTTATACTACATTTACATTTAAAATACCGTGACGATGACGACAAAAGTGCAAGAAATAAGACAAGATGAGTGGAGTGGACACCGACCTTCTTTCTCATCGTCCTTCTTCTCCCCATCCTTGACCTCATCCTTGGCCGGCTCCTCAGAGTGCGACGCCCTCCGCGGAAGGTCACCTCCCGCCTCCTCCTCCATTCTTTGGAAGGAGAACAGCAAAGACTCTCCGGTGCCATAGAAATGTTCGGAGGGATGCAACGCGCAGGATGTTAGTGCGCCGAATACCTACAAGCAAATCGATGGCATTTTAACTCTTTGATTGATGTGATATTTAATGCGAATTCCTACAATTTGCGTAAAAATACTTAAAAAACGGTTAGAAAGAATGTTACCAAGATAATCAAAATTATATAAGACTTTATTGTTTTTGAAAGTTAACTGAGTAAAGGTCATGTGCAGAAAGGCTTTTCAAGTTAAATGAAAGCTGTCACTTTCCTTGTCAAAAACAGTAAGGTATAAACCTCGAAGCAACCGCATTTTCTTACAGTTGCCTCGGCGAACAATTTCCCCCCCCCCCCCCCCCCCCCCATAACTCTGCCCTCGTCCATTTGGGGTCCATTCAGCCGGTACGGGGGGGTTCGGTACCACTTCAAGACCCAGATTACAACTCGCTATTCGGTTGCCTCTCCGGTTCAAATTTGACGTGCCATTGCTTTGAATATAAACCGATCGGTTGATGTATCATTGTGACCAGACAATTAACTATTTGGTATCGCTCTTTGGAAGTCAAAGCATTCATGTAGATTATTTACGGTGTATACCTGTACCAAGTAGCTTTGTGTTCTTCTAGGAAACTGTTTTTCAGAGAATGCTTTCTTTCAGCTTTATTTCTCGGGTATTTAATATTAGATTACATGTTTACGTCATGCGCTGTTAAAGACCGTGTTGTTATGAGAGCTCTTGTCGAGTTATTACGATTCCATTAATCCGCCTCAAACAGATGGAAAATGGGTTTGGCCTTTTATCATCTCGTACTGAACTTTCATTATACAAGGTGATTTTAAACTTGAAAGTTCATACTCGGTCAGTTGTAAATTATTAATGTTAAACAAGACCCAATACTTTTTTGGAATTTCAATAAATATTGTTTTGTGCTAAAGCCCACAACCGCAGGTTGATCAGTATGGAAAGGAAAATATTTTTTTACCTCACTAACTCGGAAAGGCTCTGTTTATCATTAGGAATCTGGGTGGAAAAGCGCACTTAATCCGCTAGGGTGGAAAGTGTTGTTAAAATTCGAATATTTTTTATTCAATAAAGGTTTCCTACAATAATATTACATATACCTATATAGAACCTCATTAGTTTCGTAATAGTTTATATTCTCTGCAGCCAGTCCACTGAAATGCAAATACTTATTTCATGTCATGCGCCAGCCTCATTTAAAGAATAATCGCACTGGCCAGCAAGAAAATTTGATTAAAATAAAAAACTTGAAAATTTCCTTCTCTTTATTCAATTCACTTTCCTTCCATTATTTTGGTTTGTTTTTTGATAAAATCGAAAGAAATCATAAAATATGAGCGAGGCTAGCAGCGGCGAATATATAAATTTAACACCTGCAGAATTAGTGCAAGCGGTTCAAAATGCCGAGTTGAGTTTTCTTTCGGAAAAATCGCGCGAAAAATACATAAAAGCGTACGATATATATTTTCTTGCGCCTAACATTTTCCTCCCTTTAATCAGATGAAAAGTTGTGTGTTTCGCTCGGCAGCAAAGTTATTTGGCGTCTCGTACCTTTGAAACCCTCGCTACGCTCAGATTCTATATTTGAACCACGAGCCGCTTGCTCAGGTTTCAATATAAGGTACTCGCGCCAAAAATTAACTTTTCAGCCTCTCATAACAAATAACTATTAACGGATTTAGTAAAAATGTAATAAATAGACCTCACTTAACCTCCACCTTGGGCGTAGCCAGGTGGAGGTTTTGGGGGTTCAAACCCCCTCCAAAAAGTTTAAAATAATACAAGTAATAATACTGCTTTGACGTTTTCCGTGTCAAGTGCTTCTTCTGCTAGCAGATGCTTGAAGCGTTTTGCGTTTGGAAATAATTTTTCACAAACATAGTGAATATAAATTTAATTTCATGCCCTTTTTGGCATTGTATTTTCTTGAACCTCCACTATTAGTTTTGCTATATAAATCAATGTATCCGCACATAAATGGATCAGAAGTGATCAGATGGATTTCAAATACAGCTATGCCTCAACAGCAAATAGGTTGTGAGACAAGGACAGCATGTTCCAAGAATAGCAATATTTGCAGAAAAGCAACGTTTTCTTGTACGTTGTATATAGGTGTGATGTGAGTCACCGTTTTGTTCTTTTATAAATCGTTTTCTGAACTCGAATGGGAATGGCCGAAGAAATGCGTCAACATTATTTACTTTCCTGAGCTCTTGTTCAGATAAATAGTCTGGCCATTCAACGGGGTAACGCCGCCATAGTTCTGGGTACCTACTTGTCCATATAATGGCAGTAAACTCGTTTTTTTAACGCTCTTGAATAATTAAAATATCTTTATTAATATTAATGTAGGTATTATTTATATTACACAAGATTCTTTTTCAACTTTAAATTCGAGTTTTTAATAATATAAGCTACTGAGAGGAAGATTTTGGATAATAGTTAAAAACCGGCCAAGTGCGAGTCGAACTCGCGCACGAAGGATTCCGTACCATTATCAATAAAAACGGCAAAAATAATCACGTCTGTGGTATGTGAGCCCCCTTAAATATATATTTTATTCTGTTTTTTAGTATTTGTTGTTATAGCAGCGACAGAAATACATCATCTGTGAAAATTTCAACTGTCTAACTATCACGGTTCGTGAGATACAGCCTGGTGATAGACGGACGGACAGCGGAGTCCTAGTAATAGGGTCCCGACCCTTACCCTTTGGGTACGGAACCCCAAAAATTAAATACAATCAAGAATCGATCCCTTTTTTGCGAAATTCGCAAAATAATATGTTGACCTCCCATAGTGATTGATTTGGGACAGGGCTTGGGTTTTTATGGAACACGACATATTTTTTTCTTCAACATGTTGATTACCGAGTCTTCAGTATGAATTTGGATATATAAATTAAAGTCACCTTAATAGATCAAATATACATCGCGACGACATGAATCCCCAATTATTTTTTATTAAATTTAAGTAAACCCAACCTTTATTATTCCCCTGCGTATTTCCCCATATTATTATTTATGACATAAAACTATTACTTAAACACATAGATTATTTAATTACTTATATTAAAACTGCCTAGTAATATTAGGGACAGATCTATATTTTATTAGTTGAAATATTTATGTATTTAATATGTTTTATTCATTTATATTATTAAATAATATTATTTTACGTACGTTTATTTTGAGTAATTAAGTATTGTTTATTTATTGGATATAATTATATTATGTAAAAGTATATGTATATTTGCATGTATTATTGCTTATTCATTAAATTTCTTTTTTTTTTCTTTTTAGTTTTCTGTTATTAAAGTTGTGCAAAATTATTTGCCCACCACTCTCACTACCTTTTCACCACATTGAAGGTTCAAATTTTTATTCATGTGTATTGTGTATATTATATTATTTTAAGTTAAGTTTTTTGTGCAATAAAGAATAAAGAAACTGACCTGTAATAAGTGTATCTGTTATACCTACATTACATAAATAAATACATTTCATTTCATTTCACTATTGTAACATTTCAGCGCGATTGCTGGTGAGTCCTATCGCCGTACTTCGGGCACAAATGTACCCACACCTTGACGTACCTACCAAAGCACGTAGACCACAGAGGCGGTCATAAGTCATTCATTACACATGGCAATATTAAATATGTAGTATAATAAATACGAACATTATTATCGGTGTCCTGTATGACGAGCAGCACTGGCGAGTCGACGCGCTGCATCTTGCGGTACATGGAGGCGAGCGAGAACCCGTGCTGACTCGTGCTGAACGCGAGCGACCACATGTAGCCCTGCGCACGCGCCGGCAGCACGCTGCACAGCTTCTCTCTGAAGAATTACACCATTCAGTTACTTCACCATACTTGTACTAGGTACTACCTATAATGGGTTAAATATACAGCACAACAATCTCTTATAAGATTTTGTATGGGAATTAATTATTATATTTCGTTATAAAATGCAACTAGGGTTACAATATGACAGGCGTTTGCCGCATTTGACAGGCATTTTAAGGTTTAGACGGCCGGCATTGGTCTGAGATAGGCATTTTTAAATTTGGCGTCCGCGCGCGCAGCGCGGAGTTCAGATAGCATATTTTTTTCTGATTTTTTTTTCTACACAGTGGTGCAATTTTCTCAAAAGTAGTGAAGTGAATGGTGACATTACAGAATTCGTGAAAATTTACCAGTTTGTATTCTCTATTTTGGCACACAATGCGAACGTAGAACGTATGTTTTTTCTCGTCAACACCCAGTGGAGTGAAGAAATAAATCGGCTGACAATTGAATCAGTAAAAGTAATATTGATTACTCAGGAAAATTAGAAAACTGTATCTTGTGAAGATTTTTACGTTTATGTATTAGAAAATAAAGAACTATTAAAAAAAAATGTCCTTCGACAAATATCAGTAATAAATATCCTTCTTCATTATTATCTGTTGGCTTTTGCTTATTACCTACAGCGTTTTGCTTTAGACAGGCATTTTCCTGAAAAATCAGGCATTTTAGGTACCATATACTAGCATCCCTCTATTTACATATGGTAACCCTAAATGCAACAGATGAGTTTGGATACTTTCCAAACAGTTATAAATAGCCATAACTTGGCACTCAGTATCTTAAAAATGTACATACTATACATACACCATCTACTTTCCACATCATTTGTCTCACTCATACCTACATATACTTGCCCTACGCGCAAACCTTTGACATATTTAAACGAATCATTAATAGCGCTACAAGGTCTTAATTAATGTCAGTCATCATAGGTCAAGTCGAGACATTTTGTCCAATTTATGTTTTCAACTTTTTATTGTGCAACTGCAGAATGATTGCTGCTGCGGCAGTAATGACGCAGTCCCAGTTTTCAAAGAGGCGGGGTGGTGGGGGGTCATTAGTGACCGGGTGCAGCAATACCAAGTCAATAAATATGGAAAATAATCTCGATGAGAATTATTAACCCTTAACTACGTGACGTCGATCTCAGAGACTCCAGCTGCTTTTGTTTTCTAATTTCTTCGGCCAATGTAAACCATAGGAATCTGTGCGTCTATACAAGGTGTAACAGAAAGGTGTAACCATATTTGAAGAGCTTATTCAGTCAATGGTATAGAACAACTTTTAATATGGAGCCAACCCTGAAGTCTCAAAAAAAATCTGCTCTTCCATACATTTTAGCCGAGCGGCATTGCATTTTTCTATGAAACAGTTAATTTTTTTTCGAGATACAGGGTTTGTTCCATAGTAAAGTTGTTCTATACCATTGACTGAATAAGCTCTTCAAATATGGTTACACCTTTCTGTTACACGTTGTATGTATCTACATTATCGTCGATGCCTTGCAATAATTTGCAAGCATTTGTCAGGTGAATCCGGTGTAGGTGATTAAAAAAGGCTCCTAGTCGGCATTTTCTCCATGTAAATCTCATAGGTTTTTATTTTAGAAGTGATTTTTGTTTATTGTTACTTAATTATTCAAGTAACATTATATTTTATTGTTTTTAATTAAACGATATGGGTCTTGAAATACGTACATGTATAAAAATAATATTTGTTTTAACTAGTTACTAAGGTTTTTGACATTTGATAAGCGGTCTCTATGACCGCAGGTAGGTGGTTATGTTACAAAACTAGGGGGTAGGTAGTTAAGGGTTAAAGACGATCCCCCGATTAAAAATGTGAGACATAAAAGTATGCCCGAGTATGTTCTGATCCGTCGTTAGGTTGATTTAAGTTTTTCTCAACTAAGAAGCTGGCAAAATATCACAAATTTTGGTCATAAATGCATAAAATTATTGTTTTTATAATGGATTTAAGACAATATCTCGGTAATTACGACAACAAACGTGAGGCGTAATAATGGCCAAGAAGCAACAGTTTTAGGTCAATACTTTTATTTAGCGTCAACTCAAAGCATATTAACTTCATTTTAAGGCGCTACGGAAAAAAAAATCGACACTTTAAGAACTTGCATATCTACTTCAGTAAATAATGTATTATTTTGATAAAATAGTACATTATTTTTGGATTTTTTTTCTAGGGACCTGTTAAAACAGAAACGTAATTGGAGAAATTCGGCTCGATAGAAATATTTATTGAAATGAGGTCTTTTTCGACACCAATTCTCCTGGTCAGACAATTTAGAATGACACATGGACTGCAATTACATTTTATTAGTTGGGTTTTAACGGTATCTAGGACCTGGTTAAACGAAACTTTGATAGGATCTTTAGTACATTTTAAATTAATAAAAAACCGACTTTTTGCTACTTTTCCACGAATCCGTCCCTCTTGCACTGACGGTTTTTTCGCATATGGAGTAACAGGGACGCTAAAACTTTTACATATCGCCTTAATGCAACAAATCGTCGTTTTCCGCCAGCATACATTCACATTCAATCAAATTTATATTCAATCTACAGGTTGATTTGTGTCTTGTGTCAAAATAAACCATCGCATCGTGATACTGGGCGGAGTCTGTTGCTAACTGATAACCAGCCCAGCCAAATCAACCAAGATCAAGAGGTTTCCCAAGTGACAGATAAAGGTTTTGATCATCTGATGTGAGAAAATCTCAGTAAGTTTTACTAAGCGACTAAAGAGTTGTTAAAATATTGTGATTAAATCACAGCGCTTACATACTCGTACTTAACCTATTGCCCTTTCGATTTTTGCATAACAATTTGAAGAATTCTCCTTCCTAGAGTTAAAAAGTTAAATATTCCTTATCGATGGATATATTGTGGTAGTAAGAAAAGACAATTTGAAGATCTGTAGCCACTGCTTCTCTAGAATTAAATTAAAGTTAAGGAGAATTCATGATGTGAACAAACGGCTCACCTCAATAAATCATTGATCCATAGCCGATTTACTATGATATGTAAAATGCCCAAGAAAATACTTTACAGCGAAACCAGTCGGGCATAATTATTATATATGTGGATAAGTACAAGTGTTTTTTAAACAATGTTTTATAAATTCCACCAAGTGCCAACAATCACTAGCATCTACTATATTGGAATTATTGATGTGAGCCTTTTTTTACATCTGATTATTTCTCTTAAAGACAGGTGTGTACCTAGGTGTGTACGTACCTGTGTTCCATGGTGAATATCTCGGATGTGCCGATGAGATCGGGGGGGCAGAACTCCATGTCGACGGAGGCGCCCGACGAGTATAGCGCTCGTCGCAGCTCATCGCTCATCGACAGCACCTGAAGACACCATCTCACGTTCATATTTGTCAGTGACAAGGAAGGCATGTGTTGTAGTCAAAGACCGAAGCGTTATTAATCCTAGGGCTCTCGTTGAGGCCTTTGTGCAAAAAAAGGCAGGCAGTCATTGTTGATATTGCAAGGAAAATTTAAATTTAAATGACACTTAAGAAAAAGTAAATAATATTTAATAAAATTATTACCTATATGACATCACCCCCCATCATTGTTAACCGAGCTTTTAGGCTGCTTTTGACCAGTATTTGAGGACGATTCTTTCTATAGAATGTTTTCTCGTAAATGCTTTGATGAGGGAGACCTAGGATCTAGGGCTTCGGGCTCTGACTACATCACATGCATTTTGATGTTGAAGATTCCGTAATTATTTAATTGCTTTTTATGAATTAATGAGTGAATGAATGAAATGCAACGATCCCAGCGTGGCTTAGCAAGACTAGATTAACGAATTAACACAAAGATTTACACTAGCCCCTGTAACTCCATGTTGCATGGGGCCAAAGAAACCATTGGATATCAAAGAGTAGACCGGGGAGCGCTGTAATGGTAGGGAAAACGTTCCCTAAGGATGTAGAAAGGATTGGTTTGTTATTTCATTGGTTAATTAAATTTCATATTGTAGACGAGACTGTTGGAAAATAAAAACTTGTAGTACCTAATGCTTTGTATAATTTTACTATAGTTCCTTATAGGGTCAACTAGATATTCTTGACGTGTTACGGCCTCCACTGGCTACACCGATATCGCTATATACTTATAGCGTACCACGTACATGATCATTAGAATTTTGTATTTTATCAACTTAACTCACGTATTTTAGGGTATGTGTTATATTAAAAATTTTCCGCTCAAATAGACACTATTTGAAAAAGTTATTACATATACATGAAAAAAAAAAAGTTGATACAAAATAGAATTATGCTATATATAACTTTAAACTCTCGCGTTTCGTACACATTATAATCGGGTCTACCGCGATCAATTTTTACCTTTTTTACGAAGAGGGGACACCCGACGTTTCGAGACAGTTGCATGTCCCGTGTTCTACGGGAAACTGTCCCGTAGACCACGGGACATGCAACTGTCTCGAAACGTCGGGTGTCCCCTTTTCGTAAAAAAGGTAAAAATTTATCGCGGTAGACCCGATTATATTATATTATAATAGAATTATGCTTTTTTAACTTATCATCTGAAAGAATAGGCATAAAAAAAAGAAATTTATTTCTATTTTCCAACAGACTCATTTCAAACAAAACTATTCCGAGACAGAAAAATATTCCTAAAGATTTTATTTTGGATCGTTCCTTCATAGGTTAGGTATATACAAGTACGTTATTTCGTAGTGATAGCGATGAGAGAAACAAATTGTCAGTGGCGTATTTACCCTAGGGCCAAAAGGGCCACGGCCCGGGGCGGCAGGCTGCGAGGGGCGGCGGAAGCTGCACCTCGCGCTCAGCTTGGGCGCTTTTCATAATCAATCATTACCTATCTTTTAATTTATATTGCTTTTTGACTTTATACTTTTATTTAAAAAACATTGTCCTTCGAGAAAGAAATCTATTGTTGAATAAATAGTGTTTATATCTTTGTATGGTCTTTTGAGTTTTTCATTATCATCATTCTCAGTCCAAATCAACACACTGCTGGGTTTAATTTAATTTCATTATTGAAATATTTATGCTTTTTTTCTCGTTCATTTATGGGGCGGCAAACTTTACTGACCCAGGGCGCCAAATCTTAGAATACGCCACTGCAAATTGTTAGTCTAATTAATTACACAAAAAAGTATTTTATCACAAATTTCACTAAACACAATCACTACAAAACAATTTCTTAGACAGTTGTTTAATTAAAACTGCATAAAAGGTATTGCACACATCCTAGCTAGCGAACAAAATTGCATGTGTAACATCACGTTTTTCACACCTCCCTATAAAAGGGGCACCTACTTACCAAAAATGTCTATCATAAAAAATGGAATGAAAACAGCTCATTCATTATAATACATTTTGAAATGATGCGAATGCGATGTGATAATGTTAATCAGTGAATATTTTTTTACTTCATGAGGTATAAATTCTACGAGGGCGGATGCAATGGATGTGAAAGTGACAAAACATTAAAACAAGATGCAAGTGATGCATTCACAAACACTACAGTTCACATTCAACGTATCTCTAATATTTAACAGAGTGCACTACTAGGGACTATCCAATATACGCTTTTATGATGCAAACGTTTACGGCGGAATTTGCTATGTACCTGGATTTTATATAAGGCAGTGGCGTGCACAGAACTTTTTACTGGAAAGGCGGGCGATTGGTCAAGAACGACAATAGGAAAAATGTGAAGGAATTTAAATGTCACTTTGAAAAAAAAAATTGTATGACGCCAGGGTAGACAATGTCTACCCTAGAGTGAAAATTTCCTATACAAACTTTTTTTTTTCAAAGTGATATTTAAATTTTTTCATATTTTTCTTATTGTTGTTCTTGACCAATTGCTTGCTTTTCCAGCGGGGGGTTCTGTGCACGCCACTGATATAAGGCATTCGCTTGATACAGCCAAATTCATACTGGATACTTTGTAAGTAATCAGTGACAAGGTTCAGTTACACTCTCTGTGAAAAACGCAAAATAAAATGTAGACTTCTAAAGCTAAGATTCGGGATTGTTCTGAAACAAGTATAAGGCACAAATAATATTTTTCGTATTTCGCAAAAAGGGTAACTGAACCTTGGTCCTGACCACTTACTGAGTCTCCAGTATGAATTTGGCTATATCAATCAAAGTCGCCTGAGTGCGGTCAAAAACACATAAAAATATAATCCTTGTAGAGACAAAAGCCGGAACCGCCAGAAGTATAAAAGCGTCGAAATCTTTTATAAATAAACAACATCTGGTTAAACCGTTGTAAGACAATGGGCGTAAGACGGTCAATGTACCAGTTAATTTTAATTTACATTAAATAGGTCACGGTGTGTTGAATTTTTCATGTGGGTTAAATAAATATAGCACCAGTTTCATTAAATTTTCAACACATTTTGTCCTATATGTCAATTTAAATAAATATATTTTTTATTACTAAATTCATACGGCTTTTAATTATTTATGGATTATTATACAAGTAAACAACAAAAAACAAATAAATACGATATATTTATGAAATTTATATTGTCATTCACACATTTTATTTATCGCACATAAAGGATACTCAAAATTGTTTTAAAATTCTTAAATTCTTTCAACGAGTAATATTATGAAGTATTTGAATATACAACTATATAAATAAACAAAGCACATCGTTATTTACACACATATCGTCACGACATCAATACCCGAGAGGGTGTGAGAGGTCACAGTCCACATTTGGTATACCCGCTTTTCACCGACGATTATTACGTCCCAAAAGTGATGGTTGGTGATCATTATCGCCGTGACGGAGGAACAGCACGCAGGCCGAACACAGACTAATGTGCGCTGCGGGGATTGAACCCACGACCTCTGGATTAGCAGGCGACGGCTCTACTACTCGACCGCAGAAGCGGCCAGCTTCTTAGTTAAATAACTTGGCAATCATCATGAAATGAAATACGAAATATATTTATTTATGTAATGTTGGTATAACAGATACACCTATTACAGGTCAGTTTAAATGTAATATAAGTAATTAAATAATCTATATGTATAGGTAATAGTTTCATGTCATAAATAAATAATATGGGGAAATATGCAGGGGAATAATAAAGGTTGGGTTTACTTAAATTTAATAAAAGAAACACTTGAATAAAATAAAAATATAGGAATAAGGAATAAATAATATTATAAATATATGCAATACATATAATAAATATATGCGTAACTCGGCCCATTCGATTAGTCTTGCTAAGAAGAAGGGCAAGAAACTTAGCATAATTTGTTGAACCATTAGTCCACTTAATTTTTTTAACACTATAACGAGAGTACCATAATGAGACTTGTGAAATGCACCAAAATACCCAAGTAAGACGTCAGAAAAATTAGAGAACATACTCCAAATGCGTACACGGGCCTCGCGTAAATACCACAATCAACAGTTAGTCTCTAACAACCAATTGAAAACTTAGAACTACCAGAAATAAGTTCCAAATGGCAGCCGAAATGCTGAGACATAAGTTTTCCGACATAAAAAGAGAATAAAAAGAACCCATGAACACAGATTTGAAGGGCTATTTCACTAAAATCGACACTTTTTGAAATCGTTTACAGAAGTCACTCATAAATTAGATATACATTTTGGAACCTTGAAATTATTGAAATGAGGTCTTCAGCGACACATTTTGACAAATAAAAATTACTGAACGATATTTTATATGATGGGCATTATCTTAACTCTGCTAGTTTAAAGTTTTGATACGATCGTAGCTATTTTAATTTATTTTATTTTATTAAACCGACAGTTGCTATTTTTCCGGAATCCGTCCGTCTTGCTTGCACTGCGAGTCTTTCCACATGTTCTATAAATATCCTTTTAAAAAGAACGCAGCATAAGAACAGTGTGTCTACCGCGTAATTCTCATTTTCATCAACATCAACTTGAGATTGAAATTTGTCGTGCGTGCGACGACGCCCGCCTAACATGCCATCTCTTTTGCACGCGTTGAATTTCGCATGCATTTGCTTGAAGTTGATACAAATGAGAATTACGCGGTAGAGCCCCTGTTCAGGCTCTATATGCTCACCCCAGAAAGAGGAGCAAATAATTATGATCTCACCTCACGTATTGTCTGAAAGGTAGCGCGTCTCTTCGCTTTAATAAAGTTGGTGCTGGTGTTGCAGATGGAGTGAACAGTGCCTCGTCTCCGAACTGCTATCCCGATCATGATCAACTCTGCTCTACGAACCTTTACCATTATCGCGTTAGCGAGTCTTCGCAAAAGGCGAAACATTTTCAAGTTTTTTTTTTTTTTATTAAAGATGTGTTTTATTGCTGCGTTTCAAAACAGCCGGTAACGCAATGATTAACTGCGTGACGTACAAATATCTTCAGGTATGATGTTGTAGAAATGTTAACGGGGTAAATAAATTTCAAAAAATATTTTTCTAATGACCTTATTTCACAAAGCAAATAATGTGATCACGGCTGCATTTTACAAAGCACCACTCTTTACACATCTTTGAATTTTTAGATAATTTCTTCGTCCCATAAAAAACATCACAATTTAACTTAGGCAAAACCGGCAACCATCAAAGGCAATATCGCGATGGAAACTGAGATGTTTTCACGGAATAAGTTACTAAGAAACATTTTTAGGATCTTATCGTTATCACTGCATTTGGGCAATCGAAGTATTAAACATTTTAATTGTATGTAATCATTGAGGTATTAATGTAATGTACAATTACCTATATAAGTAGACGGATTATATTATGTACAACGTATTATCAGTGTAGTTAGACACGATTTACTACTTTTAAAACAACATGTCATATTTTAGGGTTCTGCCTGAACAGAGAGTCCTCAATATGAACGTACCTCTACTGAATTGATTGAGCTGCATTTTTTCATGTAGATGCAGACAGTTGGATGCAAATTACACCGATCAGATAAAGGCTTTACAAAATAGAGATTGTTATTATTATTATTACAGTTTCATTTTCCACTTAACAGTTCTTAAAAATATACATCTAATTATAATTATTTCTTTCCATTTCTTTGTTATGTGGTCCCTCCTCCATTCTTTTCCACCTTTCCCTGTCTTTGGCTGTATGCATCTAACTTTTTTCTGCTGTGTTTATTATGCCGTCGGCCCATCTCTTCTTCTGTCTTCCCACATTTAGAGATACCATGGTTTAATTTTTTTTCAGTTATAGTATCTCTATTTGTTTCATAATTTTTACACGGGTATACTGCATAAGGACAGACAACATCATAATCAAGACTTATGACCAAACGACCATGAACTTTATCTTATAACAGATAAGACGGCTCGTCTCCACAATTATAGCATAGTCTTTAGTAAGTATTCAATGTATGAATTCACGAATTATACGTGACATTGACGGACAATTTGTTTGCTTGCGATTGTCGACACTTGATGAATTTGAACAGCACCTCGGGTAAAAGCACTTTTTTATATTAAGGAACTAAATTTTGTAATTTTATGGAATTTTTAGACCTATATATATATGTATATAATAATATATACCATAATCTGGGGCTGAATATCGTATAAATTTACTAGCTAAACATATTAAATTCTGTGAACCTTCAACTCAAGATGTTATTTACATCTGTAATGCAGCAAGAGTAAAGGTCGCGGTAGTAAATAATGCACATCGTATCGTATTGTCATCTCTGTCGCACGAAGCACTAACAGTCCGGTGACAGAGACGACGCTCTACAAAGCAGAAGATAGCCGATGTGCATTATTTTCTGCCGGGTACTGTAGTATTGTATCAGACCTGCTGATTAAGCTAAACTTTATTATTATTAGAATGAACCACAAAATATAAAAAAGATGAAGCACCGCCATTTACGATATTACGATACTTACGTATTTACAACTTAATCCTGTAAGCTGAAGATAAGTAAATAAATTAGCACAATGCTTGCGATTGAGTTTTTTTTTAAATTTCTCTTGCATTATCTAAGTTAATGTTTCAAAAACTACAAATTCATTTCTGCCCTAAATATTTATTGTTATCATTTATGCATTTAGGTACAACTTAATTCAGTAAGCTGTTAATTGATTAGCATAATGCTTCCGATTTATTTCGCATTTGATTAACTATTTCAGTTTACAGGATAGTTTTTTGTCTCTTTTGCGTTTGTAATAGTCTAATTTGTATTTTTGACTGTGATTTTAATTTAATTTAGAATTATTTAATGTCAAGTGTTACTGTATAGTATCTGTATATGTACTGACTGATTTATTTGATTCATCTTTATAAAATTGACTTATAAAGTACATTACCAATAAACATGTTCTATGTTTATAATACAACAAATTAAGTATATTAATTTCTACCCTAAATGTTCCTTCTCTATAAAAGTTCATCTGATTGTTCCATACGAGTAATAATCCATGTCAAATGAATTGACTTATTATCTCTTTCAATTATTTAAAAGTAAATCCTAAAAAACTAGGGGTCGAAAATGATATTTTTTTTTTAAGTAAAACACGTCGATATTTGAAAAATTACAAAATAAAAAGGTTTTTTTCCACTTAAGACCTTTTAATTCTGAGATTATGGAAATTCGGGGCACGTATTTTTTTTATAAATGATCACTCATCTATCAGAAATATAATAAATAAGTGCTGAGAGAGGAATAGTTATTTTTAAATTATTTATTTTTGGTTAACAGTCTTAAAGTTTGAAAAATAATATAAAAACCTTCGTAACACGGAGACAGTTCATTTTCGACACCTAGTTGATGGGACTTAATTAGTTGGAAATGATCTCTAGTATAACCCCTTTAAAGGAATAGGTCGAATTACCGATCACCCTGTATGTATTTTAAATCGTATGAATAGACATTAAATTAAAGTTAATAAACTTTGTGGCTGAATCTTTGTGGATAAAACAGTGCGTCTACTACCGATAACGAGTTTATAAAATCAACAATAATTGACGAATAGCTCATTCAGTATTTAATTGTAAAATTGAGGTATTCATTGTGTATATTAGGAAGTGAGTCTCGAGATTGACCGACCTTGTTTGTTAAGAGACCGCACGCACGGTCATTCGCCTTTCTCTCTATTTATAGATGGACAAGTTCCTCTGGTGCTGGCCAGGATAGTCAAGTTTGATACCTACCTAATTTACACCTAACCTGTATAAATAAAGGGCACAAAAAACAGGACAAAAAAACAAAACAAGTGACACATTTGGAAACAAAAAAATTTAAATGATATTTGGTAGTTATTACGAGATTTTTCTCGTCACAATTCTGATTTTCATAAAATAAATATAATAAAAATGGAAGGACTTTGGGGTATGTACTCGTAGCAGCAACCAAGTCTTCAATTAGTTATAAATCGATTTATCTTCGAATTAGTGTGCAATTCATGATATTCGGAAACATGAGTTTTCCAAAATGTTGCAAGACGAAGTAATATATAAAGAATGAATTTTACAGGTATTGGACAACAAAACTTAAGGCGATACCTACGTAAAAGTTTTAGCGTCCCTGTTATTTATGCGAAAAAACGTTTTTTATTATTATAAAATGTACTAAGCTATTTTGTCAAAAATATTTTCAAGGAGACTTTACAAATACATAATTGTGTCGATTCGGCACAACACGACTTAACTTATTTGACAGGACTAAACTTAATTTGAGCGTTCTGTCTTTTTCTTTCCGTATCGAAAAGACAAGGACAGAACGCTCAAAATAAGGTTAGTTCTGTCAAATAAGTTAAGTTGTGTAGCGCCGAATCGACACCATTATCCACATTTTGAATGCAATTTCACAATGAAATTAGTTAGGATTTCAGAATAACAGGAAAAAATAAAACAATTTAGAGGTCTTTTCGCAATTAAATCCTATCGAGAAAATTTCATGAAATCGCGTTTTTCTTCAGTGAGAATCATAATCAAATACTCAATAAACATTTACCCAGAAAATGAAATACGTAGATGACGTTATAGTGGAGTAAATGGATTCGAAAAAACCCCTTTTCTTTTGGTATCGCCTTAATGTAGAACGATAAAGACTGTATCTGTATGTACAATGCGAATGTTATCGATGGATTTCATAGTTGGTGGTAAGATATTAAAAACCGGTCAAGTGCGAGTAGAACTCGCGCCCTGAGGATTCCCAACCATTCAATTAAGTTAACAGACTTGAATAATTTGAACAAAAATTATGTAAATAAACAGAATTTGATGACTTCTTGGTATTTTATTAATGAAATATAAATCAATAATTAATTGAACAAAAATTACAAACTTATAATTACCTACAAAATGAATGGAACAACATAATACACAGAAATTTCACAAATTCTTCACTAGTTTAGTTTTTGAGATAGTAACAGTCAAAAACTGACAACTTTGATGGCCCCCCATTTCTTTATTTTTGAATATTAATAATATATATATATATATTTGTACTCTACTCAATGAGCTCTAAACAATGATAACCCACATACCAGGGAAAGAAAAAAAAAATTCTTATTCAATATTGGGGTAAAAATTCTACACAAAATATAAAAATTTCAGCCAGAGGCGTCTACATTCCGTCTACAAAAAGGGAGAGCTAGAGACCCGTGGGCCTGTGACATACGGACGACGGACGGACAGACAGCAGAGTAATTGATATTAATAGGGCTCCGTTTTTTCTTTTGGGTACGGATTCCAAAGCCCAATTCTCTTTTCTGGCAGGTTCAATGGATAAACTTTGTTACAGTTTGAATCCCACAATTTTTTGTTAACCTTGTATTTTCGGAAGATTTCAAGTGCACAATATTTCGAAGGTAAAAACATTAACTAAGAAATGCTTGCCACAAAATGAGTAAAATAGCAAGAATGCTTAATTAACATTAATAGTTTTAGTGGCGACGATGATGAGCTAAGCACAAGCATCCTTCTACCTACGGAACTAACTAAACCAGTTTTGGGCAAAAAAATGTACATAAATTATACACATAAAAACTTCTTTGGCCGATTATACCGATATTCACATCCTTGTACTACAATTTCCATATAGAGCGTGAAAAATAAAAGAGCACAATTCAATATCTTGTTTAGCTATCATAATCACAATCCCAACCCTTGAAGAAACGAAAATATAGATTAAGGTCGTTTCAAATTGCAACGCGTGCACTAAAATTGTTTAGGCTTTCTACATCAGAATAACACACGCGGGCGGATGGCAATGAAAAACATAAAACGTAGGGTTATTGCAATTACCGGTTTTTGTTTACAAAATCATTAATGCGTTTTTTATTGCCAGTGTTAGGTATAACAATATTATAATAATGACGTAGGTATATAATTCACAATGACACGTTTATTTATTTTGGTGCCGCGTAACGGCGTACAACGCCGCGCACTGACACAACTCATGGCAATAAACAATAAAGAAAAACACTTTCTAATAAGTATGTCTTATGCACCAGTTTCTTTACGAGCACAAAGGATAGCCTGCTTTTCAGGTCATAAACAATTCGCTCACCTCATCTTCAAAACTGGAACTTTCTGAGGGTGTTTTCTGAGGCTTCAGCTGGACCATCTCTATGAATTTTAATGTCTGCATTATCACTTGTCTATGAATTCAGCAGTTGCACAAAACTAAAGTTCACTATAAAAGTACACGTAGCGATATACTGCGAGAAATGCGACAACACATCACAATTGCCAGTGCTCAATTTAGAACCACGCGATTAATTACGTGGGCACTCTACAAAACGTCACAATTTCGTGAACTGAAGTATACTTCCACTGTGTACAAAGTTAGTATTTCTTTTGATTATATTCAAAAAGTGTCACGAATAAAGTTGTGTTTGAAAGTAGGACAGTGCGGCGAGGCGAGCACGACAGCGTACGTCTGCTGTAAAACTAGTCTCTTGCTTGCGTTTGGTTGGAGAGTGGCATCGCAACGCGGCCCCGACCGGGCGGCGCAACTGACGGGAATTAGTCAACATAGTGGCATGGCACAGAGATGCTTCGAACAAGTTTAAGCTTCTTCTAGATCTAGGTCTGTCGGATAATCACTCACACCACATTTTTGTTGTAATAAGGCAGGCACGCCCGGGCCCAGAGGGGGTCATGCATAATACCCCCTGAATAACTGAGTTTTTATTGAAAATGTTAAGTAATAATAAATATTACGTGACATAAAATTACAAAATTAACGAAATCCACCAAAATCTCAAGCTGGTTGCGCCGGAGTTCAGATGGTCTATTTACGAAAATTGGTCTTGGCTGGCTAGTGGCTATATTGTAGATAGAGAGAATTATTTATAGATCATGATCCAAGTTAAGGTCTCTTAGACTTGGCAATCTTGGCATACATACGTATCGGTAAATAAAGAAAGAAAGAGCGATATTGAATCACATAATATACTTATTTACGCAGATAAAGAGAGCATTGTCCTAATTATAAGTTGTTTTTTGTTTATATGCATCCACTGTTGTGTCCCTAAGGCAGGCAAAGGCCCACAGCAGCTACTGTCTTAACCAACTTCGGATCCGAGAAAGGTATCGAAGTTTGGTTCACCCAATTTGTGTGTTTTTATTTCAAGATTATAATTTCTGGACCATCAAAAAAAATCCGAGTCGTGATAACACTCGTATATCCAATTACCTTGCAACAAAAAAAAACCCTCGAACCAATTACCAGCACGAAGACATACAAGTTCACCGGTAGATTGACAGTTCTATACACGATCATCCTTATCCGGTGGATATCCAGCACGGGAGGCCAGAGTTGGATTCGATAAGTGATTGGCTGCTTGTGTCAATTAAGAGCTGAGGAGTGGCATTGAACGTTACAGGTCTGGTTTTAATATTGGTCGTCAAAGTATAATAGTAGTTTATGCTACAGGGGCGAAAAGGTGTTTTAAACGTAACCGAGTAATTTATTGCTCTTACGCCCGTGTATCATACTACGTTTTTCAATGCATAGTGTGAGCAAATAAAACAAATATAATCGTGTGAACTTTAAATTATAATTGGCTCAAAATGACTGTATCCAGAGCCGTTAAACAGTGGAAAAAAAAGTATAAAAGTTATGGTACACAGGAAAGGTTGCAGGTTAGCCAACCATTGAAACTAAATTATATTAATATAATAAAAAATAAAAAATATATAATAAAAAATATATTAATAATAAAGCTCTAGGGCAAAATAATCGACTTTCTGTTCGGTTTTGATGCATAAAAAGTGGGCCTTTACGAGCACTTGCATTGAAAATAAATATAGAGTTTATTCAATAAGTAAGGCAGGTAACAAAAACCCGAAGAACTGCACTCGTTGACGTCTTATAAATATAAAGTCAAATCTTAAAACTTTTTCAAGAGGTCACGGCTCACAAATTCAAGTCCCTGTGCTGAAACACATATTGCCTCGGTAAACTTCTCCCGTATGTGAGACTTAGATACGCCCCTGACTCTACAAAGCATATGTTGTATCAGCCATAATTACTTTTAATTGCCTGACCTGAGTTTTGCTTCGACATTCAATATTTGGGCTTCAGTAATATAATCTGACGTCGAACGAGAACAATACCGTGACGTCATCAGCTGCAATGTCAAAGAGTTGACCCGAAACAACTCTCGCGTGTATCCGGCTAGATAAAGTAAGATCCCTGAACCTTGTATCAGTAATCCATTCATCTTTAGATGTGGCTAACAAAGCTCTGGGGATCTAAAAAGGCCAACTTGGGTGAATCATCAAATGATTTGAAAGTAGGATAGAGTCAGAGTTTCTTCATGCGTGCAAAAGAGACGGCATTACAACAGAATCATAATAATAATTCATCCAAAGCGGCCTTTTTAGAGGACCTGCGGGCCTATTGTGTATCTCTAGTTGCCTTCTGGACTGGGTGTCTATCATCAAAAACATAGATATACTATCGAATTCCGATGTCCTAAGGATATTTTCGCACTTGAAGTGACGACACAGATTGTTAATAGTTCAATACCCACTAAAGGCAATTTTGAAATTTCAGTTTTTAGCTATGTTTTTGATGATAGGCACCTCGTGCAGTTGGCAACTAAAGATACAGAATAGGGGGGCTGGTCCTCTAAAAGGACCGTTTTGCATGAATCACATTATGATTCTGCTCTAATGCCGTCTCTTTTGCACGCGTGAAAAAACTCCTAGTCTATCCTACTTTCAAATCATTTTATGATTCACCCAAGTCGGCCTTTTTAGATCCCCTGAACAACGATGGCTATGGAATATCGTTGGCCCTGAAGGCCAAAAAGGGAACACATTATAACATTGGATGCAAACCTATGAAATTGCCAAAATTTTCTTACATATTCATGAGTACATAATTCCTGTGATTCCTGTGTGACAGCTATTTCCATTATTTATTTTTTGTTTGAAAGTTGATTTCAAGGTTTTACATCTACGTATGAAATTTCGTTTTTATTATCAGTTTGATAACTAAAATTAATCTTTAAAAACAGTTCGTTCTAAATGCCACCCTTTTTCATGGTAAGATTCGTAATATTTTTTTTGAGCTGACACCTTTCCACAATTATATTAAATTAATATTACTGTTAGCTTAATCTTGTCTCATTAATACAAAAAGTATGTAAAATTTGGATAGGTCATTTCTATAAAAATGCTAAAATGTTAGTACTGAAAATGGAGTTTTCTACAAATTCTCCATACAAAATGGACATTTCATAGGTTTGCACCAAAATATTTTATAAAAATTCATCCGCCACCCACTTTGCATCTTCTAATAAGATTTTGTTCTATGCAACTATAGCCACCAGAATTCTCAAACAAGATATCATAAAATACTGTACATGCGAGTATGTTATGTGTAATGGCTTCCATCATTCTGGATCATAGCAGATGGAAATCTGTAGTCTGTGTACCCCCCTGGGAGACAGGCGTGAGTATATGTATGTATACATACGAAAATATAAAGGATGTAAAAAAAAAATGGTAAGTTTTCGATATCACGAGCCCTAAAAACTAAAATATTGATAGTGGTCAGTTACTATACTTCGCTAACCTTTTCTTTGTTTGATTTTTAAATATATATACAAGTATATTATATAAATACAGATATTCTACATAGGACCACTCCGTCCATCTGTACACACACATTGAACCATATACATAGAATTCGCTGCGCTTAAAAGACGTACGTAGCGTGTAAAAGAGATGTCCTACCTTTATGAACACCTTGCAAGAGAGAAAGAAATGCACAACAAAGAACCACTATGTCGATGTTTTTTCGAGTAAGTGCCCATAGCGTCCCACTTGCTTGGGTGTGATTGCGGAATTTATAATAATATTTAAATAATACGTAACTAAATTGATAAATAGTGATTGGATTATCTTGTGCAGTGAGTAATTGTGATGTGACAAGGAGAAATAACCCAAATAATTACACATTTCACAGGTAAATATGATTTTGTCATTAGAATGTTTTGAACCACATTTTGCCCACTTTCTCGTATTGATCGGGCAAAAAAAAAGTTTTTACCGTAACGTATTGCTTTTCTTTGTAGTACTTATATGCAGGATTGTCCAAAATATTAAGTAAAATAGTAAATGTAATAGTAACGACATAGTAATTTTTTGGTATAATTTTCTCTACTACGTTGTTTATCTTGTACATACTAAATGTATGCATTAAACAATGGATAGTTACAATTTAAATTCGGTGTAACACGATTTAACTTATTTAACAGGACTAAACTTAATTTACGTGTTCTGTATTTTTCTTTCTGACACAGACAAAGACAGGACGCTCAAAATAAGGTTTGTCCTGTCAAATAAGTTAAGTTGTGTTGCGCCGAATCGACACCACTGTCTATTTTTCTGTTGGTTCCTGAAATCGCTGACGCCCGCCTGTCTCAAAAATGCATTGTTTGATTTTAAAAACAACTAACTAGAGTCACAAAGAGCGTCTCAGTTTAAGCGATTGGCTTCACCGGTTTTATATTTGACGTCATTTACAGTTTACTATTTACTGTAAAAAACAAACGTGACTTTTGGTGCGTCATGAAAACATTTTTCATTTATTTATTCTAGGGTCTCTTACCAAAGGCTATCCACCGACTTAAGATCACTCAACGAGCTATGGAGTGGGCTATGATTGGGATATCTTTGATGGATAAAATCCGAAACGAAGAGACCGAAGGTGACCGACATAGCCTGCCGAATCAGTAAGTTGAAGTGGCAGTGGACTGGCCATATTTGTCGCCGATGGGATAACCGTTGGGGCCATAAGGCATTGGAATGGAGACCACGTACAGCAAAGCGCAGCGTAGGCCGCCCTCGTGCCCGCTGGTCTGACGATCTGAAGGACATCTTGAAGTATCAAGATCTGAAGGACGTTGCGGGTGGCGGCTGGATGAGGATGACTGAGGACCGCCAAGAGTGGCGTAATATTGGGAGGCCTATGTCCAGCAGTGAACGAATACGGGCTGATGGATGGATGGATTCTAGGGTCTAAACTTCTTGCCCAGTGTTTATTAAGGCGCTACGGAAAAAAAATCGACACTTTTAGAACTTGCTTTATCTACTTCAGTAAATGATGTATTACATATTTTGATAAAATAGTATATTATTTTTGGATTTTTTTTCTAGGGATCTCTTAAAAAAAATGCGATTGGAGAAATTCGGTTTGATAGAAATATTTATTGAAATGAGGTCTTTTTCGACACCAATATCTCCTAGTTTGACAATTTAGAATGACATATGACCTGCAATTATATTTTATTAGATGGGTTGTAACAGTATCTAGGACCTGAGGGCCTATTACGTACCTTTAGTTGCCGTTTGAACTGGGTGCCTATCATCAAAAACATACATAATATACTATCGAATTCCGATTGTCTAAGGATATGTTCGCACTTGAAGTGACGACACAGTTCGTAAGTAGTTCAATAACCACTAATAGCAATTTTGAAAGTTCCGTTTTTAGCTATGTTTTTGATGATAGGCACCTAGTCCAGTTGGCAATTAAAGATACAGAATAGGGGGGCTGGTTAAACGAAATTTTGATAGCAACTTTAGTACATTTTATAATAATAAAAAACCGACTTTTTGCTTCTTTTCCTCAAATCCGTCCTTCTCGCACTTAGAATTTTTTCGCATATGGAGTAACAGGGACGCTAAAACTTTTACATATCGCGTTAACTGTCTTTCTCGCTTTAATCAACTGCCGCGCACAAAAGATTTTGATTATTTATGCTACATTTTGCTTTGTTTAATAGAGTAGCGAATGGTATTAATGTTGTTTAGAAATTTTTATATTTAATAACATCTGAAGTCGGAATACCGCACCCAGTTTTTGGCAGATTTAGGGATGGCTTGCCTTAAGAGTATGGCCTACCCTAGCAACTTTTTTTATGACCCGTCTAGCACAATAAATCCAATGGCAAAGACTTTATTTGCTTTTGATAGTGGCGTCGCGCGACTATATGTTGGCTCATTGGCCTCTTTTTCTTGGACGCATAATACTAATTATCACGCAGCGAGTGTTTTTTAGTAATACTAAAATATGTTATAGGCAAAAAAAACATTGAATTTAAGTAGATTAACTTCATATTTCTGTAACAAATTTTATGAAAAAAAATCAAGTCGATTCCTTAACCGCGTTCTTTCTCGGAACACCAAAAAACAAAAAAAAAAATAGGTTGCAACTGTATTTTTTTTTAGATAAAAGTAAAGTATTCAAAATATAGATATGGGAATCTAGATATTCTGTGATGCAATGGGAATAAATACACACTACCTTAAAAATATCTATGATTTACAAATGGTTTTGGAATTTCGTGTGTTGAACTAGGATTGCTCCGCAAGCCTTTTAAGACATTGCTTACAATACTTAACTTAATAAAAGACCAACAAAACAAATGTATTTTTTTTATATAAGGAGAGACCTAATTTCTTCTAAAGAATCCTTGAAAGTCTGGCTTTGTTCGTGTTCTATGGTCAGGTCGATCCTTAAATAGTCAATTACGAAGGTCTCTACAAAAGGGGTGAAGGTAGTCTAATAAATACCTGTACTATAGATAATAAATGTTTTTGTAAATATAGGTAAATATGACTAGATTATTAGATAAAGCCTGCATGCACTTTAAATGCATTATTAAAGCAAGTATTATTGATCGTTAATACAGGTTATGCTAATGATATTCGTAATAATTGGTTTACCTATAAGCAAACAAGGTCTGATACAAAAGCGATTGCTTTTAAATTATGAAACCGCACCGAACACCACACACCGATACAATTTAAATTCGAAATTCAGCGTGCACTGAACTGAAGAACAAATTGAAAGTATAAAATTGTGTCTTTTGGAAATGTATACTTGCGATTGTCCGCACTTGGTGAAACTTGAAACACTTCTTGAATTAAAAACACTTGTACGTTATAGTTTCACTTTATTTATGTTAACTCCCAACCGGTTTCGGATTTTACTCAATTTTCAAGGGAAGATGTTAATTAAAATATTTCACTGACTCCAGGCACTAGCTCTCTAGTGCTAGCTCTCTAGTACTAGTGCCTGGAGTCAGTGAAATATTTTAATTAACATCTTCCCTTGAAAATTGAGTAAAATCCGAAACCGGTTGGGAGTTAACATAAATAAAGTGAAACTATAACGTACAAGTGTTTTTAATTCAAGAAGTGTCTTTTGGATTATTTGTTGAACGTTTTCAGCAATGCGTGTTACACTTTCAAGAAGTATTTTTGTCTGGTGGTTCCGTCGTCTGTTTACTTGTTCAAGTGCACATGACAATATGACAGAGACATTATAATCTTGATGCAACAGCATTCAGCTGGCTAGCATGCATCTTATTTAACCTTTTGTTACTCACATCACAATCATTATGCAAATCTTGCTTCATTTATTTATGACTTTTAGAATAAGCATTTAGTGGAAAATTTTGATTAATTTAAATTTGATAACTGGATACACAAAATCCTAGCAAACAGCGTATGCTACCTTTTTTAATGTCCATTTTAGTTTGCAATAACTAAAAGGTAAAGGAGTTTTGTATACCACAAAAACAAACAACATCCTTCTGTTTGTGAATGGTGTAAAAATTATCCTCACAGGCGCATGCTAGGCTCACTCGTGTTGTATCTTGATTTTATGTAGTACATAAATCACCATACAGTTTATCAACAATGAGTTCTTGACGGCCTCACAATTAGCGCGATTACCATCGCGTCTAGACCCGACGCTTATAAAATATATAAATTATATACATAAAGAATTCAACTGCAGTCTGTCTGTATGTTCGCTTATAATTTGAGAACCTCTGGACGATTTGCTAGAATTATTTTTAAGTTTTTTTTTTTTTTGTATATTGCGCTATTACCAAAGCCCACCTCAGCAGTAATAATTTTTATCTACTCCCATATTGGAATAAGGTAATTACAACATTAAAAGCGGTAAAGTACCTACACATTATGTTACATTATAACACCCCAATTCTGTGCTGTGATTGGCCAAATTTATTATAACACCGCTAGACCACCAATGTATTAATTTCCATGCACCATTATTACTCTTCTCGCTTCTGATTGGTCTTAGGCATCCACGTACTAATTACATAATGACAAGTATCACGACAGTATCATGACGAGTGTTCTTTTTCTCATTTTTTGCGAAATTGTTTTTGATGGTCGCAGATAAAGTATTGTGTGCAACTGAACATAACTAGACATTGGGAAACTAGTGAAAAACCCTCCGAAGCAACCGGACAGATTCTCAGCTGGACAAATCAGCAGCTGGACAGAACGTGTCAATGACATAATTAAAGTGGACTAGTTGGGAATATGGAAGCACTCGTGTCCCAATATCTCATATTATGTCACAGTTGCACAAAGTACTATGGTATTTAGATATTTTTGCTTATAAAGTTTCTTGAGGAATGTAAAGAGATAGGTGTATTATTGCACAATCTCTCAAAAGAGCAACGAGAAGCAAGTCGTAGGAAAGCTGCTGAGAACAGAGATTCTACTCAACGCGGGGGGACCTAAAGGCAAAAGGCAAGCGAACATTACAACGCTAAAGTAACTGATCCGGATAGAAGTAATTGAAGCGAATCATTAGAGCTGCATGCAAATTGAACTAAACTTTCCGTGATATCGTCTTACATATCAGCGGGAATTAATTGCACTTGACAATAAAGCTTGATGAAGCGGGTTGTATTGCATGCAACCTATACATATTTTATGTATATCAGGATCGTGCTGTGCACTTTTTGAAGGATTATTTAAATTCTGTTCCGCTTGCTTACTGGGTGGAGGCTTACTTGAGGCCTTGCCAACTCTGTTGCTAGGTATTAATCAGATAGATGTATTACATGTACTGTAGCTTTCGTTATTATGGATTATGTGCACATTAGCTAACCCATACATTCTGCTTTACTCGCATTTGTTAAGATTATCTGTGGCTAATCTATACAATTTATTTTCGTTGAGTTGAAACAAGGCAAGACAAATACTCTTTACTGTGCACCATATAAAAGAATACTTAAAGTAGAAAAACAAGTTATAGATAGATTACAATTGGCGGTCTTATCGCTAAAAGCAATTTCTTCCAGACAACCTTTGGGTGGAAATGAAGCCAAGGGTATAAATCGTAAAGGCGGTGTTCATCAAAATAAATAATAGACCATTTAATAAGTGTTTACTTACTATATTGTATGTACTAATACTTAAATATGATGAAACATAAAATAAACTAATACAAGGTGAATTTTCGAACATCGTCCAAATTCATACTGGAGACTTAATAAGTGATCAGTATCTTGGATCAGTAACAACTTTTGTGAAATTCGTAAATTGAAATTTCGGCTTCTCATAGAAATTCACTTCGACTCCCGAGTGAATTACTATAGGGAGTCGAAATTTCATTTTACGAATTTCACCAAAATTGTTATTGATCCATGATACTGATCACTTACCAAGCCACCAGTATGAATTTGGACGATGATCAAAAATTCACCTTGTATGTATATCATCAAATATATTTTAAATACAAAAATAACGTTGAGCCCACGAACTAAGGCGTTTTTGTATTTATTTCTAAAACATAATAACCTTCGTGGCGCTAACTCTAGGATCAGTTTTTTAAGTCCGAACAAAAACCCGTTTATCCCGGGTAGCGTGGGCGGTACCGGCCGGTTACACTTG
The DNA here is from genome assembly GCA_934047225.1 of Ypsolopha sequella. NCBI lineage: Eukaryota > Metazoa > Arthropoda > Insecta > Lepidoptera > Ypsolophidae > Ypsolopha > Ypsolopha sequella. Next base: position 20,099,125 of record OW203987.1, read on the forward strand.
CTTTGTCCGAAGACCTGATATCAATTAGTGCTGGTATTTCAAATGTAATATAGGACTCGTTTGTGTGGAATTCAGCTGAGTTTGACGGCGACATCTCGTTACGGCAGTGGCGTGCACAGAACTTTTTGCTGGAAAAGCAAGGAATTGGTCAAGAACAACAATAAAAAAAATATGAAAAAATTTAAATATCACTTTGAAAAAATAAAATTTGTATGACGACAGGGTAGACAAATAGAGTGAAAATTTCCAATACAAACTTTTTTTTTTCAAAGTGATATTTAAATTTTTTCATATTTTTTTTATTGTTATTCTTGACCAATTGCATGTTTTTCCAGCAAAAAGTTCTGTGCACGCCACTGCGTTACGGTAAAGGTAATAATTCACCTACCAACTTGAACTTAAAAATACAAGAGAGGTAAAAACGAAATAAACGAAAGTACAACCTGTCGGAAATATCTAGGCACCCGAAACCCCCCACCCGCAAGGTCTCTACCTACGTTTGCGGGTCAACTGAGGTGCAGAGATATTTCCGACGGGTTGTAAATGTGAAACTTTTAATCGGCGTCTTTAAGATTTTCTTTACACGAGTATTCCCTACAGAACCACATAAAATAATCATATCAAACAAAAAATGTAAAAAAAAATATCTACGAAGGTGATCTACAAAAAGTTAATAAGCATGAGTACCTGATCGTCTAGGAATCTTTTGACCTCAAACAGCAGCCCACAAACAAACAGTGGAATTATCCCAAAAAGAAGAACAAGGCTATCAGAAGAATCAATTCTAAAACCTACCGATTCTAAAACCGGTTGGTCAAAGGGCCGGTTATTATTGGACCGACGGAAATATCCGTCGTAGCAAAGATGAATCCAAATGTCACAACTATGTTAAATTATGTTGTCATTCGTTGCTTTATCTGTAGCATGAACCATGAGTAGAGGTGGACATGGTGCAATTTATTGTAACAAAACTGTGACAAATCGCTGTATTACACAAAGGTTCTATGGGTAAATCAATGGTAGATCGCTCGGGGCTAGTTCTTCGATGTTAGATCACGACCAAGTCAATATGTCATCAATTTACGAATACCGATGTTCATGTTATCTATTTGCAATTGCGTTTTATTTGACTACTGAGAAACCTCCGCGTGCGTAGCATGAAAACTAAAGTTTAGTGGTACTAAAGTGTCACCAGTCTTATTTATGTATATCATCCATGTGAGCACTAAAAGGGATTTTGCTAGTTAATCCTGAATAATGACCATCCACACGTTTTTAACAATGTTATTATGACATTTTTCTTTACTAAACCTTTTTTGAATTATTATTCTATTTGTATGGAATTAAATAGAAAACCGACGAGTGCCTACTATCTACGTATTATGTAATTAATTTATTGATGTATTTATTTACCTACCTATACACGCATGTCTATTGAATAGTCTATTGACAGACACGGCAGCACGCAAAGCTAAAAATAGATAAATCATTTACAAACAATAACAACTTTTCGATACAGACAGAAATCTAAGAAAAAATCGAAATAAAACAAATATACGTAGATAACGAAGTTCAGAAAAACAAAGAAGCAATAGACTTTGCGTAAATGCGTGATGTTAATTTGATAACCATTTTCCCGTTAACTGGTGATGGTGCTTATATTAATAAGAACATTTCTTCTCATAACAAATATATAAATAAGCAAAATATCCAACTTCATTCTTGAAGATTCCATTGAAAGGCGGTCAGTTTGGACAGTTAAGTGTGTTTGGAAAAATAAAAAGATATTATAAAAGTTCTTGTAGATATTTGAGTAGATACTAATTATCACCAAGTAGCAGCTAAAGGAATATCAAGCAAAAACTAGGTTTATTAAAATACTGATAATTGTTACGATTATTCACGACGGACAGGAAATTACAGGCCTGACAGGAAAATATATGAAATTAAAAGAAATTTTCAGGTATACTCAGAAGACATATCATTAAATTCAATTCTGTAGAGTGGCAGACCAATTTACTTCAAGAAACCAATATACCCAAGTAGGCCATTTGAAGAGAAATAAGGTTTGATGGGAACCCTCCTCTAGGGCACTTTGTACAAATTAATCGTGAGGAACTAACCTGATTACTTCTACTGAATGGGGACCGTCTTGCATAAGAATCCCACAACGATATCTACTTTCTGGTATTATGGCCTTTTATCACTATATATCGCTATATTTTTAAACTTCATGTTTACTTTACGTTTTCTGTCATTTCACCTTCAATTTAAATTAGTTTTTAATTATCATTATTTAAATAAGTTCAAAGGGGTTGTCATTTTGTACATATTATTTATTACTACTGGAGTTGATTGTCCGGTCCTCAAGTTTACTACAATGCCGGGAAATGCGGGCATTGAACTAATCAATCACAATAACATATTTGTAAGGCATCTACTTTAAGAGTTCATTCTTCGGATTTGAAATCTCAAAGAAATAAAAACTATGATAGAAATAAATTTCTATGTTTGAACACTTTGCGATTTATCCATCGCAAGGAGATATAAATTAACATTATATCAATGCAGTATCGAAACGCAGAAAGAAAAGTAAATCTAGATGTGAGGAGCTCTAAACCGGGATTCGAACCCGGGATATCCTGATATAATGTTAACTCAAAGAAATAGTTATAGATAATAATTATAACGCTCAAAATACAACTTTAAGCTGATTTTGTTACAAATCCGAAGAGTCGACTCTGGACCACCAGTACCATCGACTCAGCAGGGGCTATGCAAAATTAGTTTTTGTCAAAACGTGCAGGGCGAGAGGGTCGGATTTAGGGCAAAAGGGGAAAAAGTTAGTTTTATATTTTTATTAAAAAAAACTAAAATAGCTAGCAAAATTTCCAAAATCAATTAAATATGTTTGAGTTCGTATGTGTTTGAAAATAGATATTGTTCAAACCCATCTAATAAAATAGGTTTGAGTTCGGTATATTCGTCAGACGATGAGAAAAAGTGTGTTAGAAGACCTCATTTCAACAATTATTTCTATCGAGGAAAATTTATCTTAACATGTTTTCCAATTACAAAACCCTAGATTATATAGTCAAAATGCATATACCAGAAATTGATTACAATTTTCCGTATATTTCATGAAAGAAAAAAGCACCCGCATTTTTTTACATATCGCCTTGAGAATAAAAATATTCGTTACCGTTCTTTAGATAAAAATCTTAGTAGCTTAAAATGCAGTTTCAATATTGCATACAGGAAATTAATTGTCTCTAAAATATTTTTAGCCGCATCATTAAAATACCATTAAGAGACATTTAAAAAAAAACTTCCACGGTGGCAAGTTTATTTTAGATGTGGGAAAATTACTATATGAATTATGTAATATTATCTGTTCATATCATCAAATTGGGAAGGACTCTTATATACGTATATGTACCTATGTATATGTTTAGGGGGGGCGATGGGGGGGGAGGGGGGTATAAGCCCCCCCCTAAAGGGGGGGTACCGGAAATCAATAGTTTTTTTTTAATAATTTTTTTTCAAAATTAAGAGGTTATTTTATGTTTTATGTAGGATAAAATAACTCGAATATTAAGTATACGTATAGTGGGAGGGGGATCACTCGGGAGAGGGTGTAATGAAACTAGTTTCTTGAAAAAAAAAAAAAAAAAAAAACTGAACATAACCTAACTTTAAAGACCCAATATGACTTCTGCAATTGCTTCGGCGTTGCGGAAAGTGCAGCCCCTTCGCCCTTGCGTAACAAAGCACAGTCACCCATGCTCACCTTCGCAGCTTCGGCTTGTTGGTCGCCTTCGGCGACCAGCCTCAGCCGCTACGGCTCGCACGGGTGCCTATGCTTTGTTACAGCAGGCGAGGGCTGCCCTTCCTCCACGCCTACGGCTTTTTATATACACTCTAGGGGTAGTACCCACAAGACTGTATAGAGTCGGGGTGCTCTGATTCGGTTTTGGAACTTATTCAACCTATTTTTTGCATGGAGTCGGGTGCTCTGATTCAAATCACGAAGAAAACAAAATGTCTGCATTGTTTTTTTTTATATCCTGGATACTAGTCCTTAGAGCCAATTTTTAGCGAAATACAACAAAAAAAATTAAATTACGTCAATTTTAATGCGTCACTCACAGCAGTTTCGGAACACAACCAAAAAAAAAAAATGAAATCATAAAATCAATTAAAATTGAACCTTAAGACAATTTTTGAGGTTATTTTACGAAAGTTGAAAATTTTTTTTGAGAAAACTATTGATTTCCGGTAACTGAAATTTCGTGAGATTAATAACAATAACAAGAGCTATTCTGGAAAAAAAAATGAAGGTACCTTTGTATGTATACTCGTATAAGAGACGAGCCTCAAATTGTCTCAAAGATTGTTAATATTAATGTTTTAGTATCTACGTACTTAGTGAATCTAATTTTACAGTGTCTGAAGTGAAGATATGAAGGAGCGGAGTCACCTGACTTTTTGAACCTTTCGATTTGATATGCAGTTCTCTTAGAGCATTTAGTTAAACGCTCTAAGGCAGTTCTAGGAACGTATATAACTTTTATTTTTATTACATCGTTATCTTTGATAGAGTGAAGAAAATAATGTACCATATAATATTAAGGTTTTATTTGGTCTGAGTTTTTATTGATCTTGTTGTTTTGATTGTATAATTTTATTGTTCTATGTTATTAAATTATTCTCTTAGCTGAATTGATGTAAGAAATGATAAATTTTGTTTCTTAAATTCTACCATTCATATAGAAATGTAAAATTCTTACCAATAATATGTATTTTCCATCAGATTTCTTTGCAACTCGGGAACCAGATATTTTCAGTGTCAAACGTCAAATAACGGTTTATAGTAAAAAGTTTCTCTACCAGTTTAAAACAATCCTTTTTGCTGCATGCATCGTTACCCATAAAAAGCCCACGCCCTATTGGCGTACTATATGTGTAGTACGTCAATATCACGCCCATAACGAACGACTTAGGTTATAATCTTATTATTACATATATATAATTACATCAGGTAATTTTCATAAGTAGTCATCTCCAAAATCTGAAAAATGCGTTATTTACTTAGAGAAATTTGTGATGAATCTGCGCTTAACTGAAAAAAATTACAATTGAGGTTACAAAAATGGCTGTACTCTAAAATTACTATATGATTTGACCACTTTAGAAAATTACCTCCTGACATATAAACAGTATATAACATAACCCACTGTCGATGATGACTTGAAAGTATACTTTAAAAAATATGGCGTTGCAATCGACTACGATTAAAAAAAACTTTTATACCAATCATTCATTTATATTCTGTAAGTATCAGTATAATATATTATGCCACTAAAGTATTCTACGCGTATACCTGCTTGCCTTTCCAATTATAATAAATTGTTTTTAATACGGTAACTCCCTTTTGCATTAAACATGAAAAGCAATAAACTACAGGGCCGTAACTAGATAGGTAGATTACAATTACATTGTGTCCATTCCAAATTTCTTTTCTAGAAATATATATGAGAGAACGATTGTAAAAGATATAAAGAATAAAAATGCCAAGCTTTAAGAGATACATACATATACACACGCCTGTCTCCGAGAGGGATAGGAAGAGACCATAGAGTATACAAGAGACTACATATTTCCATCTGCTACGATAGAACTCGTTACTACACCCCTAGTATCTATGAAAATATGATTTCTTGGTTGAATTGATTATAGTAATTAACTTATCTGGCACTACCCTCAAAACTTTCCACATCACCAAAGGTTAACTGGCAGAGAATGCTAATTAGCATTAAGTTCGCCTTTGTGCATTGTATATTTATTTTGTGCAATAAAGTATTTACATACATACATACATACACCCCCGTGTTTCCGATACTTCTTTCCTTTGAAATCTTACCTAGTTACGTTGCTGCCCTACCCCTGATTCAAGTCCAATAGTGGCAGTCTGGTAGCCACTAGCCAGTAAACAGGTACTTTATAAGCCCGGTCAGCCGCAATTTGAATAATGCTGAGAAGGCCACCAACTCTGTATTAGGCGTGTTTACGCACGAACACAGATACTAAAATACTGCTGCTGGCTTTCTCGAAAAAAATATTCCACAGTGTCCACTGATTTTGATCTAATAAGACAACTCTAAAATTAGCATATCGTGATTACGGATTAGTAATCATACATTTATTGCCGAACCGTTTTGATTAAAAATAAACAATTTAAGAATACATTATTGCGTGTTTATTTTATGTTGTGATGATGCTGTTATGTCTCGATGATGATCGAACAAAAGCCAAGACGTTACGTATACCATTCAATCTACAATCAAAACAAGATTTGTGTAATATTCGTGCTATTTTCACAACAATGGTCATAATTACATGGTGCTGCGTGGTCAACCCCGGTGCTTGGCTGCTATTGTACTCTCCCCATTGTGTCAGACTACACACTTATACACAGTTACATTTTACACCCTAATGGTCTACATGTTAAAACCTACTTTCCTCTGCACGATGGAATATATAACTTTCCCGTTTCCACGCAGCCATATTTACAATGCTATCGCGTAATTCTTTCAGGTGTAGTATTTATACTTTTAACTTAATGTTCTAATTTCACGATCTAATTACACAAACACACCCATTACTTTTATGTAACATTTATTACAGTGTAATAATAACATTAGTCTTAATATAACAACTAAATATAACAATTTTTTATCTTGTAATGATACTTCCTAGAAAGCTACACAACTTATGTCCTTGGAAAATTCTCAGTTATTATTATAAATATCAGACTTGAAATGTCGTTTACATTCAGATTGGGCTAGCAACAACATTTTAAGCGATTTGAATTTTTACTGGTAACATTTTGAAACCGAATTGGAAAATACAATCAAGTAAACTTAGCCATAAAAACAGTTCACTGCATATAGCCAATAAATCATATTTCCTAAATCCTTGAAAAATACACAATCCATGTGCAAACAGGCATTCTAAATAGCTAACAACAATTTGGTCGAAATTTATCTACAAAGGAGCGAGTTAAGGCAGAAAATTCTAGGGTTCCGGGGTGCATTCGTCCACTAAGTGCATGACAGGGCGCTAAGACCTAACATTCATTCAATATTCGAGACAAGATACAACTCCTCTTGATATATTTGATAAACTCATTGATATTCGTCGCGTTCGTCACGTATTCAAGCCGGCTTTAAACCAATCTATTTTGTTTTATAACGCGTGAGGCAAAAGGTAGAATTTACAATATTAGCATCCATTAGAGCTTCAAAATGGAATGTAAATTAAATATTTAAGAAATTGATTCGTTTATAATTCAGATAACAAATAACCTTGGATTCTATTGAGAATGTGTAATTTACAATTACTGAGACTCAGCAATTGCTAAGGCGTAGTTTATCTTTTCAAAGGCGTTTCACGCGCTACCATTTCACCATTTGTAGTATAATATCATGAGGAATGGTATCCTGGTCGCGCACACAGATCCTCGTGCCACTATACCTCTGGCTGCGGCTCTTCGCCGAGCGAGTCGCCGAGCGCTTCCGCTTGGCTCTTCATTATTGAATAGATTTTCACGTATGGCGCCTTCAGGAGCTGCCGTGTGCGGGCGCATACACAACGAAACGTTAGTAACCTGGCTAGTTATTCTGTTTTTATTACTAGCAAAGTGTGTATTTGGTATTCCAAAGAATTTCTCGACTTAAGGTTAAACATCAGTCGCTCGGTACGAAGAGAACAACTTAACTTTGTTTTTTTTGTTAAAAAGATATTGGTGTATGGCAATTCACGCCAAGGAATTAGTATAAGTTAGGTTTATGAATCAACAGCTTGAAATATAATGCACAATTAGCCATGATTTTGTCGAAACAAACTGAAAACAGCATTTTAAGCTTGTTTGCACAAAATCATGACTAATTGAATTGTACCTTTTATTTATACTGTTGATTTATAAACCTAACTTATACTAATTTCTTGGCGTGAATTGCCATACACCAATATCTTTTTCACTTTTAACTTTTTAACAAGAAAAACATAGTTAAGTTGTGCAATTTGTACCGAACGAATGATGTTTAACCTTAACAGGCGTATGAAAACAAATTAGAAATTATTGTTTGCCAATTGCTAAGGAATTCTAAAGAATACAAACTTACTTTGCCGGTATTTGATAGACCGTGTCTCTGTTTATGTTTGTTGTGTACATTGTGAATGGAATTCACAAACGGAATGCCGCTTGCGTTTACTGATGATGGATTAACTGCACTTAATAGCGTCATTTAGATTATCATTGTCAACAGTTTTATCAAAAATTTTATGACAACAAGAGTCACCCATGGGTGCCGTTATCTCTTCGGCACCTATTATACATATATAGTAACTAGTCATCGATTTTGACGATATCGGTCAAATGTATCGAACAAACACCTAAAGGTGAATACCGATAAGGTAAACATACAACCCATTTTCAACATATCAAGAGCGTGCGAACGCTTAAACAATACATTAATAAATTACACTAACAATATTCCGCGCCATTCAAAAAAAGTCTATAGTGCAATCACTTGAGAAATAGTTGTCATAAATCCATAAAAGCATTCATGTTCAATGTGTACTGTAAGGTGGTATGTGAGAGACATGAGGAATAAAATATGGCAGTTGTTTGTTAATAAAAAATGTGTAAAGTAGCATTGTTAGTCGCAAAAATAATGTGTTTAATAAAGATTTAAAAAGTAAAGTATGTATGGAAAAGCTTAATTTTAGACTCACCTCCCATGATTCCCTGGTCAAATCTGAGACATCGCCCGCACTGCCGGTTCTTTCGCCCTGCGAAAAAGTAATTTCGATTCATACCTCATCATTATAGTCGAATAGTCTTAGAGCCACCGTTTCTTATCTGGATGAGTGATGTGTGTAAACAAAGATAGCGGGATTTGTCTGCAGTAGGCAGGCTGCTGTGTGTTCAGTTGTAAAGGTACACTTCTCTCATAGATATCGCAACGATAGTGATAACAAGATGCTTCCGGGATGTATTGGTTTCAATTAGTTTGTTATCCTAGTTGTGTGTTATTCTATTAATCATGACTATTAAAATAGCTTCATCTGCTGTTAAACTCTATATTACAAATAGATTCTCTTTGCAGCGTATTGGAGATGGAAATTGGTGAAATAAATTCAAGAAATATTGTTTTAACAAAATTTATAGACGCAAGAGCTCGTTCCTCTATAATACTGGTCCGAAACAAAGAGTTAAACAATTAAATGTACGATTTTTTTCTTTTAAATGAAATTAAGATACATACTGAGAACTAGACAAAAGATTTAGGAAAAACAAAAATAAAGATTTTAGAATAAAATCAAAATAACATTAACATTTTATTTAAACTTGTTTAAAAAAAAATATATATATATTTTATTTTCATTTTTGTCAGAATAGTTATTTGTCACTAGTTTACCAAAAAATGTAAGTATATTAAAACCAAATTAAAGCATGACATTTTTAGGATTTTTTAAGCAACCTCTCTTTTTCAGATTTGGACCATTTTTTTTTAATACACCAAAAGTATATGTACATATATAAAACTCAAGTAAATCTAAATTTAATACTTTTTCGTTCCGTTTTATTTCATTCAAGTTTTCCATGAAGGTGCCAGTAACAAAAAAAATATATATATATTTTTAGATAAAACATATTTCTTGATGGAAGCACCATGCGCTTAAAAGTTAGCCAATATAATAGCTACAGTTACATACAAGAAGATGGTGTAATTTTTCTCAGATGTTTCTCATTGAATAAACTTTCTATTGCTTGGAATAGATATTTGTAATAACGCTTTTGTATTATGCTTACATTTGGAAAGTTACTTATACTTGTGAGTAATATTTCACTCTTGTTTAAGTTGTAAATATGAAATGAAGGCAAGCAAAAACCAATGTAGGGACACATTTCAGAGCGATTTAATATAAACATTTAAAATTTTAAGACGATAAATTAATTTTGAGATTTATAAGTTTGTTCTGATATAAGTAACCAATTTTACCATATATTACAAGATTCTAGGTTCACATGGTCACCATAAACATCCTTAGAATTACAAATAATACTCGTACATGAAATATAAAAAACTCGTCCCATATCTTACACAATATTTTATCTCAAGAAGTCAGTTTGGCTATCGTTGTAGTAGTGACGTGTACAGATAATTGTATTTTGTGCAACTGTAACATAATTTGAGACACGAGTGTCCCAATGTCTAATTATATTCAGTCAGATGCACACAATACTTTAGCTACGTCCATCAAAAATATCGTCTTTATTTATAATATTTTCAACTAACATTTTCACAAAAAATGAGAAGAACAGCACTCGTCTATGAACCTCGGGTGCGTCGCCACAGTAATGCTGGCTTGAAGGCCAATCAGGATAAAGGGGCGTCGCTTAAGAAATAAGGTCGGGACTTCTTTTTCGTGTCTGTTGTTGTTTGGCTCTCTAGCGGTGTTATAATAAATTGGGCCATTCGCAGTGCAGAATCGCGGTGTTGTAATGTAATATTAAAACATCGGATAAAAAATTTAGGTACTTATAACACTGCTTTAGATATTGCAATTACCTTATCGCAGTCTTGAGCGGGCAGAAAAAGTATATGCAAATCCATTGTTAACGTGCTTTTTTTTTTTTAAATAACATAAAGAATGAGCAAGTGGCCAAGTGGCCAGTATTATTTTGCGAACTCGTACATAAAACTCGAAAAATGATACTGGCCACTTGCTTTTCCTGCACATAATAAAAAATAAGAAGGAAATAAAAGGTTGGAAAAAAGGCGCGAAGACGTGATGGCGTCGTTTTTTTGTTTTATTGAAAAAATATTGCATTTTGGGTGTTTTGATCAACAATAGTGATAGGATATTGTGAATTAAAATCGCCGTAACCTGTGTAGTGTGTTGTTCAATGGAACAAAAGTGCGGGCTGTGCCTTTTCGTGTGTTTTTTCTAACCCTGTTGTATTTGCGTTACAAGGCTATCATTATAGCGGAAACGACAGGACAGTGACTTAGACAGGACAGACCTTTCAGATGATCCTCAACAGAAGAGGATAGTGCATATAAACATAAAAAACTATAACGTCAAACATGGCTGTATGGGCTAAGATCCCTTTGCCTTTCCACTTAGTGGGAAAATGAAAAAAAAAAAAAAAAAAAGTGACAATCGCACGCGAGTCAGTCGGTTTCTTTTATTGTATCTTGATTAAAAGTAAAATGATACTATTTCCTCGCAGGTGTAGTATAAAGCACTATGTATCACTCGGAGCACTATGTATCACTCGGGAGAAAGTGCGATTCCCAACTCGTGTGTATTGAGGCCCTTGGCTTCGCCTCGGGCCTCAAACTACACCCTCGTTGGTAATCTTCCCCTTTCTTCCCTCGGTGAACAATGTACTATTGTGTACGTCGCGCGTTTTGTAGCGCTCCCGAAGTTACGCACACTAGAAAAAAGTGCGTCTGCACACACTACTACAACCATAGCCACATAGACTTCGTGAGATAGAGCATCTGTAACTCAAACCAAGTAGAAAGTGAAAGTCCTCACCTTCTGTCCAGGCCTGGCATCATCATCCTCGAACTCCGTGTCACTATCGATGAGCTCGTACCCTTGAGCTGTGACGTCACCCAGCGGCCCGTATCTATCTGGCACCCAGTGCGTTAGGAACTTGAACAGGTCATCCACCCTGCACGTACAAAATATCACATTACAAAATTTATAGCATAAATTACATATATCACTACAGGAATTACCGCGCATGATGATCGGACGATAAATGGACGATAGTTAATTGGTGTTCAGTTTTATTTATTTCTCCGTTCACTGCAGGTCATTAGTGTACTAGTTTATTTATTACTAGCGAACCGCCCCGGCTTCGCACGGGTGCAATGCTGATACTAAATATACTACAGAATGTCTTTATATAATGCACAATGTATTTAAGGTACCTACTTAATTGGATAAGGATTAATGATGTACTGCTTAAAATCGCTTCGTAATAAAAAGTAAAGTATAAAAAATGGTTATTGTGGGTTATCCCTAAGAGATAGACATATACCATCGCAGACTTTTTTGTAGACCTTTTTAAGGTGTACAATACTGTAGTACATTATTTTGATCTATCTCGTAGGGTTCAGCCAGCGTTTGCAATGTAAGCGCACAAAAATGTGTTTATTTACGACATCACATTAGAAACCTCTAAAATATCAGTGTTTCAAACCTTCCTCTTGAATCACTATTTATTAAAAAAAAAAACGCATCAAAATACGTTGCGTAGTTTTAAAGATCTAAGCATACATAGGGACAGACAGACAGCGGGAAGCGACTTTGTTTATACTATGCAGTGATTATATATATCATCACCTTTGATATCAATCTTTAACTTAGTGTAGTGTGGGAATTTCCGCTCTCTTTTTAAATTTTGATTTATTTCCTTTGGTTTTATTTTTTTATTTATTTTTATTTATTAGGTTTGCCAACAGATATTACACTAAGACACATGTATAAAAATAGCTTTAACAATTGAAATTAGAGTGCATACCCAATAACAGGCAGACACAACATACTTAATTAAACAATAATAGTATAATAATTTAATAATAGTATTTTTGCTACATAAGTGAAACGTGTTTTGCAAAACGTAAAACTGTTAAAAACCAATTAGAATTAAAGTTAAAAAAACAATACAATGAGAAAAGAAACAAAGCAAAATTAAATTATTTCTATCTGAGAAAATAAAGCCAATTCTGAAGGCTTTAATTTTAGTTATAATGCTGTCAAAACTTAATATTTTCCAAAGTAATTTAACTTCTGTTCCTTGAACTTAAGGACTATTTTACGATGAAGAAAATTTAGTTTTGACAGCACTAAAACTAATATTAAAGCCTTCAGAATAAAGTTTGTTTGTAAACCCTGAAAGACTGAGAAAAAATATAAATTTGAGCATCATGCAAGGCAAGTGTATTAAGAGAACGACAAATTCTATTAAGAATGCTATAATGGCCAAGATTAGTCCTTGACTTTACCAAGCCAAAAAGACGAAGCCTATTTGATCGACAAGGTACTCTAGGTGTATGTAGTTTTATTTTTGTCTTATAGTTGCGGACAATCAACGAGCCCTCTTAATATTTTATACAGTAGTACATTGTCAGCCAACCATCGGCGATCCTTGAGTAAGAGCATATCGGTATAGGAATGAAATTCCTGTTTTTTTTTTTGCGGACACATAAGATATATGCAAAACGCTTTTGAATGCGTTCAATCCGTTTAATGTGACAGGCGTAGTGCGGGTTCCATACATTAGAGCAGTATTCAAGCAAACTACGGACAAGAGCATTATAAACAACTATTAAGGCCCTACGCATCCAACACAATAATCGTATTAAGTAATTTTGAACTCAATGATATTGTCAGAAAGTCTAATTAGAACGCTCGCTTCGTGCGCTGCGAGCACGCATAATCAGTGAATTTGCGAGGTTTTTCTGGAATTTCTGAAAAAGTATTGAGAAATAAATAAAAATGGGTCTATAAGTGTCTTTAGTTATCTGTAAAAAAAATCAGGAAAAGTTTTATCTCTCTCCGTTGAACACCTTTGCTATAAACACATTTATTCGCAATTTGACGAGCTTACTTTGTGATTTTTTTCTATCGAGTGATGTTAACTCAATAACGTTTTTAGATCAACTTGTGTTTAGAGTATATCCTCTATTGTAACATATATTTAACTTGTATTTAAATGAGATATTGAACTGACAATATTAATTAAACAAAATGCTCATTTTGGAATGGCAGGGCCTTAAAGCCGCAATATTCTTAAATCCCTTGCAGTTGCGCCACAAAAACCCAAGCATCCTTTAAGCTTTTATTACTTGATCTGGATGTTGATTAAAATGTAGTTTTTTGTCAAGAATAACACCAAGATCTCTGATCGTGTCAACTTCTTCGAGGGTATAGCCATTGATGTTGTAAGAGGTAGACAAGATAATTCTTTTCCTAGTAAATTTTATATGCTTACATTTTTGTATATTTAAGGGCAATTTATTTATAGTAGACCAAAGTGTAATTCGATCAATATCCTTTTGTAGTATTTGTTTGTCCGATGTTTTGTATTAGAAATTCATGTATTCAAGTGTGTATTGACGTATAATAGCAATTATGAATAAAAATGTCTTGTCCTATACTAATAAATCGACCTTAAATAAAAAATGCCCGCTGGACTGACGATCTGAAGGACGTTGTGGGTGGCGGCTGGATGAGGATGACTGAGGACCGCCAAGAGTGGCGTAATATTGGGGAGGTCTATGTCAAGCAGTGGACGAATACGGGCTGATGATGAAATACAAAAGAAAAATAGAAAATGTAGTATATTTATGGCGGTACACTAACCGGTTACGTGGCACACCGAACCAGTATTCGGGCTTCATGCGCTTGCGCCCGTATGACATGAGGGGTGTGGTACGGGGCAAGGGTCGGCCAGCCGGCTTGCCCATGCGCAGCCGCAGGTATAGAGGTGGATCGTCAGACGCGCGCGCCGGTCGGGGTATTAACTCTGTACAAGGAGAAAATTGTTTAAAAAACTAATAAAGTAACTAATTAATGTTACTAAAGATAATTATTAAGGTATGGGAGTAATAAATATACATGACAGATATATTCAAATTTCTTTGGCATCAATAGAGTGAAAACTACTAATACAATATTTCTAGTATACAGAAAAATCCCTAGTTACGAACCTATCAAGAAATAAAAAAGCAAAAATATTCTTACTATCAAACGAAGCGAAGAGATCAGGCATGTCATCAACGGAAACCATGCTACGGTAGTCAAGTCTTGGCTGGTTGGAACTGGTGGACGATGAACTCTTTGTATGCGATCGACCGAAACCGCCCAGCGAGCTGCGTCTGCGCACATTACACTTCACGTTTGAATTAAGAACATTTCTGACACATGAAAAGACAAAAGTGAATTATTAAATCCTTGTGGGAAGCTCCTGTAAACCAAAATTTAGTTTTACATTTTTAACAAATGCCAAATGTGTCATTATAAAATACCAATTTCATGTAAATAAATTTTCTCTTACTTACTAAAGAGAAAATCAGATTAGCATAGAAACTAAAATTCATGCTATAAAACATTTATAATATTTTGTTGTGACATAGAAATCAAGTGCCTACAAGTCAAAAAGCTAGTGGATATAATGATAAATTACTTAATTTTTGATGAGCGATCACGAAGACTAATGAAACATTATTTTAACAAAACTAATAATTTTAGTTATGAATCATGTTAATCTATGCAGGGAAAGGGATGATTACTAACATTTTTATTCCTAACACATATACATCATGCCATTTAGCACAAAAAACTTTAGATTTTATTCAAAATGAAGAAAGCGATTGTGGACTCCAAACCAATATAAAAATAAAACCGGTTTTGTTTCACATTGAAAAATTAACTTCGTAACCGAAGGAGTAAAGTTGAATTTTCAATATTTGTAATACTTGCACAATGGTCTTAAATACACAATCACAAAACACAAGACAAATAGAAATAAAGTCATATAAAAGTGGAAGAGATATGCCCTCTAACAGAGAAGTGGTGGTACATACATAGGCAACATTCACATAAATGACGAACGCCGAAAACATCGAGACATTAACGAGAGCCGAAGGCTGAACTTGTCTCACGTACCCAGAGGCCGAGAATACGTCCTGAGGAGCTTCTTCCGATGGAGTTTTACTTAGGAATAGACCGGTACCGAATTCTACCAAGTTCATCGGGGAGCTATGAAGTTAGTAGTATCGATAATCGGCGTTCCCGGTTAGCATCCAGGTTAGCAGAGGAAAAATTTATTAAGTTCAATTTAGTTTCATTTGTCAGCATGTGTATATGTGTGTTTTGATTACACTGGTGATAATAAAGCAATGTTTGTAGCGTAAGTGGTTTGATTAGTAAGATATTATGACATGATTATTTTTTACTTGAATAATGAATCCCAAACATAGATATGTGAGAGGCAATACATGTCATATAAATTCTTTGTATAAATTTCGTGTACGTTACAATGTAACAATCAAACCACACTTCTGAAATTACCATTTCTCTGTAAAAGAGCGTAAAATGACAATTTCAAGTTATCAAAAAGCCGCTTTACTCTGACGTACCTGTTGAATACTTTGGAGAAGACACTGGTAGAGTTGTGGCTGTCGGCGGAGGTGGGCAGGGAGTCGCTCTGTTGGGAGCCCTGCGCCGCGCCGCCTTCGCCCGTCAGACCCTCCACCCACGAGAGCGGGTACGATAGCCGTTTCAACATCTGCAAATATTATATCACTAGAATTAGGATAAGTGTCATCATTTCATAACGAAATAGATATTACAGCTAAGATTCGCTTTGATTTTTGTGAGAAAAACTCGTCGTTTCGATCAACTTGAGAGTGACCTTCATCAGGCTCCACGGGATTCTCCGGTGCGAGCGACAGTCCTGGCGAGGTCACTCTTAAGTTGACCGGAACGTCGAGTTGTGAGTGAGTCTTAGCTGTAATAACCATTTTGTATCTGCAAATACCAGAGAAATTAACAGGCAGTAACTCATATTACCCGAAACCTTACGTTTTATTACCTTGCGCTATAATAAACCAGTATGGAGCCAGTTTCTCTACATCCCGTGGAAATTTCCTAAAATTTGTCGGGAAGTCTATGTCATACAAGAAACCTACAGTTCAATATTCATATTCCTAGGTCTAGTTTAAGCGTTGATTTGTAGATCGCTCAGTCAGTCAAATAATTAATTTACAGTACTCCCAAAGTAATAATGCGCATACAAATCTATAGGCGAGCGACCGGACGTACCAACTGACCTTATGGATTGTATAGAAAGTGTAAGGAAATACGAACTTTTCCGAACAGTGGCGAAGATTTGTAAGCGCAGTATTACTTTGGGAGTACTGTATCTACAGTTATAGGGTGCCAAATTTATTGCTGCGCAGTCTCATCAAGCGTCATCGCCAGAAAGGATTTTAGTTTTCTATTCTGTCAAAAATAAAACGAAATAGAGGTAGAGCGCGAATCAAATCAGTTGCGATACAAAATTGCTTTTTTGTTTTCTTTTGTGCTTTTATTTGATTTTGAAAGGCGGGCTTCGTCCGACAATCAAACTGAACGTAGCCCTATAGTCACCAATTTGACTCATCCGGATGTAAATATTTTTTCTTAAATAGTATTTTGTGCAACTGTAACATACATACATACACTCCCGCCTGCATCCCAGGGGGGTAGGCAGAGACTACAGATTTCCATCTGCTATGATCCAGACACACCTATTTCGCCTCTTCCATATCCATCAATCTAGTCATACAAGCTCTTCTATTCCGGGTACTTTGGACATGGCCCTTCTTCAGTATGTCGCCAATTTGGTCAGCATACGTCTTTGTAGGGCGACCAGCGGGCCTATTATGTATCTCCAGTTGCCTTCTGGACTGGGTGTCTATCATCAAAAACATAGATATACTATCGAATTCCGATTGTCTAAGGGTATGTTAGCACTTGAAGTGACGAGACAGTTCGTAAATAGTTCAATACCCACTAAAAGCAATTTTGAAAGTTTAGTTTTTATCTATGTTTTTGACGATAGGCACCCTGCCCAGTTGGCAACCTAAGATACAGAATAGGGGGGCTGGTCGAGCTTTACCTTCCAGTTGCGCACGATATTTTTCTTTCGTCACTCTACTTTCATTCATCCTCTCTACATGTCCAAACATAATGTGAGATATTAGGACCCGAGTGCTTGTTTACGAAACGAATGAAGTATATTAGTATCGTATTTTTTTTCAAGGTTAATGAACTTCTTGTCGCACTTGACCGGCAACTCAAGTTCCCTGGCTCTGGCTGCTTCTCCCCACCTTTAAATATTAGATGAGTATACGTCAACCAGTGTCCTCGTACCTTATTCTTCTTGTCCGGTTTCCCGATATCTTCTGGCTTCTGGCCGCTACCGTCGAGCGAGAAAGAGACAGCTGCATGTTTCCGTGGTAGTCTATCGTTCTCTCCCAGCGGGGGTGCGGAGAGGGGTGGCTCAGTGCGGGGCAGGCAGACAGGGGGTACCCAATCGGCAGATAGCACAATGTCCGCATCGCTGTATACCTGTGAAAATATGACTAACATAAAAGGATGTCTAGTTAGAATAATTTATTTTATTAGAAATTACGAAAGCATTGTAGCCTAGAAAAGTGTACAAGATATTATTTGCCCACCCTGAAACTTGTTGAACGTACACATAATAACTAAAAGGTTTAGTCAAATCAAAAGCCGCAAGTATAGAGTAAAAATAATAGCTTTAAAAAATAAGTCGGAAAAAGTAAGAAGAGCTTATAATTAGGGATGTGACGATTCCGATTCCGATAATTATTTTCTTTGAATTTTGATTAGACATTTTGATTTATTTATTTTTACACTTCTCAAGGTTGAATCTCTGTTATATATAGGTACGTTTTATGCATAATAAAGACTACAAACGCCTGAGGTACATACATCCTTATTTATTTATTTGATTTATTGTCTACTAAGCCATCAATATATCGGTATGTATCGGTATCGGTAAAATTGTGTATTGTTACATCCCTAGTTATAATATAAGAAACACAAAAATAATATGACAACAGTATTCAGTCCTAAAGATAGTTAAAGAAATAGACAGTCACATAACTAAAGACCAAAGATTCACCAGCAGACCGCAAAGACCGTTTCCGAGGCTCAGGACTCACCTCATCCGACGACCCAATAGAGGATCGATTTGACCTAACAGACGATCGATTTGACCCAAAAGACGAAAACTTTGACCCGTGGGCATCGATAGACGATCGTCTCGACCCGTGTGAAGAAAGTCTAGACCGAAAAGAGCGCATATCTACGTCATCATGGAGGTAGTTATAATGATGATGATGCAAAGCGAATTTCTCTAGAAACTTCTTCTCGTATGTGACGTCACAATCCCAGTCCTCATACAAGGACTTGTCTTCGGGTGTTTCGTAAATGGTGTTTATTTCGTGGTAATATTCCTCATGGTGGTGAAGGATAGAGTGACGGTCCTAGAAAACGTGCAAATTTTGTTAGTGGTTTAGTGCAGTTGGATGGGAAGGGACCGGATGATATGATGTTTGACACATTATTATTGGAAATTTAAACAATAAAGTTAGTTGGGATAAAAAATATATTGATGGTGAAATTTACTTACACACCAAATTCATAATAAAGACTCGGTAAGTAGTCGGTATCAAGGTTCCATGGGCCTTTTCGGGAGACTCCAAAATTAGTTCTTTCCTGTTCCCTACAAATGCAAGCCCAACCCCAAGTCAATTACTATGGGAGGTCAACATTTTATTTTGCGAAATTAGCAAAAGTTGTTAACGATCCGCGATACTGACCACTTACCAAGCCTGCACTATGAATTTGGCTGCGTAAATAAATGTCACATTTTCGAACTCTGGAAAATATTGCTCAAACTACGCTTCTGAATCCGTTCCTCATCAAGAATTGTGCACCTATTTGCAATCAAATAGTGTTGACTTTACCTTCTTCTGTTGCGCCGGAGTGACATGAAGCAACGGATCTCTGATGTCAATCCCAGAGTCATGGTAGGATAGTTTGACGAGGTGCTGACCCCCGTCGTCGGCGGCTGGCGGCTCGTCCGGCGGTTGGTCACCCTCTGTACTCTCAGCACGCTCATTGGCCACGCTCGACCCATCTATGCTTTCGTTTTTCTCAGCGTTATCGGCGCTTGAGGATACCTGGAAAGGAATGTTAGTTCATTTTTAACAATTCCAAAAGTACACACTTTAGGGTGAACGAATAAACTTCTGCGATGCTTTGATTACAATCTTTGAAAAAATGGCGCGTTTTGATGATCAGCTATTGTCTCTCTGATGCAAAGACGCATCTTTAACGTCTCAAGATATACATATATCGAATTACTCGACCTCACCTCTGCATTAACAGTCAAGTAGTTATAGAGTCTTTGGTTGGCAAGCGATACCAATCTATGGATTGCAACGGGTCGCAGCGCCTAGCATCGCAAGAGTTCATTCGTACGGCCCTCGGTTTGTCGTCGTTAGGTACCGCGACATATTGCATGCCACTGTCAACTTCAGTTCGAACTCGAAATAACACCAAGCAAGTCGTTATACATAGTGGCAAACGCAATTCGAAACGCAAGTTGATCCTTATTACAACTTGCCATTAATTAAAACTCGCGTGAGCTAACGTACTAAAGTATTTTGAACACCTATATAAACTCACGTATCATTGTTTTAGACTCCATCCCAACAACCACGCCTTAAGGCGATTACCATCGCCAAATTAGCAGCTCGATATTTGTCAACGGAAACGATATTGAAATAACGTTCATATCAGCGCGCAATGCATAGTGGCTGTTACGACGCTCGCTGCGTCCTTGATAGGACGAAATAGGAGAAAATTATACTTTTCACATGGACGTGTTTGTTCGATTGAATAATGTTATGTTATGTTTGTAGATATCAAATTTATCTATTTATCAAAGCATAAATGAATTCAATCGGCCAAGCCACTTAGAAGCAGTAGGAAATTCAAGCCAAAAAACACCATTCAGTTAAAAAAATATTTCATGTAGATGTTTTGGTGGTATGAAATAGAAAAATGTTGCATATGTTGTCTAAGAGTTGATTATTCATAATACATTTTTTCATTATTTTTGGTTTCGCCATAAACGAGGAGTAGGCTTTAGAAAGTACCCATTTGGCAATAGTAAGGCCCTTAAGAACGACACTAAAATTATATCGGTAAAACTGCTGTTGGTTATTAGTCATTTGTTTACACACAAGGCTCGATTGCAATAGTCGACAACAATAAAACGTGAGTTTATATCTGTTTTCTAAAAATTTCAACTAGTTATTGGTTTTTTAGTATCCCGAAGTCACTAGTTAATGTGCGGAGAATTGATTGTGGTAGTGAGAGTGTGACAAATAGTGCACTAGTGTAATTAAATGGTGCTGGAAACGTGCCCAAAATGAATGCAGAGACAGTTATGTTAATAATCATGAAGCGAAACAAAGTGTCGAAGACATGAGATAGTGTAAACCACATTTTGATAGGCACATGTTAGTATCGAGTGAAGTAGTATGCCATTACACCAAAGTTATCTGAGTTAGTAAGCCAAACACCTTAAGTAAAGGGGTGTGCTGGGTGATATTTTGGCGACACGGAGACATTTTAGTGGTTTTGGTAACGAAAACAAATGTGACTACGGTGAGAACTATTCTGGCTAGCCAATACCTAAATTTAGAGTGTTCTTAAATAACAACTTTAAGTCACAGAACTTAATTTCCTTACAAGCATCAACCTTAAATTTAGTATTTACCAAAACGAACAACAGTTTGCTATATAACCGACACCGAAATCTCAAAAAGAAATCAACTATTCCATACATTTTGATCGTGTAGGTGCGATCCTTTGCACAAAACAGCTGATGATGGGTTGACCTCTTAGTAAAAGTCACCAAAACCACAAAAATGCATGGTGTCAACGATAAGGGAAGCGTTAGAAAAGATACAAAAAGATCAGGTTTCAAAGCAAGGTTTTACCTCGCTTCCTTGGTCAATAGACATCCTATCTTTGCTCGGAATAGCCCAGTGGTGGTCAAGTAATGATTTCCGTCTGTCTTCAATGGTCTGTTGCTGCGAAATCAAATAAAAAAATAAAATTTAAAAAGTAAAATGTGTTACTACTAAAAAGCTTGCACGCACGTGGTCAGAAGCTTGCGTTATCCTATGTACGTTTCATGTCGAAACAACTGCGGCATAGTGCAGTTGGATGTAACTGTAGATTGCTGTTTTGCATAATGTAGATACTCTTACTAAGCTGCATAAATTGTGCCCAAGTCCTAGGTGATAACGGCACGCCGTTACTAACCAATACTTTGCTTATATAAATCTGTAGAAGACTGTCCAGAAACGACTCAATTACATGCCTTTTGTCTCGGCTCATTAGTCTTTATGGCTGTCTATAATATAGTAATTTCTGTCTTGAAGTGTCCTTGTACATTTCTTCACGGTGACTCACTCGAAAATCCCGTTACCTACTTCCTTTACACAGACCATCGAGCATGTTGCGGACGATCAGGTCATCTGGTTCTTTCCAGACTTTTCATCGATACCGCTGGCAATTCCAGGAATCATTTATCTGCGTGTATTGTTATACCTGTAGAGCGGTGGGCGTGACGAGGTCCCGATCGAAGGCCTTGGGGAAAGCGGCGCCCCCGCGGTCTTCCGTGTCACCGGAGCCAGGTCGGTCCTCGCCCTCGTGCCCTTCCATCGTAACCGTCTGCAGTTCCGGGAATGTTTCATCCTGGAACAAACGACACCTGCATCAACGAGCTACTTTTTTTTTAAATCAATGTCTTCATAAATAGCTGTGTGCGTAATGTAATAATGTACGACACATACATGTCGGTCGCATTTCCGCGCCCTTCTTACAACCTTCCGTTGTTTTTTGTACCCCGCATTACTTACGATATATTGTGCGTATGCATTTGCTAAGTTGTAAGTAACAAAAATAAAACTTACTTTGACTAGAAGTGAGTCCTTGCCAGGTGAATGCTCTGGCTTATTCATGTAGTAGATTTCCGCATTTTCTGCCCTGAAACAAAATCAAACCAAAACTCATATTACAATTATGCACAGTATTAAGTAGTATTAAGCACACAGACATCACCGAACGGTGCCGGTAATGACGGCTAGTTGAAAATAATTGGCTCCACAGCTAAATCAACGATCTGTTCGATTCTAAAATCGTGTGGCTACGTACTTTTGCGCATTATGATGCGGCGGATGGGTCCTCATGTGTGCGATGTCGTAGAATATGGCGGCGTTGACCACGTACTCCATCGGCGCGATAACGCCGTACGACTCGGGACCGTGTTCCATCACCAACGTATCCGACACGTTCGGGTCGAACATCACGGCGTTCGGCGTCACAAGGAGCACGCCCGATACCACGCCCTACAACAAATATAGACTATCAAATGTATGTCGGACTGATTGTATGAAAAGACGAAACGACGATTTTTTTAGTAGGTACATTGTGTTTTACACTTAAATACAAATGGTTTGAACATTACAACAGTTAATGACTTTAAAGGCCAAATTGCGTTTTTTTCGCGGAATTTGTACTCTGAGTAACGTTTTAGTAACATTATTCTTTGAGAATCTTCCGCTTTCGAGCATGTCAAGGTACATGTATTCAAACATTTAAATAAAGAATTACTACCATGCCTAGACTATGCATGCCATGACTCATAGCATTTACGAGTCGAGCGTGTCAAACTACTCGATATCGTGAGCAGAAAGCCATAAATTTGAGTTCTATACGCGATCAAATCTACATCCACTGTATCCAATGCAAGGTGGTTTTGATAACGGTTTATTTCTCGATTGTAATAATCCGTTTTTTACCAAAGTGAAGTAGAGTATCACACGTTGTTTTCACTAATCATGTTTTGCTGAACAAGAATATAGGCAGCTCGTTTCAATTATACAAGAAACGCATTAGGTAACTGTAACAAGCAATCCGTGCCCCTATTATAAATGCGAAAGTGTGTTTGTTGGTTTGTCCTTCTTACACGCAGCAACGGATCGACGTTATTTTTTGCATAGAGATAGTTTATAGACCGGAGAGTGACGTAGGCTACTTTTTATCCCGGGAAAATGCAAACGAAATCAGTACTAGTGAAACCGCGGGCAAAAGCTAGTAAATCATAAATATCTATAATTTTATAGACAAAAAATTCCGTCAATAATCCTGCATAAGGAATACAACAAATAACTCAGAAATTTGTGGCATTTTTGTTAAATTTGAATGGAATAAATGGAAATGACGCGAAATTTTATCTAATTAACACTGCAAATGCTAATTTATATCTGATTGCAATTGAAAAATCGGCAAGTGTCAAAATGTATATTTCTATCACAGATTTATAAAAAAATCAATATATCTTTATTGTACAGTGGAGACCACATCAAGCTATACACTTCCAGTACGACATTAGCCCCTACGGAGAAGAATATAAGATAAGTACAAAGTCCAATGTGTCTTACTTGATGCGGTCTCCACTGTACAGCAATATATATGAATGTGGATGAGGCGAATGAGGTAAGTCAGTATCGTAGCAGATGGAAATCTGTAGTCTCTGCCTACCACTCTGGGTGACAGGCGTGAGTATATGTATGTATGTATGAAGAGCAAAAATTGGATTTGAATCAACATTAAAAACCACGGTTGCACTGCACTGTTCTCGCTCCAACGCTATTCTATCTTGATAAGAGTAACAGAGACACATGATGATTATTTCGAGTAAGGGTTCCGTACCTGTCCATCAGTAATGTGCCGCACGTTGATCTTGAGGAACCGTTGAGGAGCCGAGCTGCTGGCGGGCGTCTCGGGCGAACCCGGCCGCAGGCTGTCCAGCATTTCTGGAAACAGCAGAACAATATATACAGGCTTCAGGCCAACCAAGAAGGTTAAGGAGGAAGGAAGGAAGGAAGGAAGGAAGGCGCAGGAGTTAGCTATCATCACCCCGTTTACCACCCCTGCTTCGAGAACGCTTTGATACAGAGGCAGATGCGACGCCACTTATGACTAATTATAAAATACTCGTAGAATTATAAAATTGAACTTATTTATTTCGTAAGAAGAGGGTACAAGTGATAAAAATAATGAGCTTAAAATCTAAAACACACTTGAAGTCATTGACCATCAATGCTTGAAGTACTAAATAACAGATATACGCTGTTATTCTAGATAGGGTTTTACGCCTGTAGTAGTAATTTAAGAGGCTATGTAAATTTTATTTTTGTCACTCTCATTTTTTGTGTATTTTGTTTACATAGCGCCTTCTTGATTGGGGAGTAGTGAATACGAGTAGAATAAAACGAAGTAAGCAAAAAGATACTAGATAATATGACAAAACTTCAAATGCTTAACGCAGGTGACATACAAAACAGGATGGTTGTGAAAAAAGTACAAAAAAACAACATTAGGTTACAGAAACCTGAAAAAACAATACCTACAGGTTTACTTTAATGGCTCAATAGCGTTATCGAAACCGAAATAAAGGCAATAAAAACGTACACCATAAAATTGCACTTTTATCTTTGATGCACGGAAACAAGCGTAATTTTCGATTACAACTTGCGAAAAAAGGGGCAACGCATAATGGCACTCCGGCCATAAACATTGTACACTACTCCCAAAGTAATAATGCGCATACAAATCTATAGCCGAGCGACCGGACGTACCACGTGATCTTATTGTATAGTAAAGGTAAGGAAATACGAATTTTGCCGACCAGTGGCGAAGATTTGTATGCGCATTATCACTTTGGGAGCACCGTAATGGTAGTGAATAGTTTACTTCAGTTAAATGGAACTTAAACGTTGTCCTTGACAACATGCGATTACAGAAACTTAATAAAAAAAAGTAAATTGCAATAAATAGTATACGAATAAACTGATAGGAGTAATAAATTATGAATGGTTCGTTAGTGGAAAGTAAACATTAGTGCAAATATGTTCAGATGTTTATAAAACGGAACAAAAGAGGTGGTTTAATTTATTACATTTAAAATGTAATCTTTTACAGCTGAAGCTGTGCGTTTGTGAATTGCTTTACCCTTTTTCGTAAAATCTGCTCCTTCCTTGGCTATTTTCGTTTGGTCTTCTCTGCTGTACGGATGCGGAACATGGACATTAAAGAAGGAAGCATGCCAGCGACTTCCGGCATTTGAATGTGCTCTGCGCAAAATGCTCAAAATATCACGGACTAGCTGCACTTCTAATGTCGAAGTCCTTAAAATGGGCAATCGCAAACGGAGCTCCCGTTTACAATTACCATGAAAACGAAGACCGCCTTCTTCGAGCATTCTCTCGAGGGCAAGATTCCAGGAAAAAGAGCACCAGGATGTCAACGCCACAAATGAAATGATGACATCAAAGAGTGGTCCGGACTAAAAAGCTTTAGCGACTCGAAGGATACATCAATGGATCGCAAGCAATTTAGCCTACTGACCTCCAAACTTCATTATGAAGATGGCACCCAATGACATCAAACATCTAGGAACAGTGCACACATGCGACCTGAATGGCGAAAAACTGTCCATGATGGCACCGAGGACTTTGATACAGCTCCGTTGGAAGTCGTCGACGGTAAACGCTTACACTGCGAGACAGTGCCGGTTTTAGCATTAACGGCGCCCTGCGCGAGAATTCTACGGCGCCCCCTATCTGTTTCCTAAATTATTAATGTGCAAAAAAGGAAAAAAAAACATGGGAAAGATTATTTCAATCTTCAATCATGACCAATTATTTTAACATAATTTAACAAAATTTTACCGCGCCATCCCGTGATCCATACTGACGAGGGGGCGCTGGCGTCCCTTGATGTCTGGTGCCCTGGGCGGTCGCCCAACCACGCCCTACCCTAACGCCGCCACTGCTGCGAGACTCGCCCCGAGCCCACGTTACAACTACCTAATACATACAACTCAAGTGGCCAATTGAACTGTATTTCGTGTGACAGGACATAATCATCATCATCATCGTCATCACATACGATTAGCACTTGGTAAACAAACTTTGTCCCATTTGCATCAACCCAGGATAACTAACCTTTTATGCTATGGATACAAAATTACATAACTTACAACTTGCATGATGCGAGTGGGTCCTTATAAACTACTCAAAAATTATGTAACATGATTCGAAGAATGACGACCCCGGTACAGAGGGCCGAAATATATCTAAAAAATAATTACTTCCTGTTTGTCAATATAGCCTTAAATAATACGCGCGCGTTTACCATTCTCAATTCTATCGCGGAACTCATAGACCTTTTTAATTGTGCTCTAAGTAAATTCACTAAAATAGCATTATATTGTTATAAAGATGAGTAGGTTTAGTAAGTTTGATGGAATATGTAGTTAATAGTGTTATTTTGTAGATTCATAAGATAAAATAAGTCAAACACATCCTATCGCATTAGGTTGCATTCCTGTAATGGCAGGTGCAAGTTGGGAAATAAATAAATAAAAATTACCAACCTACATAATGAAAAAGCTTACAGCAAGTACATTGTACATTTACAAAAGAAATCTATAGCGGACCGACCGGACGAGCACTGTCTGTCATGGATTATATAAAAAGCGTAAGCAAATAGGACCTTTGCCGAAGATTCCTATGCGCATTATTTAAATGAAAATACTGTAAATGATGTGTGATTTCACGGTAAGCATTAACAAATCCGGCCTTGCTTAAATATGATGCAACTAACCCATAATACTCAAGGTCCAACTAAACTGTGCTAGTCAAAGATTTCAAAAGTAAAGATAGGCCCTAACCGTTGTATTACAGCACTTAAATGTTTTCACCTTTAAATGGGTGACGCTCACTCACACGTTTGGAATCAGTGCTTATCTGAACACAGTAACAGTTGGACGCCTAAATGAATGTTCACCAGAAAAGGGTCTGAATATGCCGTCGTGTGCATTTTTAAAGTGCATTAACATTTCAAGAAATACGAATAAAGCCAAAAGTGTGACATTTCACATTCAAAACACATTCAAAAACAATGCAAAAGATTTTAGGTGCCAGGGCTCATCTAAACTTTGGAAATCTTTGGTGCTAGTACGGTAAACCATGATTTTATCTTCTAATTACAGGAAAGTGTGTATAAAACATACTAAGCATTCAAGCTGATTTTATTTATTGCCTAGGCCACGGAACAAAATCACGGGATTATTAATATATGGTCACGATATGAATCTCCGAAGGGGTGACAGAGGTGTTCTGGGTGTGAACTGTGAAATACAAGTCACAGTCCATACTCGGTACACCCGCCTTTCACCGACGATTATTACGTCTCAACGTGATGAGTGGTGAGCCCTATCACCGTACTTCGGACACAAATACACGCTTTTTAGAGCATGCAGGTTTCCTCACGATGTTTTCCTTCACCGTTCAGCAAGTGTTCAGTAATAATACCCACCTATGCACATAAATTCCGAAAAACTCATTGGTGCATGCCCGACCGGGGATCGAAGCTGGATCTCAAGAATGTGAGGCCAGCGTTCTACTCCAGGGCTACCGCCTCTGTTATTTGTCGTGTAAAAAACCGATGATGCACACTATATTACCTTCGATTTTAATCCAGTAACAAACATAATAAAAAATGATAGTATGCTATCGCAGACTTCGGTCGGCATAAACTTAAGTAGGCACTGAATCCGGCCGTTTTGGAAGGATCTTTGTCACAAAATGGTCACTTTACTGCTCTAACTATTACTATTATTCAAAATTCAAAATTCAAAAAATTCAAAAAGTTTATTTTGCAAAGTAGGTATATATAATACACGTTTCACAAGTCAAATTTTAATCTTATAAAAATATATGTAATAAAATAATAAATGTACATGAACTACTTAGATTAAATGTTTTTTTTAATTTATGTAGCAATATATATACGATTAAAATTATAGGTAAAATATTATTATACAAGATGAAATCCAATCAACCGCCCGAACCCATACCGGAGACCCGGCCAGGGACCAGGAACAGGTTCAATGATCACCAACCGAGCCCCCAGCACGAATCCAGGCAGCCGACCAAATCCCATCCTATATACTACATAGTAATAGGTTACATATATAAATACATGCCTACCTCCGCCCATTCGATTAGTCTTGCTAAGAAGAACGGGCAAGAAACTTGGCATTTTGTTGTAATTACTTTAATTTTAATAATAAGAAAATATTTTTTGATTCGTAATATTTTTTTGTCCCGACCATAATCCCAAAATCCCGACTTTTTGAAATTTTGTCCGGATATTTTGGTTTTCCCATCTGGCAACCCTATACCCACTGCTCACTCACCCTACGGTTCAATATCAAAACACAGACCTTGCAGGATGCTTGGTAATTCGACCTATTCCTTGAAAGGGGTTATACTAGAGATCATTTCCAACGAATTAAGTCCTATCAACTAGGTGTCGAAAATGAATGGTCTCCGAGTTACAAAGGTTTTTATATTATTTTTCAAACTTTCAGACTAATAACGAAAAATAAATAATTTAAAAATAACTATTCCTCTCTCAGCACTTATTTATTATATTTCTGATCAATGATAGATGAGTGACCATTTATAAAAAAAAAACGTGCCCTGAATTTCCATAATCTCAGAATTAAAA
Organism: Ypsolopha sequella; assembly: GCA_934047225.1. NCBI lineage: Eukaryota > Metazoa > Arthropoda > Insecta > Lepidoptera > Ypsolophidae > Ypsolopha > Ypsolopha sequella. The sequence goes on from OW203987.1 coordinate 20,128,456, forward strand.
GGTCTTAAGTGGAAAGAAAACCTTTTTTATTTAGTAATTTTTGAAATATCGATGTGTTTTACTTGAAAAAAATATATAATTTTTGACCCCTAGTTGATAGTCATTATTTGTTGGAAATGATCCCTAGTATAACCCCTTTAAAGGAATAGGTCGAATTACCAAGCACCCTGTATATGTATGTAAAGTGAAGATAGAACAAGTAATTCATCAAGTCATTTTCAGATCCGGTGGTGGCATGATTCATATTTCGTACGGCAATTACAATAAATTAAAGAAAACTGTCTTCAGATAATGTTTCATGCTCATCATATCTATTATAAATAAAATGTACTGATAATAATAATCATCCACGAGTCAAGCTGGCTTAGTTTGGGGCCACAAGAATACTTTATTTGTAATAGTAGTTTATGCTACAAGGGCACAAAGGAATAAATCACGAGGACGATTTAAAACACGAGCGTAACGAGTGTTTTAAACGTAACCGAGTAATTTATTGCTCTTACCCCCGTGTATCATACTACGTTTTTCAATGCAGTGTGAGGAAATAAACCAAATATAATCTTGTGAACTTTAAATTATAATTTACTCAAAAGGACTGTATCCAGAGCCGTTAAACAGTGGAAAAAAAAGTATAACATTTATGATTCACAGGAAAGGCTGCAGGTAAGCCAACCATTGTGAATAAATTTAAAAAAATGATGATAATAATAAAGCCCTAGGGCAAAATAATGGACTTTCTGTTCGGTTTTGATGCATAAAAAGTGGGCCTTTACGAGCACTTGCATTGAAAAATATTTAATAGACTTTTATTTAAGGTGGATGGTCCAAGGTAGTTTTTATAAAAAACCTGTGAGAACCAATAACGACGACAGAAGTATTATTATTTAATTCTGTTACCTTTTTCCACACGTTCCATCAACTTTACACCCGCGAATATCCAGTTTTTCTTAAAAACAGAATGTTTCAACAGTCTAATTTTGCATTTCAAAACTTTCATACATTGGATTACAAAAGTTTTAAATAACAAAATTAGATTCTAAAAAAGTTTGTTTGTACAAAAACCTGATTATTCGCGGGTGTAAAGTTGATGGAACGCGTGGAAAAAGGTAACAGAATTAAATAATAATACTTCTGTCGCCGTCATTGGTTCCCACAAGTTTGTATGAAGATTGCCTTGGACCATCCACCTTAAGGCAACTGCTTTATATTTAGGTTTTACTGTGTGAATAAATGTTAGTAGTGTCATTTGTAATAGTTTGTAGGAAAATAAATGTTTTTTTTTTATCCTTCTTTTACTCGTAGTTACTTAGAGCTACAAAACTATTAAGAGCCCGGTGCAGGACGACGCCAACTCCGATACAAAGCGAGACGTATCGCGACAATAAGGCGCATATTTGGCTGGCTGATCTAAACAAGCGCCTCACGCTTTGCCCCACGCCGTTCGAACTTTGCTGAGCGAGTCTCGCCCTTTACGTTGGATATAATAAATATTTCCGAATACCTTAATTGTGCCTCGATTACTTGTTATTTTTTATTCTGTTTTAATTAATTAGAATATTGATGATACTTCCAAGTGGTGTATGTACTTATTTTGCTTGTTAAATGTTCATAAGTCACTTAACGAAGCCTTGTAAAAGTACTTGACTTTAGGGCAAAAACCCATTATTTTAAATATTTTTTTGGCATTTAACGCGTTGTTTGTGAAAAAATCAGGGACATACGCCACTTCATATTGACCGTCTAAATGAAAGCCTAAAATTTATTTGATTGATTTGTTCCACTTTCGCGAGTTATTATGGTTTTTGAGATATGTATGAATTACGATTCGGAGCGGGTTCTTAAGAGCGGTTTCGGAGCCGGATTGTGATAAACCTGCCTTTTACAGAAACCAATGGAAACTTTGCGATTGCAGCAAACATAATACATATGTAATAAGGTTTTGTTGAATAACTATTGAGTGAATTTTAAAGTTAAGTGTTCTGTTTCGATTAATTAGAAAAAGGCGGGTTTTTCACAATTCGGCTACGAAACCGCTCTTAACATACGAGTACAAAACAGTTAAGTACTTGGGTTTAACTAAGTATAAATAAGTATTATCATTATCATCAATTAACATTATTATTTACATAAACAAACCATCAAGGAAAGTTTTGTTGAGCCCTTTCTGCTCTTATTGCAATCATAATAGGGATGAACAGTGGGTCCGAGTGATTTAAACATGTAATTTTATTTTAATGGAAATAACGCTTTGAAAATTATCAGTCAAGGTTTTTGTTGGCTAAAAGACTTTCCGCTTTTTTTTTCAATTTCTTTACCATGGTTTAAAAAAAACACCTGACTTGTTAATTAAACATTTGAGACGTGGAAAGAAAAATAGTACATGCACGATGCATCTCTAATAAAAAAGTTATGCTGCCTCTATGGTCGGCACAATGGAAATCATTGCAGACTTTTTATTCAAAGCAGTTACGTAAATATAAAACATAACAAACCTTTTTCATTTGCGGGCTCGCTGGGCGGTCCTTGAGTGGATTCGGACGTATTGTCGCCACTCTCGGACGGGCCGTCAGACTCCTTATCGCCATCTGAAAACCAGCGAATACACGTGTCAAAACAGCTGTTTTAACCGCAAACACAAAGTAAACAAGCACGTTAAATCTGTTGCCAAGTTGGTGGACGCAACGCACCGTGATACCAACGCTTCAAAAACTCAAGCTGAAACATAATTGTGCACTGAAATGTCCATTATCGGTGTACACTTATCACTAGCTCTTATCAGTAACGCTGGAAAACTCTAGCATATCTTCATGGCGCTGTCGTCCGTGACAATTGATTTACGCAACGAATTAACAAGCAGCGGCTATATGCGCTTCAGGTTTAAAATAGCAGCTGAAAAACGTGTCACCGATGCGCCAGCCCGCTTCGAACTAATGCCGGCGAGCGGGCGAGCGTTGTAAGCCTTTATTTACCGTGTAAATAAGAAAAAGAAAATGTTTCATGCCTACGTCACAGATGAATGAATAATTCAAGGTTACAGCAGGCTGTTTTGCATTGCTTCAGGCAAAACAATGATACTTCACGTGTTGCTGTAGGGTAAATATTGTCTTTTAATCAGTATCATTTGTGCACAAGTCAAACCTTTATGATTAATTTTGCCTTTCTTTAGAAAAAATTATATAAAAATAAATACACAGCTAGCAAACACTTTTTATAATTGGAGAAGCACAAGGAACACGAAGGTGGATAAATATCATACAATTCATGTATTACTAGCTTTTTGCCCGCGGCTCCGCCCGTTTTCGGCTTGGGAGTTAGTTATTTTATTAACCCCCACTATAGTCTATATGTTATGAATAAAATGTATATTTTTAGAACGCATCTGTCGAGTGTTCGGTCGACGATTTTGTTTTTTGCGTGTGGTAACACTTCTCTCACTTGGAGCTGTCAAAAAACCTAGGAAAGGCGAATTTGGGAAAAGGGTCGCGGTCGATCACATTTTTAGTATATTAATGGTTTAATACGTATAAAATTGATGTAGACATCTTAAAAACATTATTGAGTCAGGGTCTGTCAATATTTTGGCGTGAAGGCCATTTTAGTTTAATTCCTGTGTGTGTGACATAACCTGCATACATGCGGTTTCCAACAAGTGAACTGTGTCAGATTACCATTTCTTCTGGGTTTGGATGCATCCAGGTGTAGGTGGGTTGTGTTTAGATTCTTCGTGGAAGGTGAACAACGTGTCACAACACCGGCACACTTTGGACTCCGTGTACAAGAGAGGACTCGTACTGCGGACGTCATCAAGTGCAGTTTTCTGGTAGGAAATTTTGTATTTACTTTTGTAGCATATCAGCGGATTGAATCTACATGGACGTAGATCTGGGACAGCTCATGGGCCCCTGTTCCAGCTGCTAGTATCGCCTTTTATCATTCACTATATGTTGACGAGGGAAAGCACGATTATTATAAAGAAAACCGCATCTAAATCCGTTTAGTGGTTTCGGAGATGTTCGCGAACAAACAACAGACAGACAGACAGAAAAGAATTCTAATGTTCGCTGATTTGTGTTCTTTAGTTAACCCCTTTCTATTTTTATTAGTTTCTTTCAATGTACAGACACACCGGGTTATACTGTTTTATTATTTGTATACATATGATCCTGTATGAATTCCCAAAGCTTAATTTCAAAGATATTTAAAAAACATAACAGAGAATTTTCGCTATTATGGGACATAGTTTTCATTACTCTTTTTATGAATTTTTAAAAAATTGTCGGTTATGATGACGTCTCTTGGGAATTCTAGACATTATTATACTGATTGTGATGTGTAATATGTAATTGCTTATAAAAAAGTGGTCTGTCTGTCTACTCATCTGTCATCCATCTGTTAAATCAATTGGCAGCAAATTTTTATAAAAAATCATCTTGATAGCAAAGGACACATTTCTAAACAGCCATTTCTCAAGTGACGTCACACGAAGGCAAATGGAAGTTGCAGTTTTTTCGTAAAATTCTTCATCATTATGAAGTTTTTTAGACCAAAACAACGAAAATACGGCCTATTAAACCTAAATCTCGAAATGGTTTTCGAATTAACACACCTTAACATAGCGAATTCTTGAAGAAAGAAACTCCCTGCGCTAATTTCCCTATAGCTAGGTTTTGAATCATATTGATGTCACCAACAATGCAGTTAAACAAAACCCTGTTTAAAAATATTACCAACTCTCTTTTGCCCGCTTTGAGCACCTTATACGTAACGCAGTGTACAGCTCCATCTAGATCAGGGATGTGGAAACTTTTTCCTTCGCGTGCCAATAGTTACTAACGAAATACGAGTATATGGCGTTCCAAGTTGTTGCATTTTTGGCTATATTATTTACTGAAATAAAAATATAAATATGTATTTTCTGAAACACTAATTTACTGTGCAATATTTCAAAATAACTATTTAAATAAGGAAGAAATTGCAAACTGTAATTAAATTAAACTTTCAAGCTAGCTGCGAAATTTCTAACAACACGAAAACTTCACTTGATTTTTGTTTGTTGGTCGCGGGCCGAATTTCAACGCTTCACGGGCCGTAGTTTCCCCATCCCTGATCACTCTATGATCGTTATTGTTATATTTATAAGGTTGCCATCCAATAGCACAGTGTTTAACTATACGACAGCAATTCCGATTTCACGATTTGCGAAAGATAAAGGCGGGCGATTTTTAGAAGCTCTTTGTACAGAGACGTATCAACCTTTTAAAATAAAACTCTTTTGCCCGGATTCGTAATATGCCTCTTAAGAAGTTATCCATCCATCAGCCTGGTTCGTCCAGTGCTGGACATAAGCCTTTTCAGAACTTTGCCACTCCCGGCGGTCATCCTGGAAGAATTGCCCATACTCACACACGCTGGGCAAGCGGGTTGGTGAGCGCGGTGCCGGAACCCTCGCACCAGTGACGCCAGCCACCTCGAACCACTCTGTTCCATATAAAGCCCGGCTATTAGGGATGGATATACCGTCATCCATCGGTCCCAGGCATGGTGGGCCTTCTGGTTTTTTGCCTGTGAGCTGTCCTCTTACTCTCCCTCGAATTACTTCGAGGGGGTCTCCAAGACGTATCAACCTTTTAAAATAAAAACCTTTTGCCCGGATTCGTAACATGCCTTTTTAGGAGTTATAGTAGTTAGTAATGTTATCATTACACGGCATTTACCACGTGATTAACAAAGTCTTATGAAAAGTAAAACGTGTGAAGATTGTTGCGAGGCTAGCCGCCCTGATGTGTAATTTTTCTATTGTTTTTAATAAGGACTCAGTGGTTTTTACGACAAAAATGACTGTTATATCTTCTCATCGTACGGCCAAAACGCTACTTGCGATTCTTACGTTGCCCGACGCGTATAGGAGTGAAGATCAGACGTAGCGGGTTGACAAAGCGGTAAAAACTATTAGATCGTAGCACTTGCGACGCCGTAGCAAAATCTATGAGATCGTAGCACTTGCGACGCTGTAGCTAAAACTATAGGATCGTAGCACTTGCGACGCCGTAGCTAAAACTATGAGATCGTAGCACTTGCGACGCTGTAGCTAAAACTATAGGATCGTAGCACTTGCGACGCTGTAGCAAAAACTATGAGATCGTAGCACTTGCGACGCTGTAGCTAAAACTATAGGATCGTAGCACTTGCGACGCTGTAGCAAAAACTATAAGATCGTAGCACTTGAAACGCCGTAGCTAAAAGTATGATATAGTAGCACTTGCGACGCCGTAGCTAAAACTATGAGATTGTAGCACTTGCAACGCTGTAGCTAAAACTATAAGATCGTAGCACTTGCGACGCCGTAGCTAAAACTATGAGATCGTAGCACTTGCGACGCTGTAGCTAAAACTATGAGATCGCAGCACTTGCGACGCTGTAGCTAAAACTATGAGATCGTAGCACTTGCGACGCCGTAGCTAAAACTATGAGATCGTAGCACTTGCGACGCTGTAGCTAAAACTATAAGATCGTAGCACTTGCGACGCCGTAGCTAAAACTATGAGATCGTAGCACTTGCAACGCTGTAGCTAAAACTATAAGATCGTAGCACTTGCAACGCCGTAGCAAAAACTATGAGATCATAGCACTTGCGAAGCCGTAGCAAAAACTATGAGATCATAGCACTTGCGACGCAGTAGCAGGGTGTGCAATAAAAAAATATATAAATTTTCTAATTTACTGCATAAATAGTTTAATATATTGCATTTGGCGGATGTGAATAATTTATTAATGCAATATAGATAAAGAAGCCTGACCCGAAAAATAGAAAAACCTGCTCTAGGGGCGTCACATTCGCTTTTATGATTGTAACACTTATAAACACACAAAAAAAAACACACCCTCACACAACAACACACTTTGACAGAAGTTAAGGCCACTCCACATTCTCGGCAAGACTCTTGCCTAAAGGGGACAAAGCTATATGAGTACGGAGAAACGCAATAGAGTCTATCTGCTTTACTCATATAGCTTTGTCCCTTCATGGCGAGAGTCTCGCCGAGATAATACTTTATATTTTCTGCCGAGAATGTGGAGCGGCCTTTAGTGTTGCCAGTAAAAGTAATTAGTTCTATTGGTTTTTCGCAACATGGCGACATTTTTAATTTTTCTAGACAGGCTTTACATCATACGTCCACTTTATAAAATCGAAATAAATTCAAAACGGGAAAATAGTATAATATATATAACAAATTAAATTAAATTTTTTAACTTACTTAATTTATTCAGTAATGTATAACATACGATACATGTTATTACATATGACTGGTAAAAATCTATGAATATACTACATACTAATAGATTACTTATATAAATACATACCTAACTGCGCCCATTCTAGTAGTTTTGCCACAGACCAGTCTGTGAATCTTGCTAAGAAGTAGGGCAAGAAACTTAGCAAGATCATGTCTTTTTATATATTTTTTCTCCATTTATATCCTATTAATACGTTAAATATAACAATAATAATTGAATTGAAATTAATTTATATAGCCAAATTCATACTAAAGACTTAGTAAACGCGCAGGTTCGATGGCCCTTTTTTGAAATTCGTAAATTATTTATTTTGTGTTTTCCTTACAAACGCAAGCCCAGCCACGGATCAATTACTATGGGAGGTCAACATTTTACTTTGTGAAATTAGCAAAACGTGTTATCCATCCGTGATACTGATCACTTACCAAGCCTACAGTATGAATTTGGCTGTACACATTAATGTCACTTTGCATGTCACATGCCTAGCCATGCCTGGAAATAGGCAGGTATTGTTTTATTTACGTAATAACCGTTTAGCTGAGATTGCTTTCAATTATTTCTTATCGCCCTGTTAGAAGCCATTATTTTACTTCAGTTTTTAAAGAAATTTAATTCTTGTTACAATCACGACATTTTATAACATACCTAACTATAATTACATATACTCGCGCATGTCTCCCAGGCAACAGAGACTACAGATCGCCATCTGCTACGATCCTGACAAACCTCTTTCGCTTTTTTCTAACATGTCATCATTTTGGTCAGCAATAGCATTAGAGAATTCGAACCCGGGATCCCGGCCTTTATCAGTCCCGAAAATTACAGAATTAAATTTTTCAATACCGAGATTTTCAGGATTTACATAATTTTTAAAAACAAATATGAAATTACTTCATATTACGAAATGCATATTTTTAACGTATAATATGTACCCTCTTATCCTACCTGATTATTGTGCTAAATATCCTCCAAACGAGCTCTTTTGGCAGTTGCATATGATGCAAGGGCGAATCCAGGATTTGATTTTGGAGGGGCATTCTGACAACATTTATTACAAAGTAAAAAAAAGGAAAGGCTCCTTAAGCCTTACCTTTTAAACATTATGCTGTGTAAAAAGGCACCCAAATGGAATCGAAAAGTCGAGTAAAATAGTCAAATATATGACATTGCTGGGTGCTTGGGGAGGGGGGGGGCATAGCTCACATATTCCCCCCCCTGTATCCGCCAATGATATTATGTGTAACAAATTGAGAAGCAAACTTGGTGACAAGACATTGGCCAACTTCGATCATGTTTTCGCCATTTAAACAAGACTTTAAAATGTAACATACCAAAGATTTGTTTCTTTACAGTTACAAAAAAAACGGGAGTTTTAGATAAATTTTTGTTGAAGTTAAATTGTTTCAAAACTATGGCAGAAATAAATTTCTATGTTTGAACAATTGGCGATTTATCCATCGCAAGGAGATAATTATAAATTAACATTATATCATTGCAGTATAGAAACGCAGAAAGAAAAGTAAATCTGGATGTGAGGAGCTCTGAACCGGGATTCGAACCCGGGACCTCTCGCTTACCGGTCGATTGCTCTAACCACTGAGCTATCCAGGTCTCAGACCAATTTATACTTTACACAAACACGCCGTGCACTACACTACTAATAAGGCAGATGACATCGTGGACTACGTGCGCGAAAAGACAGGGTACTGCAAAGGGTGCAGTGGTGCGAATACAAGACTGCTTTCTGCACCTCGGCATGGAGAATAACATTTGGCGTTCCGTCACTTCAGCAGACAAGTGCCAGCCATAAGACAGCACAAATACATAGTGCAAAGTGATACTACCTTTAGTATGTATTAAGCTTTATATACTAACACAATTTTGTAATTTAATTACATACAACTGTATACAGGGTGTCAAGTAAGCAGTGCTACAAACGAAAACCATAGATAGCTGAGACCATGCCTTGTCAGAATAACTCAACATAGGTCAAACGAATGTCGTATGGTTTTCGAGATTTTTGAACTTTTATGAATTTTTTAGTATTTGCTACCCTTAGTTCTTTTTTTAAATTTCATTTGTAAAACTGAAGCAAATTTAATTTTTTTTTATTCTTGCGTATTTTGCAAGTAATTGCGCGGTTCAAATATGTACGTGCCCGTTTTTAAGTCTTACTTTCGTGAATACGGATTTACTGCACATAGCATGCATCTACACAACTATGATGCAACTTGCTACACTTTTTACAAAGCCCATAAATACCTCAACACTATTCTATGTTCAACAAATTATGCAATAGTCGTACGGAAACTCGTATGCATACCCAAGGACTAACTAACTAAGGTATGTTATGTACACATCTCCTCTACGAATATGTGTGAAAATTACTAAAGTTTCAACATTCCTCGACTGACGACGACCCACTCGAACCGAAATATGTTTAAAGTTTACCATATTATTTATTTATGTGTATTCAAACTTTATTAAAAAATATTGATAGATTATATCTTGCTTTTATGTTTCTATGTTCATATTATATATCTAAAACTATCTTTTTAATTTTTACATTGTGAAACAAGTACAAGTAAATTTTAATCATGATGACGATGACTGTTACATAGAATAGAATAGAATAGAATAATTTCTTTATTCAAGACAGTAGGTTATAATCAATATTAAACACTAATTTCCATTGAACGTTTCCTTGTAATGTGGAAAACTAGGCTATTTCTCAAAAACATAAGACTTAAAGAAATTGATATGTACTGGTTTCACAATAAAACAATTTATTTCATTTATTTATTTATTTGGTCTACCAACAGATGATACACTTTACAAGGAATAGAGTGTAACTCCGATTACAGGTAAACACTACATGCAATAAAAATGAGAGGAGTGACGTGTGACGCCAGTTGGCGGAAGCAGAGACTTAATAAGACATAACGGTGTTAGATAATATACACACGTAAAAACATAAAAGCAAGATATATTTCGAAACTATAATGGAAATAAATTTCTATGTTTGAATACTTGGCGATTTATCCATTGCAAGCCAGGAGATATAAATTAACATTATATCATTGCAGTACAAAGACGCAGAAAAAAAGTAAATCTGGATGTGAGGGGCTCTGTTTCAATACTGCAATGATATAATATAAATTAATACATATCGAACCACGTTACGCTCGGCATCAGTTGTTTTATTAATACTGTTGTTTTCCTCAATAAACAAACTGCTCTAGTTTAATTATTTTTAAAGCGAACGGCTAGAGATATAGTTATAATGTAGGTAACATAGTTTGTAATAATTGACATCCTCTTTGGTCTGGTGGTTCGAACGTCTCGACCACTAATTGCGGGTTCGATTCCCGTAGAGCACATTTATGTTCGGTCTGCCTCCTTCGGCAAGCAGCAAATTGGAAGGCAATTTACGCTGCCGACTTTTGCTGCTGCAAATCTATAATTGTGCCGGAAGTACTACAATAGGGCTCAACTTCAAACGGTCGGCAAATTTACCATCGGTGAAATGTTTATATGCGATTGTGGACTGTGGCTTGAATTTTAAAAGTCCATACTTATATAGGTATTATATATATAGGTATATACATAACATAGTTAATTTTATACATAAATATAATATTATAATATAATATAGTTATGCTGACCTTTTCTCTTGTCCGGGACGAGCAGCGTCTGTCCCGGGAATATGAACGCGGTGCCGAGTCGGTTCAACTTGGCCAGCTCTGAAGGGGTGGTGTCGAAGCGGGCCGCTAGTGACGTCAGAGTGTCGCGGTCACGCACCTGGGCAACATTAAACAATTATTATTGTGATGTAAACAGCAGCTCACCTCAGTAAATATTATGGTCGGGATAGCGGACCGGTTTCAGCAGATTCAGACTGCCTTCTTCGGGGCGAGTGAAGACGCTTACGCGACGACGTGGCGTCTCACACTGTTACGTCTGAGTCTGCTGGAACTGGTCGGCTATTGCGACCAAAGTATTTATTGAAGTGAACCGTTGTTTACATCATGAAAGAATCCTCAAGTTTCATTTAATTATATAATTATAATTTTATTCATTCATTCGAATGTGGCAAATTGGTAATTGATGCCTAAATATTGCTATATCTTTAAGAAACTCATCATTATATATTCTACAATGTTATCCTTGATTCTTCAAAATCTAAATCTTAAAAAGCAAAGATTATTTTAAAGCTTCTCTAGAATGTAAACTTGAAAGGAGAAATAATGGATTCCTGAAATCCTTACAAAATGGATCGAGGTTACCAAAAAGTCAAAGAGCGCAATCCATAGGGATTAAAGACCAAGTAAAAGATCAATTATTGGTAACCTGTACTTCGTTTGGGTACACAATCTGTGTGAAGCTCAAAATAAAAAAAAGAAATTTTAGCATTTTAATTAAAGCCGTCGAAGAATTCGTTGTCTCTCTGAATTTATTTAACACTTAACGAAGGTTACCTACATTTATTGAATGGCAAGATACATATGATTTACGTGAAGATTGATGTTTTGCATAAGTAACGGCCTCTTGACTTGGTGGCACGGGTACTCTTTGTAAGTAAGTATGTTTGTTTTGTAAATAGTGTCAGCCTACGTAGGTGCGGGTTCTTTCAATGTGGTTGGAATAAATGTAATCTATAAGGTCTTTCAATTTAAATAGAAAGTAATTTAGGATGTGATTCAGTATCGTTAATACATCACATTCTACTGAAAAGTACTTTTTTTGCGCGAAATTTTTCTTCACTTGTCCATACAAACTGAGTCAGCTGATCGGACCACTTTGTACTGAGAAGTGAAAAAAAAGTTCGCGCAAAAAAAAGTGCTTTGCAGTGGAATGTGATGTATTAACAATACTGAATCACCTCCTAAATTACTTTCCATTTAAATTGAAAGACCTTATATACTAATAATAATCATAATAAAGTTGTATAAATGTCGAGTTTGTAGGTACAATGAATAAGAGTTAACCAACCAACCAAGTAAGACTAACGGATTTCGTAGAGAAGTCAAAACATATAGGCTATAAGGAAGGGGGCTATAAACTGACGATAATTGAAAGACGCTTCCACGCGATCGAAGCCGCTTGCAAAAGCTAGTATATAATAAAACTAGCCCTTGGCTAGTATAGGTATAATAAAGAAAACCGGATCCAAATCCGTTGAGTGATTCTCGAGTTAAAGCGGAACATACATACAGACAGATCCTTAAATTTAATCCTTAAATAATTTTTTGTAGAAATATTTTCATGCAAGAACCATACAAATACCATTAGTAGTTTCAAAGAAATAACCAACTTTTACTTAATTTTAGTTTGAAAAGAGCTTGAATTTGAACAATTTTTAATTGCTGTTTCTTAAACGCAAGAATAATTTCCTAAAATAAAGTTGTACTTTATAGTTTAACCAACAATATATATTTTTATCATAATTTTTAAGTATTTCGTTCATAGAGTAACTTTCGGATGACGAAGAGGCGCCTTAAGGTTTCTACCAACGCCAACGACCTTGAACTAAGTAACTTTGTAACCATTTTATACGGTAACTATAGCATTTTTCAACAGAAGAAAAATACATAGTAATCTGCATGATACAAATAGTGATGTGGTTTTTTCTGAATTTCATTATAACATACAGAAGTGAAGCAAGAAAATTCTAAATTTACCCTTATTTCTCGATTTTTTGTTCACTTGCAACAACATAACTGCTGCAGTTTTTATCGAAACAGTATGAAAATTTATAAACTTCTAAACAAAATAATATAAAATGATTTGGTTTTCTCAGTTCTTGGAAATTAATTTTATTTTGGATAAAATGAATTAAAAACACGCAAATTTTCGCACTTGTCAGCCGCAGCGACTGACGTAACAGCCATGTTGCAGTGCGAGCTGATAAGGACTTTATTTTAATATGGTTTTGTTCGAAATTTCAACCACCACGAATCGAGTTGCTAATTATTCCGACGGAGCCATCTTAATAAAGAAATGCTTAATACCATTTCAATCGGCTCAGTGGTCTCTGAATTATTCGGGGCCGCGGGAACCTAACTCAAAAGGGTTTCTAATTTCCGACGTAACCCAACACTCACCGTATATGTCATCGTCTTAATAGGAGGAGGAGGAGGCAGCCTCTTCTGCTCGTCTTCATCTGGAAAACAATTACAATAATGGAATTAATTAACTACCAAGTTATCGGCAGAATACATTCTGAATATGTAAATTGAAACGGAATAATTCTAATTTATGGTAATTAGGGATTTTCGATTTGCGTAAAGAGGATCAATGGCTCAATGTAGTTCGTACATCTGATCTGGTAATTGTATCGTTTAGATAATTAAAGAGGTTAAGTGTCTTCACACTGACTGTAACTGTACAGACGCGGCATAATCATCGACGGTGGAAGGGGGGGTCTTTGGGACTCAAGCCCCCCACCCTCTCTCAAAATAATATATAGTAAATAACAGACGTGGTAAAAATATTCTATGATTGGGGGCTTAAGCCCACCCTAGTAGGAACTCGTTCCACCGTCAATGGGCAAAGCGTCTTTTATTCAAATTTGCTCCGTCGCATTTTGATAAACCTGTACTCGTAGCACAGTGTCTAATCAGATGTTTTTGCTATTAAACAGTATGTCACGCTCCTCGCACCTGGGATTCAAATAAGTGCAGGTATGTGTAAACTGTAATATAATAGCGTGAATATGATAAATAGACAAAACTATGGCAGTAGGGGTGTTGGGCGAAACTCTGATAAACACTTCCGTTTCCTACAAACACGATAGAGATTAATACAAAAGCTAAAGATAGAAGATAAAATATACTCAGCTATCTTAACCATACGTTAAATTTTAAGCCATCACCTAAATACCAGTGTACCAGGAAAAGGAACAAAACAACACATCTTCCATACATACATTTGTACTGACTTTTCGATTTGATTCGGGATAAACCTTTTCAGAATGCCCCCCCCCCCCCCCCCCAAATCAAATCCTGGATCCGCCCTTAGACAAGAAAGCCTCAAAAGGGTTCATTTTGAGGTTTCCCTGTACCGAGCCGTACGGGAAAAAATAACATCAATAAATTATTATGTTTACCCTGATTGTGGTAAGTACCACTCTACACGCCCAAGGGCACAAAATTACTCGAACAAATGAAGGGTTTCGAGGAATAACAACACATGTCACTTTTTGGATTTTACAGCAGATACAAAAATGAAATGAATACATATATAATGAATGAATACATATATAGGTTATTTTTCAATGAAGTTGATGATCGTAATTGTTGGTACTTGGTGGAACTTATGACACATTGTGATTAAAATACACTTGTACTTGTCCCTTTTATATTATTATTACTTTTAACCTGACCGTACGGGATTTACGGTTAATTAATTAATTAATTGTACGGGAACAACAACAATAACATCTAATTTAATTTTAACATCTAGAAAACCTTTGAAAATGCTTATACAGCGAAACCGGTCAGGTTAAAAGTAATAATAATATAAAGTGGACAAGTACAAGTGTATTTTAATCACAAGGTTCTTTTTCCAAAAAATTCTTTTGGTACCGTTGGGAAATATCATCTTTATTAAGTAATTAATCATTAACAATGAATTACCATAGTTATTCACATCCGTCACTATTTATAGGATAAGTTATATTTTTGTATCACAGTTTCAAGTGAAAGCTATTACAAGTGCGGTTTTTGAAGTAAGTGCCTTGACTTATATTGTTTTTCCAATGGCCAACATTTATTTTCTTTTCATATCTCGTGACTAAAGCACTATTTCCAAAAAATTCTTCTACACGTCGATAGAGGACAGTAATCATAAGTCTTAGACAACAAAAAATCGATTTCGATTTTTATGGACAAGTGTTCTTTTTCCTCGAAACCTTTCAAATGTGTTCAAAGTTTTGCCCGTAAACAAGCTAAATCTTCCACTAGGAGTACACCAGAAAGACTTTACAACTGGCAAAGTAACTATTGTTACAAGAGTAGACTTTACTCGTGTAGTCGTGTTACGTGGAAGAGCAAGTTCTCCTATCTAAAACTCTGTATTGCACCAACTTCGCAGGATTGCGGCGAGCGAAACGGCAGGCGTTAATTGGATTGAGACAAGTTTCTTACTTTCTTGGAAAACGTGTATCAAAACATAAATTGTGGTTTTAAATATTAAATAGAACAGTTAAGGGGGCACATCAAAAATTAGAAATCATTACAGCAATCTCGGTGATTGTGTAGGTGATCTGTCTCTGTCTATGGAAAAAGTATGGCACGAAGGTGCAAAATTATGGAACCCAGCAACAACAAGGAAAACATTTGCTGCATCTCATTTAGAAAAAATTTATTGCGTAGCTAAATTCATCAATTTTCATTCCAAACAGACTCCATATGTATAAACCCGAAACTGTACTTGACAGACTTGATTTAGTGCTATAACCTAATATCATTGTTTTCGTTTTACATATCTTTACCGAGGCCGGCCAATGATAGAAACGTTTTCATTTATATCGAAGTTTGCTGTTTTAGTCTAAAATCCAAAACTATATATACTAGATTGATGTTCTTAGGTTGCGTTCCTAAACGACGGAGTAAATATGAAATTTAATTGTCACCCGTTCCACAACCAACCGAGTGAAAACGAACAGCTCCGAACAATTGTCGAAGTCATTCATAGACCTTGAGAGAAATGTAAAATTCACTTTGGCAGTAAAATTTTACAATCGTAAATTCAGGGGTAAATTTTCACTTTGACATTTGTCATGACGTAACGCGCCATTTTTTGTTATTGTAGATTTCTTCGGAATGACTTGTAAAGCCGGTAAAATTACGGTAATAATGGTACATAAACAAAAAAATATCCTTTGCCACGAAAATAAACTGCTTTAACAAAGTGGCTGTTTCAAAACGATTAGTAAATATATTTCGTCTCAGTCTTATCTCTTTCACTTTTACGAAGTAAACTTTAAATTAACGCAAGCGTCTTGGAACGCTACTTTAAAATGCAACGTTTTCAATGGGATATCCTAGTCTATATCAAAAATGTGTCAAATATAAATTAGGTCTACGGTCTACCTTGACGAAACCATTTCAAAATATTTACATTACATTTTTAAAGTCTCTAGTTTAGTAACAAGTTACCACGTTTTGAAAAGGATGCTGAAGAGGTAAATTAATTTAAAATGTTATGATCACTCATTTTAAACCAGTTTCCTTAACTCATATACTCGACAAGAATAACTAAAAAGGAACAATGAGAATAAAGGGGATTTCCAGTTTCCTTAAATAATATTTAAATTCCAACGGTTGTTTTTTTTCGATTTGCATCAGGAGGTAAACATAAAAATTTTAATGTTCAACCTATTGTGACGTAAGTTAACGCAAAAAAATAAAAACAGATAAACAAAATAAACTGTACTGGCTATTCAGAACTAACCTTCTAACGATATACTAAAAGTACTGTAAATAGTACTGTCACGGTTAATATCGCAGTAGTTCTTATTACCAGCATGTAAAGTTATATTTATAAAAAAAATGTTGTGTCAGCTGTAAACACGTAATAAAAAAAAATTAAAACCTTGATCTGAATTTTTCAGGAAAATAAATGACGAGGTATTAACGAACCTGTAAAGTGCTTACTATGATTTGAATAAAATATAATCTTCAGTCAGTTTACTTGGGACAATATAATTTTCATGTTTATTTTGTATGGCAGTTACCCTCTTAAGAGCCACCAACGACCTTGAGTCGACCTGTTTTGGTACAAATATTGACAGATACTATATTGAAATAACGTTCATATCACCGCGCATTGCATTACGTCGTCGCTGCGTCTCCAGGTAGCGTAAAATAGGAGAAAATAATACTTTTCACATGGACGCGATGGACGGAAAAAAAATAGCAATAATTTTAATAAGCAATACTTTCCATAAGCAATACTTTCCATAAGCAATACTTTCCTTGTAATTGAGTGCAAGTACCATACAAATACCATTAGCGGTTTCAAAGAAATAACAAATTTTAGTCTAAAAACAGCTCGACTTTAAGACAATATTTTCATGCTGTTTCTTATACGCGAGAATAAGAAATCGGTCCACTCTAGTTTAAACTACAAAACTGCGGACTGACATACAGACATACATACATCCTCATTATCATTACATACATCATTAGTAAGTGCTAGCTGAAGAGGACTTTTATCAAAATTTCTAATTCGTTTTTTTTACTGTTACACTTACAATACATCTTTACTCCCGTCATCGCTCAAAAGTAAAAGGAACGTAATTCCTTAGTGAATTAATTAGATTAAACCTCGTAAACGAAAGATTAAAGAGAAAAGAGATGTACAGTTTGTCGGGTCATGTATTTAATTCACCACCACATCATACTAAACGGCACACTCGGTGTGATGGCCGACCAGATGTCCCAGTAAATCACGTCGTAAAGAGCTTTTAACCATAAAAACCCTTTTGCGCAAACGTCGAACATAATCATAACTTGTTTTTCATGATTTACAGCCAAAGATTCTCTCGGTTTCCCTAATAAACATCCTGCCGTAAAATGGCTTCCTACGTTAATGAAACCAGTAATAATGCCGCTAATATTCAATGTTTATTTGTACAGACTGTCAGTTTCTACCGCATCATGTCTCTTTATCGAAAATGATGGCGGAAAATGTTTGTTAATTTAATATAATGGTATATTCTCACTTTAATTCAAGTTTTATGGACGAAATAAAAGTATTTCGGAGACATAATAACAGTCTTTACGATGCAAATAGCATTGATGTCAGTTGCTTTGGTGCAGTTTTGGAAGAGTTTCAAGTACTTTGTATTCTTGCACAAACACAACATTCCTTGAGGGTTTGTCATCTGGGAAGCTGGTGACACAATTGACATCATTTCGATTGATTCAACATTTCCAAATATATTTTTGTTTTCGTGGAAAGTTCCGCTTTCGGCAATCAATTTTCCCAAATGGTACGTATTTTCACGATCCCAGCATTTTGGCTGAATGATACTGATAATCCAACATTGTTATGAAAAATTTGCATTTAGTTTACTTATTTAAAATATTTTATACAAATACTTTGTCAAAGTCATTGCAATAGTTAGGGTTTTAAAACGCAATTTTCAATAAATTTTGCTAAATAAGAACCGAAAGTTCATAAGTAATTTTGACCACGTTTTAGGGTATAATACCCCTGATATGCATTAGATAAGAGAATATTCGAGTTGCAAACTTTGCCTTGTAACATTTTGAAGTTGTGCATAAATAAGACAGGATGGTAATTCTTGAAATAAATATTACATTGGTCAGTAGAAAGAATGATTTCAGTAAATGTAACCCAGTATTTGCACCCAGCTACTCGGGTGCGCTGGATATAAATAGCCTCGTCAAATTAACCATCGCAAGCCCATCTTAGATTAAAAGCCTCCCTCTTACCTCTATGAACAGCATCGAATCTGCCCTCGACCTTGGAGCGCAGGGCCTCCAGGTCGAATGGAGCCGCGAACCCATGGTCCACAGAACGGCTCTTGGACCTGGAACACGGAGACATACCCTTTAGAAACCAGAAACCATTACTTGGCACTGATCTTGTACATCTTACGTGCTACTTTATTTAAACCCATGTGTGGAGAGGGCGGCGTCATCGTCACAACGATGCGAGAATTTACTGTTCTAATAACAAATCATGGCTGTCATGTCTAATCAACAAGAGAACTCACAGTTAACTAAAATAAATGTTTAGAAATACTCATTCATTTAAAAAATTATATACTCTATTTTAATACGGCAAATAATGTTTGTAAACAACTTTGTAACCTAAGTGATGAAATATGATGTAAGAAAGCATTGTATACCTAAACATTTTGGTTTAAACTAATAAAAGTGAACTCACGTACATTAATATGTTTAATTGTGCAGCAAAAATTGCAGTTGAACATATATTTCATCACTTTTAGGTTATAAAGTTGTTTACAAACATTATTTGCCCTATTAAAATAGAGTATAGGTAATAAATTGGTAAAAAGATAATACTAAACTGAAATATCCAAAATTGCAAGAAAACCTCTTTAATTTTGCGCTGTACGACAGTTTTCATATTTTTACACACAATTTTTCAACACATATACAATACAACTCTATAATATACTGCTCTCAAAAGCATAACATAAAATACTAATCATAATTTTCTTCTGTGCCAATTAAACCACCATTTGTATTTGTTTGAGTACTGAAACTTATAAACAAAGTAATCAGTTTAATTTTCAGTCTTTCCTCACAATTTGACATACGTTTGTCGTTTTATTGCTCGTATATTAAAATAATAACCATTATGTATCCCCTGAAGATAGATTGATTTCCGAAACCGGTTGGGAAGTGTGCAACGGGAAGTGTGCAACAAATATAATTATGTTATGAAACAAACAGTACAAGTGTTTGTGTTCAAAATGAAGTTTAATTTTACTTGGGCTTACTTTCAGAAATAAATTCAACTGTAGTTATATATTGTTATATAGTTATATATATATATATTATATACTGCTGATGGATGGCAGAAAATATTGTCAGAGTGTTTGTGTTTTTGTGAGAAGGCCTGTTTCTGACTTTATGTGTTACTCTTATTTATTTTAGTTGATTGTACCATTTTATGTTTGTGTTACTATCTTTAATTATTGTAATTGGTTTGTCCGTTTTAATTAAAGTAAATAAATAAATATCAAACATATCAAATTCGCATAATATTCTATTGAACTGGACACTTAATTAACGAACGAGCTTCCAAATAATTAAGCTTCATTGCACAACTGGACCAATACCTACTGAAACTGGGGCTCTACCGCGTAATTCTCATTTGTATCAACTTCAAGCAAATGCATGCGAAATTCAACGCGTGCAAAAGAGATGGCATGTTAGGCGGGCGTCGTCGCACGCACGACAAATTTCAATCTCAAGTTGATGTTGATGAAAATGAGAATTACGCGGTAGACCCGCTGGATATCTCAAAACTTCGCCAACGTAGACCAGTCATCAAGAGGTCACTGTGCTAGTTATGCCAAACATAATACTTGAATTTTTAGCATTGTCTTTTCTATCGTAGCTTCTAAATGACAGTGGAAAAAATTCGGTCCAAGCGCCATCAAGATAAATACATATTTTAAATGAAAGGATATTAATGGTGTCGATTCGGTGTAGCACATCTTGACTTATTTGACAGAGCTAAATTAAATTTAAGCGTTCTGTCCTTGTCTTTTCGATAAAGAAAGAAAAAGACAGGACGCTTAAAATAAGGTTAGTCCTGTCAAATAAGTTAAGTCGTGTTACGCCGAATCGATACCAATGTAATCCTCGAGCAACAAGAACCCCATCAAAATATATCCGAGATATTTCGAGTAATGACTAATTATGTTTTACAACCTCCTGTACTTCAGTTCTTGTAATTAACACGGGGCCCCGACGAAAGTTTTTGCAAATTTAAAAATCTTAACGAATAAATTTTTTTTTTTTTTCATTTTGATCGGGTTCTGTTTGCTTGAGTACTACATTATGTCCTTTTATTTAACATACATCTTAATCATGGCGGCGCTTAGACCAACTCCCATACAAGTTTGCCCACTGTCATTTGAAAAAAAAAAACTGTTTTCTGATTCAAGGGATATGTTTGAAGAGCCATCATGGCGTGAAATTCAAGGCCGGCATTGATTTCCACAAAGGCGTTTGTTTTCGCGTCAACTTGTTTGCAGGCATCTTTACAAACCGTCACAGGATGGTCATTGGAAGTTTATTCCACCTGCTTTTCTTCAACTTTTTGTTCCACGTGTTTTTCTTTAACTAAACTAAGCCAAATTCCCGTTTACCCTCCGCTTATTAATTTCATTAAAAACCTCAATGGTTCGTTAAAAAGTCGGATTACGAGAAAAATTACTTGAAAATATTGTAAAATGAAAATCACTTCAAATTTCATTCCACATATTACGAGGTGTTCCCAAACAATAATATTCCCTCGTATAAAAGACGTTCCCTGCATAATAATGTTAAACCAATTTAGTTAACAGTTTCGCAGTGTTGTCTAGGTGGGAGATAATATTGGATTAGTGAAATTTAGGTTAAGGTCTTATACCGAGCTTGCTGTACTTACGTAATATATAGTTGATTTTCTTATCGAACGACACGTGAAACTGATAACTAGCATAAACAAAAAAAATATTGTTAAAAAAATGAAAATGTCGTGCGCAAAATAATGCTGTTGAATAAAAATATATATTTGACTTGTATGCGAATCTGTAATATGATCGTCTAAACTATTGAAATACCAAACATTATTACTATGATGATATGATACCAAACTTATTCTGAGCCATCACATCAATATTGTCAATGCAACTACGCCGCACCATTGCTCGGACATAACAAAACAATAAATATATGAACATTTAGATCAAATACTAAAAGTCTAGAAATTGTGTTAAGGCGGAAACTGCGTAGTTCCATTAGAACTAAAAACTACCCAAAGGCAGTTCAGCTCCAATGAAATAAGAAACGAGATGGCCAACTTAGAATTCCAAGATTTTCCATTATGGTCTCTTATTTGCATACGCACTTGTGGCCTTAAACCTGAATTATTCATGGTATTACTCGTCACAGTTGTAGACAACGCCGATTTCAGGCTTCAAAGGCGATCGTCTATTGTTACCACACGCGCTACACACTCAAAGTTTTGCCATCTCGCCTCTATCGATAAAGTAGTGCTGTTACCTTTTGTATGCCAAGTCGATACTCTCGGCGCTCCTGGACAGCTGCTGGGAGGCGCGCCTAGACCTGCATGCAACAGAGAGCACGATCTAACATAGGCACAGCATGCATCACAATGCTATAATCTTTGGCAAACCTGACTTGAGATCTGAGACTTACGCATGTCCTCAAGTTGTGCGATATTTACCTTTCTAGTCTAAAATACCAGTCAGATTTGCCGGTATCTAAAGTGAAACGGTTGCCAGTACGATTCAAAGTATTCCTTAGTAGAATATCGATGTTTAAACCGTACTAGCAAGGCTTCTTTAACATGCTGTTACATTGGCTGAGGTTTTAATGTAAGGCTTCCTTCTGTTTACGTAGCCAATACCTACAATGTTACAGATTTAGTATATGTTAAAGTAAACAAAAAGTAATTACGTAAACTTCGGGGAGCCGGATCATAAATTTACTAAAACGTCTTTTTTCTCAGCACAATGCAAGAACAAACAAAAAAGTGCATCGGTCATACCCAACACGTAACTACATGGTGAAGAATTATAAAAAGAAACAATGAAAATGGGTACATGCCTCATCGGTTCATGCGATAGGTACGCTCGCGAACATCCGACATGCACAAATAACTATGAAAATGTATAAGAAATATTCAAAATATAATGTAAGTATGTGACATCACAAATGTGGTCACAAAATGTCTACGTGTATGAAACATATACATACATACATAAAATAACGCCTACCTCCCAAAGGGGCAGGCAGTTACTGCAAATGATGTAAAGCCTTTTCACATGGAAACACCAGTTTAACACAATGAAGTCATAGCTCCATTAAAAAAATTAAAAGGACATTTTTCAAACCAAATGTTCAGTTACTCCAACATGAATATATTATTACTATTCTTAACTAAAGGAAGTGGGTAATTAAAAAAACCCTAATGAACAATCCATTGATTTGGTATTGAACAATTGTCATCAAAGTATAAAAGGAATCATAATAATTGTTTACGATCAATTAATGTCAAGTGTATGAACAAACGGATGCTTATTTTCATTTTATAGTTCTTCTGCTTATTTTTATGAAGGAAACATTTTTAAAACTTGTTTTTGTAATTCACATAATATAAGTTAACATACAACATTATGTTATGCTATGTGCAGATTTTTGTTTTCCGGTTCGCTGTGAGAAACCTCACAACATGTTGATTAAATTAAGGACAAAACAGATTTTCATGATTTCTGTGAATTTTTGAATTCGTGAATTTTGTGACTATAGTCGGTTATTGGGACAGTAAAAATTTCCTGTAAGTTACGATTTTTCGTATAGCTGTTTTTATGGTGCTGTAAGGGCTCGGAAAAAAACGGTACAGCAAAAGCTTCAATTTCAATAAAAATCTAAAAGGAAGATAATAATTCTTTTCCTTTGTTCAAAAGATAAGACCTTGTTGCAATCAGACAAAGTAATAATATTTGATGTAATAGTAGTTTATGCTACAAGGGCGCAAAGGAATAAATTACGAGGACGATTTAAAACACGAGCGTAGCGAGTGTTTTAAACGTAACCGAGTAATTTTTTGCTTTTACGCCCGTGTATCATACTACGTTTTTCAATGCATAGTGTGAGGAAATGAAAACAAATATAATCTTGTGAACTTTAAATTATAATTGGCTCAAAAAGACTGTATCCAGAGCCGTTAAACAGTGTAAAAAAAATTATAACATCTATGGTACACAGGAAAGTCTGCAGGTTAGCCAACCATTGTAAATAAATTAAAAAAAATTATAATAATAAAGCCCTAGGGCAAAATAATCGACTTTTTGTTCGGTTTTGATGCATAAAAAGTGGGCCTTTACGAGCACATGCATTGAAAATAACTTTGTATATGTGAATTTTAAGATTTAACATTTGTACGTCTAACGGGCCTGGGTATATTATATTATATTTCTGTAAAGTCTATCCCAACAAATAAGAGTTTGAAGTTTTTGAAGTACCTAAGCCCTTTTCCCTAATGTAGTTAAATCTGAAACTTCGCTCACAGTTTAGATGTATGGATGGCGCATTACCATCACCTGGGCGTAGATTATTTATACTAATTATAGATTATTATAATAGTTACTACGTAAACCTGGGATCCAGTGACCAGACAAGGTAGCATATCATAGATTTTCGAGATACTATGGCCACGTGCAAAGTTCATACCAACTAATCAGTCTCTGTAGTTATTTAAATGTATATACGCGTATATTTAATGTATTGACGCGCCCTACATTTAGGGCTCCTCCCGAACTTTGCTTTACCAAGCACGTTATCAAAGTAAGCCAATTCGCCATGTTCACCAGGCAGACGACATTCTATTTTAATTTTTTTTCGTAAAATATAGACTATTTGATGAACTTAATTTAAAGCAATTTCAGTTTTATGCAGTCAATATTTTTTTATAAATTTTTATATTTTCGTTACTTGTGACGTCATTTGTTTCCCTAAGGCTTAATCAACATTATCCTTTGCATTAGTAAAAAAAAAACATTTGACATATGACAAGCGCTAGGGATGTAGTAATGCAACATCTTTATCGAACAAAAAGTATCGATACTTACTCGTACCAGTTATTCATTTTTTAGGATTAGACGCAAATAAAAACAGCATTAAGCAAGTAGGTATGTGGTTCTACATGTAATGACAAAAACTTACTTATTTACTTGTGTAAAGAAACAAAACTAATTTTCGAGATGTTTTCACAATAAACGGTTTCGTGTAGCTGTAACCTGTTTTGCTAGCTTTTAAAAACTAAAATATTTGTAGACTTCTTTTTTTTAGCACCGTCCTGGGCCAAAATATTCTGGTAAAACGTCCATGCACCATACAATCTTTTAAAACTGTGATAGTACTGCTAACGTTAAAAGCTTTAGTTTTTGGTTTGGTGCCGACAAAACTAAAATTTCTTAATTGAAAAAAAGTTGTTAAATTGAATAAATAAAAGCTAAATTACCTACGTAGGCGTCTCATCAAATACTTAAATCTGTTAAGAGCGACCGACACCTACTTGGATAAAAAGTATCGATACCGAAAGTAAAGGTAAGTGGTAAGTGTAGCACCACTGGTGTCAACTGTCAAAGAGAAGGAAGGGCGAGACAGTACTTATGTGTGTGTGGGTGTATATTGGACGTTGTCAAAATGTTGCATTAAGAAAATCATTTTGTTACGTATTATGCAAAATGTTGGCTAACGTTGATGGAAATAGGTATTATGGGTTGATTCATAAATATTTTTCACTTTTTAATATGTGGATGGCCAAAGGGCACATTCCTGTGTTCAGCCATAGCATAGGGTCAAATGAAGGTCATAAGTTAAATTCTAAAAATATCTATAATCTTTAGTTAATTTGCCGCAAAAATAATGAAATATGGCCAAATAATGTATTATCTCGAAACGGTTTTGGAATTAGCACTCCTTGGCTTAGACTTCCCATACCGAATTCTCCCTACGTTCCGATTACGTAAATCATTAGCGTTAATTACAGTGAAGACAACCAAGTTTAAGCTGTACTAAACGTTACATAAACGCACTTCAAAGAAGGCCCAGCCCGGAAACCCGCCGGGCTAAAACGCACCCATAAACCTTTCCTATGCGCATGTCCTTTTCTGTCTTATGGGTTGAGGGCTGGTTAGAGTGGTATGGGAGATGTGTTTTGTAGTGCGAGCGCACTCGTGGCTAATCGGTAAGGAGCTGGAGGGAGAGACCTTGACACTGGGCGGGCAGAGGGCGGGCGGGAACTCGCATATTTACCATCACAATGTGTTATATTCGACTATTTGTTGCTTTGCTGCTGTCTTTTGTTATGTCTAGTCACATTAGGGTTCCTATTTCGTTTACACAGTTACAGAAACCAGCATACCAGCTTAAGTGAGTCCTAGGCGAAAGTAGGTCAGAAAATTTGACTAGGTTGATTTGTGGTAATTTACAAAGATTTCAAAAGTTTAGATGAGCCCTGCCACCTAAAATCTATTGCTTTTTGAACAATATGCGACAATATGAGTGCGCAATCTGTCTACCTACGGCCAGCAAACTGATCAGACTACTAAAGTCGTAAAAATTCAAAACTTTAAGTGCACTTAAGGGTCGGAGTTCCGAGATTGGGCAAAACAGGGTTCGGGGTTATGGCTTTTTAAGATAGTAAAATATTAATTTCTGAACAAAATAAATACCACTTGTTACCTTACAAGATGAAGTACAGGTTCATTAAAAAAAATCTTGGCACTAATGTAAACTTCAGAAAAAAAAACAGGATGTCAAGTTCAGGTTACACCCGTAGCGCTGCAATGCTATTCAAGAGATTTTCTTGAAATTCCTGTTTTTTTTCTGAAGTTACTATACATTATTGCCGTGATTTTTTTTAATGAACCTGCACTTCATCTTGTAAGGTAACAAGTGGTATTTATTTTGTTCATAAATTTGAATTTTTACCGTCTTAAAAAGCCATAACCCCGAACCCCGAATCTCGGAACACCGACCCTTAAGGCGTCCAACTATCACTGTGTTCAGATGAGCACTGATTCCAAACGTTGTTGTGAGCGTCACCCATCTAAAGGTGGAAACATTTTGGTGCTGTCATGCTACGCTACGGTAAGGGCTTATCTTTACTTCTGAAATCTTTGGTAATTTATTGATTTCTGACCGGATGTCTAATATAGAGGAAGAAGAAAACGTTGAAGAGTGGTCAAATATGGCCCAAACAAAATACATGCATAGAATACTAGGCGAGCTGTATAACGTTTTATACGACTATAAAGCCGTATATGTGCGACAGGATATGCAACGTAACTGGTGCGCGACATTGGATAGGATATAGACACTTATAATATATTGTAGAATAAACATGAGTGTTTGATGTCTACTTGTATCAGATACTCAGTCAGATAACCTACGGACTAAAGCTTACTTTGTTAATATTTTCTAACATTTGAACGAATACGATCAAATATTCAGTTACTCAAAAGCTACCAATATTTTCCATGTATGACAATATAAAGTTTGTATTTATTTATAACTGGCTCATGATTTTTCACGACACGTCAGACAAATGTTCTACTGAAGATCTGAACAAAAAAATGGTAAGGGTAAAGAAAAGTTTTGGATTTGGATGCTTTCTTTTTCATCATCATCGTAGTGACCCTGTTCAACATATAGGCTATAAGGGATGTTAATAAAATAACGCCCATGCCGAAAACGGGGCAGAGTTGAATTACTTGTACCAATTGGATTGTCAAGAGTAGACCGCTGACTACGAGATTTGAATTTAGGAAAACGTACTTATGTCAGCTGTGCTCTCAAGCAGTGGCGTGCACAGAACTTTTTGCTGGAAAAGCAAGCAATTGGGCAAGAACAACAATAAAAAACATATGAAAAAATTTAAATATCACTTTGAAAAAAAAAGTTTGTATTGGAAATTTCGTCTACCCTGGCGTCATACATTTTTTTTTTTCAAAGTGATATTTAAATTATTTCATATTTTAAATTATTGTTATTCTTGACCAATTGCTTGCTTTTCCAGCAAAAAGTTCTGTGCACGCGACTTGAGAGTCTCAAGGAAAAACAAACACACCTAGAAATTTGGGGTGCAAGGCTTACGTTGATTTCACGTATAAAAAAGTAAATAAAGATACAATTCGAAACGACGAGAATATAAAAAATGGTCTGAATGTAATCGTAAAAATATATTTTTTAACATTGCCACAAAACTGAAGCAGCCAAAGCAAAAATAATGGACATTCTAATAAAAAAAAGAGGCCATAGTTTATCGGAAAGTGTTAAATTAAATAGACCCAACGCAAAAAAGCACTGAATAATTTTACTGACTACTTACTAACTACTTTAGTTATTCCTTGGTAATTTTTAACTTTTTAATAAAACAAATAATATTCATAATTGTAGTTCCTTTTTTATCTGTTTTAATTATTTATACATATAAAAGAACATTTCATTTGTTTCCTGTAGACTACGGGGGCAAAGCCGCAGGCAGAAGCTAGTAAATAATAAAATACGTTATGTGCTTTGCAGAAAAGTGTGCGTTCTTTAAAAATGTACTAGGTATTTACGAGTATTTCCAGTCAGCTACAAATAACAGTTTTATTGTAGTTAACTTTTATATAACAGACCACATACTCGACACGTCTAGTTCACAATTTGAATTGAAAATAGTTCCCAGGAACTATCTCTGTAAAGTTACTAGTTTCATGTAACGTTATATGGCGGATAGCTGGAATTCCATGTTTCAGCGCTGTAATATGAAACGCGCCCAACTATTTACTATAAGTATTTACAACAGAACTAGGACAGTGATTTTGAATAACTGGACGGGTAGGCTGGAGTAGGAATTTTAAATTAGACATTACAAAGACACTAATTTATAACAAAGCCATACAATTTTAAAGACAAGTACCGTATATTGGTTTAATTTCTTCCGTAATATACCTACGATTAGTTTAACTTTTATCTCCTGGCAAGATCGTTCCGGAACTAAACAATGACAGAGTCTTTCATAAACGTATTTTTTACATATATTTATATGTCCGGTGAGCATGTATGTTCTTGCGGAACTAGTACTAAAATACAACAGAAACAATCAAAAATCACTTCTATTACCATGGACTATGATCGTTTGTTTACTAGTAAGGGTAGCAATGCAAAAGCTCTGGCAGGGTTGTATAGATTGTAGGTAAGTAGATATTTCATGGCATGGAATGTTTTCCTGATAAACCGGAAGCGACGTTAACTGTCTTCAGACATGCGAATATGTCTCAATAACCTATTATTAGAGTTCCGTATTACAATTACAACCTCAATGTTGCGCAAAGTGAATCAAAACTAGACGTGAGTGAATCGAAAGATTTTGGTCACGAATCAGTCGAGTTAAAATGTGATGAAAAACGCATGTTGAAGACGAGGGTCATCAAAATTTAAAATTGGAACCCGGAGATAATAATTATGATGGTTTGAAGAACGGAAAAAGTACGCGTCTAAACGTACTGATCGTTATATAGCAATTAGCATAAACCAAAAAGCCCGTGTTAAGAGGCGCCATCACGCGCAAACCTCCATAAAAACGCTATGACAAAATCGTGAAGTGTCTATGGAATGTTATTATAATATTTAAGCCGAGTCCATTGACATTATCTAGATCTACGTTTAATTGGAACTAAAAATCGTGAAATTTGAGTAAAATATGTGAATTTAGCGGTTTTTTACTAACAGTGTGGCCAAATGTGCTTTTATCGTTTTAGATAAAATAAACAAAAAATTGAAAACGTTGTGCCAAAATAAAGTGCCTTCTGAAGCAAGTTTTCATTTTTGCGCCCGCTACGAAATCGGCACGATTATATTGTCGTCGCAAATTTCATGGAGCGTGCATATTATAGCGAAATGAAACAGCATGACATAATGGCCACGCCCACAACTGAGTTGGTCGCGCCATGATGTCTGCTCTTAAATCTCAAAGTTACAAAAACAAATACCTACATTACTATGTACAGTCTTTAATACTCACGGTATACCATGGCGGTTCCTAACACGGTTGCGTAAAGGCGATTATTGTACAAAAAATCATACCCTTGCTCATGGCCGTGTGTACATTCATTTGTGTCTAATATTCCGTTGGGTCGTCCAACTTCGTATTAAATTCGACCCCGGAGTCATGCGAGGGGATTGAGTAATGCACTTCGAACCAGACGATGAATTTGAATAATTATTTACGTTCTGATAAGGTGAGGAAGGAAACCACGCATTCGGCTGCGAGGTCATTGACTATGTAAGAGATAGAGATACTATTCAGGGTGCGCATGGGCACGCACGCACTGTTGCACCATCAGCTGCGGACGTTTCGAGCATTCCACGACACACATTTCGTTAGTTGCGATACTGTCGGTTGCACAGTGTAGAATAAAAATAACTTGTTTGATGGCCCCTAATTGGTTCCGCCTAATTTAGTGCTAAGTATTTTTAAATTTAATGTGACAGATAAGACTCTGTGTTGTGCCAGAAGTTGACAATGGTCACGTTATGATACTACATACTATAATAAAAGCAAGAAACTACAAGCAAATCGAATTGCACGTTCCAACCGAACACGTGTAGGAAAACAGTTGACACGAATATAAAATTCGCCCAAACGGCCACATACGTCATCACTGTCGTCAGTGGGCGTGGCTCTGTGCGCGTGAGTTGCACAAGTTGAATGACCTCCGAGGTCGTTCAAACTTGTTGCCATTGTTTACAATATACAATGCTAATTAGTTCCAAGTGCAGTTAGAAACCTACACGTGCCCTAGATCCCTCGATTCATGCAAATCCATTAGCGGCAATCACAAATGGATCCAGTCTATATGCAAATGAGAAAATATATCGAGGGGCCGGCTAATAAATCATCGGTACAAAACGTTCAAATTAATATGTCATTTTAGTCACAATTTGTGACTGAAATGACACAATAATTTGAACGTTTTATCCCGACTCACAATATAAAAGTTTGTATTGAATCGATGTTGCTAATAGTAATAAAATAACCTTTCATAACATATCATGCAATGGAAGCAAGTTACAAGCAAAATCTTTAAATATTTAGCAAGTTTTGCTACATAGTTGAGTGTGCATTTGTGCAATCCTTGCCTCAACTACTGCTTATTTCGTACACAAAAAGCTAGGACTCGCTAACTGATTATGAGGAAATGTGTAAAATCAACTGGAAAGAGATTTCAGAAGCTGAAATCAAATTGGTTATTTTGAAACTGTCATGCTTTACTCGTATCTATTCAGAATGAAAAGTAGGCAGGTAACGCTAATATTTCCGACGAATGCTCGTTCGGTCACAGCGACACTAGTTGACCCTAATGAGTGGACCGACCTTCTGGTCGGACAATCTGCGGTCTAAATACAAATGTGGCACATACCGACGAAGCTACGTGTCGCCCCACCTTATAGGGACGAATAATTGACCTTTATCTCCTAACTAGTACACATACAGGGCGTCCCATCTCAATGGGCGTTAGAGGGAAAGTACTTTAAATATTGAAGATGGACAATTTCGCTTCATGGAGTCAATTTATTTTCTTTAAATAAGTAGTTTGGAAAATTGCCTACTCAAGGCGGAAATCGAACAAGGAAAATAAAAAAAAATAAACCTTCTGTATTTTTATGATACCAATTGAAAGTGCCAATAATAAGAATAAGCTCTTTCTAAACAACATAGTTTCTTAAATTAAAGGAATACCACCAAAATTAACATTCTCTAATAATACATGTTACATACTTACTAACGACGAATATGATTATGATAAATAGCTACATAATTCACATTATAAACTGATATGTTGTAAGATCTACAACTATCTCTGTTCAAAAATATGAAAAAATATAAATACTACTGTATGAAAATTTTCTCTAGGGTAGACAGTGTCTACCTTGGCATCATATAAATAATTATTTTTCAAAGTGATATTAATTTTATTTTTATTTTTATTTTTATTGTCTAACTTGACCTTCTCATTGCTTTTCCACTTGCTGGATGGCTTATCGCAAAAATGTAGGTAACAAAATGTTTGTTAATGGGACAGACGGTATTTGTTGAACAGAATTTCAATTAAAAGTTAACTTTCCTGGTTTTCCATTAATTTAAGAAACTATCTTGTTTGAAAATAATTGATCCTTATATATTACCGTTGTCGATCGATATCAAAAAATACAGAAGGTGTTTTGTTTTTCAAAAGCCGTTTCGATCCCCGTTTCAAATAAACAACTTATTGTTAAAAATAAAATGATATCTCCATTAAGCGAAATTA
The DNA here is from genome assembly GCA_934047225.1 of Ypsolopha sequella. NCBI lineage: Eukaryota > Metazoa > Arthropoda > Insecta > Lepidoptera > Ypsolophidae > Ypsolopha > Ypsolopha sequella. Next base: position 20,160,356 of record OW203987.1, read on the forward strand.
TGTATTCTCAATATTTAAATTACTTTCACTCCAAGGCCCGTTGAGATGGGACGACCTGTATATGTACGAAATGACGTCACTTTTTGTAAATACTAAAACACTTATAAAATCGGTTTAAAGCACGAAAAAAATATTAATTAATGTTACGAGTATCTCTTAAAACATCTGAAATGAACGCTACACAATATGAGCGCGTAAACCAACAACCAAAGGCTAGTTTATTTATCACTAGCTTTTGCCTGCGGCTTCGCCCGCGCTGATTTAGTTTGCATTTTTCCGGTATAAAAGTAACTTATGTAGTAAAGTAAAATGTAACCTATGCAAAAAATCACGTCGATCCGTTGCTCCGTTGCTGCGTGAAAAAAAAACCAACTAGCACACTTTCGCATATATAATAGTATATCTACCGACGGATTAAGAGGTATTAAGCTTGAATAAATTAACAATTTAATTTATCTAAATCGACTGTTGTATGTTGACATTATTTATATGTAGCTTCCACAGTGTGAGCCGTCGATGAGCAAGATAAATCAGTTAAGAGGGCCCTTTACGTCTGAATTTTTCTCAAGATTAGAAAGGTAAAAACTGAATGTGAAGTCAACAGCTTATTTTCTTCATATTTTTTGTTCATAAGTATTATCTGGCGACGTCTTGCTACCTTCCACCGATGTCAGGATATCGTGAATATTGCCTCGATTTTACGCCATGTTTAGGAAGTTGTATAATTTTTATCTATGCCGAAAATAAAAAAGAGACATACAGGCGTCGTTTATGTAAAGAAGACTCAAGTTTATACACTTTTCTATAAATAAACAGTTACTATTTTATGGAAAACAGTTTTTACCTGAAACCATTTCACAAATGCGGCGGTTTTTGAATATCTCGCCTCTGTTGATGATATATGGGTCGGAATGCGGTGTGGGGGGAAGAGAAACATATATAAAGATGTGTGCAAAGTTTCATTGAGATCAAAGTCATCAGGATGACACAAACAAGTAAAGCATTTATATGGCAGCTGAGCGGGATGGATCATTATCGATGCTTTAGAGATGTGCGGGTCTACCACGTAATTCTGATTTTCATCAACATCAACTTGAGATTGAAATTTGACGTGCGTGCGACGACGCCCGCCTAGCATGCCATCTCTTTTGCACGCGTTGAATTTCGCATGCATTTGCTTGAAGTTGATACAAATCAGAATTACGTGGTAGACCCGCAGGTCAAATTGAAAATACTACTTTCGGAGCTTGTTATTATTTTACTCTAGAGTAGTCCGAATAAATAATGTAAAAGATGAAAAAAAGGTTCTTAGCGTGGATAAGACTGACTGATCAGGGTTTTCACGAAAGTCCTAAGCTGCTACCGAACAAAGAAAATCTCTCCGGAATCCACACGAAGAAGCACTCATTTTCCTTTATCATCTGAGCGTTTGATGAATAAGATCAGCGTTTTAGAAATTAAATAGTCATTTAACGCTTGCTTAGCAAAAAGTGCGTTAAGGTTAAACGTCAGTAACTTAGCGCAAAGTACATAACTTAACTTTCTTTTTTGTTTAAAAATTTAGAATTGGTAAACATTTTGGTATGTGGCATTTGACGCCAATATTTCAGTATTAGTGTGGTTTATAAAGCAAGAGTTTAAAATTGTATACACAATTAGTCATGATCTTCTCAAAACCAACTTAAAATGCTGTTTTAACTTTGTTTGAACAAGATTCAAACTCATGCTTTATAAACCTCACTAATATTGAACTATTCGCGTCAACTGCCATATACCGAAATGTTTTTAACGGGACACCTGACGCTAGAACATCAACAACACCAGGTTTTCAAGGGTTCATTGGAAGAAACTAGGTCCCTCCTCATATTGACGAAAATACATTTGATTTATCGATCTTTTATCTAGGGATTCCACCTATAAACAATGTTTTAAGATTTATACTTTTGTCAAAAAAATATGTTTTCCACCCTCTTTTTTTTGTTTTCAAACGTTCGTTTCAAAAACGCGGTTAAGAGATCAACTTGTTTTTTTTTATAAAATAGGGAATAGAAATATAAAGGGATGTTACCTTAATCCAAAACTTTTTTCCCTACAAAATATTTCAGTATTAGCTAAAAACACACCAATTTGTTGTTTCGCTGCGTGATCACTAGTATTACGCGTCCAAGAACAAGAGGCCAAAGAGCCAACATATAGTCGCCTCTATGAAAAGCAAATAAGGTCTTTGCCATTAGACTTATTGTGCTGGACGGGTAATAAAAAAAGTTGCTAAGGTATGCCATCCTCTTAAATTTTTAACTTGTGAACAAGAAATAAAAAGTTAAGTTGACTGACGTTTAACCTTAAAAAACAAAGTAAATAATGTATGATGGTGTACATTTACAGGTATAATCTCCCTGGCAGGTAGGTTTAACTAAGGACGGGCAAGGTAATCATGCCCATCAATCCAAGATCATCAGCGTACGAGTACATTTGTTAGTGCCAAGGATATGTCAGACCGTCATCATGACAGCTTTACCGGATTGCTTCAACGTCGATCAAGGACCTGAATATATGAAACAACAATTTTCTTAAAATAATTCGAAGACGTGCTGGCTGAATAAACAGATAAAACTTGTTTATCAAAAACTAAAGCATATTAGTGGTAGAGCTGATGCCGGGCTCGACTGTGGAGGTACCACCATCTTACTTGGAGACCCCCTCGAAGTAATTCGGGGGAGAGTAACAGGACAGCTCACAGGCAAAAAAACCAGGAGGCCCACCATGCTTGGGACCGATGGACGGCGGTATATCCATCCCTAATAGCCGGGCCTTATATGGAACAGACTGGTGACGGGCAGCGGCGTCACTGGTGCGAGAGTTCCGGCACCGCGCTCACCAACCCGCCTGCCCAGCGTGTGTGAGTATGGGCAATTCTTCCAGGATGACCGCCGGGAGTGGCAAAGGGCAGCAGGTGGACGAACTAGGCTGATGTATGGATGGATGGATGGACGTCTCTGTACAAAGAGCTTTTAAAAATCGCCCGCCCTTATTTTTCGCAATGGATGGATGGAAGCATATTATGAGAACAATTTCAGTGTACTAAATGAAAAAATCCCACTAATTGAATTTTAAGTAAAGTATTATTTGATACAGACACTCGTTCAGTCTGATAAATAAGTAGAGAAAACATACATCATAAATAAGAAGCTTAGTGGGGCAACGTTGTTTACTGGCAAGGACATTTTACTCGTATGTATTTTAATGTATGTATGCAGTCTACACCCAGTTTTGTTCACACATATTTATTGCGAATTCGCATTCTTGAAGCTTAGACGCAGAGAACGGACAACAAACCGAGCTCGATTTAAACTCGATTACAAAAACTAGGTCTAATTATTTAAACCTGACAAGTGAACAACCTCTTAAATCACAACCATTTAAAAAGGCTAATATGGTATAACCATATAAAGAACACATCTAAGAGTTAATTACTACCGAGACATAATATGACTAAAGTACTATTTTCAGGGTTTGAAATTATCATGATAAGCATCTTGATAATCATCATGATAATTTATCAGACTCGATAGTTATAGAACAGTTTTGACCCCCAATGAAATTGATTTAATCGAAAGTTGTCAACTCGGCCACGCGGCCGAGTTTTATGTGGAAGAGACCCCTTAGCCTATAAAACCTAGCAATCCTTTTTTAACTGGTATGACCAAAATTAAACCTAGGTTTCGTGTCCCAATAATGTAAGTTAGAAATCAAGATTTTTCATGTAAATAATTAAATAATTTACGTTAGAAGCAAGTAGTTTATTAAATAGATTATACAAATTTTACAATCAAGGTAATCTTTTATTAATTTTTTGTTTGTAATTTCGTGACTAAAATATCGATTATACTTATCAAAGATCAACCTCTATGTATCTTGATAATTATCACTTCGAACCCTGACTATTTTACTAATTTCATCAAAATAAACTTGAATAAATTGTAACAAGCTGATAGCTATAATTTATCATCATTGTTTCCACCGAGACGTTTTCCGCGTGTTCTACGTCTAATTGAAAGCTAGTCCAATTGAGGCGTAGCCATAACAGAATTATGAGTTATTTTTATCACATTAAAACTTATTTATAGCCGTACATAATGAAAACAGCTGCTACTTTTTCTGCCAGGTAAGTACAACATTTCACACATTTATGTTTCACCATGAGCAGATTCTTTATTCTTTATTGGACAAATAACTTAAATAATATAACATTCACATGAATAAAAGTTTGTACAAGGGCTAGCTTATTTCTAAAGAAATTTCTTCCAGCCAACCTTCAATGTGGTGAGGTAGTGAGAGTGGTGGGCAAATAATTGTGCACAACTTTAAAAACAGAAAACTTAATAGAAAAAAAGAAATTTAATGAATAAGCAATAATACATGCAAATATACATATACTTTTACATGATTCAGAATTTAAAAGGTTTATCTATCAAATTAAACAAACAGTACGAATTAATTTTTGACTGATTTTTATTAAGTTATAAGAACCAAAACAACATAAACACATTTTTTGTCTCACAACGTAGTGGTAAAGGCTGAAAACAATAGATAAAACTACTTCTCCGGAACGCATACTAAAACAAAAGTCACGGAAGGTTCCTTTGAAGTTTTAATAATAAAAAAACAGACTTACTGTCGTACATTTTAATCAACTGGTACGGGATTGAGGTACCAATTAAAGTGCATAAACAATATTGGACTCCGAATATGGTACATTCGCAAACCCGTACATATACCCTGGGCATTTGGCAGTGAAAGCCTCGGGGATCGTTGAAACCAGAGATAGTGAGAACGAATATGCTGGTAGAACGAGTTTGTGTCTGTTATGTGTGGTCTGGATAGTTAAAATTTATTTTGATTGGCTATATCTCAGTTGGAGACATTTAAAATAGGAATAGCTAACGAATTCTAGACAACCTTAGAGCAACAATCGCGTCGATTCTGTGTAACACGATTTAACTTATTTGACATGAGTAAACTTAATTTAAACGTTCAGTCTTTTTCTATCTTTATTGCAACAACAAAGACAGGACGCTGAAAATAAGGTTAGTGTTAAGTTGTGTTACACCAAATCGACACCAATTTCGCACAAAGAGTATGGTTGTCACAATCTCTAGCACTGAAGATTTGACGAAGGATATAAGTCTCCAAATTATATCAGTTACACCCATGTGGTGAACTTACATCAGAAAAACATAATACAGTTCAACATGTGTCATGGAAAAATATTATCACCATATTCATAATAGCAGTACTCGTATACATTCTTATCTGGACTTCCACGTCCGTATGTCAAATGATGGTTCATTGTCTACATTCCACAATGCATACGGTCGCAGGCCTGAATCCTTTCGTTAGGGATGCAAATTTCAATAAGGCATTACGTGCGTTGCATATTCACAGCCTTTACACAGGCATGGGCAATATAAGATACTTTATATTCTCTGATATAAGTATCATCCATCAGCCTGTGTTCGTCTACTGCCGGACATAGGTACATAGTCTGACGTCATCCTCATCCAGCCGCTATAATACCTGATAAGTATATGTGTATATATTTAGATAGAGTAGCCGTGTATAAGGATGAATGTCCATTTCCTCCCCATTGCGCCAATTGCGCTCGTTTGCTTCTACTAATTGTGAGGCTGGGCAATTAGCCAGGGGGCCTGATGGACGATGGTGCACCTAGCGATGTAAATTCTGGTTACATACGCATCACTACTCTGATCTACTTCATATCTTATTTTTCTAACAAGAATGTTTAAACGATAATGTCGTATAGAGATTATATTTAAAATACTGCGAAATGTCCGATCAATCAAGATAATGAATTCAGTGAATAGCAAATAGAAGTTGTTTGGTTTCTTTAAATCCCATATTTTCCTGCTGAGCTTCATATATCCCACGGAATCCCCTGCACTGTTTACGTGTGACCAGACAAGTAAATAATAATGATCTCTATGAGGAAGAAACTCACCAAACTTTTACTATAAATACAATACAATCAACTAATATTATGCGATAAGAACGTTTATGTAAATTGGCAACGTTTTTTAAGCGAGCATTTACATCACAATAACGTAGTTTTAAAAGAATACAAACTTTGAATTGACCAGAGGGCCTATTATGTATCTTTGGTTACCAACTGGACTGCCTATCATCAAAAACATAGATATACTATCGAAGTCCGATTGTCTAAAGATATGTTCGCACTTGAAGTGACGTCACGGTTCGTAAATAGTTCAATACCCACTAAAGGCAATTTTGAAAGTTCAGTTTTTATCTGCATTTTTGATGATAGGCACCAAGTGCAGTTGGCTACTAAAGAATAAAGATACATAATAGAGAGGCTGGTCTTAAAGGAAAAAAAAATTTCTAACTCTTTAGGGATATTTCTAATCACTATTATGTACATTATATTTAAAATAGTCAAATAAACGCCCTAACCAACACGTACTAGTCAGGACACTGGAAGGTGATGCCCACAATCAGATAAATTGCCCCTAATTTCTAAGGTCAGATCAAAGTTATATAAAATAAGATTTATATCATATTAATAGTTGCTACATTTTAGTATTTTATTTACTAATTAGGATCATTCACATTTTTGTTATCAAAAATCATAAAAAAACAACAAATTTCAGCCTTTTACAGCCAAGGCTCTTGAAAGTAATTCCTATTTACAATGCATGCACGTTGTAAACAATCCTAGATTGTTTCTTGTTTGCACATACTGGTTTTAATTAAATTAAAGTGGGTATTTAGGTATGTATCACAACTCAACAAGCTACGTGTAGACATAAAATAAGAATAAATCTTTATATGATACGTAACTTTACAGTTAATTATGAGGAAGCCGCTAAAAATTGTACCAAATTTTTTAGTTGAATTGTTCAAAATTATTCATCACGGTGGGGAAGAGATTTTGAATGAAGTGTTTCAAATTTCAACGAGATTAAACTGTCATGGAAACCAAGGTTTAAGTTAGGTATACGTAATCATACGCAGCAGTTGAAGAAAAATGACCTCGTTCGGGACTCGTATTAAGCTACAACGGATCCTCCCATAGAAACTGCTTGGTATTGATTAATCCAGAGGGCTGGGGGAATTAGTCGTTATTTGGTATGCATCAGGGTTGAGATTAGATCGTCAGGGAAGGCGGGGGACAGGTCGTGTTATAGAATTCACGGTGTGGCTTTAGGGCCCACCTATCATCGGACACAATGGGAGCACCGACACAGATGATACTTAAAAGAGGATTTATAACCGACTTCTCACTTTGCCCAATTCTGTTTTACTCTGATATTTACTGTGGCTTAGCTTCGGAAGCTGCAAAAAATTCATTCGCACATTGAATAAAAGGGATACTTTTCCTCCTTTCACCGAACGTCGTATTCAAAGGAATAGTTATTTGTGTTACAGTAGAGCCACTGAGTGATGGCGCCTATGACGTTTAAATGCCTACAAAGTATCGTAATTATTTATAAGCAAGACAGTGTGAATTAAAAAATGTAATACTTCATTGTTGATAGTGATGTACTACTTGTTTCGGTTATTATTTTTCGATTTGAATGTTGCTTTATTTTTATTTTTTTAAGTTTCTTATTTTTTTTTAGGTCGTGTTTGAGGTCGCCAAGTTACGCAATAATATTTAATTAAAAACAAAACAATCCCTCTGATAGCTACGCCAATACACATTTTCTTTTGTATCATTACGTTGAATGTTGAATGACGTGTCTAATGTTGAGTAAACTCACACTTGATTTTTATTTTTAACCGAAATTTGAAATCTACCTCATCACTAAATGCAGCTGTCATAAGTACCGCCCGGGAACAAATTATCTGGGCCCCGAGTGATACACACAATTTTTTATCACTACCTATGAGAAAAAGAAAAAGCTACGAGTACCTGGCATTTTGTGGTAATAATTGTTGCAACACATTAGCTGCATCATTTACTATGTTTTCACGAGTTAACATTTCACTAAAATCACTATCACTACACGAACTCATTTTTACTTATTATTTGCAATAACTTAGCGAAGACTAGCGTGAAAATTTTCGAGAAAAAAGAAATGAAAAGACAGAAGAATACACATGTTTTTTTTTTCAACGCGCATTTCCGCCCTAGCCTAACCGGCCAGTAACTTCTTCTAAAATTATGCGTTCGACCTCTTTGGTTAAACGACGCTAATCTATCAGAACACGAACGCGGACCAATCAGAAGAGAGAAAACGAAAAACTCTCATGGGAATAAAATTTACTTTGGGTATCCTCTAAAGCCAATTATTGTCGTTTTTCGAATAGTTGTGATGAAAAATAAATAAGATACGATAAATTCTTCATTTTTCTATAAAAACGCAATAAACAGGACTTGAAATAGCCCAACAAGCATTATCATTAAACAATTTACACTAAAAAGGAGTTATTAATGTAAACAACATGTGCGCAAGCATTCTGATTACAGTAATAAGCACCCCGCTTGCGCATAAACGCGTTAAAGCGCTTGTTGAGCGTTAGTTTACCTTTAGATTACGGCCATTAGTTCTAGCGTTCATTTACGCTATATTTTATTTTCATATATATGCAGCCCTTGAAAACTATTTGGTTCCTGGCCCGGCGGCACTCCCAAAAAGATTCGGCCGCTCGTTTATAATTCGAGCATACGTCGTACTACTGAACGATATTCGATGGAATTTAGTCACTTCGAAGTAGGTCCTCTTTGCGACTGGGTTTTCGTAAAAAGCCCCAGTTTTATCATGACTATTGGGCAGAACAGAAACCAGGAGCAATTGTCAAACAGGAGAATCTTATTATTTATTGGTTTTTTTGTTTGTACTTAATGCACATTTCCATAAAACACGAGATTTAAAAAAAAGCTATTATATTTTACAAAGGTGGCACATACACCTAATAGCAACCTTTGGGTGAAAGAGAAGGTTAGAAAAACATAATACATTTACATGTAAATGTAAATGAGAATAAACTACATAGGTACAATTACTGATGCCACAATAAACAAAAACAAAAAAAATGGTAATATAAAATAGACATAAGTAAATAAATACATAAATTTACACATAATTACGGAAAATTTTGTATGGAATGCACATGAATAATTAGTGGATAAGTTAGAAGGGTCGTATTAGCTACTACTAATTTTCTTTTCAGGAACGGGCTTTCGGAAAAATAGTTTATTAACCAGGAACGAAAGTTAGTTTATAAATAAACAAGAAATGTTTAGATGCCCATAATTATCAGATAAAACTTAACATTTGACACTTCTGTAGATTTAATAGCTCCCTTTATATACCTATTGATATCACGAGTGTCAATAAGTATAGACGGCTGCTGATAAGCAGCTTGTGTACACAGCATGACTGAATAGTTGGGATTTTTAAGGAGCAAGTAGTCGCCAACGACCTTGAGTCGACCTCTGTCGGTACAAATATCGACAGAAACCATTTTGAAATAACGTTCATATCAGCTAAGCAGTGCGCGCTGATATGAACATTATTTGAATATATATGAGTCCCCCCCCCTCTTATTAAGGCAGAGTTGTAAAGGCCAGAAGGCCAAAAATAATAACATAAAGTTATTAATAGGTGATAGGAGATAGATGGGATGCACCAATTGTAAAATACTGGAGTAAGTTATTATTTTATTCTTAATATTAGTTTTTGTGATTTCCATTGTACAATTTTTTATATTATTTGTAAAATGTATGTTTTGTGTAACTATGGTCTATAATTGACTGAATTAAATGATTTATTATTATTATATATATTATTAAAAAAAAAATTACGCGATAGTTTTCACAGCTGGTAGAAATGATGCCGGGCTCGACTGTGTAGGTACCACCAAAAACCAGGAGGCCCACCATACCTGGGACCGATGGATGGTGGTATATCCATCACTAATGGCCGGGCCTTATATGGAACAGACTGGTGACTGGCAGCGGCGTCACTGGTGCGAGGGTTCCGGCACCGCGCTCACCAACCCGCCTGCCCAGCGTGTGTGAGTATGGGCAATTCTTCCAGGATGACCGCCGGGAGTGGCAAAGTCCTGGAAAGGCTTATGTCCAGCAGTGGACGAACTAGGCTGATGGATGGACGCGATAGTTAGTGTACGTTTGACGAGTACGAGACATAATAAAGAGGACAGACAAATATGTATTTGTTTGATTGTCTCTACCAGCTCTTATTAAACCTGAGTAACCTTTTGCTAAGACTGGATAGAAATCGATTTAGTACATCAAACAATCGTTGTTCTTTACTAAAGCTTCAACGTTAAGCGAAATTCATTTAAATACACTAGCAAAGCTGTTAAGCTGTGTACACTAACGAAATAGCAGTGGTTCGTTTGGAGAAGAAACAAACTTTAAAAAATTCTATTGATCAATGTAAAAATCGAATTGCGATTTGTTTGTTATACTTAATACAAGCAACCATTTCGCACGTAAAAAAATTAGGTTGCAGTCAACAAAAGGTAAGCTAAAATTAGGTTCAGTCAATAAAAGTTGAGCTAAAATAATGACCGCCGACATCAGATGTTAATTTTCCCAGATTGCCACAATAAAAATACAAATGTATAAAAAAATTGTAGTTAGATCAGTAAACTCATCAATCATCATACTAGTTCTAATTCCAACGCTAAATGACGTTATCCGTGATTTAAGCGATCTTTCCGATTTTTTTTCTCTTTGATTGTGATACTTGTGTTAAATCTGAAAAATACATAATGTAGTTCAACTTCTTAACTAAATACACAAATTTATTTTCTTGAAAATATTTTGATTTAGTATGCTAAATTGTCCAAACGCGAAATCATGTTTGGTGGAACCGGTCCTTAAGGGCCTTACTATTGCCAAATGGATACTTTCTAAAGCCTACTCCTTGTTCATGGCCAAACCAAAAATAATGAATTTTTTTTTATGAATAATCAACTCTTAGACAACATATGCAACATTTTTCTTTTTCATACCACCAAAACTTCTACATGATTTTTTTTTTTAATTGAATGGTGTTTTTTGGTTTAAATTTCCTACTGCTCCTAAGTGGCTTGGCTGATTGAATTCATTTATGCTTTGATAAATAGATAAACTTGATAGCTATAAACATAAGATATGATTATTCAATCGAACAATCACGTCCATGTGAAAAGTATTATTTTCTCCTATTTCGCCCTATCAAGGACGCAGCGAGCGTCGTAACAGCCACTATGCATTGCGCGCTGATATAAACGTTATTTCAATGTCGTTTCCGTTGATATTCGTAGTGACAAAATATCGAGCTGCTAATTTGGCGATGGTAATCGCCTTAAACTACAACGCGCGGAGAAAGACTCGAAGCGAACTGTTTATTTGGTCTGCACAAAATGTTTAGCAACAAACGAGCTGGGATGGGAACAGCCGGCGTGGCTGCGACTGAGATACCCCTTGGCCAGATGCCATTCGTGCTGAATAAACACTCGTATTGTTTACTTGACGCAATGCCGCATAATTAATACCGTGGGACCAAAATAAGAGGGGCTTTCATCATAAAAATGCAATAAGCCACTGCGCACAATAAACAATTTGATTAATTACATAAATGAAGCAGAGCAGTCATAGTAGAGTTATAAATGAACCGATAAAGATATGAATTAATGTTTGCAAGTAACGGAAATAGACGGTGATGTGATGACTGCGCTTTGGCAATGTTCCGAGGATCAAAATGTCCCTGAAAGTAACAAATAATCATGGTATAATTATCACACATCAAACTACAACAAGATATTATTATGTTAAAAAAAAAAATCTACCATATGTATTTATTTTATACAAGTGTTGACAAAATGAACGCCTCTTTTTTAGGGCTCCGTACCCAAAGGGTACCTAACGGGACCCTATGACTAAGACTCCGCTGTCCCTCTGTCTGTCCGTTTGTCACCAGGCTGTATCTCATGAACCGTGATAGTTAGACTTGAAATTTTCACAGATGATGTATTGCTGTTGCCGCTATAACAACAAATACTAAAAAAACAGAATCAAATAAATATTTAAGGGGGCTCCCATACAACAGACATGTTTTTTTTGCTGTTTTTATAGATAATGGTACGGAACCCTTCGTGCGCGAGTCCGACTCGCACTTGGCCGGTTTTTCATACGCATTGACGTGTCATCACGACGAGAGTTTAGCCCGAATCTTGGCAGGGAACACGAAAATAAATTGCGTTTTCTATATATAAAATACGGTGTCAGCGTTTCGTTCATAAAAAATAATCAAAGCGCAACTTGCGACACCAGTAGCCGATATATGAATGTTGTTTATGTGTTGTGACCACGTTTTTCTAAAAATATTGCGGAGCACAGTCGTGTTTTGCCGCATTTGTGAACTGTTCTATTTATTATGCAAAGCATGATGTACGCTCTTAACATGGATGATATGCTAAATAAGCTAGCGAAGAATTTGACAAAACTCGTTCTTTATGCAATAAAAGTGCAGTGAAGCCCAAAATGCGCATGCGAGACGTCTTCAAGGAAAAGTACAGATAAAATACCCGGTAATAACGCCCACCACAAGCAGGTTTGGCTGAAGGCACTTATCTCCACAACCAAAAATCAAACAATAAAGTACATTTTAAAATGCACTCCATTGTTAGAAGTAACGTGTGCTCTCGGAATTCCCAATGGGATGCTCGGACGAAACGAACCTTGCAAAATATTTTCATGGCCTTTTGCTACAGTATTGTGTCGTAACAAGGCAAAAAGTCTGACAAGTGAAAAGTTACACGGTCATTTTGCATTACACAGATCGGAATATGAAACCGGTTCCGAGATCTGCTACTACGAGACGAGACAAGTTGTCTGATCCTTCTTATCAGAAAGGATTACGGGGTATAATCCATTGGGGATCCGCGGCAAGTGCTGCCATAAGACAGAGGTGAATGGACGATTGCGGAAACAAGCACGTTGAGGCCAAGCGTCGCCTGACGAAATCAACAACCATCTAGGCCCCTTGGTGACGTCACGTTCCTGTTCAACCGCTGCAATTGACTACACTTTTTACGGCTAATTACAAAACGTTTAAAATCAAATACTACGACGAGTACGTCAAATCAATAATAAACTTTGAAATTTCGAACCTCGGTCAACGCCTTCCTTAAATCAGAAATGACGAATGCAAATTCTTTTGGGGAAGTTCTTTGATATCCTCGGAAAGTCAAGATCAAACTGAAGCGTGGGTTCCACACCAAGTTATAGTCTCTATTTCTGTGTACTCTAGCTTTAAAATGAACAGCTACAAATTGTTCACGAAGTTGGCTGTCGTCATTTCATTTATTATTATTTGCGGAACTAATTCTGCAGAGTGGGCGGCAGATTTCAAGGTCAACAGAAATCCTGCAAAACGAGAGCAACCGGGGTCATGCAAGACAGAAAAGAAAGGTCAAGTACTTAAATTATTGAAAGTACCCGTCGAAAAAATGCCCGACCATTGACTATGGAGCTGGTAAATATTGACGCGACATGAAATTAGTCACGTTTCGCTTTTCAAGTCGTGATTTAATTATATTTAGTAATGGAAGTGCTAAATTATGTACCCGGATTATAATGGATGGATGGAGTTATGCGGATGGAAGGAATGGAAAAGGCTGGAAATCCTTTGAAGCCTCTAACTCGTGTTATCTGTAAAAGAGCTAGTTTCAAGATGTGATACAGGATCACATGGTCATCATTATGTTATAGTATACGGTAGGACAGGGGTCTTCAACCTTTTTTAGCTCGAGGGCCAAAAATTTGGTCCACGTCTGTCGGAGGGCCACATTGTAGCACGTGAACATTAAATAACAAACAAATAAATTGAAAATTTTATTTGTTTAAAAACTACAAGATACAGATTAATGTAAGGATTGAACTTGTTTATTTTTAACCAGATTGTCGATATCTGCTTTTATTTTGTGACCGAACGGCGTTTGATTTTAGAAATGAGGCGCGTAAATTCCAAACGAATATCTCTTCTAGTCTCTGAGGGCCGCAAGAAATGTCCCGGTGGGCCGCATGCGGCCCGAGGGCCGCGGGTTGAAGACCCTTGCGGTAGGACATAATAGTGTGTCATGAAAATGTTATGTAAGTGCGGCAAATATTTACTTCACTGAAACTGCGTTAAAACTGTGGAAACTTTACGAACCAGCGAAAAGATAAGATCTAAAATGAATTTTCGGTATCAGCATATTTACCATGATTAGAATCATATTTTATCGTCATACTAGTTTTCGCATCATTGTCCGTCGACACATAAACGACATCACCAAAAGAAACTATTTAAGTTCTTCGAGGAATGTTGCCAATTTGAAAGTGCTACTATGACAAAAGCAGCGAAAGTTTTTTGCTATCTAGAAAGTGAAATATCGTTCGTCATCTTGTTAATTTTGCTGTAACTGTTATATATTTACACTTTATATGCATGGAAATTGTTTTTAGCTACCATACATCAAGCTACTAAATACGCAGTTTTATTCTGTAGGCAAATATTGGTTATGTTCGAAAGAGAAAACACATATATTTTTTAATTATCGCGATAACAATGGAAGTCTAGATAGCGTCCATATACGCGATAATGTATGCGAAAGCAATAAATATGTCAAGTATGCTTGTCTCAGATTTACGAAGAGATTTTATGTGATGGAATTTTACTACGCAAGGAACGATGACAAACATACTGATCAAAATAGGTGAGAGTTTAGTGAAGAATTTCTATAATAGCAATGCAGTCGAGCCGGAACCAGTTCTAGTTTGAACTTCGACAACTTTTCAAACATGGCAAGGACGAAGTTCGTTCCTTCCGGCGACGACGACGTTAATGTGCCATTAGAAGTTTGATGTGATACAATCTGACAGAAAACAAAATTAGTTGGCTTATAACATGATATGATTGTAAGATAGTAATATTAATGCAAATCTTGTTTGTTAGAGGATTATCTCGGTCCGCATTGACGATGATGACCGTGGCGCGGCGCGGGCGCACCTACATCACAAACGGTATCAACAATCGTAACCGAGTACATAAGCTCAAGGCGAACCGGCCTTATGGTGCCACACTTGTTAGTTCCTTTCTAATTCCCATATATTGGAATAATATATTTTATTCCTTACATGATGGCGCAATTAATTTTCATTTATTATAGTCAACAGCAATGAGAATTAGTCATCATACAAGACGTGGACGTCATAATTGGAATCATTGTCAACGGCTCTCATGTTTAATTTATCATGATTAAGAAATGAATAGCTATATATTTTTTTTTTAATAGCTTAGCCAATAGAGCATCATATTACAACAGAGTCGTTGCAACGACTGGACGAGTCGGTCAGTAATTGTATCACTTGTCACAAGAAGTTAATAGTATATAGGTACCTGTTCTTGAGCACATTATCCGGTACGAAGACGTTCCACCAGGAGTTTCGCTTTTGACGGATGTACGTAGGGGAGTCGTTCTCCTCATCGGTGTCAGCGCCTCCCGACCCAGACTTGCGTCGCTTCTTGCGCTCGAGCTGCAGCTTGGCCGCCCAGGAGCGTCGGCGCCCCTTGTCGCCCGCAGCGTACGCCTCGGCAGCCGGGGGGACGGCGAGGGACGCTCGACGGGGTGCTTCCGGCGGTGGACCGTCGAAATCGTTCACCTTTCTGTAGCGTTCCGCGAACGCTGCATCGGAAGCACGGCGCCCGTTCGTCCCTAGGCCTGGAGATGAGTTGATCATGTCGATTTCGACGAATGGATCATCATCGTCAGTGTCGGGCGTTACAGGCTCGTCGCTAAACCTCCGCGGAGTTTCATCGACCGCTTCCTGCAGGCTGGCGAGTGGCAGGCTAGGACGGTGCAAGAGCAGACCTCGTGGCTGTCTCCCTGGCCGAACCTGCAGCCGCGCCAGCGCCAGCGGTACCGGTGACTCCGTCAATGTCGGCTCACCACTCATCATTATTTATTTTAATCAATGTGTTTATTAAATCGTTTTTAAAATTCACTTGAATAAACGAAGAACTGTTACAGTCACGGCTCAACCATTTTAGGTAACACCGTTTGAAACACTTAATAAACACAAACAGTACTATCAGATATTTGTGTAGCTCTGTTGACTCGAAGTGCCTAATGAAATTTGATAAATAATCAGTTTCCTGGAGTTCGTCACGGCCGAGCGACGCATTGGTGTGGCAATCCCAAATTATAACGAAATAGAATGAGCTCTAGCCGCTTTTCTCACAATTTGGTGTCGAAATACACTAGCGGCAAGGTTTTATTTTAAAGTAAGTGCTAATAATACGACCAGCGGCGAAGCAAAAAAAAAAAAATCGGTTTCCTTTAGTGTAATAAATGGCATAGTTAGAACTGTATGGTACGCTCAATAACTGACTCGGCGCCAGGCTACTAGCAGGCGGTGCAGCTTTCGTAACTACATACAAAGATAGACAGTAGCTGCGCGGAGAAAGTTACCACCATGTTATAAATAGCTGCTATACTGCCTACTTTACACGCGGCGATCGATTTCTTCAACAGATATGACCAAACGACGTTCATCTATACAAATGCGCGTGAGAATCACTAATGCGACGAGTTATCTCGCTTATCGATACTGCCTCGTTTCCTGTTTCAATATGCGCATAATACATAAATATCGTCTCCCGAGAAGACACAGACAAACAATCGTTTTAATACGACGTCCCTCATCCAGTACCAAGGCCACGGAACAATTAAACGAATCAGGCTATGAACTACGTACCCGTTGCGAGCGAACTCGAATCGAAACGATAGAAACAAAAAAACTTTCGCAATCTCAATCGAATTCGGGTCAGGCTAGACCGAACGAAAGGCTGGTAAAAAATGTTTAATCGTAGTCTGATGACGACGGAGCTAGGTTAACCTACATACGTCAGTCAGAGGACGGGAGGGGGTGTCTCAGTGTCAACCTAGAAATGAGGCGGCGACCTTTCTCTGCATCAATCTTTCTCAAATAATTACAAACGAACGGTAAAACAACACCGAGAATATTTACTATATAAGTTACTGATACATGTCATATAGAAAGAATTATCACTTATAGTTAACTGTAAAGAATTCCAGCACCTTATTTAACCGCTACCAAAGTGAAGCGGTACTACAGTGTTTTATATACTTAGATGACGTATTGATACATGGAACAGTATACCGCAACGTGGGTACTTCATATTTGCTCACCGTTGATTAAGGTTGTTTGATCTGATCGCGATCAAATAAGAAAAGTCAAGATCTTGTTGACAACCGGAGAAGTGAGACTACAAAAGGTTTTTATGTCGGGCGGAGCGTTTAGTTCTTTTGAAGCGAACTGGAAAATCCAATTTTCCGACTCTTCAATGTCAGGTGCTCGCCATCACGAGTTCGCGAGTCCTAACCATTGTTCCGTTTAGTCATGCACAATAACAAAACTTATGTTTTATGGAGCAGAAGCTGTAATAACATTCGTATCAGCCATAATATTTTGAAATGTAAGGAGAGTTGTTCTCATTGATGTGGTAGCAATCTTGCTACATTCCACTGCCTTTATTGGTCGTCCTCACTTGCTATAGATTCCATAGATAGTGCGAGTTGGATACTTAGCATCTTTAGATAAACAATCAACTATAGGTTGGCATACCTAGGATGTCTTGTAGCATATTTATAGTGCGGAACTAAAACATTCATGTTATATTAACATATATATATACTGATGTCATTGGTTAAGGTTAAGGCGCCGGATACTTGTTATTACTGTTTATTTACATTTAAACTACTATGATTATATGTCTTGTAGTTTTAGTTCCTTTTACTTATCGTGATTTTATGTTGGTATAAGGGATCAATAAAAATTATGTAGGTAGGTAAAATTCAGAATAAATCAAGTTTCTTATCAGATTCAATCGCTTAAACAATAAGATTATTTTCCATTTCTAATTCCTTTTTTAATGGCTATAAAACGATCTGGTAGGAAATATAAAAGTAAATGGCGAAACAAAATGACCGTTTTAAAAAGATACGCCCCCGATATTAAATGCAATGGACGTTGGAACAATGAGTGATTGAATTTTATAAAGCTAGGTTGTACCGATTAACCTTGGCCACCACAAAGTTACTGACAAATGATGGTGTGTGTGTTCGCCAAAGGCGCTACGGAAAAAAATCTACACTTGCATTTGTACTTCAGTAAAGAAGGTATTATTTTGATAAAATAGTATATTATTTTTGGAATCAGTTTCTAGGGATCTGTTAAACAGAAACGCGATTGGAGAAATTTGGCTTGATAAAAATATTTATTGAAATGTGGTCTTTTTCGACACCATTTCTCCTGGTTTGACTGCAATTATATTTTACTAGATGGGTTTTAACAGTATCTAGGACCTGGTTAAACGAAAATTTGATAGCACCTTTAGTACATTTTATATTAATAAAAAAACGACTTTTTCTACTTTTCCACGAATCCGTACCCATATGTCTCGCATATGGAGTAACAGGGACGCTAAAACTTTTACATATCGCCTAATGTTCATTTAAGAGAATTGCTGCACTTAACAATCCCTCAAACAGTGGGCTTAGAACAATGTTTTTCATTATTAAATATGCGACTTCTTAACAAGTTAAAAAATTCTAACGATTTCCTTGGACCATGTACAAACAAAACGCTAGTAATTTGAAAGATTTGGAAAGAAGCCGCGAGAGCTCTGAACGTAAGCATAGACGGAAACATAGAAACACTTGCCTTTTTACTATTGCCCGCGACCCCTTGAATAAGGCTTCGGGGGTCACGACCGACAGTTTGAAAAACACTGGCTTAGAAGATAAAACAAACAAATAACACTCAAATACTTTAACTTCCGTTTATCTAAATTAGTTGAATCCAATTTTTAAAACAGCTTAGCGTGTGGGGTATTGATGTCTATCGTACAAGTTTTTAACTAAACTTAGCTTAGGCATCAATAATCTACTTAAATTGCTTTTAAAATGTATTTAATAAGTTGTGAAACATTTTTGTATCTTATTTTTATTTTGTGTCAATAGACGATTTTTATTTTTTATTTATTAAATAAAAAGAGTTTGTTTGGCGCAAATCGTCACTTTCCTTCTTTGTTTTACCTTCTAGGCAAAGTGCAAGGTCTGACGGGTCTACATATATTTACGCAGAGAACAGAAATACAATGAAAAGTACACGATTTCAATGCACTATAATGCGGTTTCAAGACTCATGTTTATAGCACGTCCTAAATCTAAAACACGGAGATACAGCACGCACAGTCGTCCATCTAGCCAGAATGTAGGTTACAGTTTATGGCTTTTCTGGTCTGCCTTATCGGATCGCGGACAATGTAAAACTAGTAGGATAGGTTATTTTTACAAACTAAGAAGATAAATAATATAATATTATTAAAACTCGCGTGAGCTGACATACTAAATTATTATTACATACGGCTTGAACACTCACGTGTGATTGTTGTTGACTATATGCCAACCGTTTCACAGATACAATTTCGGCATTATCAAGGCGAGTGTCGTTCTTAGGACGACGACGCGGCGTTCACCGTAGTTGTCAAACGGGCACTGAACTGTGCCCGTTTGACAACTGTGCCCGTTTGACAACGACGGTGAACGCCGCGTCGTCGTCCTAAGAACGACACTCGCCTTGATAATGCCAAAATTGTATCGGTGAAACGGTTGGCATATAGTCAACAACAATCACACGTGAGTGTTCAAGCCGTATGTAATAATAATTTAGATAAATAATAGTTCACAGAATGAGAAACGAAATTTAAACGATTTCATTGATATGTTCAACAACCTCTCTAAAAGCCGACCTTCAAATAAAGTAGTCGGTCAACATAACTTACTTGTATCATCCATTTTTGGAACAAAAATGTGATTTATAATTTAAAAAACCGAAGCCATAGCATGACAAGCATGTTATTAAATACAGCGTAAACAACAATTATAAAAATCATTTAAAATAATGAACCAGATATCAAATTTAATGAATGGGTG
Source organism: Ypsolopha sequella (assembly GCA_934047225.1). Taxonomy (NCBI): domain Eukaryota; kingdom Metazoa; phylum Arthropoda; class Insecta; order Lepidoptera; family Ypsolophidae; genus Ypsolopha; species Ypsolopha sequella. Next base: position 20,180,414 of record OW203987.1, read on the forward strand.
TTTAAAACATTAACGTGGACTTTGAATGTACAAGAGAAGGTTGTAGCCGAGGTTTGTAACTCTAATTAACCTGTAAAGTGTTAGGAGGCACGATTGTGTCAGAAGTCTATTGTAAATTAATTGTTATCGAGACTCAGTAACTGAGTGTCAAACTAGAATATACACCGGATGTAAATACATAGACAAACCACAAGAAATAAAACCACATACCCTACTGAGCGTACCGTACAGAAGGGATACATATTTAAAGTTTGTTCGCGAACTTTCAATTACTTTCGCGAGCACTGGTCTTCTGAAAAATTGTCAAATTGAATCGGTAAAGTATGTGCTTTTATTTTTGATGTTACTCGAACATGTCAATTTATAGGTACTCGAAATAGGAAAACGATACCTTTTGCGAATTATAATTAAAGTGCTGTTGAATGATGAAAGTAAAGACAAGAGCTGTATATGCTTGAAAGCAGAGATAATGTGAAGTTTTGTACCAGATTTTAAAATAACCACAAAAACTGCATCTGCTGGAATGCAGAGATAATGTGAAGTTTTGTAACAGATATTAAAAGAACTACAAGAGATGCATCTGCTGGAAAGCAGAGTTAACACTAGAGTAGGCGCGCCCAAATTGACTCCTGAAACGGTCGCGCGGGGTACATGTGTAGCCCATTTTGAATGCAAATATTGTGGGTCATCTTTAGGTAGAATGAAAAAGTTTTTAATTTAATGAATAATCATATTTATTTTTATCGTTTAATAATGAAAAAATAAAAAACATGAATTTTTTAGGTACTTTTTAACAAAACAATAGAATACTTGGAATAATCAACATGAGACGCAGACGCCGCCATGATTTCCTAAAAAGATATTAATACTAAGTATATTTGTTATGGAACGGTATGTAACATGCAAAAATTACACGAAAATGAAGTACTCTAAAAATATTAGTACAATTTTTGCATAAATAATAGGGATTTATCACATTCCTTGAACGGTCGCGCGGGCTACATACGCAGCCCATTCACTTTATTAGTCGTTCTGTTCTGAAGTCCGTGTGCTGAGGGTAGCGACACGCTACTGAGCGACGCGGGGGTCCATAGTAGAGGAATACACGGAAGAATAGCGCAGTAGTGTGACGCGTTTGAGAAAGAAGCACCAATATTATACCCTGGTTTACACCTGTAGCCCACGCGTCCACTCTAGTGTTAATGTGAAGTTTTGTACCCGATATTAAAATAACCACAAGACAAGAGCTGCATCTGCTGGAAAGCAGAGATAATGTGAAGTTTTGTACCAGATCTTTGAACTTATTTCTTAACTCTGTATAAGCTTTGGAAGAGCGGAGTCTCTTAATACAAGTAAATATTTGCTTAAATGGAGACTTCAAACACTGTTCACTTTTTTGTAAGATTAAGTTGTGCAATAAACTATTTGTATTGTATTTGTATTGTAAAAGGAATAATACTAAGGTGACGACATTCTTATAATTTGCATACAACAACCGCATAAAAGGAAAATAATCGATCTTTAAGATAAGTTAAACAAAGAGGTGACTGATCTTAAATGGTGACGAGTATGAATCAGGCCCCGTAGCACAGTGTTTAAACGCGAGCGACGCGACTTAGTTGAATCACAGGTGCGAGGAGCATGACATACACCTTATTCTGGATCCGTTTTGCTATCTTTTGTAACGCTGCATTATGTTGACATAGAATTTCAGTTTAATAATTTCCTCTTTGCTTATCTATGCTAATAGACACGTCGAGAATTTCCCGCGTGTTGATTCGGTTACAAAAACATGTCGTGACTTAAAAGTTTACATCTATTTATAGAGCCTAAGGACGCCCACACGATCGACATGAGTCCAGTTGTTAAGATATTGAAAACCATGAATTTTGTTCAAATCAACCATGTTAATATAGCACTTTACAGGGTTTCGTTATACTAGTTTTATTTAATACGGAGCCCTAAATAATTGGATATTTATGAAAGAAAGCGGAATATTAAGATCAATCTTCAAGTAAACGTCAAGCGTAAAGTAAAATAACCCCTTTATGTTTGATCTAAGGTTATGCACAAACCTGCACAATAACATATCGTATGGGATAATGACGTCACTATAAATACAGTATGATGTAATAATTAATATAAGTTTAGCACAGTTTTTGTTCGTCATGGTATAGAAATGTAATTTTTCCGCAAAAGGCTAGTTAATAATATAACATGAAAGACGACAGGAATTAAATAATAATGATAATAATTACGAGGCGTAAAGAAAACTTGCATTAATGTACATAATTTAATCGATTTCTGTTTGTTAGTGTCAAGTTAACAGACAAAGTTATCCCTGAAAGAAGTCGATTTATTAGACAGAATCTTACCATTCAATGGAACAACAAAGCGAGAAAGTATTTTTACTCTATCCGGAGAACAAAAATCTGAAAATTACCTGATTTTTGTTCCCTGGATTTACTAACAAGACCAGAGCACAAAATAGATACTACCCGAAGGTCGACTCCATACAACGAGCGCAAAACAGACGCAAACATGCATAGACGTGTACGTATGATGATCTCGGCAGAATTTCGTATTGGCATTCGACCGACTTCGACCGATATCATCGTACGTACGCGTCTATGTGTGCGTGCGCCTGTTTTCGGTAGTTATGCGGAGTGAACCTTCTGTAAGTAGTTATTTTGTGACCAGAGTAACAAGTGATGTTGAAAACACGAAACAACTGAGCAAACACCTTTCCGTTCACAAATTAAAATTCGACTTACAATGCGGCAATAGTGTTTTTTTTTCCATTTGGCAACAATTATTTTTAAGGTCTAACAATGACCGTGGAAAAGACGCTGCACCAAATGATAGCAAACAAAAATCAAAGTCAAAAAACAATCATTTCGCATAAGGACGCGATGAAGCGTACGATAAAATGTCGACAAAGTTTGAATTTGAAAACGAAAAAGAAACACGGGCGAGGGGGCACAATTGGCAGGCCCATCAAAAACACATCAAGATACGAGAATGTTGATCCTCACCCAGATCTTACAATTGCCCTTTCATTAGGAGCCATAAACGTGTGAATCTTTCACTAATTGGTTCCTGCCTGATCTAACGCAAAAATTCAAGATATTTTCCTACAAAACAATTACGAAAAGCACAAGTTTACGCGGTTTGCCTTCATGTCCAACTTACACCGATAGCCAAGATATACTGAACCCAGGAAAAATTATATACATTTCGGATTATGTCTTGGATAACATCAAACTTTTATTAACTGTCGTTATACCGAATTTATAACAGCGTTAGAAACTGTCGTCACGGGTATTACGTAGAAACTATCTATACGTTTAGTACGGTAATTTTTTGAATGAAAAATTATTTATCCATCTAGCAATGTGTAAGTAAAACTTAAAAGTACAAAAATATCCTCACCGACAAACATTCAAAAAGTGACTTCGAAATAACATTGTACATAGCAAGTTCTTAAGAGGCCGGCGAGCATGCCTTGTTCATACAAACGAAATACCAAAACCATTTGTAAATCATAGATATTATTAAGACAGTGTGTGTTTATTCCGATTACATAACAGAGTATCTAGGCTCCCAAATATATATTTTGAAAAGACACTGATTTAAAGACGACATAATATATAAGCAATTTAAAATTTCCATAGAAAGCTTATTGTTCTCACATTTCATGTTTAAATCAGTGTTCTTATTTAATATACAAGGTGAATTTGTGAACATCGTCCAAATTCATACTTGAGCCTTGGTAAGTGTTCAGCATCATTAACCAATAACAATTTTTATAAAATTCATAAAATGAAATTTCACAAAAATTGTTATCGATTCATGATGCTGATCACTTACCAAGCCTCCAGTATGAATTTGGACGATGATCAAAAAGTCACCTTGTATATTATTTGAGAACCTAGATATTCTGTAATGCAATCGGAATAAATACACACCACCTTAAGGATATCTATGATTTATAAATGGTTTTGGTATTTCGTTTTGTATGAACTAGGATTGCTCCACAGGCTTCTTAACATAATACGATTCCCTATCGTCCTGAAACTGGGCAAGCCTGAAACCGAGGGTCGAAGTACATCACGAGATAACAAACACAAGTAATAGATAGAAGTGTCACTACGTGCTCTTTACCACCGGAGCAGCACTATTCGGAAGGTAATGGACATTCTGCGATGGCGGCGCGTGACTTAGCGGGTCGTTTGTTTGCATAGCTAACAAGAGACGCATTGGACACGGCCACGAGTAGAGGCAGGCACGTAGTTGGCTGGAGAAGTACAGGGGTGCCTGAAATTTTCGTAAGAATGTTTTGCTAGTGAACACAAGCGAACGGTCTGTCGCGCTCAATGGAAGAGTGATAGACCCACAAAAGATTTTTAGGTACAAAGTACCTCGTAGGATTCAGTGCATTCGTGCATTCAGTGCATTCATGCATGCATCAAGCGGCGTGACTTGCACAATGTATGTGTTTCCTCAAAATAGTTGACAGACGCTTAATTTGTACCTCAAATGAATTTGAATGAAAGTTCTTGCGAAAACTATGTCCCAAACTAGCTTCACTGGCAAACAGTTTAAAACTAATGCTAATGCTGCATATCAAGACTCCGAGATTTCCCTATAAGTTTCCGTTTTTAGACGGATCTCAGGCGCGGCTAACTGTGAATTGTTAAATTATCTTTGAAATGTTGTTGTCTTTAGTCTGGAAAGCCATCCTGGCTACGTGCCTGCCCTAAGCATCTCCGGCGTCAATAACACAATATAGAATTCGTTATACTTCAACAAGACTGAGCCACGTGAAGAATACCAATTAATAGTTTATTTATTGCATTGATTTGCATGGGACAAAGAGAATATCAACCTCATTAAGTCAATCTGACAAGTAGTAAATGATGTGTTGTCTTTGTTCTATTTTTTCCTGCTTAATTGAAAATTCTTGTTTATTGGCGAATGATGAAATCGATCAACACAATGGGGGCTTCAACGCGTCTACTGAAGCATGACAGCATAACGGTCGAAGAACGGCACATTTCAACATTCGGTCACCGCATCACACTCCAGTTGATTTAACAATAATGCAAGTTCAGCGACTGTCAGCACGTTCAACCTTCGGAGTGGTGACCGATCTGTTTAAAGAACTTTTGCAAAATGTTCATAATGCTCTTTATCACACAAAGGAAGACGTTAAAACACATCGTAACAAAGTGCAACAGTTGGAACATTAATTAACACGTTGAAGGACAGAGATTGCCTTCATACAAGTAGTGTTGTGACACATGGTAGTAGAGAGGAAGGCGAAAGGGGAAACGGATATTTAAGCCCATTGGATTGACAGTAGATCTCGTTTGAATGTTCACTTTGTGACACAATAAACAACACTTGTACTGGTTTGTAGAAAAATCTCGACGCTGCTAGCTAGGCGTTCTGGCACAATTCTACAGCGAATCGATGACGCCATACGGCGATGTGTTCAAATTGGTATATCCAATAGTACGCTGGAGGACGCTGACCAGCCTCTCTGTCCTTCAACGTGTTAAGACACACGAGTAATCACAAAATTGAGGTACCCGTAAGTTCTACGTGAAAGGTGTCTTTTGGTAAAAGTAACGAACATGACACGAGAGTATTGTGTTGGCGTTATGAGGGCGTCTGGCAAATATCTGACAATGAAACGTCTAGGAAGTGTCTCGTAAATCATAAATGACTACATTCATATTTTTGCACATTCTCAATCATTCAGATGTTTCAGATACAATAACTGGCGGCATAATAGCCTATTCAAAATGGCGTTAGTGAACAATGGTCGCGCTCTTCCAGTAAATGATGTGACCATTTGGGGCTACAATACTGTCAATTTATCAAATCTGTTTGTGCATTATTTTGTCGCATCCATCAAGCTGAGACATTACACTAGACATTCCATACATAAAGATATCATATAAATAAATATGATAAATTGACTTTTTTGTCTTTTAATTATAATTTTGTACAAATATAATTTAAAAAAACAAATGTAACAAATACCATTGTGAGGTATATTTCGGGCTATTCGCCATCAGTCATCCGATCACCGTGAGTGATGCCGGGCCCGAATGGTCCGAAATACTGTGTGTCCCTCGTAAGAGTGCACATCCGAAATGGAGTGAAACTAGATCAAAATATATGTACAAAAACAAAGTATTTCCTTTTTTTGTTTTTTTTTTATTTCTTGGGAACATGCTCCGCCTAAGCGTCTTTCTATGGGACGCAAGCGCTGTGCCTTTTGTTCACCGCTTATAGAAATTATTGTATTTGATAGAACGTTGCAATTTTCTTTTTCAGAAAGGTAATGGAATAATAGATAAGGAATGACAAATAGAATAAAAATCTATCCCCGGTTTTTGAAAAAAAAAAAAATATTACTGAAAAAAAGACGAAAAACTAAAAAAAATACATTTTAGTTTTTTATTTTTATAGTACCTAAGTGTAGTTGATTATGGTTTGTCGGAAAGGTAATGGAATAATAGATAAGGAATGACAAATAGAATAAAAATCTATACCCATTTTTAAAAAAAAATAATATTACTGAAAAAAAGACGAAAAACTAAAAAAAATACATTTTAGTTTTTTATTTTTATAGTACCTAAGTGTAGTTGATTATGGTTTGTTTTTGATTTGATATGCAACGTCTATTTTCAAGGATCATTACTGATTTTTTTATTGTATCACTCGCGGTAGATCAAAAGTTATGACATATTTTATACATAAAGTCAATGGTCAAACAAAAAAAAATTTTTTCCAAAAAGAAAACCATTTGTTTGTCGATAAAAAGTGTCTAGTTCTACTCCTTTTCGGATGTGCACTCTTACGTAGGACACTGTATGTCTCACAATAATATTTAATTTCATGTACCACCGTCTTACTTGGAGACCCCCTCGGAGTAATTCGGGGGAGAGTAAGAGGACAGCTCACAGGCAAAAAACCAGGAGGCCCACCATGCCTGGGAACGATGGATGGCGGTATATCCACCCCTAATAGCCGGGCCTTGTATGGAACAGACTGGTGACGGGCAACGGCGTCACTGGTGCGAGGGTTCCGGCACCGCGCTCACCAATCCGCCTGCCCAGCGTGTGTGAGTATGGGCAATTCTTCCAGGATGACCGCCGGGAGTGGAAAAGTCCTGGAAAGGCTTACGTCCAGCAGTGGACGAACTAGGTTGATGGATGGATGGATGATTTTTTAAAGATATTATACAAATTTAATTATACAATAAATGAAGAACATAAGAAGGTGCATGATAAACTTTTTTTTTATTTGTCGTTCTGATCGTTTTTAATAATTAATTCTGACATTTGTTTACTTTTACGTCCGCTACGGAAATTTCCTATGAAAGTAACAAAAACAATTTAAATTAGTTTTGGTGCACATACCGTTCTTGAATTTTTTTCGCAATATAGATTTCTTAAATGAGTTTGTAGATATATTAATAATTTGCAATATTCCGCTAAACACTCCCACCATGCTATTCAAAATGCAGACTCAAGCACCGCCCGCCCTCCCGCATAAAACATGCACAAGCAAAGCAAGCAGTACGAGCACAAAATAAAGCAATCTTAAATAACAAGCAAGAAAACTTATCGACACGTGTTTCGCCTCTAAACGAGGCATCCTCGGGATGTGTAGTCCGCCCGACCGCTCGACAGCAAATGACGAGCTGCCGCCCGGAGCTCACCTTTTATACACCGGCCTGGCTAGTTGTTTGGTGGGAATAAATGGATGACGAAAACATACGTAAAAGGGGAGTACTTATAAAATTTGTTTGTTCGTTCAGTAAATCAGAGTTATTCTTGTTGAGAGAGAGAGTTATTCTGTTTATAAGTACTCCCCTTTTACGTATGTTTTCGTCATCCATTTATTCCCACCAAACAACTAGCCAGGCCGGTGTATAAAAGGTGAGCTCCGGGCGGCAGCTCGTCATTTGCTGTCGAGCGGTCGGGCGGACTACACATCCCGAGGATGCCTCGTTTAGAGGCGAAACACGTGTCGATAAGTTTTCTTGCTTGTTATTTAAGATTGCTTTATTTTGTGCTCGTACTGCTTGCTTTGCTTGTGCATGTTTTATGCGGGAGGGCGGGCGGTGCTTGAGTCTGCATTTTGAATAGCATGGTGGGAGTGTTTAGCGGAATATTGCAAATTATTAATATATCTACAAATTTATGATGGACTTCCGCAAAGTAACGCCTTTTTCAATAAATTTTATTCTTAAATGAGATTTAGCTCTGCTGTTTGCTGTTTTAATAACAAGCAAAAGTTTCATGTGTGCCATGTTGACTTTGTTAACGAGACTAAGTTAAGTTAAAGCGGTTCCACTTAGTTGAATACAAAATGTTCAAGTGTTTTGCATAATTTATATTATAATTGAAAATGAAGAATAATTATACATTATTTATGAAGACTATGCTTACAGCTTGCTACACAACACGGGTTCGTTAGACTACAATTTTTGATAAAATGTACGGCTTTGTGGGTAAGGTATCACGAACATAGATATAGGTTGATTATTAATTATTGAAATTCTGCAATGAAAATGCGTCATTTGACTGTTAGTTCCCTTTTTTCTTTTCCTTGGCGCTAAACGATTTGCGCCAAAATTGTCGAAATTAAAATGGACATACTTACGTTTTATTTTTAATCTGCCCACACCTAGTATATAAAAAAAAACTTATTCTTTAATTTTTGGTGACGTAACGCCAGATTTGAAGGCAAAAGAGGCAGAGGAAGACCAAGGACATCCTGGTTTGAAAACACAAAGACATGGACCGGAACAAAGGACCCCGCCACACTCAAGAGACTGGCACAGAATAGAAATTTATTTGGCAAAGTGATCACCGCCATCCGTTAGGATATAGCACCAGAAGAAGAAGAAGAACGCAAGATTTACCAGTATTTACCAGATCACCAGGCTCAAGGCCAGTCGCAAGTTTCCTAGGAAATTTCCCCGAATATACAGCCGATGCGATGGTCACAAATAAGCTTTTCTCGGGTACGCACAATGCGTCAATAACGTAACGGGTTGCCAGATGGGAAAACCAAAATATCTGTGCAAAATTTCAAAATGTCGGGATTTTAGGATTATGGTCTGGTATTACGAATCAAAAAAATCCTTTTTTTTTAATTAAAATTAAAGTTATTACAACAAAATACTTGTTTGCCTGCCAACCGTTGTTATTTGTTATTTGTCAGGACAATTTATATTTTGTCGGACTCTGAGCATCATATGAAATGTCGGGACAATCCCGACGAATACCGACCATCTGGCAACCCTATCTGCAGCGCGGCCCAGTTCCGATTTAGAAAAAGAAAACGATCTTACGTTTAATTACCAACTGTGACGTCATCATGTGATGATTCTGGAGAAGGAGTCGCACTGTTGTTATAATTTTACTAGTGATATCTTTTTTATTTTACTTTGGTTTACAAGGTACTTGCGAAAGAAATGGGGGTGGATACATCATGTTAAACTGGTAAAAGAGAGAACATGATCTTGCTAACTTTCTTGCCCTTCTTCTTAGCAAGACTAATCGAATGGGCGGAGTTACGCATATATTTATTATATGTATTGCATATATTTATAATATTATTTAATCCTTATTCCTATATTTTTATTTTATACAGGTGTATTTTTTTATATAAAATTTAAGTAAACCCAACCTATTATTATTTCCCTGTGTATTTCTCCATATTATTATTTATTACATAAAACTATTACCTACACACATAGATTATTTAATTATATTACATTAAAACCGACGAGTAATAAATAAGTGTATCTATTATACCTACATTACATAAATTAATATTTTAAATATATTTCATTTCATTTAATTTCACGCTTAACGCAAGAAAAATTACATGAAAAATTATTTATAAAAAAACCTAACAAAAATCTAGTGATATTATAATTTTACGGGTTTGATACTTTACCTGCGACATATACGCAGAGAAGTTCTTTAAATTAACACACTGACATATAAGCTAGACTTATGTCCTAGAAAGCTGAAAATGTGCACAGATTATTTTAATAAAGACAAGCAATAAGACCGGATTTTTTGAAAAGCCCCCGGTATCTGGAGAAACGGGATCCACGCAAGCAAAGCCGCGGGGCGTAGCTAGTCGCAAATGAATTGTATAATGAATTATGTATTTGTGGAAAAGTACAAGAGTAACAATGTATGATATAAATAACATACGAGTATAATATTTCAATATGATAAGTTCCACCAAGTGTCGACAATCACAAAAACATAAATCAACTTCCATATTATACATGTTTAAATATCAAAGCTATTCCAACATGCAGATAAACTCGCAACGAAATGTAAAATAGGTACAAGAATCGACGCAATTCCCATAGATAAATAAATATTTATTTTTTTTTTCGGAGCGTATGCGCCATTTTAGTTCATAGTTTTCATTATTTTGGTATATAAATTGACTATTAATTTTTTCATGATTTTTTAAAGAATTGTCGGCTATGACGTCACTTAAGACATTATACTGATTGTGATGTGTGATTGCTTATAAAAAGAGTGGTCTGTCTCTGTCTGTCTACTGTCTGTCCTGTCATCTGTCTGTCAGTCGGCCGCAAATTTTTATAATTTTATCTTGATAGCAAAGGACACATTTCTAAACAGTCATTTCTCAAGTGACGTGGCACGAAGGCAAATGAAAGTTGCAGCTTTTTCGTAAAAATATTCATCATCATGAAGTTATTTAGACCAAAAGTTCGAAAATACGGTTTATTAAACCTATATCTCGAAATGGTATTCGAATTAACACACCTTAACATAATTTTATCTAAGCGAATTCCTTGAATCAACGTAACTTTCACCTAAATAAGACAATTTAACTAACACAAAAATGAAAACTCAATAAATATAATATTAAAATTACATACCTCCTAACAGTTAAACAAATTTCATATAAAACATTGAAATATTTTGACTACATTCATATCAAGATGTCTCGCTTCAAGATGATACGATGTAAAAGTTTTAGCGTCCCTTGTACTCCATATGCAAAAAAACCGTCAGTGCGAGAGGAACGGATTCGAAGAAAAGTAACAAAAAGTCAATTTTTTGTTAATATAAAATTTACTTAAGGTGCTATCAAAATTTGGTTTAACCAGGTCCTAGATACCTACTGTTAAAAGACCCATCTAATAAAATGTAATTGCAGTCCATATGTCATTCCAAATTGTCAAAACAGGAGAAATGGTGTCGAAAAAGAACTCAGTTCAATAAATATTTTTATCGAACCGAATTTCTCCAATCACGTTTCTGTTTAACAGATCCATAGAAAAAGATTCCAAAAATAATATACTATTTCATCAAAATAATACCTTTTTTACTGAAGTACATAATGGTGCAAGTTCTAAAAAAATAGTTTTTTTATTTCGTAGCGCCTTATGATTATCAAAACCAAAATCAAATCATTTATTGAAAGACCAACTACGGATCACAAATTTTGTTATAAACTCAGTCTAGTCCTATGCTAAGTGTTACTAACATTGAAATTATTAATTTTAGAGAAGACAGGTCTGTCTACTGCCACATGAATACTGCAGCAGTGATTCATGTGATTCATCATAAGCACAACAAGTAACTATATCCCGGATTCTGTCTAGGTATACTGTGAATCCGAAACTTGGTTTGTTTATTTTCCATAAGGCTGAATTAACCAATAGACCGAAATAACACGAGCGGGCGGCAGGATAGTTTTTGATCCAGTCAAACGTAGCAGTTCTTGAAGGATCCCAATAACAAATACAGCGCGACCGAAGTCGTGGACGAAAAGCAAGTGAGTATATAAATCGAGGCCTCTATTTATTATTTCGTCCAAGATATCAAGACAAGACAGCGGATAGATAGAGTGATCTCATAAACCAAATTTACGGAACTGAAAATAGTCTATCACAAATCAAGTGTATGTCTTTCATATCCATATTCATTTATTGTGGTATTAGATGGTATCTCTTAAGGGTATAGGTGACCCGAGATTGAGCGCCTCTTTTTGCAACAAGTAGAATTGATCTTTATGACGGTTCATAATTGTTTAAAATACCGCGCTCTGAGCCGTGGCTGTTACGACAACCGAAATATCGCTCGCTCTCGAAAAACTGCATTTTTGGGGTTCCGTACCCAAAGGGTAACCAACGGGACCCTATTACTAAGACTCCGCTGTCCGACTGTCTGTCCGTCTGTCACCAGGCTATCTCATGAACCGTGATAGTTAGACAGTTGAAATTTTCACAGATGATGTATTTCTGTTGCCGCTATAACAACAAATACTAAAAAACAGAAAATAAATATTTAAGAGGGCTCCCATACAACAGACATGTTTTTTGCCGTTTTTATAGATAATTGTACGGAACCCTTCGTGCGCGAGTCCGACTCGCACTTGGCCGGTATTTTTATTTTTATTAAATAACTCGGCTTCTGGTTGAAATAAAAACACTATTTGATCAAACTAGCTATCGTTCAAACAAATTTTGTAAAGAAACAACCAAATTCCGGAAATCGATACTCGAAAGAAAATCAATAGTATAAGTCTAAAATTATCAAAATAGAGGTTTACAAAAGATTTTATTTTCAGTAAATATATAAATCAATTCGTGGTTTGTTCAAACTTCCTTTATAAACATTAGGAGAACATAGTTGTATTTTTTTAATGACTGTGTATTTCCTGATTATCGCAACAAAATCACCCAGTCTGTCATTTCATTTCTATTTGCCTCACCTTTCCCCTTAAATATACAAAATGTGACGCAGCAACTTACTAAACTTGTGTTAAGTATTATGTCTAATTTAATATACTTAAATTTATACATTTATTTTACATTTACTGATGAAATGATATGACGCATGATTAGATTATTACAAAAGCGGGACATCATAGATTTGCCTACTTGTTCGTAAATAGAGTAACAATAACAATAATAAATTAATCAGCTTTTTAAGTGCTATAATTGTGTTGATAACATGTTTGGAACAACAAGAACACGTGGATAAATTCGAGGACATACAAAGAAACATGAAACTAAAAAATTACACCGACGACATCAAAACTATAAAATAAATTTAATGTATTTTTTACAGTAAAACTAAGTTGATATAATGGTCATGGAAGCCAAGCGCAAGCCCTACTCGTGCGTCTTTGATAAAGTGGCACCAATTCCAATTACAATTTTGTAATTACAGCATGGAAACATAAAGTAAGTACCTTTAATTTATTAAAATGTAGGGCAAGTTTCAGATTGGATCCCTCCCTTCGCGGCAAGAGAACATAACTTCACAAATAGGATGATGGATGATCGTTACCCAACAGCGATGAAACTAAAAGAAGCTAGCTTTAGACTAAGCTGGGAGTTTGTGCGGAAATAATGCCCTGGTTTAATTACATTAGCCGCCATCAAAGTGGGTTTCAAACATGACAAATAAGATTATCAAAAGCGAACTATCTAGAATACAGATCCAGTCTAGAACAATAGAATGCTAGGAAAAAAATCTTCTAAAAATCTAAGGGGCCTATAAGGGGCGGGTAACGGTAATATCACCATAAACATTGATGAAAATAAATGGGGGGTCTTATGAAAAGAACCTATTGTTTAAATAGCAATATTCATTTTGTAATAGAGATAATGAAAATTACATAAATTTTGTACTGACATCACGTTTGTTCTGGGGGGGAGGGGCAGGAAGGTCAGAACTGTAAACATTGATTTTATAGTCGATATGGATGAGATTTTGGATTTTGCAACTGATCAAAACTTGTTTTTCTTTATGCCTTTCAAGAAATGTACAGTTTTCATTTCATACTCTCCACAAATTCCGGCGAACTTCTAATTCAAAACACAGTGAATCTGACTAAGTAAATATTTGAACAGAGATTTTCTTCATTTCACTTTCAACGTCAATTTCGAAGCGCAAAATATCTCACTGACAGAATCTAAGCAAAAAAAAAAAACAATTGCAACAATCCTTAGAAAAATAGTTATATTTTCTTTAAAACTTACACTTTAAAATTCCAAATAAATTCGGGATTTCGGGAATCAGGATTCACATTATTCATTATATTTTACAAATTATTTATTATTATTATTTACATTCAGATGTTAACCGGTTCAAAAAGTACAGTTTTCGAGGTTTTGAGTTTTCGAAGACTCTCAAGGTACCTTGTAAGATTTTCTAGACGGAACCTTGAAAATCCGATTCCCACGGCAGTGCACTGAGGTACACCGGGTAGCGAGTAGAGGTCGCCCACTGTCCGGCACTCCGGAATGCAATAAGCGATCATATTTCCACAGCTACATACCGCAACGCAATGCCAGGCTGCACAAGTGTAATTTCATTGTAAAACTTTTGCAGCGCTTCTTAATGTGAGGGCAATTATATATTTTTCATGATTTTCTTTCAGTACGATCCTGAATACAAAATGTTTTAACACAAAAACATTTTCTCTGTGTTTTAGTTATTCTTAGACGGTTCATTGAACGATTGTTATTCAAAATTTTCTTTAAACATATATGTAGCAAATTAGTGTTTTGGTTGCTGTCAAAAATAGAAACCCGTAGAGTGGAACCATACTATTTCTTCTTTGGCGGAACCTTTCAAAAGGGGTGGGAAGTACACTGTATTTTAGTACGAAGGTGCAAAACAACACTTGGCCTGAGGGAAATTTTAGAAAAAGAGCACAGTACTTAAATAAAAAAATCATAAATAAAAATTTGGTAAATAAATTATTATTCAATCTGTGAGATAGACATAGACAAGCCACGATCTGGAATTCCATCTATTGTTTTCGAAATAGTGAGAAACAAGAGGGCTAGATTTAAGAGGGTTTTATAGGTAATTACCCGGCATCCCGCGCGTGAACCGACAAATATAGGCCCATGGGCTTGTATTCGTCTCGTCTCGTTCGCGCTACGATCGAAGCTCATCGCTCTATTTCTTTCGTTCGGTGGCGCTCGTTCAAAAAAGAAGTCAATTTTTCAGTTGACGATATAAGAACGTACCGTCTCTTCCTCTTTGTTATATCAACGGGTTAAACTACATTGAAGGAGGATAGATTACATGCTGCGACGACGCCATCTTTGACTTTATTCAGACCCACCTTCTTAGTTGACGTGAATTGTGCACCTGACAAGATTACAGGTAAAAGGCCCAAAGTTATGGAACCTCTGGCATGCAACCTAGTTCGAGTTACGCCCATCGCGAGAAAAATGCGGGTCGAGTCCGATTTCAAAGCATAGCGGGACTTGCACAATGAACTTGGCTATTGCAAATAATCCGACACAGTCGTATCAAAACCGTAACATTCCACGACATTCACCGTTATCTACCAATTATTCGCGAACAATCAGTTCATTTTCGATAACGTTATCTGATTGAATCATTTTTCAGTGATTGCGAATTAAGGCGCAACAGAGTAGGTGACTTTGTATGCTAAATCAAGATGTTCAAGATTTCCTCTTATGGAAAGCGTTTTGGGAGACCTGTTAAATATGATTGCCATTAAAAATATTATGAAGTCGGTCCTGAATCTATGATAATTTCCTATACATTATTGTTTTCAGAGTACAATAGCGTCGCGTAAGGAATTGCTCAGTTTACTATTCGTCCAAGAGTTTAACCCTCACTTGACCAGAAACGAAAAACGTTTTGCTGTTGTTTTTATTGTATTCAACTTTAATAAAAATGTAGCGAAACTACGTTCGATATAAAAAGATCATTTGGCTAAAACAAATTAATTAAATTACTATTTTAATAAAAAATAACGACAATCAGATAGTATGACTGAGATATCATGAAGATAAAAAATTAAGTCGAAAATAAGTACTTTATCAGTTCTGATCGATCTGATCTTGTATTAAATCGATCCAGATGTTTTACCTTAAATCATAAACACAATATTTAAGACGCAGTTTTTGATGTAACAGTTTTAACGAATCATCCACACCCAAAGGTACTACATTTTTGTAACCTTTACGAAGGCAAAATAAGAAGTGCCGTGAGGTATTTGAGAATGTATGTATATGAGGTGATAGCCGACGGACGCGGCCGGGTCATGGTCGGTCGCGTGGTTTTGCCGGTCACTTAGGACCGATGTTATGAAACATTCCACTGCGTTTAGCTTTCGAATAACAGCTGATTCGGCGTAAACTTGCCCGCTCACTGCTACCCGGTCTATAATGATACACTAACTTGCCGCAAGTTTGATCTAGGGCCTTTCAAATGTAACGTGATTGGCTACAAATGAAGTGACACATCCTTTCTAGCCAATCTTAAAAGCGATATCGATAGATGTTAGACAATAAGGCCCCTAGTCTCGTAACACCGTAGCGGCACGTAGCGGTCTACGAGAGTCGTAGCACTCATAAATTCTCTAAATCGCAAAGACGGAGAATTGTTGTTTGGTATTGTGTCACCGCAGCGCAGGTGTGATTAAATCTTTGCCTTTGTTTGGTAAACATAAATATTCATTCCAATAAACAATGGCATTTTGACATGTGGGTATACGAAAAAAATATTTTAGAATCGTTCACGCACAAAATGCGAAAGCTTGGCTAGACGCATATCGATCTACTAACAGCAAATAAACTAGAGACCCTAAATATTTCGGGAATGCCACACCAACGTTCTCCAAAAAGCAGGAGATTAATCGGACAGGTATCCGAATCACGACGTTCTTACGGGTGACGGCCGCGGCTAGGGCGCCGGCCTCCTTTCCCTGCTGCACTGGCGCAACGAACAAACAAAATAACTAGATGAAGCTGCGCGCGCGACTTTCACTGCGAGACTCGGGTAGGGCGCATGCGTCAAGCGTGCGGCGTGCGCGGCGCGGAGAGTGCGACTGTCAGCTCCGCGGCGCCGGCTGGTGGATGGAGGGGCAGCCGGGCTTATCTGAATCACCTGATAAACCGTGTGTCAAACCACCCCCGACTGACGAGACCGTGTCATCTTATCTACATCAAACGAACAAGCTGGATTTTGTAAATATCATAACCAGATACCGAGATTTGGAGGAAAATTCTGTAAGAAAATCACTTGAGCTTATCTCGATCGTTGACTTTGGATGAACCGACTGTTCTTTGTAGAATTAAAGATGTATGCCTCCATCAGATCAATAGCCGTTGATTACAAAAATGACAGTAAAACAACTATAAACTAGCAGTATTCGGAAATATGACGTCAGCGTGATTATGGTATTTCATAGAATATGTCTACATATCACTTCTTAGCTTCCAAATAATTAGGTTATTGCGTTTTATTGCATTGAAATTTTGCCCACTCTTTATTTATTATCATCATCATCGCACAGAAAACAACGCGGTAATTACGAATTATTTATATTTTCGACTATGACATGACAGCATCGTGCGTAATCAATCAAAAATCGTGAGCTTTCTCACGTAGACAAGGAAAGATTTTTGAATCGATGTTTCACACATTACAGCTCTTTATTCAAATAGGAAACGCTGCCAGTCTCGAAGGTACCCTTCCAATGACGGTGGCGATCTAGGTAGGATTTTTTATTTAGTTTAGGTTATTTTTATTATGACTATAAATACATAAAAAAACAGTTAAATAAAAAAAATTGTGAGATATATTTCGGGCCATTCGGGCCCGTAATATATCTCACAAAAAATGTATTTAACTGTTTTTTTTTTTAAGTAATTATAATAATTTAAAAGACAAAAAGTCTATATTCAATATTTATTTTTATTATACGTTTTATAAGGGTTTATGTTTCGTTTTTTGTTTTATGTAAATTTAATTTTATACTGTGTTTAAGTATTATTTTGTTTCAATAAATATCAATCATCCCTAATAAAATAAAAAATACAACGTGGGTTAATAAATTAAGCTCATTGATCCAACTAGAACTAGGCCCCAGAAAAAAAAAACAAATAAAAAAAATAATAATAACCGAACAAATGCATGGGCTATTAAGTTTATATAATTTTATGCACCAATAAAACGATTTAATTTTATTCCTTCGTATTTTCCGCTGTAGCAAAATGTGATAGTTGACATTTCAATACAGTATTTATCATCATTAAGTATAGTTACATACTTAGCAGATATAGATATGTATGTTCCAGAGAATAACACCGCAATGTAATTTCAACAAAAATTACAAAACGACCCAACAAAGAAAGTGTTAAACAGCAAACCACGCACTCTTATTGTAAAATACAAATAAACTAAGAACGTTAAATATTCCATCACCAACACGACTTGGGTTGAAAGCAAACAATTTTATTAGCAATGACAAAAATCTTAAAGGCCAACGTCCACTAATTGTCACTTATAATAGTCATTACTTAACCCTGAGTTAATTGATCAAGTCTGAAAATCATGGATCATTATGTAATTTTGTTAAAAACTCACTGTTTGGACGGAGGAATGGAGGTAAACTTTGAGTGTCTTTTAGGGTTCCGTACTCAAACATAAGATAAGCGTGACCGTTTACATGTGCGTCACAGGCTCATAGCGGTTTTTTCTTTGGCGCTAAGGTCAATTTTCAGGTGTCGATGTCTCAATTCACGTGTGTATGTGTATACGTCTGGCCAATTTGGGTCTCTAGCTCTTGCAAGCTTTATTTTAGCTCTAGCAAGCCGAAAAAGATAAGCGCGTTTTTATTGTCTCTCTAAAATTTGCTACCTACTTATAGGTCGCGGCACGATTTATGACCGCTCAGCGAAAGTGGTGGGGGACTATGTGTTCATTCGCGCACAACATTTTATTAAGTGCGATAGAGAAAAAATTACTAGCGCAGTCAAGGTCAGACCTCATAACCGTGCCGCTAGCTGTAGTTAGGGTCGATTCTTCGGATTTTTAACAAAATATTAAGAAACAATTATAACGGCCAAAATACAACCTTTAGCGAAGACAACTTTTAACAATAGTTTGCTATATGCATTAACATGTTTTTAGATGAATATATTACAATTAGCTTTTCCATAGTAATGATACCAGCCGTAAATTCCTAAAATAATTTTATAGCACACCGTGCGTAAAATGACCACTTTACTCGACATTTTACAAATGACTCGGCATTTTCCGCACTTGTGCTATAAAAAATTATACGAAACTCGTGCGAGAAACTTTTTCTCGACTCGTGTGATTGCAGCACTCGCCTTCGGCTCGTGCCGCAAACTCACACTCGTCAGAAAACGTTTCATCGCTCTCGTATCGTAATGTACTATAATATCACGCTTGTAGAAAATTCCAATTATTTTGATGCTATATATTATTTTTGGAATCTTTTTCTAGGGACCTATTAAACAGAAACGCAATTGGAGCAATTTGGCTTGATACAAATATTTATTGAAATGAGTTCTTTTTCGACACCATTACTCCTAGTTTGAGAATTTGGAATGACATAAGGACTGCAATTATATTTTATTAGATGGGTTTTAACAGTATCTAGGACCTGTTTAAACGAAATTTTGATAGCAACTTTAGTACATTTTATATTAAGAAAAAACCGACTTTTTGCTACTTTTCCTCGAATCCGTCCCTCTCGCACGGAGGGTTTTTTCGCATTAACAGGGACGCTAAAACTTTTACATATCGCCTTAACAAGATATACACAAAAACCCCACTTGACCGGTTTCTCTAAAAGTGTCGATGTTTCAGAACCAAGTAAAAGATAAACCACATGAGTTTTATTAAATAGAGAACAATGGACTAATAAATAATATGAAAATCGGAATAGGTTTGTAGGTACATAAAACAAATACATAAAAGAGTGACATATCTGTGCCGATAACGTGTCCCTTAACGCGGTCATCAAATCTTTTTATCTGTTTACGACATTTTGTTATCAACCATTTCTTTTAGCATAATACTGTAAAGTAGGGCGGAGAAGTAAGCCGAATGGGTAAAAACAACAAAGAATTCAGAACAACGTTTTATATAGAACGATACATACATACTATATACTCACGCGGCTATCTCACAGAGGAGCAGACATAGACTACAGAGTTCAGATGGAACTCTTTAGTCTCTGCCTGCTCCTCTGAGATGCAACGATCCTGACACCTCTTTCGCCTCTTCCACATCCTTCAATCTAGCCATACAAGCTTTAGGTTTAAAATGATAAGTTGTTAGAAATCTTAGTCCAAAAAGTAGGACTGAAAAAGATATAAATCATTGGACAAACTGGTTTGGCCTAGGCCAAAGTGGTCCTTGGTTGCTATAGAAAATAAACACGAAGGTTATGTAACCTTCTAACCTGACGGTTCTCTTCAGCGCTGAAGGATTTACGAAAAACTGGTTTGACATATATAGATTTGGACAGATTTTTTCTTTTCCTCGTTTTATTAAGGGGCTCCACAATGCTAAACATCAGTTTTGCATAGGATTCAGTTTCATCAATATAGAGGGTAAAAATTTTACAATAATATGGGATGTTTTTTGACTCAAGACAATTATTAATTACACTTTATAAATAAACATACTTACAATCTTCTTTTAATTATATCACTTTTAATAAAAAAGCATGAATTTCCCAGCGATTCAGTTTCCATATTTCAAAACCTATTGAAACGAAACCAACACACGCAGATACTTACTAGACAAAACCATCTTTATTACATAAAGAAATTGTAGTTAATGTCCTAATGTAGCCGCGATTTCAAAATAACTGAAGTTGTGCGTGCGCGGCATCTAATTAGAGCAGGATAAGACAGTTAAAAAACAAAAGCGTTAGAGCAGGACTGAATTTTACCATTGTGCAGCCCCTTAATAAAACGAGGAAAAGAAAAAGTCTGTCGAAATCTATATATGTCAAACAAGTTTTTCGTAAATCCTTCAGCGGTGAAGAGAGCCGTTAGGTTCGAAGGTTACATAACCTTCGTGTTTATTTTCTATAGCAACCCAGGACCACTTTGGCCTAGGCCAAACCAGTTTGTCCAAAAATCGGGTTTAGCCGGTCATAAACTCATAACAACATACATATATTGTTAGTTACGATTTTACCATCATCGAGTTGGGATTCATTCAAATTTAAATTCAAATTGTTTATTGCAATGTCATTACAGATAAGATGTTGTTTGTTAATGACACCCCGTAGAGGCACAGCAATTAATGGGAACTTAAAACTAGAAACACCTTTTAATGAAACTGAAACCTAACATAACATTCGGTCACGAACCGCCGTATAGCGTGAATTGTTATCTCTTTACGACTGGTTGCAGATACCTATGTGACAGTGAAACTGAAATATTGTTATTTCTATGTATTATTATAATATATGATACTTAATTGAATCTAACAATCTGATGTATAGATGCACTTGCACTCGTTTTACAGTTTAAAAAAAAACTAATTTAACCCGACCGGTTTCGGTTTTACACCATCATCAAGGGTTTGGTTGAACTACTTGGAAGTTATTCCGTGCAATAAATTATGTAGTAAAATTATACATAGATACATATTTCACTGTTTACTACATCTATTGCACGGAATAACTTCCAAGTAGTTCAACCAAACCCTTGATGATGGTGTAAAACCGAAACCGGTCGGGTTAAATTAGTTTTTTAAACTGTGAAACGAGTGCAAGTGCATCTATACATCATGTTGTTATCCAAGTTTCACCAAGTGCCGACAATCGCAAGTATTAAGTAATCATAGAATCAATGAAAAAACTTAATCTCTTACCAGACTGTGAATGAAATTCGGTAGTCCGCATGTCGGCTGTAGTGAGTGCTTGCGTCACAATAATGCATATCTCGTCGACGGCAGTAGGCCTTGCTTCACGCGAAAAGGGCGGATGTTGTGCAACCGACCGACCCAATAAATAAAGTGCTCGAGCGCGCCTGACCCGACCGACATGTCTCGGTTAACCCTCCACGCGACATAAATCAGAGTTTGTATCTGCCACTGCTGTTGTATAAAGGGTTCATGTGCAGCTGAAATCTGACGCAGTGATGCCTTAATTGACTATGACCGAATTACACGCATTTTCTGCAAAGACTTTTTTGTGTATCGGATGAGTGATT
The DNA here is from genome assembly GCA_934047225.1 of Ypsolopha sequella. NCBI lineage: Eukaryota > Metazoa > Arthropoda > Insecta > Lepidoptera > Ypsolophidae > Ypsolopha > Ypsolopha sequella. Next base: position 20,202,489 of record OW203987.1, read on the forward strand.
TGTACAGACAATAAAGTCCGGTCAAGTATTAATAAGACTCGCGCCCTGAAGGTTCCGTACCATTTAAATTAAACTTATGAAACAAAACTGCAAATTTAAAATAAAATCCTACAAATTTTATGTATTATGTATTAATTGATTTTTTATTTTGATATCCGGTTTTGGGTTAAGATTCTACGCAAAATAGTCTTTCAGATCTGTTACTCATTCTGTCTACGAGCTAGAGACCCGTGACATACGGACGGACAGACAGACAGACGGACAGACAGCCCTTTGGTACAGAACCCTAAAAATGTATAACCATTTAGTTGGTTTAAAGATGTTTGAGTAGGCACATAAAAGGAAGTAAAATTGTACAAAAGAAGCATCTAGCTAGAAGATTTGATGTAGCGGAACCAAGGCAAGGCGAGTCGCATTCAACAGCTGATCTTGAGAAGTCAAGCGACAACTTAACTGATAAGCTGTTCGGTGTAGTTTGACTCTAACCAGATGGAGAATTGCGCTCAAATTACGTATTTTGGGAATTTATTATTCTAATTCGATTTTAGAATGAAATAGTTCTCCCTTTCTTCGTAGTACAGCTTTGTGTCGGGTAGAATACAAATTAATTAATCACCTGCAATATTCTTATTAGGATTTGTATACAGGAAACCTACGTCCGTGCAGGAAACTATTTTTCTTGACTTATTTATTTATTTTATTTGGGACTTCAACAGCACACACAGTTTTAATGATAATACAGAAAAAAGGAGTACGTACATATTTACATATCGCCAGTGACAGAAATCCACCGTAAATAGAGTTAACAATAATAATTAAACAAAAATATACACGGGTGACTTAATCTAGAGATTTAAAATCATGAGCACACACATATATATATAGGTATGTATCTATGTATATGCAAATATTAATATATATACATATATATCAAAACATGTGTAAATAGACTATAATATATAAATAAATGTTATTACTTACTTATTAAGTAATCCTCATATATGTTTTCACTTTTCTAAAATCTACTTTCCCTGCAGGTCTGGTTTCTATAATAGGCTTTGTATAGTAGGCTTTGATCAACAATATTTACTGTGTTTATTAAACAAATAACTGTCATCAGTGTCATCAAAAAGCTTATTAAAGTAATAAAGAGAACGCTCATTAGAGTTTCCTGACCATGGTCAACTATACATCCATTAATACTAGTACCACCATAGATATCAGAGAGTACCATAGTGTACATTTTTTAAACTGTGCTGGTACAGCGGTGAATAACAATACAATGCACAAGCATGTACAGGTCTGTACAAGGGCAGATCCAGCCTGAGGGCCAGGGGTGTCACAAGCTCCGAAATTAAAAAAAATATATATTTATTTCGGCCATAGCTCCGGAATGGCTGGTACTAGATCCTTCATGTTTGGATCTAAGGCGTCAAAAAAAGTTTTTGCAACGATGTTCCTCATCGCACGTTATACTCCAGACGCTTAGTGGATGAAGGCTAGACTGAAAAAAGTGCAACATTTTGACCGTTACATTCTCATCGTATCGCTTTCACACATTTATTTACAGGTTTTGACAGCTTTTTGACAGGTTGTGAAAAATGGTCCGATTTGCACGTAAGTCGGTATCAAAGGCCTCTAGGTGCCGTTTTCAGATTAGCCAATTTTTGGCATTTGACAGGTTTTTTGACAGTTCTTTGGCAAAACTTTAATTAGCCATATCTCCGGAACGACTGATGCTAGATCACCCATGTTTGGACTGTAATGAACGGCATTAATTACGGGTATATTCTGACCGAAGACATTTTTTGGGCTTTGACAGCTGTCAAAGTTTGATATTAGTGAAAATTCGTCCGATTCGCATGAAACACAGTTTTCACAATCACTCACACAAAAGATCTAACTGAACGCAGGCGGCCGAATGCGCCATCAGACGAAGAGGGATGCAGATAAAAATATGAGGCAGAATAACAGCATTAGCTTGGGAGACGTAGGCTGAATCACTGACACTGATCTTTTTGTCAGATTCCTACTTTTATTGGTTGAATGTAATTTTCTAAATGTGAACTGTTAATTTAAAATAACATTTTCCTTTAAGAGCGGTTTCGCAGCCGGATTGTGAAAAACCCGCCTGTTTCTAACTAATCGAAACAGAACACTTAAATTGCTCAATTGTTATTCAACAAAACCTTATTACCTATGTATTGTGTATGCTGCCATCGCAACATTTCCATTGGTTTCTGTAAATTAGAATATTAAAGTTTAAAATTTTAAAGTTCTGATTTACAGAAACCAATTGGAAAGTTTGCGAAGAATGTTTACACAATACATATGTAATAAAGGTTTTGTTGAATAACTATTCAGCAAATTTTGAATTGAAGTATTCTATTTCTATGAGTAAGAAGAAAAGGGCAGGTTTTTCCCAATCCGACTGCTAAACGGGTCTTAAGGCTATCCTTGTAAAATAAAAACGTAGTCCAGGGATAAAATTCCAATTAACAAGATTGAAAATAAATTGGGCTCCATAATATTATGTTTGACCCAAATAAGGGTCGTTGCCGTTTTCTATAGAGAATTTGAAGAAAACTCAATTTTCAGTACTAACATTTTTGCATATTTTTTAGGAAAGACAAATCCAAATTATGTAATTTTTTTGTGTATGAATGAGACAACATTAAGCTAACAGTAACATTAATTTAATTTAAAAAAAATGTCAGCTGTAAAAAAATATTACGAATCTTATCATGGTAATGGATGGCATTTAGGACGAACTGTTTTTGAAGATTTAATTTTGGTTATCAAACTGACAACAAAAACAAAATTTAATACGTAGATGTAAAACCTTGAAATCAACTGTCGAACAAAAAACAAATAATGGAAATAGCTATTGAATTACAGGATGTATGAACTCATGAATCTGTAAGAAAATTTCGGCAACTTCATATGTAAAGACCTATTATGTGGTCCTCGGACCTACTAAATTGTTTTGCGAATCGAATAAATGACAAAGGATAAGATCACCCCCTCCCCTCACGCGTCACGGAGTGGCATCGTCCAAGGAGAACCACAACATACAACGGAAAGTTCAAGACGGATCTCTCCAAGATAATAAAATTAACAGTACATTCACGAAAATGTTAATGGCCCCATTTACAACAGATCGTGCACAATAAAACAAAAATAACCCAAACCACTCCACTGAAAGAGGATAATTTATCTCACAAAGATACTTCATCAATATTAAAATGATGAATCAGACCTTTTAAGTACAAAGCCAATATACCATAGTGTACGGTCGCCCGCGCGTCAATCTACGCAATGGCGTTTTTATAAGGTTAAAATTAGCTTGAACAGCAGGCGCCTGCGAGGTAAATACAGCGAGGCTGGGTTCTAACAGTGATTAAAAATTTATTTATAAATCTTTGAAAAAATAAAATCTTCTAAATACTGGTCTAAGGCATATAATGTACAAGGCACATAATGTACAAACGAAATATGCTACCACTACACGATACGATACTACGATATACTGTGCGGAAGCTAGAAACTTGCACTATCGCATATATTCGTCCATACGATCAACTTTGACTATGGAAACAAATCTTGAATCGCGAAAAAAAATAAGCTGTTCCATAGAAAACTTGTATAGCTACCCGAACAAAATGTATGGAATACTCTGTAAAGTATAGGCAACGAAAAAACAATAGGCAGGCTATAAAAGGCTGAAACATTGTTGTACCTCGGATTCCCTCAAAAATTTAAGAGCGGTTTTGCAGCCGGATTGTGAAAAACCCGCCTTTTTCTAATTAATCGAAACAGAACACGTAAACACAAAATCCACTCAATAGTTATTCAACAAAAACAAAAACTTATTGTGTACGTTTTCATCGCAAAGTTTCCACTGGTTTCTCTAAATCAGAATTTCAAAGATTTTGAATTTAAAATGTTTTGAAATTGTAATTTACAGAAACCAATGGAAACTTTGCGATGGCATCACACACTATACATCATTAAATTTCGATAAATTAGAAAAAGGCGGGTTTTTCACGATTCGGCTTTGCTGTCGGTAATACTCTGAATCCATCAGACTTCTGTAGTTATTACACAAATAAAGGACGAAAATTTAAGCTAAATCCCTCATTAAAAACTTGCGATGTTTTGGCTGAGATTCAAAAAGTTTTACATAACTTATCGTGGGTTCCTGAATATAATATGAACTCTGTAAACCTGACACGAAAAGTCGTTTTGAACTCTTCGAGGGCGTAAATTTGTAAAAGGGCTGTGCTAATTTTAATTGGGCCGAGTTATTAGTTCTTGAAATTGGGATCCATTGAAAGGGTTAATAAAATAAAACTAAGTCTGTGAAGTGTGCTGTTCCATAATAATTTTACATGTGCTTACTTGAAAATACTCTTCAATAAATAATTCGTAATGTTCAAAATTTTTTAAATATATCAAAAATTACAAACCGAAATATAGATCGAGGTAACACATAAATGCAACTTCAGATTTTGCCCAAATCGCCTTGGCCCGGGCAAAGTGCCCACCGTTCGCCCAGTAAAGTTCACAGACAGGGCACAATTATTATAATAATAAAACGCTTTTTTGCACAAAATACAATGATTGTACAAAGGCGAGATTAAAACTAATTAGTATTATCTACCAGCAAGAAATGCCCTGTAGCTTAGTTGAATCACAATTGCAAGGAGCGTGACATGATGTATGCCACGCTCCTCGTACCTGTGATTCAACTAACTCGCGTCGCGCGCGATTAAACATCATACTACAGGGCCTGGTAATGTTTGTGTGACTACTCTATAAACATATCAGCACAATCTGGTTGATCGATGTGCTTACCCACCAGCACCATCATTCTGCTGCTGAATTATATCAACTGCTAAATATACAGCCCACTAATTTAGCCGTGACTTCATGTCTATGACTAAGAAAATGTTATGTTTAATATTTCTTTAAAGATAAGAGAAAAGGGGACGATAACTGCGAACACCGCTAAATGACCTTTTTTATTGTTAAACTCTGCTTGAGATCACTTCACTGCTTACGCCTATTGTTCTTCGAAGTTATCACTTTATTAAGGTGATATTGATTCATCGGCAGTTGTTTTATCTAACGTTGGTCGTCTTTAAAATTATGCCAATCAATGCTATTTTGATTATTTTCGATTGATAAATTTGAACATTATTAGAATGCTATTTTGATGCTTTTTCTTATCATGACCTGATTTTTCAATATTTCCGTATAAAATCAGTTCTCCAAAGCCCAAGCTGCGTATACTTATGCAGCGTAATTTCAGTTGCATAAACAAGAATGAGCTTCAGAAAGACGCTTTTAACGTGGACATTGGACTGTGTTGCTGTTGAAAATGTAAAAACTGTCGATGAACAAATTGCTTTGTCCAACTTTTTTCTTACATAGCTTTATGATAAACAAGCTTCAGTTAGAAACACGTTCCTGCAACCTGCCTCGCTGATGACATCCAGGATCATCCATCAGCCTAGTACGTCCACTGCTGCCTTTCCAGGACTTTGCCACTCCCGGCGGTCATCCTGGAAGAATTGTCCATACTCACACACGCTGGGCAGGCGGGTTGGAGCGCGGTGCCGGAACCCTCGCACCAGTGACGCCGCTGCCCGTCACCAGTCTGTTCCATATAACGCCCGGCTATTAGGGATGGATATACCGCCATCCATCGGTCCCAGGCATGGTGAGCCTCCTGGTTTTTTGCCCGTGAGCTGTCCTCTTACTAACTTCGAAGGGAATCAGCTCTACCACCTTTTCATATCCAGGATATACATATACAAGGTGACTTTCTGACCATCGTCCAAATTCATACTGGTGGCTTGGTAAGTGATCAGTATCATGCATCAATAACAATTTTGTTGAAATTCGTAAAATGAAATTTCGACTCCCCATAGTGATTTACTCGGGACTGGAACTGAATTTATATGGGAAGCCGAAATTTCATTATACGAATTTCACAAATATTGTTACTGATCCAAGATACTGATCACTTATCAAGCCTCCAGTATGAATTTGGACGATGATCAAAAAGTCACCTTGTATAATGCAGAAGTCATTGCTAAGTCAAGGTATAAAACTCGTCCCACCGAAAGGAATAGGGGAAAGTACTATCGTCTATGGAATCTCTGCAATAAAGTATGTACTACGTGTAGGGATTAGTAGAGATGCAAAACGACACTACATTCTTGAACCTGATGATAATGGTGATCCAGCAAAGGAAAGGAAATTTCAAAGGTCTCTGGGTGCTCGTAAATCTCTTTAAGATACAATTCCAAACTTTACATTATACGAGTATAAGGGACAAATTTAGAGGAACGCAAAAAAATGATGAGATTACTGGAATTGTTTATGGTTAATTTCTTTTAATACATGTAATTTTTTTTATTAAGCTGTCCAAAAGTAATATTTTTTCTAAATTTATACAAGTTTTGAACCCATTAAAATCTTAATTTGTGAACAATATTATTGTATTAAGAGCGGTTTCGCAGCCGGATTGTGTAAAACCCGCCTTTTTCTAATTAATCGAAACAGAACACTCCTATTCAAAATTCACTCAACAGTTATTCAACAAAACCTTATTACCTATGTATTGTGTATGCTGCCATATCGCAAAGTTTTCATTGGTTTCTGTAAATTAGAATCCCATCAAAAACATAAAATGTACAAAAATGGCAAGTCTCGCAACGCAATCCTTCCACCGTAAAAAGTTGTGAGATCTTATGTAAAGCCAAGTCGGCTATTTTAGTTTTTATGGAAGCACCTTTTCATTTAAGTTAGTATGGGAGCACCTATTTAACAAATTTATCATTAATTGTTTCCTATTTAGTTACCTACCAACATTAAGTGACTGTATTAATATTAGTCATCTTTATTTCCTAATAAAATATAGTGACTTCGCAATCGCACAGCAACATATACAACATATCAGCTACCTAATACCAATTTAGTAGCGATTTGAGAAGATATTTCTACGCATCAGTGCTTTATTTGTGCTCTGCGATTGCAAAGTCACCATATTTTATTAGGAAATAAAGATGACTAATATTAATACAGTCACTTAATGTTGGTAGGTAACTAAATAGGAAACAATTAATGATAAATTTGTTAAATAGGTGCTCCCATACTAACTTAAATGAAAAGGTGCTTCCATAAAAACTAAAATAGCCGACTTGGCTTTACATAAGATCTCACAACTTTTTACGGTGGAAGGATTGCGTTGCGAGACTTGCCATTTTTGTACATTTTATGTTTTTGATGGGATCTCATTTCTTTTTGTAGGTAGTCCTCCTTTTTTTCTTCTCGGGTAATATTTCTTGCACGTCAGCTGCGGATTTTCTTAAAACCCACTCCCTTTAACTGATCATTAGGACATACTCCTGAGAAAATAGTATCGGGAAGGAGCATTTCATAATGACCACCTAAGAAACTACCAGAGAATCGTAAACGTTTCACTGGCATCCCAGGATCGCCACCGAATGATCCTCTCAAACGGCCATTTTCGTAAACCTCGAACGTAAATGGATACAAAGCGGTGGCTGCCATAAGTTCGGATACGGAACCGCAGGTGGTAGTTTTCATTATTGCTGTCGAGTACATGTGTCTCCACGCTCGTCACACGTATAAAGTTGCATTTCATCCCAATGCGCTACCACATACTCGACTACCGCACACCTAATGTCATATGACGACTCAATGTTCCCATACATAGAGAATGACAAAGAATGGAACAAACATGAACCATCTCCAGGTATAGGGACAACTAGGTGTGGACAAGGATTTTCATTTATGTACAATATTTCAGGTTCCATTGCAATATTAATTTTTACTCTAAGTTATTATTACTATTATCCACAAATAGATGCAACAGGCAGGTTAAAACTTAATTTTGACCATGAAGTAAAAGGCAGGCTTGTCAGTCTAAACCACAGAGTACATTATTATGTCTAAACCTCTCAGAATAATGAGCTAAACCTGGTCTTTTTTGAATGACACACGAGTACATAGACATTTCAATATACCTACATCATAGAGGATGCATATACAAATAAACAACATTAGCCGCTTTATTTTTCCTTTAATATATTTAATGCTTTACTTGATTAATAACCTTTTACCTTGATTTTTAGGGTTCCGTATCATTAGGTTCCGTGACCCTATTACTAATCCTCCGCTGTCTATCCATCTATCACATGGGTCTACAGACTCTACAGCTTCAGCCGTTATAGGTAGCGCGTAAATATTTTCACATAATATATGTTACATTGTCCTCTATCACGGCAAATAATAATATGGCCCCTATCACAGCATAAAAAGTTCAATAAATGGAAATCCAAGGAGGGTCCAATGATTAGATGTTATTTGTTTCAGCTCTATCTCTATAAAACAACAATTTTGGGCATATAAATATTAGAGTTCCGTATTCAAAAGGTGCTGATTTGTTTGTCAGGCGCTACCATTTTAGCGCCTTGTTTTTTGTCGCCTTCATGTTGCTATGTCATCTTTATGGTGGGTATTTACCATAATGATTTGGGGTTTCGTACCCATATTGTGTGATGGTAGTACGGAATCCTTCGTGAGCGAGTCTGAATTGAACTTAGCCGGTTTAATAGCGACTTAATTACGAAATTTTGATATTTATCTTCTTAAATAGACTAAATGTGTTTTAGGGTTCCTTACCCAAAGCACAAATTATTATAACAAAGGCTCTATCGTTAGAACGGTTATACATACAAGTTGAAAATTTAGGCAGACTACTTTAAAGTAAAATAAGAAATAATAAATATTAGGGTTCCTTCCTAAAAAGGTACCGAATTGTTTGTCAGGCGCTACCGTTTTATCGCTTTGTTTTTTTGTCGCCTTAATGGTGCTATGGCATCTATGTTGTTGCAATTTAATTTTAGGGTTCCATACCCGTATTGTGTAGGGGTACGGAACCCTTTATGCGCGAGTCGGATTCGCAAACTACCGTTTTTTTAGTGACTTAATTACGAAATGTTGATATTTTCTTCTTAAATAGACTAATATTGTGAATGTGTGGAACATTATAAACCACCCTTTTTAGGGTGCCTTACCCAAGGAACAGATTATTATAACAAAGGCTCTATCTTTAGAACGGTAATACAACATACAAGTAAAAGTTTAAACTTTGGGCAGTCCGTAGTAAATACTTTAAAGTAAAATAATGAAAATTTGGGTTCCGTACTAAAAAGGTACCGAATTGTTTGTCAGGCGCTACCGTTTTATCGCTTTGTTTTTTGTCGCCTTAATGTTGCTATGGCATCTTTATTGTTGTTATTTACTTTTAGGGTTCCGTACCCGTATTGTGTAGGGGTACGGAACTCTTTATGCACGAGTCAAATTCGCACTCTACCGGTTTTATTTTTTAGTTTTCGCACTTTAACTTTAACGTAGAATTTTTCGTTTTAGGCGTCTTTAATGCAAAGCAGCATACCACCAACGTCATCTAGTGTCATACAAATTTATAGATGCAGCTGGAAACATACATTTTGTATAGACTTTGTATGGAAATATTAAATTACCAACCGCAAATAACATTTTTATATTTTTTTGTTGCAATGTACACTTAACACTAACCGCATGCAAAATTTCAAGTTTGTAGGCCTGCTAGAACACCTTTAGACTTTTGATGATGTGTCAGTCAGTCAGTGACAAAATAAGGGAACTTTGACTTGAGATATTTCGTAATCGAATATAGGTACAAAGTTGTAATTTGGGGTCAGATATAGGATCAGTAAGTACTCTTGGTTCCTGAAATTTCAGACTTCTAGCTTCGCCCACAACGAAGATACAGGGGGGTTGAAAGTGCCGTGAGTTGCTTCGAGAAAAGGATGGTACGGCCGTTCCGCGTTTTTTCTGCGAGACTTTGCGGGGGCACTGCCGTGCCCCCAGATTGAAAAAAAAATCTAATTCAAAATGTTTCAAATTAAAATTTTCAGACCAATGGAAACTGCGTTGGCAGCATACACAATTGTTGAATAACTATTTAATGAATTTTGAATTTAAGTGTTCTGTTTCGATTAATTAGAAAAAGGCGGGTTTTTCACAATCCGGCTGCGAAACCGCTCTTAAGTTTTCACTAAGGACTTAACTTTTTCTGTGCTATACAGGAGTAATTCTGGTGCAAATTTTGAAATCGTGTTTTGACTCACAAGCATTTCAACTATTTTGCGTGTAGATAGTATAGTAAGCCCGGGAGGGGCCCGGCCGCGCAGGCGAGGGCCCGGCTGGCAATCGGAACCCTGACTCTGTGGTCAGTCCGACCCTATGCTTAGGCTACACTGCAGTGGCGTGCACAGAACTTTTTTCCGGAAAAGCAATCAGAAGGTCAAGTACGACAATAAAAAAAATATAAAAAAATTTAAATAACACTTTAAAAAAAAAAGTTTGTATGAAAATGTTCACTCTAGGGTAGGCAGTGCCAGGGCGTCATACAAACTTTTTTTTTCAAGGTGTTATTTAAATTTTTTCATATTTTTTTTATTGTCAATCTTGACCTTTTGATTGCTTTTCCGGAAAAAAGTTCTGTGCACGCCACTGGGCTACAGGTAGCAACACCGTATCATGACGAGTGTTCTTTTTCTCATTTTTCGTGAAATTGTTAGTTGGAAATATTATAAATAATGACACGCGACGACGGTGTTTTTGATGGTCGTAGATAAAGTATTGTGTGCACCTGAACATAATTAGACATTGGGACACTCGTGCAGTCTATTACGAAACGAACTAATGTCCCAATGTCTCATTTGCACAAAATACTACTGTTTGTTGTAGATATTTATGGACTATGATGGTCGTAGATAAAGTATTGTGTGCAACTGAACATAATTAGACATTGGGACACTCGTGCAGTCTATTACGAAACGAACAAACATCCCAATGTCTCATTTGCACAAAATACTACTGTTTGTTGTAGATGTTTATGGGATAACTTTAAAAACAAATCCGCCAAGTCTGAAATGCCTAAGAAAACAAAAGAAACACGGTAATACACTACGTTACAATGTTTGTTTACAGTAATAAATCCATAGAACACAACAGCCGTAAAAGATCAGAGTCTATATAAAACTTTTACTGCCGATTCACCTGCAACTTGTGACCTACACCTGCTAAGTTACTGCCCATAGTTTCAGTAATGGCTGCAGGTCTTGTGCTGCTTTGTTGGTGAACTGAATCTGAAGACGCATAGAGAGCATTTCTTATTTATTATCGAATTTACAAATTTTTCGGATTTCTAACAAAATATGAAGGCGCTTTATGCTGCAAAAGTGGTGCCACTTTAGAAAAAAAGATATTGGTATCGATTCGGCATAACACGTCTTAATTTATTTGACAGGTCTAACCTTATTTTAAGTGTCCTGTCTATTTCTTTCTTTATCGAAAAGACAAGGACAGAACGCTTAAATCAAGTTTAGTCCTGTCAAATAAGTTAAGATGTGCTTCACCGAATCGGTACCAATATTTACTTACTAGAATAATTATTGAAAATCTGCTCAAGTCAAAAGCAGCCGTTTTAGCAAAAGTAAAAAATTTCCTATAAAGTTGTTCAATACCATTTACTGAATAAGCTCTTCAAATATGGTTACACCTTTCTGTTACACGTTGTATAATACAATAATACGTATTATTTAATTTCAAGATTCTATGTTATTTTTGGTTTGTTAATTTTATTTGAAACTTCACAGGAGTACTCTTATCAGTAAATGAGTAAATACGTGTTTCAGGTTTTTTCAGAATTCAACCCCTAAAATGAGGAAATGGGGTAACAAAGTCTGAAAATCAACATTGGTATCGTTTGTATGGTTTATCGGGTCGCTGATCACGAAAACGACAACGATGTTAAAATACAAGTGGTTGACGTGAAAAAGGTTTTTGCAGAATTCAACCCCTAAAAGGGGGGAAAGGGGTGACAAAGTCTGAAAACCAACATGGGTATCGTTTGTATGGTTTATCGGGTCGCTGATTACGAAAACAACAACGATTTCTAAATCCAACTTAGTGGACGTGAAATACCATCATCCCCCGTTTGGGTTGCGATGGGGTTAAAATGTTGAAATGTGTAAATATCAATATGGGTGATTTTATTACGAAATTATTACGAAAATGGCATCGATTTTGCAATTTAATATAGTGGACATGAAAATTCTTGAAAGTATGTGTGCCAGAGCAAATCGGCTGTAACAGACTGATAGACAGACAGCCACACAAGTGATCCTATTAGGGTTCCATTTTTTCCTTTTGAAATATCTATCGATCTATATATCCACAATCTATCTAATCTATCCATCCAAAGTAAAATGACTCAATTTGTTATTTAGGCTGTCTGTCTATCCGTCCGTATAAACGGGAGACTCGGTAAGTGGTCAAGACCAAGGTTCAACGACCCTTTTAGCGAAAAACACAAAATAAAATTTATGCTCTATACTAATTTAAGAACAACTCTTAGTCATTTAGTATAGGAAAACTATTGTTTTTTTGTGTTTTTTCTCAAAAAGGTTCACTGACCACTTACCGAGTCTTCAGTATGTATTTTTAGCTATATAATTAGAAGTGACCGAATGTAGGTACCTGACAAATATTACAAGTATAAGGAGTGTTTTTACTTTCATAAGTACTTTCTAAATCCAATAAAAGGAATAGAAAATAAGTGTTTTGATGTCCATAAAAATTTAAGGGATGAATTAATGTTCTTTCGCCTTGCGGATGCACTCCTCTCATGTTAGGTACGTTCAACTAATTTTATAAATGTGAAAGTTGGGATGGATAGATGTTTGTTACTCTTTCACGCCGTAACTGATGAACCGATGGGGTTGAAACTTTGCACAAATGTTGTTCGAAACCTGGAATAGGACAAAGGCTATTTTATTCAGTTCCCATAGGATGGCAATGGGGTGTCAAGTTCCTATAGAAAAGTGATGTACTGTTACTCCTTCACGCCGTACCTACTGAACAAACTTTGCGCAAATGTAGTTCTAGACCTGGAGAATAGGACATAGTAGACCACTTTTTATCCCATTAATCAGTTCAGAGGCAATTGGGTGTCACGTTCCTATGGAAAAGTGATGCACATCTTCACGCTGTACCTCCCTAACTGCTAGGGCTGAAACTGCTTTAAATGCAGTTCTAGACCTGAAATAGGACATACGCTACTTTATATCAAATCAGTAACCAAAAAAATGTTTCGGTCGGAAACGCGGCATGGCTTTTGGTCTCGCAAAAGACCCTTTAGCAGAGGATTAATTCAGAGAACAAAAAATGGTGTCTTTCGGAAACGCAGCCCGGCCTTCAGCTTCGCCAAAGACCACCAACGATACTTAAGCAGATGATTAAAATTAATTTGAAAATAAAAGATAGTGTCGACTGGAAATGCGGCTCGGCCTTCAGCCTCGCCAAATATGCTATACTAGGGGATTAAATCAGTTATCAAAGACAGCCAAAGACACATTAGCAGAGAGTTCAGAGAACAAAAAATAGTGTCGATCTGCAAAACGGCTCGGGTTTCGGCCTCGGAAAAGACGGAAACGTGTCTTGGTCTTCGGCCTCGCTAAAAACACTTTACATAGGAATAAAATTAGAGATGATGAGAACCAAAAACACTTTAAATACTTCAAATCAAAGTCAGGTCAACTACTAAAACTAAAAATATTTACAGATTCGATACGACTATACAAAAACTTAATCAACGCGGGCGAAGCCGCGGGCAAAAGCTAGTGAATAAATAAAAATAAAAAAGTTTGATATCTGTACGCCTATTATATAAATGCGAAAGTGTGTTTCTTGGTTTGTCCTTCCTTCACGCAGCAACGGAGCAACGGATCGACGTGATTTTTTACATAGAAATAGTTTATGGGCCGGAAAATGATATAGGCTACTTTTTATTCCGGGAAAATACAAAATCAGAGCGGGCGAAGCCGCGGGCAAAAGCTAGTATAAGAATATATCTGATATCGAAATGAACAAAATCGGAATTAAGACCGATCTCTTAAGAGCAACGGCTTTAGCTTTACCTCAAATCACAAAAAGTAAATAAAATTATCTAACCCTGATCATTAAAAAAACTCGAAACACAATTTTGTAAATTTTATTGCTATACAGCTTTTTCTTAAACAGGCCGTGGAATATCTACTTTAGGAAGAGGTTTTTTGAAACGCCTCTACGTGGTAAAATGAGAAAATCCCGCAGGAAATCGAAAGCGTTTACCTACAATTTCCATGTGGAAAAAGGCTTTCGGCAAATAAAGCGGACAAAAAACAAAAACAAAAGATTGCGAAGATAAAATAAGATTTTCACTGGTAATGCTTATAAATCGGGTATGCAGGGTCACCCCTGCCAGGGTGTTAAGATGAAGTTGCGGAAGCCGGAAACTGGCGATAGTACTCGCACTCGTAAATACGAATAACCTTTCGTGAAAAAAAAAATTTGAGAAATCGAGGATACAAAGCAGTTGTTTCGTACATTTTGTTCGGGGAATTGAAGAGAGCAATTTTGAAAAACAGGAAAAAAAATCGATTAAAATATGACAAAGCGACACATTACCCAGCTGCATTGGAGAATTCAAAGCACTTATTAGAGTACCGCGAGAGTTAGAGTCCGCGACCGCGATAAACCGTGGGCAGTGGAGATCGGAGACTCAACCGCGCTTGAGCAGATAAAAACCAATTTGACATAACACTGTACAAACACGCTAAGTAGAGGTTTCGCAAGGAGGATTTTTTTTCACAAGTTTTATTATTAAAACAAAAACTAAACGTTTTAGAAACATTCTGTTCGTTTCAGAGTGTAATAAAGTGTATACAGGTTTGAATACATAATTAATATGTATGGAATTTTGCTCAAGTAATCTTTAACCTCGACATGACAAATTTTTTCAAGAGCAATCTCGGTTGTTTTTTTTTCTCATTACTGGAGTGATTTCAGATGATTCTGTTTCGCTAAGTGTGTGCATTTATTCTGGGCAGAAATACTATTTTTTTTCACTTATGGTATTGCTAGATTCTTCAAACCACGAAGAATAAATTAGGGAACTTTGATGTTTTCGCAGGGCCTATCCTCAATGAGAGCCTTAAGCCATATTACAATCAGCCGTTGATCAGTTGTAATACGCCTGTGACCATCGATATAATACGATGTGTGACATATAAATCCTTATATCCGTCTTGTTTTTTCGGTTTTTTTACCTCTTTATTATTAGTATAGAGATGACTTAAACGGATGCAGAGATCAAAGGATGCTGAATGAATATGATCGATATAGAACAATCATCAGAAGGTTGTTTACCAAACACGCCCTGAGATGCTGATCATCTGCGCTTACGCTCTTGTTTACACAGACGCAAAACTGTATGTATCCTCAGACGTTATTCAACAAGGCGATATGCGAAAAAAATACGGGTGTTTCTTTTCTGTGTATTTCATAAAATACACGGAAAATTTTAATAAATTTCTGGTATATGCATTTTGACTATATAATCTAGGGTTTTGAAATTGGAAAACATTTTTGGATAAATTTTCCTCGATATAAATAATTGTTGAAATGAGGTCTTCAAACACACTTTTTCTCCTCGTTTGACGAATAGGAACCATAAACAGAACTCAAACATATTTTATTAGGTGTGTTTCAACAATATATAGAGATTTAATATTTGAAATTTTGCTAGCTATTTTAGTTTTTTTAATAAAAATATAAAACAAACTTTTTCCCTTTTGCCCTGAATCCGCCCCTCTCGCACTGCGCGATTTTTCGCTTGGAGTGACAGTAACAAAAATAAAATTCGCATAGCCTCTTAACATGTTTACAAGTTTTCAGGAACTATTTTTGGCGGAACAAAATTGCGAATAATCGTGAATGCAAAACACGAAGCATAAAACAATATCCTCCTACATAAATGTAGTACCTATGTACAGGCGCCTGCAGCACAGGCTGCCGGAAATTTAAAAGTCTACCCATCGTCTTTTTGAAGACTGTTGGAAGGAAATGGACTATATTGACAAAGTATTGGAAGGAATGGTGTTAGAGAACCCTATATTCTACTGCAGTGTTTTTCATTATATTTAAATACGCGACCACCTAAGGCCACGAACAAACAAAATGTTAGTGATATGAAAAAAGCCGCGAGAGCTCTGAAAATAAGTATAGGTGAAAACATAGAAACACTTTACCTTTTTTTCTATTGTCCACGACCCCCCGAGTAAGGTTTATCTCAACAAAATAGATAAAAACAGCTAACACTCACTTTGATTTATGCGAGAAAAACTCGACGTTTCGGTCAACATAAGAGTGACCTTCATCAGGCTCCGCGTGGTGCTCAGTCACGAGTACTGAGGTTTATCCCCCTCAGGGGTAGCGACCCACAGTTTGAAAACTGTTCTACTGAATTGATTAGATAGCGAGCTCGTCGTCGCTCGTCTTAAAACATTCTCAAAACAACAAGTTCAGAAAGATGGCAAGTAAAGCACATAAATGAAATGGTGTTACATTGAAATGGAGAAGTAAGAATAACGTACACGATTAAAGATGATCTTCGCAACCAGGCCGGGAACGGTTGAGGGCTGAGAGGGGGCGTCAGAGCCTTGTAGCTGAAACACCAAGGTTCTATGATGGAGAATATTGCTGGAGACGAAAAATGACAACCACCCGCAGCTTTTAAGAACGAATTTTTATTTTGTATGGCAGATTTTTCTCTATGGCGGTTTTTGTGTAAGATCGCATTTTTCCTCTGAACAGATAATAAAGAAGCATTTTCACTGTAAAACATTAATTTTGTATTTTCAGGTGTATTTTGTGCCATAAACTAAATATTACTACGTATAGACTAGCAGTTCCAATACATCAGTTGTTTGTAGCCACAAAAAAGGTGTAAAATTCTAACGAAACCTAGATGGCGTTGCTAAATCCTCTAACGAACACGATGCCAAAAAATGACCGATTGGTGGCGCTAGTGGCACAGCGATGTCACGTAACATAAAAATAATTAACACTTCGATAATAGATGGCGCCGAAATATTCACTGTTAGTGTTGCCAACTTAGCGCCATCTAGTTTTTCTAAGCAAAGCTATTACAGCCACATGTTTACTTGGTAACCATGACCGTTTACTTGCAGCCAATTAAACAAATTATGCTTATTTGCAACACTTGGTGACACCTAGTGTCGTAAGGGCGCGTAAAAAAATTGCTACGCCTTGATGTTTGGGAGTTGTCGGTCTATACGTAGTAATACTTAGTCTTAGTAGTATGCTTGTGCAGAACCGCGGCATGAATCGCTAATCGATCACCATCTCTACGTTATATAAAGTTAGGCAGCCGTCCAATCCAAGGGACGGGACGCAAGATTCCGAAGGCACGATAGTATTGTAACCAAATTGGATTTGAGTACGAGGCGAGAAGCATAAATATTCTTGTGACGTGCGAGCACGAATATATTATCTTGCAGAGTTGGATATGTAGGAAGTCTCTTATGAAACTAACGAAAACTCACTTCCAAGTTCCATACATGTGTTTTCAGCATTTGTTTTGAGAGAATGGTTATTGGATAGGTAATAAATATAAAAAAAGAGTGTTTTTTTCCATACATATTTCGACACACTTGCGGTCGTCGTCGTAAGTCGAATAAAGATTAACTAATATAAAAAAAAATCGATACTTTTTATTATATTTATACTTACGTATTCCAATAACCAAAAATAAAAAGCTATAAAAGGTAAGTACTAAACACCACAGTGTGTCCCTTGTAAGAATTTACATCCGAAAGGGGGTGGAACTAGATCAAAATATATCGATGGAAATAAAGTTTTTTTTTTTTTTTCATTTATTTTAGATATTATTGTATTTATAATAATGATTATTGTATAATTGAATTTATTGAACATTTTTTTGTGAGAAAGGTAATGGAATAGGGAATAAAAAGAATAAATAGAAATAAAAATATGGTGATAATGGGACATAATATTGAAAAAATTTACTATTATTGAAAAAAAAGAAGGGAAAATTAAAAATAAAATCTTTTAGGATATCATTTTTATAGTAATGGTTTTTGATTATGGTTTGTTTATGATTTGATATGACAGATTTTATTTCATTGCGTTACTAGCGGTGCAGATGAAAAGTGATGACATTATTAGTATAAAAGTTATTGTATACATATGTGGAGTCCATGGTAGGCAACAAAATTTTGAAAACGTCGATCTATATAAAACCGAATTTTTATATAAAAATAACGCATTTTTGTCGATAAAGTTCCACCCCCTTTCGGATGTGCACTCTTACGTGGGACACACTAATACATATTTATTTAATCTTGGAGAGAATGGCTTCTTTGTTTAGAATGAATACTTTGTATTCAGTGCAAATGCTAAACTAACAATGAGATAAGACCGGTGTATTAGTAAAACACGTCATCAACAAAAGGAGCAAGTTTTAACAAGGTGCAAAAACTAAACGCGGAACTTCTTCGAAACGTGAACAATAGAGATAACTAAACTTGTGCTATGAACAAACAAACAGAATGTTATCTTGGCTGGTTTACTTATCATTGAGGCCTACGTGCCAGGCGACTGTCCTTCCCCAAAATGTTCAGGTGGATGGTCCAAGGAAATTTTCATACAAATTTATGGAAACCAATAACGACGACAGAAGGATTATAATTTCGTTTTGTTACTTTTTTTCTACGAGTTCCGTTTATTTTACACCCGCGAAAAAACTTTAGACAGTGTTTAAATCTGTTGCTGTCACTTTTTTACGATATGAAAGAAAAAGCGACAACAACAGATTTAAACACTGTCTAAAGTTAACCCACCATTTTGTAGTAACACAGAAAATGTTTTACAATCTAATTTTGACATTTAAAACTTTCGAAATCAAATGTATGAAAGTTTTAAATAGCAAAATTAGACTGTAAAATCATTTTGTTTACAATAAAAATTATTATTCGCGAGTATAAAATTAATGAAACTGGTATAAAAAAGTAACAGAACTAAACTATAATACCTCTATCGCCGTTATTGATTCTCAAAAGTTTGTAGAGGAATTGCCTTGGACCATCCACCTTAAGATAAAATATTCGGATGAATAGGCTAACTCGCCAACAAGTTTGATAGATATTTTTTTAGTTTCAAATATTATCTAACAGAGATAGGGTTCAAGGAAAAGCTAGCGAGTGGCCATCATCTTTCAGATCAACACGTACCAGTTTTGATTGAAATAGTACTCACTCAATCTCACTACTCCATATTTCATCATCATCCTCTGACATCTGTATAATTGACAATGGCTTCGATCACAATTCGGATTCTAGACTGCAACAAGCTTTTAAAATTTGTATAGCAACGTTTGTGTCCAAGATGTTTTCAAACTTTAAACATGTCTGTCTGAAACAAGAAAGTTTCTGAGCAAGTACTCCTCCGAGTCCATTTATCTTTGAAAGAAAACGATCCTGTCTACCGAGCCAGATGCTACCGCTCCACTGGAGAAGTACTTCGATTTATATATTTACAAGCCACAACTTTAAAATAATCACCAATGTCTATACAAAAAATGGTACATAATAATGTAAAATCTTTTTAAGGCGCTATATGCTGCAGAAGTGCTGCCACTTTAGAAAAAAAAACATTATTTACTTACTGGAATAATGATTGCAAATCTGCTCAAGTTAATACGTAGATATAGCAATAAACTATTTTTAAATAGGATGGTTTTCAAAGACAACGTCTTTGATGAGCTAAAATTTCAAGTTATACCAAAAGCGGCCGTTTTTAGCAAAAGTTAAAATTTTAGCTCATCAAAGACGTTGTTTATGAAAACCATGCTATTTAAAAATAGTTCATTGTTATACATACGCATTTACTTGAGCAGATTTTCAATAAATATTCTAGTAAGTAAATAATGTTTTTTTTTTCTAAAGTGGCAGCACTTTCGCAGCATAAAGCGCCTTAAGTAAATATATAACAAATAATACTGTAATATAAAATAATAATAAATTAATACTAAATTGCAAGAGTGGCGTAGTATTGGGGAGTCATATGTCCAGCAGTGGACGAATACGGGCTGACGGATGGATGGAATAAATTGCATGAAAATACTGAAAAGTTAACGAAGCGCGAAAGTAGGCGTTGTGCAACGAAATCCGCGAAGATCTCAAACGAAAATAAACTCTTGCGGCAATTTTCTACAATAGATTCTTAATGGTATGCTATCTTTTCCTAGTACAAACACAGCAAGGAAAATATATCACCAATCCAGGACAGAAGAGACGTTTAGAACAGAAATGCTTCTTACCTTGATGAAAAGAAAATGTGCATCAAAAATACTGTAATCGTTTTCACTGAAACACTGATAAATCTAAGAGGTACGGTTCAGCTAGCGTAAAATTTTGACACTTGAAGAAAGAAAACGTTATGTTTTTGTCAAATATTAGGCTTATGCGGTAATTATCACCATATTGAAGTAATAATTTTATCAATAACTGATAAATTATATTGATAAGGTGACGTATGTAGCAACGATTATACATATATTTTATAACTTCTGATTACTACGATTGCAGTGCGTATTTTAAAAATATTTAAAATATCTGTAATTATTTTGTTACATACAAAATACTTAATAAAATAACATTTAAAATGAGAAAATAATGCGAAATAAATTTCAGACCCTATCCTGAGCCCGGCATCAGTCAAAATAACATTTATGATGAGAAAATTATGTGAAATATATTTCGGGCTCAGTATAGGGCTCGAAATATATTTTTCATCATAAATATAATTTCATTACGTATTTTGTATACATAAATCAACAATAAAATACCAAGAAGTCATCAAATTATATTTATTTGTAATTATTTTGAAGATACATACTTTTGGTTTTCGATACGTGTTTGGTATTTGTTGTAAGTCCTAGGCTAGCCTAATAAAGATGTGAAACTAGTGTGTAAATACCTAAAATAAAGATTAATATAGAAATGACGCCAAAGGCACAGGATACTTAGATGTATACTCCAACTATGCAGGTCATACCTGCGTGCATCGGATGCTGTTTATCCGGATGCGCCTGCACATCGTCATCTTGAACGATATGTGCGCGGCGCCGTTCAGGCCAATGGTTCAATTGAGAATGACGTCTCGGTTGCAAGTACATATTCGTGCACTTGAGTGTTATTGTCTGTTTAGAGGAGCTAAATATACTTGAGAATTGATATATGGGAGAGATAAGGTCGTTTAAGAGTTGTAGATTAATATGAGTGGATTGATCAGTACAAAAAAATGAGGATAAAAGAAGCGGAATTATTTGTATGAAAACGAAGATACTGTGTGTAGTTGATGGTAGTGATTAGCGGTACTTGGTGGGAACTTATGACTATGATACAATTCGCTTAGATTAAATTATGTTAAGGTGTGTTAATTCGAAAACCATTTCGAGATTTAGGTTTAATAAGCCGTATAATTAAAAAAACCTCATGATGATGAATATAAACTTCCATTTGCCTTCGTATGACGTCACTTGAGAAATGGCTGTTTAGATGTGTCCTTTGCTATCAAGATAAATTTATTATAATTTGCTTCCGACTGATTTGACAGATGGATGACAGATGAGTAGACAAGACAGACAGAGACAGGCCACTTTTTAGCAATCACACATCACAATCAGTACCTATAACTTTTATTCTGTGCCTATAATGTCTAAAATTCACCAGTAACGTCATATCGGAATATTCTTTAAAAAATCATAAATAATGCTTAATTTATATACCAAAATAATCAAAACTATGTCCTAAAATAGCGTATATTCTCTGAAAAAAAATTATAAAAAATCTTTTAAAAATCAAGTTAAGGGAATTGTGTCGATTCGGTGTAACACGACTTAACTTAACCTTATTTTAAGCGCCCAGTCTCTATCTTTCTTTATCGAAAAGACAAAGACAGAACGCTTAAATTAGGTTTAGTCCTATCAAATAAGTAAAGTCGTGTTACACCGAATCGACACCATCGGGCCTATTATGTATCTCTAGTTGCCTTCTGGGCTGGGTGCCTATCATCAAAAACGTGGATATACTATCGAATTCTGATTTCCTAAGGATATTTTCGCACTTGAAGTGACGACACAGACTGTTAATAGTTCAATACCCACTAAAGGAAATTTTGAAATTTCAGTTTTTATCTATGTTTTTGATGATAGGCACCCAGTTCAGTTGGCAACCAAATATACAGAATAGGGGGGCATGAGTAAAATCTTTGTACTTGTCCACTCATGAGACAGCGTAATGTCAAATATGCCGCAAACAATTTCAAGAAACAACCAAATATTTAACCGCTCATGAAATATTTGTACATTTCATACGTAAATGGTTGGCAGCCATCAACTAAAGCGACTTCGAAATGTTATCTTACCATATGGTGTAAGAAAACAAGTCCTATCTTATCTACCCATCATTGTCGACTAAACAACATCAAATCCAACGCTACCACCTCAACAAGCTACTTGAGAAAAGGAGATAGAAAAAATTACAGGCAATTATCTGTCCTTCTCTCTTAACTAGACAAACCCTACAAAGCGGCAGAGGTGGAGCTAGGGTTGCCAACCGTACTTTAAAATAAAGTATCTTACGTTATTTTGGGTCCCTGTACTTTATACTTTTGAATACCAATAAAGTACGTGAAAATACTTTATTTCAATCTTTACATAAAATTAGACGTAAACTAAAAACAAAAACAGAGCCGTAAAGAAATCCAAGGGAAAATGTATGACTTCCTTCATTGTGGATGATATTTTTATGTTGTGCGTTTGTGTTTATGCAAATAGCATAAAAAACACAGTTTCACAAAAGGATTTGAGGATGTTAGTATGTAGTCTGGCCTTCCTAGTTCCTACCGCCCGCAGCTACCGTGACATTTTTTTTTTGTAATCT
This sequence comes from Ypsolopha sequella, assembly GCA_934047225.1. Classification (NCBI taxonomy): domain Eukaryota; kingdom Metazoa; phylum Arthropoda; class Insecta; order Lepidoptera; family Ypsolophidae; genus Ypsolopha; species Ypsolopha sequella. Next base: position 20,225,444 of record OW203987.1, read on the forward strand.
TTGAACTCCCTTGAATAAAGAATACATTATTCTAAAGGACCGTACTTTTGATTTACCTTCCCTGAAATCAGATATACTTTATTTCTTCTAAAAAAAAGTTGGCAACCCTAGATGGAGCATCTAGCAACGGTGTCACACCACATCACTAACACTGAGGGAGGGGGCTCGTCTCTTATCATGTGACAACACATCAATCCTTATCTAGACACTGCTTCTGCGCAGTAGTTTCATTGTTTACTTTGCACGTAGAACCGACTTCTGAAAAAGGATATTTTTCATTTAAAGAGTAGATATGACTCTTGGATTAAGGCTGCGTATAAACCTGGACAAATTAGTGATTTTGCCCCCGCATCCCCGCACCTCAACTGTTTGCGCGACCGGCCGTCACCGGCCGCGAGCGCTATTTCTTAGCTCCCACGAGCGGTGTGGATCCGCGGTCATTAACCCGTGCACGTGCTAGTTTTCAATAATAAGTATAATGCATCTACGATGCATAAAATTCAACCCAGTTGACAAAACGGTTTGTTCGCAATGGCATTTTTTTGCGTAATCGTGTTTGCATCTAATTTTTATATTTCAAAATTTTATTTTTCGAAAGTCATACTTGCAAAGATAATGATGACGATGATGATACAACGATACGTCGATACGTCGATACGACGATACGTCGATACAACGATACGTCGATACGCCAATACGTCGATACGCCGATACGACGATACGACGATACGGCAATACGTCGATACGACGATACGTCGATACGAGGATACGTCGATACGCCGATACGTCGATACGACGATACGTCGATACGACGATACGTCGATACGAGGATACGACGATACGTCGATACGTTGATACGGTGATACGTCGATACGTCGATACGTTGATACGTCGATACGATGATACGACGATACGACCATACGCCGATACGTCGATACGACGATACGTCGATACGAGGAAACGATGATACGTCGATACGACGATACGTCGATACGAGGATACGACGATACGAGGATACAACGATACGTCGATACGAGGATACGATGATACGTCGATACGACGATACGTCGATACGACGATACGAAGATGCGTCGATACGACGATACGTCGATACGACGGTACGGCAATACGTCGATACGACGATACGTCGATACGAAGATACGTCCATACGCTGATACGTCGATACGACGATACGAGGAAACGATGATACGTCGATACGACGATACGACGATACGGCAACACGTCGATACGACGATACGTCGATACGAGGATACCTCAATAAGCCGATACGTCGATACGACGATACGTCGATACAAGAAAACGACGATACGACGATACGTCGATACGCCGATACGTCGATACGTCGATATGTCGATACGTCGATACGCCGATACGCCGATACGACGATACGTCGATACGAGGATACGACGATACGACGATACGGCAATACGTCGATACGAAGATACGTCGATACGAGGATACGTCGATACGCCGATACGTCGATACGAGGAAACGACCATACGACGATACGACGATACGTCGATACGCCGATACGTCGATACGTCGATATGTCGATACGTCGATACGCCGATACGCCGATACGACGATACGTCGATACGAGGATACGACGATACGACGATACGGCAATACGTCGATACGAAGATACGTCGATACGAGGATACGTCGATACGCCGATACGTCGATACGAGGAAACGACCATACGACGATACAACGATACGTCGATACGAGGATACGACGATACGACGATACGTCGATACGTCGATACGTCGATACGAAGATGCGTCGATACGACGATACGTCGATACGAGGAAACGACCATACGACGATACGACGATACGTCGATACGTCGATATGTCGATACGTCGATACGCCGATACGCCGATACGACGATACGTCGATACGAGGATACGACGATACGACGATACGGCAATACGTCGATACGAAGATACGTTGATACGAGGATACGTCGATACGCCGATACTTCGATACGAGGAAACGACCATACGACGATACAACGATACGTCGATACGAGGATACGACGATACGACGATACGTCGATACGTCGATACGAAGATGCGTCAATACGACGATACGTCGATACGAGGAAACGCTGATACGTAGATACGACGATACGTCGATACGAGGATACGACGATACGAGGATACAATGATACGTCGATACGAGGATACGACGATACGTCGATACGACGATACGAAGATGCGTCGATACGACGATACGTCGATACGACGGTACGGCAATACGTCGATACGACGATACGTCGATACGAGGATACGTCGATACGCCGATACGTCGATACGAGGAAACGACCATACGACGATACAACGATACGTCGATACGAGGATACGACGATACGTCGATACGACGATACCGACGATACGTCGATACGAAGATGCGTCGATACGACGATACGACGATACGACCATACGCCGATACGTCGATACGACGATACGTCGATACGAGGATACGACGATACGAGGATACAACGATACGTCGATACGAGGATACGACGATACGTCGATACGACGATACGAAGATGCGTCGATACGACGATACGTCGATACGACGGTACTGCAATACGTCGATACGACGATACGTCGATACGAGGATACGTCCATACGCTGATACGTCGATACGACAATACGTCGATACGAGGAAACGATGATACGTCGATACGAGGATACGACGATACGGCAACACGTCGATACGACGATACGGCGATACGAGGATACCTCAATAAGCCGATACGACGATACGTCGATACAAGGAAACGACGATACGACGATACGACGATACGTCGATACGCCAATACGTCGATACGTCGATACGTCGATATGTCGATACGTCGATACGCCGATACGTCGATACGACGATACGTCGATACGAGGATACGACGATACGACGATACGACGATACGGCAATACGTCGATACGACGATACGTCGATACGAGGATACGTCGATACGCCGATACGTCGATACGAGGAAACGACCATAAGACGATACAACGATACGTCGATACGAGGATAGGACGATACGTCGATACGACGATACGACGATACGTCGATATGTCGATACGTCGATACGAAGATGCGTCGATACGACGATACGACGATACGACCATACGCCGCTACGTCGATACGACGATACGTCGATACGAGGAAACGATGATACGTCGATACGACGATACGTTGATACGAGGATACGACGATACGAGGATACAACGATACGTCGATACGAGGATACGACGATACGTCGATACGACGATACGAAGATGCGTCGATACGACGATACGTCGATACGACGGTACGGCAATACGTCGATACGAGGATACGTCCATACGCTGATACGTCGATACGACGATACGTCGATACGTCGATACGAGGAAACGATGATACGTCGATACGAGGATACGACGATACGGCAACACGTCGATACGACGATACGTCGATACGAGGATACCTCAATAAGCCGATACGTCGATACGACGATACGTCGATACAAGGAAACGACGATACGACGATACCACGATACGTCGATACGCCGATACGTCGATACATCGATACGTCGATATGTCGATACGTCGATACGCCGATACGTCGATACGACGATACGTCGATACGAGGATACGACGATACGACGATACGGCAATACGTCGATACGACGATACGTCGATACGAGGATACGTCGATACGCCGATACGTCGATACGAGGAAACGACCATACGACGATACGTCGATACGACGATACGACGATACGACGATACGTCGATACGTCGATACGTCGATACGTTGCTACGTCGATATGTCGATACGTCGATACGACGATACATCGATACGAGGATACGACGATACGTCGATACGTTGATACGACGATACGTCGATACGTCGATACGTTGATACGTCGATACGATGATACGTCGATACGAGGATACGACCATACGGCAATACGTCGATACGACGATACGTCGATACGTCGATACGACGATACGACGATACGTCGATACGACGATACGTCGATACGACGATACGACGATACGACCACGATCACGATCACGATTCACGACCACGATCACGATCGCGATCGTGATCGCGATGGCGATGGCGATGGTGATGGTGAGATAAGGTTTTGTTAGTCACCCAGAGGGGTAGGCAGGGACTACAGATTTCCATCTGCTACGATCCAGACACAACTTTTTCGCCTCTTCCACATCCATCAACCATATTTATTGTGATATTAAATTGTAAGCTAAAAAAAATACCTCAGACGAAAAACATTGCGATATTCATTAGTCATCGAAATTCGATGTCATTAGTCCATTGAGACAACCTTTAGTTCAACATCTTTAATAAAACATGACCTATCTACTTATTTTGTTAAGTAATAGCGTACCTTTGCATTACTTTCATCCACTGCTTTATTTTCACTCGTAAAACATTTTATTCCATTTTTTACATTGGTTAAATTTATTTCCCATGTTTCAAATTACGAGATTTATTTAAATTACGAAACCGGGACGTCGAGAGCGCAAAAACGTAGCCCTCCCGTCTCAACGGAGCGATCACAACTGACCGACGGGTGAGTGACGAAATAAAGCATGGAACAAAAAGCGCGTGCGACCGAGATATCTTGTCGCCGCCTTGTCTCAGAATAAATCGACGTAAGCGCCAATTCTTAGATGTTAAATTAAATGAAAACGAAACAGAATTATTCAAAATCCCCATGCAATTATACGGGGTCATTTGTTTTCTTATTTTTAATACAAATTTTAAGGCAAACTGTTTTAAGAAAGGTCCTTTAACACTCGAAAAATATGAAATATAGAGGTAACTTCGTAATTTTTTTCTATCGAGCGAACTTAAAGCTTTTGCGTTTTTGCTTCTGCACGAATATCAGCCCTATAGTCTATTATCTATATTATTTTTATTAAACCGATTGACCAAGTTACACAATGTTTTATGCTCATTTGAAATTGTGCATCTGACATTATACCGACCCTTAATACTTCAGGTTTGAGTCATGGAAAGGAGTAAGTAGACTTCAGTTTACGTCTGAATTGACGATGTTAAGGTCAGAAGTTCTGAGTAAAAACAGATGACGGATAAATGCTTTTATTATTAAGTAATTGGTTCAAAAGGATCACACAATTTGTGCTCAAAACAGGACAAACAAAATAATAATAATAATAATGTTTATTAGCATAAAGAGAACTTAAGATTAGTACATTCAAAAGGATCTTACGGCTAATGAAAATTATTTTTGCCTAAACTAAACTACAAAAGTAGCCCGTATTTTAGGCATAGCGTTCAAAAAGAGTATAAAAGGACTAAAATAACAATTTTATGCTTAAAAATTGACAATTTTGTGCTTAAAAATAAAATAAATGCTTCCTTTAGTTAACAAAGTAATACATTTATAGAATTAAATGAGACTTGAGGATAATTCATGATTTATATAAAAACGACTCACCTCAATACGTGTTATGATCGGGAAAGCCGACCAGCGGGTCTACCGCGTAATTCTCATTTTCATCAACATCAACTTGAGATTGAAATTTGACGTGCGTGCGACGACGCCCGCCTAGCATGCCATCTCTTTTGCACGCTTTGAATTTCGCATGCATTTGCTTGAAGTTGATACAAATGAGAATTACGCGGTAGAGCCCCAGTTTCAGCAGATTTGCTTGCTGAATGTGAAGCGTAATCGTCGCATAAACGTCTTTACTCGCCCAGATGAAGGCAGTCTAAATCTGCTGAAACTGGTCGGCTTTCCCGATCATAACACGTATTGAAGTGAGCCGTTTTTATATAAAGTAATACATATTTAAATAAGCTTATAAACTAGAACAGTTTCATTACATCTAATAGTTATATAACTGAGAGTAGGTTCTCCGTCTCGTCGTAGGACAAAGATTGTAGCCATTCAGAGACTCGAATTTTGCATTTAATGCTTGTGAGGTCATATAAGTAGATTTTTTAATTTATTTTATTGTAAAAATAGGGGCCGAAGAATAGGAAGAATTTTTGCGCGAAAGAGTGTGCGGGCGCGTGTTTGAGCGAAGACTATATTTGTTTGTAAGGTATGTTTAGTTTTTTCATTTATTATCATCACATCCCATCTCAACACACTGCTGGATTTTATTTAATATTTTTTGCTTTTGTCTCGTGAATTTATGGGGCGAAAAATCTTACAGGCCTAGAGCGCCAAATCTTAAAATACGTCACTGGGCTTAGAGGCACATTTTGTGCTCGGTGTGCGAGTTTCGGAGGGCTCAACATCACAACCTATCACGCTGGGTCGTAAAAATCGTCGCGGAAACGTGGGTGTACAAGTGGGGACTGTAACTCGCACTTCAGATGTCTTCACGATCTATTTTCATATTAATTTTTAATAGGTACGTAGGGGATACAAACGTTCTAGACACACTAGTTACTCGTAGTTTTACTGATGCGTCAAACATCTAGGCGTGAAATCGATTCTCTGAACGATTTTACGTCAATCATAGTAGTCATTGGTTTAAAAAGTAATCGTTTTGTTTGGCACGGACAGCGCGTGACAATATGACTATATAAGTGCTCATTCTGGATATCAATGTATGGAAAATTTGGCTAAATGTAAACAGCTTTGAAACTAGCAGAACGATACCTTGTCACTAGGGTGTAGAACCGGGAAATCCCGTTCCCGGAAATCCCGGTTCTTTCGCAGTAAAAAAAACGACCTGTATTCAAAATAAATCTCGGTTGTTTCGTTATTTTCGGTACCTTTGATAACGAAAAATTCAGTATTAAAATACTTAACTTGAATTATTCGCGATAACCGCTCGAGTACTGCTCGGTGCTCTCGGTTGAAAAGATACATGCGGGCGTCGGGGGAGAGGCCTAAATATAGAAACTAAGATGTATAAAGCCAACGAAACATCGTGTCACCGGAATTGATTACCAATATATGTTGACACCTGCTTATGTGTGTATAATAATGGCCACTATATATTTATGTTATATAGTATACTAAATATGTTAAAAACGAACTATCGATACCGATAAGTTTGAGGATATCTTTGTGTAGCTTTTTTATTGTGTCTTTCATATAGTTTTTTGGGTTTATTATTTCGTAGTCTACCGCCCTAAAATGAAGGACACAGACCCGTTTTTCCGGAGATACATCCGATATCTTTATCGAAACATCCAAGGCTTTTAATGAAACTTATGTTTTTCTAAAAAGTCCTAAAACAAAAAAACGATAATTTTACAAAAAGACTACAGTTAATAATTATTTACTCTTCGTTCTCAAATCTTACAGCTCATAAATTTAAATTTTTCATTATTTTTGTATGTAACTTTCTGGCTATAAATTATAATAAACTGAAATTATGTAATCTTGGGGTCATTTGTTAAACTGATGTATTCCATTATTTTTCAAGTCGTTGTTGGGACATATCATATAACAAGATTCCATATTAACAGAACATTTGAATCTGCAGTTTTCATCTATTTTCTTTAACATTTTCATAAAATTCACCATCACCGTGAACCATTTCTACATCACCAAAGAGAAAAAAAGAACCGGTACCAAAAATACCGAAATTACCGGAAAATCCCGGTTCCTTCGAAGACTGGTACCAAAATTCCCGGTTCTAAAAAACGGCTCCAGTTCTCGATTTCCTACTTGTCACGGTGACATTCAGATGCATGACCGTCCCTCCCTCTTCACGAGCTGAATAAGTTTTTATGCGATTTCCAGAATGTTTTTCTTTGCATGTAATAAATATATGTAATAAATTGTACGGATGCCCAACCTGTCCAACCACCCATGCCAACTGCACCGATGACGTCCCGCGCAGCGCGAGCGCTAACCTGCAGCGCGAGGTGCAACTTAGTCGCGTAAGCGTCTTCACTGAATCTGCTGAATCTGGAGCCGTATTTTTGAATCGTTCGTTTTCAATTTACGTGCGAAAGTATATACCCATCTCACGTAGCACATCAGAATTTGTCATTTGCAAGATGAGACAGGTATATATTTTCGCACGTGAATTGAAAAAGAACGATTCAAAAATACGGCTCCTGGTCGGCTATCCCGATCAAAAATAGTTATTGAGGTGAGCCGTCTTGCAATAATCGTGTCTTATCCTCAAGTTTCATTCAATTCGATAATTTTAATTATAATATATTGCTGACTTTCTACATGATTTTTTTTCGTAGGCCTAAAAATCTCGTTGTTGTACCCTAAAAACTTTAGCTGCTCGTAAACTATAACAAATTAATTTTATAAAAAATAATTCGGCCTTTAAGTATTTTCTAGTAGCTCATTTCGTTTTCATTAAAACAGCATAAATGAGCCCGTCCAATGAAAGAAAATTAGAAAAAATAACCCGTGTAAAAGCTAATTTTGGCACAGTTGTAGAATAAGGTGTTTTAAACAACATACTAAAAGTACTGATGGGTGGGGTTGAAGCTAAGGGGTGGAGGGGGGTGTAAACGTCCCTTTTTTCAGTTTCTCGTAAATAACTGGAAAACTGCGGCCTACAGCAAACAATAATGTATGACTAAAGTAATCTATATAAAATTTCCTATAAAAAAGTGCTACGCACTTTTTCTGTAGGATCAATACTTAAGGAGATACAGAGGGAGGAAAACGGACAATAAAAAGAAACACATTTCTTTAAGTATATTACTAAAAATAAATTTCCTAATTATCTTCTAAATCTAAAATATCATCATTGTCAACGGTATTTTCAATGAGGGCTCCGTTAGTGCATGAGCCGGAGCATACGCGGCACCCGCAGCGCACCCCACACCCAGTCGTGCATCGGCAAAATTTGGTGTTGAGAATGGAGTTAATTGCCAGAGGGTCGTTGGTTGTCACTGATTTTAGAATTCCATTATCTCTTTTGGCCCAACACCATCGGGTTGGTGGTAGGGAGCTGCCGAGCCATTGTTGTATCTGTAAGAAAGAAATAAGATCAACATAAGTATTTAGCTCAAATAGATATTTGTAACAAAACCGTATTCGACAATAATAAAATTAAATAATAATATCTGAATAGTTACCTGTAGGTACACTCTGAACGAGTGCTGCTTCAAAGCTCCTCTGATAGCAGGAAGGGTGGCCATATCAGATTTAGGCTTCGTCGATGCTCTCAAAAAAGCCAGAGTAGTGGTGTTGGCTGGGGTTTTGTTCCTGCGAAGGCACCTGGTAAATCACCAGGAATAGCTTCTTGCCAGCCTGTTCAATATCCTCAGGTAATGTTGAGGGCTCAATAAAAATGTCTGAGATACTTTGGGTCAGGTCTGGCTTAGCTATGAACAGCTTAGCAATTCCCAGTTTGCTCTTTGCATAGATCGCCGATGTGATTTCGCTTCCGGAGAAGCTGTAGAGAAGGAGAATCGTCTTGGCGAATGGAAGCTGTTGCATTGAAAACAATTTGGTGTCCACCTTCCCACGGTCTGGCATCATAAAGTACACGTTGGTATCTGGTAGAGTCAATCTTATGAGGAGGACTATGAAGTCCACATCCTCCCCAATTATTGTAACAGTTGGATGTACAACAGCTTTATCCAACACGCACCTCACAAATGTGCCATCAGCATCTCCTGTTGCAACAGTTGTTTCAATCCACGTTGCCGGCATTTTCTCGGTGAGAAACTGAATTAGTCTCGTTTTGTTCCTTTCATTGGCGAGAAAATGCTCCTGTTGAACTGTGATGACCGTGCTTTCGTTACATTTAATGTCAACCGAAGTTTTTGTCAGACCTCTTTGCTTCTGTTTCGCTCGTTTTGTGCTATTAACATCATTGTAGCCATCAAAAACCACCATACAATTTGAACCACAATGTGTTTGTACGTAGGCAATGTACTGATTGCAAATTGAAGAAATGCTGAAGGACGGTTTCCACTTCATGCGGTGTAGAAGAAAACCACCATCTACCACATTGGTGCTTTAAGTGAGATTGAAAGTTGCGTTATTCTGCACTGGCAAAACATCGTAGAGGAATGGCTTCTTCCCTTTTCGCATCCCACCCTCGAGGAACAGAGCCAGGGGGAATGAAGTTAATTCATAATTCAAAAGCTTGAAATTAAAATTGTCAGAAGGTTAACAGTAATGCCATTTGCCATTGATTTTAATACTACTGCTACTGCTCATATGGTACTGCTCGTATGGGTAGCCAGTATGGCTATTGACAAAAACACATTCTTTCTAGACTGCTTCATGTCACCGAATTTTCTGCCAATGAAATGGGAGGAGATGATCTTTGAACACTTCTCCAATCTTAGGTCTATCTCGTGAATCTCTCTGTTGCCGTGATAGCCGTAAATCAACGTGCTGTTCTCCACTTGCAAAAACCACTCCGGCGAACTCCTCCAACGACGTGCAGTACATTTGGCGAGTACAGAATCAGCTATTCCTCTCCCTCGCATCAGGCCACCTGATGGACCGCATGAGAGTTTGTTCGATGACCATGTCCAAACAAATTCCAGCCCAAGGTGGGTTAATGGTGAAATACCCATTTTTGGCAAACTCTTTGTACGCCTGTGGATGGTTGTTTTTTAGGTGTATCATGTCTTGCACGTAGATATGGGCAAATTTCACGTATTGAAAGTGCCCACTTGCATGGAAGAATGGGATCATTTGTTTTACATACGCCAAGTGGCCCTCCCAATCAACGCAACGCTCAGAATCAATGAATTTCTTTATGAGGGTAACCATATTGAAATACTGCACCCACAAAGCAGCGGTAAATCACATTTATTCAATATATTTAATTCAAAAATAAGAAAAAGAATCTTAAATTGTGCATTTTGTACCCGATACAAAACATTCCCCCTATTATTACATTTCTAATGTGTATAATTTATCACAATTAACTTCCCCTCCCCCATATCTCTTTAAATATTGATCCCAGCAAAAAAGTGTATTTCACCTTTTTTGTCGAAAATTTAATGTTAATTAATTTAGTCTCGAGTCATTTTTTTCTATAGGCCACAGTTTTTGAGTGATTCACGCAAAACTGAAAAACGGGACCTTTACACCTTCCCCCACCCCTTAGCTCCACCTCCACCCATCAGTACTTTTAGTATGTCGTTCAGGATACCTTCCTCTACAACTGTGCCAAAATTAGCCTTTACACGAATTATTTTGCCTATTCGCCCTTTTTTGGTCTTCGTTGGACGGGCTATCACCTTGTGGAGGACGAGGGACGGTCATACATCTGAATGTCACCATATCAAAGTATCTTGACAACTGTCAGAATGTCTATATTAGAACAAACGCTCGCTTCGTGCTTGCCACCCTGCATAATTAGTAAATTTTCGAAGATTTTTTGGATATTATGAAAAAGTATTGAGAAAAAAAAGTTGTCAACAAACTCACATTACGCGTAAAAAAAAACAGAATCTTCAATTCCCTGAGTTAAAACAACTTGCTATAAAAAACAAATTTATTCGTCATTTGACGAGCTTAATTTGCAATTTATTTTAAATGGAGTAAAGTTAATTAAATTACGTTTTGATATTGTGGAATGACTGATTATATCCTCCATGTTGTAACATATATTTTATTTGTATTTGAAATGTGATAAAAATTGACAATTTGAAATAAACAAAAACCTATTTCTTTAGTGAAAGGGCCTTTTTGCAAAAACTGATTTTTCTGTCATATTAATTGTGTAATTGGGTGTCTGTCCCTCCGCATTTAGAAACGGTAGGGATTCAGGATGGATTCAGGTGAAATTTTGCACGTGGGATGAATCTTGAATGACGTCACAGTGGGACAACCCGTGTAGGTTGACAAATAAACATGTTTTCACCTAACTAGCACAAAAAGCGCGCCCTTGTTGCTTAAAATCAGTGAGCAAAAGTTAATTTTGCTCTCTCAGTGGAGAAAAGTGTCGTGAATTAAGACATTTTGTATTTCATTGGCTCACGACACATTCAGCAACTGCATAATTAACTGTTCAAGGGGAAAAGGGATAGCAAACATCAGGATGGTAGGCTATACACAGCCCTGCAGCTTGTCGGATACCATAGACAAGGTAAACTTCTCGTAATTCTGTGTATAGCCTCCCAGCGTGTATGGAATCTGTACCATAGACTCATACTCCGTATAAACTAATGAACTTCTACCGGAAACGGATAGAGTAAAACGCCCTCGTGATGATTATGTTTATTTGCGTTTTCAATTGGTTTATCAGAGATTTTTCGATTTTTGGCGGCTTTTGGGATTCAATTAACATTTTTTTTTCATGTGCCATATTTTATATCGTGTATTAATTAAAGAAAAAAAAAACATTCAATTCCTATAAGTTCGTTTGAAAATATAGTGTCTTTACATCTTGTGTTTTCTCGTTAGTGAGGTGAAAAGTTTTATGTGTGACACGAGAGCAAATTTATTTTGTTTTGTCACTTTGAATCCTTCACCACCCTCAGGATTCTAACTTAGAACCACTCGCTACTTGTTGCACAAATAACTATTTTCAGTTCAGATTAAATCTACATTAAAGGAACGAGTTACACTTGACATACTTTTATTTCAGAGCTTTATCTATTGCCGTCTTTAATATAGAGCTGAAACAAACACCGTTTAAAAGATGCCACTTTTTCGAGGTTTCTTATTTGGGACCCCTTGGATTATCAATTTCTTCAAATTTGTATTATTCGCGGTGGTTGTGATAGAGGCTTTAGTAACGTATTCTGTGAAATTTTTACTTGACTACCTATTACGGCTGAGGGTGTAGGTAGACCGCATTTAATTTCTTGTTTGTTGCCCTGTTTAATTGCTTGTTCGTTGCCCTATAACCAGGGACTATAACTTTGTAACCAGATGAAAGATAGCGATAAAACTTTTGAAACTGTAGAGTTGATGTCCCGGGCTAATATATAATTTATTTTTTATCCCGGGATAGTGGGCAGATCCCAAGTAATAAAAAAAATCGTACACCACGCGGGGAAAGCCATGGGCAAAAAGATAGATATTAGCTTAGATTAAACAAAGGGGAAGATGAGGTACGTTCTTATATCTCCAAGCGAAAAATTGGTCCGGTTTACAAAAGCATGAACCATGGACAAACAATGCTGAAAGACAAAGATAGAGCAACGAGATGGCAACGAGCTTCGATAGTAGCACGAGCGAGACAAGCGCGCTCGATCGACTCCGTACACAATGCGTAGAGTTGCGAAAATGCAGCATGTGCAGTAACTGTTCTATCTAACGGACGGAGACTGACTGAAACGAAGCTTGTCCATTGGACTCGCTTTTGTAGGACCACGCGCGGAAAGTGAGTACCTCATCTTCCCCTTTGTTTAATCTAAGGATATTAGTAATGTAACTACTTACAATTGTTATAATACAAGGGTTTTATTCATCCACTTGCAATTTTCTGTCGCAATCAAAGAAATGCCCTTGTTCATAACATCACCTTCAAGAGAATTATAAAAGTGAACTTGCTGATAAAATCACGAAAATGTACATATCGTTGCATTTCATCACAAAAATCGCATGAAACAACAGATATAAATCGAGAATTATCAAAGATCAAATCAAATCCTTTCAGGTGTTATTATCAATTTGATAATGCAATATGAGCGCTTTGTGCAGAACCGCAATACCACAGAGGCTCTACTCTCAACATATCTATAGACAATACCCCTTTGTAGGGGTGTGTTTAGTATGCATTAGAAAACTACTAGCCACAACAGTTTTGGTTACAGCTTGCTTGCCAATTCTGTCGAAATTACATTTGCCTTTTGCCACCAATGTTAATAACGTTGGAGCCGTGTAAAGTAGAAATATAATTTTTGTTTTAAATCGAATTCATAATTAATTAACCAATTATTGTTTCAGAAGGCATGTTGGACGTAATCAATCAACGTAACAAGAGTGACTGTTTTTCCAATCGAAATTTCAAAGTGTTCAAGAGGTATTGATGAATTAACAAAGACGGAACACTACTACAGGTAAACAATGTATCATGCATGATATAAGGAGCATTATATCGGCCAAGGACGCCATTGATCTGTATGCGCAACCTCACGATACTACAGTACAAATATACAACTGCAACAAAACCGACTTCAACAAACACTTCTGACGTGAATAAATTACATACGGATGAAACTGGGTCGTTCTATAGTCGGGCTTCCATTCAATTTAACCGTCATATCTTCATACAGATGCTAAATGCTCTTCATCTGAAGTCATCATATTAATTTTCAGTCACGATATTTTTCAATGGCTCGCGTCAGAACTTCTTCAAAATAGACCTTTTGATCGACCCACAATCTATACCACTCCTATACAGATGCGTATTTACCCTAGGGCCAAAAGGGCCATGGCCTGGGGCGACAGGCTGCGAGGGGCGGCGCAAGCTGCAACGTGCGCTCAGCTTTGAGCGCCTTTCATAATCAATCGTTACCTATTTTTTTAATTTGTATTGCCTTTTAACTTTAAACTCTTATTAAAAAAAAACATCAAATAAAAATATACATAAACTCTTTTGCAAAAAAACGGGCACTTTAGATTTTTTTCTCTACTTCAATGAAGAAGGACAAGAGGTTTTATTAATTTGACGATGTACTGGCATGTTATTTGAAGCATCCTGGCATGATTCTTTACGTTCCAAATTTAAATTGTGGAATTAACAAAAGAAAAATTATGATTATTGTGGTGTGGATGAATTATTGTTGAATTGCTTTACTAATGGCGCGAATTGCTGAAACGAGTTTTTTACTGATTACTAAAATTTTAAAACTTTTTGGATATTTTCTGCAAATTAAACAATTTATCTTTCTTTTTACATTAAATACCACTTTTTGGTAGGTATGAGTGATAAAGCGATAAGGGCCGGTCAAATTAAAGCCCTACTTGAAGAAGTTTGTTCGCAAACTTACGTATCTCAGCGGCTAAATGTGAGTCGTTCAACTGTCCAGAGGACTTGGCAACGGTATCAAGAGACCGGTTCGGTCAAAAGAACACCCGGTCCGGGAAGAAAACGATGCACAGAACCAAGAGATGACCGCTTTTTGGTGAGTCAGGCGTTGCGGAATCGTAAGGCGTCAAGTGTGGACCTGAAGAAGAGCCTTGAAGAAGTAAGAGGAGTAGAAGTTAGCTTGTGGACGGTCACGAGGAGGCTTTTGGCTGCCAATATCAGGAGTTACCGCCCGGCTCGGGGCCCTAAATTACTCCGTGAGCACCTTGTTGCTCGACTTCAGTTTGCTCTAGAGGACTGGAATAAAGTATTGTTTTCTGATGAAGCTAGAATCTCTTTTTGCGGAGAGGACCGACGCCGGCGAGTGCTGAGAAGACCACAGGAACGCTATGCAGAAGTGTGTTTCTTAGAAATCACTCCTTATGGCGGAGGCTAAGTTATGTTATGGGCAGCAATTCGACGGAGCATACGGAGTTAGTTTTCATATAAAATGGAACATTAAATGTACATAATGGAAGTCCTAATTCCATATGCACAACCCGCATTGACTGCACATGGGGAAGATTCCATTTTTATGGACGACAATGCTCGCCCGCACCGATCTGGCGACGTGGAAGCGTACATGCAAGAAGTTGGGATCCGTCGTTTTGATTGGCTTGAAGTCCTGACCTCAATCCAATTGAGCATGTCTGGGATGTTCTAAAGAGACGGGTAAGATCAGTGCAACCTGCTCCACAAAACATCAGGGAGCTAAAAAGAGTCATTGAAGAAGAGTGGGAACGCATTCCTCAAAACGTTATTAAAAACATCGTGGAAAGCATGCCCAGAAGGATTCAAGCTGTGATTCTGTCAAGAGGAGGTCACACTCGTTATTAGGTTGTTACATTTGTAACATTATTTAATTAAAAAAAGTAAAAAATCTTCTTGTTTTTATTGCCGATCACTTCTTATTGTTTGGCCGTGTACAACGGTTTTAAAAATTCCACGTTAATTTTTAAAAAATTGCTAGAATTCACTTTAATTTACACCATTATAAGTATACAGACTATGTCAAACAATTAACTTTCATTTAATTAACTCAAATCGACCTTAGAACGTAAATTTCCTCAGGTGCCCGTTTTTTTTTTTTTCAAAAGTATGTATATTGAATAAATGGTGTTTATTTGGCCTTTTGAGTTTTTTTATTCATTATCATCATTCTCAGCTCAAAAAACACACTGCAGGATTTAATTAAATTTAGTTATTGAAATATTTTTGCTTTTTTCACGTTCATTTATGGGCAAACCTTACAGGCCCAGGGCGCCGAATCTTAAAATACACCACTGCTCCTATAGTATACGAATAAAGTATACTATGGGGACAACATCAAAATCGTAAAAAAATCAGCTATTTCATCTATTTCGAACAAGAAGACTTCACAGTCTATGATCCAAGACATAAAAGGGACCTTCTATGGTCGGCTCTTGAATTAATTTCGGGACAGAGGCATGAGGTTTAATTAAATTACCTTATAAGCCGCAGTAAACAAGATGGCTGTAGGCTGGAGGCTGCAGGCTTGCTAAGAGAAGATAAGGAGTTGTGTATAAACAAGTATACATAACAGGGGCGGAGTTCGAATTATGAAGAGCACTGCAAATATTTGCGCTGCATTTTTGTGGATTGAAAATTTTCGTTGACATTTTTCTGTTTCCGAGGTTTTCGTTATAGAGCTTTGTGCCGGGTAAAATGCAAGGAAATTAGTTAGCTGCAATGCTTTGTTAGGATTTGTAAACAGAAACTATATTATGTTTCTTACGTTATACGGCATGCTCATTGTTAATTTGTGAATATATTAATAATTTGAAATATTCCGCTAAACACTCTTACCATGCTATTCAAAATGCAGACTCAAGCACCGCCCGCCCTCCCGCATAAAACATGCACAAGCAAAGCAAGCAGTACGAGCACAAAATAAATTCTTGCTTGTTATTTAAGATTGCTTTTTTTGTGCTCGTACTGCTTGCTTTGCTTGTGCATGTTTTGTGCGGGAGGGCGGGCGGTGCTTGAGTCTGCATTTTGAATAGCATGGTAAGAGTGTTTAGCGGAATATTGCAATTTATTAATACATCCACAAATTCATGATGGACTTCCGCAAAGTAACGCCTTTTTCAATAAATTTTTTAAGCTCATTGTTTTGCTCTTTTGCAAAATCTTCAGATGCTTGATGGTACTTTTACGTATGAAGGGCAAAATGTGACGAATTAAACTATGTTCATCGAGTAGACTAAAAGCCTGTACACACGGCGCGTTGCGTCGGCGCAACGCTAAGATTTTTACAAAGAAAGACACATTAAACAAATCAATCTCAGGTCAAAATATTTGCGTTGTGCTGACCCAACGCGCCGTGTGGACAGGCTCTTACGGTGTAACTACAAAACGGTGTTTAACTTAAGACAGTGTTTAAATCTGTTGCTGTCACTCTTATAGAATATGAAACAAAAGGTGACAACGACAGATTTAAACACTAAAGCCAATTCTGAAGGCTTTAATTTTAGTTTTAGTGCTGTCAAAGCTAAAAATTTTCCAAAGTTTAGCTTCTAATCCTAACTCTTAAGGACTATTTTGTATCGAAGAAAATTTAGCTTTGACAGCACTAAAACTAAAATTAAAGCCTTCAGAATCGGCTTTAATGTCTAAAGTTAAACACCGTTTTGTAGTAACACCGTTAGAGTTTATCTTGTTATTCAAACCCACGGTGCAATTAAGAAGAGGAGTTGCCGATTGTTCATTTCTCTAGGGAAAATCGTGTGACACTGCGCGGGGTGGAAGGCAGAGGTACGGGGAAGGTTGGGTCCGCCGTTCCACCAATCACAGAGCACATGTCACCAATCGCAATCGCCCCCTTTTGTGACGTTATGACACCATTGATCGTAGCATGGCTCCATTCATACACCAACTCTTAATAGATCCGTGTTCAAACCTTTGTTTTTGCATGATACTATGTCGGAAGACGCTGGTAACTATTGTACAGTGCTACACACTAGCATAGATGCCAACGGCTATCCTTATTAGTTAAGACTTATCTTTGTATTTATGTTGTTTTAATCTATATAAGGATAATCTGTTATACGCTTCATATAATAAACAAATTATTACTTTTTTTTTTACTTTTACTTTTATACTGTCCGAGATTGAATGAATCCCTGCGGGCGTGACAGAGGTGTTTCGGGGTATGGACTGTGAAGTGCAGGATTTGAATCCGAACCTCCGGATTAGTGATCGAGGTGACAACGACTAGAACACAGAGGCAGCGTCCTCAAAACAAAGCTTGGAAAATGAAGTTTAGAGCCAAACAATAATTCATTAGTACTTTGAAGTATAATACAGCACCAAGCGACTAATTCAGAATCCATTCGCACAAATTGCTGTCCCCAGTACCGAGGCGATGGAAAATTGGATTCTTGTCGCCAAGGAAAAGTTCTACGCAGTAAAAAGGAGAACAAGTGCGAGTGAGACTTGCGCCCCAAGGGTTCTGTTCTCTCTGTACTGATATTTCCAGTTAGATACTTAGCCTTAAAAAATATTTGGTATTAATGTCAGCTTGATAACTAGCTGTTCCTGAAAGAGTGAATGAATGAATAAACACTTTATTGCACACAAATAAGAAGACAAGATACACACAAAGAACAGATAGAAGGCAAGGGCGGACTTATTCCTAAAATAAATTTCTTGCAGTCAACCTTGGGAAAACATAAAAACATTTTTATCTTGAAAATTTAACTCAATCAGTGCATAACAACATGTAAAAGTTATTTTAAACCTATAACATAAACATAAAAATATACTACATACAAATACATACATAAATGCACAGATACATATATACAGACAAACAGTAGCTTAGTCAGTAAGTCATTCAGAGAGATGAGAGGTAAAATTTTTTCAAGTTGTATCTAAAAGAGGACACATAAGGAAGATCTTTGAGTTGACAGACAACAAAGTTTTCCTATAAGGATCCGTGTTTTTTTTTTTATTTGGATGTACGGATCCCTAAAATAGAGCCGATGTAACTTGTTAGATAAGGGTTTATGACGGAGATACTTAAATTAAAACACGAGATGTCCTAACGCAACTTTATGCCCTCGCAAAGAAAGACTTCAACCGGACTATGTTCGGGTGTTGTAGTTCGTCTTTGACAAACTTTCAGTGTCAACTCAAGAATTTCCCATATTTCTCGTTCACCGACCCGTGCTGTCACTCGGGCATGCGTCTTGCGTCACACTCGATTTAACACTTTGACGCAGTTCCCCCAATACCAATAAAACTGCCGTCACAAACGGGCAGCTTTGAGAAATGGTTAGGTCTCTCCTGTCACTTGTCTTGTCAAACACTATCCGAAAGGAATCTACGGCGCTAGAAGGCCATATTAATCTCAGAAATGATATTACAGAAATTTTATTTCTTTCTTGCTCCGAAAAGGACGGAGATAAACGGCGGAGGCTTTTATGCTGTTAGATGTAGCTAGATCTTTATCCACCGGACGTTCATTGCTGTTATATATGTTATTATATTTGTGAGTTTTTGCGAGAACCCTTGCAAGAACAGCAGCGTTTGATGTAAAAACATCATTACTGGTAGACGGCCAGTGATTGATGTTGAAATTAGCGAACTCCAGCTTCCCGTTCTACGGAACCTTTCGCTCAATTACCGCACTTTACAAAGCGGCCGGATGCTTATTGATTTTGCTAACTACGACAACTCACTGGGGCCAAAAAGGGTCACGCCTCTCCCAACAAAACCTCCACCTAGCTTGACCAAGCGAAATTAAACGGTAACGAAATGGAACGTACGAAAGCGGTTTCAAAGGAATTCAATTTCGTCACCGCGCGCTGCAGGTCGGTATTTCGGCTGAACGATGAGTCGCAAAAATCGAGTTACAAAACCGTAAATTTGCTCGTTAGCGATGCGGAATATTCGGATGTGTAACAGAGATTGGCAAAACGTTTCGCTCCGAATTGTGTTCAGACGTTGATATATTAGCACAAACATAAAAACACGTGACGTTACATCAAGTAAGCGAAGAATATTTACGTAAACGTGATACGTTAGAAATATATACAAATAATCAATAAGACAGATAAACAAATAGGAGCTAATGTGGGTGATATAACAATAACTGATCGTTATTTGCCACACACACACACACACGAACATCGAAAACTGTTTAGAATATGTGATTTATAATCGGTTGCAGATAGAGATATTTAAACAGAATTGCTAAAGCGATAATTCCCAGCCTAAAGCACGTGTAATAATAATCAATCATGCAAAACTAGCGTCACTTGTCGATGCTCTCCTCACTTTAGCGCCTGGAATTGAAAGATTAGCAAAAGTGCAGAAAGGTTACTTACTGCCAATGAAAGGGGCTAGTGATTCCTTCTCTGAGGCGGTCTTTGAGTGATCGTTGCCTTGCAGGTCCAGGTCCCGGCGGGAGCATGCCGGCGCCCGGAGGCACCGGGGCCGGCGGCGCGCGCGCCGGTGAAGACATCGGCGCCGGCGCACTAACAGCCCCACACTAACATCACACCACCGCACCGGCACCCATTAAAACCGCGCTGCAACACAACAGAGACAACCAAGCCACGTAAATAAAAACATAAAGCGAAGCAGGGCGCTGTGACTATGCTATGCTAGTGCCTTGCATTGCGGAACTGAATAAAATAGCGGAGATGATCATAAACATAAAGCAACATTGATACACATAGGTGGATAGAATACGTTGCGACTTGCGAAGTTGTTGAAAAGGCAGTTGCATAACAGTTGCTTTTATATAAAAATAGGAATATAACTTTAAATACATTAAAGATATAACTAAACGCCTGATAGAAACGTAAGCGAAATAAAACTATATAAAATCAAAATAATTTGATCAAGCGCTTAGCTCTAGACTCTAGACAATGAAGACCGATCTTTTTTCCGAATCCTGCCTCAACATTTAGAGCTATTAACAATTGCGTCAAAAACCAATCTAACCAAGCCCATCAATTTCCCGTGTTCCCTTAGTAACACAACAGGAGCCTACAACACAAAAACTAGACCTTGGCACGTAGATTATACGAATATTGTATCTATCCCTTACGAGACCGTCCCTTTTCGATATAATAGAAATGTCAGAGCCATTCAATACCACGTCACTTACATTGCCACAAAGGTAATTTAAGCAGGATGATAAATACTTCACTGCCAGCTTTTCCGTGAGCGAATTTTCTGTTTCTTGTTCAGCTATATACTACACGGAAAATGATGGGAACCTTCCGTGTGACTCTAATATATAAACATGTTACGGGAAAAGTTCAATGCTGAAACTTCCTGGGTAGTAAAATACTGATGAAAATTTTCAAGACCAGAAAAAAATATTTAAAATAATTTAACACCAAATAACGTCGAGTGAGACGTAATGTCGTTTGTGTTTCATTAAAATGACAACAAATATTATGTTGACGTAAGTACCATCGGTGCCCCTAAATTAAGGCGCTACGGAAAAGAAATCGACACTTTTAGAGCTTGTATTCCTATCTCAGTAAAGAAGCTATAATTTTGGTAAACTGGTATATTGTTTCTGGAACCTTTTCTAGGCATCTGTTAAACAGAAACGCGATTGGAAAAATTTGGCTATTAAAAATTATAATGAAGCCTTTTTTGACACTTTTCTCCTGGTTTGACAATTTGGAATTACATGTACTGCTATTATATTTTATTAGATGGGTTTTAACAGTATCAAGGACCTAGTTAAATGAAATTTTGATAGCTACTTGAGTACATTTTGTGTTAAGAAAAAACCGACTTTTTGCCACTTTTCCGCGAATCCGTCCCTCTCGCACTGGGGTTTTTTTCGCATATGGAGTAACAGGGACGCGAAAATATTTACAAATCGCCTTAATGTATACAGGGGGCGTATAACACTACTTACAGATTCAAATAGATTGTACCTATTTCCGTTATCTAGGGCCATCGACTGCACCTACAGGAATTCAGAACAAATTATAGGATTTTGGCATAGCGTGTTCTTTAGTATGTTACTAGAGATGAATATAAGTTGTAGGAAAGTCAACAATGTCCCGTGAAAGGGTTTACCCGTAACCAATTCGTATTCCTATGTAAAGCAAACAGCACGGCCGTTATGTTTCCTGCGAGACGTGTCTCTGAATTAATTTGTAGAGGTGTAAAAATTCATTACATGTGCCGCTCGACGCGATTACAGTGAAAACATTCCTAGACTAGGAGTTTAGATTTTCTCGCTTATTCGAAGCCAAACAACGTGAAAAAGACGTCGAGGCCTTAGGTGACCTCAAGTCTGTGATTAATTATAGACCGCAAGCTTATCCTGAGGCTCTCACTTAAGAGTTTTCCAGGATGAATTCTGTGCTGGCTCTTGAAGGGCATTCCCATTAAACTTAACGATTCAAGCAACATTTTTGAGTTTTTACACGATGATTATCCGGTATACAATTGTGTCGGAATAATTTCAAAACCAAAATCCATACAAATAAAAAAATTTCGTTAAAATCGTATGGCATATACTTATACTTTCTAGAGCTTTCTGTAGAATAGGATAAAATTCAAATTGCGTAACGTTGATATATTTCTAAAGGATTTTATGTGACCATTATTTTTACCATACATTTATCTATCTATCACTGAGGTAAAGACACATACAATAGTGACTGACTGACTGAAACCGCTGAAGATAGAAACATAAAATTTAGAACAAACCGGGTATAGTAATGACCTGCTCAGAAAATTAAACTTTTGAAACACTTCCATTGAAAAACTTTTGAAACAACGCGAAAAAAATGTAAGGTCGCATAGCAGGTCGTTATTATACCCAATATACAAGGTGAATTTGAGAACATCGTCCAAATTCATACTTGAGGCTTGGTAAGTGAACAGCATCATGAACCAATATCGACTTTTGTAAAGTTCATTAAAAGAAATTTCGACTAACCATAGTGATTCACTCAGGACTGGGGGTGAATTACTATTAGAACTCGAAAATTCACTATACGAATTTCACAAAAATTGTTATCGATTCATGATGCTGATCTCTTACCAATTACCAAGCTTCCAGTATGAATTTGGACGATGATCAAAAAGTCACCTTGTATAGGTATGCGTTCCTTTAAAGGGGTGTAGAGGTGCACTAAAGGATTTTCGAAATTAACTCGGAAATAGAACATTTCATAATATCGCGCCTTAATTAATTATAAAACATTTTATTAAACGAGATATATTAATCAAGAAGCTCGATTCATCAAAATATTTGCGACAGATTTCTGCGCTCAGATTTGCCATTTAATTGTCAGCAACGTTCGCAAACCGAGCGACGTTGACTAATCAAATTTAATTAGGTACCCTGTGCAAGAGTTATCGTTCCAATTTTGATCTTATACCTTCAGTAATAAAGTGGTCACTGGTCTGGGAATAATAAGATATTCACAAGCTGGTGTCAGTGCCAATTCCAAGAGCATCTTCGTCGTGGTCACAGGCCATCTGTCACCGCTTCCTGCAATCGCGTGCGGCACCTGCCTGACCTACTAGATAAACTGCGACCCGACCCGACCTCCCACTTTCTACCTCAAAAAAAACTTCGGAGAGTTGGAAAATAAAGCTAAATATTGTATCAACTGACAGACAACTGCGAAAGGCTGTCTTGGCCTGAACTTGAAATTTAAACCTCAATACTTTGGTAAGATCGATAAAAGAAGAGTGGTGAAAGAAGCAGGTAGAGCTCAAAGAGCCACGCTAGAAACAAAACAGCAAAAAAAAAACAGGAGTAAAATATGGTTTGAATCTATCGAACAATGTGAAAGAACCAAAAGAAAAGTGTCAGAATCGTAACGAATGATGACCTGCAGTGGGGGACAATAGAAATTTTCTTGGTTTGTCAGGAATTTTAGCCTTATGTCAGTTAATCAAGAGAAAATTTAATTTGTCAGGAATTTTTAAAAGATTATGGATATAATATTATTAAAACTCGCGTGAGCTGACATACTAAATTATTATTACATACGGCTTGAACACTCACGTGTGATTGTTGTTGACTATATGCCAACCGTTTCACCTATACAATTTCGGCATTATCAAGGCGAGTGTCGTTCTTAGGACGACGTTGTCAAACGGGCACTGGCAGCCGCCGATCGGCGATAATGATAATGGTTACCCAAAAATAAAAGATTTATTGAGTTAAATCGTTTTTGTAACAAAAATTGCGCTGACTCCGCATGTGCATAAAACAGTTACAAAATATAACAGAAAATTTCTGAATTATCTGGGATTTTGTCAGGAATTAACATTAAGTGATCTTGTAACCCTACCTGTAGTCTCTACCTAACCCCCTGAGAAACGGGCAAGCGCCACGTGTACGAAAAACATTTTACAAAACACCGAGCAGTTTCGTTGTACAACTTGTCGAGAATAAATGTCTCGCTCGACGAATCCTTTGATGGCACCCCAGGTGGAGTTTAAAATTTGAATTTCCTTTAAACTTTCACAACCCTCGTGAGAAGACACGCGTGAAACATACATATTCTTTAAACTGTGTCTGGTTAAAATCCAATTCCGTGAAGCAGTTTTCCTTGACCCAATCGATTCGAGTGAAGTAAACTTATGGCATGATTTATTTATGCATTTTTGCCGTCTGCAATTTACCACACATACGTCTTTTGCACAAAATAACAACGAATTTTCTATAAAATTTCATCGTAGAATAAAAGCTCTCAATGCCAAATACACATTGATATAAAGAGCAGGCAATAAAAAAAAACGCTAATAACTCAGTGCTGTGCGCCGTGTCATAAAGCTTTGAAACATTGCTTTCTTTCTAAATAATGTTTTGATTATATACTCAAAAATTACCGTGATACTTGCAATTTGATCAAATTTTGATAAGATGGTCACAGTGATAAATCGGCTAGACAGTATGGTCTCGGTGCAGATACACCGAAGCAGGGCGACAGCAAAAGGCGAAAGCTGGTATCGATCGGCCCTAACATCCACCCGGTTGCCACTCCCCAATCCCTCTCCCCCTGAGCCTTACGTTACGTAAGTTCAGCTGATTGTAACCCCCTGTAACCTTGACGACGCGACTTGTGCAAGCGCTTCTTCTAGTTCAAAGACTTGTAACACAATCCTTGTAACGTAAGGAGTTTGTGGCATTGCATGAAGCATTCTGATATTTTTATTAGTTCAATATCAAAACCTATTATTATCTTGGTCAATAATAATTGACAGAAGCGCTATCGAAGGATACCACAAATAGTCCTCAGGATCGTCGTCATTGACAGAAATTCAGAGATGATTTAATATAATACCCTTGGAGCTATGTATCAATCCATACATAAAATGAATACTAAGATTCCCGGGCCGAATTCAACAAAGTAGTCATAGCAAGCCATGGATCTTCGAAACGTTCAAGTTTCAGTGAAATTCACAAGCATATCGGAGGGATTCGGCCTTCCGGCCCAGTTTATTGACAAGCCAATATCCGGCGGGCTTGCCTGCCCTCGATACTGGGGCATGCCCACGTGAACACACTTTAATTTCCTTCACTGTACATAAACCCTTCGACAGCTATCAAGAGCAGAAATGTTTATTAGGGCGTCAAATAGACTGCTCAGGAAGCTAATACAGGGTGTTTAGAGGCCTGCGGACTGCGGTGCAATCCTAGTTCATACAAACGAAATACCAAAACTATTTGTAAATCATAGATATTCTTAAGGTAGTGTATATTTATTCCGATTGAATTACAGAATATTTAGGTTCACAAATATATATTTTGAAAGGACACTGATTTAGAGACGTCATAATAAGCAATTGAAAATTTCTATTGAAATCTTATTTTTCTCATATTTCATTTATTTTTATCAGTGTTCTTATTTATAGATGTTCTATCCTACGAAGTATATTTGGCTAAGGTTGTAGTGGTGACGTGTCCAGCTACGCGTGCTTTGTGTGTGTTGCGTGTTTTGTTTTCGTCTGTGGCGCTCCCGAGGTTACGCACACTAGAAAAAGAGCGTGTGCTTGCATGCACTACTACAACCATTAGGTAGTAGACTTCGTAGAATAAAACATCTGTATTATATGTTTGGGAATCTAGATTAGATATTCTGTAATGCAATCGTAATAAATACACACTACCTTTAGAATATCCATGATATACAAATGGTTTTGGTATTTCGTTTGTATGAACTAGGATTGCTCCGCCGGCCTTTAAAGATGAAGTTACGGAAACCGGAAACTGGCAATAATACTCGTCTATGCAAACAACTTTTCGTGTAAAAAATTGGGAAATTGAGAAAAAAAATACTGTTATTTCATACATTTTATTCGGGTAGCTATATAACTTTTCTATGGAACAGTCGATTTATATCTCACGATTCGAAGGTTGGTTCCATAGTAAAAGTTGTTCGTATGGACGAGTACTATCGCCAGTTTCCGGTTTCCGCAACTTCATCTTAACACCATGTATAATAAATATCGCAATGCCACAACAAAAATCTCCGGCCGAAACACCATCTTTATTTTGCATCTTATTGCGACTTCGAAAAACTCTTAAACGCCACATTGTTCACAAGAATTCAACGACCATTGTAACCTTCAGAATAATCTTCAACCGCAAAAAGGGAAATATAAAAAGATAAAGACGAAAACATTTAAAATAATGAGTATTTTTTTCCACGAGTCTCCTCTGCAGAAGCGGAGGTAGTATCCGGCGGGTCTTTTCCACATTAAACGACCCTCGAGAAAACTAAGCAGCGAGCACGACGGAAACGGATGACTGTGAGGGAGACGCGAACAAAAGAAGCAGGCCGTACAGCGCCCAGCAACCAAGGTCGACATGCTCCCATGAACAGTTGAATGAACGGCTAATGTACCATTACAAACAACGCTCGCTCGCTACGTTCTACATAACGGTTCTATAGGTATACCTAAATCACGGGGGAAGATTTCAGAGGAGGTACATTACATAGACATGTAGCTTATTTACATTTGTAAAAAGAAAAGGACCTGAGCGCTTTCACTCCGTTGAATATTTGACCGTTGCCGCTCGATACGAGCGACCTTGCTGCCGCGGCGCGCTTGCTCGCTGCGTAGTGGCGCCCGACGCGGAGCACGATCAGCTGTTACCACACCACGCCAATGTTACAATCATAACAAAGCGAAAATAATTTAGTCCTGCATCATATATTTTATATACGACTCATATTCTAACAGGAACTGTTTTAAAATTCACCTTTAATGGTTTTTCAGATGATTTTAGTCGACCCGGTAGTGAAATCGATTAAAATATGTATATATAGAAGAAAGAACAGAAAACAATGCAAGTTTCAAGCAAATAATGATTGAATTTCATTTTTTGCATTTCCCAGAACACCGGCGATTTGATTGACGGAAAGCGTAAATTAAATCAATACATCCGCAAAACAGAACACGATTGAGATTATGCAAGTCTTCACCCAAGAAAAGGACACTTATTGTTTCCTATCAAGTTTATATCACAACAAATATCCTTATAAAACTACATACGTAGCGTAATAACAATAACAAATTTCCAATTTTTCATCTACAACTGTCATGGCATGATAACTAATCGAGACGTTGGAATGTTTGAGACGATTCATACTTAATTTAATAATGAATAATATGAACTAAAAATAAAAGTGAAATCTTGAAAATGAAAACAAACAAATGGTATCAACGGCATGAGAATCTACGTTGTGGTTTCTTTACTATGAATGATATTTTATGAGGTGCAGAAAAGCATCTAAAGTGGTTCATGCATCAATGCAACGAACCAAAGAAGAAGTACGAGTGTTCGTGCGAAGGAGCGCTGTGGTTAGATTGCTACGGCATTCCTTGCACACGTCCAGTCCGGGCAAGAGATCGCGTGCAACTGACGCCTGGGCCTAGAGGGAGCGAGCGAGCGAGGGGTGCGAGACGGCGCGCTGCGCACGAACGCTGGCACCCAACGAGGGGCTCCGCGTGGAGGCGGCCCCCACCTCGCATAATCACAGGACAATGTCTCAACACCTATTCCGTTGCACGAGATATCGGAAAACTGTATAACGCAGATTAACTCGAGTGTGAGGGAAACGGTTCATTGGAGATGTAGAGCTATCCGGTTTCCTAGTATCGATGTGTGGGTCAGCCTTCCTGAATACTGTTCAACTTACACGTTACCAGAAGTGGGATCAAATTCTAATTAGTTTAGATATTGAATTCGGAGCAAATAATGGTCACAAAACAATCAAGAATGTAGTCCGACAAACGCTTCCATTAGAAGGCGTTAATTATGTGTTGTATCAACAGCAGTTCGGTTTTTCGATAAATCAACTCGTGGTAGTTCGAGCTTTGATGGAATTTAGCTCTCGCGTGTTTGGAACCCATAAGAAACAGTCGGGCGTTGCTCGATTTAAACCTAAGTGGGACATCACCTTCTAGTACATAGATTTAGAATTAGTAATAGTCTCCAACACGTCACGGTAATACATAGTAATTCTTACTGTACGCATGCGCTAAGGTCATAATCGTGCCGAAACGTATCCCGTAGCGCGTGGTCATGTTTACGAGCAACGGTTTACTATACTCGGTCATTCTGACATTCAAAGACCAATTTCCATATAATCTAAAGTTGGTTGTCAGATTTGCAGCCAATCCAACACGAACTTAATTCATCAACTTCACTTGGTGAGCTTCCTCGCTCTATAAGTAAACAGCTTTCTCTCCACAATGACGTCACACCCAGCCCCGAAGCTCCAGACATTTCATTAAAAAAAGTATATTTAAAAGGAAAACTTTTCTCCTTAAGCAAAACCCACGTCACTGAATAATGTAAACATTCTCCCTTAACGTGTACAAAAGAATTTACTTTGTAAGTTTTTTCTTCGTATTTTCGCATGGCGATGAAGATTTTATTCTGTATTTAAGGAATTATGTACGAGCGTGTCGTAATTAATTTTAAACCGAAGCGAAAAAGAAACAATTCGGTATTGGAAATACCTATGTACGTGCATAAATCTTAAGTGATGCTGGTAATAAATCATATGGAAGGCCTATGCAAATCCGAAACAATCGTTTGAAAACAATAAACGAAGGAGGGCCCTGCTTTATTTAATTTTGTATGACGTCACACCTCTTTCCGTGTTAATTCTGTTCTGTTCTATTCAACCCGTGATCATTAATTTAAACACTCCTAGGGCTGCTTTATGTGAAACACATATATCGAGAAATTGTTTGTTGATTTAAGGCGCTACGGAAAAAAATATTGACACTTTAAGAACTTGTATATCTACTTCAGTAAATAAAGTATTATTTTGATAGAATAGTATATTATTTCTGGAATCTTTTTCTAAAGATTTGTTAAAACAGAAACGCGATTGGAGAAATTCGGCTCGTCACAAATATTTATTGAAATGAGGTCTTTTTCAACACCAATTCTTCTGGTTTGACAATTTAGAAAGACATATGTCTATCTAGGACCTGCCCCCCTGTTAGGTTTCCGTGCACATAGTCTGCTATCTAAATAAATACAACAGTACAGGAGGTAATATCAGCAATGTATTCACATTGAGAGTTCTCTACAGAGTGTGTCACATAAGGACAAACCATAAACTAAAACAGGCAATAGATAATAATGTGATGTGCCAGTCATTACCAACACTCCTCCTAACAACACATTAGTTGATTCCGAGGCTGCTTCGCAATTTGAAGAGTCGTGGACATAGATGGCGAGGATTATCTTCACTCCTCCTTTTGCCAGAATTTAAACACATGGATCATAGCTTGATGCCACAAATCCTAAAGCTTTCAGTTCTGTGTCGAGTTTCTTGTACCACTGCCTCCCTGCCTGTTTGAGTCCGTGTAGAGCCCTTTTCAGTAGGCATACTTTTTCGTTGTCTATATTTTTCGTTGTCAGCATATTTGATGTCTTTTTCTTTTTCAGAACTCTGCGGGTGTACCTGTTTTTCTCCGTCTATTAGGTTTTTATAGTCCTCGTCTTTGTTTTCTTCAAAGTACATCTTTTCTATTACTTTTATATCCCTGCTAATAACCACATTGTTTTCTTCCGGTATGAATACTCTAAAAGCTTTGGCCGTCGTCGAGTATCCGACGAATAATCCCTCTTTTGTCTTTTGTGTCAGTTTTCCTCGTCTATTTTTTTTTAAGATGAAGGTTTTTCTGCCGAAAACATGGAGGTGGTTTCCGGATGGTGTGCGGTCGAGGTATCTTTTGAAAGGTATTTCTCCTTTGAGAGCTTTTGACGGGCTTCTATTTATCAGGTAGTTTGCAGTACTAACTGCTTCGGCCCATAGTTTTTTGGGTGCGTTTGCTTCTATCAGCAAGCATCTGGCTTTATCCAGCAAGGATCTATTTTTTCTCTGGCTGATGCCATTTTGTTGTGGCGTGTATGTTGCCGTCAACCTTCTCTGGATTCCATGCGTCTTGAGGAAATCATCGAACTCTTTATTTCGGTATTCTGTTCCGTTGTCCGATTGAAGTGCTTTTATCTTCCTGTTGTGCAAGGTTTCCACTTCAGATTTATATTCCTTGAACTTCTCAAGTACCTCGCTCTTTTTCTTTAGGAAGTATACATGGCAGTAACGTGTATGATCGTCAATGAATGTTACGTAATATTTTGACTCTGCTAAAGTCTCGCATTCAAAAGGTCCACACACATCACTATGTATTATTTCTAGCGGTTCCTCTGCGTATGTATTTTCGTGTGATGGAAATGGTGAATGAGTCATTTTGCCTTTGATGCAGGTTTCGCAAGTTTCCATTTTACCTTGCAAGTCCAGACCGTACATTAGCTCCTCTTTCGCCAACTTCACCAAGTCCTTTTCATTTATGTGGCCGAGTTTTCGATGCCATTCCATAATGTCTTTGTTTTTATTTTGTACTCGTACGATATTCGCAGAGTTGTTGTTGACTTTATTGTCAATGTCAAAATCTAGGAAGTAGAGTCCATTTTTTCTTTGTGCTGTCAGTGTCATGTCACCTTCTTTGTCTACGATGTAGGCCTTATCTTTCTCGAATATGACCTTCTTTCCTTTATTGGTTATTTTTCCGACTGACAGAAGGTTCGTTGACAACTCGGGAACAAACAAGCTGTCCTTGATATCGATCGATCCATGATTGTTGATGATGCGGACATTTCCTTTTCCTTCGATTTGACTTGTGTGATGATTTGATGCCAATTTTAGAGTGCCTCTCTCGGGGTTCAGATTTGAGAACATCGTTTTGTCTCCACACATGTGCGACGAACAGCCGCTATCTAGACACCAAACTTTTTCTGATGTGGTCGATGCTACGCTATTCAGGCAGACGTTGAGGTTACTGTTCTCAACCGTTTTTCTTTTGCTTTTCTTATTATTCCAACATGCTTTAGTAGTGTGGCCTGACTTTCTGCACTTTTTGCAGTATTTGCGCTGTTTATTCTTAGCGTAATTCGCTTCAGAGCTTTCAGGTTGATCATTTTCATTCCTGGCCTGGTATTCTTCAAGAATTTTTATTTTCAGGTCTTCAGGTTTTGGTAAACAATCTCTCGACTCTATAGCAATGCGGAAGTTTTCGAATGACGTTGGCAGACTGTAGAGTAACATGATGCTGAGTAGTTCTGCAGGTATTTGGATGTCCATGTCGGTTAGCTTGTCCACGATGTCCATGAAATTGTTAATATGATCACAAATGTCTTCATTTGTCGTCATTCGTTTCAGGATTAACTGTTTCAACAACGTGGCTTTCCTTGCTGGTCCGGAACTTTGGTAAGTACTTTTGAGTTTATCCCAAACAGATTTTGATGTGACGCAGGTCTTCACTTGTTTTAGTTCAGACGGTGACAGTAAAAGAATAATCTCAGCTCTTGCCTTCGAGTCTTCCTTTTTGTATGCCGCTTGCGCCGCAGCATCCGCTTTTGGATCCAGTACTTTTTCGCCGCTTACTATTTCCCATAATTCATTTTTTATGAGCACGGCCTCCGCCTGCAGGCACCAGGTGTCATAGTTGGTTTTGTTTAGAACCTCTATGTGTCGGTAGGTGGATCCCATCCTTTATTTTTGTTGGATCGGAACCACGCTCTGCTACCAACTTGTTAGGTTTCCGTGCACATAGTCTGCTATCTAAATAAATACAACAGTACAGGAGGTAATATCAGCAATGTATTCACATTGAGAGTTCTCTACAGAGTGTGTCACATAAGGACAAACCATAAACTAAAACAGGCAATAGATAATAATGTGATGTGCCAGTCATTACCAACACCCCCTATTCTGTATCTTTAGTTGCCAACTGTACTAGGTGCCTATCATCAAAAACATAGATAAAAACTGAAATTTCAAAATTGCCTTTAGTGGGTATTGAACTATTAACAATCTGTGTCGTCACTTGAAGTGCGAACATATCCTTAGGAAATCGGAATTCGATGGTATATCTATGTTTTTGATGATAGGCACCCAGTACAGAAGGCAACTAGAGATACATAATAGGCCCGCTGGTTAAACGAAATTTTGATAGCAACTTTAGTACATTTTATATTAATAAAAAACCGACTTTTTGCTACTTTTCCACGAATCCGTCCCTCTCGCACTGAGGATTTTTTCGCATATGGAGTAACAGTGACGCTAAAACTTTTACATATCGCCTTAAGTTTCCACCTACGGGCTTGATTTTATATTAACAAAATGTCAAAGGATGATGCAACTCTTCCGCTCACGTTTGAAAATTTCCAAAACAACTTGACTTTGAATAATACTTTCATACTGTTCTTTTAACGCAAGAATAATTTTCAGAAAAAAAAAAATTCCGTACACTTAAAATAACACTGTATATTTTTTTCATAATTTTTAAAAATCTCATTTAAGATAAATATCGTTATCAGCAAGAGTAATTTTCAGATGACGCTAGAGCAGGCGCCTTAAGCGTTCTGTCTTTTTCTTTGTGCATTGAAAAGACAAAAACAGAAAGCTTAAATTAAGTTTAGTCCTGTCAAATAAGCTAAACCGTGCAACACCGAATCGACCTTATTATATCGTGAAAATTCTGTTAACAGTGTAATAGTAGTTTATGCTAGAAGGGCGCAAAGGAATAAATTACGAGGACGATTTAAAACACGAGCGTAGCGAGTGTTTTAAACGTAACCGAGTAATTTATTGCTTTTACGCCCGTGTATCATACTACGTTTTTCAATGCATTGTGTGAGGAAATAAAACAAATATAATTTTGTGAACTTTAAATTGTAATTGGCTCAAAAGGACTGTATCCAGAGCCGTTAAACAGTGGAAAAAAAAGTATGACATTTATGGTACACAGGAAAGGCTGCAGGTTAGCCAACCATTGGAAACAAATTAAAAAAAATAATAATAATAAAGCCCTAGGGCAAAATAATCGACTTTCTGTTCGGTTTTGATGCATAAAAAGTGGGCCTTTACGAGCACATGCATTGAAAAAAAATATATTTATCATTTAAGCGTAGAGTTTAAACACCAATATTTAATATTGAGCCTTTTTTGGGTCTTTGGATGAAATTGAATGCGAAACTGGAAGATCTACAAAATTATAGCAAGTAAACGTAAAAGAGTATTTAATTACTTCAAAAATAAAGCCGATTTTGAAGGCTTTCATTTTAGTTTTAGTGCTGTCAAAACAAAATTTTCTTCGATACAAAATAGTCCATAAGAGTTAGGATTAGAAGCTAAATTTCTTTGGAAAATTTTAAGCTTTGACAGCACTAAAACTAAAGTTAAAGCCTTCAGAATTGGCTTTAATGTAAGGAAATATTTATGGTACTTGGAAACTACTATAAACAAATACCACATTTACCAAAAATGTACTCAGATGCTTCTATTATAGATTATCTTTTAAAGTATCGGGATAATAGGTCTTTACCTCTGAAATTGCCGAAATGTTCTGACATATTCATGAGTTCATAATTCCTGTAATTCAATAGCTATTCCAATTATTTTTTTTTGTTTTAAAGCTGATTTCAAGTTTTACATCTACGTATTAAATTTTTTTTTTTTTTTTCAGATTGATTATAAAAATTAAGTCTACAAAAACAGTTCGTCCTAAATGCCATCCATGTCCATGATAAGATTCGTAATAATTTTTTACAGCTGACACTTTTCAAAAACGAAATTAATGTTGCTGTTAGCTTACCTAGTGTCTCATTCATACACAAAAGAAATTACATAATTTGGATTTGTCATTCGTAAAAAGAAAATGCAAAAATGTTAGTACTGAAAATTGAGTTTTCTTCAAATTCTCTATAGAAAACGGCAATTCCATGTGTAAAGACCAAATATTTCTAGTAATATAGAATAAAGAGTCGAGCTAAAGTATAGATAGACTGACCTCCTCTACGGCCTAGACTTTGATTCTCGGCTTACAAATTCAGAGGTAGGGAGTTCAAAGTCTGCCCCTTTATTATCTAACTTCAACATTTATCGCTATCGCTTTTATGTGTATCGTGATTAGCTAGGAATGACATCACACGTCACATTTATGTGTATCGTGATTAGTGAAAGTTTCCATTGGTTTCTGTAAATTAGAATTTAAGTTATAAATTTTAAAATTCATATTACAGAAACAAATGGAAATTTTGCGATGGTAGTTTACAGATACATAGGTCTATTGAGCAAATTTTAAATGTATGTATTCGTTCAGTTTTGTTTAATTACAAAAAGGCGGGTTTTTTACAAGGCACCTGCTAAACGGCTCTTCAGATGATAGTATTCGTTAACAAAAACGGTTTTTCCATGCGTTTACAAGAGATTACCCTCAAGTTCCTGCACGCGTCCCTAGGGTGGCAAAAAGTACAGTTAGCTTGCTGTACTAGTCTCTTTGGAGAGTCTCCTTCCTCACAGCACAACAAATTAGTTACAATACGATATAATACGATGAACAAATAGTACTCTCAAAAACCAGTTCTTACTATATACGAGTAGTAAAAAAAAAGTTCAGGATCCCTGCCTAGGTCAGCGTCAAATGAACAACGTCGATGGCTCTCATCTCAACAATATTTTGTAGAAGAGCTTCAGGAAATGTTAGGGTGCTGGGCAGACCTTGACCTACAAAACAGTTCGCGGGCCGGGACGAGACCTTCGCTTATAAAAACGATATCCACCTCCCCTTATAGTATAGGTAATGTATTCAAACAGTGAACATAAATATCGCTATGGGTATTTTGTTTTTATAAGCTTTCATGCCAAGGGCACGATTGTTTTGGTATGTTTAATTACGAAAACGTGACCGGGACGAGTTTTTTTTTTTTTTTTTTTTACAAAATTTTCCTGTATTACTGCAGGTCAGTGATGTAATTGTGTCTTTGATTATAGAAGCATGCAACTTGGGGCACATACTATATATAGGTACCCTACAAGTACTCCCAAAGTAATAATGCGCATACAAATCTATAGCTAATTTATATCTATAAAAAATCTATATTTGTATAGAAAGTGTAAGAAAATACGAACTCTGCCGAACAGTGGCGAAGATTCGTATGCGCATTATCACTTTGGGAGCACTGTACGTATCAAAAGATTTGAATTTGGTTATAAGCTTATTATAAGGCCATATCGTACCGTATTCATTCATGTCCAATAATTATTGAATTGTAGCGGTCTTAAATATCATAAAATGCTTAGGTCTAATAGTAAAGTTCATTCTGAAGGCTTTAATTTTAGTTTTAGTGCTGTCAAAAAAAATTCTTCATTGCAAAATGGTCCTTAATAGCTAGAATTAGAAGCTAAATTACTTTGGAAAATTTCAAGTTTTGACAGCACCAAAACTAAAATTATAGCCTTCAGAATCGGCTATATTGCTAGTATAAATAGAACCTTACGGAAAATAATGACGTTTTATTTGCAATAGTTATAAACTTGTAGGTATACAGTATCTTTATTGATGTGGATTTAATAAAAATACCTACTTGATACTGACCCATCGTAAATGAAAAGGCTCATTAAGGCCCCAGACTCTCTTTGCAACATTTCGCTTTCATCTTACCTGAGACTTTAGAAGTGGCGCTCCCCCCGCTGCATTAAGATGTTAGAGACCGCACCTGAATGTTGCTCTACTTCGTTAAATGAGTGTACGATTACTTAAAATTTGACATGTGAAGATTTTTAATTATTCAAGCAACGGTAATTTACAAAGTTTGGTTTGTTTATCGGAACAAACAAAATGAATTTGCAAAAGCGAAATAAACAAAAGTAAATCTACCTGGAATAAATGGCTTATTGGTAGCAGTAAGAGTGATTAGTATTTAGACACAATACATTTTACAGGTCATGCAATTATTTGCAGATTTTTACCGAAGGGGTGTCAAGAGGTGTTCCGAGTGTGAACTGTGAGATGCAAGTCATAAGTCCACCCATACGTGTACCTATAAGTACACCCGCGTTTCTCTGACAATTATTACGTCTCAACGTGATGAGCCCTATCGCTCTAAGGAAACCTGCATGCCCTAAAAAGCGTGTAGTTATGCCCGAAAATTTCTTTATTCATCAAGATTTTCATTTAACTAATG
The DNA here is from genome assembly GCA_934047225.1 of Ypsolopha sequella. NCBI lineage: Eukaryota > Metazoa > Arthropoda > Insecta > Lepidoptera > Ypsolophidae > Ypsolopha > Ypsolopha sequella. The sequence goes on from OW203987.1 coordinate 20,261,963, forward strand.
CCTGACAAAAAATATACCTTTATAAAATTTGGAAATGTAGAAAATTAATAATTAAATCGTAACAATGAAAACATTTAAAATGATGTATTCCTAATACTCACACACATATTACAATCAGTTCTTTAAGTTATATAATATCAAAAATAGAAACTCTTACGGTAATTAAGTGTCTGTCAGTTTGTGTATCCATGATTATGACCAAGGTGCAATAAAAAAGGTAAAAAATTTAGTTTTAGAAATGTGATGTTTTAATGATAAGAACCGCAGCTGCGTACGATCTTTTGTTTTGATGCATTATTGTCTAGCACGTTGTTATCTCGACTGTCGGTTTTAGTGACTTCGATAGCTTTTTAAGATATTTTAAATAAAAGTAAGTAAAGTAATAAAAAGGATGTAGCTTCGGCTTTAGTTATTCCAAAAAGTGGCGACAACGGTGCTGATATAAAATTTGTGTCACGCCATCCCCGTGGGTTTTTTAGACCACAACTTCTAAAATATGGCTTTACGGGTTTTCGAATTAACACACATTAACATAACTTAATCTAAGCGAATTAGGGCATGCAATTATTCGCAGATTTTTACTATCCGGATAACGGATAATGTATTATCCGGATAACCAGATAGTTATGGTAAAAATTAAGGGTAGTAATAAAAGCTCCGAAAACTAAATTAAAACCGCCCAAAAAAATGGCCTACCGCAAACATCTTGAAAAAAAACCGGCCAAGTGCGAGTCAGACTCTAGTCAGAACCTAGGGTTCCGTATTGTGGATGATAAATTTAGTTTTATCATTTTTTTTTCGTGAATTTCTCAACCGCTTTATTTTTTCTGTAATTCTTACGTAAACGCATATTACCATGATTTTTTTCATATTTTTCGGTCCACCAGTTTTGGAGATAAGAGGGGGGACATACATTTTTTATAGATTTTCAAGGATTTCTCGAAATAGATGCAATTAAATATAGCCAAACTATATATTATTACAATAAGCTTTTTAATACCTACAATGTGATACCCATATTGTATTTTTATAAATATTTTTTTTTATTTAATATACTTTTTTCATATTTTTAAATCACTATAGTTTTCCCGGTTATTGGTCAGTTATGATCTATAATGGACATTTTTTTCATATTTTTCGGTCTACCAGTTTCGGACATACACATTATTGTAGTTTTTTTAAAGATTACACAAAACCAGTGCCAGTAAATATAGTAAAAGTATATATTTTTACAATCACCTTTTTAGTGTCTACAGTTTGATACTCATATTGTATTTTTAGGATATTTTTATTTTTCTCACTTTTGTTTTGAAAATATTTTAAACAATTTCAAACTTTTCATATATTTTTTTACAAGTAATATGTAGGCAAATTAATGCTATTTTTGTGCCAAATTTCATGTCTTTATCTTTACGATGCTAAAGTTATGATGCTGTGAAATACGGACGGACGTAGATTAGACTTTATTTTATCGAAACAGGGATTTCTTAAAATATTCAAAAAATATTTTATCCATAGTTGTTTACTTATTAAATGATAAGTGCGATATTCAAGTAGAGCAACTTTAATGATACAGTTCGCCTCTCCATAAGAATCTACGCGAGGGAAAGGGAGCAACCGTGCGAGCGGGAGGTAAAATGACGTCGAGCTACACAACACACGTCTGAACGCTGCGATGTCCCAGCGAAACTAAGGGTAATATCGACGCGTTTTGTGTTTTAAACTCTCGATAAGTTTCGATTTGATAAATGTTCTAAAAATATTTTTTTAAATACCGTTTTTTGTTATTTCACTTATTAATAGTTCTATTCTACGTGTTTTAAATTTGACTACGCTAAACGATAGTTTTCTAGTAGAAAAAATATATTTTATCAGTGGTTGAATTCATAAAATAACAACTACTTAAAGCACTCGAAATAAGAAAACTAAAGTATTATCCAAAAAAGTAACCAGGTAAGATTATTGTTGAAGATATGGGAATAAATGTTACCTGAGTAAATTTCTTGTTTTTGTCATAATTTTTACGTGACGTGTGCATGAATGAGACTCTCAACGCGTAGAACATAAATAAAGGTATGTTTAAAGCCTAAAAAACCTATTAAAAGTAGCATTAAAGTAAATGAAAAAATAAGTTTTGAAATCTTCAAATTCCACACTATAAATTAACGTAAAATGTATTTTATTTATTGCTTTCCTACTAACTAAAATAAAATCTTTCTTTTCTGATAATTCTGCAAGAATACTGATTTTTAGGGGACTGGAGCCTTAAAGAGATATTAAGAATAAACTAAAGGAAAAAAAAAAATTTTAAGATCTTACCTTTATGTTATGTATGGCGTAGGTACTCGCAAAGGACTAAGTATTTGAAATTCAACCCGTTTAGGGGTAAAATTCATTTTTTGATATACCTGAACTCGCGCCACCAAAAAAATAACCCTGTGGCGAAGTCGTTATGTAAACTAAAATATGAAACAATATACTTTAAATTTAAACTTCTCAGAAGTTAATCAATGAAATATTTTCAGTAGCAGTAAAAAATAACAATTAAAGAACAGTGCATATGTACCTCACTGCGCTGTATGCCTTTTTGAGGGTAGAAAACGTGAAACCTACTTTTCGTTACGTCACATCTTAAATTATTAACTAACCGGATTTATTTGTTTGAGATCGTTCGGTACAATTCAAAATTGTCAAAATTCAACCCCTAAGGGTTTGAATTTCCGAAGCCGTCATTTAGAGTGTCTCACTTACATTATTTTAAGGGGACTCCGTCGGAAAAATCGGCAACTCGATTCGTGGTGTTCGAAATTTCTAACAAAACCATATAGAAAAAATTTAAAAATATCAGCTCGCACTACAACATGGCTGGTACGTCAGACGCTGCGGCTACCAGTGCGAAAATAGTATGTTTTTATATGTATCTTGAATAAAATAAAACAAATTTCCAAAAAGTGAGAAAATCATATCAAATTTTCATATTATTATCATTTTGTCTGGAAGTATAAAAAATTTGTACTGTTTCGATAAAAACTGCATCAGTAATATTATTACAAGTGGACAAAAACCGAGAAATAAGGGTGAATTTAAATATTTTTTTTGAAAGCCTTAATAGGGCAAATTTGAGATGGCCTTATATTGCCAAAACTAAATCTGCAATATATGTGCCCTTTTCCTTGATCATCAATAAACCAATCTAACAATAGAATTTGTGCAACTGTGACATAATATGAGATATTAGGACATTCGTATTAGACGGCACGAGCGAGTGTCCCATATCTAATTGTGTCCAGTTGCACACAATACTTTATATGAGATATTAGGACATTCGTATTAGACGGCACGAGCGAGTGTCCCATATCTAATTGTGTCCAGTTGAACACAATACTTTATATGAGATATTAGGACATTCGTATTAGACGGCACGAGCGAGTGTCCCATATCTAATTGTGTCCAGTTGAACACAATACTTTATATGAGATATTAGGACATTCGTATTAGACGGCACGAGCGAGTGTCCCATATCTAATTGTGTCCAGTTGCACACAATACTTTATATGAGATATTAGGACATTCGTATTAGACGGCACGAGCGAGTGTCCCATATCTAATTGTGTCCAGTTGAACACAATACTTTATATGAGATATTAGGACATTCGTATTAGACGGCACGAGCGAGTGTCCCATATCTAATTGTGTCCAGTTGAACACAATACTTTATATGAGATATTAGGACATTCGTATTAGACGGCACGAGCGAGTGTCCCATATCTAATTGTGTCCAGTTGCACACAATACTTTATATGAGATATTAGGACATTCGTATTAGACGGCACGAGCGAGTGTCCCATATCTAATTGTGTCTAGTTGAACACAATACTTTATATGAGATATTAGGACATTCGTATTAGACGGCACGAGCGAGTGTCCCATATCTAATTGTGTCCAGTTGAACACAATACTTTATATGAGATATTAGGACATTCGTATTAGACGGCACGAGCGAGTGTCCCATATCTAATTGTGTCCAGTTGCACACAATACTTTATATGAGATATTAGGACATTCGTATTAGACGGCACGAGCGAGTGTCCCATATCTAATTGTGTCCAGTTGAACACAATACTTTATATGAGATATTAGGACATTCGTATTAGACGGCACGAGCGAGTGTCCCATATCTAATTGTGTCCAGTTGAACACAATACTTTATATGAGATATTAGGACATTCGTATTAGACGGCACGAGCGAGTGTCCCATATCTAATTGTGTCCAGTTGCACACAATACTTTATATGAGATATTAGGACATTCGTATTAGACGGCACGAGCGAGTGTCCCATATCTAATTGTGTCCAGTTGCACACAATACTTTATATGAGATATTAGGACATTCGTATTAGACGGCACGAGCGAGTGTCCCATATCTAATTGTGTCCAGTTGCACACAATACTTTATCTACGACAAACAAAAATATGGTTTTCGAGTGACATTATTTATGATAATTTAACTAACAATTTAACGAAAAATGAGAAAAAGAACACTCGTTATGAAATTGTCGTGATACTCGTCATGATACCAGAGGCCTTGGAATTAGTATACATTGTACGTGCCTGAAACCAATCAGAAGCGAGAAGAAGTAAAAAGGCGTGGCTTAAGAAATTAAGACAGTCCGTCATCGCTTGTGATTGGTTCTCTAGCGGTGTTATAATAAATTTAGCCAATCACAGCGCAGAATTGCAGTGTTATAATGTGACATCATACATAACATCGGTTAATCAATGTAGGTCCTTACAAAAACGCTTTTAATGTTATAAATAATTACGTTATTGTGGTATGAGAGTACATAAAAATGCTTTGATCACCAATAGCACAATCTTCACAGATATTACATACACCTATTAGCATAGGCACCATCGCTATACTGTAATGCAGGGTTTCTCAAACTTATAGCCCCACGTACCCCTATAAAATTTCCCAGTCGACTGCGAACCCTTTTAAAACAAACTTGCCATAGAAGAATTTTTATTTAAATATAAAAGATAATACAGTTACAAAGTAATGTTGTTAATTAGTTAATGTGATAGGTGGGCTTGTTTCTTGTCGCAAATTGAGTCGATCTTCGGAGCAATTTTGTTCAATTTGCGTGTTGTCCGCGCGACCCAGCCAGTCAGCCACCATAACGTAAATCTTGCTACGAACCCCCTACGATCAACTGGCGAACACCTGGGGGTTCGCGTACCCCCCTTTGAGGAACCCTGCTACAATGCATGTATCAGTTGAAGGCTACAAAATTAATTGTGAAGGTTGTTTATTTAACCAGAGTGCTCAAAACATAATCTTTTTACATATAAAATTCAAGTTCGATCAATTCATATCCTTGTAACTTGAGAACCACCCGACATATTTTAATGTGGTTTCCACTGTAACACAAGAGGTTCATTAAGGACTTTTTTGGAATTTGGCCGCTGTACCTAGTTGTGATCAATTTTATGTATTTTATAAAATCAATTGACATTGCGATTTCGTCTTTAGCACAACAGGAGAAACCGAGTACCGAGAGAAGAGGGCTAGTTAATATTAAATAAAAACTAAATAAACAACATGTAATTATAAACATGAGTAAACAAAACATACAAGTGATATGATTACAGAGATCCCAACAAAAATAACTTTATCTCTGTTGTGCAGTGTATGCCATGACACATTTATATCACATCATGTGGAAAATAACACAGATTGCTTGACACATTTAAATTTCGTTTTCCGTTTCCTACATGCGTTATGTGACAAATAAGCAGTGATTATTGCAGTGCTTTTAGGGGGCAATATTTATGTTTCTTCAAGGCAATACTATCAACTACTGTTTCCAAGAGCAATAATTAAATATGTGTGATATTTTGTAAAAAGAAACAATGTTATCTCTCTGTACATAAAAGATCCTTGATAAAATATGCTAATTCTTTAAAAAAGAGTTTAGCTAATAAAAAAAATATGAAATTTTATGCCAGGTTACTGTTTTGGTCAATATTATAAAATATTGGTTTTGGTAAACAGGGATTGTCTTTGTATTTTAAATGGAATTTTTGGGAAAATTTCTTATGCTAGGCAATGTGCGGAGCTTCTTGCCAAGGCCGAGCTTCGTCACCGCGAGGCCGAAAATATGTTACTTTTGTTTGGAATCTGTTGGCCTTCGGCCGAAAGTTTCTTTTGGTAATATCATATCTCATGATTTCATGAACGACAGATGCTAGCCTCCCCATGTTTGGACTCAAATGAAAGGTATTTTTTTACTATTTTAACAGTTGACATTTGACATTTGTGAAAAGTGGTTCGATTTGCATGAAACTCGGCTTCCGAAATTTTGGGGGTCGCTTATCACGGTACAGTGTCAATTTTGACTATTTTTGACATATGTCACGCGAGCTGCTGCCATGCAGCCCACGCACCTCAGTCCCCAGGCTGACGCAACATTATTGAATCCTGGCCCGCCCGACGTCTCGACATACACTAAAATGTCTCGATATTTGCGCAAATTGCATAATAAATTAATGGTTTATTTATCACGGGAGTCGATATTACAGTGTCAGCTAATTTGCACACAGTTTTATAAAATACGTTAAAGGCAATTTTGCATTGCTGAAAAAAATAGTACCCAAAAAAGTATAATAAATACAAGTACTTTTTCCGCTATAAATATATAGCGAATAAATATTTGTCTTATCTTAAAATTGGGTATTTTTTTACTCCTCTTTTCAGAGGGTTCTGATGGAACCGTAGCGAAATACGGCAGCTCTATATTACAAATATGTTGTTTATAGTTTATAATAACACCATTTACAAATTAAACTTGCTTAGGACAGCGATTTTCCACTTAGTGGCCAATGACCCATACAAAAACAGTCTAAAGCAGTAAACAGCAAATACATTTAAACACAACATACCACTTCAAACCCTACACATTATTGTTTAGTTTCCTTGATCTCAAGAATCATTAATCATTCAAAGAGATACTTGTTATTATTGTTTATATGTATATAACAAAAAGATAACCTTTGATACAATGATTATTCAACCTATTAGTTATTATTTGCTATAAATGCTATGCTTTGAGGTAAGGATAATGTAGACTTAATGATATTATATGATAGAAGACTAGGTAAATAAGTTGCAGTGCCCCTCAGGGCTTATGCTTGGATCTAAGTCTTATAATGTACGTACCATCTATGTAACAGCATAAAGGCAATAAATACTGAAAACTGAATACTGAATAGGTACTTTAGCCCTTCAAATATTTTTTACAATCAAGGTAAACATTGTCTATACTTTGTTTTAAAAAAACACTTGTCCTTATCCACATATTACGTACAACTTTATTATGCCCGACCGGTTTCGCTGTAAAGCATTTTCCAGGGCTTTTTACACATCCTAACTAACAAATAAATCATACAAACTACAATCACGTCTAAAATGACGTACAAAAACATATTAGACATGATTGTATTTTGTATGATTTATTTGTTAGTTAGGATGTGTAAAAATCCCTAGAAAATGCTTTACAGCGAAACCGGTCGGGCATAATAAAGTTGTACGTAATATGTGGATAAGTACAAGTGTTTTTTTAAAACAATGTTTTATAAACTCCACCAAGTGCCAACAATCACTAGCATCTACTATTGTCTATACTTGTTGGTCAGCGAACATTCAACATTATCTATGGAATAATGTTCATCCGTGGGTTCATCCAACTGGAGTCAAACATACAGGCATGCCTAGGTACATAGTATAGTCCGAGGTAATGCTCTCAATTGGCACCACTGCAATGGAACTCTATACTTTGATTAAGCCGAGTTAGCTGGACCTAGTGAGTGATACCTAGGAAGTTGATATACCGTTTTGCAGAAAAGCTGATTTGGAAAATTTTTAGGGTTCCGTACCTCATAATGAAAAAACAGAACCCACATAGGATTACTTTGTTGTCCGTCTGTCTGTCTGAGATATCAAGTTGAAACTGATACCTCCTACAGCAGTCTACGGCCCCATGATGCTGTAAAAAAATCATGCTTCTAACTTGACGCAAAAAAAATTGAGAACTTGAAATTTAGTTTACAGGTATGGCACACCACGGGAATAAATCAAAAAATTACAAATATTTTTTTATTTAGGAAAATATGAATAACCACCTTAATTAGATATATATATTATTATAGTTTAAAAGATCATAAATGACAAGTTAAGTTGGTTGTTCATAACTGCGAGTGGAATTATTTACCATGTTTTTAGGGTTCCATACCCATATTGTGTGGTGGTACAGAACCCTTTGTGCACGAGGCCGACTCGCACTTTGCCGGTTTTTTTTTTTATTTGATTCTTAGCAGTAATTGAATATTTTCTTTCCAATATTTAACTTTTGACATAGATATTTTCTATTTCCCTTGAAAGTTGGATATAGAAGAGATGTACACTGTAGTGAGATATATAAGGTGTAAGAGATAAAATATTAAATTAATCAAAATGTAGAATAAGGCAGATTCTGAAGGCTTTAACTTTAGTTGTAATGCCGTCAAAACTTGAATTTTTCCAAAGCAATTTAGCTTCTGTTCCTACCATTTAAGAACCATTTTGCAATGAAGAAAATTTAGTTTTGACAGCGCTTAAATTAAAATTAAAGCTTTAACATCTGTCTGCATAAAAACCATTTTTGTTGTAGTGGTTTAGGTTTTCATAGATACTTAAAGGGTTCTTAGAGGATGGTATTAAGACATGTATTAAGGTATTAAGGCACATGGGGCTTGTTTTAAGAGGCCTGAACATGGAGTTTAGGGTACAGCTTCTCCTTTCGGGCAGGTGGAGGCCTAGAAAAAAACTAGTTACATTACAAGTCAAAGTAAGATGATATCTAAGTGGCATGATACTGCTCTACATTCTAAAAGTTACTTTTAACATCATATACCACCCTTACTTGTGATTTTTATTAAGATTCATATTAGCGGATACAGAGGGGTGGCTATGGGGGTCATGGTACCCCCAAAATGCCCAGAAATTCCATATAATTGACTATATGACTCAACTTTTTAATTCAATTTGGTTGCACTTTTACACAACATAGGTACTCATATATAAAAGGTATAGCTACAGGTTTGCCAAAAGCACCTTAAGGCTTAAGAAACCTAAAAACATCCCTTTTTTTACTTTATGATAACCCTTGTCAGAATGCCCCCCCCCAAATCAAATCCTGGATCCGCCCTTGTCATCAGCTTAAATATCGGAAGACGACTAAGCTTTAGCAATAAGAGATAACTTACCTTTCAGTGATTCCCACATCTGAAATGTACAAAATAGTTATACTTAGTACTAAATAAGTAGTAGGTACTTACATGTTTAGGCTTCTGAAGGTCTTCGCATAAAGTACTTTTGAGAATTATCGAGCCACGTAAAGTCAACGAGACCACGGATTGTCGCAACAGTACTAAATTGTTTTATTGCACTTAACAAAGAGAAATGCAGCCGGCGAGGAAAACAATTAAAAATAGCATAGAGTTGAGGAACTGGTTTAGGAATCCAAATGGTCACTTATGAAGAATAATTCACGGAAAAGGATAAACATTTCAATAAATAGGTACATTGTTCTACACTATTAAAATTTAAACTATTTATCAATAGACAGAGACGCGATGACCCAAGTCCCCGCCTCGATAACTTATTATGTTCTACGTCTACGACGTAAATAATGGAGTTCAGATCAATACACACACTTCAAAATCCTTTTTTAACTTCCGCGGAAATGTATCGTATAACTCGTTATCGTCAATAATAGATAAATTCACAAATTTTATGCAAAATTTATGGAAATCGGAAAACTCATCTCCATCTCCATCCGTAACTTTGCGCATCTGTCAATGTTTTTATTTTATCGGAAATCGGAAAATATCAAAACAAAATACAGGTTGCGCCATCTAGTGATAACTTCATTAAACATTAATAACAAGCAAAATGAGATTTTATAAGAACGGGTTAAGAGCAATATTTAAACGTGCAAGGTTTTTTAAATCTGTCGTTCGGAAACGGAAACGACAAACTTTTTAAAAGCTACGGATGCTTACAGAGTTCTGCGACAGAAATAGTTTGGGTGTTTTGTAGTTGCGACTTATTATTGTTACGTTGGTCGCGCTATCATGTACTTTTTATTTAACTTCTTGATATATGATAATCATGATATTCACTTTTTCTTCACTGATATTTTCTTAGAGTATTAAATCATCTACACTGTAAGGATATTTTTGATAAAATTGTCGTGTCGTATCAGCCAGACAGATGTACCCTTCTATTAACTTATGGTCTCCATCACACCTCGCTTTTTGTTTACAATCTGCAGGACCTCTTCATTGCTCTTTTCTATCCAACTTATTCTTTCCATTCTTCGCCAACACCACATTTCAAAAGCTTTCAGTCTTTCACTGTCACGTTCTATCATGGTCCACGTTTCACATCAATGTATGTATACCTATAGTCTTAGAATATTATTTATATAGTGCTCCAGACGAACACTTTTAAGAATATTCCGTGATATGTGAACTTTGAAAAGGTGCTTTTTGTTATTGAAAGCTTTCTTTGCTATCGCTATTCTAGTGACTATGTCTGGTGTACATCTGTAGTCAATGGTAATCATAATTAACTACATATCTAAACTGTTTCGCTTGTTCTACAGGTTTTGAATTTAATTTTATTGGGTTATGTTTTGTTTTTGGTGTTATTAAAGTTTTAGTTTTATTTAAGTATACATACTTATTAATTTTTAAACCAACTTTTTGAAATACTAAATCCATAACTGCTTCTACTTCCTCTACATAACTGATTTGGACTTTCTTAAATTCCATCAATGGCGCAAGTCGACGGTGATGTTATGTCAATCAAAATACGCGACGAGAATCTCTGTTTAGAACATAGACTTAGGATATAATATTGTTTAGACATTGATGCCTATTATTGTTCTTAATGAGTGTTTAGAAGATGCTTTTTGCATGAAACATATGAAACGACAAAAATGGTTCTTGGGAACTTCGCCCGAGGTGCGTTCATTAAAGAACCCTAAGCTGGGTAGGAACGCTGAGTTTATTAACGGGTTTCGTCGTGTAGCGACACTCCAAACGTTAGTTATCATTATTGTATAATAAGCGGGGCCTACTGAAAAAGGCATATTATAAAATAAATGAATATTTGGATGATGGTGAAGCATGGTGTGGTGTTACAGTGATAGTGATATTTGTCATGATAGTAGTTTATAATTTAAGTAAGTAGTATAATTTCCTAACTTATGATCCCTCTAAGGAGTTAACATTAATTAATTACAGACTGTAAAAGGAAATAGACTATATAAGACAGGTAGACAAAGATATATATATTTTTGTTTTTTTCATTACCTCTATTCCTGCTGTCTTGTATTTTCTTATCTCTTAGCTACAGTAGATATACTTATGTAAGTAATTAGTATAGTATAAGTTTTAGTATGTAACCGATATGTAAAAAAAAGAAGAAAATATGCTATAAAAAAAGATATGATTTTGCTAAGTTTCTTGCCCTCCTTCTTAGCAAGACTAATCAAATGGGTGGAGGTAGGCATGTATTTATATATGTAAACTATTAGCATGTAATATACAAGGTGACTTTTTGATCATTGTCCAAATTCACACTTTACTAGTATAAGTTTTAGTATGTAACCGATATGTAAAAAAAAGAAGAAAATATGCTATAAAAAAAAGATATGATTTTGCTAAGTTTCTTGCCCTCCTTCTTAGCAAGACTAATCGAATGGGTGGAGGTAGGCATATATTTATATTGTAAACTATTAGCATGTAATATACAAGGTGACTAAATATTATTTATAAATATTATTGCTACATAAATTATATAAACCTTTAATTTAGTTCGTGTAAGTACTTTTATTATTTTATTACATATATTTTTATAAGATTAAATTTGACTCGTAAAAAGTGTACTCGTATTATGTATACCTAATTTACAAAATAAACTATTTCAATTTGAATTTGCAATATGTTTAGTACAAATATAACGTTGATAGGACCCCTCCTCTGTACGAAATTTAAAAGCAAAAATGTCAACTGACGTTTGGATCCTATACGAACCTTGCGAACCTTGCTCTGAGTTGATGATGAAAAAGTCGACATCATGTGTAGCGACACTGTCATTTTTAAACGGTCAGTATTGAGTTCAGACGCAAGTTGATTTTTGAACGGGTTAGTGTTGCGACCTGGGTAGGAAACCCAACTCGGTGTGAGTTTCTGAACGACTAAATCGGCAGTTTATTAGTTGTCATTTAATTTTATATCGGAAAGGTACCGGACACCCCTTAGAATATTCTAAGGGACACCCAGTCCAGTGTTAATAGGACTCACTTATACTCCTGCAAATAAAACAGTTTTCTACACAAGTTGTACTACAGTCAGTCTTAAGATATTTTTATGGTAAAGATTTACTATAATTGCCTGAAAAAACTCGATGAACCCTACCCTCAGCGCCCCCAAAATACGTTTCTGTGTTCCACCACTGTATATATCCCCAAAACTGAGAATTGACCCTAGAAGGAGCCGGATACATGTAGACCTTCGATACGAGCTAAATGGAAACCAAGTATTTGTTCACTAAACATTTTCCGGTCTAAGTATTATAAATATAAAGTATGGTAGTTGAAAATTTTAAACTATTGTATGCAACGACGTTGCATACAACTTACGTCGTTAATTCTATGTTTTGTAAATTGTAATTGTTAAATTGTGAAATGAGTATTTTACGCGACAGTTTCTTTACCGTACGTGCATTTCATTCAATGGCGCACGAACTTGGACGAATAAACCAGCACACGAACCTAAATAATAAAAAGATAAGAATGTACACATAATCATTAGGTAAAATTTTAGGTATAAAAGGGATGTTCGGTAATGGTAAATCACAGTATTCATTAAACGGTGAAATGGCGTCAAAGGGATCGATTTTCTTTTTTGTAGTCGTGCTGAGCATTGCGGTACGTACCTATATACATTGTCTTGTCATACACTTTTTTGTTATAACTTATAGTTATCAAAGTTATACCTCTTATAACTGATATATAACGTACGCAACATTCTGGGCAGCATTTAGATGGGTTTAGATTCTCCTTCATTTTCGATTCCATTGACATGACCCACGGTTTAAGTTGTGTTGGAATAATTATGAAGCTATAACTTTATCGAGGAGAAACAACTAAAACAAACGATAACCGTACCTACTTCCATATTTAAATACATATAATATATAATATTATTTTAATACCTACTCTTTGTTTAGTTTTTAGACCGTCAGGTTGTTAGGTATACTTTTAGGTTAGTAGTGTTTGTTGAATATTATATTTATTATAGTTACATACATATTTATATCACTCATTATGCACTCATTTTAAATTTCAAAAAGCCAATGTATAATGTTTCTTCATCTCTGTCATCTATGGTTGACTGGAAGAAATTTCTTTCAGAAATAAGTCCGCCTTTGCCTTGTATTTCTCTTAAATCTGTATTTATCTGTGTTTTGTGTGCAATAAAGTGTTTATTATTATTATTAGTTCTCGATTATTCTCAGTGGTCTTTTTTAAAATCCACCTCCACCTTTTGAGTGTAGTTGACTGGATCCAGATATTAATTTTATTTTCCAGCTCTGTTCAGCTCAATGCTGCGGCTCGTGTATGGCAGCTCCCTGCTACCCTTCCTATCCTCCAGTGATATTGCAGACCGGTTGCGGCCGTGGCAAGAACAATAACTCCATGTACCCCTTGTTACTCCTACTGCTGCTCTCCGGTGGCGGCGGATTTGGTTGCTAAAAGACACGACGGATATCTCAATCCATGTTGCACTCCAAGAAACTGTTGTTTATAAACTTCTTGATGCATTCCCAGACCCATAGATAAATCACTAACAGAATGAGGCCTTCGGCCTCGTCCCACAGGCAAACACTAAAAGATTTAATTTAAAAAATATAAGTACATACTATAGCCGATTCTGAAGGCTTTAATTTTAGTTTTAGTGCTGTCAAAACTAAATTTTCTTCATTGCAAAATAGTCCTTAACTGTTAGGGTTAGAAGTTAAATTACTTTGGAAAATTTTAAGTTTTGACAGCACTAAAACTAAAATTAAAGCCTTTAGAATCGGCTTCACTTATATCACAGAATAAGAATTCTTATTCTGAGACTTATGTAGTTAACTCTTATGTACATAAATAAATATGTAAGCAAAGCCTGCCACATTTGTAAACGAGTAACGGCAATACGAACTGCTAAAGGACGCTTTGCACGGTCACATCGTTACAAATTTATCATCGACGGAAAATTAAAAGAGCCTCCATACAATTCATACCTTTAACTTCCTTAATAGTAAAAAATATTTTTCAATGTAAGTGCTCGTAAAGGCCCACTTTTTATGCATCAAAACCGAACAGAAAGTAAATCATTTTGCCCGAGGGCTTTATTATTATGATTTTTTTTAATTTATTTACAATGGTTGGCTAACCTGCAGCCTTTCCTGTGTACCATACATGTTATACTTTTTTTCTACTCTTTAACGGCTCTGGATACAGACCTTTTGAGCCAATCATAATTTAAAGTTCAACGTAGTATGATACACGGGCGTAAGAGCAATAAATTACTCAGTTACGTTTAAAACACTCGCTACGCTCGTGTTTTAAATCGTCCTCGTAATTTATTCCTTTTCGCCTTTATAGCAAAAACTACTATTAAAAAATTTAAAAGCACCCATTGGACGCTTTTATAATTTTGCACGGGAACAGCACGGCACGATATTTTTAACGTTAAGATTTAAGGCGATACAAAAAAAAAGGGGTTTTTTCGAATCCATTTACTCCACTATAACGTCAGCTACGTATTTCATTTTTGGATAAATGTTTATTGAGTATTTAATTAAGATTCTCACTTAAGGAAAACGCAATTGGATAAAATTTTCTCGATAGAATTTAATTCCGAAAAGACCTCTAAATTGTTTTATTTTTTCCTGACAATGTATTTGTAAAGTCTCTTTGAATTTTTTTTTTTTGACAAAATAGCTTAGTATATTTTATATTAATAAAAAATAGACCTTTTGATACTTTTCCACGAATCTATCCCACTCACACTGAGGGTTTTTTCGCATATGGAGTAACAGGGACGCTAAAATTTTACATAGCGTCTTAAGAGGGAAGTAAAATGTATGGAATTGTAGGCAGACGCTTATATGTAAATTATAAAGAAATCTCTTGTTCGGATACATAAACAATACCATGTTTAGATTTCCTTCTAAAATTTTAAAGAAAAACATAAAGAAACGTTTTATTTCAAAACTCCTTTATTTTAACCCTTTCATCATTTGTATTCAAGAAATATCCGCAGGCTCACGTTTACTGTACAAATATTAAAAGTAAAAACTACGAAATATCAACAGACATATTGATATCGAATTGTTCGACGACAACACACAGCACAGCAGCCTTTAACGATAAAGATAATGAATATGAAATTTACAATATACAAGGTGAATTTGCGAACATCGTCCAAATTCATACTTGAGCCTTGGTAAGTGATCAGCATCATGAAACAATAACGATTTTTGTAAAATTCATGAAATTATATTTCCACTCCCCATAGTGATTCACTCAGTACTGGGAGTGGAAATACGAATTTCACAAAAATTGTTATTGATTCATGATGCTGATCACTTACCAAGCCTCCAATATGAATTTGGACGATGATCAAAAAGTCACTAATCAACGAACTAAATGGACCAAACGTCAATGGAAGAGTTGCATCATACTTTATTGAACGAGTGAGCGAAGCGAACGAAGTTCTCCGAGTCTACTTGAACAATCCTTCGTTCGTATCGTATGTATGAATGTGTATCCGAAGATAACTCGAGTATCGTTGATCGGAACATTATGAAATTTGTTAGGCGAGTAAATGAGGCAAAAAGAATTTCTAAGTTCTAAGATGAGCCACAAGATCACAGTTCGAGGCGAACTACCATTAATGATAGGTAGCCTATGTGCTACAAGGATTCACAGCTGCGACCCCTTGTCTTGTCACTGTCATGGTATAATAGGCCATGGTCACTGTTATCCACGCCATCAGGCTTAGAGCAACGCGGACCTGCCTACGGCCGGAGGTCCGCGTTGCTCTAAGCCATCAGGGGATCTAAAAAGGCCGACTTGGGTGAATCCATAATATGATTCATTCAAAGCGGCCTTTTTAGGGGACCATCCTTATAGCACGTTACATTTTTTTATATGACATAAATGCCAAACATATTTGTCAAATGTACACCTTTGCACATGGTTCCTTTGAAAGGTAATTTTTCCGAAAGGCTTATCCATATAGTAAAACAATGACTATCTCCTCTATGGGCTTATCTAATTCTGCAATTACCTTAATAACTGGGGCTCTACCGCGTAATTCTCATTTGTATCAACTTCAAACAAATGCATGGGAAATTCAACGCGTGTAAAAGAGATGGCATGTTAGGCGGGCGTCGTCGCACGCACGACAAATTTCAATCTCAAGTTGATGTTGATGAAAATGAGAATTACGCGGTAGACCCGCCGCTGTTTGTTAAAGAAAGGTCCGATTTGCTGGATAAATAAAAATTAATAAATAAAAATGCAATTTAGCAATTAATCAATTAATTTGAATTAGGATAACTTATCTCAAAACTAGTTATCCGAAATGATACCTACTTAGGCATAGAATTAGATATAGGGCTTCGGTAAAAAGTAAGTACATTTATCAACGGAATCCATACCAAGTGGTATTGATTTGGACTATTTGTTTATAAAAATTCCATTATGATAATAATACTATTATAATTTTTTAATTACTTTTGCCTACCTAATATTATTAACTATTTTACAAGTTAAAACAAGATTCTATAATAAGTCATTTCACACAATGTTTATTTGCAAGACTCGGTCCTTGCTAGCAACACTATCGACATCCATACAGGTCGTAATTCTTTTGTAAAATGAGCAGATTCGAATTCCGGCAGGTTCGATTCGAAGGTAAGTCATTTTTGAAAACGCTTTGAATGCAATTTTTTCTTATTCAAAATCGATGACGGAGTTCTTTGTGCAAATTTCTCTTTCTCTGATAGATTAGATTTTCCCCATACTACCCCATTTTAACGCGCTACCCATTATGTATTTGTATTGTAATAGCATATAATTTCACAATAACTAAGTAAATATGCGAACAATGATAGTAGATCGTTTTAATGAATATCTAGAATCAATAAGATCTTTCAGAAACCATAGATTTAGTATAAGTCAGAAACTTAAATAATTAAAGTTTAATTCTATATATTTTTTTCTCTGAATTATATTGAATCGATAGCGATAGCTATGTATATATTTGTAGGTACCACAGACCATCACATCACATTAACACGATTCATGTCACTCACCATCATCATAGGTTTTACTATGCCATCATAAACTGTACCTTTAACTGTGAAAAGTTTTTGGTCGGTACAGTCTTAGAGCAACGCGGACCTACGGCCGGAGGCCCGCGTTGCTGTAAGACTGTACCGACCAAAAACTTTTTACAAAAAATAGTAACCGACTTCAAATATAACAGCTGTTATATTTGCTAGCAGTCATTCACTAAAAAGTTAACCGATGGTTCCATAGATTTAGTATAATATACTACCGTTAGATTGTTAATGCAAAAAAGAAAGAGCATATATATACGCGTATGTTAGAGCGAGATAGATAGCCGAGACAATTTTTCTAACGCTATGGGCCGATGGGCCTACAGTTAATTATGAACGAAACGAATTCTGCGTATTTTTGCAAAATCTCTGGTTTTAAAGTGCAATTTCGTGTTTATTACACGCGATTGATTATCGTTACGTGTATCATTGCAGTATGGGAAAGCACATCGGTAAATTCACGAGTTGTGTTGAGACCTGGATAGCTCAGTAGTTAGAGCAATCGCCCGGTAAGCGAGAGGTCCCGGGTTCGACTCCCGGTTCAGAGCTCCTCACATCCAGATTTACTTTTCTTTCTGCTTTTCTATATAATGTTAATTTATATCTCCTTGCGATGGATACATCGCGAAGTGTTCAAACATAAAATTTATTTCTGTCATAGTTTCCATTAGAGTAATGTGTTCTTCACTACCTAATGCTGTAATAGGTGACGGTAGGGCATAATGGTCTTTGACTAGCTTTGAATACACTAGCGTCCTCTAGGCGCCAAGTGGCTCACTGTAAAGTGGGTATCTATAAATATCATTGCAGTATGGGAAAGCACATCGGTAAATTCACGAGTTGTGTTGAGACCTGGATAGCTCAGTGGTTAGAGCAATCGCCCGGTAAGCGAGAGGTCCCGGGTTCGACTCCCGGTTCAGAGCTCCTCACATCCAGATTTACTTTTCTTTCTGCGTTTCTATACTGCAATGATATAATGTTAATTTAAGCGTTCTGTCCTTATCTATTGAAAAAAAAAAGACAGGACGGACGCTTAAAATAAGGTCAGTTTTGTCAAATAAGTTAATTCGTGTTACGCCGAATCGACACCGTGCGACAGAGATGACATTAGAACCCATATCGCGACCCATAATTTATGAATGCGGCCAACGCCGTTCATGAATTAAAAATTTCGTAAGGTGCCAACACTGACAGCAGGGCAGCAGGATAGGGTACAATATAATTTGTATATAATTTTCAACACGACACCGAGTGAATCCGAGGGTAAAAAGTATTATGAAACGGGTCTAGGGAGTGTGAATATTGCACTGACAAGTGCGATTTCTAACGCTACCTATATAGGTACTGTTAAAATTCACCTGACAGTTGAAATTTCTATGTTTTTCCGGCTCTTGCACAACATTTGTCGCGTTTAACGCACACGCATCGCTGCAGTGATGTAATGTGCAATGGGTTGGAAATTTGGAATGAGTTATAAATGATCATTTTGCAAGACTTTGACAAGCATCGAGCATCGGAAATATTTTCCAATGCTCTCTGCTTCGTATTCGTACACAGAGTCACATACTTATCTTTTCCGGTGGCGAAGACTGTCAACCAGTGAATATAGAAGCCATTTTAGTTTGGCCCACCACACGACGATCACACGTTTCGAAACGGAACCCAAGTATTAGTCGTACCCTGCGGTCCGTAATAGAATTACAATGGATCATAAGCCATTCACTTCATACTTTCGTAATCGATTTTAGCGAAATAATTCTATTTCGGAACGCAGGGGTAAAAACCTCAGAATCCTTAATCTGAGGTAAAAACATATGAATCCGTAGAGAGAGTAAAATATATTTACTCCCTCTACGACTACGAATGAATCGAATACTAGTGTGTGCACAAACGCTCAGTCCAAGGAAAAAAAAAAAACTAAATTTTTGTCTATGATTTTGGCAAAATGACGGACTGAACAAAAATGTTGTGGTTTTTTAATATTTTGCAAAGAATTATTTGATTTCTCAAGAGTTAGGTACTTAAAAATATCATTCATAGAAACAATTAAGTTTTAAATTGCACAAATTGACGTAGGAAATTACCAAAACAAATAATTCAAAGTGTTCAAAGATGAAGCTGTTACAAAGACATCCTTATCTTTTTGTTCGTTATTAATCAAAGCAGTGAGTGATTATTAGATAAATAATCTAGTGTAATTATCTGTTCAAAGCCTGAATACCCACTTATACAGTCTGTTGATGAGTAACAGCAGAAGGTAATGATTGGGTAAAAGTGGGACGCGCGCTATGTCGAGTTCGAATAGCACCGACGGCAATGATGACGAGACCTGTCCTCTCCACGAGTGCGTGTTCGGCGGTGACGTTCGGAAACTGTCCTCTCTGTTACGCTTCAACGACGTGACTCGCAAGGACAAGCATGGCAACACGGCGCTCCACCTCGCTGTCATGTTGGGCCGCAAAGAGTGTGTCCAGCTGCTTTTAGCGCATGGCGCTCCCGTCAAAGTGAAGAACTTGGCGGGCTGGTCGCCGCTCGCTGAAGCCATCAGCTATGGCGACCGACAAACCATATCTTCTCTGGTCCGCAAACTCAAACAACAAGCAAGAGAACAGATGGAGGTTAGACGACCTGATCTCATCCGAGCTCTCGCCCAGATACAAGACTTCTACATGGAACTAAAGTGGGACTTTCACTCCTGGGTACCTCTAGTTTCTAGAATATTGCCATCTGATGTTTGTAAGATCTATAAAGCTGGTTCAGGAATCAGGCTGGATACAACTTTAGTTGATTTTACTGATATGAAATGGGAGAGAGGAGACATATCTTTCATATTTCAAGGAGAAAAAGCCCCTAGTGAGTCTCTTACTGTTTTGGATAACAAAGCTAAGGTTTATCAGAAGGTGAGATATGAAGAGACTGAGACAGAAATAGAAGATGAAGTCGATATACTCATGTCCAGTGACATCTTGGCTGCCCAAATGTCAACAAAGGGTATCTCATTTGCAAGAGCACAGTCTGGATGGATATTTCGTGAAGATCGCAAGGAAACTGTGGCTGGTATCTATAGAAGTGATATTTATACAATTACTGGATTGGTATTGGAGTCTAGAAAGAGACGTGAACATCTGTCAACTGATGACTTACAGAAAAATAAAGCTATAATTGAAAGTCTGACCAAGGGCAATACACAAAATCTAGACACAAATGGGGAGCCAGCACGACGTGCCTCTTTGAACCCCCCACCAGAGTGTGCAGTAGATTGGCCCACATACTTAACTGCTATACCTGGGCAATATCCAGGTTTAGGAAGAGAGCTAGTGTACAAGGAATCATCACGGAACTTCCGTGCAACCATCGCAATGAGTGATGATTTCCCTCTGAGTGTGGATATGCTTCTCAATGTCCTCGAAGTGATAGCACCTTTTAAACATTTTGCTAAATTACGAGAATTTGTAGCTATGAAACTGCCCAAAGGATTTCCTGTCAAAATCGATATCCCAATTTTACCTACAGTGACTGCCAAAATAACATTTCAAAAGTTTGAATTTCGTGAAGATATAGCAGCTGGTATGTTCAATATACCTGAAGACTTCATAGAGGATCCGCTGAGGTTCCCTGACTTATGACGCTTTGATATTCTAACACTGTTTGAAGTGAATGAGAGGCCTACGTGGCAGTGGGAGGTGCGACAGGCGCGGAAAAAGCGTGGCGCGCGATTGGCGCTGTGCTGCCGGCGTTCTGGGGCTTCACCAGGCCTGCTTAGCATTGAGTTCCCTATGCTTTTCGGCCTGGGAAGCTCCTACTCTAGCCATTGTGTCCTCTTTGTGGAATAGCCAGTTTTTGTTCTTGACTTGTAGTAATTGTGAAATTTGTGGTAAAACTGTGTGGTATAGTGTTTAGTTCTCCAACAGTGTTAGAATGCATTGAATGTTAAACTTTGGATACCTCTTAAAAACACTTGCACTCAATTTATTTATTAATCCCATGTGATTTTATTATGAAAATTTAATTTAAATATTAATGTGTTTAAGTCTTAATTTAAAACCCTTTTATTTCATATGACTAAAGACATTGAAACATCAATGATTGCAGAAGGTATCTTGAAACTTTTTGTAATGGCAGTTTTGTAAATATAGTGTAATTTGATGATTGCTCATTTACAGATTTCGTCCATTCTGCTTGAATTTTAAACTTGTACATTTATTTGCTTATTTATTTTATTATAGTTTAGATACTTATTTAATTTTATCAAGATTACAACAAAACCATGTAGAATTTATTTGAACCTATAATTAGGGATCCTTCAGCCCTCTAGTTAGTGAAACTTGTATACCTAATGATAAATTCTGTTTTTACTACCCAAAGTGGCCTACTGTACTTTAGTGTACCTATGTATATCAAATTAGATCAAACAAGCCTGCCTAAAGTATATGTATTTGTGTAATTTTGACCTGATAAATATGAATTTTATAGTAAGACAATTTTGTATGAAAATGTCAAATCAAAATCCACATTATTTATTTATGCAAGTAGATTTTTTGTAATGTTCACTGCAGTTGATGTAACATGGTATTTACCAGCCTAAAGATCAGAGAAGACAGCATTAAGTAAGATATCTGTTGTTGTGCCTGTACCAACATTATTGTTTGTACCTTTGTGACGTTATTATAGACTCTGCACCTGAGTAGATATTTACACTTCGACATTGCGCAACACAGACACAGTAAAGAAAAATTTTCTTTTACCATCCAATAACTATTAATTTCATTATCGAATTTCAACATGCCCAGTGATGGATGAAAAAGAATAGTTTGCGCAAGTTTATTAAGCAAGAGGGTCATGTAATGTAAAGCCATATCAGTTCATTTAGTGAGGAAGCTTCACTTATGAATTCACCTATAGAACAAATTCACTATGGTCGCTTAAGGCGCTTCATGCTGCGAATGTGCTGCCACTATAGAAAAAAAAACATTATTTACTCACGAGAATAATTATTGAACATCTGCTCAAGTAAATGCGTAGATATATTAATGAACTATTTTTAAATAGCATAGTTTTCATAGACAATGTCTTTGATGAGCTAAAATTTCAAGTTATGATAAAAGCGGCCGTTCTTAGCAAAAGTTAAAATTTTAGCTCATCAAAGACGTTGACTATTAAAAATAGTTCATTGCTATATCTACACATTTACTTGAGCAGATTTTCAATAACTATTCTAGTAAGTAAATAACGATTTTATTTCTAAAGTGGCAGCACTTTCGCAGCTTATAGCGCCTTAACTTTGTTTTCGCGACGTGACACTTTCTATGTAGTAACTTATTTCTATGTGCAACATATCTTTAATATTTTGGGGGATAATTTAAAGTTTATATACACTGTTGTAGAAAAATGTAGATGAAATCAGCTTGTAGTATTAGAACATTTTGAAGTAGACTTTTTAACTTTGTGGACAACTACTTTAAGTACAATGACCTAAATTAATTCGACAATAACATAAATAAATCCCACCTAAACAGATTATCTTAAAAATAATATCTTGCCAATGTTTTCACTGTTTATTTATTCTATCTTAATGATGTATTTAATTTATTATAGAAACGAAATTTTGCGTTTTGTTGTAATAAACGAATTATAAAAGCAGATTCATGGAGTTTATTTCAAATGAAACAGTCAGCGAACTCTGTAAATGTTTATTCAAAAAATATCAGTTACAGTTTAGTGTTACCTCAAACTACATGACACAGTCACCTGCCCAAGCATATCTCTAACCATCGATCGGAAATATCTCGGCACCTCAGTGCACCCGCAAAAGTAGGAAGGGGGGTTTCGGACGCCTAGATATTTCTGACGGGTTATACATACAAGTATCGATTCCGTCTGACACGACACGCTATCAGTCATACCCACGCAAAAATGCATATTAAATTATCTTCGCAACAGAAAAATATTTATTGTAATTGGACAGAACTCTGAGAGTTCTTCTCTCAATTATTATCACTAGCCAAAAAAATATATTAAAAAAAAAATAAGCAAATTAACCCGTTTGACAAGAGTGTTTTGGAAAAACAACCAACGTCCAATATTTTCGAATCAATAATCTGGTAATATTAGAATCAGCAGAAACAACTTAAGTCCGTTGAAAATGTATCCACAAAAACAGTGCTTACGGAAAAACCACCAAAACGTCAGTAACTAGCTGACATACTAAATTATAATTACATACGGCTTGAACACTCACGTGTGATTGTTGTTGACTATATGCCAACCGTTTCACCGATACAATTTCGGCATTATCAAGGTGAGTGTCGTTCTTAGGACAACGACGAGGCGTTCACCGTCGTTGTCAAACGGACACTGGCAGCCGCCGATCGGTTGGCATATAGTCAACAACAATCACACGTGAGTGTTCAAGCCTTATGTAATAATAATTTAATATTTTATAACTTTTTATTTACAAAAAAACATAATCCATGTAACTGATTTTACAAGGTTTATTTACCTACACCCAACAGTGGGTAGATGTGGGCTGATAGATGTTGACATTTACTTCCTGTAAAATGTCCGAAAAGTGACATTTGTTCCTTTTTTCAAAACACTCCTTAAAATCGTACGTTCCACAACAGTTCCCCCTTGATAAAAATGCTAGTTGCGCCAGTGGCTTTATCAACAAATTTTAGTCCAACATGAAAATAAAATTTGTTGCCCCTTGTTGTTAAACCGTTATCGATGGTCAGACGTGCCACGAGCGGCACCTTGTGGGCTGGCGGCCGACAAATTTGTCATGTCGACGGGACTGTCTCCTAAGCCTAAAGTTACCACTCGGACTGACAGCGTGGAACGATGAGCTATGGAGAAAATTAGTACGGTTAGGATTATGCGAAGCAGATAGCAATGTTAGGACAGTTAGTATAGAAAAGTTTACCTTGGTCACGAATATCGTTGAGAATCTGAAATAATAGTGTATCTTTTAGTAAACAACCAAAACTTTTGGAAAACGCCTGTTAAAATGTGCGCCTACAGATTATCTCCAACCCAACATGTAAGGCTATTTATTGTATGTAATGTGAACACTGCACGTACTACCCAAACAGCAAGGTTTATATTTAGAAGTAGTAACTAGCATACTATTTAGCCGACTACTTAACCATGCGTTATCCACTCTAATACTCTTCCAGCTACTATATTCAGTACTATTTTGTCACAGTAATGTTTTTTTATCCCTGGTACTCTACCCGTGTAAACCAAGCTTATCATTATATTATCATTCCAGTCAGCTTCACCTTCGCTCGTCCGAAAACCCTAAAACAACCGACGCGGGTCGCAGCACGCGCTACGAATGCTGGCGCAGTTGTTTTGGTGTCCCTCGAACGCGAAAAATGTATGGGAATTGTTTAATTGCACGTTACCTAGCATATTGTATTGCAGATAGTCTGTACGCGGCTCTACATAAAGAATACACTGTAGGTATTCTCAAAAAGTCAAAAGTTTGATGTCTGTCAAAAAATATGTAACAAAAATCATCTGTCACAAAATCTGTATAAAAAATAAATCATCTGTCACTTTGACATCTATCAAAAAATATGTAAGAAATCATCTGTCACAAAATCTATATAAAAAGTAAATCATTTGTCACTTTGACATCTGTCAGAAGATCTATGAAAAGATTTTCATCTGTCAAAAAAATAATCTGTCACAAAATCTGTATAAAAACTAAATCATCTGTCACTTTGACATCTGCCAAAAAATATTTAAAAAAGATCATCGTTCACAAAATCTATAAAAAATAAATACTTTGACATCTGTCAATTTCTGCTGTTTTGAGAATCTGATATCTTGATAGTCTGATATCTTGCGAATCTGGTATTATGCTCTGGAAGGCTTCTTTTTCTGTTAGTCTTGGTAAGTTTAAAATTCAACTTAATGGGATTTCAACTTTATAGGAATTCAACTTTATGAGAATTCAACTTTATGAATAGCCAACATTGAAAAACGTCGACATTTTTGGAATTTCAACAGTTTGCATATTCAACATTATAGGAATTCAACATCAAGTTCCTAAAGAAAAATATCAAAGTAGTTTTTGAGTAATACCACGGAGTGTCACGGACGAACAGCCAAGATTCGTTTTGAGGGGAACTTTAAAAACTTGCCAAAATGTAAGTAAAGTAGGCAGAAATCTACAACGATAACTGTTTCAATACACGTACTTAGTCTATTACGATATTAGTTGTAATTATTCCCTTCAGTAGCAGTTATATCCGATTTTTTGGTCAACTAATCATAACCATCTTGGTTGCGCAAAAAATAGAGGTGCCTTTTACATAGAGTGCGCTAGTGCAGGCGTCATACTGATAACGGTGAGGTGATGGCGCTGGTCGAGCAACAAATCCATGTATTTGTTTTTGTTTGATGTCCGTCTCAGCACGCAAACAAACGATGTGATGTGAGACTTGTAATAACTTTCACAAATACTTTGGATTTAGGAGGGGGGTGATCTCTATGTTTAGAATATAAACTAAAACGGTTTCTTCCCGAAACCCATCCATTAATCCATCAGCCTTGTTCGTCCACTGCCGGACATAAGCCCTTCTAGGACTCTGCCACTCCCGGCGGTCATCCTGGAAGAATTAACCATACTCACACACACGCTGGTTGGTGAGCGCGATGCCGGAACCCTCGCACCAGTGACGCCGCTGCTCGTTAGCGGTCTGTTCCATATAAGGTCCGGCTATTAGGGATGGATATACCGCCATCCATCGGTCCCAGGCATGATGGTCCTCCTGGTTTTTTGCCTGTGAGCTGTCCTCTTACTCTCCCCCTGAATTACTTCGAGGGGGTCTCCAAGTAAGATGGTGGTACCCCCACAGTCGAGCCCGGCATCAGCTCTACCACCTGCTAACCCAATTAGTGGAAGATTTATAGCAACCCAATGTATGGGAACCAATATTTTCGTCATTAAAGCATGAAACTTGGCTTACTTGTTACTTAAATGTACTGGAGTAGAAAACGCCCGGGATACAGCGGGTAACACTCTGCTGGGGGGGGCTAGAGGGGGGGGAAGTTTCCTTACGCTGCGCCCTCTTTTGAGCCTCATATCTGCTCATTTATACCTATTAGGGCAAGTGTGGTGTCATTTTCAGATAAATAAAGGATGGCCAATCATTTTCTGGTATATAAAAAACACCTCTACATAGAAAAAAAAAGAAATACGACGCAAAATATGAAATATTATGAACAAAAAAAAATTTAGAAATATCGATAAATTTCAAATTAGTAAAGATATCGACATAAAAAAAATATATTTAGAAAGCACATTCATCCAAATTCCAACAATATAAATTTTATTGGAATGATTTATGAAAAAATTTGAAAAAAAAAATAATTAACACAGCGCGGCAGAGCAACGCACTTACTTTTCTTGGAAAAATATTGACAACAAAAACTACTTTTATAGGCGGTAGGTTACCGTTGCCAGTCAAAATATTGTTTTTAAAAGGAAGACATATTTTTGGATAAACCTTGTGTTTAGTACACGTATGTATGTATATGTAGTACGTACATATTTTTTATATATATTTTTATTTATATGAATCAATAATTAAATAAAATACTTTATAATTATAAAATTACACGGTTTAAGATATATTTCGGGTCCGACCTGGACCCGGCATCAGTTAAATATATTCACTTTTGGAAAGCTTTTTATATGTATTTTTATTTATATGAATCAATAATTAAATTAAATACTTTATAATTATAAAATTACACGGTTTAAGATATATTTCGGGTCCGACCTGGACCCGGCATCAGTTAAATATATAAAATATATTCACTTTTGGAAAGCTTTTTATATATATTTTTATTTATATGAATCAATAATTAAATAAAATACTTTATAATTATAAAATTACACGGTTTAAGATATATTTCGGGTCCGACCTGGACCCGGCATCAGTTAAATATATAAAATATATTCACTTTTGGAAAGCTTTTTTTATTTCACATAACTCAGCGCACTTTAGTTGCCGCTGAAAACATTTGCACCTGGCGCCGCAGTTATTTTTGC
Organism: Ypsolopha sequella; assembly: GCA_934047225.1. Classification (NCBI taxonomy): domain Eukaryota; kingdom Metazoa; phylum Arthropoda; class Insecta; order Lepidoptera; family Ypsolophidae; genus Ypsolopha; species Ypsolopha sequella. The sequence continues at coordinate 20,289,538 of OW203987.1, forward strand.
ATCTGCACCTGATCATTTCCATGCAAGCATCGGCAGCTACTGGCAAGTCTATCCATTTAGTTTGCCAGCTGTCATCGATTTTGAGTCGGTGACATCTGACCCCATACATGGACTGCTTGAAACACTGCTCGCAGGAAATGCTGGTGCAGAGCTCCTTTTGTGGGTGGTATGTTTTCCAGCTGGCCGTCTTTTTTTGTAAAAAGGTGCTTTCGGCATTCATCTACACACGAGAATGAGCTAGATCTAAAACAAAACAAAAACATTTACCTGTCATACAAAATAACAAACAATTTTTTCTATTATTGCCATCGCATCGCAAATTCTCTCATCAAAAGCTGTCATAAAGCCTTCTGTAGCATCAGGAAAAGCATTCCAGGCTTCGAATGCACTCTTCTTTACTTTGTAGTTAAAAGAAGAGACTGTATCATAACCTGTAAAGGCGTGGATGGAACAGAGGCAGAACTTTTGCTTTTTGTGACCCTGTAAAAGAAAATATTTTTTACATTATCTAAGCACGTCACGTAGATAAATAAAATCATAATCATATAATTGTTATCTAGAGTATTTGCTATTTCATGACAACAAAGGTACTGGTGGTGTTTCCCAGTACCTACGTGTACCCATAGCTCGTCTGGCTGAGGTAATTGTTGCACACTTGCGATTTCCAGCACCACTACATCGGTATCTACAGTGCGAATCATAATCCGTGTAAAACCCTGGCTTACTGTGTCAGCCACATGTACCATCATTCTTGTGTCCGCCTCTTCATGGTTACATGGCGCTAATCTTTGTGTGTCGCGAGTACTTTTAGATAAGACATTGGGTCCATTTGTGACATAAACGTCTTTCCTTTCATCAGTCATAAGAAAAACATAGAGAGTAAATGAAACAACTTTTCCTTGTTAGTATTGTCTCTCAAAAAGTTTGCCCAACCTTTGGATATTCTTGTGATTGCAGTCACCCGTGTTCTCAGGCCCGTGCCACGTTTCTCCCTGGTTAAATTTTTCAAGCTTTTGCTGTTATACGTGTCCCAGACGATATCTATACGCGATACCTTGGTTAACTCTCTGCTACACGCTGAGACACGTATAACAGCGAAAGCTTGAAAAATTTAACCAGGGACAAACGTGGCAGGGGCCTGAGAACATGGGTGACTGCAACCACAAGAATACCCAAAGGTTGGGCAAACTTTCTGAGAGACAATACTAACAAGGAAGAGTTATTTAATTTACTCTATTGTTTTTCTTATGACTGATGAAAGGAAAGACGTTTATGTTACAGATGGACCCAATATCTTATCTAAAAGTACTCGCGACACACAAAGATTAGCGCCATGTAACCATGAAGAGGCGGACACAAGAATGATGGTACATGTGGCTGACGCAGTAAGCCAGGGTTTTACACGGATTATGATTCGCACTGTAGATACCGATGTAGTGGTGCTGGCAATCGCAAGTGTGCAACAATTACCTCAGCTAGAGGAGCTATGGGTACACGTAAGTACTGGAAAACACCACCAGTACCTTTTTTGTCATGAAATAGCAAATACTCTAGGTAACAATTATATGATTATGATTTTATTTATCTACATGACGTGCTTAGATAATGTAAAAAATATTTTCTTTTACAGGGTCACAAAAAGCAAAAGTTCTGCCTCTGTTCCATCCACGCCTTTACAGGTTATGATACAGTCTCTTCTTTTAACGACAAAGGAAAGAAGAGTGCATTCGAAGCCTGGAATGCTTTTCCTGATGCTACAGAAGGCTTTATGACAGCTTTTGATGAGAGAATTTGCGATGCGATGGCAATAATAGAAAAATTTGTTATTATTTTGTATGACAGGTAAATGTTTTTGTTTTGTTTTAGATCTAGCTCATTCTCGTGTGTAAAAGAATGCCGAAAGCACCTTTTTACAAAAAAGACGGCCAGCTGGAAAACATACCACCCACAAAAGGAGCTCTGCACCAGCATTTCCTGCGAGCAGTGTTTCAAGCAGTCCATGTATGGGGTCAGATGTCACCGACTCATAATCTTCCTAGTCCATCTAATTGGGGATGGACCAAAATCGATGACAGCTGGCAACCTACATGGACAGACTTGCCAGTAGCTGCCGATGCTTGCATGGAAATGATCAGGTGCAGATGCAAAAATATCTGCGGCGCCAGTTGCAAATGTTTTCAGCGGCAACTAAAGTGCACTGAGTTATGTGAAATAAAAAATATGTACGTACTACATATACATACATACGTGTACTATACACAAGGTTTATCCAAAAATATGTCTTCTTTTTAAAAACACTATTTTGACTGGCAACGGTAACCTACCGACTATAAAAGTAGTTTTTGTTGACAATATTTCTCCAAGAGAAGTAAGTGCGTTGCTCTGCCGCGCTGTGTTAATTTTTATTTTTTCACATTTTTTCATAAATCATTCCAATAAAATTTATATTGTTGGAATTTGGATGAATGTGGCTTTCTAAATATATTTTTTTTATGTCGATATCTTTACTAATTTGAAATTTATCGACATTTCTAGTTTTTTTTTGTTAATAATATTTCATATTTTGCGTCGTATTTCTTTTTTTTTCTATGTAGAGGTGTTTTTTATATACTAGAAAATGATTGGCCATCCTTTATTTATCTGAAAATGACACCACACTTGCCCTAATAGGTATAAATGAGCAGATATGAGGCTCAAAAGAGGGCGCAGCGTAAGGAAACTTCCCCCCCCTCTAGCCCCCCCCAGCAGAGTGTTACCCGCTGTATCCCGGGCGTTTTCTACTCCAGTACATCTAAGTAACAAGTATGCCAAGTTTCATGCTTTAATGACGAAAATATTGGTGTATGGCTATAAATACTCCACTAAATATAAAGTAAACTACGATGATTCTTCTATAGTACTCACATTAGGCTCGTCGATCTTCGAGGCGAGAGTTCTGCGGAAGGCGCAGAGTCGCTTCGTGTATCCGCTCGCGATACTCACTCTGGAACCCGACGACCGAGATTCGGAGAACATCGATGATTCTTTGATAAACATTGTATGGGTTACTGTTTAATGATTTAACATCTTTATATCACGTTACAACACTCGGAAATTGATATGGCGTGTCGAGGAAAGGGACGGAAGTTTTCGTAGGTTCGGTACGATGCATTACGATATTCGATCATACATATTTAGAATAGAATAGAATAGAAAAAATTTTATTGGTGTCACACAATTAAAATACAATATAATCAATAACAAACAAAACAGAAGTGACACCCAAAAGGCCTCCACTCAGCATATGTCATGGCACTATTCTGTACCACGACGCTGGTCTTCCGTTGTATTTGTTGTATACAACGTGAAATTTAAGCCATTTTGTTAACGAAAACTGGTGATAGTACTCGTCCATATAAACAACTTTTACTATGAAGCCAACCCTTAAATCGTAAAAAAAAAATCAGCTGTTTCATACATTTGGGTGGAGTACGTATTTAACTTTTCTATGAAACAGCTGATATTTTTTTTACGATTTCAGGGTTGGCTCCATAGTAAAAGTTGTTTATATGGACAAGTACTATCACCAGTTTTCGTTAACAAAATGACTTAAATTTCACGTTGTATGTAGATCGAAGATTACTATTAAAGATTTTTTTTCGAGACAAGATCACTGCATCCTGAGCCGGCTAGTGGTTTCCAGAGAAAGCTTAGGCTTATTTTAACTTGACTTTTTTTGTTTGCTGTGTGAGGTTTTGTTTTAGAAACAGGGTGAAGACCTTTATATTTCTGTGGTGAAGATCAAAAATTTTAAAACTTTGCTTTTTAGGGTTCCGTGGTAACTAAAAGGTACAAAAAGGAACCTTTATGGGGGAAATCCGTTGTCCGTCCGTCCGTCCGCCCATCCGTATGTCACATCCTCATAATTTTAACACTGTTAAATATAAAAACTTGAATATTTTCAAAATATTTTCAATACAAACGAGAGACAAAAATAAATAATAAATTGTAAAAATACAATATGGGTATCAAATTGCAGATATTAAAGAGCTCATTGAAAAATGTATACCTTAACTATATGTTGATGCTTAGGGTCTTCTTTCAAATCTAAATACTTTGTTTTTGTCCAAATACTTTAATTTATAAGGATTCAATATAAAATATTAAGTAGGTATGATCGACGACGTCTGACCATGTATGCGTCACACGGCTAAGTGGTGATACAGGGGCGCGGGCGCAGGGAGATCCCGATGCGTTCCGTATTTGTTATCTAAACACTATATTTACTGACATCTTTGAAAAACCACAAAAAATGTATGTTCCCATCTTATTTCCGAAACTGATGGACCGAAAAACATGAAAAAAAATCGATTATAGGTCATAACTAGCCAATTACAGAAAAACTATAGCGATTTAAAAAACTTAAACACAAATGAGAAAAAAGAGGTATAATTTTTAAAAAAACTTTTTTATTTATGTGTATCAAATTGTAGGTATTAAGAGCTGATTATAAAAATATATAGTTTGGCTATATTTACTGGTATCTATTTCGAGAAATCCTCGAAAAACACAACAAAATTTATTCCCTCCCCTTATCTTCAAAACTGGTGGATCGAAAAGTTATAAAAAAATCATGGTAATATGTGCTTACGCAAAGATTATGGCAATAATATAGCGGTTGAGAAATTCACGAAAATAAAATGACAAAATTAAATTTTTCATTCACAATACGGAACCCTAGGTACGCGAGTCTGACTCGCACTTGGCGGGTTTTTTAAGTTCAGAAAACATTAATTTTGAATATTAAAATTGGAATATAAATATAACTAAGAACTTCATTATCTGTGTACTGTGTTTTTCTTTTAAATAATATTTAGTAATCTTTAATCATTCGTTATCGTAAGCGGTATCGTTTAATCCCTGATAAAAATATGAATTAACAACATGTAATTTTTGGCAAAGCCTCGTTTTCCATTTGCCCACCACATAATTCAGTCTCTCAGGAAAAAACAAAGACATTCATTGTGTACGCTGTACAGTGGAGACCACATCAAGCTATACACTTGCAGTACGACATTAGCCCCTACAGAGAAGAATATAAGATAGGTACAAAGTCCAATGTGTCTTACTTGATGCGGTCTCCACTGTACGTACTTGTTAGTTGTCACTCTGAAACGCCATATCACAAACCATAGACAATACAGCCCAGAAAGACGTCTATTGTTCAACATCTTGCGTACAAATAATTCTGTCAACAATCGAAACGGGTTACTGCGATCCTATTGGCTCTTCCAATCTTACGTATAGCGCCACAAACTTATCTTACCCGAAGACGAAGACTAACGTAATGAATATAGAAGCCATTTTGGTTTGGCCTACCAAAACATATAATTTTTGAGCGGCAAATTGTATCTGCTGGTTCAGTCAGGTGTGTTGACAGAAATCTGTAGGCTGTATTCGTCTATGTCACAAACCAACTCATACTTACCATCTTTCTCGGTTTCAACCTCTTCAGCTGAAGTACTCTCGTTTACAATGCTGTAAAGTAACAAAACGCATGGTTTTTATTTATTTATTTTTATTTTCAAAGGTCTTTATTTCACGAATAACTCAATGATAGTTTAGAACCCAGTGCATATTAATCTTAGCTAGGCTAAACAAACATAATATTATGTATAAAACACGTTTATCAGACAGACTGTACTAGTCTATAACTTGCAAAATAATGAGACATATACAGGATGTTTGGGGCATCGATGTAAAATTTTTCACGGATGATAAAGGAAGTGATTTTAAACATTTTTGACTGAATTTACTTTAGTGCAAAGTTTAATAGTTTTCGAGATATAGACATTTTTTTGTTTTGTTTTTGCACTAAAGTAAATTCAGTCAAAAATGTTTAAAATCACTTCTTTATCATCCCTGAAAATATTTACATCGATGCCCCAAACATCCTGTATAAAAGGAAGACATAAACAATATGAACATACGTGTACAGTACTCCCAAAGTAATAATGCGCATACAAATCTGTAGCAGAGTGACCGGACGTACCACGTGACCATATTGATTGTATAGAAAGTGTAAGGAAATACGAACTTTGCCGAACAGTGGCGAAGATTTGTATGCGCATTATCACTTTGGGAGTACTGTACGTATAATATGTGTAACAAAAGAAATAGTACAAACCACAGTCAGTGCTGTAAACTCCAATTTGCAAAAAAGAAGTATATTTGATCAAAAAAATCCAGGAGACTCCCAAAAAAAAAGGAGATTTTTTTTCAGTTACCTCGGTCAATTTTTACTCATGTTAGTATAAGGTTTGCAGGGGGGCAAATAAATGAAAATGAAGCAGAAAAATAAAATTCTTACCCTAGCATGTGGGGTGTCATTGTCTAGAGCTCATTAAGTAGAGAGAATATATATATATATATATCAGTTTTTTTAAATAAAGAAAGGAGGGCTATCAATGTTGCTATTTTTAGACCATTTTAGTTACGGGATCTATTTCAAAGGCCAAAGCAGTTAGGAATTTGTAATTTCTGTATATTATGTACCATATGCTGTATTAAAAAAACCAATACTAAAAAAAGGCCGATTTATACTGTAGATTTAGGGTTACGTCCCAGAATACTCAACCAATTTAGCAGTTTTGTTTCATACAATTTGTAGTTAGTGAGAAGTTTGTAATTTCTGTTTAAATTATTTAAGTACCTATATTTATCTATTTAAATGATAAGGAACCCTCAGGGCGCGAGTCCTACTCGCACTTGACCGGTTTTTATTTTTTTATGGATTCTATTGATTAAGATTACTTGCTTTTTGTACACTTTTCTAACTGATCCTGGTCGAGCACTAGGTATTTGTAAATGATGTGAATAACTTATAGGGAGAAAAAAAAATACTAAATCAGGGATGGGGAAACTTTTTCCTTCGCGTGCCAATATTTACTAACGAAATATATGGCGGGCCAAGTTGTTGCATTTTGGCTTTGGCTATATAGCCAAAATGCAACAGCTTGGCCCGCCATATATTTAATTAATATTATTTAATATAATATTAATTAAATATATAATTAAATAAATAATATTATTTACTGAAATAAAAATAAAAGTAGGTATGTATTTTCTGAAACACAAATTTATTGTGCAATATTACAAAATAACTATTGAAATAAGGAAGAAATTGCAAGTTGCAATTAAATTTAACTTTCTAGTTAGCTGCGAAATTTCTAACAATACGAAAACTTCACTTGATTTTTGTTTGATGGTCGCGGGCCGAATTTTAACGCTCCGCGGGCCGTAGTTCCCCATCCCTGGACTAAATCATAATTTAAATAGTCAAGTGTCAAACAAAATAGAGTGAGGTTATGAAATTGCACAATCAATTTGCAAGAAACCACGTTAAATCTCATCAAAATGCCGTTCATGAAAGGGAGAGCTCCTATTGGACGCACGCTCAAATATCTCAATGCTGGAAAGTTTTTACTCAAAGATAAAATCAAAATTTTGTCGGTTGCATACAATATTTCCGGACAAAACAATTCTGGTGCCAAAGATTTCGTTTTCTGGTATCTACCTCAAATACAGTACAAAAACCCTGACGTGCAAATGGCTACGTTGACAAACCTAACACCATCACCCTTCATAAAGTGCTACTTTGAAGATGGGAGGCAGATTTTGGTTGATGTGGATAGCAAATCAAAGGAAGATATTTTGGAGCATTTGATCAACACAATAGGAAAATCCAAAGAAGGTTTGGAAGCAGAGGCTGTAGCTAAAGAAAAGAAGGAAAATCCAGCTAATTTTGGAGCAGCTTGTGAGAGGCAATGTATTTGTGAAGTTTATGGACAAGTACCATGTCCTGGTGCCGTTCCTATGCCCAAGTTTATGAGAGGAAAATACATTTATCATAATAAATAATTTATAGACTTTATTATGTAACCCCCTACCTTTTTTTCGTTTGTCTGTTGTTGCTATATAAGACTAGCCTTTCGCGTTTATGCTTGGTAGTTATTTTATTAACACCTATATGTTGACCAAATTATGATCACCAAACTTTTTGCCATTTATGAAGTACTCTTATTTCATATTATTCCAGAAGAGTAAAAGATAAATATTTCTTAAGAGCGCACCGACCTTTTTACACACACAAACACGTTTTTATAACCATTGTTTGAAGTAGTAAACTTTAAAATCTAGGGAAATATGTTGGTATTATTGGGGATATTTAATAGACTGTGTACACGATGGAAACACGATTTCATAAAGTTGGCTCGATAGAATAAATTCGCAAAGTTACCTCTTTTTTTCCTCTTTTTCCCTACTTTTTTAAATAAATAAATAATTTGATATGATGATTCATTTACTAGAATAAAGTTCATAGATAACTGGAGCGTTTATACATGATAGTTTTTTATTTAAGAACAATATGATGAAAATAACAACGAAAAACATAGAAAACATGCAAAAGTTTGATTATTTTCTTCACTCTTTACACATAAAGAAAAAGATAGAGACAAAAGCAAACGCTCGGTGCGCCCTTAACTACTGACCTACATTTTTTTACACATTATTCTATTCACAAGTAGATAGTTAAAAAAAGCATTGGATATACTTAAATTACAGCTATTACACGACACGCATTCACCCATTACCAGGTTTTTACAAGCAGATCGGTAAGTTATAGTTACCGCTGTATAAACATCTGCAGCCGCCTCTGATGCTTGGACAGATGTCGCTGTACGTCGGTACTAGCCACTAGCGCCGCGAACCGTTTCGTCACATCCGGCGCACCTTCACACATCTCCATCAGCGCTCGCAGCGCGTTGTACGCTGCTTCCGAGTAATCGCGGATCCAGAGCGCCATCTGCAAGGGTTTTCATTTCTTGACGGAGCCCTAATTATTTCTCAGCTTTGAATATATAACTTATTTTAGAGGTTCATTTTAGGGTTGTCAAAAACGGGACAGCTTCAGTGTCTGTCTGTCCAAGCATGTGTCAACTCGATAAAACGTGGACCGAATAAAAAATGTGGCATGTTAGTCAGGTTACACTAGAAGCCAGGGAAATAATATATCTTCTCAAACAAAAGTTAACTAAAAATGCACATAACCTGTATATTATTCTCATAGATATCTTATAATATTATTCTAATCAGTGATTACCCTACATTAACTATTGAGTGTCAAATGTGCCTGTAGATGTACATATAATGGAGTCGATTTGGTGTAGCACATCTTAACTTATTTGACACGATTAAGCTTAATTTAAGCGTCCTGTCCTTGTCTTTTCGATAAAGAAAGAAAAAGACAAGACGCTTAAAATAAGGTTAGTCTTGTCAAATAAGTAAAGTCGTGTTACGCCGAATCGACACCATTATGTACAATACATCAATAGGCACACTAGTCTACAAGCACATGTGTAGGCTGACTTTTTGACCGTTTTTGACCTGAAAGGTAGGTGATCTACACAAGGAGTACTATCGATACTAAAGATTAAATTGAAAAAAAGTCTTTTGAAAAAAAAAAACATTTTTTTTACATAAAATCGTAGCGCAGCAAAATGACAAGAACAGAACAGCTGTGGGAAAACCCCGCGTGATTCCTAGTTGCAACACTGTGTCGAAAAAGAGGCTAAGGGAGGGGGTCGGTCAGTCACTTCACCCTTCAGTGAAAGGCTTTCACGCTCAGTGATCGCCAAAGAGTACATTATATATGTGATCGCTGTTCGAAATGGACGCTGTTATTGCGCCCGCGCGCGGCGTTACCTAAATAAATTTGCTATAACTACTAATATTCAAATTTGGAGTACTATCAATGGTGTAGTGTTGTCTCCAGTTGAACGAACGTAGGCGAAGCGAGATTCTTCCATGCTGACGCCGGAAACTTGAATACCAACGTTGCTCATTCCAGGAATAAGGAATCCCCAAATGTTCACTACGAATATTAAAACTTGGAGTACATACTATCAATGGTGTGGTGATATTCACCTTCGTGAATATGGACAATTCACAGTTCCAAGCGACCTCACTGTATGTAGGTGACTACCAGCTGTGGTACTATGGTTCACGAATTAAACTCGTGTGTTACAAAATAAAAATGTTTGTAATAATTCGTACTTTTTAGATATGTGTATACGAAAAGTGTCAATTCAACGCAATTTTAACAGATAGCACCAAACAGAACAGCACCTGGAACAGCCTCCAATCATCATTATTCTCCACCAGCGTCTTGGCGCGTCGCTCGCACACCCGCGCCTTGTCACGCGCGTTCTCCAGACGGCTGTTGTTTCGCACTAAACGCTCCCGAGCGGTTTCTGCCTCGTTTTCCGCTTCTGCCCTGTACAATATTTAGTCAAATATGATACTGAGGTGAGTTTTTGTGGTGAAGGAGTAAATTTCCATAAGCCAATCAAAGAGGTGTTCGTTCAGGAGTGGCTAATCGTTTTGAAACATATAAACCATATTTATCATCACAGTAGTAGAACCGCTAGGACTACCGCTTTCATCACTTGGAATAGTATTATTTCTCATTTATTATTTCCTTCTTTATTTTTTATTGCACATGTTGGCGAGCTTATGTCTAAACAGAGACAGCAAAACCATCATAATAGCACAAAGTAACATAACTAAATAATGAAATCATACACCTGTACACAGAGATGAAAACATACGAAGAAGTAAACAAGTATAATCATAATTATACAATAAAAATAAAAAGACTTACTATAAATACAATATATTAAATATTATAAGTATACATACATAGTGTATAATAATAAACACATATATATATACGAGTATATATATATATATATTATTCAGTAAGCTTTTTCTTAAAGGAACCGATAGTAAGACAGTCGCGAATAAAGAGCATTCCACAGTTGGACTGATTGGACACTAAATGAGTTTCCATAAGCACAAGTGTTATATATAGGGGTTTTAAGGAGGGAGAAAGTCCTGGAACGTAAGAGTCTTAACTACTGGTTTGTCCCGAAATTGGGTTTGGCTGGTAAAGTACGCAACATGGCGGAAGTGCGGGCGAGTAAATACATGTCAATATGAAATCGCCCGCACTCCCGCCTGTCGCGTAATATACCTTTTCTCAAAAATATAATGTAATGTTATCATTTCATATCGTAAAGACATGCCAGTTAAATTCCTCATCCTGGGGGTCTAGCACGCACCGTAGATACAGTGTCTTTCGATCATACTTGCTCTTTCGCACAATGACAAATGCAGTATGCGTGAGAGCGCAAGTAGGATAGATATACGCTGTATCTATGGCTCGTGCTAGCTACACTGGAAAGCTATTTCAAGTCTCCAGTAAGTGTCTCAATAAGTGTCCAGTAAATTCGTATGAAAATTAATTACGTATCATATGTTTATTTTATATAACTATCCGTGTCTATGTTTTTATGTAAAAGTTTAAAAAGAAAAAGAAAAAAGAATTGCAATTTCGTGTTCAGAATGTAGATATAATTGCAATAATAATAACGAAAATAGATTAATTTTGTTGATTTTATATATTTAAAATCATTAAACACTTAAAATTCAATTATGTGCTATCCTGCTGTCAGTGTAGGGCTGGCGTCGTCCGACGATCAAACTGAACACAGCCTATTTTGACAGTTACTGGTTTTACAATACTAACGTCCACGTTTGAGCAAAAGAAACATGGCGGGTTGTAAAAAAATATTTGTAGTATCCATCGTGAATCAAGTTAGTTGATTAAACGAATTTTCCGCCAACAAGTGCTCGACTCTAAACGAATATATTTTTGTATTTAATATTTTGAGGTAAGTTTAAATAGGGCTTTCTCGAACCCCTTCACGAAATTTGGCCCCAATATGAGCAACGTGATTTTCAATATAATGAGTTCGTTTAATTTAACTCCTTATCTTATATACCTACTATAAATTATCTCGTTTTATTTTTGAGAAAAGCACTATTTATGCTCCGACCGTAATTAGCCCTCCTGGACTCGTATATCAGAGTCTCGTCCAGGAAGAGCTCACTTACCTGGTCTCAGCAGTAATGTACTAATAAATCCATAAGTCTCTTTACTATAACTCCGTGTTTATAACGAACTTACTCGCGGGCCTGCAGCTGTTTCCGTTTGTCAATGAGTAATTCTAATCGTTCGTTCAAATCGTTCACTCGCTGCTCCAGCAGCGCCATTTGTGACGCTATTCCCTTGAGTGTGTCGCGATCCGAGTAGTACTGTTCAGAGAGTTGCTTCAGTTCTTGGATCTCGGGGGCTGAAACATCATATAGAATCTATCTACTGGTATATTTTGCGGTGCAAGGAGGTGAGCACTTCGTAATTTTATTATCACATTTAAATATAACTTAATAATAAGAAATCCAAGAGAGAGTTATTTTTCTCAGAGAATTTGTTGCTTGTTTTTTCTTCTTCATTAGATTAGCGCTATGACGCATACCGGTTTCGGCAGTAAATAATGCACATCGTATCGTAGCGTCATCTCCGTCACACGAAGCACTAACAATCCGGTGACAGCTCTACGAAGCCGAAGATAGCCGATGTGCATTATTTACTGCCGGGTACTGTATATCAAGAAAAGGTTTCCAAATGGTTCTTTGAATGCACTTTAATAATACAAGATACAAATACTTTAACACAAAAATGCATTTAATCAAAGGTGGAGGCCTATACCTTTAAAATGATATATATATTTCATATGTTTATGTTTGTATGATTGGGTTATTTTCTTAAATGTAGAACAACAATGCTTGAGTCGCTTTTTATGTCCACCAGTGTAGTTCTCCGTTAATTAATGGAAAAATCATATACCCACAAAAAAAAATCTAAACACCGCAAAAAGTATCATGCAAATTAAATCGTCCAAATAAAATTTTACTTTCCCAGTAACTAAAAGCCCAAACTTCAATAAATAACTTACTATCATCAGACAACGGTACAATATGCCGCATGAAATGGCTATGAGCCGCTTGCATCACCCTCAATGTGGCTTCCAAAGCAGAAATATCCTTCTCACATCGACTGATTTCCGCATCCAAAGAGGCGCCTTTTTCACGAAGCTCGGCCCTTTCTGCCGCAAACTATAAAAAGAAAATAAATAAACCATACAAAAAGTTGTCAGCTATAATCACAGATGGCGCTACAAGAATTATGTTCTTACTTTGATCCTGAAGAATGAAACGGAAATCTGATGCCCCGCGTCGTCCTTGCCAAAAGATATGACTAATATTTCGTAGCTGAAAGAACAAAAAGCAAATAAAATTAATATCCGTAATGAATTCTCTACCACCGTACAGTATGACACAACTTAGATATATCATTGGTCAACTTCACGAAACCTATCATCACACCGAACTGAGAGTTATAATTTTGTAAAGATAATCTTCTCAAAAATACATTGAAATGTTATCATTTCATTCCGTAAAGACAAGCCAGTAAGTACTTGATCCTGGAGAGCTATTTCAAGTCTCCAGGAAGTGTCTCAATAAGTGTTTAGGAAATTCGAATGAAAATCTCAACATCATACCGTATGGTTATTTTTTAAAACTATTTGTGTCTATGTTTTAGGATAGTAAGGAGTTTGGTGATCAGAAGGTTTTAAGCGGCCAGTTTAAAAATAAAAATGGATGTAGAGATGTTTGCTTTATTTTATAATTGCAATAGTAATAACGAAAATAAACAAATTTGGTTGATTATATATATTATAGACTATTAAACAATTAAAATATAATTATATGCTATCCTGCTGTCAGTGTAAGGCAGGCGCGGGCGTCGACGTCGTCCGATGATCAAACTGAACGCAGCCGACACTAAAGTCCACGTTTGAGAAAAAAAAACATGGCGCTTATTTGTTGCGAAAAAAGTATTTGTAGTTTGCATCGTGAATCGAATTTTCCGCCTACAAGTGCTCGACTGGCTGTGCTCGAAACGAATCTTTTTTTTGTATTTAACATTTTGAGGTAAGTTTAAATAGGGCTTTTTCATACCCCTTCACGAAATTCTACCCCAATATGAGCAACGTGACATATAATGAGTTCATTTAATTTTACTGTAAAATTGTCTCATTTTATTTTTGAGAAAAGCACTATACATACTTCGACCGTAATTAGCTCTCCCTGGCCTCGTATAGAAAAGTCCGAGCCGGAGAGCTCACTGACTTTATCTCAGCTATAATACAGCGTTCTGTCCTTGTCTCTTCAATACAGAAAGAAAAAGACAACGGTTAAATCAAGTTTAGTCCTGTCCAAGAAGTTAAATCGTGCTACACCGAACATCATTGGTGATTTTGAAGTCACACTCAGTTCGGGAGTGATCGGTTTCGCGAACTTGACCGATGCTACATCTATGTAGTTGTGTCGTACTTTCTACGTCCCTGCAGCAGCGCTTGCGGCCGCGGGTCGTAATGGATAGTCCTTGGATGGATAACAAGACTTAGAAAGCACCATAATGGCCATAATTCGTGAAAACGATGGGCTTTACAGTATACATTTGTTTGGTTGATCTATGATTTTAATTATATTGTCGATTTTACGGGTTGAACTTCTACAACAAGCTATACAAAAAATTACCAAAAGACATTAAAAATTCGAAATCAATGTTAATATTCAAAAAAACATTTAAAGCTTATATTTTAAAGAATATTACCACTATTGCAGAAAACCAATGTGCTAGCTACAATTATTTTTGTTAGATATTATTATATATTTAAGTACTAACAAAAAATAAAATTATACTTTGTATTTTGGCACAACCTGCATACAAATTTATGTAAATGTATTTTAAGGACTAACAATTAATACTGAAGATAATTTAATTCTTATTTTAAGTGAACAAATGTATATTATGTTCTTATAAGAATAAACATTTAAACCTAACCCTAACCTCGTCAGGGGCCTAAACGATGCGAATACTAGACAAAACGAGACTCATACAAAAATGTCTCCCTGGTAAAGAAAAAATTGTATTTTGTGCAACTGTAATACAATGTGAGACATTGGGACACGAGTGCTCGTATTAGACTGCACTAGTGTCCCAATGTCCAATTATCTTAAGTTGGACACAATACTTTATCTACGACCATCAAAAATATCATCTTCGCGTGACATTATTTATAATAAGTTTAACTACCAATTTCACGAAACTTGAGAAGAACCTAAGGTGCGTCGTCCGGTATTGCTGCCTGAGGGCTAATCAAAAGCCACAAGGATAAAGGGGGCGTGGCTTAAGAAATAAGGGACTTATTTCTCGTCGCTGTTCTCGATTGGCTCTCTAGCGATGTTATAATGTAACTTTATAACATTAGATAAGTAATGTAGGTACTTATAAAAACTGGTTTTGAAGTTGCAATTAGGTTATTATAGTATAGAAGTAAATAAAATAGTATCTACCGTTTCTTGAGTTGTGCGATCCTGTTCTCTCGCTCGCGTATCTCGGCCTTCAATTTGCCGCACTCCTCGAACAAGGCTCGCTTCTGGATGCTGAACATGACGCGCCGAGCCGCTATCTCCACGAGACGCTCGTTCATGGCCTACCGATATAACATTTGTATTTTAACTAAATAATATGTCGGAGTGGAGGGACGTCAATCGTAGCAAACGGACCGGTTTGTCGGGCGGGTTCGGCTACGGTCGGATGTAATCGGCGCGCGACCGTCACTTGGACTGACTGTGGAGCACGGAGTGAACGGTTCGACGAGAGTGCACGCCGGGAACATCGCGTGTTCTCGACTCATAATGGATACCGTTACCAACGACCTGGGGGATGTTCCTGACCCTCCCCCGTCAAATATATTAATAGCCAACAAGCTAAAGTCGTACTTGAACCAATAAAACTTGTGGATTCTCTTCAATCTAGTCTTTGCCTTTAATATCTCTTTTTTGTGTCTGGAAAAGATAGGCCACTTTAACGCTGACCGTCTCAAATTAGGTGAAGATGTTGGTAATAAAAGGTGCCCTGCACTTGTCATGAAATATAATGTGACGCATTTGTTCCTTTTTGTCAGGTTAGTTATTATTTTTCGAGGACAGAAAGTCGTAAGCTGTAATAGGGGTAGCCTTTGCCCAGCACTGGTGCACAATCTTGGCTACATCCTTTCCATTAAATCAGAATCTTGGTTATTTTGTTAGCTTTCTTTTATTACACTACAACCACAAAGTAAAGAGACTACAGAAGAGAAGCTTCATATAATATGCGCTCCAACAATGTCCGCGCGCTGCAGACGTCACAAGCACACTACCTAGCTCCGGGTGTACGTAAAATAAAAAACCGGCTAAGTGCGTGTCGGGCCACGCGCAGTGTAGGGTTTCGTAGTTGCCTAATACAGATCGCGCTTCTTCTAGTACGCTCGGAAGTTGCTCTTCCGAAGAACGGCCCATACATTTTGTTCCTGCTGATGCGGATCACCCTGTGTTTTGAGGGGACTAAAAGTTTGGCGCGATCTGTACTCGTTAACTTGTAAAGCCTACTTAGCTGTTATAGTTTTCCTTTTAATTTGGTTATGTATACTACTACTGTAATTTTTTTCACGTCTCCAAATACAACCGTTTCGCTGGCAGCAGGGGGGGGGGACACTTGACTCTAACAAAAATTAACACTTTTAAGCTTAATATTTCGCAAACGGAACCCTGGATCGAAAAATAGTCGTGTCTCATCCCCAATATTTTTAAATTACCTATCTAAAGACACCCAAACACTAGGGGATAGACGAGAAAAAAAAATCATCCCCACTTTACGTGTAGGGGTGGGTACCCTACAAAAATATTTTTTTCAAAATTTTAATGTACCATTTTTTTGGCGTGATAAATATGTATATCCATGCCAAATTACAGCTTTCTAGTACAAATGTCTCTAAGCTAAGCCGCGGACAGACAGACAGACAGACATAGCGAAGTTATAAGGGTTCCTTGTTGTTGACTACGGAACCCTAAAAAGTGAAAGACATACCTGAGCTTTACTTCTGTACTCTCTCTGTTTTGTAAAACGTGTTAGGTACGAAGCGTGTGTCTGTCTGTCATAGGTTATTAATATTAATATGTGTGACTTAAAATTAATATAATAATAATTTAGACATTATTATAGTTACAAATTAAAATTAATGTTTATTCTGATCATGTAGTATTAAGTAACACTGACAATTTGATAGACATCTTATTTTGTATTTTATTAGGTTTTTTAAATGAGATTATTACATTAAAGCCGATTCTGAAGGCTTGAATTTTAGTTATAGTGCTGTCAAAACTTGAAATTTTCCAAAGTAATTTAACTTCTGTTCCTTAAACCTAAGGACTATTTTGCGATGAAGAAAATTTAGTTTTGACAGCACTAAAACTAAAATTAAAGCTTTCAGAATCGGCTATAATGTCACTCTCACAGGTTGAAGTCTAAATATAACATTAGAATTAAGTTAAAAACATTTGTATGCTGTTATGGCAAAAGCATTATTTACCTAGTATATTTTATACGACCTACATTATGTTACATGCTTTAAAACAAACAAATGATTTGATTGATTGTGTCACAACCAAAAAGGATTTTTTAGCGAGATAGTTTATGAGCCGGGCCCACATATAGCTTATATTTAATAAATAAATATTACAAATTGACTTTTTGTCTTTTAAATGATTATAATTACATAGAAAAACAGTTGAATAAAATTTTTGTGAGATATATTCTCTCATTCGGGTCATTCGGGCCCGGCATCAGTCACAATGAAGTAAGGAAATTATAACAGACAGGTAAAAAGATAATTAAAAAATAAAAACTATTTACATTTAACCTATTTATAAGATATTAAAAGAGTCACATAGCGCCATCCCACCGCATCGATGCAGACTTTTCTGTTCTTAGTTACGTAACGATGAGATGGGATGGCTACACGCGGTGAATGCCGTTCAAGCCAATTTATTTCGTGGAAGACCAGGCAGTTGGAGGGATGTGAGTGGGAAACTAAAATTGAATGATGACTGTTTAATGACTGTAACTATCTAAATTATGAAGAAACAGAAAACCTTATTAAGTAAATTATGCTATGCCTATCCCACTTAACAAGTACGAAACCGCACACGCGCTTCCACATCACACACATACACATCCTCACACACCCTTCTACACCTTTTCACACACTTCTACACACCCTCACACACACACACAATAAAACAAACATATGTTAACTTAATATTGTAGTATTTTATTTAGAGTAAGATTTATCAATTATTATTATTAACAAAGCTGTACCTACTTTTATTTAAGTTCAAATATTAATTGTCTTGGTGGTAGAGCGGGGCACCCAGTAAATCAGGTCTTTCAGGTCTAGTACAGGGGCCCTTGCAACTTGTGTTAATGCTCTGTTTTTGAACAATAAAGCTATTTTATTTTTATTTTTATTTATAATGTTGCTTGTTTAAGCCTGGACCATATTGTATATCCATATTAACGGTTTCCAAAGGGCAATAAATGATCTACAGTAGAGCCACTGAGTGATGGCGCCTATGACGTTTAAATGCCTACAACGTATCGTAATCTTTATAAGCAAGTGTGAATAAAAAAATGTAAT
Organism: Ypsolopha sequella; assembly: GCA_934047225.1. NCBI lineage: Eukaryota > Metazoa > Arthropoda > Insecta > Lepidoptera > Ypsolophidae > Ypsolopha > Ypsolopha sequella. The sequence goes on from OW203987.1 coordinate 20,308,068, forward strand.
ACTTCATTGTTGATAGTGATGTACTACTTGTTTCGGTTATTATTTTTAGATTTTTTGTGCAATAGAATTCGTATAGAAATAAAGAATTTTTTTAAAAAATGTTTCTCATTTTTTATAGGTCGTGTTTGAGGTCGCCAAGTTACGCAATAATATTTAATTAAAAACAAAACAATGACGAGGTTAAACTAAACGAAAATAAATGATAGTAAAATACTTTTTTCGATTTAAATATTTAAACATCTCTTGGGGGCCCCGTGGCACTACACCGCATAGCCCTCCGATAGCTACGCCACTGGTTTTGGCACATTTTCCTTTTGTATAATTATGTTGAATGTTGAATGACGTGTCTAATGTTGAGTTAACTCACACTTGATTTTTATTTTTAACCGAAATTTGAAATGTACCTCATCACTAAATGCAGCTGTCATAAGTGCCATCACTCAGTGGCCCTACCTTAGTAGAATAATAAATGCATGATTATTTATGGTATTGGTATACTGACAGCTTCGAGCATGGTCCGCTGCTTGTCCTGCTCGTTGCTGGTGTCCTCCATGGAGGCGAGGGCGCGCTGCGCATGCACCACCCGCAGCTTCATCAGCGCCTCCTCGACGCGCGTGCGCCGGCACTGGTCACGTGCCGCCTGCAGCGACCGCGCGCCGCCCGTCACCACCACCATGCTCGTCCGCAGACGGTTTTGCTGGAATATACAAACATTTTTAACATCCCGACAAAAGATGTAGTGACTACAGGGCCAGATTTAGGGGAGGGCAACCGGGGCTAGAGCCTCGGGGCCTCCACAAGAGAAGGGCCCCCACAATAGTGGTTTCGACAGTAAATTAAAAATATTGATTTTAGTGGACTGTATGCGAAGCGTCAAAATGGCGAACTATACTGGCGTGACATGTATAAAAATTTGTAAAGCTTGTTATTCAACAAGTTTTATCACACAATTGCCAAAAAAGACGAATTATAACAATAAGATAATTTTATTTTGGGTATTCTTATTTTTTTTTTTGTTAGTAATACATATGAGCACTTAAACAGCGGATGTATGAGGTCTTTCAATTGAAATGGAAAGTAATTTAAGAGTTGATTCAGTATCAGTATGAAAGAAAATATATTTTATTTTAGAATGCCGTGGACCCGTTGGTAATCAAGGTATGAACCTACGTTTTTTGAAAACAAAAGAATCATGGATCTTTGGGAACAACCCGTTATTTTAATAATGATTTAATCTATATATTAGTTGAAAAAAAACCTATCTCTATTGCCATACGTTCAACAACAAGTGTTTGTAGTTGTAATCACCAGTTTATCATGTTCCCCCGTGACCCGCTCTATTTCCTTCGTCAATCTCCGCATGTCGTCGTGTAACTTCGCCGAGTGCCGCTCCAACAAGGCCACCCTCGCTGCGTGACGGGCGCAGACCTCCTTCAGTCTGTTCTCTTTGGCCATCAACTCGGCCGAGCATTCGGCCTCGGCCTGGGCGCCCTCGATCTGTAGCACACGAGCGCCGACAGTTTCTAGTTGGAAGCACTGGGAACAAAAGGCGTTGATACGTGATCTTATTTTTATTTACATGTATGAATATTGTTATTGGCGATCATGCATCAGCCTAGTTCGTCCACTGCTGGACCTTAATAAGCCTTTCCAGGACTTTGCCACTCCCGGCGGTCATCCTGGAAGAATTGTCCATACTCATACACGCTGGGCAGGCGGGTTGGTGAGCGCGGTGCCGGAATCCTCGCACCAGTGACGCCGCTGCCCGTCACCAGTCTGTTCCATATAAGGCCCGGCTATTAGGGATGGATATACCGCCATCCATTGGTCCCAGGCATGGCGATATATCGATATAACTAGAATGTTTTAAATCAGACGTAACGGCTGTAGAGCTCACCACCTATCAAGACGTAATAATCGACAGTGAAACGTGGGTGTACGAGTGTAAACTGTTACTTTCAGTTCACAGTCCATACTCAAAGACGCCTCTGACATCCTCTCGAGGATTCATGTCGTGTAGATGTTAAATTTAAACATATACAAACACGTGCGAAAAATATAAAAAAAGTTTCTTTAACCATATTATTATGTTGTATTCGATACTCACAATATTGTACAAACTCTCCTTCTGTAGCTGAATATTCCTTTCCATTTGTCTTTGCTTGTTTTCTAGCTTAGCCATTACGGCTTTTGTAGCTGCAATGCAAAACATTATTATGGCTAAACATAACGAAAGCGACTACAAAAATAAGACAAATTTAAATTTCACATACATTTCAGTTGCATGTGACACATTTTCTCCTCGTTTCTGAGCACTAACAGCTTCTGTTGTTCTACAAAAGAACAGTGCATAGCTCTTTGTTGCTGGGCTGTCAGCTGACTTGCATACCTCTCTTCTTCCTGCCAAAGGAATACAACCCTTGATTCAAACCAATAAAATACATATTGTAGAAATGAAATATAACTTACGTGATTTATATAAAAACGGCTCACCTCAATACGTGTTATGATCGGTAAAGCCGACCAGTTTTAGCAGATTTAGACTGCCTCCATCTGGGCGAGTAAAGACTGTGCGGACGCCCTATGGTCCGACCACCAATACCATCTGCATCGATGTCATCCCGACAGTGTTGCCAACTTAGTGGATTTTCCACTAAAACTGGTGGTTTCGACGACCCTTTTAGTGGCGAAAAATTGCTTTTAGTGCCTGGTGGATTTTTCTAGGGGTTTATTTGAATTCAGTTTCAATTACTGAAAATGCGATAAAATACTGAGTCAACTGGGTCTCGGACTGCTTAGTGTATCGTATTATTTTCATGAGTTCATACATGCGTAATTATGCTGAAACCACAACATACCTACGCAAAAATTTCGGGATTATTGGCTTCAAGACCCACAATATTTGCTTCAAGTTATTGAAAGTACTACTGACAAAATACCGAAATGAAAATTTTATGGTACGATTTTAAGGAGTCACTACAGAGATTTAAAGACTCACGGGATGTCAAAGAAGCAATCTACAAAATAAAAAGGTAAACGTAAATACTAATTCTAGTTTTGTAGCTACAAAAAATTAGTTTAATGGAAAATTAAGCGATTATGAGAGTAAGGCCGTTTTTTATTAGTGGTTTTAGAAGTCGAATCTGGTGGAAAGCTAGTATAACTGTTGGCAACACTGCATCCCGAGCCCTGCGAGCCGCAGCCCGCAGCGTGAGGCGTAACGTCGTCGCGTAAACGTCTTTACTCGCCCAGATGAAGGCAGTCTAAATCTGCTGAAACTGATCGGCTTTCCTGATCATAACACGTATTGAGGTGAGCCGTTTTTATATAAATCATGAATTATCCTCAAGTCTCATTTAATTCTTTCTTACGTTTAAAATGTCCTCCAGTTCTTTGGCCCGTTTATCTGATGATTTCGACTTGTCTTGAGATTCGATGACTTTTTCTTTTAGTTCTCGTATCTGCAAAAGACAAAAGAAAATAACACAGCTTTCCCAGTAAAATTAGATAATTATGATTATAACTTTTTTACAGCAATGTCCACGCTTCGTCAACGAAACATCATACCCTGTCACCATTTTTCGGTCAGTTCTTCTTTATTAGCGAAATGCTTCTGTACAATTTTGAAAAAGATAAACCCATCATATAAAAGTGCGTGTCTCAACCATGAGGATCCATTGTTTCGATCCTTGACTTACACAGGCAATCCACTTTGGTTAGTAAATAATAACAACCCAAAACCTCGGTTCCTTGTCCCTTCTTTACCTTAACGTTGATAATTTTAATAGCTTGGTCCTTCCGGTACTGATCTTCCATGATCTGTTTGTTCTCCATGTGAAGTTTCTCCAGGATGCTTCTCATATTGTGCATCTCTCGTTGAAGACTCTTCTCCTGGAATTATGTAAATAAAGCTGTCTATAAGCCTGCTTATTCATAGAAATAGCGACGTGAATTTCTGAGCACGAGGGGCCTTCAAAAAATCAATACTTTTTTTTATTGTCGGTTTATATCCCAAATAGTAATGAGCAAAAAAATATTGAAACTTTCTTTCAAACCAAACCAGAAGGTCTTCTCCGAAGTGACAAAATTCGATCGAACATCGTTCGGTCGTATATCCATCTCTATCACACTCTGTATGCGTGCGTCAGAGATGGAAGTATGCTCGAACGATAAACGATCGACCGAATCTTTTTGGGAGTGCCAGGTCAATCATACATTAACAACTTTGTGCATGCACTCATGGGTCATAAAAGAGTCCCCCTGTCAAAGGCCTTATCGTCATAATATAACGACGAAAATGCCTTATTCTGGGGAACTTCTTTGTGCGTTAACACTAAACACTAATACTCTCACCTCACTGTCGTAAAACGCGTTTTGTTCGCACATCTGCTGATAGGCGATCCTGGTCTGACTCAACTTCTGAGTTAGACCTACATTTTCACATTCGGCATCATTATTGTTCCCTTTCTGTTGTTCACAGAACACTTGTTGTTCGCGACATTGTTCAGCTAGCTTCTGCAATTCTGTCTGGAGGACTGCGTAATCCTGTAAACATATATGATTTGATGTCAAGCGCTGATCTTAGGTAATAAAGCGGGAAGAAAAGGGAGAAACAAGATTATAAATAATGTAAAGATATTGTAAATAAAAGAAGCTTCATCGTCATATTTTGTCTATGGACCTATCTGTGTCTTGTAAATCTATCGACCCAGCCGTTCCAAAAGTTAGTTAAGCCAACCTTAGAACAATAAATAAAAAATTACTCGACATTCTAAGCAGGAATATCAATTCTTTGGTGCATTTACCTCTCTAATGTGTCTTATGTCAGTATCACGTTGTCGAAGATTTTCAATGGCGCCAGCCCACATTGCCATCATCTGCTTCCTCTGTTCCATTCCCTCCATCACCTAATAAAAAAAACTTTATAGCCAAACGTCTGCCAGCGGAATTGTATTCTGGACTATATTATGTTTCCGCCGTCCAGCGGATTTTAAGGCGCTCTTATCCCAAAATCAGTAATTTCAAAGTCAAATAGAACTTTCAAATATCGTCTAAAACTTCCAAAAAAAAAAATACGCAATATAGTTCGAACCTTTATCTAGGTTTTCCACGCATGTGTTACACGATCAGATAAACTTTGCTCGATAGAAATAATTCACGAACACAACATGTAATAAGACCTTTCAAATCATGCCATTTCCATAATTCCACTCTTTTATTAACGAAACATATCTGGTAATATTGCTCTTTAAATTTTCTAGGTTGACCACGTAAGTGGGTTTTAATAACCATATCCCTTATTTTTAAACAATTTAAAAACCGATAAAAACAACGAAAAAGTACAAAAGTGTGGTTATTTTCTTTACTCCTTACACGTAAAGAAAAAGACAGAGAGTCACTCTTCTGGGATAAGAGCGCCTTAATAAATTCAATTTTACTACAATCCGCCTAAAAAGCTGCCGCTGCATGCGCGGCGGAATATTATACGAATAATAATAAAAGCCAAATCGCTCCAGATCAAAACGTCCGCCGCCAACAATCCGCTGTTTATATCATTATATTTTTGAAAAACTAGAACTATTTTTGCGTATATCATGAATTAAGCTAAAACTACAGGATATTATTAATCTAGATAACGTTTTCGATGTTTGACCCGTATTATATTTGATTTACGTATATTAGAAAATTGTTGTTAAGATATTACTCAAATTTCACGCTTTTTAGTTCGACTTAAACATAGATCTAGAAACTCCGAGCATAGCCCGCTTCATAGCTCGCTGAGCGACTTTGAATCGGTGAACTAGTCCAACCGCCAGTGTCCACGTTTCGGCACCGTAAGTCATGACCGGCAGAACGCACTGGTTGAAGACTTTTGTCTTTAAACACAGGAATGGCCGAGGAGAATACCTGACGTAATTTCCCAAACACATGGAGCTATGGAGCGGGCTATGCTCGGAGTTTCTTTGATGGATCATATCAGAAATGAGGTGATTCGTCAAAGAACCAAAGTCATCGACATGGCCTCTAAGATAAGCAAGTTGAAGTGGCAGTGGGCTGGCCACATCAGCCGAAGAACCGATAACCGATGGGGGAGAAAGGTTCTCGAGTGGAGACCACGAACCGGCAGACGCAGTGTAGGACGCCCGCTAGCTTGCTGGACTGACGATCTAAAAAAGATTGCCGGTAGTGGCTGGATGAGGATGGCCGAGGATAGAAAAATGTGGCGTGCCCTTGGAGAGGCCTATGTCCAGCAGTGGACCGATATTGGCTGATGGATTGGATTGGATTGATCTAGATAATGTTAATGGACACAGCCTAAAATATTATAATAACATTCCACAGACACCCCACAATGTGGTGACAGCGTTTTTATAGAGGTTTGCGAGTAACGATGCCAAATACCAAATTAAAATACCAAATCCGCCGTAATTACAAAAACAGCGTATTTAAAAAAAAAAGTAGAATTTATTTTTTGTAATGCGTGATAACATTTTTTACATTAATAAATAATTAAGATGAGAAAGGAGAACATAATGTTACTTAACACCTTTAATAAACAAGAAAAAATTAACACACCTGAACAGAGATCCTTTCGCAAGCTCTTTCTTCTGCAGTGAGATTGGCGACGAGCTGGCTGAGGCGCTCGTGGACCTTGTCATGTTCGGTCTTCAACTTCTGTCTCTTTGTCTCCAACGCCTGCAATAAAACAAACATTTGTTAAGGGGGTACAAATAATCATTTAGTTGTCTTGTAATTATTGTTTGTGTTGTGATTGCACCTTGATTACCAGTCATACTTATTATGGTTAATTATCAGGGCTAACTCAAAGGGAACGCTCCAATTACCTGTACACTCCTTTTCAATAGAATCCGGCAATAATGTAAACAAATAATGTTTTATAAAAAATAACAGATAATGCAATCTGTTATAATAATCTATTATTAGAGCCTGTAATAATATCTAAGAATAATAATTATTATTACAACAAATTGCATTATCTGTTATTTTTTATAAAACATTATTTGTTTACATTATTACCGGATTCTATTGAAAGGGACTGTACTCTACCTCTTCTCTATCTATAAGCACTATATAGTATATATGCCACTTCTTTCCCACATCATTTTCTTCGGTCTCTGGTCAGCATCATCCTTTACTCTTTGGGATATTATAAAAAACACTGAATTGTGTCTTTTCAAAAGCATAAAAGAAATTAATGTAGTTCAAAAAACCAAGAGCAGTGACTATAGATAAATCAAATGACTATTTTAACCTTGGCTCTAGAGAGGTCCTGCTTGGTAAACTGCTCTATGGCAGTGATGTCTCCAGCCTTCCTCTCGAGAGCCGCGCGCCATTCCTGCAGCGCACCTCGCTCCCCGCACACCTCCCCCTTCAATGAATCAGCTCTCTTGAGCAAACGAGCGATGTTCGCTGAAAATTGACAGGAATGGTTTATCATTTAATTGAATGACTTTAGGCTTCTATTAATGTACATTTACTGAACACAAAAACGCAATTTATTTGAAGCTGAATTTACATGACCACCTGAATGAGCTGTTCTTGACTTATGTGGCTAACGAACAATCAGACAGACACAGAGGCTTTACTATATAGATTCTGGTGTTTGAAGGGAACGGATCATTCATTCATTCATTCCTGTAGTTATTATTAAGCCCTATAAATATTTACACTGCACTCGATCAGCCCTTCCAGAGATATCTCGGCTCTGCTTGCTGCTGTCAATAACGTCTCGCTCCAGTCGCTTTGTTGTATTAAGTGAGAGCTGCCTCAGCTTCACCTCTTGTTCCATCTGCTGCTTGTGAGCGAGGAGTAGCCGCTGAAATGTGGTTTTTAAAGATTTTTTAAATATGTTTTATCCACTGGATACACCGACTGGTGTCTAAAACCGAATAATTCACTAGAAGTAATGGGTTCGAGCCCTGTCTGAGTTTTGTTTTTCACAAAGGTTTAATTACTGTTTCATTAATTCTCATTATGGTAAAACAATAGACCACAATCCAGATTGTAGATCCAAACTATGGATTAAATCTATTATCTGGATATTTGCAAGTTTTGAGTAGGTAACTTTATAGCAAATTTTCTTCAACTGTACATTCAAGATATTTTTGATAAATCTATAGTAAAATTGTGGATTGAGTAATCATTTATAAATAGTATTTACAGTATTCTCTTGATACTCTGAGTGGACATGTTCCTTGTACTTGTTGAGGTCGTTACGCTTTTCATTTTGAGTTTGTAGTTCCTCTTTCAGCTGCTGTATCTCATTTTGTCTGGAAGAATATATTTCTGAATTAATGTGGCAGTCAAACACTAAATGGTTATATGCTAGGAAAGCTAAGGACAAGAAATCTTTTTTTTCTTCACTCTCTCTCATAAAATGCAGCATCTGTATGTCCGCTAATAACTTGAACTGAACAAATTTGGATGCAGTTATCACAAAACAAGTCAGGAGATTTTTTCAGGAAGGTTTTAGGAATGATGCTATAGCAGCAAAATCAAAGGGAGCTGAGCAGTGATCATTTTAGCTTGTGTCTATTATAGCTTATAACTCGAGAACCACTTAACAGATTTGAATGCAGTTTACACAGCTAAGTAGTGAAGTTTGAAGGTTTGGGGGTCACAGATATCAAAAGTAAAGATAAGCCCTTACAGTACTATGACAACACCAAAATGTTTCCACCTTTAAATGGGTGACGCTCACACGTTTGGAATCAGAGCACATCTGAACACAGTGATAGTTGGACGCCTTAAGTGCATTTAAAGTTAATCATTTTAACAACTTTAGTAGTCTGATCAGTTTGCTGACCGTAGGTAGACAGATTGCGTACTCATAAGTGTGCGCGCGACGGCATTATGTTAACGCACGCATTCAAAAACAATGCAATAAATTTTAGGTGCCAGGGCTCATCTAAACTTTTGAAATCTTTGTTAGAGGTAGGTAAACGAACAATGAGACAACTTATTAAAGCACTTACCTGTTGATTAGCAAGGTTTCAAAGCTCTGATTTCCGGTATTGGCTAATGGAATTCTAGTTCCCTGATTCCAACCAAGTTCTTCCAGAAGTTGGTTCATGTAGCTTGGCATTTTCTCGTGCTCACCCATCGTTAAAATAATAGTAAAAGTCACGAGAATAAATAACTATGAAATTTGTAAAGATAGTAAAAGTATCTCCTTTTTTTATTTTGGCTTCGGGTAATGAATGTTTGACTAAGCAACTCAAGTTTGATCGATGCCCAGCACAAAATTAAAAATTAAAACATCGCCATCTCTTTTTTGTTTTCAAACAAACAAAAACAGCTGATGATGATAAATAACTTTTTGGGAAAAGAAAACACTTGAAAATATTTACCGGTAAAACCCGAAAAATAAGAATGGGTTTGGTCATTCATACGAGTTTGAAAACGAAACTTTTCACTAACTAAGGTCGCGTTCCAAAACTATACTCCTAGTCCTATCTGTTAAAGAGGTTGTATCAGTTGGCTTTACCAAGCTATGGTCATCTGAGTGAAGTGTGACGTTTCTTGGTGTTGTTGTTAATTATTGTCTTGTGTCGTATGTATTCAGTTTTTCGTTATTATATATTTCTATTGTAGCTGCTTCTTTTATTAATCTAATCGCATGATCTATTACTTTAACATGGTAGCAGAGCGTGTGCGATAAAGATCGAGAATAATTGAGAGCTATACCGTCGAGAGATTTTCCTTAGAAAGATCTGACGTTTTTTTTTTTGGATAGCAAAATGGAAAAGTCTATCATTGATGCTACTAAAATCCAAATTGGTCTTCTAACAGAAGAAAACTGGACAACCTGGAAATATAAGATGAAAATTGCATTGAGGGGCTTAGGATTGATAGATGTTGTTGAAGGAAAGTTGAAAAAACCTGAACCTGAAGGATCTACATCAAAGCTGAGAATGCAATTGAGGAATATGAAAAGCGACTTGACAGATACCAAATGGTTGAGAGCACAGCCTTGTTAATAATAACAACAAACCTGTCAGATAATCATCTTCAAAAGGTCATGAGATTTTCTACAGCAAATCAGGTATGGCAAGAGTTACATAGGTTATTTGATGGAGTATCAGAAGATAAGGCCTATAATCTTTGTATGAAATTCTTTGGTTATAAGAAGCAGACAGATCATAACATGGGTACCCACTTGTCAAAGTTAAAGACCATTTGGTCTGAGCTAAAACAAGAGTTGCAAAAGTCTGATGGACAGAGTGATTTGCCAGAAATTTTTCTTATAAGTAAAATTTTGGAAACACTACCTGAGGAATACTTTGCATTCAAGTCTAGCTGGCTGCTTATGTCAAAGACAGAAAGAAATGTAGAGCGATTGACCAACCAGTTATGTTCTTATGAAAGAGCTCTAGCCGAGAAGAGCGGCACAGAAAGTAAAGTAGAGACTCTCATAGTGCAAGAAGAATCTGGAATTAAGAAGAAATCCGTTCAGAAAGATTATTATGCAAACATCAAATGTAATTATTGTGGGGAGATTGGACATGTGGTAAGAAGATGTTCTAAATGGAAATCAGATGGACGTCCACCTAAAGCCAAGTCATTGACATCAAAGAATTGATCCGAGTATGAGTGTAAACATGAACCTTATGTCTATTGATAATGTGAATGATACAAACAACTGGTTTGTTGATAATGGTGCAACAAGCCACGTTACTAACAGATGTGATCTGTTTGATCAATTTGATGAATTCAATGGTTCTCATACTGTTACAACAGCAAACGGAAACACTATTAATGCAATTGGCAAAGGTACGATTAGACTTGAAGCTCATATAGACGGAAGAATCCAATATATCACTTTGAATGATGTTTGGTACGTTCCTGGTATAACAAAGAATCTTTTTTCTGTATTGGCAGCCCAATATAGACTCTCAAATAGCGATTTTAGGTCCACAGCTACTGAATGTAAGTTAAGAGTCGATGAAAAGGTTGTTCTGATTGGAGACAGGCAAAAACAAGGCGGTCTTTATAAGCTCAGATTGTCGAATGTTATACCTGATAAAGCATTAGAGATCAACACATTGAATGCAAAGAATTTACTGCAGCTGTACCATGAAAGGTTGGGTCATCAGAATAAAACTCATGTAAAGAAAGTGATTGAGAGAGAGTTAGGAATAAAATTGAAACTAGATAGTGAACTTTGTAAAGGATGCATTTATGGCAAGGCACATAGACTGAAATTTGGAACGTGAGAAAGAGCAAAGGAACCAGGAGAGTTAATTCATGCTGATGTTTGTGGCCCCTTCTGCTACTCTATTTCCAAGTTTAGATATTTTGTGTTGTTTAAAGATGATTATTCAAAGTTCAGATATGTTTATTTTTTAAAAGAGAAATCTGAAGTCCATGACAAGTTAAAACTCTTCTTAGCTGAAACAAAAGTAGTGGGACACACAGTTAAAGAGCTTTTATGTGACAATGGCGGTGAGTTTGATAACAGAAATGTGAAAACATTACTTGATAGATATGGCATTCGACAGAGGTTGACGATGCCATATACCCCAGAACAAAATGGTTGCGTAGAAAGAGATAACAGAACTGTTGTAGAATCCGCGAGAACCATAATGCATTCGAAAGACTTACCGCAAGGACTTTGGGCTGAGTTGGTAAATAGTGCAGTATATATCCTCAACAGGACAGGCCCTACAGGACTAGATAAGTCACCTTATGAAATTTGGTGCAAGAAGAAACCAAGGATTGGTCATCTTAGGATAATTGGTAGTACGTGCTATGCTCACATTCCAAAGATAACCAGAAAGAAGTTAGATAAAAAAGCTGTGAAAGGATTTCTCATTGGATATGACAATGACGAAGGCTATAGAGTATGGAATAAAGATAAATGTTCATTAATACGTTCTAGGGATGTGATTTTTGAAGAACATACTCTTAAACCCAGTAATGAAGTAGAAATACCTTTAGAGTCATTCCCAATTATAGTAGAAGGTGAAAAATCTGATGTGGTTTCACCAACTTTAAATGAAGATGATAAAGATGATAATCAGACTCATTCAGAATCTGAAGACGGACAAAAGCGTATTGAAATTGAGGATGAAATTGAAGTAGTTCCATCAGGAGAATATGGAGATGAACCAGAACAAAGAACGCTTAGAGAACGCTCAAAACTAAAACGTCCAGACAGATTTGATGACTTCGTGATAAATACTGTAGACAGTATATTACAAACCTTAGAGGAACCAAAATCATATCAAGAAGCTATTGCATGTGATGATAAAGAAATGTGGGAGACGGCCATGAAAAACGAATTGGAGTCCTTACAAGAAAATGAAACATGGGAGATGGTTCCTCTGCCAAATGGAAGGAAAGCCATACCATGTAAGTGGATTTTCAAAATTAAGACTAATCCTGACGGAAGCATAGACCGTTATAAGGCCAGGCTTGTGATTAAGGGCTATTCACAGAAAAAAGGATTGGACTATGAAGAAACATTCAGTCCCGTTGCAAAAATGAGTACTATACGAGTTGTTTTGAGTATAGCTGCGAGAGATAACTTGATGCTCACACAATTTGACGTCTCCACAGCATTTCTATATGGCAGTTTAAAGGAAGAAATATACATGAAACCACCAGAAGGTTATGATGGTGGGTCCAACAGAGTATGTAAGTTGAAAAAGAGCTTATATGGGCTTAAGCAAGCACCACGATGTTGGAATAGCTGTGTCAAAGATTTCCTCCTGAAAATTGGGTTTAAGCAAAGTGAAGCAGATCCATGTCTATTTGTAAGGCAGAGAGGAGAGAAGAAGTTAATATTGGCTCTGTACGTAGACGATGGTCTTCTTGCTTCCACCCATGATGAAGAGACTGAGCAGTTTCTTAATGAACTGAGGTGTCGATTTAAGATAAAATCGAAATCAGCTTCATATTTTCTTGGACTAGAGATTGAGCGAAGAGATGACACCATTAAAGTTACTCAGGCCGCATACACTAAGAAAATATTAGAAAGATTTGGCATGCAGGATAGTAAAGCAGTTGGAACTCCCATACTAAAAGATGGCTCTGGAAAAAGAGAAGCTTTTAATACTGAGCAGTTTCCATACAGAGAAGCTGTCGGAGCACTAGCTTATTTGATGGTGGGGACGAGACCTGATATCGCCTTTGCTGTAGGAGTTGCCTCGAGACATCTAGACAGTCCTACAAGACATGATGTTGTTAAGGTGAAACGTATATTACGTTATTTACGAGGCACCCAAGATTTGGGCATAGTGTATAAAAGAAATGCAGAGAAACTCCTTCATTGCTTCAGCGACGCAGATCATGGAGGAGACATAGAGACCGGGCGCTCCACAACCGGAATGGTTTGTTTATATGCTGGTGGAGCAATATCATGGAGAAGTCATCGACAAGCATCTGTTGCAATATCCAGTACAGAAGCTGAAGTTGTTGCCGCTAGTGAGACGACTAGAGAAGTTGTTTGGCTGAAAAGACTTATCCAAAGCATAGAAGGTTTAGATGATACTCCAGTGCTGTATGTTGACAATGAGTCAGCCATTAAGCTGGCCAGAAACCCCCCTTTTGAGTTTCACCAAAGAACCAAGCATATACGGATTCGATACTTCTTCGTAAGAGAAGCAGTAGATGAAGGAATCCTAGATGTTAAAAAGGTTTCATCGGAATCTCAACTGGCTGATATGATGACGAAGCCAGTTTATAAACCCAGATTGGTTACACTTTGTAGATTAATTGGTCTATGTTTGTAAAGGTTGACCAAAATACTGAAGACTTGGTAAAGAGAGAAGCTGTTAAAGAGATTGTATCAGTTGGCTTTACCAAGCTATGGTCATCTGAGTGAAGTGTGACGTTTCTTGGTGTTGTTGTTAATTATTGTCTTGTGTCGTATGTATTCAGTTTTTCGTTATTATATATTTCTATTGTAGCTGCTTCTTTTATTAATCTAATCGCATGATCTATTACTTTAACACTATCACTATCACCGAGAAATTCGCTTAGATTAAATTATGTAAAGGTGTGTTAATTCGAAAACCATTTTGAGATTTAGGTTTAATATGCCGTAGGTATTTTAGAACTTGTGATCCAAAAAACCTCATGGTGATGTATATTTTTTCGAAAAAGCTACAACTTCCATTTGCCTTCGTGTGACGTCACTTGAGAAATGGCTGTTTAGAAATGTGTCCTTTGCTATCAAGATAAATTTATAATAATTTGCTTCCGGATACAACAAAATACTGGATTCGACAATGAGGCTTTAAGCCTACCTACTGGATGAGACCTCAACATAGGACTTGAATTATTAATAAAATATCGTATCAGACAAGGCTTTTGCCTAATATAATAACAACATGAAAAACAATAAAACACCAAAGAAAAGACTATCATCTTTGCCTATCCAGGCCCGGTAGCATAGTGTTTAATCGCGCGCGACGCGACTTAGTTGAATCCTGTGATACACCTGTGTGCGAGGAGCGTGACATACTGTTTAATCGCAAAAACATCGTGTCACTTTCCTTGCACTTGTGATTCAACTAAGTGGCGTCGCGCGCGATTAAACACTATGCTACGAGTGCAAGAAGGGGACAAATTGATGAAAAAACTTCCGACTGATTTGACAGCTGGATGATGAGTAAACAGACAGAGACTGACCACTTTTTAGGGTTCCATACCCAAAAGGTACAAAAGGATCCTTTATGGTGAGACTCCGTTGCGCGTTGTGCGTCCGTCCATCCGTATGTCACAGCCTCATATTTTTAACTCCGTTAAAGATAAATACATGAAATTTGGCACATTTGCCCACATTATCAAGGTGTTAAAAATTTTGAAAAATTTGAATTATTCTCCATATCATAGTATTGCCCCAGTGCAGCAGTAGTATTGCCTTCTCATTAAGTTGAAAAATAGAACAAAAAAAAACTGCGAGTCAGACCCAGACCCCCGTTCATTAATTAACACTTTCGTCAGGTTCTAACACTGACAGCAGGATAGCGTATACTTATATATACATATATACCGCTATCCTCGCCATATAAATATATGATAAATAACTTATTATTAATAATAAGGTACTCTCATACTCTGTGTGGTGTGGCCTCGCCTAAGGCGCATTTCATGAAATACACGGAAAATTTTAATAAATGCATTTAAAAGAATAATATTATTATTTCTATGATTATGACTAGCCTCTATCTAGGCTCAGATAGAGGCTTGAGCACTGGCATGTCCTTGGGCATAAAAATAGTAAGTATAATAAATAAAATATTCCTTTTTTAGACCATCAATTTTCAAAACACACACACATTTACTTTCACCACCTCTCACAAGCAGAGAGTAAAAAATAATTGTATAATGTAATGACCGATGGTACCGAAACAACACTTTTGCCGACTTCTTTCTTCCTGAAACATTATGTTATCTAGAAATCGGCATATTTTCTACGATATAGCAACATAAAAACCAATAAGAGAGCGCCGACTTCTAGATAAGATAATATTTCAGGAAGAAAGAAGTCGGCAAAAGTGTTGTTTCGGTACCATCGGTCATTACATTATTTTTACTGAATGACTGCTGTTACATTTGAAGTCGGTTACTATTTTTTTGTTAAAAAATTATCATATTATTGTTATTTAAGTTATATTTTACTTTAGAATATGTCTACTCAAACTCAAATTTATAGTCTGAGTAATTATAAGAGTAATTTTTTATAATATTCCACTGATACCAACCACAAAAATATATTTGAAAATTGTTTTTTGTTTGCATTATGTATCTATATATAAGTGGCATAATATAATAACATCAAATGAAACACGTATAGGTTTTAAATATTCATTAATTTGATTAATACAGACAAATTCATACTGGAGCCTAGGTAAGTGAAGTTCAATGACACTTTCCGTACATTTAATTTTGGGTTCCCTAGCTGATCGACTCGGGGGTTGTAGTTGTTTGGGTATAAAATAATTTTTTGAATTTCAGAAATAGTTGTTTTTAACCACTTAAAAAGTCTCCGGTATGAATTTGGTTGCATCAATTACCTCGTCTTTATACTATACAATACAATAATGTAGCATTACACAAAATATATTTAGAATCTCGCGAATCTCGAAGAATTTTTTATAAGTTGGCTGAAAAGGCGAATTTTACAGTAAAATCAAATTACTTAAGTTTTATCTGTAAATATATATGAGATTTAGCGCTATAAATTTCATTTGTATAAGGAAGGTGATCACAAAATAAATCTTGAAAAGCCGCCAAAAACTATGTACTTACGTAGCAATCCCAAAATAACTCTCCTGAGTTTTAGTTTCACGCTAACCCGCTAGCATGCCGCTTGCTAATGATTCAGTGTTTTTGTGAAAAAATATCGAATAAGTCAACACGTTACAATGAGTGCCCATGGAACATTATTACAGTGCCCAATATGCTTTAACAACGGAGCTTTCGATGCTGCGGAATCATTACGAAACAGGTTGATATTCGTTTCAACCAATAAAATAACGTGTCCAGTGTGCCAAGAAGAAGTTATCGGTTTGGACAAACTTACGATTCACTTATTTAGTCATGTAAAACTACCGCTTGAAGATGATTGTAAATACAAAAATAATTCTGAAGAGGCGCAATGTAACCTGAATCAAGAGGATAAAAATTTTAAACAACATGTAAATTCATCGCATCAGAAAAAAACAAAACAGCACCAAGCAAAAAATAAAACGATAACATTAATAAATTCTGCTGCTGCCGCACCAGTTAAATTCGTCAAGATTTATCCGAAATTACCTGTGGTATCATTGGGTATGGGTATATCTGCAGAAATGAGCCCAGTGCAAACAGAAGGAGCTATCCAACCCTGCAAACAATACGGAAATGTTAAAAGGGAAGCTTCAAATGAACAAACCAACACCACGTGCAATATATGCGGCTTACAGTTTATTGATAACAACATTTTGAAAATGCACAAATGTCTCATTCATAATATTGAAGAAAATTTAAAACAACCGGCTACAGGATACAATTGCCATCTCTGCCCCAAAATGTTTAAAATGAGAGGCTCCTTAATGGTCCATTTGAGGGTAGCACATTACGGTTTTTCTTCAGGGAACTTTCAAACTGAAACTTGTATTAATTCGAATGGAGTAGATTCCGACTTGCAGTCAGCTGATAAATCTTTAACAATGTTGAAAAATGATAATAAACAGTGGCAATGTGATGTTTGTCGGAAATGTTTTACAACCAAATATTTCTTAAAGAAGCATAAACGACTTCATACAGGTTAAGAAATTAATAGAGGTAATTTACTAACAAAATAAACTTACTTTATTGGATAAAAATGCAATAATGCACTCACTTTTAACAATTTGATAATTGACAACTGCTTAGAAGCTTGGTTTTTTCCCGCACCATACTTACAAATATTTATTCGAAATTTTAGAATATGTCAGAGTTGAAGATATTTTCGTACTTATTGATAACAAGATTTTTCTAAATAAATTTCAGGTGAAACACCGTATTCATGTGCGCAGTGCAACAAAACGTTTACGTTTCAACAGTCGTACCACAAACATTTGTTGTACCATAACGATGAAAAACCACATGTATGCAACTTTTGTAGCAGAGCTTTCAAGGAACTATCTACTCTTCATAATCATCAAAGAATCCATACCGGGGAAAAGCCATTTTCTTGCGAAACTTGTGGTAAGCTTTAACTTAGTCAAAAATGCTTTACATTCTCACATATATAACTTAATTACGCCTGTTTCCTAGAGGGGTAAGCAGAGAACACAGATCCTGACACAGCTCTTTCACTTCATCCACATTCATCAATCGAGTAATACAAGTTGTGTTCACGTGAAAACTTTAATTTTTACAGGTAAATGTTTCAGACAACGGGTATCCTACTTAGTGCACAGGCGGATCCATACAGGAGTTATGCCTTATAAATGCACAGCATGTGAAAAAAGCTTTCGGTATAAAGTAAGTAATTCCTTATAATTGATTGAAATAGGCGTTACTTTGCGGAAGTCCATTGTAAAGTTATTCCAAGTTAAAGTTAATCAGTCTCTCCAGGGATTTCAGCAAAAACTAATATTAATTCACTGCGCATCTACCTGTAAACATTCCCCAGTTCGGTTTCTCATTGCGTCATGCCATTTGACTTGACATTACTAGGCGCCATGATTTCGTGATAAGGGAAGAGCTACGGCCGAATTTTAAAAGGATTTGACAGTAAATTGATTCAAGGGTTCATTGAGAATAACCTTATACGCCACTCAGCGAGACTTATTTCATGCGCCCCTGAATGCTGTTGAATTGAGGGTCCCTATTAGGTCAAATGCACAACTTCAAATTACCATTTCACATTGCATAACTTAGTGAATCGGTTTAATACAATATTATAGATAGAAACTAATAGGCCTGATCTATACATTTTGAAAAAAAAGAAGCTTTAAGACAAGGCAAATACTCTTTATTGTACACCAAAATAAATAAACATGTTAAAAGAACAAACTTATGAAAGACGGTAACAATCGGCGGCCTTATCACTTATAGTGATTTCTTCCAAACAACCTTTGGGTGGAAATTAATTGTTGGAAAAAATAACGCGAAGGTGGTGCACAAAATAAATAATCATAATTAAATGGATAGAAAATACCTAAAATAAATAGGTACACAAGTATAACATTGTACATACAAATACATAGAATACGATAAATGTATACACTAATATATAACAAAAATAAATAATATATTACGTAAACCAAAAGAAAATAATTATTAGTAGCAGAAGTAGAGATTTAACAAACATTTACGAAGAATGAAAATTATTTTTAAAGACAGGCAACGAGGGAGCACGCTTAGTAGCCATAGGCAAGTTATTCCACAATATGACAGCTTTAAGTTCGCTACATAGAAAAAAATTCCGAAGCTACCTCTAAATTTCATGATTTTCGAGTGTAAAAGCCTTAAATTTTGTATTAAAAATAAATGAAACCTGTCTAAACAATAAGGATATTTTAATAATCTAGAAGCCCAGTTTTTAAATAAAAACGCAGTTTTTCGTGCACGCGTGTGGTGGTGGTGAATACTCTATGATTGTAACATGTAATAGGCACCATAGAGTATACTGAGCTGAGAGCGCGCTATTTTAAACGGAAAATAATAAAGCCTCCGAAAAACAAATTAAATCCCAGCGAACTACTGCACACTGTTATACTATCTGAGCAGCAGCAAAATTAGCTATCGAAAAATATACTAACTTAACTGTGTAACATCTACCGACAAAATAAATTAAACGTAGCAAACTAAAATTTCTCACGGCCACCTGATTTAAATAATGAACCGCCGAATAAATTACTGAACTTCCGAAAGAACTTACCGAAAAAACATAGTCAAAAACAAAACTATGAACCAAAAGGCAAAAATAGGTGCGACGACGAGCGAAGCAAGGAGGAGCGTATAAAGTTTACATGTAAAATAAAATAAGGAGCCGAGCGAAGCGGAGCGGAGCGAGGCGAGGTCTCTAGTTTTAACAGAATGCAACACATACAAAAAATAATCAGAGATCTACGATAAAAATAGTTTTCGTAATTTTCAGTATTTCATGCGGTAGTTTTCGTATATTTATTAGCACAGAAGTTTTCGGTAGATTAGTATTTAAAGCAGTAACATTCATAAACTTAATATCCTCATTTTTAATTTAGTTTTCGTAGCTTTTATTACGACCCATTTTAAACCAAGGCCGATATTACTATCAGTTTTCTCTGATCAATGTTTTGTTTTTAAATTTGACATCAAATATTTTATGTCAATTTTGTGTGAAAAGGGATCCCTTATTATGATATGTTGTAATCGTAGAGGGAGTAAAATATATATTAAATATATATAATAAATATATAAAATATATATTTTACTCCCTCTACGGTTGTAATAATGGATCAGTTTCCAAAGACAATATTTGTGTAATATTGGCCTAGAAGGAAACGTCAGTAGTTCAGTTCTGAACTTCTGATTGATGCAAAGTGAGGTGCTCAATCTTTATAATACGAACTGACAGTTTGTATTTAATATTTCAGGTTTCACAAAGAACGCACAAATGTCAGGTACAGCCTCCCGGAACCGTAGTTCGTCAGTCTGGAGACTTGGTGGAAAAACTCAAAAAGAAACATGCAGATTCTGTTCTTGAAACTGAAATATCACAAGAGCAGGAAATTCCAAAAGGCTCTTATCTGGAAATATCAGAAGCTAATGCTGAAATAGTTAGAAGTGGAGCTAAGTTGTCATTGGAAGACACAGAAACTGAACATTTCACCTTAATAGCAGATGCTTTCGAAAGTCTTAAAGAACCCTCTTTACAAAATGTTTCAGAAATATTGGACTATAACAAAAAAAGTGATAATAATCTGAAGGAATTACTTGATTCTAATTTTGAAGACCTGATAGATGAAATACAAGTAGAGGAAAAAAACGTACCATCCCCATCAGAAATTCTAAATAAATTATGTTTATCACAAGAAGAAGATTTTACTAGTCCCAAAGAAAATAGTAATAGTTATACAAATTATGATATCTTAAATGAATTCATGTAAGTTTAACATTTATTCGTATAATTTATTACAGAAATAAATTACAGTTAATTTTGGCCAAACTACGTATTGCGTAATTTGCTGCAGCATTTCCCGACTGCATCCGACTTTTCTAATTGTATGAAATACTAAACAAAATGTAGGATTTTTATTCAGTGTAGGTAAGTGGATACTTTGAATGAATTAGATAACTTGTTTTATATATTATTTTGAATATTACGTTAATTATATGTATTGTGGACAAATAAATTTATGTTGAATTTTTAGTGTTGCTGTTACTGGTATCAGTGATGGTGAGTTTTAATTTTAATCAGTGAACGAAAAATAAGTCTGAATAAAGCTGAAAAATAAACAGACGATAAAGTGTGTTAAACACAATTTTGTATGGCGACGGTTCCAATAGCGTTCATTTTGTGTTTGAGTCAGTCAATCACGTGTCGCATGACAATAGTACGAAGTAGTACGAACCAATAATGAGCTTTTTGCCCTTATCAGTCGACACGTGCTCAATCACCCTCCTACCTCACCACCTGCATCCTCTCCGACGCCTACTCCAACTCCTAAGCACGATGTTGACAAGCTTAAATTACTTAATTCAGTAGTTTTTATTCCAAATAAAATATTTATTTCGTTTAGTTTCTTGGGTAGAAAGAAAAACATATATTGCCGGCCAAATCCACCGGCAGGAATCCTGAATGAAACTTTTTATCGAATATGTAATGAATTCATGATCGAATCTATAAATTAAATTAAATATTGTGCAATAAAACGGGAACCCTGATAAATAACACAGTGCTGCATTCAGTTTGATTTCGGACGTAGTCCGCCTAACAATGACATTCAAATTATAACGGGAGCGGTTATGAAATTACTTTAGACCACTATTTTACACCAACAGCGCGTTCCGCATGGCGCTAATACTGCTAAAACTACCATCAAACTTCTGACGCCTATCAAGACGTTCCGAATGAAAATGGCGTCCATCACAACTTAAACTTGTGATCAATTCGGGACTCTTTTGAACGTGACGTGAACGTTTACACATGAAAGTGATAGAATTTGTAGAAATTTGTTTATGTTACGTGAATAAAAAGGGTATACTACCATACTAGGTCCAAGAAATGATTTCTTCTAACTATTTGAATCATATTTTAATAAAACTGGGAATTTTGTGCTTCAAAAAACCCATTTTGGAAATTGCCGCCGGCCGGCTGTCACTTTTCATAGGTCGTTCATTGTAGCAGATTCTGAAGGCTTTAATTTTAGTTCTGTTATAACTAAAAATATTCCAAAGTAATTTAGCTTCTGTTCCTAGCAATTAAGAACTATTTTGCAATAAATAAAATTTATTTTTGACAGCACTTAAACCAAAATTAAAGCCTTCATAATCGGCTTTATTATAGGGCTATCGTTATTGGGCTCACAATGACTCGGAATGACGATTAACGCGATATAATCGTATACAAAAGCACTCACGATTTGATAACGTACACCGTAGAAACGACAAAAATCTTTGGGAAAAATTGGCTGTCAAACCTGGTTGTGCAACTAACCTAGGCCCCTACGAAACACAATGGTCAACTTTTTCTTCTGTGCCATGGTATAGACTACATTATGCTGGTTGGTGGTGGTTTGACACTTCAATGGTCAGTATCTTGACCGCTACAGTTTTCTACTTGTAAAAAAAGAGCCAAACCGTTACAAAGAATATAGTAACTGCAGAATGCAGCTTTATGTGGTCGATCCCTTAGGAACTAAATGTGATTTTGCTAAAAGTACTAAGTGTGTAATTGCTCAGCTCACAGATTTGATAATATACATTCTGCAAGGAATCCCCTAAGTAAGCTGTAGTGGACATCGCATCAAAAGTATTTAATTAATACACAATTATGTATAGTAAAATAATTTACATAACTAAATCAACTATGTATTTGACACAAAATTATTCAATTTTGATTATCATCACTTCTGGTTATATTTCTTGAAGATTTTTATGAGTAGATAGGTTTCCAAAAACAATGTTCCAGTTAGTGAAACTACGGGGGAAAATACTAAGATATGAAAATAAAATAATTTACAACATTTCTAACTAGAAGTAGAAATACTGATTGCTTGCCATACCGAGAGAATGGAATCACGGAATCACCCACAAATGTTGCATTCTTATCTGTAGTCTGTTACCTGTGAATTCAATTTGTCTTAAAAATGATTTCGTTTTTAGCCGCTGCGCTGGTACAGTGGAGACCGCATCAAGTAAGATACATTGGACTTTGTACCTATCTTATATTCTTCTCTGTAGGGGCTAATGTCGTACTGCAAGTGTATAGCTTGATGTGGTCTCCACTGTACAAAGTTGTGGCGTTGGTAATCCTTACAGCTGCCATTTATTTTAATATAGTGCTGTCATTTAAAATTAAGATTTTTTGTAGGTTTCTTCTCAGAATAAGAATCTTATTCTGAGGGTTTTTTAGACTATTATTAAAGCTTTCAAAATCGGCTTTAATATCCTCCTAAACGGGACCTTTTAATTCTTGGGTAAGTAGGTACAATACAATGGGTGGGACCGATAGCCTGAAAACGGGGCTGTCCCGATCAAAACGGAACGTATGGTCACCTTTTATTCTCGCAAACATAATGGTAGCTTAAAATCCTAGCATTATTTTGGTGTAGATCACTTTAGTATCTTTGGATTGGTAGTACTGACTCAAATTCCGATAGTTATCTTTATGTTGTCTAACTTGTTTCTCTTGGTCCGTCCTATTCCTATTTCCATTTACATGAAGTTCATTTTTGTTTGGCGCATTTGGCTTTGTTATTGGTCTTCATCACTTGTGTCGAGAAAAACATGAACGGCCAGCTGTTTTTGTTCTTCAGTGTTTGAAAATCGCCATGGATCAAAATTGAATAGTGTCATTTCGTCTTGAATCAGTGACATTTTGTGGATTGTGCGTGAATAAAATAAAAATCTTGCAGAGCTAAAGGTGATTTCGAAGAACTTCATCCTTTCGATTAACAGGTATGTTAATTGTCACTAAAATTACGTCTCGTATGATGAGCTCGAAGAAGTGCGTAATTGGGCTATCACACAAAATGTACACTTTTTGTTTCATTTCAAGCATGAAACGTGGTTGATAGCTGGCTTGTCAACGATTACGAAATATCACTTCCACCGATGGTGAAGCTAGCTCTCTACTTGTAATTTATAAGGTCATGCATGACGATACCTACTTTGTTCACAATTTTTAATTCGAGACATCGTTGATCGTTAGCCTTTGTTCCGTCTTCATAACAAGCAGTGGAACTGTAGAATTTTAACACTCAAATGCTGGTAGATAATGTATTCATGGAATAGGGAAATTAGAGCAGTAGGTAATCGCGTTCAGCTTCATGACAATGACAGTCTGAAGCCGGGTAAAAGGTAGTAAGTGAACAACTCTCATCTCAATACTGTGACTAGGTACAAATACATTTCTGAACAAAGAATTAATGTGAAACCAATGTTTTCTACAGGTTTGTTTGAAAAGTGAAGGTAAATTTAAATATTTGTGTAGGTACTTTATTCGGATAGGGCGTGTGTGTCATTGGTTTATCATAGAATTCAGTATATCATGATTTAGACATATTAGACATTTATTTATTATTTTTTGTTTTAATATAAATAGGTAATGATAGATATGATAATTTAAATATAAATACTGTTATCTCAAGATATATTTCGGGTCTGACCTGGACCCGGCATCAGTTGAGTATCTATTTTTATTATACAGTGGAGCGTTGATTGTACTTTATTCGGATAGGGCGTGTGTGTCATTGGTTTATCATAGAATTCAGTATATCATGATTTAGACATATTAGACATTTATTTATTATTTTTTGTTTTAATATAAATAGGTAATGATAGATATGATAATTTAAATATAAATACTGTTATCTCAAGATATATTTCGGGTCCGACCTGGACCCGGCATCAGTTGAGTATCTATTTTTATTATACAGTGGAGCGTCGATTATCCAAACGACCGGTTAACCAAACTGCTGGCCTTCGCTCGTATGTGCTCGCTCCCCCGCTACGGCTGTAATTCGGGTATCCATATGTATTATATATATTTTTATATAACGCTCTTCATGAAAAAAACACTCTTTTCCTCACTGAGTAAAAAACTAATCTTTTAATTTGGTCATATAATTTCTGAGGAAAGCAAAGATACCTGTGAACATACAGCGAAGTCTTGAGTTTTTTTTGCACAAACGGTCAAGTCCGATTTTCTTTATTTCTTCATCTATATTATATTTGTTATTTCTTGTTTCTTTCTTCCTAGAATAACTCAAAAATGCCCACATCCAATTTTGTTACTTTGAACCAATAGTAAACAAACACAACCACTAGTTTTATATTCCCGCCTGATTAATGTTATGTATGATATATATAATAACAAACAATTAATGTTTTGTTCTCTTATTTATCGATCACTTGTAAGCATTATAAAATCTGATTCAAAGTCTTTTTTTCACTTGTTGTGTAATCTACTATTGTTTACCAGTCAGTCTGTAAATACCTCTGATTTATACTTCCATTGCCATAAAAGAGATTTCTATTATATTATAAATATAGTTTATGGTTTTTATTGGTAAATGGGCAAGTAAAATTATACAGTTTGATTATCCGAATAAATCGGTATTCCGAACACCCATGTCTCCCAATTATTTAGGATAATCGACACTCTACTGTATATTAAGATACTCAACTGATGTTGAGTCCAGGTGGGACCCGAAATATATCTTATGATAACAGTATTTATATTTAAATTATCATATCTATCATTACCTATTTATATTAAAACAAAAAACATTAAAAGCTTTTACTGTGTATTTAATTAAAAAAAATGATTTATTATTTGATATATTATAACATTGCAGTAATTATAGACCAAATCGTTACAATATTTTATATGTACATAATTTTATTTTAAACACTAACTAACATACTTTCTTCCAGCATTCTCTTCCACACACTCATCACACATCCTATCCCATCTACAAACACGATCCTAGGCACGTCATAATTCGGTTGAAATTTAGATCACAGTGTTGATAAGGGGGCACAATACCCATGAAGATATTTATGTTTATGTACCTAACACATATTGCATCTCGTTGCACATATTTTTGACTTTTTGGTAAAAAACATTAATTTATTACAGACTGTAAAAGGAAATCGACTATATGAGACACTGAGACAGGTAGACAAAGATATATTTTTATTTATTATTTTCATTATCATAAACTCCTGCTGTCTTGTCTTTTCTTATCCCTTAACTAAAGTAGATATAAGTAATTTGTTTAGTATAAGTTTTAGTATGTAACAGAGATGTTCCATAAAAAAAGGAAATATGCTAAAAAAAGACACAATCTTGCTAAGTTTCTTGCCCTTCTTAGCCAAAATGGAATACAAATAGAATGGGCGGAGGTAGGCATGTATTTATATACGTAACCTATTTTTTTTAAACCGGGTTTGTTGGGCCGCCTGGATTTATGCTAGGGGCTCAGTTGGTGATTGGGAAAGGTGTTTAGTGACCCGTCAGGTTAAATTCGAAAGGGTTTTTTTTGATCTTGTACTGCCTATACTAGGATTTGTATTTGAACTAGCCCAGTGTGAATGGGAGCATATTATTTTTTTTAAGTTTTTTCGTATAAAGGGATCATTGAACTTTATTCCTGGTCACTGGCCGGGTCTCTGGTATGGGTTCGGGTGGCAGTGATTTATAGAATTCTTTTCTATCTGTCTGTCTGTTTGTTTGTTCGCGTACATCTCCGAAACTACTGAACGGATTTTGATGTAGTTTTCACAGGTGGACGGGACTCAATTTGGAGCAGAATATAGGCTTTATTTTGATTAAAATCGAATGACGGAAAAAAGTTATCGTCATTTATCGATTTTAGGAATTTACTTTTTTACTGTTAGAAGTTTCATAGCAAATAATAATTTCTAGCATTAAAGGCCTATAGACGTCACGAATGAGTGTTAAAAGAAAACAAGAAAGCTTTGGTTAGAAGTATGTAACATATCAAATTTTAGTACACAAACATTAGTTCTTTACATAGTCAATTTGCAAATTGACTTACCATGGAAGGCTATGAGGCACTTCCAGCTTTCTTAGAAATTTTAAATTCCATTCACAAATATATCTTATAGCGTATGTATAGGAAAAAACCGGCCAAGTGCAATTCAGACCTGCGTACCTACGGTTCCGTATTGTGAATGGTAAATTTAATTTTGTCATTTTTTTTGTGAATTTCTCAACCGCTTTATTTTTCCTGTAATCTTTACGTGAACACATACTACCATGATTTTTTTCATATCTTTCAGTCCACCAGTTTTGGAGATGAGGAGGGGGGACATACATATTTTATGTTTTTTTAAGGATTTCTCGAAATAGAAGCAATTAAATATACCCAAACTATACATATATTGTTACAATCAGATTTTTAATAGGTACCTACATACAATGAGAGGTTTTCTTTTTGAGTATTAAAAAAAAAACATAGTTTCCAAGAACTCTGTAGATGGCGTTGAACTGACTACGTTACTAGGTGCCAAAGCCAAAAAGATTGGAAAAAAAAAATATTGCGTCACGTCACGTCACTTACGCTCGTTGGTTGACTGACATGTGTGCGCATATGTGCGAATGCTTTGTTATGGTCTGGCTTTACTCATTACTCCATTTTTACACAAATCCACAAGGCACAGACTTCTCTTCTTTTTCTCTTAGGACATTTTCTTTCTGGCGTAGAAAACTCATAAAAAGACTGCTAAATATTTTTTTCTTTTTCCTTGTTGTTATTATTTATTTATTTTCAAAATGCCATTGTGATGTGATGTGACAATGACATTAATTACTTTTTTATGTACGTTTCGTTTTACGATCTCAAAAGGACATGCAAGTGAAATAATCAAAAAATTATGTGACGTTCCGTTCCTTGCAGTAACTTACCAAGTTCAGCGCCATCTATCCAGCGACTAGGGAAGAGTAAAAATAAAAAAAAAAAGAAAATCCCTCATTTGATTGATACCCATATTGCATTTTTATAAAATATTTATTTTTTATTTTTCTTTTTTTTATATTCTCATTTGTGCTCAACTTTTTTTAATCACTAGTTTTCCTGTAATTGGCCAGTTATGATATATAATCGACATTTTTTAGTCTTGCCTCCAAGATCTGAATTATTATGGTTAATTCTGGAATTGAAAAGTAGATGGCGCTGCAAGTAAATTACATCGCGCAATTATTTGATTCGAACATAAAATTTGTGCAATGTAACTCGACTGCTTTGCAACGAAGAATTATTGAAGCTGAGTTTCTTACTGGACTGGATGTGGCTCAGGTGAAACTGTTTTTATACCGCGTATACCACTCATCCCCAATAACTTCCCGTTCGAATTCAAGCGCAGTTTCCAGTAGCCGTTTGCTTTGCGATGACTATAAACTGCATGTGTCGACTCAAGGTCTGATTCTTTTTCTCACGGCCAACTGTATGTGGCTTGTATCGAAAAAAAAATAGTTTTGACAGCACTAAAACTAAAATTAAAGCCTTTAGAATCGGCTTTATTATCTAACTAAAAACTGGATACTTTCTACTGCGGGAATCCCACTGTGGCCGCATATCTTCTTCCAGGCGGGCAATAGCTAGTCTTAAATATAACATTTAGTAGCTAAATCGGGTTAACGCTCTATTATTTCTACTGTAGTTCTGTCAGTCAATATGTCGTGGGCATATGTAGAATTGGCCATGTCATAAAATTGCTGCGAAGATGAGCGGAGCGAGGAGCAGCGTGTTAGGTTTACATGTGAATACATTTGGGAAGCCGAGTGAAGCGGAGCAAGGCGACCCCTGTAGTTTTATTTTAACAGAATTCATTATAC
Source organism: Ypsolopha sequella (assembly GCA_934047225.1). Lineage (NCBI taxonomy): Eukaryota > Metazoa > Arthropoda > Insecta > Lepidoptera > Ypsolophidae > Ypsolopha > Ypsolopha sequella. The sequence goes on from OW203987.1 coordinate 20,336,581, forward strand.
GGCTAGGCAGATCATGATATGGCCAATTCTACGATAAATATATTGCTGTCAAATTACTCAGTTTTCGTCCTAAATCCAGATTTAAATATTGGTGCAACACGCCCAATTGGAAATACGCATCCGCATGTCGCTTTTATTATCTTTGTTTAATTCTGTCAAATGATTTTAAACATTAGTGTCGATTCGGTGTAATTCACTTTAACTTATTTGACAGGACTAAACTTAATTGAGACGTTCTGTCTTTTTCTTTCTGTATCTAAAATACAAAGACAAGACGTTTAAAATAATGTTAAATAAGTTAAGTCGTGTTACGCCGAATCGACACAATTGTGTGATTAAATCTTTCAGTGCAACTGACAATAAGCCAAATATCTGTTCATATTGTGTATGTTATGTAAACTATTGATAATAACAAAATATCTTCGTTGTCGTAACTGCCTGCAGCCAAACACGTGTATACTTCGCCTATAGAACGAATTTTATCTCTACCTACGTGAAATTTGCCGCGATAACGTATTGCTGCAGCCATTTTGTGTTTAAACACATCATATACACAATACACATACAGCGTTCTAAACTTCGTAAAATACGTAACTTCTATAAACTATAGGTATTTGAGCAGTCGAGCAAGAGCGCTTCGTATGCAATGTGCATGCATGCTCGTTTCTAATTCACAAATACATATCTTTTGTATTCGACTGATGACGGCCCCATACCGAGGGTCGAAATATATCGAGTAATATATGTTTTAATACCAATAAATAAACACAAAAAAATATGAATCCTAAATAGAACATTTTCGAGCAGTATCAATCAATGTTCATAAATAAAAACAAAATTGAAAATTTGGATGAGCCTGATAATAACCCCTGAGATGACACTAACAAAAACCGAATTTTAGACCTTCGAGGTAACAACGGAGAGCACAAACATATTATATACAAACAAACAAACCTCAATACCCAAATGCTTATACCTGCTCCGGTCCGTATCTAAAAGTAGGTGTATAGTATAGGTACCTAAATATTAAGGTCACACTGGTTGACGTTCGAGCGAAAAATATACCTTGGTTGCTCAGAACATCAATGCTTGGTTGAGCGAATTTTACACAAGATGTTGCTCGCTATAAATTGCCCAGTAATTTGCGATTGCCCGCTATGTTATGTCTGCCCCTCTTTTGTCTTGTGCCTGAAGCAGATCGGGAGGCAAGGGAGGTCCGTGTGGATTTGTGCTGGTGTAGTATATAAGGGGAAGGTTGGTAGAGCGGTGGCGAGGCCGCCGGGCTATCGATCCGGCGCGTGGCGGCCCGGCCAGAGCCCAACACCTCATGCTATCAATACGAAGTGCATGCAGTATACCTTGTTAGACAATGCAGTTTCTCACTTTGACCCCCGGTGACATTCTATTAATTTATGCAGCTACGTTAGCGATTGTTTGCGCATTTTATTTAACTGCGTTACCTTCATGTTTGTAAAAATGTCTTTGTTATCAAAACATAACAAAGTACCTACCAGTAAATTACGTTGGTAAGATAACAAAAATATTATAGCCTACGGATGCACCATGGGTAACCCTATATTGTATCGAGTAACAAGATGTGACCAATTCGGAGATGTGTAGAAAAAAAAACTACATCAAAATAAACAGGGTTAGCTGGCGTAATCTGGAGCATTGTGTAAAGTTTTTTTTTTCTGATATAAATATCACGTCTATAGGTAATAAGTAAGGCCCTGTTGTATCAAAAGGTGCTTAAGGCGATATGTAAAAGTTTTAGCTTCCCTGTTACTCTATATGCGAAAAAACCCTCAGTGCGAGAGGGACGGATTCGTGGAAAAGTAGCAAAAAGTTGGTTTTTTATTAATATAAAATGTACTAAAAATGCAATCAAAATTTCGTTTAACCAGGTCCTAGATACTGTTAAAACCCATCTTATAAAATATAATTGCAGTCCATATGTCATTCTAAATTGTCAAACCAGGAGAATTGGTGTCGATAAAGACCTCATTTCAATAAATATTTCTATCCAGCCGAAATTCTCCAATCGCGTTTCTGTTTTAACAGATCCCTAGAGAAAGACTCCAAAAATAACATAGGTACTATTTTTTCAAAATTATACATTTTTTACCGAAGTAGATATAGAAGTTCTAAAAGTGTCGATTTTTTTCCGCGTCCTATGTTGATACTAACGTGAGTCAACCTGATTTTATCGAAGATCGAGTTATTTGAAAAAATCGATTCAGCATTGTTTTCAGCAAAATGTGTGACCTGACCAATGCGTAGTTGTGCAGAGACAAAAACTACATCAAAATAAACAGGGTCGGCTGGAGCAACCTGGAGCATTTTGTTGGAGCAACATCTTGTTACTCAATACATAAGGTTACCGACTGTACGTTCCTAGTCTAATATAAACAAGTGTTTACTTTTGAAAACAAAGAGTCTGTTATCTAATTAACAAACCACACATAACTAAATTAATTCAACCACTTGTAGTCGCGTAGCTACTTGCACGGCATCAATATTAACGATATTGAGAATAAGGTCAAACCAAAGTTGGTATCACCTAGTAACATCAAAAGTGGGGCAAGCAACATTTATATTTTTGTCTAAGGCAAGCAACAAGCAGTCTATCGCTGTCGAATTTTGTTTATTCTGTTTTTTACTTTCGATTACTTACTTATTTACTACACAGTTTAAAATTTATTGGTCTCGAACCAGAAGTTTTATCATCATTTGGTCGTTTGTTTTTCTGACCACAATATCAATAAAAAAAATTAGGTCTTTACATATGAAATTGCTGTTTTCTATAGAGAATTTGAAGGGAACTCAATTTTCAGTAGGTACTAACATTTTTGCATTTTTTTAGGAATGACAAATCCAAATTATGTCATTTCTTTTGTGTATGAATGAGACAAGATTAAGCTAACAGCAACAATAATTTAATTTTTGAAAAGTGTCAGCTGTAAAAAATGATTACAAATCTTATCATGGCAATGGATGGCATTTATTACGAACTGTTTTTGAAGATTTAATTTTTATAGTCAAACCGAAAATAAAAACAAAATTTAATACGTAGATGTAAAACCTTTAAATCAACGTTTGACCAAAAAACAAATAATTGAAATAGCTATTGAATTACAGGAATTATGAACTCATGAATCTGTATCCTATTATTATACTAATTATTTTAGTTCTGGGTGTTTTATAGAAAATTCATTTAACTTTCTGTAGCTAAAATTATTTATTTTATTACACAGTATCAGACATAACGTTGATGAAGCTCGACCTTTGAAGAATAATTTTATACTATATTATCAACTCCGCAACACGTTCTGCAAGCTAATTAGACTAATTACGCACATGCGTTTGGTTTCATTTTGTTTATAAAATCTGCAATAAAGGTGTAACGTTTCTCTGACTGTACTTTAGGTAACCATAATGTTGTAACTGCTGATTTGGAATGGATATATTGAGTGTTAAATACAAAATACTGCTATCTACAAAAAGTAAATTTTACAGGAGAGGAAAAAGAGAGGTCCCAGGTTCGAATACCGGTTCAGAGCTCCTCACGTCCAGATTTACTTTTCTTTCTGCGTTTCTAAACTGCAATGATATAATGTTAATTTATATCTCCTTGCGATGGATAAATCGCCAATGGGAATGGGAAACAATTTGGTTCCCACTAAAACCTTAAAATCGATAAAATGTAAGATAGCAAGCAGTATTTGGTTCTTAAGCGTCGATATGAGAAATACATACAGTGGTTTAGAGTGGTTTAAGTTATTTTTTAGGTAGTTTACAATGTAACTAGCCATATAATACTCGGTCAGCAAAAATGTATAGTTTAGAAGTTATGTTTTTTTGTACTCTATGGAAACTCCCTACTATTTACATATAAACCACACTAATTTGAAAACTGTTGCATGGATTGAAATATTTGGCATGGAAGTAATGTAGCTAGTCATATCTGTAGTTTTTACTATACAATAAAAAAAATTGGGCCATTATAAACGGGGCATCCTGTAAGTAATTAGTTAGGTTTTACAAGTACCTACTTTGTCACTATCGAAAGAAAACAAGTTTATAATATACAAGGTGACATTAATTTATGCAGCCAAATTCCTACTGAAGACTCAGTAAGTGCTCAGTATCAAGGTTCGATCACCGCTTCTGTGAAATTCGTAATTTTTTTTCGTGCTCCCTACAAACGCAAGCTTAGAAGAGCTAGCAAATGTGGCTAAAAATGCGAGAAAAAAAATACGCTTCGTTGGAAAATAAGCTATCTTTATCCCAAAAAGGTCACAAGGGATGGCAAATTCATTAGGTTATGGCCATGGGCAACGTAGCAAAATCTATTTCCACGCGTGTGGGGCCGCGGGCAAGGGCTAGGTTTAATTGAAAAAACCGGCCAAGTGCGAGTCGGACTCGCGCACGAAGGGTTCCGTACCATTATCTATAAAAACCCTTAAATATTTATTTTATTCTGTTTTTTAGTATTTGTTGTTATAGCGACAACAGAAATACATCATCTGTGAAAATTTCAACTGTCTTATAGTTAGACTATTATTATTAGGTTCATAAGATACAGCCTGGTGACAGACGGACAGCGGAGTCTTAGTAATAGAGTCCCGTTTGTTACCCTTTGGGACCTTACGGAACCTTAAAAAGGTTCACAATCTAACTTGGGCCTGTACAAAAGGTGTGTGAAGCCTGCAACCTGCACCTCCCTTGTCGAAGCTCCAGGAGTCGTAGCATGATCACGTGCGACTTCGTTTATCACGCAGTCTGTCAAAATACGCGATATAACTCCCTCCTCAGCCATTTATCGCGTTAAGCGAGCATGACGAATAAGCTATTTATGCGAGATACATGTGGGGGTAACTTCAATCTAGACAATGGAGTTCGAGCTGGAGGTGCGCCGAGTACAAGTTTTACCGAGTAACCGAGTAACGAGTATTGCTCGGTTTTATTTTTACCGAACCGAGTACTCTTCCGAGTTACTCGGTTCAGTTCGAAAACACGATTTTAAACATGATTAACAGCAGCCAATTCCGATGAGTTCTTCTCGAGTTAAGGGGCAGGTGCCGCCAACGACATTGAGTCAACCTGTGTGGGTACATGTATCGACAGAAACTATATTGAAATTACGTTCATATCAGTGCGGACTGCATTACGATGTTGCCGGGTCCGGCCCGGTCACCAAACAGAGCGAAATAGGAGAAGATAATATTTTTCATATGGACGCGATAGACGGGAAAAAAAAATCCGTGAATGATTTTTCCAAGCAATATTTTCCTTGTATTTTAGTGCAAAAACCATACAAAATATACAAATTCTATAGTTTCAAAGAAATAATCAATTCTACTTTATTTTAGAATAAAAACGGCTTGACTTTAAAAAATATTTTAATGCTGTTTCGTATACTCGAGAATAATTTCCGTAAATGAAGTTATTCTTCTAAGTTTAAGAAACAATATTAATGTTTTTATTTATTTTTAAACATACCGTTTAAGAGAAACAACTTTCTTAATAGAGTCACTTTCGGATGACGCTGGGAAGAGGCGCCATAAACATAACACACAAAAAGATAGGCAAAATTGTAAAAAAAAAATTGGCTGTAAAGATTATTGACTTTTTTTTTCACGAAAACGACATCGCGGAGGCATTGTAAAATTTCTTGATTTTTCCTAGACATTGTTTAAATTTAATACGAATTACCTCAAAACATGACGTTTAAATTGCCGTGACACGGGTACTAATAACTTAAAACCAATTTCATTCGAAACTTTCAATGTACAGACACGCCCTTTTTACTACTTATTTTAATTTATTGTTTAAATATTATTTTATTATTTCTACACTACATTTTTTAACTGATTACCTCGTCATTTAAGCCGAGTTATACAGCCGATCACGAGTATTAAAAATATTGCCGCGTATACCGAGTATAAGACGAGAACTCGGCACATCTCTAGTTCGAGCACGACAAACGCGCGCGTGGCTTTTTATCGCGATATTTGACATTTCTTTGCAACATATTTATCAATATCTTTCGGGACCGTGACTTACATATAGAAGAAAATAAAACAATGGCTGCCATTTGCGTCTAAATTGTTCCGATTTGTTTTTATTCATGAAATGCGTTGATACAGCACAAAAGTGTTAACACCTTGATGCGCAAAACGGATCACACTCAGAGCCGCATTATGGCATCGCAGCGCGTCGCGTGGTGCGGCTCCGAGTCACACTTGATCTCAATCGATTCTATACAAATATCAAGTGGCGACGCGAGATGTGCAAGTCGCGCGGTATGAGCATACTACGGGGCCAGGGCCCTTAGCATCGCGCCACTAGTTGAATCACATGTGACGTGATGAGCGTGACGTCTGTTTAATCGCAAAAACATCGTGTCACGCTCCTCGCACTTGTGATTCAACTAAGTAGCATCGCGCGCGGTTAAACACTATGCTACGGGCACTGGGCCGCGTTCAGAAACTAGGGTTCGTGTCGTGACAAGGTTTCTAATGACATCTCTTGACGCACACGTTGTAAATTGTATACGCTATCCTGCTGTCAGTGTTGTAACCTGACGGAATTGTTATTTTATGAACAGCTATCAGCGCTGTGTGTGACAGACTTCAGCCTCTCCTTCTATATTGCCCCGAACTGTACAGCTGTTGTCGCTGTTGCTGTAGGTGGGCTTACCCGTGCACATGCCGCATTCGTTGGTTACGTAACACGAAACTCGACAGTGCAGAAATAGAGCAGGCTACCACTATTTTTATACACGGAATAGCAAATACCTTCTCTAGATGAATTAGGGTTTTTATAAGGTCGTTGATTGAATCTCGCCGTCCTGTGTTGTATACTCATAGGGAAAGCTAAGTGGCGATCCTGTTTATCCGGACAGGCAGAGCGATGGCTCGATGGTTGCGTTAGGGAGCAAACAACAGCTTTCTTTACCGTCTGTTTGAGCCAAAGCTGATGGTGTACTTTGTACATCAACTTGGCCGTCAGCATAGAGAGGCACTATCGAAAACCGGTCGTAAAAGTCAGCTGCCGTAATCAAGGCGCCATTAAAATATTCCATTATCAAACCATTGCAACAATGGCGCCTGAATTCTCTCCATCGATGACCACTGAGGTAAATTTGCTTGGCGATTTTAAATCCTTTCGTCTCGGAACTAAAACGACTTTTCATTGCTTGTACAGCATGAATCCAACAGATTAGTAGATTGAAAAATAAACTCCGTTCCAAGTTATTGCGGTTTAAAATACGATAATCTGCCATTCCGAATAGATTCTTATTCCGGTGGAGCTAGAGTGCAAACTACGAGGCACGTGCCTGTCACGGTATCGGCCTAGTTGCGCGTATTGCGTAAACGGCCGTAGACTTGGGCTCAATCTCGTTTGCTGACATAGTTTGCTGAGCTGCCTGTGTCTACGCTTTAGATTGAATTTGGTAATCAAAAGATCGTAACTTTTATACCAAATTGATCTATTTACGTTCTTCTCTAAGATCCTTACTAACGTTTGACAGAACGAGGACAAAAGAGCCCAAAATCGAGAAATCAGTCCACACCATGGTAAATAGCAAAACGTAGAGTGTTCAGTCAGTGGTAAACTGGTGGCTGGTTGGTTACACAAGAAGCAGGCGCACGCGCAACGCCCCGCACGAAGCGACACCTTTACTCGATGTCGGTGACTCGGTGTCGTGCTCTTGCGACACCTCCGCTGCTTTCTCCATTTTATACAAAGCCTCTTCATTTATCCATTCTCAACAATGAGCATTCCCTACTGCGACTACCTGAGATAAATTTCAAGCGATTAAAATCGATCGTTTGTTCTGCTGTAATCGTTAGTCGCTTTATTTACGTAAGAGGTGTTGTTGATATTTTACTCTCGTCTAAAAATATGATCCATTGATTCGTGCTTGATCTTCCCTAACATTGCTTTACGCCATGTCATTTATGAGCATTTATGCCAAACCTGTTTGTCGTAGTTAAGGCTATATATAAAACAGCTACGAATAGACTGTAAACAAAAGGGCTACGAAGAACCCTCCAGTGCGGAGTGCTACTACCCTCGTCGTTTGCGCTACAAGTCTACGACCCGCGATCTCAGCTCTTTGTTCTTGCCACCTCTCTCTATCGTTCTGTATTTATTTTGGTTATTTAGGTCACACATGTAAGCATGGATGTTGCAAAGTATGCGAGTTTCCTCAATGGTTTTATCACTAGCGCCGCTTATCATTATCGTACTTTCTAGCATATTTATCGCGTTTTGTATAGGTGCAAACTTTTCCGAAAGTAGGAAATTTGCGAGCGCAGGTTCGTCATGCAAAAAAGTCGATTTCATTGAGCTCAACGCGTTCACCCTCAAGTACATCGTCAGTTATTGTATACTGTGGCAGTTCTTATTACGCCCACCTTAAGGTCGTAATCCTACAGAAAAGTAAAGCTTAGCAAAGCATTGATTGTATGATATTTCGGTCGCGTGCTAGCAGCCAACGCGATGTAGCTTCATTCGTATCCACTGGCAACAAACCTCTGCTGATGTTTCTCTCAGTCGTAAACAACGCATGTTGCGCTTTTCATTGCCGTCTGTACAAGGCGACCTAAATTTTCTTCCGAAGCCCGGCCATAATACAGCCTTGTCTGATGCGACGACACGCAGAAAGGCAGATTTTGGGAGCAGTGACTGTCCACCATTTTATTTCTCGTCTACAAATTTGTCCCAGACGTTCCCGTACGTACAGAAATAGGAGACCATTTAATGCATCTGCAACACTTGCCTGTTATTTTGTGTGAACACTTCCTGAATTTTATATAAACACTCACAAAAATATTGTGACAAAAATATACAAAAATATTTTCTAAATGCACCGTTATTTATTATTTATTTCTCGATGCTCTGACCCTTGTTTGAGATCGGTAACGCTCTTTGTTTGGTAAGCTGCCATGCTTGTCGAACGAATTCTCACACGAATAATGCGTCATAGTTACTCTTTTGTATATCTGTCTAAGTATTTTACCTGGTAGGCAGGTATGATTCCGATCTGTCGAGGCCTGTATGCATCGCCTTATCCAACTTCGTATTTGATGTAGATTGCTTTGAGCGCAGTCTTGCGTGTTTTATTGGCAGCAGCTCTAGACAAGCTCAGTGAACGAGTCTATTTCTCTAAGAACAGATCTGTCTGGCTCGAGTGCAATGTCGGCTAGGGGTGCATGGTGCGTCGCTGGAGGGTCGATGGAGAGGTCGTTGAACCGGTAGGGCTCCGGTGCAGCGAGGTGCGTTTCGGCGGCGGGGCCGGTCGTTGACACCCCGCGAGGGTGTGAACCCCCGGGGACGTACCGAACTACAGATTGATTTTGTTTGATGCATTCCCTAAATCTTGCGATCTGTCATTGGCCTTTTAAGGAAAATGGCCGTCATTGAGCATTGCATTTTCATAAAAACACTTTTTATACATTTATCTACTTATGTATGACGACAATGACAAACGACGTCATTCTTTGTTTGTTCTACCTTATAATATTGTATGTTTCGAAGGTCGAGCGTGGAAACTTCTTCCGTCATACGATGTTACACTATTATGCAACTTTTTGTCTGTATTTTCTATTATGTTTGCTTTGTTCAAACTACCAAAAGTTGCTTGTTATTGTTACAGTTGGTAGAGCTCAATTTATTATTATTACATCTGCAGTAATGCATGTTATCGCCTACCTACGCCTCTATAGAAAACCTTAACAAAACGCGTGGTACACAAAAAATAGGAAGTCCTACCTGACTCATGAACAGAACAGCTGATGTCTTTTATGTAAAGTTTGAGAAAGCCTAAATTTAAAGTTTGTCGTCAGACTCGTCAGCAAGGTTATCTTTTATCCGCCTGAAAGTTTCTGCGAAGTTAAATTGAAGTTCGTTGTCCAGGAAACGTTTGAGGGGAGTCTGCAGGCCCGGGGAAGGAAGGCAGTGATAGGGTGTTGTTGGTGATGTCTTCGAGGTGAGCTGGTTTCGCACGTGGCTGGTCGCGGCGGCAGCGAGACGGGTTGTCGACCCGTGGCCTTGGTCCGCAGCCCCTCGCCCGATCACCTCGCTGACAAACCAAAACCGACCATATAATCAGAGACACAAAACTCAAACGGGTTTCCTTCTCACACGAACTCAAATTTTCAACAAAAACCGTGTTAAAGCTCAAGTTAATCTTTTTACGGTACCTATACAGTATCAGTGTTGTTTTCGATGTTTCAGTAACTGGATGAGAGTTTACTTTTGTGGTTTTGGTGTAATTTGCGGTCGTGTTTAGCACCTTTCTGTTTGTACCTCCTGACCATAAGCAGCGACATGTACGTACCCACATACATATTTTGGTATTTTATGCATGTAATATAAAATCAATACAATAAAGTACTCTGAACCAGTATAACAAGTCATAAAAATTGCTCTGACATGTCAATAATTGTATAATGTATGCAGGCAGTAGTTTTATTTAATAACAAGATGGGTGAACATTTAGGTGTTGCGAAGCGAGCGTCGAGGATAAAACGTCCGGAGTCAAGGAAGGTCACAACGGAATCGCAAATCAGTGTGACGACCGTGTATTAGCGTTGTTTTTTTTATTTACAAATGGCTTGAGGTGAGGCTGATACAAGCAAGACTCGTTGTTGCCCCACTAAAGATATTCAGCGCTTGGTTGACAGAATATTGTGCTGTCAGGATTGAAAACACGGAATTAGGAACTATGTTGACATCTATCAGCCATTTATATATGTACCTATATTGTCCAGCGATTTATACTATTATCTATTTTGATCATCATAGCAACTGCAAATCCACAAGATCGTTGCGCACAACTCATCATAGTAAGCGATTGTAGTAATAAAACTACGCAGTATAGTATAGCAGTAGATAGCTACCTGGGGTCCTGGGCCCAGCACCTGGCTATCGGCTTTGCAAGCCGTCGCCGTCGATTGGGTTCATTTTTTTGCCCCGAGACGAGCTTGAGATTGTTTGGATTGTAACTCGGCAGGTTTACTTCGGAGACAGGTCGCTCGATCCCGTCAGAAAGTTCACGTTTAGATCGATGTTCGTTAGAATTAATGTATGTTAACAATAAGTACCGTTGACTGCGTCCGGTAGTTTATTTATTAGGCATGCGTGAAACCCTTTTGTTTACATCCCACAGTGTCGAGCTGAGGTCAAAGTCATTTGATATTCTGTCCTATGGTGCTAGGATTTATATTGCTTGCATACGTACATTCGAAATCAACTTGTTCGTACTTTCTGACGATTATTATGTAGAGTTATATCAGTAAGATACCGTATCAACAAAAAATGATAACCCAATTCTCCAATCTTTTCAATATGTTTTAGTAACTGACCTAAACAAGAAGTCAGTGTCCTTTGCGTCCATTTTTAATCCCACTTATCTCCAATCTCCATGTGGAAACTTGATTTGGTTTGTGTTCTTATTTGAAAGCCGCTCGGTCGCGAAGTGCGTGTTGCCGATCCGCTGGGCAGACCGGACACCGGGCCTAGCGGTCGTTCACCAGCCCTGGCCCTTTGCACCGCCTACGGGACTGCGATACGAACACCACACATGTATCGTATAAAGCGTATAAACAAGAGACCAGAACTACCGCTGCGAAGTGAAAGTGACCGTAACCTATGATGATAAAGCTTTTGTACTTGCGTCATTTCACACAACAACTTTTACTGCCTTCTATCGAGAGTTTGTGTTTGTTTAGGCCTTTAGGGGTCAATCTCATCTTTCTCCATTTTATCCTTACCTTGGGAGTTTTAAATGACGTCTCTTTCTTTTACGAGTATCTCACTTAGCACAGGTAGCTGCACGGTTTATGAGGTCTGACCTTGACTGCGCTAGTCATTTTTTCTCTATCGCACTTAGTAAATTTGTGCGCGAATGAACACATGCGCTAGTCCCCCACCATTTTCGCCGAGCGGTCAAAAATCGTGCCTGTAGACGTTCCGTGCGACCTGTAGGTAGGTTTCGAGTAAGCACTCGTGTTGTTAGCAGATCTATATTAACCCTATTAGCTAATGCGGGTCTTGTAGTAATGAATACAGAAAAGAGGCCTCCCGCAATACCTAACAATGGCCCATTTGTTAAATAGGCTCTAATGGTCAATGTCAATTTACAAATAGGATACACTGCGTTACTGCATAATGCAGGTAATTATGATAATAAGAATTCAGTTTACGAAACTTGATAGGTATCTGTAATCGAAATTAATTCTCCAAAATGTCATAGACAAGCTTTTGGTCTACGATTATAGTTTATATTTTTCATATGTTTTATTGATTAAAGCAAAATATACATAATATGAAGGGTGCACAGAAAGAACGTGCTATGTCAGTTTAGTGAATATTTGCATTTGAACAATTAATTTTATAATTATAAACAACAAAAATAACAGTTTAGAGTATTTTCGAAATATATTTCGGCCCACTTTTGCCGGCCCCAAAGTGGGCCGAAATATATTTCGAAAATACTCAAAACTGTTATTTTTGTTGTTTATAATTATTAAATTAAATGAAAAACCTTAAAAAGGCAAATATAAATATTTACTTCATTTGAACAATTGCATTTTTCAAGCCTTGTGCCTTTCTTTATCAATACATATAATAAAAGAGTAGAACCTGGTGTGTCCATTAAAAAAAAAGTATCAAATCAGCGATTTTTAGAATTATTTTCTGTCTGTCCGATTGTTTGTTCGCGCACATCTCCGAAACTAATGAACGGATGTTCATGTAGTTTTCACAGGTGGACAGAGCTTAATTTGGATTAAAATATAGGCCTTGTTTAATTAAAATTGTGTGATGGAATAAAAAGTTATCGTCATTTAAAGATTTTTGGAATTTTGGAATTTACTTTTCTACTGTTAGAAGTTACATAGCAAATAATAATTCCTGGTGTACTAAAGCTAAGTAACAGCTAGTTATAAATATATTTTTAATCAATTCACAAATATTTGAAGTAAAAGTTGCTCTCAAATTAGTATTTGTTTTTACATAATAAATGTATTTTTATAATATAACTTTATAAATGAAATGGATATCGCACGTTCTTTCCGTGACACCCTGACAGTAGGTGGGGCTTGCTTTTTTTAGGGTTCCGTACCCAAAGTGTCTGTCTGTCTGTCTATCCGTCCGTATATCACGGGTCTCTATCTCTTAGCCGGAATGAGATAGAGACCTGAAATGTTGATATGTTGTGTAAAATGTTGACCCAAAACCTAATATTAAATTATAATATCAATTAAAAAAAAAACCAGGGTAGTACGTCCTACTCGCACTTGATGTAGTGGTCTCCCACCGCACCGGTAGCAAAGATGGGCAATTTCTTCTAGTTTCTTCATTAACTTGGGTTTTACAGTGAACGATTTATTAGTGCTGTGCCTAGGTCATGTAGGAAGGCGGACATTAGGACCCAATCAAACAAACGTAGCTCATAATATATGCCTAGTAGTTCGCAACCAGGCCAGCCCTCGCACCGTTAGGAGCTTGCACCGTTACGCTACATTGATGATTGCTCCCATTTCACTTGAGTACCCCACAACTACGATCTGCCTATCTTTAAATCCAACTGATAAAGAATTCGTTCGTGCGGAACCCATCGGTGAAAATATGTTTTTTTAATGGATGATGGAAATACTTCTTTCATTGTTAGAAACATAATTGGTTTACGATTGATAGATATTTCGAAGATATTTCCCTGTATAGTATATATTATTATCTTGAAATTTATGTCAGCAAACATTAAAGCTGTGTTGTCACTGGTCATCTCTTATTATCTTATTTTATTACCTATGGCAATCTATACCAAAATTAGGCACAGTAATTTAATTTATTGTAATGACTACCTACAAAATTATATTTATTTAATATAATAGGTACCTATATTAGCTAATCTATCTTCATAAATAATGCCCTCAGTGTCAGTAAGTAACATTGATGGTACTATTGACACAATTTGCATTACCTATATCCTGAAAAGTCTGAAAACGGTTATTCATAATCAGAATCAATAGTTCGTACAAGTAGTAGGTACCCTGGGTTTTATTTGGGATCTTGTTTTTGTTATCATGCTGATATTGGTACTTACTTTAATTTATTTTCATGTTGGTATTCGTTACGCGTACGTCAGTGTTGCTTGGGTTAGCGGTATAGCCGAGTTAAGCGAAATTGTATGTCATTCTTGGTTTCTTTGTCTTGATTTAAAAAAATTGAGTTTCCAAGGAACTTTTCATTGGTTATTGCCGTAACCTCAACTCTTGTTTAAAACCTAGACCTAAGCTTAAAACATAAACAAAGCCAGATTTTCGAGACTTCGTAATATAAAATTAGGGCTCTCCTTACACAAGGTTCAATTTAATCAACCGCCCGGATTCATACTGGAGACTCGGTTAGTGATCAGAAATAAGGTTCAATTATATTTTTTTTCGAAATTGATTAAATTTCACCTTATATTGAAAAAAAATATTTAATTTGTTAGTCTTTTACTAAGGGAACGTACTAATAAAAAATGTATTATGTATCATGTATGCTTTTGTCTAAAGAAAATATATTTCAACCCTACTTTTTTTGTTTTTAAGTGTTCCTTGGAAGAACGCGTTTATGGGATCGACGTAATTTTTTTTCATAAAATAAGTAATACAAATGTGAAATGAATCTACTACGAGGGGAGGCTGAAAAGTAATCTACCTAACTATGAAAGAAAAGACGTAACTGGATAGTTTATTTTTATTTTTCTATATAGTTAGCAGGGCTAATATAATGCACTTATTACATTTTTCAAATATTGAATTTAAGTCATTAAAAAAAAAAAAAACGGTTTGTCGTCAAAATAGTCAGAAACCGCTGCCTTCATTTCGTCATCGGTCATAAACCTTCGTCCCCTGAGGTCTTTCTTGAGAAGTCTAAACAGAAAATAGTCACAGGGGGCTAGATCTGGACTATAAGGGGGGTGGTCAATGGTTTCGAAGCCATTGTCTTTAATTGCTAGCTTTGTTGTGTGTGCGGTATGCACTGGTGCGTTATCGTGCAAAATCAGAATTCCTTTGCTTAGTTTACCTCGTCGTTTTTCTTTTATTGTCTCTCTTAGTTGATATAATAAGTTAGAGTAATATAATCAGCATTCATTGTAGTTTTCTTCGGTAAATAATCTATGAGCAAAATCCCTTCTGTGTCCCAAAAGGTTGTAGCCATAAGTTTACCGGCCGATGGACAGACCTTGAATTTCCGAGGCGGCTTCTCATCCTTAAATTTCCACTGTAACGACTCTTGCTTACTTTTCGGGTCCCATTGTCGAATCCAAGTCTCATCACATGTTACAATTCTAGAAATTATTTCTTCCTCTTTCCCTCGACTCATGTCCAAAAACTCTTCGCAACATTTGACACGCCTCTCCATGTCAAATGCAGTCAACATTCTAGGGACCCAACGTGCACTAACCATGGACATGTTCAAATGCTCATGAATTATTTCATTACTCGCTCTTTACTGACGCCCACATCTCTAGCTATCTCCCACTGCTTCACTCGTCGGTCCTCTAATATAATTTTTTTCACCCTGGCTACATTTTCATCGGTGACGGCCGAAACTGGTCTTCCGCTACGAGGATCATCTTCGAGGCTCTCACGACCTAATTTAAACTGCCTTGACCAAAACTTTATAACAAATTCGGAAGAACACGAACTGCCAAACACACGTAACATACGCTGTCTGATCTCCGAAGGCGTATTCCCTTCTTTAGTCAAAAACTTAATCACCGCACGCTGCTCGATTTTATCCATTTTCTACCGACATGTTCGAAACAATTGTAGGAGACCAATAAACGTGATGCAATAAACAAATGAATGTAATACATTTTGAAAATAGAAAAACAAACGAATATAAATCCATACCAGCCAGCATTATTTTTGTATATATTTCTGACCAAGGAGATTACATGTCAGCCGCCCTACGTAAAATCCAAATATTTTTGTCTATAAAATATTTCAATATACCTAAGCTAAAAACTCCATTCTGTTGTTTCGCTGCGTGACTATTAGAAGAAAAATGGACCGATGAGCCAGCTAACCAATAATCGCTTCTATTAAAAGCTTATAAAGTCTTGCTAGGGTATGCCATACTCTTAAGAGTTATCTATCTAATTATGTCTCGTAGTCTTATTAGAACACATTTCTAAATCCAAAATCACGTTTAGAGTGTGTCTAATGAAAGCTGAGAGTGATAATTAATCGTTTTCAGGAACTGGCCACACTGGCTCACACTGCGTTAAATGTCAATTCTTGTTTTTATAACCTCATCACCCAACCGTATTTCTGAATAATTTTGCGTATTTCGTCCTAAATAATGCCTAAAACAATAAGAAGCGGTGTCAGAAAGATTTTATACGGTTTAATTAAAAACTACCAGGACGAGAAAAGTGAACGTGATGCTGTTCTCAATAAAAAAGTGCAATTGTTTACATTGATTTCGGAAATTGCTGATAGGTTCTACTGAACTGGTTTTGATACTTACTATATTTATTTAATATTACATTTTTAACTCAATAAAACTTTTCAGGATTTACATTTATTAGACATGGTCTATCAACATGGCAGTTTTAAATGTTGAGTCTATCGAAATATTATAAATACTTCGATGGTGGATTCGAACATGGGCGCCGGCAGATTTTATTGTCAGGAGGCTATAAATTATAATTATATAAACTTATTTGCATCCTTATAATTATAATAAAAACAAGATAACACGTTCGGACAATTACGTCGCGTTTTTTCATAAAAAAATTGTAATAAAAAAAGTGCATCCTCTCGCACTCTCCTCCCGGCGCCCATGGATTATAATTGTAATACATTACAATTATAATTGTCGCAGGTAAAAATTTGGGAGCACCTGCTAAAGAAATGGAAAAACTAATAATAGAATCATTTTCAAGCATTACGCCCAATGACTGGAAAAAATATACAGACCATGTAATTCATGTTCAAAATGAATACAAGAAAAGAGACAATATACTTGAGGATGAATTAAATCAGTTTATCATTAATGTAAGAGATGATGGTGATAGTGATGATGAAAGTGATGATGACATGGACGATTTTTTTACTGGCATTGAATTCCTCGAATCAGACTTCGATTACGATTCGTAATTTTTGTATAATATTTCTATATTAAATATATTTTTATTAAAAAAAACCTTTATTATTATTGAAGTAGTCTGGTTTAAATCCCTATGTTTTCTTCTAAGGAAACCTCGATAGCAGGAAACATAGAATTATATATATCGTCACGACATGAATCCCCAAGGGCGTGTCAGGAATTAACAGATCATCAGAGGTGACATTAATGCATAGATTTAGGATTAATGCATAGAATTATGAAAACTAAACAACTAGCATACGTAATTAATTAGAGTAATTTCAATCAAAATGTTAATGAATACTTTATTATTATTAATTTCCTATGCGTATGCACCCAGTATTACAATCATAAAATCTTCTCTAGACATTTTTTTGCTTTACAATTTCCTATTATTCTTTAAGCTTAAATGTAAGTATCAAATACGTTTATTCCTAGTAAATCCGGGGATACCCAACCTATATTTTTTAAATTTGCCGCCTTTTTTCACTCTCAGCTTTCATTAGACAGACTCTAGCTGTTATTTGTATTTATGTGCAGATCAGGGTTTCCTGTATTTACTAAATATAACGCATATTAACAACCCGATAGCAATATTAAGAAAATTTGAAGGTCAATGTAACGCACGCGTGCGGCGTGATACAATAATAAATTATAGAATTCTGCATTTCCGTTCTATTTTAGTATTTATAGTTAAATCTGTCTTCTGTAATCAATTACTTAAAATAAATAAAATTAATCTTTCTACAAAACTTACGTGTATAACGTAAGTCTTGTAGAAAGATTAATTTTATAACAAAATCAATAATCTGAAAAGTTGGTATTTCGAAAAATTATATGTGGCAACATTATTCAGTGACATGACAGCCAGCTGTGTGGATGGATTGAAAGAAAAATACTTCTTCGAATCGAAAAGCAAAGCCGTCCTTGATGTGTCACCTTTTACAATAATTTCCTCGAAACGCGCTTCTTCGGCTATACGTCCGGAACGTTTAATTCGCTTGCGTATTTACGTGGAAGTGGTTAGAAGTCGATTGCTTCGGTGGCAGTTGAGCGCACGATTCTTTATGTTTATGTAACGCAGCAAGCATTGTTCGCATTACTGACTGGGTGTTTTTTGTCGTTGTTCCAGATAATCTCCAGTGCTCAAGTGATCTGAAAGTGAACAGTTGAGTGTAGTGTGAGTGGTGATGTGCTAAGTTTTGTGGTGCAGTGTATGCGAAGGCCAAGGCAGATCGGACGCCCGGGCATGTGGCCGGGTAGTTAGCGGGGCAGGCGGCCTGCGCAGGCCCCTCGGAAGCAGCCGCGAGTGTCACCCAGCGTCGTCTATGGCCGAGCAACAAATAACACCGTCGTCGTCGCACTCTGCACTCACGAGAGAGTCCAGCAGGTGAGCAACTGTTTCATTTTACTCAACAGAACCCCACAATTGCCTCTAGTTACTGATAAATGTCAGAACATTTTGTAAGAACAAAGCTACTTTGGTTTTTTCAATAACCCTGATTAAAGTTACTGAGAGTTGCAAGGAAACAAAAGATATCTGTGCAATGACTTAGAGTCTGAACCAAATCCTTTTTTGGCCAGTTCAGTATTCCTTATTCCTTAGTATCAAGCTATAATTGCTTGATGCTGTTTCCAAAACCAGTAAACGCTACTAATAATAAAGTATTCAAAAGGTGGTGTCTGTCTGTAATAGCAACAATTTTAATTTAATAAATGTGATTACAAATTTTTATATTTAAGAGCACAACTTTTGTCTGTGTAGCTCTCTCAATAGAGTTCTGTTCATTGCCAACTCCTTCAGTTCTTGGTATGACACAACTTTCGCCTTTCCTTTTAATTGGGTCTACGTAGCTCCTCCTTGATCTCCCTCTTACTCTCTTTCCTTGTATTCTACTATGTTTGTTATAAAGTTGTTGTGTCTTAGTATGTTTCCTCTCCTATTCTCTATTGTATATACAATCCTTCTCCTCCCTCCTTCTCTTCTTAGCACTTTTTCATTTGTGACATTTTCCGTTCAACTTATCCTTTCCATGCTCCACCAACACCACATCTCAAGTGCCTCTACTCTCTCTCTATTTCTTTGTATCATAGGTAGTCCATGTGATTAATATTTTACTGTGGCCATAGATGCAGTTTTCTTTAGGGGTCTTGATAAAAATCTGCTGAAAACTGTTGATAATGTAAAATACACTTCAACACAAGTGAAGCTAGTAAAAGAATAAAATTTGAAAGAGCTGACAGCTAAATTACTATATCTTACCTGTAACATAACTATTTACAGTTTACAGATGGTATTATAAGATAAGGCATCACCATCCCCGCTCCATAACACAATCTCAATGATGTCATCATGGCAATTCTAGTATTTCATCATGACAAAATCAGACCTAAATGTCTTAAAGTGGAAAATACATGCTTAAAAATTGTGCAAATACTAAATTGATATATTTAATACCTGTAAGTTCAGAATTTATTTGCTTAATAAATTATGAATTCATAATGCTTATTATACTTGGTGTTAAGATGAAGTGAAAGCCGGAAACTGGCGATAGTGCTCGTCCATATAAACAGCTTTTACTATGGAGACAGCCCACAAATTGCAAAAAAAAATCAGCTGTTCCATAGAAAAGTTACATAGCTACCCAACGAAAATGTATGAAACAACTGATTTCTTTTTCTCAATTTCTCAATTTGTATGGGTACTATCAGTTTCTGGCTACCGCAACTTCATCTTAACAACCTGTATATGTATAGGTCCATACATTTATAAAAAACAAAAACAATAAATAAATTTAAATCATTACTGATAATAAAATATAATAATAAATAAATATAAAAATATGATAATAAAACTATAAAATGTTCTTATAAATAAATAAATTAAGTCCAAAATGTCAAAAATTAATTATTAAATTTAAACAATAATATAACATGTCAAAACTGCAGTATTAATTTAATGTCATAAGGTAAAAAATTGCTATTCTATCATAATATATTCTCCTTATACTAATTTTTCAGCAGCTCGTAACTTGGTTAGAAGATAGGTTGTATCGGGCTTGTTCTCTTTGACTGTGCCAAACCCCTTTTTCTTCAACCATAATTGCTATGTTGATTAGTTTTTGGGATCGGAATGTCTTGTGTATTAAAGTATATTAATATTCTGAGAATATTTGTGTTGATAATAAAATTCCCATGAGTCATACAATACATAATAATGTCTGATTCAATATTGGCTGAAATAAGATTCCTAATGATAAGCAACTACCACTTGCAACAAAGGAAACTTCCATCTCTTGTTATAATTCATATTCTGAGTATATTATAAGTGGTGGTAGCTCAGGGATAGAATGCTGGTCTCTCAATCTTGAAATCCAGGTTCGATTCCCGGTCGGGCATGCACCAATGAGTTTTTCGGAATTTATGTGCATAGTATTTGTATTATACTTACCATTTGCTGAACGGTGAAGGAAATCATATTAAGGAAACCTGCATGCCCTAAAAGCGTGTATTTGTGCCTGAAGATTGGCAATAGGGCTCCCCACCCATCACGTTGGGATGTAATAATCGTCGGTAAAACGCGGCTGTACCGAGTGTGGATTATTTCACAGTTCACATTCGGAACACCTCTGACACCTCCTCGGGGATTCATGTCGTTTTTTTTTCAAAATACTACTGAGACAAATAATAACTCACCATAGATTACACCATAGATGCTTATTTAGATTTTTTATTTATGCTTTTATGCTTGTCATTGAGCTTGACGAAGAAATGTACCTTAATATGTCCATAACTTTAGTTTGTTTGACAGTCGATTGACAATAACAGGAAACCACAAGTTTTAATTCTGTGGAATTATGACAGTTCAAGGAAAGGAATGGAACTATGCTAGTAATGTTAGTAAGTGAGATGAACTGTATTGTTTCTCCTTTACTAGCTATCCCTTTCCTTGAACTGTTATAATTCCACTGAATTAAAACTTAGACTTTTAGGTAGAGATCATTTTAGAATGAGGTTTATTCAGTAAAAAGATTTGCAATTTATGAAAAATACTAACAATTAAATAAAAGACAATTTATTTCACCCTCTTAGAAAATATTGAGAGTACCTAGTAGAAGAGCAGTCATTTCACTAATCAGTAAAACTATCAGACTGTTGTTTTTGGTGTTCAACGTCATGAATAATAATTATTATTATCCTTAGATATTAATCGTCACCATCAGTTTGCATTTATTAAGCCTAGACTCGTTAGGAATCTGCATTTCCCTCTGCCTAGCCTATATCTAGGTGCAATGAAATTAACTCACTTAAGGGTCCTACGAATCGATGGATGAACTCCATCAATTAGTTAACATGGCAATTAGTTCTCTCGCTCAGAGCAACATACCCTGCCTTAGTGTGAGAGAGAAGTTGTAGTTTTTGACGTTAATGCCCATAAGTGCTTCTGTTCCTATTCAACGATATTGATGTATTTGGAAGTTTTATTGTTTTAATCATGAACTAGACAGTGGTAGCGATTCGGTGAAGCACATCTTAACTTATTTGACAGGACTAAACTTATTTTAAGCGTTCTGTCCTTGTCTTTTCGATAAAGAAAGAAAAAGACAGGACGCTTAAAATAAGGTTAGTCCTGTCAAATAAGTAAAGACGTGTTATGCCGAATCGATACCAACGTTAACAAGAATTTCCTGTTTAAAATAGTGTTTTTTGTTTTTTAAAGATAAATACACTGATAAATATGATTATACAAATATAAATATAGTAACGTGGTCTCAAGATATATTTCGTGTCTGATCTGGACCCGGCATCAGTTGAGTATCTTAATTAAAATAAATAGACATTGACATTTATATAGTATAAGTACTATGACATGACATAATAACATATAAAACCCAAACTATTTAATTTACAATCGATCCAATTTTTTATGATAAGATATATTGTAAAAAGCTTAGGTTTTATATGTTATTATGTCATGACCTGCTTGTGCATTGTGCTTTTATACAGTGTGTCCCTCGTACAAGTGCACATCCGAAAGTGGGTGAAACTAGATCTAAATATATCGACAAAAACAAAGAAAAACATTTTTTTTGAATTTTTTTTTTAACCTTGATAAAATACTCATCTTTGTATGGGACGCGAGCGCAGTGCCTTTGGTTAACCACTCGTAGAAAATATTATATTTATGATAGAACATTGTATTTTATTTTGTTAGAAAGTTAATGGAATCTGCAATGATAAATAGGAATAAAAGTATAGTAAAACGGGGACATTATTTTGAAAAAATTTACTGTTATTGAAAAAAAAGAAGGATATTATTTTTATGGTAATGGTAGTTGATTATGTTTTGTTTTTGATTTGGTATGCAACGTCTATTCTTAAGGAATTATAACAGTTTAATATCATTGGATTACTCGCGATAGATCAAAAGTAATGACATATTTTATACATAGTCTCCATGGTAGGCAAAAAAAATTTTAAAACGTAAATTTATAAAACAAAGATTTTCTAAAAAAAAAAAATTTTTTTTTGTCGATAAAATAAGGTCTAATTTCACCCCTTTTCAGATGTGCACTTGTACGAGGGACACACTGCATATATGTCAATGTCCATTTATTTTAATTTAGATACTCAACAGATGCCAGGTCCAGATT
Source organism: Ypsolopha sequella (assembly GCA_934047225.1). Lineage (NCBI taxonomy): Eukaryota > Metazoa > Arthropoda > Insecta > Lepidoptera > Ypsolophidae > Ypsolopha > Ypsolopha sequella. The sequence goes on from OW203987.1 coordinate 20,359,398, forward strand.
AGAATATATGTTGAGACCACTTTACTGTATTTGTATTATCAATATTTATCATATTTTTAAGAACAAAAAACATTCAAAGCTTTTGGAGTATATTTAATTTTAAAACATTTAAAGTAGTGTGTTTTAGTCCCGTTGAACGAGTTTTCTGATCTCTGTATTTCTTGTCCTAAAACATTGTGTTAAAAAAGAAAAACAGGGAATTCCAGATATAAGTGTTAGATCAAACTTATCTAGGTACCTATCATTAAAAAAAAGGCAATATGAAATAATGATACAAGAATTAACTCATTTTGAATGGCGGAATCTCCTTATGTACAGCCCTTAAGTTATACAAGTTGAACTTAAGGTGGGCCACCACGCTCAGCTGCCATATAAATGCTCTATGTGTTTGTGACGACCTGAGGGCCTACTCCGAAGTAACAAAATTCGATCGAATATCGTTCGTTTGTATATCCATCTCTACCACACTCTCTATGCGTGCGTCAGAGATGGACGTATGCTCGAACGATAAGCGATCGACCGAATCTTCTTGGGAGTGCCAGGCCTGATGGCTTTCATCTCAATGAAACTTTGCACACATCTTTATATTGTTTCCCTTCCCCCCCACACACATCGCACTCCGACCCATCTCTCATCAAAATGTGCAAGTTGGCGAGATATTTAAAAAGCGCCGAATTTTTGAAATCGTTTCAGGTAAAAACTGTTTTCTATGAAACGGTACCAGCGGGTCTACCGCGTAATTCTCATTTTCATCAACATCAACTTGAGATTGAAATTTCACGTGCGTGCGACGACGCCCGCCTAACATACCATCTCTTTTGCACGCGTTGAATTTCGCATGCATTTGCTTGAAGTTGATACAAATGAGAATTACGCGGTAGAGCCCCTGTTTATTTATTAGTCATCTTTACATGAACGAAATCTGTATTCTCCCTTTTTTATTTCCAGTGTAGATAAAAATTATACAACTTCCTGAACTTTCCATAAAAACGAGGCACATGCACGATATTCTGACAAGTTAAAATGGTTTTTCTTCAAATGTTTTGGGCTGTATAGAGACGTACTAAGATGTCGCTAGATAATACTTGTGAAAAAAAATATGAAGAAAATAAGCTGTTGACTTCACAATCAGTTTTTAACTTTTTTATGTATCTTAAGAAAAATCCAGCCATAAAGGGGCCTCTTAAGCCTACGGTTGTATTCATAAAATATTTTTTCAATTTAATTTAATTTGGATAGGTATTTTTAATTTATCAATATCAATCCTACTAATAATCTTAATTTACTCTTTAAGTATGTAAATTGTCTTTAAGATCATGTAAATTAAGATAATGTACAAATTGTATAATGTTAACTGAATATTGGAATTAAACTTTTCAGGTTAGGCCCGGACTATGTATCTGGCAACCCCCAAGGCGGGAGACTCTCTGTCCCGCCTTTCAAGGCAATGTTTTAGTGGCCCAAAGGCAAAAAAGAAATAAGAAATAAAAAAAAAATCTGGTAACCCAGCCATTGATGTCTTTATTTGCCCGCTGCACTGAAGACTTACTGGCAAATCCAAAATGTTTTATGCCTTTGTACAAATACATATTACTTAAAGGTTGAACACGCCAAAATTTCGGCACAGAACTAAAAAAAAAATTATAGTTCAATAAATGAAATAATAAATCTCCACCCTGAGTCGGTTTTCTTAATAGATTTAGGATATACTAGCGTTAGATTGGTAATACAAAAGAGAAAGAGCATTATATACACGTATGTTAGAGCGAGATAGACAGACGAGACCATTCGCGTACACGCTATGGCCAGAGAATATCTATGGCCCTGTATCGGCCCAGGACTTTAGTTGGGTTTAGACGAAGCCAGTGCTGGCTTGTTGTTGGCTTCTTATAAACAGTTTTTCAAGACAAGCCAGCGTTGGCTGCCAGCACTGGCGGGAACAGAGCGCCGGCCTATATTTCAAGCCAGTGACACCCGCCCGCGTGCCCCGCAACCCCCGCGCCATTGTGAGGACCCGTGTAGATGGAATTATCCGGGAATGAAATTAATCCATTGGCCTCATCTAAACAACAAGGGCCGGGCCTTGCCTGAGGACTGGCGCCAGCGTTACTGGCTTCGTCTAAACCTTGCTTTTGTCATGAAAGAAACAAATCCTGGTTTTTGTTGAAAAACCTCAGGTGTATTAGTGTAATTTATGTTCCTTAGACGTACCTAAATAATTATGGTTACGTGTGCAGTGCCCGAGTGTAATTCTTCTAAGAAAGAAAACCCACAGAATTGGACATTTCACATGTAAACAGGTACTATTGAAATGGGTTGTTGTCTAAATGCAATGTTTTGGAACAAACACAAAAGTTTTGTACATGAATGGGTGGGAAAAACTCGCAATTAATCACATTATTGCCCTGAATATCTATAGATTAATTTTAAAATGATAATAGATAGGTGAATTTCTGCTATTCATAAACGTACTTTCAATAGGTCATTTACTATGAAATTGCCGAAATTTTCTTACAGATTTCAACACTGTTTCATAATTATGAGGAGAGGCAAAAAACTGGAGGTTGTCAACTTCGTACTTATCGTGCCCACAGGGTTACAGGGGTTGGTGGGTACGAGGTAGCACGCGACTTAGTGTACAGGGCCGTGCGCAAGGCATGTCATACACAAGTATGACATGGACAACTTTAAAATATCATAGAGTCTACAAAAGAGATCCATTGTACATCGGTTTATACTACCCTTATCTATGGAGCGACCTCCCCGGCGACTGGCCATCCGCCTTGGTCCGCCCCACCCCACGCGCCGTGCTCGCTCACCCTCCCGCCACACCATTCGCATCCCCTCCGAGACCCTACCCGCCAACCCCTATACCCCGTGGGCGCGGTACATTCCAGGTAGCCAGGTATATTCTTTCCGATGCTTTACATACATTTTGAGACGAAATTTTCGTGTGGCGCACGGTCTAGGGATATGATTGCGATAATAAAGCTTTTTTTGACATTATATAAGTTTAACTTGCACTTACTACATGAAAATGGGGTAAATTTACTCTGAAAAAGAAAGCCTATTCTTCGCAGAAAAGACTCATCGTTTTGACAAAGTACAAGTTGACAATTTAACCACGAACCGTGACGAAATAAACAGATATCATTACGACATGAATCCCCGAGGGGTGTTCTAAAGTTTGAACTGTGAAATGCAAGTCAAAAGTCCACACTCAGTACACTCGCTTTTCACCGACGATTATTACGTCCCAAACGTGATAGGTGTTGAGCCCAGCTCTTATGGGTTCGCGTCACCCGTCACCGACATAATAATGTTATCAGTATATTTTTCACTTCTGTCAGCAGTCCCCGTGACCACAGTATTCTGTGCCGTGACTGCCTATGTTTTTACTAACCACATTTTTGGGACTTAGGATAACCCAAAAAAGTCAAATGTCTACGATAATGCCTAACAAACTTAAGCGGAGTTTAGGACAAACATCACAGAAAAAAAAACGATCAAGTGGGAGTTAGACACGCGTACCTATTTTGCATTTACAGCCTGTATATGGGTGTAAATGTAAACTAGAGGTATCTTTAAATGAAGCCACATTATTTACTTATCATACTGAACATAGAGGTAAAATGGTTCTGGTAATAAATAAATTAATTTTTTTCACGTTTGTTGCAAAAAACTGTTGCATAATTTTTGAAATGAAATTTGGCATAGAAATAGTGAAGGATATGTAGTCAGCCATTTCTGAAGTTTTGACTCAAAAAGAACCTTTTTTAAAAAAATATTTAAAACTTGCCAAACTGAAGTATTTTATGTGTTCTTTAGAACCGAAAAATGTAATAGTAGGGAGTTTCCATAGGGACAAAATGAACTCCCAAACTATACAGTTTTGCTAAACTGAAGTATTATATGGCTAGCCACAACGTAAAACTACCTAAAAAAAAAATTGGACCGCTACGAACGGGCCATTCTGTATATCAGATAGATACCAAAATCTATTTTTGAATATTAAAAAATTCCATTTTTTCTATCCCTGCTAATTATTGTACAGGTCTTCTCACAGCAGGGTGGTGGGCGGTCGGTTGTCGCGACGAGCCAGTCACAGTCGTCGAGGTAGACGCCACGGGACGTCGCCACAGCCGCGCGCCGCCACAGACGTGCACCAGGAGCTTCGAAGGAGCTCGCGACTCGTCAACAGCCTGCCCAGGTACACCACCAGGGGAGACATTCAGCCATACCCACCACTACTGGCCCAACTGACTTCGTTGTTAGGGTTCTGTCTGTACCTAAAGGGCAAAACGGATCCCTATTAATGTCACTTTGCTGTCTGTCTGTCCATCCGTATGTCACTAGCTCGCAGACAGAATGAGTGAAATTTTGATATTTTGTGTAGATCAAAAACTTATTTTTCATGGGGGTTCCATACATGAAAAAGGAGCCAAACATTTTTTATGAATTTTCATATCTTGACAATAAAACCGGCCATGTTTGAGTTGGGCCTTGCTCTTTGTCGCTCTCCGTAACATCGCAAGTATCGCAACAACCCGGGAAAATAAACGATAGTTTGTTTTGTTCACAACTTGCAAATTATGTACATATGAATCGGCGTTTTCAGTATTTACATACATACATATACCCACGCCTGTCTCCCAGAGGGGTAGACAGAGACTACAGATTTCCATCTGCTAAGATCCAGACACACCTCTTTCGCCTCTTCCACGTCCATCAATCTAATCATACAAGCTTTTCTATTCCGGGTACTTTTGACATGGCCCTTCTTCAGTATGTCGCCAATTTGGTTAGCATATGTCCTTCTAGGGCGGCTTGGTCGTGCTGTTCTTCCCACTTGCCCACCATACATTTCTTTTATCACTCTACTTTCATTCAACCTCTCTACATGTCGAAACCACCGAAGCATTCCTTTTTCTATTCTAGTCACTACATCTTCTTTCAGGCGGCAACGATACCGTATGTCGATATTTTTCACTCTATCATTCAAATGTTAAACCACACATACTACCTTAACTACCTAAGGAACGCATTTCCACTGCATCCACTCTACTTTGATCTTTATGTTGCCATAACCAACATTCACTACCATACATAAGTGTAGGAGCCAACAATCCATTGTAAAAAAAAAACTCTCCGTTATGAACCGCCAATTTCAGTATTTGTTATTTAAATACAGTATACTTGTACAGATATTCCAAATTCCCAACTAGTTTAGTCTTAACATTATTTAGTGCTTTACAAACTACAAAAGATCAATTAGAAACAAATTTCAAGTACGACAAATATTTTGAAAAGATTCCTCGGGCCAGGATTCGAACCTGCGACCTCTTGCTTACACGTCAAGCAGTTTAGCCAATGGGGAACTCCATTTTTGTATAGGTACTCGTATTAAATTCAATTACGGAGGCGAAGGCTGTTTATTTATTTATTTATAGAAATCAACAGCGAAATATAACAGAGATAAAACAAATAACATACTACTGAATATTAAGGTCAATTATAGTTTTAAATTTTAGTACATTTTTATAAATTTATATTGCCTTTATCAGCATGTTTGTTTTATTTTTGATGTATAATTATATAGGTAAATATATATAAATGGGACATAATTATTATAGAATATCACAATAGAGTCCAAGATGTATTTTGGGCCCCATACATTACTCCAACTGATGCCAGGCCCAGTGGGGCCCGAAATATATCTTGGACTCTATTGTGATATTCTATAATAATTGTCTCATTTTTATGTATTTACCTACATAATTATACAACAAAAGTTAATTTTTAAAATATACGAGTTCTTAACAGCAATATTACTTTAATTATAAAACAAACACAAAAACTTAAATTAACCTAACAGTTTATAAGGGAAGGGGACTAAATTCGCTCAGTCTTGGGGGGTATTTTAGGAAAAGAGAGAGCAATTATGTTTGATTACTCTCACACATAAGAAAAAAAAAACTTAGACAATCATGAGTTATTTATTGGTGTTATCAATTGTCTGCTGCAAAATATTTCCTTCTTTCTAAAGTTCTCTTTAGTTGTGGGTTAAAATTATTGTATCCCAATTGATTATTTTTAAGCGTGTTTTCATAATTCTCAAAGTTTTATATCATAAATACCGAACCTGGTTTTCTTCGTCCTTAGGTCCGACTACTCCCTGACTGAACGGTGGTCTTACGGCGCCGACGTGACATACGAGACACGCTACGACGCCGACAAGACCGGAGACGATCTCAAGCGAGCGCAGACCTCTTCGCATGACCGCAAGAAGCACAAGAGCCACTCGTTTTCCAGCAGTACAGCCGACGACTGCATCGCTTACTGCACGCGCTCACGGACTGCTCTACGAACCAGCGAGAGTGCCTGTGAGCCACCCGAGACACCCACCGCGCCCGATACACAAACAAACCCAGAAGGTGGTCTCTTGCCGCTGGACGAAAGGGACTACGCCTACTCTCCCTTCAGCTCGTCCACCATCACAGAATTAGTCGACTCAGACTATTCAGTGTACAGCCCCTCTACAGACAGACCTAAAGGGAAAAAACGAAAGCGTTCTCATCGCTCGTTATCCAACAGGAAGACCTCGCTGATTAACCTCGAAGGTTACAGCAAGAAGTTTAAAATAGATTTACAGAAAGAAGCGGCGGAGACCAGTAAGGAAGGCTCCTCGGATTGGAAGTATTTAAGACAGGAAAGCGAAGGTCACCAGACTGCGACTGGGACCTCTTGTTCGTATCCGTTGAGGAGTCGCCATTCCCTTCTCGGACCTCCCACTTCAACCGTCACTACAGATTACTCAGGTAAACAACTAGTCACCGTTTTCTTTCCACTGGACCTCGTATGCTTTGTTAATAGGTACTTAAAGCAATGAATATAAAGTGCAATTGACTCGATGAGTGCAGCAAGCAAAGGCAAGTAAATAACAATTTTAGGTGTCATAAATTGATAGACCAGATAGTCTCTGAACTCGACCACTCCATGTTATTAAATGTAAAGCTTATCCAACAGTGTTATCGCTGACATCAAGTGCAGGCATTCAACTGCAGATAACCGTATGTATGTATTTATTACAGCGAGTCCGTCGCGACTCGACGCGCACGCGCATATCCAAGACAAGCGGAGCGCTGCCGACGCACGACTCCGCTCCTACACTCCGCCACCCAAGGATTTACAAGGTAACTACAAGTACCAGCGAACTATTAGAGGTCTTCTACTTACTTGGACACGAAGCTTTTGTAGATGGTCATTGGATTTACATGTATTTTTATTGTTTTCAGAAGCGAGCTCGTCAAAGGCGCATAGTTCGGTTAGTAAATTGCTGATAGTCCCTCGCGATCTCCCGTACTTACGTCAGACTAACGCGCGAAGGGTGAGTTTGTTTGTTTTGTCAACCGTTTTATTGTCTTTTAATGTTATTAATAGAACAAAGCCTTAATGCACTGGGAAATTCCACGAACTATCTGTACATGTAACAAGATATTTAATGCATCGCAATGAATAAATCAAATCGTATCTTGTCGTCGTAAAATCGCAAATGAGACAACGTCATCACAATTTTACAACTTTGAAAAGTTGTTTACTACAGTAATTAAATGTTTCTTGTTACTTAATTTAGCCACCCGATTACGGAAATCAGATTAGGCAATATTGACCATTATGACGTCATACGTTTCAATTGATGCTTGGACCGCCAATGAGTGCAGTCATCTGATTACTATAAACCAGGGGTCGGCAACCGGCGGCCCGCGGGCCGCAAGCGGCCCGTGAACCACTTCGGTGCGGCCCTCTAGGTTCCCAATCGCTGCATGATAACTGTGTTTGGTTGTACATATTTGCGTGAGCAGACATTTTCCATTCTGAACTAACAAAAAAGCAAGCATAGTTTTCAGTTAATGGATGCACATTTAGACCTATTACTGCGCATTTCCGCGTCTAAAATGCAAGTCAAATGCAGCTGCAAAAATTGCATTAGATTTTAATAATAAATTGTGTTTTAAAGTACAATAAATATGATTCAAAATTGACTAATGCATTATTTATTACATGCGGCCCTCGCTGATCCCCCGGTAACATTTGTGGCCCTCCTATGTCATAAGGTTGCCGACCCCTGCTATAAACTACTATTTTCCACTACAACACCCACGATTCGGTCATGACCCTCAACAAACGTCAAAAATCGTGGAGAAAAATTGGCTGTCAAACGTGATTGTACAGCTAACTTCAGGCCACTATAAACCATGGTATGTACTATGGTGGTTGGTGGTGGTTTGACACCTCAATAGTCGGTCACAAGGTCCGTATGGGTTTATTTGGTTTATTCTGTTTCATGACATAACCGACTTACCAACGATAGCTGAGGCTGTTTATTCTGTTGAATCTGATGACCGCACTCGTCGTAGCTAAAATTCGGGCCAATCAACAAGGCGTGAAGTAAGCCACTGATGACATCGTTGCGCATTCTTGGATCAACGACGAGAATGGTAGTCACAGCTAACTTCACGCCTGCCTTGCTGATTGGCAGGAACTTGAAAAAGTATCATTAATTAATTATTATTCAGGGTACATGCAGGTTTAAGGAAATATTGAAGATAGGCACAGACTTTTTAGGGTGAGCTGATCACACAGATATCAGAAGGATTCTCTTATTACTGTAATTCAGGGGTTGGCAACCTCATGATATAGGGGATAAGCGAGGGCCGCATCGCATCTTTGTATATGAATAAATATTTTGAATAAAACACATTAGTCAATTTCGTATCATATTAGCGTAGTTTTACACATTTTAAATATTGATTAGTGAAAAATTAATGCGATTTTTGCGGCTGCATTTGACTTGCAAGTTCTTGTATGTTCGTTCGCATTTTAGATTTTCAAATGCGCAGTTTCGCGTCTAAATGTGAATCCTTTAAACATGCTTGCTTTTTCGATAGTTCAGAATGGAAAATATCTGCTTACACAAAAATGTACAACCAAACATAGTTATCATGCAAAGGTTGCGAACCTTGCGGGCCGCACCGAAGTGGTTCACGAGCCGCATGCGGCCCGCGGGCGGTCGGTTGCCGACCCCTGCTCTAATTCACCATGTCTCCACGTTTCCATCCATTTATTTTACCGATATAAATACAAAACTACAGGATGGCACACATACTCATATCTCCCAAGCACACTAATAGTACACATGCAAAAAGATCAACCGTGGCCAAGGACAACACAACACATTACAGTTCGCGGCAGTAAATAATGCACATAATGTCGTAGTGTCATCTCTGTCGCACGAAGCACTAAACAGTCTGGTGATAGAGAGGACGCTCTACGAAGCTAAAGATTGCCGAAGTGCATTATTTTATGTCGGGTACTGTACATCTCTGTTGATATTGGATCTCGCATGAGAACTATTTATGGCGTTATTCATTTATAGCGCATCTTCTGTTATCTGTGGGTGATCAGAAGGTTACCTCTCTAGGAATACACGCAGTTGACTGCTGTCGTCACCTGGGGCTCTTGTGTTAAATAAAAACCAAGGGACAGCCCCTGCCAACTGGTACGCTTGTGCACTGGTCCGATCATAATTGGAATTGTATTCTTAATGCCAATTTCATTATATTTTTTTATTTATTTATCAACATTACAGCAAAAACAATCTTAAATAATTAGGCGGTCCCTCTGAAACCCGTACGGGTTTATGCGAGTGACAAGCTACCAGCTCGCTACGAAAATAGATAATAGACTGGCGTGCATAGAACTTTTTTCCGGAAAAGCAATCAGAAGGTCAAGTTTGACAATAAAAAAAATATGAAAAAATTTAAGTAACATTTTGAAAAAAAAAGATTGTATGACGCCAGGGTAGACACTGTCTACCCTAAAGTGAACATTTTCATATCAAATTAGGGAGGTAGGATAAGCTACTAAAGTCATAAGCTACTAAGTCATTAAATTAATTTTATTAAGTTTATCTAGGACGAAAGATAAGTTTACTTTGTTATAAACTGACGTTACCTAAAAAAATATGAAAGCATTTGTTAATCGATTTAGGATCAGTGCACGAGATCTTAGTGCCGGAGAATCTTGAGTAAAAACTAGATGTCATGTACTTTTGGCAAATTTCATCATGTCTGCGAATAAAAAATCTAGGAATTTAGTTTTTTTGCATGTTTGCAAGACACTATATCAAATGTCGTCATTTTGATAACTCGACACAACGCCATTATCCATCTACCCAAGATTTTTGAAGGAGCTTCAAGTCCTTCTCCTGTTCCCCACAAATAGATTTACGATCTATATGTCTGTATCGTGATTCGTGATAGAGGGTTGTGTACGTTGTTGTAGAGTATCGCAGCTGCGACGGGTGCGACATTGGGAGCTTGCCTGACGAGGGGAGCCGGCACACAGCAGCGACAGAGGCAGGATACTGCCTCCAAGAGACAGGTACGTCGAGACGAGACAACTATTGTACACCAGTCCAAGGGCGTACGCAGGATTTTACTCAGGGGGAGGGGGGGGGGGGGGGCAAAAACTCAATATTATAGGCATAGGTTCTAAAACAAAAAAGACAAACAAATGATTGAACACTACGTATGTATTTTCAATAAAAATTTATCTTTAAAAAATTTGTCTCTCGGGATTTTTAGTAGTCCCTATGTATATAGCTTACCTACAGTATGTTTTTAAGACAATAGTTGGTTTTCAGTGTCAAGCTAGATATTAATTTGAATACCTAACACTTGCTTGTTTTACACTCCAGGGGGGGCAGCTGCCCCCCCCCCTGCGTACGCTCTTGCACCAGTCCAATTACCGTATCCCAATGACGTAAACGCGAGACTGTGCGTAAAAGTGGCAGTCACCGCTCAGATAAAACTTGGAGTTACATTTTTAATTTTTAGGGTTCCGTACCTCAAAATGAAAAAACGGAACCCTTTTAGGATCACTCTTTGGTCCGTCTATCTGTCAAGACCCTTTTGCTCGGCCCCATATGAGATATCAAGTTGAAACTGATTCCTCCTGTAGAAGTCTACGGCTCCATGTTGCTGTAAAAAAAATCAGACTTCTGACTCGACGCGAAAAAAGTTATTACACTTACGTTATTCATATATCAGACAAATTTATGACATTCGCAAGGAAATCAAAACCTATAGGGCACATCCGGTTGATTTAGAAACTTGAAATTTCGTTTACAGGTAGGTCTTATAGCACACACATAGGAAAAAATCTGAAAATTACAAATATTTTAAGTATTTAGGAATTAATAAATTAGGAAATAATAAAGCTACATTATGAATCGGAGTTTTTAATATTTTTTGTCTAAATTCAGGGGGTACATAATATACTGACCTGTGACATACGGACGGGCCTTTTGGGTACAGAATCCTAAATAAAATAAAAATATACCAAGTTTCGCCCCCGTGGTGTCTGTCACTTCTACGCATTTCAGCTTCGCGTTCTCAACATAAAAATGAAAATTGGGATGCCAGGACAGGACAGAAGGTGCGCGTGAAGTCAGTTATCACCCGCGCAGTATCCCCCCCCCTCGCACGACCCCTTCCTTCGAGACAAGTCAGCGCTGACCCGAAAAAAACCAATGTAAATTGATTTGAAGTCAGTACAGCGGTGTGAAGTCAGCGCTGACTTGTATATTCGCACACGAATTTTGAAGTCAGTGTCGTCGCCGACACTACTGACTTGTGCACGGACCCTGTATAAACCTGCCTTTATAGAGAAGTTTTGTCTCACGACGAAGCGTTTGACCAATAGAAATGCAGGACGAGTCGTTGGTCGCGGCGATGGTCACGTGATGTAGCTTTTCTAAATTTTCATTAGTCAAACGCTTTTTTGAGAGATAAAACCTCTACTATTATGAAAAAAAGAGACGATCCAAACTGTACACGATGTGAGAGAGAAGAGGACCTCCTACACTTAGTCCTCGAGTGTAAAATCAACGAACAATGTAGGTTGGATTTCTTGTGATTTTCTCTTCTTTCTCCATCAAATCTTAAGTTCAGGGTTCACAGCCGAATATAGTGATAGATTTGTAAGTTTCATAATAGACTCACTGAACCTTAGATCTGAATATTATAAAAACACTCATAGTAGTAATCACAACTGTTTTATATATCGTCCAACATTGTAATTATTTTTAAGCCGAATTATTCTCAAGATGTATGGCTTATAAAATAAATAAGATTAAAAAAAAAAGCTCTACTATTCTCATCTATGTCAGCTATGCTGACTCACCTTTTTGCCTGCGTTTTTGATTGGCCTGAACTGGTATGGTCCGAAGTACACTACATGGTGGCACACTCCAGTAGAAAAAGTCGTACGTTATTAGTTGAGAAGCTGTACGTACTTTGCTTGCTTCGACAAATTATGTAAGCTATACTGCGTACTGCATATCAGGGGCAAACAAAAATGTTTTCAAGACAAAATGCTGTCAAATGACATTTCATTTCGTACAAACTGACGCCAAAATGCATCAGATTAAAATTGCCTCGTTTTGGCGTGCGCCTTTGTATGCCATAAATACTTGCTCGGTTACCTATCTCGTATCAGTTATGGTAGAGATCTACTACGATAACATGGCTCGCCCCTCCAACATCCAAATCGGTTGAATGTATATATCGTTTACAAGACAAACAAAAACAAATACATGGATTTGTTGCTCGACCAGCGCCGTCACAATGGCTAAACATTATCAGTATGATGCTTCAATAGCGCCCTCTATGGAAGAGGCACTTCCTTCCCACTTTTTTACGCGGCTAAGATGGTTAGTGGACCAGGAAATCGGAGAAAAGTTGCCGGACTGCTACTAAAGAATATAATTACAACTACATACAAACTCCTTCTCGTACGCATATTGAAAGTAATTTGGAGGGGCGGGCCATGTTATTATCTAGAATCTAAGCGCGATTTCGGAATAAAGCACTATGTTCACGGAACTTTAGGCCACTTTTAACACATGCATGTAAAAGGAGCTCAGCTCTGAATATTCTCTCTGCCAGGCACCCAGTTCCTATATTCACCACTGCCACAAACTCGAGAACTACTCAACATATTTAGATGTGGTTTTCAATTTAGCCTCTATTTATAATATACTCTATAAGAACTACACTAAAAACCCAAGATTCATCTCTAAATAAGGAAATTTGGTATCTTAGAAATGTGACACGAAAACTTAATATTTTGAATTTCGGAAGAGTTACTTTATTACAGCAAAACATTACATTCCTACAACAAATTAAACTAAAACTTGAATGGTTTGTGAATAGGGTTCGAGCGCAGGCGCAGGAGGCGCAGGCGGTGCGGAGGGCGCGGGGAGCGCGGCGGCCGGGCGGCGAGCGCGGGCTCGCGACATGCCGCAGCCGCAGCCAGCGTCCACGCGTCGGGACAAGCGAGGTTTGTTCACTCGATCACCTGGAAGGGACAACGCTATACTAGTGAAAGGGACACTTGTATTATTGTAGCCTTGCTGGTTTTATTTAAAACGTGTAGAGAGACATGAGACTTATTGTACTAGTAGCAAACAATAGTGGTGTCTATTCAAGATTATACTGCTTCTCATTCGCTACGTCCCTCTCCTAACATTAATAACGATATATGAATGCACAGTTGCATTTTTGCTCGCACGTGCCGTGCCGTAGTCTTGTGAGTTCGTTCGTAAGTGAATTTGTCTTTTAATTGTTAACTGGCGTAAAAGAAACATTCTTCAGCAGCGATTCCAAGCCTTAAAGATATTTTAGAGTAAGATATTTTACAATCTATGGAACTAATGGAAAGAATTTCGGCAATGGATGTTTGGCACATGAAAACTAGGTTCTTTCCACACCACGCAGGGAACCGATTCTCACGTCTTTTTTTTGGGATATTAGGACCAATCATAAATTAAAAAAAGAGTTAACAGCTTTTGTAACACAACTCCCTCGTTGAAAAGTATCCAAGATGCCTAACATTATTGATTTGGCACTACCAATGTCTCAAATCGCGAGCTTCAGTTTCCTGTGTAATTCGAGACTTAACTGTCTGGTTCTTTGTCTAACTTTATATTTTCAGAGATCCATACAAAGTATGAACATTTTTTATTTCATTATATATTAATTTCATTTTTATGTCTTATATTTATAGCAATACTCCAGCTCAACCTATCCATATCTCATTTATTAAAATTGACCTTGCTTGTTGATTCAACAAATGGTTCATACAAAAGGATAATTAGGTTATCAATTTCCTTATCCTCAGATATGACTGGCTCTCAACATATTTCTTGTTTTTCAGGCAAAAGCAGCCTGGGTTCGTGCGCCAGCACTGGTGGTGCGTCCAGTCGGTCTCACCCCCAGCCTTTAACCACGGTAAATACTACTTGAACCCACCACAATAAGGTTTAAAATCCTCTGTTTAGGATAATTAAGTTTGAATATAGCTTCATCAATGTTCTATGGTTATGAAATAGGTATTGTGATACTTTGACAAAGAGATCCCATTTGCGATTGTGATAATGGAATTTTAAATATTGCAAATGCACGTATAACTAAGCTATCCTTTAATACATTCTAGTAACTAGAATGTGCAAGATTATCGAAATGATTTTTCGTATACCTATTTGCAGTAAATGCAATGTAGATATAAACATTTGATTTGTGAGTTGGGTTATTATTTCAACCGAGTCTATGTCCATTGCTATCTCTTCACGGAGATAGGCAAGGCGTCAGTGCCCTGCCGATTATTACCATTGGCGGACGTGCGCTTCGTGAATGTTTTAACATTATTTACGTAGGAAAGTTTAATATTCAAGAAGTAATGTTCAAGGAGCTTACATGGACTGCAGTTTTTATTCGCATTATATTTTATTATGCGGAAATAAATGTTTGTGTGCTTGGAATAGTTTTTCCGTGCTTGATAAGTGATTTCGTGACTTTTGTGGGATCAGGGTATTATTTCATACTCTGGATCTTTAGGTTAGTAAGTATCGAAAAAAAAGCCTTCACCTTTTTAGGGTCTAAATCCATTGCATTGAAGATATTTACATTTAAGTTTTTAATTTTGCTCAATTATGTTATTTTCTTTGAAAGGCAGAGGTACCTGTGTGGGTTGCCCGCGGCTTCGGCCGCTCTGAAGGAAACTCTGCCCTTGTTTGACCCCCTTTCAGATTCGTTTTTCTAAAATTGACACTCCGCATCCTTCAATTAAATAGCAATTACACATACCTCAGGACTTTATCTAGAAACCTTATGTATGACTAACAATAAATCCGCATCAAAATCTGTTTAGTTGTTCTTTCGTTATAAGCGTAGATAAGCGTACATTTAAGCAGACTTTTGGCATTTAAAAAACAAAAAGACAACAGCAATTAAATTCCGTAATTCCTATACCCACTCTAACGGTTATCCGTGAGGCAATTTTAAAAGTGTGTGTGTTTGTTTGTGTGTGTCAGGGTGCCGTGGCATCCACATCGTCAACTCCGCCGGCGTCCGGATCTGCTGCTTCGATGCAGGACAACGCTGCCAGCGATGCCAAACCTAAAACCAAAGGTACATATCGTATTCCACCAATGCTTCCAATGATATGTTTTGTGATTGTCATCTTTCTATATCCGTCTTACTTTCATTCATTTACTTACGACTGTAAGGAACTATTTCCGAAACCAAATTTCAATGCCCAGTTATGCAATGCTCTCACTTCTGCATTAATTTAATTTTAATTAAAATTTAGGCCGTCTATATTATCTCCATACTAATGTAATTACAGCAATTAAAGCCGATTCTTAAGGCTTTAATTTTAGTTTTAGTGCTGTCACAACAACATTTCGTTTATTGCAAAATAGTCCTTAAATGCTAGGAACAGAAGCTAAATTACTTTGGAATAATTTTAGTTTTGACAGCACTAAAACTAAAATTAAAGTCTGCAGAATCCATTATTTCATTTATAACACAGATTGACTCAAAACGCTTACAGAGTAAAAATTAAACTGTTTTGTGTATGTGTTGATTATAATAAATAATAATGCATCGATTAAATTCGGGATATTTAAGGCTTATTTTGAAAAGGACCCTGGTCTATTAAAGGGATATTTAGATAAATTGACACATTTACTTTCAGCATATTTATTTTAATTATTATTTTATCGGTAAAACTTAAATAACAAAACGGTAACTTCAAAATAATCCTATTAAATATTGCTAAATATTAGGATGTACATATTTATTGATAGGTAATTTTAATTTAGAATAATTTTAGATTTATACTTGCGATTATTTAATTACTTATACTCGTATTACATTCTTCTCTCCTAGGGATATAGCATTGTTTTGAGATAAGTTTAGTGATATAGACATTTTAGGTTTTTTAATAAGTTGTACAAGATCGGCAAGATGTGAAGATCTAATTGTAAATAAATCACCAAGATTAAATATTAAAAACTTAAACAAACTAAACACCTAAAATAAATATATTACAAACTAGACTAAATAAAAATTGAATACTAAATATAATAGTGTGCCTTTTAAATATAAACGGGTACATTTAAGCGTTTTGTTATTCTATTGTATAATATTTTAATCTCAATATTGAGTGACCTATTAACGTGAATGGTGCTAAACTTACCGATTATCATTTCAGCATAGATTTGATAAATGATATTACGAAATGCGATAAATAAGATAAGGTAACTTAACACGTATTGTGGTGCCATTTCAATGTTAATTACTTGAAAGAAAATGTTGCCAACTATTATCTACTCTTATAGAATTAAATGAGACTTGAGGATAATTCATGATTTATATAAAAACGGCTCGCCTCAATACGTGTTATGATCGGCGAGGCGTAACGTCGTCGCGTAAACGTCTTCACTCGCCCAGATGAAGGCAGTCTAAATCTGCTGAAACTGGTCGGCTTTCCCGATCATAACACGTATTGAGGTGAGCCGCTTTTATATAAATCATTATCTACTCTGTGACTAAAAGTTGGGTTAGGTTAGGTTTAGGTTTTCTAATGGAATAGTACCAAAATACAATAACAGTTGAACTAAATAAACCTAATAATTTGGTATAAAAATAAATAAAATAAATTTGATACCGCTAACTAAACTGTACAGTACAGCAAAACATGAAAAATATGTCAGTGAATATGTAAATAGAGTTTGCCTAGCGATTCTTGTCAGTAACTTTAAACGGGTATGTAAATAATACATTACTGCTGAGACCACGTAAGTAAGCTCTGTTTGGCTTTTATATACGAGGCCAGGGAGGACTAATTACTAATTTTCTCAAAAATAAAACGAGACAATTTATAGTAGGTCTTATAAGATAGGAAGTTGAATAAAATTAAATGAACTCATTATATTGAAAGTCACGTTGCTCATATTGGGGCAAAATTTCGTGAAGGGGTATGAGAAAGCCTTATTTAAACTTACCTCAAAACTTTAAATACAAAAAAAGATTCGTTTCGAGTCGAGCACTTATAGGTGGCAAATTCGCGTCACGATGCAAACTACAAATATTTTGTTCACAACAAATAAGCTTTTCTTTTTAAAGAGTTTTTTTTTTCCTAAATTTAAACATTAGTGTAGAGTTTAATCGTCTGACGACACCGACGCCCGCCTTACACTGACAGTAGGACAGCATATAATTACATTTTAAGTGTGTATTGGTTTTAAATATACAAGGTGACTTTTTGATCATCGTCCAAATTCATACTGGAAGCTTGATAAGTGAGCAGTATCTTGGATCAATAATAATTTTTGTGAAATTTGTAAAATGAAATTTCGGCTTCCCATAGAAATTCACTTCCAGTTCCGAGTGAATCACTATGGGGAGTCGAAATTTCATTTTACGAATTTCACCAAAATTGTTATTGATCCATGATACTGATCACTTACCAAACCACCAGTATGCATTTGGACAATGATCAAAAAGTCACCTTGTATAAAATCAACAAAATAATCTATTTTCGTTATTATTATTATTGCAATTATAAAATAAAGCAAACATCTCTACATTCTGAACACGAAATTGCAATTAATTTTATTTTTCTTTTTGAACTGACTTTCCTGGACACTTATTGAGACACTTACTGGAGACTTGAAATATCTCTCCAGGATGAAGTACTTACTGGTTTGTCTTAACGGTATGAAATGATAACATTATCATATATTTTTGAGAAAAATATATTTGTTTATAATTTTTCCATGCCAGTGTCAGGTAAAGTTACTGTCAAGATTCAAACTCTAAAAAAGCCTTTAATTGACTCCAAATCCAATCATTATGATTCATTATTATATGAAAGTTAGATTTATTATTTTCATATTTAAAGAAAAAAACAAAAAAATTGCATATATTTAAATAATTCAATAATAATTTTATATATATTTTCGTCCGGAGTCGCTCATTTCTGTGCGTAGGCTTCTCCCAAGGTTTTCCATTTGGCTTTATGTAGAGCAACTCTCCAGTACTCTCCACTACTGTGGTTGGTAATCGATCGTCCAGTTCGTCTCGACAACTCAATCTTGGTCTAAGCCTAAAAGATCACATACGAGTAAGTAAGATAATGATATGTGGTATTCCCCCAGCATCGTCGTCTGCGGAGGAATGCGCTTCCGGCGGGGGATCGGCTGGATCGGCGAGCGGCGCGCCGGGAGGCGCTGAAGAATCTTCTTCGGAAGAAGGGGAAGTAGGGCGGCTGCAAGCCCTATTGGAGGCTAGGGGCTTGCCGCCGCATCTACTGGGTGCCTTGGGGCCGCGGATGCAGCATTTGCTGCATAGGACTGTCACTGCTAATTCTGGTAAGTTCGACATGAGTAGTAAAGCAGAATTTTTTTTTTTCGCTCTAAGGAAAAGTAAATAAAATAAAGAAGTTATTATCTTATTTGACTGAAAATTTACTAGAGTGCATTCTGTCCTTGCCAAAAATTCTAAATGCAACGGGCTCTCTGTGGGCCATAAGCATGTCAAATAAAGCTGACTCTTATAAAATAATGTAAAACCATTTTGTCCGTCAGTGTCATCTCGAAGCTAGACGAATTGAGCATTGAATTACACTAGGTCCTCTGTAAAAATCCCAAGTTAGGAATCGATATAAAAATCTTTTTCTTACTGCAAATTTTTATTAAAAAGTTAGCATATCAGAAATGTCTTTAAATATATTGTACTGTAACTTCAGCGGCCTCAAAAGCGGCCCAACTGCTCGCCGGGCTGCAAGCCACGGGCGACGAGGGGCAGCAGCTTCAAGCCGTGATAGAAATGTGCCAGCTGCTAGTGATGGGCAACGAGGACACGCTTGCCGGCTTCCCTGTGCGGCAAGTCGTGCCTGCGCTCGTCAATCTCTTGCAGGCCGAGCACAACTTTGATATGGTATGTTTATTGTATACTACATAGCCATGCCCGTCTCCCTGGGGAGTAGGCGGAGACTACATGTCCATGTTGTCCATTTGCTTCAATCCAGACATACGACTTTCATTTCATATCGTCTAATAATGCTAATTGTAGTTTTATGCCAAAAGTGTAGCTCAGGGAGTTATGATTTGTTAAGATTTGGTTATTACTATCAGATTCAGAGATCCAGTTGTACATTACATAAGCAGGTAATAAAATTGAATGGCACACTTCCCTCAATAAAGCACAAGTACCGAAGTAATAGAAAATCTACAAATATTGTTTTTGTAATGCTTAAATTAACCGATGTAGAAATACAACTGGAGTAATTTTAGGAAGATATAAAACTGCTGATCATTTATAAATGAACATAATCTAGGCAACTATTTTCTTGTAAGAATAATTGTTCTTTGTATATTGTTTTTATAGATTATGCTAGTACCCCGTTCCAGAACTACTAATAATTGAGATGGTATCTCTGTTTACATGTCGGATGTGATGTAACCCACCACAAAACGGCGCGTTTTAATCGATTTACTGATTTATCTTTAAATAATTTGATGAGTATTTGTCACTACGGCCACCTGCGCAAGGTGTGTCACACATTCAACCTCCTGCGCAAGGAGGTAGTCTCGAGTCAAGATATGTGGAGCCCGTGCACAACGTGGCCGCCCACAGCTCCGCCCGCACGGCGTCTGCAAGGCCGAAAACGCCAGGCGGAGCAGTCGTTTCGTGTTTACGGCGGCAGTAACTAACGGCCGCAATAAAATATTAATCATTCCTTATATTATAACTAAATTATTCATTAAAGATATGCATATTGGCGTTTTAATCCAGCCCATTAATCTATTATTAGTAGGTCTGGAGCGGGGTACTAGCATAATATATAAATTTTACCTGAAAATAAAATTGTTACCCCCGTTCCACACCTATAATGTATTCATTCTATATTGCAATGTATGGGCAAAGCGGCAAAATTTATAATTTTAATTTATTGCTGCTGTGTTATACCTATATACGAGTACATTAAAATACACGAGTCTCCCGCCCCCCCCCGCAACCCGCTTCACCCCTCCCCCCCTTGAAAAGTGTCCCGTTTTACAGATTTTCTCAATTTTCAGGAAAACTATATAAGCTAGGTCAAAATGGTCTATGACTGAATTATTTGTCAATAAATTACCTACAAATAAGTTCTTACATTCATTTTGATACGATTTATAATTTACAATCTATGGCGCATCCAAGTTGACTTAAAATTTATAACCAGCAATTAATCACAATTTAAATACCCGCGCGCTAATTCCGTTCAAAATTTGCGGCGTTGCCGTTCTTGGCAGAGCGTCGCCCGCTCGTGCCGCTTAGTAACCGCCATTCGGACAGTTTGTTACTTCATTCTCCGTAGTCAACAGTGTTAAAGTACATTTGTTTGAATTTTAAATACTACAAGCTTTAAATTCGTCGCTATAAATAAGTGTTTTATTGTGATCTTTCTTGAACTATAAATGCTATATACATTAAATTCGTTACGTTACGTGTTTTATCATGGAAAACTGTTTTATATGTGAACTCTCTCTAAACCAAGGAGAAACAGTGAATGTGTCAAAAGGAATAACAAATCTCATAAATGCAAGTCTAAAAAGAAAAGATGGAAAACACGCTGGCCTTGAAAATATTAAGACCATTAAAGTACACACGATTTGCAGAAGGGAGTATACTCGAGACCGCAAAATCCAGAAATACCTTGATGGTACTGAAACTCAGAGCACCTCGAGTGATGTGAAACTGCGCTCCAGCAATAAATTTGATTTCAAAAAAGATTGTCTTTTGTGCTCATTAAAATGTGACTTGGCGGCAGAAAAAAAGAAAAAAGTCGAAAACAAACGAAAATTTCATCAAATTCAATCATTGACGATGAAAACTACTTTACTGGAAAAGGCGGCTGCTAGGAATGACAGTTGGGGTGCTGAAGTTATTACGCGAATCCAAGGCGTGATCTGTTTAGTAGCTGAAGAAGCACATTATCACGAGGATTGCTTTGCAAAATTTTCTTCCAATGTATCTGCGAGAAAAGGTGCTGGACGACCTAAAAATGAAAGTTTGGTAAACGCATTTCAAGAACTATTTCGTTTTATTGACTCCTCTGATGAGTGCCAATTTAGTTTGAATGAGCTCATGAGAAAACTTGACGAATATTTACCTTCCGAAGCTTCTATTAGTATGCGAACATTAAAAAGAGAACTGTTTGAAAAGTATGGCGACGGTGTAGTCTTTGCAAGTCTTAGCAAGAAACTTACAGTAGCGTGTTTTCGTGGATCTGCTTTAAAGCTAATAAATTGGTACGATAATCGAGCGAGCACAGAAGGGGATGAACGACGAAGAATAGTTGAAACAGCTGCTGCAATAGTTCGCGAAGACATAAGAACTATGCCTTATGATAATTCAGTTTATCCAGATATTACAAATTTTATGCAAGACGTCAACAGTATGGTTCCTGAAACATTGAATGTTTTTTTGAATGCCGTTATCGCTGAAGGCAAAAAGACCAAACAAGAAAAAGTTGCGAAAACTTGTACATCAATTGCTCACTCTATTATAACTGCAACAAGGCCTCGTTCTTTTTCGTCTCCGTTACAGCTTGGTCTTGCCGTTTACTTGTTTCGCAAAGCAGGCTCCAAAAATATAATAGACATCGTTTCAAGTCTGGGGTATTGTTCCAGTTACAGAGAAGTTACACTATTTGAGTCTTCCGCCGTTCAATCCTGGGACCCAATAATACAAAACGAATCTTTTTCACAATTTGTTTTCGATAATGCCGATTCTAATATAGCTACTTTGACTGGCAAAGGAACCTTCCACGCTATGGGCGGAATCAGAACGATTACACCTAGTAGTGCAATAAAGACCCAAACAATAGAAAAACTGTCTAAAATTCCAACTGCTAATGAAATTTCTGAAGCGCGAAAAATACCTCAACTGACTTTTCAAAGGTACAATAGAAAAGGAATCGAAGAAATTCTTTTAAATGACGTGTATTCTGCGGGTGTCTTTGAAGAAGTGGCTCAACCATCTAATCAAGATATGGGATGGATGTTTGGACACTTCTTGGAAATACCAGGAATGTCTTTATGGCAAGGATTTATGGAAAAATTGACCAACGAAATGCCTTACATAAAATCCATAATTTTACCACTACCATTTGTCAATCAACCGCCAAGTGATTATAGCACTGTGCTTACGGTTTTAACTTATGCAGCAGAAGAAGCAAAAAAAAACAATCAACAAACTTGTTTTGTGACGTTCGATCATCCTTTATACATGAAAGCCAAAGATGTAGTTGCCATTGATAGCTGCGAGCCTGGTGGTACACTTTCAAATGTAGTAGTCAGATTGGGAGGTTTCCACATGCTCATGTCGTTTTTGGGGTCCGTAGGTACCTTGATGGAAGGCAGTGGTCTCTCTGATTTATGGGCCACAGTGTACGCTCCTGCATCAGTAAAACATATGATGTCAGGTCATGCCTATGCTAGGGCAGTGAGAGCTCATTGTACAACATTACGAGCTCTTTCGGTTCTCATTCTTGAACGAATGGATGTGGAACAATCTGATAAAGATTATATGGCAGAACTTCTTTCTAATGCTCCCAATTATGATTTGTTGCAAGACGATGAAAAAGTCACAAAGCTGAAATCAGCATATATTGCCCTCATTTGTTCGCTTCGAGATATCGGAAAAACCTCACAGCTATGGTTACAGTACTGTGAATTTGTAATCATCATTTTGCATTTCATTCAAGCGGAAAGAACAGCAAATTGGGAACTTCATAAAAAATGTGTTAAGGCAATGCTCCCAATTTTCCATGCAACCGGACATTTCCCATATGCAAAAGCTTGCCAATTATATCTGCAGGATATGGAATCTTTGAGAGATATAATGAATCCAAAAGAATATGAGCAATTTACAAAGGATGGTTTATTTACTATTCGGCGATCGGAGAAACACTGGTGTGGCACGTGGACTGATATGACGATCGAGCAAACCCTTATGAGGAGTATGAAAAGTGTCGGGGGTGTTACCCATGGACGAGGGTTCCAAGAAAGTGTACTGAATAAATGGATAATTGGGCTTCCAGTTTCTTATTTCATTTGCGATAATGTTGAAAATTATTGCGGGATTCGATCTGCCAGCAGCAGTCAACATGCAGAACTCAGGGACTCGAGAATTAAACAAGATCAGCTCGATTATGAGAAGTTTATTCAATGGCTTAGAGTTCACTCCCCATTTATACAAACCCAGAATCTTTTATCACTATCGAGTGGAACAGTCGCAGATGAGCAAGTCAACTGCTTTGAGGCAAAATCTATTGGAGAAGATATCCTACAAAAGACTGTGAAAGATGGAACCAAATTCGGAGACGTCAAGTTAAAACGCATTCATACCGTCAAAACGATCTCACATTCCAGCAAATCAGTAAAAACATCTGGTAATGAAGATGTTATAAAAGTTGACACAACTCAACTATTCCAAAGGATTGTCTGTACCATCCACTCTCCAAAAGATTTACGCGACTGTTTTTGTCATGAATTAACGACAGTACCTCTTTCATTGTTTGAAGAAAACGGAGGGATGAGAAAAACAAAAAAGTCTGCTCTATACGACATCTTTAATAATGTCCCTGAACCAACACTGGATAGCGATCGATTTTACGTTTTAGATGGCGGTTCTTTAATACATAGAGTGATTTGGCCAAAAGAAGGGACATACTCTGATATTTACACTGCTTATGTGAGTTACATTAAAAAATGTTATGGAGAGAAGGTTATCGTTGTATTCGACGGCTATGGCGAAAACTGTACAAGCACAAAAAGCTCTGAAAGATTGAGGCGAATGCTAAACCGGAAGTGTCCAGAAATAGAGTTTAATGAGCAGAGTCGTATAACCGACACAAAAGCAAGTTTCTTAAGCAATATTTTGAACAAGGAAAGATTTATTATGCAGCTTAGCAAGCGACTGAACAACGAGGGGATAAGCTCGTTAACAGCGAATGATGACGCAGATATGCTCATTGTTCATACGGCGATAGAAGAAGTCGAAAAAAACGAGAATGTCGTAGTGGTTGGGCAAGACATAGATCTGTTGGTTCTTTTACTAAGTCTTACTCCACTACACAAGAATATATTCTTGCTGAAAGAGGGCCAAGGAAGTGTAAAAAAGAGACTTTATAGCACCCAAAGCTTAATAGAAGGGGATGTGGTCAAAAATTGCAGGGAATCGATCCTCTTTCTGCATGCTATAAGTGGTTGCGATACTACTTCAGCATTCTACGGCAAAGGAAAGGTTCAGTCTATTCTGCTTGGCAAAAAGATTGACCTGCAAGATACGATAAACGTTTTCAATAACCCGGATGCCTCACACGAGCAGGTAGAAGAAGCAGGCGAAAGATATATTCTCGCCTTGTATGGGGCTAAGCAAACCGAAAAAAGTATAAACGAGTTACGATACGTCCACTTCAACAAATACGTTGGTCTGATGAACAATACATTGATATTATCAAAGTTACCACCTTCTTCAGGTGCAGCTTGTCAGCATTCAATGCGTACTTTTCATCAAGTTCAATTATGGCGAGGAAACGCATTGAACCCAGAAAACTGGGGCTGGAAAAAAAATTGTAACTTTTTATCACCCATATATACCACAAAGTCACCAGCTCCACAGTCGATACTGAAAATAGTATCATGCAGCTGCAAGAAAGGCTGCCAAAAAAGATGTGGATGTGTCAAAGCTGGATTGCGTTGTTCCACCATGTGCAACCATTGCCAGGGCCTTAGTTGCTTCAACAAATCTTTAGAAGATAATGATGACGATACTGATTTATTTTAGATAATAAGTACTATACAAACGCATTTCTTGTAAAAAATAATAAATATTATAGTTTCTTGTGTATTAAATGTTTTATTTCTGCTAAGCACACATTTTTAGTAATCTTTGATGCTACATAGCTTGGAAACTGTAAATCGTATCAAAATGAATGTAAGAACTTATTTGTAGGTAATTTATTGACAAATAATTCAGTCTTAGACCATTTTGTCCTAGCTTGTATAGTTTTCCTGAAAATTGAGAAAATCTGTAAAACGGGACACTTTTCAAGGGGGGGAGGGGTGAAGCGGGTTGCGGGGGGGGCGGGAGACTCGTGTATTTTAATGTACTCGTATATAGGTATTACACAGCAGCAATAAATTAAAATTATAAATTTCGCCGCAAAAAAATCTAGAATGAATAAATTACTACATTTGCATTGCTGTCTGCTGTTGCATCCTTTTCTCTAAAAGGCTGCAATGGTAAGTCGGCATGATGGTGCTTCAACCATCAACATAATCATGCCTCATCCATTGAGAGCCAATGAAGAAGCAAAGCGCGCGCGCTACAATGGCTGCTTTCGGTTTTGACATCTGTCGTCCACCCGCCGCTTGTGGTGGGTTACGTCACATCCGACATGTAAACAGAGATACCATCTCAATTATTAGTAGTTCTGAAACGGGGTAAGTACGCGTAATAACAATCTTATTTTCAGGTAAAATTTATATATTTTCTTTTTTTTAAACATGGTTACTACTTATTTATGTATTAATCGGACTACAATCTTTTTGGTAGGTATTCACTAAACGATCCCTATCCTCAGATGAACCACGCTTGCCGGGCTCTAACCTACATGCTGGAAGCTCTGCCCCGATCAAGCGGCGCGGTCGCTCTAGCGGTGCCGGCCTTCCTGGACAAGCTGCAAGCTATAACGTGCATGGATGTAGCGGAACAGTCGCTTACAGCGCTCGATATGCTATCCAGGAGACATGCCAAGGCGATACTGCAGGCTGTAAGTAGATCTAAGATTTAAATTTACGCTTTTTTGGTCCTGGGTCAGTATCCCACTCACATGCTACCAATATTGTAGATTATATGAATTTATGTTTTTTTTAGGTCTTATCAAAAAATTTACAAAACATTTATACACATAAAAGCAAAGTTTTTACTTTTTTAGTTAAATAAAGTACAGTCTACAGCAATTCAAGGTTCCTATTTGGCTTAATGATTAATTAACGGCCATGATGCCCCAATAAGAACTGCTAATAGCTAGCGTGTCGTGCTTACGTCCGTCCGTACATACGGAGGTCCAAAATATGTTGTACCTATAGATATCATAATACTGTTGTTCTAATACACATCAGTGGTTGTACCCTCTGATTTATGCCACTCATTTATTGTTCACCCAACGAATCCTGCATAATGGTACAGAAATTGTAATGTGATATAAATGCAATGTTCCAGCGCGGAGTGACGGCTTGCCTGACGTACTTGGACTTCTTCTCGATCAACGCCCAGCGTGCCGCGTTGTCGATCACGGCCAACTGTTGTCAGAACCTGACACCCGACGAGTTCCACCTTGTCAGGGATTCTCTACAGTTGCTGGCTAATAGGTAACTAGATTTAACACTCCTAATTCTCATCAAAACTGCTTTAAATATAATTTGTTATCAATCGCATTAGGTTAGTCCGTAAATATTGTGTGTAAATATGTAAATAAATAAAATGAAAAAATTATCGTTGGAACAATATATCGCAAAGTTATTTCGATTCCACGTTTTTTTGTATGTAAATTATGTTGTTTGTTATTTTTATGTCTTATTCTCATATCGGTAACCGCATGCGAAAATGATAAATAAATATAAATGATCAATATATTTTTTAACACATACCGAACGATATTTTTTCCGAAAATAAGTTAAGTATACAC
Source organism: Ypsolopha sequella (assembly GCA_934047225.1). NCBI lineage: Eukaryota > Metazoa > Arthropoda > Insecta > Lepidoptera > Ypsolophidae > Ypsolopha > Ypsolopha sequella. The sequence goes on from OW203987.1 coordinate 20,386,551, forward strand.
AATCATTTTTAATACACAGATACAAACATTTTAAGTGAAAAAAAAAATATTTTTTTTCTTGTTTTTACTGAGTATAGAAACATGTTTGTTTTCTTTTGTTGAGTTTTAAATAAACAATACAAGAAAAAAGAAATTAAGTACATGGTTTTCAGTTTTATTGCACACTAATAACAAAGTTTGCGTAAAAAATTCATTGTAATTGCTACCCATATTTTCTTTTCAAAATAAACGTTTTAAGTTTTGTTGTTTATCTACGGATGGATTATATACAGTCAAGTAATAAAATTTCATGTAATTTTATAATGTAAGGTGTGCCATGATGGAACTTCATTCTAATTCTAATATTAATAAATGTCTTCTTGTACGAGTTCCACTATTTTCTTTATTTAATTATTGCGACTAGTTTCGTCCGACGATGTAATATAAATAATATAAATAAACATAATATAAACATTTTCAGCAATAATTCAGTTTCGTCAAACTTTACTTTTGCATTATGCTAAAATGCTGTCCTGCTCTAACGCGTTTGTTTTTTAACTCTATACTGCTCTAATCAGATGTCGCGCACGCAAAACTTCAGTTATTTTGAAATCGTGGACATTATGGACATTAGCCATAATTTCTTTATGTAATAAATATGGTTTTTTCTAGTTAGTATCTGCGTGTGTTGGTTTCGTTTCAATCGGTTTTGAAACACGGAAACTGGATCGCTTTTTTCGTGAAATTCATGCTTTTTTAAAAGTAATAGAAGATTGAAAGTATGTTTATTTATAAAGTGTAATTAATAATTGCCTTGAGTCACAAAACACGCAATATTTTTTTAAAATTTTTACCATCTACATTAACGAAACCTAATCCAATACAAAACTGATGTTTAGCATTGTGGAGCCCCTTAAGTAAACGTTTCTTTACATATAATTAATTTTCTTGTTGTAGACTAACTCAACAAGACAAGAAGTCCGTCGAATGTGTGTGCCTCGCGTTCTCTCGCCTCGTGGACAGTTTCCAGCACGACCCGGCTCGCCTGCAGGAGATAGCCACTCCGGAACTACTTACCAACTTACAACAACTGGTCAGTTTATACTCGGCTTCGACGTTCTTTATGAAAACACAATACACATTTGAGAACTGTTTTGCTGTTGATATTACAATAGCATGTTAGTCAGTTTTAGCTATTAAGAGAAATGCCCGGGTCAACTAAAGCATAGATAAATAAAGGAAGGATAGATTGCTCACTCCATACATTAGAACAAAGCCCGCGTAAAACTTATTATTTTCGCCGGTACCTGGTAGTTCGACTTATTATTTTTGATGTCGCTACTATACTAGATAAATTATGACATACCTAGTGCCATCTATCGAACAGTTGATGAAACGAAATTCGATGTGTGTGTAGCAACTATACTGCGCCCACAAAAACAAAAATTTGCTAGAATACGAGAATACGCGAGACATGACATACGATATATCTGAGGATAAATCGCTCAACCGTGCATGACAGTTGAATCAAAGAGTAAAGTAATATACCGGTATGTATGAGTAGTGTGTGTTAGGTAAATAAAGCGTATTTTAATGCACATATTTTGTTTAATTGATCGTTGTGCACCCCATCTACCGGAATCCAGAATAACCATCTGCACGCTTAGTTAGATTGCCAACGTACCACCGAGTTTATTGAAAAAAATGTTAAAAAAACACATGATTAAGAATTCACTATTTTCTGATGCGATGTTATGAACATTTTGTGTTTTTATTCATAAAATAAATAAATATGATGAACCAGAACAGTAAAATGCTATATTTCGTCGATTTCTGACAAATTTTATTTCCAGCGAGACAAGTAACGCCATCTAGCAACGTTATTTTTAGTATTGCGAACAGTACAAGGAGATAGCAATCTATCCTTCCTTTATTTATCTATGACTAAAGTGACTATTTTAGACACCAAATTAAAGCAATATTCGTCGTCGGTCGAATGTAAAATGACAGAGCGAGCGAACGGAATCATGCTCTGCGATGCTACGTGCTGCCACGTAACTGTGTATAGCTTGCTTGCTATACATATAATGCCTTTGACGAATGCCCAACACGCTGCTTTCCAGGAGGCCTTGCTGAGTTACATAACCTCACCCCGGAGGCGAAAAACTGGGTTTCACAACTTAATTAAAAACTCATTTAAAAGAAAAACGCAGGAACAAATAAAGGGCATTCGATGATGATGATAATGCCTTTAATACCTATACGGACTGCTGTCTGCGACAAACGGCTTACGAAAGCGATACCAAACTACGTATCAACATTGTTAGTGGTTAGATACTCTGCCTAATAGTTGCGTCTTTTGATGCGAAGTTTGCTGTCTTTAAGAGGCGTCGTTACGCGCAAACCTCCATACAAACGCTGTCAACACATTGTGGGGTGTCTATGGAATGTTATTATAATATTTTAGGCTGAGTCCGTTAACATTATATGGATCTATGATTAAGTCGAACTAAAAACCGTGAAATTTGAATAATATCTTAACAACAAACCCCTTAAATTGCGTAAATTTTGCGGTTTTGTACCAAACGTGTAGCCGAATGTGCTTTTATTGTTTTAGATAAAATCGAAAAATTAATACGAGTCAAACATCGAAAATCTTACCTAGATTAATAATAACCAAAAATAATCTTTGAAAATGTCCACAGTCTTCCCAAAATGTGGTTTCTCCTGGTACAAGTTTTCAATTTTACGCTACGCTACATTATTAAATATAATACAAGGTGTAAAAGGAAAAGCAAGAATCCTTCTAGGTGTTAGTATGAATCATACAGTGTTTAAAAAAAATAGCGGCAATTTTTTTTCATGTAGCAGTACCACGTAATAACACGATTTGTCAAACTTGAAATACTCTAATCCGGTGGACACTCTCGCTGGTCGTTGACCTCTGATAGCGTCAGTAGCACAGAACATAATTACTCAATGTGATTGGTCGTTACCGCACTACGGGGTGAATGAACTGCATTGATAAGAGTGCGTAGCTGGATCTTAGGAAAACAATATAATTTTTGGTAAAAATTTAAGGTATACTTTTTTTTATCGTAATCGTATCAGTATCGTGTATACTTTCATACCCTAAAGGGATTCTTGGTTTTGCATTTACATCCTGTATAATGTTCCCCTTAGCTGGTGGTACAGCCGCCGCTGATCTCCGGCGCCACATTCATCACGGTGCTGCGTCTACTGTGGGTGATGTGCGGCGCGTGCCCCGCGCTCGCGTTAGCGCTGCACCAGCGATCTATAGCTGACACCTTGCTGTGTCTGCTCACCGGCTCCACGCAGCACGAGGTCACGCGGCAGAGTCACGAGGTGAGGAGTTTGTGTCAAGCTTGTTATTGAACTTGAATTGGAATCATATCTAGTTAGCGAACAAAAACATTTTCGGAAAGAAAAGAGCCCAATTGTAAATTTTGTGGTTGAGTACTGGCAGACTCAAAAAGTAGTGTGGGTAAAAAAGTTGATCGACCCATAAAGGAGGTCATCTTTAAGTATTGTATCGATGAACCCATTCAATAGAAATGTATCTAAACCTCAAAATCTAGTCTAGCCTGGGTTATTGGCTTCTGAACCTAGATTCCGGGTCACTGGCTATCACACCAAATATATTTTCATGATTTCTAAAGGGCTCGCATTCAGAAAGCGTGCCTTTGTTGACGGGCGAATTACAATGGAAGTGGTACTGAAGTGGGCCTGAAGTGGCCTCTCAATTTTGAGATCCAGGTTCGATCCTTGGTCGGGCATGCACCAATGGGTGTTTTGGAATTTATTTGCATAGTATTTGTTGTTACTTACCACTTGCTGAACGGTGAAGGAAAACATCGTAAGGAAACCTGCATGCCTAAAAAGCGTGTATTTGTGCACGAAGCACAGCGATAGGGTTCGCCACTCATCACGTTGAGACGCAATAATCGTCAGTGAAACGCGTGTGGACTGTGACTTGCATTTGACCGTTCACACTTGGACCACCTCTGACACCACCTCGGGGATTCCTGTCGTGAAGATATATTTATTTATTTTTATTTGCTACTGAACTTGAACGTTTCTGTGTGGCGTCTCTTATACAATTCCATAGTAAATCGCACGCCAATACCACACTATCATCTCGCTGTATACCGCCACGCTTTCAGTCAGCCGAGACCTTAAAGTTATTAATTAAATACCTGTTAGAAACCTTAAAATAAACAATATCCCTCCATTCTTTCCCTTCCTTCCAATATCATGTAATGTTAATATTAATATTAAAATTGTTAATTAGTATAACAACAAACTAATTTTAAATTAGGCAGCAAGATGTTCCTAACTGGTTTTAGACTTAGTTCTAAATCACGTCGGCGTCACCACTTTGGCAAGTTGAGGTGTTGACTGAGTGAAACACAGGTTAACTGTTAGTAGTCCGATATAATCAAGTGGCTAAAACCACACAAGAAAACACGTCAATACTATACAATGTCGGGAAGAGAACTGGCGTGGCTACGTGCCTTGTCACAAGTCGTGCGCAGTTACTTATTGCTATAATCAGCAATTTCATGACTCCACATTCTTATTTATATTCACTTCACTTCTTCACATTTTGTAATAGAACATATATGTAGATTTTTGCATTTACAAAGTTATTAGTGGCAAGAAAATTAAATAAATTGTAGAATAGAAAAATGTAGCTTATCAATAAGGTTTATGATCTAATATGTAAAGATGGACAATACCCTGAGAATCAGAATAGTCTAGTCCAGGGTACATTTGTAATTCAACAACATGTGTATGTAACTGTTTTTATTTCATTTAATAAACGAATTTGTAAACGTATACATTTATTTGTTATATTTGTTGCAGCAAGTGGAGCTGATCCCGCGCTCGCCCCAGGAGCTGTACGAGATCACGTGTCTGATCGGCGAGCTGATGCCGCGGCTGCCGACCGACGGCATCTTCGCGGTCGACGCGCACCTCGAGCGGCCCTGGTCCGCTCCCACCGAGCGGCAGGCGCACTGGCAATGGAGGGATGATAGAGGTTAGGACATATGTCATCTGTACGAGATCACGTGTCTAATCGGCGAGTTGATGTCGCGGCTGCCGACCGACGGCATTTATTGTGTATTTGAGTCGGCCAATCAAGGCCGACCTAGAGTCGCATGGTAACAATACGAACCACTTTTTTTCTTGTGTTGGGCTTCTGATAATGTGTGTGACTAAAATATTTAATTACGCCAATGTTACGTCAATGTTGCCGGAATTTATTTAGATCAAACCGAGTACCAATAGTAGCGCTGTTTTCAGCCAAATTCACCGGTCAAACTCTGAATGTTGTGAAGTATATTTTTATCTTTATTCTTTCTTTGTTATTTATTGTACACGAAACACATTAAACAAATTTATACTAGGAAAAAAAAACATGTACAAAGGCAAACTTATCTCTAAGAGAAGATTTCTTCCAATTTACCTCTTGGGATATAAAAATGGTGATAGATACAAAAGTAGATATACCAGTGGCGTACACAGTGTTTTTACTGTATATTTACTTTAAGCTGTATATTTTTATGCGCATCTGTAACCGGCATCGTTCCAAACAGTTTGGTTATTTGAAAATAACAAGCAGAAGAAACAAAACAATCGATTAGTATGTTTACAACCCGTCAGCCAGTTAAATGTTTCATATTGTTTTGGATTGAATTTTCTAGTTGCTTTACCTCTTATTTGTACTTATTCAATTTCCGGTACGAAGCGGCCTTTTTCGATTAGGTACTTCTTTTTTTTTTTCAGCAAAACACAGTTTTGAAAACGTACCATTTCTTAATTTTTGCACACACACATTCCCAGCACAACTTTCACAGTAGTTACTACTACCACTAGCCATTTTTTGCAATTTTTAGACCCAATTTTATTTTATTTATGCTGCTTGTCATCAATTTGCGTAACGAACGAACGAAAAACAATAATGGATGGCGCCGGCCTTCGGGTTCGGGCTTCGTAAGACTTCGGTAATTTTCGGTGAATGTCGTAAAACTAAAAAGCCGTCGGCTTTTTGCAGAGTTTTCGCCTACATCTCGCACGCAAACAAGCAAAAGCTTTTGCATTTGTGTGCCATGTACTTACAGTAACGCACACAACAAAGATACTGTTGGAATAATGATCCACATATACAGGGTGGAAAAAATGAAAGGGCCCTGGAGGGGAACTACCTTAAATCCTTTAGTTAGGTCATTTTACTGAAAGGAAACATTCCTTTATTTTTTAAAAGAAACAAAACTGCATTCAAAGATCTTCTAAAATTTGCTTGTCTCACCCGGGAACTGAACAAACTAAAAATTTAAAAAATAAACCCTCGCTATTTTACAATACGAATCGGTAGGATTATTGTTCAGGATAAAATTTGTCTACTAAACTAAAGTCTTACACTCATCTGTTGTACGAGATACCCATGAAATTGAATATTTATTACAAGTTCTTTATTAACAATACCTAGTATTGTTCACTTGTAAAGTAATAATTATACGCCATTATTACACAATGACAGCACGGAATGAAAGCCAAATAAAACAAAATTTGAATTTCGAACGAAATTTATGGTTCGAACTTCAAATTTGTTGCTCCGCGTTGCAAAAAAAATACGTTCCTTTTTTAAACTTTTCGTCAGTACGCCTAGTGCAAGAAGTAATTGTGCTCTACATACATTTATTATTACCATTTAACGATTTTCTTATTGAAGTCTTTAACAAGGTACTTAATATAAATAACATTAGCAAGCTTGTACTTCATACGATGTCTTTGGATGTAAGAGAGATAAGAAAATTATAACGTGTCATTTACTTGTTACAAGTGAACAGTACTAGGTATTGTTAACAAAGAACTTGTAATAAATATTTAATTTCATGAGTATCTAGTACAACAGATGAGTGTAAGACCAAATGTTTATTAGACAAATTTTATTCTGAACAATAATCCTACCGATTCGTATGATAAAATATCGAGGGTTTATTTTTTTAAGTTTTAGTTGGTTCATTTCCCGGGTGAGACAAGCGAATTTCAGAATATCTTTGAATGCAGTTTTGTTTCTTTTAAAAAATAAAGGAATGTTTCCTTTCAGTAAAATGAGCTAACTAAAGGATTTAAGGTAGTTCCCCTCCAGGGCCCTTAAATTTTTTCCACCCTGTATAAACCGGCAGCCACCATTCCGCGATGGCTGGTCCGAAATTGAATTACAATGGATCATAACATAAGCCATTCACTCATATCATTGCATTCACTTCATACTTTCCTAATCGATTTTAGCGATGTAATTCTATTTCGGAATGCTCGAGTGAGCGAGCGACTCGCAGCTGTGAACTGAGACTCGCAGTTCCCGCTAATGACAATAGATGGCGGTCGGTGTCGCTACACTTTAGCACTTTTTTTTTACGATATGCGTAAAAATGCGTAAATGATGCGTATTTGTCAGGGTAGACAGTGTCTTTTTGTCTGTATGGACCGCACGCCACTGAGATATACATTCGTATACCATTGCATTATTAATACACATATGCTACATACCAAAAATAAACGTCCTTCCAATACTTAGACGCGATACATAAAATAATACATGGATATAAATAATACATAATAAAGTAATAAAGTACTAGGTAAGTGGGATATTACGAAAGTAAAAGGTAGTGCGCTTTTAGACGTCTTTTTGATAGGTTTTTTGTATTCTATTTCACACACTGACTTTTAAATGCTGAATTTTAACTCACAAATCAGTTTGATCTCGTTATATAAAATAATGTTTTACAATGCCCTCCAGGCGTATGGCGCTCGTACTCGTGGGCAGAGAGCCGAGCCCTGGAAGCGGGTGCAGCGGCGGGTGAGGAGGAGGTGTGCCTCAACACGCTCGGCCGCTCGTACACCGTCGACCTGACCGCCATGCAGCAGCTGAACGACCACACGGGCACGGCGCGGCCCGTGCAGCGCGTGCCGCCCGCGCCCCAGTCCGACCAGGGTGTCGCCAATACCACCGCACCCGGTAATTTTACACCTTTATTTTATTTATTTGTTGCTTCAATCTTTAAAAAGTTTTTCTATTGAGAGAATTGAAGACGATACCCGACCAACGAGCTATCGCTGGTGTACATACAGCAAAGGAGATAGGTAACCAGGCCCAGCGCAAACACTTTGATCCTAAGTCCCACAGGTGAGTGATTGATGATATAAAAATACTTAGTAAATAGTGCATGTGTGTATTTATTGATCAAGTATTTCACATCTCATCTATCGCTCACCTGTGGGTCTTGGGATCAAAGTGTTTGCGCTGGGCGTGGTTACTTATCTCCTTTGCTGTCTGTACATGCGTCACAATAAAATAGTTCACTCCATGTCTATCAAGACTGCTGGCTGCCAATTGTTACCTAAAATTTGTGTTGTTATCACCAATGATGTCAATTCTCCCTCCCTATGTTCGTTATATGTATAATAAAGCCGATTCTGAAGGCTTTAATTCTAGTTATAGTGCTGTCAAAACGTAAATTTTTCCAAAGTAATTTAGCTTCTAAGTCCAACACTTAAGGATTTTTTTGCGATGAAGAAAATTTAGTTTTGACAGCACTAAAACTAAAATTAAAGCCTTCAGAATCAGCTTTAGTATCCACTTTACTGTATTAAATGAAAGTAATCACACTTTTTTCATGTGTTTCCTCATTTGAATTTACTAAGTTTAATAGAGATGTTGCCTGGGTTGTCAATAAAAAACTTGTATGCGTAAAATTGATATTAAAAAATAGTGCATATTTCATTCATCATTTTGCATAAAATTCAATATAAAAAATACTAAGAAACAATTTAGAAGTTATTCATTTGCCCAAAATACAAAGTAATAACATCACTTCTAAGTATTTTCTAATAATATAAAACTAGTGACTAATTTTCACTGTCGGTCCGCCAAGACCCCCGCATTGCCATGGTCCGCGAGAGTCCGCAGCTGGTCCGCTCGCTGCTGGCCGTGCTGCACGAGGTGTACTGGAGCTCCGCGGGGCCGGCGGTGCGCTCGCAAGCGCTCAAGGCCATCCTGCGTACCGTCTACTATGCTGATGCGCCGCTGCTCAGACACGTGCTCAAGTACCAGGTAACTACACACAGGGCCGGCCAGTTTGTTTTTTTTTTTTTTTTTAATTTTCCAAGAAACAAACATAATTTATACATAACACACAATATTATTATAATGTAGACCTACAGTTTCCTTACTTGTTATAAAACATTCTAAATATATTAAATAAAACTGTTTTGTCCATGAATGGACTTTAGATTTGCAAAAAAGCTTTTTAACGTAAGCTATACATGCTCAGAGATACACTGCAATAATAATCTTTTAAAACTAATTAAATACTCACTAAATATATCCACGTTAACAAACTTATTGTTATATTTATCGTATTTATCGTATATATTTATGAATTGAAAAAATCTCGCTAGGCGACAACTCTAATCACAGTGCTGCATTTCATATTTAAGCAGAGCTTAATTTGAAATTCTCGAATGTGAAATCGGGGCAGTCGGTCAGTCCCGCCATGATCTATTACGACCGTAGATAGGTATCTAGGGTGGGGCAAATAGGGCATGTGCCCTGGGCGCGATTCAAAGGAGGGCGCAAAACTCGTAAATGATTAAAATCAAATAGAGCGAGAGGACTCCAGGATCGTATGAATTTTCATAATGCTGTCTTAGATATAAAAGCCCTCCGAGACTCTTTTTCTGATGAAAGAGAGATGTTGGTTAATGTTGAACTCGAGAAAGATTACAATCTTGGCCAGGAATGGCATGTGGTGATTGGAAGATGTCAAAGGTGAAAATAGTGTATGGCTAAAGAGAATGTGATGGACCTAGGGTTGACTTTTAAGGAAGAAACAGAACGAGTGCTGAATGGTTCGCTGGATCGTATTGTGTTTAAGAGTATGACATAGCCAAAACAAAAACCAGTTCCGGGCGTGGCTTATTCTATTTTACGATAGCGCGCGGGGGGAAATTCGTCCCGGTCTCTAAGCTCGCGTCACCATAGCAAAAATACGAATAGAGTGGACGAGGCAGGGTCAAAAGTAATACGTATTTTATTTTATCTAATTTATTAGTGTATTTCGATCATCGTCACACGGCATTGATCCTACTTGCTATCACGTCGGGACGTAAATTTATTATGGTCGGCTAAAAGTGGTTTTTTGAGTGTTTGATTTATCAGTTGACCCTCGGAACATTTCAGACACTCCTTTAGAGATACATAATAATATTGTGACGGTTAATTGTCACCATTACCCATTCTTTAAATATTTTTGCCCGTTGAGCTGGTTTTACACTTGCGGGAAAATAAATTGGACCAAAAATTTCTTTACAAAAAATTTTTACTAAAGTTGTTATTACAAAAAGTGGAAACTAACAAATATTCTCAAAAGGAATGCACCACGTCACTATCTATCTCACTGTAGCCTATATCAATTATGCCTCTGTCATTCAACCACGTTTAACTGCGTTACTATCTCATTCCAACTCATTTTAAATAGCGTCACTATTTATCTTACTCTAACGCGTGTTAAATGGCATTTCTAATGAACGTCAAATATTTTTACTGCCCGCCACTCTTTCATTCTAAATTCTAATTATTTTGAAAAATACGCAGCTCCTTTGGTAGTAAAATAGCAATAACTTTTTTTTCAAAAGTAATACACAGAAATTGCCAGATCATTTGAAAAACAATATTTGATGAGCCGTTATTTAAGACAATTTGCAAAACTAACATAGGACATTTTTTTTCAGGGTGTGGTATCGAACTAACCTAATTACAAAAAATTGCTCATAAATTGGGTTTTTATTTTTCTTCCTGATGTAACAGCATTTCAAGGTTTATTTTTGACTTTATCAATAGCATGACTATTCAGAGTTGCGCAACAAAAATTTTATTCTTAGAATTTAGAACTGGTTAGCTTTGACTCTCAAAAATCTATTCGAATTTATAAAAGTACCATCAACTCGAAGACTATCTACTTTTTGCTGAGGTCATAATTTGATATTCTGGTCAGTCATGAGCTGGCCTACCAGCCTTCCAAGGGAAAGCGTTGACTTTTGGGACACCTGTTTACCCTTGGGATAAATCGCCAAGTGTTTAAAATATAGAAATTTATTTGTATCATAGTTTGAAATGTTCAGGTCCGTTTACGCAAAATGAAAAACCAAAACTCTTTTAGGATTAATTTGTTGTCCCTATGTTTGTCTGTTTGTCCGTTTACCTAGGCAATTTTTCTGGGTAAAATCAATAAATGCTAATATTTACAGCCCTGTAAAATATACATATTATAACGTTTTTATCATGGACGAAATACTAGAGGACTGACAACCGCCATACTTTGGAGCGTAATTCGATTTTTAGTTTCAAATTTGTAGCTAGATAGAGCTACTGGTTCAAAACAATCGAATTCAATCGGATTCACGGCTCAAGTGGAGATTATTTTCTTTCCTAGTAAAGGTAGGTTCGTAGTAGTTCCGCTTAATTTCGGAAAGATGGCGGTATAAGCGCGCGCGCCCTTTGGTTCGCGCTCAGCCGCTGCCTATTCTTTCAAAATTACTAAATGTAATCTATCTATTACTTTTGACAATCAAGATTTTGTTTAAATCAATTTGATTTCCTAAGAACAAACAACTTGTTCACCGCGACAGTGCCCGTTTTATCGTACCTCTCTTTCGGTAATCAAATACTTGAGAGTGAATGAAACTAACATCGCTCGCACGCGCCTACTCAATGGCGATAGGCATAGCTATATATACGAGAAATGGCGCGTACTGTTCGGAACATCTAAAAAGGTAATATAACACCTACCTTTGATTAATAATACTAGATCTGATCACACTGTCTTTGTTTATGAGGTCAGTTCCAATTGGATGTAATAACGATTGTATACAACTGACATTGAATGTTATTTTGACGAAATAACGTCTTAATTTGATTGAATGCATTTTTGCTACCTACAAACATCGCCGTTTTCGGATGGTTCCTGCCTGATGAACTTTTCTTAGCGACAAGCAAATAACCGTGTGTTTTTATAGTTGTTTATGAGAGGTCAGCAGTGCTTGTGTTTGTGCTAGAACTTTTGATTCAGAGTTAAGGGTCGGTTGCGCCAAACATGCTCTCGCGTTTGGACAATTTAACATATTAAAACAAAATATTTTTAACAAATAAAATTTGTGTAAGTACCTAGTTAAGAAGTTGAACTACATTAATTTTTCATATTTAACACAAGTATCACAATCATCGAAAAAAAAAATCGGAAAGATCACTAAAATCACGGAAAACGTAATTTGGCTTTGGACCTAGTATGATCAGTCTACTATTCTAACTACAAAATAAAATATTTTTTTATAGAGTAAAGAAATAAAAGTAGCATTTACAGATTTTTTTTATTTTGTATTTCCTTTTGTTATTTTAAAAGAAATACTCCAACATTCTATATTTTTCCTGTACAGAAAAATTACGCAAAAAGAATTTAAATGTTTGTGTATTTCTTTTTAAATAACGAAAAGAAAAAAAGGTACTTTGACATCTTTACGAAAAAAAAAAAATTTCAATTTGCAACAAAAAAAATATATTTTTTCTGTTTGCAACGCCAAATTACGTTTTTCGTGATTTTAGTGATTTTTTCGATTTTTTTTCTCGACGATTCTGATACTTGTGTCAAATCTGAAAATTTATAATGTAGTTCAACTTCTTAACTACTTACACAAATTTTATTTCTTCAAAATATTTTGTTTTAATATGTTAAATTTTTCAAACGCGAGAGCATGTTTGGCGCAACCGACCCTTAAGAGGATAGTTTCTGCAAAACCATAATTTTTTCTTCCTGGTTTGAAGCATCTAGCAATACTAGATAAAAAAGAAAACATATGTATTTCATTCGGGAATATAATACACACTTATATCGAAACAGAATCCTAAGAAGTCATTTGAATATTGAGAAATAAAGTGCCAAAGATGGCTCTAAAAAAAGTTTTCATGTCGAGGTTTAAATTTATTTAAGTAAAAACCCGTTCATATTATTTATGGATTAAATTCTGTATAAACTTTATTAAACTCTTAACGAGACAGATATTTGATAGCAACTTTTCTTTTTTTTTAAATAATAAAATTAGTGAAAAATGTTGTCATTTTGACTTTTTTCCAGAATCCGTCCCTCTAGCACTGCGGGTCTTTCCGCACGGAGTAACAGGGTAGTATGCAAGCGGAACATATCCTCGTAATTTCCGACCGTGTAAAATGAGTAACACAAAGTGCGCCTACTGTAAATGTAATAAAACACGTAGAGAAGTATCGAAGTTCCGATTTTTGTCAGAATTCAAAAACAGATGTTGGTAGTACTAAGTTCGACGCGGCTCAACCAATTTGGTAGTTCACTTTATTCCCGAAGTAATCCCATGTACCTCAACTGGGTGGAGATCACAGTTTTAAAAAACCGGTTAAGTGCAAGTCAGACTCGCGAATTTTGTCTTTTTTTTCGTGAATTTCTCATCCATTTTATTTTCCTGTAATCTTTACGTAAACAGATATTACCATGACTTTTGTCATATTTTCGGTCCACCAGTTTTGGAGATAAGGGGAGGGGAACATAATATTTTTATGGATTTTCAAGGATTTCTCGAAAAAGGTGCAATAATAGTAGTTTATGCTACTAGGGCGAAAAGGAATAAATCATGAGGACGATTTAAAACACGAGCGTAGCGAGTGTTTTAAACGTAACCGAGTAATGTATTGCTTTTACGCCCGTGTATCATACTACGTTTTTCAATGCATAGTGTGAGGCAATGAAAACAAATATAATCTTGTGAACTTTAAATTATACTTGGCTCAAAAAGACTGTATCCAGAGCCGTTAAACAGTGTAAAAAAAAGTATAACATCTATGGTGCACAGGAAAGTCTGCAGGTTAGCCAACCATTGTAAATAAATAAAAAAAATATAATAATAAAGCCCGAGGGCAAAATAATCGACTTTTTGTTCGGTTTTGACGCATAAAAAGTGGGCCTTTACGAGCACATGCATTGAAAAATGCTAAGTATACTACATATTTTTACAATAAGCATTTTAATACCTATATTTTGATACCCCGAGAAAGAGGCTAGTGATTCTGTCAAAGCGTCTATAAAATCATCCACTGTCACCCATGCCGGACGATAAGCGGTGCCGATTAAAAGGCGCGCATTGTTTACGTTCACCGAACGTAAACAATTTATTTCATATATTAGTATGAGTAAATATGGTACAAATAAATAAATGTTAAAAACAATGATATTCCATATCGTTGGTTAAAAATTATAACTTCTTTATGAGCAGTTTCGCAGCCAGACTGAAAAACCCGCCCTTTTCTAATTAATCAAAACAGAACACGTAAATTCAAAATTCACTCAATAGTTATGCAATAAAACCTTATTACCTATGTATTGTGTATGTTGCCATCGCAAAGTTTCCATTGGTTTCTATAAATTGGAACCTCGAAATTTTTTAAATTTTAAAATTCTGATTTACTTATGACTTCAAATATTCTGATTACAAATGGAAACTTTGCGATGGCAACATACTTATACAATACATGGTAATAAAGTTTTGTTGAATAACTATTGAGTGAATTTTGAATTTACGTGTTTAGTTTCGACTAATTAGAAAAGGGCGGGTTTTTCACAATCCGGCTGCGAAACCGCTCTTAGTAACCTATTTCGCTCTAGTACTGTAATTTTCAATTTGGAAGCCGTTCCAAAAGACATCCAGGAGATTAATTTTTACCCTGACAACAAGATAGCGTATGGTAAATGTATAAAGTGTGAAAGGGACAGACTCTTGTGAGGTAAATTTTAATTTTAATAAGTATATTAACTAGTTTTGGAACGTAACCTATGCTAGGTATTCTTTTATCTTATCTTTATCCCATTCTCTTTGCGCGCGCATTTATACCTGCGATGCGACACGTCACGTGCACATGCATTTGTATTGTGTTGTGTACTACACTTATGTGTGTGCGATGTTTCGCTCGTAAACAACATAAAATAGTAAAAGCGCCATCTCTGATTACTCGTGGATATTACTATGAATTATACTACGCCTTCTGCCTTAGTACCAAGCATCCATTGTTTGTACAGCTAGCGGGCGAGATAGTAGTGACATCTAGGAATAATACAGGATTTTGGCTTTCTAGCAGAGTACGTTTTTTTGTAGGGGGTTGTCAGTCTTCTCGTATTGTTCGTCTATGGTTTTTATGGCCTTTTGTTTAACTTTTTCATACAAATTTTCTCCTTATGAAAATATAGAGATCAACACTTCACATAATATTTTGCATTTGAAAGAAAGCACAGAAAGGAACTGTAGAACAAATAATGTAAAAAATATAAAACCATATATTTCTATTCTAAAGGGATTAATAATTTACTGTTTGTTCAATGTGGCGATAGCTTTGTTTATTTTTTTTTTCTTTGTTACAAAGATAACAAATATTTTCTTACAAGGTTAAGGTTAAGGGCTATTTCTCCGAATTTGTAACAAAATATTAAGAAATAATTTTAACGGTAAAGTACAACTTTTAGCTAAGACAAATTATTGTTAAAAGTTTGCTATATGCATAAACTAAACATATTTTAATGATATTATGGTATCTTCAAAATAATTGGGTTTTCCATAAGCGTGATATCAGATTATTTAAGAAATTTACGGCTGGTATCACGATGACGGATAAGCCAATTATTTTATTACTATTGTAATATTATTAAAAATATGTTAATGCATACAGCAGACTTTTAACTATAAGTTTTCTTAACTAAAAGTTGTATTTTTACTTATTGAAATTGTATTTCTCATCAAGAAGTGCAAGATGACAAGATATTCAAAATAAGTTAATTGAATTTGTGAAATGGTTTCAGGTCAAAACAGTTTTCCATGAAACGGTAATTGTTTATACTTAGCAAAGTGTGTAAACTTAGTCATCTTAACATGAACGACGCCTGTATTTCTCTCTTTTTTATTTCCAGTATAGATAAAAATATACAAACTTGTTAAACTTTGCGTAAAAACGAGGCAATATTGACGATATCCTGACAGCTATTATGATGGTGTTTTATCAAATTTTGCTTTTTGGGCTGTATAGAGACGTAGTTAGATGTCACTAGAATATACTCATGAAAAAAGATATGAAGAAAATAAGCTGTAGACTTCACATTCGGTTTATACCTATTGTATGAATTTTAAGAAAAATACAGAGGTAAAGGGACCTCTTAAGTGAAACCTTGTATTAAACTATTTGTTATCTTAGTAAAAAATAATTCAAGGAAAAAAATAAACAAAGCTATCGCCACATTGAACAGTAGATAATTAATCCCTTTAGAATAGAACAACATGGTTTTCATATTTTTTACATTATTTGTTCAACAATTCCTTTCTGTGTTGACTTTTAAATGCAAAATATTATCTCAAGTGTTCATCCCTACATTTTCATAGTGAGAAAATTTGGATGAAAAACGTAAAAAAAAAAAAAAACGTAAAAACCTAAAACGTAATATAAATAAAACCGTCAAAAGTATGTTTTTACAGCTCTATAGAGGGCCGTTTATATTGGTATTTATTAATTTTACCCAGAAAAAATTGTCTAGACAAACGGACAGACAGACAAACATAGGGATAACAAATTAATCCTAAAAGAGTTTCATTGTTTTCATTTTGCGTAACAGAACCTGAACATGTACCGACAGGATTATCTACGATCTTATAATTTTGCCATGCACTGTAAATATTTCAAAATAAATTTCTATATTTTAAATGCTTGGCGATTTATCCCAAGTAAGTGTACCTATATAATTTGCAAAAAACTTCACTTATTGGACCTGAAATGGTGAGCCAATACTAGAGGGTAATTTCACGAAAAGGTCATTGACCTTTGTTACAGATCTCAGTAAGTATAAGTAAATTAATTTGGGTTTCAATAACGATCACAAAATTATTCTTTTAGAGTAACATATATTATTTTCCCGCATAAAAGTATGAATTCATTCCAAATTCATTCAGTTTTGTTGTTATGACTATGGCACGATGTAGCTAAATCACTCATACGCATATTTTGTTGAGTTTTTAACGGCAGGAATATGATGCTCCTCGAAATATTACTTTATAAAATTAATTTCAATGTGTTTTGAAGTAGTTTTGGGAGATATTTATAGCTTGCAAAAAAGGGCACAGGTTCCACGTCTTACGGGCGCCAACTCTAGGCGTAGACTGACAATATCTTGCTGCCGCTGACTGCATCAGTGGATTTACGTATTTTTGGAAAAAGGGGGTGCTTTTTTTGACCCAAATAACGTGGTATTTGGAAAATGAATAGATATCATTCACACTAATTTTATTAAAAAAAAACCAACAAAATCGCGAAAGCGATACCTGAAACAAAATCGATAAGAAGTGTGCAATAGAGGGTTACAAAAAAATTCATTGACAGTACAAATATGAATCGATTAACGTGGTTTGTGGAAAATGGATACCTTAAAGTTCAACCAAAAACATATATTTTTTTTTATGGCTATACGTAGCCTAATTATTGCAACAAAATCATCCGAAAGCTGACATTTTATTTCTGTTTGCATTTTCGTTCCCCTTAATGAAAGAAAGGTTTACAGGTCTGCATGCAATTTTTGGATTTCTTCTTAACATTAAAAAACTGTTTTACGGCACTGACGACCGCGACGATTTAAGAAACAAATCTAAAGATTTTATAGATTTCCATGTTTGTGATGTTAACGGATAATACTAAGAAGTATTAGATATTCTAACGCTAATTTTTTGTAGAGAGAATATCTTTCCGAATCTGGCATGTTAATGCAAATTAGGCTTGGCCCCTTATTGCAGGGTTTTTTTTTCAACCGGGAAAAATATACAAGGTTTGCCAAATAGATTCCAGAAAAAAATAAAATAAAAAATATATAAATTCATATTGTTAAGAAAATTAAGAAAACATCAACTAGCCATATATTATCATACATGCATCGACAGAAAAACATAAATAATTATTTATTGTGCGCATTACAAACTAGTTTATTTTTTTAACCCTAAATATTGTAGTTAACTATACCCTATTCCAATAGAATAAATAATGTTTGTAAACAACTTTATAACCTAAAAGTGATAATAAGGAATTTTTATGAAGTAAACTCACGTACAGTAAATATGTTTAATTGTACAGCAAAAATTGCATTTTGACATATATTTCATCACCTTTAGGTTATAAAATTGTTGACAAACATTATTTTTTTTATTGGATTTGGAATTTGCCAATAATACAATTGGGTTGTTCTCAAAATTTTTGTAGGTAACAAAATTGTAACAAAAATAAAACGTTACAAAAATGTAACAAAAACAATTATAAGGGTTCGTTCATCATCGCTATATCCTTAAGTCCACGACTTTACTTGTGTTGAATCGTTGTTTAACGGAATAAAATTTAATGAAAAATAACGGGTTGTTAGAAAAAGTAATTTATGTAAGGAACATAATTTATTCCATGTAATGAAATTTTGAAAGAAAGACTAAACATTCATTGAAAAAAATCAAATCTAATGATAATATTGAGCAAATTACAGTAACATTCTATTAATTAACAGAAAACCTTAATGATTTTTTTAAAGAAACTTAACGAATTCTACGTAATCAACTATTAAGAGTCGAGTCTCCGGATTTGTAATAAAATATTAAGAATTAATTATATATAACGCCCAAAATGCAACTTTTAGCAAAGCCAACTTTTAAAGTGGAAAGGATATCACTATTAACTCGCCCGCTCGCTAGAATACCGACTTTTCCTGTACAAAAAAAAACCAAAACAGGGTCCGCGGGAACAACAAAGTCACACACACAAACAAACACACTTACTATACGATTTCAATGTAACCACGACTTTATTGTATAATTTTGTTACGTTACAAAAGAAAATTACAAAAATAAATCTAAAATCACGTTTTCCTAACCTCAAAATATTTGCTGCTCATCACATGTGAGGAATGGAAAGAAGTTAATGGAATACGCATGATCTCTATGCAAAGTTCTTCATGCTTGGCAAAACAAACAAAAAATAGTTCTCACCTGTTCCTGTAAAACCTTGTGACAAAAATAATTTCAAAAAGTATTTTTTTCTGTTCACGCAATCTTCAACTCACAACAGCCGTTAAACAAAATAGCTGCTGCTTGACACTTATGTCAACTGTTTAGGGATATTCAACTTCCTGTGTTGCCATGAAGCAAAAAATATGAATATTCTTTTTTAACGTTATATCAGTGTTACAAAATCGTAACAAAAATATGGTAGAAAAAATATTTGTTTAGACAAGGCCGTTTTTAAATAAAAGAATAATGGATTAAATATTTAAAGAATAAATCACTTTTAAGTTCAATTCATAGCAAAGCAATAAGATACACTTGATATTAGGGAAGGCGGACTTCACAATCTATAGGCGTTTTAGTAAAACTATTGTGAAATGGACACAAAAACTACAAAAATTTTGAGAACAACCCAATTACACAAACGAACAAAAAATGGTTCGTCGAAATTGTTCGACAGTGTTAGTGATACTAATGGTGCATACAAAGCCAAATATGACTGAACATCACAATACAACACATTACATAGATAGCCATATAAGCCTAATCGACCTATATTGCATGTATGGTCAAATATGATCAACATATTTAAACAATTGTTTTTTTAAGCCTCATAAGCTCATAATAACATATCTGATGCATATATTTTATTAACGTTCCCAGGTGATATCTAGTCACATCGCGGGCATGATGGCGTCGACGGACGTCCGCATCGTGGTAGGATCGCTGCAGCTGGCGCAGGTGCTGATGCAGCGTCTGCCGGAGGAGATGGGTGCACAGTTTCGCCGCGAGGGCGTGCTGCATCAGGTCGCGCAGTTGGCGCAGCATCACCACGTGCCGCTACAGAAACTCAAGGTTAATGGATTATAGATATGTTATTGTGAAGGAGTTAATGGTTAACTGTTGCCTAAATTATGCCCCGGTTAAATGTATGCTATGTTGTCCATTGCAACAGAAGTTCATTGCATTCTATCTTTTGGTGATACTGAAGTAACTTGCTCTAAACGAAATATTATTAAAAGTAGAATCGCATAAAGGACTCTTTGGCCGTAGTGTTCCTTATCTAACACGAGAGCATTTTATACAACGTGTAACAGAAAGGTGTAACCATATTTGAAGAGCTTATTCAGTCAATGGTATAAAACAACTTTTACTACGGAACAAACCCTGTATCTCGAAAAAAAAATAACTTTTTCATAGAAAAATGCAATGCCGCTCAGCCGAAATGTATGGAAGGGTAGATTTTTTTTTGAAATTGATAATGATTTGGGTTGGCTCCATAGTAAAAATTGTTCTATACCATTGACTGAATAAGCTCTTCAAATATGGTTACACCTTTCTGTTACACCTTGTATAATAAATGTCAAAAATATCGGCTGTAAATGAACATCTTTAAATAAAACCACACAATCAGCTGATCATTATGGACAACTTTCTCAAAGAAACATATCCGCGCTAAAGATACTTGTCCATTTACATCCGGATTAGAATAGAGAATGCTCAAGAGTATAACTGATGAGAGGACTCGTTTAAAGGAAGAGAGTTAAACACCAATCGCGCCACCATCCCAAACTCACTTTCGACATCAAGTTCATATAGTGGGCCAATCCGGGGACGCAGGTCAACGGTGGATCTTGCACTTAGCCACGCATCGTTGCCTTTTCTGTATATAAAGCGCGGTGTCCCGGCCACATCTTCCCACCGTAACGCGGGCGTGGCCTCTGTAAGCTGCGGCGCATTGTCGAAACGTAACAAAACCCTTGTATGTCCGCAGCAATCCCCGAGCGCGGTGAGCGGTCGTTCGAGCGGCGGCTCCTCGCCCCCCGCCTCCACTTCGGCTACCTCCCTCGAGCACACCAACCTGTCGCTCGCATTCTCCGCCTCGGGATCGTTCCTCGCTACCGCTTTACGTGAGTTTACATCAAGTAGTTTATAACCAGACTGAAGTGCTAACCTCCATTGAAAGCCGCACGCTAAAATTGATCTTTGTGTCTCTTTTACTCGTGAAACTTTTTCCTCTGGATAGGAATCACTGTCTGTACCCTTGAAAGTTAAAGAATTTTAAGGTCAAATTTTTTGGCGTGGCCTTGCTATAGGAATTAAGCGCTCCAGTATAGCTTGGAGCTCCAGCTTCTAAGTCCTTGCGTCCTCCATCGCAAGCGCTTGAGCTTTTGACTGCTTGTTGACCAATCACAGCCGCTTTAACTTCGAGCGACATTTATCTAAACACTGTAACGTTGCAAAGACTATATACAAGTACAGCAACGCCGGTTCTGTGCATTTTACCAACACCAATGGTGACGCAACAGCAGTCCTGTCCACTTATCGACTATCATCAACTATACTGGGTGGTAAGATGAAGATGAGGATGCTGGAAACTGACGATAGTACTCGTCCATACAAACAACTTTTCTATGGAGCCAACCATCGAAACGCGAAAAAAAAAATCAACTGTTCCATAGAAAAGTTACCCGACCAAAATGTATGAAACAAAAGATTTTCTTTTCTCGATTTCTCAATTTTTTTTCACGGAAGGTTGTTCGTATGGACTGTTACTATCGCCAGTTTTCGGCTTCCGCAAATTCATCTTAACATCCTGTACAGTACGTAAGGCTTGACGTCTTCAAACCATGTGTTATGCCCCTGGAGGATTTGAAACGGCTATCTCCGGATGTTGGGGTCCTAGCTCGGTGATAAATAAAGAAGGCAGTGGACTGTAGTTTCTTGAATATAATTTAGCTTATTTCTTGTTTGGAAAAGATAAAGAATTTTAAATTGCGGTTCAATCGTGGCTCTTGCTTGCGGAAAAAATGATTTTGACAGTCCCGGTGTTGCCAGGCTTCGTTGGTTGCTGTGGTGTTTCCAGCTTCCTATTATTAGATCCCCAACACCGGATCAGCGGGAATAGGACCACAGACCACATTTTGTTACCACGCTTTATTTCTTTCTTACATATGTATTTCCTAATTCAATTATTATCTTGTCACAGCCGCAAACAATGAAGGAAACTCAGAACCTGGAGCCGCGTCCGCCTCTACACATCTCCACAATCCCACTTCGGTTCACAGGTGCGTCTTACTTTAGTAAATTATAAAATGGCCGCAGTTTTATCGTTTAATTCTACAATGTTGTGATATATTCACCAGGTCTGGAAGCCCCCTCCAATTAGCAGAGATGTTGAAACGTAAACGCGCAGTGAAACGTTCGGGCGGTGCGCCGGTGCGTCACGCGCGACGTCGCGACGACGCTGCGCCTGCGCATCCTCCTCACCATCACTCTTCCACCTCGCACGGGGAACGGACTACGAGTTAGTATATTTCATACTTATCATCATACAGAGTATATGTTACCGGAAGATTTTCAATGTAGGAAAATTACAATAACCTGTTACAATGCTTTTTATATAAACTACCGGCTTTTACATCTTACGGTGACATATATACAGGTGGTAATTTTAAGAGGGGGATTTATAGAGAAGACGGATGTAAGATGAATTACGCGCAAGGGGAAGAAGGTAGAGCTCTATCTCTCGGAAGGACGTATGTAAACCAAATTGGTGATGTACTTAAGAAGGGCCAGTTTCAAAGCATTGTAGAAGCCCGAAATAGAAGGGCTTCAATATAAAAGCAGTGAAAGAGTTGTATCAAGATCGTAGCTAGGGCCTATCCCTCTGTGAAACAGCCGTGAATAATGTGTATGTAACCTTGTGTTTGAATCATGTCACTTGAGTTTATTTTTAATTTTTAGCTGCGAACGTCCCGTCCGCGTCCCGGTCGACGTCTCGCGTCGGCGGCGCTTCGAAGACGTCATCGTTCTTGTCGTCACTGAACCCGTCGCGGTGGGGCCGCGCGCCGCACACACACAAGGACACCGGCCTGTTGGCCTCACCGCACACATCCACTAATCTTACCTCGCAGAATAAGTAAGTAGTATTACTGTTTTATGTAAATAAGTTGTGAGAGAGTCTATCGCTCTGGTAATTAAATATGTTTTGTAAATCTAGTCACAAAAAAAAAAAGAAATCAATAACATTAATAAAGGTAGGGTAAATTCATTTTCGTTGTTCGCTTACAAAACAATGAAAAAATTAGTATTGTCATATTTATCGCTACAAAATTGTCTAATAATGAAGTTGTATCGAAGGGAGAAGGTCCGCGAATGGATCCAGTGGACGGCGGCGCGGCTGCAGCGAGAGTGGGGTGCACTGGAGAGCGGCGCCGGAGCGCTGGAGCAGCTGCGAGCCCTCGCCTGCAGTCTGCCGCACGCGCACCATCACAAGTCTGCGCTCGAGGGATTCAGGGACACGCTCACACAACACGATCTCTCGCCTTTTGAGGTAAGATGTAATAGAATACACATTTATTTATCTGCTACAACACACTACACAATATACATACATATACGTAGACATGCCTGTCTCTCTGAGAGGTAGGCAGAGACTACAGATTTCCATCTGCTACGATCCTGACACACCTCTTTCGCCTCTTCCACATCCATCAATCTAATCATACAAGATCTTCTATTCCGGGTACTTTTGAAATGGCCCTCCTTCGGTATGTCGCCGATTTGGTCAGCATACGCCCTTCTAGGGCGGCATGTATAAATTTAATTGAAAAAATAATCTAAACGCGACTTTATACAACACTGAACTAAGAACTTATTACGTCACATAAGTTTTTATATATCCGAATTATTTTATATACCACCGAAAGCCGACTAGTCGGCCTTTTTTCAACCGACTAGTCGGCCAATCGGCTAGTCGGCCAAAGTCATAGTCGGCACATCTCTAATAGATATATCCTGTATCTCTGCCGTGTTCTGGCTGTACAGATGTTATAAAGTACGTGCCCATATTGTAGATATGCTATACCCGGCGAATGTTTTTTTTGTTAACTGGTTCGTACCCAACTAGTTTAACTAAGAATGGAATTTTAAGTGTTTTTGTCATGTATGTTTAACTTGATAAAAGAGATGAGATATTCACTTGTGTTGCTGCCACCAGGTGAACCACTCAGGCGTGCTGGGCGCTCTACTACAATTCCTCGTAGGAGGAGAGTCGGAGGGAGAGGAACAGAAGAAAGAGAGAGATGAGGACGGCGAACAACGACTGAGACTGTTCTTGCATGTGTTCGCTGACATGCCACTTGTACCGGAGTGAGTGCTTTACTGATGCTGAAAATAATTTCATTACTTCATCTCACGCCGAAATTACTTTTTCAATTGAAATTTCCTGCGTTAATTCGGCGTGCCATAATAATAACTAAGAGAAAAAGAATTGCTACAATTGCAACAAGTTCATGCTCGATACCGCGGAGTCAGTGGGTATAGAGGAGGGTATGTATGTGTGACCTACAATCTCCCGTCCGGTCATATCCAGCGTCCGATAAAAGTTACCACCTACAGATATAAAAGAATTCCCTGACTTACTGACCGACCGACCAACCGACTGACTGACTGACCTTCTTACTGACTTTCTGACTGACTGACTGACTGACTAACTTAACTGATCTATCAACACCTGGATCTATGAACTTACAATTTGGATTGTAGCTTCGTTATATGACATAGACCAAGAAGGGATTTAAGGAAATTGGAATCCTAATGTGGGGATTAGAGTTTATAAAAGACACACTTGTCAAATAACATAGAAATAGTGCATAAAATATTTTTGTATACATATCTTTTTGGTTGCAAATAAACATATTTTTATTTTTTATTTTATTATTATTAAATTCGGATCCACGCGAGTAACGCATCAGATCTTGTGCGTGATATAAATTCAGCTCATATCGCGGGATAATTATATTTGCGTTCGTTTTTGTAAATTAAGGCCCACTTGCGCCAAGCTACTTAACCCAGGTTAATTAACTTTTAATGCTTTGTCCTTGTCACATCAAGCGATAGAAATAAGGACATAGCATGAAAAGTTAGTTAACTTTGGTTATGTTGCTTGGCGCAAGTGGGGCTAAGAGAACCAAGTGACATATTCTTCTCCTTCTCCGACATGAGTTTACAAACAGTAACTCCCGCAGCTGCAGTGAATGGCTGAACGGCGGCAGTCCCCACAGCGAGTGCTCCCCGCTCACCGCGCTCGTATCCAAAGTGAACGCGTGCGTCTCTCAGCTGGAACAGTTCCCGGTGAGAGTGCACGACCTGCCCGCGCGGCCGGCCACATCCGCGCTCAAGTTCTTCAATACGCATCAGCTGATGGTGAGATACCACTACTATTCTCCTTGATTGATCATTAATACTCTCCTGCTCATCTTACTTATATCCTTCACTTTGGACAAACAAGAAGATGCCTACTGAGGTAATACTTAATAAATAGTCTATAGTAGCACCTAATTTTTCTTAGCAAAGAGTTCCGTTCGTCATGTCAAGACCTGTTAAGGATTGGTGAAACGCATTTTTGATCTAGGCAGTTTTTAAATGTATATATATAGGCATCTGATTTGAGCATCTCCTAAACTTAGTAAAAAAGGACATTTTATAATCCAAAACATTATACCCATTTGTTTCTCTCATTAAAAGTTTTAGGTAATCAGACTTGTGTTTTTTTTTTCAGTGTGATCTCAAACGTCATCCAAACTGCACCAATCTCAAACAATGGAAAGGTGGTGTAGTGCGGATAGACCCCCTAGCTTTAGTCCAAGCCATAGAGAGGTACGTTAAAAGTTACAAATATGTTAAAAGTAGATTCCCTTAGGTCCCCATAGAGAGGTACGTTAAAAGTTACAAATATGTTAAAAGTAGATTCCCTTAGGTCCCCATAGAGAGGTACGTTAAAAGTTACAAATATGTTAAAAGTAGATTCCCTTAGGTCCCCATAGAGAGATATGTTAAAAGTTACAAATATGTTAAAAGTAGATTCCCTTAGGTCCCCATAGAAAGGTACTTTAAAAGTTACAAATATGTTAAAAATTTTAATACCATCTAAACACAAAAACTTATATAACATAATAACAACTTAAAACTATCCTATAAATAAAATAAACCTATTACAAATAAAAAACTGGATCCAGATCGCTGGTTAGGTCCCTTAGGTCCCCATAGAGGAGAGGTACGTTAAAAGTTACAAATATGTTAAAAGTAGATTCCCTTAGGTCCCCATAGAGAGGTACGTTAAAAGTTAAAAGTAGATTCCCTTAAGTCCCCATAGAGAGGTATTTTAAAAGTTAAAAGTAGATTCCCTTAGGCCCCCATAGACCCGTAAAAACGATTACATAATTTACAAATCAATTGAACAGTCGTATATATACTCGCCTGTCTCCCAGGGGGTTGGTAGAGACTACAGATCTTTATCTGCACACCTCTTTCGCTTCTTCTACATCCATCAATCGAGTAACTATATACATATACGCTCCTTTTAGGAACATGATGTTGACTTCTCATAATGTTGAAATAGCAAAATTGAAATCCTAAAATGTTGACGTTTTTCTTCTTTTTACAATATTGTTTTTTCATTAAGTTGAATTCCTCTATTTTGGCTGTGTTCATACCCTTCCATAAGTCCTCAGTCAAACTTGTTACAATCTGTATCAATATTATTTTGTAAACCTGCTTAAAATTCGGGCCAAAACAGAAGGTGAACCTGAAGCTCTTCCTTCCTCGTCAAAGCTAAAGGAATGCGCAATTGCGATGCCATCTGTACTAGCCCGAACTGTAGCTTCAACGTAACTTTTAACAAAATAGTATAATGTTGCAGGTATTTAGCTCAGCGTGGGTACGCGACGACGCGGTCGCGCGACGGCTCGTCGGCCGCGATACACTCCGACGAGGACGCCGGCTCGGACGACGACGTCGAGGACTCGCTCGCGACGCCGCCGCAGGCGCAGCCCACTGAGTGAGTGCCGACCGCTTATCGACCCACAACTGAGGCTTACACTATCAGTTTTCTCTTATCAATGTTTTGTTTTTAATTTCGATTTCAAATATTTTGTACGAAAAGGGATCCCCTATTACGACATGTTGTAATGATGGATCAGTTTCCATAGACAATATTTGTAGAGGATCCTTTAAAAGTGATGGTGTAATATCGGCCTAATACAGGCCGATACACCAAATGCGTGTGCGAGGAACCACCAGTTATATATTGTATGCGTGCACAATACGTCACTCTAGTTGCATACAATACAATACCACGCGCACTCATTTGGTGTGTAGCGGCCTTTATTTATCTGAAAGCTGCGGGTTAAAATCTCGCAAGCTTTGCTGTTATAAATGTGCCACTGTTACAAAATGTAAACTCTCAAATTAGGAAAAGGAATAAAACCAACTTTTCTTCTTTTGGGGAACGGTTTTGTTGTTTATTTTCTTATTAAAGATTTACATTTATTACCTCTCGATAACTTATACATTTATAACAAAGCAGAAGCTATCTTTGACATTTCGTTCGGAAGGTGACTACTGGTGGTAGTAAAGACATTCCAGCAATCTTTGACATTTGGTTCGGAAGGTGACTGCTGGTGGTAGTAAAGACATTCCAGCAATCTTTGACATTTGGTTCGGAAGGTGACTACTGGTGTGGTGGTAGTAAAGACATTCCAGCATCCAAATCGCTGCTACCTTTAAAAAAAAAAAGTAACATTTGAGTGTATAACATGCACGTTCAATGGCAGAGCGCAGTAGAAAAGTCAAGGATTATATTTGATCGTTTTGCGTCCCTTTCAGCGCGGAACATAAACTGGAGTTCCTTATCGGGGACACAGTGCTACCGTACAACATGACCGTCTATCAGGCGGTGAGGCAGTTCGGGGAACAGACCGACGCCGATACAGACACCGAAACTCCACTCGGTATGTTGTTTGATTATTTATTAGAAAGAGCAGATGATTGTTTTCGGAGCTGTACTTGCTACGAGGTTAAAGCAAAATTAAATATGGCACTTTGCAGTATGACATATGAGCAAGTAGAAGATGTCCTGAAAATTCCTACTTAAAGAAACATTAATCCTATACTTAATAATATGTATACGTTGCACTTATTTACACATGAAATATTTATTATATATCTCATTAATATGTATTTTAACGTAAATTTATTGCATGTTTTCTATTTATTATTTATATATCTACGTATATATTTCTTAATATTTTTTGCTGTGTTTTTATTTACCTAGTTAGTTATAAGATTTTTTGGTTTAGAGTGTAAGTTGAATCAATATCCAATACCAATGCAAAAACCTAAAATTATAACCGATAATCTTATTTTTGGTACCCACGAAACAAGTTAGCTTAGTCTGGAGCCATAGGTAAACTGTTTAATGTAAACATACAAAATTACTTATTTTTACAAAATTGCACATTTCTTGTAATGAAATTATGTAATTTTTGGAAAATAAATTATTTGATTTGATGTTTAAATTGTTTAGATATGTGAGAGGTGTAATGGTTATATTTTATTGCAACAGCGAACGCGGGTATCTGGGTGGCGACACACACGATATACTACCGTGCGGTGGAGCCGTGCGCCGCGCCGCGCACTGACGCCGCCGGCGTCTCGCGCAAGGGCAAGGGACAACCCACCAAAGTGTCCTCGCGACGCAAACCTGACGCCACGTGGAACGGTAAGTGATATACACGGGTAGAGATATATTGATTGATTTTTTGATTTTCAGAATTCTTTATTTTCAAATAATATAAATAATCGGCACACAGCAAGACACTAAAGCCGATTCTGAAGGCTTTAATTTTAGTTTTAGTGCTGTCAAAACTTAAAATTTTCCAAAGTAAGTTATCTTCTGTTCCTAACATTTAAGGACTGTTCTGCAATGAAGAAAATTTCGTTTTGACAGCACTTAACCTAAAATTTAAACCTTCAGAATCGGCTTTACTGTCGAGTAGGTACTTAATCTGATTAAAAGTTACTCCGTAGGTTTATACACCTCTTAAAGTTTATAACATTAATGTATGAAACATTTAAACATACTTACCAAAAATTAACAATATGAAACCTTTGAGAAGGTTACTACGATATCTATACTAGGATATCGCTTCTAACAAATCCAAACCGGTTGAATGTGTGAAAAAAGAGTTACCTTTATTCTGTGTACCCAGATTCAATTATTTAGAACAGGGGTCGGCAACCTTATGACATAGGAGGGCCACAAATGTTACCAGAGGATCAGCGAGGGCCGCATATAATAAATAACGTATTAGTCAATTTCGTGTCATATTTATTGTACTTTAAAATATAATTTATTATTAAAATGTAATGCGATTTTTGCGGCTGGATTTGACTTGCATTTTAGACGTTGAAATGCGCAGTATTAGGTCAAAATGTGCATCCATTAACTGAGAATAATGCTTGCTTTTTCGTTAGTTCAAAATAGAAAATGTCTGCTCACACAAATATGTACAACCAAACACAGTTATCATGCAGCGATTGGAAACCTTGAGGGCCGCACCGAAGTGGTTCACGGGCCGCATGCGGCCCGCGGGCCGCCGGTTGCCGACCCCTGATTTAGAATATCGTAACCAGATTTGTTGTGATCCCATATAGTATAGGTAAAACTGTTTGTACCTGATAGGTACCTCAGGGCGCGGAGTCACAAGCTATAGCTCGCGGAAACAAGATCTCGTACCAACCTGTACCGGTATGCACTCGATATGCTCTGCTCCCTGCTCGCTAAAGCACCAGAGTGTGATGTGTTTGTAGATGGGATAGGATGTGTGATGAGTGTGTGGAAGAGAATGCTAGAAGAAAGTATGTTAGTTAGTGCTTAAAATAAAATTATGTATGCATACAATATTGTAACGATTTGGTCTGTAATTACTGTAATGTTATAATATTTCGAATAATAAATAAATGTCTAGTATAATGATAATATAACTACGTACATTGAAACTGTAATTTGGATGAGCGGGCCTTATTATCGTAGTAGATCTTTAAAAGTGCATCTGTGTGACGCTGATGACACACGACGATATACTATCGCGCGGTGGAATATGATGCCACGTGAAATTGTTTGTTATTTCGGGAAGGTTTACATCTAACTGGCAAAATATGCATCGAATATTTCCCTACTAGAAAATAATGTAAAAACAGTAAAAGTAAAATGAAATCTTTCTACGCTGGGCCCTAATGCGAAATGCAAATTGCTGAAGACAAACAAATAGAAAACATCAATTGAAAAGTTTTGGTCTATCCATAGGATTTCTCTTCTGGGCTTAGCTCGTTTTTAACATCTTATAAAATATTATTGTTAAGGAACTCTTCGGTCGATGAACAGCTTTTAAATTAAAAAAAAAATGAGCGGTTACACAATACACACAAAACATTGTGTGGTTCATCTTTAACTTGCAAATCTTGCAATGATCCAGTTAGCAATATCCGAATGTTAACTTCCAGAGGGCATAGTCCCAGTGCGCGAGTCTCCGTTACTGGTGATCCTGCGCTCCCCTCTCCTCAGCAGCAACGGGGGCGAGATCAAGGACGCGTCGCTGCCGGCGCTGGGCGTGCTGCGCGCGTTGCACGCGATATCGCGCCACTGGCACACGCTCTATCGCGCCGTCTGTCTGCCCGACCAGCGGCCGCTGATTACCAACGCGGAATTCGTTAATGCCAAGGTATACATTAAAAATTTGGTAAGATGGTAAATACCATCAAAAACAAGGGACTTGACTGATGTAATGTTTACTGACGTGAAAGTGATTTTATTTATTTTAATTTTTAGAACGGACTTCAAGTTTAAGATATGTTTTACTTCTATACAGCAATAATAACATAACAAAATAGTTAGGCATAGGTTAATAAATTGTTTTTTTAATTTTTAACTGTTTCTTCTTTTAGCTTGCTGCCAAAGCTAGTCGTCAACTGCAAGATCCTCTAGTGATCATGACAGGCAACCTGCCTGCCTGGCTCAAGAGGATCGCATATGCCTGGTCAGTCACCTCAAACATCGTTAAACGCTTCTTTTTGGGACATGAATTTTCAGTTTCTAATTATGTAACTATCTTTGTTTCAGCCCATTCATATTCCCCTTCGAATGCCGGCATCTATTATTCTACGTGGTGTCGTTCGACCGCGACCGCGCGCTGCAACGTCTTATCGAGGCGGGTGGGGAGCGGGGCGGGGCGGGCGGCGGTGCGGGAGGCGCGGGCGCGGACTCAGAGAGAGTCGCCCCGAGGCTCGACCGACGCAAGCGCACCGTGCAAAGACAAAACGTGCTTAGACAAGCGGAACATGTCATGCACGAATTCGCGCACTCAAAAGCGTTACTCGAAATCCAATACGAAAACGAAGTGGGGACGGGTTTGGGGCCAACTTTAGAATTCTACGCGTTAGTCTCGCAGGAGCTGCAGCGTGCCGATCTCGACTTGTGGCACGGGAGTGAGAACTTCAAGCAGAAGCCTACGTCTTTCGGCGGAGAAATAGTCAAGAGCCAGCCGCCGATCACCGACCACTCATCAGACGCGACGGCGCGGTTAGCCTCGTCGGTGCGCGACGCTCTGAATCTGAACGAAGCAGAGCCGTCGGAGGAGAAGGAGATATTGATACCGATGCCGGGTCCGGACGCGACGTACGTCACGTGGCCGTGCGGCTTGTTCCCGCAGGCGATCGGCAGGAACGCGAGGGCGTCACATCTGTCGCGGGTGAAAGCTAAGTTCCGGTTCCTTGGGAAGTTTATGGCAAAGGCTGTCATGGATTCTAGAATGGTGAGTCGACAACTTGCATAAACTTAATTTTAAATTCCCCCAATTTTTTGTTCGTTCTAATATCACTTCAAAACTATGTACGAGTGAGTAATACCATAGACTAAGTATTACTGCAATACTTAGTCTATGGTACTACTAATGGTATACCTTTGCAAATTTACTAATAGAATATAATTCCAGTGCAAGACTATCTTCTAATATTATTCTAATGCAAGACTACTAATTGTATTTCATGACAAGTTATTCCACTGCAAGATCGATATACTGATAAACAAGACTGCAAATGTAATTCCATTGCAAAAAATTACTAAAATGATTCCATTTTAAGACTACTGGTATTCCATTAGAAGACTGCTACTAAAATTCCATTGCAAGACCATTCCAAAATTCATAGTATTAGTTTGCAAGACTAACGGTACCTGTGATCGTGCAGGTGGACATTCCGCTGTCAGTGGCGATGTACCGGTGGCTGGTGGGCGAGGATCGGTGGTTGTCGCTGAGCGACGTGCGTCACGTGTCGCCGGAGCTGTGGCGCTCGCTGTGCCGACTGCACTGCGCCGCCGAGCGCGCAACCGACATTCAGCACGACGCCAGGCTCACGCAAGATCAGCGAGACCACATGGTGCGTGTACTACACCTCTATAGAGAACAACTCTCCTATGTTCGCACTTCCATGAAGCTGGAATTGTTGGCACTTGGAAAACAATGAATATACATATATACTGAAGATGATATTGCGGAAGCCGGAAACTGGTGATAATACTAGTCCATACGAACAACTTTTGCTATTATGTTATCCGTGATGGAACCAACCCTTAAATCGCGAAAAAAAAAATATGAAACAACTGACGAAAACTCACGAAAAGTTTTAGTAAAGTAGTCTTTTTTTAGTTTTAAAAATGTAAGCAAAATTTGTATTTTACTTTGCGGCACGTATACTTGAAAGATTAGCTTCATAGATTTATAGTTTCGGTGTTCTTGGTTAGGCCTCACTGTATTATACAGACGCCTGTTGTTGAGGCTGCCTATTTAGATGCAGTTTTAACCGTATTAAGAATTCCCATTGGGTAGGTTTAGGTTGTCATATGGGCATCCATTTATTTATAGGTCTCCGAAGTTCCTGGCTAGCTTAGCTTAGACCAACTTATCAGAATTAAGGCGATTGTACATTTTGGGCCCGCCACGAAGGTGGCCGTGAAGTAAGTTGTCAGTTGCGCTGTATCCCCCCGCGAGCCTCCCCTTCCTCGTCAACACCCGACTGCGGCGCCATCTGTAAATAACTTCACGCCCACTTTCTTTTTAAGTGGATATTTTGTTCGCAGCCATCTCTTATAGAGGGCTGTTCAAAACTTGTACAGCATAAGAATAATTTGATTTTTTATTATACTACGTTTTTTTATCGTTCATTATTTGTTATTATTCATGATAAGATAATGCTTATTTGACTGGAAGAATAGAAAAAAAAACTTGTCAGCGATTGCGCTGTCATCACCGACATGTTATTATGATATCTATGGCCGCAATTGATTCTTACCTGTGATTAAGAAGTATTAACTTAAATTTAATTGATGGTTGTATGTATCTTGTCAGACACAACCTGCTGATTTTTTTTACTTTAACTGTATTTGCCGCCTCACGTAGCTATAACAATGTATCTTTGTATTTCCATAGATAAGCCAACTGGAGCTGGACGGGTGCCCTATCGAGGAGTTGGGGCTGGACTTCATCCTGCCCGGGGATGGGTGCACGGAGCTGCGGCGCGGGGGGCGCGACATGCCAGTCACCGCGCGCAACCTGAGACACTATATCTCGCTCGTCACTTACTGGCTGCTGCATGAAGGTATGCAAACCGACGCGTGTCCTACCTAAGCGCCACGTTTGGTCATTACCATTTTGTTCGGGTCAAACAATGCACAACGATTTTCAAATTTCGAAAATCTTTGGACATTACATCGCTTCGCAAACTCGATGTTTGGGGAACTGGGACGGGTTAAGGGATCATATTTTGTTGCCGTACAAAAAGAATTGTCGTCTCAGTTGTACGCTAATGCATAAAGTCGAATAAAAATTTAAATTACTTTATCTATCGCCCAACCTTATCGGTCTTGAAATTTTGGGTAAAAAACATGTTTCAAAAATACAACAAAGTACTCCGAAATCTTGTATTTTGTGCTCCAAAACGTCCTATTTCCACACAGATTTTTCTTAAATAACACATTTTTTAAGAATTTGAATACCTATTGACCCCGTGGTAGTTCATAAATATTTGAAAAATGCAGTAGTTTGGTATGTAGGCTAAATAGGATAGCAATAAAACGTTAAGAGCTAGGATACGAATTCGCGGTAAAAAGTTACCGTCAGTTCAGGTTTAGCGAACTTGAGAGTAAATTTCCCTCATTTTTACCCTTGTGTCACTCGATATCTTAGTGTAAGGTTTTAACCGCGCGCGACGCAACTTAGTTGAATCGCAAGTGCGAGGAGCGAGACACGATGTTTCAAAATTCAATTCAAAATTCAAATTCAAATTCAATTCAAATTCAAAATTCAAAAAGTTTATTTTGCAAAGTAGGTATATATAATACACGTTTCACAAGTCAAATTTTAATCTTATAAAAATATATGTAATAAAATAATAAATGTACATGAACTACTTAGATTAAATGTTTATTTAATTTATGTAGCAATATATATACGATTAAAATTATAGGTAAAATATTATTATACAAGGTGAAATCCAATCAACCGCCCGAACCCATACCGGAGACCCGGCCAAGGACCAGGAACAGGTTCAATGATCACCAACCGAGCCCCCAGCACGAATCCAGGCAGCCGACCAAATCCCATCCTATATACTACATAGTAATAGGTTACATATATAAATACATGCCTACCTCCGCCCATTCGATTAGTCTTGCTAAGAAGAACGGGCAAGAAACTTGGCAAGATCATGTCTTTTTTTTTTAACATAAACTTATACTATACATCAAATTACGTATATCTACTTTAACCAAGGGATAAGAAAATACAAGACAGCAGGAATTCAGGTTAATGAAAAAAGAAAAACATATATATCTTTGCCTACCTGTCTCATATAGTCTATTTCCTTTTACAGTCTGTAATTAATTAATGTTAACTCTTAAGAGGAATCAAAAGTTAGGAAATTATATTAATTAATTAAATTATTATCTACTATCATCAAAATCAGTATCACTATAACACCATGCTTCACCATCATTAAAATATTCATTTATTTTATAATATGCCTTTTTCAGTAGGCCCTGCTTAATATACTGGTTAAACTTATTCTCTGACAAAGTAAGGACCTCTTTTGGAAGTTTATTGTAAGTTACATTTTATTTACAAGTGCAAGGAGCGTGACGTACTGTTTAATCGTTTTTGCGATTAAACAGTACGTCACGCTCCTTGCACTTGTAATTCACTAGTGGCGTCGCGAGCGATTAAACCTTATACTACGGGGCCAGTTTAGGGCTTCGTTATCCAACTCTATTATCATTACACGATTCATTTAAGTATTATTTTGAATTGTTCAGTCAAAATAGTTCGTCACGCTCTAAAATAAATCCTTACAAGCTTCTAAGATACCACGCCAAAGTTTGATATGAAGTTGTTTTTTTATGTCAACAGGTGTAAATAGACAAATGGAGGCGTTTAGAGAAGGTTTCGAATCAGTGTTTCCGCTGGCAAATCTCAAAATATTCTACCCAGAGGAGCTCGAGCAAGTCTTCTGTGGAAGTCCTTCAGGTAATCAATACTTCTCATATCATTTACTTAAATTCACATTCCGGACCCGTGGCACCCCTGGATGACACCCCTGGGCGTGTCATGGGAACTTGGATTCGGACCCGTAGCACCCCCAGGTCTGCAAAACCATATAATAGTGTATCAAGGGGTATCAAGAGTTCTATTTACTAGTTCCCATGACACCACCAATCGAATAGTGATGGGCAGATGGACAATATTGGACAACACTGACAAAATAATTTCAATAGTTTTCAGATGAGTTTCAATTGTCAGTTTGCCACTTTTATAATTCAAGACTTTTTAGTGATTTGTGTAGTTTAGACACATGAAATACACGATATCTTCTATACAGGATGTTAAGATGAAGTTGCGGAAACCGAAATCTGGCGATAGTACTCGTCCATACGAACTTTCCGTGAAAAAAAAAACTGTTGTTTCATACATTTGGTCGGGTAGCTGTTTTTTTTTTTTCTTGATTCTAGGGTTGGCTCCGTAGTAAAAGATGCTTGTATAGACGAGTACTATCGCCAGTTTCCGGCTTCGGCAACTTTATCTTAACACCCTGTTATGTTCACGGAATAAAGATTCAAATATTGTATTGGCGTAACACTAATTTGTATTTTGTCTCATATCGTGTAGGTGGTCGCGAGCAGCGTTGGGACCCGCGTCTTTTGACCGAGTGCATCCGGCCTGACCACGGCTTCACCGCCGACTCCCGAGCCATTCGCATGCTCATCGATATACTAGCCTCCTACAATAGAGAGGAACAGCGACTGTTCCTGCAGTTCGTCACTGGGAGCCCCCGCCTGCCTACTGGAGGTATGTGCATCCCGACCAATCGCCTCATCGGTTCGGTTGTATTATCAGCTGTTTTACAAAACAGCTCCGTTATGTAAACAGCTAAACGATGTTTAGCCGTTTTACAAAATTACTGAACTTTGGATTACAAGTGCGACGACAAGCGAAGTGAGGAGCGCGTTAGGTTGTTTGTAATCATAAATTGATACATGATATGGTCAATTCTACGATCAGGCAATGATACCCATAAGTCATTTTGATTATGGAGCTGTTTTGTAAAACTACTGGTTTTGTGAAACAGCTGCTACAATCCAACTGCGTCTAACGAAATATGAATAATGACCATTAATCTAATTATTATCAGAATGCATTAAAAACTAGAAATCAATCAGAAACAAATTTAAAAGCACAAATATTTTTGAAAAAATTCCTTGAGCCAGGATTTGAACCTGCGACCTCCTGCTTACATGACAGACGCGCTACCGACTAAACTTTCTAGTTTGTAATGCATTCTAATAACAAAAACAACTATTAATGTCAGTTTCGATTAGCTTTTTGTTAGTTGGCTAAGATAAATTAATTGGACTTGTATTGATGAAGCATCCACGTGTATTTTTTTGTAATTCCATATTAAAAGTATAATACATTAATTCCTTAGGCTTCAAGGCCCTGAACCCCGTCCTGACGGTGGTGCGCAAGTCGCTCGAGTCGTCGCTGGACCCCGACGAGTACCTGCCGTCCGTGATGACGTGCGTTAACTATCTGAAGCTGCCCGACTACAGCAGCGCCGAGGTGATGCGCGCTAAGCTGCGCCTCGCCGCTTCCGAGGGGCAGCACTCCTTCCACCTCTCGTGAATACCTCCCCCTACCGTACCCCTCTCCTCCGGCTACACTCCGCGTCCGTACATACATTGTGTGATATCTCTAATATCCAAGTATATCTACTACAGGGCGAACTGGACAACCCCTGTTTATGTGCAATCAGTTTAGTGATTATCTCGGTGACGTGATGGACACTCGAAGTGCTGTGCGTTACCCCATACCTTTTGTTTTTTCATCGGATTTTTAGATAACATAAATATGTTTATATATATTATATTTTGTGTTAATTTAATGTGATAGCTTTGTATATTTCTTTATCGGTACTCTAGAGACGTTTGTCTATCCATATAGTATGTAAAGATGTATCATGTGTGTCAGGTAAATTGTATAGGTTCGGATCTTGGAGGCTGCGATCGACGTCGCCATAGCAGCCATTGAGCCACTGCGTAGTGTACTACTCTTACTATATGATACATACATATAAATAACATGTTTGAAGGACCCTCGTCTCTCATCCGGGAGTCCCAAGAGTTATTATAGCATTTATTACCAAAAGGTTTTGATTAACATTTAAGTATCATTAATGAGTAAAGAAAAGTGCAAAATTTAATATGTAACAGTTTCAATAAAACCATGTAAACTATCTTGATCACTTGTGCATTTTTATTCCGTATTCCAAATCTAATAAAAAGTACTAAATTGTTAGAATGACTTCATACAAGACGACTGTGGTTTTATTTCAATAAATACCCAGTAAAGTGCGCAATAATCTTCATCAATATGGACAGTAGTAGCAAAATTATACAATATGAAAGCGTCTTTGTGAACAGAACTACGAAGTCGTCATAAGGGCAAGACTGTTGTGGTCCCAACGAGAATCAAATCTGGCCAATATTCTGAGTCTGTCTGTTGAAATAAATAAAAATTCATATTATTATGACTAATTTCTGACCATGGTGTAGTGGGAACAATAAAAATAAAAACATTTGAGCAAAATTAACATTTATATTAAAAATTTCCCTACCTTATGTGTGATATTATCAACACATCCAATACATTTGAACATTCAGTTAAACTAATGCTAAGTTGGCGTACACCTACATTAATGGATTACTATTAAATGAGTAAATTCAATACATTCTTTATGTGAAACATAATATAAACTTTTTTTTATTACTCATTCACTTGTGCAAGAAGGGTGCAGGCGTAAAGGTCTTGCCTTTGTACTTTTAGGGGTCGACCACACAGATAGCCATTCATAAATTAACAATTTCAATACTGAGAGCAGGACAGCGTATACAATATAAAAGGCGGCAATAAAGATAAGCCAATTGGCTTTCGCTAGTGGCTATATAGTTTAGGTTAAGATTCACTGTAATTGAGATTAATAAAGATATATAAAAAAAATGGCATTAGAACCCGTGCGATTGGACAAATACAAACAAATTTTAATCACAAGCATCAACAAAATGTTTTTTTTTTTATTACGTAGTTAGACATTGTATAAACTGGGTTTGATAAAAACCAGTACGGTGGGTTTATCAACAATTAAGTTATTGTTCCAGTTGAAAAATATATGGTTTTATTTGTGATGTGAATAGTGCTTTGCTTAAACATACATACACTATCCAAAAATTATCATGGGTTTACACATACAATATCCAAAGATTATCATGGGTTAGCCTATACGGCTAATTAATTATACGCTGACAGTAGGCCTTGCCTTGGTTGATTAAGAAGCCTGCGTAGCAATCTTAGTTCATACAAACAAAATACCAAAACCATTTGTAAATCATAGATATTCTCAAGGTAGTGTGTATTTATTCTCATTGCATTACAGAATATTTTAGGTTCCCAAATATGAGTATATTTTGAAAGGATATGAATAAGCAATTTAAAGTTTCCATAGAGCTTATTTTTCTCATATTTAATTTTTAAATTTAGTGTTCTTATTAGGGAACCTAGATATTCTGTAATACAATTGGAATAAATAAATACACACCACCACACAAATATTTTTGATTTACAAATGATTTTGGTATTTCGTTTGTATGAACTAGGATTGCTCCACCGGCCTCTTAAGATCTACATGTCGCTTTAAATAAAGGCAATAAAAATAATCCCTAAATTTAAAGGTATTGAAGTTTTTTTTGCTTTGTGTTCTTAACTGAATGACTTAAACGACCATTGTTTTAAGTTTTTTTGCCTGTACCCTTCTTGTGGTTTCAACATTAAAGTAAATAAATCATCACAAAGTAACAAGTTACATCAACTAGCTTGATCTAGAGTCAAAATCAACAAAAAAGGAACATTGACGAGTTTCATGGAAGAAAATAAAATAGGTATCAATTGATTTTCAAGGTCTAAACCTCCAATAAAACCTTACATTCTAGTGATACAAAACAACTAATAAATATAAATCGAATGTAACAACATGTGCCAAAGGTTTACAGTACCATGGAAACCCAGCCGAGGATAAGGCAGACTCCACCGATAGGAGTCAGTTTCCTCAAGGCTCTCTCTCCTGTGAATGCATGGTAGTAGCAGGTGCCGCAGAATAGACCCATGCCTGTTATGAAGAATGTTCCAGCCTGTAAAAGTAGATAAATAGTATATTACGACACGAGTCGAGAAAAAGTTTCTCGCACGAGTTTCGTATAATTTTTTATAGCACAAGTGCGGAAAATGCCGACTTTACGCACGGTAAAGTGGTCATTTTACACACGGTGTGCCATAAAACTTTTAATGAGAGAAGCAAATGGGTATAATGTTTTGGATTATAAAATATCCGTTTTCGTTTTTAGTTTAGAAGACGTCCAAATCAGATGCCTATATAAATTTAAAAACTGCCTAGATCAAAAATGCATTTTGTGCGCAGCGTGCATTTTACGCACACTGTGCTATAATAATTATTTCGAGATCTACCACAGATATAATGCACATAGAAATCTATAGCCAATAGACTAAACATGCACTATCTTTCATGGATTGTACAGAAATAGAAAGCGTAAGGAAATATTAACCTTTGCCCAAGATTTCTATTAATGTTATTAAAGTAATATGAATAAAACTCAGGTTTTATATATGTTGAGATGCTATCTCTTGTAACACATTTTTTTATAGGGTACATGTAGGATATCAGATGTGTTTCTGAGTGGACTGTCACTATTTAGAAGCAGTCACACTCGTAACACCCTCAAATAATGAGATTTTTGGGTGATCTCTCAGGTGAGATTCATCACTTCAGGCAAAAACACGGTTTTTAGGGCATGCAGGTTTACCTAAATGTTTTCATTTACTGTCAGCAAGTCCTACTGACTGAGCTACTGCTGCTTCATAGGTGACATTTATATAATAACAAAATCTTGTAAAGGATGCCTGAATGGGCCCCAGGGACCACTGTATTGTTTTGTTGAACAATGTAAATTGAATAGATTACTAGATGTACTTACAATTAGAGGTCGTCTGCATAATGGAACTGTGATAAGAGCCAGAGTGTGCAGGAAGTGGAATCGATTTGCTGTTTCAAATATCTTTTTTAAATCTTCCTTTGCTTCTGTCTCAGGGAATGTCCTATGTGCTCCCATAGCGCCGAGGACCACAGCGGAGGCTCCGCTGATTCCTGCGAGCCGGACGTAGGGGCCGGCTTCCTGCGCCAGCTGCCATAATGGTGTTTTCAACATGATTGGGGCGGGCGGGGGCGGCACTGAATGTGGCTTCAAAATTCCCTAAAAATAAGAGATTTCAATTTATCTAATCACGTACGTGCACACAGATGGAATGTGTAAATACGTAATCTACAGCTACTAAATCATGCATCGTCATTTTGACACCGAAGTAGAAACTTACGATTTGTCGTAAAATATTCATCGTCCCCTCCGTCACCGTATTGATCATAAGCGTGTCGACCAAGTTTACCATACCTGTTAGCTTGCTTTCAACGTATCAAAGAAGAAATTTTCACATTAAAGGCCACAAATCCACAAAATAGAAAATTCGCTGCGCTCGATACAATCAGGCGAAAAATTACGGAAGTAACTATTCATCGGTGCCCCCGACGAATAGTATTTTAATCGGTATGGTGGTGCGCACCGTTTAATAGCGCTTTCTGTCTGGACTGGGTATTTATCGGTGGCCTGTATTTGATTGCATACCTACCTAGGCTACGTTTCAAAACGTGTGATCTTCGTGCGAAATTTCACTCGTTTTTAAGAAAGAGACAAAGCTATATACTAGAAAGAGAATGAAAGATCTGGTTTTGAAACGCTTGCGAGTGATTCCCGTGAGAAAAGCGTTTTGAAACGGTCTGGAGTGACACACGTCAAGTAAATACATAACCTCAAATCAAAATAAATAAATTAAGTAAAGTACCTAAATACCTATTGCTTTTAATATGGATGGCATTGCAACCTTTGCATTTGCAAGCCATAATCCTGTCGAAGCAGTTTCGAAACATTTTCCCGTATTCGTACGGAAATGTTGAATTCTATTTTCAAAAATTGTCCGAATCCCGAGAAAACTCCGAAATGACAACTGTCAGGCGAATTTTAACGGTACCCAAACAGAGTTAGAAATCGCACTTGTCAGTGCGATATTCACATTCCCCGAAAGCGTTTCTAAACACTTAGCGCAACTGTCAGGTAACAGTTCGTTTACCCTCGGTTTCACTCGGGTCGATTTTTGAACGATGCAGGGTAAAATTCGCATCGCTCCGAGTGATAATCGCACGTTACGAAACGTAGCCTTAAATAATACAATTCCCACAGCTTAATTTCCATTGACCTAGGCAAGTACGTCAATGTTAATTTCTAAAAAACGTTTCATAGCTTTCACTATTAAAACATGCAAGCAAGATGCATTTTCTACCAACGTAGAATTCCAAAATGGCACCAAAGATTAAAAAGGGCAAATGGTTCATGATGGGTCCCTAAAAATTGTCTTGCGACATTAGCCCTGCGGTCCGAAATAGACTTACAATGGATCATAAGCCATTCACTTCATACTCGTCCGAGGATTTTAGTGATGTAATTCTATTCCGGACCGCAGGGTAGGCCAGCCATGATTGGCCTATTGATAAGTTACTGTATGGGTGAGTGATTGAAAATAATCAATCCACCTGGGATGCCATAACGAAAATTTATTGAGAAACGGTAATATTTTAGAAATCTGAGTTACGAATGGTTAATATTGCTATATTTAAAAGAATTATTGACTCTTAGGGGAAATATTTTACAGAAACATGTAACTCGCAACGTTACAAGATATCGAATTATTGGTGAAGTGGGCATAAAGTTCGCGATAGGCGGGAACATAGATAAGTATAATGTATGGGTGGGAATGCGGGCGAGTAAATAAATATTAAATACCTTCATGTCAGTATGAAATCGACGGCACTCCCGCCTGTCACGTAATATACCTATATATATTTCACTTCACAGCAGTGGCGTGCACAGAACTTTTTGCTGGAAAAGCAAACATTTGGTCAAGAACCAAATAATAAAAAAAATATGAAAAAATTTAAATATCACTTTGAAAAAAAAAAATTGTATGACGCCAGGGTAGACAATAAAGCCGATTCTGAAGGCTTTAATTTTAGTTTTAGTGCTGTCAAAACTAAATTTTCTTCAATACAAAATGGTCCTTAAGAGTTAGGATTAGAAGCTAAATTTCTTTGGAAAATTTTAAGCTTTGACAGCACTAAAACTAAAATTAAAGCCTTCAGAATTGGCTTCAATGTCTACCCTAGAGTGAAAATTTCCTAAACAAACTTTTTTTTTTCAAAGTGATATTTAAATTTTTTCATATTTTTTTTATTGTTGTTCTTGACCAATGGGGTCTACTTTTATAAAGGCCACCAATTGGCGCCACTGGTACATAAGGTATATGTCAAAGGTTTGTTAGGTTAGATTTACACAGAAGTTCGATTTTTTGTTTTGCTTATCCATATAATATATATATTTTTTTCCTTCTTAAATGCGAATAAACAATGCCGCAATGATGTGCAAATGCGTTATGTTCGAAAACGAAAGGAGGACTTAAGTTTTGTTTTAGCCCCTCTTTTCTTTAGCTCTAATCTTAATTCATTTACTTTCATTGCACCGTACCTTGAATAATAAACCTGAAACTATGAATTTATCTCGACTAATACACAAATAACTAATAAAGAGCCATAGCGTTCGCCGTTTCGCGGGCATTTGACGTTTCTCTATACCTGTCGCCTCAGTGGCGCCACCTGACGTCGATAGTAGCCCTCATTGTTTGCTTTTCCAGCAAAAAGTTCTGTGCACGCCACTGCTTCACAGTTTATTTACCTCTACAATTGTTCTATGTCCAATACTTAAGGGCAACGTGTTCGCCAGAACTCTTAATAAGCGTTGCTCGCTGATATTATCCTTTAATGTTGGCTAATTGGGGGTGAGGGGGGGGTGTCAAAAGAGGACAAATTGAAACCACGTGGTTTATAGACAATACAACCGTGCAGATTTCGCGCGGGCGCAAAATTGAACTTGTTTCAGGAGTAACCACCCTTTGGCGAGACTGTGGACGTTTTCAAACATTATTTTTGGTTAGTATTAATCTAAAAAAATAGGTTAAATTTTCGATGTTTGACTCGTATTAATTTATTGATTTTATCTAAAACAATAAAAGCACATTCTACTTCAGTTTTGGTAAAAAACCGTTAAATTAACGTATTTTAGAGGTTGTTTGTTAATTAAAGATATTAGTTAAATTTCGAGATTTTTAGTTCGACTTACATATAGATCTAGATATGTTATCATTCTTTTG
Source organism: Ypsolopha sequella (assembly GCA_934047225.1). Taxonomy (NCBI): domain Eukaryota; kingdom Metazoa; phylum Arthropoda; class Insecta; order Lepidoptera; family Ypsolophidae; genus Ypsolopha; species Ypsolopha sequella. The sequence goes on from OW203987.1 coordinate 20,430,527, forward strand.
CCACATTCATTATTTAGTTTCCCTTCCCCCTCCACCCCGTACTCTTTGTCCTTTTATGCGAAAACGTTCTACCGACCATTGAACTCTCTATAATTTGTGATTGAACTCTATGTACTAGCGTACATAATACCTCAGTGCTACCGACCGACTAAATTGACTATTTGTTTCGCTTGACCACCATTGCCTGCTATTTCTTACCCCGCTTTATTTTATTTTTCCAGTATTTATCCATATCCATCCCTGCCTTTCCTTTCCGCTACATATCAGCATAATACTCTAAACATATAGGTAGTCACATTTCAGCTTTGAATGAAAAAATGAAGTCAGATGAGCCCCGTGCATAACTGAATGGGGATTAAGAAAAATTTTTGCAAACAAATAATTAACTTCCTTTATTTATCCTTTCTTATCTATCACAAAAAAGTCATTAAAACTAGGCACTTAGTTATACATTGTTTTTCTCACATAATAAAATCAAAATAATGGCACATAACAGCATTTTAGCACCAATGATCCACTTCAATTTCGATTAACGTCACGTTTCCATCACAAATCTTTGATCACAAATAGATATCAATATTTATCTATAATGTCGTTTAAAGGAATTTAAAAATAAATAAAGCACTAATTTAGTAAGTTAAATCTGTCGCTATCTTTAGGATCAGGGTGCGCTGACGTCTTTGACAATGCTAATTTCAGGGCAGCAAACTCCTGCCAGTCTGTAAACAAAAATTATTATAGTGAAAGCACAATAGTAGATTGCTGTACAAGGGAAGTAAGTGATCAGTTACACTTGAGATAAATAAGCGTACGAGCGAGCCAAGCAAGCGGTTATAGTTTGAGGGTGTAATTGATCACTAACACCCTTGTTGAACATTCTATTTTTCATCACTAATGCGAGGAAATTTAAGCATGGACGCTTAAAATGCAAACAAAGGAGCCTCGTTCGACTTTCAATTTAATATTTACCTGCCTAGGGCTGTAACTCGAATTTACATCCCGCATTTCGAGTTAAAGACGACTTACTTTCAGAGCATTAGTGATGAAAAAAATAATTTTATTTTATATATGTCTTATGAGCAATTTAAAAGTGAATATCAAACACATAGTGCCACAAAACAATAATTAAGCCAAACACAGGCGAAGTGCTATACACTTCAGTATAGTATAAGTTGTTCATAGTTCCTTACTAAGCAGTGTTTGAATAACACTACCGAGTATATTTACGCGCGGCCGTACCTTGCAGCGAGGGTTGAGTGTCAGTAAGTAATAATACTGACCCGTTATCTAGTGGACAGTAAGCGGTCTCGTAGTCCTGCAGGGTGATGGTCTACGCGGCGACACATCGCGTTAGGTACACGCAGTAGCCGGGCGCGGGCGGCGCGCTGCTCATACCTTGTAGCGAGGGTCGAGTGTCAGTAAGTAGTAATACTGACCCGTTATCTAGTGGACAGTAAGCGGTCTCGTAGTCCTGCAGGGTGATGGTCTACGCGGCGACACATCGCGTCAGGTACACGCAGTAGCCGGGCGCGGGCGGCGCGCTGCTCATACCTTGTAGCGAGGGTCGAGTGTCAGTAAGTAGTAATACTGACCCGTTATCTAGTGGACAATAAGCGGTCTCGTAGTCCTGCAGGGTGATGGTCTACGCGGCGACACATCGCATCAGGTACACGCAGTAGCCGGGCGCAGGCGGCGCGCTGCTCATACCTTGTAGCGAGGGTCGAGTGTCAGTAAGTAGTAATACTGACCCGTTATCTAGTGGACAATAAGCGGTCTCGTAGTCCTGCAGGGTGATGGTCTGCGCGGCGACACATCGCGTCAGGTACACGCAGTAGCCGGGCGCAGGCGGCGCGCTGCTCATACCTTGTAGCGAGGGTCGAGTGTCAGTAAGTAGTAATACTGACCCGTTATCTAGTGGACAATAAGCGGTCTCGTAGTCCTGCAGGGTGATGGTCTACGCGGCGACACATCGCATCAGGTACACGCAGTAGCCGGGCGCAGGCGGCGCGCTGCTCATACCTTGTAGCGAGGGTCGAGTGTCAGTAAGTAGTAATACTGACCCGTTATCTAGTGGACAATAAGCGGTCTCGTAGTCCTGCAGGGTGATGGTCTACGCGGCGACACATCGCGTCAGGTACACGCAGTAGCCGGGCGCGGGCGGCGCGCTGCTCATACCTTGTAGCGAGGGTCGAGTGTCAGTTAGTAGTAATACTGACCCGTTATCTAGTGGACAGTAAGCGGTCTCGTAGTCCTGCAGGGTGATGGTCTGCGCGGCGACACATCGCGTCAGGTACACGCAGTAGCCGGGCGCGGGTGGCGCGCTGCTCACTGCGCGCGCGCACGTCGCTACCTTGTAGTTAGGGTCCAAAGCCTGAGCGAAAACAACAAATTGTTTATTGTGTTACAATGTAAGTACTAGATTAAATAAACAAGCAACGTTACGATATGTACGTATCACTAAAGGAGGGGCCACCATCATGTAATCTGGAGATGACACTCGTAGGTACACTTTTAAGGGCCCGTTATCCCTGACATTGAGCACCTCATTTTCCGTCAAGTAGAACTGAACTCTATGACCTTTTATTATAGTTTAAAAACCGCGCTCTGAGCCGTGGCTGTTACGACAGCCGAAACATCGCGCGCTCCTAAAAAACACGGTGAAATTTTCAGAAAATTATCCGTAAAAGTGCTTACTAAATTACATTTTCCTTAATTTCCTGTAATTTTCCTACGATTTGGTAATGTAAATTTTAAATAAAACGAAAAAAACATGAAAAATCGACCCACTTTCAGATTTTTTTTCGATCGAGCAAAGTACCGTAAACGTACCGCGTTTGGAACCGCAAAAAATCTGCTGAAAGAATATATATTATACCTATATATTTTTTCAGATACAAAATATCTTATGGTTTAAAATGAATCAGAAAAGAGACGAAATTTGAATAAGGCCCCCTTTTACCACCTAACATAACAGGGTGATCATATGTAGGAGTGTTGATAGAAAAGTTGTATTCAGAAGTAAAGATTAAAATATTTTAACAAGGGGACACTGAGCGGTCTTGTTACCTAGAGCGATTCCTTTCAGACAACCTCTGGGTCGAACGAAGATAATGTCACGCGAAAAGGGACCTGAAGAGATACAATTATCCAGACAAAAACGAATTTTAAAACTTATTCCTGAAAGCCAAATTCTTTCAGGTCCTTTAGGTCCCTTTTCGCATGACCGCTTACATCAAGTGATCACATACATGTGGTGATCCAATATATACACTTATTCGCTTCTACCACGGCCATCTTTGTGGGATTTTAAAGTCAGCCGATGTATCATCTATGAAATGATCCTGCTAAGTTTCTTGCCCTTCTTCTTAGCAAGACTAATCGAATGGGCAGAGTTAGGCATACATTTATTATATGTATTGCATATATTTATAATATTATTTATTCTTTATCAACTTAAGACCTTTTAATTCTGAGATTATGGGAATTCAGGGCACGTTTTTTTTATAAATGATCAATCACTCATCTATTTTTTTTCAAGTAAAATACGTCGTTATTTTAAAAATTACAAAATTAGAAAGGTTTTCTTTCCACTTAAGACCTTTTAATTCTGAGATTATGGGAATTCAGGGCACATGTTTTTTTATAAATGATCACTCATCTATCATTGATCAGAAATATAATAAATAAGTGCTGAGAGAGGAATAGTTATTTTTAAATTATTTATTTTTGGTTATTAGTCTGAAAGTTTAAAAAATAATACAAAAACCTTCGTAACTCGGAGACAATTCATTTTCGACACCTAGTTGATAGGACTTAATTCGTTGGAAATTATCTCTAGTATAACCCCTTTCGAGGAACAGGTCGAATTACCAAGCACCCTGTATTTCATTTCATTTCATATTTTACAACTTACAACATAATCTCTGCTCAGTTTCAAGGATAGAGCAGTCCCGTTAGCCACAAATTTGAGGGCGTCGTTTGCAACGTCGACGAGAGGCTCCGTCCAGGGATAGCTCTCCAGGTGGTATGTAGCCAGGGAGCTGGGCGGACGTGGGGCCGGGGTCGATACCTTCATAACGTCCGGTTGGACAAAAGCTGTTACACATACAAAAAATCTAATTATAGTTTACTTTTAGTAATGTTTCATTAGACCCACGCTCCGCTTAGGCGTTTGCTCAAAGCCACATAGCCAAGGTTAACTAACTTTCTATACTAAGTCCTTAACTCTATTGATCGATGAGACAAGGACATAAAATTAGATAGTTAAATCAGTTAAGTTGCTTTGTGTAAGTCAGCCTTAGTGCGGACGAGAAGAACCAAATTTAAACTATCTTTCTATTACCAAAAAAATATAGTATAATTTTTTAATACTGCAAGCTTCATTGATTAGTACTATAGATTATTAGCCGAAACCGCTGCACCGCGCCTAAGGCGCCTCGAGCGGCGAGGCGGGGGGAGGAAAGGAAAGAGTAGCATGAGTTCACATGAGATCGATATTGTTGGACAGATCTTACTAGTTATAGTGATTACTATAACTTAGCATACAAAACTATATCTCTGTAGCTTAAAAATATTACAAAGCGATATCGTAAGATCTATCTGACAATACCAATCTCATGTGAACTCATGCTACTTCCTTTATCCCCCCTCCCCTTCGCTGCGCGTCGCCTAAGGCGTGGCACAGCGGTTTCAGTCAAACTACCTATACAACGTGTAACAGAAAGGTGTGACCATATTTGAAGAGCTTATTCAGTCAATGGTATAGAACAACTTTTACTATGGAACAAACCCTGTATCTCAAAAAAAAAAAAAAAAACTTTTTCATGGAAAAATGCAATGCCGCTCGGCCGAAATGTATGGAAGGGCAGATTTTTTTTGAGATATCAGGGTTGGCTCCATAGTAAAAGTTGTTCTATACCATTGTCTGAATAAGCTCTTCAAATATGGTTACACCTTTCTGTTACACCTTGTATAAGCCATAGATCACAGACCAAGTAGTCTGTGCCATAGTATTATGTATACGTATTGAACTTTGCTCTTAAATATTCACGTATCGAAAACCATTTAAGGTTCCGTAACCGTTCAGACGAACCATCGAAATGGCGAAAACAAATTTTTAGCTCCTTCGCGTTCCGAGGTGCGGAACTTTTTAAAGGGGCGAAGTTCTGTCCCGTGACAGATACACGGATCTCTAAAATATGCGATACTAACGCGGTTTATTCACAACTAACTAACACAAAACTGAGACAGGTACCTACAACATAAATTTGGCAACAGCACGCTTTCATAAGCAAATTAAAACATTTACAATGATGATACATCGTTCCCGAACAACTGTTAGTTACATTACCGCTGTTTAGTGAAAAATCACTATCTAGGTCAGGGCCGGGGGGTCCAGGGAGTCCAGGGAATGCAGAATATCGATGATAGCTGGTGATCCGATTAGCCAGGATTCCACCGGAGCCGATGCTAATCATTTGAGGGGAATACGATGACAAACCTATAAAGAATGAAATTGCAAGACTACTTTACTTAGATGCTTTCAGTTATTAAGTGAAAAGTTATCGCTAGCTTTAAAAATAATAATAAAAAAATTATTGCACAAGATAAAAAATTCATACATAGGCGAGCTTAATACAGTTTAATATTCTCTACCAGCTAACCTTTGGTAAAGGGAGAGTTGTTGAGGGTTTTGCTTTTGTTTTGCTGATTTTGTTTGCATTTTCCCGGGATAGCCTATGTCACTCTACCGCCCATAAACTATCTCTATGCAAAAAAATCACTTCGATCCGTTGCTCCGTTGCTGCGTGAAAGAAGGACAAACCAACAAACGAACTTTCGCATTTATAATAGGGGCACGGATTGCATGAAACCCTTTCCGTTTGAAGACTATTTGAATTCTGAGAAGACAACACTGTTATAAGTCACTAGTTTTTGCCCTCAGCTTCGCTCACGTGTCTTTCAATTATCGACAGTTTTGGACTAAGCGGTTATTTTATTAACACCCGTTATAGCCTATTATGTTGACAATATTGTGCTACGATGATAATTAACCAAATCGGTTGAGTGGTTCTCGAGTTAAAACGAAACATACACAGTTTGGTTGTGATACAAAATTTCGTAAAAATATTCAATGTATAGACATTTTTTCTAGGTACTTTATTATTTATTAGTATCATAGCTTTAACAGATCCCTCCTACATTTAGGATTACATTAATTACTTGGTTAATTAACACCCAATAACATGGTTGATGGGTTAGTAATTAATAATTAGTTAATATTATTTATATGTTGTTAACATTTCTTTATTTACATATTACATATTATGAATACCTAAACACTTATTTTCTTTTTATAGCCTTAAGGTTAAACGTCAATCAATTAGCACAAAGTGCATAACTTAATTTTGTATTTCTTGTTTAGACGTAAAAAATTGAAAAACATTTCGGTATGAGGCAGTTAACACCAATAGTTCAGTATCGATGAGGTGTATAAAGCATGAGTTAGAAATTTAATGCACAATTAGTCATGATCTGGTCCAAACAAAGTTAAAACAGCATTTAAAGCTTGTTTCGACAAAATCACGACTAATTGTGCATTATTGTGACTTGCTGCTTGATAACTACCCAGCAGGATAGCCATTGTGGGTCCCTATCTAGCCACCATGCGGCAGGCAGGGGCCAACACTATGTAAGCAGCTATGGTTGTCGAGGTAAGTCTGCGGGGCGCAAGATCCTTATACAGTCAATTGCCCCCAACGTTATGACATTTTACACCCAACCTGGAGCATAGGTTCCGCTCTTGCATCTTCACTCTGGCCGGGAGGCGAGGGGTGTGTGTGCGTGTGTGTGTCCTGGAGATAGGGTCCGTAGTATCACCACTCACCATTCGGTTCGCCACAAGCCGCCCTGCGGTGACTGATTGCACTGGACGTAATAGACGTACCAGAGGGCGATGGGATCGTCACATCCCTACGCCTATATTATAATTTAAAAGTATCATTTTCCCCTATTTTGCGCTATCCGGAGACCCAGCGACGTCGTAATGCAGTGCGCGCTGATATGAACGTTATTTCTATATAGTTTCTGTCGATATTTGTACCGACACCGGTCGACTCAAGGTCTTGGTGGCTACCTGCCCCTTAATGCGCTAATTCCAAGAGGAAGAATTCACAGGCAAGAGCTAGTTATTGTATAGAATATCAAAACTCACCAGCTCCTCGGACGGCCAGAGGTAGTGATGGGCTGGACATAAACGACATTGTCCCTGATCTATAGGATACTGAAATAAATTGTGTAAACATAAATTTATTACGTTTTTATTTAATGCTCTAATATCAAATAAATTGGTAATTAAAAACACTGAAAATAACACCTGCTACATTTATTTCGCAGGATTATCTAAAGAAACGGGCCAACGTGTAAATCCGGATAATTGATCACTAGAAAAGAATTTCGCAACTTTCCTAGTAAAATTTGGTTGCTTTTCATTTTTCAACAAAAAGTCAAACAAAACCTATTTTGACGACGAGCGAAGCGGAGCGGAGCGAGGCGACCCATTTTGTACTTAAGAGGCCCTTTTACGCCTTGATTTTTCTTAAGATTCATACAAAAGGTAAAAACTGAATGTGAAGTCAACAGCTTATTTTCTTCATATTTTTTTTTCATAAGTATTATCTAGCTAGATCTAACTACGTCTCTATACAGCCCAAAAAGCAAAATTTTATGAAACTTCATCATAATAGCTGTCAGGATATCGTGAATATTGCCTAGTTTTTACGCAAAATTTACCAAGTTGTGTTTTTATCTATACTGGAAATAAAAAAGGAGAAAAACATACGTCGTTCGTGTAAAAAATACTAAGTTAATACACTTTTCTTTAAGTAAACAGTTACCGTTTCATGGAAAACAGTTTTTACCAGAAATCGTTTTACAAATTCAGCGCTTTTTGAATATCTCGCTATCTTGCACCTTTTGAGAGATGGGTCGAAGTGCGGAAGGGAAACATACAAAGATGTGTGCAAATTTTCATTGAGATCAAAGACATCAGGACGTCACAAACATATAAAGCAATTATATGGCAGCTGAGCGGGATGGCCCATCTTAACAGAAAATTGATTTCTATCTATAATAGGAACAGAGGTCGCCTCGCCCCGCTACGCTTCGCTCGGGTCCTGAAATTATGATCACAACCTAACACGCTCCTCCTTGCTTCACTTGTCATTGAATATAATTCGGTAATTTCAATTTTCCCGGACCTTTGCAATCATCCTAGGATTTTCGCGTTGATCCATTTTTGCTTAAGAGCGGTATCGCAGCCGGATTGTGAAATACCCGCCTTGTTCTAATTAATCGAAACAGAACACTTAAATTCAAAATTCACTCAATAGTTATTCAACAAAACTTTATTAACTATGTATTGTGTATGTTGCTATCGCAAAGTTTCCATTGGTTTCCGTAAATTAATAGAATTTCAAAAATTTAGAATTTAGGCAATTTTGAAATTCTAATTTTAAGAAACCGATGGAAACTCTGCGAATGCAGTATACACAATACAGGTAATAAGGTTTTGTTGAATATCTATTGAGTGAATTTCGAATTTCAGTGTTCTGTTTCGATTAATTAGAAAAAGGCGGGTATTTCACAATCCGGCTGCGAAACCGCTCTATACAACTTTCCGATCTATTTGCTTTATACAATTGACTATTTTAAAAACATTTTCATTGTTTTGAGCTCAGAATGTTTACTTACCTCCCATTTCATAACAAAGCTCCCAGATGATGCTTCAGACATGCCATCCCCTTTGATGATTCATGACAATCATGAGCAATCCCTGTAAACGCTTTTAGACACAAAATTATACCATAAACGAAATTATGTTGTATGTACGTGCTGTTGCCAAATATTAGTTTTTGTTAGTACAATGGTATGTAGTTTGTGCTACCAATTTTTTACTATTCTGACCGTAATGACACCGTAATAAGAACTACCATTGCGTAGGTCGACGTGCGTGCGACCGTATAGCAATACGGAATAAGGCGCTATGGCAACCTTTTTTACGATTCAGTTTTAAATCGTATTTCCGAAGATTTCCGGTGCACTACCCATTTCCTACTGCCAACTGTCAATAGACTGCTAACTTTTACACAAAGACACGACAAGTAACTCACTTCACATTTGACAATTTAAAGCTAAGGCATATCTCTTTCCATTCTGTTTAAAAGTTAAATACTCACGCCAGAGACCATAAATTTTCACACCTCTTTCACCCCTTCCACATCCATTAATCTAATCATACAAGCTTAAAAGTTATTTATTATGATGTTTTTAAAAGTATGTGTTTCCAGTATATTGACGTTTAATTTAACTTTTTGTTACTTTTAGTGATTTCTTTAGAGGTAATAGTGTACATAGCTTATCTCAAAGTGTATATCTAATAATCTGCATTATCTTACTAGTGAGTTCCGCGTCCAGGACTTCCTCCTTAAAAGTATGTGTTTCCAGTAAATTTTTGCAGTATATTGACGTTTAATTTAACTTTTTGTTACTTTTAGTGATTTCTTTAGAGGTAATAGTGTACATAGCTTATCTCAAGGTGTATATCTAATAATCTGCATTATCTTACTAGTGAGTTCCGCGTCCAGGACTTCCTCCTCGAGTGCGTAGCTGAGATCATCAGCAACAGGGAGCTGGACGCCGTTGAACGAACTTATGCTGGCGGCTATGTTGAGTGAAAAGCGCCCTTAGAGTGATTGTACATTCACACATTCCCTCATTAACATGCATAGTTTAAAATCAGTATTGAACACGTTTAACGCTAACCACACGGAGTACTAAAAGGAAACGTACTTGTGATCAAAACAAAGTCGCGCTTACTTACACAGATATTTGTGGGCATCATTAACCCTTATGATTACGCTTCGGGCTTTGCTCTATGGAGCTTGGCCTTCAAACCACCGATAATTTTATTCAGATATTTGATGTACTTGTTGGTCTAAAACCCAGCATTTTGCAATCGCAAAACATTCAAACCTCAAATCAAATAAACTTTTCATTCCGGCAACCATCTTGAAAATTTGAATTATCATGGACATGATTTTATACACCGTGTAATGATGACCTGCTCAGAAAATGAAACCACGTATAGGGGATGTTATGAGGGTTCTTTGTACTAAATTTCATTTCGACATTCCTATTAATACATCTACAAATTAATAATTAATTTAGTATCGCTCACAAGTGCAACGTACTAACCACGTTTTTTTAACAGGCTTAAAAAATGCGATGTTGCCGCTTCGTGCAGGTTACTGACATGTAGTAATACTGGAAGGGAAGGTGCACACTTGGAACACGATTTATTTTGTTCGAGAAAACAAATTTCTGTAAACAGAAATATTTTCTCGAAATTGTTTTTTTTATGGCTTTGTAGAGGTATTCCCTACATGTGGTTTCATTTCCTGAGCAGGTCATCATTACACCCAGTATAACTTTTGCTAGAATCAGAGTCTCACTGGTTACCAGAGAGCAAAGTGCGAGTTGCCTATCGAACACATTATGTGAAGCGAAACAATAATTCTGTGCAGACGTTTTGTGAAGTGTGAAGGTTAAACCAAGCGCTGGAGACACAACTTAAGAAGATGGCATACTCTAGCAACTTTTTTTATTACTCGTCCAGCACAATAAATCTAATGGCAAAGACTTTATTTGCTTTTCATAGAGGCGATTATATGTTGGCTCTCTGGCCTTTTTTTCTTGGACGCGTAGTACTAGTGATCACGCAGCGAAACAACAAATTGGTGTGTTTTTGATATACCTTCATATTTCTATTACCTATTTTATGAAAAAAAAAATAAAGTTGATCTCTTAACCGCGTTCTTGAAGCGAACGTTTGAAAACCAAAAAAAAAGAGGGTACAAAATACATTTTTTTGACAAACGTATAAATCTTAGTACATTGTTTATACGTAAGATCCATAGAGAAAAGATTAATACACCAAATATATTTTTTTCAATACAAGGAGAGTCCAAATTTCTTCAAACGAATCCTAGATAGCCTGGAGTTGGTCATGCTCTAGGCTCAGGTACAGTCTTAACGCGATCCACGCGGTAAAGTTATTAGATAGGCAACTCCCACTTTACTCTCTGGACTGTTGCCAGAAGTATATATTTGGAAGTAATTGGCAGACCAGGATTTGAACAAAATTTATTTTTAATGGTGATGTGATTACTTTTGAAAATTCTAGAACTTGATTTTGACTCAACTTTGTTGGATCGAATCGTAGCAAATCTCGAATAATAACTAGAAACCAATTTTGAGTCAAATTAAAACTTTTATTTACTTATTTAAAGCTTTTACGTTTAATACTAATAATAAGAGAAATTAACACCGAGAGAGTAATGCCTCAGATTCCGATAACTAATCAGTATTTCTGCACAGACTGCACTATATGCATCTCATTCCCACTTACCGAGGATTCACTAACTCTATCACCACGTATTGTAGGCTTAGTCAATCAGAGCGCGTCAAAGCAGGATAAAAGTTGGCGAAATTTATTTCGAACAAACTAAGTGTTATGGCATCTCTTTGCGGTTAGTTCCTCAATGTGCTTAGTGGTTAAAGTGTTTAAAAAATATTTTAGAAAAGCTTGTAGCAGAGTTAAAATATTTATATAAGTAATTACCCAAGTAAACTCTCACTACATCATCTCATGCAATATTTATAAATACCATGCTATATCAAGCAATTTGGAAACCAAACGAAATATACAGAACATAAAATCTTCGCATACAAAACTATACGTTTTAAGATAAACGAAAGGTAACCAAAAAAGAACTGTGATAGAAATCTCGTGTATTAAGTTTTAGTCGCGCATTTAAAATATGATTTTATAAATGGCCAGCGTTTTATATATTTCAGTCACATAACTGACTTTTTGAAATAAGTAACATTCCTACGTCTACTAAAGCAGTTACGTCTAAGCCGCCATCTTTAAAACCAATCGCGATTCATCGATTTATACCTTCAGTATTCGTAGTAGTTTCGTAGTAAACATTTCCATCCTCCAATTCGGGGGTAGCTATTAAGGGCATCCGCGCTAGATATCGGCCCCTAGTGCGAGAACGCGTGCCGCCGCGCCCACTTGGTCTCACAGCTAAAATAATGTTAGCTTTCATTGTACAGTGGAGAATACATCAAGCTACCCCAAAGTGGTAGCTTTTGTTATCTTATATTCTCCACTATAGGGGCTAATGTACTACTGCAAATGCATGGTTTGATGTTATCTCTGTGTACGACAGACCACATTAGAACGTATTTAAACATAAATGTCATTACATTAAACTGTCGGTGTAACTACAAAATGGTGTTTAACTTTAGACAGTGTTTAAATCTGTTGCTGTCACTCTTTTACAATATGAAAGAAAAGGCGATAACGGTGTACCTCTTCGGTAATGTAATGAGTGAGTTAGAGTGACCTATCGTACTGAGGTTAGATTAGATAAATAAATAAACACATTTTTTGGGTTTATACCAAAACAAAAACCGTGCAAGTCAGAGTTCGCTCGCGGACTAAGCGCTCCGTCAGTTCAGTACGTATTATCGAAGAAAAATCCGCAAACCCACTTTTCGCCCGTATTGCAATGGTGATAAGAGCGAAAAGTGGGTGTGCGGTATTTTATTCAATGGTAGATAAAACAGTCATAAAGCTTACTTGTCATCTTGTCAACTTTTGTTGTCAGGGGTCAATGGAATGTACATACAGAAAACATTATTATTAGAGTGCATCACAAACTAGAAAATATTAGAAACGAATTTCAAGCAAAAAATATTTTCTAATCACCATATGTTGTATAAGGGAAGTACGGAAACGAGGTGCGTAACTTAAACTTGATCGGTTTTTTTATTGTAATTAAATTATTAACGCAAATGTACGGACGGGGCAATTTGTGACCCGCTACGGACCCTTTTTGCAATAATATCCAATATTTAAAGTTTAGTTATTTAATAGTTGAAACAGAAATTTAGTTTAACAAGGTTATCAAGTGGGTCACTGTTTAATTTACCCGATCCTACACATTTGTAATGCCAATTAATTGTTATTTACTTCCCAACACCAATCTTAAGCTTTTGTACTGACCCACCAACCCTAAATCTTTAGTTTTCCTTTTCACCATCGTACTAAGGGCTGATTTATTATAAAAATCATCCGATAAATTATTTGTAACAAGATTTAACATTTTCATTTCACTCGACAGCGCTTATGCAATGGAATAAACCAACCCTCAGACATGAAATGACACCACCTAACTACAATACACAGCATGCATAAATGCAACCAAGTTTAAACCTTATACTGTTACACATAGGGTGTAGTTCAGTGCTCACCAGCAGGGTAGGCGGATTGCGAAGCGAACGCGCCACTCTGGAAGCCGGCGCCGCCCACTACGAACGACGAAGGGACCATTGGGCTGGCGTAGCTCGCTGACAGGGCTGCATACATACCTCTTATTTATTTTTCAATGCATGTGCTCGTAAAGGCCCACTTTTTATGCATCAAAACCGAACAGAAAGTCGATTAGTTTGCCCTAGGGTTTTATTATTATTTTTTTTTTTAATTTGTTTACAATGGTTGGCTAACCTGCAGCCTTTCCTGTGTACCATAGACGTTATACTTTTTTTTCCACTGTTTAACGGCTCTGGATACAGTCCTTTTGAGCCAATTATAATTTAAAGTTCACAAGATTATATTAGTTTTCATTTCCTCACACTATGCATTGAAAAATGTAGTATGATACACGGGCGTAAAAGCAATAAATTACTCGGTTACGTTTAAAACACTCGCTACACTCGTGTTTTAAATCGTCCTCGTAATTTATTCCTTTTCGCCCTTGTAGCATTAACTACTATAAAGGATGGCGTAGGAAACTAAAATATTATATGCCCCTGTATATTATATAAAATCATTTACTATTAATTCAGGTCGCATTTCGCGTGATATCTCTCACTCACTCACAAATGCGTTATACACTTATAGTATCCATTACTTGCTCGCACAATACCCAGCGTAGGCAAGTGACCTATAGCTAGTTACATTGATAGATAATGTGACAAATAGAGATGGTCAATTGTACGCTGCATTATTGTCGATTAATATAGCTGTAGATCTAGAAGCACAACCGTTGGGGGCTCACTCGTCAACTTATGGATTTACCGTTACAAAAATATCTTTGAATCGGTAAGTATTCTCTAGTTCCTGTTACCAACCACCAAAAACATGGAACTCAAAATTGAATAAAAAGAAAATATATATTAAAAGCGTCTCTATGATTACATAAATTTTACGTCCCTTTTAAACCGTGACGGTAAAAAATATCGTACCGTGCCGTTACCGTACAAAATTACAAAAGCACCCAATGTGTTTCGCCTGGTAGCCATCGTTAATTTTCCGTCAACGATAACATCCACGGAAAATTAAAAGCATCTCCTTAAAATTCGATACATTTCAATTAAATATGAAATGGAATATTGCTTCCAATACCAATATTTGCATATATCATATCGACACCGAGGCCAAACGCGACATATCACTATCCGAGACGGCAATCGCAGCGGGGATGCGGGGCCGTGCGGGCGGTACATTTAGCATCGCGTCCCACGTCTCAGTCACCCCCGCGAAGCGTGATTTCATTTTTAATTAAAAATGTGATCCTAGAATTTTGTTTGGTTTGTTTTTACACGATTTTATCGCACATTTAACCATTTTTCCAAGCAAGATAATAAATGAATCCGCAAAAAACACACAACAGGCGCTCGCACTGCTAGTAATCGTGTGACTACTAACGCTTGCAGACGAAACAATGCGATGTTCATACCTGTGCATACTGTTCTTCCTTAGTAACACGCGCTCTATATCATGATATGTATCCTCTAAGGTTATACATAAACTGACGTAAACTACACTACGTGTTGGGTGCCAGTGTCGATATTATAATATTAGTTTTATATTAGAATACTCACGAGCGAAGCCGGGTAGGCCGCTCTCTTTGTCAACGGACTCAGCGTCAATTGCATTCGTCGCGTTCGGCTTCACTACTACAAGGGAAGTCAGGGGAGTCACGAACTCATACTGAAAAAAAATTAATATCGTTAACAATTTTTTATTCAATTCACAATTTCGATAAAAGTCGATATAAATCTTATATGTGTCCTCCATCATCTACATGGATTTTGGTAAATAAGTAAAGAGGTGTCATCACAACCAAACCTCCATACGAACGCTGACACCACATAATGTAATAATAATATCTTACATATTGTAGTATTAGATAAAATCAAAAAAATAATACGATTCAAACACCGAAAAGTAATCTAGATTAATAATAACCAAAAATAATTTAGAAAACATCTTCAGTCTTTCCAAAATGTGGTTCCTCCCGTAACAAAGTTTCAATTTTGCGCCCGCGACTAAATCGGCACGATTGTATTGTCCTCGCAAGTTTCACGGAGCGTGCAAATGAAACAGCATGACATTTGGCCACGCCCACAACTGATAAATATGTTAATTAATTAATGTCTCCTGCGCTACCATGTGAATAGTTTCATTAACGCAACCGGTTGGGAATCATGAAATATATTTGTGCAATTTTTTTAACTAATCAACTTGATCAATTTTATTATTTAATAATGAATACATACAAAATAGATTTTTTTTTAGACTTTGCTATTATTAACCCGTCTTAGATTTTCATAATAAATGATATATTAAAATAACAATGGAAGAAAAATTTATGAAAGTAGCCGGATCAAAAAGTTTTTCACCAATAAAACTGTAAGATTTGCTTCCGTGATTAGCAATTGGTGCAAAGGAGGAAAGGGAAGCGATTTACCTTCAAAGCTAGAGCCAGCGCTTTCTTCTCAGGCGTATCTTCCTTGTCCTGCTTCTCTCCTTCCTTCACGTCCTCCTTGTCTCGCTCGTCTAACAGCTGCTTGATGTTAAGGTACGCCCACAGACGCTCGAGCGGCAGGTACTCTCCAGACTTGCGCGCCACAGGCACTTTCGGGAAGATTGTGTACTTCTTCTGTAGACGAGACACAGCTTGGATATAGGAAGAGAACATCCAAATTCATGGCTTATTGTCGCGAAATACAACTTGAAGAAAATGCTCTTTTACACAGTTTCACTTTTTTTTGTTTGTTTGTCTCACATCAGAAACATTGTCACATAACATGTTGCTATCGGTAGCATAGCGACTGTGGTCGAAATGTACCGGATCCTGGTGTGATATCCGGTGATCCGGGGTGTATATCAACTAGGATTAACAAACGAAGACTTTTTGAAATTGCCGCGTTTTTTCAGTCTCGTCTTTAGATAGCTGGCCCAATGTATTGGTTATCAAAATAAACAGATTCATCACGCTCAGCTATCGTAGGTAAGTTGGCTACGTAAACGAACAAAATAAACCCATACGGACTTAGTGACCGTTCATTGAAGTGTCAAACCACCACCAACCACCATAGTCCATTACATGGTGGTCTGTAGTGGCCTGAAGTTAGCTGCGCAATCACGGTTAACAGCCATTTTTTCCCATCTCTCTCCCTCCCTATATACTCCCTATATAGTATCTCACCCTTCCAACGCCATCGTCGACGCCGCAGAAGGCCTCAATCTCCGGCGCGAGTTCGGAAGCGTCGTCGTTCACTTGACCGGCAATGATCGCTTCCGATCCGAGGTACATCGTGCGGAACTTGTGCTTCGTCACTGAGCCTTCTTTCACCTGCAAGTGTTACATCACTAGAGCTTTTGTCTACGATTTCGTCTGCTATAGTAGCTTGAACCTTTCCAGTGGAGTAATAAATTATGTATATGTCGTAGGCACATCGCAGAATTGGGCATATCATGGGCATGCCTATGCTTCGCTTCGCTTGGGCCCCCAAATGTGTTACATTTAAACCTAACACCTCTTCGCTCCGCTCGTTGTCGCAACTATTTTTTTGACTTTTGGTGTCGGATTTTCGATTTCATACTTTACGATCCGCCCGATTCTACGGTCTGCCCACGATTCATATCATAAATAGGATCTACGATTTCGTCTGCTATGGTAAGTGGCATATAGGATTTTAAAATGAAGTAATGAAACATTAATTAATAATTAAAATATGAATATAGTTTTTGGCGGATACAGAGGCGGGCTTTCCCCAAAACACCTAAGAATTTTATACATTTTACATTAGTTTTGCCAAAAGCACCTTAAAGACTTAGGCGCTTAAACCCTTCCCTTTGTTTTTATTCTGTGATAAACTTTGTCAGAATGCCCCCCCCCCCCCCTAAATCAAATCCCGGATTGTTTACAATATGAATGTAGCCCATCAGTTCCCATTGTTACCAGTATGTTCTAGTTTACCTGACTAGTGGGGTACGTGAACTTGACGTGAGCGAGTAGCGGCGAGGAGACTTGTCTGTAGAAGTCTCGCAGCTGCAGCGCCGCGTCAGACGCCTCGTAGATGTGACGCATGAAGCCGTCGTTGCGGAGCGACAGCTTGCGGAGGAAGCCGCGGTCTGCGTCCTCGCCTGGCATCGAGTTATTTATTTTATTATTTTATTTACGAGTTATTTTATAATTAAATATAATGTTACCATTCGGCTTTTGTTTATAAATATTGATATATATAGTGGTTTTTTGTAAATTATAGACATTAATTAATATAAGCAAGATATATTTCGAGTCCTTTTGGACTCGGCATCAGGCATCAAAGGACTCGAAAGTCGAAATATATCTTGCTTATATTAATTAATGTCTATAATTTACAAATAACCACTATATATATCTTTTATAAATATATTATATTTAACTTTTACGAGCTTTTGATTTTAGTACTATTATTAAAACAATTAAAAAAATGTTTAGCTCGATATATTTCGGCCCTCGGTATGGGGCAATTTATTTATATCAATTCTATCATCAAACAAAAGGAACAGCCATGGGAACTCGGATGGCTCCCAGCTATGCTAACATCTTCATGGCAAGCATCGAGTCAACCTTCCTAGCCACAGAGCCTCTGAAACACCTCATATGGAGGAGATTCATAGACGATATTTTTATGATCTGGCCACATAACAGAAACACCCTGACTGACTTTTTAAACCGCCTAAACAATCATACTTCATTAAAATTCACCCACGAAATTTCATCTGAAAAAATCACATTTCTCGACGTAGAATTAACCATAAATAACAACAACCATATCTCCACTTCCGTCCATTTCAAACCTACTAACAAACTACAATATCTAGACTTCCACAGCTGTCATCCGGCACATATTAAAAAATCCATTCCGTATTCTCTTTCACTCCGTGGCCGTCGGATCTGCAACAACACAAATTCACTAAACAACTATCATAACACAATTCACAAAGCACTTCTCAACAGAAACTACCCAAACCAGTTCCTACAAAAACACTTACACCAAAGACCAAGATTCCATAGAAACAACAGACATGCAAAACCAACCAACCAAACACGACTCATCACCACATATTTTCACGGCAGTCATAAACTCAAAACACTGATCAAAGACTCCTTACCCATTCTTCGACAAAGCGACGAAACAAAACACCTACTACCTAATACTCCTCAGATATGTTATAGACAGAACCGAAACCTTAAATGCACACTCAACAAGACACAACAACTCACCATATAGGGCTTAGGAAAAAAAACTGCATTTTAGGCAGAAAGCAAGCCGCTTTGTCCAGTAATACTAGGGATCAATATGAATGATTTCATTCGAGGAAATGAAAATTTTATTCACTAGAATTCAAGATGGCGGAGTTTTTCCAACATGGCGGCTGCATAATTTTAAAAATTTACAGAATCAAAACGGCTTCACCGATTTTAGTGATTAGGGTGTCAATCAATTTGTATTGACATCTTATATAATAAAAAAAATATATTGTTTAAGAAATTGAAGATGGCAGCCAAATATTAATAAAATAGTGAAATTTTCTAAATATTTTTTTCATTCTTATGAAAATAACAACTAAATTTCCTATGATATGGTCACATGTTTTTATTATTTAATAAATTGGGATAATATTATTTACAAAATAAAATAAAAATCTTAAAAATCTGATGAGTAGTTTTTAATTTACATATCTGACGATTTGTATTTATATCCTGTAATTTATAACGTCTTCTAAAAACCGGCCAAGTGCGAGTTGGACTCGCGCACAAATGGTTTCGTACTAAGTACACCACTGTTTATTTGTTTTGGTCATCCCTTACTAATTTCATTATGAATGGGTGATAACAATATTTTTATGATTTTCTACAGTAGGTATGATTCATAATAATAATAACATACAGGAATTTTAAAATTCCCAACTAGTTTAGTTTTTGAGATAGACTCCGAAATTAAAATGTTCTAGAGCTAACAGATGGCCCCATTTCCTTATTCTTGAAGGTATAAATATTAATCCTCTGTATTTACAGCTTCATCCGATGTGGTTGAACTGAAGGAAGAGAAAATTCATATGAAATCAGTCCAGAATGTAACTATATCATCAATTATGCTATGAGTAAGTAAAAAATAAAGAGATACCTTTCATTTTTGCAGCTGCCTTTGCATGTGCTGCATTGCACTGTGCAGGGTAAACCCATCCGCTGACACAAGCAGCGCATTGTTTTGCAGCCTTTTTTACAACCGCAATGGTCAAAGTAAGATAACTCATGCCATATCTGCCTGGCTTCAGACCATTGTGGCACCCAACTGTCATTAGATGATTTCCAACCCCAGGAGGATGGAGATGGAGATGGCACAGAGGCATCGTCGAGAATAACGAAAGTGCCCCATAAGTGTCTCGCTTGATAGTTGGCATGAAGCGCGTCTTTTTGTAATGCCACCGATGTTGGTGGGATGCTTGTTACCAATTTATCCTTGGTAGCAAATAGTTCCTTGCGTACCAAGTTGACCAACGAATGTGCTGTTTGTGAATCGTAATGGTGAACTTCTCCAGAATAGCCATAATTTCTTCAGGAAGAACTTGTATTGGCTGCGATATTTCTTTTAAAGCTGGTGTACAGACCACGTTTTGAAGCATCACTTCTTTCCTTTTGTATAGAACTAAGAAGTAGTGTCATAGCCTGTAAAGGCGTGAAAGTCACGAAGGTCAGTTGATCTGTCAGGGCCCAAAGTGTTGGCTATTTTATGAACTCCGACGTAACGGCATTTATTTGCCGTCTCGGTCAATAGCCACAACTCTTGCAGGCCACTCTCATAATCATAATCATTTATTTCGTAATATTCATTATAAATGCATAAATCTAAAATTAAAATAATAATACAATGCATAATTGTACAAAACACATAATAATAAATCTTAATGGTAAGCCTTACATTGCGCTTGTCATAAAAAAAATCTTTCACCGAGTAGAACGCCTGCTCGACAAGCCAGCGCCTCAACATGGATTTAAATATTTGTAGATTTGGAGATCCTATAATATTTTAGGCAAGAAATTGTAAACAGTGGGGCCCATAACATGCGTAAGCATACTTGACTTTTTAAGTCTATGTTTCACGCCAATGATTTTGTCACCCGTACGCGGTCTTGTACGTATTTTATGAGCCGATATTTTCGCACGTATACACCGCCACCTGAAAGATGACAACAGATGGGAGTGTCATTATTTTCAGGGACTTGAAATGTGGCTTCACTGTTTCTGTCCGTGGTATTTGCATAATAGCTCTGATCGCGCGTTTCTGCATACGGAAGGCACGTTTGCAGTTGGCGGCGCATGCCCACAGCTGGGCGCCGTACTCCAGCAGCGAGTGTACGGTTGCGAAGTAGCAGGGGCGCACCACGTCCTGCGGCACCACGCGCGCCAGACGCCTTAGTTCAAAGCTCGCGCAACCAAGTCGACCACATAGCGCGTCAATGTGGTATTTCCATGTCAGGCCTCTGTCAAGTTTGAACCCGAGGAAGGTTGAGGACTCCACCTGTTCTATTTGAGTTCCATTCACTTGAACCGATAGAGGTCGAGGAGGTGTACCACGAAGCCAGAAATGAATGAAATGTGTCTTTTTTGAGTTGAGTACAAGACTATTTCCCCGAAACCATTGGGAAAGCTGTAGCGCTGTGTTGTTTAATTGAACTTCAAGTTTCTCGATAGACAGTGCGCTTACAACCGCGCGACGTCATCAGCGTACATGAAAATTTCACAGTCACAAACCACAAACGGTAAGTCGTTCAGAAGCAGGGAGAACAGTACGTTCGAGACCGAAAATCCCTGAGCCACGCCTATCGTAGTGTCGAGAGGATCAGGTCTTGTGTCACCTCCATCAGCTACGACAGTTTGTGATCGATTACGCATCAAATCGGTGAACAGAGCGTGAGCTGGCCCGCTGATCCCATAGTGGTGCATCTTGATAGCTAGAGTATTGTGATTCTCAATTAAAGTGTGACAAAATTATATCAATAACACCATAGCCTGTAAAGGCGTGAAAGCCACGAAGATTAGTTGATCTGTCAGGGCCCAAAGTGTTGGCTATTTTATGAACTCGACACAACGGCATTTATTTGCCATCCCGGTCAATAGCCACAACTCTTGCAGGCCACTTTCAATTAAATTTTGATAAAATTGTATCAATAACACCAAGGCACCATCAAAGATTATTCCATAAAATTGAATGGGAAAAGTTTTCTGTTTTTATTAGAAATTCTAGTTTTTCAGAATGCTCAGCCTTAAGCTTGAGCGAAGTTGTCCAATTGCAAACATCCTGAGAAAATAAACAAAATTGCAGAAATCACACTAGCTTTAAAAGAAATATCGCAGCCAATACAAAGTCTTCCTGAAGAAATTATGGATATGCTGAAAAAGTTCACCTGCTACCTCTACGATTCACAAACAGCACATTCATCGGTCAACTTGGTGCGTAAGGAACTATTTGCTACCAAGAATAAATTGGTAACAAGCATCCCACCAACATCGATGGCATTACAAAAACACGCGCTCCATGCCACCTATCAAGCGAGACACTTATGGGGAACTTTCGTTATTCTCGACGATGCCTCAGTGCCATCTCCATCCTCCTGAGGTTGGAAATCATCTAATGACAGTTGGGTACCACAATGGTCTGAAGCCAGGCAGATATGGCATGAGTTATCTTACTTTGACCATTGCGGTTGTAAAAAAGGCTGCAAAACAATGCGCTGCTTGTGTAAGCGGATGGGTTTACCCTGCACAGTGCAATGCAGCACATGCAAAGGCAGCTGCAAAAATGAAAAGTATCTCTTTATTTTTTACTTACTCATAGCATAATTGATGATATAGTTACACTTTGGGCTGATTTCATATGAATTTTCTCTTCCTTCAGTTCAACCACATCGGATGAAGCTGTAAATACAGAGGATTAATATTTTTACTGCTCATTTATACCTTCAAGAATAAGGAAATGGGGCTATCTGTTAGCTTTAGAACATTTTAATTTCGGAGTCTATCTCAAAAACTAAACGTGTTAGGAATTTTAAGATTCCTGTATGTTATTACTGTAGAAAATCATAAAAATATTGTTATCGCTCATTTATAATGAAATTAGTAAGGGATGACCAAAACAAATAAACAGTGGTGTACTTGGTACGAAACCATTTGTGCGCGAGTCCTACTCGCACTTGGCCGATTTTTAGAAGACGTTATAAATTACAGGATATAAATACAAATCGTCAGATATGTAAATTACTGAAATTCTTGCACTCGTTTCCATTTTATGATGCATCACATCACGTGCAGTGACGACTTTCAAAACCGCGCGGTTCTTTTAAAATGCGTATTGTTTAAAAACTACTCATCAGATTTTTAAGATTTTTATTTTATTTTGTAAATAATATTATCACAATTTATTAAATAATAAAAATATGTGACCATATCATAAGAAATTTAGTTGTTATTTTCATAAGAATGAAAAAAATATTTAGAAAATTTCACAATTTTTTTAATATTCGGCTGCCATCTTTAATTTCTTAAACGATATATTTTTTTTATAATATAAGATGTCAATACAAATTGATTGACCACCCTAATCACTAAAATCGGTGAAGCCGTTTTGATTCTGTAAATTTTTAAATTTATGCAGCCGCCATTTTGGAAAAGGTCCGCCATCTTGAATTCTAGTGAATAAAATTTTCATTTCCTCGGATGAAATCATTCATATTGATCCCTAGTATTACTGGACAAAGCGGCTTGCTTTCTGCCTAAAATGCAGCTTTCGACATAAATGTTGCCGTAAGCCCTTAGGCTACCATCCCCAACAACCCCAGCAACTCATCTCCTGGAACATCCCCTTGCCGACGGCCACGCTGCAAAACATGCACCATGATTAACACTTCTACACATATCAATACTCACCACACTACCAGCACCTACAAAACACAACCCAACACAACATGTACAACCAAAAATTGTATTTACCTACTAGAATGCCGACATTGCCCGGCATTCTACGTAGGTGAAACCAGAAACGCCTTACACATCCGGATGAACAACCACAGACATACATCAACTATACAAAACAACGTCCTACCCATTCCCACACACACACGCTTACACAACGTCACCTTCAACGACTGCTTCTCCGTTCGAATCATTAAATCATTCACTCCACCATTAACTGACATAGACCTAAGAACCTGGGAGACGTCATATACGAGGGGCATGCCAAAAGAAGTTAGATACTCTTTACTCCTTTGATTGACACTGGAAAGTTATACATCATCTTATAGGCTGGTTGTTTGTTGATTTATCTGAAAATAGAACGCACATAATTTCTTTTTTTTTTATTTGGATGAGCATAATTTTTCCGAGAATCTGGCGGGAATTCGCTTGCAGCAATGGAGCTCAGTCGAAGTGATTGTCGCGCTATGATTTATTATGACTATAAAAAAGTTTTAAGCCTCAAGAATGTTTTGAACTTTTGGCTACTACTTTTGGTGAGTCTGGTTGCTCACAAACAACAGTATTTAATTGGTTTGCTGAATTTAAAAGAGGACGGGGATGTCTCAAAGATGAAGCGAAGACAGGTCGGCTGCCAACCGCGGTCACAGAAGAAAACGTTCGTGCAGTCGAAAAAGTTATTCGCGAAAACCAACGAATTATGTATGTAGAGCTGGAGCGAGAACAGGGAATTGGATCAGCAGCAATTCACGACCAAGGTGGTCTCCGTAAATGTTGTTTGAGATGGGTGCCGCACAAACTTACCGATGAGCAGAAAGACCGTTGGTTGGATTGGTGCCTATTCATGATAGATAAATTCGACGGTGGCGAGAAAAAAAATGTGTATGATATACTGACTGGTGATGAAACATGGCTTTATAACTATGATCCCGAAACAAAGTGAAATTCGACTGTATGGTGCTTTGAAGATGAGCCAACTCCAACGAAATGTCGCCGTGCACGAAGCACACAGAAACAAATGGTCGCCTTGTTTTTCAGCAAAACGGATCATATTGCTACTGTAGTGCTAGAGAATCAAAGAACGATCAACTCCGAATGGTATGTGACAGTTTGTGCTCCAACAGTAATATCAGCTTGGTGTGACAAGCGACCGAAGTCAGGAATCCGACGCCTTCTCAGGCACCACGACAATGCAGCGTCGCACACGTCTGCCAAAACACTTGACTTTTTCCTCCCTCACTCACCATATTCCCCTGACCTAGCACCTTGTGATTTTACCTGTTTCCAAAAATCAAAGAAAAAATAAAGGGGAAGAAGTTTGAAAGCAAAGAAGATGCACTGGCTGCCTATATTTTCGAGATTTCTGAGGTATCTTAAGAAGAGTGGTCTATGGTATTTTCCAATTAGTTCAGACGTATGGAAAAGTGTATACGTGCTCAGGGTGAATACTTCGAAAAGATCGATACTTGTAATAAAGAATAAATGTTATAATTTTTGAGTATCTAATTTCTTTTGGCATGCCCCTCGTATCAGCAGTAGCAACTTTTAGCACGACACCAAAAAAATCTAAGAAGGGAAAACAGATATGGTGATAAGAATGTAAAAAAATATAATGTGTTTTTTTCTTATTCATGATATTTCATGCCTGCGTTTCTATTTATTATGCGTTTAATCGCTCCTTTCGAGTTGCAACTATTTTTTTTAACCGAGACGTAAGATTGGCATACGGTATCACATTTGTTTACGCATTAATAAATAATGGTTTCTTTCCAACATTATTTTTCGACATGTAACATTTTTTTTTATTGGTCGACTTCACTTTGGATATCCTTCGAAAAAATTACATGAATAATTGAAATTTTTTGGGGATGATTTCTAGGCAGAAGACCAGATAAAATAATAATGAAAAATTCCTCATGAATTTATCAATTCCGTGCTCTCTCACGTTCATGTATTTTTTTTGCTGCATTTTTTTTCGTAGTAATTATTTTGGTCTATGTGTGGTATTTATTCTAAGAAAAGTAAGTTATAGTGACACATTTTATGTAATATTTATATGAAGCTCTAAGATCACGTTAAATTTCGTTACGTGCAGAAGTTAGTGTAGTGTTTTCCATACGCTTTATTTATTACTTTGAATGGCGAATTTTCATTAGTATTTTCTTTCACAGCGAGAGTGTGTTCAATTCATTTTGCGACTTCTGACTACATAAAGCCATTAAGGGACATTTTATTGAATACTTCCCACTTTAGCCGCCACACCCATCCCTCTGCAGCTGAAAAGTTAAAATCCACATGCATTCCTAGTAATTTATTTCTAAGGACATAAAAATTTCCACGATTCCCGAGTTTTAAAGTTTGAGAACCGTCGATAGCGTGATGACGTACTCAAGTTCCCCCATTTTGGAACACAAAACCTCCACACATCACCAAGGAACATACCTTGTTTTATTATACCATGCCTAAATTATATGTCACAAATTTTTTTTTTACATTTTACATTCGACTGATGACGGCCCCATACCGAGGGCCGAAATACACTATATATATCAGTATTTATAATAAAATATAATAAGATAATGGTGTCGATTCGCTGTAACACGACTTAACTTATTTGACAGGAGTAACTTTGTTTTGAGCGCCCTGCCTTTGCCTTTTCGATAC
The DNA here is from genome assembly GCA_934047225.1 of Ypsolopha sequella. NCBI lineage: Eukaryota > Metazoa > Arthropoda > Insecta > Lepidoptera > Ypsolophidae > Ypsolopha > Ypsolopha sequella. The sequence goes on from OW203987.1 coordinate 20,456,632, forward strand.
AGACAGCATGCTTAAATTAAGTTTAGTCCTGTCAAATAAGTTAAATCGTGTAACACCGAATCGATTCTATTGTATGCAAAATCTGGAGAAGAGCACATTTATATAAGATCATAAAATAATAACCCGACAGAACTAACTGTACTATGAATGCTTAGACCAAACGGCTGAAACATGAAAATTTTGACTATAGGTTCCTTATACGACATGGACATCAGCTAAGAAACTTTAGGAGAAATAGGATCTGACCTGAATATGTGAATCTTCTCAAATGCTCCACAAAACTTACCAAAAGCGAGTGAGAAAATGGAAGCCTTGTTTTGTCCGATATTCTTCTCGGAGAGCCGTGAGATGATGCGCTTGGGGTCAGTTTCACCCACCGTGGGTTCACCGTCCGTCAGGAAGATTATCATCGGCTCCAGGGTCATCTTGGCTTCTGAAAAATTACTTGTTATTTTAACCACGGACTAGGAACTGTGTCAACTTCAGATCGATCTATCATCGCGACCCTCGCCGCTACTACAAGTGGAGACGAGACTTGAGGAACTAGCTGAGATTGGCTCCGCTGCCGCTATGGCAACATAGATGGCGCTAGCGATGCTAAGCGATCGATCTGAAGTTCCTTAGATCTAGAGTGCTAAATAAAGCGGGGATATAATACGGCTCTCATTTTGCGGCACTATATATTATTAAACATATCTATAGGGTGTTTCTTTTAGGGCTGAAAAATGATAAACCTAGATTAAGACGCTATGCGAATTTTATTTTTGTCACTGTCACTCCAAGCGAAAAATCGCGCAGTGCGAGAGGGGCGGATTTAGGGCAACAGGGAAAAACGTTGGTTTTATATTTTTATTAAAAAAACTGAAATAGCTAGCAAAATTTCAAATATCAAATCTCTAGATATTGTTAAAACACACCTAATAAAATATGTTTGAGGTCTGTATATGGTTCCTATTCGTCAAACGAGGAGAAAAAGTGTGTTTGAAGACCTCATTTCAACAACTATTTCTGTCGAGGAAAATTTATCCAAACATGTTTTCCAATTTCAAAACCCTAGATTATATAGTCAAAATGCATATACCAGAATTTTATTAAAATTTTCCGTGTATTTCATGAAACACACAGAAAAGAAACACCCGTATTTTTTTCGCATATCGCCTTAATACTAGTTCACAGTAGATTAATATTGATATAATAATATTGAATATTGATAAAAATATGTAATGAAAGCCGAAGTGTGACATGTTGTAGGCTCAAACGTGAACTTTACTGGAAATTACGTGTACCGTACATATCCATCTTTGTGACAAGTATATTCGTAAGATCCTCTTATAAAACAACGCTACGCACATACTTATAAAAAATGTCGCTTCCATTAAAATTGTAATATGACAAAAAGTGTTTTAGTAGAACCTTTCATGATAGTACAAAATAAGCTTTATAAAAATTTGACATCTAATTTTGATAGAAATCATGAAATTATTTTAGAAACTTACCATCTTTTTTACCTTCAGCCTCCTTTTTCTCAGGTTTAACCTCTTCCTTTTTGTCCTTATTAGTTTCCTTCTCAGCATAACCAACGGTGGGCGCTGGGGGAGCGTCCAGGGGTGAGGAAACGTTGCCGGGGGGCAGGGGGGTCCAGGCTATGCCTTTGTTGATGAGCTCGATAGCCACCTCGAGCGCGCGGTCGATGTTCGTACCTTTGAACATCAATACAATTATTTTACATTATGATTTGTTATAAAAAAAAAAGCGGAATAGCTCCTTTTCAGGGAAATGAGAAAATTTATAGCAACATAATCCAATCTTGTAGGACTTTATTTATTCAACAAGTTACTACTTTCTGTGTACAGACAGCAAAGGAGATAAGTAACCAGGCCCAGCGCAAACACTTTGTTCCCAAGACCCACAGGTGAGCGATAAATGAGATGTGAAATACTTGGTCAATACATACACACATGCACTATTTATTAAGTATTTTTATATCATCAATCACTCACCTGTGGGTCTTAGGATCAAAGTGTTTGCACTGAGCCTGGTTACTTGTCTACTTTGCTGACTGTACTAATTCTGATGAAAATTTAAGAATACGGTACGAGGTGCAAATATCTATGAAAGTTTTGGTGCAGTATTTTATATACAAGGCGAATTTGTGAACATAGTCCAAATTCATACTTGAGCCTTGGTAAGTGACCAGCATCATGAAACAATAACGATTTTTGTAAAATTGATAAAATGAATTTCGACTCCCCATAGTGATTCACTCTACGAATTTCACAAATATTGTTATCGATTCATGATGCTGATCTCTTACCAAGCCTCCAGCATGAATTTGGACGATGATCGAAAAGTCACCTTGTATATAATACCATTGTCTATATAGCGTCGGTAAATTCTAAACGATAACCCTTATTGCAATAAAATAAGAGTTACATTTTTATTTATCGAATCGACGTGGCGTCGATAGCAAGATCATACTTGTACCCCTATATCGATAGATCCTAATTAATAGGATCTTATAATAGTAGTTTATGCTACAAGGGCGCAAAGGAATAAATTAAGAGGACGATTTAAAACACCAGCGTAGCGAGTGTTTTAAACGTAACCGAGTAATTTATTGCTTTTACGCCCGTGTATCATACTACATTTTTCAATGCATAGTGTGAGGAAATAAAACAAATATAATCTTGTGAACTTTAAATTATGATTGGCTCAAAAGGATTGTATCCAGAGCCGTAAAACGGTGTAAAAAAAGTATAACATTTATGGTACACAGAAAAGGCTGCAGGTTAGCCAACCATTGCAAATGAATTAAAAAAAATTATAATAATAAAGCCCTAGGGCAAAATAATCGACTTTCTGTTCGGTTTTGATGCATAAAAAGTGGGCCTTTACGAGCACATGCATTGAAAAATAATTTACTTTATTAAAGTACGTACCACCGTCCGCATTGAGTCTGCTGACAATGACCTTGGCCTTGTCGATGTTCTCCGGCGAGGCGAGAGAGGGCGGCACTAGCGTCAACGGTTTCCGCTCCTCGTAATAGTACCTGCGTGGAGGCGGCTCTTCCAACGCCTCTGCCAAGTCGTGCACCTTCATACACAGAGAAGTTATATTTATCTAGCCAGGGCTATATATCTTAATAAAGGGTGATCATTAACATTCATTGGATAAGAACCTAAAAGTGTTTTATTTCACTAAGTTCCACCAGGCCAGCAGCCGTAGCACAGTGTTTAATCGCGCGCGATGCGACGTAGTTTAATCGCAAGTGCGAGGAGCGCGACACTATGTTTTTGCGATTAAACAGTACGTCACGCTCCTTGCAGTTGTGATTCAACTAGTGGCGTCGCGCGCAATTAAACACTATGCAACAAGCCCTGGTAGCATAATGTTTAATCACGCGCGACGCGGCTTAGTTGAATCACAGGTGCGAGGAGCAAAACATAATGTTTAATCGCAAAAACATCGTGTCACGCTCCTTGCAATTATGATTCAACTAAGTGGCGTTGCGCGCGATTAACCACTATGCTACGAGTGCAAGTGTCGATAATCACTAGCATATTTTATTACTAGCTTCTGCCAGCAGCTTCATTCGCGTGGCCTACAGGAAACAAAAAGTATTTTTTTTAGAAACAAGCATTATAAGCGCTGTCGCTCCCTCTCAATTGAATATACAAACTGACAATATCCCAAACAAAGCTAGCGAGGCCTATACTCCCGGCTTCCGCAACGCTGCGAAGCACTTTATAAACTAAAGTCGCACAATTACTCACTGAACGAATAAATTCAGATGTTAGTCTGTAAAGTATTATAGTAACTGCACCGTTTTCAGCTGGGGCGTTATTTCATTAACACCCCTTATAGTATAAATGTTGAACAGGTGACTCTACGATAATAATAAAAAAAAAAAACGCATCCAAATCCGTTCTGTGGTTTCGGAGATGTGCGTGAACAAACAGACAGACAAATAGAAAATAATTCAAAAAATTGCTGATTTGTGTTCTATTACTCTTCTTTAGTCACCCCCTTTCTATTTTATCACTTTTCTTCAATGTACAGACATACCAGGTTCTACTCTTATATTATATGTATATTGATCTGTGCTAGCATGAACATTTCAATAGAGTATTTTGTGTGAACAAAGTACACGTCTGCAAAAAGTGTGGCAAAAAGTTTCATAATTAAAGTGTATAATAAACCCAACCCAAATCGATTCAACTCAATAACTAAATCGATTCAACTTAATTACTTAATCGTGATAAATTGGTCACGAGTCTCACATGAAATTTTGTTTTTTTTCATGACAATATTTAAATCAGAACGAGTTCTTGCAACCCGCGCGTCTTCGAGAATGATTAATGATATCACCCATTATTATTTCAATACCCAACCTCAACAACCGCGAGCATAGTTTTCGCATAACCATAATAATTTGATACCATAATTTAAATTGATTCCATCTAAATTTATAAAGCAATACGGAAAAACAAAGGATCCACTTAATTGCAAGTAGCGTTCATTTTTCCTTTTATTTTAGTTTTTGCTCGCATCAAGCTACTTGATTGAGATCTGAACAATGTTTGTGGCTGTAACTCCTTGGAGACATTATGGCCTCGACCGTCTTCAGGCATTCGGCTCTGTCTATGAAAATGTTGCTTCTGTACAATAAATATGTTTATAAAAGATTTTATAGCACACTGTGCGTAAAATGACCGCTTTTTAAGAAAATGCACTCACTTATCTTTATACATAAACGTTACTGTCTAGTTAGGTCAAGTCATGGATATTCGGCAAACCGCCAAATATAATAAACTTGAATTTTCTCAACGTCAGACACGTATCACGCAACAATTTTCTCAACGTCAGACACGTATCACGCAACAATTACTTTTCCCATCCCATAAAACATCTTTATTTCGAGGAAGTTTTCGATACTGCGCCACAAGATGTTGGAATAATATCCCTACCCTTCTAAAGCTTTCTTAATCAGTAATAGTAGATTATTAACCAAGGGCTGTATGACATCAATTGCATACGAGGTTTTTGGCGCCTGAGCGAAGCGAAGGCGCTAATTAACCCGAGTATGCAATTGATGCTTACGCCCGAGATAAATACTCTGCTTTACATATCGATTGTGAGGTAAGTAAACAACAAGACAGCAGGTTTCAATGAACATTTATTAAGAAAAAAATGTGTATTTAATTAAAATTAACGGCGGTAATGTATTTTCGACAACTGTTTTTGCCCTTTCTTTAATAAAATCGGGCGTTAGATCTATGTCTTCGTCACTAGACATGTTTAAAACTTTTGAAAAAGAACTCAAACAAGAAAATTAATTACTTTCGCGCCTACTAGTAGACTGCCTTTTTTTTTTTCACGCACGCAAGCGCGTTAAATCTTGCTGGCCAGTTTGATTTTTAAATCGATTCCATGTAACATACGATGTGGAAACAAATAGTTCTATATTTAAAATAAAATCTTTATAAAATAAATTGTCTAGATTCCGATTCGAGTAATTAATCGATACCGAGAAAAAAAATATTAACTTTTTAAAAATATTCTTCGTGCAGTATGAGTATGACAGTTCTTTTTTCAAATTCCAAAACCTATGCTGTAATGATAGTCATACACCCCGGCATTCAGGGGTGTAAGGGTGTACTTACAGAGCAAGAGATATGTAAATAACTTTAGATATAGGTACAAAAGATTTTTATTAAATGTACAAAAAGAGAAGCAGCAGTAATGTAATACTTATATGTATACACCCTCTTTCAATAGAATCCGGCAGTAATGTACACAAATAATGTTTTATAAAAAATAACAGATAATGCAAATTGTTATAATAACCTATTATTATTACAGCCTGTAATTAAATATAATAATTATTATTATTATTATAACAAATTGCATTATCTGTTATTTTTTATAAAACATTATTTGTTTACATTATTGCCGGATTCTATTCAAAGGTACTTTAGGTATATAATATTTCCAATGCTTTGATAATTTTATTTTATTGTATTTGTTATATATAAATATATATTTTTTTCTGGACTTCCCACTGCTGTTCTGTTCTTTTGTGGAAGTTTGTTTATAAATGTGTATGACTGGATGCCAACCCAATCTTGTTATGTTTATAAATTTGTAATTTGTATTGTTTAAAAATCTGTACCTTGTTTATAAATGTGTACGACTGGATGCCAACCCAATCTAAAATCTGGGCATCCTCTGAAAATCAGCGTCGTGGCTACAGCTGCGACATTATGCTGAGCGGAGACCCATTTGGTATCATTTAGTTTTTAAGTACTTAAAATGTTCCTAAAAATAGTTATTAAGTTTTAAGTTTTGATACCAAATAAACATTTTTCTTTCTTTCTTTCTTTCAAATGCAAGGCCATCTGAGGTTATATTAATTGGCGACTTAGTAGACGGTTTTGTTTTTTAATCTACAAGATGGATCTAAGCTATGATCTGGACTGCGGTCAATCGTTTAAGCAATGATGACAATTAAGAGGGTTACATAAATTATTAAAAATGAATAAAACAGTAATGAAGTTTACTCAAAAATGTTTGTAATGTGGTCATTATCCTGACAACCTTCTTTGAGCCAAGTTGACCTTTCCGCGCTACTTGAATAGGCGCCAGCAAAGTTGTATGGAATTTCATTGCTGATGAGTTTAAGCCACCAGCAATTTGTTTTGAACCTTCGGTCTCGGCTTTTATTACACCTTGTCCATCAAGGGCTGCAATGCTGACCGCGCTATGTAGACCTGGGGCTGCGCTTTCGGCCATCTACAGTGCTGCCAGCAACGCAGTTATTACAGACCGCGGCAGTTATATACTATTGCCCAACGCGATTACCTGCACGAACGAGGAAAACTCGACAATACTGAAGTAATCCCCCGCGTTCAAGTCGCTCAGTATGCTCTGCATTGCCTCGCGCAGCTGCACGATCTTGCGGTCCATCATCGAGCCGGACGTGTCCAGCACGAACACCACGTGCTTGTTGAGCGGCGGCAGCGAGGGCGGGGAGAAGAAGTGCACGAAGTAGCCGTCGTTCACCTGCCAGACAAACAACTTTAGGTTAAGAGCGGTATCGCAATCGGATTGTGAAATACCCGCCTTTTTCTAAGTAATCGAAACAGAACACTTAAATTCAAAATTCACTCAATAGTTATTCAACAAAACCTTATTACCTATGTATTGTGTATGTTGGTATCGCAAAGTTTCCATTGGTTACCGTAAATTAGAATTTCAGATTTACTGAAACCAACGGAAACTTTGCGAATGCAGTATACACAATACATGGGTAATAAGGTTTTGTTGAATAACTATTGAGTGAATTTTGAATTTAAGTGTTAAGTTTCGATTGATTAGAAAAAGGCGGCTATTTCACAATCCGGCTGCGATCTGCAAAGTGTGACTACTTGATTAACTTTAGGTTCTGTTGTAATAAAACAAAACACAAAAGCCGCCGCTAAACCATACTTGTAAAAAACTTGACGAGACCTCCTTTTTTAAATCATATTTAACTCTAAAATTACCCTTTTTCTAGAACAGCTAATTTTTTCATGAGAATTTAAATCAATCTCAAGTATATCATCATTTGTATCAAAACATAATATTGCGAGCGGTAATATATGAATAATACCATTACACTCCTTCTAACTAAAGTTACAAGTTTTTCACTTTATCTAAATACTAATGTTTACCTAACAGATAGAGATCTGGGTAGTTCTTCTTTTTAATTACCAATTTGAAATAAGGGGCGTTTTATAATTTAAAAAAGGGTTTTGATATGTTCTTATATCTAATATATAGCATGAGCTTTGCTTAAGTGATAGCTAAGAGTTACAGGAGATAATCAGTAATAATCTGCAACAAACGGAAAAAAAAGTTTCTGTTCCATATTTAATCGGAAAAGCGTTGTCCCTTTTGCACCTACGTCACGATTCGTAATTTACAAGTAATTTCGTGCAACATAGAATTTTACTTAGTTAGTGTCATTTAAGCCAGGAACAAGCAACATTTTTAAAACACTGTTTTAAAAACAAACAATTACCTTAATTTATTTGCGAAAACTAAGAACAACTCAAAATTCTGATTAAGTGCTCCTACGTCACGGTTTTTGCAAAGTATTAACAGAAATAATAAAATATAACAGAAACAAAAATTTGAAGGTATAAATAAAAATATATTATTATTTCAAAAAGAAATTTCGCGAATGTTGTAATTTTTTTCATACTATAAAAATAATTCAAATATATTTTTAAGTCATATTTTATGCAGATCGAGGGCAAATTTATGGTTATAAAAAAGAAGAATTACCCATCTACCATGAGCGTATAAGTTTACCAGAATCTCTCCATCCTTGGGACGGTCCACGTCGTATTGTACCACGAACTGTCCCAGCACTCCTTCAGCCTTGTCCTGATCCTCTTCATCCCCTCTGTACCACCACGGCCGCGATGACAGCGAGTGTGCCTCTTTACTTTTTTCCTAAATTAAGAAAAATATATATTTAGGACAATTATAACAGAGAGGCGCAAAGTCATCGCGGAAGCGTCTTCACTCGCCCAGAAGAAGGCAGTCTGAATCTGCTGAAACTGGTCGGCTAACCCGGTCAAAAATAGGTATTAGAGCGAGCCGTTTTGCAATAATCAATTACCTGTATTTTATCGGACTCATTGTCTGATAATTAATAATATTTCATACCTTACTAAATATACATAACAATATGTACTCAGTAAACTATACCTTGACCATAACCGCTGTGCATCACCTCAGGCGCCGCGCGCTGAGGCAGGGGAAGGAAAGGACATAGCATGAGTTCACATGAGATCGATATTGCCGAACAAATCTCACGATATCGGCATACATTGTATTTTATGTATTTTGCATTTTATCTGATGCGAATTATAAGTTCAGTCTTTTTTACGAAACATAAAATGTTTAAAAAAGAATCATAATTGTAATATAACGTACCTAGTTACTTATTTTACATACTACATATTTTCTAATAAATATAAAAAGCTTATATCCTTAAAATATTGTAAATCAATCTCGTCAGATACAACAATATCGATCTCATGTGAAGTCATGCTACTCTTTCCTTTCCGCCCCCGCCTCGCCACGCGGCGCCTAAGGCGAAACACATCGGTTACGGTCAAGCTATAAATATGAGAGGACATTACAATTGAGAAAATCAGACAAGAAACGAACTTTCCGAAAGAGACATTGGGACTCGAAACTACGCATCCACCTAAATGGTAGCTGACCATATATCGATTTCGAAATATTGTTTTCTGGTTGATTTCATAATTTTTAATGCGCTCTTATAATAAGATAGAGGAACAAAGTTATGGATTTCACTCAAAACCCAAGTTAAAGTGTACCGTTCCACCGTGTTTTTTTTCTCATGGTTTTGTATCTAGTTTCACCTTACAGAGGCCAAAAAGAATAAAAGGAAGGGTAATTAATACGTACAATATAAACTTCCATCAGTCTCTTTTGCTCCTCGAGGTCGGGACTGAAAGTGATGGTGGCCTCTTTGCCATCTTGGGATTTCTCGATCACTGCCTTTGAGTTTTCTGAAAATATAACAAATCAATAAATAAAAATAAAAATTCCGTTCAGTTGGAAGACTTGGAAACATGAACCATTTCCATGCAAGAGCAATTTTTTCCAGATCCAAGCAACAACTGGACGGTTTTTTTAAGGACTAGATATTGTTTTTGTGTCTGTGGTTAAATGTCACACGAATTTTGCGCAGTAGGTGGTCACGTCAACTGCACTTGTCGTAGCTTTCAAAGGTGTCAGGGTAGGTACGCACGATAATGTTACTATATTATGACAGAGCAGCAGGTAGTACTCGAGTTTAGGTGGTAGAACTGATGCCGGGCTCAATTGTGGAGGTACCACCATTACTTGCAAACCCCGGAGAGTAAGAGGGCAGCTCTCAAACAGGCACAACCAGGTGGCCCACTATTCCTGGGACCAATTGATGGCGGTATGGTACATCCATCCCCATTTACCGGCCCTTATATAAACGGACAGGTGACGGGCAGCGGCGTCACCGGTGCGAGGCGCGAGGGTTTCGGTACCGCGCTCACCGCTAGCTCAGCGTGTGTGAATATGGGCATTTCTTCCAGGAGGACCGCCAATAGTGGCGAAATCTTTGAAAAACCTATGTCCATCAGTGGACGAACCAGGCTGATGGATGGATGAATGTATGGATGGACAGAGTAGCACTTTCTTAGGCACACAGATGGCAAAAGCTGGAGAGTGTGAACATGGTCAAAGATGGCGTCGTAGTTGTACTTTTTCGAAGCAGAAGACTGCTGACTGCTAAATCGTACACCCGTTAACTTTGTTGACCCAAATTCCAAGATCATAAAGATTCTCAAGACCCTGTTTCGGATACTGCCCCTTGCGCATGTACAAATGGGAGTTTCGTCATGCGCAGTGTTTGTATATTTACCATCACCACTGACACTTCTTGCTCTAAAAAGCCGATAGATCCCACCCCGTATATTATTGAATCATAAAAATGGTCACTGAAATGTGGTTGAGTTGTTGACTGGCCCAGTAACGTCCTTAAACATGTCGACACAGGTCGTGATGAAGATGTAAAGTATTTTCCTGCGCATCCACCTCGTTCCTGCGTTGCACCTCCTTCACATGCACCAGCACGCGCAGCTTGGGCACCAGCACGCCGAGATGCAGGTTGATGGCGTGGTTTTGGACGTAAAGTACTCACGAGCGTCATCCTCCTGCGCGTCCACCTCGTTCCCGGTCCTGATCTCTGGGACCCTCAGCTGCGTGAGCCGCTGCGCCTCCTTCACATGCACCAGCACGCGCAGCTTGGGCACCAGCACACCGGGGTGCAGGTTGATGGCGTGGTTGTAGACACCGTTGCGACGGGTCAACAGCTCCTCGTAAGTGAGATTGAATACGGCTTCCGTATTGGGTTCCACGTTCACAGAGACGGTGAAATGGTTGGAGTCACGCGCTCTGGGAAGAAGTTAGACTATAAATGTCAGCGTGATATAGAAATAGAAAATAGTTTGTTTGTAAAGAACTTATCGTATATGTTGGGACATCCTTTTAAGTATTAAAAATACCTATGCCAGGATGTCCCGCTCCTTCTTACAGGAAAGTTTACAAAGTAAACTTATTAAATTTATAATACTTAGTGTATAATGAGTGTTGAATGTGTGTGTGCTTGCTTGCTGGTTGTTGCAATTAAGTATAAACTACATCTCATAGGCTTACGACCGAAAATTTGGGATCAGCGTTTAATAGCTGCTAGGGAGATATATTCCATTGGGTAAAATTAGGTTACTTTATAAACAACCGTGACAAAACCTACCACGTCGCAAGTAAATTGTCAAAGCCGTGAAATTATAATTGCATAGATATTTTCGTACAAGAATTTTGGTCAATTGTCTCAAATTTATAAAAAAAGCAGGGGCCAATTTAAGTTTTTGTTTCGGATTTTATCTATCAGAGATATCCCAAACATAGCCCGCTCCATAGCTCGTTCAGCGACCTTGAATCGGTGGATCACGCCCTTTGTAAGAGACTACGTTTCAGCGCCGCATCGTACGTCATCACAGGAAGGATGCACTGGTTATACATCCTTTAAGCACTGCGGTATAGACGACGTAAATATATGACGCAACTTCCCGAATGCTGGGCCATCCCAAGCATATTCTTCTGTTAGCTTCAGCGTCGAAGTTGTTTTTAGACAGCTGTGTAACTTGACCCAGATAAACATATTTTTGAACAACTTCGATGTTGACATTGTTGACGGTTACTGGACGGTGTTATATTACTAATATAGTAACTTATTGATTTAATTTACATTGAATCAACTTTAATTAACTTAATTTGTTTAATATGGACTTTTATCCGAAATAGAATATTTTAAATTATTATTAATTAATAATAATTACCAACCTGGCATAGAAAAACAAATAATAAAAGAGAATGGGAAGTTATGGGGGAGGCCTTTGCTCAGAAATGGGCAGCTGAGATTTAAATTTAATTTTATAATGATTTTAATCTATATATATAAAAAGAGAAGTCCTGACTGACTGATTCATTGACTGACTCATCAACGCACAGCCCAAACCTCAGAATAAGGAATACAAATAGAAGCCTGGCTAAAATAAGAACTGGGCATTAGCCATTGTACTCATCTAACGTAAATTACTCCTGTGTACGAGTGAATGAAACGACGGACCGCACTTACTTTATATTTTTTCCTGGTGTGTCACTAGATTGAACCAAACAAATGTCAGATGGATGTAATTTGGATGTATTTTAAAAATTATAATACCATCAAATTAAATACGTCTCATCATTGTATCGTTGTGTTGTAATATCGTTCGTTGCGTGCACCACATCTTACTTTGGTGGCATCGAAATGTCTAATGCATTTTGCGAAAGTTTACAGCTTCACCGAGAGAAATTAAATATTTTGGTGTTCTTCCTCTCGAAATTCGTGAAAGTGTGATTTATTATTGTTTGTGTGGATTGTTTTTTCAACTTTGTAATAAAATGTCTTGTGCGATTGAAGGCTGTAAATCGCATACAGGAAGAAAAGAAAACAACAATGAAGCAATATCATTTCATCGGTGAGTTCTGATAGTTTTTATGTTAATAAGTTGCAGGATCGTACCTAAAACTCAGTAACAATAATAGTAGTTTTTGTAAATCATACTCGTGTTCAATTCTACACCGATATTTGCCTGTTTTGTATAGATTTTCTGCCGACTATTAAAGGTTATGTTTTTCGCATAGTGATGTACTAAAGTCCGTGTGGCAAACTATCGAACATTGGTTCCCGCGGCAGCCGTGCATAAAGGATAATACCGCAGATTAACTGCAGCGCGAGTTAAAAGAAAAATAATGCCGAATAAATATCGCTACATTTTTTTGTTACAGATTTCCAAAAAGGGAAGAATTAAAAAGCGAATGGCTTAGACGAATAATTAGACCAAAGGCAATTAAAAAAAGCAGTCATATTTGTTCGAAACACTTTACGCCGGATTCTTTTGGACCAAGCGAAAATTTAAAATGGAGACGGTTAAAAGCAGATGCTTTACCGACGTTATATTAACCAGATACAGACACATTGGTAACCTTTAAATAATTATGTATAATTGCATTATCAATCTTGTTTGTAGGTACGTGCTTGTACTATACTATAGTATATTAACTCGATAATTTTTCAATTTTAGGCAACAGAACCAGTACCTATGGATGTCTGTGGTGTAGAAAAGTGCATACTTCTATGTTCGCAAATCGTTCTGAAAGGCCTGTTCAGAACTTGTACGTTACTTCCGTGATCGACTTCACGAAGAAATTCCGCAGATCAAGGCATTTTCGTACTTAGTGGTTGACAATAAAAGTACTTTGACAGGGTAGTTCTATCGTGAAATGAATTTTGGGAATGCTTATTGACTTGAACTGCGCATAATTTGATTTCTTATTACAGGCTATTAGGTATTTTAATCGTTCATTATTTGTTATTAGTTATTATTCAAGATAAGTTGATGTCTATTTGATAGAAATAATGAAAAAATTTAAATTACCTCTGTAGTAATTGCGCTGTCATCGCTCATCATTGACATAATATTATTATTACGAATCCTATAAGTCTATGATTATTATAATTTCTATTGTTGCGATTAATTCCTTCCTCCTTGATTGAACAAAGACGCGACATCAACGAACATCTATTTGATTGAGTTAAGAGGCGACTTAAAAAGTATCCACTTAAATAGTTTACGGTTGTATCTCTGATACAAGCTACAGCATTTTTTGTACTAGAAACAAGCACATGACTTAACTTGGACTTAACTTATGTACCTACTTGCCTACGATATAGTAATTTGTACTTAATAAAAATATTATGCTAAACGAAAGATATCCTTTCATTAATTCCTTATTTACACAATATATGTCCACATTGTCCACAATTACATGTGTCCCACTGGGATAGACAGAGACCACTTTGCTATTAATTCTCTTGGCCTCCTTCCAAAGCAAGAGGATGTCACCAGAAAGGTGGGTGCCTCTTGCATTCTCTTTTTTTTCACAATTTGATACGATATAATGTCTGGTAAGCAGATTGGTCGTGGTTCGTTTCGATTTGGTTTATTTATCGTAGTCAAAAATCGACATTGTTACATCACTAGCAAAGCAACGAACTAGTGACAACCTACCTAATTAAGAAAAAACGAATACATATCCATCTCTCTCTAACGCACTAGAATGTCGTAAGAAAATCAAGGATAGGTGTCTTTCTCCGCGTATTATTTTAGCCAGGCTTCTATTTGTATTCCTTATTCTGAGGCCCAAACCCTTCGACCTAGAAAGCTGAAATTTTGCACAAAGCTTCCCTTTGTAATGTAAACAAGGAATAAGAAAGGGTTTTTCGAAATTCTACCCCTAAGGGGGTGAAACGGGGGTCCAAAGTTTGTATGGGGAAACAAGATTAGTTAGACTATTTTATTCGAGACTTCACAGGAGTACTCCTATTCATAAATGAGTAAACACGTGTTTCAGGTTTTTTCAGAATTCAACCCCTAAAAGGGGGAAATGGGGTGACAAAGTCTGAAAATCAACATGGGTATCGTTTGTATGGTTTATCGGGTCGCTGATTACGAAAACAACAACGATTTCTAAATCCAACGTAGTGAACGTGAAATAACATCATTTCCTGTTGGGGTGCGATGGGGTTGAAATTTTGAAATGTGTAAATATCAATATGGGTGTCGTTTTTATGGTTTTCTTGGACATTAATTACGAAAATTGCATCGATTTTGACATTTAATATAGTGGACATGAAAATGTATGTGTGCCAGAGCAAATCGGCTGTTGTTGACGGACAGACAGACAGCCACACAAGTGATCATATTAGGGTTCCATTATTTCCTTTTGAGGTCAATCTATATATATCTATCTAATATCTATGTGTCTATCTATCTATCTATCTATCTGTCTAAATCTATCTATATTCCAGCAAAATATCTTTGGAACGGAAGGGATATACTTGGGATATACTTGGACCACGGTGTGCCAAAAAAGTTTTTCTTTTTTTAATGTCAAAACTTTGACGGCCTGTATCTCCCAAACGGCTGGAGTTAGGCCCATGTTGATGGCTGTCTAACTGCCGAAAGTATCAAAACTTTACAGACCCTTATCTCCCAAACGGCTGATGCTAGACCCATGTTCATGGTACTCTAAGAAAAGGGCTCGGTGAGATCTAGACGACGGTAAAAAAAAACGAAAAGAAGAAAAATTGACAGAATTTTGATCGGCCATATCTCCCGAACGGCTAATCGTAGGGAGTTTTGGTTTCAACTATAGTGATCAGTCAAGGTAGGGCTACATGACAAAAAAAATAATTTTACAGGTTTTGACAGTTTTTGACAGGTCACACGAAACTCGGTATCGAAGGGCATTCAAGGTTGCCGATTACGCTGCCGTATTCAAATTTGTCATTTTTTGACAACTGATACGGATTTTGATACTTTTTCGGAAAAACTTTGATCGGTGAGTCCCTGTGGGAGTGAGAGCTCTTATAAACGTACTTTAAATATGAATAAAAAAAAACTAATAGGTAATAGGCCCCGTCAAAGAGACTTTACCTGGAGATCAAAGAATTGCACCAAAAACACTCCAAACCAGATTTAAATAATATGTTGTGTAAAAAGTACTACACAAAAACTAAATCAACGCGGGCGAAGCCGCGGGCAAAAGCTAGTAATAGGTATAAGTAAATAATAGTTAAGATGCATGAAATAATAAATAATAAGAAAATTATAACAATTAAAGGAATATTTTTTTTTAAGATGCATGAAATTATTAAAAAAATATTATCAATTTCAATGCAAACATATACTTTAAAAATATGTGTATATAATATAATATATTAATGTAAAATGCCCACATGCTCAGAAATAAAGGCTATTTTAATTTTTATTTTATTTATTTATTTACCTGAAAATATTCAGTTAGCACCACTTTATTTAGTCATCTGTAAAGCTTCTGTCGTTCACAAATGCATGAGTTCCGTAAGTAGATTTATCTTTTACGAAATACGATGAATTCGCTTAGATAAAATTATGTTAAGGTGTGTTAATTCGAAAACTATTTCGAGATTTAGGTTTAATAAGCCATATTTTAGAACTTGTGGTCTACAAAACCTCATGATGGTGAATATTTTTACGAAAAAGCTGCAACTTCCATTTGCCTTCGTGTGACGTCACTTGAGAAATGGCTGTTTAGAAATGTTGCTATCCAGATCAATTTATAAAAATTCGCTGCCGACTGATTTGACAAATGGATGACAGATGAGTAGACAGACAGAGACAGACCACTTTTTTATAAGCAATCACACATCACAATCAGTATAATGTCTAAAATCTCAAGTGACGTCATAACCGACAATTCTTTAAGAAAATCATAAAAAGATAATGGTTCATTTATATACCAAAATAATGAAAACTGTCTTAAAATGGCGTATACACAAGGAATTTTTTTATTTTTTTTTATTTAAGCTATGGGACTTGTAGAAATATGACGTTGTCGAAGGTTTATCTCTTTTTCCACCAACATGAAAAACAGCATAACTGAAGTCGGATTTTTAGGGTTTCGTACCCAAAGGGTAACCGACGGGACCCTATCATTAAGACTCCTCTGTCCGTCTGTCACCAGGCTGTATCTCATGAACCGTGATATTAGACAGTTGAAATTTTAACAGATGATGTATTTCTGTTGCCGCTATAACAACAAATACTAAAAACAGAAAAAAAAATCATGGGGGCTCCCATAGAACAGACATGTTTTTGCCGTTTTTATGTTGCATACAGATTGGATTTTATTCTAAGGATTTAATTTTAGAAATATTAAGATTAAGAAATTTTAATAGATTTATTTATGTAATGTTAATTACTACAAAATAAAATTATTTATTATTAAAATAAATAATTAAAAGGAGAACATTTTTCTCGATCTAAATCTTGACTACGGAGAGACGGTCGGAGCCGGTCCGACGAACAGACGGACTCCATATGACAAAAAACTGTAAATAATATCTGCAATTCTATAATCACAAGTGCCCTATTGATAGCTTTTAGATAACATGCTGTTTGTATACATTTCTCCTCACATTCTGATAAGGAATTATACAAAGATGGACGGTAAAACCGAAACCAAAACTTACGTAAGTATACTTTATTACACATATCATTAAAAAAAAAGGCTGTCAAGTGAACGTTGTGTACAATATATTGGGTTCTGTTAATGTAGGAGTAATCGGTTTGAAAATTCAGTTAATTTGACGCGCAATATTATTTTTTGATCTGTGACGTCGGTGTGCCTTCATACACCTTTTAGCAAAGTCAAAGTCAATCTATAGGCAGTTGTTTTATAGTTGTACCGCTGAGAAAGACAATTTTTTGGATGGGTATGAAAAAAATAAATATATGTTAAATATATTGTGAAATAAGTGGTTTTGAGAATTTTTCCTCTGCAGTGAAAGTATGAGCGGTGAATCCCTTCTGCTGCCTGCCTGTGCTTGTCCTTCAATCTTCCTTGTTGCACACATTTTAGTTTCTAGGTCAACGGAAATACCCCTTTTGTACCAGTTGACTCATCATGTCATTGTAGCCATTCAGTCAGAAGCCTGTTTTTTCAAGAAATGATCTTTATATAATTATCTTTATTTATAATAGGATCTTTGATATAGCTCAAGCTGGTCCTCTAAAAAGACCGCTTTGGATGAATCATATTATGATTCTGTTGTAATGCCGTCTCTTTTGCACGCATGTAGAAACTCTGTCTCATCCTACTTTAAAATCATTTCATGATTCACCCTAGTTGGCCTTTTTAGGTCCCCTGGTCCCGATAGAAATGGTCTTGACAGACAGATTGACAAACGGACGATCGTACAGGCAGACAGAAAACGCAGCGATCCCATAATTCTGTTTTCCGTTTTAATCCCGTTCCAGCGATGCCGTTTTTTCATTTGTTACGGAACCCTCCAACCTCTAGAACGCAAAGATCGACTACTCACTTAGTAGCGACGTGGGCTGCACTGATGCCTTGAGACACTGCTTGATTGTATATCTGTTTCGCTTCTTCTTTTTCCTTTACATAAGCTTTGTACGGCTTTCCGTTGAGGATCCTGCGAAAAAAAAGTTATTAAGGCCTGGTCCATGGTGCACAACGTTCCTATTGAGTGATTTTGAACTTAATCATATTGTCAGAAAGTCTACATTTGTTTCGATTCGGCGCAATACACCTTAACTTATTTGACAGGACTAACCTTATTTTGAGCGTCTTAAAAGTTTTCAGAAGCTCATAGATACTGTATTATTATACAACGTGTAACAGAAAGGTGTAACCATATTTGAAGAGCTTATTCGGTCAATGATATAGAACAACTTTTACTATGGAGCCAACCATAAAATTAAAAAAAAAAATCTGCCCTTCCATACATTTCAGCCGAGCGGCATTGCATTTTTCTATGAAAAAGTTAATTTTTTTTTCGAGATACAGGGTTTGTTCCATAGTAAAAGTTGTTCTATACCATTGACTGAATAAGCTCTTCAAATATGGTTACACCTTTCTGTTACACGTTGTATATACAAGGTGACTTTTTGATCATCGTCCAAATTCATACTGGTGGCTTGGTAAGTGATCAGTATCATTGATCAATAACAATTTTTGCAAAATTCGTAAAATGAAATTTCGACTTCCCATAGTGATTTACTCGTAACTGGAAGTGAATTTCTATGGGAAGCCGAAATTTCATTTTACGAATTTCACAAAAATTGTTATTGATCCAAGATACTGATCACTTATCAAGCCTCCAGTATGAATTTGGACTATGATCAAAAAGTCACCTTGTATACATTATATTAATGACTTATCAATTGACTTATCAATTTCCTTCGCCCCATGCCTAATGTAAAAATATTTGGTGTTACTACAAAACAGCGTTAATTTTTAGACAGTGTTTAAATCTGTCGTTGTCACCTTTTTTTTCATATTGTAAAAGAGTGACAGCAACAGATTTAAAAACTGTCTAAAGTTAAACACAGTTTTGTGGTAAGACCGAATATGTTTCAAAAATATATAATTTTTATAATCTATTTTCCATTCTATAAAAGTATAAAACAAAAGTACAATTTCGATCTTCTACGTCTACATGATCGACAAAGCTATTCATTCATAAGATTCAGGGTCCACACTCAATAATTGAATGTCTTACTTTGGCACTGGGTTTAAAAACAAAAGCACCAAAAACAGTATTCTATTGCAACACAACTCACGCAAATGGTTTTGGATTGTAATTGGATATGGACATAAATAACATGGTAAATCCAGCTGCAACTCCTTTTGTGATCTTATATTTTGTGTTACACAATATTGAATGGCATATGGTGAGCATAGTACCTATACGTCAAGCATAGTCATGAACAACGAATATCGCTATTGAGATTATCTCCAGTTGCAAACCATAAAGCTTTTTTAAGCGATTAGCTGCATAGCTAATCTGTGTTTTTTAAAGGACACAATGGACACTAGTAGACGTTAAATAAGTAAGAACACATCGAAAAAAAATTTATACATATTCGGTAAAATAGACTTGCGGAAAATCTCAAATTCTTTTTGCTTTCAACATCTAGCGGCATCTAGCGAAACTTTTTGGCACCGGGTCTTTTTAAAATAATTGGACCCTGCTGAACACGAATCTGCCCGGATGGTACCCCCCTCCTCAGCTGGGATTCCCCCCTGCGCAGCTTGGATTCCCCTTCCCCTTAAAACGTGTCCCTGACCGGGATTTTTTTATTTTCTGCAGAAACTACGAGTATTAGAGCTAGGAGACACCTGTCAATGGCAAATATTCTCTTTATTAAATTCTCTACAATATGCTTTTTAGTTTATTTTGATGGGATGAGTAATTTTTGAATGCATGCCCTAAAAAGCGTGTATTATATGACGTATGTGCCCGAAGTACGGCGATAACGCTCACCAAACACGTTGGGACGTTGAAATCGTTGGTGAAAAGATCGTGTTAAGAGTGTTTACTGTTCTCGAGACAGTCCACACTGAATCCCCGGAGATCTAATATGTCGGGACTCGTGATTATACAATATTATGTTTTATATTCATAGTTTTATATCAAGTTTGTTACTCTTTCACCGCGAGCGAAGCCGTGGTCAACAGGCTAGTCCCTTATATAACAGTGAAAACTGTAGCAAAATTTGTTTAGTGGTTTTCTTGTCACAGATGACGTTGCATTTTGTCTATATTTGTTAAAATAAAACCCTGACTGACTGACCTATCAACTCCTAGACCAAACTATTGGATGTACTATGAAATTTGAACTGTAGGTTCCTTGACATCAGCTAAGGGATTATAGGAATATCTTAGAAATATTTGGTTACTTCGGCTGTCTTTAAGATTAAACGTCAGTCACTTGGGGAAAAGTGCAAAACATAACTTTGTTTTTATTGCTTGGAAGTTAAAATTTTAAAAAAACATTTTGATATGTGGCAGTTCACGCCAATAGTTTAGTATTTAGTGAGGTTTATAAAGCATGAGTTTGCAATTTAATACACAATTAGTCATGATCTTATCCAAACAAAGTTAAAACAGGATTTTAAGTTGGTTTTGAGAAGATCATGACTTTATAAACCTCACTAATCTTGAGCTATTGGCGTCAAATGCAACAGGCCAAAATGATTTTCAATTTTAAATTTCTATACAAGAAAAACAAAGTTAAGTTATGCGCTTTGCGCTAAGCTACTGACGCTCCATTCAAAGAGTCGAAGTATAAGGAAACAAAATACTCGCAGCTCAAGCTTTAATCAATATTAAAGCGCGCGGCTAGAGATTAGCGACACAATAAGCGAAGATAGTCCGCTTTATCAAATCCCGATACCCCAAAACCCACTTCCCTCTATTTACTCAAATCCCGATACCCCAAAACCCACTTCCCTCTATTTACACCGTCCTCGTAGACGAAGGCGGCAAAATCACTCAATAACACCAAATACTCAACAAGCCGCAAACACCACCACATACACGCCTAACGGCCTAACACTCTCGCCGGCGCAGAATATGGTTACTACGCAATGACACACGTTACAAATACGTGCCCGGTCGGTTTTCACCCACACATAAATCACAGCCGCCTTAGGTGTCACCTTGCCCCCTTGGAGACATACTCGTACCATGTGCGCACTTAAATAAATATTTCAATGCATGTGCTCGTAAAGGCCCATTTTTTATGCATCAAAACCGAACAGAAAGTCGATTATTTTGCCCTAGGGCTTTATTATTATAATTTTTTTTTTTTTTATGCAATGTTTGGCCTTTTTTGTGTACCATAGATGTTATACTTTTTTTCCACTTTTTAACGGCTCTGGATACAATCCTTTTGAGCCAATCATAATTTAAAGTTCACAAGATTATATTTGTTTTCATTTCCTCACACTATGCATTGAAAAACGTTGTATGATACACGGGCGTAAAAGCAATAAATTACTCGGTTACGTTTAAAACGCTCGCTACGCTCGTGTTTTAAATCGTCCTCGTAATTTATTCCTTTGCGCCCTTGTAGCATAAACTACTATTGATTAAGGCTGAGTACTTTCTGAAACCCTTACTTTAAAGGTAAAGTTGTAAAGGCCAAAAGGCTAACAATAATATAAAACCAAATTAAAAAAAAAAGTCCGCTTTAAGTATAGTGAGTACGACTTACATGACAAATCCGCTGATGAAGGCGGTCTCCGGCAACAGGACCCTGAAGGTGGCCTCCTGCGCCTGGCTCGCCGGGTTGCGCACCTTAGTCACGACAGCCGTGTACGCGTACCGCAGCGACACTTCGGACTTGACGTCCATTTCCGTCAACTTGATGGGGGCTGGTGGCTCCGAGGTCGTCAGCTCTTCAGATTGGCCAGTCGTCGGTGGTAACGGAGTCTGAGAGAAAAGTGGGTTTCTTACCGAAATATAAAAAAAACCGCCAAGAGCAAGCCGAGCACGCACAATTAGGGTTCCGTAGAGTAAGCAGTCAAAAGTTTTCTTTTTTTTTAATCGTGTTAGCAACTCTCACTCTGTTAAAATAACCTACAGAGATGCCTGTGCCAGCGTGCGGCTGTGTGATCAGTTACGATTCGCGGTTAAGTAACGCATGGCATGGTAAGTCCTTGGATGGGTGACCATTAGCATAGATAAATAAAGGAAGGATAGATTGCTCACTCCATACATTAGAACAAAGCCCGCGTAAAACTTATTATTTTCGCCGGTACCTAGTAGTTCGACTTATTATTTTTGATGTCGCTACTATACTAGATAAATTGTGACATACCTAGTGCCATCTATCGAACAGTTGATGAAACGAAATTCGATGTGTGTGTGTGTGTGCGCAGCAACTACACTGCGCCCACAAAAACAAAAATTTGCTAGAATACGACAATACGCGACACATGGCATACCATAAATCTGAGGATAAATCGCACAACCGTGCATGACAGTTGAGTCAAAGAGTAAAGTTATATACCGGTATGTATGAGTAGTGTGTGTTAGGTAAATAAAGCGTATTTTAATGCACATATTTATGCGTTGTGCGCCATCTACCGGAATTCAGAATAACCATCTGCACGCTTAGTTAGATTGCCAGCTTACCACCGAAAGTTTAATGAAAAAAATGTTAAAAACACCTGATTAAGAATTCACTATTTTCTGATGCGATGTTATGAAAATTTTGTGTTTTTATTCATAAAATAAATAAATATGATGAACCAGAACAGTAAAATGCTATATTTCGTCGATTTCAGACAAATTTTATTTCCAGCGAGACAAGTAACGCCATCTAGCAAAATTTTTTTTAGTATTGCGAACAGCACAAGGAGATAGCAATCTATCCTTCCTTTATTTATCTATGCCATTAGTAACATTTACATCTGGGTCCCTCCGTGAATCGGAAAGCACGTAAAGCTGTTGGTTCCGGCAGATATCGAAAGATAATGTTAAGTCATGTTAGAGGCCTGTATGGTGGTCTGAACAGCTCTGACACCAGGTATGCCAATAACCCCACAACAAGAACCGGGAAACCAGGTTTCCAGGTAATCGCATCACAGACTTTTCACATTAACCACCGTCCAGTGTGTTTACCTAAGCCCAGGGCCCAGGGAATTCCCTTGGGTCCAAAGAACAGCAGCTTCAATGATAAACATAAAGAACACATCCTGGAAAACATATGACGTGGTTAATGATAATGATGTGTGCGGTATCTCAGTGGCTGCTCGATCACGCTAGCACAAAATAGATACTACCAGAAGGCCGACTCAACGACGGAGCGAAAACAGATGCACACATGCATTCACCCGAATATCTCCGAGCTTGTCGTACGTACGCGTCTGTGTGCGTGCGCCTGTTTTCGCTAGTTATGCGGAGTAAACATTCTGTAAGTGGTTATTTTGTGACGCTAGGCTAGCACCGCACAGCAAAAAGGCAAGGTACAAAATAAAAATCTGCCCATTTATACCTTATACAACGTGTAACAGAAAGGTGTAACCATATTTGAAGAGCTTATTCAGTCAATGGTATAGAACAACTTTTACTATGGAGTCAACCCTGAAACCTCAAAAAAAAATTTACCCTTCCATACATTTCGGCCGAGCGGCATTGCATTTTTCTATGAAAGAGTAAAATTTTTTTTCGAGATACAGTTTTTGTTCCATAATAAAAGTTGTTCTATACCATTGACTGAATTGACTTATTAATCCAAGGGTTACACCTTTATGTAAGGTTATGCCTATGCAATGTAAATGTGCACCTGAATCGAATCGAAAAGTCTAGTCAAATGTATTGACTAGACTTTTCAATTCGATTTACACTCTCGCGAGACACGCAGGTATGGAGGGTACCAAGCTATATGAGTAAGGACTCTATTGCATTTCGCTTTACTCATATAGCTTTGTCACGCACCAAGAGTCTTGTCGCACTGTAAACTTGTGACCACGAGAGCCTACCGAGGCGTCGAAACATCAAGCACATATCTGTTTATGTATGTTTATTCAACAAGTCAGAATAATGTGCACGCACGTCAACTTACTCAGTGGCAGTTTTTATTACGCTGTTATACGGCGCTACGGAAAAAAAATCCACATTTTAGAATTTGCATATCTACTTAAGTAAAGAAGGTATTATTTTGATAAAATAGAATTTTTGGAATCTTTTTCTAGGGACCTGTTAAACAGCTAAACACGATTGGAGAAATACGGCTTGATAAAAATATTTATTGAAATGAGGTCCTTTTCAACACCATTTCTCCTGGTTTGACAATTTTGAATGACAAATGAACATCCAATGAATTTATTAGATAGGTTTTAACAGTATCTAGGACTTGGTTAAGCGAAATTTTGATAGCAACTGAAGTACATTTTATATTAATAAAAAACCCATATTTTGCTACTTTTTCTCGTATCCGTCCCTCTCGCACTGAGGGTTGTTTCGCATATAGAGTAACAGGGACGTTAAAACCTATCTAATATAATATATTTGCAGACCATATGTCATTCTAAATTGTCAAACCAGGAGAATTGGTGTCGAAAAAGACCTCATTTCAATAAATATTTGTATCGAGCCGAATTTCTCCAATCCCGTTTCTGTTCTAACAAATCCCTAGAAAAAGATTCCAAAATTAATAAAAATATTATAAAAATTTATAAAAATAGTACATTATTTACTGAAGTAGATAATGCAAGTTCTAACAGTGTCGATTTTTTTCCGTAGCGCCTTAATTGACAGGACTAAACTTAACTTAACCGTTTCGTCTTTTTTTTCTGTATGGAAAAGACAAAGACAGGTCGCTCAAAATAAGGTTAGTCCTGTCAAATAAGTTAAGTTGCGTTGTGCCGAATCGATACAATTAACTGCCATGTATTTCTCAGTACATAACTACGAACTAGTATAAGTGTGTAGTGTGTACGTTTCTACGCATTAGCTCATACTTATACTCATTTATTGGTAAAAAGAAAAATATTTACAAGTCATTAGTTCATTAGACACACAATAAGATCATAAGGCATACCATTTGATACAATAATAATGCTATTAGTGCGATTAAATTAAATAAAATATTTACGTGCTTTGAATATCAAATGGCTAGGATTTCTTAAAAAAAAGGAAAAGGAAATATTACCATGCCTTAAAGCAGGGGTCGGCAACCGGCGGCCCGCGGGCCGCATGCGGCCCGTAGACTATCTCGGTGCGGCCCGCAAGCCTGAGGTCCGTAAGAAAAAAATACCGAAGCAAAAGGCCATATAAATTCACTAGAATTTATACGGCCATGCTGCTGGGCCATGAGAGTATTCTTGAAAGCTCGCTCCCACGCGGGGTGATAAAAATGTACCTCTATTTCATTTCTTAAGAACTGTTTATCAAGACTGTGATGTAATGTATTGTTTCTACCGAAAATAAATATTTGCTGTACTTATTCAATTCTTGGCAATTTCTTTTGCGTTTATCCGCCGCACGTGCTGCGGCGGGCGGCTCCTTTGAGACAATAGGCGGGGCGGCAGTCTTTGATTAGACGCAGGTGTGCGGCGGCGAAAAAATTCAAAACCGGTTTTAGTTAAAATCACAGCCGCGCGAGGCTCTCGCCACATTCGGTTGTGGAAATTTGCCGGAAACTCACGTCTCATCTGGTTGCTAGCTACGCGTTTCGTTTCACCTTTCTTCCCTTCGCTGATAGCTTCTCACGCACGACGTATGAGGTAAGTTGTATGCACTCGCGAGCATTTTGTTTTATTTTATTTACTGCTTGTTAATGTGAACCTTCAGATTGATGGGTAAATGTTATAAGGACGGGGATAGTAGTTACATGACATGAAGTTAGTTACGAGTGTGTCATGTTTTAATTATTATTTGAATGTGGAGTTGAATTTGTAGGTGCTAACTGGAACATATAATTTTACAACGAATTTAATTTTTTTCATTATTGTTACAGAATAATTATATAAACATGGCTTCAAGAAAAAGGAAGATAGAAGAAGAAAAAAGAGTTTTTAACGAATTATGGACAGAATTATACTTTTTTATCGAGTTTAAAGGAAAACCGTTATGCTTGATTTGTCAAAAGAGTATTTCTGTAGTAAAGGAATATAACCTGAAGCGACATTACGACACTGAGCACAAAGCTAAATTTGACTGTCTTGAAGGAGAAATACGGAAAAGGAAAATTTCCACTTTGAAATCGTCATTACAAAATCAACAAAACATATTTAAGGTTGTGGCAGACAACAGCGAATCGAATGTTCGGGCCAGTTACAGGGTAGCAGAGATTCTTGCAAAAAGTGGACGTCCGTTTACCGATAGTGAATTAGTAAAAGAGTGTGTCTTAGCTATCGCAGAAGAAATATGCCCAGAGCAGAAAAAAATGTTTGAAAGTCTTAGTCTCTCTGCAAGAACTTGCACCCGACGTACTGAAGACTTGGGTGCTAATTTGTGTGAACAACTCAGGGATAAGGCGCAGTCTTTCGACTGCTTCTCTTTAGCGATGGATGAAAGTACGGACGTGTCGGATACAGCACAGCTACTCATATTTGTACGCGGCATTGACGAAAACTTTACTGTTTACGAAGAGCTTGTGAAAATTTGCAGTTTGAAAGGTACAACTACGGGAGAAGATTTATTTCACCATGTGGAACAAGCTCTGGATTCATTGCAATTAAGCTGGGAAAAGTTAACAAGTGTCACTACCGATGGAGGCAAGAACATGAGCGGTCAAAACAAAGGTGTTGTTGGGAGAATCATCAGCAAAGTGAAAGATTCTGGATCTACTGTGCCATTGATTTTTCACTGTATTGTCCATCAAGAGGCATTGTGCTCCAAAGTTATATCCTGGAAAGAAATAATGGATACTGTAACATCCACTGTTAATTTTATAAGAAGAAATGGGCTCACACACCGTCAGTTCCAAAAGTTTTTGGAAGATCTGGAAGCTGAACATGGTGACGTGGTTTACTACTGTGAAGTGAGGTGGCTCAGTCGAGGTGCCGTTTTGGAACGGTTTTTTGATTTGAGGAAAGAAATTGGCAACTTCATGGAGATGAAAGGAAAGCCAGTAGAAGAGCTTACTAACAAACAGTGGATTATCGATCTTGGTTTTTTGACTGATTTGACTAAGGAACTGAATCAGCTCAACAAACGCTTGCAGGGAAAAAATAAATTGATTTGCGATATGTATACAGATGTAAAGTCATTTGAAATGAAACTGAAACTGTTTATCAAGCATATTGATGAAAAAAAGCTTGACCATTTTCCTAATTGCAAGAAAGCCGTGGAAGAAGCTGGAGATAATTTTGTGTGGCAAAATATTACAATGAGAAACGTGTTAACACAACTACAAACTGAGTTTGTAAATCGATTCACCGACTTTAAAAAGAGCTCCCTTAACATGGAAATATTCCAAAACCCTTTTGCAATTGATATTAGTGAGGTACCAAGCAATTTGCAAATGAACATAGTAGATTTGCAAAGTAATAGCACACTTAAAACGGCATTTAAGGAAAGCACTGACTTGATACAGTTCTACGGAGGTTTGAGTTCTGAAAACTTCAAAGAATTGAAAAAGTTTGCTCAGCAGATAATAACTATGTTTGGTAGTACATATTTGTGTGAGCAGACTTTTTCAATTCTCAACTACCGCAAAAATAAGAATTGTTCGCGGTTAACGGATGAACATTTAGACGTGATACTGCGCGTGTCTACTACTAAAATGAAAGCAGACGTTAAAAAACTTGCAAGTCAAATGCAGCCTCAAAAATCTCACTAGTTCTTACTTTTATGTTAGTATAGTAGTTCAATTAAAAAAGACATAATTGTATGAATATATATGCGTTTTATTTCAAATATTAAAAATACATGCCCGAACATATAAATATAAGTGCGGCCCGCACTGATACTCTGGCAACATATGTGGCCCGGCTATAGCATAAGGTTGCCGACCCCTGCCTTAAAGGAAAAATTACAATCATAAAAATTGTTTAGTTAGGTTATAAAAGACATGTTGTGTAAGCCATGTCTTTAGCTTTGCTCCAAATTGTGTTTTTAGGGTTCCGTACCTAAAAGGTACAAAAAAAAGTAAAAGGTACAAAAGGAACCTTTATTGTGAGACTCCGTTGTCCATCCGTCCGTCCGTCCGTATGTCACAGCCTCTGGCCTCATAACTTTAGCACCGTTAAAGATAAAGACATGAAATTTGGCACAAAAATAGCATTAATTTGCCATTACGGTGTAAAAAAATATGAAAAATTTGAAATTGTTCAAAATATTTCAAAAATAAAAAATATTATCCTTTAAATACAATATGGGTATCAAATTACAGATATTAAAAAGTTGACTGTAAAAATATATACTTTTACTATTTTAACTGGCACTGGTTTCGAGAAATCTTTATAAAACCACAAAAATATGTATGTCCCCCCCCCCTTAATGTGTTTACGTAAAGATTACAGGAAAAATAAAGCGTTTGAGAAATTCATGAAAAAAATGACAAAATTAAATTTATCACCCACAATACGGAGCAATAGGTACGCGAGTCTGACTCGCACTTGGCCGGTTTTTCTGTTATAGATTTTATGTCAGTAGGAAGAGCATTATACATTTTTGGACCTGCTTAGAGTTAGCTGACTTCGTTAGTTTATATTTTGAATTTATTTGCATGCCTCGTTATGTGAGGTTGAGAACTTGATTTCGAAGGGAATAGGTCAGGGTTGTTCCTTACAAAACCAGCTACGTAAGTGTTAATATCTTCAACTTTACAAAATAAAAACCGGCCAAGTGCGAGTCGGACTCGCGCACGAAGGTTTCCGTACCATTATCTATAAAAACGGCAAAAAAAATGTCTATTGTATGGGAGCCCCCTTAAATATTTATTTTATTCTGTTTTTTAGTATTTGTTGTTATAGCGGCAACAGAAATACATCATCTGTGAAAATTTCAACTGTCTAACTATCACGGTTCATGAGATACAGCCTGGTGACAGACGGACAGACGGACAGACGTACCGACGGACAGACAGACGGACAGCGGAGTATTAGTAATAGGGTACCATTGGTTACCCTTTGGGTACGGAACCCTAAAAATGGTTTTGCGTACGCATCTGTCGCAGTACGGGAAAGGGTCCTGACAGCTCTTTTTTGCACCCTAAAAGGGCGTGCAGACATAGCCGCGTCTCCTCCGTTCTTCACTGACCTATCACAACACAACCAATTCTACGCTCGAACGCTTCTAACATTCCTTCGTTATCGATAATTACCTTTTTGCCGTAAATTTATTGTACCGTACTAATTACTTGGAAACTAGTCATTTTCGTAACATTAGTACAACCATTAGAATTTTTGAGTTATCGGTAAAACCAAGGACAACTTTTTATATCTTGAATTAAAACACTTGTACTTGTAGTTTCACTTTATTTGTGTTAACTCCCAACCGGTTTCGGATTTTACTCCATTTTCAAGACATGACTCCAGGCACTAGCTCTGAGCAACGTAAACAATGATAATGTAAAACTGTTTTAATTCAAGATGTGTTTCAAGTTTCACCAAGTGCCGACAATCGCAAGTATAAATTTTGACAACTTTTTAGTCAAAATTTAAATTTTCCAGCACTATTCTGTACTGTAAATAACAGTTCACAAACAAACTTGGTGTTGTATTTACGAAATCCCAGTGTGTATCATCTGATGCTATCTATCATTACAGTATAATTTGATTCGGCCGACCACAACTACCTAAGGTCGCTTGTTATCAATCAGTCAGATGACGGGTTTTTCATGTTTTGGTTTTACCACAAGTTTATTATTGATACCGGTTTCTTAATATTAACTGATTGATCATTATTGTGTTTTGTTCCGGTTTAATGTAATTAGCTAGAAAACGCAATGCGTCACCTTAAGAGTGAAAACCTCGGCTAGAAAATTATACGAAAATAGTTTATTTATTATTCCTCGTATGAAATTCATTATAACGTCCTTACGAGGTTTTCACTCTAAGACGACGATCGGCGCTTTAGAGTACAAACCTTGGATGGCAAAATTATAAATATTTTCATTTTTTTATTCATTATTCCTCGAATAAAATTCATCACACATAACGCCCTTGCGAAGTTTTTACTCTAAGACGACGATAGTCTCTTTAGGCCCAGTGGGGATATTACATGGGATTTCATTTCAGTGGTCTTGATTTTATTACAACACCAGACATCCCACTCTCTACAATAACTACGAACAGTAACTTACAGTTTCATCAGATCTGGCGACAACGAGTGTCTCCTGAGTGGGCACCGCGGCCGAGTGGACGGCCGCCAGCGCGAAGGCCAAGCAGCCCAGCGCGGCTAGCCAACCGCCAGACATCTTCTCGTTCTACAATCAACACAATAAATAATATGTTAAAATAGTTCTCCTAGAACTAATTATACTGTACGCTTACACGTTCTCCAATTATTAATTGTTAAGAGCGGTTTCGCAACCGGATTGTGAAAAACCCGCCTTTTTCTATATTAATTGAAACAGAACACTTAAATTCAAAATGCACTCAATAGTTATTTACCAAAAACTTATTACCTATCAGAAACCAATGGAAACTGCGATGGCAGCATACACAATACATAGGTAATAAGGTATTGTTGAATAACTATTGAGTGAATTTTGAATTTAAGTGTTCTGTTTCGATTAATTAGAAAAAGGCGGGTTTTTCACAATCCGGCTGCGAAACCGATATTAAAGGGAAATTAAGCTATAGAAGATGATGAGTACAAAGATCAGACATTGTAACCATAGGATATAAGCCTTTGAAAGTTCTACCCATTGTCGCAAAGGATAATAGAATAGACTTGTTTTATGGTGTAAGCCGACCTTGGTCTAGCTTACGAAATACTGAATATTATGTATACAGATACACTGGTGAGCTCATAACATAATTAAGTACCATTTGTGTGGTATTTCCGGCAGGTTACTTAAACAAGCGATCCTGTATCATTGGAATTTCATAAAGTTCACAGAAAAGCTATAGTATTTAGTATACACCTATAGAAGCAGCATAACGTAATAAATAACCGTTTAGTCAATTACAAAATGTATTTACCGAGATAGATAGCGAGAAAAACACTGTAAAAGGGAATATCTGAAGTCAAAATTAAAGAGCAATGCTGCATACAAGAAATAGGTAAAAATTCGTCATCATAATGTACAAAGGCGCTAGAAGTGGCAGAAACGGATTTGTTTTCCTAACCAAATCTCATCTCAAAAATTTTTTTTTTTCAGACATTTAAGATTCCATTGTAAAGATACAATTATACCCTATTACATGAAAAGCGTCAGATAAGGACGTCGAAGAATTTTATATAAATACAAGCTGTTGCTCGCGACTTGGTCCGTGTGGAAGAAGATAATGCGGCCACAGTGAAATCCCTTGGGAAACCCGCAATAAAAAATATCCTAGATTTTAAGTTGGATAATCAGTTATTGAACAGTGATTGAACTTCTTTCTTTATAATCCATGTCTCACTGCTGAGGATCGTACAGTGGTATCACCGTATCCGCATCAAAACTCGTTTCGTAGTTTTTGCGTGAAGCGTGAAATACAGACAAAAATTCCGTTTTCATTATCCCACACCGCTATTTTTTTGGAATATCATCAATGGACACAGACTTTTCTTTTACAGTTTTTTAGCTTTATAATTTCCAGTTATTGTAGTACCTAACCTGTTTCGTCAAGGAAGGTATCACCATCTGTTATACAATTGCTTCAACTAAATTTGCATTAAAACTTCTAATTTACAAAAACAGATGACGCTATTTAAACGAAATTATTAAATATTTATTTTCGCGCGTTCTAATAATGAATATTAATGAACAGCGCCACCTGTTGATTTTTTATGTAGTACTAAATTTTATAAAAGTTTTGTTGTTCTTTTCGGTTTTACAATCGTTCGTGACGTCTACAGGCCTTTATCGCCAGGAATTATTATTTGCTATGTAACTTTTAGCTTCTAACAGTAGAAAAGTAAATTCCAAACATTTTTAATCCGTTCAGTAGTTTCGTAGATGAGCGCGAGCGAACAGACAGACAGAATTCTAAAAATCGCTTATTTGTGTTCTACATAGTATTACTCTTTTTTAGTCACCCCCTTTCTATTTTATGACCCGGTGTGTCTGTACATTAACAGACACAAAGTTTTGAATTTAAAATATTTTGAAATTCTAATGATTCTAATGAATTTTCAATGAAAACTTTGCAAATGCAGTATACGCAATACATAAGTAATAAGGTTTTGTTGAATAACTATTCAGTGAATTTTGAATTTAAGTGTTCTGTTTCGATTAATTAGAAAAAGGCGGGTATTTCACAATCCGGCTGCGAAACCGCTCTTAATCCATCCATCCATCCATCAGCCTAGTTCGTCCACTGCTGGACATAAGCCTTTCCAGCGGGCCTATTATGTATCTCTAGTTGCCTTCTGGACTGGGTGTCTATCATCAAAAACATAGATATACTATCGACTTCCGATTGTCTAAGGGCATGTTAGCACTTGAAGTGACGACATAGTTCGTAAATAGTTCAATACCCACTAAAACCAATTTTGAAAGTTTAGTTTTTATTTGTGTTTTTGATGGCAACTTAAGATACAGAATAGGGGGGCAGGACTTTGCCACTCCCGGCGGTCATCCTGGAAGAATTGCCCATACTCACACACACTGGGCAGGCGGGTTGGTGACCGCGGTGCTGGAACCCTCGTACCTGTGACGCAGCTGCCCGTCACCAGTCTGTGCCATATAAGGCCCGGCTATTAGGGATGGATATACCGCCATCCATCGGTCCCTCGGTTTTTTGCCTGTGAGCTGTCCTCTTACTCTCCCCCGAATTACTTCGAGGGGGTCTCCAAGTAAGATGGTGGTACCTCCACAGTCGAGCCCGGCATCAGTTCAAGACTGATTGTACTTACTTTTATGTTTTAACCATAGATTTGGATACCAAAATATTTTAAAATATTTCACAATCTGCCTACATAAACATTTATACGTATAAACGAACAAACTGTCACCCCGCGTTTCTGTATTTTTTCTGAGGGTAGTTATTATTTTGTTTGCACTTATATTCGAACAGATATACAATAAAGCCGATTCTGAAGGCTTTAACTTTAGTTTTAGTGCTGTCAAGACTTAAATTTTTCCAAAGTAATTTAGCTTCTGTTCTTCACACTTATGAACTATTTTGCAAAGATGAAAATTTAGTTTTGACAGCACTAAAACTAAAGTTAAAGCCTTCAGAATCGGCCACAATGTCTGTGTATATTCGTGATTTTAAGACAAATACAGGTATCACATTTAACATAATAAATACAGGGTAAGCCAAGGAAGTGTTATATTCTCATATATAACAATAGACATTGATTTCATTAAATACTCAAAATACAACCCATAATTCAGGCATAGCCACGCCAGCTTGAGCAGTTTTTTTTTTATTTCTTAGATCTTGGTAACAAACAAAGTCTATAACCTACCCATAGCTGCTAGTGCCATCATAATATACACATAGCGACAGAACCAGTTATTCAGGCTTCGAGGCTACACCAATGGTGCTTCTATGTATACAGCTTACGGTTATAGAAGTACTAGTTCCCATCTTACCTACCTATCAAGTGTTATCATAATAAGAGTCTTAGTATAACCATATTGCCAAGAATTTTACATACAATGGCTTCAATCATGTCAATATATCAATTAAGTTTTTTCTTGACATTGTTATTAGCATGTTTTGCAAATAATTTAAACTCTTGGGAAATATGTCCACTACATGGATGATTTACAACAGGGATACTTAAAACTGATACAGCCAATTGGCTAACAAAAAAGCAATCTACCGCCTCAGCTTTCTGCATCGAGGAAAAACCCGCAGTACGGATACGAACAAAACAAAAATAAACTGGATATCTAACTGGTTGCCGGTACCGGTGTTTTGACTCTTAGATCATATGTGCATATATCGTTGTGTTAAACTGAGAAGCACTCACCGGTTTTGTTTACGCTCAACGAGATGATTGCACCAAATTGCCGGGAGCCTCGTACGGTCGGTGGATCCGCAGGGAGGGGGGAGATTGACTGAGGACGCGTGCGCACGCGACGATGGTCAACGCGGTACTTAACTTACTTGCTCTTGCTCCACACACTGACACACACCACAGACAGCCCACCAGTGAGTCCAGCCAAGACGCTGCCCGCCTCTGCGATTTGATATGCCAGCCACGAAAAGGTATAGTGTGTAAACGGTGTTGCGGGTGGATCGTGAAATCAGATTAATTTAAAGGTGTCTAGCTTGCATATCGATTGAACCTAAACTATCCGTAGCATTTATGTTACCATTTATGTCCTTGATTTATTGTGGTAGGAACAGAGTAGAATACATATAGTTCTATGGGTAAGGACAAATAAATTGGGCAGCAGAGTGTCGATACGGGGTCACGATTATCTACACCCGAACCCTAAATTGACTTCTTTCTGTCGTGAAAGCTAGAGTTTTTTGAGTTGATGTGGTAAAAGTATAGATTGTCTAGCGTTTATCTCGTAGCACAGTGTTTTAGCTAAAGGGGTTTTTGGTGTTGTGCCTCACCATATGAGTTCCTTGGTCGATTCTACGCATTTTGAGTTCTCCGATATAATAATGTACTCTTTGCCGGGCACCAAAGCGAAAATCCACTCTGTTGGGGAAAGGGGGGGGGGAGGGGGGTTAAAAATGGCCGCCACACAAAAACTGTTTGCTGATGTATAGCTATTGAGTTTGGTATCATTTTATGTATGTATTTAGTATCATTGGTGGAGAATTCATTTCTGATATTTATTCATATAATTTTCAAAGAAGTTTTTCGAGAAATCAAATGTTTTGCAACAGATCTTCAACTACATCAATGATTGAAGAATGATGTTTAGACTTACATGAAAATAACATAAATAGTAGATATTAATCCACTGTGTGTGGCATATACTGAATGTACCGATAAAGCAACGAAAAAACCACAACACAAAAAAGTGTTGATGCTTTTTAGCATCCTTAAAAATGGTTAATAAAACAAAACACATACTCACACATTTTAACACAATTTCATAGAAACAGAAACTAAAATTAAATTCAGAATCAAGTAAAGTAACAAAATAAAAAAAATACATGCAGCGCATACAAAATATGTTTGTTTTGTATTCCTAAAAGCAATACTTTTTATGCAAATAATAAAGCCGATTCTAAAGGCTTTAATTTTAGTTTTAGTCCTGTCAAAACTTATTTTTTTCCAAAGTAATTTAGCTTCTAAGTCTAACACTTTCAGGATTTTTTTGCGATGAAGAAAATTTAGTTTTGACAGCGCTAAAACTAAAATTAAAGCCTTCAGAATCGGCTTTATTACCTTTGTTAGACTTGCGTGTAGTGATATTTTTAGTTTATCGACTGCACCACAGTGTTGACTGCACTGTATTTAATGCGGTTCGTTGCTTTGCATAGAGATATATGAAGGTAGGTATATGATGCCTCCTCAGGTCAACTTATTCTAAATGGATCCGGTTGGTTTAATTTTATTAGTACTGCAGTATAGTTTAAATAAAGTTATAGTTAATGGCCTTTTAATAGTCCTAACAAAGTGGTTGCAGAGTCAAGGGCAAGGCTTCATAAATTTATTTTGAAATTGTTTATCTGTAAAATGGATCAGAACCACGATCTATTGCTTTACTATTGTTTTAGCGATAATGAGCATTAAGTGGGTTAATAAACAAAAAAGCAACTGATGTACGTTAGAAATAATGCTCGAAAAGAAATCTCATCATAAATTTAAAATTGTAATAATTAAAAAACTTCTTAAATATTCAATACCAGATAGGTGTTTTCAGCTCAATGGACTATAAGCATTTCTTTACAGAGGAATATAAGTCTATTGATATGTTATTTGTCGGTTTATTTTTATGAACTTTGTATGTTTTTCTGTAATTGACCGTTAAAATAAATAAAATAATCGTAAGTTGCGCCATTCGATAGCATCGTTTTTCTGAAGTAGCAGCACTTTCGCTACTTATAACACCTCTATTAAGTCTAATAAAGTAACATAATGTTTTATTTAGTTTAACTATGTATTAGATTAAATACATGTATAGTTAATATAAAAAAAAAGGAATTTGCCGGTCTGCGATTTGAAACCGCGACGATCGGATCACATTCAACTATGAACTAAGGTGAAACAAAAACATGTTTCGCTACAACTCTCACTGCGCTTCTCCTTTTAGTCATAGCGTGATGATATATACTCTAAAACCTTCCCGAAGAAATGTTCTACCTTAAAATGAAAACTGCATCAAATTTATTGGATGGTTCCCAAGTTACGAGTGACCGTACAGATAGACAGACGTTGCATTTTATATGTATAGAGATAAAGTGGCACGATCTCTGTTCCGAAGGGAAAAAACTTACTGGTTTGGGTAAAGTGCTTATTTTAGTCCCACCTATCACTGTGTAAAGTGATACTAAACCAGGGCGCATAAAGTTCAGACGGTTCACGAAATGTTCAAGTAACCGACAATACAACAACATAAACACGGACTTTCCACATGTGCAATGTAACCAGGACCGGACTTAGAGATCCAGGGTTCTTAGGCACTTGATAGGGGAGGCCACCAATCCCCCAACAATATTGGACATAAGGAAATGGAATTGGATTGGATGGCAATTTTATACTTACTATAATATTATATATTTCGACATTAGTAGGGAAACCAGAAAAAAAAATACGTAACCGACTTTATTGAAATCGATTAGGTGCAGTGTTTTGTTTAGCCTGATCTGGTGAAAAGTCGCCAATTTGGCTATCGAAAAAATTTTGGGCCTTTTTTTTCTATAATTCCGTC
This sequence comes from Ypsolopha sequella, assembly GCA_934047225.1. Taxonomy (NCBI): domain Eukaryota; kingdom Metazoa; phylum Arthropoda; class Insecta; order Lepidoptera; family Ypsolophidae; genus Ypsolopha; species Ypsolopha sequella. The sequence goes on from OW203987.1 coordinate 20,493,608, forward strand.
TACACACTGGCTGGATCCCCTATGCGACTGGGCCCCTTAGTCGTTGCCTTGAGCCTTATTAGCCTAGGCGGAAATCCGGGCCTGGATGTACTACTGAGGAAAAATCCGCAGACCCACTTTTCGTCGGTATTGGTATTCGTCCGTGATAAAGAGCGAAAAGTGGGTCTGCGCGATCTTTGATGGTACATTATTTAGTACCACAGGGGGCGGGTCATCCGTAACCCGATAGATCCGACCAATGAGTACACCTATAATGGATCCAACGCTCTCCAACTTCAGTTGCATAAACAAAACATGAGTATTTACAAACTTGCGTTAACTTCGGGCCAGTATAGAAGGCGAGCGACCAAGCGTGAAGATTGATGAAAAATAGTACATTATATCCGCGCGGTGGAAAGAAGGGGGACTAAGGGCGTAAGCGGATCTGCATACAAATATTTAAATAGAGGCCCTTCTCGTCTTCTTTTTTGTAAAGAAGAGCGACTGTTGACGAACATGTTTGAGGTAAAGCTTTTTATTATATGGAAGGAATCGAACATTAAACTGAAGCTGAAAAGACCGAGAATGAGAGAGAATTGACGCACTTTAAAAGGAAGGCTTTATATGGTTTTTTTGCCAAATTTCCCAGCCAAGTTATAAAATAAACCTGTTTCAAGCCTAGATATCATAATACTATTGCAGTGGTTTTAACCCTTTAACGGGCATAAGGTTTTCGCATGAAATATTGAAGTCATAAATTGTTTAATTATATGTTTAAAGTATATAATAAATCTCAGAAAAAGAAAAATTATTAAACATTTTGGTACCATGTCAATAATTAGTGCGAATATGTAAAATATAAGAAGAAAAACAAAATAAATATAAAATACATATTTTTATATAAAAATATAAACTGATTTATTCATAACCAGTTAAGGTAGAAAAAAATTGGTGGGAAAAATATGCCCTCTGCCTTAGCAAGGGTAAACTAAATACATAAGAAAAATCAAAACATCTATAAATTTACTGACTAACGTTTGACTGTGAATGGCTTGCAGTTCGTAGAATTATTTACTTAATCGTGTTCCAATTTAAGCTTAATGATGTTACTAGGAATTACGGAAACTCTCATCCAACTTTGAACTCTTCAGTGTTGTCATAAGAGTCACAATCTGGAGTGAGCGTCTTTTATTAAACGTTTTTTGTAAACATTAGATAAGTATAGTTTCAACTAATTTCATTAAGGCGTATGACCACGCTAAATAAGCAACTCGATGTGTGTCGCTACAAATATCAACGGAAACGACATTGATATAATGTTCATTTCAGCGTGCCTTGAAAAGTGGCTGTTACGACAACCACTGCGTCTCTGGATAGCGCAAAATAGGAGAAAATAATACTTTTCACATGGACGCCATGCACGGAAAAAAATTTCGAACTAAATTTTTTTAGATCTAAAAATTTCCTATAATTTGGTGAAATAATAATCAAAATCGCTGTAGGCGTTTGGAAGGAGTAAGAGAATTCTTGTGTTAATCATGTGAAACTTTCGATGACTTTCGATATTTTTTTTGTCAAAAATTAAAATAGAAAAACAGTTTATGAAACTTAAAATTCATTTTTGACTCTTTAATGCCTATCATATATTTTTATGAAAGTTTTTGGACCACCCGTGTGGGAGGAGTAGGCCTTCAAAAACAGGTCCAAATTGCAGTTGGCGTATCCATTCGCCTTAAGGGCAGTGCTCGCCCAACTCCCAATATGCGCTGTTCGCTGATAATGGTGTCGATTCGGTGTTACATATTGGAAAGGACTAAACTTGATTTAAGCGTTCTCTCCCTGTCATTTCGCTACAGAAAGAAAAAGACAAAACACTTAAATTAAGTTTAGTCCTATCAAATACGTAACATCGAATCGACACAAATATCTTATTTATTAATATTTGCCTAAATTTTTAATTTTGTAACTTATTCCGTGCATTAATCCATGACTTGAATCTAAAACGATTACCAAAATCAAATAAATACACACAAAAGTTTAAAGCTGCTAAAGTAAATAATGGATTTTACACTCCAGCCCCCCTATTCTGTATCTTTAGTTGCCAACTGCACGAGGTGCCTATCATCAAAAACATAGCTAAAAACTGAAATTTCAAAATTGCCTTTAGTGGGTATTGAACTATTAACAATCTGTGTCGTCACTTCAAGTGCCAAAATATCCTTAGGACATCGGAATTCGATAGTATATCTATGTTTTTGATGATAGACACCCAGTCCAGAAGGCAACTAGAGATACACAATAGGCCCGCAGGACGGTGATTCTGGCACGTGCGCGAAAATTGCGAAAGCAGAAAAATCAATAATTTCCGTAGAAAATCCCTTGTAAAACCACTCGAAATCTGCCGCAGCAATTTTTTTCGCACTTGCCAGAATCACCGTGGACATTTAAACGCTTGTAACTTTTGTGTGTATTTGATTTTGGTAAATGTTTTAAGTTCAAGTCGTGGATTATAATGTACGGCATAAGTTACGAAATTCAAAATTTAGGCAAATATCAATAAATAAGGATATTACCTGCGAGGAGCGTTGGGAGTTCAGGTCAGCACCCCAAAAACAGGATCGGCATTTCTACTTCAAATTATATATATATTTATATTTTAAAAAACAATAAACATTAAAAGCTGTTGTAGAGTATTTAATTTCAAGAATTACAAGAATTTCCAATTTATTATTTTATTTTGAAATGTTACTAAATGATCTAGTTAGCCAACAAAACCACTTTCGGCAAGAAAAGAGCCAAATTGGAAATTTTGTGGTTAAATACCTGCAGACCCAAAAAGTAAGTAGGCAATAAAGTTATATGCCTGAATTGCCAACTGTGTCCTAAGTATTTTAGTAAGAGTGTGGACCTAACCTTCACTCTTTTATAAAATTCAGGAAGTAAATTTACATAATAATTCATCAATTCATAACTTATTATATCGAGGGCATCAAGCTTAAAAGGCGTATCTACAGATTTTTCGAATTTCGATAATTTTGACCATTTTGAGCGAATCTCCATAATTATAAGCTCTATGATGTACTGAGAAACTTACGGTTACTCCACTGGTTATAGGTACTATATGCCCAAGGCTATGACGTGAAAACCGTATTTATAATTAAAGAAAAATATGTATAAATAACGAGTCGATACTTTTATATTTTTGTAGATACGCCCTTTCAGCTTGATGCCCTCGATATTATCTGTGTCATTCATAACTATAAAATGTAGAAATGGTCAAAATATAAAGTAGCGACATCTGGTGAGCTGGTTCTGTATTAAACTAGACTGCTGATGAGGCTGGCAGCTGTGACGTAACAATATCTTGCATCGTGGAAAGAGCAAGTACCGTGCAATGGCTCGGATATTTTACAAGCTTTTAAAATCTAAACACAGATGGCGCTAATGAGTGGCAGCCAAAAAGTTTAACCGTTATTTTCGTTCACCGCAGGTGACAGGCACTGAGCAAATAAGTGACAGGCAGGCAGCTAATGATGAGTAAAACCCCATGTTCTGTAAGTAAAACCAACGCGTTGAATTGATTATAGTACTAACCACATGTTTAATGAACTGGTCCGTTTAGAGTAAATATAAGCAGGCAGACGATGAGGTAGCAATGAATGATGATCAATCATCGAGGGATGTGAAGCAGCTGCAAATGGGAACTTGGTGTGCCACCATTTCTTTCTTCATTGATGTTGGTATTCTGATAAAAGTTATAAGAAAGTAAAGTAAACAAGTAAAAATTACTACTTTTGTATTATTATTATTATATTAAATTATTATTACATGCGGCTTTACACTCACATGTGTTTGTTGTTGACTATATGCCAACCGTTCATCACACGTGAGTGTTAAAGCCGCATGTAATAATAATTTAGTATGTCAGCTCACATCAGTTTTAATAATAATATTATATTTTAATATTGATAAAGAATATAAATTTGAATTTTGAATATGTGTTTGATTATTTTTCCTAGCTTTCCGGTGTAATTCTGTACCAATGCTACAATTTACTAGCTTTTTTTATGGAATCCTGAAAATTTCGAAACTGTATAAATTATGCAGGACAGAGATAAAAAAATTATATGTAATTTTAATAAGCTTTCACACAGCAAATTTAAGAACATTAAATTGTAGAATACAAGAAACAAGTGCATTGCTAACAATCAAAGTATTTACGTAGTATTTTATTCTGTGGTATTACTTTTACATAGAAAATGTTTCACAGGAGCAGATTGAAAAACAACAGGATAAAATTATTAACCATTTGTATATTTAACATACACACCTGTCATGACCTGTCTCCCAGTGGGGTAGAGACTATAGATTTCCTTCTGCTATGATGACACACCCTATAGCCTCTTCCACATCCATCAATCTATTCATAAATTTCTTTCACACATGGAAATAACAAATTGTATATTTAACTTACTGCCATAGACATAGTATTTCGTCCATGTTACTACTAATCTAAGTTTGCCATCCTTTCTTCTATTGGATAAATTCTGTTATTTAAACATTACTTAGTAACTATCAAATGGCATCCATTCTCTACATTTTTTAGTTCCACAAAGACATCTTTTCCTTCTGGGTTCATTATTTGCAACCCCAAATTCCAGACTGTGTGGGCCATAATCAAAAGTGATCTCTGAATTAGCAACAATATCAGTACAGGCAAATATGGCCAGTTTAGGTATTGGTGAATCAACTCTTACTGGAATTATCTTGCAGTTTGGTTCACAAGAGTGGTTTGTATAGCGACCAATATTTCCGAATTGACTTGGATCTATAATTGTCTGTGTAAGATGGCCGTCGCTATGCTCATTCAAGCAAAATATGTAATTCATTTTCCCCATTTCTAAGTTGAATTTCTGGCGCTGGAATGCCTGAGACTTTGTTATAACTTCTCCTGCATACTCACAAATAAATTCACCTTTCTTTATAATATTTAGGGAAAACAGACCCAATCCTTTTAGAGTATTTATATTTTGAGCTCCACAATTTTTTATAATTAAGCTGTCCCGAGGGCCTTTTTGTGCAACTCTATTACTGCAGTAATTATTACATTCACAGAAACTGTTGCATTCATAAATTGGGTAAGTAACATTGCCTTCCAATTTAGCCCTGCATATTCTAATATAATCATCTTTAATAATGTAATTTGCATTTCCGGACTTGGCCACACAAGCACATGATATTTCTGTACATGAATCGTTGCATTTGCAGTTACCAATAATTTGACTATTAAAGTTTTCAAGTATAGTTGTATACTCTTCAGAGTTTGTGGTTGGGCCTGGAATATTTTCTAGAATATAGGCAAGAGATTCATCAGAATGTGAGTAATCATCCATTATAAAGGAATAATTTATCTTGGCAATCTGCTTCTGAAAAAGATTAAATATCAGAACAAACCCAGCATGAAATTAAGGAAGCGTTCCTAAACGCCAGGGTAAAGGTAAAAATTAACTATCACCCGTTCTAAAACCACCTGAGTGAAAACAAACAGCTCGAAGTCCTTCCGTCTCAGTCTTATCTCTTTCACTTTTACAAATTAAACATTACATTTGCCCCGGCGGCGCGCGTTTAGGAACGCAGCCCTAAACGTCCGGGTAAAGGTTAAATTTAATTGTCAACCGTTCCTCAACTACCTGAGTGAAAACATACAGTATGTAAACCTTGTCGAAAATATATGTAAAATTCACTTTGACAGTTTAAATTTTACATTTACCCAGGCGTTCAGGAACGCTACCTAAATAAAGAGTATCTACATGATGATTTGTAGATAATGGGGGCACTATTGGAAAAAGTAGTGGATTGTGCCTCCCTTATTCACACTCTGAGCCGTTAGTATGAACGTAAGAGCAACAGAAGCAGTGGATAAAACACAAGGTACACGAGGCATTGGAAAGTACATGATCACAAATATACCAATTTGAAGAAAATCTGTATCTAATTTAATTACGTACATATGTATGGAACAATATTTTTTTGTCTTTACCATCATAGATAAGAGTAGTACTTACAAACCGTTTATCATATCAAAATTCAGGGGTACAAAATGATGATATTTGACTTGATATTTGCATTTAAAAACAAAATTGAAAAATTGCACGCACAACTTTCGATTCGAATATTTTGACAAATGTCACGGTCCGAATTACGGGAATTACTACAAACGAAAGAGTATGCGTTCAATCTTAAGCGCGCCCCACATTCTCGGTGTACGAGAATGTGGAGGCAATTCTCGCCTATATTCGTCATGTCTCGGTTTTGTGTCGATAAAATGGGAGAGATCAAAGGATTCTCCTGCGGTCTCATGTTGGTTGACCCTCCACATTCTCGTCTTATCAGTCGCCGACTGTGACCAAAAAAACGCACGTATTTAATTTAATTTAAATAAGTGTAAAATATTATATTTTAGTAGCATGTGTTTGTGTATGCTTTACAATAGGTCTTTTTGAATGCATCGATATCTGTCACTTCCTGTGTTGTCTATGATCAATCTTTTTCTTGTCTCTGACTATCGACAATCAAGTCGTGCAATGTTTTTGTTTGCTGTTATTATATTTATTTACATCTGGTGTTTGGCGTCTACTAATTGGTGTTCTTTTAGTGTATTAAAAGTTTCACTAATTGTCATAATATTCAGCGTTTTTATTTCCACGCCCTGGAGTCCGCGTCCACCCTTCGCACCACTTCCACTTGACCACATTCTATCAGGTTCTGAGCCCCGGACGAAAACAATCGAGGTGCGTCTCAATCGTTTGGTGGATTGCGGATTCGGTGTGGAAATTTGTGTCGTGGTATCTTGCTTACTGGCGAGCATGCCGACGGCGGGCGAGGTTAGCCCTAATTCGGGCATGTTGGATGCTGCTGCTTCCAGACCATCTCTCGGCGAAACGTATATGGCAGGTGGCTTCCATATGGAGAAATTGGAGGGCGTATCCAACTACAACTCGTGGAAATTCACCATGAAGATGGCGCTCAAACTAGATGGACTGTGGAGCTGTGTTGAAGGTACGACGGTTTCTGATGCTGCACGCGATGAACGTGCGCTGTCACGCATCTGTTTGGGGTTGAAGCCCTCATGCTATCAATATGTGAACACATGTAGTACTGCTAAAGATGCATGGTCTAAATTGAAAGAAGTCTTTGAAGATAAGGGTTTGTACCGAAGGGTGACCCTTTTACGACAGCTTCATCGTGCTGAGTACAGTCAATACTCTGGCATGACTGACTACATCAATGGCATCATGACGATGGTTCAACAACTGGCCGATATTGGGCGTAATATTGATGATCAAGAGGTGGCAGAATTGCTTCTCAGTGGGCTTCCCCAGGACTATGATGTGTTGGTGTCTAACTTGGAAACAGCGTGTATCACATCAACATTATCCAGTGAATTAGTACGAACCCGATTACTACAGGAAGATTTTCGCAAAAATAATGTGGAAAATGCAAGTGCGTCTAACATGGCTTTTGTGTCTCGGCGTAAGCCGCTGGTGTGCCATTACTGCAAGAAGCCTGGACATGTTAGGGCAAAGTGCTTCAAGTTGAAAAATGACAGAAGAAGGAGCACTGGTGATGGTCATCAACAGACTTTGCTAGTGTCAGCATTAGCTAGTGCGCATAGTGCATGTGATTGGTTACTTGATTCAGGATGTACAGCTCATATGAGCAATAATAAGGACTTATTAAGGGATTTTAAGTTAAATAATAACTATGTTTCTATAGCTAATAATGAAAAAATGCTCAGTCAAGGGACGGGGAACATAGAGATCTTGATATCTAACAAAAAAAGACAAATTGTTGATGTGATGTATGTTCCACAGTTGTCGACAAATCTTTTGTCAGTCAGCAAAATGACAAGCAAAGGCTTGAAAGTTGTTTTTACTCGAGACGGTTGTTCTATATATGATCAAAATGAAAATATTATAGGTACTGCTTCTAATGATAATGGTGTCTTTAAATTAGATGGTGTTGTGTGTTTTTCAACTCCACAGAAAGCTGTGCACCCTTTAAACCTGCAGGAGTCGCAGGATGCACATAGTGCTGTTGCTACAACAAGTATGCCGACTGATGTCTGGCATAGGAGGCTGGGACATTTAAGTATCGGAGGTATGTGTGCTCTGAAAGATAGTGCTTGTGGTGTCATGTTTCAGAACAGTGTAGACGAGCAGACATTCAAGGAATGCATTCCCTGTCTCGAGGGGAAGCTGAAGGCGAAATCGTTCCCCAAGGGCCAGGCAAAGCGGGCAGGCTGTCTACTGGAGCTCATACTTAGCGATGTATGTGGTCCTATGCAGGAATGTAGCTGGGGTGGTGCACGCTACTTGGTGACATTTACAGATGACTTTTCCAGAAAGTCTTTTGGATACTTGATGCGATGCAAGTCCGAGGTAATGTCATGTTTTATAAAATTTAAAGCTTTAGTCGAGAAGCAGTGTGGTTTGCCTATTAAATGTCTTAGATCTGATAATGGGGGCGAATATTGTAATGACAAATTTGCTTCATATTTAACAAAGGAGGGTATTATTCACCAGAAAACTGTGCCTTATTGTGCTCAGCAAAATGGCATTGCTGAGAGGTTGAACAGAACATTAATGGAAAAAGCGAGATGCATGCTTTATGGGGCTGGTCTCTGTAAGAGCTATTGGGGCGAGGCGGTAATGACTGCAATATATTTGAAGAATAGATGCCCTACAGCTGCTTTACCAGGACAGTTACCAGAGGAGGTGTGGACTGGATCTAAAATTGATCTTGGTCACCTACGTGTATTTGGTTGCATTGCATACTCTTTAGTTCCCGAGCAAAGGCGAAGGAAGCTTGATGTTAAGTCTGAAAGGTACATTTTCGTTGGTTACAGTGAAACCTCCAAAGGGTATAGATTAATAAAGCCGTCAGAGCCTAGAAAAATTATTATTTCAAGGAATGTTGAATTTCTGGAAAATTCGTTTTATAATAATGACATGAATAATGATACTATGTTCAATGATACTAGTATTGGATTAATAAATAATAAAATTTCAAATGAATTAAATAATGCCCAAGAATCTAACAATGAATTGAATTCTAGTACTGAAATTAATGATGATTCTACTGTAATTTCAGGAGCTGGGACTGAAAATGACCTCAGCTTCCACGAGCCGTCGGCCATGGCCCGTGAGAGCAGTTCTGATCAGTCATCGTCAGAGGACGAGACTACAGTTGGAGGGGAAGGCCAGACTAGTCCAGAGGTTCCTGAGAACGTTGTTGGTCGTCCTGTACGTAGTACACGGTCTGTGCTACCGAAAAGGTATGATGAATATGAATTATCTTTGTTCGTGCAGGCTGCATTATTAGATGAACCACAATCGTATGATGAGGCAATGGCCTCTTGCAATAGTCAACAGTGGCAGACTGCTATGAAGAGTGAATACGAATCATTAATTAAAAATAATGTTTGGGAGCTGGTGGATCGTCCACTTGAAGACAATGTAGTAAAATGTAAGTGGGTCTACAAACTAAAACATGATGCATCAGGTAACTTTGATAGGTTTAAAGCTCGCTTAGTTGCTCGTGGTTTCACTCAGAAATTTGGAGTGGACTACAGTGAAACATTCTCTCCAGTTGTGCGACATTCTACGATGAGAATTTTATTTTCTCTAGCAATCAAACTCGATATGAACATAGAACATGTAGATGTCGCTACTGCCTTCTTGAACGGAGATTTGAATGAAAAGATTTATATGGAGCAACCGCAGGGTTTTTCAGATGGCAATAAAGTTTGCTTATTACGCAAAAGTATTTATGGCCTTAAACAGGCAAGTAGGATGTGGAACATTAAAGTACATAATTTTTTGTTTGAAAATGGTTATTGTCAAAGTAAATGTGAACCATGTGTGTATATAAAGAAATGTAACAATGGTGAACTAACTATCATAGCTCTGTATGTCGATGACTTCTATATTTTCAGTAATAGTTCTAGTAAAATATCTTTGATAAAAATGTTAGAAAAAGAATTTGATATTAAGAATTTAGGAGAACTAAAAAATTGTTTGGGAATGAAAATAACCAGGAATAGAACTAAAGGCAGTATAGTCCTTGATCAATCAGAGTATATAAAACGATTGTTAGTCAGATTTGGAATGACAAATTGTAAACCTGTGTCCACACCTATGGTGTTAAACTCAAAGTTGTATAAAGCTGAAAAGGAAAGCTTAGATGAGAATACTTACAAATTCAGGGAATTAATGGGCTGTTTGATGTATTTGTCAGTATGTACTAGGCCGGATATAACTTTTGCGTGCAGCCAACTTAGCCAATTTAATAACTGTTTCGATAAGAGTCATTGGCTATCTGCTAAACGTATACTCAGATATTTAGCGGGTACATTGAATTATGGATTACATTTTAGTAAGTGTGATAATTATAATGTAACCGCATGGACGGATGCAGATTGGGCCAATGACCCTGTAGACAGAAAGTCTTACACTGGCTATGTTATTAAGCTAGGGAATTGCACTGTAAACTGGGAGTCCCGCAAACAGCGCTGTGTGGCGATGTCCAGTACAGAAGCGGAATACTTAGCAATAAGTGATGTCTGTAAAGACTTGTGCTTTGTGAAAAACTTTCTTTCCGAGATATTAACTAAAAGTTTTGATATTCTTGTATATAACGATAACCAGAGTGCGCTCAAATTATTGGAAATTAAAGAATATTGCCACAAGCGTACAAAGCACATAGATCTACGTTACCATTTTGTCAAGGATTTGGTACAAAAGCATTATATTAGTGTAAGATATATGTCCACAGAATTAATGATTGCTGATGTGTTAACTAAACCATTAAGCTCATTGAAGCATTATAGCTTTATTAAAGATTTTAATATAAAGACATGTTGAATTTTATAATTAAGAAATATAAATTTGTATGGAATGTTTTTTTTTTGCTTATATGTAGAGTGAGCATGTTAAATATTGTTAATATTGTGAGATTATACATGTTTGTATTGTTATTGTTAAGCATAAGGGGAAGTGTAAAATATTATATTTTAGTAGCATGTGTTTGTGTATGCTTTACAATAGGTCTTTTTGAATGCATCGATATCTGTCACTTCCTGTGTTGTCTATGATCAATCTTTTTCTTGTCTCTGACTATCGACAATCAAGTCGTGCAATGTTTTTGTTTGCTGTTATTATATTTATTTACATCTGGTGTTTGGCGTCTACTAATTGGTGTTCTTTTAGTGTATTAAAAGTTTCACTAATTGTCATAATATTCAGCGTTTTTATTTCCACGCCCTGGAGTCCGCGTCCACCCTTCGCACCACTTCCACTTGACCACATTCTATCAATAAGTAGGTGTCCCATAGAAAATTTAAATAGGTACTTACCTACTTAACCAAATGTATGAAACAGTTGTTTTCTTTTTCGCAATTTCGGGTTTGGATCCATCGTAAAAATTATTTGTATAGACGAGTATTAAATATAAAATTGTTTAGAAATTACGACATTCTGTTTTCAACACCCGGCACCCATGGTACAGACTCACTATGGGCTAGTCTGGAAGCCAGTGAATACTGCTTTCAAAATTTTAACCGTTTTTTATATGAAATAAATATTTTTCATTTCTCAACAACTTCGCTTATTCCATCGTCTCTTAATAAAAAATAAAAAAATATTTGTGTTTTTTTTGTCCACATTATATAATGACGTCACGACATGAATCCCGGAGAAAGTGTAAGATGTGTCAACAGTTAGTACACCCGCTTTTCGTCGATAGTTATTACGTTCCAAACGTTATGGGTGGTGAGCCCTATCGCCGTAATTCCGGAACAAATGTATCAAAGGCTTTACGTTCCTTCCGAAGCACGCAGACTAAATTATGTTAAGGTGTATTAATTCGAAAACTATTTCGAGATTTTGGTTTAATAAACCGTGTTTTAGAACTTGTGGTCTCAAAAATCTCATAATAATGAATGTTTTTACGAAAAAGCTGCAACTTCCATTTGTTTTCGTGTAACGTCACTTGAGAATTAGCTTTTTAGAAATGTTGCTATCAAGATCAATTTATAAAAATTTGCTACCGACTGATTTGACAGATGGATGACAGATGAGTAGACAGACAGAGACAGACCACTTTTTTTATAAGCAATCACACATCACAATCAGTATAATATCTAAAATTCTCAAGTGAGGTCATATGCGAAAATTCTTTAAAAAGTCATAAAAAATAATTATTAATTTATATACCCAAATAATGAAAACTATGTTCCAAAATGACGTATAATTTTTTTTATGAAATTATGCTGTGGGAATTAATGCGTACCGCGGGGATTGAACCCACGACCTCTGGGTTAGCAGATAAGCTCTCTACCACTCGGCCACAGAGGGTGTCTAATAAGATATAACAATGAAATCAATTGTTTTTATCCTTTAACAAACAAACGAGAGATTCTTTCTCTTTAGACTTTTCTTTCACGGATCAACAAGTAACGGTAGCGCAGCGCATCATGCAAGAGCGGCAGATGTTTCCAAGACATCCATTTTGTACGAGCGTCCGCGTAGAACTGTGCCAACCGAAAATGTGGAGAGCTGCTCTCGTTACATGATTACATGATTGCTTATAAAAAAAAGCGGTCTCTCTCTCTCTCTCTCTCTCTCTCTCTCTCTCTCTCTGTTTGTCTGTCTCTTAGAATAGTAATCTTATTCTGAGGTCTGTCTACTCATCTTTCATCCATCTGCCAAATTAGTCGGAAGCAAATTATTATAAATTTATGTTGATAGCAAAGGACACGTTTCTAAACAGCTATTTCTCAAGTTACGTCATATGAAGGCAAATGGAAGTTGCAGCTTTTTCGTAAAAATATTCATCATCATGAGGTTTTTAGACCCCAAGTTCGAAAAGACGGCTTATTAAACACTAGCTTCTGCCCGCGGCTTCGCCCGCGTGGCCTACAGGAAACAAATTACATTTTTTTCAGAAACGAACATTATAAGTGCTCTCAGTTCCTCTGGGAGTCAAGGCGTAGTGCTCCTTCGGCCTCGCCAGATTGCCAAACACGGGGCCTCACCGATCAAAGTTTTTCCGAAAAAGTATCAAAATCCCTATCATTTGTCAAAAAATGTCAAATTTAAATACGGCAGCGTAATTGGAGACCCCGAATGCCCTTTGATACCTAGTTTCATGCAAATCGGAATCCTTTTTTGGACCTGTCAAAAAACTGTCAAAACCAGTCATTCAATTTTTTTTCGGTCATGTAGCCCCAGCTTGACCAATCACTGTAGTTGAAACCCAAGCTCTCTAAGATTAGCCGTTCGGGAGATATGACTGATCAAAATTTTTGCAATATTTTTTTCAACTTTTTTTTTACCGTCATCTAGATCTCGCCGAGCCCTTTTCTTAGAGTACCATGAACATGGGTCTAGAATCAACCGTTTGGGAGATACAGGCCTGTAAAGTTTTGACACTTTCGGTAGGTAGATCTTGTTGAGACCTTTTCCTAGACACCGATTGACATGGGTCTTACTCCAGCCGTTTGGGAGATACAGGCCGTCAAAGTTTTGACACCAAAAAAAAAATGTTTTGGCACCCCGTGATCCATTGTGGATATATAGATAGATGAATACCTCAAAAAGAAAAAATTGAACCCTAATAGGATCACTTGTGTGGCTGTCTGTTTGTCTGTCTGTTACAGCCGATTTGCTCTGGTACACATACTTTCAAGAATATTCATGTCCACTATATTAAATTTCAAAATCGATGCCGTTTTCGTAATTAACGTCCCAAAAAACCATAAATACGACACCCATATTGACATTTAAACATTTCAACCCCATCGTACCCCAACAGGGGTTGATGGTATTTCACGTCCACTACGTTGGATTTAAAAATTGTTGTTGTTTTCGTAATCAGCGACCCGATAAACCATACAAACAATACCGATGTTGGTTTTCAGACTTTGTCACCCCATTTACCCCTTTTAGGGTCGAATTCTGGAAAAGCCTTTTTCACTTCCGCCACATTGGATTTTAAAATCGTTGTTTTTTTCGTAATTAGCGACCCGATAAACTATACAAATGATACCCGTGTTGATTTTCAGACTTTGTCACCCCATTTCCCCCTTTTAGGGGTTGAATTCTGAAAAAACCTGAAACAAATGTTTACTCATTTATGGATAAGAGTACTCCTGTGAAGTCTCGAATAAAAAAGTCTAACTAATCTACTTCTTTTTCTTCTAAATTCTTTATTGCACAAAACACAGTTTAATGTACAACAGGTGGACTTAATGCTAGAAGCATTTTCTCCCAGTCAACCCGACAGAAAGTACAAGAAAGTTACAGAGGCAGGTGTGCAAAAAAGCTTTACAATTTTAGATTTTAAACAACAAATAAAACGTAAAAATACATTTATACACTGATATATAATTTTGTAATTAAATACTTATAACGATACGAATATGCATATATATACAATATACAAATATACTTACATAAAACAATATTAATATAATTAATAAAAGACGAGAGTAAATTACTAGTAGTGAAATTTTCAGATTGCTATGTTGATACCAGATCTAATGAATTTTGCTAAGATAATGTCTGCGCAACAATGACTGTTTAAACGAATTTCGAGACGGGGCATTTCTTATTTCAACAGGAAGATCGTTCCACAAACGGACAGCCGTGACGGCAAAAGAGTCTGACATAAAACCAGAACGATGAAGAGGACAAGACAAAAGAAGGTTGTTAGCGGACCTGAGGTGCTTACAATGAGTGCTATCTAAAAAGGTAAACAAAGATTTGAGATAAGGGGGAGTACATGGATCATGGAAATCTTGTTTCCCCATACAAACTGTGGACCCCCGTTTCACCCCCCTTAGGGGGTGAATTTTGAAAATTCCTTTCTTAGTGGATACCTACCCTATATAAGGTATCTATATGCAAAATTTCAAGTCTCTAGGACCAGCAGTTTAGGCTGTGCGTTGATATATCAGTCAGTCAGTCAGTCAGGACTTTGAATTTTATATATACAGATTGACCTTAACCTAAATCTCGAAAGGGTTTTCGAATTAACACACCTTAACATAATTTAATCTAAGCAAATTGTGCCTGAAAATTAGAATTGGTGCCTCCAGCTGATCCAAAGATATTCAGGAAAAACAAATTCCGCTGGAGTAACGTTACCCCAGTGGCATGTTTTTTTTATCATTGCTCGTAGCTTTCTACAAACTAGCTACATCAACATGGATTTTTCTTTCTCTTTTTAGTAGATATATCCTCAGAATAAGTATTCTTAGTATATATCTATGTCCATCTCTTTCTTATAAACGAGTGAAATTTATGATTATATATTCAAATCTTTCTGACTCATGTCTTCTGTCTGTTTATTGAATATAGAAACACACAACTGTAAACTGCGTTTTCTCTTTAAGATTTATTAGATTTATTCTATAAATATTAATAATTTCGCACGACGATCACACGTTCGAAACGGAACCCTAGAATGGCTTTCAAGAATGCAAGTGCCTATTTGTCGGTGCCTTCGACGAATAGTGTTTAGATCTATATATAATGGTGCGCACCGTTTAAATAGCACTTCCTCTACAACCTGGCTTTTGCCCTTGCAATGTGCTCGCAAAGGGATATTTTTTTCACGAATTCTCTTTAAACTACGTAGGTCACCGTGCTCCGCTCCGCTTCGCTCGTCTCCTCAAATTTATTTTATGTAAATCTAACCCGCTCCTCCTCGCTCTACTTCGCTCCACTCGTCATCGCACTAATTTTTCCTTTTATTGAAATACTTTCCTAAATTTCTTAACTCCGATGAAAAATAAATCAAAAAAAGAAAAACTTCCGACGAGGATTCGAAACCTTTAACCTAGTTTCTCAATGCAGTACTCTTATTCGATTGGTATGTGAAGTGACTTATCAAGATACAAATGAGTCACGTGACCGCACCGGTAAACAGCCAGTCCATAAACGGAGCGCTATTGAACGGTGGCGGTGCTCACTGCCGTATAGACTGGGGTACTATTCGTTGGGGGCACCAACAAATAGAACCTTCCTTAAAAAAATACGTTTTTGAACGCAACTTAAATATTCGGCGGTGCACAACTGCACACCGTTAAATAGTGATTTGTCTAGGGGCCGGTTATTTATCGGTATGCCTTCTCAGGCAGCTACATCTTACCCTTCTTCTTCTTATTGTGTGGTCATCAGATTAAACAGATTCTTCGCTCTCAGCTATCGTTGGTAAGTCAGTTATCTAAATAAGAACAATAAATAAACTAAATAAACACAGTGAAGGCGCAGAATATTATAACTGACAGCCAGAGATCAACCAATTGATTTGATCTGTTTTTAATCTTTTGGCTTAATTTTCATGCTTCTTCGATTTTTTTATTCCTTTTCTTTTCGCGCGCTTTTTGACAGATGATGAAAACCCACCACCATAGTGCATATCATGGTAGTGGTCTAAACATAATAATTTTTGACGTTTCTTGGTGTCCGTGACCGAATCGCGGGTGTTTTTGTTGGAAAATAGTGGTTTATAGTGACTTAACAATCATCCCTATTTGGTTCTCAATTTAGGTATCGTTTCTTACCCAGGCGGGGTATATGTAATATTTAAATATCAAAGTGAATTTTACATTTTCGACAAGGTTTATACAGTACGTTTTCACTCGGGTAGTTATGGAACGGTTTTTAACCTTTACCCGAACGTTTAGGGCTGCGTTCCTAAACGCCGCCGGGGTAGTGAAAAGTTTAATTCGTAAAAGTGATAGAGATAAGACTGAGACGGAATCTATTCACTTATCGTTTTGGAACGGCCACTTTGTAAAGGCAGTTTATTTACGTGGGTGACAAAGGATATTTTTTGTACATGTATCAATATTACTGAAATAAAATGGCTTTACAAGTCATTCCGAAGAATTCTATAACCCAGAAACCAAAAATTGGTACGTAATGTTATAACAAAATGACAAAGTGAAAATTTACCTCTGAATTTACGGCGTCTAAAATTTTACTGTCAAAAGTTAATTTACATCTCTGATAATATTTCTGTAAGGTTAAGGAACGACTTCGAAATTTGTTCGGAGCTCTTCGTTTTCACTCGGTTGGTTGTGGAACGGTTGACAGTTAAATTTTACATTTACGCAACCTTATTAGCAAGAATGATTTTAAAACGCTGCAACAATTTCATTGTACAATTTTGCTTATGTTGGCAGCAATGGGACCATTCGTTTTCTTCATTCATTTGATTCCGCGCAGGCGCAAGTTTGTGACGTGACGTAATTGTTCATTCATCCTTTTTGTTCTCCATTGAGCGAAAAGACTTTGAATAACATTACCGTTTCTCTTTATTAAATTGTAAATTTTATTGTGAGGGGTATGGAGTATATTTAAACGCAGTGAAAGTGTAAATTGACAAGAAACTTAGTGCAGTGGATATTAATCACGGTGTGCAATGTGATTTGCCTCGAGTTTGTGCCGAACCAAATTTTAGAATTGTGGACTTTTGCAAAGAAATCTCGATATGATTTCGGTGGCTGTGCTCGCTTGTTGAAAACAGGCTCCGTGGAACATTACGAAACTCCGGAAGTGGCGGGACAAGCCGGCCTAGCTCCGAAAGAGATAACAGCGGATGAAAGAGATAAACAGTTATGGATTTAACATGGCGGACGATACGCGTAAAGTGCGAGTTGAAGAAAGATTGAAAATAAAGATCGGTATGTAATGCTTTTTTACACTTTTATTGGTATCGTTAGTTAAATTTTAAGCACGTATTCTGAGTATGTAAAAGTGGTCCAGGCATAGCGGTCGGGGCAGGCCGTGGGGACACTGTTGTGTTTTGGGATGATGAACAGGTGGTGGCTCGAATCTCAGGGATTTTAGTATGCAGGTTATTGAACACAAAGTAAAGAGCAGCCTTAGAGTTATATTTGTGATGAATATGGTACGGTGTAGTTAATGGGATGGGGAGAACTCATTTCCTGTGCGCTTTCGTTGTTTTCCTCAGTCGTTCACTTGACAGCTCTCGTAGCCGTGTAGGTAAATAGAGTTTATGAATGAACTGCCCTGCATGCAACGCTTGAATCTAGACTTTTTCGTGATAGGTAAACCGAGGCCTTATTGTCTAACTTTAAAACTATTGCGATACCTTTGATTTTGACATTTGTACGATACTTCAAGTGTCAAATTCATAGGTATCGCGATAGAATAGATTCAAAGTTAGATAATAAGGGCCTTACTTATATACATATAAGATGTGGGTTCACCTCTATTTTCGGTTAGCAGTTGATGTGGTAGTAGAAGTTTCTTGGTGTAGAAGTGCTCACCAAGTAGAGGCATATTTGTTATTGGGATCCTAAATTGCAGTTTTAATGATGAGAGTAAGCATTATTATCACAAGGAAGCTCTGTTACCTAGCTGGAGTTATACCTCTTTCATTAATTTACTATATGCCATAATCTCCATAGATACCCATTATAAATTCTCGCTTTGGTCAGAGTGTCTTAAAAGAGGCAGAACAAAAATGGCTAACAAGTAACAATGAGTATGCCATGCCAGCCAGCCACACAGCTGTTCTTGGTAAATAATTCAAAGCTCTGATTACCTATCCCCTGTGTATATTCCAGCCCTATTTTGCAATATAGGATTTCTATTCCACCTCTTGTAATGCACAAAGATTAAATGCATTAATAGAAAAAACCCTGGCCATGGCCAGCTTGTAAATGGAATCTGCTAGGCATGCTAGTATTTTTGTTACTTGTAGAAACATTTCTCTTTCACATGTTTCTCAAATAGTGATTTTGATATTTAGTGGTGATGTTGATTCGGTGTCGATCATTCTCAGTAGATCCATTCTCATTGAAACTGTAGCACTATTTAACTTATTTGACAGGATTATACTTAATTGAAGCATTCTGTCTTGTTCTTTCATATAGAAAAGGAAGGAACAGAATGCTTAAATTAATCCTGTCAAATAAGTTAAATCATGCTGTACCAAATCGACACCAATGTACAACACTATCTGTAATATTTTGTTAACTAATTGAGCTCATTTTCTACCCATACCACACCAACATACAATGTTTTCTGAAATAACATTAGATTTGGTTAGAAAAAACACTGCTGCTTGGTACTCATGCAAGGGCGGTGCGGTAAACTTCTCATTCAGTCCTTTTTCTCTTATGATTGTCTGATCTATTGACAATATTTCAATGTCAAATCAGACAATTTATTAGAATGTAGAAGATGGAAATTTACAGTCTCTGCCTACCCCACAGGGAGACAGGTGTGAGTATATGTATGTATATATGTAATTTGGTAATGGTACGGAAGTTAACGGATCCAACCTTCCACTTCATTGTACTGAGATGAAACTTGGCACGATTCAAGTACATACTATAATATAAGCAGAGGTCAGAATTAGGTAGTGTGATTTATGTACTTGTGCTATGTTGACTTTAATATGGATATTCCCAGGATTAGAATTCTGATCAGGTTTTGTTATAACATATTGTTATATTACTCAGCTGATCCATATTAATCAATTATCATACCTTTATTCTCAGAATAATATTTATTAAAGTAATTACTATATAAAAAGGAGAAAGAATGACATTTCAATAAAAAGAGAAATTTTCATTAATAAATTATATTAGTTGTTGCTTAGAATTTGTAAACTTAGATGAATTCATATTTAAAGTAACATACATTGTAAACATTGCATCGTAATTAAAACCAACAAAAAAATCACACTACCTAATTCAGAACTCTGCTTATAAGTAATATTTAAGAGGTAGTGCTCTCTGGCAGGCCATGCAGGATGGGGTAGGAAGGAGGCCCAGGGGTGGAGATAGAAAAAAAAAATCTGGGGTGCTCTTGCCTAAGCAAATTAGCCAGTTTGGCAATTAAAATCGTACGTTTTACGTCGTACGTTTCTTACAAAATGCCACAACTGTCCCTGTATCTGCAGTTTTTTAACTAAAGTCTGATGTACATATCGAGGGCATCAAGCTGAAAGGCCATATCTACAAAAATATAAAATATATTATCAACTAGTTATTCTTAAATATTCTTCTTTAATTATGAAATATCTTTCGTCCAAGTGCTGATTGTGAGCAGACGTGTACTTAGTTAAATTTAAAAAACAAATTATTGCTCAAGCCATCTTAAGCCTTATGCTGTAACTTCAAAGTAGTGATAATCCAATACTCACTTTAAATCAAATTACGACTGACCGACGCGCGGCGTGCACAGCCCGATAACAGCGCGGCACCCCTCTTCACCTCGGGTAAGAGAGATAGCTGACATAATTGCTCTCCCGCTTGTGCGCTACGCTACGACTCGTACTGCTGCTACGAAACTGCTGCTACGAATTACTACGCATGCTACGCGCCATCTACCTACGCACAGACGTCCTTCAGTGAGTTAATTACCTAATTATATTGTTGGAACTTGTCACCGAGCATTATGGATACACCTTTAAACAAAGCGTCCTCTGACTCATGCGATAGTCTGTTAGGAAAAAAAGATAACGCTCCTCCTAACTTTGTTACCACTCGGAGTAAGAAAGAGAGAATTGAGAATCATTCTCTTGGTTTTGATAGCTTTAAGGAAGAAATGAGGAGCATGTTGCAATCTTTCATTAATAAGCAAGAAAATGAATTGAAGAATATGGGACCCTCAATTCATGAAATTCATCAGTCGATAACCAATATTGAAGGTGCGATGTCTCTCTTAAGTGTTCAAAATGAAGATATGAAAAAGAAGCTCGATGTTATGGACATTCAAAGAAAAAAGGATCGTGATTACATCACTTTCTTAGAAGACAGATTGGAAGATATGCAGAGAATCAGCCGTAAGACTTCTATTGAAATCAAAAATGTTCCATGCAAGAAAAATGAGATGAAAGAAGACTTATTAAATATAACTAAAAAATTATCCAAAACTGTTAATGGGCCAGAGATCTCAAACAATGACGTAAAAGACATTTACCGGATCAAAAAAAAGGATAACAACAAAATCATTATTGTCGAGTTATCTTCTACAATTATGAAAACTGAACTTCTAGCAGCATGCAAAACCTACAACTACAAGAACAAGTCTGCAAAACTATGCGTCAAACACCTGGGTATCACTGAAAACGGAGAATCGCCAATATTTATTTCAGAGCAGCTCACACCTAAGGCAGCGCGACTGTATTTTCTCGCTCGTGACCTCCCCCGATTGCATGCATACAAATTTTGCTGGACTGCTTTTGGC
Source organism: Ypsolopha sequella (assembly GCA_934047225.1). NCBI lineage: Eukaryota > Metazoa > Arthropoda > Insecta > Lepidoptera > Ypsolophidae > Ypsolopha > Ypsolopha sequella. The sequence goes on from OW203987.1 coordinate 20,514,883, forward strand.
AAGGTTTACGTAAGAAAGGATGAGATGTCGCCTGTTATAACTATCACTAATGAGGCTCAGATTCAAAATCTTAAATGTAATGCCACTAATTGACTATGTTTTCCTTGTTATTTGTTACACCATCATATGGTCTTTTTATTCTTGCTTGCTATTTTGGCACCTTTACAAACTAAATTCATTTACAATCTTACACACTTCACAATAACAAACACACCCTCATATCTTTATACACACTTTTACACAATCTATAACATTATAACCCTATCAGTTTATTATTATACATATATCTATTATTATGGCATAACAAAAATAAATTTCACTCCTATTCGTTTTCTCTTGCATTACTCAAATCTATGTAGTCAATTGTATTATTTAGAACTAGAACACGTGCTAAAACCAATATACACCTGCAGTCTACTACATTTGACTTTATGATTACTACACTATCTGCACTAAATGAAATAGATACTTTTGAAATTGCTCGCGCCATCCAGTGTAATATCGAGGATCTCTCTAAGTCCATAAAATCTAAATATAATGATTTAAAAATATTTTGCCAAAATATCAGAAGCGTATACAGTAACATAGATGACCTTAATCTAAGTCTTAGCATGTCCGATACCTCCCCAGATATACTTATATTAACTGAATCCCGGCTTAATCCTGACAAACCTGTTCCATCCTTGATAAACTATACTTCTTATGTGACAACTCACCATCTTAATCAAAATGATGGAGTTGTTGCATATATTAAGAACGATATTATTGTTACCAATATCAAAGAAGTCAAATTAGTTCATGCTTCATGTATCCAAATAGATACATATGGAGCTGCTATATTAGGTATATATCGATCGCCCTCCAACACTAATGCTGACCAATTCATTAATTCTCTTAATTCATACCTGGAAACTTTAAAATCATATAGTAATATTGTATTGACCGGAGACTTAAATATAAACCTTATTCCAAGGGACACAGATTTGAGTTATGAGCGAAACAACAGGATAGGTTATCTTAATATGTTATCTATGCACAGTTTAATGCCTGGACATACAATTCCTACCAGGGAAAGTAATTGTTTAGACCACTTTATTTTAAAAATTGATAACAACAAACTATCAGCTCAAATTGCTGTCTTAAATACAACAATTACCGACCATTCAATGATATTCTTAAACTTATCTTGCCAAACTTTCAATAACAAATGCACGAAAACTAAAACTGTTACAGATTTTAATAAGTCACTGATCAGTCTGGCAAAAAAGAGCCTTTCAGAACTTCTTTATTGTGATGATCCTAATTCTGTATTAGAACAATTAGTCAACAAAATCACTGAATCCTTGCGTGAAAATACTTATACCGTAAATATTCCAAAAAGTAAACGTATAATTAAACCCTGGATTACAAACGGAATCTTACGTTGCATTAAAAATAGAAATAAACTTCAAAAAACGTTAAAATTAGATCCACACAATGAAATATTACAAATTACTTACAAAAGGTATCGCAATCACTGTAATAATTTAATAAAGAAACTTAAACGAAATTATGATAGAGATCAATTGGCAAAATCTACTAAAAATTCTAAAACTCTATGGAAAAGCATTAAATCTATAACACACTTAAACAGAATAAAAACAGATAACTCAAAGTTATTAAACATAAAATCGACTCCTACTGAATCAGTCAATTATATAAATAACTACTTTTCTAACGTTGGGAAACAATTGGCTGAATGTATCCTAACTAACTCTCATCTAACGAATTCCTTTACTTCTTGTGACACTCAATATTCACAGCGTAACTCTTTTGTGCTCCTAGAAACTGACCATGATGAAGTCCACGGTGTTTTAATGAGTCTAAAATCTGATAGTGCCCCTGGTTGGGATAATATTCCTTCTCGCTTTCTGAAATTGGCTAGCCATGAAGTTGTACCTATTATATGCCATCTGACCAACCTCTGCTTTACCAATGGAATTTTTCCATCAATGCTAAAGCAATCAATTATAACACCGGTATACAAAGGTGGTGTCACAGATGATATCAGTAATTATAGGCCTATATCAGTTCTTCCATCTATTTCCAAAATATTAGAAAAATTAATAAATAAAAGATTAGTTAACTACCTTAACAAATATCATTTACTGGCGGACTCGCAATATGGTTTTCAAAATGGTAAATCCACAGAAGACGCTGTAACTGCTCTGACATCACATATTGTAGACCAAGTAGATCATGGTAAAAAGTGCCTCGCGGTATTTGTGGACTTAAAAAAGGCTTTTGACACCGTCTGTGTCTCCATTCTCTTACAAAAGTTGGAGAAAATGGGTGTCAGAGACACATCTTTGACTCTTTTTAAAGATTACCTCAGTGACAGGAAGCAGAAAGTCAAGCTTGGACAATACATTAGTGACGACTCAAAAATCACATATGGAGTACCACAAGGTAGCGTCTTAGGACCCACCTTATTTCTGATATATATCAATGATTTGTGCAACCTTAACTTAAACAACACAAAGATCTTCTCTTACGCCGACGACACCGCGGTTGTCTTCTCTGGTACAACTTGGGAGAGTACTCGATTGCTGACAGAGACAGGTCTCACCAGAATTGCGCGGTGGCTAAAATCAAATTTGCTTACTCTAAATGCGCTTAAAACAAATTATATGTGCTTTACCATGTACAATCGCACTCAACCCGAAAATGACTTTACCATTAAAATTCATACCTGCGATGGTTTAATCTGTAACTGCACTGTCATAAATAAATCATCTTCAATCAAATACTTGGGTGTAATGATTGATCAAAGGCTATCTTGGTCAACACAGATAGAGGCACTTAGCGCTAGAACACGTAAACTAATATGGATTTTTAAAACTCTAAGACATGTAGCTCCTCCAATATTACTCAATAAAATATATATTGCTTTGGCACAATCCGTATTAGGTTACTGTGTGCCGACTTGGGGTGGAGCCGCTAAAACTAAACTTATTGAAGTTGAAAGAGCTCAACGATCCTTGATTAAGGTTATGTATTTCAAGCCGTATAGATTTCCAACGAACGAGTTATATTTGCTCAGCCGAACCTTGACAGTGAGAAAACTTTATATATTACGTGCACTCTTAAGGAGACATAAAACGTTAACTTTTGATCAATCTCATATTAACAAAAGAAGGAGAGATAGAGTAATTAATATAAAAACAGTAAAATCTTCATATGCCAGCAAACAATATTTAACACAATCAGCCCGTCTATATAATGCAATAAATAGCACTTTAGATATATACCCTAAACAATACCACGAATGTAAAAAAATCATAACCAATTGGATACTAAATAAAACCTATGACGAAATTGAGTCACTACTACAGCCGATAGTCTAACGTTTATTATAAATATCACTTATCAGCGTATGTATGCATACATATATATTTATATTAAATGTATTTATACAACACAAATAATAACAATACTGGAATCATATACCTAACACACGATACATATTTACAACCATACTTAATTTATTTACAATACAAACGCAAAGCCACACACACACGTTCACCTTTTTCCTCTCACATACACACACACCTCACGCACACACCCTCCCTCACACTCAAACACATACACACCCTCGCAGAGATACAGACACTTCCACTCACACAATAAGACACTAACTGTAGTACTTGTACTAACTTTAAGCTATGGATGTGAAGGAGCGAGGTCTTCTGGAACAAGTATTTCTATACTTAAAAGAAGGCCCCAGCATTCTAATTTAATGTATTACTGGTTACTGAATAAACACTTTTTTTTTTTTTTTTTTTTTTTTTTTTTTTTTTTTTTTTTTATGAAAACGGCTTTTCACGTTGAAGACTATCAGTTTACTGTATGGTTTGGAGGGAAATTTGCAATTTTTTTCTAGTACAAAATACCTGATCTTACTTTATTTTGATCACAATATTTACCCCCGGTTTCTGAAAGGCCAATCAAAGTTAACAGTAGATTAAAAAAACTTTAACCGCAAATAACGGTGAAAATAAAGCATATATGAAGTCTGAATAGTGATAAATCAATAATTAACTTAGTTAATTTTTGATTTCAATGTAAAATTCCCACTTTTTCTGGGTTAATCCGCAGATAATTATTTTTTAATCTACTGTTAACATTGATTGGCCTTTCAGAAACCGGTGGTTAAAGTTACAAATAATAGAATAATAATGCAATTAGCCATCTTTCCTCCTATTTATATAGTGGATAAAAAACCAGAAAAATATTTTAATGTCTTCTTCTTCTTGGTGGGCTCGGTTTCCGCACCTAGTCTCTTTTTTGGACCTTTGTGCGTGGAAAAGTGTAGGGCCGTCTATTCTAGCCAGCCCAGCTCACGCCAAAATCCCAAGAGGCGACCTAGGTCGCCACAGGACTGGCGGAGTATTTTAATGTAGCCATCAATCTAAAAATATAAACAAAAATGTAAAATTATTGCACATACAATTAGTAACGATTATTAACTAATTGGTTTTCTTTCAATATGTAAATAGTGTAAGGAATTAAATAAATATGTTTGAGAAAGAAACATATTTTGTTAGACATTTTTGTTTTAATTAAAAGTTAAATTGTAAGAAAATGCAAATACAAGTGTAGTAGATGGTTCGGCACATAAATGGGTATTTAGCTATTTACCTTTTGTTATCAATGTTATGTTGCAATTTTCAAGGTTATTCTCTCACAAGTAATGTTAGAAGAATGGGTAAAACTGGGTTTACCCGGGTAAACATAGAATTGGGTAATGTAAAATATTTTTTTTGTACCATTACAAAGGATAGGATGCGGAATGTATTGAGCGTAACGCACATGATGCGTTCCAATTTGCGCATCAACTGTATCAATACGATTTATTCATTACCAACTTAACAAATGCAAACACAGCATCAAATTGTTTAAACCGCTTCTGCCCATGGGCTAATGCGACTGATGCAATCTATTTGACCACTGTCATTCATGTAAATATTTTATCAAGTTTTAATTTATGAGAACAATGTAATCTTAACTTAGCTGTGAAAATGGAGCCAGCTTTACAGGCCGTGATTGCCGAAGTTATGTTATGCCGTATTCAAAACTACGCAGGTCATTCCAATTTACAATTACAACCGAAATTCGTGTCAAAAGTGTCCCGATTTGTTTCTATGTATGAAACTCGTCGATGCACTTTGACAAAACGGAATGATCAAATCAGGTCAAAAAACTGATGCATTTGACGCTCAATACCGTACGCGGCTTTATCTTGGTTATTATTATGCACAAGGGAAGCAAATGATGTCACAAGCAAAGAAAATATAAAAAAATATATAATTATTTGCATAAAATTGAAATGCTTTAAATTAAAATTACTAAATGGTGTATATCTTACAAAAAACAATGCAAATCAAGTTTTAATTTCCTGGTAAACATGGCGAATTACTCAAGCTCCTTAAGTAAAATCCGAAAATTTGGAGTTTTCTTGGACAAACTTGGTCTACCCAACGCTGATTGTTTAGATTAATACGGAAATGAAAAAAAAAACTAAATGAGTCAAAAAGAGGAGAGTGTTAGGAAATACAAGAGCCGAGTGGAGACAGGAGACCCCTCAACACCTAACATTATTTATACTTTAACATTAACCAAACAGTGTTGGGTAAACCTAGGTGTATCTGGTTAAACTTCGAATTTTCAGCTCAACACCTAACATTACCAAACCAGCGTTGGGTAGACGGGTAAACCTAGTTTTACCCATTTTTCCAGTATTACCCGATACATAATGGCGGTACCCTGAAAATGGTCAATAATACTTGATGCCATGCCATGACAGTGCGGTGTGCAAGCAACTGTCCGTCCAGATGATTGATTTGTCGGCGCATAAATCCACGATAAGCGAAGTGTGTCTGTCTGATAAGAGTGGAGTCGCGGTACGCCTTCCGGGGCGCGACCAGCGACCCCTGACCTCGTCGCGTATCAGAAACACCACTAGCGAGAGCTTTTGACATACTCTTGGTCTTTCGATGTCCCAATGTCCGCTAAAACTGCAAAGAAGAATTTTATTTATTTTACTATTCCTTTTCGCACGCAAGCAGCCTACTTGATTGATACCTCTTTCACATCTTCATTGCATATAAAATTGATAATAAAAAGATTAATAAGGTACTCTACCTACTAACTAAAAATTCTCGCGAGCAAAATTTAGTGGCGTCACAAGTCAACCCCTACGAAGAAGACAAAATTACTGTTCTTGAAGAATTTTGTCATGTCCTTCATGGTATTCAATCAAAAACAGTCTCTAATACGTTCAGTTACAAAACATGAGGTGGGTGGCGTTCACGCCTAGAGGTGGCTGTGATAAAGCGGCAACTTTATGTCCATGGTACTAACCTTCCACGATAAGCAGACGTATGGAAAAGCTCTTATTAACTACTAATAGGGTCTACAATGGTTTAGATTTAGTAGTGGCACACAAATATGGTAACTTCCGCCGTGCCAGCGCCTTCGCCTTATCTACGAGCACCTTTGTTCTCTGCCACTTAGTCAACGCACTCAGACGGGCTACGGTTGATTGAGTCCTAATATTAATGCATTTACTGACTCACTAAGCATTCAACTACCTGTAGTCGGCATTACAATGAACCACGCTCAGAGTTCTTGCCTCACCGTAGCCAATGGGTTGAGTTTGCTCTTCTATCTCTTTGTTCCAACGGAACTTCTCGTCCGATCGAAGTGATACTTCTCTGTTGACCAAACCATTATTTCCGTACATCGATAAAATTATGATATTTATCTAAAACCACCAAATTCACTTACGTACGTGCTCGATTCACTTATTGTCTTGTGTCTTGAATAAATAATTGTCCTCATTTACGTACGTACGTGCTTGATTCACGTATTGTCTTGTGTCTTGAATTAATATATCTCTTAATTTTACGTACGTACGTGCTTGATTCACGTATTGTCTTGTGTCTTGAATTAATATATCTCTTAATTTTACGTACGTACGTGCTTGATTCACGTATTATCTTGTGTCTTGAATTAATATATCTCTTAATTTTACGTACGTACGTGCTTGATTCACGTATTATCTTGTGTCTTGAATTAATATATGTCTTAATTATACGTACGTACGTGCTTGATTCACGTATTGTCTTGTGTCTTGAATAAATAATTGTCTTGATTTTACGTACGTACGTGCTTGATTCACGTATTGTCTTGTGTCTTGTATAAATAATGGTCTTAATTTCTGATTAGCGCGCGTATTTACGCTCTTGTCGGATGTTTACAGACGTTATTGAGCTAAAGATAGGCATTAAGTAATTCTGTGTATAAACGAGATAAGTATATCGAATAGTAAACTGTAGGTCACCCCACTGCTAATCAGGACTTATTCATTGACTGAGCCAAGAAAACCTCTAAGATTTCGGTAGTTATAGTTATTAGTCTTGGATTGGACGTAATGAATGTTATTTTAATAAATAATACTGCCTCGTTATTGTTATCACTACATTACAAATAGAGCAGCAGAAAAACAAGATACAATAACGTTATCAATAGAATGAAAAGCCAGTCTTACGGACCAGTCTTCTTACTTTATTTCTTCAGATAAAGACTACCTCGTTAAGGCGATGCATTCTCCAATTGCAATTTGGACCTGTCTTTGAAGGCCTAGTCCTCCTACACGGGTGGTCCAAAAACTTTAATAAAAATATATGATAGGCAATAGGCATAGACAAAAATAAATTTCAAGTTTAATAAACTGTTTCTCTGCTGTTATTTTTGACAAAAAAAAATCGAAAGTCATCGAAAGTTTCACATGGTTTACGCAAGAATTCTCTTATTCCTTCCAAACGCGTGAAGCGATTTTAATTTTGTTTCCGTCCATCGCGTCCATGTGAAAAGTATAATTTTCTCCTATTTTGCGCTAGCCGGAGACGCAGCGGTTGTCGTAACAGCCACTTTGCATTTTGCAATTAACATTATTTCAATGTCGTTTTCGTCGATATTTCTACCGACACACATCCTGTTGCTTATTTTTGGTAGATTTGCACCTTGCGTATAAAGTGGCGCAAAAGTAATGTCATAATTGAAATTGGCTGCTATTTTTGCAGATGGCGCCAAATGTCACTGTGCTTTGACAATTATAATGTAGATATCTAGAGAATTAGTTGTCAACAAGCCATGGAGCGATACACACCTCAAGAACGTGGAATTATCGTTACTGCTTATTTGACAAATTTTGATCTCGTTTTGGAGATCTGAACTGGCCGTCCAGATCGCCAGATCTAAAAGCACCAGATTTCTTCAGACACAGAGGTGGCCATTTGAGCGATATAATTTTTTCCAATTAATGTCATCAATCTTACACTTTCAAATAAACTTTTTATGAAAACTTTTTTATTGAGCTCTTTATTTTTCATTTATAACAAAGTGGCGGCCAATTCAAATTATGAAATTACTTTTGCGTCACCCATTATGTACCATTTCGAATGATGACCATGGGCGCCGTCAGCAGAAAAAATATCCATGGGGTGCAGCCTTAACGTTTTCATAGATAGATTAGATTAGTGTCATGCCACAGTATGGACAATTTTAAACTACTCTATCGGGCTTGTATCACATACAGTATGACACAACTCAGACACAGAGGTAGGGTTGCCAACTTTTTGTATTCAGAGAAAGAAAATAAACAGTATTTTGGAAAAATAAACAGTATATTTATAAATAAAATTAATGAGCTCAATTTTTATAAAATTTATTGTAGGTACCTATATATTTCTGTCGTTACGCCATTTTGCATAAAACACTCTTTCTGTGAATGCTGAAATGGCGTGAACAGAAAGTAGATTATGAAAAAAAGTCAAGTCATATTTATAAATTCTTTTAAAGTGTTTACTATCAAAATAAATATCTCCAATTTTGGCCAGTACTCATTTCGACAAAATATTTGTCTTTTGATACCTTTTTCTGAATTTCTTGTAATTGTTACTACTAAGTCTGAATATAAATCATCCTTGACAATATTGAGCCTTTAACATTCACAGTTTCATTCCGAAATTAAGGTTGCCTCAATGCACCGCGCGCCTAAAACGCAAGTGTGGTGCATGCACCATAAACGTTTACTTTTTAAAACAGGTCTTATTTATTGATCTGGTTGGATGATGATGATGATTGATACCAATGATGATGAAAACAGTATTTTGTATACTTTATTTTTATTGAACAGTGAACAGTATTTTAGAGCGAAATAAAGTATGATGGAACCTATGAGTAGGGTTGCCAACAATACTGTTAATGTTTTTAACAGTATTGTTGGCAACCCTACTCATAGGTTCCATCTGTAAGTTTACGTATCATGTTGATCCCAGGATTCCCAAGGGCTGCAAGTGCACCACCTAGCATGGCACCCCCTACCAGCGCCCTTGATGATCATTTTACATTTTTGGGTTTACTACTGGTCACAATATAAATGACATTGAAACTTTCGGACAAGATATTCGGATACCATACCATACGTTAAATATATTCCGGTATTCGTTCCTGTTTATGTAAAGTATGGACAGTCTATATCCGTTCCGTATTTAAATACACAAATGGACACTAGTTACGTAACAGCCGGCGCGTTGACATAGCTGCTGTAATGCCTAGTTCTGTGCTAATCAAATAATTCCAGCCGTCAATATCTAATAACCACATAGAAGCCCGGTCTTGACATTGAGGACGTGAATGCGTCACCTACCGGTATTACGACCACGTAAATATTCTGCCATCATATAAAAACTTAATTGTTTACTTAAACCGGCACAATGGGAATTGGCTCGAATATTGAATAGAAAATTCAATGTCTCTGCCAACGATCTCACGTTTTTTTTTTCTTTCATTGAATGAACTTGCTCGTAGTATCGGCGTACGAAATACGTAACGTCTTTTTCGTGGCTGCATGAGAATGTGAGTGACAGATATATTGACAGCGCCGTCGCGAGTCGTGGCGGCGGCGGGCGACGTCGGCTGCTATGTACACTACAGTTTTATCTTGGCGTGCTAGTAGATAGGTAGATACACGTACGTACGCCCCGCTTGTCCTCGCTGAATGGGGCGCGTCGAACGTTTTCCATTGATTGAGCGCACCCATTCATGGAAAGTCGACGTTCCGTTAATGAAAAACTCGCTCGTTTATCGCAACGTTATCGCCTCGTACTCCTATCATTAACATATCCATTGAACAACTCTTTTCCACATTTTGTACGTTTATCATCGATGTGATAAGATTTTTAGAGCGTTGTTTTTGTTGATATTGGAGGTTTTTCTGGTATCATTCAAGTCGTTTATGCCCTGGCAAGCCTTTTTAAATTGATTGCGTTTTCCGTGGTTTTATAGGTATGGTCAACCGCACTTCGGCCTACCCAATGTTATGTGTAAATAAAATCATGTACAAATATATAGCTTTTAACTGCAGGCGACTGTATCACCATTCCATTATCCATTGAATAATTCTTTCACTTTTTGCATGTTTATCGGTGTTATGATAAGATTTATAAGATTCGTTAAGATGTAAAAAAATAATTAAATAGAACATAATAAAAAAAGCTTTTCCTGCCGTATCCAGTAAAGCTCAATAAAATGTATTTAAAATTTATTTATGAACTTTACTGGATACAGCAGGACGAGCTTTTTTTTGATAGATTATGTCCTATTTTTTTCTGGCCAAAGGAGCAAGTTTCTGTGAGTACTGTATTAAATTTCGACACATACCTAATAATATTTTGTGATCAGTGATACGTATATAAATAAACAGTTAAATAAATACCTATAAATAAAACAAGCTATACGCAAGAAAACGGTCACTACACGCATCACACCCGCCCTTCACAAGTATAACACAGGAGCTCATCTCGGTTATTGTTATTATCAATATGGTACTTTGTGGAACGTGCGATAGACTGCTTGCGACAGGTGGCGTTACCTGTGGTAATTGCAAGGTTTCGTACCATAAGCAAAAGCAATGTTCCAAGCTGAACTCAACTACGATACCTAGAAACTGGACTTGTCCTACATGTCTGTTGAGCGGCGAAAATAACAGCACCCCTAGTTCACCATCAGCAGGCAAGGAAGGTAGCCTTCTGTCCCCATCCGCGTCTGACCAAGACATAAAGTCGCTTATCCTGACGTTTCAAGCCGAAATGCGACAATCCTTGAGTAAGTTGAGATTGGACATACAAGGACTGCGTGAGGACATCACGAAGTGTAATGAACGGATGGACGGAATGGATGCGCGAATGGACAAGTTTGACGAGAGACTGTCCTTACTGGAAACCGGCAAGGGAGGTACAAATGATTTAATAAGCCAAATTAATCAGCTGAAATTAGAGCTCAATGATAGTGAACAAGAACGGCTACAAAACGACATAGAGATTGTAGGAATACCGGAACAGAGAGGGGAAAATGTAAACAACATTGTCTGTTCTCTTATGACAAAAATTGGTGCCACCTTGAATGACAGAGACATAGTGGAAATTCGGCGAGTAGGAGCATCATCTCAATCAGCACCTACCGAGTCGTTGTCGTCGCCCTCTGCTATCGAAATGAGCGAAGTTACGTCACAGCGAGGATCGCGCTCGCGCAACATATTAGTACGTGTCACTAGGCGGTCCGTGCGTGACCAGATCCTTCGTGAAGCGCGGGTCCGCCGCCATATCAAGACGTCCCACCTCGATATTCCTGGAACAGCTAAGCGGATCTACCTAAACGAGAGACTAACAAAACAAAACAGAGCTCTCTTTCGTAAAGCTAGAATATTGATCAAGCAACACGACTGGAAGTATGCTTGGACCCGTGAAGGAAGAGTACTGGTCAGAAAGGACGACGGATTGACTTGCAATCGTATACGCTCTGAAGATGACCTTGTCAGGGTTTTTAGGTTACCAGCTTCTCCTGAAGTTAGCATATAATATTGTTCTTGTTTGTGTAAATATGTCATGTGTCGAGCTAAATTATAATTTATCATTGTTCATGCATGTGTATACGATTTCACATTTAGTTTATTATACAGTGTTACCTGCTGTTTTTCCTACACAACACATACACCCACACACTTTCAAATACACAGATGAGGTAAAATGTTTTAAATTTCGAATGTATTTACCAATTAATAAAATACGATAACAATAAATCCAATCATAGTTTGCGATTAGGTTTATTAAATGTAAGATCTCTTAATACGGGACAAGACGAGTTTTGTGTTACTGTAAGTAAACACCAACCAGATATTCTAGCCCTAAACGAAACCTGGCTAAAAGATGGCCAAGAAATGTTTGCACCGCCAATTCAGGGTTACAACTTTGTACACAGGTCACGTAAAGTACAGAATAAAGGAAAAACAAAGAGGGGAGGGGGAGTGGGTTTTTACATTAGGCAGGGTCTGAGAGCTCGTGTCAGACCGCATCCCGCATCTGATCTCGAGGAGCTATGGCTCGATGTGCAGCTGCCGGGGGCTAAAATGGCAATTGGAACAGCTTACAGACCGGAAGCGCTAAAGGTGCCGAAAGCGTTAGATGCTCTCAGTGAATCCATCAGTTGCTTTTCAGGTTATGATTATACTTGCGTTCTCACTGACTTCAATGTTGATATTTTAGAACCTGAGACTTCCAAGGCAAAACAAATGCTACTCTTTTGCTCTCAACAGAATCTTCAGCAAATGGTTAATGAACCTACGAGAATAAATGACAAATCAAGCACCTTGCTCGACTTGATTATTACAGATACACCACTTAGATGTAAAAAAATCACGGTTTACCATAACAGAGTGTTAAGTGACCATGCCATAGTGCTGGCTGATTTTAATATTCGGAAACCTAAACCTGTAAAAAAATTTATTATGACACGTTCATTGAATAAAATCGATGAAAATAATTTTAGAGTTGACTTAGAATCAATTACATGGAATAGCATCTTGGAATTAGAAAATGTGAACGACATGATCAAGCGATTCAATGAATATGTCTTAATCTTATTTGATAAACACTCTCCATTACGGAGAACTGAAATCAAGGAAGCACCGAAACCATGGATAACTGATACTGTAAAACTAATGATGTCTCTCCGAGACAAGGCTCTAGTTAAGGCTAATAAAACAAAAAAAGATTCTGCTAAGGAGTACTATAAAAGTCTTAAAAACTTGGTCACTGCCACAATTGAAAAAGAAAAAGCTGCTTTTTTTGAGCATTACGTTAATAAAAATAAAAACAAACCCCAACTTATGTGGAAATATCTCAAAAAGACTGCTATAACCAATAAGTTTGACAAGGCTCCTATACCTGACCACCTGAATGACCCAGACGTAATTAATGACAATTTCCTCAACTTGCCAACTGATGCCGGTGTTGATTATGACCTCATTTCAAATTTTGCTAACAATAAGAAAACGACAAGTTCTTTTGCGCTTAAACCAACATCCGAAGAGGAAGTAGCCAAGATAATATTAAGTATACAAACAAACGCCACTGGGCATGACTCTATTAATGCTGAAATGTTAAAACTAACTTTACCTCAGTCATTACCAGTCATTACGAGCATAGTAAATAAGTCTATAGAAACAAATACCTTTCCAGAATCTTGTAAAGTGGCTCTAGTGAATCCGTTACCAAAGTCAAATAATGTCGAGAGTGTAAAAGATCTTCGTCCTGTAAGCATTTTGCCTACATTCAGTAAAATAATAGAAAAAGTTGTCCTGAAACAAATGTTGGAATACCTTGACAAAGAAAATATTATACCTAAAATGCAATCAGGTTTTAGAAGGGCGTATGGAACTGAAACTGCTTTACTACAGGTAACCGATGATCTCATATCAGAATCTGATGTAGGCAAGGGCAGCGTATTGGTTTTGTTGGATTTTTCGCGAGCCTTTGATTGTCTGCATCCTTTGATTTTAACAGCTAAATTAGCTTGTTATGGTTTTTCCGAAACTACTTGTAATTGGTTCATATCTTTCCTTAATGACCGGAAACAAGTTGTAGTAACCGAAAATCCTAATGGGGACAGAATGTATTCTAAACCTGCCTGTTTGTCGCGAGGCGTTCCACAGGGTTCAATCTTAAGTCCTATTTTGTTCTCGATATTTACAGCGGACATAGTCGACAGTATTAAGAACACCAAATATCACTTATACGCGGATGACACTCAAATATACCACTCATTTGATAGCAAAGACACTGTGCAAGCAATGGAATTAATTAATCAAGATTTAAATAGAATAAATACATGGGCTAAGCGCAATTCATTACTATTAAATCCATTAAAATCTAAAATGATGATTATAGGGACGAAAAGACAAATTGAGAAAGTAAAGGAATTAAATCCAAAGTTATTAATTGATAATACAATAATACCTATAGTTACTGAGGCAAAAAACTTAGGTTTAATTATAGACAGTGAAATGCGCTTTGTTAAACATGTGAGCGAAAAGATTAAATTTGCATTTTATAAGCTAAAAGTTTTGTACAATATAAGAAATTACCTATCAATTGATATTCGTGTGCTCCTTACAGAGTTGATCATACTTTCGCCCTTGAACTACTGCAGTGCGGTTTATGGACCTCGACTGTTTAAAAAAACTGAGCGGGCCATTCAAAGGATACAAAATGCTTGCGCGCGGTTTTGCTTTCAAATCCCAAAACGAACACATATAACTCCATTCCTCAATAAAAATGGAATTTTAAATATGAAGGCACGCAGGGAATTACATATTGCCTGTACAACACAAAAAATACTCTGGAGTAAAAACCCAGAATATTTGTTTGAGAAATTTAAATGGCGCAATGATGCCCACAAGTTTAATACAAGATCGAAAATCCAGAACTTGCTTTTGATTTCCCAGCATAAAACAAAGGGATATGAAGGATGCTTCAAATATGCGGCATCAAAAATATGGAACAATCTACCGCCACCGTTACGAGTAAAGATTAGTACTAATACTTTTAAAGCTAAATTTAAGGCAATACTCCTGCAGCGGCAAAAACAGGGTGAAAATTTGAAGCATCCTGATAAGGTTAATTTTCTTTTCAATACATATTATTGATTAAAACCTTTTATCTCTATACCAAAAAACATAATAAACCTATAGATATATATATAGATAAAATGCCCTCATCTAAAACTCAACATTCACTACATTACATTCATCATATTTTGGATTTAAAATAAATTTACTATTTCATCATCATACATTACACTACACATCAGACACAACATAAACCTTACACACTTATGTACAGCCCTTCTCTTATTGTGTACTTACCCTTATTACTTTCTGCTCTGAACACTACCCTAAGAGCTGGGGATAACTGAAAACCAGCGCTGCACACTGTATGACAGCGTCAGCAAATGCTGAGTTATTCCCATTTGTCCAAATAAATGTTTTGTTTAAATGTTTATATTCTGTGTACGAACTGTTTGTGTTTTTAACTTTTTATGTTTTAATATTTTATTGTACTCATTTTTTTGTTTTTTGTGTGTATTTGGCAATAAATGTTTCTTATTCTTATTCTTATTCTATTTAATTTTTTTACATAAATAAATTTATTAAACTTTACTGGATACAGCAGGACAAGCTTTTTTTGGATAGATTATGTTCTATTTTTTTTACATCTTAACGAATCTTAAGAGAAATATTGTTGTTTAAATAAATCCCTTAACTTAGTTGCTTGTTTAATGGAATTTCTAAAAATGTTGCTTGTTCAACGAGACTCATTTCGTGTATAACTTCGTGTCGAAGAAAATTCAACAAGAAACTTTTGCCTACGCAACCTTAGAAATGGCATCGTTATTAAATATTTAGTTTTTATGTTAGGTACTTCTCCAGCGCTGTGCGTTTCACCTCTTTCGTACGACAGTTATAATTTTGCTTCCATAGATTATGAAATAAAAAATGAGATAATTTTCAAAACAACACTATCTTTAACCTTCGGCTTATCTCTTTTCCGCTTTTCTACCTCTCGTTATCTCAGACGGAACACACTGTTGGTTCGTTGCGAAAGCGCAATTTAAGACGATGGCATACCCTAGCAACTTTTTTATTACCCGTCCAGCACAATAAGTCTAATGGCAAAGACTTTATTTGCTTTTCATAGAGGCGATTATATTGATTTGGCGATTGGCGATTTGGCCTCTTTTTCTTGGACGCGTAATACTAGTGATTACGCAGCGAAACAACAAATTGGTGTGTTTTTAGCTAATACTGAAATATTTTGTAGGGAAAAAAATATTGAATTTAGGTGATATACCTTCATAAATTTCTCTTACCTATTTTATGAAAAAAAAAATCAAGTTGATCTCTTAACCGCGTTCTTGAAGCGAACATTTGAAAACCAAAAAAAAGAGGGTACAAAACATTTTTTTTGACAAAAGTATAAATCTTAGTACATTGATTATACGTAAGATCCCTAGAGAAAAGATTAATAAACCAAATATATTTTTTTCAATACAAGGAGAGTCCGAATTTCTTCAAACGAATCCTAGATAGCCTGGAGTTGGTCATGCTCTAGGCTCAGGTACAGTCTTAAAGACATGACATGGAAGCAACTTCACCCATCACTCGCTCAGTATTTCACACAGAGCTCATAATCGAATTGTAAGAGCAATCTTATATTCTAATCAAGATGGTCCATTAAACTAGTGGCTCTAGTAAGTAGTGAGCAAAGAAACCAGCAAACAATAGTTCGCACGATGCGTGCGATTAGATAGATGAACGAACGCAGCCCCCGGCACGCGGCGCCGGCTTCCATTGTGCGCAAGCGCATCTTATCTAGCTTCGTTATCCACTGTTGGCTGGTAGAGCGATATAACTGTACAAGACACCGTACTTTCTACATACTCAGGCGCCACTAGACAGCCCGCCCTAGTCGCCACGTGGATTGCTACGAAATTAACATAAAAGTAAGCACCTTTTGCAAACTACTACCTCCTACTTAGATAAACTTCGCAGAGTTGCAAAATCGACGTCTGTGCTGGTTTTCGTTTTACAAAAATGTGCGAGTTGACTGGTTTTCGCAACCCACCAGCGGAAAGGAGCTGTCCTGTGTGGGTGAATGCTGCCTGCCTAGGCTCACACTGGAGGCTGAATTACGTAGGCTGCTACATTGCTGAAGAATGCACTATTATTTTGATGTCAGCAATAATTAGGCAAGCCTGTATGTTGAAACGAAATAATCGACCACCCATTTTGATACAAATTAACGCCTTAACTACGTAGGTACTTGATGTTCTGGCCATGATGCTAAAGTTTGCGGTAGTGATAGAGCTGTCATACGTATATGGCTACAGAGATATAAATAATTCCACTAAATATGCACAGTACCTTTGTGCACAGGCACAGCATACGTTTGCATGCATAACGACTAGATTCCGTCCCATATATGGTGTAGGTAAATGAGTTCCAAGAAAATACTACAAAAACAGCCGCTTCTCATAATAAACATAAGCGCCTGCGCCGATGTCGGTCTGTGAACTCTTACTCAGAATTAAATAATTGCATGAGCTGTTAGTTTGCGGGAATTACGAGAAA
The DNA here is from genome assembly GCA_934047225.1 of Ypsolopha sequella. Taxonomy (NCBI): domain Eukaryota; kingdom Metazoa; phylum Arthropoda; class Insecta; order Lepidoptera; family Ypsolophidae; genus Ypsolopha; species Ypsolopha sequella. The sequence continues at coordinate 20,532,455 of OW203987.1, forward strand.
AGGGTCGCGTTATGTACCAGTGCGACTGAGAATTTAGTTCTTCCTGTCTCAGTGTATTGCGTTATCAACACAACCGTTACTGAAACGGAAAATTGCTAGGCCACGTGAGTTCAAGTGTGTTTCAGGCTGTCGGTTTACAAAATATCAAGTTTTCCTTGAACGATTGCTCGAAAGGTATTCTATTTTGCATTTTCAAGAACAAACTACAACCAAAACTGCAACAATATCATTATTCGAAAGGTAGGCCATCCGTAGAGTACAATTTGATGCCCTCGGCGCTTCGTCGACGATGCGATGCGATGTCATTCGGGTTAACTCTACACATTAACCATTGTACCAGTGTTGCCACCTTAGCCCTTTTCGGGCTAGATCTAGCACTTTTTACTGTAGTTGAACTCGTTTTTTGATGATTTAGCCCGAAATTTCGTTATGTGTATATTTATAGTTCTGTGAACCTAATTAAAACTAAAACCAGAAACAAAATGGGGCTAAATACAATGATATCCATACTACGTATACGATGGGGTTTAAAACGACTGAGAGAGTGTTGCTGTTCACACAAGGTGTCAACTGAAATAATAAAAAACTGTAGAATTAATTTAAAATTTTCGTTCAAATCCGCAAAAAACGCAGAAGTCAATCAGCCATCAACTTTTTCTGCTTCAGCAGGTACGATTTTTAACAATTCAATAACTTAGTTTTAATTACTCTGTTGCATTTTCTGAAATTACTTACTACATTTCAAATAAACAATTTTTAGCACTTTTGATGGCAAAATTTGCTAAATCTAGCCCTTTCTAGCTTGTCCAACTGCTCTTTTTCAAAAACCAAGGTGGCAACACTTAACTGGACGGCACTTTCGACATCCGCCTCGCACAGCGCTCATCATGTACCCACCCAGCTACCTCCGTGCGAACCTGCGTACGGACCACAATGACAAAGAATATATTATGATCTCCGGAGCTCGTCCACGTTCGCGCTCAAAACTAACTACATTTTGAACGTACTCTCGATTTCGAAACGATTACACACGCAGCCGAATGTGGAAACTTTGCTTTTGTGGCTAACTGCCGCGGTTTCCTGAGGCACTGTACCTGGCATTCTAAGTCCCTCGCTCTCCCACGATCCAGTTTAATGGCGTGTGTTACTGTCATGTTGATGATGATGATGACGGTTGTTTTTGCATTAGCAATTATGTTCAGTTTACTGTAGATTTCTCCAGCAGGCCAATTATTCCGAATTTGTGGGAGTCTACGTGCCTTTAAGAAGCTCTCTCTCCTTTGTTGTTGCCCTAACATTCTGTATAATTAACCTACAATAATGTAGCAAGATAACAGCGCTATAAAACGTATGGGAATTTTTATGGAAGTTGGTACACAATATAATAAGGCGTTTTGTAACTGTGAAACTAAATTGGAGCCATGTAGTTTCTTTTACAAGCAAAATACCACCATTGAAATCACTATGATTGCCTTTTTGATACCTCCAGTTGCGGCATAATGAATCAAACTAGTTATGTGCCCTATGCAATGCAATACACTATGCCATAAGTTTATACTAAGCCTTTACCACATTTTACGTACATTAAGGCTTTGCCATAGTCGTGTGTAGCTTAATTTTATTGTAATACTAGCCCATTGCCTACACTACAGCTTCGCCCGCGCTGAAAGATGTATCATACCTTTTTAATTTGTCATTTGAGAATTCCTTTCTTAGCGAATGCGTGCGTCGTAGGAATATACCGCTAAATTTCAAGGCTTTTAGGCTATAGTTTCGGAGATTTCATGATAAGTAAATGATATATCGCTTTTATATGTAGACTAGCTTGTTGCCCGCAGCTTCGCATTCTACAGAAATCAGAAAATCTTCACTGTATAATCCTCACTTAGGTACCTTTATAACTCTAGAATCCTTGAAGGACTGTTTTTGAGATTCAGCATGGCGTCATGACTATTTATGGACTATTTTTTAGAATTGAAACCAAGTCGGTACTGCGCGCCATTTGCTTCCGTGACCTTCACACCATGATCCTCATTATTATCATTATATCATGGATTATGATAGGACTATTTATTTTTACTTTGTAAATATTTATGATTATTTCTAGACTATTTTTTGGCATAGTAAAAATAGATTTTCATAAAGTTTTTAAAAGTGAGGATTAAACCGTGAAAGACACGTTCTATTGCTGTATACGGGGCAAACTTATTAAAACCTGTGGCGCACATACGTTATGTTAAGAGGCCCTTTTACGCCTAGATTTTTCTTAAGATTTATACAAAAAGTAAAAACTGATTGTGAAGTCAACAATTTTTGTCACAAGTATTATCTAGCAACATCTAACTATGTCTCTATACAGCCCAAAAAGCAAAATTTGATGAAACACCATCATAATAGCTGACAGGATATCGCCTCGTTTTTACGCAATGTTTAGCAAGTTCTATAATTTTTATCAATACTGGAAATAATAAAAGAGAGAAATACAGACGTCGTTCATGTAAAGAAGTCTAAGTTTATACACTTTTCTATAAATAAACATTTACCGTTCTATGGAAAACAGTTTTTACCTGAAACCCATCTATCACAAATTCGACGCTTTTTGAATATCTCGCCATCTTGCACCTCTTGATGAGGATGTGATGGGTCCAAGTTGCGCTGTGTACGGTGAGGGAAATATATATAAAGGAGTGTCCAAAGTTTCATTGAGATCACAGCCACCAGGACGCCCCAAACAAATAAAGCAGGGATGGGGAAACTTTTTCCTTCGCGTGCTAATAATTACTTACGAAATATATGACGGGCCAAGTTGTTGCATTTATGGCTATATTATTTGCTGAAATAAAAATATTAGTATGTATTTTCTGAAACACTAATTTATTGTGCAATATAACAAAAAAACTGTTGAAATAAGGAAGAAATTACAAATTGCAATCAAATTAAACTTTCAAGTTAGCTGCGAAATTTCAACGAAATACGAAAACTTCACTTGATTATTTATGATGGTCAGATGACCCGCGGGCCGTAGTTTCCCCATGCCTGACCTAAAGCATTTATATGGCAGCTGAGCGGGATGGCCCACCTTAAACTATGAGCCTATGGCTTATTTTGTTTGTGAAAATGTAATTATTTTTTCACCTCACTAGCTCGAAAAGCGCGCCTTTGTTTCTTAAAAACAGTGAGCAAAATCGACTTTTGCTCACTGGTTTTAAGCAGTGAAGAAAAGTGTTTCAAATTAAGAACACTGCGAATTGTTCAAAAACTCCATATCCTTTGCTCAAAGGAAGAAAAAGCAAACATCAGCATAGCGGCTATCTCTTTCACTCTATATGGATTCCATACACTTCCATACACAGCCCCACAGCCTGTCGGATAAACTTCTCTTACTATACAAGGTAAACTTCTCGAAATCCTGTGTATGGCCTCCCAATGTGTATGGAATCCGAAAACGGATAGATAGAGTAAAACTTCCGCATGATGGTTATGGTTTGCGTTTTCGATCGGTTTATCAAAGATTTTCCGATTTTCCGCGGCTTTTGGGATTCAATTAACACTCCTTACATTTTATTTTTGTGCAATATTTTTATATGGTGTATTTTTTATAGAAAAATACCTTTGAATTCATATAAGTTCGTTCGAAAAGATGGTGTCTTTACATCTGTGTTTTCTAGCTAGTGAGGTGAAAAGTTGTATGTGTCACACGAGAGCAAATTTATTGTTTCTTGTGCCTTTAAATCCCTCCACGCTCAGGATTCTACGTTAGAACCCTTTGCACTCGCAACAAAAAACATTTTTGCTCTCTTGGTGCACAAATAACTATTAATGTTTGATTTAATATGAATGTGAGTTTAAATTTTATTAAGTAATTTTAAAATATTATGGATCAATGGTCTGAAATAAATATTATTTCAATGCATGTGCTCGTAAAGGCCCACTTTTTATGCATCAAAACCGAACAGAAAGTCGATTATTTTGCCCTAGGGCTTTTATTATTATTTTTTTTATTTGTTTGCAATGGTTGGCTAACCTGCAGCCTTTCCTGTCTACCATAGATGTTATACTTTTTTTTCCACTGTTTAACGGCTCTGGATACAATCCTTTTGAGCCAATCATAATTGAAAGTTCACAAGATTATATTTGTTTTCATTTCCTCACACTATGCATTGAAAAACGTAGTATGATACACGGGCGTAAAAGCAATAAATTACTCGGTTACGTTTAAAACACTCGCTACGCTCGTGTTTTAAATCGTCCTCGTAATTTATTCCTTTTCGCCCTAGTGGCATAAACTACTATTATTATTAGGCTGAGATTATATCTGTACAAAGTAACAGAAGACTTTAATTAATTAGAGGAGCAATGTGTTATTTTGACGACCACTGCTTCTGCTGCGCTCGTTTAATTTCCTATTTGAGTAATCTGTTTCCCCATTCCTGAGAAATGTTTCCAAAACATCGCTCTATTTATTAATAACAAAGCGAACAATTACGTCATTTAGCGAACTATTCTAGTAAATAGACGTCACGAGATCGGAACCACAATACAGTACCAATCATTATGATCTTAGTTTAATTACATTTCTATTGAATTTAAAACTCCTGTAAAATAATGAACGTCGGTTCATTGTTGTGAGTCATATAATCAAGTAAGGTGTAGTGCGAAAAGGTTATTCATTCTGTGTACCAGCTACGCAGATCCATTAAGGGGCTGCACAATGCTAAAACTCAGTCCTTAACTGTCTATCCTGCTCTAATCAGATGCTGCGCACGCAAAACTTCAGTTATTTTGAAATCGCGGCTACATTAGGACATTTACTATAATTTCTTTATGTAATAAAGATGATCTTTTCTAGTAAGCATCTGTGTGTGTTGGTTTCGTTTCAATTGGGTTTGAAATATGGAAACTGAATCCCTTTTTCGGTAAAATTTGTGCTTTTTTAAAAGTAATATAATTAAAAGAAGATTGAAAGTATATTTATTTATAAATTGTAATTAATAATTGTCTTGAGTCAAAAACACGCCATATTTTTTTCAAATTTTTACTATCTACATTGACGGAACTGAATCCAATGCAAAACTGATGTTTAGCATAGTGGAGCCCCTTAAGGGTACACTGGGCGTTTGCCTTTGTGTCTGTCTTTTTCTTTACGTGTAAAGAGAAAAGAAAATAACCAAACTTTTGCACTTTTTCAATGTTTTTCGTTGTTATTTTCGTTTTGTATTGTTCTTAAATAAAAAACTGTCGTGTATAAACGTTCCAGTCATCTATGAACTTTATTTTAGTAAATGAATCATAATATTAAATTACTTATTTATGTAAAAAAGTAGGGAAATAGAGGAAAAAATTACTCGACAAGGGGTAATTTGCGAATTTATTCTATCGAGCCATCTTAATCAAATCGTGTTTCTATTGTGTATAAAGTTTAGTATATATACCCAGTAACACCAATATATTCCCCTAGATTTTAATTTAATTATTTACTACTTCAAACAAGGGTTATAAAAACGTGTTTGTATGTGTAAAAAGCTCGGTGCGCTCTTAATAAAATTGTCCCAATTCCCATGACTTAATTTTAAAAAGATTTTTTTTTTCAAGGAATATACGTCATTTTAGGTCATTTATACGTCGTTTTCATTATTTTGGTATATAAATTAACTATTATTTTTTTATGATTTTTTAAAGAATTGTCCGATGACCTTGTCACTTGAGAATTTTAGACATTATACTGATTGTGATGTGTGATTGCTTATAAAAAAAGAGGTCTGTCTCTGTCTGTCTACTCATCTGTTATCTAGCTGTCAAATTAGTCTGAAGCATATTATTACAAATTTATCTTGATAGCATAGGACACATTTCTAAACAGCTATTTCTCAGGTGACGTCACACGAGGGCAATTGGAAGTTGCAGCTTTATCGTAAAAATATTCATCATTATGGGGTTTTTTAGACCAAAGATTCGAAAATACGGCTTATTAAACCTAAATCTCGAAATGGTTTTCAAATTAACACACCTTAAGAACCCGGTGCAGGACGATGCCAACTCCGATGCGAAGCGAGACGTATCGCGACAATAAAGCGCATATTTGGCTGGCTAATCTTAACAAGCGCCTCACGCTTTGCCCCACGCCATTCGAACTGTGCTGAGCCAGTCTCGCCCTTTGCGTTGGAAATAATAATAATTTCCGAATACCTTAATTGTGCCCCGATTACTTGTTATTTTTTATTCTGTTTTAATTAATTAGGATATTGGTGATACTTCCAAGTGGTGTATGTGCTTACTTTGCTTGTTAAATGTTCATAAGTCACTTAACGAAGCCTTGTAAAAGTACTCGATTTTAGGGCGAAAACCCATTAATTGAAATATTTTTATAGTCGCGATGTTTGTGAAAAAATCAGGGACACATACATTTCCTATTGACTGTCTAAATGAAAGCCTAAAATTTATTTGATTGAATTGTTCCACTTTTGCGAGTTATTATGGTTTTTAGATGTGTATGAAGTACGATTCGGAACGGGTTCTTAAGAGTCGGAGTTCCGAGATTGGGCAAAACTTCTAAGAACTCTAGTAACTTCAGAAAAAAAAAAACAGGATGTCAAGTTCAGGTTACACCCGTAGCGCTGCAATGCTACTCAATTAAGAGATTTTCTTGAAATTCCTGTTTTTTTTCTGAAGTTACTATACATTATTGCCGTGATTTTTTTTAATGAACCTGCACTTCATCTTGTAAGGTAACAAGTGGTATTTATTTTGTTCAGAAATTTGAATTTTTACCGTCTTAAAAAGTCATAACCCTGAACCCCGAATCTCGGAACACCGACCCTTAACATAATTTAATCTATGCCAATTGTACTTTCATGAATTTGCGAATCGTTAGTCTCTCCATTGACAAACTTTTTTCGTCATAGCAGCGTTTGTACAAATGAATCAAAGTAGGTACATCGTTAGCTAGAATGTTTCTCACCTTTTTCTGTTGGTTCATTGCGGTTGTCGACGACATAGAGTGCGTGAGAGTTTAGTGACAAAGGTGGTCTAACACTCGTTAATCAACCCGTCTCTATGTTTTACTCCACATCTCTTCGCGATAGAATGATAATGACGCCTTTGAAAATACCTTTTGCACAACGTTGAGATGATTAATTATGCAGATAGTGGACGACTGTTGCAATTTGAGAAATAGTTGTGGAATGGTTGCGTTGACTGTCGTCCTGGCAGTATTATTATTTACAAGCCTTTCGCCCGCGTTTATTCAATCTCCGACCCGTTTTCGGCTTAAGCGTTAATTCATCAACACCCCTTATATATATAGACTATACGTTGACCAGGGTCACTACGATGATAATAAAGAAAAGTGCAACCAACCAAATCCGTTGAGTGGTTCTCGAATTAAAACTGAACATACATACAGACAAACATTTTAAAATTGTAGTTTTGGTCTCGGTACAATACTAATAAAATAACCCATTTCATTCAAACGTCCGCAAAAATATTCAATGTACAGACACTCAATTATTAGTATAGATTAAGAAAAAACCGGCCAAGTGCGAGTCGGACTCGCGCACGAAGTGTTCCGTACCATTAGGTATAAAAACGGCAAAAAATATGTCTGTTGTTGTATGGGAGCCCCCTTAAATATTAATTTTATTCTGTTTTTTTTAGTATTTGTTGTTATAACGGCAACAGAAATTAATCATCTGTGAAAATTTCAACTGTCTAACTATCACGGTTCATGAGATACAGCCTGGTGACAGACGGACAGCGGAGTCTTAGTAATAGCAGAGAATATAAAGTATTACTAGTAATAGGGTCCCGTTGGTTACAGCTGGCCTGACGATCTAAAAAAGATTGCCGGTAGTGGCTGGATGAGGATGGCCGAGGATAGAAAAATGTGGCGTACCCTTGGTGAAGCCTATGTCCAGCAGTGGACCGATATTGGCTGATGGATTGGATTGGTTACCCTTTGGGTACGGAACCCTAAAAATCATTATGGATCTTGTAAAATCAAACATGTCGCAGACCGGCTCATAGAAAGGACGTGACATATCGGCACATGGGCCGGTCAGCCCAGCCGCGGTCTCACCTTGCCGAACCAAACATGGACATATCCAGGCGAGGTCGCGACATGTTGCGCAAACCGTCACACCACTTTTAATGGCCCGCTCCTTATAAAGAGGACCATTGTCATTAATTCGTTATAAAATATTTTTTCTATTCAAATTTTGCGTTTTCGTCTCGTAATTTATAACGTCTTGTGTAAAAAAATAATAATAATAGTATTAAAGAAAATTTATTATTTATTTATTTATTTATTACACTTTTGTACATTTACAAAATACATAAACACAGGACACTTAAAAACATTTATATTGTACAAAGGCGGCACTTATTGCTAATAGCAATATCTACCAGGCAACCTTTGGGTGAAAGAGAAGGTGAGAAAATAACAAAAAGAGGGGAGCATGATGTAAAATAGACTACATGAGTACATTATGATTAATTACTAACGCTAAAATAAACGAATACATAAACTTACACGATACAATTATACAATATGAAAAATAGACATACATAAATAAATACACAAATTTACACATACATAATATATCACGGATAATTTTATAATGCACAAGAATAAATAGTGGATTAGTTAGGAGTTAAGCTCACTTGTTTGTGTTTTATTATTCAGTTTACATTTTTTTTTTATATTCCTATAAAAACACTTTATTTTCAGATATATTTCGACTACTTTTCTACATCAGTGGGACTTAATAAAATTTATATAATATACTAAATTGTCATAAAATGGCATTTTAGAATATTATATAAATTTTATTAAGTTCCACTTGTATAAAGAAATTATTGTTAACCTCCTATTTGTTAGATTAATCTGATGCCTAGTCGATGCGTATAATAACCTGAATTTCTTCATTACTAAGGAATTTTAACGAATCCGAAGGCGTAAATAGTGTTTTACTTCACAGACATTAGCCAAAAATATATAATGCTCATAAAAAGCCATTGAAACAGACTCCAAATGAGTTTCGTACTTTAATGCAGTTTCATAACTAGTGTACAATTACATTGTACTCATATTTTATGGCTTCTTTCTTCATTACTAAGAACATTCAAGGCCTTAACAATAATTTCGCGCTCGCAATCGTCTCCATACAAGAGAAGAACGATCTAATGATGTGTATGATGCTGATGACATTCGCTCGCCCAAAAGCGTCTAGTGTCATTGTCATAGATTTAGTATATACTCTATGCTAAATCTATGGTCATTGTTATCTTATCCTCACACGGTTTTCCAAAATTCCCATTGCTTAATTTTTAAAAGTTTTTTTTTTATTTTTTTCAGGGAAGTTACGTCATTTTAGAACATAGTTTCATTATTTTGGTATATAAATTAACCATTATTTTTTCATGATTTTTTGAAGAATTGTCAGATATGACGTGAGAATTTTAGACATTACACTAATTGTGATGTGTGATTGCTTATAAAAAAAAAGTGGTCTGTCTCTGTCCGTCTACTCATCTGTCATCCAGCTGTCAAATTAGTCGGAAGCAAGTTATTACAAATTTATCTTGATAGCAAAGGACACATTTCTAAACAGCCATTTCTTAAATGACGTCACACGAAGGCAAATGCAAGTTGCAGCTTTTTCGTAAAAATATCCATCATCATGAGGTTTTTTAGACCACAAGTTCTAAAATACAGCTTATTAAACCTAAATCTCGAAATGGTTTTCGAATTAACACACCTTAACATAATTTAATCTAAACGAATTAAGTACCTTTACCATGAAATTACAACTTTGTAATAAATAAGGTTTACTTAAGAATCTTTACATTTACATCAATTTTGTCATGTACGTATTTTATTAAATATATTTTTATAAGATGAAATTTGACTCGTAAAAAGTTTATTATGTGTACCTACTTTACAAAATAAACTATGTATTTGAATTTGCCTTTATCACGGGCCAGTGGGTGTACGTAATTGGAGACATATCGAATGAAAACGTCACATATTTTTACGTCTTCGTCATACGTTTCAGTACGTAATAGAGACACGATAGACTAACGAGTAGGGTATGAGTGTTGTTTGTCGTACCGGGTCGTGCATCATTAGTTCTTCTCATAGTACCTATTAGGTAGTTTTGTTACAAAATGTTACTGCTTGATTCAGTTGTCTTCATTTGATGAAGATTTCTGACATTTGTAGGTCAATTGCAGCGGTTTATAGTCTGATAGCGTAGCTATCATTAAGCTTTGGGTATAAATCTTGGTAAATAATCGTTTGCGCAATGATGTAAATATGGTCATTGGCCACCGACATTATATTCCGCGTCATATCCTGTCATTTCGTCACGCAACAAGAATCGGTGCTGCAGCAGAATTACCTACTCGCTATAATTTATTGATTCATACATTTTCGAGAAAAGTTACTGTTTGTCGAAGCGTGAAATTTAATAAAAGTTACATTTGCCCGATGACCTACTGGCGCCATTATCCATCTATCCACGGAAATGATTTTTTTTTATCCATTAAATTATTTTAAATTGACTGCATCTGCTGCCTTCATAATTTTAAGCACTGCCAACATTATTTACTTTTTACAAGATCTTCTGATCTCTTAAGAGCGCACCGAGCTTTTTACACAGTCAAACACATTTTTATAACCCTTGTTTGAAATAATAAACAATTATATTAAAATCTAGGGAAATATATTGGTACTATTGGGTATATTTACTAGACTGTATACACGATGGAGACACATTTTGATAAAGTTGGCTCGATAGAATGAATTCGCAAAGTTACCTCTTTTCGGGTATTTTTTTTCTCTATTTCCCTACTTTTTTTATAAAAATAAGTAATTTGATATTATGATTCATTTACTAAAATAAAGTTCATAGATGACTGGAGCGTTTATACACGACAGTTTTTTATTTAAGAAGAAAATAACAACGAAAAACATTGAAAAAGTGCAACAGTTTGGTTATTATCTTTACTCTTTACACGTAAAGAAAAATACAGAGACAAAGGCAAACGCTCGGTGCGCCCTTAACACAATATTATCAATAAACCAACTCCAGTTTGTTTGTTCATTGCATAAAAAACGTTAGTTAACGAGCCATTCCATTTGCATATCTCGTGTTAATTCCAGGTGAAGCGAAGAACCTGCCAGCTCGCAGCCATGGGTCGCCGTGCCACCGGGACACATACTGCGTGCTGTCGCTCGACCAGGAGGAAATCTTCCGTACTTCCACCATGGAGCGGACTCTCAAGTGAGAACCTTGTATCTATTTAGCTTATTGATCAGTAGCAGTACAACGCTGGGCTCTAAGGCAAAGCTCAATCTCTTCAAATGAAAAACTTGCCAGAACCAGTTTTCTTACCGCCAGATTTTACTCTCATCGGTCCTTACAAGTTGTGATTGTGCTGTTAGCTTCACTTTTAAAGGTGCAAAATCACCAAAACAAAAGGCACATCTCTCACCAAAGACAATGGCTATTCAAGTTCTTTGTCGACTCTTTAATCCGAGCAATGTCAAGAGCTAAATAATCACAAGGTTTCATTACCTAAGGAAACGTTTTATTCTTAAATCAATTCCACCTATAATAACCTGCAATTAAATAAAGTAACGAACGATTACGATGCCGCTGGCATGTCGATGTCGCCCCCTACGTTCCTTCATCCTTGACTTTAATCACCAAAATAGACGGAGCCCTACACGGTGGCATTTCTGTGTCCGCCGCGCCGCGCTGGTCGAGCCCGCTCCCCAAATGACATAATAACGGATCCTTTGTCCAAACGTCCGGACATCGCTTCCGCTCTTATCAGCTGGGAACCAACCGACAACACATTTTTTGAAGTAGATACATTAACTGGGTCAAGGCCAGTTTCAATTTCCACTTTCAGAATTTTATGAATTGCCAGATTATCTCTGTGCTTCATAAGCCGATGATAAAATTGGGCAATATTAGACCTTGTGTATTAATAGAATCCTGCTTATCTTTATTATCGGACGCACGCAAGTTTAATTTACTTTACACACCGGACAGTTTCATTGATAAGTGCACCTATTCATTGATAATTCCATTAGCTTAATCGTTCGTGTATCAATCGGTCGATTCAGTGCGCCCCATTAGCATCGCGTTCATTAACAAAGTCGAACCATATCGATTATTTTTTTTTAATATCTTTTTACCACTTTCGTTCTGAGAATGTCGAAACCCAAACAAACGATGACACTTGGATCGACAGCCAACTCGTCACGTGCGCGAAGCGGTCTCTTATAAAAGGTGTAGCTTCCGGTGATTTCACGTGTGTGTCCATATATCAGCTCATTGAAGGCTCCCATGTCCCCATTCCGGCTAAGGACAGTTTAATATGCTGTTACGACGCTTGTTTTGTAGCCGAAGACACGTACTTTAGTTAGCGTTATTGGAATAAGTCTTACGGATCCTAGCGACACGACCAGCTGTACAGTGGCTGTGGATTCGTTGTAACACGAAATTACTTATTTGACAGGACTAAACCTAATTTAAGGCGCTCTTATCCCAGAAGAGTGACTCTCTGTCTTTTTCTTTACGTGTAAGGAGTAAAGAAAATAACCACACTTTTGTACTTTTTCGTTGTGTTTATCGGTTTTTAAATTGTTTAAAAATAAGGGATATGTTTATTAAAACCCACTTACGTGGTCGACCTAGAAAATTTAAAGAGCAATATTACCAGATATGTTTCGTTAATAAGAGAGTGGAATTATGGAAATGGCATGATTTGAAAGGTCTTATTACATGCTGTGTTCGTGAATTATTTCTATCGAGCAAAGTTTATCTGATCGTGTAACACATGCGTGGAAGACCTAGATAAAGGTTCGAACTATATTGCTTATTTTTTTTTTGGAAGTTTTAGACGATATTTGAAAGTTCTATTTGACTTTGAAATTACTGATTTTTAGATAAGAGCGCCGATCGCCGTATCGAAAAGATAAAGACAGGACGCTTAAAATAAGATTAGTCCTGTCAAATAAGTTCAGTAGTGTTACACCGAATCGACACCATTGTCACGGAAGGAAAGAATAAACCGACTTCCCACTGGCAGTTATCGATCTAGTCGTAACTTTTTAACTCTTGTTTTGAATGGGGGAGGCGTGCAGTGGTGTAAGGGCGGCGCCGTGCCCAAGCCACGTCCCGGATGCGTTTCCGGAGCTGAAGCACTCGCGCGGAACGTCTCTTCCGCTCCACCCCCTCGGCTCATTCAATTTTCGGAATGAATGGACCGACCGCGCCGCCTCACACACACCGACGTACTTTTAATTACCACAACGGTTCTCGCTGATTAGTTGTGGGAATTCGTTTCAGGGCCATACTACGAACGTACATCATTCCATATTTGTATTAAGACTGTACATGAGCCTAGAGCATGACCACCAACTCCAATCTATCTAGGATTCGTTTGAAGAAATTCGGACTCTCCTTGTATTGAAAAAAATATATTTGGTTTATTAATCTTTTTTCTAGGGATCTTACGTATGAACAATGTACTAAGATTTATACTTTTGTCAAAAAAAAAAAATGTTTTGCACCCTTTTTTTTTTTGGTTTTCAAACGTTCGCTTGAAGAACGCGATTAAGAGATCAACTTGATTTTTTTTCATAAAATAGCTAATAGAAATATGAAGGTATATCACCTAAATTCAATATTTTTTTCCCTACAAAATATTTCAGTATTAGCTAAAAACACACCAATTTGTTGTTTCGCTGCGTGATCGCTAGTATTACGCGTCTAAGAAAAAGAGGCCAAAGAGCCAACATATAATCGCCTCTATGAAAAGCAAATAAGGTCTTTGCCATTAGACTTATTGTGCTGGACGGGTAATAAAAAAAAGTTGCTAGAGTATGCCATCTTCTTAATAGACTCTCGAATTACTCCGCCCACCGAAACCCATCGTGAAGGTCTTGAAAGGTTGCCGTCGGATATGATAATGTCGAGTGACCTGATACTGACCCGGACAGGATGTGGCGGATATCGAAGGAAATGTCACGTCACATGTGTCGCCGCCGAGTTAACTTAATGGGTTCTTTGTCTTTAGATAACTTATCACGTCCTTACTGCTAACTTAATTGTCTCAGTGTAAAACATTCATGGATGTTCTCATGTCACCTTTCGTTGATGAACTCATTAGCAGCAACGCTGAAATTGATATCTATCTCTCTCAGCTTATACCTATATGTATACTTAAGGCGATATGCGAAAAAAATACGGGTGTTTCTCTTCTGTGTATTTTATGAAATACAGGGAAAATTTCAATAAATTTATGATATATGCATTTTGACTAAATAATCTAGGGTTTTGAAATTGGAAAACATGTTTGGATAAATTTTCCTCAATAGAAATAATTGTTGAAATGACGTCTTCAAACACACTTTTTCTCCTCGTTTGACGAATAGGAACCATATACAGAACTCAAACATATTTTATTAGGTGTGTTTCAACAATATCTAGAGATTTGATATTTGAAATTTTGCTAGCTATTTTAGTCTTTTTTAAAACCAACTTTTTTCCCTTTTGCCCTGAATCCGCCCCTCTCGCACTGCGCGATTTTTCGCTTGCAGTGACAGTGACAACAATAAAATTCGCATAGCCTCTTAACAATACAATAAATAATTGTGGGCATTTTCGTAGCCTATACGTGTAACAAAAAGGTGTAACCATATTTGAAGAGCTTATTCAGTCACTGGTATAGAACAACTTTTACTACGGAACAAAAGCTGTATACCGAAAAAATTTTTTACTGTTTCATAGAAAAATGCAATGCCGCTCGGCTGAAATGTATGGAAGGGCAGATTTTTTTTTCGAGATTTCAGGGTTGGCTCCATAGTAAAAGTTGTTCTTTACCATTGACTGAAAAAGCTCTTCAAATATGGTTACACCTTTCTGTTACACGTTGTATATATTTTATATGTATATTAAAGCCGATTCTGAAGGTTTTAATTTTAGTTTTAGTGCTGTCAAAACTTTATTTTTTCCAAAGTAATTTAGCTTCTGTCCTCAATTCTTATGAGTTATGTTGCAATGACGAAAATTTTGTTTTGACAGCACTAAAACCAAAATTAAAGCCTTCAGAATCGGCTTCACTGTGTGTTAATATGATGTTGCGGAAGCCGGAAACTGGCGATAGTACTCTCCATACGAGCAACTTTTACTATGGAGCCAACCCTCAAATCGTGAAAAAATCAGCTGTTCCATAGAAAAGTGACATAGACATGACGATTTTTTTTACGAAAGTTTTTCGTATGGACTAGTACTATTGCCAGATTTCGGCTTTCGTAACTTCATATTAACACACTGTATATAAAAGAATACCCTGACTGGCTGTCTGATCTATGAATGCCCAGATCAAACGGCCTGGACCTGGGGACATGATTATATAATAGGTCTTTACCTATGAAATTGCCGAAATTTTCTTACAGATTCATGAGTTTATAATTCCTGTAATTCAATAGCTATTTCAATTATTTATCTATGTATTAAATTTTGTTTTTATTTTCGGTTTGATTATAAAAATTAAATCTTTAAAAACGGTTCGTCCTAATCCATCTATTTCCATGATAAGATTCGTAATAATTTTTTACAGCTCACACTTCAAAAATTAAATTAATGTTGCTGTTAGCTTAATGTTGTCTCATTTATACACTAAAGAAATGACATAATTTGGATTTGTCATTCCTAAAAAAAATGCGAAAATGTTGGTACTGAAAATTGAGTTCCCTTCAAAGTCTCTATATAGAAAACAGAAATTTCATATGTAAAGACCTAATATTTGGACTGTAGGTTCCTTATATGACGTAAATATCTAAGGATTTTAGGAAATTCCCAAGGGATCGGGACAAACGGGTTCCAAGCGACCAACGCTGCGGGTCGTCCGCTAGTCTGCTATAAATGGCATTTCTACTTCTTTTTTTTTTTCTTTTTTTTCCAAAACATCATAGGTAGTTACAAATAATAATCTTCGCCAAACTACTGAGTAGTTTGTTGGCGACAACGCTCTTCCACTTTCACTATTCTACCTTATTATGCTATAAAACCTACCACAATATCTTAAATTTTATATCTCTTATCAACTAACTACATAGTTGTTTTAACACGACAATTATTAACGAACTCCGCGACACTTTTAACGAGTCTGTTCCTTCTTCAAACGTCTCACTTTAGTCTCACGCAGTTCAGAAGGAAGCACTTAAGTGGTAAATGGCTACCGGAACCTCGTAGCGCGTAAAATGATCATCGCGTGCGCCCGCGCAGTCAAAACGGACCCGGTCTGAGTTCATCGCCGCTCTCAAGTGCAATGCTCTGGTTTTAATATTGCACATCTCTTCAGGTCAATCGATGTTGGTATTTATTTTCATACTGTTATGTATTTTTGTGATCAGCTCGACGGCGATATGAATGCAAGATTGATCAGAGGCCTTATTGTCTAACTTCAACATCTATCGCGGTCGCTTTCAAATGTATCGTGATTGGCCAAATATGATGCGTGATGTCATTTCTAGCCAATCACGATATATTAGCGATAGTGATAGATATTGAAGTTAGAGAACAAGGGGGCAGGACCGGATGAGTCAGCTTTGTACAAGTGCGCGCCAATCTTTTAGTCGCCTCTGAAGCTAGCCCCAAGAATCGACGCATTAGCCGTTTTATGGTGTCAGGGGGACGTTACAGGATCGAGGGCGCGGAGCACACCCGCCTGCATGCCGCACCACACCCCTCGCTCGCCGTTCGGCAGGTGTCAACACTATGCGTTAGTGTTAGTGCTACGTCCGTACACTATACACGCGCGCGTTGCATGAAAAGTACGTTCGTGGAAAAAATTATATGATTCGTTTAGTTAATCGTTGAATCTGTTTGTTTGTTGTTTATTTGTTGTTTTGTTGATTTAGTTTGTTAAAGTTTATTGTTGTTGTTATGTCTCGCCGTCGTCATAGCGTTTTAGGCGACAATGTAGGAAAATGGTGTTTATATTAATTTGTTTTAATTAAACAGTTAAGACTGCACTAAAATAATAAATATATATTAAATAGGTAGGTACAACCAGTACACCTTCCCACTTATAGTTAACATTTAATAATCAACCGTTGATATTATTGTTTCCTTGACTGTACCTGCGCAAGCTTGCACTCGTAACTCAATCAGAGGCGACTAAAAGATTGGCGCGCACTATATGTACGTACTTATATTATAGTCCGGGTGCCAAATTCCTAAAACATACTGTAAGTGAGGTAACCTTGTTTTTAAGGTATAAATAAAATGTGTTTGCTATTTTTGACAGCTTATGTTATGTAGATTTTAGATCCAGTTGATGCCTACATCTCTCACCTGGTGCATTTTCCAGCTATGACGTCATATATTTTTGTATGGACTTTTTAAATTGTTTTGTCTGAAACCTATCGTGTCGTGTATCAAATGAAAGAGCTGCTTTATGATTAATTTATAAGCTAAGTTGATCAATGTTATTTAAGTATCTAGGAGACAGTCAGTTGAAATAATGTTATTAGACGAATCTTGAAACTGAGTGTACATAAAAACCTCAAAAGGTTTCCGATACACTGTTATGTATAATGTATATATATTTTTTAATACAAATAAATAAATAAAAAAAAACATTTTTAAAAGACACCAAGTTTGAACTCCTCCATCGAGAAAACGGCTGTGAAACATACGTCAACTTACTTGTAATATCCTCTTGTCTAACCTCATAAAAGCAAAAAAAAATTATGATTATAAACGTTAATATTTACATAAAATTCTTCCTTTCATTTCAGTACTGTATTCTGTATGAAAAAGTTCATGAAAGTTAGTTTTACAATAATAACGTTTATAATCATAATTATCTTATGTGCTTTCATGATGTCAGACATAAGGATATTTATGAGTAATTTGACGAATGTTTCGCAAAAATTCCTTCAGCTGTTTCTTACCTGAAGGAGCCCAAACTTGGTATGCTTAGAAAAGTTTGTTCTGTTTATTAAAAAAACAGGTGGCTGAAATGTAATGGTTTAGTACATTTTTACAATCCGCTCATAAAGCCCTTTCATTTGATAACCCACACGGTAGGTTCCAGAAAAAATAATTTAAAAAGTCCATACAAAAAAATTATGACGTCATAGCTGGAATTGCTCAAGTTTATTGTATCTGAACGCTATATATCATAAGCAGTCAAAGACATCGAAAACATTTTATTCATACCTCAAAACAAACTTACTAGCTTGGCACCCAGACAATTAATATTTTTGACGCCCAAGCTACCAACCCACCTTAGGTTCCATTGCAATTTTGCAACTGATGTTAACTTCGCTATTAGTATAAACGCCCACTGCAGTTGCAGAAATAAAATTTTGTATTTTCTAGTTTCTACTGCAACGTTTCGGATCTGTTTTGATTTTAATTTTAATAAATAAATTATAATAAGTAATAAACTATGAAATTGCCTTCATTTTCTTACATATTCATGAGTTCATAATTCCTGTTATTCAATAGCTATGTCTATTACTTGTTTTTTGCAGTTTCGCAGCTGGATTGTGAAAAACCCGCCTTTTTCTAATTAATCGAAACAGAACACTTAAAGTTCAAATTTCACTCAATAGTTTATTTATTTATTTATTTAGGGAAAAACAACAGAAGTAAACTGCAGATATAACTAAAAGGAACTAACAATTTTTTTTTTATAAATGGTTAAATCTACTCCCTTCAACATTTTCCTCAGAGAGATTCTTTAGTTCTTATCATTACCTATGTTTTGTGTATGCAATGTTTCCATTGGTTTCTGTAAATTAGAGTTTTAAAAATCAAAAATGTTGAAATTCTAATTTACAAATCCATTTCCATGATAAGATACGTGGTATTTTTTTAAACAGTTTAAAAAAATTTAATCAATGTGTCTGTTAGCTTATTGTTGTCTCATTTATTCACAATTTCTTTTGCGAAATTTGGACTTATCGTTCCTTGAAAAAAAAATGCAAAAATGTTTGTACTGAAAATTGAGTTTTCTTCCAATTCTCCGTAGGAAACGGCAATTTCATAGTAAATGACCTAATAAAATAAGATAAAGAGCAGTACAAGGAGCCGAATTTTAATTACTGTAACTTTACTTGTGTAACTCTGTGTAAGTGCAGCTTTACTTCTGTGTTAGTATTAATGTAAAACTATACTAATCGGTCCTTTATGTAAATGTCACTAATTCTATATCGGAGTTGGTAGTTGTCGCCCCCGACCCCACTCGCTGGTGGCGGGTTCCGCCTCCGGTTTATAAATATATTTACAAATACCGGTCTGGCGCCGGATGCGCCCGCGCCGCTCGCCGAGCCACTATCGACTTTATTGACGAGCTGCATGTGTGCGGGTTGCACTTGCGGTGAAGTACCACCTGCATCCCAAAAAAAACGAATTAGTTGCGCGTACCATGGGAGATGTTTTTGCAGGATGGTATTACAGGCCAGGAAAAATGTTATCTTCATTGATACTCGTATTGTATGAACTTCATTGGTTTCCATAACATTTCAAAGCAATCATTTCCAGCCAGCACGCCGACTCAATTTAATCTGTTGATATCGAGGTTCCATTCAGAAAATAATAAGAGAGAGTTGAGAATTGAGTCCATCGAAATTGCGATGTTGCTCAGTACCGATTGGTACCAACTTTACCAACAGTTCATACACCGATATTCGTGTAATGAATGCGCCAGAAAGTAAACAGACTGACAGAGTAATTGATGATGTGTACTGGCTGCAGAACCGATGGCTTCCGAAATTCATAATTGGGCAAACATGGCGTCATATCTGTTTAAAGGAAGCCATTATCTTTAATAATTCCTGGCGTTGTTTTACACGAAATAATCCATATCCTGTGGTTAATCTTTTCCAGCATTACCTGGTAATAAAATCTAAAAGCCATAAGCTATTAATCGAAACTGTGTTATATAAGTAATAAGTAATAACTAATAATACTTAACAAATAGCCAGCCATATTTTAAAAGGGTAATCTCCGTGAGAAAACGTGCCTCGCCACGGGAGCCATATATTGTAAAAGCTTGTATTTCGAAAGATAAATTTTCATAGAGCGCGATGTAAAAACTTTCTCCCAGAGAACCGGGCCCACACGGGCCGCACCTCCCGCCCATGCATCTTATCAAATATTAACATCAAGCTTGAGTAGCCATCGCTATGGACTTTTCCGATGTTTTTGAACGAATGAGCGAAGCGAACGGAGTTCTCAGAGTCTACTTGAACAATCCGGCGTTTGTATGTATGTATGTATGTTTGTCCGACGATAGCTCGAGTATCGTTATTCGGAACGTCGTGAAATTTGATAGGCGAGAAACAAAAATAATTTTTAAGTTCGAACATGAGCCAAATCGGTCAAGATCGAATCGCGAGTTCACAGTTTGAGGCTAACTACTTGCTTAATATGATCTTATACGCTTATTAGTCCAGTAAATGAAAGGTTTGAGGTCAAATTAAGATACACCAGTAAAATGACTTCGAAATAATAGTATTTTCATATTATTGAATGCCACCTCTCCCGGAAGAACATATCATTTTTGTATTGTACCAAAATAATTAGATTCCTGAACGTAAGTTCCTAGCCATGGAACGTAAGTTTCTAATTAACATGTTCCCTTGAATAAAAAATATCGGCCATTCTTTTTAATTTTTATTTTTCAACTTGTTTACTGATAAAGACTGTGTCGATAAGTTACAGTTTGGCAAAGGTTTATTTAAAGGTAATATTTAGAATTTAAATCGTTGTCAATGTATGTTTACACATATGAAATTCACAGTCGACATAGCTTCGCTTGATTTTTTTTTAATTTATTCCATCTAAAAATGCGTAGACTTTCTCAAGAAAAAAGAAAATCTATACCGTACCGTATACGGTACCGTATACCGTGTACCGTAAAAGGTATCAGCTTCAGAAAACTAGCCAAGCTTGAAAATGTTGGTTTTGGTGCAGTTCAAACTGCCATCAGAAAGTATGGCCAGGAGTATACTTTCAGCGACAAGACGCAATCAGGCCGAAAATTGGATCCTTCAAACCCCAATCTGGACCAAAATAAGGCATTCAAGGCCAATAAAAAGACATGTTCGGTATATGTTATCTCTATCGGAATGGTTCAACGTGCTAAGCAAAGAAATAACTTGAAGACTTCTATAAAGCTGAGGCAGCCGAAAAGGAGCGAATAAACAACAAAGTTCGGTCAAAACTAGAGTACGAAAGCCATATGACCCAATTTTCAAAAAAGAAAAATTGTTGTGTAATTATAGACGATGAAACGTAAGTGAAATTGGATTATAAAACTCTGCCGGGGCCTCAGTATTATACGGTAATCAAAGGCTCAGAAGTTGATGAATCACAGAAGTCCATTTCTACTGAAAAATGTAGTAAAAAAATTATGGTATGGCGGGCGATATGTGAATGTGGCATGGTATCAAGGCCATTTTTTACTACCTCTACGATGACGGCGAATCTCTATGTGAAGGAATGCCTCAATAAAAAAATCTTCCCATGATAAAAAAACACAGTGTCAAGACTGTATATTGGCCCGATTTGGCATCTTGCCTGTGTACCCAAAAACATGAATCCACCCAACTGCCCGGAGCTTCGCCCAATTGAACGTTTTTGGGCTAAAATGAAAGCGAAACTTCGGAAAACTGGCCTTTCTCAAGATCAGTTTCGTCAAGCTTGGATCAGAGTGGCAAAAGCGTTAACAAAGACGATCTCCGATCTTTGATGGCGACGTTCAGAAGAAAAGTTAGAAAAATTTATAGAAACGTTTTTTTTTTATTCGTTACTAAAAACTGTTCCAAGTCCATAGCACTATTTAATTGTATTTTTATGTTTTCTATATGAAAATATCGTGTTTAATACGCCATTTTACCTGTATTTATAGTTAAGGTTAAACGTCAGTCGCTTAGCACAAAGTGCATACCTTAACTTTGTTTTTCTAGTTTAAAATTGAAAATCTTTATGATCTGTGCCATTTGACGCTAAAAGTTCAGTATTAGTGAGGTTTATAAAGAAAGAGTTTGAAATTGTATACACAACTAGTTATAATCTTTTCAAAACCAACTTAAAATGCTGTTTTAACTTTGTTTGGACCAGATCATGGTTACTTGTGCATTAAATTTTAAATTCATGCTTTATAAACCTCACTAATACTGAACTATTGGTGTTAACTGCCACATACCAAAATGTTTTTCAATTTTAACTTCGTAACAAGAAATACAAAGTTGGATTATGCACTTTGTGCTAGGCGACTGACGTATAACCTTAACGATGCAGTCTTTATATTCCCAGTTTTTAACCTACTCCATACAAACATTCTTAGATTGACTGGACTATGTTTGCAACCACCATTTGCATCCATCAGCCTAGTTCGTCCACTGGTGGACATAAGCCCTTCCAGGACTTATGTCCACTGGTGGACATAAGCCCTTCCAGGACTTTGCCACTGCCGGCGGTCATCCTGGAAGAATTGCCCATACTCACATACGCTGGGCAGGCGAGTTGGTGAGCGCGGTGCTGGAACCCTCGCATCAGTGACGCCGCTGCCCGTCACCAGTCTGTTCCATATAAGGCCCGGCTATTAGTGATGGATATACCGCCATCCATCAGTCCCAGGCATGGTGGGCCTCCTGGTTTTTTGGCTGTGAGCTGTCCTCTTACTCTCCCCCGAATTACTTCGAGGGGGTCTCCAAGTAAGATGGTGGTACCTCCACAGTCGAGTCGATCAGCTCTACCACTTAACAGTGTAAAAACATATTTTAAACTGTGCCTATGATGACGTGCCTAGATAGTGGGAAAGTAAGAGCAGGCGTTTTACGTAGGAAATTATACAGTATTCGAATTGTTACCGCCCAAAACGTGATTGATAGGTATTGCACGTTTTCGATTGGTAACATTTATTTTGCTCGTGTTGCTCACATAAATCGTAAAAATGCAGTTAACGCAGAAACTAGCATGCTGTGTTCTTGACCGTCGTCGCCGTAGAGCTGCTGATGTTGTTTCCGGTAATAAACTAATGGTTTTGTTGTTCTAAAACGGTAAGATTTTCAGAATATGTCTAGAGTTTTTAGGTTTTCACTAAATTTTCAATATGTCAAACTTGAATGTCAATGCTTATTTTATTTTCTTTACTATATTTTCCTTATCCCTTCTCATGAATACTATTTATTAATGAAGACGTTTAGAATTCGACGCGATTTTACAATAAAATGGGCATGGATCAGTATGGATTTTAAAAAGCTAAGCAGGGCAACCTTTTATGTAGATGAGAATACCCCCCTATGTGACAATTGATCAATTAAACATCTGAAGGGTAAGCGGGAAGAGGGATCATAGTCAACAGAAAGCATATTTGAAATAAGTAGAAAAAACATGCTTAGGTTATTACTTAAGAACTATGCTTAGTGGGCTTATTGTAATCACAATTTTCTTTTTCTTGAAAAGCAATCTTTACTATCAACCCATAGCCCCCCTTATTCACAGTTCATAGACAATTTTTTTTTACTTTTTGTACTAGTTATGACCTTTTTTTAAGTTAGGTTTTTAAGCTTCTTGAGTCCGGTTTATTTTTAAAAGCGATATTCTGCGGACTGTGATATTTTTTTCATGTTTTTGTTTTCGCTCAATCATTTTTATCCAGACATTTTAGAAGATGGCACTATTAACTTAATTTTTGGAAAAACTGACAATGATCTTTCTTCCCGCTTACCCTTCATCTATGTACTAGAGTAAAACTCGTCGGATAATATAACCTGGTCCTCTAAAAAGGCCGTTTTGCATGAATCACATTATGATTCTGTTCTAAGGCCGTCTCTTTTGCACGCGTGAAAAAACTCTGACTCTGTCCTACTTTCAAATCATTTAATGATTCACCCAAGTCGGCCTTTTTAGATCCCCTGATCTAGAACTTCTTACACATTCTCGGATAAATCTAGGTCATGTGCGCCTTGTATAGAACAGGTAAATAATTAAATATTACTTCAGATTTGTTATTCACTTCTATCTGTGGATTGCAATTTTTCAACCTACACAAGATCTTAAGGAATTTATGTCTGGAATAAAATAGCGCTTACACAGAGATTTAAGTACCTCTAGAAATAAACTTTAAAGTCCTTTGCGCGGTGGCGCCGTCCACTAACGCATTTTATTGTGCTGCCTCACAGTTTGTATCCTTTACTGCAACTGAGAATCTGGTAATTTAATCGGTCGTGTTTTAGTGCAGGTAATTTAGCAAAATTAAGTTTATTATGTAGCTTGTCGTGGGTGGAAGCGGTAATGCAACCACCCCACGCTCGCAAATGGGACTTGCCCATAAATATATCGACAGTCGAAAGCCGATAGTGATTGTTTAATGGCACTAGTCAGCGGGTATAAATATTTGCTCCCGATAGCCCTGACTGGAGATAGTATCTGATACGTTAACAATGTTACTTGTTATGCGGCTCGTAGGCGTATTATTATTACTTCATTAAAAAAACATCTTACAGTAATAAAAGTCTATGAAACATCTGAGAAGCTAACGGAACGCTTTTTTGTTACAGCCCATTCTTTGGAGAAGAGTTTAACTTTGAGGTGCCTCGGAGATTTCGCTACCTCTCCATATACGTGTTCGACCGTGACAAGCATCTCAAACAGGACAAGGTTCTCGGGAAGGTGGCGATCAAACGAGAAGATCTGCAGCGATACAACAACAAAGACCACTGGTTCGCCCTTCGACCTGTGGACGCAGACTCAGAGGTGCAAGGCAAGGCGTACATCGAGCTTACACTCGAGGACTCAAGAAAACGGTTACGAGTCGAGCCGAAGCCTCCCGACCCGGACCCGACCGCCGACAACTGCTCGACGAAGGGCCGAGGCAACAACCTTGTCAGACTCTCCGAATACTGCAAAGAGAGCATGAGGTTCGGCTCCTGCTCGAGTTCCACGAGCAAAAAGCTCTTGAGCGCCGCCTCCACCGAACCTTCCCTCTCATTATCCCGATCTGAAAGTTTAAAAGACCGAGCGCAGTGGGCGGCGGCAAGAACGAAACCACCGATGCATGCGATGTCAGAGTCAGAGGACACGTCGCCAGCCCCCACCTCCGCCGACTACTGGTCGGATCCCGAACGGCACTGCGCGGCGCGAGTCGGACCCGACATGCTTAGACTTCGCGTGCTGGAATGTTCGGAGCTGACGACGAAGAACGGCCAGTGTGACCCGTTCGCGCTCATCACGCTGCTCTACTCGAATGGAAGAAGGATCGAGAGGCGGACGAAGCCTCGGAAGAAGACGGTGAACCCGCAGTTCGATGAGATATTCTGTTTCGATCTCGTTATGGAGGCTGACCCCAAGGACAAGGATACTTCTCAATCTGTAAGTTATACCCTCGTTTTACATAAGCTCATAAAACTTGTTAATGCGTAAACCTGCCCGAATTTTAGGGTCCCGGATTTCACATTCATTCGCAGGGTTGTCTTTGTTTGAACTAGTGTATGATGAATTGAATTGAATGTATGTTGTTGGGTCATAATCATGCATAATACTCTGTAGTTCATAAAGATGAAGCACTGATGTGCTTGGAGACCTATCAATTATATGGGCAATTTTGATAGACTCCGGATATATGCGGCCTATTTCGTAATATTTCTATGGCGAATATCTTTGACAGGTTCTCGCACCAACCTCAATGTGGCATGACGTTTCCGTTGGGGTGTCTCTCAGACACTTCCATAGTAATTCGCCCGCAAACAACACTATCATCTAGTCCCAACAACGCCACGGTTTCTGTCTGGCGAGTCCTTGAGTATGTAATGTTGTGTTGCAGGCGGGCGTGGCGTGCGAGGCGCGCGTGTCGGTGTGGCACGACGGCGCGACGCCTGTGTTCCTCGGCGAGGTGCGGCTACAGCTGCGGCAGAACGCGCCGGCGCCGCTCAGAGCCTGGTTCGTGTGCTTCTATTACTACACATTTACCGTTCTGTGTACACCTTGCACATAATTTAACTAGGTCTATGCATAGTTTTATCTGTGTCGTTCATTACAAATAAATACAGGTTATTAAAGCCGGAAACTGACGATAGTACAATCATTCGTGAAATAAATCAAGAAATCGAGAAAAAGATATAGTTTTATACATTTTGGTCTGGTAGCTATGTAACTTTTCTATGAAACATCTAATTTTTATTTCGCGATTCGAGAGTTTGCTCCGTAGTAAAAGTTGTTCGTATGGACGAGTAGTATCGCCAGTTTCCGGCTTCCGCAACTTCATTTTTACACCCAGTATATCGTCACGACATGAATCCCCGAGGGGTATCAGGGGTGTTCCGAGTGAACTATGAAATGAAAGTCACAGTCCGCACTCGGTACCCCCGCGTTTCACCGACGCTTATTACGCCCCAACGTAATGGGTGGTGAGCCCTATACACGCTTTCTAGGGCATGCAAGTTTCCTCACGATGTTTTCCTTCACTGTTTAGCAAGTGGTAAGTATTAGGTAACACAAATAATATTCACAAATTCCGAAAATGGGCTATAATCCTAAGCGTAGAGCAAAGCAAATTTTGTCATATTTAGGAGAAAAGGATAGGGGGAGTTTGTATACAGAACTTCTACAGTGCTTTGGGATGTCTTGTGAAAGACGTGATGACATCTCAACTGTACATTAGTGGTCCTAGCGATGTACGCTTAGTCGGCGCATGGTCTCGAAGCGTCTAAAAAAAGTCTCTCTACAACTGCTAACCAGCAACTCCACCGTTGCAGGTACTTCCTGACATCCCGCGCGGGCGGCGCCCTGTCCCGCGGCGCGACGCCCCCCGGCACCCGGCTCTCGGCCCCCGGGGGCGCCACGCTGGGCTCGCTGCGGCTACTGCTGCAGTACACGGTCGACCACGTGTTCCCGCTACACCACTACCGGCAGCTAGAGGAGCTCTTCCTCAGGACCGTTCATCAGAAGGTATTTCACATTGTAAGGCTACTTTCATTATCGCGACCCTTCACACTTGTATTTGTTACATAAGGGATAAATCGGGGGTAAACGAAAGTTTTTGCCATGTTTGAGTCAAAATGGAAGTCCGAAATAAAACAGAAAATTTATAAAAAGTCCTAATCGTTAAATAGGACTTATTCAAGCGTGAGAGCGATTGCGGACTGCTCGGATATTTTAAGATTTCGGTTTATTCTAGTCAATCTCGTCTGTGGATTATTTTATGCAAGTATAGCATGAAAAAATAATGTTATTCGACGGATATGATGAAACTCAATTGAAGGATCAATTGATGTGACAGCTCTGTTTAGAGTCTATTTAAGTACTATTTTGCAATGAAGAAATTTTGGTTTTGACAGTACTAAACCTGTAACAAAAGCATTTAAAATGAGCTTTATTAACAACCTGTATAATATTGATCACTTTGAACTTCCTACTTTCTTGGTTGTTGACCGTGGATGCAGAAAACTGTATGTTTGATTTGGCTTTGAGCCATGAGGATTCCATCTGCATTATGCAAAGACTCATTGTGTTCGGCAAATGACAGATACAAAATGTAAAGCCTTAGAATTTATTGCTTCAATACGATAAAGGCATTATTTGGCGCCAAGCCAAGTCTGAGATATAGTAGCCTAAGGGAATACTAATCATTTATCTGTGTTTTTCCAACCAATAAATCTAAATCGTTTGCATTGTACAAGAACTACGAGAAAATTGATTAACTCTGAATGGCTACTACAAGGACGTCTTTAATGTTGCACTTTCTTACTGCCGTCATCAATAAAAGCTGGATTTAATTTATTTTTATCACTTCAATCAACATTTACTACGAAAGCAAAGCTACAGTGAGCGTAATGTGTTAAGGATGTGGCTGCAGACCGAATTAGTTTCGATCGCCGTATAAACCTAATTAATAGAGATAAAGAAAACGAATAACCACTTTAAATCATGTAACTGCTAAAATTTCGAAATACAAAGTATTTACTTGATTTCTAATCTTATAGAACAGCGTTTCTTAACCTGTGGTCCGCGGACACCTGGGGGTCCCCGAGCATATGTATGGGGGTCCGCAGCCTAATCTATGGACCATTTAACAATCATAAAACAATCATAATTTAGTTGCAAAAAAGCAGCACCAACCTTCTCTTTAAAGTATTTTATATGAAAAAGTATATATTTTTTGTAATTTGTAGAACTAAAATAAATGGTCCAAAATTTATTGCTGCTTTTTTTACTAAGGGGGTCCTTAAAATTGTGCTTGATTTCTTAAGGGGTCCGTGGACAAAAAAGGCTGTTATAGACTATAGGCTCCCTCATCAGCATTTCTAGAATACAAAAAAAAATCACAAAACGAAGAGCTAACAATTAAAATATTATGTGTTCCAGCCAATAACGACGTCGGCAGTGTACATCTTAGGAGAAATAGCGTCAAGTAAAACTGACGCAGCGCAGCCGCTAGTGAGACTGTTCACACACCACGATCTCATCGTGCCGGTGGTCAAACAGCTCGCTGATGCTGAGATATCGCAGTTGACGTGAGTTGATAGTATTTTGTTCAGATCTGGTCCATCAACAGTAATATGTTTTCACGCCACCTGCTCGACAATGTCCAATTACATATCATGCAACCTCAACGTAAAGTAACGCATTGTATCTCAAGGGATATAAAGTTATATGAAAATCCCTAAGGATTAAAGTGATTTAAATTTGGAACGTCAAATTCATGTGGAAACTCGTCGAAAACAAATGCCCATATGGGATTGTAAAGAGGTTTGTTCGAAAATCGAACTGGCCACCATAAGCAGAATTCAACAAAAAGAAAAAAAGCGTTTACAAAGAATGTGAAACAAAAGACGGTGTTTGGTGCTGTGATTGTCAGTGAATTTTATTGAATTATTAATGTTGATAAATAATGTCGAGCGATAGTTATAATGATTCTACTCCAGAGTTTATCAAAACAGACGCTTACAAAATAAATACTTAATTTCTGGGGCTCTGGCTTTTTATTGTCTCGCAGAAGGTGTGAAAAGTAGAGTATGCTCCTCTGGAATAAACCCTGTCTTTGTCTTGGGCAGCTTGAACCCCTCGCTTTACTCAGGACTCTATATAACTCCCTCGCTACGCTCAGGAGTTAACTCTAGAGTCCCTCGTTACGCTCAGGGTTCAATATGCCGCCCGTGACGTAAGACACTACTTTATTTCCTTAGTGCATAATCTACTATTGTGTTTCCTGAACAAATACAATAATAGTTGACGGTGAATGTTGGTGCGTCTTAATGGAACTTCATCTTGCATTTAAATAAAACTCCTTGGAAAGGACGAAAACTCAACTACCTGGAAGCATTAGAGATAAATCGTCAAAAGTACCATGATCCCACATTAATATTGAACGACCAAGCAACCTTGTCATATTCATCAGTATTAGAATATTTAAAAAAATAAGATTTGACATTAGCCGGTTTTAGACAATATTTTATGTTTAATTTTGACATTAATTGTAATTCTAAAATTCCATTCTAAATCCTTCCGACATTTAATCTTCACTATTCTTCGTAATTTCAATATTTATTTAATTGTAATAATTTTTTGCTTATTTTAGATAGCGTAACATGACTTTACAAAACGTGTTTATTCAACCTAAATGTACCCGAATGCACCCCCCTAGGTTATGTATGACTTACTTTTTTTGATCGTATTATCAAACTAAATCCTGTTTATGTAAAATTTGTGGTTTTACAAAATGTATTCTTAACACCTCAAATACAGTGCCTGATGATGTCGTAAAACGACAAAACAACTAGCAAACCCTTAAAAGGTAATTCAACATAATTATATTTGTTGAACCGAGTACCAAGGAGTTTTATTTAATTCCAAATACAATAATTATATTCACGCCTGTGTCGTAGAAGAGCTGCAGATTATAGATCTCCCTCCATCTGCTACGAACCTGACACATCCTTCGCTTTTTATACATTAATTATTTTGTCATGTAAAATCTTCTAACTTCACGCTCTAATAACAATGTAGCAGAAAGTTTATTAAGTGGGTTCAGTATCAAAGTACCATTTCATAGGTAGATCCAATAATCAAGATGTTAAAACTACAAGACAACTACATTTTAATTTCAATGCCTCGTTATACTAAAGGAGCGAGATGATAGCGTGTTGTTGGCTGGCGATTGACTATGGAAGTGTATGAGAGACGCGACGCCACGCCACACTGTGCTTTGAGGGGCGTTTCTGTTTGGCGTCATCATCTCGCCCCGACAACGCCACTCTTTTACAACATACCTACATACATATTCTCACGCCTGTCTCCCAAAGGGGAAGGCAGAGACCATAGATTTCCATCTGCTTCGATCCTGACACACCTCTTTTGCTTCTTCCACATCCACCAATCTAGTCATACAAGCCCTTCTATTCCGGGTACTTTTGACATTGCCCTTCTTCAGTATGTCGCCAATTTGGTCAGCATACATCCTTCTAGGGCGGCCTGGTCGAGCTGTACCTTCCACTTGCGCACCATACATTTCTTTCGTCACTCTACTTTCATTCAACCTCTCTACATGTCCAAACCACCGAAGCATTCCTTTTTCTATTCTAGTCAATACATCTTCTTTCAGGCCGCAACGATATGTCGATATTTTTACGCATTTCCTCTTTGATCTTCATCTTGCCATACCCAACATTCATTACCATACATAAGTATAGGAGCCGACACTCCATTATGAACCGACAATCATGCCTTTGCAGTCATATTTTGGCTGCCCATAAAGGAGTGCAGGGCTCCGTTCACTTAATTTCCCACATTCAATCTTCTTTCAATTTTACCGTCACACTTTCCATCGCGTGTAAATAGACAACCCAGATAGACAAACTCGTTACAACTTTACAACAGTTACAAAAGTTCATCATAATAGGAACTCTGTCTTCTAAAATACTCTAGATCCCTATCTCCTATGATCCCGATAGTTTAGTTCTAATGACATCCGCTTGATTTCACAGAGACGCCACAACGATATTCCGCGGTAACACCCTCGTCTCCAAAATGATGGACGAAGCGATGCGGCTGACCGGCGCAGCGTACCTCCGTTCCGTACTGAGGCCCACGCTAGCCGCCGTGTTGGCTGAGAAGAGACCGTGTGAGATCGACCCCGCGCGGGTGAAGCCAGCTGCCGCCGTCACCGCCAACCTCGCCAATCTGAAAGACTACGTTGAAAGGGTAAGTTTACCTGACATTATTTTGGTATTCCGAGGATGAATTGAAGCATGTGTGTGGGAGTTTTTATTAATGTGTTCACGAATCGTGGTTAAAGTATTACCGATAAACCACGTGAAAATTACTTACAAAACTATGTGAAATTACAAATTATGACGCCTAAAATTTCCCCGTCCAGTAAAATTTCATATACAAGGTGTAACAGAAAGGTGTAACCATATTTGAAGAGCTTATTCAGTCAATGGTTTAAAACAACTTTTACTATGGAACAAATCCTGTATATCGAAAAAAAAAAAATTACTCGCTTCATAGGAAAATGCAATGCCGTTCGGCCGCAATGTATGCAACGGCAGATTTTTTTTTTGAGATTTCAGGGTTGACTCCATAGTAAAAGTTGTTCTATACCATTGACTGAATAAGCTCTTCAAATATGGTTACACCTTTCTGTTACACGTTGTATATTCAATAATAAATATTCAGCCAGTAGAGGGAACTCGGCTCGGGACGTAGTTGATGAAGTGTCAATCGGAGAAAAGCAACTAAGTCATAAATAAGTGTGTCGTCACAAAATAGATACTACCAGAAGGCCATATAACGAGCGAAAACAGGCGCACGCACACTTCGACGCGACGTACGACGATCTCGGTCGAAGGCCAATAAAAAATTCTTCCGAGATCGTCGTACGTACAGGTCCCGGCAGTAAATAATGGACATCGTATCGTAGCGCACGAAGCACTAACAGTTCGGTGACATTCGGCGCTCTACGAAGCTGAAGATAGCCGATGTGCATTATTTACTGCCGAGGCCTGTACGCGTCTATGCATGTGTGCGCCTGTTTTCGTTCGTTGTATGGAGCCGGCCTTCTGGTTGTATCTATTTTGTGGAGTCGCCTGAGGTGGACGCGTTGGCTGAAATCTTGGTGTTTGTACGTGTCGTGTGAGTTACGTCTGAGACAGGGTTTTGTCGCTACGGTGTATCCCTTATAATGTCATGTATTACCCTAGGGAATTCCGTAATAATGATTAGTGTCTCCTACAGGTGTTTGCTGCGATAACATCGTCGTACACGGCGTGCCCCACACAGATGTGCCGACTGTTCGACGCTCTGCGACAGTGCGCCGCGCGGCACTTCCCGAGGAACGCAGAAGTTAGATACTCTGTGGTCTCCGGGTTTATATTCCTGAGGTTCTTCGCGCCCGCCATATTGGGGCCGCGACTTTTCGATCTCACTACTGAACAAATTGTAAGTTTGTTGGAATGCAAATGCGGAAATTGTTTATTTCTAAGTTCTTATAAACCACAGTGAACAGTTCCTACGTTACCTCTTTCTAGTAAGCTCGGGGTTGGATGATTTGTTTATTTCTAAGTTCTCATAAACCACAGTGAAAAATTCCTACGTTAACTCTTTCTAGTAAGCTCGGGGTTGGATGATTTGTTTATTTCTAAGTTCTCATAAACCACAGTGAAAAATTCCTACGTTAACTCTTTCTAGTAAGCTCGGGGTTGGATGATTTGTTTATTTCTAAGTTCTCATAAACCACAGTGAAAAATTCCTACGTTAACTCTTTCTAGTAAGCTCGGGGTTGGATGATTTGTTTATTTCTAAGTTCTCATAAACCACAGTGAAAAATTCCTACGTTAACTCTTTCTAGTAAGCTCGGGGTTGGATGATTTGTTTATTTCCGAGTTCTCATAAACCACAGTGAAAAATTCCTACGTTAACTCTTTCTAGTAAGCTCGGGGTTGGATGATTTGTTTATTTCTAAGTTCTCATAAACCACAGTGAAAAATTCCTATGTTAACTCTTTCTAGTAAGCTCGGGGTTGGATGATTTGTTTATTTCTAAGTTCTCATAAACCACAGTGAAAAATTCCTACGTTAACTCTTTCTAGTAAGCTCGGGGTTGGATGATTTGTTTATTTCTAAGTTCTCATAAACCACAGTGAAAAATTCCTATGTTAACTCTTTCTAGTAAGCTCGGGGTTGGATGATTTGTTTATTTCTAAGTTCTCATAAACCACAGTGAAAAATTCCTACGTTAACTCTTTCTAGTAAGCTCGGGGTTGGATGATTTGTTTATTTCTAAGTTCTCATAAACCACAGTGAAAAATTCCTATGTTAACTCTTTCTAGTAAGCTCGGGGTTGGATGATTTGTTTATTTCTAAGTTCTCATAAACCACAGTGAAAAATTCCTACGTTAACTCTTTCTAGTAAGGTCGGGGTTGGATGATAGCTATGGATTTAGGCACATAACGTCCCACCGCTATACGTAAAATTATCCCGTTCTCAGATTCAAAAATACAAGAAACTAATCTTATTTTTTATAGCTATACAAGGTAATTAACGGAACCCATGCATTCTGTGCAACGTGAACTTGACACACTTTTTTGTAGAAATAGTAGAGATCGTTATCAAATTGCAACAATTGCAATTTTACACCATGACATTAAGTTCCCAGGCATTTTACGGCCTTTTGTTTTATACATAAAACTCTTCGTTCTGATTAAACTTTTCTGCTTTAATTTTAATTGAAGTGCTGACAAAATTAATTTTCTTCATTGCAAAATAGTCCTTAGATGTTAGGAACTGAAGCTAAATTACTTTGGAAAAATTTCAGTTTTGACGACACAAGCCTTTCAGAATCTACTTTATTGTGTGATAAGATAAATATATGAAAACTTGATCGTGAATATATTTATCCAGGACCCCCAAACGAACCGGACACTGACCCTGATCTCGAAGACGATACAGTCGCTGGGTAACCTCGTGAGCAGCCGGTCCGCGCAGCAAGTCTGCAAGGAGGAGTACATGGCTGAACTGTACAAGAGCTTCTGCACGCCGAGACATGTGAGTTGTGACATTACTTGTAAACACGTAGTGAAAGAGTTCAAACGAGCCGCCGTGTCGTTTTTTTTCATTATGAAACAAGACAAAAGTAACAAAATATTAGGTCTTTATGTATGAAATTGCCGTTTTCCATAGAGAATTTGAAGGAAACTCAATTTTCAGTACAAACATTTTTGTTTTTTTTTAGGAATGATAAATCCAAATTGTGTAATTTCTTTTGTGTATGAATGAGATAACATTAGGCTAACAGCAACATTAATTTAATTTTTGAAAAGTGTCAGCTGTAACAAATTATTCCGAATCTTATCATGGAAATGGATGGCATTTAGGACGAACTGTTTCTGATAATTTAATTTTTATAATCAAACTGAAAATAAAAACTAAATTTAATACGTAGAAAAACCTTGAAATCAACTTTCAAACAAAAAACAAATCATTGAAATAGCTATTGAATTACAGGAATTATGAGCTCATGAATCTGTTGGAACATTTCAGTATTGTTTTAAAAAAACAATTGTAAAAACACTTAAAATTAAAGTTTAATTTTAATCTGTAATATTTTTTATTTTTATTGTTTCCAAATTTCCACAATTATGGGTAAAAATTATTTTAATATGACATCCCCATCACTTAAACCCTTACTAATCCAACTGTTTACACAACGTTGACCAATGAGACATAATCCGTAATATATTGTATAGAATTCCATCACAACGTTTGACTCAACTAAGTTCCATCGTTTACCGACCATTTTTGATTTGAAATTCCTCTTCTGTTTGTTGTTTCATTTATTGACGTCATTTTAGACATAATTGTAGAGTAAATTATTTCTTTGTTAGTTAGGACGTGTAAAAAGCCCTAGAAAATGCTTTACAGCGAAACCGGTCGGGCATAATAAAGTTATAAGTACAAGTGTTTTTTTAAAACAATATTTTATAAATTCCACCAAGTGCCAACAATCACTAGCATCTACAACATTTCAGTAATTTCATAGGTAAACCTATTATATATTTTTTATTTCGATCATAGAATAGTTTCCTTTGATATAGCTAGGGGTTTCATTTTGAACCTGTGTACTCACAACTGTCTCTTTCGAGTGTTCTAGTCGTACTAATTCTTCTGTTAGTATGCTTTTGATTTCGCCCTGCTTCAGTATGTCGCCAATTTGGTCGGCAAACGTCCTTCTACGGCGCGGCGGCTCGGTTGAACTCCCTTTCACTATATATTTCTTTTATTACTTGCCTTTCAGGCCGTAACGATGGGTATTTTGAGTATTCTTGCAAAACCGATCATCCATCCATCATCCATCAGCCTAGTTCGTCCACCGCTGGACATAAGCCTTTCCAGGACTTTGCCACTCCCGGCGGTCATCCTGAAAGAATTGCCCATACTCACACACGCTAGGCAGGCGGGTTGGTGAGCACGGTGCCGGAACTCTCGCAACAGTGACGCCGCTGCCCGTCACCAGTCTGTTTCATATAAGGCCCAGCTATTAGGGATGGATATACCTTCATCCATCAGTCCCAGGCATGGTGGGCCTCCTGGTTTTTTGCCTGTGTGCTGTCTTCTTATTCTCCCCCGAATTGCTTAGAGGGGGTCTCCAAGTAAGATGGTAGTACCTCCACAGTCGACCCCGGCATCAGCTCTACCACCTGCAAAACGGATATTTTGGTGCTAATGGCAGTTTCTTTTTGCGACAGGTGCAAGCTATAAAGCAGTTTTTGGAAATAATCTCCACAAGTACAGATACTCAGAACAACAGCGTACAAGAGACACCGGTGCTACTAAAAGAAGGGTGAGCTTGACACAATATTTTATTACTGAACTCTTCTATTTCTTCCTGTTCAATTCTGATTAGGTATTTATCTAAATTGTTGTCTGTCCATGCCTTCGATTGGATTAGATATGGGTAGGTATTTGTATCTAACTTTCCATGCTTTATCTTCAAAGATTTCGTGAAGGAAATCCGTGTGAATGTAAATGCTTCCTGTAAATGCTATGTCCGCGGCAAAGGTTTTTACACGAGTTTGTAATGTTGTACGTTATTGCAGGACGATGATCAAACGGTCGGAGGGTGTGCGGAACGGGGGCGGCGGCTCGCCGAGACGACGGTGGACCAGAGCGGCGCATACGCACGCGAAGCGGAGACATTTTAGACTTACCAGGTACATAATTTTTAATAAACTACTATTCATGCGAAACAGTACCGTATACTAGTACAAATTAACAATCTTTTACTCGCTCAATGCAAACAAGATGTAATTTTTTTCAAGGTTTTGGCTACGTTTTTATATATTTAAATAATTACAAAATATTTAAGAGCAGTTTTGCAGCCGGATTGCGAAAAACCCGCCTTTTTCTAATTAATCGAAACAGAACACTTAAATTCAAAATTCACTCAATAGTTATTCAACAAATGCTTATTACATATGTATTGCGTTGTGTTTGTTGCCCTCGCAAAATTTTAAATTAAAAATTTTTGAAATTCTGTTTTATAGAAACCCATGGAAATTTGGCGATGGCAACATACACAATACATAGATAATAAGGTTTTGTTGATTAACTTTTGAGTGAATTTTAATTTAAGTTTTCTGTTTCGATTAATTAGAAAAAAGCGGGTTTTTTAACAAGCCGACTGCGAAACCGCTCTTAAATGTAACATTACTAGACCACGGACAAAATAAACATTTCTTTTAGATTTCGGCACTTTTTAAATATATCAGAAGCATAATTTTCTAGCAGATTCAATCTACATTACTGGCATCCGTGTACAGTGTACGACGAACGCTTGACAGTAACGTTTTATTCCAGCGGTGAACTGACGTGGTCTCGTTGCGGCGCGAAGACTCCCGCGCATCGACTATCCCTTTCGGGAGTGTTGGCCGTAGCGGCGGTCGAACACCCACCGGCCGGCGCGCCGCTCGGGGCCAACAACATCTTCCAGATAGGTACGTTGTGCATTCGCGATCTGCTTACTTGACGAGTGGTGTGCCTACGTCACACCACCTGCAAATGTAATAATAGGTCTTTAAATATAAAATTGCCGACATTTTCTTACAGATAGATTCATGAGTTCATAATTCCTGTAATTGAATAGCTATTTCAATTATTTGATTTTTGTTTGAAAGTTGATTTCAAGGTTTTACATCTACATATTAAATTTCGTTTTTATTTTCAGTTTGATAACAAAAATTAAATTTTCAAAAACAGTTCGTCCTAAATGCCATCCATTTCCGTGATAAGATTCGTAATATTTTTTTACAACAGACACATTTCAAAAATTAAATTAATGTTGCTGTTAGCTTAATGGTGTCTCATTCATACACAAAAGAAACAACAAAATTTGGATTTGTCATTCCTTAAAAAATGCAAATATATTAGTACTGAAAATTGAATTTCCTTCAAATTCTATATAGAAAACGGCAATTTCAAAGCTAAAGACCTAATAATACAAAAGTTTTGTTTTTAGACGAAGCGATTGACCAATGAAAACGCAGCACGAGTCGTATATCGAGGCGATGTTCACATGATGTAGCTTTTCTGTATCTTTGTAACTTTGATATATTTTCAAACAACTTCAATTTATTTAAAAGAACATTGTGCTCACTTTATTGCAATCAATTTGTATAAAGCTCATAAGTTTTATTTATTTTTCGTGTAACACAAATTTAATATCTGTTTGCTAGCTATCTTTTTTAACTTATATTATAATTAACTAATTGTTTTAAGTGTAATTTTCGTCTTTTAACTGTGCATGTTGTGTGTATACGTTTTGGAAAGCAGCATTTTCCAAATGGTTGTTGTTATTTTAAGAAATTCGGCTGTAATCTGCTGTATATATATATATATACCTTACCAATAAAATAAAAATGAAAGTTCCATTAGTCAACGCTTCTTCGAGAGACAAAACTCTGAAATTACTGAAAATATAAAAATACAAATATATTGAAAATTTTAGAGCAGAAAATTCTAGGAAAATAGTTTTATCAAATCAAAATTTTTTTATATTTTAATAGGCCCCGATTTTTATGCTTATTTTGTGTAAATGTCATAATATTGACAAATTATTAGGCAACTGTTATGTGACGGCTCTATATTCCTCTTTCTGGTAGACGAATGTTAATACTGAAATTTTCGGTCAGGTACTATTGAAATCAGGAGCGTCCTCTTTATGACCGTTGAGGCTATACGTGCAAATATATGAATGTATGTTTGTCTCGCCCACAGTGCACCGCGAGAGGGTTCTGTTCGTGCAGGCGGGCAACTGTGTGGAGCGAGCGGAGTGGGTGCGGCTGCTGACGGCGCTGTGCCGGTCCTCGCCTGCGCAGCCGCAGCACCGCGGCTACTACACCGGCACACACTGGACCTGGTCTGTACACGATATACACCGTGTAATGATGACCTGCTCAGAAAATGAAACCACGTATAGGGGATGTTATGAGGGTTCTTTGTACTAAATTTCATTTCGACATTCCTATTAATACATCTACAAATTAATAATTAATTTAGTTTCGCTCACAAGTGCAACGGACTAACCACGTTTTTTTTAACAGGCTTAAAAAATGCGATGTTGCCGCTTCGTGCAGGTTACTGACATGTAGTAATACTGGAAGGGAAGGTGCACACTTGGAACACGATTTATTTTGTTCGAGAAAACAAATTTCTGTAATTAGAAATATTTTCTCGAAATTGTTTTTTTTATGGCTTTGTAGAGGTATTCCCTACATGTGGTTTCATTTTCTGAGCAGGTCATCATTACACCCAGTATACCAATCTACGTTAGGGACATCTGTCCACACCCAGTCGCCTGCAGACTATTAGCAATGCTTGTCAAGCGTGGCTACTTTGTGGGCCTATACTTCGCAGAGTATGGGCTTATATTATACTTCGCAGACTATGGGCTTGAACAGTCCTCTCTTCACGTTGCTGCTTGGGAGTAAGCCTCGCTCTCTCGTCTTGACAAAAGATAAAAAAAATACCGGCCAACTGCTAGTCGGACTCGCGCGGAGGGTTCCGTACCATTATGTATAAAAACGGCAAAAAAAAACATGTCTGTTGTATGGGAGCCCCCTTAAATATTTATTTTTATCTGTTTTTTAGTATTTGTTGTTATAACGGCAACAGAAATACATAATCTGTGAAAATTTAAATTGTCAAACTATCTCGGTTCATGAGATACAGCCTGGTGACAGACGGACAGCGGAGTCTTGTTAATAGGGTCCCGTTGGTTACCTTTTGGGTACGGAACCCTAAAAACAAGGCAATGCATATTTAGGTAGCGTCCCTAAACGCCGGGATAAAGGTAAAAATTAACTGTCAACCGTTCCACAACTACCCGAGTGAAAATGTACAGTTCATAAACCTTTTCAGAAATGTAAAATTCACATTGACAGTTTAAATTTTACATTCACCCAGACGTTTAGGAACGCTACCTTGATATTTTTTAATGATACCCCTATATTTTAAATCCCATGGTACACCTTGACCGTAACCACTGTGCCTCGCCTTGGGCGCCGCGCGGCGAGGCGGGGGGAGGAAAGGACATAGCATGAGTTCACATGAGATCGATATTGTCGGTGTTTATATTATATATTTTATCTGATTTCAATTATAATAAATATGAAAGCTTATATCCTTGAAAATATTGTAAACCATTCTCGTAAGATCCGACAATGGTATAGATTCGCCATAACACGTCTTAACTTATTTGACAGGACTAACCATATTTTAAGCGTCCTATCTTTTTCTTTCTTTATCGAAAAGACAAGGACAGAACGCTTAAATTAAGTTTCTGTCAATTAATTTAAGATGTGCTTCACCGAATCGATCTTATGTGAACTCGTGCTACTTTTCCCTTTCCTCCCCCGCGCGGCGCCAAAGGCGAGGCACAGCGGTTACATTCAAGCTATAGTAAATTTCTCGACTAACATTAGCCTAATGTTTCTCTTATATCGACAGTTGCGTCAAAACGGAGCCGGCGGCGGAAGGTTGCGGCGGCCAAGTGGACGCGTCGATAGAGACTGACGTGCTGGACACGGACCGTGCTCACGAGGCGCTGATACAAGGCCCCGCGACGCTGGCGCTGCGGCTCGACCCGGCGCGGGATCTGCAGCGGTTGCACGCGCTGTTGGTGGCGCACTCGCAGCGACTGGACGAGCGGCTGCATCGTCCGCATGGTGAGTACATACCTACTTGTCTACTGTTACATAGAAAGCTACTGTGGACACTTGATACCGAGCTGTAATAAGTAATAATAATAATAACTTTTATTTTCATAAAGAGAACTTAAGATTAATACATTCAAAAGGATCTTACGGCTAATGAAAATGATTATTTGCCTAAACTAAACTACAAAAGTAGCCTGTATTTTAGGCATAGCGTAAAAAAGAGTAAAAAAGACTAAAATAACAATTTGATGCTTAAAAATTCAAAATTTTATATGTGTATTTGATGTATACCTAGATTACATACATTTATACCCATTACGTTAATTTTTCTGGCGAACCCTGTATCTTTACAGTAAAAGCCTTGGTGATGTAGATATTTTTAATCTTTCCTCGGGCGCGTTTAAAAAAAGGATTGGCGAAATATTGTTTAATCTTTAAAGTTTAATAATGCATCTCTATGTTATCAAAACCGCCCCTGTTGTTTTCCACGTTATTTTTGTAAACTATCTTTTAAGGAACTGTAGGTCTGTTTGTGTGACTTGTATATTGTTATCCGTTATGTTTGCGACTGTTTCCTGAATTAAAAAAAAAAATATATATATATATAACATACAGCGGGTCTACCGCGTAATTCTGATTTTCATCAACATCAACTTGGGATTGAAATTTGACGTGCGTGCAAAAGAGATGGCATGTTAGGCGGGCGTCGTCGCACGCACGTCAAATTTCAATCTCAAGTTGATGTTGATGAAAATCAGAATTCCGCGGTAGACCCGCTGGGCCCCGCAACGCTGGCTAGGGACACTTGAGTAGTATGTGGTGGTTAATTTTGGTTTAAAATTACTTAAATGCATTAAATTAAACTAAAAATTCAAAATTATTGTTAACATATACGTAATTTCAATTCAAATTCATAAAATTAAAATAATTCATTGCCCAACAAAATATTTATTATCAAATCTGAATGAGTGGTAATCAAAGTGCGGTCCACAAAATTTTGCAAGCCTCATTTTAATAATAATGTTCTACTTTTTAGGTTTTATAGACTATAAAAACTTGAACCCAAAAAATAGCGACAATCCCCAGTTATCCCGTTCAGAAATAATTTATTTATTTATCTGGGCACATAAAATAAAAAGTTCAAAATTAAAATTACAAATTACAACAATATTAAAATAAAATTAAAAACTTCTTCATTTTGTTTTAACTATGCGTACAATAGTGAAAACGACACTGCGAATAGCTTTCACAATAGCACACTCGACTTACAAATGACAACTGGCGGCGTAGCATAGTCTTTAATCGCGCGCGACGCCACTAGTTGAATCACATGTTCAAGGAGCGTGACGTACAGTTTAATCGCAAAAACATGTGTCACGTTTCTCGCACTTGTGATTCAACTAAGTGGCGTCGCGCGCGATTAAACACTGTGCTACGAGTGCTTGTCTCGTTTTAAAATAAAAATCATCGACACTATTCTCGGCAAACATACCAGACGCACTGCACCGCCACGGCAGACCCATAATGCAGCGAAATGCATTGTTATATTGCACTCGGAGGGTGTTAAATGCGCTTTGCGTTAAGTCGTACCACAGCGGGCTGGTGTAGAACGTCTGGTGGTGTACTCTGAATAGTGCCACCTTAACTTGTTTCGAGGTGCTCGCAGTATTAACAATATTGTGTTATTTTGCCAGACGGCAGTATAGAAGAACGCGAGGCGGAGGCGGTGACGCTGCGAGAGTTACAGGAAGCCATGTTTGATCTCGAGCACCGGCATCGCATCTACAGGCGATCGTTGGCCAGGGAAACCAAATATGGCAGCAAGTGAGTGTTTTGTTTACTCTATAACAAAACGGCTAAGTGCGAGTTGGACTCGCGCACAAAGGGTTCTGTACCGAAAAAACATTATGGCAATGAACTATGACAGAAATAAATTTCTATGTTTGAACACTTGGCGATTTATCCATCACAAGGAGATATAAATTAACATTATATCATTGCAGTATAGAAACGCAGAAATAAAAGAGCTCAGAGCTCCTCACATCCAGATTTACTTTTATTTCTGCGTTGCTATATTGCAATGATATAATGTTAAATTATGGTAATAATTCCACTTGCAGTTGCAGGCCAACTTAACTTGACACTTAGGATATATTGAACTCTATGTATCCAAAGGGTCTAATTAAGTTGGTTATTTACTACTTCATAAATAATTAAATATTTATTTTGTAATTTTCTGATTTTTTCCTATGTAAGCTATATAAGGTAGGTCACCTGTAAACGATATTTCAAGTTTCTAAGTCAACTGGAAGTGCCCTATAGGGTTCGATTCCCTTGCGAGTGTCAGGAATTTGTATGAATTTGATTATGTAAAGTGCAGTAACTTTTTTCGCGTCGAGTTAAAAACCCTGATTTTTTTTTGACAGCACCATGGAACGTTAGACTTCTTTAGGAGGTATCATTTTCAACAATATCTCATACGGGGCCCGAGCAAAAGGGCCTTAAAAGACACACTGACAACAAAGTGATCCTATAAGGTTTTTTTTTTCATTTTAAGGGTATGCAACCCTAAAAAACCTCTGTGTCTTTACGGCTGACTTATAATACATAACGTATTTGCCCTCAGACAAGCCCCGATCGGCGACGACAACTACCTCCACCTAGCGGGCGCGGCGGGAAACATCGAGAGCGGCGCCTTCATGTGGCGAGCGTGGCGCAACGATACCTCCCCCACCGTCGATCTCGACGGAAAGACGCTACCTCTGCAGTGCTCCACAGACATCGGCAGCTCTTCCGAATCGCTCAAGCTAAGCCGGCATGCCGACGAGAGGTCCTCCGGCAAGTCGAACAGATCGACGGGCTCCGGATACCTGACGATGTCATGTCTGAAACACGAGCCCAGTGAGGACAGCGACGCGTCCACCGAGCGGCCCGCGCGGCCCCCTCGCCCCGCGCGAACCCCCGTCTGCGAGTACGTGGACGTGGCTCCTCGAGCCCCCGGCAGGAGACCGCGCCCGGAGCGAGACTACTCATGCAAGGAGTACGAGCTCATGGCAGACTTCATGTCCTCGTCGCGCGTGGACGCACCGCCCGCCGTACCCC
The DNA here is from genome assembly GCA_934047225.1 of Ypsolopha sequella. Classification (NCBI taxonomy): domain Eukaryota; kingdom Metazoa; phylum Arthropoda; class Insecta; order Lepidoptera; family Ypsolophidae; genus Ypsolopha; species Ypsolopha sequella. The sequence goes on from OW203987.1 coordinate 20,575,806, forward strand.
CCCGTGCGCCTTCCCGCCCTCCTCGCCCCACACCGTCACCCCTCGCGTCCCCCGCCTCGCCGCCACCTACTCCCGAGCGACCTTTAGACACTATCTCTAACGACGACAGTCTACTCGACGAGCTAAGGAGAGACACTTATTGCGTTCTCAAAGTTTGTGAAGATGACACTCCGGACGAAGAATTTAAGGAGATCGAAGATAAGGAACCCTCGAACAACAAGGAGAAGGAAGAATACGGCATTTTTACCAGAATAAGCATTCAGAGAAAGTCGAATCCTATAAAAACTCACCCGAATTCAACGAAACCGTTGAAGACGTCGAATTCTACATCAAACGTGAGCGAGGCTGCGCATTCATCGCGACCGTTGACGGAGAGATTAACGCCGTTCTTTCTGAAAAAGAAACCGAAGCCTCCCGAAGAATCTAAGGAGGCGAAGAGCACAAAAAAGGATGACAACCTGATCGGTCGCCTGACGCCGCGGTTCAGTCAGTCGCGCCTCTATACTCGTGGACAGTCGCTAGAACTAGCACCGGCAGAAACGAGACGAATAGAACGGTCCGCCACAACGGTTAGCGTGCCGGCGCGTCCCATCAACTCGTCGATAGTCGCCAACCTGAAGTTCCTGAGCTTACACCGGTACGGCGCGCAAGACGACGTCCAATGCCGCCGCTTCGTGCAGACATCGGGCGACGACGCGTTCGACGCTCCCCCCACCGCGTCGCCCGCCACCTCGCCGGACGTAGGGGCGGGAGCGGGGGGGAACAAGAAGGAGGTTCTCGAATACGTGGTCGAGAGCGGACAACTGGAGGGCTGGCGCGAGCCCGCCATGCCATGTCTACTAGCCGCCACAACCAATGATATTAGACTATAGACACTACGTAATTCTCTCATTAACTGTTAGTTTTGACCTAAGTTAGCGTGGATTCGAGTCCACAGAGCGATTGTAAATGAACTAGGTAAGCGTATATTTATTTTGTGGTATATTTCGGGAGTGGAGCGTGTGCCTCGTGTAGCGATAGGGCGTGTAGTTAACTCCTAGTGTAATACTCAAGAGGTGCCAAGACTTACTTAGCACTTACCATAACGAAATTCTAAACTACGTTTTAAAGATATTGTTACATTGTTCGGGTATTTATCGAAGCTAAGATTCTATACTCGTTAACGGTTTCTATTGCTGATATTTTTGTTACTCGTACGAATTTTCATAACTTCGTTTTTTAATTCAATGAGTTATGCATAAATAACTTAACTTATTGGTGTACTTTTACACATTTTAAAATGTATGTGTTGTGATAGAATGTATTTTGTAGAAATGTCTTTTATAAATGTTGTTAATAGCAGAAATATATTGTAAAATATCTTTTTATGTAACTGTAGACTTGTAGAGGATAATAATGAACATAGGCCGTTGTCGCTGGTGCCCGAATTGGAGTATTTAACAAGTATAACCGAACCGAATATTATTTACATGGGAAAGGAGTCAGTTTTACAGAAGTACTATGTATAGACCGACAACTCCCATACATCAAGTCGTAGCAAATTTTTACGCGACCTTACGACACTAGGTGTCGCCAAGTGTTGCAAACAAGCATAATTTGTTTAATTGGCTCCAAGTAAAGTCATGGTTACCAAGTAAACATGTGGCTGTAATAGCTTTGCCAAGAAAAACTAGATGGCGCTAAGTTGGCAACACTAACAGTGAATATTTAAGCGCCATCTATTATCGAAGTGGGAATTATTTTTATTTTACGTGACATCGCTGTGCTACTAGCGTTACCAATCGTGTTAGCATCGTGTTCGTTAGAGGATTTAGCAACACCATTTAGATTTCGTTTGAATTTTACACCTTTATTGTGGCTACAACTGATGTACGAACTGCTAGTCTATACGTAGTAATACTTCGTCTATGGTTTTACTCATTTTACAATACTCTAAATTGTTCGTGCACCCGCGTTAATGGTGGTGCGAAAACAAATATTTTTCTCAATAAATGTGCTGCTTGGTAGAGATTAATGTTAGCGACTACTAAAACATTAAAACAATTCTAGATCTCCATCATTGGATTTGCTTCGCTACTAAGTTTTGAAACATGAAGATACGTTCAATTACTTCAGAAATGTACTTAAATTTCATAATAACAACACAACATATATTTTGAATTATCATCAGATCAATGCTTTTGGGCTTAAAAAGTGTTCTTTAAGCAATGGCCTTATGTAACAACAAAAGCCTAAAACTTGGCCTTCACTTTATTGTTTTTGCTGTTTGTGGTGCGCAAACTGTGATGAACATTCTAAATGAGTTTTGTTCAAACGCTCTTACAAAGAAGCCATATTTTTTTTACAAAGATTTTTTCCGAGTCATGGTGGAGTTCAAATTAACTGCATGTCAAGGATAAACTTATTAACTCAGTTTTGTAAACTTAACAAACATATACATAAAATGTTGTCCTTGGAGTATTTAAGAATTTGATTTAACAATTAAGATGAATAAAATAATGTACAAATTAATATTTCTTAAAAGTACCTATATAATGTTATTTATTTCACCTATTTTCAATTTTGTTAAATAAAACTTCACATGTTCAATTCTACCAAGTGCTTTTTATTGAGTTACGAATAAAATACCGACGCGTGCTGGCCTAAAACTTAGCTGCTATTGCTTGCATACATGCGACTTGTTAATAATATCCTATCCTATCTACAATAAACCAAACATCTGTCACCGTATAATGGCCTCTTCTTTTTTTCGTCAATATTTACAATTCGAAAACCGTTTCGAGGAAGAACTTTCATTAACTGTTTCTGGTATACAAATGTTAAAATAAGCAAGCATTACCTTTTTTTTTTTTTTTTTTTTTTTTTTTTTTTAAAAAGCATTTCCTTTAAATAAACAAAAGTGATGTCTTTCATTAGATCTTCAATGACGTCATTTCAATATGAAGAAAAAAAAATCTTGAAAAGATACGACCATTCGTAATATGATTACGTCACTTCCTGTAAATACTAAAATACGTATAAAATTAAAATATGTATTATTGAAATTACATGGGTACTTAAATTGATCAATTTACTCCAAAAAGCAGACGAAAATTGCACATTGAATTAAAAAAAATACAATTTTTGTCTGATGAATAATAGGTTTTGGATCCGGTCATAATGGAAGTCTTCGAACTTTGGTGATATTCAGAACGGACATAGAGTAGAGCAACATGCCAAAAGAAATGTTTGGCTGCATAAATGTTTTAGTCAGGTTTTTGAAAATAGTGTGATAATTTGAAATATAAAGTGGTAAGTAAAAAATAAAATCAAGATCTACGGGTAAACTGAAATGTTGTGATGCTTTTATATAAAAAGATTGAAAAATGCTCTAAATAACACTGATGAGTTTTTATCTACAGGTTTTACGATTACGAAAACTTACATACCGATGATGAATTTTCAGACTCGTAGGAAATAACAAGAAACAAATTGAAATGGCGCGGCATAAAAATGTAGTTTAAGGGAAAATAGGAATAGGTCTTTACCTGTGATTAAGATGTGTTCGAAAGTTTTACACTTAACAATTAATATTTTGTAATTTTTTATATCAATGTAAATTACAAATCAAGTCATTGGCTCCTGAGTAATATATTCGTCACGATTTTTCCAAAGCAAAATATTGGCCGTCTCAATAGAAAAAGTTGATCGTTCCAAACAATTATATAAATAACATGATATCAATGGTTCGAAAACGATTCGAAAGACGTCCATAGCGTGTAAAAGAGATGTCCTACCTTTATGAACACCTTGCAAGAGAGAAAGAGATGCACAACAAAGAACCGCTGTGTAAATGTTTTTTCGAGTAAGTGCCCATAGCGTCCCGCTTGCTTGGGTATGATTGCGGATTTTATAATAATATTTAAATAATACGTAACTAAATTGATAAATAGTGATTGGTTTATCATGTGCAGTGAGTAATTGTGATGTGACAAGGAGAAATAATTACACATTTCACAGGTAAATATGATTTTCTCATTAGAATGTTTTGAACCACATTTTGCCCAATTTCTCGTATTAATCGGTCCAAAAAAATTTTTTTACAGAAAAGTATTGATTTTTTTTGTTGTATTTAGTAGTTATATGCAGGATTATCCAAAATATTAAGTAAAATACATAGTATTTTTTGGTATCATTTTCTCTACGACATTGTTTATCTTGTACATTCTAAATCTATGGTTTAACTAGATTGATGGATGTGGAAGAAGCAAAAGAGGTGTGGTGTGTGTGTCAGGATCAGATAAAAATATGTAGTTTTTGTCTATCCCTCTGGAAGACAGGCGTGAGATTTTTGTCTCGACTATCATGAGCTGTCCTCATCGGGCGATCTGAGGGTCAGCCTTCGTCGGCTTTCCGAGTCTCGATGTATGTCTCTAGGGAACTGCTCGTCCCCAGGGAACAAACTATAGCCTATGTCCAAGTAAACAGTCTAACCATAACAACTGTGAAATAATTTCCAAAATCGGTTCAATAGTTCTAGAGATAAGTAAGCCGCATGAACGTGATTAATAGCTATGAAATGTGTTCTATGGCTTTGAACCACAAATTATAGAGGGATACTGCTTTGAACCATCTATGAACTATGAATGACGTCGCTATGACATACTTATCTATGGCTATGACATAATCCCTGCGGTCCGAAATATAATAACAATGGATCATAAGCCATTCACTTCATACTTTCGTAATCGATTTTAGCGATATAATTCTATTTCGGACCGCAGGGAATGTACTCTTCGGCTATGTCCATTAGTATACTCTATGGCTATGTTTTATTTGCTCAGTGGCTATGACCCTATGACCACAGCTGTGGTCCAAGCACAGAAACTCGAATAGGTATATATTTGTGTGTCACCGATTCGGCGCAACACAATTTAATTTATTTGACAGGACTAAACTTAATTTAAGCGTTCTGTCTTTTTCTTTATCGAAAAGACAAAGGACGCTCAAAATAATTTTAGTGCTGTCAAATAAGTTAACATTTCCCATGTGTAAACACAGATCTGTGACTCCCTCGAATATGTGTAAACACAGATCTGAGACTCATGCGAGTATGTGTAGTAGCAGATCTGTGCAAAAAATATATGGCCCATAAAAATGCGATTTTAGGTTCTAATCCCATGAAAATATAGTTTAAAATGGTTTTTAGAGTAAAGAATGATATACAAAGAGACTGAACGAACCATAAACATTCGATCAATCGACCGTTATTCGCGTCATATTCTAGTTTGAAATTCATTCATCAGCTTTGTGAGTGATCATGCAATATTGAAAGTGTATTTATTCAATGTTTTTCTTTCTGTAAGTATACTTTTTTGATAAAAACAGTTAGTTTATATGCTAATTCACATGGGATTATAATCAAACTCAAATAAAATAGCCAAATTATGATCAAATATCATTTCCTACACTAGGTACAAATTCAGTGAAGTGGTTTATTCAACCGTCTGTACAATATACCTGCGGTCCCGAGGTATGCTCTAGTCTGCTCTACATTATTCATTAGTTAACTGGCAAACAAAAACAATAGCTAAGTACATTGTCTCCTATACAAATATATTGTTATTTTCAACAATTAGTCTAAACTTTCGCGCGCGCTCTAACCGCGCCGCACCTGTACACAGATAAGGTGCGGTGAAAGCATACCTTCCCACACGGAGCGGGCGCCTTTGCGATCCCTTCTCCACATACCAAAGTTGTGTTGCGCCGAATCGACACCATTATCCATGGTCTGTGTATTCAAGTCAGAATGATTAAAAATGATTTGAATGAAATGATGAAATTTTTCGTTCACTGGTTTGAATCCATGCCAGAAGTTTTTCGGTTTTTTGTTCTTCTACCCTGCGGTCCGAAATAGAATTACAATGGACCATAAGCCAGTCATGTCGGAGTGAGTGAGGAAAATTAAACAAAATTTCAATAAAAAGCAGAGGCATTTATAATCCTGCGTTCCGAAATAGAATTATATCGCTAAAATCGATTACGAAAGTATGAAGTGAATGGCTTATGATCCATTGTAATTCTATTTCGGACCGCAGGGTAACTATGGTCATCCAAAAAAGGAAAAAAAAAAATCAAAATATGTGCGATGACGAGCGAAGCGGAGCTAAGTGACCCCCGTAGTTGAACGGAATTCATGATAGGTTTATGAAAAAATCCTGCATCTGTTTCATTAAATCGCTGTCTGTAGTACGAGAACCCGTTTCGGTGCCGGCCCCAGCGCCTGAAACACAGCACAGCCTATTATATCCCTGCTTGCTGCGTCACCTGCACACATCAGGCCACGCGCTGCCCCGCGACTAAATGTGATGAAGGCATCTGTTATCTTTGGTGTAGTAGATACGCAAAACGGAACACGTCACTGTTTATTTATTAGTCATTCATTCATTCAGTTTTGTTTCCTTGAATATTTTTTCATTCGTTCAGAAATGGATTCTAACCTCTTGGAAAATAATACACATATTGTTGTTTTGTAAAAGTACATGACTCGAAATTTACAAAGAAGTAATTGAAGAAGAAGCTGTATTTATTATTTCCTAAGATGGCTGACTCCGTGCATATGTCATTGGGTAAGTTTTAGTCGTTCACCTATACGATTGTGTTTTACATCTATTTTAAGAAATTCGTAATATAGGACAACAATAACTAATTTGCATCATTTATCTTTCTACATTTGATAAAACTGGTACGTATAACAACAAATGACCTGTTGTTTTGACATTAAATGTGGAAATCAAACATTGGTATTCCGAGATATAACCTCAAATGATATTGCGAAAGGGTACTAAGAAAAGAAGACTTCGTTTTTGTCTAGAGGAAATGAGTGTGATACCGGCTGATCTATTTTATCAACAGAAAAGTAGCGTTAGGTTTTGATTGTAAATGTCATATATTTAGCAAAATTGAAACTGAATTATTAAGTATTAGGGCAGCATTCCTAAACGCGAGGGTAAAGCTAAAAATTTACTGTAACCCATTCCACAATCCCAGTGAGTCTTCCTATACATATGTTGAAGAATTAGAACAAGGAGCCATGGCTAGTAAAGGTACTAATACAGGCCTTCCACAAATTCTATCCCTTGAAGGACCTACCGGAAGGCAAAGGACAAATCGTGTGCAATAAAGAATCAAGAAAAATTACTCACAGAGCCATAGCAAAGAACAGTCTTGAAAAGGGATGACAATTCTTGTTGGGATGAGTACAGAAAACTACGAAAACGAAAGCAGCGAAAGCTGGAGACTTAACTGTAAAGAAATCAACAATTGCTCTGAAGCAGCACGCCTTGTGAAACTGCTTGCTAGTGACAAGATGTATAAAAGTAAACTTGGAAGTATAAAAGTAGTGGTTACTGATCCTTGCAAAGTCTTGGAGACAATGCTCAAGACTCACTTTCCGTGATGTAAAGAGACCATTGAGAAGCGAATGAAGAGATAACGAATCCGGCATGGATGAAATTCTCGGTCTTTATTAAACTAGTAGAAGTAGAACGAACAATCAAATCCTTTGCTCTCTATAAGTCTGCAAGGCCACATGGTATACACCATGCATGCAGATTCATAGGTTAAAGTTTGATTATACTACCAAAATGGCATTGGACTAGGACATATACCTTTAAACTCAAGGAAAGTAAAAGCAGTCTTTATGCCAAAACCTGGTAAAAAGGCTAAAGCATATAGGAGCATAAGCTTAGTCCTCATTTGTCTTGAAAGCACAGGAGAAAATAATAGATAAGAGCATTAGAAACAAAATAAAAGGAAGTCACTCTCGGCTACAGGCTAATCAACATGCATATATGGAGGGGAAGTCCACCGATGCTCCACTTCACAGTCTCACAATTAAGATTGAGCGTGCCACTGGTAACAAAGAATATGCTCTCACGTGTTTCTTTGATGTAGAGGGAGTATTTGATAAAGCAACATTTGGAGCAATATAGGTATCCCTCAAAAGAAAAGGAATTGATGAAGCAATAGTAATATGGGTAATTAAAATACTAGAAAACAGAGTTATAAGGTGCTCACAGGACACTATGATGTTCCTACACTGGGAAAACTTTACAAGATGAACCAAAATCATCATCCCAGAGGTCATCATTTTAAAATAAACTCATCGACTTGTGCAAGCAACCCATGCAGACATTTCTTGCCTAACCGTGTTGTTCCCGAGTGAAATTAACTACCCAAGATGATATATATGTATAAGTTAATATTATAAGTGCTACATCAGTGAACTGTTTTAAAAATAGACACGATAAATTTTGAAATAAATAAGACTTAAAGTGCAGTGATATACACAGCATCAGCTTCTAGCTGCTTGTGTGTAATGAATAATAATCAGATGTCCATTATCTCACTTCATAGCCCTGTTATCCGGCCCATTTAGCATTCCATCCTCATAGCCTACTCCAAGTCGCTTCCTTCCTGGCAATAGTTTGGCAACTGTGGGGGACTGTCCGATAGTGTATCTCAATGATACATTGAGGGAGAGGCCTCCATGGATGCAGCCGTCTCACATTTAGATTAAATGGTACCAAGGGCCCCATGAATGGCTTTCAAATGACCGGGTCCCTATGGGCCCGTGACTGAAAAGTGTATCTACATAATAATGATAATAATAATATAAAAGCAGGAAGAGTGTTTCCTCCAGGAGGTTGTCTATCCCCTCTAATGTGGTGCCTATTGATAGATTCAATAACAACCATCATTAATAGAATGATATCTACAATTGTACTTTGATGATGGAATTATAATGATAGTAGGGAAAGACTTAAGCACAGTGAGCTCTAGGATAATCACTGCAATAAGGAAAGTGTTGGACTGGTGCGAAGACAAAGGAATTGGTCTCAATCCCTGTAAAACAAAACTAGTTCTCTTTACAAACAAGAGAAAGCCTAAGGAACTACTATCTATCAAATTCAATTAAAGTACCTTGGACTAAAAATAAATTTATATCTCGAAAACTACAAAACTTTGCATAGTAAAAGTCAAAAATGTTTAAAATCACTTCCTTTATCTAACATCCCTGAAAATATATATATTGATGTTCCAAACACAATAAGTATAAAATACTATCCTGACTATAATTATTATTACAGTAACTATGTGTGTAATCTCACGAGAGATCTACGATTTACGTCCAAGATTAATCTCGTAAAATATCGACGAGATCTCGTGAGAACGAATTACATTCCGTAGTTAGGATTCGTAACGGTTTTTGATTGAAATGTGGTTTTAATGCAAGATTAGACACAATGCTAGACAAAGCTAAGGATTATCTGAATATATCAATTTGTATTATTAATACAAACATATATTTCAAATGTATGTTTTTTTACTATTAGTTAAAAGTGCTTTTTTCTACTACCTTTATGAAAAAGTTCCATTTAATACTCGAAATTAGTTTTGAAAATCGAACTTTCCGGGCCCCCCGTTGCGGAATGACTATCAGGTCACTTTGAAATGAAATTCATTTATTACAAAATTAGGTTCTTTTTGACAGTTGTCTTCATTTCATGCTAAATTAGGTTCTTTTTTGACGCCCTTAGTTTGTCTTTATACTACGATCAAGTCGGATTGAGTAGACAGGTAAACAAAGAAAAGATTTTTTCACACTTGACACCTTTTGACAGTTATAGTGATGTACTAACGGTGATGAACGAGTTATTCTTTTTTCATTCATTCATTCGGTCTATTTGTTCTTTTCTGTTAATTTCATATTTAATAAATAGAAAAACAGTATATTTTAGATTCTTGATGAGCAGTTTTAAGGTTATGTAAACTTGTCTTTTTGTGTTGTGTTGAATTACCGAAAAATTGTAATGTTAAGTGTCGTTACACTATAAAGTAACCTCGCATAGTATGATTTTGTTTTCTCAGGATTGCCTGCGTTTACGCTTGTGACATTAAGAAACAGCCTTAGTATTAATAAAATTCCATAATAATATACTATAAATAATACAGGTGGATAAAATATTTTGATATAGTTTTATTGGGCCCGCTCTGACCTCTTCTACTACGATCAAGTAGGATTGAAAAATGAGGATAACAAACCGTTTAGGATGAAAATTACCGATATTGTACACACCTTTTATTCAAAACTTCACATACATCGATTCTAGACACTTTGATCTTCATGTAGAATACACTTTTGTTCACAATAAATACATATTACCTCATTTTTTGGTAAAAAAAAACTATTCAACAAAACGATAATCCATTTTTTCTGTTGCCGGCTGCACATATTTATCTGTGTGACAATAATGAACTTAGTGATGGTCCACTTTTACACAGATTAGAAAAAGTGTCACGAACAAATTAATGAGAAAATGCATTCCTGACATAATGTCAGCTGGTAATAACTATTAATGGGAAATAAGTAGTAGTATTATAAACAATATTTGCTTGTCCAGCATTTTGTTAATAATATTTCATACTAAGGCTGTTTCTTAATGTCACAAGCGTAAACGTAGGCAAGCAAAGCCTTATCATCAAAATATATGTAATAAAAATCTGCAGCATGAAATATTATTAACAAAATGCTGGACAAGCAAATATTGTTTATTCTACTTATTTCCCATTACTAGTTATTACCAGCTTTCGAACTCAGCACCCAGTTTTTAAAACCTAAGGCTAATCTGAAATAACGAATCAAGCGAACATTGAAAAACTTAATCACGTTACCTCCGGCAGCTGTCCTAAATGCCGGCTCCGGCAGCTGTCCCAATTCATTCATTCATTTGTTCATGACACTTTTTGCTAATCTGTGTAAAAGTGGACCATCACTAATTTCATTATGGTCACACAGATAAAAATGTGCAGCCGCCAACAGAAAAAATGGATGATCGTTTTGTTGAATAGTTTTTTTACCAAAAATCGAGGTAATATGTATTTATTGTGAACAAAAGTGTATTCTACATGAAGATCAAAGTGTCTAGAATCGATGTATGTGAAGTACTTAATAAGAGGTGTGAACAATATCGGTAATTTTCATCCTAAACGGTTTGTTTACCTCATTGTTCAATCCGACTTGATCGTAGTATACAATCGAAATTCTCTGCGTTCCGATTCACGACATAATCGATTACATCGCGTCTGACACTCTTTTCGCAAAATGATACTGGCTAAAAATAAAAGCCGCCGGCCGAAGCCTGAAAAAAAAAAGTAAAAACCGCGCCGCGCTTTGCAAAGTCATAAAATACATTAAATTTGAAAAGAAAAATTAAATATTTAAATACATAAATCAGGTAGTAGAAAAAGTATCGTTCGCAACGAGTAAAAATGGGTTTTCTATGGGAAACTAGCTTCATTCCTCGGGTAAGAAAATCCGCCATTTTATACTCGTCACGAATTATACTATTACAAAGGCAAAAAATGTGGTAAAATAATACTTTTGAGCATGATTTATGGTTGGTACGATTTACTACTATACATAGTCGGGTCATAAGTTTTGTCACATATCAAGTGTGAAATAAATTACACATTTTCAATTTTATTATAATAATTTATGAATATAAAGATAGGTAACACACGGTTTTACATGTATAATAGTTTATTCGAAATTACCTCCTTGATTTTTGATACAAGCCCGTAATCTGCGAGGCCGTCATCAATAGAATCACGCACGATATTGTGAGATCCATTTGGGCTTTTGGGCCACTGCTTTGATGAGGGATAGCTTCAGCGTCTCCATATTTTTATGGAGTTTTGCGCAGGCTTTTTCCTCTAAATACTGCCATATTTTATAATCCAAAGGATTAAGGTCCGGATTGCAGGACAGCCAATCTTCGTCAATTTCATGGGCGTCCAACCAGTTTTGAAATCTTGCTGGAATACCCAGTGGCGATTTGCGAAAATTGTTCATTTAAGAGGCTACAAAGTTTTGCAGAACCGGATTTTGGTACACCAGTGCACTGGTTTTCACCAAAGATTTCAAAAGTAAAGATGAGCCCTTACCGTTCTGTGACAGCACCAAAATGTTTCCACCTTTAAATGGGTGACGCTCACACGTTTGGAATCAGTGCTCATCTGAACACAGTGATAGTTGGACGCTTTAAGTGCACTTGAAGTTAATCATTTTAACAACTTTAGTAGGTAGTCCGATCAGTTTGCTGACCGTAGGTAGACAGATTGCGCACTCATAAGTGTGCATGCGTCGGCATTATGTTAACGCACGCATTCAAAAACAATGCAATAAATTTTAGGTGCCAGTGCTCATCTAAACTTGAAATCTTTGGTTTTCACACCTTTTTCACAAAAAAACATCTCAGTAGGGCCCAAATACGACAGTCCAAACCAAACCATCACCAATGAGGGATGATGACCACGTTGAACGCGCGGGACACGCCTGCTCGGTTCATCACTGTTGTGAGCATACACCTTGTCATTTTGCTTATTGAAGCTCTCTTCAATGTTAAAATTTTTTCATCTGAAAATAAGATTTTTCGGCATTTTTTTCTCGCGTACCGTCTCAACAAAACGCGTGTTTGATGAAGCCTACTTTTTTTCAAACGAGCGTTCAGGAGGTGTGCTGTTCTTTTACGGTAAGCCGAGGTCTTCATTCAACACCCTTTTCGCAGTGGTTCTGTTTAAACCCATCTGAAGAGCCAACAGTTTTTTCTTTCGCACGGTATTTCTTTGAATTCGCGCCTTGATGGCTTTGATCAGCGCTGGATTGCGAACCGTACTAGGTCGGCCACTCCTCTCTCTGTTTTCTATTCTTGAATGTTCCTCGTATCGTTTAATAGTGCGACAAACGAACCTTTGTGTTATTTTCAAGTTATTCAGAAGTTTGAAAATTTCACTTGCAGCATATCCACAACGATGGTCTCCACTCCATGTTGAAAACTAAAGAAAAGTCAAAAAACCTATGTTTTTAAAATCGTGAAACATTCAGAATTCGAACATATTTTATTGATTTCTTTGTCTGCATTCCAAATTAAAAATTCGGAACCGATCACAGCATTTATGACCAGACTCCGTAGCTTGGTTTTAAATTCAAATACAACCATTGAAATTATATAACTGAGGGACACAACATAACATAAGAGGGATACCACAGGAGATATTCCGTAACTGCTTCCTCTTTCTTTATATGTATAGGACTGATTTCTTTCTTTTGTGTCCAGTATAACCAAGTTCTGGTACATTTTCCAGATGAAATAATACAGCAAAGCAAGCAAAATCGCGCCAGTAGATCTCGTGGTCGCGGTGGAACTACTATCCGTGGTCGCGGCGGCGGCGGTGGAGGACGCGGCGCCGGCGGTGGCGGACGCGGCGGTGGCGGTGGTGGGCGCGGCGGTGGACGGGGACGTGGGCGTGGAGGTGGCAGCGGCCCTAACTCACGGTCTGGCACTCCGGGACCTCGTCAAGGCAGATCTCAGTCACGAGGACCCCAGAACCAGGGTCGGTCGCGGTCGCGTGCGCGCTCACAGTCCCGCGCTCCCTCTCAGTCTAGAGCTCGATCACAATCTAGAACACGCTCCCGTTCTCGACAGCGCTTCTATTCTAATTCCCGTGCTCGTTCCGCCTCGAGGAACCGCAGAGGCTTAACACCAAGGGGCCGGGCTGGATTAGAAGATTACCAGTCAAACTTGCCACCATTAATCAGGCAAAGATTTAATCGAGGTCAGTAATGAACATTCAGATGGTCACTATAACCTTGGAACATTATATACATTATACTAGTGTTTTGCGTGTGCGCGGGCTGCAGGCAGCCCGCGTGAGTTGTAATTGTTCATTGTTGTACTCTATTCATTGTTGTTTGTTGTTGCATTTAGTTGTTGTTGTAACTTTTTCGTTAACATGACAGGACAAGGTATCGAGTAAAAAACACGTTTGAAATTGAGTTGCAACAAATTATCAGACGACATTCAAGTAATGGGCAGAAGTCAATTGTATCACGAAATGTCATCGGCCATGATCGGGTGGGAAAAAAGTCATCGGTCATGATCAGTTTTCAAAATTGTCATCGTCGTAACCGTAATAGCGCGTTGAAATACGTGTGGTAACTTTGATTCAATTGAAGTGGACAAATATTTTGCTATTGTGTACTCTGACAGTTGTTAAAAGTCCAAAATCTTAACGGTCGAAATGTGCTTGAACAAACTTTCAACGGAGTCGAATCCCGCTAAGCCCAATCTCAAACGTTTTCGAGATAGGTCCAAATGAAACAGTCTTGTACTGCCCCCGGGGTAAAGTGAACTCGGCCTCATGAACTCACATACTCGGCCTTCGGCCTCGTATGTTCGTTCATCGGCCTCGCTTATGCTTGGTACTATTTGGCCTCCGGACGATTCCTCCGGAATCGTCCTCCGGGGTCGGCCTTCGGCCTCCCTAGAATGACATCAGATATGACTCTGGTGGCCGCGGTGTCGTGCTCGGCCGAAAAACTCGCATGTTCGGACTCCGAACGCTGCCAGCTCGGCCTTCGGCCTCACTGGCGCGTTCTCCGTCCTCACATGCTCGTTTTTCGGCCTCGCTATGAAGACACTTGTAGGCTCGGCCTTCGGCCTCGCCGGGATCCTTTACGCGAAATGTTTCCTCTGACATCTGTCAAGTGTCCAAACTGTCAACGGTCGAAATGTGCTTGAACCAATTCAACGTAGTCGAATCCCGCTAAGCCCAATCTCAAAGGTTTGGGAGATATGTCCAAGTGAAACAGTATTGTATTGCCCCCGGGGTAATGTGAACTCGGCCTCATGAACTCACATACTCGGCCTTCGGCCTCGTATGTTCGTTCATCGGCCTCGCTTATACTCGGTTCGGCCTTCGGCCTCACAGGCTCGGCCTCCGGCCTCGCCGCTTGGTACTGTTTGGCCTCCGGACGATTCCTACGAGGCCTCCGGCTTCGCCTCCGGCCTCTTAGGAATCGTCCTCCGGGGTCGGCCTTCGGCCTCCCTAGAATGACATCAGATATGACTCTGGTAGCCGCGGTATCGTGCTCGGCCGAAAAACGCGCATGTTCGGACTCCGAACGCTGCCAGCTCGGCCTTCGGCCTCGCTGGCGCGTTCTCCGTCCTCACATGCTCGTTTTTCGGCCTCGCTAGAAAGACGCTTGAAGGCTCGGCCTTCGGCCTCGCCATTAGATCCGATAAAATGTCCAATCCATTTTTTTTTCGAAAAAGTGTCAAAATCCCTGTCGGTTGTCAAAAAGTGTCAAATTTGACAGTGGATTCGTAATCAGCGACCCCACCTGCCCCTTGATACCGAGTTTCAAGCGAATCGGAGCACTTTTTTGGACCTGTCAAAAAAAAGTCAAATTCTGTCAAATGTCAAATTTTTTTATGCGGTCGCGTAGCGCTCGGCGGACAGATCACTAAAGTCGAAACCGCAACTCGCTAGGACTTACGGTTCGGGAGATATGGCCGATCAAAGTTTTGGCAAAAAAAAATATTTTTTTTTCGACTTTTTTATTTTATTTTATTTTCAGAAAGATCTCGTCGAGCCCTTTTCTTAGAGTACCATGAACATGGGTCTAGCTCCAGCCGTTTGGGAGATACGGGCCGTTAAAGTTTTGACACCGGGGGGGGCTAGATCTCGGCGAGACCTTTTCTTAGACACCCATCAACATGGGTCTAACTCAAGCCGTCTCGGAGATACGGGCCGTTAAAGTTTTGACATTTGAAAAAAAAAAAAAACTTTTTTGTCACCCTATGGTCCGACCCCTAGGGATGTACCACCTTTCGTTCCGAAGATATGGCCAAAACAAAATTTTTTTGTAACAAATTTTAGAAAAAAAAATTCCCATCCCTAGTGACTGGGGACATCCCTAGGAACTGCGCCCGCTCGCGCTTCGCGCTCGCGAGCTTGTTCCGGCCAACTTTCTGTCAATAATGTCAAAAATGTCAATTTTTCCCATCCCTAGCACCCAGGTACATCACTACGAACTGCGCCCGCTCGCGCTTCGCGCTCGAAAAAATATTTGTTTTATAAATTTATGTTTTAAATTTTTTTTTTGCCTACCATGGAGACTATGTATAAAATATTAACTTTTGATCTATCGCGAGTAATGCAATGAAAATAAAACTGTTATAATCCTTAAGAATAGACGTTGCATACCAAATCAAAGACAAAACATAGTCAACTACCATTACCAAAAAAATAATATCTTAAAAGATTATTCCTTTAATTTTTCCGTCTTTTTTTTCAGTAATAGTAAATTTTTTCAAAATAATGTCCCTGTTTCACTATACTTTTATTCCTTTTTATCATAGCCTATTCCATTATCTTTCTAACAAAAAAAAATACAACGTTCTCACGTAAATACAATATTTTCTACGAGCGGTTAACCAAAGGCACTACGCTCGCGTCCCATACAAAGATACCGAGGTTGAGTATTTTTTCAAGATTAAAAAAAAAAATAAAAAAAAAATTTTTTCATTGTTTTTGTCGATATATTTATATCTAGTTTCACCCACTTTTGATGTGCTCTTGTACGAGGGACACACTGTATATACTTACTGTGTAATTAATAAGTATCATGTCAAAGGCCCGTTTAGTTTGTTAAAATAATAAGTCTAATTTTTGAAAAGAGTGAGAAAGCTCTGTGACAAATAGACGGACACGAGAGTGATCTTATAACGGTTCGGTTTCTTTTGTTTATGGTACGGAACCCTAAAAATGGTAGCTCATGAAAGATCAAAATATTTAGTCTATTCCCATACTACAATAAAGTAACAACAACATCAAAAGTGGTTTTATAAGTACCTACATTGTTTGACCGATGTTACTTACCGATATTACTTTATAACACCGCAATTCAGCGCTGTGATTGGCCCAATTTATTATAACACCGTTAGAGAACCAATCACAAGCGACGACGAGTAAAGAGGGCGTGGCTTAAGAAATTAGACCTCGGCCTCTTTTATCATTCTCGTTTCTGATTGGTTTCCTAGCGGCAAAGCCGTCAGACGCACTTGGACTTTATGAACGAGTGTTCATTTCTCATCTGTTGTCAAATCATTAGTTGTAATTAATGTCACGTAAGACATTGGGACACTCGTGCAGTCTATTATAAAAGTCACTTCGTTCGTTCGTTTTGTTAATAAGCATCGTGTCCCATTTTCTTACATTAAAATACTACGTATAAAATATTTTTACATACGGCTTGAACACTCACACGTGATTGTTGTTGACTATATCTTACTTGGAGACCCCCTCGAAGTAATTCGGGGGAGAGTAAGGTGACAGCTCACAGGCAAAAAACCAGGAGGCCCACCATGCCTGGGACCGATGGATGGCGGTATATCCATCCCTAATAGCCGAGCCTTATATGGAACAGACTGGGGATGGGCAAACTTACTTTACTTTTACTTAGTAAAAATTAAAATACTTATACTCTAACCTAGATGCTCAAGTATCAGTAATGTTTTGATTGAGACTTATATATGTTGCAGTCAAAACTCATAGCCGGTCAAAAGTAGTTTTGACTGCGAAAATCAGTTAAAACTGGTTTTGACTAAGTTGGTCTGAAGTAATTTTGATTAAAAAGTATTTCTGGGTTGTTATAAAAAAATAACCACGAAGGTCAGGTATGGCGGTCGTGGAACTCCGCGACTTGCCATACCTAACCTTCTATCCTAAACTACCGGCTCTCTTCTGCGCTGCAGGACATCCGAAAAACAAATGTTGCCTGCGAATATCAGTCAACACTACGTCCTTAGTCAAAACTAGTTTTGAGATTCATTCTCGCAGTCAAAAGTAGTTTTGACCAGTTATGACTTTTTACTGTGACATATATATCACTTATATAATATATTATATATATCACCTGTTTATAAAAATGCGATTCTAGGATTCATATAAGAAATGTGATCGTTAACATTAGTTATTATACCAAATTTTACAATCATATACTGAAAAGAAAGTTTTTGCTTTTCCAGGTGGACAACAAAATGGACTAAGACGTTCAAACTCAAATCCTAATTTAAGAGGAGGCATTCATAGTAGGCTTGGTGGTGGCCTCAACACTCGCAGAGGCAAGCCCCTGGCAGTGGCCAAACGTGGCATATCGAAACGAGGCCGCGGCTTGACCACCAATAACCGCTACAGCACTGTAGGACTCAGATCAGACCAGATACTTAAAGAGCAGCGAAAAAATCTGATAAATCAGAACAATGTCATCAGATCTCAGACCTTCACTAGATCTCGGAACAACTCATTATCCCGAAACAACACATTCAGTTCTTCCTCTCAACTTACTGTTAGTGTTGCTAATGACTTCGCAAAGAGGCGCCGTAACAGTGTGGGTAATGCGGGATATCTGACTAAGCAGAATTTACAACAACTGAACTATCAGTTTGGAGGTTACAACAACCGACGTGGTCCTGGCAGTGTCAAGTCAATGGGATCTAATCAATCCAACCGGTCCAATAGATCTAACAGGTCTTATCGGTCCAATAAGTCTAATACTAGTAACAGATCAACCAGGTCCAGGGGCCGTGGAGGCAACCGAGGGGGCAATCGTGGAGTAGGCAGGAAGTTTGTCAAACAGATGTTAAATCCTAAGCTTCAAAAAGAAATAGCTGCAATCCAAGGCAAGGCTATTGCTGGTAGATCTAGTGAGGCTCCTGGTGGTATTAGCTTCACGCCAACACCAGCTGCAACACGGAAAACACTGCATGAAAGATTTGGCAGTCCATAATTCTGTTTAAATAACTAAATATTTTCATATTTTTTTTTCAAGTATACAGTGAGTGTCATATTGTCTTACATTCAGACACAGAAGGACATAGTGATGGATGCGTTAAGAAATACTGATGGGTATACAAAGTATAGTGTCATTTGACTAATTAGTTAAGTTTGTTTATAAGTTAAATTAATATAGTGTTGTCTATCTCTGGATTTTCTTTTTACAGCACTAACGTACGTACCAGCAATTTGTTTTTGTGTAAGAACTATAATCAAGATTTGAGGTCATATTCTAATAAATTAGGTATAGGTATGTACATTACATTACATACAAAGAATTTAATTCTGAGTAATTTGTTGATTTTGTTTTGACAACCTGAATTAGACTGCTTCCTACATAACATTGTGTATGTATTTTAGATGATTTTGAAATAACTAGAGAGTATTATAAGTAGCTGTATACTTTCTCAAGATAAAAATTATGCTGTCTAACACAGCAGTTAGGCTGTGTAACTAATTAATATGTGAAAGTAGATCTGTAAGGCTTAAAATATCACTCATCTCTAGATTAATAAGCTATTTTCTTATATCCTTGAAAACAAATAAAAAACATAAAACTTTTAGTATTTTTCTTAAGTATTTTTTTTTATTTGAATCAACATTTTATTATTATCTATATAATTGATATTTACAGTGTATAAAAATGCTTAGAAGTCCTAAATACGTAAATTATAAAATCCCAATCACATCTTGTAAGTCATAGGCATCATTATAAGAGAGTCAGTAACTGCAACAAAAATACATATTATTAGTTTGTTAATTATTGTTGTCATTTAAGGTACATTTTAATACAATCAATAGTGACTTACAGTTTTCACCCAATATATTAGACAATATGATCCCATGGAAGGAAAGTGGGTTCTTTGATTGGTCTGTTTCCTGCTCGTTTAAGCTCTCAAATGTCCAGCCAAGGTGGTGACCACAATGTGGACAAGCACATAGGCGCCAGGTATAGCCTGGGAACCACGATTCTGCACTCTGACGCTGTAAAAGATAATAATAATCACTACACAAAAAAAGCATTTTACCTTACCAGTATCTAAAAGTTTTGTCTCACGAAAGTGACCAATGAAAACGCAGGCAGGGTGACCATATAATATATGAATGTACTCTATACATCTGCATTATCCTGACACTAATTATTTCCCAATGTGATGAGTGGTGAGCCCTATTACCATTTTTCAGATGCAAATAAATTTTATTTAAGGCAAACGGGTTTCCTTACAATGTTTTCCTTCTCATTCAGCGAGTGTGGTAAGTAAGAACAAATACTATGCACATCAATTCCAAAAACTCATTGGTGCATGTCCGGCCAGGAAGATTGAGGCCATCTACCGCTGCAATGTGACCATCAGCTAAACAAACAAATCATCCTGCATTTCCATTGGCCAAATGCTTCGCTGAAAGACAAAACTTCTCTATTAGTTTCATCTATGCAGGAACTTACATGTCCAACATTTTCACACCTAGCCTTTTCAACAGTAACTATATCAAACTTTATCCCAAAAGGATTCACGAGTGACTGCACAGTGATGTTCTGTTTGCCAAATAGATTTTGCTTATGGGTTTTGCGTGCGCCCGGGCTCGTCTTAGTGAACAGATAATGGGAGTCGACCACGTCAGCCCCACATTTGCGACACAATAGTAGTTCTGAAAAGTTAACTTTATTATTTAATATTTCACCCTCGGTGAACACCTGACCTGGATAGCTATTACAGTGGCTAATTATAAATTTAACGTAGCCCTGCTTACCTTGACCATATTTTTCACTTCTTGAAGAGGTCTCTGCAAAAGTTACTAAACATTGCGATTGAACGCATAGTAAAACTACCAAGTGTAAAAATAAAAGCATTCCTTCTTTGGTTTTTTGGATTACTTAGGTTGCTCTAAATAACTGATTAGAACCTCAAGAACAAATCGTCTTGATGAAAATAGATAAACGGAAAACAATGTAAATTCTTCCGTCCGCGTCCGGCACGAAATGTCAACATTTATTTGTTGACATTTTTTATCTACCTTGTTCCGAATTGAGATACCTTCGGGCCAATGAAAAAAATTTACCGCAAACGGATTATAAAATGAGATCAATCCGGAGCTGCGTTCAAAAACTCGTGCTCCCCTCAGTGTGTGCCTTGTTCTAACTCTGTGCATGTTTGCTATTTGTTTTTATAAAGCTATGGGCTGTTCATAAAATTACGAAAGGTGTCGTGGGACTATAGACTTAGGATATACGCCAGCCAGTATATTCTAAGTCTATGCTTGGGACACCCGGTTGAAACGAAATTCCTTTCGCCGCCTATATACCTATAGGTACTTAACAACCACAAATAGGTATAGCAAAAGCGTCGTGACGGCGTAGTCTTATACTTTTATTGGCCTAGCTCTCATTTGCCAAGTGTCTATTGTAACGTGCGATAAGGAACTTCATTCCAATAGAAGCCTGAAATAAAACTTATTTTTATTTTAGACTTTTTAATCACTGACCGCAATTTCCTTTCGCCGCCTATATACCTATAGGTACTTAACAACCACAAATAGGTATAGCAAAAGCGTCGTGACGGCGTAGTCTTATACTTTTATTGGCCTAGCTCTCATTTGCCAAGTGTCTAGATTGTAACGTGCGATAAGGAACTTCATTCCAATAGAAGCCTGAAATAAAACTTATTTTTATTTTAGACTTTTTAATCACTGACCGCAATGTATCGTTCGAATAAACGAGTAGGTATTTTAAAGGTAATACGATTTGTGGACAGCGGCGGCCAGAGCGAACTCAACAGGGGCGCGTTCATAAACTAGAGGTCGCGACACGGGTTCTATTGCCATCTCTGTCGCACGCGTTAATATCCTAAGTCTATGGTCTACACAGTCAAAAGTTGAAGTTAACCCATAGACTTAGGATAATTATACTGGTATATCCCTTAGAATAAGGAAAGTATATCCCTCAGAATAAGTATACCCGAAATCTATGGAGCTAACCCGAATAAATGTAGACGTTCCCAATAAACGCTTTAGACTGAATGCCCTGTCCCGTTTTCAGCTCTACAGTTGTAGACTCAACGGCGGATCCAGGGGGGTCCCGGGTGTCATGACCCCTCCAGGGCCTAGATCAACTTTTTTTATTCAATGTATATTAAATTTACCTAAAATTGCATAAAATTGTAATATATTTGGACTAATTCGGAGCCTGTGACCCCCCCTGGCTCGCAGGCTGGATCCGCCTTTGAGACCTGCAGGTTTACGCTGTTAAATCCATAGACTTAGGATTACGCCCGTATATCCCAAGTCTATGGTTAAATCTAGACGAGCCTACGTGAATAGTACGTCTCGTCTCTTTAGAAGACATTGGAGGTCCAATCATTTAATGACCCCAACACTAGTAAGATCATACTCGTCACCTGTAGTGATTTATCATTACAGGTAAACAGGTAGGTATTACAGGTAATGATAATTCACTACAGGCGACGTGTAAATTGTCTGTGCTAAACGTAGCTCACTTTGAAATACTTTGAATGCCATTGTAAATCATAATTTTTAGGGTTCCGTACATCAAAATGAAAAAATCGGAACCCTTATAGGATCATTTTGATGTCCATCTGTCTGTCAAGAATCAAGACCCTTTTGCTTGGCCCCCGTATGAGATATCAAGTTGAAACTGATGCCTTCTACAAAAGTCTATGGCTTCATGGAGCCGTAAAAAATACAGGCTTCTAACTTAACGCAAAAAAAATTATTGCACTTTACATAATCAACTTCATACAAATTCTTGACACTCGCAAGGGAATCAAAACCTATAGGGCACTTCCCGTTGACTTAGATATTTGGAAATTTGTTTGCAGGTAGGTTTTATAGCACACATATAAGAAAAAACCAACAATTACAAATATTTATTAAGTTAAATATTATTAGAGTGCAATACAAACTAGAAAATATCAATCAGAAACAAACCCAAAGACAAGAATATGAAAAAATTCCCCGGGCCAGGATTCGAACCTGCGACCTCTTGTTATCAAGACAAGCGCGCTACCAATTGCGCCACCGAGGTTCCTACCCGGACCGGTGAATTCTTCCATCATACTTGTCCACTGTTATTTTTGCTTCTGCTTGATATACTAGCTTGTACAACACATATAGAACGCTCACGAGGGCGTTATGTGATTTCACGCCTTGTTCTTAGAAACAGATGGCGCTGTCGTCGCTACAATATTGTTGCTTCAGACAGTTAAGAAATTCACAGTTCTCATTAACTAAGATTATGTTTATTTTGCGAACCGGGTAGGAACCTCGGTGGCGCAATTGGTAGCGCGCTTGTCTTGATAACAAGAGGTCGCAGGTTCGAATCCTGGCCCGGGGAATTTTTTCATATTCTTGTCTTTGGGTTTGTTTCTGATTGATATTTTCTAGTTTGTATTGCACTCTAATAATATTTAGAGTATTCATAGCGATGGATTTCGCAAAATAAACATAATCTTAGTTAATGAGAACTGTGAATTTCTTAACTGTCTGAAGCAACAATATTGTAGCGACGACAGCGCCATCTGTTTCTAAGAACAAGGCGTGAAATCACATAACGCCCTCGTGAGCGTTCTATATGTGTTGTACAAGCTAGTATATCAAGCAGAAGCAAAAATAACAGTGGACAAGTATGATGGAAGAATTCACCGGTCCGGGTAGGAACCTCGGTGGCGCAATTGGTAGCGCGCTTGTCTTGATAACAAGAGGTCGCAGGTTCGAATCCTGGCCCGGGGAATTTTTTCATATTCTTGTCTTTGGGTTTGTTTCTGATTGATATTTTCTAGTTTGTATTGCACTCTAATAATATTTAGAGTATTCATAGCGATGGATTTCGCAAAATAAACATAATCTTATTTATTAAGTTGTCTATATCCAACTTATTAATATTATACAATTATACTTATAGAGTTCAATAAATCATAAGTGTCAAGTTAAGTTAGTCTACATAACTGCAAGTGAAATTATATATCATGAAAACATAGGGATCCGTACCCGTATTGTGAATGGCACGGAAGTCTTTGTGCGCGAGTCCAACTTGCATGGTATTATTACGGTTTTTAGCTTTATAAACGTAATCGATTTTCATAAAAATCTTCATGTAGGAGACGAACTCATTGGTGGATTGCATGCGGTACGAGGGGAGCGTTGAACGGTGCAGAGGTTGAGCAGGGGGGGGGGGTGTTAATAGCACGGGACAGGGCTGTTTCTAACTTCGCACCACCCAACCAACGACGCCTTTCGTGGCGCAGGGGATCCGCCAATAATTTTACTGAGATATCAATGGTTGACCTACCTTTTATGATATTCTTATTACATAACGTTGTTACATACGTGATACAAGTCTTTTTTATAGAGCGGATTCGTTGTGTTCAAAATTGGAACTAATTCCGCTACCATACCCCTAGTTTTATAGCTGCGCCCACCTGTCAGTGACATTCACGCGCCAAAAGAGCTGTTCAAGTTTACTGATTCCGATACATAAAAAAATAAGAAATATACCTATGTGACTAACGTGGATTCCTACACCTACCTTGTGCTTTACCACTATACCAACGACTCGATTATTAATCACATGACCTCCGGAAGCTGGCCTAAATGCCGGCTCCGGTAGCTGAGTCACTTCCCAATAAAAATATAATTTTTATGCTATACAGTTTAAGAACGCAGCTCACTCAACTATCCATAATCCAATTTTATTTTCGAACAAAACCAAACGAACGTGACATTTCTCATGTTGGTGACTTGTGTTGTGTTGTGTGTCTGTTTATCATGCGAAATTGTTTAAGAATCCAATAGGGATTCCTATTTCGTCTCTAAAATTCACGGAATATTAGTTCTGTAGAACCAACCATGTCCTTTTTTAAGAATGTAGCTGCTGGTCTAACAAGCCGAAGTCGTGATACAATTTTGAAAGAATCGTTGATAAATAATTTATCGGAATGCGTAAAAGACATCCAATACAGCAATCAGTTTGAGGAAAACTTCCACAGTGTTCTGGGCTCGACTGACTCGACAAACACTCTTTGTATGGCTTTAGAAGCAATCTTTTTGCATGGGTTAAAGGATACATTTCTAAGGAAGGCTAAAAATGCTTTGTCAAGTGATCCCGATCACCGTCCACAGCCCAATTTCTGGCCTCTCGTACTTGTTTTGTCTCACAGGCAGAATATAGATCAGATATCATCATTGCCACAGATTAATACAGAGATAGGCCAGTGTCGCTCCTGGCTTCGCATTGCTCTCAATGATTGCCTCCTGTCTTCATACATGTCAACTCTTCTCAAGAACATATCCACAGTTAAACCTTTCTACAACAGATCTGCTTTTGTATGTGACTCTGAAATCTTGGAGGTCTCTCAAAAGTTAATAGAGGGCCTAGAAACATGTGTACAGTTTAACATGCCAATCAACTCAAGTCTCTTGAACCAGTGGCCTGAACAGGTCTTGATGTTGGCTGGAATCTGGGTCCCCACCATGAGGGTGGCTCCCATTAGTGCTGGACTGGATATTGCTAGTACAATCAATGATGAAGACATGAAGACCAAGTTGTCATCAACACCAATTCACAATGCCAACATAACTGGACTGGGACACATGCTGTCCTTGAATGAAGATGAAGCTCTGAACTTCATACTGTCCAAGGATAGCAGTGGAGGAAACACTGATAACACAGAAACTGAATTAGATAAAAATGCTATGCAAGAAAAACCATCATCATCAACCATAAAAGCTCTTGAAACATCTCCAGTTAACATTGAAAACTCATCTAACAATGAAGAGAAAGACATTACATCTCTGTCACCTTCTTCAGTCGACTTTGAAGAGTTTCTTGCTCCTAGCGATATACTAGTTAGTGGTAACTCCTTGATAGGAAAAGGTTGGTCTGTAGATAAGAATGACGACTTGAATGAATCAATTCACTCAAATTCATCACATGGCAGCAGTTTGATCAAGACTCCAGAGCTTAAGAGCTTGTCTTCACTTATTGATCATTCAAACACTTATGGAGAGAACAATGGTAATACACCTAACCTCAGAGATATCATGAAGAACATTCACAAAGAGCTGAAGCTGACTGCTGATGAACCAAGTGAGTTCAGTGACCTGAAAGAGGATCCCACAACACCTGAGGATCCAATGCTTCAAGGACTAGGCTTTGAGATTGTGTCTAACAGCACCACAGGCTCTTTCACAGTACCAGAGCTGCAGAAAATGATTCTCCAACTGGGTACACTCTCAAGAGAGCATGGCCTTGACAGCCAAAACTACCAATGCAGAGGTTGCCAGGATCTGCTAGGCAGCACAATTTCAAAAGCAAAAGTATGTGCATACACTGGAGAATATTATTGTTCAAATTGTATGGATGCAAATGTCTTCATAATTCCTGCAAGGGTCATACACAACTGGGATTTCAAGCGATACCCTGTGTCTAAGAAGTCTGCTCTCTTCTTGTTAGAGTTTCAACATCATCCATGGATAGACATGAAAAAACTAAACCCTAAAATATACAATGGTGTCTCAGACATGGCTCAGCTGCAGGAGTTAAGGGTACAACTCAACTTTCTGAGGGCATACATTTTCACATGTCGTGAGCCAGTCATAGAAGAGTTACAGAAGAGGGTTTGGCCCAGGGAATACTTGTATGATCATGTGCATTTATACACAATATCAGATCTAGCTCAAATACCTAATGGTTCTTTGGTCATGCAATTAGAAAAAGTTGTAAACTTTGCCAGATCTCATGTCTTGGACTGCTGGCTGTGCAGCCAGAAGGGTTTCATCTGCGAAGTATGCCGTGACCCTAAGATCTTGTATCCCTTTGAGACTAGCACTACATATCGTTGTGACGAATGTTCCAGTGTGTTCCATGCACGGTGTCTGAATGCAAATATACCATGTCCCAAATGCAAGAGGAAGCAAAATCGTACCCAGGATACATCCTTGCTTGATGCTGTTCAGTCTCATTTCACAAAGTAACTTAAAGAAATAACATTGTACAAAAGTTTGCATTTTAGTGACTATTGCAGGACACAAAATTAAATCAATATATTTAGGTGGTTTATTTGCACAATATTTAGATCATGGTTCCTAAGATATTAGTTGTACTTTATTTAATGTATTTTTTAATTTAATTCTGTCTGTAACTTACATCATCTTTACATATAATAGGATTTTGTTCATACAAGGGTAAAAAAATTAAAAGTAGGTTCATTGGGCCCCCTTATAGACCCGTACAAAATTATTTGACATTGTCTGACTGGTTGCTCACGATTCACGTTAAAACTACTAAATGGATTTGAATGGGGTTTTCCCTATTGTGTAGCTTAATATCTTGAAAGTCACTTAAGGGATATATTTGAAAAATTAAATATTTATTCATCAGTATACTTAATTATTTCCCGAATAGATAGCGTTATATTACTAAAAATTACTTAGTTCACGGGGTGAACAACTAGATGGCGCTATGAAGTTATCGCTATAATGATCTAAAGATCTAAGAGGAAGAAGTCGTGGGGGCTAGAAGTAATAATACAATTTTCATCTTGATGAATTTTTTAATCTCGATACTTTTATTTTACAGGCACTTTATTATTTAACTTTGAGTTTGAGCCTTGTAGGACCAGGAAAAGAGCCCCTTACAAAGAGGCCCTCAATTAACTTTTTTCGTTGATGTTAGCTATTTTATTATGTTATATAATTTACATTATTAATTAATGGTACTTGATGATTTTATTAACTTTAGGGGAACGATAATGATTATAATGTAATGGACATAATCTGGAATGTGATATGGCTAGTGTTAATAAGGAAATAATTTTATTTTTATACTTAAGTACAATAAAACATAGTTTAATCAGAAATATGTATTCTTAGAGAAATATACATGTGTAATTGTAGTATGTCAAGTTAATAAATCATAACGTAATGTTTTGTTTCGAGATTGCATTGTTATGTGGCGCATAATCATTATCGAACTGAGAAAACGACCTTTGCGTTGTGACGCTATTACCAGAGCTAATAACATGTAATTAAATAGCATATAAACAATTATAACAGCCAAGCGATACCCAAAACAGAAGTTTGAATTAACATGCATTATAACTTGCAATTAATAAGGAATTTTACTAACATATTAAAGTAGATTCTGAAGGCTTTAATTTTAGTTTTAGTGCTGCCAAAACTATATTTTCTTCAATGCAAAATAGTTCATAAATGTTAAGAACAGAAGCTACATTATTTTAGAAAAAAATAATGTTTTGACAGAACTAAAACTAGAATTAAGGCCTTCAGAATCGGCTTTTCTACAATATAAAAAGAGTTTATTTATAATAGTACATTACGATACGAGTTTCGTATAATTTTTTATAGCACAAGTGCGGAAATTGCCGACGAAAGCGGTCATTTTATGCACAGTGTGCTATAAATTACATTACGCTTAGGATAAATTACTTCTGTTTGTTTTATCAGTACCTTGAATCATGCACAGAAATGTGCAAATTATTTTTATATACATTATTATTAGCTTATAAACTAAATATTATAGCCGATTTTCAAGGCTTTAATTTTAGTTTTAGTGCTTTCAAAAGTAACTATCATTCATTGCAAAATAGTCCTTAAAAGTTAGGAATAGAATCCAAATCACTTTGGAATAATTTTATGTTTGACAGCACTAAAACTAAAATTAAAGCCTTCAGAATCGGCTAAAATACCTGCAAATACTACCTAGTCCTATTTAAATTTAATATATCATTTATGTAGCTGTCCACTCCACTTTGTTTTTTACTTTTCGATTTTCCTGAATTCAAATCATTTCTTGGCACTCCAAAGTCTGTGATAAAACTTTGGTCTCGTACTGAGAATTCCTCCAAACTTTGGTCTAATACTTTTTCTGGCTCATCGAGTTTGTTTTTCTTTTTCGTTTGATAACTGAGTGCATCCTTGTTGAATTCTAACGGCACTATTCCGAGATCGCCGCTGTATCTATTCTTCGCTACTTGGAGGTATTTCTTTCCTCTTACTGCTGTCAGTCTTTTGTCCTGAAATAAAGGTTACTTTAGCAATATTAAGAACCTCGCGAAATATATTTTTGATTGCACTCACATCGATGCAGTTAAAAAGTCACTTTCTGGTCGATGCAACAATCTAGTACTATTCTCGATTTTAGCTTGCCGTTGCCGCCTACCTGGCTGAAAAACCGGCCAACTGCGAGTCGGACTCGCGCACGAATGGTTCCGTACCATTACAAAACATGGGTACGAAACCCTAAAAACGTTTTGGTAAATAACAACAATGTACCTATAAATGCCATACATCAAGGCGGCAAAAACGAGGCGCTAAATGGTAGCGCCTGACAAACAATTCGGCATGCTCTGAGTACGGAACCCAAATTTTTATTATTTGACGTTTTACTTTAGAATTTGAAACTTGTATGTTCGAGGGTGGTTTGATAAGTCTTTTGGTTTAGTATTGAAAGTAACACAAGTGATTTTCTTTCTATGACTTTTCTACATAGTCCCTTCGGAGTACAACACACTTGGTCCAGCGTTTTTCAAGCTTCATTATCCCAAGCTTCATATTCATGAAAATGACTTTTTTCGAGAGGCTCAAAATAGCCACTTACTAATCTAAAAAAAACTTACTATTGACGCATTTAAGAACCGTTGACGAGAAAGAAAGATGTGCAAAGGAAGGCAGTTGGTAGCGAAACTCGCACCCGCAAAGTTATTTGACGAGCATTGTACGTTTTAGATTTATATCTACGAATTAGACCTTATCTGTGTAAATAAGGAGTCAAACTAATGAGTTCAAACTCCAAGAACATTATTATATTTATTTTATGCATATTT
Source organism: Ypsolopha sequella (assembly GCA_934047225.1). Taxonomy (NCBI): domain Eukaryota; kingdom Metazoa; phylum Arthropoda; class Insecta; order Lepidoptera; family Ypsolophidae; genus Ypsolopha; species Ypsolopha sequella. Next base: position 20,605,388 of record OW203987.1, read on the forward strand.
TAGCGCCCTCTACTTATACTTAAAAACGTTAATAACTTTTTATGGTTTTTCTAAATAAATTAAATATTTATTTACTACCCCAAAAATGTTCAAGAAATCTTTACACAATACAATTAAATTATTCTATGACTAGCCGACAGTCAGGTTTCGTTTCTAGCCTAGGCACAGAAACAATAATAGTACCTAGGTACCTACTACGTATAGAAGATCCACTGTTCAAAGAAACTTAAATAAAAACTACTCTTGTCCCGTGGCAATAAAGTGCGATTCAGCTCGCACAGCGCTTCCTGGTTTCCCTTGAAGGCGCCTCTCTTTCTATCGCGTAACTCTATCCCTTTTTCTCCCACTGAATAGTACGCGCTAGGGCGGGCCGCTGATGGTTTTATCCTTGGCGGAATGGAACAGGCCTAGTCTTAACCAGTGTTTAAGGATGTAAATAATACCAATTTGAATTTAAACAGATATGCGTTGTGTTGTGAGTATGTCGCTCAAACTAATACCTACTTGAATAATTAGAACATTGTCCGCCTCTTGAGACGCCTTTGCACTGCCGAAAATAGAATTAGTTGATAGATCTTCAGACTCGCGCTCCTGTAACAATACCATTGTGATCAATACAATCGAACTAAATACAAAACATCAGTCTCCTAGCAGTGCTATAGGAATACATAAGTTTACGCTATATTTTCTCAAAATGGCACGTCATGGGTGATTCAATAAGTAGTTAGCTGATGGAAGAACATGCTGTTCTAATTCATACGTCCACCATGTATCCCGGAGTGTCAGCTGCTCCAAGAACTAACATGCTTTTAACATTCTTCAGCGAACATAAAATCTATTACGACACATCTATGATTATTGTCTTTGTACTGCTTGCCAGTGTCACAATGTGTGTCAGATGATGGAAAACTGTGTTGCCATTAGAATAATATAAAAGCCTGATACGATCCCAAGGCCGTTGATTCTTTTCTAAAATATCTCCTGTTCTAACTTTAACAAAATCAAGCATTTGAAGTCGTGCAAGTAATCCTCGCTGTGTATTTTGTACAATATAGCACATTCACAGACCACTTTATACAGACAGAATTGGCCTTTTTTCGCCATATCGAGGAATAGCTTTCCTTAACTGATTTTATTGCACAGCTTTTAAAATAAGCGAACATATCCTCTATTAAATAAAAAATAAATTTGGCCTTCATTTACATCATCAGCATCACCACACATTTCTACAGGTTTTTTTTTCTTGAACGCATAATTGAAGTCTGGCAAGGATCCGACTATTAAACCTAATCTGATGACGTCACTTCCTCACTTTCTATAAATACTAAAATACTTATAAAAAGCACGAAATTTTTCATTATTGAAATTACATACTTAATTATTCCAAAAAGCAGACAAAAAATAGCACAATGAAGTTTAAAAACGACTGCCATCAGTGACCAACTTCTCGTCTACCAATTGAACTGGCCCGAAGTGTACTCACCATTGACGTACTAACAAGTAGACATCGGATCTGTGCTGAACCAAAAGAGTGCCAAAACCATTGAAAACTAAACCATTACTTTGACACTTCACTAAGGACACTTTTTTCGTAAATCTTGTACTAGATCCGAATTCCATGGTTTGTATGTCAATGGTACTCACCTTCCTGGGATGCATGACGAGTGTCACGTGACAGTGCCGTGCAGTGGCGAAGGTCCGGAAGGCGGCGACGACGGCATCCTGCCGATAGAACCGGTCGCCGTCGCGCTCCTCGCCGATACCGAGCATGAACTGCACGTTGTCCACGACCACGTGGTCTATGTCGTGCATGTAGCGCGCGTGCTCCACTGCCTTGGGGAATAACACGATCCATTATCCACTGTCAAAGGAACATCACACTTATGCAGAGTGAAAGGTATTTGTTACCATGACATTTATAAAACGTGTGTTGACTGTAGAAAGCTTTCAGGCACAGTCTGCATGCTTTTGATTTTTTTCTTTATAGGATTCCGTACCCAAAAGGCAAAATGGAGTCCAGTTAATGTCCGTGCGTGCGTCTGTACTCTATCTCGTAGACGGAATGAGTTATACAGTGTGTCCCTCGTACAAGTGCACATCCAAAAAGGGGTGAAACTAGACCCTATTTTATCGACAAAAAATGTTTTTTTTTTTTTAGAAAATCTTTGTTTTATAAATTTACGTTTTAAATTTTTTTTTGCCTACCATGGAGACTATGTATAAAATATGTCAAAACTTTTGATCTATCGCGAGTAATGCAATGAAAATAAAACTATTATAATCCTTAAGAATAGACGTTGCATACCAAATCAAAAACGAAACATAATCAACTACCATTACCATAAAAATAATATCCTAAAAGATTATTTCTTTAATTTTTCCGTCTTTTTTTTCAGTAATAGTAAATTTTTTCAAAATAATGTCCCAGTTTTACTATACTTTTATTCCTATTTATCATTGCCTATTTCATTATATTTCTAACAAAAAAAAAATACAACATTCTATCATAAATACAATATTTTCTACGAGCGGTTAACCAAAGGTACTGCGCTCTCGTCCCATACAAAGATACCCAGGTGGAGTATTTTTTAAAGATTAAAAAAAAATTCAATAAAATTTTTTTCTTTGTTTTTGTCCATATATTTAGATCTAGTTTCACCCACTTTCGGATGTGCACTTGTACGAGGGACACACTGTATATTTATTATTAGGATATTTTGTGTAGAATGTTGACCTAAAAGCGAATATTGAATTAGATATAAGATTAAATCATTTTTCATGGCGGCATGGTTTCAACATTAGGGAGGTGATCACTCACGGCCGAAGTAGACTATGATTTAAAGTTAGTTAGTCAGGACTTAGTCTGACTGTCCAGGGTGCCGGGAGTATTTGCAGTAATCGGTGGTTGTATCCCAGTTAAAGCCACTCGATAAGGCTCCTTGTAAGCATCTCAAAAGGATTTAAATGATGGAATAACTTTCAACGCAGTTTTAGGTGGTTGTCTGTCTAGCTTCATGCTCCAGTCTTTGGTTCAGAACAAAATAACTTACTTCCATAACAACTTTGATGGGCTGATGTCCGTGGAAAGCGAGGTAGTATAGAGGCAGCTTCTGGAAGCTGTCCGCGAAGGTGTGGAACTGTGACAGGTGCTGTTCGAGCGGGACGCCCGCATGCTGCTGCAGCATGGTGCGAGCGAGACGAGAGTTGCGGATCTCGAAGCTGCCCCACAGAGTGTTCACCTGGGGATCAACACCGGCCGTTTTATAAGGATTTTTAGAAAGGTTTGTGAAGTGTATGTCGTACAAAATTTACGGGGTTTTGTTAAGGAAGACATTAATAGATTCAGGGGAGGGTAACAGGTGCTTGTAGGTGCTAGAGCTGATGCCGGGCTCGACTGAGGAGGTATCAGCGGGATCTGAAGGACGTTGCGGGTGGCGGCTGGATGAAGATGACTGAGGACCGCCAAGAGTGGCGTAATATTGGGGAGGCCTATGTCCAGCAGTGGACGAATACGGGCTGATGGATGGATGGTAAGTACTCAGCCTCCCAAATCTATTTAATTGTGTTTCTTTGTTTGCTGTCATTTTTTTAAGCAATATGCTGTTTACAAAATATACGGCGAGGCGAAAAAACGCTTCGTTAAACACTTCATACGCATTTCAAACACATATTCCCTAAAAAATATAATTAAATGCGACGTTATCGAACATTGTCCTAACTTTTCCGGTGTCCCAGATTACACGCAAAAGTTCAGCTCTATCGGCCTCACCGTTCTTAAGTAATACGATGGACAGACATACAATTTTCGCTATAAGGGTTTTTTTTTTGTCGGAGCCCTAAAAACTCGCGTACAGTAGAATCATTTAACTAATGCGCGTACGTACTCTTCGCCAATCTTCAGTAAAGGTTGTATTTCCGTATTCGTATTTCCGCTTTCTATACAATCCATGACAGATTGTTCCCAAATACTAAAATTTATGATTCGGCCCGTTTTTGAGAATACGAGTAGTGGGGGTCTTCCATAAATTACGTCACACGTTAAGGGGAAGGTAGGGGGACAACAAAGTGTAATAATAGTATCGATTCGGTGTAACACGACTTAACTTATTTGACAGGACTAACTTTATTTTTACCATCCTGTCTTTGTCTTTTCGATACAGAGAGAAAAAGACGGAACGCTTAAATTAAGTTTAGTTCTGTCAAATAAGTTAAGTAGTGTTACATAGAATCGACACCATTGTGTGACTGCGTGACGTCACATGTATAATTCTAGACTTATTTATTAAAAATCTAAACTTTACGATGATATATTGTTAACTTTATGAAAACAATTATCAATTCTATTAATTTAGAAATATAAATAATAAATAATTCTGGAAGTGCTGTTTCAATTTAATAATTCTAAATTTAAAGTTACAAAGTATGTGACGTTATGCTAGAGGTGAGGTGGTCACTCAAATGTGACCACATGTGATATGAACAGATCAGCTAAATATATAACGCGCATACAAATCTTCGCCAGGGGCCATTCATAAATTACGTCACACAAAAGTCATGAAATTTGTGTGACGTAATTTATGGATAGCCCCTGGCGAAGATTTGTATGCGCATCTTTAGCTGATCTATACATATCAAATGTATTCCGGTAGGTATGTATAAGCATTGACGTAACCCGTCTGTCGTGTACGAGATATTTGGACTTTGTTTTATATCCTTCACATGATCACTTCACTATAGGGCTAGGCTGTATTGTACTGAATTAGTATTCTTTCAGTGTGAGGGAAACAAGTATAGCTAACACATTTATTTAATTACTAGCTTTTGCCCGCAGTTTCGCTCGCGCTGATTTCGTTTGCATTTTCCCGGGATAAAAGTAGGCTATGTCACTTTCCGGCCCATAATAAACTATCTCTATGCAAAAAATCACGTCGATCCGTTGCTGCGTGAAAGAAGGATAAACCATCAAGCACACTTTTGCATTGATAATAGGGGTACGGAGAGATATACAAGGTGACTTTTTGATCATCGTCCAAATTCATACTGGAGGCTTAATAAGTGATCAGTATCTTGGATCAGTAACAATTTTTGTGAAATTCGTTTTCCTTCCCTTAGAAATTCAGTTCCACTCCCGAGTGAATCACTATGGGAAGTCGAAATTTCATTTTACGAATTTCACAAAAATTGTTACTGATCCAAGATACTGATCACTTATTAAGCCTCCAGTATGAATTTGGACGATGATCAAAAAGTCACCTTGTATATATAGATAATGTAAAACTTTAATTGCTCGTATGCAACCATTATATCAATGCTATGTTTTGGTATCTTGCCCTTGTGTTACATTATGTTTTATCTATTCAGAAAAGTTTATTGACACACACACTACTGCGTAATTACAAGTGGAGCTGAGATACGAATTGATTAAAGTTGAAAAGTACAGGGGGGCAATTCCGAATCTGTCAAATTAGCCTTCTCAACCGTAAAAACCGGTTTTATCTGTCGAACTTCAAACATTTTTAGCTCGAGTTTTAGAAGTCTCGCTTTTTTAAAATTTTTTAGGTATGTTACTCCATAACTCCGTCATTTCTTTTTTTTTTTTGGAAGATTGCACCTCTACCGGGTATGTCTCATTTTAATTATAGGTTACTATTTTTTCATTAAATGTTTATATTATGAGAACCCTTGCCGTGTCTCTGCTTAATTTCGATATACCATTGGCGATGCTAGCACTGCTTCCATTGACAACGATGCTGATGAACAACTTGTTTTGCTGCGTTGCCGCCTGACCAGCTGACTGCGGCTTGATGACGCGAGCATAGCACATCTTTTACTGTCATCAAAGTGCGGGCTCCATATTGCGACACCTATACCGAAAAGCGTTCGGTCCAAGGTAAGATCGGTAGTAAGGTATCGGTGTGACTGACCCCCTGCTGCGACAAATCGAGCGACATTTCGGCGCAGAGCGTGGTCTTCCCGCAGCCCGTCGGTCCAGTGAGGATTGTGAGCTCGCCGCGCCGGTGTCCGCCCAGCAGTTTATTCAGTGCCGGGAAACGACGCCATTTTATACCGCGCACCTGGAACAATTTAGTCGTCAAAGAAGCTTCAGAAGAAAGGTGAATGGCAGGTGTTGCAACTTGACCCAGTGTTATTTACTGTATTCCTTGATGTTCAATTAATTTAATCATTTTATTTGTATAGGATTCTGCCGAAATAAAGTATGGATGAAAGAGTTATTTCTTTTTTGTGACTTGCTTTGTACAGTGGAGACCGCATCAAGTAAGACACATTGGACTTTGTACCTATCTTATATTCTTCTCTGTAGGGGCTAATGTCGTACTGCAACTGTATAGCTTGATGTGGTCTCCACTGTACATGAATTTGTTCGACGTTACTCAGCTTGTACAAAGTTATACAGCTTAAGGCTTTACAACATGCGAAAGAGCTGCCACTTTAGAAAAAAAAAATTCTCGCGAGAATAATTATTAAAAAACTGCTCAAGTAAATGTCTAGAAATAGCAATGAACTATTTCTGTATGTACACTAGTAATAGTTATCGACTTATACATATGTATTCTACTAGACATGGTATTCCGAACTGAAATTTTGCTCTTTAAGTTACAGTTACGTGCCCACAACTCATCTAGTCGCTTGCAAGCGAGTGAGAGAAGTGGTCGCTAGTTATTAAAAAAAGCCAATGCTGCAGTCGACAAAATACGACCTGTTTTGTTTTCATTTAAAAGAAATGGCGGTGCAAATATAAATATATATACTATAATAGTCTATATAATAGTCATTTCATATTTATTTTGGGATAGTTACTAATTTGTCCTGTATTTATTTTCTAATAAAAGGGTATTTTATCGTAAAAAAAAGGCCATTAGGCGTTTCGTATATCCATCTAGGTTACTATTATTGTCCTTATCGCGCGCAAATTCCCTAGGTTGCATTCAGTTTGATCGTCGGAGTACGCCCGCCAAACAAGTGATAGCAGATACAAATTCAACGCATGCAAGAGATGGCAAGATAAGCGGGAGTCAGGCTGTGGCTAAAATTCAACAGGGAGCAACGTCTATTCAATCTACGTCTCTGAGTACAGTACGTATTTACATAGTTTTACGTGAGTGTGCAGATTGTGCAGAATACATTTAATACCCGCAATTCATCACTGTTTATGCCAATGCTACGGCTCGCCTTTTAATCCACTAAATCTCTATAATTACCTTATCAATATTGGTAAGTTCAGCGTAGACGTCGTGCCGTAGCGCCGCGAAGGTGGTGATGGATCGATGCGACGCTGGCTTTGATTCAGAGACCAAAGTCTTCAGTGAAAGGTCAGCGCCGGCTGCTTCTGTAGCTGTAACCAGGCCATCCGTTGGTCTGAGGAAGAATAATAATAGAAAACCACTGATATTTCGCCATGCGCAATGGTGTCGATTCGGTGTAACACGACTTAATTTTGTATTTGACAGGACTAATCCTATTTTAAGCATCCTGTCTTTACCTTTTCGATACAAAGAAAAAGACAGAACACTTAAATTAAGTTTAGTCCTGTCAATTAAGTTGAAACGTGTTGCACCGAATCGACACAAATGTACGTTCTAATTATTTAATTTCGATGTAAGTAGGCTTAACATTTCGAATTTTGAAACAACCTGACAAAACGAACCGGACATTAAAAAAAATGTCCGGACATTTTAGTCGCAAAATAAAATAGGTAATAAATCCCACGCGTAGCGCACGTTTTACAGGGATATCATGCATGAACCTGATTAACCAGTTGAACTAAATTTGTTTCTATTAATTCTTTTAAAATAAAATATAAACATCATCTTCTGAATTTACAAAAAATGCTCTCATAATTACTTGCATAATTACTTATATCGGCAAGGTACTTTTTTACTGCTATTATTCACATATATATTTACTTTTCTTCTTATTTTTTATTCATATAGATATTTATTTAGTATTACTAATTGTTGTATTTCAAAATTCTCGTTGTTGGGGATTTGTTATTTTGGTATTTGTTATTTGTTGTTTCTTGATATGTAGGTATACTGAACTTCCCTGTAATGTAATTTATAGGTAGCCATTAAGCTTATTTCATTGTCAATTCTACTGTCAAATTTATAAGTTAAGATGGTTTTATTTTTAATTATATATGTATATATGACTAATATAGGCATTCACTGAAAATCAGCGTCATGGCGCAAGTCATTCTCAGTCATGCTGAGTGGAGACCTATTTGGTATTTTTATTACTCACTAGTCGTTAGTTGTGTGTAAAATGTTTAAATACCAAATAAAGCTATTTAGTGTAATAAACCTGATTAACCAGTTGAACCAGTTTAGTGTAATAAAGATTGAAGACTGATACACTTTAATTACGAGCATGTTTCATTTTAAAGTAATTTAATGCGAACATGAAACATTTATTCCATCTAAGTAAAAAAACCGGAAAATTTAAAAAGCCAGTCAAAGTCTAGAGTCTAGACGGATCGCCAAAAGTCCGGACAAATCCGGACGGCTGGCAATGGCAACCCTAGACGTTACCAACTTGCGAACACGAAAACAAAACAAACGTTCATGTGGTGAACACATAAAAACCAAATTGGTACAGCCATAATTTTTTTTGAGATATTGTTAGAGGGAAACTTCAAAACCATAGAGGGAACCCTAAAACGGCGGCAGACTGCACCAACTCAGCTATACGTACCTCACAAACCGACACCTCTCTTCTCCCAGTTTTTCAGCCACAGCCCGCATGTTGTTCCAGTCACCCCACAGGCAGAGCTTCTGGTAGCTCTCGAGTACCGGCAACACCACAGGCGGTAGGCTACAGTTGCTCAGCCATATCAGAGTTCCTGGACAACAATGTTAAAGGTTCGAGGAGAAAATCATATTTAAATCTATCTACAGTAGGCAGTACAAAGTAAATAAGATTTATAGGTAACCATAACGTATGGCAACAAGGTCTAAAATCAATGCACTTATTTTATTATCTATTATAGAATGTTTAGAAAGCGTAAGGAAATACGACCTTTGCCGAAGAGTGGTGAAGATTCCTATGCGCATTATTTAAATGTATTGTTCAAATTACTGTGTACACTAATATCAATTTGTCTGTTAGTTTGTTTGCTAGACTGAATTTATTTTAAGAAATTCTTTTTTTTATGCATAATTACATAAAAATATGTAATTATGCATAAAATACATAAGTATTTAAAACTCTTGGTTTAAAATTTGGACCCGTTATTTAGTTTCAGTATAATTGGATTTTTCAATCTCCATCTTGATTTCCACAGTAGTATTTAAAAAGCATCTGAATATTATTAAAATTCAGTTTTACATATATTACTTGTATAATTTATAAATAAGAGGAGAAACTGGCTCCTGAATCTCAGTTTTAACTTTTTGGGAGCCAGTTGCTTTAAACCAATTGTGACTTTGTGTTGGAAAATAAATACTTTTTATGTTTATGTTATAACACAGACCTGCGGGTCTCAACATCATCAACATCAACTTGAGATTTAAATTTGACGTGCGTGCGACGACGCCCGCCTAAAATGCCATTTCTTTTGCATGCATTGAATTTCGCATGCATTTGCTTGAAGTTGATACAAATGAGAATTACGTGGTAGAGCCCCAGTATGTGTTGACATTGTTTTAGCTGAGAGTTGTTTTTCAGGCTTTACAATCATTTCTTTGGATTTTATAAAAAAACTGAAAAACCCATAAGAATATTTACCTGGAACCTTACTAGCAGCTAAGTGTAAAACATCTTGTATACTCGGAACTAATACTGCCTGCTCATTCCTGACCACTCTAGGAGCTTTACACTGGAACAGGCCTGCTGTATGAAGCCCATAGCATTCAGACTCTTCCTCTTTACCAGCCTGGATCTTGCGGTAACCAATCACTTTGTCTAAGCTGTTCTTTAGAGGGAAGTACAGGGTGGTGTGGTCTGGTGTTACTCTTACATCTGAAAGTGTTTTGTTTGCTTCGTGATGGTACTGAAAGTGAGAGTATTATCGAGATACAAAATAAAAATAAAAATACACCTGATATAGTTATGTAGACAATAAATTATAGACAACTCACTGGAAATTCAAACAACCTAAATAATTCTATGGTCTCATTATCGTCAAGCTTAGCTAATGAGGTAGTGTTATTGATAATTTGTTGCCAGTCTTTTTGGAATTGGTCTGCATCTTTCCTAGCCTTCTCAATATATTCTTTGGTAGCTGTGTCTAGCTTTGCTTTCTTTACAATCCGCTCTAAAATCTTCCATTCCCCGTGAATGTTACATTTAGGACAAAGGAAGTAACCTGTAAACAAATAATAAACCAATCAAGTCAACTGCAACTCCTAGATTTATAAACAAACAAAAAGATTTTTTATAGAACAATACAGGCCGTGAGTATATTTATTGTGACATGTCTATGAAAAAATAAGTGCCATCTGCTCAGAAGTGATGTAACCTTAATTGTTAAATAAATTATCTTGACGAGGTTCTAATTTAGTCAGTTAGTTTTAACAAGCGGGTCCAGACTGGCAGACCGAGCTTTTGGGATGCTTGTGAATGAACCTTTTTGCTGCCTTCTTTTTGATAATGACCATAGGTATAAATAACGTCCCAGTATCGGTCCCCTGATCGACACACTTGACAAATTGATACATTTTGGTTACAACACTTTTGCGCTGAACGCCTCAAGTAGAGATTATGTTTACAAACCTACCAGTAGTTTTATTCACAAAAATCTTTCCCTCATTGCTTTTGTCTTCAACAGAACATATTGTACACTTAGTAGAAAGTGAAGTGCAGCCATCCTGAACTGCTAGACCCTTTTGCCGAAGTAACTTTCGAATTTCCGTCGCAGTTATATTAGGTATATCGTCTAGGCCTAATGTTTGTACGCCTCTGTATTGAAATTCACAGGCGTGAGTTTTTAAAAGAGATTTGTTAATTCTACACCTAAATACTCTCATAGATAGCAACATTTTGGCAAAACCGCAAAAATATATTCAAAACATCGCAAAAATAACCTCTTAACCCAAACAAACTTTTTTGACAGATTGTCACAGAGTATAAAATATTAAAGAGTGTGGTCATGATATCACAAAAACTACTATTTTTCACTATAAACAGCCACGATCTCGGACCAAGACCAAGGTCCAAGCCCACGATTCAACAAACGTTAAAAATCGTGGGAACAACTTGGATGTCAAAGTTAGACATTTCAATAGTCGGTCACGAGGTCCGAGGGTTTATAAAAGAAAGTTATGCACTTCCGGTCGGGGGAAGTGGTACCATAGATATCTAAGTATAATGTACCGGGAATGAGTGGTACAGAAGGGTCCCATTTAATCAAAGAGTACATTATATTTTAATTTACCTCCCCCTCACACCCACTCCCTCAAATTCAGAGACGTTGTTTTTGTTGATTGATTATAGTGCGAACATTAATTTTCTAGTGGAAAATCGTACAAACACTGCAAATATCACGTCGAGTCTCTGAAAACGGTCAAGCGCGTGTCAAAATAGAAGTTTTGGGGAAAGTTAGGAAAATGTTATTATTATTTCTTGTTTTTGGCATCTGATAATGTGTCTGACTAACACATTTAATTCCGCTAATGTCACGTCATAAACCAAGGCACTGTATTCTTGAAAAATAATATCGAGGAATTTGGTATCTTGTAAATCCTTGTGATGATTGCTATGATCTACAACAAAATATATATACAATTCAACTTAGAAAAATGTTAATATTGGCCATAACTGTTTACGACGACTAGCTAAACTTTTTTTTTTCAATTATATAGCAACGATTTCAACAATTTTTACCATCAACATTATCAAGGCGAGTGTCGTTCGTAGGACGACGCGACGACTGGGTGCCCGTTTGACAACGACGGTGAACGCCGCGTCTTCGTCTTAAGAACGACACTCGCCTTGATAATACCGAAATTGTATCGGCGAAACGGTTGGCATACAGTCAACAACAATCACACGTGAGTGTTCAAGCCGTATGTAATAATTTAGTATCTGTGGTTAAATATTTGCGCCGTTTGGGATCGAAAGCTGCCTGGCCCGGCACTACCAAAAATATCGGCCGATCGTTTATCGTTCGAGCATACGTCCATCTCTGACGCACGCACAGAAAGTGTGGTAGAGATAGATATACGACCGAACAATATTCTATCGAATTTTGTCACTTCGGAGCAGGCCCTCTGGCTGGCCTGGTGGAGGCCTAGGGCCAGAGGCGCTAGGCACGTTGACTGTTTCACGAAATATCGTCGTGCCTGGTCGACGCCTCGGGTGACCGACTGGCGCGTACCTCGTACAACGCATAAGCCTAGCCATCCAAAGGTAACGCTGCCATTGTCTTGGGCGGCCTCCCATTCCATTTGGCATTGATGATTTGAGAAATGTTTTTTCATTTATGTTTAATGTTTTAGAGGCGAAGGTTTAGTATTTTTACCCTTAGTTTAGATCAGGGGTCCCCAAACTTTTAAGCCTAAGTGCCACACTGATTCCCCCACTAAGACCCAAGGGCCAAGACGTAGATAATTCCAAAATATTAATATATGACAAATTCGTATTGGTACTAGCTGGTCAGTGAGATATCTTTTGTGCAGGGCACAGGACAGTACTCCACTCCGTTCGCAATTTCGGTTGGTACTTCGGGTAAGTGTCATTAAAAACATTGCGACGGAGTTAGCCAAAGCGTGTTCTGTACACCTTGAAATAGTTTTGTAAATAACATTCGTATAATAACGCTACTTTTAGACAAATACGTATGATAACCTTTCTATTAGTATCGGCTGTGAGTTTTGATATATCATAAATAGTAAATAGCATTACGTTATTATTATAAGTTTGCGAATTTTAAATAAACTATAGCGGGCTAGAAACCGGGCATGTCCGGCCAGCGACCGCGGGCCGGATTGGTGGTGCTCGCGGTCCGGTCTTGGCCCGCGGGCCGTAGTTTGGAGACCCCTAGTTTAGATTTTAATTATTATTGCTATTTCAGTTTTTTTTGTTTTTAAACAAATAAGTTACTTTTAACACCTACAATTTGATAACTTAATGCAATTTTTAATTTCGATTTTATATATCTTATTCGTTTTTTTAATCATTTCACTTTTGCGTATCAAATAAATCAAGATGTTTTACATATGTCTGTGTCCACCGGTTTCGGATATGGAGGACATGTAAATTTTATTAGTTTTCTAAAGATTTTTTTAAAATTTGAAGAATGGAAGTAACTATTTGTTCTACAATTTGAAATCTTTATTAATTCTTACAGTTTAGGAAATCTAGATTATTGTACTCGCTCGCTCAAGAAAATAACAAGTCCGCTACCACTTGATAAAAATGTAACACAAAGAAACATCAAATCACGTTGATTACTCTTATATTATTTATATTATGTAACAATATTTACATAGTTTCGTCATGATTACTTAAATAAAGTACTTATAAAAGCGACATACGCCATCCGATTCATTGTACTACAATATACTCATATAAATAAAAATAATAGAAAAATACCCAAAAACGGTTCATTTACAATAATAATTTAAATTACAATGATTTGTGATCATGTTTTTACATAAGCCTCCTCTATGTAAAAATATACCTTCCGACAGATAAAATGCTAAATTGAAATATCCTTTTTAGATTGAGATCCTAATATTTTCTATGATTGCGTTTAGCCAACGAAAATGCAAAAGATCATTATGTACAGTTCAGTTTTTCACATTTCAATATGGCGGCTGGTATTGTTGCCGTTGCTGCAAATGCTGCACAAGTGGTCCTTGTTGTTGTTGCTGCATGGCGAGCATTTGCTGTCTGATGCGTTGCTGCTGCGGCGTCATCTGTCCGCCATATTGCCCGCCCGCTCCCGCACCTCCTCCCTGCCCCACCGCCAGCCCGCGGGGATACGGAGGAGCGGGGCCGCCCATGCCACCCATTGTTACATTCGGCGCTTGCTGTAATTCAAGTAAACGAGTTAAATATATTTATTTATACTACACCTGCTCGGAAAGTACCTTCTTACTTTTTTGAAAACGATGGAGAAAATACGTCATTACTGTCATACAAATATGCGGGCAGAAAAAGTGTAAGAAAATTCATTGTTAACGTGCTTGAGCGGGCAGAAAAAGTATATGCAAATCCATTGTTAACGTGCTTTTTTTTTTAAATAACATAAAGAATGAGCAAGTGGCCAAGTGGCCAGTATTATTTTGCGAACTCGTACATAAAACTCGAAAAATGATACTGGCCACTTGCTTTTCCTGTACATAATAAAAAATAAGAAGGAAATAAAAAGTGACAATCGCACGCGAGTCAGTCGGTTTCTTTTATTGTATCTTGATTAAAAGTAAAATTATACTATTTCCTCGCAGGTGTATTATAAAGCACTATGTATCACTCGGGAGAAAGTGCGATTCCCAACTCGTGTGTATTGAGGCCCTTGGCTTCGCCTCGGACCTCAAACTACACCCTCGTTGGTAATCTTCCCTCGGTGAACAATATACTATTATACTACACCTGCTCGGAAAGTACCTTCTTACTTTTTTGAAAACGATGGAGAAAATACGTCATTACTGTCATACAAATATGCGGGCAGAAAAAGTATATGCAAATCCATTGTTAACGTGCTTGAGCGGGCAGAAAAAGTATATGCAAATCCATTGTTAACGTGCTTTTTTTTTTAAATAACATAAAGAATGAGCAAGTGGCCAAGTGGCCAGTATTATTTTGCGAACTCGTACATAAAACTCGAAAAATGATACTGGCCACTTGCTTTTCCTGTACATAATAAAAAATAAGAAGGAAATAAAAAGTGACAATCGCACGAGAGTCAGTCGGTTTCTTTTATTGTATCTTGATTAAAAGTAAAATTATACTATTTCCTCGCAGGTGTATTATAAAGCACTATGTATCACTCGGGAGAAAGTGCGATTCCCAACTCGTGTGTATTGAGGCCCTTGGCTTCGCCTCGGGCCTCAAACTACACCCTCGTTGGTAATCTTCCCGTTTCTTCCCTCGGTGAACAATGTACTATTATATATGCAATTATTGGCGTAGCTCAAGAGTAGCGCTGGCCTCTCAATCTTGAGATCCAGGTTTGATCCCCGGTCGGGCATACACCTATAAGTTTTTTGGAATTTATATGCATAGTATTTGTTCTTACTTACCACTTGCTGAACGGTGAAGAAAAACATCGTAAGGAAACCTGCATGTCCTAAAAATCGTGTATTTGTGCCCGGAAAACGGCGATAGGGGTCACTACCGTGACCGTGACGTAATAATCGTCGGTAAAACGCGGATGTACCAAGTGTGGACTGTGACTTACATTTTACAGTTCACACTCGAAACACCTCTATCACCCCCTCGAGGATTCATGTCGTGACGATATACAATGTGTAACTGAAAGGTGTAACCATATTTGAAGAGCTTATTCAGTCAATGGTATAAAACAACTTTTACTATGGAACCAAACCTGAAATCTCAAAAAAAATATCTGCCCTTCCATACATTTCGGCCGAGCGTCATTTTTCTATTAAACATTTTTTTTTTCGAGGTACAGGGTTTGTTCCATAGTAAAAGTTGTTCTATACCATTGAGTGAATAAGCTCTACATATATGGTTACACCTTCAAAAAAAAAAAAAAATTCAAAAAGTTTATTTTGCAAAGTAGGTATATATAATACACGTTTCACAAGTCAAATTTTAATCTTATAAAAATATATGTAATAAAATAATAAATGTACATGAACTACTTAGATTAAATGTTTTTTTAATTTATGTAGCAATATATATACGATTAAAATTATAGGTAAAATATTATTATACAAGGTGAAATCCAATCAACCGCCCGAACCCATACCGGAGACCCGGCCAGGGACCAGGAACAGGTTCAATGATCACCAACCGAGCCCCCAGCACGAATCCAGGCAGCCGACCAAATCCCATCCTATATACTACATAGTAATAGGTTACATATATAAATACATGCCTACCTCCGCCCATTCGATTAGCCTTTCTGTTACACGTCGTATATATTATATTTTTTATTAATAAATGGTCATAAAAATACATACTTGTATGTATTGAGGTCTCACATTTTGCCGTTGTTGTGCCAGATAAGCTTCTTGGCTGCTCCGACCTCCCATTATGTTCTAAAATCAAATTACACATACATAAATCAACAAATTCTTCACAAAGTATACCAACATATCTAAGTTAGAAGTGAAATGTACCTGTTGGAATGATTGCTGACCCGGGAAACCTCCCATCGTATTACCCCCTTGCGGTGCCATCGACCCTCCTTGACTGCCCATGGAACCCATTTGTCCCTGTCCCATTTGACTCATCTGGCTCATAGGTTGACCCATCTGGCTCATGCCTTGTCCCATCTGGCCCATGCCCTGTCCCATTTGGTTGGACTGGGCAACTCCTTGCGACATTTGTCCGACGTTCTGACCCATAGAGTTGACGCCTTGAGACATCGGGTTCATTTGCTGACCCATTTGGTTTACTCCTTGACCCATGCCCTAGAAAAAACAAACGCAGTGTTACTAAGTAAAACACAAAACCTAGGATAACTTCATAAGGTTTTCGTCAAAACAACGGGAACAGAAATATTGAGCCGTGGCGTGTAGGTGTAGAATCTAACCGACAGAATCGGGGCCTTATAGTCTAACTTCAGTATCTATTGCTATCGCTTTAAAAGGCATCGTGATTGGCTAAAAATGATGTATGAAGTAATTTTTAGCCAATCATGGTACATTTAAAAGCGTTAGCGATAGATGTTGAAGTTTGAAAATAAGGCACCTGGACCCCAGGAAAAAATTGGATAAAGAAATATTAGGTCTTTACACATGAAATTGCCGTTTTCTACAGAGAATTTGAAGGAAACTCAATTTTCAGTACTAACATTTTTACATTTGTTTTAGGAATGAAAAATCCAAATTGTGTAATTTCTTTTGTGTATGAATGAGACGACATTAAGCTAACAGCAACATTAATTTATTTTTTGAAAAGTGTCAGCTGTTAAAAATTATTACCAATCTTATCATGGAAATGGATGGCAGTTGGCACATAGGACGAACTGTTTATGTAGATTTATTTTTTATAATCAAACTGAAAATAAAAACAAAATTTAATATGTAGATGTAAAATCTTGAAATCAACTTTGAAACAAAAAACAAATGATTGAAATAGCTATTGAATTACAGGTATTATGATCTCATGAATCTGTAAAAAAATTTCGACAATTACATATGTAAACACCTATTATAATTCGTATCAAATGAGGCGTACTTTCAAGCAGATCACATCCGCATTGACGGTATCCGTACGTAGTGTATAGTGCGCGCCAATCTTTTAGTCGCCTCGAGTTACGAGTGCAAGCTTGCGCAGGTACAGTCAAGGAAACAATAATATGAACAGTTGACTATTAAATGTTTACTATAAGTAGGAAGGTGTACTTGTTGTACAGTTGAGACCACATCAAGCTGTACACTTGCAGTACGACATTAGCCCCTACAGAGAAGAATATAAGATAGGTACAAAGTCCAATGTGTCTTACTTGATGCGGTCTCCACTGTACCTACCTATTTAATATATATTAGTATTTTAGTGCAATCTTAACTGTTTAATTAAAACAAATTAATATAAACACCATTTTCCTACATTGTCGCCTTAAAACGCTATAACGACCGTGAGGCATAACAACAACAATAAACTTTAACAAACTAATGTTAAGGCATCAAAGCCTTCTTTGTAATCTATGCCTACCATAGATACATTTTTCATATATTGTCAACATGTCTAGTGTGTCAATGGAATAACCTAATTAAAGATGTAACTATATTCCACATTCCAATCCTTATTCATCGTAAAGTATCCACCACTTTAACATGGTAGCAGAGCGTAAAATAATTGAATAAGGCAAGAAGTTTTGTTCCGGGAAAGAATTTTTCTTAAAATTTGTGTTACGCAAAGAAGAAAATTCATACAGTGAAATCTGTACCAGCTATCTACCGCTATGGATAGGGCGATTGTAGAAGCATCAAGGGTGCAGATAGGACACCTAGATTCAAAAAACTTCAAGTCATGGAAGTACAAAATAATGGTTGTTATAAAAGCCATCCCTGGAGCCTTAGATATTATAGAAGGCAGGCGATGCAGGCCAAAACAACCAGCTGTAACGGCAGAAGTGGCCGTAAAAGATAGTTACAAAAAAGAATTGCAAGAATTCATGAATATTGACAGTGCAGTCTTAGTTCTCATCACGACAAATATGACAGATGAAATTTTAAATCATGTCATGCGTCTAACAAGTTCACAAGAGGTATGGGAAGAACTAAATAGACTATATGGAGAAAGTAGTGAAGATAAAAGCTATGATCTATGTCTAAAATTCTTCAGTTATAAGAAAGAACCAGAACATTGTATGGCGACTCATATTTCTGCGTTAAAGAATATCTGGCACGAATTAAACGACCAGTTAGATTCAAAATTACCAGACATGCTACTGATCTGCAAGATTTTGGACACTTTACCGAGAGAATTCTTCGCTTTTAAATCAAGCTGGCTACTTATGACTAAGAAAGACAGAACTGTAGAAAATCTGACTACCCAGCTATGTGCCCACGAAAAATCCTTGAAGAATATAACAGAAAACAAGAGCACCACTGAGGCATTATTTGTGAAGAATGCAAAAGGAAAAAAGCAAGAAAAACAATTCAAATGCAAATATTGCGGACTAAGCGGACATCGAGTAAAACAATGTAAAAAATGGATTTCTGATGGAAGGCCACCCAAAGAGGCGACCTCAGTCAATGTAACCCTACAAGTCTTGGCCCTTAACAATATCGGAGTCGCAGATAAAGATTGCTGGTTCGTGGACAATGGTGCAACAAGCCATATAACGAACAGAGGTGATTTTTTTGTAAGTTTTGAATACTTTAAAGGCCAACACACAGTAAAAACAGCAAATGGTCAAACCATAGAAGCATTAGGAATGGGAAATATCCGAGCTGAGGCTGATATCTGTGGAAAACAAGAGCAAATTTTACTCAAAGATGTTTGGTACGTCCCAAATATAAAGATGAATCTGTTTTCTGTGCTTGCTGCACATGACCACACGTACAACAGTGTTTTCGAGTCGACAACAAACAAGTGTACGTTGAAAGTAGATGGAATCATTAAGTTAACTGGAACTAGGCAGAGAAATGGTGGACTTTATAAAGTGGAACTCACTTGCCTGTCGCCGAAATCAGTAGTTAACCTGGCAATGACTAATCCACTACAAGTTTATCATGAGAGGCTCGCTCATCAAAATAAGAGACACGTGAAACAGCTCATACAAAAAGAGTTCGGAATAAAAGTGGAGGACAGTCAAACAGATCTATGTGAAGGCTGTGTATATGGAAAGGCTCATAGACAAAAGTTCGGTACAAGGATTAGATCAACTCAACCTGGAGAGCTAATTCATACTGACATATGCGGACCTTTTGCATATTCGATCAAGAAGTTTCGATATTTCTTAATCTTCAAAGATGATTTCACTCGTTATCGACACATATATTTTCTGAAACAGAAATCTGAAGCACCGACAAAGCTCAAGCAAATGCTAGCTGAAGTCAAAGTTGCTGGACATACTGTGAAAGAAATCCTGAGTGATAATGGAGGAGAATTTGACAATGAACAATTTCGAAAAATCTTGTGCGAGCATGGCATAAAACAGAGACTAACGATGCCTCACACTCACGAACAGGCTGGCTGCGTTGAAAGAGAGAATCGGACGGTAGTAGAAGCAGCACGAGCAATGATGCATGCTCATGAGGAGATACCTCAAGGTCTTTGGGCAGAACTCATAAACACTGCGGCGTACATCCTAAATCGTACTGGCCCGACTAGTGTAGAAGGGAAATCACCCTATGAGTTATGGCACGGAAAGAAACCTGGTATCAAGCACCTGAGAATCATTGGTTGCAAATGCTACGCCCACATTCCTAAGTCAAACCGCAAAAAGCTAGACAAGAAAGCACAAAAAGGAATCTTGATTGGCTATGATGGAGATGAAGGCTACAGGATTTGGGATAAAGTCAATCACAACTTGATAAGATCCAGAGATGTGACATTCGAAGAGGCACCGTTACTAGGACACACTGTCAAAGATGACATCCCTCAAAATTCTGAACCATCAACCTCAACCAACAAAATGCTTCGATATGAGCTACCAGATCTCCAACAAGAGACATCGCAAGAAATGACGGTACAGCGGGATGATGCTCAAGGCGTACGAATATCTTCAAATAAACCAATGATATCGACATCACACTATGATAGAGTCGATGAGCAGGAAGCGTATATAGAACAAGATGTCCAAGTACGAAATGAGATCGAAATGAAAATGAGGATAACTGTGACCTCTTAGAAAATGAAATTGAACGTGAAGGTCAAATTACTCTTAGAGACCGGAATAACCTCAGACCTCCAAGTCGATACAGAGATGACGTTTGTAATATGACATTGAATCAACCTGCTGATGAACCAAAAACTTTCAAAGAAGCTATGTCAAGAGTAGATCGGAACAAATGGCAAGAAGCCATTAACAACGAAATAAATTCCTTGAAAGAGAACGAAACGTGGGAATTAGTTGAATTACCGAAAGGCAGGAAAGCTATTCCTTGCAAATGGATTTTCAAGATTAAGACTAACCCTGATGGTACTTTAGAAAAGTATAAGGCCAGATTAGTTATAAAAGGTTATTCTCAAAAGGAAGGTTTGGATTTTTTCGAGACTTTCAGTCCTGTGGCAAAAAAGCAGCACTATAAGAACGGTGCTAAGTGTTGCTGCGAAGGAAAATATGTCTCTGGCCCAATTCGATGTATCAACTGCTTTCTTATACGGAAAGTTAGATGAGGAAATTTTTATGAAGCCTCCAGAAGGCTACGCAACTAATTCCAAACTTGTGTTCAAGCTAAAAAAGAGTATCTATGGACTAAAGCAGGCACCACGTTGCTGGAACCGATGCATAACAGATTACATCATTGAGGTTGGTTTTAAACAGAGTAAAGCGGATCCTTGCCTGTTTATACGAAAGAAAGGCAAAAGCAAAATAATTTTAGCCCTTTACGTAGATGATGGACTCTTTGCTTCAACAAGTGATGAGGAAGCAAAAATTTTTATAGAGGAGCTAAAGAAGCGTTTCAAAATAACTGTTAAAACAGCGAGCTATTTTCTGGGAATGGAAATAAAAAAAGAAGCAGACGGCTCTATTCTACTTCATCAGGCAGCGTATACTAAACGCGTTTTAGAAAGATTCGGTATGGATAATTGTAAAGCTGTTGCAACACCAATTTTAAAATCGAATTCCAATAAAGAAAAGGAAGAGACTTCTGCACCTTTCCCTTATCGTCAAGTAGTCGGAGCATTAGCTTACCTCATGACAGGGACAAGACCAGATATAGCCTATGCTATAAGTATCGTATCACGCAATCTAGATAATCCAACTAAGGAGGATATCCAAACTGCCAAGCGAATCTTGCGCTATTTGAAAGGCACAATGGATAAAGGTATCACTTATCGAAATGACAAGGCTTTTGGCTTAGAATGTTACAGTGATGCTGATCATGGTGGTGATCATAGTACGGGACGCTCCACTACTGGAATGTTATGTTTGTTTGCTGGAGGACCAATTTCATGGCAGAGCAAACGACAATCAACTGTTGCGATTTCATCTACAGAAGCAGAAATTGTAGCTGCGAGTGAAACTGCACGCGAGATCATATGGCTGAAGAGTATCTTGAAAGACATTACGGATGAGGAATGTCCAACTACCCTTTGCATCGATAATGAGTCTGCAATTAGGCTAGCCAAGAACCCACCATATGAATTTCATCAACGAACGAAACATATTCGAATAAGATCGTTCTTTGTGAGAGAATGTGTCACAGATGGTGTCATCACTGTGCGCAAAGTGCCAGCAACCAGGCAACTTGCTGACATGTTAACAAAGCCTCTTTATGGACCGAGAATTATTGAACTCTGCGAAATGGCAGGCATTCGAAACGGAGCCGGATGTTAAGGCATCAAAGCCTTCTTTGTAATCTATGCCTACCATAGATACATTTTTCATATATTGTCAACATGTCTAGTGTGTCAATTGAATAACCTAATTAAAGATGTAACTATATTCCACATTCCAATCCTTATTCATCATAAAGTATCCACCACTTTAACAACTAAATCAACAAAACAACAAATAAAGGCAACACAAACAGATTCAACGATTAACTTAACAAATCATAGAATTTTTTCCACGAACGTACTTTTCATGCAACGCGCGCGTGTGTAGTGTACGGACGTAGCACTAACACTAACGCATTGTGTTGACACCTGCCGAACGGCGACCGGGGGGTGTGGTGCGGCATGCAGGCGGGTGTGCTCCGCGCCCTCGCTCCTGTAACGTCCCCCTGACACCGTAAAACGGCTAATGCGTCGATTCTTGGGGCTAGCTTCAGAGGCGACTAAAAGATTGGCGCGCACTGTACGACGTACGTTTTATAAACTGTTTATCCAACATACCTGATTCATCATCTGCTGTTGACCACCTTGCATCATTTGTTGTCCGTACCCGTATCCCTGCTGCATACCACCATACTGCCCACCGAACATCTGCCCTCCCATACCACCCATTTGGCCCGACCCCATTTGCCCTCCACCCATCTGCCCGGCGGACATTTGCCCGCCTCCCATTTGTCCAGCGCTCATCTGCCCCGGACCCATTTGGACGCCACCCATCTGACTCATGGGGCCCATTGCACCCATGCCACTCATTGGGTTCATTTGGCTAAAATAGAAAAACAAAGTTGATTATTCCTTTTCTTCAATTTTAGCTCCGCTCTTTCAAATGTAAAAGTTCGTTTGATAGAACAGATAAGTTTAAGGATGGGTCGGAGCTCGGTAATCGGGCAAAAACAGGGTCCGGCATTATCACTTTAGGAGATAGTAAATATTAAAATTTCTATTTATAATATTAAAATATCTAAATAAATACCACTTTCTACTCTATAAAATGAAGAATAAGATCATTAAAAACAATTTATTACCGTCAATTTTTATGGAGACTTCAGAAAATAACTGGAATTTCAAGAACAAATGTCGAATAGCATTGCTGCATTATCATTATTGTCATTTGATTAGAGACATAAATAATGACAAAATATATTTCAGAACCATAATAAGATAATAAGACATCAGAATAAGACATCAAACAATATTATTAAAAAAATAGTACTCTGATACGATTAGTTTTTCCACACTACGCAAAAATGTTGCAAAAAAAAGTCAATATATATGAGGTTTGCCGTGCGCGGCCGTCGATAAGAGCGAGATAGACAGTTAAAAAGCAAAAGCGTTGGAGCAGGACTTATTTCCAACGAGCGCCGACTTTTAAACGTATTCGCATTGGTATTGAGCATCCCACTTCTTTCTGACACGATTTGTTATCTAACTTTTAGAAAATCGAGAATTGGGGATAATCTGTCTTGTGCAAAATACACATTCAACATCAGACAGATTTTCCCTAAATTCAGACTTTCTCGCAGTTTAAAAACAAAGGCATTTTTTGCTTCCTAAACAATGTTCACGATTTTGACATTTGTCATTGTCCCAAAAACAACCACTAACAAAAATACGTTTGTCGTCTGAAACAAAGAAGAGCATAGCATGTTTATATTTACTTTTTTGACAACAATGACAGTAGCGTAACCACACTAACATGTTAACATAACACCCTACCAAGATTGTTGTGGGGGATTTTAACAGCCACTGTATCAACTGGGGGTACCGGAACACAGACGCTAGTGGAGATTCGGTTGAGGACTGGGCGGAAGCCAATGACTTAACACTCGTACACAACGCCAAACTACCTGCTTCCTTCAATAGCTGTCGATGGAAGCGCGGATACAATCCAGATCTGATATTTTGCAGCACCAACATCAGCCTTCAGTGTGTGAAATCTGTGTGCCAGCCATTACCCAAAACACAACACCGGCCCATTATGTGTCTAATACAAGCAGTCGTCAACCCAATTGCCATGCCTTTCAAAAGACGCTTCAACTTTTCGAAGGCAAACTGGAATAAATACTCGAAACTTGTGGACGAAGAGCTACGCAAAATTTCCCCTGAACCTGAGAACTATGAAAAGTTTGTTGACATAATATGGTCTGTGTCTCGCAGGTGCATTCCGAGAGGTTGCCGAACAACCTACATCCCAGGCATGAACGCAGACTCTGCTACCTTGCTAGCCACATATGAGACACTATACGCGAAATATCCATTCTCACAAGACACCATTACGGCTGGCGAAGAACTTATGCAACAGCTGAGTAAAGTCAGATCACAAAAATGGATGGATATGGTGACCAGTATCAACATGACGCATAATAGCAAGAAGGCGTGGTCAACCGTTCGTAAACTTACAAGCGACCCTCCACCAGCGAAAAACCAGGGACAGGTGACATTAAATCAAGTAGCACATCAACTCTTAAAAAATGGCAAAGCTCCCTGCCGCCTCCCTAGAATTCAAAAGACAACAGAGCCCAAAAACGTATCGGAATCTATCAGCAGGCCTTTCACGCTACAAGAGATAGACAAAGCCATTATGACCATGAAGACCAGTAAGGCGGCTGGGGTCGATCTCATTTCTGCAGTACAACTACGTGGCCTGGGCCCCATGTCTGTGTCATGGCTGCTTAGCCTCTTCAACAAATGTTGTTCTGAGGCAAAAATACCTAAGCAGTGGAGAAAATCAAAAGTAATCGCCCTTCTCAAACCAGGAAAACTCCCCGATGATGCTAAGAACTTCCGGCCAATATCACTGTTGTGTCAAACGTACAAGCTCTTTGGAAGACTTTTCTTGAACCGACTTACCGCCAAAATTGACCGAGTCCTCATTCCAGAACAGGCCGGTTTCAGACCTGGGAAGTCATGCGTCAGTCAAATACTAAAGATAACACAACACATATAAAATGGATACTAACTGGTGCCGTTTTTGTAGACCTATCTGCGGCTTATGACACAGTAAACATCAAGCGTCTCCTCTGGAAGGTCACAAATCTTACGCAAGATCCCGGCTTTGTGCGAATACTGAGCGAGATGCTCTACAATCGCCGCTTCCAAGTCCACCTCAACTCGAAGCAAAGCCGTTGGCGATGCCAGAAGAATGGCCCGCCACAGGGAAGTGTGTTGGCTCCCATCCTATTTAACATCTACACGGATGACCAGCCTTCCACCCCCAACACTGAGCGTTTCCTTTACGCGGACGATCTAGCGTTGACCACACAATCCAAGACTTTCGAAGAGGCAGAAGATAACCTCACAATAGCACTACAAAGTCTTGGCCAATTCTATGACTCAAACGCACTAAAGCCAAACCATCGAAAACGCAATCATGCGTATTCCATCTGCGCAACCGAGATGCGAACAGGCAACTCAACATCTTTTGGCGAGGGACGGTAATCGAACACAGTTGCAGTCCAAAATACCTTGGCATAACACTCGACAGGTTTCTTATTTTTTAAGAAAAACTGCGCTAACATCAAACAGAAAGTGAGTACGCGAAACAACCTGCTAATACGTCTCACGTCCACAAAGTGGGGAGCAAAACCGGACGTTCTCCGCACAACAGGGCTTGCACTCTGTTACTCAGCTGGGGAATACGCATGTCCTGTCTGGTGTCGGTCAGCCCATGCAAAGGACGTAGATGTGGCAATCAACCAGACCTGCCGCATTATAACGGGCTGCCTAAAATCAACCCCTCTCGGTATGCTGTACCCACTTGCAGGCATAGCCCCACCAGCAGTCCGTAGGGAGATCACGAGCGCAGTGGAGAAGCTGAAGCAAGAAACTGACCCGCAGCACCCGGTCTACAAGTACCAACAAGAGCAACCTCGACTCAAAAGTCGCAACAGCTTCTTGAAGGGCACCAAGGCTCTCACTGACGGTCCAGCAAATGCGAGATGTAATCGGTGGAGAGAAACACTCCCTTCTGCTCCCACATTTGCCCCAGCACAGGAGCAGCTGGCACCTGGGAACAAACACCCGTGGCCTATTTGGAAAACGCTTAACCGCGCACCCAGGTTGGCCGCTGCAGAGACAACCTTTTCAAATGGGGCTTCTCAAATAACGGGAGCTGCGATTGCAGAGCCACCCAGCAAACCATGGCTCACGTCATGTCATGTCCATCGTGCCCGACCACCTGCACAATGACCGATCTTTTTGAGGCCAACGACAGAGCCATAAAAGTGGCCTCTTTCTGGTCCGGAAAGGTTTAAAATAATAATAATTTGATGCCATCGACACGCTAAGAAGAAGACTAACATAGTCCCGAGGTAGTTTGCGTGGTAACTCAAAAATGGTAAACATTCTCTGTCAAAATACGTCATAACTACAAAAACAGATAAGTGTGACAGTCAAAACAAAAAACGCCTCTGGTCGTGTTAAAATGATGTGGGGTATTTAACATTCCTGTCTTCTTTCTGATATCAGACTTACTTTATTTTTATTTTAAAACGTCAGTACAATAAGAATTGCCGTTGAGTTGCGGTGCAGGCGATCAGATCATGAAATGGTCAATTCTACGATATGGCCACGCCATATATATTACATATAATTTTGCAAATTAGATTAAAAGCATACAACACCATCGGCCACCCTTTAAGAGTAAAATAAAAACGACACGTAATAAGTCGATGTCTTTATTGTAAACAGATAAATACGCGTTGATCAACGTCACTTGTTTCGTGACGTTCACTTTGGGTTCGTTACCTGGGTTGCATCTGTCCCATCTGCCCCGGCTGCATCTGCCGCATGCCCTGCCGCGGGAATGGCCCGCGCGGGTGCGGCGCGCCCGGGTAACCGCCGGTCTGTTGCTGAAGAACATCAATATTTTATTAAAATTATAAATATCAATATTTTATTAAATTTATATCATGAAAAATATAAACACAGATTATAAAATGCCATTTGAGTCAGGATCTTATGTTTTTAGCGTTCTCTTGAGAAAACGAAAACCATTGTGGAGAAGCTGTAACTTATGCCTGAACGGATAAAGCTAAAGGCAAATCCTTGAAAGGTCCCATTATAATAATATTTTCATAATTCGTGTGAGATGTAAAATAAAACAAACATATTCTTCAACAAATTACATTGACGTAATCCGAACATTGTGTTCGAAGGACACGTTACAGGCTTGTTATCTCTCTCTTTAGCTCGATGTGCATTATTTACTTTCCCGCACTGTACAATAGTAGTAACTGTTAACTCGCGAGTCGATCTTGACCGATTTGGCTCATGTTCGAACTTAAAAATTATTTTTATTTCATTTACTCGCCTACCAAAATTCATGAAGTTCCGATCAATGATACTCGAGTTATCGTCGGGCGAACATTCATACAAACGCCGGATTGTTCAAGTAGACTCTGAGAACTTCGTTCGCTTCGCTTATTCGTTGAACTACGATTTTATGCGACAAGGATGCCTTCAAAGTGTATGAACCTGGGCCAAGTTGCTCGGTGCAAATGGCGCTAGAGAAGCAACGAACCTGCATCTGCGTCATTTGGTTGAAGGGCAGTCGTTGCCGCAGCATGTTGCTGAGCGCCTGCTTCGACTGCGTGTTCAGCGGAGGAGCCACGCCGCGACCCACGCCACCTGTTCGTACCAATTGCATGACATTTTACGGTATGCAAGGAGTAGTTTAGGGTTCAGACTTGTATAGTATGTTTTTTTTTAAATTAAATATACTATAACAGTTTTTAATGTTTTTTGTTTAAACTCAACTAAGACTCAACTGATGCCGGGTCCAGATCGGACCCGAAATATATCTTGAAATCACTTTATATTTGTATTATCCTATTTATCAGTATATTTATATTTTTAAAAACAATAAAAACTGGTATAGTATGATGGGAATATAATAAAATTATTTATTTTGAATCGATGTTAATGAATTGTATTAGCATAAATTACATTATGTAAATACAAACTTAACACTACAATACACGCGGCCTACATTTTGTATATTATACTCGCGTGGGGTGAATATTCAGACCAGTTACTGGTATAAGGGTTTTATTTTAAAATTATTAAATAAAAGCGGTTTGCAAATCGTTACTTGTTCATTATCATTGAACGTTTCTTACAAATAAGAAATATTTTAATAATGGAAATACGCACAG
The DNA here is from genome assembly GCA_934047225.1 of Ypsolopha sequella. Taxonomy (NCBI): domain Eukaryota; kingdom Metazoa; phylum Arthropoda; class Insecta; order Lepidoptera; family Ypsolophidae; genus Ypsolopha; species Ypsolopha sequella. The sequence continues at coordinate 20,633,650 of OW203987.1, forward strand.
CTTTTCCAGCCTTTCGAAACAATAACGTTTTTTCTAATATATTTTTTGCAATATCTCTTTTTTACCAGTATTGTCATAACACTATGAGCATTCCAGCTCCCCTATTCTGTATCTTGAGTTGCCAACTGGACAGGGTGCCTATCGTTAAAAACATAAGATAAAAACTGAACTTTCAAAATTGCCTTTAGAAGGTATTGAACTATTTACGAACTGTGACGTCATTTCAAATGCAAACATATCCTTAGACAATCAAAATTCGATAGTATATTTATGTTTTTCATGATAGGCACCTAGTCCAGTTGGCAACTAGAGATACATAATAGGCCCGCAGAACTCGGTGATCCGGATATATCCAGTTGTTTAACGTTTTACAGAAACTTGAAGCTGAACGATCACATGCTTTGGGACTATATACACATCCATCATTATAGAAATTATTTATTTTTTCATTTTTTTCTGTAATGTTCTTGACCGTTGTTTTCTTAACTAGGATTACACCGGACGATACGATCTAATAACGTGTAACTTAAAAGTTGTGATCAAAAATATTCGCCTTAGGCCAATATTCACCCCACGCGTGTACTGTGGTGTTAAGGAATTATTAAGAGGTACCAATAGAAATCTCATGTCTTATGTTATGTTATGACTTGGTGCAGATTCTGGTAAACATCGAGAAATGGGGCAATTATTATTAGCGTTTTATCGGATATGATTTCGCAAGTACCCATCCTTTAACTTATTTTATTAGAGAGGGTCCAGAATGTTGATCTGTAAACAGAGTGGGCATGTGTATAACTTTCCTTTGAAAGGTTTTCCATAAAAGCAATTTGCATTTAAATTTATTATTTCGGCAGCAACCTCTTAAAAAGATTTAGAGTTTTATTTACTCAACGTATTAAGGAGGGTACGGGCTTATATATATACATATATCATAGGGTTCACTCAGAGAATGTTAATATTTTTAATATGTTTTAAAATTTAATATGTTTTCCTGTACTGGGTATTTTTGTTTCTGATCAAAGTCCTTTGGTTATTGCGATATTTCTACCGAAACTCGTCCTGTTTTCACTGTTTTCAGGGTAGGGAAATTTGATTTTACTGTAAAGAAAACAGTGTTTTTCGGAAAATATAGTACTCAGTTTTGTAGTTAAAGGTGCAAGGTATCTGTAGGTACCCAAAACATTAGACAAAATTTGATGTATTTGTCGGAAAGTCTGTCGAAAATGTGCCGAAAAACAGCGAAATATTCAAAATTTTGACCCTTGCTGCAATTACGTTCAAAATGTATTTACTTTACTACCAAAATCTGTCCTCAGGGAAGAGGTTTCGACCCCCTAAACAACCTCTTTATATACGCCCATGAATGGGGGGTGGGTTTGAACTCATTTACGCCTATAAGTAGTGACCTTGTGGGTTCTGGTAGTAATTCTGTCCGGGCGGTGGAAACCATTGCTGCGGCTGCTGCATGTACTGAGGCTGTTGCGCGGGCGCAGGTGCCAGGCCGGGCGGGCCGCCGGGCCCTCCCGGCGCGCCCGGGATGTTTGTCTGTAAAGAAATCACAAGGTGTTGGAAATATCTTACCGACTGACAAATCACTGCTAAGCTTTGAACTGGTAAAGCAAAAGAACTTGTGCAAATGTAACATAATGTGAGACATTGGGACACGAGTGATTGTTTACGAAACGATCGAAGTGTTTCGTAATAGTTTTGCACGAGTGTTCCAATGTCTAGTTATGGTCAGTTGTACACAATAACCTATGATCATCAAAACAAATTTCACGAAAAAGAACACATGATATATCATGCCCATGGAATTAGTACGTATATGTAGATGCCTGAGACCAATCAGAAGCGAGAAGCGTAAAGAGGGCGTGGCTTAAAAAATCAAGGCAGACCATTATCGCTTGTGATAGTACGGCGCAGAAGTACGGCGATAGGGCTCAATCAAGCAAACATACCATAACAATCGTCAGTGAAACGCGGGTGTACCGAGTTTGGACTGTATCTTCACGATATAAAGGTGAATTTTATTTATTTATTTATTTATACAGCCAAATTCATACTGGAGACTCGGGTAAGGGGTCAGGACCAAGGTTCAATGACCCTTTTTGTAAAAGATGCAAAAATAAAATGTAGCCTTCCTATACTAATTGACTCGGAGTTGTTCCTTAATATAGGGGCACAAACATTTTTTTTCGTATTCTGCAACAATGGTCATTGAAACTTTGTCCTGACCATTTACCGAGCATAGTATAGTATGAATTTGGCTATATAAAAGTCACCTTATATAAATTGTTTATATTATTATATTTTATATAAAACAGACTGGTACTAGTGAAGTGCAGAGGCGTCACTATTGCGAGGGTTTCGGCACCGCGCTCACCAACCCATCTGCTCAGCGTGTATGAGTATGGGCATTTTTTACAGGAGGACCGCTTAGAGTGGCGAAATCTTGGAAAGGCCTATGTCCAACAGTGGACGAAGCAGTCTCATGGATGGATAGATAGTCTTAATAAATATTGCCTACCATAATATTTCATATAAGTTGTGGCACTGCCTGTACGACGTTTGCGTTTGACTGAGCGTAATCAAGTTGCCTTTTTACCTTTATGTTTACACAAAGAGATATGTTTACTTAAACTTACAGGTGTTGTAGACTTTTGTTTCTTGATCTTAGCGCCTGGTTTCTTGCCACGACCTCTTCCTGACCCTGTCGGGCTGGCATCGAAACCATTGTCCTGATAAAAAATAAATACATTTTTATAAACCGCCTCTGTGGTTTACTAGTTCGACTCCTGAACTGGAGGTCGCGGGCTGTTAGTAGCGCCACCTAGCATAATTATCTTGTACCTTTTATCTATTGACCAGAGGAAGCGTTTCTTGCGCGTTTCCGATTTTGACTTTATTCTAACAGTAGTTCATTACAAAACATGCAGGTGGCGCTGTTTAGCCTCAATATATACATCAATATAAATTTCTCTCGCTCTCTCTCTCACCTCTGACAGCGCCGGACCTAGCCCTTGATCAAGGTAGAGCGAGATTCTCTTTCGGCGCCCTTTGGTTATTAAAGATTTCCTAACATATGAAATAGATTATTAAACTTATTACCAGTATTTAAGTCTTAACAATAAAATGAAAAATTCCGTAATATTAAAAACAAACGTAAGTAAGTTGTTGAACTGTTAAAGTTAGTCATTATAATTGTACTTGAACTAAGATGATGCCCCCCCCCCCCCAAGTCTTGGCCTGCGACCGCGCCTGCAAAAGACGGCATTTTAGCGCCCCTGGACACGTGACGCCTAGAGTGACCGCTCCACCTGCTCTACCCTAGATCCAGCCCTGACCTCTGATCGAACAACATCTTTACGAAAATATACCAAGCGAAAAATAAAGGATCTTTTATCTTCAACTGGTATATTTTCTTAGATGTTGTTCGATCAGAGATCTATGAGAGAGAGGGAGCGAGAGAGATTTACATTGATGTATATATATTAAGGCCAAACAGCGCCACCTGCATGTTTCGTCATGAACTAAAATAAAACCAATAACCCAGGAACGCGCAAGAGACGCTTTCTCTGGTCTATACATAACAAGTATAAGATAATAATGCTAGGTGGCGCTACTAACACGGGCTAAAATCCCGTAGGGACACATTTTGTCTTTAGTCTGCATGCTTCGGTGGGTCCATATTTGTGCCAGAAATACGGCGACTACCCATCACGCTAGGAGGTAATAATCGTCGATGAAACGTGGGTGTACCGAGTGTGGACTCGTTTATTGTAGGTATGAAAAAAATATGTATTTATGGTAACAATCTAGGTGTTTATAAATTATAATATGCTTGTTTTTAGATAAGACAGGAATCTCGGTGTACATACGAACCCTGACAGGTTTTTGATACATCTATATGCTATTAAAATGTATGTTTTCTGTGTTGAAATAAATAAATAAAAAATAACTGGCACTTGCAATTCACAGTCAACACTTGGCCCTCGGGAATATATATATAATATGGAATGCTTCGGTGGTTTGCACATGTAGAGAGGATGAATTAAACTAGAGTTACGAAAGTTCCAGGTGTGCAAGTAGAAGGTACAGCTCGACCAGGCTGCCCTAGAAGGACGTATGCTAACCAAATTGGCGACATACTGAAGAAGGGCAATGTCAAAAGTACCCGGAATAGAAGAGCTTGTATGACTAGATTGATGAACGTGAAAGAGGTGTGTCAGGATCGTAGCAGATGGAAATCTGTAGGCTGTGCCTACCCTGGAAGACGCAAGTACAGGTATGTATGTATGTATGAGATGATGTTGTGTGAAAATAACTTTTCGGTTCGCCTAAAAAGGGTCCATTTTCTAATCAGTAATCAGTAAGTCTTTTATTGACGATTATGATAGAGAATGTTACATGAGGCGTGTCAAATCAGGGTTTCAAATTGTCAAGATAAATATGCCCCTTGATATATACCGCGATGAATATCATGATGATTATCAGATGGCTATCCGATTAGTATCAAACAGATGTGTCTAGAAATACTTTTTTTAACTGGTATTAAATGCCAACATTTACGTTAGAAGCAAGTACATAGTTTAGTAAATTAATTATACACATTTTACAATCAAGATAATCTTTTATTGATTTTTGTTCATAATTTCGTGACTAAAATATCGATTATACTTGTCAAAGATAATTATCAACCTATATTTATCTTGAAAATTATCTTGATCAATGATAAACCTGTGTCAAATTTTATTTTATTTTAATACATTTACAGGTATCTTATTGATATGATAGTTTTCATAAAATATGTGAAATTAAACTTAGTTATAAAATCTTAATTTATGCTCCATACCTGTTTGCTATCGTTACTCTCTAGATCTTCAGGTGGCAAGGGCAGCGGCTCCAAATAGTAGCTCAATGGTTTAACGAGACTGTGGGTGTGATATTTCAATAACCTGAAACGAAAAACTCGTTTAAGGCCCTTAATACCGCCAAATGGGTACTTTCTAAAGCCTACTCCTCTTTTATGGCCAAACCAAAAATATTGAAAAAATGTACTATGGATTATGAACTCTAGGACAACATATGCAACATTTTTCTTTTCCGTACCACCAAAACTTCTATATGAAAAATTGTTTCAACTGAATGGAGTTTTTTGGCTTGAATTTCCTACTGCTCCTAAGTGGCTTAGGTGATTTAATTCATTTATGCTTTGATAAATAGATAAACTTGATAGCTATAAATACAACATACAATTATTCAATCGAACAATGACGCCCATGTGAAAAGTATTATTTTCTCCTATTTTGCCCTTTCAAGGACGCAGCGAGCGTCGTAACAGCCACCACGCATTGTGCACTGATTTGAACGTTATTTCAATGTCGTTTCCGTCGACATTCATACAGACAAACATCGAGCTGCTAATTTGGCGACGGTAATCGCCTTAACTCGTAGCTATAAAAGGCCAGAAATTAAGGCGACATGCGAAAAAAATACGGGGGTTTCTTTTCTGTGTATTTCATGAAATACACGGAAAATTATAATCAGTTTCTGGTATATGCATCTTGACTATATAATATAAAGATTTGAAATTGGAAAACATGTTTGGATAAATTTTCCTCGATAGAAATAATTGTTGAAATGAGGTCTTCAAACACACTTTTTCTCCTCGTTTGACGAATAGGATCCATATACAGAACTCAAACATATTTTATTAGATGTGTTTCAACAATATCTAGAGATTTGATATTTGAAATTTTGCTAGCTATTTTTATAAAAATTATAAAACTAACATTTTTCGCTTTCGCCCTGAATCCGCCCCTCTCGCACTGCGCAATTTTTCGCTTGGAGTGACAGTGACAAAAATAAAATTCGCATAGCCTCTAAGACATATATTCTGATTATACAGAATGAACCAAACGAATGCCCTATGGAGGGAAAGTACCCTAGATATTGAAGGTAGTAAATTTTACTTAAAACAACCTTTATTTTATTTTAAAAGTAAATAAAAACTGTATTCAGTAAAATTTTAAGAAATCCTGACTAAACCGAGAATCGAACCGGATTAATGTTTAAAAAAAACATCCTGTATTTTAATGATATCGATGGAAATGGTCAATCATAGGAACCAAATTCTTCAAAGTAACATAGTATCTTAAATTAAAGAAAGGCTATGAAATTTAACATTTTAATAGAAAACTATTAAAGTTATCCCAAAATTCAATATTGTCTGAAGTACGGAAAAGACTTGTGTATCCATTAGGTGAAGATTTTTTATCGGCATTTAGTTTTTTATTCTAAATGTTTACTGTACCTATTTGTCTGTTAATCTTCTTATGAGTAAATAAATAAATAAATAATAGTAGTTTATGCTACAAGGGCGCAAAGGAATAAATTACGAGTGTTTTAAACGTAACCGAGTAATTTATTGCTCTTACGCCCGTGTATCATACTACGTTTTTCAATGCATAGTGTGGGGAAATAAAACAAATATAATTTTGTGAACTTTAAATTATAATTGGCTCAAAAGGACTGTATCCAGAGCCGCTAAACAGTGGAAAAAAAAGTATGATATTTATGGTACACAGGAAAGGCTGCAGGTTAGCCAACCATTGTAAATAAATAAAATAAAAAAATAATAATAAAGCCCTAGGGCAAAATAATCGACTTTCTGTTCGGTTTTGATGCATAAAAAGTGGGCCTTTACGAGCACTTGCATTGAAAATAAATTAAAAGTGCTTCGTCTTGTCCATTGAATTTATAAGTTATTGTTCAATTTCATCGTCTTCCTTTGATTTAGGATAATAATGTCGATTCAGTTTAACACGACTTAACTTATTTGATAGAACTAATCTTATTTTAAGCGTCCCGTCTTTGTCTTTTCAATAAAAAAAGAAAAAGACAGAACGCTTAAATTAAGTTTAGTCCTGTCAAAGAAGTAAAAGCGTGTTACACCGAATCGAAATTACTATGATTTATATAAAAACGGCTCACCTCAATACGTGTTATGATCGGGAAAGCCGACCAGTTTCAGCAGATTTAGACTGCCTTCATCTGGGCGAGTAAAGACGTTTACGCGACGACGTTACGCCTCACACTGCGGGCTGCGGCTCGCAGGGCTCGGGATGACATCGATGCAGATGGTATTGGTGGTCGGACCGGTAGGGCGTCCGCACAATTAGTTACTTCCGGGCTTGCGTTATTAATTACCGGAGTGACACCAAACAACGATAAACACGCGGAACTTATAGTATCTACGTCACTTTCAGTAAAGTCTGTGAGTGATTACTATGTTACCTTGAAGAACTCGGTTCTTTTGATTCACCCTATATTCTTTTTTTTAAAAACATATTAAATTCTGTTTTTAAATTAAATTATTCTCGGTTAAGTCAGGAGATTTTAAAAATTTTATTGAATGCAGTTTTCATTTACTTTTAAAATAAAATAAAGGTTCTTTTATGTAAAATTTGCTATCTTCAATGTTTAGGGTACTTTCCCTCGCGGGGGCGTCCGTTTGGTTGAACCTGTATTGTAGATCTGTACCATTGTGAAAACACAGGCAATAGACTTTACACCCGTGTATTTTAAATACTATTTCTGAATGGTTTGTATGCTGTAATCCCCCCTCAAACGTCACAATACAATCTTGAAGTATGCGACGAGTCTAAAGGGATATAATGGATATAATACTGGTCGGTAACAAATTAAAATTCTTAATTAAGGGTCGATTCTCCGTATTTGTTACAAATAATAACGGCCAAAATAAAACTTTTATTAATAGTTTACTATATGATTAAACGAATTTTAAATAATATTACGGTAGCTTCAAAATAATTGGATTTTCCATAAGAGTGAAGTTAGAATTTTTATTTAATTGTTTTAATTTCACTGTTATCGAAAATCCAATTATATTGAAGTATATAGTACTCATTGCTCTTGTCTAAAAGTTGTATTTTGGCTGTTATAATTATTTCTTAATATTCAACTACGAAGAATCGACCCTTAATTACGAACTTTAATTTCTTGCCGACCAATACTTATCTACAAGTTGTATTTTGGCCGTTATAATTATTTCTTAATATTTTGTAACAACTACGGAGAATCGATCCTTAACAGAAGGCACACCAAATTTATGACCCAAGTAAAACGTTATACAATACCGAAAAACACCCGAACATCATAATAACCCATGGTTTATCTCGGAACTGACAAGCTACGTAATGAAAATCTGTTGATTGAAAGTGCTTTACTTTGTGAAAGTATGAAGTTGCGGAAACTGAAAACTGGCGATCGTACCCGTCCTTACGAACAACTTTCCGTGAATAAAAATTGGGAAAACAAAAAAAATCTATTGTTTCATTCATTTTGGTGGAGTAGCTATGTAACTTTACTACGGAACAGCTGAATTTTTTTCGCGATTCGAGGGTTGGCTCCATCGTAAAAGTTGTTCGTATGAACGAGTTCTATCGCCAGTTTCCGGCTTCCGCAACTTAGGAATCTTCGCAAGAGTCCGTATTCTCGAAAACTAGCCGAATCATAAATTGTAAAAGCCCTAAACATTACACCAGCATTTTAGAACATGTGCAAAAAAATTGGAACCAGAAACAATTTAAGCGTGTCATTTTAATTAACTGGATTGTGTATAGTCCTCCTCATCGGTTTCGCTGACGGCGACCCAGCTTGAAATGTATGTTATTTAATTGTCTATGGCACGCTAGACCGAACATATTTTTTAATACTGCCGCATGTAACACAATAGAGGTGGCCCTCAGAATTGTAGGTGTAATTATAGGAGGGCTTGGGCACAAAATAGATACTACCACAAGGCCGACTCCATACAACGAGCGAAAACAGACGCACACATGCACAGGCGCGTACGTATGATGATCTCGGCAGAATTTCGTATTTGCATTCGACCGAATTCGACCGAGATCGTCGTACGTACGCGTCTATGAGTGCGTGCGCCTGTTTTCGCTAATTATGCGGAGTGAACCTTCGCTTCGGTAAGTGTTTATTTTGTGGCTTGGGTCTCTCTTTATGTATTTGGCGTTTTTTGTCAAGGGTTTCAAGTCGACTTTCCTCGAACGCTCGACTCTTTTCATAGATGGTAGAGCGCCAAGGAGACCTTTTTGAAGCAAGCTCCTCCCAGCTGGTAGGATCGATATCACAGGTGTTAAGATGTCTATTGTACACGTCGTTATATCGTAGATGTTGATCACCGTGCTTTCGCTAACCTTCTGCCATTTCAGAGTAAAAGGCAGCGCCTTAGCAATAATGGATTGTATAGAAAGCGCCCGGAAAGACGACATTTGCCGAAAAGTGGCGAAATTTTTTACGAGCATTGTTGAAAGGGTAGTACTGTAAACATATGGAAGCAGGCGAGCGGAATATAAGCAATGGGGATTCACAGGTAAAGCTAATTACAAATGGTGGGTAGCATAGGTCCCGCCAATAAAATAAACTGTTTTTCTCCAATACCTCGCGTTTTTCTTCTTCCTCTTATCACCTGTATTCCAATATTTGATATTGTTATTCATTTTTAATATGGGGTTTTTCGCGAATAAATTAACACCATTATTAAAGAAATCTGATTCTAGGTAAAACCATAACAATGTACTGAAATGACAGATTTTTCATGACCGGCGGGTCTACCGCGTAATTCTGATTTTCATCAACATTAAGGGGAACGAACATACAAACAGAAATAAAATGTCAGCTTTCGGATGATTTTGTTGCAATAATTAGGTTACGTATAGCCATAAAAAACATTCGACTGATGACGGCCCCATACCGAGGGCCGAAATATATCGAGTAATAATAATTTTTTTAATTGTTTTAATAACAGTATTAATAAAAAGCTCATAAAGGTTAAATATAATATATTTATAAACATAAAAAAAATACATGTTTTTCGTTGAACTTTAAGGTATTTATTTTCCACAAACCACGTTAATCGATTCATATTTGTACTGTCAATGAATTTTTTTGTAACCCTCTATTGCACACTTCTTATCGATTTTGTTTCAGGTATCGCTTTCGCGATTTTGTTGGTTTTTTTTAAATAAAATTAGTGTGAATGATATCTATTCATTTTCCAAATACCACGTTATTCGGGTCAAAAAAAGCACCCCCTTTTTCCAAAAATACGTAAATCCACTGATGCAGTCAGCGGCAGCAAGATATTGTCAGTCTACGCCTAGCGTTGGCGCCCGTAAGACGTGGAACCTGTGCCCTTTTTTGCAAGCTATAAATATCTCCCAAAACTACTTCAAAACACATTGAAATTAATTTTATAAAGTAATATTTCGAGGAGCATCATATTCCTGCCGTTAAAAACTCAACAAAATATGCGTATGAGTGATTTAGCTACGTCGTGCCATAGTCATAACAACAAAACTGAATGAATTTGGAATGAATTCATACTTTTATGCGGGAAAATAATATATGTTACTCTAAAAGAATAATTTTGTGATCGTTATTGAAACCCAAATTAATTTACTTATACTTACTGAGATCTGTAACAAAGGTCAATGACCTTTTCGTGAAATTACCCTCTAGTATTGGCTCACCATTTCAGGTCCAATAAGTGAAGTTTTTTGCAAATTATATAGGTACACTTACTTGGGATAAATCGCCAAGCATTTAAAATATAGAAATTTATTTTGAAATATTTACAGTGCATGGCAAAATTATTAGATCGTAGATAATCCTGTCGGTACATGTTCAGGTTCTGTTACGCAAAATGAAAACAATGAAACTCTTTTAGGATTAATTTGTTATCCCTATGTTTGTCTGTCTGTCCGTTTGTCGAGACAATTTTTTCTGGGTAAAATTAATAAATACCAATATAAACGGCCCTCTATAGAGCTGTAAAAACATACTTTTGACGTTTTTATTTATATTACGTTTTAGGTTTTTACGTTTTTCATACAAATTTTCTCACTATGAAAATGTAGGGATGAACACTTGAGATAATATTTTGCATTTAAAAGTCAACACAGAAAGGAATTGTTGAACAAATAATGTAAAAAATATGAAAACCATGTTGTTCTATTCTAAAGGGATTAATTATCTACTGTTCAATGTGGCGATAGCTTTGTTTATTTTTTTCCTTGAATTATTTTTTACTAAGGTAACAAATAGTTTAATACAAGGTTTTCCTTAAGAGGTCCCTTTACCCCTGTATTTTTCTTAAAATTCATACAATAGGTATAAACCGAATGTGAAGTCTACAGCTTATTTTCTTCATATCTTTTTTCATGAGTATATTCTAGTGACATCTAACTACGTCTCTATACAGCCCAAAAAGCAAAATTTGATAAAACACCATCATAATAGCTGTCAGGATATCGTGAATATTGCCTCGTTGTTACACAAAGTTTAACAAGTTTGTATATTTTTATCTCTACTGGAAATAAAAAAGAGAGAAATACAGGCGTCGTTCATGTTAAGATGACTAAGTTTACACACTTTGCTAAGTATAAACAATTACCGTTTCATGGAAAACTGTTTTAACCTGAAACCATTTCACAAATTCAATTAACTTATTTTGAATATCTTGTCATCTTGCACTTCTTGATGAGAAATACAATTTCAATAAGTAAAAATACAACTTTTAGTTAAGAAAACTTATAGTTAAAAGTCTGCTGTATGCATTAACATATTTTTAATTATATTACAATAGTAATAAAATAATTGGCTTATCCGTCGTCGTGATACCAGCCGTAAATTTCTTAAATAATCTGATATCACGCTTATGGAAAACCCAATTATTTTGAAGATACCATAATATCATTAAAATATGTTTATGCATTTAGCAAACTTTTAACAATAAATTGTCTTAGCTAAAAGTTGTACTTTACCGTTATAATTATTTCTTAATATTTTGTTACAAATTCGGAGAAAAAGCCCTTAAGGAAAACCTTGTATGAAAATATTTGTTATCTTTGTAACAAAGAAAAAAAAAAAAAACAAAGCTATCGCCACATTGAACAAACAGTAAATTATTAATCCCTTTAGAATAGAATGATATGGTTTTATATTTTTTACATTATTTGTTCTACAGTTCCTTTCTGTGCTTTCTTTCAAATGCAAAATATTATGTGAAGTGTTGATCTCTATATTTTCATAAGGAGAAAATTTGGATGAAAAAATTAAACAAAAGGCCATAAAAACGTTATAATATGTATATTTTACAGGGCTGTAAATATTAGCATTTATTGATTTTACCCAGAAAAATTGCCTAGACAAACGGACAAACAGACAAACATAGGGACAACAAATTAATCCTAAAAGAGTTTTGTTTTTTCATTTTGCGTAAAGGGACCTGAACATTTCAAACTATGATACAAATAAATTTATATATTTTAAACACTTGGTGATTTATCCCAAGGGTAAACAGGTGTCCCAAAAGTCAACGCTTTCCCTTGGAAGGCTGGTAGGCCAGCTCATGACTGACCAGAATATCAAATTATGACCTCAGCAAAAAGTAGATAGTCTTCGAGTTGATGGTACTTTTATAAATTCGAATAGATTTTTGAGAGTCAAAGCTAACCAGTTCTAAATTCTAAGAATACAATTTTTGTTGCGCAACTCTGAATAGTCATGCTATTGATAAAGTCAAAAATAAACCTTGAAATGCTGTTACATGAGGAAGAAAAATAAAAACCCAATTTATGAGCAATTTTTTGTAATTAGGTTAGTTCGATACCACACCCTGAAAAAAAATGTCCTATGTTAGTTTTGCAAATTGTCTTAAATAACGGCTCATCAAATATTGTTTTTCAAATGATCTGGCAATTTCTGTGTATTACTTTTGAAAAAAAAGTTATTGCTATTTTACTACCAAAGGAGCTGCGTATTTTTTTAAATAATTAGAATTTAGAATGAAAGAGTGGCGGGCAGTAAAAATATTTGACGTTCATTAGAAATGCCATTTAACACGCGTTAGAGTGAGATAAATAGTGACGCTATTTAAAATGAGTTGGAATGAGATAGTAACGCAGTTAAACGTGGTTGAATGAGAGAGGCATAATTGATATAGAATACAGTGAGATAAATAGTGACGTGGTGCATTCCTTCTGAGAATATTTGTTAGTTTCCACTTTTGTAATAACAACTTTAGTAAAAAATTTTTGTAAAGAAATTTTTGGTCCAATTTATTTTCCCGCAAGTGTAAAACCAGCTCAACGGGCGAAAAATATTTAAAGAATGGGTAATGGTGACAATTAACCGTCACAATATTATTATGTATCTCTAAAGGAGTGTCTGAAATGTTCCGAGGGTAAACTGATAAATCAAACACTCAAAAAACCACTTTTAGCCGACCATAATAAATTTACGTCCCGACGTGATAGCAAGTAGGATCAATGCCGTGTGACGATGATCGAAATACACTAATAAATTAGATAAAATAAAATACGTGTTACTTTTGACCCTGCCTCGTCCACTCTATTCGTATTTTTGCTATGGTGACGCGAGCTTAGAGACCGGGACGAATTTCCCCCCGCGCGCTATCGTAAAATAGAATAAGCCACGCCCGGAATTGGTTTTTGTTTTGGCTATGTCATACTCTTAACTTGAGATTGAAATTTGACGTGCGTGCAAAAGAGATGGCATGTTAGGCGGGCGTCGTCGCACGCACGTCAAATTTCAATCTCAAGTTGATGTTGATGAAAATCAGAATTACGTGGTAGACCCGCTGATCGACGATGCACAATCTACAGGGATAATTTGGCAGTGTTGATCTCCATTTCCAGAATATTGCAAATAAGTTTATCTGCATCTATATTTTTAAACAGAAGCTGTACGGAAAAGTTTGGTATAACTAATAGTACTAACCGATGAGCGTTTTCGTAAGTGAGCGGCTTCCTCTCGATCTTTGTAGCGGCAAACCACGCCCACGAGAGGGGGGCGGGGCTTCTGCCACCTTCCACCAGCTCCCACGCTGATACCCTTTGTTTATCCGTTAGACGAAGACCCTGGATGTTATACCGTATGTTTAGTAATAAGAAATACATTTTAACAAAAAGTATGACGACATGACAATATGACATGGGAAGAATCTTATATTTGGTCGTTTGGTGCGCATTGCGGCTCAGGTCTAAACAAGCAGAAATAAACCAACCATGTCCACACAATCAAGCAAGAAGGTCTATGTATCTCAAAGCCTACCTGTTTGAATTTTTGATATTTGTTTATTATTTTATATCTTCTGTCTGTCAATCATCCATCAATCATGAGATTTAAATTTTTGTTTAGTTATAAAAGTTATATATAAAGTTATTGTGCGTCTTTTTGGCGGAACTAATGTGCGGAGTGACATCATCATCATCAAAATATGAAAATGAATTAATTCTACTGTATTTTGGTCCTCAACACTGTATATCAGTTTCCTCATCAGGCAACACTGCCCGGCAGTCGCTTTCCTGCTCCTATCGTGAGTAGTTATTTACGTGTACCACTACCATATCGGACAATACATGTAAGAACATATTCATGTTCGTTACTGTTTTGTTAGCATTAACGCTACCCTTTTTATCGTTACCATCTTTTTCATTCCACCCAAAGGTTGCCTGGAATATATTGCTTTTAGCAATAAGTTCCGCCTTTGTACACAATGTCTGTCTTTTATGTGAAAATGTGTTGTAAATTATGTTTGTAAAGGTACAAAAAGTGTAATAAATAAAATAAAATAAAAATATTCCTCCTCTTTTTATTGGTACCCACTCTCGTCGCAGACATATGAAGTTACGAATGAACACACAGTTTTATTATCCTTAAAGAATTGTTGAAATATTATAGTCAAAGTTACTTGACTGGAAGATATGTACCTGTTTCTTGTCACTATCAAATCCTGTGATCTTGTTTCCCTTCTGATCGACCAGGCAGCCGAGCGGCTCGCACGCGATCACCTGGAAATGTTTATTGTGTAGGGAACAGTGGGCCTATTATGTATCTCTAGTTGCCAACTGGACGAGGTGCGTATCATAAAAACATAGATATACTATTGAATTCCGATTATCTAAGGATATGTTCGCACTTGAAGTGAGGACAGAGTTCGTAAATAGTTCAATACCCACTAAAGGCAATTTTGAAAATTCTGTTTTTATCTATGTTTTTGATGATAGGCACCCAGTCCAGTTGGCAACTAAAGATACAGAATAGGGGGGCAGGTTGTAGCGTAGCGCCCTTATGTTTTCAGGATATTACTAATATTAGAAAAATTCGGCCAAGCGCGATTCGGATTCGCACACGAAGGGTTCTGTGTGGCACAGAACCCAATACGAGTATGGTACCCTTAAGAGCGGTTTCGCAGTTTATGAACGACTATCACAGGTAGCGGTGAGTGACCGAAGTTCAACATATTCATTTTGAAAAAGGTACCGAAAATTTAATAAATAGAACATAAAGATTCAGAAAATGTAAGCACTCCATTTAATTTAACAAGATACCGAAATGACGAACCCTTACCTCAATAATAGTGTTTTTAGGCAAAGGCAGCAACTGCCGCACACACTGCACGGACAGTCCATGTCGATCGCCCAGTTCTTTCTTGAGCTTCTTCATTAAATTCTGGTAGTGTTTCCTATTATTGTCATCCCCACCCTCGGCCAGCGTCGAGTGGATCAGTGTTGCCAGCATATCGAGTAACGTAGTGAACAGGTTGCTGCGATACAGACTAAATTCACTACGCTGTAATAAGGCGGTATATGGACCGACGACGCAGCGAACTTTTCAGGTTTTAGACTCATAGGTTTTAGTATGAGCGACGAATGAGGCCAATGTTTGCGTTTAGTAATCAATGGTTATAATTTTAATGCTCTATAAGCTCGCTGTGTCGGTTATGATTGCTAACGCTAATGGGAGGCGAGCATTAAAGTGGTTATGAATTTATGATAAATAAATTAAATTTAGGCCTCAACTTGGTTAGTCACAATTTTAAATACATTTTAAACATTTATGTGAAAAATAAAAAAAAATCAATGAAATTACTAGAATGACAAGGCTTCGTAGTCCAATACCAACAATAATTTTGAGTATATAGTATACTGATAACAGATATTTAATACAACAAATAAATTTCCCTACCGCCTTCTATAATTTATAATAATATAACATACATAAACTCATACCTCTCTAACAGAAGAGAAGCCAGGCTCTTAAGATGCCCATCGGCTGTGATCCTGACACACCTTTACATTCATAAATCGATGCACACGCGCTCTTTCACAAACTTTTATAACTGATTCTGTAAAGCTTACGCTTTCAATCATCTATCATAGTAAAGAAGTCATAAAATTTTCACTGCCTACGTCTTTTAGCTACGTCTATCCAGTTACCTATTGTTGTACGCATCGATGAGTTGATGCGCGACCAATTGAGTCAGCAGGACAGCCCAATCCGACGTCAGTTGGTAGGACCTGCCGATGCGTTTTGTAACCATTACTAAAAAGTTCAATCTGATCCCTGTCAGTGTAAAATGTGCTGTTATAAAAAGGGAAACATAATTCGAGTGGTGACCGCACGTGCACAGAACTTTTTGCTGGAAAAGCAAGCAATTGGTCAAGAACAACAATAAAAAAATATGAAAAAATTTAAATATCACTTTGAAAAAAAAAGTTTGTATAGTAAATTTTCACTCTAGGGTAGACATCGTCTACCCTGGCGTCATAATTTTTTTTTAAAAAGTGTTATTTAAATCTTTTCATATTTTTTTTATTGTTGTTCTTGACCAATTGCTTGCTTTTCCAGCAAAAAGTTCTGTGCACGCCACTGCCGCAGACCATCTTTTTAGATAAGTTGCTTGATGAATCAGTAGGTGGTCAGAAGTAGATATTGTAAAAATGTTTTATACTGTTATTAGATACCATTAGCAAAAAGTTTATACTTTAATCCCTGTAAGTGTAGAATGTGTTGATATAAAAGGAGAGATAATATTTCAAAGGTGAGTGTAGAATGTGTTGTATATTTCAAAAATTCTAAAACGCGCTCTACATTCTCGCCGAGGTTCTCGCCATGAAGCATACAAATCTATATAAGTAAAGGAGATAGACTCTATTGCTTTTCACCTTACTCGTATAACTTTGTCCCCTTGTTGAGTCTCTGAGATAGATAATACATTTATAGTACATTTTCGTACATTCATTAGCTAGTATTTCAGCGTTTACAGGAAGTCAGTTGAATGGTCGGATTCTTGTATGATTTCAGGATGCGTTCAAGAAAAAATAACATGCCTTTGGAAATGTGTGTTGATGACGTCACTGAAGGTCAAATGAACGACAGCTTTTATCTAATAAAGGATATTCACGTATATTTCAAAATCTGTCTACTACCATTTAACTGAGGTAGTTCTTGAGGTTGATGCGCGGTGCGGGAGGGGTGTGGTGACGTGACGTGAATTGAAGCGAGACTTCAAGCGAGAGAGAGAGACGCGAGACGCAATTTCACCCCTCCCGCACTGCTTTCAGTCAGAACACTCAGTCAAACGGTAGGGCTGTAAAATCAGTTAGGTGGATGTGACGTGACGGATCGCTTTCCCAAAGGCAAAACTTTTGATTGTTTTTCTTATTTTTGAATAATTTGATATTCAAAGTGAATATTCAATAGTTTAATGTTAATTAGGCTATTCTAGCAAAGTTGTGTAAGTTTATGCATTTCTTTGTAAATGATCTCGCACTTTAAAGCGTGATTATAGTCGTTACGCAGGATCATTTAAAATGTAGCGCATAATAGTTATTTAAGATAAACGTGCGGAAAGTAACGTTTTATACGAATAAGTGCCAAATTCATTGGATAAAAACCTTTTACGCTCAAGTATCTTACAACATTTTTCAATGCATTTTGCGAGGAAATACAACAAAAAAATAAGCATAATAAGGAATGGTGTTTATCATCATTCAATTATTGCTAGAGCGCGCATACTTATAAATAATTGTTTTTTTTTTGGACAGCAAAACCTCCTTGTAGTCCCCTATCAAACGTACATCCGTGTGCTCCTTGGTGATGCAAGTGTGGAAGTAGTCTCAATCTCTTCGTTTGACCTTAGAAAATCATAATTTTGATGGTGTCACTCTTGAAAATGTTGCGTTTGGGTGCTGCGCGCAAAAAACAAAATGGCCGCCATCGCAAACACGTTTTCCTATTTATTTCAGTAACCGTTGGGATGACGAAAAAAAATTTTGAACAAAAAATGTAGCTACGCAAATTTTGCACACAAAAGGTTATTACAACTTTTTATGTAGGATCAACAGTTTTCTCATAAAACGTAATTAATTTTTTTTTCTAAAATAAAAATTTATGTCACAGTATGAGCCTTTTGCAAGCGCAAATTTACATGCATGACATTATTTACAGGGCCAGTAGATAATCCTCATTATAATTAAGTAAAAATAAAAATAATAATGATAATGTGACGACCCCATCGCCCTCTGGTGTACGTCCAGTACGTCCAGTGCTATCAGTCACCGCAGGGCGGCTTGTGGCGAGCCGATGGTGAGTGGCGACACCACGGACCCTACCTTCAAGGGACGCTATCACACATTTACACACATACACACAACTTGCTTTAACCAGCCGGCCCGAGTGGAGATGCAAGAGCGGAACCTATGTTCCAGGTTGAAAATGTAAAATGTTATAACGCCGGGGGCACTTGACAACCTTAGCTGCTTACATAGTGTTGGCCCCTGGCCACCCCATGGTGGCTAGATAAGGGGCCCACAACGGCTATCCTGCTGGATAGTTACCAAGAGGCAAGTCACCATCTGCTATACTTAAATTTGTGAGAGATTTTCGAGGCAGATGTCCGTTATCTCACTCCATAGCCCTGTTATCCGGCCCATTTGGCATCCAATCCTCATAGCCCACTCCAAGTCGCTTCCTCCCTGGCAATAGTTTGGCAACTGTGGGGGAATGTCCGTTAGTGTATCTCAATGATACATTGAGGGAGAGGCCTCTATGGATGCAGCCATCTCACATTTAGATTAAATGGTACCAAAGGCCTCTTCAATGTTGGCTTCGGCCCCATGAATGCCTTTCAAATGACCGGGTCCCTGTGGGCCCGTGACTGAAAAATGTACCAACATAATAATAATTATTATTATATAATAATACATTAAAAAACATCCCCTTTCCCTTATGCTGTGCCGTAGGAAATTGAAAAATAAAAAGTAACACTATGGTTTAAACTTAAATGAAAATAGTGTGGAAGAATTATAATGTTAACAGATTTTTGTAGACATATTGGAGACAATAATACTTGTCACTCCTGCAATTTTACATTTTTTAAACAATCATCGTCACTTTCAATGCAAATCTTACTTAGACCTAAATATTCATCATCGTCTAGCTCGCACTTTTCCATATTGTCACAATGGCCGGGATTACCTTAGTACTTGCACATTTCAGTACACCGGAGTCCATTTGACTTGACATGTACATGAAGGAGAGCAATGCGTTTTGGAGCATGAGCAGCGACAAAGTTCCAAGATAAGCTCTGGTGCACAAGGATTGGTACAAGCAACAGGCTCGTATGCACCTCCTACTTTGTTCCATCCAAAATCTGAGGGTGGTGGGTTATTGGAATGCTGAATTAGGTCCTGATTACACTCAAAACACTGAAGGTGAGCCCTTAGCAACGCCGGATCCAGTGCAGATCTTGTTGAAGGAAGGTTCTCATCTTGACATTGTTTCTTTGTAAACAACAACCATCGCACAGCTCGTATGTCGGTCAGTGTTGTTTTGGGGATAAAGCTGACAAATGAACGCTTCTAAGTTAGTCCTGACATCTTTAGTGAGTAACAGTGTAGGCCATAATTTAGCCATACCTTTTTAGCAGCGTATTATTTGCGAAATTAAAGGCTTTTCACCACTTTATTTTACCTTTGCCAGCAAATTATCCTGTTGTTTGATCCATGGTCTGAAGCTTACACCGAGATCACTACATGTCTTCACTGTGTGCCATGCCATCTACTATCACAGCCTTTCCTTGTAGCTCTTCATTTTCTCCTAAAATATCACGTATGGTGGAAGCATGATCATCTTCGTTTTCTTCGACAGGTATCTCTTGCATTGATTCAAGAGCATCCGTAAGTTTGTATTTAGCTAGGACAATGGTGCATACTCCCACCAACTGCAAACAACGCCTTCGGTAGTGCTGAAAACTCGTAGTTGCTTAAATTGTGCCTCAAATCTTTATCAGGTCTGCTTCTGGAAGCTATCAACAATCTTGAAATAAGAGATAAGTCTGTCTTCATGGCAAAGGTTTTGTCTTTGAATGTAATTTTAACCTTCTTTGCGGCCGTTTTACACGTTCTAAACAATCATTTTAAACAAAGAAATATATAATACAGTTAATTTGGCGTATAAATTAATCACAGGTCTTTACATATTTTAGGACCTGTTAATAATTTATTATTGCAAGCGCATATTTACATGCTCGATATTATTTATTATAATATTTTAATTATTATTATTATTTATTTCACTTATTAAATAATGTCAAGCATGTAAAAATTCACTTGCCATACCCTCATTCTGAGACATATTCATATTATTTTTTTAAATATAAAAGCACTTTTTATGAGAAAACGGTTGATCCTACATAAAAAGTTATAATAACCTTTTGTGTGCAAAATTTGCGTAACTACACTTTTTATATCAAACTTTTTTCCGTAATCACAACCTTTACTGATATAAATAGGAAAACGTGTTTGCGATGGCGGCCATTTTGTTTTTTGCGCGCAGCACCCAAACGCAACATTTTCAAGAGTGACACCATCGAAATTATGTTTCTCTAAGGTCAAACGAAGAGATTGAGACTACTTCCACACTTGCATCATCAAGGAGCACACGGGAACCTATTTTTGTACATTTGACAGGGGACTATTGCATCTTTGTAATTTTTAAAATTTTATGACTTGCACCTTGCACCACAGAGTCAAAAGCTTAAAAAAATTACTTTATTTCACGCGTGAAATAAAGGATTTCAGTACTGTTTTATTTCACGCGTGAAATAAAGAGTCGGTTTCCGCATAATTTTGTTACACAAAAAAGAAAACTTTACGAGCAACTGCATTGAAAAATAACATAACTTTGCTACAAAACCTTAATTAACATTAAACTACTGTCAGGTAATGCCATAAATCATATTCAATTAATACTTTTACTTAACACATTAAGGAAAGCGTTTTGGAAACGTAAATATTGGCGAACTAAAAAAGAGGCCAATTGAAGTAAAATACATGTGGAGGATCGCACCTTGTGAAATTAGACGGGTTAAAAATACACCTATCGGAATAAGTCCATACCACTACAAAAACAGGTCTGTCCCGCTCTATGTCCATACCTCCGAATAGCGTCAAACATGCCGCCCGCCAAAGAGAACCTTAGTTGCAAGGCTGATGGCGCCTCATCCTGCCAGTTATCACTGCAGTTGGACCGGTCGTGTTCTCGAGCGTGTGTCAGGTAATGTTGGAGTTGAGCGTGGATTGAGCTTAGTAAGCTTTCCTGTAAGAAGAGAGGGCAATATTTAATTTTATATTATATATATATATATATATATATATATATATATATATATATATATCGTCACGACATGAGTCCCTGAGGGGGTGTCAGAGGTGTTCCGAATGTATACTGTGAAATACACGTCTAAGTCCACACTCCGCACACTCGCGTTTCACAAACGATTATTACGTTCCAACGTGATGGGTGGTGAGCCCTATCGCCGTACTTCGGGCACAAATACACGCTTTTCAGGGCATGCAGGTTTCCTTACGATGTTTTCCTTCACCGTTCAGCAAGTGGTAAGTATTAAGTAATATAAATACTATGCACAGAAATTCCGAAAAACTCATGCCCTACAGGGGATCGAATCTGGATCTCAAGATTGAGAGGCCAGCGTTCTACCCCTGAGCTACCACCGTTGTATATAATTTTCTTCTTCTAAATTATGAAAGAGACTGAAGTCCACACCAAAACTTAAGTGAAATAGAATCCTAAATACCATCGCCATTTGAAACTTAACAAAACCAGAAAAAAAAATTGCCAGTGAGCTGGCACTAAACTACAACTAATGGTATCTTTTATTGTGTTGATTATATTTTGGTTTATTATTTAGATAAAAGCATCTTCACATATTTTTTCGGCACTACCAAAATTTATCCACATCACCAAAAGTTAACTGGAAGATAATGCTAACTAGGAATGAGTTCGCCTTATGTACAAGTTTCATGTGCAATAAAGAATTTTTATTATTATTACAACTGCTCCCATTACATATTTACGGCGCGACAAGGCTATTTTAGCATGTGAATGGGTCGTGGCCAAAATCGGAACGCACGCTGCTATCCTAATAATCCTAATAAAACGTTACCCTTGTTCCCTAGCTGCGTCCCACTGTCAAATTCAAATAGTATATTTCGTAAAGTAGGTATACATAATACACTTTTTACAAGTCAAATTTAATCTTGTAAAATTATATCTAATAAAATAATAACATTAACATGAACTAAATTAAAGGTTTATTTAATTGATACGATTAAAATGATAGGTAAAATCTATAATTATACAAGGTGAAATCCAATCAAGTGCCCGAACCCATACCGGAGACCCGGTCAGGGACCAGGAACAAGGTTCAATGATCACCAACCGAGCCCCCAGCACGAATCTAGGCGGCCGACCAAATACCATCGATATACTAATAGGTTACATATATAAATACATGCCTGCCTCCGCCCATTCGATTAGTCTTGCTAAGAAGAAGGGCAAGAAACTTAGCAAGATCATGTCAATGACATCCACGCGCCAAAAGAGCCTTGTCGCACTGTACCGTCACCATCATCGATTTTATTATGACCACCACACAAAGAGCGATTTCTTTTTGCTTTGTTAAAACTCGCCTATAAGTTTAAAAATACATATATACCGGTACCTGTACTCGCTTAAGAATGGAATCACAATAAAAGCTAACCAAGAACAAGCCGAGTGTAAATTAAATATAAACAATATAGATCCGAATAACTATTTAATCCTCAACAATAAAAGCTGGGGGTCTACCTCGTAACTCGATGGCGTGCGTAATGGACTTCATTTTGACGTTTGAATCCCAGAGCTGAGTTCAAATTAATCGTCGGGTGAAGACCGCCTAACATGCCATCTCTTTTGCACGCGTTGAATTTTTATATGTTATCGTGCTCTCAGATTCACGCGTTGGTAGTGAAGTTCATTACGATTACCATCGGCCTTACGCGGTAAGCCCGCTGGTCGAGAGATTACCTTCTGATCATCCTGGTGCCTAAGACAGGTGAGCACGAGCGACAGTAGCGGCTCGTGCGCGACGCGCAGCCCCGCGCCCCCGCAGCTGCTCCCCGTGCACCCGCCGCCGCCGCCGCTGATGCCGCGCTTGCCGCCGCTGCCGCCGCCACTAGACCTGCGATACATAGCTTACTTACAGTACCTGGCAGTAAATAATGCACATCGGCTATCTTCGGCTTCGTAGTGTCTCTGTTAGTGCTTCGTGCGACAGAGATGACGCTACGACACGATGTGCATTATTTACTGCCGGGACCTGTACTTTGCGAGTGTAACACACACACAACATAATATACAACATGTAACAGAAAGGTGTAACCATATTTGAAGGGCTTATTCAGTCAATGGTATAGAACAACTTTTACTATGGAGCCAAACCTGAAATCTCAAAAAAAAATCTGCCTTTCCATACATTTCGGCCGAGCGACATTGCATTTTTCTATGAAACAGTACATTTTTTTTTGAGATTTCGAGAGAGGGTTTGTTCGATAGTAAAAGTTGTTTTATACCATTGATTGAATAAGCTAAGCTCTTCAAAAGGGTACACCTTTCTGTTACACATTGTATATATGATTATATATATATTTTTTATTATTTTCTACCTGTCAACCACTCGACTGATGACGGCCTCACTGATGAAGCCGAAATATATCGAAAGCATAAAGTTTATTTTTTCGAAACTATGACAGAAATAAATTTCTATGTTTGAACACTTGGCGATTTATCCATCGCAAGGAGATATAAATTAACATTATATCATTGCAGTATAGAAACGCAGAAATAAAAGTAAATCTGGATGTGAGGAGCTCTGAACCGGGAATCGAACCCGGGACCTCTCGCTTGCCGGGCGATTGCTCTAACCTCTGAGCTATCCAGGTCTCAACACAACTCGTGAATTTACCGATGTGCTTTCCCATACTGCAATGTTATTTATAGATACCCACTTTATAGTGAGCCACTTGGCGCCTAGAGGACGCTAGTGTATTCAAAGCTAGTCAAAGACCATTATGCCCTACCGTCACTTGTTACAGTATCGGGTAGTGAAGAATACACATTTCTCTTATCGAAACTATGACAGAAATAAATTTCTATGTTTGAACACTTGGCGATTTATCCATCGCAAGGAGATATAAATTAACATTATATCATTGCAGTATAGAAACGCAGAAATAAAAGTAAATCTGGATGTGAGGAGCTCTGAACCGGGAATCGAACCCGGGACCTCTCGCTTGCCGGGCGATTGCTCTAACCTCTGAGCTATCCAGGTCTCAACACAACTCGTGAATTTACCGATGTGCTTTCCCATACTGCAATGTTATTTATAGATACCCACTTTATAGTGAGCCACTTGGCGCCTAGAGGACGCTAGTGTATTCAAAGCTAGTCAAAGACCATTATGCCCTACCGTCACTTGTTACAGTATCGGGTAGTGAAGAATACACATTTCTCTTATCGAAACTATGACAGAAATAAATTTCTATGTTTGAACACTTGGCGATTTATCCATCGCAAGGAGATATAAATTAACATTATATCATTGCAGTATAGAAACGCAGAAATAAAAGTAAATCTGGATGTGAGGAGCTCTGAACCGGGAATCGAACCCGGGACCTCTCGCTTGCCGGGCGATTGCTCTAACCTCTGAGCTATCCAGGTCTCAACACAACTCGTGAATTTACCGATGTGCTTTCCCATACTGCAATGTTATTTATAGATACCCACTTTATAGTGAGCCACTTGGCGCCTAGAGGACGCTAGTGTATTCAAAGCTAGTCAAAGACCATTATGCCCTACCGTCACTTGTTACAGTATCGGGTAGTGAAGAATACACATTTCTCTTATCGAAACTATGACAGAAATAAATTTCTATGTTTGAACACTTGGCGATTTATCCATCGCAAGGAGATATAAATTAACATTATATCATTGCAGTATAGAAACGCAGAAATAAAAGTAAATCTGGATGTGAGGAGCTCTGAACCGGGAATCGAACCCGGGACCTCTCGCTTGCCGGGCGATTGCTCTAACCTCTGAGCTATCCAGGTCTCAACACAACTCGTGAATTTACCGATGTGCTTTCCCATACTGCAATGTTATTTATAGATACCCACTTTATAGTGAGCCACTTGGCGCCTAGAGGACGCTAGTGTATTCAAAGCTAGTCAAAGACCATTATGCCCTACCGTCACTTGTTACAGTATCGGGTAGTGAAGAATACACATTTCTCTTATCGAAACTATGACAGAAATAAATTTCTATGTTTGAACACTTGGCGATTTATCCATCGCAAGGAGATATAAATTAACATTATATCATTGCAGTATAGAAACGCAGAAATAAAAGTAAATCTGGATGTGAGGAGCTCTGAACCGGGAATCGAACCCGGGACCTCTCGCTTGCCGGGCGATTGCTCTAACCTCTGAGCTATCCAGGTCTCAACACAACTCGTGAATTTACCGATGTGCTTTCCCATACTGCAATGTTATTTATAGATACCCACTTTATAGTGAGCCACTTGGCGCCTAGAGGACGCTAGTGTATTCAAAGCTAGTCAAAGACCATTATGCCCTACCGTCACTTGTTACAGTATCGGGTAGTGAAGAATACACATTTCTCTTATCGAAACTATGACAGAAATAAATTTCTATGTTTGAACACTTGGCGATTTATCCATCGCAAGGAGATATAAATTAACATTATATCATTGCAGTATAGAAACGCAGAAATAAAAGTAAATCTGGATGTGAGGAGCTCTGAACCGGGAATCGAACCCGGGACCTCTCGCTTGCCGGGCGATTGCTCTAACCTCTGAGCTATCCAGGTCTCAACACAACTCGTGAATTTACCGATGTGCTTTCCCATACTGCAATGTTATTTATAGATACCCACTTTATAGTGAGCCACTTGGCGCCTAGAGGACGCTAGTGTATTCAAAGCTAGTCAAAGACCATTATGCCCTACCGTCACTTGTTACAGTATCGGGTAGTGAAGAATACACATTTCTCTTATCGAAACTATGACAGAAATAAATTTCTATGTTTGAACACTTGGCGATTTATCCATCGCAAGGAGATATAAATTAACATTATATCATTGCAGTATAGAAACGCAGAAATAAAAGTAAATCTGGATGTGAGGAGCTCTGAACCGGGAATCGAACCCGGGACCTCTCGCTTGCCGGGCGATTGCTCTAACCTCTGAGCTATCCAGGTCTCAACACAACTCGTGAATTTACCGATGTGCTTTCCCATACTGCAATGTTATTTATAGATACCCACTTTATAGTGAGCCACTTGGCGCCTAGAGGACGCTAGTGTATTCAAAGCTAGTCAAAGACCATTATGCCCTACCGTCACTTGTTACAGTATCGGGTAGTGAAGAATACACATTTCTCTTATCGAAACTATGACAGAAATAAATTTCTATGTTTGAACACTTGGCGATTTATCCATCGCAAGGAGATATAAATTAACATTATATCATTGCAGTATAGAAACGCAGAAATAAAAGTAAATCTGGATGTGAGGAGCTCTGAACCGGGAATCGAACCCGGGACCTCTCGCTTGCCGGGCGATTGCTCTAACCTCTGAGCTATCCAGGTCTCAACACAACTCGTGAATTTACCGATGTGCTTTCCCATACTGCAATGTTATTTATAGATACCCACTTTATAGTGAGCCACTTGGCGCCTAGAGGACGCTAGTGTATTCAAAGCTAGTCAAAGACCATTATGCCCTACCGTCACTTGTTACAGTATCGGGTAGTGAAGAATACACATTTCTCTTATCGAAACTATGACAGAAATAAATTTCTATGTTTGAACACTTGGCGATTTATCCATCGCAAGGAGATATAAATTAACATTATATCATTGCAGTATAGAAACGCAGAAATAAAAGTAAATCTGGATGTGAGGAGCTCTGAACCGGGAATCGAACCCGGGACTTTTATTTCTGCGTTTCTATACTGCAATGATATAATGTTAATTTATATCTCCTTGCGATGGATAAATCGCCAAGTGTTCAAACATAGAAATTTATTTCTGTCATAGTTTCGATAAGAGAAATGTGTATTCTTCACTACCCGATACTGTAACAAGTGACGGTAGGGCATAATGGTCTTTGACTAGCTTTGAATACACTAGCGTCCTCTAGGCGCCAAGTGGCTCACTATAAAGTGGGTATCTATAAATAACATTGCAGTATGGGAAAGCACATCGGTAAATTCACGAGTTGTGTTGAGACCTGGATAGCTCAGAGGTTAGAGCAATCGCCCGGCAAGCGAGAGGTCCCGGGTTCGATTCCCGGTTCAGAGCTCCTCACATCCAGATTTACTTTTATTTCTGCGTTTCTATACTGCAATGATATAATGTTAATTTATATCTCCTTGCGATGGATAAATCGCCAAGTGTTCAAACATAGAAATTTATTTCTGTCATAGTTTCGATAAGAGAAATGTGTATTCTTCACTACCCGATACTGTAACAAGTGACGGTAGGGCATAATGGTCTTTGACTAGCTTTGAATACACTAGCGTCCTCTAGGCGCCAAGTGGCTCACTATAAAGTGGGTATCTATAAATAACATTGCAGTATGGGAAAGCACATCGGTAAATTCACGAGTTGTGTTGAGACCTGGATAGCTCAGAGGTTAGAGCAATCGCCCGGCAAGCGAGAGGTCCCGGGTTCGATTCCCGGTTCAGAGCTCCTCACATCCAGATTTACTTTTATTTCTGCGTTTCTATACTGCAATGATATAATGTTAGTTTATTTTTTCATTATTATCATCTAATGCTTAAAACTACAAATAAAAAGCTAGTACAGCTAAATTTATATTTATTCATATTAGAACAAAAATTGTTTTATAACATTATTTTGTTAGAAGAAAAGTGACAATGATTCTATTTTTAAATTTCGGTATTGTGTTCATAAAGTATGTCAATATAAACTCGTTTTGAAGTTTATGATTCGAATTTTACTATATAAGAGTAGATAAAATCCATTAAAACCTTTTATATTTACTTTATGTTATAGTATGTCCTTTTATGTCCAAGCCTTTTATGGTTATACTTTACTAGCGACACGCCCCGGCTTCGCACGGGCATGTTTTATAGATATAAACCTTCCTCTTGATTCACTCTATCTATTAAAAAAAAAACCGCATCTAAATCCGTTGCGCAGTTTTAAAGATCTAAGCATACATAGGGCCAGACAGACAGCGGGAAGCGACTTTGTTTTATACTATGTAGTGATACTTACCCTTTATAACTGGGACTCTGATGACTTTTACAGTCTCTGTGAGACCCACTGTTGCCACTGCTACTATTGTTACAGTTCCCACTGCATCCGGCTCCCCAACCACTTTCCAGTATCTAAAGAAAAAACAATAAGTTTTGAAGAAACCATTAAAGGAGGCAAGAAGATAATAAAGCCGATTCTGAAGGCTTTAATTTTAGTTTTAGTGCTGTCACAACAAAATTTATTTTGTTGCAAAATAGTCCTTAATAGCTAGGAACAGAAACTAAATTACTTTGGAATAATTTTAGTTTTGACAGCACTAAAACTAAAATTAAAGCCTTCAGAATCAGCTACAATGTAGTTAGTTTCTACTAAAATACGTCATATGGCATCTTGCTATGAGGTAGGGCTGCTCATCAAAGCAATAAAATCTATTACTTCAATAGTTCATAGTTTAACAAAAATCTTTACCATGTGGAAGAACAGAAAAATAGTCAAGATGGAAAACAGCCAAATCCGGAAATAGAGCGTGTCAAGAGTGGGTTAAGTGTATTAGATCCCAAGTTTGATTGCTTCCTATTCTAAATATTATTTCTTTACCTATGAAATTGCCATTTTCTATAGAGACTTTGAAGGAAACTCAGTTTTCAGTACAGACATTTTTGCATTTTATTTAGGAATGACAAATCCAAGTTACGATTTTTTTTTGTGTATGAATGAGACAACATTAAGCTATTGAAAAGTGTCAGCTGTAAGAATTCATTACGAATCTTATCATGGAAACGGATGGCATTTAGGACGAACTGAGGTGCGATTGTGTGAGGAAATAGTCATGAAATCGTCTATCGCTATTGCTTTAAAGGTAACGTGATTGGCTAGAAATGACGTGACTCATCACTTCTAGCCAATCACGCGTACTTTTGAAAGCAATAGTGATTGATGTTGAAGTTAGACAATAAGGCATCTGTTTTTGAAAATTTCATTTTATTATCAAATTGACAATAAAAACAAAATTTAATACGTAGATGTAAAACCTTGAAATCAACTTTCACACAAAAAATCATGAACTCATGAATCTGTAAGAAAATATCGGAAATTTCATATGTTAAGACCTATTATTTTCCTTTCTTTCGCACATTGTAACGATCTTTGATCGATCTTCTTGCGAAAGCTAAGGCGCCAAGTATAGTTAACAAAATTCACCTGTCCAGCTTGCTTGAGCACTCGTCCTTGAACGGCGGCTGGCAACTTGGCAACGAGCGGCGCCACTAGCCACACAGACTCTGACCATTTGCTCGACCGCTCCGACCCATTCCTGAATAGGAAAAATTTAATTGAATATTTTTTTGGACTTGTGGTTTCAAATACACGCACGAGTCGTTAGTTCAAATTACGGGCCCTTACGCTCAAATCAGTTCAGTTTTAACAAAAATTTCAAATGTAAAGATAAGTCCTTACCGTACTATAAGAGCACCAAAATGTTTCCACCTTCAAATGGGTGACGCTCACACATTTGGAATCAGTGCTCATCTGAACACAGTGATAGTTGGACGCCTTAAGTGCACTTAAAGTTAATCATCTGTTTTTAATTTACATAAATGACCTTCCCTATTTAATTAAAGACTTAACTAAGATAGTACTATTCGCAGACGACACGTCACTTATTTTTAAAGTTAATAGACGTAAAGATATCCTTGACGACGCGAATACAACTTTATCGCTGGTGCTTGATTGGTTTACTGTAAATAATTTAGTTTTAAACGGAAAAAAGACAAAATGTATAAAATTCATGTTACCAAATGTTATTCAAGTGGATTGTAATTTGCTTTTGCAGGGGTCCAAGCTGGAGTTAGTTAACGAAACTAAGTTTTTGGGCATTACGGTAGACTCTCGTCTTCAGTGGGGTCCCCACATAGAAGCCCTATGTGGTAGACTTAGTTCGGCCGCATACGCTGTTAGACGCATAAGGCAAATTACTGATGTAGATACTGCTAGACTAGTCTATTTTAGTTACTTTCACAGCATTATGTCATACGGCATGCTGTTATGGGGTAGAGCCGCGGATACAGACGCAGTCTTTGTTTTGCAGAAGAGAGCAATTCGGGCTATTTATAATATGAAGCACCGGGATTCATTAAGAGAAAAGTTCAAAGAAATCAATATACTAACTGTTCCTTGTGAATATATTTACCAGGTCCTTAGATATGTTAGAAAAAATGTTGAGTCTCTCCCGAGGCTTGGTGAGCAACATTGTAAGGAAACCAGAAATAAGTATAAACTGGCTTTTCCAAAAATCAGACTCGCCAAAGTGAGTACCTCTTTCGTAGGACATGGTATAAGATTTTACAATAAACTTCCAAAAGAGGTCCTTACTTTGTCAGAGAATAAGTTTAAACAGTATATTAAGCAGGGCCTACTGAAAAAGGCATATTATAAAATAAATGAATATTTGGATGATGGTGAAGCATGGTGTTATAGTGATACTGATTTTGATGATAGTAGGTAATAATTTAATTAATTAATATAAATTTCTAACTTTTGATTCCTCTTAAGAGTTAACATTAATTAATTACAGACTGTAAAAGGAAATAGACTGTATGAGACAGGTAGACAAAGATATATATGTTTTTCTTTTTTCATTAACCTGAATTCCTGCTGTCTTGTATTTTCTTATCCCTTGGTTAAAGTAGATATAAGTAATTCAATGTATAGTTTAAGTTTATGTTAAAAAAAATGACATGATCTTGCCAAGTTTCTTGCCCGTTCTTCTTAGCAAGACTAATCGAATGGGCGGAGGTAGGCATGTATTTATATACGTAACCTATTACTATGTAGTATATAGGATGGGATTTGGTCGGCCGCCTGGATTCGTGCTGGGGGCTCGGTTGGTGATCATTGAACCTTGTTCCTGGTCCCTGGCCGGGTCTCCGGTATGGGTTCGGGCGGTTGATTGGATTTCACCTTGTATAATAATATTTTACCTATAATTTTAATTGTATATATATTGCTACATAAATTAAATAAACATTTAATCTAAGTAGTTCATGTACATTTATTATTTTATTACATATATTTTTATAAGATTAAAATTTGACTTGTGAAACGTGTATTATATATACCTACTTTGCAAAATAAACTTTTTGAATTTTGAATTTCATTTTAACAACTTTAGTAGTCTGATCAGTTTGCTGACCGTAGGTAGACAGATTGCGCACTCAAAAGTGTGCGCGCGTCGGCATTATGTTAACGCACGCATTCACAAACAACGCAATATATTTAAGGTGCCAGGGCTCATCTAAACTTTTGAAATCTTTGAGTTTATATGATTTATGACTTTTTTAAATCGTCAATTATTTTTAGAACTACAGTTCGGTAAATTTGACAGTTCTGACTGTTAATACCTGTCTTTATCAATCGGCTGCGTGAAGACGTTGAGCACTTGCCGCGCAACTGTGTCGAGCCACCCACTAAGCTCGGCCGAGCCGTGCGGGAATTGCTTGAACATCAGTTGTAGGTCCAGCCACGACATGCGCAGCGACCATTGTTCCAGGTTCTGGGAGAAAAACAGCAAACTATTATAGAAATAAATTTCTATGTTTGAACACGTGGCGATTTATCCATCACAAGGAGATATAAATTAACATTATGTCATTGCAGTATAGAAACGCAGAAAGAAAAGTAAATCTGGACGTGAGGAATCCCGGTTCAGAGCTCCTCACATCCAGATTTACTTTTCTTTCTGCGTTTCTATACTGCAACGACATAATGTTAATTTGTTTTGGTATACTTCGAAAAAAAGCATATGAAGGATACGAGGGGCATGCCAAAAGAAATTAGATACTCAAAAATTATAAAATTTATTCTTTATTACAAGTATCGATCTTTTCGAAGTATTCACCCTGAGCACGTATACACTTTTCTATACGTCTGAACTAATTGGAAAATACCAATGACCACTCTTCTTTAGACACCTCAGAAATCTCGAAAATATAGGCAGCCAGTGCATCTTCTTTGCTTTCAAACTTCTTCCCCTTTATTTTTTCTTTGATTTTTGGAAACAGGTAAAATCACAAGGTGCTAGGTCAGGGGAATATGGTGAGTGAGGGAGGATTGACGCATTTTTTGAGTCGAAAAAGTCAAGTGTTTTGGCAGACGTGTGCGACGCTGCATTGTCGTGGTGCCTGAGAAGGCGTCGGATTCCTGACTTCGGTCGCTTGTCACACCAAGCTGATATTACTGTTGGAGCACAAACTGTCACATACCATTTGGAGTTCATCGTTCTTTGATTCTCTAGCACTACAGTAGCAATATGATCCGTTTTGCTGAAAAACGAGGCGACCATTTGTTTCTGTGTGCTTCGTGCACGGCGACATTTCGTTGGAGTTGGCTCATCTTCAAAGCACCATACAGTCGAATGTCACTTTGTTTCGGGATCATAGTTATAAAGCCATGTTTCATCACCAGTCAGCATATCATACACATTTTTTTTCTCGCCACCGTCGAATTTATCTATCATGAATAGGCACAAATCCAACCGACGGTCTTCTGCTCATCGGTAAGCTTGTGCGGCACCCATCTCAAACAACATTTACGGAGAGAAAGGTGGTCGTGAATTATGGTTTGCATTGCTGCTGATCCAATTCCCTGTTCTCGCTCCAGCTCTACATACATAATTCGTTGGTTTTCGCGAATAAGTTTTTCGACTGCACGAACGTTTTCTTCTGTGACCGCGGTTGGCAGCCGACCTGTCTTCGCTTCATCTTTGAGACATCCCCGTCCTCTTTTAAATTCAGCAAACCAATTAAATACTGTTGTTCGTGAGCAACCAGACTCACCAAAAGTAGTAGCCAAAAGTTCAAAACATTCTTGAAGCTTAAAACTTTTTTATAGTCATAATAAATCATAGCGCCACAATCACTTCGACTGAGCTCCATTGCTGCAAGCGAATTCCCGCCAGATTCTCGGAAAAATTATGCTCATTCAAATAAAAAAAAAAAGAAATGATGTGCGTTCTATTTTCAGATATACCAACAAACAACCAGCCTATAAGATGATGTATAACTTGCCAGTGTCAATCAAAGGAGTAAATAGTATCTAACTTCTTTTGGCATGCCCCTCGTATAAGGGGTTAAATGACGCTACTCACAAATTCATTATAAGTCATAGATGAAGACTTATTCTGTTTCATTTAGAGTTTTACCGTCTAGTCATTTTAAGTCAAGAGTCAATTCCGTATAAAAACATGCAACTATTTCTTAGAGTTAATGAGTATCATCGTTTTTCCCGTATGGTCTACTTTGTGCGAGTTTAGGTGACATAAGTAACATATAAACATACATTGTGTCCCTCGTATAAGTGCTCATCCGAAAAGGGGTGAAACTAGACCTTATTTTATCGACAAAAAATTTTGGTTTTTTTTTTAGAAATTCTTTGTTTTATAAATTTACGTTTTAATTTTTTTTTTGCCTACCATGGAGACTATTTATAAAATATGTCATAACTTTTGATCTATCGCGAGTAATGCAATGAAATAAAACTGTTATAGTCCTAAAGAATAGACGTTGCAAAACAAATCAAAAACAAAACATAAACAACTACCATTACCATAAAAATAATATCCTAAAAGACCATTTCTTTATTTTTTCCGTCTTTATTTTCAGTAATAGTTAATTTTTTCAAAATAATGTCCCCGTTTCACTATACTTTTATTCCTATTTATCATTGCCTATTCTATTATCTTTCTAACAACAAAAAATACAACGTTCTATCATAAAAACAATATTTTCTATGAGCGGTTAACCAAAGGCACTGCGCTCGCGTCCCATACAAAGATACCCAGGTGGAGTATTTTTTCAAGATTAAAAAAAAAATTCAAAACATTTTTTCGATATATTTAGATCTAGTTTCACCCACTTTCGGATGTGCACTTGTACGAGGGACACACTGTTTATAACATATGTTACCTATGTTACTTATGTTTATTGACACGGACAGAGTGCGAGGCATCGAACAGTATTTCAAATAACATTGAAATGAGATTCTGTGTTACATTTGTTTTATAGCAGATATGTATGGGACAAGGTTACATATTATTAAAGAATAATTTTCCAGTCCTTTGCGCCAAAGTTTATTTTTAAGGGTCTGGAGGCGCACGCCAAAGTAAAAAAAATCGGTCGACGATCGTATATAAATAATGTTTAATGATAATGTTTCAGTTTTTATAATTCGTATGCCGTAATTTTAATTGTTTTTTAATTTTTTTTTAGGGCGAGAAAATAGAAAGTTCAGTTTTTTGTCTCTACTGAATTTTTTAAAAAAGTGTTGTTTTGCCCTTTCTGCATTTAGTGATTCATATAAATCTCTATAAAACTCTTAATGCGTGTGTTAGAGATGGACGTAAGCTCTAACGATAAACGATCGACCGAATCGTCTTGGGAGTACCGGCCCTGAACGAACAATCACCAGAGACTTAAAACAGCGACAAATATAGACAAGTAAAATGAGACTCGCCTCTAAAAGTCGAGTAATCATTGTTTTCTGGTCCAGATCGGGGTGAGTATGGCTAGCATGGTCAGGGTAGCATATCATGTGGAGTAATCTGCCGACAAATGATATACAACATTACGATTACTATCTTAGAAATTATTTTACTACAATGAAGCTGAAGCCGGACGCAACTGTGGAGGTACCACCATCTTACTTGGAGACCCCCTCGAAGTTATTCGGGGGAGAGTAAGAGCACAGCTCACAGGCAAAAAACCAGGAGGCCCACCATGCCTGGGTCCCATGGATGGCGGTATATCCATCTCTATTAGCCGGGCCTTATATGGAACAGACTGATGAGGGGCAGCAGCGTCACTGGTGCGAAGGTTCCGGCACCGCGCTCACCAACTCGCCTGCCCAGCGTGTGTGAGTATAGGCAATTCTTCCAGGATGACCGCCGGGAGTGGAAGTCCTAGAAAGGCTTATGTCCAGCAGTGGACGAACTAGGCTGATGGATGGATGGATTTATTTATTACACTTTTGAACATTCACATGGATATTTAATATTTACATAGAGAACAGACATTATGCACAAAGGCGGCACTTATTGCTTGCTTATAGCAAATCTCCCAGGCAACCTTTGGGTAGAAAGAAAAGATATTAAAAAAACGAACACAAAAAGGGGTATGGTAAATGATAACAAATTATCTGAGAGCTATTAAAAATAAACTTAAATAATGTGATAGTAACTTACCTTTGCGCCTGCCTCGGCTGCAGCATAGAATCAAGTAGCATATCCGGCTGGTATAGCTCATCGGGATTCTGTAAGCACTTCTGTAAAACCCACTCCTCTGAGCAGATTTCTGCGAGGACCCTCCTCGCTAGTGAAGAGAGAGATTGTGAAGAGTCTAGTAATGTCGAACCGACGCCACCGCTCCCTCTGCAAAGTTGTTACAATTAACTAAACTGTTTATTGTGCACTCCAAGACCACATAAAAAGTTTAGGAAAGACAGATGTGAAGATAGACTTTAGAATATAAAGCCATCAACAATATTCAGCAGCACATAGTATGGGTGAAAATACAGACACTTTTCGTTTAAGGTTAAGCTTAGCGCAAAGTGTATAACTTAACACGAATCAAAGTCTTGTACGAGTTCCACTATTTTATTTCCTTAATTATTGCGACTAGTTTCGTCTATTTGACATCGTCGGGCAGATTGGAATAGGTTAACAGTAAAAGTATAGCTAACTATACCTATAGCTAACTATAGCTAACAGTATAGTATACTATAGCTATAAAGTATAGCTAACTATAACTAACAGTATAGTTAGCTATACTTTTACTGTTAACCTATTCCAGTCAGCCCGACGATGTCAAATAGACGAAACTAGTCGCAATAATTAAAGAAATAAAATAGTGGAACTAGTACAAGACTTTGATTAGTGTTAGAATGAAGTTCCATCAAGGAGTCACACCTTATAGTATACATTATTGTATAACTTAACTTTGTATTTCTTGTTTAGAAGTTAAAAATTAAAAAAGATTTTGATATGTGGGAGTTGACGCCAATAGTCTAGCATTAGTGAGGTTGATAAAGCATGAGTTTAAAATGTAATACACAATTAGTCATGATCTTGCCCAAACAAAGCTAAAACAGCATTTTAATTTGGTTTTGACAAGATCATGACAAATTGTGTATACAATTTTAAGCTCTTGCTTTATAAAGGCGTGGTGTTCCGTCGCTTCCGCGGACAAGTGTCACAGGACAGTTCAAAGTGAAGATTTAATTTTGTAATGTATTTGTATATATTTTAGTTTGTAAGGTATTTATCTATGGGCCACAGATGCCTGATAATAAATAATTTAATTTGATTTGATAAACCTCAACTTTAAATTTCTAAACAAGAAAAACAAAGTTAAGTTACGCACTTTGCGCTAACCTACTGGCGTTTAACCTTAAATTTTACAGGTTTTTGCTAAGGTCTTGAAAATACATATTGGAAATAACAGTGTAGAAGACAAATGTATTTTGTTTCTGCACATCGTGCATGTAATACTTTATAGTTGAGCTACTTTTGCGGTTTCCTTTTTATTATTTAAAGGTATATTTGTAATATATAACTTTCTCACTGTATAAAAGTTGGACAAAGCAGTTCAACTACATAGCGTTACATATTTTTCTGGTTAAACACAAAATGATATCCCCAGGTTTATTCACAATGGATGGAAGTGACATTATGCAGTTTATTCAGCTTACAGGCTAGCTAGTTAATAACGTGTTTCGGATATCTCCAACGTGTTGAGGGCACTAGACAAATTTACAAATGACAAGACAAGGGAAAAGCATAGTTTTTATATTAGGGACAGATTTAGTTTCCCATTTCCAAACAAAGTGCAACATCGGGAATGAAAAGCAAAATAATCACGAAAGTAAGCGAAGCGAGTGAGTACCATGATAGAATGAGGATGTAAAGGCTTTTTTAGAGACGTGCGAATTCACAACAATCTGCGAACGTATTTCTTAACGCATGTGATGTAAATCCAGATTTCATCCAGAAATCAGAACGCATCCGCATGTGATGTAAATTTGGATTTCGACTAGAAATCCGAACACATCCGCATTGGATGTAAATCTGGATTTGAACTGGAAATCCGATCGCATCCGCATGTGATGTAAATCCGCATGTCCATAAATAAACCCCGTAAGGTCCCGTCCACACGGACACGATGAAGCGGTGCCGTGGAGGTGCAACCGTGAAACTCAATATAAAGTTCAAAACAAACCTAGGCGTTCTATGGCCCCCACTCATCTCTGAGTCTACCATCCTAAGGATAAAAAACATTTGCTGGTAAGTACGATATCGTTATAGCTGTAACAAAATTTCAAAATAATAACGCGATTTCAAAACTACGAAGTATTCTGCGTTTTTAAAGCACTAGATAAAATGACAGAAATAAACGAAAAAATATTGGACATTAAATCTTATTACCTACAGCATAAAGTTGAATTTACTTACGACAATAGATCCAGTTGTGCGTCAGTGGGCACAGAATCGCTAGTGCCTAGGATATGCGATAGTTCACAAGATTTCTTGCCGCCAAGTTTTCCGCCGTCTTTGGCTGTCGAGTCTCCTACCACTGTAACAATAAGGAAACTATGACAAAAATAAATTTCTATGTTTGAACACTTGGTGATTTATCCATCACAAGGATATATAAATTAACATTATATCATTGCAGTATAGAAACGCAGAAATAAAAGTAAATCTGGATGTGAGGAGCCTCTAGACGCCAAGTGGCTCACTATAAAGTGGTTATCTATAAATATCATTGCAGTATGGGAAAGCACATCGGTAAATTCACGAGTTGTGTTGAGACCTGGATAGCTCAGACGTTAGAGCAGTCGCCCGGCAAGCGAGAGGTCCCGGGTTCGATTTCCGGTTCAGAGCTCCTCACATCCAGATTTACTTTTCTTTCTGCGTTTCTATACTGCAATGATATAATGTTAATTTATATGTAACAATAAGGTTTCATTTCGATTTGAGCCCACTTTTTCGCCCTTAGCACTAAATCGAAATTCTGTAGATCTCCTTGTTCCGAAGTTACAGACAGAAACAAGGTCGAATCCGGAACGTTTTATCGTTCGAATGATTTACGCGTTAAAGAAGTCAACAGCCCAATTTCTATCTTTCTTATGAATTGAACACGAGACTGAAGTGCGGAAAATTTACAGTCAACGCGCAGGCGAAATTAAATATACATTTTTTTATTAATTACCATATATAGGTAAAATACATACTCCATATTACACAAAAATTAGGTATAAGTAGAATTTTTCTTAAATGTCGGAATCGACTTAAGAGCTTATCTCCCAATGAATGGCATAGTTAGTTATCTATTATTAAGTTCGACCGCTAATTGGCAGTGCACAACGAAACGCATAAACAATAAAATATTTTATGTTAATAGCAAATTTACCGCCAAAATACGAGAAAAAAGGCTCAAAGGGTAAAAAGAGTTCAAATACCGTAGAGGCAATTATATATTCGGAACGCGCATTTACCTGTTAATCCATATTTGTGCCCTAAGTACAGTGCGCGCCAATCTTTTAGTCGCCTCTGAAGCTAGCCCCAAGAATCGACGCATTAGCCGTTTTACGGTGTCAGGGAGACGTTACAGGAGCGAGGGCGCGGAGCACACCCGCCTGCATGCCGCACCACACCCCCCGCTCGCCGTTCGGCAGGTGTCAACACTATGCGTTAGTGTTAGTGCTACGTCCGTACACTACACATGCGCGCGTTGTATGAAAAGTACGTTCGTGGAAAAAATTCTATGATTCGTTAAGTTAATCGTTGAATCTGTTTGTGTTGCGTTTATTTGTTGTTTTGTTGATTTAGTTTGTTAAAGTTTATTGTTGTTGTTATGCCTTGCGGTCGTTATAGCGTTTTAAGGCGACAATGTAGGAAAATGGTGTTTATATTAATTTGTTTTAATTAAACAGTTAAGATTGCACTAAAATACTAATATATATTAAATAGGTAGGTACAAGAAGTACACCTTCCCACTTATAGTAAACTTTTAATAGTCAACCGTTCATATTATTGTTTCCTTGACTGTACCTGCGCAAGCTTGCACTCGTAACTCAATCAGACGCGACTAAAAGATTGGCGCGCACTATACGGCGGTACGGCTGTAACGCCGGGACGTAGTAATCATCAGTAAAACCTCTGACACGCCCTCAGGGGTTCATGTCGTGAAGAAGGGAAATGCCGTATCGTCCAATTTCGCCAATTAATCAGTGTTTTTGCATATATATAACTTTAAACTCTCGCGTTTCGTACACATTATAATATATATAATCGGGTCTACCGCGATAAATTTTTAGCTTTTTACGAAAAGCGGACACCCGACGTTTCGAGACAGTTGCATGTCTCGTGGTCTACGGGGAACTGGCAAGTATGGCGTGGCGCAGTGATGAGATGCAGGTGACGACCGAAGTATTTTCCTTGTACCCACATATTTTTGCATATACTTGACTTTAAGCATCAAATCTCACTTACCGGGGATTCTGTATTTATATCACCGCGTGGTGTTGGCTTAGCCAATCAGAGAGCGTGATAGCGCCTTCAAAGTTAGCGGAATTTATTTCGAACAAACCATGTGTCATTGCACCTCTTTAGGGGTAGTTTCTCTTATATTATGAATAATAAGATATGATCTTGCTAAGTTTCTTGCCCTTCTTCTTAGCTAGACTAATCGAAAGAGTTAGGCATATGTATTGCTTATATTTATAATATTATTTATTCCTTATTCCTATATTTTTATTTTATTCAAGTGTTTTTTTTTATTTAAGTAATCCCAATGTTTATTATTCCCCTGCATATTTCTTCATATTGTTATTTATGAGATAAAACTATTACCTATACACATAGATAATTTAATTACTTATATTACATTAAAACTGACCTGTAATAAGTGTATCTGTTATACCTATATTACATAAGTAAATATATTTTATTTCATTTCATTTCATATGTCTACGAGATACAAATGCAGCACTAACTGAGTATAGCCTTGAGCGTGGCGAGTACGGGCCCGACGCCGATGTTCTTGTGTGCGGCGGCGAGCAGGTGCCGGTCGCAGGAGAGCCGCACGCCGGCCGACGCGCCGCCCGGCCCCGGCGACGTCGACACAGTATACAGACCTGCATGACATCACGTTACAGACAGCCCCCGAGAAACACACACTTTTTATCGGTCGATAATGTAGTCCGGTTCTTAATCAGTATGAATAACTCAGTATTTGCCGATAAATAAGTTGGGCCGTAAGAAAATCTGTGGTTAGCGGGACCGGTAGTTTATATTTCTGTAGGATGGAGATCTGTAGTCTCTGCCTACTGTTTTGGGGGCGTGATTACATACACACACAGTTTATCTCTGCCTACTGTTTTGGGGGCGTGATCACATACACACACAGTTTATCTCTGCCTACTGTTTTGGGGGCGTGATCACATACACACACAGTTTGTCTCTGCCTACTGTTTTGAGGGCGTGAATTACATACACACACAGTTTGTCTCTGCCTACTGTTTTGGGGGCATGATTACATACACACACAGTTTATCTCTGCCTACTGTTTTGGGGGCGTGATTACATACACACACAGTTTATGCTGCGTATTGTTTTGGGGGCGTGATCACAAATACACACAGTTTGTCTCTGAGTACTGTTTTGGGGGCGTGATTACATACACACATAGTTGGTCTCTGCCTACTGTTTTGGGGGCGTGATTACATACACACGCAGTTTGTCTCTGCCTACTGTTTTGGGGGCGTGATTACATACACACATAGTTGGTCTCTGCCTACTGTTTTGGGGGCGTGATTACACACACACGCAGTTTGTCTCTGCCTACTGTTTTGGGGGCGTGATTACATACACACACAGTTTATGCTGCGTATTGTTTTGGGGGCGTGATCACAAATACACACAGTTTGTCTCTGAGTACTGTTTTGGGGGCGTGATTACATACACACATAGTTGGTCTCTGCCTACTGTTTTGGGGGCGTGATTACATACACACGCAGTTTGTCTCTGCCTACTGTTTTGGGGGCGTGATTACATACACACATAGTTGGTCTCTGCCTACTGTTTTGGGGGCGTGATTACATACACACGCAGTTTGTCTCTGCCTACTGTTTTGGGGGCGTGATTACATACACACGCAGTTTGTCTCTGCCTACTGTTTTGGGGGCGTGGTCACAAATACATACATGTATGTAATATTTTTGACTGTCGGCAATTGGTAGAACAGCGTATACCGTATGTAAATAAACAGATTTCTTTAAATGAAATCACATACTCATCATACTACACAACTTCCAAAAATGATTAAAAAAATATTTTCGCATTTCATTACTCATTTTGAAAACCTACTATGAATTTTGTATAGGCATGTCCAATATTTTTTTTGAGGTTGATTCTTTTGTGAAGTTGATCGGTACGATCAATAGATTATTTGGCTTCATTTTAATATACCTGATAGTGGTGAAAGGCGATTGGACTATTTTTACATTTTTAAAATTTATATTAATATAAAAAAGCCCTGCAGCAAACGTCGTTTTTGCAGAAAATTACCAGTTCAGAAGAAAACATTCGGTGTAGTACAG
This sequence comes from Ypsolopha sequella, assembly GCA_934047225.1. Classification (NCBI taxonomy): domain Eukaryota; kingdom Metazoa; phylum Arthropoda; class Insecta; order Lepidoptera; family Ypsolophidae; genus Ypsolopha; species Ypsolopha sequella. Next base: position 20,675,849 of record OW203987.1, read on the forward strand.
AAAAATATATTAAAAATAATCGTGGAAAGAACAAAAAAAATGTAAGAACTTATAAAACCAACAACAAACACGGCCTTGAATTTACGATGAATACAGAAAATTTACGATGACGATTTTCTGTCACATGCATTATTGGCAGTAACTGCAATTTTTTGTTTAAGCAGATTTGATAAGAGAATGAACTAAGTAATAGCCATTACGTTTAAGTAATCAAGTTAATAATAAGCCACGTTAGCCGTAAGCTCCCCAGTAGGTGGGCAAAAATTGCTACAGTGTGGGTGCCACATCGATGGCCAGGCAGACCAAAAAGACGATGGCGGGACGATCTCCATTCATTTTTACCGGGGTGGTCGGAAGTAGCGCAGGACTAGGGTTGCCAACTGTCTCGATTTATTCGGGATATCCCGATTCCAGGCCCCTGTGTCCCGTGTCCCGACGACGGGGCTGGCGGGACGCTAGTTATCCCGATTTTCAACATTTACCAATTTTTCATTCAACTAACATGTTCTGAATTTTTCGATTACCCACGGAAATGTATAAAATGCGCCAAATACCAAAACAAATATTCATTTAAGAACAAAAATTTAACGTAATTTGTTTAGTACAATATCAGATATAATTTAATTTTACTCAAGGTACTTAAGTAATTATTATACTGTATTAAATATTTTCATGATTATTATTCAAGAAAATTCACAGAGACATTATTGGATGAAATATTTTTAGTTGTGAAATTTTCCAAATTTTCTAATTTATTATGATCAAAATCTTTTTTAAGATGTCCCGATTTTATTTTGGTTGTCCCGATCTTTATTCCATTTAATCCCGAAAATCTCATTCTTAGAGTTGGCAACCCTACGCAGGACAGCGTGGTGTGGCTATGCCCAGCAGTGGGACACTTTGCAGGCTACATAAAAAAGTTAACAAACCAGGTTGCGGAGTGTCAACGGTTTTGAAGAGCCTCAGCAACAAATGGCAAGTGAGTCTAGCCCCAGCGTCGGGCGAGGGCGCGTTGGGGAGGGACGGCGCGTTGTTGCCTCCGCCGCACGCTTTCACCAGGGACGGGAGGGCCGCGTGCCGGACGAAGTCTTCCAGGGAAAAGCAGTGCCGCGCTAGATAAACACAAACTTTTTTTATTAAGGTATTTTTCTCTACCAAACTAACCTGTGATTATTATTACAGTGCATAACAAACTAGAAATCAATCAGAAACAAATTTGAATGTAGGTTGGATTTCTTAAATGAAACTCGGTGCTCTACTGGCGATTTTCTCTTCTTTCTCCATCAAATCTTAAGTTCAGGGTTCACAGCCGAATATAGTGATAGATTTGTAAGTTTCATAATAGACTCAATGAACCTTAGATCTGAATATTATAAAAATACTCATAGTAGTAATCCCAACTGTTTTACACATCATCATAACATGTAAAGTTTAAGCAACATTGTAATTATTTTTAAGCTGAATTAATCTTAAGATGTATGGCTTATGAAATAAATAAGATTAAAAAAAAAATTGAAGTATTTAAAAATATAAAAAAGAAATCCCTGGGCCAGGATTCGAACCTACGACCTCCTGTTTACATGACAGGCCCACTACCGACTGCCCAACTGAGTTTCTCATCTGGACCGAAGAATTTTTCCACTATACTTTTACACCGAATTTTCGTAACTACCAGATGTTTTATTTTACCAGTTCGGTTTAGGCTTGGTTGTGGTAGTGCGTGCATGTGTACGTTTCTGAAGTGCGTTCCCACTCGCACACATTAAGTAAGCACACACGCGGGAGCGGAAGCGCGCACTACTAAAAACAAGCTTGATATACCAGCCAGTAATGCACATATACTGAACGCTCACGAGGGCGTTGTGTGGGGTTACATCCTGAGGTTCATCATCATTTTGAAAATAATCATCCATTCTATAGCAAATAAAGGGTATTTCAATTCCGTATTGATCACCGATGCGCATGATGCACGTCAAATTTGGTCCGATATGCGCATCAACTGCATCAATGCGATTTATTTATTACCAAGATAACAAACGCGAACATCGCATAGAACTGCATAAATCGCATCTCCCTGTGGCCTGATGCGACTGATGCAGTGAGTATTTGACAACTGCTGCTGTCATTGACGTCGAACCGCGCGAAAGTTTAAAGTTCTTTTGTTTTGTTTAACAACAAAAAAAAAACGGGAACAGTTTAGCTAACTGTGAGAAAAGGTCAGAAATTACTATGTTTTATACTAAATTATCTCTTGTGGAGTTAAAACCAATGTTAACAATTGATTCCGTTCTTCTAAAAAAACTGGAACCTCCACTAAATCCTCTATTTCTTTGAAAAGTTTATTTAATGTCTTCAGAAAATAAAATCAAAACAACAGGTCGCAATTCGCGCCAAAGCCGTTCCGATTTGTTTCTATTGCATGATGCGCGTCGATGCGCTCTGACAAAACGGAATGATCAAATCGCATCAACGCACTGATGCAGTAAATGCGCATTTCGCAACGAAACCAAATTATTCTTTTCTATTCATAATCAGTCTATAGTAGTATACTAAATATACCTCTGAAAAGCACGGTGCTGGAAGCTGTAGTGTACGCACGCAACGGTTTTACCTTAATCACCACGCTACTGGGCAGACAAGTATGCCGGACTTTTTGCTGTTTGTCTATATATTTAGAATACTATACTATAGTCAGGTCGATATAGGTAATATAGGTCAGTAATTACTACAACACTTACCAACTAATATGCATGTGAAGACAGCCAGCGCATCATGAGCCGCGGCGTCGTGCAAATCCCTATGATGCAGGAGGTCAGGGTAGAGCGGGGGCGGCGCGGCGTGCGGGGCGGCGGGCACATGTTGTGCCCCACATAGTGCGACCAAAGCCCCGAGCCATTCAGCTGCGAGGCCGCTGCACCACGCCGTCATTTCAGCGCAAAGGACGCCTAGTTCATTCACACTGAACACACATTAACAATTCTTTTAAAATACTTCCAAATAATAGAATAAATAAATAAATAAAAATTGTTTTATTCAATTACCATCAATATTTTTTTTAGTAAATCATTTTTTAACATTACCATGTCCTTATTTCAAAAGGACGCCTAGTTCATTCACACTGAACACACATTGACAATTCTTTTAAAATACTTCCAAATAATAGAATAATAATTTTTTACATTACCATGTCCAGATCCTCTAAAAGGTCGCTTTGGATGAATCATATTATGATTCTGTTGTAATGCCGTCTCTTTTGCACGCATGAAGATACTCTGACTCTATCCTACTATCAAATCATTTCATGATTCACCCAAGTTGACCTTTTAGGTCCCCTACATTCAAAAGGACGCCTAGTTCATTTGCCCTAGACACACATTAACAATTGTTTTAAAATACGTCTAATATACCCTATGATTTTTTTTTGTTTATGATTCGATTTAGTTTTTAAACTTAATATATTTTTAATACTTTATCCTATAATATCGAAATACTTCATGAAGTATTTTTAAAATACTTCCAAATAGAGAAAGAAACCTTAAGAGAAACATCGATCACTTTTAACCTCTTAAGGATCTTTTTTTTTAAGTTGAGCTTGTGGCTACAGGTCCTATTAGAAGGACCAAGAGTTAATAGGATATTTGGTACTTTTTAAAGGTACCTGGACGGCAATTCTGGCACATGCGACAATTTGCGAAGGCCGAAGGCGGGTGATTTTTAGAAACTCTTTGCACAGAAACGTATCAAGCTTTTAAAATAAAACCCTTTTGTCCGGATTAATTAACATGTTTTACATGTCTTTTAGGGAGTTGTACTTATTGGTATTATCATCACAAGACCGCGATTACGAAGTCGTATGAAACATAAAGCGTGTGAAAAATGTTGCGAGAATAGCCGCTCTGGGTCGTAGGAAATAAAATATCAGTATATCAAAAAAATTGCTCTGGGTCTGTACTACTGAACTAAGGTCATTTTAGAAGGCTTTTGATCCTTACTGGGTACATTTTCATGACTTGCACTAAATTTGACGTGACACAAGAACGTACAGAGTATTTATTTGCCTTTGGTATTTTCAGTCTTTAAATTACAATCAATCATTGGTCTACATTTGATCGATTTTTCTGGGGTCACCGGGTTTCCTGGACGGGCCGTGCCCACCCCTGCCCCTTCCCGGATGAGAACAATTTTAGAACCCTTAAAACTGCTCGAGATGTATGCCCACTTACCGATCATTATCCACTTCTCGACAAACAGCAAGCATGGCAGAGCAGACGAAGCTATAACGATTTGTTGGTGATTCTGCGACCTGCCGCGCCCAGGACAACTCGATTTTGCCTGCAAATACACCTTCAATTAACCAAATAAATACTGATTCTTATACAAATTAGAATATAGAAAAGCTTTAGCCAGTGGCGTATTTTAAGATTCGGCGCCCTGGGCCTGTAAGGTTTGCCGCCCCATAAATAAACGTGAAAAAACTAAAAATATTTAAATAATAAAATAAAATAAAATCCAGCAGTGTGTTGTTTTAGGCTGAGAATTATCATAATTAATAAAAAACTCACAAAGGACATACAAAGCAATAAACACCATTTATTCAATATTTTTTTTATTTTTATATAAGTATAAATTCAAAAAGCAATATAAATTAAAAGATAGGTAACGATTGATTATGAAAGGCGCCCAGAGCTGAGCGCGAGGTGCAGCTTGCACCGCCCCTCGCAGCCTGCCGCCCCGGGCCATGGCCCTTTTGGCCCTAGGGTCAATACGCCACCGGCTTTAGCGAGTGTAATGTTTCTACCTTTCCGAGGATTTGTGAAGAATTCGCTAAGGAATTGTGGATTGTACGTGTAAACGGAAGGTGTGGGCTGAAGCGGAGAGTAGAGCGCTTGTCTGAAATAAAAAGAAAATTCTCAACTATAGTACACCCCCGACACACCATACCTCGTGCTCGAGTTATTTACCTATACTCTACACTACACCGTGATGGGTGGTGAGCCCTATCGCCGTACTTCGGGAACAAATACATAATTTTTAGGACATGTTAAAATTTGCTCAGCTCGAACGGTGACACAAAAACATTCGATTTTTAAAATTTCAACTTAATGTTGAAATTCTTATCAACTGTTAGACAACTGTTTGAGAGTTGCAGTTAACGTTTTCAATGCATCCATAAACACCACAAAAACGAACCATATTCATTAAAAATCAGTATCGTAATAAAACAAAAAACAAAATACGCGCGCAGTGAATGAGTGGTACTCAAGCTCTACGTGCCACCAGATTTGCTACTAACTTGCGGGGGACGATAAACTCGCGCGGGGAGGTGAGTGTCGCTTCTTTACGTAGTAATACTTTATATTCTCTGACTATAGGTAGTTTTCCGTTTACCCTTTGTGACAATTAAAACAAATCTAGACAGAGTGTAAAGGAGGACCGGTCGCCTTTTGATTTTAATAATACACATAGCACACACCAAAGTATAGTGAGATAATGAATAATGTAATGCTTATCTAATTCTCCTAACTCCCATTCTAGCCAGCCCACCGAATCGGTAAGTTGAAGTCGCAGTGGGCTGGCCATATATGTCACCAATATGATGGCTGTTGGATCCTAAAGGCATTACAATGGAGCAGTGGCGTGCACAGAACTTTTTTCCGGAAAAGCAATCAGAAGGTCAAGTAAGACAATAAAAAAAATATGATTTTTTTTAATAACACTTTGAAAAAAATAAGTTTGTATGACGCCAGGGTAGGCACTGCCTTTCCTAGAGTGAATATTTTCATAAAAACTTTTTTTTTTCAAAGTGTTATTTAAATTTTTTTTTATTTTTTTTATTGTCGTAATTGACCTTCTGATTGCTTTTCCGGAAAAAAGTTCTGTGCACGCCACTGCAATGGAGACCCTCGTAGGCCGACCTCGTGCCCGCTGGACCGACAACCTGAAAGACGTTGCAGGTAGCGGCTGGATGAGGATGACGCAGGACCGCCAAGAGTGGCGAAATATTGAAAAGACCTATATCCAGCAGTGGACGAACATAGACTGATGGATGGATTAACTAATTCTGTCAACATTTTGGAACGCTTACAAAAGGAAATTTATTCGGTATATTAATTACCACACCAAGTCTAATACCAAGTTATTTACAGACATGCCAAAAACACCATATCCTGCCTCTCACGATGCGACGTGATATTCTTGCAATCAAGAATCGCAACTGGTTATATTGATTGTCCTTCTCTTTTAGAAAATTTTAAGTTTTATGTCCCTAATAGATCGCGATGCAGTTACCCTGTATTTTCTCTAGCAACTGTGCTTTCAAACCACAGACAAAATTCGTATCTGTGGCGAGCATGTAACAAATTCAATGCAAAATCTCAGGAACTTGATCTCGTATTGTCCCATTTATCTATAGATGGGATGAGATCCAAAATAAGTGCAGAATTGTCCAACAATTAATTTTGTTTATATTGATATATTATTTTGTTTACTATACTTTTTTTTACTAGCTTTTCACTTTCATAACAACGTTTGTGTTTAGTTTACCTATATTTTATTTTATAATTATACAAAAATATTAAATAGTTTTAAATTAATAAATTATTAATAACTAAACTTATTAATAAAAAACCTTGTACTATCATTGAATACACCTAATCTAAAACTATAAATGGGAGCTTGTAATTGGCATTTAGCAAATAATACTTTTAAGTTTATATTGTAGCCGATTCTAAAGGTTTTAATTTTCGTTTTATTGCTGTCAAAACTATAATTTCTACCCTGCAAAATAGTTGTTACGTGTTAAGAACAGAAGCTAAATTACTTTGGAAAAATTCAAGTTTTGACAGCAGTAAAACGAAAATTAAAGCCTTCAGAATCTGCTTTATTATTGCTTGTGCTGTAAGCTTTCCGAATAAATAAACAAAATAAACTATCATTCTACCACAGAAGCATTCGGCGTGCAGGAAAGTTTCACCCTTATGTTGTCAATATGTATAGTGTATATACTCACTTAATTTTGGGGTAGGCGTTAGCGAATGTGTCGGCGTGGGGCGCGTGGCAGAGATGCGCGGCCGCCTTGTATAGGTCGTGCAGTTGCGCGAGCACGCAGCGCTCCGCCGAGCCGCAATCGCCCGGGTTCACCACGCACTTCACCAGCCGGCACAGCTGCTCGAACACCGCCGATGTTTGTTCCACGCACACTGCCCGAACGAAACAACGTGATTACTGCTGCATTACATACTAGCCTTTCATCCGCGTTTACTCAATATCTACCCCGTTGTCGGCTTGGGCGTTATTTTATCGACACCCTTATAGACCAGTCACTACGATGCAAATCGCATCGAAATTCGTTGAGTGGTAATTCTAGAGTTAAAACTGAACAGACAGACAAATATTATAGCTTTGGCCTCAATACAATACTAATAACCGATTTCATTTAAAATTTCGCAAAAATACTTAATGAACAGACACGAGATATTTCCTACTCTATTATTGGTGTAGATTCAACACCTTGTTATTATCATCATGCAGTCTGAGAGAAGATATGATGTAGGGACCAGCGGGCATATTATGTATCTTTAGTTGCCAACTGGACTGGGTGCCTATCATCAAGAACATAGATATACTATCGAATTCCGGTTGTTAAACTATTCGTAAATAGTTTAATATCCACTAAAGGCAATTTTGAAAGTTCTGTATTTATCTATGTATTTGATGATAGGCACCCAGTCCAGTTGGCAACCAAAGATACCAGAATAGAAAATGAAATATTTCGGTGGTTTGGGCATATAGAGAGGATGAATGAAAGAAAATTTACGAAAGAAATCGCGCCGGGATGGCGCCGCTGAAGAACGTACTGAGGGCAAAGTCAGTAAAACCTGACCAGGAAAATAAAAAACCTCGCCATATTGCGGAAAACCAATAGAACTTATTTCTTCTACTGGCAACCTCAACTTTGAAACGTCATTATTTCGGTTGCTGTCAAAGTGTGCTGTTATTTTTTCGTGTGTGTGCGTGTGTGCTGTCAAAGTGTGATTTTGTTTTTAATATGTGTGTGTAAACATGAGTGTTGCAATCATAAAAGCAAATGTGTCGCCCCTAGAGCAGGTTTTTTATTTTCCTGGTCAGGCTTTACAAGCAAAGCACAAGGAAAGAAAGCTCTTCTGTAACTAGGTTGATGAATGTGGATTTGGCGAAATAAGTGTGTTAGGATCGTAACAGATGGAAAGATATGGTTTTTGGCTACACCTCTCGGAGACAGGCTCGAGTATGTATTATTACATAAAACGGAAAAAATATAAAGATGTGCTTACATAATAAACAAGAATGGTATCTCCTTAGAGCTCCCACAGTATAGAGAGCGAGGGCTGAGGTATAAGCGCGAGGCGCTACGCTCGAACTCTGCGTACTACGTGCTATCATTGTCTCTACTTCCGAAAGCTCCTTCAGGATCTGAAAAAAAAATAACGGTTAAACAGTCAGCTGAATATAAAGTTGAATACTCCAGCTATAATATACGAGAACCCTTTCTTTTATAAGTTCAGGAAATCATTATTATTTGCACCGATGAACGGGACGGCTTATTTATTGTGTGATAATAGGGTCATTATAACAGAATATTTCTCTAAGTTACTAGTAAGATAATTAGAAGTATCAACATTAGCTCTTTACAGTTTATGGACAGTCGTGCGTGACTGTGAGTCGTAACTTACAGGCACGTGCCTCTATTGTTCAATTGTTATCCGATAATCCGAATTGGTGCAAACTATACGTACGTACAGCCCGATCACTATTGAATTCCCCGCGCACTCCCCCTTCCTCGCCGAAGCTCTGAAAATGCGCGGTTGTGGCGCCATCTGTGACTAACTTCAAACCCACCTTCTGTACTGGCCCGAACTATACTCGAAGCGACATGGCAGATAGAAAAAAAACCTGCTGATTCACGCAGCCGAGTAAGTGTATGCAACAAAACTCATATTTTTTTTCGGTAAATTCCTAATTACTAGCATGAATTGAAGCGTAAGGAAATGTGCTATAGTTTAAGAATTGTTGTAACTATTTGGACATTGATAAATCTGTTATGTTGCAATTAATTTAAAATAAAATTGAAATATTTAAATAACTTAGTACTGCGTTTGCGTACATAAAATCTACTTTGGTTATTGGTCAAATGCTTACGCACATAGTTTACGTCTGCATTTACGTACGAGTTTTATGGCTTTGCTACTTTTTTATATAAATAGTGCGTTATGGTTTATATTGAACTAAAATGATTTTTCTTCTTTCGGCGCAGACGAACATCGCTGATGTAACTTACGCTAGCTGTAATACAGTACGTACTTGTATGCAGGTGTCGATGAGCGCGTGCACGTTGAGCGCGACCTCGCACAGGTCGAGCGAGAACGCGACGTGCTCCGGCTGGGGCAGGTAGGTGGTGACACCAGCCGCGTACGCCGCCAGCGACTCGCACACGCACCCGCCCACCGCCCACGAGACCACGCCTTGCTCGTACATCGACATAGACTGCGGGGGAGCAAACCGTGTGAATATAATCCGCAACGCAAGTCAAACACCCGCATTTTACGAAGGAAACTTGGCGTTGGTAGGTGAGAGAATGCGGTAGAAAGCTGTAATTATTTTGGTTCCGTACCCGAAGGTTCACAAACGGGACACTATCACTAAGCCTCTGCTGTCTGTCTGTCCTTCTGTCACAGGGGTTTACAGCTTCAGCCGTAGTAAGTAGCCAGTTGAAATTTTCACAGAATACGTGTTATTATGGTCTCTATCACGACAAATAAATTAAGAAAAGAATGATGCATAAGAAACCTCGAAAATGTAGCATTTTTTTTCACGGTATTTGTTTCAGTTTATCTTAAAGATAGTAATACATACAAGATTCAAATTTGGTCAGATTGTAGAACGTACTCTAAAATAAAACAACAAATAATGAAAATTTGGGTTCCGTTACTCAGAGAGAGCTGAATTATTTGTCAGGCACTACCATTTTAGCTGCTTGTTTCGTAAAATTGCTATCGTATCTATATGGTTGTTATTTACCATAATTTTTTTAGGGTTCTGTACCGGTATTGTCTAGTGGTACGGAACCCTCTGTGCACGAGTCAGATTTACACTTGGCCAAATTATTTATTCTTATTGGTAGTCTGACAGTGACCAACCAAGCCAAATTCTACATTTTACAGGAACCACAAAAATAATAATTTTGACAAAAGATACAAGTCACAGCGAATGTCAAAAAAAAAGTCACATATTTACCTGAAATTTTTGGGTGACGTTTTCGAAGTTGAATTCACTTCGCGAGTGCTTCTTGATTTTACCACCTTCCGCTACATCGATGGAGAACTTCTTTGAAAACAGCTTGCAGATTTCTGGGAAGACATGGATTAAAACTAGAACAATCTTAATAGCAAAGCTTTTGAGGCAGGGTTTTGAAAAGTGGCGGGGCATCATGTAATAATTAAAAAACTAGGGTATCTTAATTTTATCATAATCGCTAAAACAATGGACGCAACTCGGATTCATCTTACAGATTAAATTTAGTTTGCCATCTTCTTGATTGTGTGTTTAATGACGTACCAGTTTTTAATAAAGGATTTAAGAGGTTTCATCACACGCAAACCTCCATACAAACGCTATCACAAAATTGTGAGGTGTCTATGGAATGTTACTAGAATACTTTAGCATGTGTCCATTGACATTATCTATGTGTAAGTGGAGCTAAAAATCATGAAATTTGAGTGATATCTTAACAACAAACCTCTTAAATACATAAATTTAACGGGATTTTACTAAAAGTGTAACCGAATGTGCTTTGTCTTTGTTAAAGTAAAAAAGTTATTACGAGTTAAACAAAGTTATATAAATGAATAATAACCAAAAATATGTTTGGAAAACATCCACAATCTTTCCAAAACCATGTTTCTCCTGAAACAAGTTTTCAAATTTACCCGCGCGACGAAATCGGCACGATTGTCTTCGCAAGTTTCATGGAGCGTGCATATTATAGCGAAATGAAACAGCATAACATTTGGCCACGCCCACAATTGAGTTAGTCGCGTCATGATATCTGCTCTTAATAGGCCAACAGCGCTGTCTGTAATTTTGGAATGTAGGGCTTTTATCGGCACACCTTTTTGAGAGCAATACTATACCTTTGGTCATCTTCTTGACGGTATGCTTAGCGTCGTCCCTCTGTCTCCCAACCCCGTACAGTAGGATGTGCCTCTGGTTGGCGTCGTGAGGGGTCTGCTCCGGCTCAGCGGGCGGGAGGGGGAAGTGCATGGTGTAGTGGTAGTGACGCGAGAAGGCGGCGGTGGGGCCGCACGTGCTGCTGGGGCCGGCGCTGATGGTGCGGATACCTGGGGGAGTTATAGAAGTGTTGAGGTCAGCTTTTTGCCGAGTGAGCGTAGGCAGCAGTGGGGTGATCGCTACCTCACTGACGTCATTGGCCAAAGAAGCGGCAGCGAGCAGTCATAAAAGCGCTCTGCACGGCCTTTGACTGTCTTTATCGGATATCAAAAACTTAGCTTGAATTGTTACTTTCATTTTGAAGTAATTAATAAATTCAGTTTTCTGTTTTTTTACATTTTATTCAATCACTGGCTATCAGTTAACCTTTTACACAGAAATTAGAGGTAAAGCGGAAAGGGATTTTTACTTCCTCGAGCGATTGTTACAGCGGAGCCCGACCGCAAGGGAATTAAAACGCTGAATAACGTCACGCAAGATTAATAGTTTGTAATCCTTAAAAAAAGTTAAAGTTCCGTATAGCTTGTTTCAAGTTATTTGTAAAGTTACATGATTTGGATTATTATGTGTAGTAAGTACTGGCATCCATCACAATTAGGCCAATGGCAAAGACTTTATTAGCTGTTGCGGATAAAATGTGTATTTTGGAACGTATCCGACAGTGGTCTGTGGTTTTTTTGTCTGTGGCCACAATGATCTGTCACAGAAGAATTGGATGTCGATGCTTGGGAAAGTCAAAGCGGTCTTTGTAATATTTGGGAGATTATATGTAAGTTTGAAGAATTAATTTTATTAGGTTAGTTACACAAGACATCACCAGTCCCGGGTATACTCAAGGGCCCAGCTGCCTGTGTGTGTGTCTGGTGATTGTTTTGCTGGTTGGAAGGTGTCCGTTCGTCGAGCAGGCACCTTTCACCAACATTAGCACTTCTTCGTTTTTCTTCTCCTTTTTAGCTTTTGATAGAGGCGATTATTGGTTGGTTCATTGGCCTAATTGTATTGGTCAGGAATGATATCTGTGGTAGATATGTACATATAATAATGTATTATGTAAAAGTGTACAAGCATTGACTGGTTAAAATTATATGATGTAACCAGTCAGTACATTTAAACTTGGTTCAAAAAAATCTATACAAAATGAAACTGTACGCAACTTTTTGGTTAACTGCAAAAAAAATGTGAATCAATTAATACAACTCATTATCGCACCGATACACGTGTGCGGCAAAAAATTGGTCTCGAAGTTATTGGACTTCAAGATTTAAGGCTCTGATTTCCTCAGTTTAATTTCTGCCCGACAACTTGTACGTTTCTTACCCGGTACAGACATTGGTCCCATCCCCATGGATTGCATTCCAGGAATCGTCATTCCGCTCGGCCCCATCATCGGTGACGTCACACTGCAAATTAAAAATCTGTTTAAGAAACGATTCTCCCGATTTGTAACAAAATATTTATAATTAACTAAAATTTTTCGCTTTCGCCTTGAATCCAGCCCTCTCGCACTGCGCGATTTTTCCCTTGGCGTGACAGTGACAAAAATAAAATTCGCATAGCCTCTTAAAGTATACAGGTAAATATTGATGCATTAGATAGGACTACACAAAAACTTAATCAACGCAGGCGAAGCCGCGGGCAAAAGCTAGTATACTTATAAATTACCTGTGCACCGGTTCTCCAGGGTCCTTGGGGCTGTCAGGAGCGTCCATGGAGTTTTGTTGATCCTCTTTGATATGTTGCAGAAGCTTATCCAGGTCATCGTCGATCTTGGAATCATCTAGGTCCATTCGCACGTTCTCCTTAAAAACCACCAGTTATATTTTACATTAGTGACAAAAATATCCAATGCAGTAATGTTCACGGACATTAAATTAGCCTCCTTGAGGTTGGGCAGATGATTTATTATTTGACCCTTAAACCCCGGCGGGTAGCGTACGAATGGCAGGACGAAGTGCTGTTATAGTTACCTATCATGATATCGGTGACATTTCATACCACCATGACGTTTAGGGTATGGGCTTTATTAAAATAGTCTCTACTGCTTGTCATTAAAAGTCATGGTGAGGTCCACAAATTTTGGTAAGGATTTCGTGGCTTCTCAAAATTAGCCTCTAATAGTAGTAAATAAGAGTTACTCAATGAAACGTCATCGATATCATGATATCCCGCATAGACTATAGTGCTTCGCACCACTGTGAACATACTTGAAGAAATGTTAGGACAAATGGGGCATATCTCAGAATGCAAATATTTATTTTTATTTTAAGCTGTTTTTGGAAAAAGCATTGTTTTTGTTAATTAACAGCCTTATGACGAAAGTTGCATACCAAATCAACACCTGTATAGAAACAGATAAAGATCGGGATGTTTTGTAGGAAAACGACAAATAAGAGACAATAAATCAAACCTCCATCTTTGGCTTCAGATCTATCCCCGCGAATATATCGTCGGTGTCCATGTTGTGGTTGTTTCCCCCACCGCTGGTGGCCGGGGGCGCCACTGTGTTCCCACACGTTGTCACCGTCGATGCCGGTTCAGTGGGAGATACTAAATCACCTGCAAAATAGTAACATATTTAAAATATTTTTTTCTCGCAAGTCCGAAACTACCGAAGCTCTCGTCATAAATGTACGTTACTTACAGAGTATATCCCTTTTTCTATGTGGGTTTGCTTATCTGCAAATTATTATGCTCCGAAAAACCCATTTTTAAAATTCACTTTTCATAGATCGCTTAGTGCTAACGCTCTGAAGCATGAGCTGGTCAATGATAGCAGAACATGCCGGCGTTAAAGATGTCATCTATGACGTCGTAGCAACCATTTAGGGTTATAGTTGTCACGCTAAGAGTGATTCGGAATGACCTAGACGCGATATAACCGATTACGTTGTGACTCGGAACGCGGTGTAACTTGCCGTGCCCTAACCTTCCCTTCTGCCGTCTTTTAATTGATTCAGAGTTCTGGGTTTTAGGATACCTATAAAATAGTAGTATACCTTGAATTTTGAACTTGCAGACCCCCAACCTCATATCTCGGCAACTCCTAGACCGATTTGGCTCATGTTCGAACTTAAAAATTATTTTGTCTCATTTACTCGCCTACTAAATTTCATGACGTTACGACCAACGATACTCGAGTTATCATCGGACAAACATTCATACATACGTACAAACGCCGGATTGTTCAAGTAGACTCGGAGAATTTCGCTCGCTCGCGCGTCGAACGGTGATAACAAAAGCATAAAAGTGGTCGTAACCACAACTTTTTGAGGGCTAGATCCACGCCTGCTCGGAATGGCCTAAGAAGCGATAACCGATTACGTTGTGACTCGGAACGCGGTGTAACTTGCCGTGCCCGAACCTTCCATTCTGCCGTCACGTAATTTATTCAAACTTCTGGATCTTTCTGGATAGCTATAAATAAGACATACATCTACCAACCTCTAGAAATAAGCGTGCACATATAAGCATCGTGGGAAAACACGTCTTTTCGAATAAGTTCACCGAACAAATGAACTAGATTCGCAAAACTCGTACGGTTTCCTGGCGGCGCGTTTGGACCTTCATCTGGAAGAAAAAAAGAATATTGTTACTGTAGTGCTCTATGATTTTAAGCCATAGAGACATTCTTCATATACTCCACTTTGACTTTGACTTCGATTTGGAAAATTAACAAGAATGCTAAAAGGTGTTTTATCTTTGTAATTAACCGTTTCCACACTAGGGGAGTGAATGTAGTGCTCTATGGTCTTAAGCCATAGAGACATTCTACATATACTCCACTTTGACTTTGACTTCGATTTGGAAAATAAACAAGAATGCAAAAAGGTGTTTTATCTTTGTAATTAACCGTTTCCACACTAGGGGAGTGAATGTAGTGCTCTATGGTCTTAAGCCATAGAGACATTCTTCATATGCTTTACTTTGACTTCGATTTGAAAAATAAACAAGAATGCTAAAAGGTGTTTTATCATTGTAATTAACCGTTTCCACAGTTACCAAATCAAGTTCCATGAGTGTAAGGATTAATTTCAATTGAAGTGGTAGAATCTTACCTAGAACGGGCGCATCGTTATCTAAGAACCGAAGGAGGAGATTTTGAAAGATCGGGGGTCCGTTGTAAAGACCAGTGCCGGAGCTCACTGATTCTTTGTCATCCGATCCTGGAAATTAAAGTTGTATTTGTTTACTGAACTAATTTTATAAATACAAATAAATATATCGTCACGACATGAATCCCCGAGGGGGTGTCAGAGGTGTTCTGAGTGTGAACTGTGAAATATATGCAAGTCCTCACTTGGTACACCCGCGTTTCACCGACGATTATTACGTTCCAACGTGATGGGTGGTGAGCCCTATCGCCGTACTTCGGGCACAAATACACGTTTTTTTTAGGGCATGCAGGTTTTTTTACTTTGTTTTCCTTCACCGTTCAGTAAGTGGTAAGTAAGAATAGCAGTTCCCATACATCAGTTTGTAGCCACAAAAAAAGTGTAAAATTCTAACGAAATCTAGATGCGTTGCTAAATCCTCTAACGAACACGATGCTAAAAAAGACCGATTGGTGACGCTAGTGGCACAGCTATGTCACGTAACATAAAAATAATTCCCACTTCGATAATAGATGGTGCTGAAATAGTTTTTCTAAGCAAAGCTATTACAGCCACATGTTTACATATTACAGCCATGAGAGTTTAAACAAATTATGCTTATTTGCAACACTTGGCGACACCTAATGTTGTAGGGGCGCGTAAAAAATTTGCTACGCCTTGATGTATGGTAGTTGTCGGTCTATACGTAAAGTAGGATTTTTAATTCGAGGGACTCGTTAGACAACTCGAAAATCAAAATGTTGCCACTTTTCAGCCAGTGCTGCTCTTATCGATATCATAAAATTGACGGCGTTTCTTATACTCGAAAACTTATACGGTCAAGTGACGCAAAATTTAACAAAAATATAACTTTACACTTTTACACTAACTTTTCGAAAAAAAAATTCACTTGGTCTTTTTAAGTTTGCTTCACAGTTATTATTGAAAATAAAAACTTGCAATTTTATAATAATCGATAACAAATCTTTTAAAACCGTAACGAAATCTCAGTAATTTTCAACATAAAATACTGGTTTTGTCAGGTTTGTTAAAAAATATATTTTAATATATTAGTCTTTATTAAATATTTATTAAGTAAAAAATATAAAGGTATTTTATTTTGATCCATACTTTTCATGATACGAATATTCAGAGAACTAAAAAAACAGAAGGTGCTACAGGCGATGGTTACAGCCAATTTAATGACTTTAGCCCAGCAATAAATGGTTTATCGTTGTTATTTTGGTCAGCTCCCTCGATTTAAATCGATTACCATTTACATATCATGCATTGCATTGTAAATGAAATGAAAAACTTGTGTCGTGTAGGTATCTATTATCAACCGTAGATTGCGGTTCAGAAAATAGGTAACATGTCGTTATGTTGTTTGCCTTTATATCATCCAATCTAAAGACATGAAATTATATTTTATCCAATCATGTCGTAAAGACGTCGTTAATGCCAATATAACGGCGTATTACCTATTTTCTGAACCGCACTCTAGAATAGTCATCCTCGGTGGCTTATTATTTGAATCGATTATAATAAAAACCCACTATTCAAAATGTATTATTCGTAAAGTCATTACGAATAAAACTGCATACTTATATAACTAAATTACTAACGGAGCATATCTCGTATCTTGGAACAAACGAAAAATGTCTCGATCATTCA
The DNA here is from genome assembly GCA_934047225.1 of Ypsolopha sequella. NCBI lineage: Eukaryota > Metazoa > Arthropoda > Insecta > Lepidoptera > Ypsolophidae > Ypsolopha > Ypsolopha sequella. Next base: position 20,692,879 of record OW203987.1, read on the forward strand.
ACCGATCAACAAGATGGACGTTTATCTCGATTGTAAATTTGATTGATTGTGATTATCTCGATTGTTGAAATACCATACGTCATGCTGCAGTAAATATCGATATCGACATATCGACGTATATCTTTCCCTATTTTTATTTTTCGAATAATGGCAACACTCTATCTGTCAATGGAGTCCCTCGAATTAAAAACCTTACTTTAGAGTAATTAGTCTATGATGTTACTTACCTTGATGATCATGATGCTGGTGCAACAGTTGCTGTTGTCTCTTGTCAAGTAACGCGGCGCACGCCATCGCTCGGTGCTCGCCCCACCGCGCGGAGCATACCGCCCACTCACACAACACTTTCACCACTGCGTACGAACAGGGCCATTCCTGGACAAAATGTGTCAGTTTACTTCATCTTTAATAATCAATATATAGTATGATGATCTAATCTTAACTGTAATATCTATTTCGTTGATAGGTGTTGAATTAAAAGGACACGCATTTGATCTGAGACCCATTAATGAGATACCATCTTATGCTTTTTTTCCTGGTGGGGACCCTGAAAAGGACGTTTGTAAAAAAATACTGGGAGTGAATTTTCTTGAAAACGGGGGGAAAAGGGGGGATTTTTTTAAATTGTTAATAACATAAAACTCTTTATAAAACATCAAGGTCTTTTTGGAATTACTGTATTTTAAACCTTAATCATCCGATCTGTTTTGTAATGTAGCTGTGGCTTAACAAACTACTTATCATAGATTTTCTGTTTTTGTTGCTTTACAGAATCAATAATAAGATTCAAGCTTTCATTTTAAAGTTTCAAGTTAAAAAACTCACTGGATCCTTCGAGTCTGGAGTAGAATCCTTGGACGGCGTCGTACAGTTTGCGAACACTTCTTTGTATAAAGTATCTAAATTATTGTTTGGGTCTACCCGGTCGAAACAGTGACGATCCAGAGCTTCTAATACTGCTAATACACGAGCTGAAAGAATACCAATGTTTTAGGAACAACATGGGAATAGAAATATGAGATTATCCATCCCTATATTCATCCACTGCTGGACATAGGCCTGCCCAATATTACGCCTCTCTTGGCGGTCCTCAGTCATCCTCATCCAGCCGCCACCCGCAACGTCCTTCAGATCGTCAGTCCAGCGGGCACGAGGGCGGCCTACGCTACGATTTGCTGTACGTGGTCTCCATTCCAATGCCTTACGGCCCTAACGGTCATCACGTCGGCGACAAATATGGCCAGTCCACTGCCACTTCAACTTACTGATTCGGCAGGCTATGTCGACCGACATGAGATTAACTTGCATAAAATTATCTCACGATACGCCTGAGGCCGTCCGTTGCGCTAAGCGTGCGCCCGGCGCGGGTACCCGCGCAGCGTACTGTTTTCATAGAAAACCGTACAATGGGCGACCCGCCTCACACAGCGCTGCTCTATGAAACAATCCTGGCACAATACGCCGCGCGGACGCTCGCGCCGAACGCACGCTTAATCTTTGGGATACCAAACGAACGATATTTTCAATTAAACATGCGTAAACAAACGATCTACATAGTTCACATTGTAATATTTTAAGTGGGTCGAGGGCCAGGTTCACATATATGTTTGAATCCAATAATTAATTTTATACCTGGAATGTGTGGGTAGTCAGTAGTTTTACCTTGAGAACTCGTCTGCCATTTGTCTGTGCACCACTTGCTTTCTGCTTTTTTGCTTCTAGTGGCAATTTCTTGTTCTGCTTCATAAACCTGCAAAAAAACGATCAAATAACATGAAGCCTGTAATCGCATCATCAACTTTCAAAAGTATGTTAAGAGGTAAGAGAGAAAATATCTTTTAGGGTAAATAAAAGTAAATAAATAATCTCTTTAAGAATTAAGACGCCACGGAAAAAAATCGACACTTTTAGATCTTGCATATCTGCTTCAATAAATAATGTCTTTTTTAGGGATCTGTTAAACAGAAACGCGATTGGAGAAATTTGGCTCGATAGAAATATTTATTGAAATGAGGTCTTTTTCGACACCCAATTCTCCTGGTTTGACAATTTAGAGTGACATATGGACTGCAATTATATTTAATTACATGGATTTTAACGGTATCTAGGACCTGCTTAAACGAAATTTTGATAGCAACTTTAGTACATTTTATATTAATAAAAAACCGACTTTTTGCTACTTTTCCACGAATCCGTCCCTCTCGCACTGAGAGTTTTTTCGCATATGGAGTAACAGGGACGCTAAAACTTTTACATATCGCCTTAATTTGGCGCGGTTCAATACTATGCAACGCCCGCGTATTCTATAAATTGCGTGCATCTTCGTCGTAGACCGCGGTGCGTTTAGGTATTAGTGAAGTGAATCACTCAAAGCAACGCGTGGCATAGTATCACAACGTCACATTGTGCTCTAGCACTTCGGTCTTGGTCCTCAATATTTACCATTTTCCTATGTTCCTCGGTGATAGCGGAGTCCATATGCGGCATGGGTAGTGCGGATGGGGGCAACGGGAGCAAGTCTAGTGGCGAGCCTTGGAGAGCGGAACCGCAGCCCGACCAGACCATCGCGGAAGGACATTCCACGCAGATTATCTGAGGGATTGTAAACATTTTGGCTCATGTTCGAACTTGAGAATTCAAATTTCATTACGTTCCGATCAATGATTATCGAGTTATCGTCGGACAAACATACATACATACATACATACAAACGCCGGATTGTTCAAGTAGACTCGGAGAATTTAATAAGTTATTTATGAAATCAAAAACTTAAGTTATATGGGTGCTTAACTATGAAATTGCCGGAATTTTCTTGCAAATTCACAAGTTCATAATTCCTGTAATTCAATAGTTACTTCCATTACTTATTTGTTTTTGTTTGTAAGTTGATTTCACGGTTTTACATCTACGTATTAAATTTGGTTTTTATTGTCAGATTAACAACTAAAATTCAAAAACAAATCGTCCTAAATATCATCCATTTCCATGATAAGATTCTTAATATTTTTTGCAAAGGCTCACACTTTTCAAAAATTTAATTAAAGCTCCTGTTAGCTAAACGTTGTCTTATTCGCGGACTAAACAAATGAAAACTTGGATTTGTCATTCCAAAAAGAAATGCAAAAATGTTGGTACTGAAAATTTTGTTTTCTACAAATTCTCCATACTAAACGGAAATTTCATAGGTAAGCACCTCTTTCTGTTTGCAGAAAATGATGAAGGCTTCATGAAGTTCAAGAAAATGAGGTTTAATTTAAAGTTAGGTGTCCGTTTACGTCAGAGATATAATATAATAGAGAAGACAGCTAAACGGTTAAAAACTAGATGTATGTCAAATTTGTCTATCTCTCTCCCTCTTCTCGTAGAATCGAATGAGTCATCAACACTGCATATCAAGGAATATAATACTGCTGCATATTGTCCATTTGACGTATGTACATTTTTATGAAATTATTAATACATGCGGCTTTAACACTCACGTGTGATTGTTGTTGTAAACAATTTATTGTTGTTGTTGTGAGTATTAAAGCCACATGTAATAATAATTCAGTATGTCAGCTCACGCGAGTTTTAATAATATTATAAATTCATACTATTTCAAATACAAAACCATTTTCTCCATATTCTGCCGATCATACTGAACCACTTTTCTCAAGAAACATACCCGCGCAAACCATTAGTTTAGGAAATATTTGATTTTCCAACAAAAATTGCGTGAACCGTAACGCAATGAGATACCGGCGTTTTTTGAGGCAGCATCGTCCGTAAAACAGCTGTTCACGCGCAGCGTTCTAAAATAGACCTTCCTACTGCGAGTTTAAAGTCTTTAAGTTACAATTGAGTATCTTCTTCTCTGATGTTTTGCGCGTTTATTTTTCTTCAGAGCTTTGTTCAGTATGATCATTAGATTATGTGGTTTTATTTATAGGTTGCAGTCTTTTTACAATCTGTATATTAAAGTTTCACCTGCAGGATCGTAGCCAGCTGTATGATCACGTCTCTGTGATATTGACAGTTCAATATCTCTCCGAAGCCGACTTGCACGGGGTTCAGCGAGGCGGCGATCACTGCGGCAATGGTCGCCTTCTGGTCGCGGGGAGGGGAGCCGTTCTCCTCTTTAACTTGCACCTATGAAGTTTATCTATATGTATAAAAGCGCTCACACACTCACTCATCACGAAATCTGCGAACCATAGAGCCTACAAAGTTGAAATTTAGTAGGTAGCTTCCTAATACGACCCAGGAGTGCCTAGTAAGAAATTATTTAACGACATTGAAATTTTAAAGGTGTGATACGGAATGCTAAGTTCTGAAAATATTGAAATGAACCGATATTGAATTTTAAACTTTAACCAATCGGCCATTATATAACATATCATAAAAGATATATTATATGTTTGACATTTTGATCGTTGAATTCCGTAATGATCACAAGTAGACCGAACTAGAAGTTCTCAGCTACCGTCACAAAATAGAAGAGGCGCTGGTGTCGCCAAATGTATCTCATAGAGACGAGGAAACGTGCCACGATGTTTCTCTCTGCCTTCGTGGTAGGACTAAAACATGTCGAAACCCTCACCTCCATAGGTTGCTGCGGGTTAGGGGTCCCTATCGGGTTGGGCGTCCCCATGGAGTGTGTCGGGTTGGGCGTGCCCTGGCTCTGTTCGGCGGGCGTGTTCGAACGTTTGATCTGGGCGATATTCGGCTTCACGTCGCCGTTGTTAGTGTCCGGCATCGGAGACATTGGCACGCCGTTGTTGGTTTCTGTGGAATCAACAGCAGCTGAGAACACATCATATATGCGACGCTACGTGTAAACTGTGAATATGTGAATTTATAGCGTAAACACCTAGATCACACAATAAGATTTGGATCTTATGTCGATCATATTTAACTTACCACCAGGTCTGTCCTGCACCTTATTGAATACGGCGGGTTGGTTTAGCGTCCGCAGCGTGGTATCGGATAGGACCGAGCATATCGCCGCCGCTTTCTTAGCACACGTTGTCGCCAGGCGACGCGAGAGGTTCTCGCAGAAGACAAATTCGCACATGTGCTGGAGAGTTAGCGGGAGGAATAATCTGGAAATAAATTGATAAGTTAGATGACACATTGAGTGTTTGCGTTAGTTGAAATGAGCGTCAATAAATCTGCTGCGATTTGCCAGGTAGAACTGATGATAGTTAAACTATAGTTGCGGAGGAGGAAACTAAGTTCAGAAGTTTTTTTTTATTTTTATGAATCCGCCTCTGGAAGGTTTTTTTGTGGCTGAGATTTCGGCCATAACACCACGGCGTGGCGCAGCAGTTATTGGCAATGTTGTAAGTCACCTCAGCAGCCCATCATCAGGCGTCTTCTTGTCCAACAGCTCAGTGATCCAGGTGAGGAAATCATGCCGGTCGAGTAGACCCTCGTCCAGCAAGTGCTTGGCGAGCCGACAGCAGTAGTTCCACAGCTTGAGCGCTTGCCGCCAGTCGCTGGTGCCGTCACCTGAGCCGGGAGTTGAACCGCCTAAAGCTGCAAGAAAGAGATATGTAAATATTGCTACAATTTATGTGTGATGGTGATGATATTTTTTCATCTTTCTCTTACACTTATCTCAGTTCTTTGACATAAATTCACAAAAACAGGCATTTAAAAATAAAGAAGACATACAAACTTGTACGGGTGAGATGTGATGAAGCAGGTGGCACTTTATAAATAAAAAATACTATTATCTTTTAATACAAATAAATCTCAATTATATTATAACTTACTACTAGAGTTGCCAGGAGAATGCATGGACGGCGGTACGGTAGAGCTGTTGGGAGTAGAGCCCCCGGGCGGGTTACCTGACGAATTGTGACTAGGCGTGCCTTGACCTGCAAAGGATAAGGTTCACAATTCTGAACAAACCGTGAGCACAGTAAAAATATTCATTTTATAGGATCTCTGTATGCACTCAATGATTACCAAAAAAATATAAGTTACAATGTTACCTTTGTTACTAGAAGTCAAACCTAAGAAAAGTGTTTTCGAGAATTTGATAATAGATTTTCAAGGGTATAAACATAATTATATTGCAGTAATTATTGCAAGAGGTCACATACCTGACTGTGAAGGTGGTGTTTTATCGGACAAATTTCCTAGTGCAGCACTTTGGTAATGTTCAGCTAATTTAGAAATTTGGTCTTTTAGGAACTTTATCAGTGTTGTGGTCCACTCTGTAAGATAACAATTTATTGCTTATTTATGCACAAAATAAATATAAACCGCATTCAATTATGTGGCATACTTTTAAAAGAAGAATCTGTCGGTCTTATTGGTCCCATTTGCATGCAGTTTTATTCTTAGTAATTAATTAATTCTTAAATAATTATCCATTTTTATTAAGAATTGATTGCTTATTTATGCACAAAATAAATATAAACAGCATTAAATTATGTGGCATACTTTTAAAAGAAGAATCTGACGGTCTTATTGGTCCCATTTGCATGCAGTTCCATTCTTATTAATTATTTAAATTAATTAATTCTTAAATAATTATCCATTTAATTATTTATTTAAATTAATTAATAATTATCCATTCTTATTAAGAATGTATTTCTTATTTATGCACAAAATAAATATAAACAGCATTAAATTATGTGGTATACTTTTAAAAGAAGAATCTGACGGTCTTATTGGTCCCATTTGCATGCAGTTCCATTCTTATTAATTATCTATTAAGACGAACTTTGACGAACCATAAAAAGCTACCAGAATTTCAATATTCTAACCTTTATAGACAAGCGACAAAATCAATTTTAATTGATTTCATGGGCAATCAGTTGTGGTGAATTTAAACATCATATGTATGACTGATAAGAACAGACTCACAACACCTAAAATTAATATTTTAGCAATATATTATAGATTCTTTCCACTTTTAAATGTGCCTCATTTCATTACCTGTAGTGGGATCAGGCAGTTGCCTCTTTTTGATTTTGGCTTCAGAGACAGCGACAGTATACGCAGAGCTCAGCTTAATGAACCAGGCAGCTCTTGGCATTGCTACCTGGTACTCTGTCAAAGTGATAAATATCTCTTCCTTTTTGTTGAAGTTTGGTGCTTTTTTTGCCAGCTGGGACAGAGGTTTATTGCCTAAAATTTATAAAAAGCATGTTGATAACTAGTCTTAGAGAAACCCTTACCTATTCTTCTGTCAATATACACACACCCTGACGTACTCTCACGCCTCCTGATTACTTATTCTATCGCTCTATTTATATCAATTACTTACTAGCTGGTTTGTATTAAGGGGCTGCACAATGCTAAAATTCAGTTCTGCTCTAAGGCTTTTGTTGTTAAACTTCTAATCAGACACAAAACTTCAGTTGTTATGAAATTGCGGCTACATTAGGACCCTATAAATTCTTTATGTAATAAAGATGTTTTTTCTAGTAAGTATATGCGTGTGTTAGTTTTGTTTCAATCGGTTCTGAAATATTGAAACTAAATATTTTTTTTCGTGAAATACATGCTTTTTTAAAAGTATTATAATTAAAAGAAGATTGAAAGTATGTTTATTTATAAAGTGGTATTAATCTTCCGCAACCTACAATGGGACAATTACGGTATAAGCATCAACGGCACAAGACTACATCACCTTAGATTTGCGGATGACTTAGTACTAATAACTTCAACGCCTTCGGAAATACAGACAATGCTCCAGAGTCTAGCAAAACAAAGTGAAAAAGTAGGTCTAACGATGAATGAATCCAAAACTAAAATAATGACAAATGGATACAAAACCAAAATTACCGTAAATGGCAAAACCATAGAATACGTAGAAGAATATGAATACCTTGGCCAGACCATAGCACTGATTAATTTCATAGATAAAGAAATTTCAAAACGAATCGCCAACTCATGGAAGCGCTTTTGGTCCCTGAAGGAAGTCATGAAGAGCAAAGACATTCCTAGCATAGCAAAGACTAAGGTATTCAACTTGTGCATACTACCATGCATGTCCTACGGTTGCCAAACATGGGCACTAACCAAAAACAACATCAAGAAACTCGAAGTATGCCAACACAACATGGAGAGAAGTATGCTGCACCTAAAACTTAAAGACAGAGTAAAACTAACAAAAATTAGAAAAAGAACTAAAGTAGAAGGGATTACTCGCACAATAAGAAAAATGAAATGGAAATGGACAGGACATATGATCAGAGAAGGCAAAGATAAATGGACAGAAAGAATAACACCATGGTACCCCAGAGAAGGAAAAAGAAAAAGAGGGAGACAAATAAGGAGATGGGAAGACGAGATAAGAGAAGTAGCAGGAAAGACATGGACTAGAGAGGCAAAGGATAGAGAGAGATGGAGGTTCCTGGAAGAGGCTTATGTCAAGGACAATCTAGGAGAAGAAAATTAATAAAACAAACAATATTATTGTAAAAAATTTTAACCTAGAAATAAGCTATAAATAAATAAGTAAATAAATTAAATTAATCGGAGTCAAAAAACATGCCATATTTGTTTAAAATTTTTACCATCTACATTGACGGAACTGAATCCAATGCCAAACTGATGTTTAGCATTGTGGAGCCCCTTAAGATTGTACTTATTGAATTATTGCTGAATAAGTGTTATTGGCTATATTAAGTGTATATTCACTTGAGAGCACATCAGAGAGCTGGACTGCTTAGCTCTCAAACTTGACAGGAGTTAAAGAAGCTGTCGCTGTGGCCGAGAACGGCTGTGAGGCTATATATATTTACATATCAAATTGTAATGCATATAAGGAAAATAAAATGAAAAAAAATCAAGTTTGACAATTTTAGTATGAATCCAAATTTTTATCATTACTAATACTGGTTATTTAAATAACAACAGCATCAAGATATAAAGTTATTTGAGTGACAACTTACCAGCTAAGTCTTTGAACCAGGCCTCAATCTGAGGCTTAGTTCTAGCTGTGGCTGGCCAAAAATTATCTTTGGGATTCACTTGAGGTCTTTTCCTTCCACAATCAGGCAGTGTGTTGAGCTCTTCTTTTTTAGATAGAATTCCAGAGAAAAATTGTCCTATCTGAAAGTGAAAAGTATAATAGTTATGAAATTAAATGAAAGCATCTTGACTTACCCTGCTTATATTTGTTTGTTTTTGTGTTTTTTTTTGAGTTAAATGTACTCTTGCAACTTTGCGTGCATTAAAAGATTAAAAATAAACTTTTCTCATGTCTTGAAAGCTTGTCAGGCAGAAATTGCTTTATCCCTTAAATAAATCAATCAATCAATGCATGGGGTCCATCAATCCATCCATAAGCCTGTCTTCGTCCACCGCTGTACATAGGTATTTTCAATATTACCCGACTCATGGTGGTCCTCTTGGAAGTAATGCCCATACTCACATACGCTGGGCAGGCAGGTTGGTGTGTTTGGTGCCATAATCCTCGCAGCAGAGAGTGAATGTTCATGAGTATAAAGCTTGCTGTAAGCCTCACTGCAATATTTACAGTTTGGAGGCTCATTCTTTCACTGAATGATTCATGGAGAAAGTGCTGTGTGGCTCAACCACTTAAAGAAATTTATAAAAGCAAAAGGCTAAATTTTAGGTAAATTATTTTATTATTATACCAATTTAATGTTCCATAGAAATTGTTATTGATTAATCCTTGTTTTGTAAGCTAACAAGAACTATAAGAATGTTTTTTCCTACTTTTGGAAACAAAACTAAATATTATTTATGCTTGATTTTAGCTAAAGTTTTAGGGCTAATGAAACAAAAACTGTTTGGAGTATCTCCACTTTCAAAAACTGGTTTAATTTTTAGCTTGTTATTTGTAATAAGCATTATGTATATTAATTAACATCCCTGGGACAGAGGTTGCTGATCATATCCATGTGGTTTTTGTGAACTCTATCAAAGAACAATTAGCCAAATTGGTATCAATAATACTCAGCTGTCAAAAGACAAAATGGTCTCAAACTGGAGACTTTCTGTGGATTCAAGAGGCACTCTCAACAACTTGTGAGATCTCATGTGACCATAGTTATAGGTCTCCAACAATGCTAGCTAACATGGAATGCCCAATTTGCAGTATATGGAAAAGTTAGTTTGAGATGCACATCCATAAGACGATCTTTACCTTACTGGCAGAATAATTGACATGTCTGGCTGTCCCAAACTCATCACTGGACTGGGGTGTGGTGGAGAAGCCATGTTTTACGTTTGTGGAAGTGAGCTCATCCTCCTTCTGTCGAGGTTCCTGCGGGTACACATCGGGAGGCCCCAAACGAGGCCTCTTTAGAGGCCGCTTCTCGTACATAATCCCCATAGTGCCGTGATCAAAGGACTGATCTGCAATTTCGCAACAAACGTTATTTATTTATGAGGACACCAACCTCATTAGCAATTCTACTTTAGTTTTTTCAAAACAGTTACCTTTCATTTAAATAAGCTTCCGTAGAACATTATATATTGCTAACCTTACTGGTAAAATTTAAAATCACGATAAAATTCGTCTTAAACACGAAAAATAAAATAATAATACAAAATTGCAAAAGCTAAACAAAGTGACGTTTGACCAATGAAGTGAAGGAATGAATCAGTGTAATCTGTGTAATCAGTCCCTGCGGTCCGTAATAGAATTACAATGGATCATAAGCCATTCACTTCATACTTTCGTAATCGATTTTAGCGATATAATTCTATTTCGGAACGCAGGGTATAATACTCCCTGCGTTCCGAAATAGAATTATATCGCTAAAATCGATTACGAAAGTATGAAGTGAATGGTTTATGATCCATTCCCCGCGTTCCGAAATAGAATTATTTCGCTAAAATCGATTACGAAAGTATGAAGTGAATGGCTTATGATCCATTATAATTCTATTACGGACCGCAGGGATTGTAATTCTATTGATATGATAATGTATAATGTACTCTGTGAATGAATGAAATGCGTGCGTTCTTTTACGTAGCACCTTAGCTGTGCGTTCCGCATGACGCTAATAGTGCCAACACTACCATCAATCGACAATGGCGTCCATCACTGCTTAGACGTATGATCCATTCGGAATGCTTTTGATTGAACGCGACATGGACGTTGACACTTGAAAGTGACAGATTTTATAGAAATTTGTTTACGTTTCGCTAATACAAAGGTCATACTCTCAGACCAATAAACCAATAGACAAAATCTAATTAAGCAGAAACCTAGGATGGTAAAGCTATGCTACTTTCACATATACAACTCTCCGTATGAAAAAACAAGATGGCAGTATTTTACTCAGTACGTCGATTTCAAGCCCGCTACAGCCCTATCTTTCAAACGCTTGCAACTAGGCATGTACCGGACTACCGGTTTACAGACTTTATCGATATCGATTTGGATAAAAAAAAGCCCAATAATACTTGTTGTACAGTTAAAGAACTAGATTATCATAGTATTTTGTGCAACTGTAACATAATTTAAGTCATTGGGACACGAGTGCTTGTTAACGAAACGAACTAAGTGAATTTCGTAATAGTTTTGCACAAGTGTCGAAATGTCTATTTATGTTCAGTTGGACACAATACTTAATCTATGAGCATCAAAAATATCGTATTTTAATCATATTTTCAACTAACAATTTCACGGAAAATGAGAAGAACACTCGTTCATGAATCCCGAGTTAATCGACCGGTAATGCTGCCTTGAGTACCAATTAGAAGCAACTAGGATAGGCGTGGCTTGAGAAATAAGGTCGGGACTTATTTCTCGTCGCTGTTGTTGATTGGCTCTCTAGCGGTGTTGCAGTAAATTGGGTCAATAGCAGCGCGGAATCACGGTGTTATAATGTAATATTATCAGATAAACAGTATAGGTACTTATAAAACTGATTTTGATGATGCAATTACCTTATTGTAGTATGGGAGTAGATAAAATAATTTATGAAATTGAGAAACCTGGCAAATATTTATGGAATGAAATAATCAACTTTATTTTCGAAACTAAGAATACCACGTTTACATACATACATCGACACACACATGGTCCCACTCCCACTAAAAATACATATTTTGAGAGGAAGGCGCCGCCATGAAAACTAGGCTCCTTAACACTCAAAAGGATCCCTCTCAAACAATCGTGAAATAATGATAATAATAATAAAAATTAAAAAAATTAATCAGAGGATAAAAGAAACAATTTGTTGCAACTCCAGAATTACTATTTTACATATTATTATATAAAAACATCAAAAATAAAAAAAACATATTGACCTTCGCATACAAAATGCATAATTGAATCGTTTTAATGAGAAGCTTAATTTTTTTCAAACTTAATGGTTGTTCAATTTCTCAATTTTCTACAGTGAGTACGTTTGACTTTCACATGTCATTAAGATTTACAAAGCAGCCAAAAATAAACGTATTTATTGACCTTTGAAAATTATTGTTTTCGTCAGAAATGAGCGTATATTTTCGATGGGTGCAGTAATTTCCTTCGTCATATGATGTATTCTAAGTTTCAAATACGTGTCGAACACGGAGTTATCCAACGAATGGTCATGTGTTTATCATAAATGTGAAGTGCTGTGGTTTTCCTACACTTTTTTTTGTAACTACAGCCTCAAACTCTCTCAGGATTTTCTCTGCGGTTTGGCAGATTTTTTGAATGCTTTTTGATGGCTTAGTCATAGTCAGCCCTCCTCTGTCTTTTACACTCATTAGAGGCATGCTGTTAGCAGGTCCTTCCAGGGCTTGGAGAATTTTTTTTCAATGCAAGAATTTTTTCAATTTACGCACTACAAAGCCAGCTTTTGATGGTTCCATTGCAGTCCTCAAATCCTAGAATTAAACACAACACTTATTGGTCATTTTTAAACAGATAGTAGTAAAATAAGCATTAAAATTTGTGCAACAAGAGAGCAAAGTTTATTTTTGTTGCAAGTGCCTAGTTTGAATCTCGAGCAAGACTCGTGATTCTAAGTTAGAATTTTGAGCGTAGTGAAGGATTCAACCAAAACAACTTCTGTTTTACTAGGTAAATTCAAGGTGGGCACCGCATCGTCTTTTAAGCGTGGTCGCAATTGTTCTTTTCAGAAAGCACTCTGGATTGAAGTGCCTTGAGCACACTTTCCAATTAGTTTTGTGCTGTTTCCAACTCCGGCTAATAGCAACAAACCATCGTTTACGAATGTCTTCATTTTTGGGGAACCTTAAGTAAAATAAGCTGAATCAATACTTCATATTACCACAAAATCAGTAAAATTACCGACAACTGTTTTGACTTCACTAATAACCTCAAAACGGATTTAATTATTTTAATGATTTTAGGATTTACTTTTATTCTAAAAGCTATATTTCCGTTACTATATGAAAACGACACTTTGTAAAATGTTGTCTTTCTTGATGGAATTCCATTTTATGGTTCATTTACTCGGAAAACATCACTTTTTACTCACTTGTGAAAACTGATATTGCTTTTCGAGTTTCCTTTATTCCCCGAATGGGATCTGCAACCACGCACGTAGCAGGACATTGCCCTTGTATCTTCAACCCTTTTCCATACGATAATTCGCAGCAAAACACAACTTAAATAAAATTTTGTTTCAAAATCTGCCGACTTACTTCCTAACGTAAACACAAGCTATAACGCGACCAAATTACAAAGGATTGCCAATGTTGCCACTTAAGAAAAGTAACAGTACATTATAATTTGGTGACTTGGACAGGAGTCATTAGGAGTCGAAATGAAGTCTTGGGTAGTACGTTTTGACGGCACCAAGACTTTGTCTATTGGTTTATTGGTCTGAGGTCATACTACTTAACTAGGTCCAAGAAGTGCTTTCCTCTAACTGTAATCTTTGAATCATAGTTTAATAAGAAACTTTTATGCTCCAAATGACCTTTTTTTAAAATTTCCGCTGGCTGGCTACCAGCGCCAGCCGCCTGATGATAGCCGGAACTAGGCCTCGTTTGGGGCCTCCCGATGTGTGCCCGCAGGAACCTCGACACAAGGAGGATGAGCTCACTTCTACAAACGTAAAACATGGCTTCTCCACCACACCCCTGTCCAATGATAAGTTTGGGACAGCCCTTAGAGCATATATATGGTCTAAGGGACAGCCAGAAATGTCAATTATTCTACCTGTAAGATAATGATCATCTTACGGATATGCATCTCTTTGCATCAAGCTATTGCCCCTGGTAATATCAGAGTTTGGTTTATTGGTCTGAGGGGAAAATGAACCAAAAAAAAAAAAAAAAAACAAGATTGATTTAATACTGGATACGACAAAATACTGGATACGACAATGAGGCTTTAAGCCTACCTACTGGATGAGACCTCAACATAGGACTTGAATTATTAAAAAATATCGTATCAGACAAGGCTTTTGCCTAATATAATAAACATATTGAAGAGAATAAAACACCAAAGAAAAGGCTATCATGTTCTCTTAGATACCTTTGCCTGTCCAAAAATGGGACAAATTGAGGAAAAAAAAAAAAAAAAAAAAGGCAAGCGCGGGAAGCTTCGATCCAGGCGGAGGGAAAAATTTAAAGTCCTCAAGTTTTAATCGATTTTATTTGCTAATTCGCGATATTTGAGTGTTTTTTAGCATTCATGAGGTTCCAAAATGGGTAAGAAACCACGTCGTAAAAAAGCTAAACGGCGACAGGACGACGATGATGGAGTGCCGTCGTTGGAGTCCAGTACCACCGATTCTGACCAGGAAGAGCGGGAACAGGAGGAGCCCGAGGCGATGGAGTCTGAAAAAGAGCCAGGGCGAAACCTCAAAAATGAAGAAACAGATAAGTACGAAATATATAAGACAAAAGAATATACGAGACGTTACCCAGAAAATGGCGGTAATTTTGAATACATAGTATTCATACAAAGTAAAGACGAGCGTCCACTTGGTGATCGCGACTTGATAACGTTGGGCAGTACAATAAAAAGACACAGTAATGGTGTTAAACAATTAAAACGACTAAACAGATACAAGATAGGGGTTATTTTCGACAAACCTAGTTTGGCAAATGAACTACTATCTAATACCAAGTTTCTAAATGACAATAAACTAAGCGCATCAATCCCAGCAGCTGCATGTGAAGTAACCGGAATTTTAAAATTTGTCCCTACTCATATGGGAAATAAGAAAATCTTCAAGTCAATATCCACTAGCTCAAAAGTAGTGCAAGTAAAAAGATTCATGAAAAGAATAAAGACTGACAATGGTACAAAATTTGAACCAACACAAACGGTTGCAATTACATTTTCAACCCCAGAATTGCCCGTAAGTGTAGACCTCAACTCATGGTATTTCAAAGTTCATACATACATACCACCAGTTAAACAATGTCTGCGTTGTCTACGATATGGTCATATTGCTAAATTTTGCAAGAACAGTGAACGGTGCTCAGTTTGCTCAGAACAACACAGTTTTAAAAATTGTACAAATTCAAAAGAAGTAAAGTGTGCAAATTGTAATGGGGCACATATTGCTATATCAAGGGAATGTCCAGAAAAAATTAAAAGAATAAAAGAGAATAATGCTAAATATGAGAAATCTACATACGCTGACCTATTTAACCAAAAAGCCTTTCCATCTTTACCTACCACACCCCAACAACAGTTTCAAAATTTATTAAAATCTGACAGTTTCATGAAACTTCTCATACAATCAATTATAAAAATAGTTTCTATTCATAAATCTGGCGAACCTATGGGTACTCAAAATATCAAAGATGTTCTTCAAAATACCTTCAGTAATACAACTTAATTTTATTAAATTATGGATCAGCTCAACATAATACAATGGAATGCACAAAGTTTATCAGCTAATAAGTTTCTTTTAACCCAGCTTTTATATGAAAACAATATACATATTGCAATCATTTGTGAAACGTGGCTACAGCCAGAAAATAAATTTAGTATTAAGGGTTACACTATTGAACGAATTGACATTGGCAGCAAACATAATGGTGTTGCTATATTAATTCACAATAGTTTACATTTTACAAAAATTTCTTCATTTCTTGATGATTCAATTCAAAATTTAGTTATAAGGCTAGTCTTGAACGATGTACAGTTAACTATTGTAAGTTTATATTGTCCTAAATACACAGCACTGGGGTCTCCAAACTTTTCTAAAGTAAAATTACAAAGTCTTTTCCGTAATTTAGCTAAACCAATATTTATAGCAGGAGACATGAATGCTTATCATTCAGCTTGGGGATGTGAAGACACAGATTCTAGAGGCCGTGACATCCTGGAGTGTATAGACGACAACAATCTTGTATTATTGAATGATGGACAGATGACCACAGTCGGCTCTAATATCTGGAAACAAAATGCACTTGATCTAACTATTGTTTCTCCATCCATAGCTTTGCAAAGTGAATGGACTGTCTATGATGATCCTTTAGGTAGTTATCATTTTCCCATCCTAACCAAAATTAATATTAACACACAAATAAATTCTTTTTCTACTCCTAAACCAAATTTTATAAATTATCTCAAAGTAGATTGGAAAGCATATTGTGAACATGCCAATCAAACACTTTGTCATTACAATTTTGATGTACAAAATCCTCTTAACTCTTACAAACAACTTTGCAATTTATTATTATTAGCAGCACAAAAGGCAGTGATGGGAAAATCAACCACACCCGTTCTAGATACACACAAAACTTCAAAACGTAAAAGACAACTTCCATGGTGGAATGCCAATTGCTCAGAAGCTGTACAAAAATCTAAAAATGCTTATAAAACATTTAGACAGAATCCTACACAGTTAAATTACATAGAATTTAAAAGGTTACAGGCTTTAAAAAAAATGATAATCAAAAAAGTAAGAAATGAGAGCTGGCTGAATTTATGTGAATCATTCAATAGAACAACCCCTTTATCTATAATCTGGAAGAATATTAGGAAGTTTAATAAAACTTATAGTTGTTCCAATAGTAGCTTCAACAATAAATTTGTTGAACCTTTTCTTAACAAATATACTCCTGACACTGTTCAGCAGCAGAACAAATTTTGCGACCTACCTAAAGATAACAATCAACACTATCTAACAGATCCATTTACATTTCAGGAATTTAAATCAGCTATTGAATCTCGGAAAGATACTGCTTTTGGTTTAGATGGAATGCCATACAAATTAATAAAACACTTGAATGAATCTTGTAAACTTATAGTTTTGAATGTATTTAACCAACTTTGGTCTCAATCACTCATTCCTGAAACATGGAAGTCAGATTGTTTGATTCCGGTATTAAAATCTGGGAAAAATAAAACTGATCCTGACTCTTATCGCCCAATAGCTTTAACCTCTTGCATGGGAAAACTTTTTGAGCAACTGTTAAAACAACGTTTAGAGTTTTACATAGAAAAGAACAATCTTTTACCTAATAATCAGTTTGGTTTCCGACGTGGTCGATCAGCTAGAGAAAGTTTAAATCATCTGTATCTTGACATTTTCAACTCCTTACAGAAGAAACAGTATCTTATATGTGTCTTTTTTGACATTGTTGGTGCATTTAACAATGTTAATATAGACACTTTATCTGCAGAACTTCTTGCACTTCAAATACCTGAAAAAATTGTAAAATGGATATGTAACTTCTTATGGGGCAGGGAAGTATTTGTAAAACATAATGACAAATTATTTGGACCAAGAATATCATACAAAGGAGTTTGTCAAGGTGGAATTATTAGTCCATTACTATTTATTTTGTACATACATAAACTAAATTCTGTTCTTGGTTCAAACGTAAGCAATTTGCAGTTTGCTGACGATTTAAATGCTGCACTTGAAAAATTACATTCTTATTTTCAATATTTAAATTTAGAGATTAATTTTGATAAAACTAAAGTGGTTGTCTTCAATAAAGGAAGAACATTCAATAATGTAAATATTTGCTACAATAACTCCCCTCTTCCTGTATCATCGGTTGTCAAGTTTTTAGGTGTAATTTTTACTGGTAATTTATCATGGGTTAAATACCTGGAGTGCATAACTGGAAAAGCTAATCAAGCTTTTAACATTTTAAAATGTCTAGCTAAGACTTATTGGGGAGCTGATCCAAAAATATTATTAATGTTGTACAAATCTTTGGTTCGTAGCCATCTTGAATACGCTTACTTCTGTTTAGCATCAAATGATGCTCATATCAAAAAACTTGATACCTTACAAAATAAAAATCTTCGACTCATTTGCGGAGCCATGAAAACTACACCAGTCAATTCTTTGCAAATAGAATGCAACACTCCTCCCATTTTGATAAGATTTAATTACTTAAAATATAAATTCATTTTGAAACTGTATACTCTCAAGCATCATCCGCTTATTAAAAAAATTATTCATTATCATAGCACATTAAGTGCTTCCTCAAATGACCCTTTTATTCTTCAAGGCTTTTCACATGATTACTATCAGCAATACAAGATATATCAAACAGACTTTCAATGGCAATGTTATACTGATTCTTACCAAAGTAAGTTTTGTGATATGAAAATCATTATTAAAAACGATTTGCAAAATAAGCAAGAGGTTTATGAACTTTTATCTGAATGGAACGATTATCGTCATGTTTATACAGATGGATCAAAAAATAACAACACAATTTCAATGGCCATATATGACATAACCAAGCAAATTGGTCATGGAAGAAAATTACCTAATTCCTTGAGTATTTTCACAGCAGAAGCTTTGGGCATATTAACTGCACTACAATATGTAGAAAAGGACTTGAATGAATCTTATAACTGGGTGATTGTTACAGACAACATGAGCGTCTTGAAAGCGTTACAACATAATCACTTCAATACTAATACTAACCCATATATATATGAAATAAGAAACCTCTGGAATTCTTTAGCTCACAAAAACGTCAATATTGTTTTTATCTGGACTCCAGCACACATTGGAGTTACAGGAAATGAAAAAGCAGATTATTTAGCAAAAACGATTTCTTCTATCCAAAATAACCTAACTGTCGATAATGACATTACACAGAATATTGCTATTCCATATTCCGATTTGGTTACAATAATGAGGAAAAAAATGTTGGACGAGTGGCACACAATTTATCATGTAACCCTGGCTCAAAAAGGCTCATGGTTCGCTCAAATTAATAATAATGAAGTTGGAAGAACTCCTTGGTTTAAGTATGCAAAGTCTAGAAGTCGCAAGTTTTACTCCATCATTTGTAGACTTCGTTTTGGACACTGTCGCTTCAACGCCCATTTACACCGTTTGCGGATAATTAATTCACCCAAATGCACTCAATGCTCTGAAGACTCTGATCAAACGCTGGATCATATATTTTTTGAATGTCCTGCTTTTGCAATCCCTAGGATATTATTAATTGACAATTTTTTAAAGATTTATGAAAAGCCTGAAAATATCCCGCGTGACTTGAAGACAATTTTGAAAAATTCTGCAACATATTTCCCCATTTTTGAATTCATTTGCGCTACTATGACGGACATCTAAAGAAGAACAAATACATCTGATAAATATGTGACACACATTGTGTGTGATTGATTTAATACTGGATACGACAAAATACTGGATACGACAATGAGGCTTTAAGCCTACCTACTGGATGAGACCTCAACATAGGACTTGGATTATTAATAAAAGATCGTATCAGACAAGGCTTTTGCCTAATATAATAAACATATTGAAGAGAATAAAACACCAAAGAAAAGGCTATCATGGTCTCTTAGATACCTTTGCCTGTCCAAAAATGGGACAAATTGATGAAAAAAAAAAAAAAGAGCGATAACCTCAAAAGAATATTGTTTATCTTTATAGCTTATTTTTGTTCAATTATTTACCAAATGCCTCCTAAAAAGCAACCGGAGAAAAGTGGAAAAGCAGGAGGAAGTAGTAAAGGTGGTGGTGGAAAATCTGGTGGCGATGCAAAAGGTAAGGATTTCCGATAATTTTATATTAGGTTTTCTTTAAAATAATTATCATACAAGATAGCAGTCCGATAACGCGGTAACAATTAGGCACCTACGTACTGTTATTTCATGAATGAATGCCCAGTTTGTTCATCTTATCAAAATTTTCAGTGAAATTTTTAGGTTATGTTCATCAGCTGATTTTCCAAAATAAAAGATTGTTTTCACCATGAACGTTTCATGGTTTTCACATTAATAATCCGTTTAGGAAAAAATATTCAAGAATTCACAAATTCATTGCATTTTTTCCACATAAATTTGTAAAATAGATAAACTATTTTGACAACCTATCCTCTTTTTCAAACACAGAATCTGCAAGTAAGGAGAAAAAAGGTGGTACAGCTGTCAAAGTCCGTCACATACTGTGCGAGAAACAGTCAAAATGTTTAGAAGCTCTGGAAAAAATAAAAGCTGGCCAAAAGTTTCCAGATGTAGCAGCAGCTTACAGTGAAGACAAGGCCCGGCAAGGAGGAGACCTGGGCTGGATGACCAGAGGCTCAATGGTGGGACCCTTCCAAGATGCTGCATTTGCCTTACCCATCTCTACAGTCACTAGTCCCGTGTACACTGATCCACCAATCAAGACAAAGTTTGGGTACCACATTATAATGATTGAAGGCAAAAAATGACCGAGATGGTATTTGAATTTGAGTATTTTTGGGCAATACTGCTTCTGTTCATTATGGAGAGGATCTGTTGTCTGCAAGAGGAGTTTGATAGAGATCTCATGTCACTCCCTGAACCTACTATTCAAAGGTCTGATGAGATTTTTTTAGATATTGAAGAGTTTAATAATAGAGAGTAAGTATACTGATCTCTTAATATTTAGATTGTATGTAATTATTTGCATGTGTTATAAATTATCATCAATTTACTTCAGTATAACCTGAGTCACAAGACCTTAGGATTCAAAATGTTTGCCTGCGGTCAGCATAGACCAAACACACACCTGCCATATAAATTTACGTCACAGTATGGGATTTGAGTGATCGATAATATACACATTTGTGTCGATTCGGCGCAACACGACTTAACTTATTTGACAGAACTAAACTTGATTTGAGCCTTCTGTCTTTTTCTTTCCGTATCGAAAAGATAAAACAGAATGTTTAAAATAAGGTTAGTCCTTACAAAATAGTTACATTGTGTTTAGCCAAATCGACAATCGAAATTATTATTTTTTCCCACAAATAGTGTTATAAAAAATACATATTCTGGTACATTATGTGTCAACAAATTTGTATGTTAGATGTCTTTTTTGCAAATTTTTTGAATTCTTATTTAAGGATTAGGTCCTTAAAGTTGACAATGTGATTAGTTTTCCGTAAACAAGGTGTGGGAGATTGATCACTACAAAAATACAAAGTAGTATTTGGAAATGTGGTACAATAGGAAAGATTGATCTACGTTTGTTTATCATATCACATATTCAACAGTACAAAAGTCATATTAGGTGCTTGAAACTTTAGATTTCTCGCCAAAAGTGTGAAATGGCTCTTAAGTAAGAATTGGATACTCCCATTGCCATTTCTATTCCCAAGGTCTCCTGATTCGGGTTATACCAATTAAATAAAGCGCATAGGAATCTTCGCCACACTTTGGCAAAGGTCGTATTTCTAAATGCTTACTATACAATCCATGACAGATAGTGCACTTCCAGTCAGCTACAGACAGCCAAAATGATGGCACTGGACCACTAGTACCATTGAATGGTACATCAATGGTACAACTGGCACTGATTAGCCCCAGTAACAACATCAATGGTACATACAACTCGCACTGATTAGCCCCAGTAATAACATCAATGGTACAACTTGCACTGATTAGCCCCAGTAACAACATCAATGGTACAACTGGCACTGATTAGCCCCAGTAATAACATCAATGGTACAAATGGCACTGAAGAGTTTTGCACATGTTCTAAAATGACTTTGATTCTTATCCAATACTATTAAACAAGAAATATTTGTATATTTGTAATTGGGTTCTAGAAAAAAATTCCCATCATTTTCCACAGGCCACAGACAATGTTTGTGTTAATGCGTGACATAGATGGGAAGGAGTGTATTTTTTTTTTCTTTTTGTTTCTTGGCGACGGCTGCTATTTTAAGCGCTACTTTTTTGCCAGTGTCAACCCAAGTTAGATTCTTTTAAGTTAGACTTTCAGACGCCGTTTGTTCATCACGTACGGTACAATTAAAAGTGTATTATGTTTTGCACGATTTGATCATTCCGTTTTGTCAAACTGCATTGACACATTTGATTGATAGAAACAAATATTGTTTGGAAAGAGATTTTAAACAGTGGCTAGATATTTTACATCTGTCCCCAGGTACTTCAGTTTCCAAATTCTTACATATTTTATGATTTGGCTCGTTTTCGAGAATAAGAACAGTGGCAAAGATTTGTATGCGCCTTACATTTTCAGCAGATCTATAGTTAGTTGTAGTGCCTAGATAAAAATGTTGTAATATTAGCTGTACTAAGAGGAGCTTTTTTGATAGTGTTGGACTAAAGCTGAGCTTCCTCCGACTGAGCCGACTGATGCATGTGGCAATGCTGCTGGCTCTCGTTTATTTCTTTAACATCAGCCTCTGGTTCATAATGTCCAGAAAAGTGTTTCCCAAATCTTTGAGATACCAATTGAATGTAATTCTACCAACTTGAAAATACTATTGTGTAAATTCAGATTGTTTTAAGACTAATAAATGCATTTTTATTGTTTAAAAAATATGCTGTGTGTTAGTTTAATTTATATTTCATCGCATTTATCGTTACAAGAATTACATTTGCCTCAAATTATCGAAATAAAAAACAAAAAGAAAAATATGATTTATATAAAAACGGCTCACCTCAATACGTGTTATGATCGGGAAAGCCGACCAGTTTCAGCAGATTTAGACTGCCTTCATTCAACACGTATTGAGGTGAGCCGTTTTTATATAAATCATGAATTATCCTCAAGTCTCATTTAATTCTGTAAAAAGAAAAATATATTTAATATAAGAAGAGCAGTTATACATTATAAAATCAAAGCCAAAGAATCAGACAAAGTCAGACGAAATAAAATACCTGTTGCCGGGGAGGGTACCCAAGACACTGGCAGCATTACCTCGTTGGACGGCAAAAGTGATTCGTTGCCTTGGATAGGCTCCAGCTCTTGGTTCCCCTGTGCTTAGATTACTCCTAAGGCACCAGACGCGATGCTAGTTATTTGTAGAGCTGCCGAGCATCAGGCCCCCACGGTCCAAACTTCTCGACTCCAAACGTCACAAACATGTAGTGTAGCCCTCCCTCACCTAGAACTGCATGTTGGCGCCGCTTGTTGCGTTCAGCCTTGCCGCCGTAGCACCAGCCGTGACAGCGGTCGACTGGACGTTGAGACGCAGCGTGCGTGTCGACAAGACACATGTCGCATCCCACACCATTTCACCAGTTTAATTTGCTATCATTACAGGAACAATATAACGGTTAAGACATTTACGAAAACCTTACAAGCCGAAACCACACCAATACACACACCTACCTTTTTCCAATCAATTATTTTAGTGCCTGCACTGTTGCATTAGGTTTCCAACCTGTAATAATAGTGTTAGTTGTTAAATAAATAAATAAAATAAGTTTCGGGCCCTATTCTGAGCCCGATGATTGTGACTTTGTGACTGATGCCGCGTTCAGGATAGGGCCCGAAATATATTTCACATAATTTTCTCATCGTAAATGTTATTGTGACTAATGCCGCGCTCAGGATAGGGCCCGAAATATATTTCACATAATTTTCTCATCGTAAATGTTATTGTGACTAATGCCGGGCTCAGGATAGGGCCCGAAATATATTTCACATAATTTTCTCATCGTAAATGTTATTGTGACTAATGCCGGGCTCAGGATAGGGCCCGAAATATATTTCACATAATTTTCTCATCGTAAATTTTATTGTGACTGATGCCGCGCTCAGGATAGGGCCCGAAATATATTTCACATAATTTTCTCATCGTAAATGTTATTGTGACTAATGCCGGGCTCAGGATAGGGCCCGAAATATATTTCACATAATTTTCTCATCGTAAATGTTATTGTGACTAATGCCGCGCTCAGGATAGGGCCCGAAATATATTTCACATAATTTTCTCATCGTAAATGTTATTGTGACTGATGCCGCGCCCAGGATAGGGCCCGAAATATATTTCACATAATATTCTTATCGTAAATGTAATTTTATATATTATTATTTCAATATTTTATATACATAAATCTATAATAAAGTACCAAGAAGTCATTAAAATATATTTATTTAAATAAAATGGACAAGATTTTAAATCCCATTTTCTTGACTTTCCACAAAACTGACGAAATACGGAACCCTAGGCACGCGAGTCTGACTCGCACTTGACCAGTTTTTTTTTAACTCTGCTGCTAATATCCGTAATAGCCAGGATCTATTTATTAAATTATTACATCCCCTTATTGTTGGTCACAAGAAAGAGAACAATCATATCACCTTTAATTTCTAAAGTGAATGATGGTCTTTCTTTAATACTCTACAATATTCATTCAAACATATAACTTCTGCACTTGAATAAATAATAAAAGTAGTTTCGCAACGAACTAAAATCGTATAATCGTATATCCTAAGTCTATGGTTTTTGTAGTTTCAAGGTGTCACTTTTATTTGAAAACTCTTTCGCCTTTTTCGAATATAAACTCCTTACAATATTATAAAAAAAAATGGTATGACAATAATGCCACTTCGTGAGTATGTTCTCATTATTCTCACACACGACTGGTTTATTTATTTATATAAATAATTTGGGCAAGTGCGAATCGAACTCGCTCACAAAGGGTTACGTACCACCACACAATACGGGTACGGAACCCTAAAAATGTAGAATAACAACAATATAGGTGCCATAGCAATATTAAGGCGACAAAAATAAGCCGCTAAAATGGTAGCGCCTGGCAAACAATACGGCACAATCTGGGTACGGAACCCTAATATCTTAACCGCTGTATTTTTCTTGAAATTTTTATGTAATTATTAATCACCAAGACATTTTTCATATTTTGCAAGGGGGGGACCTGATAACGTTCAAAAAACCGGTCAAGTGCGAGTAGGACTCGCGCCCTGGGGTTCCTTACCATTTAAATAGGTATATACATATAGGTATTTAAATAATTTAAACAGAATTTACAAACTTATTACAACCTACAAATTGCATGAAACAAAACTGCAAAATTAAGTTGGTCGAGTATTCGGGGACGTAACCTAAAACTATGCGTTTTTTAGTAATTGTTGTTTAAATACAGCATATAGTAAATAAAAAGAACCCTGACTACTTTGGCCTTTGAGATAGACCCCGTAACAAAAATGGTCTAGAAATGGCTACTTTGATAGCCCTCATTTCTTTACTTTTTAAGATTAAAAAAAAATATATTTTTTTTTACTCTACTTAATGAGCTCTAGACAATGACACATGCTAGGGTAAGATAAAACATTTTTTTCGGCTTCAATTTCATAAATGAGCCCCCACTGAAAAATAATTTTATTACATTTAACATTTTACACAACATACTCGTAATTAAGGAAATTTCATGTTTTTATCTCATCCCGTCTAAGAGCTAGAGACCCGTGACATACGGACAGACAGACAGGCGGACAGGGGAGTGTCATTAAAAGGGCTCCGATTTGCCCTATTGGGTACGGAACCCTAAAACGCGATTTTTTTTTCCTTGTAGAGGCTATAGTAACAAGTATTGTTTGAACATTTCAACTGGCTACCTAGAGGTTAAACGAATAATACTAGTATGATTTTAGGTCGCTCAACGAGCTATGGAGCGGGCTATGCTTGGGATATCTCTGATGGATAAAATCCGAAACGAAGATATCCGTCAGAGATCGAAGGTGACCGACATAGCCTGCCGAATCAGTAAGTTGAAGTGGCAGTGGGCTGGCCATATCTGTCGCCGACGTGATAACCGTTGGGGCCGTAAGGCATTGGAATGGAGACGCGCTGCGTAGGCCGCCCTCGTGCTCGCTGGACTGACGATCTGAAGGTCGTTGTGGGTGGCGGCTGGATGAGGATGACTGAGGACCGCCAAGAGTGGCGTAATATTGGAGAGGCCTATGTCCAGCAGTGGAAGAATACGGGTTGATGGATGGATGGATTAGTATGATATCTATGGGTGTAACGGCTGAAGCTGTAGACCCCTGTGACAGACGGACGGACGTACAGACAGACAGCGGACGCTTAGTAATAGGGCCCCGTTTGGTACCCTTTGTGTACGGAACCCTAAAAAAGGATTATTTGGCTTCGGGGGGGGGGGGACCTTACGTCTACCCTTGGTGGAGATAAGACGTGACTAAAAGCTTATTCAATTCATCAGACAATACTAAACAAAATTCTGATAAAAAAACAATCGGATAAGATGATAAGATAGACAGGTTGTCAAGACTCAAGGGCAAATCCAGGATTCTGACAAGGATAACACAAAGTAAAAACAACGGAAGTTTCTAGTTGCCTTAAGAGGATAGGTTCCGCTTGCATACTACCCTGTTACTCCATGCGGAAAGACCCGCAGTGCGAGAGGGACGGATTCTTGAAAAAAGTCAAAATGGCAAGTTTCTTCACTAATTTTATTATTTAAAAAAAAGCAAAGGTGCTACGAAATATCTGTCCTGTTAAGATTTTAATACAGTTTATACAAAATTGAATCCATAAATAATATGAACGGGTTTTTACTTTAATAAACTTAGACCTCGACATGAAAACTTTTTTTAGAGCCTTTGGCACTTTATTTTTCAATATTGGAATGATTTCTGTGGATTCTGTTCCGATATAAGTGTCTATTATATATTGTATATTCCCGGAAGAAATACATTTTTTTCTTTTTAAAGTATTATTGCTAGATTCTTCAGACCAGGAAGAATAAATTATAGTTTTGCGGAAACTATCCTCTTAAGGCAAACCTATCTATACCTATGCTGTGTAAAAGTGCACTCAAATCGAATCGAAAAGTCGCGTCAAATAGTCAAATGTATGGAATTCCTGGGCGTTTTGGGGGAGGCCCTGGTCGCCCTGATCGCCCCCCCCCCCCTGTATCTAACAAGACTAGTATAAAACAAAGTCGCTTCCCGCTGTCTGTCTGTCCCTATGTATGCTTATATCTTTAAAACTACGCAACGGATTTTGATGCGTTTTTTTTTTAATAGATAGAGTGATTCAAGAGGAAGGTTTATATGTATAAAACATGCCCATGCGAAGCCGGGGCGGGTCGCTAGTAGTACTAGTAGTAGTTTATAATAGATTAATCAAGAAAACAATAAATAAAAATAAAGCAGTCTTTATTGACAGATATTAAATACTTACAACATAACAACCTGACTTCTACTGTTTACAAATACTGTAATAAATATGTTAATGAGGTAAATTAATCTAGTCTCGTTACTGCTCTATGTGAAAACCGAAGAATGGAATACAATAATATACTTTTATTCGTACTTAACATAAAACAGCGGAGACACTTGTGATTGTGACAAAACACCAGGAAACTTGGAAAATTGGGCGTTTTGTATTTATCTCTTGTAACATAGAGTTGATTTTTGGTTGTTTCGATAGCGTTATGTTCTGGACACAAGCTGGATGGCCGCTGGGTTCACACTCTGAGGTTCGGGTTGGTGTAGCGTACGTATTTGAGCAGGGCGTCATTCTCCTCGCAGATGAAGGGTTTGCGGTGGTGGCAGGCCACGTCATGCCAGTGGATGCCGTCGTTGTAGAAGTTGTTAAGGATGGCCACGCAGTGCTCCGCTGCGCCGCCCTGGATCAGCTCCTGTTCAACAGTTAGATATTAGCTCATTCCATTAAACCCGACGGAATAAAATTAAAAGTCATAAAAGTGCGAGTCGAACACGGCCCTGTGGGTTCCGTAACGTTGTATCAAATTATTTAATAACATACGTAGATAGTCTTGAGTTTATTCAGAAAAAAAAGTTATTATTATTATTATTATTACGTTGATAATTAAGTGTGTCAAGTATAGTAGAAATATAATAAGAAATTGATTATTTTAGATTTGTATGGCCTGTCTTGGTACAGTGGAGACCGCATCAAGTAAGACACATTGGACTTTGTACCTATCTTATATTCTTCTCTGTAGGGGCTAATATCGTACTGCAAGTGTATAGCTTGATGTGGTCTCCACTGTACCAAATTTCAAGATACTATGTCAATCAGAAGTACCCTATAGTATTTGAGACTGAATAATTTTGTATGAAATACCCTTTTTAGGTACGGAACCCTAAAAACGTAAATAGCACATCAGTTTTTATTGAACATTTAAATTGACTTTGCATGAGATTTTTTACTCCAATGGTAGTTCCGTAGAATAATTGTATAACAGTCAGGCCTTGAACGTTTCTCGCGCTGCTATGACAACAACGGATATGCGGATGATTTCGCACGCGTAACCGCAACGTGGAGATTACGTTATTGTGTATTTCGCGCACGCGTACTTTGCGTCTGCCAGGCGCAGGGAAAGTGCGCAAACATGCGCGTACGCAGCCCGAATAAATATGAGCTTTGTTCTATACAGCCGGCTTGTGCTTGGCTAACTGTTTGTAGAAAGCGGGCTCCACTCCGACCGATGCGGGTGCGCCCTTCGGCGAATATTTTCGCATAAATATTCACGTCACTTTCGTTTACGTTGCGACACATCCACATGACGCGCCTACCGATGTTGTTTTATGACGAGCATTACTTAACGACATCAGGAATCCGATTCATTACCATTATCCGTTGCGTAACGAGTTTGACATTATTAAACGAGTTGCGCCATGCACCCATTGTAATTAAATAATTTGTAATTCATCATCTTACCCGGTTGTCCGGCTGAGGCTTGCCGATGCCGCCGCCCTCTGACCAGTCGTTTTGCTGACGGTTGGTGGTTGGAGCCAGCTTTTGCAGCTCAGCGGTCCAGAACCAGCCGTTGATCTCGTTCGGTAGAAGATCTGGGCGGTTGCAGCCCTTGAAGTCGCAGAGACGACCAGATGTCCAGATGTACTTCACCTAAAAATAACATATATAGAGTTTCTTATAAGACTTAAGCCGTTAATTGCAAACCAGTTACAGTATACACACAATGGTGGAGTGCCTTGTTAAAAAAACATGGTAAACTATTAGTGAAGCTATCAGACGGTGGATTATCTCATTAGATAACATACACAAAACAACAGAATGCAACAATTTGTCACAATTAGTCGGTCCTATGTTTTCTAAGCTATTATGGCTTGACACGACATGGGTATACCGCCTTCTCATTTCCATGACAATACGCCCTTTGAGATTGACGACCAATTTGGTACCGAGACAAATGGGAATTGCTCTCCCGGTACTTTTAAATACGATTGCAATAACAGCCCAACACAACAATGTGTAACGGAAAGTTGCATTCCTTGCTAAGTGCTCAGCTACTTAGCTCGGTATGATGGTTATCTAGAGGAATTTTCTGTCACATAATCGGCTATTTATACAACATGTTTGACAAGCCTCGAGAAATTATCCTGGTTGTTAGATATTTTCCCACCAATACTACATTGATGCCAAACGAAAAAAGTGAAACTCTTGATCAGTACCAGAGAATCGATTTTATTCTGCCAATTTTTTGCGCGCTCTCGAAACAATATAAAGGTTTGTCGGGTGAACACGACTGTTCTTCAACGATATGTCATTCATTGTATCGTATCGGAACTTCGAAAACTTTCTAGAAGAGGCTGAACTCATGCTGTGTCAAATTCTATCTAACCAGCCGAGTTACTATTTCGTGCCTTTAAATAACAATGGCTCTCCTATTCTTTTTGCTGACGACGCCATTACGAAAACTAAACTGAGAATTTATTTTAAATATTGTTCGAGGAATAAGTAACACTTTCTATTTTACATTGTTGCAGTCATTCGTGTTTCTAGTTTCTACACATGTAACCGGGTATGATGATGGCCATTTCTAAAGGTGTGGGAGCGGGAGGTGTAAACGGAGAACTTATTTAATCAGCCATATTTGAAATTGGGTTGTGTTTGCGCCGCCGAGCCGGGCCTGTGCAGTTACGAGAATTTGGTTGTCTGTTTACAAGAGCAAACAAGGAAAATGACTTAAATTAGGAGATTCAACCACACCTGTAGAAATATTAAAGCGTAGAAGAGAAGCGTCGTCAACATTAAGTTGACTAAAGTTTGGTATTTCGTCATCTATATCTGCCATCGACGACGTGATTGGTTTTCTCTTGTCTTTCTGATCTTCAACATGGAAATAGGTGCCGTCATCTGGGCTATGGATGAGCCAACGGTGCGGTGAGCTCAGGGTTTTCTAATCTATATCTGTCATCGACGACGTGATCGGTTTTCTCTTGTCTTTCTGATCTTCAACATGGAATTAGGTGCCGTCATCTGGGCCAAGGATGAGCCAACGGTGCCGTGAGCTCAGGGTTTTCTAAAACTCATACAAAGCAGCAACATAATAGTGCAAAGCGTGAAAACAAAATATTTTGACCGTTCAAAATCCCACCATTACTATCAAGGAGATATTTTTAAAATGGCCGACAAATTAGCGAGTCGTAAAGATTCCGTTCTTTTGATGAGCATACATTGGCTTTCATTGTCAATCGACTGTTACTTCTTATGGTCTGGACTAGTAAAAGACTGCTGATCTACTTTGTCTTCACCATTATTTTATCAAGCGCAGTCAAGTAACGTTCAAAATGGACAATCCATCAAGAAGACAAAACGCTTAAAGAGTTCGATGTTCTACTAACCTTGTCCTGAACAATGCGTGCCTTGATCCATTCGTTCTCGTCGCTGGTTTCCAAGGAGACGAGGTCCATGCAACGTTGTCTACAGTAGTTTCTGGCGCTAAGCCAGTCTTCTTCAACATTACGGAGGGCTGGGTCCCGCCATGAGAAGAAGTACCCTTTATCTGTGTAGAGAAAAAAAAATTGGTATATGGTAATTTTATGGAAGTACTTACTTCTTTTTTATGTCAGTGGGGAAACATTTTTTAGGCACGGTAATTCTATGACACTATTGTGGACAAAAGACGGCGGTTAGTGCCTAATGAAGCTACTTATGAGTTATTCTAGTGGTGAAGGAATACAAAAGACTGCTGTTAGAAACTAATGATGTTCGACATCCTGTTAACATCCTTTTTTACGGTCAAACTTGGGTCACGGTTAAGCAGTTGTGCAGTGTTGTTATCTTGTGGATGGTTTTACGAAACCTTATGTAGAGTTGTTTCTTAATTCCTAATGACTGAAGTAAGTGTATTGCTCATATCATAACATAAATAATCTTCCCCATTATTGCTTTTGTACCGTTTACGGCGCTTGTGAGATTGGAGACCTGTTTAAAATATTAGGTATTTACATATGAAATTTCTGTAGAGAATTTTAAGGAAACTCAATTTTCAGTACTAAGATTTTTGCATTTTTTTTTGGGAATGAAAAATACAAATAATGTTATCTCTTTTGTGTATGAATGAGACAACATTAAGCTAACAGCAACAACATTTAAATTAATTTTTGAAAAGTGTCAGCTGTAAAAGGTATTACGAATCTGATCATGGAAATGGATGGTATTTAGGACGAACTGTTTTTGAAGATTAAATTTTTATAATCAAACTGAAAATAAAAACAAAATTTAATACGTAGATGTAAAACCTTGAAATCAACTTTCAAACAAAAAGCAAATAATTGAAATAGCTATTGAATTACAGGAATTATGAACTCATGGATCTGTAAGAAAGTTCGGGAATTTCATATGTAAAGACCTATTTATATAGAGGGGTAGGCAGACTACAGATTAGAGATGCGCCGAGTACAAGTTTTACCGAGTATTGCTCGGTTTTATTTTTACCGAACCGAGTAATCTGCCGAGTTACTCGGTTCAGTTTTACGCTTACGCAGGTATCGGGCGCGAAAACACGTTATTAAACATGACGAACCACAGCCAATTTCCGATAAGAAAGTAAAGAAAGACAATGGTGTCGATTCGGTGTAACACGATTTAACTTATTTGACAGGACTAAACTTAATTTAAGCGTTCTGTATTTTTCTTTCTGTATCGAAAAGGCAAAGACAGGGGGCCCAAAATAAGGTTAATCCTGTCAAATAAGTTAAGTTGTGTTGCGATGAATCGACACCATTATTGTAATTTTTTTTCACGGGAACGACCGACATGGCACGGCGAAAACATTTAAATTTTCTTTATTTTTTATAGTCATTGTTTAATTTTAATGCGAATTAGGTCGAAACATGACGTTTATAGTTCCTTCAAATTACAGACACGATCTTTTTATTACCATTTTAATTTATTATTTTATACCTATTTATTATTTAAAGATTATTTTATGATTTTTACACTACATTTTTTTACCGAGTACCTCATCATTTGAGCCGAGTTATTCGGCCGATTACGAGTATTAAAAATATTGCCGAGTATTCCGAGTACCGAGTATGAGTACTCGGCGCATCTCTACTACAGATCTGCTACGATCCTGGCACACCTCTTTCGCATCTTCCACATCCATAAATCTAGTCATACAAGCTCTCTTCTATGCCAAGTATTTTGGCATTCTTTCTTCAATATGTCGCTAATTTGGTTACCATACGTCCTTCCAGGGCGGCCAGATCGAGCTGCTCGGCCTTCGACTTGCGCACCATGAATTTCTTACTTTCCTTCATTCTCTCTACAACATGTCCAAACCATCGAAGCATTTCTTTTTCTTTTCTAGTCACTGCTACAACTTGTTTCAAAAATAATTAATCTTATAGAAATATTACGGAATTATCTAATTTGAGCGTATTTCAAATTAGAAAATCATTCAGAAAACAAATGTTCCTGAAATATACATATATCGTCAGGACAGGAGCAACGACTATGTATGATCAATCCTATTTCTCTGCCACTCGACCATACCATTTACGGAAAAAACTATTTCTGATTGATTTTCTAAAATAGTTGATTGGCCCCAATAATATTTAAAGTACCAAAACGATGGATTTTTCTTTAAAAAATTCTAGCACTTATGCATCACTTTTGGAACTAGTACATTCATACGCAAATTAGTCCTCAATGGCGCCTCGGTTTTTCAAGAAAGCGTTGTAGATATTTCGAGACCCGAGAATATTGCTAATGAAAATTTCTAAACGAGTAACGAAGCCAAAACAACAATGCTTGTGAAAACACCATGATCAACAATAAGTTATCGAGAAACAGTGGATAAAGAAAATTACTTTCGTTATTCAACATGAAAAAGAGAGCTTCGAGAGCTGCCTATTGTTGTAGTTATTATTGGAATTAATTGGAGAGATTAAAGTTGTCTATTGTACTTTATTAGTTTTTAAACACACAGCTTATCGAGGAAAAGTTAGAGATTATAAACATCTGTAAAATATTAAAAGACAAAAAAGTTGTCGCCCGAACAGGGACTTGAACCCTGGACCCTTGGATTAAAAGTCCAATGCTCTACCGACTGAGCTATCCGGGCCATGTATAAATGTGTCGAAAAAAACAATCGCACACGCCCGCGGCCATAAGCTGGTAGCGTGACTCATAAAAACGACGGTGATAATCGAATCCATTGCCAAGAATCGAGATTGCCTGAGACGGTCATGGACAAATATGTTGTTAATTTACATATCATCGCGTATAAAATTAATGATTACTAAGTTTAACATTAACCTTAGATAAAGTCTAAGGGCGTCCATCTTTTTACCATTTGATGTTTAAAGCGTCTTTACGGCTCTAATAAAAACGGAATTTATACCTGAGCAGGATGTTATCAGGAGGCGACCCAAATATTTGCATTAAAAAGGTCCAAAAAGAATGTTATCGCCACATAGATAAGCTTCGTTCACCGACTAAAGTTTACTCTGTCTATTTTCAAAAAAAATCTGCTTATTATTTAGGGTTCAGTACCCAACTAATGGGTCCATTGGAGCCCAATTAGCGACCTGTCTGTTTGTACTTCCAGTTCGTTTTAAAAATGTGCTTTTATTCTACTCTCTCCATCTAAAGTTATTAAAATAAATTTGGGTTCAAAACGATCACGAATAGACCAAAACACTGAATTTTGCTTCTGGAGGATAACAACTAATGTTAGAGTATAAAATGTATACACTAAGTTACTGATGCATCCATCTGGTTCTGTATAAGGAACAGGTTGACTCACTGTCAGCGTATCTCTCGTGGATGTTCCTCTGCACGCACTGAGTGGGGACGGGGGGCTCCAGGATGCGCCCGTTCGGGAACTGCGCATGCGCAACCGCCGCCAACGCGACCACCACTAGTAGCGACGATGTGTGCCTCATGTTCTGGAACAAAACAGTGCAAAAGTTTCTTTAAGGCTGCATATAAAGTTAGATTGAGCACCTCATTTTCCATCAATCAGAGAATTGAACTCTATGACGTTTCCTTTTACTTTAAAATAGGTGCGCTCTTAGCCGTCGCTGTTACGTATTGAAACTTGTTTTTAGTCGCCTTGATGTTGTTTTGGCATCTATATTATTGATATTTACCATGTTTTTAGGGTTCCTAAAAACATGGTAAATATCAACAGGGTTAAAGCTTATTTTTGCCCTTTGGGTACGGATCCCTAAAAATAGGTCAAGTCGATAATTGTACGAGTACATATGGACGAACGGACAACGGAGTCTGGTTTCTTTTTTATTATTCGTCGTGTACAGAACCCTAATAATATCTACTAGTAACTACCTACAATGTGGCGGTCAATTAAGCAGTTAATGGGGTAGATACCCAACTAACCAAACTGAGAAATACATGAGCGATAGAGCGTAAGCCGTTAAGTATTGATGAAATACGAACTGGCTTTATATCCGGATATATTCCCGATATACCTTCGCTATATGTCCATTTGGGCACAAATTAAGCGGCATTCGTCAATACAAGAGGGTTACAATAGCGATTCATACACACCGAGGGGCTTAAAAAGCGATACAAGAGCGATTCATACGTCATTCGGGGTCCACTAACTACCTTTAATTTCTATTTGCGATTTCGTCAATATAAGAGGGTTACAATAGCGATTTATACACACTGAGGAGTCCAAAACGCAATACAAGAGCGATTTATACGTCATTGGGAGTCCACTAACTACCTTGTATTTCTATTTGCGATTTGAGTCATGTTCCATCTCTTTTTTTCCTTGAAATGTTTAATTTGCGAACTCTTTCATTTTAAAACTTAACCTAAAATGGTGTAAGATACAAATAAAGTGAACGATATGCGACGCAAATAAATTGGATGTTATTTTTTCCATGGTATAGTATTATGTGTGTTGTGAGTGAAATTTCCTTACGAAGATAATTTTACTGGTATTCTATATATAGTTTTCCACTTCGTTTTTAATACGCCTTCCTAATAATGTGAAAGAAGATTGAAAATTAGAGAAATGTGCAAAGAGGTTAGGTTAGATATTTCGTTTATTTTCTAAATTATCGGCTGCAACTGCAGCAATGTAGTACTCCTTCATTCTTTTTAAAAATTCTTTCATTCTTTGTCGTCAATATCTGTAACGAAACGATAATTTCGATGAACCAATTCAACAAAATAAAAATAACAATGGCGGAATATTTCTTAGGAGTATGTAACTTCTCTGAGCATTTCATACGTCGTTAGGACGTAGAAAGTAGGTGACTAAGTTTTAGAGCAATATGATAGCGGTGTATAAAGCCAAATCATGGCCTTGATAGCAATCGATCATAAAATTTTAGGGTACGGTAGCAAATATATAATGGTTTAAAATGAAATACACTATAAAAGCTTTTAATGTTTTTTGTTTTATAAATATAAATAATAGGTACTGATAGACATGATAATTTAAATATAAATACTGTTATCTCATCTATATATTTCGGGTCGGTGTCGGTTATATTACGTATCGTATCGTACCGTACTACCGTACCGTACCGTATCGTACCGTACCGTATCGTATCGTACCATACCGTACTTCTTCGTACCGTACCGTACCATGTCGTATAGTATCGTATCATATCGTACCGTATTGTACCGTACCGTACCGAACCGTACCGTACCGTACCGTACTTCTTCGTACCGTACCATGTCATATCGTATCGTATCATATCGTACCGTACCGTACCGTACCGTACCGTACTTTTTGTACCGTACCGTATCGTACCGTACCGTATCGTGCCGTACCGTACCGTACTTCTTCGTACCGTACCATGTCGTACCGAAACGTACCGTACCATACCGTATCCGTACCGTACCGTACTTCTTCGTACCGTACCGTACCGTACCATGTCGTATCGTATCGTATCATATCGTACCGTGCCGTACCGTACCATACCGAACCGTACCGTACCGTACAGTATCTTATCGTACCATACCGTACCGTACCATACCGAACCGTACCGTACCGTATCATATCGTACCGTGCCGTACCGTACCATACCGAACCGTACCGTACCGTATCTTATCGTACCGTATCGTATCGTATCGTATCGTATCGTATCGTATCGTATCGTACCGTATCGTATCGTATCGTATCGTATCGTATCGTATCGTATCGTATCGTATCGTATCGTATCGTACCGTACCGTATCGTATCGTATCGTATCGTATCGTATCGTATCGTATCATCATCATCATCATCATCATCATCATCATCATCATCATCATCATCATCATCATCATCATCATCATCATCATATTATTATTTTAAACTATTACAAATTATTTGAAAAGCTAATTTAACAAAAAACATGAATTTCATTGATAAAGTGTGTACGGAACACGCAAGGCACGAGTCCTACTCGCACCTATACGGCGATGTCACATATAATAGAAATATAAATCGCTCTTGTGTCACTGGTCTAAAATGGCAAATTCTAACTGAATTAAGAGAACATAAACTCTAATAGACTCCATTTAAGCATTATGTAACTCTACGAGAGTATTTAAACTCAACTGTACGTGCTTAATTCTTGTATCGGAGTTAGTAATATCGGATATACGGCTGCCATACATTGGCGTTATGATTACACTTTTATATTTCCTAAGCATACTATTACTGCCTATTGGAGTTGTAAATCGCTAAGATAGCATTTACTAACTCTTTTCTGCACCTCAAAGCTTCAACAATTGCTGAGAGCATTAGCTAACGTTTTTCTATGTCTACAAGTAAATTTCACCGCTTTTATAACCCTCTTTTGCGTCCAAGAGGATTTACAGAAGCGAATAAAGCAGCTTGTGTGTTAGTTGGGTACTTTCTAAAGTAATAATAATTAAGTTTTTTTTATTACTTAATTACCTACTTTGCATTATGATCCGAAAAACAGGTAGATTAGAATTTATACTAACTATATATAATTACTTTATATAGGTAGGTAGTAAGATCCGCATATAAATTACGGAATTAGCGAAAGGTTAACCTTGAACCGTCTCTTTAACCCAAGATTATGTATTTTTTTACTTTACTTTACTTGTAATAAAATATCAAATATTTTTTAAACAAAAATTAAACGTGAATGTTGGAAAGTTGAAAGTTCGTGGAATTTAGTTAAGACCTTAGCCACATTGTGGAGATTGGCCCTAAGACCGGTCCTTTGGTAGAAAGTGACCTTGTAGGAGTCATGGGCCCTAAAGTTCATTCCACTCTTACTATTGTAGAGTTAAGGTTAACTAGTTTCATTACAACGAACTTGTAAAGGAAAATGTAGGCAATGTTACGCATATATTTATTATATGTATTGCATATATTTATAATATTATTTATTCCTTATTCCTATATTTTTATTTTATTCAAGTGTTTTTTTAAATTAAATTTAAGTAAACTCTACTTTTATTATTTCCCCATATTATTATTTATGACATAAAACTATTACTTATAAACATAGATTATTTAATTACTTATATTACATTAAAACTAACCTGTAATAAGTGTATCGGTTATACCTACATTAAATAAATAAATATATATATTAAATAAATAAATTAATATATTTATGGAATATCCTGCGGGCCTATTAAGTATCTCTAGTTGCAAACTGGATTGGGTGCCTATCATCAAAAACATAGATATACTATCGAATTCTGATTGTCTAAGGATATGTTCGCACTTGAAGTGACGACACAGTTCGTAAATAGTCCAATACCCACTAAAGGCAATTTTGAAAGTTCAGTTTTTATGTAAGTTTTTGACGATAGGCACCCTGTCCAGTTGACAACCTAAGATACAGAATATCTACGCTGAACATAACCTACCCTGTAACGGAAGTTGCTGACCAAATCAACAACCTGTATACGCCCGTGAATACATACCTACAGCCTAGTCAAACTATAAGCATTTTCTATGAGGGCTCAAACTAAATTTAGTTACTTACAAACCGGATCGTTTCGATTATTATTTTATTACTTGATAGGTAGTTGGAATGTTGTAAATTTGCATTTAAAAAGACATTTTTTTTAAATGTTTCTTTTAGGGTTCCCTACCCGAAGCCTCCGCCGTCTGACAGTCCGTCCGTCTGTCACAGAGGGCTACAGCTTCAGCCATAACAGGTTGAAATTTTTCACAGAATACGTGTCACTTTTGCTTTTATCACGGTAAATAATAAAAACAATTGAAATCCAATTCCCATAGCTTTCAAAAATATTTTTTTTTTCAGAAAATATACGCCATTTTAGGACATAGGTTTCATTATTTTGGTATATACAAATAAACCATTAGTTTTTATGATTTTTTATGACGCCACTTGAAAATTTTAGACAATATACTGATTGTGATGTGTGATTGCTTATAAAAAAAAGTGGTCTGTCTCTGTCTGTCTTCTCATCTGTCATCCAGCTGTCAAATCAGTCGGAAGCAACTTATTATAAATTTATCTTGATAGCAAAGGACACATTTCTAAACAGCCATTTCTCAAGTGACGTCACACGAAGGCAAATGGATGTTGCAGCTTTTTCGTAAAAATATTCATCATCATGAGATTTTGTAGAACACAAGTTAGAAAATACGGCATGGTTTTCGAATTAACACATCTTAACATAATTTAATTTAAGCGAATAGGAACTTCGAAAAAGTTGCATTTTTTAACTTAAACAACGTCAGCTCTATCTTAAAGACGGTAATACTTGCAAGTTTTAAATTTGGTCAGATTGTAGTACATACTCTGAAGTAAAACAACAAATTAACAAAAAATAAAGTTCCTTACTCAGAGGTTGTCGAATAGTTCGTCAGGCGCTACTATAGCGGCTTGTTTTTTGTCGCCTTGATGTTGCTATGGCATATATTGTTGCTATTTATCATAATGCTTTAGGTTCCGTATCCGTGTTGTGTAGCGGTACGGAACCCTTTGTGCGCGAGTCCAACTCGCACTTGGCCAAATTACTTAAAGTTTGCCTTGATAGAGTAGGACTTTAACTTTATTTATTTTTACATAACATTTATTATAACGAATAATAAACAAATTTCAACTTAGCGTTAAATTGATGTTATTAGGTGTAGTAGTTTAAATGTTGTACCATTAAATAAAATGGATAAAAAAAAACTTTTAATGTAAAAAAAACGATGTTCAGATTTTCACTTAGTGGTTTTTGTAATATATCCACTTTATTAGTTTGGATAGTTTGCCGCAAACAAATTGTAATTGCTCATTGTTGTTTTAATAGTCTTATTTTTTAAACTGCATTAATTTTTTTTTGACATCTCTGTCAGTTCTATTTTCTATTTTCGGAATGTCGCAAGATTTTTTTCTAAAGTTTCACTATTGCAAATAATAATTTAAAACAAATTATAGCTCGAAATTTCATTTTATTTTATAGGATAGCAATTTGCAGAACACGCCAATAAGTTTCTTATCTTTAAATTTATTTTAAAGCTCCCTTCATAATATTTAAATAATTATTTTATGTAATAAATCGATTCGTTGCTCTATAATTTCAATTAGATACCTACTTTTAATTGAAAATATTTAATTAAAATAAACAGAATTTATCAGACCACACACGAAATAACGCGTAAACCATAAACAAAAGGTACTCACCATGACTGTCTGTGTCTCCGCGCGGATCCTACACGCAAACTGGCGAGCGGCGCGCGCGCATCGGTTATATAAGCAGGAAGTAATGCACGCGCATCTTCATCACACCCCTTGAGGAGTCTCCACTCCACTCTGCGGGAAACTATGGGTAGGTTATCGAGAAGAGCTTTTGGGTCTAGCTTTCTGAAGATTGACCGCAAATTTTGATAAAAATATGTCAGTAGTCACATAGTATGTCACATAGTCAACTACCAAATGGCAGTTCTTGTTACAATGTAATAACGGTTAAAATCAAATAAAAATATGTAGTAGAAATGCAGGCGACTGTACATTAGGCAAAGTGATACTCATACTGAAGACTCGGTAAGTGCTCAGTGTTAAGGTTCGATGACCCTGTTTATGAAATTCGTAATTTCTTTTTTGTCTCTTAAGGAGTTGGCTAGGAACAAAACTCAATGGAGAAAGCTACACCGACAAGAGCCAAGCTCTTAAACATACGACGACGACGATAAACGCAAGCCCAGCTCCAAGTCAATTATTATGGGAGGCCAACATTTTATTTTGCGAAATTAGCAAAATGTGTTATCGATCCATCCGACCAATCTACTGATCAATCACTTACCAAGCCTCCGGTATGAATTTGGCTATATAAATTAATGTAAACCTTGCGAGTGCTTTATCTCTAAATCTAAGCTTCATTTGAAACATTTCCAATTAATATTTTACATATTTTCAATTGGGATATTTTTATTTGCACATTAAAAAATACTATTTCGCACAGAAATCCTTCAGCGCAGAAGAGAGCCGGTAGGGTAGGTTAGAACCATAGACTTAGGAGTATATCC
Organism: Ypsolopha sequella; assembly: GCA_934047225.1. NCBI lineage: Eukaryota > Metazoa > Arthropoda > Insecta > Lepidoptera > Ypsolophidae > Ypsolopha > Ypsolopha sequella. Next base: position 20,733,719 of record OW203987.1, read on the forward strand.
TTAGTCTATGGTTAGAACCATAGACTTAGAATAGAGGTTAGAACCTTCGTGGTTATTTTTTATGACAACTCAGAAATCCTATAAGAGCATAGTTAGTATTTCAGTGTGCAAGTCGCCTCTTCAATTTGTGACGAGTGTGACGACACTATCGAAGATTTTCCCAGTCCGAGTCATGCCGCTCGCAAACAGATCACTGGCACATCACACGGTCAAATACAGTGGCGTATTTACCCTAGGGCCAAAAGGGCCATGGCCCGGGGCGGCAGGCTGTGAGAGGCGACGCAAGGCACCTCGCGCTCAGCTTTGGGTGCCTTTCATAAGCAATCGTTACAGATTTTAATTTATATTGCTTTCTAACATTATACTGTCTTCTATTTAAAAAAATGTCCTTTTGGGTTTTTTTTATTCATTATCATCATTCTCAGTCCAAAACAACACACTGCTGGATTTTATTTTATTTTATTATTGAAATATTTTTGCTTTTTGTACGTTCATTTATGGGGCGGCAAACCTTACAGGCCCAGGGCGCCAAATCTTAAAATTCGTTAGCGTCACTGCCCACTGGTCAGATCAAGGGCGGATCCAGCCTGCGAGCCAGGGGGGGTCACAGGCTCCGAGTTAGTCCAAATATATAATACAATTTTGTGTAATTATAGGTAAAATTTGCGTGTTTGTATACAAAAAACTAGGCCCAGGGGGGGTCATGACCCCCTTACCCTCCCTGGATCCGCCGTTGGGTCAGATACACAAAACATGTCTAGCTTTAGAAGTCCAATATATCTACGTACTGCCAGAATCTGCCAAAAAATCTGAAACTCTATACGAGGTGACTTTTTGATCATCGTCCAAATTCATACTGGAGGCTTGATAAGTGATCAGTATCTTGGATCAATAACAATTTTTGTGAAATTTGTAAAATGAAATTTCGGCTTCCCTTAGAAATTCACTTCCAGTTCCGAGTGAATCACTATGGGAAGTCGAAATTTTATTTTACGAATTTTACAAAAATTGTTATTGATCCATGATACTTATCACTTACCAAGCCACCAGTATGAATTTGGACGATGATCAAAAAGTCACCTTGTATATCTATACTTACCTAAGTCTTGGTGTTATGTTTTATCAGTCCCAACCATAGCTCAAGAACGGCTGATATGTCGGTGCTGGTGCAGGTACCACCATCTTACTCGCAAACCCCCTCCCTCCCGAAGTTTTTCGGGGAAGAGTAAGAGGATAGCTCTCAGGCACAACCAGGTGGCCCGCCATGCCTGGGACCGATTGATGGCGGTAAATTCATCCCCAATTGCCGGCTTTTTTATAAGACTGGTGCGAGGGCTTCGGCACCGCGCTCACCAACCCGCCTGCCCAACGTGCATGAGTATGGGCATTTCTTCCAGGACGACCGCCACAGTGGCGAACTTTTGGAAAGGCCTATGTCCAACAGTGGACAAAGACAGGCTGATGGATGGATGGATGGAACTTGTGCACCGTGTGTAAAAAGCCCTCGAAATCGGACCGCGTTTCATTTTAAGCAATTTATAGGACCTAGAAATTCATACCTTAGAGTAAAACTCCCGTGTGCCAATTATATCTAGTTGTCGAGAAAAAAAAATCAAAGATGACTAATTTTTGGAGTAAGAAAAACGGAAAAATTTTATATTTCCGTTATATCTACCCTTTCTTTATTTATTTTTTTATTTGATAGTGTCGACTGTCGAGCAATGAAAACTACGTATTTTATGTTTTATTACATATTTTCTAAGAAGTCTGTGAGAAGAAATTATTATTTTTCACTTATTTAGTTTTGTTTTTACTTGATTATTTCAGACTTTTAGCACACACGTTTATTTAAAAAAAATATATTAATACACCAACAATATGTGTAAAACAATTGGCCTCTAACTTATTACATAAGTGAAAATGATAAAAATATTTACTTCTTCCAAATATTACCCCCTACCGATGCCCCCTACATATAAACAATACAATTTTAGATATGTCAATCCTTAGATATGTCAGAAAAAATGTTGAGTCTTTCCCAAGTTATTCTGAGTTCCCAAGGCTTGGTGAGCAACATTGTAAGGAAACCAGAAATATATAAGATTTTACAATAAACTTCCAAAGGAGGTCCTTTACTTTGTCAGAGAATAAGTTTAAACTGTATATTAAGCAGGGCCTATTGAAAAAGGCATATTATAAAATAAATGAATATTTGGATGATGGTGAAGCATGGTGTTACAGTGATAATGATAGCAGGTTATAATTTAATTAAGTAGTATAATTTCCCAACTTATGATTCCTCTAAGGTTTACACATTAATTAATTACAGACTGTAAAAGGAAAAAGACGGTGTTATGCCGGGTCTACAGCTTTAGCCATAACAGGTAGCCACTAGTATCCAGTTGAAATTTTCACAAGCATATGTCATAAATCACGGCAAATAATAAAAATTATAAAATTCCCATACATTTTGTATGAAATGCCTAGTTAGAATTAAATTTTGACTTTAGTTCACCGTATGGAGACTTGTGTTCCTTATCAGTACGAGAATCGAATAGGACGATTTTTTTTAAATTTCTGTTTGTAATTATATGGGAATCTTATTTTGCGTTTTCTGGAAGTTCCCTAACCCTGATCTCAGTTGATCCTATACATACTTATGTCCCTTGTCAGTAAGAGAATCGTATAAGATGATAAAAATAAATAGTTAAAATTGCCGTTTTTCTCGATGACTGTATATTTTTTCCAAAATCTGTGAATGCAGAAGTAAAATGCTCCAAAAGTTAGGGTTAGTCTAAACTAAACTAATTATTAATTAGTTTTCTTGACCAATTGTTTGCTTTTCCAGCAAAAAGTTCTGTGTACGCCACTAAAGCCTTCTTGTAGTTATAGTGTATCTGGTAGCTGCCCTATTGTGCACCATTTTAACTTTGTTCATAGGTATAGGCAAAGGTACCTAATAAGCTTAAAGTTTTTTGTTTAAACCACATCCACATGGCATTTCAGAAATACGAAAGTTTGAAGATTCGCTTTTCTTTCATTAAAATATTTACCATAACAAAACGTTTTGTAAAATTCGCTTCAGTATACGTCATATGGAGAAATCAAGAAACTGTGTGAAAAACTGTTTTCAGTGATAGTTTTTCAAAAGTCAAGTATATGGACGCTTTATTTAGGTACTAATAAATAAATTGTAATTCGTACTTGTAACAAAATAAGACCGTAGTTTTGTTCTGTCAACAACTTAAAAGGTGTGCTCTTGTCAGTGGAGTAACTGCCATTCTTCGCTTTGCTATGTGTTCCTAAAATGTTGCGTTTTTAAACATTCCTTTCCCAAGGAGTTAAAAAGAAGTTAGAAGAGAAACAAGTTTTATTAAAATAAGATAATAACATTAAGACTCTGTTGCTCCATAATGTAGGTAAAATAACATTTAAAACTACAAAATTGTCCCGTAAAACTGAAAAAAAAAAAATCATTACTTCCAAGTAAAATATATATTTTTGAATGCGTAAAGTAAAATCGTAGATATCATACTGGTATTATTCTAAATAATAGTTTTTGTTGTAAAGAACTGCTGACCCAATTTCGATGCGATTTTTACATCCATTCATGCCATTTAGATACCCTTAAGAAAAATGTAGACCACAAGAAACATTGATTTTACGCAATTCTCCTTTGTTTATGAACACTTTAGGATATTTAAATTCTATACGTTCGACAAGAAAGTAAAACTGTGTACACGTAACTCCCCAAATAATGCCAACATTATTGACTCAGAGCTCATTTCAATTTTCTTGGTCTTCTTATTATTATGCAACGGTTCGCGGAACGGTTTTTCTTTTCTTCGCTAATCGGCCTCTTTGTACAGAGTGTGATACGGATACAGACCACTTTTTACCTAAAACTTACCTGTTTTCATGTGTAAATGACATATGTTTGTACTTATTTATTTATTTATTACTATTCTTATCATACCGGGTGTATAACTTACTCGGAAAATAAAACACATGATCTACTGATCGTACTAAACCACTTTCAGAGAAAAACTTTTAAAATAAAACAATAAAGTTTTTAATACCTACTGGTCCTCTAAAAAGGCCGTTTTGCATGAATCACATTATGATTCTGTTCTAATGCCGCCTCTTTTGCACACGTGAAAACACTCTCTGACTCTATCCTACTTTCAAATCATTTCATGATTTACCCAAGTCGGCCTTTTTTAGATCCCCTGGTCATTTTCTATGGAAAAGCGCAAAAATAATTCATGTTATTACTAAAAGTAAACAAAGGTTTATCTGAGACTAGTTTAATTTTCTGCGAGCACGTCAAAATACAATCTGTATAAGGTGACTTTGTATGATGTACGTAGCCAAATTCATGCTGGAAACTCGACAAGTTAAAAAAAACACAGTAAAACAGGTAAGAAGAGAATAATTTTTCAAGACATGAAAACCTAACTTGTCTAAACTAAACATTGCATAATTCGAGCCAATCGAAGTAAATAATTAAAACGATCAATATTTGGCGATGTTTGGTATGTAAACAAAGTCAAATATTTGAACTACTTATCGGTTAGCCAACATTGATTGGGAAAATACTTAGTAGATATTTGCTTAAAATCAAAGGAAGACCCTGAAAATTACAATAGGTTTTAATCAAGCAGGTAGGTATTTAGATTAATCGTAATTCGCAAGTACAAATAATTTTAGGGTTCCGTAGTATATCTGTAGACACCAACCTTTTGACGCTTGGTGACATGGTGTCAGGATTAATGGATGAGCGTGTGCAAGCGGATGTCATTTATTTGGACTTTAAAAAAGCGTTCGATAGAGTTGACAACGATGTACTTCTGAGAAAATTGTGCAATATTGGTTTATCTCCAAGACTTTTGCGATTTTTCGCAAATTATCTGAGTGACCGGAAACAGTACGTAAAACACGGTTGTTTCGAGTCGAAACCGTACTTGACCCGTTCAGGAGTGAGCCAAGGCTCTATTCTTGGTCCGCTTCTTTTTATGATCATGATTAATGACCTCGATGCCGTGCTTCGTCATACTTCATGCCTTCTGTATGCAGATGACCTAAAGTTAGTCAGGGGCATTAGTCAGGATTATGATAGCAAGTTGCTTCAAAACGATCTCAACGCCGTCTATCTTTGGAGCCTGGAAAACAAACTACATTTTAACCCCGATAAGTGCTGTGTAATGTCTTATACACGATCCCCTCAGCCAAAACATTTTTATTACACTTTGGGTGATGCGACTATTGCACGTGTTTATTCGGTTAAAGATCTAGGTGTTACTTTTGATACTCGGCTCAATTTTCATGACCATGTGGTGAACCTAGCAGCAAATTGTTTTAGACGGCTAGGGTTCGTTATGCGAAACTGCAGGGACTTGCAAGACCTGAAGACCATTCAGCTTCTCTTCACGTCGCTTGTTAGGACCAAGCTCGAGGCGAGTTCTGTGATATGGAACCCATATGAGAGCACATACACTCTTATAGTAGAAAAGGTGCAAAAAGCTTTCCTACGTTACCTATATAAAAGAAAGTTCGGTTACTACCCTTTTATGTATCCCACCCCTTTTCTCCTAGGTACTCTCAATTTGAACTCACTGGACGTCAGGCGCAATACGGACTTATTGGTTCAGGTGTGCCGTATTCTGCGGGGTGACTCTGACTGCCCCAAACTTGTGAATGCTGTAACCTCGCTTTTTGCACCCAAAAATTACAGTCGCGCGCGTAGTCACAAGCTGCTACACGTACCCACCACTAGAACCATGGCGCGACGTCGTTCTCCGCTTCCGCGCGCTCTGGAGGGCCTAAACACACTGCTGTCAGCAAATCCAACGTGTGATCTGTTTGCTGATAGTTTGATGAACGTGTTTCGTGAATGTCTGAGGTTATGTGAGAAAGATGCAAAAAAAGAGTAGGTAGTATTGTGTAATTATTTGTTATTTTTATTTGTAAATAAATGTTATTTGTAAATTATTTTTAGTAGGTATAGCGTATTAGATTTAAGTTTCTGTAAAGCTGTACTTTAAATGTATTAAATAAATAAATAAATAAATAAAAGGTACAAACCGTACTCCGTTCGTTGTCCGTCCGTATGTCACAGCCTCATAACTTTAGCACCGTTAAAGATAAAGACATGAAATTTTGCACAAAAATAGCATTAATTTGCCCACATATCACGTAGTAAAAAAAATATGAAAAATTCGAAATTGTTCAAAATATTTCCAAAACAAAAGTGAGAAAAATAAAAATACAATATGGGTATCAAATTGTAAATATTAAAAAAATGATTGTAAAAATATATACTTATAAAAAAGTTTAGCACAAATGAGAAATATAAAAAAAAGTTAAATTATGTAATAAAAACATATTTTATAAAAATTTAATATGGGTACTAATTTTTAGGTAATAAAACGCTGATTGTAAAGACATATAGTTTGGCTATATTTAAATGCATCTATTTCGAGAAATCCTTGAAAAACCATAAAAAATGTATGTCCCCCAGAGGCCTCTTATCTCCAAAATTGGTGGGCTGAAAAATATGAAAAAGATCATGGTAATATGTGTTTACGTAAAGATTATAGGAAAAATAAAGCGGTTGAGAAATTCACGAAAGAAAATGACAAAATTAAATTTATCATCCACAACACGGAACCCTAGGTACGCGAGTCTGACTCGCACTTGGCCAGTTTTTTTAGGTAGCCTACCTCCCTCTTTCCATGCGGATCTAGCGATTATGTAGTGGGTTTTTTGACTATAGATGTCACACACATGGATTTCTGAACCGAACCAAATAACAAACATTATTTGATTCTGCCGAATTATTCGGTTTATTTTGCGCACGCGTTGCCGCGTTGAGAAGGTTTCATACAAAACAAAACTGTCAATTAGGTAAATTGCTGATATTAAATCATCTGATGATATAGTAGCCAATTTATAATATGCAAAATGAATTAATTAATAATAATGATGATTAAATAATGAGTAGTTCGCCCGCTGTATTTCTAAAATATTCCGTCGATCTCGCACGCGAAAGCAAGTGTTATTCTTTTGAAAATGTATTTGAGTCAAGTACTCAGTGAACAGTTTCAAGTTGTAAGGAGTCACCAATTTGAACTTATTTTGATGAAAATGAAATTGATGAATTTTTCCTCATTTTTGTGTAATATACAAATGTTATTTTTTTATTTTTCACCTTATCTGATACAAAGTTTGATAACATTTATTGTGTTTTGTATGAAGCAAATGTTGATTACATGATTAATAATAAAACTATACAGGCTGTGGTTTTAACATAGGTAAGTTAAATATTCGGCACTTCAACCGAATATTTAGCCGAATACGAATAATTAACAAATATTCGGCGACATGTCTATTTTTCAACTACTAGCTAGCTATAGGGGGTTCTAATTCCAGGTTTGCATTTTTTCAAAACCTGGTTTCTTTCCTTACGATGATTTGCTTGTTTATAGATGGAGGTTATTGTAATAATAATAAAATCTACGAGATTTCAAATAAAACAAAACTTACTACTTCTTTTTAAAAAGTGCACCCAAGGGTCTCTTTAGCAGCCAAATGATTCGCTAAGTTCCAGGTAGATATAATATGCAATTTTTTTTGTAACAATAAATAAATACATACCTAACTTTACAGTTTATTTGTTGAAAAAGATCATGAAATTGAAAAAGAAATAAAGTTATCATTAGTATGAATATTTATGAATTAATGATACATGTTTTGACGATACACAATAGTATTTTGTGCAACTGTGACATAATGTCAGACATTGGGACACAAACAAAGTGAGTTATGTAATAGACTTGCACGGGTGTCCCAATGTTTAATTATGTCCAGTTGCACTGCACACAATCAAAAACAGAATGCAACTACTAAATCAAAAACAATTTCACGAAAAATGATAAAAAGAACACTCGTCATGATAAATTATTATGGTAGTGATACTCGTCATAATACCTGAGCTAATGGAAAGTATAGACAGACCGTTATTGCTTGTGATTGGTTCTCTAGCGGTGTTATAATTAGCCAATTACTGCGCAGAATTTCGGTGTAATAATGTAATATTATAACATCGGTCACCAATGTAGGTACTCAAAAAACCCCTTTTGATGTTTTAATTACCTTATTTTAGTATGGGAGTAGATAAACAAAATAAAAAGATATGTCCTTCAAAACAGAATTCACATTGAACCTCCGACATGGCTGTATAGGCTTTAAAGCTCATGCCTTCCCACTTAATAGGAGAATTAAAAAAAGAATAATAGGTTCAAAAAAAGGCGCGAAGATGTGATGGCGTAGTTTTTTTGTTTTATTGAAAAAAATATTGGATTTTGGGTGTTTTGATCAACAATAGTGATAGAGTATTGTAAATTAAAATCGCCGTAACCAGTGTAGTGTGTTGTTCAATAAAATAAAAGTGCAGGCCGTGCATTTACACGTGTTTTTTCTAACCCAACGTTTTGTTCATGTTATGGGTCTATCCATAGCTTTCTACAGAAGGCTATGGTCTATCACTTTAGCACGAACTGACAGGAAAGCGACTACTACAGGACAGTTCCTTCAGATGATCCTCAAGAGATGATATACAAACACAGAGAAGAAAAGAAACTAAAATGAGACCAGGCAGTATGGGCTTAAGCCTTTAGCCCTTTCCATAAAGGAAAGATGATGACGAAAAAAAAAAAGATTAATAATCTGTCAAATACAAAGAGTATATTAATTTAACGGGAAAAGAGAAACCTCTCGTGGTTTGTTTGTGTCAACAGGTGTAGCATTGAACTTTACCGCCATCTAGCTATCGGTTTCGAACTAAATACATGCTGTGATTCTATCTAGATTTCTTTGATTCTTTTGTTTCTGGGTACTTTTGTAACACTGTAAAACATTTATCTTGTTATTTTAATAACATTAATACAATTTGTACACTGGAGATCACATCAAGCTATACACTAGCAGTAGCCCCTATAGTGAGGGATATAAGATGGTATAGGTAGGTACAAAGTCCAATGTGTATATTTTGACGGATTTCACTTTAAATAGAGATTTGTATTATGAGAGGTAAACGATACTGTGACGTAGAATACGAGTACAGTCAACTAATTATCATTTGAGAGTTTAGTAGGTTAATGACAACTAGATAACCACTCACGGACTTTATCAAATACTACGCAACTATGCTCTGTTGACCGAACCAGTCGACAGCTGGAGACACCTTTCTTTATTTTCAACAGTATGCTGTCCAAGGAATATAATACTATGCTGTCCATATGCTGTCCCTCCCATGGGTAAAACGTAAAAAAAATTCGTAAATATACAGTTACAAATCAATGACGAAAACAAATGGTTTTCTGAGAAATTAAAGCATTATTTAGTTAAAACTTGTAATACATAAGTACATAATGTTTTGCTGTCTCAAAGGATGTCTGAACGGGTTCACTCTCACTCCCAGTGTACCTCTACGTGTAAAAGAAAATCCTGTACAGTTGGATACACTTCACATGGGTATTTCGTCCTTTTTTTGTTCATAATTTGATTTGAAGTCAAATAGGTACCTACAGAATATATCTTCTGCTCTCAATAACATTGAGTTAAGGTTTCATGCTAAACAAGGTACAACACAAAATTACTTCATACTTTCAACTTCTAAGTTATTTTGCCTCAGTCATAGTTGGTCGGTGATAGATAAACATATTGTTATTCTTGGTCTATAGGTAATGTAAAATTCAAATTAGTGAACAATTTTTTATTATTATCTCTTCAAAACTTTGCAACTTTTTAATGGAAATACTTTGTTTGGGCGGCATTAGTTAATTCTTGTTATTTTTGCATTGTTTTACAAAGATAACATCATCTGTTAGCTTTTACTTGAATCAAATACATATTTATATACAAACAGACAGCCTCACGAAATATTTACTATTTATTATTATAATATCAGTGCTGCATAAAATGTTGAGATGCCATAATAAAGTATGACTAGATTGAGCAACACACATAGTTTATAGTGTTGCAAAAATTATATTAAAAAAATGTGGTCATGAGTCATGTATTGCAGCTCATCTGTGGGATCCATAACTGCTCAAGTCAACTACAATTTCCAGATGTTCAATATTGATAAAAAACAAAAATGTAACAATTTCAATACATTTTTTGAAACCACAAACAAAGCCAATGGTGTCGATTTGGCTAAACACAATTTAACTAATTTAACAGGACTAACCTTATTTTAAGCATTCTGTCTTTGTCTTTTCGATACGGAAAGAACAAGACAGAAGGCTCAAATTAAGTTTAGTTCTGTCGAATAAGTTAGCCGAATCGACACAAATGTCAATCTTATTCTACTTATTGTCTGTATCAATTTTTATTATGACTCCAAAAAAACCTATCTGCGGATACCAGTGTTTAAAAGTGTTCTGGTCTGGAAAGGTTTAAAATAATAATAGTTTGATGCCATCGACACGCTAAGAAGAAGAAGTGTTTAAAACTGTATTTTTTTCATCATAATTTTAATGTTTGCTTCTTCTAATTTAAGAAGACACAGTCTGTAAAGGTTCTATTTACGGCAATATCAGATAATAAACAGAGACATTCAAAACATAAAATGTCATAAAATAAATAAAAATGAGAATTGTCAGGGGCCACCCGGTTGGATTGTAATGAAGTTCCTTTCGCTACAGCGCACACTGCATATATATCTACATTGCAGTTATATACAAGGTGACTTTTTGATCACCGTCCAAATTCATAGTGGTGGCTTGGTAAGTGATCAGTATCATTGATCAATAACAATTTTTGTAAAATTCGTAATATGAAATTTCGACTTCCCATAGTGATTCACTCGGAACTGGAAGTGAATTTGTATGGGAAGCCGAAATTTCATTTTATAAATTTTACAAAAATTGTTATTGATCCAAGATACTGATCACTTATCAAGCCTCCAGTATGAATTTGGACGATGATAAAAAAGTCACCTTGTATACCTGTACATGGACATACAGTGGTGGTCACATAATTAGAGACACTTAAAGTATATTAAAATAACTAAGCTATTCCTCTCTATATTTTTTATCAGACTACCATTGGAACTTGCTACACAATTTAAAAATATTAGTGTAGGTATTGTTTAGCGTTAAAACGAAATATTTTATCAACTAAATTTGTCTGTTCCTAATCTTTTATTCGGTTTATCCTAATTGCAAGCAGTATAAACTTAACAAAGATATGGCCATATAATTAAAGACACTCCATTTGCTTAGAAGGAATAAAAAAAATATTGTTGTTATTGAAATTATCTTTATTACAATTAAATTCCCAACAAATTTATAAAATATTCCGGTACGTATCAATGTTTGGTCGCATGTCCTTTGGCAGAAATTACAGCACGACATCTCTTGGGCATGGAAGCGATCAATTTTGTACAAGCTCCTACCGGAATTTGCTCCCATGCTTCTGTAAGGGCTGTGTAAGGTTCATCGACGTTCGATGTCCACTTTGTCGCCACTGTCTTCTTCACCTGGTACCACAAAATTTTTATGGGATTTTAATCCGGGCTGTACAGGGGCCAATCCAAAACTGTCACGGACTGGTTCCTTAAGAAGTCTTTTACTATTTTTGCAGTGTTTTTCGGATCATTATCCTGTTGGAAAGTCCAAATGACCGGTAAATTTTGCTCGGCGTAGGGCAGCATGGCTTGTTCTAAAATATTCTTGTACTGGAATTTATCCATGTTGCCTTCTATTTTCCTGACAGGTCCTACACCAAGTCCTGAAAAGCAGCCCCACACTTTGATATTTCCGCCCCCATGTTTGACTACTTTCTTGGTATACTTTGGATCCATTTCTTTGTTTGGGGGGCGTCTAACATATTGTTTTCCATCAGAATTAATCATATTAATTATTGTTTCATCAGAAAAGAGCACTTGTTTCCACTCTCGTTCAGTCCAGTGTTGATATTTTTTAGCAAACGCTAATCTTGCCTTAACATTTTGCTTTTTCAAAAGTGGCACCTTTCGAGACACTCTTCCGTACAAGTTTGCCTCACATAGTCTCCCTCTAATTGTTCTTGCAGACACATCCTTCGACCCTCCTGCACCAAACAACTCCGAACGTATCAGTTCTGATCCCTTGAATGGATCTTTTTTTGCCAACAACACCATCTTGGAGTCTTCCCGCACAGTAGTTTTCCTTGGTCTAGGTTTTCTAGGTACGTTTACGGTCGTGTTAAACTTCTTGGTATGTGTTATAGCATTTATAACCATGTCCTTAGAACAGTTCAAGTGGTTTTCTATTTTTCTGTACGACCAGCCTTTGGTACAAAAGTTCAAAATAATCTTCCTAGTGGTCGAATCGCAACTCTTGGTTTTTCCCATATTAATTGGTTGAAAACGTATTAATTTTAATGAAAAAAGTTAAGTTTTTTCAGTAATATCGACGTTTCATGAAAATACGCGACAAAACAAAGAAAAAGAGAATTAAGTTCTTTTTTTCTTTTTTTAAATTCAGAACACAGCTTTTTTTGTCTTTAATTAGCTGGCCAGCTACAAGTAAGTTAAAAAAAATTGTGTTACTTTCCCAGAGTGCGCAGTGGCTAAACTACTAACGAACACATCTATTTTTTTGTCCCATATTTTAAGAATACAATGTCACGTATGGTTTAATACCAATTACTCTACATTAAATACCTATTTAAGCAAATGCTAGTACCATAACTAAGATTTTTATGGTCAATTAGGAGGTGTCTTTAATTATGTGACCACCACTGTATATGCTTGTTAACACACAAACACACATACTTAGCAAAAGTGTTGTGACTGTTGAAGTCTTACCCTATTTTCGGCCAGCTCTTATTTGCCAAGAGTCTGGAGATAAGGAATGTGTGATAATTGGTTCCAAAAACATCTTTTATTCCCGTGCTATTAGATTTATATAAGATCTATCAATTGGCATAGGTTTCATTTGGAAATTTTAGGTCAAGTGTTCTTGTTAATAAAATAATAATAAAAATCTTTTTTTTTTTGTTTTATCTTGTACAATTATTCTTATTGTAGATTACATTGGTCTTTGTTTGACTTAAAAATAAAAACATCGACAGTCATGGGGAGTTTACTTTACTGTCAAAATAGATATTGGTGACGAAACTCATAAGATTTTCCCCCACCAAAAATTACAGTGCTGAAAGAAATTTAAATACCTATTTACCGTTATGTTGGGTTAAAAATATATAAAATTACCATTAAATCTACACCTAGCCTAGTTCAAATGACTCTAGGAGCTATAACATTTAGTGCCATCTTCATTAAAATTTTGAAAGCTTACAAATATTCATAATTTTTTTTTATATTTTGATATTAATCAGAAAGTTTGAAACCACTTTATTTTTCCTGTAATATTTACATTATTTATCTACCTGGTGTGAATATCTTCACAATTTTTGGTGCATTAGTTTTGGTGATGGGGGGCTTTTTTGTAGCTTTTCGAAGATTTCCCGAAATCTATACAAGGAAAGATAGCATTTCATATATTTTTATAATCAACTTGTCTATAATAAATAACATACACATATTGTTAATTTATGACTAAAAACTTTTTTTTTATGTTGTTGGTTTGAATTCAAAGATACAAAAGATATCAATCAGTTCTCTAGGGACTACATTAAAACGAAATTAACAGGAGGTTTGGCAAGTGTTACATCTCTTTGAGCGATCAGTTTTAAAACTTGCATACAAAAATGATTTTTTTGGGGATAGATTCCATCCCAAAAATAGCTTTCACACAGGAGTAGGGGGGGAGTCCCGACAATTTTGAGGGCTTTATGTTACATTTATTGATGTAACTTAAAATTTATTTTATGATGAAATGTACTCTTTTTTTCTACCTACTTAATTTATATTTAAGGGGGTCAAACCCTAGTCTCAAGAAGGTATAACCAACATGTTTCAGGTCACGAAGTGGTGGTGGTGAAAGGCGGGCAGCGAGTGTGCGGCTCGGGTTGCGCTCTGGGGAATGCGCCGCTGGTACAGAACAAGGCATACTTCGAGGTGAAGCTGCAGCAGGGTGGAGTGTGGGCCGTCGGGGTGGCCACCCGCGATACTGACCTGAACAGAGTACATGGTAAGGATTTCATCCGTTGAATTCTCACCATCCTTGGTTTTTTATTTTTTTAATCCAGTTTCCCCCGATTTTAATTTTTCAGGGACCTTGTTTTTTTTTTATTTATTCATTATCATCATACTTTTACATTGTTTATTATGTTACTTAAATTTTTATTGAATATTTTATTACATCTTTAATATCTTTATCTTTAATTTTATCTAATAAAATTTTTACTGTTATTATAATTAATAAATGAAATTTTTTTATTATTTTTTTATTAGCGTATATAAAAATATATATTTATTTTCTTTTCTGGGGCACTTATCCTTGGTTAAGGCGAGGTTATTCAGGCAAATCTGCCCTGTTCCAACGCTTTCGTTTTACACTTATATATCCTGCTCAGTGGAAGCGGGCCGCTCACAGAACTCGCGATTTTGAGGTGCTTTTATTTATTATTTTGGTAAAAGAAGGTTTTTCTTAATATGACTGCCGTTTTATATCAGATTTTTACGACTTTTATTTTGGTGTAAGTTTTATTCGAGCTAAGTAAGCGAATAAACTGTGAAACAGGTGCAAGTGTGTTTATTCATCATGTTGTTATCGAAGTTTGACCAAGTGCCGACAATCGCAAGTATTAATCATCAAGATGATGAGATGTATTTTGTTTAAAAGTTTTTTTAAATCCTATTTTACAAATAAAACAAAAAAATACGTTTAGCCGGGAAAACACGAATATTCTCGCCTTAACTAACAGATAGCAGGAGGGGGCGACACGGACGGGGCGGGGAGAGGGTGCGTGGCGCCAACCAAGCCGACTAAAAATATGGTAGAAATATCTAATATATAATAAATAATAATATCTAATAGCTGTAATATGTAAATAAATAAATAAAATCTTGAAAAAGTAAAAGATTTAGGACTGGACGAAGTCTCGGGCAAAATCTATTAAAAATATAGTTGTAATAATAAAGACTGGCAAATTTAGCATCTTTTCTCCAAAATGTATGTCAGACTATTATTCGTTTTTTTCGAATAATAGACACTATTATATACGCTATTCGACGAATAATGAAAAAAAATACGAATAACGTCGAATATCGAATAATGGTGGCTAGCCGCAGCATCTCTACTGAAAATACATATCTAATCTCTACTAAGAATACACATTTCATACAAATCTACCGAGAATACACATTTCATACAAATCTACCGAGAATACACATTTCATACAAATCTACCGAGAATACACATTTCATACAAATCTACCGAGAATACACATTTCATACAAATCTACCGAGAATACACATTTCATACAAATCTACCGTGAATTTACTGGGTTGAATGATTCACCAATGCGATATTATGATGTAACTATTCACTGAAATGTCATTGTAATATTTAACAAAGTTACTGTTACTCATTAAATCGTTAGTCACATACTGTTTAACATTCACTGAGTGCTAGGTCAGCAATAGTCAGCGCTGACCTGCTAGCTCACTAACAGAACCTTGAAGGTCATACCACATGAGTGACATAACACCAGCCCTTTTATAGTGTTCTGTTGGCACAACGTTGCATTTGCTTGGCCTTTGGAAGTTTTCACATTTAGTAGTCATCAGATGGAGATGGCCAAAATTTGTTGAGTCACTTCTTAGCGTATTTAAGTCACATTTATCCTGTTACATAGTGATGAAAATATATATTTGTAGTCTTTTACACTTTTGATAGGTATTTACTACGCAATAAAACTTATTGAATTAAAAAGAGATCGTATTTAAGGTGGACATTTGCAGATCTTTGACTCCCCAACCCTGAAATAGCGTTATACAAAATGGCGTATGTTAATATAAAATACCAAAAATGGTGGGCAGTTCGTAGAATTGAGCATGCAATCGAAAATCTTTCACCAAAAGTCAAAAAAAGTTGCGACGGCGAGCGGAGCATGGAGGAGCGTGTTAGAGTTACATGTAAATAAATCTGGAGAGCCGAGCGAAGCGGAGCGGAGCGAGGCGATCCTCCTAGTTCTAACAGAAATATGATCTGCCCGGGCAATTCTACAATTTGTCGACGACAGATATATAATGTTACTTATTACGTAACGATATTTTTATCATTGCAGGAAAGATGCTGTTTATTTCGTTTTGTACCCTCATAATTTTATTATTAAACAACACTAATCAATGAAAATAATCAAAACTCTATAAAACCCTACATACACCAATATTTTTTGTAACGGTATGTAGGTCTGCTATAAAAGTGCCTGTATGTATTGTATAAATATTATTATGTATATACAATACAATACATGTATTGATTGAACGAGTATTCTTCACCTCGTTTATCATTCGCCTGTGGGTCACACGACCAAAGTGTTGCGCTGGGCCTCGTCACTTATCTCTTTTGCTGACTGTACATAATTAAAAAAAATATATCTCGTGAATTTGTTTTGAAAATAATTTCATATCAATCTCGTACATAACTTTCTAGGAGGAGTAGACAAAGAGTCCTGGTGTCTAAACAGCGACGGTACAGTGAGACACACGAACGAGGAGCTGTACCACCTGTCGCCCCCTCCCCGCGACTCGCCCACCGCCGACCTCCTGGGTACCCCCGGCTCGCCCACGCCAGGCCACGTCGACCACGAGCTCGAGAATGACAAGACAGCTGCCGTTATGCCGGTGGAAGGGGACACTATAGGGGTGGCGTATGACCATGTAGAGCTGAACTTCTTCCTCAATGGGAAGAATATGGAGGTGCCAGTGAGGAATATTAGAGGCACGATATACCCAGCGCTTTATGGTGAGTTTTAATTTACTCAATAATTGTATTGAAGGTCAACTTAAATAGACAAAAACTTGGTACACTCACCACCAATGATTACTTTGTGCCAACGTCATTGCGTACAAAATGCGAAAATTATTTTTATTTTCCCCAAAATATTTGTAGGCAAATTATAAGTCTATTATATAATATCCCCAATCATGGAGAATGGGGTTTAGCCAAAACACCGTAAGCTTTTATAAAAATAAATATTTATAGTGGTTAGAACTGTAATTCTGATAATATTTTTATTAAAATGGGGAAATTATTAATCTCGCGAATAAAGATATAATTAGCGACTTCAAGTGTCCGGAATAGATACCAAAGCGTGCGACTAAAAATACTGAGTGGGCGAATTTAAAGTATGAAATCGAAAATATTTCACCAAAAGTAAAAAAATAGGTGCGACGATGAGCGAAGCGTAGAGGAGCGTGTTCGCCGAGCTGTTCGTGTTCGTGAGCCGAGCGAATCGAAGCGGAGCGAGGCGACGTCC
Organism: Ypsolopha sequella; assembly: GCA_934047225.1. Taxonomy (NCBI): domain Eukaryota; kingdom Metazoa; phylum Arthropoda; class Insecta; order Lepidoptera; family Ypsolophidae; genus Ypsolopha; species Ypsolopha sequella. The sequence goes on from OW203987.1 coordinate 20,751,155, forward strand.
CTAGTTTTATTACTTAAAATTAAATTGTCACTAATATAGAAAATTGTTTGCCTGAGAATTATTCAACTCAACTCAAATTTGTATTTTCAAGTCGCCGTTTCCAACATTTTTATTCGCCAGTCTTTCGCCTACTTAGTAAGTACATATATTTGTACGCTATATTCGGTATTTTTGACACCTTAAATTTCAATTTGTATGCGCTCGTTTAAATACTACCCGTGAAAAAGTAATACAGGTCAACATTTTTTTTAGCTAATTGGGATATAAATGTTGGACTCGAATTCTAGCATGCCTTCCCAAAAAAATTTACACTGAATGACTAGCTCTTTATAACGGACTTTAAAGAAAATGATGTGGTTTCTCAATTCGAATGCTTTTTTTTGTTCCAGTGGACGATGGTGCTATTCTCGACGTAATCCTAGACAACTTCCTCTATCCACCCCCCAATGGGTACGAGAAAATAATGGTGGAGCAATCCTTACTCTAACAAACAAGCAGGTGTAAGGAACGAAACTATCCAGTGTGAAGTGACGAACTCTAAAGCTGATATTCAGAGTCCCGAAGTTCGAACTCGAAGCGAACTAAGCCGAGTTATTTGCATACTATTTGATACTTGGGACTGCTAAACTCTAGCTCAAAGGGAACTATGAATACAAGCCTAAGAGACTAGACGACTCGGCGTGAGTGAAGGACTTGTGGTACAAGTGTAAGTTGCCAGAAAATCTAGCCTTTATGCTTACCTTAATAGAATTAATGAAATTGCAAAGCTATACTTGTTTATGTATGTTGGGATTTCTCAAATCAACCGTTTACAGCGCACGCGTCGAAGCTCAAGGAGGGCGGTAGCGGTTTTGGAAACCTTTGAGCATATAGTTCGGACAAGTAAAAAAGGAAGGCTTGAAGTTAGTCAGAGAAGGTGTCGCAATAGACCTCTTTGTTTTTGCCAATACGAGTTTATACGATTCGAATACCATTCCGAGGAATAACTTTTCATAACTGTTTTAATTAGACTGATTGTAAAATAAGCGTGCGTATCCTTTACTAAATTAAAAAAGCGATGTCTTTCATTTGACCTTCAGTGACGTCATCACCACTCATTTCCATAGGTATATTTTATTCTTCTTGAACGCATTCTAAAGCCTAACAAGGATCCGGTTATTCAACTATGATGACATCACTTCCCATAAATACTGAAATACTTATAAGATCGTTTTAAAAGCAAGAAAAGTTTTGTTATTGAAATACATTCCTTTAAATTGATCTATTTATTCCAAAAAGCAGACAAAAATAGCACAGTGCGCTTTAAGGAGAGGCATTCCTTCGGCGCACAGGGCTTTGCTATTATAACACGGAGACTGACTTTAATAAAGTTGAAAATCGCGTGCGTCAAAATGCGCGTGAAATGGATCTCATTTCAAGAATAAAATTGATTCAAATTACAATAAATTATTCAGGGTTCTTTTTTTAATGCAGACCTTAATCAAATTGGTTTTGTTGCTATATGTAGTAGGTATTTATTTAAGACATAAAACTTAAGCCACTCGGAAGAAACAAATTTCATCATTCCTGAACGCACCATTTTTAAAACTTATCATCTGCAACAAAGATAAAGGCCTGGAAAGCATATATTTAAGTTTTGCATTGATCAGGTATTTAGTTGACTTAACATCATATTTATGCGAAAGCTCTTGAAATTTAGGAAGCCTCGTCTTAAATACATAGATAAAAACAGTATTAAATGCCTCTTACAAAAAGTACACACTAAGAGCTTAAAATATAAAAAATACATTAGAATCCTTAAAGTAATAACAATCTTTGACACAGAGGCTGAAAGGGCGCTGGCTCAGCATACCATACGCCACAGAATAATCTGTGACACTGATATTCTGCCAATCCAAAAACCGAATTGCACATTCTTGAAGCTACAACGAGAGAAATTGTAACAGCTAAGTGGGTTTAGACGAAGCCAGTGCTGGCTGCCAGTGAAACTAGCGGGAATAGAGCGCCGGCCTATTTTTCAAACCAGTGACACTCGCCCGCGTGCCCCACAACCGCCGCGCCGGTGTGAGGACGCGTGTAGATGCATTATGTAGATGGAATTATCCAGGAATGAAATGAATCCATTGACCTCATCTAAACAACACGGCCCAGGCCAGTGCAGGCTTGCCTGAGGACTGGCGCCAGCGTTACTAGCTTCGTCTAAACCTTGCTTTAACTTCAGGCGCCTTTTGTACTGGCTCGAACTGTATACAAATGACTCATAGGATTTCCGTTGTTCTGACAGTACAATATGCTTTCGCCCTCTATGCGTTTGATATGAAAAATCCCTTTAGATGTAGATATTTATCCAATGCGTGTTGAAGACATCTTCATAAAGGTGTCGAATGTTTTATATTTAATAGATATTATGTATTACTATGGCGGATATAGCCATTAAAGATGACCCCATTTATACGTATCAATGGATTGAGGATTGAGATTTAAGGGTCGATTCTTCAGTTTTATAACGAAAGCATAAGATTGGGGTATTGATGCCCAGAATACAACTTTGAGTTAAAAACAATGTATACAAATAAAATAGAGTAGTATCGTATAAATAATGCCCCCCCCCCCCCTCCTTAATAGAAACTGTTTTAAGCCGCTTTGTGGAAATTCCAAGACTATTTTAAAATAAATAAATCACATTTCTATTAACATTGATTAATTTACCTACAGGAAATTCCTGATTCGCCCCGCTCAGGCCAAAAAATTCCTGATTTGCCCCCATTAGACCAAAAGCTGGGTACGCGCGGAGGAATCTTCGCCACTCTTCGGCAAAGGTCGTATTTCCGAACGCCTTCTATCCATGACAGATGGTACACGTCCGGTCGGCTATAGACAGCCAAAATGACACGCTAACTAAAATGACTGACCGCTATTTTCTCTGTAATAAGTTTCCAAATGCTAGTGCAATGTTTACATTGATGGTTCGGCTGTTTTCGAGAATACGTAAACTGGCGAAGATTTGTATGCGTTTTATATAGAGTAATATTATTATGATATTAATCTGTGCCAGATCTGTATTAATATCATGCAAACATTTTATTTTTGATTTAACTATATTTGCGATTTTTAAAAAATTAAAGCTAAATTCACGACTTAAGAAAATCCAATTATTTTGAATTTAATGCAAAATAAAAATAAAAGCACTGTTGTATATTCTATTTCTATACATTGTTTTTAACCCCGAGCTATTTCTTGAGCGTCTCATTATTTCGGAATCGATCCTTACTAAAGGCTGAGCGAAGTGTAGGTCAAACTAAGAGAAAACAAGGTCTACTAAAGTCCAATTTTAGACTTATAAAGGCTGGAGATGACTATATTTAGATAAAGCTATCGAAAAGTGGAAAATCATGTATTGATTTCGTGCTATTTAATTCTTGGCATGTACAAGAAGTTGCTCTTTTAATGATCTCTAATAGGATATCATACAGGATTTTAGAACTTATTAGAGGTTTTGTGATTATCACACCACTCTGCTTGTTTAAATTCTGTCTAAAGTCGAGTCCAGAATTAGGCGAACTAACTTGACAGTTCATTGTACACTAATGTTGCCACAGTTTGGCTAGTGCTGTTAATATCGATGTTTAAAAAGTCTAGTCAATCATTATTATTGTGTTTGGAATCAAACTAATAATTTTACTAAGCAAAATAATAATAATAAAAGTCTCTATCGCACTTTCATATTTACCAGAAAGAAAGGGATGAATGCTATATGTATGGTACATTAAATGTACCGTACTAGCTCGACAGAAACCACCTAAACGGATCAGAATGGCCTGTTGTAATAACATCATTATTTTTATATTTTATTCCTAATTTGAGGAGTAAGTATCGTAAATATCCGCTTTAAACAGTACATCCTTCAGATCATATTATATCATATAAATTGCTGTAGTTCGTCCTTATTTGGCAAGTATGTATAAGTGTGAAAATTTCGACAGTTTCGACGACAATTACTTGATAAAATATAAATAGAATCAGATTTATAGAAGGTACAAGGTTATATCGACATATTTGTGTCGACATAAACCTATCACTATTTATTTTTTCCTATGTCTGGCAACATTTTCGGCTGTCAAGTTAGTTCGCCTAATTCTGGACTCGACTTTAGGTATAACATGTATCCTATTCCAGAAGCTATTTTTGTATGAATGTATTGTAATTGTAAATTAATCTGTATTTATTATTGGCATGTACGAATATGTACATATGTATGTATATTAAGTTTCCTATTACAAATATTTAAAAGCTCTAATTTGTAAAACTGGAATTTGATGAAATAACGAGTTTCAGGTATATTTCGATATACCTATTACCACCATATTTACCATATATGTAATGTAATTAGTATAATTTAAAATGTGTGAGGTACATGGGTCAATCAACTTTTTTGCCAACACTACTTTTTGAGTCTGCCAGTATTCAACTACAAAATTTACAATTTGGCTCTTTTCTATCCGGGAATGGTTTTGTTCGCTAATTAGACAATGGTACCAATTCGGTGAAGCACATCTTAACTTATTTGACAGGACTAAACTTAATTTAAGCGTTCTGTCCTTGTGTTTTCGATAAAGAAAGAAAAAGACAGGACGCTTAAAATAAGGTTAGTTCTGTCAAATAAGATAAGACGTGTTATGCCGAATCCATACCAATATCTAACATTTCGAAATAAAATAATATTAAGAATTCTCTGTTATTCTTGACAAATAGACAGACATTTCTGTTATATTTAAAATTAAAGTATATTATTTTCCCTTTTACGGACAAAATCTTACTTAAAATTTCATAATTTTACAATGTAAGTATTGATTTTAATTGTAATTCTAATATAGATAAAATATTATCGAATTTAATTAAACTTGAGGATAAAACATGATTATTGCAAAACGGCTCACCTCAATACCTATTTTTGATCGGGATAGCCGACCAGTTTCAGACTGCCTTCTTCAGGGCGAGTGAAGACGCTTCCGCGACGACGTATAGATAAAATATACTAATAAAATAACATGTAAGGACGCTGTCGGTAAAAAACGCGCTCTCACTCTCGCATGTATCGCGTAGACAGAGACACTACGACTTTTCGGCTCGCGCGCCCGTTGATAGTTTTAAAATATTTATTACAAATTAATGACAATATATATTAGATTTTTTAATTTTTAAATATTTTAAGGGTAAGTAGTTTCATGTAAAATATATTAATAAAAAATTCTTTACAGTTAATTGTACATAAAAACAGTGATGAACTTGGCCAAAAATATTGTTTTACGTCGTTTTGTTTCTCAATTTTATTGAAAAACATCAATTAAATTTACGTTTCTTTCACGTTTTTTTTTTTCAGTTATCCACGATCCATTGTTGATTCATAATTTCATCTCAAAACCTACCCGTAAAATATCATTACAGATGTTATATGCTACGAAGTCTACTTGGCTATGGTTGTAGTAGTGACGTGTACAGATACGCGTGTTTTGTGCGTGTTGCGCGTCTTGTAAGCGCTCCCGAGGTTACGCACACTAGACAAAGTGCGTGTGAATGAACTATTACAACCATAGGTAAGTAGACTTCGTAGAATAAAACATCTGAAACACTAGCTTAAAACAAGCTTGTATTTCTACAACGTGTAACAGAAAGGTGTAACCATATTTGAAGAGCTTATTCAGTTAATGGTATAGAACAACTTTTACTATGAAGCCAACCCCGAAATCTCAAAAAAAAAAATCTGCCCTTCCATACATGTCGGCCGAGCGGCATTGTATTTTTCTATGAAGCAAGTAAATTTTTTTTTCCATATACAGGATTTGTTCCATAGTAAAAGTTGTTCTGTACCATTGACTGAATAAGCTCTTCAAATATGGTTACACGTTGTATAATTAATATAATTTTTCATTTTTAATTCTATCCACCAACTTTATAATAGTAGTTTATGCTACTAGGGCGAAAAGGAATAAATTACGAGGACGATTTAAAACACGAGCGTAGCGAGTGTTTTAAACGTAACCGAGTAATTTATTGCTTTTACGCCCGTGTATCATACTACGTTTTTCAATGCATAGTGTGAGGAAATGAAAACAAATATAATCTTGTGAACTTTCAATTATAATTGGCTCAAAAGGATTGTATCCAGAGCCGTTAAACAGTGGAAAAAAAAGTATAACATCTATGGTATACAGGAAAGGCTGCAGGTTAGCCAACCATTGCAAACAAATTAAAAAAAAAATAATAATAATAAAAGCCCTAGGGCAAAATAATCGACTTTCTGTTCGGTTTTGATGCATAAAAAGTGGGCCTTTACGAGCACATGCATTGAAAACATATTTGTAATGCGGTGTTAGAAGAAGTTTACAATAGATATTTGCGATGTAAAAGTAATTTCATCTCATTATTTCATCATTGTATGATTATATAATTTCAGTTCAACTCAAAACGAGTGATTTACCGTTTTTTACAGACAGCGCTCTTAAAGGAAGAAAATTTTCTCAATACATAAGTATAAATAAAAGACAAAAAATTCATTAAATTATATTTATTTTAATTGTAATATATTCTCGAGACCCATAGAAAAGAGGTATTAGGTCCTTACATATGAAATTGGTGTTTTTTATGAATAATTTGAAGGAAACAAATTTTCAGTACTAACATTTTTGCGTTTTTTTTTAGGAATGACAAATTCAAATTTTGTAATTTGTTTTGTGTATGAATGAGGATTAATTTAATTTTTGAAAAGTGTCAGCTGTAAAAAAATATTAAGAATCTTATCACGGGAATGTCATTTTAGAACGAACTGTTTTTGAAGATTTAATTTTAGTTATGAAACAGAAAATAAAAAAATTATTAATACTTAGATGTAAATAAAATCTTGAAATCAACTTTCAAACAAAAATCAAATCGTGGAAATAGCTATTGAATTACAGGAATTATGAACTCATGAATTTGTAAAAAAAATCGCAAATTTCATAGGTAAGCATACTGGGCGAAATACTTTAGTATCTACAATATAACGTTTTTGAAAAATCTGTTATCTTTTGTTTGACGTCTTTTTATAAATTGTCTCTGTCTGTTCACTTATAACAAGAGATACGATGAACAGATATTGATGGGGTTTTCACTATTATGTAGAGGTTTTCTACAACTACGCTGTGACTAACGAGGGCTGAGAAGCAAAATAATCATTTTAGTATGCATAATAACTTTAGAATTCAGGACGAATTTTGATGTGTTTTTCACTTACTGAGCTTCCTTACTAAGGTATTAACTATTAATTTATACTGTAAGGTGTGACTCCTTGATGGAACTTCATTCTAACACTAATCAAAGTCTTGTAAGAGTTCCACTATTTTATTTCTTTAATTATTGCGACTAGTTTCGTCTATTTGACATCGTCGGGCTGATTGGAATAGGTTAACCTAAGAATTAAAGAAATAAAATAGTGGAACTCGTACAAGAAGACTTTGATTAGTGTTATTAACTATTACGCTGTTACTAAAGGACATGGAAGTAGCCATGTTTTATTTTCGTTAGGGGTTCAAGAAAATAAAACGATAAAAAATGCATGAAATAAAATTAATATTCATTCTGTTTGTAAAGAATTGTTTGCAAACGCAAAACGCTTTTAGCAGCTGCTAGCAGAAGTGACACTTGACACGGAAAACGGCAAAACAGGGTTAGGGTTGTAATATTTTAATAGTAGTTTATACTACTAGGGCGAAAAGGAATAAATTACGAGGACGATTTAAAACACGAGCGTAGCGAGTGTTTTAAACGTAACCGAGTAATTTATTGCTTTTACGCCCGTGTATCATACTACATTTTTCAATGCATAGTGTGAGGAAATGAAAACAAATATAATCTTGTGAACTTTAAATTATGATTGGCTCAAAAGGATTGTATCCAGAGCCGTTAAACAGTGGAAAAAAAAGTATAACGTCTATGGTACACAGGAAAGGCTGCAGGTTAGCCAACCATTGCAAACAAATAAAAAAAAATAATAATAATATAGCCCTAGCGCAAAATAGTCTACTTTCTGTTCGGTTTTGATGCATAAAAAGTGGGCCTTTACGAGCACATGCATTGAAAACATATTAATAATTTGCAATATTCCGCTAAACACTCTTACCATGCTATTCAAAATGCAGACTCAAGCACCGCCCGCCCTCCCGCATAAAACATGCACAAGCAAAGCAAGCAGTACGAGCACAAAATAAAGCAGTCTGCATTTTGAATAGCATGGTTAGAGTGTTTAGCGGAATATTGCAAATGATTAATATATCCACAAATTCATGATGGACTTCCGCAAAGTAACGCCTTTTTCAATAAATTATATTTTAAACATTTCGGGGGAGGGTTGAACCCCCAAACTCCCCCCCGGTTACGCCCATGCTAAAGGAAGCTAAGCAGTAAGCATATTTTGTACAAAAGTTTGAGATGAAGCAAACAAGGACAGACATTATTATCAGCGGGGCCAAAGGCTAATCTGACAGTGTTATCTGCAATCGGTATTATTTATAAATAAGTACCCTCGCCTTTTATTAATAAACACGACATATTGTAATTATAAATTAACATTCATGAAATTTACCGTAATATGTACTATCAAGGAAAAATCCGCAGACCCACTTTTCGCTCGTATTTCAATGGGCATAAGAGTGAAAAGTGGGTCCGCGGAAATTTTCGTCGATGGTACCTATGTACAATAATAAATAGTTCACTAATAATATTATTCCTTTACATACTATTTATCATAATGATTTGTTTTACGTGTAAAGTAAGGCATACTTACTTAAATTGTTTTATGAATAAGCTAGTCCTTATATTATTTATTGTATCGACGAAATAATTTGAAATAAATATTTTAACTGCATTCTATGTTTTACGATTTAAAAAATAATATTAGTACAATTTTTCGCCATATTCTTGATGCCTTAAAAATTCTCCCCCCCTCCCCAAAATATCCATAATTAAAATCTGTATGCGATTCCGTCGACGAGCTAAAGACCCATGGCATACGGACGGACAGGCGAGTGACGTTTTTTTTATGCGTTTATTGATTAAAAACAATATAATTTTACAAACGCGTTCATAGCGACTTCAATTTCGCAATAAATATCGTGGTTAGAATCCGTGTATACTATACTTATTCTCCACCAAGACACAGTATAGATAAGTAACAGTATTACATCTGGGGTAATGTCCTTGAAACAACGCTCAGTAGACGCACGCATTAGGGCTGCCCACATAAATGCGCGGGAATCGGGTGGCGTCTTACGCTAGGGCCACAGCTTCAGGCTTCTCGTGGCGCTTCCAGGCGGTTTTTGCGACGGGCTTTGCCCTGCCACGACACCCGCCGGCGTCTTTGACCGCATTGGATGTAGGTATAGCGCGCTAGCTCGCTCAAAGCGATCGACACTAGGTTCGTCCTGTGCTCGATCACTGGCGCGGCTACCCGCCTCCCTGCACACCGCCGCACTGTGGGAATTCCGCGGAAATAGAAAATTTGTGTGTTGTATCTTTTACAAAGAAAATTTTATTTTTTGTGAATGACCAATTAAACGCTGCTTCCAAATTTACCAAAAAAAATTTTTTGGGTTTGATACTTTTTTTTCTACTAATTTTTAAAATTAATAAATTTTCGATTGTTTCAGTTTATTGCATTCAGAAACATTTATAGAAAGAATTTATTTAAATGTTTCGATCAAAAGTATCCAATTATATATATATATATTTTTAGTGTCTATTTTCTGGTTTACATTATACCGTACTCAAAATAAAAAAAATGAAAAAAAAACTCAGGGTTACGGTTTTGTTTAAATATAATTTCAGAATAACTACGTTTTTTTTTCAAACTCTTGGTCCTACACTTTTAGCTACATTTGCCTACATATACTTATGTATGTCAGTGAATAGCTGGATATCTATACTATTAGTTGACAATAAATTCAGCTGCCCATACGTGCCCTCCCTTAAGAAATTTAAATTTTTAAACTTAAGGTGGTAAAACCAACACAATTTCATACGATTTTATAATTGGATACATGCCCTAATTACTTCAAAACAGACTTCTCAAATATGGCTATAAAAATCAACAAAAAATCTAGTTTCCGCATATGCAATAATATTATTCGAATATTGTTTAATTATTACGCCATTAATAAATCAAAAGTAGTTAAAATTTGCAAGATTTTTGTGTGTATTGGTGAGACTTACGCACACATAGAAGTCCATGATAGGTCGTACAAATACGTTTCATTCATAAAACTTTGTTCCGATTGTAGCACAAAATAATAACTTACAATATTGTTAAATTTATTAACGATATAAAAAACAAATCAATGTCTCAGGTAAAATTATTTCAAATTAACTTCAATAAAAAAAAAACATTTCTTATTTTATTATTACAAAAATCGACTACCATAATTCCTTAGAATGTATTTTTTTTATTTGTCACCGTACATTGTGTGAAGATTCGGAACGGTAGCGGCCATGTCAACATTGCATATTTATCACGTCAAGCGTTTTAAGTGCTAGCTTTTGACAGCAATTCACAACGCTAATCAGTCGCCATTGCATGAAGCGCTCGATCTGTGTTGAACACAATAATCAACAATGGCTGACGTGACGCTCAACTGATTTCTTTCTGCGTAAACAAACGTGAACGAAATAGATTTTTAGAGATTCAGTGTGATAAGTACAGCAATTCGTTATAAATAGAGAAAAGAAAGTTATTTGAATGCCACCACGATGAAGCGTGCTGTTATCAAGCATGAATATTCCGGGCACAAAGTGAACAGCAAGCGTTCGAGAGCTGCCATGAAACGTTGCTATGGTGAAGAGAAAAGGTAAATATTTTATCGCTATTTTGAAAATTAATTATGTTAGTCAGAGTGTCGATAAGAGGGCACGACATACAACATCTTACCATGTTTACTCTAAAAATATTGTATTTCCTTCCAGTCGACCTGGCGCACAAATGAGCCGAAGGGTTCTTGTGACCAACCTAATGCTGCCATAGAAGTGCATCCAGAAGGAAGTTCTTCTAATCCTACACCTAAACGCGCCATCCGAACATATAAACAAAAATTGACAGACATGCCTCGTAAAAAGAATGTCCTTTTACACCTACTCGTGAGGTATCACAGATTCGCAGGGACGTCAGGCATGATGAACAGACAGCTGGACCCAGCAATGAACCAGTAGATATTATTTGGACACAAGATGCAGACATGGAGAAGCACGAATTAAGCATTGAAAAAACATGTGGTGTTTCTAGTCTTGAAGGCTTACAAGGCTATCGTATAGTAGATATTCAATATTTATTAAAATGGTCTTTGAAAATCCAAACTGAACACAAAAAACACTGCACTTGTGGCCACTTGGAGTTTGTTCGAGAAGAAAGAAATGGACTGAGTAGCACTTTCCAATTTAAATGCAACACTTGTGATCAAATTTATGTAGGAAAGACGGAGGGTGTCGAGAAAATCAACCAGTCATTTGTGTGGGGAATTCTAACCGGAGGGAGTTATTATGCCCAAAGTGACAATTTGCTTGCCGCTATGGATATGCCCACGATTTCACAAAAAAAGTATGCAAAAACTAAATTACATTTGGGAAAAGTATGGGAAGAACACTAGTATAAAGAAATGCTAGAAGCTGGAAAAAAAGAAAAACAAATTGCCGTTGAAAAAGGGCACATATGCTCGGATGGAGTTCCATATACCTATAACAGTACATGTAGATGGAGGCTGGTCAAAGAGGTCTTATGGACACAACTTTAATGCCAATTCAGGAATAGTAAGTTTAGTTATTTGATAAGTTTTAGTTCTGATTTCTTGAACGAGCGAGCAAAGTTTTCTGATAAAGTCTATTTGAACAATCTGGTGTTTTATATGTATGTATGTATGAATTGTTGTCTTTATCTCTTTATAGCTCTTTACCTATAGATTGTTTAATTTTCAGGCTTGCATAATTGGAAAGGAAACAAAAAAATGATTGTTTTTGGGCATAAAAAATAAATACTGCAGCATGTGCAATATTTATTATCTCATGCAGTATATTCATCAAAGCCTTACTTTACGTTGTAACTTAATATAATATATTTTTTTGCAGGTATTGTTGAGGGTGAAAACGCCATTGTGGAAGTAAAATGCTTTTCTTCCGTTGCAAGATTGTCAAAGACACTGGAAGAAGTAGCACAAACAAAAAAAAACTTTTCACTAACATTTAGTAACAGCCGCCTGGACGTTAATAAAAAACATAATTACTATTACCAAGTATGTGCTCTAGCTGTATATATAATATAATATAATAAATACTATGAATTTGTGAATAAATAGGTACTAAGATAAATACTTTTTTTTCAGATCCAGGGACAATTGAAAGTGGCTCAGAGAGACAAGTGCTACCTGATTTGCTTTGTGGACGTTGGCAGCCCTATAAAAGTAATAATAATTCAAAAAGATGATGAGTTCATTAAAAACATGATTCCAAAACTGAGTGACTTTTATAGAAGATGCGTTTTGCCAGAAACAATTTTAAGGAGAGTACCTGCTAATCAAAAATGCTTGGAGCCTAAATAGACATTAGTGTAACAAAATTTAACTTATTTGACAGGACTTAACTTAATTTTAGCATTTGTCTTTTTCTTTCTGTATCGTAAAGACATATAAAAATATAAAATAAAACAATTAAATATTCACTTTGGGTTTTTACTTACCAATTATTCCTTTCATATTTTTTTTTTTTAGTTTGTTTGTTCTATTTTTACATTAACATAATTCGATAATTGGAAAATGTGAAAAGCTTTTGAATACCATTGTTAATCATATTTCTTGATAAAGATGAAAATTTCCCAAGTATTGGAAAAACAACTTATGTCAAGGTGTAATTATTGATTTTTTGTAAATATTGAAGAACAAGTTGTATTTTTACTCATTAAATTTGATATAAAAATGAAAACTGTAAGCTAACATGTATTATGGAAAATGTTTTTTGCCTCTGTTGTAAATTTGCAAAACTTGACATGTGTTGTTTTTCCTCGAGACCCTTCAATTAGTGTAACCCATTCTGTTATCGATTTTCGATAATAATTGGCAAACAATAGACATAAAGCCCAATCACGCCTTGTGAAGTTAGAGTTAGACGGACTAGTGTTAGTTAAAAAAAAATTGAATGTTTTTTTTTTTGAAACCTTTCGTTATCAAAGGGAAGTGCTTCATGAGCTGATGGTAAACATATTCTACATTTCATTTCAGCCATTCGTTTAAAAAAAAAATCAAACACGAAAATTCCTCAGCCGTTTCCTGAATGAAGGACTTAGTATTGTTTGGAGAACGTTTTGTTTTTTTTGGAAACGAGTGCTTGAAATAAAGTGGTGCTGTACCAAGTACATTTTTACAATCAGCTTATGAATCCCTTTCTTTTGAAACGACACGAAAGTTTGCAGTAAAATAAATAAAAGTGTCCATACAAAAAATTATGTCGTTATTGAAAACTTATCAGACACATTAGCAGAGGTTTAATTCAGAGAACAAAAAATAGTGTCGATCAGAAAAGCGGCTCGGTCTTCGGCGGACTTCGGCCTCGCCAAAGACACTTTCCATGGTGATCAAATTAGATATGATGAGTATCAAAAATACTCCAAACCAGAGTCAGCTGTTTACGTACTAAAAAATTACAGATTTGATACGACTGGGACGTAATATATTCGTCGGTGAAACGCGGGTGTATCGAGTGTGGACTGTGACTTGCATTTCACAGTTCGCACACGGAACACCTCTGACACCCCTTCGGGGATTCATGTCGTGACGATATATTAATATTATTATTGATACGACTATACAAAAAATTAAGGCAGGCGAAGCCGCGGGCAAAAGCTAGTTCAATATAATCCCGCTGTGAAGAATATGTGATAAATAAATCATCTTGTTTTTTTTTATCTAAATATTGATAAATGTTTGTTTCATACCAATGCTGACAACAATTGTATAATAATCTAATATTTTGTCTTGTTTTGCAAAGTCAATACGTTGCCGCTCTGCTTCCGCGGTAAAATACGGAGCGGCAACGTTTTACGTTTTGTATCGATTTGATTTTTATGAATGAATAAACTCACACATTGGCAGAACTGCCTTTACTAGTGTGCGTATTAGTTTGACAACTAATGAATTTATGAAACATTTGGAAGTGTAGTAAAAGCAAAGGGATTTCACATTTATTATCACTCCAAAGCGTCGTGAAATAAATTGCTTTATCCGCATATCAACTCAATTAATACCCAAAAGCAACAATAACAGGTATAATCATTAATTTGTTCTAGTTTCTTAGAGCGTGGCGCCATCTAACATTCTGAGCTCATTTCTGTTTACGGCTTTACCACCTTAAAAGAACAAGACTTAGTTACCTAGTACATCTTTTTGCTCAAGTTGGCGCCACGCGTTTACTTTTTTGCAATTTATGCTTGCGTTTAAAGCTAAATAAGCAATAAGTCCTTTGCCTAAAGGATTATAAAAAAAAGAAGTTTGTTTTTAATTAGAAATTGAATTCCCGGGAATCGCGGGGTTTTTAAATTAATAAAATATCGTCGCCAAAACCTTGAAGGATATATTTTTTTGTTAGAGTGGGCAACACCAAAATGTAGCTTTGTAACCTACCTAGCACCTATATACGCATAAGTTAGTTGCCTGAAATCACTTGTGAATTATTTTTAGTCATTTGACAGTAGTAATTTCCGTGATTCCATACAAATGTTCCCACAGTGCGCCGTCCGTCGCGAGAGCGCAAGTCACTCGAAGCCGGACAAGACGCGCGAGCGGCGACCCATGGCTGGCTCTATACAACTTCATACATTTGTTCTCTCCGCCGGCGCCGTCGCAAGAAGAACTGCTTGGCGTGCCTTTCGAAGCCTGAAGCTGTAGCCGACCGGTTACACTCTCTGCGTCCGTACTTAACTGCGGCGCACTCCTACCATGAGGTGTGAACCGAGATTTGGAAGCGCGCGTTTCGGCCGTTTTATATGAAGATATAATACTGTTTTACTTATCTATACTGTGACCAAGAACTCATGCAAGTTGGTTGACTGTACAAAAGTCAAAATACGCTGAACTGTACTCAAAATCTTAATAATAATTTTGCCGGGTTCCCTGTGAATCCTGTAATCGTAAACTCAAACTGAGTGAACGAATTTAAGAAAGCGAAACAGATGCTAAAGTTTCACTATAATGGTTTCCGCTGTTTTCACGGCACCCTAATGATCAGCGTGTGAACTGAGCGGGGCAGGTAACTTTAACCTTTAGAACGAAGTACAAACGAGGCAGTTATCGGCAGCTGAAACCATTTAACAACGTCAGACAGAATGCGAAGCGATACAAATCTGCTAGTTGCCTGTCTGTTCTGGTGCTAACTACACATGCGTATGCCCGGTAACATAATAATGTACATGGTCTTTTAGCAACTCTAAAGTTCAGTACCAAGTTTACTTTTTAGATCTCCGTACCCGAAGCACAAAATAACCACTTACAGAAGGTTCACTTCGCTTAACTAGCGAAAACAGGCGCACGCACACATAGACGTGTACGTACAGTGAAGACCGCATCAAGTAAGACACATTGGACTTTGTACCTATCTTATATTCTTCTCCATAGGGGCTGATGTCGTACTGCAAGTGTATAGCTTAATGTGGTCTCCACTGTACGACGATCTCGGTCGAATGCGGCATACAAAATTCTGCCGAGATCATCATACGTACGCGTCTATGCATGTGTGCGTCTGTCTTCGCTCGTTGTATGGAGTCGGCCTTCTGGTAGTATCTATTTTGTGCCCGAAGGGTGCCAAACTGGAATATTCGCTATCCGTCTTTCACACGGAACTACAGCTTAAAATTTTCCCAAAATACGTGTTACTCTGGCTTCTACAGAGACGTATTTTGGTTTTCTACGCCCCGGGCGAATACGATTGGGCCGCCCCCCTTAACCAACTGGCGAGGGAAAAAAAGGGAGTGCGTACGGGTGAGCCGCCAAATACGTACTTTTTTAATGTGAGTTTGTTAAAGTTGCTAAAGATTCTAAATTACGAAACTGAAGGGCCGCCCCCTAGGACAGGGCCGCCCCGGGCGATCGCCCGAATGACCCTATGGAGAATACGTCGCTGGGCTTCTATTACGAATTATAAGACGAATAAAATAAAATTAAAAATTAAACCCGAGGGTAGTTACATACAAAAAACCTCGATAAAGTAGTATCTTTGTTTCAGCTACAAGTTTCAATTTGGTCAGATTAGTGTACACACTTTAAAGTAAAACAATATAAATAATAAAAATTGTGGTTCCGTACTCAGAGGGTGCCGCATGTCAGGCACTACCATTCTAGCGCTTTGTTTTTGTCGCCTTTATGTTATTGTTTATCATAATTTTTAGGGTTCCGTACCCATATTCTTCGGTGGTACGGAAACTTTCGAGCCCGACTCACACATGGTGAAAAGTGTGTCAGCGAATATTTTTCCGCTGGTATGTAGCGTATTTTCATGCCACGCTCTGCGGTCCATCGATAAAAAAGTTTTCATAAACGTCGATGCCCACAATAGCGGAAAAAATCCATCCGTTTTATATTAAACGTTACAAAAGCTGTCGGCGCGGCGGACGGCTGCATTCGTTGAGATCCAGAATTGTAATATCGCATGGCCGCCGTTTTCCATCGAAACTTTTTTGGCGGATGTGTTTTTTACTCCAGCCGCTCACTGGCTGCTAGACCAGCATACAAATTAACAGAAGCTGTGCCATATTCTCTTTGTAGAAGCTTTGTTTTTGCCCACTGCGACGGCATGAGTAAATAAAATCATGAAAATTAAAAAGAAATAACGAAGAAAAAGGTATATTTGCAAGGCGTCATGTTCTCGCTTGAATTCAGACTGATATTGGAGATTTAGGGCCTGTTTCACCACTTCCAGATAAGTGATATCCAGAAGATAAGTTTAAAAATGGAACACATTTTGTATGCGTTATATGTCACATATAACTATCTGGCACTTATCTGGAAGTGGTGAAACAGGCCCTTAATTAAGTAAAGACAGACATAAATTGGAAATAGCTAGAATTTATTTTCACGTCGATCAGACGTCGATGTACAAAACAAAATTGAAAAGAAATTGGAATGGAACTTCATATATTACTTACATCCAGGGGCGCATCTAGGTCTTGTCTTTTTATGAGGGTGAGGGAGGGGGCAGATTAGGGTTGCCAGATGGGAAAACCAAAATATCTGGGCAAAATTTCAAAAAGTCGGGATTTTGGGATTATGGTCGGGCTCGGGACAAATAAATGTTTGAAATCAAAAAAATATTTTTATTATTACAATTAAAGTAATTACAATAAAATACTTTTTTGCCCGCCGATCGTTATTATTTGTTATTTGTCGGGACAATTTGTAATTTGTTGGGACTCTGGACATCATATGAAATGTCGGGGCAATCCCGACCATCTGACAACCCTAGTACAGATTACTACAGACATAGAATTAAAGGAGGCTATGCTACAGATCATAGCTAACGGCATCAATCAAAGACTCGCGACTTGTTTAAATAATTATATTGTTTAAATTTATAAATAATTATGTTTAAATACACAATTACATATGAAACGATGCTTTCGTTGTTCACTTTTGTCGGCAATATCAGCGTACCGAAAAGGGGTCGAGTGGATTATGGGCTCAGACCTTTATGGTGACGGTTACATTTTGTAGGAGATTTCGAACATGTCCTAGTTGGGAAGTTGTCTCAGTTTGTCCACCACTCAGAAGATGAACACTTTGAAAATACCTATCTGATTCTGGTAAACAGACTTTGTAAGATAGTCCGCATTGCTGTCCAGTATTCATTGGACTCCAAGATCAGCCATTTTTCTGAAAGCTTTCTGAGAAAACAGTTGCTTTAAAAATACCACTTTAAAAAATAATAAATCTTTACATTTGAAATTGCCGAAATTTTCTTACAGATTCATGAGTTCATAATTCCTGTAATTCAATAGCTATTTTCATAAAAGTTGATTTTAAGGTTTTACATCTACGTATTAAATTTTGTTTTATTGTCAGTTTGATAACCAAAATTAAAATTTCAAATAATCAAACAAATAAATAAACAGTTCGTCCTAAATGCCATGCATTTCCATGATAAGATTCGTAATGATTTTTTACAGCTGACACTTTTCAAAAATTAAACTAATCTTGCTGTTAGCTTAATGTTGGCTCATTCACACACAGAAGAGATTACAAAATTTTGGATTTGCCTTTCCAAAAAAAAATTGTAAATGGTACTGAAAATTGATTTTCCTTAAAATTCTCAATAGAAAACGGCAATTTCAAAGACCTAATATCTATATATCCAATTTATTTTGTACTCACTTCGCTATCAGGGGGTGGAGCAGGCTCCAATTAATATGAAATACCTCGTCTTAGTTAGGTACCAGGACGCGTTTAGCCTTTAGGCAATCAATATGCCACTTTTACTATGCAAACCACAAATCCTCTATAATGCATCGCTTTTTTTGGTATTAATTAATGGTAGGTTGGTATTAGCATATACAACGTGTAACAGAAAGGTGTAACCATATTTGAAGTGCTTATTCAGTCAATGGTATAGAACAACTTTTACTATGGAACAAACTTTGTATCTCGAAAAAAAAAATTAACTGTTTCATAGAAAAATGCAATGTCGCTCGGCCGAAATGTATGGAAGGGGAGATTTTTTTTGTTGATATTTCGGGGTTGGCTCCATAGTAAAAGTTGTTCTATACCATTGACTGAATAAACTCTTCGAATATGGTTACACCTTTCTCTTACACGTTGTATAAATATAAGTAGATGCAGTAAAATTTATTTGCCATTTTTTCTAACAACTTTCTAACGAAATGACTAGGTATCTGGATCTGTAAAAAACTATTATTTAGAAGGCAAAAAGATTTCATCTATTGAATTGTCAAAACTTACCTACGCTTCTTGATATCTGTTGCGAAACTTGTGGAAGTCTAATTATTACACGTTTGATTTAAAGAGAAACACTAAATCTTTAACTACCGGCAGTTTATTATATTTAAATAATACCACCGAACGATATCGGCGCGCACCCGTCAGTCTGTCTGTCTCATGAATCCACGTTCTCCGTCGACTGCCCGTCAAACCGGCCCCTCGTGGAAGGCTTCCGCGGGTAGCTGAGGCGAGGCGCGCGGGGCAGAGACATCACGCCACTTCAACTCGCGGGCGACCACGATGTTGATTCCTTACAGTCGGCCGTCCTGACGACCCTGGGCGTCCCGAACAGTTCTTCTCCTGACTCATCCAGCCAGTCCTCAACCTCTTACAGTTACACAGTTGGTCCGCCTCTTAAGGCCTACAACTCAAACTCTACTACTCGTCTCTAAATAATAGCAGCACTTGGTCTCACCTCTTAAGGTCTTCATTGGTCCGCCTCTTAAGGCCTGCTATTGGATACCTGACCTCTGAAGGTCTAACTGGTCAGCCTCTTAAGGCCTACAACTCAAACTCTACTACTCGTCTCTAAATAATAGCAGCACTTGGTCTCACCTCTTAAGGTCTTCATTGGTCCGCCTCTTAAGGCCTGCTATTGGATACCTGACCTCTGAAGGTCTAACTGGTCCACCTCTTAAGGCCTGCTATCGTATACCTGACCTCTGAAGGTCTAACTGGTCCACCTCTTAAGGCCTGCTATCGTATACCTGACCTCTGAAGGTCTAACTGGTCCACCTCTTAAGGCCTGCTATCGTATACCTGACCTCTGAAGGTCTAACTGGTCCACCTCTTAAGGCCTGCTATCGTATACCTGACCTCTGAAGGTCTAACTGGTCCACCTCTTAAGGCCTGCTATCGTATACCTGACCTCTGAAGGTCTAACTGGTCCACCTCTTAAGGCCTGCTATCGTATACCTGACCTCTGAAGGTCTAACTGGTCCACCTCTTAAGGCCTGCTATCGTATACCTGACCTATGAAGGTCTAACTGGTCCGCCTCTTTAGGCCTGCTATGAAATATTCATCAAAAGCTCCTTCAAGAGGCACCCCATTATAGCGCTATGTACCTATTAATTTTAAAAACAAGACGTCCAACATTGAACCAAATATGTATTTAATACAAAATCTTTTAGATTTAGAGCTCTTACAAATCAGTACTGAATTTAACATCACCATGGTAACTAAATATTGTCAACAAAATTCAAAATTCAAAAAGTTTATTTTGCAAAGTAGGTATATATAATACACGTTTCACAAGTCAAATTTTAATCTTATAAAAATATATGTAATAAAATAATAAATGTACATGAACTACTTAGATTAAATGTTTTTTTTCATTTATGTAGCAATATATATACGATTAAAATTATAGGTAAAATATTATTATACAAGATGAAATCCAATCAACCGCCCGAACCCATACCGGAGACCCGGCCAGGGACCAGGAACAGGTTCAATGATCACCAACCGAGCCCCCAGCACGAATCCAGGCAGCCGACCAAATCCCATCCTATATACTACATAGTAATAGGTTACATATATAAATACATGCCTACCTCCGCCCATTCGATTAGTCTTGCTAAGAAGAACGGGCAAGAAACTTGGCAAGATCATGTCTTTTTTTTTTAACATAAACTTATACTATACATCAAATTACTTATATCTACTTTAACCAAGGGATAAGAAAATACAAGACAGCAGGAATTCAGGTTAATGAAAAAAGAAAAACATATATATCTTTGCCTACCTGTCTCATATAGTCTATTTCCTTTTACAGTCTGTAATTAATTAATGTTAACTCTTAAGAGGAATCAAAAGTTAGGAAATTATATTAATTAATTAAATTATTACCTACTTTCATTAAAATCAGTATCACTATAACACCATGCTTCACCATCATCCAAATATTCATTTATTTTATAATATGCCTTTTTCAGTAGGCCCTGCTTAATATACTGTTTAAACTTATTCTCTGACAAAGTAAGGACCTCCTTTGGAAGTTTATTGTAAAATCTTATACCATGTCCTACGAAAGAGGTACTCACTTTGGCGAGTCTGATTTTTGGAAAAGCCAGTTTATACTTATTTCTGGTTTCCTTACAATGTTGCTCACCAAGCCTTGGGAGAGACTCAACATTTTTTCTGACATATCTAAGGACTTGGTAAATATATTCACAAGGAACAGTTAATATATTAATTTCTTTGAACTTTTCTCTTAATGAATCCCGGTGCTTCATATTATAAATAGCCCGAATTGCTCTCTTCTGCAAAACAAAGACTGCGTCTGTATCCGCGGCTCTACCCCATAACAGCATGCCGTATGACAAAATGCTGTGAAAGTAACTAAAATAGACTAGTCTAGCAGTATCTACATCAGTAATTTGCCTTATGCGTCTAACAGCGTATGCGGCCGAACTAAGTCTACCACATAGGGCTTCTATGTGGGGACCCCACATAGACCTAACAACAAAAAAATATATATATATGTATTAAGACATGAGATCAAGTTGAAAATGTTTTTAACAGTTTACAGCCGTCTCTTAAGACTTGCTTAATCACAAATAAATCAAATCATATCATATACTAAGTAATAACAACATTTCTTACAAACTTCACAACACAGTTCTCAATCTGTGTCCGAATCAGTGGCTTTACTGTGCAGAAAAAGCTTGAACTTGTCTCTAGCTAGGGCATTCTCATATTTGCGACCAGTAGTGTTTGACCCTCTTATTACATAACGGTTATGTGGAAGAACTTTGACCACCACATAAGGCCCATCATAACGTGGCATTAACTTGCCACTCCTCAACCCTTTTTTAAAAAGCTTACGCTGGGCTAGCACTAACTGCCCGACCTCAAAGGGTGCTTCAGTGCGCCTTTTACGATCAAACGCAACCTTCGACCGTTCAGCAGCAGCCCTAGTTCTCAAGGCGACAGACTCACGCAAATCGTCATAGACACCAGACCTCACAGGCATGAGCAAATCGCCCGCCAGACGGGGCCGGAATCCGTACAATAATTCCAACGGACACTTCCCTGTAGTGTTATTTACATTTGAGTTTAATCCCAACTGAACTTTTGGCAAATGCATTTCCCAATTGTTCTGGTCATCACCAACATAAGTCACGAGCGCATCAAGTATTGTGCGATTATATCTTTCAATCTGGCCGTTCGCCCTAGGGCTGGCCACAGCATTCATGACATGTTTAATCTGCCGCTCAGCACAATACTTTTTGAATTCGTGACAGTCAAAAGCCTTACCCCGATCGCTAATAATCCTACTGGGCAGACCAAATGTCTTTATAAATTGATCCAACGCCTTCAACGCGTTTGCACAGCTTGTGTCACGCACCGCCTCGATCCATATAAACTTTGTAAAAGAGTCTATAATAGCAAAAATATACATTTTGCCAGTAGGGCTTTTGCAGAATGGACCGAGATGGTCAACATGGACCGTATGAAATGGCACAGCTACCTTCTCTATCGGGTGTAAAAGCCCGACTAAACGACCAGTAGGCTTTTTGGCATATTGACATGAAATACAGCCTCGAACGTATTTTTGGATGAAACGACGCATGTTACCAAACCAGTACTTAACCATCACAGCATCATAAGTTTTATTAAAATTAACATGACCGTTGTTGTCATGAAAAGCCTGAACAATTGACCAACGTGATTGTTTAGGCACAACGACCTTGTTGTCGCCGTTAACCTTTCTAAAAAGGACCGCATTTTCCACAACGTAATCCGCAGCTAACCCTTTCGAGTTACCCCTAATCAGCTCTTCCTTCAGCTCACTAATGATTGAGCGTATTAAGTCATCGTCCTGCTGCAAGCTTTTGATAAGATCTTTCTCAACGCAACGCATGACAGTACCAACAGGGTTACGGCTCAATGCGTCAACGTGACTCATTGATGATCCAGCACGGTATTCAACGTCAAAATCAAAACCTTGAACTTCCAACCACCACCTTGCGATACGTGGATTTAAGTCACGTTTTGTCCAAGTCCATCGGAGGGCGTTGCAGTCAGTGACAATAACAAATTTAATACCACTTACGTACACTTTAAATTTTTGTAAACTCATCACTACCGCCATAGTCTCCAGTTCGAAACTATGATATTTCTGCTCGGCAGGCGTAGTTTGCCTACTAGCGTATGCAACAGGTTTCCACGCGCTGTCCGGTTGCTTCTGAAGTAAAATTCCGCCTAGACCAGCCTTCGAGGCATCCGTGTGAATTTGTGTCTCGTATTCCGGATTAAACAAGACCAATACGGGGCGAGTAATAAGAATAGCCTTCAATTGATCAAAAGCGAATTGTTGATCATCACCCCAGACCCACAGCTGGTCCTTTTTAGTCAAAACAGTGATAGGGCGCGCGATATTAGCAAAGCCACGAACATATTTCCTAAAATAATTTGCCAGTCCCAAAAACTGACGGCATTGGTGCTAATTTTTTTGGTACTGGGAAATCGCGGATTGCATTTATTTTGTGCTGCGCAGGTTTTACTTGACCCTCACAGACTTCGTGACCTAGATATTCTACACGGGGAACTAGGAATGAACATTTATCAATCCTTAGTTTCATATTGGCCTCCCTTATCTTTTCTAATAGATCTTTGACTATAGCACGCACATAGTTACGATCCTCTATCGACATTCTATAAGGTCGATAATAAATCGGCTTGTCGTCGGTGAGCTCTATTTTCATTTTCACCGCACACTTACCAATAATTTCATCAGATTCAGAGAAACAATCGGAGAACTCTTGTAGTATTCGTTTAAGTTCTGCCTCAACAGATGGTTCTAATTCCTGTTCAATCTGACAGTTACGTCTCAAATCATCAACGACAGTAGCACGTGCCACACACTCGGTGCTCGGTATATTGATCGGTTCAGAACCCAAATTAAAAACCCTAACAATCACTCGGCCATCGATTACTTCTGTGTTATGTTTAGGTATAATAAATTCTGAGCGAGGTTTGAGATGTTCCGATTCGTGTATTTCTAGCGGACCGTTTGCGTATTTGTGTTCGAACTGGTTATACCACGACTTTTCAACCTTAGGCAGTCTTCTTTAACATGACCCATTTTGTTACAATAGGAACATTTGCGCAATTTTGAAAAACAGTTATTTTCATTATGTCCCTTTTCGTTACAAAATGCACAAACCGTCACAGGAGACTTTTCATTTTTGTCACGAATTTTATACGTACAACGCGCGGCGGCATGTCCACGCATTTTACACGTATGACACTTCATTTTGGCTTGAAAATGGTTAGTAGGGGTACCACCGTGTCGAGAACTCACAGAATTCAGCGCGGTGCTGTGTAGAGACGATATGTAATTTAATAAGGAGTTCGGATCGCGGCAACCCGCGGAAATCGCGCCGATTTCAACAAGTTCACTACCGATCGTGCCGATTATAGACTCGTTAATTAAAGCCGGGGAAATGCCGCACGCGTTACCCAATGCTAATTTATCGTAATAAAATTGTAAATAATCAACATTAGGTGATCGGATTACATTCACTAAATCACGCATCATATTCAATTTACTTTTATGGGATGGAAAAGCTGTAAGTAACTTCGCCTTAAAATCAACCCACGAGAAATTAATTTCTTGTAATTGATCGTACCAACGACGGGCGTATCCCCTTAACTTAGATGAACAGTTAAATACCAGCGTTTTCTCGTCCCAACCATACATATTCGATATTCCTTCGACCTTGCGCAACCAAATTTCCATTGTAATCAATGAAGATTTAGGGTCGAATTCCGGAATAGGATCACTACGGCCGACATATCGCAAATTCGAGTTATTATGAGTATGATCTACATACGTAAAGTCCAACGGTGCATGGAGCGGCGCGGACGCGGTGGCACTCGGCAATGACGTACCAGAACTATGGCAAAACGCCGGCGCGGCGTGCGCGCGCGTTGCGACCTGTGCAGATGCATACGGCGCCAGCGGCGGCGGCGGCGCAGCGCTGGCAGCCCCATACAATAGTGACGGTGTATGCGTCGCCAGCGGCGCCCCTACCATGGCCGGCACGGCAGTCAGCACCGTCGTCGGTTGAATCTGTGACGTACCCGCTGCGGCAGGCACCGATTGCCCAGTCGAGGCACAGTTGCCACACGAGTAGGCACTCCGTGGCGGCTGCATAGCAACCGTACTGGTCAGTGGCAGCTGCGGAAATCCAAACGGCGGAAAACCCACATCGGTAACCGGTGGCGGTTGCGCGGGTGGCACGTCACGGTGCTCACAGTTCAGCCCGCCCGCAACCAGCTCCCGCGGCAGGTCCTCTTGAGGTGTGGTTGTCGAATCCCTTGCTACATTCAACCCAGGGTTTGAATGTGGTAACGGTGGTGTTCCAGCACCATCATCAGAGTGCGAGCGTGCGCGCATGCCTCGGCGCACTCGCACTTTTTAGAACGAGATTTTCGAGTGAAGCAATGCGATTTTTTAACCGGCGTGTTTCTACTTCCGCCAGGAGTCTACGACGCAATTTTCGTTCACTTTTATCGTTTTTCTTTTTATTTGAACCCATTTCACTTAACACACTTCACTAAATTGATTCTTTCCACTTCTGAGATAAAGAGAAACACTAAATCTTTAACTACCGGCAGTTTATTATATTTAAATAATACCACCGAACGATATCGGCGCGCACCCGTCAGTCTGTCTGTCTCATGAATCCACGTTCTCCGTCGACTGCCCGTCAAACCGGCCCCTCGTGGAAGGCTTCCGCGGGTAGCTGAGGGGAGGCGCGCGGGGCAGAGACATCACGCCACTTCAACTCGCGGGCGACCACGATGTTGATTCCTTACAGATTCGAGAATGCCTATACACCTGGGAATGGTTCCACTTCCGCGTGTAGAGCGGGTGGAAGCTGGGAAATATACACACACTCAACCAGGGCCGTCTTAGGCCATACAGGGGCCCTGGAGCACACTGAGTTTGAGGGGCCCTTTTGATGAAAACATCATTGTGGTATAGTTTTGTTGGATATATTTAATGAAAATATAAACTATGTGTAAATTTCAAATATTGATGGAACTGTAAATTATATGAGCTTAAATTGTGCAAATATAAAGAAAGACAAATTGTTGCAAAACTGTCCGAACTAAAACAAAAAATGGGTGTGCCTATTTTGTTTCTATGCATTTGTGCATATTGTTTAATATCTACCTTATTTTGTGTAAATATAATTTTAAAATGTTGAAAATCTGGGGCCCCGGCAAACCGGGGGCCCTGGGCTAGTGCCCACTGTGCCCTTATGAAATAGAGGGAACTGCACTCAACCACACGAGACAGGCTTAAGGCGATTACCGTCGCCAAATTAGCAGCTCGATGTTTGTCTGTATGAATATCGACGGAAACGACATTGAAATAACGTTCAAATCAGTGCACAATGCGTGGTGGCTGTTACGACGCTCGCTGCGTCCTTGATAGGGCAAAATAGGAGAAAATAATACTTTTCACATGGGCGTCATTGTTCGATTCAATAATTCTATGTTATATTTATAGCTATCAAGTTTATCTATTTACGAGTATCAAAGCATAAATGAATTAAATCACCGAAGCCGCTTAGGAGCAGTAGGAAATTCAAGCCAAAAAACACGGAGTAGGCTTTAGAAAGTACCCATTTGGCGGTATTAAGGGCCTTAAGAGGAGCACGGTTTGCGGAAGTACAGCGGTATAGTAGGTACGACCAACACCTTCTCTACAGGGTGGAAAAAATTTAAGGGCCCTGGTTGAGAACTACCTTAAATCGTTTAGTTAGCTTATTTTACTGAAAGGAAACATTCCTTTATTTTTTAAAAGAAACAAAACTGCATTCAAAGATCTTCTAAAATTCACTTGTCTCACCCGGGAATCGAATCAACTAAAAATAAAAAAAATGCACCCTCGCTGTTTTATTATACGAATCGGTAGGATTATTGTTTAAAATCTTTAAAATTTGTCTAATAAACATTTGGTCTTTGAAATAAAAAAAAAGGGAAACCTAATATTAATTTTATTTTATCAACAATACGAAGAACACATAAACATGAAACATTTTTTTAACGAAGACGGATATTAAGAAGAGAAAAGAATCCTGATAAGTTAAAGCAAAACAAAACAAAATTTGAAATTGGAACGAATACTTTTAACGATTTTAAAAATTTTGAAAGTTATCGTTCTAATTTCAAATTAGCAAACTTGTACTTCATACGATGTCTTTGGATGTTAGAGAGATAAGAAAATTATAACGTGTCATTTACTAGAACTTGTAATAAATATTAAATTTCAAGGGTATCTCGTACAACAGATGAGTGTAAGACCAAATGTTTATTAGACAAATTTTATCCTGAACAATAATCCTACCGATTCGTATAATAAAGTAGCGAGGGTTTATTTTTAAAATTTTTGGTTGGTTCGATTCCCGGGTGAGACAAGCGAATTTTAGAAGATCTTTGAATGCAGTTTTGTTTCTTTTAAAAAATAAAGGAAGGTTTCCTTTCATGAAAATAAGCTAACTAAATGATTTAAGGTAGTTCCCAACCAGGGCCCTTAAATTTTTTCCACCCTGTATATCAGGCCTTACAACTGAAATGGCTTTCAGTGATGACGTCATCACTAGTGGTACATGCGATTTTACTATAGGATTTTCAACAACAAATTTTTCATTCCCATTTTATTTTTAAGCACCGTATTTGAATTGTTTACATATTTATGTATTATTTTAATAGTTCTTACTTTTTTTTTGTATTAATTTATTAATTAAATTTTAAAAAAGTTTGTGAAACTGCTTTCTATTTTTCATCCGGTCTGAAACGTCAAATAAAATAAAAATTAATAAATCTGCCAAACTCCCCTAAAGAAATGTCTTCCTTGTACCACTAGTGATGACGTCACATTTGAGTTGTCAGGCCTGTACAGAATTACACTGACAGTAGGTGTTGGTACGACGGCTCAGTAAGTACCTACGCAGTTAAAGTTGAAGTAATAAAATAGAATATAAATACTTACTATCTGTCAACTTAAATACTTTTTCAATGCATGTGCTCGTAAAGGCCCACTTTTTATGCATCAAAACCGAACAAAAAGTCGATTATTTTGCCCTAGGGCTTTATTATTATTATTTTTTTAATTTATTTATAATGGTTGGCTAACCTGCAGCCTTTCCTGTGTACCATAGATTTTATACTTTTTTTTTCCACTGTTTAACGGCTCTGGATACAATCCTTTTGAGCCAATCATAATTTAAAGTTCACAAGATTATATTTGTTTTCATTTCCTCACACTATGCATTGAAAAACGTAGTATGATACACGGGCGTAAAAGCAATATATTACTCGGTTACGTTTAAAACACTCGCTACGCTCGTGTTTTAAATCGTCCTCGTAATTTATTCCTTTGCGCCCTTGTAGCATAAACTACTATTAATTATATCCATTGCAAGTTTGCAAAGCTTCGCCGGGGCCATGACAGCGCGGTTGGCCCGCGTCCAATTAAGTTATTATCCATTAAACAAAAGCAAAATCCATTTCTCTTCGAAGATATTAATTTTCCAAAGTGCTGATTTTAATAAAGATTTTTCAAATAGCTGTCTAAATGCTGAAATGTTAATACAAAATTAAATATCGATATCTTATCTCACATTCAATACTAATTTCTAGCACTAGGTAACTTTTATGTAACTTGCCTTTTCTCCGCGGCTCCGCCCGCGTTTATTGAATCTTTGCCCCGTTTTCGGCTTGATGGTTATTTTACAACACCCTTATAGTCGATCTATAATATATATGTATGTTGACCAAAGTCACTACGATGAATCCGTTGAGTAATTCTCGAATTAAAACGGAAAATACAAAAAGACAAAGATTTAAAAACTTATAGAAGACTTTTGTCTTCAGTACAATACTAAGCCATTTTATTTACAATTTCGCAGAAATATTCAGTTAATAATATATCAATATAATAAGTCACATAAGAGATTAATTTCAGTCAACCATTGTATCTGCCTTTTATAGACCTCTCGATACCTTACTACTCATACGATCTCAATAATTTCACACTTGCCGAACATTTTATCTTTATTCACTTGGCATTCTCTTGATTCCATTTGATAATATTGTTTATAATACAAAAGCGATGAGCCAGTGTGTGCAACTATTAGCTGATTAGTTCATTGATGAATATTGAACGCGTGCTTTGTTTTGTATCTTATAATACTCAGTGCAAAGTGCTTAACTTTGTTTAACTTAAATTAACTTTTGTTTTTCTTGTTTAGAAGGTAAAAATTGAAAAACCATTTGGTATGTGGCAATTGACGCCAATAGTTCAGTATTAATGAGCATGAGTTTGAAATTTATTGCAGAATTAGTCATGACCTTGTCCAAACAAAGTTAAAATGGCATTTTTAGTTGGTTTTGAAGAGATCATGACTAATTGTGTATACAATTTCAAACTCTTGCTTTATAAGCCTCACTAATACTGAACCATTGGCGTGAATTGCCACAGACCAAAACACTTTTAATTTTTTATTTCTAAACAATAAAAACAAAGTTAAGTTATGCACTTTGCGCTAAGCGACTGATTATTTATTTATTATATAACTTTAAACTCTCGCGTTTTGTACACATTATAATATATATAATCGGGTCTACCGCGATCAATTTTTACCTTTTTACGAAAAGGGGGACGCCATACTTGCCAGTTTCCCGTAGACCACGAGACATGCAACTGTCTCGAAACGTCGGGCGTCCCCCTTTTCGTAAAAAGGTAAAAATTGATCGCGGTAGACCCGATTATATATATTATAATATTTATTTATTTTCAGTTACAAGTACAATATTTTAACATTGTAACATTGTTTTAACCATGTTAGGTTTGTCTTGGTCCTGTCCTCGTAGCACAGTGTTTAATCGCGCGCGATGCCACATAGCGAGGAGCGCGACACTATGTTTTTATGCTACTATGCCCTTGTCACAGTATAAACAAATTTTGTTTATTCTGCGTGCGTAGCTTACGGTGTTACTACAAAACAGTGTTTAACTTTATACAGTGTTTAAATCTGTCGTTGTCACCTTTTTTTTCATATTGTAAAAGAGTGACAGCAACAGATTTAAACACTGTCTAAAGTTAAACACAGTTTTGTGGTAAGACCGATAGTGTTTAATCGCGCGCGACAGCACTAGTTGAATCACAAGGACACAGTATAAACAAATTTTGTTTATTCTGTGTCCTTGTGATTCAACTAGGGCCGTCGCGCGCGATTAAACACTATGCTACGCACGCTGGAGTCTACGATACATCAAAAGAATATAATTTATAATGGAGGTAACGAGTTAAAAGCTAACTTACAAAGATTTTCTAGGTATGACAAAGATACCTTAGTGACAAAAGTACAAATTTAAATTAAAATAGAAGTTTTTCATTGTTCTTCGAAAAGGTGTCTTGTTGACATGTTCAGATGGTCTGTATGAGCCTGCTTCACAAAGTTAGGTTTAACCTTAATACCAAATCGACTAAACACCTCAGTGCAATTGGTCTAGATCTTCGTCCAAGGTCTAGATACAGATATCCTGTGTTACGAAATCTGTTTGTCTTTGTGTGTAGTAGTGACGTTACATATAAGCGCGTTTTGTGTGTGTAGCGCATTTTGTAGCGTTCCCGAGGTTACGTAGGAAAAAGCACGTGTGCACGCACCACTACAACCATAGCGAAAAGGCCTTCGTGAAATAATATCTGTACTTCCTTCGAAAGAACAGAAAATGTGACGTAAGTACCTTGCCCTCTTGAAATTTTCATTCGTAGGTAAATTTTCTAAACGATGCGCTTCGTCCCTTGCGGCGACGGGTGGTAAATTCTTTTATCTTTAAATTTAATTTATCGCAGGCTGGCCCTGAGCTCCATTGTTCGTGTTTTATTAAAATATTCGGCACAATAGAAGGGTGTGGAATTATTGGACCCTCCGATACTGAATATGAACGGAATTTTTCTGATAGACGAGTCTGTCGATTCTGATATTGGCAACTTGACATTTTGGGACCCTTCTCGCCTTGCTGTCGTAACGTAGAGGTGATCGACTTTTTGCGTGATCAGTGTTTATTAGCGAGGAAATTTTTGGCTATTTTAGTTTTATTAAATCCGCAACCAAATCGAATTCTTTTTTTTTTTTTTCATGAAGGTCAGGCGTCTACTGTAGCTGCCAGAATTTTCAACTACTATTTTTTCTTAGTTAAACTCACGTTAGATACTTATGATCTAAATAAAATAAAATAAAAGTTACAAATATTACGCTTAGTCTATGATAAAACTACGCGCACTCTTGGTTCTTAAGTAATGGTCTTCCATGGATGTCTATGATATTTGCACAAAAAATTTACTTTGTTATAAGCGGGATATTATTTCAGTGGCTAGGTAAATTTTTACAATGCATGCATATGCACAAACTTAATTATCGTTATATTATTATTACATCGTTATAACTATTATTATCGTTATAACCAGAAGGTATAATACGCGTCGGCTACGAAGGCGTGAGTTGGATTGATAATTTGATACAGTTGGCTGCGTTCGTGTCGTTGCCGGCTTATGAAAACGCGGCAAATATACATGACAGACCACAGTGACTCCTTTGAGGAGATACTCCAACATCTGAAACCTAGAAATAGGTAGTTCATAATTTACCATCCTTGACGTATTTCAACGCGCCATCCCGTAAAAACTTCCATAGAAGTTAAAATAAGAACTGAAATCGTCGAGTAGGGATCTCTTGACAAACACGGCGCGCCTGATCGGATTACTCAGCAATAGGATCAAGAACTTGCAATGTTGCTCTGGGCGACGAGGCAGGCGCTCGGCAGCTGAATTGAACGAAATAAAATAACGCTAGGGGCGAGAATCAATCATCTTTGATCGTTACGGACTCAATGATGCATAGGATTTCAGTTTGAATCGCTTTGGATTTTTCATTGGAATTTACTCTTGCATGCACGGTTGTAAATTACAGCCTTTTACCTTCCTGGTTTAAATAAATTAGGTGTAGTCCAAACAACTAAGGGGTTAACCATTAATGAATACAATTTTTAATTTTCTGTAGGTAGGTAAATTGTGGTGTGATAAGTATAGGATGGTATGTATATACGGAGAGATGTAATTAGTTGACGTAAAACCATAGACTATATTACTGAGTCTATGGTAAAACCAGAGAATATAAAGTATTAGAGAATATAAAGTATTACTACGTAAAGAAGCGACACTCACCTCCCCGCGCGAATTTAACGTCCCCCGCGGTTAGGGTTACCATCTGACCGGATAAAGCCGGTCTTGACCGGCTTTTTAGAGTTAAGACCGGACTCCGGCCGGATTTTAATCAAGACCGGCTTTTTGACATTCAACAATGGACGAAGGAAAGAAATACATACATTGGCAGTTGAGTCAATAAAAGCAATATTACTCACTCATATTAATTTAAAGAATATGACATATGCACAATTTAACCGTGAATTTTTTCAAAAACAAACTTGTTGAAAGCTGTTGCCAGTGGACAAACGTATTAAGTGCAAAAAATGTAATTTCAGTTAATAAAGTTTAATTATAATCTTCTGAGTTTTATTTTCAGCGAAAGACCGGACTTTTTTACAGAAATCAGGATTTTTTATTGCTCGCGGCCGGCTTTTCAATTTTAACCCCTGGTAACCCTACCCGCGGTCCCCCGCAAGTTAGTGGAAATCTGGAGTCAGGCAGAGCTCGATTACCACTCGTTTGCTGCGCGCGTGTTTTGTTACAAAGTTTTATCACGATACTGATTTTTAATCAGTATGGTGCGTTATTGCAGTGTTTATGGATGCCTGGAAAACTTTTTTTCAAAAATTAGAATTGCGTGATCAAACCTTACAATTTCGTTCAGTAACGCATTTGGAACAATAAAATCAGTATTTATAACTTTCCATGTTTTGACAAGTTTTAATTTTTTTTACAAAATTTATGTTTGAGTAGTTGTTAATTATATGATGATCATTTATGCATACGAAACTATATAGGTACCTACTAAGCTTAGGCATACTATATATATATATATATATATATATATCTATATATTTACTTTTAGAGTAACGAAAAAGCAGCGGTAACTCAGGGGTAGAACGCTGGCCTCTTAATCTTGAGATTAAGGTTCGATCTCCGGTCGGGCATGCACCAATGAGTTCTTCGGAATTTACATAATGTACATAGTATTTGCTAATAGGTACTTACCACTTGTGAACAGTGAAGGAAAACATAGTAAGGAAACCTGCATGCCCTAAAAAGAGTGTATTTGTGCCCGAAGAACGATGATAGGGCTCACCACCCATCACGTTGGGACGAAATATTTGCAGGTGAAACGCGGGTTTACCGAGTGTGGGTGGACTGTGACTTGCATTTCAAAGTTCACACTCGGAACACATCTGACACCCCCCGGGGCATTCAGGTCGTAACGATTTATATACATATATAAGGTTAAATAACATTAATTGGCGAAACTCAAAACAAAGGTAGTACTAGTCTATATGGACAACTGTTTGTATGGGAGCTAAGCGAAATTCTTAACTTTTTTTTTCACTTCCTCCTGTACAAATTGCTCCGATCAGCTGACTCGTCCAGTATGGAAAGGTGAAAACGAATTTTAAGAATTTTTCACTATCCTATTGAAAAAAGTTATTCATATGGACATGTTCTACATATGTTTCAAATTTCGCCAACTAATTGAATTTAACCTTGTATATATATATATATATATACATATATTTTTTTAATACTGATTAATCCACGGGGAACCAGAAATTGGACTACGCTAAAATTTAGGAAGAGAATCACATAAGTTGCTGACTTATATTGTGTCCCTCTCGGGCGATGACGCTCACACGATTGCTGCCAGCCCTAGACTAGCTCACGCACACACACAAGCGTGTGCGGACAAGCCAGATGCGCGCGTGAGAGTGTAGGTAAATAACTTGAGCCTTGACTATGAAGTGTCGGGGGTGTGGTAAAACTAACATGACCAAAAGCGGTCGGTTAGTTATATTATAGCACAGACTAAATATACGTGTAATAATTAGTCTGCCATGCCAGATCGGGGATCGAACCTGAGGGCCTACTCCGAAGTGACAAAATTCGATCGAATATCGTTCGGTCATATATCCATCTCTAAACGATCGACCGAATCTTTTTAGGAGTGCCGAGCCAGAATCTCAAGATTGAGAGGCCAATTTGGGCTCCTATGTAAAATTTATTGTATATCGTCTCGTATCTCTTTGCTCATGGCTCCGCCTGCGCTAAAGGAGTTACGGGAGAGTGGTAAGTGTGATGTGTAGTGGTTAGTACCGACTAATTCTGTAGACTTAGCGAAAATCCCTGCATATACTGATTAAGGGTCCGTATAAGGATGCACAACTTCAAATAGGTAACCATTTCACATTGTGTAACTTGGTCGATTGGTTCAATAAAAATAACATAAATAATAGTCTGCAGGGCTGATCTAAACAATTTAGAAAAAACGCAAAAATATTTGAAGTTCGCTCTATAGAATAAAAATACGAAACTACCTCTAAATTTCATAAGGGCCTTATTAAATTATACAGACTTGAGATTTGTCTAAACATTTTGATTTAAAATGGATTCGTCAAGCCTAATTAGTTCGGTTTGGTGAAACCTCTGTCCAGAAATTGGAACATAATTATAATGTCATCTGAAAAGCCTCTTGCTACGGAAAACTAGATGGCGCTACTTGTATGTTACATCACGATACCGTTTGATCTTTGTTAAAATTCAAAGCAACAAACAAGGTAAGTATGAATGAGGACTCCAGGGACGGACGACTCCTATGACGACTACAACGGCGACTCAAGAACCACTCGAGGGGATTATATAGAAACATTAATTTTTGTGAGGATCTCTCGAGGATCCTACTTCTAATTAGACCCGGACTCGGATGGAGGCAATGTGCAGATAGTGCAGTTAGCGTTGCCAGATCTATGGATAAATCTGTAGAATTACGGATTTTCACTCTTGTCCTTCTGAAGGACCATACGCACTAGCCGTGCAGTCAAACCCCGACACCTGTGGTTGGAAAGGCGGCACGCCGCACCCGAAGAAAAAATGCAAGCCGCTGTTGGTCAACCGCAGCTTTCTGCGGTTCAATTTTAGTCAGTATCAAAATGGACGTTGAAGACGCTGCAGTTGTTGTGTACCTTTACTTAAAGCCTAGGAAGAAAAAAAAGAAGTACTGGATTCATCGTCTACTACAAACGCGCAGTGAAAATGATGTATGTGAACCTGGCCCGACCCACTCAAAATATTACAATTTGAAGGATGTATATCGTTTGTTTACCGTTTGTTTACGTTTGTTTAATTGAAAACATCGTTTGTTTCGTTTAACAAGGGTGATTTTTAAAAAATATATTTGGGTGCGCCTAGTTTCTTCACAACCCGACCCAAAGTATGATAGGTTGGTTTGATGATAGATTCAGGTTATATACGGTTTGTTTACATTTGTTTACACGAAAAATGCGTTTGTTTGATACCGAAAGAGAAAAAAAAATAATTTTGAAAACGGGTCGGGCCAACTTCCCGTGAACCTGGCCCGACCCACTTCACATTATTACAATTTGAGTTATGTAGATCGTTTGTTTACCGATTGTTTACGTTTGTTTCATTGTAAACATCGTTTGTTTCAAAGGGAGTGATTTTTAAAGGGGCCGGGCCAACTTCTCATATCCCGACCCAAGTGTAAAATCGTTTGTTTGACTTATGAACATGGTGTATTTATGTTTGTTTGTGATTGTTTACCATGAATTACTGTTTGTTTATCCACCTATGTATCTAGATTATTTTTTGAAAGTGTTGCATTTCACGTAATATTTGTATTTCGCGGCTTTGCATAGCCTTGAAGTTGACATATTCTCAGTGTAGCCATTCGCTATTAAAATAACCAATTAATTGCAAATGGCTACTTTACATTTGACAGGTTTTAAATAAAGGTTCCGTACCTAGTTTCATAAGTTTTAACCTAGTTTCTTTTGAATTTAAAAAGTTTAAGCATTTTATCAGTTTTCTAAACCACTTTAAGGCATTTGGAAAGTATTTATTTACTTGTTGTAGGTTAAATAAAGCTTTTAAAGGTTGAAAACATTAGAAATACAGGAAATTTGTCAATAAAAGTTATTTATTTTATTCAACGTATTCTAATATTTCTATAAAAAGTTTAAAGCGATTCAAAAACGTCAATTTAAACGTCTAAACGCAATTAAGCTTACGATGCCAATTAATGGCACTCTGCTGTCCGTCTGTCCGACCGTATGTCACTGGTCTCTAGCTCTTAGACGGAATGAAATAGACACCTGAAATTTTGACATGTTATGTAAAATTTTGAATTAAAAATGTAATTAACATTTTTTTTAGGGGGGGCCTCATAACTTGAGCAGCACGGAGCAGATCTTTTTTCTTACCCTAGCTTGTAAGTGTCATTGTCTAGAGCTCATTGAGTAGAGTAGAATAGAATAGAATAGAATATGATTTTATTCATCTAAAAATTACACAATAACAGAATAGGATTACCTTGACGCCTACAAGGGTATATGTACCGGTGCTATAGGCGCCAAGCTCTTCTCTTACAGAGTATTTTACATTAAAAATTAGAAGTAATATAAAATAAACGAGAATACAAAAAAAACAACAGAGCATGCAGCTTAACTTATAATAAAAACAAAAAATACAAAAAATCAAGGGCATAGAAAGAAAGAAAGAAAAGAGCTTTATTTCAGACACCACAGAAAACAAAACAAAAAAGAAAACAAATTAAAAACGAAATAGCCATATTCTGTGGTTATGAAAAAGGAGTCCAGCTCAGCTTAATGCCACAGCCGAAGCCACAGCGCTGGTATTCTGCTGGATCCTACTAAAATTAAAACAAATAACTATAACATAATAATATCAAACGTGGGTCTGTGTGAAGAGTGTGGATGATAGATGAGAGTATAAATATTATGTTTTTATTTTCAGATATAAAGAAATGGGGGCTGTCAATTTTGTAATTTTTAGACCATTTTTGTTACGGGGTCTATCTCAAAGACGAAAAAAGTTAGTAATTTGTAATTTCTGTATTTTGTGTACCATGTGCTCTTTTGGAACAAGAAATACTGAAAAGGCCAATTTATTATGTGATTTTTGTGATACGTTGTACTTTTATAAGTTTGTTATTGAGTAAATAATGTAATTTTGTTAAGTTTATAATTTCTGTTTAATTATTAAAGTATATTCACTTATTAAATGGAACGTAACCCTCAGGGCGCGAGTCCTACTCGCAATTGACCGGTTTTTCTCGCTTTACACATAAAATGCTACGTCTGTTTGTTTGTTTGTCCGTCTGTACGGTCAATTTTCATTGTAAGGTAGAGCATTTCTTCGGAAAGGTTTCAGGGTATGTATCATCGGGCTAAGACCAAATGGAGCAGTGCAATGAGAATTTTAGTAGAACATGTGGTAGGCAGGAAATGCTGCGCAGCCTAAGTGATTCTTCCAGACGAGTGGGCCTGCGGATACATTTGGATAAGACTAAGGTCATGTTCAACTGTCATGTTATCCAAAGGCCAGTAACCGTGTATAATGTCAGCATCGAAGTTGTTCAAAAATATGTTAAGCTGGGTCAGGTTATCCAGCTGTTTTAAAGCAACTTCGATGCCGAGGCTGATAGAAAAATATGCTTGAGGTGGGTAGTATTCGGTTGCTTCACATATTAACGTCGCCAATATCGCAGTGAAAATGTTGATTAACTCATAAACCATTGAACTTTTGTTTCACCTATGTTTATTTTATTTGATAGGACTTAGACTAAGCTCCCCCCCATAACAATTTGATTCACCTATTATGGGCCATCCTGTATGTAATAAAATAATAAATGTAGGTGAACAAAATTAAAGGTTTAT
Organism: Ypsolopha sequella; assembly: GCA_934047225.1. Taxonomy (NCBI): domain Eukaryota; kingdom Metazoa; phylum Arthropoda; class Insecta; order Lepidoptera; family Ypsolophidae; genus Ypsolopha; species Ypsolopha sequella. Next base: position 20,789,150 of record OW203987.1, read on the forward strand.
TCAATTTATGTAGCAATATATATACGATTAAAATGATAAGTGAAATCTAATCAACCACCCGAACCCATACCGGAGACCCGGCCAACGACAAGGAAGAAGGTTCTACATACTAATAGGCTACATATATAAATACATGCCTACCTTCGCCCATTCGATTAGTCTTGCTAAGAAGAAAGGCAAGAAAATCATGTCTTTTTTTAGCATATTTCCTTTTTTTAACATATCAGTAACATACTCAACTTATACTATACAAATTGCGAATAAACGTGTTTATAGCAAAGGTGTTCAACCGAGCGAATTAAAACTGTTCCTGAATTTTCTTTACACATAACCAAAGAAAGACATTTATAGACCAATTTTTATTTATTTCTCAATACTTATTCAGAAATTACAGAAAAACCTCGCAGTTACTGTTTATGCGTGCCCGCAGCGCACGAAGCGAGCGTTCTAATGTAGACTTTCTGACAATATCATTGAGTTAAAAATCACTTAAGGCGATATGTAAAAGTTTCAGCGTCTCTGTTACTCCATATGCGAAAAAACACTCAGTGCGAGAGGGACGGATTCGAAGAAAAGTACCAAAATGTCGGTTTTTTATTAATATAAAATGTACCAAAGTTGCTATCAAAATTTTGTTTAACCATGTTCTAGATATTGTTAAAACCCATCTAATAAAATATAATTGCAGTCGATATGTCATTCCAAAATGTCGAAAAAGACCTCATTTCAATAAATAGTTTTATCGAGCCGAATTTCTCCAATTGCGTTTCTGTTTAACAGATCCCTAGAAAAACATTCACATGGTTACACCTTTCTGTTACACGTTGTATATATATATATATATATATATGTATCAAATATATCAAATCAAATCATTTATTTCAGACCAAAATATTTACAATATTTGCCCATATAAAATAAGACTACCAAAGTACTACCAAATATGAAGAACAACTTCATTTTAGGAAATTATTCTCCCGTATAAGAAACAGCATGAAAATATTGTTCAAAGTCAAGCTGCGGGTCTACCGCGTAATTCTGATTTTCATCAACATCAACTTGAGATTGAGATTGCGACGATGCCCGCCTAACATGGCATCTCTTTTGCTCGCGTTGAATTTCGCATGCATTTGCTTGAAGTTGATACAAATCAGAATTACGCGGTAGATCCGCTGTTCTTAGACTAAAATTAAGTAAAATTGGTGATTTCTTTGAAACTACTAATGATATTTGTATAGTTCTTACAAGAAAAAAGTATTGTTTGGAAAATTTATTTATGGATTTTTTTCCGTCGATCGCGTCCATGTGAAAAGTATTATTTTCTTCTATTTTGCGCTATCCGGAGACCCAGCAACGTCGTAATGCAGTGCGCGCTGATATGAACGTTATTTCAATATAGTTTCTGTCGATATTCGTAACGACACAGGTCGACTCAAGGTCGTTGGCGGCTATCTACCCCTTAATAATACAGCTCAGCGCAATAGAAGCAACTAATTAGTTTAGCCGAGAAGGCCTGTTGACCCGTATACCAGTGGATGATCCAAGTTCGTCTATAGTAATCCCCAGATCTCACTCCGCTTCCAACTTTACCCAAAGAGGTTTACTGGTGAAACGAACTTGTTTCTACTTATAGCTTTCGTTGCGAACTTTACTCAGGGCAATAATTGTTTCGCTGTAACTTGCCCGATTGTTTCCTGTATACCCAATTAAACTAGGCTTTCAGAGTAAATGGGGGAGCCGGGAATAAGGATTTGAACAAATGAACAGAGACAGCGAGTTGTGATAGGATTTAGATGTTTATTTCACAACAAGCCTTTTACCCTCGGCTCTGTCCGCCTTTATTCAACTCTGGCCCGTTTTCGGTTTAGGCGTTATTTCATTAACACCCCTTATGTCTTATATATTGACCAGGGTCACTACGATAAGAACAAAGAAAACTGCATCCAAATCCGTTCAGTTGTTTCGGAGATGTGTGTGAAAAAACAGACAGACAGACAGAAAATAATTCTTAAAATCGCTGATTTGTGTTCTACTACTCTTCTTTAGTCACCCCCGTTCTATTTTTATTACTTTTCATCTATGTAGAGACACGGACTGTTTTATTATTATGTATGTATATTGACATGAATGTAAATAACGAAAACTTTTCACATTCTTCCGACGCAGACGCCTAAAAGTCTACGTCAATTATTACTATGAATGTGTGTGTATGAATGACAAGCAATCGTTATAGTGTTGTTCCTTACATTAGGGATGTGCTTTGACATACTTTGACTTGGTATTAACACCATGGCCGTGGGTAACACCTAATTTAAATTTCGTCAGTCATGCATGACTCAATGACCTAAGCTTTGGTGAAACGTGTTTTTGCTCTAGCCAAATCTTAAACATATAGCCATCTTATTTAGGCGTCTTGTGAATAAGGTTGTGATACGACTGATGATACGTCGATCTGTATGATAGATTGATAGATAAATAAGACAGATAAAACATTTATTCACTATTTTATATTATGTATTAATTACAATAGTACACAATTCACATTTAACACAATTAAACAATTACATTAACAATAAAAGACACGGAACAAGTTTTAACAATAATAAAAATAATGAAAATGCGTAGGGATGTGACGACCCCATCGCCCTCTGGTACGTCCAGTGCGTCCAGTGCGTCCAGTGCAATCAGTCACCGCAGGGCGGCTTGTGACGAGCCGATGGTGAGTGGCGACACCACGGACCTCCGTTATTCCGTGCAATAAATGATGTAGTAAACAGTGAAGTATGTGTGAAGTGAAGTCTGTCTGAAGTGAAACAGTGACTTTACTGTTTACTACATCATTTATTGCACGGAATAACTTCCAAGTAGTTTAATTTTATTTAGTTGATGATGGTGTAAAACCGAAACCGGTCGGGTGAAATTAGCTTTTAAACTGTGAAACGAGTGTAAGTGTATTTATTCATCATGTTGTTATCCAAGTTTCACCAAGTGCCGACAATCGCAAGTATTAATCAAAAATTGTAAAAGCATGTGTGTCTTTTAGGACACTAATTTGACATTCGTCACATACTTTTTATCCCGGAAAAATGCTCCAGAAAATCTGTTAATGTAATCGGTTAATTTAGTTCGTCGGCTTGTTTCACAAAAATAAATCAACGCAGGTGAAGCCTCAGGTAGCACCTAGTTTGTAAACTTAGCCTATCTATACACAATAGCTACAGCGTAGCCGCGTAGCAATAATTTTTTCGCGCTTGCTACGGGCAGGGGTAGTCGTAGTAAACGTCGGGAGATTTCTCGTAGCAAGCAACAAACATTACAAAAGTGACAGTTTGGGCATAGATAATATACTACGGATCTCATTATTTTTTCTTATTTTTTAATGAATACTCGTACTATTAAATAAATGTGATTAACGGCTAACGCGACAAAAGTTTAATGCAAGATATTTTTTAATTTCTTTTTCCGAGAATATATCCCATTTTAGGACATAGTTTTCGTTATTTTGGTATATAAATTACACCATAATTGTTTTATGATTTTTAAAGAAATGTCCGGTATGACGACACTTGAGAATTTTAGACATTATACTGATTGTGATGTGTGAAAAAAAAAGTGATCTGTCTCTGTCTGTCTACTCATCTGACATCAATCTGTTAAATCAGTCGGAAGCAAATTATTATAAATTTATCTTGATGACAAAGGACACATTTCTAAACTAACCATGTCTAAAGTGACGTTACACGAAAGCAAATGGAAGTTGCAGCTTTATCGTAAAGTTTTTTATACCACAAATTCTAAAATACGGCTTATTAAACCTAAATCTCGAAATGGTTTTCGAATTGACACACCTTAACATAATTTAATCTATGCGAATTATTGTCGCGTAGTGCCATATATCACATTTAATTAATACTATTTATTAAAAAAGAAGGAAAACAATCATATGTTAATATACGTTAAAAATTAAAAAATTATTATAAATTAAAACCGCACGATATATTAAGTAAACACTTGCTCTGTTTCGTTTCTTGCGGTTTTTGATTATTTATTTATTACTTTTTATAACTTATGTACTGCAGATAAGCCAATTGGCTTTCGCTAGTGGCTATATAAGGTCTTTCAATTTAAATGGAAAGTAATTTAGGAGGTGATTTAGTATCGTTAATACATCACATTCCACTGCAAACCATTAATTTTGCGCGAATTTTTTTTTCACTTCTCAGTACAAAGTGGTCCGATCAGCTGACTCAGTTTGTATGGACAAGTGAAGAAAAAGTTCGCGCAAAAAAATGTACTTTGCAGTGGAATGTGATGTATTAACGATACTGAATCACCTTCTAAATTGCTTTCCATTTAAATTGAAAGACCTTATATAGTTTATGTTAAGATTCATTGTAATCGGGATTAATAAAGATATAAAAAAAAATGTCCATAGTGTCATGTAAGATTAAAATCAGCATTCATTAAAATCAAATATTAAATAAGTAAGTCATTTAAGTATAATTGAATGCATCTTTATCAGATACTTTTAAAACTTTTTACACCCATTTTCAGCAATTTCAGTGAGTTCCATCGAGAGAATGTTTTAGCGGCACTTTGCGCGCCATTTCCCGCCGTAAATCAGAGCACCTAACCTGATGAGCATGGAAATCCTCACCTTCATACCGTACAAAAGGATTTTTTTTACTAAAAACTTAAATTACATTTTCGGTTCGTACTGCCCTTTGTTCTCTTCAACAGTATTTTTTAACCTTGGTGTAAGATTTATGTTTTTATTTCGGGCTTCTGTACTAAAGGAACTAATTTATTTATTTATTTATACAGCATTACAGATATCCATTGCACTGCACTGTATAATTAAGTTTTTACAAATACAAATAAAAACATTCACAAACATATAGTTTACACATAACATTAAAATAATATTAAAACTCGACAAAATAACGTCTATAAACGTCCATAAGACGTCCTGTCTTTAAGTATATAACTCACAGTCAACTTCATGTCAACTTTTGAATTGTTTTAAACAATTTTTGACTTGACATTTGAAACAAAAATATTGTTTACCACAGAAGGATCTACAGATGGGTTCAAGTTTTATTTAAAAATCATTTTATTGTTAAAATATTGGTATAAAAAAAATTAAAGAGCTGATTGTAGAAATATATTCTTACACACTCAAACACACCCTCATACAAGTGTACTAATTGTTGTTGTTAAGTATCGATATACATATATATGTCACCGGAAAATAACAAGAATCGTAAGTTGATCAATTCACTAGGTAGTTTATAATTTCACGGCAGGTTTTTTCACGGTAATTTATAAACTAACCTAGTGAATTGATCAACGTACGATTCTTATTATTTTCCGATGACATATATAAACAATAAAAAACAAATAATGCGATATATTTCGACTCTTTCTATGGAGTCCTCATCAGTCGAATGTAGTATAAATTAATGACATAAAAGTAATAAAAAAAAAAAAAGTAACAGCTGTTGAGGGAAAAAGGAACATAGAAACTCTTTAGGAGAAGAAGCAGAAGAAACAGATGATGCTGATGATGATGATGATGATGATGATGATGTTGTTGATGATGATGATGATGATGATGATGATGATGATGATGATGATGATGATGATGATGATGATGATGATGATGATGATGATACTACGGTCGGATAGTATGTAGTTAGTTATAAATGAGTCATGTCATCATGACATTGTCATGTCAGTTTGTCAGTACAAGTACAGTTTTATAAGTCCAGCCCCTCTATTCTGTATCTTTAGTTGCCAACTGAACGAGGTGCCTATCATCAAAAACATAGATAAAAACTAAAATTTCAAAACTACCTTTTGTGGGTATTGAACTATTTTCGAACTGTGACGTCACTTCAAGTGCGAACATATCCTTAGACAATCGGAATTCGATAGTATATCTATGTTTTTGATAATAGGCACCCAGTCCAGTTGGCAACTAAAGATACATAATAGGCCCGCTGGTCCATAGTGAGCACCAAGTGACCTATTGTTAAGTATAGTACCTATTTAGTAATTATGCTGAAGTCCTATTTTCTTTAACACGTCATATTAATACTTTATCTGCCTTACAATCGTAAATTTGTGCTGCGGGCTTTGTAATTACAAATTAATAAATTTAAAAAAATGGTACAATCAATTAAATTTTTTTTTAGTTATACAGTTATAGGCAAGATTTTAAATACAATTTTCCTGATTTTCTTCAAACTTGACGAAAAGTAACCCTAGGTGCACAACTCAGACTCGCACTTGACCTGTTTCTTATTTGAAGCTGTTTAAAATCTTTATGCAACTGGTATGTAATTGTAACGTACTGTTAACCTGTTCAGTAATTTGATTTTTCACCTTCTACAGTGCCCGTTAGCCTAAATTACAGTACAGTATAGAGTGCTTCATAAATAAAATGCTTTCATAAAATCGCCCTTCCATCGCTTGCAATCAAATTACGTCATTATCTGTAACAAAATACAATAACAGACGACAGAGAGTCATCGTTAGTAAATTGTATTTTGTATCCCCTTGTATTAAGCAAACGCAATTTGCGCTTAGGGCTTTTATTATTATTTTTTTTTTATTTGTTTGCATAGGTTGGCTAACCTGCAGCCTTTCCTGTCTACCATAGATGTTATACTTTTTTTTTCCACTGTTTAACGGCTCTGGATACAATCCTTTTGAGCCAATCATAATTGAAAGTTCACAAGATTATATTTGTTTTCATTTCCTCACACTATGCATTGAAAAACGTAGTATGATACACGGGCGTAAAAGCAATAAATTACTCGGTTACGTTTAAAACACTCGCTACGCTCGTGTTTTAAATCGTCCTCGTAATTTATTCCCTTTCGCCCTAGTAGCATAAACTACTATTAAGGGTCGATTCTCCGGATTTGTAACACAATATTAAGAAATAATTATTGTTGGAATCTTCGAGAGTGGACTGTTTTTGGGTTGTAGGTCACAATAAATACGAAATTATAGAAATAACTTTGAGGAGCTTTAATGCGCTTAGTACACGGTACAACGATCAGAAAGACAAGAGAGAGACAGACACAGTCTGACTGAAATGAAAACATAATCATAAACGACAACTTAACAATAAAAATGAAAATATTTGTGTTGCCAGCAACATACTGCGGCCCAGGAAAGTTAAACTAAGCTAAATATTTAAAAATTATGCCTCAATGATACATATTACAATTTAAGCAACAATTATAACGGCCAAAATCCAACTTTTAGCTAAGATCAACGTATGTGTATGTGTATTTTATTTTATTTGGGATTGCAACAGCACATACAGTTTTAATGATAATACATAAAAAAGAAGTACAGCAAATATCGCCAGTGATAGAAATCCACCGTTAATACAGTTAACAATTAAACGAAAACATACATAGGTGACTTATTCTAGAGAAGTAGGTTTCATCGCAAATAGTTGCGCTTAGCAAAATCATGAGTACACATATATACGTATCTATGTATATATAAATATATGTTAAAACATGTGTAAATAAACTATAATATATAAATAAACGTGTTATAATAAATAAGAAATTAATAAGTATTTAGAATAGAAGTATAAAATGAATAAGAGACTACCTTGTAAAAGAAAGTGTTTTTAGAATTCGCCTTTTGAAGGTATGTTTACTACGAGTATAATGTACCACAGAAATAGATTGAAGTAGATGACGCAAGTGCATCAAACTATGAAAACCATGCGTGTGACATTTTAGTATGAAAATGGTTGACAGTGGTTTGAATTTTAATAATCTGTGACATAAGACTCAAAGTCGTAGGAGTCAAAGTTAGCACATTTCGCTTACAAAGGTCACGCAACGCAAGGTAGGTCAGCTTATGTCATCTACTTCAATATATATCTTCAATGTATACAAATAGTTTGCTATATTAAAGCTTTAAAATAATTGGATTTTACATAAGAGTGAAGGCCAAAAAAAAAAGAAAGGAAAATTATTTTGAAGCTACCATAAGATCATGAAAAATATGTTTATGAATGTAGTAAATTATTGGTACATTGCTTTTAGCTAAAAGTTGTATTTTAGCCGTTATAATTATTTCTTAATATTTTGTTACAAATCCGAATAATCGACTCTTAAGGCTAATGTTGGTTGTAAGTCGTAGATCTGATGAGGCTCTACTGTGGAGGTACTACCATCTTAATAGGAAACATCCTCGAAGTTATTCGCGGGAGAGTAACTTGCAGCATGATCGAGAAAAAATCCTTAACCCTCGGGTTAACTAACCCGAGGGAAGACTTAACTAACCCGACATTTCATTAGTCCTATTGCACCATGATAATATCGAAGCGGGTTAGTAATCCCGAGCTAAGCGATTTTTTGACATTTGACATTTATTTAGAATGTTACCATAAAGTAATTATTAGTTGCAACCAATGAGGTATTATTAATATATATTGTCATTGGAAACAACATAATTTAAGTCAAACTGGTAACATTACTTCGCTAACCCGAGTTAAACTCGAGATGAGAGTCGGGTTACATTCCTATGACTTTCTCTTAGTTTAACCCTAGTTTAACCCGAGATTTTGATTGGTGCAAGAGAGCTTTTTCTAAACCCTCTATTTTTTGACTTAACCAGAGTTAAAGTAGAGTTAAGAAAATGCTGCAAGTGGGCCTAAGAGGACAGCTCTCAAACAGGCACAACCAGGTGGTCCACCATGTCTGATGGCGGTATATCCATGAACCTGAAGTCATCTCACAAACCCCACACGGGACGGTTGACCCCTGACTGAGGAATCTTCAAACCTGTGACCTGGGACTGGGACTGATGCCTGGGCCGATTGATGGTGGTACATCCATCTCCATTTGCCGAGTTAAAACAGACTGAGCAATTGGAGGCACAACTTAAAGTACCTTCTGAAGCACGCAAACAGGACACAAATGTGGTCCTACGGAAATCGAACCAGCGACTACTCGAACCACTAGACTACAAAAGTGGTCATCGGTATAATTATTATAATTTTTTTATTCATTTATTTACAATCCCCTCTCATCTATCTTTACAGGATGCATCCTAATGCGATAGAGAAGGTAACATTACCTATAATAACAACATTATACAATAATATAAGATACAAATTCACAATTTTTTTACTTATAACTATTGCTTAAGATTAAGACTTAGTATGGCCTTTGTACCCGTCCGGGTTCAGTTAATATCATAAGTTAAGAGGCTATGCGAATTTTATTTTTGTCACTGTCACTCCAAGCGAAAACACGCTCAGCGCGGAGGGGCGGATTCAGGGCGCAAGCGAAAAATGTTAGTTTTATATTTTTTATAAAAAACTAAAATAGCAGGCAAAATTTCAAATATCAAATCTCTAGATATTGTTAAAACACACCAAATTAAATATATTTGAGTTCTGTATATGGTTCCTATTCGTCAAACGAGGAGAAAAAGTGTGTTTGAAGACCTCATTTCAACAATTATTTCTATCGAGGAAAATTTATCCAAACATGTTTTCTAATTTGAAAACTCTAGATTAGGTATATAGTCAAAATGCATATACCAGAAATTCATTAAAATTTTCCGTGTATTTCATGAAATACACAAAAAAGAAGCACCTCTATTTTTTTACATATCGCCTTAATATCAGTTACCTACGCCCTCAAATGGCTCAAATTATAAAATCGAAGTCTAATCACTAAATCTAGGGTACTGTGAAAATAAATGGAAACCAATCAATATAGGCGAAGCCTCCTTCTACCCGTCTAACTTGAACATACCTGAACATTGGATAATATAACTTCGACTTTCATAAACTAATGATTAGTAATGATATGCCTTCAGTAAATCGCGTAAAAATATATAAACTTACCTTAGCAGATATGAGTACAGGACACGGCAGTAAATAATGCCTTTGATTAACTAAATTAATCAAAGAATAATGCACATGTTAATTTGTTCATCTTTCTGTTAGCTACCAAGGGTTGCCTGGAAGATGTTGCTATAAGGCACGCCCTTGTATTGCCTTGCCTTTATTTGTGTAAATGTGCAAAAAGTGTTATAAATAAATAAATCATATCTTAGCGTCATCTCTGTCGCACGAAGCACTATCGGACTGATAGTTACAGAGACGGCGCTCTACGAAGCCGAAGATAGCCGAGGTGCATTATTTACTGCCGGGTACTGTATGTGCTTGACATTTAGACGCCTCTGTAAGCTGTCGTGGTCACAATTTAGCTAACTTTACCTTGTGTAAGCTGTCGTGGTCACAAGTTAGCTAACTTTAGATAATTCTACCTTGTGTAAGCTGTCGTGGTCACAAGTTAGCTTAAGTACTTTAGCTAACTTTACCTTGATACTTATATTTTTACGCGATTAAGAGAAGTCTTTACTTACAATGATAAATATTAATTTAATTTAAATTTATTACAGCGTTCATCCTTATTACAGTTATTAAAAAACAATAATATAGTCCAACAAAAATATTATAGATACATTCACAATATTTTTCATCATTGACAGCTCGTTTCCGCCTAATGCTGGGTATAAGCACAAAATAGATACTACTAGAAGGCCGACTCGACGACGGAGCGAAAACAGAGGCACACATGCATAGACGCGTACGTACTCGTATGATGATCTCGGCAGAATTTCGTATTGGCATTCGACAGACTTCATCCGAGATCGTCGTACGTACGCGTCTGCGTGTATGTGTGCGTGCGCCAGTTTTCGCTAGTTATGCGGAGTAAACCTTCTGTAAGTGGACTACTAAGTGGTTATTTTGTGGTATAAGCCTCCTCTTTTTCATGCCATCAATTATGTCATCCATTTTCTACCAGCTACCCTGTAAATGTCTTCTGTAAACGACACTACACACACAAATGAAACACTGCACTTCTGCACTGCTATACACTTAGAGACATCATCCCGAAGGCTTAAATGTGGTTAACAGTGTGGTGACTTTTTGTTCATCGTCCAAATTCATACTGGAGGCTTGATAAGTAATTAGTATCTTGGATCAGTAACAATTTTTGTGAAATTCGTAAAATGAAATTTCGGCTTCCCATATAAATTCAGTTCCAGTCCAGAGTGAATCACTATGGGGAGTCGAAATTTCATTTTACGAACTTCACCAAAATTGTTATTAATCCATGATACTGATCACTTACCAAGTCACCAGTATGAATTTGGACGATGATCAAAAAGTCACCTTGTATATCTTTGTCTACCTGTCTCATATAGTCTTTTTCCTTTTACAGTCTGTAATTAATTAATGTTTACACCTTAGAGGAATCATAAGTTAGGAAATTATACTACTTAATTAAATTATAACCTACTATCATTATCACTGTAACACCATTCTTAAAGAACCAAAATTAACCTGGCCTCTGATCATTCGCCAGAGAGAGGAATAACGGAAACTACAACTAGGAACTGTAAGAATACTTGTATTTCCATAGCTAGTAGGTATTACATTATCTGTTGCTCTCCTTTGTTTGTTTTGTTTTTCTTTGTTAGGTTTGTTTTGTTGATGTAGGCATAGATAAATAAAGGAAGGATAGATTGCTCACTCCATACATTAGAACAAAGCCCGCGTAAAACTTATTATTTTCGCCGGTACCTAGTAGTTCGACTTATTATTTTTGATGTCGCTACTATACTAGATAAATTGTGACATACCTAGTGCCATCTATCGAACTGTTGATGAAACGAAATTCGATGTGTGTGTGTGTAGCAACTATACTGCACCCACAAAAACAAAAATTTGCTAGAATACGACAATACGCGACACATGGCATACGATAAATCTGAGGATAAATCGCTCAACCGTCCATGACAGTTGAGTCAAAGAGTAAAGTTATATACCGGTATCTAGTGTGTGTTAGGTAAATAAAGCGTATTTTAATGCACATATTTTGTTTAATTGATCGCTGTGCGCCATCTACCGGAATCCAGTATAACCATCTGCACGCTTAGTGAGATTGCCAGCTTACCACCGAAAGTTTAATGAAAAAAATGTTAAAAACACCTGATTAAGAATTCACTATTTTCTGATGCGATGTTATGAAAATTTTGTGTTTTTTTTCATAAAATAAATAAATATGATGAACCAGAACAGTAAAATGCTATATTTCGTCGATTTCAGACAAATTTTATTTCCAGCGAGACAAGTAACGCAATCTAGCAACGTTTTTTCTAGTATTGCAAACAGTACAAGGAGATAGCAATCTATCCTTCCTTTATTTATTTATGATGTAGGTGATGCTAAAATGGCAAAAGAGAGCAACCCCAAAAGGCCCAGCATCAGTAGATATGTATCACGTTTATTTCTCATCTCAACATAGAAATACGCGAGGGAGTGGATTGTTCGATAATTCTATTTTTGGCTTTTACTCAGACCATAAAAACAAATATTTGTGGCTTTTATTTCCTGCCCGTTAAGTTGCCTACTTTGTTCGTGTAATAAAGACGTGTAACCCGAATATTATTATATCTGAATTTTTACACGAATTTCTTTATGGCGTCGGTCGTTAATCGTAAAACAAAGCACATACCTATATATTTCGGGAGATGTTGATGATGGAAGGCAAATTAAATGGCTAAAGATAACTTTTTTTGAACTTGGCTACCAACCAGGAAAATGGAATTACTTACTATGTTCTGTTACAATGATGATTCGATTTTTATTTGATAACTTCGCGATGCTGGAATTAACTATTGATTGAACACGTTTCATAAACTATTTGAATTTGAATTTAAATTTGATAAATCCTAAAAATATATAAAAAACGAGCCTTTCGCCCGCAACTTCGCTCCCGTTTATTCAATTTCTGCCCCGTTTTCGGCTTGGGCGTTTTTTTTACCACCCCTTATGGCCTATATGTTGACCAGGGTCACTACGATGATAATAAAGAAAACCGCATTCCTAATCCGTCGAGTGGTTCTCGAGTTCTCGAATTAAAACATACCTATATATACGTAGACACAGACAGACAGACAAAAATTCTAATGTCGGCCTCAGAACATTTAAAATTTCACGATAATATTTAATATACGGACACGACTATTTTACATATTACATTCTAAGTCAAAATCAAATTTTACTTAATCTAAAGATAATTTTACGCCTATGGAAAATCCGATTATTTTAATGCTACTATAAAATAAATATGTAAAATATGTTTTTGCCAATTAGTAAACATAGGCATATGTTTACTATATGTGCTCCTACTTGAGCTAGCTCCTTTGCTAGAAGTTTTATTTTGGGCGTAATAAGATACTCGTAATAAGATGATATATTATTATAAGATCTCGGATTCGAGAAGGATTTGTATTAACATTTGTATTTAATCGACACTTAATCGTTGAAATTCAAAAAACCTTAAAGTCTTCAAAAAAGCATAGACAACCTTCTATCTGTAGGTCGTTCGGTCAGAAAATTAATAACCGTCCCGCTGCGCCAAGTTTGTCACATTCGCCAAGTGCCCGCGTCCAATATCGAGCAAACACCTAAACTAATATCCTCGCCCTCCTTCACTCGAGACACTTGGGTCTCCTTAGTGACAGTGCCATCTTTACGCATGGTCTGGGCCCAGGGCCCCGCGTTTTATGGGGCCCACTAGCCCCTGTGATAGCAAACCAACCGATGCGTGGCAGATTTTCAACTAAAAAACAACTTATTGTAAGTTAGTTTAACTTAACACACAGCAGCACACTTTACACAACAGTATATTTTGTATGGCTGCAAATAATTAAAGATTTGAATGTTTTATAATTTAAAAATATAATATCTATGTTGTTGATACAAAAATGATATTATAAAATTAAATGATTTCCTGAATGATGAATTTAATTGATATGTTAATTAATTGTATTTTTCTTTCCTTTATTTAATAGTGAACCTATTTTAATTTTCCAAGTTTTATCACAAAATTTTCAATTTTTAGATTTTTACTGTATATGTGCTATAAGACCTATCTGTAAACGAAATTTTAAGTTTCTAAGTCAACTGGAAGTTGATTCCCTTACGAGTGTCAAAAATTTGTATGAAATTGATTGGGTGAAGTATAAATTTTTTCGCGGGGAGTTAGAAGCCTGATTTTTTTACAGCACCATGGGGCCGTAGACTTTTGTGGAGGTATCAGTTTCAACTTCATATCTCATACGGGGCCCAATCCAACAAAAATGTTTGCATTTTATTTGTACGCCAGCAGGCAGAACGCAGAAAATAAAGCCCATACTTTTTATTTCTTACCATCCTGTTGTATATTTTTTAATTTGTACACGCTATACTATTTATGTTCACAAATAAACTATTCTTATTCTATTCTTAAAACTCGTTTTTTTAAACAAATTATTTATACCGGTATTTAGCAGTTTTCGACTCCGATGTCTATAGAAAACGATATGCTTGAAGAATTTTTTTTGCTTTCTACTCTTGTATCTTTAAAATTTTTCAAATAAGTTCTCCCTATTCAAATATTTATTTAATGGAATAAATATAATCCAGTTTATTCCCTGTCATAATACAAAGTAGTTCAGTGAATAACGTCTGTTAAATTAGAAGGGCCCCATATCCTAAAATGCCATGGGCCCCACTTGGCTAAAGGCCGCCCTGCTTAGTGACACTTTCTGCCACCTTTGTCTCCTTCAATGTCTACTACACGTGCATTTAGGTGTTGTGATACAGTGATATTAGTTTACGGATCGCTATTATATAAATTATTATATTCGCCCAATCTAAAAGTCCGCATTGTATTTCATTTCTGTAAACGACGATTAATGTAGAAAAAAATCATTACAAATATAGATCAGTTTTTTTGATAGCAGTTAAATTATGAAGCAAGATTAATTTTGCTTTTATATTTATGATGAAAAGTTTATATTATATTACTTTTCTACCCCGATTAACGATTCAATAACTCAAAACCCGATTACCGGTAAAAAAATAGTTTTCGCTCTACCTATAAAATTGGTAAAAATAAAACCGATTCACGGCGAATGTTTTTTTTTCTTCGAACAAAGCAACTCTACCTATTCTACAGTAAACCCGTTTAAAAGGTTTGTTAAAGACTTTGCAAAAGCTATCAAAGTAAAAAGAACTTTTATGGTCTCGAGCTTTTCGATAAACTTATCTTATTGAGAGTTATCTAAGTACACGGGCATATGTATAACTTTCACATGGGACATAGGTCATCAGAGGGAGCTAAGAACCTGCAACAAAATATTTTATTATACATCTATTGATTTTGAACTTAATATTTTATGATAAAATGTACTCTTATACTAAAATCAGGAGGGGTTTGTTTCAAATTGCAAAAACAGTCGTCTATTACGATACGTAAGTATGAAAAAAATGCTTACTTTGCATTCAACAGCCTAAAAGGTGGGTATTATTATGGCCGTTTGCTTTGCATTGCAAATGGCAATTAGCAAGAATCAGGATCAAAGTTTACATCAGAGCAATTCCTAAGTAAGTCAAGCTATTGTGTCAGCAAGAATAACCATCTTCATGCATTATGCATGAACTGGATGTAATGTGTCCCTTGAGGCACGCTACGGCTCGCACATCGCTCGGGCGAGTGAACGAGCGAAGCGGAGCGAGGCGTTTTTGAACTAACTTTGCTCCTTGATGAGGGTCCCAGACCCTTAAGAGAATCTTTTTACGCCAACAAATACTCGTAAAATATTTACTGTTATTTTAAAAACAAAACACATTTTTCCCAGACTTTCGCTGTGCCCTGGGGGTTATGTAAGAGCTTAATGTAAAGGATATAAGGGATACTCTAAATAAACGGCAGTGGCTTTTAGCTGAACGGGACTTAACTGGAAAATTAATCCCGTGGTTAACCACAAAGACGTTGCCCGAAGCTTTAAGCTCTATTTAAAACATTGTGGCATAGTATTTTGTACCACTACTAACTACACATAGTAGACCACTCAAGCATTACCTACATACGGTGTAACAACGGTCTTTTTGTACCGTAGAGAGCCGTCGCGGAAAATTATAAAACAGCCCCACAATTTAGCTTAGATAGTAAAACGTTTATGAATACGAGGGTTTCGTTTATCTCCGACGTTGCATAACACTTTGTACTAAGTGGTGAATTGAGTGCACACCTCACTACACCCACCCTGGGGGCGCCATTAACCGGCGAAACAGTCCCCGGGGACATCATTAAGCTTTAGGCGTTAACCTGACAGCATGGGGACTCGACACATTCGCCCCATCTTGAATCTCGTCGACAAAAAAACGAGCCCTGCAGACGCCGCCACAATTAAGATTTAATTCAGTACCTTCCCCTGGGAACTCATTGGGGTGGAATAAATCACAGACGTCCAATCTCGAACTAACGTTTTTGTCGGGGTTTTTCCTTTCTGTCGTAGCCACCTAACCATAAATCTCCGGTTATTAATCAATACGTTTACGTCAGAAGCGTTTTCTTTCTTTCAGGCCCGAAGTAACGACAAACAACTGTCAAAACTTGAGCTTAAACCGATAAATAACATTATGAAGAGTTATTATGTTGGGAGAGGTCTCTGGTATGTAACGTGGTTTCGTCCAGTCGCGCTGCCGAGCTGCCTATGAGTAATGAAGAAAGTTTCACGCAACTTTTCTCGTAACTGCGAAGCTCCTACTCGACCAATTTCTTTCAATAAAACTCTTGGCTGCCAGCTTCTGCCCCAAATTGATGGGAACAAGAAACAAGTGTAAGTAGGTAACAAGTTTATCGATCCGTGTGCGCTACTAATTGCTGGAGCGGAGTTGGAATGAGGATCGGGTTGTGTTGAAGATAACCATTGCATAATTTAGGCGTAAGCTTCATTTCTATTTAGCGAAGAGTAAATGTTTACTCGATCTTACGGTTAATCTCATCCACAATTCAAGTGCAAATATAGAATAGCTCTACAGAAACAGGGAATGTGAGCACAATATTCATCTCGGATAATTTTGCTGTAAACTTTTAATAAATTAATTCTGAATATTCAATTCAATTCAATGCTATTTTATCTGGCTTCCGAATCTTCCGATAATGTGGACTCCGCACATTAGTTCCGCCAATGTCAAGTTTTTTTTTTAATGTAAAAAGACGCACAGTGATTAAATAATAATTAGGTACCTACAACTAAACGAAAATTATAATCTCATCGATCTTCCGCGAGTACAATAAAATAACGATAAAAAATAAATAAAATGGAAAGGCAAATAGAAAAAAAAAAAAAACAGGAAAGAACTAGAATTAGGTACCTAAAGTAAATATTGCTAATTAAATAGGACTATCCCGTTTATAATTTAATATTATTTAATTTAATAAATCTACATAATAAATATACAAATGGACTATAAACAAGGGACAATAAAATTCTGAATATTATTAGAGTGCATTTAGAAACTAGAAAATATCAATCAGAAACAAATCCAAAGACAAGAATTTGAAAAAAAAAACCCGGGCCAGGATTCGAACCTTTTTTCAAATTCTTGTCTTTGGATTTGTTTCTTATTGATATTTTCTAGTTTGTAATGCACTCTAATAATATTATTTAGAGTATTCATAGCGATGGATTTCGCAAAATAAACATAATATAAATTAATTCTGTTTTACAGTTCTTAGCTCCGATGTACATCGGGTTTTATTAGACTGGTTAATATTAGCTGTAGATGAGGTTTAATTTTTTTATTTACAAATTGGTAAATAAGGAAAAATTAAATTTTATGTCCAAAAAAAAATTACATAATACTGTAATTTTTTGAAATCTGTGTTAACATGAACCCGAACTAGTGAAATGGCTCTACGGAAGGACACCATAATTAACTTGAATCTTCAGCAAAGCATTTTCAGAGCCATCACGTATTTCAGCTTAGTAAGCAATCCGTGAGCGTGCAAATTTATTACTTGTGTAAATAAAACGGTCCAGAGTAAGCCAAGACTTGGCATACTTACGTACCCACCCTTCCGTGATGTTATCTTAGGTTTTAGTACCATTTTACTGCTTTACTTAACTTGTTCTAACGTCTACGTGACGATTCGGAGGACGCGACTTTAGTGCCAAACTTGGCTCAAGTTTTAAGGGTCAGGTAAACGAGGATAGTCCCGGAAAGCTTTTATCGCCGTTTTATTAAATTGGTTTGGTATTACATTGGGTCATCGTGACGAATGGTAGGTAAGTTCGAAGTTCGTATTTTCTCACGGGAAGTCAACGGCCATTCATCATAATGTACCGGTTTGATATCGATTTAATGTAATGCACGATTTCCGGACCGGGTCTGCGTACAGTAATCTTAGTTGCGGTAGATAGAGACGATGTTATAGCTCGTAAATTTGTTGATAGGGAGATTTATAGAACCAGAATAATCAGGTATGTTGAATCCCTTCATTGTCGATTCATAATTATAGACATTTTGTAAGATTTTTTATTACGAAAAATCTTTTAGAGAACCGGGTTACGTAATACGTATCTTTAGAATACATTCATAAATCGCATGCTCCTAGTTTTAAATATAAAACATAAATTGTGAAAATAACATTCTCCTAAGTAAAACTAAATTATTAAACTAATTTAAATCCGATTTGCACATTTCCATCAAAAGGGAAGTATTTTACGTTTGTATCCTACAGGCTTAGAATAATAAATATACAGGCAATGACGTATGGCGCTCAAACTTGGGCTACTATGCCTACAGGCAATGACGTATGGCGCTCAAACTTGGGCTACTATGCCTACAGGCAATGACGTACGGCGCTCAAACTTGGGCTACTATGCCTACAGGCATTGACGTATGGCGCTCAAAGTTGGGCTACTATGCCTACAGGCAATGATGTATGGCGCTCAAACTTGGGCTACTATGCCTACAGGCAATGACGTATGGCGCTCAAACTTGGGCTACTATGCCTACAGGCAATGACGTATGGCGCTCAAACTTGGGCTACTATGCCTACAGGCAATGACGTATGGCGCTCAAACTTGGGCTACTATGCCTACAGGCAATGACGTACGGCGCTCAAACTTGGGCTACTATGCCTACAGGCAATGACGTATGGCGCTCAAACTTGGGCTACTATGCCTACAGGCAATGATGTATGGCGCTTAAACTTGGGCTACTATGCCTACAGGCAATGACGTATGGCGCTCAAACTTGGGCTACTATGCCTACAGGCAATGACGTATGGCGCTCAAACTTGGGCTACTATGCCTACAGGCAATGACGTATGGCGCTCAAAATTGGGCTACTATGCCTACAGGCAATGACGTACGGCGCTCAAACTTGGGCTACTATACCTACAGGCTATGACGTACGGCGCTCAAACGTGGGCTACTATACCTACAGGCTATGACGTACGGCGCTCAAACTTGGGCTACTATGCCTACGGGCAATGACGTACGGCGTTCAAACGTGGGCTACTATACCTACAGGCTATGACGTACGGCGCTCAAACTTGGGCTACTATGCCTACAGGCAATGACAAACGGCGCTCAAACTTGGGCTACTATGCCTACAGGCAATGACGTGCGGCGCTCAAATGTGGGCTACTACAGAGAAACATAGGACTACATTAACAGTTAACAAATGGAACGTAGCATGTTAAATATTAGGAAATTTGATAGAATACGCAATGAAGATATAAGAAAACGAACAAGAGTTATAGACATCATCACCACAATTAACAAACTGAAGTGGCGATGGGCAGGCCAAATGAGAGCCAGCGATAACAGATGGACGCGTCTCACAACTGACTGGATCCCTAGAGACGGTTGGCGAAGAGTCGGGAGGCCACTGATGCGATGGACTGATGAGCCGAAGAAACTTGTGGTTGAGAGATGCCCCTGACAGAGCCTTGTGGAACAGGATGTCGAAAGACTTCATTTCTTAAAATAGTTGTGCCAAAGAATTAAAATAGTCCTGCCAGCCGGAACAAGTCACCCAGGCAAGCCTGGTCAGCTAGGGTGATCTAGACTAAACCTCACTGCAACCTCAGTGAGAGGCCTATTATGTCCTACACTAAGGACTTAGTTATATAAGCATGACATTTTAAATTATTTTGTATAGCTAGTTTTGAATTGAATTTCATTTTATTGAAATGATTATGTTATTGGATGTGTATATATTTATGTTATAAAGCAAATACTATTTTGAATGGATTTAAACTAGATTACTATTATGAAAATTATTATTACTCAAGTTGTATTTTAATGTAAAATTATTTTTCTTGACTAATATTATAACAATAACACGTCTTAACTTATTTGGCAGAACTAACCTTATTTTAAGCGTCCTGTCTTTTTCTTTCTTTATTGAAAAGACAAGGACAGAACGCTTAAATTGAGTTTAGTCCTGTCAAATAAGTTAAGACGTGCTTCACCGAGTCGGTATCATTGTCAATGTTATAATTTAATTTAGTTTTGCTTGTTAGAAATTGATTTGCATGTAAGGTAGTTATTAACTTGTAATAAAGACTCTTATTATTATTATTAAGTAAAACCATTGAATTGTATTATCGCAACTTTTTTTTTCAAGAAATAGACTATTGTTACTAATTAAGAATATAATGTTTTACCTATATGTATTCTAAGGCCAAACTAGGCTTAAATGCCCATTTTAAAACCTCGGAATATAAAATGACTTCCCTAACCGACTCATTTGACGATAACAATGAAGTCTGGGGCACATTTGATAATGCAATTGAAATTAGCAGCCCAAATAAAAATCATCGAGCAATCTTCGTGAATGTTTTAAACAGATAAATCAACGAACTTTCACTTAGTAGGAGTAAACAACAAAATAATGCCCAAGTATATGAATAAATACAAGTTGTCAGCCCCACGTCAAAAGCACGAATTGAAAACTTTTGTTCAAGTTAATCAATCACTTAGTCATGAGTAAGTTATTGTAATTATCCTGTCAAGAAGAAAATCGTATCCCAGATTACAAGATCATAAGACTACATTTCAGTTTATTTTTTAAAGATATTTTTGAAAGTGATTAATTTTTTGTATTATTGCGTAAATCCAGATCGGACCCGAAATATATCTTGAGATAACAGTATTTATATTTGAATGATCATATCTATCAGTACCTATTTATATAAAAAAAAAAAACAAAAGTTGTAAAAAAAAACTTATTTATATTCTCCTTCTTCCAGCTTCCACTCATTGATCTTATCTATTTATGAACATCGTAAGTAGATAATCCTGCGACACGGTAATCAGACAGATCCATATTAGTGACTGATATTGGTCTTAGTACCTATCCCGTTATAGACAAACTATTTCGGTACCTTTCGTGATCATTATGATGATATTCTAGCGTATAGCCATCAGAAACTAAGGGGCTGCAGAAAAGGCAATTAAGGCGCTACGGAAAAAAATCGACACTTTAAAAACTTGCATATCTACTTCAGTAAATAAAGTATTATTTTAATAAAATAGTATATTATTTTGGAATCTTTTTCTAGGGACATGTTAAACAGAAACGCGTTTGGAGCAATTCGGCTCGATACAAATATTTATTGAAATGAGGTCTTTTTCGACACCATTTCTCTTGGTTTGACAATTTGGAATGACATATGGACTGCAATTATACTTTATTAGATGGGTTTTAACAGTATCTAAGACCTGGTTAAACAGCATTTTGATAGCCACTTGATTACATTTTATATTAATAAAAAACCGACTTTTTGCTACTTTTCACCGAATCCGTCCCTCTCGCACTGAAGGTTTTTTCGCATATGGAGTAACAAGGACGCTAAAATATTTACATATTGCCTTAACGGCCTGCAGAATAAAGAAATAAAGTACCCAGTTTGTTTCTGTTTAAAATATTTTTTTAAATAATTTATTTGTTTATACTTGACAATTCGATGCTGGCTCTAAAACACCGAGGATTTTAATTTATAGGTGCGAAAACTTTTTGTAAGTTTCAAATGCTGTATATTAAAAAATTTAATATTAAATATTTATTATATTATTATATTATATTATTATAATGTTTAGTATATTAAATATTGATATATAAATAGCTGTATAATAATAAATATAAATATATATATATAATATAAATATATAAACCGTATATTTCTAAAATCCTTTCGACACTTACAAAAGTTTTTTTAAACTTAAGATTTTTTTGTTTGTCTTTAATTTGTGTCTAAAAATAATATCAAAGAGAAAAACTATTTTCATACATTTATCAAATTGAATGAAACTTGAGGATAAAACATGATTATTGTAAACCGGCTCACGTCAATAAGTATTATGGATCGTGATAGCCGACCAGTTTCAGCAGATTCAGACTGCCTTCGTCTAGGCGAGTGAAGACGCTTACGCGTAGTAATACTTTATATTCTCTGCTTACGCGACGACTTTGCGTCTCGCACTCGATATATGACGTCTCCCAGGTTCTTAGGTCTGGTATATATATATATCTGGTCACTTGGTGCTCATTATGGACCTGGACTCAACAGACAGCACTGACAGACATGACCCGACCGACCGACGAATTAGACCGCTCAAAATTTCAAGTAAAAACACCAACAACATCACACAAACACCTAACCACCATCATCGATCATCCAAGAAGAGCAGTGATTAAATAATATCAAAAATAACCAACATCATTTTTAGAGAAACCTACTTTATTATTTTTTAGAAAATAGTTTAAAACTAAAATTGGTTACAAGTGTCACTTTTACTTTTTATTTTTTTATTATGATACCTAAATTATATGTCACAAATTTTTTTTACATTTGACTCATGACGGCCCCATACCGAGGGCCGAAATATATCGAATTATAATTTTTTTAATTGTTTTAATAACACTACTAATATATATATATATATACAATTCAAATGATAGGTAAAATCTATAAATTATACAAGGTGAACTCTAATCAACCGCCCGAACCCATACTGGAGACCCGGCCAGCGGCCAGGAACAAGGATACATTTTTTTCTAAATCACAAAAAAGAAAAAAAAAGCATCTTAGCAGGTGCCTATTTAGGTTGTATATTGTGGAAAATGTGGGCAAAAGAAACTTGAATCTACGCGCCAAAAGAGCCTTGTAATACTGTGAATGAAAAATATTTGAACAGTCATGTAGCCGTATGGCGTGGCGTGAAGGTAAATTGAAATTATATCCGGTTCAGGTAATTTAGTCTAGAACCGCAAGCTCTGGACTAACGTCGGTGATCGACTGATGACAGTAAATTCAGTAAAACTACATGCGCTTACAAAAACAAAAAGTGAATGTTCACAAAATTACATGCGCAATCAGACTTGAGTACAGTGGTGTTTATTAGGTGTAACACGATTTAACATATTTGACAGGACTAAACTTAATTTAAGCATTCTCTCTTTTTCTTTCAAAATGACAAAGACAGGACGCTCAAAATAAGGTTATTCCTGTGAAATAAGTTGTGTTACGCCAAATCGACACCATTATCTACATATGAACTCTACATCTATTAAAGGGTTAAATAGTATCAGTTGACGAAACTCAAAACATAATACTTGTCTATATGAACAACTTTATATAAACAAAACTCGCTACCTTTTTCCACTTACCTACTCTCATAAAAAATGCCTGAAAACCTGACTGGTCCATTGAAAAAAATGTTGCGATATTTGCATAGCCCTCATAGAACAAGATGTTCATCTGGGCGAGTTTTCTGTATTTGTGAGTGGTTGACCAAAAAGGGAACTCAAGGGAAAATAATTGATTTAGAGTAAATCGCGTTTGAAGTTTGAAGTAAAAACTAGTGTGCGCTGTGTGTGTAGTAAGGTGTAATTTCTACAAAACTTTCTCGGCTGACAAAAAAAAAACTACGGCACCTAAAAATATGCTGGTTAGACCAAAACAAAGCTAAAAGACCATAGATTCAAAAATGAAAAAAAAAACGTTTCCAATCCCTCCAGGTCCCTTTTTGGTCAACCACTCACATTTAGAGTTTTGACAAAAATAATTAAATTTTACCCTGTATACTAGGACTAACTAAATGGAAGTAGTTCTTTGAACCTAAAACTAGGTACAATACAGAAGCAGAACCGTGCCTCGCGGAACGGACATCGCACTGCATTTTATGATGCGCGACTGAAGAGTTAATAAACTGACGCAATTATCAACGGGTTAACTGGACACTTGAAGGGTTACTCGCAAAGACCACGGCAGTGTTAAGTCATCCGTCTTCTGCGAAACTGCATGACCAATTGAGACAAAGCTAGTTAGTTAGGTTATTTAGTGTTAATAGGACTGTTGCTCTTGTCTTGCCCTATCTGAGTTATTCTAAATGGCTATGGTTATGAAATGCGTAGGAAAACAAGGTTCTACCTGGTTATCTACCATCTACTTGATGTTATGAACTTTATAAACTTGGCAACAGTTTTGATATCGTATGTCCATTTCCGGAGGAATTTTCAAAAATATTTTAGTATCATCATATACCCATATTTTGCTGTGAACCGACACGCCACAATGTATGCAGCAGAAAGCATAGCATTCTCAACTAAAAAAACCGGTCAAGTGCAAGTAAGAGTTCTGAACCAATCTACGTCAAGTTAGTAGAATTTAGAATTGAATAAAATTGCAAAACTAACGTCGTCAAGTAATATTCCTTATAGAATAAAAAATAATAAGTTCTTTACTTGTGCCAGAAGACCTACTTCGTGAACGGAATTTGAACGGTTTCTAAGTCAACTGGAATGGAAGTGCCCAATTTTTATGAAAATGATTACGTAAAAGCAATACTACTGACTATTGCGTACAGGCAATAACTTTTTTTCTAAGTTCGAAGTATAATTTCCTAACTCGACCATGCATGGGGTCGTGCGTGGACTTCTGTGGGAGTTATCAGTTTCAACTTCATATTTCTCAAGGGGCTCAAAAAAAAGGTTCTTGCTTAATAGACGACGAACAAAGTGATCGTATAAAGGGTTTCGTTTTTTCATTATAAGGTACGGAGTCCTAAAATTCACTGCTTACTATCGATAAAACTGACAAAACTGATCATAACGAGACAAGCACTGCCACGCGAGTGCCTAAAAACTAACGCACACTTTGTACCCACGATAAAACTCATTATGGCTGGCTGTTTCGCTAGTTCAATGGTATTTATAGTTATACAGGTAAACAAAACCCGTACCGTAGGTACGCAACTGCAAAAGCAATAAACATGCCATGAACTTCACAACATGCTTAGAAGTAAATCTCACAACTAAACATGCAGACCGAAATATCTTGAGTTAAGGCGCCTCTTTCGCAACGGATTTGCTTTCCCTAAGGAGGAAGCCACGTTTCCACAATAACTCTGGCCGTGTTGCAAATGAAATTGCGTGCGAAGGTTTAAACGGAAGGGCGGTCGTACCGTCAACTGAGCTCTAGCACGCAATTGTAGCGATCAATCCTGTAATTAATTCAACAATTACCTGATCTAAATCTTGATAAAGTGCGATACTGAATTTTGATTTCGTAAGAAATAGCAACTCCGGCCCGCCCACAAGTCGGTACCAATGCGACGCGGTTTGCTAGTTGCCAGACACGCGCCATTTTTAATTTCCATCTGTTTTTGTATTAGGTCTTCGGAATGTCAACCTTTTCAAATGAAGAATATTTACAATTGAGAAAACAAAACCTAGCTCTTCATTTTTATTCCTACTTACTTACTCGTGAATTAATTAATAAAGATCAAAACGATTAGAAAAAAATATAGGATTATAAAAATGGCCCTGCCATTCCAAAATGAGCGTTTTGTTTAATTCATATTGTCAATGCAATATCTCATTCAAATACAAGTGAAATTCATGTAACAATAGAGGATAATACTCTAAACACAAGTTGATCTGAAGACGTAATTGAGTTAACTTCGCTCGATAGAAAAAAATCGCAAAGTAAGCTTCTCAAATTGCGAATAAGTGCGTTTATTGCAAATGTGTTTAACCGAGAAAATTAAAACTTCTGATTTTTATTTACACATAACCAAAGACATTTATATACCCATTTGTATTTATTTCTCAATATTTTTTCAGAAATTCCAGAAAAACCTCGCAAATTCACTGATTATGCGTGCCCGCAGCGCACGAAGCGATCATTCTAATGTCGACTTTCTAACAATATAATTGGGATCAAAATCGCGATTCTTGATAAGATTGTTGCGTCGGATGGGCAGGGCGAAATATTAGAAATATGCGATTTCGTTGTCCTTGACGATCTTAGAATAAAATTATCAAAGATATGTTGGCCAAACAAATTATTTAATACTGCAATATTATTTATTAATACTAACCCAACTTTATAAACAACTGTCGCTTGACCCTAATATCGTTTATAATGTAGGTATAATCATATTGACAATTCGTAGAGAAAAGTAGTTTAGGTGACTCTCCGTTGTAAGCTCATCTATCAAAGAAGTTGGAGATCTGTAGGTACCATAGACAAAATTGTCTACCTAATTCATTACTCGTTATATTAGAATCAGAATAAATATTAGACTCAGAATAAATATTAGACCTATTGGTCCAAGATATAGACTATTTTATTATGTGTACTGATTAAAGACACTCCCATACGTTAGACAAGGTGAAATTGAACCAACCGCCCGAATTCATACTGTAGGCTCGGTTAGTGATCAAGAACAAGGATCAATGATCCTTTTTTTCGTTTTTTTTTTCTGTAAATACTGAACTAGTTCAAATACAAATCCTAGTATCCTAGAACTATGGGAGCAAAAAAAAGTTTTGTCGTATTTCACCTGACGGCTTAGCAGCCGGATTGTAAAAAACCCGCTTTTTAATCGAAAGAGAACACTTATGTTCAAAATTTACTCATTCAATAAAAGTTATATTACCTATGTTTACAGAAACCAATGGAAACTTTACTATGGCAGCACACACACATAGGTAATATAAGGTTTTGTTGAATAACTATTGAGTAAATTTTAAATATAAGTGTTCTGTTTAGATGAATTACAAAAAGCCGCGTTTTTCACAATCCGGCTGCGAAACGGGTCTTAAACATTGTTGTTCCTGATCACAAACAAAGTCTGAATGAACCAGTATGAATTCGGGCGATTGATTAAATTTCACATTATATTCCTAAGGAGAATTTTACACAAGTGATGGGAATTCAACATAATGGGAATTCAGCTTAATGGGAATCCAACATCATGGTATTTAACTTTCAGAGAATTCAACATAATGGGAATTCAACTTCACGGTCCTGAAGAGTGACAACGTTTTCGAGGTACGCATGGTGTGTAAAGAAGAAAGAAAATTGGAAGGTTTGTATTTTTAGCGCCCCTGAATTATTTAACCTTACATTTTTGAAATAAGGGGTATTACTCTTGCTTCGTCGATCGTAGCAAACAAGATTATTCCCATGTAAGCAAGACAAGACAAATAGTCTTTATTTTGCACCGCATAAAATAAAACTTAGGAGAAAAAAAGTAACAAATTAGGTAGACTACAATTGGTGGCCTTATCGTTTAAAGCGATTTATTCCAGACAGGTTGGGTAGAGATGAGGTCAAGGAGTGAAATCGTGAAGGCAGTGTAGATAAAAATAAATGATAGACAATTTAACTAGTGGTTATGTATTATGTAAATCTTTCTTCACCGTTGAAGAAACCGTGCACAGTACTTGTGTAAATGATAGACAGTTGTCTAAGAATTTGTCAAATACATAAAGGACTCCTTATCCATAACAAATTCATAGCAAATAATAGACCTTTACATCTGGAATATAGTTCACAATTCCTGTAATTCCATAGCTATTTTAATTATTTGTTTTTTGTTTGAAAACTAATTTCAAGGTTTTACATCTACTTATTAATTTTTGTTTTTATTTCCAGTTTGATTATAAAAAAATTATCTTCAAAAACAGTTCGTCCTAAATGCCATCCATTTCCATGATAAGATTCGTAATGATTTTTTACATCTGACACTTTTCAATATGTTGCTGTTAGCTTAATATGTCTCATTCGTACACGTATAAGAAATAACATAATTTGGATTTGCCATTCCGTAAAAAAAAGCAAAAATGTTAGTACTGAAAAATAAGTTTCCTTGAAATTCTCTACAGAAAATGGCAATTTCATATTACCTAATATTAAACAAACACACCTTTCATTTGTTCCTATAAATTATAGGGGAGTTGATTTGAATTTTAAATGCGATTTTGCATGAAAGGGAATCCCATGTTTGCTCATTGTTTCGGCGCCATGTTTCCGCACTGTAATCGTAGTGCCGCCCCGTTTACTTCGATAAAGTGCATATTGACATGAATTTCTTGGGGAATTTGGAAAACCAATTCATTTTGCACTCTTTAAGCTGCTCCAAACGAATTTTTTTGTAACAAAGCTATCATTCTATTGATGTAAATGTATATTGTATACGCCGTATACTATACGACAGGGGTCTTCAACCTTTTTTAGCTGGAGGGCCAATAATTTATTCTAGCGGGCCTATTATGTATCTCTAGTTGCCTTCTGGACTGGGTGCCTATCATCAAAAACATGGATATACTATCGAATTCTGATTTCCTAAGGATATTTTCGCACTTGAAGTGACGACACAGATTGTTAATCACTAAAGGAAATTTTGAAACTTCAGTTTTTATCTATGTTTTTGATGATAGGCACCCAGTTCAGTTGGCAACCAAAGATACAGAATAGGGGGGCTGGTCTGTCAAAGGGCCGCACATTGCCGCAACGTAAACATACCAACTCAACAATAATTTAAAACCAAACAAGTGAATTAAAAATGTCTTATAGAATAGATGAAAATTTCCTTAGCCTCTGAAGGGAGGGCCGCGGGTTGAAAACCCTTGCTATACGGTATTATTGTCTGGTGAAGGACTAGGTAAGTATAGTTCTGCTCAGCGAGTTCTGTTAATACTCTAATGCTGTTTGTAGACAAGTCGCAGTAAGCCTCTTGCGAAGCTCCAAAGGCTCTTATCAGTCGCTAAGACTGGCATTGATACCTATGGTATGTATAGATAGGTATTTCCTCTTTTAACCTATTATGTTCTTGTTACTTACAACGATAAAACGATGTTAGGTAGTTAAGTAGATACACCTATTCTATTTTAGACTACACAAGAAAGCTTTTTATTTTAAAGGTATTTTAACTTTTGATTTTGATTTGAATTTGTGATATATTTTTGATAGTTAAATATTTCGTAAAAATAATAGTGTACACAAGAAAAATACTTTAATTGTGATTTTTCTTGTGCTTACAAGTATTAAATTATGTTGGTAATGAGGTAATGACTGACACGTCACATTATTATCTATTGCCTGTTTTACTTTATGGTTTGTCTTTATGTGATACACGTATAATGTACTCTTTGAATGTACTCTTCGTGACACAATCTGTAGAGAACTCTCAATGATATTACTGCTGATATTATCTCCTATATTACTGTATTTTTTCGGTAGCTAGCCATATACTTGGCAACCTAACAAATGAAATGAAAAGCTTATGATAGCCAAATAGAAATCTTTATTTCAAGTAAAAATAATAGGTTATAGCTGTTACAAATACGTACCAAAATTGTAAATTAATCTTAATAGTCCATGGGCCGCTAGCCAAATACAAGGAAATGGTATAATTTGGGGGTGCTCATTTTCCTTTTCACTGCAGTTAGGCAGGTTTGTTAGGATGTCGAAAAACCATGATGGCCACCTCAAAGTGATAGCTAATAGAACTAATGACGTCATAATTTTTTTGTATGGACTTTTTAAACATGCGGTGAACATGAAAATGGGTATCCTAATTTATACCGACATTTTGGCTGGCTCATGGACTATTAAATTGGAACTCGATATACATGAAAATACGAGAAGTAAATTATAAATTAATTTAAATTAGCAAACCGGGTAGGATTTCTGTACACTTTTTACAGTACTGATCACTGTAAAAAAGTGTACAGAAATCCTACTCCTTAAAACCGGTTTGCTAATTTAAATTCAACCCATTTTTTAGATCTTTTCCGTTTATTGCTGAGTTCTAATTCAAACTATTCTTGTAAGTTCTCGAGAATTTTCTTCGCTGGGCACATTTTGTTCATCGCTGAAATGCAACAGTAGCAGAAATCTTCAGTTAGCACATTTCATGGCTTCACTCGTAATGCAATATGCCGTGAGAAAATCGCTTTTATGCAGTTTTATGCAAGACGTCTTGTGTTGACTACAAGACACAAGGTTGCCCTTATTTTTCATCTATTCAACAAATTATTTATTTATAATTAATTAATTTATATTCTGCCATTTTAATCATTTTATGATGTTTCACTATTTTAGTATATTATATAAATTATGCCGACAAGAAGTCGAAATATATCTGGAATAAATTATAATAAAGTGTTTTTATAGTATATACATATAAACATATATAATGTAAACTAAATAAAAAACAAATAAGTTTTCTTTAATACTAATTTATTTTATTTGTAAAGTCCAAGATATATTTCGGGCCCCACTGGGCCCGGCATCAGTTAGAGTAAGTGGGCCCAGTGGGGCCCGAAATACATATATCTTGGACTCTATTGTAATATCTTATAATAATTGTGTCTCATTTATATATATTTACCTATATAATTATATATCAAAAATAAAAGAAACAAGCTGATAAAAGCAATATAAATATATTTAAATCTAAATTTTATTTGTAAAGCAATATTCTCCTAACTGGTTTTTTTATCTTCTAAAATTTTTAGAACTTACTATAAACAAGTATTTGGACAATTATTTCAATACTTACAAATACCTACATATCCCACCAACTTACACAAAAGGGAAAACCTATGCAAAAAACTTTTCTGAACATGTTGAATTGGCAGTTGGAAGTTTGGTATGATTTATTAGATTTTGCAAATGGTGTAAAACCAAAAGCACAGTGCAAAGTTGGTACTCCTACTAGCCAAAATACTCACGTGGCCTACTATCGTAGACCAGGATGGCTATTCTAGCACGTGCGCAAAAATTGCTAAGGCAATTTCGAGTGATTTTAAAAGGGATTTTCTATTTTGATATGTTTGATTGAAAACCTATAGGATGCGTTCCTTATATTCCATAGTTTTTATTTGATAAGATTTAGTTGCATACCGCATGGCATTTATTATACTGTAAACAATTGTCGAACGACTGATATTGCAAGTGAAAAATAATACCAGAATTAATTTGCCGCCAGGTTTTCCTTGAAAAGTAAATTTCGCGAAAAGTCTGTTTATGCTGTTTATTATGTGGGCACCTCTATCTAAACAGTGGCCCACCTCTACCCACAATATGGCCTCAAAACTGCTGGCCTGTCCGCGCGTGTACTGGCGTAACAAATTATTTTATAAACATGTATTATTAGATACCTAATATATATATATAGGCATTATATGCAGATTGCAGATATATAGGTTTGCCCTGGCCGTTACGTCATCGTATGTTTTTGGTGTTACGAAACCGAAACGGATAAAATCATACATAAAAAAGAGTGTTTCAGGCGGTTGGGTTTTATCCTAAGAAATTCCCATGACTTTAGGAATCAGCAAGTAATACGGCTAATTTTTGGGGCTTTAGTACGGTGCAAATTAGAAAGTGCAATGTGTGTGTGGAATCCGCACGAAAGCACTTATGTCCTTTTGCTTGAGAAGGTGCAAAAAGTTACAAACGTGTTAAAGGATATTATCCCTTCATGTATCCCACGAAATTTTTATTAGGTTGTCTTGGGTACAACTCACTGGAAATCAGACGAGGAAAGCACCAGCTTGCTCCGGATCTGCATGGTAAGCTGTGTCGATTTTTCACACCCAATAATTATCTTCGCGGCCGTAAGCACACGTTTTTCGCTGTGC
This sequence comes from Ypsolopha sequella, assembly GCA_934047225.1. Taxonomy (NCBI): domain Eukaryota; kingdom Metazoa; phylum Arthropoda; class Insecta; order Lepidoptera; family Ypsolophidae; genus Ypsolopha; species Ypsolopha sequella. The sequence goes on from OW203987.1 coordinate 20,821,005, forward strand.
CGTCGTGTCGCACAAAGGCGCGATCTAACTCACCCATACCGCGTACTCTTCTCTCCCTCAACGCACTTCTAAACGCCAATCAGGACTGTGATCTGTTTGCTGATGGATGGCAGAAAATATTGTCAGAGTGTTTGTGTTTTTGTGAGAAGGCCTGTTTCTGACTTTATGTGTTATTCTTATTTATTTTAGTTGATTGTACCATTTTGTGTTTGTGTTACTATCTTTAATTATTGTAATTGGTTTGTCCGTTTTAATTTAAGTAAAATAAATAAATACATTTTTGCAAGTTATTATTTATCGCAGAAGTGGCATATTTTTGTTAATTTTGCCAAGTTTAAGAGGTTTTTTCTCTCTCTATTTGTATATACAACGTGTAACAGAAAGGTGTAACCATATTTGAAGAGCTTATTCAGTCAATGGTATAGAACAACTTTTACTATGGAACCAATGATCTTCCAGGGCTGGAAGATCATTGTATGGAACAAAACCTGTATCACGAAAAAAAAATCTACTGTTTCATAGACAAATGCAATGCCGCTCGGCCGAAATGTATGGAAAGGCAGTTTTTTTTTTGAGATTTCAGGTTTGGTTCCATAGTAAAAGTTGTTCTATACCATTAACTGAATAAGCTTTTCAAATATGGTTACACCTTTCTGTTACACCTTGTATAAAATATATAATAGAGTAGCAAAGAAAATATTTTCCTTTTGTTAGTTTATTTTATTTATTTGCCGAACGGCAAATCGCAAAACAGTGAGCGTTTAGAAACTGACGAAGCCACATATCCGTTTTATCACAGATGCGGTATGTTATTTGAAATGAAAAATGAAAATGAAAACGAAAATTTCTTTATTATATTCATCAGCAATACTAGTATCTATTAGTATATATATGAGCAATATTTGCGCTCCCACGATGCAGCGATGCTAATGAGATCGAGTGCAAATGAGTGTGTCGTGTCTCGCCTACCGATCGGGCAGGTTCGTATCCCGGACACATCACTTCTCCTGTCCTATTGTCAAGTTTCTTTATGAGGACTTATCATCAACGGAATGTAAATATGTAGGTAGATACAAATCTTCTCACTTAATATAATTTGCAATTAAAATACGGTCTTGTAAGACGGTTAATGGAGGAAGGTTTTGTTTAAAAAGTCTGTTTTTAGGACAGCTGGAAAAACCGATACGTCAATCTCGCCAATCTTTATCACTTCACGCAAATTCCCATAGCTAATTTTTTTTGTTATTTTAGGACATTGTTTTCATTATTTTGGTACAGTGGAGACCACATCAAGCTATACACTTGCAGTACGACATTAGCCCCTACAGAGAAGAATATAAGATAGGTACAAAGTCCAATGTGTCTTACTTGATGCGGTCTTCACTGTACATAAATTAACCATTATTTTTTTATGATTTTTTAAAGAAATGTCCGATATGACGTCACTTGAGAATTTTAGACATTATACTGATTGTGATGTGTGATTGCTAAAAAAATGATAAAAATTTATAAAAAAAAAGTGGTCTGTCTCTGTCTGTCTACTCATCTGTCATCCAGCTGTCAAATTAGTCGGAAGGAAAGTATTATAAATTTATCTTGATAGCAAAGGACACATTTCTAAACAGCCATTTCTCAAACGACGTGACACGAAGGCAAATGGAAGTTGCAGTTATTTCGTAAAAATATTCATCATCATGAGGTTTTTTAGACTACAAGTTCTAAAATACGGCTTATTAAACCTAAATCTCGAAATGGTTTTTGAATTAACACACCTTACAATATTTAATCTAAGCGAATTACTGCGTTTCATGGTACAGGGTCCAGTACAAAAAGCGGAAAGGTCATTGACCGACTTTCCAGCTACCGTATAAATAGACAGTTTTTTAGACATAGCTTTCGCTTCCAAATACAATATCCACAAATTTAGCTTTAGTAAAGGGTCCTATTTACAGCGTTCGTTATTTTTATTTCGTTTGGATCCTCATATTTCGGCATTCATATGCGCCACTCGAATAACCATAAATAAAAGTCTAATTTTATATAATGCTTAATATCAATAAAAGTGAAACACTCTCGATCCCCGAAAGGGTCCGATTGCCCCATAATTCCGCCCGGCCTAACATACCGCATAATTTCAGACAAAGTAATTTTCACCAACTTTCTGACGGGCACAAATGTTTTCATACATATCTACATAGCACATTTTGCATCGTGTTGAAGCAACAGCAATGCTAAAACCATCTCTTTGTTTCGGGTAAAATAAGTCATACTAATAAATGAAAAAGTAGTTGTTTTAAGAATTTAATTTACCATGCATGCAGTACTGTTTTTATTTAAAGGGACAAGTTTTTTTTTTCTAAACAAATCCGTACGATAATGCAGTAAATTTTCTTTTCTTTTCATTTAAATGCTTCAATCAATTTCAGCGCACCCAGTATCAACGTTTTTACCTAAATCTGTCAAAAAAAAAAACTGTAGCGTAAACTTGTCAGTATTATTTGTATATAGCGGCGGTAGATCAGGGGTAAAACGCTAGCCTCTCAATCTTGAGATCCAGGTTCAATCCCCAGTCGGGCATGCACCCATGAATTTTTCGGAATTTATGTGCATAGGAGTTCTTACTTACCACTAGCTGAACGGTGAATGAAAACATCGTTAGGAAACCTGCATGCCCTAAAAAGTGTGTATTTGTGCCTGAAGTACGGCGATAGGGCTCACCACCCATCACTTTGGGACGTAATAATCGTCGGTGAAACGTGGGTATACCAAGTGGGAACTGTGGCTTGCAGTTCGCAGTTCACACTCGGAACACCTCGACACCCCTTCGGGAATTCATGTCGTGACGATATATATTGTTAAATGTATATTTTTATTAATTTTTTAGGATTTACATATTTATTGTTAGGTAATTTTATTTCAGAATTTGTTTTGTACTTTATCTCTACAAACCCCTCCTGTATACTACGTGGCTCACCGGTGCCTCGGGTCTTCGCATCCTTGCAGCAGAACTGCTGGCTGAATGAGTCACCAGAACAGAACGGAGACTTGTATGTTATACCAGTTACACCTCTATATACTCAACACTTTTTTAACTCTGGTATTCCTTTTTTTTACAAAAAAATTTAAAATGTTATGATTTATACACCTTCTGCAATTTATTCAATAGAAATTTGTATATTTTTTTGTCCTAGGTGTACGTTGAAAAACAGCGCTGTTAGTTTTTTTAATCTAGCAGCGCAGCTGAGCGTGCCACCTGTTGCCAAAACGAATAAAGAATATTTAATCGACATTGTATTTCTTTTAAGTTTGTTTATTTTAAATTTAGTTCGTAAGTTTGTCTTTTAATTTTTTATATGTCTTCATTGTTACACTTTTTTTTTGGCAATAAATCTGTTTTCTTTCTTTCTTTCTTTCTTATAAATTCAGGTCAAAAACATTCTCAGGTTTCTAAGGATCCCTACGTTGCAAGGAATTATAAAAAATGTGTTCGTTCAAACAGTTTTCACGACAGGTGACTGAGAGGGAGAGTACATTCTATCCACAAGTTAAATAAAACTACGTAGAAATAAGAGGCCCTCAAGGAAAAGGTAGAAAGAGAAAATATGGAAATGGCGTATACCTGTCTACACTTTTCCATGTTGAAGAAGGTAAACTTGATAAGACTACCCGAATTCTTAAAATGCCAAAAGTTAAACTTTTCCTTTTCAGTGTGACGAACGTTAATATTGAGTTTTTCATGAGCAAGGCAAGCATGAAAAGTCTGTTTTGTGTGAGTTGTAACACTAAAATTTCACATTTTGATATTAATATCTGTTTTTGTGCTTATACTCGTATTATATTAATATATGTATTTAAACTGCTTTTTTGTGAAAAACCGAATTATGGCGTATAAGCCGACCGATTACGCGGTAATGGAAAATTATTTCGCTTTTTTGCGAAAAAGCAGATGAAATCTGTAATTTTCACAAATAAGCAAAATTAAAACAATTCAACAAAAATCAAAAATACGTGTAACTACGAGCTTGTTTACATACGAAGAGCGTGTTTACATATATGTATATGTATCGACGAGCGGGTTAACATATATACAGGTTTACATATAAATAAATCTGGGAAGCCGACCGCCCCTTGTTTAAACAGAAAATATTTTAGTATGATCACGAAATGGGACGGTGTTTACGACATAATTCGGTTTTTTCGTGAAAAAGCAGTTTACGCCGTACATCATACCAAATAAATGCATATGTCTGCTTTTTTAGGGTTCCGTACCCAAAGGGTAACCAACGGGACCCTATTACTAAGACTCCGCTGTCCGTCTGTCTGTCCGTCTGTCACCATGCAGTATCTCATGAAACGTGATAGTTAGACCGTTGAAATTTTCACAGATGATGTAGATTTCACAGATTTCACAGCCGCTATACCAACAAATACTAAAAAACAGAATGTTTAAGGGGGCTCCCATACAACAGACATGTTTTTTGCCGTTTTTATAGATAATGGTACGGAACCCGACATGCGCGAGTCCGACTCGCACTTGGCCGGTTTATTTTTTATTTTTCTCTTAATCTCTTCTCTAATCTCCAAATAGTATAAAACAAAGTCGCAATCCGGGTTGTATTTGTATTCGATTATAACTTGATTACTTGTAAGTGGATTTTAATGCGGTTTTCACCATTTCACGAGGAAGGATTTGTATATATAGCACACAAGCTTTGCTTCAATTCTGTATTGATTGAAATAAAATAATGACACTTTTACCCGCAAGAATCAATAAATATTTAGATAATTTAAACTTTACAAGCGCTGACCAATAATTATCAGGCTGTTAAACCATTACGTGTTATCTAACACCTTGACGTTTTATTAGTTATTACTAGCACTTTTATATGGTAGAAAGGAGATATGAGCTTTGGAAGCTTTCAAAGTGATTGTTTTTAAAGATACACACCAAATACGTGCGCGTGGCGTTGTGTATGGCAGCACCAGTTGTTGTATGAAACAAAAAGCTTGGCCAGGGAATCCTGTCACAGCAATTTTTCGAAAGTTTTACTATGGCAACATTTTTAAATGTCAAATGGGGAACCATTGATACTTAAAATGTTGTGATACTTTTTTAAAGTAGATACTATCATTTTTAATGAACGATCAATATTTATAAATTTAATAAATCGTGATAAATATTTAAAAGTGTAATGTTTTTTTATTTTATTTCTAATTGATTGAAATAGGCTTTACTTTGCGGAAGTCCATCGTCAACTGACGGATATGTTTATAATATTATTAATATTGGAAAATTGCAAATTATTAAAATACTCATAAGTTATATTTCTCTTTCATTGGTACGAGTATCTACCTAATAAAATAATGAAAGATCATTATACAATAATGTGTACTCAGTGTTGACAGCTTGACATTTTTAAATTTGCCGCGCTTTTATTGTGACACGTTTACCTTGTCAGACTCTATAGACTGACGCATTGTGCACGCAATGTGCAGTATGTGCACGCAATACAATATAATTTGAGCTGCTACGAACAACGCCACGCGCACGAATCGAAACACTAATTACCGTACGAATTAATTGTGAAGTAGACACGTTTGTTTGAAGTTAGACACTTATGTCTCTTTCAATACCTACTTATTATCTTTTCACCAAAGTAGAACCTTACTATGTTATCTCGTCGAGTCTATGCATCAAAAACAATATAGAACATAGACATTTCTATACCCTCAGAATAAGGAATACAAATAGAAGCCTGACTAAAATAAGAACTGGGCATTAGCCATTGTACTCATCTAACGTAACCTCCTGTGTGCGAGTGAATGAAACGACGGACCGCACTTACTTTATATTTTTTCCTGGTGTGTCACTAGATTGAACCAAACAAATGTCAGATGGATGTAATTTGGATGTATTTTAAAAATTATAATACCATCAAATTAAATATGTCTCATCATTGTATCGTTGTGTTTTAATATCGTACGTTGCGTGCATCACATCTTAATTTGGTGGCATCGAAATGTCTATTGCATTTTGCGAAAGTTTACAGCTTCACCGAGAGAAATTAAATATTTTGGTGCTCTTCCTCTCAAAATTCGTGAAAGTGTGATTTATTATTGTTTGTGTTGATTGTTTTTTTAACATTGTAATAAAATGTCTTGTGCGATTGAAGGCTGTAAATCGCATACAGGAAGAAAAGAAAACAACAATGAAGCAATATCATTTCATCGGTGAGTTTTGATAGTTTTTATGTTAATAAGTTGCAGGATCATACCTAAAACTCAGTAACAATAATAGTAGTTCTTGTAAATCATACTCGTGTTCAATTCTACACCGATATTTGCCTGTTTTATATAGATTTTCTGCCGACTACGAGAGGTTATGTTTTTTCGTATAGTGATGTACTAAAGTCCGTGTGGCCGTGTGGCAAACTATCGAACATTGGTTCCCGCGGCAGCCGTGCATAAAGGATAATAGATTAATGAGAGGTTTTCTTTTTGAGTATTAAAAAAAAAACATAGTTTCCCAGAACTCTGTAGATGGTGTTGAACTGACTACGTTGCTAGGTGCCAAAGCCAAAACGATTGAAAAAAAAACATTGCGTCACGTCACGTCACGTCACATACGCTCGTTGGTTGATGACATGTGTGCTGAGCATATTATGTGCGAATGCTTTGTTATGGTCCGTCCAGGTTTAAAATGTACCATGGCTTGTACTCATTGCGCTTTACGACTTTCATCTTTAGGAAAAAGATGTATGCCTCCATTTTTATACAAATCCACAAGGCACAGACTTCTCTTCTTTTTCTCTTGGGAGATTTTCTTTCTGGCTTAGAAAACTCATAAAAAGACTGCTAATTATTTTTTTCTTTTTCCTTGTTGTTATTATTTATTTATTTTCAAAATGTCATTGTGATGTGATGTGACAATGACATTAATTACTTTTTTATGTACGTTTCGTTTTACGATCTCAAAATTACATCCAAGTGCAATAATCAAAAAATTATGTGACGTTCCGTTCCTTGCAGTAACTTACCAAGTTCAGCGCCATCTATCCAGCGACTAGGGAAGAGTAAAAAAAAAAGAAAAGAAAATCCCTCATTGCAGCGCGAGTTAAAAGAAAAATAATGCCGAATAAATATCGCTATATTTTTTTGTTACAGATTTCCAAAAAGGGAAGAATTAAAAAGTGAATGGCTTAGACGAATAATTTGACCAAATTGGGCAATTAAAAAAGCGGTCATATTTGTTCGAAACACTTTACGTCGGATTCTTTTAGACCAAACGAAAATTTAAAATGGAGACTTTTAAAAGCAGATGCCTTACCAACGTTATATTTACCAGATACAGACACATTGGTAACCTTTAAATAATTATGTATAATTGCATTATCAATCTTGTTTGTAGGTACGTGCTTGTACTATACTATAGTACATTAACTCGATAATTTTTCAATTTTAGGCAAAAGAACCAGTACCTATGGATGTCTGTGGTTTAGAAAAGTGCATACTTCTATGTTCGCAAATCGTTCTGAAAGGCCTGTTCGTTCACGTTACTGTCGTGATCGACTTCACGAAGAAATTCCGCAGATCAAGACATTTTCGTACTTAGTGGTTGACAATAAAAGTACTTTGACAGGGTAGTTCTATCGTGAAACTGCGCATAATTTGATTTCTTATTACAGGTTATTAGGTATTTTAATCGTTCATTATTTGTTATTAGTTTTTATTCAAGATAAGTTGATGTTTATTTCATAGAAATAAAAAAAAATGAAATTACCTCTGTAGTAATTGCGCTGTCATCGCTCATCATTGACATAATATTATTATTACGAATCCTATAAGTCTATGATTATTATGATTTCTATTGTTGCGATTAATTCCTTCTTCCTTGATTGAACAAAGACGCGACATCAACGAACATCTATTTGATTGAGTTAAGAGGCGACTTATAAAGTATCCACTTAAATAGTTTACGGTTATATCTCTGATACAAGCTACAGCATTTTTTGTACTAGAAACAAGCACAATTTTGGACTTAACTTATGTACCTACCTGCCTACTATGTAGTAATTTGTACTTAATAAAAAATATGCTAAACGAAAGATATCCTTTTATTAATTCCTTATTTACACAATATAACATGTGTCCCACTGGGGTAGACAGAGACCACTTTGCTATTAATTCTCTTGGACTCCTTCCAAAGCAAGAGGATGTCACCAGAAAGGTCGGTGCCTCCTGCATTCTCTTTTTTTTCACACTTTGATACGATATGATGTGTGGTAAGGAGATTGGTCGCGGTTCATTTCGATTTGGTTTATTTATCGTAGTCAAAAATCGACATTGTTACATCACTAGCAAAGCAACGAACTAGTGACAACCTACCTAATTAAGAAAAAACTAATACATATCCATCTCTCTCTAACGCACTAAAATGTCGTAAGAAAATCAAGGATAGGTGTCTTTCTCCGCGTATTATTTTAGCCAGGTTTCTATTTGTATTCCTTATTCTGAGTCTATACCCATGTCTCGTAATATCTACGAGAATGTCCGAGGCAACTTTGAAAACCTATTCCGGTTATAAACGGCCCCATTTTTGAAGATATGATCTAAATCGGAGAAACTTTGTAGATAACAGATAGACTGGGATAACTCACAATTTAAATAGGGCCTATTATCCGTTTCTTTTGAATCAGTTCTCTTGGCGGCGGCGCTCCCTGCGTGTTTTAGAATCAAGATAATTAGTAAGTATGGCATCTCAATTATGTTGTCAGGTTTACTAATACACAACAGATTATGAAAGACTTCATTAACGAACAGTTATTTCGTTAGAAGCTCCGCTAATTAATTCATAATCAATACCCATCACTCAATAGTACGCATTAACCAATTATTTCATATGTAAACGTTAATTACAAAGCAACAAAGTACCTCTCTATATACAAGGTTAAATTAGTTGGCGAAATTTGAGACATCTGTACTGTATGTTACTAATCTTGCTGTATGTGCGAAAAAAAGAATAGAATATTCTATATTCTTAAGTTGTCAAAGAAAAATCATAAATCTAATTCCGTGTTTTATTTGGTTATAAAAAAGCTTGCATGCTTTCTATTCAAGAAATTTCTATTCTAATATTATATTGGTCTGTAGACCATATTAAGACTGTACCTGAGCCTAGAGCATGACCAACTCAAGTCTATCTAGGATTCGTCTGAAGAAATTCGGCCTCTCCTTGTATTGAAAATAATACATTTGGTTTATTAATCTTTTCTCTAGGGATCTTACGTATAAACAATGTACTAAGATTTATACTTTTGTCAAAATAAAATGTTATGCACCCTCTTTTTTTTTTGTTTTCAAACGTTCGCTTCAAGAACGCGGTTAGGAGACCAACTTGATTTTTTTTTCATACAATAGGGAATAAAAATATGAAGGTATATCACCTAAATTCAATATTTTTTCCCTACAAAATAATTCAGTATTAGCTACAAACACACCAATTTGTAGTTTCGCTGCGTGATTACTAATTACTAGTATTACGCGTCCAAGAAAAAGAGGCCAAAGAGCCAACATATAATCGCCTCTATGAAAAGCAAATAAAGTCTTTGCCATTAGACTTATTGTGCTGGACGGGTAATAAAAAAAGATGCTAGGGTATGCCATCCTCTTAACAACTTTTTCAACGAGGATTGTGGATTTTTTTTTAATTTGTTTTTTACCTTTCCATACTTGACCAGTCAGCTGATCGCAGCAATTTGTATGGGAGGAAGTGAAAAAAAGTTACGAATTTCGCTTAGCTCCCACACAAACAGTTATTCATATAGACTACTATTATTCATATACTACCTATGTTTTGAGTTTTGCCAACTAATATTATTTATTTTACCTTATATAACGTTAATTTACGATAAATTCTCGGCTGCTTGTTTCAGCAAATATTGCTATCAACTGGTTACCGCACAACCTGGATAGTAAATAAGATAGAACAAGTTTATGCCTAGTGGGCTAGTGGTTGAATGGTCGTAATGAACCACGACCTCCCCCGGAGACAGCCTGTATAGGGTCCTGACAAATCAACACGTCTCACGCTTTTAAGTTTGTGCGCCCATTCATTTTACAACGTAATGCATAAAATAACAATATTTTGCCGGAAAAGCCTTATTGACATTAAACTATGTTCGCGAAATGCCATAAATCTCATTTATTTAATATTAATCTAAAAAAAAAATAAAAAAATGTATTTAATATTTTTTTCAAAAATAAGAAGAACCATTTCGTAGCGGACTTGAATAGTACCCTCTTAAATGTCTCTAGCATGGACGTACCCAGAGGGTATTCCCCAAAAATGGTTTAGATACAACACACAAATAACCAAATCCCCAACTACAACGCCAAAAATGCATTTCTGTGATATTTCCGTAAATAATTTGTGAAAATTTAATTGCTTTTTATTTCCGAAAATTTTTACGTGTCCCCGCGTTACATTAATTGCATGGACCTAAACCCCCCACAAATAATCCTGTGATACGTGCTTTTCTATGTAGAATTGACTGATAACATGTCGATATATGTTTCCTAGAAACTTTCGATAAATAATTAACGTGTTTTTTTTTATTATTTTTGCTACGCCGCGCCGTATTTGCAAAAGCTACACGCCGCCGCGTTCAGTCATATTAAGGGCGTTACTATTGCCAAATGGGTACTTTCTAAAGCCTACTCCTCGTTTACGGCCAAACCAAAAATAATGAAAAAATGTATTAATAATGATCAGCTCTTAGACAACATATGCAACATTTTTCTATTTCATACCACCAAAACTTCTACATGAAAAAATGTATTAACTAAATGGTGTTTTTTGGCTTGAATTTCCTACTGCTCCTAAGTGGCTTGGCCGATTGAATTCATATATGCTTTGATAACTAGATAAACTTGATATCTATAAACATAACTTAGGATTATTCAATCGAACAATCACGTCCAAGTGAAAAGTATAATTTTCTCCTATTTCGCCCTTTCAAGGACGCAGCGAGCTTCGTAACAGCCACTATATGCATTGAGCGCTGATATGAACGTTATTTCAATGTCGTTTCCGTTGATATTCGTACTGAAAAATATCGAGCTGCTAATTTGGCGATGGTAATCGCCTTAATTTGAAAGGATCATAAAGTTCCTAGAGTAGGTGCCAGTCAGTGTAACGTATCTTTGTTGTAATTAAATTTTACCCACGGCTTCGCCCACGCTAATTTAGTTTCCATTTTTCCGCGATAACTAGTTACCTATGACACTGCAAAAAATCACGTTGATCCGTTGCTGCGTGAAAGAAGGACAAACCAACAAACACACTTTCGCATTTATAATAGTAAAAAACTAAATGTTCGATCCAACAGTCATTATTGTAAGTTATGTTATCAGTTTGGAATTCTTTGCTCTTATGCCCTATGGGCAGCTACTTGGGAGGTCCAATACACTTCAGATGAGTCCAACTAATGTTCCACCATGTAGGTTGTCGTCATAATTACGAATTACTGAGGACTCATTAATATTTTTAATGAAGATTGCTTTCTTCTAGTGACATGTTTACAATAGGCCCTCTGTTGTATTTTATGAGTCTCTTCATGATCAAAGATTCTTATATTTATTTTCACTTTTTATTATACTAGCGGTTATTATAGGTTATTTAATTTTCCATGTCGGTGACGTGAATTCACATTCTAATCAGAAAACATAAAGTTTTATTGTTACTAATCTTGCTGTATGTGCGAAAAAAAGAATAGAATATTCTGTATAAGAAAAATCATAAATCTAATTCCGTGTTTTATTTGGTTATAAAAAAGCTTGCATGCTTTCTATTGTTCCTTCTCAAAAACTTAGATCGCAGTCCAAATCGTGGCTCGGGTCGATTCTACAGCTGAATTATTGTTTTAGCAATAATAACGACTCAACAGATTAAACTAACGGTCTTGAGTAAAGACGAATGGCTTTTACGATGTATGTAGAGGTACATACAAAATAAATACAAAGTAGATCATAAAATAACAGGTGACTAAGTCACCTATATTTTTGCATAAATAATCTATTATTACAATATAATGGAATAATGTATCAATAATCAATCATTTAATAAATCAATATCAATATGCTATTGATGTGTCATATTTATACAAATACATATATATTATACCTACAAAATTGCCGTTTTCTATGGAGAATTTAAAAGAAACTCGATTTTTTTTCTATTTCTCAATTTTTTCGTTTTTTAGGAATGACTAATCCAAATTTTATAATTTCTTTTGTGTATAAATGAGACAACATTCTGAGACTCCGCTGTCCGTCCGTCTGTCCGTCTGTCACCAGGCTGTATCTCATGAACCTCGATAGTTAGACAGTTGAAATTTTCACAGATGATGTATTTCTGTTGCCGCTATAACAACAAATACTAAAAAACAGAATAAAATAAATATTTAAGGGGGCTCCCATACAACAGACATGTTTTTTTGCCGTTTTTGTAGATAATGGTACGGAACCCTTCGTTCGCGAGTCCGACTCGCACTTGGCCGGTTTTTTTGTCTTGAATTTTTTTTTAGGGTGGAGTGTATGAAAAAATGATTATTGCAAAACGGCTCACCTCAGTAAGTATTATTGATCGGGATAGCGATTGAGTGCGAGACGCAACGATGTCGCGAACGCATCTTCACTCGCCCAGAAGGAGGCAGTCTGAATCTGCTGAAACCGACTCGCACTTGGCCGGTTTTTAAAAATTAAATTTTAGTTATCAAACTGACAACAAAAACAAAATTTAATACGCATATGTAAAACCTTGAAATCAACTTTCAACCAAAAAACAAACTATGGAAATAGCCATTTAATTACAGAAATTGTGAACTCATGAATCTGTAAGAAAATTTCAGCAATTCACGACCTATTATGCAGTGTGTCCCTCGTACAAGTGCACATCCGAAAGTGGGTGAAACTAGATCTAAATATATCGACAAAAACAAAGAAAAATTTTTTTTTGAATTTTTTTTTGGTCTTGAAAAAATACTCCACCTGGGTATCTTTGTATGGGATGCGAGCGCGGTGCCTTTGGTTAACCGCTCGTAGAAAACATTGTATTTATGATAGAACGTTGTATTTTTTTTTTGTTAGAAAGATAATAGAATAGGCAATGATAAATAGGAATAAAAGTATAGTAAAACGGGGACATTATTTTGAATAAATTGACTATTACTGAAAAAAAAAGACGGAAAAATTAAAGAAATACTCTTTTAGGATATTATTTTTATGGTAATGGTAGTTGATTATGTTTTGTTTTTGATTTGGTATGCAACGTCTATTCATAACAGTTTTATTTCATTGCATTACTCGAGATAGATCAAAATTAGACATATTTTATACATAGGCAAAAAAAAATTTAAAACGTAAATTTATAAAACAAAGATTTTCTAAAAAAAAAACATCTTTTTGTCGACAAAATAAGGTCTACTTTTACCCCTTTTCGGATGTGCACTTGTACAGTGGAGACCACATCAAGCTATACACTTGCAGTACGACATTAGCCCCTACAGAGAAGAATATAAGATAGGTACAAAGTCCAATGTGTCTTACTTGATGCGGTCACACTGTACGAGGGACACACTGTATAACATATGATAGAAAATGTTCTGTCTTCTACACTACCGTCTTTGCCTAGCTTTTAAAAATGGCACATCAACTCAAAGAGTCAGCTAAAGCTTCACAGGTAAACGTTTGATGTTGACTCACTTAAGGCAACGCACGTGTCACGTAGCGTAACTAGGAGCCACTTGTTCATCGTGTATGTACAACTGGGGCTAACGACTTAACTTAGACTTCATTTGGCATTTCACGTGCATTTCGAACACGAGTGCATAAGTACCTTAATTTATTTATACGAACATAGAAGTTCTGTTATATGGCTAAAGCTGAATTATGTGATACAGAGCCTTACTATCTTGATTTTCTCACGATTAAGAGGATGGCCCACATGTGAAGTATTACATTGTTTATAGGTAAGTAGAATCCCTGGATAAAAGATTAATAAATCAAATATATTTTTTTCAATACAAGGAGAGTCCGAATTTATTCAAACGAATCCTCAAAAGTCTGGCATTGTTCATGCTCTAGGCTGATGTACAGGTTTAATTTAATTAAAAATTATTTAGTATATTTTACGTTGCCCAGCTTTTTATTAAAATTATTTTATGAGTGTACAATTGAGGAATTGCATACAAAGATAAATTAGTGTCCAATTTTACAGTTTTTTACATGTTCAACTGCTGGCAATGCGATGCATGAAAACAGATCTTTAAAGGTAGAAAAAAATATTCTGCATAGAATTTAGTAGGACATATATTTAGACAGATTCCGCGCAACACAACTTAACTTATTTGACAGGACTAACCTTATTTTGAGCGTCCTGTCGTTGTCTTTACGATACAGAAAGAAAAAGACAGAACACTTACATTAAGTTTATTCCTGTCAAATAAGTTAAAACGTGTTACACCGAATCGATACAATATTTCTCCTCTAAAAATATTGTTTTGGACCTTGGTTCTTTTTGTAAATAACGCGTCAATAGTTTTCCCAGTTCGTTCAGTCGATACTCGGAACAGAGAATATAAAGCATCTGATGTCCTTTTGTTCATGTCGTTATGACATTATTGGCGTCAGAATAGTATGAGATCTACTTATGTGTCACCGGCCTCATACGGTACCAATCCCCTGCTCTTCCTGTTTGCTCATTGTTCACTGACTCGCGGAGCGCTGCGAGAGGATTTATTACTGTACAATCCGACTCAATAAAGTACTAATTGGCAATACCAATACACATGAACGTATATCAGGGAGGGGTTTAGGGCGTTCAAACCCCCTCCTTATATCTGATTTTAGTTGAAAAAAGAGTAAGTTCAAAATCAACAAATGTAGAATAAAACCATAGCTCCTTCTAAGTCCTTCTGCTGCCAAAATAATGTGTTGTCTCAGTGAACCCCCCCACCCCCCATGTGAAAGCTATATAATTATACGCCGTCACTTTCATAAATATTGGATGCTTACCTATGAAATTGCCAAAATTTTCTTCCACATTCCTGAGTTCATTATTCAATAGCCATTTCCGTTATTTGATTTTGTTTGAAAGATTATTTCAAGGTGTTATATCTACGTATCAAATTTTGTGTTTATTTCCAGTTTAATAAATAACTAAAACGAACCTTTATAACCAGTTCGTCCTAGATGCCATCCATTTCCATGATGAGATTCGTAATATTTTTTTATAGCTGACAATTTTCAAAAACTAAATTAATGTTGTCTCACTCATTCACAAAAATAAAATCAATTTGGATTCAAAATTCCTTAAAAAAATGATAAAAATGTTAGTACTGAAAATTGAGATTTTCTTCAAATTCTCCAACCAAACGGACATTTCATAGGTTTGCACCGAATAATAGCTGATGTTATCTTTTATACACGAAATTATAATAAAACTAATGATAATTACCCACTTAACTACGAGCATGAAATTAAAGTTGATGCGCTGAGAAGTCTCGCGTTATCAAATTTAAAACAAAAGCCGCTCAAAACAACAGAACTTACAATAATTTGGAATCCCTTACGAAAAGTTGTGCGTGATAAGGAGCACAATGGCCATTAACAAGACAGAAACAAGGGGCATAGAGAATGGAACTTCATAGAAGGAACGGCCTCTCAACAACCCGCTTCGACAAAAAGCTTTGAAGTTCTAGCTGATCGACCGTGTTGTGATCAGTTCAGATTAGATCACTTAATGAGGAAGGTACAATAAACGTGGTTTTTTATTTTTAAGTTAGAATTTAGCTCGAAACAAGAATTGATTTTGTTCCAATAGTCAAAAAAATGACGTTTGAACAAACAGCGTCAAATGATTAATTTATATATTGTAAAAAAAAATGTAATGGGGATCCACACTGCCAAATTATCCCTGTAGATGGGGCATCGTCGATGCGGCCTGTAAAATCTGTCATTTCAGTACATTGTTATGGTTTTTGCGTAGTTATTTGTGACTTATGATTAATTTCTTGGAAAAATGCCTTTGTGTCCCGTACCAAATTGCTTCAATAATGGTGTTAATTTATTCTCGAAAAACCCTATATTAAAAATTAATAACATAATAACAATATCAAATATGTAACATATTGGAATACAGATGATAAGAGGAAGTAAAAAATTGCGAGATATTGGAGAAAAAAAGGAGGAACACACAACAACAGTTTGACATAGCCGGACCGTAGTATTTATTGGCCGGACCTACATATGCTAGCGCCATCTGTAATTAGCTTTGCCTGTGGATCCCCTTTGTAACCCTCAATTTTAAACTTACATTGATTTTCTCTAGAGTATAGATGTCGGTTTTTTTTTTTATATAAAATTTGTTTTATTTGTCTAGCGATTTTGAAAAAAAAACGTATTTTTATTTCAACGAGATCAGAGTTATTTAATAAAAACTCAGTTTTTCAAAAGCGGTTGTCGGAACAGCCAGGGCTCAGAGCGCGCTATTTTAAATAAAAAATAATCATAATATTGTCATAGAGTTCAGCTTTGTAATGCAAAATGAGGTGCTCAGTATCGGGTCACCCATGCCCTTAAGGCGATTACCGTCGCCAAATTAGCAGCTCTATGTTCGTCGGTACGAATATCGACGGAATTGACATAGAAATAAAATTCATATCAGCGCGCAATGCATAGTGGCTGTTACGACGCTCGCTGCGTCCTTGAGAGGGTGAAATAGGAGAAAATAATACTTTTCACATGGACGTGATCGTTCGATTGAATTATCCTATGTTATGTTTATAGCTATCAAGTTTATCTATTGCTCAAAGCATAAATTAATTAAATCAACCAAGCCGCTCAGGAGCAGTAGGGAATTTAAGCCAAAAAACATCATTCGGTAGAAATTTGTTTTCATATAGAAGTTTTGGTGGTATGAAAAATAAAAATGTTGCCTATGTTGTCTTAAAGTTGATAATTTATAATGCAATTTTTCAATATTTTTGGTTTGGCCATAAACGAGGAGTAGGCTTTAGAAAGTACCCATTTGGCGATATTAAGGCCCTTAACAATAGATCAAATATGGAACAATAGCTTATGATATCTATGATCAAATAACCTATCATAATCAGCGTTAAAATATATTACGCATGGATGTATTAGGTTCATGATATTACGTAACTAAATGTCTTTGGCAGATTGATCAGTTGAATTCATCCTTCACCCTTTTTAGCGAGGCGGTTATTTCTCTGCCCCTTTCACTGAAACTTCAAACGCTTACTGTAAAATGTCCTACTGCGCCACTCGAAACATCTTTCATTCGCACTGGAACAAAGCCTCTCTCGAACTCTATGAAAGGAGATTTTCATTGCAAATGTACCTACTTGTAAGTTGTGAAGAGTTTATTATTCGCGTCTAACAAATAATTTGATCTTCTAAAACTTCGAAATTTTAGCTTCATAAATAGCGCTTAATGTACAATGAAAGTAAATTTATTTATTTATGTAATGTAGGTATATCAAGTACACTTATTACTGGCCGGTTTTAATGTAATATAATCTATGTAATATAATAAATGTCTAATAGTTTTATTTAATAATTAATAATAATGGGGAAATACACGAAAAATAATGTAAGCTAGGTTTACTTAAATTTAATAAAATATATTATTTTTCCTTTTAGGCCAACATTTATGTTTTTTATGCAAGTATTTAATTATGTTAAAACATGAAATATTTTAGATTTCTATCAAAAAGACCTAAAAAGAGTCTTGGGGTCTGTCCATCTATCTAACTTGACATTTGTGTCGATTCGGCGCAACACGACTTAACTTATTTGACAGAACTAAATTTAATTTGAGCCTTCTGTCTTTTTCTTTCCGTATCGAAAAGACAAAGACAGAACGCTTAAAATAAGGTTAGTCCTGTCAAATTAGTTAAGTTGTGTTTAGCTGAATCGACACCATACCATATATTGTAGGATATTATCACTGGGATCCGAAGAAATCGTAAAGTGTGAATGGGAGCAGATTTTTTTTTGTGATTTCGAGAAAAGCGGTCATTAAGCCTTGTTCGGCCGCTATGGATTCGGGCGTGGTTTGGGCGGTTGATTAGATTTCACCTTGTATAATTATAGATTTTACCTATCATTTGAATCATTTATATAATATTTCATTTATGCAGCAATATATTAAACAGAATAAATATATTAAAATTTTTAATGAAAATTTATTTTTATTATATATTTCTATAATAATTGCATTTTTAGTTAAAATAGCAATATATTTTGTTACTATTTCAAATTTGTCATATGTTTTTTTACACTATTTTTGTGCAAAATTTCATGTCTTTATCTCTAACGGCGGACGGAAGGACGAACGGACAACGGAGTCTCACCATAAAGGTTCTTTTGTAGCTTTTAGGTACTACGCAACCCTAAAAAGATGGAAAATTATATCATAGCTTCTCATAAATAATTTTTAATTCAGAATTATAAAAAAAATGCTACTAAGAATCGCATAATTAGTTTTCTTGAAATCAGCAATCAGGGTGTGTAGATTGTGTAGTTCCAGGAAGCTGATATATCAGTTGTGATTTCCACGGAAGATGCAAGATATCATCTCCATGGTAGTTAAGTAACGCAAGACGTTTGCCTGAACCAGTTTTTGGTTTATTTTAAGGCGCTCTTATCCCAAAATCAGTAATTTCAAAGTCAAATAGAACTTTCAAATATCGTCTAAAAGTTCCAAAAAAAAAATACGCAATATAGTTCGAACCTTTATCTAGGTCTTCCACGCATGTGTTACACGATCAGATAAACTTTGCTCGATAGAAATAATTCACGAACACAGCATGTAATAAGACCTTTCAAATCATGCCATTTCCATAATTCCACTCTTTTATTAACGAAACATCTCTGGTAATATTGCTCTTTAAATTTTCTAGGTCGACCACGTAAGTGGGTTTTAATAAACATATCCCTTATTTTTAAACAATTTAAAAACCGATAAAAACAACGAAAAAGTACAAAAGTGTGGTTATTTTCTTTACTCCTTACACGTAAAGAAAAAGACAGAGAGTCACTCTTCTGGGATAAGAGCGCCTTAATGCGTGTTTGGTGTCACCTAAAGCAAACTACATGGAGATAATGGGTCTTTCGAAAATGTTGTTTACCCAGTGGTTAACCCGTCTGCGCTTAAAATAAATAAACATTGGTTGTGTTTTATTTTAAAATATTTTTGAAACGGTTTAGGATTTATTTTATTTAGCCTTCATGTAAGCATATTTCGCAGTGAAAGACATGCAGCCAGGCTGTATATTCTCAGCTTTTAAAGGGCAGTACAATCTCTACAAATTAAGGCTCCAGTCCCCTAAAAATCAGTATTCTTGCAGAATTATCAGAAAAGAAATATTTTATTTTAGTTAGTAAGAAAGCAATAAATAAAATACATTTTACGTTAATTCATAGTGTGGAATTTGAAGATTCCAAAACACATTTTTTCATTTACTTTAATGCTACTTTTAATAGGTTTTTTAGGCTTTAAACATACCTTTATTTATGTTCTACGCGTTGAGAGTCTCATTCATGCATACGTCACGTAAAAATTATGACAAAAACAAGAAGTTTATTCAGGTAACATTTATTCCCATATCTTCAACAATAATCTTACCTGGTTACTTTTTTGGATAATACTTTAGTTTTCTTATTTCGAGTGCTTTAAGTAGTTGTGATTTTATGAATTCAACCACTGATAAAATATTTTTTTTCTACTAGAAAACTATCGTTTAGCGTAGTCAAATTTAAACCACGTAGAATAGAACTATTAATAAGTGAAATAACAAAAAATGGTATTTAAAAAAATATTTTAAGACCATTTATCAAATCGAAACTTATCGAGAGTTTAAAACACAAAACGCGTCGATATTTCCCTCAGTTTCGCTGGGACATCGCAGCGTTCAGACGTGTGTTGTGTAGCTCGACGTCATTTTACCTCCCGCTCGCACGGTTGCTCCCTTTCCCTCGCGTAGATTCTTATGGAGAGGCGAACTGTATCATGAAAGTTGCTCTACTTGAATATTGCACTTATCATTTAATAAGTAAACAACTATGGATAAAATATTTTTTGAATATTTTAAGAAATCCCTGTTTCGATAAAATAAAGTCGAATGTACATCCGTCCGTATTTCACAGCATCATAACTTTAGAACCGTTAATATAAAGACATGAAATTTGGCACAAAAATAGCATTAATTTGCCTACATAATACATTGTAAAAAAAAAATGAAAAATTTGATTTTTTTTAAAATATTTTCAAAACAAAAGTGAGAAAAATAATAAATATCCTAAAAATACAATATGGGTATCAAACTGTAGACACTAAAAAGGTGATTGTAAAAATATATACTTTTACTATATTTACTGGCACTGGTTTTGTGAAATCTTTATAAAAACCACAATAATGTGTATGTCCGAAACTGGTAGACCGTAAAATATGAAAAAAATGTCTTTTATAGATCATAACTGACCAATAACCGGGAAAACTATAGTGATTTAAAAATATAAAAAAAGTAAAATAAATAAAAAAAATATATAAAAATGCAATATGGGTATCACATTGTAGGTATTAAAAAGCTTATTGTAATAATATATAGTTTGGCTATATTTAATTGCATCTATTTCGAGAAATCCTTGAAAGTCTATAAAAAAATATATGTCCCCCCTCTTATCTCCAAAAATGGTGGACCGAAAAATATCAAAAAAATCATGGTAATACGCGTTTACGTAAGAATTACAGAAAAAATAAAGCGGTTGAGAAATTCACGAAAAAAAATGATAAAACTAAATTTATTATCCACAATACGGAACCCTAGGTTCTGACTAGAGTCTGACTCGCACTTGGCCGGTTTTTTTTCAAGATGTTTGCGGTAGGCCGTTTTTTTTGGGCGGTTTTAATTTAGTTTTCGGAGCTTTTATTACTACCCTTAATTTTACCATAAGTATCCGGTTATCCGGATAATACATTATCCGTTATCCGGATAGTAAAAATCTGCGAATAATTGCATGCCCTAATTCGCTTAGATGAAGTTATGTTAATGTGTGTTAATTCGAAAACCCGTAAAGCCGTATTTTAGAAGTTGTGGTCTAAAAAACCCACGGGGATGGCGTGACACAAATTTATTGAATATTTGCTGAGGGCCAGGGCAGTTCTAGAGTTAAAAATATTAGTTTCTTCTGAACTAAATCTTTATTTATTAACTTAAAAACATAACTTTATTTCTTCTTACAAAAATATAACAACGCCATCTTTTATGGCAGGCAAGGCAGCAGTCACAAATTATAGACAAGACATCTTAATAGTTTTAATTAGAAAATATGAATGTTGCTATATTCAACACCCTTCCTCAACATTCACATTTTTGTTATCACACAAACCTAACTCAGCGATAAAATAATTAAACATTCTCTTAGACAAAGGTTTAGTTAATACATCCGCTAACTGTTTCTGTGTACAAATATACTCCAGATGAATAACACCTTCTTCAACTTTTTGTTTTACAAAATTAAATTTTAGTGCATGCCCTTCCTGAATGTCAACACCCTTAGGTGGCTTCAAATATACCTCTTCATCTATTCTTCCACACAGAAATGCTCCTTTCACATCCATTTGATGTATGTTATAATCCCTATGAGCAGCAACTGACAACACAATCCTCAAAGTTTGTAATTTTAATACTGGTGAATACATATCTTCAAATGTATCTTGCTGCTGAAACCCTCGCACAACAAGTCTTGCCTTACATACACTTTTGTCATTCAAATCTTTCCTTGTAAAAACCCATTTTGTATCAATTAACTTGGCTCCATCTGGTTTAGGCACAATTTTCCATGTCTCACTCTCTTCTAACACATTTATTTCTTCTTCTACCGCCTTCTTCCATTCTCTCTTATCTTCTCTTGCCTCAATGTCCTCATAGATAATCGGTACATCATTTGACTGTCCCATATACAAAGCAAACAATGCTTCCTCTTCCTCAGTAAAATCCATTACATAATCCTGTTGCCATGCTGGCTTATTAATCGTTCTTTTTGTTTGTGTCTTTGACTGACCTTCCTCTTGACTCGTATTTGGTTGTTGTTCATACACTCTTTCATCTGTTTCCACTCTTTCCTCTTTTTCCATTTTATTGACTCCTTCTACTCTGTTCTCTTTCTCTTGTTCCTCAACATCTATACTACTTCCTTCAATAACGACTACATCTCTCACCTTTTGTGGTCTTTCATCAAATATAACATTTCTCCCTACTATTACTTTATGTTGTTCGTCATCCCATAGTTTATATCCTCCTGTACAGTATCCTATCATAATCATCTTCTTTCCTTTATCATCCAACTTCCTTCTCAATTGACCTGGTACATGATTGTATGCAATACTTCCAAACACTCTCATATTAATTACATTCGGCTTCCTTCCTTCCCATAGCTCACTGGGAGTCCTATCTTTTGATACTGTAGGGCTTCTGTTAGTAACATATGCTGAGAAATAAACAGCTTCTCCCCAAAATTCCTTTCTTAAACCTGACTCAATCAATATAGTGCGTGCTTTGTCCATCAAAGTTCTATTCATTCGCTCAGCTACTCCATTCATCTCTGGATTATAAGCTACTGTGTACTGCATTAAAATTCCATTATCCTCACAAAACTGCTTGAATTCCCTTGACACATATTCACCCCCATTGTCAGTTCTAAGTTTCAGTAAATTTGTATTAAAATGTCGAGTAGCATAATTGTAGTACTGTCTAAACTTATCAAATACCTCTGACTTCTGTCTGATCAAGTAAACCATCACAAAGTGAGTATAATCATCGATAAATGTTACAAAATAATTATTACCGTCCCATGTAGTGGGATTTATTGGTCCACAAACGTCACTGTGTACAAGTTCTAGTGGCCTACTCGCTCTATATCCTGGCTTATTAAAAGGCTGCTTTGACATTTTACCTAGCAAGCATGGTTCACACAAAAACTGTTCATTACCATTGTTTACATTTGAAATTCCGTGAACTAAATTCTTTTGACTCAATAACTTAATATTTTTAACTCCCAAATGACCAAAACGGCGATGCCACAAATCCAAATCAGTATTTTGCACAATATTACATTCAGTTACATTTATCATTGTGTTTACCGTGTACAATGATCCATTACAGTAACCCATCATGATTAATTCCCCATATTGGTTAAAAACTTTTACGTTCCGTTCATTGAAAATTACTTTCATCCCAAACGATCCCATTTTTGACACTGACAACAAATTCTTTCTTAAATCTGGCACATAGTATACGTTATTTATAGTACAGTAACTAGGCTCATTGTTTACCATACATTTTACCTTGATATTTCCGACTCCTTGGGCCTCAAGTGTCACCCCGTTCTTTGCTGCACATATTTTCTTCGGCACCTTCAAGTCTATATATTCATAAAATAGTTCTTTACTATTGATAAGGTGATCAGAACACCCCGAGTCCAAACACCATTCTACATTTTCACTTTCACTTCGATAATTTTTGTTCATCCTATTTCCACACTCAAACGCCTGACCATCCTCTTCTCTTTCCGCCATGAATGCTCTTGAATGTTCTCCTCTAGAACCGCCTTGACCTCGTGCTCTTTTTGGATTAAAACCGTTTCCATGAAAATTGCCTCCTCGTCCTTGAAATCCACGTCCTTGAAAATAACCTCTTCCACGATTCTGATCTCTCACTTGACCTCTGTTGTTGAAATTATTACACTGATACTGTTTATGTCCTTTCTGTCCACATGAATAACAAGTGAAACTTGTTGCAACATTCTCCGCATAACTGGGACAGTTTGATAGCTTCTTCCTTTTTTCTTCTTCACCCAATAATCTATTTTTCAAAAAATCTAGTTTGAGGTTATCTACTGTTTCCAGCGCCGTTATTATCGCCTCATATGATCTCGGCATGGACAGAAGTATGTAGTTAACTTTTTCTTCTTCTGTCAACTCGTTCCCAGCGTCTACCAGTTGAGAAAATATTTCTTCCATACTTATAAAATGTTGTAAGAGGGGCTGAGACTCCGTGTACTTCATATCTGATAGCTTTCTGCGTAAAAATAAACGGCTTCTTACACTTTTTTCTTTGAAACTTTCTTCCAGGTTTTTGATCATAGAATACGCAGTTGTCTTGTTTTTCAAGTATTCCAAATGGCTGTCCGCAACGCCACTTATTATTATAGCCTGAGCTTTAGATTCCGCTTTCTCATTTTCTTTAGTCGCAGCAAAATTTTCTTCTTGAACCGCTTTCTGCACACCGGCTTCTCTCAAAATTGACATCAATCGAAATATCCACGCCCCGAAGTTTTCTCCCGCAAATCTGCTCAAATAAAACTTATCTTTCGTCTCCATGTTACTATTTTCTTCTCTTCTTCTTTTCAATCCGTATTTCCGATCAAACTTTTATTTTCCGTTTTCAATTTCTTTTCCATCCAACACAACAATGGCTGCACGGCGTCTTTTCCACTTTTCGTTTTCACGCAAATCCTGGGCCCATAACCCTATTGAATATTTGCTGAGGGCCAGGGCAGTTCTAGAGTTAAAAATATTAGTTTCTTCTGAACTAAATCTTTATTTATTAACTTAAAAACATAACTTTATTTCTTCTTACAAAAATATAACAACGCCATCTTTTATGGCAGGCAAGGCAGCAGTCACAAATTATAGACAAGACATCTTAATAGTTTTAATTAGAAAATATGAATGTTGCTATATTCAACAAAATTTTATACCAGCACCGCTGTCGCCACTTTTTGGAATAACTAAAGCCGAAGCTACATCCTTTTTATAACTTTACTTACTTTTATTTAAAATATCTTAAAAAGCTATCGAAGTCACTAAAACCGACAGTCGAGATAACAACGTGCTAGATAATTAAATGCATCAAAACAAAAGAACGTACGCAGCTGCGGTTCTTATCATTAAAACATCACATTTCTAAAACTAAATTTTTTACCTTTTTTATTGCACCTTAGTCATAATCATGGACACACAAACTGACAGACACTTAATTACCGTAAGAGTTTCTATTTTTGATATTATATTACTTAAAGAACTGATTGTAATATGTGTGTGAGTATTAGGAATACATAATTTTAAATGTTTTCATTGTTACGATTTGATTATTAATTTTCTACATTTCCAAATTTTATAAAGGTATTTTTTATATCAGGCATTAGTTAAATGAAAATCTTGATGAATAAAGAAATTTTCGGGCACAACTACACGCTTTTTAGGGCATGCAGGTTTCCTTAGAGCGATAGGGCTCATCACATTGAGACGTAATAATCGTCAGAGAAACGCGGGTGTACTTATAGGTACACGTATGGGTGGACTTATGACTTGCATCTCACAGTTCACACTCGGAACACCTCTTGATACCCCTTCGGTAAAAATCTGCAAATAATTGCATGACCTATAAAATGTATTATGTCTAAATACTAATCACTCTTACTGCTACCAATTAGCCATCTATTCTAGGTAGATTTACTTTTGTTTATTTTGCTTTTGCAAATTCATTTTGTTTGTTCCGATAAACAAACCAAACTTTGTAAATTACCGTTACTTGAATAATTAAAAATCTTCACATGTCAAATTTTAAGTAATCGTACACTCATTTAACGAAGTAGAGCAACATTCAGGTGCGGTCTCTAACATCTTGATGCAGCGGGGGGAGCGCCACTTCTAAAACCTCAGGTAAGATGAAAGCGAAATGTTGCAAAGAGAGTCTGGGGCCTTAAATGCAAGATCTGCAGCTATCCATGTTACATTATAACTCAAGAACCTGTTTTGTTATGAAGTCTATAAAGTGTCCCACTGCTGGGCGAAGCCCCTCCTTTTGCTGATACCACACATCACGATCCTATGCAACCTCCGACCACCCCGGTAAAAATGAATGGAGATCGTCCCGCCATCGTCTTTTTGGTCTGCCTGGCTGTTGGTAGCCGGCATGTGGCACCCACTCGGTGGTTTAAATTATTTCGGTGCGGTTTTCGGCACTGTCAGATAGTAAATTTTTTTATGGAGAGTTTAGCCTATGTATCTTGACGCTGTTACTAAAGGGAGCTGAGTAGTGATAATTTCAGTCCATATAATAATTGCGTCGACACCGTGGCGCCGTCCCATCTCCAGGCTGTCCTTGCTGGCGCGGCGGCGTCGACGGCTGAGGGTCTCAAACGGCGTATATACATGGAGCTGGCTGAAGGCTACATTTTTATGCCTTTTGCCGTAGAGACCCTGGGGCCGTGGGGACCAGACGCAAAGCGTCTATATAAGGAAATATCGTCGAGGTTGGTCAACGCTTCCGGAAACCCCAGGGCTGAGACCTATTTTGGTCAGCGAATATGCCTCGCAATACAGCGAGGCAACGCCGCCAGCCTATTGGGTACTCTCCCCGACGATGGCGGTGATCTGGCTCACATATTTTATCTGATCTAGAGCCCGCTATGAGACAGACAGGTTGGTATTTGTTTTTCTTTTTGTATTTTATTTCATTTTAAGTTAGTTTTAAAAAAAAATTATCATTATTTATATGTTATTTAAGTTTCTTACTTGTTACTTGAAATAAAATAATTTATGAATTTAATTTCATGAGATTTTTAGTTTCGCAGAAAATTACATTTAGTAATGTTGAAGATGAAGTCTGTGAAAGTAACGAATCTAAATATAAAATAAAATGCGAGCGTAAATTACTTTTACTGTCGTAAAAAAAATATTCTTACCTAAATTACAAATCTTATAATTTTATACAAATTAATGATATTAAAGTAAAATATATACTAGAACTGAAGAACCGCTAAACCGATTTAGATTCGGTTTTCGTTATGGAAATTTCTTAAGAAAAGTTGAAGTGTATAATATATTATTGCGCTATGACAAAAGCGAGGTGATTAGTAACCATATCAGCGAAACAAGTTAAAGCCGTGAGAGGATGGGCGAAGCGGCGGAAAAAAACCTACTAGGTATAAATAATGTTCAACCCTTCATTTACCCTTAAGGGGCTTGATATCGCCAAATGGGTACTTTCTAAAGCTTACTCCTCGTTTATGGCCGAACCAAAAATTATAAAATATATAAAAAATTATATAAATTATCAACTCTAACAGAACGTATGCAACATTTTTCTTTTTCATACCACCAAATTTTGTATTTAAAAAAATTCAACCGAATGGTGCTTCTTGGCTTGAAATCTCTACTGCTCCTAAGCGGCTTGGTCGATTAAATTAATTTATGCTTTGATAAATAGATAAACTTAACATAGGATTATTTAATCGAACAATCACGTCCATGTGAAAAGTATTATTTCCTCCTATTTCGCCCGATCAAGGACGCAGCGAGCGACGCGACGTAACAGCCACAATGCACTGCGCGCTGCAGTGTTGCCACACCCGATCTAAACTTTTGCCCACGCAGATGGCAAAAATTGCCCTTTCCGACACAAAATCGCCCATAATCGTCAAAACAACGAAGTGTAGAAGAATTTGTATGTAGTACCTTGACACCCTTTGAACAAACGTAGAACAAACTAAATTTTTCGAAAACTCCCGCCCTTTGAAGAAATTTTGTCTGTGGCATCAACATTCCAACGTGTTACGTGAAGTTAGTGTGAACGGGAACCGCGACGCGAACGGACGGCACGACGCCAACCGCTGGCTCTGTACGAGTACCACGGCTGGAGTAAAAAAGGTAATTAATAAAGTAATAAAGGTTTTCATTTTACTTTATGTCGTTTTATTCACTATATTATATATTTATGCGAAACCTTTAATATGCTAATTCTAGTTCATTTATTAACCTAACGTTAATATTTTTCCAAAATTGCCCATGTTTCTGGTCTTGGTCTTGAATACGGTAAAATTACCGTATTCAAGACCTTTCCGCCCTTTTCCCAGAACAATCCTAAAATTGCCCACGGTCTGGCAACACTGGCGCGCTGAAATGAACGTGCAACCCTTGCACCCCCCTCCCGGCGCCCATGAGTACAATGGCAGGTTTTCGGCGTCCGCAACTTCATCCTAACATCCCGTATAAGAATCAACTAGGTATTTCTATCTATATTGGGTTTATGCACAAATTGTATTGCAACATCACAACTGGTACAGAAGTCAATTGTATTGTGCTGTATCGTAAATAAATGCATTTGACCCACATCTAGTTCAACCGGCGGCCCTTCCTGCCATTCAGAATCTGGACCGATGCGGGATCTCGATGTTAATTTGTCTCGTAAACTCACTATTTTGGAACACGTCTGTCTGTCTGTGCATTTTAGAAAGCATAGAATGACAACTTGCCTGTTTTATTTGGATACGTTCGTAATATATTCGATATTTTTTCACTGTGTCTTTACCAGTCCCTAAATTACATATTTAATCAGAAGGCACAATTTGAAAAAGGAAGCTGAATTTGAGATCTATTTCATGCATGTTTTTCAGCCACAAAGGTTCTGGTTTCACAATAACTTATTCAGGGCCTCAGGATCCACATTCGTTATGAGAATACCAAATTGGTCTGTATGTTAGAATAGAAGTCCTAAATTATAAGTATAGTTGAG
Organism: Ypsolopha sequella; assembly: GCA_934047225.1. Classification (NCBI taxonomy): domain Eukaryota; kingdom Metazoa; phylum Arthropoda; class Insecta; order Lepidoptera; family Ypsolophidae; genus Ypsolopha; species Ypsolopha sequella. Next base: position 20,849,666 of record OW203987.1, read on the forward strand.
GAATTTGTGGATATATTAATAATTTGCAATATTCCGCTAAACACTCTTACCATGCTATTCAAAATGCAGACTCAAGCACCGCCCGCCCTAAAACATGCACAAGCAAAGCACAAAATAAAGCAATCTTAAATAACAAGCACAGCTGGTAGAGCTGATGCCGGGCTCGATTGTGGAGGTACCACCATCTTACTTGGAGACCCCCTCGAAGTAATTCGGGGGAGAGTAAGAGGACAGCTCACAGGCAAAAAACCAGGAGGCCCACCATGCCTGGGACCGTTGGATGGCGGTATATCTATCCCTAATAGCCGGGCCTTATATGAAACAGACTGGTGACGGGGAGCAGCGTCACGGTGCGAGGGTTCCGGCACCGCGCTCACCAACCCGCCTGCCCAGCGTGTGTGAGTATAGGCAATTCTTCCAGGATGACCGCCGGGAGTGGCAAAGTCCTGGAAAGGCTTATGTCCAGCAGTGGACGAACTAGGCTGATGGATGATAGGGTCGTTTCCCCGGATAACAACATATTAAGAAATAATTATAACGGCTAAAATACAACTTTTAGCTAAAAAAAACTTATTATTAAAAGTTTGCTATATGCATAAACATATTTTTAATGATTTTACAATAGCTATAATACAATTGGCTTTTCCATAGTCGTGATACCAGCCGTAAATTATTAAAATAATCTAATATCACGATTATAGAAAATCGAATAATTTTGAAGCTATCATAATATATTTTGGCGATTAGAATTATTGTTACAAATCCGGAGAATGGACCCTTAAATGAGATGTTTAAAAATTATGACAAAAATATATAGTGTTATTTAAAGTATAAGGAAAAAATTTATTTCTGAAAATTATTCTTGCGTTAGAAGAAGAGTATGAAAATATTATTCAAATTCAAGCTGTTTTTGGACAAAAATTAAGTAAAATTGATTGTTTTTTTAAACCACTGATGGTATTTGTATGGTTCTTGCACTAGAATACAAAGAAAATATTGTTTACAAAAATTGTTTATTGAATTTTTTTCCGTTCATAGTATCAATGTGAAAAGTATTATTTTCTTCTAGTTTGCGCTATCCGGAGACCAAGCAACGACGACGTCGTAATGCAGTGCACGCTGATATGAACGTTATTTCAATATAGTTTCTGTCGATATTTGTACCGACAGAAGTCGATTCAAGGTCGTTGGCGACTACCTGCCCCTTAAATGCCGATGCCCAAAAAAGGCTACACCCACTTTTCTTATAGTCGTATATGTAAGTGTTCAATTCAATTTTATTTAAGAGCTGTGCTCTGACGGTGGAGTCCTCTGCATCCACTTCTGCAATCCACCTTTTCTTTAACTTCTTGATACGACATCCATGAATGTTCTCCTATAGGTAGGTGTGATGTGAGTAAAATTATTTGCTCGAGAAATATACATTAAGGCGATACATAAAAGTTTTAGCGTCCCTGTTACTTCATATGCGAAAAAACCCTCAGTGCGAGTGGGACGGATTAGTGGAAAAGTAGCAAAATGTCGGTTTTTTATTAATATAAAATGTAATTAGCTATTTTGCCAAAAAGGTTTTCTAGGAGACTTTACAAATGCATAATATCCATATTTTTAATGAAATTTTACAATGAAATTAGGATTTCAGAATTACAGGAAACATGAATAAACCAATTTAGAGGTCTTTTCGGAATTAAATTCTATCGAGAAAATTTCATAAAATCGCGTTTTACTTCAGTGAGAATCTTAATCAAATACTGAATAAACGTTTACCCAAAAATGAAATACGTAGATGACGTTATAGTGGAGTAAATGGATTCGAAAAAACCCAATTATTTTTTTGGTATCGCCTTAAATTTCCATGGACATCCGCTCCAATATTTGTAGTGTAGTTAACCATGAAAAATTGACCAAGCTTAGAAGACCACATAACTTCGGCATTCACTTTTAATGCTTGTGAACCAACTAATTTTAAATTCCATATCAAGAGCCCTCTCACAAATGTTTCGAGACAAGTTTCCTGCGGGCCCCTCCTACGGTACAACACCGGATGAACTCTAATGACATAAATGCAAATTTGTCCATTTGTACTTCCGCCACACAGTGGCTCGCCGCCGCTCGTACTAGCCCCTGCACGTTTATTACACCCATATATAACCTTTTATAGAAATATGAAACCCTAACTAAAACGATATTGGTTTTTGTGCGTGTTCCTTCGCTTTAATTGGCTTGTAGCTATTTCCGTCACTGAAATACTACCTTATTATAAACGCATATGACCGCATTCTATTTCCTTTTTGCGATATTTCGTAAATTGGATACTTAACCCCGGTTTCTGAAAGGCCAATCAAAGTTAACAGTAGATTAAAAAAAACTTTAACCGCAAATAACGGTGAAAATAAAGCATATATGAAGTCTGAATAGTGATGAATCAATAATTAACTTAGTTAATTTTTGATTTCAATGTAAAATTCCCACTTTTTCTGGCTTAATCCGCAGATAATAATTTTTTAATCTACTGTTAACATTGATTGGCCTTTCAGAAACCGGGGGTTAGTCGGGAGAGGGTGTAATAAAAATCTTTAGTAGGTTGTTTAAATTTTTTATTACTCAGTGTCTGTTAACACTCTATAACATAAACTATATTTTGGTTCAGTCGGGAACTTAAAAAACTAAATACTAAGTTTTGGTACTAGACGACAGGCACCGGTAGTGCAACTAGATCTATCAGCGCGGCGTCGACAAGTAATGGACTAGGAGCCAGTTGCAGAAAGGGTTATTAAGTTTAATGAACCTCTAAAGTTGATGGGATGGCCCCTTACACTGTTCTTGACAAAGAAAGTGACAGCATTCATTTTAAAGTTTCATTAAGGGAAAACGAGCCGTATCCTCTACGAAACGCACAACTTAAGATGGTTCTTCTTATTTTTGAATTAATGATATTAAAAAAATGTGATTTGTAGCATTTCGCGAACATAGTTTAATGTCAGTTGGGCTTTTCCGGCAAAATTTTGTTATTTTATGCATTACGTTGTAGATGTATGGGCACACAAACTTAAAACACGCTTTTAAGTATGTGTGCTCATACATTTAAAACGTTATGCATAATATAACAAAATTTTGCCGGAAAAGCCCAACTGACACTTAACTATGTTCGCGAAATGCTATAAATCCCGTTTTTTTAATATCATTAATTCAAAAATATGAAGAACCATCTTAAGTTGTGCTTTTCGTAGAGGATAGGAATCGTTCCCCCTTAAACTTAAAAACCCTGTCTGCAACTGGCTGCAGCTCCCGTAGCATAGTGTCTAATCGCGCGCAACGCGACTAGTTGAATCACAAGTGCAAGGAGCATAACGTACTGTTTAATCTCAAGAACGTCATGTCACGCTCTTCGCACTTGTGACTCAACTAAATCGCATCGCGCGCGATTAAACACTATACTACGGGCACTGGCTTAGTGAGGTTTTTGTATAAAAATAAATGAAGTATGAGCACAAAAACGTGTGGCGACTCAGCGCGGTTCCATTCCGAGTCGACCCGCGACAACACAATAGTGAATTATGCAATATATGGCTTACACAGTTTATGGCTTATGCACCCATTAATTCTGATTAAATGCACAATGCGAACGACTTACAACAAGTTTTATGTACAAGATACGATTACAGAACAAGTACCTAATTATAATTGCAAATTAATTGTTTATTTTGAGAATTTCTTAATATCATATTAACTGCATAGTTGGGTGCAAATGACTTCGTTTATCACAGCACTTAGCGCATATAAAACACAAAGAAAAATACACATACGCACCTAACCAGAAGTCCAATTTAACCTTTTTATATTGACATAATTTATTGTATCAATTCCATTCAACAAATTATTAAAAGCTTCGTTTTCATAATAAACAAAAATTTACTTTTATCATACAACGAATGTGATGCTCTGACTAATTAATACTCATTAATTTATTATGTCATATGTCAAAAAAACGGCTTTTATTGGTTTGATTTTATACAGCACTAGCTAGAATGTCTCAAGATGAAACTACGTATATATATATACATTTTATATATTTATTGTCAAGATACTGCGCTATGCCACTCACACAGACACAAATACAAAAACATGCAATAAAATACCTACCATTTAAAGCAACCACGAGTACAGCAGGGGAATATATTCGAGGCGATAATTTAGCTAATGAGCTACGCAACATGAGCCAGAGACATATTCTCCATGACTGATTCCCGGTATTGCCTGTGATGTATCCGTCAGTATCCTGAGCCGAAGCGACCAAAAGGAAAATTATACCAAAATCATAGACATAGAAAAAAGGGCGGACGACGTCGCCGTTAAGCAACTACTGAAGCATAGCAATGGCAGCGTTTTAGAAATTTGCGAGTGGACTTAGTATATATCATAGTCTTATTATGATCTAAATGTGTGCGTGCCGGGCTCGTACGTACAAGTGAGTAGACTTACTATGGATGCTTCAGTTGTTGGTTAGCGAAACTTTATCCGCCTTTTTTTGTACGTTCATGACCAAAATAAACAGTTTTCGACTGTCCAACAGTTAAACACTAAGCCTACATTAGAAATTACACAATTTCTTATATGTAACACTTTAGTAACACCGGGTGTGGCGACAGAATGTATTAAACGCCAATAACTTCGGTCCTGCCGAATCTGGGGTGCAATTGTGCAAGAAAATCGTATTAATTTGACAGCTTAAAACGTACGTGTTCAATTGTCAAACTGCTATTCGACCAAGCAAATTAGCCAGTTTGACAATTACAACGTACGTTTAAAGCTGTCAAAATTAATACAATTTTCTTACACAATTCCACAACTGATCTCAAGTAATAATAAGATATACAATATCCATACGATAAGTCTTGCTACTGTTCACTAGAAGCACTCCCATCCATCTTCGGAACTAATATCAAATAATTACAGTTTTAAATATAACGGCCCGTCAGACCGTCAACGCATGAGCTGTACCCTTGTTATGGATGGATCGATCGTTTCGTCAACGTAACATGTTTACAGTGCTCCCAAAGTGATAATGCGCATACAAATCTTCGCCACTGTTCGGCAAAGTTCGTATTTCCTTACACTTTCTATACAATCAATAAGGTCACGTGGTACGTCCGGCTATAGCTTTGTATGCGCATTATTACTTTGTACTGTACACCAAATATTATTAGAGTCCATTACAAACTAGAAAATATAAATAAGAAACAAATTTCAAGTACGACAAATAGAAAAGATGAAAATATGAAGACTCCTCGGGCCAGGATTCGAACCTGCGACCTCTTGATTACACAAGCGCGCTACCGACTGCGCCATTTTGTAATGAACTCTAAAAATTTTAAGAGTATCCAAAGCGATCATAGATACATTGCCCCATGTTGGGTGCCATTTTTAGGGTTGTGACCGGAATTGGGTTATAAAACTAACCCTCAAAATTTCAGCTTGAAAGTGAGTATAACGTCTCTATCTCACGTTTAAAAAAAAACATACTTAGTTAAGACTATAAAGGTACGCTCACACGTTTTCTTGACTTAAAACATTGTACTTAATAAAATAGTTTAAAAAATTGTACAAAACGATACAGTAATTCCGAATCCTTTAAATATATATAAACAATAAAATAGAACACAATCGATTAGTTTAAAGCTGGTCATAGTTTTGTAGATAATTAGAAAGTGTATAAGTAAAAATAAAACACTACCAAAAAACATTAAAAAGCGTCTAAATGCTTATGTGTTCGGGAGAAAATAAAATTCTAAATAGATTAAAATGAAAAAACCTCATTATTTCCAATGATAGTCTTGTTTGATACATCAGCTCATGTGATCTTTGGTTTATAGAGATAATTTATTTGTTCTGTGTAAGAAAATTATCGTATTTTAAATTAACATCGAACTTTATTAACATCTCAAAATATTTTCAATCCATCAAAAGCATTTTAATTCATTGCCGCGATCGCGAACTATCTAAAATCTAAACTTTTAAAATACCTATAATACACTATGTACAAACTGTACATAGACAAAACACGTACAATATCTACTAGATTCTAGAGATTACAACTTCGTTGGGCTCATCCTGAATGCATAACCTACCCTGTTCTAGCAACCTTCAACATTCATACCAACAACCGATCAAAAATACGCTTATAGTATAACATACCATAGGAGGAGGGACTTATAGCACAACATGTACACTTTTACAAAATACAAATAACCTTTCATAATATCTTATGTAATAACAAAACGCAATTTACTGTAAAGTAAAATAATTGTGATTCCAACGCAGGAATAAATTCATTCATCAACAGCTTGTCATGATAATTTAAATTACAAAGTAAAATAAATTACTTATTTTACAATTCGATCTATCACTGCCACAAAATTTCATTAAAAAGTTTAACTGCCTTCAAAAGTTGCCCAATTCACAACAACATAATTGTCAATAACAATTCACTGAAGATACGCGCGATGCCTCCAACTCCACTTGCCTGACTAGTCTAACCACTGGACGTAATGACGTCACCCCTCAACACCCTACTGACGTAACTCATTAACAAGTTGCAAGTCCAGGGTTTACTTGCCGCGGTACTTCTCGGTGGTGGCGTCTTCGAGATTGCTGTCCCAGTCGAACTGGGTGACTCCACTGCGAGGAGACACCTCCCCCAGATGCTTCCATCTGTACTCGAAGTCTGAATCCCGCTTTTTTAGAGCTTCAAACCTGGTAAAAGAAAAAAGAACATTGCATTTTTACGCTTCAGTTTTTTGTTCGAGTTTTGACTAACGTAACGACCCTAACCATTGTTTGTAGCGCCTTTCAATGTGTTAGCTCGATAGTAAAACGAAACACGCTGCAACAGCTAGAAACATGATATACGAGAAAAAGCGTATGATTATTCCATTTCAGTTTCAAAACATGCAGAGCACGTTCCAGAGTAGTCCACCAAATATCAGGAGCGGTTTGGAAACGCGAAAACTTGGCAATGCTAGCAGTCCCGTTCACCGATATCTTTGTACCACGTAAGCTTGGATTTGCTGGCTACGAAAGTGCGATAACATGCAAATACATTGTGCATTATTCAACTGCTCGGGATTCAATTTCGGATTCGCAGTGTCGCTCCATTTGTTTAGTTGGTGATGGAGCGATCGGGTGCGGCCAGGTAGAGTCCACCTAACTCACACATGTCAGCGAGAGTAAACCGACCGCAGACCGATTCAACACGTCAAATGCAATTTGCACAAATATAGGCCTGTGTCAATGTTGTCGATGTCGATGCCGGCGGCGAACCGCGCAAAGCTATTCTATGAATGAGCTGCACTCAAAGTAGGCCTCGACGAGCCATTGCAAAGTTGATAGGTCCTGAACTCCTGAACCACATTCATAAAGCATAATAGTTTACTGTTTGAACAACGATAAGGCAATCGATGCTATCCAATGAAATACATGCACATACAATTCATCGATAAGCGATTGATATGGAGCCATTACAGTTATTTGTGTTGTTTTCGAATGCAGTTATGGCTCAAATTATTAGATTGCACGATGATGTACTTTACTGTACCTATATGCAATAAAACATGCCCACTATCTCAATGTTCCAAACATAGAACTGGGTAATATTTACAAAACAATAACCATATTCATTGCACTAAGCCTTAGGGCCTAAGGCAATATTATCCAAATAATATATACAGTGTGTCCCTCGTACAAGTCCGAAAGTGGGTGAAACTAGATCTAAATATATCGACAAAAACAAAGAAAAACATTTTTTTTTTTTTTTTTTTTATCTTGAAAATATACTCCACCTAGGTATCTTTGTATGGGACGCGAGCGCAGTGCCTTTGGTTAACCGCTCGTAGAAAATATTGTATTTATGATAGAACGTTGTATTTTTTTTGTTAGAAAGATAATGATAAATAGGAATAAAACTATAGTGAAACGGGGACATTATTTTGAAAAAATTGACTATTACTGAAAAGAAAGACGGAAAAATTAAAGAAATAATCTTTTAGGATATTATTTTTATGGTGATGGTAGTTGATTATGTTTTGTTTTTGATTTGGTATGCAACATATAACATTTTATTTCATTGCATTACTCGCGATAAATCAAAAGTTATGACATATTTTATACATAGTCTCCATAGTAGGCAAAAAAAAATTTAAAACGTAATAGTAGTTTATGCTACAAGGGCGCAAAGGAATAAATTACGAGGACGATTTAAAACACGAGCGTAGCGAGTGTTTTAAACGTAACCGAGTAATTTATTGCTTTTACGCCCGTGTATCATACTACATTTTTCAATGCATAGTGTGAGGAAATGAAAACAAATATAATCTTGTGAACTTTAAATTATAATTGGCTCAAAAGGACTGTATCCAGAGCCGTTAAACGGTGTAAAAAAAGTATAACGTCTATGGTACACAGGAAAGGCTGCAGGTTAACCAACCATTGTAAATAAATTAAAAAAATATATATATTAAAGCCCTAGGGCAAAATAATCGACTTTATGTTCGGTTTTGATGCATAAAAAGTGGGCCTTTACGAGCACATGCATTGAAAATTAATAAAACAAAGATTTTCTAAAAAAAAAAAAACATTTTTTGTCGATAAAATAAGGTCTAGTTTCACCCCTTTTCGGATGTGCACTTGTACGAGGGACACACTGTATATGCCTTGATGTTGACAATGTAAGTTCTTCAGCAAGCAAAATTCTTATAAACGTGTCGTTCGACCGCTCGGTTATTTGGTTACTGAGCCGCCAGCCTGACAAGATCATAACGGGGGCGGAATACGCTGTCGATTATATATGTACATGGACTGTTTTAACTTACCGCCTGAACATGAGGTTCTTGGCGAACTCGTAGAGCTCTAGATCGAGCGAGTTGAGTCGCTTGATGTGCGCGACCTGCGCGGGCGACAGCGCCGCCAGCGTCGCCCCGGACACAGTCGCGTTGTGCTGCGTGAACGGGACCGCGAACCGCAGGTTGAACGTCTCCTCGAACACGTACTGGGACACCTGGTGGACATTGACTGGTGTTGATTCATGTCAACCGAGTGATCATCTTCTACTAAAGAACTTAAATATTACACTGCTACTAACGTAGATTTTGTACTTTCCGTGCAACCGGGCTAGCTAGCGGGAGCAGATTAAAAGGTGGATCGTAGTTCAATAGATATATTTACAATAAAGAAGGAGGAAAAGATCAGGTTTATAAAAGTATTTACAAAAAGACAGCACTGGCCTCGATTTAGTCCTAGGTGAGCGCAGATTGCTATCAAGCTCGAGTGGCACAGCGTCCAGATACTTCCATAAATTGTTGAAGATAGTGGTCGAAGGTAGAACAGGGTAGGAGAGGAGAGTAGGAAGATAGTAGTCCAAAAGGAAAGGCTGCAGTTAGGCAGCCTTTCTATTTCAGCAGTTACAAAGTTTTATCAGTAACAATATGGTAATAATAATTAAATCAGATATTTATAATTTTCTTATCTGCAAGGATGCTTTTTTGGAAAATTCTCCCAAGAAGTTATTCTTTTGTTTTTGTTTTACGAAAAGAGAAAATTTTGAATTTAGATTTAAAAAGTTACATTTGGCTTGGAGTGCCAGCAAAACCAAAAGAGGTTATCGAAAAATAAGGATCAAGAAGTATTACAAATATTGCAATGCTACATCCGTCTTGGTAACTCAACGACCTGTTAGGGACTGTACCTCTTAAAATAATATTTGAATGTGTACTCTCATCTGTACTATGAATACCAACCACGACATGGACTGCGATCTATTGTTTTAGTGATATTAAGAATTACGAGGTAACATCTGGACAAAATAAATCAAAATTAAAATTAAATTTGTCCACAAGTGTAAAAAATGATTGAATTCAATTAAACTTGCGAATAATTTATGATTTTAAACAAAAAGGGTCACCTCAATATACTCGTATATTATGATTCGGGATAGCCAACCAGGGGTGCAATTGTGTAAGAAAATCGTATTCATTTGACAGCTGTCAAACTGCTATACGCCAAAGCAAATTAGCCAGTTTGACAATTCAAATCGTACGTTTTACGTCGTACGTTTCTTACAACAGTTTCAGATGGATCTGCTGAAACTGGTCGGCTATCCCAATCATAATATATACTGAGGTGAGCCGTTTTGTTTAAATCTAAAAATTATTATCATAATTAATCACAAAACCATAGTATTTTTATTTTTCGAGTTTTTTAGAAGGTAGAAAAATATCAATTAGAAAACAAATTCTCTGAGAAAAATAAAGGAGCTGGTGTATCAAGTACAGTACTCCCAAAGTAATAACGCGCATACAAATCTATATATAGCCGAGCGACCGGACGTACCACGTGACCGTATTGATTGTATAAAAAGTGTAAGGAAATACGAACTTTGCCGAACAGTGGCGAAGATTTGTATGCGCATTATCAATTTGGGAGCACTGTACCTAGTTGCAAAATTCATAAGAAACTCTAGATCTCGATGGACAAACTGGACAAATCGCTAGCCCGCGATAGGCTGTTTTAACCCCGCCTGAGATTATTATTTTTCAGAGCATTAGGTTCTAATTGATATTAAAAAATATTAACAGTTTCCAAAGCCATGGATTTCGCAATAAATCATATAACCATCGTATTCTCACAACAATTCACCTAATGTAAGGAAATGTATTGTTACTAGCTTTGAAAATATTTAAGGATTTCTCAAATGAAGCACACTATATTACCCCCTTCGAATAGCTATTTTACGTCCATGTACCAGGTAACCCGATGCTCTAGAAAATATGGGTCGAACTGCGGGCCAATGTTCACTTTTTTAACATATACACTAAAGCTGATTCTGAAGGCCTTAATTTTAGTTTTAGTGCTGTCAAAACAAAATTTTCTTCATTGTAAAATCGTCCTTAAGTGTTAAGTACAGAAGCCAAATTACTTTGGAAAAATGCATGTTTTGACAACCCTAAATCTAAAATTAAAGCCTTCAGAATCGGCTACAAATTCACTTTTTAATACAATTGATTAAAAATCGTTCTGAAAATAAGCTAACTGAAAGTCTTGATAGCCGGAGAAATACCGATTAATTTATACTGACCTCAGTCTAAAACAAACAAGACCTGAATTGAATAACTCAATAGTCGGCCACTCCGTTTGCTAAAATAGTGCCTAGGAGACAGGCCAATATGCATCGCTAGCTAATGTTTATGCGGCCATTATCGCCTTTTTTGCACTTTATTAAGGTAATCTATGGCGCCGTACCGAAAATAAATACACACAAGGTACCATAAAGTACCGATAGCGAACGAACAAAATAAAGTCTACATACGTGGACTCCGGACAAATGGCGACACAGATACGCGAACAATGATTCAAGTGCAAGTAATGGGCGCGCTTATCTCCTCAGTAGGTTCACTGAACTGGAATAGGTAATGTCTACAAGTCTAGATACGTCCTGCTAGCTGCCAATAAATGGGGTAATAAAATCGAAGTAACATTTGCTACTACTGATGCCAATATATTTTGTTCGTCCACCTTCCGTAATTTATTATCTAACGGTTAGTCTGTTGATCAGAAAGATTAGGCCCGCTAATTAAGTGGCTGACAAATGAACATCATCAATCACCTATCGCATGTCAAAACTAGTCGGTCAATCAATACTGAGTAATTGGACTACGACCGCGCGAACAGCAACTGTGAGAAATGTTTTCTTGTACAGTTATTTCTTTGTGTGGGACAAAGGGAACAATTCTGTACTAATATTATTTCCTTGCATAATGCTAGGTAAAATTATAGAGATTAACACTCTCCTTCATTCTTGCCACGCAGGACACGAGAAATCGCGGAAACTGTAATATTGGTGTCGATTCGGCGCAACACAACTTATTTGACAGGACTAACCTTATATTGAGCGTCCTATCTTTGTCTTTTCGATTCAGAAAGAAAAAGACAGAACACTTAAATTAGGTTTAGTCCTGTCAAATAAGTTAAGTCGTGTTATACCGAATCGACACAAGTATCTATCTATTGTATACCTTCTGATACTCAGTGAGGCCGAAGTAGGCCATAGCAGCCAGGTTCCTCTTGGCCGACGCCAACAACACTCTGTCTGTATCGGCGGAGCGGTGCCTGAGGGTTCCGTTGTAGCAGCCGACGAGCGCCAGGTCAGCCAGCATGCGGGTCTGTCGGTTGTTGGCAAGGTTCCACTGGCACGCCGCGAACTGCTCCAAGGTCACGCCTCGCCAGGACTCACCCGAGTAGCATGGTGGCACTTCGGACCCTGGGCAAAACGAAGGATACACGATTAGGGAATATTTTGAACTAGCAGTTGTCCGCGTGGAAGAAGATAATGCGGCCACAGTGTAATCCCTTGGGAACCCCGCTATAAAAAGTATCCTAGTTTCTAAGTTAGATAGTAAGTTATAGACGTAGTAATACTTTATATTCTCTGGAACAGTGTTCTCCCTTTCTTCTTTTTTTGAAATCCATGTCTCACTGCTAAGGATCGTACAGTGGTAACAGCATCAAAACCCGTTTTTGTGTGATGCATGAAATACCGATTAAAATTCCGTTTTTTGTTGTATCAGTATTTTTACTGGTATTTTTCTTTTTTGAATGTCATTAATGTACAGACAGACACAGCTCTTTTCTTTTACAGTTTTCAATAGTAATTAATATTTATAATACAAAGCTTTAGAATTTTCAGTTATTATTATAGTACCTAGCCAATTTCATCAATGAAGGGGCACCTATAATTTTGCATTCAAACTTTTTTTTTAACTATATAGGATAATATTTAAACGAAATAATTTCATATTTATTTATGCGCGTTCTAATAATGAACAGCGCCACCTGTTGATTTTTTTATGTACAAAAATTTTATACGCTACATAATTCTAACAAAGTTTTCTTGTTTTTTTTCTTATAAACAATCGTTCGTGACATCTATAGACGTTCATCGCCAGGAATTATTATTTGCTATGTAACTTCTAACAGTAGAAAAGTGCATTCCAAAAATCTTTAATAAACGATCAAGTTGATGTCTTAACCGCGTTAACGAACGCGAACGCGAAAAAGTTCTTTTTTTTTATAAAAGTATATATTGTTTATAAGTAGAATCGCTAGACAAAGGATCAATATATCAAATTATTTTTTTCAATACAAGGAGAGTCCGAATTTCTTCAAACGAATCGTTGTTCATGCTCTAGGCTCATGTACAGTCTCAAAGGATTTAAGAGTCTATGCGAATTTTATTTTTGTCACTGTAACTCCAAGCGAAAACATGCTCAGTGCGAGAGGGGCGGATTCAGGGCGAAAGCGAAAAATGTTAGTTTTATAATTTTTATAAAAAAACTAAAATAGCTAGCAAAATTTAAAATATCAAATCTGTAGATATTGTCGAAACACACCTAATAAAATATGTTCGAGTTCTGTATATGGTTCCTATTCGTCATACGAGGAGAAAAAGTGTGTTTGAAGACCTCATTTCAACAATTATTTCTATCGAGGAAAATTTATCCAAACATGTTTTCCAATTTCAAAACCCTAGATTATATAGTCAAAATGCATATACCAGAAATTTATTAAAATTTTACTTGTATTTCAAGAAATACACAGAAAAGAAACGCCCATATTTTTTTCGCATATCACCTTAAATCGATTTTACTATTGCCTGTTAACAATGATTTTTAGCTATTTTTTACCACACTGAAACTAAGCAGGTGAGCAATGATTATATTAGTCAAGGAAAAAATGGACGCTGCGGACAAAAGGCAGTAATTGAATATTCCGCTTGCAAGTTTTGTAGCTGGTTCCTGGTTTGGAATAGGTATGTACATATTATGTATTTCCCAAGAAGTTTCCGAAGTGTATAATGGAAAACGTGATTGGTGGTCTGTTAAACTTGAGTTGAAAAGTCGTAAACGTCGTGATGCGCCAAATTTATGTTTTCGCTCGAAAATTTAGTAGTGGCCCACTGCAGTTTTGAGAACTTTCAGCTGCATTAAGTTATTGAGTACATTTCCTTGAGTTTACTGTAGAGCTCATAACTTTGAAGTCTCATTAAGTTTCTATAATGTCAGTTAGTGTAATTTAGTAGTGGCCCACTGCAGTTTTGAGAACTTTCAGCTGCATTAAGTTATTGAGTACATTTCCTTGAGTTTACTGTAGATCTCATAACTTTGAAGTCTCATTAAGTTTCTATAATGTCAGTTAGTGTAATTTAGTAGTGGCCCACTGCAGTTTTGAGAACTTTCAGCTGCATTAAGTTATTGAGTACATTTCCTTGAGTTTACTGTAGAGCTCATAATTTTGAAGTCTCATTAAGTTTCAATAATGTCAGTTAGTGTAATTTAGTAGTGGCCCACTGCAGTTTTGAGAACTTTCAGCTGCATTAAGTTATTGAGTACATTTCCTTGAGTTTACTGTAGAGCTCATAACTTTGAAGTCTCATTAAGAAAAATTCAAAATTCAAAATTCAAAAAGTTTATTTTGCAAAGTAGGTATATATAATACACGTTTCACAAGTCAAATTTTAATCTTATAAAAATATATGTAATAAAATAATAAATGTACATGAACTACTTAGATTAAATGTTTATTTAATTTATGTAGCAATATATATACGATTAAAATTATAGGTAAAATATTATTATACAAGGTGAAATCCAATCAACCGCCCGAACCCATACCGGAGACCTGGCCAGGGACCAGGAACCAGGAAAAGTTTCTATAATGTCAGTTAGTGTAATTTAGTAGTGGCCCACTGCAGTTTTGAGAACTTTCAGCTGCATTAAGTTATTGAGTACATTTCCTTGAGTTTACTGTAGAGCTCATAACTTTGAAGTCTCATTAAGTTTCAATAATGTCAGTTAGTGTAATTTAGTAGTGAGTGGCCCACTGCAGTTTTGAGAACTTTCAGCTGCATTAAGTTATTGAGTACATTTCCTTGAGTTTACTGTAGAGCTCATAACTTTGAAGTCTCATTAAGTTTCTAAAATGTCAGTTAGTGTAATATCCCTGATTTATGAGGTGACAACGGTGACATCAAATACATCATCAATTTTAAATAGGTTTCCCTCGTCAACGGGGCCACGGTGGAGGTACACCTCGGTTTTAATAAAGCAAGAGTGATTGAGACGAGAAAATGCTCTGCCGACGATCAAAGGGTTAGGAAAAGCAATATGTATGTAAAGCTTCGCCAACCAACGCAAATAGCCACCTGGCTTGACTCGTATACCCTTGAGACATGGAGACATATAATATTGATAAGACTGACAAGTGATATATAACAAACCTGTCGCGGTGCGTCCTTGGCACCAGTGCCTCGAGCCCTTCCACGTGGCGCCTCGTTTCACGTGCCGGTACTCCGACAAGTACCTGATAGACAAATAATTAAATATGCAGTTACTTAACCTTAGGTCTAATAAATAATCTCTACACAGAGTGTCCCTTGTACAAGTGCACATCCAAAAGTGGGTGAAACTAGATCTAAATATATCGACAAAAAAAAAAAAATTTTTTTTGATTTTTTTTTAAATCTTGAACTGAATCTTGAAATCCTTTGGTTAACCGCTCGTAGAAAATGTTGTATTTATGATAGAACGTTGTATTTTTTTTTTGTTAGAAAGATAATGGAATAGGCAATGATAAATAGGAATAAAAGTATAGTAAAACAGGGACATTATTTTGAAAAAATTTACTATCACTGAAAAAAAGACGGAAAAATTAAAGAAATAGTTGATTTTATTTTGTTTTTGATTTGGTATGCAACGGCTATTCTTAAGAATTATAACAGTTTTATTTCATTGCATTACTCGCAATAGATCAAAAGTTATGACATATTTTATACATAGTCTCCATGGTAGGCAAAAAAAAATTTAATACGTAAATTTATAAAACAAAAATTAAAATAACAAAAAAAAAAAATAACATTTTTTGTCGATAAAATAAGTTCTAGTTTCACCCCTTTTCGGATGTGCATTTGTAGGAGGGACACACTGTATAGTCTTTCATCTATACTTAGTTATAATCAAATCGCAAGTAGGGTTTTGTCCGTACAAGGGACAAAAATATCAAAAATGGATTCCTTGGAGACCCTTGGATTCCTTGAAGTCCCATTAGACACGTAAAAATAAAAAAAAACTACTGAACTGATTTGTATGGGTTTTTTACTAGCGTATAGCTTAATATCCTGAGATAAACTGAAGAACATTTTTCTGTACGTGTTAATTCATAAGTATTATATACATATTGAATTGTTATCCTTTATTTCTGTGTATGTATGTGTTCTTTATGAAGCTAAATAAATATTTTGTCCATCTAACTTGAATAATTTGCCATTGGGACGCTCTTGCAGTCTATTACGAAACTCAGCTTCGCTTCGTTCCAATAGCCCTCGTTACGTCACAGTTGCACAAAACAATTAGATGGCACTATACATTGAATTGGGTGGTGCCTTGGGTTTCCAAAAAACGACCTTTCGCAATTCCGCGAGTTTCCAAATTTTTATTTAATAAACAAATTCAGTTACTCTTGTTCCCAAAACCAAGATGGGGTACAGTCAGCATCAGAAGCAAGTTATAATAGCATAAATAAATCTTTTTTCTACTATGACCTACTTACTTATTGTTATGAACCGTTTAGTTAACAGAAATCGCAAGTTGATTTTCCAGGTGGCTTTCGTTGTAAAGCTATTGTTAAGTTTGCCAACCCGTTTCCGAGAAATAAGAAGGCGGTCTCTATCCCTTGTAAAAGGGACAAAATTAAGTGCCTTCAATCGCAAGTCAATTTAATGATTAAACCACTAAAACACATCGTAGTAAATGAAAGCGTTATAGTAATAAAGACGTCTATTTTCTATAAATAATAACTGCGAGATAGATCTAAATACAATTATATTAATTAAAAAGGAACACATTAGATAAGTAATACATTAAATAAATTAATAATCACTTGCTCCCGCTGTCGACTGTACCAACAAAATTTTTGGAAACTAAAAGGAAATCAATTTCATAAATAAAATATTTCTTGGAAACTGGAAGAAATAATGTATGGAGTTTTGATTTTCTAGAGAACAAAAGAATTGGAAACCCAAGGCACCACCTGAATTATGTACAGGAGAAAAATTGCGCAGCAAAAATTGCTAGCTGTAAGTCCCGCCTCGTTAGCTATTCGATTCACTGTTCCTAAATCAAATTTCGCTTAATAGCTAAAAATGCACTAAGCGGCAGGACTTTTTGTCCTGAGACTCCAGATTTTGCTCAAAAATGTTCAAACAGTAACGCAACGTGCAACCGCCTGCCTGTACCAATAGAGCTCTCTCAGATATTACTTAGCGTGCACCAAAAACAGCGACTGCTGCTGCATGCTCCAGTGTACTTTCGTCGCCAGTAATAAAATTCAGCGTACGTGCTTTTCCCCGAAGCAAAGGATGAGAATTTAGGACGATTGCATAAAGTTTGCAAAAGCAGTTTATTATTTATTCCGTAGCACTGCAGTGGCTGTGTTGACTTGTAACTGAAACCGAGAAGTCGTTTGACCGAATGGTATATATGTGGAATACGTTGCATTATTGCACTCTAATGGCTGCTTCATTCCAATCAAATGCAGGAAACTATTACACCATTATGATTTATACTTGCGATTGTCGGCACTTGATGAAACATAGAAAGCATCTTGATTTTGAACACAAACACTTGTACTATTTAGCCTCACAATCATTGTTGACATACGTTTGTCCTTTTATTGCTCGTATATTAAAATAATAACTATTCTGTATCCCCTGAAGATGGATTTATTTCCGAAACCGGTTGGGAAGTGTGCAACGGGAAGTGTGCAACAAATATAATTATGTTATGAAACAAATAGTACCATTAGTCTATAATTTTATGCTTGACAACTGTTTGAAGTTGTTTTTTGACGCAGGCTCTGTAGTGGGTTGTAGACCGTACCTAGGGACAATTATCGTTTAAGGCGATGTGAAAATGTTTTAGCGTCCCTGTTACTCCATATGCGAAAAAACCCTCAGTGCGAGAGCGATGGATTCGAGGAAAAGAAGCAAAATGTCGGTTTTTATTAATATAAAATGTAATCAAGTTACTATCAAAATTCTTTTAACCAGGTCTTAGATACTGTTAAAACCCATCTAATAAAATATAATTGCCATGTCATTCCAAATTGTCAAACCAGGAGAAATGGTGTCGAAAACGATCTCATTTCAAAAAATATTTTAATCGAGCCGAATTTCTCCAATCGCGTTTCTGTTTAACAGATCCGTAAAAAAAGATTCCAAAAAATAATATAATATTTTATCAAAATAATACCTTCTTTACTGAAGTAGATACGCAAGTTCTAAAAGTGTTGATTTTTTTCCGTAACGCCTTTAACATATGCTGGGTTGTATAAAAATATACTTGACAGTACGTAAAAAAAAAAAAAAAATATGTGAACGCAAGGAATGTCACCTCTGCACGGGTTCCCTGAGGAGGGTTATGTAGAAGTAGCGTCGATGCACCGCGGAGCCCTCGTGTCGGTCCAGCTCCGTGCCCACGCAGGCTGTCAGTTCAGTGAAATCTGCATGGAGACCGCACCTGGGAACAAGCGAAAATTGTATTAGAATAGAATATAATACACGTTTATTAGCTTCCTTGTTGGACATGAGATCTTAAATACAGGCGCGTGCACAGCATATTTAACCTAGGTAGGCAGAATTATTTTGACAAATGAAAATAAAAATAACTTATCAAATATTTGAGTAAGCTTGTTCATATGATGACAGCAAAAGAAGTAAAGTTCTGACCACCTCAAGTAGGTTTGTAACTTACACGGACTATGTAACTATCTAAAATATACGGAAAACAATACAGGGCATTGGTGTGTACACAACCCGACAACCATTTATATGACTCGTAATAGTTTTTATTTAATTGGCGAGTTACCGTTCCTTTCTTTTGACACAACTGTGTAGTTCTGGTATACACTTTCCTTGAATTATGACCTTTCGTTTCTCCTCAAAAGATAATTTACCGAACGCCTGATTTTTAAATTTTGTCAAACACACAAGGCCGTCAAGTTTCACAAGTAAATTTTTCCATTTCAACACAACAAACCAACCATCAAAATCACCGAACCAATACTACCTATTTATATATGCACTAAGAAACCGAACTCTGCTCTGAATAACGTAAATAAACAAACATTCCACGCGCGATAACACCAGAAAGAAAACTAATAAAAACAAACAAAATGCTTTATTCGCAATGAGACAACTGATGCAACACGGATAAATTAAAAAGGTGAGACATTCCTTTTACTCCTTTGGCGACTGCATACTACATCATGTTATCGTAGCGTACTAACGAGGCACAGCTTTTATTTGCAGAATTGACTTTTACGGCGCGAAGATAAGGGTGATAATAGCAAAATACAGATGAATAATTTATTGTGGTTTTGTAATCGAGCTCAAAGCGAGCCATGGATGTGTGCGTGCTGTACTTGCGTGAACGAGAATTTCAAAGTGTGCGTGATTAGGCTGCCTTTAGTAGCTTCTTCGGTCATACAATAAAGTACGCGTTGGAAGTTTGAATTTCGGCGCTCTACCGCGTGTAACCGCGCGTTGTTATTGGTCAAGAGACTGTGTTTAACTGTAAAGCGCTGAACTTATTGCAAGGTAGGCAGTGCCTTTATGCCTTTATGGACGGCAAGCCTCTGCTTAAATAGGTATACATATAGGAAAAAACAAGAACCCTGCTAGGGCGCTGCTAACTTAAGATTATAAACATTATAACTTAATTACTTACTTAATCTAGGTAAATATAGGTTAATTTATTATTTGGTGGTGCTTTCTTATTTTTCTTAATATTAAAATTTATTTTATTCTATTCGTCTGTATTAGCTACAATTAATTATTTTTTAAGACTCTAAAATCTAAATACAGGAACAATAACAATAATATGTTTTATTTCAATCTGGCATATAAATATTCTAGTTACTAACGTTACTATCTTTGTTTTTGGTATGATCATAGATATTAGTCATAGACCGACACAACAGAAAGGTTAAACCGAATTTACTTAGTGCAGTAGCTGAATTTTCCAATCCTTCAAGCTGTGAGTCAACTTTTTTTGCGTTCATCATTCACACGCAGACGGACAGCAGAATTCCACTAACTAGGTCTGAACTTCGGTTCGTCAATCAGCAAACTCCCCCGTCTAGCTCATTTCACACCTCCGTTCACATCAACGCATACCTACCCTCACCTAGTTAAGCCGCGCAGCCGCTAAACCGCTACACCAACTATACAACATCATGCAACAGTAGACTCGATGTGTACGTGCATGAATGCCCTGACCAACACCCGTCAATGCTCCGGATTCCACGGAGATGGGTCGTTAAGCCAGACCTTTCAACTAGGCGAAGAACTAGGTCGGTTGAAGCTTACCACTGTTTTGAAGGTGACCTCTTTGTACGGATAACAGGGGATTGGACGGAAAAAAGTTAGATACATATACACACGCCTGTCTCCCAGAGGGGTAGGCAGAGACTACAGATTTCCATCTGCTGCGATCCTGACACACCTCTTTCGCATATTCCAAATCTATCAATCTAGTCATACAAGCTCTTTTATTCCGGGTACTTTTGAAATTGCCCTTATTCAGTATGTGTGGCTTAACATTGAATGACACAGTGAAAAATATCGACATACGGGATCGTTGCGGCCATAAAAATTATGTAGTGACTAGAATAGAAAAAGGAATGCTTCGGTGGTTTGGACATGTAGAGAAAAAACTTCCGAGCGTATAGAAGGGCACAGGGCACATTCAAAAAGATGAATGTCACAAATTCATTAGAACTTATAAAACAACGGAATTCAAAATCTGTCTTATTTGGAGAATATCACACTGTTTAGTTATTAAAAGTCAAAAGTCAACTCAGTATAAAAATATGAAATTCTGTCTCTTAGAGTCTTAGTGACTATAATTTTTTTCCCTATACCCTTCAATCCTTTTTCGATAGAGTAAACATAGGAACGGAGCGCGTAAACAAAGTAAAAAGGTAAACTAAATATTTCGTAAGCAGTATAAAAAATTGCTTAGCCCTTAAAAGATGAGGCAACGAGGTTATGATATGGTCCTTATCCTTATTCAATATCCGAACGATAACAAACCGTATTTTTACAAGGTAATCACGAAAAGCGGCAGAAATATAAAAACGGGTTTATCTCTCACATCCTACATCCTCTATCTAGATAATAGATATTTATCTATGAAATTGCCGATTTTTTCTTACAGATTCACGAGTTCATAGTTCCTATAATTCAATAGCTATTTCCGTTATTTGTTTTTTGTTTGAAAGTTGATTTCAAAGTTTTACATTTACGTATTAAATTTTGTTTTATTGTCAGTTTGATGACCAAAATGAAAATTTCAAAAACAGTTCGTTAAATGCAATCCACTTCCATGATAAGATTCGTAATATTTTTTTAGAGCTGACAATGTCGCTGTTGGCTTAATGTTCTCTCATTCATACACAAAGAAATAGTATAATTTGCATTTGTCATTCCTAAAAAGAATGCAAAAATGTTAGTACTGAAAATTGAGTTTCCTTCAAATTCTCTATAGAAAACGGCAATTTCATATGTAAAGATCTAAAATAAAAGATGAAGAAAACTAGAACTCTTTTCTTTAGAGCCCGCATCCGTAAATAAACACACGGTTGAAAAGCTACAGGTGTTTCAGAAAACTATAAGTGGATGAATAGAAATAAACATGAAGAACTAACACGATATTTGCTGAACAAATATGAACGACTGAAAAGTGTGAAATAGACCGCGAAAGATATAGACACGGAAATATTAAACGTACCTGAAATAAAGAGGCCTGCTCATGCTCACGTGAATTTCAAACCTAGGATTATAAAAAAATTTTTTTTGTCCGCTAGTCTCGTTTTTGTAAACGCAGCTTTTTTTTATCATTGATTTTTATGTTTTTGGTCTTTTGGCCTTTAAAACTCTGGCATGGTGAGGCAGATGCTTTTAATTTTACTTCTACGAAATTTCAGTTTTGTATTCCTTTTCAAGGCCAGCAATACCTCAGTTAACGAATTCAAAGCGAAAAATCGCAGAGCGTGGTAGATATATCAGATAGGGGAAGATTAAAATAAAATAAAAACTGCACACGACCACCTTGAGGTATAGCGTAATCATACTTATAGTATACAAGGTGACTTTTTGATCATCGTCCAAATTCATACTGGTGGCTTGGTAAGTGATCAGTATCATGGATCAATAACAATTTTGTTGAAATTCGTAAAATGAAATTTCGACTCCCCATAGTGATTCACTCGGGACTGGAAGTGAATTTCTATGGGAAGCCGAAATTTCATTTTAGGAATTTCATAAAAATTGTTATCGATCCAAGATACTGGTCACTTATCAAACCTCCAGTATGAATTTGGACGATGATCAAAAAGTCACCTTGTATATATATGTATGCATGTATGTAATGTAAGTAAAAAAATAAAAAAATAGTAGAGGTAGAGTTTGAGAAAGAAAACATTAATAGGTCCTTGAGAAAAACAAAACTAAAAATATCAAACAATTTTGTTTGGATATTTTTTATAACTTCGAATGCAGTTTAGATACTTTAGACCTTTGACTATATTTGCTTTAGTCAAAGCTTTAGACTTATTCCAGTTTTGATCTTCCTTACATGAGGTTTCATGAAGCCCGGATTTTCGCCAAGGATAACAAGGCACCGGGCCTAGGGAGCTAGGGCAGGGATGGAAATTATAGAAAAATAAGCCTAAAATGTTTTCTAAGATAAATTGACGTTCTCGTAACACACAATACTGGCATAGTAAAACATGATACCGGTCTCTTTGGGGTGCCTCAACTGCCAAGTACCTAGGGACCCTGGATCTCTAAATCCGGACCTGGTTTTCATCGCACATTTGCATGAGCAAATACCAAAAGCGATTACATTAGTGTGATTATCGTATGAATGAGATATCAACTTGAACAATTAAGTTCTATGATTAATAACTAAAGGCCGTCGTTGGCAGTTAACGAGGCAGCTCTGGCGTCGTTTTACCAGATTACCATAAATAATCGATATGGCCTTTGTGAAGCACGTTCTGGTACACAGGCGGTTTAAACGAGTGCTAATGTCCCCGTACACTCCTTAATTAGAAATATTAAATGCTTGTCAAAGGCGGAGACAATTGCCATTGCTTAATTTCTAAAAGATTAGTTTTTCATTTCTTTTTCAGAGAATTTTCGCCATTTTAGGACCTAGTTTTCATTATTTTGGTATATAAACTAAACATTATTTTTTTATGATTTTTTAATTTTAAGAATTGTCTGATATGGCAATTTTAGACATTAGTACTGATTGTGATGTGTGATTGCTTATAAAAAAAAAAGTGTTCTATCTCTGTCTGTCTACTCATCTGTCATCCATCTGTCAAATCAGTAGGAAGCAAACTATTATAATTTAAATTTATCTTGATAGCAAAGGACACATATCTAAACAGCCATTTCTCAAGTGACGTCACACGAAGGCAAATGTAAGTTGCAGCTTTTTCGTAAAAATATTCATCACCATGAGGGTTTTTAGACCACAAGTTCCAAAATACGGCTTATTAAACCTAAATCTCGAAATGGGTTTTGAATTAACACACCTTAACATAATTTAATCTAAGCGAATTGTCGTTTATAAACGTTTTAGCGGACTTAATTGTGTGACGTCGAACTTGATTAAGTATTTTATTTATCCGCGAAGAAACCTTACACGAAATCATAAAAATATGTTTGGTTGTAAAGTTGTAAGAGAAAAAAATATATTTTCTTGTATCCAAGCCAAGTATGAATGAAATATTTATGTGATAAAATGAGAGCCTATGGCAAGATCTTGATTTATTTGTTGCCCTTTCGCCTTTTTCAGTAATGAAAGAAAGGAACCGTAAAAATAAACATAATCCCGAGATCGTGGACGTCCCAGGCGGTACGATAATGCGATTAGCACTCGGGGTATCTCTAGAATTACCTCGTGAAAGCTAACTTTTAATATTGCTTTAATCTAGCATTAGTTTTCATATAATTCCGTCAACTGTCTTAAAAGATTAACCAATTTTTTTTTTGTGAAATAATTTTTACCGTTCTAATAAGCGTTTTTCGCGTTTGTTTTTTTTTTTCTTAGTTCTTAGCTTTCCTCCAGATGTCGCTGTCCATGTCACCATAGATAAAATATGTTTCGTAGCAATCAATGTCAAAGTAGTTTTAAGTTTGTTTGGAATCCGTGCGAATTTTGTCTTTGATTCTGTTGCTAAAGTATACGACAGTGCCATCTAGGAATCTTATTTAACACTAAATTTGACACAAGGAAAAACGCTCATTAAATGAAACTTGAGGATAAAACACTATTATTGCAAAACGGCTCACCTCAATAACTATTTTTGATCGGGATAGCCGACAAGTTTCAGCAGATTCAGACTGCCTTCTTCAGGGCGAGTGAAGACGCTTACGACGACTGCGCCTTGCACTACTGGCTAGCGCTCGCGCTGCGCGGGACGTCATATCATAAATGAAGACTGTTTTGGAAAAACAACCAATGTCCAATTTTTTCGATTTTTTTTTTTGCTCTAAGGATTCTCTATTGCACATATAATAATTTAGTAATATTAGAATCAGCAAATACAACCAAAGTACATTCAAAATGGGCTACAAAAACAGAGTGCTTCTGAAAAAACCACTAACATAGGTAACGTTTCTATGAAGAATAGCCAATAAATGAACAAAATTTTTTAAAACTTTATATTTACAAAATTCAGTATTTTCATATATCCAAGTTAAATAAAAAAACATAAATAAGGACTTTTTCCATGTAACTAATTTTATAAGGTTTTTATGCTCAACAGTGGGTAGATGTGGACTGATTGATCTTGATATTTACTTCCTGTAAAATGTCAGAAAAGTGACATTGGTTGTTTTTCTAAAACACTCTTCAATTGTTATCGAGGTGAGCCGTTATGCAATAATCATTACCATTCTAGTCTGGGGCTCTACCGCGTAATTCTCATTTGTATCAACTTCAAGCAAATGCATACGAAATTCAACGCGTGCAAAAGAGATGGCATGTTAGGCGGGCGTCGTCGCACGCACGTCAAATTTCAATCTCAAGTTGATGTTGATAAAAATGAGAATTACGCGGTAGACCCACTGATCTTGCAAGTGCATTACAAATGTTGTAGTATAGGTACAATTTATGTTTCACAAATGTAGCTTTGCTGAAGCAAAGACCGTTTCAGTGCAATCGGAGACCAAATGATGGTGCGATGTCAATGCATTTAAAAATATTAAAATGCTGTTAACAAATTAAAATAGTTTATTTTGTAAAGCTGGTATACATAATACACTTTTAACAAGTCAAATTTAATCTTATAAAAATATATGTAATAAAATAATAAATGTACATGAACTAAATTAAAGGTTTATTTAATTTATATAACAATATATACACGATTAAAATAATAGGTAAAATCTATAATTATACAAAGTGAAATCCTATCAACCGCCCGAACCTATACCGAAGACCCGGCCAGGGACCAGGAACAATGTTCAATGATCACCAACCGAGGCCCCAGCACGAATCCAGGCGGCCGACCAAATCCCATCTTATATACTACGAGTACATACTAATAATACATAATAATACAAGGTGAATTTGTCAACATCGTCCAAATTCATACTTAAGCCTTGGTAAGTGATCAGCATTATGAAACAATTACGATTTTTGTAAAAAACATAAAATGAAATTCCGACTCCCCATAGTGATTCACTCAGACCTGAGAGTAAATTACTATGGGAAGTCGAAATTTCATTATACGAATTTTACAAAAAAATTATCGATTCATGATGCTGATCACTTACCAAGCCTCCAGTATACATTTGGACGATGATCAAAAAGTCACCTTGTATAAATAAATAAATACGTGCCTACCTCCGCCCATAAGCAAAATTAGGTCACATCATTTCACAGTCTTATACACGGTGTAAAGATGATAACCTATTTCGTTTAAACTGGGTGTTCTACCCATTAATATGTACAACTTTTACTATGGGGCCAACCCTGAAATCACGAAAAATGAATCAGCTATTTCATACATTTCGGTCGAGTAGGTATTTAACTTTTCTATGGAACAGCTGATTATTTTTTCGCGAGTTCAGGTTTGGTCCCATAGTAAAAGTTGTTCATATTCATGGGTAGAACACCCTGTTTGAAGGGAAAAGGTTATCAAATTAACACTCAGTATAAGTATGCAATGCAATGACTCCTTTTTCATTTCTCGCCCCTTTTTTCTATAGAAACAATGCTCAATGTACAATTTGCAGCTATACCAGATGAGCCACTTACAAAAGCTCAGGGCCGCAGTTTGAGTATGGCTGGTCTACAGTCAATAGATCTCACCGCAGCATTACCATAAATGTTAAATGTAGGGGCTTATTTGAATGTTCGTTCGAGTCCACCTTCAGACAGTTTGGCGCGCCTCTCGACACACCGAGCATTAGATATCACACTCAATTACCACCTTTAATACTTTCAGATAAGAATTACAGCTATAAAAACTTGTTTACTATAAAGATTATAGCACACCTAACGCTCTTCAAGATACGACTACAATCTGGCAGCTTTCCATAGTTCTATATATGCAACGTGTAACAGAAAGGTGTAACCATATTTAAAGAGCTTCTTCAGTCAATGGTATAGAACAACTTTTACTATGGAGCAAAACCGGTATCTCGAAAAAAAAATGTTACTGTTTCATAGAAAAATGCAAAGCCGCTCGACCGGAATGTATGGAAGGGCAGATTTTTTTTTTGAGATTTCAGTTTTGGCTCCATAGTAAAAGTTGTTCTGATCGGATCACTTTGTACTGAGAAGTGAAAAAAAAGTTCGCGCAAAAAAAAGCGCTTTGCAGTGGAATGTGATGTATTAACGATACTGAATCACCTCCTAAATTACTTTCCATTTAAATTGAAAGACCTTATGTACGTAGTGTGTGAGTAAACGGGTGGCTCTAAACGCAACCACAATATTCTTCTCAGCATGTTATCAACTTTCCGAAGAAGCATGCCCGCGTATAGGGTGTTGAGATGAAGTTGCGAAAGCAGGAAACTGGTGATAGTACTGGTCCATACCAACAACTTTTACTATGGAGCCAACCATTGAATCGCGAAAAAAATCAGCCGTTACATAGCTACCCGACCAAAATGTATGAAACAACTGTTTTTTTTTCTCAATTTCTCAATTTTTTATAACGAAATGTACTTAGTTTGTATGGACTAGTTCTATCGCCAATTTCCGGCTTCCGCAAATTCATCTTAACAACCTGTATAAATAAATTAATAAATAAAGGCCTGACAAAATTTATTTACTTTGTGTTATTTGTTTACGAAATAGTCGGAACAATAATTGTTAATAATTGTCATTTTTGCTTTCATATTTATGTATCATTATTATATACATTAATTTCTTAATTCAGTTGATGACGGCCCCATACCGAAGGTTAAGACATATTAAATTAACGTTTTATTGTTTTTATTAATATACCATTCCACATAAATGGTGGAAAGCAAGATGACATAATTTTTTTCAAAGGCAAAATGTAAAAGTTTTAGCGTCCCTTTTACTCCATATGCGAAAAAATCCTCAGCGCGAGAGGGACGGATTCGAGGAAAAGTAGCAAAAAGTCGTTTTTTTATTAATATAAAATGTACTAAAGTTGCTATCAAAATTTCGTTTAACCAGCCCCCCTATTCTGTATCTCTGGTTGCCAACTAAACTGGGTGCCTATCATCAAAAACATGGATAAAAACTGAAATTTCAAAATTTCCTTTAGTGGGTATTGAACTATAAACAATCTGTGTCGTCATTTCAAGTGCGAACATATCCTTGGGAAATCGGAATTCGATAGTATATCTATGTTTTTGATGATAGGCACCCAGTCCAGAAGGCAACTAGAGATACATAATAGGCCCGCAGGTCCTAGATACTGTTACAACCCATCTAATAAAATATAATTGCAGTCCATATGCCATTCCAAATTGTCAAACCAGGAGAATTGGACATGCGAAAGACTTAATTTCAATGAATAGATATTTGTATCGAGCCAAATTTCTCCAATCGCGTTTTTGTTTTAGCGGATCCCTAGAAAAAGATTCCAAAAATATATAATAGATATGCAAGTTCTAAAAGTGTCGATTCTTTTTGTGGCGCCTTAACTAATTTCTTCGGCAACTAACTATAGTAAGATCAGCAAAGTATGCTCTCTATTAACTTGTGACGGTGTGTAAATAAGAAAACAAGCTATACATACACATGCTTGACCTTTCTTTATGTCATCTTACGAAGGTTATTCGTTTATTACTCTTACGTTATGAAGTTACCGATAACGCGCCATGAAATCGTTTATTTATTGGCTTCATCACTTATTGAAATATAAACAATATTTACATATTAAATAATATCAAATACCGACGATATTTAACTTCAATTCTTAAATAGGATAATTACTACACCTACATACACATTCAGTAATTAAAAGAAAGAAAGAACATATATTTATTTGTCAATAAACAACTACTTACACAAAAACTTAACATTAAACAGACAAAACGGACGCAGCTCAGCAAAATGCTGTGAGTGCGTACATCTGCACAGCGCTGATTTTCAGCTGTCCCTGTTCTCACTAAATATTACATGTACAGCGGGTAGTTTGGTTTTTTAATTAAAACTAAATATTAAAAATTTGATGAACATGCATTATTAAAGAAATACAAATGACAAAAAATTTAATAAAACAAATTACAATAAAAATATTAAGATAAATAAGTACATGTTTAATATGTATAAGAAATCAAAAATTTATAAACAAAATAAATTAAATATAGCAAACTAAAATTTCTCATGACCACCTGGTTTAAATAATAACCCTTCGAATAAATTACTAAACTTCCGAAAGAACATATACAAAAACAAAACTATGAATCAAAAGTCAAAAATAGGTGCGACGATGAGCGAAGCGAGGAGGAACGTGTTAGGTTTACATGTAAGATAAAATAAGGAGCCGAGCGAAGCGGAGCGGAGCGAGGCGAGATCTCTAGTTTTAACAGAATTCATGACATACAAAAAAATGAATTTTTATTCTGAGATCTACAATAAAAATAGCTGACAATAGTTTTTCGGAATTTTCAGTATTTCATTCGGTAGTTTTCGTATATTCATTAGCACTGAAGTTTTCGGTACATTAGTATTTAAAGCAGTAACATTCATAAATTGCACATCCTCATTTTTAATTTAGTTTTCGGAGCTTTTATTACGACCCCTTTATTATTATTAGTATAGATAATAGTAACTTACTGAATTAACTAAGCTCTAGCAAATAATTACTACATACGTTTTGGAACAGAAAACGTTCTTCTCAGTTCACAAGTTTGCTTGTGTCTCTAACTATTTACTAAAAACATTCAGAAAACTTTTTAATCATTAACGACAGAACTTGTTTTAAACAATAAAGTTTTACATGATGGCTCTTTAAATAATTTTAGTGAAATTATAAAATGTCTGCGGTTGAACTTGAACTACGAAAAGTGTTTCGTGAAGTTTATGAAACATTAACAATTTGCGAATAATTTGGCACGAGGCCACGGTTTTACAGTAAAACACATTTATGTACATTTGAATAAGAACATCAATTACCAGATACGAGTATGAGTGCTGGTCTGTGAATATTATAATAATAAATTCCTAACGAACGAGCAAATTCGGGTATTAACAAAAGTTTATATTTTCTTGGTAGACCAACTGTATTTCCACGAAAAGGAAGTAAGGCGATATGTAAAAGTTTTAGCGTCCCTGTTACTCCATATGCGAAATAACCCTCAGTGCGAGAGGGGCGGATTCGTGGAAAAATATCAAAAAGTCAGTTTTTTATTCATATAAAATGTACTAAAGACGCTATCAAAATTTCGTTTAACCAGGTCCTAGAAACCGTTAAAACCCATCTAATAAAATATAATTGCAGTCCATATGTCATTCTAAATGGTCAGACCAGGAGAATTGGTGTCGAAAAGGACCTCATTTCAATAAATATTTCTATCGAGCCGAATTTCTCCATTTGCGTTTCTGTTTTAACAGGTCCCTAGAAAAAGAATCCAAAAATAATGTACTGTTTTATCAAAATAATACATTATTTACTGAAGTAGATATGCAAGTTCTTAAAGTGTCGATTTATTTCATAGCGCCTTAAACGCAACGAAGCGAAGCGTACCTATTACAAAAGACGTGTGGATAGATAAACATCAAAACCCGAGGAAGTATGCCATAAAGGCCATGTAACTAAATGTCGCTGTCCATTAGCCTGCATCTATAACTAAAGTTGTCCGATAACAGCTCCCGTAGGATAGTTTCGCCGGCGCTGGCACCTCGCCACATTCTGAGCACCGGTGGAAGACCAGCGAGCTGTCAGTGCGGTTCATTCACCACCAGATAATGTGCCAGCTCCACGTTCCAATGCTGGATCCAACCTCTCTATTACAATTTATTGTCAGCCGTTTTAACATATTACAGTCGTAAAGTTGTTACGTGCCCATTATCTCTCCACCATCAGCTCCGCTCCACCGTTTGCTCGCATTTTATGTAATAATATTACATCCAATAAGTGATATTTCTGCGGGTAGCCCACATATTAGGATTTTTATAGGACCACAAAAAATATTCGGACGTTGTTAGATCGGAATCGCCACCCTCACAATTTTTTTGTCATTCGGCAACTAGAGATAATTATCAGAGTAACAGCTAATGGTCGTCCATCCCCTAAATCGATGGCTAAAAACCTATTTAATGACTCAAATCCATCACATTATTATTTTTGGGGTGCCATTTTTGTTTGGTAACTGTCTGACACTAAAAAGAAACATTTAAACGACAATTTCCGTAATTTGTTGACATTGTTGTCCTAATGGCTCTTTCCCTATTTACTTTAGGTGAGTAGACAACGTAAACAAAAAATGTTTTCCTTATCTAATAACTTCTTTTATCGGTAAATAACATCAACCTTATATGCGTACTTTCCCGGGAAACGGTTTCAACAAACTCGCTAAGTTTTCAGCATATTAAAGAGCTACTTTAATCTCCTTGTAAATTCTAAATACCCTAACTTCACCAGTTCACAAAGGTATTAGCATTCGGTCTAAGGGAACCTTGTATCCCTTTGTGGTTTATTAATCTGTAGCGAGCACTTTGAACAATACAGGCTCATTGTACTCTGTGATTTAATTGGAGATTTTTTTACAGAATTCAGGAAGAGAACATTGCTAATGAAAAGTATTGAAAGTAGGAACAACATGAAAGCATACTTTTCATCAACGCCTCGGGAAGAAGTAATGGCACTTCTTCCAAGTTAATAAAAAGACGGCGCTCAAACAAGTAAGAAGAGGTTTGTACCCGTTGGAAACACTGTCATAGAGGTACAAAAAAAAAACGGGCGAGTATTTTGATCACCTTCTGTACTTTGTTGTAGATCATAACAATCATCACAAGGATTTACAGGATACCAAATTCCTCGAAATTATTTTTCATTAATACAGTGCTTTGGTTTATGACGTGACATTGGCGGAATTAAATGTGTTAGTCACACACATTATCAAAAGCCAAAAACAAGAGATAATAAAAAATCCGTACACCGAAGGTTCCATACCTAGGTTGTGTTTCCGTAATTTACATTAACTCTCTTAATTCGGGTTATTCAACTTAACTCCAAAAATTCTTCCACTTTAACTCCAAAACACTTTTCTACGATCTGCCCACTTCTACGATATGCCCACGACATAGCAATAAGTATTATTATGCAGCGTACTTGTAATATCACCGGTAGTGCTTTCTTTGAAAAAAAAAGAGAACAAATCACTTATATTTTTAAAAATTTACTTCATAGTTCCTCAACAAAACCTTATTACCTAAGTATTGTGTACGCTGCCATAGCAAAGTTTCCATTGGGTTCTCTAAATTAGAATGTTAAAATTTTAAACTTTAAACTTTTAATTTACAGAAACCAATGAAAACGTTGCAATGAAAGGTTACACAAAACATAGGCAATAAGGTTTTGTTGAAGAACTATATTAAGTAAATTTTGAATATAAGTGTCCTGTTCCGATTAATTAGAAAAAGGCGGGTTTTTCACAATCCGGCTGCTAAACAGCTCTTGAGTGGATTTTCATTTGCACTTACAAACGCAACGCCGGCCGACACGATACCGATAAATTTGCAATTTTGCAATTTTGCAGTTGACTCTACCAAAACTGATTTGGAGTCGAGTGACATTGAAGTACGTAAATATTTCTACACGTAAATAAAATT
Organism: Ypsolopha sequella; assembly: GCA_934047225.1. Taxonomy (NCBI): domain Eukaryota; kingdom Metazoa; phylum Arthropoda; class Insecta; order Lepidoptera; family Ypsolophidae; genus Ypsolopha; species Ypsolopha sequella. The sequence goes on from OW203987.1 coordinate 20,882,110, forward strand.
ACTAAAATCATTCTGGAGTCGAAGTGGAAACAAAGTATAGAAGGTAAAGTTTGAGAACAATGGTTTTGGAGTTAAGTGGAATAACACAATAAATTTATTTACAATAAATCGCAGTCAAGATCGTGGATGGGGTCCATCTTACAGATTAATATTAAAACATCGTTTTTGATATATCAGGACCGGGAAATTAATTTTCATTCCGGGAAATGATTTATTGTGGACAATAAAGTGACGTTTTGTTCACGCTATTTTGGGTTAATTATTGTGGCAGGTAGAAGAAACTAATTTTTGTAATTTTCAGAAATTTGATTTTAACTAAAATTAAAAAAAAAAAATTTATTATAAACAATACGCGGTGAATGTAATCGCTTCTGCCTGTTAACATACGTTAAGCGATTACATTGTATTGCCTGTATGTTAAAATTTTAAATATTAGATTAACTAGTGTTTTTGAAGTGAAAACTTCCATTCAGGGGTCGTGGTCCAACTATTTTGTCCAACTAGTTGGACTACGGGCCTTTGGTAGGGGTGGCTGTCCAACTATTATTTTAGTTGGACTATGGCCCCATTACTAGACCCGTGGTCCAACTGGTTTTTTGTGATTATTTATATAAAAAAAAAACATTCTTAATACACTGGAATCAAACCAACACTTAGGCGCGTTGAGCGATCTTTAGTAGGGGAAAATCTTATAGGTTCGCGTCACCGTCACCGACATGCTATTTTGACAGTAAAGTTTTCATTTCTGTAGGCTGTCCCCATGACCGCCTATGTTTTTTTTTATTATCTACTTAACGGTTTTACTGAGAATAATTTATCATTCCCAAAGGCTATCGGTACCAACGGGACACAATCCAATCGATGCGCAAGAATCTATACAAAGCTTGTTTAACAATTTCCTCGACTCGAGGCGACAGACGTTGTAATGAAAAGCAGGCGCATTCGTTTCAATCCTTACAGAGTATTTCAAACTTACTTACACAACGGCCACAATTTCCGTTCTTATTGGAAATAACGGTAGTAATGAAAGTACCTAAACGATTTATACTTGTACTAGTTAAAATAACTAAATACATGATGCACAGTTGCACCAAGTAAACTAATAATAAAAATAATAATTTTAAATAAGATCAATATTTCCCGAAAAATTACTTTATTTCAGTTGTACATTAAACAAAAAGCAAACACATACTCGCACAGTTAAAAATACAAGACACAGAAATTAGCGAAAAATCCACTGCCAAAAAAATTAAGATAAAAAAATCAATCTGTTTTGGCATTCATTAGTGAAAGCATATTTTTTTTTATAATCTGAATGGATTTTTTTAACTTGAAGCTGCACAGTTATTTTCATTTAAACTGCTAGTTAAGCTATAGAGTTCTGCAATTAACCTTTCAATTATTTGACAGAACCCCCTACTTCGTTTTCGATATCGCAATAGTTGGGACTACCCGCGGTCGGCACAGGAGAAGGAAAACACCCTAGAATAAGAGGTTATTCTGGAGTCTTATGGTGGCTGATTCGCAACTGACCACAAAACAAATTTCAAAACTTAGTTTCTGAAGGCACCATTATTAGGTAGAAACGCCAAAAGATTCCGTTTTAAAGATCCAATCTCATCTCATTCAAAATGCAAATACCCTTTAACAACGGTAGAACGAATCAATTTGAAACAGCGATATAAACGGAAGCCGAATTCACACACCATAAAAGATTTAATTCCGACCCCTCGAATTGAGCTAAAACAGTAAAAAAGAAGATAGGTAAGTACTGCTTCCAAACGCAGACAACCAGAAAATTGGATTCGGAATAATTCCCATAAATTAAATTATGATTATTTCATACGAGTGTCCCTCGTCGACAACCCCCTATAACACAAGGCGTATAAACGGAAGATCAACGAGGACCTGGGCTGCTCAGCGGCGACGCCATAATCCAATAATCCACAGAGCGGCTCGTGTCCGAACTCGGCCTAATTTGATGCCGTGCAAGGATCCGACCCTCGGCGGCATTACCGCGGTTTCGACATGAGAACCGGATTACTGAGAACCTTCTTTTTTATGCTGGGGCTACATTAGCGGCCTACGGCGAATATTCGTGTTAAGGCGTATGTGTGTCGGTACAAATATCAACGGAAACGACATTGAAATAATGTTCATTTCAGCGTGGCTTGAAAAGTGGCTGTTACGACAACCACTGAGTCTCCAGCTAGCGCAAAATAGGAGAAAATAATACTTTTCACATGGACGCCATGAACGAAAAAAAAATTTTGAACTTAAATTTTTTAGATCTAAAAATTTCCTATAATTTGGTGAAATAATGATTAAAATCGCTTTAGGCGTTTGGAAGGAGTAAGAAAATTCTTGTGTTAATCATGTGAAACTTTCGATTTTTTTTGTCAAAATTTTTTTTTTTTGTTGAAATTTATTTTTGACTCTATAATGCCTATCATATATTTTTATGAAAGTTTTTGGACCACCCGTGTGGGAGGAGTAGGCCTTCAAAGACAGGTCCAAATTGCAGTTGGCGTTGGCGTTGACTATTTCATGAAATGCGATCATTTCATGATATGGTCGAACATTTCATGAAATGTTCAATTCTATGATCTGGGCACGACATAGACAAGAACATCGCATATGCCCGTACACGATGTTTTAGCGCGCCAACGCGACACGAATCTTCGCCCGCTAATGTAGCCCCAGCATTAGGGGACTCAGAAGTTGGAAACCACAAGCTATATTTGACTGTGACCTGTCAACTTGGGTAGCTGGTTTCATGTTTGTATCCTTCGCAGTATGTGAGCTGTTAACTGATAAGATGGTTTAACTAGTTTCCCTTCTAAAAGGAAAGAACCTTCAATGCTAAAGCCTATCTTGTACTTGACCAGCTTTTTCCTCTCATTTCCACTTTGATGAAAACCTTTATTGCGGTCTTACCCTTCAGTGGATTATTCCTTTTTTGTGAAAAGATTTCAGTGTGTTAATTAATCAGCGGACGGATTAGGTTGCTTCGAAGCTACCTTTTCCTTTGCTGGATGGCTCTTCGAACAAAAAGCCCTTTAGTGACGACTTTGATGATAAAATACAATTTTCTGTTGGGATTATATAATAAGTAGACTGTTATATTTAGCTTATTAGCAGTACTTAAATAATTTAAATATGTAGATAGGTGTCAACAAGAAATATGCAAGAACGCAATATGGCTACTTGTCTCGACAACCGCAGAGACCAGGTAATTATCGGTTTTACATAATTAGTTTATACTTGGTAGATATCTAACTTGCATATTCTCGATTTTAAGGTAGCAACTCGATTCGTGGTGGTTGGAATTTCGAACAAAATCATATTAAAATAAAGATCTTATCAGCTCGCACTGCAACATGGCTGTTACGTCAGTCGCTGCGGCTGACAAGTGCGAAAATAGTGTGCTTTTAATTTATTTTATCCAAAATAAAATTAATTTCCAAGAACTGAGAAAACCAAATCATTTTACATTATTTTGTCTAGAAGTTTATAAAATTTCATACTGTTTCGATAAAAACTGCAGCAGTTATGTTGTTACAAGTGAACAAAAGATCGAGAAATAAGGGTAAACTTGGAATTTTCTTGTTTCACTTCTGTATGTTTTAATGAAATTCAGGAAAAACCACATCACTATTTGTATCATGCAGATTACTATGTATTTTTCTTCTGTTGAAAAATGCTATAGTTACCGTATAAAATGGTTACAAAATTACTTAGTTCAAGTTCGTTGGCGTTGGTAGAAACCTTAAAATACCATATAGCTAGAAACAAAAAAGCTCTGCTTATCTCAGTAGCAACTATCGAGGCAGAGTTTTTGAATGGTAAAAGCGTGCGACGGAAAAACGAATCGAGTTGATATTAGTATTTACAGTCGGACAGCTGCGTCCGAAATGGACGGACATAATCCGGAAATCCGGATATTGTGCACCGAGAGTGGGGGGTGGGCTAAGCCAAATAAAATAAACGCATCGAGGCATATTGGTTGGCACCACAATCGACACGATTTCTGTTTTTTTCGAGACTTCTGTGAACCGAATCATCGATATAGCAATTTCACTTCTTCCTGCAAGGGTGTGTTCGGCAGTGGCGTGCACAGAACTTTTTGCTGGAAAAGCAAACAATTGGTCAAGAACAACAATAAAAAAAATTGTATGACGCCAGGGTAGACAATGTCTACCCTAGAGTGAAAATGTCCTATACAAACCTTTTTTTTTTCAAAGTGATATTTAAATTTTTTCATATTTTTTTTATTGTTATTCTTGACCAATTGCTTGCTTTTCCAGCAAAAAGTTCTGTGCACACTACTGGACTGTTCGGTGAACAAATTTTATTGTACCTATCTATTCTTTCACAGGTATATTCTGGGCAGTGACAAAACACTCCACACGTGCCATTGCCGTGAGTTCAATGTACACGTGAGACTTATAAAACGTTGAAATAAAAAATGTAAGCTTTTTTCAAGGTTTTCACTATAAGAACACTTTCGCACAGAATCGTAACGCCTTTACCAATCGAATATCAACCGATATCGACACCGGATGATCTCAAGAAATGCCCTAAAGTTAACATTCGTAGAACCCGTGTCCTTTGTTCCCTCAGACGTCCTACGTAAACATTTCGATGCATGACGGAATCGATCGCTTACTTGTTTGTATTTTATATGCAAACAAATCCGGGGAAATTTCTGCAAGTCTGTTTTTTGTTTTTATGTCAGTCGGGGAATAGTTTTTTACCGATAGTACCTTTAGGCATGATTTTGAATTATCCTACCTAGAAAGTTTTATAGATGTTTATTTATTTATTCAGGGAAAAACAACAGAAGTAAACTACAGAAATAACCAGAACTATTAAAAAAAATTGACAAATACTTAAAAGTATTGCCATCAAATTTGGTGACGCTACAGTAAAACCTAAATCTAAACCTAACTTAACTAAATATAAACTTGCGATTATAATTAATTAAACACACTACAAACAGGTACCGGTCTGATACCGGGCTCAACTGTGGAGGTACCACCATCTTACTTGGAGACCCCCTCGAAGTGATTCGGGGGAGAGTAAGAGGACAGCTCACAGGCAAAAAACCAGGAGGCCCACCATGCCTGGGACCGATGGATGGCGGTATATCCGTCCCTAATAGCCGGGCCTTATATGGAACAGACTGGTGACGGACAGCAGCGTCACTGGTGCGAGGGTTCCAGCACCGCGTTCACCAAATTTTTAAACTTATCTTCTGGATATCACTTATCTGGAGGTGGTGAAACAGGCCCTTAGATAAGATTATTTATTTGTTGTCAAGAGTCGTCAAGAATTTGTCTAATTTTTCTTTTAAATGTATGCTCATATAGAGCATGGTAGCTCACTTTACTTTGCTTTGTAATTATTATTTTTTTTGTTTAATTAACATGCTTTGTACATATTTTTATCTTATAAAAAAAAACACGTAAACCCTTAGGGGGTTTAAATGTGATTTCTGAGCCACTTCTTAGTGGTACAGTACATAACAAAAAATACAAGTAAATAATAAAAACATTTAACTAACATAATTAATTAGTTTTAATTACATTAGTCGGTACAACATTACTCTACCTGGCCTTTTCTATGGTTTTGAATAAGCTTCTTGCAATGCCACATTATGAAAATAGCTATTAAAGCCGATTCTAAAGGCTTTAATTTTAGTTTTAGTGCCGTCAAAACTAAATTTCCTTCATTGCAAAATAGTCCTTAAGAGTTAAGAACAGAATCTAAATTACTTTGGAATAATTTTATGTTTGACAGCACTAAAACTAAAATTAAAGCCTTCAGAATCGGCTACATTATTCGTATTAAAATCCATTTAAAAAGAAATTTCGTAGCATCACTGTAACTAAACATGTTTTTGTTTTTCTGAAGAAAACACGATCGAACGAAAACAACATGGTTTGGACGGGACGATCAAATTAGTTTAAAACCTTTTTGGTACGAAAAGGGATTAAGCTGTCTACTCGGCGATATCGTCTTGTTTAGGTGTGTTGCATTTATAGCACACAATAAATGTCCTTACTCGAGTTCTCAATCTTGTGCACTACAATTAGAAGGATGATAAATCACAGTGTGCAAATTCGGTCCAAGCGCCGTTAAGATCAAGACATATAGTAAATGAAAGGACACAATGTTATGCTCAAGCAAGCAGAACACCATCAAAACAAAAATAGTAGTTTATGCTACAAGGGCGAAAAGGAATAAATTACGATAATTACTCGCTATGCTCGTGTTTTAAATGTAACCGAGTAATTTATTGCTCTTACGCCCGTGTATCATACTACGTTTTTCAATGCATAGTGTGAGGAAATAAAACAAATATAATCTTGTGATCTTTAAACTATGATTGGCTCAAAAGGACTGTATCCAGAGCCGTGAAACAGTGGAAAAAAAATTATAACATTTATGGTACACAGGAAAGGTTGCAGGTTAGCCAACTTCTCGTATATAAATAAAAAAAAAACAATAAAGCCCTAGGGCAAAAAATCGACTTTCTGTTCGGTTTTGATGCATAAAAAGTGGGCCTTGACGAGCACTTGCATTGAAAAATATATTTTTTTACATTTGCAAAAACTTTCTTTGGCGCTTCGACCAACTCCCACACAAGTTTGCCCACTGTAATTTCTCTTGCGAACATAGTATTAAAGAATGCGTATTATTAAACCTCATCGGTGCACAGAGGGCACTAAAATAACTTGAAAAGCGTAGGCGGGAAAAAAAGGTAAATATTTTAAGAGGTATTGTCTCCCGTGTTACGTTCGCCACAAATATCTGTCGATGAAACTGAAATATCCCAGAGGATAGGGCTGTCATTCTCTGGGATTTTATATATATGAGATGAAAATTTACTGCAATTTTTATCGGTAAATCCTTTGCAGTTTCATATGATGTCAGCGTCATCATTTACTATTTAAGAGAACTGTTGTCTACCATCTATCAATCTGAACAAAGAACTTAGAGGGCGTGTTCTTTAATTACGAGGGTGAGAAGGAAAACATATCTGATGAGCTTAAAATGCTGTTTTTACTTTATGTGGACAAGATTATGACTAATTGTGCATTAAATTGAAAATTGAATATAAATCACTAATATTGAATATTGGCGTCAACTGCCACATACCAAAAATCTTTTCAATTTTTAAATTCTAAACAACAAATACAAAGTTAAGTTTGCGCTAAGCGACTGACTTTTAACCTTAACTTTAAAAAACTCGTAACTTTCATTAGCTTTAGTAGTCAAAATTGGTTTTAAGGTGACTCCGTCGGAAAAAATAGCATCTCGATTCGTGGTGGTTGAAATTTTGAACAAAACCATATTAAAATAAAGTTATAATCATCTCGCACTACAACATGGCTGTTACATCAGTCGCTGCGGCTGACAAGTGCGAAAATAGTGTGTTTTTAATTAATTGTATGTAAAATAAAATGAATTTCCAAGAATTGAGAAAACCATATCATTTTATATAGTTTTGTCTAGAAGTTTGTTAAATTTTCATACTGTTTCGATCAAAATTGCAGCAGTTATATTGTTACAAATGAACAAAAAGTCGAGATATAAGGGTGAACTTGGAATTTTCTTGCTTCACTTCCGTATATTAAAATAAAATTCAGAAAAAACCACATCACTCTTTGTATCATGTAGATTTACTATGTATTTTTCTTCTATTAAAAAATGCTACAGTTACCGTAAAAATGGTTACAAAGTTACTTAGTTCAAGGTCGTTGGCATTGGGAGAAGTCTTAACCCCAATGTTGTGCTAGACAGTACAGCCGTCCCATAATATCAGTTTGTTTGATACTAACCCTACTACCCGCTAGCTAGACGAGTGTGACAAAGATATTTCTGGACGATCTCTCGGTAGTCACCACTTGTCTAATGCATCCTGACTAATGACTAATACCAAGCTATAAATATGGCTTTTATTACACTGGATAATTAGATAACCATTAACTCTTCAGATGTAATTATCAGGTGGAGTAGTATTTTAATACACGCGTTCTATGTACTCGTGCTCACTTGCGTGCGTGTCAAAACCGACAATCTCTAATCAAAGCCATCTTTAATAAGTTTAATAACAGACATGAGAAGTTATACCAATATAATTGGTATAACTTCTCATGTCTGTTATTAAACTTATTAAAATACCCTTATTATCTCTGCCTACAAAATAATTACACAACAGTACTTTATTCAAATAGAAAGATTTTTTTAGTTGTTCAAAGAAAGATCAAACGATCCAGCAATAACAACACAACATCAATGTTATTGATTTCACGACAAGATAAAGACATTTTTATAGCATCATTACCGAAAATAAAACGTAAATGACCCATACGATGATGGGTTATCAAAGTTATCATCATCAGATTTACAATAGAAACAAACTCAATACCGACGAAGTCAAACAAATAACACTGGGCCGCTAGAAGACAGTGCCCTAAAAATAATAAATTATAGGAAATAAAAGTCAGCTCAGCGAGTTGCTAAGTCAATAAAGACTTCGACGGGCTTTCGCTAAGTATAGGTTCGCGTGTGTGCAGCTGTCCAGCACAATGGGCCAGCATTTAGTTACGTAACGCGTTGGCCTGGGCCCGCTTCCTCTACTACATAATGATTCCGTTTACACCGACCGACCGACGCTATTAATAAAGTCACACTTTGTTGTGACACTTCACGACATTCTTATCACATCATCGACCTTCTAATTTAAAGGGAGATGGTCTAAGAGGACCCAGGCCACTACTACTCTTCGGCTCGAATGGATCAGAAAAATTGTGTCGATTCGGTATAACACGACTTTATTAATTTGACAGGAGTAACCTTATTTTGAGCGTTCTGTCTTTGTCTTTTCGATATAGATTCCGCTAAACATAAATTTTTATAATAAGCGCTAGAAGAAGCGCTATTTATATGTGGTATATTGGTGGCCTTATTGATTAGCTGATTGCAATTGATTGGCTTTTTCAGAAAAATACGTTATTATAGAAACGTAAAAAAATTTAAAAGAAGATAATGAAATTTTATACCAAATTAAATCAAGCAAGTAGAATTATCATCACTGAAACAAAATTCATTCCAAAAGGGCGCTAGATTTCCCAAAATTATTCCGAAAAAGCGCTAAATATAATGAAACAAAACACATTTCGAAATAGCGCTAGATTTTCCGCTAATCGCAAAAAACGAATTTTGAGCGTTAAGTGGTCAACAAAAGCGCTAGATCTGGCGCGAAATGCGCTGATCTGGCAGCACTTTACACCGAATCGACACTATTGTCCGTCACTTCAGCGTTCATTGGACTAATCTAATCGTAATCCGATAAGCTGTTATAATATAATGTCTCTAAACATTATCGATGTGTACTTTTTGTTACGGCCTGTCAAGTATAATCAAGTCCATCAGTGGTGTCCATCAATCAATGATGCGGGTTTTCTCTACAAAATTTGTTACTACAACTGTCAGTACGTGCCAAAAGTCGATAGCATTCGACGGGTTTATAACCGTCGAGAAATAAAATAGAATAGAATAGAATAGATTTTTATTTGTTTTTCAAAATAATACAAACATTTTAAAATAAATTAAAATAAATCTGTTACATTTTGAAGTAATTAAGCGAAAACAAAATTGTCAAAGACTCGGCATGTAGCTATTAAGCAAGCATGCAGATTAATAGCAGCCGATTTTCAGTCAAAGCCAAACATCGGTAAGTATATAATAAGTTGGAACACAGTCAAAAAATAATTACATTAAATCACAAAAACGTTCATAAGTACGTTATTTTTTTAAATTAGGTTACATCGTCAATGTTAGACACTTACACATAACACTACAGGAAAAACTAAAAAATAAAAATAATAAAAAAAACATAAAATGCAGAATTATGAACGGATCCCAATATACAATATAATATAAGAAATACACTGGTGAACATAAAAATCGACTCAAGCATTGTTGTTCTACATTTAAGGAAATAACCCAATCATACAAACATAAACATATGAAATATGTATATAACATATCATTTTAAAGGTATATAGGCTTCCTTTAAGGTATTGTATTTAGGCTTTGATTAAATGCATTTTTGTCTTAAAGCATTTGCTATACAGGCTGTAATTTTTTTTTTAAGTGGTGTATTAATAAATATTGAAATAATCAAATAGGGAAAAAAAAAAAAACTTCTTTTACAAAATCATTCATTTATTCATTAATTAAGTTTAACATTAGTACTTCGTGTTCCCCCCTCTAGCCCTTATAACTGCTTGCAGCCGGTTCTTCATTGACCTAATAAGTTTTTAATTAATTAAATGAATTTCACGTCCTGTATAGCGAAAACTTTTAAACCAAAATAATGCATTTATTCAAAAATGGAGGCCTATACCTTTAAAATGATATATATATTTCATATGTTTGTTTGTATGATTGGGTTATTCCCTTGAATGTAGGACAACAATGCTTGAGTCGATTTTTATGTCCACCAGTATAGTTATGTAATAGACAGTAATATATTAACGCATCCGCGGCTCGACGCAGGAAGGGTGCTAACGAGTCGACATTGCTATGCACGCGGGGCCTGCTCCCACGGCAGACATAAGCTCGTATAGTTTTTTCGACATCCTCCACTCGACGTGTTAACTTGCCGAATGTGGAGATGAAAAAAAAATGCTGACATCGGGACGAGCGCGGGTCTTGAATTTTTATCAGCTCTGTATCATCTCATTGGGAAACGAAAATATTATCAAAGGTTCAGGTAAATCGAATCACCTTTTCTGAAAATATTTTGTTGGAAAACAACACAGCAGTTGCCTATTGCGGAAGTGAATAAAAATTTGCCAAATATTATGGTAATTTTATTTAACTCTCCTAGTCTTGAAAATAAGTACACAATGGGAGCGAAAAGGAATTTGCTTGGGAACGAAAAATCCCTTGAGGTTGCTTGTAAATTTTTAATTTTCTGCCTGTTGAACAAGCATCAGAAACAGTCCTTTTTGTGAGAGGAAACATCTTTTTAACAGTGAAACAAGGTCGGCACGTCACATGCCTGTTCCTACTCGTTGGGGAAATTATCAAAGGCCCTAAAATTCTTTTGGGTTGGTTTTAAAGCGTGGCTGATTGAGACCTTTCAATCAGTACCCGATCGCGGGGACTGCCCTGCACGCACAAACAATCGGGTAGACTCGCGCCTAGGCGTGGCTCATTATTGCAAATCTTGGAGCCGTCACTGGGATCCTTTGTCTGTTCGTCACGCGCTCATTCGATCGATGGCTGTACAACGATCTTCAACCGCTTCTGCGGAATAACCGAGCTGCCGCCAGCACACAAGGGAGTTGTAGTGGCGGTTTTGACACACTTGCAAACATTTCAACGAGCTCCGCTGAACACGGCACAGTTTCTCGAATAGTTCCCATTGTGGCTACTGAGCGGCAGTTCCGCCATGTGCATGACTGAAACTTGCTACACAATACACTTGTCGAGCACTTGACACGTACGAAAGCTAGCACGAACATCGATTATTTTGTAAACTACGTCATTCATTATGAAAATATGGTAAGTTAATCGCGAAACGGGGAAATTGTGTGCGTCAGAATGTCCGTTGGTGTGTGCGTGCGTGCGTTCGCGAGCGTTATCACACACGCACGCCCCGCTCGTCAACATCAAAGGGGCAGCCAGGAGCTAGCGGTGTGAAACCGACCACGTCTCAGTAACTCCAAGCCAGACATAACGTGCATTTTCCCTACAAACCTTCTTTAATATTCCTGACGGAGAACATAAATTATAGCTACAGAAACCTCAGAGCGCTTTTTAATTAAACGTAATTTTAGAGGGAAACGTAATAAACAAGACCCTTTATACTCCGATAATTAAGGTGATTTGTTTACATTAACACTTGTCACGAAATGCTTTTACCAGAGGTGAGGTAGTATTAAAAATAAACGACTGTCAGAGGAATAAATACTGCGGTGTTCGTTCAGATTTATGCAGTTTTAAAAAAGACTTTTAACTATGCAGCGGAAAATATGATAAAGATAAGTATGGAACAGTAGGAGTGCCCTGCTGTGCACTGCAAATCGTCTCATCTAGCTGCCTGAGAATTTTAAAAAGTACTTTCATGCGTCGCGGCGGGGTTCTTTTCAGTGCATCAAATTTGCATCGACCGCTCGATGCTGTTTTAAAATTCTTAGACCCTCTTCACCGTCGAACATATGTCATTAAGGCACCGTTCACACCGGAAGTGGGGCGCGTGACGTCGCCGTCTCCACTCGGAACGTATCCTCAACGTGACTGGAACCTCGAATCGTGTATTGGAGCCTTAACGTATGCTGGAAGCATTTACGTACGTCGCTATTCCATTCTGACAATAAATGATTTTCTGTACGTGTAGGAAGTACCTACTGGGTGGTGGTCCCGTATAAGTGCATTAAAATGTCTGCGGTACGGGACTCGAATAACGAACGGGGGAATCAGCGAGTCGTGCTCTTCTTCTTCTACCTCGCCTCATATACGATCGTATTACACGAGAAATGAAATGGCATTGAATAACTCTTCAGAGTTCCGCCGACATGGATTTATCAAGTAAATTTTTTGGATAAATCAAGACGTTCCAGAGACGTAGAGGAATTGATGTAACTGAAAGTCAGCGCTATCTAAAATTTTTTTTTTTTTTTTTGGTAGCCCTTAGCTGAGCTACGTCCATTTATCAGGGTGATTCTATTACTTGTATTTTCTTTGTTACATAGATACTTTAATATTATTGTTTTTGTCGTGTTTTGTTTTTTTTTAGCTTGATAATAAAGCTTTTTTCTTTCTTTCTTTCTATCTTTACGTATCGCACGAACATTGTAAACAATCTAGCAGTAAAAGGCATTCCCTGTTATCCACCTAATATTGTTTCCTGTTCCAACTTACACCAACTATCTGGAAAGTGGTAGTAGAACTTTCAGCGTTCCAATTTTTGAGAAAATGTGCTCTCTATATGTGTTTCCGAGAATTTAGCTTCTATTTTGGTTAGGTACAGTAATAACTGTAACATCAATCAGTGGCGTGCACAGAACTTTTTGCTGGAAAAGCAAGCAATTGGTCAAGAACAACAATAAAAAAAATATGAAAAAATTTAAATATCACTTTGAAAAAAAAAAATTGTATGACGCCAGGGTAGACAATGTCTACCCTAGAGTGAAAATTTCCTATACAAACTTTTTTTTTTCAAAGTGATATTTAAATTTTTTCATATTTTTTTTATTGTTATTCTTGACTAATTGCTTGCTTTTCCAGCAAAAAGTTCTGTGCACGCCACTGACATCAATGATGCCGTAAAAGCAGAGTTTCACACAAAGTTTCTGAGAATCACCAAAACCGAGGCTTCGAAAGTGCATTTGTAAACCAATATTCCAGATACAATACCAAACAAGGAATATGCTAAACAAGAAGAAAAATATGGCAGTTACAATCCAAACACATTATCGTTTAAAATGGTGAAAGCTCACTCGTAAATGTTTTAGAAGAGCGTAAAAACACATTTAAAACGACACAACATGGTAAACAGTTTGACGCCGCCGGCCGGGCTTCTCTTGTAGCACGCCTCCAAACTCATCTACACAAACGATAACTTTAACGAGTTAAAGAAAATGTATTCAATTATATACCTTCATAATCGTTAGCCGTATAAGATAAATTCTAAAATATATTCCCAAATAGATACTTTAAAACACTTTATAGAGAGAGGTATTAATAAAAAATGCATTTTTATTTTCGTGGAAAAGGTCAAGCAACGTCTGTTACGAGGTCAGCATAATTGTTGGTCATCTTCCTACAAGAATTATTTATTGCTCCCCGATGTTGCATTATTGGATGTGTAATCGGACACTTCAGGGACTCATTCATCTTGTTTAAAGCCTCTCGGTACAAAAGGTCCAATTAAATGGCTCTGCAACTGTGTAACTCAACACCGATATCTCTTCGATCTGGCACTTATCGTTATCGATTTTGTAACACGATCACCAATCAACCTTAATAGTTGCACCAATTAGTATCGTTTAAGAAAACCGTTTCGGATCAAATTACTATACTTTATTTTATAAATTGCTAGTGATTTCCCATCCCTATACCGTACACCTACATACAGCAGCGACAGAAAAATAAATAATCATATGACGTCGCCAAGGAACTTTGTAGAAATATTCCGCGTAGATAGATATCTAACAAATTTAATAAAGTTGACATCAATTTATAGATTGTAGATGGCGGATGGGATACAAATGATACTGGTACAGGTTATGTCGTGGGAACGCAATGTCGTCGAGTCCGACCCAGGTGCGTTTGGTTGGAGACATGGAGAACTTAATTTTAAGTATGGACCGGTCGGTTTGGTAATTATACTGCTCTTTATTAATGTTAATGTAAATAGTATGGTGGACGCGCGCTTGATTAACTTTTATTGCGGTTGTACACGACATGTCGAGAAAAGTTGAAGCTTTAACGAATCCCCTTGAACTTGTCGTGGCATTCACGTGCTCTCTGCGCCGCCATTAGAATTTCATGAGATTTGAAATAGCTTTTGTTGTTGTAGTTGGTTTCTAGTAGATTACTTCAGAATAGGTCTTTCAATATGTAAAGGACTTTCTCTACCAAATAGAAACAGTTCAAAATGTAATGGTAGTAAAAAGAGTTTTACAGCCACGGCGCACATGTGTCCTCCATAAAAGATAGATTTTATACGACTAACACAAAACTCACAGACAACCACACATGGACGATGAGTAAGATTGTACTCTGCATATTGAAATAAGAGATGGATCACGCTCACACATTCAAAATGGAACATAAATAACAGAACATGCCCCGCAAAAAACGGTTTTGTTCAGAGTTTTCAGAGCAATAAACGAAATTGCCTCGCATTGTGTTGCCGAAAATATAAAACACATGATCGATAGTCCAGGCCCTATTATCGTACATTTGTCTGAAAATATTATCATGAGCATAATCAGTGTCTCACTGCGATAAATTTATGGAAGTATTTCTTCGGATAAGAAACATATTCTTGATAATTAAATCAAACGTATAAATGAGTACATAATAATCAATCAGCAATGATAGATTCCAATAATTCATTTTACGAGTATCTATTTATACAAATAACAAGATAACTTAATTTTAGGGCTTGGGTTTTTACTGTTTCGAATATAACGTGTAACGTGTTTGGAAATAGATATGGGTTGACACCGCAGCGGTCGTACGACGAAGTGGAGTCGGTCCCCGGGGCACCCTGAATGTCTGCTGACCTCCCCTTCTTCTACTTTCTGCCAATCTAATATTTCAACCCGTCAATACTTACACCAACTTAGGTAACGAAAAACAAAAAACTGTTTACTTATTCTGCGAACGCTTCTCGTGAAACAAACATCATTATTTACTAGATCGTAATGTTTATGGACAATGTTATCATTATTTCACAAAAGACGACCCTAAACGCGCATAAAGAATCTACTGCCATGCTAAACGGGCAGTTTTCACGAAAAACACAAGATTATGGAGACTCATCAAATAAACGCGTGTTAGCGATGTTGATATATGAAGATAATAAAACAAAAAGTGTTTTACATTGTAGTGGGACGACAGCGGCGGCGGCGGTGGCTGGCGGGGCGGCTGCCGCTGAGCAGCACAATAGCTCTCATCCACTTAAGTACGGTCCAGCGCTTTCATGCCGGAACGAATTCTGACGTAATAAGCATCCGCACCCAAACAAAGACATTTCCCGCTCTGCACAGCCGGAAACATTACTGAAAAATTATGTATTTTCAGTGCTGAAATTTTTAAAATGTTTACAGAGCAAAATAAAGCCATTCAGCCTCGAAAAAAAAACATTTTATCACCAGTGTTCCTTTTGTTTTTGCAGGTCCATAGATTCGTAAAGGGATGGGTCACTTGGACGTCCCTCCCGGGGGACCGCTTACGGTGAATGCCATTACGTACGTCGGCCGCAGGGCTCTCCCGAGTCCTGACACGGACAGGTAGCTGGCATACGAATGGGTAGGTAGCCACATCGAGGCACTCAAGACATTCGTGTGACGTTACACAAGGGCGATATTACCCCGGTTGTGACCTAGCTCGTTACAGAGGTCGCGGTCTCACGAGACCTCGCCCACACTACCCCATTTGTAAGACTCCGACGTCACGCTGAATTTTCAAGACCCGGATATAGTCTAGCTTTTAACTAAAATCTGAGAGCTTTTGAAAGCGTCACTATGTTGTTTTACGCTCCGTGTATTTTCATTTCCATTTCTTTAAAAAATCGAGTTACTTTTATTACAGCTACCGATAGCCACATACACAAAGAGACTGAAACAAAGGCATGGACAGAAGGAAACCATAAACCGTCACTCGGCACAATCCTAAAAATCTGTTGCCCTAAAAAAACAAACATTTGGCCTCGGGCGCGATAGGCGAGGGACATATATGAGGGCTGCCTATACCAAAATATTTATCGGAGAGCAATTCAAGGAATGCGCTTCGGAAAGCCTTTTGGTACATTTCAACCAATATAGCCCTAATTTACTCGGAATCTCATGGGTATCGTTATTCTGTTTGATAAATTACATGCGTGATTTCAGTAGGCACTAAACAAATGGCAACGTATTCAGTAGCGTATAGCGCAGACAGCCCTATTAGTCAGGAGTTCAGGACAGCAACCAGGCAACATGTGTGAGCGACGTCTAACCAAAACAATTAGATCCCAGATATATCTCTCTCCACTTCATGTTCATTATTTTTATTTTGGGCGACCTTGTGCAGTGTCATGCATTCACGTGCCAAGCTTGCTCGCCCAAAGAGTTCGAGCGGCGAGCTTTTTTAGGATTTTGAAATCTCAAGTTCTGAACTAAATCTATCGGCTGTCCATGTCAGGTCACGATCGGTAATCGAAAAATACTTTTTTGTTCATCACAAAACCCTCGATCGGAGTAAAATCACGATCGCGACAAACAGTGCGGTCGGTCTTAATTGTGGAAATCAACAGCGGAACCGATTGATTCAATTGGCCCTCCGGCCCGGATCGACAGAGACCGGGAGGGGGCAGTGACCAAATTAATTAACTTTGTATAATCATGCGTGCGAACCACCGGCCTCGCAATATCGAGTCCTTGTGGGCGACACGGTCCATCGCAAGAAATCATAGAGATGTTATGAACATCAACATCGTTGTGTTACATCAACCGCATATCCCAATATCAAAGGGATCGCTCTATCTACAAATTAAACCCCCTTTTCGATGAAATATACATACTCGTAAACCCTATTGAAATGTGTTGTGAATAACCTCAGACTAAGAAAAGCAAGCCAGAAGACGTAAAATATGAGGTAAGAACATTAGAACGAATGTTAAGATTTGCTTCGTAGGTTTGTTTTAGAATCAGTAGGCGAAACTGGTTGTTGAGCCTACACAGCACTGTGCTCTTTCGTCAAGGTTATGCGAAAACCTAAATAGTTCACACGAGAATTATAAAACCAGACATTATAAGAGCACATATGGTTACATTAACAATCGTTACAACGTATATAAAGGATAAAGACGCGACGAGCGATATAATTGAATGTTTCAATGAACTAGAGCTGCAAGTTCACGACCGGAGGGCTATTCATCAGGATTGAATCATTTCATACATTTAGCACCAGCTACAACGTACCCTTTCTCACCGCAATCTGCAAGCTACACAACTCTGGACAATGCCTCTTTTCAGACCAACTTTCCTAGCACGGCAACTCGCAACTGTAGAAACATTTCCTATAATGTGAAAGACATGTCAGAAAAGAAAATGCCTGAAACATTCATAAAATCCTGATTTATCGGCGGCCACGAGTTTTATAAAGAAATTGAGGATACATTTTGTAATTGTTGAAAAAAAATGAAACTCTGAATGAAAATAGGTCGCGGATGTGCGGACAAAAGCTCCATTACGACTTCATTTCATCTCAATAATATCCTATTGTGGGTTGAAGGCAGCTACTTTTTAATAAATTGTCGCTACTTATCCGCTGTTGCCACTCCACTGTAGGTAACATCCAACAATGAACTCGAACATATTTTGAAACGGTCGGCGAATAATAAAGTAAATACCTACTAACTATTGACAGGACAAATTGAATGAGGAACAAGATTCACAAAAGCCACCTTGACGCAATCACATTTTCTATATTTGCACAAGCGAGCATACAAAAGGTCCTATTAACTCTAACAAGTTCACCCGACGCTGTTTACCAACACGATTTCATACAAACAGGGATTACCATAGTGATGGGGAAGTTCACATTAGCGGATTCTGGCGTTGGCAGACGAGATGGATATACACGTAGGTATATAATAGCGAGGGGCGTTCGCAGTTGACGTGACAAATCGTTCGAATCCTTGTAGTTAGTTCGGTTATAGATGGTCGGCCCCGGGAGGGCGAAATGGTTCACATTCTTATACATTGCAATTTATTTCAAACGCCAGCTTGTAGATTTATATCGGGCTCTGTATTGGCGCTCGCCTCACGCGAACTCCATGTGGGGAAAGCAATTTCGTATCGGCCACAGCACGACCGCCTCGCTTTGTGCCCACCCGACCCGACTGTCGAACCTAACCTTCAGTTCCGTCTATCAAAATTTGTTGTGGGAGCGGCCCAAGCCATCAAGGGGACATATAAGATATATCGGCTTTATTGCCACCTGCCGGGCATCGATGTGTTTGTCAGTACCGATGATAGTTGTAATAACATTTCGTTGAAGCTCATCAACGGGGCGCGTCGTAAATACCATTCCCACGCGTCGGAATATTTCCTCGTACACCGGCGGCAATTATCGCTGGCTAGCGAAACTAGACAATGCGTCAGTGAGCACGGCCATTAGCTGCACAATTAGTGCAATTGTCGTTAATTTATTGTTGTGTTCAGCGTCGACAACAGCCGCGGCCGGGGAAATGGCTGGTGGACATTAAATCATTTTAATGTCCATGAGCCGGCAAGAATTAAATCCATCAGCGGACAACAGGACAGCAGACAGTGAGGAATGGGCATCACATTGGGTGGCATCTCTGACATGACCATAAATTAGTTGCCACAATTACTTTTAAAACATTTTCATTAGGCACAACAGGATTCATGCGTCTAGTCAGCGTCGCATTCTTCTCAATATTTATCGGCCGAATAGCGACTTGTGTATTGGACACAGGAAATAAACCGCACGTTTAATTGAGAGCCGTAATAAATCCTCATTACGCAAATTCTGAAGAACCGCGGTTTGCTTCTCGATTCAATTAAAATTCTGGTTTTCTTCTCCTTTACATTACGGAGCAATTTTATTATAACATTAGCAATGTGAGCTATTTGAGCGGAATGGTCATCAGCGGATGTCAGATACATGTGGTACAGCAGCCGCCAGTATCAGACCGAGCTGCCCAACTATTCCTATCTACCATGAAGCAACAAGCCAGTGGAGAGCGCAGAGACACATTCTCCTTCAAAACACAAGTCACCAATATACGGCGGGGGACGTGACAGCTTAGCGAGCTGTGATTGGACAGCTCAAGGTCAAAATTTGATGCGTAATTTGTGTAGGGATGTCATACAAGTGAAACGAAAAATTATCGATATCGATAAAATCGAAAAAATTAATTTGGAATTTTCGAGTTTGTCAAAGATATACCAATGAAAGTATTGTTGGGTAATAAATAAAACAAAATTATTTATTTGACAAAGTAGCTACTCACTGATTTTTGAAATGAATTAATTTGGAGTATATTTTTCTTATATAATCCTTCGGGTTTTGATTATTTTTTGTAATGAAGGTTTTCCGGGCATCCACATATTTTTTTATTACACATGAAGCTAAGTCAATCAAGTGATTTGTGGATTCTGTATCAAATTGGTGAAAATTTATGTCTGAGAACAGATCGTATCCCAAGAAAGATTTCAACACAATCTTTATGAAATAATCGGAATTATATTTCGAAGATAAAGTCTTGTGAATGTGAAAGACCAACTTAACTTGACACTTACAATCTTTTAAACTCCATACATCTAAAGAGTCTAATTAAGTTAGTAATAATAACAACCTTCATAACTAAATATTTGTAATTATTAGTATTTGTTGTTATAGCGGCAACAGGAACACATCATCTGTGTGATTTCAACTGTCTAGCTATCACGGTTCATGAGATACAGCCTCAAGACAGACGGACGGACGGGTGGACGGACAGCGGAGTGTTAGTAATAGGGTCCCGTTAGGCACCCTTTGGGTATGGAACCCTAAAAATGGTATCAGATGCACTGACAGACACTACTGATAAACATAGGCACTTCTGACGCTAAACAAACGCGTATAAAAATATCCCTACATTAAGTACTTACCTTACATACATTACATATACTTACATGCATACAATGTATGTAAGCAACAATACATTGTTCGATAAATTATTAAACACGTAGTAGGACAGCACTATCGAAAAAAACGAGACAACTGTTGTGCATTTCACCGTGCGACAGAAAGAGAGGACGTGAAGACATCAACGCAAAGCGCAAGTTCAATTGAAATATTTAATTGTTATATTTTGAAGATTAAAAGTATACGAAAACACTTACTTATGAAACGTTACTCCATCTTTTGTGGTACTTGAAGTAGAAGTATTCTTTCCACACCATTTTATTGCACAAGTAGGCATATTTACTGTAAATTTCGGATTTTTTCTACAGAAACACGCTATGTTTTCACGGACACAGCCAAACTCTGACTAAAACCAATGGCTTCGCTTCAAGCGCCTAAACGCTTTGGGAAGCGGCTGTTTGGCGAGTCGCGTTACCCCCGCATGCGCTCTCCACTAGTACTCCATGCTATCTACCTTACATATGAATATCGGTTGGTGAAACACGTATGACAAAATTCGATTCTGGTTCACGCAGATAAGATAGTATTTTAGATTAGATTCTAAATTAAGTTTGCGACTGTCACACCCTCGTTACTTCCCTGGCACTATGGCGAGGGGACAGACAGGACCGTGTTGGCTTAAACCAATAATTTATTATTCTCAAAGGACTTTGAAGTCACCAATTGAACGTACTTGCTTGCGCAATAAACCTCTACTTAAGGGTGTTAAGTGAATTAACGCTTCGTAATAATTCAGACTGTCTCCAAACCTAATTGCGTTGAAGGTAACCAGACTGTAATTAAGTCTGAAAATTACAACCATAATCTAAATAAGGAGGTTTTTCATTTCATTTTGCAAGTGCATATACAATGAAGTAAAGCAAACACAATGTACACCTGAGCCTGGTTGGCATAAACGAGCTAAACAGTAAACTCACACCAGGTTTCTTACTCGATTCATGTACATATACAATCGATTAAAACAATTTAATTTTAAAAGCTTTAAAAGTATTACCGAAAAACAGCAAGACAATAGAGAATTAGAGACAAAAGGATAGCCATGTCTTCCGGAAATGAGTCGGCAAATTTGTTCCGCTACAGTTACGCGATATAATAGGAACAAGTGAATGAATTTACAAACAAACAACAAACTCGCCGTGTTTGTTGTTGGGACAAAGTGCAATTCCAATGCTACAGGTCGAGGACCGATTTATTCATTTGGAAAAGTCAGAGTTCAGAAGCTCAATGCGTATCTAATATCTATTGAAAGGAAAAAACCGGTCAAGTGCTAGTCAGACCCGCGCACAGGGTTCCAGAATTCTAAAAGGCTACATATTTTTTTGTAATATTTACCGAAGCACATATTGCCATGAGTTTTTTTTTCATATTTTTCAGTCCACCAGTTTTGGAAATAAGAGGGGGGGACGTACATTTTTTGTGGTTTTTCAAGGATTTCTTGAAAGAGGTGCAAGTAAAAATATATAAGCTATATAGCTATATATTTTTACAATTAGCTCTTTAATAAAGCCAATTCTGAAGGCTTTAATTTTAGTTTTAGTGCTGTCAAAGCATAAAATTTTCCAAAGAAATTTAGCTCCTAATCCTAACGCTTAAGGACTATTTCGTATCAAAGAAAATTTAGTTTTGACAGCAGTAAATCTAAAATTAAAGCCTTCAGAATCGGCTTTATTACCTACGTAAAATTTGATACCTTTTATAAAATATATATATATATATATATATATATATATATATATATATATATATATATATATATATATATATATATATATATATATATATATATATATATAATGCTCTTTTTATATTTCTCATTTATGTTCAACCTTTTTTAAATTGCTAGTTTTGAACTATAATCGACATTTCTTTCATATTTTTCGGTACACCAGTTTCGGAGATAAGGGGATACATTTTTAATTGTAGTTTTTCAAAGATTTTTCGAAATCAGTGCCAGTAAATAATAGTTAAGGTGTATATTTTTAGAATTTGCTCTTAAATATCTGCAATTTGATACCCATTTTGTATTTTTTTTTCTCTCTTTTTTATTGGAAATATATTTAAAATAAATATATATATATGTTGCTACATAGAGCATTTATTTTATTTTTATTTTTTGTATAATTAAAACAGCGTATAAAAACTTATTTTCGAAATATATTTCTGCCCACTTTGGGACCGGCATCAGTCGAATTATAAACAATAAATATATTTACCAACTTGTTTTTTTTTATATTGTGTTATGTGGGCAAGGTGATACTGAAATATCGAAATAGATAACACAGCTAAGACTAAGACAAGGTGATATTATTTTTGCGCCAAATTTCAAGTCTTTATCTTGAGTTTGAGGCTGTGACATACGGACAAAGAAGTACTACGGAACAAAATTAACGTAATTCTGTCAGTTTTATTGGCAGAATGTTGTTTCCCTACTTCTTCATACGAGTAGTTACCAAACAAAATTTATAAGTTAACTTACGAATCAAAACGATAACCGACTTTGTATTAAAAGTTCAGTTTGCCACACAAAATGTTCAAACGTGCCCGAAGAGTCTTGTATCAGCAGAAACAGATGCATGCATCAACCAAGCGGCGCAATCACATGCAAACTGTGTTCCGAATCGTGACAGCATTTTAGTAACCTGTTACATTCAATGATGCACGAGAGCGGAATCTATTACACAAGTACAATTGGAAAACTGCACTGCACATCAAGTTTATGATATCACCTTCGGAGTTTTGTTGCTGAAGCACGGGAGAGCTTGTCTTGAGAGTTCAGCGACTGAAAAAGGCCCTAAGATCCAGTTAGGACAGGACGTCTTTAAGGCGATATGTAAAAGTTTTAGCGTCCCTGTTACTCCATATGCGAAAAAACCCTCAGTGCGAGAGAGACGGATTCGTGGAAAAGTAGTAAAAAGTCGGTTTTTTATTAATATAAAATGTACTAAAAATGCTATCAAAATTTCGTTTAACCAGGTCCTATATACTGTTAAAACCCATCTAATAAAATATAATTGCAGTCCATATGTCATTCTAAATTGTCAAACCAGGAGAATTGTGTCGATAAAGACCTCATTTCAATAAATACTTCTATCGAGCCGCAAATCTCCAATCGCGTTTCTGTTTTAACAGATCCCTAGAAAAAGGTTTCAAAAATAATATACTATTTTATCAAAATTATATATTGTATACCGGAGTAGATATAGAAGTTCTAAAAGTGTATCTTTTTTCCGTAGCGCCTTAACAGGGATTAATAAAATAAAGTGATAGAAATAAACTTTTGAATACTTATTAGAGAAATATTTGTCGCACACACAGATCAATTAAAATTCAATCAGCTCACAAAATCTTTTGCTGGAAACGGCAATCCTCAAGCGCCATTTTTAATTGAAAACCACAAAGGGTTTCAAATTAATGAGCGGCACGTGAACAAAAACCGAAATCAGTACATAACGCATCGCTGAAAATATAAACAACATTCGAATCGGAATCGCAATTCGTAAAATTCAGTAAGCTTGTAATGAAGCTCTCATTGCAGAGGAAATATTTTCAAAGAAAAATCAGTAATGACGCAGAGAATACAAAATACTCTTTAAGAGGCTATGCGAATTTTATTTTTGTCACTGTTACTCCAAGCGAAAAATCGCACAGTGCGAGAGGGGCGGATTCAGGGCGAAAGCGAAAAATGTTAGTTTTATAATTTTTATAAAAAAACTAAAATAGCTAGCAAAATTTCAAATATCAAATCTCTAGATATTGTTGAAACACACCTAATAAAATATATTTGAGTTCTGTATTTATTCGTCAAACGAGGAGAAAAAGTGTGTTTGAAGACCTCATTTCAACAATTATTTCTATCGAGGAAAATTTATCCAAACATGTTTTCCAATTTCAAATCTCTAGATTATATAGTCAACATGCCTTTACCAGAAACTTATTATAATTTTCCGTGTATTTCATGAAATACACAGAAAAGAAACACCCGTATTTTTTTCGCATATCGCCTTAATCGTGATATAATACCTAGATCATAATGTTAGTAATCGAAGCAATAATTTTCATTGTAGCAACAATAAAATAACAAAGATATAATCACGGGAACACTCTCAAAAACAGATGCCGCTAATCCTGACGATAAATCTATTATATCCCCTATTAAATACTGAAACTTGGAACACATGTTAGCGCATAGACGTAGACAAATCTCAAGACAAATCTTCATATTACCAATGAAGAATGTAAACTCATATAATAATTATGCTACCGATAAGCAGGCGCTCAGAGACGCTGAGAACAGATAATTTTAATTTAATTTACGATCTTACGATAAACTAGCAGGAGAGTAGGGGACATGATAGATTGTACCCGGAGATAGTTATAGAAGCGACAAATTACCACTACAGAGACCAAATTACGTTTTATTACAACGATACGTATCGTATCCGTCGATGAATGTGTGAACACGTAAAAGGTGTAACAAAAGGGGATCCTACCGGTAGTCGATAAATACAGCTATAACTGAAAGCTTTATATCAGTGATACTGTTGTCTGAAGTATTGTTGGTTTTATGTAAAGGGTTTCTCTCGGTACGCGTACAAATAAATAAACGGAGATATTGTTCATGAGATTGAATTTCGTTGTCAGGTAAAATTACACTATTAAAGAGAACGAGATTTATTTATCATAATAGGTGTTTGTATAACATAATCCACCGTACACACTTATGTTAAGATGAATATCACAGAGCCATTACAGTCTGCGACAAACTCATAAATAAATTTAAATAAAACATTTTGTTACAAATGGTTCGCCCGCTGCACATACATTTTATCCAACCGGCCTTCACTGGTCCTATTCAACTAGATCTTAATCTGACGTTTATCCTATATTAAGAAAAATAATGCCCTCTCGGCTTACCGGTTAATAGGGCTCCTTCCCTTTAAAGGCACATTACAAACCTGCAGGCTAGTGTCTAGATATTAGTGGGCAAACAGTGTAATCACGGTAATCTCTTTTTTAAGAGGTACAGGTTGTCAAATATGGGAAGAGTAAGGGCGTTTCCCCACGAGCGACGACACGACACGACAAAATGTGATGACGACTATGAACCGTTTACTCACGCTACGACACCGCACAGCTCGACACACGTTTTACAAACGACAATTCGCTATGTCGTTCGATGCTGCTATGTTGTTACGTTTTTTTTTGCGGTGAAGATATATAGCCACTGTCCAGAACCTGTAGGATTTTGTCCACGGCGCGACAGACCGCACGACACGACAGTTCAATTTGGTTGTTAGTTTTGATAAAAAAATGGTGTGCTATTTGAAGAAAAATGGAAATATTACATTTTTACTATGATAGAAGCTGTGGAAAATGTGAAAAATGAAGCATGTCGGAGTGAGTGGTGTAATGAACTACCAACGCGACTGCTGTGTAGCTGTTGAAATCGCCGCTCGTGAGAAAACGTCCAAACGACAACTTTTGTGTCGTGCGTCGTGGCTCGTGGGGAAACGCCCTAAGCTGTACGCGCCGCTTCGATGCGTCCACTTGGGAGGTCCCGCCGACAACGTCACACACAAAATTAATATCTTACAAGAATAAACTAGCGATAGATAATAACGCCGTCTCCTCCGTGAGAAAGCGCTTGTTTAACAAAGTGTACGGATAAAAGTCTCATCTCTTTCACCTTGAAGCCAGTCAGCCAGTTTGAGCCAGGGTTGCCAACCGTACGAGGTTCCTCGTACAAATACGAGATTTATGGTCTTTCGTACGAGGTACGAGTATGTACGAGATTTTAATACATATACAGAAATTTATAACGTGGTTTTACAATGCAGGCGTCATTTTGTAGCATACGGGGCGGTAATGAAATCACTACAAACCACTATTTTCCAATTATATTATATTTGGAGATGTAAGATAAGACTAGAAGTTACTACTTACTTAAGAGGTTTCGTACTTCTGAACAATTTTCGTTTTTATTTTAAATACCAAGTGATGTTTTATTGAATGTATGTATCCATCCTTTTATATTATTTATTTAGTCTTATTTATATTTATTATAAATTTTTTTTTCGTAGTTTCTTCCAATCTTTGATAGTAACTAAAGTTACAACTAAAGCTAAAGCTTTACTTTTAATTTTAGTCTTATAATTAGGTTTTAATTTGTCAACTTTTCAAATGATCTCTTATTTTGCTTATATTTTAGCGCCACTTTGTTAGCCACTTGTACGAACATTGCCTATCATTTATATTGTAATTTGTTACCGGCACCCATGGTACAGACTCTTCATGGTCTAGTCTGGGAGCCACTGAATACCTTTTTGATTATGTAAAATATATTTAAAAAAAATAATTTACCAATCTTGCAAAAGTAAATTTCGTTGTGTAAAACGTCCTAAATTCAATAGTTTAATATGCCTTATTTTTGGTTTTATGACACTTTAGATGCTTGATGAATGTGCGAGGTTTGAAAGCCAAAATCGCTCTAAGTTAAGTAACGATTGTATAAAAAAGTTGTACAATAATTAAGTTTCTTTAAATTTTGTTCAATTATTTGTATTTAGTATATAATTATAGTACACATTTGTCATAAATTTAGTTTAAGTGCTAGGTAGCCGCTGAAAATCAGCGCCGTGGATCTGTCACGGCATTAAGCTGAGCAGCGACCTTTTTGGTACATCCTGTGTTAATTTTAAGTTTAATTATGTAAAGTGTCTTATTTTTTGTACCAAATAAACATAATTCTATTCTATTCTATAAAATACGAGATTTTTAGATGCTTATGTACGAGGGAAATTATTCTACGGTTGGCAACCCTGCAATGAGCCTCTTGTGTTGTTCAACCTGTCCCAATGTGTGAAGTATCATCGCCTCCGTCCGTCCCTCTTGACACAATACCCACCAATATCGACATGTATTCAATCGAGCCACAAGAATTATTTAAGTACTACGCATAAAACATTTATAAGGTGGAGTATTTGAATAGATCGTTATGTTGTCACTGCTGGAGGTGCTTTATCTGTTTATAATACTTGAAAATGATGACCGTATTGTTGCACAGATAAAAAATTCATTACGATTGCTTTTTAGATTGCAGCAGACTCGGACACCATAATAGTAAGACGTGTTGTGTTTAAAGCAACAGGAAATAGAATAAACAGTAATAAATTTTGGTTTATCTTTGACCGATACTCTAAAAATTAATGGAGCGAGCAGTGAAGCAAACGACAATCATAGTATAAATACACATTATAACAAAACACGTCATAGTCTATCCGCCAATGAAAACGCGTCTGATTATTATGATAATGCCCAATTAACCAATACCAAACAATCTAGTCGATACCAATTTGACAAAGCTATTACAATGGAAGCGGATGCGCGGCCAATTCGGTGGCACGCGTTTATACCAGATCAATTGTCGGCTCTACTAACTAGGCATAGTAATGAGTTGTAACTACCAGGAACTGAATCGATCTTCCAGTCACAATACTATGATTGTCTGAAAGAAGCGAGAGCGGCATAACTAATGTGTGATAATGATAACATCGTATAAGGAATCGGCAAGTTAAATTGAATGAAAACCGGCCAAGTGTGACTCGAAGTCAAGCGCTGAGGGTTCCGTATTACACGATTAACCCCTTGGAATAGCCAATGCTTGGATGGGTGACCATTAGTGGCATGCGCCTCGGAAAGCACGTAAAGCTGGTAAAGACTCAACACACAGCACTGACAGACATGACCCGACCGACCGACAAATTAGACCGCTCAAAATTTCAAGTAATAGCAACAACAACATCGCACAACTACATAACCACCATCATTCATTACCAACATATTCTACACAAGAAGAGCAGTAATTAGATAATATCAGAAATAATAAGCATCATCTGTAGAGAAACCTATTTATTTAGAAGAAAGTTACTAAAATATGACGACGTAGGTATAATAGGTTGTCTAATATTGATGCTGATTTAGATATATTTTTGTTTAGTCTCCCTAGTTTTAAATCTAAGATTCTTAATTGTTTAAAGTCATAATTTAATATTCTGTTAGCGTAAGTTTTAGTTTTACTCTATAAATACTTTTATATATAAGGTCTTTCAATTTAAATGGAAAGTAATTTAGGAGGTGATTCAGTATCGTTAATACATCACATTCCACTGCAAAGCACTTTTTTTTCACGAACTTTTTTTTCACTTCTCAGTACAAAGTGGTCCGATCAGCTGACTCAGTTTGTATGGACAAGTGAAGAAAAAGTTGTTGCAAAAAAATGTACTTTGCAGTGGAATGTGATGTATTAACGATACTGAATCACCTCCTAAATTACTTTCCATTTAAAATGAAAGACCTTATATACAAGGTGTAACAGAAAGGTGTAACCATATTTGAAGAGCTTATTCAGTCAATGGTATAGAACAACTTTTACTATATATATACTTATAGTAGCTTTGGATTATTGATCTGCACTGTTCAAAGTATTATCTTGTATATTGAACTTGTTACATTTAACTTTTGATAAAGCTCTCTGTTATTTGTAAAAGCTGTGCACCTGTAACGTTACAACACACGGATGCTAACCCTATATTTACTAGTATTATACTTTTTGTGTATGTAACATTGGTGCTCCTAATAAATAAATAAATAAAATTGTTAACAGGTGTCACTTTTACTTTTCTATTTTATATAACTTATTTGTCAATATTTTGTTCCGTTCGTTCGAATGATGACGGCTCCATACCGTGGGCCAAAATATATCGAGTAAAACATATATTATTGTTTTAATATTAATAAGTAAACTAAAGAAATAAATAAAACTTAGACTTTAGGTATTTTGATCAATTGTTTTTTGGGCGAAGGCCTCTCCTTTCTAAAACGACACGTTTTTGCACTACCGTTTCTCAAAGTTTATTTTATTTTTATTATTAACAGGAAATAATAACTTTAGTATACTAAAATTCCGCCGTAATACAAATTGGGAGTATCGTAGTAAAAACGGTTTCAAAATTACGCTTCTGTACAATTATCGGTAAAAATTTCGCACTCACTTTTCGCCCTCAAAAAGTACTATTCCAGTACTATTGCGCTAAGAGCGAAAATCTGCCCTGCAAAACTTTTCAAGTATGTTAATATACGTAGACGGATGACCGACAATGGACTCAACATAATGGTTTGCCATTGGTTACGGAACCCTTAAAAGTATGAATGAGATTTGAATATTTTTAAGGTCATCGCGTGTATAATTGCTTTATCGAAACAAGCTGCGACGCGTTACACAAAGTACAACTGAAAATCAGGAATTAATGTCATAAAAAGTGCATGGGCTTTTGGTCTCATATTGGAAACAACCGCACGCACGCACGACCGAAGAACCTAAACAAACACACGTAAAAAACGAATGAATGGAATAGTTTACTCGTGGTTTTTGGGTTTACCTATTTGTTTGCAGAAAAAAGGGTCCAAGATACGAAGAAATTAACTATTTGGAGTCAGTCCGGTTCATTGCTATTCAAAAATGTTCGTCTCCATCGTCGGCAAATCAAATCGAATTGTGGTTCAATCAAAAATGCTGGCCACGTCGTTTTGAACGGCAGAATAATCCTCAAGGGCGTCTGACAATAGCCAGGGGAGGTGATTTGCATGAGCAAAGTGCGCACATTCGGCACATTTGCATGTCCGAAATGGGATGGACCCAAGGACTCCCGGCGCCGCCACCGCTGATGTAATCTATGTCTTTGCCAGAGACAACAATTCATATTCAAATTGTGAACCCTGAAATTGTTGTCCTGACTTAAATTTATTGCGTTACAACATGATGACGATTTAACTCGTTGACGCGGCGGAATGTGACGGGCATGCAAGATTCGAGACACATGGTAAAGTTTACACAGCCTGTGGGGGAACGTAACAAATTCGTTAAGAATTTCTTTGTCCTGAATGGGTTCGATTGTGTCTCGCGTAGTCGTAATATAAGCAGTAAAGAATTTACGAAACGAATAAAGGATACTCACTTCCAGCCAGTGGAGTATCTCGAAAATAGCCATATTTCGTTGCTGTGCGGTCGAAAACAGTGGCAGCGTTTTCGTGCTCGCTGGCAGTTACAGGGGCGCTGCAAAAAAAAAGTGGCGTTACTCGTTCATAAGATTTACGTCGGACATAATCGAGTTCTCTCGATCTAGCTAACTGATTTTCACATGCATTAAATCCTCAGGATTCAATTTCGCCGATTGGAACGTTCGGGGGACGTATTCCATCAGGCAGCATGTACGAGAGAGCGAAGTGAAATGGGTGCTGTCGCAGGAGAGATAAGACGATCGAAGGGGACATTCGCATATTGAGTTACTTGAGGACAACAAATATTTACTAGCCAACAAAAGAGATGGTCTACAATTTCTTTGAAACATTTTTTTGTGAGATTGGAACTATCTACCGACATGCTGATTGGGGCTATTCAGTGACTTAGGGCCTTAGGGCTTTTCAAGATAAAAAGGAAACCTCCCACACGGTCACGTAAGAAAACACGAACCCCTGAAGGTTGTTCAAATAAAACGAGTCTCAAGATGAGACTCATTTCAGTAAAAGGACGATACGATCCTTTCTATGAAACAGAGCGGATGTCCGCTGCGGACAATTGCCACTTGGACCGATGGCACCCGGGATAGCGGACACTCGATTAAATACGTCTGATGGCACGCGTAGATTGGAGACACGTTAACAACGTTTTCAGCACACGATCCTTCTTCTCTTCCGGTCTCGGATAAGCGACCTTTACGCCCTGATTCCAGAAACCAAGTTTTCTATTGGACCTGTTCGTATTACCTCCGTCATATATAAGAGGATAGCAGGTCTATACGCAGTTGTTGAATCCAGAAAAAGTGAATCAGGGACGTAGAAAGGAAAACCGGATATCCTGTCAGCGGACGGACGATGGAGTCAGAATTTTCACACAGGATGTCCTCTTAAATTCACAAGAGATTACTTTTAAATTTTATTTTTTGAGCCTTCTACACAAAGTTATACCCGGACGTACGTTGCAAAGAAAACATTAAGCATTAATTTGAACATGAATTGCATGTTTTTATTAAGATAATATTCAAAATGAATTCAATCCTGAAACGGGTAAAATAATAAGATACATTTCGCATGGAAACAAAGCATTAAAAACACCAACAACACACATAATTAAAGTTGGGTACAGTCCGGCACACAATGGAACTTTACAGAACACATTTATTATGAGCCGACTATGCCACAGAAAATGCCACCTTTACTCAGGTCAGGAGCTAGCCTGGCTCCACGAATTCAGAGCTCTGTCTGGAATATAATCAGCATTTTGATATCGAAAATGCTGACAGTCAGCTCCTTTTTCTTCTTCCTTTCTCTCTCTCTCTCTCTATAGGTATACTGGGTGTAATGATGACCTGCTCAGAAAATGAAACCACATGTAGGGAATACCTCTACAAAGCCATAAAAAAACAATTTCGAGAAAATATTTCTGTTTACAGAAATTTGTTTTCTCGAACAAAATAAATCGTGTTCCAAGTGTGCACCTTCCCTTCCAGTATTACTACATGTCAGTAACCTGCACGAAGCGGCAACATCGCATTTTTTAAGCCTGTTAAAAAAACGTGGTTAGTACGTTGCACTTGTGAGCGAAACTTAATTAATTATTAATTTGTAGATGTATTAATAGGAATGTCGAAATGAAATTTAGTACAAAGAACCCTCATAACATCCCCTATACGTGGTTTCATTTTCTGAGCAGGGGCTCTACCGCGTAATTCTCATTTGTATCAACTTCAAGCAAATGCATGCGAAATTCAACGCGTGCAAAAGAGATGGCATGTTAGGCGGGCGTCGTCACACGCACGTCAAATTTCAATCTCAAGTTGATGTTGATGAAAATGATAATTACGCGGTAGACCCGCTGGTCATCATTACACGGTGTATATTTATATGTATACCGGGAGTAAAATAGACTACTATCTTTATATGTAACCATATACTCTACTGATTATACTGGACAACTTTCCCAACGAGAGGAACCTTTCATAATGGGGATCCACAGGCAAAGCTAATTACAGATGGCGCTAGCATAGGTCCGGCCAATAAATACTACGGTCCGGCTATGTCAAACTTTGTTGTTGTGTGTTCCGGTTTTCATACTGTTTTTCTCCAATATCTTGCGTTTCTTTTACTTCCTTTTTATCACGTGTATGCTATTATGTTATATACAGGGTACTCTGAAATTCGACCTATTCCTTGAAAGGAGTTATACTAGAGATCATTTCCAACAGATTAAGCCCTATGAACTAGGGGTCGAAAATAAATGGTCTCCAAGTTACGAAGGTTTATAAGATATTTTTCAAACTTTTGTCAAATATGGGAAGGTAAGGTAAGTAATATACTAATTAATAGGTTACATATATAAATACATGCCTAACTCCGCCCATTCGGTTAGTCTTGCTAAGAGGAAGGGTAAGAAACTTAGCAAGATCATGTCTTTTTTTTACATAAAACTTATGTTATACAAATGACTTATATCTACTTTAAGTAAGGGATAAGAAAATACAAGACAGCAGATTACAGATTACAAAATGGATAAATCTACTGTGACATTTAAACGTGACAGTACAGTACATTCCGAACAGAAACAACATAAAAGTGTCAAGAATAGCACCAACAGAATTTCCTTTAAAGTACCCTAGCTAGGAACTGTCTAAATATTCCTTCAGTTTTTGTCCACGTTACTTTGTTAGCCTCGGCTGGGGCTGAATGTAAGACAAACGAGTTACGACGACCATTCCTCTCGAGCCAGCGTAAACTTTTGTCATTGCGAGTTGCCATTGCTAGCTCCCCGACTTTACTCAGCTTTAAACGTCTTTTTGTATTCTTTTGAAATGCACTTTGTCTTTAAGCTATGCGTTTAATGAAAGGTTTAAAGAAGGGATTCTACCAGCTTCAAGTAACATATTAAACTATTGAAGACAATAAAACAAAATAGTAGTTTATGCTACAAGGGCGAAAAGGAATAAATTACGAGGTCGATTTAAAACACGAGTGTAGCGAGTGTTTTAAACGTAACCGAGTAATTTATTGCTGTTACGCCCGTGTATCATACTACGTTTTTCAATGCATAGTGTGAGGAAATAAAACAAATATAATATTGTGAACTTTAAATTATGATTGGCTCAAAAGGACTGTATCCAGAGCCGTTAAACAGTGGGAAAAAAAAGTATAACATTTATGGTACACAGGAAAGGTTGCAAGTTAGCCAACATATCGAAAATAAATTCAAAAAATAATAAAAATAAAGTCCTAGGGCAAAATAATCGACTTTCTGTTTGGTTTTGATGCATAAAAAGTGGGCCTTTACGAGCGCTTGCATTGAAAAATATGTTTTATGTATGTTAGCTGCTTGTTGACCCGGTTGATGTCGGATATGGCATCAAAATTTGTCCACATGTCCCGGAAAATAGACTTACTAAAAGAATAATTAAATATAGGTATTTTACGTTTTAAAGTATTAAGGAATGCAATAAACAACAATATTCAAAACAAATTCAGTATAACTCTTTTAATTAAATGAAATATTGTAATAGGTTAAGTAATCAAGTTTCACAAGACAAGCTTTTCAGCGCGTATCAGATTAGTTTCAGGCTTACAGCTGCCAATTTTGATCTCGCGGCCTATTATAACATCTTCGAGTAGTCTGCACCGACTGAAGTAATTAAATTAAGTTAATCACAATAAAGCCGCCGGGTTTTCCAGCTGAACTTTGTTCTGCCTATCGATAAATAGTATTCACCTTTATTCAGAGTTACCTAGCTAAGCCATAACAAACCACTCTTAACAATAACAGTCCTAATGGAACAACCGCATCCAATCTGGCTCAGTAGTTAAGTTTAAACATTCAGACGCCACATCGTGATTCGCAATCACCATAGCAGTCGAGCTGTGGCGACTATGGCGGTAACTTCTAGGTGATTATTACCAGGAGATCATGAATAATCAGATCAGTTTCGTAGTAACGTCTGAATGGAAAAGAATACTATTCGTATTTGCTATATTTATTTAACTGTACAACATAATTGAAAAGTCAGTCATATGTAGTCATTGTAGTTAATACAAAAAGCGTGGCGTGTTTTGTAAGAGCTAATAAATATTTAATAGTTTTTCGTTCTTTGATACAATTTCGTTTGTTCTTCAAAACAAATCATTGTAGACTTTCTTTAGTTCCGTATTCTATAAATATTTTTATTTACACTAATATCGTAAAATCCTGATTATGAACTCAAAAATAATGCACAATGACAGTTTTTTTTTTACGCACGCCTCTTGAACGGGAAAATTTAAATAAAAGTACAGCTTTGTTAACAAAACAATGCTTTTAAATAGGTATTTTTTTTCTGCTATAAAAGTACTATTACTACTTAAGGAAGTAGAAAGGCAAAGGGAACTTATTCCATATAGTCATGACTGAAATCTCTGGCACGCGTTGAAATTGTACATGTTATCTTGTATGTATAGTCTATGTGCTGTCAGTCTAGGCGGCCGTTGCGTCGTCGTCCGGCGTTCGAATTGAACGCAGCCAAGTTGTCTGCAGCGCGTATGCGCTATGGACAGACATTATATAATGTAAACAAACTAAATTCTTAGAAAATAATAATATAGAAATAAGAGGAACAAATAAATACTGTGGGACTAAAGTAAAAGAAATATTGTTCATTGCCAATAATGGAATTCCATCAAGGACCGTCATTTAATTTAATATTATACACTTAATGCATGAATGTAGATAAAGTAGTGTATGAAACTACACATAACCAGCTATTAAAAAACTCGACTACGGCTCGTTTTTTAAACTCACACTCGTGTTTAATAACCTCATTATGTGCCAGTTTGATAATCTACTACTATAAGAGTCCTGTAGATCTCGATGCAGAAAGTGGGCAAGTCGCTGGCCCGCGATAGGCAGAGGTATGGGTTCGAGTCCGCCGATTTATTTTGCCGGAGATATTTTTATTTTTCTATCTTGTTTTGCACTCTACTTATATGGAGCGTTTCTAAAACGATGGATTTATAAATCATATAATCGCGGAACACTTTGTGATTAATCTACGAGTAGAAACCTTTTTTTATTTTTTCTCGCATCTTCGAATATACAAGGTGACTTTTTGATCATCGTCTAAATTCATACTGGTGGCTTGGTAAGTGATGAGTATAACAATTTTTGTGAAATTCGTAAAATGAAATTTCGACTCCCCATAGTGATTCACTCGGGGCTGGAAGTGAATTTCTATGGGAAGCCGAAATTAAATTTTACGAATTTCGCAAAAATTGTTATTGATCCAAGATACTGATCACTTATCAAGCCTCCAGTATGAATTTGGACGATGATCAAAAAGTCACCTTGTATATACTATGTGATGATCAGCTAGGAATAGGAAGCAGACGCTAAAACTAGCGGCCCGTTAAAATATTTACAATGCAGTCGAAATCATTCAACCTTGTTCCGAATCGCGCTCACACTACTTTTCTTTACACGAACGTAAGGGAAACAAGAACCGAATAAATATCTCATCACTGTAAGTCAATTTTGAACTAAATAGAGTTTCGCGATCCAATTGTGCGGGTCAGACAATTTGGTTTTTATACATTTATTAGGCAAAATGTGGAGCCGGTCGAGTCCGCAACCCAATATTGTAAAGGTCAGGGTATCGGGGT
This sequence comes from Ypsolopha sequella, assembly GCA_934047225.1. NCBI lineage: Eukaryota > Metazoa > Arthropoda > Insecta > Lepidoptera > Ypsolophidae > Ypsolopha > Ypsolopha sequella. The sequence goes on from OW203987.1 coordinate 20,918,293, forward strand.
AGCTACACAAAGTTTTATAAATAGTTTATTAGACAAATCCTGTGGAAATTCGTGCGTGAAATTGCGTACCTTTAAAGGTCCTGACTTTGTTATTTTTTAACAAGGTAAATGTTATCTAGGCAGAGCAAAATTAACTATTTTTGATTTTAGTTTAAATTTAAGGAATAAAAGCTTTTTAAAAGTAACCTGCAGAGCAACGCTTATCCGAAAAGTTTCCGAGAGTGATACCCTAACTTTCCAGATTTAATTTAAATTGTAAAACATTCACAAGTACCATTAATTTTAATAACGGCCAGGAAAAAAATAAGACTACAGCGGAATTGTTACACAAAAGTTTTAGCTCAAGTAAGAACGATTCGTTCTGTGATAAAGTCACACTTTTTACAAGCCAAAATGCGGCTACACGAGACCGGCTAGCTAGAACGAGGTGCACCTGAAGTTTAGGTTACGTTCGAAACTAGTTATAGCCAAAGACATTATACAGAAATCTAGACTGCACTATGATACGAAAAAGGAGCCGAGCGAGAAGGGTGCGAGCACTCGTTTGTCCCTTTTTTACTAATATGACCACACGTTCGTTCGGCACTTGATTATACTGGGTGTAATGATGACCTGCTCAGAAAATGAAACCACATGTAGGGAATACCTCTACAAAGCCATAAAAAATCAATTTCGAGAAAATATTTCTTTTTATTTTTTATTTATTTTATTTATTTAATAACCAAAAAGAAATACATACTTTACAATAATAAGGTGTATCAGAAACCTGTAAGGTTTCTGTTTACAGTAATTTGTTTTCTCGAACAAAATAAATCCTGTTCCAAGTGTGCACCTTCTCTTCCAGTATTACTACATGTCAGTAACCTGCACGAAGCGGCAACATCGCATTTTTTAAGCCTGTTAAAAAAACGTGGTTAGTACGTTGCACTTGTGAGCGAAACTAAATTAATTATTAATTTGTAGATGTATTAATAGGAATGTCGAAATGAAATTTAGTACAAAGAACCCTCATAACATCCCCTATACGTGGTTTCATTTTCTGAGCAGGTCATCATTACACGGTGTATAGGTGTACATAGATATAAATATACGTAAAAAAATATTTTACGGTATATACTTTTAATTTTAAATCTTTTAAAATAACTCTCCACCAGCGTGCGTCTGAACCAATTTTCGAAACACTTTTTTCAGTCCGCCTCAGATACCTCTTTTACGGCCTTCTCGAACGCCGTTAGTGCATCTTCGGGCGATGAAAATTGAATCCCTTTGAGTCGATTTTTTATTTAAGGGAATAAAAAGAAGTCACACGGTGCTAAATCAGGGCTGTAAGTAGAGTAACCCAAAAGTTTAACGGGTGTGCTGTCCAGGAAGTCCCTAGTTTTGAGCGGTGAGTGCGCTGGCGCGTTGTCACGGCTAAGCAGTAGCCCGCGGAGCCCCGTGTTCGGTCGCTTGTTGCACACAGCAGTGAAAACTTCTGCCAAGCATTTGGTAGTATACCATTCGGCATTGATGCTACTTTGATTTCATAAAGGAATTGACAACAAATACCCCGTTAAATTGAAAAAAACTAGCGATCAAAATCTTCCCTGCGCTTCTCGATCGCTTCACTTTGGTAGGCGTTGTTTCGTTTTCAAACAGCCAAACTGTCGACTGGAGCTTCGTTTCTGGATCGTATTGATAAATCCAAGATTAATCACCTGTAGTAATGTCGTAAACACGCCGAAACGACCCTGCTTCAAATTTAGCAATCATATTACTGCACCATTCCACCGGTGAGTTTGTGCGGCACCCAGCGCGAAACTATCCTCCTCACGCGAAGGTACTCATGTAGAATCTCGTGTATGCTTCCCGATCCAATCTACAATATGTGCTGAATCTCTTTATACGTAATTCGCCTATTCTCTTATATTAAATTTTTGAGTGCTAAAGTAGAGCCACTGAGTGATGGCACTTATGATAGCTGCATTTAGTGATGAGGTACATTTCAAATTTCTGTTGAAAATTAAAATCAAGTGTGAGTTTACTCAACATTAGACACGTCATTCAACATTCAACATAATGATACAAAAGGAAAATGTGCCAAAACCAGTGGCGTAGCTATCGGAGGGCTATGCGGTGTAGTGCCCCGGGGCCCCCAAGAGATGTTTAAATATCTAAATCGAAAAAAGTATTTTACTATCATTTATTTTCGTTTAGTTTAACTTCGTCATTGTTTTGTTTTAAATATAATTTTATTAACAAGAAACTTAAATATATGTTATATACTAAATTATAAATAATACTTAAAATATACATTAAGTACAGAATATTATTGCGTAACTTGGCGACCTCAAACACGACCTATAAAAAATTAGAAACTTAAAAAAAAAAATCTTTGTTTCTATACGAATTATATTGCACAATAAAGCAACATTCAAATCGAAAAATAATAACCGAAACAATTAGTACATCACTATCAACAATGAAGTATTACATTGTTTAATTCACACTTGCTTATAAATAATTATGATACTTTGTAGGCATTTAAACGTCATAGGCGCCATCACTCAGTGGCTCTACTGTAGTTAGCACGTTTCCTTCTGTAACAACCGTCAAAGGGCAACCACTTCTTTCTTCATCCCTCAAAGTTAGTCGATCGGGCTTTAATTCGCTATACCAGCGGTACACGGTTACCTTAGAAGGGCTTTTAGGCGCGTAGCAGTACGATTCGTACTTATGATATTATTAAAATGGTTTATCTTTGCAGGATTAATTAAGTATATATATTTAAAGATTACATTAAAAACTTAGAAAATTTAGGATGTTGCTGTAGGTATTATTTAGGTATTTGCAATTATTTAATTTAAAAGGGTCATTACAAACTTAGAATTAAAAGTTTAGATTTTATCTAACATAAAATAAGCGTATTTTGTTGTTATTCATTTATTAGAAAGATTGCATACATGGAAATTAGGAAAACTGAAAATTGTGAAATACTCTTTCAATATAGTATTAGAGGGACTTGAGTATGTTTACATCAAATGGTATTATTTATCTTGACCTAAAATAGAAATATTAGAAATTTATTTAGTATGCTTTTCGGTTTAATTAAGTTTCTTTTCATATTATGAGAAATACAAAATTAGAATTCAAAAGTTGGCAGCTACCTTATCATAATAACATACCCGATCAACATTCAAAAGATTAGAAAAATTCGTACCCGTAATTTTAAGAAAACATAATTTCTATGATCATGGCATATAAAAACAAAGGCGCGGGGTGCAGCGCGGGGTCGGGGCGGACTCCACGCCACGTGCCAATCAGCGACGGATGGAGTTTGCTCGCACGCTATTCACAAAGCGGCGAGGCGACGACGTGTGAGTAGATGGCGATCCGTCAAGATGAATGAAAAGTGCGTTATTTGTGGGAGGGAATCATTCGTCATCTAAATATTTCTTTTGCCGCCAAAAAATGCTGCAAAAGAAATATTTAATAGGATATTCAATAGGTAAGGAATGAAAGTACATGATCAGATTTACACCCTCCTGTTTTAAGGCGGCCGAACTTTGGTACCTAATTAAAATAATGCCTCTAAAATGCCTTTGAAAATTTCACCTTAAAAGAAAGAAATAAGGTACCCACTAAGAAACCCGTTAGCAAAAATTTATTATATTTTGCCTTATTTCGGCTAAGGGCCGACATTGTATTGTTATAAAACTTTTGACAAAAAAATAGTAACCGACTTCAATAGTTACAGCAGTCATTCACTAAAAAGTTAATAATAATTCTATAAAGACCGATGGTACCGAAGCAACACTTTTGCCAACTTCTTTCTTCCTGAAACAATATGTTATCTAGAAGTCGGCGCTATCGTCGTACGTACGCGTCTATGTGTGCGTGCGCCTGTTTTCGCTAGTTATTCGGAGTAAAAATTCTATAAGTGGTTATTTTGTGACCGAACATGTTTTTTTTGCCGTTTTTATAGATAATGGTACCTATCTACACGTCGCGTTTCGTCGTGAAAAGATTTTCACTGCCATCATGGATCAAATGATGAAATTAGGGTTCCTTTTGATTTTAAATAATGATACTTTTTGTTTCATAGTGATGATCCTGATGTTAGGGTTATGCTTTTGACATAATGATGTACCACTAGGGATGCACCATAAAAAAATTGTTTTGGCCTTATCTTTGGAACGGAAAGTAGTACCGACACCCTTTAGGATTGTACCATAGGCGGTCAAAAAAAAAAATATTTTTAATGCCAAAACCTTAACGGCCTGTATCTTCTAAACGGCTGGGGTTAAACCCACGTTGATAGGTGTCTAAGAAAAGGTCTCGCCGAAATCTACCCCTCCCAAGTGTCAAAACTTTGACGGCCTGTATCTTCTAAACGGTAAGAGTTAGACTCATGTTGATGGGTGTCTAAGAAAAGGTCTCACCGAGATCTACCCCTCCCAAGTGTCAAAACTTCAAAGGCTCGTATCTCCTAAATGGCTGAAGCTAGACCCATATTGATGGTACTCTAAAAAAAGGGCTTCACGAGATCTACCTAATGGTAAAATAAAAAATAAAAAAAGTCGTAAAAAAAATAAAAATAAAATTTTGCAAATTTTGATCGGCCAATATCTCCCGAAAAGCTGGTGCTAGAGAAAACGGGTTTCAACTGTTGTAAATGGCTTGGCAGGGGCTACGTGCCACAATCAAAAAATTTTACATTTGACAGGTTTTAACAGTTTTTTGAAAGGTCTAAACGAGAATTCGGAAAAACCTGTCAAATGTAAATTTTTTTGATTGTGGCACGTAGCCCCTGCCAAGCCATTTACAACAGTCGAAACTCGGTTTCTCTAGCACCAGCCTTTCGGGAGATATAGCCGATCAAAATTTGCGAAATTTTATTTTTTATTTTTATTACTTTTTTTATTTTTTATTTCACCATTAAGTAGATCTCGTGAAGCCTTTTTGTTAGAGTACCATCAACATGGGTCTAGCTTCAGCCGTTTAGGAGATACGAGCCTTTGAAGTTTTGACACTTGGGGGGGATAGATCTCACCGAGACTTTTTCTTAGACACCCATCAACATGGGTCTAACTCTTACCGTTTAGGAGATACAGGCCGTCAAAGTTTTGACACTTGGGAGGGGTAGATCTCGGCGAGACCTTTTCTTAGACACTCATCAACATGGGTCTAACTTGTACCGTTTAGGAGATACAGGCCGTCAAAGTTTTTACACTTGGGACGAGTAGATCTCGGCGAGACCTTTTCTTAGACACCCATCAACATGGGTCTAACCCCAGCCGTTTAGAAGATACAGGCCGTTAAAGTTTTGACATTTAAAAAAATATATATTTTTGACCCGCTTTGGTACAACCCTAAAGGGTGTAGGTACTACATTCCGTTCCAAAGATAAGGCCAAAACAACATTTTTATTGTGCATCCCTAGTGGTACATCACTATATCAAAAGCATAACCCTAACATCAGTTATATCACGATCAAACAAAAAGTATCAACATGGGTCTAATCCCAGCCGTTTAGAAGATACAGGCCGTTAAAGTTTTGACATTTAAAAAAATATACAAGGTGAATTTATGAACATCGTCCAAATTCATACTGGAGCCTTGGTAAGTGATCAGCATCATGAACCAATAACGATTTTAGTAAAATTCATAAAATGAAATTTCGAGTCCCCATAGTGATTCACTCAGGACTCTGAGTGAATTACTATGGGAAGTCGAAATTTCTTTATACGAATTTCACAAAAATTGTTATCGATTCAGGGTGCTGATCACTTACCAAGCCTACAGTATGAATTTGGACGATGATCAAAAAGTCACCTTGTATATATTTTTGACCCCCTATGGTACAACCCTAAAGGGTGTATGTACTACCTTCCGTTCCAAAGAGAAAAAAAAAATTATGGTACATCCCTAGTGGATGTACAGTGGAGACCGCATCAAGTAAGACACATTGGACTTTGTACCTATCTTATATTCTTCTCTGTAGGGGCTAATTTCGTACTGCAAGTGTATAGCTTGATGTGGTCTCCACTGTACATTCACAAGTCCGACTTTTGAAATGATCGTTTATAACTCTGCACCCAATGCAAAGTTCATCGGCTGCGGCGATGTAAGTCTGATGCACTGTCATGGCGGCCGCTACCGTTCCGAGTCTTTACACTGAAGTTCGGTGACAAAAAAAAATATATATATTCTAAGAAATATGATCGCTGATTTTTCCAATAGTTTTGAGAAAAGTGTTTTTTTTTTAATGAAGTTACTTCGAAATAATTTTTATATCCATATAAAATTTAAGAATATTGGAAGTCATTGTTTTGTGCTACAATCGGAACAAAGTTTTATGAATGAAACGTATTTGTACACCTATCATGAACTTCTATGTGGTTGTAGATCTCACCAATACACTCAAAAATCTTGTGAGTTTTGAATACTTTTGATATTTTAATTGCGTAATAATTAAACAATTTTTTAATTAATATTATTGCATATGCGGAAACTAGATTTTTCGTTGATTTTTTAAGCTTTATTTGAGAAGTCTGTTTTGTTGTAATTAAGGTATGTATTCAATTATAAAATCGTATGAAATTGTGTTGGTTTTACCACCTTAAGGTATTGATTATCTCAGAAACTAAGCATTTTAGAGCTTTTAATTTTTACCAAAGGACAAATTACCTATCGCAAATGAATGTTAAAAGGACACTTGACAATCCCTAAAAAAAAATCGGGCAAGGACCTTACATGTTTTTTGCATACTTTATCATAGTAGAAATGAACTTAAACATTTTATTTGCTGATCTCGCGCTCTCCGCTCACCACGGCTACAAAGTAGTACAAAGCGAGCCGACCAGTGGGTCTACCGCGTAATTCTCATTTACATCACCATCAACTTGAGATTGAAATTTGGCGTGCGTGCGACGACGCCCGCCTAACATGCCATCTCTTTTGCACGCGTTGAATTTCGCATGCATTTGCTTGAAGTTGATACAAATGAGAATTACGCGGTAGAGCCCCAGCTCACGACACCGTCACACGGCCTAGCGTCCCCGCCCCCGCGCTTCACCCCGCGCGTTTTTTGTATGCCATGATAATCGAAATCATGTTTTCTTAAAACTCCATGTGCAATTTTTTCTAATGTTTTGAATGATGATCGGGTATGTTATTACGATGAAGTAGCTGCCAACTTCTTCATTCTAATTTTATATTACTCACAACATGAAAAGAAACTTAATTAAATCGAAAAGCATGCTAAATGAATTTCTAAACTTTCTATAATAGGTCAAGATAAATAATAACATATGATGTAAATAAACATAAGTCCTTCTAATATTATATTGAAAGACTTTTCCACAATTTTCAGTTTACCTATGTTCCATGTATGCTATCTTTCTAATAAATGAATAATAACAAGATACGCATGTCTTATGTCAGATACAATCCAAACTTTTAATTCTAATTTTGTAATGACATTTTAGATTCAATAATTGCAAATACCTAATTAATACCTAAAGCAACGTTGTAAGATTTCTAACTTTTTTAACAAAGCTTCAAATATGCATAACCTATCCACTGTCCGAAAACCAAGGATTTTAATAATACCATAACTTACGTCGAAATTAAAACGTCCGGCTATCGGTCTATTTTATTCATAAATGCCATTTGAATGAACGACTTTAGGCGACATTTAAAATTGTAAAAACTCATCGCTCGAGAATGTTCCCGACGCATATAGATCTTTTAATGAGACACGAAAATGTGTAGTGAAATTATGAACTTTTTTTCGCTAAACATATTGCGTGGCCTGGTATATACAAATATACCTATACTGGCAACTTGCTAAACAAGGACACACGAGTAGCGAGTGCTTCTCTCGCTCGGCTCGCTTTTCGCTTGAATATGCTATCATAACAATATCATCCTTATTTGTAAGACAATGAAATCTAATTTAGTTGAACAGACATTGGACAGTGCACAGGTGGTCTAGTTCTCTGGATAACGTCTTTGGTTATAGCCGGCTAGTGTTAAATGCAAGTCCGAAACTGGAATCTGCGTACTGCCCAGCAATTCTTCTATGATAAATATAAATATACCGTTACGACATGAATCCCGGGTGTCACATGTGTTACAGTGTGAACTATGAAATGCAAGTGACAGTTAGGGTTGCCAACTCTCGGTGGAACCAACCCGGGAGATTTGAACAAATCGGTGTGCAATAGGCATAGATTAAATTATGTAAAGATGTGTTAATTCGAAAACCATTTCGAGATAGGTTTAATTAGCCGTATTTTCGAACTTTTGGTCTAAAAAACCTCATGATGATGAATATTTTTACGAAAAGGCTGCAACTTCCATTTGCCCTCATGTGACGTCACTTGAGTAATGGCTGTTTAGAACTGTGTCCTTTGCTATCAAGATAAATTTATAATAATTTGTTTCAGACTAATTTGACAGCCAGATGAGAGATGAGTAGACTGACAGAGACAGACCACTTTTTTTATAAGCAATCACACATCACAGTCAGTATAATGTCTAAAATTCTCAAGTGACAAGGTAATCGGACAATTCTTTAAAAATCACAAAAAATAATAGTTAATTTATATACCAAAATAATGAAAACCATGTCCTAAAATGACGTAAATTCTATTTAAAAAAAATCTTTTAAAAATAAATCCATAGCAATTGAATGAAAGTCGGTAATATTTGTTATTTTTAATTTGCTTTGTTTTGTAGAAGCATCATTCATATATATATATATGATATGAAAAATCAAAATTTATTTCGTCATTAAATTATTTATTTCGCGTGATTTATTTATTTCGTTAATGACAATTATTTTATTTTAGAAAATCCGGAGAATTACATTGCATCCCGGGAGCTTGGGAGGTTGAACAATATTCCTGGAGTCTCCTGGGCATTCCGGGAGGGTTAGGAACCCTAGTCACAGTCCACACTCGGTACACCCTGTTACCACACATTATTACGTATCCCAACTGGTGAGCCTTATCTCCGTTCTTTGGGCAAAAATGCACGCTTCTAGGGGCATGCAGGTTTCCTCATGATGTTTTTCTTTACCGTTCAGCAAGTGGTAAGTATTAGGTTACAAAATACTATGCACATAAATTCCGAAAAACTCATTAGTGCATGTCCGATCGGCGATCGAACCTGGGTCTCAAGATTGATAGGATCCGCTATGATAGGAGAGTAGTATCTGATATCTGAAGGAAGTCAAACGACATAATTATTCTTTATTCTTTATTGGCCATGAAACATTAAACATATTACATAAAAAAACAAAAAAAAAACTGTACAAACTGTAAATTAGGCCATTATATAAATACTGACACTATTAATGAGCGACAAAAAATCGGCAGGGTCAGACGGTATACGTATGAGGGACCTAAGATATATTAGTGAACAAATAAGCCCAGTCATAGCTCACTTAATTAATTTATGTATCAAATATTCAAAATTTCCTCAAAAATTAAAAGAAGCCACAGTGCGACCTATTTATAAAAAGGGTGATCATAAAAATTATGCTAACTACAGACCTATAGCTATCTTATCTAGTATAGAAAAAATCATAGAAAAATGTATTATTAACCAACAAAATCGATTCCTTAATGAGCATGCAATTATAAACGATTGTCAGCACGGCTTTCAGAAAGATAAAAGTACATCAACATTACTTGTAAAATTTACAGATGAAATTAACAGTTACCTCAACGACAAAAAATTTGTTGTTGCTGTATTTTTCGACTTTAAAAAGGCGTTCGATACCCTTCGGCACGAGACGCTGCTTGGGGCCATGGCGGAGTGCGGGATCAGCGGACCGATCAACAGCTGGTACCGCGAGTACTTGACGGACCGCTCCTACCGGGTAAGAGTGGGCGAGGAGCACAGCGGGCCGCAGCAGTGGGCAGCGCGGCGCGGAGTCGCGCAGGGTTCCGGCTGTGGCCCGTTGTGCTACCTGATGCACGTGAACAGCCTGTGCAACGTGGTCCGCCATTGCTCAGCGTACATGTTCGCGGACGACCTGTGCACCTTGCGGGCCGGCCGCGACATGGACGAGGTCTCGCGTCTCGTGCAGGAGGATATCGACAACGTAGTGCGATGGTCGCACGATAATGGAATCGTACTCAATGCCGAAAAAACTAACCTCCTTGTCATACGGTCTCCGTACTCTTGCACCCCGGACTCTTCATGCAACCTTGTTGCACACGACTATAACTGTTTCCATAATAAGTTATCTAATTGTAAATGTAAAACAATAAAGCAAGTTCCATGTGTTACATACCTAGGAATGTGTATCGATGAAAATATGGGCTGGACTAAACATATAGAAAAAATATTAAATAAGCTACGCATATTGTTATTTAAATTCAAACATCTCAGTTACAAAGTACCAATTTCCGTGCTAAAAACTATATATATGTCTTTGGTTGATTCAATTATATCTTATGGTCTGGACTGCTATGGATCTATATTCAAAACATACATGGATAAGATTGAAAATATACAATTAAAATTTTTAAAATTCCTAGTCAGTAAAAATGTTAGAAAAAAACACAAAAATAATATCAAAATATTGTACTCAATCTGTAAAATTCTACCGGCTTCATTAAAATATAAATATATAATTGCAGTAAATAGCCATAGCACCCCAGATCATAAGATACCTAAACAGCATGGGCTCAACACGAGAGCTGCTGCGCAAGGGAAATATGAAACTGTAAAAGTGAATAACTGTTTTGGCGGCAGAATGTTAAAGCGCAAAATTCCAATGTTATATAATGAAATGCCTATACATATAAGATCTGAACAAAATAAAAATAAATTCGCGAAGTTATATAAAACTTACCTTTTACAAAACATGAAAACATTGACAGATTAAAATAGCATTTTATTATTTACTATTAATGTACCTAACTACTTATAATTTAGTACATAACTATCTAATTTATAGAAAAAGAAGTGCGACTCCCTCCCCACAGACAAACCAAATTTCTAATTGGTTTTGTGGGATGTATTTAGATTAAGTTATCTTTGAAATAAATAAACATATTCATTCATTCATTCATTCATTGCATTTATCAAAGTGACCTTAGATCTTTTAGCGATGAGATATTTTTTATCGCGAACTGTAGTCGATATAGGTCAGGGATGGCGAACCAATGGCACGCGTGCCACTGATGGCACGAGACAAAATATTTTGGGCACGCCAGCAATCGAAACGGTTTGTATTTTAGTTCAAAGTAACAAAGTTCACTATGAAGTTATGATAGTTTTATTATTTTTCCAATAATTATCGTCATATATTTAAGAGCTTGGCTCTTATCTATGTAGCTCTCTCCATTGAGTTCTGTTCATTGCCAACTCCTTCAGTTCTTGATGACACGACTCTAGCCTTTTCCAATAATCAATAAGTCAAATTTATTTGACGGCACGTCTATAGCCTCAATGACGTCATTAAACAATTCTTTATAAAAAATGGCACGCTGATAAATAAAGGTTCGCCATCCCTGATATAGGTGGTCTTTTCGTGGAATGAAGTCGAATGTGCGAAAATAAAGACCTCGTTATTGTGATTTATTTAAACAGATGCTCGTTTGTTCCATGTTGTAATCATAAACCTTATTAAACTTGTAACATTTATTTAACAAAATGACATTTCTACGTCTTTTTTTTTGTGTTCCCGCAAGCTACGCTATGAAATATCTAATTATTCTGAAGCTTCTTTAATATCATAAAAAGGTCTGTTTTTGCCTATAGTATTTCTTATTTTTTTATTAAGTAGAAAGTTTTTTTTTTTTTTCTTGGCGTCGGCTATTTTAAGCGCCACTTTTTGCCAGTGTCAAGTTAGATTCTATTAAGTTAGACTTTCAGAGCGGTTTCGCAGCCGGATTGTGAAATACTCGCCTTTTTCTAATTAATCGAAACACAACACTTAAATTCAACAAAACCTTATTACAATTTTGAAACTCTAATTTACATAAACCAATGGAAACCTTGCGATGGCAGCATACACAATACATAGATAATAAGGTTTTGTTGAATAACTATTGAGTGAATTTTTAATTTAAGTGTTCTGTTTCGATTAATTAGAAAAAAGCGGGTTCTTCACAATCCGGCTGCGAAACCGCTCTTAATATAATTCGATTTTCGATAATCGTAAATTAAGATGTCAAATCCTAAAAGAATATAAAATTCACGACTATAATAGAAAACGAAATTATTTTAAAAATAGAATAATATTATATTATAAAATGTCTGTTTTTGCACGTAGTACATTATTTCTTCTATTGTTTTTCGCTCGTTTTAGTTCTTCCTTGTGATTTCGTTACCAAAATAAGAATCGACCCCCGAGAACACTTAAAACCAAAAATGTTACATTACATCAATCAAGTGTTCCAAAAGTTACGCAACACAAAAATCTATTAAGGCTGGGCTGTTCTGATGAAGACTGGAGAGTGAGATGTTATTACGTCTCAGCCCTAGGGTTGTCAACTCTCGAAGGAACCAACCCGGGAGACTGGAACAAATCGGTGGGCATTTGAATGAAAGTCGGTAATATTTGTTATTTTTAATTTACTTTGTTTTGTAAAAGCTTCATTCATATTTGATATGAAAAATCAAAATTTATTTCGACAGTAAAATATTTATGTCGCGCGATTTATCTATTTCGTTTATGAAAATTTATTTTATTATACAGGCGGTAGAGCTGATGCCGGGCTCGACGGTGGAGGTACCACCATCTTACTTGGAGACCCCCTCGAAGTAATTCGGGGGAGAGTAGGAGGACAGCTCACAGGTAAAAAAACCAGGAGGCCCATCGTGCCTGGGACCGATGGATGGCGGTATATCCATCCCTAATAGCCGGGCCTTATATGGAACAGACTGGTGACGGGCAGCGGCGTCACTGGTGCGAGGCTTCCGGCACCGCGCTCGCCAACCCGCTTACCCAGCGTGTGTGAGTATGGGTAATTCTTCCAGGATGACCGCCGGGAGTGACAAAGTCCTGGAAAGGCTTATGTGCAGCAGTGGCCGAACTAGGCTGATGGATGGAATTATTTTATTTCAGAAAATCCGGAGAATTTATTGCATCCCGGGAGCTCGGGAGGTTGAACAATATTCCCGGAGTCTCCCAGGCATTCTGGGATTGTTGGGAACCCTACTCAGCCCCGAGAAGGAAAGCTAGTCATCTAATAAAGATGAGAGTTCATAGAGCACTCAGTCACAAGTTCTCATAACGCAAGCATAATCTGTAATAAGCGGACGTGACTGGGAAACAGATGGAAACTGTGCCTTCCCCGACTCTCTGCCAAAAACCTGATGGGCTTACTAAATTACTTTGCAATGTTTACTCCATCCCTGGCGTATTCAAGTCGAAAAGGAGAACTCATGCTCACCAAAGCTGAATCTAGATTGGAGTTTTTTAGGGTTCCGTAGTAGTAGGGTAAAAGGCAGTGGCGTGCATAGAACTTTTTTCCGGAAAAGCAATCAGAAGGTCAAGCTTGACAATAAAAAAAATATGAAAAAATTTAAATAACACTTTGAAAAAAAAAGTTCACTCTATGGTAGGTAGTGTCTACCCTGGCGTCATACAAACTTTCTTTTTTCAAAGTGTTGTTTAAATTTTTTCATTTTTTTTTTGTCAAACTTGACCTTCTGATTACTTTTCCGGAAAAAAGTTCTATGCACGCCACTGCTAAAAGGTACAAAGGAACCTTTATGGTTTATGGTATAGCCTCATAACTTTAGCACCGTTAAAGATAAAGACTTAAAATTTGGCACAAAAATTTCATTAATTTGCCTACATATCACAATGTAAAAAAAAAAAGAAAAATTTGAAATTGTTTAAAATATTTCCAAATAAAAGTGAGAAAAATAAAAAATATTATCCTAAAAATACAATATGGGTATCAAATTGTAGATATTAAACAGCTGATTGTAAAAATATATACTTGGAAGTCTGATTAGAGCTGAAAAGTGACCCCACGACAAGTGTGTTGAACACAATTTTGTATAGCGAAGGCTCCAATAGCATTCACTGTGTCTTTGAGTCGGCCAATCACGGCCGACCTAGTGTCGCATGACAACTTTAGGAACCAATCATGAGCCTTTTGCCCTTTTCAGTCTCTGGTGCCATTTTCGAGCGACACTTTGTTCGAAACGAGTCCTTGTATGTTTTTTTGATTTTCCGAGGACAACAAACATAATGATACAGTGCACACACACTATCAGTGTGCGGAAGCTGTAGATTGCCGTACTAAAGTTAAAGAAGACACTGTTTTGGATGGTATCGTAAAAAATCTACCTCAGGCTGTTTCGAGGTCACCCTATTGTGTTTCAACAGGACTCCGCACCGGTGCACAAGGCCACAACCACCCGGTGGATCGGCAGGGGAAGACCGATTCGGAATAAGTTGAATTACCAGTACCCCTGTATAAACGGGTCATTAAAGCCTTCAATCAATCAATCAATCATCAATAATCAAAGCCACCTACATCACTATGTATACTACAATAAAGGCATGTCTTTTTAATCTTAATATGACCGATATTCTACGGGGGCAAAGTGAAAAATTTTAGGCCTGGCAGCGAAAGCTGACTTTTCACGTGACTCAAAACGTGTTATAGAGATGAAAAATTAACAAAAAGTTATATAATTAAGACAGAAGTCAGTGAGTGTCATATCTAGTGATCAGGATGGATCTTACAAGAAATCCTACTTGAATATTTTTAAATTTGTTGTTGAGTTATCAAACATTTAAATGTTTAAAATGATCGAACAGACTCTTTAGAAACTTTTGCAAACATGAAATTTCTATTGCCAGCAAACTATCAAAAACTAATATTTTTGCCGGGACAATACTTACGTTCATTCCAGTCTTATTTAAAATGCTATATCCTTTGTAAACTTGACATATAACAACGAGTGTAGGAACAAAATAACAAAGGAATCTTAATGATAGAAACATTATTTCAGTGCCAGCCCGAAAACTTTTCGCCTTGCCCTTGTAACCTATTCCTAATCGTGCCGAAATAAACATGAATATCATTTCATATAATAACGATTTACGACACAAATTTCTTTCGGAGCAGCCAATATCTCCCGGAGCCATAGGGAAATATTTCAATGAAAGTAGAAATAACATTATGTAAAAGAGATCGGCAGCGTTCGCCTTTCTATTTCATAGATGGGTTCAGATATACGCCAATCGCTCGCCCGTTTCCCGCCCCTGAATACATTTTTTTTATTAAAATGCCCATCTCTCATGGCTCATAAAAAAGTAAAAAAAGAAAGGTACTACTAAAATATTAATAAATTATCAAAGGAAACTACATCCCGCCATACCGTCATTCATAACTGGTTTACAACTGAAAGACTTAGGTTTCGAAACGTAACATTTGCATGAAGTAGGCTGAGAAAATTTTCCGCATATTAGTGGCGTAACTTTGAAACACATATAAAGCTCAGAATTCCCTATTCTTGAAACCGTAAAACAAAACCAACAAACATTTCCGCCACATCACCCTCACGGCTATTACCTTTCCCAAGCGTACGCCTCACGCAAGTAATTTTAATTCAATATTTTTGCGGCTGTCACTTATTCCACTCGTACTTCTACAATTTCATCATTATTCTATGTATGTAAGCGGTTTACAAAGGAGTTTTCAGAGTGCGAAGTCACAAAGGTGGCATGACGCAACATTTTCCATTGAGCGAGCCACATTTCCATCAATTCTGGGCCGTCAACCTCGCAATAAGCCCTGGCTCACGCACTTCCGACCTGACACGTTAAGAAAAGATTTTTCATGTAGATTTTTACATTTAAGATGGATCCGTCCCCTGACTTCCGCAATCCCGGTTGATGGGCAAAGCAAGCCGGACCGAAGGGAAAACACACGCTCGTTTCTCTTAATTTATGACATCCATAAAATCTCACGCGGTTTTATTGCCTACTTATCATATCTAAGAAATGCATACAATAAAAACTAGTCATTAAAAACTCACCTTGAGATCTAAATCCATGACTAAATGCTTTCCAAAAGACGTGCCTCCGGTCTTCTGTATGTGTAAGAAGACCATGACGTCATGCGCATCTAGGTCGAACCTGAAGTCGTCGTGGAGGACCTCGTCGTAGGAAAGTCCTGGCTGGGTCATGACGTCAGGCAGCGGTCGGCCTGGCGCCTCCGCGTAGCTAAGCGCCAGGGCTGCTTCGGAGACCCGCTCTCGAGGTGACACAGCACACACCTGCGAGAGACCTCATTTGTTACTGTCAGCTTCAAATTACCGGTCGACGACGTGAGATCATTTATGGCGAGCTTTATATAACAGGAGACATGGCGCTCTTAAGGTGATATACCGTGCTAGCAAAGGTCCCCGTTACTCCACGCAGAAAGACCCGCAGTGCGAAAGGGACGGAATCGAGGAAAATTGTCAAAAAGTCGGTTTTAAATTAATTCAAAATTAACTAAAATAGCTACAAAAAATTCCATAACCAGTAATTTAGGTGTAGTTAAAACCCATCTAAATAAATATTTTTCAAGTCTGTATGCTATCCTAATTTGTCAGAATATCAAAAAAAGGGTAAATTTAGACCTGGTTTCAATAATTATTTCTATCGAATGAAATTCCTCCTATCGCGTTTCTGATAAACCAAAATCTAGTAAAAGGTCCCAAAATTGTTATACTAATTTATTTTACTTGGAACTTCATTAAAAGAGCAGATAAATAACTTCAAAAAGTGTCAATTTTCACGGTATAGCCCCTTAACATCCTACCTACAGTGTGCAACTTTCGTAACTATTATTATTATTGGGGTGTGAAAGCTTGGTATTCTTACACATACAGATACAGAAGAATAGCTTTAATTAACTGTGGATGATAACAAACACTTGTACTGTTTCACAATTTAATTTACAGCAAAATTAACCCCAACTAGTTTCGCCGTATCGGCATTCTCAAGGGAATAATGCCGATAAGGCGCAACTAGTTGGGGTTAATTTTGCTGTAAATTAAATTGTGAAACAGTACAAGTGTTTGTTTTCATCCATGATGATGTTTCACCAAGAGCTGACAATCGCAAGTATTAACTTTAATTCACTGTATTGTTAAACAAGAGTAGCCATTACAAAAACACATTTCGGACTAAGCTCAAAAAATATTTTTTATAGACAATTTAGAATTTATCCATAATTATCGTAAAAAATATCAAATGATATTTTTGTAAATGGAAAATCTAGGTAATATAAAATGTCTCGATCGGACCAAACAAACAACAAAGAACAATCCTCTTAATTAAGAACTGCAGAAAGCTACTTCCAAAGTTATTTATTCTGTTACGTTAATGCTTCGTCCCAAGCAGTTGATCAGAGAATCAAAATAGTTCTTAAGAGTATGACATAGCCAAAACAAAAACCAGTTCCGGGCGTGGCTTATTCTATTTTACGATAGCGCGCGGGGGGAAATTCGTCCCGGTCTCTAAGCTCGCGTCACCATAGCAAAAATACGAATAGAGTGGACGAGGCAGGGTCAAAAGTAATACGTATTTTATTTTATCTAATTTATTAGTGTATTTCGATCATCGTCACACGGCATTGATCCTACTTGCTATCACGTCGGGATGTAAATTTATTATGGTCGGCTAAAAGTGGTTTTCTGAGTGTTTGATTTATCAGTTGACCCTCGGAACATTTCAGACACTCCTTTAGAGATACATAATAATATTGTGACGGTTAATTGTGACAATACGCATTCTTTAAATATTTTTCGCCCGTTGAGCTGGTTTTACACTTGCGGGAAAATAAATTGGACCAAAAATTTCTTTACAAAAATTTTTTACTAAAGTTGTTATTACAAAAAGTGGAAACTAACAAATATTCTCAGAAGGAATGCACCACGTCACTATCTATCTCACTGTAGCCTATATCAATTATGCCTCTCTCATTCAACCACGTTTAACTGCGTTACTATCTCATTCCAACTCATTTTAAATAGCGTCACTATTTATCTCACTCTAACGCGTGTTAAATGGCATTTCTAATGAACGTCAAATATTTTTACTGCCCGCCACTCTTTCATTTTAAATTCTAATTATTTTAAAAAATACGCAGCTCCTTTGGTAGTAAAATAGCAATAACTTTTTTTTCAAAAGTAATACACAGAAATTGCCAGATCATTTGAAAAACAATATTTGATGAGCCGTTATTTAAGACAATTAGCAAAACTAACATAGAACATTTTTTTTCAGGGTGTGGTGTCGAACTAACCTAATTACAAAAAATTGCTCATAAATTGGGTTTTTATTTTTTCTTCCTGATGTTACAGCATTTCAAGGTTTATTTTTGACTTTATCAATAGCAGGACTATTCAGAGTTGCGCAACAAAAATTTTATTCTTAGAATTTAGAACTGGTTAGCTTTGACTCTCAAAAATCTATTCGAATTTATAAAAGTACCATCAACTCGAAGACTATCTACTTTTTGCTGAGGTCATAATTTGATATTCTGGTCAGTCATGAGCTGGCCTAACAGCCTTCCAAGGGAAAGCGTTGACTTTTGGGACACCTGTTTACCCTTGGGATAAATCGCCAAGTGTTTAAAATATAGAAATTTATTTGTATCATAGTTGGAAATGTTCAGGTCCCTTTACGCAAAATGAAAAAACAAAACTCTTTTAGGATTAATTTGTTGTCCCTATGTTTGTCTGTTTGTCCGTTTGTCTAGGCAATTTTTCTGGGTAAAATCAATAAATGCTAATATTTACAGCCCTGTAAAATATACATATTATAACGTTTTTATGGCCTTTTGTTTAACTTTTTCATACAAATTTTCTCCTTATGAAAATATAGAGATCAACACTTCACATAATATTTTGCATTTGAAAGAAAGCACAGAAAGGAACTGTAGAACAAATAATGTAAAAAATATAAAACCATATCTTTCTATTCTAAAGGGATTAATAATTTACTGTTTGTTCAATGTGGCGATAGCTTTGTTTATTTTTTTTTCTTTGTTACAAAGATAACAAATATTTTCATACAAGGTTTTCCTTAAGGGCTATTTCTCCGAATTTGTAATAAAATATTAAGAAATAATTATAACGGTAAAGTACAACTTTTAGCTAAGACAATTTATTGTTAAAAGTTTGCTAAATGCATAAACATATTTTAATGATATTATGGTATCTTCAAAATAATTGGGTTTTCCATAAGCGTGATATCAGATTATTTAAGAAATTTACGGCTGGTATCACGACGACGGATAAGCCAATTATTTTATTACTATTGTAATATAATTAAAAATATGTTAATGCATACAGCAGACTTTTAACTATAAGTTTTCTTAACTAAAAGTTGTATTTTTACTTATTGAAATTGTATTTCTCATCAAGAAGTGCAAGATGACAAGATATTCAGAATAAGTTAATTGAATTTGTGAAATGGTTTCAGGTCAAAACAGATTTCCATGAAACGGTAATTGTTTATACTTAGCAAAGTGTGTAAACTTAGTCATCTTAACATGAACGACGCCTGTATTTCTCTCTTTTTTATTTCCAGTATAGATAAAAATATACAAACTTGTTAAACTTTGCGTAAAAACGAGGCAATATTGACGATATCCTGACAGCTATTATGATGGTTTTTTATCAAATTTTGCTTTTTGGGCTGTATAGAGACGTAGTTAGATGTCACTAGAAGACATGAAAAAAGATATGAAGAAAATAAGCTGTAGACTTCACATTCGGTTTATACCTATTGTATGAATTTTAAGAAAAATCCAGGGGTAAAGGGACTCCTCTTAAGGAAAACCTTGTATTAAACTATTTGTCATCTTAGTAAAAAAAAAATTCAAGGAAAAAAATAAACAAAGCTATCGCCACATTGAACAGTAGATAATCAATCCCTTTAGAATAGAACAACATGGAATTCCTTTCTGTGTTGACTTTTAAATGCAAAATATTATCTCAAGTGTTCATCCCTACATTTTCATAGTGAGAAAATTTGTATGAAAAACGTAAAAAAAAAACGTAAAAACCTAAAACGTAATATAAATAAAAACGTCAAAAGTATGTTTTTACAGCTCCATAAAGGGCCGTTTATATTGGTATTTATAAATTTTACCCAGAAAAAATTGTCTAGACAAACGGACAGACAGACAAACATAGGGATAACAAATTAATCCTTAAAGAGTTTCACTGTTTTCATTTTGCGTAACAGAACCTGAACATGTACCGACAGGATTATCTACGATCTAATAATTTTGCCATGCACTGTAAATATTTCAAAATAAATTTCTATATTTTAAATGCTAGGCGATTTATCCCAAGTAAGTGTACCTATATAATTTGCAAAAAACTTCACTTATTGGACCTGAAATGGTGAGCCAATACTAGAGGGTAATTTCACGAAAAGGTCATTGACCTTTGTTACAGATCTCAGTAAGTATAAGTAAATTAATTTGGGTTTCAATAACGATCACAAAATTATTCTTTTAGAGTAGCATATATTATTTTCCCGCATAAAAGTATGAATTCATTCCAAATTCATTCAGTTTTGTTGTTATGACTATGGCACGATGTAGCTAAATCACTCATACGCATATTTTGTTGAGTTTTTAACGGCAGGAATATGATGCTCTTCGAAATATTACTTTATAAAATTAATTTCAATGTGTTTTGAAGTAGTTTTGGGAGATATTTATAGCTTGCAAAAAAGGGCACAGGTTCCACGTCTTACGTGCGCCAACGCTAGGCGTAGACTGACAATCAATATCTTGCTGCCGCTGACTGCATCAGTGGATTTACGTATTTTTGGAAAAAGGGGGTGCTTTTTTGACCCGAATAACGTGGTATTTGGAAAATGAATAGATATCATTCACACTAATTTTATTTAAAAAAAACCAACAAAATCGCGAAAGCGATACCCGAAACAAAATCGATAAGAAGTGTGCAATAGAGGGTTACAAAAAAATTCATTGACAGTACAAATATGAATCGATTAACGTGGTTTGTGGAAAATGAATACCTTAAAGTTCAACCAAAAACATGTATTTTTTTTATGGCTATACGTAACCTATGGCTAGACGCTGCCAGTCTCTGCAGACTGGCACAGAATAGAGAAGAGTTTCGTGTGGTGGTCGCCGACATCCGCTAGGATATGGCACCCCCAAGAAGAAGAATACGTAACCTAATTATTGCAACAAAATCATCCGAAAGCTGACATTTTATTTCTGTTTGTATTTTCGTTCCCCTTAAGGGCGCACCGAGCGTTTGCCTTTGTCTCTGTCTTTTTCTTTACGTGTAAAGAGTACAGAAAATTTCCAATCTTTCGCGCTTTTATAATGTTTTTCGTTGTTATTATCATTATATTGTTCTTAAATAAAAACCATCGTGTATAAACGTTCCAGTCGTCTTTATTTTAGTAAATGAATCATAACATCAAATTACTTATTTATATAAAAAAGTAGGGAAATAGAGGAAATAATTACCCCTCAAGAGGTAACTTTGCGTATTTATTCTATCGAGTCAACTTTATCAAATCGTGTTTCCATCGTGTATACAGTCTAGTATATATTATATACCCAGTAACACCAATATATTTCCCCAGATTTTAATTTAATTTTTTACTACTTCAAACAAGGGTTATAAAAACGTGTTTGTATGTGTAAATTGAGATAAGTGAAGGAATTAATGAAATCCCGCCTACGATTGAACCTTACCTACAAATATCTGCCTTCTACTTGTATATTAGCTCATATTATACTCCAATTGAAATGTAAAATTAATTCATTTATAAATAATCTTTTAATCCGAAATTAAAAAGCGTCTTGATATTTATTCTCAGATAGACTTTAAACTTAAGGGTCCGTTTCGCCAAACATGCTCTCGCGTTTGGACAATTTAGCATATTAAAACAAATTATTTTTAACAAATTAAATTTGTGTAGGTAGTTAAGGAGTTGAACTACATTATAATTTTTCAGATTTCACACAAGTATCACAAGCATCGGGAAAAAAATCGGAAAGATCACTAAAATCACGAAAAATGTAATTTGGCGTTGCAAACAGAAAAAAAAATTTTTTTTTTGTTCCAAATTGAAATATATATTTTTTACGTAAAGAGTTCAAAGTATCTTTATTCATATAAAATATTAATAATTTTTTCCTTTCGTTATTTAAAAAGAAATACGCAAACTTCCAAATTCTTTTTGCGTAATTTTTCTGTACAGGAAAAATGTAGAATGTTTGAGTATTTCTTTTAAAATAACGAAAGGAAATAAAAAATAATAAAAATCTGTAAAGGCTACTTTCATTTCTTTGCTCTATAAAAAAATATTTTAGTTTGTAGTTAGATCAGTAGACTGATCATACTAGTTCCAAAGCCAAATTACGTTTTCCGTGATTTTACTGATGTTTCCGATTTTTTTTCTCAATGATTGTGATGCTCGTGTCAAATCTAAAAAAATTTAATGTAGCTCAACCCCTTAACTACCTACACAAATTTTTTTTGTTAAAAATATTTTATAGCACACCGTGCGTAAAATGACCACAAAGTCGGCATTTTCCGCACTTGTGCTATAAAAAATTATACGAAACTCGTGTGAGAAACTTTTTCTCGACTCGTGTGATTTTAATATGCTAAATTGTCCAAACGCGAGAGCATGTTTGGCGAAACGGACCCTTAAGGCGCTTTATGCTGCGAAAGTGCTGCAACTTTAGAAAAAAAACATTATTTACTTACTACAATTTATTGAAAATCTGCTCAAGTAAATGCGTAGATACCTATATAGCATTGAACTATTTTTAAATAGCATGGTTTTCATAGTCAACGTCTTTGATGAGCTAAAAATTTTACTTTTGCTAAAAACGGCCGCTTTACTTTAACACTTGAGCAGATTTTCAATCATTATTATTATTCTTGTAAGTAAATATTCTTTTTTTTTCTAAAGTGGCAGCACTTCTGCAGCATATAGCGCCTTAAAAGTAAACAAACATCTTGTCATGTTAAATCCGAGGTGCGATTGTGTAAAGAAATAGTCATGAAATCGTCTATCGCTATTGCTTTAAAAGGTAACGTGATTGGCTAGAAATGACGTGACTCATCACTTCTAGCCAATCACGCGTACTTTTGAAAGCAATAGCGATAGATGTTGAAGTTAGACAATAAGGCATCAGAGAAAACAATACTAAAGATTTCACAATGCGTCAAAAAGATCCGAGTAGTTGTCATAGTGACGGAGTTTCATCTCCCGTAACAATTATCGTCGAATGATACATTCGTAAATATTGTACAGTTGAGTGCTCCGGAGAGTAGAGCCACCCCAGCATTGTGGCGACCTTGAGACGCCCTCTTTCCACGCCAATAGTTAGCTTCAGTCGAGCCTCGAGCGACCCCTCTTCAACCGACCCCGTTAGAATTGGCACCCAGTCTACAAAATCACCTTTAAGGGGAGTGCATACTTTTATTGTGCAGTTAGCAACTTTATGTAGCAAAAAAAAACATGTGCCCTCTTTAAGAGGATAGTTTCCGCAAAACCATAATTTATTCTTCCTAGTTTGAAGAATTTAGCAATACTACATAAAAAAGAAAAAATATGTATTTCTTTCGGGAATATAATACACACTCATATCGAAACAGAATCCTCAGAAGTCATTTCAATATAAAGAAATAAAGTGCCAAAGATGGCTCTAAAAAAAGTTTTCATGTCGAGGTTTAAGTTTATTAAAGTAAAAACCCGTTCATATTATTTATGGATTAGATTCTGTGTGAACTTTATTAAACTCTTAACAGGACATATATTTTAAAGCACCTTTGCTTTTTTTTTAAATAATAAAATGAGTGAAAAAAGTTGTCATTTTGACTTTTTTCCAGAATCCGTCCCTCTCACACTGCGTTTCTTTCCGCATGAAGTAACAGGGTAGTATGCAAGCGGAACCTATCCTCTTAAAGGCAGAACCAAAGCAGGTATCTGCTCTATTTCTGATTTCATTATTTTAAACTAAATCCAAACAACCATCTCATCCCGGTCCATTAATCTTAATCAAGCCAACAACAAACAACTTCGTTAAATGTAGAGCATTTTTCTCCGACAAATGATTAATTTGCACAATCTACGACACAATACAAATGCCAAATAACAACTCGAATGGAGGACATTTTCCTCCCCCGAAATTACTCGCAATAATTTTCTCGAGAATCCAAGACGCGGTTACATTAACAGTAATCGCGAAGGGAAAGAATATTTTTAATATCTTACGCTTTCCTTGAGGGGGAGGTTAAGAGGATGTGGGGGTAAAGGGCGCCTGGCCTCGTCCCCGGGTGTTTGTTCGACTAATGAAGTGGGCAGCTCACCCTTTAGTCACTCGGCTATAGATTCGCAATCAGCACCCATTGAAGATCGACACAGCTTGCGGCTCCCACTGTTGCCTAATCGTTGTTAATAAGCACTCCATTTCAGATTAACAACCTCAAACTGCTAGCTACGAAAGTTATGTACGTATGAAATTGCCGAAATTTTCTTACAGATTCATGAGTTCATAGTTCTTGTAATTCAATAGCTATTTCAATTAATTTGTTATTTGTTTCAAAGTTGATTTCAAGGTTTTACATTATCAAATTTAGTTTTTTTTTTTTCAGTTTGATTACAAAAATTAAATCTTCAAAAACAGTTCGTCCTAAACGCCATCCATTTCCATGATAAGATTCGTAATAACTTTTTACGGCTGACACTTTTCAAAAATTAAATTAATGTTACCGTTAGCTTAATGTTGTCTCATTCATACACAAAAGAAACTACATAATTTGGATTTATCATTCCTAAAAAAAATGCAAAAATGTTAGTACTGAAAACTGAGTTTCCATCAAATTCTCTATAGAAAACGTCAATTTCATATGTAAAGAACTAACATTATTCTCCCTTCTGGATTTTCTTAACTAAATAACAATCGGAATTTAGAAAAAAACGCTTTTTCACATCGATCGCATAAGTTTGCGATTACATTAAAAGCCTTTTACATCATCGGACGCGAAACCGTACACCCTTTTCAATTATACTAAGCCAGAGAAATCCGATCTGGCGCCAGACATTCAACACGGTAACAATCTATTATTTTATAGACACTAGAGAGGTCTAGCGTATCTGCTGACTAGACAAAAAAATTGCTGCAAATACATTTTTGCTTAGTGTCGGGAGCACTGAGTGAGGCAAGAAATTTAAACTTTCATTACCCCAGGCTATAAACAAGCTGTGGTAACCTTATTGCTCACTTTTGCGGATAACCGACCAGTCTGGGGAAGGTGAAGCCTTAGACGAGAATTTCAACAAATAAGGTCGCTACTCTGGAAATGGTGTCGTAATTAAGGCTATATGTAAAAGTGTTAGCGTCCCTGTTACTCCATATGTGAAAAAACCCTCAGTGCGAGAGGGACAAATTCGTGGAAAAGTAACAAAAGGTCGGTTTTTTAGTAATATAAATATGTTTATATACATATATTAGTAATATAAATATGTTTAATGTGTTTACTCTTATCTTTGATTTCGTGACATTTACACGCTCCTTTGTTTATTTTTTCTTTATTTTCTTTTTCACCCAAAGGTTGCCTGGAAGATATTGCTATTAGCAATAAGTGCCGTCTTTGTACACTGTAAAATATTTTTAATGTTTTTTTTTTATGTTTTTGTGTAAATGTACACTAAGCGTAATAAATAAAATAAAATGTACTAAAGTTGCTATCAAAATTTCGTTTAACCAGCGGGCCTATTATGTATCTCTAGTTGCCTTCTGTACTGGGTGCCTATCATCAAAAACATAGATATACCATCGAATTCCGATTTCCTAAGGATATGTTCGCACTTCAAGTGACGACACAGATTGTTAATAGTTCAATACCCACTAAAGGCAATTTTGAAATTTCAGTTTTTATCTATGGTTTTGATGATAGGCACCTAGTACAGTTGGCCACTAAAGATACAGAATAGGGGGGCAGGTCCTAGATACCGTTAAAACCCATCTATTAAAATATAATTGCAGTCCATATGTCATTCTAAATTATCAAACCAGGAGAATTGGTGTCGAAAAAGACCTCATTTCAATAAAGCCGAATTTTTCCAATCGCGTTTCTGTTTAACAAATCCCTAGAAAAAGATTCCAAAAATAATATACTATTTTATCAAAATAAAACATTATTTACTGAACTAGATATGCAAGTTCTAAAAGTGTCCATATTTTTTCCGTAGCGCCTTAAAAAGCCCGGGCTATTTCTAGATTGCGTGCAAATCGTATTTGGCTTCGTCAGTGATCCGTATCAAGTAGCTAAGTTACGTAGAGTGGTATCGTAGGCCGAGGCCAGGTGTTATCCAGATCATTATCGATGCACAGCATGCCCTGGCTCGCACTCCCCGACAACGGCAAGACAAGTCCAACTCGCCATATGTGGATACTCGATGCACCCGAACACACGCGTGTAAAGGAACGCAATTTTATTCTTTGTACCACCTTTGCAAGGCGAATTTTAAGTGCATGACCAAAAACGGAGCTGGTATTCAGAGTCGAAATGGAGGAAGCATGCAGTATATCGTGCCTTTCAAGGGCAAACTCATAAATAGTCAATTCTCGAACTGTAGACCAATACTAATGGAAGGGACATCGTATCATGTTTGGCCATCAATGCAACTACGACACGAAGACTGTGGGCGTCAGACGATTTCAATAAGCCAATATTTTATTCCTAGTCCTTCATCTCACGTGAATTTTCCGTATACTGCGGTTTACACAGCTATATTACAAGACTAATCGAATGGGCGGAGGTAGGCATGTATTTATATATGTAACCTATTAGTATGTAGTATATAGGATGGGATTTGGTCGGCCGCCTGGATTCATGCTGGGGGCTCGGTTGTTGATCATTGAATCTTGTTCCTGGTCCCTGGCCGGGTCTCCGCTATGGGTTCGGGCGGTTGATTGGATTTCAATTTATCATTTTAATCGTATATATATACTATATATATTGCTACATAAATTAAATAAACCTTTAATTTTGTTCATGTATATTTATTATTGTATATTTATTACATATAATATATATTTATTACATATAATATATTTTTATCAGATTAAATTTGACTTGTAAAAAGTATATACATACTTTGCAAAATAAAGTATTTGAATTTTGAATTTGAACTTTATTATAAAATATAATTCAAACACATGAATAGATATAATCAATATATCAGCGTGAGATTGCAAAATCTGGTAGTTTATAAAAGCACGAGGTTTTTATTAGATAGTTTACTTTATGAACTAACTAACAAAAATCTATGTCACAAGTAAAATTTTAAAATCACGCAGCTTTGACAATAACCTTGCGGCATAAAATAATCTCAGTTTAATCAGATTTTTTCATGATAGTAGGTAGTAACCTTGTTCCTAATTACTAACCGAGTCTCCAGTATAAATTCAGGCGGTTGATTAAATTTCACCTTGTATAGTAGCGTCAAAACAATTCGCTTAGATTAAATTATGTTAAGGTGTGTTAATTCGGAAACCATTTCGAGATTGGGTTTAATAAGTCGTATTTTAGAACTTGTCATGCTAAATAACGTTACCCTGCGAGGTGTCCACGGAAGACCAGCGTCGTGGTACAGAATGGTGCCATGACACATGCTGAGTGGAGGCCTTTTGGGTGTCACTTCTGTTTTGTTTGTTATTGATTATATATTGTATTTTAATTGTGTGACACCAATAAAGTTTTTTTCTATTCTATTCTAAAACCTCATGATGATGAATATTTTTACGAAAAAGCTGCAGCTTCCATTTGCCTTCGTGTGACGTCATTTCAGAAATGGCCTCAGATAAAGAACCGTTCTAGTTCTTTATCTGAGGAAATGGCTGTTTAGAAATGTGTCCTTTGCTATCAAGTTAAATTTATTATAATTTGATTCCGACTGATTTGACAGATGGATGGATGGAAAACGTACAGAGACGGACCACTTTTTTAAAAAGCAATAATCTTATAAAAAATCATACTTTATCATAGGGTTCTGTATTGTGGGTGATAAATTTAATTTTGTAATTTTTTTCATGAATTTCTCAACCGCTTTATTTTTCCTATGATCTTTACGTAAACACATATTACCATGATTCTTTTTCATATTTTTCCACCTGTTTTGGCGATAATGGGGGGACATACATTTCTTATGGTTTTTCAAGGATTTCTCGAAATAGATGCAATTAAATATAGCCAAACTATATATTTTTACAATCAACTTTTTAATATCTACAATTTGATACCCACATTGTATTTTTATGATAATATTTTTATTTTTCTCACTTGTGTTTTGGAAATATTTTGAACAATTTCCAATTTTTCATGTTTTTTTTACACCGTGATATGTGGGCAAATTAATTCTATTTTTGTGCCAAATTTCATGTCCTTATCTTTAACGGTGCTAAAGTTATGATGCTGTGACTTACGGACGGACGGAAAACGGAGTCTCACCTTTTAGAAGGTACAAAAGGAACCCGAAAAATAACTTTTTCATAAATTATTTTTAGCATCGTGTTGTTTTTGGGCTATTTTGGTCTTCGGTGTTGCAATTTTACTTGATACGGACTATATACATACATACAAGTATACAGAGTGAAGTTTGCAAATCCAACAGACTGTCGTGTTTATGCAAAATGTTTGCGGTGTCCAGACGCCTACATGTGCAAGTTATGTAGGAGGCTGTTAGAACATTTGTACCAGTCAGTTATCGACTATTGATCTCCAAGCACCTTACAACTTCATCGAGTCAACAACTTTTAGACTTAGGAAAGAGTAACTTATCCTTACAAAAATGTGGAATTAAGAAAGAAATTAAAAAGTGAATCGTTCGCTTCGCAGTCGAGAAGTTTCAACGTCGTCGGAACTTAGAAGTTCAGGAGTCAAAGCCGCAATTTGACGTCGGGAAGTTAAAGGGGAGACGGAAATAATGGCGGAAAATATTTTTATTATTTTTTCACTTTTTCTAAATTGGAATGAAAGTCGTAGTGGCAAAAATCTTGAACTTTTTCCGTAAGCTACCCAAGATAATTGAATGTTGATGAGTGGAAATAGGGGTGGATTTGGAATTTGTAACGGCTATTTCATGTAATTGGTAATTGGTGGGCAGACCAATGTATTGATGGCGCGACGATGAGGCTAAAGAGATACGAGGCATATATAAACAACAGTGGGCTGGTTGATAATGATAATGATCATAATAGATCATTTATTATGTGAAAAATTGTTTTATTAGTTTCGATTTGGATTTATTTATTAATAAAATAACAGGTAGAGTTACATGTCAAAAATACTTTAAGTATAATTATTATAAAATTAACTATACAATGTAAATACACCTATTATTTACCCAGGCCCGTCTCCCAGAGTGGTAGGCAGAGGCTACAGATTTCCATCTGCTACGATCCTGACACACCTCTTTCGCCTCATACACATCCATCAATCCAGTCTACAAGCTCTTTTATTCCGGGTACTTTTGACATGGCCCTTCTTCAGTGTGTCGCCAATTTGGACAGCATACGTCCGTCTAGGGTGGCCTGGTCAACCTCTACTTTCTACTTGCGCGACATAAATTTCCTTCGTCACTCTTCTTTTACTCATCCTCTCTACATGACCAAACCAAAGGCCTTCTTTTTTCTATTCTAGTCAATAAATTTAAACAACATTTTCCAGCAATAACAGTGCCTACTGAGTTAGAGAGGAAGTCTATGCTGGGAATGGGCAGATAGCTCATTATTGCTGCTTACAAGTGCCTATCGACAGTTACCTGTAATATTGGGCATACAGCGGGCCTATTGTGTATCTCTAGTTGCCTTCTGGACTGGATGTCTATCATCAAAAACATAGATATACTATCGAATTCCGATGTCCTAAGGATATTTTCGCACTTGAAGTGACGACACAGATTGTTAATAGTTCAATACCCACTAAAGGCAATTTTGAAATTTCAGTTTTTAGCTATGTTTTTGATGATAGGCACCTCGTGCAGTTGGCAACTAAAGATACAGAATAGGGGGGCTGGACAATAAAAAATTCCAAGTATTAAACTGTTATTTAAAAAAAAAACTTAGTTCGCCGCAATAAACAAAATATCTGTCTTTTACTGATTTTATCTGATATTTATATGCATGAGCAAGGAAAGTTGGAGAAGGTTTTCTACCTCCCTATAAAGAAAGAAACATAAGAGTTCTAAAGATAGGCGTTCAAAACGTTCCGTCTTTGATTGACGGAAAATGATTCAGATGAAATCATGAATGAGGCGTATCAAGCCGTGTACCTGTGTCAATTTTTTATTGGCAAAAAGAACTTTTGTAAGAAACTATGACAGAAATAAATTTCTATGTTTGAACACTTGGCGATTTATCCATCGCAAGGAGATATAAATTAACATTATATCATTGCAGTATAGAAACGCAGAAAGAAAAGTAAATCTGGATGTGAGGAGCTCTGAACCGGGATAGTTGAGACCTGGATAGCTCAGAGGTTAGAGCAATCGCCCGGCAAGCGAGAGATCCCGGGTTCGTATCCCGGTTCAGAGCTCCTCACATCCAGATTTACTTTTCTTTCTGCGTTTCTACACTGCAATGATATAATGTTAATGTTATTTTTATTACTTTTTAAAAAAAATTTTATTGGCAAAAAGAACTTTTGTAAGGTCAAACTATACCACAGTTTAATGTAACCGGGTGCAGAAGCCTTTATGTAGGTCGGACATGCTCTTTATGTATATGTGTACAGATGGAAGATAAACCAAAACGGCTTGTTGCATTAGATGCAAGCTCGCGGCCATGTTGTGAACAATTTCAATATGAAACTCTTGAACTGTGCGGTTATGCCAGAACTTGGATCCGACAAACGAACCCAATAACTTTAACTAGCTACAGGTTTAATTCAAGCCTTCGTTATCATGTCTGTTTGATGTCTGACGACTTCTAAACTAAAACCAAAGTGTGTTCAAAGTTTCAAAGCATTCCTTTCAATTCAAAAGGCGCAAACTAGGAACTCTAGCTGGACTGAGTAGCGATAAATTTGTAGCACAAAGGTATGTAGCACGGTAGCACTTGGCAATCCGGAGAGCGAGCAACACGCTCGATTTTCTGAACTGAATGCATCGCATACAGTGTTGCCACCTTAGCCCTTTTCGGGCTAGATCTAGCACTTTTTATTGTAGTTGAACTCGTTTTTTGATGATTTAGCCCGAAAAGAGCAATCTAGCCCTTTTCGTTATGTGTATATTTATAGTTCTGTGAACCTAATTAAAACTAAAACCAGAAACAAAATGGGGCTAAAAACAATGATATCCATACTACGTATACGATGGGGTTTAAAACGACACAGAGAGTGTTGCTGTTCACACAAGGTGTCAACTGAAATAATAAAAAACTGTAGGATTAATTTAAAATTTTCGTTCAAATCCGCAAAAAACGCAAATGTCTGCTTCAGCAGGTACGATTTTTAACAATTCAATAACTTAGTTTTAATTACTCTGTTGCATTTTCTGAAATTACTTACTACATTTCAAATAAACAATTTTTAGCACTTTTGATGGCAAAATTTGCTAAATCTAGCCCTTTCTAGTTTGTCCAACTGCTCTTTTTCAAAAACCAAGGTGGCAACACTGATCGCATATGCATGCTTCAACGCGGCGCGTGGACTCGTTCGGTACACACCCCAGCATTTCCTGTCTACATTGTACTACTACTACTCTCGTAGCACATGAAAATTGCTGTAATCGGATTTTATTGCGTTACGTAAAGTTACGTTGCGCCAGTTTCGGCTATAAAAGCTTTTAATAGCCGCCATTGTAAACATAGTTAAAAAGAGAGTAGAACTTAAGTGGAACTTGAAAAGTTTGACCCAGTATCCCCCAGTTTCTGATTTAAAGTCATCTCGCTAAGCGTCACTTAAGCAACAAATAAGCTAATCACATCACAGTGCTGCATTTCATAGTTAAAATTAAGCATCGCTTAATTCGAAATCAGAGGTTTCAATCGTCTTTAGAAAGGAATTAATCGTAAAATAGTTTGCTTTTTTGGGTTCCGTTCCTAAAAGGTACAAAAGGAACCTTTAAGGTGAGACTCCATTGTCCGTCCATCCGTATGTCGCAGCCTCATAACTTTAGCACCGTTAAAGATAAAGACATGAAATTTGGCACAAAAATAGCATTAATTTGCCCACATATTATGGTGTAAAAAAAATATTAAAAAATTTAAATTGTTTAAAATATTTCCAAAACAAAAGTGAGAAAAATTAAAAATATTATCTTAAAAATACAATATGGGTATCAAATTGTAGATATTAAAAATTTGATTGTATATTTTCGAGAAATCTTTAAAAAAACACAAAAATATGTGTTACCTTATCTCCGAAACTGGTTGACCAAAAAATATGAAAAAAATGTCGATTACAGATCATAACTGGCCAATTACAGGAAAACTATAGCGATTAAAAAAAATTGAGCACAAATGAGAAATATAAAAAAAAGGAAAATAAATTTATTAAAAAAAAAATTGCGGTTTAGATATTCACAAAAACAAATGACAAAATTAAATTTATCATCTACAATATGGAACCCTAGGTACGTGAGTCTGACTCGCACTTGGCCGGTTTTTTTTCCACTAAAGATTCGGCGACGCATATCCCCAAGAGCAAGAATCCAAATGCTTTGATGCTGAAAGAGTCATTGGCTCGACTCGTCTAAATATTTGTTCATGTGTAAGTATCGTAGTCACGTTCAGCGCGTCAGGGGGTTTTAGTTTTTTACCCCCAGCCGCGCTCCGACAACTGTGAGGGCAAAAACAAATGAAGCACACTGTGACTGCCACCCCTTTTAATTAGGCAAGTCGGTTTCGAATTGAGAACGAATGCGAAAATATAAGCTGTAACTGCAAGCGAATCTGCATAGAGATAGGTGTTCTATTTGTAAAGGGGTTACAAGGTTTTTTTAATGATTTGTTGCGGAAAAAATCAGTGCACCTTAATTACCATTTTCTAAATTTCCCGACGATGTCAAATAGTTGCAAAATAATATAATGAATACTGATACTCACACCAGAACTGTGAGAATTAAATTTTATCAGCTAGTCACATCTTGCACTACAGATCAGGATATCAAGATAAATATATCCCTTGATAATGATCGTGATTATTATCATGAAAATTATCAGATAATTATCAAACAAATATAAGCCTAGCAATCCTTTTTGAACTGGTATTACGTATCAATATTTACGTTAGAAGCAAGTAATTTAGAAGTAAGTAGCTAGTGTAAATAAATTATAAACATTTTACAATCAAGGTGATCTTTTATTAATTTTTTGTTCATAATTTCGCGACTAAAATATCGATTATACTTATTAAAAATAATGATCACTTCGAACCCTGCTACAAATAAATCTTTTTGGGCTGAAAGTTTGTGCATTTTTACTCATAGCATAGCATACAAATGTATTATAAGGGAATCAATTTCATTTTCAATTACTTTTATCAATATAGCACAGAATAGTAATTTTTGATGATAGTTCGAAAAATGGTCGAAATTTCAAGACACGACTGCTTAATGTCGAAAGATCGACATTAACGCACGTGTATCAAACGACGCTTTTTAATACATTAGCGAAAAATTACATGATGAAACAATAAAACAAAATTACAAGTCGACAGAAATCACACCTGCCCCCCTATTCTGTATCTTTAGTTGCCAACTGAACGAGGTGCCTATCATCAAAAACATAGATAAAAACTGAAATTACAAAATTGCCTTTAGTGTGTATTGAACTATTAACAATCTGTGTCGTCACTTCAAGTGCGAACATATCCTTAGGACATCGGAATTCGATAGTATATCTATGTTTTTGATGATAGACACCCAGTCCAGAAGGCAACTAGAGATACATAATAGGCCCGCTGTTGTTGATTAATAAAACACTAGTTTAAAATACATAACTTTTCGCACGCTATACATACAGAATCTAGAATGTTTTGAGCAAACGTATAAAAACATATATTATTATTATTATTTATCAGCATAGAAGACCTCACCTACAACACTACAGACTTTGAAATTACTGGACCAATTGTGGTTGATCTTTCACCATGACCCAAGTTGAGATTAGATCTTCAAATACAAAAAGATTTGTCTGTACTTTAAATTTATAAATTTATATATATTTTTTTTATTTAGTATTTGTTTTTAGGATGGTAAATTTATATTTATGATAGGTAATTTTAACTTAATTGTTATTAACAATTAACAACTTTAATTGTTATTTAAATAATAATCGCAGAAAGACTTGGTTTAGATGTAATTTAAGTATTTCTATTTTCATAAATATTTGCAATATGTTTTGATAAGTCAAGATTATTCATAATGTACAGACGCCAACCATGATAGGCTACATATTGTCAGTTTTTATTGCAGTATCATAGTTGTAATTTTAAAATTACAAACAGTGACCTTGAACTCTGCTGACACAACTCTTAATCAAGCAAAATACATGAATCCCTTAAAAGATTATTATGTGCTTGACATTTCAATAGTTTTTCAAGCCAGTCTGCTTGTGATCACAGTTCACAAAATTAATTTATGATATTTTTCTACATTTAGCTACTAATTTAAACAATGTTCTGTATTAAATTATACAAAAATATAGCTAATGACTTTATTACTCTTTCTGTTTTAGCCATTTTCTTACAAATTTGTTTTTATGGAGAGTCAAAAACGGTTTGTTCACATAAAATTCTCCCTTGAGAAATAAACAATCTTACAAAGTGTAGTCTCACATTGTGTGGTATTGTTGAAGCATCTGTCTGGCAAAAAGCTCCCAAATACACACAACTATGAAAACCATTTTCAGTTTGTGAGTGCACAGATATCTACTTACATGATAGTACATTATTTTTTACTATAGTTTCTTAGAATTCCAAGTAATATATAAATATAAATTATAATAATAATAAATTATAATTAATTTTCAAAAATGTAGGTCAAATCTTTTGTAATAGTTTTTAATGAATGAAAAAAAGACTTTTTGTAGAGTGGCTGCCCAGGTGAAAGAGTTCTCCATGATATTTCATGGATTTCACTTAACTTTATTTGATCACCTATAAATTGTTCAATCAAATTTTTTTCGTGCAATCAACAAGACAATCCATGCAAACTTTGTCCAGGAATGGCACTTTTATGATGACAGACTGCCTCTGGGCAGAATGCACTAGCACAATGATCTGTTTTTAAGTAGCTTTTTGGTTCATTTTTACTGGTATGTACCTAACTAACGTAATTAAATTTTTACTAATTTTCGTTATATGGACAAGTATATTTTAACCAATATATAACCAAGTATATTTTGTCGATGAAGCTACAATTGTGGCTCGTAAGCATAATTTGGATGGCACATAGCTGAGCTAGGTAAATTTTTTTGTCGTGTCGCTCTTTTTTATTATAGTTTACTCTCTATATAAGTTTATCTTTTTGACTTTGATTGCTCTAAATTATTTTTATACTTTTAATACTTTTTCTTTTCTTTAACTTTGTATGCCTTAACGAAACCTAGATCAAAGTTCAGATGCCCAAGCCAATATTTTTGTTTGTTTACTGTTTATTGTATAATTTATTGAACATTTTCAAATGCAATTTTTGAGCTGTGAAAGTTATATATGATTACAAGAGTTTATAAATGACAAATTTTTAGCATATTTAAATTATGATTTATCCATTATTGGATCTTAATGTTTTGGGAGATAAATTAAATAGTGCAAGCCCTTAAGTTCCATTTGTTTTTCACAGACACAACTCAAGATTGGCAGACATTCAGCATGGTATTGAGAAACAATTTAGTGCCTGAGGAAAAATATAAAGGGGTGCATAATCTCCGCAAATTGCTAATGCGCTCGGACATCATTTGTTTTCGGCCACTTGGCACCGTTAGCATCGCTGTCAAGTATATTTTGTTCTTAGTACCTATCTATATATTTATGGTTTTGTATCATAATGTAGACATAGATGATCCCAAGTTAGTGTATCAGTCAATTATCACTAAATGTTTTTGTTACTTTTTTTCTCAGTTCTTAAACAAATGTCGTTGTGAATTATTCACACAAAGTCCCAACACTTTAACAATTTTCGATGGTAGTTTATTTATGCCAAAATATTAAATGATGTCT
The DNA here is from genome assembly GCA_934047225.1 of Ypsolopha sequella. NCBI lineage: Eukaryota > Metazoa > Arthropoda > Insecta > Lepidoptera > Ypsolophidae > Ypsolopha > Ypsolopha sequella. The sequence continues at coordinate 20,954,497 of OW203987.1, forward strand.
GAGTTTATAGCAGCTGCTTAATGAAATTGAAATATTGTTTTGAATTTTTTTTTAAATCATAACTTTCTAACGTATGTATACTATAATGTAATATTAACTTACCTGGTCGGGACAAAAGTATCCAAACGCGACCATCCCAAACAGTGAAAGTAATAAGCAGAACAATATTACTTTTCGTAGTTTCGATCTTGGTTCCATTTTCTTTATCTCGTAAGCTCCACTGGGCAGCAACAAGGCGAAATCACTATCTACCTGAACTGATACACTTTTTTGCATTTCGGTTGGATGCATGTCTCATTTTAGTTACAAAATATCTTCACTTTCAGCCACTATCACTGGTTATAGCCGAAACAATCGTAGTCTAAACAATCCATGGCATCAAGTTCATATCACTGTTATCGTTTCATAATAGTTCGATGTTTACAATAGAGAGATAGCATTATTTTGGTAGCACTGTGTCTTGTGTACAAGACCGAGGCTCACTCAAATTCAAATGGGAATGAAAGCGATAGGAAACGAGCTTTTGTTGATAATGCACGAGAGCCAAGCGAGACGGACAAATCGCGAGTTTATTCGTGACATAACTGCGTTCGAATGTTGATGGTAATACTTTGTTGAAGCTGTCAAAAACAGCTTATAGGTAAACGTACACAGCACAGCGGGCCATATATAGTCTGGCAAGGGAAACGTGTCACAACAAAAGCGCGGCAGTCTGAAGCAAATTATTATAAATTTAATTTGATAGCAAAGGACACATTTCTTAACAGCCATTGCTCAAGTGACGTCACACGAGGGCCAATGGAATTTGCAGCCTTTTCGTAAAAATATTCACCATCATGAGGTTTTTTAGACCAAAACTTCGAAAATACGGCTTATTAAACCTAAATCTCGAAATGGTTTTCGAAATAACACACCTTAACATAATTTAATCTATGCGAATGGACCGGTAAGTTGGAGTGATTTGTTTTGATACTTTTAGTTTTATTTTTCTTAGATACTTAATTGTGACTTCTTCATAGGGGTTTTAATTGAATTCTATATTCTTTTATTTTATACTATAAAATAAATTAGTAAACAAAGTGATTTATGATTTTTTTATTTTTCATTCTTTCATACACATAACTAATATACTTCATGTTCATTAATACTAGACCTAAATAAAAATTAAACAGTATCAAGATCGTTTAATCCAATTTCCCCAGTATTGCACACCACAAAATTTTATTTCCCCATTTGCCATGAGATTCTGGTAGACCTATATCAGCATATTATTATCTTATGATCTTTCCTTATTTTATACAAATGAAGGAGAAATAAAATAAACTTAAATATGGGCATATTAATAATTTGCAATATTCCACAATAAATAAGATTATAAATATATTCGTAAGTTAATGATGGAGTTCCGCAAAGTAACGCCTATTTCAATCAATTAGAATTAAAATTATAAACTTTTAAATATTCATCATGATTTATTAAATTAAAAAATATTGGTCATTAAATGATACTATCCCCTTACGAAATGAAAGAATAAAGAACGTTTTAAAGTATCAATGGTTCCTCATTTGACAGTTAAAAATGTTGCCATAAAAAACTCTAACAGCTAAAAGAGTCGATCAATCACAAGGGGTTTTCCAGATGTATGTTCAGAACCTTCAGAATGATAAAAACTACTATGATTTGCAACTCAGAATAGGACCGCAACCGCAGACAGCTTCACTTGTTAGCCGTATCTCTCTCGCTCTGTCTAGCTATGTCGTGAGAGATGGCTGCAGCAAAATGGCGTCCTGTACTTAGTTGGTTGCAACGCATAGCATGACCTGATAACTTGGATGAGGAATTTTCATCCGAGCCTGTTAATAAATTGGCTTTAGCTCAGCTGTCAGAGCCTGCAATGACGAATTAATGGGACAGGTGCCAAAAGCGATAAGAATTTTTGCGTATATAATGAATTCTTATTATTTTATTTACATGTAAACCTAACACGCTCCTCCTCACTTCGCTCTTCATTGCATAAATTTATAACTTTTTATTGAAAGTAAGTTTCCTAATTCCGTTAAAAAAAAACTGACTGACGTGGATTCGAACCCAGACACCTCTTTATAAAAACTGATTGCTCTACCACTACACCAATGACTCAATAGGTATCTGATATGAGCAATCAAATAAACATAAACAACTTAATCACGTGACTTCCGGCAGCTGTCCCAAATGCTGGCTCCGGCACCCATCCAGAGTGCCGGATCCGGCAGCTGAAGCTTTTTTTTTAAATAGGAGAATCCCCCAAGCCACCTAATTTTGAAACGCAGCACAAAAAGCTGCGTTCAAGTTTTCAAGAAGAATACCGTGTTTTATCCATCGAATGCAAAGATTGCTAAGCTATCTCGTGTGCAACATTACACAACCATTATTTCAAAATTATTTTATTGTCATTTACGGGATGGTCTGTGTAATGTAATAGATGGTGTACAACAGAAACAGGCTGTTCGAGTTATCACTCTTATGCAGACTTTTCTCCTTTGACCCAACCTCTTCTTTAGAAACACGGGGAAACCCCCGGAAGAAATATTTGCTATTGTTTGTGCTATTACACTAGCAGCGCAGAATAATAGAATAAACAATTATAATATGCTCAGGATTATATACCAGTCAACGTATAAGGTGGCTTTGATTGATAGAATAAAATTCATACTGGAGACGCGGCAACCGGTCAGGACCAAGGTTAAATAACATTTTCTGCAAAATATGAAAACTATTACTTGTTACGTTTTAACATTTTTGTGATTTAATATAATTATTTTTTAACTGTGTTCCACCTTATTAAATATGCTACATGCTGAGTCTTTGACCATTTTGTTTTCGCCTAAAAATGTTTGTATTATTTTGAAAAACAAATAAAAATCTATTTTATTCTATACTGTTTAAGACCAAACGCAAGTCAATAAAATTAATATTAGTGAAATCTGTAATAAATATTATTTTTCGAAGAAAGGCTTATTGAACCTTGTTAATGATCACTTGATCAACATGAATTTGGCAACATCAGTCAAAGTGAACTTATTGCATTCTAAAAGAAAATTATCCTTGCATTTAAAGTCACATTTAGCGCTTTTTACGCAGGTTAGTCCTCAGACCAATCAGTCCACCGAGCCAAATATGAGTAAAACAAAGGTCGGGTAGTACCACTACAAAGAACAAGCGTGGCGAATATTACGAGTAGATGGCGATATTTTGTTCAGATTCGCTCTTTAAACATCGTTACCTACGCGACAAGTTTGAAAGAAAATACTCCGAATGTTGACTGTAGTTACCATAGACAGAAAATAGTATTTTTTTTGTAGTTACGTTACATACAGTGCTGAACTCAGAATAAGGAATTCCTTATTCTGAGGTGCTGAAGGATCTTATGGCGCGTGGATTGGTTGTATGTGTTCTATGGTTGTGTCCAAAATGCTACCATACTCCTTGTTTCACAGCTGCGTCCCCGTCACCGTCATCCACGCGCGATCAGATCCTTGTAGCACTAAATAACACTGTTTTTATATTATATTTATAAGCATTTTATAAGATATCTATTTTTTTTTTCGTTTACCGAATAGCACTGAATCATTCAAATAAATTAAATAATATATCTTCACTACCAGGTATGTGTATTGACATGAATCCCCGAGGGAAGGGTTCAGTGTGAATTGTGAAATGCAAGGCACAGTCCATATTCGGTACACCCGCGTTTCACCGACGATTTTTACGTCCCAACACGATGAGTGGTGAGCCCTAACGCCGTACTTCGGGCACAAACACACACTTTTTAGGGCATGCAGGTTTCCTTACGATGTTTTCATTCACGGTTCATCAGTAAGACCATTATTTGATATCTTATTCTAATAAGGGTTTCAACAAAAACGGCTCACCTACATAGTGATGTACTATGATAGCAGACCAGTTTCAGCAAATTCAGACTGTCTTCATCTGGGCCAGGGATATGGGGACATTACGGCCCGCGAAGCTTTGAAATCCGGCTTGCGACCATCAAACAAAAATCAAGAGAAGTTTTCGTATTGTAAGAAATTTCGCAGCTAACTTGAAAGTTTAATTTAATTGCAATTTCTTCCTTATTTCAATAGTTATTTTGTAATATTGCACAATAAATTTGTGTTTCAAAAAATACATACTAATATTTTTATTTCAGTAAATGATATAGCCAAAAATGCACCAACTTGGCCCGCCATATATTTCGTTAGTAAATATTGGCACGCGAAGGAAGTCGTTTACGCAATGGTACGCCATCGGCTTCCCCTATCGTTGTAAAATTGAGGTGAGCCGTTATGAATTATCAAGTTTATTTAATTCTATAATCTTTTAAATTATTATAATTACATAGGAAAACAGTTAAATTAAATTTTAGTGAGATATATTTCGGGCCATTCGGGCCCGGCATCAGTCACAATGAAGTAATGAAAGTATAACAGATAGGTAAAAAAAATAAAATTAAAAAATAAAGACTATTTACATTTAACCTATTTACAAGATATTAAAAAGATAAATTAAAAAATAAAGACTATTTATTAATTATATTATACTATTTTTTAATTTATCTTTTTAATATCTTGTAAATAGGTTAAATGTAAATAGTCTTTATTTTTTTTTTTAGCTTCCTTTATTTTATTTTACATTTAAAATTATATTTATAAACTTAAATAACATATAAATAATGATAATTTTTTTTTATAAAACTAACTTAAATTTAAATAAAATATAAAAAGAAAAACAAATACCAACCTGTCTGTCTCATAGCGGGCTCTAGATTAAATAAAATATGTGAGCCAGATCACCGCCATCATCGGGTAGAGTACCCAATAGGCTGGCGGCGTTGCCTCGCTGTATTGCGAGGCTTATTCGCTGACCAAAATAGGTCCCAGCCCTTGGGTCTCCGGAAGCGTTGACCAACCTCGACGATATTTCCTTAAATAGGCGCTTTGCGTCTGGTCCCCACGGCCCCAGGGTCTCTACGGCAAAAGGCATAAAAATGTAGCCTTCAGCCAGCTCCACGTATATACGCCGTTTGAGACCCTCAGCCGTCAACGCCGCCGCGCCAGCAAGGACAGCGCTCCCCTGGAGATGGGACGGCGCTACGGTGTCGACGCATGTTGCGTCCCACACCAGCGACTGCCCATTTTTCCAGGGGATTAGTGTCAGTCCGTCGGGCCTCTTACCATCGCTGCGTACTAGGCCTTTATTTTTTAATTTTATTTTTGTTACCTATCTGTTATACTTTCATTACTTAATTGTGACTGATGCCGGGCCCGAATGGCCCGAAATATATCTCACTAAAATTTAATTTAACTGATTTCCTATGTAATTATAATAATTTAAAAGACTAAGGGTCAATTTTCAATATTTATTTACTTTAATTCTATAAGTAATTAAAAAACATAGCATTAAAAAAAAACTACAAGCGTACTTGGCTAAGCAATTTCTTGGAAGAGCTTTTTATTTTTGTTTCAGTCGGGACAAAAAAATATCACAACCTCTTCCAGAAATGTAACAAGTGCCTGTAAAATAAAAATCTTTAAATTTGTAAGACAGATTTTAATTCATTATCAGTTTTAAGACCTTTTTATATGACATAATTTTAATAAAATCAACACTTCATATGCAGTACAGGAAAATTACTTCCCTCGAATTAATGGGGTCTAAACTATTCAAATAAAATGTAGTAATGCATTAGCAAAATACTAACTACAAGTTAACTTGCAATAAAAAGACAATATAATCAAAGCTAGTTTACTACCTGAGTTAATTAATAAAATTTCAATTTAATAAAAGAAAGGAATCAATGTAAAATAAAAGGTGGGTCTAGTAAACCTAGAAGGCATGTATGTAGACTGAAAAATCATTTATTTATGTGTTGATTAACAATTTCTCTCTCGTCACACTGCAGTTGCACTTAAGAGTAGAAAACATTTCAAAACTTTTATTAAAATATATATGTACACATGTTAAAAAAATTTCAACAAGGAACAATAATATCTATCTACAACTATAGAATTACAAAGAAAGTAATAAATCAGTAATGGTAAATTAAAATAAGATAGATAAATGAAAAGTCTTACTCCATGTTACTTCACCGTTTAGAAACAGGAATATATAGACAGATAAAATTAAAATGTGCCTAACATACGAAAACAGTTTGGTGCCAGTAAAGCAAACGGAGTAAAACAACTCAATGCCACGAGAGAACCAACCTTAAAAACTGCCCTTTATGTGTAACTGACTTTAAAAAAATGTATATAAAATCTCCACACCTTACTAATGATTACAATTTGAATGCAATACAAAAGTTATATTAGTCCATAATGTCGTCACATGCACGTGATACTTTACTGATTTCTTATTCTAATCACTCGCATGGCCGAAGCCATCGCACACTGCGACTGCGCAACGCCGTTGATGTAAATTTTTAATTAAATTCACCAGTCCCTGGCTGAAAGGATCAACTCCTCACACCACAGAATTTCCTAGTTATAAAAATTACTATACTTCATTGATTCAGTCCACAAATTTGAAATAAATGTCCACAACTCCACACGCCGTCGTATGAGCATATCGACATACGACGATTTGGTACTTTGTTATATATGTTCTGTTCACTAGCCGTTTGTACATTTAAACGTTCTTCCAGTTCAAAATATTTTGTTAGCACATAATTTGTTGAGAGTTTTTTTTTTTTTGTTAGTGAAGCACTTTTTAAAACAATTGATACTCTATGATACATAGGAAATATTTCGGGTGTCACTTGTTCCGGTTAGGGTACGTACACACGTACGGTATATGGTACCAATTATTCGTCAAGCACTAGTCGTCTATGGGGAGAAGCCAGTCCTCAAGTGTGAACACGTGCTAATTACGTGGGCGCCCGCGGCCACGCGACCCATCACGATCCTGGAAAATAGATAACATACATCGTTTATTTATACACTGATTAACTGAGAAGATACTACGTAAATACATCGTCACGACATAAATCTCCGAGGGGGTGTCACAGGTGTTTCCGAGGCTGGAATGTGAAATGAAAGTCATCTCAAATAAATAATTGATAGTTTTGATCGAAAAGGAGTATACCTATTACTTTAAATATAATTAGAGTGCAATAAAAACCCATCTATGTTCGTATGAACAAGGCCTAAAATTACATAACGCCCTCGTGAGTGTTCAATATGTGCAATACTGGATGGTATATCATTAAATAAGTATGGTGGAAAATTTTAACGGTCATGGGTATCTCGGTCGGTCGTGCAGTATATAGTGCACTTGCCGTAAGCCAGAGGGTTTTTTTGCTTCAAAATATTTGTCATATTTGGAATTTGTTTCTACGTGATATTTTCTAGTTTTTAATGCACTCTAACAATCCTTAGAGTAACCAAAGTGATTGATTTAGCTACACAACATATTATACAGTACTCTCAAAGTAATAATGCACATACAAATCTTCGCCACTGTTCGGCAAAGTTCGTATTTCCTTACACTTTATATACAATCAATACGGTCACGTGGTACGTCCAGTCGCTCTGCTATAGATTTGTATGCGCATTATTACTTTGCGAGTACTGTAATCCCTATCATTCTTTTCTAAGTTCGATTACTGGTTAGTACTCTTTAAATTCTGTCTATTTTATGACAATTATTTTATGTTTTAGTCACCTGTTCCGCTATATTATATAAAATATTTCCAGATATTTTTGTCGAATACACAATGACGCGAGTGTATTACTTTGCGTGCCAAAAAAGCGCGCCAAAAGAGAGAGCAATGCTCTTCCTTCACAGATATTAACTCCTACAACTTTGACTCTTACGTCTTATATCTTGAGTCTTACAATAAAATTCCTTTTAAAATTCAAACCGCTGTCAACCGTTTTCATAGTAAAATGTGACATGCTTGGTTTTCATAGTTTGATGCACTTGCGTCATCTATTTAAATTAATGTCTGTGGTCACGTACTTTCAGAAATACAGGGATCATAGTTTTTCACAAAAATAGTTTCAAAATACTCAAGTATATTTTACGTATGTATAGATACAGCTTTGTGTTATATAAACATATATAGGTATATATATTATCAAATAAATATATTATTTACAACAAGTAAGTATATTATATTACATTACACTGAATGTTTTCTTATTTACTAAGCAGTTCGCTAATCAACTGTATTTATATTCAATTGTGAAAACTATAGGCTAATTTGCATTACCATGTTATGTTTAGATTCGATTTATAGTCCGTGTTTTTATACATGACGTAAGTAGTAAACAATGCTCACTCCATCACATATCACGACATTCCGAAAGAATCACGCAACGTAGATTACCACAGTAAGTTACAGACACTAGTTTACACACTCATGCATTAATTATCACTGAAAAATTGTCATTGTAAATAACATTTTTAGGTAAAATCGTACTTTTACGGAATTCCTGTACAAAGACAAAATAAATTCACAGAAGAGTTTGACATTTCGTTTTAGGGATGGGATAACGTAACGTGAATGAAAGATCGATATGCGAGATGACGAAATGTTTTTGTCGATTATAGAATAGAATAGAATCATGTTTATTGGAAACACAATATATATTTGGTACATTAAATTATAGTTAAAACTTAAAGTTAGCACAGAATGTAACAAAAAGGTCTCCGCTCAGCTTAATGTCATGACAGGGCCATGGCGCTGATTTTTAGCGGATGCCTAGTACTTCTATTAACATAAATTGGTATATAAAATGTAAAACAATGACTTTATAAATATTGCACAAAAACAAAATACAGTTAGGTTTACAATGAGAAAGTTCGACTTACATTCGTTTATCGACGGCGAGATATTTAGTCGACTTCGAAAAAATAATTGCGATTAATCGAGACAATCGATAAGAATATCCGTCATTGCGCATCACTACCCATCCCTACGAAATGTCAAATTTTATTGGTAGATTGGTACGCCATTGCTGTTTATCACTTGCGTCAAGTATAAAAACACGGACTAAAGAGCTGTTTGTTTTCCTATCATAAATAAATGAGTGACGCCCTTTCAAATTATATACGACTTGCATTTCATAGCTTTAACTGTGACAAGGAAGGACATACAAATCATAGTTCTTTTTTCTTATTTTTGAGTACGGAACCCTAAAAACAAAATGAAATAAATGTTGCTCACCTTATTTTGATGTGGTCTGTAGTTGTTGGAGTCACGATCGCGGTCCCGGTTGTAGCCGTGGTCACGATTGTCTCGCGGGTCCCGCTCGTCTCGGTTGTCGCGCGGGTATTGGTCCCGTGGCTCGCGGTTGTCGCGGTGGTGGTGGTCACGCGGCTCGCGGCTGTCCCGCGGGTGGTCGCGCGGATCGCGGTTGTCCCGCGGGTGGTCGCGGTAGTTCCGGTACCCGCGCCCGTGGCCCCCGCCGCCCCCTCCCTCGCTCTCCTCACGACCGTTATCTTGATGGATCGGAACCTTGCGCGAATCCTCCTCTTCTTGCCTACGTTCGTAATGAATGAAGTCGTCAAATATCGAGGTGGAGTGGCAGTAACTGTGCATGATCCTCAACACTTGCAGTCCCTTCGCGTGCGGCACTTCCTGAGTGTCACGCGAGTTGGTGACCGGCTTGTTCTCGTTGTTCTCCAGTCGGATGTGACGCAGCTGCACGTTTGGCACGTCCTTCACATACACCCACCGGACGCGGAACTGTCCCTTCCACTTGTCCTGTGACCACACGCTAGAGTTGGAGTTGTAGTCGACGGCGGACGTCATCCGCGCCATGCCGCAGAAGTGGCCGCTGCCGTTCACAGAGAAGAACAGGTACACCATCCCCCCTTCCCGCTCCCGCTCGCGGAACGCCGCGTCGAGCCGTTTGTTGCCGTGCTCCGTGCTGCACCAGATCTCGTACTTGATGCTGCGGTGGATGTCATCCTCCGAATACGACTTAATGACGAAGAAGCGCGCGAGCGGAGCGCCCAGGTCGAACTCCTTTGGGTTGTAGTCGTTCTTGACGCGCAGCTCGTCGAGCACAGGGTGCGGGGGCTGCGGCACGGCGGGGGGCGCGGGCGGGGGCGGCGCGGGCACCGGCTGCGGGCGCGGGGCTGGCGGCTGGTGCGGCGGCGGCGGCCCGCGCGGCGCATGCGTCCACGCGGGTGGCGGTCCGGCGTGCTGCGCGTGTTGCGGGTGAGGGGGGTGCGAAGGCGGAGGCCGCGAGGTGGGTGGCGGGCGCTGCTGCAGCTGCGACGCGGGGTGCGGCGGCGGTGGCAGCGGCGCCTGTGTGGGGACCGGTTGAGGGGGCGGCGGTGGCGGTGCTTGCGCGGGGAGCGGCGCGCTCTTGCCTGCGTCCCAGGTGCCAATGTCCATGTTGTGTTTGCCGGGCACGATGGGCGGCGGCGGCATGCCGGGGCCCTTCTTCTTGAGCCCGCCGCTCTGGGAAGCGGGCGCCGGCTTGGCCGGTTGGCTCGCTATGGAAGCCCAGGTCATCTTTTTGGGCTGCCCGCCGCCCGAGGACTCCTTAAGGTCCTGCATGCGGTCCTTGTCTTTGTGTTCGCCGAGGGCGAGCGCTTGCACGCCGGCCTCGACCGCCTTGATGCCGTCGGGCACGTACAGTCCGTCCGCTCTGTAATAGTCGTCATATTGCTTAGCTCGACCTAGCTGACCCCAGGTGGAGTAGTCACCGTTGCCGTGGAAGTAGTTAAACGTGGACGCTGGCTGTCCGAATGCAGCCGTTGAGAATGGCGTAGTTGATGGTCCGAAGACACCTGCAAATAGAAAATAACTATTTGTTTTGCACGATCTTAATCGATCACGCATCATGTGTCAAGGCCACCACTAACAAAACGAGATAGGTGAATAAGTCCCGTCCCCATTGTGACCTGATAATGAGCTTCAAAAATTTTAAGTATGTTTGTAATGTAAGTAGTGATCTTTCCAAGCACAAAATATTGCCATGATGGTGTCTGATTAAATACTAGCTACCATCCATTCCATAAGAGTCGTGAGGATTGTATCCTCCGAGGAAAGTCATCGGATCTGTTCCATTGGTGGACCATGTTCCGTCCCCGACTCCAAAAGCTTGATAAGGAAGTGCTGTTGTACCGTAATAACCTGAAAAAGAGAATTTTATCGTCAAATTCTTTACCAAACATATTCACAAAATAAGTTTACAAAAAAGGCGTGCTAATGTTAAATCAAAGATTGTAACTGTAACAAGATCACAGATCGGAAATTAACGTAAGTTTCAAAGGAAACCGTTACTTTAATAATGAACACTTTCTTATTAAACGAGTTTTGTCTTTTTAACATTCATGTCTTTATCTGTCTGGGAGCACCCAGCGCTCTCGGCTGAAGCCGTGTCAACACCTGGCATTAAATATATTAATTTGTAGGATAAGGAAGTTACGGCTTTTGTACTAAATATGACTGGGTGTTAAGATTAAGTTGCGCAAGCCGGAAACTGGCGATAGTACTCGTCCATAAGAATAACTTTTACTATGGATGCAACTCGCGAATCGTGAAAAATATCAGCTGTTCCGTAGAAAAGTTGCAAAGCCACCCAACTAAAATGTATTAAATATAATCGAGAAACGTTTTCTCGATTTCTCGTTTTTTTTTTTTACAAAATGTTGTTCGAATGGACTAGTTGTATCGCCAGTTTCCGGCTTCAGCAAACTTCATCTCAACAACCAGTTATAGTCAAATGTAGGAAACTTTTCAATTAACGTTAAACTCTCTACAGTTCGTAAGAGTATGATTGTAAAGGCAAGGCAAGCAACCCTTTGTCAAAGTCAGGCTTGAACAGTCGTAGAGATTCTCTTATCTCCTTATCTGTTATCATTATCACGTGTTAGAGGGTCTTCCCCAGCCCTGATGAAGTTGCAGGAAAGGCTAGTGTGTAAAAGTTGCAAACATTTATTTTTGTGACAGTACATTTTATATCATCATCATTCACATAAAGTTCGGTACTCTACAAAATAATATATTTTATGCCAAGTAGCAACACGGCACTTGGCAGCAGCCAAGTCGCCCCTGGACCTCTTTTATTAAGGGTTGTTAGTTCGGTGACGGTAAGTATAGATCTAGTTCAATTTACCTACCTGCCGCGCTGTAGTGTTCGGCAGTAGAGATGGGAGGAGCATAGGAAGGTGGTTGCTGGTGACGCCATGACGCCTCGGCCAACTCGTCGCCTCCGGACTCTAACTGTTGCTCTTTCGGTGCATTTGTCACTGGAATGTGTTTAACGCTTATTAGGCCCTGCTGCCTTGACAGCCCTGGATCTACAAATTTTTACAGGGGGTGCAAAATGACAATTTGGCGCCCTTGTGAAAAAAACGAAACATATTTTGTACGTTTATTTTAATAAAAAAATAAAAGTGTGTGAGCATTCTACAACAAACAATCAGGTTGAAAACTTTATTAGGTAATTACAATATTATTTTCCTACACTTTTTTCATCTATTATATCGTCATATGATTCAAATTATTATTAAAAAAATGAAAATGTAGGATCTGAACATGATTTATTATTGATGAAACGAAATTCGATGTGTGTGTGTGTGTGTGTGTGTAGCAACTATTCTGCGCCCACAAAAACAAAAATTTGCTAGAATACGACAATACGCGACACATGGCATACGATAAATCTGAGGATAAATCGCTCAACCGTGCATGACAGTTGAGTGAAAGAGTAAAGTTATATACCGGTATGTATGAGTAGTGTGTGTTAGGTAAATAAAGCGTATTTTTAACCGACTTCAAAAAGGAGGCGGTTCTCAATTCGACTGTATGTTTTTTTTTTTTTTTTATTTTTTTTTTTTGGCGTTGTTACTCCATAACTCCGTCATTTCTTAACCGATTTGAACAATTCTTTTTTTGTTTGAAAGAGTGTACTTCCAAGTAGGTCCCATTTTGGGTTTGGTCATGATCTGATGAAGGTCTTCAGGGATAGGCAGTGGAACTCCTCAGAAAATGACAGCATACTTCTCGAAATTGAGGTAATCGCTTTGTACCTGAGTGCTGATTAAAAGGTATTACTTGAAAATTGACATTCTTCCACCTGACCTTCGATCCTGGCTTCATTACCATATTCACCATAGAACTCCTCAACGGATCAGAGAACATAACTCGAGATTGCGACAATCACTGCGTTAGGGTGCTAACTCAAGGGTATTACTTGGAGATTATCAGAATACCCTCCTGACCTTCGATCCTGGCTTCATCACCATAGAACTCCTCAACGGATGACAGCACATAACTTTGGATTGCGGTAATCAATTTGTGTTAGGGTGCTTATTGCAGGGCATTGCTTGAAAATTGCCAGTATACCCACCTGACCTTCGATCTTGGCTTCATCACCGTAGAACTCTTCAACGAATGACAGTACATAACTCGAGATTGCGGTAATCATGTTGTGTTAGGGTGCTGATAGCAGGAAGCTACTCAAACATAGCTACTTATACTGACTTGAACTTCGTTTCATATTAACACCACGTTTGCAAGAACTACCCATACTTCACAATTTAACCCAGCAACACTAAAAAATGTGAAATAAAATAAACTTTTAACAAAAAAATAGCAACCGACTTCAATAGTAACAGCAGTCATTCACTAAAAAGTTAATAATAATTCTATAAAGACCGATGGTACCGAAGCAACACTTTTGCTGACTTCTTTCTCTTTCTGAAACAATATGTTATCTAGAAGTCGGCGTATTTCCTACGATACAGCAACATAAATACCAATATAAGAACGCCGACTTCTAGATAACACATTGTTTCAGGAAGAAAGAAGTCAGCAAAAGTGTTGCTTCGGTACCATCGGTCTTTATAGAATTATTATTAACTTTTTAGTGAATGACTGCTGTTACTATTGAAGTCGGTTGCTATTTTTTTGTTAAAAGTTTATTTTAATGCACATATTTTGTTTAATTGATCGTTGTGCGCCATCTACCGGAATAACCATCTGCACGCTTAGTTAGATTGCCAGCTTACCACCGAAAGTTTAATGAAAAAAATGTTAAAAACACCTGATTAAGAATTCACTATTTTCTGATGCGATGTTATGAAAATTTTGTATTTTTATTAATAAAATAAATAAATATGATGAACCAGAACAGTAAAATGCTATATTTCGTCGATTTCAGACAAATTTTATTTCCAGCGAGACAAGTAACGCCATCTAGCAACGTTATTTTTAGTATTGCGAACAGTACAAGGAGATAGCAATCTATCCTTCCTTTTATTTATCTATGGTATTACTTACTGATTGACTAACATGATAAAAGGAATATTTTCAAAACCTTCACAGGCTTACACAGAGAAGTTTTAACATGTGCTTGTCTGTACGAATCAGAATCAATACATTTTTGAAAGATTAGGAATGATGACATCAGATTCGGCGCAACCACCGCAACTTTGTTGACTACTAATTTGTTGAGAATAATTCTCATGCCAGTAAAAGTTTGTAGAAATTAAATATTTACTGAACCTGGCACTAAATATTATAATAGGGCTTTACCTATGAAATTGCTGAAATTTTCTTACAGATTCATGAGTTCATAATTCCTGTAATTCAATAGCTATTGCAATGATTTGTTTTTTGTTTGAAAGTTGATTTCAAGGTTTTATATCTACGTATTAAATTTAGTTTTTATTTTCAGTTTGATTATAAAAATTAAATCTTCAAAAACAGTTCGTCCTAAATGCCATCCATTTCCATGATAAGATTCGTGATATTTTTTTACAGCTGACACTATTCAAAAATTAAATTAATATTGCTGTTAGCTTAATGTTGTCTCACTCATGCACAAAAGAAATAACATAATTTGGATTTGTCATTCCTAAAAAAAATGCAAAAATGTTAGTACTGAAAATTGTGTTTCCTTCCAATTCTCTATAGAAAACGGCAATTTCATATGTAAAAACCATTTGACTTTGTAGAGCATTGTCTCTGTCCCTTAATCGATAGTATTCGTGTAACGGAGATGACATTCTATAAAGCAAAATCTCTTTTGCTATTGTTACCTCCCGAGCAATCTTAGACTTTAAAGAGTTCAGGTAACTATAAGTTCTACTTATCCAGCCTGCATCAGTAGGTGCCCAGTCTATCTCCATTTTAATTGGTTGACTTGTGTAAGTGTGTTTGTTACTTTTGTTTTTGACCTTATGTCCTCGTTTTCACTCCCAGCATGCTTCTCTCCATTGTACATTGACATTTTGCAAGCTTCTCCCTATGGTGCTTTTTTAGCAGGATGGATAAGTGGAGCAAAGGGGTAAAGGATTGGTACTCCAGAGACAGCAAATGTAAAATAGGATGCCAGATAAGAAGGTGGGAGGATGAAATCCACTACATCCTGGGACCATTCTGGACGAGAGTGGCAATGGATAGAGTCCAGTGGAAAGAGTTGGAGGAGTTGATATGAAAATAAGACTTAACTAGAAAATATAGGCTGTCCCAAAAGTCAACGTTATCCCTTGGAGGGCAAATAGGCCAGCTCATGACTGACCAGAATATCAAAATATGGCCTCAGTAAAAAGTCAATAGTTTTCGAGTTGTTGGTACTTTTATGAATTTCATGAAATTTGACAACTTCGCCTAGTTTTTCGAAAGCCGAAGCTACCCAATTGCATTTCTATCTTAGTCTAAAGCGGAGGTTCTTAAACTTTAAATAGTCGCGGACCCCTTGCACAATTTAAAAACTGACGGGACCCCTTCCAAGCCGAATTTATCTGTGTATATTATCATAGACTAAGTATAGTAATACTTAGTCTATGATATTATATAGTCTAATGTTTTGTTCATATTAATGGTATCAATACATATTTTCATTTTCAACTTGCGCTTTAAAGACAATAGCGCTGTGCGGCGTTCGGTATCAGACATCATGCCACGGACCACCAGCGCTCACGCTACAGACCCATTAAGGGTTCATGGACCCCAGTTTAAGAAACCCTGGTCTAAAGCAAGTCAAATAGCTTCACTGCAAGCCACTCTTTCTTTCTAACTCTTAACTATTGGAAAAATATGCAGCTCTTTTTGCAGTAAAATAGCAATAACTTTTTTTCCAAAATTAGTACACAGAAATCCTTATATCATTTGAGAAACAACATTTAATGAGCCATTATTTTAAACAACTTGCCAGGCTAGCGTAGTGCAATTTTTTTTCAGGGTGAGGTGTTGAAGATAGCTAATTATAAAAAGTTGTTCATGAATGGGGAAATTTTTTTTTATTCTTCTGAGGGTATAGCATTTCTAGTTTTATTATTAACTTTATCAACAGGAAGGCTATGCAGGGTTGCGCAACGCGAATTTTTTTACCTTAGAATTTAGAATTGGGTAGCTTTGGCTCTCTTAAAACTAGTCGAAGTTGTCAAATTTCACGAAATTCATAAAAGTACCAATAACTCGAAAACTATCGACTTTTTACTGAGGTCATGTTTTGATATTCTGGTCAGTCATGAGCTGGCCTGTCAGCCCTCCAAGGGATAACGTTGACTTTTGGGACAACCTGTATTTGTTGGGTATATAGCCAAATTCATACTGGAGACTCGGTAAGTGGTCAGGACTAAGGTTTAATTACACTTATTTCAAAATACGTTTTTTTTTTTGTGCTGTTTGTTTACTAGTTGTTGTATACTCATTTAAGATAATATCTATGATAAGCAGGGATCGGATTTTCCTGCTGCTAATTGATACATTAGTATGGATAAGACTTTTTTACCGGAAACAGATCCGGAAACGGAAATTTGGTAATAAAAAATAAAAAAATCATGCAAAACACACACAAACCCAGTTACGATTTATCCAAATGCAGTTTCGATGTTGCCAGCAAAAAAAAATACATGAGAATATGCATTTTAAAATGAAATTTCCAAAAAATACATAATAAATAATTTAGGATCATACGAATATGCAACTTTTTGGAAAATCTACGGCAACACCACAAGGCGAAATCCCCTGAACTTGAAGTCAAGTTCTCGAACTTCCATCAGTGCTGCCATTTTACCGCTTTCGGTAATAATTAATTAATAATTAATTGAATTAACTGAATGCAAGGGATGTATCGAACTATTTTGGACTTAAGTTAGTCGGGCAGTTAATTTTGTCTGAAACGAGATTGAGTCGCATTTGTACGCAAATAATTTTTTACAACCAAACCAAGTAGGTAGTTGGCTTTTACATTTTGTGATTAACCCTACAGGAAATCATGCCCCCCAAATATGCACAGCATTAACGTGATTACAACATTGTTGTCATTCCTATAATATCTCTCAAAACGTTCTGAGAATGATTGGTGTGGGTAAAAATATAAGTGGCGCGTCAACTGCACAAAACCACTATACGATGGTAGAGTCTGCTATGGACCTTGCCAACCTTGATCTACAGATTATTGATTTGGAAAAAAAAATTGGTTTAGTTAGATACTTATTTTATGAATTTTGAAAAAAAATAAGAAAGCAATTAAATTGGCATTTTATTTAGTACATTAAAGATTTTATTGGCATTTTTTTAGCATATTTTTTGCAAAAATTGAGCATTTTTCTCAATTATAAAACGGCAACACTGACTTAGTTTACTAGGCACGCTCACTCGTTTACTTCGGTTCTCGGAGTGCGCATGTTCTGTTGTTCTCTTGTGTGGTTCGCAGTTCTTACTATCGAGTTTTATTGACGACTTTGCTTTGAAAAACTGACACTGATTTTGCTTTGTGATTTGGAGCTGATTCCACTTATTTCGTTTTTGGTAAGTAAATTGATTGATTTCCTCACATTTTTCTGACTTTCTGTACTTTGCTTTAGAATTCATAAAAAAACATATTTTGAAATGGTTTATTCCCTTTTCAAGAAAAGCCAGAGTTCATAAAATACATATGTTAAGTAAACTGGAATTATATTAAAAACGCCATTTTGAAACATTTTCCATGCGCAGCCGCCATTTTGTTTGTTAAAAGTAGAATATTTTGTAAATTACGTTTCTCATTTTAAAAACATTGATGCAAATAATAACTACAAATTTGATATTAATTAAAATGTTTCTGTTTGTAGGTATCACTCGATATCTTTGACTTCGGCTTGAAACAACGGACACTGATTTTGCTTTGTGATTTGGAGCTGATTGCACTTATTTCATCGTTGGTAAGTAAATTAAAATGATTTTTATTACTTTTCTTCACATCGTTCCGATTTACTAATTTGCTTTAGAGTTCATAAAATACATGGTTTGAAATAGTTTATTCTCTTTTCAAGCAATGATAGAGTTGGTAAATACATATGTTAAGTAAACTGACATTGTATTAAAAACACAAATTTTAAACCGTTTCCATGTGCAGCCGCCATTTTGTTTTGTAAGAGTAGCATGTTTTGTGAATTACGTTTTCATTTTGAAATTCTATAGGTGGTTGTTATTTTAGATAGGTACTTATTGCTTTACATATTTACAAAGAATCAAACTGCAGAATATTTTTATATCTATAGTTGTTATTTCAGATTGGTTAACATGCCGAAACCTGAAACTATTTTGAAATGGATTGCCGAGGATCCAGATATCGTTTGGAACTCATCGACTGGTTCTTTATTTTGTAATAAATGTAATGTTCGTTTTCAAGCGAAGAAAGATGTTTTGGACGGACATAAGCGGACTAAAAACCACACTGGTGTGGGATGGACAAACAATAAAGAAAATGAGGAATTTTTCCACGATCTCATACAATTTCTTATAATGTGCAATATACCCTGGTATCAAATAAATAATCCAGCGTTCATGTATTTCTTTGGAAAATATTGTTGCCACGTAGTGCCAGATGAATCTACATTAAGAAAGAACTATTTAAATGGGTTTTTTAATTCAAAAATCGAACAGGCTTACAATGAAATCAAAGATGAAAAGCTCTGGATTTCATTAGACGAAAAACTGATTTTTTAGGAAGAAATATCATGCACTTGATCGTTAGACCTTTAAACGACCATAACAACAGCAAATCGTACTTGATTGCTTGCAAGGCACTGAACGCGGTCAACGGGCACACAGTATCCCAATTCGTAATAGACTGTATGGAAAAGTTATGGAATAATTCTTTTGAATTTAATGTAAAATTAAATAATGTTTTAATGTTGTGTACTGACGGAGCTTCTTATATGATCTCGGTAGGTAGGTCGTTAAAACAAATTTTTCCATCTATGAAACATGTAACATGTTTAACACATGCTATAAACCGTATATCTGAAGAGATTAGGTCGGAATATCAAAATGTTGACATTTTAATATCAAACGTGAAAAAAAATTTTTTGAAAGCACCACATAGGGTCCGCCTTTTTAAAGAAAAATGTCCAAACCTTCCGTTGCCTCCACAGCCAGTTATTACAAGATGGGGCACTTGGCTGGAGGCAGCGTCGTATTACGCCAAATATTTTAGGGAAATTAAGGACGTACTTTCTTGCTTACAAAACTCAGATGCGGTCGCAATCAGAAATACTAAAAATATTATAAATAGTGAAAATTTACACAGCGAATTGCAATACATAGATGAAAATTTTAGTATAATACAAGTTGTTTTAAAAGAACTACAAAAAAGTAATATAAGTTTAAGTGATTCTCTATTAGCATTTGACCAAGTCAGATTTTGTTTAGAAAGTGCGTCCAATAAAATTAAGCATAAATTGGAAAAAGTTTTGGATCGAAATCCAGATTTGGACTCAATCCGAGAATTTAGTGAAAAACTAGACAGAGGTATTGAAGTAAATGATCCTAACTTACTTAAATTTAAATTCGCTTTAATTACCTCAACGGATGTAGAGCGCTCATTTTCGAGTTATAAATGGATCCTGGATGAGAAACGAAATAGACTCAAGGAAGAAAATATTGAAAAAATCATGATCATTTATATACCTCCAAAGATGATTTACAGATATAATGTTTAAGCCTGTATATGTATAATTATTTAAGTGTTTTAATATATTTTTTATCTTTTGTTTAATAAAACAAGTTTTTTGTTCTTAAAACTGCGTTTTCTTTTTTACAAACTCAGTTACGATCATACTATGTAATACAGTCAATAAATGTTTGATCAGTTGGCAATATGATTTTTTTTCTGGCAACACCGAAACTGCATTTGGGTAAATCGTTACTGAGTTTGTATGTGTTTTGCATGATTTTTAAATTTTAATTACCAAATTTCCGTTTCCGGATACGTTTCCGGTAAAAAAGTCTTATCCATACTAATGTAAATCCGATCCCTGATGATAAGCTATGATTACAACTAAGAAAACTGGGTTGGTTTAAAGTTACATTTACATGTCATACCAGCTCTCTTCTAAAATAAGATGCAGTCAGTGTGGTGTGTCCAACAGACAGTGCGATTTTTATTGTTTTAATACTATTACGTAAATAAACATACATATTTGTATTTCTATTCTATAAATCACATTTATTTAATACTTTTTAATATTACAATGAGTTGTGTAATCATAAGTTGTGCATTCTGGAGCGAGATCAGGAGCATTCACCTTAATGCACAGTAATAAAGTAACAATGATATATTTCACATTTATTTATTATACAAGGTGACTTTTTAATCATCGTCCAAATTCATACTGGTGGCTTGGTAAGTGATCAGTATCATGGATCAATAACAATTTTTGTAAAATTCGTAAAATGAAATTTCACAAAAATTGTTATTGATCCAAGATACTGATCACTTATCAAGCCTCCAGTATGAATTTGGACGATGATCAAAAAGTCACCTTGTATACATAAGAATTAACTACTAGGGTTTGGCAACCTTTAAAACATACTGAGTGTTAAGATGAAGTTGCAGAAGCCGAAAACTAGTGATGGTACTCATCTACACGAACATCTTTTACTACGAAGCCAACCACAGAATCACGAAAAAAAAATCTGCTGTTCCATAGAAAAGTTACACAGCTACCTGACCAAAATGTATGACAACAGTTTTTGTTTTTCGATTTCTCAATTTTTTTTCACGAAATGTAGTTTGTGTGGACAAGTACTATCACCGGTTCCAGCTTCTTATATTATAGTAGAGTGCTTGTTTTTGAAACAGAATAATAGTTTTTCTGGCAAAATATATATTGGGTGATAATATATCTACATATAGGCAATAGAAAATTAAACACTTGATCAAAACAACTAACATTCATAGTCTTTTTCCCTATAGTGCCTTCATAAAGTTCATAACTACACCCCAACCATGATTTCTCTTAGCGGTACACCTACGGTATTGGTCCGATAGTAGGAACAAAATGTGTGCAATAGATTTATAGGACATATAACAGTAACTACAGCAATCAAGTGTGAATGTATGTATGTAAATATTTTTTCAATGCATGTGCTCGTAACTTTTTATGCATCAAAACCAAACAGAAAGTCGATTATTTTGCCCTAGGGCTTTATTATTATTATTTTTTTTTATTTATTTGCAATGGTTGGCTAACCTGTGCAGCCTTTCCTGTGTACCATAGATGTTGTACTTTTTTTTCCACTGTTTAACGGCTCTGGATACAATCCTTTTGAGCCAATCATAATTTAAAGTTCACAAGATTATATTTGTTTTCATTTCCTCACACTATGCATTGAAAAACGTAGTATGATACACGGGCATAAAAGCAATAAATTACTCGGTTACGTTTAAAACACTCGCTACGCTCGTGTTTTAAATCGTCCTCGTAATTTATTCCTTTGCGCCCTAGTAGCATAAACTACTATATTGCACAAAAATAAACAATGCACAAAGGTGAACTTAATGCTAATTTGCATTCTCTACCTTTGGTGATGTGGAAAGTTCAAGGGTAGTTCCAGATAAGTTTATCAATTAACAAAAGCGGCGAGTTCAGGGTTCACCGTTCCCAGTAAATATAGATAATGCTAATATCCTAATATATAGTTTTGCTGATGACTGTGTTTACTAAGAAAACACTATTGTTTTATTGTCTACTTGATCAGATAGATTAATTGAGTCACTATAAGCATCAAAAGTTAATAGTGTTGCACTGACACTGCTTTGTATTTGTTCACAAGAGTCTTGTATCAACAATAGGTCGACACCTACATGCCTTGTTATTTTATTGGTAAAATAGAGAGTTATTAGAAAGTATGTGAAGTTTTACGACGATAATAACAACGGGTAAAGTAGACCGGTACGACATCCTCCTACGGAGAAAACTGTTGCAACGTCACAACGTCACAATTACCTTGGTTCCCTTGCCCTTTCATCCGCTGCACGCCAGCGATACATGAAACAGGACAAAAAACGCATTATAATGCACTATTTTTTCAAGGTATTACCACGTAAATAACACAAAAAGATAAGGCAAATGCGAAATACCTGATCTGACACGCCTGCTGACATTGGCTACGATTTTGCGGATATCGAGCACTTATAGAGTCTTTATTCACGAAATAACAGAATAAATCACATCAGGTTTCACTAAACAAAGTCTAAAAGTGTCCAATATGCACTAAACTGTTTTTATAAGTCTGTAATTGTACAAACTACCACTGAGTCCGGAAAAACGGATGGACGTTTTAAATGGCCGCTGTCATGGGGCTGCCATAATAAAAAAAAAATTGAGAACCCCAGGGACTCACGGTAAAAATCGCAAACCTCCATGCAAACGCTGTCAAAACATTGTGGCTTCTCTAAGCATTGTGGGCCTGGGGTGTCTATGGAATGTTATTATAATATTTTGGGCTGAATCCATTATCTTTTATCGTATTTAACGCACACGATACAACTGCAACGATGAACTCTGCAACGGGTTGCGGCGATGGATGTGTGATAATAAAGCCGATTCTGAAGGCTTTAATTTTAGTTTTAGTGTTGTCAAAACTAAATTTTCTTCGATAAAAGTAGTCCTTGAGAGTTGGGATTAGAAGCTAAATTTCTTTGGAAAATTTCAAGCTTTGACAGCACTAAAACCAAAATTAAAGCCTTCAGAAATGGCTTTACTGATATGATAAACAACCATTTTTTACCTGTCAAAACTTTAAAGGACATAACATCACAAACTTATCTGTTCCGGTGGGCCAAACAAAAATTGCTTCTATATTTACTGTTCGACTGCCGTCGCCACCGAAACATATGAGTTTGTGGCATGTATACGAATACATGTACTCGATGCTTGTCGACGATAATCTTTGAGTATTAAAATTAAATGCTCTAGCTGGAGCAAAATGGTCGTTTAAATTATAACTCTTTGCAACCCGTTGCACATTTTATTGCTGCAGACGCATTGCCTTTGTTAAACGCGACAATTATCTAGCAGTGCGTTCCGAGTCATGACAAAATCGATTATATAGCGTCTATCGTCGTCATTCCGAGTCCCTGTGAGCACGTAGCGCTATAACGATAGCTCCACAATGGTCGCTATGACGTCATTAATGACATCATTAACGATGCGATGTTGTAATATCATCGCCCATGCTTCTGAGCGTTTGCACTTTGAGTGATCTATGAAAACTGACAGCCGGCTTGCGGCAATTTCAAAAGTAGGTTATTAGAGGAGCATAAGAGTTTAAACCAAGATTCAAAGATTCTGGTTACGATAAAACACTTATTAGACCTAGTAAAGTAGTATACCCTTTGTATTTACGTAACATAAACAAATTTCTACAAATTCTGTCACTTTCAAGGGTCAACGTCCATGTCGCGTTCAAAAGAGTTCCAAATGGATCATAAGTTTAAGCAGTGAGAAGGATGGCAGTTTTTGTAAGGCACTAGCACAGAGCATGTAAAAGGCACTAGTTTTAGAACCACCCACTATCGACATGCGGAACGCGATGTTGAAATCGTGTCCGACCACGAGGAAGACTCGCAGCGTGTTCCGCATGGCGCTAATAGTGCTAAAACTACCTTCAAACTTCCCTTCTTCTGAAAATGTAAATGTATTATTAATAGCGACTCAAGATAGTCACTGTAACCCTACCATATAGGTAGTTTTAGTACTCAGCACTGAGCAAATAAATCAGTACCCATGGCGCGCGCGCCCGCACTGCGCACACACTATAAAATTATAAATGTCAAACTTAATTAGACCGTTAAGATACATAGAATTTAATAGATCGTAAGTGTCAAGTTAAGTTGGTCTGTCATAACTGCAAGTAGAATTATTTACCATGTTTTTATGGTTCCGTACCCGTATTGTGTGGTGGTACGGAACCCTGATTGGGGTGTAGATATGGGGCATTATGGGAAAAAAGTCCAAGAAAATTTTCTCTTGGACACCGCGCCGCCCCGGTCGTATTGTCGATAAAGGGGCACGAGAAAAAAAAACTGAAAATTTTAGTAACATTTATTTTTTTCACTTTTTTAATGTTTTCTTTTTACGATCGTTTAGGGTTTTTTCTAGCAATCACTTAATGTCTTATGTATTTTCTTCATACGACTTACTTTTTTTGAGACGTAAGCCCTGAAATATATCGTTTTGTGATATCTCGGTAAAAAGTAAATAGTCGTACGGAAATGAACATGAAATTTTGACAAAAAGCAGCTTCATACAATGCACTAATAAAATTTAAAAAAATCGTAAATCTTCTGCCCCTTAGGTACAATAGCACCGTAAACTGGAACTGAAAATTTCCGATGAATTTTGTAATATTCATATTTTTATATAAGCATCGTCTTGGTATTCTCCTTGCCATTATATTAAGTCGTCTAAGATTTTCTTATGTTCTCGAGATATAAGTAAATCATATATATTTTTTCTTTGTATTAAGCTAGATGTATATCAGTCGTATGAAAAAAGTCACATGACATAAATTTACAAGCCCTGCGGTCCGTAATAGAATTACAATGGATCATAAGCCATTCACTTCATACTTTCGTAATCGATTTTAGCGATATAATTCTATTTCGGAACGCAGGGTAGATAGAGCACCTCCTAGCGATGCGTGAATAAAAGCAGCAAAATAATAAAAAAAAAGCATTCATCTGGAGCAGCCAAATTTTTTGTTTCATATTTTTTAATTTTTCGTATAGATTTTGTTTCTCTTATAATTTTCGTTTTTTTTTTAATTTTTGCTCCTAAGAGAGGTTTTCTGAGTATTAAAAAAAAAACATAGTTTCCAAGAACTCTGTAGATGGCGTTGAACTGACTACGTTACTAGGTGCCAAAGCCAAAACGATTGAAAAAAAAAACATTGCGTCACGTCACGTCACATACGCTCTTGCATACGCTCGTTGGTTGACTCATGGCCGAATGGTTGACTGACATGTGTGCTGAGCATATGTGCGAATGCTTTGTTAGGGTCCGTCCAGGTTTAAAATGTACGATGGCTTGTACTCATTGCGCTTTACGACTTTCATCTTTAGGAAAAAAATGTATGGCTTCATTTTTACACAAATCCATGAGGCACAGACTTCTCTTCTTTTTCTCTTGGGACATTTTCTTTCTGGCGCAGAAAACTCATAAAAAGACTGCTAGATATTTTTTTCTTTTTCCTTGTTGTTATTATTTATTTATTTTCAAAATGTCATTGTGATGTGATGTAACAATGACATTAATTACTTTTTTATGTACGTTTTACGATCTCAAAATTACATCCAAGTGAAATAATCAAAAAATTATGTCACGTTCCGTTCCTTGCAGTAACTTACTAAGTTCAGCGCCATCTATCCAGCGACTAGGGAAGAGTAAAAAAAAAGAAAAGAAAATCCCTAAACTCCGGCCGTTCATTCGAGAGAATGGTGACGTTTGCAAATGTCAGGAGATAAAACCTTTTTTTTTACTGTTTTGCATTTCAATATTTTATATTTATCATGATGATTTTATGGTAGATTGTATATCGTTAAAAGGTCCCATTTGTTAATAAAAAGTATTTTTGTCGTATATATTTTATATTGTTTTTGTATTTGTCGTATATATTTTATGTCTTAGTGCCAGTCAACCAAATTAAATGTAAATTTCGATAAAAAAACTACCAAATTATTATTACATACGGCTTGAACACTCACGTGTGATTGTTGTTGACTATATGCCAACCGTTTCACCGATACAATTTCGGCATTATCAAGGCGAGTGTCGTTCTTAGGACGACGCGGCGTTCACCGTCGTTGTCAAACGGAAACGGTTGGCATATAGTCAACAACAATCACACGTGAGTATTCAAGCCGTATGTAATAATAATTTAGTATGTCAGCTCGCGCGAGTTTTAATAAAAAAACTACCTACTAAAATAACGAAAATTTAAAAAATAATTACAAATCAAATAATTTAATACACAAACACGGATCGCATATATATATAACATTCGAGGACAAAGATAGAAGCCGAATGAAGTTATTTGTTTAATCAATAAAATGTGTCAAGTTATTTCTGTCAAATCAGCAATCATAATGCCTGCAGTATGAATCCTCGACTTTTTGAATCGACATTTCAGAAAAAGGTTTATAATATCTGCGGTGTAAGGCAGTGTTGTCGTATTATAAAACTGATATACCTTACCAAATAATAAGATCGTATATATATTCTATTCCAGGGTTTTTATTTGTAAAAAAAGTTTAAATAATCATGATTTGGATTTATTTCGTCCCATTTGTTGTATCGTTGATATTTTTTTAACGTGCCTTTATTTATTTTTGTCGTGAAGAAGCTCTTGTTGACTTGTCGTATTTTTTCGAGATATCGCCACACTCCATCTGTCATCATTCTCTCGAATTAACGGCAGCAGTTTAGTATGTACTCGTTCAGAAAAATGTCACATATAGTGCTCGCCAATCTTTTAGTCGCCTCTGATTGAGTTACGAGTGCAAGCTTGCGCAGGTACAGTCAAGGAAACAATAATATGAACGGTTGATTATTAAATGTTTACTATAAGTGGGAAGGTGTACTGGTTGTACCTACCTATTTAATATATATTTATTATTTTAGTGCAATCTTAACTGTTTAATTAAAACAAATTAATATAAACACCATTTTCCTACATTGTCGCCTAAAAACGCTATAACGACGGCGAGGCATAACAACAACAATAAACTTTAACAAACTAAATCAACAAAACAACAAACAAACAGATTCAACGATTAACTAAACGAATCATAGAATTTTTTCCACGAACGTACTTTTCATGCAACGCGCGCGTGTGTAGTGTACGGACGTAGCACTAACACTAACGCATAGTGTTGACACCTGCCGAATGGCGAGCGGGGGGTGTGGTGCGGCATGCAGGCGGGTGTGCTCCGCGCCCTCGCTCCTGTAACGTCCCCCTGACACCGTAAAACGGCTAATGCGTCGATTCTTGGGGCTAGCTTCAGAGGCGACTAAAAGATTGGCGCGCACTGTAACATAAAATTAGGACAAAAGGCAGCTCAATACGATGCGCAAATAAACAAAAAGTTCGTTTTCTTCGAAAATTCGTCAGCCCTTGCCCCCTTACTTACGTACGGACGCCAAATTCAAATAGGTAGTTTATTTTGTAAAGTAGGTATACATAATACACTTTTTACGAATGCCCAGCATGACAGACTCCGCATTGACTGTTCTAATTGTAACAATCACTTACAAATAGGAAGCTTCAACTGCAGGTGACTGTACAATAGCACCATAAACTCTTCCGAGCGTACTAGAAGTTTGGCGCGATCTGTATTAGTCGACAAACTTATAAAATGTACTTGGAGAAGTCCGCATATTGTGCAGGGCAACTACGGAACCCTACAATGCGCGTGGCTCGACACGCACTTGGCCGGTTTTTTTTATTTCCGTTCGCCCCTTTATCTACACCCTAAGGAGAACGGGGGCGGCGCCGAAAAGTGAATAATTTTCAAGTCCGGTATCGTGCCCCCTTATCGACACTTTGACCTGAACCGTTTTTTTTTTTTACTTTAGGTAGGTTTTCTCTACAAGCATAGATCTCCGGATATCTTTATGTCTTGAGATACAGGCATTGTAGAGGAATTTCCATAAAACGCATTACTAGTATCTATATTCACTAACGATTCCCCGATATAGTTAACAGAAAGAAAAGCAAATAATTAACATAATTACTAAACAAAATAACACAAGTTTTAGGTAGATGCCAAAGAGTCCATTATATATCGGTAGATGCCTTCGTGACGTTATTGAATGGTAGGTGTAGCTATATATTATACACACACAACTACGCACAGCGTCCACCGCGCGTCTGACAGAGACAGCAATATTCCGACCAATTTTGCAGTTCACCACGAATCATAGTTGCGAGATTTTAGCGCCGCACTCTTAGGTTACCTCACACCCTGCGTTCCGAAATAGAATTACAATGGCTCATAAGCCATTCACTTCATACTTTCGTAATCGATTTTAGCGATATAATTCTATTTCGGAACGCAGGGTCAGAGTACATTATTATACAGGCTGGAAAAAATGAATGGGCCCTGGAGGAGAACTGCCTTAAATCCTTTAGTTAGCTCATTTTACTGCCATGATTTTACTGAAAGAAAACATTCCTTTATTTTTTAAAAGAAACAAAACTGCATTCAAAGATCTTCTAAAATTCGCTTGTCTCACCCGGGAACTGAACCAACTAAAAATGAAAAAAATAAACCCTCGCTATTTTATTATACGAATCGGTAGGATTATTGTTCAGGATAAAATGTGTCTAATAAACATTTGGTCTTACACTCATCTGTTGTACGAGATACCCACGAAATTGAATATTTATTACAAGTTCTTTGTTAACAATACCTAATAAAATACTGTTCACTTGTAACAAGTAAATGACACGTTTTAATTTTCTTATCTCTCTAACATCCAAAGACATCGTATGAAGTACAAGCTTGCTAATGTTATTTACCTTAAGTACCTTGTTGAAGACTTCGATAAGAAAATCGTTATACATCTATGCACAGCACAATTCCTTCTTGCACTAGGCGTACCGACGAAAAGTTTAAAAAGGGAAACTATTTTTTTTTGAAACGCGGTGCAACAAATTTAAAATTCGAATGATAACTTTCAACATTTTTAAAATCGATAAAACTATTCGTTCGAATTTCAAATTTAGTTTTGTTTTGCTTTCATTCCGTGCTGTCATTGTGTAATAATGGCGTATCAAGAACAATTTTATTTATTAGGAGCTTGTTTTCACTTTTTTTTATTTCAAAGACCAAATTTTTATATTCCTATAATTATTCCTACCAATTCGTATAATAAAATAGCGAGGGTTTATTTTTTAGTTGGTTCGATTCCCGGGTGAGACAAGCGAATTTTAGAAGATCTTTGAATGCAGTTTTGTTTCTTTTAAAAAATAAAGGAATGTTTCTTTTCAGCAAAATGAGCTAACTAAAGGATTTAAGGTAGTTCCCCTCCAGGGCCCTTAAATTTTTTCCACCCTGTATACTTATATACAGTTACCTTTTGAACATGATATTGTAAAAAGATTATAATGAATGCATCAAAATACATTTATTATACATACTTAATTTTTTCATGGATAGGTATATAATTTTTTTGTAAAGAAAGATGATATCGTTTTTGTCCCACTAGCAGCTTTTTGCCTTGCTTTTTCTTTGGCTGACAATGGCTTCTGCTTTTTAAGATCCTTGTTTTGATTCGGACTCAGTACTCCATTTTCTTTACATTCATCAATTACTGTGTTGTCACATTTAACTTTCTTGCTTGTAATCAGGCTTTCCTCAGCTTCAGATTTCCTTTTTTTAGATAATGCTTCAACCAAGTCGGGTGTGAAGTGGAACCGTTTTTCTAATGCCTCCATTAAATCATCTTGCAAATATTCTGAGATGAGTCCATGGGCATACTTTAGATAAAATTCTGAAAGCAATAAAAATTATTTAAATATTCTCTCTTCTGTTCATCTTGGATTTTTTTTACCTGGAGATATTTCAAATAAAAGGGGTTTTAACTTATTTGAAATTAAGAGCCTGTAGCTTTCGGGCAATTTTTCTTTAACTTGTGATTCACTAAATTGCTCATTCATTGGTTCCTTATTCATTGGTTTCGCTATGGCCTATTTATACAAAACCTGAAACCCGTTTCAAGAAATACGCTAGCCAACTATGAATACCATATCATAATCAATTCAATTTAATGTTTCTAAATAACTCTAATACAGACTCAACTTAAGAGGTCACTGCTCTTCTTAGTTATAGCATAATTAAACTGTTCTTCAGTTATTATAATAATTATACAAGGTGACTTTTTGATCATCGTCCAAATTCATACTGGAGGCTTGATAAGTGATCAGTATCTTGGATCAGTAACAATTTTTGTTAAATTCGTATAATGACATTTCAGCTTCCCATATAAATTCAGTTCCAGTCCCGAGTGAATCACCATGGGGAGTCGAAATTTCATTTTACGAATTTCACCAAATTTTGTTATTGATGCATGATACTGATCACTTACCAAGCCACCAGTATGAATTTAGACGATGATCAAAAAGTCACCTTGTATACAAGACTTAATGAACATGCATACAGAGTTGCAGATGTTGTGTTTTATTGTTCAGAGATTATATATTACCTTCGCTCACAGTGTCATTGTCAACATTACTGGCTACAAATGTAGCGGACACTGCACCAGCTCTCACGTGGATGTTCTTCTCTCTGAGAACTTTGGCTAATGTTCTCACTTTGTCTTCAAGCCAAGTTAATGTCTTTTCTTCATTGTACTTGTATGCTTTCATATCTGGTGGTCCCTTAAAGTTAAAAACAAAAATAGTAGTTCATTAAAACAGTTATGAGTCGGAGTTCCGAGATTGGGCAAAACAGGGTTCGGGGTTATGGCTTTTTAAGATAGTAAAATATTAATTTCTGAACAAAATAAATGCCACTTGTTACCTTACAAGATGAAGTACAGGTTCATTAAAAAAAATCTTGGCACTAATGTATAGTAACTTCAGAAAAAAAAACAGGATGTCAAGTTCAGGTTACACCCCTAGCGCTGCAATGCTATTCAAGAGATTTTCTTGAAATTCCTGTTTTTTTTCTGAAGTTACTATACATTATTGCCGTGATTTTTTTTAATGAACCTGCACTTCATCTTGTAAGGTAACAAGTGGTATTGATTTTGTTCAGAAATTTGAATTTTTACTGTCTTAAAAAGCCATAACCCCGAACCCCGAATCTCGGAACACCGACCCTTAAATAGACATGCATACTTGTATCTTATAAACAGGACTTTCCAATATTGTTGGAAGTACCTTTAAGTCAGCCACCTTGTCCAAATTAGGCACAAAGTCAATGATTTTATCAAAGCCTTTTTCAGAAAGCAAGTCTTCTAATGGTACAGCTCTAGTGACACATTGTTCCTTCAGTCGAGGCAGTACTGGAAAAATGTACAAAAATTTAAAAACTCAAAATTTTGTGTGTAAAAATCCATTCTTTAGAATGGTAGAATAAAAGGTGGACAAAATTAAGGTTAAAGGTAGGTGCAGGAAGATCCTTCTTATCAGCACTGTGGCAAGGAGGAAACTAGTAAGGAAGCTACTTAAGTCAATGTTTCATATATTTTTGTCAAAGATGAGTGATGCTTGGTGATGACTGACTGATGTGTGATAAGTTAAGGAAGAAGATTACTGTTTAGAGTTGGTATCTAAACAGTTTTTTGATGTTTAGTGTACCATGAAATTATAGGCATATAAAGGTACTCATAAGGTCGTGCAATTTTGGAAGCATTTCGTGGCTCATAAAAATTTGCATATAATAAGAGCTAAGCTTTACATACCAACTCTAGAATAATATTTAATTAAAGAAAAGATTTTAATTCCTAACGCCCACAAGTATTTTGAAAAATGGGCTCTCAACCGAACCTCCTTTTCAAAAAGACCTAGGTTGAGAGAAACAAAAAAAATAACCATAAATCAAAAAAATTGCTTAGGCCGTTAACCCCGAGTCACGACAAAGGTCTTTCGGTACGTCCGTAGGAATTAGGGAGGGATTGCCCCTGAGAAAGTAGGGGACAAAAGCTCCAAGCAACGGGAACTGGTTAGAATAACACCAATTGGATCATTGTTATAACCAATCAAGCTTAACCTTATAAAAAAATTGTCTGTAAATACCTAGGAATATAGGGTTAGTTGGTGTACTGATCAACAGACTTCCATCAGATTTCACAGTTTCTCCAATAAACCAAGTTCTATGAGTTTCATCAAATGTAACCACTTCAAGAATTTTGTTATGGACATCATCCAAACAATATTTCGTAGGTGTGCCATGGGCTGGATGTGGTAGCGTCACGATGCTGAAGTTGCTGTTCTCTAGTAATGAATCTGCAAAGTGCGATAATGCGTAAACACAGTATTTTTTTTCAAAAACATGGTTATTTTTCTATAATGCTTTCATATCCATCCATACCTTTAGCAAGCAATACCCAAGAATTTTCCACTCGTTTGGTAGATGGTTTGTGTGGTTCAGAAGGAGTTGATTTCCTTTTACTTCTAGAGGCCATTTCATAAAATTCCTTCAATTATAGTTGGAAAGTAAAACAAAAATTAACTGGCAGCGGCGGCCGGCACACAGACCCCCGTTCATTAATTAACACTTTCGTCAGGTTCCAACACTGACAGCAGAATAGCGTATTCAATTTTCAACGCGTGCGACAGAGACGGCAATAAAACCCGTGTCGCGACCCCTAGTTTATGAACGCGCCCCAAATAAACGTTCATAAATTAACACTTTCGTCAGGTTCCAACACTGACAGCAGGATAGCGCACAAAATTTTCAACGCGTGCGACAGAGATGGCATTAGAACCCGTGTCGCGACCCCTAATTTATGAACGCGGCCCAGGGGCGGGCGGCAGCGGCTCTATTCTGAGGGCAGCGGGCAAATTTTTGACATTTGTGTATTACGTTGCCGCTAGCGGCAGTACGGCGAAACACGCAATATTACGCAAATAAATTATAGCAGCAGTACCATAGGATGCGTAAAGGAGATAGACTCTAATGCGTTTCGCTTTAGTCTGCCTTAGTCTTATAGTCGTCTCCTTCAGGCGAGAGTCTCACCGAGAGCCTTTTGGTTAAATGCAACGTGTAAAAGCACTAGATGTTCGTAACCAGGTTTTGGAGTTCAAATCTACTCGCTCTACGGGTTTGCGCAAGAAACTTGGTTTACGCCATTACGCTAGCCTTTCAGCAAAAAAAGAAAAAAAAATTGTTGTGGCAACACACAACGGGTGGAGCAAGGAGGAACGTATAAGGTTAACATGTGAATAAATTAGAGAGCCGAGGGAAGCGGAGCAGAGCGAGGCGACCCCTGTAGTTATAGCAGAAATCATGATATACGCAGAAATACTACTTTTTTCTTCGAGAAGAGCAATGTCAAAAGTACCCGGAATAGCAGAGCTTGTATGACTAAATTAATGGATGTGGAAGAGGTGTGTCAGGATTGTAGCAGATGAAAATCTACCTAGAGGTTTAAAGGGGCGTCCATAAATCACGTGATGCATATTTGGCTGAATTTTGACTCCATCCCCCGCCTTCTTTTATAAGCGTCACGTCATCACGTGCATGATATGACCCAATCGCAGACTTTGTCCAACTGACGACGACGCTATATCGAAAAATAGTTTCGAAAAATAGTTCCTATGCCGTTACGTTGGTAGCATTTTTAAAATCTAATCCTCTAGGTGGGTCATCCTACTCAGCTGTCATATAAATCCTTTAGGTGTTTGTGACGTCCTGACGGCATTGATCTCTATGAAACTTTGCACATATCCCTCCCCCTCCATACCACACACCGAACATCTCTCATCTAATAGAGGTACAAGATGGCGAGATATTCAAAAAGCGCCAAATTTGTGAAATGATTTCAGCTAAAAAATATTTTCCATGAAACGGTAACTGTTTATTTATAGAAAAGTGTTTAAACTTAGTCTTCTTTACATGAACGCCGTATGTATTTCTGTCTTTTTTTTCCAGTATAGATATAAAAATTGCTAAACTTGCGTAAAAACGAGGCAGTTGTGTTGATTCGGTGTAACGCGATTTAACTTATTTGACAAGATTAAACTTAATTTAAGCGTTCTATCTTTTTTTTTCTCTGTCAAAAAGACAAAGATAGGACGCTCAAAATAAGGTTAGTCCTGTCAAATAAGTTAAGTTGTGTTACGCCGTATCGACACCAATATTCACGATATCCTGACAGCTATTATGATGACGTTTCATTAAATTTTGCTTTTTGAGCTGTATAGAGACGTAGTTAAAAGTCGCTAGATAATAAAGCCGATTCTAAAGGCTTTAATTTTAGTTTTAGTGCTGTCAAAACTAAATTTTCTTCGATTTTTAAAAGTAACATTTTTAGCATTTGCTTATTTCTAATGATACATTATAATAATACATAATGGCTTTACTTCGTCTGACAGAATCTTAAATTGATCTGTGGCAAAATGGCGCTCTGAAAAGTGACCGTAGCCATTTCAAATCAAAAAAAAAAATAAAAAAATATTCCTTAAGAGTTGGGATTAGAAGCTAAATTTCTTTGGAAAATTTTAAGCTTTGACAGCACTAAAGCCAAAATTAAAGCCTTCAGAATTGGCTTTAATACTTATGATTATGATAAAAAATGAATGAAATAAGCTGTTGACTTCACATTCGGTTTTTACTTTTTTTAGGAATCTTAAGAAAAATCCAGGCGTGAAGGGGCCTCGAAAGGGGCTGCACAGTGCTAAAATTTAGCCCTGCTCTTAAGCTTTTGTGTTTTAACATCTAGAGGTTCTCTTGACATGGACCCTTCGGCAAGTGACCGAAGCATGAAACTTGGTACAGATGTAGCCTAGGTCAAAATGAGCAGATTTAGGCCTGGCCCCAGCAGTCCCGGACTTAATGTGGGGCGGGGCAGAGGGGGGAAGTAAGCTCCCGCCGCTTTGTAAACAAATAATGGTAACGCGTCGCAATTTCCTATTAGGGCGTATTTGGTATCATTTTCGTATAAATTAAGGATGAGGAATTCAAATATAATTTTTTCATAATGCCTTTCCGTACAAAAAAAATGAAATTTTAGCAAAAAACTGTTAATGCCGGAAAACTATTTTCTCTTCAAGCAGACGTTATGCAAAGAATAGTTACTTTTTAAGATGAAAAAAAATTGCCATAGAGAGCCTCGTTATTGTAGTTTATTAAAATATATATATCATATATACTTACTACACAATAAGAACTAAAAAAAAATAAGGCGATGTCTCGCGTTTCTCACTCTGTTACGAACGGCAGTGAGCGAGCAATCCGCTCCGTAGACAAAAGATACTAACGCGTCGTGATTTCACACAAACGCGTATTTGCTATCATATTCGTATTAATTAAGGATGCAAAATACAAATTTTGTAATTTTGCATTGCGTTTCTATACAAAAAAAGATTTTGGTGATAAAATGAAAAATACGGTAAACAAATTCAAAATTCAAAATTCAAAAAGTTTATTTTGCAAAGTAGGTATATATAATACACGTTTCACAAGTCAAATTTTAATCTTATAAAAA
The DNA here is from genome assembly GCA_934047225.1 of Ypsolopha sequella. Taxonomy (NCBI): domain Eukaryota; kingdom Metazoa; phylum Arthropoda; class Insecta; order Lepidoptera; family Ypsolophidae; genus Ypsolopha; species Ypsolopha sequella. Next base: position 20,989,936 of record OW203987.1, read on the forward strand.
TATATGTAATAAAATAATAAATGTACATGAACTACTTAGATTAAATGTTTTTTTTAATTTATGTAGCAATATATATACGATTAAAATTATAGGTAAAATATTATTATACAAGATGAAATCCAATCAACCGCCCGAACCCATACCGGAGACCCGGCCAGGGACCAGGAACAGGTTCAATGATCACCAACCGAGCCCCCAGCACGAATCCAGGCAGCCGACCAAATCCCATCCTATATACTACATAGTAATAGGTTACATATATAAATACATGCCTACCTCCGCCCATTCGATTAGTCTTGCTAAGAAGAACGGGCAAGAAACTTGGCAAGATCATGTCTTTTTTTTTTAACATAAACTTATACTATACATCAAATTACTTATATCTACTTTAACCAAGGGATAAGAAAATACAAGACAGCAGGAATTCAGGTTAATGAAAAAAGAAAAACATATATATCTTTGCCTACCTGTCTCATATAGTCTATTTCCTTTTACAGTCTGTAATTAATTAATGTTAACTCTTAAGAGGAATCAAAAGTTAGGAAATTATATTAATTAATTAAATTATTACCTACTTTCATTAAAATCAGTATCACTATAACACCATGCTTCACCATCATCCAAATATTCATTTATTTTATAATATGCCTTTTTCAGTAGGCCCTGCTTAATATACTGTTTAAACTTATTCTCTGACAAAGTAAGGACCTCCTTTGGAAGTTTATTGTAAAATCTTATACCATGTCCTACGAAAGAGGTACTCACTTTGGCGAGTCTGATTTTTGGAAAAGCCAGTTTATACTTATTTCTGGTTTCCTTACAATGTTGCTCACCAAGCCTTGGGAGAGACTCAACATTTTTTCTGACATATCTAAGGACTTGGTAAATATATTCACAAGGAACAGTTAATATATTAATTTCTTTGAACTTTTCTCTTAATGAATCCCGGTGCTTCATATTATAAATAGCCCGAATTGCTCTCTTCTGCAAAACAAAGACTGCGTCTGTATCCGCGGCTCTACCCCATAACAGCATGCCGTATGACAAAATGCTGTGAAAGTAACTAAAATAGACTAGTCTAGCAGTATCTACATCAGTAATTTGCCTTATGCGTCTAACAGCGTATGCGGCCGAACTAAGTCTACCACATAGGGCTTCTATGTGGGGACCCCACTGAAGACGAGAGTCTACCGTAATGCCCAAAAACTTAGTTTCGTTAACTAACTCCAGCTTGGACCCCTGCAAAAGCAAATTACAATCCACTTGAATTACATTTGGTAACGTGAATTTTATACATTTCGTCTTTTTTGCGTTTAAAACTAAATTATTTACAGTAAACCAATCAAGCACTAGTGATAAAGTTGTATTCGCGTCGTCAAGGATATCTTTACGTCTATTAACTTTAAAAATAAGTGACGTGTCGTCTGCGAATAGTACTATCTTAGTTAAGTCTTTAATTAAATAGGGAAGGTCATTTATGTAAATTAAAAACAGCAAGGGCCCCAATATGGAACCCTGCGGGACACCCATTTTAACTAATGCTCCACATGATTTTACCCCGTTAATGTCTACCTTTTGAATACGATCACTAAGATACGACTTCATTAACGCCAAAGATTTGCCCCTCACTCCGTAGTGATCTAATTTACATAAGAGTGTTTCATGATTAACGCAATCGAAGGCTTTCGAGAGGTCACAAAATACACCAAATGCATCCTGCTTTTCTTCCCAAGCATCAAAAATATGCTTAACTAAAGCAACTCCTGCATCTGTGGTTGACCTCCCTCTAGTGAATCCATACTGTTCACAGTGAAGCAATTTATTTAAATTAAAATGAAATAACAATTGATTAAAAACAATTTTTTCAAAAACCTTACTCAAAACCGGTAAAACTGACACAGGTCTATAGTTTGATGGGTCACCGTTGTCGCCTGATTTAAAAAGGGGGATCAATTTACTAAACTTCATTAAGTCAGGAAAGACACCATCATCTACACATTTATTAAAAATTAATGCCAAATAAGGAGCTATTAAATCAATAACAGAACTTATAACTTTCACAGATAAGCCCCATAAGTCCTCGGTTTTTTTCAAGTTAAGCGATTTAAATGCTTTAATTACAGTTAATGAATTAATATGTTTAAAAGCAAATACAGAAAGACACTGCGGTACGTTATCTATTAAAAGATCCTGCGCAAGCCCAGGGCTTGAATTTAAATCTTTAGTTGTTAAGGAAGGAATTTCAGTAAAGAATTGTTCAAAGGCATTCGCAACCTCTTTATCTCCCGTAACGACTTCATTGTTAATACTTAACTTAAGCTCGTTATCACGTTTCTTACTTTTCCCAGTTTCATTCAACTATTTTCTCTTCAAGCAGATGTTATGTAAATAATAGTTACTATTTTAAGTTAAAATACTTATAGAAAGCTTAGTTATTGTAGTTTATGAAAATTAAGATATCATAAGATATACTTACTTCACAAAAATAACCAGAAAAAAACAATAAAACGCCTCGCGTTTCTCATTTTACTACGACCGGCAGGGAGCTAGCAATCCGCTCCGTAAACAAAAAATACTAACGCATCTCACACAAGGGCGTATTTGTTACCATTTTCGTCTAAATTAATGATGTGAAATTCATATTTGAGGTTTTCGTAATACCTTTTGATACAAAAAAATTTACAAAGCAAGCTAGTGTTGTCCACTGCACAGACACAACTCAGTGCAGTTCAGCCCTTGTTTTTTACAACTACATCTGTTACCGCATTGCTGTTTGCACTTGCATCGTACTAGCTCTAAACAAGCTCTCGCAGCAACAAGTGCAGTTGTCCAGTGTGGCATCCAGACATTTCCATGTTTCCTCCATCCCCAGTCTTCAGGACTGCGTAGATTTTGTTGAGCTGCTGTTTGCCCCCACACAAACACTCCTTGGTATACAGCTCTTTTCAAGTGCTGGTGGAGAGCATCTTCGGTTGGTGGGATGTACTCCAACTGACAATCTTTTTTGGTAAACAAATGTTTTCTACATTCGTTTACCTTTTCAGATTGGCTGGATCTAAAATTAAAGATGTGAGCGCTTGTAATTGTATATTTATGATGTGTGCAATTACTAAAAATTCTGAAAGATCAAAATTATATTTACCTATCGTACATAGTCACCACATACTTTTGTAGAATAGAATCAGCATGATCATCTATTTCTCCAGTCAACATCAGCGCTTGAAAAGTACTTGTCACCTCCGGGTAAGCTTTCCTAGCGTCGAAAGCAGTCTTTTTGCCTCTCTCATGGAACGCAGAAACAGTATCGCATCCGGAAAATGCGTGGAACAAGGGGAGCGCTTGTTCTACAAAGCTTGTTGGCTGGTCCTACAAAAAATATTTAATAAAATATAACCTAATGCGGATGCGATCGCGTGACAAGAGAGAAACTGATGTTTTTTTCCAGTTCCAAGGTGTACATAAAGCTTCTCCAGCTGAGGATATTTGGACACACAGGATACCGCCAAAACCAATACATCAGTGTCGAACGATCTGATTAATATACAGGTGTGTCCCTGTGCTACAGCATCGGCGACGTGAACCATAATCAGCGTGTCAGCTTCTTCGTGGTTACACGGCTGCAAAATAGGTTTAGCTCGGTCTTTGTTGCTAAGTACAATGTCACCATCTGTTATGTTCAGTTCTTTGGTCTCTGGTATTTCCATGTTGTGGCAACGAACGCTGAGCAAATGGAATAGCTCTTCTTTATTAGCTCCATCTCGAAGAAAGTTAGCCCAACTCTTGGGAATTTTGGTGCTTGGGGTCACCCGTGTACAATCGCCAGTGCCACGTTTTTGTCGTGTTATATTTTTTAAGGCTGTTGTCGTCATATTTATACCAAACGACGTCTAGCCGTGTTGAGTTAGACAGCTCTCTCTGTAAAAAGGGAACAAAAACTGTGTCTGCATATTCACCGAAGGTTTTTGATTGACCAGGGTTTAGCATGTGAACAATAGCAGATCCATCCAAAAATTTTGTCGAAACCTGTGAATCATTCATAATTAACATTTTAGATATGTAATATATATAATTAACTGAAAAGGTTACAGTCATTTTTAAGAGCAGTCATTTTGGTTTGCGTTTTCTTTTCTGGTTTTACATTTGTATTAAATAATTTACATTTATTTAGTTTAATTGGACCGTGAATGCTTTTAATGCCCGACTTCAACCTTTCTTCCCAAAAAGTAAAGGTTTCCCATTTCTTCAATTGCGTTTACTAATGATCTTACATCTTGGCTGAACCTTTGCTGATAAGCGGGTGTGTCGGAATGGTGAGTGCTGTATTCTTCGTAGTGTGTATCTTCGATTTCATTTATTTGGTTAAGTTTGAGGATTTCACTTTCGTACTGATCTACCATTGCTCCTAACTCTGCTCCAGCAATGAACCATTTGCGCAGAGCGTCTGGGTTTTCAGTCAGTCCTATCATTCCTGTAAAATACGTAATCATAATTATGTTTAGTAGTAGATAGGTAACAGTTACCACATGAATATTTGAAAAAAGAAACTGACCACCATCTCCTTTCATGAGGGCATTCATTTGCTCGTGAGCTTGATCAACTGACATCCCAGAAAATGAATTACCAGTTTTTCTTGCAACAAATGCACCTCCTTCAAACTTATGTAATATATCTGGATGCATTTCTTTTAAATTTGCGAGGTCTCTGATATGCACAGAAAACCATCTGGCATAATGTACATGGTCTAGAGAAAAAAACCAGGGCACAAGTGTTCTCAACGAGTCCAAATATGTGCTGAAGTTTCCTATTCTGGTAGACTTCACGAACTGCAACATTTGTAATTCAAGCTGTAGGATCATGTCCCAAAACTTGAATTGTGGTATTTCTTTCAGCTTATTTTCACGCCACTCCTCGAATGCAGTTTCGACTGTTTTATACTTTTGAAATGCTGTTTTTTGCAATAAATGCAATGCAGCAGCAGTAACCTAGAACATATATGTATGTTATAAGATAAGAAAACATAAATCTTAATTATAGATCTAGTCATTCAATCGATGGTTGTAGTAGTTATAATTTTATAACTCAGTCCCAGTTAGATACTTACTTGATGCGCGTAACATGAGAAGCCGACAACATAGCTTCTGATCTTCCTTGTGTAGTAACACTGGCTTGTACCAATGCCTCCGTCCAACCACTCCCAGACAACAACTGACCAAGAACTTTTAGCACCGCTATTTCAATATGTAAACCACCCATCATGACAGAAATATTCTTTTTCCGTATCTTTCCGGAAACAAATATTGTAACTGCTTTAAAAGAGCAAAAAGAGGTTGATCTGCCACAATTATTGGGTTTTGGTCCGGATTCGAAAATTGTATGGCTTTATCGACGACATTCATTGTATGCACCATTATTGCTGCATCGTGAGATTGTTCTTCAAAGATCGTAAGAAGAGCTACGTTAGTTATATGTCGTTCATTTAAGTTTCAGTCACTCGCGCTGTGAAATGCTGCCCAAGGTTTACAGTTGTTATCAAACCGCATACTCTTCCGCATAATGTGAAGCTTCAGGCGATACACTATGCGTACAAATTTCGGTTAGTGGGCACGCGAACTTTTTAACGTCGACAAAACTGCCGGTCGTAATAAAATGAAAAACGCGAGGCGTTTTATTGTTTTTTTCTGGTTATTTTTGTGAAGTTAGTATATATTATGATGTCTATATTTTCATAAACTACAATAACTAGGCTTTCTATAAGTATTTTAGCTTAAAATAGTAACTATTATTTACATAACATCTGCTTGAAGAGAAAATAGTTTACCTTATTTTTCATTTTATCCCCAAAATCTTTTTTTGTATAGAAACGCAATACAAAATAACAAAATTTTAATTTTGCATCCTTAATTTATACGAATATGATAGCAAATACGCGTTTGTGTGAAATCACGACGCGTTAGTATCTTTTGTCTACGGAGCGGATTGCTCGCTCACTGCCGTTCGTAACAGAGTGAGAAACGCGAGGCATCGCCTTATTTTTTTTTAGTTCTTATTGTGTAGTAAGTATATATGATATATATATTTTAATAAACTACAATAACGAGGCTCTCTATAGCTATTTTTTTTAATCTTAAAAAGTAACTATTCTTTGCATAACGTCTGCTTGAAGAGAAAATAGTTTTCCGGCATTTACAGTTTTTTGCTAAAATTTCGTTTTTTTTGTATGGAAAGGCATTATGAAAAAATTATATTTGAATTCCTCATCCTTATATTTATACGAAAATGATACCAAATACGCCCTAATAGGAAATTGCGATGCGTTAGCATTATTTGTTTACAAAGCGGCGGGAGCTTACTTCCCCCCTCTGCCCCCCTCCACATTAAGTCCGGGACTGCTGGGGCCAGGCCTAAATCTGCTCATTTTGACCTAGGCTACATCTGTACCAAGTTTCATGCTTCGGTCACTTGCCGAAGGGTCCCCATACAAGAGTTGGCAAGAGAACCTCGGGTAAAATTGTAACTGTTTTTTTAAACGCAAAACTTCAGTTTTTTTGAAATTACGGCTAAATTAGGACATCCATTATACTTTCTTTATGTTATAAAGATGTTTTTTTTTAGTAAGTATTTGCGTGTGTTGGTTTCGTTTCAATTGGTTTTGAAATATGGAAACTATAATAATATAATTAATAATTTGTATTAAGTCAAAAAACAAGCCTAATTTTTTTCAAATTTTTTGCGTCTTCATTGATGGAACTGAATCCAATGCAAAACTAATGTTTAGCATTGTGGAGCCTCTTAAGCCGGGTTTCCTGTCATATAATGCATTACATAAAATGACGTATATTTTTGACGTACATTGTTTTGTATCGTTGACGCTCAGAATAAGGAAAGCGTTGACGTACACAATGTTTTTGCCTTCCGTGGCCGATGGAAAACATCTATACATTTGCCCCCACGCGGGTGGAGAGAGGCAGGATACGTATCATTTGCACACAGCAGCTGCTCTATGGTTATTTGTTGACAATTCACACTAGGGTTTTAAGTTAGTAGGTACCTACGCGTTGTTTTTTATTTTATCTTTTCGCTTGCTTGTTACTTCTTTTGAGTTCCTTATTAAAGGGTGTGTTGAAGAAAATTATGGAGTATTATAATCACTAAAACCAAAATGAAGCCCAATTCGTCTGACGTGATTTTGAAAAGTATAGAAATAGAAAACGTTTTGTGCGTGTAAATTAAGGAAAGATGTATAATGTTATATTGCTTAAAAAACCTCTTTTAATCGATTCGGTGCACAACTTGACAGTGCATGGTTAATACTTCTAAGGTTATACATAATGTTAAAATTAATTTAGATAAAATAAGAGACTTTCTTAAAAAAAGTATGAGGGATTTTGCTGTCAAACAGAACGTTGCCCATTCAAATGTTGGCAAAGTTCTATTTGACAGCGAAACCTCTCATTTCTTTATTTCAAGAAAGTCTCTCATTTTCAATTAAATAAATCGATAGATACATTCATAATTAGTTTTTATTTATATCGATTAAAACGTCCAAATTTTATTATTTATATACCGATATTAAAGCCGATTTTGAAGGTTTTAGTTTTAAGATAAGAAACCTACTAAAAAACTTAATTTTAAATGACAGCACTATTTTTTGCTATTTTGAAGGGCACACTAACTAAAATTTACAAGCTTTTAGGACGCTCCTAAGTTTAATTCACAGATAACGGACCACAGATGAGAATGGACCATTAATCACCAATAATATTGACAATAATCAACATTACGGGTGATTCCATTCGGTCAGTATGGCAAGCAATCAGTATTTCTACTTCTTGGTAGAATTACGACCATGTTGTAAATGATTTCATTTTAATATATTACTATTTTCCCGGGGTTTCACTAACTGGAACATTGTTTTTGGAAAACCTACTGATAAAATTATTAAAGAAAGATTACCAGAATTGATCATTATCAAAATTAAATAATTTTATCTGTCACATTCAGAGTTATTTTAGTTATGTAAGTTATTTTTAAGATTATTATGCTGGCAAAACTTAACAACTTTGACAGACGATAGATTATTTTCTTTGGAATTTGTTTTATTTCTTGTTTTCGTCGTAAAACTTTACGAAACGACCATGAGTAACAGCAGGAGAAGGTCGAACAAGAGAGACAGACGAAGCTCATGTTAACTACATACATGCTCATATGATTTTAGTGCGTGGTAAGTTTTGATCTAGATAAAATCAAAAATACCTTTTAAAAAACTTCCAATAGCCTTGGTGCTAATAGTCTATCTACTTTTCTAGGAAACGGGGATATCCTCAGGTGGCGCAGATATGGAGAGACCTCGCCCTTCAAAATAGTTGGGACGTGCCAGAGATATACTTAACGGAGCAAGCAAGTATGTATCTTTGTTTTTTTTTTCTTTCAAAGCCTAAAACAGAGATACTTTGAGGCCAGAAATCAACTGACATCACTTAACATTTTAGATACCACCAGCATGCCCAAGCCGTGGCAAGATTTATCTCCTATAACTTAATTACATAGGTATGATTACTCGGAACAAATGCTTTTGATGCAATTTCCCCTTCAGCTTACTGAGGAGATTCCTTGCAGAAGTAAGTTCAAGGCTGTGAGCTGAGCAATAACCATCTTAGCCTGTATTTGCTTACATCCCTGACTAATATGAAATCACATTCAGTTCCTAAGGGACCATCTTACTATATTCTTTGTGACGGCCTGGATCTGTACACTTACAAAGCTATGGCGGTCAAGGAGAAGGTGTTTTGTGTGTTTGGCCCCAAATAGTTTCTTTAAAAATCTCTTACATTATTAAACATGATATATTTATTTACAGTCCAGCGCATGGTTCTAGGCCACTTTGTGCAACAATACATGAAAATGCAAGTTCCAGTGAAGATGGTATAATCTAAGTGAATGAAAGATCACTTTATAAATACCCTAAATGGCTTGGCTGATGCAGTTCTGAGCATGGGCGAAAACATTTCCAGTGCATTGCGGAATGCTGCTATTAAAGCCGATTTTGAAGGTTTTAGTTTTAAGATAAGAAACCTACTAAAAAACTTAATTTTAAATGACAGCACTATTTATTGCTATTTTGAAGGGCACACTAACTAAAATTTACAAGCTTTTAGGACGCTCCTAAGTTTAATTCACAGATAACGGACCACAGATGAGAATGGACCATTAATCAACAATAATATTGACAATAATCAACATTTCGGGTGATTCCATTCGGTCAGTATGGCAAGCAATCAGTATTTCTACTTCTTGGTAGAATTACGACCATGTTGTAAATGATTTCATTTTAATATTTTCCCGGGGTTTCACTAACTGGAACATTGTTTTTGGAAAACCTACTGATAAAATTATTAAAGAAAGATTACCAGAATTGATCATTATCAAAATTAAATAATTTTATCTGTCACATTCATAGTTATTTTAGTTATGTAAGTTATTTTTAAGATTATTATGCTGGCAAAACTTAACAACTTTGACAGACGATAGATTATTTTCTTTGGAATTTGTTTTATTTCTTGTTTACGTCGTAAAACTTTACGAAACGACCATGAGTAACAGCAGGAGAAGGTCGAACAAGAGAGACAGACGAAGCTCATGTTAACTACATACATGCTCATATGATTTTAGTGCGTGGTAAGTTTTGATCTAGATAAAATCAAAAATACCTTTTAAAAAACTTCCAATGGCCTTGGTGCTAATAGTCTATCTACTTTTCTAGGAAACGGGGATATCCTCAGGTGGCGCAGATATGGAGAGACCTCGCCCTTCAAAATAGTTGGGATGTGCCAGAGATATACTTAACGGAGCAAGCAAGTATGTATCATTGTTTTTTTTTTCTTTCAAAGCCTAAAACAGAGATACTTTGAGGCCAGAAATCAACTGACATCACTTAACATTTTAGATACCACCAGCATGCCTAAGCCGTGGCAAGATTTATCTCCTATAACTTAATTACATATGATTACTCGGAACAAATGCTTTTGATGCAATTTCCCCTTCAGCTTACTGAGGAGATTCCTTGCAGAAGTAAGCTCAAGGCTGTGAGCTGAGCAATAAACATCTTAGCCTGTATTTGCTCACATCCCTGACTAATATGAAATCACATTCAGTTCCTAAGGGACCATCTTGCTATATTCTTTGTGACGGCCTGGATCTGTACACTTACAAAGCTATGGCGATCAAGGAGAAGGTGTTTTGTGTGTTTGGCCCCAAATAGTTTCTTTAAAAATCTCTTACATTATTAAAGATGACATATTTATTTACAGTCCAGCGCATGGTTCCGAGGCCACTCGTGCAACGATACATGAAAATGCAAGTTCCAGTGAAGATGGTATAATCTAAGTGAATGAAAGATCACTTTATAAATACCCTAAATGGCTTGGCTGATGCAGTTCTGAGCATGGGCGAAAACATTTCCAGTGCATTGCGGAATGCTGCTGTTATCTACGAGCAGAGATCATGAGTGACAACCAAATTGACTCCTACTCAGTATGGGGCTGGTACGCCCGAAGATGGCAGGACCCTATAGAAACCATAAGTAACATAGATCTGAGCCCCGATCCGGACTGCGATGTATTATTTTACTATTTTGTGTTTTAGTGCTATGAATTAAAGCTAATTTATAAAATGTTTATTTTATTAATTTGTCAAATCCTATTAGTAAAATGAAAGAGTTTCCATGACCCGGCAACATGTTGCTTGTCCTTGAGATGAAGAGATGATATGTTCGACATCAAGCTGTTCTACCTCGGCTTGCTATCAATGAACATGTTGTGTAGGGCACAGTAGGCCAAAAAAATTGTTGCTGTCTCACGAGAGTTTGGTGCTTTAACAAGCAATGAAATTTATTATTCGGGTAGCACCTCATAGCATGGAAAGGTTGAATGACACGTCACTAATAAGGTAATAAGCCGTCTGGCTTCAGCAGAATCAGCAGATGAATGCAGGAACATTGAGGGCTGTCGACAGTCGAAAATGTTTCTCTCGACTATCATCTACAAAAAAGTAAGGTACACTCTTAATCTAAGTAGAATCAATCTAGGTACGTTGGTGGGTATTTTAACTGGCCACTGTAGGCTGAACAGACATCTGTCAATAATGAAGGTACAGGAGGACTCCTCTTGCCCGCACTGCGGCGAGGAGGAAACGAGTAAGCACTACTTAGGTGAATGCTTTATATATTCTAGCCTAAGATGGGAAGTATTTGGTAATGATCACATCAAAGAAGAAGACCTCAAGTGCCTTGGGTACTCAGACATATTAAGAGAAGTGGAAGATTTGAGGAGGGAATGCAACTGGGACAATAGGATACCAAAGCTCCAAGCAATGGGAACTGGATGGAATAGCTCCAACTGGAGAGCCAACCATCCGCCTGTGCCCAGCAGGCGTCCCACCTCTAAATCATCATCATTAGTAAAATTAAAGAGTTTTCATGACCCGGCAACATGTTGCTTGTCCTTGAGATGAAGAGATGATATGTTCGACATCAAGCTGTTCTACCTCGGCTTGCTATCAATGAACATGTTGTGCAGGGCACAGTAGGCCAAAAAAATTGTTGCTGCTGTCTCACGAGAGTTTGGTGCTTTAACAAGCAATGAAATTTATTATTCGGGTAGCACCCCATAGCACAGAAAGGTTGAACGACACCACAGATGCTAGTGATCCCATAAACCTTAGTATGTGTTTCTTATAGTTTTTGTATACAAGAGCAATTACGATGTTGTCCCTCATCATACCTTACCATCATACAAGGCTCGCAAGGTGTATGTAAGTGGACAAATTTTGGAAAAACTGCAATTTAAAAAAATATTTGATTGAAGTGTGTACGTGTAGAGAGCAACTACGATGTTGTCCCTCATCATACCTTACCATCATACAAGGGTCACAAGCTGTATGTAAGCGGACAAATCTACTCTTTTCAATAGAAATAAAACGTAGATGTGGCGTCAGGTTATTACACAAATTTGGGCAAAACTGCAATTTAAAAATGTATTCGATTGAAGTGTGTACGTGTCGAAGAATGTTTTCAATACGGTACACATCTATTTCTATCACAAAACTGTAAAATACTACAGGAAAAGTCGTCGGAAAATTAAGTCAGTTTTTATGAGGGACCTTATAAGCAGCTGATTAAAATCCAACTAAAAATACTAAATTTACTCAAGTGACAGCTCTAAACTGTGCCCTGAAAATACCAAAACACGTAAGTTGAGTAAATTAGTGCTGTCAAACATAAATTTAGTGGATTTTAGGTTTGACGTTTATAAATTCGTGACTTGAAAATGGCTCTTCGTTTTAATCACCACTTAGTGTAAATTTAGATACGTCAAACTAAAACTAAAACCTTCAAAATCAGCTTTATTATCTACGAGCAGAGATCATGAGTGACAACCAAATTGACTCCTACTCAGTATGGGGCTGGTACGCCCGAAGATGGCAGGACCCTATAGAAACCATAAGTAACATAGATCTGAGCCCCGATCCGGACTGCAATGTATTATTTTACTATTTTGTGTTTTAGTGCTATGAATTAAATCTAATTTATAAAATGTTTATTTTATTAATTTGTCAAATCCTATTAGTAAAATGAAAGAGTTTCCATGACCCGGCAACATGTTGCTTGTCCTTGAGATGAAGAGATGATATGTTCGACATCAAGCTGTTCTACCTCGGCTTGCTATCAATGAACATGTTGTGCAGGGCACAGTAGACCAAAAAAATTGTTGCTGCTGTCTCACGAGAGTTTGGTGCTTTAACAAGCAATGAAATTTATTATTCGGGTAGCACCTCATAGCATGGAAAGGTTGAACGACACGTCACTAATAAGGTAATAAGCCGTCTGGCTTCAGCAGAATCAGCAGATGAATGGAGGAACATTGAGGGCTGTCGACAGTCGAAAATGTTTCTCTCGACTATCATCAAAAAAAAAGTAAGGTACACTCTTAATCTAAGTAGAATCAATCTAGGTACGTTTGTGGGTATTCTAACTGGCCACTGTAGGCTGAACAGACATCTGTCAATAATGAAGGTACAGGAGGACTCCTCTTGCCCGCACTGCGGCGAGGAGGAAACGAGTAAGCACTAAGATGGGAAGTATTTGGTAATGATCACATCAAAGAAGACCTCAAGTGCCTTGGGTACTCAGACATATTAAGAGAAGTGGAAGATTTGAGGAGGGAATGCAACTGGGACAATAGGATACCAAAGCTTCAAGCAATGGGAACTGGATGGAATAGCTCCAACTGGAGAGCCGACCATCCGCCTGTGCCCAGCAGGCGTCCCACCTCTAAATCATCATCATTAGTAAAATGAAAGAGTTTTCATGACCCGGCAACATGTTGCTTGTCCTTGAGATGAAGAGATGATATGTTCGACATCAAGCTGTTCTACCTCGGCTTGCTATCAATGAACATGTTGTGCAGGGCACAGTAGGCCAAAAAAATTGTTGCTGCTGTCTCATGAGAGTTTGGTGCTTTAACAAGCAATCAAATTTATTATTCGGGTAGCACCTCATAGCACGGAAAGGTTGAACTACACCACAGATGCTAGTGCTCCCATAAACCTTAGTATGTGTTTCTTTTAGTTTTTGTATACAAGAGCAATTACAATGTTGTCCCTCATCATACCTTACCATCATACAAGGCTCGCAAGGTGTATGTAAGTGGACAAATTTTGGAAAAACTGCAATTTAAAAAAATATTTGATTGAAGTGTATACGTGTCGAGAGCAACTACGATGTTGTCCCTCATCATACCTTACCATCATACAAGGGTCGCAAGCTGTATGTAAGCGGACAAATCTACTCTTTTCAATAGAAATAAAACGTAGATGTGGCGTCAGGTTATAACACAAATTTGGGCAAAACTGCAATTTAAAAATGTATTCGATTGAAGTGTGTACGTGTCGAAGAATGTTTTTAATACGGTACACATCTATTTCTATCACAAAACTGTAAAATACTACAGGAAAAGTCGTCGGAAAATTAAGTCAGTTTTTATGAGGGACCTTATGAGCAGCTGATTAAAATCCAACTAAAAATACTAAATTTACTCAAGTGACAGCTCTAAACTGTGCCCTGAAAATACCAAAACACGTAAGTTGAGTAAATTAGTGCTGTCAAACATAAATTTAGTGGATTTTAGGTTTGACGTTTATAAATTCGTGACTTGAAAATGGCTCTTCGTTTTAATCACCACTTAGTGTAAATTTAGATACGTCAAACTAAAACTAAAACCTTCAAAATCAGCTTTATTATCGGATATCTGATACATTCTTACATCCCTTAACGATGGGCGATTATGTCTAAAGTAGCCGTCAATAGAAATTGTGGACTATGTAAACAAAGCGCCATGTTGTCTTTGTCTATGAATAGAATAGGTGAACTATCTAGAGATGGGTAAGTATGTGATTAAAATATGTTAGGTGCTTAATTAATTTTCTTTATTTGATTTATCGCTAAAATATTCTGATGAATCGCTGGTCAAATCGATCACAAAGCTCTCGATAGAATCACACACACGTTTATGTCAAAGATTATGAAGTAACGCTGTCAAAAAAAAATGACGGAATAAAATAGCATCACGAATAAAATAGATTTATATTCAAATATATTCGTACATCACTAATTTTCAATGACAATACAGATTCGATGAGAAAAAAATATGACAGCAATCTCGACGCAGTACAGAATTGACTATTGATTCTATGATTTTCCGTAATTAACTGGTGATTATTGAATATTTCATGATGAAATACAGTGAATGTCTGGTAAGACTTGATGCTTCGTGATTTGGAATAAAGTTCAGTGAGACTCCGTGACAGAACCTTGAGAAAAATTGAGAAAACGGTTTGTTTACATAGTCCACAATTTCTATTGACGGCGACTTTATAGTGCGCGCCAATCTTTTAGTCGCCTCTGATTGAGTTACGAGTGCAAGCTTGCGCAGGTACAGTCAAGGAAACAATAATATGAACGGTTGACTATTAAATGTTTACTATAAGTGGGAAGGTGTACTTGTTGTACTCCTACCTATTTAATATATATAAGTATTTTAGTGACAATCTTAACTGTTTTTAAAACAAATTAATATAAACACCATTTTCCTACATTGTCGCCTTAAAACGCTATAACGACCGCGAGGCATAACAACAACAATAAACTTTAACAAACTAAATCAACAAAACAACAAATAAAGGCATCACAAACAGATTCAACGATTAACTTAACGAATCATAGAATTTTTTCCACGAACGTACTTTTCATGCAACGCGCGCGTGTGTAGTGTACGGACGTAGCACTAACACTAACGCATAGTGTTGACACCTGTCGAACGGCGAGCGGGGGGTGTGGTGCGGCATGCAGGCGGTTGTGCTCCGCGCCCTCGCTCCTGTAACGTCCCCCTGACACCGTAAAACGGCTAATGCGTCGATTCTTGGGGCTAGCTTCAGATAGTCGTTCATAAACTCACACCGAGTTGGGTTTCCTACCCGGGTCGCAACACTATCCCGTTCATAAATGAACTCGCGTCTCAACACCGACCGTTCAAAAATGACAGTGTCGCTACACTGGTGTCGAATTTTTCAACATCAACTCTGAGCAGGGTTCGCAAGGTTCGTATAGGCTCCAAACGTCACCTGACATTCACGTTAATTTTCGTAAATTAAATGACGTTAATTTTTGTACCGAGGGGGTCTTCTCAACGTTATAGTTGATACTCGTATATTTACGTTAAATTTCGTGTAGAGGGGATCCTCTCAACGTTATTATACTAAATATAATGCAAAAATGACAACTGACGTTTGAAGTGTCGCTACACGACGAAACCCGTTCAAAAACTCAGCGTTACAACCCCAGTGTTCCTACCCAGCCCAGGGTTATTTAATGAACGCACTTCGGAGGCGACTAAAAGATTTTGATAATCGAAAGGTTCAAAACTACTCATTTCAATAATCGACTACAAAATATGTCGACTATTGATACCCATAATCGAAAGAAACCATTCGATTCTTCATTCATAATGCCACACAAAATTATCCTTTATCCAGTCCACATAAAGTTTAATTTTAATTGATAGCGAATCATCAATATAGTAGTTTTCGACTATGAGTACTTCCGAAGGCCTTCGAAAACACGCACACAGCTTAGACTTTTTACAAGACAGACGCGCACACTAATAAATCAAGAAACCAACGAGAATAGGCGAGACTACGAACTAAGTAGAGTAAAAAAGATAGCATGGGTGTTTGTGCTTCTTTCTCATTTACACTCATCTTTTGTCTCACCAGCAGCATGTCATTCGATTATAAGAGCTACTCATTCGTTTTATTTCATCATCGCAATTGATTCATAATATAAGAATAATAAAGGCTAAAATTTCGACATGATCGATTATATTTTCGAAAATAATCGAACCTGTCGACCGATTGCCATAATCGAGTGAGTCGATTTCTGTCATTCATAATCGCCCATCATCTTTGTTTAACATCCCTACCCTAATCGTAATTGTTTTGATTTCCACTTTTGCCGCGCGCGATTTATCTTTCAATAAAAATGCAGGCATTTTTGAAAACGGGGAAGATTTCTAGCACTGATAAGCCTTCCTCTTCAGGCACTAAACCGTCAGCAAAGAAGAAACCGCCTGCGCCATGGGTTGAGAAATAGTAAGTCCAGTTGTAATATTTTCACTGTTTTCTTCTCTGCCTTAACGGTATTAACCTATTTTTTCGTATCAATACAGCCGACCGAAAACTATTGATGATATAGTAGACCAGGGAGAAGTTGTCCAGGTGCTACGTGAATGTTTATCTGGGGGTGACCTGCCACACTTGCTGTTTTACGGCCCCCCTGGTACCGGTAAAACCAGTGCCATTCTCGCTGCTGCGAGGCAGCTGTTCGGAGACATATCCAGGGATCGTGTCTTGGAGTTAAACGCGTCAGATGAACGCGGTATTCAAGTGATCAGAGACAAAGTGAAATCATTCGCGCAACTCACTGTTAGCAGCACTAGACCTGAGTAAGTATTCATCCCATATTGCTTAATTACACCGACTACAGTGGCGAGACTATTTATGCGTTGAAGGGGGGGCTTGGTTTTTCTAAACAGATTTCAACCTATACATGATACACTAGGCGACACCTCTGGACTGTTTGTTTCATTATGTTGAAACCTAACCTAACCTAGATTTTCAAAACAGATTTCGTCCTATACACTATCATGTATTATCATGTACTCACTATCATATTGTTCGTCTATGAGTACAGAGCAAGCTTCCACACTTAACTGCCTAAAACGGAATGTTAGATAATGAAGTAGGCTAAAATGTTGGAAACAAGTGTCAAAACAAATTAAATTCAAAGGGTACTGTAGATCATACGTTTTTTGAGTGTCAAAGATTACAGTACTCTTTATACAACTCACTCCCTCCACAAATCCCTCGTCCCATCAACTTCAACTTTTTACTGACTTTTGTAAATAGTCCTCTTATGTATACATTAAAGCTGATTTTGAAGGTTTTAGTTTTAGTTTGACGTATCTAAATTTACACTAAGTGGTGATTAAAACGAAGAGCCATTTTCAAGTCACGAATTTATAAACGTCAAACCTAAAATCTACTAAATTTATGTTTGACAGCACTAATTTACTCAACTTACGTGTTTTGGTATTTTCACGGCACAGTTTAGAGCTGTCACTTGAGTAAATTTAGTATTTTTAGTAAGATTTTAATCAGCTGCTCATAAGGTCCCTCATAAAAACTGACTAAATTTTCCGACGACTTTTCCTGTAGTATTTTACAGTTTTGTGATAGAAATAGATGTGTACCGTATTAAAAACATTCTTCGACACGTACACGCTTCAATCAAATACATTTTTGAATTGCAGTTTTGCCAAAATTTGTGTTATAACCTGATGACACATCTACGTTTTATTTCTATTGAAAAGAGTAGATTTATCCACTTACATACAGTTTGCGACCCTTGTATGATGGTAAGGTATGATGAGGGAGAACATCGTAGTTGCTCTCGACAAGTACACACTTCAATCAAACACATTTTTAAATTGCAGTTTTTCCAAAATTTGTCCATTTACATACAACTTGAGAGCTTTGTATGATGGTAAGGTATGATGAGGGATAACATCTTAGTTGCTCTCGTATACAAAAACTATAAGAAACACATACTAAGGTTTATGGGAGCACTAGCGTCTGTGGTGTCGTTCAACCCTTCCGAACTATGAGTTGCTACCCGAATAATAGATTTCATTACTTGTTAAAGCAACAAACTCTCGTGAGACAGCAGCAACAATTTTTTTGACCTACTGTGCCTGCACAACATGTTCATTGATCACTAGGCAGATGAATTAGGTTTAACGAGAAACAACCATCAAGCCGAGGTAGAACAGCTTAATGTCGAACAGATCAGGGTTCGGGCGGTTGATTGAATTTTACCTTGTATAATATATATTTTACCTATAATTTTAATCATATATATATTGCTACATAAATTAAATAAACCTTTAATCCATGTACATTTATTATTTTATTACATATCTTTTTATTAGATTAAATTTAACGTGTAAAAAGTGTATTATATATACCTACTTTGCAAAATAAACTATTTGAATTTGAATTTGATCCACTCTTATAAACTCTTAATCTGAAGGGCAAGCAACATGTTGCCGAGTCATGGTAACTCTTTCATTTTACTAATAGGATTTGATAAATTAAAAATTAAACATTTTATAAATTAGATTTAATTCATAGCACTAAAACACCAAATGTTAAAATAGTACATCGCAGTCCAGATTGGAGCTCAGATTTATGTTACTCATGGTTTCTATAGAGTCCTGCCATCTTTGGGCTCACCAGCCCCATACCGACTAGGAGTAAATTTGGTCATCACTCATGATCTCTACTCATAGATAACATCAGTATCCAGGAAATGTTTTCGGCCATGCTCAGAACTGCATCAGCCATGCCATTTAGGATCAAGTGGTCATTCATTCATTTAGACCATCTTCACTGGACCTTGCATTTTCATGTATCACTTGCATCAATGGCCTCGGAACCATGCGCTGGACTGAAAATAAATATATCATGTTTAATTAACTAAGAGATTTTAAAAGAAATTATTTGGGGCCAAAGCACGTTCTGCATACTGAATAATTAAAATGCACCTTTTTGACCGCCATAGTTTTGTAGACGTACAGATCCAAGCCGTCACAAAGAATACAGTAACAGAAAGCAGCTCTATGTGGGCGGTGCCTTAGAAACTAAATGTGATTTCAAATTAGTCAGGGATGTAAGCAAATACAGGCTAAGATGGTTATTGCTCAGCTCACAGCCTTGAGCTTACTTTTGCAAGGAATACCCTAAGTAAGCTGAAGTGGAAATTGCATCAAAAGCATTTGTTGCGAGTAACCATATATAATTAAGTTATAGGAGATAAATCTTGACACGGCTTAGGCATGCTGGGCGTATCTAAAATGTTAAGTGATGTCAGTTGATTTCTGGCTTCAAAGTATCTCTGTTTTAGGCTTTGAAAGGAAAAAAACAAAGATACATACTTGCTTGCTCCGTCATATCCAAAGAGTACATTATAAAATATGTTATATCTCTGGCACATCCCAACGTATTTTGAAGGGCGAGGTCTCTCCATATCTGCACCACTTGAGGATGAACCCCGTTTCCTAGAAAAGCAGATAAACGTTAGCACCCAGTCTATTGAAGGTTTTAAAAAAGGTATTTTTGATTTTATCTAGATCAAAACTTACCACGCACTAAATTCATGAGCATGTACCTATGTAGTCTCCAACATGAGGCTTCGTCTGTCTTTCTCTTGTTCGAGCTTTTACTGCTGTTACTCATATCGAAAATTTCAAAGAAAAGAAAATAATTTATCATCTCGTCTCGTCTGTCAAAGTTGTTAAGTTTTGCCAGGACAATAATCTTAAAAATAACCTACATGACTAAAATAACTATGAACGTGACAGATAAAATTATTTAATTTTGATAATGATCAGTTCTGGTACTCTTTCTTGGAGAATTTTATCAGTAGGTTGTCCAAAAACAATGTTCCAGTTAGTAAAACCCCGGGGAAAATGCTAAAATATTAAAATAAAATAATTTACAACATGGTCGCAATTCTACCAAGAAGTAGAAATACTGATTGCTTGCCATACTGACCGAATGGAATCGCCTGAAATGTTGATTATTGTCAATATTATTGTTGATTAATGGTCCATTCCTATCTGTGGTCCGTTATCTGTGAATTAAACTTAGGAGCATCCTAAAAGCTTGTTAATTTTAGTTAGTGTGCCCTTCAAAATAGCAAAAAATAGTGCTGTCATTTAAAATTAAGTTTTTTAGTAGGTTTCTTATCTTAAAACTAAAACCTTCAAAATCGGCTTTATTGTGTAAATTTATCAAATTAAATAATATTAAATTATAAAAAGAATTGTACTTAATATATGCTTCTTAGATTAATAATTTTAATATATATATATATTTCTTTAATATACATAATATATATATTTGGTATTCATTACTGTTACCTAAGTATATAAATATTTATTTATTTTGTTGTACTCATAGATGTAGAAGTGTACTATATTCTATGTTCGTAGTTTCAAGCTTGAAAATTCAAGTTTAGGGGGGGGGGGGGGGGGGGGAAATCTACTGTAGACTTCCTGAGTTCCTGAGTCTTTTAGCTTAAAACAAGATATTGGCGGAATTAATGTGCAGAGACACGTTTAAAGAAGCCAGATAAAACGGCTTTGAATTCGAGTTGAATTAAATAAATAAAAAAATGTCTGGAAAGCTATCGAATTTCATAATAAGGCTAAATGTGCTCAGAAACACTGATTTCAAAAAAGGTTTATAAAAATTCAATCAAGTGACTAACAGCAAATTGTTGGATTTATTATGTCTCTAGACCAGACAATGAACTTCAAGGAGACCAGGTCCTCTAAAAAGGCCGTTTTGCATGAATTACATTATGATTCTGTTCTAATGCCGTCTCTTTTGTACGCGTGAAAAAACTCTGACTCTAGCCTACTTTCAAATGATTTTATGATTCACCCAAGTCGGCCTTTTTAGGCCCCCAGTAAGATCTTACTGCTTTGAACAGTTTTTCGTGGGAGATTCCAAAGCATTTTGTGCTTTTTTGAGAAAAGATGTAGAATGTTTTAGTTGTTACATTGTCTGAAGTGAGTATGAGCAAGTGCTTGTTTTAGTTGTTACATTGTCTGAAGTGAGTATGAGCAAGTGCTTGTTTTAGTTGTTACATTGTCTGAAGTGAGTATGAGCAAGTGCTTGTTTTAGTTGTTACATTGTCTGAAGTGAGTATGAGCAAGTGCTTGTTTTAGTTGTTACATTGTCTGAAGTGAGTATGAGCAAGTGCTTGTTTTAGTTGTTACATTGTCTGAAGTGAGTATGAGCAAGTGCTTGTTTTCATATTGAGATGAATACCCTATATTTATTTAAATAATGTTTCAAACTGTTCTCAAAATTTTATAGAATTGTCATGATTTTAAACTCATTTACACAGATAGAAAATTCGATTTTTGTTTATTAAATCTTAACAATATTCCATTTAAAATAGTTGGAGTGGGTGGCATTTGGGTTCATAAATACTTCGAATTCCGCCACTGTCCTTTGCTACTATTTTTTCAATATTGTAGCTGATTTTGAAGGCTTTAATTTTAGTTTTAGTGCTGTCAAAACTATTCCAATGTAATTTCACTCATGTTCGTTACATTTAAGGGCCATTTTGCAATAAAGAAAATTTTGTTTTGACATAACTAAAACTAAAATTAAAGCCTTCAAAATCGGCTATATTATCCTATTTAATTTGATTAGAGCCTGTCCAGCCCCCCTATTGTGTATCTTTAGTTGTCAACTGCATGAGGTGCCTATCATCAAAAACATAGCTAAAAACTGAAATTTCAAAATTGCCTTTAGTGGGTATTGAACTATTAACAATCTGTGTCGTCACTTCAAGTGCGAAAATATCCTTAGGACATCGGAATTCGATAGTATATCTATGTTTTTGATGATAGACACCCAGTCCAGAAGGCAACTAGAGATACACAATAGGCCCGCTGTACACTAGTGGGTTAGTGTATAGATAAGAGGGCAAGAGTTGGATTGAAGGCCCAGTTTTCATAAAAAGTATTTGATAAAATGTGACCAAAACCAAACTAGGTAAGTTTTTCTAATAGTATATTGGTTTATTTTTCTTTTCACTAGCTAATGAAATACTTTACATTCACCTGCAGTTCAAGCAACCCATTTTCTATACAAAGGCCATAAGTATTGCTATTGGGCAGGTTTCTAATTGATACACATTATTGATAATTATCAAAAAATATATAGGTTGATATTTATTTTTTGATAGTATAATCAATATTTTAGTCACAAAATTATGAACAAAAAATTAATAAATAATATTTTCACTCATAAAGTTATATTATAACTCAACATTGGCGGAACTAATGTGAGGAGTCACATTATCAGAAGCCAGATAAAATGGCATTGAATTGAATTGACTATACAGACCCCAGTTCATTAATTAAAACTTTCGTCAGGTTCCAACACTGACAGCAACATAGCATATAAAACTTTCAACGCGTGCGACAGAGACAGCAATAAAACCCGTGTCGCGACCCCTAGTTTATGAACGCGCCCCAAATAGACGTTCATAAATTAACACTTTCGTCAGGTTCCAACACTGACAGCAGGATAGCGTTTATGAACAGCAGGATAGCGTTTATGAACGCGCCCCATAGGTGACTGTGTAGATCTCAAGTTGAATCAATAATTAAGGCCATTCATTTGACTGAAACTAATAATCACTAGAATTAAGTACACCCATATCTAAACTAGATTTTTTTACAGTGCTTATCTCTTACGATTTTCATTGTAGAACAATTTTCAAGCGGCGGTAGAATGCTGGTTCCTCAATCTTGAAATACAGGTTTGGTCCCCGGTCAGGTTTGAGTTGAACCAATGAGTTTTTCGTAATTCAGTATTCCTAATACTTACACTTGGTGAAGACAAACATCGTGAGGAAACCTGCATGCCCTAAATGCGTTTATATAATAATATCATGAACATAGATGGCAATACTCCCCGTTATTGCCATCAATGTTCATGATATTACCATCATCCACAGACCGGCCCCTTATTCAAAATGACGTAATGTATAGACGGCCCCTTGTCACCATAAACTAGGTAGAGTCCAAGATAATAGACTCATATCTGATCTGATACTTAGTTATTATATTACCTATTTCCAGTGGCCGACCATGTCCACCTTACAAGCTGATTATCCTGGATGAAGCAGACTCCATGACCACAGCAGCCCAAGCTGCTCTCCGGCGCACAATGGAGAGAGAAACGAGAACTACTAGGTTTTGTCTGATCTGCAACTATGTGTCCAGGATCATTCCACCCATAACCAGCAGATGCTCCAAGTTTAGGTTCAAGCCTTTGGGCAAGGATAATGTAATAAGAAGGTATGTTTTGTATCATATCATAACATAAGTATCATCCCAATCAAGTCTTTAATAAATACAATATAACATGTAACATAAATTTAATCAACCGCCCGAATTCATACTGGAGACTCGGTTAGTGATCAGCAACAAGATTTAATGAACAGTTCTTACCGAAACACGAAAATAAAATTTTGTACCCATACGAATTAGACTAGTTCAAATACAATAAATTTTATATTTTGTATTTTTGTGTGATCTTCGTGCGAAATTTCACTCGTTTTTAAGAAAGAGACAAAGCTATATACTAGAAAGAGAATGAAAGATCTGGTTTTGAAACGCTTGCGAGTGATTCCCGTGAGAAAAGCGTTTTGAAACGGTCTGAAGTGACACACGTCAAGTAAATACATAACCTCAAATCAAAATAAATAAATTAAGTAAAGTACCTAAATACCTATTGCTTTTAATATGGATGGCATTGCAACCTTTGCATTTGCAAGCCATAATCCTGTCGAAGCAGTTTCGAAACATTTTCCCGTATTCGTACGGAAATGTTGAATTCTATTTTCAAAAATTGTCCGAATCCCGAGAAAACTCCGAAATGACAACTGTCAGGCGAATTTTAACGGTACCCAAACAGAGTTAGAAATCGCACTTGTCAGTGCGATATTCACATTTCCCGAAAGCGTTTCTAAACACTTAGCGCAACTGTCAGGTAACAGTTCGTTTACCCTCGGTTTCACTCGGGTCGATTTTTGAACGATGCAGGGTAAAATTCGCATCGCTCCGAGTGATAATCACACGTTACGAAACGTACCCTAGACAATAAAATTGTGTCGATTCGGCTAACTTATTTGACAGAACTAAACATAATTTGAGCCTTCTGTCTTGTTCTTTCTGTATCGAAAAGACAAAGACAGAACGCTTAAAATAAGGTTAGTCTTGTCAAATTAGTTAAATTAATTGTGTTTAGCCGAATCGACACCATTGTTCCTGATCGCTAACCGAGTCTCCAGTATGAATTCGGGCAGTTGATTAAATTTCACCTTATATATCGATGGGTAACGAGATATACCAACTTTTACGTGTAACAAAAAGGTGTGGTCATATGTGAAGAGCTTATTCAGTCAATGATATAAGAACAACTTTTATTACGGAGACAACTCAAAAATCTCGAAAAAAAATTCTGCTCTTCTATACATTTCGGCCGAGTATGTATTGCATTTTTCTATGAACAGTTATTTTTTTTTAGTGATTTCGGGGTTGACTCCATAGTAAAAGTTGTTCTATATGACGAAGACTGAATAAGCTCTTCACATATGACCACACCTTTCTGTTACACGTAAAAGTTGGTATATTTCGTTACCCATCGATATACATAACCGAGTCTCCAGTATAAATTTGGGCGGTTGATTAAATTTCATCGTGTATATAAGGTCCTACAATAATAAGTAAAAATAATTGTAGGGTAGATCATGTTTCGTTGACTGAGCACATTGCAGTAGAAATAAAACTTTTTTGTTAAATCTGGGGGTAAGCAGTGCCCCCGCCGAGTCTCGCGGAACGGCCGTACCATCCTTTTCTCGAAGCAACTCACGGCACTTTCAACCCCCCTGTATCTTCGTTGTGGGTAAAGCTAGAAGTCTGAAATTTCAGTAACCAAGAGTACTTACTGATCCTACTTCTGACCCCAAATTACAACTTTGTACCTACATTTGATTACGAAATATCTCAAGTCAAAGTTCCCTTATTTTGTCACTGACTGACTGACACATCATCAAAAGTCTAAAGGTGTTCTAGCAGGCCTACAAACTTGAAATTTTGCATGCGGTTAGTGTTAAGTGTACATTGCAACAAAAAAATATAAAAATGTTATTTGCGGTTGGTAATTTAATATTTCCATACAAAGTCTATACAAAATGTATGTTTCCAGCTGCATCTATACATTTGTATGACACTAGATGACGTTGGTGGTATGCTGCTTTGCATTAAAGACATCTACCACGAAAAATTCTACCTCGTGACGCTAGATGGTAAAAAGTGTAAAAAAATGTATACCTTTATTTCCGAAAATAGAGCAAGTAATAAAAATAAAAAATAAAACCGATAAAGTGCGAAAAAAAAAACCGGTAAAGTGTGAATCGAACTCGCGCATAAAGGGTTTCGTACCCCTACACAATACGGGTACGGAACCCTAAAAGTAAATAACAACCATATAGATGCCATAGCAACATTAAGGCGACGAAAAACAAAGCGATAAAACGGTAGCGCCTGACAAACAATTTGGTACCTTTTTAGTACGGAACCCTAATTTTCACTCGTCTGATGACGGCCTCACTGATGAGGCCGAAATATATCGAAAAAATATAAATTTTATCATTTTTTAATTATTATAATTGCTTAAAAGCTTAAAACTACAAATAATTTTCATTATTTTACTTTAAAGCATTTACTACAGACTGCCCAAAGTTTAAACTTTTACTTGTATGTATTACCGTTCTAAAGATAGAGCCTTTGTTATAATAATCTGTAAGGAACCCTAAAAAGGGTGGTTTATAATGTTCGATACATTCACAATTAGTCAATTTAAGAAGAGAATATCAACATTTCGTAATTAAGTCTCGCACATAAAGGGTTCCGTACCCCCACACAACCCTAAAAGTAAATTGCAACAACATAGATCTATGCAATAGCACCATCAAGGCGACAAAAAACAAAGCGATAAAACGGGATAAAACGGTAGCGCCTGACAAAAATTTCGGTACCTTTTTAGGAAGGAACCCTCATTTTTTATTATTTGTTATTTTACTTTAAAGTAGTCTGCCTAAATTTTCAACTTGTAGGTACCTGTATGTATAACTGTTCTAACGATAGAGGCTTTGTTATAATAATCCGTGCTTTGGGTAAGGAACCCTAAAACACATTTAGTCTATTTAAGAAGAGAAATATCAACATTTGGTAAATAAGTCGCTATTAAACCGGATAAGTGCAAGTCGGACTCGCTCACGAAGGGTTCCGTACTACCATCACACAATATGGGTACGAAACCCCAAACCATTATGGTAAATACCAACAATAAAGATGACATAGCAACATAAAGGCGACAAAAAACAAGGCGCTAAAATGGTAGCGCCTGACAAACAAATCAGCACCTTTTGAATAAGGAACTCTAACATTTATCTGCCCAAAATTGTTGTATTATAAAGATAGAGATGAAACAAATAACGTCGAATAATTAGACCCCCCTTGGATTTCCATTTCATATTATTATTTGCCGTGATAGAGGACAAAGTAACATATATTATGTGTAAATATTTACGCGCTATATTCACCTATAACGGCTGAAGCTGTAGACCCCTGTGATAGATGGATAGACAGCGGAGGCTTAGTAATAGGGTCACGGAATCTTAGGATACGGAACCCTAAAAATCAAGGTAAAAGATTATTTATCCAGCAAAGCTTACAGGAAAATTAAAGCTGCTAATGTTGTATTATTTGTATATGCATCCTCTATGATGTAGGTATAATGAAATGTCTTTGTACTCGTTAGTCATTGAATAAAGACCAGGTTTAGACATAATAATGTACTCTGTGGTTTAGACTGACAAGCCTGCCTTTCAATTTATGGTCAAAAGAAATATTAACCTGCCTGTTGCATCTAATTGTGGATAATAATAATAATAACTTACCGTAAAAATGAATATTGCAATGTAGCCTGAAATATTGTCCACACCTAGTTGTCCCTATACCTGGAGATGGTTTATATTGGTTCCATTCTTTGTCATTCTCTATGTATGAGAACATTGAGTCGTCGTATGACATTAGGTTTGCGGTAGTCGAGTATGTGGAAACGCATTGGGATGAAATGCAACTTTATACGTGTGACGAGCGTGGAGACACATTAATGCTGACCTGTACTCGACAGCAATGATGAAAACTACCACCTACGGTTCCGTATCCGAACTTATGGGAGCCACTTCTTTGTATCCATTTACTTTAGAGGTTTACAAAAATGACAGTTTGTGAGGATCATTTAGTGGCGATCCTGGGACGCCAGTGAAACGTTTACAATTCTCTGGTAGTTTCTTAGGTGGTCATTATGAAGTGCTCCTTCCCGATACTAGTTTCTCTGGAGTATGTCCAAATGATCAGTAAAAGGGAGTGGGCTTTAAGAAAATCCTTAGCTGACGTGCAAGAAATATTACCCGAGAAGAAAAAAAGGAGGACTACCTACAAAAAGAAATGAGATCCCATCAAAAACATAAAATGTACAAAAATGTCGAGTCTCGCAATGCAATCTTTCCACCGTAAAAAGTTGTGAGATCTTATGTAAAGCCAAGTCTGTTATTTTAGTTTGTATGGAAGCACCTTTTCATTTTAGTTAATATGGGAGCACCTATTGAACAAATGTATCATTAATTGTTTCCTAATTAGTTACCTACCAACATTAAGTGACTGTATTAATATTAGTCATCTTTATTTCTCTAATAAAATATAGTGACTTGGCAATCGCAGAGCACAAATAAAGCGCTGATGCGTAGAAATATCTTCTCAAATCGCTAACAAATTGGTATTAGGTAGATATGTTGTATATGTTGCTGTGCGGTTGCGAAGTCACTATATTTTATTAGAGAAATAAAGATGACTAATATTAATACAGTCACTTAATGTTGGTAGGTAACTAATTAGGAAACAATTAATGATACATTTGTTCAATAGGTGCTCCCATACTAACTAAAATGAAAAGGTGCTTCCATACAAACTAAAATAACAGACTTGGCTTTACATAAGATCTCACAACTTTTTACGGTGGAAAGATTGCATTGCGAGACTCGACATTTTTGTACATTTTATGTTTTTGATGGGATTTATTTTTCAGTTTCCAGTACAAAGTGGTTCAGTCAGTTGAGTCGACTTCTATAGAAATGTGAAAAAAAAAGTCTGCGAAAATAAAAATTTTCTTTGATATGTGATCCATAATGAATACTGTATCACCCCCTGTTTTTTTCACTTTTTTTTTTTTTTTTTTTTTTTGTAAGAAAGAAAAATGTTTATTTGGTATCAAAACTTAACGATACTTATTACTTTTCATTAATACAGTGCTTTAGTTTATGACGTGACATTATAATAATATAATAATAATATTGTTTATTTACAACAGGAAAAAACTTATAGCTATACATAAATAAATAAATACACATTTTTATTTTTAAGGAAAAACTATACAATAATACCTTGGCACCTGAGCTAAACCGAAAGATCTGTATTCCAGGTGCCAGTCCCTAATCACCTCGGTAAAAAATAAAAAATAAAGTTAAAACTTTGATTTGTAGAACCTTATTTAGGTGTGGGTTCGAATCTGTAATTGAACTTTTGTTTCTCTAATAATATTTTGGTCAAGTTTTATGTTTCACCAATAGTGACACTTGGCAAGTGCCTACAGTCGACCGCATGTCTGCTTCCTTATCTTTTATGCTATTAATAATAAAGTAGAAAAAAAGCCGTCTCTGTACATTGAATATTTTTGCGAACTTTTAAATGAGATCATTTATTTATGACTATAATTTTTAGAATTTTTGTCTTTCTGTATACAAGGTGAATTTTTGATCATCGTCCAAATTCATACTGGTGGCTTGGTAAGTGATCAGTATCATGGATCAATAACCATTTTGGTGAAATTCGTAAAATGAAATTTCGACTCCCCATAGTGATTCACTCGGGAGTGGAACTGAATTTCTATGGGAAGCCGAAATTTCAATTTACGAATTTCACAAAAATTGTTACTGATTCAAGATACTGATCACTTATCAAGCCTCCCGTATG
This sequence comes from Ypsolopha sequella, assembly GCA_934047225.1. Classification (NCBI taxonomy): domain Eukaryota; kingdom Metazoa; phylum Arthropoda; class Insecta; order Lepidoptera; family Ypsolophidae; genus Ypsolopha; species Ypsolopha sequella. Next base: position 21,019,293 of record OW203987.1, read on the forward strand.
AATTTGGACGATGATCAAAAAGTCACCTTGTATACAAGCATGTTCCGTCCTGGATTTGCCTGGGCAGGTCATAAAGTATCAAATCAAGTCTTTCACCCAATGATCTTGTAATCTTTCATCAAAAAGTACAAATTATGTATTTTGGTGGTCAGGCCAGGTTTCATCATTCTTTAATACTTGTTGATTATGTTGGTTAGTTTTTCATTCTCATAAATCTTTTCAATGCATGTGCTCGTAAAGGCCCACTTTTTATGCATCAAAACCGAACAAAAAGTCGATTATTTTGCCCTCGGGCTTTATTATTATTATTTTTTTTTTAATTTATTTACAATGGTTGGCTAACCTGTAGACTTTCCTGTGTACCATAGATGTTATGCTTTTTTTTCCACCGTTTAACGGCTCTGGATACAGTCCTTTTGAGCCAATTATAATTTAAAGTTCACAAGATTATATTTGTTTTCATTTCCTCACACTATGCATTGAAAAACGTAGTATGATACACGGGCGTAAAAGCAATAAATTACTCGGTTACGTTTAAAACACTCGCTATGCTCGTGTTTTAAATCGTCCTCGTAATTTATTCCTTTGCGCCCTTGTAGCATAAACTACTATTATAGTTATCACAATAGTATTTCATAGTAAGAAAAGTCTGAAAAGGTAAGACGTACTATAGAATGCACGGGTTCTGTTAGAGTCACTACTTTCCCTGCGGTCCGAAATATAATTACAATGGATCATAAGCCATTCACTTCATACTTTCGTAATCGATTTTAGCGATGTAATTCTATTTCGGACCGCAGAGTTTGTCTCAATGAAGGTTTACCGTAGTTTTCATCCGCTCTTGGGCCTGCCGCTCTTTTGTTTTGCCGTAAAAATACTCGAGACAAATACAAAGCTTGGATATTAGGGTTCTCATATTGTGATGAATGCTCTTCTTTACTCCTCTTAACTTCATTATTGTGATTGACAGCTCGTTCCCGCCCTTTGCTATATGAATGAATGAATTAATTAATTTATTTCAGAAAAGTACACAGTTAGGTATTTTTTGCATGTAAAATAATATATTACTTAGGGCTATCTTAACTTATGTGTATATACATTTAATTTGCTAATTTACAGGTGTAACAAGTTGCATTGTAACATATATAAAAATTTAAAGGTTAAACTGAAGATACAAGTTAAAATTCAAAGTATTTATAACCTAAATATTATTAGAGTGCAATACAAACTAGAAAAGATCAATCAGAAACAAACCCAAAGACAAGAATATGAAAAAGTTCCCCGGGCCAGGATTCGAACCTGCGACCTCCTGTTATTAAGACAAGCGCGCTACCAATGGCGCCACCGAGGGTCCTACCCAGACCGGTGAATTCTTCCATCATACTTGTCCACTGTTATTTTTAACTGTTATGTTTATTGGGTAGGAACTTCGGTGGCGCAATTGGTAGCGCGCTTGTCTTGATAACAAGAGGTCGCAGGTTCGAATCCTGACCCGGGGAATTTTTTCATATTCTTGTCTTTGGGTTTGTTTCTGATTGATCTTTTCTAGTTTGTATTGCACTCTAATAATATTCAGAGTATTCATAGCGATGGATTTCGCAAAATAAACATAATCTTATTTATAACCTAATTAATATACTTCACTTTATTAGACATTAATGCACATAATTATTAACGGGTAGCAAAGGTCGAAAACTACACACCGTGTTAGTAAAAAACAGTTTGACGGTCGTGTAGTCCGCCGTTCATAACCTTCATTTGGTTTGCATGTACCTAGTGTTCAGATATTTTTTTATAAGCCTCTTCTCAACTCTACTGCGTTACAAATCCATGTGACGAATCCTGGGCCGATCTTATCCGGATTTTACCTGCGATCTTGTAAAAATTCTGAATAGAATAGAATCAACTTTATTTTATATAATTCAGGTTACAATTACTTGGCCCGCCAAGTTCGAGCAGTGATATTAACATATGTGTCTTATGCCTGTCGTTATCTTATGGCCACCTTTCTGTCAGGGACTCAATGATCATAATGAACTTTCAGACTCCGCGATATCTGCGAGGCGGAAGGCGTCGACGTCGGCGACGGCCAAGTGTTGCACCAAGCTGTGGACACGTGTGAGGGAGACCTGCGGCGTGCTGTCACAGCCATGCAGTGCTGCCAGCGACTGTTGGGCAAGATCACAGTAGAGGGACTGGTCGAGGTTGGTCTCCTTTGGTTACGACTTCGTTTCGTTCTAATGCCGTCTCTTTTGCACGCGAGAAAAGCTCTGACTCCATCCTACTTTCAAATCATTTTATGAATCACCCAAGTCGGCCTTTTTAGATCCCAAGTTCAATATAATCCTTAACAGGTTCAGTACATGCATTATTATATTACTATATAATTATTATATGCCCCCTAAAACCTCACTCAAGAAATTATTTTGTTTGGTATGACTTGATTGCCCATGTCTGTCTATCCTAAAACAAAGGGTCAGGCAGGAAGACACGTGTCTGTTTAGCCTGAAACCTATGGGTCACGGAGGAAAACGCGTGTCTGTCTATCCTGAAACAAAGGGAGGAAGACGCGTGTCTGTCTATCCTGAAACAAAGGGTCAGGAAGGAAGACGCGTGTCTGTCTATCCTGAAACAAAAGGTCAGGGAGGAAGACGCGTGTCTGTCTATCCTGAAACAAAAGGTCAGGGAGGAAGACGCGTGTCTGTCTATCCTAAAACAAAGGGTCAAGGAGGAAGACGCGTGTCTGTCTATCCTGAAATAAAAGGTAAGGGAGGAAGACGCGTGTCTGTCTATCCTAAAACAAAGGGTCAAGGAGGAAGACGCGTGTCTGTCTATCCTACAACAAAGGGTCAAGGAGGAAGACGCGTGTCTGTCTATCCTACAACAAAGGGTCAAGGAGGAAGACGCGTGTCTGTCTATCCTGAAACAAAAGGTCAGGGAGGAAGACGCGTGTCTGTCTATCCTGAAACAAAAGGTAAGGGAGGAATACGCGTGTCTGTCTATCCTAAAACAAAGGGTCAAGGAGGAAGACGCGTGTCTGTCTATCCTGAAACAAAAGGTAAGGGAGGAATACGCGTGTCTGTCTATCCTAAAACAAAGGGTCAAGGAGGAAGACGCGTGTCTGTCTATCCTGAAATAAAAGGTAAGGGAGGAAGACGCGTGTCTGTCTATCCTGAAATAAAAGGTAAGGGAGGAAGACGCGTGTCTGTCTATCCTAAAACAAAGGGTCAAGGAGGAAGACGCGTGTCTGTCTATCCTAAAATAAAGGGTCAGGGAGGAAGACTACAAAATTACTTTGGTCTTTTCATTCAGAGATAGGCAACTCAAAAAGAATATAATTCAGTTAGGTATTTTCCGTTGTTGACAATAAGCCTCTTTCTCGTGCCAACTTTTTTGGTACTTTACCAGTCGCGGCCACCGCTTTGTACAGTTTAGGCCAGAACATAACGGCTTCTATCGAGAAGTTAGCTGTCAACCTATCCCCTCGCTCGTCCCTTCCTCGTCAAAGTTCCGAGAATGCGCCATCTGTTTAACTTCACGCCTGCTTTCTGTACTGGTCCGAACTGTAGCTGCATTTGTAATATCCACAGATATCAGGAGATTTGCCTTAGTACTCTAAAGGCCGCTGCACACCAAGCAGCACCACCAGTTGTTGTATGAAACTAGACTGATGCATTGTGCACGCAATGTGCGCGCAATACTGCCACGCACAAAGCCACGCGCACGCATTTGATTTGCTGTGTATCGGCCTTTATTGTTCGTATTCAGAAGTCTGTATTTATTCGCAGTCAGTATGAACTAATCTCAATTTGTTTACATTGTTATTAATAAAAAATTACTATATTTAATAAATATAGCTTAATAATATTCTAAGCCTTGGAAACATTCAGTGTTGGAAACACGACATACAGCTCGCGGCAGTAAATAATGCACATCGTATCTTAGTATCGTATCTCTGTCGCACGGGGCACTAACAGTCCGGTGACAGAGACAACGCTCTACAAAGCCGAAGATAGCCGATGTGCATTGTTTTCTGCCGGGTACTGTACTCATAGAACAGGCGTTTATAATTCGCTTAGATAAAATTATGTTAGGGTGCGTTAATTCAAAAACCCTTTTCTAGATTTTGGTTTAATAAGCCGTATTTAGAACTTGTAGTCTAAAAAACCTTATGATGATGAATATTTTTACGAAAAAGCTGCAACTTAAATTTGCCTTCGTGTGACGTTACTTGAGAAAAGGCTGTTTAGAAATGAGTCCTTTGCTATCAAGATAATTTTATAATAATTAGCTTTTTTCATTTGACAAATGAGAAGACAGTCAGAGACAGACTACGTGAAGCAATCACATCACCATTTGTATAATGATGACTAAAATGCCCCAAGTGACGTCATATTTGCAAATTCTTAAAAAAATAATGATCACATTATACACCATGTAAACTATGATCTAAAATAGCGTATATTGCATGAAAAATATAATTTAAAAAATCTTTTATTTATTTATTTACATAAAATTAAATTAAGAATTAAGCTTTAGGAATTAAGCTATGGGAATTAACCACTGTATAAATCGTCAAGACATGAATCTCCGAGTAGGTGTCAGAGGTGTTCCGAGTGTAAACTGTGAAATGCAAGTCACAATCCCCATTCGGTACATCCGCGTTTCACTGACGTCTAATTTATTTTTTTTATAAAAAAAAAAATACATTATATAGGTACTACATAAGAGTGTATCGGAAACCTTTTGAGGTTTTTATGTACACTCAGTTTCAACATTCGTCTAACAACATTATTTCAACTGTCTCCTAGCTACTTAAATAACATTGATCAACTTAGCTTATAAAACACAAAAACAAAATCGAGGCTAGAACTACACACCACTAAGTAACACAGTCGCATACTGTTTGGAATGCAGAAAAACAAAATAAGGCATGTTTGTAGATATATCAATTACATTCATTCTTAATGCTACTAATTTAAGGACTAGTTGAGATTACCACCAGCTTATTACGTCCTATCGCTGTTCTTCGTGCACAAATACACGCTTTTTAGGGCATGTAGGTTTCCTTACGATGTTTTCCTTCACCGTTCAAGCAAGTGGTAAGTAAACTACACATAAGGTTTATATTCTGAAAAAGTCATTGGTGCATGCACGACCGGCCATCGAATTTATTATTAGTATGTAGATAGATGTAGGTTTATTATTTATTGAATAAGTATAGATAGATTAAAGTAGGGCCACTGAGTGATGGCACTTATGACAGCTGCATTTAGTGATGAGGTACATTTCAAATTTCGGTTAAAAATAAAAATCAAGTGTGAGTTTACTCAACATTAGACACGTCATTCAACATTCAACATAATGATACAAAAGGAAAATGTGCTAAAACCAGTGGCGTAGCTATCGGAGGGCTATGCGGTGTAGTGCCCCGGGGCCCCCAAGAGATGTTAAAATATTTAAATCGAAAAAAGTATTTTACTATAATTTATTTTAGTTTAGTTTAACTTCGTCATTGTTTTGTTTTAATTAAATATTATTGCGTAACTTGACGACCTCAAACACGACCTATAAAAAATGAGAAACTTAAAAAAAAAAAACTTTGTTTCTATACGAATTCTATTGCACAATAAAGCAACATTCAAATCGAAAAATAATAATCTAAACAAGTAGTACATCACTATTAACAATGAAGTATTACATTTTTTAATTCACACTTTCTTATAAATAATTACGATACTTTGTAGGCATTTAAACGTCATAGGCGCCATCACTCAGTGGCTCTACTCTAGTCCTCGAAACAGTCCCAATAAATGACTTCTGCGCATTCCCCCACTACTTTTGCTCGTACATCGAAAACCGTGCCGATGTACTAATTGACTCTTAATGTCACACAAAAATCAATATGAGAGCGCTGAGAACACGTATTTCAGGAAGAAAGAAGTCTGCAAATGTGTTTTTTCGATACGATCGGTCAGTATACAGGGTGGAAAAAATTAAGGGCCCTGGATGAAAACTACCTTAAATCCTTTAGTTAGCTCGTTTTACTGAAAGGAAACATTCCTTTATTTTTTAAAAGAAACAAAACTGCATTCAAAGATCTTCTGAAATTCGCTTGTCTCACCCGGGAATCGAACCAACTTAAAATTAAAAAAATACGCCCTCGCTATTTTATTATACGAATCGGTAGGATTATTGTTCAGAATAAAATTTGCTGTTAGATTTGAATTCGGTTACAATTTTTTTTTTTGTTAAATGTATATTTTATTTGTATTTTTACGGGGATCTCATAACTGGTATGCACCTAATAAGCTCCGTTAATTCGGTTTATTAAAAAATACGTTTGTTTGGATCTGTAAATAGCATAATTTTTTAATGATTGATGAATGTGTTACATTCTGTAGTCACGACCATCAAAACTTAAAGTCTATAAAATTTCGATATAAGTACATGTTATACATTAAAAAAAAAACTGTTAGAATTAACATATTTTGCTTTATAGTCGTGTACGGGTACAACTAACGACCGGAAAAATAGTACATTGACTTCACCATAATGACTTTGTGAAAATAAGTGGATGTACCGAACGGCAACTGATCTGATCACCTCATGATGGCGAGGCCTCAGATTTCCTGTGAATGGATTCCATGTTCTTGAAATCTTTTTCAATGCATGTGCTCGTAAAGGCCCACTTTTTATGCATCAAAACCGAACAGAAAGTCGATTATTTTGCCCTAGGGCTTTATTATTATTTTTTTTTTATTTATTTACAATGGTTGGCTAACCTGCAGCCTTTCCTGTGTACCATAAATGTCATACTTTTTTTTCCACTGTTTAACGGCTCTGGATACAGTCCTTTTGAGCCAATTACAATTTAAAGTTCACAAAATTATGTTTGTTTTATTTCCTCACACTATGCATTGAAAAACGTAGTATGATACACGGGCGTAAGAGCAATAAATTACTCGGTTACGTTTAAAACACTCGCAACGCTCGTGTTTTAAATCGTCCTCGTAAATTATTCCTTTGCGCCCTTGTAGCATAAACTACTATTATATAAGGTGAAATTTAATCAAGCGTCCGAATTCATACTGGAACAATGTTTAATGATCCTTCAGGGGAAATACGAAAAAAAATTTTCTTGGTCTCGTACTGGAATTGTATTTGAACTAGTCTTATTCGTATGAGAACAATATTTTTTTTTTACTAATTTTTAAAGGGTGATAATAAAACAAATTAAATCCCAGCGAACTGCTGCACACTGATATACTATCTGAGCAGTGGCAAAATTAGTTATCGAAAAATATACTAATTTAAGCGAGGTCTCTAGTTTTAACAGAATTCATGATATATAAAAAAAAATCGGAGATCTACGATAAAAATAGCTGAAAGTAGTTTTCGGAATTTTCAGTATTTCATTCGGTAGTTTTCGGTAGTTTTGCGTATATTTATTAGCACAGAAGTTTTCGGTAGATTAATATTTATAGCAGTAACATTCATAAATTGAACATCTTCATTTTTTGTTTAGTTTATTACGACACTTTTTTAAATAAGGATCATTGAACTTTATTCCTGATCACTAACTGAGTCTCTATTATGAATTCAGGCGGTTGATTAAATTTCACTTGTATATTTTCTGCACGGAGATATTTCGTAGAAAGTACTTGGTATAAATTCGCAGGGAAGTGGCAATATTACAAACAAACAGATAACTTAAGACATTCAAATATTAATATCAGCGAAAAACATCATCAGTTTTTTTGTGTAGAATTATACCACTGTGCAATGTGTTGGTATGATTCACTTCTGTTTGCTGATTCATACAATAAAAGTAATCATAAAAAATATGAAACGTTATCCTGTTATAAAAATGTGAAAATTAATTGCGATCTGAATCATTTTATTGAGGAATATTATATGGCATGATTGTTTTCTTTCCGTCCAGGTGACTGGCCTCGTTCCTGAGAAGCTTGTGGAAGAATACCTAAGCATCAAAAACTACAATGAGCTGGAGAAATTCGTGGAAACGTAAGCAAAATGCATCAATTTTATTGTCGCCGTGATCAATCACACTCTGCAAAGACATTCTGTGACATTACGCCGAAATTTTACTTGATCAATTTTTACGTACAGTTTCAAATATTTCGGTATATAATAATAATATACAATTCATAATTTCTAGGTATCCTTTATTAATAATAAGGGTAAAAATAAAACAAAAGATTTGACTTTTTATATTTCCCCGTATTATGTTTATTTTTTTATCCTATTACATTCTATTTTTTTTTCAAGATTAATATTGACTTGTAAAATTAGTATTTTAATATTTATAATGTACCTACCTATTTTACAAAATAAAGTATTTGAATTTAGGGAGGGGGGGGCCAAAATTGGCAAAAATTCATATTTGCCAATTCAATTAACATATTAATGTATTTCAATTAATTGTACTTTTTTTTCACTCAATCACTTTACGCTTTGCCACTACCCCGCCTGATGAAAAGCGTCGATAAAAGCTAGGATTAAGCGCGCTCAAAGTGGGAGAGTGACCGTAGGCGAGGCCTTGATCAGTCATTCCGCAAAGTCTAGGGAACTCAGTAACAGACGAACGACCGATACCATAGATAAATAAAGGAAGGATAGATTGCTCACTCCATACATTAGAACAAAGCCCGCGTAAAACTTATTATTTTCGCCGGTACCAAGTAGTTCGACTTATTATTTTTGATGTCGCTACTATAGATAAATTGTGACATACTTAGTGCCATCTATCGAACAGTTGATGAAACGAAATTCGATGTGTGTGTGTGTGTGTGTGTGTAGCAACTATTCTGCGCCCACAAAAACAAAAATTTGCTAGAATACGACAATACGCGCCACATGGCATACGATAAATCTGAGGATAAATCGCTCAACCGTGCATGACAGTTGAGTCAAAGAGTAAAGTTATGTACCGGTATGTATGAGTAGTGTGTGTTAAGTAAATAAAGCGTATTTAATGTACATATTTTGTTTAATTGATCGTTGTGCGCCATCTACCGGAATAACCATCTGCACGCTTAGTTAGATTGCCAGCTTACCACCGAAAGTTTAATGAAAAAAATGTTAAAAACACCTGATTAAGAATTCACTATTTTCTGATGCGATGTTATGAAAATTTTGTGTTTTTATAAATAAATAAATATGATGAACCAGAACAGTAAAATGCTATATTTCGTCGATTTCAGACAAATTTTATTTCCAGCGAGACAAGTAACGCCATCTAGCAACGTTATTTTTAGTATTGCGAACAGTGCAAGGAGATAGCAATCTATCCTTCCTTTATTTATCTATGCCGATACTAAAGTGTCGCTTGGCGGTACGTTTCTCCATGAGAGCGGTGCAAGGCCACAGCTGAAGCCTACCACCATTTAACTAAAACTATGTAACCCCAAAATCTCTCCCTAGATTCCTGATGGAGGCGTACTCCGCGTCCCAACTCTTGGAGCAACTGAGCGCCACCGTGGTCACCGCCGGCCACTTAACCAACAAACAGAAGTGTGACATTAGCGGGAAGATCGCCGTCTGCTCCCACAGACTGCTGGACGGTGGCGCGGAGATGATGCAGCTGACTGACCTTGGCTGTACCATTGTGATGGCCAATAACAACCCTTAGGTTACACGCTTTAATACTGTTTTATAAGATTTTGTCAAGTACAACTTAACGAGGATCAAGATTGGTTATTCTTTTGAACCTGTAATGTGTGATATTCCATTCTTGTTACGGTTTTGTTGTTGAATTTACATCCATTGTTGGGCTTGTTTACGCTGTAAAGCCTCTTGATTCCCAATAAATCATTATTCTTCTTAGCAGTGATGTTTTGATAAATTACACCGATCTATTTAGCCGTTGTACTCATTAATCAGCGAAAGGAAGTCCAAGTTGCAGTGCAATAATTCAACATCTGGTGTAGTATAAGCAGCTGAGTACGTCTTACAGTGTACTTGCGTTCATTTCACTTCCGCCGTCGCGTCGGTCGGTTGAACGGACGAGCGAGTGAAGGAAAGAAAGAAAATGACGTTCCTAAAGAAAAGATAATATCGGACCGGGCTCGGTCCCGCTCCCCTCGACCCCGCGCGTCACGCCGCGCGCGCTTCGCTCTGATTGGCTGTGGACGCCATTATCCCCACTGCGCGCGCGCACCGCGTCTTGATTTTCAGATTTCAAATCTCGACTCGACCGTTTATTTCGCGGCGAGCGGCGGGGACGCGCGGCCGCATGCCGTCCGGCTCTCAGTAGCGCGCGCATTTGTAACGCTTGTTTAAAAAACACGACAACGTGGTTGTTCGTTTTAACGTTCAGTTCGGTGCTACGACGTGACATCGCGAACGATAAGTGCGTGCAGTGCAGAAGCGGCTGAACAGCGAAACAGAAAATCGACATCGGCGAAAAGATCAATTTCTTTCGATGAGTGGAGGTTTAGTGCATGTTCTTGGTACATCATGACTAGATCCACACTCATCCATGGAAGTTGCGAGTTTCGTCGCCGAGAAGGGAAGGATCTGAAGGCCGGGCCGGCGTGGGGCCGCCTCGCCGCTCGCCGCCGGTGATTACCGCAGGCTATCATTACCGGTGCGCCATAATGACACGTTGAGCTCCAGCGACCACAGGTACCTGTGCCTTCAAAAAACATGTCATTTAGATACACACGAACGACGCCTGACTTTTGATTATTCAAAGTGAGTTTTTTGTGATGTTTTTTCTCGAATCTCGAGTGAATAATGGCGGGGCGTTATGTACATTTGTACGCTTCGCTCACGCTAAGCACTTTATGTAGAAGATTCTAGGTTTTTCTTAAGGTTTGATAGATAACCGGAAATATGCTCATACGTTCCACGTGAGTAGGGTGAGATAGCGCGGGAAGGGGGAGCAAGGATATGCGCGAGCGCATCTGCCCCTTCTTGGAAGGGCCATTGTGTAGCCTCGGGAGCGGTCAGTGCGATGACGTCACAGGCCGACAACCCGCCATCTGTCCTATACACCTATTGAATATAAGGCATTCTCTGTTGCTGACTAAGTAGGTATCTTGGAAGAAACAATTCTTCTCATCAAGTTTTTAATTATATGAAAATAGGAAATGTTTTGCTTTGTCAGAACTTTTCAGTTAAGTTGGTCTCACTTGCTGATACGACATCTTACTTTTGCAGTTGTCGGCAGGCAGTTTTCGCACTGTTATGCTAATTGTGTACGTTTTGTGTTTGCACGAGCTTTGTAATAGGTTCGTTGAAATAACTTCGTTTTTGTTTGCTAATGTTTAAGAATAAGACCACATCAGGGTTAGCAACAAAATTTCGATCGAATTTTTTAGATTCTTCATTTTATTTTCTCGGTATCTTTATTTTTACTGCTTCTGCTGCAAATTTTACTTGAGAGGATTTAACTAGCAAACTTGCAATTAACACGGCAAAATGGCAAAAAAAAATACTTATACAGAAAACGCCGAAATAATTTCTTTTCCGTTTTTGATAAATGCAAAGTAAAAGAATGGTAACTTGAAAAACATAAAAATATGCGACAAGGGATTATATTTGAAAAGGTTAACTGAAATGGCGGTTAAATCACGAAATTCGAGTGCCTACCTGCGTGAAAAGATAGGGTGCCTGCCGCTAGGCGGTACTATAGACTAGAACGTGCTAGAGCGCCGGTAGCGGCACCGCATACAATTTCTTAATTTCAATGTCTTGTATATATCTTGTACAGTGGAGACCACATCAAGCTATAAACTTGCAGTACGACATTAGCCCCTACAGAGAAGAATATAAGATAAGTCCAATGTGTCTTACTTGATGCGGTCTCCACTGTACTACCAGTAAAATATAAAATATCTTTAAGAAACCGGTTATCTAAAACATTACAAGCAAAATTTTAACTTTTTTTTATAATTTGTTGATTACGGCTTTATTGACATAGAAGTTTACTGATTATGTTTAACGAACATGAAATGAGGTTCCTAAAATTCCTTTAGGGCTTATGAAAATATAGATACTTTGTATATCATGTTTTGTTGTAGAGGAAACTGTTTGGGTTTTACCAATTCAAGGTAAAACAATATTAAAAAGATAATTTTATGTGCTTTAGTTTTGCATTTCCCTACCCAATATTTACCGGAGTAAAATTGAATAACAGAACAATAAATATACAATGCAAAATAACCAAGATGCCGAAGTCAGTATCTCAAACCAATCTGCCTTCTCGCAACTGAGAAAATTACAAAAAAAAAAAAAAAAAAACAGAACAATCTTCCATCCAAAAATCTTTAGACACATAACAACATAACTACCAGCAATTTTGTTAGAGCGTCTCACGAGAATAACATAATATTCTGGCCGTCTATAGTCCATCAAGTGAGTCGGGCTGCGTTTTATTTCTACGTTTTTTTTTTATGGTTCGTGGAGTTCGTTAATAGTGTTCCGGGTAGTGACTTCAGTGGGGCAGGTACCCTACCCAGGTAGTACGTTACAAAAGCGCGCTCTTTTCAAAATATATCCGACCATTTTGTGGCGTCCTCCTCAGATCGCGTTTTGACCACGTGGGAATTAGCCCACTTTTCACAGAACATTTATTCTGCTCATTTACAGGTCGTTAGGTCTATTTAAGTATGTTCATTATGGTTTAAGTTGATAGTTTTTGTCTCTAAAATTAATTGGCGTTTAATTTTAGTGCGTGACTAAGCTACCGAGCTATGTTTGAGAATCTCGGACCGTGAAGAACACAAGTGCCTGTCATGTTCTATTACATTTGTTGATATAGCACCCAGTTTTATTTGCCGACTATATATTATATAGTTTATTACAATATGATTCGTTTAAATACAACTTAATTCAAAGATAAAGCAACAACAGTGATGATTTATTTGTAGACTGAATACAATTTTCGCAACGGATTTGAATTGATAAACTTCTGAATAATGCAATTACAATATAAAAATATTTTTTTGTGGCATCCTCGTGACGCTTGTACTTGCGTAAGATGGAGGAAAATGTTCCAGCGCCTGAGCACATTTACCTAAAATTGCAGAAAACATGACGACATGTTTCATAAACGTGACGGTTCTGCTTGACCTTTGAATTCATTTCCAATTTTATCAGATTTTCCTCTTAAGGCGCTACGGAAAAAACGACACTTTAAGGACTTGCATATCTACTTCAGTAAATAATGTATTATTTTGATAAAATAGTATATTATTTTTGGATTCTTTTTCCAGGGATCTGTTAAAACAGAAACGTGAATGGAGAAATTCGGCTCGATAAAAATATTTATTGAAAAAGGTCCTTTTCGACACCAATTCTCCTGGTTTAACAATTTAGAATGACATATACACTGCAGCTATATTTTATTAGATGGGTTTTAACGGTATCTAGGACCTGCGGGCCTATTGTGTATCTCTAGTTGCCTTCTGGACCGGGTGTCTATCATCAAAAACATAGATATACTATCGAATTCCGATGTCCTAAGGATATTTTCGCACTTGAAGTGACGACACAGATTGTTAATAGTTCAATACCCACTAAAGGCAATTTTGAAATTTCAGTTTTTAGCTATGTTTTTGATGATAGGCACCTCGTGCAGTTGGCAACTAAAGATACACAATAGGGGGGCTGGTTAAACGAAATTTTGATAGAAACTTTAGTACATTTTATATTAATAAAAAACCGACTTTTTGCTACTTTTCCACGAATCCGTCCCTCTCGCACTGAGGATTTTTTCGCATATGGAGTAACAGGGACGCTAAAACTTTTACATATCGCCTTAAACCTATTTGAAATGTTTAGTAAAATGAATTCTATCGGGTTGAATCTGTATAAATCACATACCTTCTGTCACGAAACATAAATCTAGTACCGTTTCAAATGTTAACGGTTTTAAATACTGTTCATGCATTAGCTTTAATATCCCATCACCCCAGTAACTAACGTCAACGACCATTTTATCTCGATCGCTTACAAGCAAGAAACAAATTGAATTTTTGTAACCGATGCCAATAAAAACTAAAGAGCTGCAACGGATCTTTTGTTTAAGCCATAACAACGGTTTAAGAGGTGCAAAGGTGATGAATAACCCATGTGTATTGCAGTGCAGTTGATCCCACGATGTTATGGCATTGTATGCGCGCGCGCGCTCCTCGCCACTTTTTGCCGATGCTGTGTAAACATGGCGCTTCCGCGAGAGACGGCCGTGTGAACCGAGGGTCGGGAATCGACCTAACGTAAGTTGCCTTTGTTTTAGCACTTTGGAGAAATGCTAATGACGAGTACCGCGCACGAAGCGACCCGGCACGACCGTTAATTGTTCATTCCTGTGTGAGGTTACCAATCTACATTTTTCTTCAGAACAGTTTCTATAACAACCTTTTAAAAGGATTGAAACGATAAAGAGTTTAATGTTCGCGTTAATTTGGACTCGAGACCGAGCCATGAGAAAACTGCTAAGAATTTGGGATTAGTTACAGAAATTAGTTGCATTTCGTTCCGTTCTCAGGCAACAGTTCACACAGATACGGTATGGACATTTTTGAAATTATCCAGCCGGTGGTATTCATTTTTAACTTATTTTTCCTGACCGTTCGTTGGTGGTCTGATTATAATTTGGAAACATGATAAAAATAACATTAAGAGGATGGCATACCCTAGCAACTTTTTTTATTACCCGTCCAGCGCAATAAATCTAATGGCAAAGACCTTATTGGATTTTCATAGAGGCGATTATATGTTGGCTCTTTGGCTTCTTGTTCTTGGACGCGTAAAACTAGTGATCACGCAGCGAAATAACAAATTGGTGTGTTTTTAGCTAATACTGAAATATTTTGTAGGGAAAAAAATATTGGATTTAGGTAACATCCCTTCATATTTCTATTGCCTATTTTATAAAAAAAAATCAAGTTGATCTCTTAACCGCGTCTTTGAAACGAACGTTTGAAAACAAAAAAAAAGAAGATTGAAAACATTTTTTTTTCAACAAAAGTATAAAACTTAAAACATTGTTTATAGGTGGTATCCCTAGATAGATAAATCAAACATATTTTCTTCAATATGAAGAGAGGCCCACTTTCTTCCAATGAACCCTTGAAAACCTGGTGTTGTTGATGTTCTAGAGTCAGGTGTCCCGTTAAGATAATTTCTGTCAAAGCGTTCGTTCCCGAGTTCCACAACACGAAGCATCCATTGTGAAACTCTAACAGAAAACTCCATCACATATCAATGCTCCTTGAAACAAGCGAGCATAAAGGCAGTGGCTTGATTGTCGCCAATTAGTTGTAATAACGGGCCTCGGCCACCGACTGCATAACGCGAATGTAATTTGTTGCTGAACACACCGACGACGATGTACGAACAAGATTTATGTGTGAAACTGACGAGGTCGTTGCCATCGTACACTACTGTACTCCTTGCCAAGAAATAACTCCCTACGAAATATGCCATTTCAAATCTTATTCACTTGTTTTTAGTTCTTGGGTAAGGACTTCTTTGGTAGTTACTGGTAATCCTGGATAGTTACGTAAGTAGGTTGCATGTTTTCTCTGGGTTCTGTAGGTAATTTAGTCTTTCATGTTAATCCTGCGTGTTTTAGTCTTAGTAAGGGTTCGTGTCAGTTCAATTAAAAATAAGGTTGTTGGAAGTGATAAAAATGATGTTGATGATCCACTCCGATCGCTTTCGGAGTCCTAGTCGGTACAGCGCTAGTGTTCCCGAAGATGGCCAATGTAGTCGATCTTCCTAGTAAACCACTGAGCTCAAGTGAGTGTACTTCCTACATAATTAAAGTGGGTGGTCGGGCTTTTTAAATAGTCGCGTTTGGCCTCGAGATCGAATTTTTACTGCTCCTCAGAATCCCGTACTTGCCTTTGTACAAGCCCGCGCAGTTCAGGGCGCTGTACTGCCAATCCCTTGCATTAAATAAATGTTCTAATAAAGGAATCTACCCTCCTTTCCATTTAATGGGCTCAATCAATATTACACCTTTTCATAAGTGGCTTCTAAATATCTTTGGAACTATAGATAAAAGGAACGCGTTCTTTATTATTTTTGTCAATAATGCGAAATATAAATAAAATAAAATAAAAATAAAAAGACATTTATTTAACACACCATTATGGACAAAGTAGTACAATGTTCTTAAACGTAAAGTTGTATGGCACTGTTAAAAAGGACGGTGACTCAGCATATGTTCCTATACCAACGGCATTAGGAACGCTGTTATTCTGCCACCACCATTAAAAGAATTAAAAAAACATACATAAATAACTTACTATTTACTTTAACCTAAACATATTCAATAAAATCAGCGTATAGTTAAAATATTAAAACAGAAAAATAATAAAACATTATTGTAATATAATAAAATATCGATGTAACATCAGCATTTTGTCAAGTTTCCCTGCGGATTGTTTACCGTATGATCTCAACAGGTCAACAAAAGGTATTGTTGGTCGTAAATGAAGCAGGGGTATAGAATACTTTGAGTTCATAAATTTTTGTAGTTGTAAAAACGTCAACGGTAAGTTTGTAAAAGTCAGCTCGAAATCCGGTTAAAATCGAGTAAAACCTGTTCATATCTGGACGATATTATAGTGCGAAGGCTTACGTTTAGAACTTAATATTTTTTCAAGTTTTCTATCCTGGGTGATTGTAATTTTTGTAATTTTTTTTTCAAATATAATCAATATAATCAGTAAGAATATTTAATTGTGGTAAATAAAAAAAACTAGCACAATTATTGTTGTCTGTTAACTCAGTAAAAACCTTTAGGTACTTTGTGTTGTAAGTATCGGTAATGTTCGGTATAATGATGCTTATAAATATCCTAACATGCTAGTTAGGCTGTGTGTGTATTGTCGATACGGCAATTATGACACTAGTGTTGCCTTATCCGATAGCGACCGATCTTCGTTATTGAATTTGTTGTTATAATATATTTTCCTGTATTATAGTCAGCCCCGGATCTAGGGTTTATTTGAGGCGGGGCAAAATCTTAGACTGCCGCCCCGCCCCTACTCAAGACTCCTTAAGCCCCTTTTAATAAATAAATATTTTTAAATGGAGTAGGGGTTGAAAAACGTGAAGTTAATTTTATACTACGAAATTATTTATTATTTCTGGTTACAAACGAGCCAATATTAGTTATATACTCGTAGCTACACTGCTGGCCTGCAAATGATCGCCGCTCTTTCTTCTACAAATTTTACACGCGAAAATTAAACAACGCAGCAGTAATGCCCGATGAAGCAACAACCAATGCGATATTATGGCCTGATATTTTCTCTGACAATACTTCTACAACTAGAATGAGTTGGGTACAAGAGCTTATTCAAATTGCTTGCCTGTCGGCTAGGGACACAATATGACTTTCTCGATAGAAAAATCCTAATATAAGTTAAATATGCCTCAAAGTACTTTACGTGCATTGATGCCTAGATTTTAAGTCGCTGAAAAGCCGGAAATTTCTTAGCCAAAAATTGGTGTCACGTTTCTTTAAAAAAAAAACATGTTTACATAGTGTAAATATTATTAAAGGAGGCTGTGTTAGAATGCATCACAAAATAGAAAAGATCAATCAGAAACAAGTTTCAGGTGAACAAATTAATTGAAAAAATTCCTCGTGCAAGGATTCGAAGCTGCGACTTCGAACTGCACTCTAATAATATTAGGTCTTTACATATGAAATTGGTGTTTTCTATAGAGTATTTGAAGGAAACTCAATTTTCAGTACTAACATTTTTGATTTTTTTTTAGGAACGATAAATCCAAATTTTGTCATTTCTTATGTGTATGAATCATTAATAAAAATTTTGAAAAGTGTCAGCCGTAAAACATTATTACGCATGGAATTATTATTATTATTATCATGGAAACTGATGGCATTTATGACGATCTGTTTTTGAACATTTAATTTTAGTTATCAAACTAAAAATAAAAACAAATTTTAAGAAAATTTCGGCAATTTCATAGGTAAATACCTAATATTTAGAGTATACAAACGATGGATGGGTAATCTTTTGTTTGCCATGCTTGAATTTGCTGCTGAAGTTGCCGCCCGGGGCAAGCGCCCCGTTATGCCTCCCCTTCCTAGATCCGGGACTGATTATGTTGTCATAATTATAAACCTCAATTGCGTGTATGGAAAGGTAAATAAACTTGTATGAAAATCCATTATTTCTCGCTTCGGTTTATCTTTTCAAAGTAGCAGTTGACCAAGGATCCATCTAGCCATCTTGAAGAAGCGAAAGAGGTGTGTCAGAATCGTAGCAGATGGAGATGTGTGGTCTCTGCCTACCCCTCGAGGAGACAGGCGTAAGTATATGTACGTATGTTGCATACATATAATAGATAAGTTGCAAAAATTACATACTTACATTTCTAAATAAATATGGGGTTGTGCTTTTTTTAAGCTTTATTTATTTCTTTGGTTGATTTATTAATATTAAAATATAATTTTGCTCGATTTTCGTCAATTATAGTAACTGGCATTAAGGGCGTACGCAGGGGGGGGGAGGAAAATTCAAGAATTTTCAACAACCTTGATGGAATTGAAAACGAAGCCGAGCAATTGGTTTACAATGTATAACGAGATATAACGTGAAAAATCCAAATTTGATCAAAATAATGAAAGAGGCTCACGGTTACAATACAATGCCTTGGAAATACTGATTGCTCTGCCATGTACGACCGCAACAATAGAAAGGTCTTTCAGCACCTTGAGAAGAGTAGACATGGTTACGTTCAACAATGACCGAGAATCGGCTCAATGGTATCGGCTTAAGCTCTGATGATTTATATATATATTACATACATAACGTTAGAGATATTTGATGTAGTCAAAAATAATTTTATTATAATAATTACAAAATATATTTTAGATAGATAGGTACCTAATTTCATCCATCAATGTGTTTTTTTCAGGTCTATGTATGCTGAAAAATAAGTAACAAAGGACCTTTAAAAAATTTACTTATTAAGTCGTGGAAAGGTTTTCTGAAAACCCCCGTAGACAATTTTTTCAAGGATAATGAAAATACATAGTCTTTAATAATTTATTTGTCTTTTTCGTTTAAGAACCTATGCCTATATTATTGAGTTTCTTAGAGTGGTTAACCGTGAAAATAACACACACGGTCGTGATGATCAGGATTAATTTGACATCGTCGTCGCGAACGTGACATCTAAGGAAGTTGGTTTGAAATATAAAAGAGTAACTGATATAGAATATAATCCGTTTATTTGTCATAAATTAACACAATATTATAAAAGCAAAATACACAAAACACACTGACAAATCGGTCTAAGGCTCGACTTATGGCTGTTTGTTAGAAACAAAAAACCTTCGATCTTCCACCTTAGCCTATATTACAAAAGGGAACACATAACAAAAAAAAAATTATTGATATTTTATGATATTTCTTGATAAAATTATTTGGTAGTTTTAATATTCATTTGGCAGTTATGAAATGTTTCCCTGAATATGTAATGCTTTTCGGTGGCCATTTTATTAGGTCTTTACATATGAAATTGCCGTTTTTTTTTTTTAGAGAATTTGAAGGAAACTCAATTTTCAGTACTAACATTTTTGCATTTTTTTAGGAATGACAAATCCAATTTTTCTAGTTTTTTTGTGTATGAATGAGACAACATTAAGCTAACAGCAACAATAATTTAATTTTTGAAAAGTGTCTGCTGTAAAAAATTATTACGAATCTTATCATGGAATTCCCATGGCTTAATTTTCAAGAAATTTTTTTCAATTTTTTTTTCAGAGAATTTAATTCATTTTAGGACATAGTTTTCATTATTTTGGTATTACTTTGTTATTACTATTACTTTTTTATGATTTTATAAAGAATTGTCACTTGAGAATTTTAGACATTATACTGATTGTGATGTGTGATTGCTTATAAAAAAAAAGTGGTCTCCCTCTGTCTGTCTACTCATCTGTCATCTAGCTGTCAAATTAGTCTGAAGCAAATTATTATAAATTTATCTTCATAGCAAAGGAAACATTTCTAAACAGCCATTACCCACTGAAAAGACGTCACACGAGGGCAAATGGAAGTTGCAGCCTTTTCGTAAAAATATTTATTATATAGTTTATCTTTTAAGGTGTTTTAGTTTATTTTTAAGGATATTTTTAGTTTAGTTTAGGTGTAAGTATTTATTTTAGTCCTTTTTATTTAAATGTTATTTAAGTTAAGTAAGTAATTGTTTCAATAAAGATTTCACATTAAACCTAAATCTCGAAATGGTTTTCGAATTAACACATCTTAACATAATTTAATCTATGCCAATGGATGGCATTTAGGACGAACTGTTTTTGAAATTTTAATTTTGCTTATCAAACTGACA
This sequence comes from Ypsolopha sequella, assembly GCA_934047225.1. Taxonomy (NCBI): domain Eukaryota; kingdom Metazoa; phylum Arthropoda; class Insecta; order Lepidoptera; family Ypsolophidae; genus Ypsolopha; species Ypsolopha sequella. The sequence goes on from OW203987.1 coordinate 21,039,666, forward strand.
CTAAAAATAAAATTTAATACGTAAATGTAAAACCTTTAAATCAACAATCAAACAAAAAACGAATAATGGAAACTGCTATTGAATTACAGGAACTATGAACTCATGAATCGGCGACCAGCCTCAGCCGCTACGGCTCACGCGGGTGCCTGGCCGTTGTTGCGGCGGGCGAGGGCTGCTCTCCCTTCGCGCCTTTGGCTTTCTATATACACTCTCGGGGTAGTAGCCAAAAGACTGTATAGAGTCGGGGTGTGCTGAGTCGGTCTTGCCCTTCTTCTTAGCAAGACTAATCGAATGGGCGGAGTTAGGCATATATTTACATTTCAATAATCATAATCTTGGTGGTAGAATAGTTATTATTTTGCTAAACGGCCGCTGGTGGCAGGCTAGACACTTTCTTAAAAAAATATAAAACATATCTTTTAAAAATAAGTTATGGGAATTAGATCCAGGGGTTGTCGATACAGTGTCTTTCCGTGCTCTCTCGCATATTGAAGAACGTGGTATACGTGAAAGCGCAAGTAGGATAGATAGACGCTGTATCTCCGACGCGTGCTAGCCACATAGAACACAACTGATACTTCGCAAGGCCGCGGCCGTCGCGTCGTCCCAATGGTGGTGAAAGTACTGTATCTTTGTAAAAAGACAAAAGTTGCTCTGATGAGAAGACTGCCATATGGAATAGTAAAATTCGGTATTTTACAAACGGCGCAGTGACGTCAGTTTCTAAACACTCGCTGTTTTGCAATTTGCCGAATTCGGCAAATTGTAATATGCCCGCTGTTTTGTGATATGCCGAAAGCAAATTGTAAAATGACATCATCATTTTCTAAAAAGCCGAAATCGAAATAGCGGAGCGAGGAGCGTGTTAGGGTTACATGCAAATCCATATATAGGGAGCGAAGCGAGACTAGGCGACCCTCAATAGTTCTAAGCTAACAGAACTACTATATATGCCGAGGCAAATTATAAAATGCCGAATTTTACTATTTGCCTTCTGCATATTTCGTTGATTACCTAATAAATTATAATAATATTTATTTTATTTTATTCATGTAAGGATGTAAAATCGAAGCAGATATGGCACAATTCAAACATGAGGAGGGTATAAACTATTACGTACTTAGGGCGATAAGCGAAAAAAATACGGTTGTTTCTTTTCTGTGTATTTCATGAAATACACGGAAAATTATAATAAATTTCTGGTATATGCATTTTAACTATATAATCTAGGGTTTTGAAATTGGAAAACATGTTTGGATAAATTTTCCTCGATAAAAATAATTGTTGAAATGAGGTCCTCAAACACACTTTTTCTCCTCGTTTGACGAATAGGAACCATATACAGAACTCAAACATATTTTATTAGGTGTGTTTCAACAATATCTAGAGATTTGATATTTGAAATTTTGCTAGCTATTTTAGTTTTCTTAATAAAAATATAAAACCAACTTTTTCCCTTTTGCCCTGAATCCGCCCCTCCCGCACTGCGCCATTTTTCTCTTGGAGTGACAGTGACAAAAATAAAATTCGCATAGCCTCTTTCATCCAATCCAAGACTTTTTCAGACGGGTATCTACAATATTTTTTTTTTTTTTTTTTTTTTTATGGCAAGTACGTATCTACAATATCTCTGACGCGACAATACATAGATGATGAAATAAAGAGACCATGTTGAGACAAAAACGTTATGTTGTCAGTCCATCAGTATTACCTCACTAATGACTTCGGCTCACGGGTTATATTTCTAAGAAACTATAGTATAAAACGTATTATACTTTAATGACGTAGGTAGCTCAAAGAATCAAGATGGTGGATAAAAAATATTCTGCGTAGTCATGTAAGTAAGACTTAAGTAAGATATATTTTAACTTCTATTACAATTAGTTTAGGAATTGTGTAGTGTTTGACATACTGTATTATTATTATTATTTTTGCTACAAAGGCAGCTAAAAGCTGATTTTGTGTATATCACTGCACTTTAGTTTTCATAAAATTGTCAAGTTTATTTTTGAATGAGTTCACTGTGGATGCACTGATTACAGCTTCTGGTAGACTATTCCACCCACTAACTAACTACACGGTTTGGCAGAAAGTGTCGACGGGGGTTGCTTGCACACTTTGTTCCAACGATTTTAAGGGATGTATGTAAGTAATCTCTCTTCTGTGGCGAAATATTTTCGAAATATTAAAAAAAAATGTTTTCGGTTTGTCGTCAAAATAGTCAGAAACCGCTGCCTTCATTTCGTCATCGGTCATAAACCTTCGTCCCCTGAGGTCTTTCTTGAGAAGTCTAAACAGAAAATAGTCACAGGGGGCTAGATCTGGACTATAAGGGAGGTGGTCAATGGTTTCGAAGCCATTGTCTTTAATTGCTAGCTTTGTTGTGCGTGCGGTATGCACTGGTGCGTTATCGTGCAAAATCAGAATTCCGTTGCTTAGTTTACCTCGCCGTTTTTCTTTTATTGTCTCTCTTAGTTGATATAATAAGTTTGAGTAATAATCAGCATTCATTGTAGTTTTCTTCGGTAAATAATCTATGAGCAAAATCCCTTCTGTGTCCCAAAAGATTGTAGCCATAAGTTTACCGGCCGATGGACAGACCTTGAATTTCCGAGGCGGCTTCTCATCCTTAAATTTCCACTGTAACGACTCTTGCTTACTTTCCGGGTCCCATTGTCGAATCCAAGTCTCATCACATGTTACAATTCTAGAAATTATTTCTTCCTCTTTCCCTCGACTCATGTCCAAAAACTCTTCGCAACATTTGACACGCCTCTCCATGTCAAATGCAGTCAACATTCTAGGGACCCAACGTGCACTAACCTTGGACATGTTCAAATGCTCATGAATTATTTCATTGACTCGCTCTTTACTGACGCCCACATCTCTAGCTTTCTCCCACTGCTTCACTCGTCGGTCCTCTAATATAATTTTTTTCACCCTGGCTACATTTTCATCGGCAACGGCCGAAACTGGTCTTCTGCTACGAGGATCATCTTCGAGGCTCTCACGACCTAATTTAAACTGCCTTGACCAAAACTTTATTACAAATTCGGAAGAACACGAACTGCCAAACACACGTAACATACGCTGTCTGATCCCCGAAGGCGTATTCCCTTCTTTAGTCAAAAACTTAATCACCGCACGCTGCTCGATTTTATCCATTTTCACTTTTTCTACCGACATGTTCGAAACAATTGTAGGAGACAAATAAACGTCATGCAATAAACAAATGAATGTAATACATTTTGAAAATAGAATAACAAACGAATATAAATCCATACCAGCCAGCATTATTTTTGTATATATTTCTTACCAAGGAGATTACATGTCAGCCGCCCTACGTAGGTAGGTAATCAAGCCTTTGGGAAACATTTGTTGTTTTCGATCTTAATTAAGAATGTATGATAAAATAATATATTTAAATAACACAAAGGCCTGTGCACACGGCGTATTTTATATGCGCAGACAACTCACGAACGCGCGTTGCATGCGCGTTTTCAGTCTTGAATGCATTTGTATCGAAAATGTTTCTGGCTGCGGCTGACGCGCGTAAGGATCGCGTTACAATCGCGTTTGTATCGCGTCGTCTGCGCGTAGAAAATACGCCGTGTGCTTAGGGCGGCTTGCACCAACATTTAAATCTAGATTTAGCACGTAAGCTAAGTTTAATTTGACAGATATGTATTGACTGACAGATCGTAAACTCGATTTAGCGACTAAATCTAGATTTATGATTTTGGTGCAAGCGGCCCTTAGGGTCTGAGGGCCTTCCCAAGTAGCATTTTACTCCATTTAAGAGTACACATTTAGTTCCCAGGTGTACTTGAAGCATTATTACAGTTCACTCGTGATGTAGAAGCTGCATTATTGCGATTAATTACACCTACACCTGTCTAAGGGACTTATAGAAGTGTAGAGTTATACTTTTATACGATTGTTGGTGTAATAATACTCTAAGAACTATCCTTTAGTCAGCCGTCTGACTAAGAGCATTATAGGAGGGTAGAGATACGGCAACCGCTGTTTAACGGCCTACTTGTACGATGTTATAGAGCTAGCATTTTAATAGAACACACGTGGTCATTTATAAAGCCAAAGGCTGTTATGTTTACTTGTTTTAACTGTTATACAGCTAGTAGCTGTAGTAGAACTTGTTTGTGATCATTAAAATAACCTTTTTTTACTATCTGTACAGAAGTGTTTAAATGGTTCACATGTGCACTGTAGGCTGTTAAAAGGACTACATGTGTTGTCCATTAACATCAATAGCAGTTTATTTGTCCACAAGTACTACTCTTATTTGCTGTAAGCTGAACATGAATGTGAATGTGATATTCTATTACACTTATCCCACTGTGTGTTATTTATTACGTCGCGTGCAAAAATTTGTGAAAATGAATAAAAAATCTTGGAAAATAAGAGCGAGAACCGGTGGAATAAGAAGAAAAATTGCAAAAGAATATTCGCAAATTGTAAAAATAAACAGTCGATTGACAACGACGCCCGAAAATGAGCCCGTCGATACGGCTTCAACAAGTGCGACTTCAACTGTTCATGGTGGTTCTGTACATGATGCAGAGGAAAATGTGCCTGAACCTGAAAGTTCCCTTCAAAATATACAGATATTAGAGTGTGGTGATTGCAGTTCTAGTGATAGTGAATAACATGAATAACAGTTATTTATCACATAAATAACAGGAATAACAGTTATTTATCTGATAAATTCTCTCATTGAACAGAGTAGTGTTTTTTGTAAGTGTAAATACTCTGACACCAAACTGTGTGTCTCACACGAAAACAAATTTTTTTTTTGTTAGTTTGTTACAAAATTTGTACTTTAGGTACTCATACTTGACTTAGTACCAGGGCTAGGTGATTTAACGGACAATAATTATTATTACGGATCTCTAAAATTTCAGTATATTGAAAGAATTAAACGATGATACACAATGGACCTGAACTACATCTTAAAGCTGTACATAAGTTCACATTGAAATAAATTTATAGACATTGGCTCTGTAGTGGTACAAATGTGGTACTTCATATAGATAACAGCATTCTAACAGAACACATGTGAACCTATATACGCTAAACCGCATTAAATTGGAGTTATAACAGTTCACATAGCCGTATTTCATTTCCACCATTTTGTTCTACGTAACCTAAAATATTTACCAAATAAATCTCCAAATTTATCATGCCGATTTATCACAAAATACGCAGATAAAGCGATTGAGTTTGGGTTTCATGTTATAATTAATTACCGTAGTATAATTATAATGCCAATATAATATCAAAAACTGAAAATTGTAGATTTCCTCTCAGCCAGTTTTAAATATTTTAAAATGAATATCGCGTTTTTACAGAGGCGCGTGAATATTTTAGCTGTAAATATGTATACATTTCACGATAAAGTTGCATTCCCATGGCATTAACATTATTAAGTATTTAAAACAGGTACATATACCGCGTGTTTTCATAAATTTTTATCCTTGATCCGCCGGAGTTAATGTTTTATGATGGCACACACAAAACCAAACTATAATGAGGAAATTAATAATAAAATAAAGAAATAATAGGACACATGTGAATTTGAGGCTGTGTATTTAGCCACTTGTTACTCTTTATTACACTCATGTACGTTGTATGGTTCACACTGCGTCCCATATAGTGACATTAGTCAGCCTTAAGTCCGTATGTTACTACTTAAACTGCTATTATAATGCTATTATACTGCTAATGTACAGCCATAGTGAACTTAAGGCTGTCTAATTTGTGCCCAAACTGGTTCTTTAAGAGCATTATAGCAAGCTATACAGCTCTTATACAGCTGACTTACACAGCTTGTGGAGTACATGTGAACGACTAGACATCTTATATAGAACCCCGAATGCTACTTGGGTTTGCACACGGCCCGAACGCGCGTTTACAGTCCTTTTGCATTTGTATTGAAAGGGTTTCTATCTATCGCAGTTTCCATTGGTTACTGTAAATAAGAATTTAATTTTTTTTAAATTCAAATCTACAGAAGCCAATGGAAACTTTGCGAATGCAGTATACCTGTAAACGAGACAACTGGATGTGCCCTATAGGTTTTCATGGTGAGCAAATTTGTATGAAATGGATGATGTAAAGTGCAATATTTTTTTCGCGTCGTGTTAGAGGTCTAACTTTTTTACAGCACTTTGACTTCCGTAAGAGGTATCAGTTTCAACTCGATATCTCATACGGGGCCAGAGCAAAAGGGTCGTGACAGACAGACACACAGACGGACAACAAAGTGATCCTATAAGCGTTCCGTTTTTTCATTTTGAGGTACGGAACCCTAAAAATGTTCAGCAGCTTTAGTTGGCGCGACAGTCCATAAGAAATATTACTCAGAACCAAGAAAGCTTCAGCGAGATTTTCCTGTGAGAACTAAGTACAAGCTAGCTACAAGAGCCGGCTTCACCCGGAGCAACGACCGCGTCTAGCCCATCCCGCACTCGAGGGCAGCATCTGCGCAACTATCCTGGATGCCTGGATCCTGTTTATCCGCACTCCAATCCAATTTTCTTTCGAGGCGGTCTGCAATCTACAATCATTATTTTTGCAAAGACAAATCCATTTCTGCCTGCGCTACGTGACTGTCGAGTAATGAGAGCTAATGGCGGCTGAGCTGTCATTACGCGGGCCGCGCATGCGATGTGGCGTTACTGCGCTGACGCCGAGCCTCACCGGAGTAATTCTGCTCCACTGTGGTCACGATTGCTATCAGCCTGTGACACCACAATTATTATTGCTCTTTTAATGTTCAATTCGACGACTAGAGGCAATTTTGCGAAGTAAACTGTCCTATTATGTTAGGTTTCGTTTTAAAAGATTATCACTCGGAGTGACGCGAATTTTAACCCTACAGCGTTCAGGAATCGGCACGAGTGAATCCTAGGGTAAACTGACAGTTGCACGAAAGTGGTTTGATTCGCGTCCGAGGATATGAATTTGTAAAAAAAAAATGTTTTCCACCCTCTTTTTTTTTCGTTTTCAAACGTTTGTTTCAAGAAGATGTTCGTTTTAAGAGATCAACTTGATTTTTTTAATCATAAAATAGGTAATACAAATATAAAGGAGTTCTACTTAAATCCAATATTTTTTCCCTACAAAATATTTCAGTATTAGCTAAAAACGCACTAATATGTTGTTTCGCTGCGGGATCATTAGTATTACGCGTCCAAGAAAAAGAGGCCAATGAGCCAACATATAATCGCCTCTATCAAAAGCAAATAAGGCCTTTACCATTGGACCTGTTGTGCTGGACGGGTAATAAAAAAAGTTGCTAGGGTAGGCCATCCTCTGAATATGTAGGAGAACTATGTTGGTCGCTGGCACTGGGCAAAGAAAGCCTTTATATAGATCTAATGGGTAGTGACAGTTTATTGGCAAAAATTGCACCATTACATCGTATAAAATGTAAGGTATCATAAAATCGTTGTCGATTTTGCCAGAGTTGGTTATTGTACCTCATTAGGGCAACACTGTTGCAGGACTTGCAGGCAAGTTGTTAGTTAAATTTTATGTTTAAAATACATCACCATAATTATTGCATAAAGTAAGCTTAACTGTGTAAGAGCAACTTGAAGGGTCCTCAGAAACTAATGGTGTAATTAAATTAACTAGTAAATTATGAAACAGCAGCAATGGAGTGGGTTTTGTAATGAAAATAGAAATGTCACCATACAAGGACCAATATCGCTAATGTCATTTTTCATTATTATTTACCCTTTGACTTTTTTAAATTCTGAAGAAAATATAAAACGGTTAACATGTTAGCACGCAAGTTTCTTGGTATTTTAATGTGCAACACCGCGTAAGTCAAAATATTAACCGTTTTTTATTTTATTCAGAATTTTAAAGTCAGAGGGTAAAGAATAATAAAAAATTACATTCGCTGTATTGGTTCTTGTACGACTATATTTGAAATAAACGAAAGAAAAAAAAGTGTAGATTTTTTTCATTTTCCCTAATTCCCACTCGCGATAACTCCAGAATCTCAATAGTGACTATAAATTAACCTCTGGTTGAGTCAGCGTTTGAAAGGAGACGCCCATTGTTACGCATGTTCCCAGTTTGCAACTAGTCACATGCAGAGAAAAAATGTGTATATTTAATATATTTGCCGATTACTGCGCAGTACCAGTAAGTTCCGATCGAGACTGTTTTTGGTCTCGGCCGAGAGCGAGAATAAAATAAATTCTCGGCCGAGACCGAAACAATAGAGAGTATTAAAAAAATCGAGAAAATAACGAATAAAACCATCAGTTTCATGAGAAATGCTTATTCAACTAATAAGAAAAATTAAACGATGTATTATAATTTAAAAGCAAGCGAAAGAACGCGCCAAATTTCCGAGTGTTGGGCAGGAGCATGTGTAGCGAGTCATGGCCAAGATTGTCTAAATTTTTTCGCTGAGAAGTCAAGAATGGCCGAAACCGAGATCTCGCAACAGCCCTGTCTCAATCAAACGGCCCTTGAAGGAATATAAGACCAATGTGGAATATACGAAGTAGGGCACAGTTTACACTAATCACGACAACAACCACTGGGCTGGATCAGCGATTGGTTCGGTCATGCGACAGATGACTTTGAAGTAGGTAATTGCAGCGTGCACGCGCACTTATGTAACATTGCGATTTGATCCAGTTGAGGCCTGGTGGACGTCAGAATTCTCGATGACACAGCAAGATTTACGAGCTGGGGACTATTCGATATGCGTGGCGAATGTTTAGATAAGAAATATGGAACCAAGATGGCAACTGCTACAAAACATGAATAGTCGAGAAAACCTTGTCTCGCTAAACTGATTTTAAATGCACGGACGAAGATTCACGATAAAAACATTGGTACAAACACGAGCGTATATTCGATTCCCGCTTCAAGGAGACAGTTTTCAAAAAATCTTTGAATTCGAATCTAACTATACTTATCAAAAAAAATGATGTCTCCATGAAGCGAAATTGTCTATCTCCAATATTTAAAGTACTTTTCCTCTAAAGCCCATTGAGATGGGACGCCTGTGTATTACGTTGGTAAAAAAATTTAATTTGTGCGTAAAATTAATGATTCAAATCGCTAGAACAACCTTAATGCTAGTAAAGTAGTAATCAATATTTAAAGTACTTTTCCTCTAAAGCCCATTGAGATGGGATGCCTGTGTATTACGTTGGTAAAAAAAATTAATTTGTGCGTAAAATTAATGATTCAAATCGCTAGAACCACCTCAATGCTAGTAAAGTAGTAATCAATATTTAAAGTACTTTTCCTCTAAAGCCCATTGAGATGGGACGTATGTGTACTACGTTGGTAAAAAAATGTAATTTGTGCGTAAAATTAATGATTCAAATCGCTAGAACAACCTTAATGCTAGTAAAGTAGTAATCAATATCGATTAACAAGCCAATAAATAAATGTCCTCGAACTATCAACTCTTATCCATGTAACGAATAGTCTAGTTAGTACATTATACATAGGTATTTAGCACATAGCACATTCCATCAGTTTCAGGGCGGGCTAAAGATTCAATTGACGTACTAATTGCCGACCACTTACATTTCATTAGAGAAATAAATGAACCTCTATGTATCGATATTAGAGGTGGTTTTAGATTGCTTTAAATGTTATAAGAAGTATGTTACAATAAGTATAAGTAGTCCTCACCCCGCGGAGATCTAAAATTGTACTATCTTCGGGGGGCAGGGTAGGGTAGGGTGTTCTGGTTTGTCAGAGCATGTCATTTCTTATGGTCAATTAAGCAGGATCTTAGGTGAGTTCCGTCTATTTTATAGTCCTTTACGATATTCTGCAAATACAAAGTGCTGCATTAATTGTTGCCAAGCCAACCGATAATGATATTTTAGAATTTTTGATGCAGCTATTATCTTTTTGCTTACCGAAGTCGCTTTAAGGCGCTACGGAAAAAAATCGACACTTTAAGAACTTGCATATCTACTTCAGTAAATAATACATTATTTTAATAAAATTGTGTATTATTTTTGGTTTCTTTTTCTAGGGATCTGTTAAAACAGAAACGCGATTGGAGAAATTCGGCTCGATAGAAATATTTATTGAAATTAGGTCTTTTTCGACACCAATTCTCCTGGTTTGACAATTTAGAAGGAGATATGGACTGCAATTATATATTATTAGATGGGTTTTAACGGTATCCAGGACCTGGTTAAACGAAATTTTGATAGCAACTTTAGTACATTTTATATTAATAAAAAACCGACTCTTTACTACTTTTCCACGAATCCGTCCCACTCGCACTGAGAGTTTTTTCGCATATGGAATTTTTTCGCGTTCACAGTTCCGCATCGGACGTATTGTATCAAACGGATTAGTTGTGGCAGTGCTTCCACTGTACCCGAAGCAATCAGATTGCCGACGCAACTGCCAGTAGTTTAATAGCAGATCGTCCCATTCCTAAACTCGTCACGCATTCTCGAATTGTCCCATTTCCAGCACTCGTAGCACAGTGTTTAATCGCGCGCAACGCCACTTAGTTGAATCACAAATGCGAGGAGCGTGACACGATGTTTTTGCGATTAAACAGTACGTCACGCTCCTTGCACTTATGATTCAACTAGTGGCGACGCGCGCGATTAAACACTATGCTACCAGTGCTGATCGTCTCTTTCCCGGTTGGTCCCATACCTAGCTCGTCCAATTCCCGGTTGGTCCCTTTCCCAGATGGGGATGGTGGATGTTACATGGGGGAGGGGTGTGTATATCAGCCACATGAAAAAAATAATTAAATCAAACCTACGATACGAGTACCTAATCAGAAAGTAAAAATATTCTAAAATATTACCTATGTTCGAGAAACAGCTATCATGAACCATACAATTAAGTAACATTATACATTGGGAGACCTGTGCCTGTGCCCCAGCAGTGAGTAATGGTGTTGATATGGTGATGATGAAGATACAATGATACAATGTTCATGAGAAGGTAAATCAATCAAATAAGAACCAGTTTTTCAAGTAGTATAAATAAATAATTTTAGATAATTTTTTCGTTCTGCTTACGTATCGTAGGTTTTATTTTGATTTTTTTTTATGTAACTGATACATACACTCCTCCCCCATGTCACATCCACCATCAGCATCTGGGAATGGGACCAACTGGGAAGGGGACGATCTGAAAATGGAACGACCTGGGAATAGGGCCAACCGGGAATGGGACCATTCGAGAATGTGTGACGAGTTTAGGAATGGGACCATCTGCTAGGTACTAAACCCTGCCAGCAATCGGATGTCATTTAGATTTTTGTAGCGAGCGGACGAGCAGAAGCTAGAAAGCAAGTAAGTAATACATTTATTTCAGGCCACCATTACTTATTTTACTACAATAATTACACAAAATGCTAACTTGAACACTTAACTTAAATAATAATGAAGATGTACATACTAAAATAAATTGAAAATAATTATAAACGAAGTTATTATTAGCGAAGTTAACAAAAAAAAACAAGATAAAATTTAATTGATAAAACTATTTGGTGACAAGAAAAGGGTATTATTTAAGCATGTGTGTAAGACATGAAACTTAATGCGTCTGTCCACTGATCGGGAATCCGTATGACCGCATCGGTATGCATCGGAGTAGATGCCTCTCCAAGCAATGGCATAATCAGCATTACCGGCGGGCCGATACGTACGGCCGCACGGGGCGGCGGGACGCACTTGTATGACTTCCTAAAATCCGTTATCGTATAAAATCAGTTTGATACGATCCGTCCGATGCGGAACTGTGAACGCAAACCTTTAAGAGGCTATGCGAATTTTATTTTTGTCACTGTCACTCCAAGCGAAAAATCGCGCAGTGCGAGAGGGGCGGATTCAGGGCAAAAAGGAAAAAAAGTTGGTTTTATATTTTTATTAAAAAAACTAAAATAGTTAGCAAAATTTCAAATATGAAATCTCTAGATATTGTTAAAACACACCTAATAAAATATGTTTGAGTTCTGTATATGGTGCCTATTCGTCAAACGAGGAGAAAAAGTGTGTTTGAAGACCTCATTTCAACAATTATTTCTATCGAGGAAAATTTATCCAAACATGTTTTCCAATTTCACAACCCTAGATTATATAGTCAAAACAGTGGCGTGCATAGAACTTTTTTCCGGAAAAGCAATCAGAAGGTCAAGTACGACAATAAAAAAATATGAAAAAATTTAAATAACACTTTGAAAAAAAAGAGTTTGTATGAAAATATTCACTCTGGGAAAGGCAGTGCCTACCCTGGCGTCATACAAACTTTTTTTTTTCAAAGTGTTATTAAACATTTTTCATAATTTTTTTATTGTCGTACTTGACCTTCTGATTGCTTTTCCGGAAAAAAGTTCTGTGCACGCCACTGAGTCAAAATGCATATACCAGAAATTTATTATAATTTTCCGTGTATTTCATGAAATACACAGAAAAGAAACACCCGTATTTTTTTCGCATATCGCCTTAACGCACAGTAACAATCATGTTGTATAACAATTAGCCATTATTTTTTGCAACACTAGACTTAGGACAAAGCAATGACCTACCATCTTTTCCAGGAAACGACAAGCGTAAATTTTATGCGTTAACTCACAGTATACAGCCATGGTATGATTGGTAATGCGTTAATTTGCGTCGTTGCGTAACCATGTTGTCAGGCAGGTAGTGGACAAATCGACAAATTGCGAGGCACCAGCCGTGTCTCCGGTGCCGTCGACGCGACGGTTTCATTCACTTTCCTGTGGCTTGGTGCTGGCAGGCCTTCAGCCGTAAAGGCAGGGGGAGTGAGTAGCATCGAGTGGACTGCGACTGGGGGAATGGTGATTTTAGCGATAAAAATAGAAAACGGTACGTGATGTTTAATCTTTTGAAAAATGCTCCTAACATACATAATATAAGATATATATCACACAGTGTAATTATTATGTTCTCGGAAATTTTACCACATGCTCTACTTACGTAAAACTCTTGAAACAAGATGAAAAAGAAATTCACTTCCCCATAGAAAATTACGTAGGTATAGATTAAAAATGTATACAGGGTGATTGGTAATTCGACCTATTCCTTTAAAGGGGTTATACTAGGGATCAATTCCAACAAATAATGCAACAAGGGGTCGAATATGATGATTTTTTTTCAAGTAAAACACGTCGATAAAATAACAAAATAAAAAAGGTATTCTTTCCACTTAAGACCTTTTAATTCTGAGATTATGGGAATTCAGGGCACGTATTTTTTTTATAAATTATCACTCATCTATCATTGATCAGAAATACGAGTATAATAAATAAGTGCTGAAAGAGGAATCGTTATTTTTAAATGATTTATTTTTGGTTATTAGTCTGAAAGTTTAAAAAATAATACAAAAACCTTCATAACTCGGAGACCATTCATTTTCGACTTTATTCGTTGGAAATGATCTCTAGTATAACCCTTTTCAAGGAATAGGTCGAATTACCAATCAGCCTGTATATGGAGACGTAAATTTCTTTTACGCTTTATTTCAATTTTTTTATTTTCTGAGCACGTCATAATAACGTGGTGTATATAGTATTTAGTTTTTTGAACGTGTATCTTCAAGATCTAAAGTTAGGCAGAACAGCTGATAGAACTCGAAACTAAACACTCTTAATCGCTATCGTCCTCAGTTAAGACCTTAAGCCATGCTGGGACCTGTATCTAGCCAACCGTGTAAAATATCATCAGGGGTTGTGTCAGATATACAACCATAAACTTCTTATGCCGCCTTTTTATTTTCTCGATCACAGGGTAAGGTTCTTAAACTTTTAATAGTCACGGACCCCTTGCACAATTTTAAAAACTGATGAACCTAATTACAGAGAAGGCAATTACTGCTTTTTAATGAATAAAAAAATAAATTAAGTAATAATGTTTTAAACTTACATTCCTATTGAATCGAACACGAAAAGCAATATTTACTTCCACTTGTCACCGAAAAGTAACAAAGGTTAATTTGTAAAGTTGTTTGTATGTTATACAGTTTAATGTTTTGTTGATATTGATGGTACCAATACATATTTTCATTTTATTTTCATGTTCACTTGCGCGCTGAAGACACAATAGCGCGTACGGCGTTCGGTATCAGACATCATGTCACGGACCCCTATCACTCACGCTACGGACCCCTTGGAGGTCCATGGACCCCAGTTTAAGAAACCCTGGGGTAAGGAATCAGTAACGACACGGCGCATTCGCTTACGACGTTATACCTATATTTTTATATGGATGGATAATTGGATATATCATGGATATTAAGTAACAATAAATAATGAACGATAAAAAATTTTTTAAGTATTATATTAATCAGAAATAGAATTATCCTTCGTTAAAAAAATTCGTACCGGAATCGATGTACACAAGTTCTGAACATATGAGATGCGACTTCAAAACAATATAAGACGAAATTTTATGAACCGCCAGAATTCATACTGGAGTCTTGGTTAGTGATCAGGAACAATGTTAACAACAATTGTTCAAAATTTTGAATTGAAAAAGTTTTGAAATTCAAATTTACATGAACCAATGGAAACTTTGCGAATGCAGTATACACAATACATAGGTAATAAGGTTTTGTTGAATGAATTTCGAATGTAAGTGTTCTGTTTCGATAAATTAGTAAAAGGAGGGTACTTCACAATCCGGCTGCGAAAAAATGGTTTTCCAATTAAGAGCGGTTTCGAAATTCACTAAATAGTTATTCAACAAAACCTTATTTATTACCTATGTATTTGTGTATCTTACCATCGTAAAGTTTCCATTGGTCAGTTTGCGATGGCAGCATACACAATAGGTAGGTAATAAGGTTTTGTTGAATAACCATTGAATGAATTTTGAATTTAAGTGTTCTGTTTCGATTAATTAGAAAAAGGCGGGTTTTTCACAATCCGGCTGCGAAACCGCTCTTAAAACACTAACATAATTTAATCTAAACGAATTTCGCTAGGTAAACGTTTATTTGCAGATTTCTTATAAATGCAGCTGGAGCTAACAAGTTGAGTAGGTGGTCTACAAGTAGTCTGCGAGTAAAACGTTTCTTGCAACAATTTGTTATTAGCACACTCGCCTGAGCTTCTCGGAACCGCTGCTGTTTACTCAGTGTTCTTGCGATTTCTCAACTTAGGTAAAACATGTCGGTGTTAATGTCGCAGCCACATCTTATAACACGCCGCATTGATAAACGTCGCCGTATTGTAATGCGGCTAATGCCGTTCAGCCTAAATGTCCAAATGATACGCTCGCCAAAATACTTTTTATGTGCATGTTGTGAATTCTGCTAAAACTAGGACGGTAGCCTCGTTCCGCTCCGTTTCGCTCGGCTCCCTTAATTTATAAACATGTCAACCTAACACGCTCCTCACTCCGATTCGCTCCGCTCGTCTTCGCACCTATTTTTGACTTTTGGTCACAAAAAAAGTTGGCCTAAAGGTTGGCCACCGTTTTGGCTGAACGTCATCAGCCGCATTACAATACATCGACGTTTTTCAATACGGCGGGCCTACTTGTAATACGGCGTGTTATACAATCCGGCTTCGATATTAATAAGACGATATTGTACATACCTATTATAGGGATATAAGAAAAACACCGCCACGATGTTATTCGTTTATGTAGTGGGGTTCCTGTTGTCCAATATTGAGAATGTATTCAAATATATGCTTAAATTATTTGAATAAAAACATTATAGATGACATAGCAACATGTAAAGCGATATAAAACAAGGCGCTAAAATTAAGTACCTACGGAACACAATTTTTTATTTTTTGTTTTACTATAATTTTCTTGTATGGTGATTCTCTTTTGAAAAATTTATGTGTTTGATTCTGTGAAAATTTTCAAATGGCTCTTCAGCTGAAGTTGTATGTGAGTGACAGACGGACAGGACATAGATAGCCGTCAAAATATTTACATATTTGGAGATAGAATTGCAGGCGGGTCAACACAACACTCGCATACTCGTTGTGTATGTGAATTGTGTATGAGAAACAGTTAAAATAATTTACTGATTTAGTATGACAATGTTACTCGTTGGGAAGAAAAAAGGTGTCAACGTGTTTGATCCCAGATTTTAATCCCAACGAGTTACATTCTTGTTTTGGGGGTGTGACTCGTTGGGACGAAAAATAAAAAGTTGTCCCATCGAGTAACAGTGTAACTGGTTGGGACATTTTATTATTTTTTTCCCAACGAGTTACACTGTGACTGGTTTCGGTATACTCGTTGGGACCAAACGATTTCTACTTGATGCAAAATGAGGTGCTCAATGTCAGGGATAACGGGCCCTTAATTATGTGAGGCGATTTTGCGAATTTGCCATCCCCTGGTAAAATGTCGTGAGAATTGGCTCGACCACCTCCCCCCTAATCTCGTGATATTTTTCAAAATGCGTATTTTTGTGTAAATGTGTTGATCTGTGCTCGATTGCGTTGAATTTATGTAAATAATAATTATTACATGACTAGTATTATTAATTTAATCCAAGTTTTCTCGCAATTTTACAGTGATATTTTCCGAGACCCCCTCTCACCCCCAGCCCCCACGTGAGATTTCTGTCTGTCTACTCATCTGTCATCCATCTGTCAAATCAATCGGAAGCAAATTATTATAAATTTATCTTGATAGCAAAGAACACATTTCTAAACAGCCATTTCTCAAGTGACGTCACACGAAGGCAAATGGAAGTTGCAGCTTCTTCGTAAAAATTTCATCATCAAGAGGTTTTCTAGACCACAAGTTCTAAAATACGGCTTATTAAATCAAAATCTCAAAATGGTTTTCGAATTAACACACCTTAACATAATTAACACACCTTAACATAATTAACACACCTTAACATAATTTCATCTAAGCGAATTACTTACTAATCAAACACAGTGTAATAAAATTATTTGATACTTACTTTTATAAACATTGCACACCGCCATCTTTTTAAAAACAAATAATTCAAAACAAAATTCAACAAAAACTTATTTTATTCTTTTGAATCCATGGCTTACATTAAAGCTTGTTTTAAAAAAGTAATTTAATTCATTTTATTTTTTTTGTGAATAACACGGATATCTATGGTAAATAACGTTATTTTGCTTGCCAATTGTATCGATTCGGCGCAACACGACTTAACTTAATTGACAGGACTAAAGTTAATTTAAACGTTCTGTCTTTTTCTTTCTGTATCGAAAAGACAAAGACAGAACGTTCAAAATAAGGTTAGTCCTGTCAAATAAGTTAAGTTGTGTTGCGCCGAATCAATACCATTATCTTTTATTTGATAGCATTGTCAAGAGGGTGAAAAAAAATGAAGTCGCGCGTCCATAATATTGAATTTAGAATGTCGTCACGAATTCTGCTTGAAAAACCCTTTTATTTGAGGTGGTTAGGGATATAATGTCCGCTATATGCCCGGGTCCACTCGTCCCCTATTACGGTTATTTGTCAGGCAGAAAATCGATAATTTGAAATAAATAATTACAAATAAAAAAAAAAAACGAAGATTTTGTTTTTTGTATTACTATACAAAGCAGGAAAACATAATGATCTGCAACGCTTATTTCAATTATGATACCTACATAAGTACCTAGCCTAAGTTCATTGGTTTTTTGGACTAAAAAAGACAAGCGTTCCTTTGCGAAGGAAATGACAGACATCGGTCGGTTATTATTATTAGATAGGCAACAATAGAAAAGTTTTCTATCTCACTCTTGCACATCAAATTTACATGAGTCTAGCTAGAACATAAAAGACGAGCACGCTTTTTCTGCGAAATGTGCAAAATTTCAGCTCATTCGGTTGGTTGCAAGATTTAGTTTTTTGTTTAGTTGAAATACAATACTAATTAACTAACAGGTAAAGTTAAATAAAAGCTGTAAAATAATAAAAATAGAATCCCAAAAGAAAAAACCTTGAGTGAAGATTACAAATGAAACGCTTATCCGGTAGGTAAATCAGTTGGTTATAGCTTTTTAATGTGGTCAGAAGATGATAGCATAGTAAAACCAGAACAGTAGATTAACTCACGCCCCGTACGAGACTTCAATACCTACTGTGTCAGGGTTGTTCCTTCTTTTATTTTCGTACCTAGCTAATACAAATCAATATTTAAATACATATATTATACATATACTACGTAGGTATGTATTATGTTTGTAAATATTAAATTCATTTACATTGGGCCTTCAACTCGATGGCAGCAGCAGCGACAGCCGGTACGAATAGCGATACGTTAAATGAACGTGTTACCAACTTATCTGTTGCCGTAGGCCAAACTAAAATGACTTCTATATTCATTAGTAACAGTCTTCGTTGCCGCGAGTCGCCGAAATAGATAAGTTTGTGGTGCGGAACTGTTCACAAGGCGGCCCCCTTTGGTGGCACGTTTGATCTACAAAGACGCCGCCGCGCCGCTGCGCCGCGCCGTAGAGACCCGAATTGACCTTTATGTAGACCGGGTGCTAAGTACCGTATTTTAACCTTATATGAGGTAGACATTAATAAAAATCACATTTATTTAAAGAAGACTTCTTTAATTTAAAATGCTTACAATTTATAATATGAAGCACGATATTTTGAAACATTATCTGTCAAATCCTCACGTGATATTAATTGTAGCCATTGTAAGCGCCTGAAAACAACAAAATAAAAATTATGACAAATCAACTGACATTTTGAAGCCGATTATGACAAATGAGCTATCAATCGACGACGTAGTGAAACATTCAAACATACATACATTCATATCATACATAATAAACGTATAGACCTTATAACTCATAAAGAAATCTTACTTGCTTATATTAAATAAAGTAAGAAAACTTGAAAATAATCAATTATAAAATTAAAGATAAGCTCCTGAATTTACCTTAAAAACATGGGCATCGTCAAAAGGGGGAAGGGGGCAGCTGTCCCCCCCTAGAGATTTGAAAAACTTTGAGATTTTTATAATAAAGTAACCGAAAAATTCGCGAGAAACCCAAGAACATTATGTTTATAAGACAATTATTTTGTTACTTGTAATGAACAATTAAAAACTTTACATTTGTTTATTTTACCTACAATTCATGTCATCTTGCCCCCCTGGCAACGCTTTTGCTTAAAAATCTTTGTGATTGTTGACTAAATTAATCAGTTCAATTCATTTAAGTACATAATAAAATTTAAGTATCTAATCGAACATTGGCTCCTAGTCTATAATTAAAAAATCTTTGCGATTTCAACCATATCAGCTCTACATTTAAAAACACTTTGACTAACTGACAATCATAGCACAGTTATGATCATAGGTACCTATGTTAAATGTGAACAAAGAAAGTACGGTTTACATCTCTCATTATTATTTATATGTACCATAAATTGTGTACTCACCTTTCTTGTTGAGTTGGTATTGAGAAGAACGATAATTCTGGATTTGAGGAATTATTATTGAGGCATCCGAAGACAGAACAATATGTACGACAGCGTGCTGTCGACATACTCGTATTTGAAGTGATCGGTGCCGCGCTGGCGCGCTTGTTCGAAAGACTTGACTGAGCGCGACCGGGGCGTAACCCCGACTAGCACCGGCCTTGCATACCGAGATATTGCTGTTGTGTGCGTACTGTAGTTCGTGCGTACTAGCACGCACACATATTAGCCGCGCGATGTACCTTTGGTTGAAGATAAACTACTTTTCTGGTTTTACTATGATGATAGATAGTCTTTTGACGCCATTTCCTGTATCAGTTGTTGCATCGGAGTTGAAAACGCAAGAATTGCCACAATGATGTTTATGAGTCGTATCATATTTTTTTACGATTAACGTACATTTTATGATCTTATGATGAATTATCATATAAAACTAAAGTTCACTACTGTTGCAAATAAAAAATATTAGTTTATGTTACAAGAGCCAAAAGGAATAAATTACGAGGACGATTTAAAACACGAGCGTAGCGAGTGTTTTAAACGTAACCGAGTAATTTATTGCTCTTACGCCCGTGTATCATACTACGTTTTTCAATGCATAGTGTGAGGAAATAAAACAAATATAATATTGTGAACTTTAAATTATGATTGGCTCAAAAGGACTGTCTCCAGAGCCGTTAAACAGTGGAAAAAAAGTATAGCATTTATGGTACACTGGAAAGGCTGCAGGTTAGCCAACTATTGTAAATAAATAAAAAAAAAGCCCTAGGGCGAAATAATCGACTTTCTGTTCGGTTTTGATGTATAAAAAGTGGGCTTTTACGAGCACTTGCATTAAAAAATATGTTTTAGTGTTTGGTTGTAATTTTGTGACACATTTTCAGTTTTCTTTGTTTGGGTTTAAACGGAAACATTATGATCCGTGGTATGCATGTTATGCCCACCATCAAACATTCCCTTTCATTGTTTCATATTATAAATGTGAGGTTAATTATTATCGTCATCATCATTTGGAGCATGGGGATTTGGAAACGTAGGTTCGTCGGGTTGTTCCCATCGGCTCAGTGGTCCGATGCTACTGGTAGGACTGGGCGCTATTTAATGTCAGTAACGGGTTATGTGGTGAATAACCATGTATACGGCTACGTGTATATAGAAAAAGCTGTTTTTTCGATAACCATTAACTATACCAATCAATAGACAACTCTTTCTTGCGAACCGCGTGCGGACAAGACGTAGGTGGGTGAGAGAACGAACAAACTATATTCACTCATGCTGCCGCATCGTGTCATCGACAGCCCGCCCCGATGCGCCGTGAGCCGAGTGCGCCCGATCCATCCGAAAACTTCCGATTCTACGATACGAATTATGAACCAACTAACTAACCTTGTCGTGACGTATATAAATGAAAGCATAATATTCATAATTACCAACCAAGTATAATTAAGTGCTTTTTATAAGATTGAATTAAACTAAACTAATTTATAAATCTATGTTATTTTAGTGAATTATAATCAGCTTGCAAGAATACAGCGAAAACATTTGCAATCATTGCAAGCACGCACAAATCGCACAGTTATTGATAACTGCAAAGGAAGTATATTGAAAAAATAACGGTTACGAAAAATAGCCAGCTTCTGAAACCAGCTATGAGTAACCACGTAACCAAATACAATAGGTTATCTGCAAAAGATGTTACGACTCATGCCTAGCAACGGGCAACGCGTCACCCTAAATTGTTCCCATCGGCTCACAGGTCGGATGCAACTACAAAATGTATATTTTTTTTCTCAACGGTTCTCCCTTATGAAATGTAAGCTAAACAAATAAAAAAACATGAAATATCTTCTGAAATAATAAATTATTAAAAACTTTTAGAACTACCTAAGCATTTCATTCTAGAATGATTCTACCTCTGGTCATGATTGCTAATTTGCATGTTTTTATTTTAACTGAGTCAAGTATTTAATAAAGCTATTATTTATTATAATTTTGGTTTACTGTATTTCTTTTATTATTTTTAAATTCATACTGTTAACTTTGCTTGAATCAAGAATAAAAGACTTATTTTTCCAATTAATTTACATAGTCTATTTCCAAATGAAATAAATTTATATTGCCTTTATCAGCTTATTTCTTTTATTTTTCTTTGATGTATAATTATATAGGTAAATATATAAAATGAGGCACAATTATAAAATATCACGATAAAATCCAAGATATATTTTATAATTGTGCCTTATTTATATACATTTACCTATATAATTATATATCATCGTTTATTTTCCTAACCCAAAAAGGAGATAATGAGGAATATTAACGATAACAATCATAGGATAACAGAGTCGAAACATAATTATCTGATTGACAGAATAAATTTCATAATTATAAGCTCACATTTTATTAGGGTGAGCCGTTGGAAAAAAACACATACATTTTGTAGTTACATCGGACCGCTGAGCTGATGGGAACAACCTGTCTCATCGACTTCCTGCATTCGGAATCTTCTGAATGATCATCACAAATTAGTTTTTTTTTGTAGGCATGCCTGTTTCTTCGTAAAGCCTTTGTTTTTAACCGTCTCATTTTCCGACAAACAAATTGCGTAGGCACATCATCATCACCTCTCCATATTAGGTTACTTTTATTTGCCATATAATGGTCAAATCGACCAAGTTATATGATAGGTACTTGGACGATCAGACTCCCCGTAGCGTTGCTAGCGTGGATCCCGTTTCTCCCGGTCCCGTGGGAATCGTAAAATCCTTTAGCGGATGTCTACATCATACAAAGAATCTACGGTCCCGTGTTCCTGAGTTTAACCGTTTACTCTAGGCCAGGGATGGCGAAACTACGGCCACGGCAGTGTTGCCAGACACACTGTAATTACAGTAGATCTACTGTAATGAGGGATTTTCTTTTCTTTTTTTTTTTACTCTTCCCTAGTCGCTGGATAGATGGCGCTGAACTTGGTAAGTTACTGCAAGGAACGGAACGTCACATAATTTTTTGATTATTTCACTTAGATGTAATTTTGAGATCGTAAAACGAATCTTACATAAAAAAGTAATTAATGTCATTGTCAGATCACATCACATCATTACAATGACATTTTGAAAATAAATAAATAATAACAACAAGGAAAAAGAAAAAAATATTTAGCAGTCTTTTTATGAGTTTTCTACGCCAGAAAGAAAATGTCCCAAGAGAAAAAGAAGAGAAGTCTGTGCCTTGTGGATTTGTGTAAAAATGGAGGCATACATCTTTTTCCTAAAGATTAAAGTCGTAAAGCGCAATGAGTACAAGCCATCGTACATTTTAAACCTACACTACACATTGATCTTAGCCAAAAG
The DNA here is from genome assembly GCA_934047225.1 of Ypsolopha sequella. NCBI lineage: Eukaryota > Metazoa > Arthropoda > Insecta > Lepidoptera > Ypsolophidae > Ypsolopha > Ypsolopha sequella. The sequence goes on from OW203987.1 coordinate 21,062,464, forward strand.
GCCGAGGACGGACCATAACAAAGCATTCGCACATATGCTCAGCACACATGTCAGTCAACCAATGAGCTTAGTGACGTGAAGTGACGCAATGTTTTTTTTTCCAATCGTTTTGGCTTTGGCACCTAGTAACGTAGTCAGTTCAACGCCATCTACAGAGTTCTTCGAAACTATGTTTTTTTTTTAATACTCAAAAAGAAAACCTCTCATTCAACACAATCTACAGTAGACTGTAGCATTTAAGAGGATATACCGTGGCGAAATCAGTGTTTGATGGGCGTGGTTTTGCGCTCGCCGCGAGCAGAGAATATAAAGTATTACAGCGAGTCAGCGCGACAAACCGCAGCTGCAGGAGTATTGCCGTTGCAATATTCCACAATTTCCACATAACATACTAAATAACTAATCAATTCAAAAATAAATATAATATTATTAAATACAAATAAATTTAATTATCATACAGATACAGTTATCGAGTTTTCACTGTATTTTGAAATTTTAGAACAGAAGCAGTGGAGTCGCTATTATGGTTTTATTTTCAAAAATATTGACCACAAAAAAATAAGTTTTCGTGATGATAAGCTAATCGTTGGTATAGGAGCCCAGAGAATTTTTTACACGTCATTTTCAGGATAAATTGTAAGAAGAAAAGGACAATGGTTCTTTTAAAATATTTTAATCAGAAGAATTCAAAATCAACCACGTGGTTTACAATCTCCTCATTATTTTCTACTACTACGGCCTTTGGTCGCGAGTTTGTCTCTGGATAATTATTTCTTGGAGGTGCTTTCGGACACATGTTTTCTTTATCCTGTTCTTTTACATATTCTGGATCACGAATTTGTAAATTTAGTCTGTGTCTGGGATCAACCACTTCTGGTAAAAGACAATCATTGAAAAACGAAAGCAAATGTGGCTCCATTTTTTCATGCCAAAATAATAATTGGTCATGCTCTATTATAATTTCGGTTTTTATCTGATTATTTCCGTACCATACGGCCAATGCACATTTTCCTTTTTGACAAATATATAATTGGCCTTGAGCTTGAATTAACCAATCAGATTTTTGGTTTACTTCTATCTGTCCAGTTTTCTTATTTTTACGCCAAAAATGCATCTTTATGAATTCATTTGAACACATTCTGTAACAAAAGTGAATATTGTAAACAAAAAGCTAAAAATATATTTACTTTTAAATATTTTGTCTTTATTTATTCATAAACTCACGAAACTCACAATCTTCGATGCCTATTTCGTATGGATGTTCTTATTCATCATCATCAGTATGATCTTCTTCATGTCTGCGCTTCTTAGTCACATCCTTAGGTCTAGAATAAAAAGACAATATTATACGAATGTGACAGTGGAATACACGTAAGCAGACACAACCGGTATTTGCCGTATGGGCAGAGTTTGCTGGGTAGCTGGGCTGCAGAGTTTATTCAAACAAAAGATTTTCACATTTCACACAATTCACAGTTACATTTTCAACATTGTTGATAAAAGACTAAAATATGACATATATATATATATATATATATATATTATTTCATTACCCCAATTCCAAGGTTTAAAATTATATTGAAAAGAGGCAAATTTGGGATAATACCCCCTTAATAGAAATATATTAGTACTTAGTATTAAAATTATTTATAAACAGAATATTTTACTTTTTTACTTTGATATTATATTACTTTGACATTTTGATACATGTGATGCTAGATTATTATTGTTTAGATTAATTTTTTTGACATCTGTATTGAATTTATTTACTTTTTAAATTATTTATCCTCTTTTACTTTTTTATTGTTTTAGATTCCAATTGTTTGTGTTAACTACATTGCAGTGGCGTGCACAGAACTTTTTGCTGGAAAAGCAAACAATTGGTCAAGAACAACAATAAAAAAAATATAAAAAAATTTAAATATCACTTTGAAAAAAAAAAGTTTGTATAGGAAATTTTCACTCTAGGGTAGACATTGTCTACCCTGGCGTCATACAAAATTTTTTTTTTCAAAGTGATATTTAAATTTTTTCATATTTTTTTTATTGTTGTTCTTGACCAATTATTTGCTTTTCCAGCAAAAAGTTCTGTGCACGCCACTGCTACATTGAGAAGTGTAACCGGCGGTTATAAATAAATATAGGCTCGTCTCTTATAAGAGTATACGAACAAAGGTACCTTCATTTTTTTTCCAGAATAGCTCTTGTTATTGTTATTAATCTCACGAAATTTCAGTTACCGGAAATAGATAGTTTCCTCAAAAAAAAAATTTCAAGTTTCGTAAAATAACCTCAAAAAGTGTCTTAAGGTGCAATTTTAATTGATTTTATGACTAGATATTTTTTTTTTGGTTGTGTTTCGAAACTGCTGTGAGTCATGCATTAAAATTGACGTAATTTTTTTTTTTTTTGTTGTTATAGTGTAAAACCAATGCAGGCATTTTTTTTTCTTTGTGATTTCATTCAAAGTTTATAAAGTTTATGCATGTCTTTTATTTAGCTTACCAAAAAGAATGGGTTGCCTTTTTGTTGTATTTATGCTGATTAGTGATTTAATAGAAAAAATAGGTTGAATCTGTTGCTAAACCGAATCAGAGCACCTGACTCCATGCAAAAAATAGGTTGAATCTGTTCCAAAACAGAATCAGAGCACCCTGAATCTATACAGTCTTGTGGGTACTACCCCTAGAGTGTATATAAAAAGCCGTAGGCGTGGAGGAAGGGCAGCCCTCGCCTGCCGTGACAAAGCATAGGCACCCGTGCGAGCCGTAGAGGCTGAGGCTGGTCGCCGAAGGCGACCAACAAGCCGAAGCTCCGAAGGTGAGCATGGGTGACTGTGCTTTGTTACGCAAGGGCGAAGGGGCTGCACTTTCCGCAACGCCGAAGCAATTGCAAAAGTAATTTTGGGTCTTTAAAGTTAAGGGTCGGTATAATGTCAGATGCACAATTTCAAATGAGCATAAAACATTGTGTAACTTGGTCAATCGGTTTAATAAAAATAATATAGATAATAGACTATAGGGCTGATATTCGTGCAGAAGCAAAAACGCAAAAGCTTTAAGTTCGCTCGATAGAAAAAAATTACGAAGTTACCTCTATATTTCATGTTTTTCGAGTGTTAAAGGACCTTTCTTAAAACAGTTTGCCTTGAAATTTGTATTAAAAATAAGAAAACAAATGACTCCGTATAATTGCACGGGGATTTTGAATAATTCTGTTTCGTTTTCATTTAATTAAACATCTAAGAATTGGCGCTTACGTCGATTTATTCTGAGACAAGGCGGCGACAAGATATCTCGGTCGCACGCGCTTTTTGTTCCATGCTTTGTTTCGTCACTCACCCGTCGGTCAGTTGTGATCGCTCCGTTGAGACGGGAGGGCTACGTTTTTGCGCTCTCGACGTCCCGGTTTCGTAATTTAAATAAATCTCGTAATTTGAAACATGGGAAATAAATGCAACCAATGTAAAAAATGGAATGAAAATGTTTTACGAGTGAAAATAAAGCAGTTGATGAAAGTAATGCAAAGGTACGCCATTACTTAACAAAATAAGTAGATAGGTCATGTTTTATTAAAGATTTTGAACTAAAGGTTGTCTCAATGGACTAATGAATATCATCGTTTCCTCGTATCGACGTATCCTCGTATCGACGTATCGTCGTATCGACGTATTGCCGTATCGTCGTATCCCCGTATCGACGTATCGTCGTATCGACGTATCGGCGTATCGACGTATCGGCGTATCGACGTATCGTTGAATCGTCGTATCGACGTATCGACGTATCGGCGTATTGATGTATCGTTGTATCGACGTATCGTTGTATCGTCGTATCGACGTATCGGCGTATCGACGTATCGGCGTATCGACGTATCGGCGTATTGACGTATCGTTGTATCGACGTATCCCCGTATCGACTTATCATCGTATCGACGTATCGTTGTATCGACGTATCCCCGTATCGACATATCGACGTATCGGTGTATCCCCGTATCGACGTATCGACGTATCGGCGTATTAACGTATTGTTGTATCGACGTATCCCCGTATCGACGTATCGTCGTATCTACGTATCGGCGTATCGACGTATCGGCGTATCGACGTATCGTTGTATCGACGTATCGACGTATCATCGTATCCTCGTATCGACGTATCGACGTATCGGCGTATCGACGTATCGTTGTATCGACGTATCCCCGTATCGACGTATCGACGTATCGACGTATCGGCGTATTGACGTATCGTTGTATCGACGTATCCCCGTATCGACGTATCGTCGTATCGACGTATCGGCATATCGACGTATCGGCGTATCGACGTATCGTTGTATCCCCGTATCGACGTATCGTCGTATCGACGTATCGTTGTATCGACGTATCCCCGTATCGACGTATTGACGTATCGACGTATCGGCGTATCGGCGTATCGACGTATCGTTGTATCGACGTATCCCCGTATCGACGTATCCCCGTATCGACGTATCGTCGTATCGACGTATCGGCGTATCGACGTATCGTTGTATCGACGTATCGTTGTATCGTCGTATCCTCGTATCGTCGTATCCTCGTATCGACGTATCGTCGTATCGACGTATCGGCGTATCGACGTATCCTCGTATCGACGTATCGTCGTATCGACGTATTGCCGTATCGTCGTATCGTCGTATCCCCGTATCGACGTATCGTCGTATCGACGTATCGGCGTATCTACGTACCGGCGTATCGACGTATCGTTGTATCGACGTATCGTCGTATCGACGTATCGACGTATCGGCGTATCGAGGTATCGTTGTATCGACGTATCGTTGTATCGACGTATCGTCGTATCGACGTATCGGCGTATCGACGTATCGGCGTATCGACGTATCGTTGTATCGACGTATCCCCGTATCGACGTATTGACGTATCGACGTATCGGCGTATCGACGTATCGTTGTATCGACGTATCCCCGTATCGACGTATCGACGTATCGGTGTATTGACGTATCGTTGTATTGACGTATCCCTGTATCGACGTATCGTCGTATCGACGTATCGGCGTATCGACGTATCGTTGTATCGACGTATCTCCGTATCGACGTATCGACGTATCGACGTATCGGCGTATTGACGTATCGTTGTATCGACGTATCCCCGTATCGACATATCGGCGTATCGACGTATCCTCGTATCGACGTATCGTCGTATCGACGTATTGCCGTATCGTCGTATCGTCGTATCCCCGTATTGACGTATCATCGTATCGACGTATCGGCGTATCTACGTATCGGCGTATCGACGTATCGTTGTATCGACGTATCGTCGTATCGACGTATCGACGTATCGGCGTATCGACGTATCGTTGTATCGACGTATCGTTGTATCGATGTATCGTCGTATCGACGTATCGGCGTATCGACGTATCGGCGTATCGTTGTATCGACGTATCCCCGTATCGACGTATCGTCGTATCGACGTATCGTTGTATCGACGTATCCCCGTATCGACGTATCGACGTATCGGCGTATCGACGTATCGTTGTATCGACGTATCCCCGTATCGACGTATCGACGTATCGACGTATCGACGTATCGGTGTATTGACGTATCGTTGTATCGACGTATCGGCGTATCGACGTATCGTTGTATCGACGTATCGACGTATCGTCGTATCGACGTATCGTTGTATCATCATCGTTATCATTATCTTTGCAAGTATGACTTTCGAAAAATAAAATTTTGAAATATAAAAATTAGATGCAAACACAATTACGCAAAAAAATGCCATTGCGAACAAACCGTTTTGTCAACTGGGTTGAATTTTATACATCGTAGATGCATTTTACTTATTATTGAAAACTAGCACGTGCACGGGTTAATGACCGCGGATCCACACCGCTCGTGGGAGCTAAGAAATAGCGCTCGCGGCCGGTGACGGCCGGTCGCGCAAACAGTTGAGGCGCGGGGATGCGGGGGCAAAATCACTAATTTGTCCAGGTTTATACGCAGCCTTAAGGAGACAAAAAAGTGAGGTTTTGTTTTGATTTTTTTTTTACTATTTTCATTTCCCCCCCTACTATACGTATACTTAATATTCAAGTTATTTTATTCTACCTAAAATAACCTAGAAATTTTTAATTTTGAAAAAAAAAATTAAAAAAAACTTGATTTCCGGTACCCCCCCTTCGGGGGAGGAATTATACCCCCCCCTCCCCCTCTAAACATATACATAGGTACATATACTTATATAAGAGTCCTTACTAAATATATCTTATGTCTCATGTCTTATACCATCACCGGGTCCCTGAAAAACATAACCCTCCCTCGGGCGGGCGGTCGGATAAAATGACGAATTCAAGTAAACAAATGAACGTTTTGTTTGAAACAAATTTTTCGTTACGATTCGATTTTGCTCGAAGTCGGTAGATGCATAATATGCCAGACGAGCTATTTTTGTCTAGAAATAGTAGTAGTAACTCCTGTCCTATAATTTTACAAGAATAATCTGTCCCTGAGTCTGATATTAATACATCATCAACTGATAAAGATCGATTAGACCTATAAAAATATAAAGAAAATGTGACAATGATAATGGTGAAAAAATAGATTTGGTATAATGAAATATATATGATGCTTCATTTAAAAAAAATTAAATATTGGACATATTTAAATTTTTTATGCTAGGTATGTAATATATATTTGTAGCTATTTTATCCAAATTTGTTTTGAGAAGAAAGAAAAAATAACAAATTACTACACTTAAATATTTCTAACATCATATTTTACTTAAAATTATAATAATCTTAACATTTTGAAACCCTTACCCTCTTTTTGGAATCGACTGGGTGTTTAAAATTCTCTGCTCGTTTAAATTAAAAATTATCAATGACGACTCCATGACTTTGCTTTGTTCTGTTGCTCCCGAACCATTTGCACTGTCATTGAACGTCTGTGCTGATGGGTTTATATAATCTATCTTATTTTCATGGTTATGTAAACATCTTTTAGCCCTGAAAAATATCACATAATATATAAGTAAAGCGTTTTACAGATACTACACTAGATTCCAGAAAAGTCCGTCCTTGCAAGTTGACATGTAACAAATAAAAATCATATGTAGGTACTTACATGATTTTTGCGACCATGTCGTGACCTCTAGCTTGCATGTACTTCTTATATTTTTTTTACGTATGATTGTTCTGTTTTTATTTATTCCCCATTTTGGGGTATTGTTTTACGATTACGATTTATATCCGTAAACAACAATCAGTTTTAACCCTAAAACGAATCTTAACGACATAAAAACTATAATGCAATAATGAATATTAACTTAGCAATAGATTATGATTGATAACAAACTTAAAATTTGTGGAAACGGGGAAAAACAAAGAGGATCAAACGCAGCACAGGTCCTTCGCACGGTAGAGCTCAGCGAGCACTGAAGAAAGTGAACGAGTGTGACAGCGCTATAGCCCGAACGTACAGAGCAGCAGTAGCACACGCGATAACAATAGTGCGCGCAAATCTCGACCTTACCGTCACTTGACGCGCAATTCATGTAAAAAATCGTAAAAAAATAACTAGAGTACCCAACTGAAAAATGATAACAGATAATTTAAAATAAAATGTTTCACATTCAGAGAAAAATCGTGGTTAGGATACGTTGAACCATTGAGGAGTAAAATGAAAAAAAGGGAAATATAAGACGTTACTTTGGAATTATTTTCTATCGAGAAAATTTTATCCAATTGCGTTTTCCATAACACATAACTTGAAGAATATGCCCAAGATTCATATAGTCTGAAACCAGATCTTTATATATTGTAGTTGTGTCATAAAAAGAAATGAAAAACCCACTCCGATGTCGGTATATCCCCTTAATAAAATTACAGTGTATGTGGAGACACTGTAATTTTCTAATGCCAAAAGTCACATAAGTTAGTTGAAAATGGCGAAAAATATGAAAATGAATGAATTCTACTGTAATTTGGTTTCAAACACTGTAATTTTGAGCCCTCAACACTGTAAAATCAGTTTCCTCATCTGGCAACACTGGGCCACGGGCTTCTCCGGCCCGCGATCATCACACAAAAATCGAGAGAAGTTTTCGTATTGTTAGAAATTTCACAGCTAACTTGAAAGTTGAATTTAATTGCAATTTGCAATATCTTCCTTATTTCAATAGTTATTTTGTAACCATCAGACCATCCCTGGTCTAGGCGTTGATCTTAGAATAATAATTAATTATTCTATGGCGTTGATAGATCAGTCAGTAAGTCAGCAGGGTATTCTTATAATAATATACAATATAATGTGAAATTTAATCAACTGCCCGAATTCATACTGGATACTCGTTTAGTAATCACGAACAAGGTTCAATTATCCCTTTTCCGAAAGCGTGACATATTGTTTAATGGCAAAAACATTGTGTCACGCTCCTCGCACCTGTGATTCAACTAAGTTGCGTCGCACGCGATTAAACATTATGCTACGGGGCCCTGACTAGTTTATAAATTCCTAGTACAGGCGCAGTACGTGATCACAATTTTTTTTTTCGCTTTTTTTATTAAACATTGTTCCTGATCACTAACCGAGTCTCCAGTGTGATTTCAGGCGGTTGATTTAATTTCACCATAATATATATAATAGTGACATTTAGTTATATTCAACTTCGCACGTGGGAATCTTCATTCATCTGGTCGCTTGGTGCCCACTTTGGACCAGGCCTTAACAAACAACATCAACACACATAAAAAAAAATTGTCTTTTATATTAATGTCATGTCTGATGCCGAGTCCAAAAGGACTCGAAATATATCTTGCTTATATTAAATTAATGTCTATAATTTACAAAAAACCACTATATATATCAATATTTAGAAAGAAAAGCCGAATGGTAACATTATATTTTATTAGTCATATAATAGCCAAATTCATACCGGAGGCTTAGTAAGTTATCAGTTATAATAACACTTTTTGCTCATTAAGCAAAATAAAATGTTGATCTTCCATAGTAAATGTCTCGGGCCCCGAGACTCGGGGCTGGATATTTCTCCACCTCATTTTATAAAAATTTAGGGAAATTCTGTGGACTTTTTATCCATTTTGAACGGACGTAGAGGTCGATTAGAACACAGTTTCGTTGTAGTTGCGTGACGATATTGATTGTGACCGTGGCGGCTAATTGTGGGTTGTTGGTTGTGTTCTGATGCTGTATAGTAAACCATCATACATAATTGTGTCGATTCGGCGTAACACAACCTAACTTATTTGACAGGACTAACCTTATTTTAAGCGTCCTGTCTTTTTCTTTATTTATCGAAAAGACAAGGACGGAACGCTTAAATTAAGTTTAGTCCTGTCAAATAAGTTAAGATGTGCTTCACCGAATTGATATCACCATGTACCAGCAGTGGAATTTTCACGATATTTATTTATGCAGCCAAATTCATACTGAAGGCTTGGTAAGTGATCGGTGTTACGGATCAAGATTTGTTTTGTGAATATTGAAAAATAAAATTTTTACTTTCTACAGTATCGACTCGTGGCTGGGCTTGCGTTTGTAGGGAACAGGAAAAAGTAATTTTCTAATTTTCCAAAAAGTGTCATTGAACCTTGATACTGACTACTTACCGAGTCTTCAGTATGAATTTGACTGCATAAATAAATGTCACCATTATTTGATTCTGTAGGCTTGAGTTTTAGTAAAGTTTTAATTTGTAATAATTTTAAATAAGTAGATATTTATTTTATTTATATTTTAATAAAAACTAAAACTTACAAAATTTCAGGATTGAAAATTGTGTCGAATTGGTGTAACACGTTTTAACTTATTTGACAGGACTAAACTAAATTTATGTGTTCTGTAATTTTCTTACTGTATCGAAAAGACAAAGACAGGACGCTTAAAATTAGGTTAGTCCTGTCAAATAAGTTAACCGTATTACACCGAATCGATACCATTACCATAGAATCTGGGGGCACGGCAATCGCTCAGCAACATAATACAACATATCTACCTAATATCTACCAATTTATGAACGATTTGAGAAGATATTTCTACGCATCAGCGCTTTATTTGTGCTCTGCGATTGCCAAGTCACTGTACTTTATTCGAGAAATAAAGATGACCAATATTAATACAGTCACTTAATGTTTGTAGGTAACTAATTAGGAAACAATTAATGATAAATTTGTTAAATAGTTGCTCCCATACTAACTAAAATGAAAAGGTGCTTCCATACGAACTAAAATAACAGACTTGGCTTTACATAAGATCTCACAACTTTTTACGGTGAAAGGATTGCGTTGCGAGACTTGACATTTTTGTACATTTTATGTTTTTGATGGGATAATATTATTCTAAGACCATTACCAGTAAAACTAAAAGAATTTTAAACAGAAGCCTCTGGAATTACATTGTGATTTCAAACTTCCTATATTTGTCAATATGGCTCGTGGAGCTTTTTGACAACGGCAACGGTTACTTTCTAACATCAACATTTTGATATTTGTAATAATCATCACTATTTTACAAGGTGGACGGACACCCAGTCACTAAGAACATGCATTGTAAAATACTTGTACCTAGACGGTCAACATGTAATATGGATAATTACAGCATCGACCACGAAGTCATCACAAATAATTGAGCTAACCGCCTAGACATGGCATTTACATTATTCCTGCAGATATCACCTCCATTCCGAGTGTTGTTGGATTAACATTTTTCATGCTGAATAAGGTTTGAATAAGCTTGAGGGATCCGATTCTGAGGCACTGACTTCTAAACACCAGGTTGCGGTTACGAGGAATGCTGCGCCTGCCCTCGGCCACGCTACAGGCGTCGTCGCCTGCGCACGCGCATCCAGCCGGAATACGCGTCCATTAAGGGCGCACCGAGCGTTTGCCTTTGTCTTTTTCTGTACGTGTAAAGAGTAAAGATAATAATCAAACTTTTGCACTTTTTCAACGTCTTTCGTTGTTTTTTTTATTATATTGTTCTTAAATAAAAACAATCGTGTATAAACGCTCGTCATCTATGAACTTTATTTTAGTAAATAAATCATAATTTCAAATTACTTATTTATATAAAAAAGTAGGGAAATAGAGGAAAAAAATACTCGAAAAGAGGTAACTTTGCGAATTTATTCTATCGAGCCAACTTTATCAAATCGTGTATACAGTCTAGTATATATACCCAATAGATCCAATATATTTCCCTAGATTTTAATTTAATTGTTTACTACTTCAAACAAGAGTTATAAAAATGTGTTTGACTGTGTAAAAAGCTCGGTGCGCTCTTAAGTAGTTCCCTGAGCAGAATACTATGATAGTTCATATTTCAATATGAATAAAGCCTTCGCTGCGGTACTTCTTTGGTAGCGCGAGCTGTACGCGCTTCTTGGAATAGTTGGAATGAGATAATTTCTCGCAATCCACTTAGTTAGATTACAAAGGATGCGAAATTGCGAAAGCCTTCAAGGTTTGTTGAAGAAGACGTTTTTAACTTACATTCGTGGAAAGAGCGGTATTGTTGAGATCGCCAAGATGAAGTAAGTAGTAAAGAAGATTCTGAAGGCTTTGATTTTAGTTTTAGTGCTGTCAAAACAACATTTTCTTCATTGCAAAATACGAGTAGATACATCGTAGTAGATACATAAGCGTTAACAACAGAAGCTCGGAAAATTTAATGTTTTGAAAGAACTAAAACTAAAATTAAAGCCTTCATTGGCTATAATGTATAGCCGATTCTGAAGGCTCTAGTTTTAGTTTTAGTGCTGTCAAACATAAAATTATTCCAAAGTAATTTAGATTCTATTCTCTTTATAACTCTTCAGGACTATTTTGCAATGAATGAAATTTAGTTTTTACTGCACTAAATAAAACTAAAATTAAAGCCTTTAGAATCGGCTATATTAAGGTCCTAAAAACTACAAGTTTAAACATAATAACTTCGTGGTACGTAAACCTTGAGGCCTAACTAGCACAGTGTTGCCAATAATTTCAACGAAGTTTGGAAATAAATAATTTTGTATAGGTATTTGTATAATATAATAAGATATAATAAGTAATAGAGGTATGTATTTACTGTATGCCCTGTAAGGGTACTTAATAATATTAATATTATTAGGTTTTTACATACAACGTTGCCGTTTTCTGAGACAATGCTCTACGAAGTCAAATGGTTTTTACATATGAAATTGCCGTTTTCTATAGAGGATTTGAAGGAAACTCATTTTTCAGTACTAACATTTTTGCATGTTTTTTAGGAATGACAAATCCAGATTATATGTGTATGAATGAGACAACATTAAGCTAACAGCAACATTAATTTTATTTTTTAAAAGTGTCTGCTGTAAAATCAATTACGAATCTTATAGAAATGGTTGGCAATTAGGACGAACTGTTTTTGAAGATTACATTTTTTATAATCAAACAAAATCAAAATTTAAGGCGATACAGAAAAAAAAATCGTCACTTTTAGAACTTGCATATGTATTTCAGTAAAGAAGGTTTTATTTTGATAAAATTGTATATTATTTTTGGATTCTTTTTTAGGGATCTGTTAAACAGAAACGTGATTGGAGAAATTCGACTCGATAAAAATATTTATTGAAAAGAGGTCTTTTTCCACACCGTGTCTCCTGGTTTACCAATTTGGGACGACATATAGATTGCGATTTTATTTTATTAGATGGGTTTCAACAGTATCTAAGACCTGCCCCCCTATTCTGTATCTTTGGTTACCAACTAGACTGGGTGCCTATCATCAAAAACATAGATAAAAACTGAAATTTCAAAATTGCCTTTAGTGGGTATTGAACTATTTACGAACTGTGACGTCACTTCAAGTGCGAAAATATCCTTAGGAAATCAGAATTCGATAGTATATCTATGTTTTTGATGATAGGAACCCAGTCCAGAAGGCAACTAGAGATACATAATAGGCCCGCTGGTTAAACGAAATTTTAATAGCAACTTTAGTACATTTTATATGAATAAAAATCCAACTTTTTGCTACTTTTCCACGAATCCATCCCTCTCGCACTGAAGGTTTTTTCGCACAAACCAAAAAACAAATAATTGAAATAGATATAGAATTACAGGAATTATAAACTCATGAATCTGTAAGAAAATTTCGGCAATTTCATATGTAAATACGTAATAATGAACTGGTAAAACCGATACGTTGTAAGTACCTAAAGTTTGTCAGGGTAATCTCTGGAATGGAACCACTGAATGATTCTACCAGTTTGAACATTGTCAACTTCATACTCTGAAAAGGTTTTCATCAATTTCGAAATGATGAAATAGCAATGGCCCATCCGTGTTTTAAAGAGGCGGAACCGCGTCTAGAATTAAAAAAAAATTGAAATTATAATGTACAGAATCCGATGGAAACTTTGCGATGGCAGCATACACAATACGTGGGTTTTGTTGAATAGCTATTGAGTGAATTTTGAATATAAGTATTCTGTTTCGATTAATAAGAAAAAGGCGGGTTTTTCACAATCCGGCTGCGAAACCGCTCTTAAGTAGGTATTGGATCTTAAGTTGATTGTTGTGTACTTGAAGTTGGTTCTATGACGACCATATGGTCACGGCTTTGTACCAAGTCCTATTTAAAATTATTGGAAAGATCAATCATACCGAGGGCCGAAATATATCGAGTTATAATTTTTTTAAATTGTTTTAATACTTAAAATAATCAAAAGCTCATAAAAGTAAAATATAATATATTTATAAACCAATGATCTATCATTGTTATAAACATTTAAAATTATTATGAAATATAAATTATAAATTAAAGAAGGAATCAATTTCGGGAGTAAGTGCTTGGAATAGGCCCTAGTAATTTTCAGTTAATGGTTTCTATTTTTTAAATGACTTACATGTCAAAAAAAAATTGCCCTTTCAGCCTGTACACTTTCGTTTATGAAAATTAGGTCACTTGTGACAGCAAATCCAAGTAAAATCTTCACATCTGGCAATCTAACGCAACGTCCGCACATACTCCGTAGTACCTATATAACCCAACCAAGTTCCATGGTGCCACGTGGGGTAATAAATCTTGAGCAGTGAGAGTCATCTGCTGTAGGACGGATGGACTGAGGAGTGAGGAACGGCCGTCAAGGGCAAGGCCACCAGGGGTCGACGAACCAGAAAACTATTTAAGGACAAAAGCAATCGAGGGAACACTGGCTCATGGGCTGCTTGAGTGTTGGTACTTTGTTGGGGAATAAATTGGACGAAATAAAAAGTTTTAGAAAAAGCTACACCCGACTTTTAGAAAATGTGCGGTTCAGAAAGGAAAGGGACTGTCCATTTATTACGTCATCAATTTTTGCCGATACAAGAAACCTCGAAAAGGTGTCATTTTTAACGTTTTTTGCTTTTGTTTACAAACACACAAGTTTTAAATTTAGTCACAATTTAGTACATACTCTAAATCCTAAAGTAAAACGATAAATAATAAAAATTAGGGTTCCGTATCCATGATCTGGTCCAAACAAAGTTAAAACAGCATTTTTGAGCATTTGTTTTTGAGAAGATCATGAGTAATTGTGTATACAATTTGAAACTTTTGTTAAACCTAACTAATACTACATAAACTATTGGCGTCAAATGGTACAGATCAAAAAGTTTTTCAATTTTAAATTTCTAAACACGAAAAACAAAGTTAAGTTTCTAAACACGAAAAACAAAGTTTAGTTACAGGCGTATAAAGCGATGCCAAAAAAAAAATATGGAGTTTTTTCGAATCCATTTACTCCACTATAACGTCATCTACGTGTTTAATTTTTGGATAAATGTTTATTGAGTATTTGATTAAAATTCTCACTGTAGGAAAATGCGATTGGAAGAAATTTTCTCGATAGAATTTAATTCCGAAAAGACCTCTAAATTATTTTATTTTTGCTTGTAATTCTGAAATCCTACCTAATTTCATTGTGAAATTGCATTCAAAATGTGGATATTATGTATTTGTAAAGTCTCCTTGAAAATCTTTTTGACAAAATAGCTTAGTAAATTTTACATTAATAAAAAACCGACTTTTTGCTACTTTTCCACGAATCCGTCCCACTCGCACTGAGGGTTTTTTCGCATATGGAGAAACAGGGACGCTAAAACTTTTACATATGGCCTTAACCTTAAAGAACATACCTATTTTTTAAATCGGTTTAAATGTAATGGCCATTACAAATGCTTTTAAGTTTAGATCATGGGTTTTTGGTGCGTAGTTTAGACAATAAAATTATGGAGTTAAGTAGCCAGTCAGTTTCATTCACCAGTTCACATCACCCCAACGTTGCGGTCTATAACCGTCGACATTTGAATTTTAATCAATTATGTTCGTGGGAACATAATAAATAAACATTTTAGCAGTATGATAATTAATACACACTTTAAAATAGTTATGAGTATGAATATACCTTTGCTAAGAAAACTGACGTAAGCTATTCCATAAAAAGAGCGATTAGGGAACCCTCTTAAATTCTCACGTGCAAAACATGCCCAATCAGATTCCTTCTTCAATAGGAGACTAGAAGATCTGGGGTGCAATTGTGTAAGAAAATCGTTTTCATTTGACAGCTTAAGGGTCGATTCTCCAGATTTGTAACAAAATATTAATAAATAATTATAACGGCCAAAATACGACTTTCAGCTAAGACAATAGTTTGCTATATGGATAAACATATTTTTAATTTTTTGAATTTTTTAAAATTTTTGAAATTATTTATTTATTGTTACAACAATTAACTTAAATAACATTAAAGATAAAATAAATACACTAAAAATATCCTTAAAAATAAACTAAAACACTTTAAAAAATAAACTATATTATAAATAAAAAAAAATTAATTATATTACAATAGCTATAAAACGATTGGTATTTCCATAGTCGTGATACCAGCCGTAAATTCCTTAAGTAATCTAATAGCACGCCTATGGAAAATACAATTATTTTGAAGCTACCCATAATATCATTAAAAATATTTTTATGCATTTAGCAAACTATTATTAAAAGTTGTCGCAGCTAAAAGTTGTATTTTGGCCGTTATAATTATTTCTTAATATTTTGTTACAAATCCGGGGAATCGACCCTTAAAACTTATGTTTTCAATTCCCATAGCTTAATTTTTAAAAGATTTTTTTTCAGAGTATATACGCCGTTTTAGGACATGGTTTTCATTATTTTGGTATATAAATTAACCATTATTATTTTATGATTTTTTAAAGAATTGTCCGATGACCTTGTCACTTGAGAATTTTAGACATTATACTGATTGTGGTGTGTGATTGCTTATAAAAAAGGTGGTCTGTCTCTGTCTGTATACTCATCTGTCATCTAGCTGTCAAATTTGTCTGAAGCAAATTATTGTAAATTTATCTTGATAGCAAAGGACATATTTCTAAACAGCCATTACTCAAGTGACATCACACGAGGGCAAATGAAAGTTACAGCCTTTTCGTAAAAATATTCATCATCATGAGGTTTTTTAGACCAAAACTTCGAAAATACGGCTTATTAAACCTAAATCTCGAAATGGTTTTCGAATTAACACACCTTTACATAATTGAATTTACACTAAACTGTAAAAATTTTTTTTATAGTTTAGTGCGTCTGGTTTTTTTATGATATCTAGTAATGTAACCAATTATTTTTTAATTGTAAATATTTTTTGGAATTTAACATTGTATTATTTTATTATGACTTTAATATAGCTATAAGTACTTACTTTAAAATATTTGTGTGTCTTTAAGGTGAAACATAGAGAGGCCATTTTAAACTTATGTATATCCAATTCAATTATTGTACCTATGTTTGACAAATAAATTATTATAAATGATGAATTATGAATTGAATCTATGCCAATTGTCAAACTGCTATTCGCCTAAGCAAATTAGCCTTTTACGTCGTCGTACGTTTCTTACACAATTTTCTAACTGATCTCTTATTATCTACTATTTTGTTAAAAATGTCGTTGATATAAAAAAAAAAAACGCGTAAAACTAAAAACGGGGCACCTTGAAGCTGCGGTTGGTCTTGAATAGAACGGTATCAAGTAAATGCTGACCATAAAAGAAAGCGCACTTAGTCAAAGGATAATCGACCTTTTCTCCTATAGGTAAGAGTTTTAATAGTGGTCTGTGTTCATCGGTGATGTGGTAAGACAATGCGGAAGCCACACAAGCAGGCTTAGTGTGGGAACCGAGTTCGTCATTAGACGGTTCCTTGGAAACGAGACTTGCTCGCTACTGACTGATGGGAACCATGTGCCAACCTGATAGGTATGTCGTTGCGTGATCTAGTGGAGACATGAGTACAGGCCCGGACTTAGAGACCCAGGGCCCCTAGGCCCTTGACGATTGAATGAATGAATGAATTTATTCACAACAAAGGTACATTGAAAGCTTATTATTTACGATAAATAACAGTTAGCAAAACCCTTAACAATAAAGTTTTACTTAATTAGATTTATAGTTAAATCAAGACTACTCGCCGTACTAGTTTATAAAAAATAAACTGTTTGACGGGCAGGTATCCAGTTTGGTCCAGTCCAGATTGGGGCCCCTTAACGAAGCCAGTTAGGAAATTTAGTAAATAAAATGCACTAGTACCATTGACATATATAATTTTTAACCAACTTTCATTACTGTAAATAAACATCAGAAATAATCTATGCTATACAAGGTGACTTTTTGATCATCGTCCAAATTCATACTGGAGGCTTGATAAGTGATCAGTATCTTGGATCAATAACAATTTTTGTGAATTTCCTAAAATGAAATTTCGGCTTCCCATAGAAATTCACTTCCAGTCCCAAGTGAATCACTATGGGGAGTCGAAATTTCATTTTACGAATTTCACCAAAATTGTTATTGATCCATGATACTGATCACTTACCAAGCCACCAGTATGAATTCGGACGATGATCAAAAAGTCACCTTGTATATGTCACTACAGCTGAAATGAAAAAATGAAAAAAGCATTTATTTGTCTAAAAGAAAGGAAAGGTATTAATTTTAGTCTTAATCTAAGGAATACATAAAATTTATATATAAATTTATATAATATAATATAATACATAATAATATAATACATAAATTTAATAGAACAAGTACCACACATTTATTGAACAATGATGCCTAAGCTAAATGCGTAAAGCATTTGTTCTATAGGCATCAATACCCCAGACGCATGTTACAATTATGTATTATTCTTAAATTAGTGGTCTGTACCTATGTGTTACAACCTAAGTTACATTAGGGTAGATACAAATAAAACATAAGAAAAAAACAAAGAAAATAATGAAAATTACACTTATTTCGTTATTGACAATACTTGGTCTAGTTAATTTATTAATCACTGAGCAGTAAATAAATAGATTGAGCAAAAGTATGTTGATAATGTGAGAGTGAGAGTGTAAAAGATGTACGTGTAAGTGTTGAGTGTAGTGATTGTATGTCTGTCTGATGTATGCGTAGTGAATGTTAAGGGCCTTACTATTGCCAAATGGGTACTTTCTAAAGCCTACTCCTCGTTTATGGCGAAACCAAAAATAATGAAAAAATGTATTATGAATAATCAACTCTTAGACAACATATGCAACAGTTTTCTTTTTCATACCACCAAAACTTCTACATGATTTTTTTTTTACTGAATGGTGTTTTTTGACCTCAAATTCCCTACTGCTCCTGAGTGGCTTGGCCGATTGAATTCATCTATGCTTTGATAAATACATAAACTTTATAGCTATAAACATAACATAAGATTATTCAATCGAGTAATCACGTCAAAGTGAAAAGTATAATTTTCTTCTATTTCGCCCTATCAAGGACGCAGCGAGCGTCGTAACAGCCACTATGCATTGCGCGCTGATATGAACGTTATTTCAATGTCGTTTCCGTTGATATTTGTAATGACAAATATCGAGCTGCTAATTTGGCGATGGTAATCGCCTTAAGTGTGGATTCCGAGAAAGCAGACTTTAATCTGCCGATAGTAAAGTCTTCCGTTTGGTTATAGTCTAATTTTTGTAGCCACTGTGTACGGCAACGGTCGTCATACGTGGCGTATAATATACACCGTAATTATTTTTTTACATGTTTTCCTCTATATTTCTATTTCCGCCTGCCGTGAGGCAGGCAAGCTGCCTGGCGATGCCACTTAGTTGAATCACAGGTGCGAGGAGCGTGACATACTGTTTAATTGCAAAAAACATCGTGTCACTCTCCTCGCACTTGTGATTCAACTAAGTGGCGTCGCGCGCGATTAAACACTGTGCTACGAGTGCTGGTCAGGGTAGCTGGGTGGTTGTTGGGGCCCCTAAGCAGGCTGGGCCCCTAGGCCCGGGCCTTGTGGGCATATAAGGGAAATACGGGGCTGCATAAGTATATATGTATCACCTCAGTCTTCTAGAGGGTAGGAATAGAAGATACCTACATAGTCTATCTTTGACTTTCACGTTTATCAATCGAAGGAATCATACAAGGTCCTCTATCCCGAGATTCCCGAGTGAAATTGTATTAAATTTTTAGGAGCTTGCTGAAAACCCTTATCTGGTTAAAGTCTCCTTTCTCCGCAAAGTATTGTCTGTGCTATTGTAAATTTATCTTGTGTTCCTTTTTTCTGTGGAAATAAATCTTTTTTAGGGTTCCTTAGTCAACAACAAGGAACCCTTATAGTTTCGCCATGTCTGTCTGTCTGTTTGTCCGCGGCTTAGCTTAGAGACTATTAGTATTAGAAAACTGTAATTTGGCATGGGTATACATATTTATCACGCCGATAAAGTGGTACAGTAAAATTTTGAAAAATTTTTTTTTTGTGTACCTCCCCTACATGGGTATGATTTTTTTTCTCCTCTATCCCCTAGTGTGGGGTGTCGTTGGATGGGTAATTTAAAAATATCGGGTGTGTGAGAAGACCATTTTTCGATCCAGGGTTCCGTTTGCGAAATATTAAGCTTAAGGCGATATGTAAAAGTTTTAGCGTCCCCGTTACTTCATATGCGAAAAAATCCTCAGTGCGAGAGGGACGGATTCGTGGAAAAGTAGCAAAAAGTCAGTTTTTTATTAATATAAAATATACTAAGGTTGCTATCAAAATTTCGTTTAACCAAGTCGTAGATACTGTTAAAACCCACCTAATAAAATATAGTTGCAGTCTATATGTCATTCTAAATCGACAAATCAGGAGAATTGGTGTCGAAAAGGACCTCATTTCAATAAATATTTCTATCGAGCTGAATTTCTTCAATCGCGTTTC
This sequence comes from Ypsolopha sequella, assembly GCA_934047225.1. Classification (NCBI taxonomy): domain Eukaryota; kingdom Metazoa; phylum Arthropoda; class Insecta; order Lepidoptera; family Ypsolophidae; genus Ypsolopha; species Ypsolopha sequella. The sequence goes on from OW203987.1 coordinate 21,082,713, forward strand.
TGTTTTAACAGATCCCTAGAAAAAGAATCGAAAAGTAATATACTATTTTATCAAATGAATACATTATTTACTGAAGTAGATATGCAAGTCCTTAAAGTGTCGATTTTTTTTCCGTAGCGCCTTAAAAGTGTTAATTCTTGTTAGAGTCAAGTGTCCCCCCCCCCTGCCAGCGAAACGGTTGTATTTGGAGACGTGAAAAAAATCACGGCAGTAGTATACATAACGAAATCAAAAGGAAAACTATCACAGCTAAGAAGGCTTTACAAGTTAACGAGTACAGATCGCGCCAAACTTTTAGTCCCCTCTAAACACGGGGCGATTCCATCAGCAGGAACAAAATGTATGGGCCGTTCTTAGGAAGAGCAACTTCCGAGCGTACTGGAAGTTTGGCGCGATTTGTATTAGTCGATCAACTTATAAAATGTACTTGGAGAAGAAGTCCACATTGTGCAAGCACCTACGGAACCCTACACTGCGCGTGGCCCGACACGCACTTGGCCGATATTCCTTAATGTGTCCACCCATAGATAACATTACCCGTCTCTCCACTAATCCAAGGCGTACTCTAGGATCCTATCCACATCTTGAAGGCACGGTCTTCCCTACTCTTGGATATGCAATGGTTCCTGTAGTCCTGTAAAACATGGGGCTTCAGGGGCTAGTGTTAAATCCTTGGGTTAATTCGTCAATCGAGTCTGGTCAAGTCAAGCTGGGATCGGTGCATTTCATTCGTATATTCTTGAATAAATAATATTTTTCAAGCCTTTTTTGGCCTTTTATTATTTTAAATAAATTATAATATACAACTTGTAACAGAAAGGTGTAACCATATTTGAAGAGCTTATTCAGTCAATGGTATAGAACAACTTTTACTATGGAACAAACCCTGTATCACGAAAAAAAAAAAAACAACTTTTTCATAGAAAAATGCAATGCCGCTCGGCTGAAATGTATGGAAGGGCAGATATTTTTTTTGAGATTTCGGGGTTGGCTCCATAGTAAAAGTTGTTCTATACAATTGACTGAATAGGCTCTTCACATATGGTTACACCTTGTATAAATAAAAAAGTATAAAGTAAGTTCTTTCGAGATATATTTCGACCAACTTGTGGTCGTCGTTAGTCGAATAAGTAAATACAAAAGATATTTGACATATAGACATATAGATGTTGACATTGATACTATGTAAAACCTTTTTAAAAGAATACTTAACCCTAAACTATTTAATTATAAACTAGGACCACAGTAGAAGATTGTATGACTAGATTGATGGATGTGGAAGAGGCGAAAGGGGTGGAAGAATATCAGGAAGAGAAGTGGCGAGAGTAAGTGTGAGTGAGTGTTTGTGAGGAGGGATTGATAGGGTTTGGGAGGGGTCGTAAGAGATGGCGTATGTACGCTATGTATTTGTTGGGGGAATATGTGAGTTATGTCTGTCTGTTGGTCGGTGTAATCTGTTCAGTCCTGGTCCGTAGTGAGCACCAAGTGACCAGATGTATGAGGACTCCCATGGTCTAAGTTCTATATCAGTCAGTGGGGGATGAAATGATTTGTTGACACGAACGGTGAAACAGTTGTTGAATTTTTTCATAATACTCTTGATATGCCTCAGAGATGGTTATAAAAAAAGAACGAGGGGTGTCGTGGGCACACTTTTGGAACAAAGTTCCTTTCGCTACTGATGGGCACGCCACACGTCTATACTGCAGTAATATACCTATACATAGACGAATTACGCTTGTAAACACACATACGACCGACATATATTTTAAACGTTCTAAATTTCACTTTTTCATGACTTTCAATGGAAAGTCAGCAAAACGGATTATAAAATAACCCTAAAAATCGTCACGCATTGTTGTCCACCTGGAAATACACAAGATTAGTACCTATCATTAAAAAAAAACCGGCCAAGTGCGAGTCGGGCCTCGCTCTTTTAGGGTTCTGAACATATGACCAATTACATCAAACTAGATATTTATTTAATTTTAAGTAATGCTCTAATTCCCATGGATTATTTTTTAAAAGTATTTTTTTTTCAGAGAGTACGCCATTTTAGGACATAGTTTTCATTATTTTGGTATGTAAATTAACCATTATTATTTTATGATTTTTTAAAGAATTGTCCGATGACCTTGTCACTTGAGAGTTTTAGACATTATACTGATTGTGGTGTGTGATTGCTTATAAAAAAGGTGGTCTGTCTCTGTCTGTGTACTCATCTGTCATCTAGCTGTCAATTTTGTCTGAAGCAAATTATTGTAAATTTATCTTGATAGCAAAGGACATATTCCTAAACAGCCACTACTCAAGTGACGTCACACGAGGGCAAATGGAAGTTGCAGCCTTTTCGTAAAAATATTCATCATCATGAGGTTTTTTTAGACCAAAACTTCGAAAATACGGCTTATTAAACCTAAATCTCGAAATGGTTTTCGAATTAACACACCTGTACATAATTTAATCTATGCCAATTCTGTCAGACATAAAAACTACAAAATTAAGTTGGTTGAGTATTCGGGGGCGTAACCCTAAAACTGCACAATAAATTGTCGTTTTTAGTATTTCTTGTTTAAATAAAGCATATGGTACATAATATACAGAAATTTCAAATTCCTAGCTGCTTTAGTATTTGAGCTAGACCCTGTAACGATAATGGTCTAGAAATGGCAACTTTGATAGATTTCTTTATTTTTCAAGATAAAAAAAAAATTCAAGATATATTTATATCTATTTAATGAGCTCTACACAATGACACCCCAAATGCTAGGGTAAAAAAAAAATCTCCTCCATTTTTATGTATGAGGCCCCCCAGAAAAACAACTTTATTACATTTTAAATTAAAAATTTGGTTTCGGGTCAACATTTTACAAAACATATACAAATTTCAGGTTTATATCTCATTCCGTCTAAGAGCAGAGACCCGTGACATACGGACAGACAGATGGACAGCGGAGTGATATTAATAGGGCTCCGATTTGCCCTTTAGGTACGTCTACATAAATTAAGTCAGTAAAATTCAAGTTATGAAATAAGTCAGAAATATATTTATTTATGTAATGGAGGTATAACAGATACACCAGGTCAGTTTTTATGTAACATAAGTAATTAAATAATCTATGTATATAGGTAATAGTTTTATGTCATAAATAATTAATATGGGGAATAATAAAGGCTGGGTATACTTTTTAATAAAAAAAAAACACTTGAATAAAGTTAATTAGTTAAGGCCCTTAATACCACCAAATGGGTACTTTCTAAAGCCTACTCCTCTTTTATGGCCAAACCAAAAATATTGAAAAAATGTATTATGGATTATCAACTCTAGGACAACATATGCAACATTTTTCTTTTTCGTACCACCAAAACTTCTATATGAAAAATTGTTTCAACTGAATGGTGTTTTTTGGCTTGAATTTCCTACTGCTCCTAAGCGGCTTAGGTGATTTAATTCATTTATGCTTTGATAAATAGATAAACTTGATAGCTATAAATATAACATAGAATTATTCAATCGAAAAATGACGCCCATGTGAAAAGTATTATTTTCTCCTATTTTGCCCTTTCAAGGACGCAGCGAGCGTCGTAACAGCCACCACGCATTGTGCACTGATTTGAACGTTATTTCAATGTCGTTTCCGTCGATATTCATACAGACAAACATCGAGCTGCTAATTTGGCGACGGAAATTGTTAGTAGCACAGAGTGTACCAAGAAGACCAACCAGCGAGTCATTAGTGTTCAGATCTAATTTACCTATCTGACAAGGCCGGGAAGCATTATCTTGAAATCTGAAGCACTTAGAAACCTGCAACTTATTCCATTCACATTTAGTAATCAACTTTAGTCTTTATTGCCTGGAAATACGAATTTTCAACGTGTAACGATTAATGTAGACGAAAAGGGTAATTACACGGGCCGATTCTTTTGGAAACAGTCGTACTTTGTCGGCTTTGGTACATTTTATCCTGTGATTATGTTTCTAAAGTGTGCCAACACGTCATCGTCACACCGAATCAAATATCTGTAAAGCTTGCTTCATATGTATTGTATACAGGTTCCGTCAGTAAAAATGTAAACTGTTTAAAGATACGCCTCATTTGACAATCCACAAGGATTTTCAAAATATTTCGACAATTTGGCGTCGTCTAAAGTTTTTCGCATTTTCCTTTGGATCTATACAATGTGAAACAGAAAGGCGTAACCATATTTGAAGAGCTTATTCAGTCAATGGTATAGAACATTTTTTACTATGGAGCCAACCTCGAAATCTCAAAAAAAAATATGTCCTTAAAATATAAGGACATATTTTTTTATATCCTAAAAAAATCCTTATTTTTATATCCTTATATATCCTATAAAAATATGTATTGCATTTTTCTATGAAACAGCTAAAATTTTTTTTCGAGATACAGGGTTTGTTCCATAGTAAAAGTTGTTCTATACCATTGACTGAATAAGCTCTTCAAATATGGTTACACCTTGTATAACGGCCAAGCTATTTTGCAGTTTCGGATGGACAGAGACGAACACCAGAGTTCACCAGACCCGGCGTTTCTTATAAACAGGAGTAATTATTCTATGGTTTGTCGGACGGACATTTTGTTAAACGCTAATATAGGGTTTTCGATTATTAACGAATCCCAAAAAATGTACTGGGTCAGTGATTTTGAGTTCATAGACCTTAGAAATAACTATATTTTTTTATAGCATAAGGGATATTAAAAAGCCTATAGTGGTGTTGAATAGTGGTTAGAAAATACCTAATAGTGTCATTTGTGGGATACGCCAGCTCCTTTACTACTCGGGTCCGGATGTTTACTTCCTTTAGAAACTGCGCATACTTACATATTAGTAAGCCAACGCTATGAAGACACGTAAACATGCTTTTCTAACTTATTTTTCTAGCAATAAGTAGTACCTAATAATAGTAGTTTATGCTACAAGGGCCAAAAGGAATAAATTACGAGGACGATTTAAAACACGAGCGTAGCGAGTGTTTTAAACGTAACCGAGTAATTTATTGCTTTTACGCCCGTGTATCATACTACGTTTTTCAATGCATAGTGTGAGGAAATTAAACAAATATAATTTTGTGAACTTTAAATTGTAATTGGCTCAAAAGGACTAGGTATCCAGAGCCGTTAAACAGTGGAAAAAAAGTATGACATTTATGGTACACAGGAAAGGCTGCAGGTTAGCCAACTATTGTAAATAAATAAAAAAAATAATAATAATAAAGCCCTAGGGCAAAATAATCGACTTTCTGTTCGGTTTTGATGCATAAAAAGTGGGCCTTTACGAGCACATGCATTGAAAAATAAAATAAATGATCTATCAAAAACGAAAAGTACTTAGTTTTATTTGGTCTGAGAGATAGTAGGGAAGTTAAGAAATGTCTGTGCGTCCGTGTAGCTAACATAACCCAGGAACGGCTAGACGAAAATTACCTGGGACCCCAGAAAAAATACAATTTTGAAGATTACTGGATGGATTCATAGTAAATACTAAAATAGTAAAACGGGTATTTTTTGCGTGATTTCAGGTTTGGCTCCATACCCAGCAAACAATTAACGGTGTTACTACAAAACGGTGTTTAACTTTAGACAGTGTTTAAATCTGTTGCTGTCACTTTTTTACGTTATGAAAGAAAAGGTGACAACAACAGATTTAAACACTGTCTAAAGTTAAACACCGTTTTGTAGTAACACAGGAAGCGTTGGTTGCACGTAATTTTAAAGTGTTACTATGGAATTATAATGGATTCAATTGTCACTAAAGGTGATACAGTTCACTTATGAAATAAGTTTAGCTCTTCAGGTTGTATTAGAACTATAAATAACGAAGCAGAATATTCTTTACAATTAGTGCAGCAGTAGTGGCTGCTTATATACTTTTGAAGTTAAAGCTTGTTTCGGCCTGCAGCTGCTGCAGCTGTTTAAAGATTTTCATGAACTCCCTTTAATTCTTATTGCTATAAATTTGCTATATTGGAGTTGCTTAAATAGCAAAAAACCCCGGACATTTAGGTAAAATTGCGGTTTTTCCCCGGACACGCCTAAAACAAATATTCTTAAAAAAAAAGAAGTTTTTATTTAACATTTTATTCATTAAATATTTTTCATTCAACATTAGTAATTATTCATTAAACAATAAATATGTTATATTGCCGCGCTGGAGTTGGCTTCGATGCGGTTTACGAACGAATGAATTATTTGCTTAGATTTGTTTTTATTTATTGATTATCCTTCAATTAATTGTGGTTACCCCGGACACATATAGTGTCCGGGTTTTACCCGGATCTTTTTGCAAATCCTCCCCGGACGCCCTCCAAACTAGGACAAATCCGGGGAAACCCGGACGGATGGCAGCCCTACTCTTGGGGCCCTTATAACACAAATAACTATTGCTGCAATTCGGTTAACTTTCGAGAACAGTGGAGAACAATACAACAAAAGAGTATGTAAGCTCGTAAAAGCTCATGCCATCCATAATTGTGAAGATCTTAGAAGCAACTAAGAGAAAGGAAAAAACTGAAGATGAACCTCAAAAAAATAAATACAGAGTGACTGATCATGCAATTACGTATTCATGTACTCCTACAACTAATACTATTCTGTACTTTTGTTAAATGATCTAGCTTGCAAATTAAAAAGGAATTATCCTTTTTACATGATTTTAAGCTTTTTAATTTGGTACTATGCACATATTGAACATAAATTGGGATATATTTGTATAAATTTTTCAGAAATCCATTTTTATTTTCTTTTAATTTTTTTGAGATTGTGAGGGAACTGTTTAGTCTTACTCACGGACTTCGTTCCGTACTTTAATAAACGCAAATTAAATGTATAACAACTTTATTTTTTTTAACTTTTCTCATAGGACGAGCGATTTTGCCAATATTTTGATCCGGACGGGAACAATACTTAAAATTGTCAATTTTCGGGAAAAATGGACCATCTTCGAAGGGTAATAGCTTGGTCCCTATTAGGTTTATAGAAAAATGGACCATCTTCGAAGGGTAATAGCTTGGTCCCTATTAGGTTTATAGAAAAATGGACCATCTTCGAAGGGTAATAGCTTGGTCCCTATTAGGTTTATAGAAAAATGGACCATCTTCGAAGGGTAATAGCTTGGTCCCTATTAGGTTTATAGAAAAATGGACCATCTTCGAAGGGTAATAGCTTGGTCCCTATTAGGTTTATAGAAAAATGGACCATCTTCGAAGGGTAATAGCTTGGTCCCTATTAGGTTTATAGAAAAATGGACCATCTTCGAAGGGTAATAGCTTGGTCCCTATTAGGTTTATAGAAAAATGGACCATCTTCGAAGGGTAATAGCTTGGTCCCTATTAGGTTTATAGAAAAATGGACCATCTTCGAAGGGTAATAGCTTGGTCCCTATTAGGTTTATAGAAAAATGGACCATCTTCGAAGGGTAATAGCTTGGTCCCTATTAGGTTTATAGAAAAATGGACCATCTTCGAAGGGTAATAGCTTGGTCCCTATTAGGTTTATAGAAAAATGGACCATCTTCGAAGGGTAATAGCTTGGTCCCTATTAGGTTTATAGAAAAATGGACCATCTTCGAAGGGTAATAGCTTGGTCCCTATTAGGTTTATAGAAAAATGGACCATCTTCGAAGGGTAATAGCTTGGTCCCTATTAGGTTTATAGAAAAATGGACCATCTTCGAAGGGTAATAGCTTGGTCCCTATTAGGTTTATAGAAAAATGGACCATCTTCGAAGGGTAATAGCTTGGTCCCTATTAGGTTTATAGAAAAATGGACCATCTTCGAAGGGTAATAGCTTGGTCCCTATTAGGTTTATAGAAAAATGGACCATCTTCGAAGGGTAATAGCTTGGTCCCTATTAGGTTTATAGAAAAATGGACCATCTTCGAAGGGTAATAGCTTGGTCCCTATTAGGTTTATAGAAAAATGGACCATCTTCGAAGGGTAATAGCTTGGTCCCTATTAGGTTTATAGAAAAATGGACCATCTTCGAAGGGTAATAGCTTGGTCCCTATTAGGTTTATAGATTTTGCGGTTGGGCTTAAATTGTTGCAAATATATAAACCTAATAGCTTGGTCCCTATTAGGTTTATATATTTTGCGGTTGGGCTTAAATTGTTGCAAATTTAAAACTTTAAAAATTTTATGACTTTTGGAGCAAAAACTGAAATAAGTCCCAAAATTTCGAAGTTTCTCGCGTGGTGCGCAGCGAACACAAGTTTTTCGAAGTTGCAAATTTGGATTTCCACTATCCTAACTGGTCCATACAACATACTAAAAACCAGAACTACATCAAGCTTTGCGATTTTAATGTCGATTTCTGCAGGAATGTATCAAGACAAGATAATATTTTTGTAAAATCAGGAGGTCTATTTTTATGACCTTATTGTAACACAATACATAAGCCGTTTTTTGTCATTTTTCAAATCGCAGCAAAGAATAATCTGCGAACTATAACGATATCCAAACCTAAGTGGATAAATTTGGGTTTACATAGGGTTGTCATAAAAGTCTAAGTACTGACCGGGACATTTGTTGTGAGCTCAAAAATATATGCCTATATGCATGAGATTTTTTTCAAATAAAATATTTACTGTAATTTTTATCTTTATTACCTTTTATTACCTCCAAACTTCATCGTCTTTCTTTTTACCATAAAGTCTGAGGTATAATATTTATTTAAAACAAGTGTTGGAAGTAACTATTGTTAAGTAACATATTATTGTCTTTTACTTTCATAATTGTTTAAATATTACAATATTAACGCATATAAAGTGATTATTTACCGGGACATTGGAAGGTCAACCGGGACGACCGGGACCGGACTTCCAAACCGGTGACATGTCCCGGTGTACACCGGGACGAATGGCAACCCTAGTTTACACTTTACAGGATAAAGAGCACAAAATGATGTGTGATGTCATTTCTAGCCAATCAAGATACCTTTGAAAGCGATAGCAACAAATGGTGAAGTTAGGCAATAAGGCCTCTGATTTGTTGTGAAGTGACCTCCTAATCTAATTTACCATATTTAATGTTTTTACAGAACAAAAACGAAAAAAAACCGGCCAAGTGCGAGTCGGACTCGCGCACGAAGGGTTCCGTACCATCATGTATAAAAACGGCAAAAAACATCTGTTGTATGGGAGGCCCCTTAAATATTTATTTTATTCTGTTTTTTAGTATTTTTTTGTTATAGCGGCAACAGAAATACATCATCTGTGAAAATTTCAACTGTCTAACTATCACAGTTCATGAGATACAGCCTGGTAACAGACGGACAGACAGACAGACGGACAGTGGAGTCTTTGTAATAGGGTCCCGTTGGTTACCCTTTGGGTACGGAACCCTATAAACCCAAGACAATCATGATTTTGACGACACAAAACCCTACATATTTTAGAGTCGTCTTGAATGAAGACAAGGCTCATCTTGTGACCACTGAAAGGGTTCTTTACTGTGCAGTAAAATATGATACACTGTCTTAAAGCTGTTCGGTGGTTTAGAAAAGCGAGATGATAGATAACGTAAGGTACATAAGTACCTTACAGCATAATTACCTTAAGGTGGATGGTCCAAGGAAGTTTTTATAAAAAACTTGTGAGAACCAATAACGAGGACAGAAGTATCATTATTTAATTCTGTTACCTTTTTCCACACGTTCCATCAATTTTACACTCGCGAATATTCAGTGAAAAGAAAATTTTCATACATTGGATTACAAAAGTTTTAAATAACAAAATTAGATTCTAAAAAAGTTTGTTTGTAAAAAAACTGATTATTCGCGGGTGTAAAGTTGATGGAACATGTGGAAAAAGGTAACAGAATTAAATAATAATACTTCTGTCGTCGTTATTGGTTCCCACAAGTTTGTATGAAGATTGCCTTGGACACAGCAGCCTCTGGTAATAATATTATACATATTGTTAAGACCCCTTTAGCAGTCGGATTGTGAATAACCCGCCTGTAAAAGTGTTAGCGTCCCTGTTACTCCATATGCGAAAAAACCCTCAGTGCGAGAGGGACGGATTCGTGGAAAAGTAGCAAAAAGTCGGTTTTTTATTAATATAAAATGTACTAAAAATGCTATCAAAATTTCGTTTAACCAGGTTCAAGATACTGTTAAAACCCATCTAATAAAATATAATTGCAGTCCATATGTCATTCTAAATTGTCAACCCAGGAGAATTGGTGTCGATAAAGACCTCATTTCAATAAATATTTCTATCGAGCCGAAATTCCCCAATCGCGTTTCTGTTTTAACAGATCCCTAGATAGAGATTCCATAATAATATACTATTTCATCAAAATTATACATTATTTACCGAAGTAGGTATAGAAGTTCTAAAAGTGTCGATTTTTTTCCGCAGCGCCTTAATTGAAACAGAACCTAAAATTCAAAATTCACTCAAAAGTTATTCAACAAAACCTACAGCTATGTATTAAAAAATTCTGAGGGTTCAAATCATATCCGTTGGTGTCAAGATAAAGATGCTGGCAAGAGACCGGAGCACCGGCACAGAAGATGGAGGCAAGTGTATGAAATTATATGCACGCGTTCTTAGGGTTCCATACCCGAAGGGTGCCTAACGGGACCCTATTTCTAAGCATCCGTTGTCCGTCCGTCTACTGCCTGGGACCGATTAATGGATAGCAGTATATAAATCCCCAATTGCTGGGCTTTATACAATAAGGTCTTTCAATTTAAATGGAAAGTAATTTAGGAGGTGATTCAGTATCATCACATTCCACTGCAAAGCACTTTTTATGCGCGAAATTTTTTTTCACTTCTCAGTACAAAGTGGTCGGATCAGCTGACTCAGTTTGTATGGACAAGTGAAGAAACAGTTCGCGCAAAAAAAAGTACTTTGCAGTGGAATGTGATGTATTAACGATACTGAATCACCTCCTAAATTACTTTCCATTTAAATTGAAAGACCTTATATGAAACAGACTATAATGGTGTCGGCGTCACCTGGCGCGAGAGCTTCGGCACCACGCTCACCAACCCATTGCTGTATTTCTTCCAGGAGGACCGCTACGAGTGGCGAAATCTTGGAAAGGCCTTTGTCCAGCAGTGGACGAACCAGGTTGATGGATGGATGAATTGCTGAATGACTATTTTCAACTCGTCACTGAATAAATTATGTTCAAGATCGGTAATAAGAGGTCAAGTGTGACTGCTGTTTGGGTGCACAAAAGCATTTTAGCGTGGGCCGTACGTACTCAATGCACACCTGCACCCTGGTTCCGCATAAAACCTGGATCAAAAGGTCGTTGAGTTAAGTATGACTAATTTATAAACAAACTTGGTTATGGACACTAAGCATCGAATTGCGGCCTCATTAAAATAAAACACGTGTAACTTAAATTATGTGTGTAATTAAATACTATTTCGAACAATTATAAGTACCTACACTATTTAGCAAAAAGTATGCCTAAAATATTTAATCTTTATTCGAGAAACTCTCTCTGCACAAAATGCAAAGTTCCTGGGTAACTATACCTAGTAAATTAGTACTAATATACATGCTGTATATTATGCTGTATCTACTCTTCATATTTACATTTACTACTTGCTTTTTTATCAATTAGTGTGGTGGAAGAAGAAGAAGCCAAAGAAGAGTGGGTGGATTGTTTAAGGAACTAACAGGTGGCGCGAAAGTAATGTCAATTTCAATTGGCTACCATTTTTGCAGATGGCGCCAAATGTGAATTAGTTGTCAACAAGCCATGGAGCGATACACACCTCAAGAGCGTGGAATTATTGTTACTTACTGTTTATTTGATAAATTTTGATCTCCCGTTTTGGAGATTTGAACTGGCCGTCTACATCACCAGATCTAACAGCATCAGACTTCTTCAACAATCCACGAACTTTGCAAGTCTTGAAAGAAATCTCCAATTTGGAGCCAGATAGCCAGATGTTTTGTGAGCAACAATTCGAAATGCCGCAACAAGAGCGCAATTATGCATTACGTCAATGCACTTATGCATCAATTCGGGAGGTGGCAATTTGAGCGATATAATTTTTTCCAATTAATGTCATCAATTTTACACTTTCAAATAAACTTTTTATGAAAACAGCTCTTTATCATTTATAATAATAATATGATTTTATTTCAGACCAAGTCCATATTTTGTTAGTAACAGAATTGCTTAAAAAACTATATTAGTACACATATTTATACTTGAAAATTTCACATTGCAGCTCTGGCAGGGTCCAGAGCCCCATATGTGTGCAGTTCCGGACAATCCATCCGATCCAGTATGGTGTTGAGAAGGCTACTGGGACTGTCTCTCAAACGCCGCATCAGGGAGACCACTCTCTTGCGTAATATTGACACCCAGCTGTCAATCAATACGATCCTCGGTAAACATGCCTGATGCGCTGCAAAAGCGAGGCAGTCCCATCAACATCCTCAAACCATTATTATATTGGACGCGCAGAGTGCCGCAGAGTACTGAGCGATTTGCGAGTACAACCCACCCAGAGGCTGCACGTGTAAAGTCTGCCAAATGGCAGTCAATTCAAATTATGAGATTACTTTTGCGCCACTTTATAATATATGTTACCAGTCAAACCCGATTTTGACAAACTGGTTTTGCCTAGGCCCAACTTAGTTTTGCCTTCAAATTAGACGTCAGTCGTTCGGTACAAAGTGCACAACTTAACTTTGTTTTTCTTGTTATGAAGTTAAAAGTGGAAAAGATATTGGTCTGTGGCAATATTCACTCCAATAGTTTAGTATAAGTTAGGTTTATAAATCAGCAGTTTGAAATGAAATGCACAATTAGTCACGATTTTATCCAAACATACATAAATTGTTGTTTTTAGTTTGTTTCAACAAAATTATGGCTAATTGTGCATTAAATTTCAAGCTATTTAATCATAAACGTATAGTATATACTAAATTACCATATACACTTTTTCAATCTTTATAAAGTTAAGTTGTGCACTTTGTATTGAGCACTTGATTTCTTCGAAAATAGAAATCCTTCAACGTCAGCGCAGAAGCGAGGTATGGCGAGTCGCGACTCGCGAATAACCTTCGTGGTTATTTTTTATGACAATCAGTTTGGCCAAGGAAAAATAATTTGGGCTTGGCCGGTAACATACTTATACAGAAGGTAGATATATTCTGGTCACTAATACATTTTACGGTGAAAATCAAAGTTTAATAAAACAATTTTTAGCAGTTTAATTTGTTTAAGTTTTTCGTATTTTATAGGATTATTTACTTTTAAATTTAAATTACTATTTTAATTCGATATTGTTGTTTACTAAGTATAAGAATTATTATTACAGTAATTAAAATATATAAAGCAATCCGAATATCAATAAGTCAGCGTTTTTAGTGCAAGATAAAATGTATCTACTCCTTGCGACTCCGAAGTTCAAAGCAACGTCGTCGTCGATTCAAACGACCAACCTAAACGCAGTGTTAGAAACAGCCAGGCATGACGTCATGACAACTTGCTCGATTGTTCGTTTTGTGGTGATTGTAGCGTTTACCGGAACAGCACAAGCGCAATAAAGTGTTGCCATCTTAGATTTTAAAAAGATATACCAGCACCCATAGCACGATGACGCGCGACTTCGTTGGCTTATACATATTGGCTTATTTTGGCGATGTGCGCGATAAAACGCGTGACAAACGAAGTCGCGCGTCAACGTGCTATGGGAGCAGATGTACAGGTACATCGAACCTACAAATATGATATATGCATGAATAAAGAACGATACGATAATTAACATTTATTATGTTTAATTCATTAACAATTTTCCACTAACGCTTATGTCGTACCACTCGCTTATCCATAGAAAAACATGCACATGTTTGAATTTTTCTAGGTCTAAATATTTTTTACTAAGCGAGAAAGTAATATAAATGTAATAAAACTTATTGACACGTATCTTGATTACAAAGTAGCGAGTCTTACTCAGAATGTTTGGTCTGTTTATCAGTAGGTACCAAATAACATTCATGTGTCGTTTGATTTTACTGAGTAGATAGGTATTTTGCATGTGCATGTTTTCATTTTATGCTTCGTCTTGGCTGCATTTTAGATTGCAGGAGTATTTTTTTTTATATCAAAATGACAATCCAAAATATAAATATTAACTCGTAAGTATCTGCTACCTGTCTTGTATGTACGTTTATATTTATGTTCAACTACTTAATTAGTTTTGACAGCAAAAACAACTTTATTTTTTTTCAAATAGTCTTTAAGGCTGCAATGGTCACTACACTAAGACAGTAAAGCCGATTCTGAAAGCTTTAATTTTGGTTTTAGTGCTGTCAAAACTAAATTTTCTTCATTGCAAAATAGTCCTTAGGTTAAGAGAATAGAAGTTAAATTACTTTGGAAAATTTTCAGCTTTGACAGCACTATAACTAAAATTAAAGCCTTCAATCAGCTTTAGTATATCACTAACTTAATAATGCCAAATAATATTTAAAGAAAATGAATAAAAATTGTAAAGTAACAGGAATATTCTGAAAGTCTGGCAACACTACTGGCAATACAGGCGAGCGCAATAAACTCTTGCTCACCGCAAAATGGGCAATCCACAGCAGCGGAGATGATTGCTTCAGGCGGTATTGCTATTACTCGCTCCGATCTAAATAAACTGTTTATTCGAAGGTTTAAAATGTTGCTTCAATAGGTAGTCAGCAAAACGAGTTTCACATCCTCAAATGTTATTATTTTAAGTAGTATGGAAAAGCAGATCAATGCTGAAACTGAAAACATCGACAGAATATTTTAATGGTAGAAAGGTTTCGACAATAGACTAAAATGTTTATGGACCATTCGTCAAGCTATTTTCTGTCACTAAAGAGGCTGGCGAGGCAATCCTAGTTTATACAAACAACCAAAAACGTTTGTAAACCAATGGTAAACCATAGATATTCTTAAGGTAGTGTGTATTTATTCCTCAGAATAAGGATTCTGAGATTTAATCCGATTTGATTACAGAATATCTATCCAAACGGAATAAACACACACTATCCTAAGAATATCTATGACTAGCTGACCCGGCGAACTTCGTTCCGCCAAACAGTCTAATATTATCGTGTTATTGCTTGCCATTGCGAAAGAAGAATAGCAGGGACCCATGTAGATTCAGTACCGTTGTTAGGCTTAGCGTAGGGTATTGAATATATGCAGAAATAATAGTTCTTGGAATAACTAAGCTATTTTTAAAACTTGGGGTTTAGATGTTATTTAATGATATCAGAACGCTACATTAATAGGTTTCTTTTATATGCGTAGTTTTATCAACAGATGGCGCCACATGCTGTTTGCATTCGTAAAATTAATTAATTAATTTATTGTTATTCGATAACTTATCCGATACTTTATTACTTATTCTGCTATTCGGAGCGGATAAGAATACACCAAAAAAGAGATAACTAACATCGATCCAGCCGATCTTGAGTTATAAGTGGTGTAACTAACACGACTTTGTTTTATATATTTAGATTTATAGAACATATTTAATAGCCTCCTTACGCTGCCTTACGGGCTACGAAGGTAAATTAGGTTTTGGCGAGGGTATCCGGAGAAATTGGTCCTGTCACTCTTGCTCCAACGCTTTCATTTTACACTTGAATATGTGGAATTTACACTTTACACTTGAATATGGCTCAGTGGAAGCGGGCCACTCAGAAATCTCGCGATTTTGAAGTGTTTTTATTTATTATTTTGGAATGAGAAGGATGTTTTTCTTAATATGACGGCTGTTTTATACCTCATTTTATGCTACGTTTATTTTGGTGTAAATTTAATTGTCCAAAACCAAAATATAACTAAAATAAAATGATATTTTATATATAATATATATTTTATATATAATATATAATTTTAGGCCTATTTTTGTGATTTTATTGGACGCACGGAAAACAATTAATCGCGTACCAAACGGCTGAAATATTAAGTAAGATTAAGATCAAATAATGATATTATGATATGGCTTTTACTATAACGATTTCACGTATTAAAATGAGTTTGATAAATTGGGAGAACTCCGCCTTAAACGTAGCTTCCTATCGCAAGATTTTCACGAGCTTTTCCACACAACTCACCCAAGCTTACGTCACTAGTGTACGAGTTTGAGAAATGGAGTACTTGTCTTCAGGTACCTAAGCCTAGCTATTCTTAATCACTTCATTGTCTGAACAAGAAATATTTAAACTGGCAGAGGAAGCGAGTTCTTCAGCTGCTAGAGGAACCCAAAGTTTATACAAAAAGCTGTCTGTCGATCTTACATAAAGTTAGTCCACTTTATGGTAACCAGCTCTCATACCATAGATAGATGATCAATCTCATCCTCTTGGAAGGCTTCGCCGGGGCGTGGGGGCGGGTCGCGGCGGGCAGGGGGATAGATGAAGACACGAGGGCTGCGCGCGCGCCGCTGCAAGATGGCGGACGCTCCGAGGTTCAACGATCTTCGTGACTCAGCATCACGAGTCTCTACGTCGAATTCGTACCTTGACGAGGTATCAAACACGAATTTTTAATTGCCGAATCTGAAGGTGAGAAGAGCAACATTACGAGCAATTTGAAACACAAAATGTTAGTAGAAAGAGTTTTAGATTCAAAGCTCAAAGTTGTGAATTTTTTATACAATTATCTTTGAATTGGTAGGTCATCCAATAAGGGTGAAGACGGATCGGTGAAAGACATCGATGACAGGTCTAAAAATTTAAACTATTAGTTACTTTGTAACTTAACATCCAGCAACTGCCTCACCAGAGATGAATTGGAAGATGGGCAACAATTCGTCTTATACGAACCGCACCCGGACACAGCTTACGGCCGATTTACTACGACGGTACTCCCGATATTACGTCCATGGGCACGTAATAGTCTGCGTTCACTCACCTCTGTGAACCTACCAAGTTTTTAGGCTCATTTATACCATCATCTTGTCGAATCGATACCAGCGTCCTGTGATCCACTCACCAACTCAACACTGGGTGGAAAGAAGCGCCGCGCGCCGCCGCGCCGTTGAGTAAGACCTCCAATCAAGCAGGCTTCCAATATAAAAAAATATTTTTCTCTTCTTATGCTCTAAAAAGTACTGGTTTATGCTTGCTACAAGCGAACTAAAACTACGTTTTATGCTCTTGTGCATAAAAGTGTTTATTTCTTCTACGACTATGGCAATAGGCCATACAGCCAGATACACAGTAATGTTCGCGCTAAGATTCCATCATATTAATTAGCGCGAACTGACAGGAGAGAAGCATCCGATGATGCTCAAGGATATATACAGTGATTTTAAAGAGAGATAATAATATGAATGTCTGATTATTTATTTAGGTTATTTAGACATAGCTGTTACCCCATGTTCCCTTTGCCTTCCCACTTGGTGGAAGAATAAAAAAAAAGTGAGGATACGACAAAATACTGGATACGACAATGAGGCTTTAAGCCTACCTACTGGATGAGACCTCAACATAGGACTTGAATTATTAATAAAATATCGTATCAGACAAGGCTTTTGCCTAATATAATAAACATATTGAAGAGAATAAAACACCACAGAAAAGGCTATCATGGTCTCTTAGATACCTTTGCCTGTCCAAAAATGGGACAAATTGAGGAAAAAAAAAAAAAGTGATGGGAAAGAGCTGTTTTTTTTTCTCTGTCAGCACCTCAGAATAAGGTATTCCTTATTCTAAGGTCAGCACTACACATTCTGACACATTCAGTCTCAGATAAAGAACCAGCATTTAGTTGTTTCATTATTTAAATTTGTATGAAGTGGTTATGTTGTCTTTGATTTGTATGTCATCCAGTGATGATGAAATAATACTGTTTCATTTCTTCGCAATCAAAGTGAAAAGTAGAGTGTTGAACTCTGCTACCAACGAGCCTTATTACTTCGAACTAAAGCTGCCTTCGCCAAGGATCAAGCAGCTAAATATCTAATATGGCTAGTTTTAGATGGTAGATTCCTACTGCAAAAAATGGCGCCGGTTAGGCCTCTATATGACATCATGATTGTGAACTTCACATGAATATTCAGCTTGATACTTTATATTAGGAATTTCAACATCGTTTGCATTTGGTTTTACTATTTCCGATTTGGCACGCTGATCTGCTGTATTGTGTTCAATTTACCATTTACGAGCATGGACTTTTAAGATTAGAACGATGGGTAGAACCAGTAAACACCAGTTTGGGCATTATAATGTTCGTAGAAATCTTATAGACATAACTAGCGAGCGACCCACGGCGTTGCTCGCGTGGATCCCGTTTCTCCCGATCAAGTGGGAATTTCCTAAAATCCCTTCTTAGCGGATGTCTTAATGCAAGGAACGTACGGTCAAAATATCTTGTTCCTAGGCCCAGCCGTTTGGTCTGGGCGTTGCTAGATCAGTCAGTCAGCCAGGGTATTCGTTACTTACACGACATTGTCCAAAACTTTCATAAAGTTAGGAAAAATGTTAGTTTTGGAAAGATTAATGCAAAAAAACTAACATAAGTATAGAAAAAAAGAACCAGGAAAATTTGAGTAACTTCACAATTTTTTTTGCATTCGTGTGTATAGCTTTTACAGAAAGTAGAAGCTAAAAAATCAGATTCTTCTTGTTAACCTGGGCATAGATAAGAATAAAGATTGAGCTGGTAGGCACGGGTATTTGACTTTTGCACGTGAATCTGCCCGAATCCATCCAGCCTTATTCACTAGTTTCATTACCACAAGCGGACGTACCAGACTGTTTCTAATTAATCCACGTCAGATCAATCTGCTCCTGCGCAGATTTATTAGGTTATTATGTAAAGAAACTAGAAACAACATTGTAGATGTCACTTAGAAAGACAATTTGTGGGGACCTGTCTCCTTGGTAGAGAGGTTTCCGAGGCTAGACCAAGATAATTTTTAATAATGTTCTTATGACATACAGAAATCTTTAAGGTTGAAGTAGTGAATGAAGAATCGCAACGCAATACTGGCCCTACTAGCAAATGGCCATATACAATATCAGTGTATCAGAATAAAAAGAGACAATTGAGAGATTATTATTTAATAAGTATAAACAACAGTTATCGACGGGAATAGAAAAAAAAACCCCTAAGTGTGGGTCGGACTCGCGCACAAAGGGTTCCAAAGACAATAATAGCCACTTCTGATCCGTACCACCATACAATACGGGTACGGAACCCTAAAATCATTATGGTAAATGATTCCACTTGTGGTTATAAACGACCAACTTAACTTGACACTTACGGTCTATTAAACTTCATGTATCTAAAAAAAGGGTCTAATTAAATCAACTGGAAGTGCCCTATAGGTTTTGATTCCCTTGCGAGTGTCAAAAATTTGTAAGATATTGATTATGTAAAGTGCAATAACTTTTTTTGCGTTGAGTTAGAAGCCTGATTTTTTTACAGCACCATGGAGCCGTAGACTTCTCATACGGGGCCTGAGCATAAGCGTCTTGACACACAAACAACCGTCTGGACAGACAGACAGATAGACTGACAACAAAATGATCCTATAAGGGTTCCGTTTTTTCATTTTGGGGTACGGAATCTTAAGAAAGAACATGTTGTAGTAAGTTCTTACTTTTGAGTTCAGCAAACTTTGAAGTCTAATGAAAACAATTTCAAGTAACTAAACATGAGGATGCTATTACAAGGTGAAGAAATCACCGCGATAAGTGGGTGAGTAAGTTGACAACTTATCTGACAAAAATACTAAGTAAACTACACCTTATTGTTTACAAGATAAGATTCTCGTTATACAGCTTCGTTTATATATTGTTTAAAAAAATTAAATTTTATTTAACACTACACATAAAGTTTAGTAATTTTTCCCACACGAGGTACTTTTGTTTTTGATCAAAATCCTCCAGTAACTGAGATATTGGTACTGATACTCACTTTATTTTTACTGTTTTTACGGAAAGAGGGTACGGAAATTTGATTTTCGGAAAAAAGAAACTAGCCGTGAAGTTGAATCTGTCATGTGCTCAAAACATGACGACTCCACAGTAGGAGTCGAAATATATCGTGTATTAATTGTTTTTATTATTTATATGCTCCATATCTATAAATAATTAAATGCCATACAAAGGTAATAATAAAAAATATATTTATTCAAAACATTTTAAACAATTTGTAGGAAATGGTACCGAAAACGTGCCGAAAAACAGCGAAAAATTCAACATTTTGTAATAGCGTCCTTAAAGCTTCAACCGGCAACCATGTTTATTGCTTGCCCCATCATTTGACATCATTAGTTTTAACTAGTCCTTTAGGAGCTTGGACGAATAAGCCAGTTTAGGAGTTACCAACAAAATGAATGCAAAAAGGGTTATGGGAAAGTGTTTATTGGTTATGAAAGTTATCTCCAATCTCTACAACCTCGCTGCTGTGAAAAGGACGATGAACACAAAGAAGAATGTGAGAGAACACAAAAGTAGCTATTGTGCCGATAGAAAATTGTTTTAGAAAGGAAAGAATTTTGTATGTGTGCTTTATTCAAGCTTTAGCAGAATAAAAGCTCTCCTAAAATCAATTTTCAAATCGCTATACTGTGCTGTATGTAAGAAACGATCGTGGCGCCAATGAAGGCAAAAAATCAGACCGAGGTTAGTTCATGTAACTACCTATGGATACAGGTAAGAGTACTTCGATAGGTAGAGTCTGCAATGTGAAGGTCACGAAGAAGGTATCAAAGAAGATAGTGAAGACAAAATCAAAAGAAAAGACAGTTCAGGAAAAAATTGCACAGAGAGAGCTTACATTGTGGGACTAAAAAGTAATGGTGACAATGTGAACAATTGTACAATTTTGCTTTTACCGTTACGATGTTTATTTAAGAACATAACGGTTATGGATCGATTGTTTATAAATATAGGTATATCGGTCAAATAAAAAAAACAACATATTCAAATAATGTCAGTATATCATAAATGAGTTCAATGGTAAATTATTAAAAAGTCCTAAATTCATGACTCTGGAAAATCAAATTATTTGGTATCATTTGTTGTAATTTCGTAAAAACTTTTTTGCTAACTGTCCAGGTAAAGTAGCTTTGCATCCGGCGCTGAATGAGAGATAGCTATTAAGAAGGATGCAGGAAACAGCGCTGTTTAAGCTGTTTTCCTATAAACTTACCGTAACTTATATAGAAGCCTATAAGAAAATTACAAATTATATCTAGACTTGGCGGGAACAGAAATCAATTCAAGATTACAAAGGCTATGAGAATGAATACCCAAAGAAGATCATTATGAATACGCATTTTATTTGAGTAATCTATATATCTGACTGTAATTTAAAAAACATCTTTTGATGAGTTTAAGAACCAAAGTGACTCAATAGCTATTTATGTTCAATCAATTTTATTGTTTATTGGCGCTGAAGCGTCGTTTGATATCGGTTGGCCACATTAGTGGTTGTAATAAATCGACAGGCTCGAGATTCACATCATAATCAGAAGCAATGAACGTTACGTGGAGGGTTGCGCTCGCGCTGCGGGAACGGTCGATATGCTCAATACTTCTCCATCAAGGAAATGTTCACACGCATCTAGTATGAATTTTAATTTATACGGTATACAATGCCTGTTTATGTTCACACGCAACAAATGTGCTATCCATAGCTTTTTAAATGTCTATGACCGCAGATTCATCGGTATGTACAAGGTCATTTCGTGTTTTTTTTCAATGAATGTCCTAACATTTAGATTTTGTTTTAATGGATTACTCGGTATTGCTATGTGCATAAACTTGTATAAATTATAAATGTAGAAGTGTAAGTCCATACCCAAAATTAATCACAAGTTTTTTTTTTGTGGCGCTTGGTATGTGTTGGCCTCGCAAAAAATAGGAGAGATCCGGGTCTGCCGTTGTGGTACTTCTAACGGTTATTTTATCGTGTTGAAACTAAAATAATATTGAAATCAACGTATGTCGTATATTACCATAGACTAAATATTACGTACGCAATAGTATAGACTAAGTATTACGTATTACGTAGTAATACTTAGTCTATGCTATTGCGTACGTAAGTATTACTACGTAATACGTAGTCTATGGCAATAGTACGCATCGTTTGACAGGGCGGGGGTCTTCAGATTGTGTCGCTTTTCATGAAATTGTGACTATAAAATTAAAAAAATATATATATTTATATAGGTATCTCTCTTTGATCTTAAGGCGATTACCATCGCCAAATTAGCAGCTCGATATTTGTCACTACAAATATCAACGGAAACGACATTGAAATAACGTTCATATCAGCGCACAATGCATAGTGGCTGTTACGACGCTCGCTGCGTCCTTGAGAGGGCGAAATAGGAGAAAATTATACTTTTCACTTGGACGTGATTACTCGATTGAATAATCTTATGTTATGTTTATAAAGTCGCCGTCAATAGAAATTGTGGACTATGTAAACAAACCGTTTTCTCAATTTTTCTCAAGGTTCTGTCACGGAGTCTCACTGAACATTATTCCAAATCATGAAGCATCAAGTCTTACCAGACATTCACTGTATTTCATCATGAAATATTCAATAATCACCAGTTAATTACGGAAAATCATAGAATCAATAGTCAATTCTGTACTGCGTCGAGATTGCTGTCATATTTTTTTCTCATCGAATCTGTATTGTCTTTGAAAATTGGTGATGTACGAATCTATTTGAATATAAATCTATTTTATTCGTGATGCTATTTTATTCCGTCATTTTTTTTTGACAGCGTTACTTCATAATCTTTGACATAAACGTGTGTGTGATTCTATCGAGAGCTGTGTGATCGATTTGACTAGCGATTCAT
The DNA here is from genome assembly GCA_934047225.1 of Ypsolopha sequella. NCBI lineage: Eukaryota > Metazoa > Arthropoda > Insecta > Lepidoptera > Ypsolophidae > Ypsolopha > Ypsolopha sequella. The sequence continues at coordinate 21,105,536 of OW203987.1, forward strand.
CAGAATATTTTAGCGATAAATCAAATAAAGAAAATTAATTATGCACCTAACATATTTTAATCACATACTTACCCATCTCTAGATAGTTCACCTATTCATAGACAAAGACAACATGGCGCTTTGTTTACATAGTCCACAATTTCTATTGACGGCTACTTTAGCTATAAATTTTATCTATTTATCAAAGCATAAATGAAAACAATCGGCCAAGCCACTCAGGAGCAGTAGGGAATTTGAGGTCAAAAAACACCATTCAATAAAAAAAAAATTCATGTAGAAGTTTTGGTGGTATGAAAAAGAAAAATGTTGCATATGTTGTCTAAGAGTTGATTATTCATAATACATTTTTTCATTATTTTTGGTTTGGGCATAAACGAGGAGTAGGCTTTAGAAAGTACCCATTTGGCAATAGTAAGGCCCTTAATATTTCGGCCGTTCCATAGACGATTACTTGCATTTTCCTGGCCTAAACCAGAGAATATAAAGTATTACTACCTAAACCATGATCTACTCGTAAATATCGTTTCATTTGAGTTATATTAGATAGATACAGGTTTTAAACAATAAAACTTATACCAAAATAAACATCGTACAAAATTTTATATAAAACGGGCATAATAAAACGCCTTGAAATCGCGAGTTTTTTATCCAATGAGCAGGATAGACAATTGTAAAATGAAAGCGTTGGAGCAGGACAGATTTCGGGAAGCCGATATACACGAAGAAATGACGTTGAAAAAGCGGCGTGTTTGATTTTATTTGAACGCTTATTTGCAATTTTATTTGATTTTCTTTCATTTTATCCGAAATATACTACTTTAAAAGGTGAATTAACAGGTACTTACTTCGAAGTTTTTTTTTATTTACCGAAATATGTTTAATTATTTTTTTAATTCCGAAAAGGTCTTGAAATTTTTTTCAACTGTAAATATGCTAACGATTGATAGATAGATACACAGCTTTAAAAAAAAAACCTTTTTACCGATTTCAATGCTGACAGCATCTTAACGAGGTTTATTACATTTTATTATTAACTTAGCTTTACACCGTTTTGATTTTCCATTTTGTTCGTCTCGTCTGACCAACCACGAGGTTTTGGTTGAAGAATCTCACAGTTTTGTAATTAGAAGACATTGGTTCCGGGTATTTTCGATTAGTTTTCGGCGGTTGTCGATGGGAGGGAAGGAAGATGGAGTGACTTGACGGATTCCTGGCGGGTCCAACCTTTGTTTATGGACGAGTAGGGTTGGGCAGGTGTACTGTCGATAAAAGGGGACGACATCGAGGCAAACATCTTTAATAATCTTGCTATTGATAACACAAGTCCACAAAATTTTGCAACAAAAAATAAGAATATGATTTTCTGCTTAAAAAAACATTCTCAACGATCTGTCACCAAAATTGCTCTATTCTATCACGTCGACATTAATCTAATCTTTTTATCCTTATATGGTTTTTGCCACAGATAAAATGATAATCGCAAATAAATACAACGGATCAGTAAAGCTAATGTTTTGCTGTTTTAAAACTACGACATTAAAAGTAAAACCGGTCAAGTGCGAGTCAGTATTGTGGACCCAAGGTTCTGTACTTCGTAATTTTTGGGAAGTCAGGGAAATGGAAAAATTCGGCTTACAAACTACATTATGAATCGGCGTTTTAAATATCTGTTGCTTAAGGCGATTACCATCACCAAATTAGCAGCTCGATATTTGTCTGCACGAATATCAACGGAAACGACATTGAAATAACGTTCATGTCAGCGCGCAATGCATAGTGGCTGTTACGACGCTCGCTGCGTCCTTGAAAGGGCGAAATAGGAAAAAATTATACTTTTCACTTGGACGCGATTGTTCGATTGAATAATCCTATGTTATGTTTATAGCTATCAAATGTATCTATTTATCAAAGCATAAATGAATTTAATCGGCCAAGCCACTTAGGAGCAGTAGGAAATTCAAGCCAAGAAACACCATTTAGCTAATAAATTTTTTCATGTAGAAGTTTTGGTGGTATGAAAAAGAAAAATGTTGCATCTGTTGTCTAAGATTTGATTATTCATAATAAATTTTTTCATTATTTTTGGTTTGGCCGTAAACGAGGAGTAGGCTTTAGAAAGTACCCATTTGGCAATAGTAAGGCCCTTAAATACAGTATAATGGGTGTTAAGGTTAACGTCAGTCGTTCGGTACAAGTCCATACCCAAAATTAATCGCAGTACAGTGCACAACTTAACATTGTTTTTTTTTTGTTAAGAAGTTAAAAGTGAAAAAGATATTAGTCTATGGCAATTCACTCCAATAGTTCAGTATAAGTTAGGTTTATAAATCAACAGCTTGCAATTTAATGCACAATTAGCCATTATTTGGTCAAAACAAACTTAAAACAGCATTTTAATCTTGTTTCCGCAAAATCGTGACAAATTGTGCATTTTATTTCAAACTATTGATTTATAAATCTAAGCTATATTGGTCTTTTGGCGTGAATTACCACAGACCAATATCTTTTTCACTTTTAATTTCTTAACATGAAAAACAAATTTAAGTTGTGCACTTTGTACCGAATGACTGACGTTTAACCTTAAGATGAAGTTGCGGAAGCCGGAAACTGATGATAGTATTCCTCCATACGAACAACTTTTATGGAGCCAAGTCAACCCTCTATTCACGAAAAAACAAAAACAGCTAATCCATAGAACAGTTACATAGCTAGGCAACCCAAATGTCGTTGAGGCTACCCGACCAAAATGTATGAGACAACCGTTTTTTTTTTCACGAAAAGTGGTTCGTTTGGATGAATTCTATCGCCAGTTTTCAGCATCTGCAACTTCATCTTAACATCCTGTATAGTTCATAATATAAGGAAATTACAAATTCCCAACTGGCGAAGTTTTTGAGATACACCCCGTAATAAAAATGGTCTAAAACTGTCAACTTCGACGTCGACCCATTTATTTGTTTTTCTAAGATAAAGAATATAAAACAAAATTTCAGGTCTGTAACTCATTCCCTCTACGAGCTAGAGACAGGTGACATACGGACGGACAGAGCAGCAGCAGAAAATAAAGAAAATATGCAAAAAATACAAGCTAAGATATTTTTTGTTTCATTTTTGAAATATGTATTTTTGTTTTTGTATAAAAATCATAATATTTTTTAAATATGTAACTATTTTTGTTTTTGCATCATAATTATTTTTAATGATAATGATTTTTTTCCTTCAAAACGTAATTGAAAATATTTAACTAAAAACAAATTCAATATAACAATTTTAAGAAAAAATATTACGAATAAGTATTGTCTAGCTTTTTGCATGAACATTATTTTTTAGAAAACCGGCGTTTGAAAATTATAATCATTATCTCCACAATTCCAAAGGTCCATGTATCTTGGTGTACCGTATCTCCAAATGTCGACGTGATGGAAAAATTACAGTGACTGATTCGTAACCAGAATGGTTGATTTAAAACATAATATAATACCTTTGTTGCAGATAAAGTTTTATAATTTGTAGACTAGTATAATTGGCTTCTTATTATTATTGCAAGGTTAACCGCAAACAATGATTTATAACAACAAGACACTTCTATCACAGATATCCTATATAGAAGTGTAGCAATTTTCAAGGTATGTAAAACTTTCATTGGTAAACTTGATGAGAATGGTAAACTCCTAAAATATTTCTCTGAAAACTCTTGACGTGCGGTTTAGCAGCACAACTTTGAATATTAATGTAGATATGAGCAGCATCACTAGCCCAAGCCTAGTGCCAGTTCATCTCCGCCACCAATGCTCCGAGGCGGTTACGACAAACCGGTTACAGTCCGCCCTCGAAGACGCTCTACGCGATACCATCGTTCGTCTTCGTCTATTTTGCTTTATACCAGCCGACCAGCAACTGAGACCTATACGTCTTCAAAATAGCTACCGTGACGAGGGTCATGTTTAGCTGGATGAACTGCTTCACTTTGTAGTCACTACGCGCGTATAGAGAAGTGAATAAATCACTTTTTACGACCGCAACTTTCATTACGGTCAATTCTCATGGTCTGAGAACAACGACGGATTTTGGCGGTTGCAGACTCTATTTGAATTTTATTTCAGAGTTATCCATACATGGCTGGCGCCATTCTAAAATAAAGCAACTTACATAACAATTTATTCTAAATCAAAGCGGTTTTAAAACGTTTTTTTTCTACAGCTTACTTCCTAAAAATGAATTTTGTAGAAAGAAAGACGTAGTACGTATAGAATATGTATTTTCAGTAGTTTTCAAATTGTATTTGATGACGGTTTATGAAATATGTTTTGTTTTTTCTTCGGAGGGGGGTGATGGTGAATGAATAAACATACGTACGCGTTGGTACTAACATAGGTACTTACGTAGGTACTAACGTAGGTACTAACGTAGGTACTCTTACCTTATTCCAATGGCTTCTTTTAACCTTCTATTACGAATTACGAACCTTAAAAAAACTTCAAGTTAAATATAGACAGTTACTATTATTATTGTGAGTGGGCAACTAGGTAAACTTTAAATTTACATAAAGTTAGCACACTTAGCGTAAAAATATGTGAATTGCCTTATTTAACTTCTCTAAAGTAAATCGATATGACGTCATGAGCATCAGTCAAGCAAGCAGCAAGCATATTCGAAATTTGAAAATGATTGAATTTGTTTATAAATTTAGTAAATTGATGAGTGCGCGTGCGCTGCCCGCATGGCATCACGTGGCACGCGGTGCGGGCGGCGCGCGCCACTTCTTCTTTACCAACATACAAACATAAAACACATGCTGTTATCACTCCCTAATGTTGGTGTTATTAGGACGAGAACCCTCATCGCCCTAGATTTTCACACGCAAAGATTGACAATTTGTAGGGGTTGGATCAATACGCAATCTGTTACTTATAATACTATGTAGAGTTGCTTTTACAAAGATGGTATAAAAACAGATGCGACAAAAGAAAATTATTCCTATCGTAAGTATCGGAAAATAGACCGGTTCTTCAAAGGTTGTCTGTTTCACAGTGATAGACACTAATAGACAGGACTTCACAGGACAGCCAATACAATACATATACCTACGTACCTATAAATAACTATAACTGGTTTACGGCTTTGGTTAGTAACTCATCATGGGGAACGAGTACCTTAAGATTTAATGTAAAAGTAGAGGGACTTTTGTCTGACTCTCTATTCATTATGAAGATGACAAAGTGACGAATGGCTACGTAGTCGACTTGGCGACGATGTTTCAATCAGGCCCAGCCAGTGTTTAATACGCGCGACGCGACTTAGTTGAATCACAAGTGCGAGGAGTGTGACATACTGTTTGATCACAAAAACGTCGTGGCACGCTCCTCGCACTTGTGATTCAACTAAGTCACGTCGCGCGCGATTCAACACAATAATACGGGTGCTGGTGGGTACATAAGGGCCTTACTATTGCCAAATGGGTACTTTCTAAAGCCTACCCCTCGTTTACGGCCAAACCAAAAATAATGAAAAAATGTATTATGAATAATCAGCTCTTAGACAACATATGCAACATTTTTCTTTTTCATACCACCAAAACTTCTACACGAAAAAATGTATTAACTAAATGGTGTTTTTTGGCTTGAATTTCCTATTGCTTATAAGTGGCTTGGCCGATTGAATTCATTTATACTTTGATAAATAGATAAATTTGATAGCTATAAACATAATATAGGATTATTCAATCGAACAATCACGTCCACGTGAAAAGTATAATTTTCTCCTATTTCGCCCTATCAAGGACGCAGCGAGCGTCGTAACAGCCACTATGCATTGCGCGCTGATGTGAACGTTATTTCAATGTCGCTTCCGTTGATATTCGTTCTGACAAATATCGAGCTGCTAATTTGGCGATGGTAATCGCCTTAAGAAGTGTCCAGTTATAAAGCAGAATAATATAGGAAGTGACATTGATTGCAACTGAGCTTCTTGGTAAGATAACCGCAACCATAATCGATATCTGTTATGGGTCTGTCTTGCTTGTCTATTAAAATATTTAAAATAATCGCATGGCTCCCGTTCTTGCCGTTCCCGTAAAATTTCCTAAAATCCCTTTTTAGGAAGTGAGTATGTCACACTAGGAACTGTTCCTAGGTTCGGAACTGTCCCTAAGTTCAGCCGTTTGATCTACGCGTTGATACTCGTAGATCAGTCAGTCAGGGTATTCTTTAATGCGTCCGTACCCCTAGTATAAATGCGAAAGTGTGTTTGTTAGTTTGTCCTTCTTTCACGCAGCAACGAGGCAACGGATCGACGTGGGTTTTTGCATAGAGATAGTTTATGGGCCGGAGAGTGACACAGGCTACATATTATATATATTTATATATATGTATATATAAACATATAGTATGTATAAATACACAAAACAAGAGCTGTCTTCTACATACATTAAATAAACATAATTATGTAGTCATTTTGCATCTCGTTTTAGGCAATTTAACTGAAATTATAGCCATATATACCTAGTGTATTGGTTAAATTATAGGGATGGTATCTTAAGAAAATCTAAATTGTTTGAAACCATTTTCTTGAGAGTTCTTTGTCCTCTTTCTTTTGAGAACGCACGCTCGCACGGTTGGCTTTCATAGTTAACTTCGTACCAAAGCTTGTTTCCTCATTATGTGTTGAGACTTCATTATAATTAATGACAAAGATTATTATAAAAGAAATGTTTTGAAGCGGCAGCATACATCAGCGCGCCTAGTGTTTTTGTTAGCTGACAAAGATGACTGCTTGAAAGTTGAGAGCTTACTCTGTGTCTGAGAGGTTAGACAGAAGTAAACGAAAAAGCCTTTTGTTTTCGACGGACTAAGACTTCTAATGATACTTCAGGTTAGGGTCTAAAATTAAAAATTAAAAAGAACTCGAAATTCCTGCTTTTGGTGCATCGGTCTACCTCGAAATGTGACTGGAGAATTGATCAATTGATTAGTTAGTTCAAGTGTTGATCGATGGACGGCCTCGTTGTCGTGTCGAGTCGGTCGGCGAACCCTCAACGTTCCACCACAATTGGTTCCCAAACCGCGACCAATCACCAGGGGCACTGGCTTAAAGCCTTCCAGGTTGCATTTTTTCTCTTGGTGAAGGTTGAGGTTCTTCGTTTTGCCACAAATTTAATCTTGAAAATAGACGAATAATAATTTTCATTATTATTCACATTAATTTATTAAATATTTGGGTAGTTCTCAGCATACTAGTGTCCCATAATTGATTCAATGGTTCTTTGCGGCATTACCGAAAAGACGAGAAATTTTCTCGCGCTCTTTCGTGACCGCGGCGGGAAACATCAAATTATGGATGCGTTCACAGTTCAGCTTAGAAGAGACGCGGCCGACTGGAACATGACGAATTATGAGCGCTCTCCAAAGCCGGTCCCGTAATTATTGTGGACAAGGCACTTTTTTGCCTCTGACAAATAGTAAGCGGATGGAATGGCTCCGAAGCTTTGTGCCGCAGCTAATGACACTGGTCGGACCGAGCTCTAATATTAACTATTTCTTTTGTAGCAGGCGTTGCTGCGTTCGCGTCTTGGTGGAGCAACGACCTCTGCCTTTATTTGTTACATTACTTGAGCGTTAATACGAATCGAATGGATGCCGGTGATGGGCTCGAATTTCCTCGGCCCGTCCGACAGCTATCTGCTGTCACGCGAACCTCTTCTTTGATGGCTGTAAAATTATTTATGGGGTATTTTTAACGCGATGTGCGCTAGCGCATTTACACAAATTTATGGGAATTTAAATACTTTACTTGAAGCGTAACGTTGATTATTCGGACTCTCGCGCTTGGTAGTTGGACGACATAGAAATTTCCACACTACCATTTGGGTGAACACGAGAGTTAATTTGTTACTTTAATCGTTGTTCCAATTTATCTTATCTGTGGTTTTCTGTTTAGAAAACAAAAGAATATTAACAAAACAGTTTTTCTCAGATAAAGGTGTGACATGAAGCGTAAAATGCGATGGCATTTTGCGGGTTTTTGTTCTTATTTTGGAGATATTTTCGTTTTCAGTTGGAGCTTCCTCGAAGCAAGCTAGCAGTCCACAACTCCATTTTCGAATGTAGCAGTACCGATCGTTGCATGAATATTCCTTTGTGTCACTTAAGAAATTTCTTTGACTCTGAGAAATGCATAAATCACCAATCATCATTTTGCTTTAAACAATACAAATTAAAAACGAAATATCTGACTGGTTGCTCAATCAGATGATTCAAGTGATTCCAGGTATTGTCATTCACCAAATATGGCCAAAAGAGGCGCAGTAACAATATCTTTTGACACCTGAGTTGATTTTAGCAATATCGTGTTTAATTCTCTCCGAAATTCATCGCATGCAATATGAGAAGGTAACTTTAGGTGGTCTGAAGTAAGGTGGTAATCAGTTTTTAAAGTAATTTACGTTTTGATACGGTGATCAAATTATTGGATAACAAACAATGCCTTTTAAATTAGGGCAATTGGTTCTAAGACACTAGATTTAGATTTTATAAAAGAGCAAGCAGTCCCATATCAGTTTAATTTTGACCGGCCGCTGGCTAACGTGCGTCAGTGAGAATTTATGATACCAATTTACAGTTTAAAACACTCTAAAGAAGCATTTCTTGTCATGTTTTTAACACTCTCTTATTTATGACCCGTGCAACAGCCCTGCTATGATTATTACTCAGTAGCGTAATTGTATATTTTAAACTTTTTATTACAAACTTGAATCTACTTGAGCAGCGATTACGTAGCTAGCTAGCTTCCTTCAATATCATGTTTGCAATTATTTATTGAAGTATTTCATTCAAGTATTTTGTTGCCAAATTTTGCGATAAAAACACAGAACATAATAAAACAGACAGGAGCGGTTATTATGGGATGGAGTTTTAGGGTTTTACTTGACATGGATCTACTATGACATGACATGGTCATGGACTATGCTTTGTCGGTGGAGAAACAGAAGGGGTTACTTTATATTAACCATTTAATATTATTAAAGAGTCCTTATTTATTAGACACCAACGAAATACATATATACTAGACATAAAACTAAAATTAAATATACCTAAAATATAAATATTACTAAAAATAAAAAATAAAAAAGTAAATGTACGGCACCTATTAAAAATTAAGTTAAATAAAATATGCTGGCCAGATCGTCGCCATCGTTAGGAAAAGTACCCAAGAGGCTGGCCGGCGTTGCCTCGCTGGATCGCGAGGCTAATCCGTTGAGCAAAGTATGCCCCAGCCCTTGGGTTACCGGAGGTGTCGATCAGGCGCGACGAGACCTCCTTAAAGAATCGTCGCGCTTCTGGTCCCCATGGCCCGAGGGTCTCCACGCCGAAAGGTACAAATATGTAGCCTTCCCCTAGGGTCACATATCTGCGCCTCTTGGAGCCCTCCGCCGATGCCGCAGCCGCGCCCGCCACTTGGAGATAGGACGCCGCCACGGTATCAACGCATGTGGCGTCCCATACCAGCGACCTCCCATTCTTCCAGGGGATGAGATTCAATCCGTCGGGCCTCTTGCCAAAATAATTATTAAATGCGGTTTTAACACTCACGTGTAATTATTGTTGACTATACATATACAACGTGTAACAGAAAGGTGTAACCATATTTGAAGAGCTTATTCAGTCAATGATACAGAACAACTTTTACTATGGAACAAACCCTGAATCTCGAAAAAAAAAAATTTACCGTTTCATAGAAAAATGCAATGCCGCTCGGCCGAAATGTATGGAAGGCTAGATTTTTTTTTTGAGATTTCGGATTTGGCTCCATAGTAAAAGCTGTTCTATATCATTGACTGAATAAGCTATTCAAATATGGTTACACCGTTCTGTTACACGTTGTATATGCCAACTGTTTCACCGATACCATTTCGGCATATAGTCTACAATAATCAATCACACACACACGGGACTGTTAAAGCCGCATTTAGTAATAATAACAACCATTTTTCTCTCCACAAGAATAGGCTCTTAAATTGTGTTGATACTATGCAATTTTTATTTAGAAAGGAAATTTTTTGTACCGTTTCGTATTTACTAAGTACGGTCAAAAATCAAGATAAATACCAAAACAAATAACTTTAAAAAATCACATGAAATCATAGCAACATTCGATTACTAGAGGTAGATGCTCTCAAAGTTGTTTTTCTGGTCACAATTGATAATAAACTACAAAAACAAGGCGCTAAGTTACAAAATGCCTCTTCACCGAGTGGGCCAGTGGGCTGAACCCATAAATCTGGTTTGTTGCTAGCCGAGTATTTTTAGACCTCATTTTTTAACGCTTTTGTTGAATCTTGTTCTTGTGTATAAAAAGTTCACTACGGACTGTTGAGATAAAATAAAATTATGGTATCTTCTCTTTTACTGACTGCAGGGATACGGGAATACTGGCATTAGAAAGCTTCATTGATTTTACATGAAGTGTTTTATAGTTTTTTTATTATTATGGTAGCGAATAGCGTTGCCATCCATCCGGATAAAGCCGGACAGTGTTAGGCTTTTTGACCTCTTGTCCGGCCAAATTTGACTGGCTCCGGCCCGTCCGGCTTTTTTTAGGCTTTTTATATCTATCTTTCAGTTAGTTCAGTCAAAAACGAGCGAGGGAGACGAGACTCTCTGACTTGCCAAGACACGCAAATTCACATAAAAATATGTAAATTAAATAAAACTTTTTTGAAAAATGTGTGTTTTATTCAAATTTTTAGCGTTCGGCCTAAGGACTTGAAAGTCCGGCTTTTAAATACGTGAATAACTCGATATTTTGTCAAAAATCCTTTTTTTCTTAGCGTCCGGCCTTGGGACCCAATAGTCCGGCTTTTTAATTTTTAGAGATGGCAGCTCTAGTAGCAAACGATTAAAAGAAGAACTATGAAGGAATGTGAAGAATGTCGAGTTTTGTAGAGAGACCAAAACAGGCCCAGGCAGCAGGGGTCTTTGTTTTCGGAGTAACGTATAATAATAAAATGGCTAAGACGTAGGTAACTAAAAGGTCGCTTGGTGCCCATTACGGTCCGGGTCTTAACAGACAAAGATAAATAATCATCTACCCATCTCCACACTTATATTTAAAAACCTACCTACTCAATACATTACATATACACTTTTCTTTTTCTTTTTTTTCTTTTGTATTTTTTATTTCTTTTACTTCATTTGTCTGTCAATCATCCACTCCATTTTATGACATTTGTAACATATTATATTTATTTTACCTAATTCTACTGACGCCGACATCAAAAGTCGAAATATATCTGGAAGTAATTATTGTGATAATGTGTTTTTATAGAAATATATAGTTTAAACTAAATATAAAACTATAGATCATAATAGTACTGCAAGTGTCTAACTTGATGTGATCTCCACTGTACCATTGAAAAAGGCGAAAAAAAACTCTTGGAAATTTATAGGTAGTAGCATATTCTGAAGACTTTAATTTTAGTTTGAGTGCTATCAAAACTTGAAAATTTTCAAAGTAATTTAGCTTCTGTTCCTTAAGGGGCAGGTAGTCGCCAACGACCTTGAGTCGGCCTCTATCGGTCCACAGAAACTATATTGAAATAACGTTCATCAGCGCGCACTGCGTTATGATGTCGTTGCTGGGTCCCCGGATAGCGCAAAATAGGAGAAAATAATACGATGGATTGAAAATAATGGCGATGGACGGAAAATAATTTCCATAAATGATTTTTCCATATTTTCCTTGTATTTTAGTCCAAGAACCACACAAAGACCACCATATGTGGTTTCAAAGAAGTAACCGTGCTGTTTATTATACGCGAGAATAATTTTCTTAAATTAAGTTGTTTACTTGTTTATTATAGTTTATCTTAAGATACATAATTTTATCAATAGAGTCATTTTCGGATGACGCTGGGATGAGGCGTCTTAACAGACTACCTACTTTGCAATGAAATTAATTTAGTTTTGACAGCACTAAAACTAGAATTACTGCCTTCAGAATCTGCTTTATTTTCGAATAAAGACCAACATAAAACTGATCTCAAAAAAATTGTACCAAAAAGTTTTCTTGTTTTCGGAGTTTGTCGCCACGCCATACATTTAAATTTTTACGATATTTTCAAACTTTTCGTGTAATTCTTGTCTCTATGTATTTTATAAACTGAACGAAGTCTTAGTAGCAGACAAAAAACAAACAACAATAAAAAAAAAAAAGAAAATTCATCTTTTTCGTATTTCAAAACCTATTTAATTTGTTACTGTTAAATTGTTTTTCAAAAATATTTATACAAATTGCTTTTTAAGGTTCCGTACCCGAAGGGTGCCAAATGGGACCCTATTACTAACTAAGACATACCCCTCCGCTCGCTGTCTGTCCGTCCGTCCATCTGTCACAAGGGTCTACCTACACTATAGCTTCAGTCGTTATAGGTAGCCGGTTGACATTTTCACAGATTACGTGTTATTATAGCATCTTCCACGGCAAATAATAATACAATACAAAAAAAAAAACTCGAAAAAGTAGCATTTACAGATACAGATACAGATTTTATTAATAACGGTAAGTTACAGGTCATTTTCTAACGTTACCATGTTCCCCCCTTGCCTCCGAAACGAGAGGACCGGAAAATATGAAAAAAATCATGGTAATAAGTGATTATGTAAACATTACAGAAAAAATATACCAGTTAAGATATTAGGGTTCGGTACTCAGCGGGCGCCGCGAAATGTTAGACTGGCGCTACCTTTTTAGCGGCTTGTTTTTGTCGCCTCATGAGGCTATGGCATCTATAGTTCGCTATACACATTGTTGTTATTTCATCCATCCATCAGCCTAGTTCGTCCACTGCTAGACATAAGCCTTTCCAGGACTTAGCCACTCCCGGCGGTCATCCTGGAAGAATTGCACATACTCACACACGCTGGGCAGGCGGGTTGGTGAGCGTGGTGCCGGAACCCTCGCACCAGTGACGCCGCTGCCCGTCACCAGTCTGTTCCATATAAGGCGCGGCTATTAGGGATGGATATACCGCCATCCATCGGTCCCAGGCATGGTGGGCCTCTTGGTTTTTTGTCTATGGGCTGTCCTCTTACTTTCCCCCGAATTACTTCGAGGGGGTCTCCAAGTACGATGGTGGTACCTCCACAGTCGAGCCCGGCATCAGCTCTATCACCTGGTTGTTATTTATCATGAAGTTTTTAGGGTTCCGTACCCGTATTGTGTGGTGGTACGCGAATCCAACTGGCAATTGCCCAATTTTTATTTAGTAAAAGTGCTAAGTTTAAAAATTATAAAACAGAACATCACACTAAAAAATGCGTGTGCCACGGGTACAAAAAGTTTGCCAATTTAAAAATTTTATAAGTAGATACTAAGATACATATAATATATTCTCCTAAATAATTATAATTAAAATAATTTCTGTATTACTTCATGTTTCATGACACGGGAACTGGTAGTCTAGTTTATTACTAATAAAATCTAAAATGTAACTTTTAATGAATTTATGTTATAATAAAAACGTTATTTTAGTACCGGTATCAATATCAATACATATAGTAAAAAAATAGAACCCGGTGTGTCTGTACATTGAAGAAAAGTAATAAAAATAGAAAGGGGGTGACTAAAGAAGAGTAATAGAACACAAATCAGTGATCTTTAGAATTCTTTTCTGTCTGTCTGTTTGTTCACGCACATGTCCGAAACCAATGAACAGATTTGAATGCGTTTTTATTTATTATCATAGTGACCCTGTTCAACATGGCTAAAAGGGGGTGTTAATAAAATAACGATCGAGCCGAAAACGGGACAGAGTTGAATAAACTGTCGGTTGTCTTTTTATAGAAGCGATAAGCATAATTTGGATAGAACACGAGAGGAATTAGTGTAAGGTGGATTGAGACCGAGATTGCATGCGATGCGATGCTGATGCTGGTGTGAATATAGTATTTTGTGCAACGAACGAAGTGAGTTTTGTAATACCTTTGCACGAGTGTCCCAATGCCTAATTATGTTCAGTTGCACACAATACTTTAGCTACAACTATCAAAAATATAGTCTTTATTTATTATATTTTTAACTAAAAATTTTACGAAAAATGAGAATTTCGTTTATGAATCTCGGGCGCATCGTTCCGGTAACGCTGCCTTGAAGGCTAATCAGGATAAAGAGGGCGTGGCTTAAGAAATAAGGTCGGGACTTATTTCTCGTCTCTGTTGTTGATTCGTTTTCTAGCGGTATTATAATAGATTGGGCCAATCGCAGCGCAGAATCACGGTGTTATAATGCAATATTATAACAAACATCGGATAAACAATATAGGCGTTAGTTGATAATAGTACCATTAACAGTTCCATGATGGAACTACTTATAATTTTTTTATCACTAGTTCCACTTTATTTTATTGGCACTTACGAAATTTTTGAATCTCTGAAACAAGACGACCGAACAGTATGAAAAAATCAGGGTATCAAGAGTCAAGAGGACATGATAATGTTAAAAAACGCTACCTTTTTGAAGTTTTGTGTTCAAGCCACCTTGAAATGCAATTATTTTTCATTTATTCTTTATTTGCCATGATAGACGGTAACACGTATTTTGGGATTATTTCACCTGACTACCTATAACGGCAGACCAAGGGTCTTCAACCCGCGGCCCTCGGGCCACATGCGGCCCGCCGGGACATTTTTTGCGGCCCTCAGAGGCTAAGGAAATTTTCGTATATTCTATAAGACATTTTTAATTCACTTGTTTGGTTTTAAATTATTGTTGAGAAGGTATGTCTATGTGCGGCCCTTTGACAGACCTGGAATAGATTATTGGCCCTCCAGCTAAAAAAGCTTGAAGACCCGTGCTGTAGACGGACAGACAGATGACAGGGAAGGCTTAGTAATAGAATCCCGTTTGGCAATTGGGTACGGAACCCTAAAAGCAGGTCTCTAAGAATGAGGTACACGTCGTTCCATGTTTCACAGTAAGGTAGGAGTTGCTGTTTAAGACAGAAGTCAAGGTGCCGCCCATCGCCTTCCGGCATTAGAGGTGGTTCCATGAAGCTGATTCTTAGTACCGTTACTAGTTCCTTAGAGTTGAATGTAGTATAGAGAGAAAAGAAATAGTTTCTCTACCATAAGAAAATTAATAACAACTTTTGGGTTCAAATATTCCAAGTACCGTTACTGGTTCCTAAGAGTTGAACACGGGGATGGCGTGACACAAATTTTATTCGAGAACCTTAATCGCCACTTTTTGGAATAACGTAGTATTACCTAGTTAGTAAACATACGCGGCGCACACATATATTCACCCGTCTTTATACGGCCAACATAACACCGTATTTCTATGAAGCTTAGATGTAAAATACCAAACACGTCATGGCACTGTGCCAATGTGTGTAAAGAGCCATGACCAGCGGCCGCACTATGACACAATTAGGTCCGTGTTGATAATGTTTGAAAAAATATACATTGCGGCGTTAATATTTAAAAAAAATTCAACTACGCTGATGTCTGTTTTTTAGATGCCAGTCAGGAGCTGCTTGGTAAACTTGAACGTTTACAAAATCTGGGAATCAGGTTTATCTATGGACTAAGAAAATATGATCATGTATCTCAGTACCGTGAACAATTAAAATGGCTTCCCATTAAACAGCTTCAGTATGTTCATATCCTCTGTTGCCTTTTCAACATTTTAAAGAGTCCCACTTCTCCTCCATACCTCCGCGATCGTTATGAGTATATTTTCCTTAGAGACAAGCAAGTCAGGTCTCATACAGTCTCACTTTTAAAAACACCTTCTCATAACACCGGGGCGTATGGAAACTCTTTCACTGTTAAGTCCATCAAACTGTGGAACTCCCTTCCTCACACTATCAGGGATAGCCCCTCCATTGGTGTATTCAAAAGGAAAATAAAAGAGCACTATCTTCGACAACCTATCGTGTAGGTGTATGTATATATATCATTTATTGTGTACCTATTTATTTACTGAATATGTATTGTTATATTTATTTATACTATGTAGGCATGTAAATTTCATGTAGTTTGTTATTATTTTTAACTAATTAGGTATCTACTATTAATTTAATCTTATTTCTGTATAAATATTATCGTGCACAATATGAATATCTTATTTATTTTAAATATCCTTATCACCCTTGGTTTGCTGGAAGAAATCTCATTATTGAGATAAGCACGCCATTGTACATAACTTTTATTATATAATTTAGAATTAAGTTTTCTGTGTGCAACAAGAATAAATATAATATAGAATAATATTCTAACTCAATGTGTGACACTCTTTATAACCTGATTGTGAAAAACCCGCAAAAAATCGAAACAGAACACTTAAATAAAGTTTAAACATAACTTTTTAAATGCACAATTTTTGAAATTCTAATTTATAGAAACCAATGGAAACTTTGCGATGGCAACGTACACAATACATATGTAATAAGGTTTTGTTGAATAACTTTTAGGTGAATTTTAAATTTAAGATTTTACCAAAAAAAGGGGTTTTTTCGAATCCATTTACTCCACTATAACGTCATCTGCGTATTTCATTTTTGGGTAAATGTTTATTGAGTATTTGATTAAGATTCTCACTGAAGGAAAACGCGATTGGATGGAATTTTCTCGATAGAATTTAATTCCGAAAAGACCTCTAAATTGTTTTATTTTTTCCTGTAATTCTCAAATCCTAAATAATTTCATTGTGAAATTGCATTCAAAATGTGATATTATGTATTTGTAAAGTCTCCTTGAAAATCTTTTTGACAAAATAGCTCAGTACATTTTATATTAATAAAAAACCGACTTTTGCTACTTTTCCACGAATCCACTCGCACTGAGGGTTTTTTCGCATATGGAGTAACAGGGACGCTAAAACTTTTACATATCGCCTTGTGTGCTGTTATGATTAATTAGAAAATGGCGGGTTTATCACAGTCCAGCCACAAAATAGATACAACCAGAAGGCCGACTCGACGGCGACGGAGCGAAAACAGACGCACACATGCATACATGCGTACCTACGATGATCTCGGCAGAATTTCGTATTGGCATTCACCCGAGTATCTTCGAGATCGTCGTACGTACGCGTTTATGTGTGCGTGCGCCTGTTTTCGCTAGTTATTCGGAGTAAACATTCTGTAAGTGGTTATTTTGTTGTCCAGCTGCGAAACTGCTCATAAGTAGAATCGAAGAATTTCAAAATCCTTGGTGTAAAGCCGCTAGATTATGACCGTAATGTAATGCAACCGCGATGGTAATTACCCTTCGCTTTGTACCGCACAATGGGTACATATTGTACCGACCACTTAGCTCTGTACAGGCATTACTTCGTGTTTATGGTTCAGGGTCCATTGTTAACGAAATGGCCGTGTCACACACGCGTGTATGCCTGTAAGTTATGCCTGATTTTAATAGAAATTTGGAGATCATAGTTTTGACTCAGGTCCGTTTACTATGGTTAAAAGGTCATTTTAATAGGTTGGAGTAGCTGAATGCGTATTCTACGCGGTAATAGGTCTTTGTTTTACTTAGATACCAACTCATCAGCATGATCTGATTAGGTAATTTCCATGATATCTACTTGACTTCCATTCTTGTATTACAATAGGCAAATCAATGAATAGATGTATTTTACTATTTCCCACTCAAACTTCCCGATTCCAAAATTTGATTAATTTCAGCTTTGTCCAAATGTAAGAAACTTTTTATATCAAATGTCAAATCTTCCTTTTAGCCAGCGGGGTATCTCAGATCTTATAAACAAAACATGTACTATTTCCAAATCTCAATTCAAATACAACTCCGCAATAAGATGGGGCATCGGTTCAATAAAATCGCTGTGAAGTTCATCGTAAGGACCTACCAAATTGACTATGCCTTCAGTAGAAGCAAAAATGACTTCTATTCTAATTCACATAAGGTTATGAGCAATAGTGTTTCCTACAAAAGGTGTAGACGCAGAGAAAGCGTTGATCGTGAGTACTACAATGGCTTTTGGTTCTGCACGCTGCGCTTGGAATCTCAACAGATCATCGTAAATAACCTGGAAAACAATTTTTTTTTATCACAATGAACAAAACCCAAAAGGTACAAACGCAATAAAACGTACATTTCCGACCCAAGTTGACTCAGCCCAGTTACCGCATACCATAGACTTAGTATATCCTAAGTCTATGCCGCATACACTATTGAAATAAGAACGAATACCTATTCGAGAACATTTGAAAACTATTAAGGAAAATTAAGGCGAGGGTTTCCAGAGAAATCGGTCCTGCTCCAACGAAGCGGGCCGCTTAGAAATCTCGCGATTTTGAAGTATTTTTATTTATTATTTTGGAATGAGAAGGATGGGGTTTTAATATGACGGCCGTACCACGTTTATTTTGTTATATAAGTTTTATTCTCCAAAACCTAATCTCAAATAAAATTATATTTACGAGTACATCATAGTTTAGGCCTATATTTGCGTTTTTATCGGATGCAGGAAAATACAAGTAACCGCGTATCGAACGCCCGAAATATTAATATCAAAGAGTGAAATAAGATATAATATATTGTTTCCAAAATTTTATTATCACTATTTCACGGTTTAAAATGGGTTTGAAAAGAGAGCAATTGAGAAACCCCGCCATAATTAAGCTACTTAGTTGATGGCGTATGGAAACTATTGGCAATGTCATCTAAAGAGAATTTTGTCTACTCGTGGATGTCATAAAAGGCGACTAAGCTGTGGTATTGTCACGAGTCATAAAGTCATCGGATCGTACGTGGGCACCTTTTTACTGGTGATAAGCTTCGGCCACGACTTGTTACCACCGTCATGAAAAAACCATGAATGACGAATTCACGTTCAAGGAATGACGTAATGAATGGCCGTACCGAGGGAGTGGGTCTAGGCAGTTGCGTAGTGTCAGGCATTCGTCCCTCAAAGGCGGATCCAGGGGTCATGACCCCCCCCTGGGCCTAGTTTAACTTTTTTTCTCTATACAGACACCCCAAATTTACCTAAAATTGCACAAAATTTAATATATATTTGGACTAATTCGGAGCCTGTGAGCCCCCTGGCTCGCAGGCTGGATCCGCCCTTGCGACCCTTACCGACTTTCGTAGATTTCTGCGGAAGTCCCAGGAAAAACTGATTCAAGGGCCCGTTATCTCTGACAATGTGCACCACATTTTTGAAAGTGAAAGTGAAATAAATTTATTTGCCCAAAAAAAACACAAAAAGAAAAAAAAAGAGTACAACATAATGCAAAATGGTAAAAAGGAGCAAACTCAGCACATACTACAAGTTGAAGCAACTTGCAGCGCTGATTTTCAGTTTGCCCCTTTTGAAACAAGAAGAACTGAACTCTATGTTCTTTTATTACAGTTTAAAATAGCACGCTCTGAGCCGTGGCTGTTACGACGACGGAAACATCGCGCGCTCTTAAAAAACACGTCTGTCGCTCAAAAAACGTTTTTACAGTAAAATTTTCAGAAAACTATCCACAAAGGTACTTACTATATTACATTTTCCTGTAATTTTCCCACGATTTAAAACGAAAAATGCATGAAAAATCTACCAAGTTTCGTTTTTTTTTTTCGATCGAGCAAAGTATAACGTATCTCATTTTAAACCGCAAAAAAAAACTGCAGAAAGAATATCTAAGATATTTTTTTTCAGACTATCACAATTTTATGGTTTAAAATGAGCCAGAAACGAGACAAAATTGGGATAAGCCCCCATGAACGCCTCGTCTGCCGTCACTCTCCCAGTTTCTTGACGAACGCACTTCATCCTAGGTCTTATCAACGCTTTCCATGAGGCACATGTCATGGCAAGCGTAAGCCAATTGTACGTAAAAAATTAAACAGATATTTGTGTCGATTCGGCGTAACACGACTTCACTTATTTGACAGGACTAACCTTAGTCCTCTGTTTTTCTTTCTTTATCAAAAAGACATGGACAGAACGCTTAAAGTGAGTTTAGTCCTGTCAAATAAGTTAAGATGTGCTACACCGAATCGACACCAAAATCTTATAAAACATCCTAACACATAACCCGTAAAATAGCTATAAATATCCGTTGGGACTGGCACTATTTCCGTTATAACACAATCCGAAGTGATCAGTAAGGACCTAACCAGCCCGATGTTACTGGATAGTCCAGGAACTTTGACCTGCAAGACGCCGTTCGATAGAAGCCATTGTACTTGCAGAGAGTGCTACGAGCGCTTACAGACACGCCTTTCGAGCTTTGTTCGTGTCGAACACGGGCAGACGGTTCACTGATCGAAAGCATAGACTAAGTATTACTACGTATCATAGACGAATGCTACGTATGGACTATCAGTTCCCATACATCAATTTGTAGCCACAAAAAAGGTATAAAATTCTATCGAAATCTAGATGGCGTTGCTAAATCCTCTAACGAGCACGATGCTAAACAAGACCGATTGGTGACGCTAGTGGCACAGCGATGTCAAGTAAGATAAAAATAATTCCTACTTCGATAATAGATGGCGCTGAAATATTCACTGTTAGTGTTGTCAACTTAGCGCCATCTAGTTTTTCTAAGCAAAACGGTTATAGCATGTTTACTTGCAGCCAATTAAACAAACTATGCTTATTTGCAACACTTGGCGACACCTAGTGTCTTAAGGGCGCGTAAAAAAATTGCTACTCCTTGATGTATTGGAGTTGTCGGTCTATCTATACGTAGTAATACTTAGTCTATGTCGAAAACACGTCAAGTACCGATACTCTTGTAACGTAGCACACGCTTTTTGTTGAAACAATTTAAATGGTGGGAGTGGAATAGGCAGAAGTACGGAAAAAAGGCTGTAACAAACATAATATACTTGCGGATTCCGTCAAAGAAGAAATAATCTAGTTGAAAATACGGTTTATTACGAAAACGCGACGGAATGTTTTGTTTCGGATTCCATTCATCATCGCCAAAACACATTCGATTTAGTCTTTCCCGTCAAGCTGCGGCCGGTATATCGAAATTCATTTTTGACAAAATCCCTTAAATTTAGGAATACAATCCTGCGCTGGAGAGAAGCACGGAAAAAAAGAGCAGAAACACCAAATAAGAATAACTTGGATAAAATTATAGGCATCCATCAATACTAAAAGGATTATAAAATAATAATCAATGAAGACTAAAACAAAGTAAAAGAAACATGCTCGGTAGAAGTTGGATACTTACTAAGATACAACGACTTCATAACAAAGATAATAATAGGCCTTTACCTATGAAATTGCCGAAACTTTCTTACAGATTCATGAGTTCATAATTCCTGTATTCAATCGCTATTTCAATTATTTGTTTTTTGTTTGAAAGTTGATTTCAAGGCTTTGCATCTACTTACTAATTAAATTTTTATTTTCAGTTCGATTATAAAAATTTAATTTTCAAAAACAGTTCGTCCTAAATGCCATCCATTTCCATGATAAGATTCGTAATGATTTTTTACAGCTGACACTTCGCAAAAATTAAATTAATATTGCTGTTAGCTTAATGTTGTCTCATTCATACACATAAGAATTAACATAATTTGGATTTGATATTCTTAAAAAAATGCAAAAATTTTAGTACTGAAAATTGGTTTCCTCCAAATTCTCTATAGAAAACGGCAATTTCATGGGTAAACGCCTAATAGAAGGAAAAACTTAAATGAAAAATGGCCGAGGAAGACCAAGAAGAAGATAATCCAGACCCAAATTATCATCCACCCAAAGGTTGTCTGGATGAAATCGCCCTAAGCGATAAAACGTGGGCGGTTTGTTGTTTGGTTGTTGCCAAAATCTACTCACCCTTGTATTGTCTACTGTTTTTCTTTTAGTGCATAAATGTTATATGTGGACAAAAACCAAGCAAGAGTCGTCTTGTACTAAGAATTAGCATAGCCAGAACTTAAGGGGCTCCAAAATGCTTAACATCAGTTTTGCATTGGAATCAGTTCTGAAAAAAAATATGGCGTGTTTTTTGACTGAAGTTAATTATTAATTACACTTAATAAATAAACATACTTTCAATCTTCTTTTAATTATATTACTTTTAAAAAAGCATGAATTTCACGAAAAAAGCGATTCGGTTTCCATATTTCACAACCAATTGAAATGAAACCAACACATCCTGAAGTATCAGGTAGTAAACTAGAAAAAAACATCTTTATTACAATTAGAAATTATAATTAATGTCCTAATGTAGCCGTGATTTCAAAATAACTGAAGTTTTGCGTGCGCGGTATCTGATTAAAGCAGGATAGACAGATACTAAACAAAAGCGTTACAGCAGGAATGAGTTTTTGCATTGTGCAGCCCCTTAATGGCGAACGAAACAATGACAAAGACGATAGTGATGATGAAATCTGATTTCCAACTATCGAATGGACGCGTCCTGTAGTGAAATATCAGTATATTTTTTATAATAATATGTTGAAAAGTATTTTTTTTTTTAAATTTAGAATTAAATCCAAATTTACAGTTTAATATAACAAAATATCCAGAATCGGAGCACTCTGCATGATAACGCCACCTACCGCCGCGCCGGCTGACTAAATGTTCATGATTTAAAATATAATTTTTTTATATTTTTATACCAATATATGTCAGCGGTTTTCTAACTTCAAATACCTAAAATATGTCATATAACAATTTTATATATTCACCTGATGACGACCCCACTGAGGGGTCGAAATATATAGCGCTAAAAACCATTATTTATGTGGAATATAACATACAAAAAATATATTTTTATAGTAACTGATTAATTAGTTATAGCAAAACACAAAACTTTTAGAATTATTTAAAAATTCCTATTACTACCGAAGTTAGCGATAGTCATATTTACCATTTTTAGAATAAGTCGTATAAGATGACGTCACGAGACATGCCGTTAAGCTCACTTTGATTGCCAATAACTTTGTCATTTTTTGAGATATCGAAAAAAATATTTTACTACTGTTTTTAGCTTTTTGAACGCAATTGATTTGCATAAAAATGTTCATGTAGGAAACGGCTCATTATCTCATTATTTGTTTTTCAACTGTCATCTCGTTTCCTCGTGTTTGTTCTAGTTTGGAAGGCGGGAGTCGAGTGGGAGATCCGGTTACTTTTTAGGGTTCCGTACCCAAAGGGTAACCAACGGGACTCTATTACTAAGACTCCGCTGTCCGTCTGTCACCAGGCTGTATCTCTTGAACCGTGATAGTTAGACAGTTGAAATTTTCACAGATATGAGATGATGTATTTGCCGCTATAACAACAAATACTAAAAACCAAAATAAAATAAATATTTAAGGGGGCTCTCATACAACAGACATGTTTTTTGCCGTTTTTATAGATAATGCTAAGGAACCCTTCGTGCGCGAGTCCGACTCGCACTTGGGCGGTTTTTATATCCGGGGAACTTCGATCATCAACAAAATAAACAAGTCTGAGTTAAAAATGTACTAAATAATTATAACGCCTGCCACATTGGTAGTTTCTGTCGTGTTCAATGATATTAATATCATTGGTCGTGTTCTATTCCATCAATCAGCGGCACGCACACATGCACCCTGCTGCCCGTCTTCGCGCTCTAAACACCACAAACCTAGTATCTGAGACGACCATATAAGTAAAATAGAAAATTTCAAAATTTTTATTCTCTTTTTTTTGTGTTTCGGCGACGGCTGCTATTTTAAGCGCCACTTTTTGCCAGTAAATTTAGATTCTGACATGGTTAGTTATTTAGACTTTCAGACGCCGCCGTTTGTTCATCACGCATGGTACAATAAAAAAAAGAAAAAAAAAAGTTCTTATAACATTTTCTTTTTTGAGTTTGTCATAGAAAAAAAAACCGTTTTAACCCAAGTATCTAAAAGTCTTAATCCAACGTTGGCAATTTAGGTGATGGTAGCCTGTGCAGTACAAGCCTCCGATGGGGATATTGTTTTCGTTTACTCATCCATCAGTTCGTCGATTTACAAAGCAAAGATTACTGTCCATTGTCCAACCGTCAATGTTGCAAATGGCATTGGATGTCAGAATCACTGTTGCTCAAATTTCTTATTGATGTCAAAACTTTAATCTGCACTTTCATTTGAAAATTAGTGATTGGCCCTAACCTCGCCCTAACGCTTATGGAGGCGTCCATAACTCACGTGACTAGAGTTGCCAGGTGTCCGGCTTTACCCGACGTGTCCGTCTTTTAAGGCGAAATGCGAAAAAAATACGGGTGTTTCTTTCTGTGTATTTCGTGAAATATATATAGTATATGCATTCTGATTATATACTAGGGTTTTGAAATTGGAAAACATGTTTGGATAAATTTTCCTCGATAGAAATAATTGTTGAAATAAGGTCTTCAAACACAATTTTTCTCCTCGTTTGACGAATAGGAACCATATACAGAACTCAAACATATTTTATTAGGTGTGTTTCAACAATATATAGAGATTTGATATTTGAAATTTCGCTAGCTATTTTAGTTTTTTTAATAAAAATATAAAACCAACTTTTTTCCCTTTTCCCCTGAATCCGCCCCTCGCGATTTTTCGCTAAGAGTGACAGTGACAAAAATAAAATTCGCATAGCCTCTTAACAGTCGTTTCCTGCCAAGTATATACAAGTCCGACCTGTCTGGCTTTTGTTAGGCTTTTGGTCAATTATTAAAATAAGCAATCACATTTAATCTTCTTAAATTAATTAAGAAGATAAACTGTGATTGCATAGTTTTAAAAGAATGAGTATGAAGATTGTTAGCTATTTAATTCGGTTATAATTGTTTTAGTTACTTTCAATGCAAGGAAGTTACAAATTACTTCAACAAGAACAAACTGTGGTTCGTAATAACTAGGGATGCAACGATTTGGCTCTTACGATTACGATTAAGATTAGTAAACTAATCGTTATTTATTACGATAACCAAGGCATAACGATTATAAAAAAAAAACAATTTAGTAAATTTCAGTGAAAACTCAAATCATTATTTTTTAATTGAAGTTTATTTTAAGTAGACAAAACTGAAAAACTTCTGTATCTCGAAAACTACAAAACTTTGCAGTAAATTCAGTTAAAAAATTTTCAAAATCACTTCCTTTATCATCCCTGAAAATATTTACATCGATGTCCCAAACACCCTGTATACAAGGTGTAACAGAAAGGTGTAACCATATTTGAAGAGCTTATTCAGTCAATGATTTAGAACAACTTTTACTATGGAGCCAACCCTGAAATCTCAAAAAAAAATCTGCCCTTCCATACATATCGGCCGAGCGGCATGGCATTTTTCTATGAAACAGTATTTTTTTTTTCGATATACTGGGTTTGTTCCATAGTGAAAGTTGTTCTATACCATTGACTGAATAAGCTCTTAAAATTTGGTTACACCTTTCTGTTACACGTTGTATACAGCGTTTAGTTGGCGTACAACCTTACTTGACATAACTTGCCCTTTGAAACGTACTAATTAAATTGGTATATTGACAATAACTAATACGACTTGTGTACAATATGTCTTTCAATTTAAATGGAAAGTAATTTAAGAGGTGATTCAGTATCGTTAATACATGATATGCCACTGCAAAGCACTTTTTTTTTTTTTACTTCTCAGTACAAAGTGGTCCGATCAGCTGACTCAGTTTGTATGGAGAAGTGAAGAAAAAGTTCGCGCAAAAAAAGTACTTTGCAGTGGAATGTGATGTATTAACGATACTGAATCACCCCCTAAATTACTTTCCATTTAAATTGAAAGACCTTATACAACGTGTAAAAGAAAGGTGTAACCATATTTGAAGAGCTTATTCAGTCAATGGTATAGAACAACTTTTTCTATGGAACAAACCGTGTATCTCGAAAAAAAAAAAAAAAAAAACGACATTTTCATAGAAAAATGCAATGCCACTCGGCCGAAATGTATGGAAGGACAGATTTTTTTTTTGAGATTTCAGGGTTGGCTCCATAGTAAAAGTTGTTCTATACCATGGTCTGAATAAGCTCTTCAAATATGATTACACCTTTTTGTTACACGTTGTATACAGCGTTTAGTCGGCGTACAACCTTACTTGACATAACTTGCCCTTTGCAACGTACTAATTAAATTGGTACCGTAAATCAATATCGCGAGCCTGATTTGAATAAAGCGTGCCGTCAACATACCTTCGTTTCCAATTGAATGCATTGCCTCATTATCTAGATATCTATTTTATTAACCTTTCACTATATTTGAATAATAATAGAATTATGATCGAATCGGAGTCAAGGCTTCGTTTAGTTCCATAAAATTTCGATAGACTTGTGTATCCGCTTAATTACAGTGCCTTTTGTTTTATGGCAATAATAAACATTACTGAACCGAAAAATATTGGGTTCTTGCAACAAAATGTCTCTTTTGACATTTAATAATGAATTAGTGTCCATGTCCAATCAAGTCAGTTCAAATATAAATATTGAAATTTATATATGACTTGACTAAGCGTTTACAATGAAATAGTTTGTAAAGAACAAACAAGGGTGGTCAATGGTCATGTACAATGCTTTTAACACACCTGGGTATTATACTCTAACAAATTTATATAGGACTTGACTAAGCGTTTACAATGAAATAGTTTGTAAAGAACAAACAAGGGTGGTCAATGGTCATGTACAATGCTTTTAACACACCTGTGTATTATACTCTAACAAATTTATATAGGACTTGACTAAGCGTTTACAATGAAATAGTTTGTAAAGAACAAACAAGGGTGGTCAATGGTCATGTACAATGCTTTTAACACACCTGGGTATTATACTCTAACAAATTTATATATGACTTGACTAAGCGTTTACAATGAAATAGTTTGTAAAGAACAAACAAGGGTGCTCAATGGTCATGTACAATGCTTTTAACACACCTGGGTATTATACTCTAACAAATTTATATAGGACTTGACTAAGCGTTTACAATGAAATAGTTTGTAAAGAACAAACAAGGGTGGTCAATGGTCATGTACAATGCTTTTAACACACCTGGGTATTATACTCTAACAAATTTATATAGGACTTGACTAAGCGTTTACAATGAAATAGTTTGTAAAGAACAAACAAGGGTGGTCAATGGTCATGTACAATGCTTTTAACACACCTGGGTATTATACTCTAACAAATTTATATAGGACTTGACTAAGCGTTTACAATGAAATAGTTTGTAAAGAACAAACAAGGGTGGTCAGTGGTCCTGTACAATGCTTTTAACATACCTGGGTATTATACTCTAACAAATTTATATAGGACTTGACTAAGCGTTTACAATGAAATAGTTTGTAAAGAACAAACAAGGGTGGTCAGTGGTCATGTACAATGCTTTTAACACACCTGGGTATTATACTCTAACAAATTTATATAGGACTTGACTAAGCGTTTACAATGAAATAGTATGTAAAGAACAAACAAGGGTGGTCAGTGGTCATGTACAATGCTTTTAACACACCTGGGTATTATACTCTAACAAATTTATATAGGACTTGACTAAGCGTTTACAATGAAATAGTTTGTAAAGAACAAACAAGGGTGGTCAGTGGTCATGTACAATGCTTTTAACACACCTGGGTATTATACTCTAACAAATTTATATGGGACTTGACTAAGCGTTTACAATGAAATAGTTTGTAAAGAACAAACAAGGGTGGTCAGTGGTCATGTACAATGCTTTTAACACACCTGGGTATTATACTCTAACAAATTTATATAGGACTTGACTAAGCGTTTACAATGAAATAGTTTGTAAAGAACAAACAAGGGTGGTCAATGGTCATGTACAATGCTTTTAACACACCTGGGTATTATACTCTAACAAATTTATATATGACTTGACTAAGCGTTTACAATGAAATAGTTTGTAAAGAACAAACAAGGGTGGTCAATGGTCATGTACAATGCTTTTAACACACCTGGGTATTATACTCTAACAAATTTATATAGGACTTGACTAAGCGTTTACAATGAAATAGTTTGTAAAGAACAAACAAGGGTGGTCAATGGTCATGTACAATGCTTTTAACACACCTGGGTATTATACTCTAACAAATTTATATAGGACTTGACTAAGCGTTTACATTGAAATAGTTTGTAAAGAACAAACAAGGGTGGTCAATGGTCATGTACAACGCTTTTAACACACCTGGGTATTATACTCTAACAAATTTATATAGGACTTGACTAAGCGTTTACAATGAAATAGTTTGTAAAGAACAAACAAGGGTGGTCAATGGTCATGTACAATGCTTTTAACACACCTGGGTATTATACTCTAACAAATTTATATAGGACTTGACTAAGCGTTTACAATGAAATAGTTTGTAAAGAACAAACAAGGGTGGTCAATGGTCATGTACAATGCTTTTAACACACCTCGGTATTATAGTCTAACAAATCAACCGCAAAAATAACGCAATTGACCTTTGTTAGCATAGTTGCCTTTTTAGGGTTCCGTAGTCAACAACAAGGAACCCTTATAGTTTCGCCATGTCCGTCTGTCTGTCTGGGTATGATTGTTGCATTTTTGGCTATATTATTTACTGAAATATAAATATTAGTATGTATTTTCTGAAACACTAATTTATTGTGCAATATTACAAAATAACTATTGAAATAAGTAGGAAATTGCAAATTGCAATTAAATTGAACTTTCAAGTTAGCTGTTAGGTACACGTTGTATAGTGTGGGGAAAATATTTTATTACTATTCCTAGTAAAATTATTTTGACATCCCCTAAAATCCCTGTTTAGTAAATAATTGTGTCGATTCGGCGCAACACAATTTAACTTATTTGACAGAACTAAACTTAATTTGAGCCTTCTTTCTTTTTCTTTCCGTATCGAAAAGACAAAGACAGAACGCTTAAAATAAGGTTAGTCCTGTCAAATTAGTTAAGTTGTGTTTAGCCAAATCGACACCATTATCGAAATCGTCACAAGCATTTAAAAGGTAAGGTTGAACAATCTGTGCCTTAGTAGTACCAAAGTAGCTTTTTTTTTATTTAGCTGCTGAGTTGAGGAAGACGCTTCTTTTTATGAGGAGAGAGAATTAACTCCATTTTACGAGGCATTACTTACGTTTACGTTTCTCTTATAAAATTGCTTTGTTACTTTCAAAATTTGCTAATCCTATAACCTATAATCCTATTAACCCTAAGTTAGTCGATCTTTAATTAATCGGATTATCGTAATTTGAAACCTTGTGGAGGCTGATCAGCTGGGCGGCTGTCCCCCCCTAAAAGAAATCCCTAGCTACGTCAATGATCGTATCCTTGTCGGAGTTTTATTTTCATTTTCAAATTAAATGTTATATAATTTATACTGTAAGGTGTGACTCCTTGATGGAACTTCATTCTAACACTAATCAAAGTCTTCTTGTACGAGTTCCACTATTTTTATTTACTTAATTATTGCGACTAGTTTCGCCTATTTGACATCGTCGGGCTGATTGGAATGTTGAAAAACTGTTTACCTATTCCAATCAGCCCGACGATGTCAAATAGACGAAACTATTCGCAATAATTAAGTAAATAAAATAGTGGAACTCGTACAAGAAGACTTTTATCAGTGTTAAATATTATCTATATCTTATACTTTGTTGGACTAGGCCAGGGGTGTCCAACATAATTCTATGGTGGACCAGATTAGATATTTTTTACATTGTGGCGGGCCAAAACAGATACTTTGTCTTTTAGAAATGCAGGGGAGATGTAAATAAAACACAAATTTAGTTAGGCGGTACCATGAAATATATTGAATTTATTGGTTGCTTTTGAATACACATAAGCAAATAAATATTAATGGGATAGTTGATATTTTTTTTGTTTGCATAGTGTGTCTATATCAGGCGATATTTTAGATGCCGCAATGCGGAGAAGGCCGTTTAGGTGGTCGTCCGTCAATGACGATCTTGTTTTTGACTTTATATGTTTCATGCGAGAAAAGAACTGCTAGCAAGTATATGTGCTTACAAAAAGAGAATGATAGAGTAATATTGTATGAGTATAGATCAGAGTGTATGAAAACAACTGCGTTCGCGGGCCGGATGAGGGTGTCTGCGGGCCACACCGTGGCCCATCCGTTTTCCATCTCATCTTAGACAATTCGGTACTATTTAATAGCTTTATTCCTGTATGTATGTAGCTGCCACAAAAGTGTACAAAATGTTTGTGGTGTCGGCTCACTCGTTGCTGCGCGTACACATTTACCATTTCCTATTTTCATTAGGTACATTGCAAAGTAGCTGTTACTACAGTCAAATAAGGATCTAATAACATATTTTTACTTTTAAAGATAGGTTTGTATCTTTGTAATGGTGCGGTTTCAGCCGCAGAGACCCGGGCATTCACCCGTTACTTTTATAAAGGACCACCATTTCTAGAATCATGGGATAAATCTTAGAGGTTGGTGGTACAGGTCATTATGGATTAACACTTGGTGCCGATATTTAACGTGGTTAACTTTAGCTACAGTTTCTTCAATCTTGAGAAAAAAAATCCAACGCCTAACTATAGCATAAATAATTAATTCGAGTCGCACGTTTAATCTGTCCAAACCTTGTTTCACTATGTCATAACAAAACATAATATGTATAAAAAAAGGACTTCTAAAGCACAATTAAATATCAACCTAACCCAGGTGAACTACTTGCAACAAGCAACTTAACCCTGGTGAACTGACTTTTAATGCTATGTTCTCCTTGTCCCATCAAACTATAAAGATAAGGTCATAAATGTACAGTGGCGTATTTTAAGATTTGGTGCCCTAGGCCTGTAAGGTTTGCCGTCCCATAATGAACGAAAAAAAAGCAATAATATTTCTATAATAAAGGAAAATGAAATCGAGCAGTATGTTGATGTGGGCTGAGAATAATGATAATGAATGAAAAAAAAAACTAAAAAGCCCATACAAAAAAAATAAACACCATTTATTCAACAATTATATTTTTTCCTATGGACAATTTTTTTTTAAATGACAGTATCTAAAAGATTGATAATGAAAAGCACCCAAAGCTGAGCGCCTGCCGCCCCGGGCCTAGGCCCTTTTGGCCCTAGGGTAAATACGCCACTGCATTATGTAGCATAAAAAGTTAGTTAACATGGGTACCGCGCGCACCAACCTGCCTGCCCAGCGTGTGTGAGTATGGACATTACTTCCAAGAGGACCGCCAAGAGTGGCGAAATCTTGGAAAGGCCTATGTCCAACAGTGAAAGAAAAAAAAAAGGCTGATGGATGGATGATGGATGGATAACATGGGTTATGGGTTGCTTAGTGTATGTAACGAAAAGTTGCTTGTTGCAAGTAGTAAGGCGATATGTAAAAAGTTTTAGCGTCCCTGTTACTCCATATGCGAAAAAATCCTCAGTGCGAGAGGGACAGATTCGTGGAAAAGTAGCAAAAAGTCGGTTTTTTATTAATATAAAATGTAATAAAGATGCTATCAAAATTTCGTTTAACCAGGTCCTAGATACTGCTAAAACCCATCTAATACAATATAGTTGCAGTCTATATGTAATTCTAAATTGTCAAACCAGGAGAATTGATGTCGAAAAGGACCTAATTTCAATAAATACGAGTATTTCTATCGAGTCGAATTTCTCCAATCGCGTTTCTATTTTAACAGATCCCTAGAAAAAATATCCAAAAATAATATACTATTTTATCAAAATAATACATTATTTACTGAAGTAGATATGCAAGTCCTTAAAGTGTCGATTTTTTTTCCGTGGCGCCTTATTGCTTGTTGTATCTATGATTTACTTGAATTAAGTTGCTTGTTGCAGGTAGTTGACCTGGGTTAAGTTGTTTGGTTTCTGTAGTTAACCTGGGTTAAGTTGCTTGTTGCAAGTAGTTAACCTGGGTTAAGTTGCTTGTTGCAAGTAGTTGACTTGGGTTAAGTTGCTTGGTTTCTGTAGTTAACCTGGGTTAAGTTGCTTGTTGCAAGTAGTTGACCTGGATTGGATTAAGTTGTATGGTGCAAGTAGTTAACCTGGGTTAAGTTGCTTGTTGCAAGTAGTTGACCTGGGTTTAGTTGCTTGGTTTCTGTAGTTAACCTGGGTTAAGTTGCTTGTTGCAAGTAGTTGACCTGGGTTAAGTTGCTTGGTGTATGATTTGGGTAAGTTGCTTGGTGCAAGTAGTTGACCAGCCCCCCTATTCTGTATCTTTAGTTGCCAACTGCACGAAGTGCCTATCATCAAAAACATAGCTAAAAACTGAAATTTCAAAATTGCCTTTAGTGGGTATTGAACTATTAACAATCTGTGTCGTCACTTCAAGTGCGAAAATATCCTTAGGACATCGGAATTCGATAGTATATCTATGTTTCTGATGATAGACACCCAGTCCAGAAGGCAACTAGAGATACACAATAGGCCCGCTGGATTGGATTAAATTGCATGGTGCAAGTGGGTCTCAGAGATGATTTGTGTCTTTACAGATGATACAAATTGATTGTCTTTACAGATGATATCTACAATAGTCAGCGCGGTCAGCGGTCAAATCATTTTTTTTTATATAATGAAACTTTTACGTACAGCAATTCGCGAACAATAGTGTTAAAAATCAATTTTCCTAACATATCTGCCTCTATAGACAATATTGGTAAAGGGTCAAGCCTCTGTGACTGACTATTCGGAAGATTTGCAAATCATGGGTCAACGTAACGACATCTCATTTACTCTAGTCAATTTAATGAGGGGTTTTCAAAGTCAAATTAAAAAAGAAAACGTAGTACCGAACGACACAATAGATGGCGCAGCCTGTACTAAAAATGTCAAAAAAGTCTTCCTGGCAACACTGGATTCTTTTGATTTTGACACTTCTTCTTTGCTTTTTTCTTTTTTATGGTCAATCCATGCCTCAAATGTATTATTGCTAAGATCCATTGTTCTTTCCGTAATTAGTTAAACTGTGTGTTCCTATATTTTTACAATTAGCTACAACGTATGGGCTGACCATGTTGAAAGTTGAATGAAATACCAAGCTATTAACGTAAGTAATATAGATAGAAAACAACATTGTTGGATTTAATAATTGAATTGACAATTTTTATCTTGCTTCCCACAGATTATAAAATAATCTTTGCTTTTTGACACTTCAAAGCAGGGTAACGCCATCTGTGTTTACTTCTGAAAGCTTGATCAAGTTCAGTCTGGAAAACCGCTCATTACGCGCGGATATTTAATAAGCATTACCTTTCATGAGATAGAAAATATATTTTCGTCGCTGTTCATGGTGCCCCCCGAGGCGTGATGCCCTAATAATTTGTTTATAGGCTAATCCGGCACTGCTCAACATGGCACAGCGTTCCTAATACTCGCAAGTAACTCTACGCAAAGCCTCAGTGAAACAAGGTACGGCCATTGACTACAACTATGTAAGCTTATAGTTAATTTGTAGTTTTTAACGTTGAAAAGGCATATTTACATCACAAACAAATTTGACAATACCACTTAGCCTCTAATCTCTGCTATAAATAAATCTATTATTCTAAATATACTTCAACACATGCCCTCTTCCTTTGTACTATGTAGTTTAACAACCTTTGTATCCAAATGAAGGCACAAGAGTAATAATAGTGGATCTATACAGAACGAGAACCTCCCGCGTGTCTTTATCGGCGGATCTAACCATTGTTGGCACGGCCAGTCAGGTACGCACTCAGGATTTAATCTTTGAGGAATGGGGGGGGAAGGTGTCATAAAATGTTCGCATTGAGATTTTCGGGTCGGTCTTGAAAAAGGAAGTCATAAGACATTTTTATTCATAATTATTTGGATTACACGTCAAGAAATTGTAAAATTATTTAGCATTCATTGCATACAGCTACATAAGTCGTCTTATTAATTCTACAAAATTAACTATATTAGTAATAAAAAATATAAAATGATTATTATTATACGCCAAATACAGAATAATAAATAAAATCATTTTTTTCTTACCCTGGTGGGGTGTCATTTAATAAAATAAGTACTGTACGTATATTATGTAATTTTAATTTAGTTTTTTTTAATGTACCCGGGTTCTCGACCAACATAATTTTGCAGCTCCGTTTAATAGATTTTGTAGGTAATGATAAGTTTGAGCCCCTGACCCCCCCCCCCCCCCTTTTTAATACGTGCCTGTGGCCAGTACATTTACAAGTATAGTGCGTATGACGAGAACTGGCAACTCTTGGCCACACGCACGTGCAGTGTGCGTGACTGTCTTGGCCGCTTCTGATCTCAGTTCCTGGGAATTTCACAATTATTTAGAGTCAGTTATAATAATTACTAGGTTTCAACCGCGGCTTCGCTCGCGTGGAACTGTATTTCAATTATCGACAGTTTTCGGCTTGGCGGGTATTTTATCAACACCACCTATATGTTGACTAGGGTCCCTACGATGATAATAAAGAAAACCGCATCCAAATACTTTGAGTGGTTCTCGAGTTAAAACGGAACATACAGACAGACAAAAATTGTAAAAAATTTTGTTTAAGAGTCGAAGTTCCGCGATTGTGCAAAACAGGGTTCGGGGTTATTGCTTTTTAAGATAGTAAAATATTAATTTCTGAACAAAATAAATACCACTTGTTACCTTACAAGATGAAGTACAGGTTCATTAAAAAAAATCATGGCACTAATGTATAGTAACTTCAGAAAAAAAAAAAACAGGATGTCAAGTTCAGGTTACACCAGTAGCGCTGCAATGCTATTCAAGAGATTTTCTTGAAATTTCTGTTTTTTTTCTGAAGTTACTATACATTATTGCCGTGATTTTTTTAATGAACCTGCACTTCATCTTGTAAGGTAACAAGTGGTATTTATTTTGTTCAGAAATTTGAATTTTTACCGTCTCAAAAAGCCATAACCCCGAACCCCGAATCTCGGAACACCGACCCTTAAGGCTCAGTACGATACTAATAAATTTAAATTTTCTCAAAAATACTCTATATACAGGTACGACTTTTTACTACTTTAGTATAAATTATTAGATAGATTTTCTGTTTTACTACGTTTTGAACTTATAAATCGTATCTTTTTTTTGAAGTCGAAGTAAATATAATACGTGTTACATTACCACGTCACAGGTGAACAAAATCAGAACTAAAGCCGAATAATAAATAAAACTTCAATTCAATTCAATGCCATTTTATCTGGCTTCCGATAATGTGGGCTCCGCACATTAGTTCCGCCAATGTAAAGTTTTTTTTTTTTTTTTTTTTAAATAAAAAGACGCACAGTGATTAAATAACAATTAGGTACCTACAACTAAACGAAAATTATAATCTCATCGATCTTCCGCGAGTGCAATAAAATAAAGATAAAAAATAAATAAAATTAAAAGGCATATAGAGAAAAAAAAACAGGAAAGAACTAGAATTAGGTACCTACAGTAAATATTGCTAATAGGATTATCCCTTTTATAATTTTAAATAAAACTTCTTGGTACTCGGTTCCACAAATATAAAAATGTTTAATTATTTTTTAAGTTGCTACCGGTTTAAAAAGGTAATTAAACATTATTATATTTGTGGAATCGAGTACCAAAGAGGTTTATTTAATATTGCAAGATGTCGTTCCATCAAGAAGCAACAACATTCACCGTCAACTAAAGCCGAATATGTTACAGTATGTACTGAGATTATAAAAACCAATCACTGCCGAATCTTGAACGAGCTTTGGAGGTCGTTCTGGAGGCAGCCACTGGGACTGATAGAGCACCGAAAACCTACGTAACATAATAGAGAAGTTAGAGGTACATTCTCAAGAAACACCGAGGGCTTTAATTTACATTAGCTGGTAATTAGTTAAGGGTTCTTGATCTTTTGGGGATAGACATGCTTAATTGAAGATATTCTGTCAAGGTCGCGAGTTGCGGAAACGATTAGATTTTGAGATATGATTTTTTGAAAAACGTTTTTTTTTCGTTCTTGTTTGATGACGACACGCGATTTTGTGATTGTTAACGTTCCGCTTCGCAAAAAAAAAAGAGTTGGTACGTAAAATTAGGCGTCCCAAGTCTGATCCAAAAAAGGTGTCTAATGTTAGGTCGAAATATATTTAAAAAAACTAGGTTAGGTTAGGTTTCAACATTATGAAACTATTCAGAGCCGAGCGAAGCGGAGCGGAGCGAGGCGTCCTCGAAGTCGGATGCAAGAAGGTGTCTAATGTATAAATTATAAATTTCCAAAATGCATAAATTATAAAGTTACAATCAACATAACCTCAAAAAAAAGAAAATGTTATAAAAAAGAGGGGGGTTTCTGCACCCAGCCCTGATCTCTTTACCAGCAAATGTAAATTCCTTCCACATTGAGTTCCAATCAAATTGACTTTTTACACTGACTGTTCCAAAAAAATGACAGCGCGGTTACAGCTGTATCTTCTGAACAGTAAATACGTTCCACACAACAACATAACAACGGTTTTCGTACAACGGCTATACTCGTAGCGGCTAAGGCAGCAACTGCGATTTGCACAAGCAAGCCTTGCGACGTCGTAGAGGTTATTATAACTACAGTGCGGCTACATTATCACCGCTATACAGACCTGTAGTAGATCAAATAACCAGAACAAAAGAAATGAAGGTAACGAACAAGCAGACTCTTGCTAAACTAGCATCCCACATGAAAGCAACGATACAGGGTATCAACCTGTGTCGACTATCGGCGAAAGCAAACAGGGGCGAACTGAGAAAACTCACTCTGACTGTACACAACAAAAAGAAGCCAGAACGAAACGACTGCTGATTTTCCAGACTAATGATACCGCAGTTTAGGTTAGTTAACACGATACTTACTTAAACGGTCTTACCTACATGGTAGGTATCATAACTTGGCATCTAAACAAGCACCTTTCCATTACAGGTGGAACCTATAGCCCTCTATGCAGAGGCCTTCTAGAGGGACGAGACTGACACTGCTCTGCAACCGAAGAGATAAGACGAAAGGCAGGGATCGCGACTTCCCTTCACTAGACCAGTTTTTGTGCCAGCTTGCTGAAACTGTTTGGCTTTACTCCAAAGAGCTGGATTGACTGACCGGGGAAAGTGCACAATACTCACGATCGTGGAGAGTCATTGCAGCGGGCCTATTATGTATCTTTAGTTGCTAACTGGACTGGATGCCTATCATCAAAAACATAGATATACTATCGAAATTCGATTGTCTAACGATATGTTCGCACTCGAAATGACGACATAGTTCGTAAATAGTTAAATACCAACTGAAGGCAATTTTGAAAGTTCACTTTTCATCTATGTTTTTGATGATAGGCACCCAGTCCAGTTGGCAACCAAAGATACATAATAGAGGGGCAGGACTCATTAGGATTTTAGTACTGTGAGATGCACTTCTAATTACACCAATTTGCACATTGAATAATCCTTTTTCCTGATGTCTTACCAAATACTTCACTAGCGATGCCACAACCTCGACTGATAAGATGGTAGGATTGTAGCATAGTATTTTTATTTAGAACCAGTTTTTACCGAACGATTTATACCTGTACGTTCACAACATTGTATGTCTCTCTACCTACAACTTAAGAACTACGCTGTTATCGGTGGTGTAACCGCCATTCTTCTGCTAACGATTTGACCTCTTGATATGACATACCTTTCTCCTTCACTTGAGTAAACTAGGTGCATCGAGGTGTCTTCCTCTTCCGCTTTTCCACTCGACCTTTCCTTTAAGGATATTTTTCAAGAAACTGTCATGTCGAATCAATTGTCCTATCATCTTCCCTCTTCAGTTTTCAATGGTTTTAACAAACAACTTTCTTCCTCTACAATTCTCAGCACTTCCTCATTAGTCTTCCTCTCCATCTTCCTCCAGCACCACATTTCAAACGCCTCCAACTTCCCTCTGTCTCTTTGCGTTAATGTCAACGTTTCACTAACATAATGTGTAATCCTCCAGATGTAGACTTTTATCAGGCGTTTCCGGACTTTTCTTGAGATCTTGGTTATGAAAAGATTTTTCTTGATGTTAAAGGCTCTAACATTATATGTAGGAGACATTTTATGGAAGTTTTGGACTCATAAATAAATTACTTACAATTATTTTATGAAGTTTTAATTCTCTCATGAGTCAATTAAAATTTTAATTTGTAAACAATATTCTTGTCTTAAGTTTTCACAAATGTGCTATCTAGGAGTAATTCTGGAGCAATATTGAAATCGTGTTTTCACTAGTACGTCTGTGTTTTCCAAGCATTTATCTTTACCTGATGCACTAATTAGACCCACATTTTGCATGAATATAGTACAGGGACTGCTTTTCGAAAACCTAAGTCACTAAAAACACGAATTAAACCTTTTCTTGCGTTCCCCTTACAAGGTGAATTTTCGCACATCGTCCAAATTTATACTTGGGCCTTGGTAAGTGATCAGCGTCATGTACCAATAACAATTTTTGTAAAATTCTAAAACGAAATTTCGACTCCCCATAGTGATTCACTCAGGACTTGGAGTAAATTACTATGGGAAGTCGAAATTTCATCATACGAATTTCACAAAAATTGTTAACATTTCATGATGCTGATCACTTACCAAGCCTCCAGTATGAATTTGGACGATGATCAAAAAGTCACCTTGTATAACATACATATTATCATAGACGAACAATATTATATAAATTGTAGTATATAGGTTGCTATTGAAATCATGATCTCACTGTGTTTTATTAGAAAGGTGATTTAATTTTTATCCGACTTCAAAAAAGGAGGAGGTTCTCAATTAGACTGTTTTTTTTGGCCTTGTTACCCCGTAACTCCTTCATTTCTAAACCGATTTGAATAATTCTTTTTTTGTTTGGAAGAGTGTGCTTCCAGGTAGGTCCATTTTGGGTTTGGTCATGATCTGATGAAGGTCTTCAGAGAACACTTCAAAAAATGACAGCATACCTCTCGAGATTGAAGTAATCGCTTTGTACCAGATGTTGATCGCAGGGTATTACTTGAAAATTAACATTCTTCCACTTGACTTTAGTCCCGGCCTCATTACCATAGAACTCCTCAGCGGATAAGAGCACATAACTGTTATGTGTTAGGGTGCTGATTGAAGGGTAATACTTAGAAATTATCAGAATACCCACCTGACTTTCGATCCTGGCTTCATCACCATAGAACTCCTCAACGGATGACAGCACGTAAATCAGAATAGAAGTTATAAGCTGTAAAGTTTACAGAATATAAATAAAATAGAATAATTTAGTTTTCTGTGCTCTTTTAATTGACCAACAAATAAGTTCATCTTAAATTGACATCTAAACAATATTATTTATTTTTATTTATTATACAAGGTGTAACAGAAAGGTGTAACCATATTTGAAGAGCTTATTCAGTCAATGGTATAGAACACCTTTTACTTTTACTATGGTATTTATATTATACTTTTACTTTTTACCCTGAAGTCTCAAAAAAAATCTGCCCTTCCATACATTTCAGCTGAGCGGCATTGGATTTTTCTATGAAAAAGTTAATTTTTTTTTTCGAGATACAGGGTTTGTTCCATAGTAAAAGTTGTTCTATACCATTGACTGAATAAGCTCTTCAAATATGGTTACACCTTTCTGTTACAAGTTGTATAAGGTAGGCATACTTATAAATTATAGTTTTGATATAATTTTTACATTTTGTTAGGTATAAACGGCAGTTTTCTATTTTTATTTTGTATTAGAAAGTCATGAAATTATCTTTTAAAAATAATTATTTTATCACATCCTTAAAACTAAAAGACCGTATATATTTAAAAATTAGGCCAAAGGCGAATGGTACAATCGAAGAAATTGCTACTGACCCACTTTTCGCTCTTTCAATACTTTAAAAATACATATATATATATTTTTTTCGATATTACACTGAGATATACTATTTATGATAATAAATACCAAAGAGAAAATTCTATACATTTCAAGACCACAAAGTCTAGGCAATAAATTTACAAATAAATAAATACATAGTACTACGCGTTCAACTTTATAGTACAGTGGCTTAGTTAAGTTACCGTTAATAGGGCGGACAATAGCACCTTTGGTACTTAGGGTGTACTAAAAAATATTAGCAGAGAAGCGCGCAAACATTTTTTTTTTCTTAAATCTATAATTGAAAATTAACAGTATAATTTTTGTAATATTAGGTCCCATTAACAGCTTTAAGAAAAATAAGAAAGCAAAAAAAAAAAACAGAAGAGAAAAAGAAAGTTTTTGTCGGAGTGTCCCTAGGCTAACGTTTATCAGTACACCCTAAGGCAGGGATGGCCAAACTACGGTCCGCGGGTCATCTCCAGCCCGCGAACGGATGCAATCCGGCCCGCGACCATAGACCAATTAAATAGTGCACTTGCTAACATTAGTTAATCTTTGTGTAAGCAAGTGCATTTTATAGATTACCTGTATTTTCCCTATTTCATAGTGTACCTGATTTGAATATCTATACTTCATTTAATTTTGCATAAATATGACATATTTTAATGTCGTTGAAACCTATGAGTCCATAAATTACTTAATTCCGGAAAATACAAATACATACCGTGTTACTACAAAACGGTGTTTAAATTTAGACAGTGTTTAAATCTGTTGCTGTCGCCTTTTCTTTCATATTGTAAAAGAGTGACAGCAACAGATTTAAACACTGTCTAAAGTTAAACACAGGTTTGTAGTTACACCAATATATTTTAATGTTAATTAAGAATGAGTCCATAAATTAGTTAATTCCGGAAAATACAAATACATATATTATAATGTTCATAAAGAATTATAGTATACCAAAAAATTCTAAAACTGGCCCCCATAGATACTGTTTGTAAATATTAGACCGCATAGGAAAAAGTTTGCCCATCCGTGCCCTAAGGTAACCTCAAGCCAAATTTGATGCCATTATCCGCCCGGTAACGGTAACTTTAAAATAACTTTAACAAAGAATTAGAACAGAGACAACTTAATTAAATATGACGCTTGTTAATTCCTTACGTTAATTTATCTTTACATATAGATAAGCTAAGCTAATACATTACCCTGCAATGACTTGGAATGTTGGATGTCTTGTTATATGCCTGAAATGTTATATTTATAGTCTCAAACAGTTTCAAAGCAATGCAATTTTCTATTTGTAGTTGATAACGCAGGTTCATAACTTTTGAAAACTATATTTAAGCGGCCCCTTCCCGCTCAGCTGCTATATAAATGCTTTAGGTGTTTGTGACGTCCTGATCGCTTTGATTTCAATTAAACTTGGCACACATCTTTATATATGTTTCCCTTCCCCCCCACACCGCACTCTGACCCATCTCTCATGAAGAGGTGCGCGATGGCGAGATATTCAAACGACGTCGAATTCGTGAAATGGTTTCCGGTAAAAACTGTCTTAAATGAAACGGTAACTTTTTATTTATAGATTGGTGTCCAAGCTTAGTCTTCTTTACACGAACAACGTCTGTATTTCTCTTTTTTTTATTTCCAGTATTGACAAAAATTATACAACTTGCTAAACTTTGTCTAAAAACGAGGCAATATTCACGATATCCTGAAGTTATTATGATGGTGTTTCATAAAGTTTTACTTTTTGGGCTGTATAGAGACGTAGTTAGATGTCGCAAATGATACTTATGAAAAAAAAAAATGAAGAAAATAAGCTGTTGACTTCACAATCACTTTTTACCTTTTGTATGAATCTTCAGAAAAATCCAAGCGTAAAGGGGCCTCTTAACCAATTGAATCCTAAATAAAGCTATTACTTATTACAATTACCTGGCAAACATTTTTCGTCGCAAAACTAGTTCTGCTAAACCAGTCTTTTAAGATTTTTCTGATTTTCTTATGTTACAAACGCTTTTTAGAATAGTTTCGAATTTTATTCAACAAGTTCCTTTATCAGTATCAGGGGGTCTAGCATAGCAGACCATATCGAGCTTTAACCGCTCGATACAACATGTCTATCCTTATCGAGGTAGATCAACATAGTGAGAGCACAAAATAGATACTACCAGAAGGCCGACTCCATACAACGGGCGAAAACAGACGCACGCATGCATAGACGCGTACGTATGATGATCTAGGCAGAATTTCATATTGTTACTCGACCGACTTCGACCGAGATCGTCGTACGTACGCGTCTATGTGTGCGTGCGCCTCTTTTCGCTAGTTATGCGGAGTGAACCTTCTGTAAGTGGTTATTTTGTGGTGAGAGAGAGCACTGTATCACGCGCTATCGAGCTCGGTATGGTTTGCTATGCTAGACTAGCGGAGCGGAACATTATTGGTTGATGATATAATATTATATAAAGGTAAACCACGTAACTGGTGTATCGCCCGCGGGACGAGGGAAGCAGTGGGCAGCGCAGGTGGAGTCGAGCGGGGTGGGGTGGTGCGAGCGCGGGACAGAGCCGCATCTCACTGCACGTTGCCCATAGATGTAGCATAGAGTAAAATATCGGTAATGGAATTACGAAAGCGAGACCAAAAATCTTGACAAGGGCAGGTCGCTTTTTGTTGACATCTGCCGAGCATGGAATTAAATTTATGTAAATGTTGTAATTTAGGGAAATGTGTATTAAAAGACCACAATTATGATGTAATATGTGGTTGCGAAGTGAAGGTTGCGCGTATATATGCTCTTTCTCTTTTGTATTACCGATCTAACAGTAGTATTCTAAATCTATGGCGTTGCCCAACGCTTTCCTCGTACCACGAAATAACCACTTACAGAATGTTTACTCCGAATAACAAGCGAAAACAGGCGCACGCACACATAGACGCGTACGTACGACATATCTCGAAGATACTCGGGTGAATGCCAATACGAAATTCTGCCGAGATCATCGTACGTACGCGTTTGTGCATGTGTGCGTCTGTTTTCGCTCCGTCGTCGTTGAGTCGGCCTTCTGGTTGTATCTATTTTGTGCTCGTACCACAGGCGATACGTCAGATACACCGTTTACCTATAGCAGGGGTGGCCAAACTTTTTACCTATGAGTTCTAATTGTGTTCAAAAATATTTCATGCGGTCGACAGCAAGGTAGGGTTTAAAAGGGAAAAAAAATCACTTTTGTTTTAAGTTAGTAAAGTAAGTATTTATTTAATTTAAGTACAAAATTCGCATTTTACACTACGCCTTGACACTGCATAGTATGCTCCACAAGTTTATCATATTGGGCAGCGTAAAAACTAACTGCGATGCGTAAACAGGAAGTTAAGTGGGCCTCTGTTAAGTGAGAACTAAGTTTGGTTTTTACTGCATCCATAGTGGAAAATGTTAACGTAGTTTTCAAAAAAAAAAAAGATGAATCATTAAGTTTAATTTAATTTAATAACATAATTCAAAATTGTAAATAGTTTACATTTAATCTTGTTTTTTATGTTTGTAATTTCATGTGTGTTTTTCAATGGGCCTTTGTTACCTAATAAAGAACTTTTTTTTTTATTTTTTTTATTTATTTAATACGCGTGGGCTACTTAAATCGCTTCCGAAGTCGACTGGTAGACCGTGGTGGACCGCTTGGCTACCCCTGACCTATAGGTTGTCAACTTCGTGCCTACCGCACCCACGGGGTATAGGGGTTGGCGGGAGGGGTCTCAGAGGGGATGCGGATGGTGTGGCGGGAGGGTGAGCGAGCACTACGCGTGGGGCGGACGAAGGCGGATGGCCAGTCGCCGGGGAGGGCGATTTATAGATAAGGGTAGTATAAACCGATGTTTATTGGATCTCTTTTGTAGACTATATGATATTTTAAAGTTGTCAATGTCATACTTGTGTACTTGGAATGCCTTGCGCACGGCCTACCTCGTACCCGCCAACACCTGTACCCCGTGGGCGCGGTAAGCACGAAGTTGACAACTACGACCACTTTTAAAATTTATAGTGAAATTTTAGGCCAGATCGTTGAGTGTGGATTGTGTCGTTAATATCCATAAAAATGTCAGACAGAGCGTTGCAGTCTTGGTTAGTGACTATTCTAAATATCATTGGTTTGTAATTGCACCTTGAAATAAAAGTTAAGTAAATTACGATCATCTAGTTATATATGTTGATTGATAGGTTAATTTTAGTAAACATCAGTTCGCTAAGCAAACCATGTTACATTACTTCGACAATTTCATAAGAATGAGTAGAGAGAATTGACGTAAAAGTAGTCCATGAGAATGAAATGCGATGTTTTAATTGTTTTCACATTGCAGTGCCTCATAGCTTTTTATACAAGCATTGGCATAAGAAAGCTTTTATTATAAAAGCCTCAGAAACACCTGCATTTCGTGTTCAATATTAAAGCTTGGGTAATTTTAGCACTTTTTTCTTATTTTTTGCATTCTAGCACCAACGCTACTCATAATAAAATACACTTATTCTAACCGTAAAGCCATTTTGTCATCGCCATGTCAGATATATTTCGATCCGTATTTTGTAATTACCAATGTAGGCATTTGGTTTAATAAATAAC
The DNA here is from genome assembly GCA_934047225.1 of Ypsolopha sequella. Lineage (NCBI taxonomy): Eukaryota > Metazoa > Arthropoda > Insecta > Lepidoptera > Ypsolophidae > Ypsolopha > Ypsolopha sequella. The sequence goes on from OW203987.1 coordinate 21,149,944, forward strand.
AACAGTACTCTTTCGCTAGTCCGCCACTTGATAATCCGACAACTACTATAATCCGCCCATTTTTTGCAAGTCGATGTCTCTCTGTAATCATGTTATTATGACGATTTATTCTGGTAAAAAACAAGCCAAATTAGAGCAGTATTTTTCAAAACCTGAGTCAGTTTATTTTTAAATTTTAATACAAATGTACATATGTATTTACCTTCATAAGTACTAATACAAAATTACTATGTTTTTTTGTTGTTTTCCTCAATTTGATGTTCCTGTACATTATAATCCGCCGTTTTCGGTAATCCGCCGGTATTCCGGATTTTTTGGTGGCGGATTAGCGAGAGGGTACTGTATATTATACAAGGTGTAACAGAAAGGTGTAACCATATTTGAAGAGCTTATTCAGTCAATGGTATAGAACAGCTTTTACTATGGAGCCAACCCTGAAATCTCAAAAAAAAATCTGCCCTTCCATACATTTCAGCCGAGCGGCATTGCATTTTTCTATGAAACAGTAAATTATTTTTTTCGAGATACGGGGTTTGTTTCATAGTAAAAGTTGTTCTATACCATTGACTGAATAAGCTCTTCAAATATGGTTACACCTTTCTGTTACAAGTTGTATATAACGCAAGTTCTTAAATATATATTATGACAAAAACATAAGAGGTGGGAATTGCGCTTTCTCCAATATTAATGGATGTCGGGTAGCAGATCATTTTGGTATACACTTTTTAACCGAAAAATTTACGCACATAAAAATTATTTCTATTTGCTAATTAATATGGTAACAATCCTTCAAAGCAGAACTGGGTATGAAAGTGACGCATTTAGAGGATTCATGTGTTGCTGATTCGTTAAAATTGATTTAAAGGGCTGCACAATGCTTAAATTCAGTCTTGCTCAAACGCTTTTGTTTTTTAACTGTCTATCCTGCTCTAAACAGATGCCGCGCACGCAAAACTTCAGTTATTTTGAAATCGGGGCTACATTAGGACTATAATTTCTTTACGTAATAAAGATGTTTTTTTTTTCTACTTAGTATCTGCGTGTGTTGGTTTCGTTTCAATCGGTTTGGAAATATGGAAACTGAATCACTTTTTTCGTGAAATTTACGCTTTTTTAAATGTATTATAATTGAAAGAAGATTGAAAGTATGTTTATTTATAAAGTGTAATTAATTGTTCTCTTAAATTAAAAAACACGCCATATTTTTTTCAAATTTTTACCTGCTATATTGACGGAACTGAATCCAATGCAAAACTGATATTTAGCATTGTGGAGCCCCTTAAAGATGATATTTATTTAATTGAACGACTGAGCAAAGTTCTCAGAGTCTACTTGAACAATCCGGCGCGGCGTTTGTATGTATGTATGTATGTATGTATGTATGGTTGTCCGGCTATAACCAGATTATCATTAAACGGAACGTCATCAAATTGTGAAATTTGGTAGGGGAGTAAATGAGACAAATACAATTTTTAAGATCGAACATGAGCCAAATCGGTCAAGGGGGTGACGCGATATGGGATTGGGGATCACAGTTCGGGGCGAACTACTAGTAAACATGGTCTCACTTTGTGTGCTGAACCATAGACTAAGTATTACTACGTATAGACTAGCAGTTCCCATACATCAGTTTGTAGCCAAAAAAAAGGTGTAAAATTCCAACGAAATCTAGATGGCGTTGCTAAATCCTCTAACGAACACGATGCTTAAAAAAGAAAGATTGGTGACGCTAGTAGCACAGCGATGTCACGTAGCATAAAAATAATTCCCACTTCGATGATAGATGGCGCTGAAATATTCACTGTTAGTGTTGCCAACTTAGCGCCATCTAGTTTTTTTTTAGCAAACCTCTTTCTGGTCCGGAAAGGTTTAAAATAATAATAATGATGCCATCGACACGCTAAGAAGAAGAAGAAGCAAAGCTATTACGGCCACATGTTTACTTGGTAACCATGAGAGTTTACTTGCAGCCAAGTAAACAAATTATGCTTATTTGCAACACTTAGCGACACCTAGCGTAGTAAGGGCGCGTAAAAAATTTGCTACGCCTTGATGTATGGGAGTTGTCGGTCTATACGTAGTAATATTTAGTCTATATCTTTATCAACTAACGAGTGGTTGGATGGAGTGGGTTCATCTAGTTAGCAGGGTTTGAAATGATCAATATAAATAAGCCCCTTGATAATTATGGCGATAATTGTCACGATCATTATCAGATGATTATCAAACAGATATAAGCCTAGCGATCCTATTTTAACTGGTATTACATGTCAATATTTACGTTAGAAGCAAGTAGTTTAGTAAATAAATTATACACATTTTACAATCAAGGTAATATTTTATTAATTTTTTGTTCATAATTTCGTGACTAAAATATCGATTATACTTATCTAAGAAAACTATCAATGATAAATGATAATAGTCACTTCAAACCCTGCTAGTTAGTAGTTGAATATTTTCAAATACCAAGTCATGTCTTTTAAATAAACAATAATGTCTTCCCAATTCGACTTTGATGGACTGCTCATGTTCAATACATCTGATTCTACAAACCAATTCGACCTTACTGATTGTGGTCAACATGCAAACTAAACCACTACCCCAGTTTACCTCGACGTAGCTCTCAGTTACTTATCGACTTTCTTCTTGTCGTCAGGTTGGTAGTACTGGTTAGCGACGTCGTACAGCTCTCGTCTAAGTTGGTACGCCTGGTTCCTAAGCTGCTGTTCCTTGGTTCTGATGGAGCGGTAAAGTTCCTCTAGTTCGTCTGTGTGTTGCTCGACCAGCCAGCGGAGGTACAGTTCTGGAAGACATGACGTTTTATTTTGGGTAGAGAGACTTTGTGCTAATAATAATAATAGCGTTTTAATAACACCTATTCAAAAAACGACAATTGGCTTTAGAGTATAGCGGAAGCGAAAGTCAATTTTATTACCATGGGAATTCGCGCTTTCAAAACAAATCGATACGTCAATCTCGCCATAAATTTTTTATCGCTTGACGCAAATCACTACGTTTCGTTGTACATGTTTCAGTACAAAATGCGCAAAGGTCATTAATCGATTTTCCACTGCCCTCTGAATGACGAATAGCTAACGCGACCAAAAAAAAAGCGTTAGTTGTACTCATTTTATTTAAACACAATGTCTTGAAACTTGGCCACTAACACACCCCTGATAGAAAGCGCCGATGAGACCATTGATTAAGCGCCCACGCGCAGTAAGTGGGAGAGTGAAAGCAGGCGAAGCGTTATTAGCTTGCCCTAGAAAAAAAATCTACGGAAGTCAGTAACGGCCAACGGTCTTGATCTTACTGTAACAGAGCCCTGCGAAGTCGCAGTGTTGTTGCAATTGGGCTGAGTTTTTTAAAGTATACTTTCCAGATTTAGTTTAGGAGAGGGGGTTAGCTCAACCTTAAACTACAGTTAATTCTAACCTTCCCAATAGCTCATGGGTGTGACGGAGGGCTAGATGACGTTGTGCGTGGTATCGTAGAACGGGTTTTGGAACGTTTGCAGCTCATCGGGTTGGTTGTTAGAGGACCACAGTATAAGTGGTAAGCTCGAACTTAAACTACAGTAAATATTGACCTTCCCAATGTACATAGCTCATGGGTGCGACGGAGGGCCAGATGACGTTGTGTGTGAGGTCGTACAGCGGTTCAGGAACGTCTGCAGCTCATCGGGTTGGTTGTTAGAGGACCACAGTATAGGTGGTAAGCTCGAACTTAACTTCAGTAAATACTGACCTTCGCACAGTAGATAGCTCATGGGTGCGACGGAGGGCCAGATGAAGTTGTGTGTTAGGTCGTAGAGCGGGTTCAGGAACGTCTGCAGCTCATCGGGTTGGTTGATAGAGGACCACAGTATAGGTAGTAAGCTCGAACTTAACTACAGTAAATACTGACCTTCGCACAGTACATAGCTCATGGGTGCGACGGAGGGCCAGATGAAGTTGTGTGTTAGGTCGTAGAGCGGGTTCAGGAACGTCTGCAGCTCATCGGGTTGGTTGATAGAGGACCACAGTATATGTGGTAAGCTCGAACTTAAACTACAGTAAATACTGACCTTCCCATAGTACATAGCTCATGGGTGCGACGGAGGGCCAGATGACGTTGTGTGTGGGGTCGTAGAGCGGGTTCAGGAACGTCTGCAGCTCATCGGGTTGGTTGATAGAGGACCACAGTATATGTGGTAAGCTCGAACTTAAACTACAGTAAATACTGACCTTCCCATAGTACATAGCTCATGGGTGCGACGGAGGGCCAGATGACGTTGTGTGTGGGGTCGTAGAGCGGGTTCAGGAACGTCTGCAGCTCATCGGGTTGGTTGATAGAAGACCACAGACTGGTGGTCTGCTCGAACACGCCGAGGGACCAGCGCTGCTGTTCGTTATCACCCAAGAATGTTCCTGGAGAGAACAAAGCACTCACCTTAGTAGAAGTCTTAATTATGAAGTGTGCAAGACAAATATTAAAGAGCAAAATTACAGCCTTTCGTAGATACATTTTCAGGTTTGTTAGCTATTGATAATGATGCAGGATCCGACCTGACTAAATTTTGTTCGTTGCCAAATTAAAACGTTTTAGCTCGACCTGTAGTTCTAGACTCCACCCAGCGTAGTAGTTTTCAACTTTGTGCTTATAGATCAGCGATTCGCCTTTGACTAAAGACCAGTTTCTGAATTGATAAAATATCGCTAAGCGGTACTTAGGTGAAGAATCAGACAATACCAGCACTGCATTTCATAGATAAGCACCGCTTAATTTTAAATTATCAAATATAAAAATGGGGGTATTTGTTCCCGATTTGACATTCAGATTCAATGTTACTATTCTGTTTTCAATATCTATAGCAATATACAAGGTGACTTTTTGACCATCGTCCAAATTCATACTGGTGGCTTGGTAAGTGATCAGTATCATGCATCAATAACAATTTTGTTGAAATTCGTAAAATGAAATTTCGACTCCCCATAGTGATTCACTCGGGACTGGAACTGAATTTATATGGGAAGCCGAAATTTCATTATACGAATTTCACAAATATTGTTACTGATCCAAGATACTGATCACTTATCAAGCCTCTAGTATGAATTTGGACGATGATCAAAAAATCAACTTGTATATAACAATATATCTTGAAGAAAACGAACTTGAACACTGTTTCACAATTTATTAAGTACTTTACACCTAACCGGTTTCTAATATCAATTCATAACCAGGCTCAGCGTAAACACTTTGATCCCAAGATCCACAGGTGAGGGATAGATGAGATGTGAAATACTTGGTCAATACCACGGGGATGGCATGACACAAATTTTATTCGAGAACCTCTGTCGCCACTTTTTGAAATAACGTACACATAGATTCACCCGTCTTCATACAGCCAAAATAACACCGTATTTCTATGAAGCTTAGATGAAAACTACCAAACACGTCATGGCACTGTGCCAATGTGTGTAAAGAGCCATGACATAGTAAAACCAGAACAGTAGTTTAACTCACGCCCCGTACAATACTTAAATACCTACTGTTGCAGGGTTGTCCCTTCTTTTAGTTTCGTAGCTAATAAAAAATCAATACTTAAAATGCTTTGAAGCCAATTATAACAAATGAGCTATCAATCGACGACGTAGTGGAACATCCAAACATACATACATTCATATCATACATAATAAACATAAATATAGACACTATAACTCATAAAAAAATCTTACTTGCTTATCTTAATTATTGTAAGAAAAAATATTGGTTCCTGAACTTTACTTTAAAAACATGGGCATCGTCAAAGGGGGGAAGAGGGTAGCTGTCCTTCCTTCGAGATTGGAAAAACTTTTGAGATTTTAATAATAAAGCAGTCGAAAAATTGGCGAGAAACCCAAGAAGATTATGTTAAAAATAAATGTCATCTTGCCCCCCCTGGCGACGCCTTTGCTTAAAAATCTTTGTGATTCTTACAAAAATTAATTAGTTAAATACATTAAAGTTTAAGTATCTAATCAAACATTGGCTCTTAGTCTAAAATTAAAAAAAAATTGCGATTTCAACCATATCAGCTCCACGTTTAAAAACACCTTGAATAATTAACAAACATAGCACAGTTATGATCATAGGTACCTACGTTAAAATGTGAACAAAGAAAATACGGTTTACATTTCACATTATTATTTATATATACCATCAATTCTTATTCACCTTTCTTGTTGAGTAGGTATTGAGAAGAACGATAATTCTGGATTTGAGGAATTATTATTGAGGCATCCGAAGACAGTACAATATGTTCGATTGCGTGCTGTCAACATGTTTAAATTGGTCGGTGACGCGCGGCGCGCGGCGTGGCGGCTTGTTCGAGAAACTTGACTGAGCGCGATCGCGGCGTGACCCCGACTAGCGCCTTCCTTGTATACCAAGATATTGCTGTTGTGTGCGTACTGTAGTTCGTGCGTACTAGCACGCACACATATTTGGTGCGCGATGTACCTTTGGTTGAAGATAAACTACTGTTCTGGTTTTACTATGGCCATGACCAGCGGCCGCACTATGACACAATTAGGTCCGTGTTGATAATGTTTGAAAAAATATACATTGCGGCGTTAATATTTTAACTCAATGTGTGACACTCTTTATAACCTGCAATGGACAAAATATTGTCTAATTTCAACGCTACTAGCTACAATGCTAAATATTTCATGGTAAGGTTGAAATTTTATTTACCGCGAGGTTTATTCTGTAAATATCACAGTAAATACATGTTTATGTTATTTGAAGAGTTAGAACAATTTGCCACGCTGCAATACACCATTTTTACAATATGTTTGTTTTAACGCGTTCGGTTGAGAAATGAGAGGCCCGTGGGTTATGTCTTGACGTATTGATCATATCGGTGCGTCGCAGTCACGGCTTTCATGGCCTTTCTATTCCTATTAATTGTTCTGTGGTCAATACCTACACACATGCACTATTTATTAAGGTGGACCATCCAGCTCAGCTGCCGTATAAATGCTTTAGTTGTTTGAGACGTCCTGCATTCGTAGCAGTGTTTAATCGCGCGCGACGCCATTTAGTCGAATGACAAGTGCGAGGAGAGTGACACGATGTTTTGGCGATTAAACAGTACGTCACTATCCTTGCATATGTGATTCAACTAGTGGCGTCGCGCGTGATTAAACACTATGCTACGGAACCTGGTGGCTTTTGTATAAAGTTTACGAAGGTTCCGATCAAAATTATCTTTAATAACTATTAAAAAAAAAAAACACTTACCAAAATTACTAGCATAACTATGCTCGAACAGCGCCTGCAAGTAGCACTGCCGGTACTCGAAGCTACACGGGAATTGTTCCAGGAACTGCCTCACACAGTCCAGGAAGAGAGGGAAAGTGGGTGCGGCGCGGGGGGCAGAGGAGTACGCGCCAGAGCGCATGCGCGCGTTGAACGGGTGACCCGCGGAGAGCCACTCGCGTTCTATTAGTGCCTGTAAACTGTTTAAAGCTTAAGTCAGATTTGTACTCAATGTGGGCACTTTTTTATTTAGCGTCCTTCCTGCGGTATGGAAGAGGCATGGAGGCGGACATCCGAGGGGCAAGCAACACGCTCACTTTGCTAAGACTCTTTTAACCAAAGATTTCCTTTTAACCCAATACGCGTCACTCACGCACACTTTGCGTGAGTTAAAAAAAGTACGCACAATGTTTCTCACGCAAAGTCTGCGTGCGTTAATAGCGGCTATGTTCCGAGTTGTATTTTTCTCAAGTTGCATACCGGTAGTGCACAAAAAAAAACTAAAATAATCTTTGATTGGTTGGCTTCCATTCGAAGTATCATTTCATTGGTCTACAATGAACCAATCACCTTTAAAAAAAAATTGGCTAGTAAACAGAACACGGCGAACGGGTCGACCGCCATTGTTTTTACGTCTGTAATTATTTGCTCTTTTTGAACAATAAACGTATAGCTGCGTAATATTATTGTGGATGTTCTAGTGGTATTTTAGTGCTCGTGTAATGTGTGTATAAAGTGCTGTGAAGAAAAATGTGTCATGGTTTTGTGAAAAATTCTGTAAACTTGGATTTCAAACTACGAAGATGCCTATGCGCTAGACGGCTACAAAACAAACAAAAACCGTATAATAGTAGTTTATGCTACAAGGGCGAAAAGGAATAAATTACGAGGACGATTTAAAACACGAGCGTAGCAGTGTTTTAAACGTAACCGAGTAATTTATTGCTCTTACGCCCGTGTATCATACTACGTTTTTCAATGCATAGTGTGAGGAAATAAAACAAATATAATCTGGTGAACTTTAAATTATAATTGGCTCAAAAGGACTGTATCCAGAGCCGTTAAACAGTGGAAAAAAAGTATAACAACATCTGTGGTACACAGGACAGGCTGCAGGTTAGCCAACCATTGCAAATAAAAAAATAAAAAATAATAATAATAAAGCCCTAGGGCAAAATAATCGACTTTCAGTTCGGTTTTGATGCATAAAAAGTAGGCCTTTACGAGCACTTGCATTGAAAAGTATATTATAGCGTTTTGATTGTTTCGTTTCGTTATGAAGTATCAAAACGAAATAAATAGCGATATACAACGTGTAAAAGAAAGGCGTAGTCATATTTAAAGAGCTCATTCAGTTAATTGTATAGATAGAACAACTTTTATTAGGCGCAAGACAAACAGAAGACGAGGACGGGGCGAAAACGTGGCGGCCCTTTAATGTTCTTGTGGCGTTCCTTCATACGAAATGTATAGAATCGTCACGACCCAAAACATACAAAGACGCCCGGGCGGAGATGAGACGCAGGCGCGACTCTTTGTCGTTTGCGCTCTTTGCAAAATATACACAGGAAACGTGTCGAGGAAACAACGGGGGTGGGGGCCTGGAGCCATATTTTTGAATCGTTCGTTTTCAATTTACGTGTGAAAGAATGTACCCATCTCACGTAGCACATCAGAACTTGTCATTTGCAAGATGAGACAGGTATATATTTTCGCACGTGAATTGAAAAAGAACGATTCAAAAATACGGCTCCTGGGGTGTCATCCTAGACATTTTGGAGTCTCGCTCGCAGTGAATGTGATGTATTACCGCGCCCCGTCCCTTCAGTATAGTTTAAAATTTGCGGCCGCGCCCCGTCTTTGCCTCGTCTTCGCCTTTCGTCTCTTCTGTCTGTCTTGCGCTTTAGGAACCCAAACCTGAAATTGTGAAAATAAAATCATCTGTTTCATAGAAAAAAGTGCAATACTCAGCCGAAATGTATAGAACGGCTGTTTTTTTTAACTGCAATAACATTTTTGTATTCTATAACTTAGTAATACTTATTTAAGGTCTTCTTGTTTTTGTTGTTAAGAAGTTAAAAGTGAAAAAGATATTGGTCTGTGGCAATTCACGCCAATAGTTTAGTATAATTTAGGTTTATAAATCAACAGATTGAAATAAAATGCACAATTGGTTACGATTTTGTCCAAACAACCTAAAAATGCTGTTTTAGGTTTGTTTCGACAAAATCATCGCTAATTGTGCATTAAATTTCAAGCTGTTGGTTTACAAACCTAATTTATACTGGCGTGTTAACTTGAAGTTGTTAACTTCTTGACAAGAAAAACAAAGTTAAGTTGTGCACTTTGTACCGAGCGACTGATGTAAACAAAACAGCATAAAAATATATCAAAGAAAACAGGAGCCTTATTGTCTAACGTTAACATATATCGCTATTGCTTTTAAAGGGAACGTGATTGGCTAGAAATGACGTGACACATCGTTTCTTGCCAATCACGCGTACTTTTGAAAATGATAGCGTTAGATGTTCCATCCATCCATCCATCAGCCTAGTTCGTCCACTGCCGGACATAAGCTTTTCGAGGACTTTGCCACTCCCGGCGGTCATCCTGGAAGAATTGCCCATACTCACACACGCTGGGCAGGCGGGTTGGTGAACGCGGTGCCGGAACCCTCGCACCAGTGACGCCGCTGCCCATCACCAGTCTGTTCCATATAAGGCCCCGGCCATTAGGGATGGATATACCGCCATCCATCGGTCCCAGGTATGGCGGGCCTCTTGGTTTTTTGCCTGTGAGCTGTCTTCTTACTCTCCCCCGAATTACTTCGAGGGGGTCTCCAAGTAAGATGGTGGTACCTCCACATTCGAGCCCGGCATCAGCTCTGCCACCTGTTAGAGAGATGTTGAAGTTAGACAATAAAGGCCCAGGTCTTACCCTCTCACGGTTCTGCAGTCTGGATTTAGAATTATTTGTACCAAGGAACACACGAGCAACGTCGCATCTTCGCCCTTCGTGCCGTGGATTAAAACTGGCTCTGCTTTCTGAAAAAGCGTTTTAGAAAATATTAAGTTCTGATTAGCTTTTGCGCAGATTTTATTTTTGACGCCTTTTTATTTATTCTGACTTAATCTCACGCATAAAAATTTAACAATTAAATCTTTATTGTCTCTACTTATACAAGGTGTAACAGAAAGGTGTAACCATATTTGAAGAGCTTATTCAATCAATGGTATAGAACAACTTTTACTATGGAACAAACCCTGTATTTCGAAAAAAAAAAAAAAAAAACTTTTTCATAAAAAAATGCAATGCCACTCGGCTGAAATGTATGGAAGGGCAGATTTTTTTTTGACATTTCAGGGTTGGCTCCATAGTAAAAGTTTTTCTATACCATTGACTGAATAAGCTCTTCAAATATGGTTACACCTTTTTGTTACACCTTGTATAAGATGTACAGTGGCAAGCTTATCTCAAAACTTAGATTTCTTATTGTGTTTATTGTCCCGATCCTTGACTGAACAGACTATAGACGAAAGGTTAACACCAGGGCCAAAGCTTCAGGCTTCTGGCAGCGCTTCTTACTGCGCTTCCAGGCGGTTTTTGCGACGGGCTTTGCCCTGCCACGACACCCGCCGGCGCCTTCCACCGCATCGGATGTATAACGCGCTCGCTCACTGAAAGCGCTCGACACTAGGTTCGTCATGTGCGCTCGATCACTGTTTCAACCACCCGTCTCCCCGCACACCACCGTCCCGAGAGCGCAAGTCACTCGAAGCCGGACAAGACGCGCGAGTGGCGACCCATGGCCGGCTCTATACAACTTTATACATTTGTTCTCTCCGCCGGCGCCGTTGCAAGAAGAACCGCTTGGCGCGCCTCTCGAAGCCTGAAGCTGTGGCCGACCGGTAAGACCTTGTCAGTTCCTGACTCTCTCCGTATCGCTCTGAGAAATGCAATTTATGGGCGTCTTGTTTGATATGTCAGAATAAATTCCTGATCCTTTAAAAAATACAGTAGCTAGTTAAGAATAATAACTAACGGCTTACTGGAGCAGAATTTAAAAAACCGGCCAATTGCGAGTCGGACTCGCGCACGAAGGGTTCCGTACTATTATCTATAAAAACGGCAAAAAATCAATTCTGTTGTATTGGAGCCCCCTTAAATATTTATTTTATTCTGTTTTTTAGTATTTGTTGTTTCGCGGTAACAGAAATACATCATCTGTGAAAATTTCAACCGTGTAACTATCACGGTTCATGATATACAGCCTGTTGACAGACGGACAGACGGACAGACAGACGGACAGCGGGGTCTTAGTAATAGGATCCCGTTGGTTACCCTCTGGGTACGGGACCCTAAAATGTAGCCTTTGGTATGTGCAAAAAAAATTGCAAGTTATACGCGCACGCGCCGGAGCACCTTGCGAAGCCTGATGAAGGTCACTCTTAAGTTGACCGAAACGTCGAGTTTTTTTCACATAAATAATAGTGAGTCTTAGCTGTGTCTAAACTATGACAGAAATAAATTTCTATGTTTGAACACTTGGCACATTAATTTATATCTCCTTGCGATGGATAAATCGTCAAGTGTTCGAACATAGACATTTATTTCTGTCATATTTTCGATAAGAGTAATGTGTATTCTTCACTACCCGATGCCGTAACAGGTGACGGTAGGGCATAATGGTCTTTGACTAGCTTTGAATACACTAAAGTAGAGCCACTGAGTGATGGCGCCTATGACGTTTAAATGCCTACAACGTATCGTAATTATTTATAAGCAAGGGCTCTACCGCGTAATTCTCATTTGTATCAACTTCAAGCAAATGCATGCGAAATTCAACGCGTGCAAAAGAGATGGCATGTTAGGCGGGCGTCGTCGCACGCACGTTAAATTTCAATCTCAAGTTGATGTTGATGAAAATGAGAATTACGCGGTAGACCCACAAGTGTGAATTAAAAAATGTAATACTTCAATGTACTACTTGTTTCGGTTATTATTTTTCGATTTGAATGTTGCTTTATTGTGCAATAGAATTCCTATAGAAACAAAGATTTTTTTTTTAAAAAGTTTCTCATTTTTTATAGGTCGTGTTTGAGGTCGCCAAGTTACGCAATAATATTTAATTTAAAAACAAAACGACGACGAAGTTAAACTAAACGAAAATAAATGATAGTAAAATAATTTTTTCGATTTAGATATTTAAACATCTCTTGGGGGCCCCGGGGCACCACACCGCATAGCCCTCCGATAGCTACGCCACTGGTTTTGGCACATTTTCCTTTTGTATCATTATGTTGAATGTTGAATGACGTGTCTAATGTTGAGTAAACTCACACTTGATTTTCATTTTTAACCGAAATTTGAAATGTACCTCATCACTAAATGCAGCTGTCATAAGTGCCATCACTCAGTGACCCTACTTTAGCGTCCTCTAGGCGCCAAGTGGCTCAATGTAAAGTGGGTATCTATAAATATCATTGCAGTATGGGAAAGCACATCGGTAAATTCACGAGTTGTGTTGAGACCTGGATAGCTCAGTGGTTACAGCAGTCGCCCGGTAAGCGATAGGTTCAGAGCTTCTCACATCCAGATTTACTTTTCTTTCTGCGTTTCTATACTGTAATGATATCATGTTAATTTAAATAAATACTAACTTGGTGTATGTGTTGGGCGACTATACAAGCTGTATGAAGGGAATTTCGGACTGTTTCAGGCCATCCACATGACTCCAGCTTCGAGAGCCATTTGTCACTTGATATTTCTCGATCATTACATGCTGAAATTCATTACAAGGATCATCAAACAGCATTATAAAAATATCAGTTTTCAAATACGATTTGTAGCTTTTCCACACTGCGTAAAAATGTTCCAATACAAGTCAAAATGACTGAGGTTATCCGTGCGCGGCAGTTGAGTAGAGCAAGATAGAGAGTTGAAACAAAACGGCCAAGTGCGAGTCAGACTCGCGTACCTAGGGTTCCATATTGTGGATGATAAATTTAATTTTGTCATTTATTTTTCGTGAATTTCTCAACCGCCTTATTTTTTCTGTAATCTTTACGTAAACACATATTACCATGATTTTTTTTCGTATTTTTTGGTTCGCCAGTTTTGGAGATAAGGGAGGGGGGGTATAAGGGGGGGGGGGGGCATACATATTTCGAGGGTTTTTTAAAGATTTCTCAACCATTATAATTGCATGATTCTTCACGAAAACTATTGATCAGTAATTATGTACATCATTATACACACACCCTTGTTTGCTGAATCCTAGATGTGAGGCGCTTGATTTACACCCGGTGTAGTACCCAAAAGCGAGACCTCAGTGATCTATGCATATTTTTTACTACTTATACATTGTTTAAGCTTGCCTAGTGTTTTCTCACTCTAACTGTCTATTCCATGTGTGTCTATCACGTTTACAACGAAAGATATAAGTGAAAAGGTAAAAGTGCTAACACACCCAAACCCGAGGCGTGCACAATTGCGAGACTCCGCCTCACATTTATGTGTTTAAACATACGGTGTTTGTAAACCGCCTCGGTTTTGAGTGTGTGAATACGACTCGGTTTTGGTATTGCCAAAATCACAAAATCGAGACCGCTTCATTTTAAGCTATTGTTGTGTGTAAGGAGACTCGGTTTTGATAATGTCAAAAGCATAAATATGAGGCCGTCTCTTAATTATGATACGGTTGTATGTTAAGTGTGTACTATTTTCCAACACGCCAAAGGAAACGATTATTCACACCAGTTTATTCACAGAACATATTTTTTGTTTGATCCAACATTCATTTATTTTTATCACATAAATAGGTACTCGTATTTAAAAAAATCACTTTATCAAGTTAATCATTTCAATTAATAATGTCTAAATTAAAAATGAAATTATATTATGCAAATGACAGAAATTTATTCAGGAAAAACTGTGCCCGATATAGCATTCAACACTTAGCACCCGGACAACGTACAAAGAAATAAAAAAGTATATACGAAAATTTTAAAATTATTTAAAAATTTTATTATTTTTAAATATTAGGCAATTTATACAAAAAATATATTTTTTTCGTTAACTATTATTAATAACAGTTTGGGGCGGAAAGCCATCAATTTTAGAGTACGATAATGATGTTGTAGAAACCGGAATTCTACACGTCCAAACAAATATTTTTTCCGAAAAATAAATCTAAAAGTAAAAAAAAAAACTATTGTTTCATACATTTTGGTCGAGTAGGTATGAAACTTTTCTATAGAGCAATTTTTTTTCGTGGTTTGAGGTTTAGTTCCATTGTAAAAGTTATTAGCATAGACGAGTAATATTGCCAGTTTCCGGCTTTCACAACATCATATTTAATAAATTTAAAAAGTGAAACTAGTGCTATTTGCACCAAGCTCTTGAAACATATTCCGAAAAAGAACATAAAATGAGAAACATACGTAATTGAAACACTTAAACATATCCTAAGAGCAAAAAACGTTGTTAAAATTTAATTATAATACAAACTATAACACCGAATTATATAACACGATGTTAAACAATATACAGATCGTAACTAACTTCTAGGTTTGTCACGATAAGTTTGGTGCAATCTATACAATTATTGTAAAATTATTGTAGATATAGATTGCACCAAACTTTTAGTTGAATCGCCTCGTATCTAGAGCAACCTAGAAATTAGGCACCATTTGTTTGAATTACATTGTGTTGCATAATTTGGTGTTACAGTTTGAATTATAATTAAATTTTAACTACGTTTTTTGCTCTCAGGATATGTTTAAGTGTTTCAATTACGTATGTTTCTCATTTTATGTTCTTTTTCGGAACATGTTTCAACAGCTTGGTGCAAATAGCACCAGTTTCACTTTTTAAATTGATTAAACACTAGCTTTTGCCGGCGGCTTCACCCGCAGATTTAGTTTTTGTGTACTACTTTTCTGGTTTAGAGTGTTTTTGGTACAATTATTTGATCTCAAGGTCAAGTCTCTTTGGCGGGGCCTATTACCTATTAGCTTTTTTAAATTCATACTTAAAGTACCTCTTTATATACTACATTAGAAGTTTTGCCCTCAGCTGTTAACACGACCAGGCTGCTAGGTGAGCTCACTCTCGAACAGGCTACGTAAAACTGGCCGTGCGAAAATCAGTCCCCCCTAAGATCAATTACTGCTGTTTTCAGTGACTGACTCTGAGACTTATTAATCGTCATTGCGAAAAGGAAAAAATGGAACCATAATAGGATAACTTGTATGGCTGTCTGTCTGTCCGTCTGTTACAGCCGATTTGCTCTGGCACACACACTTTCAAGAATTTTCATGTCCACTATATTAAATGTCAAAATCGATGCCATTTTCGTAATTAACGTCCAAAAAAAACATTAAAACGACACCCGTATTGATATTTACACATTTCAACATTTCAACCCCATCGCACCCCAACAGGGGATGATAGTATTTCCCATCCACTACGTTGGATTTAGAAATCATTGTTGTTTTTGTAATCAGCGATCCAATAAACCATACAAACGATACCCATGTTGATTTTCAGACTTGGTCACCCCATTTCTCCCTTTAAGGGGTTGAATTCTGGAAAAGCCTTTTTCACGTCCACCACGTTGGATTTTAAAATCGTTGTTATTTTCGTAATCAGCGACCCGGTAAACCATACAAACGATACCCATGTTGATTTTCAGACTTTGTCACCCCATTTCCCCCTTTTAGGGGTTGAATTCTGAAAAAATCTAAAACATATGTTTACTCGTTTATGGATAGGAGTACTCCTGTGAATTCTCAAATGAAATAATCTAACTAATATTGTTTTCCTATACAAACTCTGGGCCCCCGTTTCACCCCCTTAGAGGTAGAATTTCGAAAAATCCTTTCTTACTCCTTGTTGACATTACATAAAAAGATTTGTGCAAAATTTCAGCTTTCTAGGTCCAAGGGTTTGAGCTGTGCGTTGATGAGTCAGTGAATGAGTGAGTCAGTCAGGACTTCTCTTTTTATATATATGATGATGATGATGTTGTGAAAGCCGGAAACTAGCAATATTACTCGTCTAATAACTTTTACAATGGAACTAAATCTAAAAGCGCGAAAAAAAAAATTTGCACTATAGAAACGTTTCATACCTACTCGACCAAAATGTATGAAACAATAGTTTCTTTTTAGATTTTTAGATTTATTTAAAAAAATATTATTCAGCCATAAGCAACTTGAAAAGTAAAACATTTTCTGAGATCAAAATACTAAGTAAAAATAATATAATTAAATAATAATCATTCAAACGGTAACACCAAGTAACATAACGCAATGTAATGCAATATACAGACCGCGCTTAATTTCTAGTCAACTCTGAATACGAGGCGATTCAACTAGAATTCATTCTACACTTATTTAACGGCATCTTCTAATGAGTGTAAATATTCGATACACAGACATAGACGAGTTTTAAATTCCGAGGCGCTTTCATTTTTACACCGATTTCACACAACAGCCTCAGAATTAGGATCAGAACTTACACTCTTGTGACTCTTATGCCACCTAGCGGGCACACCCTGGTACTACCTATTTCTGGATTTTTTTATAAACACACACACGACCTGTCAAAGTTACCAAAAGCGAGGCGAAAATTTCAATGCCTTTGATTTGGTCGTCAAAAGTATGTTTTTGACCAATCAAAGGCCGTAGATTTTGAAAATGAAGTCAGATTATCCATGAAAAAATGTGAGACCGCCTCGCTTTGACAGGCGCCTCACTTTTGGGTCTGTAGACGGACAAAACGTCTCACATTTAGGACCACACAAACACACCCTCTCATGCACACCCTCACACTCTCTAACACCCCCCCCCCCCCCCCCTCTCACACCACACGCACGCTTTTCCTGTAAATCGATTTCGTTCTATCAACTTAACATATCCAATACCTATATTTATTTTGAAATAATTAATTAATGTAATTAAGTGATAGGTAATATAATATTTTTCTTTCTCTATATTCTTGTAATTAATTGAATTTGAATTAATATTTTTATTATTAGAGATTTTTCTTTTTAGGATAAAGTAAAATAATTAAATTGTTTAGCATATTTTCAATATTTTATATTATATAGTTTTGGAAGGACCTAGTCTCCATGCCACCAGGGAATCCTAGTATGGAGGCTAGTGTCACAATTTATTATGTAAGTTATTTGTTGTATATTTTTCATTTTCATTTTCTCGAAACCAGTGCCAGTAAATAAAAGTATATATTTTTACAATCAGATTTTTAATACCTACAATTTGATACCCATATATTGTATTTTTATAAAATATTTTTTTTTATTTATTTTGCATCTTTTTTTATATTTCTCATTTGTGCTCAATTTTTTTTAATCGCTATAGTTTTCCTGTAATTGGCGAGTTATGATCTATAATTGTCATTTTTTCATATTTTTCAGTCTACCAGTTTAGGAGATAAGGGGTGTGGGGATACATATTTTTGGGGTTTTTTAAAGATTTCTCGAAACCTGTGCCAGTAAATATAGTAAAAGTATATATTTTTACAATCAGCTTGTTAATATCTACAATTTGAAAATATTTTGAAATTTTTCATATTTTTTTTACACTACGATATGTGGGCAAATTAATGCTATTTTTGTGCCAAATTTCATGTACTTATCTTTAACGGTGCTAAAGTTATGAGGCTGTGACATACGGACGGACGGACAACGGAGTATCACCATAAAGGTTCCTTTTGTACCTTTTAGGTACGGAACCCTAAAAACAAAATCGTTAGAGCAGGGGTTGTTTCTAAGGAGCGCAGATCTTTAAAACGCATTTATTACAAAAGTAAGAAAAACAATATTACAATTTGTATGTGTATTTGCAGATTCTGTTTGACCATCTAAATAAAATTTACCTTCAATAAGTTTAGAAAAGCTGGCTAGCAGTTGTTCCTGATTGTCTACATCGTCCATAGATCTGTTATATATTTTCCACTGCGAGTAATTCGAGTTCGATTCCGTGCCTCCTCCTGAAACATGATAAGTACCTCTTTTACATAACTAATTTCAGACTTACTTCAGCTACTGCAAAAAAAAAATACAGTCGAATTGAGAACCTCCTCCTTTTTCGAAGTCGGTTAAAAACTAAAAAGATTTATTTGTAGAATGTGAAATAAAAGTTACAATCCAGATGGAGGCACCCACGTTTCACTGACGATTATTGCGTGATAGGTGGTGAGCCCTACCACCGTACTTCGGGCACAAATGAGGCAGTCAGCGCTAAAGTGGTCAACATTGCGTCATAGTGGCACAATTGAAAATCAATTGCTGTTTCCGGAAGAGATAGGCCACTTTAGCGCAGACCGCCTCAAATATGGACTTACAGCTTAACGTGCCTTCTGAAGAAAAATCACAAGTGTGTCCCATGATCTAGACCTCAGAGGGGGTCAAATGTTTTGTAAACATTTAAGCCGGCTGACCTTGAGAATTTAAGTTTAGAAAAATTTTAAATTGTAAAGCTTCCAGTGATTCTTTTCGCTTAAAACAAGATATTGGCGAAACTAATGTGAGGAGGCACGTTAAAGGAAGCCAAATAAAATGGCTATGAATTGGATTGACCTTTATTCTGCTGCTGAGCTATCGCGTTGCTGCTCCTCAGATCGTATATTATACCCTTCATGCCAACACCAACGATCGAGTTGAGGATGTTCTCATCTTGTCGACATCTCCTATGTTTGGGGCCGTACAGTGGCTGGCCAGCTCGCAGTAACACCGCCTGGAATAGTTGATGCAATGGTATAAAACTTTGTTAGCAGAGTTCATTACTACAGAGATTAAAAAAAAAAACATTTGTATAACTTGGCCCTTTTAATTTAAGGTTACAGTTTAGTTGTGAATAGTAAGCTTTTAGATAAAAATAATTTATGCTAGAAAAGGAAAGATATAATGCATTGAACATGATAAAGATTAACTCGATTTTTATCAGTTGAAAGTCATGGCAGAGCCTTTATGCTAAAGAATAAAATACCTATTTCATAGTTTCAAATTTATAAGGCATTTCAAAACTCAAGTTATTTCAGGTATTGATTTTATGATTCTTACAGATGTTTTGTCATGTTCAGGCTTGTAGTAGATCAGTGGTAACCATCTGGGCACCACTGATCTATACTATAAAATGTACAGGTGTTGATTATCATACTTACACCATTGCTATGTCTATATGATAGAACAGGGAATCTTCCTCCCTGTCTAAACATAGCTGCGACAGCTATAGTATCATCATCAATAACTTTGGGTACAACTAAACTTTTTCCATAGCTCGGACAGACTGTGTACCTGTGGTTCACTCGGGATACTCTCCATTCATCTGTTGCTAGCACTTTTGTAAACTCTCCTTCTGTACTAAAATATTATTTGAAAGAAATAAAAATTCTGACTTCATAAATACATTTGATGTGTCATTAAAAATTTCAAAGGAAGTTATATTTGAGCAGAAACCGGAGCAGGTTCCTAATGAGTTGCCTAGAACATTAAAAGAGGAATCTGCATGGGTTCCAAATGAGGTAATCAGTTAAACACATTATTGGTAAACAGAATTAGAATGTTACGTACCTGAATAAAGTGTATCCATTCTCCATTATTGGATGCATATGTCTATAGAAGAAAGGGTAGAAGAGACATGGGTCCTGCAGACTTGAGAGATTTTCCAAGGTCTGAGCCAGCAAGTTCAACTCTGTGTTAGAGCTGATGTCCAACTGAAATATCCTCAAGTCTTTACACTTAAGGAATAGTGAGCCTCCTTGGAGAACACCTTGGTTTGGCTTATACTCTTTCTTTTCTATGCTGTCAATGTTTTTGTGAAGGAGCTGGAAAATTTAAACTCAGTGTCAGGACTTGGTTGGTCAAGAGATAGGACACATGTTATGGGTGAAAGAGGTTCTCACATTGAGAAACTATCCCTAAAGAAGTGCAATGACACTTAGTTTGTTTGAAATAAATTATGCTAACTTTTGACACTCTCTGATTGGCTAAGCAATGCAGTGATAAAGAATCCCCGGTAAGTGGGAGTGAGATGCATATAGTCAAGTCCATGCAAATACACCAATAAGTTAGCAGAATCAGACAGTATGGCATTTCCTCTATCGGGGTTAGTTGCTTGACGGGTTCTCATTACGAGGTTGGTATAACTCGTGCCAAACTTTATGAAGCCAGAGTGGAGTTAGCTCCCGTGAGACAGATAAAGAGAAAGAGATGAAAGAGAGAGAGATAGACAGAGACAGAAGAACTACAAATGTGTCATAAAGGTTGGCATTCGTTTTACAAAGCTTATGGTCTTATTCTCTGCCACTACCACACCTCATGAGAAGTGGCGATAGGCCTTGGGATGAAGGCGCTAGCCCAGAAAGTGGGAGAGTGAGCAGGCGAGGCTTAAATTAGTCGGTATAGGGACTTTCGCAAAATCTGCAGAAGTCAGTAACGGACGAATGACTGATTCTGAACCATTCTCCAGTTAACAAGTAGCAAATATTAGAACATGCTGACGAAAATGGGTGTTTTGTGTGGGTGTTATTATTAACAAATCATTATCTTCCTAGTTTTTCTATTTCAAGTTTACTCAAACAGGAATTACTTATACTAAAACGTTGATCATTGAGGGTCATGTAGCTCGGGCGCTCAACTGCTTAGTGCTTACCCATAGTTCTTTGACTCCTTCTTTTCTGGAACTCAGAATAAGGTGATGACCAGTGATGCACACAGTTCCGTCGACGTTATCCTGATGAGGATATTTAAGTATAACCCCGTCTAATTTGTTTAAGAGAATAAGCTCTATAAATTCCATTCTAGGTTTCCTATTCCTACGCAAAAAGTAAAAAAAATTATAAACTTGTACATATAAAATTTGCAGTTCATAAATTAAATTCGAGTGTTTCTGACAGTTTCTGTATATAATAATGTACTCTGTGGTGGTGGTGTGGTTATCAGTAGAGATGTCGCTTTTAAATCCGTTTAATCGAGCACTAAAACTAAAATGAAAGCCTTCAGAATCAGCTACATTGTTATCTGATAACCACACTCTTCGTCAGGTATCACCACTGACAGCAGGATAGAGATCACTATGACCTTTGGATAAATAAAGTACTATTTTCTTTTCCACTAAAAATACAACAATAGTATAATGATATCTATGAAAAACCACCACGATTTAGTCACGATCCTCGACAAACATCAAAAATCGTTGAGAGAAATTGGTTGATAAACGTGATTGTGCAGCTAACTTCAGGGCACTACATAACACCATGGTGTGGATAGATGGCGTCTCAAGAATATAAAGCAGCAGAAAGCTTGATAGAAAGAGAATGTGCGATCTCTTTCTATCACTTCTCTGCTGCTTTATATTCCTGGATTGATATAATGTACAGTGGAGACCTCATCAAGCTATACACTTGCAGTACGACATTAGCCCCTACAGATAAGAATATAAGATAGGTACAAAGTCCAATGTGTCTTACTTGATGCGGTCTCCACTGTACTCGTTGATTGAGACTATGGTGGTTGGTGGTCGGTCATGAAGTCCGTATGGGTTTATTTGGTTCGTTTACATAACCACCTTACCAATGATAGCTGAGCGTGGTGAAATTGTTTATTTTGATAACCACACTAACTGTAACCTCACATATAGCTGTATGGGCTAAGTTCCCTTTGCCTTCCCACTTAGTGGGAAAATGAAACGAAAAAAATGTCTATGGTCAAATCTATGTGACTGAAAGAAGGAGATAGCTATATCGTTTCATCTGTCGTAAATTGTGAAAAGAGAAAAGTATACAGCCGTTGGAATCAACTTCGTCACGTATAAATGAGACAAAGATATGCGCGTCAGTGTTAACTTAATTCATTTTTGTGATTGGCCAACAAAATAACACAAGGCAAAACTACAGCGAGCGACCCGAGTAAGATGGATGTGTGAATTCTGTTCTTCGTATATACTGATATTTCATTTAATTAAGCTTAGAGTTTTGTTGTTAGATCTAACACCCATAAATGGTGTAGGTAACTACATTTCCTGTGAAATAGTGTCCCCTCTCTGTGAGAATCGTATCGAGCTGTGGCGTAACAAGCGCCGAACGTGAGGTATGTTTGCCCATGTATTTGTATGACTGTATTGAAAGTAGCTGGCTGGGCGCCTGTGCTTGGCTAATGACCGGTTCCTGAGTCTATCAAACCGTCTATTGTTAGGTTGTTACATATTTTTCACATCTGTGTTCTAAACTGTATACTTTTCATACATGCCAAAGACTAGAACTAAAAATACTCTTTCTGACTGATTTCTGTCACAGCTCTCATGGAGGAGAATCCAGACAATCAGATGGAAATGGATGTATCTTCAACTACACAGGACATTCCTGTGATCCAGGAAGATCCTGGACCTACAAACACTGTGCAGGTGACCATAACCACTGTGAAGGTTGAAGAGATTAAGGAAGATGATCAAGACCACAATATTGATTCTAACACACCAGAATCCAAACCGTCATCGCCTCAGGTACTAAAGATATCCTCAGATACTGAAACTCCTGTGGACAGACCTGTCCAGACTAACCCATCTAAAGTTGAGACAACTCCTGCCAAAATAGAAATGCCACAAACCCCTACAAAACCTGTTAATAGACGAAATGTTATATTGGTGCAGGCGTCAAGTGCTGATAGTCAGTCAAGTAACGTAGCAGGAAAATCAATTATTCCTGTTGAAAAACTAGTACAGACAAGCCCATCCAAAATTGAGACAACTACTTTTAAGAAAACTGAGGCACAAACGGCCACAAAACCTATAATTAAATGGAGCACTCCTCCAAAATTGGTACATGCATCAAGTGCTGATAGCCTGTCAAGTTTTGTTGTAGAAGTATCAACAATCACAGACGAGTTAGTCCAAAAAACACCTGAAAAGCTGAACATGGTTAAAAAAGATTTAGATTTACAGTTTCAAAATACTTCAGAAAAGCCACCAGTAAAAGAGATTGTTATAGAAGACTCACCAGTAAAAGAGATTGTTATAGAAAAGACACCAGTTAAAGAGATTGTCATAGAAAAGACACCAGTAAAAGAGATAATTATAGAAAAGACATCAACTAAGCAAAAAGTTATAGAAAATCCAGCAGTAAAGGAAATAACTATTGTAAAAGAGACAACTGTAGAAAATAATTCAGTAAAGGAAAAAGTGGTTGAAACAACACCTGTCAAGGAAACGGCCAATGTAAAGTCATTAGAAAAAAGTCTAGTTATTGAAAAAGATACCGAAAAGATTCCTGAAAAGGTAACCACAGTAAAGTCCTCAATTAAAGAAAATGTCCCTTTGGAAGAAAAGTCTTCAGAAAAGACCCCAGTGAAAGTAAAAGCTGTAGAAAATACTGTAAATAAAGAGAAAACTTTGGAAAATTCTCTGATAGAAGAAAGTTCTTCAGAAAATAGTCTAGTGGACACCATACCATTAGATTCAGGTTCTGGCTCAGCTAGTACACCGGAAAATGTGAACACGAAAAGAGATGAGGTGATTGTTGTAGTTCCCTTGGAGTATGATAATGATGATGATTCACAAGCTGATACACTAACCTCTGCCGCCTCTGAATCATCAGAAAAAGATCGAAAAAGTCTTAACAGAGAGCTAAAATCACTCATAAAGTCTGCAAAGGAATCCAAAATCATCAACGAGTGTACCCAGATCAAAACTAAGATAAGAAAGTCCAGAGCTACCCTAGACACCTCAAACAGTAGTTTAAATGCTTCTGCTGATGCAGAGAAGATCCAGGGAAGCAGAAGAGATAGTAGTAACTCTCAAAAAAGTAGTTGCAGCGAGAAGTCCGAGAAAGCTAATCTAAAAAGGTCAATGAGGTCTCAGAATCCAGAATTTGTGATAAAAAATAAGCAGTTCTTGAATACACTTACAAATAAAAAGGAAGATGATGTATCACAAGATCCTGCGGATGGCAAGTCTGTTGAATCATCCAAGAAAGCAAATAAAAGCGAAAGCCCTGCCAATACTCCATCTAGAAAGAAAAAGATTGCAGAGGAAGCTGTAAGTATTGATCAATATATTATTTTTGCAATAAATACTTTTTCTTGGTTATGGTAAAAGGCAGTAGATTTCATTTGTTTTATGAAAGAAAAAAATACATTTATCTTGGGTAATGTCAAACAAGATGGCTGCCATATGACTGGGACTGGGTATTAAAGTCATAAAATATACCTACATACTTAGAACCTACATATTTTTAGACCATAGTAAGTTAAGTATTAACTTCTTTTAAAAATGGTTTTTATTATAATATCTACCGATAAAATAAAAAATTTAAAACATTGTTTGGACATTCATCACATTTAAGCTGCACCTTATAAACTATAACCTTAGAAATCAGATCCTTTAATGTAGCATAATAGAATTGTACGACTCTGTTATCAAAACTTTTTTTCTTTACCAGCCATCAATGAGTAAGCCGAGCAAACTCCGGTCAGACCCTTACTGCTGGCGGTGCCACTGGGAAATCGAGCGGGCTTCTAATGAGAAGGCTCAAGTTCACCAACCAGTTCACTGCACTGTGTGTCCTCGGTCATACCACTTCAAATGTCTCTCTGGAGCAGAGAGAACAAAGGTGTCTTCGGAGAAAAACTGGGTCTGTCCTAAATGCTTGACAGTCTTGACAGCTGAGAGCTCTGAGACAAGGTGAGTTGGTAAAAAATTTTAAATCATCAGAAATACATTTTCATGTTGAATCGATATCAATATATTCCTGTAGCAAACGATCCTGCATGAGCTGATTCATTATTTACGTCATGCATAATGACAGCTAGCTATGGTGTAAATTTTGCAGGAATTTCATTAGCTGTTTTTGATATTTAAGGCGATATGTAAAAGTTTTAGCGTCCCTGTTACTCCATATGCGAAAAAACCCTCAGTGCAAGAGGGACGGATTCGTAGAAAAATAGCAAAAAGTCTGTTTTTTATTAATATTAAATGTACTAAAGTTGCTATCAAAATTTCGTTTAACCAGCGGGCTTATTATGTATCTCTAGTTGCCAACTGAACTGGGTGCCTTTCATCAAAATTTAGATATACTATCCAATTCCGATTGTCTAAGGATAAGTTTGCACTTGAAGTAACGTCACAGTTCGTAAATAGTCCAATACCCGCTAAAGGCAATTTTGAAAGTTCAGTTTTTATGTAAGTTTTTGACGATAGGCACCCTGTCCAGTTGACAACCTAAGATACAGAATAGGGGGGCAGGTCCTAGATACCGTTAAAACCCATCAATAAAATATAATTGTAGTCCATATGTCATTCTAAATTGTCAAACCAGGAGAATTGGTGTCGAAAAAGACCTCATTTCAATAAATATTTCTATCGAGCCGAATTTCTGCAATCGCGTTTCTGTTTTAACAGATCCTTAGAAAAAGATTCCAAAAATAATGTACTATTTTATCAAAATAATACATTATTTACTGAAGTAGATATGCAAGTTCTTAAAGTATCGATTTTTTTTCCGTAGCGCCTTAATATACTGCCCAAGCGCCAAATCGCAAATTGCTTGAAAAAAAATTGTTCCACATACTTATTATGTAAAGTTACCTTTAACATTTAGGTTATCAACTCTTTAAATTATACCTAACAATGTAAATGCGCTTATACAAATCGTGCTAGAGGTTACATATTGTGCGTTTGTACAATGTTTAGTAAAAGTAACCAGGGGCCTTATTGTCTAACATCTATCGCTATTGCTTTCAAAGGTAACGTGATTGGCTAGAAATGACGTGACACACCATTTTTAGCCAATCACGCGTTCATTTGAAAGTGATAGCGATAGATGTTGAAGTTAGACAATAAGACCCAGGTTTCCCTGACTTTCTACACAACACAAGTAATCATTGGTACTATAGTCCGTAAAATATATCTTGAGCCCTGTGACGGCTGTCAGCGCTATACGTATTTGAGTATGAGAAAGAGAGTTAGAAATACAAATTGTATAGCGCTGTCCTGCTGTCATAGGGCTCAAGCTATATTTTACAAACTATAATAACATTAGACACGCAATTAATTTATAGCCCAACCAAAATAAGAATGTCCAGCAGCTAACTAGCAGCTGGAGGATACTTCGTAAAATATCCATCATGTTACCTCTTAAGAGTCTATAGTACCTGAAATTGAGCATGTTTTTTTGCATCAAGTAGAACGGGGGCCCATGTCTAACTCCAACATCTATCTCTATCGCTTTCAGATGTGTCGTAATTGGTTAGAAATGACATCACGCATAATTTTTAGCCAATCACGATGCCTTTGAAAAGGAACGCATTTCCACTGCATTCACTTTGATGTTTATCTTGCCATACCCAACATTCACTACCATAAGTTAGTATAGGAGCCAACACTCCATTCTGAACCGCCAATCGTGCCTTTGCAGTCATATTTTGGCTTCCCATAAAAGAGTGTAGGGCTCCGTTCACTTTATTTCCCCCATTCACACTTCTTTCAATTTCACCGTCACACTTTCCATCGTGCGTAGGTATAGACAACCCAGATAGATAAACTCGTTAATCTGTTCTACTTCCATGTCTGCAATCTTAACCTTGCATTCAGTCACCGCTTCATCCCTCCCTATCACCATAACCTTTGTTTTTCCTAAATTTATTTTCATTCCTTTCTTTTCAAAGGCATCACCCGTAATTGTTACAATCTCTAGCAGCTCATCCGTCGATGAAGCGAGGAGCACTTGGTCATCGGCGTATAAGAGGCATTTGATAAGTAACTCCCCTAACCTAAATTCCTAAAATAATCTAATATCACGCTTATGGAAAATCCAATTAATTTGAAGCTACCAAAAGATATTTGAAAATATGTTTATGCATATAGCAAAATTTTAACAATAAGTTTTCTTAGCTAAAAGTAGTATTTTGGCTGTTATTATATAATTATATATTAATATTTTGTAACAAATCTCGAGAATCGACCCTTAAAACAGTGCGCTCTGAGCCGTGGCTGTTACGACAACCAAAGCCTCGCGCGCTCTCAAAAAGCGCGTGTTTCCATAAAAATGCGTGATGTTTTTTTTTAAATATAAAATATTCTGGGCGTGCTTTATATTGCCATCAATTAGTATGCAACGTTTTATGATCTAATTTAAAGTATTAATTGAATACTAGCGATTTATTATTTTTTTTTCTATCGAGAAAATTTTATGGAATAAAGTTTTCCCCACATTCTGGGCGTAGTATTATTCCACAACTTTACCATGTATTTATTTTAAAGTGATTGGTGCAGTATTGTTGATTTAAAAGAAGATCATGCGGAGCAATGTGAGGTATTATGGACTCTTAAGGAATTGCTGATCTAGTTAAATTAATATGACATATATGTATATACATAAATGATTTTTACAAACCATCATCCAGCAAAGCATTCCTTCAGAATTGCTGATTACAGCTTCTCACGGGATTGAAGTGTAGTATCTATTATTTTCTTCTATGGCCTAAGTGATTTTTGCTTCTGTAATATTGTCTAGCTTCTTTGAAGAAAATGCGGCCCTCGGCCTTCTGTCAACGGTTCGAAGTGTGCTGATTTAGGGTACGTTTCGTAACGTGTGATTATCACTCGGAGCGATGCGAATTTTACCCTGCTTCGTTCAAAAATCGACCCGAGTGAAACCGAGGGTAAACGAACTGTTACCTGACAGTTGCGCTAAGTGTTTAGAAACGCTTTCGGGGAATGTGAATATCGCACTGACAAGTGCGATTTCTAACTCTGTTTGGGTACCGTTAAAATTCGCCTGACAGTTGTCATTTCGGAGTTTTCTCGGGATTCGGACAATTTTTGAAAATAGAATTCAACATTTCTGTACGAATACGGGAAAATGTTTCGAAACTGCTTCGACAGGATTATGGCTTGCAAATGCAAAGGTTGCAATGCCATCCATATTAAAAGCAATAGGTATTTAGGTACTTTACTTCATTTATTTATTTTGATTTGAGGTTATGTATTTACTTGACGTGTGTCACTCCAGACCGTTTCAAAACGCTTTTCTCACGGGAATCACTCGCAAGCGTTTCAAAACCAGATATTTCTTTCTCTTTCTAGTATATAGCTTTGTCTCTTTCTTAAAAACGAGTGAAATTTCGCACGAAGATCACACGTTTTGAAACGTAGCCCTATTAGTTAGGTTTTCGCGGTTCTGTCCATCAGTAGGAAAGAAGCGTTCCGGACGGAAGCGTGTTTACATTCCATTTAGTCCTACGCAATCTTGCTCATTGGTTATATACGTAGGGCGTTCAATGAAAATTGAGAATGAGTATGTTGCCAGTTAATTATTTAAAATGTTATTTTATTTTTTGATATAGTCGCCTTTTAGCATATTACACTTTGAATATATTCTTTCTAAGCTTAAAATTCCTGTCTTAAAAAACTCTTCGTCCTGAGCACCTAAAAATTCCTGTACGGCAGCGACTACTATCATTTTCGAATCTCTGTCCTCAGATACACCTCCAACCTTGGATATAGATAAAAACACTAAGGGCAAGGACGGGTGAATATGGAGGATGGTCAAGTTTTTCCAAGCCAGCATCTCGAATTGCAGCCATAGCAACGGCGGACCTGTGAGCCGGGGCATTATCTTGATGGAACAAAACAATTTTGCTAGTTTGCCTCGCCGTTTCTGGCGAATTTCGTTACGCAATATTTTTATTTGTTCTGCATACAAAGACTCCGTAACAGTAGCTCCATGGTCGAGATATTCTTTCATGACCACCCCTTGACTATCCCAGAAAAGAGAGCAGACTCGCCTTAATTTCTGAGGGGTCCGTGTAAAATGCCATGCACGTCAAGTCGAAATCTTTGTTTATTCGGCTATAAAACGTACCGTGACACGACAATCTGCTAAAACAATTTTTTAACCATTTCTTCGGTCACTAGCGAGGGTCGTCTTTGGTGGATGATCTTCCACGTTTAAATTCGGCACACCAACGTGCAACTGTAGAATACGGTGGAGCATTTGCTCCTAAAGTATCCTGTAAGTCTTGATTAACTCGTTCCGTAGTGAAATTGTAAGTCTTGATTAACTCGTTCCGTAGTGAAATTTTTCAAGCACAGGTGCTTAATAACCGCGCACAATTACATTTTTTCTATTTTTGGATAATGCGCTACGACAGACTGCAGACAAAATACTTCCAATTTTTTTTTGGTTCTAAAGAATTTGTACCTCATTATAACTTTATAATGAACGCCCCTCATTGTACATAAATTCGTGTACTGTATTCTACAAAAAATATTTTTATATTAACTTAGGCTACCGGTTGGTTAGTTCACCGGTCTCGTATTACAAATATGTATTTCGATATTAATAAATTACGTAAATAAATATACGAAGTTTGTGGCCTAAATATAAAAATTAATATTTGTACAAGACATTATGTATACAAGAATTTATGTATATATTATATGTATGTATATTATATATTAGTAATAAGGTAGTTGGGATTTACCCTCTTCGACATCTAGCGTATCATGCTTGGGTTGTCGTCGTCGGGACGAATTCAAATTTCGCGGCTTTATTGGGTCGAAAATATTAGCGAAACTTTAATTGAATTTTAATGAAGGCGCAGTACAGAGTTGAAAGAATATACAAGGTGAATTTGTGAACACCGTTCAAATTCATACTTGAGCCTTGGTAAGTGATCAGCATCATGAACCAATAACAATTTTTGCAAAATTCATAAAATGAAATTTTGACTCCCCATAGTGATTCACTCAGGGCTGGGAGTGAATTACTATGGGAAGTCGAAATTTCATTGTACGAATTTCACAAAAATTGTTATAGATTCATGATACTGATCACTTACCAAGCCACCAGTATGAATTTGGACGATGATCAAAAAGTCACTTTGTATAAAAGAACCCATCCGTAATTATGCAAGCTCTGGATGCGTGTGAGCACATCTTCTTTCCGACCGTCACCAAGTTAATCTGTATCTTGGCCTACCTGCTCCTACGACGTAGGATTTCCTGAGGAACAAGATGGGGGGCGAGCAGCTGACTGGGCTTGCTCTATTATCAATGCATTCAGCATCGACGCCAGATAGGGTTGCCAGATGGTCGGGATTCGTCGGGATTGCCCCGACATTTCATACGACGTCCAGGAGCTGTATTTTTGAATCACTCACCGTGAATCATATATTCACGCACGAAAAAAAATCACGTGCGAAATTCAATTCGATTGGTCACGATTTTACGTATTTTTGAATTAGTAGAAATCAATGTTAACGGTTTTCGTTTCACGCAGAAAAAATTAAAACCGGAAAGCAATATTTCGTTGATTTTAAAAACCGGTAATTGAAAAGTAAATTGAAAAATTATAATGTCATGTCAGTCTTATCGATGCATCGACATCGACATTTTCTTCTTGTCATTTTTGCATAGTTGGGTCACACCACTCGTTGCAGAATTCACGGAGAGAATTTTCAAAAACACTGATTTCAAGTTTTCGTATGCGGATCCATATGCGAATTGAAATTCAAATGATTAAAAAATACAGCTCCTGAGTTCCGACAAACTACAAATTGTCCAGACAAATAAGAAATAACAACGGTCGGTGGGCAAAAAAGTATTTTTTTAATTACTTTAATTTTAATAATGAGAACAATTTTTTGATTCGTTATATTTATTTGTCTCGACCATAATCCTAAAAACCTTTTTGAAATTTTGCCCAGATATTTTGGTTTTCCCATCTGGCAACCCTAACGCCGGCCGAATCCTGAAGCCATAATAATATATTATATACTTGACACTGTGTGCCAGCGGAAAAAGGAAAATATTTATTATATTGGGTGTTAATTTGATATCCTTGTTCTTTCAACTACCCATTAATATGAACTACTTTTACCATGGGGCCAACCCTAAAATCGCGAAAAAATAATCAGCGGTTCCATAGAAAAGTTAAATACCTGCCTGACCAAAACGTATGTAAGAGCTGATTTTTTTTTCGATTTCGGGTTTCGTCATTCGTCCCATAGTATAAGTTGTTCATTTTAATGGGTACAACACCTAGTTCTTTTGAAAAATGTGTCATCTCAACACCCTGTATAGTATAGAATCCAAATAATATGTATCTACAGCTGGTTTATTCGTCCAAGATCTACAGTAATTGAATGAAAAATGAAAATGAAAATTTCTTTATTTCAAAATTAGTTATATAAGGTCTTTCAATTTAAATGGAAAGTAATTTAGGAGGTGATTCAGTATCGTTAATACATCACATTCCACTGCAAAGTACTATTATTTGCGCGCACTTTTTCTTCACTTGTCCATACAAACTGAGTCAGCTGATCGGACCACTTTGTACTGAGAAGTGAAAAAACAGTTAGCGCAAAAAAAAAGTGCTTTGCAGTGGAATATGATGTATTAACGATACTGAATCACCTCCTAAATTACTTTCAATTTAAATTGAAAGACCTTATACAAGGTGACTTTTTGATCATCGTCCAAATTCATACTGGTGGCTTGGTAACTGATCAGTATCATGGATCAATAACAATTTTGGTGAAATTCGTAAAACGAAATTTCGACTCCCCATAGTGATTCACTCGGAACTGGAACTGAATTTATATGGGAAGCCGAAATTTAATTTTAGGAATTTCACAAAAATTGTTATTGATCCAAGATACTGATCACTTATCAAACCTCCAGTATGAATTTGGACGATGATCAAAAAGTCACCTTGTATAAATTATAAAAACACTAGTTTCCACAGAATTACAGCGATTTCTTTCACATTTTCACTGGATATGTGCTTGGGTCGAAACATACTAGTCGAGTCATGCGTTACGATATTTACACTTGTTAGTGACATCTTTGGTTTCGTGACGTTAAAAGTCCACAATTAGGTAACTTACCGTTTAACGTGATCGTTTCCAGATCTCCGATGATGAAGAAGATAACTCTGGGGATGCTGTGCGACCTCCTCAAGTACGCGTTGCAGAGGATGATGGAACTCAAAGGGGTAATTATTTACTTATTCTCTCTTCTGCTGATGGATTTCAACATGTTATTTCACGGTTGATGTGGAAGAGGCGAAAGAAAGAGGTATGTCTGAATCGTAGCAGATGGAAATCTGTAGTATGCCTACCCCTCTGGGAGACAGGCGTGAGTATATGTATGTATTTCACAGTTCAAGTCTATTACTCGGTGGTTGTCAGGGGCGGGCACAGGATTTCATTTTGAGGGGAAGGGGGGGCATTCTTCTGACAAGGCATGCAAAAAAGTTAAAAAGAAACCTCTATGTACTCCCATACTGCAATAATGTAATTACAACATCAAAACCTACATAATTTTGACCGATGTTATAATATTACATTATATGTACATTGTAACACAGCAGTTCTGCGCTGTGATTGGCCAAATTTATTATAAGACCGTTACAGAATCAATCACAAGTGATAACGGTTTGTTTTAAATTCTCAAGCCACGCCCCCTCTCTCTTCTCGCTTCTGATTGGTCTTAAGCATCTACATACTATTTCCATGAATGTAGGCCACTGTAGGTATCATGACATATCATACATGATGTTGATGAGTGTGCTTTTTCTCATTTCTCGTGAAATTGTTTTGATGGAAGTAGATAAATTGTTGTGTGCAACTAACTGACTATAATTAGACATTGGGACCCTCGTGCAAAACTAATGTCTCACATTATGTAACAGTTGCACAAAATACTATTTTTTTCTTTGTATCAATTTTTACAAAGTAATGTTAATGCGCCTTGATGTGCCTTCGGCAAAACCTTTCTATGCCTAATATATAGAGATGTACCTACTAGTCGGGAAAGCCGATTATCCGGCCATATTTGTAGTCGGCGATTAGTCGGCAATGGCGCCGACTAGTCGGCCTAATACTTTACATATTTCTATGCTTAAAATAGGGTGATTGAAATGAAATCGTAATCTTAATTGTTATTCATTTTTATTTTAGTTAGAATCAGCCTTACAGTTTGTAAAATAATCTAGGAATAGAAACACTTTCTTTGGTAAGTAATTGGACTTAAATCAAGAAGAGTATATAAATTTAAGAACTTATTACGTCACATAAGTTATTATATACCCGAATTATTTTTATATACCAGGATAGTAATTTCATATATTTTATATACCACCGAAAGCAATGATCGGCTTAGCCGACTAGTCTGCCTTTTTTTAACCGACTAGTCGGCCAAAGTCATAGTTGGCACATCTCTACTAATATACATATTTATGTATGCATATATACATATATATATATTATTGTGGTCGTAATGAATCGTTAAAAACTCTTGGAAATAATGTCGACATGGTCTCATACATAACGTGATGATTTAATTTACTTACAACAGGCCAATATAGTTAAATAAGACAATGTTAAGGCGTATGACCACGCTAAATAAGCAACTCGATGTGTGTCGGTACAAATATCAACGGAAACGACATTGAAATAATGTTCATTTCAGCGTGCCTTGAAAAGGGGCTGTTACGACAACCGGCTAGCGCAAAATAGGAGAAAATAATACTTTTCACATGGACGCCATGAACGAAGAAAAAATTTGAACTTAAATTTTTTAGATCTAAAAATTTCCTATAATTTGGTGAAATAATAATTAAAATTGCTCTAGGCATTTGGAAGGAGTAAGAGAATTCTTGTGTTAATCATGTGAAACTTTCGATGACTTTCGATTTTTTTTTGTCAAAACTTACAATAGAAAAACAGTTTATGAAACTTAAAATTTATTTTTGACTCTATAATGCTTATCATATATTTTATGAACGTTTTTGGACCACCCGTGTGGGAGGAGTAGGCCTCCAAAGACAGGTCTAAATTACAGTTGGCGTATTCATTCGCCTTAAGATACTTTGTAGATCTCTAAATCAGCCTGCAATTTAACCCTCAAGCATCATCAGTCTTTCATTCTCAAAACAGGCTATCAAAAAGCACGACTAATTTTTGCGAATCATGCAATACATTGAAGAACAACACAGGCAAGCAGCAGATGGTATTGAATGGTATGAAGCGCCGCGCTCGAAGTCCAGTGTTGCCGCTGGTCATATTTTGGGTTGCCGTATTCCACTGACAAAATTGCCGTATTTAAACAAAAATTGCCGTACATACACAAGTATTAAAAAAAAAAAATGCATAATAATTAATTTCCCATGATATTTTCCATAGTATACAGATCGTCATTTCACAGCATTGTCCATGTCACAAACCAAAGTCCAAGAAAAATAGACCAATGAGCCAATCAAGAATCGCCTCAAACACAAGGTAATAAATAAGGTCAATACTTGTTGTATTGGCTGGCTATTAGCTAGTTTTTTGGTTTGTTTGGAGTTGTGCAAATATTGTCTATGCCTCTACTGATAAAGTAGGTATGGCAGATAGTGCCATCTAGGAATTTCATATAACTAACATTAAATTTGACACAAGGTAAAGAAAAACGCCTTTTCATTGCCGAATTGCCGTATTTTAGCGTACGGTAATGACTACTCTGCCGTATGCCGTACATTAATGATTTCATAGCCCTATTGCCGTACAAAACGGCAATTGCCGTACAAACGGCAACGCTGGCTCGAACGAACGAGCTGCCGCCGCGTCGGCGGATTTGACCTTGTTACTTATCTACCTACTCCGCATACGAAGCTGCGGGCAACGCTTACCCGTTCTCCGTCTTTGTCGCACAATGCCGATCGATATCGTACCGTCTCGCTCGCGGCTAATAATAACTGCGCATGCGTGCGTGTCTGTCTCTACTAGGGCGTTGTATGTGTGCGTGCCGCTTTCTCGATGCATCCATTTTATTGTACGCTTGAGAAATGCGAATTGTCGAGTAGCTATGGTTTGCATCGCCAGCGATTGGTCAGATCTGTGGTATGTTTTGCTCGTCTTTGGCTGACGGCAGAATGTACCGATTACAACGAACTTCTACTACTTTTTGATGACGATGCCTTATTATCATGCTTCTATGCCGTGTTTGAATTAGTCAATTGATGCAAATTGAAATGTAGAATGAACAAAATAAATATACGGAGTTACTGAGACAGTATTCTAGTATTATGTTGTAGATACCAAAGTTTGTGCCTGCAATGGTTATAATCAATAAAGTGTTGTACTTTGTCTTTGACTTTAAAATCATAAATTCTACACCCAATGAATACAAATTCGAGTATACGAATTTCCGAAATGAATGAATTGAATGAATGAATTGACACTTTATTGTACACAAAAGACATATAAAAGAAAACAGAGTATTGAAAACATAATTTTGTACAAATGCGGACTTATCACTTAAATCGATTTCTTCCAGCCAACCTTTGGGTGGTGAAGAAATTGTCACTAGAAAAGTAAAAATAGGGGGTTAGACGTAATAGAGTAAATTAAATGAAAATCAATAAAGTGTAAATACAAATAACCTACCAAATTAAACTTAATTTTAATGAAATTAAATATATTTATTTATGTAATGTGGGTATAACAGATACACTTATTACAGGTCGGTTTTAATGTAATAAGCAAAAGTAATTAAATAATATATAATAGGTAATAGTTTTATGTAATAAATAATAATATGGGGAAATAATAAAGGTTGGGTTTACTTAAATTTAATAAAAAAATACACTTGATTAAATAAAAATATAGGAATAAGGAATAAATAATATTATAAATATATAGTGTTTTTTTTTTAAATATACACATTAATTAATGAAAGCAAGATATATTTCGAGTCCAACTGATGCCGTGTCCAAGAGGACTCGAAACATATCTTGCTTTCATTAATTAATGTGTATATAAAAAAAAAAACACTATACAACGTGTAACAGAAAGGTGTAACCATATTTGAAGTACTTATTCAGTCAATGGTATAGAACAACTTTTACTATGGAGACAAAACTGAAATCTCAAAAAAAAAAAAATCTGCCCTTCCATACATTTCGGTCGAGCGGCATTGCATTTTTCTATAAAACAGTTAAATATTTTTTTCGAGATACAGGGTTTTTTTCCATAGTAAAAGTTGTTCTAAACCATTGACCGAATAAGCTCTTCAAATATGGTTACACCTTTCTGTTAATCTTTGTATATATCAATATTTATAAAGAAAAGCCGAATGGTAACATTATATTTTATTATTATAAATATATGCAATACATATAGTAAATATATGCCTAACTCCGCCCATTCGATTACGTCAGAGCTCAGATAAAATGCGACGAACTAGTTACGTAAGGTTTATATCTGCTGTGATTATTGATATCAGAAAGTTGTTGAGCGACTTAATGTCTACACCAACCAGCGATATGTATTTGACAGTAACGGTAGAAATTTTAAAGGAATAGACATAGGGCTAGGAGGTTTCACAGACCTGCGTGCACAAGGGCTGGCAATAAACCACGTGACGTGACACATTTGTGTGGAAGAGGCATGACCACGTGGAGCGGGTATTACGTCTGAATGAGGCGGGTTGAATGGGTCGCGGCACATTCGAACGTAAACTGAAATCGACTACGTTTGAATGGGGCGGTCATAAAAATTTCAATGTAATATCAATAAATAAGTACAGTCACCTACAAAAGTGGAGTCACACCGCAAGGGATTATAGTTTGATATAACTATTTATTGTGATTGGTTGACAAGAAAGGGTCATTGTTAAACTAGCTACCTGAGATCGTGCAAACCGGGTTATGATGATCTGTTTCTGTCATGTTCCTGTACGTATTTGATTTCAACCAAGTAAATATATAATTAGTGTAGAGTAAATCCTACTGATATTATGATAAAAAATAATATTGCCAAATGTTCATGTATTCTGTAAGTGACAGTACCGTTTAAATTTTTTACGACCGCCCCATTCGAACGTAGTCGACTTCAGTTTACGTTCGAATGTGCCGCACCCCATTCAATCTGGCCCATTCAGACGTAATACCCGTGAAGCGAGGGTGGATCTGTGTAACCTTTGCGTAAAAAACATATTTTGCCACACTTTTTGCGTAATTGAAACATATCCTCGCCGTAACGTGAAGTAAAGTAAACAAAATCATTACTTAAGGATGGACCTGACCTGAAAATAAGGGTTCTCCTTAAATTGAAAAAAAAAAAGATCTGTTGATCATTGTATTAAGTCAACGTACTTATAAGCAATGTCTTAAGATATGTAATTTTGCCTAATAAAAAATATGTCCAACCTATTTTTTTGGTTTTCAAACGTTCAGCAGAAGAACGCGGTTAAGGGATCGACATGATTTTTTTTTTTTCATAAAATTGGTTGTAGAGATATGTAGGTAGTCAATCTACTTAAATTCAATAGATATATATTTTTTTTCATTTTAATATTTCAGTATTAGCTAAAAACATACCAATTTGTTGTTTCGCTGCGTGACTATTAGTATTACTCGTTGAAGACAAATAGGTCAATGAGCCAACTTATATATATTTACTTACTTTTAGGTTATAATTTCATTTAAATTAATATTTGTTTCTCCAAACGGCGAATATAGTTTTAAACACAGATTCTTGGGACAAAAACGAATATTAATTGAAAAAGATTGTACACGACTTTAACAGGGCAATGGCGATCTAAGAAGGTGCGAGTGAGACCGACAACACAGTTACATACGTATGTGCAAGGGAGAACGCTATACATTTTTGATAGCTATCTAATGCGTTTCGATATCGCTGACATTAAAGCGCATAGCTGCGTTAAGAGCGACATACTGAAGAAGGGCAATGACAAAAGTACCCGGAATAAAAGAGCTTGTTTGACTAGATTGATAGATGCGGAAGAGGTGTGTCAGGATCGTAGCAGATGGAAATATGTAGT
Organism: Ypsolopha sequella; assembly: GCA_934047225.1. Classification (NCBI taxonomy): domain Eukaryota; kingdom Metazoa; phylum Arthropoda; class Insecta; order Lepidoptera; family Ypsolophidae; genus Ypsolopha; species Ypsolopha sequella. The sequence continues at coordinate 21,188,076 of OW203987.1, forward strand.
ATATGTATACCCCTCTGTTGAGACAGTCGTGAGTATGTATATGTATATATGTATCTCACGACTGTCTCAACAGAGGGGTATACATATACTACATATTTCCATATGCTACAATCCTGACACACCTCTTTCGCCTATGTATGATAGTTATTACTTAAATAGGATGCTTACTGTCAAATTAGTTTCGCATAGAGGGCACTGAGTGTTTGTGTCTGTTAGCTTGTCAGTTCACATACAAATAATTTAATAATTTCTTATTTTCCTTGTAATGTAAAGTTAAAGCATTGGGTTTGTGTGACTTTTGGATGTAAAGGAAAGGGAACTTGAACGACAAGGTCTCCTTTCTTTTCTCGCAGCGAAGAACTTCTTTTCTTTAGCTCCTCCTTCAACTGAGCGATACACCAGGTAGAGACCGTCTAAGCCCAAATGACTCGCCCCCCTTCTTAATTAGTTGACTTAGATGTGCAAGTGCAAATATTAATAACGACACTTAAACTTGGGTTTAATACAGCTCTTATGAGAAATAATGTTCTTTGTAAAGCAACTTCTATTTACCAAGTTACCTAACTGTATAAAAGAAATGAATTTGACATTGTTTAAAAAATCTCTGTTCCGTCTTCTGATTGATAAGGATTATTACAAATTAGATGAATTTTTGAATGACATAACATTATAAATACCTCATTTCATTATCATTTTTTATATTGACATTTTTATTTTTTGACATTTTGGAAATTCTATTAAATTAATTTTATTTTATCATACATAACATATGTAACAATGTATGCCGTAATTTAATTGAATAATATGTATAAGTATACAACGACATTCATAGGCTGAGAGGCAGAACATGGAGTGCTGAAATTATATTATAAGATCTTATTTACATATACCCATGTTCATGAATTAGTAGTTTATGCTACAAGGGCGCAAAGGAATAAATTACGAGGACGATTTAAAACACGAGCGTAGCGAGTGTTTTAAACGTAACCGAGTAATTTATTGCTCTTACGCCCGTGTATCATACTACGTTTTTCAATGCATAGTGTGAGGAAATAAAACAAATATAATTTTGTGAACTTTAAATTGTAATTGGCTCAAAAGGACTAGGTATCCAGAGCCGTTTAACAGTGGAAAAAAAAAGTATAACATCTATGGTACACAGGAAAGGCTGCAGGTTAGCCAACCATTGTAAATAAATTAAAAATAATAATAATAATAAAGCCCTAGGGCAAAATAATTGACTTTCTGTTCGGTTATGATGCATAAATAGTGGGCCTTTACGAGCACATGCATTGAAAAAAATATTTAGATTTTGATTTTGATCTGTGTGGGAGCATCGACTGTTTCGTAAACTTTGATCTGTATGCGTACATCTCAGTGGACTAGTCGCTTGATAAATCCAACAACGCTAACTGTATAGAGCAGCGCGTGCGCATTGTATGAAACAAGACATCTGCTCTCTCGCGCGTTTCGATCAATTATGACTAGTTCGACAACAAATCCAAAAACAACCGCTTCTTAGCAAGTATAGTGTACAAAAAAACTGATATTTTTTTGAATAACTGAATGACCAATTGCAATGGCATTTTTATGTGTATTGCGTCCATATTTAAGATTTGTTGGTGTGCGTAAACGTGGTAGTGGGGCGAGTCATTTGGGCTTAGATGATCTCTAGAATAAATGACGATTACACCAACAAAAAAAGGCACAAAATTCTTTAGAAATGTGCAATGCAAAAATAACATCTATCAGCGTCTTTTACAAGAGCGTGATAAGACACAAACACTCAGCGCCCTCCACCGTAAAAGCTTTTGGTTTTCTTTCCCATTGGCATTGATTTTTAGTTCCACTTACAATTTGGAACTAAAGTAGAGCCACTGAGTGTTGGCCCTTATGACAGCTGCATTTAGTGATGAGGTACATTTCAAATTTCGGTTAAAAATAAAAATCAAGTGTGAGTTTACTCAACATTAGACACGTCATTCAACATAATGATACAAAAGAAAAATGTGCTAAAACCAGTGGCGTAGCTATCGGAGGGCTATGCGGTGTAGTGCCCCTGGGCCCCCAAGAGATGTTTAAATATCTAAATCGAAAAAAGTATTTTACTATCATTTATTCATCTTGAATTAAAACACTTGTACTATAGTTTCACTTTATTTTTGGTTAACTCCCAACCGGTTTCGGATTTTACTCCATTTTCAAGGGAAGATCTTAAATAAAAATATTTCACAGGATTCCAGGCACTAGCTCTGAGCAACGTAAACAATGATAATGTATTTCATTATCATATCATAAACATTATCATTGTTTACGTTGCTCAGAGCTAGTGCCTGGAATCATGTGAAATATTTTTATTTAAGATCTTCCCTTGAAAATGGAGTAAAATCCGAAACCGGTTGGGAGTTAACCAAAAATAAAGTGAAACTATAGTACAAGTGTTTTAATTCAAGATGTGTTTCAAGTTTCACCAAGTGCCGACAATCGCAAGTATAAATTTTCTATCATTTATTCTCGTTTAGTTTAACTTCGTAATTATTTTGTTTTTAATTAAATAACATTGCGTAACTTGGCGACCTCAAACACGACCTATAAAATATGAGAAATAAAAAAAAAAAATCTTTGTTTCTATACGAATTCTATTGCACAATAAAGCAACATTCAAATCGAAAAGTAATAACCGAAACAAGTAGTACATCACTATCAACAATGAAGTATTACATTTTTTAATTCACACTTGCTTATAAATAATTACGATACTTTGTAGGCATTTAAACGTCATAGGCGCCATCACTCAGTGGCTCTACTGTAACGTTTTCCATGTCAATATTGCAGGTGGAGCCGTTCATGAGTCCAGTAGACCGCACCGTGTTCCCCGACTACGACAAGTACATCGTCCACGCCGTGGACCTCAGCCTGATGCAGGACAACATTGCTCAGGGGGTCTACGGGAGTACCGAGGCATTCGTCAGCGACGCACAGTGGATACTGCACAACAGTATCATATTTAACACGCGTAAGTTGAATAGGCATGATGACTAAAAAATTCTAATTAGTCCTTCAGTTAGATTATCAGAAAATATTGGACACGTATTTTTTCTTTTGTCAATTAAACAAAAAATTATGAACATATAGCCCGCTAAAGTTCCGCGGACGACACCAGCCCCCACTCCCAAACTTTGACGCGCTTTATCTCTGTCGTTTTTTGTTTGATTGACAAAAGAAAGTATACTTGTCCGCTATTTTTTGATAATCTAAATGACGGACTAAATAGTATAATATTTTGTTTACCCTGTCATCTCCCCTATTATGGCGTGTGGCATGCTCTGAATTTTAATTTAGACTACAATCATAACAGTTTAAACTATAGTATCCAACCACTCATCAGCCTGTGTTCGCCATTCTTTAAGTTAAGAGCGGTATCGCAGCCGGATTGTGAAAAACCCGCCTTTTTATAGATAATCAGAATTAATCGAAACAGAACACTTAAATTAAAAATTCACTCAATAGGTATTCAACAAAACCTTATTACCTATGTATTGTAATTGCCATCGCAAAGTTTCCAGTGGTTTCTGTAAATTAGAATTTCAAAATTTTTTATTCAAAGTTTTTGAAATTGTATTTTTCAGAAAAAAGCAAAAGCAGCATTTACAATACATAAGTAATAAGGTTTTGTTGAATAACTATTGACTGAATTTTGAATTTAAGTATTCTGTTTCGATTAGTTGAAGTCTATAGTCTCTGCCTACCCATCTGGAAGACAGACGTGAGTATATGTATGTATGTATCTTTAGCTGATCTGTGACATAAATATGAAAGAAGTCTGATCCTCTCTTTTCTTTTAGTATGCTTTGCTGTATTTTGATTATATGTATATAGATATAAAACAATCCTAAAGAAGGAACCCGCAAGGTATAGGTCGCACCAAACTTCTGTCCGCTCGAGGCGATTTGCATCGGCACGAACAGTATGGGACGTTTTTCGAAGCTTCAGAGCGCACTAGAAGTTGGCGCGACGTGTATCTATTTTCGTACATAAATCCGTTATCTAATGCTTCAACACGACTAAACCTATGATTACAGATGTGAAGAGCTTACGAACTGGGTCTGTTCTAGTGCAAGCGAAGCTGACTCAAGCCGCGAAATGGCTGGTGCGGTCTTGTCGCGCGGAAATGGGGGAAATAGAGGCGTGCCCCGAGTGCTATGCCGCCGCGCATGCGCGCCGACCGACCTGGTTCACGGACGTCTGTTCTACACCGCATATATTGCTCTGGGCTAAGTTGAAAGGTGAGCACAAATGGTATCTTTCTATGCTACACTGTGTTTTATGGAGAAAACATATAGATTTAATCATTTATAACGATAGAGTACTCCCGAGTGGCAATATGTTTAAGTAATGAATAATAAAGGAGACGGTCAGAATCGGCCTTAACCGCGTACATGAAATAAATTTATACTATAATTTTTGTTAGATTTATTCGTAGCTAGTTTCACTTTCATAATAACACGGACAGATATTAAAATAATATAGGTATGTCGCAGCTGGTCATGAGAGCGAAAGCGTGCCATCTACCAAGTAGTCCACAAACTACGCTTCCAGCGTGCAGTCTCAGCTTTTCATTTCACGATTCATGCTTTTCTTCTGGATTTTGATAGAGATTACATTACGAGTGCGACTGACATTCGAGCATGACCCTTTTAAATATATCAGAATCATCGTAAAACATTGTTACAACTATGAACGTTTCAAACGCACATAAGTTTATTTTCGCAATACCATATGAAAATAACCTCAAAATAAAAACGATTTATCATAAAAAGTTAATAAAAGATGGTGTCCGTTTAAAATAGATAGTCAAACCGTTTTATTTTGAATTTGTTCTTTATCATAGACCACAATATATTTGTGTACTCTCTTAAGACATTTTGCTTATGGGGAACTGTCCGTATCCTTTGAAGTTTCATATCTTTTTGCCGGATAAAAAAAATCCTACACTTAACTAATAATAATGAATGACATAGGTAGCTCAAAAGTATCTTTTAAGCTTCACGTTTTACAGTTTTTTGGAACCTCGTGACTTTCTTAGAACTAGAAATATAACGAATTTGTTTTTTCTCCATTAGTGTGCAATATTTGGAAAAGTTATTCATATGTAAATTAAGATCTTTAATTTGCCTACTCATGATTGAAAAAGAAAACTTCTAGAAGTTGAGTAAAAGTCGACTTATCAACTACGTATTTCATTTGCGGATATAGGGGGGGGGGGGGGGATGCTCCCCCTAAAACGACTCCCCCAAAACGCCCAGGAATTCCATATATTTGACTATTTGACTCGACTTTTCAATTCGATTTGGATGGTTTTTTACGCAATATATGTATACGTATATAAGGAATAAATAGGTTTATCAAAAGCTCCTAAAATGTCCCTTTTTTACTTTGTGATAAACTTTGTCAGAACGGCACCTCCCAAAATAAAATCCTGGACCCGCCCTTGACGTATTTCGTCCCATCTTTCTGAATACGGGTACAAAAACTTGTTCGTTTTATTTCTGCAACATTCTCTTATTTAATATATTTAGCCAAAATTGTTGTACTCATATACAACCATTATACTCACATACACGTTTACACATTAAATAAACAATAATTGTCCACTCTCGATGGAATTCGTGTGGCTCTCTGCAGGTGACGGCAGAATAACAGCGTCGCAGATTTCGGTTTGCGGCATTATGCTGAGTCGGAGCCTTTTTCTCTTTGCCGCGACACATATACTACTAAGATAAATTTAACTTTCTTATTTTTTTTCTTTTATTTAAGTTCTTATTTATGCTCTACTTTGTTTTTGTATGTATTTATCGTGTTTTTGAGAAATAAATGTTATATTTATCTATCTGTCTATCTAACATTCTGAATTCGTCAGGTTTCCCGTACTGGCCGGCGAAGGGCATGTCGGTCAACTCGGGTGGTATGGTGGATGTGAGGTTCTTCGGCGCGCACGACCGCGCCTGGGTGCCGGCCCGAGACTGCTTCCTCTACTCGGAGAAAGATCCGAACAACTTCAAGGCTAAGAGACAGGATATCATTGATGCTATGCAGGTAGTTTGACGGTCAATTGTGGTTGGTTCTGATTTATTTATTATTTATACAGCATTACAAATAGATATCCATTGCACTGTATAATTAAGTTTTTACAAATACAAATAAAAACATTCACAAACATATAGTTTACACATAACATTAAAATTCGGCACATGACAATACAAAATAATTAATCTAACAGTTTAAATGTAGGGACATAGTCAGAGGAGCCTCTTTCTCACAGAACCTTAAGCACTCGCATTACATCCATCAATCTATCAAAAAATAAGTCACACTGGCACTGAGGTCAAGAGAGCGTTAAGCTTCGTAGTCCCGCGCATTAAGGGAGACTCGAGGCAGAGAATATAAAGTATTACTACGTAAAGAAGCGACACTCACCTCCCCGCGCGAATTTAACGTCCCCCGCGTCCCCCGCAAGTTAGTGGCAAATCTGGAGGCAGGCAGAGCTCGAGTAGCACTCGTTCGCTGCGCGCGTATTTTGTTTTGTTTTCTTGATTTTGACCACAAACACTTGTACTATTTGTTTCATAACATTTGTTTTATGTTATGAAACAAATAGTACAAGTGTTTGTGTTCAAAATCGAGATGCTTTTTATGTTTCATCAAGTGCCGACAATCGCAAGTATAAATCTTGTTTTGTTTTATTAAGATACTGATTTTTATCAATATGGTTCGTTATTGTGGTATATATGAATGCCTAGAAAACGGAGCAACCAATAAAGAACGGAGATTTTTCAAATTTGCTTCCTTCCGATGAACTAAGCCATTTTCTTTTATGTTAATTTATTTTTAAATGATGCGCGCTGAGAGTGTAGGTAAATAACGTGAGCGAGGACTATGAAGTGTCGGGGGTGTGCTCGAGGTGTGCTACAGTATTAGTGGTAGGCACTGGCAGTAGTCGATGCGATCGTGCTCGGGTGTATTTATTAGGAGCAAACAGCCTACAGACTTGCTCCACCATCGCTGGGCAATCGGTGTCGCCACGTAATATGCGACATGTGGTCACCATTAACTCACAACTTCAAGGGAGTTGAATCCTAACATTCCTAGCAGGTACATAGTAGGATATAGAAAAGGATAGTATCCATACTTTTTCTTAAAGAGAAACCTCAAGAATGCTTTCTGAGTCTTTCCTAACATAAGAGCATAAGATTTTTCGTGAGGGCTCCATATAATAGAGCTAGTCACAATTTTGCTTCTTACAAGAGCAGTAAAGAGGAGCTGAATGATTTTTGTGTCGTGGAAGTCTTTCGCATTTCGGATGACAAAGCCCAATCTCCGGTAACACTCCACGGCTAAACTCATATGGTCGTGAAATGTGAGCTTTGTGTCGAAGATGACGCTAAGATCCTGATGTATAAGACAATCTAGTTTTTGAGTGGAGGTCTAAAGGTGTAACGTGGCAACGACATGCTATCTTAAGTATATAAAGCCGCTTTGGATGAATCATATTATGATTCCGTTCTAATGTCGTCTCTTTTGCACGCGTGAAAAACTCTGACTCTATCCTACTTTTGGATCATTTTATGATTCACCAAAGTCGGCCTTTTTAGATCCGCTGAACAGCTTTTGCGTAAACCGAAGTAAATTACCACAAAGCCAGTGGCGAAGGTTCCATAGAAACCGATTCCCACCGGCTTACCTTTCAGAAATACCTCCAACTAAAGTCGCCGTCAATAGAAATTGTGGACTATGTAAACAAACCGTTTTCTCAATTTTTCTCAAGGTTCTGTCACGGAGTTTCATTGAACATTATTCTAAATCATGTAGCATCAAGTCTTACAAGTCATTCACTGTATTTCATCATGAAATATTCAATAATCACCAGTTAATTACGGAAAATCATAGAATCAATAGTCAATTCTGTACTGCGTCGAGATTGCTGTCATATTTTTTTCTCATCGAATCTGTATTGTCTTTGAAAATTGGTGATGTACGAATCTATTTGAATATAAACGTATTTTATTCGTGATGTTATTTTATTCCGTCATTTTTTTTTAACAGCGTTACTTAATAATCTTTGACATAAACGTGTGTGTGATTCTATCGAGAGCTGTGTGATCTTCCAGCGATGCTCTAAAATGTGTAGCTCATGTCCTAAAAGTAGAAGAAAAAATGAAAGAACTGGATGGGATAATAGATACGGCAGACAACGCTGTGACGGAACCATTTGTAATTAACGAGGGCAATTTGACTAGCGATTCATCAGAATATTTTAGCGATGAATCAAATAAAGAAAACTAATTAAGCACCTAACATATTTTAATCACATACTTACCCATCTCTAGATAGTTCACCTATTCATAGACAAAGACAACATGGCGCTTTGTTTATATAGTCCACAATTTCTATTGACGGCTACTGTACAACCAACTAATCCGCCATTCGTTATTGTAATGAACGATTATTTTTGTGTGCTTCTAACTAAGAATTACTAAAGTAGAGCCACTGAGTGTTGGCCCTTATGACAGCTGCATTTAGTGATGAGGTACATTTCAAATTTCGGTTAAAAATAAAAATCAAGTGTGAGTTTACTCAACATTAGACACGTCATTCAACATTCAACATAATGATACAAAAAGAAAATGTATTTTAATCATAAAATGTATTTTACTATCATTTATTTTCGTTTAGTTTAACTTTGTCATTGTTTTGTTTTTAATTAAATATTATTGCGTAACTTGGCGAACTCAAACACGACCTATAAAACATGAGAAACTTTTTTTTTTTGTAAATATTTGTTTCTATACGAATTCTATTGCACAATAAAGCAACATTCAAATCGAAATATAATAACCGAAACAAGTAGTACATCACTATCAACAATGAAGTATTACATTTTTTAATTCACACTTGCTTATAAATAATTACGATACTTTGTAGGCATAACAACCGCGGTGTTATCCAAGGCTCAATACTGGGGCCCACCCTTTTTGCAATATATACATCTAATATAACTCCAGCTTTTAAAAATACAAATTTCCATCTATACGCCGATGACACGCAATTATACGTACAAACACCGGCGACGGCTCATGATATTGAACAGGCAACTTCCAAGCTTAATGGAGATTTAAAAGCCACAATGCAATGGGCAAGAGATCACAGTTTAATGCTTAACCCTAAAAAAAGTGTCGCTATAATACTCGGAACTAAGCACCAAGTAAAATCAATTAAAGTTTTTAATCCAAAAATCAGATTAGGTGATTCTATTATACCCATAGAAAGTTGTGTTCGTAATTTTGGGCTACTGATGGATGAAAACTTACATTTTGAAAAGCATGTTCAACAATAAGTGGCTAAGTCCTTTGGAGCTCTTAAAAGTCTATATAAAATTAGGCCATTTTTAGATCCAAAGGTGCGATTGCAGCTTTGTAATAGTCTCGTGCTCTCACATCTAAGCTACTGTGATATTGTGTATGGTCCGTGTTTATTCCAAAAAACAGCTAAAGCTGTGCAGCGAGTCCAGAATGCTTGTATGCGATTTTGCAATAATATTCCTAGGAGGGACCACATTTCACCCCATCTACAGGCTAAAGGTATCTTGAATATGGCTAATACGAGAGCATTAAAACTATCATGTTTTTTGTTTAACCTATTAAAAACTAAAACTCCTTCATGCTTATATAAGAAATTAGAATGGTTATCTACATCTCGTAGAAACATACTCAAGACCCCTAAAACTACTCTTGCCAATACCAGGGGCTGCTTCAAGATAGTTGCATCTAAATGTTGGAATGTGCTGCCACCACCAGTATTAAATGTCGAGTCATTGGGCTCTTTCCGCACTAAGTGTAGCAGATGGCTACTCTTGAAGCAGTCTCAGGCTCTACGTGTTCCCTCCTAAAACTAAACATTATTATTTTCTTTATTCTTTTAATTATTATTTTTATTTTGTTCTTTGGTTTCAAAAAACTTTGTAGGCTTTTTTTTTCTTTTTTCAATTTATTTTGTAGTTAATATTTATTGTAGTTACTTTAATTTAATCTAATATGTGTTTCATCATGTAGTATTACAAGGCTGAGCTGAAAATCGGCGGCTGTCTGCATGTGTAGCTAGCTGTATGCCGAGCTTAGACCTTTTTGTCTTTTCACTTTTGTATTTATTGTTGTGTGTATATGTATTAGCACATTTGTAAGACAAATAAATTATCTTTTATTTTATTTATTTTATTTATTTAAACGTCATAGGCGCCATCACTCAGTGGCTCTACTGTAAAAGAGACGCTTGCACGAAACGAAAAGTAAATCTTCCGTACACATTATTTCAACTCATTGTGGCGCGCAGCGTTATGTTTGCACAAAATTGGTAGGTTAGGCCGGTCCATTTTAGCTAACCTTGCAACGTTGCACAACTGGGCAGGCTCCCGTAGTGGCAACATCGCAATTCGCTCGCATCTATCTGGTAAAAGCGTAAAGAATAGGCTGATGCCGATCGGGTTAATTTTCTCTCTCTGTAATTAAGACGTTTTTAACATTTTTTTTCTCTTTCTAATGCGTAGACAAGTGCAGGTGATGTGATTGCAAAATCAAAAATAAGAATGCAGTAAGAAAATACATCGCAAGTTAGACATTTTTAATTAGAAGTGTAGTTCGATTTGATATTTTCGGAAGTTCCAATATTAATTTAGTGCGTAATGGCGACATTTTCGTTGTTTATGTGCGTACTTGTGAATTGATTAGTTTTTTGTGGTTTAGCGAGATAATTGTTATTTTTCACCGGTTTTTGTTTATTTCACTGTGTTTATCTCTTATATTTGATTATTGCAGTGAGTTTCATTTGTCATAATGACTTTAATTCATATTGAGTGCTGTTCATGCAACTGATTTTATCGTACTTCAAAGACACTGTCATCATCAAATCATCAGTGCTTTTTTATGGTGTAGAGGGGGCATTATCTTAATTAAGAATTCTTAGAGTTGGCGCTTGTAGCACGCGGTGAGTATTTTCTTTTTGGATCGGCTTAGCAACGTCATATTTCCACATACTATCACATTTTTAACGAACTCGTTATTCAAGTTTGGTACTAAGACTTGGTTTAGAACACCAAAAGCGGTTTTATAAGTACCTACATTGTTTGAACGATGTTACATTATAACAACGCAATTCTGCGCTGTGATTGGCTATATTGATTATAGCACCGCAAGAGAACTAATCACAAGCGATAACTGTCTTAATTTCTTAAGTCATGCCCTCTTTACCCTCTCGCTTCTGATTGGTCTCAGGCATCTAGTAAATACATCTTATGGGCTCATGGTATCATGACGAGTATCACTACAATATCACGACGAGTGATCTTTTCTTCATTTTTCGTGAAATTGATTTTGATGGTTGCAGTATTGTGTGCAACTGGGCATAATTAGACATTGGGACACTCGTGCGAATCTATTACGAAACTCACTTCGTACGTTTCGTAAACAAGCAATCGTGTCCCAATGTCTCACATTATGTCACAGTTGCACAAAATATTTTATTTTGTGTATTACATAAGGTCGGTTTTGGAAACGGGCCTCAACTGAAAATCAGCGCAGTGGCTTGCCTCTGCATTATGCTGAGTTGAGGACCTTTTCCACTACCACAGCACTTACATTATTTATTTATTATTTTCTTTTTTAATTGTTTAATTGTAAAATGTGTATTTTTTGTTTTCTTTGTCGTTACATGCTGTGGAAATGAAATAAAGAAGTTATCTATCTTATCTATCTATCTATCTATCTATCTATCTATCTATCTATCCATCTAATAAAACATGTTTATTTTTCTAGGAAGCCGAGCATCACATTCGGAATATAACGAGAAAGTTTGGCAAGTTCATTTACCCCGCGTTCAAAGTGCAGTTCGAGCCGAGTAAGTCTAATGAACAACTGAAAGCTATGGTGAGTCACAAATTAATATACTTTTCAGATAGATAGATTGTGATACAAATTTATTACTCATCGCGCAGACGATGTCGTAGGCAAAAACCTAGGTCCTTATAAATAAACGAACGATTCGGTCCTGTTATGCTTTTATACAGTCCGTTAAATATAACTTGAGCCCTTTGACAGTAGGAATATAAAATATTTGTCAATGCAAGTGCTCGTAAAGGCCCACTTTTTATGAATCAAAACCGAACAGAAAGTCGATTATTTTGCCCTAGGGCTTTATTATTATTTTTTTTTAATTTATTTACAATGGTTGGCTAACCTGCAGCCTTTCCTGTGACCATAAATGTTATACTTTTTTTTTCCACTGTTTAACGGCTCTGGATACAGTCCTTTTGAGGCAATCATAATTTAAAGCTCGCAAGATTATATTTGTTTTATTTCCTCACACTATGCATTGAAAAACGATACACGTGTGTAAGAGCAATAAATTACTCGGTTACGTTCGTCCTCATAATTTATTTCTTTTCGCTCTTGTAACAAACTACTATTGTATAAACTTCTAACATTGGAGAAGTAATTCCGAAAACCTTTAAACGCCGACAATTTTTTTCCAACATCTGATTTTAATGAAACGAAACCTATATTCTGCTCCAAATTAAGTTCTGTCCACCTGTGAAAATTTAATGGAAAACCGTTCAGTAGGTAGTTTAGAAGATATACGCGAACAAACAGACAGAAAATAATTCTAAAGATCACTGATTTGTGTTCGATTACTCTTCTTTAGTCACCCCCTTTCTATTTTTATTACTTTTCTACAATGTATAGACACACTGAGTTCCATTAAATATCAGGTTTCGTTTTTAAAATTAATGAAACTATCGGAAAGCATGATGGCAGGACACTGTATCGACGGCGCATATTGGACCTGCTGTATACTTAGTGTTTGTAAATAAACTGCAATATATGATTTTGATAGCTTGAGCGCCGTGACAGCAGGACAGCGCTATACTATTTGTATTTCTTACTCTCTTTCTCATTTTCAAATATGTATAGCGCTGACAGCTGTCGCAGGGCTCAAGCTGTATTTTAAGGACTGTAATACATAATTATTTACAAACATTTTTTTTTGTTTTTTTTTTATGCACAGGCCGCTTAGTAATTAGACATCTTATTGACCAAGTGTGAATTTTTTCTGTCACTGCCGGGTTGTTGCGGGGTAATGCGGGGAGGGTACTAAGTAAGGAATTAGAGATGGGATAGTATGGAATGACATTTGTATATTAGTGAAATTGCACTGACGTGTTGGCGACAAAGGTTTGCGTTCCTTACGACGTCTAACGGTTAAGTGGTCTGTGTTAATACGTATAGTATGAACGTATCCATATAATTTAATGAGCATATTAAAATAATTTTTCTATATCTAGCAATCCTACCAAGAATAACGAAATAAATGTTATAATATCCTTTATGATTTATATTTTCGTTTTTATTGCAGATCCCTGCATTCGAACCACAAGATGCGTCTCCACAGAAGACTAAAGTAAATCTATCATCACGGACTACGAAAAAAAGCAGGAGATCTATATCGAAGAGCTCCAAGGATTCATATAATGATGGGTAAGTTTAACAGTTATTATTTTGTTAACAGTTTCATCCAACAGTTGAGTATTACTTATTTTGTTTCTAAATGCACGCATCTCAGGATAACGCCTGTGGAATCACCAGCCCCTATGATTAAGTGGTATGTTCAAACCAATATTAGATATATTTCTAGTTTCATTCAAGACGAGATAAGTTTGTTTTTTTTCGATGTTGTGGCAGTGATACAGATTGATCGAGACGACTCAAGTTTTTTAATAATGTATGTCGTATTGAGGTTACATTGAGTGCTAGTATTTTGATGAAATAAATACATTTTAAATTTCAGCGAAGAAAGTAACTCTGAGAGCGAAGAAGAAGGTAACGAGCCGGTTGAGAAGAAGACTAGGAGGGCAGTGAAAGTTGATAAACAGTGCGAAGACAAGAAAAAGGACAATAAGGATGGGTATGTGCACTTTTTATATAAACCACCGTGTATTTTAAAAAATAATCTCTGCAATTCTTTCCATACCCGATCAATGTTAATGATATGTTCTTCCTACAGGAATAAATCTATGGAAGTAGATGTGAATACAGATAAAAAAGAAAAATCAAACGCGGAAAAAGACAAAGAAAGCCTCAGGAAACGTCGAAGATCATGTTTAGAAGAAGCAGTTATAACAGTGATGTCTCCGACCACAGAAAAACGTAAACGAATCGCTAGTTCTGACATGACCGTCATGGACAAATCTAAGACTGAAACTAACCAAAAGAAAGCTGAAAACAGTGCCAAGGACAATAAAGAAATAAGTAAAAATAAAAGTGATGAAAACGATGTCTTGAATATTACAAAAGTAACTCCGAAAAAGGCGGCAGATGAAACGGAAAAATTGGTTCAACGTACTACACGCGCCTCCACCCCGGGATCGAATCTAAAACAAGGTAACAATAAACAGATCCCTAGAGTTGATTCCCCTAAAGTCAGTACACCTAAAGACGCAGATAAAGTGAAGAAAGCAAAGTCGGTTCAAAGAGAAGAGTCTTCTTCGAGTGAAAAGTCTTCAGATGAGAAACCTAAAAATAAAGCTAATAAATCTCATACAAATATACCTAAAACTGATAAAAACATTTCCAAAAACGATGTGACCCCTTCAGGTAGTAAAGAAAAATCAAAGGGCAGTGAAAGTGACTCAAATAAATCAGACAAAATCACTTCAACACCTAAACCAAAAAGCGCAAAAGGGGCCAAAACCGCATTGGATGACGATGATACTATTCTGGCCGTTTTAGCTAAAAAGTCAGTAAATATCGAACCGTGTTTCCCAACCATTTCCAATGTCCGTAGCCTATCTCAGACTGATTTCACTAAAGTGAAGTCTCCGAAATCCACCGAAGTGACAGAAGCAAATTCAAACTCTAGCATTTTCACGCCAACTAGTACTGAAAATGTGAATAACATGAAAGACGCCGTCGCTAAACTACAAAAGCTAAGAGAAACGGATCAACCAGCAGTCGTCGGCCGAGTGGGTGTCAGAGCGTTCGCTAGAATGACGTCACCGCCAGCCGAAACTCAAAAGACTGCCGAATCAGAAAAAGTCGAAATCGAGGTGAAAGCTGAGCCGATGGATTACGACGATGCTGAGCGTCAGTCAGAGAAACTGGACCTTCTGAACACGTTCAGGCTGCGGCCCGTGAATCCTCAAAACTTCCCTAGCTTACGCGACATTCGCATCAATAAAGTAGCAGTCACAGCTAACGCGCCTAACGCAATCGCACAAATCAGAAAACCGATTCTTGTAAAGCCTTCAGATGTGCGACCAAAGGCTCGAAAAACATTCCCGCAGCCTCAAAAAAGCAATGAGGGTAGATCAGAGTTGAATTGTAAAAACTCCATGGTGTATATTCCAATTCAGCCTCCAATGACGCAAGCACCCAGGCCGCCGTTGAGGAATAATTCCTCAGTTAATGGACCGACGTCAACGCCGCCAGCCTTGAGACCGCAGATCACTGTGAATGCTTCCAGCTGTAAGTATTTATTTACTATTTATACCAACCTTCCGAATTAAAAACGGAATCTCTTCGGAATTATTTGTGGTATAACCTTTATTGCAACTGTGATTTCTTTACGCAGCAAACAACATAGTAAACACCGTGACGACGCCACTCATGACGGTCGTGTCAATGCCATCGTCCTTAGCTAACGCGTCGCCATCTATGCCCACCATCACGCAAATGCCCAACATGGGTAACATGGCCACCGTAGCGCAAGTTGGAAACATGGGTGGAATTGGCAACATTGGAACAGTCGGCAACATGGGACCAGTTGGCAACATGGGTGCAGTTAGCAGCATGGGGTCTGTTGGGACAGTGGGAGGAGTGCATACTGTTCCACTTATAACAAGCGTGAACGGGCAATGGACTTTCAGTTTGCAGCCCATGATGTCTGTAGGTGGTGTTGATGTGAGTATGATTTATTTGAAGTGATCTTTCAGTTTTTTTGGTTCTATAATATCTGTTATACTTTTCATGCAGCAGAAAGGTGGAAAGCCAGCTACAACGGTATTTATTATGCTCATTTTATTTTCAATCTAAAATCTATATAAATACATTTGGTTTTTTTTTCTCGCTAGAAGAAGAACGGGATAAAAAACGGTCTGCGTAAAATCATTTTATTTGCATACGATGTTGACAAAGAGCGATGAATGAATGAAATTTATATTGCGCAAGTGGAAGGTAAAATTTGACCAGTCGTAAAAATAACGACACACTAAAGAAGATTAGACAAATTCTAAAGCACTCTGAATCTAAATTAAGGCTCGATGAAGTCGATTAATGAACGTGAATGAGAAACTAGTCTCAAATAGCCCTATAAAAGACAGCGGCACAAGTATATTTAGACTGGTTCAACCTAACCACTAATATCCAACGTTTTATTCCAGTCCTCTCCTCCGCCCACAATGAACGGCCTCGTTGAGCCATCGTTGGCACCTCTGTCGAACGTGTCGAACTCTGCGCCAGCCCTTGAACCGATCTCCAGTCCACTGCCCAATAGGACAAGTAGTGATAACAACCCGCCGGGAGAGGTGAGCTGCTATATATTATGTATCCAGTGTAGCTTCATGCTCTTGTCAGGTCATGAGGCGGAAAATGCGGTAAAAAACGCGTGGATTACGATCGTTTACGAAACGATAGCGCCCTGCCCGAAAAATCGGGGTGGGTGAAATGTGGAATTGGGATGGAACTGAGAATTTACTTGTTACCCTATCTTCTTTGTACAATGCTCTCGCCAAATATCTGTTAAGTATGATAATGTGGGCTCCGCCCGCGTTTATTGAATCTTTGTCCTGTTTTCGGCTTGGCCGTTATTTTATCTACACCTCTTCTAGTCTATATAGTCCAGTCAATCTAAGAATCTTTGTATGGAGTAGGTTGAATTAAAGAATTAAATAATTAAATGCACACTGGGTGAAAATTGGGAATATTTTAGGAAACTAACTAAAAAGGTTCAAAAGAATCCCTGAGTTTTTTTTTTAATTTTCCCGCGTTAATTAGACCATGGTTGAGAACAATATTAGTAAGTTCAGGAGTCTAATTATTTTGGTAAATATAAAAAAGGTATGTTCTTCCGGAAGGGTGGGAGTGTCAATAATATGAAAATACAATTATTTCGAAGTTACTGCACTAATATGTTGACCAGGGTCACTACGATGATAATAAAGAAAACCACATCCAAATCCGTTAAGTGGTTTTACAGTTAAATTAAAACGGAACATACATATAGACAGACTAAAATGATAAAAATTGTAGTTTTGGCCTCGGTTAAATACCAATAACACATTTCATTTAAAATTTCACAATAGTAGTTTATGCTACAAGGGCGCAAAGGAATAAATTACGAGGACGATTTAAACACGAGCGTAGCGAGTGTTTTAAACGTAACCGAGTAATTTATTGCTTTTATGCCCGTGTATCATACTACATTTTTCAATGCATAGTGTGAGGAAATGAAAACAAATGTAATCTTGTGAACTTTAAATTATAATTGGCTCAAAAGGACTGTATCCAGAGCCGTTAAACAGTGGAAAAAAAAGTATAACGTCTATGGTACACAGGAAAGGCTGCAGGTTAGCCAACCATTGTAAACAAATTAAAAAAAATAATAATAATAATAAAGCCCTAGGGCAAAATAATCGACTTTTTGTTCGGTTTTGATGCATAAAAAGTGGGCCTTTACGAGCACATGCATTGAAAAAATATTTAATGTACAGACACGACTTTTTTACTACTTTATTATAAGTATAGCACCTGTCTATTAAGCAACTTTGTCCTGTCCGGTATATTCACAACTATGACACCTGAAGGCCTTGCACAAGGGCACAGTATATAGAAAGTAGACAGTAGTTTAACTGGGCGGTGTCCTTGAAATCAATACCTACGGCCACTCGGTGCCTAAACACGCACTAGGGCTGCCAACTGACTGTTTACGTACCTATTTGATATCGGTGTACTGGGGGGCTAGCATAGCAGTCTGTATAGCTCGAATACACCATGTCTATCCCTCTCGAGGTAGATCAACAGAGAGAGAGAGAGAGAGAGAGAGAGAGCGCACTGTATCACTCTCTATCGAGCTCGATATGGTTTGCTATGCTAGACTAGCTGGAACTATCCCAGTGAACATACTTTACCTTATAACACAGAAATAAATAAAAACCGTCCAAGTGCGAGTCGGGCTCGCGCACGAAGGGTTCCGTACCATTATCTATAAAAACGGCAAAAAAAAACATGTCTGTTGTATGGGAGCCCCTTAAATATTTATTTTATTCTGTTTTTTAGTATTTGTTGTTATAGCGGCAACACGAATACATCATCTGTGAAAATTTCAACTGTCTAACTATCACGGTTCATGAGATACAGCCTGGTGACAGACGGACAGCGGAGTCTTAGTAATAGGGTCCTGTTGGTTACCCTTTGGGTACGAAACCCTAAAAACTAAAAATAAGTTATTTTTATAGTCTTATCTTGCCGGCTGAGTTGGTAGTCTAAAAAATGTCAGTTCTGGGTCCGATAGAGTTGTATTTAAAAAGCTATAAAAAAACAACATATTCTATAATTTCGTGCCATAATTTACAACGTGCGCGGGAGCGGTTTACAGTGGCAACGTGCGTACGTAACTGCGCGGTGCGACCGCGACTGTCGTAAACTGAGTTGAACCGAGTTTTGGAAGGGGTTCGTTTCGGCCCGTTTGTATGAACATAGAATACTGTCTACTTTCTTATACGGTGACAAGGACAAACCCTTGTTTATCCATCCTAATGGGGATCCACAGGCAAAGCTAATTGCAGATGGCGCTAGCATAGGTCCGGCCAATAAATACTACGGTCCAGCTATGTCAAACTTTGTTGTTGTGTGTGTTCCGGTTTTCCTACTGCTTTTCTACAATTTCTCGCATTTCTTTACTTCCTCTTATTCCTATTCCTATATGTTAAATATTTGTTATTGTTATCAAGACAAAGTCATAATTCCGAGGAATTAATCGAAAATCACAAAAACTACGCAAAAACCATTACAACGTAATTACAATGACATATTTTCATGGCCGCATCGACGATGCCCCATCTACAGGGATAATTTGGCAGTGTGGATTCCCATTGCTCTGATCTGAAGGCCCCCATTCACGTAGAGACCAATCAGCCGGATTAGTCGGGGTGGAGCCCAAGTATCACGCGACTAATCCTTACGTGGTATGGAAGTGACGAGCGAGTTGGGGATGGGTTGGCGCTCGGGTTGGGGAGCGAGCCCCCGACCCGACCGGCAACGAGCCGAGCTAATCTTTGCTTGTGTGTGTACGTCGATATTAGTCGCGCCTCGTGCGACCCAGCAACAGTAGCGTTGCTCGCTTGTGCGCTGCAGAATATCAAATGTATATGAGTGTATTTAGATCTTTTTTTTAGCCACTCTTTTGTCCAAATACGCTTCTTGTTTTTTTTTTCTCACTAAGAATTATTACTCCACCTATGAGAGCGACTTTTGCTTTTTTCGATAGAACTGGCGGCATGGTAGAACAAAAAGAACACGTGCGAGGCTCAGCGTAGTTCACAAGCAACTGAACTATGGACTGATTAGTTCGTCTAGTGTGTGGGTACAGCAGATTGATCCCGAATAGTCCCGATTGAGTTGGGGTTCGTGTAGTGAATAGGGGGCTTAACACAGATGATGTATTTGTGACAGCGCAAGCAGGAATACACACAAAAGTTACAAGCGTATAAATGTCCTGGGGATCTAAAAAGGCAGACTTGGGTGAATCGTAAAATGATTTGAAAGTAGGATAGAGTCAAGAGTTTTTTCACGCTTGCAAAAGAGACGGCATTAGAACAGAATCATAATGTGATTCACGCAAAACGGCCTTTTTAGAGGACCTGGAGTGCGAATTCCATTATTTACTTTTACGGGAATTTAGTTGTTGATGTGCCAGCTGTCCGGTATGAAGATTCCGGTAATCGAACCCTGAAATAAGCAGGTAGCGTGTATTGATGCGAATATGGAAACGATATGCAGAATTACAGAAATGAATTAAGTTTAATTGAAATTACTTTACAAATGATTTTAAGCGAAAAAGAAAACAAATATTTAAACAAAATTTTAAATGAATGCGAAATGTAACAAAGCAAAAAGCGCGGGAACGAGTCTACAAGAGATACGTGCTATACGCGTAGTAGTCGGTAGCGAGAGAGACTGGTCCACGCGGTTGACGCCAACTGGTTTTGTCTATCGCTGGCAGCGCGCCGCTCCCCACTGCAGTCGCTGCAATGGGGAGCGGCGCGCGAGCGCAGGAGCCGTATTTTTGAATCGTTCGTTTTCAATTTACGTGCGAAAGTATATACTCGTCTCACGTAGCACATCAGAACTTGTCATTTGCAAGATGAGACATGTATATATTTTCGCACGTGAATTGAAAAAGAACGATTCAAAAATACGGCTCCAGGGACGAGGCGCCCGCCGCCGCGGCTCGACAATCACGCTCTGTGGCTGTATGTTTGCGATGACAGTCAGTCAGTGAGTGACCGTTATGTAATTTTATATACAAGCTTTTGTGAACATCGTCCAAATTCATACTCGAGCCTTGGTTAGTGATCAGCATCATGAAATTTCGACTCCCCATAGTGATTCACTCAGGACTGGGAGTTAATTAATATGGGAAGTCGAAATTTAATTAAACTGATCACTTACCAAGCCTCCAGTATGAATTTGGACGATGATCAAAAAGCCACCTTGTATATAGGATATAATAAATTATAAATATAATAATTATATATATATATAATATAAAAATTAAAAATAAAGCGTCTTCACTTCGAATCTAGAATAAACATCAAACTCTAAATCTTACAAAATGCTATCCATCTTCGCATACGAAAACATTCGCGGCGTTGGTTGGCACTATCTTCCATCATTCAATAAAACCAAAACGATGTTGCACATACTTACTTTTGTCACAATGGTACCACTGCAGTATGTTTTTGTGTGTGAATACGAGCCGACATCGCGAAATTTTCTTATCGAAAAGACGTAGCCTCCCACCTTGACAGCTCGTGGTTCATTGAATTCGGGACCCTTGCGGCCCTTGCGCTTGCAATCTTATAGTCAAGTAATTTGAGCGCACGCGCCCATAGGAATTTGTAAAGAAGAAATAGTGCCTAAAATAGTGGTATATTTGGTAACGTATTGCGGAAAAGCTATGAATAGTATCGGATTTTTTTTTATGTAATTATGTTTGTTAACGTGTTGTTTTGAATCTGAAATATGTTTTGTCGTTGTTTTGTCTTTAATTTAATCCCAATACCTATAACGCCGCAATGCTATTTGAGAGAATTTCTGGAGAGTCCTGTTTTTTTTCTGAAGTAACTATACGTTAGAGCCGCGATTTTTTTCAAGGAACCAATACTTCATCTTGTAAGGTAGTAAGTGGTATTTATTTTGTTTAGAAATTTTTACTCTCTTAAATAGGCCATAACCCCAAACCCTGTTTTGCACAATCTTGGCACTCCGACCCTTAAATCCTTTCTTAGTGAGCAACGTGTTACCATGTTAGACTGACCTGCAAATAGTCCCGATTTAAATCCTATTGAAAATTTGTGTTGCGTCGTTAAAAAAAAAGTCTCCGTTACACGTAATTCCAGTCAAAATGAACTTTACGAAGCCATTGTTGAAGCATGGAACTCGATCCCACTCGATAAATCTATGAAATTACTTGAATCAATGCCACGTCGTTGCAGAGCCGTCATTAATAACAAAGGCTATGCAACTAAATATTATTTTTTAAGAAATTTAGTAAACCAAACATAATTTAATAATAAAGTTAATAACTTTCATTTTTACCTCATTTCTTTATTGTTTCTAATAACTTGTCCATGACGGATGGTACTGCAAATGTCGTTTAGTTGTTTGTACGTAACTAAATATCTAAATGGTAGTTGTAAATTTGGATATTTATTTGTTTTTTAATGAATTATAAGTTAGACGTATTCTATGCATTTTGTTGTTTTATTTCCAAAAACAAAAGTTTTACGGCAATGTGCCTTGTATAATGTGAAATACGTCGCAAGTGTTTCTAATTATATGTCCACCACTGTATGTGTCATATTAGACGTGTATCTATCACGGACGGATCATATCAACTTAACTATGAAACGAGTTTGTAAAACTTTCAAAATATTTAAAACAGACTATATAGAAGACACATCACTGATTTTAAGTCCTTAAGCGCGCTCCGAGCTTTTTACACATACAAACACATTTTTATAACCCTTGTTTGAAGTGGTAAACAATTAAATTAAAATCTAGGGAAATATATTGGTATTATTGAGGATATATACTAGACTGTATACACGATGGAAACACGATTTGATAAAGTTGGCTCGATAGAATAAATTCGCAACGTTATCTCTTTTTCCTCTATTTCCCTACTTTTTTATATAAATAAGTACTTTGTTGTTATGATTAATTTACTAAAATAAAGTTCATAGACGACTGGAGCGTTTAAACACGATAGTTTTTGTATTTAAGAACAATATGATGAAAATGAATAGAAAGAATAGAATAGAAAAAGTTCATTTGTCTAAAAAAAAAACACATAAAAGTAACACGACATAATTAAACACAAAAATACATTAAACAAAAAGGAGACAGCTCAGCATATGCTGTGAGCATGGTAAACATGTCTACACAGCGCTGATTTTCAGCTGATCCTGTATCATCTACAATTAAACATAAATTTCGGTAGGTGATGCACAATATACAAGCAACTATTCTATGACATAACAATAAAATAAAATAAAAATATATACATAAAAAAATACACACCAATTACAATTTTGCAGAAACAAAAATAAATTTAAATTAAAACCAACAAACCAGAAAATAACAACTAAAACATTGAAAAAGTGCAAAAGTTTGGTTATTTTCTCTACTCTTGCGCTCGGTGCGCCCTTAACAACCATATAACTTGCCTTATCTCATTCACTTTTAACATACTGTAAAACCCATCGGCCATGGTGCCTCTAAAACCCATCTTATTATATTAACCTTGAACGAGCCCAAAGATATGTGACTATGCTTCACGACCCTCGCCGATACCCACTGAAAAAGTATACAGTGAAGCCCAAATACTCACAGTCCGTCAGTCTTACATAAAATATATTGTCTTATATCAGCATCGACAACAGCACCCTAACTATTCTGCCACTAAACGTCTCAAACCTAAAGTATTTCCCACTCCTTTAGTTCGTACTTGTTTTGCTCAAAGGTTCATACATTTTAGTGGACTGTTTATTTATAATAAAATCAACGAGGAAAAAAATATTAACAAACAAAACAAATTTGAATGTGTCCGAGTATTGCAAAATATCTTATTAAACTTGATTATATCAAAACTGAAGACCTACTTACAATATTAACTTAACCTCTTGTCGTCCCTGTGCAAGCATAAGTCTATGGCTTATTTTTATCTTTCCTTAGAAATAGTTTTTCAGTATACTTTGGACTTGCCTTAAGTGTAAAGTACCCGTGATACAAGTGTCAAGTTATACTGGTCTACTTTCATACTGCTCATTAGGTAGGTAGCAAATACCAGATAGATTTTAATAATTTTATCCAACTACCTTGTTTTTGCTTCGTGTGTTTTTATCTTTCCTTAGAAATAGTTTTCCAGTATACTTTGGACTTGCCTTAAGTGTAAAGTACCCGTGATACAAGTGTCAAGTTATACTGGTCTGCTTTCATACTGCTCATTAGGTAGGTAGCAAATACCAGATAGATTTTAATAATTTTATCCAACTACCTTGTTTTTGCTTCGTGTGTCTTCCATTTAACTTTAAGGCTTTAAGGTGATTATTTGTAAAAGAAAAAACATTTAAGTAAATATTTTTATATCCTATATTTATAATACATAATCTTCATAGAATTATTTATGTATTATCGTATTTATCTAAAGCAGCGTTTGTTAACCTGTGGTCCGCGAGCATATGTATGGGGGTCCGCAGCCTAATCTAGTAATATATTAGGCTATTACTAGATTATAATCTCAGTAGTAATATAAACCCAATTATCACTAATTTAGTTGCAAAAAAGCAGCACCAACCTTCTCATTAATGTATTTTATATGAAAAAGTAAAAAGTATATTTTTTTGTAATTTGTAGAACTAAAATAAATGTTCCGAAATTTATTGCTGCTGTTTTATTAAAGGGGTCCTTCACATTGTGTTTGATTTCCTAAGGAGTCCGTGGACAAAAAAGGTTATGAAACGCTGATCTAAAGTAATCATGTTTATCTCATGTAATATTTGTAAGTAGTTTAATTATATTGTATTTTTTAATTTATTATCTATTTGTTTTAATATTGAGCCATGTTTGTTTGTAATTATATTAATTTACGTATAGTTAAGTGTGTACCGTTCTCGTGTGAAATACTTTAGTACCCTCGAAACGTAAATACTTTTCCCAAAAGACAATTGTATTAGTTTGGGATTCAGAGTCAAAATTATTATTTTGTAAAACTTTTTTGTGCAATAAACACTTTTTTATTTTGAGTTAAAATCACTTGTACATTATAGTTTCACTTTATTTATGTTTTCTCCCAACCGGTTTCGGATTTTACTCCATTTTCAAGGGAAGATGTTAATTAAAATATTTCACAGACTCCAGGCACTAGCTCTGAGCAACGTAAACAATGATAAAGTGAAACTATAATGTACAAGTGATTTTAACTCAAGATGTGTTTCAAGTTTCATCAAGTGCCGACAAGTATAACTTTTGTATTTGTATTTTGTATAATAATTTTATCTTGCAGCCACCGAGACTGCAACAAAAGCCCACAATCATGAACCCGTTGGATCCGAACACCCCGGTGTCAGACGTCCCAGTAGCGTCCTCCGCTGGACCCATCACCGCAAAACTCAACCAAAATGCCGTGAAGGTAAGGTTCATTATCATTTTTCTTTATTTTGAACTATCAATTAACTTTTTTTTCTCGTGTAGTCTAGGTTAAAGGAACAGGTTTTTCACTTTTTCCTATACATGAGGAACCATATATCCGTTTATCTTACTTGGAGACCCCCTCGAAGTAATTCGGGGGAGAGTAAGAGGACAGCTCACAGGCAAAAAACCAGGAGGCCCACCATTCCTGGGACCGATGGATGGCGCTATATCTATTCCTAATAGCCGGGCCTTATATGGAACAGACTGGTGACGGGCAGCAGCGTCACTGGTGCGAGGGTTCCGGGACCGCTCTCACCGACCCGACTGCCCAGCGTGTGTGAGTAAGGGCAATTCTTCCAGGATGACCGCCGGGAGTGGTATAGTACTGGAAAGGCTTATGTCCAGCAGTGGACGAACTAGGCTGATGGATGGATGATGGATGGAGGAACCATAATAATATGAACAAACTTAAAAAAATATGTAAGTTTATTCAATATAAATAAGTAAATATATCGTCACGACATGAATTCCTGAAGGGCAGTCAGATGAAAATAATTTCTGAAAAATATATTGTAATGGATAAATTTCACTTTATCGCATTTCAAGTCTCCAGTAAGTATCTCAATAAGTGTCCAGTAAATTCGTATGCAAATCCATTACATACAATATGTGTATTTTTTTAAACTATCCGTCTATGTTTTTCGGAGACAAAGGAGTTTTGCAATCATAAGGTTTTAGGCGGCATGTTAAAAAGAAAAATAAAATGTATTGCAATTTTGTATTTAGAATGCTAGAGATGTTTGCTTTATTTTACACGAGTGCTTGTTTACAAAACGTTTGCACGAGTGTCCCAATGTCTAATTATGTTCATTTGCGCACAATACTTTATCGACGGCCATCAAAAATATCGTCTTTATCTTCAATACCTTCAAATAGTAAATGAAGGTGTACGTGTCCCGATGATGGTTTACACTCGGAAACACAGATGACACTCCTTCCGGTATATATGGCGTTACGATATGACCGCCTCTGTGGACGAGTGGTAGACTGTTCGCCTGCTAACCCAGAGGTCGTGGGTTCAATCTCCGCGGTGCACTTTGTTTGAGTCAGTCATGTCGTCGTCTCACACGCACTTACACATACCCCCATTCCACACAAAGAGAGGACCTAAACTTCCTATACATCTCAAGTTACTTATGTAGCGTTAAAGTTTTTTGTAGACATGTTATTTAAAATGCTCTTACAAATTAAGGCGAAATGTAAAAGTTTTAGCGTCCCTGTTACTCCATATGCGAAAAAACCCTCCGTGCGAGAGGGACGGATTCGTGGAAAAGTAGCAAAAGTCGGTTTTTTATTTATATAAAATGTACTAAAAATGCTATCAAAATTTTGTTTAACCAGGTCCTAGATATTGTTAAAACCCATCTAATAAAATATAATTGCAGTCCATATGTCATTCTAAATTGTCAAACCAGCCCCCCTATTCTGTATCTTAAGTTGCCAACTGGACAGGGTGCCTATCGTCAAAAACATAGATAAAAACTAAACTTTCAAAATTGCTTTTAGTGGGTATTGAACTATTTATGAACTGTGTCGTCACTTCAAGTGCTAACATGCACTTAGACAATCGGAATTCGATAGTATATCTATGTTTTTGATGATAGACACCCAGTCCAGAAGGCAACTAGAGATACATAATAGGCCCGCTGGAGAATTGGTGTCGATAAAGACCTCATTTCAATAAATATTTCTATCGAGCCGAAATTCTCCAATCGCGTTTCTGTTTTAACAGATCCCTAGAGGAAGATTTCAAAAATAATGTACTATTTTTTCAAAATTATACATTATTTACCGAAGTAGATATAGAAGTTCTGAAATTGTCGATTCTTTTTCGTAGCGCCTTAATTTCAAGTGTCAATTGTTTTCCTATTTTGGCTATATACAGGGTGGAAAAAATTTAAGGGCCCTGGAGGGGAACTACCTTAAATCTTTTAGTTAGCACATTTTGCTGAAAAGAAACATTCCTTTATTTTTTAAAAGAAACAAAACTGCATTCAAAGATCTTCTAAAATTCGCTTGTCTCACCCGGGAATCGAACCAACTAAAAAACAAACCCTCGCTATTTTATTATACGAATTGGTAGGAATATCGTTCAGGATAAAATTTGCCTTGTTGAATGCTTAAAAATATCTAAGTTGGGACAAAAATTACTTGGCATGTCCTTACGCGGTATAACGTGATGCTAGCAAGTACTGTCGTTAGTTGACGTTAGACTATTGTGTCGATTCGGAATAACACGACTTAACTTATTTGACATAACTAGGTAACCTTATTTTAAGCGTCCTGTCTTTTTCTTTCTTAATCGTAAAGACAAGGTTAGAACGCCTAAATTAAGATGTGCTACACCGAATCAAAATACAAAAAATACAATTACAAAATTATAATTAAAACAATCATAAGTATTTACTATTTACAGGTTGTTGGAGCCTCCTTTTAAGTTTAATAATACCTGTAGTAGGAGACTCCGCTCTTCCATAGTGGACAGCAAACTTATGATTAGCTTATTTATTTAGCTTATTTAACATAATATATGTTTAGGTTAATAGTATGTGAATAAGTTAGGGGTGGTGTGTGTAAGTGTGACTGAGATTCCCTAGCCCTACGACCGAAGTCTTGGGATCAGTATTGAAAATCTACTAAAGTAGGGCCACTATTCGTGCTCGTGTTACAGAGAACCTCCTTTCATAACCTAGAGTTGGTCTCGGTGGTCCACTATAACTTAAACTAAGTAGCTACGTGGCTAGCGGCTGTTGTTGGTCCGTTTGTGCCCGAAGTACGGCGATATGGTCCATCACGTTTGGGACGTAATAATCGTCAGTGAAACCGGGCGTTCCATTGTGGTTCCAGTGCGGATTATGACTTGCATTTCACAGTTTACACTTGGGAACACCTCTGACACGCAGATTCATGTCGTGACTATATGATAGTGGTATCGATTCGGCATAACATGTCTTAACTTATTTGACAGGACTAACCTTATTTTAAGCGTCCTGTCTTTTTCTTTCTTTATCGAAAAGACAAGGACAGAACGCATAAATTAAGTTTAGTCCTGTCAAATAAGTTAAGATGTGCTTCACCGAAGCATTCCGCTAAACACTCTTACCATGCTATTCAAAATGCAAAATCTTAAACAACTTTCTTTTTTCTTGCTTGTTATTTAAGATTGCTTTATTTTGTGCTCGTACTGCTTGCTTTGCTTGTGCATGTTTTATGCGGGAGAGCGGGCGGTGCTTGAGTCTGCATTTTGAATAGCATGGTAAGAGTGTTTAGCGGAATATTGCAAATTATTAATATATCCACAAATTTATGATGGACTTCCGCAAAGTAACGCCTTTTTCAATAAATTTTAACATGTTTTCAGTTGGCGGACTTCTTCCGTAACCTGCTAGAAGACTCTATAGAGAAGCTGTCGCCGGAAAACGCCTCGACGCAGCTGATGCAGGCGAAGGTACAATTGGAACAGATGCACTGGAGACACAAACACGAGATAGACGAGATCAAACATAACCATCGTGAGTGACACATCATTTTGTCAATTTATTTATTGATGGATATTTGATTAGGTTCAGTTGTCTCGACTGAAAGTGACCGTATGTCGGCAACTTAAATGCATGAAAAAGTTCTCGTTTTTCAAATCAAATCAAATCAAAAGGTATTTATTGCCACAAGATGTAGATAGAAATACAAAAAATACATGTTAAATTAGAAAACTTAACTAAATAATAATATTCCTCTGCACTTATGTGGCAAAAGGAACAGTCCCAGACATGTTGCGTGTTGTGTAACAACAACACAACGCTGGTTTTCAGACTGCCCCTTTTACTATGCTAAACTTAAAAATATATATATTGACTTTTTAATTACTTAAACATGTGGATTCATCTATATATGGGCGCTTTACACAATTAATTTACAATTATTAATCAGAAAGACATCTTGTGATGTTTGTAACACAAAAAAATTAGAAATTATTTTAGTTTGTATAGTGTTAGATAAATCTTAAATAAAATATCATATTTATATACTTGTAATATATACATGTTTTCATAAAAAAACATATGTCTCATAAAAAACAAAAAAAAAATATATTTATAGATATGCAGGATGTTGTTGTTGCTTCAGTAGTAACAAAGAACGCAATTTAGTTTTAAATGTATTTGGGGATTTTATTTCTCTTAGGGGCGGAGGTAAATCGTTCCATATTTTTCATACAAACGAGTTCCGATCTCATTCTTCTTGAAGAAATTAATTAGAATTGCCGGCGGCATAAGCTGCCAACCGCGAAGAGCTAACGCAGACAAGAGGGCCTATTATGTATCTTTAGTTGCCAACTGGACTGGGTGCCTATCATCGAAAACATAGATATACTATCGAATTCTGTCTAAGGGTCTAAGGATATGTTCGCACTTGAAGTGACGACACAGTTCGTAAATGGTTCAATACGCACTAAAGGCAATTTTGAAAGTTCAGTTTTTATCCATGTTTTCGATGATAGGCGCCCAGTCCAGTTGGCAATTAAGATACAGAATAGAGGGGCAAGTCAATGAGGCGCTGTTTTTCAACCAAAAATTCAATCTTCAACTGTTTCTTTGCGTAAAATGGTTGACTAGACCAAGTTCCCTCATGTTTCCAGAGTTGGTATTGGCTGAGATGCGCACCTCGTTTGACAAGGAGAAGAATCGTCTGCTTCAGGAGCAGCGGCGCCTCGCACAGCTTGAGCTCAGCAACGCGGTAAAGAACACCAAGACGAGGCAATGGTGAGACCTACCGTCTTTATTGCAAAATAATTTAACTATAACAATAGAAAACCAAAACCCCTAGCCACAGGACAGGTTAAGACGGAGATTACGCGCTATACCAATGAGTTTCGCTGAATTTAATGTGAATTTGTATCCATCCAAAATTTAGGAGCCACTGCCACTTCTCTCTTCCTGTTTTACCCCTTGGTACGACACGACATGTTTTTCCTTTACTGATTTCTCTTCCTCTGCCTTTTCTTCCGTATTTTTTTTTCATAAGATGTGTGTTGAATCAAGTGGTCTATTATCTTCTTTTCTACATATATACTCACGCCTGTCTCCCAGGCTATATATTTCCATCTGCTACGACCCAAATACACCTCTTTCGCCACTTCCACATCGATCAATCTAGTCATACAAGCTGTTCTTTGGTCTTCGGTTTTATTTTTTTAATTTATAATTATTTTTATAATTTTTCTTTTCTGTCCAGCTTATTCTTTCCATTCTCTTCCAGCGCCACATCCCAAATGCTTCTAATCCCTATCTCTGTGTTAATGTCCACGTTTTACAACCATATAATTTATTTCACAAATCGAATTTGTATGTTGCGGACTTTTCTAACTGTTGAGAATAAACACCGTAAGAACTTTTCACCGTTTCACTTTTTATTGCAGCAGTCTTACTGTTTCATAGAAAAATGCAATGCCGCTCGGCCGAAATGTATGGAAGGGCAGATTTTTATTTCGAGATTTAATGTTTGGCTCTATAGTAAAAGTTGTTCTATACCATTGACTGAATAAGTTCTTCAAATCTGGTTACACCTTTCTGTTACACGTTGTATATGTGAGACAATGGGACACGAGAAGTGAATGTGCTTTGTTAGCCCTACAATAGTGAGTTTTCACAGTCCTTCGAAGATTTATCAGTCTCTCGACTGATTGGATATTGTTGTGTTGTTCCAGGTGCGCGAACTGCCAACAAGAGGCACAGTTCTACTGTTGTTGGAACACCTCATATTGCGATTATCCGTGTCAACGCTCGCATTGGACGCAGCACTTCAGTTCGTGCACACAGCAACGGACGCAGGTATGTGTGCTCATAGCTGGCTATACTCCCTCGTTATATGAAATAAATTATGTGCCTTAGCCATCATCGGTTTTTAAGTCACAAAATATACCATCTGTTGCTTAGAGCAAAATGCAAGAACATTTTGTGAAATTCACATAACGCCTTCGTGAGCGTCCAATATGTGCATTACTACAGTGCGCGCCAATCTTTTAGTCGCCTCTGAAGATAGCCACACGAGGCGACGCAATAGCTGTTTTACGGTGTCAGGGGGACGTTACAGGAGCGAGGGCGCGGAGCACACCCGCCTGCGTGCCGCACCAAACCCCCCGCTCGCCATTTAGCAGGTGTCAACACTATGCGTTAGTGTTAGTGCTACGTCCGTACACTACACATGCGCGCGTTCCATGAAAAGTATATTCGAGGAAAAAATTCCATGATTCGTTAAGTTTATCGTTGAATCTGTTTGTTATTGTTTTTGTTGCCTTTATTTGCTGTTTTGTTGATTTATTTTGTTCAAGTTTATAGTTGTTGTTATGCCTCGCGGACATTATAGCGTTTTAAGGCGACAATGTAGGAAAAGGGTGTTTATATTAATGCGTTTTCTTTATATAGTTAAGATCGCACTAAAATAATAAATAAATAATGAAATAGGTAGGTACAACAAGTACACCTTCCCACTTATAGTAACATTTAATAGTCAACCGTTCATATTATTGTTTCCTTGACTGTACCTGCGCAAGCTTGCACTCGTAACTCAATCAGAGGCGACTAAAAGATTGGCGCGCACTATATCTAGTGTATCAAGTAGTTACAAAAAATTCGATATGCGTGTGGTAAAATTGAGTATGGTGGTGCAGTCGTTAGCGCACTTATCTTGAAAGTAAGAGGTCACAGGTTCGAATACTGGCCCGAGGATTTTTTTCATAATATTAATTACTATTAATTACCACTAGTTAGTTGAGGTGATGCCGAGCTCGACTGTGGAGGTATCACCGTCTTACTCGCAGACCCCCCCGAAGTTATTCGGGGGAGAGTAAGAGGACGGCGGGTCTACCGCGTAATTCTCATTTTCATCAACATCAACTTGAGATTGAAATTTGACGTGCGTGCGACGACGCCCGCCTAACATGCCATCTCTTTTGCACGCGTTGAATTTCCCATGCATTTGCTTGAAGTTGATACAAATGAGAATTACG
The DNA here is from genome assembly GCA_934047225.1 of Ypsolopha sequella. Taxonomy (NCBI): domain Eukaryota; kingdom Metazoa; phylum Arthropoda; class Insecta; order Lepidoptera; family Ypsolophidae; genus Ypsolopha; species Ypsolopha sequella. The sequence goes on from OW203987.1 coordinate 21,220,155, forward strand.
CGGTAGAGCCCCAGCTCTCAGGCACAACCAGGTAGCCCTCCATGCTTGGGACTGATTGATGGCGGTATATCCATCCCCAATTGCCGGCCTTTTATAATATGTTAGGATCCGACCGTGAAATTGTGCTTTTATCAGTTATTTCATCGAAATGTGTTCTAAATGAAAGTAAACACATAGGACCCTACACCGCCGCCGAGTTGCCTAGCAAAATCTTGGAACGAGTACAAAAAAAAATCAAAATTGCAAAATTTTAAGTAAATTGCACCCATTTGCTAGGAAGGTAATCGGAAAGAGACCGTCGAATGTCGGGACTGCAGGCCCTGGACCAGTTCAAACTAATTCCTAGTACAGGCAGCACGGTGCAAAAAAAAACCGAGTACTACTTGGAAATTGTCATTCCTCCATCTGACCTTTGATCTTTGCCTCATTACCATAGAACTCCTTGACGGTTCTGTACCTCAAAAAGAAAAACTTAATCCTTTATAAGTGTGTGCGATTCGCACTTGGCCGGTTTTTTCAAGTTGAACGTAGCTGTTTTAAGTAAGTGAGTAAGTTGTTTGCTAGGCAACTCGGCGGCGGTGTAGGGTCCTATGTGTAAACTTTCATTCAGAACACATTTCGATGAAATAACTGATAGATGCACAATTTCACGGTCGAATCCTAACCTATAAACATACTGGTGACGCGCAGCAGCGTCACTGGTGCGAGGGTTTCGGCACCGCGCTCACCAACCCGCCTGCCCAGCGTGTGAGTATGGGCATTTCTTCCAGGAGGACCACCAAGTGTGGCGAAATCTTGGAAAAGCCTATGTCCAACAGTGGACGAAGAGAAGCTGATAAATGGATGGATTAATTACTTGAAATTTGTAAAGTATCAAAACGAATGACTTTTCTTTTTTAGGATAACGGCAATGACAATAGCGTAGATCTGACAGAAGATCGACTACAACCACCGGAAAACCCACCAGTAAGTATAATAAGCATAAATAGAAAATAAAAATCCCTAAAGTATAAAACATCAAAAGCAGTTTTATAAGTACCTACATTGTTTATCCGATGTAATAATATTACATTATAACTAGGGATAGGATAATTTGATCGATATATACGTTTGTAGGTGTGGAGTCAGATCCTTAAAATATTATTTACTTTGATAGTGAAAATTACGGAAAATACGGCATTGCTTAAAACGTTACGATAATGTAATACTTAATAGATATTCTGCGACTATGCGCTGCGAGAGCCAATCAACAACAGAGACGAGAAATAAGTCCCGACCTTATTTCTTAAGCCACGCCCCCTTTATCCTGATTGACCTTCAAGGCAGCGTTATCACGCACTCGAGGTTCATGAACAAGTGTTCTTCTCATTTTTCGTTAAATTGTTAGTTGAAAATATTACAAATAAAGAGATATTGTTGATGCTCGTAGATAAAGTATTGTGTGCAACTGAACATAATTAGACATTGGGACTATTACGAAACTATTACGAAACTTACTTCATTCGTTTTGTAAACAAGCACTCGTGTCTAAATGTCCCAAATTATGTTACAGTTGCACAAAATATTATTTAAAAGGTACTCAGTTGGCGACCGATTCCGAGATACATAATGGGCCCGCTGATTTACTTTCCTTCTGCTATTCTGATTTTACTGACTTGTTTTGCCTTCAGTTTTTACGTATCTTCCTTATAACGGAGGTTATAAAAGTGTATTCCCCTTACTGGCATTGCAGAAGACAGCGGGTCCTGTAGCGATGACCGTCGGCGGTAAACTTGTGCCCTCACGACTTTATACGCAGACCAACACTAGTTCGGGCAAGGCCGCGCCCTCGATCATAGGTGAGTGACACTACTTTATACACAGATACACAAGCTTATAATTAACTCTCAAGTCGGTTTCTACAGCAGGCAAAAAAACGCACAATGACACAAAGTATGTTGACGATACGTATCGCTTTCCATACATTTCCTTATCGCTTACGCATAGTACTGCGTTTCATGGTGCGGGGTGAGTTCGCGTCGATCCCTTTATAGCATATGTAACTTTGTTACAGGAAGATTTAAATCGTATTGTAAGATGGACTAATGATAACAACTTACCTCTAAATATAAAAATATGTAAACATATAAAATTCACAAAAAAACTATCACCTATTGCGTCGTCTTATAACATAGAGAATGCAGTTCTAGAGGAAGTTGACAAAATCAGAGACCTTGGAGTTATGTTCGATAGTCAGATGACATTTACCCATCATATTGACAATATTGTTAAAAAGTCGTACAGGCTGCTGGGGTTTATATGGAGAAATTGCAAGGTATTCAAAAATAACAAAGCTTTAAACACTTTATACAACGCTCTGGTTCGATCGACTTTGGAATACTGCTCTAGCATATGGAATCCTTATTATCAAACCCTTACTGTTCATGGCAAAAAGACCTCCTCGCTAACTTCGTACAAAAAAAGACTTCACTACTTTAAAATTTTAACCCTCGAGAATCGCCGTTGGATATCTGATCAAATTCTCCTTTACAAGATTCTTAGAGGCCGTGTGCCCTATCTTGTTGGCTCAGATAAATTTAGTAGTTCCTAGAACTAATGCGAGAATTGTTAACTACAAACTATTTCATGTTAAGAGATTTAGAACCAATTTGGGATACCACAGTTTGCTTCCCAAGTTAAGTCGTGAACACAATAATCTGTTTCATTTAACAAGAATGGACATATTTAGCATTTCGTTAGGTAAATTCAAAAATTTCTTGTACTCCACAAAGGAGTCCACATTAAATTATTAATTATATAAAATTTAAGCATAGTTTTATCAAGCTAGATAGTAGTCGTTGTATCGACTATTGAGCGATACTGTCATTCTATGTTAACAAGCTGTGTTTGCCTGTAATTGGGCTACATCTCAAACCCTTTTATTATGTACTTAGATAAGTTACTAGTTAAGATGTATGTCTGTTGGCAAACCAATAAATAAATAAATTATTGTTAGGATGGCATTAGTGCCACTAATATAGAATTCCTTCAAAAAGGACGTACGTCCACTAAATTGGCAGCATACTAAAAAGGGGCCACATAAAGAGTACCCGGAATAAAAGAGCTTATATGACTCGATTGATGGACGTGGAAGAGGTGAAAAAGGTGTGTCAGGTTCGTAGCAGGTGGAGATCTGTGGTCTCTGCCTACCCTTCTGGGAGACAGGTGCGAGTATACGTATGAATGTATTTATTTTATTCACGTGGCCATCCTTTTAGGAAAGTTGTTCGATCAGTAGATGTATTGTTTCACTATTGAATGAAGAGGGTTAAGTTAACAATGGTTGATTACAGTGAGCATGGTGGACGACACGAGCGGCAACCCAACAGTGAAGTGTGTGGGAACGTACAAGCCTCCCAACACGCCGCAAACATCTTCACTACTCATTAATAAACAGGTAATTATTAATTCTAAGGCGCTGTACCCACCTAAGTAACACGACGCGTGATCTAACTTTGCCACTCGTTTCAACATTCAAAGCAATTGTATGGAGTAGCGAGCGGCTAGCGCCCATTCGCGTGGCGTAGCATCGCACCACCAGACGTGCCACTCAGCGTGTTACTAGTGACGCACCGAAGTGGCGCGAACACGTAACTTGTAGTTACTTGTCTATGCAAAATGAGAGATGATCTACCATTTAATACTCAATGAATTGAATTAATTCAAAAAAGGCCTTGTAGAAATGCACAAGATGCTGTTTGACTTGAAATAGCAAGAAGACTTAGTGAATCAGGTAATGTTTCGTATTCTCTTTTTATATGTTGTTAGTTATATACGATGCCGAGAGATTGACTGAAATCTCTCTTCTTTCATTCCACAAGTTTCTTTTTTTCCCCATAGGATGCACCCAAAACCTTATTACACGGTTCTGAAGCAGCTTAGTCTTCATCGGACGAAATTGTCTCGAGTGACTTGGTGCCTCATGATGTATCTCGTAATGTCTCTCTGGTGGGTTCAACGTATGTCATGTCAGAGTCATGCTATATGCTACTTCAAAATCACGTTACTTAGGTGGGCAAGCCACCTAAGGCGCTGTACCCACCTATGTAACGTGACAATAAAGTGATTTTGAAGTAGCATGTAGCATGACATGCGTTGGACCCACCAGAGAGACCTGTTTTTTTATATTTAAATGATAGATCATCCCTCATTTTGCATAGACGAGTTACTACAAGTTACGTGTTCGCGCCACTTCGGTGCGTCACTAGTAAAACGCTGAGTGGCACGTCAGGGGGGCTATTCCGGAGAAACAGTCAAAGCGAGACTTATAAAACTCGAGCAAAAAATGTACAGGTTTTTACAAGGCTAATTCGACAGACTGAATTGTCCCCCAGGGCGTGCTACGCCACGCGAATGGGTGATAGCCGCTTGCTACTCCATACAATTGCTTTGAATGTTAAAACGAGTGGCAAAGTTACGTGCTAGATCACGCGTCATGTTACTTAGGTGGTCACATAAGGATATGGTCCTGGATATGGTCCTTTTCTAATATTGTAGTGTAATAATCATCAATCACGCGTTGTAAAGGCGGCTAGACTTAACGTGTACGTACTTAAAATTAACATAAAAGATAATAGAAGTAAATATAAAAAAAACTGATTTAGCTCACTTTTTAAACTGTGCAAGGAGGCACAGGTCGAGTTTTCAGCAAGGTTATGACTTGCTACCGTTAGGACTCTTCGGGATTACAGGCGCGCGGGGTTTAGTCGTGTACGTACTGGCGGTATTCCTCCCCTCATTCTCCGCTCGCCTCTCCGCTTTTCGGGTGCGTTCAGAGATTTCGGGTATCGGAACCCGATTTGACCGGACATTTGATGCAGTGATCGCTACTACTTCCGGGTCGCATGTATCTCTGAATGTAGCCGAAGAGCGGAGTGCATAATTGCTGCCAATTTAGAAAAAAAAAAGAGTTCCTTACCAGAATAATTATTGAATTATAGTTTGGCCATAACTGCTACGCAATCTCTGAGGTATGCGCGGCGAGGTGGGAGCCGGGGAAAAAAGAGCATGAGATCAATACACGTCGGACAAATCTTACGATGTCAGTTTACATTTCTAAGGCAAAACTTGTGGCGGAACGGTGGTCGGAGGCTCTTTAGTTGATAAAAATGTATTAGTTGTATTAATTAGTTAAAAATATAATCTACATATTCTCGATATTTTATTAAAATACCTAGGCAGTTGATGAATAAGAATAAACTTATAATTCAATATTCGCATCACTTTTGAATTCAAAGCTTTCTCTGTCTGCTTTTCTTTTCTTAAAATATTCAGCCACTTTAAAAATTACGGTTTTTACATCACGGGATAACGCACGACCCATCTTTGAATTTTTATCTCATGTGCGTCTGACATTGACGGTCCGATACAAATGACACTACCTGCCGCCACGAACGTTGACGGCGGACTGACAGAGCGTGTCCCCCCCTTTTCGCCGCGCGCATACCTCAGAGAGTGCGCAGCAGTTATGGCCAAGCTATAGAATAAATTATTATTACATACGGCTTGAACACTCACGTGTGATTTTTGTTGACTATATGCCAACCGTTTCATCGATACAATTTCGGCATTATCAAGGCGAGTGTCGTTCTTAGGACGACGACGCGGCGTTCACCGTCGTTGTCAAACGGGTACTGGCAGCCGCCGATCGGCGAGCTGCATGCATTGCTCGTGCGCTGAGCGTTGGCTACGTCGTCGAAGGAGGTGGGATGGTGGATGCACTTGATTCTTTTAATTGTTCCAATTGTTCGTTATAAGGGGTGGTTATTTATTAAACAGACCGAGACCGTGCTCAAGCCGTATGTAATAATAATTTAGTATGTCCGCTCACGCGAGTTTGAATTAGAATAGTTGTCATACTTTTTCTAATGGGAGCTTTCGCAGCTCTTTTAAGACAGTATAATATATATATATTTGTCTGAACTACGGCTCACCAGCCATCAGGTGATGTAGAGTGTCACTTGCTCGTGCACTGCACTTGACGACACGTCACATATATGTATTTTGCCAAGCAATTACACTTATTTACACTGTTCATTTGACAGTTATTAAGAAGGTAAAAATAAATAACGTCCATATTTACAGATAATGAACAACGAAGAAAACGCAGCTAAGAAAGTGGTGACATCTGGCGGGTATCTGATCGTCGGCGCGAGCGCAGGCGGAAATCAGTCTGTTGTCATCAACTAACTTTGTAATGAACTCATTTTTAACACATTGTTATAATAGTTAAGACTGAAAACCGTTACTATCGCACCGCGACTTGAGGCAAAACCTTTGACAAGCAATAGATTATGATTAGCTTAGGCGTCTAGAAGTCGTGGTGGGACGGTGTAGTAATATATTTTCGCAGATACATTTTGTAACATGTGAAGCATTTAATTGGTTATAGTTTCATGTTCTGGTGTACATTTTCTTTTAAACGTTTTTAGATACGATCTGTAATAACAAGTTTTTCGGAATGTTCGTGAATAACTGTTGTATTTGTACATATTGTAAAAATTATGTAACCAATTAAGGTTTACTTGAGGTGTAAGCCAAATTGTGATCACCGAATTGTACCCTTATTAGTATTTAAGGGTCCTTTTAAACAAATAAATGAATTATTCAGTTAAATTAATCGTTTTTGTTTTATCAACTCATTTTTAGGGTTCTAAAACGAAGGAACTGTTGTAGTGAAACCTCTGTTTCGTCTATAGCCCGACAAGCCTGGGCTGGTTGAGCTGCGTATGGTAGATGAAGATGCAGATTTATTTACACTTTGGTAGGTAAAGCGTTTAGTTTAGTTACCTTAGAGCAGGATTTCTCAAACTTACCCCTATAAAGTTTCCCAGTCGACTATAAACCCATTTATAACAAACTTGATATAATAGTACATTATTGCAAAGGCAGCGAAATAGCGGATAATAATTTATAATAAAATAATTAAGAAAAGCTCTATATATGCCTCGGCCGAAATGGCAATTGCCTGTCTCGTATCATTGAAGTCCTCGCCTGCGGCTCGGCCTTCAAACTCATACTCGACCTGCAATTGCCTATTTCGCTGCCTTTGCAATAATGTACTATTGTTTAAATATAAAAGATAATACAGTCACAAAGTAATGTTGTTAATTAGTTAATGTGATAGGTGGGCTTGTTTCTTGTGGCAAATTGAGTCGATTTTTGGAGCAATTTTGCTCCATTTTCAATTTGGCAACAGCCCGCGCGAGCTAGCCAGTCAGCCGCCATAACGTTAATCTTGTCACGAACCCCCTACGATCAAGGGGTTCGCGTACCCCACTTTGAGAAACCCTGCCCATAGAGTATACTGAATAACCCCTGCCTTAGAGCACAATATTATTTACTAGCTTTCCCTCGTGTGGAAGTTTATTTCAATTACCAACAGTTTTTGGGTTTGCCGTTATTTTATCAACATGTCTTATAGTCTAGCTTTTCACGCAGCTTTGCCTGCGTTGATTTCATTTTTGTGTAGTCCTATCGAATCTGTAAATATTTTTTGGTTGATTTCCGACTGAAATGATTTTTCGATAACCGATTTGATCCCTGTCGTAAAGCATCTTCGGCGAGGCTTCATATCCAGGAATAATTTCTTGATCTCTTAATTGATTCCCAGGTAAGGTGTATTGGCGAAGCCGAAGACCAAGCCGCGTTTCTGACAGATCGTTTTTATCGCGCTGGTTCCATTTCGTAATAAAGAATCTACGGCGATCTACTTCTTAATTTCTTGCCAAACTACATACTAATTTTCATGGTTTTCCGTACAAAACTAACGAAATTCTTTTTAGGTCACTCTCTTAGAAGATGATCGATTTTGCCAAAACGCTGAAAAATTACACTTTTAATTTCTTACAAGATGCTTCATACTAATTTCCGCGAGTTTACCTACTGAACTACGAAATTCCCGTACAAAATTTAATACCTTTTTTTAACTAGAAATTAACGAAGTTTCTATACAAACATTCTTATCTAAATTTCGTAAAATCCTTTCTTAGTGTGTGTCCGCATTATAAATGTAACTTACTGCCAAAATTTTATGTTCTTGGGTCTAGCCGATTAGGCTGTGCGATGACCAGTGAGTCAGTTACCCGGTATAGGCGCTAGATAATTCACACAGTACAACTTGGTACAGCACTCCCAAAGTAATAATGCGCATACAAATCTATAGCCGAGCGACCGGTCGTACCACGTGACCGTAGGTATTGATTGTATAGAAAGTGTAAGGAAATACGAACTTTGCCGAACAGTGGCGAAGATTTGTATGCGTATTTTACTTCTTGTACTAATTGTGACCTTTTTTTAAGTAAAGTTTTTAAGCTTCTTGAGTCCGGTTTATTTTTAAAAGCGATATACTGCGGACTGTATTATTGTTTGCAAGTTTTTGTTTTCGCTCTATTATTGTTATACAGACATTTTAGAAGATGGCACTATTAACTCAATTTTTGAAAAAAACTGACAATGATCTTTCTTCCCGGTTACCCTTCATTTGTAAATCATAGAGGTGTATTTATTTATTCCGATTGGATTACAGAATATCTAGGTTCCTAAATAGGTATATATTTTGAAACGACACTGATTTAAAGACGATATAAGTAATTTGAAATTTGCATAGAAGCTTATTTTTCTCATATTTCATGTTTAATATATATTTGGAACCTAGATATTCTGTAATGCAATTGGAATAAAACCTTAAGAATATCTATGATTTACAAATGGTTTTGGTATTTCAGTTGTATGAACTAGGATTGCTTTATTGCACGGCGTGCATGCAATAATGAACTTAATTTTTCTACATCAATTTTATCTGATTCATTCCTTCACTTTTACCAAAAGACCCCAATGATGAAACCCAGCCTGAAAAGCTAGTATGTTTTTTAATGGTACTAGTGGGACAAATCAGTACCAGTTGTACCATCGATGGTACTGGTCAATGGCAGTGGCGTGCACAGAACTTTTTGCTGGAAAAGCAAACAATTGGTCAAGAACAACAAAAAATATGTAAAAATATTTCAATATCACTTTGAAAAAAAAAAGTTTGTATAGGAAATTTTCACTCTAGGGTAGACATTGTCTACCCTGGCGTCATACAAAATTTTTTTTTTCAAAGTGGTATTTAAATTTTTTCATATTTTTTTTATTGTTGTTCTTGACCAATTGTTTGCTTTTCCAGCAAAAAGTTCTGTGCACGCCACTGGTCAATGGTACTAGTGGTCTGGAGACCTTTGTACCAAAATATATTAGGTTATTATTTATTTATAAAATATATGACCCGTCAATTAGCGAGTGGGACTTTCAAAATGAAAATACGCTTTAAAAGTCTATATCATTAAATTTCATTTATTTACATCATGAATTATTCTCAAGTATTATTTAATTCTATCATTTATTTAAAAACAAAAACTCTTCAACACATTAGATTAAATACCTGCAATTAAGGGTTGCCGCTCTGGCTCACTGAGCACTCAGGCTCGCAGGCAAAAACAGGGTTCACTGTTCTCACTTTTGATGTTAGTAAATGTTAGAAATTCTAAACAAAATAAATGATAAAATTTTACTGCAATTTTCTCATCAACTCTTGTACTTCATCTTATCGAGTAGAAAGTGTTAATTGTTTTGTTCAGAAATTGTAACATTTACTACCATAAAAAGTGAGAATGCCGAACCCTGTTTTTGCCTGCGAGCCTGAGTGCCGACCCTTAAGTTAATTGAATTAACTTGTTTTTCACTGATCCGCAGTCTTATAATTGTAACCTTTATTACAAAGTACAATCTTAATGAAAGTTAACCTAAATATTTATACACTTAACTATTTTTCAGGAATTTTAGAGGTTAGCAAAAGTTTTGTAATAATCATTTTTTGTTGTATTTTGCAGCTCCTTCTTTTGCTAATTGATCAGCCATTTCATTGCCATGTACACCTTTGTGAGCTTCTACATAGTTCCACTTTAAAGCTACTTTCTTCTGGAGACTGTCTAATTCTTTGAAATCTGCCTCATTCTTGACAGGTTCACCTGACTTCAGTTTCCATCCTTTTGACTTCCAACCTGTTGAAAAGAAAGTACGAAAAGTAAGTTGCGAAATTGGCAAAACATGTTGTTGTTTCATTTTCTGATTGCTTGTTAGGCCTCCAGTATGACGTAACCTACTCTTTAAAACTATATTTTAAGAACACTTAAAATGTCATCGCATTTTAATAATATAAGTTATTATTTAAGTACATTGTAATACTTTACCTCTCAATATAAGAACATTATGTACCAATTAACGCAAATAAACTATATTCTATTCTATTCTACAAAAAAATACTTAATATAAAACAAAACTAAGGAGCTACTGATTATTCAGTTTATATTATATATTTATATAAAAACACTTATTAAAATAATAGTTTCCAGATATATTTCGACAAATAGTCAGCTTCAGTGGAATTTGATACCGACTATTTGTCGAAATATATCTGGAAACTATTATTTTAATAAGTGTTTTTATATAAATATATAATATAAACTGAATAAAAAAAACAAATAAGTTATCTTCAATATTTGAGCTACTGATTAGGTATTTTAAAAGTAATTGTTTTACCTGGGATCCATTTGGTCACAGAATTTATGAGGAACTGAGAGTCAGTGTTAATGGCCAGCTGTTTAATTCCATTTTGAACCGCCTGTCTTATTGCACAACTAGCAGCCTGTATCTCTCCGCAGTTGTTAGTAGCTCTACCGGAGACTGGCTCGCTTGTGTTGAGAGTGTGGCCGTCACCCCAATAGACCCCGTAGCCTGCTCTAGCACCTTGACGGCCATTAGAAGAACAAGCCCCATCTGTGAATACTTCAACATAACCATCTGCATCTGTTTTAAATTCCATATTCGATGATCGTCTTCTCTTAGGTTGTGGTGGCTCAATTAATATAGTCTGTTTCTGAGAACTCTTAGAAGTATTTTTTGTTATAATCTTATCAACACCCTTTTCAAAACCTTTCAATCTTTTTTCTATATCATCCATTTGTTTGTTCAAAATAGTGTTTAGATCATCGTCGGATTCATCAGAAAAATTATCATTTGAGTCGAATTTACTCTCAGTCTCGCTTTTTTTAGATCGAGGTTTTGGTTTTTTGTTAGAACTGAGAGATTCACCATTATTTTTTTTGTGATTTTCAGCTGTAGTAGAAAGTGACCTTTTTAGGTTATGATTGCTTACGTTAGGTCTTAAATAACTAGGTTTTGGTTTAGCTGCTGCTTTACCTTTGGCAATTCCTCCACCCTCTGTTTGTATGAAAGTATGAGCAGCGTCAGCAGTATCGAATTTTTTGTATCTGGCACCAGAGAAACCTTTGACTTGAGCTTCACAGTCCCCCCAAGTCATGAATATTCCAGGTGTTCTGCCTTTTGCAACGGCGTAGAATGGCATTTTTAATATATTATAGCAACCAGGGGGATTCCTATTTAAATTCAAAGCGAGTAAACGTAATTGTTTTGAAATTCCGTGCCATAACATGTCAAGAAGTTCACAGATAACTGAGGAAAGGAGGGAAGGTAGTAGTTAGCGACATAGAGTATTTATATTGAATACAGTCCCTGCGTTCCGAAATAGAATTATATCGCTAAAATCGATTACGAAAGTATGAAGTGAATGGCTTATGATCCATTGTAATTCTATTACGGACCGCAGGGATCAGCGTTCCTTAGCTTAGCGATGCGCGACTTTGAATTGAATGATGATAATCGAATCATTCGGATCATTCGAATGACTACCAATAATTAGTACAGTGGAGACCGCATCAAGTAAGACACATTGGACTTTGTACCTATCTTATATTCTTCTCTGTAGGGGCTAATGTCCTACTACGAATGTATAGTTTGATGTGGTCTCCACTGTACGTAACTAATCTACTTTGAAGATGAAATATGAAAAATACGTATATATCTATGGTTTATGGTCTATGGTTTTCATAGACGTTTACGATGAGCAAAAATGTCAACTTTTTCTAAAAACGGCCGCTTTTAGCATAAGTCCAAATTCTAGCTACACAAAGACTAAAAACTTTGCTATATAAAAATAGTTCATTTCTGTTTCTAGGCATTTACAATCATTATTCTAGGAAGATATTTTTTTTTCTAAAGTAGCAGCACTTTCGCAGCATATAACGCCTTATCGATGCCTTGATATACATTTATATGCTTTGAAAAGCTAGAAAATTTGTAGCTTGTCAAAGTTTACATGTTTAAAAATTTTGGTAGGGGCCAATTTATAGGTAGCCAATTCACAGCAAAGACATTATACAGAGAATTAGACTGTGCACTGTCCAATGTTGTTCAACTAAATTAGATTTTATTGTCTTATATATATAAGGTTGTTATTGTTATGATAGCATACTCAAGCGAAAAACGAGCCGAGTGAGAGAAGCACACACCACTCGTGTGTCCTTGTTAAGCAAGTTTCTAGTATAAAATAAATATATAATCAAGTACCAAACGTCAAACGTGTGGTCATATCAGTAAAACAGGGAGAAACGGGTGCTTGCGCCCTTCTTGCTTGGCTCGTTTTTCGTGTCGTAGTGCACAGTCTGGTTCTCTGTATAATGTCTTTGGTTCGCAGCTTTACCTCTTGGCACAAATGAACCGAGAGAGGACTCTGTTCTCCAGTTATATTATTTTACTTACTCTTCTTTGTCTTACATGTAAATAAATATGACGCGGAATGGTGAGGGTTCAGGTAGCTGATGGTCCGAGTTACACGTCACGTGGTCGTTGTTAGGTCGATCTTGTAAATAACAGCACATATAGTTCAAAATGTCTGTATTAATAATCGTTATTTAATTTTACAAACTTTCAAATACAACACTAGATAAAGGGCGATATAAAACAATAACGAAATCATAATAGAAGGTGGCGCACACACCGTTCCGTTTGTGTCTAAATTCAGTAAAATTAATGCCGTTTCCGCTCGCCTTCTCAAAGGCCATGATGATCGAGACCATAGATTATATTGAATACACGGTGTAGCCCGCGCGCACGTTATTCCGTTCCGTTTTCTTGTTTTACCTCCGGAAACAGGAAGTCAAATTTTCTAGTTTGATCGACTGCCACGGCGCTACTCGATGACTTTTCTCCGACAAATACATATTGGGAGCTGAGATACGTAATATCTCTTTATAATTTGTGTCGCCGAGCGAGGCAACCACCTTTAATCGATATATTTTTCATATATTTCGGTTCACCAGATTCGGAGATAAGGGGGAGGGGAACAGATATTTTCTCGAAATCAGTTCTAGTAAATATAGGTAGTTAAGGTACTCGGACTCCGCGTCTCTAACAGAATATTGAGGTACCCCAAGATAAGCCAACTCGCTGGTACGCACGAGCCGCACGCAACATACAAAAAACATAAGACAATCAACCGCCATTCTGCAGCAAACCTTGACCAGCGAAACGCGCTGACATGGTACTTAAAAATATTCGAAAATGCCATCCTGCGTGGTCAAATCCTGCAGAAATAATAACGGATTTATGAAAAAATGTCAGGGAATTACCTTTCATAGGTAAGTTGTTCAATTTATGACGTATTTCCATTTTTCAACGTGTTTTTACATGGAATTAATCTGCTCAATTCGGAACTCAAAACCTAGAGTCCGCGCCACCAATGAAGTCCTGCGGCAAAGTCTTTATTTTGTCTACAATATGATCCAAAATGCCTTAATCCATCAGACTTCAGTTCAATTGTCATACTCTTGACAATTGGCCAGTGTTGCCATTAAATACAAATGCAAATTACTTACCACAAAATGTCGGAGATAGATTTTCGAGTGGAACTGATAATTTTTTATCTTCGTTATAACCGACTTCAAAAAAGAGAAAGTTGTCAACTCACCTGTTTTTTTTTCTACACATATTTTTATGATAAAATGAAACGTCTGTCTGTTTGTAAAATTTTTCCGCTCAGATAAAAAATACCCACGCCACCAAAAGGCTTGAGCTAAACAAATTTCGACACAGGCATACACGCGCAAGTTAGGTAGTCTAAATTACATTAATTATTAAAAAAATATATACCGATGTGTTTTTTTTTAGACTTCCAAATAGAAACCAAGTATGGAGGAATGATTGGTTAAATATAATTGGAGAGAGCAGAGGTGAAAGGTTTGGTTCCCTCCAAATCCAGCGTCGTTTGTACGAATTGGTTTAGATTCGTATTACAGCGCCATCAGGCGATGATAGTATTATTTATAGTGCTAACCTATTTTCTGGGGAAATTGGTATCAGTTGGCAACCCAGCACGCACCCATGCACTTTGAGCCGCCGCCATTGTTGTGAATCAGTTATTAGTTAAGTTAGCGACACGGTGTCCGATCCTTCTTACGTTCATGGGTACTTGTATATTCTTACAATCAGCTCTTTAATCTAAATTTGATACACATATTGTATTTTAGGATATATTTTTTCAATTATTCTACGCCGTTTTATGTGGGCAAATTAATGATATTTTGCGCCAAATTTCAATTATTTATCTTTAACGGTGCTAAAGTTATGAGGCTGTGACATACGGACGGATGGACGGACAACGGAGTCTCACCATAAAGGTTCCTTTTGTACCTTTTAGGTACGGACGAAACCCTAAAAACGTACTTATCTCTATCTATCATCAAAATTCTTAAAGTTTTCATAACAAAACTCCTGTCGAACTACCTACTTTTATTGTTAAGTACTAAATACGATACCTAATGCCCTAATCTGTAAAATAATTATTTTGTGAAGTCGATCACGGAAGTGACGTACAGGGGCTCTACCGCGTAATTCTCATTTGTATCAACTTCAAGCAAATGCATGCGAAATTCAACGCGTGCAAAAGAGATGGCATGTCAGGCGGGCGTCGTCACACGCACGACAAATTTCAATCTCAAGTTGATGTTGATGAAGATGAGAATTACGCGGTAGACCCGTCTTGCCGTATTGCCACCAACTCATTCCGGCTGAACTCAGAAAGAGACTTTAACGTGGACAAACAAACGAGTTTCTTATAATAGAGTGGTGAGGGATGACTTTTGGATAACACAATGTAGTGAGTAGCCATCTGGTGCGGGCCTCTACCAGAATTCCAGTTCGTGCAGCTTACACTGATTGGTTTATTATCTCTAGAGGAGTTAGACAAGGATGTGTAGCGTCACCGTGGCTTATTAAAACAAAATCTCGAAATGGTTTTCGAATTAACACACCTTAACATAATTTAATCTAAGCGAATTGTGCCTTTGCACTCACATTTTGGCTACCCATAAAAGAGTGCAGGGCTCCGTTTACATTATTTCCCGCACTCACTCTTCTTTCAATTCCACTGTCACACTTTCCATCGCGCGTAAATAGACAAATCAGATAGACAAACTCGTTAACCTGCTCACTTCCTTATCTCCAATCTTAACATTGCATTCAGTCACCAAATCATCCCTCTCTATCACCATAACCTTCGTTTTCCAATATTGAAAACTATGATAAAAATGCCGTACATCATCTTAGAAAAAAATATTTTTCGAATTCCCATAGCAAAAATCCTAAGAGATTTTTATTTTCTTAAAAGTCGGGGGGGGGGGGGGAGGGGCATAACCTCTCCTATCCTTAGAGTATCCTTTTTCCAAAATAAAAGCATGTCCAAATAGCTATTAGTATAATCGTACATTTCAAGCTTCTTTTTATATTAGAGGGCGTCACAATGAAATAAAATGCAATTTTAATAAATACAATAATGTACTTTATTAGGATATACTTAACAATAGGTACGATATCACTAAGTCACCGCTAATACTTGTAAAAAATCTTAAACTACATACCAGCGACGTGATGAAAACAAATATATATCGCACTAATATTCTCTATAAGAGTCTACAAGTTTTATTACATTAAAAAGAATTTATTAAGTCATGCAATTATATCAAAATAACTTGTCAGCGTCACAACAACTTTAAAATTATTGCCGTTATTTTGGATCTTACGATTATATGAATCATGTCAGGCCTCATGTTATTTCTTCACTTTCATAAACAAGAATGTGTTGATTTTTAGACCATATTATAACTATTATATCAATCAGTTTTACAATGATTTTAACGCAAACAGGAATAGTTTAAGTAAATCATTAAACACACTGGAATTATGTCACACAGTTACAGTTCACAAACATAATAAATATATCTAATAAATCTTGTTAAATTATCACTTATTTAACAGTAATATCGGCCCTATGACTTGTTAGGCAGAAAAAGGATATAGTGTGTTCAACAGTCCACTGCACGAAAAGTGATGTTGAATAGTATTGTAGGTAGTTAGTCTATAATACAGAAAAGTAAATATATCGTTTATCTAATAAATAACATTAACGCAACATTTTCCCGTGTTTTGTCAAGTAACAATACAGCTCTATAACTAAAAAAAAAACACTTGCGTACGCAGTAGGCAGGTATTGAGATTCGTATATTGGTTGAAAATAGTGAGTACGGATGTGATGATGTTTTCCCCATCGAAATCTGTGTTTTGTACAGGCATTCGTATTTCTTTTTCAACTTAACGACAGATTTAAGTCTTAAATTTAGGAAAAAATATATTAAAATCATTTTAAAGAACAATAATAAATATTATTATTAATTTTAATAAAAAAGTTAAATAAACATTCTCGCCCCCACAAGCCATGTTCTTGCTCATGAAAAGCCCACACTTCTCAAGATAATAAAAAAGATATGGAAAACTAAGGAAGCAATGGCACTATTGAGTGAAAACATCAGTGTGAAAGACTTCGTTCTGGTTAAATTTTAGGTATGCACTCCTACCTAAACTAACCTAAATTATTATTCACTCTTCTAAAAAAAAATATCAACGAGCCCAAAAAATTTTTTTGCTTCGTTTGTGTAAAATTCGGTAACTACGTAAGACTAATAAACGTACCCATAATATATTAAACGTGATTGTTCGCTTACAATTAAAACTGTTCACATTAATTAAAAGATTTTAAATTTAATATTGGTAATTAATTTAGATAAAATTAACTTATCTACAAGTAACTTATAATAACAGTACACAACGTATTAATAAAATTTGTTAAAATGTGAACAATCGTTTTGGTTAATACTTGGTAAACGTTAGTAGGCGATTGAAGAAGGTGTAAATAATTAGATTTATTACGAAATATTGAAATGACTAGCCTTACAATTATGTACTTACCTATGAAGTGAACGAAGGGTTAAATATAACAGGGTTAAACTTATTTTTCAGTGTCAAATAATTTGTCGAGGCACAAATAACGAAATTTTTATATGCATGAATTCACATTGTAAAATAATATAATTATGTGTTAAAACAAGTAACACAGAAACTAGACGTCAGGATGTCTTTTCACCAAAGTGAAGGAGGAGTTGAGTGGCAAGAGGTAATATTGGCAATAATATTTCGTGTGTGTGGCCAGCCAATACGAGCCTAAATAATCTTTGCCTGTATTTGTTTTGTTTGGTGGAAAGGTGTCCTTAGTCTCTACATATATAAACACTTATATTATAGATAAAAATACACCATAGATATAAAGTTCACATAGCAAACAAGAGGCAAGATATAGGTAGGTACTCGAAGTTTTTAAAATCAGTAAGAAAGTATACCCTAACCTAATGTTGTTATTAAACTGTTTAAAATCGGGGAAAATGTGGCGACCTTTAGCACCAGCACCTGTAGACTAGAGTTACCATTTACATAACGCTAGGTCTAACTAGCTTGATCTACTTAGAAGCATTTTTTACATTTCCTACTTAGTCATCACTATGAATCTACCTGATTTACTTCTAACTCTACCATGCATGTTCCTTTGACACCTTTTTGAAAATCATCACTCTCAGGTCACCTATCACCGCTGCTCCAATTAACATTGAAATATTATACACAATGAAATAGCAACTATTCATTTATCAAAAATACTGTCTATTATTTCATAATTTTGTTTGCACCTGTGCGTGTTTATATCATCTGTGTTTGCATCTACATTATTTAGCGTATGTATCAAGTATATAGCGTTTGTAGTTAATGTAAAATGCATTTAAGTGCAGTTAAAATTAATTATTTTGATAAATATTGGTTAAGGCGAGATGTAACCACGATTAGACAAAAGTTTTTTTTACGTCGAGTGTAAGGTTGCTGATGAATATACGTAACACCTAAAAAATACATTGGACTGCTGACAATCCCAATTAAATGATTAACCGAACAGAAATAGTACCTAGAAGCTTTTCAGTTATCTAACCCCTAGAAAATAAGCTTTCGTTTAGGAATCTAAGAATTTTGAGCGACAATTACTTTTTATTTTTCGGTGAGGTATGAATTATTGTATTAAATGCAAAACCGAGCACTTTTTAATTTAAGAATTACCTGAAATTTTTATGGACTTTTCATCACAAGCCCTTTAGCTTGTGTCATAAGAAATTCGACTCTAATTAATGTTGGTTAAAAACGGTTTTCGCTCTCTCGTCGATAAAAGTGGTTTCACCTCGACTTCAGCGATGATAATGTATTCTATGTAGGTCGTAAAATATGATAAGTATTTTTCTTTGGATGGCTAAATTATGACTTTCTGATATGAATTTGCGACGGATGAATGTTTTTAATATTACTTGTAATTTTATTTGATGACTTTATAGCATGTCATGATAACTTGGATGAATAATACAACCAAAATGTTCTAATTCCTGTAGAAAATTACATATTGATATGCCTATAACATTTGAGACAGAATTAACAAACACTGGGTTAATAAATAAGTAGTAGTTAATAAGTAAGTAAGATCTTAAAAAAAACTAAATACAAATGCTGGATATTGTCTCTAAAATCTTATTATAAGCCGTGTAGTTTATTTCAAAAGTTCAATAATCACTAAATTATAACAATTTACTTGTTTTCCTAACTTTGCACTAAAATTCCTAAAAACGTTCCATTCTTCGTTTCTACTGTCACAACAAGGCACGTATCAACCATACGCTGGAAAAATATTATCTGTGAAAACACAACAAATTGTCTAGAAAATCGATAACTGTGGTTAATCACATCTTTAGTACCGTTAATTAATTGCACGTGTTATTGTGATCTTTGGTGTACACTGTAGTTATGTAGGTAAATACAAGAAAATATTGCGTCAGTATGGGTCCTTTATCCGATATTATTGCGCTTGGCAACCCCAGTTTTTGCGTGGCGAGACCTATATGGAGCACTCATCACTATCACGCGCGTAATCATCATCATCGTCATCGTCCTGACGAGGACTGCTTTGCTTAACTTTACTGGAAACCAGTCCGGTGTTCACCTTGCTGAACAAACTGCTTCGATTTAGTCTCGATATCTCCCTCTGAGGGCTGAGTCTCTCTGCAACTGCTCTTTCATAGTTATCTGATATTTTATTGACGCCGTTAACAGGACTCGATAGCGGAGATTTGGTTGTTTTGCTCGGAGAAACTACACCTTTTTTGATTTCCCCATTTTTATCGAAAAGCGTGCCACTAGTCGCTGCGGTATATGAAGGTGGATCTTTAGCTCTTGCTCCGCTAGAACCTAACAAATGTGAATACAAGAAACTGTTGTTTCCAAATCCAGCGTATCTGTTGTCCATTTTTCCATTCACCATCATGAGGCTTACCGGTTTTTCCGGCGGGACTGGTTTCTCCGATGGTAACTTTTTGTCTGAAAAGCCATTTTTTGCAGGAACTGCTTGACCTGTGAGCTTGTCATTGGCTCCAATAGTATAAATCGAACTGAGATTAACATATCCACTAGATCCTGTTGATTGTTTGGAAGTTGCTGGACCTATTACAGTGTCTCTAGGTCGGACGACAGAGGTGTTGGGTATGCCCTCGCTAAGGGTTGACTCTTCGATGCTCGAATCCTCAATGATCTCTGTGTGTGTGACGTCATCAAT
Source organism: Ypsolopha sequella (assembly GCA_934047225.1). NCBI lineage: Eukaryota > Metazoa > Arthropoda > Insecta > Lepidoptera > Ypsolophidae > Ypsolopha > Ypsolopha sequella. Next base: position 21,240,115 of record OW203987.1, read on the forward strand.
ATTTGATGGCGACATGCAATCTTCTTCTTCATCGTATGAGCTGGAACATACAAACAATGTTATAAAAGAGGTGTGTATTAGTTTGTGCAAGAGATAGTACAAGTATAGGTACATATGTACTGAATGCAAGTGCTAGAATTTAAGATCAGGTTTCATGTTAGTGTTGATGCATGCCTGACAGTTGACTTCTTTATTAATTACAAACAAAGCTTTCTGTTAATGTTGTCTGAGTGTTTTGGGTTTATATTTACATGTAAAATGTAGGTGGCATAGTTTCATCAGTAAGGCAGACAAACATCTCCAAGCAAAATGCAACGTAAGAACAGACAGAATGTTGGGAGATGTGAAAATTAATTCTGTTTTAAGAGCTGCAGTTTTACAGATTTTGTAGCATCATCACATCACTTCCATTTCCAACAAATCACATTCCACACACACAAGGAAAGATTCGACCATATATTATCTTGACAAATCTTGCCCGGATTTAAATGGTGCTATCAAGCCAATTTCACAAGCAAATGAAGGCCATTTTAACCAGCAGAGGTTTTAACTTTTTAAATAAAGTACAGTTTAGGAAAAATTGTCCGAACCACTTTTGATAACTTTTTTTATAAACTGTGGCCCAGCATAAGTTTTCCCGGTGTACATGGATCACAAAAACCTGGTGAAAAGACTGAGAAAAATAGTGTCATATATCAACCAATGCAGCACATATTCACAAGTCATCACAATATCTTACCCTATCATAGCCAGTTCTGTCTTCCTCCCTGATGAAAGAAATTTTATATGTAAGAAAATAAAAATAACAAATACAGATACATCAATGACTGTACATATACAAAAAATAATAATAAATGATTAACGTACACAAAACATAATATAATACAGAATAAAATATTAATGCAAAAAAGGAAAAAGTGATGTCAATGAATAAATATGATAGAAAAATGTATCAGATAATGAGTGATTAAGATAATAAAATATTGCATTCAGAACATATAGAGAGGACATCTAAACAACTCATTCCCCAGAATTTTTGTACATACTACATACTTGTATGTAAACGAATCCTATAAACCAAGAAATAAGGAAAAGACATGCCCTAAAAATGATCGTTTTGAAAAAAAAATATGATGATGATAAATACACGATGCTCCATTGCATATAAGGGGGTTTCATTCTCGTCTAACCTCTATTTACGTTACCATACTTTTGTATATAATAATTATTTATATATTCTGAATCCGTTTGAACCGTTTTTCTTGCACAGTTCTAAGAATATATTTAAGGATTTCTTTCTCTCTGACTCTTTCATTATCCTAAACAATTCCCTGTTTAATGGACATAAGAAAATTAACTTTATTATACGTATGATAAGTATATATCAATGGATTCATGGTGGTAAGCTTACATTTGGTCTTGAGCATCACTGCCACCTTCTTCAGCAACCAATAGTTCGTACTCTTCAGCTGCGAATCGATCCCATTCTGACATCTGTCAATAAAACGATAGGTAGGTTAGTATGAAGGTGATGGTCAAATAACAAATTATAATAAAAATAATACTGGCATCAACGACATAAACAGGATTTGAACCTGCGACCTCTCGCTTACAAGGTAAGTACGATCCCAAATAAGCTACATAGGTTCTCACCTGGATTTTTGAATTTTTCTACCATGTAATTGTCTTTTAATTTTAATCGTCTACCCGACAGTTGGGAGAGCACTTGTTTCGTTTTGCTTGTAAACAGGTTGCAAGTTCAAATCCTAGCCCGAAGAATTTTTTCACAAAATATTTGTCTTTTCTATTTAAAATTGTATCTGCCTAGCGTTGACTTCACGGGAATAATAATAGTAGTTTATGTTACAAGGGCGAAAAGGAATAAATTAAATCGTGTTTTAAACGTAACCGAGTAATTTATTGCTCTTACGCCCGTGTATCATACTACGTTTTTCAATGCATAGTGTGAGGAAATAAAACAAATATAATCTTGTGAACTTTAAATTATGATTGGCTCAAAAGGACTGTATCCAGAGCCGTTAAACAGTGGAAAAAAAAAGTATAACATTTATGGTACACAGGAAAGGTTGCAGATTAGCCAACTCCTCGTAAATAAAAAAAAATGAAGCCCTAGGGCAAAATGATCGACTTTCTGCATAAAAAGCGTTCTGCATTATTAATTTAGCGACTATCACTATAATCAGATACATAGAAATAACCACTTACGTCAGAGTCGGAGTCCCTTTGCGTGGCGAAGGGGTCCCGTTGCTCATGGTCGAGATACTTCTCCAAGTTGAAGAAAGTGTCGAAGAATATTGGCGTCAGCTTGCACCGCTTTAGGTCAGTCAGCGTGATTTTACCATCTTCTGCTGGGTGCACCATGTCTAACATCTGATACGAGATTTTGAATTAAGCCAAATGTTATTTTTGATATTATGTTTTACATAAAATATGTGCGTCAGTCAAAAATTATGCAAATAATGTTTTAAGTTCAAACTTGATCTATTATAAGGGTACTATCAAATATCTTTATTAAAGTCCGAATAAAATCAGAGTTGAAAGTTTTTAGACAATTTATTAAACAAAAATCACTAGGCCTCGCTTTTTCATACACGACAGAGATATTCCAAGTGTTAATGGTTTAATAAGTATGACCATTTTATGTAATGCACATATTTTCTAGATCGCTTACTAGGGTTTAGAGTTACCTGACACAAGCAGTCAATGAAAGGCAATGTTTCTATTCCAATCGCTTCCATCCGAGTCATTTGTTCCTCGTAGAAGTACTCCAGCTCGTACATTGAAAGGTATCCGTCACCGTCTATGTCCATACATCTGCAAATCCATTGTAAAATCATTTTTAAATATGTTCGGTTGACATGTAAATGTTTTTAAGTCAAAACTTCTTTGGGCTCGTTGAGCGATTTTTGGTAAGGGATAATCTTATGAGTACGCGTCACCCTCAGCGACATGCTAAATTGACAGTAAAGTTTTCACTTCGGTCGGCAGGCCCCATATCTGCCTATGTTTTTTTTCCATTATATACACCTGTTACAATTTTGTTTTGAGCAATTTTTAAGAATGACTTCCGTCAAAGTATGTTATTTATTTAAGAAATCTACTCGACAAACTTGACTAAAATTTTAAAAAGCAGTATCTATAGCCCAATTAGTCACAACACAATTTGTTTAAAAAGCATACCTATTTTTATGCATTATTTTTATTGAAGGCTCAATATCTGACTTACCTGAACCAGTATTCAATGGCAGTAGGATGCTGCTTGTCCTCTTCAGCAAGTAAGAACCACACGAACTCCGTGTAAGACATTCTTGGCTCTCCATCCGGCGTCAGTCGGTTCTGATTCCCTCGCGTCACGCAGCCTGATAGCACTCGTTCTATCATGCGGCTTGATAAGGCTGAAAGGTACAAAATGAAATAGTCTAAGCTTTACGGAAAAGATTGTTTCACTACCAGATATGAATCTCAGATGGACCATAAAAAAATAGTTGTTTGTGCAACAAGAGAGCAAAGATTCGATTTTGCTCACTGTTTTTAAGCAACAAAGGCGCACTTTTCGAGCTAGTGAAGTGAAAATATGTAAACTTGTTCTTCAATAAGTAATTTTGAGTCAAGGGTTATTATTACATACATTATTAACAATAAGTATCTTTATGTCTTTATGTCATACTCATGTAAATAAGTAGGTTTTATATTGTTTTATTATATAAATATGATATACCTATTAAGCTAATTTCTTTATGTTTAAATATATTGTGGGAGGAGTCTAGTTTCCACTACACAAGGAAACTTTCTGTGGGAACTAGAGTTTTAATAATTTAGGTAACTTATTTTGAAATAAAGAAATTTTCATTTTCATTTTATTATTATTAAAAAATTCCTAAATACACTTTAATTAAACAATAAAACAAGATAAATGTGTGAAATTTACACATCGTTTTTTTTTCAAAAGCATACAAATTCCATGTACTACCTACTAAAAACTAGAACACTTCATTATACTAAATATTATAATATTACTTCCTATAATAATGTTAAAAAAGGAGACAAAGGACATGAATAAATATGTAATATAAGTTCGAAAAAAAATCGTGATTTATGACGGACTTTATAGATCGGAATACGGATGGAACGCTAGCAATCGATTAAAATCCAGAAAGAATTGCATCCCTAGACACAGAAAATACTCGCTGTACACAGTAATATTTATTTCAGTAGACAGTAGATCTTTAGTAATAACAGTGTATCTGGAAGCACTGATTAGGATGCCTAGAGGATCAGAGTCAATTTGTGCATGCACGAACGCATGCATGCGCATGGTCAACACAAATATCTCACCGTGATCGTTGTGTCGTGCGAGGTCATGTCTGTCTACAAACAAGTCGTGGTCGCGGTCCAGCTCCCAGAACTTGCAGTAGATCACGTAGAAGTGTTCGTAACTGGAAAGACATGAGGTTTTAAAAAAAATAAGATTGTACTTTTAGAGAAAAATTTGTTGACCCGCTTTTTGCTTTTGACAGCTTTTGAGCCACGGACGGTGAATCAAAGTATTATTTTATAGAAGCATTTATGTAACTGTTAAAATAAGATGAAAGAGTCATCTGGACCGCAAAACGAAGTGATTATATTGTGTTTGGACCGTCTAAGAATTCATTATAAAATAACAGGTATACTAAAAAAAATTACAAATAATGAAACGTTCAATGCTAAACGCCATGAAAGATGTCCACTGCAAAAGTACATTGTAATCAAGGAATACATACGAAAATGCGCAAGACTTCTTTCATTGCGTTCACTCTCTATGATTGATTGATTTTCCATTTACATCTAGTAATAGCAAAAGAGGCTCATTATGGATTTAACAAAAACCTTGCAATAATTTTTTTTTTGCAAGTCGCTCTTTGCGTTAAAACCATCGCATTAACTTATTGGATAACACTGTTTCGGCAGGTGTTGAGTTTATAACGCAAAAAACAATTTTTAATAGTAAGCTAGATTGCGTTATTAAATAATGAACGTACCTAAAGAACTGTGTAACTTGGTTGATATCTTCTTCATCCTCCAGAAGCTGGATGACTTGCAGCAAGTTGGATCTCCTGAGCTCCGGGATTGAGATGCGACCGGACCACGACCGGTTCACACAGTAGAATATCCTGGCGATCACCTGGAATAGACGCATGTTCTTACAATACCTGATTAAGTATCTTAAGCAAATTAACAAATATCATTGAAAAAAAGGATATGGGGACCAAACAATAATAGAGTTAGACCAAATGCAGCCCTGGCTTTTGTGTGAATGGAGCGTAGAGAAAAAGGAGGCAGCTATATTGACAAAATATTGTGAAGTGTGTTATTGGGTATAAAACCGTTTAAAAATATATGCAAGTAAGCAATTGTGTCGATTATTCGGCGTAACGCGACTTAACTTATTTGACAGGACTAACCTTATTATAAGCGTCCTGTCTTTTTCTTTCTTTTTCGAAAAGACAAGGGCAGAACGCTTAAGTCAAGTTTAATAATTGACACCACATCGACACTAGTATCTACTTAAATTTTGGGTATTTATAGTAATTTTCTTCCTACCTCCATAAATAAGTTTTAGTATTTAAAACGTGGGCGAAATACCGAGGTAGCCTGAGGAAATTTATCCAATTTAGCGTATTCTCGAGAGGGAATAAAATTTTTCTAATTTACTTTAACACTTTCTACGAAAATTCCGGTTTTTGTGTCTTCCAAATTGTTTGAAAATCGAATTTCTTTAGATAAAGAAACCAAAACTGAAAAGTAACCGAGCTTAGGTGTATTATGTCAATCGCAGGCGATCGATCGCTTCTAGGAATCTAGTCACTATGGAAGTTTTCTCGGGGGTGTTTCAGGACTTTTAAAAGGACAATCTTCCAAAAGACCAGAACAGAGTATTTATAAGTTCGCGTGCAAGTTATTCAAGAGGAAAAATGATCCCACAAAACAGGGTGAACTCACAGTATGTACGTATCTCGAATGGAACTCCGTGGCCTCCTTGAGGAAGGAGAGTCCAGGATGTGTGTCCACTACATCCTGCACCAGCGGCACGAAGTCTTCAGGTGCCAGGGTGTTACTCTTCCCTCTCGTGAGAATGTACACGAAGCGGGACGCCTGGTCGTGGCACTGGGTACTCATCCTGGAAGAATATATCGTTTATAGATTCCAGATATATTAAATATATTTATTCAGTTTTAAAGTTGTTAACCTATACATTGTATGAAAATACTAAATATTAAAATACTGATGCCGGGCCCGAATGGCCCGAAATATATCTCACTAAAATTTCATTTTACTTTGTTTTATGTTATTCTTATCAAATATTAAAAAAAGCATTTAAAAAATTCGGGGACCCCCAAGAATGACTGAAATAACTAGAAATACTAAATGCATAAGCAAAATTCTTGCGATTGATATTTATCCGGCTACTATCTTGTAGCAGAAATATCATCGAGCAGTTAGTTCTTCTGTGAGAAATATAAACAAATAAATAACTTGTTTTTATTTTCAAGATTTTTAAAGCCATCCCGAAAGTCTTGAAAACTAGCACTTGTATTGCATTATCATTTTTAAAAGGTCATATTATTATGGTTTCGGTAGATTACCTCACATCTATGACGAAATAAATTTCGTATATACATTTATAAGTATGGATAAAGCGAAAGATGGTGGATGGAGGATGGATGAAATGAGGATAATCTAGGGCTTCCGTGCATCCAAAAGGCAGGAGTGTATGTAAATATATATATTGTGATTTTGAACATAGGTATTTCCATTGATTTTAAAACGAAATTACCCAAATTCAATATTTTTTCCCTACATAATATTTCAGTATTAGCTAAAAACACATCAATTTGTTGTTTCGCTGCGTGATCACTAGTATTACGCGTCCAAGAAAGAGAGGCCAAAGAGCCAACATATAATCGCCTCTATGAAAAGCAAATAAGGTCTTTGCCATTAGACTTATTGTGCTGGACGGGTAATAAAAAAAGTTGCTAGGGTATGCCATCCTCTTAAGAGTGTCAATAGCTCGGTTGGTAGAGAGAGAGTCAGCGTTACATTTTAGTTTTCATTTCCATTTCCATGATGATTTGTACGTTTTTGCTTTTTTTTGTTACACACTGATACCAATTTTCAGTATGTGTAATACGAGTATCATAATATCATAATTATACGTGACCTGATTAACGGTTTTTGAAAGGTGTTTTTGCTCTAGACAACTCTGAAATATTTTGAGTGTGATAAACTGACAGATTGACTGACTGATCTTAAGATCTTAACTAACTACCTATGTTATGACTAACTGAACTTTTTTAATAATAATAAAATGTCTTTATTCCAGCCAGATTTAAACTTACATAAAAGCCAAATTAGGTGTCATTACCTAAGTAGACGTCGTCGCGTCGTCTTGTTCGACGTTAAAGAAAACGGGTATCAGTTTTTTTTAATTTCCACACTCCTAATAATGTTTTCTAGTGACCGTGTAAACCAAAAATCTTAAATTTTAATAGGAGCCAACAGGTTAATATTCTTGATAGCCTGAAATTAAATATTCAAGCAAACTACCCCGGTGCATAAGTATCAAGTGATCATTCTACTAAACTTCAAGTAAATTATCGTCCTCTTGGCTAGCTAGATCATAATACTACTAGAATTCATTACGTTGGCATTACGGAGAAGTTATGTCTCTTTAATCCTAATTTCATAGAATAGGGCTTTTGGGATCCTAGGGCATAACTAATTAAAAGAATGTTTGATAAAGGAACAAGGGAACAATCCAGTTACTCACTCTCTCCAGAAGTCGATGAACTTGTGTCCGTCAACTGAGGCATGTAGAGTCTGTTGTGTGGAGAGGAAGAGAGGCATCTTCCAGTAGAGGGGACACTCACATGCCTTGACGATGTGCTTGAAGCTCTCACGGGGGACCTGGAACCAACGAGAGGTATTCATGAAGTTTGTCATCACGATAATACACAAAGAACATAACAAGGTGCAGCCAAAATAAAGTTGTGATATTTGTATCAAGAGTCAGACCAGACTTTGGTTGGTCCAAAGGTTGGGGATTATCAGTTTAAGATGTTCAGGCTTTTTAGGATTCTATTAAAGGAAACCCATCGTTTGACGATATTTGTTTTTTCAATATATATTAGGTTTACAAAGAAAAATTCTGTAAATGCGTTTAAATAGAACAAACCGTCGTCGCAACGCGTTGCAAATGTTTGCAGGTTTTTAAAGTTTTGTTAAGTTGTCAATTAACATCATAGAGAAAAACAACCCTACGAAAACATTCATCTAACACGTGATCATGCTTTTATTCCCTAATCCCTGGTTGTTCCATAGACATGAAAAGCCGTTTGACTTGACCAAATCATCTAACAAAGTTAGATCAAATGCCGTGGTGCATAAACACCAAGAAGCTTATAATGAGCTTCTTGATAAACATACTATAAAGATATAAAGGTTACAATGCAACCGCAATGATGAGGAAGCAGACAGTTTTTATAAACTTAGAGGTATTAAGACAAAAAGATGTGTGTGGATTTCAAGAAGCTTATAAGTGCATTGTCTAACTTCTCTAGTCTATTGTGGTATTCTAGTAGATATTCAGAACGTGTGTGGTCCGCTCGGTCGCCGGTCATTCTTCCCTTCCCAGAGGTCAGCTGATGGCCGCGTTTCCGTTTACCAACAACACCAGCCGTTTATATTGCTAGGACATGCAAAATTGGTACTTATTACTAATGTAGGAAAGTACTGATGGCCGGTTGAGTTTTGATTGTATGGGATATGGTCCACGTAGTACGTACGTACAAAGTAACAAAGTATTTTTATTTTAGTGGCACCTGTCACGCATATTAACAAACACAGGAAAAAAACTCGGTCTGTCGAATTGTGTGTGAATTCTTGAGGCAAGTCCGTGGATTCCTAACAGTACACACAGTAAATATGTCGTCGCCATTCTGGATACGTCTTTCGATCGGATTTACGTGATTTAGATTTGAATAGCGCTCCACTGGCACCGTTTTGCAAATTGAATGGATGTGCACACTTGTGTATTCTCAATGCTTGTTTTGATTTGAGAATAATTGTTTACTTTACAATAAGAATCTTCAAAAACTATGATTGATTGAGTATTTATTGATCTTTATAATCAAAATGCAAAAGTTGAATTTTGATTATCAAGATCAATACATACTCAATCAACAAAGAAAAACTTTCCCAAGCTTATTTTTATCCGAGCTCCGATTACCCAGTAAGCTTTTGAAACAGACCCAGCTTCGGGGACCCCTTAACGCAAAAGGGTCCCGAGTCCCGGTATCCCATGGATCGGGCCCATGAGGGGTCATCGACCGGCAGTAAGTAGGTCAGGTCACGTGACGCGCCTACTATTTATAAGTAGAGCTAGCAATAGACGATCTCCTTTGACAACGACGCGTCTCTAAGCAGCCGGCGGCGATTTCCCGGTCTACATTTGCGTCGGCGGTTTCCATTTTTAACATTTCACTTTTTTTTTGGTATTTAGCCGATTCTGAAGGCTTTAATTTTAGTTTTAGTGCTGTCAAAACTTAATTTTTTCCAAAGCAATTTAGCTTCTAGTCCTTACATTAAAGGACTATTTTGCAATGAAGAAAATTTAGTTTTGACAGCACTAAAACTAAAATTAAAGCCTTCAGAATCGGCTATATTATCAATGTAATTTATCATGACTTCATAACAATGGCATCAAGTCATTAAGTACCATTAGAGCGTAGGCCCAATTTTTCAATTTAATTATAATCAACATAAGGTTTAATGAACATCTCTTCCATGTATGATATAGTAAATGTTTCTTTGTGGCCATCGAATAAGTTTTTTAAATTAATGAACATCTCCTAGGAACGTCCTAGGTAAGTCGGTCTACAAAGTCCTAAAATATGCCCCTGTTTGTAAAGTGTCACTGTGAATACAAAGTAAAATATAACGGTAGAAAAGTGGGAATGCTAGAGACGCAATATTTTCAGTGCCTGCGGCAGAGCCCGGTCGGTAGAGGTACCTAATGGAAAATGAAATGCAAATTCTGAACGTGGTAAAGAATATCCAAATATTTTGCAATATTCGGAAAAGGTTGCGTAGCTGTAATTTTGTTAACAAATTCCCGTTCTCATTGGTTGTTGACGTGAATAATGTCTTAAAAAGCGGAATGCCCATTTTTGGGCAAACTTTACGGCTCTAATTGTCATACACATATGTCATTAACCGATCTGTTAACCAATTTATAATAAATGTTACTTATAATTGATGTATTAATTAACGTCTATTTCTGTGTGTAAACGTATTATTGAGGAACCAAACTGTCTACAAAAGGGTAATTTTTGGCACTACCTGGGAATAACCCGTTCTTCTTGGATTTCTTGGCATGCTCTAAACAAGTTGGCGAAGCGAAATGTAAAATAGCTACCAACATGACCCATTGAAACTTATTTTGATAGTCCAATTCCAATATAGCAGACATGAAATACATGGGATTTGAGTATTTCAGGTCATATTGGAATTCGGCTGTCAAAAGGTGTTTTTTAAAGGGTGTTAAAACCGACCAAGAACACGATATGGCAAACACTTCGACATCAACTTTGTTGTGAACGCCACGCAAGATCGACCGAGTGCAACGGGCACTATGGTACACAGGACAACATTATTTTGTGAAATGTACTAAAAATGCTGCACAATGCGCTTTCACAATGACAGTTGCTAGTTACAGTCATAGAGACTCTGCGTTGTATGAAAATGCAAGGCAAGTTTACGTGGAAGATACAAAGTAGAAACACAGTAAAACCTCATTATCATGACAAAGAGGTGCATGCGTGCAACACAACTTTTTGCTCTCCGCATACACGATGTGGGAGTATTTTTTTGTTGTAATTTATTGTTATAGGAAGGAAACAGGTAATTAATAACAGAAGGTTGTTATTTTTATGATTAACAACATAAACATACATCGGACAGTGTTTTTATCGGTAGCTGTTTTTTCAGTGTCTCGGGAAATTCACTGATTTTTTGTGAAAACATCCGGTAGTGTATTTTACATGAATTCAACTGACTCGTGATCTTTTCCTCATTAATTGATTTACTTATTTACAATGTTCTGTCTTAAGGGCCTTACTATTGCCAAATGGGTACTTTCTAAAGCCTACTCCTCGTTTATGGCCAAAGCAAAAATAATGAAAAAATGTATTATGAATAATCAACTCTTAGACAACATATGCAACAGTTTTCTTTTTCATACCACCAAAACTTCTACATGAATTTTTTTTTTACTGAATGGCGTTTTTTGACCTCAAATTCCCTACTGCTCCTGAGTGGCTTGGCCGATTGAATTCATCTATGTTTTGATAAATACGAGATAAACTTTATAGCTATAAACATAACATAAGATTATTCAATCGAGCAATCACGTCCAAGTGAAAAGTATAATTTTCAACGATTTCGCCCTCTCAAGGACGCAGCGAGCGTCGTAACAGCCACTATGCATTGCGCGCTGATATGAACGTTATTTCAATGTCGTATCCGTTGATATTTGTAGTGACAAATATCGAGCTGCTAATTTGGCGATGGTAATCGCCTTAAGATTAACTTCCTACCTTCAGAAATCTGGAAAAATCAACAATGGATTAACCCGATTGCCGGATGACACCATCGCTGTTTTATTTCAACATTCAATGATAGATAGTCATAGTGTACCGGACCTACCCATAGATCATCTAGATCATCATCATCCATCCATCAGCCTAGTTCGTCCACTGCTGGACATAAGCCTTTTCAGGACTTTGCCACTCCTGGCGGTCATCCTGGAAGAATAGCCCATACTCACACACGCTGGGCAGGCGGGTTGGTGAGCGCGGTTCCGGAATCCTCGCACCAGTGACGTTGCTGCCCGTCACCAGTCTGTTCCATATAAGGCCCGGCTATTAGGGATGGATATACCGCCATCCGTCGGTCCCAGGCATGGTGGGCCTCCTTTTTTTTTGCCTGTGAGCTGTCCTCTTAGTCTCCCCGGAATTACTTCGAGGGGGTATCCAAGTAAGATGGTGATACCTCCACAGTCGAGCCCGGCATCAGCTCTACCACCTATATCTAGATCAGGGATGGGCAAACTACAGCTCGCGGGCTCAGAAGATAATAACATAATTTAAAACAAATTTAAATAGTGCACTTGCCTGCATTAATAAATCTGGGTTCCTATTTTATACCTACAATAAATATCTAAGTCCTTATTACATTTTGTACCTGATTTGAATAAGTATAGTTCATACCATTAAATTTTGCATAAATAAGAGATCTTTTAATGTTGTTGAAACCAATTGGAAAAAACAACTAGTTCGGAAAATACAAATATTTTCATTTTAATAAAGAAATAGAGCCAAAAATTCAAAAACCTGGCACTCCATAAATACTGTTTGAAAAAGTTTGCCCATCCCTGACCTAGATTGAGCCAATAAAGTACCTACCTGATAAACACTTGAATAAAAACCTATTCTCATCTGAAAGTAATGAGCTGATAGTGTCTAAACTAGGCAAGTCCAGGTCATTATAATATCAGCTCTGCACATTAATTACAGCTCGATGAGCCATGCCACGATGTTACTATGAGGCAGCTTTCCATCCAATCTGGTGTTTTTATCAGCTCCTAATGGGTTACGGGGTTTTGCCCGTCTGATAATATTCTATATGATACACCAGCGGTAGCTGAGTGATAAAACGCTGGCCTCTCAATCTTGAGAATCAGGTTCAATCCCCAGTCGGGCATGCACCGATGAGCTTTTCGGAATTAATGTGCATATTATTTCTGCTTACTTACCACTTGCTAACGGTGAAGGAAAACATCGTAAGGAAACCTGCATGCCCTAAAAAGCGTGTATTTGTGGTCGAAGAACGGCGATATGGGTTCACCAGTCATCACGTTCGTAATAATCGTCGGTGAAACGCGGGTGTACCGAGTGTGGACTGTAACTTGCATTTCACAGTTCACACTCGGAACACCACCGTGACGATATATTTATTTATTAGTAGTTTATGCTACAAGGGCGAAAAGGAATAAATTACGAGGACGATTTAAAACACGAGCGTAGCGAGTGTTTTAAACCTAACCGAGTAATTTATTGCTTTTACGCCCGTGTATCATACTACGTTTTTCAATGCATGGTGTGAGGAAATGAAAACAAATATAATCTTGTGAACTTTAAATTATGATTGGCTCAAAAGGATTGTATCCAGAGCCGTTAAACAGTGTAAAAAAAAGTATAACATCTATGGTACACAGGAAAGGCTGCAGGTTAGCCAACCATTGCAAACAAATAAAAAAAATAAAATAATAAAGCCCTAGGGCAAAATAATCGACTTTCTGTTCGGTTTTGATGCATAAAAAGTGGGCCTTTACTAGCACATGCATTGAAAATTAATATATTGTTTTATTTACACTCCGGACCCGGACTCAACAGACAGCACTCTTACAGACTCGACCGACTGACCCGCCAAAATTGCTTTTTATTTTTATTTTACTTCTTTTTTTTCTGTAAAATAGTTCGTAACATAAAAACCTTTTCTATAGCCATCAACTTTTCTGTCATATATAGGTATTTTAGGTATACATTTTTATCATTCGACTGATGACGGCCTCATTGAAGAGGCCGAAATATTTTGTAAAATATAAAGTTTACTTTAATTGTTGATAAAAAGCTGAATATAGCTGTAATTATCTTTATTCATATTTATATGTAAATGATACTGAAAAATATTAAGTACTTAATTGAAGAAAATAGAGACCGACTGTGGAAGAGAATAGTTCAGAGATAAACACTATTTTCAAAATAAAAACTTATGCGATAAGAGGTACTATTTTAAAAATAAAAATTGCAAATTTTCATAGATTGACCATGAAAAAAAAATAGGCTCGATTAAATATTTATTGAAACAAGGCATTTTAAGGCTTTTTTCGACACCTTTTCTCCTGTTTGACAATTTGCAATTACACGGGCTGTGATTATACTTTACTAGATGAGTTTTAACAGTAATATCTATGAAATTTTATTATCAAGTTGAGTACATACATTTTATATAAAAAACCGACTTCTTGCTGCTTTTCCCTGAATCCGTCTCTTTCACACTGAGGGTTTTTTCCCATATGGAGTAACAGGGACGCTAAAAAATGTATATATCGCATTTTTATTGAGGCTTAGCACTGCAAATTTTAATTTACGGCTGTCACAACCTCTACGAACTGTGACTTGCATTTCACATTCACTAGGCTCGAAAAAAACTTGGACATCCCCTCGGGGATTCATGTCGTAGGTTGTATGTATTATGTTTTATTTATATTTTCATTCAACTTTTGTTACTTTGTGTTAAGGTCTAGTTTGAAATGAATAATATTAGGTTTTGACAGGTTTAAATATATGATTTGCGGCGACAGAATAGGGAACATTATAGCCGATTCTGAAGGCTTTAGTGCTGTCAAAACTAAATTTTCTTCATTGCAAAATAGTCCTTCAGTGTTTGGATTAGAAGCTGAATTACTTTGGAAACTTAGCACTAAAACTAAAATTAAAGCCCTCAGAATCGGCTTTAATGTGGTCTTAAAAACATGTTTCGCGGTCTGTCATTCATTGCAATACAACCATTTATTTATAATTACGTGTATTGTACGCCGTGTTTTTTGCTTTTGTGGGTAACATGAATGTAACTTGACCAAATGTGTTTCTATTTCTATTGTCATTTCTAGCCAATTACGATACATTTGAAAGTGGTAGTGATAGATTTTAAAGTTGGACAATAAGAAGCAAGTCTTTCAAGCTGGTCTGCGATAGATTTTAAAGTTAGACAATAAGAAGCAAGTCTTTCAAGCTGTTCAGCGATAGATTTTAAAGTTAGACAGTAAGAAGCAAGTCTTTCAAGATGGTCAGCGATAGATTTTAAAGTTAGACAATAAGAAGCAAGTCTTTCAAGCTGTTCAGCGATATATTTTAAAGTTAGACAATAAGAAGCAAGTCTTTCAAGCTGCGATAGATTTTTAAGTTAGACAATAAGAAGCAAGTCTTTCAAGCTGGTCAGCGATAGATTTTAAAGTTAGACAATAAGAAGCAAGTCTTTCAAGCTGGTCAGCGATATATTTTAAAGTTAGACAATAAGAAGCAAGTCTTTCAAGCTGCGATAGATTTTTAAGTTAGACAATAAGAAGCAAGTCTTTCAAGCTGGTCAGCGATAGATTTTAAAGTTAGACAATAAGAAGCAAGTCTTTCAAGCTGGTCAGCGATAGATTTTAAAGTTAGACAATAAGAAGCAAGTCTTTCAAGCTGGTCAGCGATAGATTTTAAAGTTAGACAATAAGAAGCAAGTCTTTTAAGCAGACATTTCAAGCAGAATGGCTCAGAAGCAAAATAAGTGGCGGAATGATTGATATAACAAAAGGAAGAAGATACGGTACGTTCTTTTTTATTATTATCGTCAACTGAAAAATGGGCCTGCTGTATGAACAAGCGCCACCGAACGACAGAGATAGAGCAACGGGCTTCGATAGCTGCGCGAGCGACACAAGCGAATCAAAGCAGGTCCATTGGACTTGGTTTTGTAGGACCACGCTTTTGTTTTTTATCTAAGGGCGGAAGAATACAAATGCCTATGATTATAGGATCATTAGGATGATGACTTTTTATTCTGGTTTACTCTCTCTTGAAAAGTTCTCGGATATAAGCACCAGCGGGGAAGCGTCCGTCCAATCAGGGTGTTTTTATCTTCGGCATCAGTCAGTCACTCGCAATATGAAGATTATTCCGATAGCTTGGAGTGGAAACCTACCTTAATACCGACCTCGCTATTTTCTGGTTCATTGGGGTATTGGGAGCACCCTGAAAAGGGGTAGGTTGGTAGGCACGCGACTCTGTTAGACACTTCTTTATACCGGAAAGTATTGCGCCGCGATCATGAAAAAGAGGCGCGCCTCTGCACTTGCCCACCTTCGCGGTAGCACCAACGGCTAGGGTTGCCAACCGTACTTTAAAATAAAGTATCTTACGTTATTTTGGGTCCCTGTACTTTTTGAATACCAATAAAGTACGTGAAAATACTTTATTTCAATCTTTACATAAAATTAGACGTAAACTGAAAACAAAAACAGAGCCGTAAAGAAATCCAAGGGAAAATGTATGACTTCCTTCATTGTGGATGATATTTTTATGTTGTGCGTTTGTGTTTATGCAAATAGCACAAAAAATACAGTTTCACAAAAGGATTTGAGGATGTTAGTAAAGTAGCCGTCAATAGAAATTGTGGACTATGTAAACAAAGCGCCATGTTGTCTGTGTCTATGAATAAGTGAACTATCTAGAGATGGGTAAGTATGTGATTAAAATATGTTAGGTGCTTAATTAATTTTCTTTATTTGATTCATCGCTAAAATATTCTGATGAATCGCTAGTCAAATCGCCCACATTAATTACAAATGGTTCCGTTACAGCGTCGTTGGCCGTATCTATTATCCCATCCAGTCATCCAGTTCTTTCATTTTTTCTTCTACTTTTAGAACATGAGCTACACATTTCGCCCACTATTCTGGCCCGATCCGCGCCAAACCTTGGTCCAACAAAATCTTCACATCATCCATTTTGAATGTTTTGTTGTTCCTTCCAACGTAACCTTTTACTTTTATCAGCTCTATCGGGTTAAGCTTGCAATGTTTATGTCAAAGATTATGAAGTAACGCTGTCAAAAAAAAATTACGGAATAAAATAGCATCACGAATAAAATAGGTTTATATTTAAATAGATTCGTACATCACCAATTTTCAAAGACAATACAGATTCGATGAGAAAAAAATATGACAGCAATCTCGACGCAGTACAGAATTGACTATTGATTCTATGATTTTCCGTAATTAACTGGTGATTATTGAATATTTCATGATGAAATACAGTGAATGACTGGTAAGACTTGATGCTTCATGATTTGGAATAATGTTCAATGAGGGTCCGTGACAGAACCTTGAGAAAAATTGAGAAAACGGTTTGTTTACATAGTCCACAATTTCTGTTGATGGCGACTTTTATGTAGTCTGGCCTTCCTAGTTCCTACCGCCCGCAGCTACCGTGACATTTTTTTCCAAAAATCTTTGAACTCCCTTGAATAAAGAATACTTTTTTCTAAAGGACCGTACTTTTTATTTACCTTCCCTGAAATCAGATATACTTTATTTCTTCTAAAACAAGTTGGCAACCCTACCAACGGCATTCTGAAGGTATTTTCAGATCGGTGGGACTCTCCTCTCTTACGGAGGTGGATGCAGCTCCACACTATACTATAATTAATTAATAATTTTGTACCTACTAACATACCAATTATGTTACTGTTACTAACACTCTATGGATATTTGTCTGAAATAAAAATATTGAATTGAATTGTAGTAGGACAACAAATTAAACAATACAACTTTCTTCATTGCACATCAAAAACAAAATAAATTGACAATTTCAAAACTAAACTTGTGACTAAAAAGCGATCTTTTCCAGACAACCTTTGGATGGAGATAGAACTCTTAATACGTTGAAAGCCACAGAAAAATCATAGTCTTTTCATTGAGGCCACTGGGGACACATGTGGGCCGACCCAAGGCATCCCGTTCAGGCCACGGGGGTTATATGTGTGCCAACGCAAGGGTTTTATTCAAACGCCCCAGTAGCATACTATTTATTTAGAAAAGTGGGCCGCGAGGCCCTGTAGAACAATCCAGTCAGCTTGGTTCTCATTTATCAAAAAAGAACATTATGAAAAATCATGAAAATTAAGAATTCACGATGTTTCCAACGGATTTTCTTGCTTGGCCCACCTGGTGCTCCGTGTGGCGTTCAACGTGTTAAAAGAAAATGTCTCTTCGGTGTGCAGAATATATAGATAAAAATTTCCAATAAACAAGTTTAGATTAAATTGACTAGTTGATGTGCGTGACTGCACTCATTCTCAACTTAATGGGGTGGAAGCCCTGCTGAGTCGGAACGGACTTTTTAATTACTAAATTCACTTAGAACGATATCGAAGCGGGACCAAATGTACTTTTCTTTCATAGGGAGCAGTGACTGGAAGGGAGCGATGAGCTTATCCCAATTTTGTCTCTTTTCTGATTCATTTTATGATCTTTTATGTCAGAAAAAAATATATAGGTATCTTAGATACATTATTTCTGCAGATATTTTTGCGGTTTAAAACGCGATACGTTATACTTCGCTCAATTGAAATTGTAATTTAGTAAGTACTTTTGCGGATAGTTTTCTGAAAATTTTACCGTAAAAACCTTTTTCGAGCGAAAAACATGTTTTTTAAGAGCGCGCGCTGTGCCTCCTTGCACAGTTAAATAAGTGAGTCCTATTTCGTTCGTTTCGTATAGTTTTGCACGAGTGTCCCAATGTCTAATTATGTCCAGTTGCACACAATACTTTATCTACGACCATCAAAAACAATTTCACGAAAAATGAGGAAAAGAACACTCGTCATGTTACTGTCATGATACTCGTCATGATGGAATTAGTTTAATTACCTTATTACAAGTATAATAAAAACATTTATGATGCCAACTCACTCTAATTATGTGATCTGTTAAATAAAAATATTTTTATTTATTTTATGAAAGATACTCGTAAGTATAGCAGAAGTCGTTTATTCCGATTTTATGTTCTAAACAAGCATTCTATACTTACTCCAATTTGTAGGTTCTTTGTGGGTAACAAAGTATAGAGACACGTTAAAAAAAACCGGCCAAGTGCGAGTCAGACTCGCGTACCTAGGGTTCCGTATTGTGGATGATAAATTTAATTTTGTATTTTATTTCGTGAATTTCTGAACCGCTTTATTTTTCCTGTAATATTTACGTAAACACATATTACCATGATTTTTTTCATATTTTTCGGTCTACCAGTTTCGTAGATAAGGGGGGGGACATACATATTTTTGTGGTTATTTAAAGATTTCTCGAAACCAGTGCCATTAAATATAGTAAAAGTATATATTTTTTCAATCAGCTTTTTATTATCTACAATTTGATATCCATATTGTATTTTTAGGATAATATTTTTAATTTTCTCACTTTTGTTTTGGAAATATTTTGAACAATTTCAAATTTTTATATTTTTTTACACCGTGATATGTGGGCAAATTAATGTTATTATTGTGCCAAATTTCATGTCTTTATCTTTAACGGTGCTGAAGTTATGAGGCTGAGACGGATGGTACCCTCATTGTAGCCCGTAAAGTCGGATATAGAAAGAGCAATCAAAACATGTGGTGAAATCATTATAAAACTCTAAACATTATTAGCACGCAAATCGAAAAATCTATCATGTTATTTTGTGTCGTTTTAAGGGGATCGAAAATACAAACAGAAATAAAATGTCAGCTTTCGGATGATTTTGTTGCAATAATTAGGTTACGTATAGCCATAAAAAAAATACATGTTTTTGGTTGAACTTTAAGGTATTCATTTTCCACAAACCACGTTAATCGATTCATATTTGTACTGTCAATGAATTTTTTTGTAACCCTCTATTGCACACTTTTTATCGATTTTGTTTCAGGTATCGCTTTCGCGATTTTGTTGGTTTTTTTTAAATAAAATTAGTGTGAATGATATCTATTCATTTTCCAAATACCACGTTATTCGGGTCAAAAAAAGCACCCCCTTTTTCCAAAAATACGTAAATCCACTGATGCAGTCAGCGGCAGCAAGATATTGTCAGTCTACGCCTAGCGTTGGCGCCCGTAAGACGTGGAACCTGTGCCCTTTTTTGCAAGCTATAAATATCTCCCAAAACTACTTCAAAACACATTGAAATTAATTTTATAAAGTAATATTTCGAGGAGCATCATATTCCTGCCGTTAAAAACTCAACAAAATATGCGTATGAGTGATTTAGCTACATCGTGCCATAGTCATAACAACAAAACTGAATGAATTTGGAATGAATTCATACTTTTATGCGGGAAAATAATATATGTTACTCTAAAAGAATAATTTTGTAATCGTTATTGAAACCCAAATTAATTTACTTATACTTACTGAGATCTGTAACAAAGGTCAATGACCTTTTCGTGAAATTACCCTGTAGTATTGGCTCACCATTTCAGGTCCAAATAAGTGAAGTTTTTTGCAAATTATATAGGTACACTTACTTGGGATAAATCGCCAAGCATTTAAAATATAGAAATTTATTTTGAAATATTTACAGTGCATGGCAAAATTACTAGATCGTAGATAATCCTGTCGGTACATGTTCAGGTTCTGTTACGCAAAATGAAAACAATGAAACTCTTTTAGGATTAATTTGTTATCCCTATGTTTGTCTGTCTGTCCGTTTGTCTAGACAATTTTTTCTGGGTAAAATTAATAAATACCAATATAAACGGCCCTCTATAGAGCTGTAAAAACATACTTTTGACGTTTTTATTTATATTACGTTTTAGGTTTTTACGTTTTTTTTTTACGTTTTTCATACAAATTTTCTCACTATGAAAATGTAGGGATGAACACTTGAGATAATATTTTGCATTTAAAAGTCAACACAGAAAGGAATTGTTGAACAAATAATGTAAAAAATATGAAAACCATGTTGTTCTATTCTAAAGGGATTAATTATCTACTGTTCAATGTGGCGATAGCTTTGTTTATTTTTTTCCTTGAATTATTTTTTACTAAGATAACAAATAGTTTAATACAAGGTTTTCCTTAAGAGGTCCCTTTACCCCTGTATTTTTCTTAAAATTCATACAATAGTTATAAACCGAATGTGAAGTCTACAGCTTATTTTCTTCATATCTTTTTTCATGAGTATATTCTAGTGACATCTAACTACGTCTCTATACAGCCCAAAAAGCAAAATTTGGTAAAACACCATCATAATAGCTGTCAGGATATCGTCAATATTGCCTCGTTTTTACGCAAAGTTTAACAAGTTTGTATATTTTTATCTATACCGGAAATAAAAAAGAGAGAAATACAGGCGTCGTTCATGTTAAGATGACTAAGTTTACACACTTTGCTAAGTATAAACAATTACCGTTTCATGAAAAACTGTTTTGACCTGAAACCATTTCACAAATTCAATTAACTTATTTTGAATATCTTGTCATTTTGCACTTCTTGATGAGAAATACAATTTCAATAAGTAAAAATACAACTTTTAGTTAAGAAAACTTATAGTTAAAAGTCTGCTGTATGCATTAACATATTTTTAATTATATTACAATAGTAATAAAATAATTGGCTTATCCGTCGTCGTGATACCAGCCGTAAATTTCTTAAATAATCTGATATCACGCTTATGGAAAACCCAATTATTTTGAAGATACCATAATATCATTAAAATATGTTTATGCATATAGCAAACTTTTAACAATAAATTGTCTTAGCTAAAAGTTGTACTTTACCGTTATAATTATTTCTTAATATTTTGTTACAAATTCGGAGAAATAGCCCTTAAGGAAAACGTTGTATGAAAATATTTGTTATCTTTGTAACAAAGAAAGAAAAAAATAATAAACAAAGCTATCGCCACATTGAACAAACAGTAAATTATTAATCCCTTTAGAATAGAAAGATATGGTTTAATATTTTTTACATTATTTGTTCTAGAGTTCCTTTCTGTGCTTTCTTTCAAATGCAAAATATTATGTAAAGTGTTGATCTCTATATTTTCATAAGGAGAAAATTTGTATGAAAAAGTTAAACAAAAGGCCATAAAAACGTTATAATATGTATATTTTACAGGGCTGTAAATATTAGCATTTATTGATTTTACCCAGAAAAATTGCCTAGACAAACGGACAAACAGACAAACATAGGGACAACAAATTAATCCTAAAAGAGTTTTGTTTTTTCATTTTGCGTAAAGAGACCTGAACATTTCAAACACTTGGCGATTTATCGCAAGGGTAAACAGGTGTCCCAAAAGTCAACTCTTTCCCTTGGAAGGCTGGTAGGCCAGCTCATGACTGACCAGAATATCAAATTATGACCTCAGCAAAAAGTAGATAGTCTTCGAGTTGATGGTACTTTTATAAATTCGAATAGATTTTTGAGAGTCAAAGCTAACCAGTTCTAAATTCTAAGAATAAAATTTTTGTTGCGGAACTCTGAATAGTCATGCTATTGATAAAGTCAAAAATAAACCTTGAAATGCTGTTACATCAGGAAGAAAAATAAAAACCCAATTTATGAGCAATTTTTTGTAATTAGGTTAGTTCGATACCACACCCTGAAAAAAAATGTCCTATGTTAGTTTTGCAAATTGTCTCAAATAACGGCTCATCAAATATTGTTTTTCAAATGATCTGGCAATTTCTGTGTATTACTTTTGAAAAAAAAGTTATTGCTATTTTACTACCAAAGGAGCTGCGTATTTTTTAAAATAATTAGAATTTAGAATGAAAGAGTGGCGGGCAGTAAAAATATTTGACGTTCATTAGAAATGCCATTTAACACGCGTTAGAGTGAGATAAATAGTGACGCTATTTAAAATGAGTTGGAATGAGATAGGAACGCAGTTAAACGTGGTTGAATGAGAGAGGCATAATTGATATAGGCTACAGTGAGATAGGTAGTGACGTGGTGCATTCCTTCCGAGAATATTTGTTAGTTTCCACTTTTTGTAATAACAACTTTAGTAAAAAATTTTTGTAAAGAAATTTTTGGTCCAATTTATTTTCCCGCAAGTGTAAAACCAGCTCAACGGGCGAAAAATATTTAAAGAATGGGTAATGGTGACAATTAACCGCCACAATATTATTATGTATCTCTAAAGGAGTGTCTGAAATGTTCCGAGGGTCAACTGATAAATCAAACACTCAAAAAACCACTTTTAGCCGACCATAATAAATTTACGTCCCGACGTGATAGCAAGTAGGATCAATGCCGTGTGACGATGATCGAAATACAGTAATAAATTAGATAAAATAAAATACGTATTACTTTTGACCCTGCCTCGTCCACTCTATTCGTATTTTTGCTATGGTGACGCGAACTTAGAGACCGGGACGAATTTCCCCCCACGCGCTATCGTAAAATAGAATAAGCCACGCCCGGAACTGGTTTTTGTTTTGGCTATGTCATATTCTTAAACATGGTATTTTAGGTTTAAGAGGCTTTGCGAATTTTATTTTTGTCACTGTCACTCTAAGCGAACACACGCTCAGTGCGAGAGGGGCGGATTCAGGGCGAAAGCGAAAAATGTTAGTTTTATAATTTTTATAAAAAAACTAAAATAGCTAGCAAATTTTCTTACATCAAATCTTTAGATATTGTTCAAACACACCTAATAAAATATGTTTGAGTTCTGTATATGGGTCCTATTCGTCAAACGAGGAGAAAAAGAGTGTTTGAAGACCTCATTTTTACAATTATTTCTATCGAGGAAAACTTATCCAAACATGTTTTCCAATTTCAAAACCCTAGATTATATAGTCAAAATGCATATACCAGAAACTAATTATAATTTTCGGTGTATTTCATGAAATATACAGAAAAGAAACACCCGTTTTTTTTTCGCATATCGCCTTAAACAACGGAGTCTTACCATAAAGGTTCCTTTTGTACCTTTTAGGTACTACGGAACCCTAAAAATAACCCTCCTTGTAGCCCGTAAAGTCGGATATAGAAAGAGCAATCAAAACATGTGGTGAAATCATTATGTATAACTCTAAACATTATTAGCACGCAAATCGAAAAATCTATCATGTTATTTTGTGTCTTTTCTTTATAAATATTGACATATATAGTGTTTTTTTTTTATTATTATTATAAACATTGAAATTATTGAAAGCAAGATATATTTCGAGTCCTCTTGGACTCGGCATCAGTTGCATTTCACCACTATATACAACGTGTAACAGAAAGGTGTCCCCATATTTGAAGAGGTTATTCAGTCAATGGTATATAACAACTTTTACTATGGAGCCAAACGTGTATCTCGAAAAAAAAATTAACTGTTTCATAGAAAAATGCAATGCCGTTCGGCCGAAATGTATCGAAGGGCAGATCTTTTTTTTGAGATTTCAGGGTTGGCTCCATAGTAAAAGTTGTTCTATACCATTGACTGAATAAGCTCTTCAAATATGGTTACACCTTTCTGTTACACGTTCTATATATCAATATTTATAAAGAAAAGCCGAATGTTAACATTATATTTTGTTATTTTGTGTCGTGTTAAACATGGTATTTTAGGTTTAATCCGAAAATGTAATCAGACCACGCTCGTTGCCAAATTCATTGAACTAAACCACATAAACACATTTGTATCGACCCAAGGTTCCGAGGTATGGAAGCCAATATATTTTCAATAACCCTTCACACCAGCGCAAAAACCTATCAATTTCAATAACTTTCTTCAGCAGTTTGGAGCTGACTGATATTGGGGCTGACCTACATCTTTAAGAGGAAGGGAAAGAGGCCGGATTCCGTTTACAAACATAACTTTACATTACAGAAAGCTCTATTCCAGTCACAATAAAGTTTAAAATTGCTTTCAAGGTAACATTGTGTTGTTAGTGGACCAGGCTTGTACAAAAAGCTCTTTGTGAGCCCACAATCAGCAATTCATCGAGCATGCTTGCAACCTGCCGCTCTACAAAGAGGATGCAGATTGACTTTGTTCAGCGCTTTTTAGGGTTCCGTAGTACCTAAAAGGTATAAAAGGAACCTTTATGGTGAGACTTTGTTGGCCGTCCGTCCGTATGTCACAGCCACATAACTTTAGCACCGTTAAAGATAAAGACTTGAAATTATGCACAAAAATAGCATAAATTTGCTCACATAACATGGTATATAATAAAAATTTGAATAATTTGAAACTGTTCAAAATATTCCTAGTACAAAAGAGAGAAAAGAAATGTCCTAAAATACAACATGGGTATCAAATTGTAGATATTAAAGAGCAGATTGTGAAAATATACATCTTAACTATATTTACTAGCACTGATTATGAGAAATCTTTGAAAAACCACAATAAATGTATCTCTGAAACTGGTAGCCCGAAAAATATGAAAAAAATTTCGATTATAGGTCATTTATTAAAATGTCGATAATTATTGGTCAATTACAGGAAAACTATAGCAATTTAATAAGTTGAACACAAATAAGAAACATTTAAAAATATATATATTATAAAAAAATATATTATAGCACACTGTGCGTAAAATGACCGCTTTCGCGTGCGTAAAGTCGGCATTTTCCGCACTTGTGCTATAAAAAATTATACGAAACTCGTGCGCGAAACTTTTTCTATATAAAAATATTTATATATTTCTTAAATATACTATTTATATATTGGTACCAAATTATAAGTATTAAAGAGATGATTGTAAAAACAAATGGTTTGGCTATATTTACTTTCATCTTTTTCGAGAAACCCTCGAAAAACCACATAAAAATTTATGTTCCCCCACTGATCTCCGAAACTGGTGGAGCAAAAATATGAAAAAAATCATGGTAATATGTGCTTATGTAAAGATTACAAGAAAAATATAGCGGTTGAGAAATTCACGAAAACAAAATGACAAATTTCCCTAAACTGTCGAATTACGGAACCCTAGGTACGCGAGACTGACTCGCACTTGACCGGTTTTTTTGATTTATTATATTACTTGCTACCTAGCTGATAATAAACTTAGGATTAGGCCATGAATTCTTAAAAATAATGTTAACCACGAGCCAACCAAATGATTTATTGATCTTCCACTGTTGGAAAGAAGTAGCAGGTTATAATTATAATTCAACCAACATTAAAAAGAATAAAAATTTAATTAATTATGAATTGGTCATGTGGATATTGTTTTATGGTCCGATAGTTATGAAATTAATGGTCTACGATTTTGCATGCCTCCAAAGGAACCAACAATTTACTCGGACCAATTTGCATTTGCATATGTCCTTAGATATCTCCGCCACCAATTAATTTTAAAACGAATTTGTGTTTGTTTAAGTTTTTCTCAACGTACGTACGTAAAACTGGCTAAAATAATCCCTAAAAATCGGTCACCGATAAATTTAAATTATAGTAATTGTTGACTTTGACTGGTACTTCAAAGTCCAATTTCCAACGTCTCTTTAAACCCTTCACAGTTTTGTGTCGTCACAACGAAAGATTTCAAAAGTTTAGATGAGCCCTGGCACCTAAAATCTATCGCATTGTTTTTGAATGTGTGCGTTAACATAATGCCGACGCGCGCACACTTATGATTGCGCAATCTGTCTACCTACGGTCAGCAAACTGATCAGAGTGATCAGACTACTAAAGTCGTAAAAATTCAAAACTTTAAGTGCACTTAAGGCGTCTAACTATCACTGTGTTCAGATGAGCACTGCTGATTCCAAACGTGTGAGCGTCACCCATTTAAAGAAGGAAACATTTTGGTGCTGTCATAGTACGGTAAGGGCTTATCTTTACTTTTGAAATCTTTGGTCACGACGCAGTTTATTATTTTTATGTTAATTTAATAAAATAATGACTCATTGCACTCCTAAATCAAATCAAATTTAATCAAAATATAAATAAAAAAATATATTTCACCAAGAAATGTCTTAACTGAAAACAATAAATAATTCTGTGGTCCCAATATAGGCATAGCCTGACCCGTGGGTGCCAGTGTACATATTATATGGTTTAGTATTAACTGCAGGTGGCAGGTGAAAATTTCAAGTAAACACAAAAAATAATACTTAGTATAAAATAAATAGTAATACAAAATCATTATCTTATTAAAATATTTATACAATATATATCATAATATTGTCTGTGATACCGGCAAACAACTTGAACAAAAAGTGGCGTAGTGGAGGAATGATATCGGGCGGCGCACGGATTTCGCCCTTTGATCCGCCTGATAGAGACAATAATTAATTTTTCAAGGTGTCAATTCGGTGCAACTCGACTTAACTTATTTGACAGGACTAAGCGTCCTATGTCTTTGTCTTTTCGATACAGAAGGAAAAATACAGAACACTTAAATTCCCAAAGCTTAATTTTTAAAAGATTTTTTTCAATTTTTTTTCACAGAATATACGCCATTTTAGGACACAGTTTTAATTATTTTGGTATAAATTAACCATTATTTTTTATGATTTTTTTAAAGAATTGTCCGATGACCTTGTCTCTTGAGAATTTTAGACATTATCCTGATTGTGGTGTGTGATTGCTTATAAAAAAGTGGTCTGTCTCTGTCTGTCTACTCATCTGTCATCTAGCTGTCAAATTGGTCTGAAGAAAATTATTATAAATTTATCTTGATAGCAAAGAACACATTTCTAAACAGCCATTACTCAAGTGACGTCACCGAGGGCAAATGGAAGTTGCAGCCTTTTCGTAAAAATATTCATCATCATGAGGTTTTTTAGACCAAATTTTTCGAAAATACGGCTTATCAAACCTAAATCTTGAAATGGTTTTCGAATTAACACACCTTAACATAATTTCATCCATCCATCCATCAGACATAAGCCTTTCCAGGACTTTGCCACTCCCGGCGGTCGTCCTGGAAGAATTGCCCATACTCACACACGCTGGGCAGGCGGGTTGGTGAGCGCGGTGCCGGAACCCTCGCACCAGTGACGCCGCTGCCCGTCACCAGTCTGTTCCATACAAGGCCCGGCTATTAGGGATGGATATACCGCCATCCATCGGTCCCAGGCATGGTGGGCCTCCTGGTTTTTTGCCTGTGAGCTGTCCTCTTACTCTCCCCCGAATTACTTCGAGGGGGTATCCAAGTAAGATGGTACCTCCACAGTCGAGCCCGGCATACCATCGAGTCTACCACCTAAACATAATTTAATCTATACCAATTAAGTTTAGTCCTGTTATATAAGCTAAAGCGACACAATTATCCTAGAAATAAGAAAACAGTTTTAACTTTAGGGGTAGGTAGGTACTTCTCGGTTTCTGGTTATTATCATACTTCTTACATAGTTAAAGAAGAATTTCCAAATCTTGTCTCTGTCGCGTTAGCTAAAGCAAGAATCCTTGGAATTCGCCAGCAAGCATTCACTCAGTTGTTGTCACGCAAATAAGGAAGTTTGCGAGATAACAACACTAAGGCGACAATGTTGTCAATTCGACGTAACACGATTACACGACTAGTTAAGGCGATATGTAAAAGTTTTAGCGTCCCTGTTACTCCATATGCGAAAAAACTCTCAGTGCGAGAGGGACGTATTCGTGGAAAAGTAGCAAAAAGTTGGTTTTTATTAATATAAAATGTACTAAAAATGCTATCAAAATTTCGTTTAACCAGGTCCTAGATATTGTTAAAACCCATCTAATAAAATATAATTGCAGTCCATATGTCATTCTAAATTGTCAAACCAGGAGAATTGGTGTCGATAAAGACCTCATTTCAATAAATATTTCTATCGAGCCGAAATTCTCCAATCGCGATTCTTTTTTAACAAATCCCTAGAGAAAGATTTCAAAAATTATATACTATTTTTTCAAAATTATAAATTATTTACCGAAGTAGATATAGAAGTTCTGAAATCGTCGATTTTTTTCCGTAGCGCCTTAAGTTAATTTGACAGGACTAACCTTATTTTAAGGGTCCTGTCTTTTTCTTTCTTTATCGTAAAGACAAGGATAGAACGCTTAAATTAAGTTTAGTCCTGTCAAATAAGTTAAGATGTGCTACACCGAATCGACACCATTATCACATACATAATGGTTCTACCTACACTCCGTGGTTCTATATTACTCGCACTGGCTCTATTTTAGGAATGTTACCGTGAAATGAAATATCTTTTTCAGGCAAAATATAATGCGCAAACGGTTGTTCCATATATATTTTGGTCTAGTAAGTTTACTATATACTGAGTAATTGATTCATTTTGAATAGGAATTTTACTCGGTTTCATTTGCACTGAACTTTGATATAATCAATTATTTTGATAATTGGTATATTATGATAAACTAATCAACTTAAGTTTAAACGTCAGTAGCTTTTTTTTTGGAGGTAGGCACAGAAGTGTCCACAAGCAAAAATTCAGCTCATTTTTATAAATAACTTTTAAAATTAAAACAAATAGTATTTCTCACATATTTATGTTTGTTTGTGATCTGTGACACTACATACCTGCCAGCGAGTGTTATCCAGGCATTTAGACAAGAAAACACTACATTTTTAACAGAAAACCATATTGCTATCTCTGCACTCTACCCACACAATGGATGCACTACAAAAATCCATGGTTGACTTGAAGGAGCACTTCGACAAACAGATGGCTGGCTTCCGGCAGGAAATTACACAGGCTTCGCCTCAGTCTCCTATCCCATCAGTCCTCGCTGCTGACTTTGCAGCATTCCAGGCATTTGTGTCCGAATCTGTCAAAAATCTTCAACTACAATTGGAGTTGTTGGTGCAGGAATTGGATCAGCTTGACATGAGAGGCCGGCGAAAAATTCTGCTAATCCATGGTGTAGCAGAGAAGAAGGAAGAGGACACAGTGGCAGCAGTTGTTCAAGTTGTTGCTGAGCGGCTTCAGTTGACCTCCTTCAGTGCGAGTGGAGTCCGGCGATGTCATCGGATGGGACCCCTTTCTCCGGATTCAACCAGGCCACGGCCGATATTAGTCAAGTTTGCAGAGGGCACCGTTCGTGACAAAGCCTGGTTTAATAAAACCAGCCTGAGGGGTACTGGTGTCACATTGTCCGAGTTCCTTACAAAACGTCGGCACGACGCTTTCATGGCAGCTCGGCAGCGGTACGGCGTATCAAGATGCTGGACAAGGGAGGGATGTGTGTTCGTGCTGGGAGATGACGGAACCAGGCATCGAGTATTGTCTCTCTCGGAGTTGAACAGGATCCCGGCAGCCGATGAGCTCGTGAAACGTGCAAAGAAGCCGCAAGAGCCACCAGTTCAAGTGAAGAAAGTCACCAGGAATAGGAAGGCAGCTACTGGCTCTAAGGAGTAGTTGGTTGTTGTCCATGTAGGTAATAGTTTTCTTGTTTTGTTTGTCCATGGCAATAATTAATTTCCATTTACCCACTTTATTTTGGCAGCTGACTGAATTGAATGACAGTTCTTTTTTTTTTGTTTTTTTTTTTTTTTGTCATTTTTTTTCCTTTATGGAAAAGGCTAAGAGCTTAAGCCCATACTGCCTAGTCTTGTTTTGGTTTTTTTTCCTTGCTTGTAATTACAATCGAGGCTAAAAAGCCTTGTCTTTCATAGCTATTTTCTTCAATTTTGTATTGTATAATCTTCAGTATTTTATAATCGAGGCAAACTGCCTTGTCTAACGTATTTATAAGATTCATTCATTTTATAATCCAGTATTTTTAGGTCATATCCGTATTGTCAAATCAGTTATGTAGGGGTCAATTCCGGTATTGTTATTTTTCAAATAACTTCGATGGTATTCTTGATAAAATTATAAATGGGGTAAAAAGTTTCTGTATTCTTGAGAAGTTCCTGAATAGAGCGCGGGACATCCAGGGCTTCTTTATAAATATTCAATAAATTATCAATTAATACTAGTCTTTGTATATTAAATTGAGGGCAATCAAAAAATATATGGTTTAAAGTTTGAATTTCAAAATTACAATATGTACAATTTGGGAAAGGTATCATTTTCAATCTGTGTAAATGTTCATTAAATCTGCCATGTCCAATTCTTAGACGACATATTGTTGTATAAAAGTTTCTATGTATATATTTTCCGGTGATGAACCATGGTTTCTTGATATCCGAGTTAATGTTACTATACCATTTTCCTTTCATTCGTGTTGTTTCTTCCCAATGGAGCATCCATTGAAGTTTAACATTCATCTTAATGTCAGTTTTGCAATCTGAAGCTGGCAACTTAATATTTTTGATAGGTATTTGATGAATATTAGGATTTTTAGTTATAGAGCTGGCAAGTTTATCAGCAAGTTCGTTACCAGGAACGTCAATATGAGATGGAGTCCAAATAAAACGTATTTCTCTGTCTTGATTGAGCCAAAGCCTGCTACATTTTTGCCTTATGTTGTAAATAATATAGTTTGTGCTACTATTGTATGTAGGATTTGATAGCGCCATTAAAACGCTCATGCTGTCCGAAATTATCAACCATTTCTTGAAACTGAGGTTAGTTAATTCTATATATTCTAAAGCTGCATAAATGGCCTGGGCTTCTGCTGTATATATACTTGCATTTGATGGTAATCTGAAGCCATGTCCCAATTTAGTGACAGGATCATAGTAAGCCATGGAGACATTTTCGTTACATACTGAGCCATCTGTATAAATTTGTCTAAAGTTTCTGTATTCATCCAGTTTATTAAAAACTGCATATTTATCAGTCAGTGTCCTATCTATATCAATCATCAAGCCATAGAATTTGCTCTCGTACGATCCTTCATAACAGGGCAAAGTGCTACTGTTGTAAATATTATATTTACTCTTATAAGTTAAAATCTCTTGAATGTTCTGAGTTAAAAAGTTATTAGAGTTGAGCCTTAACAGCTTTGAAAGAAGGAGATTGCCATCTTCAGATAACAACTTAATAATGAAATTAAACTTTAAATTAGTGAATCTGATCATTAATGGACACAAGTTACACTCAATTTGCATTGAATTAATGGGAGATGATTTAAAGGCTCCCAATATTAATCTTAAATTAAAATTTTGGATCTTTTCAAGCTTATCTACTAATTTTAGATCTATACAGTAACAGAAAAAACCATATTCGAAGTGACTTCTTACAAGGGCTTTGTATAAAGTTAAAAGAATCTTTGGATCGGCACCCCACTGGCTACCAACCAAAGATCTTAAAATGTTGGTAGCTTTTAAAGCTCGTTCTGTTATGCACTCAATATATTTACACCATGAGAGATTATGTGTAAAAATTACTCCCAAAAATTTTGCTTGTGGCTGAATTGGTAGTAAGTTATTGTCATATTGTAGCTCAACTGCTGATACTTTTTTCTTTGAGAATATGACTACTTTACTTTTAGCTGGACTAATTTCTAGATTTAAATATTGAAAATAACTATGTAATTTTTTCAGTGCTAAATTTAATTTTTGGGTTGTTTGTGTTATGTTATTACTACTGCAATAAATAGCCAAATCGTCAGCAAACTGTAAATTGCTGACTTCTGTTCCTAACATTTCATTGAGCCTGTGGATGTAGAGAATATACAGTAAAGGGCTCAAAAATCCTCCTTGACAGACACCTTTTGTTGACAATCTGGGTCCAAAAATGTTATTGGAATTCATTTTTACATAAACTTCTCTTTCACTGATAAACTCATAAATCCACCTTACACATTTTTCAGGTATTCCCAAAGAAGAAAGAGTTGTACATAAAATGGAATGATTAATGTTATTGAATGCACCTACAATATCAAAAAAGATACATACAAGATGTTCATTACTGTTAACCGCAGTGTCAATATCGTGGATGAGATGTCCTATGCTTTCTCTTGCTGATCGACCACGACGAAACCCAAACTGATTTCTTGGAAGAATATGATTAGATTCGATATAAAACTCAAGACGTTGTTTTATAAGTTGCTCAAAAAGTTTACCTGCACAGGATGTTAAAGCAATTGGACGGTAAGAGTCTGCATCATTTGGATCTTTTTCTGCTTTTAGAATGGGAACCAAGCAATCTTGCTTCCATTCTTTTGGTATTATTAATTGTTCCCAAAGTAGATTTAAAATGTTTAAAAATTTTACAAGGCAATCTGTATTCAGTTTTTGAAACATTTTATATGAAATACAATCTAGACCAAAGGTTGTGTCTTTACGTGACTTGATAGCTGCTTTTAACTCATCTATGGTGAATGAATTGATAATGTAACTATTGGTGGGGTTTACAGAAGTAGTATTTAATTCTAATGGTTGTGAAACAAAGTCAGGTGTATATTTCCTTAAGAAGTTATTTATCCAAAATATTTCATTATTATTATTTAGTTTAGTACTTTTACTGTAGGATTTATTAAATTTACGCATAGTTTGCCAGATTTTAGAAATAGGAGTGGATCTATTTATTTCTGTACAATATTTCTTCCAACTATTTATTCTTTCTAATTTAATAATCATCTTTTTCTCAGCCTGCATTTTTTTAAAATTAATATAGTTTAATTCACAAGGATCATGTTTAAATGTTATTAAAGCTTCTTTACTTTTTTGTACTGCATTAGCACACTTTTCATTCCACCATGGAAGAGGAGAATATCGGTATTTGGAATTGCTTCCTGCTTGTTTCGAACTATTATTGTTAATATTTAGATTTTGGGCCTGTTTTCTAAATGTTGATTGTTCAATAGCTTTATGAATGATATTACAATAGTCATAATAAGACTGTAGAGGATCATTATAGTTAATAACAAATTCTTTGAGCATAATGTTAGCAAGCTTTGAAAAATTATCCCAATTCACTAGCCGTAGGTTAGGTCTTTTGAGTTCAGTTGTGTTATTTTGAGAAATAAAGCTGTTTATAGGAGAATCAGTGATAGTATTAAATAATATCTCAGTTATTGTGGGTAAATGATAACTTCCCAGGGGGTCATCGTGGACTATCCAATTGCAATTAAGGGCTATAGAGGGACTGACTATTGTTAAATCTAAACCATTTGGTCTCCAGTTATTTGTACCTACAGTTGTTGATTGTGTGTCATTTAATAACACCAAATTGCATTCATTTACAGCATCAAGGACATCTCTTCCACGAGGACTGACAGATTGACAACCCCACATGGTGTGATGTGCATTTAGATCACCTGCTACTAAACATGGTTTTGGTAAGGTATTAATAAAATTAACAAATTTAGATTTTCTAAAGTTAGGGCTACATTTTGTTGGAATATAAAGGCTGGCCATTGATAGTGTACTGTTATTATATATTATTTTGATAGCAATATTCTGAAGTGAGTCATCAAAAAATGTTTTTAATCTACTATACTGTATGTTGTTACGAATGACTATGGCAACACCATTATGTTTATTGCCACAATCATTGCGTTCTATAGAGTATCCTTTAATATTTAATCGTTGTGTAGGCTTGAGCCATGTTTCGCAAACTAAAGCAATGTCAATATTATTTTCATACAAAAATTGAGTAAAAATATGTCGACTACATAACAAACTTTGAGCATTCCACTGTATTATCTTTATTTTGTTAGTGAACGTGGAGTAAGGTTTTTGGTATCACTGGGGTTAAAAGATTCATTTAAAACATCCAACACATTTTTAGATGATATTGGAGTATCTTGTGTCTTATTTAATGTTATAATTTTTATAATGCTTTGCACTAGGAGATTTAGTGCTTTGTCATTTGATTTTAATAGAGTTAAGAGATCAAGAGGCTTCTTAGGGCCAAGAGGTGGGAAATTTCCATGATTGAATATGTCAGCGAATGATGGTGTCTTAACTTTTTGTCTGTTTTCTTGTATTTTCTTTTGCTTAATTGGACACTGAGCTGAAATGCTAACATGATTGCCATCACAATGGAAGCATTTGGCCTGTTCAATTGGAGTTTTACAAATTTTATATGAATGGTCCTCTTTACAGATGGAGCAGCGCTCGGAGTTCTTGCAGAACTTTGCTAAATGGCCATACCTTAGACACCGGAAACATTGTTTGACTGGTGGAATATACGTTGAGATGTCATGCCGCCAACCATCCAAATCCACGTAGTCTGGAAGAACCGACGTCGCGAAAGTGATGGCTACTGTTTGCAGTGGCTGTTGGATGAAATTATTGTCAATTTTGGTCCTTTTTGTGAATCTTCGAACAGATATTATTTTCTTGTAGCTTGATAACATTGTGTAGATCTTTTTGTTTGTCAAATTGGTCGGCACATTTTTAATTATACCAGTAATTTCAGTGTTTGAAGCAGGTATATTGGCTTTAAATTGGTAGTCTTTTAAAAATGTAGCATTGTTCAAAAAGGCATTAGCAAGGCTGGCTTTTTCAAAATATATGGCAATTTTGAACTTGTTCATTGATCTAAGGTATTTGACTCCTTTATTCAACCTTTTAATACAGCTAGATATGGACATCAGGTCTCGTGTTCCTATAGGTATATCCGCATTGGAAGACTCTACGAATACTACAAATTCTGCTGCACCGGAATCCTCAGGGTATTGTCTCTTATAGTCAGTAACTAGATAAGGTTTATACGTATCTGCAACTTCAACCTCCGAGTCAGATGACGACGTCAAATCTGCTTCACATTTTTCGCCCTCTTCATCCTTTTTTCGCTTTTTCCTAGTACGCACCTTCCCCATGACTTTTTCTGCTTAATAAAGACTCTAATAAAGTTATTATTTGTTTTTACTTCCAAAACCCTGAATAATACAGGAGTAATTGATAAAATAAATAAATTTTTCGAAATTCCCGCCTGGTTACATCGATGGTTTCCCGCGCTTTTCATTTTTTCTTTTTTTTTTGTTCTATTCCTTCTACTAAGTGGAAAGGCAAAGGGAACTTAGCCCAAACAGTCAAGTCTAAAAAATTAATGAAACAACTTTTTATTTTTTTATACGGTTGCGTTCACTTAAGATATTTGTTGTTATTTTTATTTAGGTATTGCATAATGTTATTGTATTGCCTGGACAAGTGTACAATGTTTCTAATATTTTATATTATAACACTAAGCTGGCGGGTGGAATATCACATTTTACCAGTTAAATATATATTTATTTATTTTATATATTAAGTTTGTTATATTTCGGTTTATTTATTATTTAGGTACTAAATTATATTATGCTTCGTAACCTTTTTATCAATAGTAGTCAGAGTGGCGATGATTTCGTTTCTTGTTCTTCTTCTGATGAAGGATTGGACAGTGTCAGTGATTGCAGTTTTCATAGTCTGCCTACAGGTTCTCTTCATGATACATTATTTTCTCACTTCTCCGATTGTCAAACTAACTTTAATTTTGTTCATATCAATGCTCAAAGTGTCCCAAATCATTTCCCCGACATGCTAGCAACATTTGATGCTCAAAATATTCACGCTATTTTTATATCTGAATCATTTTTTAAGCCTTGTTTGCCATCTACCTCCTACTCTCTTCCAGGTTTTCACCTCATTCGTAATGACCGTATTGGTCTCAGGTGTGGTGGAGTAGCAATATATCTACGCTCCCACATTCCATTTTCTATTGTTAGTATGTCCGCTCAGCCCCCACCTGTAGATGCTGGTGAGCATCTCTTTATTGAAGTGATTCTTTCCCACACAAAGATTCTTCTAGGGGTGTATTATCCTCCCTCGTTGACCATAAACTACTTTTCCTCTTTTGATAACCTTCTTCAAACTTTTGTCCCATCCTATAATCATACCATAATTATGGGTGATTTCAACACCTGTCTTCTTAAAAATGATTCTCGTTCTTCTTCTTTAAAATCCATTATTAATTCCAACAATTTACACATTCTCCCTTCAAACTCTACGCACCATTTTCCCAATTGTCGACCCTCTCTTCTCGACCTTATTATGGTCTCATCATTAGCACATGTCGTCAAGCACGGTCAATGCACGGCTGATGCTTTTTCCTATCATGATCTTATATTCCTTTCATACAAAATCCGTCCCCCAAAGCCTAAGGCTCGTATACTTATGCAGCGTAACTTTAGTGGAATGAAGTTGGATGAGCTCAAAAAAGATGCTCGTGGTATGGACTGGTCAGCGGTTCAAAACGCAGATACCGTAGATAAACAAATATCTCTGTTTAACTCTTTCCTTACACAGCTCTATGATACCCACGCTCCAGTTAGGGCAATTAAAATAAAACATCTTCCTGCACCCTGGCTGACTGACGAAATTAAGGAAATTATGCAAAAGAAGGCCCTTGCCAAGACAAAATTTAAAATTCGTCCAACCGATAGAAACAAAGAAAAGTATCATCATCTTCGGAATCTCTGCAACAAGGTGTGTAGGGATGCACAACGACGCCACATCCATGAATCTATTGACAATGGTGACCCAGCCAAGGTTTGGAAATTTTTAAGGTCTTTGGGTGTTGGAAAATCACGTCAAAATATAATTCCACAAGACTTAAACTTGAACTCCCTTAACCAACATTTTTCTTCTTCGTCCATCTTTGATGTTGGAACGAAAAGTAATACATTGAATTATCTTTCTTCTATTGCAACACCCGACCATCCTCCATTTAATTTTAGTCAATTTACCGATTGTGATGTTAAGAAACAAATTTTATCAATAACGTCGAATGCAGTGGGAAGTGATTGTATCAGTCGTAACATGATTATTCCCATCCTTGACATCCTTATTCCCACAATCACCAATATCCTTAACAAATCCGTTTCGTCCAGTGTCTTTCCAACTATTTGGAAAGATGCACAGATCACTCCCTTGCCGAAAAAAGCCAACCCAACCTCTTTTTCTGAATATCGCCCCATATCCATACTCCCATTCCTATCTAAGGTCCTGGAACGTGTTGTTCATCATCAGCTGAGTATATACCTATCCAAAAACAAGCTCCTAAGTCCTCTCCAATCTGGTTTCCGTCCTGGTCACAGTACCACAACAGCACTGATAAAGATTACCGATGATATTAGGTTGGGCATGGACACAGGTAAACTTACCGTCCTAACATTGTTAGATTTTAGCAATGCATTTAACACTGTTGACTTCGACATTCTTCTGGGGATATTACGTTCTCTTAACATATCTCCAACGGTAATTGAATGGTTTCGTAGTTACTTACATGGACGCCGGCAGCGCATTCGTATTGATGATTCACTGTCCGAATGGTGCAATACTACTGCCGGGGTTCCGCAGGGTGGCGTCTTGTCTCCACTTCTTTTTGCTATTTTTATTAACAATATCTCTGATCTTATTTCTTCTTCCTACCACCTTTATGCAGATGATCTCCAAATTTATACTCAAGCTAAATTTGATGAACTATCAAATGCAGTTTCCACTACTAATTCAGATCTTGCTCGTGTATTGGAATGGAGTGAACAATTTGGACTTAAACTCAATCCTACCAAAACACAGGTTATAATAGTAGGTAGCCCGTACTTTATATCTCGAGTCGACTGGCAACTTTTGCCTCCAATAATGTTTGATGGCATACAAGTTCCTTTCAGCAGTACGGTGAAGAATCTAGGTATCTTCATCGATAGTTGCTTATCTTGGGAATCTCAAATGGAACAAGTTAGCCGGAAGATGTTTGCCTCTGCAGGATCCTTGAGAAGACTCAGAAATCTCCTCCCGACAGCTACCAAAATTGCGCTTGCTACATCCCTTCTTTTGCCCATCCTTGATTATGCAGACGTTTGTTATCTAGATTTAACTTCGGAACAGCTGAATAAGCTTGAACGCCTCCAAAACTTTGCCATAAGGTTCATTTTCGGTCTTCGTAAGTTTGACCACATTTCTGATTTTAGATTACAACTTCAGTGGCTCCCAATTCGCCTTCGGCGTGACGCCCACATTCTCTCTCTTCTTTATTCTGTACTGTTCAATCCTTCAACTCCATCATATCTTAAAGATTGCTTTAAATTCCTGCACTCTACCCATGACCGTACTCTACGGTCCTCCGAAAATTTGCGTTTGGCAATTCCATCTCACACTACAACTTTTTATGGAAATTCTTTTGCTGTTAAAGCTGTCACATTGTGGAATAACTTGCCTATCGCTATTAAACGTGCTCCCTCGTTGCCTGTTTTCAAAAGATTACTTAAAAATCATTTTCTTTCTTTGTAAATGTTAGTTAAATCCCTACTTCTGCCACTAATATTTATTTACTTTTGGTTTACGTATTATAGTATTTATTTTTGTTATATATTAGTGTATATATTTATCGTATTATATGTATTTGTATGTACAATGTTATACTTGTGTATTTATTTTAGGTATTTTGCTATCCATTTGATTATTATTATTTATTTTGTGCACCACCTTCGCGTTATTTTTTCCAACGATTAATTTCCACCCAAAGGTTGTCTGGAAGAAATCGCTATAAGTGATAAGGCCGCCATTTGTTACCTTCTCTCATAAGTTTGTTCTTTTACCTTATTTTATTAACTTTGGTGTACAATAAAGAGTATTTGTCTTGTCTTGTCTTGTCTTAGTGCAAAGTGCATAACTTAACTTTGTTTTTCTTGTTTAGAAATTTAAAATTGAAAAGATTTTTGATCTGTGCCATTTGACGCCAATAGTTCAGTATTAGTGAAGTTTATAAAGCAAAAGTTTGAAATTGTATACACAGATTAGTCATAATCTTCTCAAAACTAACTTAAAATGCTATTTTTTAAACTACAAGATCATGACTACTTGTGCATTAAATTACAAACTCGTGCTTTATAAACCTCACTAATACTGAACTATTGGTGTTAACTGCCACATACCAAAATGTTTTTAACTTTTAAACAAAAAATACAAAGTTAAGTTATACACTTTGCGCAAAGCAACTTTTAACCTTAATGTAAGTACATCAAAAATATTAAAAAATTTAAAGGCAAAGGAGAGGAATGAAAATTAACGAAGGGAAAACAAAGGTAACGGTGGTAGAGAGGGGTGAAGCGGTGACTGAATGTAAGGTTAA
Source organism: Ypsolopha sequella (assembly GCA_934047225.1). NCBI lineage: Eukaryota > Metazoa > Arthropoda > Insecta > Lepidoptera > Ypsolophidae > Ypsolopha > Ypsolopha sequella. The sequence continues at coordinate 21,279,701 of OW203987.1, forward strand.
AGATTGGAGACGAGGAAATAGAACAGGTTAAAGAATTTGTCTACCTTGGTTATCTATTTACGTGCAATGGAAAGTGTGACAGAAGAGTAAATGCGGGAAATTAAGTTAATGGAGCCCTGCACTCCTTTATGGGCAGCCAGAGAACGATTGCAAAGGCACGATTGGCAGATTATAATGGAAAAAGGAATGCTCAAGTAGTTTTGGCATATAGAGAAGATAAATGAAAGTAGATTGACAAAAAAAAAAATGTTGCACAAGTGGAAGGGAAACCTTGACCGGACCCTAGAAGGGCGTATGTGTATAAATTGGCAACATACTGAAGAAGGGCAAAGTTAAAAGTACCCGGAATAAAAGAGCTTGTAAGTATGACTAGATTAATGGACGTGGAAGAAGCGAACGAGGTGTGCAAGGATCGTAGCAGATTAAATTCTTTAGTTTGTGCCTACCCCTCCAGGAGACAGACGTGAGAATATTACGGACTATAAAAAAATATCTTATATTATATCAAGTTAGATTACCATATTATTATTGTCATAACATAACCTGTCGCCCGGTAACTCTGGGTTTGCCGTTTCTGCAGACTTTGCTAGCGACATGAAGGTATTACATTATTTACATACAACTACAAAACGTCGTGGGAACCCTCTCATGACCTTCGGCGTGACAATGTGACCTGAGGACAACGCGCCCAAATTATAATATCCTGCGATAAACCTTATTACAATGAAACAAATACGAATATACCCAAAATCCCGCGACAATTCAAGTGGTGCGTTTAAGTCTGCTAAAAAGAATCAGATGGTATTAGTATGTACTGGAGACCAGACCCTAATTATTTTAAGAGATTGTCTGTGTTTGCTTTAGTGAAGAAACCTCTTAAGGCGATATGCGAAAAAAATACGGGTGTTTCTTTTTTGTGTATTTCATGAAATACACGGAAAATTTTAATAAATTTCTGGTATATGCATTTTGACTATATAATCTAGGGATTTGAAATTGGAAAACATGTTTGGATAAATTTTCCTCGATAGAAATAATTGTTGAAATGAGGTCTTCAAACACGCTTTTTCTCCTGGTTTGACGAATAGGAACCATATACAGAACTCAAACATATTTTATTAGGTGTGTTTCAACAATATATAGAGATTTTATATTTGAAATTTTGCTAGCTATTTTAGTTTTTTTTTAATAAAATATAAAACCAACTTTTTTCCCTTTTGTCCTGAATCCGCCCCTCTCGCACTGCGCAATTTTCGCTTGGAGTGACAGTGACAAAAATAAAATCACCATAGAACTCCTCAACGGATGACAGCACATAACTTTGGATTGCGGCAACCAGTTTGTGTTAGGGTGCTCATTGCAGGGCATTGCTGAAAATTCCCAGTGTACCCACCTGACCTTCGATCTTGGCTTCATCACCGTAGAACTCTTCAACGGATGACAGCACATAACTCGAGATTGCGGTAATCATGTTGTGTTAGGGTGTTGATAGCAGGAAGCTACTCAAACATGGCTACTTATACTCACTTGAACTTCGTTTCATATTAACACCACGTTTGCAAGAACTACCTATACCTCACAATTTAACCCAGCAACACTAAAAAAATGTGAAATAAAATAAACTTTAACAAAAAAATAGTAACCGTCTTCAATAGTAACAGCAGTCATTCACTAAAAAGTTAATAATAATTCATAAAGACCGATTGTACCGAAGCAACACTTTTGCCGACTTCTTTCTTCCTGAAACATAATGTTATCGAGAAGTCGATATAGCAACATAAAAACAAATATAAGAACGCCTTTCACAAAATATATATATAATAAATACGTATGTATATGTAAAGCGGCTCTGCATGTCCTTTATCATGAAATTATATCCCCAAAATAATTTAAATAAAAAATTTGCTCAAAAACTAAAATCCGACTACTGGAATATTACGCTCTAAAAAGTAAGAAACAAGAAAATATTCTCATCTGAAATTGTTATGTACAAGCGAATCAATATTTATCGTCTATTAAATAAACAACTTACTCTTAATACGTTTTAATGTATTTAATAAATATTCATAGTGATATTCAGAGGATAGCCGTGGTCTTATGCCACCTACCCTAAAAAACAATACATTCTAACAGTAGTAAGCGATCATAAGCTTTAGGGCAAAGTGGCATATGACCACGGCGATCCTCTGAACATCACTATGAATATTTATTAAATACATTGAAATGTACCTGTAAGTGTAGGCAGTGCTTTTATGTCTATATGGAGTGCGCGCCACTGGTTTAGAGTCAACTGGAAAACAAGTATACTTAGAAATACTAGTAGGTATGTGAGAATTTTCGTATGCCCGGACGTCATGGTAGAAACTGAAAGACAGCTGATTTCAAATTTCTTTTATTAGGTTTCATTTGGACTGACTACCTGGGAAACGTTGCGGGTAGCGGCTGGATGAGGATGACGGAGGACCGCCAAGAGTGGCGAAATATTGGAGAGGCCTATGTCCAGCAGTGGACGAACACAGGCAAATAGATGGATGGAGGGATGGGTTTTGTTTTATAAATCTCTAAAGCCGAGTGTCTGTAAAAAACATCGATGAATCGTCACGTTTTGGATTTTTTTTTTGTGCGACAAGCAGATTGCATTTTTGAATGACGGAATCCGTATAGGTACTTATATTACGTCCTACATACGTCGTACACCCGAACGGTTATGTATCTAGAACACAATTTCTGAAAAAAATTATTAACTGCGTAAAGACGTCCAACTTTATTCCAAACACTTATCTTCACCCAAGTTTGTAATAAGCAAGAGTTCCCTAACCTTTTATTATCTCTAACACTGCCCTTTAGAATAATGGTTATAATTTTATATTATTTTCACAACGGACGACTGTTACAGTCTGATAGCCTCACAATAAATCATCTTCAAAGCTGCGCCGGAGTCATGTGTTTCGTCATTTTTGTTGTCGTATCTGTCTCTAATCTGACCCATTTCTTCGAATGACCGGGGACAGTATAGGCCATATGCGATAGGCTTATGTGAAGGCGCATTATGTATATTTTTTATTGTTATGTATTATACTGTTGGTAAGTATTATTTACTTATAATTATTTAATCTTATTTATTAAGGACCGGCTTCGCTAAACATGCTTTCTTATAATTAGTTCAGAAGTTTAACTACATTATGTATTTTTCAGATTTGAAACAAGTATTTACAATTACGAAAGTTACGTTTTCCGTGATTTTAGTGATCTTTTTCCTCGATGATTGTGATACCTACTTTTGTCAAATCTACAAATTACGTAATATTGTTAATAATATGAAAAAATTACTTAAGAGTAATTGATACTTAAGATTAATTAATTTTCACGAATTGTGAAAAACCCGCCTTTTCCTAATGAATAAAAACAGAACACTTAAATTGAAATATTCACTCAATAGTTATTCAACAAAACATACTGCATTAGCAAAGTTTCCATTGGTTCCATTAGAATTTCCAAATTTAAAATTCAAAATTTTTGAAATTCACATTTACAGAAACCAATGGAAACATTGCGATGGTAACATACAGAATACATACGTAATGGTTTTGTTGAATAACTATTGAGTGAATTTTTAGTTTCAGTGTTCTGTTTCGATTAATTAGAAAAAGGCGGGTTTTTCAGAATCCGGCTGCGATACCGGTTTTAACTCTTTTTCATCATAATCTCTCAACAAAAAGTGCACAACTACATGGGGTTTGGTTTGTGGGATCCTAACTCAACTTACGTGCACTCTGTAGCCACTATCGCGGTAATATTCCAAGATTTTTACATCGCCGGGGGTCTATTAAACCCCATATGGTTCACGGAAGATAACAAAAAATTATTATTAGATTAAAATAAATTTCAAGACTTAGTATTAAAGCTTAAAGTAAAATATAATCGTATACCTATAGACTTGGCACAACAAAGTGTGCCAAAATAGGCCCCAATGAGTAAACGATGTGGGAACTAACTTTCAGTTTTGGCAAATGGTGTGCCACGATCATACCCATATTCCAGTTTTGGCACTAGGCTGCTTATGTTGAAGATGAAAACCATTGAGATGAAATATTTTGGCGCTTTTACTGATTATATTCTTAGAATCGAATATATTCAGAATGGAATGAACAAAAATGGTTGGTGGTGGATTGGTGGCAGTGGCAGCTGGCAGGCGTTATACTGAAAATATAAATGATAGTTTTGACTTAAAGAGAGCATCTGAAAATTACTCTATTGATAAAGTTGTTTTTAAAACTTATTAAAAAGATATATATTTTTAATTAAACTATAAAAAAAAATATTTTATTTTAGGAAGTTATTCTCGCGTTTAAGAAACAGCATGAAAATATTTTTCAAAGTCAAGCTTTTAGACTAAAATTAAGTAAAAGTGGTTATTTCTTTGAAATCACTAATGGTATTGTGTGGGTTTTGCACTAAAATAGAAGGAAAATATTGCTTAGAAAAATGGCCTAAATTCGTCGTGTGCGGAAACCGAACACGAGACGCCAATTTGTAAGATTTTCTTGAAGTATTTCCTTTCCAGCTGGTCTCCACAACCCAGAATAACAGAACGGTTGCTATGCGCTTCTTGGCGCCGTGCCAGCCCCGTGGTACTGCATCATTCTGCATGCATTTCAGGCCTATACCGTACAAATGAATACTTTAATGCAGGTCTTTTTAGGTGAACCCTAGCTTTGTAGGGTTTCGAAAGACTAATACGTACGGACAACTTTCGATGTATTTTGATGTAACAGGGCATAGCTAGAAATAGAAGGCACAAAACTACCCATAAGTAAAGGGAATGGAGGAATGCTTGTTCAGGAACACTGAAAGACGGTCGGGCCGATGGTTATGGTACTTGCTCTGTCGGATTGTAAACGCAAGAGAGGAACGAAGTAGAAGTGCCTAAATCGGTTTGCCGCGGAGAGCCGCGAGGGTAACCACGTGCATGGGATTCTCTACAAATTTTGCCGCCCAAAAATAAAAATAAAACAAAGTAAATACGCTGTGTTATTATGATTTCTGTAATACTTACCATATATTTATTTATATCACAATGAAGCTAGGTTTGTTTGTTAATTATAACGTGTAGATTTAACCGAGAAAATATTGAGATTTTTTGAAAATTCATACATTGTGTCAGAATTGATGTGGTAGGGCAAGATACCCAAAACTGATAGTACCCATCATAGTTTTTTTATGATTATACATTGTTTTTTACTTTTTTGTACAGATGGTGTATAAGAGGAAAACTCAGATAGCTTCCTGGGCAGAGGATACGATGCGTGAATTTATTGTAAATTGTTGTACCCATTTTGACTGACAAGCACAGAACACTTTTTCCCAGCTGAAAAGGCTACTCGTTTTACCCGACTAGGCTACCCGTTTTGCCTACCTCCTACGGGCAAAACGGGTTTTATCTAAAGTTTTTAATGCTAATTTGTGTTAATTTTGCTTATGAAATTTTTAATGGATTTTTAATTGACCAGCGTTAAGGTACCCGTCTTGCCCAACCTTCCCTTGGGATTCAACGATACAGATAATTAGTAAACTATCACGAAAAATTAATAAAAAATTATGTGTGGGTAAAGAACATACGAGTACTGCTGTAACTTTTTACAATACTTTACATTATACATTTAACACACAGAACACTAAACTAGACTCCTTGTTCCTGAGCCGAAAATAAGGAGGTTAATGCGAGGAGGTCTCCATGGTCTGTATTTATCTTAGGGTGGGTTGCACCATATTAACGGTTATCGTAAAAGTTAAAGTTACATTTAACAATACCTTTAACGTTAACCTTAACGGCAGGACCCAAATGTGTTGCACCAGCATATTCATTGTCATAGTCACAGTTATCTGGGTTGCAAGCAAAATGAGACATAATTTTCCACATAGTTGACGTGAGAAACATTTTTCAATAGGGCAATACTAAAAATCTGCATCATCTAAAAACGTGGTATTTGTTTGTTTGGTTTATTTTTGTGTGTTTTGTTTGTTTTTATCAGCGATTCTATAAATTTAAACCGAGCAGTAACATCAAAGTGGAGAACTATAGAGAACGCGTCAAAAAACTTATTCAAACTAATTCAAAAATTATCCAAACTAAGTAAGTACTTATTTCCAGTCGACTGACATTGAGTGAGCATAGGTCATCGATAAATATAAAAATATCATATTTTGCAAAAGGCCTGACGGAGTCAGTGCCAAGCAAAGAGATGGTACCTATATGGAGTTCTATCCAGAACGAGTTTAAGGCACTTGGAGATACTCCCCGTTCCATAAAGCAGCTCAAATATAAATTCGTCGTAGAAGGTCTAGATCTAGTTAGATTTTCGAATATCATTTCCATGATTATTTCTCGCAAAAACATGCTTTTTGGAGGTTATATTTTACGCGTTTGACAGATACTTTAACACTAACCGGCCGAAATCGGGCAGTTACGGTTAATGTTAAATTATGACGTCATTTTAACTTTTGTCAAATGGTGCAACGCATTTTTAGCCTAACCGGTACTTTAACTGAAAATGTGACTTTTGTTAATGTTAAAGTAAGATGGTGCAACCCACCCTTAATTATTTAACTCTATATAACGATCTACGAGTTACGAGTGGTCGTAAAAAGATTAGTAATATTGCTGCTACTAACGGCAATATCTCTTCTCTACGTTTCTCTCTATAGACTACATACATAATAAGGGCCTACCAAACAGAGCGCATTCTGCAGTCCAAACAATCAGAACGCGCGTTTTCCTTGACCCATATCTTGTTACTCGATACATAGGGTTACCCAAGGTACGTCCGTAGTCTACCCATGAGATGGACTATTTCTTCTGTGGCGACCAAGGACTGCTTGAATCCGCCGCCGCGGTCAACTTGAGGAACGCGCGTTTTCCTTGACCCATATCTTGTTACTCGATACATAGGGTTACCCAAGGTACGCCCGTAGTCTAACTATTAGATGGACTATTTCTTCTGTGGCGACCAAGGACTGCTTGATTCCGCCGCCGCGGTCAAGTTGACAAGTTGGTCAAGTTGGTCAAGTTGACCGCGGCGGCGGATTCAAGCAGTCCTTGGTCGCCACATAAGAAATAGTCCATCTCATAGGTAGACTACGGGCGTACCTTGGGTAACCCTATGTATCGAGTAACAAGATATTACCGATTCGGAGACGTGTAGAAAAAAAAACCAGCCAAGTGCGAGTCGGACTCGTGCACGAAGGTTTCCGTACCATTATCTATAAAAACGGCAAAAAAAACATGTCTGTTGTATGGGAGCCCCTATAATATTTATTTTATTCTGTTTTTTAGTATTTGTTGTTATAGCGGCAACAAAAATACATGATCTGTGAAAATTTCAACTGTCTAACTATCACGGTTCATGAGATACAGCCTGGTGACAGACGGACAGCGGAGTCTTAGTAATAGGGTCGCGTTGGTTACCCTTTGGGTACGGAACCCTAAAAACTACATCAAAATAAACAGGCTTGGCTGAGCGTAATCTGGAGCATTTTGTACAGTCACCAAAAAAGTTCTGATAAATAAATCACGTCTATAGTATAAGCAGGGCCCTACTACGTTCGATAGAGCGTATCAAAAGGTGCTTAAAAAAGTTTTGCACGTCCTATGTTGGTATTAACGTGAGTCAGCCTGATTTTATCGAAGATCGAGTTATTTGAAAAAATTTATTCAGCATGCATCGTTTTCAGCAAGATTTGACCAATTTGTAGTTGTGTAGAAACAAAAACTACATCAAAATAAACAGGGTCTTGAAGCATTTTGTACAGTTTGCAAAAACAAAATGCTCCAGGTTGCCAAGCCAGCCCTATTTATTTTGATGTAGTTTTTTTCTACAAAACTACTAATTCCCATCTTGTTACTCGATACATAGTGTTACCGACGGTACGCTCCTAGTCTAAAGTGAAAAGTATACAAATACGGGCAAGGAGGATTCGAACCTGGGTCTCAAGATGAGAGTTCGGCTTCCTGCACTTTCTTTAGTGAACCAGGTTGGATAAAACACGGTCCAAGGCAGATTTTGTATTGTATGAGGGCGGAGCGGGCGAAAGGCAAGTTGAAGATATTTGGAAGGTGTCCAACTGAAGGAGCGAGACACGGCAGCATGTCAGCCAAGTTCGAAAAGATAAGATCTTGAACAAAATACTGCTGATGTGTGCACCGTGAGGTATTCATGTTGTTTTTGTGGTTCTTTTTCTACGGCGGATGATCTATCAACTTTATTGAGTCTTTCCTCAAGTTTCTTGAATGGATCTAAAGGGTTTAGGAATGTGTCCCTGCTAATTCTATGTTATTTTGTTAGACCATATTTATTATTTATGGTAGGAAAACAAACAGCTTTAAATCGAATCTAAACATAACATGGTAATGCAAATTAGCCCATAGTTTTCACAATTGAATATAAATACATCTGATTTGTGAACATAGTATTATATAAGGTGAACATTTATTTATGCAGCCAAATTCATACCGCAGGTTTGGTAAGTTATCTGTATCATGGATAAAATGTTGACTTCCCATAGTAATTGACTCGGGGCTATATTTTATTATACGAATTGGTAGGATTATTGTTCAGGATAAAATTTGTCTAATAAACATTTGGTCTTACACTCATCTGTTGTACGAGATACCCATGAAAGTTCTTTATTAACAATACCTAGTACTGTTCACAATAATTATAACGGCCAAAATACAACTTTTAACAACAGTTTGCTACGTGCATATTTTTAATGATATCATGGTAGTTTCAAAATAATTGGATTTTCCATAAGCGTGACAATAAAATATTTTAGGAATTTACGGCTGGTATCACGACTATGGAAAAGCCAATAGTTTTATAGCTATTGTAATATCATTAAAACTATGTTTATGCATATAGCAAATTATTGTTAAAAGTTATCTTAGCTAAAGGTTGTACTTTGGCCGTTATAATAATTATTCCTTAACAATTTGTTACAAATCCGGAGAATGTAACCTTACTGAAGAAAAGAATATTATTCCTCTTACTTCTTACTCGTAGCTGACCTTCAAAGTCTGACTTTCAGACATCGTTATTTATTAACTTTTGGGTCCAGACGGCAGATTCATAAAATTCTTAGGCCGTGTAAAAGATAGAGCCCTTCTGAAAGGACATTCAGATAATCTTATTAAAAGATTTTTTGGCAGAGATTATTGGCAATCACGAAATTTCACAAGGATGCTGGAATGAAATATTTTTGCCTGACAACTAATTTCAGTGGTAATATAGTTAAATGTGAAAAATCAACAATTGAGTCAAAATAATAAACAAGCAACTTGGGTAATCGCAATAGAACACTGACCTGACTATTGGGGAAGGTGGCAAAGGCGGACTGCACTTTGTGCAGCGCGTGGTCCTGCTGATGGGCGGGCGGCGGCCGGCCCTTTGGGAAATGGAACCGCGGGATGACCCGCGCGGGCGCGCCGCTGTTCGCCGCGGTCCGCACCGTCCGCTGCAGTGTCGTGTGGGGAGGGGCTGACGCGGGCTTCGGGGGGGCCGTCGCTGCGTAGTTCTGAAAGGAGAGAAGAGTATAGGTTAGTCTTTTTGGCGAGACAATCAGTTTATATACAAGCTTCAAGTTGAAAAAGACGACTGACAAAATGACATAAGAGACACAGCCCCACACAGAACCACGTTCTGCGTTCCGCATTCTGCGGTCACTGTATGTAATCTATGCGACGGCTTGGATCTTTACACACACAGACCGCGGCGGTCAAAGAGAACGCGCGTTCTGATTGTTTGGACCGCAGAACACGCTCTGTGTTGGTGACCCCTTAATTGTAAAGTAAAATTTTTGTCCGCGTTATTTGAAATTTTTTTATTTTCTCATTGGTCCATTTTCTCGAAAGTACCTACAACGCCATGTTTTCAATGGGCTGCAATGCAAAACGTGGAATTATGTCCACGTTTTGCATTGCAGCCCATATAACCTAATTGTATTTGTTATTGTGTAATTGTATTTTGAATTATTATTATGTTTTAATGTTAACAATTAAATAATAATTTAATATTTATTAAAAAAATTGAAATGTATAGCGTAATAGATTTCTGTAAAGCTGTACTTTTATGTAAATAAATAAATAAATGTCCATCTGTTTAATAAATAGTAAGTAAGTAATTATTTTCAGAACAAGCAGTTTTTGTTGAGTTAAATTTTTCCCAAGTATAAATAACGCTGGGCGTAATGTGACCACAATTTACAGCACTCCAGGTAGCGGTTCAAGTATATCCAGTGTCAAGTATATCCAGCCAGGAATGGCAGCAGACTGAAACAAAATGGACCGATAAACCGCGGAAGATCTCTTTCACTGTTGTTTTTGGTCATAAAACTCCACTCTTCCATACCTATCAGTTTACAGAGACATGTGAAGTGGAAAACTTTTCGTCATTTTCCTGACACGAGATTTTCCTGAAGTTAATGCATCATAAAGCTTCCGTCGTTGTTTCTAAAAACGGACCAATATATCAGTTTACTTCTTCAGGTACAAGCACGGTAAATGTGTGTTCTATGTACCTGAAAAAATACTTCCATACCATCTAACATTTCCCTGGCAAAAACGTCTCGAACAAAAACCTCTGTCGTGCAAATGTTCTGATTTAACACGCACTCGTATAAAAGCTTTGTATTTATATCGCTTACTGCGTACAAGATACAGGGAGCGAGGCTGTAACTCGTTTATCCTGCAGATAAATCTATCAATCGGCGAAATGCTGCGTCTAAACTATCGCCTAGAATCTGAATAATTTCAATAAGTTCTGAAATCTTATTTCAAAATCACATCTTCGGATTCGACGAAACGATTTATTTTGTAACCTGCTTTCTCGTTAAATGTAAATCGAATAGCGAGAACAGAACGCCAAATACACGTCGATCAAAGACTAAGTATTGGCACAGCCGTTAATTTGACCGGGAGTCTCCTTGACCCACAATTTCCCGCGCGTCATCGAGCGTACGTGTATTTTTACAACATTCACGTGCGCTTCGTTAGCTTGCAGGTTATAACGAAGTTCAATGGACTGTCGATGCTACAATTTGTTGAAAACACTGGTCTTCTTTGACAAGAGAAGGTGTGACTCTTGGCAACAGTCGCTGGAGGGTCTGCCAGAAATACCGGGCCGGGTATTGTCCTACAGTCAAACAATGTTTATCTCAAAGGCATCCGCTTTTACCTACTACGGGCATATGGGAACAAACAGAAAAATATGCGTAATTCCAACAGTGAACGTCCACGAAAATGGAGGCCATGACTCGTTACTGTTTTAATGGCCGAAGTCATTACGGTCTTAGTGACCCTGGGAAGGGAAATTTGGCTTTTTCGCAAGTTCGAGTAAATTATAGAAATTGCTCAGATTACTGAAAATGAAGAGAATTTTACATTTTGACCTCGGCAAGGTTTAATTTTTGTGGAAAGTATTGCGTAAGAGTTAGTCGTTTGTTGGGCAACACTTACTTCGCCGGGTTGCTCTATATTTCTGTATAATCGTCATTAGAACTTTGTACAGAATCTTTACAAATTCCATTAATCAAAAACTGTCAGACAGACAAGTATACGTCGTACATTATGTACAGGTTCCGTTAATAGAAACATCTCATTGAAAATACGAAGAAATTATCTAAATACAATATATGTAGGTAAATTGTATTTTTGATATTCTTTTCAGCATTCTCCACCTAGTACATTTCAGATTTAAGAGTCGAATCTCCAGATTTGTAAAAAAATATAAAATAATAATAGTAACTCTTAGCTGAGAGCAATGTATACCTACCAATAGTTTACTAAATGCATAAGCGTATAAAAATAATATTATAAATAACAATATGAAAGCTTCAAAATAATTGGATTTTCCATAAGAGTGAAGTTAGAAAACTGAATTAAAAACTTTTTAATTAAAAACTAAAAAAAAAAATTTAATCTTATGGAAAATCCGATTATTTTGGAGCTACCATAATATCGTTAAAGATATATGTTTGTGCATGTAGTATTGCTATAAATTGCTTTTAGCTAAAAGTTGTGTTTTAGCCGTTCAAATTATTTCTTGATTTTTTGTTACAAATCCGGAGAATAGTTCGCTATTTTTTGAAGGATCCCTAAAAGCTGCTTTAAGTAATGTTCTTCGTCGGTGGTCGACAGCGTGGGCGACAATGTTTCAATCAAAACTTGACGAGTCTCCATGAGGATTCTTCATATTTCATCTTTTGTTGCAGACGTCACGTGGATTTTATTCTCGGACAAGGGCTTTGAACCTTTGCATGTCAAATACAACCCAAATTACACGAACCATAATAGAGAAGGTTTTCGAGTACACACTTGTCTTGACCAAAATAATCTTGAGCAAAATATCAGACCCAAATTGTATATTCTCAGAATAATTGACAACAGAAAGTTAGAAAAGCCAGACTCGCGTACCTAGGGTTCCGTATTGTGGATGATAAATTTAATTTTGTAAATTTTTCGTGTAGTTCTCAACCACTTTATTTTTCCTGTAATCTTTACGTAAACACCACGTATTACCATGATTTTCTTTATATATTTCGGTCCACCAGTTTTGGAGATAAGGGGGTGGACATAAATTTTTTGGGTCGGTGGCTATTCGTTCCGCCGAATTTCGTCCCGAGAAAATTCGTCCCGATAAGTATTTATTTTTGGTGTAAATTCGTTCCGCTTCAAAAAATATATACTGTAAGTGAAAATTCGTCCTCTTTTTGGGTGTCGATTCGTTCGCTTCGTCTTAACAATGGATCTTATACCTAAATTTCTATTTATTTTATATAAGAGTACTATCACTCTTAAAAGTTAAAAGGAATATTATTTTTTTAAGTTTAATGAATATGTAGTAGGGAGAGACTACTAACATGAAATATTTAAGTATGTGTTAAATCAGCTCGCTCCCATTATTAACTTGTCATTGGCATCAGAGTCCTTTGTTTGAGTCAGGATTCTGGAAAGTCATTAGTGTGCGGCCCGCCGCTCTTTACAAAAATATATATAGTATGTCTACATATTTTGTTGATTTGTATTTATTTATTATTTTTAATAAACAGTCTTATGATTGCAAATTTACTTTTATTTTGTTCTGGTTACACTTTTTACTCCCACTGTACTATCGAGAAGCAATAATATTGTTAAATACCTAACGGTTATGTATCTTATGGGTTGCGGGACGAACTTACCCTGGTCGAGGCTAGCGGAACGAATTTTCCCAAAAATAGAAAACGGGACGAATCCGACGGAACGAATGTCCACCGACCCAATTTTTTTATGGTTTTTTATGGTATGGTTTTGGAGATAAGGGGGTGGACATCAATTTTTTTAAGGATTTCTCAAAATAGATGCAATAGCCAAACTATATATTTTTACGATTAACTTTTTAATACCTACAATTTGATATCCATATTATAGTATTTTTATAAAATATTTTTTTATTTATTTTCCTTTTTTTTATTTCTCATTTGTGCTCAACTTTTTTTAAATCGCTATAGTTTTCCTGTCATTGACCAGTTATGGTCTGTAACTGACATTTTTTTTTTTATTTTTCGGTGAACCAGTTTCGGAGATAAGGGGGGGAGACATACATAACTTTGTGGTTTTTTAAAAATTTCTCGAAGCCAGTGCCAGTAAATTAGTAAAAGTATATATTTTGATAGTGCAGCCCCTTCGCGCCTTCGGCTTTCTATATACTCTCGGGGTAGTAGCCAAAAGACTGTATAGAGTCGGGGTGTGCTGAGTCGGTCTTGCCCTTCGTCTGAGCAAGACTAATCGAATGGGCGGAGTTAGGCATATATTTACATTTCAATAATCATAAACCTTGTGGTAGAATAATTATTTTTGTTATTCTGCCGCTAGTGGCAGAATATATTATTTTGCTAAACGGCCGCTGGTGGCAGGCTAGACACTTTCAACAAAAAATATGATTTAAGAATCAAGCAGGTCCGAGCAATGCTATTTTATTTGTATTATATTATATTTGTTTAAAAATTATATATTTTATTCAATAAAATAGCGACTTTTCAAAAATCTCCGTGCCTACACTTATTGAAATGTGGCAGCCCTATTTGCCGCACTAGTCTCTTCACAGTGCATAGAACAATAAAAATAGCTACACAATAAATAAAGAGACACAGATTATTGTGTTCTCAAGCTAGTGTCGCTATTACATCCTATAATTAGGTTTCATTTGGAATGGAAGACTGAGCTCCCACGCCTACCATCAACGAAATAATTACGATAAAACTGTGTGAAGACTTCCATGTAAGGACTGGACGGTAAACTGGTTAGTTCCTTCTATTGTCTTGTTTGTGTGTTACTTAATTGTACGCGTATTGCCTCACAAACATAAAGGAAAATTGGTGGAATATAAAAAAAAACATTTTCATTCGTCTAAACTCTAACCTAAGTATTGTCATTAATATTGATAATATATATCGTCACGACATGAATCCCCGAGGGGTATAGAACGGATTTTCAAGTATTGGACTGTGAAATGCAAAACGCTTCTAGCAGGTAGATTGACCCGGTAAACGTCAAAGCAGAGGTAGGGTTGTAATATTTTAAAATTTTCAGGGGGGTTTGAATCCCAAACCCCCTGTGTATGTATGACATATATTTTTAAAGCTGTAAATTTTTAAATTCACGGGATTTTTCTACACACATAATATTACTTAAGTCATTAGCTAAAAGGATTTTTAATTACAAGTCCTAATGTAGCCGCTAATTCAAAATAACTGAAGTTTCTACATGAGCCTAGAGCATGAACAACGCCAGATGTTCATGGATTCATTTGAAGAAATTCGAACTCTCCTTGTATTGGAAAAAATATATATTTGATTTATGGATGTTTTATCTAGGGATTCTACTTATAAACAATGTATTAAAATTTATTATTTTGTCAAAAAAAGTATTTTCCGCTCTCCTTTTTTTGGTTTTCAAACGTTCGTTTCCAGAATGCGGTTAAGAGATCAACTGTTTTTTTTCTTCATAAAATAGGTAATAGAAATATGAAGGGATTCTATTTAAATCCAATATTTTTTCCCGAAAAAATATTTCAGTATTAGTTAAAAACACACCAATTTGATGTTTCGCTGCGTGATCTTTAGTATTACGCGTCCAAGAAAAAGAGGCCAATGAGCAAACATATAATCGCCTCTATCAAAAGCAAATAAGTTCTTTGCCATTGAACTTATTGTGCTGGACGGAAAATAAAAAAGTTGCTAGGGTAGGCCATCCTCTTAAGACAGAGGTCGAAATTTTCTCAAGATTATATGAGTCATTATCGTGTTTCTCATCCAAATGTCGCGAGTGCCAGTCTTCCGGATCAAACGAATCTGTACTCTATATTAAAATGTATTTATTTATTTTTTATTTTTCAGTGTCCCACAATAACAATGTGCTACGGCGTAGCAAACACGAAAACGTAGCGCTGCTAAGTCGTTGTAGCCCGAACCATAGACTAACTACTACAACCATCAAAATAAATTTCACGAAAAATAAGGAAAAGATCACTTTTCATGATATTGTAGTGATACTCGTCATGATACCCTGAGTTCATAGGATCATAGACTAAGTATTACTACGTATAGACCGACAACTCCCATACATCAAGGTGTAGCAAATTTTTTACTTACGACACTAGGTGTCGCCAAGTGTTTCAAATAAGCATAATTTGTTTAATTGGCTGCAAGTAAACTCTCATGGTTACCAAGTAAACATGCTATAATAGTTTGGTTACAAAAACTAGATGCTTAAACTGGATCTGAAACTAGATCTGTTTCGATTAATTACAAAAAGGCGGGTTTTTCACAATCCAGCTGCGAAACCGCTCTTAGGAAATTAAGACAGACCGTTATCGCTTGTGATTGGTTCTGTAGCGGTATTATAATAAATTTGGTCCATCACAGCGCAGAATTGCGGTGTTATAATACGATATTATAACATATTAATAATAAAGTAATTTATTTCAGGCATCTAGGGCCCATAGACAAAGACCTTAAAACTAAAATATATATTATTTTACAAAATCGTGTTAGTAATAGAGATTAATAGTATGTTAGTGTCACTTCACTTATGCACTATGTCTTTGTGCTGTCTTGTGGCACTTGTCCGCAGTAGCGACGGAACACCACGTGGACGACGTGCAGAAAACAGTCCGGCACTCGCACCACGAACGCTTTAAAGTTGACGTTGCGGCGCGACTCCAGCAACTGCACCTTCGGCGGGTACCCCAGCTTTTGGCGCACATACTCCGCGATGTCCTCTGCCTTAGTGGTGTAGTGTAGGCGGGAAATGTACACCGGCGTGTTCAGCTTTGCGGCATACAAATTCAATTTGGGCTCCATAGGAGCTATGCCGCAGCGGTTCTTCTTTGTTCGTGGATGGCGCTTCCTCCTCTGCACCGTCACGAAACCAACGTCATTGGCCCGGTTCGTCGCCTTTTCTGGCACGGGCATTATAACATCGGTCAAATAACGTAGGTACTTTTAAAACCGCTTTTGTTGTTGTAATTACCTTACGGGTCACCCATGAAGTATGTCCGGGTCCAAGGTCGAGGGGGGGGTACCCCAAAACGGACACAAGCAGACGTGGGAGGGGGGGTCCGCGCGGTATGGACGTTCAATTTTTTTTAACTCGAATGTATGATATGATATGTACAAAAAAAACACGCAACTTGGGAAATTTTCGGGTAACATTAGCAGCAAAGGACATCCAAAGGGGTCTTCAAAAACGGACAGGGGCGGACATGGGGGAGGGGGGTTTAAAATCGGGTCAAAAACAGCGGATGTACTTTATGGATGGCCTCTTATTGCAGTATGGGGTAGATAAATATATTTTTAAGATAAAGATTCTTAAGATATTTAAGCATCCGAAATTGGCACCACCTAAGTTTACTGAAAGCGGACATAATAAGAGTCCTTAAATATTAAGGCATCCGATCTAAGCGTCACCTACGGTTTGTGAAAAAAGGCATTTACATCAAGTTTTAAAACCTGTATAGCCTTTTTGATACTATAGGTCTGGGTTTCTCAAAGTGCGGTACGCGAATCCCAGAGATTCGCCAGTTGATCGTAGGGGGTTCGTGACAAGATTTACATTATGGCGGCTGACTGGCTAGTTTGAGCGGGCAACACGAAAATTAAGCAATATTGCTCCGAAAATCGATTCAATTTGCGACAAGAAACAAGCCCACTTAACAATATTACTTTGTGGCTGTATTATCTTTTATATTTAAATAAACATCTTTCTATGGCAAGTTGGTTTTAAAGGGATTCGCAGACGAATGGGAAACTTTATAAGGGTACTTGGGGCTATAGGTTTGAGAAACCCTGCTATAGGTAATTAACCGCCTAACAGACAAGACTATTGACCAAAATCTCCAAAAGCTCTAAAAATTTCAATATAAATCTGTTTATCCTGTATTCTGTCCTCAGACGAACTTATTGATTTGCGGTCCGCTGCCCCAGCTTGTTAACGTCGGACTGACTTAAACCTTTCAATTGTGAATCTGTTGCTGAAATGTAGGGCTTAGAACCACCGGAAGATTTATTATTTTCCGATATCGTGACGAAACGGAAACGGGTGCTTACATAAGTCACCAATTTTGACTATTAGCTTGCTTTTGATGAATTATAAATTTATCAGATACCGTTAGATTGGAAGATATTTCTATAAATATGTACTCTGAATTGAAGACGTATCTTTCAATACAATTACAATTACACTTTAAAATA
This sequence comes from Ypsolopha sequella, assembly GCA_934047225.1. Lineage (NCBI taxonomy): Eukaryota > Metazoa > Arthropoda > Insecta > Lepidoptera > Ypsolophidae > Ypsolopha > Ypsolopha sequella. Next base: position 21,297,482 of record OW203987.1, read on the forward strand.
ACTTTCATCGTACTTTTATAATAAAACTTGATATGTGAGTGGTCATGCAAAAAGGGAACTGAAGGACCTGGAAGAATTTGGCAAATTAAAGCGTTCAGGAATTCGTTTTAAAATTCGTTTTTCTCTGGATAATTGTATTCTTTCAGGTCCCTTTTCGCGTGACTACTCACATATTTATTTAGTTAAATTTAGTTAAATGAGCAATTCGACAAATTTATCAATAGGTCGTTACGAGTACAAAAGGAGTACTATTGTACTGGCTGAACCAGCGTTGGAGATTAATCTCCAACATTTGCTGAGCCAGGGCCACTTCAGTATTTTACAGTACATGCGACAACTTTTGTAGATATATGTTTAAACATTTTTGTGCTTTTATTTTCTTTGTGTATTTTTGTATTGTGTCGTTTCGTGTACTGTATGTATTAATAAACATTTTTCTATTTTATTCGATTCAATTCATAGCGAATGCGTAACACCTATTTTCGAAATTAGGCCAAAACTGTACAAAGTTGCCAATGGGCAATAAAGACAAACTGAATCACGCAACATCATCGACGCTTCGACCTCGTGTTTAGATTTTGAACGATTCGCAATGGATTCCCTGGCCGGTATAAATAGAGAGAGAGAGAAAGACGGACGCCAGCTACGTATCTAAAGACCTACAAATCCATGTATACACTTGTACAAGCAAAATGAAACTCTATTACAAATGAGCAAGGATTCAAACGTCTCTTTAGCTAAGATTGTCGGTCAGAATAGATGATATAAATAGGATCGCGCACGCATGTCCGTCGGTGCGCACGCGCGCCATACCAAATCGGGAAACGGGACGTCGAATGAACTTTTGGTTTTTTTGGGAGAAGAGGAATTACTTATTTCTTATTTGTGTAGCAAACGGGGTTTAAATAAGCAAAGTGAAGCACGATTGGTTTGGGAAGTGTGAATTTGTGTTGTGTTTACGATTGAGTTTACACTTGTTGATGGTCAGGATGCACACTAGATTCTCAGATCAAATAAAATGTAATTAAGAATTACATTCCGACTCATGAATAAATTTGTACTCTAGAATAGAAAACACATTGGTCCACAGAGTAGCATCTGAGTACAGTACTCCCAAAACGTACCACGTGACCGTATTGATTGTAAGGAATTACGAACTTTGCCGAATAGTGGCGAAGATTTGTATGTGCATTATTACTTTGGGAGTACTGTAACATCATATGTTCTTACAAGAATTTATTTTTATTATTTTTATTTACTTATTTTCAATAAGCTCAAATAAAGTACTGCAAATAGATTGATATCAAAAATATAGGTATTTAAACATTTACTCACCTTCTCATCCTCTCTATACCGCATATTTTCTTAAATATCTTTTTTACCTTATGATATGATATCACCATAAATATACCCCCCTAGAGTGATAAACAATATATCCCGAGCCTACGGTCGTAGGGCTAGGGAACCACCCTAAATAACACACACATACCCTTTCTTTCATATACACAATACATATACACACACACACACACACCCTCTCCCTCTCTCACACACAAGACACCCACTCTCTTGTAGTTATATTATTATATTATTTCACAACATAAACCCTCATACACACACATTTTTTTCTTTATATAAATACCTTATCACTATGTATTAAGCAAGACTAAAGAATAAATAAAGAATTTTTGAATTTTGAATTTTTTTTTACAAGCTACAGTAGAGCCACTGAGTGATGGCGCCTATGACGTTTAAATGCCTACAAAGTATCGTAATTATTTATAAGCAAGTGTGAATTAAAAAATGTAATACTTCATTGTTGATAGTGATGTACTACTTGTTTCGGTTACTATTTTTCGATTTGAATGTTGCTTTATTGTGCAATATAATTCGTATAGAATAAAAGATTTTTTTTCAAGTTTCTCATTTTTTATAGGTTGTGTTTGAGGTCGCCAAGTTACGCAATAATATTTAATAATAATAATAATAAATAATAAAATATCTTTATTGTTACATCTTTAATTAAAAACAAAACAATGACGAAGTTAAACTGAACGAAAATAAATGATAGTAAAATACTTTTTTTGATTTAGATATTTAAACATCTCTTGTTACACCGCATAGCCCTCCGATAGCTACGCCACTGGTTTTGGCACATTTTCCTTTTGTATCATTATGTTGAATATTGAATGACGTGTCTAATGTTGAGTAACCTCACACTTGATTTTTATTTTTAACCGAAATTTGAAATGTACCTCATCACTAAATGCAGCTGTCATAAGTGCTATCACTCAGTGGCTCTACTTTAATAAATATTGATACGAGGGTGGAGGCGCTGTATGCTGAAATTCAGGCTTACAACCTACTTAGCAGCAGATGCTTTAAATCTCTATGCTAAAATTGTTTAAACTTATTTGTAATATAACTAAGCATAAATTGTGTAAACATGTACCGTTTTTGTGAATAAATAACTTATTATTATATTATTTCAGTGTGAATACTTCGGTGGACATGAAAGTTAGTCTCATTTTTTTGGGGCCGTCCAACACGATGATGGAAATATCATGAGCATAAATGACAATAATGAGGGAGTCTTGTCAGAAGAAAATTGTTATTAAAATAGTCGCTAGTTTTCCAAAATAATTAATAAATAAATAAATAATTTACGATGAAATTTGATAATGACGACACGATGATTGTAGTGGGGGTCGAAATTCGGCGAGCAAAAATCGATGACGTAATATAAGGTCGAGCACTTTGCTCAATCTACACTCATATTAAAACTTTAAAGAAGACCATTACCCGCTTATAAGCAGTCGTAAAACAAAGAGCGGAATTTAACGCTTAGTTAGACGCCTACGTAATAATGCCTACATTCGTTGTTTACTAGGCATGCAGGGTGTTAACGATGTTGCTTATTGAGTTAGAGAAACCTGTATTAAGTCAGAATAATCTTTACATTCAGCGGCTTACAGTCCTGCGATGGTGCCTACTTATTCTGGCTCATTTTAGTGTGCTAATAAAACTGGGACATTATTCCGGAATCTGTGTATTATTTCGAATCTAGAAGTTCTTTTGTTTCGGAAAACTGGTATAATAAACTTATAACGATAATGGAAATGTAAAAATGTGTATAAACACTTTTATGTAAATTGGATCATTATGGAGTGAAGGATAAATCTTTGGCGTTATTGAAATCATACCTTAGTGATCAAATTCAAAAGGTAGACATTAACGGAGTGAAGTCACCTGGAACATTGGTTAAAATGGGTGTCCCGCAGGGTTCCATATTGGGGCCCTTATTGTTTTTAATTTACATAAATGACCTTCCTTATTTAGTTAAAGACTTATCTGAGATAGTGCTATTCTATCGATCGGTGAGCGCGCGGCAAACTGTTTCGGCAAGATTAGCCGCGTCTCAGCATCAAAATTGGGCGTCAGGTACCGCGCGCTCAAAATCCTGTATAAAGGGACGTATGTGGCCACCGTAACTTATGCGGCAGCGGTCTGGTTCCATCGTGTGACTTTTTACACGGTGCGTTCCTCTCTGCTGAGAACCCAACGACCAGCCCTTATCCTGCTGACCAAGGCGTACAGGTCTAGTAGCACCCCGGCACTACCAGTGCTGGCGGGCGTTCTGCCGGCCTTGACTTGAAGTAACCTGCGCCGCGAGATTTGACGAAGCACGGGCATTCGCAACCAAGACCGAATTGGGTTGGAAGGAGACGCACAATTATGGCGGAGATCATTGCTCTTTGGCAAGACCGATGGGGGAGTGTGGAATGGGGCACAGAACTGTTTCATTTCTTTCCCGACGTGCAAGCACGACTCAACTACTGGTGGGTGGAGCCTGACTACCAGGTTTCGCAGCTCCTTATGGGGCACAGATGTTTCCGCAAACGGCTTTGCGACATGGCGTTGTGCGAGACGTCGTTGTGCGAGTGCGGTCTGGCGGAGGAGGACCGTCACCACGTTCTGTGGGACTGTCCTCTGTACGCCGAAGAGCGTGGGAAGATGCTGCAGGGCATACTGGGACCGGGACAGGGCCCAGTTGGTTATGGCGACCCCGTCTCCTCAGAGGCAAACTTCAGACGGCTGCGGAAGTTCGCGCGTGCCTGGCACGATAAGCGTAAGCTGTGGCAGGTGGGCTAATGCCTGCCTAATTATTAAAATTCTTACTCTATGAATAATGTGCAACTCGGCGCCGAAGGCGTAATTTGCGGTGTCTTCTTTACCAAGAGCGCTGGAAGTAGGCCACGCCCTCTGAGAAGGGGAGAGGTGACTGGGACTTGGGCCAAAAATAGTATCCGGTGTAGGGGGACTAAAGAAGTGCCGGCGGGCAAAAGAAGAAACAAGACCCGCCCTCGGCGCATGTTCCCCCGGCTTCCCCCTTTATACCAATAGATTGGTGGAAACGGGGATGGGATGGCGGTTGTTCCTGGAAACAGGAACATTGGGTTATGTACATTGAAGATATACCTTTGTAATTTTCAAACTTTGAAAGACATTATGCCGTATGAATTGCTAAAAGTGTAAGGCTTAGCGACTCAGCGTGCCAATTTTAATTTGGAATCCATCAATCAACGTATTATAGGTGTCAAGTTAGAACATAAACTTTATCTTATTTCAGTATGAAAGTTCTAGATTAAGCTGTCGACCGACACATGCGGCGAGGCGGTTAACGTTGCTTGGTCGTCGATCGGTTGGCCAACACATTTGAAAATTATAAAACAACTCTTTAAGTTTTAATAGGAAATTATTAATCAGGCGAATAAAAATATAACTATTACACCAAAAGTCAAAAAAAAGATGCAATGACGAGCGAAGCGAGGAGGAGCGTGTTAGGTTTACATGTAAGATAAAATAAGGAGCCGAGCGAAGCGGAGCGAAGCGGAGCGGAGCGAGGCGACCTCCCTAGTTTTATTACTTAAAATTAAATAGTCACTAAAATAGAAAATTGTTCGCCTGAGAATTATTCAACTCAACCCAAATTTGTATTTTCCAGTGACCGTTTTCAACATTTTTATTCGCCCACAGTCTTTCGCCCACTTAGTATTTTAGTATATTATATTATTCAGTATTTTTGACACATTAAATTTGAATTTATATTAGCTCGTTTAAATACTACCCATTTTCAATTAGTTACTTAATCATCAAGGGCGAATTTTGGATTTGATTTCCAGGCGGAGGGGGGGGGGGGAGCATTCTGACAACGTCTATCACAAAGTAAAAAAAATAGTTTTTAGGCGCCTTAAGGGTGCATGTAAAGTCAGATTGAGAACCTCATTTTTACACTCGAAAAACATGAAATTTAGTGGTAACTTCGTAACTTTTTTTTATAGCGCGAACTTAATATAAAGCTTTTGCGTATTTTCTTAGATCAGCCCTATAGTCTACTATCTATGTATATTATTTTTTAAAAACATTTGATCAAGTTACACAATGTGAAATGGCCATTCGAAGTTATGCATCTGACCTTATACGGACCCCTTAAGTCTTGTCAAAAGTATGGAATACTTAGGTGTTTTACGGTATTACCTACGTAGGTACGTTAATATTAATTATAATAATTCATAATTCATAATTCATAATTCATAATAATTTATTTGTCAAACATAGGTACAATAATTGGATACACATAAGTTTAAAATGGTCTCTCTATGTTTCGCCTTAAAGGCACACAAATATTTTAAAGTAAGTACTTATAGCTAGATGAAAGTCATAATAAAATAATACAATGTTAAATTTCAAAAAATATTTACAATTAAAACATTTTTGGTTATATTGCTAGATATCATGAAAGAAACCAGACGCACTAAACTGTAAAAAAATATTTAACTACTGGGGCAGCTTGTCATCGTTTAGGAACTCTTTTACGGAGTAGTAAACTTTGTCAATTAATATTTCTTTTATTTCATTTTTAAATTTGGAGATATTTTCAGTTTGACGAATATTTGGTGGTAACTTATTAAAAACTTTGGGTGCCATTCCCAGCACACTCTCCGTGAGTATAGATTTTTTTGATTTAAAAGCAGCCACTTGGTTTTCCAATCTTTTACTTTTGAAAGAATTGAATAGGGTCCTGTTTGTTTTTACAAAAAGAGATAGTTCTAGGATATATAGGCAAGGCAGCGTTAATATTTTTAGTTCCTTAAAATGAGGCTTGCATGTATCATGTCTTTTCAGTTTTTTAATTTTTCTAATACAAGTTTTTTGGGCTCTGAAGGCACGAACCCTATCAAATGAATTGCCCCAGAATATTACTCCATAACGGAGTGTTGTTTCCACGTAACCATAGTAGGCATTCAAAACCGCTTTACGGTTGGCTACTTTAACTAACATATACAGAGCAAATGAAAACTTATTTAATTTTTTGCAGACACTCTCCACATGTGCTTTCCAATTTAACTTATTATCAATATTTAAACCTAAGAATTTTATTATGTCAATTGCTTCTATTTTTTTGTCCTCATATGAAATTTCAATAGCCGGTGGTTGAGTCCGTTGTCTAAAATTCATTAATTTGGTCTTATCAATATTTATTAAGAGATTATTAGATTTAAGCCAGTTATTTATTAATATTAAAGTTGTTTTAATTTCGGAGATGTGATTATCTTGTTCACTAAATATAACTGTGCTGTCATCAGCAAATAAAACCATTGGGTGTCTGGTGCTTTTCGGAAGGTCATTTATATATACCAAGAAGAGTAGGGGACCCAGAATACTTCCTTGTGGTACACCATATTTTATTTGTCGAGAATCGGACCTATATGTAATTTCTGTTTTTGTGACAGCACAGATTTTGCTGACGTCAACTGCTTGAGACCTGTTTGATAAGTAGGATCTTATAAGACTTGCTATGTTACCCCTCACTCCATAACATTCTAGCTTTTTCATTAGCAGTTGATGATCAACGAAATCGAACGCTTTGGTCATATCCATATACATTGCTGATACAGGGGTACTCTTATCCATGTTGGTAATTATTTTGTATAAAAAGTCAAAAATTGCCATATTTGTGGATTTATTGCGACGAAATCCCTTTTGTTCTGCTACAAGTATATTGTTAACCTCAAAGAAATTATAAAGTGAATTATAGATTACTTTTTCTATTATCTTTGAAAATATGGGTATTTGGGCAACAGGTCTGTAAAAATTTACGTCTTCTTTATTTTCCTTTTTGAAGAGTGGTTTTACTATTGTCAATTTTAATCCTTGCGGATAAATCCCTTGTTCAATGCATAGGTTAATTATAAAGCTGAGAATTGGTGCAATAATGTCGGCAACGTGTTTAACAGCTCTTGTATTGATTTCGTCATACCCTGTCGTGTTAGTATTATTAAGAGATTGTATAATTCGAAAAATTTCATATGGATCAGTAGGTCTAATAAAGCTGGAATTAGGAATAGATTCTGTTAATGTCATGTTTAGTTTATTTTGCGAAATTGCTATATCAGAATAGTGGTTATTAAAAATTTGTGCAATTTCCTGTGGGTTTGTTACTGTGCGATCTCCTATTTTAATTTTATCTATACTAGATTTAGGAAGATTTGGTTTTAGGCTATTAATTACCTGCCACGTTGCCTTGGATTTGTTTTTAGCAGTCTTTATATGAAAATCATTTTGTGATTTTTTTGTAAGTTTTATGATTTTACTAAACCTTTTTGAGTAGTTTTTGAATTCATGGCGAGTTTGGACATTCGGTGACAGTCTAAACCTCCATAACAGCTCTCTTTTGTGTTTACTGCATTTTCTGATACCCTTCGAGATCCATTTTGGCTTCGTTTTCGTGGAAATTTTAACTTTAATATTAGGAAAACATAGGTCGTATAGGCTTTTAAACGTTTCGAAGAACTGTTCATACGCTTTATTTGCGTTTTGTGATTCATATGTATCACAAAAACTTAAGCTACTCAAATAATTCCTAAATTTATCGAGATTTTCTATGCTCAAATCTCTTCTGATTATAAACCAAAATGGACTTTTGCATGTTTTTCTTACGGGACATTTCAATATCTGTGCAGTATGGTCAGAAAGAGCCGTTTCAAAGACCTCACTCTTACAGCCATGAATATTATGGATAATGTTATCTAAACAGGTGTTGCTGCTTAATCGAGTTGGTTGTTTAATTTCAATTTTTAGGTTAAAACTATTTGCTATATCTAAGAAATTGCGAGTTTGATTAGTTAGTTCTAGTATGTTTATATTGAAATCTCCACATAAGATCACTTTTTTTGTCTTGTCAAAGCAGTAAATATTCAGAATGTCAACCAATTTTCCAAAAAATATGTTAAAAATGTCAGAAGTGTATTTAGTTACTCTGTATAAACAGATGATTATTATGTTATGACCCATTAATTCCACTGCACAACATTCCAAAATGTCAGGAGTATTAAAAGTCATAAATTCATTATGGACTACATACTTATGTTGATTACCAATGAGAATACATGTCCCTCCATTTCTTGTAGGCCTAGCAAAAAATGTTGCAAGTTTAAAGTTAGGAATGTTTAGATAGCTCGCGTCTTCTGATATCATGTTCGTCTCTGTGATACATAATACATCTATTGATTTACCAGATTCTTTTAGCTCTTCAATAATTACTGCTAATGCGTCCGATTTTGTAATCAATCCATCAATGTTTTGGTGAAGTACAAAAATGTTGTTATACACGAAAAAGCTCATCCGTATTTACATTGATCTCATTATTATTTTGATTCATTTTAGGCATACTCCCAGTATCAATAATTGGTGCATCAGGTCGCTCATTCACTTGTTTATTTGTAATAAAGGGGATTTCATTAGTATTTACTTGCGGAAAGTCTGTCTGAGTACATTTATTAAAAACAGATTTTTCAGATGAAATTTCCGTTTGTACCATTTTCTTATGTAAAATCATGGCATTTTGGTACCCAATACGCAGAATCTCCCTTAACACAAATCGACACAAGTTCATTGCAAACAATTTTCCTCTCATCAAACATTCAGAGTAATCTACGTCTACAAAAGTAATATATTTATATTTGCTGCTAGTAAATCTAAGCAAGTTATTTAGCTGGCTGCAGTTTAAATAGTTGTTATACGGTATTTCAGTGATGATTAAGTTTGTGTTTGCAGTAGAATGTATCCAAGATATTAAGTGCGATTGGTATTCAAATGGACTTGTATCATTTGTACCTCCTAATAGAATTACGTGATCATTTTTTGTTAAAGACTGTATTGTTATTTGTTCTGTCTTCAGTATAGCACTTAATTTTGCCCCAGATTTAAAAAAACATGAAACCTGAAATTCTTCTCCGACTAATCTTTGTAAATATTCTTGAATTTTCCAGCCTTGTTGATCCGCAATTATGATGATTTTCTTTATATACTTTTGTTTTGGAACTCCTTTACTTTTGTTGGATTCTTCAGTTTGAATGTCTCTATTTCGTTTTATTATCAGGTTTGACTGGTTGTTTTCGTTTAAGTTCTTGTCATTATTTTCTTGAAATTGCTCATTATATTCGTGAATTTCAATTTGTTCACCATCATCATTTTCATCACTGATATTTTCTGTTGTCTTCTCTTTACTTCTATTAATGTCACACTGTGCATCATTATTTTTTTCATAATTTTCATTTTCTGTCGTATTTTCATTACTTTGGCTTTTATCTAGGGAAGAAGATTTTTTAGTGTGTCTTCGCTTTCGTTTCCTACTGTATGAAGAGGGCGTATAAGCATTTTCTGTTTCTGTAGCCCGGAGTTTAGCCATTTCAGACAGACATTTTTGAATTTCTTGCTTTATATATAGGTTTTCTTCATTTAACCTGTCTATTTTCTGTAAAGCTGTGTCTAAATTCTTGCTCATTACTTCAATTCTCAAATTAGTAGCTATTAAATTCTCATTTACTTGGTTAGTATTTGTTAAGCTCCACATGCTTTCATCAAAAAGTGTAGTGTTCATTAAATCAGATTGAGATGAAGACCTTTTTCGTCGTAATGTAACGTAATTCGGTGATTCTTTATCCATTTTCTTATTTCTAAGAATTAATCTTTAAATTGAATGTGATCGAATCTATTTATCCATTCGTTTAATGTTATTATTTGTGAACGCATCCAAAATGTGAATTGGTAATATCAGTTTCTGAACGAAGCTATCAAATGTCAAAAACAGCTGTTGTTTGTGTCTGTGGGTTTTCTCGTAAATATTTTTACTTTTAATTGATAATTGTGCTGTTATTGGTTGATTGTTTTGGTGGAGATTCAATTTAGGACGGTTTGAAATGATGAAGTATGTGTTCTGGTTTAATTTTTTCACTATTTCAGCATGAACAGGTAAAATTTTTACTTCCTACCTCAATGTCCAGGTTAGGTTATCAATTTCACTTAGTTAGCACTTTGTAACTGCATAAATACACAATTTATTTAATTTTATTCGCCGTAGCAAGTGACAAGGGGTTTGTTTACTTCAACGGTCCACAGACCAGTCCAAAATTACATGTCTATAGAGAGAAGCAATAACCTGCCTTAGCTAGTATTTTATTATTTTCAATGCAAGTGCTCGTAAAGGCCCACTTTTTATGCATTAAAACCGAACAGAAAGTCGATTATTTTGCCCTAGGGCTTTATTATTTTTGTTTTTTTTTATTTATTTACAATGGTTGGCTAACTTGCAGCCTTTCCTGTTTACCATAAATGTTATACTTTTTTTTTCCACTGTTTAACGGCTCTGGATACAGTCCTTTTGAGCCAATCATAATTTAAATTTCACAAGATTATATTTGTTTTATTTCCTCACACTATGCATTGAAAAACGAAGTATGATACACGGGCGTAAGAGCAATAAATTACTCGGTTACCTTTAAAACACTCGCTACGCCCGTGTTTTAAATCGTCCTCGTAATTTATTCCTTTTCGCCCTTGTAGCATAAACTACTAACTCGTAAAAAAGCGTTACATAGATATAACGTAAGTATTTCATATTCAAATCTTCTCGACCTTGTGTAGTAAAAGACGATATTATACGAAATGGAAATTTTAAGTGAAATCTTCGGAGCAGCCGGCAAGGTAACATTGTTTAGACAGGAAAATTTGAACACTCTTTTTTAGCTCCGGCATTATGTTGTTTAAAGTTATCCATACTAAATTAAAACAGAAAAAATATTAACAATAAACGACAGAGACGGAGGGTAGATCGCTACGCTTCCTAGCCTGTCGTTATCGCTGCACCAACCAGTCATCCCGCGACCATGGCAGATGAAACTCTGCCGAAAATTCGGGAAAATATAAAAACCAAACACGGTGAGCCCCGCACTCCTAATAAAGAAAAAAATATTTTCTAACAAAATTTCATGGCAAGTTACGAGCATAGACAACTAGACTGTGCACTATTTTACTATCTTACAAATAAGGTTGTAATTGTTATGATAATGTTATGATTGTTATGATTCAAGCGAAAAACAAGCCGAGCAAGAAAAACACTAGCCAATCGTGTGTCCTTGTTTAGCAAGTTGCCCACGGAACACTTAAGTTGCCTGTATATGCAACGTGTAACAGAAAGGTGTAACCATATTTGAAGAGCTTATTTAGTCAATGGTATAGAACAACTTTTACTATGGAACAAATAAATAAAAAAAACTTACTTTTTCATAGAAAAATGCTATGCCGCTCGGCTGAAGGGCAGATATTTTTTTTTTTAGATTTTAAGGTTGTCTCGATAGTAAAAGTTGTTCTATACCATTGACTGAATACGTTCTTCAAATATGGTTACACCTTTATATACGTATGTAGTTAATAAATATATAATCAACTGCCAAATATGTGGACATATTAGTAAAAAAGGGACAAACGAGTGCTTTTGCCCCTCTTGCTCAGCTCGTTTTTCGTGTCATAGTGCACAGTCTAAATAGTTCTCTCTTTGGTTACGAGTAAGTAAGAGCAGTTTTACAAAAATAGTATTTTGTGCAACTGTGACATTAGGACACGAGTGCTTGTTTACGTTAAGTAACTAAGTAAGTACTTGTTAAGTGAGTTTCGTAATAGACTTCACGAGTTTCCTAATGACCATCAAAATCAATTTCACGAAAAATGAGAAAAATAACACTCGTCATAATATTGTTATGATACTCGTCATGATACCTAAGCTCATGGAATTAGTATGTAGATGCCTGCCTGAGAGGGAAGAGTATTGAGGGCGTGGGTTCAGAAATTAAGACAGATCGTTATCGCTTGTGATTGGTTCTCGCGCGCTGTTATAATAAATTTGGCAAACACAGTGCAGAATTGCGGTTTTATAATGAAATATTTTAAAATGTAGCAATGTAGGTACTTATAAAACCACTTTTGATGTAATACAGCTGTTTATTTAACAAACAATAAAATTAACTTAAATAACAATAAAATAATTTTAAAAAGGGGAGTAAAATTAATTAATCTAAACTAAACTTAAAATATTTACATAAGGTAGAAAATGCTGGCCAAATGATTGCCGTCGCCGGAAAGGGTGCTCAAAAGGCTGGCGGTGTTGCCATGCTGGATGGCCAGCGATGGCCAGGCTTATTCTTTGGCCAAAATACCAGGCGCGACGAAATTTCTTTATAAAGTCGCCGCGCGACCTTTTGATGTTGTAATTACCTTATTGCAGTATCAGTACCTAGTCAAGTATTTCATTAAATTAAGATTGAGGAGAATATATGCTATAATAGAAATCGAATTATTAGGATTTGTAGTTTGATTGGTTTATTTTCGAACACACAAATAATAATCTACATTGTCTTAACCCCACGTTGGGCGCCATGGTAACAATTTTCTTGTTCGCACAATTTGTTACATGGAAAGATAAACGTTTTATTATTCAGTAAATTAAAATATATTTCGCAATATATACATTTTCGTAGTCTTACGCTAATTCTTAATTTTTGTTTATTGTGATAACACTGATAATGTTGATGAGGGTGTATTGTTAACATATACCACTTTGGTCTGCGATTGTAAAACACAAAGTAAAGATTGTTTGTTTTTATTTCTCACTTTTCGCTTTGTAGAGTTCCGTTAAAAAAAAGGACATACTTATAGTGAAACCTCGCGGTGACTGTCTGTTCCCGTAAGTTCGACCTGACTCAAGAACCCACAAACTGATTGACCTGACTTATATAGAAAGATAATCAATGAGAACCCGGGCAAAATATGGGACATCTCCGACGTAGTTCCGTTTTGAATTTTCGTGTGCCTAGTCGAATGAAGTTAATTTTTAAGCAGTGTAAATTCTGTAATTATTCAGTATAAAGTCTTGAATAAAAAAAATACATCTTATATTAAAATTATAACGCCGATGCATTAAGAACTTATTTATCCACCTACAAATACAAATACAAAATTCTGTATTTACTTTACAAAATGGTCGTTTTCTGGGGTGGGACTCCCCTTTTAAGTTTTAAAAACCTGTATTAAGGGAGACCCGCCCTTTCTGCGGATCCAAATTTACATATTGGAAGTATTTAATTTATGCTTCTATTTAAAAAACTACATAATACAAAAGAAAAAGTAGTAAAGAAAAAGATTCTTTTTTACAAGGTCTTTCTCTGCTAATGAAATCACCTGCTTTACCATTCACTTCGTTTCCTTGTACAAAGCGTTACCAAAGATTGTTTCATTGCTACCTATTGGATTCCTCAACCCACAAATACTTTGTCGATACATGGCATATGGCTTAAAGATTAAATTAACGATGAATTTGAGAAAATATCTAAGAGCGTTTTTTTTTGCTGCGGCAATAAAAACGGTAAATTGCTAAATTGTTCATTGTTGGCTCAGTATCTCTTTTAGAAAATGTACTCGCTAAACTTTATCGCTTAGTTTGGGTCGTTTATATGATATGTTGCTCTTTTTCTCGAGTTATTCTTGTTGAGAATGTATATTTTGAGGGTTGCAAGTTGTAACATTTTCATTTTATGGGATAAAGGAGGCAGGGACTGAGGTTAAGGACTAGAGAAAGTTTTATTCGATTATATTTCGAACATTTTGCAAAGTAACTGTTTCAAAATTTAAATAATATCTTGTACTTGACTCATACCAATGCCTAAGCTTGCCCGAATCTGCTGGTAGGCTACTCTCCTATCAGCCTCTATCATGAAGTTATCTTCAGTTGTCACCGAAGAATATAGTATAGTACCTATGTTGTCGCCATGTTGTCGCTGTCGGAGGACGTCCCTCACGCAGATCATCTGTGAGATTGCTACGCCCACGTTGTAAACAATGGCACAGGATGGGGCTTCATCATTAAATGCCAATCGAAGTCTATCATAACTTTGTTGTTAACTAAGATCACAAAGAAAGTCGTAATAAATCATGGACCGATAATTTTCTCGCGTTAACTTCATCTTAAGGTGCTACAAGGACTTTTCAAATTTCCACGAATTTGAAAAAACAAATGACAAATGAATTCAGTTTACAACATTCATCAGGTTACCAAAGAGTTCTATATTCAAAATTTAAATAAATTTTTCATTGGCAATGTTTCTAACTGGCCAGTTCTAAAAAATTGTAGTGGGACCCACACCAAGTATGTTTATTAAATTGAATTAATTGTGTCTAATTAAAATCCATCAAAGACCGCATAATACTCGTACATAGCTTCCGTAAACCAGTATCTAAATCTAGATGTAAACTTGAAGAATTCATTATTTATCTCCCTTTGTCCGCCGCGGGTCGCCTCGACCCGACAACGTCGACGCAAATAATATATCTCAGATTCTTCAACCAGATCGCGGCACGAATGTCTTTATTTAGATAAATTCCAGATTCCTATTTCCTACCGAGATAACATGAGAATACCTCCAGACTATGCCTACTGATTAAAATAAAACAAACTTAGATTAAATAAACATGTAGTTTTACGTTTTTATTTTTCTAGCAGATTTCAGTTGAATGTAGCAATTGTACATTTTTGATGGAACATGTTCTTTTTATTGGTGAAATCCTTGTGAGAATTAAGTAGGTACACGGTGAAGAGATAAGACTATATTCGATAATATTATTTTTCATCTAGGTTGTAAAGCTAACCCTATAATATCTGCGGGTATCGTATTTGACCCTCATCATATTTTTATAGCCAGCAATAAGCTAGAGTATCCCCACTCCGACATTCAGATCTCATTCAATAAACAACTATCCTTCGGGCTGAAAGCCATACATTCGTGAATCCTAAGAGATCTGTCCAATTTCGTTATGAAGTTGAGGCCAACTTCGAAAAAGTTTTGCCAGAAATATTTCTTGGGGTTAGTGAAATTTATGATTTTCGAAAAATAAACTATTCATTAAAATATATTGTAATGTAGGCATAAAAGATTTGTAGAAATTTTTCTAAACTATTACTTACTCGAGATATACAGACGATTAGGTTCTCAGCCAGACAAAACGTGAATGGAATATTTATTCTTTATAGATTATTTTTTTACAAACGTTTCATGTGAATCTTTTATCCTTTTCTATCATTAGAAAGGTTACATAGATTTGTCTCGTGTGTAAAGTTTTCAGGCTGCTTCAGGCTCAGACGCGTTACCATGGCTACCATTGATCGGTGGCCATCTTGAATGCAGTCGTCTGCGAAGCCTCGTTTATTGACAATAATGTAGTTTTCACTTCCCGTTTACATACGCCCTCTTGAGGGTTAATTGTCAATTTAAAAGTAATCCTGCGAATATACTAGTATGTAAAATATTCCTTTTAATTTTCAGAGCAGTCTGTTCAGCGTGCTGAGCTTAAATAATAAAGGATTAGAGATCCCGTTTTAGATTAGAACGTCTCTAATTGCTTCTCCGATATAATTAAGTTAGACATGCCTGAATTTACTACAATGTTATTTCAGGTGAATTATTCTAGGTCTATAATTAATGTTGGAAGGTAAATTTTCTCTAGTATCTACGCCTACATTATAAGTTTTTTAGTAGAAGTAGATTCTATAACGACTTCAAACTTTTTGGCCGCCTGGCGTGCTCTAGAAGTCGGTACATCATAAGTCAACATCAAAGCGTAATTTTTTTTTCAAGTGCTCGTAAAGACCCACTTTTTATGCATCAAAACCGAACAGAAAGTCGATTATTTTGGACTAGGGCTTTATTATTATTATTATTTTTAATTTATTTACACTGGTTGGCTAACCTGCAACCTTTCCTGTGTACCATAAATGTTATACTTTTTTTTTCCACTGTTTAACGGCTCTGGATACAGTCCTTTTGAGCCAATCATAATTTAAAGTTCACAAGATTATATTTGTTTTATTTCCTCACACTATGCATTGAAAAACGTAGTATGATACACGGGCGTAAGAGCAATAAATTACGCGGTTACGTTTATCGTCCTCGTAATTTATTCCTTTTCGCCCTTGTAGCATAAACTACTAATATAAACATGTATTTTTTTTTAATGAATGATGTCGGTCAATTGATTAATAAAACTTTTTATTTGTACTAATAAAATAAATGCCTTTAAGAGGCCTGCGGAGCAATCATATTTCATACAAACTAAATACCAAAACCATTTGTAAATCATAGATATTTTTAAGAGCGGTTCGTAGCTAGATTGTGAAAAACCCACCTTTTCCCATCTAATCAAAACAGAATACTAAACCTTAAACAAAACCTTATTAACTATGTATTGTGTATGTTGCCATCGCAATGTTTCCACTGGTTTCTGTAAATTAGAATTTCAAGAATTTATTTTTTACAGAAACTAGTGTAAACATTGCGATGGTAATATACACAATACATAGGTGATAAGGTTTTGTTGAATAACTATTGAGTGAATTTTGAATTTAAGTGTTCTGTTACGATTAATTGGAAAAAGGCGGGTTTTTCACAATCCGGCTGTGAAACCGCTCTTAAGGTAGTGTGTGTTTATTCTGATTGCGTTACAGAATATCTAGGTTTCCAAATATATATTTTGAAAATACACTGATTTAAAGACGACATACATAATAAGCAATTTAAAATTTCCACAGCTAATAATAGCTTTTTATGTAATATAATAGCTTTTTTCTAATATTTCATATCAAAATCAGTGTTCTTATTTTATATACATTTGGGAACCTAGATATTCTGCAATATAATCGAAATAAATACACACTACCTTAAGAATATCTATGATTTACAAATGGTTGTTGTATGAACTAGGGTTGCTCCGCCGGCCTCTTAACTCAATTTTATTTATGATCAATATACCCATCAACAATAGCTCTTGCTAAGTAAAAGCTCGATGGTCGGATCCCAAATCGGATTATCACAACACCAACCTGCCTGTTCCCTATTACCAGCAGCGTTAGAGCCTTTGAGAAATTGAAAAGCTTTCTTAGAAGTATTGTACCTTGTAGCGAGATTAATAATATTATTGGATAAAAAATATATTTGTTACATCGCTTGATATACGAAAAACATTTTTAAACCATGGATGAAACAGGTTTTACGGTCGAGAAGGATAATTCGACAGACTATTTAGGGATGGTGCGAGGGAATATAGCAGTTATTGTCTTATATCACGAGTGGTTCCAAAAGTAAGGTATAAGATGACTTTTATCGATAAAGCCGAATTCATACTGATGACTCGGTAAGTGCTCAAGGTTCAATGTGAATTAATGTTTATGTAGTTTATTACACACTATGTATATTTATAATATTTTATATATTGTATTTATAGTAAGTATTGATATAAATTTTTATTTTGTTATTAAACTTGTATTATTCTTTGTATATTCTTCTTCTCTGTGTACACGTGTATGATTACTCCGTTTGTGTTACTTTTTCCTATTGTGATGGTTTTGCTGTCAGAAATCTCTGTTTAGAGATAAGCTCGCCAATGTGCATCTTTTTACTGTAATTTTGTTTATGTTTATATTTCCGTGTGTGTACAATAAAGAATAAAGAATAAAGAAATTCGTAAATTTTTTTTTCGTGTTCCCTACTAGCGCAAGTCCAGCCCCGAGTCTATTACTATGGGTTGTCAACATTTTATTTTGCAAAATTATCAAAGCACTGATCACTTACCAAGCATCCAGTATAAGGCTGCATAATTGGCTGCATAAATAAAAGTCACCTTATATATTATGTTATGGAGTGCTTATTGTTGTATCATAATTTCTTTATACTACCATTTCGATTCAAAGCTGCGTGGCAAGGAGAAAACTTTTTGATTAGAATGATATCCTTGGGTCAAAATACGTGTCAATAGTTTTAAAGTCAAGGAATACTTACTGCATTCCATTTAGAAAAAAAAAAGTATTTTGATTCAAAAGTATTTGTTTGCAATAATATGTGTATAGTATATAGATTTTACATAGTAATTATAAATATTTCACATACTGCCCCTAAATAACATAATGTTTGACATCAGGGAACTGTTTTATGACCTATAAACATAGATTCGATAATTTAGAAAAACAATATTTCCAAATTTTTCATAAACTTATACCATGCAGTTCATCTACTTATATCAAAAAATACAACGAAAACCCTGAATTTTAACCTCAAAAGAGCGCATTAATTTTGTAAAACAAACGATTCCACGAGGGCATTTCAGCACTTTTCAGCGACCACATAAAGCCTAAATCCGCTACTTCACAATTTTCAGGTTTAAAACTTTGTGACGTCTGCAAAGTTATTTTCCCAAGCGTACATTTGAAGAGGATTAACGCATAAACTGACATTGGGTACAAAAGTTTTGAGGTAAGTTAAATTGTCGTTTTAGACTGATTTACTCGTAGGTCACTCTGATTCTGGAAATTAAATAAGTGTTTACTTACCCTGCGTTCCGAAATAGAATTATATCGCTAAAATCGATTACGAAAGTAGTATAAAGTGAATGGCTTATGATCCATTGTAATTCTATTTCGGACCGCAGGGCTAGTAACACAAATCTGGCACTATTTTTTTGTTATCACATCGTATGCGTAGGTTTGGTCAAATTTTCCGTTACCTATTTTCTTCAACTCTGTTCCTATGAACAAGGAAATAATATAACGCCCTCGTGAGCGTTCAATATGTGCATTACTTGGTAAAATAACAAAAATGTACTAAAATTCGGTGCACATTCAAAGTCCTAGTAACTCAGTAGCGCACTTGTCGTGAAAGAGAGGTCACAGGTTTTAATCGTGGCCCGGGTAATTTTTTCAAAATATTTGTTTTTTTGTTTCTAATAACTGATCTTTTCTGGTTTTTAATGCCATTGGCGTAGCCAGGTAAGGGCGGGGGTAGGCACGGCTCCCCCAGAAAACCGGTGCCCCCTCAGAAAAATCAATCAAGTATTATTTAAGTTTCAACCAAGCAAGTATAAGCTTGACCGACTCCACGTTAACTTGATTTAAGGAAATTTCATATTTAAGTTTTAAATGAGTTTCAATTCCTATGTAAGGAACCATAATTATGAACAAAACCAAATTTGTGTCAGGCTGGCCGCTACTAAGCTCCCCTGCGTCCCACCATAAAACAACACATAAATAGTTAAAGTATCCAAAACGACGGATTTCGCTATAAAACATTTGAACCTATTTTCTTTATACGTTGACCTTGAAATTTTTCGAGATAGCGGGTTGCCAAGATACAAAATACATGTTCATACATCTGCTTTCACAAACCAAGCGACTGAAATATGCAGACCTTACCAGTGACGACGTTCAGGGTTCAGGTAGTGAAATTTAATATTTAATTCTCGACCTGAAGGGTGTGGTGCGGTCAAGGGTAGGCTCTGAGTCTGCAGCCTGCACCCAGTGCAGCAAAATTACTAGCCAAGCCGAATTATATTTTAAGTGAAGAGCAAAAGGTCGGGTTTCAGGTGGGAGGTAGTAAGCTCAGAAATTATTCCGCATTTCATGCTGAAAGCCACTCTTCTTGGTTAAAGAGTGACTTTGTTTGCAAAATTGCGGATAAATTTATTTTGTTTAGACATGCTGCTCTTTTACTTGAAAATAATTTTAATACTAAAAAGGATTTAAAATGCGCTTTGAAATTGTTTAGTCAAAGCGGAATTTTGCTACTTTGTATGCAATAGTACGATCAAATTAAACTAGACCGCTATAGTATGGGAGTTGACTTAATAGTAGATTACGCACTAAGGTAATAAAGCAGTGTCTTACGTCACGGGCGGCATATTGAACCCTGAGCGTAACGAGCGTAGCGAGGGAGTTATATGGTGAGTAAAGCGAGGGGTTCAAGCTGCCCAAGACAAAGACAGGCTTTATTCCAGAGGAGCATACTCTACTTTTCACACCTTCTGCGAGACAATATAAAGGTCGACATTTCTTATCAACATTAATAATTCAATAAAATTCACTGACAATCACAGCACCAAACACCGTCTTTTGTTTCACATTCTTTGTAAACGCTTTTTTCTTTTTGTTGAATAGGCTATTTGACTAATTTCGGACGTAATTTTAAATGATTATTTATAATTAACGCACTTCTTTGATATTTCCGAGAAATTTTACTGTTTTATTAATAAAATAAATATTTAAGTTTACGTTTTAAAAATCGCTCCGAAAACGATGTTTCTGTAATGGCGCTGGTCACGTGACACCCGTGACGTCACACGCTAGTAAACAAGTTCACATAACCTCAACAAAACAGTGCACCTAAGTGAATTCTCATTACAAAATTTATCCAAAATTGACCAAAAAGTGCTTCACAGATCGAATTTAACACTTAGAAAACATAAAATGCAAACAACAATCAGTCTAGGAATCCATGTTTACTTGCATGTGACGTCACCATGAGTTGCCACCAATCACAGAGCGTTCGCGGCACATTGCCGTCACAGATAAGATATTTTAAAATATTATATTTTATTTCGCGTAATTTGCAAAAAATATGCGTAATTTAGTTTAAATAACGTGAAATATGTCTTTTTTAGGCTATTATCTGATAGGATGACCACAATTTGTAATGTATTTTCAATGTTGTCAAATAGCCTATTCTGCTTATGGTGGCCAGTTCGATTTTCGAACAAACCTCTTTACGATCCCATATGGGCATTTGTTTTCCACGAGTTTCCACACGAATTTGACGTTCCAAATTTAAATCACTTTAATCCCTAGGGATTTTCATATAACTTTATATCCCTTGAGATATAATGCTTTACTTTACGTTGAGGTTGCATGATATGTAATCGGACATTGTCGAGCAGGTGGTGTGAAAACTCATTTAAGGAGATTACTGTCGCCAAATAAGCAGCTCGATGTTTGTCGGTACGAATATTGACGAAAACGACATTGAAATAACGTGCATATTAGCGCTCATTGCAGAGTGGCTGTTAAAACGCTCGCTGCGTCCTTGATAGGGCGAAATAGGAGGAAATAATATTTTTCACATGTTCAGAACTTGTACGTCACTTCGGAGATGAACTTCACGATAGAAGTCCCGCAGATCAAGACATTTTCGTATTTAGTACTTGACAATGAAGTACTTTGACAGGGAAGTTTTTTCGTGAAAGGATAAGCTTAAGACCTGAATAGGATAAGACTTGATCTGCGCATTTGTTGACAGATTTTTTACGTAGGATAATTTGATTTTTTTATTAAATACAAATTGTTCTTTAATCGTTTATTATTTAATTTTGTTAATTGTTAATTATTCAAGATAAGTTCATGTATATTTCATCGTAATAATGTAAATTGTTATTATATTACTTGTGAGCGATTGCGCTGCCATCACTGTTTTATGGCCGCCATTAATTCCTTCCTCTTGAAAAAAGGTGACTTAAGACATATCCACTTAAATAATTTAAGGTTGTATATCTGACACAACTTGCTGCTTTTTTCAAAATAACGAACACAAATTTCATAGAAAATCAATTTCAGAATCGGCCTCCAAACTCGTAGAGGGACTACAAAATTAGCAAACTTCATGAGGTAAAGTTGGGCATTGTCTTAGTACAGTCAGGACCAAATATATATATACATCATAAACGGCCAAAAATAAGTATGCATGAGGTTACATTAATATAAATACCTACAGAGTATTTGAATTTAGAATTTTCGAACGCCATGTGATCAGTCCCCGTGGTATAATGTTTAATCGCGCGCGACGCAACTTAGTTGAATCACAAGTGCGAGGAGTGTGACACTATGTTTTTGCGATTAATAAGTATGCCATGCTACGGGACCATGTGAGATCTTGTAACGTCCACGATGACGACGACGACAAGTAGACGTTGCCATATTTATTCTTATGTTCCCTTCGGATTGATTATTTTAGAGATTCCAAAAATTTATAGATTACTAAAATTAGAATACATAATGATTAGAATACTCAACTGATGCCGGGTCCGGATCGGACCCGTAATACTCGTATATCTTGAGCAGTTTAATTTTGCAATGTAAAGTATTTAATTTAATTATTTATTGCTATATATTCATAAAACAAGTGAAGCTTTTCAAAAGTCAATATATTTTGTAATATAGATTACAAAAAGTTATAGATATGATTAAGATATGAACAGTCTAATTACTGTAAGATAGGTATTATTTGAATACACCGACATGTACAAATTAATTGAAAAACTAGTATTGATAAACTTTAAAAAAATCTAAAATCCTATACGGTTCGGACTGAACTCGAGGAACTTTAGGTACATTATGAACAGAAAATGATTTATCCCACAAATTTATTTAGAACTTCCTGACCGGTTTCGCCTTTTTGGCATTATCAAAGGAATTATTACAAGATCGTGTCGATTCGGCGCAACACAACTTAACTAGTTAATTTGACAGAACTAACCTTATGTTGAGCGTCCCCTCTGTCTTTTCGATACAGAAAGAAAAAGACAGAACGCTCAAACCTATTGAGAAAGTAGAATGTGTAACATACCTTGGTACAATTTATACTTGCGATTGTCGGCACTTGGTGAAACTTGGAAAGCATATTTAATAAAACTCACTTGTACACTAATTCACATATTTAATTAATAGTTATACACCCAACCGGTTTCGAATAATTAATTCATTTTCAAGGGGTTTTATTTTTTTATTTCTGAATTACTGTAACTACGTGCTGTAAAAACCAATATTATTTTTGTAGTATTATTTTTGTACAAAAATAATATTGGTTTTTACAGCACGTAGTTATAGTAGTTCGGAAATAAATAAATAAAACCCCTTGAAAATGAATTAATTATTCGAAACCGGTTGGGTGTATAACTATCAATTACATAAATGTGTGAAATAGTGTACAAGTGAGTTTTATTAAAGATACAACATACCTTGGTGTTAAAATCGATTTTAGCTTTTCCTGGTCTCATCACATTGATTATATTTGTAATAAGTTAAGAATACTACTCGGTAAATTTTATCATTTAAGTTTTAAAGTTCCTGTTAGTACACTAAAATGTTTATATTTTACGTTAGTAGATTCCATTTTGGGCTATGCTCTCGATTGTTATGGTTTAACATTTAACACGTACATAGATAAGCTTGAAGCATTGCAGATTAGATTTTTAAAATTACTCGTTAATAAAAAAAACAAAAATAATTGTAAAGGCGATTACAAAAAATTATTTATAATATGTAAAATACTCCCCGTTAGTTTAAAACATAAATACCTGTTGTGTATAAACAACCATAGTAATCAAGAGCATAATCTATCATTAATAAATCACAATCATGGCACACGCTCGATTTCCAAGGGTAAATTTGAAGTACCTAAAGTAAATAACTACTTTGGTGACAGGACTTTAAGAAAACGCCTACCATATCTGCTAAATAGTTTACCCGAGAAAATTCGAAACGAGCCAAATAAATATAACTTTAGGAGGTCTCTTAAGAAGTATCTTTTAGAGACACTCAATAATTAATCATAAACAAAGTAATATTTTTTCTTTTTTTCTTTAATATTTTAATTTTAAATAATAGAAAATTATTTATTTATTTTTTGTTACTCACGAGACTCATTTCTGCAGTCAAACTGTTCATACAGATTTGCAGGGCATTTGTTTTAAATATAAGATTTGTTTCCTGTTTAATAATTTAAATAAAAAAAAAAGTTTAGTCTTGTCAAATAAGTCGTGTTGCGCCGAATCGACACAATTAAAAAGTTTCCATCCATTCATCAGTTTCGATCCATTCATCGCATTGAATAATACACTAACACATTTTAGGTGTCAGGTAAATTTAAGGAAGTTTAGGAGACTGCTTTCCATATTCAGTCAAAGCCGCTTATTGGTTTATCGAATTGGTTTCGCATTCAGAAATTCTGGATGGAACGATCCATTGGGTTATTAAATAATCAATTTTGTACATGTTCCCTTTGTTTTACTAACCTAGTTGTAAGCCTAATGCCAAATTACAGCTTTCTAGTACTAAGTATCTAAGTGTTAGGCTAACACTAACCTACCAATGGTTTTTTAATCCGAAAATAAACAGTCATTTATTTATTTATTTATTTATACCTATATAAATACTACTTTTGATTATAAAATCTTTGTTTTAAGTTATAGTTTTGCCATGTCCGCCCGGCTTAGCTCAGAAACTTAGTACTAGAAAGCTGTAATTTGGCATGGGTGTACGCCACATGTAAAAAATGTTTGTACGGTACCTCCCCTACACTTATAAAGTGGGGATGAATTTTTTTCTCTCGTCTTCGTTGGATAGGTCGTTAAAAGGGACATCGAACCTTGATACTGAGCACTTACCGAATCTTCAATATGAATTTGAGTATGTATATAAACTAATGTGACCTTGTATAGAAACAATTACGAACCAACTAAAACCTCCACTGTCAGACTAATTTTATTAAAACAATAATATTATATGATTAATACTTGCGATTGTCGGCACTCGGTGAAACTTGGATAACAACACGTTGAATAATAGTACATTGTTCACAGAGGGAAGAACGGGGACGATTACCAACACACGGGTTGGGAATCGCACTTTCTACCGAGTGATACATAGTGCTTTATACTACACCTACGAGGAAAATAAAAGACAAATTATGTTTAAAAACACTTGTACGTATCCACATAATCTAATATACGAGTAGGTACCTACTTTCCACACCTGTGTCAGGTAAAGTTACTCTCAGCTTTCATTAGATAGAAGCTAGCTAGTAATTTTACAGATTTAAGATTCAGATAAAACAAAAAAGCGATTCGCGCGTGATTTTAACGTTTAGATTTTTTTGATAACATCAGTAGGTAACAATTGATATACTATGACAAACTTCTTGGTAGGTAACCTAATTTAATCATATTATGCCAAAATACAAAAAGTTTATATGTCCGAGTTCGCAAAATGATACTGACCACTTACGTCAATTACTTTTTCTGCCCGCTCAAGTACGTTAACAATGGATTTTCATACACTTTTTCCGCCCGCATATTTGTACAAAAAATATAAATAAAATAAATGACAGCAATGACGTATTTTCTGAATCGTTTTCAAAAAAGCAAGAAGGTACTTTCCGAGCAGGTGTAGTGTAAATACACTTGCACTCGACAGTGACAGTGACAGTGACAAAAATAAAATTCAAGATTGTCATGCAGTTTTGTTTGGCAACTTGTTGGTTTGATTTGCCTGAAGTAGATTTTCCTCATGGTTTGTTTAAGATCATTTTGTAAACTGGTTTTTATTACTGAATAAAGATATTATATATTATTATTATTATTAACTATCTCACACCTGTCATAACATATGTTTATACCTAAAACTATGTACTTATCTACATAATTTCACCTTTCGCAACTACAACGTGTTGCTCTATGTAGAGATAAGGCGCGTACACACGCGATAACGACTGCAGTACGTACACGGTTTGTTGCGTTTTGCTCTTTTCGTAATACGGCATGTAGTTACATCAATATAAGGTGGCTTGGCTTTGCATTATATAGCCAAATTCATACTGGACACTCAGTGACGTTGTGGAGACCAATACTTTCTGTGAAAAAGGCAAAATAAAAATTTAGGATTCCCATACTAATTGATACGGGGTTGTTCATAAATAACTGTCTACACAACTTGTATTTAAACACTTGGTATTTTGCAGAAAAATTATGTAAACACTTGGTATTTTGCAGAAAAGGGTAATTGGAACTTGGTGCTGACCACTTACCGAGTCTCCAGTATGAATTTGGCTATATAATTCAAAGTCATTTTATATTGGTGTACCCACAATATAATATGTCGGTGTTATGAAAGGGGCAAAACGCAACAAACCGTGTACGCACTGCAGTTTTTTGCGGTCATCTCAAATATAAGTCACAATGGGTTCTCAAAGGGTAAAATGTTACCTATTTGTATCCCGTGAAATCAAAAATGTCTGTTTACATACCTAGCGTGCTATAAGTGCTTTTAGATGCTGAGATATCAGAAAGGTATTTAAATTTTAATAGAGTAAAATAAAATTCAAGATGGCCGCTGGTTCCTTCAAAAAAAAAGCTATGGCCCAAGTAGTATGCAGATATATTTATGCTAAACGGCTCCATTATTAGGACAGACCCGTTATTTAACTAACATAATATAGCAGCTTTAGTTAAAATATTGTTAATTTAAACTTCGTATACGCAAAATAATCCTAAAAAATATCTCTATAACTTTATATTTAACCTTCAGAATAGAATACGTCTTTAAATTAATAATACTTAATAAAACCTGCGAACTGCTTTGAAGATTCCAAATCCATGTATCCAAATTGTATTCATCGTTTTTTGTTGTACCTGAAACAATTAAAACCATCTATATTATATTGCATACAAAAGAGTAAATGTATTTTATTCTATATTAAACAAGGCAAAACAGAGGGGACGAAGTGAAACAGAACCATCTTCTACAATAGATACATCCCTTAAGTTTAAGGTATTATGGGCTAGATTTCCTTGACTACAAGCAGAGGGCAACGTCCTGATCACCACGTGCGCGGTTATCAGTGCACGGCGGTGTCGAGTTATACGGGTTCATTGAGCAATGTGGACTTAGCTTTAGATACATCAGTTAAGTAATTAGAAACATGGCGAGAAGAATTTTTGTACCCGAACCGTAAAACCGACTTGTAATAAGTGTGTAATAATATATTACCCACATAAATTTATTATTTCATATTTTTATATGAAAATATATGAATATTTTTCATTTCATTTTAATAATAAGATCTTCTTCTTAGCATCTCGGGATCTCTTTTTTTATGGGTAGTGTATCCGCCGCCGCTTTGCGCTATTAAGGCTTGAATAAGCGTGGCTTTGGTAAAATTGCGTATATTTAGCTCGATTTGTAGGCCAAACTGGCTACTAGAAAATTCTGGGAAATATATATGTACTTAATCATGTTTTTCTGACGAATTAAGCCTTTATGGATTATCGAAATTTTATATCTTTACTCAAATAAATATATATCTGTAGGTACCTAATTTCATTCTGTACATTCAATTCACTCGGACACGGAATATGCGTTTGAAATGAATCTTTCACACAATAAAAGATCTCATTATTATCTCCAAAAGAGCCTTACTACTTTATTTCTGTATGTCCTAATTGGAGCCACGTTTTCAAAATAACTGAAGTTTTGCGTGCGCGGCATCTGATTAGAGCAGGATAGAGAGTTAAAAAACAAACGCGTTAGAGCGGGACCGAATTTTAGCATAGTGCAGCCCCTTAACTGGTGGTTTGTGAGACAATAATTAATGTTTTAGATAATAATTGTGCCGATTCAGTGTAACACTTAGTTAACAGGACTAAACTTAATTTAAGCGTGTTGTCTTCTTCTTTCTGTATATAAAAGACAAAGACAGGACGCTTAAAATAAGGTAAGTCCTGTCAAATAAGTCGTGTTACATCGTATTACATAATTAAAATATGTGACGGATTAACTTACATAAAATTTATTTGAATAATTAATACACAAGTACAAAAGTACAGGTCAGGCACGAGTTTTTTTTTTTATAAATATGCTTTCAGAAATCTTTCTCTACTACCTTTTGTTCAAGTCGAGATACATGAATTTGATAACTCGTCTGTCTCCAAGATATGACATATTTTCACCTCCTACGGTACCAATGATATTCTAAATATTTAATTGGTCTTTAACACTTTAATTTAACACTTCTTTCAAAGTTGTACTTATCATATTATATTTATATATATATACAACTCGTAAAAGAAAAGTGTAACCATATTTGAAGAGCTTATTCAGTCAATGATATAGAACAACTTTTACTATGGATGGAGCCAACCCTGAAATCTCGAAAAAGAAATCTGCCCTTTCATACATTTCGACCGAGCGGCATTGCATTTTTATATGAAGAAGTAAAAAATTTTTTTCGACATAAGGCTTTGTTCCATAGTAAAAGTTGTTCTATACCATTGACTGAATAAGCTCTTCAAATATGGTTACACATTTCTGTTAGACGTTCTATGTGTGTATATCACACACGTCTTATTTGGTGCCTTTTAAAATAATTATTAGAGTTCATTTTAAATAACTGGTAAACTGAAAATTGATAAATTATGAATATGTTAAACAGGCTTTTCTAATTTTCCTGTTATACGCATAGGGTTTTATGCTTTTGCCTAAAACAAATACAGCCTTTGTGCACTTTGAATGTTGTAAAACTAGGTATTTACTTTGTAAATAATAGGTCTTTACATATGAAAATGCCGAAATTTTCTTACAGATTCATGAGTTCAATGGCTGTAATTCATTAGCTATTTCTATCATTTGTTTTTGGTTAAAAAGATGATTTTAAGGTTTTACATCTACGAATTAAAATTTGTTTTTATTGTCAGTTTGATAACCACAATCAAAATTTCAATGACGGTTCGCCCTAAATGCCATCCATTTCCATGACAAGATTCGTAATATTTTTTTACAGCTGACACTTTTTGAAAATTTAATCAATGTTACAGTTAGCTTAATGTTGTCGTATTCATACAAAAATGAAACTACATAATTTGGATTCGTCATTCCTAAAAAAAATGCAAAAATGTTATTAGTACTGAAAATTGAGTTTCCTTTAAATTTTCTATAGACAACGGCAATTTCATATGTAAAGACCTATTATAATGTGAATGAAAGGCAGACGAAATACCTAAATCTACATCACACAAAGAAAGGGCTATTTATATAATCTACACACGTAAACACTTTGCAGACTTCTATTTTCATAGAAAAGAAATAAGAAAATAAGGGTAGAACATAAAGACTCGTTTAAAACTTTTTCTTCTCCAGTTTGTCAGCAACATACAGCCAGCTGTTTCAGTTGCACAACTTTCAGCTGCGAAACAGAAGTTGTCATTTTTAAAACATTCTGGCTTATTATTTCATTTTCGTTATTAGAAACAAACAGTTTTGTGTATTTAAATCAAATCAAATCAAGTCAAATCATTTATTGAAAGACCAACTATGGATCACAAATTTTGTTAGTAAACTTAGTCTAGTCCTATGCTAAGTGTTAGGTCACATTGAAATTATTAATTTTAGAGAAGACAGGTCTGTCTACTGCCACATGAATACTGCAGCAGTGATTCATGTAACAGCAATCAAGCCTGTCCGCTATCATGGCCAGGATACTGTTGTTGCTGCCGCGCGCTCTGCGCACCAGGGACGCGCACCTTTTTCTCATAGTGGCATGAAAACAATCAACTCGCGCCTCTGCAAACATGCCTGAGGCACTGCAGTGTCGCGGCAACCCCATCAGCATCCTAAACGCATTGTTGTATTGAACACGAAGGGCATTGTAAGCTTTCTGAGTGTACTTAGCCCACAGGCTGCACGCATAAAAAGAAGTGCAAAAGGCCCTAAAAAGGGTAATCTTAACATTACTTGATGTGCGCGCAAACCTGCGAGCCACCATGTTTGCTCTTACTGACAATGCCCTTCGCACCCTCTCAATATCTTCATCATCTTTGAGGTCGGCGGCAATTATATGCCCAAGATACTTGAATTTCTCAGAACATTTAAATAGTTAGAAAGGCCTTGGAGTTGTATGCGTACCAGAACCTTTGTCGCCTCACACCCACAGGCACACACCTTGTCGTAATTGAAATACTATCAAAACTTTAATCCAAGTGGTTGTTCTTTCTACGCACAACAAATGACTTATATCGAACACTTATCAAATGAAAAAACTACCGTATCTCTGTGTAAAACGGTGTATTTTTCAAACAAACGATTTCATTTACGACGTTTTAGTTTTGATACCATGTGGCCATTATAAACCTACCGGCTTTAGGTGGTTGATAACTTGACCGGAGCGGTATTGCAAACTTAATATTAAACACAGTCTGATTATATGACGTGATGATTTATTGCTAGGGATGGGAACAGATGTATTTTCTTAACGTAAAACTTCGACTAACTTTTTTTATAATCAATCGAGAAACCAATTTGCTATGAGACAATTTGTGTGTTGTTTTTTTTTCTATTTTTATTATCTTGTTTTACACATTTTAGAAAAATGGTTTTAACGTGTATTAGGTGTATATAAGGTGATTTCATTGATATAGCCAAATTCATACTTAAAACTTTGTAAGTGATCAGTAATAATCATAATATATGGTCACGACATGAATCCCCGAGGGGGTATCAGAGGTATTCCGAGTGTGAACTGTAAAATGCAAGTTACAGTCCACACTCGGTATAACCGCGTTTCACCGACGAATATATTGAGATTTAACGTATTTTAAATTATATTATGGTAGCTTCAAAATAATTGGATTTTTCATAAACATTCTTATGGAAAATCCCATTTCAAAGGAGAATGGGCGTTTTGGTCCATACCACCAATACACTTGTGTTAGGTGACATAAATAGGTGTTATAATAACATTCGAGAAACCGTTAACAGTTACTCCAAAATCGATCGGGTAACTGTACAATCAAGGAGAAAAGTTTTCATATAAAATGTATGAGAAAATATTTAAAACCGTACAAGTGTGTGTTTATTTACTCTACGGTGTAATTCTAAGCTATGCATAAGTATAAATACTTATTTTTCAATATCTATCAAATATTTGTACAGTCGAGAACAAAAGTTTTCGGGTGAAATGTATGAAAAAACATTTGAAAGTGTAAAAGTGTATTTTATTTACTCTACAACGTAATTCTAAGCTATGCATATGTATGTCTAAAAAGTGTATAAGTGTCTGTTTATTTACTCTATATGGTAATTCTAAGCTATGCATATGATTAAATACTTATTTATCAACATATAAGAGGCATCTGCACAGTCTTGACTGTCTTCCTTGGAAGTGTGGGTTTATTTACTCTTCAGTGTAATTCCAAGCTCTTTTTTTCTATATATTTTGTAAAAACCTTTAGTATATTATACCAACTCTGATACTGTAACTACTGTAAATATATATTTAAGATATGCATGCATGGCTTAGAATTACCCTGTTGGATAATTAAACACACATTTATATACTTTTAAATATTTTAGCAAAATCTTTATTCCTTGACTATACAGATTCCCTATATCTTGATAAATAATCAATTGGACATGTGCATAGCTTAGAATTACCCTATAGATTAAATAATCACACACTCATACATTTTTAAATATTTTATCCCAAAGCTTTTGACCTCGTTTGTACATTTTACCCTATATATTTTGATAAATGTTTTCAGACATACATATACGTAGCTTAGAATTACATTGAAGAGTAATTAAAACACGCTTTAACACTTTTTATTTTTTTTTCATACATTTCACACGAATACTTTTGTTCTCGACTGTACAAATATCTCATCTATTTTTAAAAATATGTATTTATGCATAGCCAAGAATTACACCGTAGAGGAAATAAACGCACACTTATTCACTTTTAAATATTTTCTCATACATTTTATATAAAAAAAATTCCTTGCTTGTACAGTTATCCGGTCGATTTTGGGGTAACTGACAACGGTTTCTCGAATGTTATAAAAGTTTTATCTTAAATCTTAATTTAAGAATATCGCTCAAGGAATAAAAAACGTCTATCGATTGTGTGACACCACGATACGGCACAACACTAGCGAGCAAGTTTGACAAGTAGGGAGAGCATACATTACTTGTTTACTACATCGTAGCCAAAATTGTGAGCGTACATTGCCGGTAATGTATATTTTTGTTGTCACCATGAGTAAATTAGTTATTTATCTAAAATTCTCATATTATACAAAGTTTTTATAATTACAGGTGAAAGGAAATATCTCAATTTTTCCGGTTTGCTTTCTTATTCGTGATTCTGCAAGTAATTATTGCACAAGACGGCATTTCTCTTTAGATTAGGCAGAGCTGTTCACAGAGTCACGGTTCGCGTGCGACTATGAGCAGCGATCGCGTGTTTCGGTTTAAGTATTGATGTTCAACAGTAGTTGTGGCGCGCGTGACACGCCCACTTAGCCTTTCTATTTGATTTAAATGTTCTGTGTTGAATTTAAACACCCTCTGTAGTTCGACGTTCATTTAAGTGGAAAGAGAAGTATTAAAAAAAAAAAACTCCTCGGGACAGGATTTAAACCTGCAACCTTTTTCGTGCTTTCCCAAATGAGCTACCGACCGAAGTAACTTTGTGATAGGTATGTCGTCGTCAGATCGTGGTAATGGGTATATAATAAGCATATAATGAATTCGCTTAGATTAAATTATGTTAAGGTGTCTTACAGTGGCGTGCACAGCACTTTTTTCCGGAAAAGCAATCAGAAGATCAAATTCGACAATAAAAAAATTTAAAAAATTTAAATATCACTTTCAAAAAAAAAAGTTTGTATGAAAATGTTCAAACTATTTTTTTCAAAGTGTTATTTAAAATTTTCCTTATTTTTATATTGTTAATCTTGACCTTCTGATTGCTTTTCCGGAAAAAAGTTCTATGCACGCCACTGGTGTTTTAATTCGAAAATTATTTCGAGATTTAGGTTTAATAAGCCGTATTTTCGAACTTTTGGTCTAAAAAACCTCATGATGATGAATATTTTTACGAAAAATGCCTTCGTGTGACGTCAATTGAGAAATGGCTGTTTAGAAATGTGTCCTTTGCTATCAAGATAAATTTAAACAAATCTGATAACAGATGAGTAGACAGATAGAGATAGACTACTTTTTTCATAAGCAATCACAAATCACAATCAGTATAATTTCTAAAATTCTCAAGTGACGTCATATCGGACAATTCTTTAAAATATCATAAAAAATTTATGGTTAATTTATATTCCAAAATAATGAAAACTATGCCCTAAAATGGCGTATGTTCTCTGAAAAAAAAATTAAAAAAAATTTTAGAAATTAAGCTATGGGAATTCTATCCAAACTAAAAACAGGCTCCTCCTCACTCCGCTTCGCTCCTTTCCGCTCGTCGTCGCATTTATTTTTGACTTTTTGTTGAAAGACTTTCGATTCCATACTTCATGATATACCCAATTCCACGATCTGCCCACGCCATATATACAGTCCATAATACGCTACGACGTAGCAAGCAGAATTATCATCTACGCCACCGTAGCCGTTGGCAATATACGTGTAGGTATTGAATACAAAAACATTGTAAATAGTCGTATCCTCTACGAAACACACAACTTAAGATGTGTTTTTAAAAGCGTGTTTTAAGTTTGTGCGCCCATACATTTACAACGTAATGCATAATAGTAGTTTATGCTACTAGGGCGCAAAGGAATAAATTACGAGGACGATTTAAAACACGAGCGTAGCGAGTGTTTTAAACGTAACCGAGTAATTTATTGCTCTTACGCCCGTGTATCATACTACGTTTTTCAATGCATAGTGTGAGGAAATAAAACAAATATAATTTTGTGAACTTTAAATTGTAATTGGCTCAAAAGGACTAGGTATCCAGAGCCGTTAAACAGTGGAAAAAAAGTATGACATTTATGGTACGCAAGAAAGGCTGCAGGTTAGCCAACCATTGTAAATAAATTAAAAAAAATAATAATAATAAAGCCCTAGGGCAAAATAATCGACTTTCTGTTCGGTTTTGATGCATAAAAAGTGGGCCTTTACGAGCACATGCATTGAAAAATAACAAAATGTTGCCGGAAAAGCCTAACTGTCAATAAACTATGTTCGCGAAATGCCATAAATCACTTTTTCACACCACCTACTCGACAATGTCCAATTACAATACATATCATGCAACCTCAACGTAAAGTAACGCATTATATCTCAAGGGATATAAAGTTATATGAAAATCCCTAGGGATTAAAGTGATTTAAATTTGGAACGTCAAATTCGTGTGGAAACTCGTGGAAAACAAATGCCCATATGGGATTGTAAAGAGGTTTATTCGAAAATCGAACTGGCCACCATAAGCAGAATTCAACAAAAAGAAAAATAGCGTTTACAAAGAATGTGAAACAAAAGACGGTGTTTGGTGCTGTGATTGTCAGCGAATTTTATTGAATTATTACTGGCTTTTTATTGTCTCGCAAAAGGTGTGAAAAGTAGAGTATGCTCCTCTGGAATAAAGCCTGTCTTTGTCTTGGGCAGCTTGAACCCCTCGCTTTACTCAGGACTCTATATAACTAGAGTCCCTCGTTACGCTCAGGGTTCAATATGCCGCCCGTGCTTTATTCCCTTAGTGCATAATCTACTATTCTTTAATATCTGTAATTCAAAAATAAGAAGAACCATCTTAAGTTGTGCGTTCCGTAGAGGATACGTCTCGTTCCCCCTTAATGTGACGAAATAAAAAAAAAGATTATTTTAATTAACGTTAACCTCAATATAAGGTACGTTAATGAGTGGCCAGATCAAAGGGCGAACCGCGACGTAATTGGCCGAAACGATGATGTAGTGACATACCAAGTTATCAAAAGGTCTTGCAAAACAAAAATAGCCCTTATTGCCTTGTGTTAAATGGTTAGAGTTTGAAGATCTTTTATTGCGCACTATGCGCTTGCGCCTAAATGCATGCTGGAGTGACAAAACAAAGGCAGTAATTGTAGAGATGTCGCAATTAATTAAATCAATGACAATCTTTGTCACGAATTGTTACTTTACAACATTGAGAAAGAAGCGATAGAAATCTTTAATACTTACATAATCTAAAAGTATACTTAAAGTACGAAGCATTTTTCTTATATGCATAAAAACCAGTTAAATTAAAAAAAAAACCGGCCATCTATAAAAACGGCAAAAAAACATGTCTCTTGTTTGAGAGCCCCCTTAAATATTTATTTTATTCTGTTTTTTAGTATTTGTTGTTATAGCGGCAACAGAAATACATCATCTGTGAAAATTTCAACTGTCAAACTATCACGGTTCATGAGATACAGATACAGCCTGGTGACAGACGGACAGACAGACGGACAGCGGAGTCTTAGTAATAGGGTCCCGTTGGATACCTTTGGATACGGAACCCTAAAAAGAATTCAGGTGAGAAAGTTTTCCCAATATTAACTATATTATACGTTAAATAATAACCATATTTTACGTTAGATAAAGCCAACCGTGCCTTTATTTACGTGCAACAGGTGCATGAGTTTCATATACCTATAGAAATGTTTTTTATCTTTATATTTTAATCATTTCATACGTGAGTTGGATAATGTGGTGATTGACTCTCGTTATCGATAACTTTGTTCAATATAAAACAATAATTATTCAATTGTAACCTGATTAATTTCAAAGTTTCATGATTTCAATAAATTTAACCCGATTATTTTAACGTTAACCCTCTTGTAGGTTTCGGTTAACCATTTTACCTGTATTAGTTCTACCTTATAAAATCTGTATCATTTTTTTGTTTTAACTCCGTGTTCCAATAAATAAGTAAAATAATTTTTCATTATCGCCAAAACAATAGTAAAATAATACGTTAGATCGCAGACAGGATCATGGCTCGGATTCCTCACAGATTAATAGTAGGGATTCATTAATAGTAGGGATTTTTTAATAGTAGGGATTCATTAATAGTAGGGATTTTTTAATAGTAGGGATTCATTAATAGTAGGGATTTTTTAATAGTAGGGATTCATTAATAGAAGGGATTCATTAATAGTAGAGATTCATTAATAGTAGGGATTCAGAACGTTTGGGAACACAATTTGAATAAACAAATGTAATGAAACAAATAACTTAGTTGTTGTTGTTATAATTATGTACCAGGGGTAATTGGCTGCACAATGCTAAAATTCAGTCTTGCTCTAACGCTTTTGTTTTTTAACCGACTTCAAAAAGGAGGCGGTTCTCAATTCGACTGTATGTTTTTTTTTTTTTTTTTTTTTTTTTTGGCGTTGTTACTCCATAACTCCGTCATTTCTGAACCGATTTGAACAATTCATTTTTTGTTTGAAAGAGTGTACTTCCAGGTAGGTCCCATTTTGGGTTTGGTCATGATCTGATGAAGGTCTTCAGAGATAAGCAGTGGAACTCCTCAGAAAATGACGGCATACCTCTCGAAATTGAGGTAATCGCTTTGTACCTGGGTGCTGATTACAAGGTATTACTTGAAAATCATCATTCTTCCACCTGACCTTCGATCCTGGCTTCATCACCATATTCACCATAGAACTCCTCAACGGATCAGAGCACATAACTTGAGATTGCGGCAATCACTGCGTTAGGGTGCTAATTCAAGGGTATTACTTGGAGATTACCAGAATACTCACCTGACCTTCGATCCTGGCTTCATCACCATAGAACTCCTCAACGGATGACAGCACATAACTTTGGATTGCGGCAATCAGTTTGTGTTATGGTGCTCATTGCAGGGCATTGCTTGAAAATTGCCAGTGTATCCACCTGACCTTCGATCTTGGCTTCATCACCGTAGAACTCTTTAACGAATGACAGCACATAACTCGAGATTGATAGCAGGAAGCTACTCAAACATAGCTACTTATACTCACTTGAACTTCGTTTCATATTAAAACCACGTTTGCAAGAACTACCCATATTTCACAATTTAACCCAGCAACACTAAAAAATGTGAAATAAAATAAACTTTTAACAAAAAAATAGCAATCGACTTCAATAGTAACAGCAGTCATTCACTAAAAAGTTAATAATAATTCTATAAAGACCGATGGTACCGAAGCAACACTTTTGCCGACTTCTTTCTTCCTGAAACATTATGTTATCTAGAAGTCGGCGTATTTCCCACGATATAGCAACATAAAAACCAATATAAAGAACGCCGACTTCTAGATAACATAACGTTTCAGGAAAAAAGAAGTCGGCAAAAGTGTTGCTTCGGTACCATCGGTCTTTATAGAATTATTATTAACTTTTTAGTGAATGACTGCTGTTACTATTGAAGTCGGTTGCTATTTTTTTGTTAAAAGTTTATTTTATTTACTGTCTATCTCTAAACAGATGCCGCGCAAGCAAAACTTCAGTTATTTTGAAATCGCGGCTACAGTTTAACTATAATAACTATAATTTCTTATAAATATAATAACAATAATTATAGTTTTATATTTACTATAATTTCTTTATGTACTAAAGATGTTTTAGTTAGTATCTGCGTGTGTTGGTTTCGTTTTAATTGGTTTTGAAATATGGAAACTGAATCGCTTTTTTCGTGAAATTAGTGCTTATTTAAAATTATTATATTTAAAAGAACATTGAAAGTATGTTTATTTATAAAGTATAATTAATAATTGTCCTGAGTCAAAAAACACGCCATATTTTTTTCAAAATTTTACCATCTACATTGACGGAACTGAATCCAATGCAAAACTGATATTAAGCATTGTGGAGCCCCTTAAGAAATAATTATAACGGCCAAAATACAACTTTTAGCTAAGAGCAATGTGTACAAATAGTTTACTATGTGCACAAACTTATTTATAATGATATTATGGTAACTTCAAAATACTTGGCTTTTTCAAGAGACAAGTTAGACAGTTTTAAGGTTTTAATTTAACATTAAGGGGGAAGTTTTCGTATCCGCTACGAAACGCACAACTTACTATGGTTCTTCGTATTTTTGAATAAAATATATTTAATAAATGTGATTTATGGCATTTCGCGAACATAGTTTGATGTCAGTTAGGCTTTCCCGCCAAAATTTTGTTATTGACAACCTGACATTAAACTTCGCAAATGACATAAATTACAAGAAGAACAATCTTAAATTGTGCGTTTCGTAGCGGAAACGAATCGTACCCCCTTAAAGGGGTTTTTTGTGTCTCAGTTCACGTCTGTATCCCTAAAAATGTTTTTAATATATTCTATACCGAATCAATAAAGACAATATTTGAAGTCGCCGAAAACAGTTGTTACTTCATTAGTTCGTCAATATAACTTACAACTTTTCTCGTAATTTCTTTGATAAATCGTTCGAAAACTTCGAAGTTCTTTATCGAAAAACCAATAAAAACATGATTATAGCACTTCTTTCCTAGGAATAGAGGTGCTTGTTGATCGGCAACGAGGTCAAAGATAATGTCGTCGGTCAACAGAATGTCAACACAGTTCCTGCAAATAATGGGACTTCCTTTCCTTTCACTTGGCCACCTACCTCCGTGATGTGGAAACCAAACAAGACAAGTTACCAACCTACCTTTTATTATTTACTTTGCGTTTAATAAGCATGTAAATTGTTGTATTTAGAATATTTAATAATGATTTAGTTTATGTTTTGATAAAAATACTAATAAAAATTGATTTATTTATGCAATATCATAACTATACATTATTATACACACGTGACGATTTTTATATTTACAAGAAATACTAAAAACATTAAAAATAACATTAAAATTTAGCTACGTTAAACTTACATAATTAAAAAATATAGGAATAAATAATAAATTAATAGTAATTATAATAATTAAAAAATGATAAACTTTATATTTTTTCGATATATTTCGGCCTCATCAGTGAGGCCGTCATCAGTCGATGAATGAGGCCGAAATATATCGAAAAAATATAAAGTTTATCATTTTTTAATTATTATAATTGCTTAAAACTACAAATAAAAAGCTAATATAGCTAAAATTATATTTATTCATATAATAAATTAATATAAATAAATAAAAAATAAAACGATTTTTATGCAAGAGATCACACATAAATATAGTAATTTAATAAATAATATTTTAAGGCCTTTTCTTTGGCCTTTTATTGTTTTAAATATATTATAATATACAAATAAAAAGTATTAATTGGTTTCGAAATATATTTCGGCCAACTTGTGGCCGTCGTCAGTTGAATAGGTAAATAAAAAAATAAAAATTGTCAAATATGTCATGTCAAATATCTTTTTTATTTACTTATTCGACTGACGACGGCCATAAGTTGGCCAAAATATATTTCGAAACCAATTAATACTTTTTATTTATATATTAGAATCAACATAAATATAGTAGATATACAAAACATATATAATTACACTAAATAAAAATAGGGCACCCTTCCTAACGACGACGGCAGCGATCTGGCCAGCATTTTCCATTTTTTTTCCTATAAATATTTCAGATTTTAAGTTTACTTTGTTAGATTTTTATTTTAGGTCATCTTTAGTTAAGTTTTTGAATATTATTTAAGTTTTTAGTTATGATTCTTATTTATAAAATAAATGTAATAAAGTAGCTTTTTGCTTTGTAAATAAATAAAATCTTAAAAATTTTGATTAAATATATACTAAACATGCCTGTACTGCTATGGAGAAGGGCAAGAATCTTAGCAAAACATTTCTTTAATATATTTTTTTGTTTTGTTTGACGATTGCTGAAATTGCACTCAAACATTTTTTTTATAAAAGTCCTTCTACACGAATAAATAAGTATTACTATAGGTATAGTCCAGTCGTTAGTGATGTAGTATAAGTGATGCGTTTCATTGCGGAAATACATTTCCTTTATTACTACTCGATGACTCTCGAAATTTCCCCGAAATAAAATACTACGGGTATCAAAACGGAGCTCTTACAACACGTGATACTCGGGGGGCTTTTGATAGTGATGTACTAAGGGACGAAGAAAAATATATTTAGGAGTCATTTAGAAAGTTATGCCATTATTACCATCCATACATCAGCCTGTGTTCATCCACTGCTAGACATAGCCTTTCTTAGCGGTCCTCCGTCACGTCATCCTCATCCAGTCGTCACCTGCAACGTCCTTCAGGTTGTCGGTCCAGCGGACAGCAGATCAGCCTACATTACGCTTTGCTGTACGTGTTCTCCATTTCAACGCGGCCATCATGTCGGCTACAAATATGGCCAGCCTACTGCCACTTCAGCTTACTGATGCGGCAGGCTGTATCGGTCACTTTCGATCTGTGACGGATCTCCTCGTTTTAGATTTTATCTGTCAGAGATATCCCACAAGCATAGCCCGCTCCATAGTTCGTTGAGCGACCTTAAATATCTATTAATAGAGTAGTGAATCTTGGTAAAACGTTCTGATTCAAACTCACGCACACAGACACGTGCTCTACACGCCGTCTAAGTGAAGTTCGGGGGTGTCTTCATATAAATCTCGGCGCGGCGGCGTGTAGAGCACGCGTCTGCTTGTTTGAGTTCGAATCTGAGCGTTTGTACTAAGATTCTATAAATAATAATAAATATATTTACTTTACTTGAATCGAGGGATCAAGCCCTTGGCAAGAGAATACGTCTCAGCATCGTACGTCATCACTATAAGGACGCACTGGTTGAATACTTTAGCCTGCGGTATTGGCGACACGTAAATATGTGACGCAACTTCCCGAATGCTAGCCACCCCAAGTCTTTTGTCAGCCTCGGCGTCAAAGTTGTTTTTAAAAAGAGTGTTCTATTTTTAAATATGTTTTAAAGTGCAATAAGCCATCATAAGCAACGTTTTTTTTTAAACACCGTTTAAGTGCGGTTTCGCAGCCGGATTGTGAAAAACCCGCCTTTTTCTAATTAATCTAAACAGAATACTTAAATACAAAATTCACTTAATAGTGAATTTACTTAAAACCTTATAACCTATGTATTGTGTATGCTGCCATCGCAAAGTTTCCATTAGTTTCTGTAAATCAGAATTTCAAAATTTATTAAATTTAAGATTTTAAAATTCTAATTTACGGTAACCAATGGAAACTTTGCGATGGCAGCATTCACAATACATAAGGTTTTGTTGAATAACTTTTGAGTAAATTTCAAATTTAAGTGTTCTATTTTAATTGATTAGAAAAAGGCGGGTTTTTCATAATCCGGCTGCGATACCGCTCTTAATACCGTTATTTATAATATAAATACTCTGTAACAAAGATGCATAAAAGTTTAGAAACTCATAATATTTACTTTTCTATATCGCGCGATGATAGTGTATGTTGTCACTTCTTCTTGATGGAACACCTCTATCATTTTCTATATCAGTTTAATTACTTACCTATCCACATCATTTAGTAAATAATGACAGATGTACATATAGAAAGATGTTAGAAATATGTCTGGAATAGTACTTTGTGCAACTGTGACATGAAGAAACAATTAAAAAAATTTTGAATGTATATTATAGCCGATTCTGAAGGCTTTAATTTTAGTTTTAGTGCTGTCAAAACTAAATTTTCTTCATTGCAAAATAGTCCTTAACTGTTAGGGTTAGAAGTTAAATTACTTTGGAAAATTTCAAGTTTTGACAGCACTAAAACTAAAATTAAAGCCTTCAGAATCGGCTTTAATAACCTATTAAAAAAATATATTGAAGTTCCAACATTTTCTATTCTCAATATTTAAAGTACTTTCTCTCCATTGAAATGGAACGCTCTGTACAGTATGGCAAAGTCTAACGCGTTCGTGGTACAAGAATTGTTGTGATTTCCTCTAGACCTTAGTACAACCCGACCGCTGATATATTGCCGATGAAATGTATGGCGCGCTATACGTTTCATCGGCAATATATCAGCGGTCGGGTTTGTAAGTAGAGATTATTTGAAAACCAGAGAAAAAAACTATTATATATTAGCGTTGGCATACGGCTCGGCTCGTGCAGAGGGCGAACAAACTTGAAGAAACACCTTACTTTTATGATTCTAATTTCGGAAAATCTATTTCTAGCTAGTACCTGCGTCTCTATTACGTTACGAAACAAAATTACATTGTTTTTAAAAGCATTGTTACAATATTGGTAACAAATAACAACGGACAACTGAATAACTTATATATTTAAATGAATGTGTTGTTTAGGTGAGGAACAGTATTAGTATTCTAAACAAAGAAATAAACACCTACGATAAGTAATTTAAAATGATTTATGAAATACATGAATGAGAAATAAAGACATAATTTTAATTTACTACATACATATAACCCGAAATTTAAAAGCAATAAATTGTACCTACTTATATGGAAACGTTAATCTTGCTTCTAGATTTTTCTGGTAGTCTTATCTTTTCTTGGAATATCAATAATTGATTTACTTTTGTTTGTCTAACAAATATGCCGTTAGTTGAAAATAAACTTTATGAGTGGGAAGTTCTGTACACTGTTTATAAAAGGAAATTGGAATCAAACAATTAGTACTCAATTGACCAATTCAATGAAGAGGCTATGCGAATTAATTTTTGTCACTG
Source organism: Ypsolopha sequella (assembly GCA_934047225.1). Classification (NCBI taxonomy): domain Eukaryota; kingdom Metazoa; phylum Arthropoda; class Insecta; order Lepidoptera; family Ypsolophidae; genus Ypsolopha; species Ypsolopha sequella. The sequence continues at coordinate 21,339,915 of OW203987.1, forward strand.
TCACTCCAAGCGAAAAAACGCTCAGCGCGAGAGGGGCGGATTCAAGGCGAAAGCGAAAAATTATAGTTTTATAATTTTTATAATAACACTAAAATAGCTAGCAAAATTTCAAATATCATATGTCTGGATATTGTTAAAACACACCTAATAAAATATGTTGAGTTCTATATATGGGTCCTATGGAGAAAAAGTGTGTTTGAAGACCTCATTTCAACAATTATTTCTATCGAGGAAAATTTATCCAAACATGTTTTCCAATTTCAAAAACCTAGATCATATAGTCAAAATGCATATACCAGAAATTTATTAAAATTTTCCGTGTATTTCATGAAATACACAAAAAAGAAGCACCTCTATTTTTTTACATATCGCCTTCTGCAGTCTGATGCAAGCTGTTACCAAATTACGGTAAAATATGACATGATAATGAATTTATTTTTATCATGTTTTGCAAGCAATATGTATGAAATTTCGCATAAACGATGCTAATATAAGGTAGGTCAATATCTAGGATGATAGCTATTGAAAATGAAAGTGACATGGGGACATACAATTCTTTCTTTATTGATAATTTTATTTGCAAATGTGAGTAAAACTGTTTTCTATATTTAAAACGTTTGACCTCTGCAACTCAAAGGCTTAACTTGTTCATTTTATTACAGAGCATATATATCTTCGGCCAGAATGTGGGAGCAAACTTGAATATACAGCATTCACTTCAAGACATTGATTGTGCCAAGACGAATAGCAAATCTTCGTCAACCGGGAATCAACTTATGAACACCCTTCTGACCATTGCATCAGCCAATGGAGTTCTCTCAAATATATTGCCTGTCTTACAAAATGCACAACACAGTCAACCATCCTTCACACTAATACCGATCACACAAACACTGAACTCCCCAGGATCTTCACAACTAAACTTATCAAATAATAATGCAGTTTTATCGTTACTACCTCAAGGTTCATGCACTCAACCATCACAAACAACAAAGCCGAATCTGTCTAACCAAAATATAGATTTTTCTTTGTTACCTTTAGAATCTTGCACACAATCATCACAGCCAAACCTGTCTAATCAAAATGCAGTTTTATCGTTACTACCTCAAAGATCATGCACTCAATCATCACAAACATCAAAGCCAAATATGTCTAACCAAAATATAGGTTTTTCTTTGTTACCTCTAGAATCTTGCACACAATCATCGCAGTCAAACTTGTCTACTCAAAATGCAGTTTTATCGTCACTACCTCAAGGATCATGCACCCAATCACAGCCGAACCTTTTTTGCCAAAATGCATTCATCTCAAATCAAAATACAGATTTACCGGCGTCCATGACACAATTTGATTCTAAACCCCCCTCTAATTGTGCTTGTCAACCGTTCTGCTCTTTATCAGTTCCATGTCAAACTGCTCTATCTTTTTACGAACCGACGACTTACTTAAGCAGACCATCTACCTTGTCATCAAAATCTACTTTAAGTCAGTGCAAGACAACTTCTTGTCCTTGTCATCCACTACAATGTGGATGTCAGGCCGTTGCATCAGTTAGTCCAGTTCCCCCTTTTGTCATAGAAGTTGGAAATGGAGAAAGAAATTCAAGATCAAATTTAAAAACAATTCTTCCAATACTTTTCTTAGCTTTGTTCAGAAATAGTTTTGGTGGATGCGGAAAGTGTGGTGGTTGCGGTAGCTGCAGTGATGGCTGCGGTAACTGTGGTGGTGGTTGTGATAACTGCGGTGGTGGTTGCGGTAACTGCGGTGGTGGTTGCGGTAATTGCGGTGGTGCTTACGGTAACTGTGGTGGTGATTGTGGTAGCTGCAGTGGTGGTTGCTGTAACTGCGGTGGTGCTTGCGGTAACTGCGGTGGTGCTTGCGGTAACTGCGGTGGTGGATATGGTTATGGGAACTATGGTTTGCGTGGTTATTCAGGCTACGGTTACGGTAGTAGTTCCACCTGTGGTTGTAGTTCTAGGGGCTGTATGTGCTCTACAAGATGTAGGTGCTGCCAACCCATACCGATCCCGTACACGGTCGAGATTCTAGTGCCTCTACTGACTCAGTGTGACTCAGTGTGTACTAACTATACTGACTCTACTGACTCTAGTGACTTACCTGATGATGAAGATGATGGGAGTGATGACACAGATGAAGAAAATCTACCAGAAACTGAATCCCAAGATGTGGAAGAAGAAACACAAGAAAAACCTCAAGACGAAAATCGAGAGATTGAAACATAGGAACAATTCGAAATAATTATATATATTTTTTTTTAGTGATAAGATGATTGATTGATGTTTAATTTATTAGACTGCTGAGTTTTAAATTCAAATTGCTGAATTTAATAGATACTATTGAAAATATGAATGAAAATAAAATTTGAATAATAACATTATGCTTATGTTTACTAACTTATTGACGGTCGCATAGTTTACTGAAAAGATAGGAAACCACCCCAAACTTGACACTTCTCCTAATTTTGACACTCGTTTCCAAACTGCAAAATATTAGAAATACTGTTATATTTATTAAGATATACTTATATAATTTATTTTTGTCACTGTCACTCCAAGCGAAAAATCGCGCAGTGTGAGAGGGGCGGATTCAGGGCAAAAGGGAAAAAAGTTGGTTTTATATTTTTATAAAAAAAAAATAGCTTGCAAAATTTCAAATATCAAATCTAATATTGTTAAAACGCACCTAATAAAATATGTTTGAGGAGTGTGTTTGAACTTTTGAAGACCTCATTTCAACAATTATTTCTATCGAGGAAAATTTATCCAAACATGTTTTCCAATTTTCAGACCCTAGATTATATAGTCAAAATGAATATACCAGAAATTTATTAAAATTTTCCGTGTATTTCAAGAAAGAAACACCCGATTTGTTTTCGCATATCGCCTTAAATAAATGCAGTTGAGTCAAATACTTATCATCTGAAATAAAAACGTGGACGATTTACTTTTGTACAGTGGGCCATGGGCTTAATTAAAGTGGCGCTTAAAATAGCAGCCGTAGCCAAAACACAAAAAAAAAAGTATAAAACAAGTATCTTGTAAAACAACCCGAGAAGTAAATAAATATACAATATCTGAAAACTATAATTGGTTGGAGGAGTATAACTTTGATACACTAAATTGATGAAGAAAACTTATTTGCAGTAAAACGTTAAAAGACAAATATTTTTTTTACTCGTACGTCACGCAAAAATATTTACATCTACGCAAATATTTGCATACCAGCTACAAACAGTGGAAAAAAGATTAGCATACAATTATGAACATTTTAACAATTTTGTCGTCACTAAAATTCGTTTAGTCTTCAAGGTCACGGTATTTACCTACCATAGTACGGTTTATAAGGCTCTCTGCCTAGCAACGCGCTTATTTTTCACGAATAGGTAAGCGAATTTGTGCTAGTAACTAAAAAAGGCCATTTACATCATTAACATTACTGATTTGTTACAAAATAATTAAGAAATAATTATTACGGCCAATTAGCTAAGATAAATGTATACCAATAGTTTACTATATGTATGTATAAATGTATTATACTATATGATAATGGTAGCTTCAAAATGATTGGATTTTTAACAAGAGTGAAGTTAAAAAATAAAAATAAAAATTTCTAATTTCACTCTTAAAGAAAACCCAATTATTCTGAAGCTACCCCAATATAATAAAAAACCGGCCGAGTGCGAGTCAGACTCGCGTACCTAGGGTTCCGTATTGTAAATAACAAATTTAATTTTGTAATTTTTTTTCGTGAATTCCTCAACCGCTTTTTTCTGTAATTTTTACGTGAACACATATTACCATGATTTTTTTCATATTTTTCGGTCCACCAGTTGTGGAGATAAGGGGGGGGGACACATACATTTTTTTATGGTTTTTCAAGGATTTCTCGAAATAGATGCAATTAAATATAATATAATCAAATTAAATTAAATAAACGCCAAAATACAATCAGATTTTTAGTACCCACAATCTGATACCCATATTGTATTTTTATAAAATATTTTTTTTATTTATTTTAGTTTTTTTTTACAGTTCTCAGTTGTGCTCAACTTTTCTTAAATCGCTATAGTTTTCCTGTAACTGGCCAGTTATGATCTGTAAACGAAATTTTTTTCATTTTTTTGGGACAGTTTCGGAGATAAGAGGGGACATAAATATTTTTGTGGTTTTTAAAGATTTCTCGAAACCAGTGCGAGTAAATTTAGTGTTTTTACAATCAGCTTATTTATGTCTACAATTTGATAACCATATTGTAACTTTAGAATAATATTTTTTATTTTTCTCACTTTTGTTTTGGAAATATTTTGAACAATTTAAAATTTTTCATATTTTTTTATACCGTGATATGTGGGCAAATTAATGCTATTTTTGTGCCGAATTTCATGTCTTTATCTTTAACGGTTTTATATTTTACCTACCATTTTAATCGTATATACAGCGTGGAAAAAAATTAAGGACCCTGGAGGGGAACTACCTTAAATCCTTTAGTTAGTTCATTTCCTGAAAGGAATCATTCCTTCGTTTTTTAAAAGAAACAAACCTACATTCAAAGATATTCTGAAATTTGCTTGTCTCACCCGGGAATCGAACCAACTAAAAATAAAAATAAAAGCCCTCGATATTTTATTATACGAATCGGTAGGATCATTGTTCAGGATAAAGTTTGTTTAATAAACATTTGGTCTTACACTCATCTGTTGTACGAGATACCCATGAAATTAAATATTTATTACAAGTTCTTTATTAACAATACCTCGTACTGTTTACTTGTATCAAGTAAATGACACGTTATAATTTTCTTATCTCTCTTATTTATCTTAAGTACCTTGTTCAAGACTTCAATAAGAAATTCGTTAAATGGTAATAATAAATCTATGCACAGCACAATTCCTTCTTGCACTAACGAAAAGTTTAAAAAGGGAACGTATTTTTTTAACCGACTTCAAAAAGGAGGCGGTTCTCAATTCGACTGTATGTTTTTTTTTTTTTTTTTTTTTTGGCGTTGTTACTCCATAGCTCCGTCATTTCCCAACCGATTTGAACAATTTTTTTTTGATTGAAAGAGTATACTTCCAGGTTGGTCCCATTTTGGGTTTGGTCATGATCTGATAAAGGTCTTCAGAGATAGGCAGTGGAACTCCTCAGAAAATGACAGCATACCTCTCAAAATTGAGGCAATCGCTATGTACTTGGGTGCTGATTACAAGGTATTGCTTGAAAATCGACATTCTTCCACCTGACCTTCGATCCTGGCTTCATCAACATATTCACCATAGAACTCTTCAACGGATGAGAGCACATAACTCGAGATTGCGGCAATCACTGCGTTAGGGTGCTGATTCAAAGGTATTACTTGGAGATTATCAGAATACCCACCTGACCTTCGATCCTGGCTTCATCACCATAGAACTCCTCAACGGATGACAGCACATAACTTTAGATTGCGGCAACCAGTTTGTGTTATGGTGCTCATTGCAGGGCATTGCTGAAAATTGCCAGTGTACCCACCTGAATTTTGATCTTGGCTTCATCACCGTAGAACTCTTCAACGGATGACAGCATAACTCGAGATGGCGGTAATCATGTTGTGTTAGGGTGCTGATAGCAGAAAGCTACTCAAACATGGCTGCTTATACTCACTTGAACTTCGTTTCATATTAACACCACGTTTGCAAGAACTACCTATACCTCACAATTTAACCCAGCAACACTAAAAAATGTGAAATAAAATAAACTTTTAACAAAAAAATAGCAACCGACTTCAATAATAACAGCAGTCATTCACTAAAAAGTTAATAATAATTCTATAAAGACCGATGGTACCGAAGCAACACTTTTGCCGACTTATTTCTTCCTGAAACATTATGTTATCTAGAAGTCGGCGTATTTCCTACGATATAGCAACATAAAAACCAATATAAGAACGCCGACTTCTAGATAACATAACGTTTCAGAAAGAAAGAAGTCGGCAAAAGTGTTGCTTCGGTACCATCGGTCTTTATAGAATTATTATTAACTTTTTAGTGAATGACTGCTGTTATTATTGAAGTCGGTTGCTATTTTTTTGTTAAAAGTTTATTTTATTTGCAACGCGGAGCAACAAATTTGAAGTTCGAACGATAACATTCAACATTTTTAAAATCGATAAAAGTATTCGTTCGAATTTCAAATTTTGTTTTGTTTTGCTTTCATTCCGTGCTATCATTGTGTAATAATGGCGTATCAATATTACTTAACAAGTGACACCAGTACTAGATACTCGTATTGTTAATAAAGAACTTGTAATAAATTTTCAATTTCATGGTTATCTCGTACAACGGATGAGTGTTAGACTAAATGTCTTAGACAAATTTTATCCTGAACAATAATCCTACCGATTCGTATACTAAAATAGCGAGGGTTTATTTTTTAATTTTTAGTTGGTTCAATTCCCGGGTGAGACAAGCATATTTTAGAAGGTCTTTGGATGCAGTTTTGTTTCTTTTAAAAAATAAAGGAATGTTTCCTTTCAGTAAAATGAGCTAACTAAAGGATTTAAGGTAGTTCCCCTCCAGAGCCCTTGAAATTTTTCTAATTTGTATATATTGCTACATAAATTAAATAAACCTTTAATTTAGTTCATGTAAATTTATTATTTTATTACATATATTTTTATAAAATTAAATTTGACTTGTAAGAAGTGTATTATATATACGTACTTTCCAAAATAAACTATTTTAATTTGAGGTCTAAAAATGTTTCATAAAAATCAAAGTTAAGCTTAGAGAATATGGTCTAAGGAGTTAAGATATTTTAGAATAAAAATCTGGAATGCGTACGTCGCGTAAACTCAGTGACGTTATCGTTTCCTTGTGAAAATACCCTTTCTGGATTTCGTTTTTCTTTTTTGCAACCCTGACTAACAATGATTTACTACTACTTAAATTAATTCTCAGTTTGTTTATTATACGAACATTTAATGAAACATTTCGTAAAAATATACGTTGCATCTCAAGTGCTTGTCTTATCAGCATTAAACGTGGTTTTATGGAGATAAGAACGAGTATTGGTTAAAAAGCAAGACTTGTAACATTAGAAATTACGTAATTTTATACGATATATAAAAGCATAAATGTCATAAAGTGTAATCATTTGATCAAACTTGAAAATGGCGGCAGCCATATTTTGTGCGCTTGGTGCGGTGCTGCTAATAATATATCCACAGGTAAGATTTTAAATATATATTAAGCCTTATGAATTTGAAACATGTTTTTGATTGCGACAAAACTCATCAATTTTCGTTTTCTTTTCAGAACTCCTCAGCCCTTCCAAACAATGTGAACTCAAATCAGAACAATCAACTGTTATCTCTAGTCCTCCAAGCCCTATCCAATAACAATGGTCAGAATGCTGCGAATACTGTACCTGCAAATAATAATAATCAACGAATTCCAAGCACTGGTACTAATATTGCAAATTTAGCGTTAGCTCAATCTGCTAACCAAGCATCTCTGTTATCTGGACTAGCTACTCAAACAAATCCTTGCCAGCCCATACTATCGAAGTCTACAAACAACGACCTTCTAAGAGCTTTAGTATCTAAAACCTGTACTTGTAATACAGCATCTGATCAAACGGCAAGTAACATAAGAACCCAAGGTAGCATGCCTTTATCTACAGGCAATTTACCAATTTCTGTTGTAAATCAGGGCAGTGCATCTTCTATACCACCGACGAATACTATGACCATACCTATCACAATATCTGCCAAAGACTTAACGTCCTTACTTAAGCAAAATCAACAAAAAATTACAGTTCAAGCTCAGCCAAAATTAGTAACAGCTGCACAGAGTCCGTGCTCTATTCAAAATCAGCCTGTGCTTATAAGTAATCAAAATGAATTAACGAATATTATGAGTACTCCTTCCAATTTATTAAATAGTCAACCGGCTATTTCGTTATCTCAAGACCAAGCACAACAACTGGGATTTCAGCCCCAACATGTGCAAGTTCAGCCCCAAAATCCGCAAGCACAGCCTACATTCTCAGTTGTATTGTGTCCCCATGCACAAAACCCAACCCCATCTCAGCAGTATCCTACCGCAAATACTCTATCGTCTTGTCCACCTTTACAAACACTTCAATATCCAAATCAGGAGTCAAAGAAATCTGGTCTCAAAATGTTGCTACCTCTTTTATTCGATTTGCTAAACGACAAGGATTGCGGTTGCCAGGGTAATTGTAACTGCGGTTGCTGTAATAATAGCTGCATGCTACCGCAAGTAAATAATGGTTATGCGAATCAAAGGAACTATGGCAAACCTGATGTACAATTTACGCCTGATGTGGAAGAAAATGAAGTAGTTACGTCAGTAACTCCTGAAAAGAGAAAATATAAAGGAAATGATACAACTGAAGACTTTGACGACGACGACGACACAACTGAAGTTTATGATAATGATGATTGAGATCAGAAATTAAGTTTAGTTTTATTGTTTGTAAAAGTGATATTTAATGTTAACATAAGAAGAAAAGAGACAAAACAATCTTGAAAATATTTAATAGCTGACTTGTTTACTAGACATATGAACGTAAAATTAATATATTTCCAAAGTCTATATTAAATTTGCTCCAGCGATACCTTTGTAACCGATTTTTCTTTATAGACTTTATAACCTTCTTATAGCCCAAGCAGCACATGCCAGCCATATAGTCGCCGGACTATAGAATAATTGAATGCTCAGGGCTGTATTAGCTTGCTGTGCAAGGGCTGAGTAAGTGGCTACACAACCCTTGTAATACTAAATTGGGCCCCAAATTAACCAGCACTGAGCATTACAGTGGCTAGTTAAGAGCATTATAAGAGCTGCACAAGGTCTAATCCCAGCCTACGATTCAAATCTTTTAATGCTTTTATACAGCCCACGGATGTTTTGAGGACTAACAACAGCATTTGTTAAACCAAAAAATATGAATCTATTTCTTCTCCATCGTCATTCATATTGTTCTGAAGATTAATGGCGAGCTGTTTTTAATGTCAGATGAACGTATGCATTTATAGTATGATAATAATTTTCACGTTTCTTGTGTGTTTCTGTAGGTATATTGTGTTGCGGGTGCCACTTTGCTGTGAATGTGTATAGATGATTGCATCAAATATTTCGTGCCCTATTAAATAATATCATTTTACTGAAAAAATATCACAAAATAAATATGGTGTAACAATACTTCCATGAATTTAGACTGAATTTATTGTATTCAAACTTATTTTTGTCTCGAATGAAACAAGTAGAAAATATAATTTTACATTTATAGGCATCAAATATCATGAAAATCAATAAGAAAACATTTGTTTTTTTCATAACAAATCTGTTGTCTTTTGATAAATGGCGTCCATTTCTTATCCAGTACTTAATCTTGGTTAATTCCCTTTGAATGCTGTACTGTGGCGAAACTTAATTACATTACATTATGCTGGCCGTAAAAGGGATCTTAGCTATGTTATTGACTGTATATTGGCGTAAATGGAGAGTGCTCAATAGCTCCTTAGGGATAAAAACTACTTGTAGAAAACCATTCCATTGTGTACATTTTGCATTAGATTGATTCGGTTTCAATTTAATTTTCATCCAAAATCGCCATTTTGGTATGATTTTTTTCTGGTGTTCCCAAAAACGCTGTAAATAAATAATAAACCTAGGTTACGTAAAGTTTTTACATCTGACTTTTATCGAACACCATAATCTAAATTTACCCTTTAGTAATGCTGGTGGCTGTACAATAGCTTACATCTACAATAGCTTACATCTGATATTGGCATTAGAGTAGAGTAGGGCTACAGCATATTGCTGCTCAAGGAGTCTAATAAGGCTCTTGTAATGCCGATATCAAGCTCATTAATGTAGAATTACTAATAGAATTATTGTACACTATTGACAAACCAATAACTGATCAATAAAAGGTCATAACATTTTTAAATTTTTTGCGTAAACTTTACGACAGCCTCTCTTAGCACGCACCTCTTGGTCTTTGACGTACGTACTTGGGACCGGCTAATTTTTCAAAAGCTTTCATGCCGATATCTTGATCTTTTATTCTGGATTCACTGGACTTGGATATTTTCAGTTTATCCGCCGCAACCAACCAACTAACGCAACCCTCACAGATGTTGAAGGTGTCATCTCAAAAACCTTTGTTACTTTTCGATCTACAGGATCTTCCCGGAATCTTTCTAAAATCAGTTCTTTTGTTTCTTCCAAGTTTTTCATAACGTTTTATTGTTCTGTATATACTAGTTCTTATAGAGCTCCTTCTTGAATAAAATGACGTACCGTCGCAGATTTCCCATTTCGAAGATAATACTGAATTTCTCTCTTTGCAAATAATTCTAGTTCAGCTCGCTTAATTTTCAACAAACAGAATTAAGATGTGCAAAAGTTGGTGTAAAACTGCAAAACTCGTAGAGTAGTTCTAATTAATAAGTTATTATTATTATTAGCCATTTTATCTGGCTTCTTTAAACGTGTCTCCGCCCATTAGTTCCGCCAATATCTTGTTTTAAGCGAAAAGACTCATAGGAAGCTTACAGTAGATCCCCCCCCCCTAAATTAATAAGTTACTCTAAGGGCAGAACCCAACATTTTGACAGGTATGTTATCTACGGTTACTTTGACAACCATTTTTTCTTCTTTTGAAAACATTTGTCTTAGGCCAGGACGAGCATTGAAATTGTCTCTTCTGAGAAATTGTAATTAATGTAAAGTAAGATAAGTAAACAATATAAAATGTTAACACTGTTATTGTTTAATTTAACCCTTTCTAAATATCTATCCCGTTTCAGAGCTCCTCACATCCAGATTTACTTTTCTTTCTGCGTTTCTATACTGCAATGATATAATGTTAATAAATAATATGCTTTGTAAGTGATTCTAAAATAATTTAGCCGTAACTTTTTTAAACTTTAGAAAGGGTTAAATGAGACAATAACAGTTTTAACATTTTATATTGTTTACTTATCTTACTTTATATTAATTACGATTTCTCAGAAGAGACAATTTCAATGCTCGTCGTGGCCTAAGTATATTCTATATCTATCCCGGTTCAGAGCTCCTCACATCCAGATTTACTTTTCTTTCTGCGTTTCTATACTGCAATGATATAATGTTAATTTATATCTCCTTGCGATGGATAAATCGTCAAGTGTTCAATCATAGAAATTTATTTCTGTCATAGTTTTGTATTATTTATATTAATATATGTTTATAATAGAGACTTGTTTTTGATAAACGATTAATTGACACGACACAAAGAATAACTTTCCACGTATTTTCCTATCAACAAATTAAGACAAAGGATCCTTTTTCTAAAAAGAAACAATACGTGATCATTTTAATATAAAAGGAGACCTGTTTCATGTAAAATGTCAGAAGTCGGAGACATCTACAATAACCAGCAATATGGTGCCTTCGTATCTTTTTGTCTGCACTGCAGCTCTACTTATTAGTGTAAGTAAATATATTTAATTTAGTAAATCATTTTCATTTTCAGAAAAGGATAATAATTATTAATTTAATATTCTTATAAAAAAAATAGTCAAGTGCTAATGAAACTCACGTACCGTGGGTTCCGTATTATTTATTAAAATCCAAATTCAAATTATTTATTTGCGTTATCACATACATAATAAAGATGACAGGTTTTTTTTGAGACCATGTGATTATGTATTATTATATTTATAATAAAAGTTTAATGGTTTCTTCTACAGCTAGCGCCATGTGCATTAGCATTTTGTAAGCATTTTCACGTTTCTCTTCTCTAAATAGTATAAAAACTTCGTTGTGGATTTTGACCTCAATGGGGAAAGATGGAACAAACAAGATGTAATTTTTTTTTAATTTTCTGAAACCTTAAGCTACACAGCAGTGAAAACCGCATCCAAATCGTTTCCGCAGTCTTTAACGTGATTCGCGAGCATGCACATGGACAAAACTATCCTGTAATTTTAAAATTATTTTTCATGGTCTAAGCAGAGTTAACAGAGTCCCTTATTTCCAAAGTACGGCCAACTAACTTGTAATTTCATCATAGGAATTTTATGGGCAAATAAATGCTTTTATTATTTCAAATTTCAAACCTTTCTAAAAGAACATACATACAGACGGACGGAAAACGAATTCTCACGATAATGGTTTCTTTCACCCTTTGATTACGGAACCCTAAAAACTTTAGCCATGTTCTTGCAAAAACTCCAACAATGTTCACCGTAACATTATTGCTATTCTAGATGATCGAGGCTCGCTATGTGACGTCATCATGCGGCTGTAACAACCCATCAGCCACCTGCTCCACAAGCTCCTGTGGCGCAGCCCAAACTTGCTCCTACTCCACTCCTTCCTACTTCGCTCCTACTTGCTCCTCGGGACCTGCTTGCAGCTGCCCCTATTGCTCCCAGCAGGCACCGCCGATGTACCCACCCATCATCATCACTGAAGGGAACGATAATGATAATGACTTAGAGGAAATTATTCCCTTGCTCTTGTTGCTGAAATGTTGCTGAGAAACAAATTCTGAGTGACAAAAATTTTATTAATGTTTTTTCAAATTGTGGCTAGTCCTCATCTGTTCGTATTGTGCATTAAAAAAATGCCTCCCTTCTTAATACTTCTTATAACTAAAGTTGATTATTTGGCAATTTGACAAGCAAATCTATGGGTGACCGGTTTGGCAGAAAATTCCCTTTAATTATAGTAAATAAATATTATTTAATAACTTAATTGTCTTTAATTATAGTTATACTATACAAGGTCCTACAATAATAAGTGAAAATAATTGTAGGGTAGATTGTGTATCGTTGACTGAGCACATTGCAGCAGAAATAAAAGTTTTTGGTTAAATTAATTTTTCAGTTTCCAGTACAAAGTGGTTCAGTCAGTTGTGTCGACTTCTATAGAAATGTAAAAAAAAAGTCCGCGAAAATACAATACTTTTCTTTGGTACCTGATCCATAATGAATCAACCCATGATTTTTTTCACTTTGGTTTGTAGGACCTTATATACACAAATAGGTATACTTACCCAACAAAATATCATAAAATAGAAAGTAAAATACATATATTTCGAGCCCGATCCGGGGTCCGGCATCATCACAAAACAATAAAAATTAATTTCTGTGGGCATCATTCACGTCACACAGTTTTTTTTCGTTGTTTTGTTTATTTATTCACAGTACGCATTAATATTAAGTATTAAATGGATCACAAAAACCCCTCAGGGTTATCCATTATTTAGTCACATTCATGCAAAATACAAGGTGAGGGCTAAATGTTTGTGCCCTTTGGAGTGGAGACACTCGGACCGTGGCGTGATGGGGATAGGATGCGCGACGAGACATACCTATCATCGCGCCTGATCGACGCTTCCAGTGACCCGAGGGAGGGGTGGAGCCTATTTCGGTCAAAGAATTAGCCTCGCTATCCAGCGAGGCAATGCTGCCAGCCTTCTGGGTACACTACCGAACGACGGTGGTGATCTGGCCAGCATTTTTTATTTATTTTAATAATTTTAAAATTGTGCATGTAGGTATATAGTAGGTATATAGCATGTAGGTATAATCGTAATTTTCAATTTAGGAATAACAGTAAAAAAAATAATTATAAAATACAATATGGGTATCAAATTGTAGGTATTAAAAAGCTAATTGTAAAAATGTATATATAAAAAAAGGTGAAATTTAATCAGTCGCCTGAATTCATACCGGAGACTCGGTTAGTGATCAGAAACAAGGTTCATTGATCCTCTTTATCGAAATCATAAAGAAAAATTGTTGCTATTCAAACTGGACTAGTTCAAAAACAATTCCTATTATACGGGAGCAAAAAAATACTTTTTACGAATTTCACCTGAAGGGTCATTAAACATTGTTCCTGATCACTAACCGAGTCTCCAGTATGAGTTCGGGCGGTTGATTAAATTTCACCTTATACAATGTGTAACAGAAAGGTGTAACCATATTTGAAGAGCTTATTCAGTCAATGGTATAGAACAACTTTTAGTATAGAGCCAACCCTGAAATCTCAAAAAAAATATCTGCATCTCCATACATTTCGGCCGAGCGACATTGCATTTTTCTATGAAACAGTAAAAATTTTTTTTCGAGATACACGTTTTCTTCCATAGTAAAAGTTGTTCTATACCATTGACTGAATAAGCTCTTCCAACCTTTCTGCTACACGTTGTACATGTCATTCTCTATTTTATGGTATTTTAGTATTTTGTTTTAATCAAATAGATAGCAATATTAATTCCTTTTAATAAATAAATATTTGACTTTTATAAAAAGCATTCTATTGAAAAAAAATTGTGTATACATGAGGGCGGAGTGATAAGTCTGGTAAAAATTAAACAAAGCAAAGGACACAGTATTGTTCAGTCCGTTGAATACAGTATCTGATGGTGTTAAAAAGTTTAAATTGGTTTAAGGATGCGTCAGTTTCAGTTAAGACTATAATAGTAGTTTATGCTACTAATAAATTACTCGGTTACGTTTAAAACACTCGCTACGCTCGTGTTTTAAATCGTCCTCGTGATTTATTCCTTTTCCGCCCGTCTATCATACTACGTTTTTCAATGCATAGTGTGAGGAAATGAAAACAAATATAATCTTGTGGACTTTCAATTATGATTGGCTCAAAAGGATTGTATCCAGAGCCGTTAAACAGTGGAAAAAAAAGTATAACATCCATGGTACACAGGAAAGGCTGCAAGTTAGCCAACCATTGCAAACAAATTAAAATAACAATAATAATAAAGCCCTAGGGCAAAATAATCGACTTTCTGTTCGGTTTTGATGCATAAAAAGTGGGTCTTTACGAGCACATGCATTGAAAAATTATTAAAATCCATTTGTTTGATCAAGAATAATTAACTGTAATATTATATGCTTGGGATATCTCTAATGGATAAAATCCGAAACGAAGATATCCGTCAGAGATCGAAGGTGACCGACATAGCCTTCCGAATCAGTAAGTTGAAGTGGCAGTGGACTGGCCATATCTGCCGCCGATGTGCTAACCGTTGGGGCCGTAAGGCATTGGAATGGAGACCACGTACAGCAAAGCGCAGCGTAGGCTGCCCTCGTGCCCGCTGGATTGACGATCTGAAGGACGCTGCGGGTGGCGGCTGGAAGAGGATGACTGAGGACCGCCAAGAGTGGCGTAATATGGGGGAGGCCTATGTCCAGCAGTGGACGAATACGGACTGATGGATGGATTATATCCACTCGTCAAAATTCTTAATTTCAGTCTTATTGCATTAAAGTAAGAGTTTAATTTTCAGGAGTAGGCTGTCTAGTCTTCTGATAAGACAAATTATTTTAATATTACAACTACCACTACTATCATATTTTCTAAAGAAGAATACCTAATATTTAATTTCAAGTGACTTAAATTTGAAATATTAGTTATATTTATAAATATAAATATATTTCACATATCCTCTATGTACCAGCTTACGCCAAGTACACATTTTTAAAGGGTTTGGAATGTATCAGTAGTAACTGGTAAGTGAGTCTGAGTACAGTACTCCAAAAGTAATAATGCGCATACAAATCTTCGCCACTGTTCGGCAAAGCTCGTATTTCCTTACACTTTCTATACAATCAATAAGGTCACGTGGTACGTCCAGTCGCTCGGCTATAGATTTGTATGCGCATTCTTACCTTGAGTTGAGAGTACTGTACACATTGGTCTGACATACCGTAGCATCTTCACGTAAATAACATAAATTACACCAACGATACTTCGATATCGCGATACAGAGTACCACCAACGCCATCTAGCATGTTGTTTATGACAATATTTATATTTCCAGATAAATTTAAGAATACTACTTTATGTTGCAGAATGCATAATGTAAAATTTTTGAAAAGCACATAGTTGAATTGAATTTTAGAATGGAAATCTTTCTTTAATTTAATACATTTAAAACGTGCTAGTATAAACACTATTCCGTTTTAAAACGAAATTATAATCATAATGTAAGAAATTTTCTTCTTAATACATGAATATATTTACTGGGAATAACAACATATCTTGTTTTTCTATTCATAATATCGAAATCTTGTTAACACAATAATATCTTAGATTAAAAATAAAAAATAACAATATTCTAAATATTATTAGCATTACAAACTAGAAAAGATCAATCAGAAACAAACCCGTGAGCGTTCTATAAGTGCAGTACAAGCTAGTATATCAGGCAGATGCAAAAATAACAGTGGACAAGTATGATGGAAAAATTCACCGGTCTGGGTAGGAACATTGGTAGCGCAAGCTTGATAACAAGAGGTCGCAGGTTCGAATAGGGCCCGGGGAATTTTTTCAAATTCTTGTCTTTGGGTTTGTTTCTGATTGATCTTTTCTAGTTTATAATGCACTGTAATAATATTTAGAGTATTCATAGCGATGGATTTCGCAAAAATAAACATAATATTAATAACAATATTGTTTTTTACATGCAATGTGTTGTCTTTGTTTATTTTTTGAAGACATAAAATATATGCTTGTGTGTGTCCCTGAGAATAACACGATTATTGATTCAATATTTTTTAGCGTGTATAAGGGAGGCTTCTTCCATACGTGCTAAATAGCAACAACCACACTGAAGACAGCGATTTCATTGTTACGGTTCCGTACCCAAAGGGTAAAGGTAGGGACCCTATTACTAAGACTCCGCTGTCCGTCCGTCTGTCACCAGACTCATGAACCGTGATAGTTAGAAAGTTGAAATTTTCACAGATTATATATTTCTGTTGCCGCTATAACAACAAATACTAAAAAACAGAATAAAATAAATATTTAAAGGTGCTCCCATACAACAGAAATGATTTTTTTGTCGTTTTTATACATAATGGTACGGAACCCTTCGTGCGCGAGTCCGACTCGCACTTGGCCGGTTTTTTCACTTACATTAAAAATAACAAATAGCAAAACTAGCAACTGTGAGCGGTAATAACTTTAAAAATAAATAGTAAAGTTTAGTATAGGTACGGAATCACACTTGACTGGTTTTAATTTACCTGTATGTCATTCCTACACTTTTACGTAAAATTCTCCATCGCTACGACTATCAAACTTTCCCGATAAAAATACACATTGACATAAATTTCCTAATACGAAAATTTTATGCCACATTATTAAGGAACGTGCTTACAACTATCTGAAAAAGTATTTACTTCATTAGGATTACCTAGTAACCGAGTGCGTTTTTGAAATCCGTCGTATAAAACGTAACTGCAAACATTTAAACGCGTAAAAGTCAAACGGTGCGGAACCATTAACATGGCTTCCAAAAAAATTGGATTTATAGCGATCTTATTCTTCCTTGTAAAGGTAAGATTACTTGGCACAACCACGAAGAGAAGTATTATCCAAACACTCGTTTTAATTGTTTGTTTTATTCCACAGGGATGTACCTGTCAACCATGTCAGGGATATGGCGGGTATGGAAAGTTAGTGATTCCCACTGCGATCAAACCCTTGATCCTATGTGAAGAATCATGTCATTGTGCTTGCTCACAACCCTGTCAAGCTCCAAGCGTTCCATCGTACCCGGCTCCTTTCCCATCAATGCCACCCATAATAATCCATAACGATGATTCCGAAGACAATAACGATATGAATTTGCTATATTTCTTACTTCTTGCTACAAGAAATAGAGGCTTTGGCGGTTTATTTGGCGGCAGCGGTTTATTCGGCGGCAACGGTTTATTCGGCGGCAGTGGTGGGGGCGGTAACTGTGGAGGATGTGGAGGATGTAACTGCGGAGGGTGCGGTGGTGGATATGGATGTGGCGGTGGATGTGGATGTGGCTGTGGATGTGGATGTGGCAGTGGATGTGGTGGAAGTAATAGCTGTGGATGTGGCAGTGGATGTAGTGGCGGATGTGATGGAAGTAATAGCTGTGGATGTGGCAGTGGATGTGGATGTGGATGTGGATGTGGCAGTGGATGTGGTGGATGTAATAGCTGTGGATGTGGCAGTGGATGTGGTGGTGGATGTGATGGAAGTAATAGCTGTGGATGTGGCAGTGGATGTGGCTGTGGATGTGGCTGTGGATGTGGATGTGGCAGTGGATGTGGTGGAAGTAATAGCTGTGGATGTGGCAGTGGATGTGGTGGCGGATGTGATGGAAGTAATAGCTGTGGATGTGGCAGTGGATGTGGTGGAAGTAATAGCTGTGGATGTGGATGTGGCTGTGGATGTGGATGTGGCGGTGGATGTTGTGGTGGTGGATGTTGTGGTGGTGGATGTTGTGGTGGTGGATGTTGTTGTGGTGGATGTTGTGGTGGTGGATGTTGTAGTGGTGGATGTAGTGGAGACAATGATGGTGGATGTGGAGGTGGATGTTGTGGAGGATGTTGTGGAGGATGTTGCGGAGGATGTTGTGGAGGATGTTGTGGAGGATGTTGTGGAGGATGTTGTGGATACAATGACGGATGCGGGTGTAACTGTGGAAACAGTTGCGGTGGATGTAACGGGTATGAATGCTGCTGCCCGTACTATCCCTATCCATTTCCATCATGTGTATCACCCACTTGTGGCTCAGATTGTTCATCCACTGGCACATCAACTAGCGATTGTGGTGGGGTTTGCCTCTCCATAGGTACCTCCTGCCAAGATTCATAACAGAAAAACTTGATGAAATGAGTTAAATTAAGAGTATAAAGTTAAAATTAGACAAAGTCCCTAAATACCAATGTCATCAATTGTTATTATTTTCAAAATGCCACGAAATTTATAAATATTTTAGGCAATAATGTTAACTAATTAATATAGCATAAAATATAATTTTATTAATACAAAATAGTTTTTATCCTTATTCCACGATTTTGGATCTTACCTTACTGCTAAGTTTATTAGATTACAAATAATTCTAAACGCTATGCTGTGATGCTAGCTACGGCGATGTCCTCGTTGAGAGAACCCGTCCATTGTGTACAACGACGTACAGTCAGCGCCACCACTGAAATCCGATAGATTAAGGCATTGTGGTTCATATTCCAAAGTCACTTCAGTGGTGGCACGGACTTTATGCTTGACAGTTATTATGCCGCACAAAAAAGAGTAAACAGACAAAGGGAGGGACAGACGGTACAAGATTTATCATAATTTTATATATAGGTATTAAAACGTGTTATTTGGAAAATTAAACAAAAACAAAAACTTCTTTGTTTGTAAAAAAAAAATACTCGTTTTAGATTAGAATGGGACGGAAAATATATAAAAGGTGAAATACCCGTGAAATTATTTACAAATCCAATCAATATGGCTGCCAGGAAACTGCTTAGCCTCGTGTTAACAGTTGCTATTTTTCAGGTAAATAATATTTTGAGATTATTTCTTGTTTGCCGGGAACGAGATTGGAAAAATGTTTCAGTATAGTATAGAAACAAAAGGCTTGACCATTTTTGCGTAGGTGATCTGCTTATTTTTATTTCATTTTGTTCAATAAATGGTATTCATTTATCAGTAGAGCATGTATGTGATTTTAGTAAATGCAAAGAAACTATTGCCGCGCCGTCTTTCACCCCCTATGTCATTTATTTTATTTTGTTACAGACCGTTAAAAGTGGTTGCGTAGGATCGGGATATTCAGAATATCCCAGCAGATCGACATCACGGGTTATTCTTCATAATAATGACGGATATGGATACGGTGGAACTGGATACAGCTATGAAAACGTTGACCTGGAAGAATACATGAATTCTGGATGTGGGAAATCAGGATGTGGATGTAGCAACGCAAATGGCAGCTGTGAAAGTTCATTGTGCAAGTGTGGCAGCTCCAGCCGTGTATGCAAATCCAATTGTGGAAGCAGCGATATAGGGTGTGGATGCGATATAGGGACTGAATGCAGTTGCGGGAATTCAAACTGTGGCTGTGATAACAAAGGAAATGGTGGATGTGGAAACTCTGAATATAGCGATGGAGAAACGATTGTAATATTTACCAGAACAAAGAGTGACTGCGGATGTAAGAATTGTAACGGAAACAGAAGAGGACAAGGGGTTTATTCCTTTTATTAACAAACATTTTTATCGAGAGCAGCGTCTGCAAGAGGTACAATTTTTGCTCTTTAAAAGGTGTTATTTCTCTTTACACACTTTAACTTAAATAAAGAAAATACAAAAATTATGATAATTATTGTTTAATTTATTTGTACAATCACAATTTCATGATCCTTTTTGAAACTGGGCACAAGGGAGAAGACGTGACAAATTTGTTGCAGTCTTTAGAATATTTCTCGATACTATAAAATTTACTTGATGTATTTAATTTTCTACCTTATTTTAAAATGCCTTAACCATATTATTATATTGTTGGTAATCAGCTTTTCAATATTGACCGTTAGCCGGATTAACGAAGGTGTAAAATTAATTCGTAGATACCTTTGTTTAAATTTGTTTTCATAAATATTAAGATCTATAGATGTAGTAATTTTGATTTTGAGCGGTTGCCTCGTATCTTCTACAACAATGTCCCTATTCCATTTTCTTACAAGGTCAAGAATCATCATGTCCTTGAAATTTTTCATTCTCTGAAAAAGCTTCAAAACATCTTACCCATAAAAACGAAGGTGATGCTAGCACATACTTTGCTACTACCTCTCCTTGACTATGCCGATATACTTATGTTTCATGGATGCCACTGAGGAGCAAGTCAGTAAGCTTGAACGCCTCCAAAACCTAGGTATTAGGTTCATCTTCAGTTGATGAATAATCACGGTTGGAGCCGAGGGCAAAAGGCTATATATATATATATATATATCCGTTCTAAGGCTTATTGTAAAACATGATGACCATGGTCTGATGATGGGATTAGCAGGTGAATAAGGGATCTCCTCAACGGACAGCAGCAGAACCTTCGAGTTTGGGCTTATTTGATTGGTCTTTATTAGTACTTTGGTAAAACATGGTAACCAGAATCTGATGATGGGACTGGAAGGTGGATATGGTAACTCCTCAATGGAAAACAGCATACCTTTCAAGTTTGGGCTTATTTGGTCGGTCTTGAGGAATGTTTGTAAGATATGGTGACTAGGATCTGATGATGGGACTGGAAGGTGGATATGGGATCTCCTCAACGGACAACAGCAGACCCTAGCTTGGAGTTTAGGCTTATTTGATTGGCCTTGATTAGGTAAAACATGGGGACCATGATAACGGGACTGGAAATTAGATACGGGAAACGGGAACGGCAGACCCTTCGATTTTGTGGTGTTTATAAAGTTCTTCGCAGCGTCGTGGAAGGCGGAAGTATAAAGCGAGGCCGAAAAACGAGCATGCGACCATGGAGTACGGCCTCGCTAGCTTTGTTTGGGATGTTGTCAGTTTGTATAATTCAATTGAGAGGGAGTGAGAGCGCTTATGATGTTTGTTTCTGGAAAATATATATCATTTCTTTCCTGTAGGCCACACGGGGGCCGTAGACTTCTGTAGGAGGTATCAGTTTCAACTTGATATCTCATACGGCGGCTGAGCAAAAGGGTCGTGACGGACAGACAGACAGATGTACAACAAAGTGATCCTATCTGGGCTCCATTTTATTATTTTGAGGTACGGAAGCCCTATGTGGTAGACTTAGTTCGGCCGCATACACTGTTAGACGCATAAGACAAATTACTGATGTAGATACTGCTAGACTAGTCTATTTTAGTTACTTTCACAGCATTATGTCATACGGCATGCTGTTATGGGGTAGAGCCGCGGATACAGACGCAGTCTTTGTTTTGCAGAAGAGAGCAATTCGGGCTATTTATAATACGAGTATGAAGCACCGGGATTCATTAAGAGAAAAATTCAAAGAAATTAATATATTAACGGTTCCTTGTGAATATATTTACCAAGTCCTTAGATATGTCAGAAAAAATGTTGAGTCTTTCCCAAGGCTTGGTGAGCAACATTGTAAGGAAACCAGAAATAAGCATAAACTAGCTTTTCCAAAAATCAGACTCGCCAAGGTGAGTACCTCTTTCGTAGGACATGGTATAAGATTTTACAATAAACTTCCAAAGGAGGTCCTTACTTTGTCAGAGAATAAGTTTAAACTGTATATTAAGCAGGGCCTATTGAAAAAGGCATATTATAAAATAAATGAATATTTGGATGATGGTGAAGCATGGTGTTACAGTGATAATGATAGTAAGTTATAATTTAATTAAATAATATAATTTCTTAACTTATGATTCCTCTAAGGTGTAAACATTAATTGATTACAGACTGTAAAAGGAAAAAGACTATATGAGACAGGTAGACAAATATATATATGTTTTTATTTTTTTCATTAACCTGAATTCCTGCTGTCTTGTATTTTCTTATCCCTTGGTTAAAGTAGATATAAGTCATATATTGTATAGTATAAGTTTTATGTTGAAAAAAAAAAGACATGATCTGGCTAAGTTTCTTGCCCTTCTTCTTAGCAAGACTAATCGAATGGGCGGAGGTAGGCATGTATTTATATATGTAACCTATTAGTATGTATGTAGTACATAGTATGGGATTTGGTCGGCCGCCTGGATTCGTGCTGGGGGCTCGGTTGGTGATCATTGAACCTTGTTCCTGGTCCCTGGCCGGGTCTCCGGTATGGGTTCGGGCGGCCGATTAGATTTTACCTTGTATAATATATATTTTACCTATCATTTTAATCGTAAATATATTGCTACATAAATTAAATAAACCTTTAATTTAGTTCATGTACATTTATTATTTTATTACATATATTTTCTTTATTAGATTAAATTTGACGTGTAAAAAGTGTATATATCTGATACCTGCTTTGCAAAAATAAACTATTTGAATTTGAATTTGGAACCCTAAGGACCCGTAGGCTAGTTTTTTAATAGTATTCACGAGTGTTTTAATACTTAGTAATGTCTAGTTTCATAGACTACTTTATCTACACTCATGCAATAGGTTACTATTTCCCAATCCATAAGATCTTGGCACTATTTTGTCGTTTTTCTTGATTTTGCAGGTTCGTTTTGATTTTTTGTCATTTTTGTTGCTCAGTCTAGGAATTAGTATGTACCAATTCCATGTGCTCAGTATAATGATGTCAGACATTTTTGCCCAGAATAAAACTTTAAACAAAAAAAAGCAGTAAATATTAAATTAATTAATACGCACATAATCCATCCAGAAGTTCACCGCGCATGTGAGACTAGGGTCCGGTCACAATTTCTATCATCATTAAAATCAATCGCAGTACAACGCGCATGAGTTTGGTTACAAGTATGACCATCTTTCAAACCATTTCCTATTAAAACCTCAAGCACCTCCCTTTGCCTTTTTACTTCGTGTAATTGTACTTTTGTAGAGAAAAAAACATTTTAATAGGCTATGCGAATTTTATTTTTGTCACTGTCACTCCAAGCAAAAAATCGCGCAGTGCGAGAGGGGCGGATTCAGGGCAAAAGGGAAAAAAGTTGGTTTTATATTTTTATTAAAAAAAAGTAAAATAGCTAGCAAAATTTGAAATATTAAATCTCTAGATATTGTTAAAACACACCTAATATAATATGTTTGAGTTCTGTATATGGTTCCTATTCGTCAAACGAGGAGAAAAAGTGTGTTTGAAGACCTCATTTCAACAATTACTTCTATCGAGGAAAATTTATCCAAACATGTTTTCCAATTTCAAAACCCTAGATTATATAGTCAAAATGCATATACCAGAATTGTATTGAAATTTTCCGTGTATTTCATGAAATACACAAAAAAGAAGCACCTCTATTTTTTTTACATATCGCCTTAAAAGGATTATTTTGTTTAGAAAACTGTAAAAAAATGTATACTTGCAATTGTCGGCACTTGGTGAAACTTGAAACACGTCTTGAATTAAAAGCACTTGTAAAGTAGTTTCACTATTTATTTATGTTTTCTTCCAACCGGTTTCGGATTTTACACCATTTCAAGGGAATATGTCAATTTAAATGTGGGCGCCGCCAAGTCTCGCAAAAAAAAAAAATGCGGAACGGCCATACCATCCTTTTCTCGAAGCAACTCATACATTTTATAGATTTTAGATTTTAGAAGAAAACTGTACTTTAATTCTTTTTCTATATTAGAGACGTTCGTAAAATAGAATCGTCATTATGCATTATTTTTGGTTTCTAAATCAGGATTTTACAATATGAGTGTAGATAAAAATATATATAATATATTTTACCTTAAATTCTCGGAATGAAAATAAAAGATTATATTAAATTTACATTAATTCTATTAGTTCTAGTTACATGTCCTATTTTATTTTTTGTTTAATGAAAACATTGTATAAAAATTATTTTCGAAATATATTTCGGCCCACTTTGTTTTTTTAAAAAACAGTGAATTTTAATTCGACTGACGCCCCAAAGTGGGCCGAAATATATTTCGAAAATAATTTTTATACAATGTTTTAATTAAACAAAAAATAAAATAAAATAAGTGCTCTATGTAGCAATATATATATATATATATTTATTTCTAGTTACATGTCCCCAATTATCGCTTTTATTTGACCCAATAATGAAAATACTCAAAGTACGTGCTTTTTTGGGCCCAAATAGATACGTAATTACAACAATTCTTGGAACTTGTTGATATTGTGTTAGGCTGTGGGGGTATATAAAGCCCTATGACTTGCAGAAGAGAAATCATAGTCAAGATGGCAGCTTCAATGAAGTTTGTCGTATTTACTGCTCTACTCCTCATTGCCAAGGTTTGAAAATAACATCCTTAAACGTAAAATATACAAGTTTAAATATAATCAATAAATAAAATAAAATTTTGTACTTGAAATATATTTCGGCCCTTAGGAGGCCGTCATCAGTCAAGTATTAAAAAAGACAAATATACCATAGTAATAAGAAAAAAAAAAAAAAAAAAACAATAATTTTCTTAATTACCCCACCAACTACAATACAAGTAGGTTAGGTTAATTAAGAAAATTATTGTTTTTTTTTTTCTTTTTATTACTATGGTATATTTGTCTTTTTTAATACTTGACTGATGACGGCCTACTAAGGGCCGAAATATATTTCAAGTACAAAATTTTATTTTATTTATTGATTATATTTAAACTTGTATATGTGTTATTACAAATAAAAAGCTAATAGAGGCATATATTTATTAAAGTAAACGTAAAATAAATATATACAATTTATTCCATCCATCCATCAGCCTGATTCGTCCACTGCTTGACATAGGCCTTACCCAAATATCGCCACTCTTGGCGTTCCTCCTGGAAGAAATGCCCATACTCGCACCGCTGGGCAGGCGGGTTGGTGAGCGCGGTACCGAAACCCTCGCACCAGTAACGCCGCTGCCCGTCACCGGTCTGTTTTGTTTAAGGCCCGGTATTAGGGATGGATATACCGCCATCAATCCGTTCCAGACACGGTGGACTGTTTGAGAGCTGTCCTCTTACTCTCCTCCAAATAACTTCGGGTCCATAGTCGAACCTGGCATCAGCTCTACCACTCAGGTTTACTACACCTTTAATATGAAAATATGCCTCATTCGGCTCAGAATACATATTTGCGCCTTTTGATGTTGAAACCCTCGAGCCATGGGGTCCAGATGCAAGGTCTCTCTTCAAAGAGATATTTTCGCAGCTGCTCGACGTCTTAAGGAACCAGAGCTGGGGTATACCTCAGACAACGTCTGAGTTTATGACGAGGGAATGCCGCGCCGTTTGGATAAAGTTTTTTATTTTAGTTTACATATTTAGATTTTAAGGTTTTATGTATTTTATTAAAACAATCACTAATGTTGTCCTCAGAACCAATTGGCAGACTGCTACTGTCGCTAATGTTAATACTGTTGTCCTCAGAGCCAATTGGCAGACTGCTACTGCTACGGATATAATGGTTTGGCTCCAATTTACGCTGGTCTGGGAGGTTGCAATAACAATGACAATAGCGACTCCAACCTACTTTTGCCACTTCTGATCCTGGCTTTGAGCAACAACAACGGTAACAACTGCGGATCCGGGGGTAACTGCGGAGGGGGATGCTGCGGTGGATATTGCGGTGGATGTGGATGTGGATGTGGATGTGGATGCGGAAATGGATGCGGAGGTGGGAACTCATGTGGATCGGGGGGAGGTAACGGCTCTTGCTGCGGAGGAAATTGCTGTGGGTGCTGTTGTTGCTAAACTAAATGCCAAAATAATAATTTGAAGGTCATCTCAAAAATACCAGATTTGTAACAAACATTAAAGCAACAAGTAATTACTTGGTCGTTTAATTTGCCTGAAGTTTGTATTTTTCGTGTGCTAGGACATACATATCTAGTTTAGTTATCTAGACACAGGTGCAATACCCTCATACCTGCAATGCAATATATTATGTGACTAAACTCTCATCATATCATATCACGTACTCTTTTGTTGCGTAAATAAAGTAAATAACGAAAGTTTAATACGTACTGATAAAAGTAAATTATTTCACAAACAGTAGGTTATTTAGAATCGATTTCAATGATTGACACAATAACATTTTATTTTACAATTTCTCCTAATAAAAGTACAAATTCGTGCACAGGATAAAGTATAACACTTTGTACAAACAAGTGAACAGAAACACCACGAAAAAGTATAACATTAGTTAATGTGGGTCCTTACAATGAGGACATTACATTGTTTATCCTCACTGTCTATTATCACGCAAGTAAGTAAACTTTGTAAACTTTAGGGTATTCAGAGAAATCTGTCCTGTTCCATCGTTTTTATTTTACACTTATCTATCCTGCTCAGTGGGAGCGAGCCGCTCAGAAAACACGTGATTTCTTGGTATTTTATTGTATTGTAGTGTTTATTACTAAACTATAAATACTAAATTCTTTCACTTGATATATTTTTCATTGCGAATCAATATTTAGCAGAAAATTATCTGTACAAATATATTTAAAAGTCCCATAATAATTTGAATAAAAACATAAAGAAGCACATGTATTATTTTTATTTTTTTTTATTCATATTTTAGTGGCCCGGAAATAGATTTAAAATCGAGCATTTTCGGGTAAAACACGAATTCCCTCGCGTTAAAATATTATTTATGAACTTTTATTTTTTTGAATTCTGTTAAGATTGTGATAACTTATATTTCAGTTTCTATGGGGTTTGACTTTAGCACAAACATACGATGGTTCAATATTTGATAAACCAATTGATAAAACAGCAACATCCGGAAAACATCTACTGACACAAGCTCCTTTGCCAGATATTGAACTGAACCAAAATGAAAACTATTTTCCGGAAATAGAATTTCCTAGCTCCATTCTAGACTTACATAAACCTTTTTACTACAATCAAAACCTTTACAACGTTGAAGACAAAAACCTCTTTCAAAACAATCTAAATATATCCAATGATTTCAAACTACCTGAAAATTTCATTGACAATTACAAACGAAAACAAAAGCTACATGTCATGAATTCATCTTTGAAGAAAGTAAGCAAAGCGTTAGATTATGAATATGACGACGCTACAAACACCAACAGAAATAAGGGTATAACTAATAAAGGGTTAAGACTGCAAGATAATATACGTATTAAAGCGTATTTGGATAAGAATCACTTAACAAAAACTTTTGAAGAAAGTCAACTTCCCAAAAATAAAAACGCCAATAAAGAAATTTCTAATAAAGACGCTAGTTTAACTGAAAAAAGAAAAGCGTTAGATTCTGAATATCATGACGCTACAACCACCAATAAAAATAAGGGTATAACTAATAAAGGGTTAAAACTGCAAGAGAATATACGTATTAATGCGTATTTGCATAAGAATCACTTAACAAAAACTTTTGAAGAAGAGAAAATTCCAAAAAATATAAACGTCAATAAAGGAATTCCTTATAAAAGCATGAGTTTAATTGAAAAAATGCGCTTCAAAACATTGTTTAACAAAAAACGAGTGCTAAATGAACCTGAACAAAAATATAAACCAATAGATCCCTTCATACGAAAAAGCAATAACTCAACCACAGGTAAAGTTGAAGAAAATCGAGTTAATTCTGAAAATAAAATTGAAGATGTACAAATATCTAAGCCACCTATGGAAAAAAATTATTCCATAAGCTGGGAAGAAAAAAATGAAAATTTATCAGTTGATAAAGAATCTCTTCTTGTAATAGTAGACGATCTTATTGCAATAACTGAGCAAATGTTCAATAGCGTTGTTGGATATGTTCAAGAAATTGAGGATACAAATATGATAACCGATGAAGAAATCGAAGAAATAGTCCATGTTGTAGAAAATTTAAAAGAAGTTCTAGATATTCTGGATTATCTTATTTCTAATATTACTGCGACGCATTCTGACGTGGATGTTAATTATTACTCTTCATTACTGCAAAGCAACGACAATGCCGTTTTAGTGTCCAACAGTTCAACGTCATCCAATAAAACTTTGGGCATTTCACAGATATCTTTACCACAAAATACGTTAATCAAAGATAATAATAAAGAACCAACTCTATTACCAATGATTGAAGCAGTTGATGAAGCTATCGACCAAATAGAAGTGATTTTGAATGTTACAGTTTCAAACACGGACGCTGAAGATATTACTAAGGAAACCAATGAAGTGATCAGCTTAGTCGAGAATTTGAAAGAACTTTTAGAAATCGTTGAAGATTTAAATCGTAATATTACGTCAATATCATTTAGTTCAGTGCCCGATAATGACATTGAAGAAATATACAATATAACAAGCTTGTTTGAAAATTACACTCTTGGCGTTGTTGAGGAAATAACGGATGATGTGATTGAACTTGAAGAACTAAATGTTCAAACAAATTGTTCATATGCTGACTACGCACTGAAACAAAAAAATACAACAAACATTTTTGATTCTGATGAAGGTTTTGAGGCATTAACCGTGAAATCTAATGAAGTGCATGAAACACAAGTTGAATCTCCTAATGATTGTTTGAATAATCATAATGAGGCAATTGATTACAACAAGGACACAATTTTAGAGACAGAAAAAGTTGTCGATAAAAGCTTCCCGACTGAAGAAGTGAACGACGAAATATAAATTATGATATATCAGTGATGCTTTACTTTATGTTAAAGTCTGCCATAATAATTTATTGTAAAAAGATATTTCCTGTTTAATTACTGAACCAACATGAATATAAGAAATGTAAATAACATAAATATTTACGTTAAAGTGAAAATACAATTTTAGTTATATGAGTGAATATTTTTTTTATCCTACCTCAGCAGCATAAGATTTGACCAGGGCAGGCAGGCTTGGCCGATTGATTACCTGAAAAGACACAACCAAATATTATAAAACTACAGGACGATTTTAAATACGGTTGTAATTATTGGCTTAGGATAGGGTTTTGGGGATTCAACCGAGATTTAATCATTCTTGTTGGTGACATTTTGTCTACATTAAAGTTACCAAAATTGTCTTTGAATGTCTTATTTTTGATAAATTATCTTGAAATTACTCATGATGAGCCATAATAAATTATACTAGATCCCAAGGATTAACTTTCTCACGATAGGTATGTTAAAAAGCTAAAGTAACAACAATATAGCACGGTAGGAAATCTTATATTCAAACAAAAAAGTAGGTGTTGCTAAAAAATATAATTTAAAAAACAATTGGCCAAGTGGGAGACGGACTCACGCACGAAGGGTTCCGTACCACAACACAATACGGGTAAGGAACCTAAAACATTATGGTACATAACAACTTAGTAAAATACGGAACCACTCGTGTAGTCGCACTTATCCGGTCTATTACACGAGCGCAATCATCCGTGACATTGAATTATAGGTAAAACATCACAATAATTGGAAAAAAATAGGGATGATGTTAGCTATTCGCTATTATACAACATGTAATAGAAAGGTGTAACCATATTTGAAGAGCTTATTCAGTCAATGGTAAAGAACAACTTTTAGTATAAAACAAACCTTGTACCTCTAAAAAAAATTAACCGTAAAAATGCAATGCCGCTCGGCCGAAATGTATGGAAGGGCAGATTTTTTTTTGAGTTTTCAGGGTTTGTTCAATAGTAAAAGTTGTTTATATATCATTGATTGAATAAGCTCTTCAAATATGGTTACACCTTTCTGTTACACAGTGTATAGCAGAGGCTCCATCAGCGTTCGCTGACCACTTTCACTCCGTCTTCTTGCCATCTCCACTATAACTCGATCCAAAGCCCGCGAGCTTCACGACCCCAGGCGCCGGCGCGCGACGTGCAGGTCACCGTCTCTTCGCTCAGCACTGATGACATACGACGCGCTGTTAGGAAGCTAAACCCTGAAACGTCTGCTAGTCCAGATGCAATCCCAGCATACATTATTAAGGGATGTATTGATGAACCATTAAGGCTTAAGGGGAACGAAAATACAAACAGAAATAAAATGTCAGCTTTCGGATGATTTTGTTGCAATAATTAGGTTACGTATAGCCATAAAAAAAATACATGTTTTTGGTTGAACTTTAAGGTATTCATTTTCCACAAACCACGTTAATCGATTCATATTTGTACTGTCAATGAATTTTTTTGTAACCCTCTATTGCACACTTCTTATCGATTTTGTTTCAGGTATCGCTTTCGCGATTTTGTTGGTTTTTTTTTTATAAAATTAGTGTGAATGATATCTATTCATTTTCCAAATACCACGTTATTCGGGTCAAAAAAAGCACCCCCTTTTTCCAAAAATACGTAAATCCACTGATGCAGTCAGCGGCAGCAAGATATTGTCAGTCTACGCCTAGCGTTGGCGCCCGTAAGACGTGGAACCTGTGCCCTTTTTTGCAAGCCATAAATATCTCCCAAAACTACTTCAAAACACATTGAAATTAATTTTATAAAGTAATATTTCGAGGAGCATCATATTCCTGCCGTTAAAAACTCAACAAAATATGCGTATGAGTGATTTAGCTACATCGTGCCATAGTCATAACAACAAAACTGAATGAATTTGGAATGAATTCATACTTTTATGCGGGAAAATAACATATGTTACTCTAAAAGAATAATTTTGTGATCGTTATTGAAACCCAAATTAATTTACTTATACTTACTGAGATCTGTAACAAAGGTCAATGACCTTTTCGTGAAATTACCCTCTAGTATTGGCTCACCATTTCAGGTCCAATAAGTGAAGTTTTTTGCAAATTATATAGGTACACTTACTTGGGATAAATCGCCAAGCATTTAAAATATAGAAATTTATTAAGAAATATTTACAGTGCATGGCAAAATTATTAGATCGTAGATAATCCTGTCGGTACATGTTCAGGTTCTGTTACGCAAAATGAAAACAATGAAACTCTTTTAGGATTAATTTGTTATCCCTATGTTTGTCTGTCTGTCCGTTTGTCTAGACAATTTTTTCTGGGTAAAATTAATAAATACCAATATTAACGGCCCTCTATAGTGCTGTAAAAACATACTTTTGACGTTTTTATTTATATTAGGTTTTTTTTTTTACGTTTTTCATACAAATTTTCTCACTATGAAAATGTAGGGATGAACACTTGAGATAATATTTTGCATTTAAAAGTTAACACAGAAAGGAATTGTTGAACAAATAATGTAAAAAATATGAAAACCATGTTGTTCTATTCTAAAGGGATTAATTATCTACTGTTCAATGTGGCGATAGCTTTGTTTATTTTTTCCTTGAATTATTTTTTACTAAGATAACAAATAGTTTAATACAAGGTTTTCCTTAAGAGGTCCCTTTACCCCTGTATTTTTCTTAAAATTCATACAATAGGTATAAACCGAATGTGAAGTCTACAGCTTATTTTCTTCATATCTTTTTTCATGAGTATATTCTAGTGACATCTAACTACGTCTCTATACAGCCCAAAAAGCAAAATTTGATAAAACACCATCATAATAGCTGTCAGGATATCGTCAATATTGTCTCGTTTTTACGCAAAGTTTAACAAGTTTGTATATTTTTATCTATACTGGAAATAAAAAAGAGAGAAATACAGGCGTCGTTCATGTTAAGATGACTAAGTTTACACATTTTGCTAAGTATAAACAATTACCGTTTCATGGAAAACTGTTTTGACCTGAAACCATTTCACAAATTCAATTAACTTATTTTGAATATCTTGTCATCTTGCACTTCTTGATGAGAAATACAATTTCAATAAGTAAAAATACAAGTTTTAGTTAAGAAAACTTATAGTTAAAAGTCTGCTGTATGCATTAACATATTTTTAATTATATTACAATAGTAATAAAATAATTGGGTTATCCGTCATCGTGATACCAGCCGTAAATTTCTTAAATAATCTGATATCACGCTTATGAAAAACCCAATTATTTTGAAGATACCATAATATCATTAAAATATGTTTATGCATATAGCAAACTTTTAACAATAAATTGTCTTAGCTAAAAGTTGTACTTTACCGTTATAATTATTTCTTAATATTTTGTTACAAATTCGGAGAAATAGCCCTTAAGGAAAACCTTGTATGAAAATATTTGTTATCTTTGTAACAAAGAAAAAAAAAAAAATAAACAAAGCTATCGCCACATTGAACAAACAGTAAATTATTAATCCCTTTAGAATAGAAAGATATGGTTTTATATTTTTTACATGATTTGTTCTACAGTTCCTTTCTGTGCTTTCTTTCAAATGCAAAATATTATGTCAAGTGTTGATCTCTATATTTTCATAAGGAGAAAATTTGTATGAAAAAGTTAAACAAAAGGCCATAAAAACGTTATAATACGTATATTTTACAGGGCTGTAAATATTAGCATTTATTGATTTTACCCAGAAAAATTGCCTAGACAAACGGACAAACAGACAAACATAGGGACAACAAATTAATCCTAAAAGAGTTTTGTTTTTTCATTTTGCGTATAGGGACCTGAACATTTCAAAGTATGATACAAATAAATTTCTATATTTTAAACACTTGGCGATTTATCCCAAGGGTAAACAGGTGTCCCAAAAGTCAACGCTTTCCCTTGGAAGGCTGGTAGGCCAGCTCATGACTGACCAGAATATTAAATTATGACCTCAGCAAAAACTAGATAGTCTTCGAGTTGATGGTACTTTTATAAATTCGAATAGATTTTTGAGAGTCAAAGCTAACCAGTTCTAAATTCTAAGAATAAAATTTTTGTTGCGCAACTCTGAATAGTCATGCTATTGATAAAGTCAAAAATAAACCTTGAAATGCTGTTACATCAGGAAGAAAAATAAAAACCCAATTTATGAGCAATTATTTGTAATTAGGTTAGTTCGATACCACACCCTGAAAAAAATTGTCCTATGTTAGTTTTGCAAATTGTCTTAAATAACGGCTCATCAAATATTGTTTTTCAAATGATCTGGCAATTTCTGTGTATTACTTTTGAAAAAAAAGTTATTGCTATTTTACTATTAAAGGAGCTGCGTATTTTTTTAAATAATTAGAATTTAGAATGAAAGAGTGGCGGGCAGTAAAAATATTTGGCGTTCATTAGAAATGCCATTTAACACGCGTTAGAGTGAGATAAATAGTGACGCTATTTAAAATGAGTTGGAATGAGATAGTAACGCAGTTAAACGTGGTTGAATGAGAGAGGCATAATTGATATAGGCTACAGTGAGATAGATAGTGACGTGGTGCATTCCTTCTGAGAATATTTGTTAGTTTCCACTTTTTGTAATAACAACTTTAGTAAAAATTTTTTGTAAAGAAATTTTTGTCCAATTTATTTTCCCGCAAGTGTAAAACCAGCTCAACGGGCGAAAAATATTTAAAGAATGGGTAATGGTGACAATTAACCGTCACGATATTATTATGTATCTCTAAAGGAGTGTCTGAAATGTTCCGAGGGTCAACTGATAAATCAAACACTCAAAAAACCACTTTTAGCCGACCATAATAAATTTACGTCCCGACGTGATAGCAAGTAGGATCAATGCCGTGTGTGCCTGCCTCGTCCACTCTATTCGTATTTTTGCTATGGTGACGCGAGCTTAGAGACCGGGACGAATTTCCCCCCGCACGCTATCGTAAAATAGAATAAGCCACGCCCGGAACTGGTTTTTGTTTTGGCTATGTCATACTCTTAAGCCAATCATATACATTTTTAATCTCAAAAGTAATTGAAACAGGTGTTTATCCTGCAGCCTGGAAAATATCTCGCGTGTGTCATATCCCCAAAAAGCTTACAAAAGCATGGTCGAGAACCATAGACCGGTGGTAAAACTCTGTGCAGTGGCAAAGGTTTTTTGTCCCGACAAATAATAAATAACAACGATTGGCGGGCAAAAAAGTATTTTGGTGTAATTCAATTAATTTAATTTTAATAGTAAAAAATATTTTTTTGATTTGTAATATTTTTTATTTATCCCGACCATAATCCGAAATTCCCGACTTTTTGAAATTTTGCCCAGGTATTTTGGTTTTCCCATCTGGCAACCCTACCTACAATCATCTTATCGTCATTGTCTAATGACCCCACCCTGTCACAAAACTGATGTCATTTTCATTACCTGTATTACAAAACCAATATTGTTGTACAAAGCTATTTTCTTATTTAAGTCATACCATCATCCGCAGACCAGACCCGTCCCCCTAATTTCAAATGACGTATTATATGGACGGCCCCTTTGGCAGATTTAAACCTAACGAAACTTATAATGATATGACCCTTTTTAGGGTTCCGTACCCAAAGGGTAACCAACGGGACCCTATTACCATAGACGAACAATACGAGTCCATGCTATTACTAAGACTCCACTGTCCGTCTGTCACCAGGCTGTATCTCATGAACCGTGATAGTTAGACGGTTGAAATTTATATCTACAGGTTAGCGACGGCGTAAAATATTTATATGAGAAATCGCGCAGACTAACGGTTAACGAGTGCCTACAGAAAAGATGGCGCACGTGAAGTTAGCTGTTACCTACCTGTGAGTACCCCCCCCCCGTGCAACCCCCCTTTCTTATCGAAGGTCCGAGGATGCGCAAATTGACGCCATCTGTGACTTACTTCATGCCTGCCTCCTGTACTTTTGGCCTTCCACGAGTTTTAGACTCTAGCGACTGCGTGAAATATTTATATCAGAAATTGCATAGCGCCCCTAGTGGTTTACGCATGGTTTACGAGAGGAACCACAATTCCTCATACAAAATATTTTACGCAGTCGCCAACGTGTATCGAGTCCAAAACTTATGGTCGGCCTACTGGCCCAAACTGTTCGTACTATAGTTAAAGATCAGATAAGTAGTAATCCAATCTTGCAAGAAAAAGTCACGTAATTTCTATGAAACAGTGTAGTGTAATGACTCTTACATTACTAGTGCTAGTGCATCGATTACACCTATATAAAATTGTTGTCTGAAATAGTCAACGCATATATTGCAATGGGTCTTCGTGAAAAGGTGGCCTTAGTTGTTATATTATTGTTTACAGTTCAGGTGAGTCATTTTATGTTTTCTATTACCTAAGTTTTTTGTTTGAAGGCCCTTTATATTTGTCTCATCTATCTAAAAATGTTGTACCCTTGTATGCATTTCAGATTAACAGTATAAAATGCATGCCAAGAAGTTTTAAGAAAGATCTTCTACGAAAATTCAGCCCAAAATTATCAAAAAGTGATGGATTTTCTCCTGTAGAAACACCTTCAGCATCATCGCTAACAAACAAACCAAAAAGGAATCTTTTAAGCAGAAAGTCAGCCCAGAAAACTAAACAATCGATAAAAGATATCGAAAAGTTATTAAAAAATTACAGTTTTCCAGAAACAGATTACGCAACCAAAAATTCTAAACGGACCCCATCGTACTTAAATAATAATGACTTTCCCGAACCCAGCTATCCACTTCGATCTTCAGACGTTTGGACAAGCAACAACGAAAAAATTCCAAAAAATTTCCTGGAATGCTGTA
The DNA here is from genome assembly GCA_934047225.1 of Ypsolopha sequella. Taxonomy (NCBI): domain Eukaryota; kingdom Metazoa; phylum Arthropoda; class Insecta; order Lepidoptera; family Ypsolophidae; genus Ypsolopha; species Ypsolopha sequella. Next base: position 21,375,844 of record OW203987.1, read on the forward strand.
AAACTATTGATCTAAAGTCATCTAATCACATGATGAAGCAAATCCTTAACAAGCCAGTAAAGTTTCCAGAAATACAATATCCAACATATAATCCAGAAGATCCATTTAATCTAGGAGATGCTGGAAACTTCCCGGAAGCGGAATATCCACTAGCCGTTGAAGATTTATGGTACTCTAGTCGAGACAAAAGACCGTCATCGTCTCCAGCGAACTTAGACGAGTGTTACATACAACCAAGTCCTAAAAACTTCAAGTGCATAAAACAAAGTTTGAAAAACTTCATGAACAGTGATTTTAAGATTAAAAAAACTGTGTCAAGAGGAAATCGTATTAACAGGAAAACTGATCCGAAGTTACATCATCATAATACAACTTCAAGCCAATCCAGAAACAATTCTAATAACTTTTCTAGTAACTATGGTAGTGAAAATTCTAGTGACTATTCTAATAACTATGCTAGTAACTGTCCTAATAACTATAATAACTATTCTAGTCCCCCAAAATACTGTATTTGTAAAATTAACAATCAAACAATATCTCCTTGCATACCGACGGCGACATCCTTAGCACAGGTAGCATCTTCTACACTTGTACCCACTACATCGACTACTTGTTGCTCAACAACCTTGATCACACCTTCTACTACGCCACCACCACAATTGATTACAACTCTGTCTGCTTCTTCAAACTCCTCTACTGAATTCATAACTAAACAAAGTTCTCCTTATTTAGGAGTAATCACTATTCAGTCTTTTACACCAGTCGCTTCTACGAAAATGCCTGATATTAAAACTTTTACCAATGCTTCCCCTACAGAAATTATCAACAGGCAGTATACTGAATCTCTCATTGCTAAAACTCCCCAAAGTTTATCTTCTACGGAATCTACCCGTAGTCTCTCTTCCAGTGACAATACATTTAGTTCAACTACATCTATTTCATCAGAATCTGCTTCCACTGTCTCAGTAGATTCATATAATTTATCAAAATTTGATCCAATAGTCACAACTTCCACTACTTCATCGCCTTCTATAACAAATAATTTATTGACGACTACCGTATCAAATACAGGTGAGACAACTATACCTCTTAATGAAATTACTAATATCTCGGCATTTCAATCTCTAGTTGTCCATACCGAAACCACACCTAATACAAACACAATTCAACCTAATTTAAGGCCAACTACATTAAATTCAACACATTTAACGGGTACTAATGCTTTAGATGACCGGGTGACATTACAATCAAACCCAACTACAACTGAATCACAATATTTTCAAGACACAACTGCCTCTACTAGCTCAATAAATGCATCTTCCAAGATATCATTTGATACAAGTATGTTTACCGAAGACCCAACAATTTCAAGTACAAGTCAATCTACCGTAAGCCGAATTGATTTAAAAAGTAGTAATGACCCAACTGATTCAAAATTAAATACTGAAATAAAGACAATTGAACCAGAAATTACGACAACTGATTCCTCTATATTTCTCTCTACAGTTGCCCCCACTGAATCAAAAACAAATCAACATAAAGAAACCACAGGCGATAAAAATACAAGTAAGACTACCTTAGATCCATTTGATTCATTTGACAGTCTTACTTCTTTAACATTACAGCCATTTCAGTATACAGTCACCCCAAGTAGCTTATATACAACTGCATCTTCCAAGATGTCATCTATTACAAGTGTGTTTACCGCAGATCCAGCAATTACGATTCCAAGTCAGTCAACCGTGAGTCCTTCGAAGATATTAAACAGTCCAACTAATACTGACTCAAATACTGATACAGATGCATATCTGTCCACAGTATCAATTGACTCGAATACAAGCCAACATACCAAAACGACAGATGATACAAATACAAGTAAAACTACCGTAAGCCCTTCTTATTCATATAATAGTTCAACTAATCTGGTCTCTGTTGAGACACTGAGTAGTAAAACAACAAATGATCCCACTACTCAAATAGTTACGAAACGATCAGGGACAAATCAGTCTATAGCCACATCCACGGACTCATATACAATGTCAACCGTTTCGAATATGTTTACAAAGGTACCAACTACGTCAAGTACAAATCAACCTACCCTAAGCACTACTGTTTGTGCCACCAGCAAAACTTATTCAGCCTCTGAAATAACAACTAAAACTGAATCCACTTCTGTTTCTCCTGAATTCACAAGTGTTTCTCCAAATTTTATTTTCACTTCAACTGAAACCATGACTTCTCCGTCAGAACTAATTATTTCTTCTTCTGCTGAATCCACAAGTGCTTCTACAGAGTATACCACTCCTACAGAATTCGCTTCTGCTCCCACAACATCTACATTTTCTCTTGAAAATTTTATTTCTGATTCTACAGAAACCAAATTTGATCCACTAGAAAACACTACTGTTTCTTTAGAATTCACTATGGTTCCACAACAATTCACTAATGTTTTTCTAGAACCTGCCACTTCTGCTTTAGAGTTCACTTGCGCTCATAAAGAAACCACCTATGATTCTCTAGAATCCACTACGGTTCCACCAGAATCTAATATTTCTCCTACAGAGTTTACTTCTGATACTTTAGAATTCACTACCATTACTACAGAATTTACTACAGCTTCACAAGAATTTAATAATGTTTCTCCAGAACGTACCACTCCTTCTTTAGAATGCACTTCTGCTCCTACAGAAACCACCTATGATTCTCCAGAATCCACTTCGGTTTCACCAGAATCTACCATTTCTTCTATTGGGTTTACTTCTGATACTTTAGAATTCATTACCGTTTCCTCAGAATTTACTACGGCTCCACAAGAATTCAATAATGTTTTTTCAGAACCAACCACTTATTCTTTAGAATCCACTTCTGTTCCTAGAGAAACCACCTATGATTATCCAGAATCCACTACAGATTCTCCAGTATCCACATTATTTTTTACAAAAATGACTTCTGATTTGACAGAAACCACCCATGATCCTCTAGAATTCACCTTTGCTTCTACGGAATTACTTAAGGTTCCACAAGAATCTTCTAATGTTTTTCAAGAACCTACTGCTTCTTCTTTAGAATTCACTTCTGCTCCTACAGAAACCACCTATGATTCTTTAGAATTCACTACGGTTCCTTCAGAATCTACCATTTTTTCTAAAGAGTTAACTTCTGATAGTACTTTAGAATTTACTACCTTTTCCACAGAATTTGCTACAGCTTCACAAGAATTCAATAATGTTTTTCCAGAATCTACCACTTATTTTTTTGAATCCACTTCTACTCCTAAAGAAACCACCTATGATTCTCCAGAATTCGCTGCAGATTCTCCAGTATCTACATTTTCTCCTACAGAAATCACTTCTGATTTTACAGATACCACCCATGATCCTCTAGAATTAACCTTTGTTTCTACAGAGTTAATTGAGAATCCACAAGAATGTTCTAATGTTTTTACAGAACCTACCACTCCTACTTTAGAATCCACTTTTGCTTCTACAGAAACCACTTATTATTCTCCAGAATCCACTACGTTTCCTCCAGAACCTGCCATTGATCCTATAGAGTTTACCTATACTTCTGATGTTCTAGAATTCACTACTGTTTCCACAGAATTTACTACGACTCCACAAGAATTTGCTGATGTTTTATCAGAACCTATTACTTCTTACTTAGAATCAACTCTTGTTCCTACAGAAACCACCTATGATTCTCAAGAATCCACTACGGTTTCTCCAGAATTTACTTTTTGTCCCACAGAGTTGACTTCCGGTTTTACAGAAACCACTTATGATTATTTAGAATTTACTACTGTTTCCACAGAATTTACTACGGCTCCACAAAAATCCACAAATGATTTTTCAGAGCATACCACTGCTTCTTTAGAATCTATTTCTGTTTTTAAGGAAACCACCTACGATTCTCCAGAATCCACGACGGCTCCTCCAGTATCTATATTTGCTTGTACAGAGTATACTTCTGATGCTACAGAAAATATCTTTGATCCTCTAGAATTCACTACTGTTTCCACAGAATTTACTATGGCTTCACAAGAATCCACTAATAATTTTAGTGCTTTTTTAGAATCCACTTGTGCTCCTATAGAAACCACCAATAATTCTCCAGAACCCACAAATGTTCCTACTACTTTTCCACAAGAATCCAGTTTTGATTCTTCAAAACTCATAACTGATTTTTCAGAGTCTACACCTGCTTTCACAGAACCTACTTTTGCTCCTGTAAAACCCACATCCTTCTCTATAGAATCTACTAGTATTCCTACAGAAACCATCGTAACAGAATACAACATAACAGAATGCAACGTTGCTCCGCAAGAATCTAAGACTGCATCTACAGAATCCCCTACTATTCTAACAGAATTTACTTCTGGTCTTACAATAACCACTTCTTATCCCAAAAAATCCAGTACTGGCTCTAAAGGATCCACTTACACTCCCATGGAGTTTCCTTTGGCTTCTACAAAAACTTCGTATACCCCTACAGAATATGTTTCCGCCCCTTCAGAATCGATAGTTTCAGAAAACATGCAAAATAGAAATAACATAATTCTCAGAATAATTCGACATCCTGATGATTTGTTTCCGATTATTCATGAATGTGATTTAACAAATGTTGAACATACTAGTGAAAAAGTTGATGATTTATTGATTCGTATAGTTAAATGTAACAATAATAGCAATTGCAAACATCCCTATCCTAATAAAGAATACTAGTAGAAGAGGAATGTTTGCAATTGATATAACAACATAGAAGAACCAATCAAAATATGCCATCAGGTATGATCAGTTTTTTGACACCATCTTTACTATCCTCATCACCTTCTAAATGTTCTATAACCGCAATATTTGTAGTCAACTGTTTCATGGATGCCTACACCTAAATCAACTATCGATATTTGTGAAGGGTCGATTTCTGCGAGTTTTCAAGGGCAAATCACCTATCTTTGTCTTGCCTTGAACATTTCGCATCAGTAAGTAGCGCAGTTGGTAGAGCGTCTGCCTGGCGCGCAATAAGTACCTGGTTCGAAGCACAACGGAATATTTTTTTTTTCATTATTTTCCTTTCCAATGTGACTCCGAAGATTTGAACGCTTTTGCATTTTAGTTTTGTGACGTACTTATTTTGTCTCCATAGTATTTTGATCGGGCAGCGCCTACTCTAACATTAATATATGCAGTGGGTAATTTGTTTCGTTAAAGTAAATATATAAAACTTATTAAAATATTACAATGTAATAGGACTATATAAGTATTGTAGTAATGTAATTTAATGTACCTATTGTTGTGTAAGTGCTTGTTTATTATGATAATATAGTATAAATAAGTTATTTATTTGTTGTAGAAGCTTTAGCTAAATAAAATGGTAAAATGTAGATTTTTTTTCCCACTTTAACTTTTTGAATAACATTGCTGGAATTAACAAAGGTATTCCGAACAAAGCGGTCGGTGACAACCCAGCAAAAGCATTTAAGAGAATGGCCTACCCTAGCAACTTTTTTATGATCCGTCCAGCACAATAAGTCCAATGGCAAAGACTGCAAAAAACCTTATTTGCTTTTGATAGAGGCGGTTATATGTTGGCTCATTAGCCTCTTTTTCTTAGACGTGTAATACTAATTATCACGCAGCGAAACAACAAATTGGTGTGTTTTTAGCTAATACTGAAATATTCTGTAGGGAAATAAATATTGGATTTAAGTAGAATCCCTTCATATTTTATGAAAAAAAAAAGCAAGTTGATCTCTTAACCGCGTTCTTGAAACGAACGTTTGAAAACAAAAAAAGAGGGTGCAAAACTCTTTTTTTTGTTGCTAAGCTGCCTTACTATTATGTATAGTTAGCCACACGTATATATGGAAGCCTATAGATAGCACAAAATAACCACTTACACAAGGTTCACTCCGCGTAACTAGCGAAAACAGGCGTACGCACACGTAGACGCATACGTATGACGACGATCTCCGTTGAAGTCTGTCGAATGCCAATACGAAATTCTGCCGAGATCATCATGCGTACGCATCTATGCATGTGTGCATCTGTTTTCGCTCGTAGTTGGAGTCAGGCGAGTCGGCCTTCTGGTAGTATCTACACTGGCCTGCAAAACTAAGTACTACACTTTTTAAATTTGATTTTTTTCTAAACTATAGAAGTTAGAGATTTTAAATAATCACATAGTGAAGTTGTCCTTATAGTTCCCTATAGTTTCAAAGAAAGCTGATAAAATTTGCTATAAAACGTTTTTTATTTTAAATCTCTAACTTCTATAGTTTAGAAAAAAATCAAATTTAAAAAGTGTAGTACTTAGTTTTGCAGGCCAGTGTATTTCGTGCATATTAGAAGATTCCTGCCGCGGCCGGCTGGCATCTTAGGCGTTGATGCGACAAACGTGCTATTACGTGAGTCTATCAATGGTACCGATTCGGTGAAGCGCATCTTAACTTATTTGACAAGACTAAACTTAATTTAAGCGTTCTGTCCTTGTTTTTTCGATAAAGAAAGAAAAGACAAGACGCTTAAAATACGGTTAGTTCTGTCAAATAATTTAAGACGTGTTATGCCGAATCGATACCAATGCCCAATTGCCGCCAAGACATGTATAGTACTTTTCTCAAACAATGCGCGGATATTCAAACAATTATATAGTTAGGCCCACTTGCAGCATGATCGAGAAAAAATCCTATTTTCCTAAAAATCCGGGTTAACTAGCCCAAGAGAAGAGTTAACTAATCAGACATTTCATTAATTCTATTGCACCATAATAATATTGAAGCTGCGGGTCTACCGCGTAATTCTCATTTTCATCAACATCAACTTGAGATTGAAATTTGACGTGCGTGCGACGACGCCCGCCTAACATGCCATCTTTTGCACGCATTGAATTTCGCATGCATTTGCTTGAAGTTGATACAAATGAGAATTACGCGGTAGAGCCCCGGGTTAATAATCCCGAGGTAAGCGATTGTTTGACATTTGACATTTAATTAGAATGTTACCATAGAGTAATAAGTTGCAACCAGTGAGGTATAGTATCTATATAATGTCATTGGAAACAACACCATTTATGTCAAACTGGTAACATTACTTTGCTAACCCGAGTTAAATTCAAGGTGAGAGTCGGGTTAAATTCTGACGACTTTTTCTTAGTTTAACCCTAGTTTAACCCGAAATTTTGATTGGTGCAAGAGAGCTTTTTCTTAACTCTCTATTTTTTGACTTAACCAGACTTAAAGTCGAGTTAAGAACATGCTGCAAGTGGGCCTAAGTAAAATACATTTTAACAATTTTAATAATTTTAACAATTCAAAAAGTTGATATGCTAGTATTGACGTAGATAGTACCTAGTCCTACCATAAGTTCTGTTACAGCATTAAAAAAAATTCAAGGTTCCAAGGAAACTCTAGAACATCAATCTATATCCATAGGATAGAGTAGGTTTCAAACTACAATAAACAATTGATTGTTATTTTATATCATAAAAATCAACTTTTGAGCGAGTCTCAAAGTTGCAGATTTTGGTTGTTAAAATACGAATGTATTTTGGGTGTATGATATTCCATAGATATGGATGAAAATGTGATAAAAATTTGATCTTGATGCTTGTGATTAGATGGAAAATGTTGTTTTTTAAGTAATCTATCTGTGGAAACTTTAAATGACTAGCTAGAGTTAATTTAAGTTTTTTACTATTGTTATTAAAATAGTCGCTAGTTTTCCAAAATAAGTAATAAATAAATAAATAAATAAATAAATAAATACATCTTGAAATTAATTTAAAACTCAAGAGAAAATAAAAAATGCTTCTAAGACATCCATTGGGTGTGATTTGTTCATGTTGATGGTGTTGTAAAATTGTCTCCCAAAAAATTTTCAAGACCATGTTTTTGTTTTCTAATATCGTTTGTCTAAGAGACAATATAGTCAGCTTTAAACCACAACACAAATTCAAATTGTAAAAGTTAGGATCAAAAAAGATATAAGGCCAAAATCCCAAGTCGCGTATTTTAAGATATCGGCTTCGGACTGCTTCAAGGATAGTTTCGTTAAAATTTTAGTTTGCTTTAAGCAGCTACAATATTTTTTATAATGACTATTACCTATCTAACAAATTCCATTAATTAATTTTACTATATTCAGTCTGGGATGAAAAATATCAAATTGAATGTGAGTCACAGAGCTTTTGGCTGGAACAGGTATATTAGGTACTTTTAGTAGTAAAAGGTTTCTACTAAACTGCTGCCGTTAATTCGAGAGAATGATGACAGATGGAGTGTGGCAATATCTCGAAAAAATACTACAAGTCAACAAGAGCTTCTTCACGACAAAAATAAATAAAGGCACGTTAAAAAAATATCAACGGTATAACAAATGGGACGACATAAATCCAAATCATGATTATTTAAACTTTTTTTATAAATAAAAACCCTGGAATAGAATATATATACGATCTTATTATTTGGTAAGGTATATCAGTTTTATAATGCGACAACACTGCCTTACACCGCAGATATTATAAACCTTTTTCTGAAATGTCGATTCAAAAAGTCGAGGATTCATACTGCATTTGCTGATGATTGCTGATTTGACAGAAATAACTTGACACATTTTATTGATTATACAAATAACTTCATTTGGCTTCTATCTTTGTCCTCGAATGTTATATATATATGCGATCCGTGTTTGTGTATTAAATTATTTGATTTGTAATTATTTTTTAAATTTTCGTTATTTTAGTAGGTAGTTTTTTTTATCGAAATTTACATTTTATTTGGTTGACTGGCACTAAGACATAAAATGGACCCGCAACCGGGCTTTTCAAGAAACACGGACGCAAACTTTCTTTCACCGGGAAAGAAAAGAACACGTCGTGCAATAGTTCCTGGTGAAAAATAAATTATTCTTAACGTATATGATAATATATTTTTAACTTTTACGTAGAAATTGAGTCAGCTGATTCATTAAGTTTTGTACTAGGAAGTGGAAAATATATACGACAAAAATACTTTTTATTAACAAATGGGACCTTTTAACGATATACAATCTACCCTAAAATCATCATGATAAATATAAAATATTGAAATGCAAAACAGTAAAAAAAAGGTTTTATCCCCTGACATTTGCAAACGTCACCATTCTCTCGAATGAACGGCCGGAGTATAGATACTTTACTAAAGTAACACTTACCTTGACGTCCAAATATTCCCTGTATGGTATTTCATTAAAAATATTTTCTTCGGACTCTAATTTCTTCGTTTGAGCTCATTTTAATCAATAATTATAAATTGTTATTTCAATAAAATACCAATAAACGCGCCATATTTTTTTCTTTTTTTGCGTTGCCTCATTTGTATTCAGCCAGTAACATTAAAAAAACCTCTTTGCAGATTGAAATTGCTAGTGAGTAAACGTAACAAAACCTCATTCCATATTCAAATAACACAACAATTATATATGGATATTCATAGTGAAATTGCCGGTGTGATATGATAACACGACAGATTTGGATTTTCATACTAATATTGCCGACCACTTATGGCTTGTTTTTCGCCACTACTAGAAGTTCGATTTATCTCGAACAAGGTTTGAGAAAAAATACATAAGTAGAAAAGTGTTCGTGAAAACGTCGTCGCTTTGCTCCAGAGCAATATTAATATTATTGTAACTTGACTTGTAACGCTTTATGGTTAGCCTGTAATGTTACTTGTTACTTGAAATAAATTAATTAATTAATAGCAGACCATATGTCTATCCCACTCGAGGTAGATCAACAGAGTGTGAGAGAGTACTGTAGCACGCGCTATCGAGCTCGATATGGTTTGATATGCTAGACTAGCAGTTGTTGATTAGCGAAAGTCAGTCCGCCTTTTTTTACGTCCATGATGGCCCAATATCCCATCCCACTAATAATAATATAATAATAATAATTAATAAAGGCGTAGGGATGTGACGACCCCATCGCCCTCTGGTATGTCCTGTACGTCCTGTACGCTTGTGGCGAGCCGATTGTGAGTGGTGACACCACGGACCCTACCTCCAGGGGACACTATCACACATGCGCTTACACACACACATACACACATCAACACACCCCCTGCCTCTGCGCTTGCCTTAAACCGCCGCGCCGGCCAGAGTGGAGATGCAAGAGCGGAACCTATGCTCCAGGTTGGAAGTGTAAAATGTCATAACGCTGGGGCACTTGACTGTATAAGGATCTTGCGCCCCGCAGACTCACCTCTCGACAACCTTAGCTGCTTATATAGTGTTGCCCCCTGGCCGCCCCATGGTGGCTAGGTGGGGGCCCACAACGGCTATCCTGTTGGATAGTTATCAAGCAGAAAGTCACCATCTGCCATACTTAAATTTGTGAGAGATTTTCGAGGCAGATGACCGTTATCTCACTCCATAGCCCTGTTATCCGGCCCATTTAGCATCCCATCCTCATAGCCCACTCCAAGTCGCTTCCTTCCTGGCAATAGTTTGGCAACTGTGGGGGACTGTCCGTTAGTGTATCTCAATGATACATTATGAGGGAGAGGCCTCCATGGATGCAGCCATCTCACATTTAGATTAAATGGTACCAAAGGCCTCTTCAATGTTGGCTTCGGCCCCATGAATGCCGACTGAAAAGTGTACCTACATAATAATAATAATAATATTATAAATGCGAAAGTTTGGATGGATGGATGGATGGATGTTTATAACTCCTTCACGCTGAAACTACTAAAACGATTAGGCTGTAACTTTGCACAAATGTAGTTCCAGACCTGGAATAGGACATTGGCTACTTTTTATCCCATAAATCAGTTCCCATTGGAAGGCAATGGGGTGTCAAGTTCCTATAGAAAAGTGATGTACTGTTACTCCTTCACACCGTTGAATATTAGTGGGATGGGATAGTGAGGATGCGATGGGATGGGATAGTGGCATTACTGGGATGGGAAGGAATAGGATGAGATGGGATGGGATACGATGCGACTATACAAAAACTTAATCAACGCGGGCAAAAACTAGTAGTAGATAAATTATTGAAATCCAATAAGCGTCTAGTCAAAGACATCAGTAGTTCAAAGAAGCAGTATTAAGCGTACTTAAAGTGTACTTAGTATTAGATCCGTCATCACCAGTGCACATTTTGAGCTCTCTCTGTCATGTAAGGTTTCACATGAACTACGAACCCGACTTGAACTTAGTTCAAGAGGCTATGGAGTAAATAAACTTGCATTTTGTAGGCTTCGATGACGTTATGTTACAACACTATCGACATTAGGCAACACTATCACACTTTATGTGCTAAGATAACACCTAGGATGATTGACACTTAGCACTATCGGTACAGTATACTGTGATACAGTGTTATCCTGTACCACTAGCATGCACTTTACATACAGTGTATTACTATACTGCCTCTTGCGTTTTTTTCTCTTTTAAAACTATTTATTTTTTTATTTATCAAAAATATTGCACAGCATTACAGACCAATCCAATTCACTGTACAATTAAAAAGGTAATAATAATTAATAATAATAATCTACATAAAATATTTACAGAAACATAAAATCAACAAAAGTAACCAAGATAAAAATACATATTTTGGTGTAAGGCTTAGAATCTAAGGACATCGTCATTGAGTGGACTGTCAATAGACTCGTACAGCCAACAGCTCGCAGCCAACACTCGTACACCCACTTTTGACAAAGTGGGCTGAGATATATATCTCCGGAATATCTATTTTGTTGTGTATATTTTATGTAATTTAATTCTTGTTAATTATTCATTTTAATTATTTCCATAATTATAAGCATTTAATTAGCATCCATCGTCTCGGATTCGAAATCAGTCTGCGTAAAAATTGGTAGATAAAATAACCGGTCCCGCTGATGCAGTGTGACGCGACCTTGCGCGGGGGATTACATCATGGCGGTGCGCGGCGGCGGATCGACACGCGCGGCGCAAGCGCAGGCGTGGTGGGTAGAGTACGTTTCATATAATAGTTCCTATGCCGTTATGTTGGCAGCAATACATAAATATAAAACTTTATCTCGTTTAGAAGTCGTCGTCGTTGATAGCAACATTACGCCGTTTAATTGTATATTTTACCTCTGTATTCAATTAAAGTAAAGGCTTATTTTGTACACATTTGTTGTAATTAAACAAATAATATTATTATGAAAAAAAAAAAAGACAATCTTGCTAAGTTTCTTGCCCTTCTTCTCAGTAAGATTAATCGAATGGGCGAAGTTAGGCATAATATTTATTTATTGAAAATATTTTAAATACGGATTTGACTCACTTTTTTAATATCTATGCAAAGAGCACATATTGTATTTATTATTTTTATTTATTTATATTATCAACTCTGTTGTATTTATTGCCTCACATTTATTCCTATATTTTAAATTATAAATATGTCCTGGTGTCCTTAACAACTGAACCATTGACCTACTGACTCCGTGGTCTCGTCACCTTGGATGAACATTATTCTGCAGATTTACTTCAATCAGCCGGTTCATAATATAAATAAACGCGTGCACCAATTGACCTGAATAATTAAAATGAGCGGTTCATCGTCGCTGGTGCCAAAAACAAAGTGTTGCTATTGTTTTAAAATACAATTGTATTTGTGTAAATTCCATTCCATTCATCAGCCTTCTTCGTCCACTGCTGGACATAAGCCTTTCCAGGACTTTGCCACTCCCGGCGGTCATCCTGGAAGAATTGCCCATACTCACACACGCTGGGCAGGCGGGTTGCTGAGCGCGGTGCCGGAACTCTCGCACAGTGACGCCGCTGCCCGTCACCAGTCTGTTCCATATGAGGCCCGGCTATTAGGGATAGATATACCGCCATCCATCGGTCCCAGGCATAGTGGGCCTCCTGGTTTTTTGCCTGTGAGCTGTCCTCTTACTCTCCCCCGAATTACTTCGAGGAGGTCTCCAAGAAAGATGGTGTACCTCCACAGTCGAACCCGGCATCAGCTCTACCACCTGTGTGTAAATAAATTAAGGAAAATAATAAAAAAGCTTGCTCACAGATCGATGTATAATATTATGATTGAGGATACGCTCTGTCTCTCGCATGTTGGCTACGTTCCAACATCTATCATTAAAATAGCAATAACCATCTTTCGTCTTTTCTTTATGGAACTACGTCATGCTTTGAATAACCATACTTCAGGGTCTCAAATACATTATTATACTTTAAGACAAAGGAAAGCCACCAAAGTAGAATAGAATAGTTTAAAATAGAATATTCGTTTATTTACCTGCCACAACACAATTACATAATGGAGAAAATACAAAGGCAATCAACATATTGAAATAAAACAGAATAAAAAAATAATGTAACTAAAACAAACAAACAAATATGTTTAAATATGATATTTTTGTTGTGCATGTGTAACTTTATTGAAAAAAGTTAACGAAACTCGAGCTGTTTTGTTTGTTCGTGCGTTACCTATGCGTCCGGACTGAAAATCAGCGTTTTTCGCTCTTTCCTTGCCTGTGTCTTTGGCCCTTTTATCTGTGGTGACACATGACTTCTGTTAGTTTTAGTTACGTTTCTTTGTTATTCTATTTGATTTCCGTATGTTTGTATTATGATTGCCTTTGTATTTTCTCTGTTATGTAATTGTGTTGTGACAGATAAATAAATAATGTAGGTAATTTTTTTGTACTAAGTATTCATATACATATAATGTACATTTATACTAATACCAACTCTTACAATTGTTACCTATCAACTTTGTTTTTTTTTAATAAATTAAAAGAACCTTTCCGTTTGTTTGCTTCTAATCTCTTTGGAACGTCCAACAAAAACGGATATTTTCAAAAATAGATGTTTATCCCCAACAGCATCCTTGTCTTTTAATAGCTAAATCAGTCTCAACCGGAAGTCGGCTCCATGGAAATAAATTTGTACAGTAGGTATCATGATGACTGATCGTGATGACAATGTATTGTCTCTGGATGCGCTTCGCTGATGACCATCGCCACACCTTTGTTTTGCAAGTAAGTCAATTGTTTGACCTTCAGGATGATCAAGTGACGTATTGGACAAAGATGGAAGGGAGATGAATAATGATTATTTAAAGCATGATTTATTCTTTGTCGATTGCATTTGAAATTGAAAGATTTCTTTGTCTTTTGTAGTTGTTATAGGTATTTACTAGTATTACCCTTCTTCTTATAAAGACTAAACGGGCGGGGTTAGACATATAATAGGTATATAGACATATAATCTATGAAATTGCCGTTTTATGCGGAGAATTTGAAGGAAATTCAATTTTCAGTACTAACATTTTTGTATTTTTTTCCAGAAAACTCCAAATTTTACAATTTCTTCTGTGTATAAATGAAATACAGCTAACAGCAACATTAATTTAATTTTTGAAAAGTGTCAGCTCTTAAAATTATTACGAATCTTATCATGGAAAGGGATTGCATTCAGGAGGAACTGTTTTTGAAAATTAATTTTTAGTTATCAAACTGACAGTAAAAACAAAATTTAATACTTAGATGTACCTTGAAATCAACTTTTAAACAAAAAACAAACAATGGAAATAGCTAAATTATGAACTCATGAATCTGTACAAAAAATTCGGAAATTTCATAGGTAATGTATTATTATTTATCTACCAACTTTAATGTATTTATTGCATTATGCTTTCCTTTATTTATAATTTTATTTATATATTTAATATTATATGTATAAATAGAGTCAACCAAACGAATTCGATCGTTTTTTTTAACTTCAACTTTTGTCTGCTTTTTGGAATATATAGATCAATTTAAGTATGTAATTTCAATAGTTTTCGTGCTTTTAAACCAATTTTGTATGTATTTTAGTATTTACAGGAAGTGACATAATAATATTAAATTAAATGGTCGAATCCTTGTCAGACTTAAAGATGCGTTCAAAAAAATTATTTCGTATTGAAATGTGTGATGATGACGTCACTGAAGGTCGAATGAAAGACATCACTTTTTTTCATTAAATAAAGGATATGCATGCTTATTTTAATATCAGTATACCAGAAACGGTTAAGGAAAGCTATTCTTCGAAACGGTTTTCGAATCGTAAACATTGAAGAAAAAAAGAAGAAGCCAATTCCCCCTGGAGGGAAAGTACTCAAAATATTGAAGATAGCAAATTTTACTTGAAGAATTCTTCGTTTTATTTTTAAAGTCATGAAAAACTGCATTCAAGGAATTTTGAAAAAAACACCTGCCTGGACCGGGAACCAAACAGAACAAATATGAAAAAAACACCTGCCTGGACCGGGAACCAAACAGAACAAATATGAAAAAAACACCTGCCTGGACCGGGAACCAAACAGAACAAATATGAAAAAAACACCTGCCTGGACCGGGAACCAAACAGAACAAATATGAAAAAAACACCTGCCTGGACCGGGAACCAAACAGAACAAATATGAAAAAAACACCTGCCTGGACCGGGAACCAAACAGAACAAATATGAAAAAAACACCTGCCTGGACCGGGAACCAAACAGAACAAATATGAAAAAAACACCTGCCTGGACCGGGAACCAAACAGAACAAATATGAAAAAAACACCTGCCTGGACCGGGAACCAAACAGAACAAATATGAAAAAAACACCTGCCTGGACCGGGAACCAAACAGAACAAATATGAAAAAAACACCTGCCTGGACCGGGAACCAGGTGATCTTTTTATGATTTTTTATGAAATTCTTCCGAGAAAGTAATATGATTATTTTAGGGTTCCGTACCTGATAAGACTAATATAGCGGTTAAGAAATTAACGAAACCAAAAGACTTTTTCAACATACTTGCTTGTAACAACGCTCTTATTGCACCGATTTTAGGATCATAATGCTGCTTATTAAACACGCGTGCGTTTTACTGTACATTACCTTTTTACTTTACACTTTTTTATCTCAGCAAAGAGTTTACGTCTAAAAACATTGCCTGTGAATAAATAAACGGTGTTAATTAAATGTGATAAATAAACGTTAAAATTTTATCAATTATTAGACAAATTTTATCCTGAACAATAATCCTACCGATTCGTATAATAAAGTAGCGAGGGTTTGTTTTTTTAATTTTTAGTTGGTTCGATTCCCGGGTAAGACAAGCGAATTTTAAAAGATCTTTGAATTCAGTTTCGTTTCTTTTAAAAAATAAAGGAATGTTTCCTTTCAGTAAAATAAGCTAACTAAAAGATTTAAGGTAGCTTCCCTCCAGGGCCCTTGAATTTTTTCCACCCTGTATATTAGTCGGCAATCCAAGGTATTGTCACCAAATTACGTTAAAAAGTTTTTGAATGAAGCTCCGGATAGCCAGTACCTGGCAACAAAGTTCAGTTTAACTACGTTTCTATACTATATTTTGTTATGATATTTAACTTATTTTTTCCTCGCAAGTGTATTGAAACACATCGTTTGAAACGCGAGAGCATTGATTGGTCATTACATTACACACTCGGCTCCATTACGCCCTCCCTGGCCCTTTTGGCTCAGGCTGCTATCGAGCCTCGTGTGTAAGGGCCACCTTAGCTCACTTGTATCATAATATACTATGATACACCTTGTAATGTAATGCATAAAATGACATATTTTTTTTGTCAAGCCTAATTATTATTTTGTAATATGCACCGAATTTCATTTATTGCATAATTTTTAGTTAAAAGTATGGAAAACAACATGTGCCTTTTGCACTGAAATCCTCTGCAACCCCCTTAAATCTTATTTAATACTATTTGATATGAATAATAAACTTATCACTAAAAAAGTTAGATACAGAAACTTAAATTAAGGAACTTTGTCCGAAGCATGAATTACAATACAACTATAATTTACAAAATAAACAAGAAAATGACAGCGAAACTTACAATGTAAATGGCCTATTGTAGTCTAAAGATGACGGAGTCACATGACTCTATCATCTCGTCAATCACAATTACCTGAGATGGACCATTACGCAACAATCATTAAATCGATCATTACGTAATAGCAGACATAATGATCCTTGCAACTATTTAAAACAAACGAGGTTTGTTGATATACGTTCAAGCCATATTATATACAACAGTTTAGAATCTTCTAGTCTTAATCAGATATCCCAAATCATTAATTTTCGTAACATAGGTACATAATACACACGTTCAATAACTAAAATGTAAAAAAAAAACCGGCTAAGTGCGAGTCGGACTCTTGCGCGAAGGGTTCTTGTCTATAAACATGGCAAAAAAAAACATGTCTGTTGTATGGGAGCCCCCTTAAAGATATATTTCATTATATTTTTTAGTATTTGTTGTTATAGCGGCAACAGAAATACATCATCTGTGAACATTTCAACTGTCTAACTATCACGGTTCATGAGATACAGCCTGGTGACAGACGGACATACAGACGGACAGCTGAGTCTTAGTAATAGGGTCCCGTTGGTTACTCTTTGGGTACGGAACCCTAAAAACAATAGAACTAAACTTTCTAATCAAATCTTCGATTTGAATGAGTCAAAATTTGTTTCTTTGCATTCTTAGTTTATTAAATTGGATCTTAGTCTTAATTTGGACCTTGTTTTGTAATTTATTTAGTTAAAGTTGTTAATACAAATTAAACATTAAGAGGCGCAAGTATGCAGCCCTTAGATCGGACTGCATATTTGTGCCTTTTGGGGTCGAGACCCTCGGGCCGTGGGGTCCTGATGCTAAACTCTTTTTTAAAGAGTTATGGCTAATCGACGCTTGTGGGGACCCGAAGGCTGGCGCGTATCTTGGCCAGAGAATCAGTCTGGCCATTCAAAGAGGAAACGCTGCCAGCCTTCTAGGTACCCTTCCACATGACGGTGGCGATCTAGATAGGATTTTTTATTTAGTTTAGTTTATTTTCATAAGGTATAGGTTTTATAAGGGTTTTATTTAGGTTAGTGTTTTGTTTTAGGTAAGTTTTATTTTGTAGGTAGATTTTTAAGTCTTTGATTGTTAATTAAACATTATATTTAAGCCATCTCATCCTGAAAATTAGAAAAATGCCATCTCTATAAAAATATAACATTCAAATTATGATAACGAGACTGATATAACACACATAAGCGAATTTCCTTTTGAAATCAGCAGAATATACATTAAGATATGCGCACAGGCAATGATATTATATCAGAGAATTTTGTAAAAGTTGAATGATATTATGACATTTGTATCGGTTAGAAAGTAGAAATTTTAAAAACGATTATTGCTTTGGCAGAGTGCCGATAAGATGAAGTGGGCATTTCAACAGCTTGTCCAGGAAAAACAAGCTTTATGATGTGCGCATACTCATCATAAGTTATTATGTAAATAGGCCGTAAAAACACAGAAAGACTTGTTTTGAAAATATAGTCATTTATAATAGAAAGGCACTTTTGAAATGTTTTCAGCAATAAAACGTATAAATATGAACTTACAGTCATTGTCTAAACCAGTGCTTCCCAGTCCATGGTCTGCGGACCGTCACCGGGCATTTCCTGCCGATTCGCGAAAAATATTCTGTTCAATCGCCACGTCGGGCAGAAGACGCACGACCACGACATATTTATGTGAAAAAACCCATGGCCGAATAAAACATGGTCTGTTCCTTTGGTTTCCATTCCAAAACATAAGCTTGCTACAATTTGAACCCTGACAACAGGATAGCATATAAAATTTTGTATGAGTGCGAATGAATGACACGAGAGCTCGTACGGCGACACTGATATTTTTAAATATTTGGAACGCACCAGCCCTTGGTGACGTCATCTTACGTGCTTGCCATTTTATGTCATTATTTCATGATAAGGAAAATAGTTTTAAGTTATTTTGTTTACAAAAAGGTTTATACTATTCATAACATTGATGAGTATTTTTGTTGTTGAAATTAAACTTAAACAAATTTAATTTTGATTTTTTGCTTATCTGTATGATCAGATTTGCAGAAGTTGTGTGAAACGTTTGGGTAAAAATAAGCGTATAATACTGGCAATATCTAATGGCGTTTTTTCCATTTGTTGTCATCCTTGTTGCACGAGAGTGAATTTAATAGTTTGTTTTCACTCTACACAGAGATTCCCAAAGGTTGAAGCGCGTTTCCCAGTTGCAGATGAGCTGATTATTAAATGATAAATTGATAATCTCATCAAGCAATAATGGGCGGTTGTGCGATCCGTAATTGTAAAAATCGCTCTGAAAAAGGCGGAATAATTAGACTTTTTATTTTTTCCAAAAATGAATTGATGGCTCAAGAGTGGCTTCGCTATTGTGGCCCAAGGGCCAGCATCAGAAATTGTAAGTCCTACTTACCCCATTTATCCAATATAATTGTATATATACTTACATCCTTTCCTATTCACAAGGATTTTTACAATATTTACAGTACATAGAAGGTATTTTGGGGCGTGAAAAATCAATCTGTTATGTATCTAGATCTCATATTTGTGAAAAAATGTTCTATTTTGCGAGTTTCCACGAGCAAATTGGCTGTAATTGTACAAGTTTGAAAGGATGATGCAACTCTTCCCTTGGCGTTTGGTCCAAAATTTGAAAACCTTTTATCCACGAATGAAACCTATGCCAATCCATAAATCAGCAGTAGCAACTTTTAGCACGACACCAAAAAAATCTAAGAAGGGAAAACAGATATGGTGATAAGAATGTAAAAAAATATAATGTGTTTTTTTCTTATTCATGCTATTTCATGGCTGCGTTTCTGTTTATTATGCGTTTAATCGCTCCTTTTGAGTTGCAACTATTTTTGTTAACCGAGACGTAAGATTGGCATACGGTATCACATTTTTTTTACGCATTAATAAATAATGGTTTCTTTCCAACATTATTTTTCGACATGTAAAATTTTTTTTTTTTTTGGTCTACTTCACTTTCTGGATATCCTTCGAAAAAATTACATGAATAATTAAAATTTTTTGGGGATGATTTCTAGGCAAAAGACCAGATAAAATAATAATAAAAAATTCCTCATGAATTTATCAATTCCGTGCTCTCTCACGTTCATATATTTTTTTTGCTGCATTTTTTTTCGTAGTAATTATTTTGGTCTATGTGTGGTATTTATTCTAAGAAAAGTAAGTTATAGTGACAAATTTTATGTAATATTTATATGAAGCTCTAAGATCACGTTAAATTTCGTTACGTGCAGAAGTTAGTGTGGTGTTTTCCATACGCTTTATTTATTACTTTGAATGGCGAATTTTCACTAGTATTTTCTTTCACAGCGAGAGTGTGTTCAATTCATTTTGCGACTTCTGACTACATAAAGCCATTAAGGGACATTTTATTGAATACTTCCCACTTTAGCCGCCACACCCATCTGCAGCTGAAAAGTTAAAATCCACATGCATTCCTAGTAATTTATTTCTAAGGACATAAAAATTTCCACGATTCCCGAATTTTAAAGTTTGAGAACCGTCGATAGCGTGATGACGTACTCAAGTTCCCCCATTTTGGAACACAAAACCTCCACACATCACCAAGGAACATACCTTGTTTTATTATACCATGAAAAAACCTTTTCAGCCATGACGTATATGTGTTCTATGGCCATGACAATGAGCGTTTTTCTCGTTGTTTTTTTTTCTTAGTTCTTAGCTTTCCTCCAGATGTCGCTGTGAATGTCACCATAGATAAAATATGGTTCGTAGCAATTAATGTCAAAGTGGTTTTTAGTTTGTTTGGAATCTGTGCAAATTTGGTCTTTGATTCTGTTGCTAAAGTATACGACAGGGCCATCTAGGAATCTTAGTAAACACTAAATTTGACATGAGAAAAAACGCTTATTATAAAAACAAAACAAAGAAACAGAATGGATGCAATGCAACGCTTCGTCTTTCCGAAACCAAACTACAGCCACGGCTATCAAATATTTTGGCAACGAAACAGCAACATATTTCAAATTAATTTTTCCATTTATATTTTTCGAGTATTTTCAGTTAATAGTTCAAGTAATAAAGCACTTCATAATAAACAAATAATCATTTTATTTCCTACCGGTTCCCGAAATGTTTTTAATTTTTTTATCGGTCTGCAGGTAGAAAAGACTGAGAAACACTGGTCTAAACTACATATAAAAAGAAGGGATACGGTGATAGGAACAAGTGGGTAAGCTAATAAATCTTCATTACGCTACCCTGCCAAAGGGTCCGAGTAGCTCTTTCACTTTTAGGAATTTATCGTTGTGTCCGGTTAGCCCTTTATTGCCTATAAATTGGGAATATGAACGATGTGGTAACGCTGCGGCCTTGAACGCGTAAAATAAACGGTTAAATCATTAGAAACCTTATTAGCCCAGGGTTTGATGCTGGATCTGAGCTGGACATACGGAAAATATAAATCAAAAAGTTTGAAATAAAAAGCTGTTAAGAGGCTATGCGAATTATATTTTTGTCACTGTCACTCCAAGCGAAAAATCGCGCAGTGCGAGAGGGGTGGATTCAGGGCAAAAGGGAAAAAAGTTGGTTTTATATTTTTATTTAAAAAACTAAAATAGCTAGCAAAATTTCAAATATCAAATCTCTAGATATTGTTGAAAGACACCTAATAAAATATGTTTGAGTTCTGTATGTGGTTCCTATTCGTCAAACGAGGAAAAAAAGTGTATTTGAAGATCTCATTTTAACAATTATTTCTATCGGGGAAAATTTATCCAAACATGTTTTCCAATTTCAAAACCCTAGATTATATAGTCAAAATGCATATACCAGAAATTTATTAAAAGTTTTCGTGTATTTCATGAAATATACAGAAAAGAAACACCCGTATTTTTTCCGCATATCGCCTTAAAGTTTTATATCTACAAGCTATTTCTACAAATATCATTTAACCTTGGATGTGTTAGGCCATCCTATTCCAGATGATAGATTGATGATTTTCTTTGGAAAAGGCTGTATGTTTCTACCTGCTACTTGATTCTAACAGTTACGTGTTACTTGATGAAATGAGAAAAAATACGAGCATGGGCTCTGTTTCATTCAAAATAGTTGTCTATGATTTTCTCAGAATATAATCATGTCAGCAACTTCATAGTGCAAATGTGCAAATATTACGAGACAGCCAGCTTGGACAAGGCAGACCAGTCTACATTTATGGTCAGGTATCATTAGACTTGCTATCAGTGGTGCAGGAACATTTTAGATTGCGACCAAATGTAAAGTTGCAAGATGAAAACGAAGGATGCGTTCTTACGAATTATAAGTAAAAAAAACCGTCAAAAAATTTACCTGAATGAGACAATTCGTTATAAAAAATAAATTAAAATGCACGTCGGCCAAGACATTATTGAGGTAGGTTTAAAAATTACGAACGGCCGCACAGACAAAAAAACAAAATTCTCTTTTGGTAAGGGATTCCCGTTTTTTGACAGATCTTGAAAATCTTATATGTCGAAGTAAGATATAAGATAATACATAACCACCATCATTCATTACGAACATATTTTACACAAGACGAGCAGTAATTAGATAATATCAAAAGTCTGATGCACCATATGTAGACAAACCTATTTATTTAGAAAAAAGTTAAAATAAGATTATGTTTATTTTGCGAAATCCATCGCTATGAATACTCTAAATATTATTAGATTGCATTACAAACTAGCTTGTCTTGATAACAAGAGGTCGCAGGTTCGAATCCTGGCCCGGGGATTTTTTTCAAATTCTTGTCTTTGGGTTTGTTTCTGATTGATCTTTTCTAGATTGTAATGCACTCTAATAATATTTAAAAGTTAAATTGTTAACAAGTGTCACTTTTACTTTTTCACTTTTTTATTTCATATACTTAAACTTATCTGTCAATATTTTGTTACATTCGACTGATGACGGCCCCATACCGTAGGCCAAAATATATCGAGGAAAAATCTATTTTTATTGTTTTACTATTAATAAATAAAGAAAAGAAGTAAGATTAACAAATTTTAGTATTTTAAGTTTTGGGAATAAATCCATCGCTAAAACAAGATTGTTTAAAATACGTAATATGTGTTTTAAATGGTAGAGAAGGTTATATAAAGTAGCGTTCATATCATTAAACCCACTGTCATGGCGATAATATTATGTAAATGATTCACATGACCATATAGAAATAAATAAAGAATGCTGCATATCTCCGATCTCACATTTGAGAAGTCACATTTAAGTTGAGCGACACTTAAGTATGAAATGCAGCCCTGTGATTGGCTCATTTGTGACTGAAGTATCGTCATCGTCAACGAGATTTTCTCAAGTCAGAACCTGGGGGTTAATCCATAAAAATAATATATGCTCTATTAAATCACTTTCAATTGCTAAAACATTCATGAGTGTGATGACTTTTTTGGATTGACTGACAAGAATATCATAATATATAATTAGAATTATATATTATTATTGATATCCAAATATAAATTAATACATTTCTCAAGTCTACTAACCGTTTTCATTTTAACTCTTTACAATATGTCATACCTTTAATGACATAGTTATATGTAAAAGGCAGACTTAATTAAAATAGACATCACTGTTTCGAATGGTTATAAGTATCTATATTTTAACCCCGACATTTTACAATATTTTCAATGCATGTGCTCGTAAAGGCCCACTCTTTATGCATCAAAACCGAACAGAAAGTCGATTATTTTGCCCTAGGGCTTTATTATTATTATTATTATTTTAATTTGTTTGCAATGGTTGGCTAACCTGCAGCCTTTCTTGTGTACCATAGATGTTATACTTTTTTTCCACTGTTTAACGGCTCTGGATACAATCCTTTTGAGCCAATCATAATTTAAAGTTCACAAGATTATATTTGTTTTCACTTCCTCACACTATGCATTGAAAAACGTAGTATGATACACGGGCGTAAAAGCAATAAATTACTCGGTTACGTTTAAAACACTCGCTAAGCTCGTGTTTTAAATCATCCTCGTAATTTATTCCTTTGCGCCCTAGTAGCATAAACTACTATTATATAAGCCGATTAAAATTTCAGTATTTTGTACGGTCAGCTAAGCAGTCACATTTCAGTCAACATGCACCTGGGAGCCCCGTGCAGGGGAACCTCGGCTCATATATTGATGATGTATATGGTGGTGTTATAGTGATACTGATTTTGATGATAGTAGATAATAATTTAATTAATTAATATAATTTCCTAACTTTTGATTCCTCTTAAGAGTTAACATTAATTAATTACAGACTGTAAAAGGAAATAGACTATATGAGACAGGTAGGCAAAGATATATATGTTTTTCTTTTTTCATTAACCTGAATTCCTGCTGTCTTGTATTTTCTTATCCCTTGGTTAAAGTAGATATAAGTAATTTGATGTATAGTATAAGTTTATGTTAAAAAAAAAAGACATGATCTTGCCAAGTTTCTTGCCCGTTCTTCTTAGCAAGACTAATCGAATGGGCGGAGGTAGGCATGTATTTATATAATATGTAACCTATTACTATGTAGTATATAGGATGGGATTTGGTCGGCTGCCTGGATTCGTGCTGGGGGCTCGGTTGGTGATCATTGAACCTGTTCCTGGTCCCTGGCCGGGTCTCCGGTATGGGTTCGGGCGGTTGATTGGATTTCACCTTGTATAATAATATTTTACCTATAATTTTAATCGTATATAATTGCTACATAAATTAAAAAAACATTTAATCTAAGTAGTTCATGTACATTTATTATTTTATTTCATATATTTTTATAAGATTAAAATTTGACTTGTGAAACGTGTATTATATATACCTACTTTGCAAAATAAACTTTTTGAATTTTGAATTTTATGTGTCACCGTACTGCTTGTTCGCGTAAAAGCAGCATTTTTGTGAAATAGAAGTATTTTCCATCATATGATGATAGATGCATATCGGAGAGAATAAGTATAGTGCTACAAGGATCTGATGGCGCGTAGATGATACTGACAACTGTCACTGCCCTAGGGATATATGGAGTATCACAGAAGGATGGCACGTGGATGACAGTGACAGGGAGCGCAGCTGTGAAACAAGGACCTATTATAAGTCTATCCTAAATACAGTGTGTCCCTCGTACAAGTGCACATCCGAAAGTGGGTGAAACTAGATCTAAATATGTCGACAAAAACAAAGTTTTTTTTTTATTTTTTTTTTAATCTTGAATAAATACTCCATCTGGGTATCTTTGTATGGGACGCGAGCGCAGTGCCTTTGGTTAACCGCTCGTAAAAAATATTGTATTTATGATAGAACGTTGTAATTTTTTTGTTAGAAAGATAATGGAATATGCAATGATAAATAGGAATAAAAGTATAGTATAACGGAGACATTATTTAAAAAAAAATTACTATTACTGAAAAAAAAGACGGAAAAATTAAGGAAACAATCTTTTAGGACATTATTTTTATGGTAATGGTAGTTGATTATGTTTTGTTTTTGATTTGGTATGCAATGTCTATCCTTAAGGATTATAATAGTTTTATTTCATTGTATTACTCGCGATTGATCAAAAGTTATGACATATTTTATACAGTCTCCATTGTAGGCAAAAAAAATATTTTAAATCGTAAATTTATAACACAAAGATTTTCTAAAAAAAAACATTTTTTGTCGATAAAATAAGGTCTAGTTTAACCCCTTTTCAGATATGCACTTGTACGAGGGACACATGATATATGTATGATATGGTTTGTGAGGACTGAGGAGTATGGTAGCGGCGTTAGTTCCGATTTTGGACACAAACCAGTCCACGCACCATAAGATCCTTGTAGCTCTTGTAACCAAGTACAAACCTGTATCGCGTGTCGAGCTGTCAAGTTGTCTGAGGTTGAGGCATTGTTGACGCAAAGGCTGTGTGTGACATCTGAGGCGGAAGGCCTCGTGTTTAGCGCGGTCGAGAGAGAAGCTTTGCGGAAGCACGTCTCTGACGTCGGGGATAGGTGTATGTATGACTGAGAGGGTATGGTCAGGGTTGTTCAGGAAACACAATTTTGACAGAAATAAGATTGCGTATGTAAAGAATTTTTTATTTCGGTTTGTTAGTAAATTAATTTTATAATGTTATTTTCATGTTTATCAATGAGTTTAAAATAAACATTTATTGTTTGATATGTACTTAATGGCTTTTACTTACTTCAAGATTAATCAAGTAATCAATTAATAGTAGTTTTTATTATTTTTAAATGACGTCTGTTATTTCATTTTTTTTTGCTATGAAAGCATAGTTCTTTTTTTGTTTTGTACCGACCAACCGTATCCCAAAATGATATCCATTTTGGGATACGGATATTATAATTTGCATGTACCCTAATTTATTTTAATCCTAGGCTGTCAAATCGTTTTTTTATTATTAATTTATATTTGCCACTACATAAATAATACTGTGGCTAGAGTATTTTCGTAGATCATCTCTGGGGCAGTTTCAAGCTAGTATACCTATCTTGAAATAAACAAGTTAACGTATATCAAAATACACTTATTGTGTAGTATATGGCAATCATTATAGTAAGTAAAATAATCGTCAGTAACGACACGAGGTTATATTTCGCAACTCGCAAGTGTACCGCCGGCATGTGACATTTGGATCCAATCCTGATCGGATCAGCTCAACCTGCCAAAAGTTCAACCGATGCCAATAAGCCAGAGATTTAACTAAAGTTCAATTCAGAACAAGGTCTGATCTAATACTGTTTTAATGTACATGATCCAAATCTGAATTTAATTACGTGGGTCTCCATCGGCATACTTAGTTCCAGTTTTTTTGCAAAGATGTTTCATCGCTAGCCATTCGCCTTAATCAAATTCTTTTTTTTTTGTCTTTTTCTTTCCTTTATGGAAAAGGCTAAAGGCTTAAGCTCATATTGCCTGGTCTTATTTTAGTTTCTATTCTTCTCTGTGTTTGTATATCCTCTCTTGAGGATCATCTGAAGGAACTGCCCTGGCGTCTGGTTCGTTATCTGAGCCTGGCGTAGTCGCTACCCTCCTGTCAGTTCGTGCTAAAGTGATAGACCTTATTCTGAGGATAGACCCATAACACGAACAAAATGTTGGGTTAGAAAAAACCACAGAACAAAAAAACACATGAGATGGCACGGCCTGCACTTTTGTTTCATTGAACAACACACTAACACTGGTTACGGTGATTTTATGTTGATCAAAACACCCAAAATGCAATATTTTTTCAATAAAACAAGAAAACGACGCCATCACATCTTCGCGCCTTTTTTCCAACTCCTAAATTCTTTTTATAGTTCTCACTACAAAAGATCGGGCTACCGATCTTTACCGATTTCAAATCGATTGTTTTGAAATCATTTATTTATTCGATTCATTCGAGAGCGAGTTAGAACTATTCAGAATTCATCGGCCCGTAACGTTGGTTGTTGTGACTTTGTGACCGAAATGGGTAAACGACTTCACGTCATTGTGACATTGTGGCAGACGCATTGCGTAACCCCGGCCATTCATTAATCTCATACTAGTCTTAAACCGGCTGAATATAAATTCTGCAAAATAAACCCTGATTCCGGTTACTAAGGAATAAACTTGAAAGTCAATGCAAAAATTGCTACGTGCAAGGATTAAGAATTGCTTGAAGCGTTTGTAATGTAATTAAGGTATCCTTCTTCACGCCTTGTTTAGTAGTTAATCATTGTGGAAAATTTTGTAGTGTTGGCAGAATAAGGTAGCTACTTCATGATGAAAAGATACTCGAAAAAAACCTAAACACTGAAAGAAAATTGCAATTTACCTTTAAAAGTTTGTTGTATTACTTGAAGTTTCTTACTTTATTTACTATTTGTAACCATTTTCGCGTGAATTGAATAATTCTCCAGAAGAACAATTAAACTGAAAGAGGTCTTCATCTACATACTACTTACAAACACTTCAACCTCCACTGGGAGCTGAGAAGCTCTCGTAGTACAATAAGCTATTCCATTCAATTGATCAGCGTTTAGGCTGTCGTCCATAGATTGAGATGGAGTACTTCTGCGAGGCGAGAGGATCGTGGGCGTCTCGTGGGCGCGAGGTCGCTTGCACAATGCACCACAACTTTACCTGACCAAATACTATGTAACTAGACGAAAATGAACCCTAATGCTAGAACCACAAGGTTGGAAAGGCTGGAAGAGTCTAGCTTTACCGCATTCTTGTAGCACCACTTGTCTCGCTAAAAGTACCTAACTATTTGCTGATTTACATGAACGTTTTGCAAGCTGTTAGTTTAGGCGCTGCAATTTGTGACCCAACGTGAACTGACAGCCTCTGGATAGTTTCTGCTGTTTACTTTTCCTTGCGCCATTCTGTCGGAATATTTCCCCAGAGATAAAAGGCATAGGGCTGTATGAGAAGCATTGTAAATTAATTTCGGAGCTGCCAATTAAATTGTGGCCGCAAATATCAGGTAACGTAGTGTTATTTTTAGGTAGAGCGATACTCGGCAGCGTACATTTTCCTCTTTTGGCTACATTGAAAGGGTAATGCCCACATTTGGCTTGGCCGTTGGCTCGCACACACCTCTGCTCTTTTGTTGCATGAATGAGGTGCAGCGGCGGTGGCGGCGGCCGGCGCGGCGGCGCGTGGGCTTCATGGTCACTCTAGCTACTTCGGAATGCATGGAGGTAATATCAGGCATTACACACGTACACACAGCAAGTTATTACCCTCACATCTGTACGACGTGTTATATATTTTACCGTTGTCTTGTCCTTTGTTTAACTTGTTTGTACTTTGTTCGTCTATTGAAGCTATTCCGTAAAATCGTGATGTTTGTACAAGTCTATGTAGCTAGATCGGCCGACAGAGCCTTGAATGCAGCCTGTTACTTTCATGCTCTTTAATGCAATTGGAAGGAGTTCAAATGTCTTGGTCAAAGCGTTCAGCTGATTTAAATTTTAATATTGAACTTTGCGCTAATCCCTTGTTACGATAAAATTACAAGTATCAATTTTATTTGTTAACCTAAACGAGGTCTAAAGTTTGGTAATAATATACTTTTCAATGCATGTGCTCGTAAAGGCCCACTTTTTATGCATCAAAACCGAACAGAAAGTCGATTATTTTGCCCTAGGGCTTTATTATTATTATTTTTTTTTAATTTATTTACAATGGTTGGCTAACCTGCAGCCTTTCCTGTGTACCATAGACGTTATACTTTTTTTTCCACTGTTTAACGGCTCTGGATACAGTTCTTTTGAGCCAATTATAATTTAAAGTTCACAAGATTATATTTGTTTTCATTTCCTCACACTATGCATTGAAAAATGTAGTATGATACACGGGCGTAAAAGCAATAAATTACTCGGTTACGTTTAAAACACTCGCTACGCTCGTGTTTTAAATCGTCCTCGTAATTTATTCCTTTGCGCCCTTGTAGCATAAACTACTATTAGAGACGTTAGTTCTCTTTAGTTCTGTTGACGTAGGTGTAGGAGTCACTCGGAGCCTTGACTCATTTTGATAATGTAGTGTGGGTGAACGTATAGTCAGCTTTCTTACAATAAGTCTTAACAACCTTCCATTTATTAATCAGCAAATTATTAAAAGCTGCCTGACTGTAAGTTTTAGCAATAAGCACAAAGAATGTAAGCTTCTAAAGAGCTTCGTAGTAATCTTTCTCGCTTGTTAAGGCGTATGACCACGCTAAATAAGCAACTCGATGTGAAACGACATTGAAATAATGTTCATTTCAGCGTGTCTTGAAAAGTGGCTGTTACGATAACCACTGCGTCTCCGGCTAGCGCAAAATAGGAAAAAATAATACTTTTCACATGGACGCCATGAACGGAAAAAAAAATTGATCTTAAATTTTTTAGATCTAAAAATGTCTATAATTTGGTGAAATAATAATTAAAATCGCTTTAGGCGTTTGGAAGGAGTAAGAGAGTTCTTCTGTTAATCATGTGAAACTTTCGATGACTTTCGATTTTTTTGTCATAACTTACCATTGAAAAACAGTTTATGAAACTTAAAATTTATTTTTGACTCTATAATGCCTATCATATATTTTTATGAAAGTTTTTGGACCACCCGTGTGGGAGGAGTAGGCCTTCAAAGACAGGTTCAAATTTCAGTTGGCGTATCCATTCGCCTTAAGGTTCCCGATCAAAGAACGTTGCGAAACATCTTCCTGAGATTTTTTACCGTTAACAGTAAAAACAGGAGTAACAAGGTAGGTCTTTACACTGTCAATCACTCGGTTGTTTACTAACATTTAATTTCTAGACTTTCCTTCCATAAAACGTCCAATTATTTCGAAAGCGTCACGACAGCTAGCAGAAACTAGAAATTATGTCTCGCACGCTACACCATCCATATGCATGCGTAGTGAATCCGAAGTCTCCTCATCTTCAACATCTACATGTTTGTTTTACCTTATGAATATTAATATCTGCACATGTAAAGTGTAGTACGCATCGGTTTCGGAACTGAGTCTCTAGCTAGATTGTAAATCAAAACTTTCTTATTTCCTGTCATCGTCGTTCATACACGTCAGGTCAAAGGGCTTGCTAGGTAGAGTTTCTCCATTTGTAGGTAGTAGAGGTATCTAGATATTGTGCATTATAATGCTTATCCCAAGTAGCATTTTACTCCATTTAAGAGTACACATTTAGTTCCCAGGTGTACTTGAAGCATTATTACAGTTCACTCGTGATGTAGAAGCTGCATTATTGCGATTAATAACACCTACACCTGTCTAAGGGACTTATAGAAGTGTAGAGTTATACTTTTATACGATTGTTGGTGTAATAATACTCTAACAACAATCCTTTAGTCAGCCGTCTGACTAAGAGCATTATAGGAGGGTAGAGATACGGCAATCGCTGTTTAACGGCCTACTTGTACGATGTTATAGAGCTAGCATTTTAATAGAATACACGTGGTCATTTATAAAGCCAAAGGCTGTTATGTTTACTTGTTTTAGACTGTTATACAGCTAGTAGCTGTAGTAGGACTTCTTTGTGATCATTAAAATAACCTTTTTTTACTATCTGTACAGAAGTGTTTAAATGGTTCACATGTGCACTGTAGGCTGTTAAAAGGACTACATGTGTTGTCCATTAACATCAATAGCAGTTTATTTGTCCACAAGTACTACTCTTATTTGCTGTAAGCTGAACATGAATGTGAATGTGATATTCTATTACACTTATCCCACTGTGCATCTCACACGAAAACAAAAAGTTATTTTTGTTAGTTTGTTACAAAATTTATACTTTAGGTACTCATACTTGTCTTAGTACCTGGGCTAGGCGATTTAACGGACAATAATTATTATTGCGGATCTCTAAAGTTTCAGTATATTGAAAGAATTAAACGATGATACACAATTGACCTAAAATACATCTTAAAGCTGTACATAAGTTCACATTAGAATAAATTTATAGACATTGGCTCTGTAGTGGTACAAATGTGGGACTTTATACAGATAACAGCATTCTAACAGAACACATGTGAACCTATATACGCTCCACCGCATTAAATTGGAGTTATAACAGTTCACATAGCCGTTTTTCATTTCCACCATGTTGTTCTACGTAACCTAAAATATTTACCAAATAAATCTCCAAAATTATCATGCAGATTTATCACAAAATACGCAGATAGAGCGATTGAGTTTTGGTTTCATGTTATAATTAATTACTGTAGTATAATTATAATGCCAATATAATATCAAAAACTGAAAATTGTAGATTTCCTGTCAGCCAGTTTTAAATATTTTAAAATGAATATCGCGTTTTTTCAGAGGCGCGTGAATATTTTAGCTGTAAATATGTATAAATTTCACGATAAAGTTGCATTCCCATGGCATTAACATTATTAAGTATACCACGTGTTATCATACATTTTTATCCTTGATCAGCTGGAGTTAATGTTTCTGATGGCACACACAAAACCAAACCAATGAGGAAATTAATAATAAAATAAAGAAATAATAGGACACATGTGAATTTGAGGCTGCGTATTTAGCCACTTGTTACTCTTTATTACACTCATGTATGTTGTATGGTTCACACTGCGTCCCATATAGTGCCGTAAGTTAGCCTTAAGTCCACATGTTCCTACTTAAACTGCTATTATAATGCTATTATACTGCTAATGTACAGCCATAGTGAACTTAAGGCTGTCTAATTTGTGCCCAAACTGGTTCTATAAGAGCATTATAGCAAGCTATACAGCTCTTATACAGCTGACTTACACAGCTTGTGGAGTACATGTGAACGACTAGACATCTTATATAGAACCCCGAATGCTACTTGGGATATGCTTTATGTGGTTTTTAAATAGTAGTATACGTTTTTAGTAGTAATATATGTTTATATATGTTGTTTATTAATAACAAATAATTCTGCAAAACTGCATTACAGTTTAAAAAATGTATTACAGGTAGAAAAACTCTCTGTAAAACTTATTCATAAACTTATGAAAAACACCAAAGATTTCAAAAGTTTAGATGAGCCCTGGTACCTAAAATCTATTGCATTGTTTTTGAATGTGTGCGTTAACATAATGACGACGCGCGCACAATATGAGTGCGCAATCTGTCCACCTACTACGGTCAGCAAACTGATCAGACTACTGAAATCATAAAAATTCAAAACTTCAAGTGCACTTAACGCGTCCAACTATCACTGTGTTCAGATGAGCACTGATTCCAAACGTGTGAGCGTCACCCATTTAAAGGTGGAAACATTTTGGTGCTGCCATTACTACGGTAAGGGCTTATCTTAACTTTTGAAATCTTTGAAAAACACTGCCTCATAATTTTTCATACTTATTTAGTCGAGCTTAATTCAGAAACCAATAGGCATAGAATAGAAACCAATATAATAGACCTATAATAATTGGCTGATTAAGTATTACCGGACAAATTTCAACACATTTGTCGGTGATTTGGCTGGTTAACTAATGTTTCTGAAATTGCTTTGAAATACATACTTCCTTAATGTTTGTTAACAATTTGTTATAACGTGAATCATAGGAAGGTATTATTATAAACGTTTCCCTTACACGCTAAAAGCAAAAACAGCTGGGTAAATAATTAATTATTTTTCTTGGCCCTGCAGTTTTCGGTACGTTTTATGTGCAGACAATGGTCTGGCATTTCGAACATTTTCTTTTCAACAAGTAGCATTTGAGGAAATTAGGTCTCAGATTTATTATCTAGTCTTGTTGATATAAATCCAATGAGGTATTGCATTGTCATTGGTCGTTCTCACAGATATATATATTTCTGTGGTCGTTCTAGACATAACAAATAAAAAAAAAAAAAAGAATTTAAGCTGCTTTAGGCAAACCTTGGACAAACATACGGAAAGTATGGATGAAAAAAAATACATGTAACGTAGACCCGACAAACAGTAACATAGTAAAACTTTTGAAAAAAGAAATCGTTCCATGTGACAAAGTGTGCACTCATTCATATAGCTAACGAGTAAGTGAAGAGTATAATATGGTCTGTTTTGTGACGATAATGTATGCGTACGCGCAATGTGAACGCTTTCCTTACGCGCAATTATGTGGCGCGTGCGAAACTGTGTCAGGGAGACTGGGCAGAAATGAATGGGACTTTGCAGGTGGTCTTGTATACGACCTGGAGCCGTATTTTTGAATCGTTCGTTTTCAATTTACGTGCGAAAGTATATACCCATCTCACGTAGCACATCAGAACTTGTCATTTGCAAGATGAGACAGGTATATATTTTCGCACGTGAATTGAAAAAGAACGATTCAAAAATTCGGCTCCTGGACTATGTAAAAAACTTGAGAAGTGTATTCATTGTTTTACGGATTATTTATTCTTGTTAAATAATAATCATATAGAGTTGTACTCAGACAATGAGTAGGTAATAAATAAATACATGTATTTCTTTTATATTTTGATAGACATTTTGTAGTAGGTACTCATAACTTGTTTAACAAAGATGTTTGTGAAAAACAAGGTGAAAAACCATTGAAAACTGAAGAGGGAAGATGATAGGACACTCGATTCGACGTGACAATTGTTTGAAAAATATCATAGAAGGAAAGGTCTAGGGGAAAAGTAGATGCACCTGCTTTGTTCAAGTGAAGGAGAAAGTTAATATTTTGTCATATCAAGTGGTCAAATCATTAGCAAAAGAAAGAGAAAAATGGCGGTTAAGGCGATATGTAAAAGTTTTAGCGTCTCTGTTACTCCATATGCGAAAAAACCCTCCGTGCGAGAGGGACGGATTCGTGGAAAAGTAGCAAAAAGTTGGTTTTACTAAATGTAAATGTACTAAAGTTGCTATCAAAATTTCGTTTAACCAGGTCCTAGATACCGTTAAAACCCATCTAATAAAATATAATTGCAATCCATATGTTATTCTATATTGTCAAACCAGGAGAAATGGTGTTGAAAAGGGCCTCATTTCAATAAATATTTCTATCGAGCCGAATTTCTCCAATCGCGTTTCTGTTTTAACAGATCCCTAGAAAAAGTTTAAAAAAATAATATACAATTTTATCAAAATAATACATTATTTACTTAAGTAGATATGCAAGTTCTTAAAGTGTCGTTTTTTTTTTCTGTAGCGCTTTAATCTACCGACAAGATAGTAACTCTTTAGTTACAGACTTGTAACTCGGGTTTTCAATCTTCTTAAGGTTAAGCGTCAGTCGCTTAGGCCAAAGTGCATAACTTAACTTTTTTTTTTTCTTGTTTAGAATTTAAAAATTGAAAAACCTTTTCATATGTGGCAGTTGACGCCAATAGTTCAGTATTAGTGAGGTTTATAAAGCATAAGTTTGAAATTTAAGGCACAATTAGTCATGATCTTGTCCAACCAACGTTAAAACAGCATTTTAAGCTGGTTTTGAGAAGATCATGTCTAATTGTGTAAACAATTTCAAACTCTTGCTTTATAAACCTCGCTAATACTGAAGCGATTAGCGATTATTGGCGTCAAATGCCACATACCAAAATGCTTTTCAATTTTAAATTTCTATACAAGAAAAACAAAGTTAAGTTATGCACTTTGCACTAAGCTACTGGCGTTTAACCTTAAGGCTTCTTTTTTGTAATAAAACAGTTAAACTTGTTTACAAGTTCCACCAAGTGCCGACAATGACAACCATTAAAACTTCTTAAGGCTGTTACATTATACACCGTAAATTTTAAGTTGTTTTGGAAAAGAAAACTGGTGATAGTACTCGTCCATACAAACAACTTTTACTGTGGAACTAAACCTCAAATCGACAGCTGACATTTTTTTTATTTCACCAACAATAGTATTTTGTGCAACTGTGTCATAATGAGAGATTTTGGCACACGAGTGCTTGTTTACGAAACGGACGAAGTGAGTTTCGTAATAGACTTGCACGAGTGTCTCAATGTCTAATTATATCCAGTTAAGATTAAGATTATTTATGATTTTAATTTACTTATTGACAAATTATAACATTGGTTATAAATTGATGTGAATTTAATGATATAATTACATACTTACTTTTTTTAAAAGTATATAACTATAATAATTATTTTTATTAATTGCATACCTTAGATAACAACCACTGTTATTTGGTGAATAAAGTTTTTATTATAATTCTTATTCAATACTTTATCTATGACCATCAAAAACTATTTCACGAAAAATCAGAAAAAGAAACCTCGTCATGAAATTGTATGGGGGAAGTGACACTCGTTATGATACCCTGAGCCCATACCATAGGATATATGTAGATGCCTTAGACCAATCAGAAGCGAGAGAGTAACGAGGCTCGGCTTAAGAAATTAAGACAGACCATTATCGCTTGTGATTGGTTTTCTAGTGTTATAACTTTGGCCAATTACAGTGCAGAATTGCGGTCCATCCATCAGCCCGTATTCGTCCATTGCTGGACATAGGCCTCCCCAATATTACGCCACTCTTCGCAATCCTCAGTCATCCTCATCAATTGCGGTGTTATAATATAACATGATAACATCGGTCAAGCAATGTAAGTATTTATAAAATGTACTTTTGCTGCTTCGACCAAAATAAAATAAAAAAATAAATAAAATAAAATCATAACGAGTCTAAGCAATTGGATATATACTATACTTCAATACCTAATTGTAAGTCTTTATTTTGCTTTTTGCACTTTGGAAATGCACAAGAAGGCATTTTTTCGTCAGTTATTTGGATGACATTTAATAATAAGCGTACGTGTCACTCTTCTAACAGACAGAGACAGAGATGAAGTGAGAGCCGGCGCTCACTTTACAAACTTCAAAAATCTGTACGCTGTGGCCCGTCCATTTATTTTATTTTGGTCAAAGTTTTGCTGTTGTAATTACCATATTACAATATGGGAGTAGATATAGTACTTTACTTTGTTACTTACAACCAGTGGTGAACGTACCCTCAGATACTCCAGACAAGGCAAGGAATCTTTATTTGACAAGGAATTTAATTACATAAGTTCCATGATTACCGAATGTTTTGTAATTACATTTGAGCAACAAAACATTTGAATTCGAAAACAATGGATAGTTATAGTACGCTACTAAAAACAACTAAGTACTTTATATACTTTCTACAGCTTTAGATTTATGTACTATTACGTATTGTATGTTATATTTGGTCTTTACTTATGAAATTGCCGTTTTCTATAGAGAATTTTAAGGAAACTCAATTTTTGCATTTTTTTTATGGATGACAAAATTCAAATTATGTAATTTACTTGTGTATGAATGAGACAACATTAGGCTAACAGCAACATTAATCCAATTTTTGAAAAGTGTCAGCTGTAAAAAATCATTACGAATCTTATCATAAAAATGAATGGCATTTAGGACGAACTGTTATTGAAATTTAAATTTTAGTTATCAAACTGACAATAAAAATGAAATTTAGTACGTAGATGTAAAATCTTGAAATCAACTTAAAAACAAATAATGGAAATAGCTATTAAATTACAGGAAAAATAACTCATGAACCTGTAAGAAAATTTCAGCAATTTTATATGTAAAGACCTATTATTTATGGCGTTATCTTGAAATGCCGTTAATTATTTTCGCACTAAGTTGTATTTTACAGACGCCTCAGAATTGCGATTTACTAATTAAATCGCCAGATTTTAATATTCATCAACTGCTATTTACCAGTGCTGGTGCAAAAGAGTCAAGATGGTCTCGTCAAACGACATTTTATCGTGACTTTACATATTTGCATGGCCTTGCGGGTTCAATATATTGCGCATATGAGCGAACAAGTCCGTATGTAAGTTTGTTTATTACTGTACCTTGAAAATATGCTATTTACCTAGCTCGTTAGCGTCCGGCTAATGGTTTAAAAATGGTTTCACACAAATCAAAATGTTTTGATGGATGCTCCATCATCCAAAAAAGGTCCTACATTACAAAAAAAAATCGCAAGCTTGAAAACGAATACCACAAATTCAAGAGTCGTTGATGGAGATATTATACGTTTAAGATAGACTTAGAGCATTGATAGAGAAGGCCCAGCGATTGATCTTCAAAAAGAAGCTGCCTAATACGAGCAATGGACAATGATTATTTTAATTTGTCACGTAATAACAATGAGTGTAACGTGTGAGTAAGAGATCGGAGGAAATAGATGTTATATTAAGTTTTATAAACACAGACACCAACATTAATACACACCACTCATCCAACACACACAAAACCCAACCACACACTACATGCAAAACCAAAAACTGTATATAGCTTCTAGAATGTCGGCACTGCCCGGCATTCTACGTTGGAGAAACAAAAAACGCACTACATATCAGAATAAACCAACACAGACACACATCAAAAACACCAAACAACATCCTACCTATACCAACACACACACGACTACACAACCTTCCATTTAACCAATGTTTCACAGTCCGAATCATCAAATCATTTCACCCTCCATTAACAGACATTCAGCTCAGGACATGGGAGTCCTCATTCATATGGTCACTTGGTGCGCACTACGGACCTGGACTTAACCGACAACATTGACACTGACGACTCTGACGACTCCGACATATTACACGAGAAACCCAGACCAAGGTGTGGCAACGGTGGCGCCATCTAGCAGCCGCAGGAATCAACGCAATACACATACCTATCGCGGCTGCTGGGTGGTACCACTGTCTAGTAATGATTTCTTTAAATAAATTATAATGAATGAATGAATGAATGAATGATCGAATGAATGAATGAATGAATTTGAATGAAAATTAAATTTAGACAAATTGTAAATAAACCTTCTTTACTTTTTTCTTTTTTGTAAATAACTTATATATGTCATATTTAATTAATTGTCAGAATCTCAACTGATGCCGGGCCCAGTGGGGCCCGAAATATATCTTGAGTTAAATTATTATTTTTACCTTTTTATTATTAATTTTTAATCAACCAAAACTACATTAAGTTTTAAAAAGACTTAAAAAAAGGAGGTTCTTAATTCGACTGTAATGTTTTTTTGGCGTTGTTACTCCATAACTCCGTCATTTCTGAACCGATTCGAATGATTCTTTTTCGTTTGTTAGAATGAGTTTCCAGGTAGGTCCCATTTTAGGTTTGGTGATGATCTGATTAAGGTCTTCAGAGACAAGCAATAGAGCTTCTCAGAAAATGGCAGCATGCCTCTCGAGATTGAGGTAATCGCTTTGTACCAAGATGCTGATTGCAGGGTATTTATAACTTGAAAATCAACATTCTTCCATCTTACCTTCGATCCTGGCCTCATCACCATAGAACTCCTCAATGGATTGCAGCAATCACTGTGTTAGGGTGCTGATTAAAGGATACTACTAAAAATTATGAGAATACCCACCTGACCTTCGATCCTGGCTTCATCGCCATAGAACTTCTCAACGGATGACAGCACATAACTCGAGATTACTTACTTAAACTTAAAGTTAGGGTAGGTATTGCCTTGTGTTCTTGATAAATATCCGGCCGTGACTTTCAGTGACCTATTGTCACTTCATAAGGTTCACATTTGAATAGCTTAAACAGAAAAGCAAGGAATTACTTTCGACTTGGCACTATAGTGTATTATATAATTAATTATTCATATTGCTCCATACCATTTTAGGAAAATAATTAAAAAAGAACCATGATCCCTTTAACGGAAATTATGAAACAATTAAAGGGCATGGTTCGATGACGAACAAAACCGAAACGAACCAAACGGCAGTTACGTAGAGCATTGATTCGATAAAATAATAGAAAAACCTAGATACCTACTTTATAATGGAAAAAAACGTAAAGTGTTTTTAATAAAAATAATACTAGAAACAATTTGTAAACTTTGTAAATAAATTTAAAAAAAAACTTTGTCACAAACAATTTATCACCGTACATTTTATACTCGTCTTTTGCTGAAAATGCCATTACCTATTTGAAAAAGTGATTCTAATAAAGTTCTAGTCATTTAATTCCTGTGAAATCACTCTGATAATGAGTTAATGACAAACACAAACAGTGAATGACTTGTCCTAAAGATAGTTTTACACTGTGGTTTTAGCTTGAACCATTGTTTCTGCAATTCGCTGAGATTAAATTATGTTAGTGTGTTAATTTGAAGACCATTTCGATATTAAGGTTTAATAAGCCATATTTTAGAACGAATGGTCTAAAAAACCTCATGATGATGAATATTTTACGAAAGAGCTGCAACTTCCATTTGCCTTCGTGTGACGTCACTTGAGAAATGGCTGTTTAGAAATGTGTCCTTTGCTATCAATATAAAGTTAAAATAATTTGCTTCCGACTGATTTTACAGACGGATGACAGATGAGTAGACAAACAGAGACAGACCACTTTTTTATAAGCAATCACACATCACAATCAGTGTAATTGTAACAGATCGGACCTCATCTGTTCACGTCTCAATTCACAAATAAATGTTCTTATAATGAACAGGAAGATTGTTGTATGTAACCAAATAAATTACGTTTAAATAAATAAAGCAAATTGAAATCGATCGCGTCAAATTACTGATTTTAAATAATAAATACAGTAAACTAAACCTCTGGCCCAAGCAATCGGTCCAATATTAAATAGATTAAAAACAAACTTTCGATTTCAAACATGATGGTTTCCATTCATGCGTGAACCCTAGCAAACTGTAAGTTATTACAATGTAGACGATACGGCGGCAATGGTATACCCATTTCACTCGCTCTTATATCTGTTATCATTTTGTCTCTTTTGGTCGATTTCTTATTGGCGTCAAAAGGACTGCGAGGATTTCATAGGAAAATGGATCTTGTAACGATATGCATTAGGTTGACTCCAATAAGGTGTGAATAGAGAGTGCGGTGAGAACGGAAAGAAGGCAGAGATTGGTGAGAATAGGGAGTACAGAGAGTACGGAGAGTATAAAGAGAAGGAAGAGTATGGAGAGTATGCAGAGAACGGCACCGAGTATATAAGGTCATGGAAAAGCGGTTTGAGGATCAGATATTTTTATACCATCGTCGAAGTGCTGTCAAAAAGTCTCAAGGTGAAGTCTCATACCAAGTTCAGAGTATTGTTACGGGTTGGGTTTTCTTTGCTTCAATAGTAATTTTGTTTTCGGAACTTGCGATTAAAATACGGAATGTGTCAATCTATTTGCTCGTTTGATCACGGGGTCATTTCGCGTTCGCGTTAGCTTTTAGGTGGCTGTAAGCCCTTTTATCGTAAATAGATTCGGTTATGGTCAATAGTTTTTGACTTTTCCGACTCGGAGATTGACACAGACGCGTTTGAATTCGTATAGGGTGAACAAGGAACGAGCTAGATTCCGCGATGTGTAAAGGGTTCGATAATCGTCTTTTCAAGTTCCGAAATTAAAGTACGTACTTAAATAATGTAGTAGTGCGTAGGTCGATTCAGGGGTTGATGGGGAGGGCAGGGAGTATGGTCTCTTCTTAGTATTGCCGGACGTGGAAACGGGAAGATGTACCAGGGTGACAATGTGGCATAGGGCTAGTCGCTGGGATATCTTGAAGAGTCAGGCAGGGAGCTTACAGAGCGGAAGTCGCACTGGGCTAAGATTCAGGTCACCTACTGGTGTGAACGACAGAATCTAGTTTTAACCTCCTCTGGAGGGAAGCAAGCGTCTGGGATGGCCTTGCTCCAGTTTTACATACTGGAAACACATCCCCCATGAAAGGCGATGTTTATGGCAAAGCGTCCGTGCCGTGAAGAGGTTGCGATTTGTTCTAACCTTTGTCATCTGACTGAGCTGGTCATGGTCTCATATCTATATATTTATATATACACATGAACATATAGGCTATCCCAGCCAGCGGGGTGACGTCCTTTTTACCTACTGTATCACCCCCTGTCTGAGTAGGGCAAAGTTTTAGGGTGTTAGGCACACACAGGGGTTCCAACTTGCCCCGCGTCTTTCTGTCGATTAGTTGAGGGGTTGTATGGTGTTTGCTAGCACAATATACAACCACACACACGTTTAATTGTAAATGTGAGGTGATGGACCTCTAGCCTTGAAATCCACACATTTGAAAGCCTAGGAATACTTGATTTTAGGGCCAAATGTTAGGCAGGTAAATTCTAAAATAAAGTCTACTGTTAGGGTATTAATAATCTATTTTTGAGAAATTATACATAGTGAGAGGTATCAGGTAGCCTTCATCATGGCTTAGGAAAAATAGGTCAGTACATTTAATTTGGGTTAGGTTATAAGGTTCCAAGTATATAGGGATCCCTGAAAATTAGATTTTAGTGGTTCAGGAATAAGTGTTGGTTATTGACTAGTTCTTTATTTATTTAAGGTGGATTTATAAACCCACAGAACCCTAATTTTTAATACTAAAGCATAAGGCTTTGGTATTGGCAATAAATATGAAATGATATCAGTATTAGAAAACATTTGAGTTTCACCACTTAAGGATCTCTAAATATGATGTACTTACTTAGGTAATTCTTTTAAGAAATAACGAGGCTTGAGTTTGGCACAAGAATATGCCTAAATAATAGAGAAAGCTTACATACATAAGTCTTGATTTTGAATTCATGTTGATGAAATGTATTCTGGACTATAAAAGGTCATAACTGTGGTACCTACCAAACCCTTCTTAAGGTCAGTTCTTAGTGAAAACTAAATTGAAATGATTTGAATCTATATTTATCAATAAATAAGAACCTTTTACATATCAAATCAAATAATCTGATTGCAAGAGTCCAAAAATAGAGTGCAGTGACTTGACGGCATTGTTTGGTTAGTACTTACTATCCAGAAGAAAGTTCTTAGGTGAAATAAGAAATGGCTTTGATTTTAATACCCATTTGACTGTTAAATTATTTACTTACTGTGGAAATAGCTCTGGGAGATTTTATTCAAGAAATAAGAATAATTTCAATCTTTATCAATATTCAATAAACTTAAAATACAAATGATGTATTTGTTTGCATAAAAGTTTTCCATTGTCTGGCAAACAAGGCCTTAACTATTACTATACACCAAATATGGGGTAGTAAAAGTTGTATCTTCGTCATTGGAAATAAATAAATACATCTATGGAACAAAAACTAAGTTCTATTAGTATTATTATTACTACTTTACCTAGAGCAGGTTTCTCAATCAAAAGTACTTACTTATATTGAAATTATTCTATTCAGTAGTTATAAAATGGACTACATAAATGGCTGTGATTTGTGAAGGATTGAAAGGAATTCTTACCCATCATTTACAATTATATAAACATAAAACTACTAGTATAAAGTAGCTAGTTGCCTATTAAATTCATTTATATAAGGTAATTTATATTGGCTAATTTTCATGTAAGGGGTTCATTAAATGAAACCTATGTACACATGAATGAAGGTACGGTAATTAGGTAACTGGTATTGAGTCTGGTAATGGTATAAAAAGATGTCCATATGATGAATTGTGTCTTTGGTATGATTAAGACACGTGCTGATGGATTCAACATCTTTTCTAATTTATTTTTAGTAAATTATGTTTATAATATTTTATAAAACATGTACCTTAATTCAAAGAACTAAGTTTCATTTAAAACAAACAACCGTCTAACTTTGATACTATGGTTTTGTTCGTACTATATTATGAACTTTACATCTCTAGTTTGGAAAGCCAACATTAATTACTGTACATTATATTTGCTGAGAAATGCCTAAATGAGATTAAATAAAACACCAGTTATTCTAAAATATATTCAACCAAATATTTTTCATAAATTACAGCTGTTATGTCACCTCAAAGTTCTTTTAACTTTAATTCCTCAGCTAGAGATCTCTCTTTAGCTATCTAACCTTCTCAAGACACTAAAAGTTAATAGTGCTAGGGACTAAAATTGTTTCTGAGAGCAATCATATATTGTACTTAAAAGACAGACAGATAAACACTCTTTATTTGGATTCATGCTCATAAGTTTTGAAGTTTGAACTCTTAAATTAATCTTTCAGTATAATGTGGACTACTGATGAGAGCACAGCTCTTAAATATTATTTCAAGTTAATGTTTATTCATTCAAAAAAGTGAAGTCTCCTGGCTAGAGCACAGCTCTTAAATTGCTTCAAGTTAACGTTTGTTTATGATTGATAATAGGTAGTTATTATTATAACGGAATACAACTTTTAATAAGGGTTTGTCTAGCTAACTTTATCTCTGAATCACTTTTAAAAAACTTGGGTTCTACTTAAGGCGCGACGTAAGGTTCTAATCTGACGATCACACTTTGGCCATATATCTGTTAAAATCATTTCTATTAAGCACCAAGCGTTAAGCTATGTAGGTTGTAAGTGGGTTTGTTATTGGGAGGATTCGACGGAGTTCAGTATGAGCAGTAGTGGTTTTTACAGGAGGTTATAGTACAATTTGGTGCCGTGACCAGGATAGGTATTTGGGCTTATTTCAAGTGATTTGGTGCTTATAGAAATGGTTTGATACAGTAATGTCACCCAGTTTTGGGTACAATTTGTTGCTCGTGTAAATAGGAGAAGTGATTTAGAGATTTACTACTTTTTTAGGTAAATATGTTTAGTTATAGGTAGTACATAGTGTATTGTAAATTTAGTGCTATGGGGAAAGACAAAATAAACTTTAAACATTCACTTCTTTGGTAGAATAAAGTTGACTCTCGAGGATTGAATTGATTGCATCATTTGTCTTGAACTTAGGGGGAAGTGCTGCCATGCAGTTTCCTTCTTGTTGGAGTTTAGTTTAGAAATAGCCTTGCACTCATCTCTGTGAGCCGTTGTGTGGTGTTATGGCATTTACAGTAGATGGTAACAGATCACTTTTACATGAGAGTGTGGGGAGATTTTGTCCATCCATGTCCATTCAGAATATAGGTAGTGCTCCAACTTTATATAATTCTTCAGAAATTATGTTGTAGAGAACTCCATAAGGCAAGTCCGGTGTCTTGCTCTTTTATCGACAGTGTGACTGACATCTGTAAGTAAATGAAAAGGTTTATGAAATGTTTGTTTATGGTGATGAAAGTTTGTATTTGTACGAACATAATTCAAGAATTTTAATGCTTATTGGCTCTTAGAAACAACGACTATCGCATGAAAAGTTTCGTTTTCGTGTAATAATTAAGTGTAAATCTAATAATTTCGAAGTAGAATCCAACTGGAAATGTTTACGTTTGAAAAAGCGGTACATACCTTTCTTGTGAGATAATTTTGCGTCCGAGTTACAGTAGATATGCTCATGGATCATTTTTGGTGTCTTATAAGTGTAGGTAGCTTCTTTAGCGGTACATAGATCCGTCATGGAATTTTATTTTATTTTTAAGCGTCCGTCACTGAGCAAATGG
Source organism: Ypsolopha sequella (assembly GCA_934047225.1). Classification (NCBI taxonomy): domain Eukaryota; kingdom Metazoa; phylum Arthropoda; class Insecta; order Lepidoptera; family Ypsolophidae; genus Ypsolopha; species Ypsolopha sequella. The sequence goes on from OW203987.1 coordinate 21,420,564, forward strand.
CGTTTTGTCAGCTTCAGTTTGAATTTGTTTTGTTTGTTTGGTAGTATGTAGAGTTTGTGACAGGTTAGCGACTTAGCAAGCCCTTTAAAGCGCTAGATATAGGAAAGCTGTTCATATCTAGCAAACATTTTCTACATAATTTTATTTTACTTTAGGAGACATTTTAGTTTTATAAGTACATTTGTAAGGATTTATTTTTGTTGTATTTCATGTTATTTATAATATTATATAAAATTTATAATGTTATTTATAATATTTATGTTTCTGTATAAAGAGCTAAACCGAAATGTAGAATGTAACCATAGAGTGTATTGATGAATATAACCACAGGGTTCGTTCCGTTTTGGTGACAATGATCATTGTACGCTGGGTTTGCGTTTGGACGTGGGTAGAAATTATTTAAAAGCTGGATTTATTAAAAGGTTTATTGTATAATTAACAAAAACAAATAAATTAATTAATTCAATTTGCACTTATGTCAGTTAAATTTAAATTATGAGAGAGTTAATGATTGTGTACCCCAACTTTATATTAATTTCAAATGTTTGATTGTTTAGACAGATAGCGTTTAAAGTAATGGCTAGTGAGCGTACTAGAGGATCGTAATGCTTAAAAGGAATGGGGGAAGTAAGAAAATTAGCGGAGTAAGTTGAATCAGTGTGTAAGTAAAACTTAGTAACATTGTTCGCTGTGTTGATGTGTCACATGGGTTTCTGTAAAATTATTTGTCATATTCCTAGTTCTTAGATAGAAACACAAAATAAGAAGATACAGTACCTCCCCGTTTCATGTGTGTGATGCTACAAAACCTAGTACATACAATAAAACCGACCTGTTTTATGCACTTGTCTCGTTCGCGCTACTGTTGAAGCTCGTCGCTTTGTCTCTGTCTTTCGGTGGTGTTTTGATCAAGCAACAAGCTCGATTTTCAATTGACGATTTATGAATATGTAGCATCTTTCCTCTTTATGTCATTAGTCGTAGTATGGAGCTGAGTTTTTAATTAATAATTAGTTAGGTATCTACAGTTGTTTATTCACGTTTATTTTCCATTAAATACTAGCAGTGCCATCTGGTGCATAAACTATCGGGTCGTCAGAAATTAGGTTACCTTCTTATTGACGAACAAGCGTAACGAGGAGTTACTGAATTAGATTGATAGATGGCGCTAGTTCAGTCTGGTAATAATGCGGTCGTACAATAAGTTTCATGACGAGGTTAAAATATTTCAAATTCTTTTTTAGCAAATTATTGTATTAATTTGTTCTTATTACTACAGATTTATGTTAGCTTTGCAAGTAAAGTCATTTCGAGATTTGCTACTTGCCAAACAGTTAAGTTTAAACAAACTATTGACTTTATTTATGGTTTCATTTGTGTTGAAATAAATTACATAATATTCGAGTATATTTACTTTACTTTAATGTTTAGAAAAATTTGATGACGGGAGATAGTAGGGGGGGTGACCGTAAATGTCGAATTTTAATATAACAAGAGAATTTTATTTATGATGAAGTCTATTTATTTACACTAGATATCTTATCTTATTTGTTGATTTAGAATTCTGGATAAACCATGGTGAGAACCACATGGAATTTAGTTCAGTAGGTACCAAGTACAAATGTCGATGTGTGAGTTACAAATATATAGATGTGTAAAATATAGACGAAGGTTGTCTATAAATAACTGGAAATTTATTGTACATAATAAACATATTAGTGTGTGATACGTCTATTTATTGTATTTATATGTTTTATGGTTAATTTATCGATCCGCATTCGATAGGGTTCCGTGCGCGAGATTTAGATGAATTGTCTTGCTTTGTAAGCATAGACCACCTCCTTCTTTAGGCAGGTTTGGGGATCCTTTGTGAAAACATAAGTAGATGCATGGGTTCCGACGATTGGCTCTCAAACTTAAAGTTGACAGTTACATGGGTAAATAAACTAAAGCTGGTTTATTTAAATTATAGTTTTCTTTGAGGTTATTCTCAAAGTAAATATAAAGGTGTTGTCTGTACAGACAGGTATTTGGCATTTTGTACAGCATGAGTGTATTGTATATATTTGAGATTGGGCAGGAGTAAGTTGAGTAGGTTTTCATATCATGTTTTGAAAAGGAGTTAAAATTAATATTATGTCAGTACCAAAGAAACAATGAATGGAAAATAGTATTTATTTTATTTAGTTGAGAATGGGGGAAGGTTAAATATAGTTTAGTAGTTAAAAAAATATTTGAATTTAATTAATGTACTATTGATGTGATCATACACAAAGTAAATACCTACCTATAATGTTTGGACTTTGCATTTTACAAATAATAGATACGGGATGAAGAATGAATTGGTAATGGGTAATAGAATCAGGTTTCTGTATGTAAAGTCTCATTTTCAATTAGAGGGTCCAATATGAAAAGTAATAAGTGATTATAAATCAAACAAGAATCTAAAGTGTAAATTCAGAATGGGAATATGCTACTCGTATTAGTAGAAAATTGGGCGTCAACCGATTAAGAGGTTTTTCTGATTTATTGATGGTCCAAAATAATGATATAATGTTAGGTGAGATATGTAAGTACGTTGTTTCAAATAGAAAATAAATAATACTGTCAAAACATTATTTTATTAAGGGGAAGTAATCTTTCATACGTAAAAGAGAGAGGAGTAAATTAGTAGTATGACAAGGGATGTGTTAGTAGTAGTATAGAAAAGGTTATAGATTGCGTGTTGGTGTATTTATAGTTTTGGACTTGAACTTCGGGGTTGTGTATTCAATTGCATTGTGGCAGAGTGGTTGAATGTTCACATAGGAAGTCGGAAGCCGGGAGTTCGAGAATCTAATGACGCTTACATATTCCGAATTAATCTTTTGTGTTTTATACTGTCTTCTTATTCGTATAGGTTGTTTCATTTATGTCAATGTTATGTTGGTAATAAGTTATTCCTTATTAATGTTTGGTATGATAGCTTTTATTTTACATTTAATTTCACAAGCGGATAAATGCATGACGTCAATATTTATTTACTAAGCTTGAGCTGTACATGCAACCAGTGTCTATGTACTATTAAACTTTTATAAGGCTGAGGGTCCAATTAAATTATATCTATCTTGTAAACGAAATATAACTGAACAACCTACATTTTAGATTAAGTACATAGCTAGAACTAAGCGGTTGCACAATTTAAAGGTTTAGTCAATGAAAGTAGGGTTTCCTGATGATATCTACTGAAATCAATAGATTGCTATTTTAAAACAATTATTACTGCTGTTAGTAAAGACTAGAATAACTTAAAAATATTCTAAATTATTTAGCAATTGTCTGGTTATAATTCATAGGGGTGTCAATATTAATTCTAGTATTATACTATTTTTGTTTACTTACAGGGAAAGAATACCTTCGGTTATTGATATCAGACAGAATTTGATAATTAAATGAAAAAAAAAAAAACTGTTAATGACTTTCATTGGTAGTTAGATTTTTACTTTAAGGAATGAAATAAAATCTATTTAATTAGAAAAATCTTGTTTTATTTAATGAAATATTTAATGACAAATGGAGAAGGAAGTAGACCGTACGCCACTGATGAAATTTTATATTTTACAGGTAGATGAGGAAGAACTTACTTATTAAGTACAAAGGAAAGTAAGATTGGGGGGAAGTAGAGACAAAAATTAAAAATTTATGAAATTTAATATGTTGACTGTGTAAATGCTTTGTCAATTGATAGTAAATTTACTAAATGAATTTATTAAGAAGAAATGAATTGTTAAAATATTCGGAAGTTTATTAAAAGCAGTTTATTCCAATTTCTCGTTGTCTTATTGAAAAAAAAAAAATTATAGAAATTAATTTGGGTTTTATTTTAGTTAGTGGTAGTTAGTTATGTTATAAGTTAGTTTATAAGTTAGCTCAAAAGGTATTAGCTTAAGAGGTATTAAAGGATAATAGTTTTAAATAAGAGGTACTTAAATCATTTAGATTTGTCCATATTTGTTGAGCTGGTGGTTCGTTAGAGAAAGTGTTAGAGAGAATGAGGAAGGAAGTATGTTGTCGGTGGAAGATATAGAAAGATACGACCATGACAATTAACTTTGTCTTTGGCAAAGAAAAGGGCTCTAGCGAGACAACAGTTTCGGGAATGTGGACTCATGTTTATTGTTGTGTTATCCTGGAGACATTACACTACACAACAAACTATTTAGTTGAAAAGGAGTTAGGTTAGAGTCATCTTGACTAATCAGCAGTATAAACTGCGATTCTAAATAGTTTCACTACACACGCAGCTAATGCATATTTCCTCGGCAACTATACATTCTCCGAATGGTTGATTAGAATTTAACATTGGAAGAGATTCTAGACTGGGGAATTAGTTATTTGGGTACTTATCCTAAGAGCTATTAAAGTGATCTCGATTCAAGAAAGAGACACAAAGGCGCATCTATTGTTCAAATTGAAAAAATAGAATTTGGCTAGAAGGTCGTTGTGTTACCACTAGGGTAGAGTTAATTCACAACTAACTTCTTTGAAGGATTGAGATCTCCTTGTTTGATGGATATTTATTTGTAATTAATAAACCTATAGATTAGAATTTCAACTGATTTAATTTTTTATTAACCGTTTGGTATAAAAATTACACCACACATATTCATTCTGGGAGGAACATGATAATAAATACCGAATTTATTTAGATATGGTTATTCTTTATGTAATTGTGAATGGGCATATTTGCCAATGTTGACAATTGGCGTATATGACACTTTATGTGGCTAGCACTCTGCGTAATTAACTTTGTGTAGATATGCACTCATGAATATAAGCGTAGTTGAAAATCAGCGAATACTTGCATTTTGGCGTTTAAAAAGGCTTTGCGTATATTTAAAATAAGTTATGTTTTATTTTTTTTGTTATTCTTTATATAATTGTGAATGGACATATTTGCCAATGTTGACATTTGGCGTATATGACAATTTATGTGTCTAGCACTTTGCGTAATTAACTTTGTATAGATATGCATTCATGAATATAAGCATAGTTGAAAATCAGCGAATGCTTGCATTTTTGCGTTTAAAAGGGCTTTGTGTACATTTAAAATAAGTTATACTTTAAGTTAGTTTTAAAAGGTATATAAAGGTAATGTTAAAAAGGTAAAAAAAGGTTAAGGAGGTATTAAAAGGTAATGGTGGTATTTAAAAGATAGTCATGTTAAATGGAGGTAATTAAAATTAAATAGGTTCATATTTGTAGGGCTGGTGGCTTGTTAGGGAAATTGTAAGAGCGGACGAGGAAGTCAGAGTGTGTTGGTGGAAGGAATGGAATGAAACGACTCTGACATATGACTATGACGTTGACAACAAAAAGGGCCCTAACAAGACAACAGTTCGAAGGTGTGGACTTAAATTTATTGTCATCATATCCTGGAGACTATATACTTCACATAAACTTTTAAGTTGAATTGGTGTTAGGTTAGAGTCATAAAGACTAAAAGACAGTATATACTGTGATACTTAAAGGTTTAACTCTACACGCAGCTAATGCTATCTTCGGCAACACTATACATTCTCCGAATAGTTGGTTAGAATTTAATGCTGGGAGAGATTCCGAGCTGAACTATTGCTCATTTGGGTATCTGAATGGATAGCTATTAAAGTGATCTTGGTTTATGAAAGAGGCGCAAAGGTGTGTCTACTTAAATTGAAAAAATAGAATTTGGCTAGAAAATCTTTGCGGTGTCACTAGGACAAGGTCGTCTCACAAACGATCTTTCTGGGAATCTCAGATCTCCTTGTTTGACGGACAGATTATTCGTGAACAATTAGGCCATGGCTTGGAGTCTCGATCGGTTAAGTTTTGATTAACTACTTGGTATAAACACACACCACATGTGAGCGGTCTGGGAGAAAGGTGATAATAAATTAATATCAGAGTGAACATTGTTTTCGTGTATTTGTGAATGATGGGAGAGAAAATTTCCTTCGTTTAAGGCCTGCTAATCTGCGTAAATTTTAGGGGAAGAGCTGTAACAGATCGGACCTCATCTGTTCACGTCTCAATTCACAAATAAATGTTCTTATAATGAACAGGAAGATTGTTGTATGTAACCAAATAAATTACGTTTAAATAAATAAAGCAAATTGAAATCGATCGCGTCAAATTACTGATTTTAAATAATAAATACAGTAAACTAAACCTCTGGCCCAAGCAATCGGTCCAATATTAAATAGATTAAAAACAAACTTTCGATTTCAAACATGATGGTTTCCATTCATGCGTGAACCCTAGCAAACTGTAAGTTATTACAATGTAGACGATACGGCGGCAATGGTATACCCATTTCACTCGCTCTTATATCTGTTATCATTTTGTCTCTTTTGGTCGATTTCTTATTGGCGTCAAAAGGACTGCGAGGATTTCATAGGAAAATGGATCTTGTAACGATATGCATTAGGTTGACTCCAATAAGGTGTGAATAGAGAGTGCGGTGAGAACGGAAAGAAGGCAGAGATTGGTGAGAATAGGGAGTACAGAGAGTACGGAGAGTATAAAGAGAAGGAAGAGTATGGAGAGTATGCAGAGAACGGCACCGAGTATATAAGGTCATGGAAAAGCGGTTTGAGGATCAGATATTTTTATACCATCGTCGAAGTGCTGTCAAAAAGTCTCAAGGTGAAGTCTCATACCAAGTTCAGAGTATTGTTACGGGTTGGGTTTTCTTTGCTTCAATAGTAATTTTGTTTTCGGAACTTGCGATTAAAATACGGAATGTGTCAATCTATTTGCTCGTTTGATCACGGGGTCATTTCGCGTTCGCGTTAGCTTTTAGGTGGCTGTAAGCCCTTTTATCGTAAATAGATTCGGTTATGGTCAATAGTTTTTGACTTTTCCGACTCGGAGATTGACACAGACGCGTTTGAATTCGTATAGGGTGAACAAGGAACGAGCTAGATTCCGCGATGTGTAAAGGGTTCGATAATCGTCTTTTCAAGTTCCGAAATTAAAGTACGTACTTAAATAATGTAGTAGTGCGTAGGTCGATTCAGGGGTTGATGGGGAGGGCAGGGAGTATGGTCTCTTCTTAGTATTGCCGGACGTGGAAACGGGAAGATGTACCAGGGTGACAATGTGGCATAGGGCTAGTCGCTGGGATATCTTGAAGAGTCAGGCAGGGAGCTTACAGAGCGGAAGTCGCACTGGGCTAAGATTCAGGTCACCTACTGGTGTGAACGACAGAATCTAGTTTTAACCTCCTCTGGAGGGAAGCAAGCGTCTGGGATGGCCTTGCTCCAGTTTTACATACTGGAAACACATCCCCCATGAAAGGCGATGTTTATGGCAAAGCGTCCGTGCCGTGAAGAGGTTGCGATTTGTTCTAACCTTTGTCATCTGACTGAGCTGGTCATGGTCTCATATCTATATATTTATATATACACATGAACATATAGGCTATCCCAGCCAGCGGGGTGACGTCCTTTTTACCTACTGTATCACCCCCTGTCTGAGTAGGGCAAAGTTTTAGGGTGTTAGGCACACACAGGGGTTCCAACTTGCCCCGCGTCTTTCTGTCGATTAGTTGAGGGGTTGTATGGTGTTTGCTAGCACAATATACAACCACACACACGTTTAATTGTAAATGTGAGGTGATGGACCTCTAGCCTTGAAATCCACACATTTGAAAGCCTAGGAATACTTGATTTTAGGGCCAAATGTTAGGCAGGTAAATTCTAAAATAAAGTCTACTGTTAGGGTATTAATAATCTATTTTTGAGAAATTATACATAGTGAGAGGTATCAGGTAGCCTTCATCATGGCTTAGGAAAAATAGGTCAGTACATTTAATTTGGTTTAGGTTATAAGGTTCCAAGTATATAGGGATCCCTGAAAATTAGATTTTAGTGGTTCAGGAATAAGTGTTGGTTATTGACTAGTTCTTTATTTATTTAAGGTGGATTTATAAACCCACAGAACCCTAATTTTTAATACTAAAGCATAAGGCTTTGGTATTGGCAATAAATATGAAATGATATCAGTATTAGAAAACATTTGAGTTTCACCACTTAAGGATCTCTAAATATGATGTACTTACTTAGGTAATTCTTTTAAGAAATAACGAGGCTTGAGTTTGGCACAAGAATATGCCTAAATAATAGAGAAAGCTTACATACATAAGTCTTGATTTTGAATTCATGTTGATGAAATGTATTCTGGACTATAAAAGGTCATAACTGTGGTACCTACCAAACCCTTCTTAAGGTCAGTTCTTAGTGAAAACTAAATTGAAATGATTTGAATCTATATTTATCAATAAATAAGAACCTTTTACATATCAAATCAAATAATCTGATTGCAAGAGTCCAAAAATAGAGTGCAGTGACTTGACGGCATTGTTTGGTTAGTACTTACTATCCAGAAGAAAGTTCTTAGGTGAAATAAGAAATGGCTTTGATTTTAATACCCATTTGACTGTTAAATTATTTACTTACTGTGGAAATAGCTCTGGGAGATTTTATTCAAGAAATAAGAATAATTTCAATCTTTATCAATATTCAATAAACTTAAAATACAAATGATGTATTTGTTTGCATAAAAGTTTTCCATTGTCTGGCAAACAAGGCCTTAACTATTACTATACACCAAATATGGGGTAGTAAAAGTTGTATCTTCGTCATTGGAAATAAATAAATACATCTATGGAACAAAAACTAAGTTCTATTAGTATTATTATTACTACTTTACCTAGAGCAGGTTTCTCAATCAAAAGTACTTACTTATATTGAAATTATTCTATTCAGTAGTTATAAAATGGACTACATAAATGGCTGTGATTTGTGAAGGATTGAAAGGAATTCTTACCCATCATTTACAATTATATAAACATAAAACTACTAGTATAAAGTAGCTAGTTGCCTATTAAATTCATTTATATAAGGTAATTTATATTGGCTAATTTTCATGTAAGGGGTTCATTAAATGAAACCTATGTACACATGAATGAAGGTACGGTAATTAGGTAACTGGTATTGAGTCTGGTAATGGTATAAAAAGATGTCCATATGATGAATTGTGTCTTTGGTATGATTAAGACACGTGCTGATGGATTCAACATCTTTTCTAATTTATTTTTAGTAAATTATGTTTATAATATTTTATAAAACATGTACCTTAATTCAAAGAACTAAGTTTCATTTAAAACAAACAACCGTCTAACTTTGATACTATGGTTTTGTTCGTACTATATTATGAACTTTACATCTCTAGTTTGGAAAGCCAACATTAATTACTGTACATTATATTTGCTGAGAAATGCCTAAATGAGATTAAATAAAACACCAGTTATTCTAAAATATATTCAACCAAATATTTTTCATAAATTACAGCTGTTATGTCACCTCAAAGTTCTTTTAACTTTAATTCCTCAGCTAGAGATCTCTCTTTAGCTATCTAACCTTCTCAAGACACTAAAAGTTAATAGTGCTAGGGACTAAAATTGTTTCTGAGAGCAATCATATATTGTACTTAAAAGACAGACAGATAAACACTCTTTATTTGGATTCATGCTCATAAGTTTTGAAGTTTGAACTCTTAAATTAATCTTTCAGTATAATGTGGACTACTGATGAGAGCACAGCTCTTAAATATTATTTCAAGTTAATGTTTATTCATTCAAAAAAGTGAAGTCTCCTGGCTAGAGCACAGCTCTTAAATTGCTTCAAGTTAACGTTTGTTTATGATTGATAATAGGTAGTTATTATTATAACGGAATACAACTTTTAATAAGGGTTTGTCTAGCTAACTTTATCTCTGAATCACTTTTAAAAAACTTGGGTTCTACTTAAGGCGCGACGTAAGGTTCTAATCTGACGATCACACTTTGGCCATATATCTGTTAAAATCATTTCTATTAAGCACCAAGCGTTAAGCTATGTAGGTTGTAAGTGGGTTTGTTATTGGGAGGATTCGACGGAGTTCAGTATGAGCAGTAGTGGTTTTTACAGGAGGTTATAGTACATAATGTCTAAAATTCTCAAGTGACGTCGTATCGGACAATTCTTTAAAAATCATAAAAAATAATGGTTAATTTAAATACCAAAATAAATAATGGCGTAAATTCAATGAAAAAAAAAATTGGAAATTAAGCTATGGGAATTGGTCGGCATTAAAGACAACTTGTCATAAGTCATAACCGATCGATGTGAGAGTTACCAAGTTAGATTAATGAAACACAATTAAATTATTTTAATTTAAGCCCCCTGTCATGTCATTATTTACACCGAGTTCGGAGCTCACAATCGCCCCGCTGACGTGAGAAAGTAAAAGTGGTTTTGTAACGTGTCATTCAATTCAAAGGTTTATCTGATATTCCTACGGAACTATTATTATGAGATTAACATGGTGTAAACGCGACGGATATTACAGTTAATGTATATTTCTTTTCGTGCTTTTAACTTCATACGCTTAGAATAATAACGCCGTTATTATTCTAAGTTCATACGTAAAAATGGACTTAGCAATATATTTTATTTGATATTTGTACAGCAGCATTCTAATTCCCTTACTTGTTAACATAGTAAGTTATAATGGATATAGCTATCCCGCATTGAATCATAATAACCAATAAAAATAAAACATAACTAAGAAATAAAATAAAAATCTTAAAGTTATTACAACCCACAACCACTCCTTAAAATGATCTGTCTACATATCAACCCGTCTGATTAGCATCAGACTTAGAACCAAAACTTACACTTTCACCTTTCGACATTCTCCAAAGTAAATCGCTTATAAAACCGAGTCCGACTAAATGGCAACCAATTCTTTTTAGTGGCAATATGATATAACTTCTGGCCATTCGAATTCGGTTGACCAACGCTTAGATTTTATTGTTTCCGCCAGGGCTCAAGTTGCGTGCAAACATGCGAGCTTACTGCGAACGACTCAGGCGTCCTTGCCACATGGCTATTCAACTTTCTTTGCCTAAATAACACTTTGGATAACCCCTTATCATCAACTTCCAAGGTTAATGAGTCAAGATTTGCTTTGTTTGTTGTGTTGCTAGTTGCTACGGAAAGGAAGATTTCATATATTTTAATATGAAATACACTCCAAGAGCTTTTAATGTTTTTTGTTTTTAAAGATACAAATATACTGATAATACAAGTATAAATACGGTAAAGTGGTCTCAAGATATACCTTGGTACCATTTTCGCATGTATTTTAGCGTTTTCAAATTACCTTAGATTATATTATCATTTCTTCGTTTGTGTATTAGGTTAAAGGTATTTTCATATATTTCGGTAGTCATATTTCTTATTGTTTTTTGTTTTTAAAGATAACAAATGAAAAGATAATTTGAAAACTTACACTCAAATATATATGAAAAGTTTGTATAGTTTCCTCTTTGGATTTTATGCGAGCAACTGAAATTGAAAGCATTGGGCGAATTGGTCGCTCCCTTCACGCCTTCTTGATTATTGAGCAATTATATTATTTGGGCAATGACACTCATGGCACACATCACACTCGATAATTGTTCTACGCATGTACTAAATCTGCATGACTGACTAATATAATTATTTAATTTATATTGACGCCAGAATAGTTACATAATATGTAACGATATGTAAGACTGCTTTACACTCTATAGCAGCAACAGTAGTTGACCCAGACAAATTGTAATTGGTTTGTGCCAAAAAGCAACTACTTCCTCGCACTTGCACGTTTACTCTGAAGTGGTACTTCCTTTTCTAATCTAATCATATATAATGTATTCATGTAACTTTGTCGGTGTATGGATAATATTACTTTTGCTTATCCGTCGATCTTTGCAATTTTGCTTTAGTCATCGTGCTCGTTCGCTATCGGACTTCTTTGAAACTTTACTATGATTGTTGACTGTGCTCTACATTCTTCGTGAAAAGCGTGTGAAAAGCGATGACTTGTTCTCTCTTTCCTTCTTCCTGTTCGGTTGAAGTCGACATGCGATCGTGAATATTCGGTTCCTGGGCGTCAGCCAAGCCATTCCCGCCGCTCCATCGGGTTTAATTTTGGAACATGTATTTTTTTCTGTGCCCATAGTTAATACGTTAGGAGAGGTGAACAATCTTTCAGTATAAAGAACTGCACTGGTTTGATATCACAGAGCTTTAAACGACCTGTAAAGGAAGTTTCCCAACTTCATGTTTTAATTTAGCGTTCAAGGAAGGCAGATTTTTACCGACAGCAGTTATTTATTTATTTATGGCATTGTATAACTAAGTCGTATAATTAATAAAGCAGATTTTTGGAAGATTTTTCTTCACCAAGTCTACCCATATGAAGTGTTATTCTTGTTTGACTTTAAATTCTGTAAATGATCAGTACTTTGTACGTATGTGGATCATGCATGTACTCGTGACATGGTTCGTAGACTACTAACTAAACCGCATCCTGCTTTTATCATTGATTGTTATTCTAAATGCGTTGACAATACAGTTGAAATAGTTGAATGGACACTTTAGTATTCGAAAAGTCACTTGGATTAAAAAAACCAAAGCAACAGACAGACTAAATAAAATATTGAACGAAACACGGACCTGAACGTGCCCTGGGAAGGCCCTTTGCCTTTGTTGGTCGGCTGGAGTGAACAATGACGAGAAACAGATCCCCCACCTCTGGCTTGTCGTGGGAGGCCGGTCAGATTGGAGTAGCAAGAGCTATATGCTCGAAGGGTGGATGTGAAACGTAAGTAGCGAGTGGGCACGTGATGCTGGACCCTCAGGGAGCAACTGATCGTGTCGTTTAAAATCCAGAGACACCTCTCCACCTTTTAGCCGCTCAGCAAATGTTGCCCCCTTGTCTCTCTGTGCGAGCGACTATTTGGGGGCCTATTAAATTAAGTTGGCGCGTCTCCGCCTGCCCATTTTTCCGTGTAATTAACATTGATCGGGCAGGCGTCATAGTTCCTTCCATAGTCCCTTACTCAGTCCACTAGCACATCAACCCAATAGTCTGGTTTCCTTTGTTTCCATTCCTTAGAATAGTCCTACACTGACCAGGGTTGTCCTTGGGTGCACTGCGTACAGTGATAAGATAATCGTCGGTTGGTGTCACATCACAAAGGGTGTTGGCTTCGGCCCCACTCACGCTTTCCAAAGGTCCGGGACTACATAGTCCCGAGATATGATAAATATATCATAAATAATAATAATAATAATATATTTATTAGTTCCACAGCAGTAAATACAAAAAAAATATAAACATTCATGACCTTAAAATGATGTCATGCCAATTACGAAACTAAAATAGTTTATAAAATTATATGAAAAATAAGGTATTTAAAACTGTACCTGAGCCTAGAGCATGACCAACTCCAGTCTATCTAGGATTCGTTTGAAGAAATTCGGACTCTCCTTGTATTGAAAAAATATATTTGGTTTATTAATCTTTTCTCTAGGGATCTTACGTATAAATGTACTAAAGATTTATACTTTTGTCAAAAAAAAATGTTTTGCACCCTCTTTTTTTTTGGTTTTCAAACGTTCACTTGAAGAACGCGGTTAAGAGATCAACTTGATTTTTTTTCATAAAATAGGTAATAGAAATATGAAGGTATATCACCTAAATTCAATATTTTTTTCCCTACAAAATATTTCAGTATTAGCTAAAAACACACCAATTTGTTGTTTCGCTGCGTGATCACTAGTATTACGCGTCCAAGAAAAAGAGGCCAAAGAGCCAACATATAATCGCCTCTATGAAAAGCAAATAAAGTCTTTGCCATTAGACTTATTGTGCTGGACGGCTAATAAAAAAAGTTGCTAGAGTATGCCATCTTCTTAATGGGATAGACTAACATTGGTAACTGAGCAAGATGAAATATAAATACTACAAGGTTGTGGAAAATTAAATGTGAATTTACAGTTTACAATGGCACTTATTAAATATTTTTTTACTATTATTATTATAATTATAAGTATCTAGTGATTGTGCTAAAGCCCTTGTTTTCCTTAGTGACTATATTAATTTTCTTATTATTTTTTTTTTAATTGATTAGCTTGTACATTACGCTTTCTCTTGTAGTTTTTATTATCCAGTTTGATTTTTTATTATAATTTTTTCTTTTTCGTCTTAGTTATTTTAGTATATTTAAGTAAAGATTATATAATGTAAACCCGTTATTGGCCTATGTTTAGTTAATGTTTTTCTGTATTATTGTGTAAATTGTGCTGTGGGTTTTGTAAAATAAATAAATATTTAAAACCAAATAACAATAATAATAAAAGTGTGCCTATCGTTGCCGACAATCCGTCCAAAAACGGATTTATTTTTCAAAGACAGCACTGTATTTTTTCATGTTTATACTTATTTCTACTAAATCTACGAACACTCCCTTAATTTCTGGTATAGTCAAATTATTTAGACTGTATAAAGAAAAAAATCTCGATGCCTATTTTTAGTATTACAAAAATACCAAACTCTACACCACACTTATTGTATCCATTGGTGCCAGAATAAAAGTAATCCAATCTGATATTTGCGTTTTCCTCATAAGTGATTTCAATAATCCCGATATGTAGAGAGACGGCGGTATCGAATCAAAAGTAATCTACTTTGACAGACATTCATTTATTGTGATCGTGTTGGTGTTGGAAGCTGAGCACATTGTACCAAAAGAAAAATTTTGTTTGTAAATAAACAATACATTTGTATTGAAACAAGTAGTTAGAATGGAACCGGCCTGGCCTGTAAGAGTTGAATTAACACTAACTCTTCATTGTACACGAATAATTATTACAATAAGGATGTTAAATGTAGTGTACATTGGCAAGTTTATGTCAAAACTGAGATTTCTTCCAGAAAACCAAGCGTGAAAGTGAATTACGGTTGAAAAATTATTAGAAAAAATTATCATAAGATTGGATTGTACAAATCTAATGTTCAATCACACATAACCCATGCTAGTTTCTATAAGCACTCGCGCATAGGTCATAAACTCATAACTGTACACAAAGGTAAATCTGAACGACACGTTGAGTCTATTTGAATAGTTGAGTCTATTTGAATACGCAATGTAAAGCAAACCTAGTCCAAGGATGGTGAATTCTAACTAAAAGAACGCTCTGTATTTTTATTAGCATCACTACGTCATATTTGTACGAATAAGTTGCGGTTGCGGTATTTATTGTTACTTCCACAAGTAGAGCCTAGGTTTGTAATACTTACGAAGATCTGTTTGCTTGCAGAAAGCAAATAATTTGAAATTATGAACCGTATAAGTCGAGTCGCAAGTTACAACCTTGTCTGGATGAAGAAACTTTGTGCCACTTGAAAGCCAGCTCATTCGAGGACGAGTGTCAAAAAATAAATTGGTAATTTTACTAAATTGTGATGCATGAAGAAATAATATACTTTAAACAGGAAAAACACAGATGAGTGAAAGTTTGATTGTAAAGAACCATAGAGTGAATATCTGATTGATTTATAGCATTTATCGTGTCTCCGCTTAACCCAAAAATAGTTCACTTCCTATTTAAGGTGGTTGCGTCAGGGCTCGTTCCCAAACGCACAACTTATTATTGTTTTCCTTATTTTTGAATAAAAATCATTAAACACATGTGATTTATGGCACTACGCAATGGTTTAATGTAAA
This sequence comes from Ypsolopha sequella, assembly GCA_934047225.1. NCBI lineage: Eukaryota > Metazoa > Arthropoda > Insecta > Lepidoptera > Ypsolophidae > Ypsolopha > Ypsolopha sequella. Next base: position 21,436,186 of record OW203987.1, read on the forward strand.
TTTTTTTCAAAGTTGTGTTCTTTAATGCATTACGGTGTAAAAACGTTGTTGTGCAGGATCATTAACAACGTAATACATATAATAACAAAACTTTGCTTTAACTATTGTCGCGTAATGCCATAAATACTTTTTATTCAAAAGTAGTGAAAACAATAATAAATTGTGCGTTTAGAACCGAAAACTGACGCATGTAAGATATGTTTATTCTTTTATTTTATGTTACCGGCCAAACCCTATTTTACGAGTATGACAAACTAGTTTGACATTGATATAGTCAATCAATCTTTCTGATAATAAGACAGTGTCATTGTTAATTTTGCGCTTTTACAGGTTGTGATAGTTATTTTTTTGTACTAAGACATATGTATTGTATATACATTATATATGTAAAAAACTTCATGTATCAGTATTAACTTATGTTCTTATGAATGTATGGGCAGCTCTAGATAAAGCAAATAAAGTCTTCTATTGACTTACCATTGCTTACTGTAAGTTCATCGCGCAAAATAACCTTTCCACAAAAATAATAGATTTTTGTATAGTATTTTCTTTTGGTATAATACGAACATGTTTTCAAATTCTGTCATTTATTATTATCAATTACGAATAAATTATCGTCATCTGCTATGTCAACTTGTCGCTTTGTATTAGTTTATTTCTTTTGTGCTTTACAAACGTGAAATTCTCCAAAAATATTTTTGCTTTTCTGCCCTCACACAAGTTTTCAAAATTTAAAAGTTTCGGGTTATTGAATTTTTGGTTGACTCTACATGATGTCGGTAGACTGTACACCACTTTGTTGTTATATAAAGTTCTTTTACACTACTTCATCAGCGTGTCGTACACTTGAACAAATAAACGCGTGGGTAAATGTTCTTGTATTGGATTGCTCTGACTTATTAGCAATTTCAATATGTTCCATAATATATATTTTGGCATTGGAACCTGATATCCGAGGCCATGAAAAGATTGGTAAATTTATTTTCGGTTTAATACAAACCAGTATAATGATTGCTTAGTGTTTCTGAACAGAACTTTTTCATAAGAATGGTGCCAGACTCAGATGATGTCACTGTATTTACTAGAATTACAATGAAAACCAGTTGCGGAGCAGTTCACATTCAGCCCAGCGCACGTCGCGCAATAACAACCGAGACATGAGCGCAAACAGGGGAAGAATTATTGTTGGTTGATTCACAGACCACGATGCTATCGCTACAGTACGCGAGCAACCACGAGTAGACTGGAAATAATGTGAATCAGGATGTGAATTAGAAATTTTCTGTTTGTCTGTTTTCAAATCATGGTGTAAGGTAAAAAGGCTTGTTGGTAAGTCTAATTTTGTTTTACCTGTGCTCTGTTGATGACATCGTTAGGTCCTCGCCACGTAGTTGCAGCCGGCACCTTTCGTTTTGCAAGTTCAAGAGTCGCTTCACTGGGGCATTTCTCAAACATGAGCACCCGCTCAGCAACCGACCCTCTCGTCAAGAAGGGTCTAACAGGCGTAGAGCCAGTAACTGCAGCTACAGTGGTGGGCTCTCCGGTGCCTGCACTAGAGGCTCGACGAGCTCGAGCCTCGAACTTCGACCGAGCCTCGGTCACGTGGGACCCAAGGGATGATCGTCGCTCTCCACCCGCTCCAGCTGCTGGCTTTCGAGCTCCCCCATCTAGACGATCCTGATACCGGTTTTTAGCGTAATCCACTAGAGACAGGGCAGGCACGACATCGGGCCTTTCTGCTACATTGCGTTCAGCGACGACTCCACCGGTACGCAGAGCTCTCAGCAGTCGCTCCTCTTCACGAGCTACTTCCAACCGCATAGCTGCAGGGTCAGCGCGTCTTGCTGCCCCACCTACTGTACCGTTCCTTTCTGCTGGAACTAGATCTGGTGGCAATATTACTTCTATGGTCTCTCCCTCGGGCTCCGGTCTCTGCTCACGACGAGCCTCCACCCGCTGGTCTCTGCGCACTTCCTGTCGCTGTTCGCGCATCGTTTCTGGCCTCTGATCTCGTTTGATCTCAGGTCTCTGTTTTATCTCCGGTTTTTGCTCCGGTTTCGGTTTCATTCGCAGATTGTCTGTGAGCTTGAGGCCAGGTGTCGGTCTGCAGGAAAGTATCTCAGTGGGAGCGAGACCTCGAGCTTTCCACGTCTGATAAATGGCTTCGGCATGATCGGAGATCTGTTTTGCGATCGCAGCGATGTCCTCCTCACCGGTGTCTATCTCCCGCCGGGCGGTGGCCGCCATGGTCGCACCGGGGGGAGGCGCGTGTACCGGCCGCTTCAAGGGCTCATGGAGCACACCATGCACTTCACAGCTGATCACACAACACTGCTGCTGCACTCACTAACTGAACTGCACAATAGGATCCCAGTGGAGCGAGGCGTCCGGAACAGCTGTTTTCGGGTGAGGTCGCACTAGACAATAAACAAAGGCGGCAGGAGATCGCGTATCACTGGCGTCGGGCGTGGAGCTACGGCAGACAACGGACCGACGACGGCGGCGCCTCGCGCGGACTGCGGCGCCTGTCGCTCCGCCCCCGCCGGCTCGCCCCGCGCCGCGCCGCAGCCCCGCCGCGCCCGGCTGCTCCTGTCCGACCCAAGCCTCACAACCTCCACTCTACATTCATCACTAACGCTGCCCACAACCTCCAAAACAAAGTATACCTGCCTGCTTTTGCTGCAAACCTTTCCATATAAAATATCTGATTTGTCATCATTTTGTTAAATGTTAATATTGTCGTTTTTGAGATTGAAAAGAGGATGATGATAATAAGCTTAGAATGATCTCATAAGGGGCTAGTAGTAATAATATGTCAAAAATCCGCCCTACTGTCGTTTGGGCGGAATGCATTTTGGGCGGCGCGACGTGCGATGCAAGCTTTGACAAGGACGGATAGTGTGTGGCACTGGTGTCAAAGATTTTATTTTAACAGACATGCAAAATGTTAGCATTTAGATCATAGAAAATTAGGTACCTTAATATATATTTATAACACAGATAACAAAAAAATTACTTCAAATTTAAACTAAATAACAATTACATTTTTGTTAGATTTCAGAATCTTGTTACTCAAATCCGAAAGCGATTTTTCTTTTGGGTATTTCAATAAATAGAAATAGTAGTTTTGGATATGAAAATGTAAGCCATTAAGTAAATTATACTTCAATTCTAATTCTGTATACCAACCTGATCGTATTGGTGGCCACGCTATATATTATAGTAAATTTTGGTCGAATGGGCCACTGCACCACGCAAGACTTACGAGTATTTAGTCTTGTACAACTTATATACTATACGTCGTACATAAACAAAAAAGAAAATCATTGTCACGACATGAATCCCTGAAGTATTTCTGACACAAATATGGACCTTTAGTCTAATTTTGCATGCCTTCTGAAGCACACAGACTGAAACAAATCTGCCAATACGGGTTTTGACCCGTGCACTCGCTGTTCCTTGTCGCCAAACGTGGCTATATTTTCACACGCAAAATTATTTGACGGTTTGCCTAATTCGGATATACACCCGGCCGTAAATAGTTGAGAATAAGAGATGGCAGGTATTTAGATCCGATCACCTTTCATAGCCTTAAGGCCCTTAATACCGCCAAATGGGTACTTTCTAAAGCCTACTCCTCTTTTATGGCCAAACCAAAAATATTGAAAAAATGTATTATGGATTATCAATTCTAGGACAACATATGCAACATTTTTCTTTTTCGTACCACCAAAACTTCTATATGAAAAATTGTTTCAACTGAATGGTGTTTTTTTGGCTTGAATTTCCTACTGCTCCTAAGCGGCTTAGGTGATTTAATTCATTTATGCTTTGATAAATAGATAAACTTGATAGCTATAAATATAACATAGAATTATTCAATCGAACAATGAGGCCCATGTGAAAAGTATTATTTTCTCCTATTTTGCTCTTTCAAGGACGCAGCGAGCGTCGTAACAGCCACCACGCATTGTGCACTGATTTGAACGTTATTTCAATGTAGTTTCCGTCGATATTCATACAGACAAACATCGACGGTAATCGCCTTAAGATCGACCTATCTGAATCGTGGACTCTCGGCTAGTCTTTGCCCTCACTCGTCTATCTATGGCTGGACGACACGCAAATAGCGTCGGTCTGCTTTACGGACGTAGACTTTACTCACTCACTACATGTTCCCCTTTTCCTGATATTTTTCTATGAATAGACCAGCTAAATTTGGAGTAGGGACTATTGGAGTTTTTTTAGTTTTACATAAAGTGACATTTATTCAACCGCCCAAATTTCTACGGGACGTTCAGAAGTTCAGTTCGGTTTAGTGGACCGGAAAAGGCAATGATAGGTCACGTGACATTGAGAATCGTATTAATACAAGGTGACTTTTTGGTCATCGTCCAAATTCATACTGGAGGCTTGATAAGTGATCAGTATCTTGGATCAATAACAATTTTTGTTAAATTCCTAAAATGAACTTTCGGCTTCCCATAGAAATTCACTTCCAGTCCCGAGTGAATCACTATGGGGAGTCGAAATTTCATTTTACGAATTTCTCCAAAATTGTTATTGATCCATGATACTGATCACTTACCAAGCCTCCAGTATGAATTTGGACGATGATCAAAAATTCACCTTGTAGAAGAGTTAAATTTTGATTCTGTTGTGTGGGTGGACTTTACAAGATGAATCCAAACCTATACAACACACACACGGTGTCCATTCACATAACTGAATTGAAATTTTACTCACATTCTCGATGTCACGTGACCTGCCATTACCTTAACTGATCCACCTGAAACTGTCTGTCACATACTGAACCTCCCATAGAAATTCGGGCGATTGAATCAATTTCACCTTATACATTGTACGTAGCTTGACTCACAAAGCTTAAAAAGGCTGGAAAATAGTAATTTCGGTAATCCCATGAAATAAAAAACTGGCCAAGTGCGAGTCAGACTCGCGTACCTAGGGTTCCGTATTGTGGACGATAAGTTTAATTTTGTCATCATTTTTCGTAAATTTCTTAACCGCTTTATTTTTCCTGTAATCTTTACGTAAACACATATTACCATGATTTTTTTCATATTTTTGGTTCATCAGTTTTAGAGATAAGGGGGGGACATACTATTTTTTATGGTTTTTCAAGGATTTCTCGCAATAGATGCAGTTAAATATAGCCAAACTATATATTTTTACAATCATCTTTTTAATATCTACTATTTGATACCCATATTGCATTTTTGATTTTTATAAAAAAAATATAAGTATTTTACTTCTTTTTTTATATTTCACATTTGTGCTTAATTTTTTTAAATCGCTATAGTTTTCCTGTAATTGGCCAGTTATGATCTATAAAGGTTCTTTTAGTACCTTTTAGGTACGAAACTCTAAAAAGACAAAAACAAATGTTTACTTGAGGCGCTACGGAAAAAAAATGGACACTTTTAGAACTTGCATATCTACTTCAGTAAAGAAGGTTTTATTTTGATAAAGTAGTATATTATTTTTGGAATCTTTTTCTAGGGATCTGTTAAACACAAATGCGATTGGAGAAATTTGGCTTGATAAAAATATTTATAGAAATGAGGTGGTTTTCGACACCATTTCTTCTGGTTTGACAATTTAGAATGACGTATGGACCGCAGTTATATATTATTATAGATGGGTTTTAACAGTATCTAAGACCTGATTAAACGAAATTTTGAAAGCAACTTGATTACATTTACATTAATAATTAAACGACTTTTTGCTACTTTTCCAGAAACTCTCGCACTGACAGTTTTTTCGCATATGGCGTAACAGGGACGCTAAAACATTTACATATCGCCTTAATTTGTGTATTTTTTTATATGTTACACTTATTTATACTTGTTTTGCCTTTCATTAGAAATAGTTTGTACTGTTGAACCAAGATACATTGTCTACCAACTGAGTTTTGAATGCGATCTCTGATCATAGGTGACGGTGTTTATTGATACCGTAAAAATCAGTTACAAATTAAGATATCAATTCTTCAACTCCAGCCATCGAAAAAGCTTGCTAATAATGAAACATGAAATTGTTATTGCACGTGTATGACGCCCGAGCAACTTGCCTTCAGATGTGTTAATTTACGCTAACATCACGATTCCTCGGTAATGTAGTAATCGATACGGCCGGCGATTACTATTACTGCTTGTATCGAATAATCATATGGTAACGCGTTTCCGTTCTGGACCAATAACAACAGCAGCCAATCGACCGAGGATCCGCAATCGATGAATTTACAACATTATGATCTTTTACTGTGCTGTGCATTGTGTTCTTCAGGGAAAGCTTATCCCCAGGTCCATTTTAGAAATAAATAAATATCCAGTAATATTTTTTTATTCTTTTAATACCAATAAATAAACAATCTTTTATAAAAAGGAAAATTTCGAACAATTACTATGTTCGTAAAGTATCAAACAAAAAGCTCCCTTCTAAGTCTGCATATTGTAACGGGCAACTACAGAACCCTACACTGCGCGTGGCCCTACACGCACTTGGGCGGTTTTTTTTTTAAATAAATAGATCGATTTAGTATGTAATTTTGATTTTATTTCCAGTTTGATTACAAAAATTTAATCTTCAAAGACTGTTCGTCCTAAATGTCATCCATTTCCATGATAAGATTCGTAATAATTGTTTTAGCTGATACTTTATACTCAGGTGGTAGAGCTGATGTCGGGCTCGACTGTGGAGGTACCACCATTTTACTTGGAGACCCTTCGAAGTAATTCGGGGGAGAGTAAGAGGAAAGCTCACAGGCAAAAAACCAGGAGGCCCACCATGGCTGGGACCGATGGATGGCGGTGTATCCATCCCTAATAGCCGGGCTGTATATGGAACATACTGGTGATGGCAGCGGCGTCACTGGTGCGAGGGTTCCGGCACCGCGCTCACCAACCCACCAGCCCAGCGCGTGTGAGTATGGGCAATTCTTCCAGGATGACCGCCACCGTTAGTGGCAAGGTCCTGGAAAGGCTTATGTCCAGCAGTGGACGAACTAGGCTGATGTATAGATGAGCTGATACTTTTAAAAAACTACTTAAATTTAATTTGCCGTTAGCTTAATATTGTCTCATTCAAACACATCTTTTTTTACTAAATTTTTATTTGCCATTCCTAAAAAAATGCAAAGATGTTTGACCTAATATTTTGGTAACAGGAAGTACGTCTTCATCTTAATCCTTTGTCAGCTTTTATGATGCGTTCAAGAAAACAAATATTCTTATGGAGATGTGTGGTGATAACGTCACTGAAGGTCAGATGAAAGACTTCTTCTTCTTCTTCTGAAAAGCTTCTTTCATTTAATAAAGGATATGCAGATGCACGCTTATTTTAAAATTTGTCTACTGAAAACAGTTACAGAAAGCTTTTCCTCGATACCGTTTCCGAATCGTAAATATTGACGAGAAATATAAGAGTAGTCTTTACACAATAAAACCAATTCTGAAGGCTTTAATTTTAGTTTTAGTGCTGTCAAAGCTTAACGAAATTTAGCTTCTAATCCTAACTCTTAAGGACTATTTTGTATCGAAGAAAATTTAGATTTGACAGCACTAAAACTAAAATTAAAGCCTTCATAATCAGCTTTAATGATTTACATTTCCACACATCTTTTTTGGTTTTACAGAACCCTGGACAAAAGCTTATCTCAGATCATAACTCAAACGAATTTGGAGAAGACACGGTTACATTGCCTTTTATTTGGGTAATTTTTACATATCGTACAGTGGAGATGACATCAAGCTATAGATTAGCCACTATTAGTTCCCCACTCACATCCTACACATCCTTCTTGGTCTTCCACGAAATAGATTGGCATGGACGGCATTCACCGCGTGGTGCCATCCCACCTCATCGTTACCATGGTATACGGCCATGATCGTTACGTAACTAAGAACAGAAAAGTCTGCATCGATGCGGTGGGATGGCGCTATGTGACTCTTTTAATATCTTGTAAATAGGTTAAATGTAAATAGTTCTTATTTTTTTTTTTTTTTTTACTTATCTGTTATATTTTCCTTACTTCATTGTGACTGATGCCGGGCCCGAATGGCCCGAAATATATCTCACAAAAATTTTATCTAACTGTTTTTCTATGTAATTATAATAATTTAAAAGACAAAAAGCCACTATTAGTGAAGGATGTAAGATGTAGGTACAAAGTCCAATGTGTATAGCTGGATGTGATCTCCACTGTACGATCATATTTTCAGGCATAAATTATTGTAAACACAAATATACGCTAAAATAATATTTTGTTTTACAGAGACTATCATCGTGCATGACGTCAGCGGCGAATGAGTGTTTATTTGTACATAAATAATACCAACATCATGCTCATGATGAGCCAGCTCGAACCATAATAGAAAACGAAAGCAGGCAGACGCAACCAAAACGAGAGAAAAGTGAAAACGCAAATGTAAATGAGAGCTCAATGTGCGCAGACGCAGCGCTAGAGGATGCCGAAACTAATCGTTTTGTTTGACAACTTGTGTGTACGGAATAGATGTTCGTATTTAGAGAACAGGGCAATACGCAACAAAAGTAACTAAACTTTATGTACTTAGATGTGTTTATACAGATTCCAGGGTCTGGGGCCCAGTTGAAGCATTATTTCTATCCTGAGATGCGTAATATTTTAAGCGAGGTCTATCGCTTTGGTACTCCTAATCATTATCATTATCATAGCGCATTTCATTGATGGATACAGGGGGGAGCAAAACGCCCAGGAATTCCATATGCAGTAGAATCCGGATATAACGACCGTCAAGGGACCGGTGATATTACGTCGTACAAACCGGACGACACACAAAACGAACTGATATCCCTACATAGTAAATTGTATAATAACCTAACTTGAGATTGTGTCTAAGTTGTTAAAAACGGTTGGTCGTTTTAAACAGAGTCGTACTAAACGGATTTTACTGTATTACTACGAGTATTTACTTGACTTCGATTCGACTTGGGTGCACTTTTACACGGCATACCTAGGTTTAAATGATATATATAGGTTTGCCAAAAGCACCCAAAACTTCCCTTTTTTTACTTTGTGATGAACCTTGTCAGAATTACCCCCCTGAATCCGCCCTTGGCGCATTTACAAAAGATTTTTATGTAAAAAATGTAAATACTACACTCTAATTATTAATTCATAGTTCTAATTACTACCTCTAAGTGGCTTTTGACTGGCCATATTTGTCGCCGACGTGATAACCGTTGGCATTGGAATGGAATGGAGACCACGTACAGCAAAGCGCAGCGTTGGCCGCCCTCGTGCCCGCTGGACTGACGATCTGAAGGACGTTGCGGGTGGCGGCTGGATGAGGATGACTGAGGACCGCCAAGAGTGGCGCAATATGGGGGAGGCCTATGTCCAGCAGTGGACGAATACGGGCTGATGGATGGATGGAATAGCTTGTAATTCTGTATGGATTGTTATTAAAAATAAAATAAACTTTTAACAAAAAAATAGCAACCGACTTCAATAGTAACAGCAGTCATTCACTAAAAAGTTAATAATAATTCTATAAAGACTGATGGTACCGAAGCAACACTTTTGCCGACTTCTTTCTTCCTCAAACAATATGTTATCTAGAAGTCGGCGCTCTTATATTGGTTTTTATGTTGCTATATCGTAGGAAATACGCAGACTTCTAGATTACTTTTTGCTTTTTTGGTAGTCAAAGTTTTAATAGCATTATGTTTACATGCAGTGTTATATACAAAAGGAAACGAATAAGAAGAAAAGCGTTTTGCAAATTCTGTCTTAATCACTGGAAGGTCAACTCTAAAGACTCTCCTACTAAGCAAATATGAGTATTGGTCAGAATTAATTACGAATTTGTGATAAAAAATGGATATTCTTAAGATATAAAGCTGGCGAACTGTTAAGAAATTAGATTCCCTAAATAAATCCGTTGTAGGATACGAGTATCTAAATGGTCGTTTCAGCATGACTTTCAGGATTGACCTTTGTGCTCTTTCTACAGTGATGATGTATGACTTTGAGGCACTTCCCCATGCAGTAATGCAATAGAGGAGTAAAGACTGGCATAAGGACAAATATACTATTTTCAGAACGTCTTCGGGTGCTCCCTGGCGAAGCCTTTTCATCACCGGAATGACTTTCCTGATGCGAGCAGATAGGGCTTTTATATGGGATTCAAATGTTAGTTTCTCGTCTAACCATACCCCTAGGTATTTGACTGTATCCATCTATTATGTGTCATAACAGGCATGATGGATTTTTAGATCAATAAGTTCAGGAGGTTGCGATGCCAGTGTTTTGTAGAAACAGATGAATTTGTCCTGTTACTCTCCCCCGAATTACTTCGAGGGGGTCTCCAAGTAAGATAGTGGTACCTCCACAGTCAAGCCCGGCATCAGCTCTACCACCTCTTATTTTTTCGCATTTTCGCATTAATTTAATTAATAATTTTTTAAGAATATCTATTGTGTTTTATATAATTACCTTATATTAGTCAAAATAAAGAAATAGTAAGTATTATGAGTTTTTTTCTTTCTGGACCTTCATAAAAAATTTCAACAGTGTCCCGGACCCCATTTCAAATTTATTTGCCGACCCCTGCCCTACACTCATGTGTACAATACGCGCACTCTAGCCAATGGCTTTTCTTAAAATGTTGATGGCATAGAGGAGATAGATTGTTTTCCTCTATGGTTGATGGTTATGATTGTCGGCATTAAGTTATGATATACTAGTACTCGTGTACTTATCCACGGGATTGCCTTTTTCTTTTTAAACCTTTTTTCGCCAAAATTTATGATTCGAAAACCGTTTCGTTCTTTGTAACCGTTTCTAGTACTTAGACCTTAGAATAAATTGTTCTGAGACTTAGACAAATATTAAAATAAGCGTGCATATCCTACATTTAATTTTTAAAAAATGATGTCTTTCATTCAACCTTCAGTGACGTCACCACCACACACATTTTAATACGAAAAAATATATTTTTTGAACGCATCCTAAAGGCTAACAAGGGTTCGACCATTCCAACTAATATGATTACGTCACGTCCTGTAAATACTAAAATGGACAGACGGACAACAAAGTGAACCTATAAGGATTCCGTTTTTTTCATTTTGAGGTACGGAACCCTAAAAAATTACCGAATTATTCTCATTTAGTTCCACACCGATGTGGATTTCATTAACATTTTCACGTTTTCCTATTCGAAACATAAGAAAGCAAAAAGAATCCATTAGTACTTTCTCAGAACTTAAAAACTTTTGTTCGTCCTCTCGAGAATTTCCAGACAATGGGAAGTCTAATTACCGAGAAGTTAGTTTGGAGTAAAAGTACCCATTGTCATTTTGTAATACAATAAACTTATTATTATTCCTGAAGGTTTAAAGGGAAAGAAAAGTTTGTAAAATCTACGTCGGACATGAGACACTCTAAACCTCCCACAATTAAAAAAATCTAGGCTTCTAACTCGACGTGAAAAAAAAGTTCTTGCACTTTATATAATTAATTAATTTCATACAAATTTGCTCACCATGAAAACATTTTGAGCACTCCCAGTTGACTTGGAGACTTGAAATTTTGTTTACAAGTAGCTCTTATTAGCACACATAGGAAAAATAAGAAAATTACAAATATTTAATTTTTTAGCAAGATGAAATAGAAATAGAAATAGAAAAAGTTTATTTGTCTAAAAATATACATAAAAGTAACACAACATAATTAAACACAAAAATACATTAAACAAAAAGGAGACAGCTCAGCTTATGCTGTGAGCATGGTAAAACATGTCTACACAGCGCTGATTTTCAGCTGATCCTGTATCATCTACAATCAAACATATCAAGACCAACTTAATTAGACACTTTAGTAAGTGTCAAGTTAAGTTGGTCCGTTATAACTGCAAGTGGAATTATTTGCCATAATGCTTTTAGGGTTCCGTACCCGTGTTGTGTGGTGGTACGGAACCCTAGTGCGCGAGTCCGACTCGCACTTGAACGGTCTTTAAAAAAAATTACGTAACAAAGGCTAAAAAACTATACAATTGTGACAAAAAATACAAGACAGCAGGATTAAATACATAAGAGTCATGTGTCAAAGATGCAACCGTAATCATGACACAATCCGTTGCTTTTTAGTTTTACGGTCCCGTACACCTACACCCGAAGGGTGCCGAAAGGGATCCTATTACCACAAAATAACCACTAACAGAAGATTCACTGCATATAACTAGCGAAAACAGGCGTACGCACACATAGTCGCGTACTTACGACGATCTCGGACATAGTCGGCTAAATACCAGTCACGAGTACACGCGCTTTGGCGATACCTGTGATTATTGTTTGGAGTGACGTATATGGTATCAAATATGAGTAAAGCCTACCGAAATTATTGCTTATATGGTTGTTTGAATACAACATTGAACCGAAAGGAATTGACTTTTTTTAAATTACCTATCATTGCAGAAAGGTTAACGAATTTATAGACTCAGTAATTAATTATAATAAATAAATACGTTTAAATAATACATATCCTTTTTTGTATAAATAACTCCCAACTCGAAATTTTCGCAGATTTATAGTAAACCATCCTTTCGCCCGCGGCTCTGTCCGCGTGTGTTAAATCTCTGCACCGTTTTCAGCTTGGGCTTTATTTTATTAACAACCGTTATGACCTATATATTGACCAGGGTCACTACAATAATAATAAAAATAACGTATCAAATGCGTCTTGTGGTTCTCAAGTTAAAACGGAACATACATACAGGAAGACAAGCATTCTAGAAATGTTAGTTTTGGCTTCAGTAAAATACTAAAAACCCAATTCAGGAAAAAGATTTGAAAAATAGTTTGTGTACAGAGTACTAAATTTTCACTACTTTATTATTAGTACATAGATGGCAGCCCTAGCGTTACGGTCGAGCGTAGGTAATTAAAATCAAGGTCACCCGGAGTAGGCCTTCTGTTTGTGGTTATTTTGTGCTATTACTAAGCCTTTGCTGTCTGCCTGTAATAAAATTACAAATAATACAGACGGACAGCGGAGCCTTTGTAATAGGGTCCCGTTTGGCACCTTTCTGCTACGGAACCCTAAAAATCATAGAAATAGATAATTACGTAAATATTATAGGAAAATATATTAGGTTTCCGTACTCAGCGGGAGCCGCGAATTGTTTGTCAGGCGCTACCATTTTAGCGGCCTGTTTGTGTCGCCTTAATGTTATATTGATGTTTTTAGGGTTCCGTAACCGTATTGTATGGTGGTACGGAACCCTTTGTGCGCTAGTCCAACTTGCACTTAGCCACATTATTATATTAAACTGTTAGTTCCTTGACGGACTTCTTGTTACATTCTGCATAGAGGATGCTATTGTTTATCAAAGAGTCTGAAAGACTATTTATTTTCGACTGGATGTTGACAGATTTTATAACTAAATATTGTTATTATTATTTTACAATATCATTCTTAAAATATTGATAGTGTTTTCACGCCGTAGATTCGGCAAATGGTAATTTATTTTTTTTGTTTTTTCTTTTATTTCTTGTTTTTTTTAATTAATTTTGATTGTAGTTTGTCCCTATCAGTTTCGACATAAGAATCTTCAAAGTATGAGCAATAATGATTCTCACAGCGACAGTGTGAGGAGAAAGGTGGACAGTTCTATTGACATCTTCATCTTTTCGAATGGAGAGGAGAACTCTCCCCCAAGGAAATATCATCTGCGGAGTGAAGAGCTGAGCTGGTGGGATGCCACGCGCAACTACTTGGCTCGGTCACATTATGGGTACATGTAAGATGTTATAACTTAACAGTCTATTGCCCGCGATTTCACCTGCTCGAATGTAAATAATGGCTATGTCCTTAGGGTAATGCCAGTCCCCAGGAACGCAAACTCTAGTTTGCTGTTGAGTGGAGGCCTTTTGGGTGTCACTTCTGTTTTGTTTGTTATTGATTATATTGTATTTTAATTATGTGACACCAATAAAGTTTTTTCTATTCTATTCTATTCTAGTTCAAGTGAAGAGTCTACAACAGTGAAAAGTTTTCAAATTCAGTTACCCCCTACAATCAAACAAACCCCTATACGAATAATATTAGTATAGATTAACATAATTTCAAATTCATTCAAATTCAAATTCATTTATTTATCGTAAGTGGGTACAAGATGAAGGATATGTACATGTTTATGCTTAGTCTAGAACAATGTGGCACCATAACAAAGGTGTTGCTGTTTCCTAGCTAGGTTTTTAGGCCTGTAAGTAAGGAGTAACAGCGCCCTTCTCCTTGGGTTGGGAGCAGTTAGATTATAAAGTTGAAGTAAACTTGAAAATTAAAATAAATTTAAACAAAAACGAAAGGAGTGAGTGTCAGGGTGGTAGGGTGTGTGCGTGTGTGTTTGTAAGGGTGTGTTATTGTGTGAGGATGTGTTAGTGATAAGCGTATCCCTAGCCCTACGACTGTGGTCTTGGGATCAGTTTATATTTACTACTAGGGAGGGAGTGTGTGTGTATTGCGAATGTGCGTGAGATGAGTATGAGTGATAGTGTCTTTGTGTGAAAGATAGTGTGAAATTGTAAAAGCATGAGATGAGATGTTTTATAGAAGTTTATAAATTAGGGTGAGTGTCTATTTTCGTGAAGTTATGAAATCTTCAGTGTCATCGTAGGATTTTCACAGAAGAAAAGAAAGTAAATAAATAATTGGCTATAATTGTGAAGTGAAACTTACATGACGAGTAAAGCAAAGACCATGAATGACCCTTTACCAGACACATTTTTCCATATATCAATAAACATATCCAACTTTTTACTGATTAAATCAAATTGTTGAGTAAGAATCCTCTTCCCAACCGCCCAAACCTCTCTGATAGTTTGGATGTCTTTTCAACCTGAAGATATCGTCTGACGCACGCATTGGGTACTCTGGTCTACTCACGGCATGTCATCACCTAAATAAATATACAAACTAAATATATCTTTAATCATCCATCCATCATCCATCAGCCTAGTTCGTCCACTGCTGGACATAAGCCTTTCCAGGACTTTGCCACTCCCGGCGGTCATCGTGGAAGAATTTTCCATACTCACACACGCTGGGCAGGCTGGGGTTGGTGAGCGCGGTGCCGGAACCCTCGCACCAGTTACGCCGCTGCCCGTCACTAGTCTGTTCCATATAAGGCCCGGCTATTAGGGATGGATATACCGCCATCCAACGGTGGGACCGTGGCATGGTGGGCCTCCTGTTTTTTTTGCCTGTGAGCTGCCCTCTTACTCACCCCCGAATTACTTCGAGGGGGTCTCCAAGAAAGATAATATAAATATATCTTTAATACATCTTAATAAATTAATATTCATTGTAATGCCACGCAGAAATTCTGGAATAGACATCTTTACCCTAAATGGACATAAGATAGAAGACCCAAAAGATCTGTTAGATGGTGGTGTATATGTGGCTGTTATACCAACAGACGCATTTGTTGAAGCTGGCTACGACAAATACCTCATAAAAGCATCCAGGTACATTCACTAATCGCATTCATAAATATGTATTTCATGACGGTATCATAATTAAATTATTTCTAGGTCATGGGAAAAACGTCAGCAACAAAAGCAATTGGATGATGTTCCTGCGCCTAAGACAGGTCAATATAATTTTCTTAACTAATAAACCTACATTTTCCAGTGCCTATTTTATAATATGTAAACGATAACCTTACAGATAGTACTGACCAATATGGTAAATGGACTAACCCTAGAAAAATATCGGTAAGTGGTCAATCTTGTCTTATCAGTCAGACCTAAATATTGTGACACATTAATTCGATTAAAAATTTTTCAAACAGGCCTCAGATGTTTCCCGAGGATCAAAGACATCAGAAAAGCTACAGCCTATTAACCCTAATAAACCTCGCCCCAATATCCGGAACACGAGCACCCGTAGCTCTATTATTAAAACCACCGATTTGACAAAATTCAAGAATGCGAGCCTAACTAACTCCCTCGGTGAGAAATCCAACACTAATAAAAATTTTACGAAACAGACACCCATAAAATCAACTTCGATTATTAGAAAGAAAGAGAGCCCCCTCAAAATAAACTCAAGACTCTATGATCCAACAAAATATAAAAATAGCTTTGACGCAGTTAGATCCCCTAAAAATGCGAGTAACATTTTAACCAAACAACAAAGCATCTCAAGAACCAATTCAACAAACAATAATGCTCGTAAATTTGTATTTGAAGCAGGAAACAAAAAACAATTGTTGAACAATAAACAAGATAGCAAAATTGAATACAATAGCTTGCCTAAAAGAGACAGCAAATCAAAGAGCAAAGTAAGTATTCCAGAAATCTATATGAATCCGGAGAATGATGCAAAGTCAACTCAGATTATACAATTCAATGAAACTGAACGTAATACGGTAGTAAAATTATCAACAGACCCACTAATGAATACAGGAATAAAAACCGAAGAAGAATTCAAAAATCTCCTAAGCCATGTCGTTGAAAGAGTGTTTGCACCAAAATTAATAAAGAACGAACAAAAATATACTGAACCATCGGAGAATGTGGATGAAAACAATGAAGTTATCCTCGAAAAATTATCGCATACTTCTAGTACCGGGATAGTGATGACTGATAATTATGGCGGCAGGAATGTAGCTCTTGCCAACAAAAACGAAGTTATAAACTTAAAATTAAATATTGAAGTTAGAAATGAACTAGCCATTCCGTTTCCTGATAACGTTAATGCATTAGAATATCATCGTGCTGAGAAGGTCGAAAAAGGATCACAAGTAAATGTTAATGTTGGTTTTATTACATCATCTATGGCTGAAAAAACTGAAAACGAGATAAAAAGTAACGAAAAGCTCTCAGAAGAGACTCCAAAAATCACAGATAACGATAAAACCAAGGACTTGTGTTATGCGAATTCAAAGCCTGTCATCGTATACTGTTGCTGCACTGAACCAGATCATGTTAGTTCTGGTAAACTCGAACCAGTGCGTCCCAAGAATCCCACCAAGAAATATATCCTGCTTACTACTACAGAGTCGTCTATGCATGAAGAAAATGATACGTAAGGGTTATGTATGATATAACTAAGGGATATCAAATATTAGGGGATATAGCCACGCAGTATCTATGCTCATTTTTTAAGGTTCCATACCTAAAGGGTAAAAAGGAACCATTATAGTGAGTCTCCGTTGTCAGTCCGTCCATATTTCACAGCCTCATAACTTTTTAACCGTTAAAGATAAAGACTCATTAATTTTATGTAATTTAATATATACCTATATTGGTCTGAAATATTTGGTACCTTGATGACGGCTTCCTAGCATGCAATGCAAATAAATTATTAGAAGACCCTATTACTAGAACTCGAAAATTCTCATCTGTCGCGCTCAACAAAAGCGTGAACTCTACATTTCAGACAATATTTCAGTTCTCATCAAAATTAGAGGTATTTTCAACAATACTCGTATAGCGCTTAAATATCAAAATTTTAGATGAAAAATCACTTCACAGTTTTTGAAATAGCCATGCCTCAATTTCTAGTTGACTAAATTTCAAAATTCAAGGACGATCGATCGATCGATCGATCCCTAAACCGACAGGGGTTGGTCGAGACGATGACAAGAGGCCCAAAGGCATAACTCTAACAGCATGAAAGCATGGGCGGCCGCTAGTGTGGGTCACAACATGCGTGGATACGCTGGCGGCTTCTCTTGTCCGACAAAGCTGCAGGGCCGTTGATGGTCCTGCGGCGGACACTGCCGAAACCAAAAAACGGCGCAAGACAGGTGCTATATATTTGTGCCGTTTGGGTTGGAGACGCTGGGTCCGTGAGGAATGTCATGGGTGATCAGAGGGCAGGCGCTTACCTCGACCAGAGTTGAACATCCAAGTCTGACCATCCAAAGAGGTAACGTTGCCAGTGTCCTAGGCAGCAGCACTCAGGGGCAGCGACTTGGACCTTTTTTTAAAGTTTTTAGATGGTGTAAGGTTTTTTCTTTGTTTATTATTGTCATAGTTTGTAGATTAGATAGATTTTTGTTGTGAATAAATTTTAATTTAGAATTAGTTTAGTTTTTTTTGTTTGTTATTTAGTTGTTGTTTTTGAATAAACACAAAGATTTTAAATTTGGCACAAATAATCATTAAGTTACACACCATAATGTAGATGTAGTGTAATAAAAAGTTGAAATTACGCAAAATACTGCCAATATTTATGAGAAATGGTTTAAATAGTTGTACAGATTAAAATATTGTATGTCCCCGTAATCCTACTATCCTAAGTCTGTGGTCCCCATATCTCCGAAACTGGTAGATCAAAAAATGTGAAAAATTTCTTGATTATAGCGTATTACTTTAAAGCTACATAAACTCGAACAACTTCAAAATGTATGTATTCGATTCATTTTTTCTCTTAGTAAATACGATAATGTTTCACAGTCCCGTTCCCAGTTAAATTGGTTCCCCATTCGTCTTCGTAGAAATGCTCACATTCTTTCTCTCCTCCATAGTGTATTAAGCCTGTACCTGAGCCTAGAACATGACCAACTCCAGTCTATCTAGGATTCGTTTGAAGAAATTCGGCCTCTCCTTTTATTGAAAAAAATATATTTGGTTTATTAATCTTTTCTCTAGGGATCTTACGTATAAACAACGTACTGAGATTTATACTTTTGTCAAAAAAATATGTTTTGCACCCTCTTTTTTTTTGGTTTTCAAACGTTCGCTTCAAGAACGCGGTTAAGAGATCAACTTGATTTTTTTTTCATAAAATAGGTAATAAAAATATAAAGGTATATCACCTAAATTCAATATTTTTTTCCCTACAAAATATTTCAGTATTAGCTAAAAACACACCAATTTGTTGTTTAGCTGCGTGATCACTAGTATTACGCGTTCAAGAAAAAGAGGCCAAAGAGCCAACATATAATCGCCTCTATGAAAAGCAAATAAAGTCTTTGCCGTAGGACTTATTGTGCTAGACGGGTAATAAAAAAAGTTGCTAGGGTATGCCATCTTCTTAAACAATCCCTCTGGTCCTAGTTACCTCCCGGGCGTGAAATGCGCTCCTGCAACAGTCAAAGGATAGCTATTCCAGAAAACAGAACAAGATTTTACAGTGACTCATTATCGGTACACGCTGCAAGACTCTGGAATCGCTTACCAGTGTCAATTCAGGCATTGAAAAATACAAATCACTTTAAAATAAACAGCGATTTTTCTCAACAGAGTACCCATCTTAGAACTCAAATATCCAATATTATTATAATTTTTGTATGTCTATTTATCATTTATATATGTATGTGTATATTTTATAGGTATGTGTTCATTTATTTAAGTATGTTCATGCATTTTTATATGTAAGTTTATGTCTTAGATATTAAGGTTTATATTTTAATCTTGATCTCCCTATTATTTTCTGATTAGTATTTACGACTCCACATGTTATTTTGTTCATCTTTCTGTTAGCTACCAAGGGTTGCCTGGAAGATATTGCTATTAGCAATAAGTGCCGCCCTTGTACACCATGTTTAATTGTTTCCTTTGTCTTTTAAGTTATTTGTGTAAATGTGCAAAAAGTGTTATAAATAAATGAAATAAAAACTATAGCGATTAAGAAAACTGGATTTTTTTAGAAAATATCTTTTTATGTAACTTGACGTTTTAAAATTTTTGATGCCTACCAAGGACACTATGTATATAAAATATGTCATAACCTTTGATCTACCGCGAGTAATGCAATGAAATAAAATCTGTACCTAATCAAAAACAAACCATAATCAACTACCATTACCATAAAAATAATATTCTAAAAGATTAGTTTTTTTTGTATTTCTGTCTTTTTTTCAGTAACAGTCATATTTTTCCAAAATAATGTCCCCGTTTTACCATATTTTTAATCCTATTTATAAATAGGAATTTCATCACCCTATGAAATTCTATTCCATCACCTTTCTAGCAAAACAAATTGCCGTTCTATCATAAATACTATAATTTCTACGAACAGTTAACAAAAGGCACTGCGCTTACGTCGTCCCATATAAAGACGCTCAGGCGGAGCATTTTTCAAGATTATTTGCAAATTTTTCGAGGTGTTTTAACTTTGCATGTTAATAATTTGCAATATTCCGCTAACACTCTTACCATGTTATTAAAATCGAGACTAAAGCACTACCCACCCTCCCGCATAAAACATGCACAAGCAAGCAGTACAAGCATAAAATAAAGCAATATTAAATAACAAGCAAGAAAACTTATCAGCACGTGTTTCGCCTCTAAAGGATGGGATGTGTTGCTCGCCCAACCGTTCGACAGCAAAGCAAAGCTTAATTTGTTATTTGTATAACTGGTTATTTGTTATTTGTAAAAATAACTAGTTACATTGTTACTCGACTTAATATTTTGTATAGTGGTTATTTACTTTAAGTTAAGGGCGCACCGAGCGTTTGCCTTTGTCTCTGTCTTTTTCTTTACGTGTAAAGAGTAAAAAAATTACCAAAATTTTTCTATGTTTTTGGTTGTTATTTTCATCATTATCTTTCTTAAATAAAAAACTATCGTGTATAAACGCGGCAGTCAACTATGAATTTTATTTTAGCAAATGAATCATAATATTAAATTACTTACTTATATAAAAAAAGTAGGGAAGTAGAGGAAAAAATTACTCGAAAAGAAGTAACTTTGCGAATTTATTCTATCGAGTCAACTTTATCAAATCGAGTTTCCATCGTGTATACATATACACGGTCTAGTATATGTACCCAATAGTACCAAAATATTCCCTTAGATTTTAATTTAATTGTTTACTACTTCAAACAAGGGTTATAAAAACCTGTTTGTGTGTGTAAAAAGCTCGGTGCGCTCTTAAGTTATTTTTCATTCTTATCTTCATATATTTTTGTAGAGTTCTTTTCTCTGTAAAATTTTACCCTGATTAGCGTGGAAAATAAATAAATACCTATATGACTTATGCACTCGTAGCATAATGTTTAATCGCGCGCTATGCGACTTAGTGTGACACGATGTTTTTGCGATTAAACAATATGTCACGCTCCTCGCGCCTGTGATTCAACTAAGCCGCGTCGCGTGCTATCAAATGCTGTGCTACGGGACCAGGAATCATAGATGTGGCAAAATTTAGTAAAGCAAACGTGTCAAAACCAAAAATGTTGGTCAATAAATAAAATACAGATATATCTGTGGTCGTATCTCAGACCACTTTATAGAGGTATTTCTAATAGATTATTTATTTTATTTTATCAGATGTACTTGCGGGACGGAATGTAATTGTAAAGCGGCTAATACCAAACAACATAGCAGTTCGCCTCTCCTGCCTACAAGAGAACGCATAACCATCACGAATATTCAGTCTAAACCAAAAATAATTGAATTAAAGTCGTCTGAGCAGTACGCATTATTTACACATGAAATTTAAAGTCAATAATAATAATATATATCAAAATCAGTAATAGAATTATCAACATTTTTCAGTTGCGTTTGTTTATCGGAGAATGACAACCAGTATATATCTAGACGATTACATACTGAGAAGAAAGATCCTTCCGTGTTTGTGTCCAAAACAGAAATATTTGGATCAATTGCTGATGTCAGGTTATTGAAGACAACAATTAATTAATACTTATTTATTCATCATTAAACAATTGTTTCATCATTACCGCCATTGTTTTGTTCATACATCGAAATTATGATACTCAACTCAAATATGATACATCAATCATTTGAAAGTTACTGTTTCCTACGTTTTGAAGTCAGTTGCTTATTAGTATCAAGTCGGACTAAACTTAATTCAAGCGTTTTGACTTTTTCTTTCTGTATCGGAAAGACAAAGACAGGCCGCATAAAATAAGGTTAGTCCTGTCAAATTAGCCGTGTTACATCGAATCGACACCATTACTTACTTTAGTTTTATCAACTAGTTTGTCGCAATGGCGGCGGTGCGGTTCACGGGTGTACCTTGAAAACTTTGGTCATGTAAAAAGAATTATATTTTTTTATCGCAGAAGAAGATATAAAACAGAATCGAAGTAAGAAGTAGTTACTTACTACTTGATTGGTTTAATTAGATTAACGGTTATTTAACACTCCGTTGCACTCGCATCTAATACTCGTACTTACACCATACTACGCGTGCCGAAGGGTGCCTCAATTTATAAATTATTTTAAACTACAACAATTGAAAAGAAAAAAATCAAGGTTATTTTAAATAACCTACATGAATGTCTACAAATATTTAAACTTCTAATAATTATTAGAACAATTAAAGAAAAAAATAAGTCGAACGAATTTTCTCAAAAAGCAACATTCAATCTACTTAAATGATCGTTCGTCACAGTACTGAAAAGCGTGCCCTTGCATTACATTAGTGGGTTGTTCTCAAAATTTTTGTAGGTAACAACATTGTAACAAAAATAAATCGTTACAAAAATGTAACAAAAAAAATTATAAGGGTTCGTTCATCATCGCTATATCCTTAAGTCCACGACTTTACTTGTGTTGAATCGTTGTTTAACGGAATAAAATTTAATGAAAAATAACGGGTTGTTATAAAAAATAATTTATGTAAGGAAAATAATTTATTCCATGTAATGAAATTTTGAAAGAAAAATTAACATTCATTGAAAAAAATCAAATCTAATGATAATATTGAGCAAATTACAGTAACATTCTATTAATTAACAGAAAACCTTAATGATTTTTTTAAAGAAACCTAACGACTTCTACGTAATCAACTATTAAGAGTCAAGTCTCCGGATTTGTAATAAAATATTAAGAATTAATTATATATAACGCCCAAAATGCAACTTTTAGCAAAGCCAACTTTTAAAGTGGAAAGGATATCACTATTAACTCGCCCGCTCGCTAGAATACCGACTTTTCCTGTACAAAAAAAAAACCAAAACAGGGTGTCCGCGGGAACAAAAAAGTCACACACACAAACAAACACACTTACTATACGATTTCAATGTAACCACGACTTTATTGTATAATTTTGTTACGTTACAAAAGAAAGTTACAAAAATAAATCTAAAATCACGTTTTCCTAACCTCAAAATATTTGCTGCTCATCACATGTGAGGAATGGAAAGAAGTTAATGAAATACACATGATCTCTATACAAAGTTCTTCTTGCTTGGCAAAACAAACAAAAAATACTTCTCACCTGTTCCTGCAAAACCTTGTGACAAAAATAATTCAAAAAAGTCTTTTTTTTCTGTTCACGCAATCTTCAACTCACAACAGCCGTAAACAAAATAGCTGCTGCTTGACACTGATGTCAACTGTTTAGGGATATTCAATTTCCTGTGTAACCATGAAGCAAAAAATATGAATATTCTTTTTTAACGTTATATCAGTGTTACAAAATCGTAACAAAAATATGGTAGAAAAAGTATTTGTGTAGACAAGGCCGTTTTTAAATATAAGAATAATGGATTAAATATTTTAAGAATAAATCACTTTTAAGTTCAATTCATAGCAATGCAATAATGATAAACTTGATATTAGGGAAGGCGGACTTCACAATCTATAGGCGTTTTAGTAAAACTATTGTGAAATGGACACAAAAACTACAAAAATTTTGAGAACAACCCTAGTATAACCTTCCTAGAAAACTTTTTTATGCGCAGATACTGTCGAAACTTGACTAGTGCAAGCAATGATAACGAGTACAAGCTGCAGATACTCAGAAAAAGAAGACTGTCGACAGAGAATATAAAGTACTGTCGGTATAAAAGTGTTCAAATAATTAAAAAATATTCATCACTGGGGCACGCCTGTGCCTCGCGCATGTTATGGAGTGTTAAGGAAATCGGGTTACATGTAGTTAGGGTACATCTCTCTTTGCCCGTGGTACGGTTCTGGTGTCCGGTCAACCGGACCACGGGAATAATAGTTATTTAAGATACACGTGCGGAAAGTAAGGTTTTATACGAATAAGTGCGCTCGTGTTTTCATTGGCACGCATTCGGATAAAAACCTTTTACGCTCAAGTATCTTACAACATTTTTCATTGCATTTTGCGAGGGAATACAACAAAAAAATAAGTATAACAAAGAATGGTGTTTATCATCATTCAATTATTGCTAGAACGCGCATACTTATAAATAATTGTTTTTTTTTTGGACAGCAAAACCTCCTTGCATCTTTGTAATTTTTTAAATTTTATGACTTGCACCATGCACCACAGAGTCAAAAACTTGAAAAAATTACTTTATTTCACTCGTGAAATAAAGGATTTCAGTACTGTTTTATTTCACGCGTGATATAAAGAGTCGGTTTCCGCATAATTTTGTTACACAAAAAAGAAAACTTTACGAGCAACTGCATTGAAAAATATTTTCCATAGTTTTGCAACGAAAAAATGATAAACCCAGTGTGACAATCTGAAAAAATCTCATCTTGTAGTTAGGTACATGCTCATAATCGCAATCAATCAGTAATCAGATTACACTAAGTAATTTAAGATTACGCCTACAGAATATTTTCTGGTTGCATTTTAGCTGGGATGAATATGAAGTTTTTGCTGCTGAAACGACTTTACAACCTACTGAAACAAATATTTTGAAGCCCGTATCTACAAGGTATCTTCAGTAACTCTTTTACATAGCTTTAAAAGTATTTAAAGGAGTTCACATACATACCCTCACGGACTCACGCATGTCTCCCAGAGAGGTAGGCAGAGCTTTTTTTGATTTCCATCTGCTACGATCCTGACGCACCTCTTTCGCCTCTTCCACATCCATCAGTGTAGTCATAAAAGCTCTTCTATTCCGGGTACTTTTGACATCGCTCTCCTTCAGAATGTCGACAACGTAGTCAGCATACGTCCTTCTAGGGCGGCCCAGTTGAGTTGTACCACAGTCTATTAAATATACTGTGGCTGTACCTTTCACTTGGGCACCATAAATTTCTTTCGTCACTCTACTTTCATTCATCCTCTCTACATGTCCAAACTACCGATGCATTCCTTTAACTATTCTAGTTCTTAAAATGATCCTGCACTGCATCTTTAAAGCATGTTTACATTCCCTGTGCAGGATCCTTTATAACGTAATGCATAAAATAACACAACTTTGTTATAATTATTTTTTTATTGAATTTATTGATAAAGGCGTTACTTTGCGGAAGTCCATCATGAATTTGTAAATATATTAATAATTTGCAATATTCTGCTAAACACTCTTACCATGCTATTCAAAATGCACTCAAGCATTTTGCTGTCGAGCGGTCGGGTGGACTACACATCCCGAGGATGCCTCGTTTAGAGGCGAAACACGTGTCGATAAGTTTTCTTGCTTGTTATTTAAGATTGCTTTATTTTGTGCTCGTACTGCTTGCTTTGCTTGTGCATGTTTTATGCGGGAGGGCGGGCGGTGCTTGAGTCTACATTTTGAATAGCATGGTAAGAGTGTTTAGCGGAATATTGCAAATTATTAATATATCCACAAATGTTTATTATAAACGCCTGATTTACATTAAAGTATGGTCCCCAAATGCCATAAAACATATATTTAGCACTTTTTGTTCAAGAATAAGCAAAACAATCATAAGTTTTGCGTTTGGGAACGCAATTCGTCTCATCAACGTTAAAGAAGTATTTAATTATAACCTTAAATGTATTTACTTCGCATCTTTATTGCAGAACTATTGATAAAAGTGTAATGCTTCCAACTGATGACGTCAAGAATAAACGTACAAATTTCAATGATAAGAAAACAACCATTTGCCCGCCCTGCCCATGCCCAACTGATTTCCTCATCGTTAAACATGTTCTGAAATGTACATGTTCTGAAGAGAATATTGATACATATACCGTAAGCAAGTATTCAAGAGCTAGAGAGGAAAATCAGAAACCACAGTTCCATATAACGAAAACTGAACCAATTGAACCTTCGTCTGTAACAGAATTTCTGGTAATGAGAAAACATAATGCCGAGAACTTGGTAGACGCATCAACACAGACTGATTGGTGTGAAATACTTGTAAGGTCTTTATATATTTCATTGTAATCTACTTAAAATACCTAAGTACCTAAAATTATACATTTATTCTGCATTTTACAGTTGGAGGCAACCATTAATAAAGATGGCCAGTACAGTTTTCACCTGCCATCACTTGACACACTGCGGAGATTCAAAGTTTAATTTATTACGTTATTTTATTTTATTAAATATTCACTTACAAGAGAACTTTATTAATGTTTAATACGAATAAAAACAAAAAACAAGATGGAGGTGGTGTTCCAACACCATTTGACCTCCTATTATTATGGAAGTTCCGTAGTTTTCTTGTCATGATGTTTAGCGGTTTTTGATCAAGATATTTCATTTGCATGTCTGTGATATATTGTAGATTTTCTGGTTGCATTTCCAACATTACCTGCGATCGAAATAGGGAGATTAATAAGTTTTGTGTGAATTTCGTATTTAATTTCTTGTCTAGGGGCAGTGCTGGATTAGCCACGTAGCATGAGCTAACAAATGCTACAGGCCCCGCGAATTGGGGATCCCCTCACGTGAGCGTAAAAAGTCTATCAAGTTATGTATGGTATACCAACTACCATCTAATGGAAAGACCATGATATCTACGATGATTTTATCAAAATCTTGAGCAAATTTAAAAAATGAGCGGTGGGTGCGTTTGCCATACTCTATACTCTATGGTTGCGTTCCTAAACGCCCGGGTAAATGAAAAATTCAACTGTCAAAGTGAATTTTACATTTCTGACCGAGCTGTTCGTTTTCACTCGGGTGGTTGTGGAACGGGTGACAGTTAATTTTCACATTTACCCCGGCGTTTAGGAACGCTACCTAAGTGTCGCAAGTTAACAACACAATTCCCTGATGTTGTTTTCGAGTTAGTCATCATAATAATCCAAATAATTGGAATAACTGTTTTATTTGATATTTAGGACCTAAAGAAAACCATAAGCCTCTTGTTAGCATTTTTCCGCCGTGGTTTATTCCGGTAAAGAGGTGAAAGATGGCGAGATATTCAAAAAGCGCTAAATTTCTGAAATGGTTTCAAGTAAAAGCTATTTTCCATGAAACGGTTACTGTGTTTTTAAGAAAAGTGTATAAACTTAGTCTTCTGTGCATGAACGACGTCTTCTGCATTTCTCTCTTTTTTATTTCCAGTATAGGATAAAAATTGTACAACTTGCTAAACTTTGCGTAAAAACGAAGCAATATTCACGATATCCTGACAGCTTTATGATGGTGTTTCATAAAAAATTTCTATTTGGGCTAGACGTAGTTAGATGTCGCTAGATAATATTTAAGAAAAAAATACCTAAAGAAAATGAGCTTTTGACTTCAAATTAATTTTTTACCTGTCGTATGAATCTTGAGAAAATCAAAGCGTAAAAGAGATTCTTAACTAAAAGTCCCTAGGATATTTTGGGTTTTTACTGTGCCTTTAGCTTCGCGTGGAATTGCATTTCACTGGAATACCTATATCCTAACAGGTTATGGGCCCAGGACAGAAATAAATAAGTAATAGCAGATAAAAGTAAAATTCAATAATTGAACATTTTCAAATGAAAACTTTCTGTCCATAAAAATTTGTGTTGAAAAGTGAATAGTGAGAAAATAAAGAAAATATTGGAAGTTTTAGTGATTAAATTATGAATTAAACATTTTAAAATTGAAACTTTCTGTACATAAGACTTTGTGTTTAAAAAGTGAACAGTGAGAAAATAAAGAAAAGTATGTACTCTTTTAACTTTTAGTTGTTAAAATGGATTCATTTAGATTAAAACGGAACATTAAACCATTTGATGGTGATACACATAGTGTTTGGAAGCTTAGAATTCACAATTTATTGAATGAACTAGATATATTGAAAGTGATCTATGACGAAATTCCTACGCTGCCAGAAGCTGAGTGGATAAAGAAGAATGCAGCTAAGAACACTATTGTAGAATTTCTGTCAGATTCTTTACTTGGCTTGACAACAGAACGAGACACGGCCAAAGAAATTTTTGCTAAGCTTGACTCTATCTTTGAGAGGAAAAGTGTAGCCACGCAGCTGTCTTCAAGAAAAAGCTGGAAAGTGACACCCTGTTAATTAAACCTTTCAAATATTGATGATATGATGATCACATGACCGAACTTACGGCTGCAGGTGCAAAGTTGGAAGAGTCCAACAAAGTGACTCACCTTATTATGACTCTTCCTAAAAGCTACAGCAGTATCGTCACGGCAATAGAGACGTTAGCTGAAGAAAACATGACTTTAGCTTTTGTAAAAACAAGATTACTAGATCATGCATGAGATACAGTTATTAAGTGAAGGACGTGACACGAGCGTAAAAAAACTACAGGCTGAAACAATGAAACCGCAGGGTGAATCGTCGAAAACTTCAAATACAACAAAGAAGTTCCAACACAAAGGAAAACATGGCCACTTCCAGAAAAAATGTGGCTACCATTTTTTTCCAACACTTCGCCGGCGTTTCACCTTCGTTGGGGGTTCAGTTAGAATATATTATTCTGTGTGGGTTCATCATCTGGAAACACCCAAACTGTCGATTGCTGCTTAGTCGGTGGATCATATTAATAAATCCAACTTTCGTCTCTCGTAATGATGTTGAAAAATTCCTCTTCCTGATCAAATTTTACAAGCATATCTTTACACCACGTCACGCGAGCTTGTTTTTGTTTCTGCAGAATATATTATTCTGTGTGGCTTCATCATCTGGAAACACCCTAACTGTCGATTGCTGCTTAGTCGGTGGATCATATTAATAAATCCAACTTTCGTCTCTCGTAATGATGTTGAAAAATTCCTCTTCCTGATCAAATTTTACAAGCATATCTTTACACCACGTCACGCGAGCTTGTTTTTGTTTCTGCAGAATATATTATTCTGTGTGGCTTCATCATCTGGAAACACCCTAACTGTCGATTGCTGCTTAGTCGGTGGATCATATTAATAAATCCAACTTTCGTCTCCCGTAATGATGTTGAAAAATTCCTCTTCCTGATCAAATTTTACAAGCATATCTTTACACCACGTCACGCGAGCTTGTTTTTGTTCTTCAGTCAGTGGATAAAGCACCCATCGTGAATACAATTTCCTAACTCCAAACTGGTTGTGTAAAATATCATTAATGGCTGGCGATGAAATTTTAAGGATATCTTCTATTTGTTTATAAGTAGTTTTTGGGTGTAGCTTAATAATATATTCACAGCTAGGTTGTTTTTTTCTGTAACTGAAGTCGCTTGGCGGCCACTTCTTCCATCATCATTCACGGAGAAGATCCCTCATTTAAATTGAGCAAACTTTACTACATTGGGAGTTTCATACATCTTTCCTCCCTTTAGTTTACGTTGAGATTGCATGATATGTAATTGTCGAGCCGGTGGTGTGAAAATAAATTTGAGGAACGGAGCGAGGCGGAGCGGAGCGAGGCGACCCCCCCTAGTTTTAACACAAATATGATATGCCCAGGCAGATCATGATATACCCAATTCTGCCATGTGCCAAATACAGATAATAAGAATATTACGAGTCATTTGTCGTACGTTTCACAAATATTCCTTCAGCCCTTTTCTATCTGGAGGAGCATAATGTATGTTTTAAAAATGTTTTTTGTTTTTTTAGGATGCTTAACTGAAATGTAACGATGTGGTACGTGTTTACAATAAGCTCTTATAGCCCTTTCATTTGATGATACCCCAAACGACAGGTTTCAGAAAAAAAAGGGAAAAAAATGATGAAAAAACATGACGTCATAAAAATCAAACAAAGATCTCTAAGCAATATCACTGTTCTGTTAATGTTCTTATTCTACATTTTAAAACGAAGCCATTATACCTGTCCCATTATCAATTCTTATGAATTTAAATTTTTCAGTTTTTTTACTGACATATTCCCAATTTTCACCCAGTGTACATTTAATTTAACCTTCTCCGTACAAACATTCTTAAATTGACTGGACTACACGGGAAATTAATTTTTTAACACTTTCACTTGCGGGTGCAAAACTATTGATAAGGTCGAACTACATGCATTCATCGACATAGTTCATTGTTGATCATATTAATAGTTTACCTGTGCAGAAATGCCAAGCATGGCTTCTGGATTTATTAAACTGAGATCTTTTCCCTTGACTTCAGCGAGCAGCAGGCCGAGCCTAGTCACATCACGAGCACTCCAACTAAAAGACTTGCCCAACGCCTGTGCAAAAAGAACCGGCAATTTATTTATGCAGAAACTAAAACTGCCCACAACGATTAGGCGCTGCGCTGCTATGTTCAGTTTACTCATTTACCTGTGTCTTTGTCATCATTGCGAGAAAGAAACGTCGTTGTAATGGATCACAAGCTCGCGTGTGATAGAAAACCTGAAAATAACAAAATCAAAGGCCTCATAAGAGGCGTGGCATTGTGGTTACTTATTATTTAATATGGAATTGTATGAGAGACGCTACTCCGAAAACACACTACGCCACCATGCTGAGCTTGCTATGGCGCTCAGCGTTTCTGTGTGGCGTGTCCCATACAGTCAGTTCCATATCATAGTAATTCACCCGCCAACAACACTATCATCTTGGCCCAGAGTAGGTACGCCATGTTATCTGTCTGACGAGGGCTCAAGACATGTACTATGACGTTCCGTTTTAACTTCACCTGGTGGTCCAACTGCAGGTATGTGTTCTCATCGATCTTCCTCATATTAGTGATAGGCACACCGCAGATCAGATTGTTCATCAGGTTCAGGTACTCCGGTTTGGACCACTGTGTGGGGTTCAATTTAATGTACCGGCTCGCTACGACGCCAACCTTTGAATTTTTATTTGATTAGTTATTTATTAAAACAGCTGTAGCTCAGGCTGTACTCTCAATCCTGAGATCCAAGTTCGATCCCCGGTCGGGCATGCACCAACAAGTTATTCGGAATTTTTGTGCATAGTATTTGTATTACCTAAAACTTTCCACTAGCTGAACTGTGAAGGAAACCTACATGCCCTAAAAAGCGTGTATTTGTGCCCGAAGAACGGCGATAGAGCTCATCGCCCATCACGTTGGGACGTACTAATGCGGGTGTACCGAGTGTGGACAGTGACTTGTATTTCACAGCTCGCACTCGAGAACAAGTCTGACTCCCCCTCGGGGATTCATGTCGCGAAGGTGTATGTAAATATTTATATAGAAAACTAGCCTTTTGCCCACGGCATCTCCCGCGTTTGTTAAATATTTGCCCAATTTTCGGCTTGGTGGTTATTTTCCACCGCTCGGTTTCCACCGCATCGCTCGAGTTTAAAAGGAACATGCATACATACAGACAGAAAGACAAAAATAAAATTACCTATTTCATGAAAAAAATTGCAGTTTTATTATTTATTAAAACTTACATATACCTATATACAATGTGACAATCGATTCTACATCCGAATATACAAAGTCATACTAAAGATTCGGGGTCCATGCAAGGAGCGATTGGCGCTAGCTGAGATACCCACTATTTTTTTCAATACGGCTGGCGCACCCTGGACACTGGACAGTGCTCAACAATTAAAGCTGATTTACACGTATCCAGTTGCTGGCGCCCCAGTCCTGCTGGCACGCCAGCGCAGCGCTTGCAAGCTACTGGCTTTTTCGTGCCAGCCAGCGCTCTCTACCCCGCGCCCGCCAGCGTTGGTGATTTGCCGCCATAGACCAAGATCCAACTAACTGAAACTGACACTTCACTTAGGCCGCAATGCGTGTTGACCCTCAATCTCATGACGAAACCATGCAGTAGTCTTTGCACGCTGCCAAGAAACTCGTCGTGTTTCGGCATGTATGATGTCTTGAGAAGTCGTACCGGGGGCGTGGTTACAGACCACGCAGTTGCTTACATAGACTTAGGATATACTAGCATATATGGTTGCGTAGTATCGGCATAGACTAAATATTACTACGTATAGACTAGCAGTTCCCATACATCAGTTTGTAGCCACAGAAAAGGTGTAACATTCTAACGAAATCTAGATGGCGTTGCTTAATCCTGTAATGAAGACGATGCTAAAAAGACCGATTGGTGACGCTAGTGGCACAGCGATGTCACGTAACATAAAAATAATTCCTGCTTCGATAATAGATGGCGCTTAAATATTCACTGTTAGTGTTGACAACTTAGCGCCTTCTAGTTTTTCTGAGCAAAGCTATTACAGCCACATGTTTACTTGGTAACCATGAGAGTTTACTTGCAGCCAATTAAACAAATTATGCTTATTTGCAACACTTTGCCTTGATGTATTTTATTTTATTTATTATTTTCTTTATTTTATGAAACATAAACGGTCACAGGACAATTGCATATAAAGGTTAACACAAATAGACCTACAAGTTCCAATTAATACAAAAAGATACAAAAATTTCAAGAGCGACTTCACAAGACAAAATCGAAAACTAACTTACACAAACAATATCTTTTTGATCTCATTTTTAAAAACGTTGTAAGAAGAACTAAATAAATCAACACTATACAGTTCTTTGTTGTATATATCTAAGGCACGACTTATAAAATTATTACTTGTGTACTGGGTTCTGAAAAAAGGTACTGAGAATAAATCTTTACGTCTAGTATGACGAGCGGGAGCTCTGAATCTGATCAAAGACAATATAACCACTTCGTTTTAAGACGCGGCACTTCTATACAAAACGTCGATTGAAGTTTTTACTTTTTAATTGTAAACCAGGAGAGTTTAACTACCAACCTGAGAATCAAAATTACATTTGGCGGGCAGGTTTGCCAATATGATAAAATACGTAGTGAGGTAATTAGTGGTTGCTTATCGATATCGATATATTGATTTTATCGATGTCGATAGATTTTTGCTATCGATATTATCAAATCCACTGGTCCTGGCATTTAAATTTTTGAATTAGTGTCTATTCTCAGTTTCTGTTAGAAAATATTAAGAAATAATTATAACGTCAAAAATACAAATTTTAACTAAAAATTGTTTACTATATGTATAAACATATGTTTAATGATATTATGGTAGCTTTAAAACAATTAGATTTTCTATAAACGTGGTAGCCGATTATTTTAAGAATTCACGGCTGTTACCACGACTATGGAAAAGCCAATTGTTTTATAGCTATTGAAATATCATTAATATATGTTTATGCATATAGCAAAATTTTAACAACGAAGTTTTTTTTGCCAAAATTTGTATTTTGGCCGTTACAATTATTTCTTCATATTTTGTTACAAATCCGGAGAAACGAACCCTAAAACCAATAAGAACCAAATGAGTAAGTATGACAATAATTATTGGTAATAATTAGCAAAATAAATTAAGAAAATGAACACATAATTTTATTATTTTTCCTCACAACTATTTTATTATCACAAGCATAACCTAAATATTCAATTACTTATGTTAATTTTCATTTTAGGGATTCTGTAGTACCTAAAAGGTACAAAAGGAACCTTTATGGTGAGACTCCGTTGCCCGTCCGTCCGTATGTACAGCTTCATACCGTTAGCACCATACGCACCATTAACGCATTACCATGCCAATGGTATACGTAGGGCGGCTGACATGTAATCTCCTTGGTCAGAAATATATACAAAAATAATGCTGGCTGATATGGATTTATATTCGTTTATTATTCTATTTTCAAAATGTATTTCATTCACTTGTTTATTGCATCACGTTTATTTGTCTCCTACAATTGTTTCGAACATGTCGGTAGAGAAAGTGAAAATGGATAAAATCGAGCAGCGTGCGGTGATTAAGTTTTTGACTAAAGAAGGGAATACGCCTTCGGAGATCAGACAGCGTATGTTACGTGTGTTTGGCAGTTCGTGTTCTTCCGAATTTGTTATAAAGTTTTGGTCAAGGCAGTTTAAATTAGGTCGTGAGAGCCTCGAAGATGATCCTCGTAGCGGAAGACCAGTTTCGGCCGTCACCGATGAAAATGTAGCCAGGGTGAAAAAAATTATTTTAGAGGACCGACGAGTGAAGCAGTGGAAGATAGCTAGAGATGTGGGCGTCAGTAAAGAGCGAGTCAATGAAATAATTCATGAGCATTTGAACATGTCCAAGGTTAGTGCACGTTGGGTCCCTGGAATGTTGACTGCATTTGACATGGAGAGGCGTGTCAAATGTTGCGAAGAGTTTTTGGACATGAGTCGAGGGAAAGAGGAAGAAATAATTTCTAGAATTGTAACATGTGATGAGACTTGGATTCGACAATGGGACCCGGAAAGTAAGCAAGAGTCGTTACAGTGGAAATTTAAGGATGAGAAGCCGCCTCGGAAATTCAAGGTCTGCCCATCGGCCGGTAAACTTATGGCTACAATCTTTTGGGACACAGAAGGGATTTTGCTCATAGATTATTTCCCGAAGAAAACTACAATGAATGCTGATTATTACTCAAACTTATTATATCAACTAAGAGAGATAATAAAAGAAAAACGGCGAGGTAAACTAAGCAAAGGAATTCTGATTTTGCACGATAACGCACCAGTGCATACCGCACGCACAACAAAGCTAGCAATTAAAGACAATGGCTTCGAAACCATTGACCACCCCCCTTATAGTCCAGATCTAGCCCCCTGTGACTATTTTCTGTTTAGACTTCTCAAGAAAGACCTCAGGGGACGAAGGTTTATGACCGATGACGAAATGAAGGCAGCGGTTTCTGACTATTTTGACGACAAACCGAAAATATATTTTTTTAATGGCTTAAATTCAATATTTGAAAAATGTAATAAGTGCATTTTATTAGCAGGGGACTATATAGAAAAATAAAAATAAACTATCCAGTTACGTCTTTTCTTTCATAGTTAGGTAGATTACTTTTCAGCCTCGTATTCTTTTGACTTAGAAGACAAGTTTTTAGAAGAATGTCTCCATTTTCGTGCTCACTGCAATATAAAAAAAACTGGTCAAGTGCGAGTTAGTCTTGCATACCTAGGGTTCCGTAATACGAGTTTTGGGAAAAGAAAATTTTATCTTGTCTTTTTGATTTCGGAAATTTCTCAAACGCTATATTTTTCCTGTAATCTTTACTGACTTATATTCTGTTCACGCACGACATAAATATAACTAAACTGAATCTATAAAAGTTGAGAAGAAAGTAAATTCATATGTAGTACAGTACCTAAATGATGGGAGCTAATAAAGGGGCGGCTTGTACTACATGGCCTAGGGCGACCAAGAAAGCAAATCCACCACCGTGTATGAATCTTGAGAAAAATCCAGGTGTAATGGGGCCTCTTAAGGTCAACATGGCTCCCCTTCGTAAAATAGTCTGAGGGTTCAGAGGATTCACTCTGCCAAAGGAAATATTTTTATCATCAAACGCCGTATCATTGCATTTTTATATTGTGAGCACCAGCAACTATATAAAAACGGCAATTTAATAGTTAATGACCTAATATTTAACTATAGGTAGGATGCTAATTTCTTCTTGCTAAGAAACTCAGTACCTACATGGTAACCAAGTTGTTTTTTTAGATGGATTTCGCAACCGAAATTTGCCCAAGGTAAAAAAGTACCTAGCCCCATTTTCCTAACTTGAACCAAACTCTGGGAAAGTCTTAAATTAGTAAGCGATATGTCCCTACCCTTCGAAGTATCTCAAACAAACAATTTTTCATATCTGCGAAGATACGAAAGTATTTGTAGAGGTTTGTTTGCTTACCGTTCCAGGTGAAGAGAGAATCTGAAGAATATTTTGTCGCTAGTTCCTTTCTTTGTGCCACAGACTTCACATGTTTTATATCTACTTTAACTCATTTTAACAATAAATTCAATTTGTACATAAAAATTATTGCAGAAGAATTCAAATTTTTCCACCATTGACAATTTTATTTTAATTGCTGCCACCATGGCAACCAAATACAGAGTAATAAAAAACCTCAATCACGATATGATCACAGAACACATTACATAAATCTGTTACGTTGGTAGCAAGTTTTCCTCTCGTCCATACAAAATGAAGATTTATTAGGAGTGTCGAGGGCCTGAATCTGATTTTTTCAAGGAGGTACGGGGAATCCAAAATTCCATTCACAATTTTATGGAAGTTGTCGGTCTATACGTAGTAGTACTAGTCTATGGTATCGGTCAATCATCCGCATAGAGATCTGTCTATGTTCGTCTGTAACAAATAGGTTACAGACGTCCACAGATTTTGCGAAAGTATCTGGACCTCAGAACAATATTAGTTATTGTTCTGAGATCTGGACAGAACATTGTTATAAGTGTGGAATAAAAAAGGTGGTTTATGGTATGAGGAAAATGACCCTATTATCTGTGCCCTAAATATTGATGTTAGCAAATTTTACTGAAAGAAAACATTTATTTATAAAAACCGGCCAATGCGTGTCGGGCCACGCGCTGTGTAGCTTTCGTTTTAACTTCGTTTGTATACTACCGCCGAGAATTTTTTGACATATCCAAAAACAACCGTTTAGCTGACACATATGACTCTTACAAAAGTTAGCAATTTTAAGCTTAATATTTCGCAAACGGATCCCTGAATCAAAAATGGTTTTTACACACACGCAATTTTTTTTAACGGCCTATTCAACGACACCCCATACCATTTTATAGACGAGAAAAAAAAATCATCTCCACTTTACGTGTAGGGGAGGTTACCTAAAAACAAATTTTTCCATGTTTTATTTTACCACTTTGTTGGCGTGATTAATAATTGTATACCTATGTCAAATTCCAGCTTTCTAATACTAAGAGACAGACAGACTAATGGACAAA
The DNA here is from genome assembly GCA_934047225.1 of Ypsolopha sequella. Lineage (NCBI taxonomy): Eukaryota > Metazoa > Arthropoda > Insecta > Lepidoptera > Ypsolophidae > Ypsolopha > Ypsolopha sequella. The sequence continues at coordinate 21,472,960 of OW203987.1, forward strand.
GACAATATGGACATGGCCAAACTATAAGGTTTCCTTGTTGACTACAGAACTCAAGAAACCCTAAAAATAGGCAAAACTGCAGTCACAGATTTTTGATACATTAGGTACTTGCTCGAGTCGAGAATCGAACCGATGTTGACAGGAAATTAAAACCAACCTGTACTTTTATAATACTGATCGAAAGGGTAGGATTTATTTTTTCTAAATAACATAAAAGTGTATTAAATTATGGAATCATTATAAAATTTGACACAAATTAAAAAGTGCAATGGGAATCAATAACTCATTAATTTAGTTATTGATTTTATCATTGCACCTTCGTAATCTTTCTTATTTGTTCATCTTACCATCCTTGTGATCTTACCTGATGCCTGTTAAGGTCAGGATGCGTTCCAATATACGACAATATTCTGGGGTCGGACAGGTTTAGTCCAGCCATGTCTTTCGCACTGACATGCTTGAACAGAGGTCTAAATTTGCACAACGTCTCGTAGCTGATGTCTAGTAGATTCATGTCGTCCCTCACGACTTGCCAGGCCGTCGTGAGCTTCTCTTGTGACAACTTCATCATGGATATAGTACGGGCCTGGCGAGTGTATGTACAGACTTTGAGCATCACTCCGTGTATTGACGGATCCAGGGGGGGCGGCATGGGGTCCATGCCACCGCCCAAAACACCCAGATGTTTCATACATATGACTGGACTTTTCGATTTGATTCGGGTGCACTTTTACACAGCATAATAAATACATATTATGTATACAAAGTTTAGATAGATCTGCCAAAAGCGCCTCAACTCAAGGCGTAGGTACATTTTGCTTTGTAATAAACCTTGTCAGAATGCCCCCCACCAAATCAAATGCTGGATCCGCCCTTGATTATACAAAATTATCTACAATTAGCACGAGTTGAATGCAGACTTGCGCTATCAATGTGTGTATCCTAAGTCTGCATTCAACTCGTGCACTAACTGTAATAGTACGGTGGCTTAGTAAAATTTTATTGCCGTTACCAGGGCGGATATATGTACTAATACATATAAGACGAGGTCCACAAAAAAAAATTTCAAGAGAAGAAAATCTTTTTTTTCGGAGTGTTCCTAGTCTTACACCCTAAGATACCCTCATACCAAATTTAGTGCAGCCATTATCCGCCCAGTAACGTTAACTTTAAGAGCGGTTTTGCAGTCGTATTGTTAAAAACCCGCCTTTTTCTTATTAATCAAAAAAGAACACTTAAATTCAAAATTCACTCAATAGTCAATAGTTATTCAACAAAACCTTATTACCTTATGTATTGTGTATCCTGTCATCGCAAGGTTTCCATTGGTTTCTGTAAATTAGAATTTCAAAATTTTAGCTTTTAACAAATTATGAAATTGTCATTTACAGAAACCAATGGATACTTTGCGATGGCAACATACACAATACATAGTCTAATAAATTAGAATTTCAAAATTTTTGCGTTTAAAAAATCAAAAATCCTCTTGAAATACAGCTCTAAGCCACTTAACTACAAGCATCTGGGTCTGATAACAACTTTACAAAGTCAACCCAGTGTCGCACGATGATAAATAAAAATGTAGAAACTAAACTTGGCTACTATGCTATTGCTATGCCAGATCTATAAGAAAGCCACCAGGGATTGAATTCGCTTATTAAATTATGTTTAAGTGTGTTAATTCGAAAACCGTTTCGAGATTTTGCTATAATAAGCCGTATTTTAGAACTTGTGGTCTAAAAACATCATGATGATGAATATTTTTACGAAAATGCTGCAACTTCCATTTGCGTTCGTGTGACGTCACTTGAGAAATCGCTTTTTAGAAATGTGTCCTTTGCTATGAAGATAATTTATAATAATTTGCTTCCGACTGATTTGATATGTGGATGACAGATGAGTAGATAGACAGAGACATCCCACTTTTTTATAAGCATTACAATCAGTATAATGTCTAAAATTCTCAAGTGATGCCAAATCCGACAAGTCTTTAAAAAATCATGAAAAAGTAATGGTCAATATATACCAAAACAATGAATTACTGGTTCCACGAGGGGTGCCCACCCACACACTCTCAGAACAACTGCACTGGCTCTTTGCTACTCCGCAGCGGAATACGCAGCCCCAATTTGGAGAAACTCTGCCCATTCTAGAGACCACCGTGGTGTGGCGCTACATGAGACATGCCGTCTAGTAACGGGCTGCTTTAAGCCTACTCTCACGGATATGTTGTACCGTTTGGCAGGCATTGCTCTACCGCCCGTCCGACGAGAGGCTGCCGCTATGGTCGAGAATTGCAAGCAAGAGGTAGACCCTCGGCACCCGCTTTTCCAACATGCTCCAGTTAAACTTTGTCTTAAATCCAGACGAAGTTTCTTGGCTATGACCAGTGCCCTATTTTTAACACCTACTAAGACCAGGCTGTCTCTTAGGGATCAAGCGCCTCAGCCATATCTAAGCCCTGACTGGGGAAAACCCAAAGAACATCTCCCACATGCATCGTCTTAGAGCTCGTGTTCTAAGGTCTAAGGATAACCTTAAACGCTGTCGAATTTCCGCCGAAAAGGCTAAGCATGAACTGTCTATGTGGTGTTCCACAAACCTCATACCATATCATGTCGTGCCCACTGTGTCCTGCTTCCTGCACTCACTTAGACCTGATGCAGGATAATGACAAAGCTATTACAGTAGCTACTTACTGGAAATATTTAATTCTATTTTGTTTCCACACGAAGAAGAAGAAGAAGAAAAACAATGAAAACTATGTTCTAAAAAGGCGTATATTCTCTGAAAAATTTAATTAAAATAAAATCTTGGAAATTAAGCTGAGGTGTCACCGAGTAGGTAATAATTAAATTTATGGCGCGTGGCATAGGCGCGGTCGCAGCTTACGATTTTAGGGGGGAGGGGGGGTCATCTTGGATCAAGTACAATCCCACGAATATTTTTATGATTTTAATTAAATCTATTCTACTTTTTGTTTATTTTTGATTTCATTGCTTAGACTATAGCAGTTAATAATCTATTAGAGATGTTCCTAAACCATCAAATTTCATCAGGTGGATGACTTTAGGGTAGTATAGACCGCCACTGGCGTGGCAATGGACCCTGGACAACTTCAAATGAAAAGGTATTCCAATGAAAAGGCATTCAAATGAAAAGGCAACTTCAAATGAAAAGGCATTCCTTCTCAGCTGGTCTCAAAAGAAAAACCTACCTTGTGCAATATACAAAAATTTTCCATCCTTTCAGAAACTCGCCAAGAAGTATAATGTGTTTCTATGTAGCAATTCTAAGGTAGGTAAATTTCCAACTTACAGAATTTAGTATATATGTGTGCGGGAGACGCAATATGTCCCTTCCGTTCCCATAGACGAAGATGAAGAAGGCGTTGACGGCAGTCTGCATTAAGTCGCTGGTGACTTCCAGCTTGATATGCCCTCGTTGCATCAGATCACTGTCAGGCATGTGCACTTGGGGAGCTCCATCAAACTGCTCGCCACTGAATTCAAAGTATCACCATCATTAGCCCGGTACAGTGCTCCCAAAGTGATAATGCGCCATCAAATCTTCGCCACTGTTCGGCAAAGTTCGTATTTCCATACACTTTCTAATCTGTCTATACAATCAATACAGTCACGTGGTACGTGCGGTCACTCGGCTATAGATTTGTATGCGCATTATTACTTTGGGAGTACTGCAACTAGGTTGAAATCAACTGGTCCAACAAACATATTTTTTGTCCTATTTTGGGGACAAAAAAGTTTATATACTTCTATATTTCTTTAGATTTGTAAGCATTGGATAATAATAACAAAATAAATATTTTTCGATATATTTCGATCTCTTCATCATTCAATTCGTCATCAGTCGAATCAATATTTCTTGGATTTTTAAAAAATCATTTGATAACAAACAAGACAGGTTTCTGAAAAAAAAAGCAATTCCAATATAAAAAATTGATATCATTATTGCCCCCCCCCCCCCATAAAAATTATTAAAAACTCAAAATTATTGTTTTAACCTAAAGTAACAAATGCCTATCCTGTACATCGATTTACGTTTTTACTTTTACGTTTTACAAAGTGAAATTGAATTAATCACCCGCATTCATTCTGGAGACTCGGTCAGTGATTAGGAACAGGCTCAATGATATTACTTTTCGAAACCATAAAAAAAAAATTTGTTCCTAAATGAGCTGGACTGGTATCGTAGTATTCGTAGTATAGGCAGCACAGGAGCAAAACATTTTTTTTTTCTAATTTCACCTGCAGGGTCATTAAACTTTGCTCCTGATCACTAACCGAGTATCCAGTATGAATTCGGGCGGTTGATTTGATTTCACCCTATATTGAAATAACATTTATCAGCGCTCAGTGCATAACGACGTCATCGCTGGGTAGCGAAAAAGAGAAGAAAATAATTTATATTATCTGTGATAGTTAGTCTTTTCACATGGACGCCATGAACGGAAAAAAAATTCCATGAATAAATTTTCTAATCAATATTTTTCTCGTATTTTAGTGCAAGAACTATATAGGTACTTAATTTTAGTCTTTAGCTGGAGTCACAGTGTTATGAAAAAAATAAGAAAAAATTTAAATGTCTACCCTGGCGTCATACAATTTTTTTTTTTCAAAGTGATATTTCAATTTTTTTTTTTTTTATTGTTGTTCTTGACCAGTTGTTTGCTTTTCCAGCAAAAAGTTCTGTGCACGCCCGGGCCTGGACTTTGACCAATATTTTCATATTATGTTCTTTTAAAGCAGGAATAATTTTCAGAAATTAGTTTCTTGATACTTTAAATGACACTATAATATTTTTCATATTTTTTAAACATTTCGTTATCAGTAAGAGTAATTTTCGGATGATGCTGGAAGAGGCGCCCTAAGGTTAAACGTCAGTCGCTTAGCGCAAAGTGCACAACTTAACTTTGTTTTTCTTGTTTAGAAGCTACAAATTAAAAAACCATTTGGTATGTGGCAATTGACGCCAATAGTTCAATATTAGTGAGATTTATAAAGCAAGAATTTGAAATTTAATGCACAATTAGCCATGATCTTGTCGAAATAAAGTTAAAACGCCATGTTTCTTGAAAAGATCATGACTAATTGTGTATACAATTTCAAACTCATGCTTTATAAACCTCACTTATACTGAACTATAGGCGTCAATGAGCGTTTTTCCTTTTGTCAAATTTAGTGTTAAATAAGATTCCTAGATGGCACTGTCGCATTCTTTAGCAACAGAACCAACGACAAAATTTTCACAGATTCCAAACAAACTCCAAACCACTTTGACATTGATTGCTACGAACTATATTTTATCTATGGTGACACGGACAGCCCCATCTGGAGGAAAACTAAGAACTAAGAAAAAAAAACAACGAGAAAAACGCTCATTGCCACAGACCAAAATGCTTTTCATTTTTTTATTTCTTAACAAGAAAAACAAAGTTAAGTTATGCACTTTACGCTAAGCGACTGACGTTTAATCACATGTATCTCTCTATTATTACTCAAGAAACTTTTTTCTATTTCCCCTCATCGATGACTCCATGTTATAATCGGCCACGGATGACTCGCTTTCTTAACTCTTGAAAGGTAAAGAATTTGGGCATTTTTTTTTGGTTTGGCTTTGTTATATAATGAAGAAAACGCTTTTAGTACGGTTATATACAACGTGTAACAGAAAGGTGTAACCATATTTTAAGAGCTTATTCAGTCAATGGTATAGAACAACTTTTACTATGGAGCCAACCCTGAAATCTCAAAAAAAAATCTACCCTTCCATACATTTCGGCCGAGCGGCATTGCATTTTTCTATGAAACAGTCGATTTTTTTTTTCGGGCTACAGGTTTTGTATAACAATTTATACAATATATATATTTTTTAAATATAACAATTTAGAGGTCTTTTCGGAATTAAATTCTATCGAGAAAATTTCGGGTTTTCCTTCAGTGAGAATCTTAATCAAATACTCAATAAATATTTACCAAAAATGAAATACGTAGATGACGTTAAAGTGGAGTAAATGGATTCGAAAAAACCCCTTTTTTATTGGTATCGCCTCAAAAAGCAACTTACTGCATAAGTTGTCCTGTTACTTCCTGTAGGAGAGGGCTTGTTCTATGCTGGCTCAACTTTATTTTCGTCAATGTGGTTGGATAACCTTGAAAAAAACAATTATTACCCGGACATCACAATTAGGCCAATAAGCCAACCAATAAAAGCGAATAAAGTCTTTGCCATTGTGGATGAATAAAACCCTTGTACTGTATCACAACTTATTATTTCACTAACGCAGTATGCTCATACGTAGTGTTTGTGTGATATGTAAATAAACCATCCCATGATAATGCCGATAAGGAGAAAACTAGTTGGGAAATAGTGAAATAATAAGTTGCGAAACAGTATAAGTATTTTATTAATCCATGATGATTTTTCACCAAGAGCCAACAATCGCAAGTATTAACTTTAATAACTATATTGTAGGTATCAAAGAGTAGATTGTAAAAATATGTAATTGCATCATTAAAATAAATAGTTATGGCACTGATTTAAAACGGCTGTTGTATATAGTAGCTTTGGTAAGTTAAAATTACAAAATGCATATTTATTAACAAGTTCGGCAGTTAAAACTTAGCAGTAAAGTAAACAAAAATGAGTCGTAGTTTTTTTAGTACCGACATTGTAAGACGAAATAACCGGCCAATTGTTTTTATTACTATGTCCGCTTTTGACATTGTGCGCCTTTGACATTCTGCGCTTTTGACTATGTGCGCTTTTGACATTCTGCTCTTTTGACAATTTGCGATCCTTTGTCATTTTGCGCTTTTGACCTTATGCTCCTAAACGAAATTTACCAACCGCCCATAAAAAAATAGTTGTCCATTATTTTTTTCTGCTGTTCATAATAACCTCTCAAATGTTTAAATTTAAATGTTTTTCAATTAATTGAACTGTTGTTCAAAAAATTTGTTCTTTAAAATTATCTTGATAAACGGTGAAGTCACTCCCCACCCAGCCACCGCTCCGCTCGTGCTTAATCAATTTCATCATATCAATCGTACAATAGAAGACTTTTATCGCCCTCAAAATATCGAAAAAAAAAAAATTCAATATATATTTTTTTTTAATTTACATTTTTTGTCATCAGTATCGTGAATACCCTATGACGGAAGTTGCTGACCAAATCAACACCATGTATATAGGTACTTATTTTAGTAGAAAAATTACTTACTGAACCTAAATTCACTTTTAGTATTTCCATGGAGAAATAAATCAACCATTTCTTCGTATTTAGTGAGAGGATCTGAAATAATCAAAAAGAAATCATATAATATCACTGAATGATGTTTCTTCTTAAATCTGAAAACAATTGTATGTCATTGTCACCTATTTTAATTTTGATATAGAATTGACATATATATTTTTTAATATACCTATGTATATTTGTATATATATTAAAATATGTATTTCAATAATACCCAATACCACGCAATGTGATGTTCCAAATGGGCAAAAGGAATTATTTACCCACATGGTTAACTGAAAAACAAAAAATTCAAAAACGTATTTTCAATCCTTCATTTGTATGCATTCTTAACATCGAAAATTCTTAATGACATCTTTGCTCCTATAAGCGAGAATAATTTCCTAAAATGAAGTTGTATTTATATTTTAACTAACAATATATATGTTTTTCATAATTTTAAACATTTACTTCATCAATAGAGTCATTTTCAAATGGTATTTCACTGCTTAGTGCTTACCAATTGCTTGTGGTTTGACAGTAGAAAGATTTTTCATCAGTTTATGTAAGCGCTCATCTACTGGGCTGGTCGTGGCGAAAAATTCTTCGCATTCGTCTTCTGGAAAGAAATAGATCAGCAACTCAGTAAATTCTCTTGAACTCAGATAAAGTAATGTTCCGTATCACTTGCAGTTTGAATATAATTCCCGGGTGTGTAGTGGGAGTGATAAAATTAGCTTAAATGCTTAAGGCGATACTGTCGCCAAATTAGCAGCTCGATGTTTGTCGGTACGAATATCGACGGAAACGACATTGAAATAACGTTTATATCAGCGCGCAATGCGTAGTGGCTGTTACGACGCTCGCTGCGTCCTTGATAGGGTGAAATAGGAGAAAATAATACTTTTCACATGAACATGATTGTTTGATTGAATAATCCTATGTTTTGTTTATAGCTATCAAGTTTATATATTTATCAAAGCATAAACGAATTAAATCGACCCAGCCGCTTAGGAGCAGTACGAAACACCATTGGATTGAATTTTTTTTTCATATGGAGGTTTTGGTGGTATGTAAAAGAAAAATGTTGCATATGTTGCCGTAGAGTTAATAATTCATAATACATTTTTTCAATAATTATGGTTTGGTCATAAACGAGGCTTTAGAAAGTACCCATTTGGCGATACTGAGCCCCTTAAATAAAAATTCCTGTTGCTTGTAAACATTGTAAATCAGCCTTACTATCTCACTTACATAGATAGAGCTTAGAATCACGGACGTGTTACGTTCGTGGCACACCCCCGACACTTCATACCTCGTGCTCAAGTTATTTACCTACACTCTCACGCGCGCATCTGGCTTGTCCGCACACGCTTGTATGTGTGCGTGAGCTAGTCTAGGGCTGGCAGCAAGCGTGTGAGCGTCGTCGATCGAGAGGGACAACAACTAATTCAGCAACTTATATGATTCTCTTCCTAAATTTTAGCGTGGTTAATCCTTAGGTCCTAATTTGGTTCCCCGTGGATTCTTTTTGCATTAAAAATATATACATCGTCACGACTTGAATCAAATGCTCGAGGGGGTGTTAGAGGTTTTCCGAGTGTGAACTTTGAAATGCAAGTCACAGTCCGCACTCGGTACACCCGCGTTTCACCTACAAATATTACGTCCCAACGTGATGGGTGGTGACTGTGGTGAGCCCTATCGCCGTACTTCGGGCACAAATACACAATTTTTAGGACATTTTGAAATTTGCTCAGCTCGAACGGTGACACAAAACCATTCGATTTTTAAAATTTCAACTTAATGTTGAAATTCTTACCAACTGTTACACAACTGCTTGAGAGTTGCAGTTAACGTCCTAAACCAATACATAAAAGAAAATGCCTTGCTTTAGTTCATCGGCAAGAAATAAAAAAAAATCTGCGTTCTTTATTTTTTGCTTCGTTTTCAATGCATTCATAAACACCACAAAAACAAACCAATAAAAATCAGTATCGTAATAAAACAAAAAATAAAATACGCGCGCAGTGAACGAGTGGTACTCGAGCTCTACGTGCCACCAGATTTGCCACTAACTTGCGGGGGGCCGCGGGGGACGATAAACTCGCTCGGGGAGGTGAGTGTCGCTTCTTTACGTAGTAATACTTTAAATTCTCTGTTCGTGGTAAGAATGGAAAAAAGTTGTCGAATTTGTAATATATGCTGCTAGCTAGAACAAACACGATTATTTTGGTCAAATCATAAAATATATATTTTACTAATTGTACCTAGGAACCTTGTTTAGATTGGTTGATTTAGTTAAGTCTACTTACGATCCCAACTAGTTTCGCTATTATTAGTATGGTTTCTTCGGAACCAACGAAAACAACCCATACATTGCACTTTTGGTTAGCGGTGTGAAACTTGGACCATAAGATTTTTTCTTATCCCCAAAATATCAAATTTTCATGTTATGCTCTGTTTGCACGGTCATACAAGGTGCAACAAACTTACAAAATCCTAAATCCTACACTTTGTTCGAAGTATTCTCGATTTTGGTAGTGTAGTCTGGAGCCCTAATTACTCAATTCACACAAACCGAAAATACAACATGAATTTTTAAAGGCATTGGACTACAGAATGAGAACTCTTTTTAATGACTACGAATTCTTCGAAAAACGTCACAATATCACATCCTTATTTGACCGCCGTACTATCACCGATACAATTTTTCTCTATAAACTCGTAAATAATAAAGTTGATTGCCAAGCACTGCTCCAAAACCTATCATTTAAGATTCCCAGGCCCTCGTCTCGTAAAGATTCATTTAACTTCTATACCTATACCTGCCGTACTAACTACTCAAAAAATCGCTGTATAAATCATACTCCTAATTCTTATAATAAACATTAAAAAATATATATATATATATTTATTGGCCAACATTCAACAAGTTAATGTTTGAGCAACTGGCTCCTAGGTTAGTTTATATAAACTGTGTTCCAGAAGCAAGTTTCTCTCTTAAAATACAGAGAATATTGTTTTTGTGGTGTTAGTGCATTAAGGCGATATGTAAAAGATTTAGCGCCCCTGTTACTCCATATGCGAAAGAACCCTCAGTGCGAGAGGGACGGATTCGTGGAAAAGTAGCAAAAAGTCGGTTTTTTATTAATATAAAATGTACTAAATATGCTATCAAAATTTCGTTTAAGCAGGTCCTAGATATTGTTAAAACCCATCTAATAAACTATAATTGCAGTCCATATGTCATTCTAAATTGTCAAACCAGGAGAATTGGTGTCGATAAAGACCTCATTTCAATAAATATTTCTATCGAGCCGAAATTCTCCAATCGTGTTTCTGTTTTAACAGATCCCTAGAGGAAGATTTCAAAAATATTATACTATTTTTTAAAAATTATACATTATTTACCGAAGTAGATATAGAAGTTCTGAAATTGTCGATTTTTTTCCGTAGCGCCTTAATTGTGTGTAATGTATGTAAGGATGTGGGTGTGCGCGTAAATGTGAAAGTGATATCTTAGCCCTACGACACCAAGGTCTTGGGATGAGTTTTAAGTAAGTTAATCTTTTCAGTGACATCAATATTTTCTTCGAAAGTATATACTCATATAAAAATAAGGTTTTGCAAGATTTACCAAACGCACTATTATCATTTTCATAACGTTAAAAGTTCTTTCCTTTTTAATTATTTGTTTAGTACATTCTAATCTTCTTATGTAATGTTTGTAATGAGCTATCAAAAATAACTGATTTATGTATATTCTTCTTTCTATGTTCTTCTTTATATGTCTGTATGTTCTTTAGGTTTGTTTGTGTTATTTGTAAGTATTCATGTTTCGTGTAGTAAATTATCTGTTTGTAACCTGAATTAAAAATATATATGTCGCAGACTCAACTAACGCCGTCTATCGAGCCTAGTCGGAAACGTCAAGTAGTTTACTTGGGTATATGGCAACACTAGTTTCCGGTTGTCTGATGTTTTTGACGTTTCGTTTGTCGGTGGAGTGCGGTCCGTCATCATTCTGTTGGAGAACGCCGAGACGAACGGTCATTGCTTTGAGGGTGCGTCGCTGTATCGAACTTACCGCGTTTCTCGACCAAGTAATCCGAATCTATCCGTCTGATCGTTGGTTGTTTCCTGTTAATTTGTTTGCAACAGTGAAAATAGACGTCTGTACTAAACAACCGAACTATTTTTTTGAGGTTATGGCCATGTCTGACACACCTGATAACGAACCCTCTTTCCCGCCTTCGTCATATATCGAGTGTTAAGAACAAAATACTGCTATCTACAAAAAGTAAATTTTACGGGAGATAAAAAAACGATTAGTGTTTTTATTTGGATAAAATCAAATGAGATATAATAGTAATATTATTAAAAAATATATAACAATTTTAATGCTAAAGAGCATTTTAAATGCCAACTTAAGAAGCAATTCCTGCTAAATGGGTTCCCACTAAAACATCAAAATCTTCAAATACTTAACCGTCGATATATATAATAATAAATTGAAAAAAAAAATGTCCGCTTTGATACTCCGGTTGCCAACACAAAAGGGTTGGCGTTTAAACCATGTTTTACTTTTCACCACGCCGATTTGTTACACGAGTTTCATGACTAGAATTAAATGGAAAAACTTTCAAAGTTTCTCAGTATATAAAAAAGCAAAAACGCACGGGCGAAGTCGCAAAAAGAAAATATAGTGATTACTTATTCGTTTTCCTAGATGTTCAAAATTATAATTTAATTAAAATTTGTGAAAAGGTTCACAATCTCTGACACTTTGATCTTTGACTTATTATTCGTCTGTCATGCATGACAAGCAAGGCCGCTGGTCACACGAACCTTGTTGTAACAGATCGAATAGAAGAAAAATTAAGTCTGAGCGTGACACTCACTTTGCCACGACTCGCTGACACAAGTATACTCGCTTACCCTTTCTCTCCTCATTCCGCCGCTGCGCGCCGCGATCGCATGCTTATATTATACTTTACCACCCTAAAACCCTAATTACTTAACGTTTATTATGTATACCCGCGCGATATAGAATAAACTAAAATTAATTGTGTTTAATTACTTTATCCAAGTCTTAATTGATAGTATTGGCTGTCACATTATGTATACAACGTGTAACAGAAAGGTGTAACCATATTTGAAAAGCTTATTCAGTCAATGGTATAGAACAACTTTTACTATAGAGTCAACCCTGAAATCTCAAAAAGAAAAATCTGACCTTCCATACATTTTCTCCGAGCGGCATTGCATTTTAGTAATTTTAATTATTTTTTTTCGATATACAGGATTTGTTCCATAGTAAAAGTTGTTCTGAACCATTGACTAAATAAGCTCTTCAAATATGGTTACACCTTTCTGTTACACCTTGTATATCGATACATAACTTAGTTATCTTAGACAAAGCTAGGTTTAATTCTAAGACTTCCTATTTAACTTTTACCGTCATCAATGAAATTCACGTTCACAAGTGTAAAAAAGTCTCTTACCTTCCATAGAATTTTTGTTTATAAGTGTATAGAAGTTTGTGTAAGTCTGAACCTTTAGAAAATAATAATAGGCAAAAACAGTTATTAGAATTATGTTTCGAAACATTTTAACTTCCCAGGAAGCAAAAATAACTGTGAATAATTTGATGATTCACGTTGGCTACTGATTAATCTTCATCCTTTTCGGTTGCAAACTTTTTTTATATTAAAAAAAATGTGCCGCGTAGGTTGCATGTTGGAAACTGTCAATTGTATAAAGTATAAAAAGCTCATTTTGATGAGCAAATTGGAAATTTAAATTGAACAAGTAAAATGTCCTCTACATCTTTATCCAGTGGATTTGATTGTTACAATAATGTAACTAGTTATTACAACAACACTAACAAGAAAAGTTCGACTTACAGCTCGTACCTGTACCCGAACTCTACATTTGAACAACCGTGTGTTTACTATGCAAAAATCGTAAGTACATAAGTTAAATCGGTTAATTTTTTGATATCATCTATCTGATTTATGGAGAAAAGGTGTGGGGTGGAGGGGAGGGGGTGAGGGGGGAACACCTCTGTGTAATTTTTTCTTGCCGGAGGTGCGCGTTCTTTACCAAATTTTAAAAATCGTATGGAAGTAACATCAAAATAAGATTGTTACTGATTTATAGGGGGAGGGAAGTGGGAGAGAGAAGCGGAGGGAGGGAGGGGAACCCCCTGTGCTACTTTAAAATATAAGACACAGACATAGATTTTGTTTTCACACTAATTTAAGTCGGGTTTGTAGAGTTGATCTTTGAACCATTTGAACCTACCAGTACAGATTTCGTTTTTAGGACCAGTTGAACCTATCAGTACAGAAGTTCCTTTTTTGATACAAATTCACTTTGTGTCAACCAGCCAACCGGTGACCAGCCTCAGCCGCTAATATAAATAACGTAAAGAAAGGCTAGCAGACAGCACAGAGAAAATAAAAATGGGGGAAGGAACTTTGTACTGAGGCCAAAACTATTTCTATTTTTTTTTTTTTTTTTCTTTCTGTATGAATGTTCTGTTTTAACTCAAGAACCAATCAATGGCTTTGGATGCGGTTTTCTTTTTTATCATCGTAGTGACACTGGTCACCATAAAGGCTACAAGGGGTGATAATAAAATAACCGCTAAGCCAAAAACTTGGCGAGAGTTGAAAGACACTTTCATGTGAGCAAAGCTATTATATAAGTTCATATAAAATAGAAATCGTATTTCTTATAATGGCGGTTTCATCAGTTTAATTCTTGGATATTTTCAGCTTCAAGCACGAGAACGCAAACATCGGAAACAATCCAAACGAAATTCTGAAGAAGAAGTCTTACCGACAACCCCTGATGAGTGTACAACCGAAGTAAAGTATAACAGTTTCCAGTGGCATGCACAGAACTTTTTGCTGGAAAAGCAAGCAATTGGTCAAGAATTGATCAAAAAAAAAGAAAAAATTTAAATAAAACTTTGAAAAAAAAAAGTTTGTATAGGAAATTTTCACTCTAGGGTAGATATTGTCTACCCTGGCGTCATAAATTTTTTTTTTCAAAGTAATATTTAAATTTTTTCATATTTTTTTATTGTTATTCTTGTCCAATTGCTTGCTTTTCCAGCAAAAAGTTCTGTGCACGCCACTGACAGTTTCAGTATTTATTTTCTGTGGATATCATATGTGTTTATCGCATGTACCTAGAGGTGTCACCATACAAAAATATCTTGAAAAAATAGCTTTTTTTAACGTTATAATTATCATATATTATCCCGTTATCTCCGAAACAAGTAACCCGAAAAATATGAAAAAAAATCATGGTAATAGATGATTACGTAAAGATTACAGGTAAAATATGGCGGTTAAGATATTAGGGTTCCGTACTCATGGAGAGGCTACCAATTTAAGGGCTTGTTTTTGTCGCATTAATGTTGCTATGGCATCTATATTGTTTTTATTTACCATTAAAATAGGGTTCCGTACCTGTATTATGTGGTGGTACGGAACCCTTTGTGCGCGAGTCCGACTCGCACTTGCCCAATTTTTTATTGTCTATCTGTCTGTCCGTCTTCGATAGTATAACTAAAGATCGGCTAGACCTTTGGAGCTAAAATTGTCCATATAGGTGGAGAGTAAACCTAGGACCCCGAAAAAATACAGCAAATCTTTAATGACTGTAACTTTATTATCCACTACGTAAAAGTTTTAGCGTCCCTGTTACTCCATATGCGAAAAAACCCTTAGTGCGAGTGGGACGGATTCGTGGAAAAATAGCAAAAGTCGGTTTTTTGTTAATATAAAATGTACTAAGCTATTTTGTCAAAAATATTTTCGAGGAGACTTTACAAATAATACATAATATCCACATTTTGAATGCAATTTCACAATGAAATTAGTTAGGATTTCAGAATTACAGGAAAAAATAGAACAATTTAGAGGTCTTTACGGAATTAAATTCTATCGAGAAAATTTCATCAAATTTTGGCGTTTTCCTTCAGTGAGAATCTTAATCAAATACTCAATAAACATTTACCCAAAAATAAAATACGTAGATGATGTTATAGTGGAGTAAATGGATCCGAAAAAACCCCATTATTTTTTTTTTGGTATCGCCTTAAGGCGCTACGGAAGAAAATCGTCATTTTTAGAAATTGCATATCTACTTCAGTAAATAATGTTTTATTTTGATAAAATGGTATATTACTTTCGGAATAATTTTCTAGGGATCTATTTAACAGAAACGCGATTGGAGAAATTCGGCTCGATAGAAATATTTATTGAATTTTCGACACCAATTCTCCTGGTTTGACAATTTAGAATGACATATGGACTGCATTTATATTTTATTAGATGGGTTTTAACGGTGTCTAGGACCTGCCCCTCTATTCTGTATCTTTAGTTGCCAACTGGACTAGGTGCCTATCATCAAAAACATAGCTAAAAACAGAACTTTCAAAATTGCTATTAGTGGGTATTGAACTATTTACGAACTGTTAACGAGTTTCAAGTACGAACATATCCTTAGAAAATCGGAATTCGATAGTATATCTATGTTTTTGATGATAGGCATCCAGTTCAAATGGCAACTAAAGATACATAATAGGCCCTCTGGTTAAACGAAATTTTGATAGCATCTTTAGTATATTTTATATTAATAAAAAAACGTCTTTTTGCTACTTTTCCACGAACCCGTCCCTCTCGCACTGAGAATTTTTTTGCATATGGAGTAACAGGGACGCTAAAACTTTTACATATTGCCTTAAGTTAGATCATAATAATGAAATAATATTAGGCCTGGCTATTAGGGATGAACCATCCATCGGTCTCAGGCATGGTGGGCCTCCTGGTTTTTTGCCGGTGAGGTGTCCTCTTACTCTCCCCCGAATTACTTCGAGGGGGTCCCCAAGTAAGATGGCGGTGGCTCCACAGTTGAGCCCGGCATCAGCTCTACCACCTAATAGCCAGGCCTTATATGGAACAGACTGGTGACGGGCAGCGGCATCACTGGTGCGAGGGTTGCGGCACCTCGTTCACCAACCCGCCTGCCCAGCGTGTGTGAGTATGGGCAATTCTTCCAGGATGACCGCCGGGAGTAGCAAAGTCCTGGAAAGGCTTATGTCCAGCAGTGGACAAACTAGGCTAATGGATGGAATGAAATAATATATCATTTTGTTTGTGTTTTTAGCAACCAACACCGTTGATATCGCCACTCCATAGCAAAATCAAGCCGAGCGGCAACTGTTTTGCCAAGGCCTATCGATGGTTTACAGTAAGTTATTCATTTGTATGTTCTTTGAAAACGCCAAAACATATCTGCAGGAATTTAATTTCATTCATAACTAGCCTTCTGCCCACGCTGAAGGAGTACTAATTTGAAAAACTTAACTAAGTATAGTGTTCCGATTATAGATGGTAGAGCTGATGCCTGGCTCGACTGTGGAGGTACCACAGTGCTTCACGACCGTGAAGTTATTCGGGGGGGGGGAGTAGGAGTATAACTCTCAAACAGGTACAATGAGGTAGCGCCCCATACCTGGGATCCACTGATGGCAGCACTAGTTCATCAACCCACCTGCCCAGCGTGTGTGAGTTTGGGCATCACTTCCAAGAGGACCATCAAGAGTTGCGAAATGTTGGAAAGGCCCATGTTCAGCAGTGCTAAGTCCACTGCTGAACATGGGCCTTTCCTTTCAGGCTGTAGGTTGTCCCTAAGAGATTGACGTATACCATCGCAAATTTTTTTGGAGACCTTTTTAAGGTGTACAATACTGTAGTACATTATTTTGATCTATTTCGTAGGGTTCAGCCAGCGTTTGCAATGTAAGCGCAAAAAATGTGTTTATTTACGACATCACATTAGAAACCTCTAAAATTATCAGTGTTTCTCTACTATATTATGCATGTTTTATACATATAAACCTTTCTCTTGAATCATTATATCTATTTAAAAAAATCGCATCAAATTCCGTTGCGTAATTTAAAAGATCTAAGCATACATAGGGACAGACAGACAGCGGGAAGCGACTTTGTTTTATACTATGTAGTGATGATTCTCTTAAGCGATGATTCTCTAAAAATCCAGGCGTAAACGTGCCGATAATTTTTTAATGATATGACGTAGTGTGACAGGCTACGTGGGCTGCTTACCAAAAATAAAGCTAAAAATAAAGTTAGTTTTACATAGCTTACAAGAAACTCGTAAAATGTTCTTTAGTTATTTATACTCGTATGAAATGTGTCGATTGAAAGGATCAAGCGATTGTAGCAGCGCCACCTGTGATGAAGTTTGGCACCTTATTGCTCATTAAGACTGTACCTGAGCCTAGAGCATGACCAACTCCAGACTATCTAGGATTCCTTTGAAGAAATTCGGACTCTCCTTGTATTGAAAAAAATATATTTGGTTTATTAATCTTTTCTCTAGGGATCTTACGTATAAATAAACAATGTACTAAGATTTATACTTTTGTCAAAAAAAAATGTTTTGCACCCTCTTTTTTTTGGTTTTCAAACGTTCGCTTCAAGAACGTGATTAAAAGATCAACTTGATTTTTTTCATAAAATAGGTAATAGAAATATGAAGGTATATCACCTAAATTCAATATTTTTTTCCCTACAAAATATTTCAGTATTAGCTAAAAACACACCAATTTGTTGTTTCGCTGCGTGATCACTAATATTACGCGTCCAAGAAAAGGAGGCCAAAGAGCCAACATATAATCGCCTCTATGAAAAGCAAATAAAGTCTTTGCCATTGGACTTATTGTGCTGGACGGGTAATAAAAAAAGTTGCTAGAGTATGCCATCTTCTTAAGCAATCAGCTCATTGAGACTCCTTCGCGTCAACCTCTTCGGTTACCTTTCAGTAGAATAAGGAGGTGTTTGTGCTCTATGGAATCACGTAACAAAAATTGTTTCAGTACCAAGACTCGAAGACGAAAGCTCGTGTGGGGGTGGACAGATTTCAGCAGTACCATGAACCGTACGAGGCTCAGTTTGCCAAGTGGCTCGACACCAAGTACCAAGAGTTCCTCTCTGAGGCGAATCACCTGAGCATCACCGGCTACAGGAGCTCGAGTAACAACCTCGAGGACGAAGCTCGGCGCAATAACGAGTACATAGCCTTATCTTATAATATACATAAATCGTTACGATATGAATCCCGAGGGGGTGTCAGAGGTGCTCCCGAGTGTGAACTGTGAAATGCCAGTCACAGTCCACACTCGGTACACCCGTGTTTCACCGACGATTGTTACGTCCCAACGTGTAAATATTCAAAATGTCAGCTCACTAGTAGTAAGTAAAAAGTGAGAAGCTAATAAATGTGTTTTTATGGTTCCATAACTTAAAAGGGAAAACGGAACCCTTATAAGGCCACTCTCGTGTCCGTCCATCCGTCTGTCACAAAGGTTTTTCTTGAAATGGACGGAACGTAGAAATTTTAAATTTGGCACAATGACTTGACAACGTACAAATAATATCACCAGTCAGTAAATAGAAAACACAATATTTAAGATTAAAATGGGGGTCAATTAAGTCCATAAAAGAAAAAGAAAATTTCAATTAATATAAATATCGTGTAAGGTATCATTTAAAGCTGCTACCTCGAAGGATTAAAAAAATATTCAAAATTTGCTAGAAATTACCGTTCCTTACCCTAGGAAAAAGTAAAAAATCACGGCAGTAGCAAATAACGAAATTAAAAGGAAAATTATCACAGCTAAGTAGGCTTTACAAGTTAACGAGTACAGATCGCGCCAAACTTTTAGTCCCTTCTAAACACGGGGCGAGCAGCAGCTAGCATCAGCAGGAACAAAATGTATGGGCCGTTCTTGAAAAGAGCAACTTCCGAGCGTACTAGAAGTTTTGCGCGATCTGTATTAGTCGACAAACTTATAAAATATACTTGGAGAAGAAGTCCGCATATTGTGCAGGGCAACTACGGAACACTACATTGCGCGTGGCCTGACACCACTTGGCCGGTTTTTTAAAAAAACTTTTAAAAATCGTTTATTTATGTGTATAAAAATCGAAATCTTGGGAAAGGGCAAATAAAAGTCTCGTAGCTTTTCACCTACTTTCGTATTAGCTATTTGAGCTAGCGGGTTAAAGCGCTACGGAAAAAAATTCGACGCTTTTAGAACTTGCATATCGACTTCAGTAAAGAAGGTATTATTTTGATAAAATAATACATTATTTTTGGAATCTTTTTGTAGGGATCTGCTTAAACAGAAACGCGATTTGAGGAATTCGGCTCGATAGAAATATTTATTGAAGTGAGGTGTTTTTCGACACCATTTCTCCTGGTTTGACCATTTGGAATGACATATAAACTGCGATTATATTTTATTAGATGGGTTTTAACTTTATCTAGGACTTCATTAAGTGAAATTTTGATAGCAAATATTTATATTAATAAAAATATAGCATTTTATATTAATAAAAAGTCGCCTTTTTTCTATTTTTCCTCGAATCTGTCCCTCTCGCAATGCAGGTTTTTTCACATATGGAGTAACAGGGACGCTAAAACTTTTACATATCGCCTTAACAGTTTGAAATGTATGAATTATAATGTCGGTCGGTGTTTAGTGCGGCGATCCAAAGTGCGAGTCGTAGCAAACAAAAGACATCAACGCGTGCGTTCTCGTAGCATGCAGTGCTACGAAATATAACAACCCGCACAAAACTATAACCTCAACTGATCGGACCCGAAATATATGTTACGGTTTTATACATAAAGTATTTTATATAGTTATATACTCATATATATTAAAACACATGGTACAAAACTACCAAATATAACATTTTGTTTGAAGGGTTCCGTCATGAAATAGAAACTCTTACAGTAAAATTTAAATGAACAACATTCGTATGATTGACTGTCAAAAATCTATGGGGACGATCGAGCTGATAATTGTAGACAAGGACAACTATAGAGAAAACATAGTGATGAATTGATGATACTCGTGTTTATTGAAAATGTGACCCGATTCATGTTCATAACCAAACTATATTAAACTGAGCTCATTATATATATATACAGTGTGTCCCTCGTACAAGTGCACATCCGAAAGAGGGTGAAACTAGACCTTATTTTATTGACAAAAAAATGTTTGTTTTGTAAATTTACGTGTTAAAATTTTTTTTGCCTACCATGGAGACTATGTATAAAATATGTCATAACTTTTGATCTATCGCGAGTAATGCAATGAAATTAAACTGTTATAATTTCTTGAGAATAGACGTTGCATACCAAATCAAAAACAAAACATAGTCAACTACCATTACCATAAAAATAATATCCTAAAAGATTGTTTCTTTAATTTTTCCGTCTTTTTTTTCAGCAATAGTAATTTTTTTCAAAATAATGTGCCTGTTTTACTATACTTTTATTCCTATTAATCATTGCCTATTATATTTATTCTATTATATTTGTAACAAAAAAAAATACAATGTTCTACCATAAATACAATATTTTCTACGAGCGGTTAACCAAAGGCACTGCGCTCGCGTCCCATACAAAGATACCGGTGGAGTATTTTTTCAAGAATAAAAAAAAAATAAAAAAAAATATTTTTGTTTTTGTCGATATATTTAGATCTAGTTTCACCCACTTTCGGATGTGCACTTGTACGAGGGACACACTGTATATAAACTTATACCCACGAGGGAAACGTGGTCATTGAACCATAGTTCTGACCACTTACCGAGCCTCTAGTATGAATATGGCTATATCGTGCGGTGTCCCCTTATATTTAGATTCAGATTCTTAATTATTAATTAAAATTAAAATCACTTTTTCGTCAGCAAAAATTTATTTCCTCTCACTGCATGTCAATAATGATACTTTTGCAGTAAAAAGGAGGTGGAGTAAAATAGTATATTTCATTACGAGTGCGGAAAGCCTGTCATTGCAAAGAGTTCCGACAAATGTCTACCCGAGCCGAGGCGCAGCCGAAGGTGAGGGTTGACAGTCGGAACAAGTTGCAATGACGGTTCCGCACGTGTACTGAACAACTATTTTTAATACAGTTGCGAAAAAATTAAGCAATTTAATAAAATAATAAAAACACAATAAACTCAACTAACTAATCATTTGTTTCTTTAACTATTTGCTTTTTTCTCTTCTCTCCACGCAATAAATTCGTCGTATGTAGATATGTAGCGACTTTTTGACTTTTCCGATAAAATGTTCTCCGAAGCATTTTGTGCAATTATACTGAGTTCCGATGGTGTTAATTCAAATAAAATATCGTCGAAATTACTCATTTTGTGCAACAAACAACTAAACTCGCAAAGATTTTTTTTTGGAAAATGGCGCCAACCGTAAAAGAATATAAGCAGCAGAGATTTTTTTTTGTTTTCTTCACCCCTTCTGGGTAGACAAAAGAAACTATGCCCATACAGCCAAGTCTTCAGTAGAATTTTTTGAAAATGAAATTTAATGAGATGAAATGAAATGAAACCTAACCTAACTCATTGAATGAAATCTTTAAATCTGATATTGAAACAAATTAGTAGCTTCTTTTTAGAAATATTTACATGAATCATAAAAACTTCTATGATTTTTTTTTTAGTAAAAACTTCGTGGTTGGTTTTTTCTTTTTAATAGACATTATTTTGACAGTTGGGAAAGAGAACGCACGAGTTCGGAAAAGGTAAAGAAAAAGCTCGAGTATGTAATAGCCCACATCCCGAACGCTATACGTCCCTGCAATACGCCACTTTTTGAGCAACTGTATTAAAAAATATTTTATTTTCAGGTCTCAAAGAAGTGTTGAAAGTGCAAGAAAACAGGCTTCGTCTTCTCACCAAGTTGTGGATGAGGCCCCGTAAGTATACAAATACAATAATTGGAGAAATTCATGAACACGCATGAATTTTTTCAAAACAAATTTGTTTGTAAATTTTTTTCGTTATTCGGCTACCATTAATTTTTCAGAAGTGAAGACGCTTTTAATGTTATTCTTCCTAAACGGGACCTTATATGTAATTGTTTCAAAGAACCTCAAAATCATTTAAAGAGATTTTTTAGAAATGTATGAAAAAAACCGAAAAAATGCTTTGCAACAGAAATGCCTTGCATTTTTCCGCCATATTTTTTAAATATCTTTAATGTCTGAGCAAAATTTTATCTTTGTATGACAAGGATTCTGAGATCTATGGCTTGTATTCACAGTTCCCTTTGAGCTCAAGTTTAGCACTCCCAAGTGTCAAATTGTATGGAAATAACTCGGCTTAGTTCGTTTCGAATTCGAACTTCGAGACTCTGAATATTAGGAACCCGGTCCGCGGCGACGACAGTTTTGATGCAAAGCATTTTGTTAAACATTTTTCTGGCCTTTATCGCGATGATTTTGTAAAAACCAAGGAAATACACCACTTCATATTGGCCGTTTAAATGAATGCCTAAAATTATTTGATTGAATTGTTTGTTTCTCTTTTGCAAATTATTTTGGTACATACGAGCCCGTTAAGAAAATTTCTTCATAATGTCTAAGTACCAAAATAATTCGCAAAGAAGAAACATTTCAATCAAATAAATTTTAGGACTTCATTTAGACGGCTAATATAAATTGGTGTATGTCCCTGGTTTTTACAAAAACATCGCGGTAAAGATGAGAAAAATATTTAAAAATACTTTGCATAAAATTGACAAAGATTGACAAAACGTCACACCGATTTACCTTTCCGTCTATGTAATACAGTTTTCTTGTTTTAATTCTTCGCTTTTTTTTCAAACTACTTGACCAATATGAAAAAAAAAAAACTGAAAACCCTAATGATATCTCACTTTCTGGGAAAAACCCTACAATTTGAGACACTTGGACACGAGTGCTTGTTTGCAAAACGAACGAAGTGAGTTTCGTAATAATTTTGCACGAGTGTCCCAATGTCTAATTATGTTCAGTTGCACACAATACTTTATGTACGACCATCAAAAATGTCGTCTTTATTTATAATATTTTCAAATAACAATTTAACGAAAAGTAATTTTGTTCATGAACCTCGGGAGCGTCGTTTCGGTAATGCGGCTTGAAGGCCAATCAGAGTAAAGGGGGCATGGCTTAAGAAATAAGGTCGAAACTTGTTTCTCGTCTCTGTTGTTGATTGGGTCTGTAGTGGTTTTATAATAAATTGGGCCAATCGCAGCGCAGAATCGAAGTGTTATGATGTATCGATTGTTGGATTAATAATCTAAGTACTGCTTTTGATGTTGCAGTATGTTAGTAGATAAAAATCTTTTTTAATAATCTAAAACCTAGGCTCTGATGTTTATAATACCTAAGTGCTCCATTCCCTCGTGGGTAGACAAAACTTCCTTAAGGAGATTAGAAGAAAATATATCGTCACGACATGAATCGACATGATCCGACCGGGGATCAAACCTGGATCTCAAGATTGACAGGCCAGCGTTTTACCCCTGAGGTACTGCTGCTTTTAAGTAAGAAAACTTAATTTAAAATTGCTTGTTGCATAATTTGATGGTCCATTTACCACACGATTGTACCAAGTAGTGTTTTATACCTTTTCTAAACAGTCAATACAAATATAACTTTTGAATATCGAATCGAGATATTTATAATGGATTTTCTTTAACTTTATTTCGGTAGGTACGTTAAACATTGAGTTAAATTATTTCTAATTCTGAAATCGTGAGATTGTTTGTAGAGTTGATACTAAATATTGTCACTTCTTGATGGAACATCATTTCAGGTGGTAAATTAAAATTTCTTGATACGTTGTTCAAATAATTGATAAAATTTAATGTGTGCCAAGAAGAGCCCAAAAATATGTGTAATAAGAGCCAATATAAAAAAAAGAAAAAGAAAAATTTTTCGTAATCTGATGATCAGCATTAAAAATAAAAGCGTTAAGAGCCATAGAACCTTTTTCTGGGCGTACAAACAATTTTAATTTTTAGGAGATTTAATAAATTTAAACAAAAAAGAGGTGGGTAGAAGTCGGGCTACTAGAACAAAAATTTTTTTTCGTGATTTCGATGGTGTCTAAGAATGTTGATAAAGAACTTTATTGGGGGGATCTCTTTGGCAGATCTACACGCACAATGGCGCTGCAAAATTGGGTAACTGAAGAATTATGTCGTTTTACGTCGCAAATTTTTTGGAATACCCGCCCACAAACGTGCCGGACCGACGAGGAAAACGTTCTAATTCACGCCAAAAATACATAGTACATAAAGTTAAAGCTATATGTCGACCCCTCAGTGAAGTCACGGTCAGTCGTGATCAGGCGAATAGAAAATATTATATGACATACCTCTACAACGTTCAAAAATCACTGACATCTATTGAGAAAAGGAACCATGAACTTTTTTTAAAAGGAGTTTACTTAGCTACCAGGCCCTGCAGTCTCGACAAAGATTGTGATCGCTATCCTACCGATTTCGGTCGTTAAGTTTTGAAAATCTAATTTTAAAGGTTTTGTGTAGTGTCTACAGTCAAATTATCGACTGAAATCGGAAGCGAATTCGACTCGTTTCCTATTTCAGTCGATAGTTTTGATGGTAGACACTAAAAATAATCGATGTTTATCAGTTAACGACCGAAATCGTTAGGATAGCGATCGCTATCTTTTTCGAGACTGCAGGGCCAGGTGTTGTTATTGCTCAGAGTGCCCCAATCGCAATATCTTCTATAATGAGCTGAAAAGAAGTCGTCTCTGGAGTAGTCAGAATAGTCAGGTTAAGGCGTATGACCACGCTAACTAAGCAACTAGATGTGTGTCGGTACAAATATCAACGGAAACGACATTGAAATAATGTTCATTTCAGCGTGCCTTGAAAAGTGGCTGTTATGGCAACCACTGCGTCTCCGGCTAGCGCAAAATAGGAGAAAATAATACTTTTCACATGGACGCCATGAACAGAAAAAAATTTTTAACTTAAATTTTTTAGATCTAAAAGTTTCCTATAATTTGGTGAAATAATAATTAAAATCGCTTTAGGCGTTTGGAAGGAGTAAGAGAATTCTTGTGTTAATCATGTGAAACTTTTGATGACTTTCGATTTTTTTGTCAAAACTTACAATAGAAAAACAGTTTATGAAACTTTATGACTCTATAATGCCTAGCACATATTTTTATGAAAGTTTTTGGACCACCCGTGTGGGAGGAGTAAGCCTTTAAAGACAGGTCCAAATTGCAGTTGGCGTATCCATTCGCCTTAAGTAGTATTCGTTAGTTAGTGTTGTTTGTTAAGTCCAGCTCCAAGTGACCATATAAACGATGTGGCCGTGAAACAGTAATTAAAGGTCAGATTAGGAGTCGCGTGTGTGTAGGGCTAGGAAGAATGTTGTTTTGTATGCAGTATGCAGTGTATCGGTATCGATTCATCCGTTTAAGCAACGGGTTCTTGGTCTCAGATGTAACAGAGCACTACCTCCGCATCCGCAAGTGCTGAACTCCGCATGAATTCACACCTCCGCTTCCGCCTTCGCTACTTCAAAACGGAGGTTTAACGGACTTGAAATAACACGCGCGTGAGTAATCTATGATCCACTTCGAAATAAACTGGATGCAGATAACGACGCAAAGCTGCTATTCTTGAATTATAGCTTGCCCCTTATAGAATTTAATTATTATATTTACAAACTCCGCGGAGGTTAAGTTGTAGACCTCCGCTTCCGTCTCCGCCTCCGTTAAATGACCTCCGTTACATCCCTCTCACTTATAGAGATTCCGGGCAATGACGGCATTCGATAGGTAGACGCAGTTTCTAGTTTTGGATGATGTATTAGGATGTATTTTGAACGTGTTTGATGTGTGGTGAGTGTTGATGTGGGTAGCTGTGTTGATAATGGGTCAAGAGAGATGTGAGGAGATGTGCCAAGTGATGAGTTGGTGAGATATATGTGTTGCTTATTTTTGTTTTGCTGAGTATGTGTCTGAGGCTTTCGTTTTGTCTATAATACATTTGTGGGTTAGTAGGTAGTATTGTCTGGTTTCGTTGTGTTGTCTGAGAACAGGAAGAGATTATTTATTAAGTGTTGTGACTGCCGTAGAAGTATTTGGAGATGGGACGTGTTTGGTTGGACGTGTTTTTGTTTCACGTGAAAGCGTGAGCCATTTAGTATGAAATTAACGAAGGGCAATAATTTTTCGTGTTGTGTTTCTCCTGATTTTTTAACAACATCAATATGGAACCGTAGATTTCTGTAGAAGGTTTTCAACTTGAGACCTCTCACAGGGCCCGAGAGAAAAAGGGTCTTGACCATAGATATCTGAACCGTGGAGATGGTAATAAGGGGGCGTTGCGTTTGCGAACGTTTTTCTCGTTTTTTCTTAGTTCTTAGCATAAAAATACATAAAAATTAAATGTGTTTTGCAGCAATTAATGTCGAAGTGGTTTTTCGTTAGTTTGGAATCTGTGTAAATGTTGCCTTTGATTCTGTTGCTAAAGAATGCGACAGTGCCATCTAGGAATCTTATTTAACACTAAATTTGACAAAAGGAAAAACGCTCATTGTAAATGAAGCGGTATATAATGAATTTTTCTTACAACTTAAATAGTAAATATTTAAGGTTTAAGATTATTTATTTCTCATAAGAACATTTACATATTCACTTAAAATGAAAACTTAATAATTTCTAACTAATGTTAATATATTACACGACCAGTGAGTCCAGAGCAAGCTGACATATTATAGTACTCAAACACAACAGTTATCACATCAGATATGTATCATAAAGGCCAAAACTATTAAAACAAGTAAAAAGTTACAATTTATTTATTTAACAATATGATTGTTTGTATAATTGATATGTCACTTCTTGATGGAACATCATTTCAGGGAGATTTCAGGTGGTAAAATAAAACTTCTTGATACTTTGTTCGACTAAATGACAATATTTTTATTATATTTGATATTTACTAAAATTTGGTATCAATGACATATTTTGCAGGTCATCAATAACACTTTTCTAAGTATATAGGTGAGTGAACATTTCTTTTTCATGTCTGGGAAAAGTTGTACAAGCAAAGATCGTTCCTTGTGTAATCAGTATGCTGACGACATTCCGTAAGTACTCCGTAAAATCGTACACATGGTCCTCTGACCCCGTAGCACAGTGTTTAACCGCGCGCGACGCTGCTTAGTTGAATCACATGTGCGAGGAGCGTGACATACTGTTTAATCGCAAAAACATCGTTTCACGCTCCTCGCACTTGTGATTTCAACTAAGTCGCGTCGTGCGTGATTAAACACTGTGCTACGAGTGATGGTCGGGACAAACAAATATTACGAACCAAAAAATATTTTTTTCTTATGAAAATTAAAGTAATTACAACAAAATACTGTTTTGCCCGCAATCCAAAAAATTTTACCGTTGTTATTTGTTATTTGTCGGGACAATTTGTATTTTGTCGGGACTCTGGACATTTTGCAGGTCATCAATAACACTTTTCTAAGTATATAGGTGAGTGAACATTTCTTTTTCATGTCTGGGAAAAGTTGTACAAGCAAAGATCGTTCCTTGTGTAATCAGTATGCTGACGACTTTCCGTAAGTACTCCGTAAAATCGTACACAAGGTCCTCTGACCCCGTAGCACAGTGTTTAACCGCGCGCGACGCGGCTTGGTTGAATCACATGTGCGAGGAGCGTGACATACTTTTTAATCGCAAAAACATCGTTTCACGCTCCTCGCACTTGTGATTCAACTAAGTCGCGTCGCGCGTGATTAAACACTGTGCTACGAGTGATGGTCGGGACAAACAAATATTACGAATAAAAAATATTTTTTTCTTATTAAATTAAAGTAATTACTACAAAATACTGTTTTGCCCGCCGACCGTTGTTATTTGTTATTTGTCGGGACAATTTGTATTTTGTCGGGACTCCGGACATCCTGACGAATACCGACCATCTAGCAACCCTAACTGCGACGCAACAGCATTTGAGAATTATGCAGCAAAATGCATAATTCTCAAAATGACCAACTGTTCTCAGTACCATACGAAATGTCCAACTGTAACTGGGTAACGGGGTACTGTAAGCCAACCAACATACGCCCACTTTTCACCGACGATTTATCCGTGCCAACGTGGTGGATGGTGTGCCCTATTGCTATAACACCATTAAGGCGACAAAAACAAGCTGCTAAAATGGTAGCGCCTGTTAAACAATTTGGCACCGGAGATAATGTGGAGGGACATGATAACGTAAAAAAAACCGCTCAAGTGTAGGTCAGACTCGCGTACCTAGGGTTCCGTAATTCGACAGTATTAGGAATTTTGTCATTTTGTTTACGTTTATTTCTCAACCGCTATATTTTTCCTGTAATCTTTACGTAAGCACATATAGCCATAATTTTTTTCGGTCCATCAGTTTTGGAGATAAGGGGGGGGAGACATACATTTTTTTTGTTTTTCGCAGATGTATTTGTATTATACCGAGAAAAGTTTGTCATTTTGAGAATTAGTCATTTTCAGATCTGGTAATTTTAAGAATTGGTCTTTTGTAGAATTAGTCATTTCTAGAATTGGACATTTTCAGACTTGGGCATTTTGCGAATTGATCCTTTTTTTGCTGTTGGTCATTTCGCGAATTGGGCATTCTTCGCCCTATTGCCTATCGCCCTATTGCGTTGTCGGTTGGTTTTTGGTCTAACGTATAAAAAACATCGACGCACGCGATCCCGTAGCAAACAATGCTTTGAAACATAGCAATCGATAAAAAGGTTAAGAAATACACCATATTTTGTCTCGAGGACTATTACAGTTAACTTTGTGTTTTTGACTTTATGTAAAAATAGAAACATATTCTTTCACTAATTACAGAACTCTAGGAGCGCGACACTTAACATTTTTTGGGCAGGTGCAGTGAAATATAATATTTTTCAGGTGTGCTGACAATTATAGAAGAAAGGGTACATTTTATGATGGATATACTGGAGACATTCCGTAAGTTTCTATTACAAAAAATAAGATACAAATACATAAAAAGAAATCATGCGTTTTCCTAAAACAAAATTAATATGTAGGTAACTTCCTTATATTAAAAAAAACAGTCCAGTGCGGGTAGGTCTTACGCCCTGAGAGTTCCGACCATTCTAATAAGTTAAATGAAATCGTACAGAAAATTACACACCTTATTTTGCAGTTTAAATATTAAATATAATATATCAATTTCACTTAAAAATAAAATTGTTATTATGCGTACTTACCCCGTTCCAGATCTACTAATAATTGAGATGGTATTGTTTACGTGTCGGATGTGACGTAGCCCACCGTAATGGCGTGTTTTAAGGCGATATGCGAAAAAAATACTGGTGTTTCTTTACTGTGTACTTCATGAAATACTCGGAAAATTATAAAAATTTCTGGTATATGCATTTTGACTATTAGGGTTTTGAAATTGGAAAACATGTTTGGATAAATTTTCCTCGATAGAAATAATTGTTGCAATGAGGTCTTCAAACACACTTTTTCTCCTTGTTTGATGAATAGGAACCATATACAGAACTCAAACATATTTTATTAGGTGTGTTTCAACAATATCTAGAGATTTGACATTTGAAATTTTGCTAGCTATTTTAGTTTTTTTAATAAAAATATAAAACAAACTTTTTTCCCTTTTGCCCTGAATCCGCCTCTCTCGCACTGCGCGATTTTTCGCTTGAAGTGACAGTGACAAAAATAAGATTCGCGTAGCCTCTTAATCCAGGTGGACGACAGATGTCAAAAAGCGGAAGCCGCCATTGGAGCGCGCGCGCTTTGCTTCTTCATTGGCTCTCAATGAATGAGGCTTGATTGTGTTGATGGTTGAACCACCATCATGCCGACTTACCATTGCAGCCTTTTAGAGAAAAGGATGCAGCAGTGGACAGCAATGCAAATGGAGGTCTGGAACGGGATAGTTACTAAGTACGCATAATAACGATTTTATTTTCGGGTAAAATTTATATTATTAGAGTGCATTACAATAAAATTAAATTAGCATAAAATTAGCATAAAATGTATGTATTGTGCTAGTATTTCTAAGCTAATATTTTCAGTATACTATTTTTCAGGTGTACTGACGATTGTAGGAGAAAGGGTACCTTCTATGACGGATATACTGGAGACATTCCGTAAGTTTTATATTAAATATAATATATATTTATATAAAAACACTTATTAAAATAATAGTTTCCAGATATATTTCGACATATAGTCGGCTTCAGTGGAATTTGATACAATTTATATATTATTTTAAAATGTCATAAAATGAAGTGAATGATTGACAGACAAATGAGAGACAAAAGAAAAAAAAAATTATAATCATGAAAACTAAAAAGTATATATATATAAATAAATAAATATAAAAATTAATAATCAATCAATAACAAATTATGGTGTTACCCATTACGGTCCGGGTCTTAACAGACAAAGATAAGTGATCATCTACCCGTCTCCACACTTCAATTTAGAGACCTGCCTACTTAGCACATTATAATGTATACGTATATGAAGGGTGTAGTGTATGACACACACACTCCCATATTTCATACTTATATATACCTGTACAAACCGCCATTTGATTCATTATAAATTAATACAGAGCGCATTAAGCGAGACTTATGCGAATATGTGTGTATGATCAAAGTCATCGGAGGTACACCAGGGTACTAAAGGGTGCACGTCCTTCTGCTAATTATAGTGTGAACGAGTTTTCCTCTATGAAGTAGTTGGAGAGACTATAGAGTAGAGTAGTCGAATCTTAAATGCGGCCCCTTTTTAATACTGTCAAATATTGTGCACAACGCGTGGTGGACTAATTCAACGCGAAGAACAGGCGTGGTGGTAATGATACACGCATTATTATATAAAGCATGGTGGTAATTATACATGCAGATTATTATGACTCGACTCCTTATAAAAAGTACCCTGCATAAATAAATAAATAACTATATTAAGACCGGCGCCGGCCCACCAAAGAGTGGAAATAGTGTACTTTTCGTAATGTGTTCCAAAGAGAAATGTGAAAGTTAATAATAAAAGATGACTTTGATGATAAGTGAAAGAATGTGTTTAAATGAAGAATATTTGTTTTTCAAAAAAAAAAAAAAAGTGAAACATAATATGAAACTATGGGAGTGTGTGTGTCATACACTACAAGGGTACAGGGAAAAAGAGATGATAGTCACTAAGACTCTAAGGGACAGAATTTCATATTTTTATGCGGAGTTGACTTTTGACTTTTAATAACAAAACAGTAAGACTCCAAATAGGACAGATTTTGAATTCCGCTGTTTTAAAAGTTCTAATGAATTTGTGACATTCATCTTTTTTCCCCTGTACCCTTCATATATATATATATATAATTATATATATAATGTATATTATGATGTGTTGAGTGGGTAGGTTTTTGAATTGGAGTGTGGAGATGGGTGGATGATTATTTATCTTTGTTATTGATTGATTATTAATTTTTATATTTATTTATTTATATATATATATACTTTTTATTTTTCATGATTATAATTTTTTTT
The DNA here is from genome assembly GCA_934047225.1 of Ypsolopha sequella. Taxonomy (NCBI): domain Eukaryota; kingdom Metazoa; phylum Arthropoda; class Insecta; order Lepidoptera; family Ypsolophidae; genus Ypsolopha; species Ypsolopha sequella. The sequence goes on from OW203987.1 coordinate 21,504,711, forward strand.
TCTTTTGTCTGTCAATCATTCACTTCATTTTGTGACATTTTAAAATAATATATAAATTGTATCAAATTCCACTGAAGCAGACTATAATTATGTCGAAATATATCTGGAAACTATTATTTTAATAAGTGTTTTTATATAAATATATAATATAAACGGAATAAAAAAAACAAATAAGTTATCTTCAATATTTAATTAAATATAATAAAAATATATAGCTCGAGGAATTTTTTTTAAATTTTTTGCCTCACTTGAAATTTGTTTCTAATTCACTCTAATAATGTAAAAAATATAAAATCTAGATCTTACCTAGGTAGGAACCCGCGTGGGTTCCAAACGACTATATAAGTTAACATAACTTGCTTCCGCTTTTTACATGTCGTTAAGACATAATAATATTTCTAAGTAACTAGTCACCTATTTAAAATATTTTGTTTTTTTAGGTGTAGAGAAAGATCTGGGGAACAAGAGATTTGTTCCTCTTCCCAAGAATTTGCCGAGGACGTTCCGTAAGTGTCCATGAAAAAATGTATACCTATATTACACTAGCTTCACCCACGTGGGCTACAGAAAACAAATGACAATTTGTTTTTCAGAAACATGCACTATAAGCGCTCTCACTACCCCTCAATTGAATATACAAACCGAAATCTAGCCGAAAAATATCCCGAACATAACTAGCTAGATTCTCCCGGCTTCCGCGTCGCTGCGAATAACTTTATTAACTAAAGTTGCACAATAACTCACTGTGTTCATTAAGTAATATAGTAGGTATGTGCTTTGCCCGTGACCCCACTTGGGTTTATTCAACTCTGCCCCGTTTTCGACTTTGGCGTTATTTTATTAACACCCCTTATAGCCTATTTGTTGAACAGAGTCACTGCAATGATAATAAAAAATCGTATCCAAATCCGTTCAGTGGTTTCGGAGATGTGCGCGAACAAACAAACAGAAACACGGAAAAGAATTCTAAAAATCGCTGATTTGTGTTCTATTACTCTTCAATGTACTGACACATCGGGTTTTTTCCTTTATTATATGTATTGTTTACATGAATATATGGCAAAACTTGTTAAAAGCTAGAAAAAAAAGCTTTTCAAAAGTTTTATCAAAAGAGCGTTCCCGTTCCAAGCAATTTGCTGAATTTATAAGTACACGGTGAAAAAAAATTATTAATTTTATGATTCCTTCCTACCTAACAATATTATTTTACAATTTTTAACAAAATCTTGTGTAGATAAAAGTAAGCGCTAAATTATGTACGACATACGCTTTTTGACTGTAGAATTTTTTTTAAGTCCTTAGCCTAGTTCCTATAATTATATCGATCGTTTTTGGGTCAGATGACCCGCACCCTTAGTTTGCTAAGATATATAAGATGTAATACAATTTTTTTTTCAGCACTGGAAGTAGTTCTGTAAGAAAAGAGCCTTCCAAAAGTTCTTTAAAAAAAGAGCATTCTAAAAGTTCTTTAAAAAAAAAGATTTCCAAAAGTTCTTTAAAAAAAGAGCGTTCCCGTTCTAAGCAATTTGCTGAAGATGTTCCGTAAGTACTCAATGTAAAAAGTACACAATATACCACCACACTACCTAAAAAAATGGTTACTAACAAAAATATAGATATCAAGGCGTCAAAAAACAAGGCGCTAAAAGACAAACAATCGGCACTCTCTGAATGAATATTGACAATAAATGTGTCTTCTATGTCTGAGTTCTCTAAATATATATTAGAAAGATCATCTATCAATTTGGATAAGATTTTTAAAGTTGTTGGGGTCAGATTAAACTCAGAGAATTTATTTTCATGTTTAATTTATTTATATTTCAAATTTATCGAATTTATTTTATTTATTAAATTTATTTTAGGTAAAAAGGTTTTGAATATTTAAAACAACTTTGTTTATTTAAAACAACCTCAAATAAGTTACAGAGGTCTCATATCAGTACAAGAAGTTCCAAAAAGCATGTTCAAAGTTCTTAAGATCTGATAAAAGATTTACTCAAGTAACTTCCTACAAATAATTGAAGTAAATTTTAAAACTTTTATCAAAATATGAAGGGAAATTGAAAATTTACCGCAAACTTGCATATTAATGAAACACTTAACTTTGCCTTAATATTTGCCTCTATTCCGCACGCAATCCTTTTTAATAATATCTTGCACTTGTAATCAATAACTTTTATAATGTTTTTTTCACAAAACACATGCTTACACTTGGGTTTCAGTGCATTTGGTTTTGATATCATATCGTAGTACAGCACTTTAGACAATTTGCAGTAGAAATCAGTTAAAATAAAACTAATCAGCATGTTAAAACATTGGCACAAGACAAATTCAGGATTGAATCTTGAAATTCGTGCCCAAATCGGGTCATAACATAAGACACTACAAAACCGTTGTAAGACTAATTGCATTAGGTTTAAACAAAAAAGCAATGTCTTATACAGGTTTATATTGAACCCTCTAGCTATATCGAAGGAAACTATTCTACGAGTATGTTTATCCTACTTTCTACTTTCTTAATTTTAATTTTATTTAACGTTCGTTTGTGTTTTTATATTTTGCAACTTATTTTTATAACACAATTATAATTTAAGTTTTAATTTGCCTATTGTATCTATAATTTTAGTTTTAATTTGTCTATTGTTTAATTTGTCTATTTTCTTTGTGTTTCTTTTTCATTAAAGGCTAAGGCTGAAAATCGGCGGCTTTTTGTGTTTTACAAAAAGTCAACGGCCGAGTCTTAGACCGATTTGTCTCTCCTCATGTTATTATATTATAATTTTGTGTTGTGTGTTTTGTGTATTTTGAGACAAGCTTTTATTATTATTATGTTCGAAATAAAAAATATATGTTTTGTTACTTTTGTCTCAATAAAAAATAAAGATATCGACCGTCAAAGTCGGAGGCACGTTGGGAAAAATATTTTTTTTTATTATTAAAATTAAAGTAATTACAACAAAATACTTTTTTGCCCGCCGACCGATTTTATTTGTTCTCTGTCGGAATAATTTGAATTTTGTCGGGACTCTTGACATCATATGAAATGTCGGAACCATCTGGCAACTCTAAGCGTAGGTTAGTCATATATTCGAAATTTGGAAAATATTCCCAATAAATATATGCCAAAAAAAAGTTTTAACGATTCTGCGTTCTATTTGTGATTCTGATTCATATAAGTACTTCAATTCAGCTAGGGGGTTAATTTTCATCCTTAGATCACTTTTTGGTAGTTGGGTTAAAGGGTTTTTCCTTCTTTCACTGTAATTTTTTTCACAAAATCGTGTGATCATGTCTATTAAAGAAGCTGATACATTGTGTACGACCATAGACTAATAAATACAATAGTTTTTAGTATTTGCTAGTCTATGGTACGACGCTATATATTCTGTTGGAACATTTTTTTACGTCCTAAATTAGTTGGTCTGACGACACGTAACGCAAATCTACGCTCGCAAAAACTAAGAAATATAACACGTCAAAATTTTTTTTTTTTAGCTCTGGGATATGTTTTGAAGGAGAAAAGCCTTCGAAAAGTTCTTTAAAAAAGAAGCGTTCCAAAAAATCTTCAAAGAAAAAGCCATACAGAAGCCCTTTAATAAAAGAGTTTGCCAAAAGTTCCATAAAAGAGGAGCGGGAATTATCCAAACAACTTGCTAAAGATGTTTCGTAAGTACACATGGAAAAAAAACTGGTCATGTGCGATTAGGTATCGCGCCCTGAGGGATCAGGACCATTTAAATACGTTAAATTACTTAATGTTTATAAAATATTTTTATAAAATACCGTTTAAGGACCTTTTTATTTTTTATATGTTATATTACACATAAATATATCGCCTAAAACCATTTAATTTAGTATTTATATTTATGTGGAATATAACATACAAAAAATGTAATTACTTTAATAATTTAAACAGAATCTACAAACTTATCATTACCGACATAATGTATGAAACAAAACTGCAAAATTAAGTTTGTTGCGTATTCGGGGAAGTAACCTTAAAATTAAATTGAAGTTTTTAGTATTTGTTGTTTGAAAACAACATAACTATGGCACGTAATAGAACTTACAAATTCCTACGAGTACTTTGGTCTTTGAGATAGAACCCGTAACAAAAATGGTCTAAAAATTACAACTTTTCTTTTATTCTTCTATTCTTTTATTTTTGAAGATAAAAATAAAATATATTTGTACTCTACTCAATTAGTTCTAGACAATGACAGACCACATGCTAGAGAAAGAAAAACAATTTATCCCCCGAAAAATAATTTTGTCACATTTATTATACGACTGCCCCCAAAAAAAGAATGTATTGTCAGAGAATATAAAGTTGTTTTCAGGGTTCATGTATGTATTCTTCTTTATTCCATATATCTTCTAACGCTTTAACCAATTTCGTTGGATGAGGTGTATTAGAATCTCTAAACCATCCGGATTTGCATTGGGTATATAAATAAAAATAAATAATGAAAAATATTAAAAAACGCGACTGCCATAATTTCAACATGAACTTAGTAACGTAAGTGCAGTCGGGGGACATACAAAACAACATATATCCAAAGTAGAGCTGTCCCCTGACTGCACTGGGTGTCGTTACAGGTTTAAGAAAAAAAAATTACAATATATTTTGGTACCATGTCAATAGTTAGTGCGAAAATGTAAAAAATGGGAAGAAAAACAAAATAAATATAAAACACGAATATGCACCGCATGGATTGAACCCACGACCTCTGGGTTAGCAGGGGAGCGTTCTACTACAAAACATTTAAGCCAAAAGACAAAGTTGAATGAAACATTGAAAACAGAAATAAATGTATATACAACTGCATTTCTAAGCGTTTTCTACACTGAGCCGCAAACTTCCAAAGTATTGGAATTAGCTTTATAAAATAAAGACTGTAGACAATTTCATATTGCTTAAATAAAAGTCAAATAAGTACAAGTTTATGAAGTTTATTTTAAATAAAAGTAGAATAAGTAAAAAACTTAAAAATTAAAATTTTTTGAAAAATGTGCTATAGTATCAAATAATATGCAATTTTCACACATTTTATTATTTCGTATTGCCACCACGAGCTGTTAATACAGCTGTTATACGGTTTGACATGCTTTCCACTAGATTTCTGAGCTGAAGAGTGTACCAGAATTCTGGCAATGTTAGACTGACAATAGTCGGGCGCAGTCAGCGTTATACAGCGAGAACTAAAAGTGTGTCGCTATTAATTGTTCAAAGAGTGCTCCAGCGATTTTAAGAGACTGGATTCAATATTCATAGACCAGGAACAGGCCGAACAAGGTGCACAACAGCGCGGGAGGATTATAATGAGCGTTTTTCCTTATGTCAAATTTAGTGTTAAATTAGATTCCTAGATGGCACTGTCGTATTCTTTAGCAACAGAATCAAAGCAAAATTTGAACGGATTCCAAACAAACTTTGACATTGATTGCTACGAAACACATTTTATCAATGGTGACATGGACAGCGCCATCTGGAGGAAACCTAAGAACTAAGAAAAAAAAAACAACGAGAAAAACGCTCATTATTCATAAAATCATTTATGAATTCAATATTTCATGTGAAAACCTTATGCCCTTTAAAGGGTTAAGCTATTTTTCCATTTTGCCCGAAGTACGGCCATATCATGTTTGGACGGAAAGCGGAAAGCGGGTGTACCAAATGTGGACTTGCATTTTACAGTTCACACTTGCGAACATCTCTGACACCTACTCGGGATTCATGTCGTGACGATATATTTATGTTTCATCATTTGGTAAAGACATTTGCTAAAAGCAAAATAATATATTTAATATTGTATTCCTCATTTTATTAAAATTATTTAAAATCATACATTGACTCTGTCAATTTAGTTTTCAATATACATTTTGACATTTCAATTACACATATTATGGATAGTGCGACAAGGCCCTTTTGGCGCGTGGTTTGGTCGTGGCATAGACTAGGTATTACTACGTATAGACTAGCAGTTCCCATACATCAGTTTGAAGCCACAAAAAAGGTGTAACATTCTAACGAAATCTAGATGGCGTTGCTAAATCTTCTAACGAACACCATGCTAAAAAAGACCGATTGGTGACGCTAGTGGCACAGCGATGTCACGTAAAATAAAAATAATTCCCACTTCGATAATAGATGGCGCTGAAATATTCACTGTTAGTGTTGCCAACTTAGCGCCATCGAGTTTTTCTAAGCAAAGCTATTACAGCCACATGTTTACTTGGTAAGTTGACAGTTTACTTGCAGCCAATTAAACAAATTATGCTTTTTTGCAACACTTGGCAACACGTATTGTCGTAAGGGCGCGTAAAAAATTTGCTACGCCTTGATGTATGGGAGTTGTCGATCGTAGTAATACTTAGTCTATGGTCGTGGTCAAAAACGGAACTAACGGTGGTGTCCTATCCGTTGTTTCACAGCTGCGCCCTTCTATCACTCATCTACGCGCCAAAAATCCTTGTAGCATTGTAAGATCATGGGATGGGAGCCTTTTATTTTTTGACTATTTTTTTCAAACAAGTCAATATAAATTGTGAACAAAACATTTTTTGTCTCGCCATCTTTCATTATCAGGTTCGAAAATAATAAGCTAACTATAAGGTCTTTACATATGAAATTGCCGTTTTCTATTGAGAATTTGAAGGAAACTCAATTTTCAGTACTAACGTATTTGCATTTTTTTTTAGGAATGACAAATCAAAATTATGTAATTTGATTTGTGTATGAATGAAACAGCGACATTAATTTAGTTTTTGAAAAGTGTCAGCTGTAAAAAATTATTACGAATCTTATCATGGAAATGGATGGCATTTAAGACGAACTGTTTTTGAAGATTTTATTTTTATAATCAAACTGAAAATAAAAACAAAATTTAATACGTAGATATAAAACCTTGAAATCAACTTTCAAACAAATCATTGAAATATCTATTGAATTACAGGAATTATTAACATTATTAAAATGTATCTGTAAGAAAACTTCAGCAATTTCATAGGTAAGGACCTATTATTTTCGGCGTCAAGTGTAAATCTGCTGAACACTCATAATGCATAAATGAATCACTAGTTAAATAGGTCCTCTAAAAAGGCCGTTTTGCATGAATCACATTATGATTATGTTCTAATGCCGTCTCTTTTGCACGCGTGAAAAAGCTCTGACTCTATCCTACTTTTAAATCATTTTACGATTCACCCAAGTCGGCCTTCTTAGATCCCCAGGTAGTTAACCGAACAAAAATAGTAAAAGCTTTATATATTATCTAAAAATTAAATTGCAAACTACCCCTTGAAAGTAAGCTTTCGTTGCCGAGATCTAAAAAATGTTGAGTAATAACTACCATTTATTTCTCAGAAACTATATTATTATACTATTTGTATTTTATTCAACATTTTTTATGCTTTTCTATACAAGAACGAACCACCTGCAAAATAGTGTAATGGAATGTACCTTAGCTTGTACCACACGAAATTGGACTTTTATTTTGGTTCTCATCGTTGATATGCTTGGTCGCACCTCGTCTTAAACCAAAGTGATATGGGATTTTTTAAAGTTTCGTGAAAGTGAGTCCTTTCACAGCATCAACGCAATTTGTTTCCTCTAGTATGTTACATATGATATTTTTCCAAGTAGAAGGAGTGAAATCATATTTTGCTCCCACTTTACAGGATTCATATTCCTGAGTAGGTGAATGAAATTCATCTTTTTCAGGGATGGAAAAAAGGCGGCAAAAAGAAAACGTTCGAAAAGTTCTATAAAAAAAGAGCGTTCCCGTTCCAAGCAATTCGCTGAAGATGTTCCGTAAGTTTTCAATGGAAAAAAGTATACTCATAATATAATAGAACATTATTAATTAAATGGTTTCTTGAAGATTTTCCTTGAAGTTGTGTTCATTAAAAAAGCCGTACGACGTACGCTTGATGACTATTTTGACTTTCTTTACGTTCCCATTATTATTTCGAACATTTGTTGGTCTGATGGCTAGGGTTGCCAACTCTCGGAGGAACCAACCCCGGAGATTTGAACAAATCGGTGGGCAATTGAATGAAAGTCGGTAATATTTGTTATTTTTAATTTGCTTTGTTTTTTAGAAGCATCATTCATATTTGATATAAAAAAATCAAAATTTATTTCGTCATTAAGTTATTTATTTCGCGCGATTTATCTATTTCGTTAATGACAATTATTTTATTTTAGAAAATCCGGAGAATTTATTGCATCCCGGGAGCTCGGGAGGTTGAACAATATTCCCGGAGTCTCCCGGGCATTCCGGGAGGGTTGGGAACCCTGATGGCCCGTAGCGCAAGTCGTAGAATACATCAACACTCGCAAAAAGTAAGAGATATAACATGTATTACCAAAAAATAAATATTATTTTTCAGCTCTGGAACATGTTCTGTTAGCAAAGAGCCTTCCAAAAGTTCTTTAAAAAAAAAGATTTCCAAAAGTTCATTAAAAAAAGAACTTTCCAAAAGTTCTTTGAATAAAAAGGTTTCCAAAAGTTCTTTAAAAAAAGAGCGTTCCTGTTCCAAGCAATTCGCTGAAGACGTTCCGTAAGTACTCAATGAAAAAATGTACACTCAATAGAAATTTATTAATTTAATGGTACAAATTGTAAATTTTTTAATAAAATAATGTGTAGATTGAAGAAGCCGGTACGTTATGAAAGACTTACCTTATTATACATCAATTAGGTACCTTAAACCAACCCTATGTCGTCCCTCTAACATTTCGTCAGGCTCAATAGATCAACTCTACGTTCTTCTCTCACCTGTGTTGCGATCACATTTACCGATTTTCTTACTTTTTCCACATTGTCGCTTTTTCTTTTATTTTATTAATTTCTAAATCTTAATAAAAATGTTAGTACTTTAGCACTAACACTAACACTTTAACACACACACTAACATTAGCACTAACACTTTCTATTAAGATTTAAGTAGTCTTTTTAATAGATAATCTATTTATTAGATGGTCTATTTAGATCTTTAACTGGTGATGTGAACTCTCACAGGCCGGGTGGACCAAGCGAAATGTACCTAATTTTACCACTATTTCCGCGTGTATCATGTTTCTACGTCTCAGTAGCTTCACCGATAAGTACTTGGAGAAGCGTCGTCGGCCTCCTCTTCTGGTGGTACTGGTGGGGCGAACCAACCTGCAGCGTTATGCGCCATTGTCCCGAGCTCTGCGAACGCTCAACGAAGTGGCACGGGTTCTGTTTTGCTAGCCCTCTGAGTGAACTCACTAAAATAACATTGTGTTTTCTCTCATATGGCAAATGTGCTTTGTAAATAAAATTTATGTTAGCATTAAGTTATTGTTTATATTTTTCTAAAGTGTTTGTTTAGTGTTGTTATTATTATTTTTATTTTCTTTATATTTCTCATTTTTCTTTTTTTATGTGCATGTATAGCCTTGCTTTGTTTTTGTTTACGCTATCGTTTTGAGTGCAAACTTGTAAAGATAGATGTAAGAAGGAAAATAAATAAATAAAATAAATAAATAAAAAGTTTTTTAAAATAGGACCCCACGTCACCAGTAACGTTACGTAAAAACCATATCACCAGTTAAAGGTTAAAGTCCTGCGACAGCTTCCGTATATCAGTACACTTGATAGACTGAACCTTTTCTGACATCCCATAATTATTTAAATCATTTGTTGGTCTGACGACCAGTAGCGCATGTCATAACATCATCGAAATAATTATTATTTCGATGCATAACATATATAGGTATAAAACATCATAAAAACCAAGATATGTACATAACATGTATTGCAATTTTTTTTTCAGCGCTGGAAGTAGTTCTGTGAGGAAAGAAAATTCCAAAAGTTCTTTAAAAAAAAATATTTCCAAAAGTTGTTTAAAAAAAGAACGTTCCTGTTCCAGGCATTCTAAAGACGATCCGTAAGTACATAATGCAAAAGGTACACTAATAGTATATAGAAAATTTACCAAAATTTTGTGTACATTGAAGGATCCTGTATACTAAGACATCTGCTTGACAGACAAAAGAAACTAAGATCATGTAAGCCTGACTAATTATCTCATAAAATAAAATTTAATATCTAACAAATAATTTTTGCTGTCGTAATTTTTGCATTTTTAGGTTTCATATTTAAATCATTTTGCAGGAAGCAAAGCGTTTTGTACCCTCTCTGTAGGTCAATAATGATTTTAATTGCTACCTATATATCGCTCATATTCTGCAGGTCAATAATGACCTTTTTTAAGTAGGCGGAATGAAAAAACATGATTTTTCAGCTGCGGAAAGGGTTCTGGAAGAAAAGAGCATCACAGATGTTCTGGAAGAAAAAAGCGTTTCTACCAATATCCGTAAGTACACAAAGATATAAAATTATTAAAAATAAAATAATTGAATACAAATTAATTAACATTATGTGTTTCACCAATCGATTTATATGACTTCGCATTTCACCTACAGTATACTTGCAGGTACTTATATAGAAACGCGTATGTATGTAGAATCAATGTTTATTGCCATATTTAGGGTTCCATACATCATAATGGAAAAACGAAACTCTTATTTGTCACTTTGTTGTCCATCTGTCTGTCTGTCCGTGTTTCAAAGCCCTTGCTCTCAGGAACCGCTTAGGGTATCAAGTTGAAATAAATAATAAATAAAATGGGTATATACAACGTGTAACAGAAAGGTGTAACCATATTTGAAGTTATTCAGTCAATGGTATAGCACAACTTTTACTATGGAGCCAACCCTGAAATCTCAAAAAAGAAATCTGCCCTTCCATACATTTCGGCCGAGCGGCATTGCATTTTTCTATGAAATAGTTAATTTTTTTTTTCGAAATACAGGGTTTGTTCCATAGTAAAAGTTGTTCTGTACCATTGAATGAATAAGCTCTTCAAATATGGTTACACTTTTCTGTTACACGTTGTATAGCCTCATAATTATGAAATGAAAATAATAATGAAATTTAACTTTATTATTATAGTAGTTTATGCTACAAGGGTAATAAGATACGAAGACGATTTATTATTAAACCTAACCGAGTAATTTATTTCTCTTACGCCCGTGTATCATACTACGTTTTTCAATGCATAGTGTGAGGAAATAAAACAAATATAATCATGTGAACTTTAAATTATGATAAGCTTAAAAGAACTGTATCCAAAGCCGTTAAACAGTGGAAAAAAAGTGCAAAATTTATGGTACACAGGAAAAGCTGCAGGTTAGCCAACCATTGTAAATAAATAAAATGATCTTGACGGACAACAAAGTGATCCAATAAGAGTTCCGCCTTTTCATTTTGAGATACAGAACCCTTAAAACAAAATGCATACTCGAAACTTACTCAATCGAGTGATTGATGGTGTATGTGTATGTCGAATAAATCGATGAAACCGGTAGCGTGACGATTTCTGACAAATATATTAGTGGAACAACGTATCAAGAAGTTTTAGTATCTTTTCAATTATTAACTCGATTGACACTTATTTCTTCAATATAAAATAAAATAAAAATAAAAATAGCCTTTAATTCCCAAAAAAAAGTTACATTAAAATAAGTTTCACATTTTTTTATATTTCATGCATGCATTATGTATCAATAAAAAGAAAATTAACAATGTATTATATTATATCATGGTTTCATTTAATTCATATTAGATTACAAAAAATAAATTAAAATAATAATGTCAAAGAAAAAATTTATAATAATATCACAATTAAATAGTCAGTCTTTGGGTATCCATTGCTGGATGTAGGCCTCCTCCAGCCTATACCAATCGGGTCTGGATTGTGCCATGCGTAGCCAGGTCCTGCCAGCGGTAGCCACGAGATCATCTCTCCAGCTAAATATAGAACAATCTTTATTACGTACCTAACCCGTTTTTTCGGGAAACGTCTAAAGCTGTGTATCCATTTGACCAGCCTCAGGCCGAGCAGCCTCGACTTGAGGTTGCTCACCCTGAGGCAGATGCCGAGGCACGCTGCAGCTCCAGAGGCGAAGCGAGCTAGTTTCTTTTAGAATAAAATGGCGTCAGACGCGCATATTTTCTGCTTTTTTATTAGTCATTGGCAGAAGTAAAAAAATATATTAGATAAATACTTTTTATTTTTTGGATTCCAGAAAACACGATAATTCTCGTATGATTTTATTGAAGTCTCCTTGTAGCCGTTCACTGCAACCTGAGGTGACACGTTCATCTGGGAAGTTACATTGAGCGCGACAAACACCCATGAAAAATGACTTAGCCCGAAGCGACGATTTGCCATGACGCGGCGGCGCCGGCGTCTCCACTTGAGCTGCTGCGTGTCGAGGCATTGCTTCAACCCGCAGCTGCCTCTAGTAGATATGCAGCTTATTAAGGGCTGTACCCAAGCAAATAAAGTTTAAATTTCGACTGACACCAAAAGGTTTATTTTGAATAATATTTTTGGCCTCACGGTGCATCCACACCGTGTTATTATTTGTGGAGCAACGTAACATAACAATAAGTAACTTCGTATAACTTATGTGCCTTCTTGTTGAATGTTGTCCATCACATACATACTAACAGTAACATAAAGTAACAAAACGAAATTTTGGAAACAAGTCAATATACAAGGTGACTTTTTGATCATCGTCCAAATTCATACTGGAGCCTTGATAAGTGATCAGCATCATAAATCGATAACAATTTTTGTGAAATTCGTAGAATGAAATTTCTACTTCCCATAGTAATTCACTTCCGGTCCTGAGTGAATCGCTAATGGAGAGTCGAAATATAATTTTATGAATTTTACAAAAATCGTTATTGGTTCATGATGCTGGTCACTTACCAAGGCTCAAGTATGAATTTGGACGATGTTTACAAATTCAACTTGTACATTTTTTTTTGTAACTTTTAGCAAGAAGCCATCTTTGCTAGCTTGCCTCGCGGCCTTACCTCCACTGTCAACAATTATTTCATATTGCTGGGCTGAAGTAACGTTGAGCAACATTCTGCAACAAATGTTACTGCAAGTACATATCACATAATGTATAGCTATAACGTATCACATAAAGACCGTTTTTAAAAGTTGGGAAACGTTTCGTAGCACAGCCATCATGTAAATATTGACAATAAATAACTTTTTGAGATAAGATGTTTCCAACTAACACTCGGAACGTTGCTGTACAAAAAGTAGCTGCGGTAATACTTTATATTCTCTGACTGCGGTGTGGATGCACCTTAACAATATTAACCGATTTTCTATTAAATATCTAATTGGGATTGCTCCTATACAATCTTTGAGCTGTGCCGCTCAAAGAAATAATTTTGTTCCTGAGTAACATTATACGTTTTATACGCCCTTAGAGAAAATGCTTAAAATACGGTTCATGGATGTTTTAAGCGAGTTCAGAGGCCGAGTTCTGATTTTGATATTTTTCGTCATTTACTTTTAATATCTGTCAAAAAAATCAGTATAAAAATGAATCATCTGTCACTTTGACATCTCTCACTAAATCTATACTAAAAAAACATTTGTATAACAAGGAAATATGTATATACAGGTTGCTTGGAAATTCGACCTATTCCTTGAAATACTAGAGATAATTTCCAACATATATTGCCTATCAACTAACAACTTGTCTAACAAAAATAACAAATAAGTGCCGAGAAAGGAGTAGTTACTTTTTAATTATTTGTTTTTGGTAACCAGTCTGAAAGTTTGAAAAATATCTTAAAAACCTCCATAACCCGGAGACCATTCATTTTCGACTCCCCGTTGATAGAGCTCAATTTGTTGTAAATACTCCTTTCAAGGAATAGGTCGAATTTCCAAGCACCCTGTATAGGGCAGGTAAAGAAATTACACGATGGTAGTAAGATAACGAGGACGTCTATGTCCACGTTCTCCTACTAAACTCCGGCCGTTCATTCGAGAGAGTGGTGACGTTTGCAAATGCCAGGGGATAAAACCTTTTTTTTACTGTTTTGCATTTCAATATTTTATATTTATCATGATGATTTTAGGGTAGATTGTATATCGTTAAAAGGTTCCATTTGTTAATAAAAAGTATTTTTGTCGTATATATTTTCCACTTCCTAGTACAAAACTTAATGAATCAGCTGACTCAATTTCTACGTAAAAGTTAAAAAAAAGCGCAAAAAATATTATTTTTGGCGAAAAGTTGTCTATTAGCGATACTGTCAAGTTATTTCTGTCAAATCAGCAATCATAATGCCTGCAGTATGAATCCTCGACTTTTTGAATCGACATTTCAGAAAAAGGTTTATAATATCTGCGGTGTAAGGCAGTGTTGTCGTATTATAAAACTGATATACCTTACCAAATAATAAGATCGTATATATATTCTATTCCAGGGTTTTTATTTATAAAAAAAGTTTAAATAATCATGATTTGGATTTATTTCGTCCCATTTGTTGTACCGTTGATATGTTTTTAACGTGCCTTTATTTATTTTTGTCGTGAAGAAGCTCTTGTTGACTTGTAGTATTTTTTCGAGATATCGCCACACTCCATCTGTCATCATTCTCTCGAATTAACGGCAGCAGTTTACGTAGTAAGACAAAATAGGACAACAAAGTAACACCCTTATTTTCGTGTTTGCTCCCACTCTGCAGATTTTCAATGACACATTTTTGAGGGTGTAAAATTAAAAATGATATTTTTCAGGTGTGATGAAAGTTATCGAAACCGGGGTACCTTCTATGACGGATATACTGGGGGCGTTCCGTAAGTTCCTGTAATAAAAACAAAAGTAGTAAACCAAACAATTTAAAACAAATCCAATTAAGTTAATATTATTTAATGGTTTCACCAAGTATCAAGAATTTTATCCGAGGATATCCCAAAAAAAGTTACATTACCCTTTGTTAACCTATTAACTTTAACTAATTGTTAATTAAACGACATTAAACACACAATAAAACATCAATGTAAGTACCTATATGATATCAACTCAAAAGTACCTAGAATAGAAAAGCTTGTATGACTAGATGGATAGATGTGGAAGAGGCAAAAGAGGTGTGTCTGGATCGTAGCAGATGGAAACCTGTACACTCTGCCTACCCCTCTGGGAGACAGGCGTGAGTATATATATGTATGTGTGAATTGTGTGTTATTGACTTTGGTTTGACTTTTTTTGGTCGATATTTATACAGCTTTTTGTTTTAAGAGCGTTTACGCCTTCCAGTGCTCTTTGGCAGTTAAGAAGCCCCTGTACGCCTGGTTTTTTCTTAAGATTCATACAAAATATAACAACTGATTGTGAAGTCAACAGCTTATTTTCTTCATATTTTTTTCATGAGTATTATCTAGTGACATCTGACTGCGTCTCTATACAGCCCAAAAAGCAAAATTTAATGAAACACCATCATAATAGCTGACAGGAGATCGTGAATATTGCCTCGTTTTTACGCAAAGTTTAGTAAGTTGTTTAATTTTTACCTATACTGGAAATTAAAAAAAAAGGGAAATGCAGTCGTCGTTCATGTAAAGAAGACTATGTTTATACACTTTTCTATAAATAAACAGTTACCGTTGCATGGAAAACTGTTTTTACCTGAAACCGTTTCACAAATTTGGCGCTTATTGAATATCTTGCCACCTTTCACCTCTTTAAAATTGAACAATAGCCGTCTTTGGGATATTTGTTGGTCGTTGGAGCGTCGTTGTGTGACTTGTGCGCTTGCTCTCCCTGCGTAACTCCGCGTCGCCGACGACGCTGCCCTCGCACTGCGTGTGATCCGCTCAGGGGATCTAAAAAGGCCGACTTGGGTGAGGACCACGCCCTCTAAAAAGGCTACTTTGGATGAATCATATTATGCTCTTTTGCACGCATGAAGAAACTCTGACTCTATCCTACTTTCAAATCATTTCATGATTAACCCAAGTTGGCCTTTTTAGGTCCCCATTACAGTGGAGACCGCATCAAGTAAGACACATTGGACTTTGTACCTATCTTATATTCTTCTCTGTAGGGGCTAATGTCGTACTGCAAGTGTATGTGATGTGGTTTCCACTGTACATGTGTACCCTTATTATCGATCGACGTGATTTTTTGCATTGTACTGGAAAGTGACATAGGCTTTAATTTTTATACCACGGAATACTGCAAACTAAATAAGCGCGGGCGAAGCCGCAGGCAAACGAAGTCTACAACAAATAACTTAATTAATAATGAGTTGACTTTGATTGATAAAGCCTAATTCATACTGGAAACTCGGAAAGCAGACAGGACCAAGGTCCAATTACCTTTTTCGCAAAATACGAAAAATATTATTTGTGGCCCTATACATGTTTAATAACAACCCCGACTCAATTACTAATAGAAAGGCAAATTTTATTTGCGTTTTTAAAAAACATTGGATTTAAGTAGAATCCCTTCATATTTCTATTACCTATCCTAAAAAAAAAAACAGGTTGAGGCGATATGCGAAAAAAATAAGGGTTTTTCCTTTATGTGTTTTTCATGAAATACCCGGAAAATGTTTATAAATTTCTGGTATATGCATTTTCACTATATAATCTAGGGTTTTGAAATTGGAAAACAGGTTTGGATAAATTTTCCTCTATAGAAATAATTGTTGAAATGAGGTCTTCAAACACACTTTTTCTCCTCGTTTGACGAATAGGAAGCATATACAGAATATTAGGTGTGTTTCAACAATATCTAGAGATTTGATATTTGAAATTTTACTATCTATTTTAGTTTTTTTTTATAAAAATATAAAACCAACTTTTTTCCCTTTTGCCCTGAATCCGCCCCTCTCGCACTGCAAAATGTTCCGCTTGGAGTGACAGTGACAAAAATAAAATTCGCATAGCCTCTTAACCGCGTTCTTAAAACGAACGTTTGAAAACAAAAAAAAAGAGGATGGAAACCATGTATTGTTTATAAGTAGAATCTATAGATAAAAGATCAATATATCATATATTTTTTTCAATACAAGGAGAGTCCGAATATCTTCAAACGAATCATCGAAAGTCTGGCGTTGTTCATGCTCTAAGCTCATGTACAGTCTTAAACCTTGTTACTGATTGATGATCACTTACAAGCATATAACCAACTTAATTTTTTATTTTTGGCTAAGAGCGGTTTAGCAGCCGGATTGTGAAAAATCCGCCTTTTTCTAATTAATCGAAACAGAACACTTATATTAAAAATTTACTCAATAGTTCCTCAACAAAACCTTATTACCTATGTATTGTATACAGTGGAGACCACATCAAGCTACACACTTGCAGTACGACATTAGCCCCTACAGAGAACAATATAAGATAGGTACAAAGTCCAATGTGTCTTACTTGATGCGGTCTCCACTGTACACTGTCATCGAAAAAATTTCTATCGGTTTCTGTAAACTAAAATTTTAACAATTCTAATTTACAGAAACCTTGCGATGACATTTTACACAAAACATAGGTAATAATAATAAGGTTTTGTTGAGGAACTATTGAGTAAATTTTGAATAAAAGTTTTCTGTTTCCATTAATTAGAAAAAGGCGGGCTTTTCAGAATCCGGCTACTAATCTGCTAAACCGCCCAATGCTCTAAGCCAGTGGTCTCCAAACTTTTTTGCCTAAGGGCCGCACTGATTCTACTAAGTCCCGAGGACCAAGTCTATAATACCTCATGATTCCAAGATACTGTATAAGTGCGCGCCAATCTTTTAGTCGCCTCTGATTGAGTTACGAGTGCAAGCTTGCGCAGGTACAGTCAAGGAAACAATAATATGAACGGTTGATTATTAAATGTTTACTATAAGTGGGAAGGTGTACTTGTTGTACCTACCTATTTAATATATATTAGTATTTTAGTGCAATCTTAACTGTTTAATTAAAACAAATTAATATAAACACTATTTTCCTACATTGTCGCCTTAAAACGCTATAACGACCGCGAGGCATAACAACAACAATAAACTTTAACAAACTAAATCAACAAAACAACAAATAAAGGCAACACAAACAGATTCAACGATTAACTTAACGAATCATAGAATTTTTTCCACGAACGTACTTTTCATGCAACGCGCGCGTGTGTAGTGTACGGACGTAGCACTAACACTAACGCATAGTGTTGACACCTGCCGAACGGCGAGCGGGGGGTATGGTGCGGCATGCAGGCGGGTGTGCTCCGCGCCCTCGCTCCTGTAACGTCCCCCTGACACCGTTAAACGGCTAATGCGTCGATTCTTGGGGCTAGCTTCAGAGGCGACTAAAAGATTGGCGCGCACTGTAGTTTTGACGCGCAAATTTTCGTATTGGGACTAGCCGGTCAGTGAGATATCTATTGTGCAGGGCGCAGGAGTGTACTCCGCTCCGTTCGCAATTTCGGTTGGTACTTCGGGCAACATTAACCATTGCGAAGGAGTTAACCGCAGCGCGTGCTGTGCGCAGACCTTGAAATAGAGTTGTAAATAACATTCTAATAATAACGCTACTTTTAGATAAATACGCATAATAACGAGTTGTGAATCTTGATCCTATTATTATAAATATATAAATCTATTGTAATGAATCTATTATATACAAGGTGACTTTTTGATCATCGTCCAAATTTATACTGGAGGCTTAATAAGTGATCAGTATCTTGGATCATTAACAATTTTTGTAAAATTCGTAAAATGAAATTTCGGCTTCCCATAGAAATTCAGTTCCAGTCCCGAGTGAATCACTATGGGGAGTCGAAATTTTATTTTACGAATTTCACCAAAATTGTTATTGATCCATGATACTGATCACTTACCAAGCCACCAGTATGAATTTGGACGATGATCAAAAAGTCACCTTGTATATATAGCATCACGTTAATATTATACGAGTACGTTTGTGATTTTGAAATAAACTATAGCGGGATAGAAACTGGGCATGTCCCGCCAGCGACCACCGCGGGCCAAATTGATGCTGCTCGCGGGCCGGTCTTGGCCCGCGGGCCGTAGTTTGGAGACGCCTGCTCTAAGCTAAAGTCAAAGGCGTAAACGCTCTTAAGGGCACCGTGTTCGCCAGAACTCCTAATAGCCGCTCTTTGCTGATAAAGAAACTATAAAATTATAATTCAAACGTTTATGTGTAACTTATACCATAATCGACATAATAAACTTTTCTACAATTCCTATGTGTAAACTAGTTTATAAATGTCTCTTTACAATGCGACAAGGTTCTTTTGGCACGTGCATGACATTGAAGCAGATTCTGAAGGGTTTAATAAAGTGCGACAGAACCTAAATTAATTCAGAAAAATTTAGTTATACATTTATAAATTATTAAAAAAAAACTTTATTATAAATTATTTATACATACGGCTTGAATTTATACATACGGCTTACATACGGCGAATCACGTGTGATTGTTGTTTACTATATGCCAACCGTTTCACCGATACAATTTCGGCATTATCAAGGCGAGTGTCGTCCTAAGAATAAGTTTATTATAATTGATTCCACATATATTTCGACTTTTTGTCGGCATATGTGAAATATAAAAATAAAACAATAATAATAAATATATAAAAATCTATCGTCACGACATAAATCCCCAAAAGGATGTAAGATGTGTACCAAGTGTGAATTATGAAATGCAAGTTACAGTCCACACTCGGTACACCCGCGTTTCACCAACGATTATTTCGTCCCAAAGTGATGAGTGGTTAGCTCTATCGCTGTACTTCGGGCACAAATACACACTTTTTAGGGCATGCAGATTTCCTTACGATTTCCTTCACCATTCAGCAAGTGGTAAGTAAGAACAAATACTATGCAAATAAACTCCTAAAAAGTCATTAATGCATGCCCGACCGGGGATCGAACCTGGATCTCAAGATTGAGAGGCCAGCGTTCTACGCTAACCTACCGCTGCTCACAAAAAAAAATTACATGAAAAAAATTACATAGTTAAACGTCATATAATGGCAGAATGACGAGAATTATTGTCAGTCCGACAATGTGTACAAGTGAAGTTTTAAAATTTAACTTTTTCTTGTTTTTGTTGTATGGAGTTGAGTAGATAACAATTTATTTATGTCTGCTTGGTGAGACCTGAACCGTAATGGCTAACAAGCAAACAAATATAGGTATTCTCCGATTTTTAGGCAAATTTAAGTTTTGACAGCACTTAAACTAAAATTAAAGCCTTCAGAATCTGCTTCATTAAAAGAATGGCTTGCAACTTTATTTATTACCCGCCAGCACAATGAGTCCAATGGCTATGACATTATATGTTGGCTCATTGGCCTCTTTTTCTTGGACGCGTAATACTAACTATCACGCAGCGAAACAAATTAGTGTGTTTTAACTAATACTGAAATATTTTGTAGACAAAAAAAAGTACTGGATTTAAGAAGAATCCCTTCATATTTCTATTACCTATTTTAAGAAAAAAAATTTAAGTTGATCTCTTAACCGCGTTATTGAAACGAACGTTTGAAAAAAAAAGAGGGTGGAATACTTTTTTTTTACAAATCTTAAATCTTAATACATTGTTTATAAGTAGAATCCTTAGATAAAAGATGAATAAATCAAATATATTTTTTTCAATACAAGCAGAGTCCGAATTTCTTCAAACGAATCCTCGAAAGTCTGGTGTTGTTCAAACTCTAAGCTCATGTACAGTCTTAAGGCGCTACGGAAAAAAAATCGACACTTTTAGAACTTGCATATCTACTTCAGTAAAGAAAGTATTATTTTGACAAAATAGAATATTATTTTTGGAATATTTTTCTAGGGATCTGTTAAACAGAAACGTGATTTGAGAAATTCGGCTCGATAAAAATATTTATTGAAATGAGGCCCCTTTCGACACCATTTCTCCTGGTTTGACAATTTGGAATGACAAATGAACTATGATTATATTTTATTAGATGGGTTTTAACAGTATTTAGGACCTGGTTAAACGAAATTTTGATAGCAACTATAGTACATTTTATATTAATCAAAAACTACTACTTTTCCTCGAATCCATCCCTCTCGCACTGAAGGTTTTTTCGCATATAGAGTAACAGGGACGCTAAAACATTTACATATCGCCTTAACAGGGGGGCGCAGCTGTGAAACGAGGGTTACGTTTTATTAGGAAAGCGGCGTTAGTTCCGATTTTGGACACGACTAATCCACGCGCTAAAAGAGCCTTGACGCACTGTACTACGAATATCATAATGGATCATTACCTATGAAATTGCCGAAATTGTCTTACAGATTCATGAGTTCATAATTTCTATAATTCAATAGCTTTTTCCATTGTTTGTTTTTGTTTGAAAGTTGTTTTCAAGGTTTTACAAGGTCAGCTTGATATCTAAAATTTAATTTTCAAAAACATTTCGTCCTAAATTCCATTCCCTTCCATGATAAGATTCGTAATCATTTTTTTACAGCACAAACTTTACAAAAATAGCTTTATGTTGTCTCGTTTATACACAAAGAAATATATAAAATTTGGATTCGTCATTCCTAAAAAAATGCAAAAATGTTAGTACTGTAAATTGAGTTTCCTTCAAATACTCCATAGCAAACGACAATTTCATAGGTAATGACCTAATAACAGTTTGTATCGTCATTGTTAAAAAATGATATCAGCTGGAGAAAATACATATTTTGCCCCCGCCAACAATTACACTTTTCTGACTAGTGAAACATTTTTTTTCAGATGTGACCAGTGTTCTGGAAGACATGACCATTACTCTTGTAACGAATCTGCTGACCAAGTTCCGTAAGCCCTCTTCTCTCAATAATAATTAATACCTATATAAAGTAGATAAATAATAGTAGTTTATACTACAAGGGCGCAAAGGAATAAATTACGAGGACGATTTAAAACACGAGCATAGCGAGTGTTTTAAACGTAACCGAGTAATTTATTGCTTTTACGCCCGTGTATCATACTACGTTTTTCAATGCATAGTGTGAGGAAATGAAAACAAATATAATCTTGTGAACTTTAAATTATAATTGGCTCAAAAGGACTGTATCCAGAGCCGTTAAACAGTGGAAAAAAAATATAACATCTATGGTACACAGGAAAGTCTACAGGTTAGCCAACCATTGTAAATAAATTAAAAAAATAATAATAATAAAGCCCTAGGGCAAAATAATCGACTTTTTGTTCGGTTTTGATGCATAAAAAGTGGGCCTTTACGAGCACATGAATTGAAAATGAATAAATGAACGAATGAATGAATGAATTTACACTTTATTGTACACAAAAGACATATAAAAGAAAACAGAGTATTGAAAACATAATTTTGTACAAAGGTGGACTTATCAATTAAAGCGATTTCTTCCAGCCAACCTTTGGGTGGTGTAGAAATAGTCACTAAAAAAGTAAAATAGGGGGATAGATGTAATAGATAGAGTAAATTAAATGAAAATCAATAAAGTGTAAATACAAATAATCGACCAAATTAAACTTAATTTTGATAGATATCATAGACTTACATAAACAAATATACAAGAATATATTAATAAATACATCTATAATATATATATATATATATTAATATATATTAATGTATATACATAATAAATACATAATAATAATAAAAATAAACTCAAGATATATTTCGGGCCCCACTGGGCCCGGCATCACTTGAGATAATGATTTTTAGGGTCCCGTACCCAAAGGGTAACCAACGGGACCCTATTACTAAGACTCCGCTGTCCGTCCGTCTGTCACCAGTCTGTATCTCATGAACCGTGATAGTTAGACCGTTGAAATTTTCATAGATGATGTATTTCTGTTGCCGCTATAACAACAAATACTAAAAAAACAGAATAAAATCAATATTTAAGGGGGCTCCAATACAACAGACGTGTTTTTTTAGATAATGGTACGGAACCCTTCGTGCGCGAGTCCGACTCGCACTTGGCCGGTTTTTCATTAAGATTATTGTATAATGGCGTACCTCAATACCTATTTTGAATCGGGATAGCCGGCCAGTTCCAGCAGATTCAAAGTGCCTTCTTCTGGGCGAGTAAAGACGCAGACTAAGACGAAGAAGACGTTGCGCCTCGCACTTTATCTTTAAT
This sequence comes from Ypsolopha sequella, assembly GCA_934047225.1. Taxonomy (NCBI): domain Eukaryota; kingdom Metazoa; phylum Arthropoda; class Insecta; order Lepidoptera; family Ypsolophidae; genus Ypsolopha; species Ypsolopha sequella. Next base: position 21,527,717 of record OW203987.1, read on the forward strand.
CTTTATCTCTATCTTTAATCTTTATCTTTAATCTTTTTCTTTAATCTTTATCTTTAATCTTTAACAACTTTACTTTACTTATTTCTACATATAATCTAAGCTGTACCCAGGGAGTAGCCCTGTTCCCTAATCTAAGTAAACTTTAAACTTAACAGTGTGAGGTAACAGTGTCAAAAATCCCATGCAAACAAAAAGGTGACAAATATATATATATATATATATATATATATATATGATATAGGAAATCAAATAAATTAAACTAAATAAAAACAAAACAAAAAGCCTGAAAGCACTGAAGGCAGTCTGAATCTGCTGGAACTGGTCGGCTATCCCGATCAAAAATAGTTATTGAGCTTTCGTCGACACTTTGTAAAATATTTGCATACTTAAAATCGGTAACTTTTAAGCACGGTTTGTCAAGGAAGTTGCTTAAGACGACGTAGGTATAGGTAGTTAAAAAGGAGTTTTTTAAACAGTGTCATTCTTAAATTGCAATAGATAGAATTCTGATGAAAATACACGTTACGAAAGAACCCAAAACGTAACAGAGAAAAATTCGCTGCATCGAAAATAATGCCAATTCGAGGCTGATTTTTCAGTTCAAAACAGTAGTCAATCAAAACTAATAAAGTCAAAATAACAATAAAGACTGTTTTTAAACATATAAACCCATAAAACACAAGACAGCGTTTTTTCCAAAACGCTCTTTTGTAAATTTATATAAGGTTATTTAATTAAAAAACAGCGATATCCAATCTCTTACAGACATACCAACTTAACTGTGAACTGAAGGATGTCGTTAGTGGCGTTCTAGTATTGCCATATTCGGTCGAAATACTACCGAAGTCGGTTAATACGTACCTTATTGGTAAGGAAATATGTTTCTTAAATAAAACAACATAAAATTATAAATGACTTCTTGTCTTTTAATATAGGTATTTGTATGATGATTATATTAATGATGACATCATTTCCAAAATCAAAACCAAATTCATTACCATTAGTTATATTTTTTTTTCCTTTTTATACACTGCTAGTGTAAATATAATATAATATATATAAGAAATAGAAAACATATATATTCTGATGGTAAGATACATATTTCGACCACTTGATGTAGTCTGCGTAAGTTACATATACATCATATTATATTATATACAAATACCTATATTAAATAAAACAAAGTATATGCAAAACAATGTAGGCATTTTATTTTAGTAAACCTATCTGAATTCTGGTTTACAGTATGTATGGTCATCTTGTATGGGCCTCACTCCAGGAATATAATTTTGAAGGTCAGAAGATGTTCCAGGCCTAGGATCATCAGTATCACTCTCGTGATCACTTTCAGTGTCACTATCACTCTGTAAATTTACAATAAAAGGTTGATCTAAATACACGTCGTGTTTCTTTGCTCTCCAAGCTGTAATTTCATTACGCTCCATAAGAACTTTTCTATTTGTTTGGGTTTTTTTAAAACGAAACCTCAACTTTTTCAACAACTTGCGAAGGGATTCACGCTGTCCAGGATAATTTATTTCTTCTTTTAACACCTTTAGCAACTTAGAAACGGTAGGTATTTCCTTTTTAACTGAATATATTTCATTAATTTTTCTCCGGATAACACCCAGGTCAAAATTATCCATATCAATAAAACCTCTTTTACGTGTTCTACTTTTTCCAGGAGTCACGATTTTACTGTGAGTTTCTTCTGCTACTTTTCCTTCTTTAACAATTTTGGAAATCAATCCTTGACTTACATCTGAAACATATATATAAAAAGACAATAATTCGCCGGCCAGCTAAAATATTTAAGTGAACTAAATGCACACATTATAATAGCAACACTAACCTGTGGCAGCAGATATTCGTTTATAAACTTGATGAAATGGAATTATCGGGGCTTTTTGCCGAGCTTCCTCTTCAAAAAATGCTTTCAAGTTTAGAATAATATTCCTTGCATCACTTTTTAAAGCTTTCGGCATGGTATACGCTTAAAAAACTCCAAAATTTTAATAAATATCACGGAATATTCAAACTCGATCACAATTGACAGTCGAATGGCGTTTCCAAGATGGCGGCCGTAGTTCTGAATTCTGACATTTCACAGATAAGTTGGTAGATCTGTATTGATTCACCGTACTACTCGGACATGAACTTTATCAGATATGTTTATCTCTTTCTTTATGCGAGGAACCTATTGCGCCTAAAGTAAGGAGTCTTAAGGGGGTATACCGTGAAAATTGACACTTTTTGAAGTTATTTATCTAAGTACTCTTTTAAAGAAGTTCCAAGTAAAATGAATTAGTATAACAATTTTGGGATCTTTTTCTAGATTTTGGGCTATCGAAAACGCAATTGGAGGAATTTCACTCGATTAAATTATTGAAATGAGGTCTAAATTTATACTTTTTTTGATATTCTGACAAATTGGGATACCACACAGACTTTAAAAATACTTATTTAGATGGGTTTTAACAATACCTAAATTACTGGTTATGGAAATTTTCGTAGCTATTTTAGATAATTTTGTTTTAATTTAAAACCGACTTTTTGATCATTTTCCCCGATTCCGTCCCTCTCGCACTGCGGGTTTTTCCGCCTGGAGTAACGGGGACCTTTGCACGGACGACATATCACCTTAAAGTGGTTACGTCGTTGGAAAGATATTGTTTTTCTAGGAAGAAAAACAAAATTGTAAGTCTTGCCTGAAAAGAGCTCCAACATTCATTTTCAGACGGGAATGATCCCACGCTTCAACAATAATACTTAAACGCAGTGTTTTTTTTTTTTGTATGGGAATGTTTTGGTTGAAACGAGTTTTAATTTACCTAATATGCTGAAAACGTTCCGTAAGTTCCTACAACAAAACAAAAAAAATTAAAATACCTGGTGAATTTAAATCAATATTAATTTATCTCGTCGTGCTTAAAAATTTAAATCACTTTGCCGGGAGCAAAAATGAATTTTGCTCATGTTAACAATGACACTTTTCTGAGCATATGAAGTAAAATATATTTTTTCCCAGGTGTGAAGAGTGTTCTGGAAGAAACGGGCCATCCCATTGGAATCAACATTCTGATGAATTTTCAGCGTAAGTACAAATACACCTACAACATAAAATTAATTTAAAAAATATATTCATTTGTTTACAGTTTCATACAATCAGTTATAGACAAAAATTCCGGCCGACGTTTCACCGACGATATTACGTCCCAACGTGATGGGTGGTGAGCCCTATCGCCGTACTTCGGGCACAAATACACGCTTTTTAGGGCCTGCAAGTTTCCTTATGATGTTTTCCGTCACCGTTCAGCAAGTGGTAATTAAGAACAAATACTATGCACATGAATTCCGAAAAACTCATTGGAGTACTACTATACTCATACTACTATAAAGTAGGTATCTCAAGATTGAGAGGCCAGCGTTCTACCCTAGAGGTAGATAAAAGATATAATTTTGTTCGTTGAACCTCGTATAGATCACATCTGCCTTCTGGGGCAAAACGGTCGATATACATACATAGGGACGTAATAATCGTCTATGAAACGCGGGTGTACAGAGTGTAGAATGTGACTTGCATTTCACAGTTCATACTCGGAGCAGCTCTGGGAACTTAGTCCATGTAGTCTGTAGTTTGTATACTAATAATGTACATACTTATGTCCAAACCCATGCACTGTGGATTACGATTAGAACTTGTGACCGCACCCTTGTCTCACAATGCGCGGTGAACTGCTGGATAGATTTATTTATTTATTTAATATTTACTGCTTTTTTATATGTTTTATAAAGTTTTATTCTGGGCAAAATTTCTGACAGCATATACTGAGCAACAAAAATGACGAATAATCAAAACGAACCTGCAAAATCAAAAAAAGCTTACGACAATTGTTACCAAGATCTTATGGATTGGAAAGTAGATAGGTAACCATTGCATGAGTGTAGATAAAGTAGTGTATAAAATTATGAAACTACAAATAACGTCTTTATACTACACCTGCTCGGAAAGTACCTTCTTTCTTTGTTGAAAACGATGCAGAAAATACGTCATTACTGTCATACTAATATGCGGGCGGCAAAAGTGTATGAAAATTCATTGTTAACGTGCTTGAGCGGGCAGAAAAAGTATATGCCAATCCATTGTTAACGTGCTGTTTTTTTTTTAAATAACATAAAGAATGAGCAAGTGGCCAAGTGGTCAGTATTATTTTGCGAACTCGTACATAAAACTCGAAAAATGATACTGGCCACTTGCTTTTCCTGTACATAATAAAAAATAAGAAGGAAATAAAAAGTGACAATCGCACGCGAGTCAGTCGGTTTCTTTTATTGTATCTTGATTAAAAGTAAAACCATACTATATCCTGGCAGGTGTAGTATAAAGCACTATGTATCACTCGGGAGAAAGTGCGATTCCCCTTTCTTCCCTCGGTGAACAATGTACTATTATGTGCCAGTTTCATTAACTATACTATCCAATTTTTTTTTTTTATTAGTTGTTGCTTTATTTTCTTTTCCGTTTCTATACCGCAATGAAATTTTGTCACTAAAATGATTTCGATATTCTTATTTTAACACAGTTGCGGTTGTCCGAAAGTATGCGGAAGCAAGTCCGACAGAACCATCCATTCGACCGAACCAACTATAAGCAAGAAAACTATGATAAAGTCACTAAGTGACACACATAACCGCCACCCTTACGAACGCATAGACACAACCCACAATGAAGGGACTAGACCTGAATCTGTGGTCAGATTGAACGAACCTAATGAGAGCTATCATTCTAAGCATTCCACACGATCCAAAACCTCTCTTCATATGCTCTGCGCTAAAAAGAAAAAGAAAAATAAAGAAAAGCAAAATAAAGATAAGCATAAATCGGTTCCCATATGTTTATGCTGCGAGTGTTCGCTACAGACTCAAGCAAAGAAATTGCGGGGGAAAGGTAAAATAACTAACATTTATTGCCCTAATACAATCAATGTTGAACCTTGCACATGCGCATGTTTTTGCGGAGACAAATCTGAAATAAAGGAGAAACCAGAAATCATCGAGGATACGCCAGAAATGGAAAAAGAGGTGACTAATCATTTTCCTGTGGCGTCTGATGCGCAATGTACGTGTGACCTGCTGCTGCTGATGAAGGATGTGAAGGATGCCTCGACACAGACGGAAGAAAACAAAATGGTAATTTCTATTGACCTTTGCTACGCAAATAATGATTTATTTTTGAGAAAATATATACCATTGGCCATAAACAAGGTGTTACAGAAAGGTGTAACCATATTTGAAGAGCTTATTCAGTCAATGGTATAGAACAACTTTTTTAAATATTTCTCGAAACTAGTGCCAGTAAATATAGGTAGTAAAAGTATATATTTTTAAAATTCACTTTTTAATCTCTACAATGTGATACCCATATTGTATTTTTAGATTAATATTTTTTTATTTTTCTCACTTCTGTTTTGGAAATATTTTGAACAATTTCAAATTTTACATATTTTTTTACACTGTGATATGTGGGCAAATTAATGCTATTTTTGTGCTTAATTTCATGTCTTTATCTTTAACGGTGCTAATGTTATTAGGCCTTGACATACGGACGGACGGATAACGGAGCCCATAAAGGTTTCTTTTGTACCTTATAGGTACTACGGAACCCTAAAAATGCATGCGTGTAGACGCATTACTACAACCATAGCCAAACAGACTTCGTGAAAATATTATGAATAATGTCACGCAAAACGATATTTTTTATGGTCGTAGATAAAGTATTGTGTGCAACTGAACATAATTGGACATTGGGAGTAACTTGGGACACAAGTGCAGTCTATTAAGAAACGAACTAACTGTGCCAATGTCTTACATTATGTTACGGTTGCACCATCCATCTCCATCCATCAGCCTAGTTGGTCCACTGCTGGACATAAGCCTTTCCAGGACTTTGCCACTCCCGGCGGTCATCCTGGAAGAATTGCCCATACTCACACACGCTGGGCAGGCGAGTTGGTGAGCGCGGTGCTAGAACCCTCGCACCAGTGACGCCACTGCCCGTCACCAGTCTGTTCCATATAAGGCCCGGCTATTAGGGATGGATATACCGCCATCCATCGGGCCCAGGCATGGTGGGCCTCCTGGTTTTTTGCCTGTGAGCTGTCTCCCCCGAATTACTTCGAGGGGGTATCCAAGTAAGATTGTGGTACCGCCACAGTCAAGCCCGGCATCAGCTCTACCACCTGTTAAATGTTGCACCAAATATATTATTTGTTTTATGTTTTCAGCGACCAATAGATTCAACATCCGCTGTGTCCGTGGACTCTGTCATCGTGGATAACTTCGCAACTCTAACAAAAACCAACAAGGACTACGCCTTGTTCGTTAATGGAATGGTTCAAACTTCCAAACATTCCATTAAACTTGTAAGTGCTTATTTTAAACTAAAATGACCAACAATACTCTACAAAGCCAAGTCAGTAAGTGGTCACCAAGGATCAATGACCCTTTTTAGGGTTCCGTACCCAAAGGGTAACCAACGGAACCCTATTACTAAGACTCCGCTGTCTGTCTGTCTGTCCGTCTGTCCGTCTGTCACCAGGCTGTGTCTCATGAACTGTGACAGTTAGACATTTGAAATTTTCACAGATGATGTATTTATGTTGCCGCTATAACAAAAAATACTAAAAAACAGAATAAAATAAATATTTAAGGGGGCTCCCATACAACAGACATGTTTTTTTTTGCCGTTTTTATAGATAATGCTACAGAACCCTTTGTGCGCGAGTCCAACCCGCACTTGGCCGGTTTTTTATAATACGAAATATTTTAAGGGACACATGAAACCTTACTTTAAAATATAATGAAAATAACAAAAAAAGTGTAAGACATTATATAAAGTAATACACCTATTTATACATATTACCACTTAAAAAAAACCTTAAGCATGTAGGTATAATAAACATTAAAGCCGATTCTGAAGGCTTTAATTTTAGTTTTAGTGCCGTCAAAACTTAAATTTTGCCAAAGTAATTTAGCTTCTGTTCCTAAACTTTAAGAACTATTTCGCAATGAAGAAAATTTAGTTTGACAGCACTTAAACTAAAATTAAAGCCTTCAGAATCGGCTTTACTTGCACTATAAAGTAATGTTATCGGCTACAAAATATTTGAAACGCTTTAAAAATAATGCTCTCCACAAAAAAAAAACTTTTCGGTACCATAATCAAACCAAAAAAACCTTTTTTTTTTATTTAGCTTGATTTACGGCATGGCCTGGTAAGTCGGTTATGGAAACAAACAGAATATAGGTATACCCATATAGACATCGTGACCGACCATTGAAGTGTCAAACCACCACCAACCAGAGACCACACATGGAAATGAGTGAGGGGGAATGATATAAGGTTTTTTTGGTGATGAATATATGATGATAAGTTTTTTTTTGTGTATATCATAAATTCTGTTAAAACTAGGGACGGCGCCTCGCTCCGCTCCGCTTCGCTCAGCTCCTTATTTTATCTTACATGTATCGCTTCACTCGTCGGACCTATTATTGACTTTTGGTGAAAGATATTCGTAAATTTTCTAATGCTGATAAATAAAAGAGTACCTACCTATTTAAAAATAATCAAGAGTATGAGCAACTATCACTTTAGAATTAAATAATGCACTACAATATCAATACGAGGGGCATGCCAAAAGAAATTAGATACTCAAAAATTATAAAATTTATTCTTTATTACAAGTATCGATCTTTTCGAAGTATTCACCCTGAGCACGTATACACTTTTCTATACGTCTGAACTAATTGGAAAATACCAATGACCACTCTTCTTTAGACACCTCAGAAATCTCGAAAATATAGGCAGCCAGTGCATCTTCTTTGCTTTCAAACTTCTTCCCGTTTATTTTTTCTTTGATTTTTGGAAACAGGTAAAATCACAAGGTGCTAGGTCAGGGGAATATGGTGAGTGAGGGAGGATTGACGCATTTTTTGAGTCGAAAAAGTCAAGTGTTTTGGCAGACGTGTGCGACGCCGCATTGTCGTGGTGCCTGAGAAGGCGTCGGATTCCTGACTTCGGTCGCTTGTCACACCAAGCTGATATTACTGTTGGAGCACAAACTGTCACATACCATTCGGAGTTCATCGTTCTTTGATTCTCTAGCACTACAGTAGCAATATGATCCGTTTTGCTGAAAAACGAGGCGACCATTTGTTTCTGTGTGCTTCGTGCACGGCGACATTTCGTTGGAGTTGGCTCATCTTCAAAGCACCATACAGTCGAATGTCACTTTGTTTCGGGATCATAGTTATAAAGCCATGTTTCATCACCAGTCAGCATATCATACACATTTTTTTTCTCGCCACCGTCGAATTTATCTATCATGAATAGGCACCAATCCAACCGACGGTCTTCTGCTCATCGGTAAGTTTGTGCGGCGCCCATCTCAAACAACATTTACGGAGAGAAAGGTGGTCGTGAATTATGGTTTGCATTGCTGCTGATCCAATTCCCTGTTCTCGCTCCAGCTCTACATACATAATTCGTTGGTTTTCGCGAATAAGTTTTTCGACTGCACGAACGTTTTCTTCTGTGACCGCGGTTGGCAGCCGACCTGTCTTCGCTTCATCTTTGAGACATCCCCGTCCTCTTTCAAATTCAGCAAACCAATTAAATACTGTTGTTCGTGAGCAACCAGACTCACCAAAAGTAGTAGCCAAAAGTTCAAAACATTCTTGAGGCTTAAAACTTTTTTATAGTCATAATAAATCATAGCGCGACAATCACTTCGACTGAGCTCCATTGCTGCAAGCGAATTCCCGCCAAATTCTCGGAAAAATGATGCTCATCCAAATAAAAAAAAGAAATGATGTGCGTTCTATTTTCAGATATACCAACAAATAACCAGCCTATAAGATGATGTATAACTTGCCAGTGTCAATCAAAGGAGTAAATAGTATCTAACTTCTTTTGGCATGCCCCTCGTATATATATTGGGAACATCAAAACGTCCGAATTGCCAGCACTTAAAAAAATAACGAATATTTAGTAACATTGAACATTTTTATTTTCAGGACAGCCCACTATTGTTGCAAATTATCAGCGCTGAAAACCGTGGGGTTCGTATGTCTTAAAGTGCTACAAGGATCTGATGGCACGTGGATGACAGTGACAGGGGGGCGCAGCTGTAAAACAAGGAGTATGGTAGCGGCGTTAGTTCCGATTTTGGACACGACCAATCCAAGCGCCATAAAATCCTTGTAGCACTGTACTAGGTTATTGGCTTAACTTAACCTCTTTTTATGTAAACTTTTTGATGTAAAAATTGTTATGTCTGATTTATTAATTATAAAATATATTAGTATTTTAATAAAACTTTATGCCTTTCTGTTTGCAGTAGATACTATAAAATATTTATTTATATATTAAAATATGTACGTAGTAATATTATGCCTGCCTGTTAAAAAATGTAATTCAATGCAAAAAAGATACTGTTGTACGCAAAAATTTCAAAAGTTTAGATGAGCCCTGGCACCTAAAATCTATTGCATTGTTTTTGAATGTGTTTTGAATGTGAAATGTCACACTTTTGGCTTTATTCGTATTTCTTGAAATGTTAGTGCACTTTAAAAATGCACACGACGGCATATTGAGACCCTTTTCTCGTAAAAATTCATTAAAATGTCCATATCACTGTGTTCAGATGAGCACTGATTCCAAGCGTGTGAGCGTCACCCATTTAAAGGTGGAAACATTTTGGTGCCGTCATACTAAGGTAAGGGCTTATCTTTACTTTTGAAATCTTTGGTTGTACGTAACATTAGGTCTTTACATATGTAATTGCCGTTTTCTATGGAGAATTTGAAGGACATTCAATTACCAGTACTAAAATTTTTGCATTTCTTTTAGGAATGACAAATCCAAATTATGTGATTTCTTTTGTGTATGAACGAGACAACATTAAGCAAACAGCAACGTAATTTAATTTTTGAAAAGTGTCAGCTGTGAAAAATGATTACGAATCTTATCATGGAAATGGATGGCATTTAATTTAGGACGAACTGTTTTTGAAGATTTAATTTTTATAATCAAACTGAAAATAAAAACAAAATTTAATACGTAGATGTAAAACCTTAAAATGAACTTTCAAACAAAAAACAAATAATTGAAAAAGCTATTGAATTACAGGAATTATGAACTCATGAATCTGTAAGAAAGTTTCGGCTATTTCATAGGTAAAGACCTATTATTACAATATATACGTAGTAATATTATGCCTGCCTGTTAATAAAAGTAATTCAATGCAAAAAATATACTGTTGTAAGTAATAAAAACGTGCCGCAAGGTTTACTGAAGACCATTTCTTCAAGGGCTTAATAAAGCCGATTCTAGGCTTTAATTTTAGTTTTAGTGCCCTAAAAACAATATTTTGTTCATTTCAAAATAGTCCTTAAATGTTAGGAACAAAAGCTAAATTACTTTGGAATAATTTTAGTTTTGACAGCACAAAAACTAAAATTTCCTTCAGAATCAGCTACATTATCTTACTTCAACATCTGTCGGTATCGCTTTCAAAAATGTCATGATTGGGTAGAAATTATGTGTGTCGTGGTACCGATAGTGATAGAAGTTAAAGTTGGAAAGTTGAGATGGGGCACAAAGGAAACATACCAAAACTATTATAGTTACAAAAAAAATGTTCTCAGGAGACTAACCCTAATGTTTGGATTACTTTAATTCTGCATTCAAAGATTTTGAAAAAATTTACAGTTAAAGAAAAAATTAAAATTTTACAAATCCTCTTCTATTCTGATTAGTAGAGCTCGGAAAGGGTTTGCTAGTGGTACACTAACGCGAAACTGTAAGGGTTCCTTGTTGACTACGGAACCTTAAAAATGTGAAAATCCCACACTAAATGTATGTAAATTTTATTTTGCGTTTTCTGGTAGTTCTAATACCTTGAACTCAGTTGACCCCATAGAGACTTATGTCCCTTCTCAGTAAGATAATCAAACTACAAAAGTTTTTTTTTTTTTTGTGAAATTTGGCGTTGTTATAACATGAGAAAGTGATGCTACTTTAAAAAAAAAATCTTATTCGCTAAAATAAGTTATTTACTATTATTTCCCAAAATATTAGAACGTTAAAGTAAGATACTTCAAAAGATAGGGTTAGTTTCCTAAATACGTTTTCTCTGTATACAAAATAGTTTATTTTTCTAACTTAACACATACAATTTCGTAAACAGAGATTACTCTGTTAGGTTCGCTCTTGATATAATTTTTCAAAATCTTTGAATGGAAAAGAAAGATACTTCAAAAGATAAGGTTAGTCTCCTAAATACGTTTTCTTGACCCATCTCAACTTTCCGGCCTGTACACAAAATAGTTCGTTTTTCCAATTTAGACATATAATTTCGTAAACAGAGATTACAGGTAAAGTAAGAGGTTACAGGTAACGCTCTTGAAATTATTTTTCAAAATCTTAGAATAGAGGAGTAAAATACTTCAAAAGATAAGGTTCTAATACGTTTTCTTGACCCATCTCAACTTTCCTCCCTGTATAGAAAATGATTTATTTTTCCAACTTAGACAAACAATTTCGTAACAGAGATTATACGCATAGGTTTGTTGTTCCATAGCAATTAAATTAATTAATTAGAGTAACTTTAAAAAACAAAATGAAAAATCCAAAATCCAAAAAGGTAGACCTAAATTCTAAATTCTAAATTCGTAGCGGGGGCGCAAATGTATATATTTAGGTGTATATATAGTATAAGCTTGTAAATATATAGATTTTAGTTAATAATATTTAAAGTAAGGTTTTTATATTTATATTATTATAATAATTTACTTTGGACATTAGGGTCGTAAGTTAAAGTCATATATGCTATTTCAACACACATGTAGTATGTAGAATTTTCCTATTGATATTATAGGAGATTACATAGGGAGTATCAAATATGTAGTGTTACTTTCATCAATAACCTTTGTGCTCTTTCTAATCTAATTTAAAAAAAAAGTTTTTCGTTCCCCCCTCCCCCATACAGGATCCGGGACGCGTACAATACACCAGCTCCCGTAGCATTAGTGTTTAATCGCGCGCGACGCGACTTTGTTGAATCTCAGGTGCGAGGAGTGTGACATACTGATTAATCACAAAAACATCGTGTCACGCTCCTCGCACTTGTGTTTCAACTAAGTCGCGTGCTACGAGTGCAGAACTGATTGAGCTAAAGATTTTTTTTATTTTTATTATATGGGTTTTGTGGTAACGTATCTAAGTTTTCATAAAAAAAAAACATAAATGGCCAAATCCATTTCCTGATTTCGTTCATAACTAGTTATGTACTGTACATGCATAGACAGGTGTTGGTCAACTCGATATTGTGCCGGTACAAAGATCGACTTCAACATTGAAATAACCACAGATATAGATTTAAATAGATGATGTGAGTGTATGTACCATCGAAGAAATTGACGCGGACTCACTTTTCACTCTTATTACCAGTTCAATACGGGCGAAAAGTAGGTTTGCGGAGTTTTCCTTGATAGTACTTTGCGTGCCAAAAAAGCGCGCCAAAAGGAAGAGCAATGCTCTGCCTTCACTGACTCCTACAACTTTGACTCGTATGTCTTATGTCTTACAATTCCTTCATAATTCAAACCGCCTGCCTACCGTTTTCATTTTAAAATGTGACACGCTTGGTTTTCATAGAATTTGATGGACTTGCGTCGTCTATATAGATCAATGTTTGTGGAAATATCGTTCATCTATGCTAAAATTCAGTCTTGCTCTAACGCGTTTGTTTTTAATTCTCTATCCTGGGGCACTACCGCGTAATTCTCATTTGTATCAACTTCAAGCAAATGCATGCGAAATTCAACGCGTGCAAAAGAGATGGCATGTTAGGCGGGCGTCGTCGCACGCACGACAAATTTCAATATCAAGTTGATGTTGATGAAAATGAGAATTACGCGGTAGACCCCCAGCTCTTATCAGATGACGACCACGCAAAACTTCAGTTATTTTGAAATCGTGGCTACATTATGACATTAACCATAATTTCTTTATGTAATTAAGATGTTTTTTCTCGTTGGTATCTGCATGTGTTGGTTTCGTTTCAATCAGTTTTGAAACACGGAAACTGAATCGCTTTTTTCGTGAAATTCATGCTTTTTTAAAAGTAATATAAGTAATAGAAGACTGAAAGTATATTTATTTATAAAGTGTAATTAATAATTGACTTGAGTCACAAAACACGCCATATATTTTTCAAATTTTTACCTTCTACATTGACGGAACTGAATCCAATACAAAACTGATGTTTAGCATTGTGGTGCCCCTTAAGTGGCTATTACGACGATCACTGCATCTCCGGATACCGCAAAATTGGAGAAAATTATATTTTTTACAAGGATGCGATAGTCTTTCGAAAAAATTCTTTGGTGTAATATTTTAGTTATTAAACTATCTAACCATTTGTGTAATACTCGAAAATAATTAACGTAAATTTAAGGTGCAGATGTGTGAAGTTTTATTTTTTTTTTATTTAATAAACTTTTTGTACCGTTACAAACATAATTTACAAACATTTTCACATAAAAGGCAGACATTGTGTACAAAGGCGGTACTTACTGCTAATAGCCATATCTTCCAGGCAACCTTTGGGTGGATTGAAAAAGATGTTAACGATAAAAAGGGTAGCGTTAATGCTAACAAAAAAACAACGTGCTAATTTTAACCAAAATGTAATATTAATTAACATAATAAATAGTTTATTATTATTTCTAACTTCAGTCATTCTTTTGAAAGCATATGTCTTAAAAACGGTTTCGCAGCCGGATTGTGAAAAACCCGCCTTTTTCTAATTAATCGAAACAGAACACGTAAATTTAAAATTCACTCAATAGTAATTCAAAAAAACCTTATTACCTATGTGTTGTGTATGCTGCCATCGCAAATTTCCATTGGTTTCTGTAAATTAGAATTTCAAAAGTGCATTTTGAGTTTAAAAAAGTTTTGTTTCGATTAATTAGAAAAAGGCGGGTTTTTCACAATCCAGCTGCGAAACCGCTTTTTTATTAAAAAATAATTGATTTGTCGAACTTCACGGCGAAATATTGGAGACAGGTTTCGTTTTTTTTTTTTTTATTCTATCCACTAATTACCTAAATGGAAGAAGGAAGCGGCTTAGCACAGCATTTTGCTGGGGAAAGTATCATTACATCTTGGTTTGGAAGTAATTTTCGGTTGTGTCATGTTGTATTTTGTAAAATTTCTAAAGTGAGATTCAGCGAAATTTAATATAAGAATCTTGGTAACTATTTAACTATTTAACCAGCTGGAAATTTTAGAAAGATCCAGTTCTACGGATTTGCGTAAATTTTTACACATGTTTTACAATAATATGATACAGACATTTTTATTATATGATATTACATACTTACTTATTTACTTATGGAATTTGGGAGATTGGTTTTTGTTGTACCTATTGAAAAGAAGTGCAACACAACTTATCAGTAGGTTACTGACATCTGCCTTGTTTTGAAATGACAGAATTGAATTGACCCACTTCAATTTACCTTTATTTGTTTTTGAGTGTGTAAACCATGACCGAATCCATGGTGTAAACCATTTACTTATTACTTATATATACTTAGTGCAATAATTCCTTTTTATTACGCACGCTAAATAAGTTCAAAACGAAAACGTGGTGACGACTCGATGGAGACCATACTCTGACAAAGAAAACACGATTGTGTAATAAAAAATATATTTACAAAAGTCGTTTCGAACATAACTTAACTATAAAGCTATTTACATTTACTCTCCGATCCATTGCGCATGCGTTAACGAAACCAGAATAAATTAGCGTCTAGTTGTCAATGACTGTTGGCAAACCATAATCGGAAGACGGCCTTCTTGCTGACACAGCGGTGTCTAATGAAGCCAATGAGCTTGAAGATCCTGAGCTACCAGATAAACTTATTGGGCTGTTCTGGACGAATGAGCTAATCTCGACGCTGGGCCTGGCATTCTCCAGCGACACTCCTGACACCAATGACATGTATCCAGCGTCTCTAGCAGAGCTGTGCTCATTTTCCTTCAAAATATTCTGGACATGATCTAAAGTAACCGAGTCTATAGCGTCACTTGGCGACGATTGGGCGCTGCTGTACAAATTGGAATCAGCTTGGTAGCTTGATAGAGCTGAAGTTTGAGCGCCACTACTGGATTGCTGCTGTGATGAGTACTGCTGTTGAGGTTGCTGGTATGAGTATCCTTGTTGACTGGAGTAGCTCTGTTGTTGTTGCTGGAAAGCTGGTTGAGGTTGCGCTTGGGGTTGCGCGTAAGAGCGTACATCAAGTTGGTATTGTTGTTGGGGTTGCTGGGGCTGGGGCTGGGGTTGTGGCTGAGGTTGGGGCTGGTAAACAGGTAGGGGTTGAGGTTGAGGAGCTGGGGCTGGAACAGGAACTCGGGTTTCAGGTACACCATAGGATATGGCTGGCTGGGTGTGAGGAAGGAAAGAAGGCAGGGGTTGGGGTTGCGGAGCTGGTGCAATAGGGGCAGGTGCAGGAGCCGAAGCTACTGGAGTCGGAACTTGGGCTTGAGGTGTTCCGTAGGTGTGAGTTGGTTGTTGCGGCTGTGGTTGTGGCTGAGAGTGAGAAGGCTGGTAGTTATAATTAATAGGGAGAGGTTGTGGGGCGGGCTGATAGGTATGTTGGGGCTGAGGTTGTGGAGCAGGCTGGTAGATTTGTTGGGGCTGGGGTTGTGGAGCAGGTTGATAAGTATGTTGGGGTTGGGGCTGAGGAGCAGGTTGATAGATCTGTTGGGGTTGTGGCTGGGGTGCGGGCTGATAGATCTGTTGAGGTTGTGGCTGAGGTTGTTGGTAGTTATAGCCATTATGTTGATGGTGATGGTGTTGTTGCTGTTGTTGCTGCTGTATCTGTGGCTGGGGCCGTGGCTGAGGCTGTGGCTGAGGAGCCAAGTTCGGAATGACGGCTGGCTGCTGGTAGTTGTATCCACTGTTACTATGGTGATGATGATGATGATGGTGTTGCTGGGGCTGCGGCTGCGGGGCCGGTGGGTAGTTAATGTATTGAGGCTGTGAAGCCGGCTGAGGTGGTGGGGGTGGTGGGGGTGCGGGTGGAGTTGGGTAGTTGAACGAGGGTGCGTTGGGAGCCGGCCGCGGGAGATGGTACGGAGCCTCAGCCGCTATGGCTGCCACCAGTGACAACAACACTACCTGCAAAAAGATAATCACTTTCAATACACAAGGCACTATTGTAATGCGGCACTGTTTAATGTCGAGTGAAAACCGTTACACAAATATTTTACTGTTGGCATTGATTTAGGTACACAATGTTTTCACTTTTTCGCGTCTAATTTGGACACTTACTGCGGTCCTCATGACGATGCTGGCTCGAGAGGTCGTGTGTACCATCGCAGACATTCGCACTGCGTTTTATAAGATCCACCACCTCTACAGAGTAGGCCTACCTTCTCATATGTAGACTGCAAGGCCCGCTGTTTACTTGTGCTAACAGTATTAGTGTGCGTGATTGCTCAAATGTCTAAGAATATTTACAAGTTTATGGTTGAACTGTTTTCAGGAGCTGATTTTAATATCGCTTTTAAAATCAGTTCTTATATTGAATAATAGTCAAGTTATACATTGACTAAGCGTCACAAACTTATCTGTTCCGATGGCGAAGACTGTCACACATTAAATATAGAAGCAATTTTAGTTTGGCTCACCGGAACAGATAGGTTTATGGCTCTGTATTATTTTGTTATGCACAACCGAACGGTATAAAAATTAATAATTTCATATTATCAACTAGTACGCCATTTGCCTAGATAACACTTAGGATCAAGATAATCAATCTCAAATTTACGACTTTGTCATAGTAGGCTTTATTAAATTGAAGAGTTCAATTCTAAAACGTACTTAGTAATTTTTTTATAACAATAATAAGGAAATCGCTTTTTCGTAATTAAAACTAAGCAACAAAATATTTCAAGACCAAATTATATTTTTATCTAAAGACAGTCCAGTTTACATTATCTTTTAGGAAAATTATGAACATAAAGACAACTCAAAATCACAGAACTCAAAACGTTCAATGCCCCTATCCACTAAGTATATTGTAGTTGAGCTCTTGAATTTATTATACATTTTTAGCATCATGGGTACTTATAATTATTAGTTAATTCATTTATTTACATACTGCCCGTGGTAAATTATTACCAACTTAACCCTGACCAACTCTAAATCACCAATTACCCGAAATATTCGAACAAAAAGCTTATTACTGTATTGTACATACTATCTTTTTACAACTTTATCTTGGTAATCATCAGTCATTCATTACCAAAGCCAGAATAAGAAATGACCAACTAACTTTTACACCAGAAAAGCCATAACCTTTATGCCATTACAATAAAATATATATTTGATTATACCTATTCCAAACTGATCTTTAGTACTTGCTCTCTGCTGCTCTCAGTTCAAATCTACAAAAGGCCGGCTTATGATGCGACTTGTTAAAAATAAAAGTGTTGCATAATTCTGTCAACTCATTCGGTGATAGGTTCTCACAATTTCAAGTGCCTATAATTGTTCGCAGTATCGTTTTGTTTGCAATAATCCGTGAGTATGCAAAATATGTAACGCCTTCTGCGGTGCTGCTTTTCTTTCGAAGTGGATTATCCTATTCTAGACAGTTTGGAAGTCCGAGATAGATATACCAAAGTAGGAAAGAGTGTGATCCTTATTTAGTCTTACGTCTCATGAAAATTTACGACTTTTCTACTGTAAAAAATATCTAAGCTATAAAATTACGAGTGTACAATAAATATTTAAGGTCACGTTGATTGAGGCGTCGAAAAAAATCCTGAAAAGGGTGTCTGTACCAAAAACTATAAGTATAAATATATTTGCTACTGATCGTGAACCAAAAGATTGTTAGGAGCCAATAATCATGGTAATGGCATCTTTGATCAAGCTTGTGGTAAGTTTTGTAAATGTATACATTGGTCTTCTCAAGAAAAGTCAACAAACTGACGAAAATCACGCAAATAGTGTGATAATTTTAAAAAAAACGCTTCTATAAGTCAAGGTAACGTCATGTGTTACGACCTTAATAAATCCAGTTTCCGTCAACATTAGCTTTGCACAAAATACCAAGAAATCCAGATTGTAGAGATACGTAAACAATGAGGTAACAGAGAAATTTCGATTCCAGCGTCCTCGAACCTCTATTGGCATACGCCTACAATTTGCACCTTTGCGATGTCAACACATAGCTAAAACTGTGTCGTAAGCGACAATAGATAATTTTGTTAGATAATATTGTGTTTTAAATATTTTTATCGTCTGCATTCATACGCATCGATAATAGTAGAAAGTCTATTGTTTTGTATCCCATAAGTTTTTCAACAAGAGGGTTTGGTTGACCTTTAGTGTAAAAATAAAAAAAACACTTTCTCTGTATTAATAACGAGTTATTTATTGATTCCGCAGATACTCGTCGGTTATATTATTCCACTCTACATTGTTCCTATGTCACTGTATATTCTTTTCTTACTTATTATTTTAGTTAAATTTTTTTGGTTTCTGTTTAGTGTAGAGCTTATTTTTTTTCTTATGTAGTACATATTTTTTTTTATAGATTTAATTCAACCTTAGATTAGATTACTCTAAGTATTTATTTTGTAATAGGATAGTCCCTCGCCAGAGCTGGTGGAGGCTTGCCCTTCAAACCCTTGAGCTGGGCTTCCCTCTGCTTCCTTTTGTCCACTATACGCTCGTGGGTCCTCTTCATCTCCATTATTTCTTTCATCTCTTCTTTTTCATCACTCTGAGAAAAATTAAAAATAAGTTGTTTGTCATTTTATGTTCATTAGTTTTGATAAAGGTATTTTTTGGATTAAACTACATATGTAAAATTGTATACATAACGAACTATCTTTGTACGGTTTCTCCTTCTACTAGTATAATTACAAAAAACAACGTTGAAGCGCGAGTTAGACTCGTGCGCCTAGGGTTCCGTATTGCGACAGTTTTGAGGAAAGTCAGGAAAATGGTATTTCAATCTTTTTCATGACTGTTTATTTTTACAAAAAAAAAAAACAGTTTTGAAAAAGATGTACCAAAAAAATTATAAAGGTAGGTTTTATTTAGTGAGGATATTTGTTTTTTTTTTTCGTAAGAGTGTCTTAACAGCCATATCTTTCCTGTAATTTTTACGTAATCGACTAATCACCAGGGGTCGGAATTAGGTAGTGTGATTTATGTACTTATGCAATGTTGATTTTAATATTATATCCCGGGATATTCCCGGGATTAGAATTCTGATCGGGTTTTGTTTTATTATATTATTATATTTATCGGCTTATCCATATTATTAATTATGGTACCTTTATTTTATTCAAGTAATTATCAAATTATATCAGTGGTTGCTCAGAATTTGTAATCTTAGATGAATTGATATTTAAAGTAGTATACATTGTAAAAATTGTATCCATATTAATATCAGCATTTCGTTTCAAATTCAAAAATTCTGATTTCTGCTCATCACCATGATTTATTTCATATTTTTCAAAGATTTCTCAAAATTGGTGCAAGTAAATAGTTTTTTTTTTATTTATTTACCTTTTTATTTCTCATGTGTGTTCGCTTTTTTTTAATTATTATAGTTTTCCTGTAATTAAGCAGTTATATTCATATTGTACCAGTTATATTGAATTGATGGAAAAAACAAACACTCTTTTGTAGTGGCAATATTTTAAACAATTTAAATTATTTGAAAGTTTTTGGTACACCATATCATGTGGACCAATTAATGCTATTTTGTGCTGATACAAAAATTTATGAGTCTGTGACATACGGACGGAGAGACAACGGAATCAAACCATAATGATTCCTTTTGTACGGAACCCTAAAAAAGTCAACGGATTATCTTTCGTAGTATAAAGTAAATTCTTCGCGATGTTGTTACAGCAACTCCGTACCATAATGTAATGAACCACATATTATTGTAGTTGTAAAGATTTTCTTTAAAAAAAAGTTTTTTTTTTTTTTTTGAGTTGATCTTTTTTGCTGTCGGCCTTTTGGCCTTTTCAGCTTTACCTTGAAGAGGGGGACAGAGAGTACCCAACCTCTGTAGTACCCAACCTCTGTATTGTAAAAACGTAGTAACTTTAAAAAAAAGTAGGTAACAAGCATGGTAAGTTCACCGTTAGTTCAGGAAAAAAAATTCGTTATGATCTGATTCCTTCATACTTTTTAGGGTTCCGTAGCTTAAGGGTGAAACGGAGCCGTATTAATGTCACTCCGCTGTTCGTCTGTCTGTCTGTCTGTCCGACCGTATGTCACGGGTCTCTAGCTCTCAGACGGAATGAAATAGAGACCAGAAATTTTGATATTTTGTTGTAAAATGTTGACCCCAAACTGAATACTGAATTAAAAATGTAATAAAATATTTTTTTATGAAAATGGACCCGAAAAAATGATTATTTTTTTAGCCTAGCTTATAGGGTGTCATTGTCTAGAACTCATTAAGTAGAGTTCAAACATTTTTTTTTTTTTGTCTTTAATTATAAAGAAATGGGCGGCTGTCAAAGTTGTCATTTTTAGACCATTTTTGTTGCGTAAACAAATAAATATCTACCGAAACAAATAAAATAAAAAAAGTGAAAATGGTAAGGATGGGCAGTGTGAAAATAGCCACCCAAATTTGTTTAAGAAAAAGTACATGAAATGGATTCTAACCACTGACCACTGGACCACTGGACTGGGTGTCCGGGATAAATTACAGCTAATAAAATGTCGATTTCAAGCGCCATCGGGCGAAGTTCTCAGGAACCATTTTTGACAATCAACGCAAAGAGCGTCTTCTAATCCGAGATTCTCGCGCATTTTGATCACCGTCGACTTGCACGCATCGCTAAAATTTTAGTTCCATGGACTGTCGGACAAAATGGCGTAAAGCAAGTAGTCACAAAAATGACAGGCGCCTGTCCAGTGGCAATAGTATGGAAGTCAGTGATCCTAAAGAATATTTTGCCTGAACGGCCCCTGACATTATTTTTTTCGAAAATCCTTTATTGGTTGGCTAACTTCACATCACAGTGCTTCGTTCCCATCAGTTATATGATACTGTTCACCTTATTTTCTTTTTTTTTTCTTTTTAGAACAGAATATTCAGCGGAAAATTTAGTGACTTCGAAAATGAGGCTTTAGAAGTCCACAACGAATATAGAAGGGACCACGGAGTAGCACCTTTAACTCTTAGCAAAGAAATATGTGAAGCTGCCCAAAAATGGGCTGAAGAGCTCGCCAAGCAAGATAGAATGGCATACAGTCTTACAAAGGAATATGGAGAAAATATCTACTGTGGGTGGTCCCCAGACTCTAACACTAAAGTTACTGCGAGAGATTGCGTAGAGAAATGGTTCAGTGGAACAAATAACCACTCCTTCGGTAAAGAGCCAGAAATTCTAACCTTTGGGCACTTTACACAAATCCTCTGGAAGGATACTAAGGAATTAGGAATTGGAAGTGCTAAAAGCAAATCTGGGAAGTTTTATGTTGTGGCCAATTACTATCCTCGTGGTAATTATAGTGGCCAACTCCTTAAAAAGTTCCCGAAATTTGAAAAAGAGTGTTTAGATGCTCATAACGCATACAGAAGAAAGCATGGCGTGCCTCCACTCGTTCTTAATAAAAATATTTCTAAATATTCAGAGGAATGGGCGAAGGAACTTGTAAGAAGACAGGTGATGGTGCATAGAGATCAGGATACGTACGGTGAAAATATTTTCTTCGCTTGGTCCTCAGATCCGAATTTCATTCTCACTGGAAAAGATCCTGTTGATAGTTGGTACAGTGAAATAAAAGACCATACTTTTGGAGAAGAACCTACTACCAGCTTTGAATCAGGTCATTTTACTCAAGTCATTTGGAAGGACACTAAAGAAGTTGGTGTCGGTGTAGTAAAATCAGAAAATGGTGTAATCTTTGTTGTAGCTAATTATTTGCCTCCAGGAAATGTTTTTGGTAGTTTTGCTACTCATGTCCCACTGCCTATTGATAAATGAAATATTTATGATTACGTTTGCACCAAAGATTACATTGCCAATAAAAGATAACATTCCACAGTCATAAATATCTTTACATTAAATATTTCATATATGTATGTTGATAACAAAATGAAAAAAAGTTTTTTTATTTAACGTTTTTTGTGGTTCGTAGATAGGTAGATAAGTATTCATTCATTCATTTATTTAATTCATTAAACAATAAACATTGTATTTGAATATTATCCTTAGAACTAAAACACGGTATAGAAAATAAAATTAAAAATAATGACAAAGAAAAAAAAATATTACATTAAAAAAAAAACATGTTATTAAATACAAAAATGTAAAGCAAAAATAAAACAGAAATTCAACAAATTAAAACATTACAATTCGTCTACTTCATAAAGGCACTTCTCTAATAGGAACTGTCGTAGCTTTGTTTTGAACGAGGTGTAGATTACCTTTAACTCAGATGGCAACTTGTTAAATAGAGCAATTGATTGATACCTTGCTGAATGCTTAAAAATATCTAATTTGGGGCAAATATTACTTGGCGGTATTACCTATCTGACACAAATCTCTTTAGGATAGAACCTTGGCGTAATAAAACTGTAACGTATGATGTGCAACATCTGAATGTCGAATGTCCCTTCTATATTGAATTTCTTCAGTTTAAAAAGTTCTTATCCTAAAGAGGTTTGTGTCGGATGATACCAGTAGTTCCATTTAAATAATGCGCGTAGAATTCTTTGCCACTCTTCGTCACTCTTCGGCAAAAGACGTATTTCCGTATTTCCGCAGATTTCTATCTTCCGGTCGCCTATAGCCAGCCAAAATGACACCCATAAATGCTTCCGGTTCCGATTTTTTGCACATGTTCTAGAATAACTTTGACTCTTAGTTTCTCTTTAATAAGTTTTAAAATATACTTGTGTAACATGATAAATACTTTTTGTCCTCGACTTCGCCAACGATGATAAATATGATAGTTTATTTTAACTTCTATGTCATAAAATAATTCAACCGTACACTGTACACGTGTAAAGACCATATCACTTAATTTTAGGAAAGTTGTTCATTATGATATGTAGATTATGTGATTTAAGGCGATATGTAAAAAAATAGAGGTGCTTCTTTTTTGTGTATTTCATGAAATACACGGAAAATTTTAATACATTTCTGGTATATGCATTTTGACTATATAATCTAGGGTTTTGAAATTGGAAAACTTGTTTGGATAAATTTTCCTCGATAGAAATAATAGTTGAAATGAGTTTTTCAAACACACTTTTTCTCCTCAAATATATTTTATTAGGCGTGTTTCAACAATATCTAGAGATTTGATATTTGAAATTTTGCTAGCTATTTTAGTTTTTTTATAAAAAGTATAAAACTAACAATTTTCGCTTTCGCCCTGAATCCGCCCCTCTGACACTGAGCGTGTTTTCGCTTGGAGTGACAGTGACAAAAATAAAATTCACATAGCATTTGAATATACCTATCCATTTACACCTGGTATAATGAATAGAACAGATTTTATTATCTGATCAAAAAAACATGTGCTCTTAGTTTTATAGCAAATCGTAGATATTAGGTCTTTACATATGAAATTGCCGTTTTCTATAGAGAATTTGAAGGAAACTCAATTTTCAGTACTAACATTTTTGCATTTGTTTTAGGAATGACAAATTCAAATTGTGTAATTTCTTTTGTGTATGAATGAGACAACATTTAGCTAACAGCAACATTAATTTGTTTTTTTGAAAAGTGTCAGCTGTTAAAAATTATTACCAATCTTATCAGAGAAATGGATGGCACATAGGACGAACTGTTTTTGTAGATTTAATTTTTAAAATCAAACTGAAAATAAAAACAAAATGTAATACGTAGATGTAAAACCTTAAAATCAACTTTGGAACAAAAAACAAATAATTGAAATAGCTAGTGAATTACAGAAATTATGATCTCATGAATCCATCCATCCATCCATCAGCCTAGTTCGTCTACTGCTGGACATAAGCCTTTCCAGGACTTTGCCACTCCCGGCGGTCATCCTGGAAGAATTGCCCATACTCACACACGCTGGGCAGGCGGGTTGGTGAGCGTGATGCCGGAACCCTCGCACCCGTGACGCCGCTGCCCGTCACCGGTCTGTTCCATATAAGGCCTCCGCGACGAAGCGCATCTTGTAGACCTCCTGTTGCCTGACCTGAAGCTGGCTGGTCAGTTTGTCCTTGGGAACCCTTCATCTGGTAATACGGCGGTTGATTATACGTTGCCAGGCTGGTATCTGACTAGGCCTGGGAGTGGTTGATCCAGTACCTGGCATACGAATGCCAACTATCTGGCAAACTTCCATGGCGGCGGCGAATAGAAAACAGTTTTCTACTTTTTTAGGGTTCCGTAGTCAACAAGGAACCCTTATAGTTTCGCCATATCCGTCTGTCTGTCTGTCTGTCTGTCCGCGGCTTAGCTTAGAGACTATTAGAACTAGAAAGCTGTAGTTTGGTATGGGTTATTACGAGTATCATATGGGTGTTTATCACGCCGATAAAGTGGTACAGTAAAATTTTGAAAAATATTTTTTTTTGGGTACCTCCCCTACACGTAAAGTAGGGATGATTTTTTTTCTCGTCTATCCCCTAGTGTGGGCAGTGGCGTGCACAGAACTTTTTTCCGGAAAAGCAATCAGAAGGTCAAGTACGACAATAAAAAAAATAAGAAAAAATTTAAATAACACTTTGAAAAAAAAAATGTTTGTATGAAAATGTTCACTCTAGGAAAGGCAGTGCCTACCCTGGCGTCATAGAAACTTTTTTTTTTCAAAGTGTTATTAAAAATTTTTCATGTTTTTTTATTGTCGTACTTGACCTTCTGATTGCTTTTCCGGAAAAAAGTTCTGTGCACGCCACTGAGTGTGGGGTGTCGTTGGATAGGTAATTTAAAAATATTGTGGGTGTGAGGAGACTATTTTTCTATCCAGGGTTCCGTTTGCCAAATATAAAGCTTAAAAGTGTTAATTTTTGTTAGTCATGCCCCTGCCAGCGAAACGGTTGTATTTTGAGACGTGAAAAAATCACGGCAGTAGTATACATAACGAAATCAAAAGGAAAACTATCACAGCTAAGCAGGCTTTACAAGTTAACGAGTACAGATCGCGCCAAACTTTTAGTCCCTAAACACGGGGCGATTCCGAATCGCATCATCAGAAACAAAAAGTATGGGCCGTCCTTGGGAAGAGCAACGTCCGAGCTAAGCGTACTAGAAGTTTGGCGCGATCTGTATTAGTCAACAAACTCATAACATGTACTTGGAGAAGACATCCGCATATTGTGCAAGGTAACTACGGAACCCTACACTGCGCGTGGCCCGACACGCACTTGACCGGTTTTTTTAAACAAACGAATGAATAAATATGCAATTTGTTAAGATATTAGTTAGTTGAAAATATTGCATCAATGACAAAACACAGGGGGAAAAACACTGCCATGAGTTCTTTTTCCAAAAAATGAATAACTATACCATCCTTTTCCAATAAAATTGTGCACTGACAAAATATTATCTTTATTGGGTAAATAATCGATATAATCATTAACAATAAATTAGAAAAGTGATTCACATCCGTCACTATTAAAATAATAATAATAAAAAATAAAATATATCGTCACGAAGAGGTGTCAGAGATGTTCCGAGAGTCAACTGTGACATGCAAGTCACAGTCCACACTCGGTACACCCGCGTTTCACCGACGATTATTATGTCCCAACATTACGTGATAATTACGAAATATTACTTCATTGAAATTATTGTTGTTGGAAATCTGATTGAATCATTAATAAGCCCTTAATATGTGTTACTAATTCAATTTCAATACCGACGCTTTGTTTAGAGATGAGTATATCTATGTTTTATGATAATTAGTGCACCAAGATAAGTATGTAAAATGTAGCTGCGTAATTATTCTAAGGGTCGTCTACATTTTGTGGGTTTAGTCATTTAGTTCCATCATTTGTTTTGCTGAGATGATATCTCTGGACATTATCAAAACATTATGTTAATAATTAATAACATCTAAGTAAACAAAGTTATGTGAATTACATTGTCACGGGGGTTTTCTTGATTAAAGTAATTTGGTAGGGTTATCATGTCACATTCATTAAGTATAAAGAAATATATATACGAGAATAAGTTTAAATGGCGTTGTTTTATTGTATTATCTTTTATTTATAATCTTGTGGTATTACTATTCTTAACAATATTCCGAAAAACGTATTGGAGCATGCTCGACCGGGGATCGAACCTGGTTTTAGCATTCTATTCATGAGCTACCACCGCTTGGGTAAAAATATGAAGTTGATGTGAAATATAATGTTGGAAGTAATAATGGCCGATGAGATAATGGATTAGGAGGTCACGAAAGGACACCTCTCTGATGCCAAATATGTCGGTCTGGCTGCGTAATGTATGGCACCTGAAAAACTAACTCTCTAACAAATTTAAACTCATGTCAATTATATAAAAACTGGCCAAATTCGGTTGCGTAATGGAGCAAATTGGAAACCCCGTTTAAAAATGCTATATCGTGACAATAATATATAAATAGATTACGCAACCACTTCGCGCAGCCAGACCGACATATTTGGCATCAGAGAGATGTCCTCTATCCTCTGAACCCAGATTCAGCCATTTCACTTATCGTTACCAGATGTGTCGTGACCTCCTAGCTAGAATATAATGATGAATCTGAAAAGGCGTTGGCATTTAGACGTCCAATTTGTCGATACATATTATTGCAGATTACAAACGGGTTAAGTAAGTCTGAAAGCGCTGTTTGATAACTTTTAAAAGCATCACGTCACCTTTATCTAAATGTTTTCAATGTTTATAGTGCTATTATGTAAATAGTTTGCAGATTTATAACTCAATCTAGAGACAAATGAATCATTGCTTACTATTTTATCTTCCTTATTTTGTAGATATACTTTCATTAATTTTGTTTAAGCCATGCCGTGTTCTTTCTCGCTTGCCTTATCTACCATAAGGTATATAACATCATTTAAAAAAGAGAACAGCCCATTTTTGCTTCAAATTCTTAACCCTTAAGCTTACCTTCTGATTAATTCGTAAGACTAGAGCTCTTTTTCCGTTAGCCATTCGTTGACTGTAAGCCAAGAGTTGCTTCAGTCTCTGCGCGGGTGGAACTCCACGCTCAACTACCAGCACAATCCTGGCCCACTGTCGTTGCCACTCGTTCTTGGTTTCCGCAATCTTCTGGTACGTGTTGCCCATCATAGCAATCAACATGTTCACAAGTAGAATAGCCACTATGATCATGTATATCACGAATAACAGCTAGAAATAATGTTTCAATATTAATAATAATGTATTTACTAATGTAAAGTACTACATACTCTTTGTTTATTAAGTGCTTTAGTATAAATTCGGTTCTAAACAGTAACTAAGCAGAGTCAATAGCGGGTTAAACGATAAATATCAAAAATAACAAAATCGTCTCTTCTGCTGACTTTCTGCCGGTCATTGTCTCGAACTGTTCGTTTTAGTAATAATGTTACTGTTTACTTAAACACTTAACACTCGATGGTATCAATCACACTTATCTGCCAAGATCACCTTCACCTCAATCTCAGGGTCTTGCTCGATAGCATTAGATCAAAGGGTCAAGAGCCTATTGGCACATGGCACTTTTTGGTCTACATACTTAATTTATTGGTATGCTTTTAACAAAAACTGGCTGATAATTATCTATACCTTTGCTTCAATCTCGTGATCAGTCCGATCGAAGGCTCCGTAGTAATCAGAGAAGGAAGTCAGAGACATAAGGAACATTGCCATGATGCTCTCCATCGGTGAGGGCATCGGGTTAGAGACGGAATCGTCCACTCCTTCTGGAGTATTTGGGTTATCGAAGGACAAGAATATAACGTAGTAAGCTAAAAACAAAAACAAAAATGTGAGTGAATCTTCCGCTGGACTATAGACGGAAAGTAAAAACCCTAAAATAAGCTACAAACCTTGAGAGAATCCCATCACGAAGACCAGATAAATGCAGACGAAACGTAGAAGATCTCCCATCACCATGCGGTAGATCATCACCACGAATGGTCCAACCGTTTTGAAGCCTCTGAGAGCAGATGTTTGAATTAGATACAACACAAAACCTACGAGATCATGCAACGTAGAATGTAAAATTATGTACCGGCAAAAGAACAAGAAGTAAGGTGCAGTGGTCAACATGATGACGACTGCAAGATGGTCCTCAGCCTCGTCAGCGCAGCACAGTCTTAACGTTGGTAATATCACCATCAGCAGACATGAGAACAAGAACATTACCCTGGAAACCAGAATAGTAGTTTATGCTACAAGGGCGCAAAGGAATAAATTACGAGGACGATTTAAAACACGAGCGTAGCGAGTGTTTTAAACGTAACCGAGTAATTTATTGCTCTTACGCCCGTGTATCATACTACGTTTTTCAATGCATAGTGTGAGGAAATAAAACAAATATAATATTGTGAACTTTAAATTATGATTGGCTGAAAAGGATTGTATCTAGAGCCGTTAAACAGTGGAAAAAAAATATAACATCTATGGTACACAGGAAAGGCTGCAGGTTAGCCAACCATTGCAAACAAATTAAAAAAATAATAATAATAAAGCCCTAGGGCAAAATAATCGACTTTCTGTTCGGTTTTGATGCATAAAAAGTGGGCCTTTACGAGCACTTGCATTGAAAAAATACATACAGTTATTATTTATCAATCAGGTATTCTCTTGTGAGTTTACTACTGCTTTTCCATCTGTTTACCTTGACGGTACTGTACTGAGATTTTCAATGAACATCTTTAGTCCAAGAAATCTTGCTTCGCGTAATGCAGCTGCTATATAGGCCAGAGCTCCCATCCATAGCACAAGTTCTGCACAAATCCTGACCTGAAAAAATTTAAATATTTCAGTGGAATCGTAAAAAAATTTTTTTTTTTTTTTTGCGTGGGTAGTCATATGTGCCACACATGAAAATAGAGCTCCATATTATTTTTTTAATTTTTAATTATTTGTTGCTGTTTTTTATATGTTATAATTAGTGGAATTCATTAATAGACCCCTTCTACACCTGGACAGTTAAAATTTCTTCAAGAATTACTAGTGGAAGTTGTATACAAAACCTGAGTGTGAAATGGACCCCTACACCCAGCTATCCAAGAGCATGGAGGATATGGCGGCTATGTTTCTTGAGAGGATGAGTGACTATGAGAAGAATCTACACAATGCTGCTCCTGGCACTGCCACAAAAGCTCCTCAAAATTTATCTGCACTGGCCGGTGAGTTTGCACAATTTAAAACATTTGTGTGTGAATCACTGTCCATGCTAAGATCACAAGTTGAGCTACTAGCCCTTGGCCTAGATCAGCATGAGATGGTGTCAAGAAGAAAGGTCCTCTTATTCCATGGCATTCCTGAAACCAAAGATGAAGATCCTATAGCGAAAGTCTCAAAAGTAATAACTGACCAAATGAAGTTGACAGATCAATGTACCAAGGAGATAGCTGTATGTCATCGTCTCGGCAGTAAAACTTCCAAAACCAGACCTCTATTGGTGCGTTTCTCAGTCTTTTCTTCACGTGCTGCTGTGTGGAACTCCAAAACGGGACTCAAGGGAACTGGAGTTACAGTCTCAGAGTTCCTAACCAAAGCTCGACAAGATACATTTATAGCTGCCCGCAAACACTTTGGTTTGAATAAGTGTTGGACATCAGAAGGAAGGATAGTGTTGCTGCTACCGGACAAGACTCGGCACAAGGTGGAGCGGATGGCTGAGCTGGCAATTCTTATGAAAAAGTTTCCTTCGACAGACATATCTCAGAACCCAGAAAAGCCAAAAAAACAATCCACTAGGCGAGGAGCAGCTGCAGCTGCTTCAACCAAATAGAAGCTACTCTCCATCCATAATCAGACTTATCAGTAATCATCTGAGTGGACACTTGATTTGCTTGTTTTGTTTAGATTTTGGGGCGCGCCACATGGTCACTTTAATTTGTCAGGACTATCCGATGTACTGTTCCAAAGTCCACTCTACCTACAGTTTGAGGTGGGTATTATTATCAAAATCACTTCAAATTTTGTGCATTCATTTCCTACTCATAAAAAATTTGTGACTTGACAGCTGAGCTGAGTTAGTTGATTGACATTTACGAAGTTTGTTTGGGATTGGGATGTTGGCTCTGTTCCGATTTGGAGTTTGCATTCTGCATTTCGCCGCCTGCGTTCAATAATTTATCCCAAATCTGAACATTACCACGACATTTTAACAGGCCTTTATATTCTTTGTTTTTTGTTTTTCGTGTATGAAGATACAAATATTAGCTTGTTGTGTTTTTAAATTGTTTATTTTACTTTTTAATTTTATTATTAGTTATAATTTTTTTTGCTTGAAAATGTTAAGTGTTTAATAGTTTTCTGTTAATTTAAGCATGTAGATATTTTAGAGTTTTCTTCCCGCAGTCCTAATGTAGAAGGGGTCGAGCTAAATATTAATTTTTTTTTTTTTTTTTTTACTAAGTACTTATTCTAGTTTATTTTAGTATATATTTATTTTTACATTATATTTATAATATTATAATTATTTATTAAGTATTATTTGATATTATGAGTATACCACATTTTGATGATACTTTCTTTTCATGCTCTTCGTCCGAAGAATACACCAGTGCGAATAGCGATGATGACTCTGATAGCGGTGTTTCGTTACGTGATCGCTTATTTTCTGTTTTTGATAGTAGTAATTATAAACATAATCTTAATATCGTACACATTAATGCCGAAAGTATACATGCTCACTACCCAGATATGTTAGCAGCGTTTAGCAATGTGCGTGTGGATGCAGTGTTCGTTTCCGAAACCGTATTGAAGCCTACACTACCGTCCACCATGTATAGCTTACCTGGATTTAGATTAATTCGAAATGACAGGATCGGTAAAGGCTGGGGAGGTGTTGCGATCTACCTTCGTGCAGACATTCCTTGTAAGGTTGTCAAGCAATCTCCTAATCCATACACTAAGTCAGCTGAATATCTGTTTATTGAGTTATATCTCCATCACACTAAGGTACTTCTGGGTGTCTTATACAGTCCCTCCCTCAAGATTGACTACTTTGCTAATTTTGAATCTCTGCTTGATGAGTTAAGTCCTCTATATGATGACGTCATTGTTCTTGGTGATTTCAATACGTGTCTATTGAAAAACGATCATCGCTCCAAGCAACTTAATTCCATTGTTTCCTCATTAAATATGAAAATACTTCCTTTGTCTGCAACTCATTATAAGCCCCACTGTGTCCCATCTCTTCTTGATTTAATTATTGTCTCTAATCCCCCAAAAGTAGCCACTCATGGTCAGTTCACATCTCCTTTCTCATATCATGATTTAATTTTCCTTTCGTATAAAGTACGCCCCCCCAAACATAAGCCCAAGTTTCTTCTTCTGCGGAGTTTCAAAGGGATAGATCTGGAGGCGCTTAGAGCGGAGGCATTGGCCATAGACTGGACTCCTGTTTTATGTTCTCAAACTGTAGATGCCAAGGTGCATAACTTTAATCAAATACTTATTTCTTTATTTGACAAACACGCACCAATTAAAAGAATTAAAGTAAAGCATCTGCCAGCTCCATGGCTCACACAGAACATACGAGATGCTATGGCGTTGCGAGACAAGGCCAAGCGTAATTATAAAAAATGTCCTAGTGAAATTAATTTTGAAAATTACAAACAGTTGCGCAATCGCTGTACAAAGATGTGTAGAAACGCAAAGAGGCACCATATTCACAAATCTGTCAATAATTACAGCCCTGCTCAGGTCTGGAAATTCTTAAAAACGCTCGGAATTGGCAAAACATCCGAAACCCATCCAGGGACTATTGATTTGAATGCACTTAATCAGCATTTTTCTAAACCGCCTGTCTCCTTAGAAGACAAATTAAAAAACAAAACTCTCCTAAACCTTCGTAATAAGCCCAAACCCGACTGCGATCATTTTACCTTCAAGACTGTTTCTGAGTGTGACGTTAAGAGAGCAATTCTTTCTATTACTTCAAAGGCTGTGGGTGATGACAAAATTTGCTCTCAAATGCTGCATCTTATACTAGATGAACTTTTACCTGTCCTAGCTGACGTTATCAACTGCTCCCTTGTCACCAGCTCATTCCCCACAGCCTGGAAAAATGCACATGTCATCCCTCTTCCAAAGACTACAAACCCTTCATCGTTTTCTGAGTATCGTCCAATTTCCATTCTTCCTATCCTTTCTAAAGTTCTTGAGTCTTTAGTCCACAACCAACTTTCGTATTTCCTATCTAAAAATAGTTTACTCAATCACTTTCAATCTGGATTTCGCCCAGGGCATAGCACCGTCACGGCACTCCTGAAAGTCTCCGATGATATAAGATTAGCTATTGACAATAAGAAACTGACTATACTCACACTATTGGATTTCAGTAGTGCATTTAACTGTGTAGACTTCGATGTACTCCTTAGCATTCTTAGCTCTCTTAACGTATCTCCTCCTGTCACAGAATGGTTTGATACTTATTTAAGGGGTCGCCTGCAGTGCATACGCTCGGACGAGGTTTCCTCGGAGTGGTGCCAACTAACTGCTGGCGTACCTCAAGGTGGTGTCCTCTCTCCTCTCCTTTTTTCAATTTTTATAAATTCTGTTTCCAATGTTCTTTCTTCGAACTACCATCTTTACGCAGACGATTTACAACTCTACCGCCACTTTGACGTAACTGAGGCAAATATTGCTGTCTCAGAAATGAACAGCGATCTTTCAAACATTCACAGGTGGGCGGAGGCATTCGGACTTTTGGTTAATCCCAAAAAATCTCAAGCCATTATTTTGGGTAGCAGATATATGACTAGCCTTCTCAATCAAATGGTAATTCCACAAGTAGTTTATAACGATATCCCTATTGCCTACACTAAATCTGCAAAAAATTTGGGTGTCATATTTGATTGTAATCTGACGTGGGCTGCGCATATTAATGAGGTCAGCAGGAAAGTCTTTGCCACATTTCATTCTCTTAAGCGTCTCCAGAAATTTCTCCCCTTTGAAACTAAAGTTACTCTCGCACAATCTCTACTTTTGCCGATCATCAACTACGCTGATGTCTGTTTTTTAGATGCCAGTCAGGAGCTGCTTGGTAAACTTGAACGTTTACAAAATCTGGGAATCAGGTTTATCTATGGACTAAGAAAATATGATCATGTATCTCAGTACCGTGAACAATTAAAATGGCTTCCCATTAAACAGCTTCAGTATGTTCATATCCTCTGTTGCCTTTTCAACATTTTAAAGAGTCCCACTTCTCCTCCATACCTCCGCGATCGTTATGAGTATATTTTCCTTAGAGACAAGCAAGTCAGGTCTCATACAGTCTCACTTTTAAAAACACCTTCTCATAACACCGGGGCGTATGGAAACTCTTTCACTGTTAAGTCCATCAAACTGTGGAACTCCCTTCCTCACACTATCAGGGATAGCCCCTCCATTGGTGTATTCAAAAGGAAAATAAAAGAGCACTATCTTCGACAACTTATCGTGTAGGTGTATTATGTATATATATCATTTATTGTGTATTTATTTACTGAATATGTATTGTTATATTTATTTATACTATGTAGGCATGTAAATTTTATGTAGTTTGTTATTATTTTTAACTAATTAGGTATCTACTATTAATTTAATCTTGTTTCTGTATAAATATTATCGTGCACAATATGAATATCTTATTTATTTCAAATATCCTTATCACCCTTGGTTTGCTGGAAGAAATCTCATTATTGAGATAAGCACGCCATTGTACATAACTTTTATTATATAATTTAGAATTAAGTTTTCTGTGTGCAACAAGAATAAATATATATAAATATAAAGATTACCTAAATATTTTTATAGCGGGATCCAGTGCTTTAGATACTCTAATTATTATTAGAGTGCATTACAATATTACAAACTAAATCAAAAACAAATTACAAGTAAACAAATATTTTGGAAAAAATCCTCGGACTAGAATTCGAACCTGTGATCTCTTGCTTACAAGGCAAGCGCGCTCGCTACCTACTACGCCTAAAAAACATGAATCCCGTAGAATTATAACAGGTCCGATCGGACCTCCTAAGACAAGATCGTGGCAATTTTATAATTTCACGTTTTGGACCATTTTGGGCTCTTGATATTATAATGTCCTATTCATAAATACATTTTTTTACAATTTTGTATTTAATAGTCCGAAGTTCAAATTTAGAATTGTCATTTATTGCGCCTTCTTAACTTTGAACAAAACGGAATATGCCCTTGCAAACCTTAGCTTGTGGTGAATCAATGTTCATCAGCCGACATTCTTCTGTAAGGTCTTCCCACCATCCTTCCATATCAGACTCCAGTGGCTCCGTCGCTAAAATATGATCTCAAGTTTAATGGGTTAGTAAAAAAATAGCCCTAGTTTAGTTATTTTTTTAGAGGCTATGTAAATTATATTTTTGTCACTGTCACTCTAAGTAAAAAAACGCGCAGTGCGGGAGGGGCGGATTTAGGGGAAATGAAAAGAAAGTATGTTTTTTATAAAAAAGACTATAATAGCTGGCAAAAGTTCCAAAATCAAAAATAGTTATTGTTAAAATTAGGAATACAAATTTATTGAGAGCCGGGGTAAGTATGAGGTGCAAAGGTGACAGTCGATAATGATGTTCATGTATCAACTTGTTGATCGACTAGTCGGCAGACATCAATTTAAATGTATTCCTATAAATAACTGCCGGCATACTTACTCTATGGACGCATGACACGTGTGGCTCTCTCCATTTTCAAACTAATTGTGACAAGTTGAATGACAAATCTAACTGAAATGGAACGGTTTTTGGTACACTTGTAACGTAAAGTGAACCTTTTGTGTTCTTTATACATTTTTAGTACTTACGCTGAACACTATACTAAAATATGTTACTCGGACTCAAAATCCGTAAAATTTGATTAGATTCAGATTCAAATCAGAAAAAAGATGAACATTAATGAATTATTGTAATTTATGGCAGATTTCAATTGATATTCAAAAATAGATGTCAAAGTTTAAAATTAGCATTTCTCCAGCCAGTAATAATGTACTCAACCTTATCAATTGATTGCAACAACATATCAATCTCATAATCTTACTGGTCCAATTAACACTTTTGTACTCATCTGGACTCTCTCCCACCGCAAACCGTCTCGTCTTCGTCCCGGCTCTCAATCAAGGTATACACCTCTAATAAAATAGTATGAGTTCTGTATATGATTCCTATTAGTCGAACAAGGAAAAAAGTGTATTTGAAGACCTCATTTCAATAATTATTTCTATCGAGTAAAATTTATCCAAACATGTTTTCCAAAATCCAAACTCTAGATTGTTTAGTCAAAATGCATATAAGGTATTTCAATTTAAACGGAAAGTAATCTAGGAGGTGATTCAGTATCGTTAATACATCACATTCTACTGCAAATTACCTTTTTTTGCGAAAACTTATTCTTCACTTGTCCAAACAAACTGAGTCAGCTGATCGGACCACTTTGTACTGAGAAGTGAAAAAAAAGTTCGCGCAAAAAAAAGTGCTTTACAGTGAAATGTGATGTATTAACGATACTGAATCACCTCCTAAATTACTTTCCATTTAAATTGAAGGACCTTATATATACCAGAAATTTATTATATTATTTTTTTATTTCATAAAATACACAGAAAAAAGCAACCCTATTTTATTTACGTAGCGCCTTAATATACAGAACTTACGTACGTTTATCTTTATTTGTGGGATGGCTTTTAAAACGTCCACATTTTGGTCCTTCTGGTTTGGTTCCATTTAGTAATTCTACCGCTCCTCGGTCGAGTTCTACCCCATTAAGTGATGTTGTACAATTTTCTGAAAAACACAACGTTCTGACTTTGATTGTTCCACGGCTTCAAACGCACGCATTGTGCTATTTTCTCAAACTCTAAAGAAATGCGTGACATCT
Source organism: Ypsolopha sequella (assembly GCA_934047225.1). Lineage (NCBI taxonomy): Eukaryota > Metazoa > Arthropoda > Insecta > Lepidoptera > Ypsolophidae > Ypsolopha > Ypsolopha sequella. Next base: position 21,563,865 of record OW203987.1, read on the forward strand.
CTAACAAAAGCTATGAACTATTCTTCACAACTTGCTATTCAAGAAATTTTATCATTCTCGGTCAGCCATTCAAACCTTGCTAGTACGTTGACCAGTGCATTGAATCGAAATGAAAAAATAAAATATATTTATTTATGTAAAGTAGGTATAACAGATACACTTATTACAGGTCAGTTTTAATGTAATATAAGTAATTAAATAATCTATGTGTATAGGTAATAGTTTTATTTCATAAATAATAATATGGGGAAATACGCAGGGGAATAATAAAGGTTGGGTTTACTTAAATTTAATAAAAAAAATACACTTGAATAAAATAAAAATATAGGAATAAGGAATAAATAATATTATAAATATATGCAATACATATAATACATATATGCCTAACTCCGCCCATTCGATTAGCCTTGCTAAGAAGAAGGGCAAGAAACTTAGCAAGATCATGTCTTTTTTTTTTTCATAATATTAGTTGTAACTAAATATAAAAAGTAAGTAAATCTACTTGTCTACTAATCTACTAGATAGATAAATAGATAGATAGATAACTTCTTAATTCCATTTCCACAGCATTACACGACAAAGAAAACAAAAAATACACATTTTACAATTAAACAATTAAAAAAGAAAAAAAAAACACAACTAAAATTAATAAATAATGTAAGTGCTGTGGTAGTGGAAAAGGTCCTCGACTCAGCATAATGCAGAGGCAAGCCACTGCGCTGATTTTCAGTTGAGGCCCGTTTCCAAAGCCGACCTTATGCAATATACAAAATAAGGTGAACAATTGCTAAGAGCCGTGGGACTACCGCATTCTTCTCATTTTCATCAACATCAACGAGATTGAAATTTGACGTGCGTGCGACGACGCCCGCCTAACGTGTCATCTCTTTTGCACGCGTTGAATTTCGCATCCATTTGCTTGAAGTTGATACAAATGAGAATTACGCGGTAGAGCCCCAGGTTACTATACTAACCACTTACCCGTTTCATTTTCTAACTCGGTGTCGTTGATAGTAGGACCTAAGGTGGTATTCAGAGCTGTCCCGTTAACGACTCTATCTGAAGGTCCAGGACGAAGAGTGAAGCAGACTAAGGACACTAGGAAATAGATGAAGAAGAACAAAAACTGCTGGTAAAAGCGGAACTTGACAAACGTGTTCCATTTAGTTTTTAAAAGGTCTATCAGCATTCCCTCTAAGAGATCTAAGTGTTCATCTTTTTCCTGCAAAAGAAAGAGATATGGGTTTTTCCTTCTATGGGGCAATTCCCTCCTTTACTAACAACTCTTTAAGGCGATATGTAAAAGTTTTAGCATCCCTGTTAATCCATATGCGAAAAAACCCTCAGTGCGAGAGGGAAAGATTCGTGGAAAAGTAACAACAAGTCGGTTTTTTATTAATATAAAATGTACTAAAAATACTATCAAAATTTCGTTTAACCAGGTCCTAGATACTGTTAAGACCCATCTAATAAAATATAATTGCAGTCCATATGTCATTCTAAATTGTCAAACCAGGAGAATTGGTGTCGAAAAAGACCTCATTACAATAAATACTTCTATCGAGCCGAAATTCTCGAATTTGATTATTATTTTTTTATGATTTTTAAAGAATTATCTGATATGACGTCACTTGGGGCATTTTACGCATTATATTGATTGTGATGTGTGATAGGGTATAAAAAAGTGGTCTGTCTCTGTCTGTCTACTCATCTGTCATCCATCTGTCGGAAGACAAATTATTATAAATTTATCTTGATAGCGAACAACACATGTCTACAGCCTTTTTTTTTCACAGACACCCCTGTTAAGTCTTACCCCAAAAGTGACCAGATTCAGTGCAGAATCCTTGCTGATGAGCCCAGTTTCGGTGTCGATAGTATCCACTTGTCCGAGCGGGTATGCAGCACACGTCGTGGCCCCAATCTGCCAGTAGATCTCTCGCTCGATATTGAGGATGTGGAAGAAGAGATCTGTCCGGGCGAGCTTTGCAGCCAGGGTTAGAGGGGTCAGGTTCTGTGCGTTACGGATGTTCAAGGAGGCTCCCACTTCGTAGGCCATGTCGAAAGTGTCCTGGAAAAATAAACGTGGCGGGTGCAGCATTTTTCTTTTTTACGTGTACATGCTGAGAAACAAATTAACTAAGTTACCAGGGGTCCCCAAACTCGGCTAAGCCAGCAATGCGGGGTACCAGATAATTGTTATTAATACACAAAAGTATACATTGCTTACAGTAAAATTTAAAATTCAAGTACATGCATGCAAGTAATATATTCATTCATCCACTCATACTTTCATTCTTTCTAAAAAAAAAAATAATAATTAGACAACAAAAGCGAGATCAGTCGAGCTGAAAGTCATTACTTTTCAAGTTCATCTTGAAAAATAAATTCACTGGACTTTGGAAAAATAAGAAAAATATTCAAGGATACCACACTTTTTTTTTAAATGCCGTCTAGTGTTAGCATTTTTTTATTTGCAATCTTTTTGCTTCATTTAAGTTATTATTTATCTATTCATTAAAATAACATGAAACTTTTTCAAATGGTCAACTTTATTACAAATACTCATTAGATAAGAGAACACCTACTTAAGGGGCTGCACAATGCTAAAATTCAGTCTTGCTCTAACGCTTTTGTTCGCAAACGCGCACGCTAAACTTCAGTTATTTTGAAATAACGGCTACATTAGGACATTAACTATAATTTCTTTATGTAATAAATATGTTTTTTTCTAGTAAGTATCAGCGTGTGTTGGTTTCGTTTCAATCGGTTTTGATATACGGAAACTGAATCGCTTTTTTCGTGAAATTCATGCTTTTTTTAATAGTATTATAATTTAAATAACACTGAAAGTTTGTTAATTTATGATGTGTAATAAATAATTGCCTTGAGTCAAAAAACACGCCATATTTTTTTCAAAATTTTACCAACTACATTGATGGAACTAAATCCAATGCAAAACTGATGTTTAGCATTGTGAAGCCCCTTAAAAAGTAAAAAAATCTCGTTCTCAAGGTCAAGCCTCTAATTCAATAGAAAAATCAGCTGGTTTCGTAAACTCTTTTGAAGTGAATTCGCTAACTAATCCTAACAAGTGAGTGAAGATAAATTTGAGTATAGTTACGGACTGTGTTGCAAAGTTTTTTTTTTAGCTTCGTCGCACAAATGTAAAGTCAATTAGCTAACAATTGACGAAATGTCTTCATTTGATGAATGAGGATACATCATACACGCACTGACGTGTGAGGTCAACTACTGATCATCAAAATTAATTAATACTTATAACTAGTTATAACTTATAACGTCCACTGTAGAATTGTCTGCCCTCGACTACACACGTGCGTAATTTTTATCCGTTTTTCTTCGAGATTATCAGTGAAATTATCAGACCCGTGAAAACAATTTTAAATCTATTGTAGTTTGTCGTATTTAGAAAAAAAAAAGTGTGCATGTTACCGGCCAAACCCGGTTTTAGGACAAACTAAACCAAACTACAAACTAGGCCAAACTATTTTTGTCGGAAATCCTTCAGTGCAGAAGAGAGCCGGTAGGTTAGGTTAGAACTTGGCGGTTATTTTTTTAGGGGCATTATTAATCGGGCGAATAAAAATATAATTGGTGACTTCCAGTGTCCGGAATAAATACCAAAGCGTGGGACAAAAAATACTGAGTGGGCGAATTTAAGGTACGAAATTGAAAATATTTCACCAAAAGTCAAAAAATAGGTGCGACGGCGAGCGAAGCGAGGAGGAGCGTGTTAGGTTTACACGTAAGATAAAATAAGGCGCAGAGCGAAGCCAGGCGATGACGTCCCTAGTTTTATTACTTAAAATTAAATTGTCACAAAAATAGAAAATTGTCCGCCTGGGAATTATTTAGCTCAGCTCAAATTTGTATTTTCAAGTCACCGTTTTCATCATTTTAATTTGCCCACGCTATATTCAGTATTTTTGAAACCTTAAATTTTAATTTATATTCGCTCGTTTAAATACTACCCATTTTTTTTCGACAACCCAGAACCACTTTGGCCTAGGCTAAACTGGTTTATCCTAAAATCTTGTTTGGCCGGTAATATGCCCAAAAACCTAAATATACTCTTTTACAGTTTTTTTAACAGTTTAGTTTTTAACCTACTTATCCGGGCGTCTCGGATTTATCGAAATGATTTTCCCGTTAATTCAAATCTTGATTATTTTTAGGAATAATCAAATCAAATATTTTTTTTTTTCAAATCAATCAAATCAAATATTTTTTATTTAACCGTAAGAATACAATTTACAATTTACATTGACACAGTTAGTACATATAAATTGGGCATAATGTAACAAGTTGTAAAAAACGGTATTTTCAACGGACCCTAACCAAAGCAGAGCTTGAATCGCAGGGCCCAAAAAACGATTATCTTCAGTTTATCCATCCATCAGCCCGTATTCGTCCACTGCTGGACATAGGCCTCCCCAATATTACGCCACTCTTAGCGGTCCTCAGTTATCCTCATCCAGCCGCCACCTGCAACGTCCTTCAGATCGTCAGTCCAGCGGGAACGAGGGCGGCCTACGCTGCGCTTTTCTGTACGTGGTCTCCATTCCAACGCCTTACGGCCCCAACGGTTATCACGTCGGCGACAAATATGGCCAGTCCACTGCCACTTCAACTTACTGATTCGGCAGGCTATGTCGGTCACCTTCGATCTCTGACGGATATCTTCGTTTCGGATTTTATCCATCAAAGATATCCCAAGCATAGCATAGCAAGCATCTTTAGTTACGAGTTCTCAATTAGTTAGATTAGTACTCGGTCGATATATAGTGTTCAATCAAATATAAAATTTAATTACAAACAGGATTTTGAGAACAAGGATAATTAAATAATAATTCGATCATCTACATCTAATAAACGAAAATTATTTATTTTTATTTCATTGATAGGAATTATGTAAGAATCAAATTGAATATTATTAAAATCAGAATATATGTTTGTCAGGGTTTGTTCCCAGGTAGCACCACCGTGTAAAATTCAAACTGTGGTAGCACTCCTCTCAGGGTTGGATTCAGAGTTCAGACCCTCGGAAAATTATTGTGTATGGGAATTAAAAATATACTACTTGTCTAAAATTATACTACGTTTCGTATTTCGTTGATTTTTGTTTTGAATTGAAATAAAAATAGCCTATTTGTTACTGATTTTTTTTTAAATTCTAAAAATATAATCTTAATTTAATAAAATAGCCTATTTGTAAGTGAAATTTAAAAAAAAATTACTAAAAATATTCATAACGCACAGAAATTCCCTATATTGTAGGATAAATGTTAAAAAGCAAAACGTTTCAACCAATAAAACAAGTCGGCCGGCCTGAAGATAAAATTATGGTATTTTTACATAGTATAGTTCCATTACGATACTACATACTACATGTCATGAAAATATGGTACAAATAGTATAATTATACTACAAAATCCAACCCTGACTCCTCTTGGCCTAAACAGGGCGGCGAAACTCAGGGGGTACGTAGCTAGAAGTACCATTTATATAATTAAGTATAGTTACCATTTTCTCATAAATAACGAGCATGTGTAGCACGGTGTTGCCATTGGTGTCTTGTTTGTCAGGGTCCGCTCCTCGCGCCAGGATTAGACGGTAACATTCCTCTTGCCCCAAGCAAGCGGCGAAACTTAGCGGGTACTCTCCCCAGTACACATACCTAGAGAAAACAGTAGGTTTGCAGAATTATGTACGAGGTCTCATTAATATACAGCCAAATTCATACTGAAGTGAAGACTCGGTAAGTGCTCAGTATCAAGGTTCCCTGACAATTCTTGTGAATTGTTCCATACCAATGCAAGCCCAGCCCCGGGTCTGTTTCGATTAATTAGAAAAAGGCGGGTTTTTCACAATCCGGCTTGCGAAACCGCTCTTAATGTAGAAGTGTGCTTTCATTTGACAAACCATACCATACATCAGGTATTGATTGTGATGTCATCAAAGATTAATAAACACGCAATAAACATGATTGATTGATTGATTTTCCGATTGTTCCCTTTTCAGAGGTCCCAAGGACGTCTTGAGTCCGTTGTAACGGACGGACACATCGACAGACACGAAAGAGTTTTTTGTTTTGGCCGGATCCCTAAAAACATATCGTGACGCCTTTTCATTATGATAATATGAAAACATAACGCGTATATTGCGTCTCTGTCTGTTTTCGCGTTTCGTCATCAATTCATTACATTCACGGCCCACGGTTCATTGTATATATGATCAGTAAATTAAATTGACAAGTCATTATGATTAGTTTCATGGTTTAGCCACAGGTCCAAATGACTTTAACGCACACTGGCCCCCGTGAGTCACTTCATTCGGGTATTATTCGAAAATCAGTGCTGCAAAGCTAAATGTTTTGCAGCAATATGCTGAAATAATACCTTTTTCTTGCCACCAAATAGTTTTTATTTTTGTACATATTTTAGTTTATTCTGGTAATAGTGTAAAGTTTTTATTATAACAAATTGTTTCATTTTATTTTTTTTTAAGTTACCATTCTGTGTTATTATGTATATGGTGGCATGAAATAAATACGAGTATGTTATTTACTTACATTTTCGCGTTTCACGGCGTCGTCATTCAAAGGCGAAAATTCCAAAATTGCCTACTTTTAGAAAAGATTTTCTTTCACAGTTAGTAAAAGTTTTTGATTATGAGCATAACTCTAACATCAAGGAGCAGAACTACGAAATAATGAAATTAAATAATCATCTTTATTTTCAGAAGTAAGAATACCACGTTAACATTTTTTTGACGTCTTATTATTTTATTATTAAACAACTATTTTAGTCCGAAAAGGATCCGCCTGCGCCACGAAAAAGTATATTTTGAGACGAGAGGACGCCATGAAAATTGGTTGACCACCAGAAACACGCGAATGGATCCCTGTCAAACAACTTTAAAAAAGACAAAACTCGGAAAAATATTTAGAGGGAAAAAAACCGTAGTAATAAAAAAAATTATCCATCGGTGAAGTTATTCCAAAAAAGCAGAATCCCCCCAAGAAACCGAAATCCTTACCCAACATAATTAGTATCCCTCTGCACATTGACCCACTCGTGGTCGAACGAGTCGGTCCGGGACGCCTTCTGATCCTCTGGACACATGAAGTTCCCGAAGCAGCGCTCGTGGTAGTCGGCGCCGGCGTCCAGGAGGAACTTCACCGTTGTCGGATCCTCGTTCACGATCGCCATGTGAAGCACACTCTCACCTGAAGCAAATACTTTATATTCTCTGCCTGAAGGGTACACAACGGAATCCTAGACGTTGTTGCTGAACAAGTTTTCGCTTATTATTAGGGTTGCCAGATGGTCGGGATTCGTTGGGATTGTCCCGACATTTCATAAGATGTTCAGAGTCCCGAAAAAATAAAAATTATCCTGACAAATAACAACGATCGGCGGGCAAAAAAGTATTTTGTTGTAATTACTTAAATTTTAATAATTAAAAAAATGTTTCATTCGTAATATTTATTTGTCCCGAACATAATCCCAAAATCCCGGCTTTTTTAAAATTTTGCAAAAATGTTTTGGTTTTCCCATCTGGCAACCCTACTTATTACGAGTATGTATAATTTTATCGTAGTGGGGGTTTACTCTCTCTACGAATTTCATTAAAAAAAGCCTAACTTTTTTAAGTGAAAACTTCTTAGGCCTGCGGCCCTAGAACGAGCGCACACAAAGCAAACAGTTTGAAAGAAAAAACTTCTATCAAACCTCATTTCTTAGGTTGACACACCAAAAAAAGTACCTTTTATTTCCGTTTTGCTTCAAAACGCATTATCTCTGATTATTGGTCAAGTACGGCTTTGTTTTACTCCTTCGTTCACTCAGAAAGCAAGCTTTTTGTTTACTTCCGTAGATCGCGGTCATTTTTGACAGCCGTTTGAATAGTCGTTGGACGGGTCAAAAGCTTTATGCTTTTGCTTTATAGCTCTCAAAAACAGTGACCAAATTGGATGCCTTTTTAAAGAATGGTGTGTCTTCTTGTTATAAAATTGAGGTGTTTAAGCTCATGTAAGTAAATTATTAGAGTTTTATTGTATTCATTAATGTCCTACCTACGTGTATCACTAAGTATACGTAAATATTTGTTTTATTTGCAGTCATTAAAAGTCGTTTTGTTTTAGCCTATCAAAAGTGTATTAAAATTACCCTTGTCATCAAGTTTTTACTATTTAGAAGGAATTTCATAATTATATTAGTGCTTACAATTTACTATAACACACTAATCCTTTATTTTATTCACTTTCAAGGATAACCTCAAAATCGTATTTTTTTTCCAAGTACTTACTTTTTCCTAATTAAATGGTTTGTTTTGTTTTATTATACATATAGTATATGTGAATATTGCTTAAACTGGTTTGATCTGAATATATACAACATATTGTTTCATTGTTCATTACAGGTCTGTGACAGTGATTTAAAGTTCTTGAATGTGAATGCCAAGTTTTGGGGGTGCTACAAATGACTATGCCATATGCATAGGTATGGGGTTTGAGCTTCATCAAGGAGCACATGGAGAATCTATATAGAACTGCTGAATTAACATGGCTTCTCGGTAAGTGTTCATTACAGGTCTGTGACAGTGATTTAAAGTTCTTGAATGTGAATGCCAAGTTTTGGGGGTGCTACAAATGACCATGCCATATGCATATGGGGTTTGAGCTTCATCAAGGAGCACATGGAGAATCTATATAGAACTGCTGAATTAACATGGCTTCTCGGTAAGTGTGATTAAAGCTGACTGTGTTAATTTACAATCAAATGATTAACATACTTGCACATCCATCCATCAGCCTAGTTTGTCCACTGCTGGTCATCCTGGAAGAATTGCCCATACTCACACACGCTGAAGAGGTGGGTTGGTGAGCGCGGTCCCGGAACCTTCGCACCAGTGACGCCGCTGCCCGTCACCAATCTGTTCTATATAAGGCCCGGCTATTAGGGATGGAAATACCGCCATCCATCGGTCCCAGGCATGGTGGGCCTCCTGGTTTTTTGCCTGTGAGCTGTCCTCTTACTCTCCCCCAAATTACTTCGAGGGGGTCTCCAAGTAAAATGGTGGTACCTCCACAGTCGAGCCCGGCATCAGCTCTACCACCTCTAAAACTTACACGAGTTTATTAATTTTATCTGGAAGAGCATAGTTAATGAGTCCATCAGCCCTGCTTCTGTATAATATGTAGTCGTGTACCTATTGTATTTTAAGGCTATGTTTGTTTAGTCCATAGATGTATCTTGTCAAAATAAAATATGCCCTATACTGCCCCATCTGAATGTGCCACCTGTATTGATTAATAAAATAACTAACACCATGTATTTTCCTTACAGGTGACAGCGGCCATAATTGATGATCCCTATACTTCATGCAGCACCAGGGTCACAGGAGGAGTGTTACACCACACTCCACATGAAAACGCGCAACACCATTGAATGCGCATTTGGTGTTCTTAAGAACAGATTTCGAAGTTTATTAGGACAGAGGGTCTTATACTACCACCCGGACTATGTGGCCGAAATTGTGAAAGCGTGTTGTGTTTTGCACAACATGCTCATTATTAGTAGGGGCATGCCCGAAGAGGAGGACGAGTATGACGCTGACCAAAGGGTACCACACCTCGACTATGTTGAAGACAACGGGGCGCCTGAGCTGGTTGTTGGTAGAGCGGTATGCGCTCGACTAATCCATCGTCTTTTACCATAAAATGTATTTCAGTACTAGTTTATTTAAGTATTTTGTTATTTAGATTAACATGACCATGTAACTTTTTTAGTTCCTATATATTTTAGATAAACATGACATGTAACTTTTTTAGTTCCTATATTTAAATGGAAATGCATATTATATTAGACATTAATTAATTAAAAAAGAATAGGAAAAATTAAATTTCTAGCACCATAGGTATTTCTAATATAAGAGTTTTTATTCAGATATGGTCAAAAGCCCTTAATATTACGTAAAATAAAAAACCAATATATGCAAGTCATACAAAATTTATTAAAACACATAGATATATTTAGTACTTAGGTTCATAAAATTTTAATCCTGGAAAGTAATTTTATAAATAAATAAAAATCTTTTATTTCAGAGACAAGCTCCATATTGTGTTAGTAACAGATTAGATACTTATATACTATGTTAGTAACAGGCAATTTAAAACAAAATTAAACAAAACAAATAATTGAAATAGAAAACTATAAAGAGACGCTAAGAAAAGGGCTTCATAAACCCTGCCCTTCTCATCTCTTTAATAAGATTGACACTAGTCCAGTGCTTCATAAAAGCACAGTCCGCATCCAGTATGGCCGCTACCACCTGTAGAAGACAGTTGGAGCTGCTCCGCACTCTATGCATCAGGGACGCGGTTCGCAGCCTAACGATAGTAGAGAAGCTATCGACTCTAGCCTCTGCCAGCATCCCTGATACACTGCAGTACCGTCGCAGCCCCAACAGCGCTCTAAAAGCATTATTGTATTGAGTGCGCAGAGCCACATATGCCTTTTTCCTATAGTTCACACATAGGTCGCAAATAGGCCGTTTTTGTACAACGTGCAAATCTACGGGATAGCATATTTGATCTTACAGACAAGGCTCTACACTCTCCTTCAATGTCCAAATCATCCCTAAGCGTCTCGCTAACCCAGTGAGCCTTAAAACTTTGAACTTGCTTAAGAGGAACGCCATTTAGCATGACAGGAGGAATTTTACAAGTTTTATTTATTTCTAAATCTAGAAATAAGGCATACACAGGTGTATTTCTGGCTGTGTAGTACTGGACAGTCTGCTTGAGACAGAGGACCGCAGTTTCGGTGGACAAACTGAGCATCATGTAATTTGACATGCCTACATAACTGTTGGTCAAGCAACCTGTCCAGCACCTTAGCCATAATGGTTGCCAATGAGATCTGTCTGTAATTGTTTTTATCACTTGAACAACCTGTTTTATTTTTAACTATAGGCACCACTAAAGTTTTTAACATACCAGGTAAGTAGTTGTGACTTAAACAAAGAGAGAAAAACATGGCTAAAACTCGTGGCAAATGTATACCTGCAAACTGCAGATGTTCAATACTCAAATGATCATGCCCAGGTGATTTACCTCGAGTCATTTTACTTATTATAGATCTTATTTCACTTGCTGTAATGACTACCACCTTTTTATCCCGAGAACCACTAGAACAATGCACCATGTCTTCCTCCTTAGACATGTCCAAAGGTGACTCAACCTTAAAATTATTTTTGAACATTTCAGCTATCTACAACATATCATTCAGGCCTTCAACACTCACCAGAATGTGATAGATAAATGAAAAATTTATCTGCTAATGTAACATTTTACCTTTCAAGGGAATTTGGAAATAAACTCTTCATATTTAATTTATAAGCTTTATTACTACTTTCATCTTTATAAAAGTCCTTAGGTATTGAAAACAGGCAACTTTTTTGTCACCTGTCTCAAAATCGGGATATACAAAGGATTTGAGATTATCTTTTAAGTTTAGCCAATTATTCTGTATGTTTTTAATGTACAGTAGTGGCTAAGCAATTAAGATTGTTCAATGCATAACTGGTTACATTAGAACTTTTGTAATTAAGGCCGCCTTTGATATACATTTCATCAATAACTAAATTCACAGACTTGTCTTTTCTACACGAAGTTTTAACCATATGTGGCAATTAGTAATCATTACCCAATGTTGAGTGAGGTTTTAAATTTAGAGAGCAGGTTATGTGTTGCAAGTACCTTTTTGTAGGGAGCAATAGATAGTCCCGTAGCAAGTTATAAGCAGAGCTAAGTGTATTGGCGTTTTTTACGTTTAACAATGCAAGTTGATCTTTAATTAGACTTAATTTAGATTGTATTCTGTCATCATCACTTACTTACAATATTAAAAACAGCCTTTTGTATGGAAAACTATGGTGAAGTAGAGCTTAGAGGACATTGTGAGTGGTCACATATTGAAAATATCTTGTCTAGATGTAGACATAACAAATGTCCTCTAAGCTCTACTTCACCATAGTTTTCCATACAAAAGGCTGTTTTTAATATTGTAAGTAAGTGATGATGACAGAATACAATCTAAATTAAGTCTAATTAAAGATCAACTTGCATTGTTAAACGTAAAAAACGCCAATACACTTAGCTCTGCTTATAACTTGCTACGGGACTATCTATTGCTCCCTACAAAAAGGTACTTGCAACACATAACCTGCTCTCTAAATTTAAAACCTCACTCAACATTGGGTAATGATCACTAATTGCCAGGTAAAGTAGGTGGCTACTTAGTGTAAGTCCATCGGGGAGAATCCATCTGAGCTCATTTGGCGACAGACAACTGATTCTTGCCTAAAAACATTTTCACTTTTAAATTTCTGTCAACAATCAAACTACATTTTACATAATGCATATCATTTTCCTCACTTACAAAGTCTAACTGAAACAGACATATCTTGTCAGACAATATCTTCGAGTCCCAAACATTGCTTAGTGCACTGATATTTGATTTGAAAGCTTCATATGTTTTAATCACATCACTTTTCAAGAACTTTTGGGTAGCGTCCTCATGGCGTTCTTGCTCCTTGAGGTGTTGGAGTGACGGGCCAGGCCGTGGAGTCACCTTTGGTTGAGTGAGATATGAAGACAAATTGGGAAACATGTTAGGAACGGCACCTTTTCTTAATTTTGGATTCTTCAAAACCTGATTTCCTGCTATTCCTTCATTATCTATGATTTTCTCCTTCTGTACAGTGTTGTCATAATTGGAAGTACATCCAGGTACGCAGCAGCGACGAGGAATCTCTGAAATAAACATAACCTCAAATTAGTATGCCATATAATCAATCATGTCTAAATTACAGCATGAACTATGTTAATTTTCTTACCTTGATATGCAACCGAATACTGGATTAATTATTTTCAGATTAATTACTAAAATTTTGTAAAAATTTTACACTTCGCTGATAAAAGCGGGAGATTTGACATTTCATTTCTGTTTTTGTCTATGCCGTTTTTTTTTTTCGAGCGAATGGTTGTGTGGTAGCTTGCTGCCAAACGCAAAACGATCGTAATCTGAAAAAGTGTGCGCAATCTACGGATTAAAAAAAAGAAAGCATCAAAGCTTTGAAGCAAACTTTTAAGAGTAAAGCAAAAAGCCTCCTGTTTGCTTTGTTGGCTGTGGTAAGGCCGCAGTAGAGCGATTTTTGGTAGGGAAAATCTCTAAAATCTTATGGGTTCGCGTCACCGTCACCGACATACTATGTTGACAGTAAAGTTGACAGCCTACGGTTTTTTTTTCAATTGAATTTCCCCGTATTAGTCCATTGACATTATTTAGTGTTTAAGTCGAACTAAAATCGAAAAATTTGAGAAATATCTTAACAACCAACCCCTAAAATACGTAAATTTAACGGTTTTTTACCAAAAGTGTAGCCGAATCAAAACCATTGATGTTTTAGATAAAATCAAAAAATTAATACGACTCAAACATCGAAAATGATATCTAGGTTAATAATGTGTTTGAAAACGTCTACAATCTTCCCAAAATCATGTCCTCCTAGAAAAAGTTTTAAATGTTGCGCCCGCGACGAAATTGCCATGTTTGTTATTGTCTTCGCAATTTTCATGGAGCGTGCATATTATAGCGAAATCAAACAGCATAACATTAAAATTTGGCCGCGCCCACATCTGAAGGGCAAAGTCAAAAGTACCCGGAATAGAAGAGTATCTGACTAGATTGATGTATGTGAAAGAAGCGAAACAGGTGTGTCAGGATCGTAGCAGATGGAAATCTGTAGTCTCTACCTACAACACTGAGAGACAGGGGTGTACTTACATGTATGTAGTTGTAAAAGAGAGAATTCTAGACCGAGTGGTTAAATTGGAAATTACATACATACATATACTCACGCCTGTCTCCCAAAGGGGTAGGCAGAGACTACAGATTTCCATTTGCTACGATCCTGACTCACACAACACACACACCCTCACACACACACACACCTCTACTGGGAAATTAGTTAATTAAAAAGTACGGTAGCTCAGTCGATAGGCCGCTGGACTCACAATCTCGAGACACGGGTTTGAATCCTACCGTTCGAACATGTATGTATAATGAGTTTTAGGGAATTAATGGGCATATTAGTACCAAAGACATTCTACAGATAGCTAGACTGTGCAGTCTGTGCACTGTCCAATGTTTGTTCAACTGAATTAGATTTTATTGTCTTACAAATAAGCTTATTATTGTTATGATTATGATAGATAGAGCATATTCAAGCGAAAAACGGGCCGAGCGAGAGAGGCACTCGCCGCCCGTGTGTCCTTGCTTAGCAATTTGCTAGTATAAATATATATTGTTTATAGATTTATATGGTGTGGTCATATTAGTAAAAGGGGGACATACGAGTGCTTGCGGCCCTCTCGCTCGGCTCGTTTTTCATTGCGTAGTGCACAGTCTAGCTACCCTTTAGGCAAATTTGGTCTGACGATATGTTTCATGTATACTTAAGGCCCTTAATATCGCCAAATGGGTACTTTCTAAAGCCTACTCCTCTTTTATGGCCAAACCAAAAATATTGAAAAAATGTATTATGGATTATCAACTCTAGGACATATGCAACATTTTTCTTTTTCGTACCACCAAAACTTCTATATGAAAAATTGTTTTAACTGAATGGTGTTTTTTGGCTTGAATTTCCTACTGCTCCTAAGCGGCTTAGGTGATTTAATTCATTTATGCTTTGATAAATAGATAAACTTGATAGCTATAAATATAACATAGAATTATTTAATGGAACAATGACAATGTGAAAAGTATTATTTTCTCCTATTTTGCCCTTTCAAGATTTGAACGTTATTTCAATGTCATTTCCGTCGATATTCATACAGACAAACATCGAGCTGCTAATTTGGCGACGGTAATCGCCTTAAAAGGGCTCTTTCTTTAAACGTTACCCAAAGAAAGTTCTTTACAAAGTTTATCTTTGCAGTTTCCACCTAATGCGTAAACATTATTGCGACCTATGCTTGAATAGAAACATATTATACGAGTATAATAAATCCTCGGAAATTCTTTTTGGTAAACAAGCTTCCAAGTTTTGACTTTCGAAGTTATATTTACGAGACTTTCTTGAGCCTCCTGGTTTTCCTATCGTCTCTAAAATTACTACATATATGTGTACTTTATAGGGTTCCATCTACATTCATAGTTGTAAATAGATGACGCAAGTGCATCAAACTCTATGAAAACCAAGCGTGTCACATTTTACTATGAAAACGGTTGACGACGGTTTGAATTTTAGAAGGAATTGTAATAGTCTAAGAGCTAGCGACCAAATCGGTCATGTGGCTTCAGCTGTATTGAAACTCTGTTAGCTACTTCCCTGAACAACCTTTTCCGATAATCTTCGTGCTGGCAGGCCGCGAGCGGTGGGTGCGGGTGTAGTGTAGTGGGGAAAAAAATGAAAAAAAATGTGGGCTCAGCGACTTTAATTTTTTTTTCAAACAGTTGCTCTGTACTCCCTGTGCACCCAAAAAAAATTTTTAATCGATCGGGTGGTGGGAAGGGGTTGCCAGCGTTAATTAAAAGTACCAAGCCGCCGTGAGCCGTGAGCGTGATGACACGTTCGCCGGCTGATATCTGAGCCCACATGAAAATTATTATTATTTTGGTACTTTTAATTAACGCTGGCAACCCCTTCCCACCACCAGATCGATTTAAAAATGTTTTGGGTGCACAGGGAGTACAGAGCAACTGTTTGAAAAAAAAAATTAAGTCGCTGAGCCCATATTTTTTTTTTCATTTTTTTCCCCACCCTACTACATCCGCACCCACCGCCCGCGGCCTGCCAGAACGAATATTATCGGAAAAGGTTGTTCAGGGAAGTAGCTAACGGAGTTTCAATACAGCTGAAGCCACATGACCGATTTGGTCGCTAGCTCTCAGTCTATAAGACATAAGAGTCAAAGTTGTAGGCAGTGGCGTATTTACCCAAGGGACAAAAGGGCCATGGCCCGGGGCGGTAGGCTGTGAGGGGTGGTGCAAGCTCTGCTTAGGGCGCCTTTCATGATCAATCGTTACTAATCTTTTAATTTATATTACTTTTTGAATTTATACTTATGTAAAAATAAAAAATATATATTGAATTAATTGTGTTTATTCCTTTTGAATTTTTTTTTTATTATCGTCATTCTCAACCCAAAACAACACACTGCTGGATTTTATTTTATTATTGAAATATTTTTGCTTTTTTCACGTTCATTTTTGGGGCGTCAAACCTTACAGACCCAGGGCACCGAATATTAAAATACGCAACTGGTTGTAGGAGTCAATATCTGTGAAGGAAGAACATTGCTCTCCCTTTTGGCGCCCTTTTTTGGCACGCAAAGTACTCGCGTCATCTATTTAGATCTATATCTGTGTTTTCCAAAAACAAAAAAACCTTTTGACAGAAAAAAATTTATAATAAAATCTTTCGAAATTAACAGACTTTTATATCTGTTTGATAAAAAGTTATTAACTAAAGTGATTTATTTTGCAGCAGCGTTATCGAGTGCTCTATCAAATTAGGTAAATACGTGTTGGGTGTTAGCGCCACTCGGCTGAAAAATTGCTGACGTGCGAAACGGGGCCAAAGCAATTTGTTATACATTACTGATAATTTTAATATTTCACGGTACGTTACCGGTTAATTATTACCTCCAGGCAAACCGCGGCCCATCTTTGAGAGAGTTATTTTCGTACCACTGATTTTTTGTAGCAGTAGCTATAATTTATATTAGAGTGTATATATGTGCACTCCCCGCTTATGTAGTGCGTCAGGGATGTTCACGGAGTACCAAACAGATGGCTTTACAACTATAATCCGTAAAAAGACCATATCCTTGATCCCCAGGACACGGGACAGTCCCAACAGCATCCTGGAAACCATAGCCGACAGATTTACGTCGCCACTATGGAAGTGTTTTGTGCGGAGAGTGATCGTGGAGACCTCCTCATCTCCTTGATCGCTCCTGGTACGGAGCACAATAAGTCTGTCTATATAATTAATTTAATTTTCTCTCTTTGCTACTAACCAATTATTAATAAGTCTTACTAACATGCTATGGATCGAAGTTGTCCGAAATATATATATTTTTTTCTTTTTATTACAAGCTAGACTTCAATCAGAAACAGATATGGTGGAAAAATTCGTCGTTCCAGATACGAACCTCGGTAGTACAGTCGGTAGCGCGCCTGTCATTATAGCAGGAGGCCGCACGTTCAAATCCTGGCCAGAGGAGATTTTTCAAAAATATTTGAGCTTTTAAATTTGTTTCTGATTGAAGTCTAGTTTGTAATGCACGCTAACATAAATTAGAGTATTCAAAACGATGGATTTCGCAATAAAAACATCTAATAATAGGTATAATGTTTATAATATAAATGTACCATTTAGGCGGACATTATAGCCGATTCTGAAGGCTTTAATTTTAGTTTTAGTGCTGTCAAAACTAAATTTTCTTCATTTCAAAATAGTCCTTTATTGTAAGAACTAGAAGCTAAATTGCTTTGGAAAAATTTAAGTTTTGACAGCACTAAAACTAAAATTAAAGCCTTCAGAATCGGGTTTAATGTCCCGTTCGCAAAATGTCCCTTCGCCAAAAATTGTCCCTTTCTCAAAACGCCCCGTTCTCAAATTGTCCCTTTCTCAAAAGTTGAGTTCATAATGATTTACCATAATATTCGTCGCTCATATAGACGTCGTTGATGAGTTTAGGGTAGAACCTCAGGAGCCTTTTCGCCAAGTCAGCGAGCAGGGATGACGCGTTCAGGAAACAAATGTGTAAGATTGTCTCTCCCACCGCCCCTCTTTCCTGAAATCAGTATTTTACATTTTTGGATAAGGTGAATAAAAGTTGCATCCCAAACTATGTGGGTATACTAAAAGTTATTGCGTAACTGGAATAAAAAATGTTTTTTTATAAAAGTTACAACATTTTATACAACTGTGACATAATAAGGTTCATTGGGACACACCAGTCCTTGTTTACGATGTTAAAAGCATGTTTTAAGTTAGTGTGTCTAATCATTTACAACGTAATGCATAAAATAATGAAATTTTACCGGGAAAGCCTAATTGACAATTAACTATGTTCGCAAATGCCATTTAATTAAAATTTTATTTAATTAAATCACATTTAATTAAAAAAAAATAGGAACGACCACCTTAATGCGTTGTGCGTTTCGCAGCGGACACGCATTGTTCCCCCTCACACGTCGGTACTATAAAGCGATGTTCACAATAAAAATATTCCATATTATTTCATTTCATTTTACACAAAATACGAAATGTCAGTTCTCTGCTGCTACGTTCAACAGTGATACAGTCACTGGGTTTCAACAATATCTAGGTTTTGAGTTTGGAAATTTTGCTAGTTATTGTAGTTTTTTTTTATAAAAATATAAAAATTTTCGCTTGGAGTGAAATAAAATTTAAAGTCACTGTTGGGGACCTAATAATAGGAAACCATGATTTTGACAGCACCGGTGCTGACAGGCTTCGTTGGTCACTGTGGTGTTTCCAGCTTCCTATTATTAGATCCCCAACAGTCACATAGCGTCTTAAATTATTTTTCAATGCATGTGCTCGTAAAGGCCCACTTTTTATGCATCAAAACCGAACAGAAAGTCGATTATTTTGCCCTAGGGCTTTAATATATATATTTTTTTATTTATTTACAATGGTTGGCTAACCTGCAGCCTTTCCTGTGTACCATAGACGTTATACTTTTTTTACACCGTTTAACGGCTATGGATACAGTCCCTTTGAGCCAATTATAATTTAAAGTTCACAAGATTATATTTGTTTTCATTTCCTCACACTATGCATTGAAAAATGTAGTATGATACACGGGCGTAAGAGCAATAAATTACTCGGTTACGTTTAAAACACTCGCTACGCTCGTGTTTTAAATCGTCCTCGTAATTTATTCCTTTGCGCCCTTGTAGCATAAACTACTATTCCTTTTAACTAATAAAGATAAGACCAAACCTTTAGATCCCAGCAAAGTTCCCGGTAACCCAAGGGGTTGGCGTCGTATTCCTCCTGCGTCACGTTCGGCCAGTCCTTCTCCACATCCCATTCCTCGTCAGGGTTCTCGAAGCCGCGGAGAGGTGGTAACTGACAACAATTGAAGGGTTTCGAGGAAAAACAAAACACGTCAGGTTTTAACAACTGAGACAAAAAACATTAACCTGTTACTGTTAGCATACAGAGATTTCAATTTGTTTTTATCAAACTGAATGAATAAATATACAATTTATTAAGATGTTATTTAGTTGAAAATAATATATCCTCTTAATGAAAAAATACAAGTGAGAATACAAGGGACAAAACACTTTGACAAAGGTTCTTTTTTCAAAAAAATTTGTGAACGCACTGAGATAATTTTATCTTTATTAGGTAATTATTCATTATCATTGAATTACAAAAGTAATTCACATCCGTCACTATTCACTAATAATAGGATAGAATAAGCAGGTTTTGTGTTTTGCATCCCTGTGTCAAGTGAGAGTTGCGTTCTTATTTTGAAAAAACAACGCCAAGGGTACGGTCATCAGATCACAATAAACTACATACTATTTTCCAATATGAACACCCACGATTCGGTCATGACCGTCAAAAATCGTGGGAAAAAATTGGCTGTCAAGTGTCAAACGTGATTGTGCAGCTAACTTCAGGCCACTATAAACCTCCATGGTATGTACTATGGTGGTTGGTTGATGTTCTGTGGGTTTGACACTACAATAGTCGGTCACTAGGTCCGTATGAGTTTATTTGGTTTATTCTGCTTACATAACCGACTTACCCGCGGTAGCTTAGTACGTTTATTTTGTTTAATCTGATGACCACACCCCAAGTCAAATGTGACGGCGCAGTTTTTCTAATAAGCGATTTGACTTGTGTTGTTTTTCCAATGGCCATACATTTATTTTCTTAACATATCTGCATTTCTACCAAAAACTTCTTCTATACAGTTGGTACATACTCTAAGGAGGACTTGACAGCAAAATATCAGTTTGAATTTTTTGTACAAGTGTTCGTTTTCCTCGTAAACCTATACGGTGCAGTGCTACAAGGATCTGATAGCGCGTGGGTGGATTAAATTCAAAAATTTAGAATTGAAAAAAATAATGAAATTATTATTTACTGAAACCAATGGAAACTTTGCGATGGCAGCCTACACAATACATATAAGGTTTTGTTGTAACAAAATAAGGTTTTGTTGAATAACTATTGAGTGAATTTTCAATTTAAGTGTTTTAATTCGATTAATTAGAAAAAGGCGGGTTTTTCACAATCCGGCTGCGAAACCGCTCAAAATTCAAAATTCACTCAATAGTTATTCAGCAAAACCTTATTACCTTTTTATTGTGTATGCTGCCATCGCAAAGTTTCCATTGGTTTATTTTTGAAATTCTAAAATTTTAGAATTCTTATTTACAGTACAAAAATATAAGACAAGACAAAACAAGCATGCATTTCTAACCGTATTTTAAGCGTCCTGTCTTTGTTTTTTCGATACAGAAAGAAAAGACGGAACGCTTGAATTATGTGTAGTCCTGTCAAATAAGTAAAAACGTCTTACACCGAATCGACACAAATATACCTATTTCTTGAACGCATCCTAAAGTATAACAAGGATTCGACAATTTGACCTAATATGATTACGTCACTTCCTGTAAATATATACTTCCTGTATATAAAAGCACGAAAAAAGGTATTATTGAAATTACATACCTTAATCGATCTGTTTATTCGGAAAGGCAGACAAAACTAGCATATTGATGTTTAAAAACGACCGAAATCGAGCAGATCAGAGGACCTACTCCGAAGTGACAAAATTCGATCGAATATCGTTTGGTCGTATATCCATCTCTACCACACTCTCTGTGCGTGCATCAGAGATGGACGTATGCTCGAAGGATAAACGATCGACCTAATATTTTTGGGAGTGCCGGTACGCAGAATAAGTACCGCGGTCGAAAGAATTATTTAAAAAAAAAAATCGTTACGACATATACTGGGTGTTAATTTGATAACCTTTTTCCTTCAAACAGGTTGTTCTACCCATGAATATAAACAACTTTTACTATAGGGCCAACCCTGACAAAAAAAATGTATGAAACAGCTGATTTACTTTTTGCGATTTTAGGGTTGATCCCATAGTAAAAGTTGTTCATATTAATGGGTGAAACACCCCGTTTTAAGAAAAAGGGTTATCATATTAACAACCTGTATACCCCGATGGGTTGTCAAGGTGTTTCCGATGTTACCACCCTTAACACCGTTCTTAACACCCTCTTTTCACGAACAATTTGACAGTTGAATTTTGAAAAGTTTTGCGTGCGGCGCGCAATTGACTGTTCATCTAAAGTTGGCCTGTTGGCCGCAAGTGTTGCTAACAGTTTCTGACTGGGGTTCAGTATATTTTGAAAACTGAATTCACCAGTTTATGCCTGGACCGCTCCTTGTTCCTGAGGAGCACGAGGTGTGATATCGGGATGTAGCGCCCTTTCCCCTTGTTGTACAGGAACGGCTCCACCTTCGTCTTGATGGCGTGGTCGATCTCTGCGAACTGCTTGTTCTGCACGGCTCGCTTCATCATGTCAACGAGGAGCCCTCCACCTGGACAGGGGATTGAGGGGGCTAGAGGGGGAGGCCGATGTCAGTCTCCCTAAATGTCAACCATGCCTGCTCGTGCACCACGAATCAGAACCGGAAAGCTATTTATATCAACACTAGCTTAAATTCTTTGGATTTTTAAATAATGGAAAATACAAACTTAAAGATATTATTTTATCAGACTATTATGTTTACTTATAATATCAACCCTTTGGGCCAATGTAATGTAAAACTTATCTTACCTTTTAAATCCAAAAACTTGTACAACTTCTGATTAGATGTTCCAGCTTGTTTCTTTACACCACTTGTAACGTTACTCTCTGTATTACCCATGTTTTACTCTAATTTACTTATCTTTTAACAATGTTCAAATATTATACAAAGATTTTTGATATCGAATTCCATGGAAGATATTTTCGTTACTTCTGGAATACTCTACAACTTTTGGAGTAATCTAACAAGCTTTCATCGACAAAACTTGTTGGTTGCCATTGTAACAGAAAGCGGCGGTAACTCAGTGGATAGGACAATAGTCTCTCAATTTGTTGGGATAGGTTTGATTCCTGCTGCACGAGTTAGTATTACAAAATTAAGATTTTAAAAATGTATACACTACTAGCCTATTAATTCACCTATGCTTATTCATATATTTTCATCCGAAGTATATGGTTACAGATCCACTCTTTTGAATGAGTTATTATTTTTAGTTTCGCCTTTGGTCACGTTGTGAAACCTCGAAAATCTTCGCCGAAAAGCGGGGGTAGGAGTGATTTTTTAGTTGATAGATTTCACCTCTAATAGACCCTGAGAGATACAAGTTTTAGAAATATCTATACAACGTGTAACAGTTGTAACCATATTTGAAGAACTTATTCAGTCAATGGTAAAGAACAACTTTTACTATGGAAGAAACACTGTAAATTGAAAAAAAAATTAACCGTGTCATAGAAAAATGCAGTGACCCTCGGCCGAAAAGTATGGAAGGACTTTTTTTTGAAATTACAGGGTTGGCTCCATAGTAAAAGTTGTTCTATACCATTGACTGAATAAGCTCTTCAAATATGGTTACACCTTTCTGTTACACATTGTACCTATATAATAGCTATTATGTTATAAAAGCAAAAAGTTTGGTAAATGAAACAACATGTCAATTGTGCCCAAACTTAGACGAATAAAAGTGCCCACTTTAATGTGCAGTAAACTTCAAATAACATTTAAGTTGAAATTACTTAGAAAAATGCAGTGACCCTCGGCCGAAAAGTATGGAAGGACTTTTTTTTGAGATTACAGGGTTGGCTCCATAGTAAAAGTTGTTCTATACCATTGACTGAATAAGCTCTTCAAATATGGTTACACCTTTCTGTTACACATTGTACCTATATAATAGCTATTATGTTAATTTCATATTTATAAAAGCAAAAAGTTTGGTAAATGAAACAACATGTCAATTGTGCCTAATCTTAGACGAATAAAAGTGCCCACTTTAATGTGCAGTAAACTTCAAATAACATTTAAGTTGAAATTACTTAATAACTTTTTCGGAAAATGAGATAAAATGTTTCAGTGAGACTCAAAATGGAAGCTCCAAAGAACAGGCCCGCCAACCCACCGATTGTCACTGAAAAGCAAACGTTTCTGTTTTAAATTAACCCTCTAACTCGGATTTACCGAAATGGAGCTCACGTCAAGTGCATCATCTTTGTATTGCGAGTTAAAGTCAAAGATTTCAAAAGTAAATATAAGCCCTTACCGTACTATGACAGCACCAAAATATTTCCACCTTTAAATGGGTGACGCTCACACGTTTGGAATCAGTGCTTTTCTGAACACAGTGATAGTTGGACGCCTTAAGTGCACTTAAAGTTAATCATTTTAACAACTTAAGTACATAGTCTGATCAGTTTGCTGACCGTAGGTAGACAGATTGCGCACTCATAAGTGTGTGCAGGTCGGCATTATGTTAACGCACACATTCAAAAACAATGCAATAGATTTTAGCTGCCAGGGCTCATCTAAACTTTTGAAATCTTTGGTTAACGTGTTAAATTAAACTAATAAAATATTGAGATTTATTACGAAATCCCTCGCTTTGGATACTCTAACCCAGTGGTCGGCAACACGCATGCTTGCGGCCCACGTCTATTTTCTAAAAAGAATTCGGATTAGCGAGCATAAAGTAAAATTTGCATGCCTTGTATTGCATTTACATTGCTTGCATTTACGGATAAATAAAAACTTCTTTTATAAAATCTTGTTAAATTTTGGAAGTGTACCAGTCAAATACAGCCTCAAAAATCACATTGATTCGACTCGCATGTATAGTTATTTCGAAGTTTTTATTAATTCGTTTTTTTTTTGTTTCATTTTATTTTTTTCATTGTTCATTCGTACTTTTTAATAAAATTTAAATAAAATATAAAAGTAAATAATTATGTTATTGCATTGAATTGTCACATTAATATAGGTAAATATTAACAAAATTATGAACAAGTGTGACCCGCTTTTATTTAATTTTGCCGCTATGTGGCCCTTGCCAGCTAAAATGTTGCCGACCGTTGCTCTAAATATTATTTAGTGTGCACTACAAACTATAGAAGAGATCAATTAGGTTTACATCTACGTATTCAATTTTGATTTTATTTTCAGTTTGATTATAAAAATGAAATCTTCAAAAACAGTTCGTCCTTAATGCCATCCATTTCCATGATAAGATTCGTAATATTTTTTTACAGCTGACTCTTTTCAAGAATTTAATTATGGTTGCTGTTAGCTTAATGTGGTCTGATTCATACACATAAGAAATGACATAATTTGGATTTGTCATTCCTAAAAAAAATGCAAAAATGTTAGTACTGAAAATTGAGTTTCCTTCAAATTCTCTATAGAAAACAGCAATTTCATATGTATATTCATTCATTCATTCATACCTAATATATTAGCTAACAGCAATATTAATTTAATTTTTGAAAATTGTTAAAAATTATTACAAATCTTATCATGGAAATGGATGGCATTTAGGACAAACTGTTTTTGAAGATTTAATTTTTATAATCGAACTGAAAATAAAAATAAAATTTAATACGTAGATGAAATGAACTTTCAAACAAAAAACAAATAATTGAAATAGCTATTTAATTACAGGAGTTATAAAGAACCAGAATTTATCATACTACAAAATATTTTACGCAGTAGCTAAGACGAATATCGAGTGCCAAACTCATAGTAACCTCATAGTACACGAGTGGCGTGCACAGAACTTTTTCCGGAAAAGCAATCAGAAGGAGTACGACAATAAAAAAATATGATATATTTTTTAATAACACTTTAAAAATAAGTTTGTTTGAAAATGTTCACTCAAGGTCATACATACGTCATACAAAATTTATTTTTAAAGTGTAATTTAAATTTTTTCATGTTTTTTTTATTGTCAATCATGAGCTTTTGATTGCTTTTCTGGATAAAAGTTATGTGCACGCCACTGCTGTACACTGAATTTTTGTAACTACTTCATACACCAGCCAGTAATGCACAACTGAACGCTCACGATCTAGGGAGTTATTTATTATATTGGTATATATATCTTTCACTGCAGCTTCTACAAATATAATTCATCCAATCATCTTCAACAGCGTCTATCTGTCTGTATACTTGTCTTTAAGAGCGGTTTCGCAGCCAGATTGTGAAAAACCCGCCTTTTTCTAATTAATCGAAACAGTACACTTAAATTCAAAATTTACTCAATAGTTATTCAACAAAACTTTATTACCTATGTATTGTGCATGTTGCCATCAGTATGTTTCCATTGGTTCCAGTAAATTCAAAAATTTTGAATTTAAAATGTTTTGAAATTCCAATTTATAGAAACTAAAGCAAGTTTTGCGATGGCAACATACCCAATACATAGATAATAAGGTTTTGTTAAATAACTATTGACTGAATTTTGAATTTAACTCCAGGGAACTTGTGCACCCCATCTCACGGATTTCAAAATAAATGTTGCTACACGTTAGTTTTACGTTAGTTTTGTTTGTTTTGTTTATAATTTTTGTTTGTTTCATCCTGCAAACATGTTTATTTCAATTTAAAAGATTCTACCGATTTCTACCGTGAACTTGTGCACCCCATGGCACCGATTGACCTGAAATCAGTGCCAATCGTTAGTTCTTCGTTAGTTTCGTTTGTTTTGATTATTTTTTTTTTCTTTTTTTGCCTACAAACATTTTTTTTTTAATTTATAATTTTGTATGGAATTTCAAAAATGCTCAAAAATGCTCGGATCGACCTGAAACAGGTGCCAATCGTTAGTTTTACGTTAGTTTCGTACGTTTTTAAAAAAAAATGTGTTTTTTTCCGCTCGCAAACACTTTTTTTTTCAATTTCAAATTTTGTATGGAATTTCAAAAATGCTCTGATTGAGCTGGAACAAGTGCCAATCGTTAGTTTTACGTTAGTTTCGTTTGTTTTGAAAAAAAAAATTGTCTTTTTCTGCCTGCAAACATGTTTTTTTTCAATTTCAAAATTTGTACGGGATTTCAAAAATGCTCAAAAATGCTCTGATCGACCTGAAACAAGTTCCTTTCGTTAGTTTTACGTTAGTTTCGTACGTTTTCAAAAAAAAATATTTACATTTCGGCCTGCAAACATTTAATTTTTCAATTTCAAAAATTCTACCAATTTTCTACCGTGAAGTTGTGCACCCCATAGCACCGATTGGCCTGAAACAAGTGCCAATCGTTAGCTATACGTTAGTATCGTTTGTTTTGAGAAAAAAATTCGTTTGTTTCGCCCGGAAAATATTTTTTTTTTAATTTCAAAATTTATGACAAATTTAAAAAATGCTCTGATTGACCTGGAACAAGTGCCAATCGTTAGTTTTACGTTAGTTTCGTACGTTTTCAAAAAAAAAATTGTCTTTTTCCGCCTGCAAACATGTTTTTTTACAAATTCAAAATTTGTATGGGATTTCAAAAATGCTCAAAAATGCTCTGATCGACCTGAAACAAGTTTCTTTCGTTAGTTTTACGTTAGTTTCGTACGTTTTCAAAAAAATATATTTACATTTCGGCCAGCAAACATTTAATTTTTCAATTTCAAAAATTCTACCAATTTTCTACCGTGAAGTTGTGCACCCCATAGCACCGATTGGCCTGAAACAAGTGCCAATCGTTAGCTATACGTTAGCATCGTTTGTTTTGAGAAAAAAATTCGTTTGTTTCGCCCGGAAAATATTTTTTTTTTAATTTCAAAATTTATGACAAATTTAAAAAATGCTCTGATTGACCTGGAACAAGTGCCAATCGTTAGTTTTACGTTAGTTTCGTACGTTTTCAAAAAAATAATTGTCTTTTTCCGCCTGCAAACATGTTTTTTTACAAATTCAAAATTTGTATGGGATTTCAAAAATGCTCAAAAATGCTCTGATCGACCTGAAACAAGTTTCTTTCGTTAGTTTTACGTTAGTTTCGTACGTTTTCAAAAAAATATATTTACATTTCGGCCTGCAAACATTTAATTTTTCAATTTCAAAAATTCTACCAATTTTCTACCGTGAACTTGTGCACCCCATAGCACCGATTGGCCTGAAACAAGTGCCAATCGTTAGCTATACGTTAGTATCGTTTGTTTTGAGAAAAAAATTCGTTTGTTTCGCCCGGAAAATATTTTTTTTTTAATTTCAAAATTTATGACAAATTTAAAAAATGCTCTGATTGACCTGGAAAAAGTGCCAATCGTTAGTTTTACGTTAGTTTCGTACGTTTTCAAAAAAAAAATTGTCTTTTTCCGCCTTCAAACATGTTTTTTTACAAATTCAAAATTTGTATGGGATTTCAAAAATGCTCAAAAATGCTCTGATCGACCTGAAACAAGTTTCTTTCGTTAGTTTTACGTTAGTTTCGTACGTTTTCAAAAAAATATATTTACATTTCGGCCAGCAAACATTTAATTTTTCAATTTCAAAAAATCTACCAATTTTCTACCGTGAAGTTGTGCACCCCATAGCACCGATTTTCCTGAAACAAGTGCCAATCGTTAGCTATACGTTAGTATCGTTTGTTTTGAGAAAAAAATTCGTTTGTTTCGCCCGGAAAATATATTTTTTTTAATTTCAAAATTTATGACAAATTTAAAAAATGCTCTGATTGACCTGGAACAAGTGCCAATCGTTAGTTTTACGTTAGTTTCGTACGTTTTCAAAAAAAAAATTGTCTTTTTCCGCCTTCAAACATGTTTTTTTACAAATTCAAAATTTGTATGGGATTTCAAAAATGCTCAAAAATGCTCTGATCGACCTGAAACAAGTTTCTTTCGTTAGTTTTACGTTAGTTTCGTACGTTTTCAAAAAAATATATTTACATTTCGGCCAGCAAACATTTAATTTTTCAATTTCAAAAAATCTACCAATTTTCTACCGTGAAGTTGTGCACCCCATAGCACCGATTTTCCTGAAACAAGTGCCAATCGTTAGCTATACGTTAGTATCGTTTGTTTTGAGAAAAAAATTCGTTTGTTTCGCCCGGAAAATATTTTTTTTTTAATTTCAAAATTTATGACAAATTTAAAAAATGCTCTGATTGACCTGGAACAAGTGCCAATCGTTAGTTTTACGTTAGTTTCGTACGTTTTCAAAAAAAAAATTGCCTTTTTCCGCCTTCAAACATGTTTTTTTACAAATTCAAAATTTGTATGGGATTTCAAAAATGCTCAAAAATGCTCTGATCGACCTGAAACAAGTTTCTTTCGTTAGTTTTACGTTAGTTTCGTACGTTTTCAAAAAAATATATTTACATTTCGGCCTGCAAACATTTAATTTTTCAATTTCAAAAATTCTACCAATTTTCTACCGTGAAGTTGTGCACCCCATAGCACCGATTTTCCTGAAACAAGTGCCAATCGTTAGCTATACGTTAGTATCGTTTGTTTTGAGAAAAAAGTTCGTTTGTTTCGCCCGGAAAATATTTTTTTTTTAATTTCAAAATTTATGACAAATTTAAAAAATGCTCTGATTGACCTGGAACAAGTGCCAATCGTTAGTTTTACGTTAGTTTCGTACGTTTTCAAAAAAAAAATTGTCTTTTTCCGCCTGCAAACATGTTTTTTTACAATTTCAAAATTTGTATGGGATTTCAAAAATGCTCAAAAATGCTCTGATCGACCTGAAACAAGTTTCTTTCGTTAGTTTTACGTTAGTTTCGTACGTTTTCAAAAAAATATATTTACATTTCGGCCTGCAAACATTTAATTTTTCAATTTCAAAAATTCTACTATTTTCTACCGTAAACTTGGACACAATATCGCACCGATTTTGATCAAAATGGTACCAATTGATAGCTTTTCATTTGTTTTGATTGTTTCACGAATAAAATTTGTTTGTTCTGGTCTGCAAACATTTTTATTTTCAAATTCAAAACCTTAAAATGTTTATAGGTACACTACTACAAAGCTACTCGCCCATAGGTGGCGCTACATTACATTACAAACTGGCGACGCATTTTAGTTCCCCAACTCCCTAAGGGATGGCGTGAAAGTCGGTTTTTGTGCGAAAACGCACGTTTTTGAATAATAACTACACAACTAGTGGTCGAAATATATTTTACTGACGTACATATCATTATATTTTGTGTTAATTAATCAAGTAAAAGACAGGAAGTCAATTTTCATTTTATGTTGATTTAGTTCGCTAAATTCAGTATAGATTTCACTGTACCAGGGAAACGAGTAGCAACTCTATTCCCGGTTATATAATGTACTATTCCCCCATAGATAGCGGTAGGGGTATTTGAAGTCTAACATTTTAAAATGTACAGTGGAGACCGCATCAAGTAAGGTTAGCTGGAAGAAAATGCTAATTAGCATTAAGCTCGCCTATGTACATGTTCTTATTTGTGCAATAAAGAATTTTTAATAATAATAATAATATGACACATTGGTCTTTGTACCTATCGTATATTCTTCTCTGTAGGGGCTAATTTTGTACTGCAAGTGTATAGCTTAATATGGTCTCCACTGTACAGGTGCCCCCATTAATATTAAATTAATATTATTAATCTCAGGTAGGTACTCTTTTAACCGATTAATGCCAATATTACAATTATCATTTTTGAACGAGCAAGCAAAGTTCCCCGAGTCTACTTGAACAGTCCGGTTTATATGTATGTACGTATGCATGAATGTTTGTCCGATGATAACTCGAGTATCGTTGATCAGAACGTCTTGAAATTTGGTAGGCGAGTAAATGAGACAAAAAGAATTTTGAGTACTTGATTTCAATCGGCATTTTGCCCGATCTGCTCTCAGCAGTGTTGCCACCTTAGCCCTTTTCGGGCTAGATCTAGCCCTTTTCGTTGTGTATATTTATAGTTCTGTTAACCTAATTAAAACTAAAACCAGAAACAAAATGGGGCTAAAAACAATGATATCCATACTACGTATACGATGGGGTTTACAACGACTGAGAGAGTCTTGCTGTTCACACAAGGTGTCAACTGAAATAATAAAAAACTGTAGGATTCATTTTAAATTTTCGTTCAAATCCGCAAAAAACGCAGATGTTAATCAGCCATCAACTTTTTCTGCTTCAGCAGGTACGATTTTTAACAATTCAATAACTTAGTTTTAATTACTCTGTTGCATTTTTTACTAAATTTGAAATGTCAAATAAACAATTTTTAGCACTTTTGATGGCAAAATTTGCTAAATCTAGCCCTTTCTAGCTTGTCCAACTGCTCTTTTTCAAAAACCAAGGTGGCAACACTGGCCCTCAGGCCAGTCTGACCCTGGAAGACTACACTATGGATGGAGTCGTAGAGTTGTTGGCATTTTTTTCAGAGATGGCGCTCGATGGATGGTTTAGAATATATTGATAGAATATCATTCGTATCTACAATAGTAAATCTTTTGCGATATCAAACGAATAAAGATGGCAGCACTCATTTTCCAAAATTTACTCATTGATTGCGAATATTGCGATAGACACTAGACAGACATTCATTTCATTATCAATAAGTAGGTACAGCAGATATTTTAGAAATTGTTGGATAGGTATTTGCTGGTACAATTGTATGTTTAAATGGCATTGTACTATAGGCATGGCCAACACAAGTAATTCACACACATGTTGCGGACCCTTTCTCTATATTTTTGAACATCAAAATTGTCCCACTGGTTTGAAAATCATGGAAGTGCCTCGTTCACTACATTGCGTTAAATTTTCAGCTTTCACCAGACTACTAGGTAGGCGATATATATATGAATATTTATGTTGTAAACAACAGCTTTTTTCATGGAAAACTTGCACTGCGCAGTACCTATAATAGATGTTACTACATTTGTTCCCAATATATTGTATGTTATTTATATTTTAATTCATTATTCTAATATTGAGGGGACTTAGTAAATAAATTTTACATGAGCACATTAATTTTATTATTTCTTACCACCATTCACAATATTATATAACAGGGCTATGGAGTGAGATAACGGACATCTGCCTCCAAAATCTCTCACAAATTTAAGTATGGCAGATGGTGACTTGCTGCTTGATAACTATCCAACAGGATAGCCGTTGTGGGCCCACCATGGGGCGGCCAGGGGGCCACACTATATAAGCAGCTAAGGTTGTCGAGAGGTGAGTCTGCGGGGCGCAAGATCCTTATACAGTCAAGTGCCCCCGGCGTTATGACATTTTACACTTCCAACCTAGAGCATAGGTTCCGCTCTTGCATCTCCACTCTGGCCGGCTGGTTAAAGCAAGCGCAGAGGCAGGGGGTGGGTTGCTGTGTGTATGCGTGTGTGTAAGCGCATGTGTGTGTCCCCTGGAGGAAGGGTCCGTGGCATCGCCACTCACCATCCGCTTGCCACAAGCCACCCTGTGGTGACTGATTGCACTGGAGGTACCAGAGGGCGATGGGGTCGTCACATCCCTACGCCTTTATTATTATTATTATTATTACAGCTTTATTTTCCACTTAACAGTTCTTAAAATATATACATCAAATTATAATTATTTCTATTAATTTCTTTGCTATGTGGCCCCCCTATGGGTAAAAGCCTCCTCCATTCTTTTCCACCTTTCCCTGTCGTTGGCTTTATGCACCCAACTTTTTCCTGCTATGTTTATTATGTCGTCGGCCCATCTCTTCTTCTGTCTTCCCACATTTCTTTTGCCATTTGGGCCCTGCCATTTAGTTGTTTGGTAAGTCCATCTCTTATCTTTGTACCTTGACAAGTGCCCTGCCCAGTTCCACTTCTGTTTCAAACTAAAATGTAGAGCATCTGTTAATTTAGTTTTCATGCGGAAGTCTGCATTTCTCGTTTTTTGTATTTTTCTAAATTTCAGTATACTTCATTCCATTGCATGCTGACAAGATGAAATTTTGTTTTTTACTTTTTCAGTGAAGACCCATGTCTGGCTAGCGTAACTTAAGCTTGGGAGAATGCAAAGAAAAATTTTTATATTAGGGCTATACTTCCCTTTTAGAATTTCTTTTTGGGCCCAGTACTTCTTCCAAGTTGTACTTTTTTTTTAAATACATAGCGTCTTTATAGTGCAATGAAACGGGCTGGTTCTTCAATCTTGGTTTGGCTGTAAATTACAAAAGAAATACTTGAATAAGTGTGGTTATAAAATAACTAATCACTTATTGTTATTGTAGATTAATAAAAATAGGCAGGTTATTCACTTACGTTTCCAGAGTCCAGTGGCTGTCTGAGGCTCTGATTGTACAAAGTTTTGGTTGTAAATACAAATTGTTGACTCTTTTATTGGCTATATGATCCTTCTTTTTCTTAATGTTCATTGCTTGGAAACCTGTGTGCTGACTTTCTTGTGTAGTACAAGGGCAACAACGCATGCATTTTATTTGACAAATTCATTTTGTCTTGAAAACAAAAATTTCAAGTCGGAAATTATATCAAAGGCAGATGCAGTGTTGCCAACTAAAAAAGTTCAAATTATCGGGTTTCCACGTCGAAATTATCGTTTTGACGGCAAAATTATCGTACATTCAAGGGCTGCGTTTGATCTTCAGGCAACTCCCGCCTAAATGTCATTTCTTTTGCACGCGTTGAATTTGTATGTAATGCTATCCTGCTGTCAGTTTTAGGCGTACGTCACCTGATGATCAAACTGATCGCAGCCAAGGAGGCATACGAATTTGGGAAGATGTGCCAAAAAACAGCTACTATTTTGGCCAGTTATGAAACTGCTGAATTTTCGCGGGATATGGACTAGTAATAAAATTTGTAATTTTTTAATTTTTGTCCTAGTCCTTATCTTACGTACACAGTCAAGGAGAATTATGCTTAATCTGATTGTTTCCTCTTATTTACAAACACAAACGCATAGTACCTACGAGTGAGGGAGAAAGAAAGTTGTCTGCGTGTTTTACAGCATTTAATTCAACACACAATCTTAATACAAATGCGTTTCGTTTACGTACGTTTAGCACATTTATGCTTTTTTATTCATTGCTCAAAATTATCGTACGTTTAACGTAATTTAGATAGTTGTTATCGTACATCGTACCACTGGCTGAATTATCGTACGCCCCCATAATTATCGTACGGGTTGGCAACACTGGGCAGATGAGAATGCGATGGTGACAGGCAGCAGTACAGACAAAATTAAATTTATGACAATCACAAATTATAGAGGGATATACTACGTATATAACAATGGTGTTGGTTTGGTTGCCTGGTTGGTTGTCACCTCAGTTGTCACGCACCACGTCACGTCACGTCACGTCGATTTTTTTTTCCTCAATTTGTCCCATTTTTGGACAGGCAAAGGTATCTAAGAGACCATGTTAGCCTTTTCTTTGGTGTTTTATTCTTTTCCACATTGTTATTATATCAGGCAAAAGCCTCGTCTGATACGATATTTTATTAATAATTCAAGTCCTAGGTTGAGGTCTCATCCAGTAGGTAGGCTTAAAGCCTCATTGTCGTATCCAGTATTAAATCAATCACACACAATGTGTGTCACTATATTTATCAGATGGCATTAGTATCCCTCTATAATTTGTGGATGGCATGGCATTAGGCCATCATATTTGTTCTTTTTTTTTCATTTTCCCACTAAGTAGAAAGGCAAAGGGATCTTAGCCCATACAGCCATGTCTGAGGTAATAGTTATTATCTGTTTATAGCCACTACATATCTTATTCTGTTGAGTATCATCTGAAAGATCTGTCCTGTCGTTTGCGCTATAATAAATAAAATAAAAAACACACGAAGAGGCACAGCCCGCACTTACTAGCTTAATTCGTCCACTGCTGGACATATAAGCCTTTCCAGGACTTTGCCACTCCCAGCGGTTATCCTGGAAGTATTGCCCATACTCACACGCAGGCGGGTTGGTGAGCGCGGTGCCGGAACCCTCGCACCAGTGACGCCGTTGCCCGTCACCAGTATGTTCTATATTATAAGGCACGGCTATAAGGGATGGATATACCGCTATCCAACAGTCCCAGGCCTGGTGGGCCTCCTGTTTTTTTGTCTGTGTGCTGTCCTCTTACTCTCTCCTGAATTACTTCGAGGGGGTCCCCAGATCTGCCTGATCTGAACTTAGATCTGCCTACTTGAACCGACCGACCACTGCATGTTTTTGGACTCCGAACTTGTTATCACATTTCAACTCCTGCGCCGTTTTTTGAATCTTGATTTACCTTCCGATTGATACTGTGTAAACTTGGAAAATGTCTGACAAAAGATGGTGTGTTCAATTTGACTGTTACTCAGTAATTTTCATTACTTTTATCAACCACATACTGCGAAAGGGGTGATGGTTTCTGTACATGAAATCGAAATGCATAACCGAAAAACCGGTTTGGTTGTAGATAAGGAGGCTCTTTGAGCGGTACTATTCACCCACACGAAAATGGTATGTCTATTGATAAGTCTTGTGTTGAATCGTTGTTACAGTTAAAAGCTCCTACAAATAGAGAAGAATTGATGCTCATTATTGGATCATTAACTATGTAAGACGATACGTCTGAATTAATGGCTTATCTGTGTAAGCTTCTACGGAAGGAAGTAGATTATGCTGGTTACCGGTACACGAGGAAGTATTCATTAAACTAAAATATTCATTAAACATAATAAATAATTCATTAAACTACAATCTCAATTTTTACTATGTACCAGGTAAATATGTGCACTTTGCTGACATGGTGTCAAGAAATAGTTTAAAGATAATCGAGCATGATGATGAAGAGATGTTTTAAATGGTGCACTCAGTGTCAAAATACTTACCCATGTATGTAGAGAGAAAATCCATATTCAGAACTGAAACATGTAATGATCCCATGCTAAGTAAAGTGATAGATTATTATCTCCATGGATGGCCATTAAAACTGAGTAAAGACTTTGAAGAATTTAATACATTTAAAAGCAGTACATTTACTTTCAGGAAGGGCTTCTATTTGTTGGAGACAGAATTATTGTTATTGTTACAACTGTTTTTTTGGCCAACCATGAAAAATGATATTGTAGATTATGTAAAGAAATGTAGAGCTTCTGAAAAGTATAGTTCGAACAATTGTAAAGAGCCTTTGTTGCCACACACTATCTCTAAAGAGAGGTATAATAAAGTAGGATGGGATATTTTAGAATATAATACACCTTTGTCAGGATTTAATGTGTCTCCGTCGCAAATAGTCGTTGATTAAGAAAGGATTTACCTTGAACTTCAAGGGTTTTTAAACCAAAAAATGTATCATGCAGAACTGTGTCGTAAACAAAATGTAATTAAGAAAAGCCATGATAAGAGAGCTAGGAAAAATACTGTATATTATAAAGTGGATGATGAGAAATCTCTTTTTAGAGATTAAAATGTGTAGGAAAAAGCCAAAGTTGTATCCAAATGTCCTGAACCTAGGTCATATATGATTGTCAGAGAAGGAGAGAAGAGCATATCAGATTAATAGGTCATAGTTGTAAGGATGATTTAGATTTCGAACGTATTTCAAATTTTGTTGACAATACTCAGCCCAGTGGCGTGCATAGAACTTTTTTCCGCAAAAGCAATCAGAAGGTCAAGTACGACAATAAAAAAAATATGAATTTTTTTTAATAACACTTTGAAAAAAAAAAGTTTGTATGACGCCAGGGTAGGCACTGCCTTTCCTAGAGTGAACATTTTCATACAAATTTTTTCATCTTTTTTTTATTGTCGTACTTGACCTTCTGATTGCTTTTCCGGAAAAAAGTTCTGTGCACGCCACTGACTCAGCCCCAACCTGTAATCGCAGACCATGTATCTATTAGTCTCATAACTCAAACCATATCAATACCGAGCCCTTTGCTAATGGCTCAGGCTCCTCACCAATGTCTACTCGTAGTGGTAGGGTAATCAAACCTAGACATGTCTTGAACTTGTAAGGGAGGTGTTTCAGAATGTAAGTTTAATGTTTATGGTCCTGGTCTACATAGTCTATGTTCAAAACCAGTAAATGTCATTCTGCTTTATCGTTTATAATAAACAGTTCAACTGAGAAAAACTTGTGATTGTTTTTCTTATTTTTGAGAAAAAGTTGCAAGGGATGTAGGTACAAGATTGTACTTTGACATTTTATTGTAACTGTCAGTTTGTCGCAGACTACGCATATCTTTGATTTCAAAAATCATTTCTTCAAATTCGTGCTAAATAAATAACGAAAGCAAGAAATAAATAAGACATTTATTTTGATGCTACATCTTAAGGGGCTTCACAATCAAAACTGCTTTTACAGCGTTTTTAAATTGGTTTAAACTTTCTATATGAATATTACAAAACTTTGAAAAAAATATATCACACATATTGACCCACGTCCCGTAATTGTGATGTTTTAAAATCTTAAAAGCATTAACCTACAACGAGAAAATATCTTTAATAACCTTTCAAATGCTTTAAAAAACTGATAAATAGTTTAAACTTTTTAAATTCAAAAGAGACAAGGTTAAAACTTATACACATGGTCAATTATCTTTCAACGGGAGGTTCAATTCAATTCTATGTCATAATTTTATTTAGCTTCCGATAATGTGATTCCGCACATTAGTTCCGCCAATGTGGAGTTATAATAGTAAGTGATAGAGACACACATGTGAAGTTTCAGGTTTCAGTAGATTTTAACGCGCTAAGGCAGGCGGAGCCCTAGAATTACATAGGTAATGAATGATTACTTACACATTTTCTATGGTTAGGTAAGTACTTACTTAACATCACCTTCGGGGTCCACAATATTATGTTCCATTTCGATTTCATCCTCCTCCGACATGACGGACACGTTGTTTAACCTCTCCAAGATTTCATCCATTTCAAAATAAATAACCGTCGTCAGTGCTGCCAGGTCTTGTTTTTGTTAAGGGTACGTTTCGTAACGTGTGATTATCACTCGGAGCGATGCGAATTTTACCCTGCATCGTTCAAAAATCGACCTGGGTGAAACCGAGGGTAAACGAACTGTTACCTGACAGTTGCGCTAAGTGTTTAGAAACGCTTTCGGGAAATGTGAATATCGCACTGACAAGTGCGATTTCTAACTCTGTTTGGGTTCCGTTAAAATTCGCCTGACAGTTGTCATTTCGGAGTTTTCTCGGGATTTGGACAATTTTTGAAAATAGAATTCAACATTTCCGTACGAATACGGGAAAATGTTTCGAAACTGCTTCGACAGGATTATGGCTTGCAAATGCAAAGGTTGCAATGCCATCCATATTAAAAGCAATAGGTATCGGTTCAAATCCTTCTTTATTAGGTACTTTACTTAATTTATTTATTTTGATTTGAGGTTATATATTTACTTGACGTGTGTCACTCCAGACCGTTTCAAAACGCTTTTCTCACGGGAATCACTCGCAAGCGTTTCAAAACCAGATCTTTCTTTCTTTTTCTAGTATATAGCTTTGTCTCTTTTTTAAAAACGAGTGAAATTTCGCACGAAGATCACACGTTTTGAAACGTAGCCTAAATATAAATATAAGAATGTGTTAATCTAAAACTAGCCAAATACAATATAACCTACTGAAACTAGCATTAGCGTTGAACACTCTCACGGAGTATCATGTCTTTATCCCTGACATTTGTGTCGATTCGGCTAACTAATTTGACAGAACTAAACTTAATTTGAGCTTTCTGTCTTGTTCTTTCCGTATCGAAAAGACAAAGTCAGAACGCTTAAAATAAGGTTAGTCCTGTCGAATTAGTTAAATTGTGTTTAGCAGAATCGACACTATTGAGCACCTCATTTTACATTAAGTATAAAATTATAGTTTAAAATCTAAGTTTAAAATAGCGCGCTCTGAGCCGTGGCTGTTACGACAACTGAAACATCGCGCGCTCTTAAAAAACACGTTTTTCGCTCAAACAATGTTTTTACGGTGAACTTTTCAGAAAACTATGCGCAAAAGGACTTTCTGAATTAAATTTTCCTTAATTTCCTGTAATTTTCCTACGATTTGTCATCATGTAATGTCACCTCTGATGATCTGTTAATTCCTGACACGCCCTTGGGGATTCATGTCGTGACGATATATATAATTCTATGTTTCCTGCTATCGAGGTTTCCTTAGAAGAAAACATAGGGATTTAAACCAGACTACTTCAATAATAATAAAGGTTTTTTTTAATAAAAATATATTTAATATAGAAATATTATACAAAAATTACGAATCGTAATCGAAGTCTGATTCGAGGAATTCAATGCCAGTAAAAAAATCGTCCATGTCATCATCACTTTCATCATCACTATCACCATCATCTCTTACATTAATGATAAACTGATTTAGTTCATCCTCAAGTATATTGTCTCTTTTCTTATATTCATTTTCAATATGAATTACATGGTCTGTATATTTTTTCCAGTCATTGGGCGTAATGCTTGAAAATGATTATATTATTAGTTTTTCCATTTCTTTAGTAGGTGCTCCCAAATTTTTACTTGCGACAATTATAATTGTAA
Source organism: Ypsolopha sequella (assembly GCA_934047225.1). Lineage (NCBI taxonomy): Eukaryota > Metazoa > Arthropoda > Insecta > Lepidoptera > Ypsolophidae > Ypsolopha > Ypsolopha sequella. Next base: position 21,602,516 of record OW203987.1, read on the forward strand.
TGTATTACAATTATAATCCATGGGTGCCGGGAGGAGAGTGCGAGAGGATGCACTTTTTTTATTGCAATTTTTTTATGAAAAAACGCGACGTAATTGTCCAAACGTGTTATCTTGTTTTTATTATAATTATAAGGATGCAAATAAGTTTATATAATTATAATTTATAGCCCCTGACAATAAAATCTGCCGGCGCCCATGTTCGAATCCACCATCGAAGTATTTATAATATTTCGATAGACTCAACATTTAAAACTGCCATGTTGATAGACCATGTCTAATAAATGTAAATCCTGAAAAGTTTTATTGAGTAAAAAATGTAAGTAATATTAAATAAATCTAGTAAGTATCATGCCGGCGCCAGACATGTGTACACTTATTTGAACACTCGAGTGGACACACTGTGTGGCACGAGACTTTGTCTATGTGTTCCAAAGTTTGTACATACACAGCTTTGCACTTTGCCGAGCGGTATCGGTTTTTTAGCGCACATCAAAGGAATGTGTTCAAATAAGTGCGTAGCCTGCCACACTATTTGCAAAGACCAGACCAGTTGCGCGAGCGCTGTTGTACGGAACGGTTGTGTGAGACACTACGAGCTTGATCGTTCAAAATGGACTGGAGTAACGAATGCGTCCTAGAATTTATTGAGTTGCTGCAAGGGGAACCATGTAAATATATTTTCGATATATTTTGTAGCACATGTAAAAAATAATTACATGCACATAAATAATATAGGCACACTGCGTCCACGAAATCGTCGTCCATCTCCTTTGTTGTCTACCAGCATACTGTGGAGAAAAGAGTTTGCGAAGCATGTGTGGCAGGTGCGCCAAATGTGTGTACAAAGTCGTCAAAGAAGTGTGCAAATAAGTGTCCACATGTCTGGCGCCGGCTTCAAAACCAGTTCAGTAGAACCTATCAGCAATTTCCGAAATCAATGTAAACAAGAATTGACATTTAACACAGTGTGGCCAGTTCCTGAAAACGATTAATTATCACTCTCAGCTTTCATTAGACACACTTCATTCTATTTCGCAAACGGAACCATGGATAAACATAAATTTTTATGGGTAAGAACAACAATTAAGTGGAATTTTCGACGAAAATATTACAATAGAGTTGGCAACAATTGGTCAACGGTTTCAATGCAATCTGTTCTGTTGGTTTATTTTAAACCGTTGCTTTAGGAGTATTATGACTATAGCCAACTGTTGGCTTAACGTTGGTTGGATGAATAATAATGGTTTATTATCCGCGTAGAAAGTCGAAAATTTGTACATTATCGTTTTCTGTTTAGATTTTCTTCTTCGAATGTCTACGACCAAAAAAAAGGCGATGATTTCATGTGAAGTTCTATCCATCAGCCTACTTTTTACACTGCTGGACATAGCCCTTTCCAAAATTTCATTATTATTACATTTATTTATTATTACAATTTCATGTTACAAAATAATACATTTTATATCTTATTCTTTATTGTGCATACACAGAAAAAGATAAAAAAACAAGCATTGCTATTTAAAGTTGAACACAGCGGCGAGCTTATCTCTAAGATTGTTTGGATCGGTTGGTGATCATTGAACCTTGTTCCTGGTCCCTGGCCGGGTCTCCGGTATGGGTTCGGCGGCTGATTGGATTTTAAACTTTGAAGTACAAACTTTTTTTGTTACAGGTATGGATTTAAGACAAACGGACGGCAATTCTCTGGATGAAATCATGCCAAAAGAGGATTTGAGAAATGATGTTTCCAAGAAAGAAGATATTTGAATGATATTTAAAATGTTGATGGTCCTGATTGTCGGCAATTGGTGTAATTTATGAAACATCTTTGTTGAAAAATAAACTCTTCTACTTGTCTACAGATATTCAATGTTTGACATATGCGATAATATATTTCAGTAAAACATGTAAACAATCTTTAATTGTTAATATTTTTGTAATAGCTCAAAACCCTTGAGAATAGAAGTTTATTTTTCAACAAAGAATGATATTTAAATAATAATTTGTAATGTTCAGTCTAGTATGACAAATTAATGTTTGGCTCATTTGAATTTAATAAAAAACTTGCATATATAAAAATAAAAAATATAGAAACTCTTTATTTAAGTATTTAAATCCTATTTTACATGTAGTAAAACATATTATTGAAGTTTATCTTGCTTAATCTTAATTAAATAATATAATTGCATGAATAAAAACATTAATGTGTTTTTTTTCTCACAGCGGCTCCACTAATTTGAACAGAATTTTGATTCATATTATTTACTCTTATTTGCCCACTTATAATTTTCTCCCATGGTGCATCTTCTCCACAGCAGCGTAGAATATTATGCAGCACAGCAGTGGCCACAATAATAACCAAAGTTTTATCCAATTTCACACGCATTCCCATAGCCAATACAGGGAATACAGCATGTATGGTATTGTGGAGGCATAACCCGCGTCTAGGTACTACCAAATGTGCATTACCATAAGCACCAGCTTCAAACTTTATTTTCCTATAGCAGCTATTGAAAATAGTGCTATCATGTGCTCGTCCCAGCCACCTTGCTACTATATCCATTATCTTGATGTTGGCATTGCATATAGTCTGCACATTGATGGAAAAGTAATGCTTCCTATTCCTATACAATTCTGCTTCTTCACCACCTGAAGTTAATTAACACAAAATATAATGATATGTACGTCAGTAAAATATATTTCGACCACTAGTTGTGTAGTTATTATTCAAAAACGTGCGTTTTCGCACAAAAACCGACTTTCACGCCATCCCTTAGGGAGTTGGGGAACTAAAATGCGTCGCCAGTTTGTAATGTAATGTAGCGCCACCTATGGGCGAGTAGCTTTGTAGTAGTGTACCTATAAACATTTTAAGGTTTTGAATTTGAAAATAAAAATGTTTGCAGACCAGAACAAACAAATTTTATTCGTGAAACAATCAAAACAAATGAAAAGCTATCAATTGGTACCATTTTGATCAAAATCGGTGCGATATTGTGTCCAAGTTTACGGTAGAAAATAGTAGAATTTTTGAAATTGAAAAATTAAATGTTTGCAGGCTGAAATGTAAATATATTTTTTTGAAAACGTACGAAACTAACGTAAAACTAACGAAAGAAACTTGTTTCAGGTCGATCAGAGCATTTTTGAGCATTTTTGAAATCCCATACAAATTTTGAAATTGTAAAAAAACATGTTTGCAGGCGGAAAAAGACAATTTTTTTTTTGAAAACGTACGAAACTAACGTAAAACTAACGATTGGCACTTGTTCCAGGTCAATCAGAGCATTTTTTAAATTTGTCATAAATTTTGAAATTAAAAAAAAAATATTTTCCGGGCGAAACAAACGAACTTTTTTCTCAAAACAAACGATACTAACGTATAGCTAACGATTGGCACTTGTTTCAGGAAAATCGGTGCTATGGGGTGCACAACTTCACGGTAGAAAATTGGTAGAATTTTTGAAATTGAAAAATTAAATGTTTGCAGGCCGAAATGTAAATATATTTTTTTGAAAACGTACGAAACTAACGTAAAACTAACGAAAGAAACTTGTTTCAGGTCGATCAGAGCATTTTTGAGCATTTTTGAAATCCCATACAAATTTTGAATTTGTAAAAAAACATGTTTGAAGGCGGAAAAAGACAATTTTTTTTTTGAAAACGTACGAAACTAACGTAAAACTAACGATTGGCACTTGTTCCAGGTCAATCAGAGCATTTTTTAAATTTGTCATAAATTTTGAAATTAAAAAAAATATATTTTCCGGGCGAAACAAACGAATTTTTTTCTCAAAACAAACGATACTAACGTATAGCTAACGATTGGCACTTGTTTCAGGAAAATCGGTGCTATGGGGTGCACAACTTCACGGTAGAAAATTGGTAGATTTTTTGAAATTGAAAAATTAAATGTTTGCTGGCCGAAATGTAAATATATTTTTTTGAAAACGTACGAAACTAACGTAAAACTAACGAAAGAAACTTGTTTCAGGTCGATCAGAGCATTTTTGAGCATTTTTGAAATCCCATACAAATTTTGAATTTGTAAAAAAACATGTTTGAAGGCGGAAAAAGACAATTTTTTTTTTGAAAACGTACGAAACTAACGTAAAACTAACGATTGGCACTTTTTCCAGGTCAATCAGAGCATTTTTTAAATTTGTCATAAATTTTGAAATTAAAAAAAAAATATTTTCCGGGCGAAACAAACGAATTTTTTTCTCAAAACAAACGATACTAACGTATAGCTAACGATTGGCACTTGTTTCAGGAAAATCGGTGCTATGGGGTGCACAACTTCACGGTAGAAAATTGGTAGAATTTTTGAAATTGAAAAATTAAATGTTTGCTGGCCGAAATGTAAATATATTTTTTTGAAAACGTACGAAACTAACGTAAAACTAACGAAAGAAACTTGTTTCAGGTCGATCAGAGCATTTTTGAGCATTTTTGAAATCCCATACAAATTTTGAATTTGTAAAAAAACATGTTTGAAGGCGGAAAAAGACAATTTTTTTTTTGAAAACGTACGAAACTAACGTAAAACTAACGATTGGCACTTTTTCCAGGTCAATCAGAGCATTTTTTAAATTTGTCATAAATTTTGAAATTAAAAAAAAAATATTTTCCGGGCGAAACAAACGAATTTTTTTCTCAAAACAAACGATACTAACGTATAGCTAACGATTGGCACTTGTTTCAGGCCAATCGGTGCTATGGGGTGCACAAGTTCACGGTAGAAAATTGGTAGAATTTTTGAAATTGAAAAATTAAATGTTTGCAGGCCGAAATGTAAATATATTTTTTTGAAAACGTACGAAACTAACGTAAAACTAACGAAAGAAACTTGTTTCAGGTCGATCAGAGCATTTTTGAGCATTTTTGAAATCCCATACAAATTTTGAATTTGTAAAAAAACATGTTTGCAGGCGGAAAAAGACAATTTTTTTTTTGAAAACGTACGAAACTAACGTAAAACTAACGATTGGCACTTGTTCCAGGTCAATCAGAGCATTTTTTAAATTTGTCATAGATTTTGAAATTAAAAAAAAAATATTTTCCGGGCGAAACAAACGAATTTTTTTCTCAAAACAAACGATACTAACGTATAGCTAACGATTGGCACTTGTTTCAGGCCAATCGGTGCTATGGGGTGCACAACTTCACGGTAGAAAATTGGTAGAATTTTTGAAATTGAAAAATTAAATGTTTGCAGGCCGAAATGTAAATATATTTTTTTGAAAACGTACGAAACTAACGTAAAACTAACGAAAGAAACTTGTTTCAGGTCGATCAGAGCATTTTTGAGCATTTTTGAAATCCCATACAAATTTTGAATTTGTAAAAAAACATGTTTGCAGGCGGAAAAAGACAATTTTTTTTTTGAAAACGTACGAAACTAACGTAAAACTAACGATTGGCACTTGTTCCAGGTCAATCAGAGCATTTTTTAAATTTGTCATAAATTTTGAAATTAAAAAAAAAATATTTTCCGGGCGAAACAAACGAATTTTTTTCTCAAAACAAACGATACTAACGTATAGCTAACGATTGGCACTTGTTTCAGGCCAATCGGTGCTATGGGGTGCACAACTTCACGGTAGAAAATTGGTAGAATTTTTGAAATTGAAAAATTAAATGTTTGCAGGCCGAAATGTAAATATTTTTTTTTGAAAACGTACGAAACTAACGTAAAACTAACGAAAGGAACTTGTTTCAGGTCGATCAGAGCATTTTTGAGCATTTTTGAAATCCCGTACAAATTTTGAAATTGAAAAAAAACATGTTTGCAGGCAGAAAAAGACAATTTTTTTTTTCAAAACAAACGAAACTAACGTAAAACTAACGATTGGCACTTGTTCCAGCTCAATCAGAGCATTTTTGAAATTCCATACAAAATTTGAAATTGAAAAAAAAAGTGTTTGCGAGCGGAAAAAAACACATTTTTTTTTAAAAACGTACGAAACTAACGTAAAACTAACGATTGGCACCTGTTTCAGGTCGATCCGAGCATTTTTGAGCATTTTTGAAATTCCATACAAAATTATAAATTAAAAAAAAAATGTTTGTAGGCAAAAAAAGAAAAAAAAAATAATCAAAACAAACGAAACTAACGAAGAACTAACGATTGGCACTGATTTCAGGTCAATCGGTGCCATGGGGTGCACAAGTTCACGGTAGAAATCGGTAGAATCTTTTAAATTGAAATAAACATGTTTGCAGGATGAAACAAACAAAAATTATAAACAAAACAAACAAAACTAACGTAAAACTAACGTGTAGCAACATTTATTTTGAAATCCGTGAGATGGGGTGCACAAGTTCCCTGGAGTTTGAATTTAAGTGTTAGGGGGGTCTAAAAGGCCGACTTGATTGAATTATAAAGTGATTTGAAAGTAGGATGGAATCAGAATTTTTCCACGCGTGCAAAAGAGACGGCATTATAACGGAATTATAATATGATTCATCCAAAGCGGCCTTTTTAGAGGACCTGGGGCTCTACCGCGTAATTCTCATTTGTATCAACTTCAAGCAAATGTATGCGAAATTCAACGCGTGCAAAAGAGATGGCATGTTAGGCGGGCGTCGTCGCACGCACGACAAATTTCAATCTCAAGTTGATGTTGATGAAAATGAGAATTACGCGGTAGACCCGCTGTTTCGATTTATTAGAAAAAGGCGGGTTTCTCACAATCTGGCTGCGAAACTGCTCTTAACTGATTATAGAAGAGAATTTGATACGGTTTTCACTAGTATAACATTTCTATGGAAAAGTTCGAGGATAAAAAACTAAACTAAAATAATTTTGCTACATATTACATTATTATTTGGGTTTTAGCACAGTTACCAACAAGATCCAAGTCTGCCCTCAGCATGTTCCTCTGATACCTGAGGGTCGGCAGCGAGGCCAGCCGGACCGTCACCAGCGACCGCCGGATACCATTGTGGTACCAACCACTGCCAACAGACAGCACCATCAGTGACTCGGTGACGTGCCACTATACCTGAGTCGGTATCTAACGGTGTTTTGACTTTTCATTGTGCCACGACATTTAAATTGGTCTCTATCGTTTGATATTAAAAATCAGGGAAAGCTCGTTCAAAATTTGGTAGGTTTTCGTGGCTCATCAAAATACTTTAATAGAGTCGATTCTCCGAATTGGTAGAAATAATTATAACGGCCAAAATACAACTTTAGATGAGACAACTTATTATTAAAAGTTTGCCATATATGCATATTATTATGGCATGGTAGCTTCAAAATAATTGGATTTTTCATAAGCGTGATTTTAGGAATTTTCGGCTGGTATCACGACTATGGATAAGTTAATTGTTTTATAGCTATTGTAATATCATTAAAAATATGTTTATGCATATAGCAAACTTTTAACAATAGTTTTAACAATTATATGATAATAATATAAAAATAAACTTTATATTTACGATATATTTCGGCCTCATCAGTGAGAACTACAAATAAAAAGCTAATACAGCTAAAATTATATTTATTTATACTTTTAACAATAAGTTTTCTTAGCTAAAAGTTGTATTTTAGCAGTCATAATTATTTCTTAATATTTTGTTATAAATCCGGAGAAACGACTTGTTAAGGCGTATGACCACGCTAAATAAGCAACTCGATGTGTTTCGGTACAAATATCAACGGAAACGACATTGAAATAATGTTAATTTCAGCGTGCCTTGAAAAGTGGCTGTTACGACAACCACTGCGTCTCCGGCTAGCGCAAAATAGGAGAAAATAATACTTTTCACATGGACATGGCCATGAACGGAAAAAAAATATTGAACTCGAATTTTTTAGATCTAAAAATTTCCTATAATTTGGTGAAACAATTATTAAAATCGCTTTAGGCGTTTGGAAGGAGTAAGAGAATTCTTGTGTTAATCATGTGAAACTTCGATTTTTTTTGTCAAAACTTACAAAAGAAAAACAGTTTATGAAACTTAAAATTTATTTTTGATTCTATAATGCCTATCATATATTTTTATGAAAATTTTTGGACCACCCGTGTGGAAGGAGAAGGCCTTCAAAGACAGGTCCAAATTGCAGTTGGCGTATCCATTCGCCTTAAGGGCCGACCCTAGAGAAAATATAAAAATATCAGTACAGTACCCGGCAGAAAATAATGCACACCGGCTGTCTTCGGCGTCGTCTCTGTCACCGTAGATACTGTTAGTTCTTCGTGCGACAGAGATGAAACTACGATACAATGTGCATTATTTACTGTCGCGACAATGGATGACCATTGGGGCAGATTTTGGAATATTCGGTAAGATGCCCTTATATTAGGTCTTTACATAGGAAATTGCCGTTTTCTATAGAGAATTTGAATTATACTCAATTTTTAGTACTAACATTTTTGCATTTTTTTTAGGAATGACAAATCCAAATTATGTCATTTCTTATATATATGAATGAGACAACATTAAGCTAACAGCAACGTTAATTTAATTTTTGATAAGTGTCAGCTGTACAAAAGTATTAAGAATCTTATCAATGGATGGCATTTAGGTTAGGACGAACTGTTTTTGAAGATATAATTTTTATCATCAAACTGAAAATAAAAACTAAATTTAATACGTAGATGTAAAACCTTGAAAACAAATTTTAAACAAAAAACAAATAATTGGAATAGCTATTGAATTACAGGAATTATGAACTCATGAATCTGTAATTCTTTTTATGTATTTTATTAATATTATATCCTTTTCAGTTCAAATACACTCCAAGTTTTACACTACACTACTCTACAAAACACCTATTAAATTAATTACTTTATGCATAAACCTATTTATAATATACACAATTATGTTTAGAAAGTGTGTAATTTGAATAAGCCACCCTAAAAATGTAATATTTAGTATATCAAACTGGATACCTGTCCGTCAAACAGTTTATTTTTATAAACTATAACTATTTTTATTTATAACTATTTTTATAATACGGCGAGTAGTCCTGACTTGACTATAAATCTAATTATTGTTAAGGGGAACGAAAATACAAACAGAAATAAAATGTCAGCTTTCGGATGATTTTGTTGCAATAATTAGGTTACGTATAGCCATAAAAAAAAATACATGTTTTTGGTTGAACTTTAAGGTATTCATTATCCACAAACCACGTTAATCGATTCATATTTGTACTGTCAATGAATTTTTTTGTAACCCTCTATTGCACACTTCTTATCGATTTTGTTTCAGGTATCGCTTTCGCGATTTTGTTGGTTTTTTATTAATAAAATTAGTGTGAATGATATCTATTCATTTTCCAAATACCACGTTATTCGGGTCAAAAAAAGCACCCCCTTTTTTCAAAAATACGTAAATCCACTGATGCAGTCAGCGGCAGCAAGATATTGTCAGTCTACGCCCAGATATTGTCAGTCTTTTATGTGCTCTGTGTCTACGCCTAGCGTTGGCGCCCGTAAGACGTGGAACCTGTGCCCTTTTTTGCAAGCTATGAATATCTCCCAAAACTACTTCAAAACACATTGAAATTAATTTTATAAAGTAATATTTCGAGGAGCATCATATTCCTGCCGTTAAAAACTCAACAAAATATGCGTATGAGTGATTTAGCTACATCGTGCCATAGTCATAACAACAAACCGAATGAATTTGGAATGAATTCATACTTTTATGCGGGAAAATAATATATGTTACTCTAAAAGAATAATTTTTTGATCAATATTGAAACCCAAATTAATTTACTTATACTTACTGAGATCTGTATCAAAGGTCAATGACCTTTTCGTGAAATTACCCTCTAGTATTGGCTCACCATTTCAGGTCCAATAAGTGAAGTTTTTTGCAAATTATATAGGTACACTTACTTGGGATAAATCGCCAAGTATTTAAAATATAGAAATTTATTTTGAAATATTTACAGTGCATGGCAAAATTATTAGATCGTAGATAATCCTGTCGGTACATGTTCAGGTTCTGTTACTAAAAATGAAAACAATGAAACTCTTTTAGGATTAATTTGTTATCCCTATGTTTGTCTGTCTGTCCGTTTGTCTAGACAATTTTTTCTGGGTAAAATTAATAAATACCAATATTAACGGCCCTCTATAGAACTGTAAAAACATACTTTTGACGTTTTTATTTATATTACGTTTTAGGTTTTTACGTTTTTTTTTTACGTTTTTCATACAAATTTTCCCACTATGAAAATGTAGGGATGAACACTTGAGATAATATTTTGCATTTAAAAGTCAACACAGAAAGGAATTGTTGAACAAATAATGTAAAAAATATGAAAACCATGTTGTTCTATACTAAAAGGATTAATTATCTACTTTTCAATGTGGCGATAGCTTTGTTTATTTTTTTCCTTGAATAATTTTTTACTAAGATAACAAATAGTTTAATACAAGGTTTTCCTTAAGAGGTCCCTTTACCCCTGTATTTTTCTTAAAATTCATACAATAGGTATAAACCAAATGTGAAGTCTACAGCTTATTTTCTTCATATCTTTTTTCATGAGTATATTCTAGTGACATCTAACTACGTCTCTATACAGCCCAAAAAGCAAAATTTGATAAAACACCATCATAATAGCTGTCAGGATATCGTCAATATTGCCTCGTTTTTACGCAAAGTTTAACAAGTTTGTATATTTTTATCTATACTGGAAATAAAAAAGAGAGAAATACAGGCGTCGTTCATGTTAAGATGACTAAGTTTACACACTTTGCTAAGTATAAACAGTTACCGTTTCATGGAAAACTGTTTTTACCTGAAACCATTTCACAAATTCAATTAACTTATTTTGAATATATTGCCATCTTGCACTTCTTGATGAGAAATACAATTTCAATAAGTAAAAATACAACTTTTAGTTAATAAAACTTATAGTTAAAGGTCTGCTGTATGCATAAACATATTTTTAATTATATTACAATAGTAAAAAAATAATTGGCTTATCCGTCGTCGTGATACCAGCCGTAAATTTCTTAAATAATCTGATATCACGCTTATGGAAAACCCAATTATTTTGAAGATACCATAATATCATTAAAATATGTTAATGCATATAGCAAACTTTTAATAATAAATTGTCTTAGCTAAAAGTTGTACTTTACCGTTATAATTATTTCTTAATATTTTGTTACAAATTCGGAGAAATAGCCCTTAAGGAAAACCTTGTATGAAAATATTTGTTATCTTTGTAACAAAGAAAAAAATAATAATAAACAAAGCTATCGCCACATTGAACAAACAGTAAATTATTAATCCCTTTAGAATAGAACGATATGGTTTTTATATTTTTTACATTATTTGTTCTACAGTTCCTTTCTGTGCTTTCTTTCAAATGCAAAATATTATGTCAAGTGTTGATCTCTATATTTTCATAAGGAGAAAATTTGTATGAAAAAGTTAAACAAAAGGCCATAAAAACGTTATAATATGTATGTTTTACAGGGCTGTAAATATTAGCATTTATTGATTTTACCCAGAAAAATTGCCTAGACAAACGGACAAACAGACAAACATAGGGACAACAAATTAATCCTAAAAGAGTTTTGTTTTTTCATTTTGCGTAAAGGGACCTGAACATTTCAAACTATGATACAAATAAATTTCTATATTTTAAACACCTGGCGATTTATCCCAAGGGTAAACAGGTGTCCCAAAAGTCAACGCTTTCCCTTGGAAGGCTGGTAGGCCAGCTCATGACTGACCAGAATATCAAATTATGACCTCAGCAAAAAGTAGACAGTCTTCGAGTTGATGGTACTTTTATAAATTCGAATAGATTTTTGAGAGTCAAAGCTAACCAGTTCTAAATTCTAAGAATAAAATTTTTGTTGCGCAACTCTCAATAGTCCTGCTATTGATAAAGTCAAAAATAAACCTTGAAATGCTGTAACATCAGGAATAAAAAATAAAAACCCAATTTATGAGCAATTTTTTGTAATAAGGTTAGTTCGACACCACACCCTGAAAAAAAATGTTCTATGTTAGTTTTGCAAATTGTCTTAAATAACGGCTCATCAAATATTGTTTTTCAAATGATCTGGCAATTTTTGAAAAAAAAGTTATTGCTATTTTACTACCAAAGGAGCTGCGTATTTTTTTAAATAATTAGAATTTAGAATGAAAGAGTGGCGGGCAGTAAAAATATTTGACGTTCATTATAAATGCCATTTAATACGCGTTAGAGTGAGATAAATAGTGACGCTATTTAAAATGAGTTGGAATGAGATAGTAACGCAGTTAAACGTAGTTGAATGAGAGAGGCATAATTGATATAGGCTACACTACAGTGAGATAGATATTGACGTGGTGCATTCCTTCTGAGAATATTTGTTAGTTTCCACTTTTTGTAATAACAACTTTAGTAAAAATTTTTGTAAAGAAATTTTTGGTCCAATTTATTTTCCCACAAGTGTAAAACCAGCACAACGGGCGAAAAATATTTAAAGAATGGGTAATGGTGACAATTAACCGTCACGACATTATTATGTATCTCTAAAGGAGTTTCTGAAATGTTCCGAGGGTCAACTGATAAATCAAACACTCAAAAAACCAGTTTTAGCCGACCATAATAAATTTACGTCCCGACGTGATAGCAAGTAGGATCAATGCCGTGTGACGATGATCGATATACACTAATAAATTAGATAAAATAAAATACGTATTACTTTTGACCCTGCCTCGTCCACTCTATTCGTATTTTTGCTATGGTGACGCGAGCTTAGAGACCGGGACGAATTTCCCCCCACGCGCAAACGTAACATAAATAAGCCACGCCCGGAACTGGTTTTTGTTTTGGCTATGTCATACTCTTAAGGGTTTTGCTAATTGTTATTTATCGTAAATAATAAGCTTTTAATGTACCTTTGTGGTGAATAAATTCATTCATAAGAAAATTTCGGCAATTTCATATGTAAAGCCTATGACAAAAGCGTCATGTTTGTGTGTTTCAAGGATCACTTACCCGTACTCAGAAATAGACTTGTGTATGATTTTTAGTTCACTCTCTACGCAGGATGGAGTACAATCATCAGCGTCTGCGTCATGCTTCAGAAATTTGTCAACTAGAGAAAACATAGGGATAATATCAGCTTTGCGTTAAAAACATTATAATGTTGTACTATACAGAATGTAGATTTGGTCCACAACTTTCGTAAGAATAATAAAAACTAATACCACTTGAAGGAGTTATGCCCTTTTTTTAATGACCTAAAATTATCTTGATAAACGGTATCAGCGGCGTGGAGCGAGGGTTGCCAGATGATCGGGATTCGTCGGGATTGTCCCGACATTTCATACGATGTCCAAAGTCCCGACAAAATACAAATTGTCCCGACAAATAACAAATAACAACGGTCGGCGCGCGAAAAAAGTATTTTGTTGTAACTACTTTAATTTTAATAATAAAAAATAACTACTTAATTCGTAATATTTATTTGTCCCGACCATAATCCCGAAATTTCGACTTTTTTAATGTTTGCCCAGATATTTTGGCTTTCCCATCTGGTAACCTTACGTGGAGCGCTAGTACTTACCTACTCGGGTGTCCCTCCTCACCCCGCCGCCGCTAGAAGTTTCTTGTCGCCCCCAATTTTTTTTTCGTATGTTTTTCATCTTCAGTATCGTGAATATGACTTACCCTGATGGAAGTTGCTGACCAAATAAACATCCTGTATCTCCTTAATATAATACATTACCTTCATAGCGTAACAGACAGTTCAATCCGGTGAAGTTACAATACTTTTCTTTGTCTGAAAACAAGTGAAGCCCTCATTGAACCTTGATATTTGTAATTGAACCCCACAGGCACCAAAACTACTGAATCTAGAGCTTCGCAGGCCTGTACACAAGGTGGGGAATATTTGGGGGTCGGGTCTTCCCACCGAAAAATTTCAAAAAAACCTTAAGTTGTTTTATTGACAAAAAAAATTATGACAGGAATAAACTTCTATGTTTGAACACTTAGCGATTCATCCATCGCAAGAAGATATAAATTAACATTATATCATTGCAGTATAGAAACGCAGAAAGAAAAGTAAAGCTGGATGTGAGGAGCTCTGAAAATACTATTATTTCAAGTAATTTTACCAGTGTAACTCTAATTTGACCTCAAATCTTTCATTTACTGCACTATACGTAAAAAATGCAGGAAACAAACTAATGCACTTATAATAGTAAGTTTATGCTACAAGGGCGCAAAGGAATAAATTACGAGGAAGAGTATTACACGAGCGTAGCGAGTGTTTTAAACGTAACCGAGTAATTTATTGCTCTTGCGCCCGTGTATCATACTACGTTTTTCAATGCATAGTGTGAGGAAATAAAACACATATAATCTTGTGAACTTTAAATTATAATTGGCTCAAAAGGACTGTATCCAGAGCCTTTAAACAGTGGGGAAAAAAGTATAACATTAATGGTACACAGGAAAGGCTGCAGGTTAGCCAACCATTGTAAATAAATAAAAAAAAGAATAATAATAAAGCCCTAGGGCAAAATAATCGACTTTCTGTTCGGTTTTGATGCATAAAAAGTGGGCCTTTACGAGCACTTGCATTGAAAATATAATTAATGTTACAAATATGATAAATACACAATACTTACAGGATAAATCTCTAATGGGGTGAATGCATCCGCAATGATTGAAAGTAATTTCCGTTTCTCTTGCCAGTTTACAGGCACCAAAAGAATAAACCTGTAAAGAGATATTTACTTATAATAATAATAAAGCCTTTATTTCCGAATTTTCCATTTTTTACATCTTGTGTCTTAAATGAGATTTGTAGATAAAACAAATATATTTGTATAAAAAATGTATTTTAAAAAAGAAAGTTAAACATCTTAAGACTATAAACTGCACTTATATTATAAAATATCTCTTAATTCGGTTTGCCTTCCATAGGCCTCCTCCAACTCTCTCCATTGTTTTCTGTCTGCCGCTACTCTCACCCAAAGTGGTACTAAGGTAATTTTTAGGTCATTCTCCCATCTTATTTACTTATGACACCATATTTACCAAGGACTGTTCGATATTTTATTCCCTAATTCATATAATAGGGAAGTAATAGAAATAAGTATATTTAGTCTATGAAATTAGGGATACAACATAAGGGGGCGAAATTTGGGACAATTCCTACACCTGCAGCAAACTCACGTTAGACCTTTTGTTATCATACAAAACAGTGCTTAAAAGATGTTTCACTATATCATCCACCAAAAACTGAAAAATTTAAACAGAAATTACAAACTTGTTAACAACCTACAAGTTGAGTATTCGGGGATGTCACCCTAAAACTACATTATAAGTCGGCGTTTTTAGTATTTTGTCGTTTAAATACAATTTCGACTCCCTAACTGCCTTGGCCTTTAAGATAGACCCCATAACAAAAATGGTCTATAAATGGCAACTTTGATAGCCCCCCATTTCTTTATATTTTAAGATAAAAAAAAGATATGTTGATACTCTACTTCAGCTCTAGACAATGACACCCCATATGCTACGGTAAGAAAAAAAAAAATTTCTGCTCCATTTTCATGTATGACCCATGACATACGGACAGACAGACAGACGGACAGCGTAGTGACATTAAGAGCGGTTTTGCAGCCGGATTATGAAAAACCTGCGTTTTTCTAATTAATCGAAACAGAACCAATAAATAAAAAATTCACTCAATAGTTATTCAAAAAAACCTTATTACCTTTGTATTGTGTATGCTGCCATCGCAAAGTATCCATTGGGTTTCTGTAAATAAGAATTTCAAACATTTTGAATTTAAACAATTTTCAAAATGTTTCTGTGAAAAACAATTTAAAAAATATTTAAATAAAAAGATTTTGAAATTCAGCATACACATAACACATAACGCATAGGTAATATGGTTTTGTTGAATAGCTATTGAGTGAATTTTTAATTTAAGTGTTCTCTCTCGATTAATTGGAAAAAGGCGGGTTTTTCACAATCCAGCTGTGAAACCGCTCTTAAAAGGGCTCCGACTTGCCCTTTGGATACGAAACCCAACGAAGCATAAAAGGCGGTTACAGTTAATGAATCAAATTCCCATAGTACCAGATAAGAATGTATGAAGGACCGCGGGACTTCATAAGGGAACCGACACATCCGTTCTTCCACCCCCTGGAAGTGCAGCATCAGGTTGTTCCTCATCTCCACCGTGGACACGAGCAGTTCCACCTGGCTGGAGTGCTTCACGTTGGTGGAAACTTGCACCTTCAGATCTGGGTCTAGCGCGTTCGTTGAAAGTTCTTCGTTACTGTGTACTGACACCTGTTTGTATGGTGCAGTCGAGCATAGCTTATTTTCATTATGGTTACGACCATAGACATAGATTACTTTTTTTTTTAACTAGACTGATAAAGGGCTCTTTGGCCGTATGGAATTCTAAACGTCAAATGTTGTTTTCCGCCCTGCCCCTCTATTGTGTATCTTTGGTTGCCAACTGGACTGGGTGCCTATCATCAAAAACATGCATAAAACTAAACTTCCAAAGTTTCCTTTACTGGGTATTGAACTATTTACGAACTATAGCATCACTTCAAGTGCGAACATATCCTTAGACAATCGAAACTCGATAGTATATAATATATATTATAACCCAGTACAGTTGGCAACTAAAGATACATAATAGGTCCGCTGGCTCAGAGCAAAAAGTTGCAATATCAAAATTTTACTAAATAGTTAAAAACGGCATATTCCATCAAAATAGTATCTTGTTCTGTACTGAAATGTCCGATCAATCACCTAAAAAATGATGGGAAACATCTATTTCACAGGTAAATACGGACATGATAAATAAAGTTTGATGCACATATTTATCCATCCAAAATTGCAAAAAATTGCATAAATAGAGTATTTAGTAGAAAATTATGATTGTTTATGTTAGTGAAGTGCAATTTTTTTCAAAAACATTGCATTTTAAAGATTTTTTCTACGTACGAAAATATTTGTTGGGTTTACACTAGAGGTGTACCCATACTTCATACTTCTATCGACAACGATAAACTACTATATTTATGGTTACAACAATCAATTTCGAGGGTTTCTAGAAATATTCCGGGTGTCAACAACAGTACAATATATACCAAACAGTGCTTTCGTTTTTCAATCTTTCAGATGTAATTAATAATAAATAGTTGGAATAAGATTTTTCTTAGTTAAAGTACTATAAGACGAGGCCTTCCTTCGGCGCACTGCGGCGTTGCTATTATAACTCAAAGATTGGCTTTAATAAAGTTGAAAATCGCGTGCGCCAAAATGCGCGCGAAATGATTCAAAATGAATCTGATTTTGAGATTAAAATTGCAACAAATTATTTAGGTTATTTTTTTCTATGCAGATTTTAATTAACTGTGTTTTCTTGTTGTGAGTATTTATTTTAGACATAAAACTCGAGCCACATTAGAGATTTTTTTTAAATCATTCCAAAAAGCATTATAATCAAAAATTTTATACATCGAGTGAAAATCATCCAATTATACTGGCTTTGCATTAAAGGTCTGAAAAAAGATATACATAAGTATGTGGCTGACCCAGCATATTTATGCAAAAACTCTGCAATTTAGGGAGGTGTCTTCTTGTTTTCTTTATATTGATATTTGTGCCATAAAAAAAGATAAATGAGTTTTTTTAATAATGTTATCATAAAGATTAGTATATTTTTACATAAATTGAAACTGTATTTATTTACCTCTGCCTCAGATAACAGATGGAACGATATGTAGGTCGGACCCGTTGTTCTGTTTAATATAAATAAACCATTCTCAGACGACTTTCTGAAAGAAAACAATATAATTTAGCAAACGAAATCTAGTAGTGTTATTATATTTTTTATTGCGAAATCCATTGCTTTGAATACTTACTCTAATTTATATCAGAGTGCATTACCAACTAGAAATTAATCAGAAACAAATTTAAAAGCACAAATATTTTTGAAAAAATGCCTAAGGCCAGGATTTGAACCTGCGACTTCCTGCTTACATTTATGCTTTTAAAATTGTTTCTGATTGATTTCTACTTGTTAATGCAATGTAATAATAATTAGAGTGTTATTATAAGTATAAATTTGATACTGTAACAGACGTAAAAACTTCATAATTTGCCAACTTGGGCAATCTTCTCTTTATTGTTTCCAAAGCACATATACTTTTTTCAAAAATGCTCTCTTCAGTTCAAATTTTTTGTAACGTATTCATGTTACTTTTTATTAAATTAAAAAATATTCGTCCATTATGTATGAGTAAAATAATATGAAGAATCACATTTTAAATAATACGTATATTTCAGGTTTCTATTTACTTCCAATGTTAATTCTTTGTAAAATCTCTAGGGAGCCAAATTATGTTGAAATTGACATGAGTCTAGTACATTTTCGATTTTTGTAGACATTAGTCTAGTTAGAAAAAAAATCCACTTAGTTACTTGTTCTGTAAGGTGTTGAATGAGAAGCAGGGACCGTGCTCCGAGTCCACCACGTGGAAGTGTTGGCTGCAAGGGAAACTCTGACCGTTGTAGACGCAGTCTGCCATGAGCTCATCATAGCCTCTCCGGACCTAGAATAGTTCAAATCTTTGTACAAACTTGACAACTTTAGACCCTTTCCAAGAGACCAAGAGAACGAAACAGTTATTTGCAATTAGTTGTAATGATTTTATTGGTAGAATATTTTTGGGTTCTGTAAACAAAACATACGGAAATCTCGGTGTGTATTTGTCATAGTAGCTTGAAAACGAAAGAGCTGATTAAGCTTCGGCGTTAGAATTACAAAGTTCCAAGAAAATGAGCAAAATCCTTGATGCACTACATCATTGAAACAATTTTTAAAAATCCTGTGACGTGTTTTATGAAGCTTATTTAAAGCGAATTATTAACTTAAGCAACTTAATTTCGTTTTTTTTTCTTCATAGTCACCTAACAATAGTAGATTGTTATACAAAAGCCAATTAACCGAGATATTTATAGTACATGCTTGTCATCATCCCAATTAGTTAATGCTAATTCAAAATAGAAACTAAATGTAAATTTACTAATGTTAAAATAAATATATTTGTTTCTGACTACTAAGTTAAGAAAATTTAACAGTGTCTGAAGTGATGCTATGAAGGAGTGGGGTCACCTGGCACAAGCAATATTTTGCTTAAGGGTCGGTATAATGTCAGATGCACAATTTCAAATGAGCATAAAACATTGTGTAACTTGGTCAATCGGTTTAATAAAAATAATATAGATAATAGACTATAGGGCTGATATTCGTGCAGAAGCAAAAACGCAAAAGCTTTAAGTTCGCTCGATAGAAAAAAATTACGAAGTTACCTCTATATTTCATGTTTTTCGAGTGTTAAAGGACCTTTCTTAAAACAGTTTGCCTTGAAATTTGTATTAAAAATAAGAAAACAAATGACCCCGTATAATTGCACGGGGATTTTGAATAATTGTGTTTCGTTTTCATTTAATTTAACATCTAAGAATTGGCGCTTACGTCGATTTATTCTGAGACAAGGCGGCGACAAGATATCTCGGTCGCACGCGCTTTTTGTTCCATGCTTTGTTTCGTCACTCACCCGTCGGTCAGTTGTGATCGCTCCGTTGAGACGGGAGGACTACGTTTTTGCGCTCTCGACGTCCCGGTTTCGTAATTTAAATAAATCTCGTAATTTGAAACATGGGAAATAAATGCAACCAATGTAAAAAATGTTTTACGAGTGAAAATAAAGCAGTGGATGAAAGTAATGCAAAGGTACGCCATTACTTAACAAAATAAGTAGATAGGTCATGTTTTATTAAAGATGTTGAACTAAAGGTTGTCTCAATGGACTAATGAATATCGCTATGTTTTTCGTCTGAGGTATTTTTTTTAGCTTACAATTTAATATCACAATAAATATGGTTGATGGATGTGGAAGAGGCGAAAGAGTTGTGTCTGGATCGTAGCAGATGGAAATCTGTAGTCTCTGCCTAGCTGCCTACCCCTCTGGGAGACTAACAAAACCTTATCTCACCATCACCATCGGCGTATCGACGTATTCTCGTATCGGCGTATCGACGTATCCCCGTATCGACGTATCGTCGTATCGACGTATCGGCGTATCGACGTATCGTTGTATCGACGTATCCCCGTATCGACGTATCGTCGTATCGACGTATCGGCGTATCGACGTATCGGCGTATCGACGTATCGTTGTATCGACGTATCGTTGTATCGTCGTATCCTCGTATCCTCATATCGTCGTATCCTCGTATCGACGTATCGACGTATTCTCGTATCGGCGTATTGACGTATCCCCGTATCGACGTATCGTCGTATCGACGTATCGGCGTATCGACGTATCGGCGTATCGACGTATCGTTGTATCCCCGTATCGACGTATCGTCGTATCGACGTATCGTTGTATCGACGTATCCCCGTATCGACGTATTGACGTATCGACGTATCCCCGTATCGACGTATCGACGTATCGGCGTATTGACGTATCGTTGTATCGACGTATCCCCGTATCGACGTATCGTCGTATCGACGTATCGGCGTATCGACGTATCGGCGTATCGACGTATCGTTGTATCGACGTATCGTTGTATCGTCGTATCCTCGTATCGTCGTATCCTCGTATCGACGTATCGTCGTATCGACGTATCGGCGTATCGACGTATCCTCGTATCGACGTATCGTCGTATCGACGTATTGCCGTATCGTCGTATCGTCGTATCCCCGTATCGACGTATCGTCGTATCGACGTATCGGCGTATCGACGTATCGGCGTATCGACGTATCGTTGTATCGACGTATCGACGTATCGTCGTATCGACGTATAGACGTATCGGCGTATCGACGTATCGTTGTATCGACGTATCGTTGTATCGACGTATCGTCGTATCAACGTATCGACGTATCGGCGTATCGACGTATCCCCGTATCGACGTATCGTCGTATCGACGTATCGTCGTATCGACGTATCGTTGTATCGACGTATCCCCGTATCGACGTATCGACGTATCGACGTATCGACGTATCGGCGTATCGACGTATCGTTGTATCGACGTATCCCCGTATCGACGTATCGACGTATCGGCGTATCGACGTATCGTTGTATCGACGTATCCCCGTATCGACGTATCCCCGTATCGACGTATCGGCGTATCGACGTATCGTTGTATCGACGTATCCCCGTATCGACGTATCGACGTATCGGTGTATTGACGTATCGTTGTATCGACGTATCCCCGTATCGACGTATCGTCGTATCGACGTATCGGCGTATCGACGTATCGGCGTATCGACGTATCGTTGTATCGACGTATCGACGTATCGTCGTATCGACGTATAGACGTATCGGCGTATCGACGTATAGACGTATCGGCGTATCGACGTATCGTTGTATCGACGTATCGTTGTATCGACGTATCGTCGTATCAACGTATCGGCGTATCGACGTATCGGCGTATCGACGTATCCCCGTATCGACGTATCGTCGTATCGACGTATCGTCGTATCGACGTATCGTTGTATCGACGTATCCCCGTATCGACGTATCGACGTATCGACGTATCGACGTATCGACGTATCGACGTATCGGCGTATCGACGTATCGTTGTATCGACGTATCCCCGTATCGACGTATCGACGTATCGACGTATCGACGTATCGGCGTATCGACGTATCGTTGTATCGACGTATCCCCGTATCGACGTATCCCCGTATCGACGTATCGGCGTATCGACGTATCGTTGTATCGACGTATCCCCGTATCGACGTATCGACGTATCGGTGTATTGACGTATCGTTGTATCGACGTATCCCCGTATCGACGTATCGTCGTATCGACGTATCGGCGTATCGACGTATCGGCGTATCGACGTATCGTTGTATCGACGTATCGTTGTATCGACGTATCGTCGTATCGACGTATCGTTGTATCATCATCGTTATCATTATCTTTGCAAGTATGACTTTCGAAAAATAAAATTTTGAAATATAAAAATTAGATGCAAACACAATTACGCAAAAAAATGCCATTGCGAACAAACCATTTTGTCAACTGGGTTGAATTTTATACATCGTAGATGCATTATACTTATTATTGAAAACTAGCACGTGCACGGGTTAATGACCGCGGATCCACACCGCTCGTGGGAGCTAAGAAATAGCGCTCGCGGCCGGTGACGGCCGGTCGCGCAAACAGTTGAGGTGCGGGGATGCGGGGGCAAAATCACTAATTTGTCCAGGTTTATACGCAGCCTTAAAAGGTGACTCCAAGCACTAGTTCTAAGTTTAAAATTACCGTTAAAATGGAATAAACTTTTTGTTTTTTTTTATTTATTTTTTTATGCTTATTCCAAAAAATACTTACCTACTCTGGTGCCCCTCCCCGCCCCACCGCCGTTCCGCCAGTACTGAGTTAATTTCATAATTTTATCGCCCCCAAAATAACGTAAATAATTTTCTTTTATATTTTTTTCATCATCAGTATCGTGAATATAACCATAGACTAAGTATTACTACGTATAGACCGACAACTCCCATACATCAAGACGTAGCAAATTTTTTACGCGCCCTTACGACAATAGGTGTCGCCAAGTGTTGCAAATAAGCTTAATTTGTTTAATTGGTTGCAAGTTAACTCTCATGGTTACCCAGTAAACATGTGGCTGTGGCTTTGCTTAGAAAAACTAGATGGCGCTATATTGGCAACACTAACAGTGAATATTTCAGCGCCATCTATTATCGAAATGGGAATTATTTTTATGTTACGTGTCGTCGCTGTGACACCAGCGTTCGTTAGAGGATTTAGCAACGCCATCTAGATTTCGTTAGAATTTTACACCTTGTTTGTGGCTACAAACTAATGTATGGAAACTGCTAGTCTATACGTAGTAATACTTAATCTATAATCTACCCTGTGACGGAAGTTGCTGACTAAATCAACAGTCTGTATACATAACCTTTTCGCTCATATTCCTCCAAGGCAGGTCGCAAGGTATCTCTTCTCCGCAAGGTACACTCAGCTTCGGGCTGTATCTGCCCTCGCCGTAGAGTAAACTCGAGTAGTATGCCAGTTTGTTGTACACCAAGGATAGCTCGGCTATTTGAAAAATAAGATTGATACATTATGTGACATCATTCGGTAAAGGTCTTTTTTTGAACGCACATATTTTTTTCTGTACGTTTACGCCTACTAACAAAAATATTTTTCAATGCATGTGCTCGTAAAGGCCCACTTTTTATGCATCAAAACCCAACAGAAAGTCGATTATTTTGCCCTAGGGCTTTATTATTATTTTTTTTTTATTTATTTACAATGGTTGGCTAACCTGCAGCCTTTCCTATGTACCATAGACGTTATACTTTTTTTACACCGTTTAACGGCTATGGATACAGTCCTTTTGAGCCAATTATAGTTTAAAGTTCACAAGATTATATTTGTTTTCATTTCCTTACACTATGCATTGAAAAATGTAGTATGATACACGGGCGTAAAAGCAATAAATTACTCGGTTACGTTTAAAACACTCGCTACGCTCGTGTTTTAAATCGTCCTCGTAATTTATTCCTTTGCGCCCTTGTAGCATAAACTACTATTCTTGTCTTCTGACTCAAATGATAAAGTTATTTCTCTTAAATGGTGTGTTTAATCATTATGAAAAATAATATATTGTTAGTCAAACTACAATAAACAAATTAACTGCAATATAGAAACGCAGAAAGAAAAGTAAATCTGGATGTGAGGAGCTCTGAACCGGGATTCGAACCCGGGACCTATCGCTTGCCGGGCGATTGCTCTAATGATTGATGCAATGATATAATGTTAATTTATATCTCCTTGCGATGGATAAATCGCAAAGTGTTCAAACATAGAAATTTATTTCTGTCATAGTTTTTATAATAAACAAATTATTCCCACATTTAAGAAACAGCATGAAAATATTGTTCAAGTCAAGCAGTTTTTGGACTAAAATTAAGTAAAATGGGTTATTTCTTTGAAACCACTAATTTGTATGGTTCTTACAAGGAAAATATTGCTTAGAAAAATCATTTATAGGAATTTTTATCTGTCCATCGCGTCCATGTGAAAAGTATTATTTTGTCCTATTTTGCGCTATCCGGAGATCCAGATGACGTCGTGTAGCTCGTAATGCAGTGCGCGCTGATATGAACGTTATTTCAATGTAGTTTCTGTCGATATTTGTACAGAGAGAGGTCGACTCAAGGTCGTTGGCGACTACCTGCCACTTAACGGTACAAACCTACCTATATTTCCTACTTGTTTTTGTTATCCATCTTCAATAATATCTTCTCTGTAGAATGTTTTTGATAAGCTACGGACTCGTAGCACATGCTACGCCGTAGCAAATTCAGCAACATCCATCCGTTCATCCATCAGCCTTGTTCGTCCACTGCTGGACATAAGCCTTCCCAGAACTTTGCCACTCCCGGCGGTCATCCTGGAAGAATTGTCCATACTCACACACGCTGGGCAGGCGGGTTGGTGAGCGCAGTGCCGGAACTCTCGCACCAGTGACGCCGCTACCCGTCACCAGTCTGTTCCATATAAGGCCCGGCTATTAGGGATGGATATACCGCCATCCATCGGTCCCAGGCATGGTGGGCCTCCTGGTTTTTTGCCGATGAGCTGTCCTCTTACTCTCCCCCGAATTTACTTCGAGGGAGTCTCCAAGTAAGATGGTGGTACCTCCACAGTCGAGCCCGGCATCAGCTCTACCACCTGCAAAATTCAGCAACGCGATCTTTCTTTTCTAACGTCTCTCTTTTTCTTGCATTACCAATGTCTCGAAAGCTTTGATAATTTCATAATATCTAAGTATAAACGAGTACCCTGACTGACTGACTGACTGACTGATCTATCAACGACAGACCAAACGGCTGGACATGGGAACATGTACTAACCAACCATTACAATTAGGTTAATGGCAAATACTTTATTAGCTCTTGATATTGGTTGGCTCATTGGTCTAATTGTAATGGTCGTGTAATATATAAGAAACCGGCTAAGTGCGAGTCAGACTCCTACCTAGGGTTCCGTGTTGTGGATGATAAATTTAATTTTGACATTTTTTTTTGTGAATTTCTCAATCGCTTAATTTTTCTTGTAATTTTTACGTAGACACCATGATTTTTTTAAATACTTTTTGATCCACCAGTTTTGGAGATAAGGGGGGGAGACATACAATTTTTTATGTTTTTTCAAAGATTACTCGAAATAGATGAAATTAAATATAGACACTCAACTTTTTAATACCTACAATTTGATACCCATTTTGTATTTTTATAAAATATTTTTTATATTTTTAATTTGTGCTCCATTTTTTAATCGCTGTAGTTTTCCTTTAATTGGCCAGTTTTGTACACCTGCATCTTATTATCATTAACTAACATAATATCAATAAACATAAATGGGGAGAAACTGAGACCTAAAATACAGTTTGTTCTCAAACTAGCTTAGGTCTCAGGGCTCATATTAACAAGGCTTAACATTTGCAACTAGTAGGTACTTAAAAATCCACTATATTATTATACCTGTAATGTATAGTACCTATACTACACTAATGTCTATACTCATATGTGAATATATGTATATTGCTGTGCATACCTACCAATATTTTGTAAGAAAGTTATATTTATTAACTATGTTCTATTAATTGTACATTTTTAGGTTAAGCTATTTCTGGTATAAATAAATGATTTTCATTTGATTTGATTTGATGATCTATAATCGACATTTTTTTCATATTTTTCGGTCTACCAGTTTCGGAGATAAGGGGGGACATACATATTTTTGTGTTTTTTATATATTTCTCGAAATCAGTGCCAGTAAATATAGTAAAAGTAAATATTTTTGCAATCAACTTTATAATATCTACAATTTGATACCCATATTGTATTTTTAGGATAATATGTTTTTATTTTTCTCACTTTTGTTTTGGAAATATTTTGAAAATTTTCAAACTTTTCATATATTTTTTACACCATGATATGTGGACTAATTAATCCTATTATTGTGCCAAATTTCATGTCTTTATCTTTAACGGTGCTAAAGTTATGAGGCTGTGACGTACGGATGGACGGACGGACAACGGAGTCTCACCATAAAGGTTCCTTTTGTACCTTTTAGGTACGGAACCCTAAAAATAATCAACACCCCAGGACTGTATTGTTTGACATAACAAGTACTTACATCTGTGAAGTTCTTGCAATACGTAATATGCTCTACTAACTCGTGTACATATGCACGTTTCACAGGTATGCGTGCCTGCCGGAGCGTGTACATACACACACATACACATGTTGCACAGATACTTCACACAATCAAAGGAGATAAGTCGTCGTGGATTGCAAGTAGTATGCAGTAGCAGATCCAGGGGAGGAGCTAGGGGGCTGACACCTAACGTCTTAGGAATTACACTTTTTTTTTACCTCTACTACATTATGACAATTTCTTACATAATTTTGTACTACAGTCTTAAATTTACTTACCTATACAGGACATAGTATTTACAATGATTTCCTGAAAATGCGCGATGAAACCTACCCTTAGTACCAGAGGCCCCAAATGTGTTTCTGGATCTGCCACCAGTAGTATAATTGGACGTGTTGTAAGGCCCATTTGGAGCATAATTGAGAAAAATTAACTCAAGAGAAGAATTAACTAACCCGACATTTCATTAGTCCTATTGCAACATGGTAATATCGAAGCGGATTTGACGGCTAAGCGATTGTTTGGCATTTGACATTTATTTAGAATGTTACCATAAAGTAATTAGTTGTAACCAATGAGGTATTGTATCTATATAATGTCATTGGAACACTGGAAACAACACAATTTAAGTCAAACTGGTAACATTACTTCGCTAACCAGAGTTAACTCGAGGTGAGAGTCGGATTAAATTCTGATGACTTTCTTTTAGTTTAACCCGAAATTTTGATTGGTGCAAGAGAGCTTTTTCTTAACCCTCTATTTTTTGACTCAACCCGAGTTAAAGTCGAGTTAGGAACATGCTGCAAGTGGGTCTAAAGGTTGGAGCATTTGTCCACTTACGATAGAATTTCTTGAACCGTTTGGTGGCGTCTCCCGTCTGGTAGGTCTCGCAGACGGTGACGGCGGGGAAGGCGGTCGTCCAGTCCAAGTAGAGGGTGTCAGGAGTGAAGCCGATCTGCTCACTGCGCTGGATGACCGGCAGCAGGAGGAGGTACAGGCAGCCGCCGGAGATGATGATTACTATCACCCAGAATAGCCTGCGTATTTGATTAGAATTCCGTAGTTTAATGTAGCTCAGGGTTGTGTCGTGTGCAACGAACCCATTGTTAAGGTAGAAGGACATTACGTAAGAACGGTATTAGCAGGAATTTACTTAGTTGGTATTTTTTTACGAATAATCTCAAAGAACACGATAAAATAGTCTAGCTATCTTATAATCTCATTTTCGGCCATTATACCCTCGCTATTGATGCTGTCCACTGCTTGATTTGGACCTCTTCCAAGGTATGAACTACACTGAAAGTTGCGACTGGTTTACTGGGATGAAGTCAGCCGTAATTGCGACCATGGGCTGGCAGGTTGGTGATCACAGTTCTTCACCACCATGCCTGTTCGTTGATGGTATTGTTGCCTCATATAGGACTTCATCTCCGGCACTCCATCCTGGATAGTGGAGTAGACGACCTCACGCTAGAGGATATCGTCCAGGTCACCTGACTGCGTAAGCGTTGTCGAAAGTTGCAAGGTGATTAGATAACAATGGAACAGGGCTCGGTGTGATTATCTATACGTGCATTTTCATTCCGGGAAGTAAGTGAGCCATACAACTCCGAGTACCTCCTCAGATACTAAGGGAGCCAGCTTCTCTGGCGGTTTCAACAACACTTAGTTGAGTCAGTCATGTCATATATTGTCTGATGGGGGATGAGCAGCGCTTTATACAGCTCGGAGCTCTCCTGTCTTGACCCTTGTTTAAGGCGTCATTGCTGCTTACACAGCTAGACAAAGTGCAGATGAGGTGGGTGCGATGTCGGGTCACCTGTTCCTGTCGCGGTAAAACGTGATGCTAGCAAGTACTGTCGTTAGTTGACGTTAGACATTACGGCGATACGTAAAAGTTTTAGCGTCCCTGTTACTCCATATGCGAAAAAACCCTCAGTGCGAGTGGGACGGATTCGTGGAAAAGTAGCAAAAAGTCGTTTTTTTATTAATATAAAATGTAAGTACTAAGCTATTTTGTCAAAAAGTTTTTCAAGGAAACTATACAAATACATAATATCCACATTTTGAATGCAATTTCATAATGAAATTAGTTGGGATTTCAAAATTACAGGAAAAAATAAAACAATTTAGAGGTGTTTTCGGAATTAAATTCAACCGAAAAAAATTTATGCAACCGCGTTTTCCTTCAGTGAGAATCTTAATCAAATACTCAATAAACATCTACCCAAAAATAAAACACGTAGATGACGTTATAGTGGAGTAAATGGATTCGAAAAAACCCCTTTTTTTGGTATCGCCTTAACTTCACCGCGCTGCGATACGCCCTCGTACTCGAATGTATTTATATCAAAGGTGTAGCAGAATGTGCTTATACTGTTTTAGATAAAATCAAAAAATTACTACGAGTCACTAATGATTTGACTAGATGGGCCCTTTGTCATCGAGTTTTTTGAAGTATTGTACAAGGTAACCCAAATGTTGTACCTTTATTTTTGAAATAATCTGCACAAAATAATGTAGGGGAATTTTCTTGAAAAAATATCCAGTGTATAAAACAACTATGTAAAAATTCAACTTAAAATTGCGATTCAAGGAGCCTGCTCCAATGTTTTCCCATTTTCTTGTAGTTTTAAATATTATTATAATTTATTATTTATTACAAAATATTGATTTATTTATTACCAAAAAATATCGAAAAGACTGCAACAAAAAACATTAAATAAAAAATATTTGCAAAATTCGATTTCAAGGTGAATTTAAAAAAAAAGCTTTGATAGTCGAATATCTTTAACCCAGGTTGTCTCGTAGTCAAATTAGTTTGTAATGACTCCTACTTTAACCTTTCGGAAGGATCGGGTCTACTTACCAGTAACCCGTATAGAATAAAATCAAAGTATCCTAAATGCTGTGGGCCGCTTTTGGTAACTGTCACGGACCGCCATTTATGTCAGTGTAAGTGTAGTGTATGTAGGTGACAGGGACTGTTTTTGTTTAGATTGTTTTAGGATATAATTAACACATCTTTATATTTTTATAAACATATTGCATGCTATTGTTTTCATTAGATGAGTGCTTCTGTATGTTTTTGGTTCAATAAATAAATGTTGTGTTTGTATTGTATTGTAAGTTAATGAAGGTAATAAAATTCCTTCAATTATCATTAAGAATGCATAAAAATACAAAATGAAGGAAGAGTACCTAATAGATATAGTAAACGTTACATACTCGTATAACTTACCTAGATAACTCGTTTTCTTTTTTGTTAACGATGTATTTAAAACCGTGGATGTTACTCTTTTGTGCAAACAAAGAAAATCTTTTGCCAAGAGCTTCCCACATTTTTATAACTGTCTAGTTATATATTTATTTTTTAATAATATTTTTCGTGTTTACGAGTTATTGCAGTTTTTAGTACCCGAACAGTCTCGATGTTATTCTGTATAACAAAGTGGCGATCGACTGATAGTTTTAATAAATTAACAAAACTTAATTTTATGTTATTATTTTAAAAGCTTTTACGTTAATTACATTTATATTTAAGGTACTTTCTCTAGATTTTACATTTGGGACATTCATGTTGATTATCAATTAATTTTGTAATAAACAAGGTGACATTAATTGATGCAGCCAAATTCATACTAAAGACTCGGTAAGTGGTTAGTATCAAGGTTTGATGACCCTTTTTGTGAAATTCATAAATAATTTTGTTGTGTTTCCTACAAACTTATTATGGAAGGTCAACAACGTTTTATTTTGCGAAATTAACAAAAAGTGTTATCGATCCGTTATACTGATCACTTACCAAGCCTCCAGTACGAATTTGGCTGCATAAATTAATGAAGCCTTAACTATTAAAGACCTAAAACTTAATGAATACAATTTTCAGAATTTTCTTTAGGATTTTTACACAAAGTGAAACATTTGAGTAAATACAAAAAATATTTTTTCATATCTTCGAAAACAGTTCTGTATTTACATTAGGTTTTCTGAAAAACGTGTATAAAGTTGGATTACCAACGCTTACTTCGTCTTAACTATTAAATGCAGCACTGTGATTGGCTGTTTCGTCGCCTATAAGTATCGCTTAGCAAATTTTATTTCTTTACTCAGGCCCTTGTAGCACAAATAATTACAGTTCTAGGTTAACAAAAAAAAATAAAAGGCTGCAATTTAAGACTTTAATTAACAAGTTTATACAAGCAATAGACATTTACATTTTGTTTTCTTCCATCATCCAAACAACTTCTGATACCAGCTCCTATGCGTGGTAGTTGTGACGTCATCGATGACCAGTTCGGGGTCCGCATACTGTGACAGTGTCGTCGAGGGTCGAGGTTTCTGCGAGCGGTCGATACGGAAACCTTTTTGGAGGTCCCAGAGCAGTTCCCGGCGGGGGTGGCGGCGTTCCCATTCGGTTGCTAGTACACAAAATACTATTAAAAGAACATGCTTTTCTTGGGAACATACCTAGCTGACCTTCGCAGAGAGTTTTTCCCGGAACTACTGTGGTAAGTGTAACAAAATTGTGTACGGATTGTCTTTATTTCTGAATCCTCGCAAGTTTTACTTTTTACTCGTTTTGACTCATATTGGGATTGTGACATTATAACAACTTCTTTGCAATAATATAATAAACAATGTAATATTATAGATATACAAAATGTTATAGGGCTGTAAATATGTAACACACTTTTATGCACTTATTTTAGTATTCATGTAAAAATAATAACAGTGCTAATTATTAGCCAATTTGTCTGTCTTTTTCAATTATATATTTAGTGTCTAGTTAAATAGTTCTATGTACTTTCGTTAATGTACTATTGTGGATATCTGTTATTGGCTGTATTTCTTGTATTTTTTGTTAATATTGAATTAAGTTTTATGTATTGCTGTTGATGTCCCTAATAAAACTAAATAAATAAATCTATCAATGTAATAATGATATATTTAGTCCATTAGGCAGATCATATTGGGACATGACAAAAATTGTAATAGCATTGTTACCAATGTATCGACAAATAAAAATATGATTGATTGATTGATTAAAATCCATTTCTTTTTATAGATATGTTTCGGCCTTTTCAATAAGTCTGATATAAAGCTCTAGACAGTATATTTGTAAATGTCCATTAGGACAGGCGAGATGCAAATCTGAATGGGGCTGACGTATTCCAACGTATGACTTAAAAAGTACCAAAAAATAAATAATAAATAAGTATAAAAAGTAGGTATAGGTAACTTACGACAATACGGCTCCTTCTCCGTGGTCAAGACAAAGTAAGGCCCATTAGCTCGTGGCATGCCACCTCCCCCAATAGCTTGGACACCCATAATGGAGCAAGCTGCCTTCCTGTCGCATGGAGCCGTTATGCTTGCATTTACGCTGGAAATTACATATCAAGTTAGCTCATTATATGGTACTGGCTGGAAACAAGGACTATGAACAGTAGAATGGAAATTTTCTTCTTTAAATTTGAATACACCACAGTATTTAAGAGTATATTAGGTGAAAGGAGATGGTCAGAATCGGCCTTAACCGCGTACATGAAATAAATTTAGACTATATTTTCTGTTAGATTTATTCGTAGCTAGTTTCACTTTCATAATAACACGGACACACATATTAAAATAATTTTTAATGCATGTGCTCGTAAAGGCCCACTTTTTATGCATCAAAACCGAACAGAAAGTCGATTATTTTGCCCTAGGGCTTTATTATTATTATTTTTTTAATTTGTTTGCAATGGTTGGCTAACCTGCAGCCTTTCCTGTGTACCATAGATGTTATACTTTTTTTCCACTGTTTAACGGCTCTGGATACAATCCTTTTGAGCCAATCATAATTTAAAGTTCACAAGATTATATTTGTTTTCATTTCCTCACACTATGCATTGAAAAACGTAGTATGATACACGGGCGTAAGAGCAATAAATTACTCGGTTACGTTTAAAACACTCGCTACGCTGGTGTTTTAAATCGTCCTCGTAATTTATTCCTTTGCGCCCTTGTAGCATAAACTACTCATAAGTACTTAATGTCGCCGCCAGTCATGAGAGCGAACACCGAACGAAACGAAAGGGTGCCATCTACGAAATAGTCCACAAACTACGCTTCCAGCGTGCTTTGATAGAGTCATGCGTGACGCAATCGGCAGTCACAGCTTTTTATTTCACGATTCATGTTTTTCTTCTGGATTCTGATAGAGATTACATCACGACTGACATTTGAGCATGACCCTTTTAAATATATCAGAATCATCGTGAAACATTGTTACAACTATGAACGTTTCAAACGCGCTTAAGTTTATTTTCTCAATGCCATATGAAAATAACCTCAAAATAAAAACGATTTATCATAAAAAGTTATTATAAGATGGTGTCCGTTTTAAATGGAT
Organism: Ypsolopha sequella; assembly: GCA_934047225.1. Classification (NCBI taxonomy): domain Eukaryota; kingdom Metazoa; phylum Arthropoda; class Insecta; order Lepidoptera; family Ypsolophidae; genus Ypsolopha; species Ypsolopha sequella. The sequence goes on from OW203987.1 coordinate 21,635,139, forward strand.
AGTCAAACTGCGTTATTCTGAATTTGTTCTTTATCATTGACCACAATATATTTGTGTACACTCTTAAGTCATTTTGCTTATGGGGAACTGACCGTCTCCTTTATTCAACCGCCCGAATTTCTATGGGAGATTCAGAAGGTGGTTAGAGCTAGACTACACAGATTTGGCGCCCTGGACCTGTAAAGTTTGCTGCCCCATAAATGAACGAAAAAAAAGCAAAAATATTTTTCTATAACTAAATTAAACCCAGCAGTGTATTGATTTGGGCAGAGAATGATGATAATGAAAAAGTCAAAAGGCCATACAAAGATATAAACACCATTTATTCAATATTTAATTTCTTTTTCAATGGACATTTTTTTTTAAATAAATGTATAAAGTCAAAAAGCAATATAAGTTAAAAAATAGGTAACGATTGATAATGAAAGGCGCCCAAAGCTGAGCGCGAGGTGCAGCTTGCGCCGCCCCTCGCAGCCTGCCGCCCTGGGCCATAGCCCTTTTGGCCCTAGGGTAAATACACCACTGGACTACACATGGTACACATGTGAAGTTTCAGGTGGATCAGATAAGGTAATGGCAGGTCATGTGACATCGAGAATCCTATTAATGTGTGAGTAAAATTTCGATTACTGTTGTGTGGGTGGACACCGCGTGTGTATAGCTTTGAATTTATCGTGTAAAGTCCACGCACTCATTCTTGGCTTGCTCTTGTTGGCTTACTGTGTCTATATCTCCGTAGCATTGCTCAAGCAAGACCTATAATATAGATTTCCTTACTTTCCTTAATAGTCAGCATGCGTGGACAGCTGGAATGGTTTAACTTCATTCACATCTTCTTACTTGGCTTTATAGTACGTGCGAAAAAAATATTGATGACGTTACCTTATAACAATATTTCGAGATATTTTTTATTTTAAATATTTATACATACGTGTATATGTATATACACTAGCATACACATATACAACGTGTAACAGAAAGGTGTAAACATATTGGAAGAGCTTATTCAGTCAATGGTATAGAACAACTTTTACTACGGAACAAACCAGAAAATCTCAAAAAAAAAAACTGCTTTTTCATACATTTCGGCCGAGCGGCATTGCATTTTTCTATGAAACAGTAAAAATTTTTTTTGAGATTCAGTTTTTGTTCCATAGTAAAAGTTGTTCTACACCATTGACTGAATAAGCTCTTCAAATATGGTTACACCTTTCTGTTACACGTTGTATATAGGGTATTACCCTTCATAAGTGAGGTTCCACAGATGTCCCCTGAAGGAGCAGTTATTGTTGATTAGAGATTCCGTGAACAGAAGGTACGCTCGGCCGTGACTGCATATTGCTTGTTGAAGCGCTGAAATATTGGATGAAGAGGGTTTTAGATTTTATACATATTAATCGAACTACAGTAGAATCCGGATATAACGACAGTCAAGGGACCGGTGATATTACATCGTACTAACCGGACGACGCACAAAACGAACTGATATCCCTGCATAGTAAATTGCATAGTAACCTAATTTGAGGTTGCGTCTACGTCGTTGAAAACGGTTGGCCGTTGTAAGCAGAGTCGTACTTAACGGATTTAACTGTATGTTATCATAATGTAGAGTAGAACCAAATGAAAAGGATCCCAATTTTAGGAAATCAAATTTTGCAGGAGAATAAAAGGCCTTTTTTATTATACAGATTGTAAAGATAATGTTGCGGACACCGGAAACTGGCTATTGAACCCGTCCAAACGAGAAAAATTTGGGGTATCGAGAAAAAAAAGCAGTGGTGTCATTTTGGTCGGTTAGCTATGTAAGTTTTGAATGGAACAGCTGATATTTTTTTCGCGATTCGGCTCCGTAGTAAAAGCTGTTCGTATGTTTCCAGTTTCTGGCTTCCGCAACTTCATCTTAACACCCAGTATAGGTTTTTCATAATATCTTTTTTATTCTGATTTAGGATTATAATTTGGACCTTAAACCATTAAAAGAATAATACTCTTGAATTATAAAAAATGAGGCCTTCTTCGAGTAAACATTTTATTTGAAACTATTCTGTTGTTTTTGCGAAACATGAAAATTGAATGACATACTAACTCGCTGGTGAAAGAGGTCCCAATAACCGCGACCAAATCGTCTTGTTGAAGCACCCTGGCTGCTTCATTCCACCGTTCGGGTAAAAGTCTGCATGACCTGATAAAATAATAGAAAATATCCTCGCATATTTAAAAATATTTGGATATTTAGTTTTCTTGGAGAGACGTTATTATTAAATTTTTAATAATAACGTTTTATCATTAAATTTTGTTACATCTCATGTGTCGCAGCTCGCGGCCTCTGACGGAAGATCAGCGTCACAGTTCTGCTGTGGCATTTTGCTGAGTCAGAGACCTTTTTGTTGGCTGCATCCTATAAACTACCTCAGGCTGTATATTAGTTATATGTATAAGCCTTAAATAGTTTACTATTTACAGTATTTGGTTTTTTTCTTTCTTTCTTTCTTTCTTACTAATCGAGTAAAAAGATGTATCATGTACCAGTAGGGTCCGGTAGTCCAAATCCAATCTTTCGTAGTAATCTACCATTCGTGTGGATTACATCTACAAAATCTGCATCCGAGTCGTCCAGTTTTTCAGTTCTGTCCGAAGTCCTGAAGCAAGGCTGTGCTGGATCCAAACCTGCAGTACAAAATACCTCTTAAGTTATGAATTTCGGTACAGTAATACCCCGCTTTAAGCGACCCCGTATAACGCGGATTCGCTATAACGCGGTTATTAAATTTTCGCGCTAAACTGCGCCGCTTTACGCGAGTATGGAGTATGGACCTGTGGGTCTACCGCGTAATTCTCATTTTCATCAACATCAACTTGAGATTGAAATTTGACGTGCGTGCGACGACGCCCACCTAACATGCCATCTCTTTTGCACGCATTGAATTTCGCATGCATTTGCTTGAAGTTGATACAAATGAGATTTGCGCGGTAGAGCCCCAGCCCTGATTGGCCGACTCATAGAAACGTAGAGACTGAGCGCTATGGAGCCCGCCTTATTAAATTTGTGTACCGCGCAGATTTCGTGGGATCATTTTTCAGTGCTAATTTGACTTCTGTTTTTTTTTTTTCGTTCGCTGCTTATATGTTTGTCATTACTTTTGTATGACAGGAATCCTTTTATCCTTTTGCGTGTGGCTGGCCGGTTTTTATAGCGTCAACTATGTTTTTAACCGACTTCAAAAAAGGAGGAGGTTCTCAATTCGACTGTATTTTTTTTAAATCATAATTATGGTCCAGTTTGGTTTCGGGTTGACGGTGTACGCGGGCGTAATCTTTTCTGAGTAAAATACAAGTAATTAAGTATTTTATTTTTTAACGTCATAAAAATGTTCAGGTCGTGTTCTTACTTCTGAAAATAAACATCATTATTTCAAAAGGAATATACAAGAATAACCACCTGTTATCCTACGAACTCCGCCGAGGTGGTACGACACGAAGGAACAGATGTGGGCACCTAAACTGTGTCCAACGAAGTGGAATTCTTTCGGTCTTGCACCAGTAGCCTGGCACAGTTGGTTCATAAATCTGAAGTATAAACACCGTGAATTACAAGGACACCTATGAGTAGGGCTGCCAACCTTCATAATTTATAATTCATTTATTGCATTATGTAGTACAAGTTGGCGTTATTAATAATAACATGTATTATAAAGTTCAATTACATGATACCCTTTGTTGGGCATAGCAATATTGTTGCAGTGCATGCTTAAAAATAAAGATACAAAATAATTACAATTTAGATCACATATAATTTACATAAATTAATTACGTGATTTTTGATTCAAATTAACTAACATTGAATTCAATAATTTGACAGAGAAGTATTTTGCTATTTATTACTCGCAATTATGACGTTATTTTTTACAAATTATAATTATTATAAATCTTATATTAGACCAGATTGTTTAATTCCTAAGAGTAGGTGAAATAGTATAACTTTTCGGTCAAACACCTTTCGGGTTTTACCCTGAGTCTACGAGTTTGAGTGGTGCTTCTTCGAGCTACGGGTTAAGGCGCTACGGAAAAAAAATCGACACTTTTAGAAGTTGCATATCTACTTCAGTAAATAATGTATTATTTTGATAAAATAGCTTATTATTTTTGGAATATTTTTCTAGAGGCAGAAACGCGATTGGAGAAATTCGACTCGATAGAAATATTTATTGAAATGTGGTCTTTTTCGATACCAATTCTCCTGGCTTGACAATTTAGAATGACATATGGACTGCAATTATATTTTATTCGATGGGTTTTAACGGTATCTAAGATCTGGTTAACCGAAATATTGATTGCTACAATAGTACATTTTATATTAATAAAAAACCGACTTTTTGCTACTTTTCCATGAATCCGTTCCTCTAGCACTGAGAGTTTTTTCGCATATGGAGTAACGGGATGCTAAAACTTTTACATATCGCCTTAACGCCGTTTATCTCCGGGTCGGACCGGGCGGTTAGGGTAAGATCCGGCCGTTTCTAACAGCCCGTCACGTTAGTATCAGTCGATATAGTGAAGCCGGAGTTAAGGTTCTATTCTCCGTATTTGTAACAAAATGTAAAGAAATAACTATATCGGTTAAAATAAAACTTTTAGCTAAGGGCAGTATGCCAAAATATTGTTCATGATATTATGGTAGCTTCGAAATAATTGGATTTTCTATAATGTATAATTTTACAGCTGGTATCACGAATATGGAAGGCCAATTGTTTTATAGATATTGTAATATAATTAAAAATATGTTAATGCATATAGCAAACTATTGGTACATTGCTAAAAATTCCATTTGGCCGTTATAATTATTTCATAATACAAATTTTGTTACAAGTGCGGAGAATTGACCATTAATAGTAAAGATACATTTTATAACTTCCAAGAACTTTTAATGTTCTTGTAAAAATCAAAGCAAGAAAAGATTGGAAATTGCTGAAAAAATCACAAATTAACAAAAAATATTATTTCAAAACCAAGCAGCGGGTCTACCGCGTAATTCTCATTTTCATCAACACCAACTTCGAGATTGAAATTTGACGTGCGTGCGACGACGCCCGCCTAACATGCCATCTCTTTTGCACGCGTTGAATTTCGCATGCATTTGCTTGAAGTTGATACAAATGAGTATTACGCGGTAGAGCCCCAGGTCCGAGCAATGCTATTTTATTTGTACTGTATTGTAATAACTTGTATTTAATCAAAAATATATTAGTTTTATTTAATAAAATAGTGACTTTTCCAAAATCTCCGGGCCTACACTTTTTGAAAGGTGGCAGCCCTACGAGTATGCTGTCTATAAAAAGGCTAGACAAAAGCTCGCAGCAAAAAAATTGCTTGAACTTGTATTGCAAGCAGGTAGGGAGTTGGGTTAAAAGTAGCATACGCTGTGACATCAGATCCGACCCGACGAGTGTTGGCGACAGCACGCCAGTACTTCCAAGTGTTACCACCTCCGCTCCAGTCCACAGCAATCACGTTTACGTCACTCTGAAACCAGAGACATCGTCATAATGGTGAAGTTCTGAAAGTAACAGCAAGGCAAAGCGAAAGGTGATGAGGTGAACATACCCAATTCAAAAATGCTCTGGTCATGTCGTTCACCCATGAAGCGTTGCTGTGACTCATGAATCCATGGACGATCATAACGGTCTTTCTTTTGGGATCGAAGTCTACCCACTCCAAGCCAAATTGGTTCCCAGGGTACACCTGAATAAGTACATGCTGTTTTAATAATATAAATGTGGAACTTTAAAATAAGGCAATAGAAACACATAAATAAATAAGCAAGATATATTTGGAGTCGTCTTAGGCTCGGTATCAGTTGTCATATTTATTCATGTGTCTCTATTAAGGCGTATGACCACGCTAAATAAGCAACTCGATGTTTGTCGGTACAAATATCAACGGAAACGACATTGAAATAATGTTCATTTCAGCGTGCCTTGAAAAGTGGCTGTTACGACAACCACTGCGTCTCCGGCTAGCGCAAAATAGGAGAAAATAATACTTTTCACATGGACGCCATGAACGAAAAAAATATTTTGAACTTAAATTTTTTAGATCTAAAAATTTCCTATAATTTGGTGAAATAATAATTTAAATCGCTTTAGGCGTTTGGAAGGAGTAAGAAAATTCTTGTGTTAATAATGTGAAACTTTCGATGACTTTCGATTTTTTTTTGTCAAAACTTACAATAGAAAAACAGTTTATGAAAATTAAAATTTATTTTTGACTCTATAATGCCTATCATATATTTTTATGAAAGTTTTTGGACCACCCGTGTGGTAGGAGTAGGCCTTCATAGACAGGTCCAAATTGCAGTTGGCGTATCCATTCGCCTTAATTGCAGCGCGAGTGCACCAGCGAGCAGTGCGGAGCGGATGCGGATCCTCCATGGCCGTCACGGAGGATCGCCAATACTGCGGCAAGTGCCATCGCACCATGGTCTTCAAAGACGACGACAAATAAACAAGTCTGCTGAGTATAGAATAAGGTTCATCTTTGACTGCTGTGTATGACAGGTTTTTCAATAAATCTTGACACAGTGTCGGCGAAAAAAAAAACTACAATCTTTCAATATTAGAGAAAAGCCTAATGGTATTATATACTTCACATTAAAATAAAACAAGACATACGTGGTTTTTGTCCTGCTAACCATCTTTAAATTATGAATTCAACTTGCAAAGTTGACAAATAAAATTATTTAATTTAATTTATAATAAGTATATATATTTTTCGATCTTTAGTTTAAGTTTTCAGTATTTATAGGATTATTTAGTTTTAAATTTAGGTATATATATTTATATACATATAGATTGTTTGTTTGTTACGTAAATAATAACTTATTGTATTTAAATAAAAGTTACCCCTATTAGTAGTATTGGGGCCCTACTAGCAGTTAATCTAAACATAAATCATATTCATTATTAAAATTAACTAGCAATAAAACTAATAAAAACGTATCCAATTTACAAAATAAAATGAATAAATAAAAATACATGTATTGAAAATATCCATACTATCCATATTTTATTAATTGCTTTTGATAGCAGTTATCTTATTTATTATGACAATAATATAATAATTTATAATGACAATATAAATAGTATATTATGACAACAATGACAATAATAAGCAATAAATCTAATGTATTATTACATGTACGGATGTAAGGTCATAAACAGGATAATTTGTTGTAATAAAACAACATAACAAAGGTATCTATAACGGAACACATCCAAACAGTTCAATTCCTGCTACGTGCATCCTGTTCATCACGTTGCAGTATTGGTTTTTCATAAAGTTTCCTTCAACAAAGTTGTGTAAAATTCCATAATGCGCTATTTCTAGTTGCACAAGGGTACCTATGCAGGAAATTGATAGGAAATCTGAATCCGGGAACCGAACACATAAAATACAATATCACAGACACTTTGTTTTATTATTGGATTTTTACTTTAGACAGGTTTTGCAAAAAGTATACATCCAATGAACTAAAGAGCGGTTTAGCAGCCGGATTGTGAAAAACCCGCCTTCTTCTAATTAATCGAAACAGAAATATATAAGCAAAATTTATTCAATAGTTCCTCAACAAAACCTTATTCTTACATATGTTTTGTGTAAACTGTCATCGCAAGGTTTCCATTGGTTTCTGTAAATTAGAATCTCAAAGTTTTAACTTTTCAAAAATTTTTAATTTTTAATTTACTGAAAACAATGGAAACTTTGCTATGACAACATACACAATACATAGGTAATAAGGTTTTGTTCAATAAGTACATATTTAATGAATTTTGAATTTAAGTGTTCTGTTTCGATTAATTAGAAAAAGGCGAAACAACTCTCAGGCGGTTTGTAAAATTTAATAAAATAATGCCTTGTGGTACGGTTATGCCGATTTTCTTAAATATATGAAAATCATATTACCTATATTATTATGTATGCTGCCATAGCAAATTTTCCATTGGTTTCCGTAAATTAGAATTTTAAAGTTTTATTTAAAATTAGATTATAAGATATTAAAATTAGAGTTTTAAAGTTTTATCTTAAAATTCTAATTTACAGAAACCAATGGAAACTTTGCTATGGCAGCATACACAATACATTTGTAGGTAATAAGGTTTTGTTAGACAGATCCTATAATATGCCCAGTTCTACGATGACAGATGCCTAGACAGATCCTATAATATGCCTAATTCTACGATGTGCCGATGATAATACCACCCTCGTACATACACGTTTCACCATCCTTCTATGGTGGCCTGGTCGAGTTTTCTTTTGTCTTCTACTACTTCGTCACTCTACTTTCATTCCTCTCTACATGTCCAAACCACCGAAGCATTGCTTTTCTATTAGGATGAATGCAAAAGAATTACAGTTTCGTGTATTTTATTACAACGACCTGCCTGGAATCCACCGATACGTACCTGGACTCTCTTAGGCTGTTTCCTAGAGGAGAAGTAGAAGTGCGTGTTGACTTTTTCAGCGGAATCAGGCGCCATGTTAAACAACCAACGCGTCATTGCGCCGAGACCGAAGCAGTCCACTGCATCCGGCACTGCGGGGGCTGATTCTCTTTCTTCCTGCAAAAGAACACAACTTGCTGGTCTACACGACTTCATGTCACGCACCCTATTCATACTTTTGCAAAATGTTGCGGTACGGGCCGATTTTAACCCCCATAAACTTCCGGATACCTCCCATTTTTACAGGCTTTTAAGAGCCGTTTAGCAGGCAGATTGTGAAAAAACCGCATTTTTTTTAATTAATCGAAACAGATCACTTAAATTTTCTTTTTCTTTGTTAGTATTATAATTGTATTACGTATTAGTTAAAAACTGTAATGTTATACATTTTAAATGAATAATAAATAAATAAAATAATTTACTCTATAGTTCCTCTTAAATTTCCATTGGTTACTGTAAATTAGTTTTTTTACTTTAAATTTACTTACTGTTTAAAGTTTTAAATTTTAAAATTCTAAACAGAAATCAATGGAAACTTTTCGATGACAGTTTACACAATATAAGGTTTTGTTGTGGAACTATTGAACAAATTTTAAATTTATGTAGTATTCAGTTTTGTTTAATTAAAATAAGGTGGGTTTTTTACAATCCGCCTGCTAAACAGCTCCTAAGAGCGGTTTCGCAGCCGGATAAAGCTAAAATATTGAAGTTCTAATTTAAAGAAACCAATAGAAGCTTTGCGATGGTAACATACACAATACATAGGTATATGGTAAGGTTTTGTTCAGTAACTACTGAGTGAATTTTGAATTTAAGTGTTCTGTTTTGATTAATTAGAAAAAGGCGGGTTTTTCACAATCCGGCTGCGAAACCGCCCTTAAGCAGTTTGTAAAATTTAAAAAGGTAATAATGCCTTGTTATACGGTTATACGGATTTTAATAAAGATATGATATAAAATGAAAAAAAAAAAAAGTGGGGCAGTGGAACTGTTCCCAATAAGTTTAGGGTTTTTTGTACAAATAATCATTCTAACTGGTGCAGGCAGTGCACAAATCAGGCACAAATGGATAGGTTCCAAAACAGTATTATTTCTATGCTGCAGTAAGTAACCAAGTTCTAGAAAAATATGGGCTGATACGTGATAAAAAAAATAGAGAGCTGCATTTATGGTTCCGTAACCGGAGGGTACCAAACTATTACTAACTGTCTGTCTGTCTGTCTCTGTCTGTCTGTCCGTCTATCACAGGGGTCTACAGCTTTAGCCGTTATAGGTAGCCAGTTGAAATTTTCACAGAATACGTGTTACACTGTTACTATAGCCTCTATCACGGCAAATAATAAAAATAAAACATAAAATAATACATAAAACCTCAAAAATTTTGCTTCTTTTAACGTTATTTGTATCTTAAAAACGGTAAGTAATGTATACTACTAAGTTACAAATATGATTAATATGACTAAGTTACAAATTTAGTCAGATTGAAGTATAAAACAACAGTTTATCAAAATTTTGGTTCCGTAATCAGAAGGTCCTGAACTGTGTGTCAGGCGCTACCATTTTAGCGGTTTCTTTTTTTCCCCGGAAACGGTACGGAACTAGTGAACGAAAAAAACATAGAATTCTGGTTAGAGCTGAAAAATGACCCCACGATAAAGTGTGTTGAACACAATTTTGTATGGCAACGGCACCAATAACGTTCATCTTGTCGGCCAATCACGGCCTAGTGTCGCATGACATCAGTATAAACCAATCATCAGTCTTTTGCCCTTTCAGTCTCTGCTGCCATTTTCGAATGACACTTTGTTAGCAATTAGTCTTCTATGTTTTTTTCATTCGCCTTACGGAACCATTACGGACTTCAACCTCTTTGTTACAAACCTCAGCAGACCCATAATCGTGATTAAACGCAGGAGTTGGCGTGGTGGTGGCTCTGTTGAACATCTTGCGGAATTCCTTCATGTCCGCCGGACATATGTGGTTGTCCACTAGAACAATCATTGTTAGAAAAGGAATATTTCATCTGTACAGTTGTCTACAAAACTGTCTGCTACATAAATATTAGAACTTGAAATACGCGCTTTTTAATATGACGAATCTAGCCATAATCTAAGTACAGTAAACACTTTTGTAGAGCAATATGTGATATCCTGAGGACGATAGCTGATAAGTTTGACTGTCCAATACTTAAGCACTGGATGGCTCAAGTGGTTGTGCCTGATCAAAAAAGCGTTAGCTTTTAATTTTTGTTTTTTAATTTCTATTTCTAATTATATACAGAATGCTCTGAAATTCGACCTATTCCTTGAAAGGAGTTATACTAGAGATCATTTTCAACAGATTATATAAGCCCTATTAACAAGGGGTCGAAAATAAATGGTCTCTGAGTTACGAAGGTTGTTAAGATATTTTTCAAACTTTAAGACTGGTAACGAAAAACATATTATTCAAAAATAATGATTTCTCTCTTGTCACTTATTTGTTATTTTTCTGATTAATGATAAATGAGTCATCATTTATAAAAAATACACATGCCCAGAATTCCCATAATCTCAGAAGGAAAAGGTCTAAAATGGAATGAAAACCTTTTTTACTTTGTAATTTTTGAAAAATCGACGTGTTTTACTTGAAAAGAATTGATCATTTTCGACTCCTAGTTGATAGGCATTATTTGTTGGAAATGATCTCTAGTATAACCCCTTTCAAGGAATAGGTCGAATTTCAAAGCACTCTGTATAATGTAAGATTTGGTATTAACCGTTTGTTTTTTAGAATAAATAGCTATGGAACCTTTTGTTGTCAGTTTTTTTTTATTTAATAAATTAATTTCACCCATAAAAACCTATTAACTATCATTTTAAAAGATTTAAAGATTTTAACTATCATTTTAAAAGTAAACAATCAAAAAAGAATATAAAGACTTATATTTTTTTTTGGATAATTAGTATAACAACGTTTTTAGTTCTTTTCTAAAAAATAAAGAACTAAATATTGCAACGTTTTTAAAAATAGCTCGATACATCATACTCGGAGCATTTGCTTATACCCATTCAATGTGTGTGTAGGTATGTATATTTATGGTATAAATATAACTATATCTATTATGTTATTTATTACAAACAAAAAAATGTATAGACCTCAAATTTTATATAGCCTTTGGTAAACAATTTGGGTTATATGGAAGTAAAACATTATTTAAAGGCGATTTCACATAACGTTGCTGCGGGTCATTTTGTCGCGACCCGGTAATGTGAGTAAAAACAAATTTTGCCACAACAGTGATCTTAATTTCTAAAAGGATTTTTTATAAAAAAAAAAACAGAGAATACACGTCATTTTAGAACACAGTTTTCATTATTTTGGTAAATAAATTAACCATAACTTTTTCATGATATTTTAAAGAATTGTCCTGTATGACGTCACTTGAGAATTTTAGACACTATACTGATTGTGATGTGTGATTGCTTTTAAAAAAAGGAGACTATCTCTGTCTGTCTACTCATCTGTTATCCAGCTGTCAAATCAGTCGGAAGCAAACTATTATAAATTTATCTTGATAGCAAAGGACACATTTTTAAACAGCCATTTCTCAAGTGACGTCACACGAAAGCAAATGGAAGTTGCAGCTTTATCGTAAAAATATTTATCATCATGAGGTTTTTTAGACCACAAGTTCTACTCGAAATGGTTTTCGAATTAACACACCATAACAAAATGTTATCTAAGTGAATTCAGAGTGCTTTAATACTGCATTAGGTTTCAATTCACTTAAATAAAATTACATTAAGGTGTGTTAATTCGAAAACTATTTCAAGATTTAGGTTTAATAAGCCGTATTTTCGAACTTATGATCTAAAAAACCTCATGATGATAAATATTTTTACAAAAAAGTTGCAACTTCCATTTGCCTTCGTGTAACGTCCTAAAATGGTATAACCTATAAAAAAAAACTTTTTGAAATTAAGCTACGGGAAATTAAAAATAAAATTGGCAACACTCAAAATTGAGCTTTCAAAAGAATTTAGAGGTTGAAAATGAACCCGTAACACAGATAATAATAACTATAGCTATATTGAAATATCTAATCGGAATCACTAATAGAAAGAACACAGAATGGCTAAAAAAACTTTTTTTCTTATATTTTTTATTGAAAATATTTTCCAAATTTCGAATAAATGGGTAACATACGCGACGCGATATTTGACTGACGAAAGACCATGGGGCCTTCCCCGCAACGAGCCTACGAACCTCGGCCATCAATGAAAAACTATCCCGACGTCTTTGGCCGCCCCCGCAATCCACACTCCCGCCTGCGATTGACTCTGACAGTACAAAAGGAACCTTTATGGTGAGACTCCCTCGTCCGTCCGTCCATCCGTATGTCACAGCCTCATAACTTTAGCACCGTTAAAGATAAAGACATTAAATTTGGCACAAAAATAGCATTAATTTGCCCACATATAAAAAAGTGTAAAAAAAATATGAAAATTTTGAAATTGTTCAAAATATTTCCAAAACAAAGGTGGGAAAAATAAAATATTTTATTTTAAGAATACAATATGCCTATCAAATTGTACATATTATCTACAGAACCCTAGGTACGTGAGTCTGACTCGCACCCGGCCGTTTTTTTTTCTTTATAAAACAAGACAAAAGTAACAAAACATATTTTTTATTTCGAACATATAGTTTCCTTTGATATAGCTAGGGGTTCATTTATCAACCTGTATATTTGAAGGTATGAAACTACAAGAAACGACTTCATACCTCCAGCAAAAGTACAAAAATCATAAAAATCTACGAACTTTGACTTTGTAGTTATAAAAAGGTCTTAGTAATTTTTGGATGAATTAAAAACATTTAAATAAGGAAATAAATATCAGCAAAGCTCACAGTCGTCTGTTGTCGTCCATACTCCAAGAGCAGTTTCAAATAACAACACAAAATAAACCAAAATAATCATTTTTAAAGACTGTGACTTAAACTTTAATTTCGTATAACTCAGAATTGATGTATTTAATTAATATGCAATTTTAAACTGAGCAACTGTACGGGCCAATGTATAAGCCCATTGTGCCACTGATATTGGTTTCCTCACAAAAGGAAACAATTCCATATAGAGATCCGTAGCAGGAAACCCAGGGCACAAAATAGATACTACCAGAAGGCTGACTCGACCACGTAGCGAAAACAGACGCACACAAGCATAGGTACACAAACGTACGTATGATGATCTTGGTAGAATTTCGTATTGGCATTCACCCGAGTATATCCGAGATCGTCTTACGTACGCGTCTATGTGTGCGTGCGCCTGTTTTCGCTAGTTATGCGGAGTAAACATTCTGTAAGTGGTTATTTTGTGCCCAGGGTGTACATTTGATCCACAACTTGCATCACATGAATCTAAGTATAAGTACATGATGCTTATTTAAAAAAAAACCGGCTAAGTGCGAGTGAGACTCGCGTAACTAGAGTTCCGTATTGTAGATAATAAATTTAATGTTGTAATTTTTTTCGTGAATTTCTTAACCGCTTTATTTTTCTTGTAATCTTTATGTAAACACATATTACCATGATTCCAGTTTTGGAGATAAGAGGACTTACATTTTTTTATGGTTTTTCAAGGATTTCTCGAAATAGATGCAATTAAATATAGTCAAACTATATATTTTTACAATCAGCTCTTTAATACCTACAATTTGATTTAAATACCGTATTTTTATAAAATATAATTTTTTATTTATTTTACTTCTTTTTTTAAATTTCCTTTAATTTTCCAATTATGATCTATAATCGACATTTTTTTCATATTTTTCAGTGTACCAGTTTCGGAGATAAGGGGGGAGACTTACATATGTTTGTGTTTTTTTAAAGATTTCTCCAAAAAAGTGTCACTAAATATACTAAAAGTATATGTTTTCACAATCAACTTTTTAATATCTACAATATGATATGAATATTGTATTTTTGGGATAATATTTATTATTTTTCTCACTTTTGTTTTGGACATATTTTGAACAATTAAAAATTTTTAATTTTTTTTACACTGTGATATGTGGGAAAATTAATGCTATTTTTGTGACAAATTTCATGTGCTAAAGTTATGAGGCTGTGACATACGGAGGGGACGGACGGACGGGCAACGGAGTCTCACCATAAAGGTTCCTTTTGTACCTTTTAGGTACTACGGAACCCTAAAAAGGCGGTGATTTTCTCGATGTTATCCCTTATGACATACCCACATTGATTGATTCTCTCATTAATTCAAACGTTTGCATCATAATTCACTATGAGTAATTATAGTAAGGTATTTACGTTAGTTATATAAGGTACACAAAAAATTACGGCTATATCAAAATAATTGGTTCTTTTGGCATCTTTTAACAAAATATTAATGAAAAACCAGTTAAAATTGTTCCAATTATCATACTGACCAACTTTCGCAAAGAACGCACAGGGACACAAAAAATTAACTTACCTATACAAAATTTAGTACAAAATTTGTTAATATGTTAGTGCAGGAATTATCAGAATTATTAGATACTAGCTGTTTCCCGCGACTTTGTCCGTGTGGAAGAAGATAATGAGGCCACAATGTAACTGGGAACCCCCCATAAAATGTATTCCAGTTTTTAAGTTGGATAATAAGTTATCAAACAGTGATCTCCCTTCCATCTTTCTTTATAATCCATGTCTCACTGCTGAGGATCGTACAGTGGTGACCGCATCAAAACCCGTTCAGTAGTTTTTGCGTGATACCGACGAAAATTTTGTTTTTTTAATCGAGGATGTAGGATACACCGCAATTTTTTTGGAATATCATCAATATGCAGATAGACACAGCTCTTTTCTTGTACAGCTTTAATAGTATTTAATTTACTTACCTTTACAATTTTAAGTAATAAATAATGAATAATTAAATATATAACGATATAAATAATAAAATAAGATAACGACTCCCTTCGTATCGCTGTGGCCCTGAGGCTTGGTTGCCATGTTTGCGAGGAACATACTTGCATCTGCAACTCTACGGTGGACACAAAAGGTCACCACGGCTTGAGCTGCATAAGATGTGCAGGTAGATTTCCACGGCACCATGCCTTAAATGAAATCATCCGCCTAGCACTCGTCTCAGCCAACATCCCTTGCACCCTGGAGCCCCCTGGCCTTAGCCGGACAGACGGTAAGCGCCCAGACGGTCTCACCCTCGTTCCCTGGGAGAGAGGTAGATGCTTGCTATGGGATGCAACCTGCGTCAGCACTTATGCTAGTTGCCATCTAACCTCCACAGTCAAAACCGCCGGATCTGCGGCTGAGAGCGCCGCTAGACAAAAACATACCAGATATAAAGATCTGAAACAAAATTACATTTTTATTGCCGCCACATTTGAAACGACCGGCGTATGGGGCTCTGAGGCCAAGACATTTCTGAGGGCACTCGGAAGAAAAATAAAAGACAGATGGCAAGACCACCGCTCAATGTCGTACTTGGCGCAAAGGATTTCCATTGCAATCCAACGCGGGAACGCAGCGAGCGTAATGGGAACCTTTGTGCCGGGTACGATGAGGGGCGGTCTTTTTCATAGTTAGGGTTTTATTTGTAAGTTAATTTTGTTTTTATAGTAGGTTTATTTTAAGCTTTGTAGTTAGTGTATATTTTAAGTATTATTTATAATTTAGTATTTTTTATGTTATTTAAGTTTTTATTATAATATAATTAAATATATAATAATATATATTTAATTGATAATAAAATTTAAGTAATAAATAATTATACATATAGTAACTAGCCCGTTTCATCAAGAAAATGTTCACTATATGTTATACAATTGCGTTACCAAAATATACGCTAACGAAATAATTTGTAAGGGTAGGGACTAAGCTCGGACTAGCTCTCCCTTATAGTTGGTACTCGTGATCCGAACGCGACGACCGACCGATACCACGAGTCCAGTGTGCCTTGGCAGGATAATAATGGAAATGAATTGTTAATTGTTATGTTAATAATGTTTAATTAATTAAATATAAATGTAAATGTTATGGCAAGAGAAAAAGGAATATAAAATGTTATGTTATAAATAATGTTAATGTTCATGAGTGGCACGAAGCCAACTGACGTTTCTACAATTCTTTAGGCTTAACAATGTGTCGCTCGCAGTCATTAATCTAAATGTGTGGACAAAGTCCGTACATAATTATAGTAGTTTATGCTACAAGGGCGAAAAGGAATAAATTGAGTGTTTTTGCTCTTACGCTCGTGTATCGTATTACGTTTTTCAATGCAAAGTGTGAGGAAATAAAACAAATATAATCTTGTGAACTTTAAATTATGATTGGCTCAAAAGGACTGTATCCAGAGCCGTTAAACAGTGAAAAAAAGTATAACATTTATGGTACACAGGAGAGGTTGCAGGTTAGCCAACTTCTTGTAAACAAATAAAAATAAAAAAGATTAAGCCCTAGGGCAAAATAATCGTTTTTGATGCATAAAAAGTGGGCCTTTACGAGCACTTGCATTGAAAAATATTTATTTTTGCGCGTTCTAATAATGAACATTAATAATGAACAAATGAATGCCACCTGTTGATTTTTTTATGTACTAAAATTTTATCCGCTACATAAATCTGACCAAAGTTTTCTTGTTTTTTTCTTTTACACAATCGTTAGTGACGTCTAAAGTAGAGCCACTGAGTGATGGCACTTATGACAGCTGCATTTAGTGATGAGGTACATTTCAAATTTCGGTTAAAAATAAAAAGCATGTGTGAGTTTACTCAACATTAAACACGTCATTCAACATTCAACATAATGCTACAAAAGGAAAATGTGCCAAAACCAGTGGCGTAGCTATCGGAGGGCTATGCGGTGTAGTGCCTCGGGGCCCCCAAGAGATGTTTAAATATCTAAATCGAAAAAAGTATTTTACTATCATTTATTTTCGTTTAGTTTAACTTCGTCATTGTTTTGTTTTTAATTAAATATTATTGCGTAACTTGGCGATCTCAAACAAGACCTATAAAAAATGAGAAACCTTTTTTTAAAAAAATCGTTGTTTCTATACGAATTCTATTGCACAATAAAGGAACATTCAAATCGAAAAATAATAACCGAAACAATTAGTACATCACTATCAACAATGAAGTATTACATTTTTTAATTCAAACTTGCTTATCAATAATTACGATACTTTGTAGGCATTTAAACGTCATAGGCGCCATCACTCAGTGGCTCTACTGTAGTATAGGCCTTCATCGCCAGGAATTATTATTTGCTATGTAACCTTTAACTTGTATTGTAACAGTATAAACGTAGATTCCAAAAATCGATAACTTTTTCCCGACATCCGATTTTAATTAAAGTAGGCCTATATTTTAATCCAAATTAAGTTCTGTCCACCTGTGAAAATTATATGAAAATCCGTGCAGTGGTTTCGGAGATGTGCGTGAACAAACAGACAGACAGACAGAAAAGAATTCTAAGAATCGCTGATTTGTGTTCTATTACTCTTCATTAGTCACCCCCTTTCTATTTTTATCACTTTTCTTCAATGTACAGACACACCAGGTTCTACTCTTTTATTATATGTAATGATTAAATTGTTTCGTTGGTGCGGTTTTTTAGGGTTCCATACCCAAAGGGTAACCAACGGAACCCTATTACTAAGACTCCGCTGTCCGTCTGCCTGTCCGTCTGTCACCAGGCTGTATCTCATGAACCGTGATAGTTAGACAGTTGACATTTTCACATATGATGTATTTCTGTTGCCGCTATAACAACAAATACTAAAAAACAGAATAAAATAAATATTTAAGGGGGCTCCCATACAACAGACATGTTTTTTTTGCCATGTTTATAGATAATGGTACGGAACCCTTCGTGCGCGAGTCCGACTCGCACTTGGTTGTTTTTTTTCTTTAGGTTACCAAATACGCAAAAGATCTAAATATCTATGCAAAAGGCAAACTTTTCAAGATAATTTTACAATTTACAAAGTCTTCTTCATAATCTTTTATATGTAGCAGGTAATTTGTCAAAGCCGTGAAATTATAGTTTCACTGGGGCAGGTTAGTTTACAAAAAAACTACCGGGAAATTATAATTTCACTCACGGCTTTGACAAATAACCTATAACATACAAAGCGACAGATGTCAAAGTCACAAATTACCAAAATTATTTCTTACAATAAAGATTTAATGACACATTTTTTTCCACAAAGATTCTGTTGCAGATATCAAAAGCGACAGATGTAGAAAATGAGAGACGATTGATTTTTTACACAGATTTTGAGACAGATGTTAAAAATATACAGATTATTTATTTTTATACAATTTTTATGACAGATGACAAAAGTGACAGATGATTCATTGTTATACAGTTTTGTGGTAGATGTCAAAAATGACAGATTGATTTTTTACCAAGATTTTGAAACATAAAGTAAAATCATTTACATATAATACATCTGCTCAAAATATGCTAGATTTGTGCCTGTATAGCGTTCGCAAAGTTATTTGAAACAATTGTTTTATCTATCATAGACATAAGTAAGCACTCTGTGGACCGGTTCTACCTATACAAATCATTATGTCCTGGAAGTAACCGGATAAACTTTAAAAGTGTTAATTTTCGTTCTGGATGAGTATTTTGAAATTTTTATATTATTTAAGTTAATTTTAGTATATTTTGATGCAAGTGCGAAACAGTCGATATTTCAAGTCACGACTGATATTTTCAAAAAACAAAGAACAACTTTTCGTGAAAATATAGAAATATCGATAAAATAAATACCTGTTGTTTCATACAATTTGATGAGGTAGCTATGTGACTTTTCTAAGGAAAAGCTGTTTTTTTTTTTTGTGATTCCAGGGTTGGCTCCATAGTAAAAGTTGTTCGTATGGACGAGTACTATCGCCAGTTTCCGGCTTCCATCTAAACATCCAGTATATTAACATCCAGTTATCAGGATAATAATACTCTTAGCATGCATTCAGTATAAATTGGGCTGTCTTCGTATTATCGGCAACGTTGATGTAATAACTAATACAAACCTCTTCTGCAGACCCGTAATCGTCGCCTGGAGATGGCGGGGTGGTTGTACTCGAGGTCATCTTCAGGAACTCTTTCAGGTCGTCTGGACTGATGTGGTTCTCCACTAGAATAAACAAGTCAACGATATTTAGGTCGAATGAACAAAATATACTTTTTTACGAATAGGTTATGGGCCGACCAAAGAATAGAGATAAAACGGGTCTTAATAGCTCAAAAAAGGTCAGTAAGAATAATAAATGGACTACACAGACGTAAGTCTGCTCGTAATTATTTTAAGCTTAATAAGATAATGACTGTTATTTCACTTTATATATTTAATTCACTATTAGAAATACATGCACAAAAAGAAACATTGCCAAAAAACAAAGATATTCACAGTTATAACACAAGAAATAAAGACAAATTAATCACACCAAGAACTAGACTGACCAAAACGCAAAAACAAGGCATATATGTAAAAATAGCGATGTATAACAAACTACCTATACATATTACTAGATTACCGCAACTAGAATTTAAAAACAAGCTAAAGAGATTTTTTGAGAAAAATCCATTTTATTCAATTACAGAATATTTGTGTTTAAAATTGAAATCAAATTCAATGACAGAATAGTTTTTTTTTTTTATTGGTTTTGTTATTTATATGTATATTTTTATCGACTTCTATCAATTGTTTGATAGTATTTTAATTTTATCTTATGTTAATAATAAGCTACGTTTATAATGTTAATTTTCATTTTTATTTAATTTAATTTAATTTAATGGACAAACCATGTATAACGGACACTGTTATATGGAGAATAAATGATTGTATTGTATTGTATTGTATTGTATTGTATTGTATTGTATATAAACTGTAACTCTCGATCACTTTATCTCGATCTCGATCACGATTCAGCCTCGGATTTCCCTTATAGGCCTTTAAGGCCCGGGCCTAGGGGCCCAACTGCCCAGCTACCTCGACCTCGGTACCTCGGTAGCTAGCCTGCCTGACGGCAATAGAATTATAGAGAAAAATGTAAAAAAAATACGGGCCATATATATTATACGCCACACATGACGACTGTTGACATAACTATACAAGGTGAATTTGTGAACATCGTCCAAATTCATACTTGAGCCTTGGTAAGTGATCAGCATCATGAACCAATAACGATTTTTGTAAAATTCATAAAATGAAATTTCGACTCCCCATAGTTCACTCAGGACTCATTTTCTTTATTAGCGAATTGTCATCTACTTATCATGCAATCTTCTGTTATTTTTGGTCTACCTTGATCGCCATGGAAACAAATCAACAATCGGTTCCCTGACCTCGGGCACCATCATGCCACTGCAGCACAATCCACCGCCCCTCCCCCACCAGTTCTTTAACTGGTCTAAACGGGGGTGTGCTAAGGCTTTTAAAGGGACGATTGAAGTGGCCATGGAAGGTAGTACCACGTACCTTATTGAAGTGGGTCTCTTCAAGTCAGTATAATGCAGGCTATAGCATGCACCTGACCGAGATTTACGTTCCGAAGCACGCGATGATTTTTTAGTTTATGGGAAACTGCTGCTTATAATAAGTTTGGACTTTATTTCTAGGAGTTTAAGAGCTTTTTTGTCTGAGTGAAATGTTAAATAGTGTCCCGTTAGATCGTTTTACATTGCGCAGGTATTGTAATGTTAATTTAAGCCGTAATTGCGTGTTATTGTTTAATTGGATTTATAATTTGCAGAACTTGACTAAGTAGAGAAATATTTCGTAATCGTTAATGAAGAGCGAAGACATAGTAAACGGCGAAGATTTTCTCTTTGTTTTTGATTTATAGGTTGGTGGCACAATAGAGGTTCTCATAAAATCACAAATAATTTATTTAAAATAAAATACTGTAACTGATACTGAGGGCTTTAGTTAAAATTTTGGTGCTGCAAAAACTTAAATTACTTCATTGCAAATTTCTTTAAATAGATGAATTATATTAAAAGCTAAACTTTAAGCTTCATAATCAACTGCAATATTTTTAGGGTTAGATAGTACTAAAAATGTACAAAAGGAACCTTTATGGTGAAACTCCGTTGTCTGTCCGTATGTCCGTCCGTATGTCACAGCCTCATAACTTTAGTACCGTTAAAGACATGAAATTTGGCATAAAAATAGCATTAATTTGCACACATATCACAATATCACGGTGTAAAAAAAGATGAAAAATTTGGAATTGTTCAAAATATTTCCAAAACAAAACTGAGAAAAATAAAAAAAAATATCCTAACAATAAAATATGGGTATTAAATTAATATAAAAAAGTTAATTGCAAAAATATATATTTTTACTTTTACTGGCACTGGTTTCGAGAAATCTTTGAAAAAACCACAGAAATATGTATGTCACCCCCCCCCCCCCCTTATCTCCGAAACCGGTTGACTGGAAAATGTGAAAAAAATGTCGATTATAGATCATAACTGGCCAAATACACGAAAACTATAGCGAATCAAAAACAGAATCAAAGAGAGCGAAAAAGAGAAATATAAAAAAAGAAGTAAAACTTAAAAAATATTTTATAAAAATACAATATGGATATCAAATTATAGGTATTAAAAATCTGATTGTAAAAATATTTAATTTGGCTATATTTAATTGCATTTATTTCAAGAAATCCTTGAAAAACCATAAAAAATGTATCCCCCTCCTTATCTCCAAAACTGGTGGACCAAAAAATATTTAAAAAATCATGGCAATTTGTGTTTACGTAAAGATTACAGGAAAAATATATAAATATAGATTTAGACGTTCACAAAAAAAAAATAACAAAATTAAATTTATCATCCACAATACGGAAACCTAGATACGCGAGTCTGACTGAAACTTGGCCGGTTTTTTTATATAAATATTAGTATTTTGTATAAGGGTAGGTAAAGTTAACTAACAATACATACATACAAAGAAAAAATCTTTGGTATGTACATATATGTTTTATTCGTTATTCCAATGATATATTGTGTCAAGTACAACCTCATTTTTATTTTCGTCTGAGCACCTACGTAATATATTAATTCAGATGGTCAGACAATAATACAAAATTGAACAAAAGAAAGAAAATCTGCGACAAACCAGCACGGACGTTGGAATATCTCGTCCAAGCTAACCAGACATTGAATGAAAATCAAGCTATATTATAGCTGAAAAAAGTATAATAACCGAAACACTTTATCCCAAAGAAACTTATTTAATAAGTAGCTAGGTTTCTAATCTGATACCACGCAGACACCCGCTAATAAAAATAAAAAAAGTGTTACAAAAAAATGGATAGAAAAAAGAACCTAAAAATTTGTACGAGTACTTTTTGTAACTCTTTCAACGTAGGTATATAAGGTGACAATAATTTATGCAACCGCTTAATTGGAGGCTTAGTAAGTTGTCAGTAAAGCCGATTCTGAAGGCTTTAACTTTAGTTTTAATGCTGTCAATACTTAAATTTTTCCAAAGTAATTTAGCTTCTGTTCTTCACACTTATGAACTATTTTGCAACGATGAAAATTTAGTTTTGACAGTACTAAAACTAAAGTTAAAGCCTTCAGAATCGGCTACATTATCACGGATTGTAACATTCGAATTTTGCAAAATAAAATGTTGACGTCCCATAGTAATTAAGCTAAGCTAATCGGAGCTGGGCTTGCGTTTGTAGGGAAAACTAAAAATGAAATTTACGAATTTCACAAAAAGAGTCAGCGAATCTTAATACTGAGAACACGATACAAATACAAATAGTTTATTGCACAACTTAATCTTACAAAAAATTTACAGGGTTTGGAGTCTCCATTTAAGGTGATATACTGTGCTAGCAAAGGTCTCCGTTACTCCAGGCAGAAAGACCCGCAGTGCGAAAGGGACGGAATCGTGGAAAATTGTCAAAAAGTCGGTTTTAAATTAATGCAAAATTAACTAAAATAGATACAAAAAATTCCATAACCAGTAATTTAGGTGTAGTTAAAACCCATCTAAATAAATGTTTTTCAAGCCTGTATGCTATCCTAATTTGTCAGAATATCAAAAAAAGTGTAAATTTAGACCTGATTTCAATAATTATTTCTATCGAATGAAATTCCTCCTATCGCGTTTCTGATAGACCAAAATCTCGTAAATGGTCCCAAAATTGTTATACTAATTTATTTTACTTGGAACTTCATTAAAAGAGCAGATAAATAACTTCAAAAAGTGTCAATTTTCACGGTATAGCCCCTTAAGCAAATATTTACTTGTATTAAGAGACTCCGCTCTTCCAAAGGTTATACAGATTTAAGAAATAAGTTGAAAGATTTAATTACTTAACTTAGATTTAAACAAAAATTAATTTACAGAAGTTGTTGAAGTTGTATGAAATGTGTATTGTGAGTAGTGAGCGAGGGTGTATATGTGTAAGTGTGTAGAGTAAAGTTGAGTAGCGAATGGAGTGTTGGGTGGTGTGTAGTGAGTGTAAGAGTGAAGTTATGTACATATATGCTACTATTATGAATGAATAAATACACTCGCACTCGTTTCACAGTTTATAAGCTTATTTAACTCGACCGGTTTCGGTTTTACACCATCATCAAGGGTTTAGTTAGACTGATTGGATGTTATTAATGTTATTAAATGCAATAAATGATATAGTAAACAGTGAAGTATATAGTTAATCAATCAATTATTCATCATGTTGCTATCCAAGTTTCACCAAGTGCCGACAATCGCAAGTATTAATCATACTTAATGCATAAATTTGA
Organism: Ypsolopha sequella; assembly: GCA_934047225.1. Taxonomy (NCBI): domain Eukaryota; kingdom Metazoa; phylum Arthropoda; class Insecta; order Lepidoptera; family Ypsolophidae; genus Ypsolopha; species Ypsolopha sequella. Next base: position 21,659,425 of record OW203987.1, read on the forward strand.
CTGCTTAAAATAATGTCACTTGTTCAGTGGATACATAAACTTACACTCATCAGTAGTTACCCACATTCTTTGACCAGTACATTCAATGAGCACATTTGTCCCAAAAAACAACACCACAAAACGAAACATTTTTGAATTGCGGGTAGACTTTCACTTTACTTGACTTTTCGCTCGGAAATATCATATAAGTTTTTTTTTCGCAGTTGTTGAAGCCACTAGCTGTTCAAACTTTTATGCCATCGACATTCACGAACAGCGATAATTCGCGCCGAGTGGAGATCCGCAGGAAACTGCCTGAATGCGACTAAGCAGATAACCGCTTATCATTTCGCTTCTATTTATCGCCGCCTTTTATGAATCATCATAGAAAAGATAATTAGTGAAGAGGACCTTAATCCCAAGTTGGAGATGGTTCCTTACAAACTAGTAGATAATAAAGCCAATTCTGAAGGCTTTAATTTTAGTTTTAGTGCTGTCAAAGCTTAAAATTTTCCAAAGAAATTTAGCTTCTAATCTTAACTCTTAAGGACTATTTTGTTTCGAAGAAAATTTTGTTTTGACAGCACTAAAACTAAAATTAAAGCCTTCAGAATCGGCCTTATTAAGTGTGTATGTATAAGATACTAAATTCAAAAGTAAAAAAATTCAGCTGTTCCATAGAAAAATTACATAGCTACTTCAAGAAAATGTATGCAGCAACTGTTTTTTTTCTCGATTAAGCAATTTTTTTTTTACGAAATGTTGTTCCTTTTGCCAGTTTCTGGCTTCCGCAACTTCATCTTAACATCTATGTACAATTAAGGTGGCTCCGCGTCAAAATAATTAGCAACTCGATTCGTGGTGGTTGAAATTTCGAACAAAACCATATTAAAATAAAGTCCTTATCAGCTCGTACTGCAACATGGCTGTTACGTCAGTCGCTGCGGCTAACAAGCGCGAAAATAGTGTGTTTATAATTTATTTTAGCTAAAATAAAATTAATTTCCAAGAACTGAGAAAACCAAATCATTTTATATTATTTTGTCTAGAAGTTTATAAATTTTCACACCGTTTCGATAAAAACTGCAGCAGTTATGTTGTTACAAGTGAACAAAAAATCGAGAAATAAGGGTAAACTTAGAATTTTCTTGCTTCACTTCTGTATATTATAATGAAATTCAGGAAAAACTACATCACTATTTGTATCATGCAGATTACTATGTATTTTTCTTCTGTTGAACAATGCTATAGTTACCGTATAAAATGGTTACAAAGTTACTTAGTTCAAGGTCGTTGACGTTGGTAGAAGCCTTAAGTGTCGATTCAACTGTATTTGTAAGTGTGGCTGTTGCAGTAATAAATGTGTTTCTTTCTTTCTTAATTAATAATTAATATCCATCCATCCATCCATCAGCCTAGTTCGTTCACACTCGGAACACATCTGACACCCCCTCGGGAATTCATGCCGTGACGATATCCATCCATCCATCAGCCTAGTTCGTCCACTGCTGGCCATAAGCCTTTCCAGGACTTTGCCACTCCCGGCGGTCATCCTGGAAGAATTGCCCATACTCACACACGCTGGGCAGGCGGGTTGGTGAGCGCGGTGCCGGAACCCTCGCACCAGTGACGCCGCTGCCCGTCACCAGTCTGTTCCATATAAGGCCCGGCTATTAGGGATCGATATACCGCCATCCATCGGTCCGAGGCATGGTGGGCCTTCTGGTTTTTTGCCTGTGAGCTGTCCTCTTACTCTCCCCCGAATTACTTCGAGGGGGTCTCCAAATAAGATGGTGGTACCTCCACAGTCGCGCACGGCAGCAGCTCTACCACTATTAAATAAATTAATACCTACATTTATTCATTCATGATAAGCATTTCACACCGAGAATCTAAATAACCCTTTTTCTGTTTTCGTTTTTATTATAAGTTTTGTACAGGTACCTAACTACGGGCCTATGTGTCTTTGGGCATTCGTGATTTGAGGTCAATGCCAGTCACACAAATTCAAACAGGAATATTCTCTTAGCCCAAATATAGCAATATAGGGTACAGATAACAATTACTTACGTACAATGATTTTATATAATACTAATAACCTCATTCCTTGCGTATATACGGTCCCTACATATTTTAAACACAATATCTGTAATGAGGATAAGTCACATAACGGGAGAATCCAATTTTGACTATTACATTGCATGTGTTATGATTTTCTGAGTACACTACTTTTTGATTTTTTGAAATCCGTCCATAAATGGCAAAGTTATTTAATATTTTATCGGGCTTGATTTTAAAACGCGCGCCTCCCGCCCGTGGATACCGATGTCGTCATCACACACAGACCCCGCGCGATCGCAGTCGTCCAGTACGCACATTCGTGATTAGTAGCGAACACTCGGTTTTTTTTCGAGTTTTATGCATTATCGGTTTATTGTTTCGGTGTTCTGTAATAATGAGCAACAAATTGGAAGATGGATTCGAAAAAGGACAGTCAGATAATCTACCTAAAGTGGATTCTTTCATGGTTTTTGAATACTTAAACAATCATGTGAAGTATACCAGCGCTGAAATCCGAGGTTGGAAGCTTCAACGGTAAGTACCTACCAAATTTAATGTGTTAGTTAGTGAGTTTAGGCCTAGGTACTTTTTCCCATGGCTGTTGCGGTAGGTAATGTGAAAATAATAAAATAACCTGGGTAAAAAGGTACATGGACAGCATAACACACTCCATCATAAAAACGTTAGTCAAGTCAAGTACCTACATTATTTCTTCCTACGGAGTTCGAGTTGATGTTTTTGTAAGCAGGCAACTGCAGGCATGATTCATTGCGATTTAGTAAGTGCCGGTTTCAAGTTCACCTAAACATTATAGACCGGGAGCGCGCCGTAGATTAACTAACATTAGCGGATACCTACCATGTTTTTTGTTTCGATGCACTTAAATGGTGCAACCGCATCAGGTAATGTGATGTAGGTATTTAATGCTGTATGATTATTACAGGTCTGTACGAGAGTCATATGGCGACGATGCCGTAGGGTATGTCCAAGTCCAAAGAAATGGAAATGTGTGCACAGTAAAGGCAAGAATAACACCGGAGCATAAAGTAAAAACTAAAGGTTATAGCTGCACTCTCAAATGTGAAGAAAATGATAAAACTATTATTGATGTTACTTGTCATGATTGTGCTGCACAAAAAGGAGGTTGCAAACATAGTGTAGCATTTCTTATGTGGATACACAGACGCAGTGAAGAGCCTTCTCCAACTGAAAAAAAATGTTATTGGGCCAAACCAAAACTGGCCACAGTGGGCACAACCTTGAAATTTATAAAAGCCAAAGATATCGGTTCCAGCGCTGGAGATATTGACGATAACGCTAATGTAAGAAGTGAACAATTTTTTAACAAACTGGTGCACAATATACAGTTAAATTCTATTAGGATTCAGTTAACAAGTTACGTTACACAGAATGAACTTACGAAATTATCATTGCATAACTTGATAAATGATTATAAAAAAGAAGGTAACGACACGAACAGTGCACAAGGCTTCATCGATTATTGTACAACAAAACAAACACCAGAAAAGTGTTCAAAAATAGAACAAGAAACTCTATCTCAAGCTCAGTCTCCTTATGGCATGAGATGCGATATTGCAGAATAACCGCGTCAAAAATACACGACGCCGCCCATTGCAAAACCCCTGATGGTTCATTAGTTGAGCAAATATTCGGTGCAACCATACCAGAAACTCCTGCAATGCGAAGAGGCAAAGTACTGGAACCTGATGTTAGGGCAAAAGTAGCAAAATTGAGAAAATTTGTAATCGAAAATGGTGGGCTGTTTTTGAAAAGTGATTGGCCTATTTTAGGTGCATCTCCTGATGGCTTAACACAAGAATATGTCATAGAAATAAAATGTCCCATGACCACACAAGGCAAAGAAAGCTTTATTAAAAATAATCGTCTCACAAACAAATCAAAAGGTCAAATCCAGCTGCAAATGTTTTTTTGCAACAAAACTAAAGGGCTTTTTTGTGTTGCTGATAAGAATTTTGAAGCTAACAAAGAAGTAGAAATCTTTGAAGAAGATTTTGATGAAATTTACTGCAAAGATCTTTTGGAAAAGTCAACAAGTTTTTGGAAACACTCAGTCTTTCCTAAATTGGTCAAAACTTAGGTTAAGGTATAAAAATAAACAGATGGCTTAAGATATAAATATTGTTTTATTTTAAACTTGGTTTCTAAATAAGCATTCTTGAAGATTAACTACTCCACAAGCAGATGTCACAACATAGTCTAATATTCTAACATAATCAATGTCAACACATGCATGAGGTGCAATCATTTCAAACTCCCTTAAACGCCCTATACTTCTCTCGACGTGTACTCGAAGGGCCGCTATTCTTTTATTTTCTAAAACTTCTTCTTTACTTAGTTTTGATCCCGAATCAACGCTAGGAGGCCTTAAAAGTTTGCAACCTTGACGTTCAAGTAAATGAGCTATATTCTTAAATCCCCTATCAGCCATCACTACGTCACCGGGGGATAACATCTGAAGAAAACCGCAGTCTTCAAAGATAAGGGCGTCCGATGTCCTTCCTCCATAACCTTCGGATATGAAGTTTATAAGTCCATTAGGTGTTATCGATATTAGATATTTTATAGTATTCGCATTTTTATATTGTGACCACGTCAGCGCCTGATGTACTGCTGAGCTAGGTTTCTCGATTTGAATTTCTAAACAATCTATGATGCTGACGACTGTTGAATAACGCCTCCTAAAAGGTATCGGAAGATTTGAGCGAATATCGTCGCGAGGAGGAATAAAAATCAGTTTCTCCATGCATTGAGCAACCTTAGGTATTGTTTCTTTGAAATGTCTGGCGACTGTAGATTCCGAAACTCCAAATTGAACAGCAAGCACGGAATTCGGTTCACGCCATCTCAGTTTTTTCAAGCTCAATAATACATCCATCAGAGGTCTCTCAGTAGATTCACTCAAATATTCTAAACAGAAATACACTTGCGATGGTAATCCGAGAAAAAGCTTAGGTTCTCTAGATATAGACATTAAAGTTCCTTTTTGCATGTGTTCCTTAAATAACTCAGTATCTACTTGTCGTTTCATTTCACAGGCGTCAGTATTTACACTGAATCCACTTAGGCTCGCAGAAACTGATGAGGTATTAGAGTAAGATGTGAAGCTATCATGCATTGGTTCCCGATGATGATCCCGACGATGTTCTTTTGGTTTCACCGTTTTTATTTTAAGAGCAAACTCTTCAACCCGGTCAAAACCGGCGTCAGTATTAATGCCCTTGCTTCGAACTTTTGGCTTTATATTAACTTGCACTGCGAGTGATTTATATTTAGGATCATTGTGTAGATTTGCCGCATTATCTTCTTCAAGCGGGTTTATAGCCTCTGTATCATTTGAATTAAAATCAATCGTTTCACACGCCACGAACTCTTCTTGTGTTATTAGGTTTTCATGACCAACTTCCGGATTAAGCACTCTTTCAAAGTACTCAATCTGCTGTCTTTTTTTATATCCAGTCCGTTCTACAACGGCGTTATCCTTTCTTTGGCAGTCAAATTTATGCGGCAGAACTCCTTTTTTTAGTCTTAGTTGACCACCCATCAATCGGTACCTTATATAATTTTCCATGTCATTTTCGACCTGTAAAAAGTAAAAACAGATTAAAGATTCTTTATTTTATTTTTAAATAATACTTTACTTACTGAGAAAAGCAGATCCAAAAAATAGGTCCTACAGCAAAGAAATTAAAATTCGAATCATTACCTATTGTTGATAGGTATTCATTATCGTAGATAAAAATGCGGTAGTCTCCCGGACTACAAATATCATACCTACGTTGATTATTGTTTATTGTTATTACCTCATACGATTGTGTTAAGGTTGAGACAATATGACATAAAAGGATTAAGTTTTAAGGTTTTTGATTCCATTGATCGATAAAATAGGTGACATTTACTCAATAATACGAGGAAATAGGTATACGTCAAGTATAAGGTATAACGTAGGAAAGGTACTTACGTCGAAATGATCTTCGCAACAGTAATGAGTACTTTTGCTTGATAAAGGATCTCTCTTCATAACACTACACCACTTTTTTCTAGCTTTTTTGTCTGTTGGAACATGAAAAAATAGTTTGTCGGGCGTACTACTACTTGTACTCTTGCACTTTGGCACGACACAATATTTGTAAGACATTTTTAAGGATATTGATACACAAAAATAAATCTATAACAAAGCGACCGTGACAAGCACAGCTCAAGAACTGCGCGGGAAACAGAGTACACCTACAGAACTGAAGAGCGCGTGCGGGGTCGCGCCCCGGGTATGTGTGGGATGACGTCACGCGCTCGCGGCTGGTACTGGCGGGCGTTATTTGAACTGCTACAGTAAAATTGCTGTACTTTCGACATTTCTTGTCCGATTTGGATATTTTTTTCACCATAAGTCATGTTTTTTTTACTGTCATCGATCTACATACTTAACAAAAATCGTGACTCTTCCTCATTAAGTAATACATTTTAAATGTTATTTTTTGTACTTTTTCTTGTATATATACATAGTATAATATAATTTAATAATGGAGTTAACATTATATCATTGCAGTATAGAAACGCAGAAATAAAAGTAAATCTGGATGTGAGGAGTTCTGAACCGGGAAGCGAACCCGGGACCTCTCGCTCGCGGGCGATTGCTCTAGCCTCTGAGCTATCCAGGTCTCAACACAACTCGTGAATTTACCGATGTGCTTTCCCATACTGCAATGTTATTTATAGATACCCACTTTATAGTGAGCCACTTGGCGCCTAGAGGACGCTAGTGTATTCAAAGCTAGTCAAAGACCATTATGCCCTACCGTCACCTGTTACAGTATCGGGTAGTGAAGAATACACATTTCTCTTATCGAAACTATGATAGAAATAAATTTCTATGTTTGAACACTTGGCGATTTATCCATCGCAAGGAGATATAAATTAACATTATATCATTGCAGTATAGAAACGCAGAAATAAAAGTAAATCTGGATGTGAGGAGCTCTGAACCGGGAATCGAACCCGAGACCTCTCGCTTACCGGGCGATTTCTCTAACCTCTGAGCTATCCAGGTCTCAACACAACTCGTGAATTTACCGATGTGCTTTCCCATACTGCAATGTTATTTATAGATACCCACTTTATTTCATAAATAAGTGCTGAGAGAGGAATAATTATTTTTAAATTATTTATTTTTGGTTATTAGTCTGAAAGTTTGAAAAATAATATAAAAACCTTCTTAACTCGGAGACCATTCATTTTCGACACCTAGTTGATAGGACTTAATTCGTTGGAAATGATCTCTAGTATAACCCCTTTCAAGGAATAGGTCGAATTACCAAGCACTCTGTATAGCACAATAATGAATGAATGAAATAAAATGGCGTATACCCTCCCAGCGGTCCGTAATAGAATTACAATGGATCATAAGCCATTCACTTCATACTTTCGTAATCGATTTTAGCGAAATAATTCTATTTCGGAACGCGGGGCCTGTGATACCCTCATGATGATGAATATTTTTACGAATAAGCTGCAACTTCCATTTGCCTTCGTGTGACGTCATTTGAGAAATAGATGTTTAGATATGTGTCCTTTGCTATCAAGATCAATTTGCTGCCGACTACTTTGACAGATGGATGACAGATGAGTAGACAGACAGACAGACACTTTTTTTATAAGCAATCACACATCACAATCACAATCAGTATATTATGTAATATCTAAAAGTGACGTCCTAACCGACAATTCTTTAAAAAATCATAAAAAAAGAATGGCAAATTTTCATACCAAAATAATGAAAACTATATCCTAAAATGGCGAATACTGTTAGAAAAAAAAATTGAAATTAAGCTATGAGAATTATTTAAAATTTATTTCCAAATGATTTTTAAAATATTGGAATTAAAATTGGAATTTAGAATTATTCCCACATGCCAATTCAATAATACTTGAATAAATAATAAATTATACAAACAAAATTATTAAGTAATAATAATAAATAACAATGAAGAAGAAAAAATCAATTGGTCAAAATTACTTGTGGATTTCCGCAGGAACTCTATAAGAAAATTAAAGTTTGATTAGTACAGGATAAGAAAAAACATGATAGAGGACATTAAAAAGAAAAAAAAGGTTTCATAAATATTTAAACTGGTACAAGAAAAATTTTATTCACCCCCAAGGACACTGCTAGAGGGAATAACTCCTTCTAATAATGATTAAAATCTTATCAAATAGGTAAATATTGATTTAGTTTTGACCAACAAATAATTTCCAGAATAAATGAGCAGTCAATAACTGAAATTGAAATGTTTACACAGAAATATTTTTCTTATAAATACTGATTTTCAGAAGTGTTTTAGCTAAATTTGTAGCCATAAATAAAAATAATATAAAAAATGGCATTTCTTAACAAAGTTTGAAAACACCTAAAACAAGCCTTAAGAAATGCGTCTTTGAAAAATGGAACGCTTTTGCCGCATCTATTTAATTATCGCTAGAAATTGCTGAAAATTAGGTTTTATTTTCAACAGTTGCAAAACATCTGTGGATCAACTAATGCAAATTTTAGTTGTGTAACTCATGAGTGATCGACTCAAATGAGTCATCTCAAATGACTGAACTTATCAGTGAATTAACTCACTTGATTTTCACGTGTGTCCTTATCTTAGTTGAAACACGGTCCAATTTAGCTTGACGTAATGACCACGCGAGATGAGTGTACTGCTGTCTTCCGCTCCGTGCAATCGTGCATGTGCAAGCGAATAGGGAATAGGTACAGAGAGACTAGTGGCGGCAGAAGAAAAAAAGAGATGACTGAAATAAAATGTTTCGCGCGGTAAGTAAGACGCATGCGGGCCCCCATCAGTACGACGTACTGAGTTACTGACACATAAGAGTGAGTTGTGTCACTGAGCCTAAGTCAAACGTTTCACTCTTTTCTTTTTAGTGACACAATTTGCGCAAGCCTTAATTTGATATATGTGTTGATTCGGCTAACTTATTCAACAGAACTAAACTTAATTTGAGCCTTCTCTCTTGTTCTTTCCGTATCAAAAAGACAAAGACAGAACGCTTAAAATAAGGTTAGTCCTGACAAATTAGTTAAATTGTGTTTAGTCGAATCGACACCAATATCTGTCAAGTCTCGAAATAAAAAAAAAATATTTTTTTTGCGCTTTTAGGAAAAAGCTAGGGAAAAAGCGTCTAAAACGGACAGCTGAACTAAAACTTAAATAACATGTACCTACAACAACTTTTATGCAAAACTTAATGAGGGTCAACGATGTATGAAACCAAGGACTATTTAATAACTGAAACATATTTTAACTCAGAATATTAGATACCTACCCTGTAACTATTACAGGGTAGGTACCTACTATTCTTAGGTTCCACAAAACAGCTTATAATAGCCAAAATGCAACAATAAGATCTCAAAGACGCATCAACTGGCGTGTTCCGCATCTACGAACAGATTTCGCACAAAAAAGCTACTCCTGCCTTGGTCCGTATTTATACAATAAAATTAACCAATGTCTTAATATTAGTAATGCTACCAGATTTGCATGCAAAAAACAAGTAACCTTATGGCTACTCCAGGAAGGCTACAATGACACTGAGGACATCCTCTGTATCCACGAATAGTTAATTAATATATACTATAACTAAGATAAATTAATCCTTCCCCCTAAACTGCTAGTCACTAACACATCTCCTGTTAATTCACATCCAAACCCTCGCATACCTGCACATCCTCTTTCGTACACCTTACAGACAATCACACATAATCACACACCCTTGTTTGCTGAATCCTAGATGTGAGGCGTTTGATTTACACCCGGTGTAGTACCCAAAAGCGAGACCTCAGTGATCTATGCATATTTTTTATTACTTATACATTGTTTAAGCTTGCCTAGTGTTTTCTCACTTTAACTGTATATTCCATGTATGTCTCACGTTTACAACGAAAGATATAAGTGAAAAGGTAAAAGTGCTAACACACCCAAACCCGAGGCGTGCACAATTGCGAGACTCCGCCTCACATTTATGTGTTTAAACATACGGTGTTTGTAAACCGCCTCGGTTTTGAGTGTGTGAATACGACTCGGTTTTGGTATTGCCAAAATCACAAAATCGAGACCGCTTCATTTTAAGCTATTGTTGTGTGTAAGGAGACTCGGTTTTGATAATGTCAAAAGCATAAATATGAGGCCGTCTCTTAATTATGATACGGTTGTATGTTAAGTGTGTACTATTTTCCAACACGCCAAAAGAAATGATTATTCACACCAGTTTGTTCACAGAGCATATTTTTTATTCTTGGAGTTTGTTGCTATTTAAGATTCAAAATTCATTTATTTTTATCACATAAATAGTTATTTTAAAAAAGCACTTTATCAAGTTAATCATTTCAATTAATAATGTCTAAATTAGAAATGAAATGATATTATGCAAATGTCAGAAATTTATTCAGGAAAAACTGTGCCCGATATAGCATTCAACACTTAGCACCCGGACAACGTACAAAGAAATAAAAAAGTATACATGAAAATTAAAAAAAAATATTTTAAAATATAATTATTTTTAAATATTCGGCAATTTATACAAAAAGTTTTTTTTTTCGTTAACTATTAGTTTATTAATAACAGTTTGGGGCGGAAAGCCATCAATTTTAGAGTACGATAATGATGTTGCGAAAACCGGAAATCTACACGTCCATACAAATATTTTTTCCGAAAAATAAATCTAAAAGTTAAAAAAAAAACTATTGTTTCATACATTTTGGTCGAGTAGGTATGAAACTTTTCTATAGAGCAAATTTTTTCTCGCGGTTTGAGGTTTAGTTCCATTGTAAAAGTTATTAGCATAGACGAGTCATATTGCCAGTTTCCGGCTTTCACAACATCATATTTAATAAATTTAAAAAGTGAAACTAGTGCTATTTGCACCAAGCTGTTGAAACATATTCCGAAAAATAACATAAAATGAGAAACATACGTAATTGAAACACTTAAACATATCCTGAGAGCAAAAAACGTACTTAAAATTTAATTATAATTCAAACTGTAACACCGAATTATATAACACGATGTTATACAATATACAGATCGTGACTAACTTCTAGGTTGCTCTAGATACGAGGCGATGCAACAAAAAGTTTGGTGCAATCTATACAATTATTGTATAATTATTGTAGATATAGATTGCACCAAACTTTTAGTTGAATCGCCTCGTATCTAGAGAAACCTAGAAGTTAGGCGCGATATGTTTGAATAACATTGTGTTGTATAATTTGGTGTTACAGTTTGAATTATAATAAAATTTTATTTACGTTTTTTGCTCTCAGGATATGCAATTATTGTATAGATTGCACCAAACTTTTAGTTGAATCGCCTCGTATCTAGAGCAACCTAAAAGTTAGGCACGATCTGTATGTTGTATAACATTGTGTTATATAACTTGGTGTTACAGTTTGAATTAATATTAAACTTTAACTAGGTTTTTTGCTCTCAGGATATGTTTAAGTGTTTCAATTACGTATGTTTCTCATTTTTTGTTTTTTTTTTCGGAATATGTTTCAACAGCTTGGTGCAAATAGCACTAGTTTCACTTTTTAAATTTTTTAAATACTAGCTTCTGCCGGTGGCTTCACCCGCAGATTTAGTTTTTGTGTACTACTTTTTATAGAACGTATCTGGTTTAAATCTGGTTTGAAGTGTTTTAGGTACAATTATTTGATCTCCAGTTAAAGTCTATTTGGCGGGGCCTATTACCTATTAGTTTTTTTTAATTCATACTTAAAGTACCTCTTTATATACTACATTAGAAGTTTTGCCCTCAGCTGTTAACACGACCAGGCTGCTAGGTGAGCTCACTCTCGAGCAGGCTACGTAAAACTGGCCGTGCGAAAAGCAGTCCCCCCTAAGATCAATTCCTGCTGTTTTCAGTGACTGACCCTGAGACTTATTAATCATTATTGCGAAAAGGAAAAAATGGAATCACTTGTATGGCTGTCTGTCTGTCCGTTTGTTACACCCGATTTGCTCTGGTACACACACTTTCAAGAATTTTCATGTCCACTATATTTAATGTCAAAATCGATGCAATTTTCGTAACTTACGTCCAAAAAAACCATTAAAACGACACCCGTATTGATATTTACACATTTCAACCCCGTCACACCCCAACAGGGGATGATAGTATTTCCCGTTCACTACGTTGGATTTAGAAATCATTGTTGTGTTTGTAATCAGCGACCCAATAAACCATACAAACGATACCCATGTTGGTTTTCAGACTTGGTCACCCCATTTCTCCCTTTAAGGGGTTGAATTCTGGAAAAGCCTTTTTCACGTCCACCACGTTGGATTTTAAAATCGTTGTTGTTTTCGTAATCAGCGACCCGATAAACCATACAAACGATACCCATGTTGATTTTCATACTTTGTTACCCCATTTCTCCCTTTAGGGGTTTAATTCTGAAAAAACCTGAAACACATGTTTGCTTATTTATGGATAGAAGTACTCCTGTGATATCTCGAATGAAATAGTCTAACTAATATTGTTTTCCCATACAAACTCTGGACCCCCGTTTCACCCCCTTAGAGGTGGAATTTCGAAAAATCCTTTCTAATTCCTTGTTTACATTACAAAAAAAAGCTTTTTGCAAAATTTCAGCTTTCTAGGTCCAAGGGTTTAGGCTGTGCGTTGATGAGTCAGTGAATGAGTGAGTCAGTCAGGACTTCTCTTTTTATATATATGATGATGATGATGATGATGATGATGATGATGATGATGATGATGATGATGATGATGATGATGATGATGGTGATGGTGATGATGATGATGATGATGATGATGATGATGATGATGATGATGACGATGATGATGTTGTGAAAGCCGGAAACTGGCAATATTACTCGTCTATGCTAATAACTTTTACAATGGAACTAAATCTCAAACCGCGAAAAAAAAATTTGCACTATAGAAACGTTTCATACCTACTCGACCAAAATGTATGAAACAATAGTTTCTTTTTAGATTTATTTTAAAAAAATATTATTCAACCATAAGCAATTTGAAAAGTAGAACAGTTTCTGAGATCAAAATAAGAACATTTTCTGAGATCAAAATACTAAGTAAAAATAATATAATTAAATAACAATCATTCAAACCGTAACACCAAGTAATAATACGCAATGTCATGCAATATACAGACCGCGCTTAATTTCTAGTCCACTTTGAATTTGAGGCGATTCAACTAGAAGTTTAGCGCGATTTGTACACTTATTTAACGGCATCTTCAAATGAGTGTAAATATTCGATACACAGACATAGACGTGTTTTAAATTCCGAGGCGCTTTCGTTTTTACACCGATTTCACACAACAGCCTCAGAATTAGGATCAGAACTTACACTCTTGTGACTCTTATGCCACCTAGCGGGCACACTCTGGTACTACCTATTTCGGGATTTTTTTATAAACACACACACCACCTGTCAAAGTTACCAAAAGCGAGGCGAAAATTTCAATGTCTCTGATTTGGTCGTCAAAAGTATGTTTTTGACCAATCAAAGGCCGTAGATTTTGAAAATAAAGTCAGATTATCCATGAAAAAATGTGAGACCGCCTCGCTTTGACAAGCGCCTCACTTTTGGGTCTGTAGACGGACAAAACGTCTCACATTTAGGACCACACAAACACACCCTCACACACCCACCACACACACATACACCACAATTATATAATAGAATAAGTTGTTTCTTAGATAAGTTTGAAAGTGTACATAAGTGTCTTGTTTTTGTTTTTATTTTTATTGAAAAATCAATTTCTAAAATGTATCTCAATTATCTAAATTCTATTTTATTGAACTAAACTTATTAGAAAATGTACTGAGCGTTAGAGGCTAGTTACCTACAGCATAAAGGGAATCCTAGTGTAGGGACTAGAGATCATGTAAAAATATGTAAATGTTTGTTTCAATAAAGATATTATTATTATTATTATTATAACTTGTCATTAAAAATGAGCTTTCCAAGTTGACGTTGCTTTTTTTTCAAGTTTTTGTAATTAGGCATGAAGCGTAATAGCTATAAAATAATAAATATGTAATAACGCTGGAGATGGTACCTTAGATGAAGAGGCGTCGTTACGCCCAAACCTCCATACAAACGCTGGCACCACATTTTTTTGGGTGTCTATGGAATGTTATTATAATATTTTAGGCTGAGTCCATTAACATTAATGTTTAAGTCGAACTAAGAACCCTGAAATTTGAGTAATATCTTAACAACAAACCCCTAAAATACGTAAATATAACGTTTTTTTAACAAAAGTGTAGCCGAAAGTGTTTTTATTGTTTTAGATAAAATCAAAAAATTAATACGGATAAGACATTGAAATTTTTATCTAGATTAATAATAACCAAAAATAATGTTTGAAGACGTCCACAGTCTTACCAAAATGTGGTTTCCCCTGAAACGAGTTTTCAATTTTGCGGTGGCGATGAAATCGGCACGATTGTTTTGCACTCGCAAGTTTCAGCGTTGTTGGAGCGTGCACCTTACAGCGAAATGTAACAGCATGACATTCGGCCACGCCCACGACTGAGTTTGGTCACATCATGACGACCATCCTTAAGGATAATTTTCACAAGCTGTGTGGTCATCAGATTAAACAAAATAAACACACTTAGCTATCATGGATAAGTTGGTTATGTAAATAAGCAGAAAAAACCAAATAAACCAACCTGAAGTTAGCTGCACAATCACGTTTGGTTTGACAGCCAATTTTTCCCTACGATTTTTGACGTTTGTTGAGGGTCATCACCCACCGAATCGTGGGTGTTTATAGTGGAAAATAGTACCTAGTACTCGTATATTGTGATCTGATCTGATGACCGCACTCAAGGATAGTCGCCTTAATCCAAAATTTTCGAACTACTATTTTCGGACTGCCAAATGCCACCATTTCAGGGTGATGGGTGATCCAACTTTCCATTCAAAGCAGGGACTAGACAACATAAAGCAGTTTTTGATTGGATCATTGGATGATTTTTCTGATTCAATTTATAATGTAGTAAATGATCTTAAGTTATGTGGTCTTAAAAAACATACCTACTCGATTTTAATCACACACACAAAGTTTAACACTATTTATTGCATGAGCCTGGGTTTGTATGAAATTTTGGTATCACCATATTCCTATGGCTTTATACATAGCTCTAGTACTAACTCTTATCTCTATGGTTCTAGATCGGTTAGAGAAATATGAAAATAGTGTTACAAGTATTCAAAACATACAAATAATTGGAATATTTTTATACAAATCTACACAACTTATTGTTACACTTACAACTGTCATATTGTACATAATAAGAAACCAATGTTATTTTTTCAAGTTATTTTAGTTAAAACCATTCAGCCATTTCTTATGTATTTTAAGTCTGTACTAATTATTTTAAAAAATCTTGCTGTAATCACAGAAGAAAAAGTAGTACTATGGATGAATTTTATTTTAGCACTGGCAGCATTGGTAGAAAAATCAGCATTCTGATTGGCTCAAGCGGACAAACGGCAGAAACGGTATGCTATAACATCAACTTCAAATCTGCAATCAAACGTTCAGCCGTTTGAAATTTCCTTTGTGAATTTTGTCAACAATCATCAAAAGTTTATTGTTATTTTAACATTTATATAGAATTTAGTGTAACTTATAAGCTAGTTTAAAAATGACTTCTATCAAAGAAGATGAGAAGAAAGAAATTCCCGAAATCATACATGATCCCGCAACTAAAAGCACCTATCAAAGGTTAAGATTTTTTGGAAAGGTGAGTGATTTTAGCTTTATTAAATCTTCAAATTGAATATTAAACTCCTTTCTTCCAATATCTTTCGTACTTTTTACAATTTAGCTACTTTGGGTTCCAAATACATGCAGATTTTTGAAACCCTAAATCATATGCATTTTTAACGAATTCGTCCCTAAACTTTTCCGTTCTTGAACACCTGTTGTATCCTTTTTATAATTCTTGACCGTTACCTAAACGGATCAATCTAAATGGCTCAAGTTATTTACACATCAGTCATTCTATAAATAGCATTGGTTTTGAAATCCACCTGTTAATTCTAGGGTGGCTTTGCAAAATGTTACGAGATCCAGTGCTTAGCCACCAACCAGGTGTATGCCGGGAAGATAGTCTCCAAGAAGCTGATGGTGAAGTCATCTCAGAAAGAGAAGATGGCTCAGGAGATCTCCATCCACCGGTCGCTAAACCACAAGCATGTGGTTGGCTTTCACAGTTTCTTCGAAGATTCACTCAATATTTACATAATACTTGAGCTTTGTAAGAGACGGGTAAGTGGACAACCTATGTGTGCTTTCTAAATTCATTTAACTTAAATACATTGAGTATTGCTAGGAAATTTGATGAAAATGTAAGAAATTACCCAGTAAAACCTTCTCTAAACCCACAGTCAATGATGGAATTGCACAAGCGTAGGAAAGCCATCACAGAGCCAGAAACACGGTTCTACATGCACCAGATCCTACTGGGAGTACAGTACCTGCACAGTCGACGTATAATCCACCGGGATCTGAAACTCGGGAACTTATTCCTAGATGATGATCTCCGGGTCAAGATCGGGGACTTCGGCCTCGCTGCCAGAATTGAATATGAAGGTAGAGTAGATATTCATAAACTTTTATTGTACATATTGTATGTAAATTTGCCATTGTGATGTTATCGATATGTTTCTTTTTATGTAAATTGTTATGTATTAGGTTATGTTATGATGATTCGGTAGACTGTGAAGTAGATGAACATTAAATCGGTTTGTGACTTGAACTCAACTTGGTTGTATTCTTTATAAATAAAAAATACATGAACTAAAGTTGATTACTATGATCACTAGATGGAACTTCTGGGTTAAGGTTTGTACCATCTCACAGATACACCTAGTATTTGTAATTAGTTATTTTAAAAACTTCAAAGGTCACTCAAATATAATTTTAATACTAAGTTATTAAAGCGGCAGTGGCTCAGAGGTAGAATGCTGGCCTCTAAATCTTGAGATGCAGGTTTGATCCCCTGATGAGCATGCACCAATGAGTATTTCGGAAATTATGTGCATAGTACTTGGTCTTCACTTGCTGAATGGTGAAGAAAAACATCACAAGGAAACCTGCATGCCCTAAAAAGCGTATATTTGTGCCGTAAGTACGGTGATACGGTTCACCACCCATCACATTGAGACATAATAACCGTCGATGAAACGCGGGTGTACCAAGTATGGAGTGTGACTTGCAGTTCACAATCAGAATACCTCTGACACCCCCTCGGGATTTATGTTGTGATGATATATTTATATTATACTAAACCTTTCATTCCATGCCTGTATTCTCGAAATAAAACAACATATACCAATCAGATAGATATGCCCATCTGTCTGCAGCTTAAGAAAACTACTATGACCATAAGACTTTTCAGACATCGACATTTTCTCCGAAAGTATATACTCATATAAAAATAAGGTTTTGCAAAATTTATCAAATGCATAATTCACTCAATAATTCATGTTAAAAGTTATTTCCTCTTTAATTATTCATTTAAGTAGTACATTCTAATCTTCTTATGTAATGTGTTTGTAATGAGCTTTCAAAAATAATTGTTTTCTGTATATGGTTCTTTAGGTTTGTTTGTGTTATTTGTAAGTGTTCATACTTCATGTTGTAACTGTTTGTAACCTGAATAAAAATATAATAAAATAAAAAAAAGAGTCCTTTTCATAAATAACCTTATCATATCAGTAATACCGTAACCAGCCCCTCTCCCCCACAGGAGAGAGAAAGCAGACTCTTTGTGGCACCCCAAACTACATAGCTCCAGAGATTCTCACCAAGAAGGGCCACTCGTTTGAGGTGGACATTTGGAGTCTAGGCTGCATCATGTACACTCTGCTCGTAGGCAAGCCTCCCTTCGAGACCTCCACGCTGAAAGATACTTACAAGAGGATCAAGCAGTGCGAATACAGGTACACTTCAAGTGTTGAACCCCTTTTTATCTTAGACAGATAACCTTTCAATCCCATTTTTTCACTCCTTAGGTAATTTAGTATGAAGGGTGAAAAATTTTTAGGTTTTTATATATTTCTGTGATTTTTCCTAATGTTCTTGAAAACAGAAATAATTTAAACCTAAGAAGTGAGGCCAGTTTAAAATCGAAAAATATTCTATTTATTCTCGTTCAAATCGTAAATAACTTAAAACATCCGTGATTTTATTATTGTTTTACTTTTTTTTACTGAATAACTTTATTTTGTTCTAAATAGCTCTGGGTTACAGCTAGCCTTGCGCGTATGTTGCTCTGGACCCATCAAAACTTTCGTGAGTCGGTTCGCGGAGGCCGTAATCAATGAGAATACCATCAGGGGTCGACCCAGGTGCTTATTTTACTATCATACATTCCTAAATACGTATATTAGGTCACTTTGGTAGTTTTCTAAGCAGTCTAGAGCGGCAAATTCTATGAATTCGGAAAAGTGGCCATTTTAGTCAACAACTCTGAAAAAGGTCTCTTCCCTTCAGTGTGGTTATATTCTGAAGACTTTTTTTTTCCGTAGCCGTAATAAAACTTGAACCTTTATAATTCATATTAGATGTAAATTCATATTTCAATTTATTATAATTTTAAATTCAATGTAATTAATTGTATATAATACTATATAATTTATTGTAGCTTTATAATTTTGTATAATCAGCAAACTAACAGCATGGAACACCAGAGCTATGCATGTAAGAGACGAGTAAAGGAAGCTAGTCCCCACCACCCAGGGAATCGTACTGTGGGGACTAGAGAACGCCAATCTTTGTTTTTGTCCTGTTAATAAAAAAAATTGAATTTGAAAAAAAAAAATTTTTGCTAGTAAAAAGAAAATCGAGGATCATGTAGAAATTTTTTTTGAACATTTATTCATGATACATGTCTTGAATCCCTTTGGCTGGTTTGATGCTGGAATCAACTCCGATTGTCTCGGTTGACTTTCGCCGCCACTGTTGGTCGAGGTAGCATTGAATGCATACCAGACATATATTGGTTGATAAGGAGTAATAAATATCACACAGTTCCGCTTCAGAGAAAACCACACACACCTTGCAACATAATTTTATATGATAAACTAGTCATATTATGTTGTCATGAGGCAAATTATTGGAGACGGCATATCGAAGAGTGGTTACAGGCAGTTACGTAGTATTAGTCATTCATCTGTTACCGGCTTACGTAGATTTTTGCGGAACTTCCTACAGACTGATTAACGCCTTGCCTGCCGTCACTCTCCCAGATTCTAGCGATAGTGGCCGAGCGTAAGACCATCCTGTGTAAAAATGAGGAAAAATCAGTACAAATGCGGCCCCCTCCCGCAGAATACCGTCTTCGCTCCGCAAGCCGGCGGCGTCGATGATCGTTCTGCAGCTCCAGTCGAACCCAGCCAAGCGACCCAGCGTGGACAAGCTCATTCAGCACGAGTTCTTCACCTCGGGCATCATGCCTGCAGCACTGCCGCTCTCATGCCTCACCACCGCGCCCAGAACCGACCAGCTGGAGGGATTTGCGCTGCGCCGCCCGCTTAATGAGCTGAATGGTGGTAAGGACTTCGACCATTGTCTTGTAAAGGATTACTTTTCCATAATATTACAGCCTACGGTTCTTGCGTGTCGCTGGTGGCACGGCGCTATCGTGGTGTTCACTAGAGAAAAATACACAAAAAAAAGATTAAGTTTATTTATTTTATAAGAGAACGTGACTTTTATTTTTTTTTATTTTTTATTTTATTTATTTATTTATTATTTACATTTATACTACACAATCTTTACAGGATAACCTAATGCGATTGGTAACAAATTATATTTAAAGCAGTTTTTGTGAACTCCGTCAAAGAACAACTAAACAAATCGGTACCAGTAAGGTACTTGACGTGACGTAAATACCCAAACGTATTATCTTGTTCCTATTCCCACAGTCATAATGATTCAAAAAGTATTATATCATGTAATGTATAGGTAAGATGTACCCCGGCCCGGCAGCATCGTTATCAGGCTAGAGTGAACATTTTCATATCAACTTTTTTTTTCAAAGTGTTATTTAAATTTTTTCATATTTTTTTTATTGTCAAACTTGACCTTCTGATTGCTTTTCCGGAAAAAAGTTCTGTGCACGTCACCCGGCGCCCATGGAGTCTCATCTCAAAACATATAATTTTTTTGATTTGGGATGGTGTGGATGTTTGGTTGTCAGTGTGCCGACCTTTTTATTTATTACATATTTATTATTATTTTATTACTTCATTTTCGGACTAAAATAGTAGTAGTTATTGAATTTTTTGACGTCAGAATAATGTTTATTTGTTCTTAGTTCTGAAAATTAAGTTAATTATTACATTCTACAATTCCGCGTCGAGCCTTTTGATCAGTAATCAATTAACTAAACTAACGAGATAGGATTCAAATAGATTTGAAAGTATGCCATTATTTAACTTGCAAATTGACCATGATCTCTTTCTGAATTGATTTGAATATTAAATTATGATTAAACCTTCGTAAAGACAGCGTAATTGAAAGTAAAAAAAATATCTATTGTTTTTACGAGACAATAAATTCACTTGTTTAAAGTTCCGTCAAAAATGTACAGCCACTTTTTGCAATTTCAAAACAGGTGCGGTATATTCAGTAATAGATAATAATCAAGCTGAGAACTACTTCTATATTGTGAAACTTTATAGACAAAAATATAATTTCGGGTCCTGGCTGATCGATCCGCGACTAAGCACCGCTTATTCCTTGGATGGGTGACCGATTGTGGTTTTTCATCCGGGTCCTTCCACACATAAAGCTGTTAATTTAGGCTTTTCTCAAATGATAATAGTTGTTAAGCCATATCTGAGGCCTGTATATACAATGTTAAATATGTTATAAATAAATGATTTTGATTTGATACAAGGTGAAATTTATTCAACCGCCCGAATTTCTTTGGGAGGCTCAGTAGGTAATAGAGACTACACATGTAAAGTTTCAGGTTTATCAGATAAGTAATGGCAGGTCACGTGACATCGAAAAACCTATTAATGTGTGAGTAAAATTTCAATTAAGTTGTGTGGGTGGATACCGTGTGTGTATAGCTTTGGAATCATCGTGTAAAGTCCACGCACACAACAGAATCAACATTTTACTCACATATTGAAACGATTCTCGATGTCACCTGACCTGTCAGTACCTTGTCTAATCCACCCTAAATTTCAGATATGTAGTCTCTATCACCTACTGAACCTCCCATAGAAATTCGGGCGGTGCAATAAATTTCACCTAATATAGACCGTGAAGATAAAAGTAAGAAAAGCCTGATAGATTGTTTATGTTCAGACCAAGTTATGGCGGTAGACTCGCCGGTGAAGCGCGACGGTGTCGCCGCGGAGCCCCGCCCGGTTGAGACCACGTCCGCGGCTCACAAACAGAACCTCATCGTGCTGCGAGATCAACTTGACAAGCTGCTTGGTAACAAGGTAAATAATAAATAAATTATTTATTAACACGCATAAACACAGGTAACATAAACAAAAACACAGAGATCAGCTTTATTACACAGAGTAACAGAGATTTAGGTGTGGGTATAACTAATAGCTCCTCTATACTTGGAGATATTGCAACATTTTAGTAAAAATAAAAATGTTTGACGTCTGAAAATTATCGCAGTATAATCATCAAATCAATAGAAGATTGTACAGATGCCAGCATGACAGACTACCTATAAGCAGTTCTTATTACGGCGTAATAGCCCTCAAAATTGCTTACTGATAGTGAGCTTCAACTACAGGCGTCTGAACCTACACAAAGAAAAATCAAAACGCACTCAGTTTTTACACGACTGCCCCCAAAAAAAGGTGTGTATTGTTTTCAGGGTTTGTGTACGTATTTTTCTTTATTCCATCATATCTTCTGAACGCTTTAACCAATTTGGATGAATGATGTGTCATTAGAATCTCTATACCATCCGGATTGGCACTGGGTATAAAAGTATTAAATAAAAATAAATAATAAAAAAGATACTGCCATAATTTCAAAATGAACTTAGTAAGGATACCCAGTGCAGTCGGGGGACATACAAAAGAACATATTTTTCGATACAGAGAAAAAAGACAGAACACTTAAATTATGTTTAGTCCTGTCAAATAAGTTAAAACGTGTTACACCGAATCGACACAAATACCGGAGCAAATATACACACAAATACTATGTTAATATATAGTAGTAAATCTTAGTAAAATGCTCTGATTCAAACTCACGCACACAGATACTTGCTCTACACGCTGTCTAAGCGAAGTTCAGATAGTCGTTCATAAACTCACACCGAGATGGGTTTCCTACCTCGCAACACCAACTCGTTCAAAAATCAACTCGCATCTCAACACCGACCGTTCAAAAATGACAGTGTCGCTACCCTGGTGTCGACTTTCAACATCAACTCTGAGCAGACATATTAACGTTAAATTTCGTACAGAGGGGGTCCTCTCAACGTTATATTTATACTAAATATAATGCAAAAATGACAACTGACGTTTGGAGTGTCGCTTCACGACGAAACCTGTTTAAAAGTTTAGCGTTACATTACAACCCCAGTGTTCCTACCCAGTCTAGGGTTCTTTAATGAACGCACCTCAGGGGAGTCTCCATACAAATCTCGGCGCGGTGGCGTGTGGAGCACGCATCTGCGTGTGTGAGTTCGAATCTGAGCGTTTGTAACTAAGATTCACTACTGTATAAATATATTTACTCTGCTAATAGGTACTTACCACTTGCTTGCTGAACGGTGCAGAAAAACATCGTGAGGAAACCGGCGAGCCCTAAAAAGCGTGTATTTGTGCCCGAAGAACGGCGATAGGGCTTACCACCCATCACGTTGGGACGTAATAATCGTCGGTGAAACGCGGGTGCATCGAGTGCGGACTGTGACTTGCATTTCACAGTTCATACTCTGAACACCTGACACCCCCTTGGGGATTCAAGGCGTGACGATATACATATATATGAGGTTATAAACGCAAGTTAAAGGATTTTCTATAATTTTGCAGTTAATACAACTTTCAGAAACTGCCTTTGTGACCGTAATTGATACATAACACCGTAAAAGCCATTATCTGAGTACATATCTCTTTTAACCTGTGACCCACACTTTGTTTTTTAATACTTTTTAGGCGTCCCTCGACCCACTAAGCTCATTATGGCCTGGCATATTAGCTCCGTTGCATCTCTCATACACTTGCATAGTAAATCGCTCGCCAACATCACAATAGTGTCGATTCGGTATAATACGATTTAACTTATTTGACAGGACTAAACTTCATTTAAACGTTCGGTCTGTTTCTTTCTGTATCAAAAAGACAAAGACAGGACGCTGAAAATAAGGTTAGTCCTGTCAAATAAGTTAAGTTATAAAGTAATAAGTCAAATGAGCCTAACTGCAAAAAAAAATGTTTTTAAAATGACAATAAATTTTTATGTTTATAATGAACTATGTTTTCTTGCTGTGGGTGCTTATTTTAGACATAAAACTCAGGCCGCATTAGATATAGTAATTTATGCTACAAGGGCGAAAAGGAATAAATTGCGAGGACGATTTAAAACACGAACCTAGCGAGTGTTTTAAACGTATCCGAGTAATTTTTTGCTCTTACGCCCGTGTATGATACTACGTTTTCCAATGCATAGTGTGAGGAAATAAAACAAATATAATCTTGTGAACTTTAAATTATAATTGGCTCAAAAGAACTGTATCCAGAGACGTTAAACAGTGGAAAAAAAAGTATAGCATTTATGGTACACAGAAAAAGCTGCAGGTTAGCCAACCATTGTAAATAAATTAAAAAAATAATAATAATAAAGCCCTAGGGCAAAATAATCGACTTTCTGTTCGGTTTTGATGCATAAAAAGTTGGCCTTTACGAGCACTTGCATTGAAAAAAAAATTAAAGTCATTCCGAAACGCATCATTTTCAAAAATTTTAGTATTGTGTGAAAATGATCCAACTATCTTCGAAAGGTCCGGAAACAGTGGCATGCCTAGAACTTTTCGCTGGACAAGCAGTGACAATATTAAGTATGACTAGTAAAAAAAATATAAAAATAATAAAAAACGAAATTGTAAAAAGAAAATTGTGTGGCGCCAAGACATGCTAGCATGCGCGAAAGCAGACATTTTCATACAAAATGTTTCTTTTTCAAAGTCGTGTTCTATTATTTTTATATTTTTTACTATTCATACTTGACATTGTCTTTGCTTTTTCAGTAAAAAGTTCCAGGCATGCCACTGTCTGGAAAAACGTAAATTTAAGTTTAACAGGTGTAAAGTTGACTCAACATATTTAGGTAATTTCGATTATTAGGTAGTCCGACTGATGACGGCCCCATATCGAGGGTCGAAATATATCGAGTATTAATTTTTTTATTGTTTTAATACTAACAAACAATCATAGGAAAAAAAACTTATAAAAGCAAAATATAATATATTTATAAACATATTTAGGTAACCTCGTCATACATGTCCTTTCTCTCCCCAGTTAATGTGCCGCCCGGAAGCGCTGACCGACGAGCTGTCGGACCCCGCGGCGCAACCTCTCGTGTGGGTCGGCAAGTGGGTCGACTACTCCGACAAGTACGGTTTCGGGTACCAGCTGTGTGACGAGTCCGTGGGCGTTATGTTCAACGATACAACCAAGCTGATCATGCTGGCTAACGGACTGTGAGTATATTACTGTGTAGAGGGGCCTGTTGTAGCAGCAACGCTTGTCATGGTCAGTCATTGGATGGGTGACAGGCACATCTGGGTGCCTCCGTGCCTCGGAAAGAACGTAAAGCTGTTTGTCTCGGCTCAATTCGCAAAATAAGTGGCAACAAGACAAGAATAAGTAAACTGTAGAGGGGAAACTCCTTTTGTAGAGGATACTATATGTGGTGATTTATTGTGCGTACAAAGTTTACAAATATAAATACTATTTATATATTTTTTAATTTTTTCTGTTAAAGTAGGTTAAGCTCATTCATAATTATGTCATAAGGTTGTATATATTTTATGTCATTTACTATGTATAATTCGCCCCAAAGTGGGCTAAAATAACTTGTCTACGCGGCGTCTAGATACCAGTGGGTCTACCGCGTAATTCTCATTTTCATCAACATCAACTTGAGATTGAAATTTGACGTGCGTGCGACGACGCCCGCCTAACATGCCATCTCTTTTGCATGCGTTGAATTTCGCATGCATTTGCTTGAAGTTGATACAAATGAGAATTACGCGGTAGAGCCCCTGTTACTAGAGAGGTTTGCAACTGAGCTTAGATACATATTTTACAAATTAATAATTCTCAACAAAAAGTTTCCGTTAGATGTCGCCACATTTAAAACCTTTTTTCAGCTTATACCTTCGTCTATTACACGGAGTGCGAACACCAAACCATTAATGACGTCATCGTGAAAAATATAAATATGTCGGTATTTTTTTACACCAAAAACTAAAAATACTCCTCAATAATCTTTATGTATATTTTAATTACTCTAACATACAAACTATTTTGTCCCTCCTCAGATCTACAGATGGCGGCTTATTTAAATTTTCGAAATACTATTATTACGCTTCAAACTTAGCAGAAATCCCCCGCGGAGATGTGGGCAGGGTAATTAGTTGATATATTTAATATAATTAACTAGCTCTGCTCTACATTTCCCTTCCCACCGCATACCACTTGCAATCCCGCGGGCCTCCTCGCGTTGTCATGAGGGATCTTTGACGATACTAAGTTTAAAGCCTACAGCTCTCTTGATATTTTGTTCTCCAAAATGCAACAATTGTTAGTGGCATAGGAGAAGAATGCCCAATTCGCAAAATGACCAAAGCGATAAATGTCTAATTCGTGTTATGACTAGATCTATAAAAGGCTAATTCTTTAAATGACCCGGGGCTTTACCGCGTAATTCTCATTTGTATCAACTTCAAGCAAATGCATGCGAAATTCAACGCGTGCAAAAGAGATGGCATGTTAGGCGGGCGTCGTCGCACGCACGTCAAATTTCAATCTCAAGTTGATATTGACGAAAATGAGAATTACGCGGTAGACCCGCAGTTCTAAAAATGACTAATTCGCAAAATGACCAACATTTCTCAGTACAATACGTACGACACGTCCGACAGGGGTACTGTAAGCCAGCCAACGTACGCCAACTTTTCACCAATTATTGCTATAACAACGTTAAGACGACAAAAACAAGCCACTAAAATGGTAGCGCCTGGCAGTCTGGCACCCTATGAGTGCGGAACCCTAATATCTTAACTATACTTTTACTGAAATCTTTACGTAATCACCTATAACCATGTTTTTAATTCATAAAAGCTATCGTATTATACTGAGAAAAGTTAGTCATTTTCAGATCTAGTCTTTTAAAGAAGCCCTTTGTAGAATTAGGCATTTCTAGAATTGTACATTTTCAGATTTGGGCATTATGCGTCCTTTTTTACCGTTAACTCATTTTGCGAAGTAGGCATTCTTTATCGAAGCCGTTGTAAGGGCCCATTTACATTGAAGTTGCCGGCGCCGGCAGCGGTGCCGGTTATATTCACACGCTGCGCCCGCTCCTTTATTGTGATTGTGTTCGTGCGACTTCGTACTAACTGGAAGAGTTTGATTTTGCCGTGCCGCCCGCGCCCCCGCGCCCTCACTGTAAGGGCGGGTGCATAAACTAGGGGTCGAGACACGGGTTCCAATGCCATCTCTGTCGCACGCGTTGAAAATTGTATACGCTGTCCTGCTGTCAGTGTTGAAACCTGACGGAATTGTTAATTTGGGTAGCGTTCCGAAACACCTTAGGTTGTCCGATGAAGTAGAAGATATTACTATCTGTCAGATAAAAGTAGCTCAATGCGGGTTCCAAAACCACAAATGAGATCGTTTTGGAACGATCAAACCCGAGCAACTTTTTCTACTGACACGACCAATATTTTGCTCTGCGAAAATCGCCGGGAATATATTGCTCCTGTCAAAAGCATGATTCTTGACGTATGATTTTTATACGTGTACGAAGAGTGTTAAACGTTTGAACACATCTCAATCCACAGATGAGAACTATTCCTATTTTCTCGCCTAGAACGACATTTTTATTTGAATTTGTTTTTTGTTATTTCCTACAAGTCTGAAACTTGATTATGAGCAAGCTTTTCTCAATTCAATTCAAAACCATTTTATCTGGCTTCTTTAAACGTGTCTCCGAACATCAGTTCCGCCAATAACTTGTTTTAAGCGAAAAATAAAAAATATCGTAGATAAAACTCATCCATCATTTAAACATTTTCGTCTTCCCGCCAAACTTTTCTTTTGAAATATTACTCTATGTCCGTTCTGAATCTCACCAAAGTTAGTCCGAAGACTGTTCCATTATGAACGGTTCCAAAACGTATTGCTCATCCGACTAGAATGGGGATGCTTACTGTCAAATTAGTTCCGCATAGAGGGCACTGTGTGTTGGTGTATGTTAGCTTGTCAGTTCACATACAAATAATAGAATAATTTCGTAGTGTGGCTTATGGATGTAAAGGAAAGGGAACTTTAAAATTTCCTAGTGATGTAGAATGTGGGGTAGGGAATTAAGGATACTGAACTTTAAATCGTCTAGTTGTTCTTAGTTATGTAAACAACTTCAAAGACAACAGGTACAACAAACAACTTTTCAAACATTGTGTTTCTTAAATATCTTACCCGTATTTTAAGTATTATTTACATTATGCACCAAATTACTACCAAAAATAACATCTATCAGCACAGTGACAAGACACAAACACTCAGCACCCTCTACTGTAAAAGCTTTTGGTTTTCTTTCCCATTGCTTGATGATAGGGGTTTGGTTTCGGAACGCTACCTTGGAAGAGCGGTAAGAGCTAAGCTAACTAGTGTTGTAATGTACAAACAGGAACGTGCACTACATAAACCGGAGCGGCGGCGAGCAATACATGACGATGCGTGAATACCCGCCCGACCTCGACAAGAAGATGAAGCTGCTCACCTACTTCCGCAGATACATGACTGAGCATCTCATGAAGGCTGGTAAGGAACTACCATTACTCTCGTGCTTGAGATGAGAGGAGCAACTAATAATATTAACCCTTCCAATTCTCATATTTGCTAAGTAACTAAGTTGACATGTAAAGGGGATGAATGAAATAAAACCAGCCAAATGCGATTCGGACTCGCACACGAAGGGTTCCGTACTAGAAGGGTTTGTTGTATTGGAGCCCCTTTAAATATTTATTTTATTCTGTTTTTTAGTATTTGTTGTTATAGCGGCAACAGAAATACATCATCCGTGAAAATTTCAACGTCTAACTATCACGGTTCATGAGATACAGCCTGGTGACAGACGGACAGACAGACGGAGAGCGGAGTCTTAGTAATAGGGTCCCGTTAGACGGACAGCGGAGTCTTAGTAATAGGGTCCCGTTGGTTACCCTTTGGGTACGGAACCCTAAAAAGAGTGGCGAAAGAAATGTATGGTGCACAAGTCGGAGGTAGAGCTCGACCAGGCCACCCTAGAAGGACATAACACATTAAACAGGGGCAGTATCAAAGTAAGTCAATAGAAGAGCTTGTATGACAGATTAATGCAGGAGTCTCCAAACTGTTTAGCCTAAGGGCCACACTGATTCCTCCACTTAGTCCCGAGGGCCAAGACCTAGATAGCTCATCATGCCAATATACTGTAGTTTTGATGCGCAAATATCTCACTGACTGACTGACAGCCGGTCAGTGAGATATTTTTCGTGTAGTGCGCAATTTTGGTTGGGATTTCGGGCAAGACGCTAGGCAAAGCACATGCTGTACACACACCTTGAAATAGAGTTATAAATAACATTTTTATAATAACGCCACTTTTAGACAAAAACGCATGATAACGTTTCTATTAATTTCGGTCGTGAGATCATAAATAACATTTCATTGTTATCATAATTTTGTGAATTTTAAATAAACTAATAGCGGGCTAGAAACCGGACATGTCCGGCCAGCGACCGCCGGCCGCATTGGTCGTGCTTGCGGGCCGGTCTTGGCCCGCGGGCCGTAGTTTGGAGACCCCTGGATTAATGGATGTGGAAGGGGTGTGTCAGGATCGTTGCAGACGGAAATCTGTAGTCACTGCCTACCCCTCTGGCGGACAGGCGTGCGGTTATAGAGTTTATGTGTGCGAATGCAGTTGTAGAAGAACAATTAAATACTAAGGAAATAGCCATCTTATCACTTCTTTATAAAAAAACTATTGTAAACTACAAAAATAATATTTTATGCAACTGTGACATAGTTTTGTAATAGGCTGCACTAGTGTCCCAATGGCTAATTAATCATTATGCCCAGTTGGACACAATACTTTATCCACAAACATCAAAAGAATCGTCTTCGCATGACTTATTTGTAATATTTTCAACTGACAGTATCACAAAAAATGAGGAAGGCAAAACGCGGGACTTTTGTTTTGCTCCTGTTAATGTCTAGGCTGTTCAGTCCAATTGTCAGTAATTTACGAACTAAGCCTTATTGAAGGTGTTCTGTGGGAGCATTCGAGGCTGCATGGCAGAGATACCTGTTTCCTAGCCCAAAGCAAAAGAAGACATAGGCGCTGATTGTTTATCTTAGCGGTGCCATTATAAATTGGGCCAATCATAGTGCAGATTCGCATTGTTATTATATATATTATAACATCGGACAGACTATGTAGGTACTTATAAAGCCGTTTTTAGGGTTCCGTAGTCTACAACAAGGAACCCTTATAGTTTCGCCGTGTCCGTCTTGTCTGTTTGTCTCTCTGTCCGCGGCTTAGCTTAGAGACTATTAGTACTAAAAAGCTGTAATTTGGCATGGGTATACATATTTATCACCCCAAAAAAGTGGTACAGCAAAACTATCACAGCTAAGTAGGCTTTAAAAGTTAACGAGTACAGATCGCGCCAAACTTTTAGTCCCCTCTAAACACGGGGCGATTCTCATCAGCAGGAACAAAATGTATGGACCGTTCTTGGGAAGAGCAACTTCCGAGCGTACTAGAAGTTTGGCGCGATCTGTAGTAGTCGACAAACTTATAAAATGTACTTGGAGAAGAAGTCCGCATATTGTGCAGGGTAACTACGGAACTTCGCGCGGCCCGACACGCACTTGGCCGGTTTTTTATGTTGTAATTACCTTATTGTAGTACGGGAATGGATAAAATATATTGTTGACTTGGCCATGGAAAATAAACCGCGTAACCTTCGATTTCAAAGGGTTTCAAAAATGTTGTTCATGCTTTTTTATGCATGCACTTTCGTACTAATGACTGTGGATATGCTGTTTTCTCTCTGAAAACATTTAAAACCTACATATAGAAAATATAATAGACATTATTAGTATGTCCTCTTAAGAACCCGCTCCGAATCGTACATGAAGTATCATCTAAAAACCATAATAACTCGCGAAAGTAGAACAATTCAATCAAATAAATGTTAGGCTTTCATTTAGACGGTCAATATGAAGTGGTGTATGACCCTGATTTTTTTACAAACATCACTTTAAAGACCAGAAAAATATTTAAAATAATGGGTTTTCGCCCTAAAATCAAGTACTTTTACAAGGCTTCGTTAAGTGACTTATGAATAATTAACAAGCAAAGGAAGCACATACACCACTTGGAAGTATAATCAATATTCTAATTAATTAAAACTGAATAAAAAATGACAAGTAATCGAGGCACAATTAAGGTATTCGGAAATAATTATTATTACCAACGCAAAGGGCGAATTCGCTCAGCACAGTTCGAACGGCGTGGGGCAAAGCGTGAGGCTCTTGTTTACATCAACCAGACAAATATGCGCTTTATGGTCGCGATACGTCCCGCTTCGCATCGGAGTAGGCGTCGTCCTGCACCGGGTTCTTAATTATCCTAAAAATGTCGCCCAAAGTATGTCAGGGTTCTGAACTTAATTTACATTTGTTGCGTCCCAACATGTTGTTTATCCCGGCTAAATTCAAGGTCACTGAGATGTCTAGGCAGATCTAAATTTATTTGGGACATCTTTTGTTTGTCTTACATTCGCTTGTTTTGCTTGGCTTCGAAATCACCTACTTATTCATGCATGAGGCTAAGCTTGAAATTACAGAGAGTTTTTCTTATAAAAATACTTTTTGTGTTTAGGTTCCGTTAGCAAGAAAAAGCCTGTTACTGTCTAACTTCGACATTTGTCGCTATCGCTTTTAAAGGTAACGTGATTGGCTATAAAGGCTATAAATTACGTGACACATTGTTTTTAGCCAATCACGCGTAACTTTAGACAACAGTCAATAAGACCCCTGGCTTATGTATGTTTCAAAAACAGTTCGTCCTAAATGCCGTCCATTTCCATGATAAGATTCGTAATAACTTTTTGAAGAACTAGTTGTAATAACAAACTCTTGGCTGGTTTATATTTTATTCAATCCAAATAGTCCAACTCCAAAAACACCCATCAAACAATAGACAACCGACTAGCTGACAGTTCTAGTGATGTCCACTAACTGGAACATCCTCCCTCTTAAGACCTTAAATATCTAAAATATTAAATAATCCTTAAACCATTTAGGCTTTTGCGTTTTTCTTGTTGAACTCCTAGTATGAGATTGAAGCTCATGAGACTTTCCTTTGGCATCTTCATTCCTACTCTTATCACAATTATCATTAGTATCATTATCTTTCCTTTCTGCCTCTGAGTTTCCATTATATATCTCCTGATCATTTCTACTTTCTCTCTCCTGACCTTCAATCTCGGTATTTTGCAATTTTACATTCATATTAGCATCAGCCTTACAATAATCATCTCTTTGTAAATCCTTATTATAATAATGGTTATCGTTGTCACTTCTTTGACCGTGAAAAGGCGCGGGTACCAGGTGCCATCTATTTCTTCTATACAAAACTCCATCTACTTCTACAAAATATGACCTCGGTTCCTTCGCCTTTCTTGCTATTACCCCATACTTTCTTAAATCTATAATCCAAACATAGTCACCTACATTAATATCGCTCAAACTGACCACTTTATGTCTTTTATTATAATTTAGTGCCATTTGATCTCTTACATTACTCCTTTTTGATACAAACTTATCATGAATGTCTGTTCTGACTTTGAGCTGGTCTGGATACATGGGTAAAATGTCTCTTATCTTTCTATTAAACATTAGCTCGTTTGGACTAAATCCAGATTCTAGAGGAGTATTTCTGTATACTAGTAAAGCTAACTGCAAATCTGAATTCTTTTTAATTAAAGTTTTTGCTATTTTTACTCCAGCTTCAGCACATCCATTACTTTGAGCAAAATAAGGACTACTTGTTATATGTTTAAAATTATATGCCTTTGCAAATTCCATAAATTTTCCCTTGAATTGGGATCCACAGTCTGTCCTAACTATTTCTGGTATACCAAAACGAGCAAATGTTTCTTTACAATGTTTAATTACAGTATTTTCTGTCAAATCATGTAATTTAAATACCTCAATGTATCGAGAATAATAATCAATTAGCACAACATACCATGTATTGTCATGTTTAAACAAATCAATCCCTATTTTCTGCCATACTCTAGATGGTATCTCTTCTAGGACTAATGGCTCCTTAATATTACTTTTTTCCTGCACACACTGTGGGCAGTTTTCAATCATTATTTTTATCTGAGTTGACAATCCCAACCACCACACCGACTGCTTAGCTCTTTCCCTACATTTTGTGATACCTAAATGTCCCTCATGTATATCCTTTAATACACTTTGTTGTAAACTTGCTGGTATGACCAATCTTGAGTTATACAATAAAAACCCCTCTTGAACTGAGAAATTATGTCTATACTGATAGTAATTACGCATCTCTGACGGTATTTGATTTTGATTGGCCAGCCTTTAACTGTATATTTACTTAAAAAACAGCACACCTCACATTTTCCTTGATCTTCCTTTATTTTATTTTATTTGAAGTCTGCCAAGTACCCCGATGAAATAGAGTTGACATTTAAAACATCTTTAGCCTCTACTTCTGTTTGTTCTAATGGTGCTCTGGATAACGCATCAGCTACTACTAGTTTCTTTCCTGGAACATAAACAATGGTGTACTTGTACCTCATTAACTGTAATCTAAACCTCAGCAGCCGGGGTGTTAAATCATCTATTGGTTTAGTTTGTAATATTTGTACCAAAGGTTTATGATCTGTTTCAATCAATACCTCTATACCTAAAACAAAGTCTCTAAACTTGTGCACCGCCCATGCTAATGCTAGACACTCCTTCTCTATTTGGGCATAGTTTCTTTCTGCGTTATTTAAAGTTCTACTCGCATATGACACAGCTTCTCTTTTCCCTTCACTATCCTCTTGCAATAGTACAGCTCCCAAGCCGTATGAGCTACTATCAGCCGATATAATTATTTTTTTTTCATGATCATAGTGACTCAGGACTGGAGCCTGTTGAATCATTTGCTTTATTTTAACAAATGCCTGTTCTTGAAAAATATCCCAGGTAAATGATACCCCATCTCTAAGAAGCTCATTTAGTGGTTCTAATATTTGTTTTATCTGGAATAAATCGTCCCACATAATTTAACAACCCTAAAAATTGCATTAATTCTTTTTTGTTGCTTGGCTTTTTAAATTTATTTATACTCTCCACCCTATCAGGATCTAAAGATACTCCTTCAGGGGTGATAATATGTCCTAAATATGTTACCTTACTAACACCAAAACTACATTTCTGTTTGTTTATAGTTAAACCCTCATTTTTTAATCGAGTCAGGACCTCTCTTAACAACTTATCATGGCTTTCCTTGTCCTTAGCATACAACAATAAGTCATCTACATGACTGACTACTCCTTCTAAGTCACTAAACAACCTGGAGAACTTCATGGAGAAGTACTCCGGTGCACAATTCAAACCCATTGGCAATCTGTTGTACATAAATCGCCCAAAAGGTGTTAATATTGTCGTTAACTTACGAGATTGCTCATCTAAACCAATCTGATAAAACCCTGACGTTGCATCTATTTTAGAGAATATTTTTGCACCTTTGAGCCTGCCTAAAGTATTTTCTACTTTGGGTATTGGAAATATTGGCCTTAAAATATTTTTATTGACCTGTGTATAATCTCCACATATTCGCACTTCATTTTCACCCTTAGACACAACTACTATTGGAGAAACAAACATTGTTGGCTCCTCCACCGGAGTAAGAACTCCAAATTCCACTAATCTATTAATTTCCTTTTTTACTTTTTCCAATAAAGGGATAGCCACCACTCTAGGTGCATGTTGGATAAATGGTTTAGGATTGTCAACCAACTTAATAGAAAAAGTGTCTTTAAATGCTCCTAAATCGTTAAATATGTTTGGAAATTCTTTTTCTATGTCGACTGAGTTTACATAAACAGATGATTAATTTTTGTTTGGAACACTTTCAATCTCATCTTTCACTTTGTTAAGATTATTTATTTGAATTATGTTCATTTTAGTTATTGCCGGCCTCCCTAAAATTGGAATTTGCAAATTCTCAATCACAAAAGCTTTGCCTCTATAAATTCTTTCCTTACACTTTAATTCTATATAAATCCACCCAAGAACTTTCATCCGATTTCCATCTGGCCCCCTAACAATTTCTTTACATTCAAAAATTTTTTCATTACCTTTCAATATCTTACTAGGGACCGCTACAATATCTGCTCCCGTGTCGATTAAAAACTTATACATATTGTCACCAACCTCCACATCCACCTTAAAGTCCTCGGTCCCCTCCAAGTAGTTGACCCTGCGCCAGTCCTTGCATACTTTTTCGTAATGTCCCATCTTTTGGCACTTGTGACATTTTACCCGTGATGCTGGACACTGCTCCTTCCGATGAACTCCAAAAACACCCATCAAACAATAGACAACCGACTAGCTGACAGTTCTAGTGATGTCCACTAACTGGAACACTTTTTACATCTGACACATTTCAAAAATTACATTATTATTGCTGTTAGCTTAATGTTGTCTCATTCATTCACAAAAAAAATTACATAATTTGGATTTGTCATTCCTAAAAAAAATGCGAAAATGTTACTACTGAAAATTGAGTTTCCTTCAAAGTCTATAGAAAACGGCAATTTCATAATATGTAAAGACCTAATATTATTGCCATAATAATCATAGACTAAAAATTATGACGTTTTGGACAAACTTTTTCAATGGGGCCATTAAAAAATGCCTATATACAAATAATTCCTGCTCAGGTGCGTCTGTCCCGGTGCGAGAGAGCGACGGGCTGTCACGACTGCCGCATCTCCACCAGTGGTTCAGGACTACCCTCGCCGTCATCATGTACCTGACCAACGGAACGTTACAGGTACCTGCTGTTTTTTTTTGTACTCATGAGTAATGGGGCATTCATCCATCAGCCCGTATCCGTCCACTACTGGACATAGGCCTCCCCCATGGGGCATTCATAATATATATATTATTTCCGTCAATATGTAGAATACAAAATAAACATTACGTCACGACATAATATCCTGTCAGGGGTGTTCAGGCGCGGATTCAGCATTGCGTTCAGCGGGGGGGCAATTTCAGAAAATCTGTGCCCCTGAATAACGTATACTATCGATTTAAATCTGTTAGTAATGTAATACCAGTGGCGATTCCTGACCCTCTATTATGTATCTTTAGTTGCCCTGGACTGGGTGCCTATCATCAAAGAAACTTAGTCTATGCTATCATCAAAAACATAGATAAAAACTGAACTTTCAAAATTGCCTTTACTGGGGTATTGAACTATTTACGAACTGTGTCGTCACTTTAAGTGCGAATATATCCTTAGACAATCCGAATTCGATAGTATATATAATATATATTGTTTTTGATGATAGGCACCCAGCCCAGTTAGCAACTAAAGATTAATAATAAGCCCGCTGGTGTCTATGGATTGGCTCGAGGCTAAGGTTACATTTTTTTTTCAATAAAAAAAAACGAGATACGGGTTATGAAGTCTTTATTTTTTGAAAAGTAGAATTAATGACTAAACTGTGTAATTTGAGAACACCCCTACTCGGGGATTTATGTCGTGACGATATATGAAGATGATGATCCACTCCGATCGTTTTCGGTCATGGCGACCACTTCGACTCCAAGGCGGTACGCCAGGGCCACAGCTTCAGGCTTCTGGCGGCGCTTCTTGCTGCGGTTTTTGCGACAGGCTTTGCTCTGCCACGACACCCATCGGCGCCTTCGAGCGCATCGGATGTATAGCGCGCTCGCTCGCTCAAAGCGCTTGACACTAGGTTCGTCCTGTGCGCTCGATCACTGTTCAACAGCCCGCCTCCCCGCAAACCGCCGTCGAGAAAGCGCAAGTCACTCGAAGCCGGACAAGACGCGCGAGCGGCGACCCATGGCCGGCTCTATACAACTTCATAGCCTGAAGCTGTGGCCGAGGGGGTACGCGCTGCCGCTGGTGCGTCCGAAGATTGCTAATGTAGTCGATCTTCCTAGATATAGACGATGTGTAGACAATGTTTACAGCTAATGTCAAGCAGACAAATCTGGTTTTTAAAAACCAATTGATATTGTTGATAATATTTTGTTTGCTTCCAAGCTCCAAGTTTAATAAAACATTTGTTCTGTCCAGATAAACTTCCAAGACCACACAAAGATTATCCTTTGCCCGCTGATGCAAGCTGTCACCTACATAGACGTCGATAAGAACTTCAGAACATTCCGATTCTCCACCATAGAGGAACACGGCTGCGACAAGAAGCTCTACACTAACCTCACATACGCGCTAGAAAAACTAAACAGTGTAATTGCAAATAAGCTAGCATAGCCTTCATAATGACAACTATATAGTATGTAATTTATTAAATGAAGTCGACATTTTGTCCTGACTGTATAGGACATCAATATATGTCCCAAGTGAATTTAAAAGTGTTGCATTAACGTTCTATATAGACACGTTATCACTTTTTATTTAATTAATCCTAATTTTAGTATAATATACCATTTTATTTTTTAAATTGTGATAAGTTCTTTTCTCTTTGTAATTCCATGATTTTTCTGATATTCCATTGAAAACACGTGCATTTTATTATTTTAGATGCGAGTACTTCTCAATTTATTTATTTATTTCATGATTAATTCTTCAATGTATATGTTGTGTCTTCGGCTTGCAATCAGTATATTAACCTTCAATTATATTCTATTGCTCACAACTAAAATACCACATTACATACATAATGGCTTAAAAATATTTTGACAGTAAAGGTGTATGCAATAATGCAACTTGTTAGAACTTTATTATCGTTTGACAAGTTTACTACGTAAATGTTTTGTTCAGCTTTGTTCTTTCTTGTAGCCTAGTTTTATTAGCAGAAAAGCACCAAGACTGAAGATTGTGTTGTGGTGTCGAGTGAACGTGTCTATCCGTTTATGAAAATTTCGAACATTTTATTTAGTTTTATAATTATATTTTTGTAATGGAGTTTGTTTCCGTGCTTCAGTAACATCGGAAGATTAAAATTGGCGCTCAGTACAACCAAGCAGGAAATTTTGTTATTTCGGAGATAAAATCATAAAGAATGCACTCTTAGGTAAATTCAGTATTATAATAAATTCGATGCTGTTGAAGCACTGTCAATTTATAAACTTTCAAAATATCTCAGAGGTTTGTTACACCTTGATTTTACCTCTTCTAATAAACGATTTGACAATAAAGTTGCTAAAAATTAAACACTGCTTTTTATTCACTATTTCATATTTTATTTTGTCATACCATGCCTATTCAGAGAACCTGCCGGGAAAAATATAAATAATTTACTGTAGTGAATAATAAATAAAAATTTATACTTTAACATAACTTATGATATAAGTATCACAAAACACTTCATTGGGCAATATTAAATAGGACATTAATTGGAATGAGTTTTGTACAATAAATTGAGTTTTGAATATAATGAAGACAGACCTGTCACATGAATTAAATAAAACCGAAAATGTATAAAAAGTTCTAAATCCTCAACTTGACAACTTTTCATCTGTGAGCGAGTCCGCGGACTGCTCGGACTTTTTTGGATTTCGGGCTTAGTCTGTTCAGTCCGTTAGTCCCTTGTGTTTAACGAACCTATTATGGATGGTTTTATGCAAGTACAGCATGAAAAAATAATGTTAT
The DNA here is from genome assembly GCA_934047225.1 of Ypsolopha sequella. NCBI lineage: Eukaryota > Metazoa > Arthropoda > Insecta > Lepidoptera > Ypsolophidae > Ypsolopha > Ypsolopha sequella. The sequence continues at coordinate 21,697,736 of OW203987.1, forward strand.
TCGACGGATGTGATACGACTCTATTGTAGTTGAAATATTAAATTGTAATACTGTATTTATTGCATGAGTCTCTTGAAGTAATTTAACGGACTTTTTGAACTTTATGGCTAGTCCCTCAGAACATTTAAATAGATTCTGTGGCTAGTGCACTCAGTCCGCTTGAGTTGAGGATTAAAAGTCAAGAGTTCTTTTTAAACAGACCAACTTCGGGCTTTTAGTCCATGTGACAGCTCTGAATGAAGGCCCAACCCAAGGACATACCCAGTGGCGGGTTCATAAACTATGGGTCACGACACGGGTTCTAATGCCATCTCTGTCCCATATGTTGAATATTGTATACGCTATTCTGCTGTCAGTGTTGAAACCTGATGAAACTGTCAATTTATGAACGGCTATCAGGGGGGAGGTCCAGACCCAGACCCTGGAAAATGTTATAAATATGTTGCAGATGATATGATCATACCTGTTGCCGAAAGTAATGCAATGATAATCAGGCTAATTTAGGCATTTTACATAACGAAGCTATTTTGTAAAATAGCTGATTCTACAATTCAACATCGAGAGATACAACACACTAAGGCAAAATAAATACAGGACCAAAAATGCCTTTTTGTCTGTGTTTATACTGTAAAACATATATTTGTGAAAATTCATTTGCATTTTAATCCCCTTATGTGTCTGCGCAATAGTTTAATCATTTGCCTAGACCTGGACCCCCACCGTCAATATATCCTGAGTATGTGCCAACTATTCAACCTATTGTTTCAGTTCTGTAACAATTGATTTACTGAGCAATTCCACAATCTAGTCTTGTGACGGAAAACTTAAAAAAGTACAAAATTGCTTTTCAGCACTATTGCATATGACTAGCTCCTACTACTGGTTATAATTCTGAGTGTATATGCTGATGTGGTAAGGGGTCACTTGGGTGCACAAAAAGACCCTCCTTTGCTTGCCAGTCTGTGTATGCACCATACTGTGAGTTGACTCCAACAATTTCTCCCTGACCACTGATTGGTCTTCCAAATGTGCGACCTGAGCCAGCCAAGAATCTGTCAAAAAGAAAAACAACTTCATTGCACAGTCTACTATTATTAACAATGATTATAATATAAGCAAATTCGATAAATTGTTAGAGGACTAGCAGATGACCTTGTTTCTTGTTTCTCTAGATCCTGTGGGAAATTCCTAAATTACCTTAGCAGAGGTCTACTTTACACAAGAAAACTATCAACAAATTTCATGTTCCAAAGTCCAATCGTTTGGTCTACGCATTGATAGATCAGTCAGTGAGGGTATTCTTTCATATACCATTACAAAAAACAGTCAGCAGTGAACATTTTTTGTGTAATAAAATAAGTCATAAGATTTGGAAGAATAGAATTGACTTACGCTCCAGTATCCATGTGTTGGAACTTGACAGGTGTGTCTCGTCGCCAGTAGTCATTGTTACAGACCACAGTCCAGTGATCCCCACTGTCACCTTCACCATCCTCATCCCCGTAACAGGACACCTCCTGGTTGCCTGACAGAGGGGATGAAAAGTAGTGGGAGTGCAAGTTCTTCTTGGTGGATGCATGTTGCAGGCGAATGTTGCTGTTGCATTTTATTGGTGCTCTGAAATGGTCCATTAAGTAATTATAATAAATACTTTGGTTGAATTAAGTACAAAAATCAATGAATGGCTACCTTACCCTCTATTACAAGTCTCGCCTATTGCAGAGCGGATAAGCCAGTGGCTGTTACTGTCGTCAGAAGTGTCGACGGCTGTCACGGACTGCTGGCCCGAACCTGAGCCGTACTTCACATCATGGGAATGCAGCCGCAATCGAAGATCTGTGTTCATCAGCTTCAATATCGTACCACAAGTCACGAACTCTGCTCTTGAAGCTGTAAATTATGAAATATGATATGAAAAACCTGACTTGCGGCAATGTTTTCTTTTAGATTTCAGGTAGCTATCCTCCCATTACAAAAGGCCACGTACTTCTGAAAGCGTGTGACTGGGTAACTGATTTATGCTTGCGAATTTATTTTTAATGTAAATTAAAGTACAAACCTTCAGATACCTGAGCGGTCCATAATGTTAAAACAATAGCTATGGGAAAAACGCTGTATATTTCGTGAAAAAATTTCGGGAAATTCATATTTTTCACTTTATAAATCTACCTTTTCGCATGACAATTTGACAACTGACTGACTGACCAGGGCTGCCAGATCCAATTAACCCTGCGGTCCGTAATAGAATTACAATGGATCATAAGCCATTCACTTCATACTTTCGTCAGAGAATATAAAGTATTACTACGTAAAGAAGCGACACTCACCTCCCCGCGCGAATTTAACGTCCCCCGCGGTCCCCCGCAAGTTAGTGGAAATCTGGAGTCAGGCAGAGCTCGATTACCACTCGTTTGCTGCGCGCGTGTTTTGTTACAAAGTTTTATCACGATGCTGATTTTTAATCAGTATGGTGCGTTATTGCAGTGTTTATGGATGCCTGGAAAACTTTTTTTCAAAAATTAGAATTGCGTGATTAAACCTTACAATTTCGTTCAGTAACGCATTTGGAACAATAAAATCAGTATTTATAACTTTCCATGTTTTGACAAGTTTTAATTTTTTTTCCAAAATTTATGTTTGAGTAGTTGTTAATTATATGATGATCATTTATGCATACGAAACTATATAGGTACTTACTAAGCTTAGGCATACTATATATATATATATATATATATATATATATATATGCTGGCCTCTTAATCTTGAGATTAAGGTTCGATTAAGGCTCACCACCCATCACGTTGGGACGTAATATTTGCAGGTGAAACGCGGGTTTACCGAGTGTGGGTGGACTGTGACTTGCATTTCAAAGTTCACACTCGGAACACATTCGACAACCCCCGGGGCATTCAGGTCGTAACGATTTATATACATATATAAGGTTAAATAACATTATTTGGCGAAACTCAAAACAAAGGTAGTACTAGTCTATATGGACAACTGTTTGTATGGGAGCTAAGCGAAATTCTTAACTTTTTTTCACTTCCTCCTGTACAAATTGCTCCGATCAGCTGACTCGTCCAGTATGGAAAGGTGAAAACGAATTTTAAGAATTTTTCACTATCCTATTAAAAAAAGTTATTCATATGGACATGTTCTACATATGTTTCAAATTTCGCCAACTAATTGAATTTAACCTTGTATATATATATATATATATACATATATTTTTTTAATACTGATTAATCCACAGGGAACCAGAAATTGGACTACGCTAAAATTTAGGAAGAGAATCACATAAGTTGCTGACTTATATTGTGTCCCTCTCGGGCGACGACGCTCACACGATTGCTGCCAGCCCTAGACTAGCTCACGCACACACACAAGCGTGTGCGGACAAGCCAGACGCGCGCGTGAGAGTGTAGGTAAATAACTTGAGCCTTGACTATGAAGTGACGGGGGTGTGCTTTCGTAATCGATTTTAGCGAAATAATTCTATTTCGGAACGCAGGGTGAGTATTGCGCACTAACTCCGCTGTAAAAAGGCGCTAGATTCCGCTAAACATAATTTCTATAAAAAGCGCTAGAAGAAGCGCTACTTTTATGTTGTATATTGGTGGCCATATTGATAAGCTGATTGTAATTGATTGGCTTTTTAAAAAAATACGTCATTTATAGCGCCGTAAAGAATTTTTAAAAGAAGATAAAGTCATTTATACTAAATTAAATCAATGCAAGTAGAATTATCATCACTGAAACAAAACTCATTTCAAAATAGCGCTAGATTTCCCAAAATTATTCCAAAAAAGTGCTAAAATAATGAAACACAACTCATTCCGAAATAGCGCAAAATTTTCCGCTAGGCGCTAAAAACTAATTTTGAGCGCTAAGTGGTCAAAAAAGCGTTAGATCTGGCGCAAAATGTGCTGATCTGTCAGCACTGTGACTGACTGACCCAGCATTGCCAACTCTAAAAAATGGTTTACGTAAAACGAAGTGGTTATATTGGTGTCGATTCGGCTAAACACAACTTAACTAATTTGACAGGACTAACCTTATTTTAAGCGTTCTGTCTTTGTCTTTTCGATACGGAAAGAAAAAGACAGAAGGCTCAAATTAAGTTTAGTTCTGTGAAATAAGTTTAGTCGTGTTGCGCCGAATCGACACAGTTGGCTCCTGAATCTCAGTATTAACTTTTTGGGAGCCAGTTGCTTTACAACAATGAGCGGTTTTCCAGACTGAACTTGATCAAGCTTTCAGAAGTAAACACAGATGGCGTTACCCTGCTTTCAAGTGTCAAAAAGCAAAGATTATTTTTTAATCTGTGGGCAGCAAGATAAAAATTGTCAATTCAATTGTTAAATCCAACAATGTTGTTTTCTATCTATATTACTTACGTTAATAGCTTGGTATTTCATTCAACTTTCAACATGGTCAGCCCATGCGTTGTAGCTAATTGTAAAAATTTAGGAACACACAGTTTAACTAATTACGGAAAGAACAATGGATCTTAGCAATAATACATTTGACGCATGGATTGACCATAAAAAATAAAGAAGCAAAGAAGAAGTCTCAAAATCAAAAGAATCCAGTGTTGCCAGGAAAACTTTTTTGACACTTTTAGTACAGGCTGCGCCATCTATTGTGTCGTTCGGTACTACTTTTTCTTTTTTAATTTGACTTTGAAAACCCCTCATTGTGACTTTGTGTATGAAAATAAATACTTTTTATGTTTATGCTTATGTTATGTAGTTGTCTTTGGGTTTACGGCTAAAAACTGGTGTAAATTTAATTACTGTGTTAAATTAGGAAAAATAAAACATGCATTACATATCATAAAAAATCAGTCTGAATTTGACAAAATAACTAGGTACCTGGTACCTCATTATTATCATATTTTAGTACCTAGATATTTAGTATTTTCCTTAGAGCATAATAATATAGGTACCAGGTATTTTGCCTTGATGTCGAGAGTTTCTTCTTCCTACACCGAGGCAGTTTCCATGGAGTATGGTCAGAAAAATACGGCAATAAATTAGATTTTTATTTTATTTGTTATCTGGTAGCAAAGTATATCCTTAGTCTACGATACTAGAATAAAGAAAGTAAGGGTACGGTCATCAGATCCATAGACTCAGGATAGCGGATATCCTAACCCTGCGGTCCGTAATAGAATTACAATGGATCATAAGCCATTCACTTCATACTTTCATAATCGATTTTAGCGATATAATTCTATTTCGGAACGCAGGGTCTGTCTATGATTCTGTGGTTATTTTTTTTAAACTTCATTCATTCATTTGATTCATTCATTCATAATTCATATTCATGTTTGGATATTTGTTTGTAAATTCAGTAAATTGCGAATTTATTTTATTTGTACTCTAAATATTGTCATTTATGTAAAATATTGTCTTTGTATGAAATTGCTGGGATCTAGAATTTTAGCTAGAGATGGCAGCTGTTCTGAAGAAAAGGGCTTTAGCGGAATACAACAAAACATTTCAGGTTTTCCTTCATAACCTCGTAACTCTCTAAAAACAACTGAATTTATTTATCTTACCAACGATTCCAAACATTCACCGCATTAAAACTTTTTTTGCAGGATGGTCCCTCATCGAAAAAACTGCATTTGGCAAAGAAACCACTGATAGGTAGTTCAGCAGCTGCTTTCGTTGGTCTCTTGGAGAAGTGTAAGTCAAGTGAAGAAGCTCTGCAGCTCCTCCTACGTATCTCCGACTGCCTGCAGTTTCAGGAGTCTGACGTGGAAGAGGCCATCAAGAAGTTGTCAGAACACTTCCAGTCCGAGGAAGAAGCGGTGGTGCGAGTAAAGATCCTGTGGTTATTCTGTGACATTGGACTGGAGTGCCCGGGTGCAAACCTGAATAATCTCCTAGATGAGACAATACATCTGATTAAGAATGAAACATCTCATAAGGTAAATTTATGAATGTTGCACAATAATATGTCAACTTTTTTTGTAATCATGAATTTAATACCATTCTGACAAGATCTCTTATGCCTTCTAAGTAAACAATTTCTGGGTTGGTTTTAGAATCCAGCCGCAGTCTTTGAGGGATGGTAAATAGCGGGGAGGAGAGCTACCCCCTAGTATCATCTCCCTGCCAGAAAATGTTTGGTTCTCTAGAAATACTAATTTGAAATTTCTTGAAACTTGGGCTTAAAATCGTGGTTTTCATCAATACAACATGTAATTTCAGTGAAGGAGGGCTATCTTTTGGTACTCTCCCTCCACAGAGAGTCTGTTTTAAAGTCAAATATGCCCACCTCAACACTACGCAAAAGTAAAAAATAGGTGTGACAACAACCGCAGCGAAAAGAGAAGGAGCAAATTATGTTTACATGTAAATAACTTTGGGCAGGCGACCCCTTCTGTTTTAAAAGAATTCATGGCCAGTCAAATCATGATTTGGCTACGACTTATGACATATTATTATTATTTAATAACCAGAGGCTTCATGGAAAATATCAATGTTTATTACATCATGACCAGGATCTTAGAATCAGGTGTCTAATTATGTTGATTATGTATAAGACGAAAATGTGGTGGTGAGCGTGGTACCAGGGGGTGGACCCCTTGTCCCCCCTTACCTCGCTGATGATAATGATGTTGAGGGGGGACACCTGCTGGGCACAGGCGGATGGTCGGCTCTCCATTTGGACCTAGTCCATCCAATTCCCAATGTTTGGAGCTTTGGTATCCTATTGCCCCAAGGGCGTACCCTCCTCAAATCTTCCACTTCTTTTTGCAAAACTTAGTATATCTGAGCACTCGAGATACTTGAGATCTTCCTCTTTGATTCGGTCATCACCAAGTATCTCCCATCTTAGGCTAGAATATATAAACCACCTAAGTAGTGCTTACTCGTTTCCTTCTCGCCTCATTGTGGGCACAAGGGACCTCCTGTATCTTCATTATTGACAGATGTCTATTCAGCCTACAGTGGCCAGTTAGAATACCTACCGATATACCTAGTCTGACTGCTTAGGTTAAGAATATACCTTATTTTTTTGTAAACAATAGTTGAGAGAAACAATCTTCGACTGACAGCAGCCCTCAGTGTTCCTCCTTTCATCTACTGATTCTTCTGATGCCAGGTGGCTCATTTTCTTGTTATTGACGTTTGCGGGAATAGGAATTCTAGATTCAGAACCTGTCCCTGGACCTTCTCTGGCCAATTTGTCTGCTTTTACCTTCAATGCCTTGATGTCTTGGGAACCAGGCTACTATTATTTTGGTTTTTTCACCTAGCTTATTGAGTGTAGTTTTACACTCTCTTATGGTGCTGCTTGGCTGTCTGAAGAATAAATAATGACCTTTTCTCTTTTATATCTGGCCTTGAAAGTACCATACTGGCGCATTCCATAATGGCAAATGGTAAGGTTTAAGATATTTATTTCTCAAAAATAATACAATTCACTTACATGAGTTTTTTAGTTCAATTTTTATTTTTGTTTGAATTGTATAGCGAATTGGTGTTAACTGTAATGCTGTACAATTTATTGAAATAAATAAATAAATAAATGAGAAACAATAAATTATCACAATTACAATTATTAACTTTATCACATAATCCTTAAAAAGTTAGATTAGCTTTACTAGGAATGCACTGTTATGTAGGATTGTGTTTACAGAGAGTTGATAGGATGAATATTGTAAGTAGGTTTCTACTAATGTTTTTGCCTGAAATTCTGTAGCTAAGGTACCTAGTGGGTAGGATGCGCTTCTTTCTTCGTCTTCAGGTATATAGAAACCAGCTCCTGCTAGTCCTGTTACCTTGTACCGCCCTGCTTCCTCACCCATCAAAGCCTGTAGCTGGATTCTAAGTAAATCCCTAACAATTTATTTTCTTTTATCTAATATGTATAGAAGAAGAACATGTAAAATTGAACTGCTTTAAATTTCAATTTTCTTTTGCTAGGTTATAGCTCAAGGCATTACCACACTCCTCAAACTTGGCAGTAAACTGAGTGAAGACAAGATCCTCTCCATGCGCCTGGTAACTGTAGCTAAGGAGAATCTAAAAGACACCAGCCACACGGTCAAGTGTAAATGTCTGCAGCTCATCAGTGAGTTATACCCAATTGTGCTGGAGGGAGACAGGACGTTGGAGACCATAGCTGAGGCTGACACTGTGGTGAAATTGCTGGGGGATTATACAAATGCTGATGTAAGATTTTGTAGTAGGTTTATGATAATGTTAGAGCAGCAGTAGCTCAGGCGATAGAATGCTGGACCCTCAATCTTGAGACCCAGGTTCGATCCCCGGTCGGGTATGCACCAATAAGTTTTTTCGGAATTTATGTGCATAGTCTTTGCATTACCTAATACTTTCCACTTGCTGAATGGTGAAGAAAAACATCATGAGGAAACCTGCATGCCCTAAAAACTGTACTCTCAGCACCCATCATATTGGGACGTAGTAATTGTCTATGAAACGTGGGTGTAACGAGTTTTGACTGACTTTCATTTCACAGTTCACCTCTGATACCCTGTCAGTACTGTTTAAAAAAGGCCAGATAAAGCTATGCTGTCTGCATTTACGGTTGAAGGTTGATGGTGCATTAATTTGTATTTGAGGTGATATTAGAAAGCAATAATCAAAAGCCAACCCTAAAGGTTTATGTAGTATTACTATTTTGCTTGTGTTTTGACCTGCGCTAATATAAGGATTTCCATGTCCCCAAGGAACTATCTGTCCCTAGACTACATCTAGTTAATTATAACTTGACAAAATCAAAGAGCTGTGAAGTTTGTTCCTTTCGAAAATAGGTTTTAGGAACATTCGTAGAAAATTATTTAGGAAAAGTGGACATTTTACAAATATAAAAATAATTTTCCTGCAATTCAATACTCTCAATGGATATACTTCGATTTATTAAAAGAAGCGAAAGATTTGAGGAGGGAACGCCCCTGGGACATTAGGATACTAATGCTCCAAACAATGGGAATTGGATGGAATAGCTCCAAATGGAGAGCTGATCATCCTTCTGTGTCCAGCCGGCGTCACACCACACCTCAACATATTCATCATCAAGCCTTTGAATCCCTGGGCCGCGTTCATAAATTAGGGGTCGCGGTACGGGTTCTAATGGCATCTCTGTCGCACGCGTATAAAATTGTATATGCTATCCTGCTGTCAGTTTTTGAACCTGATGAAAGTGTTAATTTATGAACGGCTATCCGTTGTAGGACTTTAATAAAGTAAATTGTAACCATTATCAAAACATTCCAGGATGCTCGAGTCCGTTCCGAAGCCTTCCAATCCCTTCTGACACTCCATGAGCGGGGGCAAATTCTCAGCGCATCACTGTATGACTGCGTGTGCCCGGCGCTCACTGACGACTACGAGATTGTGAGGGAAGTGGCTCTGAAGCTGGTCTGGTTGCTGGGGAATAAGTACCCGGAAAAGTATGTTGAATCAGAGCTTTTATCCTTCGTCTCGTAATGTTGTAATAACGTTGAAATTGACCACTTTGTTTTTTTTTTCTGTAAGCAGCCATTTAAACAGTGAATGATAATATGAACTAATACCTAATCACGATCCCAAATAGAAAGGAATGATAAATCTAATCTCGTTTTTGCCTCAACTGCCAGAGTAATTGATACTCTTTCATTTCAGCACGATAACCCTGTCAGATGACGAAACCACCATGCGGCTGGTCGACGACGCCTTCATCCGCATCTGCTCCGCGGTCAATGACCTCTCGCTACATGTCAGAGCGTTGTCCTGCACGCTGCTAGGCACAACCAGGCTCGTCTCTGACAGGTTCCTACTGCAGACCTTGGATAAACAACTAATGAGTAATATGAAGGTAAATTTTAAGTAATCACCAAGTTATAATCACCTATTTTGATGAATCTTTGAAAACTTACACTGAGGTGCCCCCGATTGGCCTCTTTTTTTCCGAACGATTTGAAAATCGTTTCGAGGAATAGCTTTCCTTATGGCGTCGTCCTAATTGGCCATCGCTCGCACGATCACGCGATGCGATTGTCGCACTGCTCACACGATCGTGCCATCAAACATACTGACTGACCACTGAATGTCCAAATCGCAGATCGCGATTACGCGCTAGCGTTTCTTAGCAGTTTTCATCGCACAAAGAAATCGCATCGCATGCAGCGCCAATTAGGACGACGCCTAACCGTTTCTAGTAGACAGATATTAAAACAAGCCTGCATCTCCTTTATAAAATGAAAAGACGTGATGTCTTTCATTTGTACTTCAGTGACGTCATCACCGCACATTACGAAAATAGTAGGTTGTAATACGAGTGCATAAAACGAGCCATATTACCCGAGATATTTAGCTGCTTGAGAAATAACTTTTTTGTTGCCACTGTATTTCTGCCACGGTTTGTGCAATTTGCAAGGATTGTGGATTGTGACTTGCATTTCACAGTCCCCCTCGAAGATTCCTGTTGTCGCGATTATCATTATTAACCTGGGTTAAAGGTATGTAATGAACACTGAGTATTCTCTCATCATGGTATTGCGACAGAATGGGTAAATCTTAATCAAGGAAATCATTGTCAGTTACAGCCATACACTCTGGCTGTGTCTTTTGAGTCATTTACGTCTTGTGTAAGAGCCACGGTAAGTGGTACGAAGCATTCTTAATAATAATCATTGCCCAGTTAATTTGGGTTTAGTTAATGGAGCCACTGGCTACTGTGGTACGACCAGATCTTAGTCGTTTTGGTACTCCCATTAACTCGACGGTCATCACAACGACCTGCTTCGTTTTCTTACTCTTACGGGTAATTCCCCTCGTAGGGCCTGCCTCCATCCCCTTGCCCATTACCGAACCTTCACCTTATGACTCTCTGATAGGGCATTAACTTTTACCCTATCCTGATCAGCTATTACCTCTTAGCTGACTATGTTCTTATCAGCTGTTAACTACTAGCCGAATTTGTCTGTTTATCATACTATATCACACGGGTACGGGACAAGTAAATTGGACTTACCAACAATACTGTAGGCGATCAGCGTGCCAGGAATACTCTCCGCTCGATTCCACCGCGCGCCTTTTTTCTTACCACCTCGTCCCGCCATCTTATCTTTTTCTCCCTTACCACAGACAATCATATTCATTTTTCTTAATATTGCCATACTAATAAATAAATACAGAAGGCAACAAAACATAAGATTTCACTCACCTTTCTTAGTATAATGAAGTAATCGCGGTAATCCGCGACACTCCCCAACGAGAGAGAGAAGCTGATGCCTCTCCTCATAATAGACGAGTGAACAATTGGCGCGTCCATTCAGCGATTTGTTCCCTCGCTCGAATGGCCGCTCTTCTTTTTAGTCTTACGTCTGGGCTTGGAGGCATTTCTTCATCTCTCGTATAGTGTTGTTCTTGTCTTAAATCATTATCTTCAACCTGGGACCAGGCATTATCAGTACAGTGTGCAGAGGGTGATTCTATTACTAAATCTTTTAATTCTTCAGAAGAGGTATCTTCTAAAGTCTTGTCAGGCTCATCCAACACTGCGTCTGAAGGTAACTCTCCACAGATAGCTGGTTGTAAAGCAACTTCTATCGGGGGTGGTTCGGTTAAACCACTCTCATTTCTTATGCCAACCTCATCTTGTGGTGGTATCTGGGTTTTTCTAGATGTTACTTCTATTAGGTTAAGATCATTCTCCAATGGATACAAATGTGCTATAGAGCGGGTGAACTCTGTGTCTCCCACTTTCACTTTAGCAACCCTACATTCGTTATCTTTCCCCTTCAGTAACGAAGTTATTTTTCCCACCTTCCAGTTTATTCGATTCTTTGAATCATCTTTGATCTGTACTAGATCGCCTATTTCAGGGTTTCTGTCTGATGTTACCCTTTGTTGCTTAATAGAGTGCTTATATCTTTCTCTGAGAGTAAGTAAATATTGTCTAATAAACATTCTCTTGAATTCCTTTAAGATCTTCTGCCCTATTTTCCAGCTCTTTACTAAGTCTATCTTAACATTTGTACCCTGTAAAATTTCCTCTTCTGATGATTCTACTGTCAGACATTTACCTAAAGTCAGAAAATCTACGGGTCTTAATACTGACTCTAGATCTGCACCTACATACGTGAGTGGTCTGGTGTTTACGACCATTTCTACTTCTTTCATAACAGTTTTTAATTTATTATCATTGAGTAAGTGCTTCTCAAGGGTACGTTTCAAGCAGTGTTTCACCAGGGCAACTAGTCTCTCATAGAAACCCCCATGCCAAGGAGCTAACTGGGGAATAAATCTCCAATATATCTTATTTTTGATACTGTATGGGCTAGATAAAACTTCACTTGTTAACTTGAAAGTCTGTGCGTTATCAGACACAATCATATGTGGTAAGCCTCTGGTGGCTATAAACCTCCTAAGGGCTAGTAAGCATTCTTCTGCTGTCAGATTCTCTACTACTTCAAGGTGAATCGCTCGGACAGCTAAACATGTGAAAAGACACACCCACCGCTTCTCTTTACCAGACGTTGTAGCAATGAACAGAGGCCCGAAATAATCGATTCCTGTATACGTGAAAGGTATGCTATAGTTTACCCTCTCTGCAGGTAAAGCTGGAGGGGGTGGCAGCTTGTACGGCCCACCACCATGTCGGACACATTGAGGGCATTTCTTTATAACCTTCTGTACTTGGGCTCTCCCTTGAGGTATCCAGTATCTTTGTCTTATCAAGCTGAGTGTGTGAGACGCGCCGACATGATAGTTAGCTTCATGAGTACGTTTAATCATGTCATTTGTGAATGTTGAGTCTTTGGGTATGAGTGCAGGATACTTCTGTTCATAAGGCCAGTTTGTGTTCATCATTCGCCCACGACACCTTAGAACTCCATTAACGTCCTGGAAAAGTCCCAAATTTCTAGTCAGATGAGTAACTTTTCTTGCAACTTCGTCTGGGAAATGCCGCTCCTGTAATATTTTTATGTTATTTACAGTTTCATCAAGTGTGGGTTCATTTGGAAATTCATCTTTGTATGTGTCATCTTCTGAATCCTGGAAGGTCATGGCATGTAAATCTTCATAGCCTTTCATAACCATCTCTGGGCCGTCTACCGCTTCCAGGGCCTCCCCAACCGAAAGAAAAGCTGTTTGCTCACTAGTTTGCATGTACATGTTTTTAGGCCAGCTATCCTTTTTCTTTTTGAGGAAGTCAGGGCCATTGAACCACAAATTTTTCTTTTGGTGCCACAACTCAGGGCGCGTCGCTAGATCTGCTGGATTGGAGTTGGTGTTTATGTAGCAATTCCTCACCTCTGAATTTTGTTTGATTTCATTCACTCTTCTCAACACAAAGGGTGGCAGCAATTTGTTTGAGCGCATCCAACTTAGCACAATAAGACTGTCAGTCCACAAATATTGTTCTGCTATAGTCAACTCAAGGCTATTTCTCACATATTTTATTAACCTGCTTCCAATGAGGTACCCCAATAGTTCTAATCTAGGTATCTTGAGGTTATCTTTATCCTCTATTGGTGTTATCCTTGCCTTTGACATGATAAAGGCTGTTTTTGCCTTATCTTGGTTATACGAGACTAAGTACACTACTGCTGCATAAAAATTTTGTGAAGCGTCAGTAAAGCAATGGAGGTCATATCTCATTTCATCTTTCTTGATATCAGGGTGCCCGGCATATCTTGGTATTTTTATATCTTTAGTCATGTGTAAGCTGTCACATACAGTGTACCATGTTTTCAGCATATTTTCAGGTAGTTTACTATCCCATTTTATCTTCTGTGTGCATAACTCTTGAAATAGTAGCTTTGCCGGTAAGACCAAAGGTGCAGCAAATCCACAGGGATCATAAACACGGGCTAATGTTTTTAGGACCTCTCTTTTGGTCACAATCTGTTCCTTTTTGAAAATATCTTTTTGTAATTTTAGTTCTAGAGTGTCATCTGTTATGCTCCATATTAGGCCAAGAAGCTTCACGGTTTCCTTTTGCTTAGATCTCTGTTCTTCTGGGATGGCATTTATAAATTCCTGGCTACTAGATGTCCAGTCTCGAATATTCATGGATAATTCACCAAATACTTTCTTAGTTTCTTTGTACAATTCTATGGCTTCACTAACGGATTCAGAATTTGTAACCAAATTGTCTACATAACATCTGTCTGCAATCTTCTTTAACAACTCTTCATTGTTCCTTGACAAATGATACCGGATAGATGCAGTGAGAAGAAAGGGACTCGAAATTACTCCAAATGGTACTCTACAGAACCTTAGGTGTAAGAGATTATCTTCAGTAGGTTCTTTATAAGGATCTTTCACCCATAAGAATCTGGTTACATCTCGGTCCTCTTCTTGTAGGCCCACTTGCAAAAATGCCTTTTCAACATCACCAGCAATGCCAATCTTTCCAGTTCGAAATTTGAGAAGTAGTCCAGTCAAATCTTCAAGCAATGATGGCCCCTTATACATGGCTTCATTAAGACTTTTATTACCTTTAATCTTTGCACTCGCGTCATAGACAATTCTTCCTCTTTTACCTTCCTGTTTGACGAAGTGGTGAGGTAAATAGTGAACAGGTGGTTTTGTTTGTTGTCTATTTTCCTTCAATAGTTGCTGTGGATCTACACTCTCAATTATGCCAGAGTTAAGTTGTTCTTTTAGAATCTCTTCATAATCTTGCAATGTGTCTTCATCGAGTCTGCGCAGCAAACTCTTTAACCTTCCATATGCAAGTCCAAAATTTGTAGGTATGTCTGGTGGACTTTGTACCCATGGCCACTTAACAAAATACCTGTTATTTCTATATTCAACGGTTTCATTGAAGTGTTTAACTGCTTCTTCTTGTTGTGTGGCCTTCGCAGAGTCTGTAATTCCAATGCTTTCTAAGGTCCAAAGGAATTTCATGTCAATATTCCTAAGAGGAAGATCTGGTTCTGTAAAATAAGAACATTCTATATTGTGACACTGGCAATATGTGATCACAGATAAAGTGTTTTGATCATTTTTGGACATTGTACTTCCAGAGACAATCCAGCCAAAGTCTGTATCTATGAGGTATAAATTGTTTTGCAAACATACTTGTTTATTTCGTATAAAGGAAAAGTAGTAATCGTTTCCAATGAGCAAGTCAACTCTTTCTCCAACACTACTGTCATCTGCTGTGACATCAATATGAGCCGGTATTGTAATATTTGGAATAGGAAGCCTGTCTGTTATATGTGGTACAATATTGGCTCGGATAGTTTTTTCCATATTGCGTTTGGTTATAAATTTTACTTCGACTGAAGGACTGTACACTTCTTTTGGCTCATTGGAACCGAATGTATAAATTAAAAGCAAGTCTTCTTTGTCAGGGATGAGGTTAAGTTGCTTAGCTAACCTGGATGTTATGTAGCTTCTCTGGGATCCACAGTCCAAGAGCAGGCGGCATTGTTGGGAGCTATTATTACATGGAACCCTTACTGTCGCTGTCAGCTACTGCAGCCACAGTAAATTTATTAGGGCACAAAGCTCTATTATGCATCTTCTTACAGTGAGCACATTTTTTCTTTAGTTGGCAAACCTTTGTATTGTGACCTTTACGAAAACAGTTATAGCACCGTCCTGCTAATTTAATTTTTCTCTCACCGAGTGTGCTGACTTTATTACAGACATCATTGTAATGTTCTCCTTCGCAGAAAATGCATGTTATCTTCGTTCTTTTGGGAGTTGGCCCCTTTGTGAACTCAGCTTTACGTTTTCCTTGCCATTTAAAATTTCCTTTATTCTTTTCCTGCGACATTTTCCAGTTTTTTTTTATTGTCTCTCCTTTCAGTAAATGTATGAAGTGCTGTGGTTGTTCCTTGATCAACATTTATTGTTGTGTCTTTGGTGTATGGCACATCTGCTTCCTCCAAGGCTGATATGACAATGTCCAAACTTTTTAGCACGTTCAACGTACTGTTATCACCACTGAGTCTTAAATTGACCTGATATAGGACGTTCTCAGGAAACTTGTCTAGAACTAAAGCTCTAAATTGATTTCCATTAATGTCTTCACCCAATTCTTTTAAGATCCTCATATTTTTCTCTATTTCATCAATCATTTTTCTGCAATCAGAGGCAGATGTAGAGCACTTTTTCAATTTGAATATAGCGTCATAGTGGCTGTCCACTAATTTGGTTTTATTACCATATTTCTCTATAAGCATTTGCACTGCAATCTTATAGTTCGCATTAGTGGTGCTTATACCACTTAATTTATCCAAAGCTGGTCCTTCTAGACATCCTAATAAATAGGAAAGTTTGTCAGCCTCAGACAAGTTTGATTTGTCTATTGTTTCAAATCGGTCCCAAAATTGATACCAATTTAGTGGGTCACCATTAAAGGAAGGCAGTACAATTTTTGGCAACTTTGAACTACTCGGCTGTGGTGCAGCCTGCTTTGTCCATTGAACTGACTTTTCAATAGCAACAAGTTCAGCAAGTAAGTCGTCTGCCTCAATCTCCTCTTGGACGGTTTCACTAATTAAGTTCTGAGATATATCGGCACTTGATTGTAAATAGCATTTACTTTCAGCTCGCAGCCTCTCACTGTCATTTTTCAACATGTGTTGTAGTTTGCAGATAGTTTGTAAGTCGACTCCTACCGTGTTAGATTGTTGAATTGCTTCCTTAGCTTCGGTCATAGTTTTTAGTAATTTTTCTCGTCTCGCAGTTAGTCGGGTTAGACTAGCCACATCCATCTTAACGTCTCAGTCTCTATTAACGGCTGAACTAGAACGCCTGATGGAGAAATATTTTGACAGCTTGCCGGCGTTTGAGTTTGAAAACCCTTGAATACCTCGAACTGTTTTGTTTGCCCTATTTGTCGTAACCTGTAACCATATTCATGCTATTTTAACCATTCATCTCATCACTGATTACTGCAAATCGTATTTAGTGGAGCTTTGAAATCTCAAAAAAAAGGGATTTTACAAGATCATTTATAGATACATTTTATCTAAGATACACCGATACTTGCCTGACAATTTTATAGATTTATACGAAGGGTTTTCCGCAGTTGGGTATTCAACGTGTAAACTTATTTTCCGTAATGATTCACCACTATCACTAGCAATTTACACAGAATTTTCACTTTTCAACACAAACATGGCGAACTTTCCGCATTTCAGTTTGACGCTTTGACGAAACGAAAACGTGGCAAAATGGCGCTCTGAAAAGTGACCGTAGCCATTTCAGAAAAAAAAGTAAAACCATCGACACACATAAATATATAAATATTTTTTTTTTTGTAATTTTATGGTCTGGTTACAAAGACCTTTTGGCCAGCATTATCCGTATCGGAAAAAAATAGGCCATGTTCAGATTAACTCTGAACCGGTTATAAATAAAACAACGAATGAAATACCTTCTTGGTTTACTTTACTTTATTACATATAATTATTACATATAATTTATATTATATACTTTTATTCTTTAAGATACATTAAATATAAGAATATCAGTTAAGATAGCTACTTTATTCCTTAAATCGTGCACAGACATACAATATCATTAAATATCTGTGCTATCGTGTTTTGAAGAAATAAAAATCATAATCTCTTTGGGCAAAAGAACTAGTATCCAGAGCAACTGAAAAATCTGCCAAATCTGGCGCTTTTAGCAGCTCCTCCACCAATTTCTGTCGCGATTATCATTATTAACCTGGGTTAAAGGTATGTAATGAACACTGAGTATTCTCTCATCATGGTATTGCGACAGAATGGGTAAATCTTAATCAAGGAAATCATTGTCAGTTACAGCCATACACTCTGGCTGTGTCTTTTGAGTCATTTACGTCTTGTGTAAGAGCCACGGTAAGTGGTACGAAGCATTCTTAATAATAATCATTGCCCAGTTAATTTGGGTTTAGTTAATGGAGCCACTGGCTACTGTGGTACGACCAGATCTTAGTCGTTTTGGTACTCCCATTAACTCGACGGTCATCACAACGACCTGCTTCGTTTTCTTACTCTTACGGGTAATTCCCCTCGTAGGGCCTGCCTCCATCCCCTTGCCCATTACCGAACCTTCACCTTATGACTCTCTGATAGGGCATTAACTTTTACCCTATCCTGATCAGCTATTACCTCTTAGCTGACTATGTTCTTATCAGCTGTTAACTACTAGCCGAATTTGTCTGTTTATCATACTATATCACACGGGTACGGGACAAGTAAATTGGACTTACCAACAATACTGTAGGCGATCAGCGTGCCAGGAATACTCTCCGCTCGATTCCACCGCGCGCCTTTTTTCTTACCACCTCGTCCCGCCATCTTATCTTTTTCTCCCTTACCACAGACAATCATATTCATTTTTCTTAATATTGCCATACTAATAAATAAATACAGAAGGCAACAAAACATAAGATTTCACTCACCTTTCTTAGTATAATGAAGTAATCGCGGTAATCCGCGACACCTGTCGTGACGATGTCTGTATTACTAATTGTAGAAGAAGCGCACAGCCCACGAGCGAGGCGCGGAGCTAGTGCGGTCCGGTGCGTGGGCGAGCGGGAGACGGTGGGCGGACGACGCGCCCGGACAGCTGCTCCAACAGGAGAGTGTGCAGCTACTGCCGGGGGGCGCGGCCGGCGCCTTCGTGCACGGACTTGAGGACGAGTTCATGGGTAAGTAGCGCGTGAAAGTTGTTTTCTGGTTTCTGGTTTTTGGAATTTAACTTTACACTATTTTTCTTTGATGTCAAGTGAAATCAAGGTCGGATACAGAGAGGGGAGGGGGGGGGGGGCAGGCGCCTATGGCCAAAACTGTCGGCCTTAGCCAACGCTACACGCATAGTGAGTGTTGTCTTAGTTATAGTTTGTATGGCCATGTGATGAGTTCCCAGTTCGTCTAAATACATATTTTTTAAAACCTTGTTTTTTAGAGTCGGATCCTGAGTTATTTATGTTTTTTGAATCTAATTATATACAGATATACTCTTCTTAAATCCCACTAATATTATAAATGCGAAAATTTGTGTGTGCGTGTGTGTGTGTGAGTTGTTACTTATTCACGCTGAAACAGCTCGACGGATTTGGACGAAATTTAGAGTAGAGATAGCTTATACCCTGAATTAACATATAATTTTTATCCCGAAAAAACTCTTCTTAAATCCCACTAATATTATAAATGCGAAAATTAGGGTGTGTGTGTGTGTGTGTGTGAGTTGTTACTTATTCACGCTGAAGCAGCTCGACGGATTTGGATGAAATTTAGAGTAGAGATAGCTTATACCCTGAATTAACATATCATTTTTATCCCGAAAAAACTCTTCTTAAATCCCACTAATATTATAAATGCGAAAATTAGGGTGTGTGTGTGTGTGTGTGAGTTGTTACTTATTCACGCTGAAGCAGCTCGACGGATTTGGATGAAATTTAGAGTAGAGATAGCTTATACCCTGAATTAACATATAATTTTATCCCGAAAAAAAAACACTGTTCACGTGGGAAAAAAGATGACGTAAAACCGAATATCACGCGGGTGGAACCGCGGGAAAAAGCTAGTGTTTTAAATATTGGAAGCCCAAGTGTCCCCCAAATTGAATTCCTAGATCCGTCCTTCAGTGTAACAGCGTTATATACCGTCGTCGCTGGCGTTCGCTTGCAGTCTTCAGATGTAACAACAGCAACCTTGGTTGTCCAATTTATTTCGTTGTGCGTCCATTACCAGCCCATTGTAAAAGTAATATATGAAACCCCATGCATTAAACACGTAATCTAGACCCACGAAATCCACCAATTTTATATTTTTATAAAATTCATTTGTATTTCTGATGTCAGAGGTCCGCACGGCAGCAGTAGAAGCAGTTTGCCAACTGTCGCTCGAGAACTCGGTGTTCGCGACCACATCGCTGGACTTCCTGGTCGACATGTTCAACGACGAGATAGAAGACGTTCGTCTGAGAGCCATCGACAGTCTTACTAAGATAGCACATCATATTGTGCTGAGGGAAGACCAGCTGGAAACTATACTGAGTGCTCTTGAGGTTTGTAACGCCTTTGAATGTATTACCGGGGCGCAAAAGTCTTGCTGAGTGCAAAATCCTGCTCACAAATCATCGGCGAAGCTTCTGCATTCAAATTGCAGAGATTTTTAATGTTTTAAATCACGAATAAAGGGCCCAAATGAGATCCTTGCAGTAACCCAGTTATTTTTTATATTATTTTACCATGAAGCATATGCTGCCGAAACATGGACGCTGACCAAAGCTCACATCCACAAAGTAAAAGTGAGAGGGCTATGGAGCGAACAATGCTAGGCATATCTCTTGTGGATCGTGTACCGAACCTCGTGATTCGACGAAAGAAATAGAGTCGAAGATGTCGGTAAACGAGTCACGAGACTTAAGTGGAGATAGGTGGGACATCTGTCTAGACGGGAAGACGGACGGTAGACTAGGGCAATAACAGAGTGGCAGCCGAGGCCAGGAAAGTCTTCAGTAGGTAGACAGATGGCCCGATGGCGAGACGATATCGTCAGGGCTGTTGGTGGGCAATGTATGAGGCTGGCGAGAGAACGACGAAAATGGCGTGGAGAAGACAAATGACAGGATTAGTCAAGGGTCTGTAGTGTAGAAGTCTGGAGTGGTGATTGAAACACAGACGTTAAGTTGACATGTTTAATGGTCAACTGCCGAAATAGAGTGATCCCCGTAAACTGTACAATATTCTGTAATATAATTACTTATTCCTAAATAAGCAGCATGCGTCACAATGTTGCAGTCAGTAGCGGCATGTCGCAGTAATGCTATAAAACAATGTGTATACGTAGTTACTATACTTCAAGAGGCCTATGCCCAACAGTGGATGGATGTGGGTTGAATGATGAAGCATACTTTTAGCTATAACCGTTTTACTTTCAGGATTATTCCATGGACGTCAGGGAAGGGCTGCACAGAATGCTCGGGTCGTGTACGGTTGCTTCGAAAACCTGCCTGGAAATGTGCATCGACAAAATACTTGAAAACCTGAAAAGATATCCACAGGTGAGTAACATTATTCGAGTCATAATTTAGAGCTAAGATATAAAATTCCGATGACTGGTCATGCAAACCCCTGTTTACAGCGTAACTCAAAGCTACAGGACTGTTTTATAGGTATAGCGTTGAATTCAATCTACTCTAGAAAGCGGCATAGTTCAAGAGGGGTACAATTTTATGCTTGCCGTCTACACAGTCAGTTTATTAGCGGGTCTGAATTTAGGCTGTATTCCTTTAGGAACATTATGTTGAATTAGCAACATTTTGAAATACCCAAAATGTCGACTTTTTTTTTAATTTTTTACAATGTTGACTTTTCATAAAGTTGAATTCCTATAAAGTTGTTTGGTGTTTGCCTTTGCATGGTGATGATGGTCTCCATGCCGACACGGCTGCGGCGACCGCTGCTGGTATGATGGGCTTCGTTGGCGTGTCCCGATGTGGCTTCCACAAAAAATTTGTACCATTGTATTATACAAAAATATGTTTTCTGTGCAGGACAAACGATCCACATTCCGTTGCGTGCAACGCATGGG
This sequence comes from Ypsolopha sequella, assembly GCA_934047225.1. Classification (NCBI taxonomy): domain Eukaryota; kingdom Metazoa; phylum Arthropoda; class Insecta; order Lepidoptera; family Ypsolophidae; genus Ypsolopha; species Ypsolopha sequella. The sequence continues at coordinate 21,719,256 of OW203987.1, forward strand.
TAGTTCTCACGCATCACTAGTGCTGCCCCTAGCGGCGCGGCTGTTAGCGGTGCATCCCTTCTTCGACATGCCCGAGCCTGACGTGGAGGACCCAGCCTGTATCCTTTTTATATTTACAAGTTCATGGTCGGTCAAAATGTCCCGTTTACTTGCTTATAGTAGACCCCGCTGACTTAAGAGGCGTTGTTACGCGCAAACCTTATGGAGGTTTAACCTTAACAGACGTCATGACGCGACCAACTCAGTTGTAGGCGTGGCCAAATGTCATGCTGTTTCATTTCGCTATAAGGTGCACGCTTCATGAAACTTGCGAGGACAATACAATCGTGCCGATTTCGTCGCGGGTGCAAAATTGAAAACTTGTTTCAAGAGAAGACTGTGGACGTTCTCAAACATTATTTTTAATTATTATTAATCTATATAACGTTTTTGATGTTTGACTCGCATTATTTAGTTTATTTTATCTAAAACAATAAAAGTACATTCGGCTACTCTTTTGGTAAAAAACCGTCAAATTTACGTATTTTAGGGTTTTGTTGTTAAGATATCACTAAAATTTCACGATTTTTAGTTCGACTTAAACATGGATCTAGATTATGTTAATGGACTCAGCCTAAAACATAATAACATTCCATAGACACTTTACAATTTTGTGACAGCGTTTTCTGACAGCAACTTTCTGTGCGAGTGCCCTTCATACTAGGTGTCATTGACGCTTTTCGTCAGACATGGTAGTGAGCAAGCGCAAGCCTATTGGAAATTTAAAAAAAAGTTACATTGTATCGAAACAACAGTCAGTTTCTTCAGGGAGGGTCTGCTGAGATGCTATTTATCCATGACTAGCGGACGCCTTGCGGCGTTGCTTGCGTGGATCCCGTTTGCGAGGCAATTTTCTAAAATCCCTTTTTAGTGCATGTCTACATCATACAAGGAACCTACAGTCCAAATTTCATGTTCCTATACTCTATTTTAATATGGCAAATAATGTTTGTAAACAACTTTGTAACCTAAGTGATGAAATATGATGTAAGAAAGCATTTTTATATAAATTTTGGTTTAAACTAATAAAAGTGAACTCACGTACATTAATATGTTTAATTGTGCAGCAAATTTGCAGTTGAACATATATTCCATCACTTTTAAGTTATAAAGTTGTTTACAAACATTATTTGCCCTATTAAAATAGAGTATAGGTCCAGCCGTTGCCGGCCTTTTATAAAACAGACTGGTGACGGGCAGCGGCGTCACTGGTACGAGGGTTTCGGCCCCGCGCTCACCAACCTGCCTGCCCAGCGTGTGTAAGTACGGGCATTTCTTACAGGAGGACCGCCGGGAGTGGCAAAGTCCTGGAAAGGCTTATGTCCAGCAGTGGACGAACTCGGCTGATGGATGAATAGATATCGTCACGGCATGAATTCCCGAGGGGGTGTCAGAGGTGTTCCGAGTGTGAACTGTGAAGTGTAAGTCACAATCGACACTCGGTAAACCGTAAAGGCGAAATCTTGAAAAGGCCTATGTCCAGCAGTGGATGAAGACAGGCTGATGGATGGATGGATGGAGGTCTAGCCGTTTGGTCTGGCTGTTGATAGATTAGTCAGGCAGGGTATTCGTTTATATATTAATATACGAGTAATTATAACATATCGTCACGGTTACGGTACGTCACGGTACCACGTTATCAGGTGGTAGAGCTGATGCCGGGCTCGACTGTGGAGGTACCACCATCTTACTTGGAGATCCCCTCGAAGTAATTCGGGGGAGAGTAAGAGGACAGCTCACAGGCAAAAAACTAAGAGGCCCACCATGCCTGGGACCGATGGATGGCGGTATATCCATCCCTAATAGCCGGGCCTTATATGGAACAGACTGGTGACGGGCAGCGGCGTCACTGGTGCGAGGGTTCCGGCACCGCGCTCACCAACCCGCCTGCCCAGCGTGTGTGAGTATGGGCAATTCTTCCAGGATGACCGCCGAGAGTGGCAAAGTCCTGGAAAGGCTTATGTCCAGTAGTGGACGAACTAGGCTGATGGATGGATGGATATCGTCACGGCATGAATTCCCGAGGGGGTGTCAGAGGTGTTCCGAGTGTGAACTGTGAAATGCAAGTCACAATCCACACTCGGTAAACCCGCCGTCATCGCCATCATTAGTTTATATATTCCACCAGCGACCCGCCGCGGCTTCGCATGTGCATGTATTATACATATAAACCTTCCTCTTGAGTCACTCTATATATTAAAGACATCCGCATCAAAATCCGTTGCGTAGTTTTAAAGATCTAAGCATACATAGGGACAGACAGACAGCGGGAAGCGACTTTGTTTTATACTATGTGTGATGATGGAATCCGAATATCCTTACGATGGTCGTCCACCAGATATGTGCATCCTGATTCTGGTAATCAACGCGGCGCAGCACTGCACCACTATGCTGCCTCTTTTCGAGGAGCACACGGTCAAGCATTACACCTACCTGCGGGACACCATGCCGCACTTGGTGCCACATCTGCCTATCGGTTAGTGTATGGTACAACAGCTCTCAGAGGTTCCAACCATGTGCCTCCTCGCTAGACCAATAGAAATAAACGCATTTCCCGCCTCGGCGGCTATTCGTTGCCGCTTCGAGCGCCTTAGTTGTTTTTTTTTTATTGCGTTGGTATGTGATTGCTTTTAATTCGGTAAAGTTCGGTTTACGAACTAAACGATGAAGCCTTTTGAATCTTGTTGGCCTAAAGGTATCTGTCACCAGGCCATTAAAAAAAAATTAATCTTATAATGTAGTTAGATTGTAAAGGTCACGAAACGAAAACGCATGAAACATGTTATATGAATGTCATATGTGTTATATAAGGTACACATTGGACTTTGTACCCATCATGTATACTTCAGTATAGAGGCTAATAAATACTGCAAGTGTACAGCTTGATGTGATCTCCACTGTACGAGTACTATCGCCAGTTTCCGGCTTCCGCAACATCATCTTATTGGACGCGTCTCCTGTAGTGAAATATCAGTATACTTTTTATAGTAACTGATTAATTATATTAAATTAATCTGAATCGTGTCAGATGACGTCACGAGTCATGCCGTTAAGTTCACTTTGATTGCCAGTAACTTGTAATTTTCTGAGATATCGAAAAAATGTTTTTAGCGTTTTAAACGCAATTGATTTTCGTAAAAATCTCCATGTAGGAGAAGGGCTCATTCTGTTATGCTCGGTAATTTTTAGGTGAAAATGCGCATCAGTCCTGCGATAAGAACCACAATGACGCGATGGATGACAGCGCAGTGCAGCGGTTCTTTAGTTCAGTGTTACAGCACATCGACAACGGTACTCTGTCCACTGCGGTCAGGCTGAAAATGTTGCAGTCGGCCGAGGAGCAGCTTAACAAGTAAGCTAGAATACTGCTTAAGGTTAAACGTCAGTCGCTTAGTACAAAGTGCATAACTTAACTTTGTATTTATTGTTCAGAAGTTAAACATTGAAAAACATATTAGTATGTGGCAGTTAACGCCAATAGTTCAGTATTAGTGAGATCTATAAAACATAAGTTTAAAATTAAACAAAGTTAGAACACCATTTTGAGAAGATCATGACTAACTGTGTACACAATTACAAACTCTTGCTTCATAAACCTCACTAATACTGAACTATTGGCGTCAAATGCCACATACCAAAATGCTTTTAATTTTTAAATTTATAAACAAGAAAAACAAAGTTAAGTTATGCACTAACGCTAAGCGACTGACGTCTAACATTAACAGAATACTTGAATTATATAACCAAAAATATATATCGTCACGACGTGAGTCCCCGAGGGGGTGTCAGAGGAGTTACATTACAGTACACACTCGGTACACCCACGTTTCACCGACGATTAATACGTTCCCAAGTTATGGGCCGTTCTTCGTGCACAAATACACGCTTTTTAGGGCATGCAGGTTTCCTCACGATGTTTTCCTTCACCGTTCATCAATTGGTAAGCATTAGGTAATACAAATACTATAACCCGACCGGGGATCGAACCTGGGTCTCAAGATTGAGAGACCAGCGTTCTACCGCCGCGCCGCTCTGAACCAAATAGACAGATAAATACTAAGTATCAGAGACCGCAGCAAAGTTTTAACTTTATGTTCTCAATATTCCGTTGGTCCTATATTTATCACATTTAGCTGAAACGTGGAACTCCTGGCTGGCGCGGCGTCCGTTTATTTATCCGAATGTATTTAACCCAGATTCCTTAGAGAAGATTCCCTTAAGGTGGTATATCGTCAAAATCGACACTTTTTGAAGTTATTTATCTGCTGTTCAAACCAAGTCCTAAGTTAAACAAATTAGTATAACAATTTTGGGACCTTTTACTAGATTCTGGACTATCAGAAACGCGATTGAAGGAATTTCACTCGATAGAAATAATTAATGAAATGAGGTCTAAATTTACACTTTTTTTGATATTCTGACAAATCGGGTAGCATACAGACTTGAAAAATATTTATTTAGATGGGTTTTAACAATACCTTAATACTTGGTTATGGAAATATCCATATCTATTTTAGTTAATTTTGTAGTAATTTAAAACCGACTTTTTGGCAATTTTCCCCGATTCTGTCCCTCTCGCACTGCGTGTCTTTCCGCTTGGAGTAACGGGGACCTTTGCACGGACGATATATCACCTTAAGAGAAGAGTAAATAGGTAATACTGACTAGTGACTGGGCGGGCGCACTCAATATAGGTGTTGACGACGCTTTCCACTAGGCGCAGTAGTGACCAAGCGTACCGCAATAGCGAAAAAAAAGGCCGAAACTGTAAAAGTTTCCGCTGTTTGAAAAAACTCGAAAAAAACTAAATGTTTTTTTCTCGCGTTATAGATTATCGGAGATGGAGCCTTCAGTGTGCGGCGCGGCTAACTTCACGGCACTGTTCGCGCGATCCGTGCTCTCTCTACACTCCGCGCTCCATTCCACTAATGTCGTCTCCACACATGCGCTGCAGCAACTTACTACCAACTGTTTGAGGTAATACATCATTGTAAATAGTTGTAAAATGAAAATGTTGTAAGTTTTTGTGTAGTTAACGTATCTATTGTACAAAACCTTAGAGTATTCAATAAAAACTCAGCTCTGACTTCTCTTATTTCAATAGATATTTTTCAGGCTGGGTCCCTATCCTGGATGAATAAGGAAAATAAATTGTAGTTGTACGTACTGAATAAAATAAGTTATGTCACAGTTTTAGCGACGATTCTCTTACCACATTGAACATTACATAATCAAAATTGGTCAAGCAAAGTGACAGTGCAGTGCAGTGCGCGCTCGATGATGCACGCGCATCACTGTTTACCGCTCTGAATTAATATATTCACGTACTGCCGCGGCCGCTTGCGCGTCAGTGACACGACCGACATCATGAGTGGACAACTCGTGCCCAACGAAGTCCTGGCGTTCCTGCAGTACCAGCTGGACGTGATGGACGAAGTTAGTATTGCGCAGATCTGCAAGACTAACTTCACGGAAGAAGAGATTCGAACTGCGAAATCTCTATTGTACGCGTCGCTGAACATCTCCGACCAGATGCCGTCTCGCAGGAGGGATGAAAAGGGAGAGAAAAGCCTTCAGGACATCGTGAAGGTGCTGAAGGAAAAGGATCCCGACGGTGTGCCGACCTTTGTGGCGAAGGACCTACGCAAACTTCCGCCGGTTACCTTCGATCACATTGACGTGACCCGGCTATTGAAGGACATAACATCCCTTCGATCCAGTCTAACTCAATTGGAGCTGAAGTTCGAAGCCTCACAAACCACCATCAGTGAGCTGCGTGTCGAAGTCAATGCATTGCGCAAGACGACATCGGTATGTAGGTCACCTGTGGCTTCGAACGTCAACACCCGACGTGGAGCGTACTGCGTGAGCGATAGTTCGGAGTCAGCAAATTCACCGGCCGCCGACTCCTTCGCCCCGCATCCCGCGCTCCCTGCTCGACCCGTGCCGCCCCCCGCGCCTCACTTCGCGGTGACGACACCGGTGTCTGTATCCATCCCAAACGGGTACGCTGCTGCTGCCGCCAGCAAATCTCCCGACAAGCGGCAAACCAAAACATTCGCCGAGAGGGAGCCAGACAAGAGTCGCCGTGAGCCCCTTCGCAGTATGGTACCCCAGGACCCCTATCCTGGTCAGGTCGTTGAGAAGGGCTTCATCTTGGTAGAGAAGAAGAGGATGCCCCATCGACGTAACCAGTGCGGAACTGCGCCGACTGGACCGGACAACTTGATGCGTCCTGCACTACCTTCGACGCTGTTGTACGTGTCCCGACTGAACTTCACCACCCAGCCAGCTGATTTGGTGAAGTACATTAAGAAAAAAACAAACCTCGTTTTGAGAGTGGAGAAGCTGCATTCGCGCAACAACGTGAGTTTCAACTCATTTGTTGTGCGAGTACCTACTACGATCCTCGCTCTCGTCACGAAGGAAGACTTCTGGCCGAAGGGTGTCGTATTTCGGCGATTCCGTGGAAGGTTAGCTGACACCCCCCCACTTCCACAAGCGCGCAGCACTTCGCCAGTCAGGAAGTGTTAATTAATTAGTGTTATATTATGTATGTTAGTCTGTAAGGTATTTATTTACTATGGGCCCTTGTCGTTGTATTTTATATTTTGTCATGTGTTGCCTGAAATAAAGTATTATTATTATTATTATAAAGTGGCGGATCAGACAGAGAAGGCGGGGCAGAAACAGCCTACAGTTTTCTTAAACCGCAAGGGCGGGCTTAAGAAGAAGGACATGAGAAGAATGTCGGATTAGGGGTCAAGACTCCACGTGAGGCAATCGAAGGCACCTACATTGACAAGAAGTGTCCCTTCACCGGAAACTGTTCCATCCGTGGCCGCATCCTTACAGGAATGGTCCAGAAAATGAAGATGCAGCGCACCATCGTGATCAGACGTGACTACCTGCACTATGTCAAGAAGTACAACAGATTCGAGAAGAGGCACAAGAACATGTCCGTGCATCTATCGCCTTGCTTCAGGGACGTGGAATTGGGCGATATCGTCACCGTTGGAGAATGCCGGTCGCTCTCGAAAACCGTACGATTCAACGTAGTTAAGGTTTCGAAGGGCAAGGGTTCCAAAAAATCCTTCAAGAAGTTCTAAAATAATAAATTATTCATAATCAAAATTTAATTTTTCAGGTTACAATACCAATTCGCGGGCGTATCAGAGACAGAAAGCGCTTACGTAGCACAACTAGCGCTGCGAGTTTGCGCTGCAAAGCTGTGCGCAGCCGCTGCACAGAGCAACGCGTCCGCGCTGCCCGCCGCGCATTCGCTGACGCAGCACGCTGAGACGCTAGACAGGCTACTCGCTTCAGCTAGTGAGTTGGCTTTCCATTTTATAAAGATTCTTGGGTATATTGCGTTATAAAATTCTTGGTTATATACATTCAATGAAAAGTAGCTTTTTTTGACGTTGAATCTCTTATGAAAAACCACGCTAAAGAACCCTTTTATCGTCGACTACAAGTAAACCTATGCATTGAGACAGACGGTTCTCTATCAGAACATCTATTAAACAAATCCTGCGTAAAACAATTTGTTGCAACAATGTAGTAGTATAAGACAATAAACCAATGGAGACTTCATTAATATCGCTTCAGAAAAAAAATCTGACATACGAGAAGCGTCACGACATATCATCGATTTAACATTGTGTGTGACGATTTTCCCTTACCCCGCATGAGGAGTCAAATAGTTCCAGTCTTAGCAATTTAGGTAAACTTATAATTTGTCTTACAGGTGTTGAACCAGATCCCTTCACAATAGCTGTGTTCCAGCAACTGTCTATGAACGCGGAGAGCAAGCCGGGGGCCTTAGCGCGCGCCATATTGCCGCTGCTGCAGGCCGCGCCCTTACCTCACATACCCAGACCTAATCTCAAGGTAATAAGGGTCAATCAACTTTTTTACCCACACTATTTTTTGAGTCTTTGCCAGTATTCATTCCGAAAACGGTTTTGTTCGCTAACTAGACAATATCGTAACATTCCGAAATGAAAAAAAATATTAAGAATCCTCTGTAATTCCTGACATTTATGGTAACTCAGGGGACGAGTTTGTGCCCAAGTTACCATTGGAAAACGGTGTTGTAAACTGAGTTACCTCCTAGTTTTGCTGAAAATTACAATAATTATGAAAGATTATTTGATTCGAAAGATATTCAATGATCTGTTTATCTAATATTTTTATATTTAGCGAAAAAGGACAATGATTTCTTAAAGAATTGTCCGATATGACGTCACTTGAGAATTTACACATTGCAGCTTTTTCGTAAAAATATTCATCATCATAATATTTTTTAGACGTATTCTACAATACGGCCTATTAAACCTAAATACCGAATGCTCCGGTTCACCTTCCAAATTTTGTATTAATATGTAAGTAAAATTTTGATTCCGTTGTGTGTGTTCCGTTCCACCTGAAACTTCACATGTACATATCACCTATTGAACCTCCCATAGAAATTCGGGCGATTGAATAAATTTTAACTTATATTAATTCTCAGATTCGAATGTGCACGGCGACGATAATCGATCCGGCGAGCGACAACGACACCGTGCTGCGGTTCTGCGCCGGTCTCATCACCGGCGTGTCCTTCGAGGCGGAAGTGCTCCGGGTGAGAGACCCGACGGCCCTGAGGGTCAAGGTCGCGTACCCGGACCGCCGGATACACGCGCTCGTGCCGCCCAGGGACCATCTGCGGCCGCTCGACCATCAGAATACTAGTCAGTTGAGTTTTGTTATACGTTTCGCAGGTTTTTAAACTCGTCTCGTTGCAGTTAATGGGTGGGGGGATGTGGTTTTGACAACAGTAAAACCTCTACGTTTAAATAGTAAACATCTGCCACGGATATAACGCGTATAGAAATATATAGTCGACCGACCAGACATGTACTGTCATGCATTGTATAGAAATTGTAAGGAAATACGATATTTGCCTAGAAAATCACGTCTAAGTTTTAAATCAGTGGAATAATGATAGTTCAAGGAAAGTGATGGAAATGTGCACTTCAGGTTTTTCTTTTTTTCATTTATTTATTCAACAACTGAAAAAATACATGTTTATTTAACTATAATTGGATAACAAAAACCCTATCAGGGTTTATCCATGATATATGCGTTAACTCTTATTAAAACTTGCAATCAATGGCACTATAGTCTGTAAAATATAGCTTGAACCCTGTGACAGCTGTCGGCGCTATACATGTTTGAGCATGAGAAAGAGAGATAGAAATACAAATTGTACAGCACTGTCCTGCTGTCACAAGGCTCAAGCTATATTTTACAGACTATAACAAAGAGATTGGTCTCATTTGTTATAGCGTTATAGCGTAAGTCTGAGCATCAGTCGAGATTATTTCAAATTTTCATATTTATTTTACCTTTAGAAAAGCACTCCCCAGCACTTTACTTTTGATCCCTTAGGTCAGACAATTTAGTTGCATGTTTGTTTAGAAGTTCAATACGCCTTTTTTGAGATATTTTGGAAAGTTGCGGACAGACAACTCTGTAGACCTTCGCTCGCTAGCATGTAGCTTAGTAGCATGCTTATAGGAAGAGAGCGCTATAAGGAAATAGAAGTAGTCGATTCTTTCTTTCCGCCTTCTGGCGCCCTCTACTTTTAAGCACCTACAAAAGACTTTCTATCACACACAGTTCACATGTCAAAAATTTCGTGTTTCAGATGACGACGGCACTCAGAACGTGCGTCTTTTAACCAAAGTGCTGATATCTCACGGCGTATGGACGGAGTCCTGCGGGGTCGACATAAGTGTGTGTCTCGCGGTGGAGGAGGGGGGACGGGAGCAAGCGCCGCTGGTGGAGCTGTGCAAGCCCGTGCGGGTCACCGTCGCGCCTAAACCTATCAAACGTGGCATCTAATGTGTACATCATAAGAGCTTAAACAAACTCGGCGATTACCTGTTGTACTTTGGCACCTAAACTTAGAATGGGGTTCGAAAGTTAACCAGTAAAGTAACCACTGGGTAGCTCAAGTGTAAACACAAATGAGGACTGTTTTGGAAAAACAACCAATGTCCAATTTTTTCGGATTTGTTTTTTTTTTTTGCTCTATGGATTCTCTATTGTACATATAATAATCTGGTTATATTAGAATCAGCAAAAACAACCAAAGTACATTCAAAATGTAGCTACAAAAATAGAGTGCTTCCGGAAAAACTACCAATGTCAGTAACGTTTCTATGAAGAATAGCTAATAAATTAACAATTTTTTTTAGACTTTATTTAAAAATTAAGTATTTTATATAAGTAAAAAAACATAAATAAGGATTCTTCCATGTAACTAATTTTATAAGGTTTTATTTACCTATGCCCAACAGTGGGTAGATGTTATTTCGATGATGTGGGCTGATTGATCTTGATATTTACTTCCTGTAAAATGTCAGAAAAGTGACATTGGTTGTTTTTCCAAAACACTCTTTAAATATGATGACAAATTTGAAATTGCTAGTTAGCAAATAGAGAGATTTTCTGGAACTGCAAGAATTTGACTGTTTTATTTGGTAGATAAATAAAATCATTGATGAGATACTAAATGTAAATATCCGATAGTATTATGAATTAATAAAGTGTTTATATAATTAAGATAGCATAATGTTCTTTTATTTTGTATGAAAACTGGAACAAACTAAAAACAACTTATAAAAATATCACAATATATTCTGTGCTTACATATTTTATACATTAATAACATCACATTGAACTTAAAAAGCAAACTAGTATAGGTAGAATAAAATTCATATTAAGTCTTCATTGCACACCAGCCTCGACATATCATGTCTCTTTATCAATAGCCAATAGTTCAGATCGTGCGATACAGTGGTGCACTAGCTGCTTGACTCCGGGCATCCAGGTACCAACAACACTGACATGATCTACCATCAGCGCTCGGTGAATGTCATCTGCTTTACTTGGCTGGTCATCTCTTAGAGCTACGAGAAAAAAACGATTATGGTAAATATCCAGAAGTACAAATTATTTAACCAATATATCAATAGTTAAGAATAAATCTAAAATTTTACAGGAGGTGAAAAAAATGTTCCAAAATTTAAGCGATAACTTTTTGGAAGTTTGTATATTAAACATATATGAAAAAAGAAACTTCAATATTGTACTTTAGGTAGCAATGATTCACTATTATCATGAACGAAAATAATGTAAGTTAGGTGGTATTGGTTCCTATAGTATGGACACAGTTATAAAATTTGGGTGATATCTTTTTAATTAAAGCAATACAATGAAACATTACTATTTTTGTATTAAAATGGACAGGCCAAATATTTTCATCAGAAAACTTTCAATACAAGTATTTGTAAAAGGTAGGATTCATTCATTAAAATGAAATTTTACTTCGCAATGGCGTGATGCTCTAGCTTCCTTGGTGGCAGATACGTAATCACATGGCAAATTAATCTCACTATTTCTCAGTCTGCACTCTATCGCACTGTGAACTGAGTCACATTCCATTTGAATGTGAGCAGTCGCGGAACGTGGGTTCCAGAAACTTGTAGGTGATTGTGACTTTATTCAGCAGCGCATTCGCCAATATAACATTACGGTTTTGATAGAAGTACTTGCGATTATAGAAAATATGCTGTAAAAAAGTAAACTCTCAAGATACATGAATGTAGTGAAATTAAGTACTTAGTAATAATAAACCGAAGGGATTACTCGCACAATAAGAAAAATGAAATGGAAATGGACAGGACATGATCAGAGAAGGCAAAGATAAATGGACAGAAAGAATAACACCATGGTACCCGAGAGAAGGAAAAAGAAGACGAGATGAGAGAAGTAGCAGGATAGACGTGGACTAGAGAGGCCAAGGATAGAGAGAGATGGAGGTTCCTGGAAGAGACTTATGTCAAGGACAATCTAGGAGAAGAAAACTAATAAAACAAACAATATTATTGTTAAAATCTTTAACCTAGAAATAAGCTACAAATAAATAAAAAATAATAAACCACACATGGTTGCCATTCCATAACCTGGAAGAACCATGAAAAAATTTGCAATTTATTTATTTATTTATTTATTTAGGGAAAAACAACAGAAGTAAACTGCAGATATAACTAAAAGGAACTAACAAAAATTTTTTTTACAAATAGTTAAATCTACTCCCTTCAACATTTTCCTCAGAGAGAGTTATCAATGTTATCAATTTCAACCCCAAAATTACCTAAACTCCGGCCGTTCATTCGAGAGAATAGTGACGTTTGCAAATGTCAGGGGATAAAACCTTTTTTTTACTGTTTTGCATTTCAATATTTTATATTTATCATGATGATTCTAGGGTAGATTGTATATCGTTAAAAGGTCCCATTTGTTAATAAAAAGTATTTTTGTCGTATATATTTTCCACTTCCTAGTAGTAAACTTAATGAATCAGCTGACTCAATTTCTACGTAAAAGTTAAAAAAAAGCGCAAAAAATATTATTTTTGGCGAAAAGTTGTCTATTAGCGATATTGTCAAGTTATTTCTGTCAAATCAGCAATCATAATGCCTGCAGTATGAATGCTCGACTTTTTGAATCGACATTTCAGAAAAAGGTTTATAATATCTGCGGTGTAAGGCAGTGTTGTCGTATTATAAAACTGATATACCTTACCAAATAATAAGATCGTATATATATTCTATTCCAGGGTTTTTATTTATAAAAAAAATTTAAATAATCATGATTTGGATTTATTTCGTCCCATTTGTTGTACCGTTGATATTTTTTAACGTGCCTTTATTTATTTTTGACGTGAAGAAGCTCTTGTTGACTTGTAGTATTTTTTCAAGATATCGCCACACTCCATCTGTCATCATTCTCTCGAATTAACGGCAGCAGTTTAATAATATACATGACCAGAACTTCAATGTAGTTAAGGAGACCAAACTCCCGAATTTTCAAAATTGGCAAAAATAAAAGTTTCTTTCCAAATGCGAAAGAATCCTATTTCTCATTTATTTGCACAAATTATTATACTTTTGATTTAAACTTTCTAGGATCATTTCATTAAATCTAAATCTAGCCTAGGCAGTGGAACGGACAGGTTTGTAAAGAGTAACGATTAAATATGATAACTTTCTGATTGCTTGAAAAAGGTTAAGTTTAGGAGTCTTACCGCAAGCTAATTCCTTCATCCTTAACTTAATTGCATTATTCAACTTCCCACTAGACCACATTTCTTCCATTACGCATATCCTTCTCTTTATGTCATTTGATTTAGGGCCCAATTCACTGCTGTTATCCAAAAACTCTAGTAGAATTTCCTTAACTTCTTTTAAAAGAGTTTCACTGTCTGAGAGCATATCTTCATTTTGTGTGGTTTTAGAAATATTACACAAAGGTGGAGCTGTGGTGGTTAAAACAGCTGTTGGCATAGGGGGTAAGTTTGCTGCAGGAATGGCTTGACTAGGGGAGCTGCCAGCTAAAGGAAAGGCTACTCTTTTGTTCAGGAAGTTCCTGGGCCTGCCAGGTGTGGTCTGCTGGCTGTTATAAGTCAGAGTTGGGGGATCATTCCAACCAGGGTCAAAAGGAACTGTAATGGAAAATAAATGTTAGTAAATCTGCGTTATCCAAGGGCTAATGATACTAGGTAAGAAACAGTACCTTTAGCGGTTTGATTAGGAGTATTCTGGCACCCATCCATTTTCTCTGATTTATAAAATTTTATGAATTTTGCGAAACATACAGTTTTCCATAGAGTAAAAAGTAGTCACAAATTATAGAAGAAGAAGTGGTTATATTGTCTTTGTATAGTAGTAGTAGGTAAGTAGTTTACATTTCAATCAGAGTCACAGCCAGGGCTGGATTCAGACCATCGGAAAATTATTGTCTATGGGAATTAAAAATATACTAATTGGCTAAAATTATACTACGTTACGTCTTTCGTTGATTTTTGTTTTGAATTAAAATAAAATAGCCTATTTGTTAGTGAAATGTTTAAAAAATTTACCAAAAATTTTCATAATTTAATAAAATTGAGGCAACTGGATCTCTATCTCAGCCAATTCGTCGATCGGAACTTCGTCCTTGGCATTGACTCGACGTAACATGTCGAGACAGTATAATTTCGGTGCAAATTCCCTATATTGTAGAGCAAATGTTAAAAAACAAAACATCTCTACCAATAAAACACGTTGGTCGGCCTGAAGATAAAATTATGATATTTTTACCTATTACGAAACTACATACTACATGTCATGGTATAGTGCTCGCCAATCTTTATGTCGCCTCTGAAGCTAGCCCCAAGAATCGGCGCACTAGCCGTTTTACGGTGTCAGGGGGACGTTACAGGAGCGAGGGCGCGGAGCACACCCGCCTGCGTGCCGCACCACACCCCTCGCTCGCCTCTCAGCAGGTGTGAACACTATGCGTTAGTGTTAGTGCTACGTCCGTACACTAAACACGCGCGCGTTGCTTGAAAAGTACCTACGAGGAAAACATTCCATGATTCGTTAAATTAATCGTTGAATCTGTTTGTTATAGTTTATTGTTTCTGTTGCCTTTGTTTGTTGTTTTGTTGATTTATTTTTGTTAAAGTTTTGTTGATTTAGTTTGTTAAAGTTTATTGTTGTTAAAAAAAATGTAAAATGGAACACTACCACTGTCATGAAAAAATTACTAAATAAAGTAACAACGTATTTGCTTATATTTGTACATTATAAATTTACTTATTTTTAATATTAATGCGTTTTATTTATATACTTAAGATTGCACTAAAATAATAAATAAATATTTCAATAGCTAGGTACAACAAGTACACCTTCCCACTTATAGTAAACATTTAATAATGAACCGTTGATATTATTGTTTCCTTGACTGTACCTGCGCAAACTTGCACTCGTAACTCACTCAGAGGCGACATAAAGATTGGCGAGCACTGTACAAATAGTATAATTATACTTCGAAATCGAAATCCAACCCTGGAGCACATTTAGGACCATAGACGTTATCTTGTTCTATTTTTATGTATAAGTGAGAATACAATGGGAACTTAACCCATACAGCCATGTCTTCAAAAAATCATTTTTAACAGTTTTAGTTGTCGAATTCTCCTTTTAAGTTTTCACCTGTAGTAGGAAAAATTTGCTCTTACATCCATAGTTGCGACAGAATTATAAATAAATATTTAAACAAAGCAAGACTTTAAAATATACCATCGAAGAAAAGCCCGCCCGTCCCACTCATCACCCGCAATGCAATAGTAATAAGTGCGTTAAGAGATGTTAAAATCCAAACACTAGGTTAGAGAAATTTTACATAAAAGGTACTTTGTGATATAAATCTATCAACCACTGCCTGTTCCCAGTCTGGCATTCTATGGAAATAATTAATTAAAATTAATTGTATTCACAGTTTCCTTTGAGTTTCAGTTTAGTCAAGATGTTTAGTCTAGAGAAGGCTGTGTGTACGTTTTCACAAGGTTGGTTGTGGAACGGTTAACAATTTAATTTTACATTTACCCGAGCGTTTTGGAACGCAACCTAAATATATCGATAGAAATAGGTATCTCGATGGTGCGATGGACCACCACTATTTGTCAAATTGACAGGGCTGCGTTCATAAATTTGGGGTCTCGACACGGATTCTAATACTATCTCTGTCGCACGCGTTAAAAATTGTATACGCTGTCCTGCTGTCAGTGTTGCAACCAGACGAAATTTTTAATTAATGAACGGCTTTAATTAGGAGGAAGATAATTTTTTTCGATATTTTAATTTTATCACAAACAAAGCGAAATTATTAAACAATTTACACTTTGTAGTCATTTAAGTGATGAAGTTAATATTAACTTCAAATTTAGCTCATGTATTAAAGGGAAATCAATTTTAAAGTTGTGACGTAAATTATGGCATTGACTTCACAAAAACAGTAAAAATCTAGATTAATTTTCCATTCCTTCGTATCTAATAAATTAAACGTTTCATTATAAAGGTAGGAGTGTTAAGTTTTTTCATTTACATTCACTATTATTGTTATAAAAAACACATGATAATATTACCAAGATAGGTTATCTTTTTCAAAGTCTTTTACTGAAATTTTCTTAAATTGAAATATTGTTTAAATAAAATTGTTTGTATCATTACAGTAGATATGATAGTTCGCAAATGATGGCGCAAGTATCCCAAAAAAGGGGTGAAAAAGAAGTGGATTCCCTGAAACAAGCATATTTCAGTGAAGACATCATGCCAGTTGGTTCAGCACCCGCCCAGGGCCTACCCGAACACTTCAAGGAGTTCATCTGTGGCGGGGGTGCCGCATTCTGTAATATACTCATCAGTTATCCACTGAACAAGCTCATATTCAGACAGGTAAATAAGTTAGAAAACCTTTGTGTATTACAATATCAATTAATTAATTAACCGCTATTCATTAGACATTAGCGGTATTACTACAAAACGGTGTTTAACTTTAGACAGTTTAAATCTGTTGCTGTCACTTTTTTACGATATGAAAGAAAAGGCGACAACAACAGATTTAAACACTGTCTAAAGTTAAACACCGTTTTGTAGTAACACCGTAGATATTCATTTGCAAATGCATATATCTCGCTTTTTGGGACATAATTTCATATAACAGGACCTTTCTTAATTCTTTTTATACTGCCCCTTTTCATGCAAAACTACGAATATGGCTTGACATTGGAACCCAAAATGCAGTTTCTGACACAATATTTCACATATTCACAATAAATTGAATGCTGTTTTACAGTGATTTACCCATTTTAAAGATTTAGGGCCTGTTTCACCACTTCCAGATAAGTGATATCCAGAAGATAAGTTTAAAAATGGAACACATTTTGTATGCGTTATATGTCACATATAACTATCTGGCACTTATCTGGAAGTGGTGAAACAGGCCTTTAGAAAAGTATCTACTACATAATAGCAGTTTACTGTCATAAAACCAAATTACTACTTACATAATACAGAAAACTGTATTGGATATGCTGTATATATTGAATTTCAGAATGGAAAGTGTATCTAAACACAGTTATGTATACTGCATATTTAGTTGTTTTTCATGCATTTTGCATGCTTAATTTACCACTCTGATAGTGCATGATATTATCTGAAGTCTACTAATCATATACCTATTTTTCAAGGGCATCAAGCTGAAAGGGAGTATTTACAAAAATACAAAAGTACCAACTAGTTATTAATAAATATTTTTCTTTAATTATAAAAACGCCTTTTCACATCGTAGACTTAATTGTATCGTAGACATACTAGTACCTATATCCAGTGGGGCAACTGTTATTATTTTTAGTACACCATAGAGCTAATAGATATGGAAATTCGCCCAAAAAAGTCGGAATTTTCGGAATAGACTATTCCACAACCAATTTTTTTTTCATCTTGATTGTACTTTTCACAACTTAAACTTTGGCACTAGTTTCATTGTTATGACATGTGATAATAATTGACAAAGTTAGAGAAGTTTAAAGTTCATATCTTTAATGCGTGGGAATAAACGATAGCTCCCAGGAGACGCCCTTAGAGTGATGTCACACAACTTGTCCCAAGCTTTTGCCTGCGTTTGTACACAGGGAAACTACTACAGCACCCGGAATGAGCAGTCTGTAAAAATGTTTCTATTGAAGCAGCAGTCTTCTAAATATTGCGTTGTTCCAAAATGTCAATCAACAACGATATTTACACCTAAAAAAATATTTATATATTATGGTTCTCATCAGTAGCCTAAGCATGAAAACATCTCCATATAGTTGCGTTTGAAACTAAACTTAGGTTGCCATACGTAGCAGTTAGTTCCGCTACAGTCCGTTTGGAGCGGTTTCCCAGATTCCATACGATGTTGATGTAGTTTGAAACGCAACTATACGGAGATGTTTTCATGCTTAGGCTACAGGTGATAATTTTGTCAATCACTTTTTTAATATCTTTTCTTGACATTAAAAGTTGGGTCATGAAGAGTCGGGTCAAAAAGCCCAACAGTCTCAAAGAAGTCAGATATTTGAGTATCTCAACATTGAATCAAAAATATTATTTTTAGGGTTCCATACCTAAAAGGTACAAAAGGAACCTTTATGATGAGACTCCGTTGTCCATCCGTCCGTATGTCACAGCCTCATAACTTTTGCACCGTTAAAGATAAATACATGAAATTTGGCAATTTGCCCACATATCACGGTGTAAAAAAAATATGAAAAATTTGAAATTGTTGAAAATATTTCCAAAACAAAAGTGAGAAAAATAAAAATATTATCCTAAAAATACAATATGGGTATCAAATTGTAGATATTAAAAATTGGTACTGGTTTCGAGAAATCTTTAAAAAACCACAAAAATATGTATGTCCCCGCCCCCTTATCTCCGAAACTGGTAGACCGAAAATATGAAAAAAATGACGATTATAGATCATAACTGGCCAATTACAGGAAAACTATAGCGATAAAAAAAATTGAGCGCAAATGAATATAAAAAAAGATGTTAAATAAATAAAAAAATATTTTATAAAAATAAAATATGGATATCATATTGTAGGTATTAAATAGCTGATTGTAAAAGTATATGGTTTGGCTATATTTAATTGCATCTATTTCGAGAAATCCTTGAAAAACCATAAAAAATTGTATTTCCCCCCCTTATATCCAAAACTGGTGGACCAAAAAATATGAAAAAAATCATGGTATTATGTGTTTACGTAAATATTACAGAAAAAATAAAACGGTTGAGAAATTCACGAAAAAAACAAAATGACAAAATTTATTTTATCATTTACAATATAGAACCCTAGGTACGCGAGTCTGAATCGCACTTGGCCGGTTTTTTAAATGTGTACGCATTTAATTATTGCCAAATTATGAAACGACTTTCTCAAAAAGGCCTCTTTGTAAACCCTTTGATTTAAACTCCTAAAAACGAGAAACAAAGCGTAAAATCTGTAGAGCGTCCGCACATGGTAGAGTCGTGTGACGTCAAATTTGTCAAGTGGGCAACGCGCTCATTTCGGCGGGCGTTTAGCAGTACATTAATTTTACTTCAAACTTTGATTGTTAATATCTCTGTAAGTACTTGGTATTTTTCGATGATTTAAAAACTTTTATCCATGTAAAACTACTACTAACGCTATCTACTTACCCATAAACATGAATAAGTTAGAGTGGATAAGTCTTTTCAGCTAATCTGTAGATATGCCTTTTCAGTTTGATGCTCAGAAATATGTTTAGAGAAGTCCTAACTCACTCATTCACTCACTCACTCACTCACTCATCAACGCCCAGTCCTAAACCTTGGACCTGGAAACCTGAAATTTTGCACAGAGGTTCTCTTTATAATGTAGACAAGGAATAATGCTCGATTTTTCGAAATTCTCAAGGGATCGGGAGAAACGGGGTCACGCGAATGACGTCGTGCGTCATCCGTTAGTTAGATTACAAAACAATAGAATTACAGTCATTTTAGTTGCATAATATCAAAAATATATAAGTAAATTAAATAAGTAAATATAATATAAATTAACAGTTCAAGTGTTCAAACATAGAAATTTATTTCTGTCATAGTTTAAATATAATATGTTGTGCATAAATTGCATTCTACATAAAGTAAATAAAAAAGTGATTAACCACTGGAATCTGGGTCCAAGCTAGACCGGCGGTGACGGACCTAGTTATTTTAAAGTTTTTTTGTATTATTTACTAAGAACAGACATCATGACGCAACCAACACAGTTGTGGACGCTTCATGAAATGTGCCAATTTCGTCGCAGACGCTAAATTGAAAACTTGTTTCAGGAGTAACCATCTTTTGGCAAGACTGTGGACGTTTTCAAACATAATTTTTGGTTACTATTAATCTAGAATTCATTTTCGATGTTTAACTCGTATTAATTTTTTGATTTTATCTAAAACAATAAAAGCACATTCTGCTACACCTTTGGTAGAACACCGTCAAATTTACATACTTTAGGGGTTTGTGATAAGATATTATTCAAATTTCACGATTATAGTTCGACTTAAACATAAATCTAGATAATGTTAATGGACTCAGCCGAAAATATTATAATAACATTTCATAGACACCCCACAATGTGTTGACAGCATTTGTATGAAGGTTTGCGCGTAACGACGCCGAAGTCTTTTAACCACTGGAATCGAGAGTCCAAGCTGGACCCGAGATGACGCATGGCGGACCCATGGCCTGGCAGAATTTAAAAAGATTTAAATTAGTAGATTTTAAAAAATCTGTATGATTTTTTGTTTTTTGACACTTAAAATATATTTTTGAAAAACAAATCGTATGCAGGTGTTAAAAGGTTTGTCATCCCTGATCTACACTATTTTTGTGGATTAGTCTTTTACATAATATAATATTTACAATAAAATAATTTTGCAGCCGACTAGGGATTTAGAGGATAATAGATTCTGTATCACATTTGATGAGTCTATCTATTCTTATACTTTCGGGTGTTAATATGAGAGTAAATAAAAAAAAAACAGAAAATTCAAATATTTTTTTTTTTCATTGCTTCTTTCTACTTCGAGTCTGGGTGAAAATTGGGAATATATCAGTAAACTATATGAAAAATTAAAATTCAAAAGAATTGCTGATAATTAAAAAAATGGAAGAACAATATTAGTAAGATCAGGAGTCTAATTATTTTGTGGTGATATGTAAAAAAAAATGTTCTTCCGGGAGGGCGGGAACTGTCAATAATATGAAAATACTATTATTTCGAAGTAATTTTACTAGTGTATCTTTAATTCAACCTCAAATCTTTCATTTACTGGATTAAAACAACCCTTTTTGTTTTTTTCAGTTAACATTCGTGGTACCTATCCAACTCAAAACTCATTTCTGCCCTCTACAAAAGTCTCTTGAAGAAAAAACATACTTTGTTTGCACTTATTGAAGAACCAATCATCATTTTTCGAATAGATGAGATGAAAATTCAATAAAGATATATGTTTTTTATAGTGACATCCAATATTAGTGCATTAGAAACTAGAAAACATCAATCAGAATTCGCATAATGCCCTCATGAGCGTCCAAAGTGTGCATTACTAGCTAGTGTATTAAGTTATTGAAAAAAATTGTTGGACAGGTATGGTGAAAAAATTCGACGGTCCAGGATGAGTACCTCGGTGGCGCACTTGTCATGAAAGGGAGATGTCACACGTTTGAATCCTGCCCCAAGGAATTTTTTCAAATATTTGTTTTCTTGAGATTTGTTTCTGATTGATCTTTTCTAGTTTATAATGCACTCTAATTATATTTAATTACTCAAGATGTGTCAAGTAAATAAGTTGGGCATACATAACTGCACGAGGAATAAGTTTGTGTTTCGAACGGTATATATGTATATATACGTGTTTTTTTTTTCCACCTTTTCCAGATGATGCATGGTGTGGAAACTACATTCGCCCTGAATCAACTCCAAAAAGAAGGCCTAGGATACCTGTACAGGGGTATGCTACCTCCCCTGCTGCAGAGATCATTCTCTATGTCGTTAATGTTTGGTGTCTATGACGAAAGCTTGCAGCCGCTGCTCAGGTATAATGTGAACTCTTATGTTGCCAAAACTGTTGCTGGGATATTTGCGGGCTGCTGTGAAGCAACACTTATGCCATTCGAGAGGATACAGACTTTGCTCATCCACCCTAAATACCACAATAAGTTCAAGAATACTGCAGATGCCTCCAGCTACATCTTCAGACATTACGGCATCAAGGAATTTTATAGAGGACTTATACCTATTCTGTGGAGAAACGGCCCGTCAAATGCCATGTTCTTTATTATCCGTGACGAAGTGCGCGACCGCCTTCCTCAGCAAGAGAATGTGTTCTCACAAAGTTTCCAACATTTCCTGGCAGGAGCGACGATCGGTGCTGTCCTAAGTACTATGTTCTACCCACTCAATGTGCTGAAGATAGCCATGCAGTGTGAACTGGGTGGGCCTCACAGGACACTTATGTATGAGTTTAATTATATTTTACGAAAGCGTGATTTTAAATTCATCAACTTTTACCACGGTGCACTACTGAATATATCTCGTGCATTTTTAAGTTGGGGTATAATTAATGCTTCTTATGAAGTGTTTAGAAAATTCGTTTATCCCTAGTCAATATTCGGCCGTGTCAAACACATCGAGTGAAATATTTGCTTGTTATTTAGTTTTTATTGTCATAGCTATGTTAGTGTTGTTTTGTAAATATGATCATGTATTAATACAGCACGAATAATTTTAAGTAGTCAATGTTATATAATCATTCAACAGCATTTATTGAAATAAGATTGTGTTTTTATTTTTTTATTATACAGTATTTAAACTTAACTTGTGAATTTCCGCAGTGTCTTGATGGTGTCCCCTAGAATATTTTTGGACTATTACAATCAACAAAAGATATATTATTTATTAGTCATGTAACAACAATGCCCTATATGCTTACAAGTACTAAACATTAAATTATTTTAAAGAGACATATTTTTTATATTTACTAACATTACTCCTACTATTTTAATTACGTTACTCCTGATTCGTGAATATTCATAAATCGACGTAAGCAAAATCAATTTTTATTTTATAATTAAATTTAAAGCAATTTTCCGCATGATAAAGTGGTATTAAATTATGTTCCACACAACGGAAAGTATGATCAGACTGAAACAAATGTAAAACAATGAAAAAACTCACTTACGATTTATGTTATTGTACGATTTTTTTATGTAGTTTTTTTGTCTGCACTGGTAAGTACCTAATCAGGAAAAATCCAAGATTTTAAAATGACTAAGCAATATATAAATAAATTAAGAAAAATATCGATCATATACCTAGTGACAATGATTCAAGTATCGATCTTCAGTTTTGTAACGAAATCACAAGAGATATAACACGCATAAAAAAGCTTTGCTCAAACAGTGTATAGATAAATGTATGTCGCAGGTATATTGTAAGAGCCATGAAATTATATTTTTTATAATCGAACCTTACTCAGTGAAAATATTTTTTTTTAATAATGTAACCTAACTTAGTGAAATTATATTTTTTTAAATCTAACCTATTTTAGTGAAATTATATTTGTTTATAATCTAACCTAACTTAGTGAAATTAGATTTTCATGGCTTTGACAATTCACCTGCGACCTGGGCGAATCCTGCAACAAATAGATACAATTAATGTCCTATTTATTCGAAAACTATGTTTTTTTTTTTAATTGTTATTAGATTTTGCAGTCGTAAGTACGATTTTTTACAAAGCAGTTGTAAAACCATACTAAGTACATAATTGAGCTTATATATGTATTATAAGCATGGCTGTTCACAAAGGTCCTGGTGGATCTATGCCATGTTCCAGATGCGGTACGGCCAAATTTCCGCAGTGACTATATCTACGAGAAGGCGTTCGCCGCGTTCTACAAAGTGCACAAGATCGCGATGTCGTGGCCCGAGGCCAGGCTGCGCTGCGAGGCCGAGCTCAGCCAACTGCTGGTGCCAGAGACCCTGGACGAGGCTGAAGCTCTCTCTGTGCTCATCGCGCAGATCCTTCACAAGTATGTCGGGGTCTACATCGGCATACACGACATCTTTAGTGAAGGAACCTACGTAACTACTAATGGTTTGTATGTGGGGGCGTAGTTCGTGACCAATCACATTTTCCAGTCATTTATTAGCCCTAAACAAGACGGTGAAGATCACAAAATATATTCTAGAGGTCCCGAGTTCGAATCCCGGTTTGGAGCTTCTTGCATCCAGCTTTACTTTTGCGTTTCTATACCGCAATTATATAATTACAATTTATCCCGTACTGCAATAAGGTAATTGTGAAACCGAAAGCAGTTTTATAAGTAGCTACATTGCAATATTACATTATAACACCGCGATTCTGCGATACGATTGGCCCAATTATTATAACACCGCTAGACGGCCATTCAGCAACAGAGACGAGAAATAAGTCCCGACTTTATTTCTTAAGCCACGCCCCCTTCATCCTGATTGGTCTTCAAGGCAGCATTAGCGGGACAACGCACCCGAGGCTTATGAACTGGTGTTCTTCTGATTTTTCGTGAAATTGTTAGTTGAAAATATTATAAATAAAGACGATATTTTTTATGGTCGTAGATAAAGTATTGTGTGCAACTGAACATAATTAGACATTGGGACACTAGTGCAAAACTATACGAAATTCACTTCGTTCGTTTCGTAAACAAGCACTCGTGTCCAAATGTCTCAAATTATGTTACAGTTGCACAAAATACACAAATAATAGTGTCGATTCGGTGTAACACGATTTAACTTATTTGACAGGACTAAAATTAATTTAAGCTTTCTGTCTTTTTCATTCTGTATCGAAAAGATAACGACAGGATGTTTAAAATAAGGTTAGTCCCAACGACATTCTGGTATAGAATGTCGTTGGTTAGTCCTGTCAAATAAGTTAAGTTGTGTTACACAAAATCCACACCATTATCTCCTTGGGTTGAATAAATGCCAACATTTAGCTTAGAAATTGTCATTTTCTATAGGAACCTCTCTCCTGGGCACGATCCTGGGTCTCCTGTGGGAAGGCAAGCAGCCCGAGATGGTCGGGCGCTGCGTTGCGATGAGACGCAGCGGGAAACTCTTCGTGTACCCTTGCAAGGGACCCCTGCCCTTCGTCTGTAAGATCAAGGCCGATGACATCAAGCACTATAACGATTGTGACACATTTGATCCCGGTGAGTACAAATTATTTTTATCTATTCGAAAACCGATGATTGGTTCTTTAATGCCAGCAAAGTAGGTATTTTCTACAAGAGACTTATAGACGGTAGCCAATCACCACAGATCATATAGATGACATTCTGTACAAATTATTTTTTTTTTTTTTTATTTTTTTTTTTTATTTTAACTAATTCCACTGAGGCCGACATCAAAAGTCGAAATATATCTGGATATTGTGATAATGTGTTTTTTATAGATATAACATATATAATTTAAACTAAATAAAAAACAAATAAGTTTTCTTTAATATTTAATTCTGTACAAAAGTTATTGACGGCGGTACCAGCAGTAGGTACCAGTGGCGTGCACAGAACTTTTTTCCGGAAAAGCGATCAGTAGGTCAAGTACGACAATAAAAAAAATATGAAAAAATTTAAGTAACACTGAGAAAAAAAAGTTTGTATGACTGCCTACCCTAGAGTGAACATTTTCATACAATTTTTTTTTTTTCAAAGTGCTATTTAAATTTTTTCATATTTTTTTTATTGTCGTACTTGACCTTCTGATTGCTTTTCCGGAAAAAAGTTCTGTGCACGCCACTAGTAGGTACCCTTGTTCTGAGGCAGTACCCCAGTACCTAATTGAATGTTGTTCCCATAGACTTAGGATGTATTTCCTAGTCTATGGTTGTTCCCGTAGACCATAGAATATCCTAAGTATATGCCGTAGACTTAGGACATACCTCAGAATAATAATCAGAATAATATACTGGCGTCTGGCAGTATATTCTAAGTCTGGTACCAGTGCTTTAACAGACTTACAAAGTTAGATGCTCAGAACAATAACTGTTTTTTGACCACAATAATCTATAGTTGTTCCATAGTGTTCCGTGACCAAAGAGTATGAACTAAAATATTGTATGAAAAAATTTCTGGTCGGTTATCTAGGCAGCGCGCCCGGCAGCAAAAAAAGCAAATGAAAAACGCGCGAACTTACGTACTTACGTGTCGGCACAATTTTGAAAACCGAGTTTGTCAAGTATGTAGCGAATGTATAAGAACATACCACTGATATTATGATATCTATAGAACAGATGAGACGCATCAGGTACAGAATTATATTGCAAGCTGTCAAAGACGAGCAAACTTGCTCAGACGTGAGCCACGTCCTTGGACGAAAATTCGTCCAAGGCCACGTCATGGGTCCATTTGTGTATAACCGTGTGCACAAAGCATAAACTCTTAAAAATATAAATTGAAACGCTGGCTTATCGAGCAGAGGCTCTACGACTTCACTGTTTTTACACCAGTGACTTGACCACTAGTATGTAATTGTACATACCTATTTAAATTAATTGTAATAATTATAATTTAATTATTTTAATTTAATATAAGCACTTAATTATTATAATTTAATAATTTGTATTGATCCTTGGAAATTTTGTTGTATTAGAACGTCTTACATTAAAGCCGATTCTGAAGGCTTTAATTTTAGCTTTAGTGCTGTCAAAACTAAATCTTCTTCGATACAAAATAGTCCTTAAGAGGTATGATCAGAAGCTAAATTTCTTTGGAAAATTTTAAGCTTTGACAGCACTAAAACTAAAATTAAAGCCTTCAGAATTGGCTTTATTGTGTATGTAAACATAAGCCATTATAGAATTAAGTAATTTATTTATAGATAACTACATTCATTAATTGTATATAAAAATCTTGTCTTAATACTCTCTAATCTAAATCCCGAGAAAAATAACGAAATTCTATGTACAATTGTATCTAAAAGTACATCTTATTTCTCCTTCTCATAGATGGGATGAAACAATAATGAAAAGTCGAGTGCAAAAATGTTTTTTTCGGGACTGAATCCCTCACTGCGCTTTCGCTCCTCTCTGGATTCAAAAGAGCGCCCTCGCCCGCCGTAATATTATTATTTTGCCCCCTAAATCTATCTACTATTGTGTGATAGAAGTACCCTCAGTTCTATCAGAGAATATAAAGTATTACTACGTAGTTCTATTGTCCCTTTAGTCTGTATCAGTATGCCTGGATATGCGAAACTTTGTGAAGGCAGAAGGCGGATGATATTCTTTATTTATAGTTAGGAAGCTCTTTATACAAAAACGTAATCAAGCTACCTTTGCCCGCATTCATAACATACGTTACATATCTTAAGAAGTTATAGTTTGTAGAATTATAAATACTCGGCATATTATATAATATCATTGCACGCTTGCACGGCATTTATCACGCGATATACAAAAGTTGTATGAAAAATAATAGACGGAGAGCTAGCGACCAAATCGGTCATGTGGCTTCAGCTGTATTGAAACTCCGTTAGCTACTTCCCTGAACAACCTTTTCCGATAATCTTCGTGCTGGCAGGCCTTCGTGCATGAAAAAAAATGTGGGCTCAGCGACTTCAATTTTTTGTTTCAAACAGTTGCTCTGTACTCCCTGTGCACCCAAAAAAAAATTTAAATCGATCGGGTGGTGGTAAAGGGTTGCCAGCGTTAATTAAAAGTACCAAAACAATAATAATTTTCATGTGGGCTCAGATATCAGCCTGCGAATCTTGATCTTAAAGAAATTGTTTCCAAATTTTTGCGTAAGTATCTGCTCCGCTAAATGTGCTCTCATGTTTGGACAATTTAGCATATTAAGAAATATTTCATATTAAGAATATATAAGAAATATTTTGAATATCTTAAAAAAATATTACTTAAAACTATCACACAATGGAAAAAAATCTAAAGAGTCCTCTGAAAGTTTAATTTATCAATTTTATGTATGTAATGTTGATCGTATCATTACAAAATCCGATACGAATATTTTTTTTGATAACCTACCATCTTATGAGTAGGTATAAGATTTTAAAAATATTGTGTTAGTTGTTTTATTAAGGTTCAGTCAGATTTTTGCTTACGTAAAGTTTTGCTCGACTCTAGATAAGTTCGTTCTGCACTCTCACAGCACATTTTCCCAATGCCCACTTCACTTTAAATCAAGCCAACGAAACAAAACGTGTGCGACTGTATTATTTATTACAAAATTATTAATAGATTCGATAGGACTAAATACCAAAAAACTAATTAAACGCGGGCCAAAGCTAGTTCAATAAATAATTTTGAATTTAAAGTTTCTCGTTCATTTTATTTTGTTTAAAAGGGGCGTCATTTAAATAATTCGCCTAGGGCGCTAAGTTGGCTCGGGCCGCCGGACGTGTTGGAAGACTGTACCAAACTGTATTAGACTGTAAGATCTATTGTTTTATTCTTATGAGAATTCAGGATATAAATTTTCAAAAGTGGTCAAATCATATTTCAGTAATTTTAGAGTACAGCCATTTTTGTAACTTCAACTGTAATTTTTTCAGTGGAGTTTTTAAAAAGAAGCAAGTTTTAAAAGTTTATTCCCTGTAAACCAATAAATATTAAACTTATTTTTAAACACAGATTTATCACTAATTTTTGTAAGTAAATAATGGTAAAAAAAAAACGCTATTGTCAGATTTTGGGTTTGACCACTTTTGAAAATTACCTCCTGAATTAAGGTGTTAAAGTATGTATTATTCCTACACGTCTAATTTCACAGCGTGGAAGCTCGGTCCAACCGGCAACTGCTACATTAAGCATATGGACCCTCAACCTTGGCACCTCGCATATGCCACCTGTCTCGCCAAGGGCGGCCATCTTGTCGTCGTCAACAACCGGACAGAGGCCGACTTCGTGCGGGACTTGTTCAAGGAGGTCCCCGAGCGGAAGGTTCCGGATACTGACTTCGCGTTCCTGGGGTTCCATGACCTGTTCCGGAGGCATCACTATAGGACCATTTTTGGTGTTTATTGTCATTTATTTGTATAGTTGTTTAATTTTTATTTACACTGTGCATAAATCACCGTCCCTTTTTCTAAATCACCGCCCCTTTTTCTAAATCACCGATGTAATGGAATATGAAAAAAACAGGCAAGTGCTATATTTCTTTATATTCTAATTATGTTGGAAACATTGCTATAATTGCTTTGCACCCTTGCACCCACGCTCCCTTAAACAGATAAAAATATACTTTTGTGACAGTAATCCCTTGGCTACTAAGTGCGGACAAGCTTTATAACTAAGTATTACAAATTTCAAGTTCAAGTGATAATCCGTCTCTGATAAAAGTGGCAACGACCTACCTGCCATAAGCATAATGTATTTTTCTTATTTTTAAGTAAAGAACCCAAAAAAATCTGTTGGTAATAAAAGTTGTTTTGAGCGTTTTGTTGTTTTGGTAACAAAAGTGCCGAAACCCTCGCCCCAGTAAAGCCGCTGCCCGTCACCAGTCTGGGATCGATATACCGCCATCAATCGGTCCCAGGCATGGTGGGCTACCTGGTTGTGCCTGTTTGAGAGCTGTCCTCTTACTCTCCTCCGAATAACTTCGGGGGACTTGCGAGTAAGATGGTGGTACCTTCAAAGTCGAGTCCGGCATTTGAATTTGAATTTGTACACCACCATTTCAGCAATCATTTTAAACAATTTCATCCACCCAAAGGAAGAGATCGCTTTAAGCGATAAGGCCGCCTGTTTGTGCTACATAATAAGTTAGTTAAAAATTAAGTATTTATATTTCTGTTCCTTTTTATATGGTGTACAAATAAAGTTGTATTGTATTGTATTGACATTTTTAGTGTCCAGCACTTCTGCAGTTTCACCCACACAAAATGACTCAAAAAAACCGTTGCAGATAATATTCTCGTTTCCAGGGCAAACCTTAGAAGAAGCTGGGTTTAAAGACTGGGACCTAAAATGTAATCGTGAGTCCGTGAGTCTGGAGGACTCTCGATGTGGTGGCATCAGACGTAGCGGGCTTCTCTCCACAGTGGCATGCGACATGCCGGCTACGTTCTTCTGTGAAAAACCGATGACAGCACTACCTAAGGCGCTAAGGAACATGGCAGACTATGAAAAAATTAACAAGAGAATCAAGGAGATTCCGAAGGTATTGGCAACTCTCAGCACTCAAGCCAGTGATATGGTAACAGAAACAGCAGAAAAATCTGATCAAATTGCTGCTGCACCGATTGATTTACTTGTAAATAAAGAAACGACAGTTTTGGTTGGTCAATAAATTATTTAAACTTGTTGATTTTTTGCGATGAATGAAGCATAGTATGAATAGATAGTGCATGTAGTATATGACCTGCATATGATATAAGAGTTAAACCACGTAGTGACCTTGCTTCTCTATTGCTTGGATAGGATATGTATCGTGCATACAAATAAAACAACTAAGAAGGTAAATTAACCGCGTAATTACCTTGCTTCTCTATTGCTTGGATAGGATATGTATCGTGCATACAAATAAAACAACTAGTAAATTAGTTACCTATGCATAAAATACTAGGTACGGTATGTAGGAAAATTTTGAAATTTGGCACTAAAATAGAATTAATTTGCCCAAACAATTTAGGAAAATTCCCAATTGCTCGAAATATTGTTATTGTAAAAGGGAACAAAACTATTTTTACTAATATAGGTAAGTATCAAATTATTCTAGGTACTACAACATATTGTAATATATATTATGGATTTCGAGAAATCTTTGAAAAACCGATAAAATGCCCCGCCTTTTATTTCCGAAACTGGTGGATGAACAAATATGAAGATATTCTCGATGATAGGGTATTACGCAAAGTTTCAGGAAAACTAAAGCGATTAAAAAAATCTTGAATACAAATGAGAAATCTATAAAAATATACATATAGTTTAGCTATATTTACTTGCACTTATCTATTTCGGAACATCTTTGAAAACCCACAAAAATAAATCTGTGTCCTCCGTTATCTCTGAAACAAGGGCACCGAAAAATATTAACAAAAATCACCGTAATAGATAGTTAATACCGTAAACAAATACAGAAAAATAAAGTAAATCAGGAATTCACAAATATTTACCTAAAAAAATTTAATAATATATTTTTACTTTGTAAGTATTTGGTACCTACAATCAATTAATTTTTAGTCATCAATAGTTATGGGCAAAATATTAAATAAGTACCATTTTTCCTGACGTCCTATAACTAACGAAATACGGAACCATAGGTGCGTGAGTGTGACGCGCACTTGACGGGTATTTTTAATTTTTTATTGCCAGGCAAAGCCTTTAAAAGTTTGATATTCTATATTTTTCAATGCAAGTGCTCGTAAAGGCGATTATTTTCCCCTAGGGCTTTATTATTACTATTTTTTTTTTGTTTACAATGGTTGGCTAACCTGCAGTCTTTCCTGGGTACCATAAATGTTGTACTTTTTTTTCCACTGTTTAACGGCTCTGGATACAGTCCTTTTGAGCCAATCATAATTTAAAGTTCACAAGATTATATTTGTTTTATTTCCTCACACTATGCATTGAAAAACGTATACACGGGCGTATGAGGAATAAATTACTCTTCGTCTTCGTAGTTTATTCCTTTTCGCCCTTGTAGCATAAACTACTATTTCCAATTAAATCTGTTTAAACATAAACAATGATGATAAAACATTTATAAATGGTATGTGCATCTAGATTTATTGCGTGTACAGGCACTTTTGGTCAATATTTTATTTAAATAGGCACCTATTTTTAATAAGTAAATCTGATGTGTTCCGGTTGCCCTTACTTCACGTTCAGAACATTTTCAGGCACGGTATCCCCAAATGGATCATAGTCCTTCAGTTGTAACGCTTCCCAGGTCTTCGTCCAAAACTCTGCCGCAACTTCATCACTTCCACATTGCCTAGAAGGTGAGATCGGTCTGCATTCTCTGTGAAACAAAATACAACCAATATGTATATACCTACACCATAGACTAAGTATGTCTTGTAATATTTAGTCTATGCATACAAGTATATCCCGGTTACATTATCTCGAGACCTGGCATCGATGACGTACGTCACGTCGCGTCGGCGCTCAGATACAAAGCGCGGGGAGGTGAAAGGAGAACGGGGGCGGGTGGTTCGCATTCCAGCGAGGTCTCGAGATAATGTGACCGGGTTGTACTATAAAGCCGATTCTGAAGGCTTTAATTTTAGTTTTAGTGCTGTCAAAACTAAATTTTGTTTATTATAAAATAGTCCTTAAGTGCTAGGAACAGACATAATTACTTTGAAATAATTTTAGTTTTGACAGCACTAAAACTAAAATTGAAGCCTTCAGAATCGGCTACATTGCCTACTACTACCCTATACCGGATGTTAAGATGATAACGCTTTTCCTTAAAACGGGATGTTTTACCCATTAATATGAACAAATTTCATTATGGGGCCAACCCTAAAATCTCAAAAAATAAATCAGCTGTTTCATACATTTTGGTCGAGTTCTTATTGAACTTTTCTATGGAACCGCTGATGTCTTTTTTCGCGATTTCAGTGTTGACCCCATAGTAAAAGTGTTCATACACTATTCATGGGTAGAACAACCTGTTTTAAGGAAAAAGGCTATCAAATTAACACCCAGTATACGAGCAAACCTATCTCAACAATATACAAGTGTAACAGAAAGGTGTAACCATATTTGAAGAGCTTATTCAGTCAATGGTATAGAACAACTTTTACTATGAAGCCAACCCTGAAATCTCAAAAAAAAATCTGCCCTTCCATACATTTCAGCCGAGCGGCATTGCATTTTTCTATGAAAAAGTTGTTTTTTTTTTCGAGGTACAGGGTTTGTTCCATAGTAAAAGTTGTTCTATACCATTAACTGAATAAGCTCTTCAAATATGGTTACACCTTTCTGTTACACGTTGTATAACAGCATCAATCCACTTTGTAGCAGGGGTATACGACATTTAGTAGCTTCACTGATCAGCCGCGGCGTAGCACGTTTTGCATTTCCATAGCTTTATTTCTAAAGAAATTTTTTTCAGAGAATATCCATTTTAGGACATAGTTTGCATTATTTTGGTATATAAATTAAACATTCTTTCTTCATGATTTTTTAAGGAATTGTCCGATGACCTCGTCACTTGAGAATTTTAGACATTATACTGATTGTGATGTGTGATTGCTTATAAAAAAGTGGTCTGTCTCTGTCTGTTTACTCCTCTGTCATCTAGTTGTCAAATTAGTCTGAAGCAAATCATTATAAATTTGTCTCTTATTTATTTTGATAGCAAAGAACACATTTCTAAACAGCCATTAATTAAGTGACGTCACACGAGGGCAAATGGAAGTTGCAGGTTTTTGCAAAAAATATTCATCATCATGAAGTTTTTTTAGACCACAAGATACGGCTTATTAAACCTAAATAGTTTTCGAATGACACACCTTAACATAATTTAATCTATGCGAATTCAAAGTTTATTCCATACAAAATGTATGGGAATTTTACTTTGCGTTTTCTGGGATTTTTAATACCTTGTCCTTGGTTGACCCCATAGACTCATGTATCAGTAAGAGAATCGTAATAAGACGATAAAATTGGTAAAAATGGCGTGTTTCTCGATGACTACAAATTTTCCAAAATCTGTGAATGCAGAAGTAAAATACTCCAGAAGACAAGGTTAGTCTCTTAAAGGCTTTAGGCTAAAGCCCTTTTTGGTAGCTAAAACGTATCTAATAGCTGCCCTTAGTGAGGTTTTAACTTTCCAACATATAGTCTTTGTTACCGTCCCGTTTATAGTAACCGGCCCGTAGCATAGTGCGAAATCGCGCGCGATTCGACTTAGTTGAATGACAAATGCGAGAAGCGTGACACGATGCTTTTGCGATTAAGTCGAAGCCTTCCTCAGGCGCACAGCGGCTTTGCAATTATAACCCGTAGATTTACTTTCATAAAGTTGAAATTCGCGTGCGCCTAAATGCGCGCGAAACTATTCAGAACGAGTCTAATTTTAAGATAAAAATCGACTAAAATTACAATATTGCATTGAAGTCATTTTTGAACTTGCATTGGTTAATAAACAAGATTTTCGTATTGATAGTTAAATATAACACATAAAAATCAAATAGATTAAACACAAAACCAAGAAAACACTCGAAAAGAGACTATTTTCAAAAATAAAATCTATCGAGCGAAAGTTTTCAAATTAGGTAACGCTACTTACAACTTAAAGATAAAGGTTTGAAAAAACATACATATAAGTTTCATATTGATTGCGTCTGTGGTAGATTCAGTACAATCGTTCAAAAACTGTTGAAAAAGGAAGGCCTTCTCTTAAACAGAATGTCACGCTCCTTGCAATAGTTGAATCACAAGTCCAAGGAGCGTGACGCAAACATCGTGTCACACTCCTTACACTTGTGATTCAATTAAGTCGTATCGCGCGCGATTTAACACAGTGCTACGGGCGCAGATGTCTACATTATAATTTATAATAATTATCCGTCTGTTATTCACCTATAAAGAGCTAGAAATTAATATAAGTAATGAAACTATACACACGCGTAATATAGTCCACTTTCGTGAGCGCAAGCTTCATCTATTGCACAGTATATGGAAGTCTGGGCGCCACAGCGAGGGCTCTTCACGAACCATGCCATGACATTGTTGAAGGCCCAAGTGGCACCCCTGAACGAGGTATCGCTGAAGTTCCGTCCGATCTCGGTGCGAATCACGCCCGGGTGCAAACTGTACGTGGTGATACCTTCGATATTGTGCTCCTGAAATATACGGAATATTATGGACAACCATCACGCGCAAACCACAATACAAACGCAAACACAAAATTGTCACGTGTCTATGGAATGTTTTTATAATATTTAGGCCACAGAACTATTAGCCTCAACATCATCATCATCATTAGCCTCGTGGTTCTTATTCTATGTTTTACGCTGATTCCATTGCATTATCTATACAAGGTGACTTTTTGATCATCGTCCAAATTCATACTGGAGGCTTGATAAGTGATCAGTATCTTGGATCAATAACAATTTTTGTGAAATTTGTAAAATGAAATTTCGGCTTCCCATAGAAATTCACTTCCAGTTCCGAGTGAATCACTATGGGGAGTCGAAATTTCATTTTACGAATTTTGCAAAAATTGTTACTGATACATGATACTGATCACTTACCAAGCCACCAGTATGAATTTGGACGATGATCAAAAAGTCACCTTGTATAGATCTATGCCGCCGCATTAGACCTAAAAATCGGGAAATTTCAATTATATGACCCCTAAAAAATGTAAAAACGATTTTTTACCAAAAGTGTAGCCGAATACGTTTTTATTGTTTTAGAATCAAAATCAAATGAAAATACCAAAATACAATAAGTAATTCAGTGGCCCCAATGTAGGCACAGCCCATCGACGACACAGGTCGTCGATGGCATAGCCTGATCCGTGAATCAAGAATCAAGACTAGCTAGATTTATACTAACTAAATATGTTTGAAGACTTCCACAATCTTACCAAAATCATGTTTCTCCTGACACACGTTTTTATATTTTGCGGCCGCGACGTAATCGGCACGACTGTATTGTCTTCGCAAGTTTCATGAAACGTGCGTATTATAGCGAAATGAAACAGCATGACATTTGGCCGCGACCACTGAATAATATGATGTAGTAAAATAGCATCTGTCAAACGTTTTGATTACCTTCAATTT
Source organism: Ypsolopha sequella (assembly GCA_934047225.1). Classification (NCBI taxonomy): domain Eukaryota; kingdom Metazoa; phylum Arthropoda; class Insecta; order Lepidoptera; family Ypsolophidae; genus Ypsolopha; species Ypsolopha sequella. The sequence goes on from OW203987.1 coordinate 21,754,541, forward strand.
GTTCGCCAAAGCACGTGCGAAAAGTACATTTGCGGCTTTGCTCCAAGAATACGCCTTTAGTGGATCGTATTTAATTGTCTCGGCATTCAAGTCGTTCAAATCTAATTTGTATGCTAAAAAAAAGTAACGAATTGAACATTATATCAATGAAATTGAACATATTTTAAAGTGGACGCGACGGATTTCGTTCTCAAACGCACAACTTATATTTTCTAGCCTAGTGGTGTTATTTTATGCAATCATTTGTAAATGATCCTATACAACAACTTATGTTTACTGAAAATCGTAGAACAGTGAGAACAAAAACTCCCATTAGTTCTATCGTAGAACAATGTTCATGGACAGAAGAAGTAGTGGGAATAAAGAGTTTCACTAGTTCTACTATTCTGTAACATATAGCATCGTAACAAATAAACGATAATTCGCTGCATATAAATATGCCGGTTTATAAAGCAGTTACCTAAATACTTGAACTTTTCTCAGACTGTACTTCACAAAAATCAACGCGATATAATGAGAAATCTACGAAAAGAAACGCGCGATACAGAAACGAGAACGCGGCATGCCGTTGTTGTGCTAGATCATTTACAAAATAATGCATAAAATAACAAAACTTTGCTAGTAAAGTCTAATTGACATTAAGCTATTATCGCGTAATGTCATTTTCATAAATCACATTAATTTAAACACCTTATTATTCAAAAATAAGTTGTGCGTTTGGGTACGAGATTCGACACATCCACCTTAAGGGTAGCCGATTCTACTGCTTGAATCTAGTGCTCTCTGGTTAATACCTAAATTAAAACGTATCAGAACTCACACTGATGGAGATATGACGACACAAAAACAATCCTGGACGGAACACTTTCCTTTATCTTGGGCAGCAGAAGCAATGTCAGCAAAGCGTGTCCAAAATGGTTTGTGCCCATATGCGTCTCGAACTCATCTTCCGTTTTTCCTTTAGGACACATCATCACCCCTGCGTTGTTGACCAATATACTAATTTTATCTTCGAAAGCTAGCATTTTAGCTGCGAATTCCCGGACGGATTGCAAGCGTGACAAGTCCAGTTCTGCCACAATGAGGGTACCAGTTGGCTCTGACCCTTTTGTGTCTTTGGCAGCGGTGTCTGTTATCTCCTTTTGTGCAGCTTCACCTTTTTTTAAGTTCCGACAGGCCAATATTACCCTCCCTCCTGTAAATAAATATAATCTCATTTCACATCCCTGGGTAAAGAACATTACTTACAGTTTTTTGACTTCGCCAGTATGCTTTTTGCCCTAAATAATTTCATGGCATATTTCTGTTTTGTTACGGTTAAACTCATGTTAGACTCAATAAAATGTCCACATGCCTCTCAAGTAAAAATCTCGGGCAGTTTCCTTGCCGATGCCAGTGTTGGCACCAGTGACGATGGCGGTGACTCCATCAAGACGACGCTTGCTCTTACACCAAGCACTTATCCAGTCCATGATTTTGTTATGTATTTCTGTGAAGAATATTTTTGATAAAGCAACTTATAAATCGAATTAGATGGAATAATGTTGTAGGTACCTCCACCACAGCGACACCCATTGGCGTAGCCAGGGTTTTGTTACGGGGGGGGGGGGGGGGCTAGTAGGGGCTGGCCTGACACAAAATTGTTTTTATTCTAAATTATTGTTTATTAAAATGGAATTTCCATAGGAATCTAAAATCTCTTAACTCTTAATCACACGTTCATGTTAACATTATAATCAACATTAAAGCCGACTCTGGACGCTTTAATTTTAGTTTCAATACTGTCAAAAGTAAATTTTCTTCATTGCAAAGTAGTCGTTAATGGTTAGGAACAGAAGCTAAATTACTTTGGAAAATTTCAAGTTTTACATCACTAAAACTAAAATTAAAGCCTTCAGAATCGGCTTTATTGAGCACTTAATTTTGTATCAAGTAGACGGAGCTGTATGACGTTTGACTTGTTCGATTCTAAGTCAGTCACGCCTAAACTTCATCCATCCATCCAGCTTACTTGGTTGAAATGAAACTTAAAATATATTTGATTGATTTTCCTGGAGAGGGTACCGGGTTTTCTGGGGGAGGGAGAGCCACCTCTGCCCCTACCTGGCTACGCCAATTACGACACACCATTTTATACACAAGCAAGGTCCCCGTTACTCCAGGCGGAAAGACCCGCAGTGCGAGAGGGACGGCATCGGGGAAATTTGACAAAAAGTCGGTTTTAAATTAATACTAAGTTAATTAAAATAACTATGAAAATTTCCATAAACAGTAATTCAGGCAGTGGCGTGCATAGAACTTTTTTTCCAGAAAAGCAATCAGAAGGTTAAGTTTGACAATAAAAAAAAAGTTGGTATGAAAATGTTACAAACTTTTTATTTTCAAAGTGTTATTTAAATTTGTTCTTTTTTTTTTTTAACTAGACCTTCTGATTGCTTTTCCGGAAAAAAGTGATATGCACGCCACTGAATTCAGGTATTGTTAAAACCCATCTAAATAAATATTTACGAAGCTATCCCAATTTGTCAGAATATCAAAAAAAGTGTAAACTTCATTTGACTTCATTTCGATATTTATTTCTATCGAGTGAAATTCCTCCAATCGCGTGTCTAATTGTCCAAAATCTAGAAAATTAGCCTCTTCTTTTTTTCGTAAATATTTATGATTCAAAAGCCGTTTCGTAAGTATACAGATATTAAAATAAGCATGCATTATCTTTCATTCGAGCTTCAGTTACGTCATCATCACACATGTCAATACGAAAAAATATATTTCTTGAACGCATCGCATTAAGGACGCATTAAGGCCCTTAATACCGCCAAATGGGTACTTTCTAAAGCCTACTCCTCTTTTATGGCCAAACCAAAAATATTGAAAAAATGTATTATAGATTATCAACTCTAGGACAACATATGCAACATTTTTCTTTTTCGTACCACCAAAACTTCTATATGAAAAATTGTTTCAACTGAATGGTGTTTTTTTGGCTTGAATTTCCTACTGCTCCTAAGCGGCTTAGGTGATTTAATTCATTTATGCTTTGATAAATAGATAAACTTGATAGCTATAAATATAACATAGAATTATTCAATCGAACAATGACGCCCATGTGAAAAGTATTATTTTCTCCTATTTTGCCCTTTCAAGGACGCAGCGAGCGTCGTAACAGCCACCATGCATTGTGCACTGATTTGAACGCTATTTCAATGTCGTTTCCGTCGATATTCATACAGACAAACATCGAGCTGCTAATTTGGCGAAGGTAATCGCCTTAAGTCTGACAATGATTGGACCATTCAACCTAATATGAGTAAGTACGTCACTTTCTGTAATACTAAAAAATTTAGAAGATCGGTTTAAAAGCACGAAAATATGTATTATTGAAATTACTTAAGTAATTAAATTGATATACATATTTATTTCAAAAAGCAGACAAAAAATGCACATATAAGTTAAAAAATCCAGCCAAGTGATTACAGGAAAATTGAGATATTCACGAAAAAAATTACAAAATTAAATTTATCATCCACAATACGGAACCCTAGGTACGCGAGTCTGACTCGCACTTGGCCGATTTTTTTCTCAAAGGATCAACTGCTTTTTAAGTAAGAATAAAATGTAAATGTAATTTCTGCGCTTTTTTTTACATTTTCATTTTAGTAGGTATAATATACAGTACCCCAGGTCTAAGAATTTAATTTCCACATTTTAGTATTAGGTTACTAGGATAAAAAGTCGAGTTTTGCGATACTGTATTTTTACGTAAAGACTAAAGATTATGTCAAGCAAAGCAGACAAGTAGTGTCATAGGTACGTAATTTTATTGTAACAAACAACTGGCTTTTATTTTTACTTTTATTTCAATGAATAAAAAATATTACCTACCTCATCGATTTAGGTCAGTAATCAGAATATCCTGTGTGAAGACAACGTCTCTACAGCTCGCCTCTTGCACTGAACTTGGCCTTAATGCAGATGCAGTGCCTAACGAATACAACGCGCACAAAAAGTACACATCATGTTAAAAACTAAATAAAAGCAAGTTTTATTACTAACTGTCGCGCCGCAGACACGTCTTTGCAAATCGCTTTTAATTTGATTATTGAATTATATTGAAAACGTAACATTCTGAACGTAACCTCGCAGTGTGAGGCCTACATAAGTAAATATTACACAAGCGTTGTTTCGCAGCGTACAGACAGACGCCAGCATCAAAGATACCTTGCAGTTCTTATTACGGTACAAGTAGGGAGAGTTTGAACTGCAGGTGACTACACGAACATCGTATGCGAAAAGGTGCGTGCGTCTCACTTTCCCACACGACTCGTTCCATCAGGGCCGGATTTAGGGGAGGGCTACCGGGGCTACAGCCACGGGGCCCCCGCAATAGAAATTTAGAAGTATATTTTTAACCAAAACCGATTTATATATAAATGAAAATTGTTTATGAACTACCTATATACGATGAGACAGATATGCCTATCAAAGTTATCCCTACTCAGCATTGAAGTTCAAAGTCATTTACTCCGGGAGCTGGATTTCAGCAAAATCATCAATGATTTTTCGTCAAAAAAAGCTCGCAATTTCGATAACGCTTAAATTTAATTTGGTTTAATTGTTGTTTATTGAAAAAAAATATTTATCTCGCAATAATTATTGAAAATAATTAGGGGCCTCCACTCCCTTGTTGTCCCACGGCCTCCAGAACTCTGAATCCGGCCCTGCGCCCCATACTGATCTCTCTGTGGTTCGAAGGTGGATGAAGCTGCGAACGCGCCTATAATAAAAAAAAAAATATGATAACTAAAATTCTTTAAAAATAATCTAGGCAAATCATATTTTCTAGTTAGAATCTTCAATTTGACTAAGTTTGTTTCTTTGCATATCTACTTACTTAATTAAATAAATCGTATCTCAGTTTTAAATTGGCGTGTTAATTCGAAAACCATTTCAAGATTTCGGTTTAATAAGCCGTATTTTCGAAGTTTTGGTCTAAAAAACGTCATGATGAGGAATATTTTATGGAAAAGGCTGCAACTTCCATTTGCCCTCGTGTGACGTCACTTGAGTAATGGCTGTTTAGAAATGGGATCTTTGCTATCAAGATAAATTTATAATAATTTGCTTCAGACTAATTTGTCAACTAGATGACAAATGAGTAGACAGACAGAGACAGACCACTTTTTTTTAATAAGCATTCAAGCAATCACACATCACCACAATCAGTATAATGCCTAAAATTTTCAAGTGACAAGGTCATCGGACAATACCTTAAAAAATCTTAAAAAACGAATGGTAAATTTATATACTAAAATAATGAAAACTATGTCCTAAAATGGCGTATATTCTCTGAAAAAAAATTAAAAAAATCTTCAAAAAATTAAGCTATGGAAATTGCAGAAAAAACATTCAGATGGTTCTCTTCATTTTTAGGGTTCCGTACCTAAAAGGTACAAAAGGAACTTTATGGTGAGACTCCGTTGTCCGTCCGTCCGTATGTCACAGCCTCATAACTTTAGCACCGCTAAAGATAAATACATGAAATTTGGCACAAAAATAGCATTAATTTTCCCACATATTAGGGTGTAAAAAAAATTTATGAAAAATTTTAAATTGTTCAAAATATTTCCAAAACAAAAGTGAGAAAAATAAAAAATATTAGCCTAAAAATACAATATACATATCAAATTGTAGGTATTAAAAAGTTGATTGTAAAAATATATACGTTTTTAACTGACACTGGTTTCGAGAAATCTTTAAAAAACCCCTAAGATATGTATGTCCCCCCCCCTTATCTTCGAAACTGGTAAACCGAAAAATATGAAAAAAATTACAATTGTAGATCATAACTGGTCGATTACAGGAAAACTATAGCGATTAAAAAAATTCAGCACTGATGAGAAATATAAAAAAGAAGTAAAATAAATGAAAAAGATAGGTACTTTATAAAAATACAATATAGGTATCAAACTGTAGATATTAAAAAACTGATTGTAAAAATATATACTTTTATTATACTTACTGGCACTGGTTTCGAAAAATCTTTTAAAAACCACAATTATATATGTCCCCCCCCCCCCTTATCTCCAAAACTGGTGCACTAAAAAATATGAAAAATGTCATGGTAATATGTGTTTACGTAAAGATTACAGGAAAAATAAAGCGGTCGAGAAATTCACAAAAAAAAATGACAAAATTAAATTTATCATCCACAATACGGAACCCTAGGTACGCGAGTCTGACTCGCACTTGGCTGGTTTATTATAAATCACATCTGCTTATGTGGTTAGTTCTGCATTTTATCCCGTATTTGACGAGAAAAGAGCGAAAAACATTTTTTTTTTCATGTTTTTGTTGTTAGGCGTAACGCGTAGATAATATACGTAGCTTTGAAATGATAAATATGTAAAAACCCTGGAGGTGGTACCTTAGATTAAGGATCAAGGTATGTGTGTATGTATACAGAGTTTCAATTTCCCAAATCGACAGGATCCGACGTAGGTATCCGACATTCGAAAATGACGAATTTCACATTTTCACAAGGATAGTCGATCTTACCGAACAAACTCTAAAATGTATATACTTACCATTAAAATTATTTGTTAGTTATAAGTATTTATTTTGTTTACTTTATACCTAAATATTTCTAAATGAAACCATTAGTCGATAGAAAAAACCGACGAAAATTAATCAATTCGCCCGTCCCATCGTTTTAATAATTATACTTATTATATGAGAGCTAGGATGGAGCTAGGTAATATACAAGGTAAATAAATGGCTAGCTAGACAAAATATCAGTCAGACAGAACTCAAAAGTGTCGCAGTATTATTTTTCACACCACCTGCTCGACATGCAACCTCAACGTAAAGTAACGCATTATATCTCAAGGGATATAAGGTTAAATGAAAATCCCTAGGGATTAAAGTGATTTAAATTTGGAACGTCAAATTCGTGTGGAAACTCGTGAAAAACAAATGCCCATAAGGGATTGTAAAGAGGTTTGTTCGAAAATCGAACCACCATAAGCAGAATTCAACAAAAAGAAAAAAAGCGTTTACAAAGAATGTGAAGCAAAAGACGGTGTTTGGTGCGTGATTGTCAGTGAATTTTATTGAATTATTAATGTTGATAAAAAATGTCAAACTTTTTATTGTCTCGCAGAAGGTGTGAAAAGTAGAGTATGCTCCTCTGGAATAAAGCCTGTCTTTGTCTTGGGCAGCTTGAACCCCTCGCTTTACTCAGGACTCTATATAACTCCCTCGCTACACTCAGGAGTTAACTCTAGAGTCCCTCGTTACGCTCAGGGTTCAATATGCCGCCCGTGACGTAAGCATAGTAAAACCAGAAAAGTAGTTTATCTTCAACCAAAGGTACATCGCGCGGCTAATATGTGTGCGTGCTAGTACGCACGAACTACAGTACGCACACAACAGCAATATCTCGGTATGCAAGGCCGGTGCTAGTCGGGGTTACGTCGCGGTCGCGCTCAGTCAAGTCTTTCGAACAAGCGCGCCAGCGCGGCACCGATCACTTCAAATATGTCGACAGCACGCTGTCGTACATATTGTTCTGTCTTCGGATGCCTCAATAATAATTCCTCAAATCCAGAATTATCGTTCTTCTCAATACCAACTCAACAAGAAAGGTGAGTACACAATTTATGGTACATATAAATAATATTGAGAGATGTAAACCGTACTTTCTTTGTTCACATTTAACATAGGTACCTATGATCAAAACTGTGCTATGATTGTCAGTTAGTCAAAGTGTTTTTAAATGTAGAGCTGATATGGTTGAAATCGCAAAGATTTTTTAATTATAGACTAGGAGCCAATGTTCGATTAGATACTTGAATTTTATTATGTACTTAAATGAATTGAACTGATTAATTTAGTCAACAATCACAAAGATTTTTAAGCAAAAGCGTTGCCAGGGGGCAAGATGACATGAATTGTAGGTAAAATAAACAAATGTAAAGTTTTTAATTGTTCATTACAAGAAACAAAATAATTGTCTTATAAGCATAATGTTCTTGGGTTTCTCGCGAATTTTTCGGTTACTTAATTATAAAAATCTCAAAGTTTTTCAAATCTCTAGGGGGGGACAGCTGCCCCCTTCCCCCTTTTGACGATGCCCATGTTTTTAAGGTAAATTCAGGAGCTTATCTTTAATTTTATAATTGATTATTTTCAAGTTTTCTTACTTTATTGCAAGTAAGATTTCTTTATGAGTTATAAGGTCTATACGTTTATTATGTATGATATGAATGTATGTATGTTTGAATGTTTCACTACGTCGTCGATTGATAGCTCATTTGTCATAATCGGCTTCAAAATGTCAGTTGATTTGTCATAATTTTTATTTTGTTGTTTTCAGGCGCTTACAATGGCTACAATTAATATCACTTGAGGATTTGACAGATAATGTTTCAAAATATCGTGCTTCATATTATAAATTGTAAGCATTTTAAATTAAAGAAGTCTTATTTAAATAAATGTGCTTTTTATTAATGTCTACCTCATATAAGGTTAAAATACGGTACTGAGCTCCCGGTCTATATAAAGGTCAATTCGGGTCTCTACGGCGCGGCGCAGCGGCGCGGCGGCGACTTTGTAGATCAAACGTGCCACCAAAGGGGGCCGCCTTGAGAACAGTTCCGCACCACAAACTTATCTATTTCGGCGACTCGCGGCAACGAAGACTGTTACTAATGAATATTGAAGTCATTTTAGTTTGGCCTACGGCAACAGATAAGTTGGTAACACGTTCATATAACGTATCGCTATTCGTACCGGCTGTCGCTGCTGCTGCCATCGAGTTGAAGGCCCAATGTAAATGAATTTAATATTTACAAACATAATACATACCTACGTAGTATATGTATAATATATGTATTTAAATATTGATTTGTATTAGCTAGGTACGAAAATAAAAGAAGGAACAACCCTGACACAGTAGGTATTGAAGTCTCGTACGGGGCGTGAGTTAATCTACTGTTCTGGTTTTACTATGACGTAAGACACTGCTTTATTCCCTTAGTGCATAATCTACTATTACTCTAGCTTACTATTTGTGTCGATTTAGTGTAACACGACTTGACTTATTGACAGGACTAACCTTATTTTAAGCGTCCTGTCAATTTTCTTTCTTTTCCAAAAAGTTAAGGACAGAATGCTTAAATTAAGTTTAGTCCTGTCAAATAAGTTAAGGTGTCCTACACCGGATATTTAGTCTTATAGGTACTCTTCGAGGCTTAAGACTGTTGTATCGTTCAACTAAGTATTTAAAATAGATTGGTATCGATTATTCTGGCTAACCACAACAATCACATTAAGATAAGGATTAAACACAATAAGAAAATAGAACCTTAAAAATATAAACATAAAATATAAATCGCGGAAGGAACTTGGTAGTATTGTGTGTGCATCACTGATGTGATACAGCATCATCGGCGTTGGGAAATAAAGTCTTAATTATTTTCTACCAAACGGCATCGAAATGGTTTGTTTTAAGGTGGCTCCGTCGGAATCATTTGCAACTCGATTCGTGGTGGTTGAAATTTCGAACTAAACCGTATTAAAATAAAGTCCTTATCAGCTCGCAATGCAACATGGCATTTACGTCAGTCGCTGCGGCTGACAAGTGCGAAAACAGTGTGTTTTTAATTTATTTTAACTAAAATAAAATGAATTTCGAAGAACTAAGAAAACCATATCATTTTATATTGTTTTGTCTAGGAGTTTATAAATTTTTATACTGTTTCGACAAAAACTGCACCAGTTATATTGTTACAAGTAGACAAAATATCGAGAAATAAGGGTAAACTTAGAATTTTCTTGCTTCACTTCTGTATATTAAAATAAAATTCAGGAAAAACCACATCACTATTTGTATCATGTAAATTACTATGTATTTTTATTCTATTAAAAATGCTATAGTTACCGTATAAAATGGTTACAAAGTTACTTGGTTCAAGGTCGTTGGCGTTGGTAAAAACCTTAAGATATAATTTATCCCGAATATCATGCCCGAAGACAAGGCATAATATAAGAATTCAGTAAATGAAATTAGTATTTTTCAGACAATTACTTAAGATGTTCCCAGCGATAATAAAAATGTACTTTTAGAGGGGTCATAATATGCTACGGGCACTACGGGCGTAGTACAGTGGAGACCGCATCAAGTAGGACACATTGGACTTTGTACCTATCTTATATTCTTCTCTGTAGGGGCTAATGTCGTACTGCAAGTGTATAGCTTGATGTGGTCTCCACTGTACTTCAGTTCAGACCTTTCTCTGTACAAACTACTCGTACGAACCTTTGTTTGTCTAGAACTCTGTGCCTGTCTGCATTTTTTTTTCGCAAACCTCTTAAATAATATATCTAATAAGTACATTATTTTCAATTCAGTATATACAAGGTGAATTTGTAAACATCGTCCAAATTCATACTTGAGCCTTGGTAAGTGATCAGCATCATGAACCAATAAAGATTTTTGTAAAATTCATAAAATGAAATTTGGACTCCCCATAGTGATTCACTCAGAACTGGGAGTGAATTACTATGGGAAGTCGAAATTTCATTAAACGAATTTCACAAAAATTGTTATCGATCCCTGATGCTGATCACTTACCAAGCCTCCAGTATGAATTTGGACAATGATCAAAAATTTAAGTCACCTTGTATATACCTAACTATTCAGTATAAGGAAAGTTAAAGTATAAGAACGATCTTGGGTCGACTTATCTCGGTATAAATATCGACAGAAACTACATATATATTGAAATGTATGTATATTGTATATTGAAATAATGTTTGTATCAGCGCGCACTGCATTATGACGTCGCACAGTGATCCCAATTTAAATTTTTATGGACATCTCAACAAGACTAAATATCGACCTGATGATTTTTAAATTATGGATATTTATATTTGAAGTGACAAATACTTATTGGTAAATTTCTGATAAAATGATAATTTTCGAGATTAAAAAAGATTTTTTTTTTATATGGAGAAAAATACATTTAATTTTTTTCTCAAAATGTTGTAAAGTGGCAAGTGGCTGATGCCGGGCTCGACTGTGGAGGTACCACCATCTTACTTGGAGACCCCCTCGAAGTAATTCGGGGGAGAGTAAGAGGACAACTCACAGGCAAAAAACCAGGAGGCCCACCGTGCCTGGGACCGATGGTTGGTGGTATATCCATCCCTAATAGCCGGGCCTTATATGGAACAGACTGGAGACGGGCAGCGGCGTCACTGGTACGAGAGTTCCGGCACCGCGCTCACCAATCGGCCTGCCCAGCGTGTGTGAGTATGGGCAATTCTTCCAGGATGACCGCCGGGAGTGGCAAAGTCCTGGAAAGGCTTATGTCCAGCAGTGGATGAACTAGGCCGATGGATGTTGTAAAGTGTCGCGTGTTTGGCTTTCATATCATGAATAATCAAGTGATACTCTAGCCAAAAATATACAAGGTGACTTTTTGATCATCGTCCAAATTCATACTGGAGGCTTGATAAGTGATCAGTATCTTGGATCAATAACAATTTTTTTGAAAATCGTAGAATGAAATTTCGGCTTCCCATAGCAATTGATTTCCAGTCCTGAGTGAAACACTATGGGGAGTTGAAATTTCATTTTACGAATTTCACAAAAATTGTTATTGATCCATGATACCTACTGATCACTTACCAAGCCACGAGTATGAATTTGGACGATGATCAAAAAGTCACCTTGCTTGTATATATATAACTTGGCCACCTGCGGCCGCACGAGAAATTTGCGGTCAAAGATCCGGATTTATTTTCGGTCGTTTTTGGAACATGACACCATCTTTTTAAAATTTAAATTTACTTTCTGTAAATCAACATTTATTTTAATAGAATTTATGTAACTTATGTATTTGTCACTTAAAATATAAATATCTATCATATAAAAAATTAACAGGTCGATATTATATCTTGAGGCCCTAAGTTCTTAAAATTTCAAATTGGGATCACTGTGCGTCGCCGGTACTCCGGATAGCGCAAAATAAGGTAAAATAATACTTTTCAATGCAAGTGCTCGTAAAGGCCCACTTTTTATGCATCAAAACCGAACAGAAAGTCGATTTTTTTGCCCTAGGGCTTTAATATACAAGGTGAATTTGTGAACATCGTCCAAATTCATATTTGAGCCTTGGTAAGTGATCAGCATCATGAACCAATAACAATTTTTGTAAAATTCACATAATGAAATTTCGACTCCCCATAGTGATTCACTCAGGACTGGGAGTGAATTACTATGGGAAGTCGAAATTTCAATTTACGAATTTCACTTAAAGTGTTATTGATTCATGATGCTGATCACTTACCAAGCCTCCAGTATGAATTTGGACGATGATCAAAAAGTCACCTTGTATATATTTTTTAATTTATATACGAGAAGTTGGCTAACCTGCAACCTTTCCTGTGTACCATAAACTTTATACTTTTTTTCCACTGTTTAACGGCTTTGGATACAGTCCTTTTGAGCCAACATAATTTAAAGTTCACAAGATTATATGTTTGTTTTATTTCCTCACACTATGCATTGAAAAACGTAGTATAGTAGTAAACGGTTACGTTTAAAACACTCGCTACGCTTGTGTTTTAAATCGTCCTCGTAATTTATTCCTTTTCGCCCTAGTAGCATAAACTACTATTTCACATGGACGCGATGGACGGGAAAAAAATTCCATAGATGATTTTTCTAAGCAATATCTTCCTTGTATTTTCGTGCAAGGACCATACAAATACCATTAGTGGTTTCAAAGAAAGAATCAATTTTATTTAATTTTAGTCTAAAAACAGCTTGACTTTGAACAATATTTTCATACTGTTTTTTAATCGCATTTCAGAAATCAGTTTTTTTCTATATATTTTTTTCATAATTTTTAAATATCGTTATCAGTAAGAGTAATTTTCGGGGCATGCCCACTTAAAAATTAAAGGACACATTTAATCTAACTTTAAAATTAATGGAATTAACAATAAAAAAATGTAAAGCAATACAAAAAATAATTCAACTATAAATATTAATGGTTGTGATTGTCAGCACTTGGTGGAACTTATTTATTATAAGTACATCTTTGTTGCAATAAAACACTTGTAGCATAATGAAATTGCTGAAATCAGATTCTCAACTGATGCCGGGCCCAGTGGGGCGCGAAATATATCTTGAGTAAAATTATTATTTTTACCTTTTTAATATACATTAAAAATCTTATAAAAAAGAGACAAATATATATTTATCATGAAATTTTCTTACAGATTCTTGAGTTCATAATTCCTGTAATTCAGTAGCTTTTTGTTTGTTTTATTATTATATTTGTTTTATTATTTATGTTTTATTATTATTATTTGTTTTTTGTTTGAAAGTCGATTTCAAGATTTTACATCTACGTATTAAATTTTGTTTTTATTGTTAGTTTGATAACCAAAATTAAATCTTCAAAAACAGTTCGTCCTAAATGCCAACCATTTCCATGATAAGATTCGTAATATTTTTTTACAGCTGACACTTTTACGAAAATTAAATCAATGTTGCTGTTAGCTTAATGTTGTCTCATTCATACACAAATAACATAATTTGGATTTGTAATTTCTAAAAAAAAACAGCAATTTCATATGTAAAGACCCATTATTAATTTTAAAGCTAAGCTCGAGGGCTTGGAATATCGTTGGCCTAACCCTCGATTATTTTTATAGTTCATTTACACAGGGTGTTACGACGAAGTTGCGGAAGCCGGAAACTGGGGATAGGGTTCGTCAATATGAACAATTGTTCATGAAAAAAAATTGAGAAATCGAAAAAAAATAATTGTTTCAAACATTTTGGTCGGGTAGCTATGCAACTTTTCTATGGAACAGCAGATTTTTTTTTCGCGATTCGAGGGTTGACTCCAATTGACTCCATAGTAAAAGTTGTTCGTATGGACGAGTACTCGCAAGTTTCCAGCTTCCGCAACTTCAACACATATCCCAAAATATCGGATCGTGACTGGGCAGACGAGAGGTTAGGACTATCAGCGGAGCGGGGCTGCCCTAATGTGACATTTATTTTATAAAGTAAGTAGTCAGTATCAAGGTTCAATGACTGTTTTTGGAAAATTCGAAAATCATATTTTTCCTGTTCCCTACAAACAAAATATTATGGAAAGTCAAAATTTTCTATTTCGAATTTCCCGAAAATTCGATATTGATTCGTGATACTTGCTCAGCAATATCGAGTCGATACTCAGAATGAAACACAAAACCATTGCTAAATTTATTACCAAAAAAATAACGAACGTTCGTTATAATGTAACGATATACATAATGTAATGTAATGTTATTAATATACAAGGTGAATTTGTGAACATCGTCCAAATTCATACTCACGTCACAAAATGAAATTTAAACTTCCCATAGTGATTCACTTAGGACTGGGAGTGAATTACTATGGGAAGTCGAAATTTCATTATACGAATTTCACAGAAATTGTTATCGATTCATGATGCTGATCACTTACCAAGGCTCCAGTATGAATTTGGACGATGATCAAAAAGTCACGTTGTATAATGTAGTGTTTATACCAGGGGTTCCCTAACTTATTTATGACGCGCCCCAATTATAACAAAAAAAAAAAAACCGTGCCCCTGCCCAGATAATTTTAGGTAACTAGCAGGTTAGACAAAAGATTTATTCAGTAACATAATAACACAATTTACTGCTTATTACAGTTACACAAAAATCATACTAAAGCTACTTAATTTGGTAATTGCATGGTATTTGCGTGGTTTTTATGAGGTTTCTGATTCCATAGCACAGCGCAAATCACTACCAACGTCATGTTTATTTCTGTACCTACTTGGTCTTTATAGCTGTAGCAGCAGAAAATCCCCTTTCTCACAGATATTTATGCAATGAGTAGGCGCTTGGTACCTACACTGTACCTAACTACAGACCAGCTTCTTGTTAATCTATATATAAGTTCCTAGCTACACGGGTGGCCCGCGCCCCCTTTTGCAGGTCTCTGCGCTCCCCTCGGGTGGCGCGCCTCCCACTTTGAAAATCGCTGGTTTATACAACAACACTAGCAAATATTTTTTCCTCTCTCCATTGTCCTTATGCAGTGAACGCCCCAGTATAGATAGAAATCCCGCGGTCATACCTATTTATAAGAGTGTGGCGTTCACTCACTGTAGTCACGAAAAAAGCGGGCGCGGGCGCCCACATCCCACATGGCACAACAAAACCAAAACATTCCATTTACAGTGCTGCCAACTTAGCATTTTTATGGCTACATTTAGCATCATTTCCATTTAGCATGAAAAAATTAGGTTATGTTAACCATGGAATTAGTATGTAGATACTAATTTCATGATGTAAACATTTTTAAAGGTTTTGAGATGTCACTGTAGTAACGCGATATTTTGATCTTAGTTGGTTGATGATTTGCCAGATGTGTATGTTGTTTTGAATTCAAATTCAAATTCAAATAGTTTATTTTGCAAAGCAGGTATAGATATATACACTTTTTACACGTCAAATTTAATCTAATAAAAAAATATATGTAATAAAATAATAAATGTACATGAACTAAATTAAAGGTTTATTTAATTTATGTAGCAATATATTTACGATTAAAATTATAGGTAAAATATATATTATACAAGGTAAAATCCAATCAGCCGCCCGAACCCATACCGGAGACCCGGCCAGGGACCAGGAACAAGGTTCAATGATCACCAACCGAGCCCCCAGCACGAATCCAGGCGGCCGACCAAATCCCATCCTATATACTACATACTAATAGGTTACATATATAAATACATGCCTACCTCCGCCCATTCGATTAGTCTTGCTAAGAAGAAGGGCAAGAAACTTAGCAAGATCACGTCTTTTTTTTCAACATAAAACTTATACTATACAATATAAGACTTATATCTACTTTAACCAAGGGATAAGAAAATACAAGACAGCAGGAATTCAGGTTAATGAAAAAAAAAAAGAAAAACATATATATCTTTGTCTACCTGCCCCATATAGTCCTTTACCTTTTACAGTCTGTAATCAATTAATGTTTACACCTTAGAGGAATCATACGTTAAGAAATTATACTATTTAATTAAATTATAACTTACTATCATTATCACTGTAACACCATGCTTCACCATCATCCAAATATTCATTTATTTTATAATATGCCTTTTTCAATAGGCCCTGCTTAATATACAGTTTAAACTTATTCTCTGACAAAGTAAGGACCTCCTTTGGAAGTTTATTGTAAAATCTTATACCATGTCCTACGAAAGAAGTACTCACCTTAGCGAGTCTGATTTTTGGAAAAGCCAATTTATGCTTATTTCTGGTTTCCTTGCAATGTTGCTTACCAAGCCTTGGGAAAGACTCAACATTTTTTCTGACATATCTAAGGACTTGGTAAATATATTCACAAGGAACCGTTAATATATTAATTTCTTTGAACTTTTCTCTTAATGAATCCCGGTGCTTCATATTATAAATAGCCCGAATTGCTCTCTTCTGCAAAACAAAGACTGCGTCTGTATCCGCGGCTCTACCCCATAACAGCATGCCGTATGACATAATGCTGTGAAAGTAACTAAAATAGACTAGTCTAGCAGTATCTACATCAGTAATTTGTCTAATGCGTCTAACAGCGTATGCGGCCGAACTAAGTTTACCACATAGGGCTTCTATGTGGGGACCCCACTGATGCATTAACTTAGGGACTCGGGTATTTTTTAGTTGTTCCAATAGCATCACCCTTTTTATTTGTCCTTTTATTTTTCAAGAAAGTGTTGTGTGTTTTTATTTCATTATTTTTTACACAGATACACCTAAATGGACGATATAGGAAAGACCATAGACAAAATATGAAAGTGATAATTGGGGTATTTTGTCTATGATTCTTCCGCTCCATATCTACCGGCTGCACCTATTCAGCAAAATACAGACTACGCGGTTATTTTGTTTGTGTAGTAAAATTTATTTTAATTCAAATCTAGCGACAAGAAAAATGTTTAAACGGCAACACTGGCAGCAGCAGCAGTCATTCATTCATTTATTAATGCCGCCCAGTGCTGCCGACTTAGCGACTTTTTCGTTAAATCTAGCGGAATTTCAGTCGATTTAGCGACTTGATAAAACAGACGTTCCATACATTTAAGTGACTTTTCTCATACTGGTATTCCTTACATTTGGCGACGTTTTTGTAAAATTTTAGTTAATCTGGTGACTTTTATATAAAAATCTAGCGACAAGAAAAAAAAATAAACGGCAACACTGATGCCGCCTCGCCTCGCCTCGGCTCGGCTGATTATTGTTGGTGACCTTCCAATAGATACCGGTTTTTTAGTATGTTAGACGCTTTAGTGAAACAATTTGAGTGTTTAAAGTAAAAGTGAATAAAAATATTGTCGTATCAGCTTATCACTGAACCAAATTAGTGCCAATTATATTTTGTATCATCAATTAGGTAAGATAAGTACCTACTCGCCTGCATTATCTGTATACGTATAGCCATAGATAGATAGATGCATAGTTTGCATCATTTGTTTTTGCCGGTTGAGTGATATAGGAATACACTCCTATATTATATTCATTGTTGACATAACAATTCCTCTCAATCTGATTCCAGCTTTTCTACAACAATCACACGATGCCTTTATTCAGTGGTCGGTGCCTAAGTACAGTTAAACTGATCGGTAAAACTGCGCTTGTAACTGGATGTAACTCGGGAATAGGCAAGGAAACCGTTTTGGACTTTTACAAACGAGGTAGGAGCATACAATACTACTTATTCTAATATTTTTTTGTAGTCAATGTTTAAACTAACATGCACGCGTAGTATAAGGTTTAATCGCGCGCGACACAACTTAATTGAATCATAGGTGCGAGGAGCGTAACAAGATGTTTTTGCGATTAAACAGTGATTCAACTTGTGTGATTCAATTCAACTGTGGCGTCGCGTCGCGCGCATTAAGGCCCTTACCATTGCCAAATGGGTACTTTCTAAAGCCTACTCCTCGTTTATGGCCAAACCAAAAATAATGAAAAAATCTATTATGAATAATCAACTCTTAGACAACATATGCAACAGTTTTCTTTTTCATACCACCAAAACTTCTACATGAATTTTTTTTTTTACTGAATGGTGTTTTTTGACCTCAAATTCCCTACTGCTCCTGAGTGGCTTGGTCGATTGAATTCATCTATGCTTTGATAAATAGATAAACTTGATAGCTATAAACATAACATAAGATTATTCAATCGAATAATCACGTCCAAGTGAAAAGTATAATTTTCTCCTATTTCGCCCTCTCAAGGACGCAGCGAGCGTCGTAACAGCCACTTTGCATTGCGCGCTGATATGAACGTTATTTCAATGTCGTTTCCGTTGATATTCGTAGTGACAAATATCGAGCTGCTAATTTGGCGAAGGTAATCGCCTTAAACATTGTGCTACGGGCGCTGGTATGTTAACTAACAAAAGTGGGGACTAAATATTGCATTAAAATACACATATTGAACAATTAGAGTTCATCTACAGATATCTAAGTACTTATATAGATTGTATAACATTAAAAATCAGTGAAATGAAATCCACGAAATATCATGGGTAACTGTTTCTACTGCAGTCACTCTATTATTTTTCATTCAATAAGAACTATTACGATCTATTACATTATTCTCTGCTATAGTTTATTAGAATTCCAAGCTATTGAAGAAATACTAGAAATTGTAATATTTCTTCAATAGCTCAGAATAATAAAATAAAAAACCGGCCAAGTGCGAGTCAAACTCGCGTACTTAGGGTTCCGTATTGTTGTGGATGATAAATTTCATTTTTTCTCAACCGCTTTATTTTTCCTGTTATCTTTACGTAAACACATATTGCCATGATTTTTTTTCATATTTTTCGGTCCACCACTTTTAGAGATAAGGGGGGGATAATACTATAATACATTTTTTATGGTTTTTCAAGGATTTCTCGAAATAGATGCAATTAAATACAGCCAAACTATATATTTTTAACAAACAGATTTTTAATACCTACAATTTGATATCCATATTGTATTTTTATAATTTTTTTTTTTTTTTTTTTTACTTTATTTATATATTTATCATCTGTGCTCAACATTTTTTAAATCGCTATAGTTTTCCTGTAATTGGCCAGTTATGATCTGTAATTCACATTTTGTTCATATTTTTCGGTCTACCAGTTTCGGAGATAAGGGGGGAGAGGGGACATACATATTTTTGTGGTGTTTTTAAAGATTTCTCGAAACCAGTGCCAGTAAATATAGTAAAAGTATATCTACAATTTGATATCCATGTTGTATTTTAAGGATAATATTTTTTATTTTTTTCACTTTTGTTTTGGAAATATTTTGAACAATTTAATAAAATGTAATGTTTCCATTCGGATTTTCTTAATAAATATTGATATTTAATATATACTGTTTTTTTTTTTAATACTTATACACATTAATTAATGAAAGCAAGATATATTTCGAGTCCTCTTGGACTCGGCATCAGTTGCATTGATTGACAATAGAAAATGTGACATTATAATTATAAAATACAAAAAAAGTTAAAAACCACAAGCACGGGCACAACACCATGTCGGCGGCCACGATGCAAAACCTGCTGTATCATCAACACAAACCCACTTCTAAACACTCACCAGTACTCACCACACACAAAAACCTCTACATGCACAACCAAACACAACATGCAAGACAAGTAACTGCATCTACCTCTTAGAATGCCGACATTACCCGGCTTTCTATCTAGGTGAGACCAAAAACGCACTGCACATAAGCATCAATCAACATCGTCATACATGTGACTCTATAAACAACAACACTCTACCAGTGCCGACCCACGCACGCACTCACAATTCGCCTTTCAACCATTGTTTCACAGTTCGCATCATTAAGTCATTTCACCCAGCACTCACAGATAATCAGCTTCGCACGTGGGAATCTTCATTCATCAGGTCGCTTGGTGCCCACTTTGGACCAGGCCTTAACAAACAACATTAACACACCTCAAAATTAAGCACACCTCTCAACCCTAATCTAAAAAAAACACTAAAATACATACAACGCCACCTAGTTCTATAGAAAAATATAGACACACCACATTAACAGCTGCAAAACCATTGCGATCCTTAGCATATCTGCCATGCCAATAACATTTTGCCTCAAAAAGTCATTAGAGAGCGCCACACTTTAGCCAGAGACACAGTTACAAATATAAAAAAAACTATACTTTTTTGTCTTTTATAATTATAATGTCAAATTTCTATTGTAAATATATCTTGCTTTCATTAATTAATGTGCATATTTAAAAAAAAACACTATATGATATATATCAATATTGAACAATTTAAAATATTCATATTTTTTACACCGTAATACGAGTATGTGGGCAAATTATTGCTATTTTTGTGCCAAATTTCATATATTTATCTTTAAGGGTAGACTAAAGTTATGAGGCTGTGACATACGGACGGACGGACAACGGAGTCTCACCATAAAGGTTTCTTTTGTACCTTTTAGGTACTACGGAAGCCTAATAATAAATGTAGGTCAAGTCTTTCGTAGTAAATATTATTGAATGAAAAAGACGTTTTATTGAGTGGCTACCCAGAAGAAACAGTTTTCCACATCGATGGTTTTCCATTATTTCGTGGATTTCACAGATTTTTGTTTGAGCACCCTTGAAATAAAATGATTATGTAGAAACAACTATTTTTGCTTGATCTAGAAATTTGAGCAGACCCGCTTTTTTTACCAATTTCCAATGGAAGCTTTGCGAATGCAATATACACAATACATAGGTAATAAGGTTTTGTTGAGTAACTATTGAGTGAATTTTGAATTTAAGTGTTATGTTTCGATTAACATTTTACCCATTAATGTATCGAATATTGGGGATCATTCGAAAAGGGCTGTCCGCATTATGATGAATGCAAATTGCAAATCATTCTTCAAACAACGTGGTCTATCATCATTATTTGATGTATTTGTTTTAAAGATGGCTTTGTTTGTTAGGAAAAACCCAAACATGTTCGAAATTCTCGGTAGTGGTCATAATTATGATACGTGAAGTAAAGGAGTACACACGTTGTCAATCGTGCAACATAAGCACAAGCATTTTGAGCGAAGTATTACATATAGTGCAACAAACATTTATAATTCATTACCACCAGAAATAAAAAAAGAAACGAGAATAAATGTATTTAAAGAAAAAGTTAAGGATTGGCTCAAAGATCAATATATGTACGATTTAAAAATGTTCTTTAGTTAACCCTAGTTTATAAGATATAACAAGAAATTATGAAATATTTATTTCAATAAATGGTTCTATTATATTTTCGGCCTGAACAACTCTGACAGCAGGTTGGCAATTAGCCACAAGATAAAAAGTAGGTGACAATCGAGAGGGACGAAAAAAGATCATGCCTTCCCCCTATCCTACCTTTCCACTTTATCCTTTTGAACACTCGACTGATTATAATCACCTTCCTCTCCAATCCATTGAGAGCATGTCTTCCTCCCCCCCCCCCCCCCCTCCCCCCATATAAATACCGTACCCTTGGTGTGCCGGCCACTAGACCGGATCAAGACTGTTCCTGGCTGAGGGATACTGGGTTACTGTTACTGTCTATTATATTCTAGAAAACGTCAGGTTTTTCACAATCCGGCTGCGAAACCGCTCTTAAACAATAATGTAACCCATTATCGTGGGTACGCGTCATAGAGGTCTCAATGTCAGGGTTAACGGGTATCTTGCTTGATACAATGCAACTAGCTTTATAGATCTTTCATATGGTCTAAGACTCTATTAGACATAAATAATCCTATGTCCATGCTATTAGATCTATTTATCTATACTTAAGGGGTCGTCCATTAATCACTTGAGGCTCGAAAGGGGGGGAGCCGGCCGGGGAGGGGGTTCGGAAAAAATCACCAAATTTCACTAGAGGGGTGGGGGGGGTGTAGTGAGATATCACGTGTATTTATTTTTTCTTTGAACGCGCAATTTTTTAACCGAAAAACGGTGCGTGACCTTGACTCGCCGTTGCTAAGCAATTAAAGATATATTTAAAGATAATATTCTGAAATTTTTAATATACTTTGTACCAAAAAAATACACATGATTTTGGGTAGGGGAGGAGGGTAGTCTAAAACCTCACCACGTATCATCATGGGGGAGGGGGGGGGTTAAAAAGTTGCTAAAAAAATGCGAAGTACGTAGGTACACGATCTTAAGCATGAGTAAATTTAACTTTAGATTTTTCTGGACAGGTGCAAGAGTGATAATGGCATGCCGCAGTTTGGAAAGGGCGGAAGAAGCAAAATTAAGTATCGAAAACTCATGCAGCGGCTTACTTGACGTCGGTGACCTCGTCTTGGTCAAATGTGATCTTAATTCGTTGAAATCCGTCCGAGAATGTGCTCAACATATTCTAGACACAGAGCCGCAGTTGAACATCCTCGTGAATAATGCAGGAGTTATGATGTGTCCTAAGGGAGAGACTGAAGATGGATTTGAAACACAGTTTGGTACCAACCATCTGGCCCATTTCTTGTTGACCATGCTGCTTCTCCCTAGAATAAGGAGCAGTAAGCCAGCGCGCATTGTCACTGTATCATCAAAAGCTCACACCAGTAAGTTTTGTTTTGACATCATTCCTTATTACATTGCCACCAACTTATCTGGCCAGTTGGACCATCCGTCGTCTCTTTCTAAGAATACTCTTTTATACCGCACTGGAAAGAGTTAGTTGGATGAACCAACTGAATGGATAGTCCGTGGCACTACTGTACATAAATTTTGTAGTATTTTAAAACTAGCTTCCACTTAAAAACAATTGTATTATGCTAAAAGACATTCTATTAGGTACTATATTTTAGTTGCATCAAAACAATTTGATTTGCCATAAATTAATTTGAATTTGGTCGTGAATAACTAAAAAATCCTAAATTCTTGATAATTGAAAATATATTTATTTGTTTTTTATATCTACTAAGTAATATATCAGTGAATGATAAATCCTATTCTGAAGGTTTTAATTTTATAATATTATTAAAACTCGCTTGATTTAACATACTAAATGATTAGTACATACGGCTTGAACACTCACGTGCGATTGTTGTTGACTATATGCCAACCGTTTCACCGTTACAATTTCGGCATTATCAAGGCGAGTGTCGTTCTTGGGACGACGACGTTTTAATTTTAGTTTTAGTACTGTCAAAACTGAAAATTTCCCAAAGTAATTTAGCTTCTATGCCTAACTATTAAGAACCATTTTGCAATGAAGAAATGTTTGTTTTGACAGCACTAAAACTAAAATTAAAGCCTTCAGAATCGGCTCTAATAAAGCCGATTCTAAAGGCTTTAATTTTAGTTTTAGTGTTGTCAAAACTAAATTTCGTTCATTGCAAAATAGTCCTTGAAAGTTAGGAACAGAATCGAAATTACTTTGGAATAATTTTATGTTTGACAGCACTAAAACTAAAATTAAGCCTTCAGAATCGGCTACAATGTCCTTATTAAATCTGTTTTTGCCAAAGATTTCAAAAAGTAAAGATAAGCCCTTACCGTAGTATGATAGCACCAAAATGTTTTCACCTTTGAATGGGTGACGCTCACACGTTTGGAACCAGTGCTCATCTGAACACATAGTTGGACGCTTTAATACATTTTTACGACAAAAGGGTCTCAATATGCCGTCGTGTGCATTTTGAAAGTGCTAGTGCATTTCAAAAAATACGAATAAAGCCAAAAGTATGACATTTCACATTCAAAAACAATGCAATAGATTTTAGGTGCCAGGGCTCATATAAACTTTTGAAATCTTTGGTTTTTGCATAGAAATTAGTTGTACTGGGGATCTAAAAAGGCCGACTTGGGTGAATCATAAAATTATTTGAAAGTAGGATAGAGTCTTGGAACAGAATCATAATATGATTCATGCAAAACGGCCTTTTTAGAGGACAAGTCTTACATTATTTTTTTTACCTTTGTAATATTGCTTCTTGTTAGGTATTTCATATAAGTATGTATAAGTAAAATGAAATTATTTTCAGGGTATGGAATAAACTTTGATGACCCAAATTACAAGACAAAGAGATATAGTTCGGTTGAAGCCTACTCTCAAAGCAAACTAGCAAATGTGCTGTTTTCCAGAGAAGTCGCAAAGAAACTTAAAGTAAGACGGAATTAATATTACAGAACATATTATTAATATTATATTTTGGCAATGCGTTTATATGTCTATACAGGGTGGAAAAAATTTAAGGGCCCTGGTTGGGAACTACCTTAAATCCTTTAGTTAGCTCATTTTACTGAAAGGAAACATTCCTTTATTTTTTAAAAGAAACAAAACTGCATTCAAAGATCTTCTAAACTTTGCTTGTCTCACCCGGGAATTGAACATTTGAAATTTGAAAATTTTCCACACTGTAGATTTCATATTATCTTATGTTTTTTTATGAAAACTTTTGATAACATTTACCAAGTTTTTGTTTTGCCACACTTACTTCAAATTTAACTCCAAGAAGTGGTAACGCACAGAAAGGGTTCCGTACCACCACACAATATACCCACAATATTCCATACGGAACCCTAAAAACATGTTATATAGCATAATAATATATAATAAGTCATAGAAATAGCAACATCAAGACGACAAAAAACAAAGCCGCTAAAATAGTAGGGCCTGACAAACAATTCGGCTCCCGCTGAGTACGGAACCCTAATTTCTATTATTTGTTGTTTTACTTTAGAGTATGTACAACAATCTGACTAAATTTTAAACTTGTATGTGTATAAAGGGCTGAAATAAATAAACCAACCAGCAGCCAAGCCATTCAATTGGATGCCACCATTTAATTAATTACCAAGGCGTCCAATTAGTAGGCAGATTTAATCATTTAAGTTCAAAACCGTTGCACTTGGTCTAAATTAACTCGCTCTAACCTGAAAACCACAAATTCTACAGCAACAAACACTGTGGCAACCAAAGGATAATAAGATCATATGTTTTTATTGCGAAATCTATCGCTTTGAATACTCAAATTATTATTAGAGTGCATTACCAACTTGTGCTTTTATAGTATATTACGATACGAGAGCGATGAAACGTTTTCTGACGAGTGTGAGTTTGCGGCACGAGCCGAAGGCGAGTGCTGCAATCACACGAGTCGAGAAAAAGTTTCTCGCACGAGTTTCGTATAATTTTTTACAGCACAAGTGCGGAAAATGCCGAGTTTACGCACGCCCAGCGTGCGTAAAGCGGTCATTTTACGCACAGTGTGCTATAAAATTTATTTCTGATTGATTTTTAGTTTGTAATGCACTCTAGAGAGGTGGTAGTGCTGATGCCGGGCCCGACTGTGAAGGTACCACCATTTTACTTGGAGACCCCCTCGAAGTGATTCGGGGGAGGGTAAGAAGACAGCTCACAGGCAAAAAACCAAGAGACCCACCATGCCCGGGACCGATGGATGGCGGTATATCCATCTCTAATAGCCGGGCCTTTTATGGAACAGACTGGTGACAGGCAGCGGCGTAACTAGTTCACGGGTTCCGGCACCGCGCTCACCAATCCGCCTGCCCAGCGTGTGTGAGTATGGGCAATTCTTCCAGGATGACCGCCGGGAGTGGCAAAGTCCTGGAAAGGCTTATGTCCAGCAGTTTACGAACTAGGCTGATAGATAGATGAGAATGCACTCTAATAATAATAAATAATATTTTTTCGTTCTAATACGTTTAACTAGTTGATTATACACTCTGCAACAAATGATATTCGTATTATTCAAAAAATATAACCCGATTTACAATATAAAACGAAAAATGTCGGCTCCGAGTCCTATAATTGAGAAAATGTTGACCATCATGGACGCCATCTTGAATCCTGAGCTTGCAGTCAAAAATCAGGAGTATTCGGGAGTGCCAACATTGAACGTATTAGTAAAAAAAAACTCATTTGGCCAAATGTTACCCAATATGCCGCTAGAATAATATTTTGACGAAAAGTGAACCAGTCTATGATGAAAAGTATTATTTTCTTAAACTTTGCGCTATCTGGCGAACGTCGCAACAATCACTTTGCAATGCGTGCTGATATGAGCGTTATTTTAACCCTGTTGTTGCCACCGATATTTGCGCCAACACACATCGAGCTGCTAATTTAGGTCTTATAAGCGCCTTAAAAGACGTATTGATTTTTCCAAAGTATAATAAATTTATTATTATAGTAATTATGTGTGGTCGCGAACAAATCGGCTACATGAGTTTTAAAATGCACAATTGATCTTACAGGAGAACAACATAGAAGGTGTCAACACATACAGCTTGCACCCTGGTGTAATAAAGACTGAACTAGGGAGACATCTGAATGACACCCTATTCAGGGGAGCCCGACAAATTATTGGGTTTGTAATTGGACCCTTCATGAAAACCCCCGAGTCTGGTGCACAAACTTCTATATATTGTGCCGTTGATGAAAAATGTGCGAGTGAAACTGGTCTATATTACAGGTAAGAAGGCCAACATTATAATAAGGCGATATGTAAAAGTTTTAGCGTCCCTATTACTCCATATGCGAAAAAACCCTCAGTGTGAGAGGGACGGATTCGAAGAAAAGTAGCAAAAAGTCGGTTTTTTATTATAAAATGTACTAAACTTGCTATCAAAATTTTGTTTAACCAGGTCCAAGATACTGTTAAAACCCATCGTAAAAAATATAATTGCAGTCTATAAGTCATTCCAAATTGTCATACCAGGAGAATTTGTGTCGAAATGACCTCGATATCGAGCCGAATTGTTCCAATCGCGTATCTGTCCCTAGAAAAAGATTCCAAAAATAATATACTAGGTATTTTATCAAAATAATACATTATTTACTGAAGTAGATATGCAAGTTCTAAAAGTGTAGATTTTTTTCCGTAGCGATTTCGCAGCCGGATTGTGAAAAACCCACTTTCTAATTAACCGAAACAGAACACATAAATTCAAAAAAACCTTATTACTAACGTATTGTGGTACGCTGCAGAATTTCAAAAACTTTGTATTTTAAAAATTTTGAAATTCTAATTTGCAGAAACCAATGGAAACTTTGCGATGGCAGCATACACAATACATAGGTAATAAGGTTTTGTTTAATAGCCAATAGCTATTGGGTGAATTTTGAATTTTATTGTTCTGTTTCGGTTAATTAGAAAAAGACGGGTTTTTCACAATCCGGCTGCGAAACCGCTCTTATCCCAGAAGAGTGACTCTCTGTCTTTTTCTTTACGTGGAAGGAGTAAAGAAAATAACCACACTTTTGTACTTCTTCGTTGTTTTTATCGGTTTTTAAATTGTTTTAAAATAAGGGATATGTTTATTAAAACCCACTTAGGTGGTCGACCTAGAAAATTTAAAGAGCAATATTACCAAATATGTTTCGTTAATAAAAGGGCAATGTAAAGGTCTTATTACATGCTGTGTTCGTGAATTATTTCTATCGAGCAAAGTTTATCTGATCGTGTAACACATGCGTGGAAGACCTAGATTACTGATTTTGGGATAAGAGCGCCTTAGGAGAACTGTACAAAGCTTAGTTATTTATTTATTTTACCACTAGCGGAAGACCCGTAGCACAGTATGAACAAATCTTTGTTTATACTGTGCCCGTAGCGTTGCAGTCAGTAGCGCGCCTGTCATGTAAGCAGGAGGTCGCAGGTTCAAATCCTGGCCCGAGGATTTTTTCAAAATATTTGTTTTTTTTTAATTTGTTTCTCATTGATTGCAAGTTTGTAATGCAGCGATGGATTTCGCAATAAAAACATATAATTTTAATAATCTATATCTAATACTTTTATATAATATACATTAACACAAAAAAAGTTTAGGTTTACTTAAATAAAATAAAATAATACACTTGAATAAAATAGAAAATAGAGGAATAAATTAAATAAATATAGGTTAATAAATATAATGCACTACATATAATAAATATATGTCTAACTCCACCCATTCCATTAGTGTGGCTAAAAAGAAGGGCAAGAAACTTAGCAAGTTCATCTCTATTTTTTTTTCAAAATTTTTGTTACGGTCAAAATGTGTACAAAGTTACAAAGCAAGCTTATAATTTATTTGAATAAAGAGATGTAAAATACAATCCGGCTGCTAAACGGCTCTTAAAGTAACAAATAATTCTTTTTTTTTCCAGTGATTGTGTCGTTACAAGTCCAGCTCAAAGTGCATTGAAGGATGAAGATGCAAAGAAACTTTGGGATCTTTCAGTGGAATTAGTTGGCCTAGGAAATTATAATCCCTTTACAGATTCTGACCCTGGCTTAAAGAAGTAGATAAGTTATCAATTATAAAAGTGAAATATTACACCTAAGTAATATGAAAATGGGATTAACTATATCTATACAGTCTATGACTTGAATGGTGGCGGGATTGACATGAAAAATTTAAAAAAACTAACATACCTACAGGGCTGGATTCAGGCCCTATGAAAATGATTGTCTATGGGAAAAAAATATACTGCTTGGCTAAATTATACTGCGTTTCATTTTTCGTTGATTTTTGTTTTGAATTGAAATAAAATAGCCTATTTGCTAGTGAAATTTTTAAAAAATTTACTAAAAATATTCATAATTTAATAAAATAGCCTATTTGTTAGTGAAATAAAAAAAAATACCAATATTATTCATAACGCACAGAATTTCCCTATATTGTAGGGTAAATGTTAAAAAGCAAAACGTCTCAACCAATAAAACAAGTCAGTTGGCCTGAAGATAAAATTATGGTATTTCTTCGTAGTATAGTTCCATTACGATACTACATACTACATGTCATGAAAATATGGTACAAATGGTATAATTATGCTACAAAATACAACCCTGCATACCTCGGACGAAGCATCAAAATTTGATGCTTCGTCCGAGCTGCATACCTACCTACTCAGATAAAGAACCAGTAGATGGAGTCAAGAAATGACGTTTAGGTAATAGAGCGAGATCCCTTATCGGTTAACAGATGTGAAAGAATGAGATAAGAGATTAGTTTCTTGTCCTGTTGTGACAAACAAACAACAGTAAATGCATATTTCCAAGTTTTTTAATGTTTAAGTGCATTTTAGGATTAAATCAACGAAAGTATTATTGTATTTAGTTTCTGCGCTATGGTTGGCTCTAGTATTTTAGGCTGTAAAAGCCGCAGTGAACTTTTGTGATCCAGGTAACATGTTTAATAACTACATGTGTTTTTTTTAATAAACCTAGTATTTTGAATTAAATGTCTTTTTTATTTATACCATAATATAAAGTAACGAATTTAAAATTAAACAATATTTTAAATTATTATTCAGAATATTGTTTTGGTCGACAGTTTCCGTTACGTGGGTGTCAGTGTACGCAATGTGTATTCAAGAAAATATTTTATAAATAAAAACAAATAGACCAATGCTTTCTGGTATTTTTCATAAAACATTTTTTTATATTTCCATAGTTTCCATTACAATAACGTGTAATGAAAGCTGCGGACCAAATTAACACTATGTTTATTTAAAAACATGTAGGAACCTCAAAATCACACACAATCAATTTTTTTGCAATATTCCCGAGTTTTGGGTAAAAATTTCAACATTGGCAACATTCTAAACATCTATCGCTGTCTCATGCTCAGCCACGCTGAGGGTCCATCTACTGGTTCTTTATCTGAGCCTACCTATATTGTTGTTTTTCTTTTTAGTTCAACGACAAACAATATTAAATTTGTTTTTATAACAGGGTCCATTCTGAAACCTGTGACCGTCGTGCCAAACATTCGTATACGTACGAGTACAAGAAAAATAAAGAGAAAGAAATCTCTGGTTTTGAAAATATGGCTGAGTAAAAGGTAGTCGCAAACGACCTTGAGTCGACTTGTGTCGGTACAAATACCGATAGAAACTATATTAAAATAACGTTCATATCAGCGCGCACGTGATATGTCGCACGTGTCGCAGGGTCTCCGGATAGCCCAAAATAGGGAAGAGTAATACTTTTCACATGGACAAGATGGACGGAAATAAAATTCCTTAACTGTCAATTAATTTAAAGAAGAACTTTCTGTCATTTAGCTACAATACGGCAAATCTACTTATTTGCCATGGTGGATAGCTTTTATTTCAAAATATATTAAAACAAAATGTCAAAATGAAAACACCTGAATATTTTCCCAAACGGGTGTTTTCACGGAAACTTTCCGGGAATTTTCCCGCAATCGGGAGTTTTCCCGGGTGGAAACCCATCTCTAGTCAGAAGCAAATTATTATAAATTTATCTTGATAGCAAAGGACACATTTCTAAACAGCAATTTCACCATGAGGATTTTTTGGCCACAAGTTCTAAAATACGGCTTATTAAACCTAAATCTCGAAGTGGTTTTCGAATTAACACATAATTTAATCTAAGCGAATTGTTTCAATCGTATGAAGTCGCATCAGCTCGTGGGCAGAAGCGGTTCGCGCATTTGATGCGGTGTTTGCATTTGTTATATTGGTATGCAATAAATAAATCGTAATTTTTGACGCGTACCATGCGCGTAGGGTTTCCGGGCATTCCGGGAATATTGTTCAACCTCCCGAGCTCCCGGGATGCAATAAATCCTCCGGATTTTCTAAAATAAAATAATTGTCATTAACGAAATAGATAAATCGCGCAAAATAAATAACTTAATCAAAAAATAAATTTTCATTTTTCAAATCAAATATGATTGATGTTTCTACAAAACAAAGCAAATTAAAAATAACAAATGTTTCTGTCGATTTGGTGTAACACGATTTAACTTATTTGACAGGACTAAACTTAATTTAAGCGTGCTGTCTTTTTCTTTGTGTATCGAAAAGACAGGACGATTAAAATAGGTTAATCCTGTCAAATAACTTAAGTCGTGTTACAGAAAATCGACATCATTACAGAGTTTCATTCAATTGCCCACCGATTTGTTTAAATCTCCCGGGTCGGTTCCTCCGAGAGTTGGCAACCCTACATGCGCATCACGCTCAATACGGAACGAACGCTGGTTGAAGCTCTTTGGCTAGCTAGGTACGTCAATACGTTTAGTTTGAGCGTCAGACTACGTATAGCGCCTAACATGCCATCTTTTTTGCACGCGTTGAATTTGTATATGCTATCCTGCTGTTAAGTGTCCATATTGACAAACGGAGCTGAGTTGAGAGCTCAGAATAAGGATTCCTTATTCTGAGGTTGAGAGGCCCCAGCGCGTTCCGCTTGGCGCTAATAGAGTTAGAACTACCATCAAACTTCTCACGCCCATCAAGTCGTTCCGAATGAAAAATGGCGTCCATCACTGCTTAAACTTCTAATTCTAATCAATTCGGAACTCTTTTGATCGCGACATGGTCGTTGACAATTGACACTTGAAAGTGACAGAAATTGTAGATTTTTTTTACGTTATGTGAATACAAAGCAAATACAATAATTTGTTTACGTTTAAAGAAGCCAGATAAAAGGATAAATTTGTTTACGTTATGTGAATAAAATCCTTTTCTAGGTCCAAGAAATGATACTTCTAACTGCAATCTTTGAATCATGGTTTACTAATAAACTCCTGTGCTTCGAATAACCTATTTTTGTTTTTGAAATTGCCGCCGCCCGGCTGCCACTTTTCATAGATCGCTCACAGTGTAAACGCTCTAAAGCATAGGAGATGACATCACAGTACAACATGGTGTCGTTAATTATGTCATCTATAAAGCCATAGCGACCATTGTAGGGCTATCGTTATCGGGCTCACAGCGACTCGAAATGACGATAGACGCGATATAATATCAATATAGTGATATAATTCGTGACTCGGAACGCGTTATTTTTTATTGTTTTTTAATGCAGTTTATTGTTTACCACTCGCGGACGGGATCGAATTTTGATGACTAAAACACAAAAAATTGTTTCATTACATATAAACTTAACATCCAGATTTAAAACTACTTTAAATTGTTATATTTGTATGAGTAAATTGCAAAATGATATTACTGTAAACTTTGTGCTAACCAAAACTTCAGGGTCTCTTGAATTTTTCTGGTTAAACTGTGCTGCTTAAGCCAATGGAGTTTGATAACGACGAGCATACATGGCGAAGGTCGTCTTCAGCCAAAAGAGAGCGCACTAAATGCCAGCAAATACCGAAGAAAGGGACTTCGGTAGCGGTAATTGTACTTGGCCTGGCAGTGCTCAGCTGCCTGCTTGGATACTGCGTACTGAGTGAAACCCTACCATATGAGTCGAAAACACTGCGCCTCGTTATCATTGTAAGTTCCTCATCGTCATTTGTACATTGATTTTTCCTATATCCTCTAGAACTTGAACCTGGCTCAAAGCCAATTTTTGTTCAAATTGATTTTCTCATTATATTCATAATCAAAATGAAGGTCCATTGTAAGGCCAATAAGCAAGGATAACCCAAAGATTTCAAAAGTTTAGATGAGCTCTGGCACCTAAAATCTATTGCATTGTTTTTGAATGCGTGAGTTAACATAATGCCGACGCGCGCACACTTATGAGTGCCCAATTTGTCTACCTATGGTCAGCAAACTGATCAGACTACTAAAGTTGTTAAAATGATTAACTTTAAGTGCACTAAAGGCGTCCAACTATCACTGTATTCAGATGAGCACTGATTCCAAATATGTGAGCGTCACCCATTTAAGGGTGGAAACATTTTGTTGCTGTCATAGTACGGTAAGGGCTTATCTTTACTTTTGAAATCTTTGGGATACCCCCTTAAAATTTGAAGGAATCATTACCTATATTTTCAGTTTTTTCGTCATGGAGCAAGAACACCAGTCTCCAGTTATAAAAGTGATCCTTTCAAGAACTACCAGTGGCCTGATGGTTGGGGGGGCTTGACAAATGTAAGTATTTTACAGAACATAAGAGGAATTATACTAATAGTACATTACGATACGAGAGCGATGAAACGTTTTCTGACGAGTGTGAGTTTGCGGCACGAGCCGAAGGCGAGTGCTGCAATCACACGAGTCGAGAAAAAGTTTCTCGCACGAGTTTCGTATAATTTTTTATAGCACAAGTGCGGAAAATGCCGACTTTACGCACGCGCAGCGTGCGTAAAGTGGTCATTTTACGCACGCTGTGCTATAAATATTATTAGAGTGCATTAGAAACTAGAAAAGATCAATCAGAAACAAACCCAAAGACAAGAATTTGAAAAAATTCCCCGGGCTGGGATTCAAACCTGCGACCTCTTATTATCAAGACAAGCTCGCTACCAATTGCGCCACCGAGGTTCCTACCCAGACATAGCGATGGATTTCGCAAAAATAAACATAATCCAGGAATTATCATGTTTGTAATATCCTGTGAGAAATATCTTGGCACGTCAGTTCACCTGCAAAGGTAGGTAGGGACCTTGCGAGAGAGCGGTTTCGGGTGCCTAGATATTTCCAATGGGTTATACCTTATTTTTTAATTTATTAATCAATGTGAAAAGAAACCATCAAAGCCATTTTGTTTTTTTTTTCAGACCGGAAAATTACAACTGTATGAGTTGGGCAAAAAGTATCGCAGTTACTATGCAAACTTTATTCCAGAAGATTACTATGAGAAAGATGTGTACGTCCGCAGCAGTGATAAGACTCGGTGCCTCTTAAGTGCTTATACATTCCTTGCTGGGCTTTATCCACCCTCAGAAAAACAGATGTGGCATCCAGAGATCGCATGGCAGCCTGTACCTGTGCACTCTTTGCCTCGAGAAATTGATAATGTAAGGAAATAAAAAAACAGTTGAACCTCCTCACCTTAACCAAGGATAAATAAAAACACCAAACAAAATCAAGTCCAGAACGAAATTAAACTACCCATTAGGCACCCTGAAATCCATGGAACCATGTTGCACTGATCAAAGTCATCTATTAAAGATTTTGATATAATAATTTTGTAACTAAAATTGACATATTTATTTTTGTTTTTTTTTTTTGCGAACATACTTTGTACACTATGAAATGAAGAAAGTTTTAACTACAATGGTGACGATTAGGTGTAGCAATGATTCAACATATTTATCAGGACTACACTCAATTTAAGGATGATGTGATGGCAGTGGCGTGCACAGAACTTTTTTCCGGAAAAGCAATCAAAAGGTCAAGATTGACAATAAAAAAAATATGAAAAAATTTAAATAACACTCTGAAAAAAAAAAGTTTGTATGACGCCAGGGTAGGCACTGCCTACCCTAGAGTGAACATTTTCATACAATTTATTTTTTCAGTGTTATTGAAAATTTTTCATATTTTTTTTATTGTCAATCTTGACCTTTTGATTGCTTTTCCGGAAAAAAGTTCTGTGCACGCCACTGTGTGATGGATGTTTTCCCAAATGTAAAACTTATGATTATTTTTTTTATTTTTGAATGAAGAGTTACAAATAAAATAGTTTAATGTCAATTACGTAGGCTTTTCTAGCAAAGTTGTGTTAATTTATGTTTTACGTTTTACATGATCCTGCACAACAACTATAAACATGACTCCTTTAAAGTTCTTGTGCAGGATAATTTACAAAGTAATGCATAAAATAACTTTACACAACTTTACTAGAGAAGCTTAATTGACATTAAACTGTTGTCGCTTAATGCCATAAATCACATTTATTTTATACTTTTTAATCAAAAATAAGAAAACCCACATAAGTTTTGCATTGGAGAATGCATTCCGTCACATCCACCTTAAGTTGTTGTCCTTGTCTTTTCAAAACACAATGGAAAAGACAAAATGGTATTGATTCGGTATAACACGACTTAACTTATTTGACAGGACTTACCTTATTTTAAGCGTCCTGTCTTTTTCTTTCTTTATCAAAAAAACGAGGACAGATCGCTTAAATTAAGTTTAGTCCTGTCAAATAAGTTAAGATGTGCTATACCTACCGAATCGGTACCATTGTTAAATTAAGTTTAGTCCTGTCAACTAAGTTAAATCATGCTACACCTCAACATTATTAAGTGGCCAAGTGCAAATTGATTTATAGACATGTAATGTTTCTAAATTTCAGATTGTTGCAGCTACAAAACCCTGCAAAGTCTGGAAGGCCATGTATGATGAGCTTATAGCAGAAAAAAGTGCTGACCCAAAATTTACAGAACTCTTTGACTATCTCAGCAAATACACTAACCAGACCATGCGGAATTTAGTAGAAATAGACTATCTCTACAGCACATTTCTCACACAACAAGAAGCAGGATTGAAGTTGCCTGAATGGACTAAGAATGTGTTTCCACATAAAATGAGAACTCCATTCATGCTTAGCTTGGCGCTGCTGTCTTACAATGAGACTTTGCAACGGTTTCACACTGGTAAGATCTTGTCACTTATCTTGCTCTTCCTGATAACCTGCAAGCTTTGGGCAGTTTTGCCAGGTTTCACCGCACCGCAGGTTTGCTATTTTCTTTTGATGTCTAGTATCAAAGGCATCTCTCTCTTGTGTATTTAACCACATGGATGTCCTCTATGTCCAGCCAAAAAATCAATCAAATGTCCAGCATCATGCGTGTTTCACACTAAGAGGTCAAGGTCTTCCAAGGACGGTATTTAGGGGGGGGGGCATTCTGACAAGGCTTATCACAAAGCAAAAAAATCAAGTTTTTAGGCGCCTTAAGCATTAAAGCGCTTTTGGGAAACATACATTATATACCTATGCTGTGTAAAAGTGCACCTGAATCGAATCGAAAAGTCGAGTCAAATGTATGGAACTCTTGGGTGTTTGGGGGAGGCCATGGCCCCATCGCCCTGCCCCATCCTGTATCTGTCAATGAGGTCTTCTGGCGCATCAATTGTTGATGTGGCGCGTGTGACACTCAGTGGGTTAACTTCAGTCAGACATATTAACAAAACACTCTACCCAACTAACTATCCAATGATTGCTTACTTTTTCTGTATGACTATAGAAGAATGCTAATATAACTTGTTCCAGGCCCTCTCCTGGGTGAGATGAAGAAGTACTTCGACGACACAGTAAAGCAGGTGAATGTAGACCGCACACTCTACATATATTCTGGACATGATGTGAACGTGATCTCTATCTGGCGAGCCCTCGGGTTCCAGAAGTTGCTGGAACCGGAATATGGCGCCAGTGTAGTGCTGGAGCTACATGAGGAGGTTGATCCTGATGCAGCCTTCTATGTCAAGGTGAGAATGTAGAAAAAGTATGACAAATATACAATTTGCCTTTCTTGTGTTGTTCTGTAGTATTCCAAGATATTCTGAATGTCAACTGTCATTTTGTCTATGCTAGCCTAAATCTAGTTTTAGTATGCGGAATCAGTAGTCTCTCTGCTGGAAAAAATGCCTTTGCTTTGTACAATAATGACAAAAACAAGAAGCAGTGGTAGCTAGTCAGTAGATTGCTGGACTCTCAAGCTCTCCACTTGCTGAACGTTGAAAGAAAACACTGTGAGATAATCCTGCATGCCATAAAATTCATGTAATTATAAGGCTCAACCCCAGGCCCTTAGCCAGGATTCGTATTCGAGGGGGGGGATGTACTTTTCAGACATGCTTGTAAAATATGCAATAAGTGTCGTTAGTCATGACAAGATTATTATGACATAAATGTTTCACTGAACTAATGTATAAATATTTTTCCATCCCCCCCCCCCCCCCCTCTGTTTACGCCGTAAAGTTTATGGGCTCTCGATCCCTATCGACGTAAAAATCATCGGTGAAAAGAGGGTATACGAGTTTTGACTGTTCTATTTATCTTATTTATTACACTTAATGTATCTTAAAAACATATTACACATGGATGATTTGCTATCATCATAGATGATGTGCTAGATTTACCATGTTCGGACATGGACATGGTATTTTTTTACATTCTGACGGTTGACGGTATCAGAGTTTGACATATGCGAAAAGTGGTCCGATTTGCATGAAACTCGGTTTCCGGCAGTTTTGGGGGTCGCTGATCACGTTAATGTTGTAAATTTTGAAATATATCACGCGGGCTGCTATCATCCCAAGCAGACACAACAGCCCCCTGGCCCAGGAGACTGTCGTTTTTAGCAGAATAATAGATTACATCAAAAAGCATTTAGCAATTAGCTAAAATTACTCCTGTTAACCCTCCTACTGTGAATAAGAATACAAATCAAAGTCTTCATAAAATTGAAGGTCTATAATTATTTTGGTACCATGTAGTGTTGCTAGTCAACTGAAAATTTTAATACCAACCGTTTAAATTTACTGCTACAGGTGGCAACATACGTAAAACATAAACTTAAAACGAAATTATTTTTAAATTATCTACAAATTATAATGAAACATTAAAGCCAATTCTGAAGGCTTTAATTTTAGTTTTAGTGCTGTCAAACCAAATTTTCTTCATTGCAAAACAGTCCTTAATTGTTAGAATTAGAAGCTAAGTTACTGTGGAAAAATTCAAGTTTTTTACAGCAGTAAAACTAAAATTAAAGCCTTTACACCAAGCGGACCCGTCAAGTGACAAACGCCGAGCTGTCATCGAAAAAAGGGGCGTCTTGACACCAGTTGCCCTGTTTTTAACGCTAAAAGAGGCTGTTGGGTGCTTACCATCGAAATATTATTTATTTCGATGGTGCTTACCTATGAAATTGGCATTGATTAAATTATGTTAAGGTGTGTTAATTCGGAAACCATTTCGAGATTTAGGTTTAATAAGCCGTATTTTCGAAGTTGTGGTCTAAAAAACCTCATGGTGATGAATATTTTTACGAAAAGGCTGCAACTTCCATTTGCCCTCGTGTGACGTCACTTGAGTAAAAGCTGTTTAGAAATGTGTCCTTTGCTATCAAGATAAATTTATAATAATTTGCTTCAGTCTAATTTGACAGCTAAATGACAGATGAGTAGACAGACAGAGACAGACCACTTTTTTTAAGCAATCACACATCACAATCAGTATAATGTCTAAAATTCTCAAGTGACAAGGTCATCGGACAATTCTTTAAAAATCATAAAAAATAATGGTTAATTTATATACCAAAATAATGAAAACTATGTCCTAAAATGGCGTATAATCTCTGAAAAAAAAATTAAAAAAAAACTTTTAAAAATTAATCCTTTAAATTACAGATTATTATTAATTACAGGTTCATAATTCCTTTAATTCAATAGTTGCAAAATATTACTGATTTCAGGCGTTCTACCGCAATAACACCAAGATCGAAGTTCCAACAGAGCTGAAGCTGCCGTTTTGTGACGACCCTTGTCCGTACAACCAGTTTGTTCAGTACCTCGACAATATCATCCCGAAGGACTGGGACGCTGAGTGCCAGAATACTAGTACGTAATAAACTATTGCCTTCTAGGATGAAGCCAATTATTACTGCGTTCCGAAATTGCTGACTATAGCAATTACTTACGGCTGTCATTTAAACGATCAGCATAATCTTGAAGTTTTATTCGGCAGAAAAATGTATTATACCCGCTAATATATCAAGTTGGTATCTTCGATTATGTATGATCGAAGGTTGGTATGCTAGTTATGTCCAGCAAAAATATCATAATTGATTTGCGATTAATGTGATATGATATGAAACAGCTCTGATTGTTCGGCAAAGTGATTATTTGTCCAGCAGAATAAGTAATTGACCGGCATTTACCGGTTTAATATTTTATTAAAAAAAAAACAAAAAGGATTTTCGTGTTTATCATGATTTCTGTTAAAAATGCGAGGGCTGCCTCGCTTTGCTCGGCTCCCTCATTTATTTACATGTATACCTAACACGCTCCTCGCTCCGCTCGTCGTCGCATTTTTTGTTGAAAGACTTTCGTAAACCTAACTCCGATAAAAAACAACAAAAACTTCTGAGAACTTCTTGCCGGTCAAATATTAATTTTGCTGTACAAATTATTTAACAGCTGATTTTCCTTGCTAAACGAATTAATGGCAGGAGTCGCTCTGGCCCCGTAGCATGACACGATGTTTTTGCGATTAAACATAATGTCACGCTCCTCGCACCTGTGATTCAAATAAGCCGCATCGCGCGCGTTTATACATTATGCTACTGATCCTGGTCAATGCTTTAGCGCCCGACGCTATTATTTTCATTTACTTTTCTTTGACCAATGTTTTGTTTTAAATTTCGACGTCAAATGTTTTATACCAATTTTTTATGAAAGTTGGATCCTTTTTTACGACATGCTGTAAAAATTCATCATTTTCCATAGACAATATTTAATTATGGATCCTTCAAAAAGTATTATGTAATAAGGCTGTACAGCCGTTATAGAACTACATAGTTTGCTACACGGAATGTTAATTACTGCCTTGATGATAAAGATCCACTCCAACCGTATTCGGTAATGGCGACCACTTCGACTCCTAGTCGGACTAGCTGACCTTGTAAACCCCCGTGCACTCTAAGCGCATGTAAACATTATAAACGAAGTGATAATTTATACCTCCAGTAGCTCCTATTATGGGTAGACCCTGGGAGTTAATAAGAATGTCGGGAATGATTTTTAAAACAGTGCAAGCAGAGGCGGATTAAATGCTGACAGCCCCCTACGCAAGCACCTCATCGGGGCGCCCCTTAGGCGGCTATCTAATATAAATTTGAATTTGTTTTACAAAATAAGTAGGTAGGTAGGCCAAGTCATTAGTAAGCAAGGCCTAGATAAAAAAAAACCTTGTGTACAGACAGCAAAGGAGATAAGTAACCTGGGGCTCTACCGCGTAATTCTCATTTGTATCAACTTCAAGCAAATGCATGCGAAATTCAACGCGTGCAAAAGAGATGGCATGTTAGGCGGGCGTCGTCGCACGCACGTCAAATTTCAATCTCAAGTTGATGTTGATGAAAATGAGAATTACTCGGTAGACCCGCAGGCCCCCAGCGCAACACTTTGATCCCAAGACCCACAGGTGAGCGATAGATGAGATGTGGAATACTTGGTCAATACATACACACATGCATTATGTATTTTTTATATCATCAATCACTCACCTTTGGGCTATTGTTGATCGAAGCCAAAGTTGATCTTAGGATAGAAGTGTTTGCGCTGGGCCTGGTTGCAGTGGCGTGCATTGAACTTTTTTCCGGAAAAGCAATCAGAAGGTCAAGCTTGACAATAAAATTAAATATGAAAAAATTTAAATAACACTTTGAAAAAAAAAAGTTTATATGAAAATGTTCACTCTAAGGTTGTCTACCCTGGCGTCATACAAACTTTTTTTTTTCAAAGTGTTATTTAAATTTTTTCATATTTTTTTATTGTCACACCTTTGATTGCTTTTCCGGAAAAAAGTTCAATTCACGCCACTGCCTGGTTGCTTATCTCCTTTGGTGTCCGTACATATTTTTTTTTTTAAATATTCCGGGCGCGCCTCTTGAAAACTCGCGCCCCTATTAGGCACTTGCGTAGTTTGTCTAAAGGATAATTCGCCTCTGAGTGCAAGGAAACTCAATATGAGGTTTGTTTGCTTTTCTAATAAAAAATAAACGATATTTGACCGCGCTTAAAAGTGCTGTCAGCAATTGTGTTTCTAAGACTATTTTCATATTAGATATGATATGGGAAGGCTACTTCTAGTTTACCTTGGATGGTTGTTGCCTGTATTGTACCTACTTACATTGTTACCTAAGAATTGAAGACGATTATTAAAAATGTATTATACCTATGTGTTACCAGCCAAACTCGATTTTAAGACAAAATAGGCCAGACTTACTACTGGGTTGTCATAAAAAAAAACACGATGGTTATTGTATGGAAGTCGCTCCACTACGTTCCGCGATTAACCTTCTAACCTCCCCGGCTCGCTTCTAGGATTTCTGAAATTTCCGATGAACAAGTTCGCAAAACTAACTTGCCCTAAAATAGGATTTGGCCGGTTACATAAAGATACGAAATTCATTATTGTATATTGTATAGTCCGATAGTGACGTACATGCCCCGACGATGCCCCATACGAGATGCGAACAAAGAAGTATACAGTTCAAAAAAATTGGCATCGTTTTGTAGTGTAAAATGAATCTCGAAAAAGAAGTCGATATCTCGCGAGATGGAGACTGCATTCCCTAGGTATTATTGAACAGTAATTAACATTTTTTGAATAATGTAGTACACACAATACTATTAAAACTCGTAAAATGTTATATGAAATTGTTGTTACATTGTAAAATTTATAACTATTTATACCTCACGAGTGTGCGGTGTTTCCATACTATTGTAGTACTGAAATTGGCTTTGTATGTCAGGTTTTGACTCTATAATTGATAGTAAAAATGCCAAATTATTACATGTTATCACAATTATTCTTGTTACTATAAAAATACAAAGAGATCACGTGACGTGGTGACCACAGAGTTGTACGAATCTGTGGTGGTGGATAAGCTCAAAATGTATAAACTGACCTGTATTCAATTGTAGCTTCATTTTACATTCTAGCTGTCCTCTACAACTGTTATAAAATAGATGATTTACAAGGAATTATGCCTTAAATTACTTATGAAATGTATATTTTGTATACACATTATAATATTATAGTTTATAGTTTTATCGATAAGAAATGATTTATTTTGCAGGGTAATATAATATGGATTTTATGAGCGAAAGATGTTTAAATGTGCCATGTTTTAATAATATAATAAATGTTATATTAGGGTGCAAAGTTTTGATATTATGTATATGTAGAATTTTAACACAAATCGTAAATGTGTATTTATAAAGTTAAAAACTTATATATTATATTAAATTACGCGTTACAAATACACTGAGTGTGCATAGAGTGCTTACATTTACTAA
This sequence comes from Ypsolopha sequella, assembly GCA_934047225.1. Taxonomy (NCBI): domain Eukaryota; kingdom Metazoa; phylum Arthropoda; class Insecta; order Lepidoptera; family Ypsolophidae; genus Ypsolopha; species Ypsolopha sequella. The sequence goes on from OW203987.1 coordinate 21,796,386, forward strand.
AACCACTCTCCACTATTCACTGCACAACAGTGGCGTGCACAGAACTTTTTGCTGGAAAAGCAAACAATTGGTCAAGAACAACAATAAAAAAAAAATGAAAAAATTTAAATATCACTTTGAAAAAAAAAATTGTATGACGCCAATACAAACTTTTTTTTTCTGAGTGATATTTCAATTTTTTTTATATTTTTTTTATTGTTGTTCTTGACCAATTGTTTGCTTTTCCAGCAAAAAGTTCTGTGCACGCCACTGCTGCACAACATTCTATAAGATTCATTTCCCACTTTGAATTAAACATTTAAAAATTTGTAAATTATGTTTGGGAACGTTTGTTGAGTGTGTATATTATATATAATATTTAACGAACCTATCTGTCTGTTTACATCCGGGTTTATATTCATCAGACCTTTGTCTCAAGTCAAAATGAAAGCATCGCGTTATTTATAACTCATTTTTAAATTGCAAGGGATCTACGTTACCTACGTACGGTTTTATGATATTATAGATATGAATTGTAAAATTATGCATTTAAAGATATAGTGCATCTTACACAAATTATATTTAACGTCTTGCGAACTAAATGTTTAATGCGTGTGTAGTCGTATATATAAATACATAGATAATAAAATACATGAAGTTTGTGTTGAATGGTGATCTTGCTGTACGAAGAACACTAAATAGCCCATCAAGGCAGCTATGCATGTATAGGTTCAGTCACCTATTGTCTCTTCACCTAAATTTCGCGGTTGAAATACTCTTCATTGCTACGGGATAAAGTTTTTTGACGTTTCATTGGGTAACCCCACAGACCACTTACCCATTAGACATCATATCAACAAACGGACAAGTGACATTTTTTCCCGCCACTGCCGGAGTGTTGCGGGGTAATGCGGGGAGGGTACTAAGTAAGGAAATAGAGATGGGATAGTACAAATGACATTTGTATAGTAGTGAAATTGCACTGATGTGTTGACGAAAAAGGTTTGCACTCATTACGACGTCTAATGGCTTAGTGGTATCTGGGTAACTCTTATTAACTTGTATTACAGCCAAATTTTGATGAGGTACGAAATGCTCCCAAAATTTGAACGACCTTGCCCTGACGAACGTCGATTGAGACCATATTTAGATGGAGTTCATATCCTAAAATGTTGAAATGTCAAAAAACAGATAAAATCCTATGGCATCCTTAGTTTACATTGATGCCACCATCTAACTTGGCGGATTGGCGGCTTCAACTACGCAGCAACGCCCCTTCTTCGTCGCTCCGCGAAAATTACTGATAAAGCAACACTTTTTAAGATACCAGGTTTTCAAAAAAGCTCACTTTCGATTGCCTTTCACTATAACTTAAACACGTATAATGTGCCACTATTTACTACTTACCTATTAATGTTGTTGTAGTAAGTACTTACATATATATTATTTACACTCCTTCTCACAAGTGTAATCGTCTGTTTTGATATTTAAACAATTGATAGTTTATTAAATGTTGGTTGTTGTTTTGTATTATCGATATAATATAATATTTATCTCATCAAATTGAAGTTTTATTAAGTAGGTATATCAAAGAAAGAGTTCTGTCTGATCTTATAATAGGTTATATATTTTATTTGTTTATATAAAAATAAGGTTAACTAAAATTACAAAACATATATATATAATAATTAAAATGTACATGGACGGCACAAACATTAAGTCACTTAATTGCAGGCACTTGATTCTTATAGTAATTTAATAACTTACATGATTACTTTTCGGTGGTTATACTTACTACACTTGACTATTATAATTAAGTATATTCATTACTTCTCTAACATATTGTGCATAAGCAAGTTATTGATTAATTGCTTAAAAGCATTGTATAAGTGTTAAAAGTAGATTTTTGTTCTTTGTATATCAGTCGGTTCTTACTTATTTCAATATAACTGTAACGTCGTTGTAGACCTCACAAAAAATATTGTACTTTTTGCAAAGAATATAAAGTAGACAAATAATGCAAAAATGGTCCCTTGAAGCTTAAAAAACTAAATAAAAATCTGTGCCCCATCAGTTTCCACAGCATGTGAGAACATCTCGTTCTTTGTAGGCTCTCACAGAGGTGTACACAGCTATAGCGATCCACAGAGCTACAGACACCCATGAAGTAATCAGCGCCAACTGCAGAGCCACTCCCGTATTAATGAAGTCTCCGCGGCGGCTGTTGGGCGAGTCCTTCTGGATGTAGTCCATAAAATCGAAGATGGCTTGGCATCCGAGACGGAAGTGGATCGCGGTCGCGTGGTCTCCGGTGGCATGGAACTCCTGGGTTTAGATAGATTTAAATAATAAACAGCCAATGGTATTCAATATATTTTAAGTTATTTGTAACCAGCTTGGTTTGATGCGCTTTTGAAACATTACTGGCCATACTAAAAAGATATATTAAACAGGGAAATTGGGCAAGTCTCTGGGAATGACACACACACACACACACAATTTTACACAAATCCAATAATTTCTAATATACAGGCAGGAAAGTTAAAATGGGGCACTAAGGCATAGAATACAATACTACGTACAGCTACCAGATATGTTACATGTAGGTACAAGAAAACGGCTTTAGGAGACTAACCCTCACTTTTGGGGCATTTTATTTCTACATTCACAGATTTTGAAAAAAATGTACAGTCATCGAGAAAAATGGCCATTTTTACAACAAAAAATCGTCTTAATTCACTTCTCTTACTAAAAAGAACTTCTCTCTATGAGGTTAAAATGCAAAATAAGATTCCATAATTTTTTTTTTATTGTTCCATAAATTATTACAAATCTTATCCTTGAATAAGTATCTAGACAATACAGAAATATTTCGTAAGAATTATTTTGACTTATCAGGTTAGTCTGATGGTACTATGCTAGTGTTAACTTAACACTGTACTATAGATACCAACGTCTTCCAACATAAATATCTCTAAACACAATTTACATTTTGAGATTTAGCTTATAAGGATAAACATAAATAAATATGGTACATGTAAGTACCTGAGAACAAATAAGTCTTAAACAAAATAAAGAATTGCCAGTTTGCTCACAGTTAACAGAATGAAATGTGATTTATGTATATAATTAAATGTGTGTATGAAATGCTAATTAGTATATTAATTGTAAAAACATACTGTAGGTAGTGTATATGGACGACAAATGAAAGAATTCAATTTTATCAACTCCATAGAGTGAGAGACTTATGTTCCTTATCAGTAAGAGGATTTAATAGGATGTTTTATTTTCATAATAAATGTATGGGAACTTTATTTTGCGTTTTTTGGGAGTTCTTATACCCTGATCTCATAGAGAGAAGTTCTTGTCAGTAAGAGAAGCAAACTAAGACGATCTTTTTTGTAAAAATTACCATTTTTCTCAATGACTATATTTTTTCCAAAGTTTATGAATGCAGAAGTAAAATGCTCCAAAAGTTAGGATTGATGATTTAGAGGTGGGGCGCCTGCTGGGCACAGGCGGATGGTTGGCTCTCCAGTTGGAGCTATTCCATCCAATTCCCATTGCTTGGAGCTTTGGTATCCTATTGTCCCAGTTGCATTCCCTCCTCAAATCTTCCACTTCTCTTAATATATATATATAATATATTTATAATATATTTATCTAATAAAGTAGGGTTAGTCTCCTTAAGCCGCCTTCTTCTAGTTGTAACCTATCTGGAAGCTGCCCTAGCGCCCATTTTAACTTTCCACTCTGTATACTTTAAGAAAGCATTTTCAGAAAAAAAAGTATCGGAAGCAGGTACCTATCGATATTTTACTGGTTTGTAAAGCTCTGTTTATATTTTTCTTCAATCTTATACATGAGTTTCAAAAAGCTTACCCTGACTAAATATCCTCTATATTGGTTACAGGTCTTGAAATAGCCGTCAGTTATGATTGCTGCATGAACTAGGTTGTAAATAGCAAACACTCCAGCGATAACTGCTGTTGGGATCCAACAGTGAATGACTGCATCATTCCGTTGAGACACTCGGGCTCTTGAAGTTACTACTATTGACTCGCCTTCACTGTAATAAATAAGATAGTTGATAGGTGGATTATGTTATGAATTATGTTAATTATGTACTATGTTAAAAAACATCAAGGCTTGTTTAATTGCAATTTATTTCAGTTTGATAAGACACACTGAAAAAAATTTTGGTAGGTAAAGTACAAAAGGGTTCTTCTATTTATACAAAATGTTAATCAAAACATTGGTAGGTATCGATTCGGCATAACATGTTTTAACTTATTTGACAGAACTAACCTTATTTTAAGCGTCCTGTCGTTTTCTTTCTTTATCGAAAAGACAAGGACAGAACGCTTAAATTAAGTTTAGTCCTGTCAAATAAGTTAAGATGTGCTTTACCGAATCGGTACCAATGCTATACTTTTGGAGAACGATCAGCTCCCCCACTTTTCACCATTATTACAATGATAATATTCCACAATAGTATAAAATGCAACACTCGTCCCCCACTTAGAACTAGGAAAGGAATCATTTTCATACTAAAGCCGATTCTGAAGGTGCTGTCAAAACAAAATTTTCTTTGATACAAAATAGTCCTTAAGGCTTAGGTTTAGAAGCTAAATTTCTTTGGAAAATTCTAAGCTTTGACAGCACTAAAACTAAAATTAAAGCCTTCAGAATTGGCTTTATTATGTTGTCAAAACACTGGCAAAATTTTCATTTAAATTCTTCAAGTTTAAAAACAGCTATTCACCATTGGCGGCGGAAAGAGCATGTATTAGTGGGGAGAGTTCCCAATCATAGAATATTTCTTTACCTATCTGGTAATTTCTACTATTTTTAGGGAACCAATGTCCCTTCCACCACCGATGCTATTCACTTAACCCTATTATTTTTTTAAAAGAAGCAATAGAAAAATAATAGGACATACATTTCCTCCATAGTTGTTGATTTCTCATCTTCATACTGTCCCACATTGTTGATACAAACTCTGTACATGTGGAAGAGGGCCATCACAACAGCATAAACAATAAGTGGAAGTGGAGCAAAAACAGCAAACAGGCAATAGGAGTTACGTCCACCAGTAAAATACTGAAATGTGCTGACTCCATAGAATATGCAGCCACAATTAGTGTTCTCCAGCCAGCTACCTGGGCAGACGTCGAGGGTTTGTCGCCAGTGGTTGTATGGCACTCCGATACATATCACGCTCACACCCAGAAGAAGTGCTAGAGATCCGTAGCACCAACTTAGTCTTCTCTCTGTTTGGTATTGATTCATGATGGGGACTAATGGCTGAAAATAATTTCATACAAGCTTATCAGTATAAAATATTGCTAATAACCATCTAATAACTTATCTATCTATCAGTTAGATAGGTATAATCGTTGGTTGTACAAGCAATAAAAAGTTAGTAAGAACTTAAAATCACACGCTAACTAAAAACAGACAATTAAACAATTGATTGTCATACCTTTAAAAAGTTACATGAAATGTTTTGTTTTATGTATACTATTATTAATTTTACACAGCTCAAACTCAAGGAACGAAGCAAGCAGTGCTGTGAGTGCTGCCAGATCCTAGAGACCCGGATTCCGTATTTTAGTTGCCAAAATCCGTATTGTTGGTTTAGTGTATAAAGGGAAGTAAGTGATTGAAATTATGGAAGATTGAATCAATAAACCTTCTCTCGCATGGAAAAGAGGAAGACAAACTGCTCGGACATTTACCTGTTTCATGATAATGGGAGGGGATTCCCCACAGGCCAACTTTCAAAACAGGAAAGATCATTGGGGGAATACTTCTTAAATTACTTATATAGAAATATGTTATATTTTAACAAATTTTTATGTTTTTTTTTTGTGGATTATGTAATGTCTTTTTGGGGGATTATGACCTCCCTAACCCACCCCTGGGCACGTGCCTGACTCCCCACACCTCCCTCATGTATACTTCCATTTTTGCGCGTGGCTAGATTGATAAGTGAGCTTGTAAATATGCAGTTTATATGCATTTTATATGCAGTTATTCAGCCATCCCGACGACGGTCAATACAAGACGCACACATAAAGCTGCGCGCACAAAGACTTGAAAGATGTCCTGTTGTAGTGGTGCAATTAAATTAAATAAAATAAAAAATATCTTTATCATAATTTTAATATAAGACTGACTGAAAAAAAATTATAAGGGTCTGTTTGAAGTTGATGAGTCTGTCTACATCGAAAATCCGTATAAAAATTCGTTTTCATAATTCATCCGTATCGGGCTCCCAAAATCCGTACAAATACGAATAAATCCGTATATATGGCAACGCTGGAAGGAAAGCAGGTTAAGGAATGTCCATTACGAAAATACATCGATGTTTTTATTCGATTCAGACTATGCATCGATGTTTTCTGATGTATCAGTAGAAACAGCGATGTTTTCTCTAAATCGAGTACTTTTGTGTTGTTTATTGAAAAAATTTAATAAAGGCTGTCGCGGATTACCGCGAGCTCGGCCCTATGAAAACGTTTGGTGGTAAAATACAACTTGAACGCATCTTTATTTTGTGCTAGCAACACTTTTTCTTTTCTTTGGCTTACCCGCCTTTTTTACCCGCCTGAATGTGAGTTGGACCACATTTTTGCTTGCGCCCGTGAAGAGAGAACAGTCTCCGCATCTGCCTCGTGCGCACGAGCCAGGTTTCCTACGTGGCTGCGTGCGAATACTTTAATCAACAGTCACCCTGGTGAGTAATAGCACCTAATCATGTTGCTCATAACATTAGAAAGTGGTGGTGACTGGGAGGCGAGATGAATTGGTTATGTGCTGGTATCAGTGCGTCTTGGAGGCCACGATTCCGTCGTGGCTCTCTAGATGGGTAGTTGATACCAGCTGGTGGCATGGGTTGGACTGTAGGGGAGGTAGGAGGTCCATCTACGGAACATAAAGGTTCCGCGTGCTCAGTGTTCACTAGGAGGTAAACTTGTCCCTCGGAACATGGGAGCTCCGAGAGAGTTGGTACAGCTTGCTGTACGTCGACCATTGTCAACATCAGGCGAAGGCCTGATGCAATGGTGGCTCTTTCTCTTGTATTATAAATTGTAACAAAGATGAAAATGAGTGTTTCGCCTCCTAGTCGCTATAGCTTCTAGTAGACCTACTGTTTATAATATTATGTTGCGTGTAATATTTTTCTACCATTCCTAAAGGCCGCAACAAAGGCCATTTATGCGAATATTCTTTATTAAAGGTGAATGCTCAAAAAAAACCCAGGCCCGGCGTCAATGAAATATATCTCATATTTTTAGTATAAATATGTAATGAAATACTACATATTTTTTATCATCGATATCGATGGCTTAATGTAAGAAATTGCTAATTGTTTAATAGCAGGGGTAATACAAAGCCCAGCGCTAAATTGTATGTATATCCCAGATTTTAAGTATAGTCGTGTAATGAAATACCACATATTTGGCATCATCGATATCGATAGCTAAATGTAAGAAATTGCTATTTGTTTAATGGCAGGGGTAATATTGAGGTATATCAAATAGTATTAAAAAATATTTACAATCAGCATGTTAGATAACACAATGAAGCGCTTTACATTAAAACTGATGGGTGAATGTAAAAAATTGCTATTTGTTTTATGGCAGGGGTAACTTAAGGTACCTAAAATAGTTACAAATGGTATAAAGTACGTTTAAAGATAATATAATGCACATAGAAATCTATAGTTGAGCAACCAGACGTACCACGTGACCTTGACATAAGGTAATATGAACAGTGGCAAAGATTCCTATGTGCATTATACAAGTGGTCTACCTTTACTTACAGGATACTAGATTTCAGTAGGTTCACTGTAAAGAGTAAGGGGGAAAGCAGATATTTGCATAGTCAATGTCAAGGTATTAATGCCAATTGTAACTATGTCTAGGTACCTTAAAGTTACCCCTGCCATAAAACAAATAGCAATTTTGTACATTCACCCATCAGTTTCAATGTAAAGCGTTTAATTTTATTATCTAAAATGCTGATTGTAAATATTTTTTCAATGCAAGTGCTTGTAAAGGCCCGCTTTTTATGCATCAAAACCGAACAGTAAGTCGATTAATTTGCCCTAGGGCTTTATTATTATTATTTTTTGAATTTATTTACAAGAAGTTGGCTAAACCGCAACCTTTCCTGTGTACCACAAATGTTATACTTTTTTTCCACTGTTTAACGGCTCTGGATACAGTCCTTTTGAGCCAATCATTAACTTCCAAAATTGTAACTTTCAACTTTAACAATTAAATTGTTTTCTTTGATTATATTTGTTTTATTTCCTCACACTATGCATTAAAAAACGTAGTATGATACACGTGCGTTAGAACAATAAATTACTCGGTTGCGTTTAAAACACTCACTACGCTCGTGTTTTAAATCATCCTCGTAATTTATTCCTTTTCGCAATTGTAGCACAAACTACTATTAATCACTATTTGAGATATCTCAATATTATCCCTGCCAATAAACAAATAGCAATTTCTTACATTTAGCCATCGATTTTGATGATGCCCCCTATACATTATTTTATCACCTATTACTATGAACAATCAGACATACATTTCGTTTGCGCCGGGCCTGGGTTTTTTCTCCATACTTCGTGAGCATTCTCCTTTAATGATTATTTATTAGGTACAAAATTTATTTCCAATGTTCGGTTGAAAAAATTTAAAAACATTTTGGCTTGTGGTAGTTAACACCAATAGTTTAGTAGGTGATTAGCACAGATAATAGAGCCTATTCTGAAGGCTTTAATTTTAGCTTTAGTTCTGCCAAAACTTAATTTTCTTGATTACAAAATGGTCCTTGAGAGTTAGGATTAGATGCTACATTTCTTTGGAAAATTTTAAGCTTTGACAGCACTAAAACTAAAATTAAAGCCTTCATAATTGGCTTTAATATAATAATAGAGGTACGTTTCGAAACGTGTGATCTTCGTTCGAAATTTCACTCGTTTTTAAGAAAGAGATAGAGCTATATACTAGAAAGGGAAAGAAATATCTGGTTTTGAAACGCTTGGGAGTGATTCCCGTGAGAAAAGAGTTTTGGAACTTTCTGGAGTAACAAACGTCAAGTAAATACATAACCTCAAATCAATAGTATATTACGATACGAGAGCGATGAAACGTTTTCTGACGAGTGTGATCGCAATCACACGAGTCGAGAAAAAGTTTCTCGCACGAGTTTCGTATAATTTTTTACAGCACAAGTGCGGAAAATGCCGACCTTACGCGTGCGTAAAGCGGTCATTTTACGCACAGTGTGCTATAAAATAAATAAGGTAACACACATGTGCTAAAAAAGACAATTGCTAAGTATTTGGATAAATAAACTTTAACAAAAAATAGCCTATTTGGTCATCTTCAACGTCCAGTATAAAATTATGTGATTGTGATATAATTTTCACAATAACCAATTTTCACCTAATTCGTAAGGAAATGTTGAATTCTATTTTCGAAATTTGTCCGAATCCCAAGAAAACTCCGAAATGACAACCGTCAGGCGAATTTTATCGGTACCTAGGGTACGTTTCGGCACGTGTGATTATCACTCGGAGTGATGCGAATTTTACCCTGCAGCGTTCAAAAATCGATCCTAGTGAAACCGAGGGTAAACGAAAGTTTCGAAAAATGTTCTAATTCGTACGGAAATGTTGAATTCTATTTTCAAAATTTGTCCGAATCCTGAGAAAACTCCGAAATGACAACTGTCAGGCGAATTTTATCGGTGCCCAGAAAGAGTTAGAAATCGCACTTGTCAGTGCGATATTCACATTTCTCGAAAGAAAACACTTAGCGCAACTGTCAGGTAACAGATCGTTTATATGTACCTCGGTTTCACTCGGGTCATTTTTGAACGCTGCAGGATAAAATTCGCATCACTCAGATAGTCGTTCATAAACTCACACCGAGTTGGGTTTCCTACCCGGGTCGCAACACTAACCCGTTCAAAAATGAACTCGCGTCTCAACACCGACCGTTCAAAAATGACAGTGTCGCTACACTGGTGTTGACTTTTTCAACATCAACTCTGAGCAGGGTTCGCAAGGTTCGTATAGGCTCCAAACGTCACCTGACATTCACGTTAATTTTCGTAAATGAAATGACGTTAATTTTCGTACCGAGGGGGTCTTCTCAACGTTATAGTTGATATATTTACGTTAAATTTCGTGTAGAGGGGGTCCTCTCACCGTTATTATACTAAATATAATGCAAAAATGAGTTTGGAGTGTCGTCACACGACGAAACCCGTTCAAAAACTCAGCGTTACAACCCCAGTGTTCCTACCCAGCCCAGGGTTATTTAATCTATGCACTTCCGAGTGATAATCACACGTTTCGAACGTACCCTAGTATGTATTTTATGTGCTCTGTGATTCATTGTCAGTGATGCCAACTTGGCGCTTTCGGCGCTAGATCTAGCGCTTTTTTAGGTTCGTTAGCGCCTAATAAATTTATTTGACGCCTGAAGCCCAATCTAGCGCTTTTTTGATGTCTTGTTTGGTGTACCGTACCCCCTTCCAACATCCATATAAACAATATGCACATTAATTACAGGCCGTGCACTACTACCTAGGTTGCGCATTACTGGACCGACTGGATGACAGAACCTTCCACGTCTTCTGCTCAGCAAAATAGCAATGAATCTTTACTGTCGGATTCAGAAGATGAAGATTGAAAGAAGTAGAAAATTTGTAGAATTTGCAACCCAATCTTCATCTTCAGAATCTGACAGTAAAGATTCATTGCTCTTTTGCTCCAAATTTTGTACTGTATTTTGATAAAAAATGTGTTAATTAATTTTTTCTTTTATTTCTTATTTTCCTGGATCTAGCACTTTTTTCTGAAAAACTTGCAAATTTAGCGCTTTTTTATACCCAATTTAGCGCTTAGCGCGTAATCATGAGAGAGGGTTGGCAACACTGTTCATAGTAGAGAAATAAAATAAATACATAACACTAAAAACTTTTATTAGGCGTGTGTATGTAAAGTTTTATCCGTACCAAATTATGAAATTAAATAGTAATACTAGGATAATTGGACAAAGTATAGTGCTTGTTCCATATAGAGATTATCATGTACCAAAGCAAGTTTAAAAGTCGTAAATATACGGTGCTCGTCCTAATTTTTATTTTTATCATTTATTTTTCATTTTAGATATCATGAGTGGATGAAATCGGAAGAACTGCAAAAACTTACTGCTTCAGAACCACTTAGTTTAAAAGAAGAATATGATATGCAAAGCAGTTGGAGAGAAGATGAAGACAGTAATATTTTTAATGTCAAACATTCATTCGCATTCTTTTTTAGCTTGCATTTATATTTTTAAGGTGACAGAACAGGGGCAGGGCCCTCTTATCGACACTGGCCAAAGTTTACCTAGCTATATATGAGCTTTACATAACTTTCCTCAGTGCCACCTTATCTGCACCCTAACCTAAAAATATGAATATTGACCTATGTATTTTTCAGAGTGTACTTTCATTATTTTGGATAAAAAGCTTTACCAGAAAAACCAGGATGAAATTGGCAAGTACCAATATAAACTTTTATATAGACTACGGCTACTCAGAATTGCTTATGGAAACTAAAACGGGCACTGATTTTTTATAACAGCATTTTACCTAAATTAACCACTCAGTGTTCACTGCAACGTTATGAACTTCTGCTATTGTGTGAAGCTTCAAAGTACCAACCAAAATAGAAGTGTAATTGTAACTGTGCTGAGCTGTTTGACCTTATGCAATTGAAGGGCCCGGTGGAAAAATTTCATTGGACCCTTCAAATCTGTCTTGGATAAAAGGGGCTTCAGTACCATGATCTTATGATCTGACTACGTCCTTCTGTCTATTCGTCTGTCACCACAGTTCCAATTTTCCAAAACGGATCAAAGCATTTGAAGAACCCAGTGAAAAAAGTCCCTTAGTCGACTCAGGGACTTTTTCCACTGGGCCCTTCAATTACAAAAACAAATAAAGAGCAGCTTTTGGCTATTTTATTAAATAATAATAGTAAAAAACATATTAAACTTCAGACAGATCTCAGATACTGAAATCAAAAGAAAAGCTTTTCATGGGCATCCTCAAATGTGCTCAATAAGCAAGTGAGCATTCTGCTCAGTATTAACACAAGTGACTAGAGCATAATTAAAATGTAACAAATTTTTTATATAAAAGTTATGTAATTAATATTTAAGATAGATCTGAACTGCCATCTATTTTTAATGATAATGAAAATTAGAGGGATGATATTTAAATTACAAAGATTAGCTTTGAGTTGATAATGTTTATCGGTAAAAAGTAAAAATTTTTATTGCATAACAATGTTATGAAATAAGTAGCAGTTATTTTGTATCTTTTATGTATTTTTATTTGTTTTTCAGAATCGATGATAGGAGATTGCAATATATTTATAGACAAAGAAACTAAAACTGGTGAAATCGAAATAATGATTGCTGAGGAATCAGCAAGAGGCAAAAGGTTTGGATGGGAAGCTGTTATAATGATGCTATTGTATGGAATAAATTTAATCAAATTGGAAGCATATGAAGCAAAGATTTCTCTGACCAACAGCATTAGTATTAGAATGTTTGAGAAACTTACTTTTAAAGAAAAATGCAGAAGTGAAGTATTCCAGGAAGTAACTTTAGTTAAAAAAGTTGATGATGAGTGGGTGAGCTGGTTGCATGAACAGTTTATTTATGAAATACAGAGACATGATTAAACTTTGGACCCTTTTATTTTGGCCACAATGTGTGAAGTAGTTACCCCTCTTTATTCTCATTACTCCTAAACCAATAAATAGATTGCAGTCCAGAATGTGGCTCGGATCCATCTTACAGATGAGTTAATAAGTGACATACGGCATCATTCCGGGAATGACAGGTAAATTGCTAGAACTAGGCTGAAACTGAATTTTGAATTTCTAATCTATAGGTCCTTACTACCTTAAAGTAATTAAAATCGTGTCTGTATATTGAATATTGTTGCGAAATTTTGAATGAAATGAAATTACCCCAACCAAGCCCTATGTATGACGATATTAGTAATATAGTTTGACCATAACCGCTGTGCCTCGCCTTGTATTTAAACAACAGATACTAAAAACGCTAATTTATAATGTAAGTAGTTGTAGGCTTACGTCCCCGAATACTCAACCAATTTAATTTTGCAAATTTTATGTCTGACAGAATCAGAGCATTACCTAAAATTTAATAAATATCTAGTTTGAAATAATTGGTCATTCGTACGCAGTAGCGTGCACAGAACCATAGAACACACATATGCTTTTCCAGCAAAAAGTTCTGTGCACGCCACTGTTGGTACGGAACCCTAAAAGAGCGAGATCCGACTCCGACCACAGAACACTTTGGGCCCGAATCGCACTGACTTTTTTTTCAATAACACCACAGCTTAAACTTGAGTTACGAAAAAACTGCGTGAAAACAAAACGAAAAATACAATGTAAAATTTGTAGCTTGAATATACTTTAACTAAATAAAATAAAGTTGAATATTAAATAGCACAATTTTGACATTTTTATACCACTGAGGTATTATAGAGTTCAATGATTTCTACATTATGATTCAGCAAAGCGAAAAACGCCGGTTTTTGTTTAAGATTAGGAGGCATATTTCAGTAGACACCTTAAAGGATAAATACAGTATTTTTAAATGAATCGCATTAAAAGAAGACTCAACCAACTGTTCGTTGCGAAGCTTAGACAAGATAACACTGGACCAGTTTTAGGCGTATTTCCACCAGGGTTGGATTCAGACCCTCGGAAAATTATTGTCTATGAGAGTTAAAAATATACTACTTGGTTAAAATTATACTACGTTTCGTTTTTCGTCGATTTTTGTTTTGAATTCAAACAAAATAGCCTATTTGAAAGTGAAATTTAAAAAAAATTTGCTGAAAATATTCGTCATTTAATAAAAGAGCCTATTTGTTAGTGAAATTTAAAAAAAAATTACTAAAAGTATTCATAACGCACAAAAATTCCCTATATTGTAAAGTAAATGTTAAAAAGCAAAACGTTTCAACCAATAAAACAAGTCGGTCAGCCTGAAGATAAAATTATGGTATTTTTACGTAGTATAGTTCCATTACAATACTACATACTACATATAATGAAAATATGGTACAAATAGTATAATTATACTACGAAATCCAACCCTGATTTCCACATACAGTCGGTTCTGCCACGTTTGGTGGGGGACGAGGTAACCACCCTTACATAACCGAATCATGTTTCTACAAACGCACCCACATGCAATTCGCACACCTGCAACACAAATTTACGTAAATACGTACGGTCTTTGAATGTGTGCGTTAAATTTAATAGAGTTGGGAACACGTTTATCGATAAATACATTACTGACACCATTCCATCAGAATCTGTTCAGGGCCTCAATTCCGGGCTCGGACGAAATATCCCGACTATGGAGATGAATCTCCGTTTCAAATCTCCGCATCAATGTCCGCTTGAAATCTCCACACTACGAAAAAGCCCTATTCTTGTAGACCATGGAGAAGGATTAGCAACGGAGAAGATAATTTCGTCTTAGAGACGTTCCAAATGTTCGGGGTCTGCGGTTGAACCTGATTTGTGGACGGGGCTGACTTTAGCTATTTTCAGACTGTCAGGGAATACGCCAGTGGCTAGGCATTTATTAATACAATTAGTTAGATCCTTAACTATAACACTTTTGATACACTGAATAACTTTGGTGCTAACTCCATCAATACCGGTACTGGTGTTGGCATCAAGGTCATTTATAATCTTTTATATATAACCACAATATGCTAAAATATTCTTGATCGTAATGTGTTTGCTTAGATTTGTTAAATGAAACACGTATTATTTTTACTAAAAAAAGAAAAATAAGACAATCGATTATATTCAAAATGAATCGGTAAAAACGGAACGTCTCTAAGACGAAATTATCTTCTCCGTTGCTAATCCTTCTCCATGGTCTACAAGAATAGGGCTTTTTCGTAGTGTGGAGATTTCAAGCGGACATTGATGCGGAGATTTGAAACGGAGATTCATCTCCATAGTCGGGATATTTCGTCCGAGCCCGGAATTGAGGCCCTGGTGGACAAAATCTTCTCTATATCTACATATAAAATGCAACATCTGTCTGTGTGTCTGTATGGACGCTTGCTTATAACTTGGGAACATCTCATTGGATTTTGATGCAATTTTCATTGTAACGTAGTTTCTTGAGGAAGGTATTAGGCTATGTATCATCACGGTATGATATTGTTAGATACAGGCGGCTGATGGTCTGCAGGTCTTTGGTCAGGAGTCACGAAAGAAATGTAAACCATGATTTAATCACTTCAGCACAAAGTTGCAAAACACAATGGCGCGCGCCGCTCAGTTACAGCCTTTTATATCCACCGTGCGCGCGCAGCCGTCGATGACTCAAACTGTTGCCACGCTCGTCCGGCAGGGGCGCTCCGTCATCTTGTGTTGCTAACAATATATAAGGTCTTTCACTTTAAATTGAAAGTAATTTAGGAGGTGATTCAGTATCGTTAATACATCTCATTCCACTGCAAAGCACTTTTTTTTGCGCGATTTTTTTTTTCACTTCTCAGTACAAAGTGGTCCGATCATCTGACTCAGTTTGTATGGACAAGTGAAGAAAAAGTTCGCGCAAAAAAAAGTACTTTGCAGTGGAATGTGATGTATTAACGATACTGAATCACCTCCTAAATTTCTTTCAATTTCAATTGGAAGACCTTATATAATATATAATATTACAAGATACAATTAACATTTAATTTCTTCAGATAACTTAAATTTATCTGAGATTGAAAACATTTATGGGGATAGATCTATTTATTAGTCATTAACAAACAAGAAATTATTAAAATTTTAAAACTGATTGTCTTTTATCGATGACTACCATCGATAATAACTGATACATGCCTAGCTATTCCCGACGAGGCTACATGGCAGCCTGTTTGGAGCAGCGAGACTATTGTGTTGCCATAGTTTTTAAGTTCTGATTTTAAGGGTAAATTCTTAAGTTTTGGAAAAAAAATAGTTGTTGAATTTTTCGAGCAAGTAGATTTACAATAGATTTAGTAATATTTTCAGTAAAAATATTAATCAACTATTGCTTATATTGCTGCCTACGATTAATAAATTGAAATTAGTTTTAGAAAAATAAAAATAACAGTGGATTCGGTACAAGAAAAATATAAATACTTAAATTTTGCTGCACACTTTATGAAATAGTAGCATATTTCTCAACACAAAAATCAAGTTAAGGTGAATTAATGTTAATTAATGACTAAGTTAGTCTCGTAGGGAGTACGCCTACGTCATCGTGAAGAAGTTATGGCGCCAAATATGAATTTTATACATTTTCAAAAATGTTGGATATGAGTAAATTACGAATGAAATAACCAAAAATATACTTACAAGTGAAATGTAACACCATCTTTTTGTAAATTTGATGTGTTAGACATTTTTTTGCACCCATACACAGCACAAAACGGCATTTTTCTCGGAGCTCTTTATGCAAAGACGTTCGGGAATCGTATGACAGAAATGGCGGCTGAACTAGTTTTATATCACGCGTTAGATATAGAATCTCATACCTTTGGCAGAGGGGAACGCCTGTTAAAGGCGTCTCCTTTGGTATATTCTCTAAGTTGCGAAGTGAAAAACATAGATCTATCGATATTGAAAAATTGGATCTGGCGGCACTATAGGGACTCAAAGGCCGAGAATCCAGAGCCGTTTAAAGTTTCAAATATAAAAAAAAAACATTTGGAAAAAAGGCGCAAAAATGACATGTGATGGTGTCGTTTATTTTGTTTTATTGAAAAAATATTGCATTTAGGGTGTTTTGATCAACAATAGTGATAGAATATTGTGAATTAAAATCGCCGTAACCAGTGTAGTGTGTTGTTCAATGAAACAAAAGTGCAGGCCGTGCCTTTTCATGTGTTTATTCTAACCCAACATTTTGCTCGTGTTATTGGTCTATCACTTTAGCACGAACTGACAGGCAGGACAGGACTCAGGACAGTGACTGACTACGACAAGACTGTTCCCAATACGGATATGACCTAAAAATACTGGATTATAAAATGAATGAATCTTATAAATACGTTAGACAAGGCAGTTTGCCTCGATTATAAAATACTGAAGATTATACAATACAAAATTGAAGAAAATAGCTATGAAAGACAAGGCTTTTTAGCCTCGATTTAGGAAAAAAAACCAAAACAAGACTAGGCAGTATGGGCTTAAGCTCTTAGCCTTTTCCATAAAGGAAAAAAAACGACAAAAAAAAAAAATCACCAATTCTGTCATGCATGTCAGACTTTTTTGTTGTCGCAAAATATCAAATAAAAATTAAATTAAACAAACAACACAATACAAAATGGTTTTAAAACCAATGATTATAATATTATTACTTACCCACGCTACCTTCATCAAAGGCAACGATGTTGAAGTTAAGACCGAAGAGGATGTCGGTGTGAAATACGCAAACAGATGCGAAGTTTGCAAAATTTTGGCCACGGAGTTGCAGAGCCGGCTTGCAGAGACTGGCAAGGTCCATGACGTGATTGAGATCGGATACTCCCTCGATGATGTTCAGCCGAAGAAGAAGACCAAGTATCAGAAATCGGAGCTGAGACTTATCGAGTCTATTGAAGGTGTTTGCGATAGAATTCTGGAGTACAACATACACAAAGAACGTCAAGACAGCACGAGATTCGCTAAAGGCATGAGTCAGACTTTCAAAACTTTACATGGACTCGTAGACAAAGGCGTCAAAGTGGATTTAGGTATACCCCTCGAGTTGTGGGATAAGCCTTCTGCTGAAATCACATACATGAAGACTCAGTGTGAGAGTTTGCTGGAGGAGAATGAGAGCGCTGTGGAGGACTGGTACTGGAACCATCAGGGCAGTACAGACTTGACGATACATTTGTGCACAAAACATGCTCTACAAGGTACTGATGACTCATGCCTATTTGAAGACTTTGATTCTAAGGCGAAAGGAGAAACAAAAAGTGATAAATCTGAACTTTGAGGCTTGTGATAGCTAGAATTAATAAATTGGAATTTACATTAATAGGTAACAATAAGAGGTTTGCAAATTTAAACTTCAAAATCATGTCTTGTTATCAGTTATGATAGATCTATATTACACTATGCGACAGGCAGGAATGTGGGTGATTTCATATTGACATGTATGTACTCGCCATGTTGCATACTTTAGATGTACAACCCGGTCACATTATCTCGAGACCTGGCGTCGTTGACGTCACGTCGCGTCGGCGCTCAGATACAGAGCGCGGGGAGGTGAAAGGAGAATGGGGGCGGGTGGTTCGCATTCCAGCGAGGTCTCGAGATAATGTGACCGGGATGTAATGAAATAGCTCCAAATAGGTTATTTAGAAAAAATAAATAGACTGTTTATTAACTGCAATATAAAACTAAAAAGCTATGTTGGAAACAAGAAAAACATTTTTCTTTTAAGTTACTGAAAATCTGGAAATTACTAAAGACCTTCCTTTTTACCTATAAATCTAAATTAAAGCTAATTGAACAATCATAATGATTTAAGGTTAAACGTCAGTCGCTTAGCGCTGAGTGCAAAACTTAACTTTGTTTTTCTTGTTTAGGAGAAGTTAAACAACCTTTTGGTATATGGCAATTTTATAAAGTATGAGTTTGAAATTTAATGCACAATTAGTCATGATCTTGTCCATACAATGTTAAAAGAGCATTTTGAGTTGGTTTCAAGAAGATCATGACCAAATTAGTATATAATTTCAAACTCTTGCTTTATAAATATCACTAATACTGAACTATTGGCGTCAAATAGCACAGTTAAAAATACTTTTCAATTTTAAAATTTTTAAACAAGAAAAAAAAAGTTAGGTTATGCACTTTGCGCTAAGTAACTGATGTTTAACCTTAAGTTTGACTAGGTTATTTGTAAATGTATTTGATCAAATATCAATTTATTGTGTAAAATAACTTTTTGCATTTATATGAATAAGATTACAATAAGTACAAATATTTTAGAAGTCTTAATTTGGATCTTTCTCATTTTCAGATGGAACTTTTTAGTCATTAAGTTTAAATTACATCTATTTTTTTTTTGTTATACATTGGTTATATATCGTAATTCGTAACGGTGTAGGATACTGATAACAAAAAAACCCTTCCGGGACATGGCTGTTCACGTGACGGAATGTCTAAAGAGTTCGAATGGGTAGATGTCAAAATGTATAAAGTTTAATTGTTACAATGTTTCGGTGACAAAATGACAAAAGTTCACATTGTATTTATGTTACATCATGCTTGTGTCAGAATGTAAACATTTAACAATGTGTTTTTGTAAAGCTATGTCAGAGATAAAATATATTAATGTTACAATATTTTTGTGACTAATCATGTAATTGTTTGAATAGCTGATTCTTACGATGGCAAGAATCTTAAACCTATTTACCGAGGACCGGTGGCCGTCGGTAATCGGAGGATGAGGTGAGGTGGAATGAAACACTTGTCTTAGTACAGTACGTGATGGGCTTCGTGGCCGTAGGCAGATCTGGACCGTTGGCTCGTGCCAGTGGTAGTGAGGATACTGACTGACTGCTGTTCTGACCCTCGTATCTATATATACAACCCGGTCACATTATCTCGAGACCTCGCTGGAATGCGAACCACCCGCCCGTTCTCCTTTCACCTCCCCGCGCTCGCCACGGGCGGCGCGTCTATATCTGAGCGTGGACGCGACGTGACATCATCGACGCCAGGTCTCGAGATAATGTGACCGGGTTGTACATACTTTAATGTGTAATGTAGGAAAAAAAAATTTTTAAACGTCAATTTATTCTTATTACCTTATTTTCACACATTCATACTTAAAATAAAACTAAATAGGTACTTTATCCTAAAAAAAACTCAAATAGGTACTTTATCCTAAAAAAAAACTCAATTGTTGTATTGCTTTTCATCGCGTTTTAGCTTTACAATACATTTTAAATAATTAAGCGGACTGATTTCTTGATCCTCCAGTTGTTTTAACAAATCTTTCATCTTCCGATCAAAAATAATATCACACTTCCTACGTTTCGTGTTCTCGAATAGTGCGTTCTTAATTTTTGTTTCCTGATATTTTGCTTCTTTGCGTAATAAATGAACAAACGCAAATAACTGCGGCTTGCATCGCAACCTCTTTATCAGCCGACTGTGCCACCCTTCTAAACTGTTATTAGTTCTGTGGCGTTGATAAGCAGCGCTAATTTTATCAATGTTATTTTTTGAAAGCCATTGCTTGACAAAATATGTTTCAAATTTTTCTGTTACGTCAGTTTTTTCTGAAATGGTAGCCAAAATTTCTGTCCATCCAACAGTTATCAAGTGTTCGGGCAACAGTGGTAAATATGATGCCAGCTCGGCTAGTTTCCGGCCATCTTTAGTCTGTTGAAGTTTTAACTTATCTGCTTTCCGCCATATAGCTTTATTGAAGTGGTAAAAACATCCACTCAAGTTACACTCTGGGTAAACTTCTTTTACAGCGTTCATTTGTCCCATTTCAAAGTCTGATTTATAATTTTTGATGTCAACTTTCAGTTCATTTTTTATGTATGAAAATAAACGTATGTAAGTTTCAGTTTTTTTGTTAGGCATTAAAGCATACAGCACTGGTACAATATTGGTTCTCTCTTCCGTGCTGTTGATGTCCAAGTGAATAGTAAATAATTGTTCCCAAGGCACCGGAGCTGTTTCGAATGTACCGTCTCCCAACCAAATTTTTTCATCGTCTTTGCAATATATGTATCTTTTTATAAAATTTGTACCAAATAATAACATTTTTTCGTGCGTCCCATCTTCCCACAGTAAAAAGTTATCCTTTAAAATTTTCGGTAATTCCACTTCTTCTAATGTGGTAAAAGAAGTTTTCGTAACTTCCAAAAAAATTTTTCTTGCTCGATAAAGCGTCCGTTTCTTACTTTCAAATATTGGTATCGTTATCGAATCAGAATCAGAATCCTCATTTTGAGGTATAAAGCATTCTTCGAATATTTCTTGAACCGGTTGATAATTTTCACATACTTTTCTTTTACAAAGTTGATTGGCAACGTGAATCTTATTTTTCGATGTTGGTGGATTACATGTATGCTCACTTTTACGTAATATTTTAGTTTTAGTGATGTCCATTGTCATAGACGCAGCACAGGAAAGCCGATTAATACACTTCCAATTCCAAATAGTAGTACCACTTCTATTTGTGACTCCCAAATTGTATCTGTGTATACCGTTCAGTAATGTGTGGTAGCCTTTTTGATTTGTGCTAAAAAATAATTGCCCCTCTGATTGTACTTCCATTTTAATTTAGTAGATAATTTTTCATCTACAAATCCGGAATTGATAAAGCCAACTACGAAGAGAACTTATCTGACAACCAAATGCCAGTATACTATTGTTTTATCATTTGTTTTTTTCATTTTCCACCCGGCACATGACAGAATGTTCGGTTTCATAAAGGAATTAAGTAGGTTGTAAGCAGTACTCGAAAGAGTTTTTTAACTCCCAACTCAAAAAGAGAGGGGTGTTATAAGTTTAACGTGTCTGTCTGTCTGTCTGTGTATCGTGTGGTACCGTAGCTCCCAAACGGATGAACCGATTTTCGTTTAGTTTTTTTTTTGTCATAGATAATTTTATCCCGAGTGTTCTTAGCCATATTTCATGAAAATCTGATTAGCCGTTTGAAGATCATCAGCTCTGTCAGGGGGTTTTTTAAATTTTTAATTTTGTTATGTGGATAACCAACTCCATGATAACAAACAATACATTGTGAGTATTACAGTTGCCACAAAATAAGAGGCCCGTTTTGACAGATAAGAACGACCATAGAATATAACTTTACATGTAATAAATGAAACGGTTAACAAATAATTATTAACTTATTGGGTTGAAAGAAAATAAATAAGCGTTTTTTAATTATCACGGAACATATTTCAAGTACTATTTTCACGCATATTCCAAAATAAAATGCAATTTTGAATTACTAAACAATGTCTCAAAAACAGTTACATTCTCAGTCAATTTTTTCTTAATAATAGTGTTGTAACCAGATAATCGCCTAATTTCACGGACTCAATTCGATTCCACGTGAAAATAATTAACTTGTTTTAATATTGATAAAATAATTGTAATGATCTGTAATTAGCTTTTGTGAGACCAGTACACAAAAAGCCAAGTTTAAATTTCCTTTTTTTTTTTTTGCAAATATATACTTTTTAGATTTTAACATTTGCATGTATTTGTAACGGCGTCGCGTATACCGAAAAATATAATATAATAATTGTGCTAAATAATATTACATACCATTTTAAACTTAAAGTTTACAAAAACAAAATATATATATATATAAAAAACATGCATTTATTGCTTAAAGTCCCATTTTTTTTATGAATGAATTGGTTTACAGGCAGTTTTCCATAAATCATCCTATCAATAGACAGATTGGCTGGTAAGAAAGATGGCAGTATCTTTTTTTATAAGGCATGGAGCAATTTTTTCATCTTGAAGCCTACATATTTTTCTTACTGGCCAGTATTTTATATCTATCAACGCTCAGACCTCTATCTAATTTGAGGTCAGTGAAGTACAACATTACAAAATATTACTGGCACGTAAGAATTTCCATTTCAGATTCTTTTCGTAGAGAAAAAAAATTAAAAGCTGGTTTTAGCACCCGAAATATCTTTCTATCACCATATTGGAAGTCGTTGTGCTCCCGTTTGTTTTTAGTGTTTTTTTCTTGTGACTTTAGGCTTTACTTTTGAACTGTTTATATTTTCTTTCACGTTGACTTTGGCAATTATGTTTATTCTGGAAATTATAACCAATAAACTTGAAAATATTTCAAACGATAACAAACTCATAATATTTTGAATCGATTTCTCGTGAGAATCGGTTGACATAGTTACCGATTTGCATGGTTCACATCCATAGATACGTTGCGATGACATATGTCAAAACGGACCTATTACATTGTGACTACTTTAGTCATTATAACATTGATACAAATTTAACATTTTGACACTCATTCATTTATGCCATTAAGATTTTATGATTTTATACATTCTGACACTCTATAGTTCTAACACTTACACTTTGTAACATTTAGTTCATTTTGATACTAGCTCATTCTGACAAATTATCTATATGACTAATAATTCATACAACAATCGTTCTTTCAAACAATCGTATTATATGTCTGTTGTGTATTTTGACTCTCATATTATCTAGCATATAGGTAATCGAACAATTTGGACATTCTGTCATGTGTGCAGCCATGACCCGGAAGGAAAAAAACTGATAAGCCAGCCAGAAAGATACCAGTAATGTTAACTTAAAAACTGTATCTGGCTATTTTTATTCCATTATCTCAATTTCCTGTTGTTTTTATTCGCCATACCATAGCTGATATCTCTTATTAACGTTCAATGTATCCACATTGTTCTTCGTTTATTTTTATATTATTTTCTCCATAGCATTAAAAAGTCATTATTAATATCCAGTGATAAATAAAATAGATGTTTAATTTTATGATTGTTGTTTCCTTTCTATTCAAATAAAACTAAAGGTAATAATAATAAGCACCTTTTAATTCAACTGTCAAAAAGTATTATACAAATAATATATCTATGCAACAATATTCAACTGCACCTCCTATCTTACACAGCAGTATTGTGGTGCTAAAAAATTGCAGATCACCTGCAAAATCTCAAACGGAACAAAAGGAATTTGCTTATAAAATCGTAAATAATACATAAATTAAACTAATAGGATTAAATACATTCACTCTTTTCTGTTGTACTCAAACTGCACTCATATTTAAAGTGTAACATTTCACTCACTACAATAATTTAACACATCAGCAAACCTTAGATGCTCTGCGATCGGAAATTTTGATATATTCGATGTTTCACAATATAATGACCAAAATACTATGTTTATATTACATACAGGTAACTGTCTCTAATTCTATATTGAGTACAAAACACATGGTCTGCACTGAATGTAGAAGGTTGCGAGTATTCGGGCGGCGCTGCGTGGGCGGACGGCCCCGTTCTATAGCGTGTCCTGGTACACTTCGTCTTCCTCGCTATCGGAGCCGTCGTCGGTCAGCTGTCTCTGTGAGAGCGCTTCCGGGTCCCCAGCGCGCTTAGAGCCTGATGCATCTGTGGACAAGGTCACGGGTGCTCTTAGTTATTGTGCAAACTTCGACAGTAAACAAACATTGCAATAGTGGAAGAAAGCTCTGTAAGCCTACCATGTGTTTTTCACTCGATATACGTTAGCGAATTGCACAGCACCCCTAGCGGTTTACGAGAGGAAAAAATTCTCATACGAAATATTTTATGCAGTCGCTAACGTGTATCGAGTGCAAAACTCATGGTGGGCCTACAGAAGCAGGGAATCGAATTCGAGATCTATCAGTTGCAGTGGCGTGCACAGAACTTTTTGCTGGTAAAGCAAGCAATTGGTCAAGAATAACAATTAAAAAAATATGAAAAAATTTAAATATCACTTTGAAAAAAAAAAGTTTGTATAGGAAATTTTCACTCTAGGGTAGACATTGTCGTCACACATTTTTTTTTTTTCAAAGTGATATTTAAATTTTTTCATATATTTTTTACTGTTGTTCTTGACCAATTGTTTGCTTTTCCAGCAAAAAGTTCTGTGCACGCCACTGATCAGTTGCCGGTCGAATGCGTCAACCATTCCGCTATCGAAACTAAATGCTGTTTTAACTTTGTTTGGACCAGATGATGACTAAGTGCATTAAATTTCAAACTCATGGTTTATAAACCTCATTAATACTGAATTATTGGTGTTAACTACCAAATACTCAAATGTTTTTACATTTTTAACTTCGAAACAAGAAATACAAAGTTAAGTTTTACACTTTGTGATTTAATCAAAATATGTGATTTATATTGCCTTTTCCGTTATATAAATTACTGTTTGACCAACTTATCCATGCCATGATGCATTCAATGATTTTTTCACTTGCAGCCATATTTTGTGCCCCCATATGACATGCATAATTGTATCAACAACTACACACACGATTTGCGGTTATTGCTCGGATAAGTCCGTGGGCCAGTGGTCGACAAGCTATACGAAGCGATGCAGTAATTACCCAGTTACCTGCATGAGGGTCCCACAGCTGCTCGTACCGGCGTGACTTGGCGGGCGGCGGCGAACTGGAGCTTCTATTGCTATTACTGTGGACAACATATATTATCTTTATTAAGAAAAGATTTATTTTTAATCCCTACATTAAAAGATCTCCATTTTAAGGATAACACTTTTGTTGATTACTTCTTTTCCTATTATTTAATATTAATTTATCAGTTAATTTGAGATATAGGTATCGTTAAAAGGCAACCTTCTACGGGAATCAGAGATGTGCTCTCTGCGCCTGCATCTATCAGCCTCCCTCAAGACTCATTCCAGAGGTTGTGCAATCTGATAGATATTAGACAGTCTCAACTATGAGTAGGGTCATCTGCCTTGTCCCCGCCCCAACCTCGCTGGACGCGGGCGAGCCCTGCCATCTGGGTGGCTGACTCAGCGCTTGCATCAGCCTTCCTTTAGACCGGTTCCAGAGGTTGTGCAATCTTAGAGTTAGATATTAGACAATCTCAACTATGAGTAGGGTCATCTGCCTTGTCCCCGCCCCAACCTCACTGGACGCGGGTGAGCCCTGCGGACTGGGTGGCTGACTCAGCGCTTGCATTAGCCTTCCTTTAGACTCGTTCCAGATGTTGGACAATCCAAGAGTTAGACATTAGACCTCATCTGCCCTGTCCCCGTCCCCATCCTCGATAGGCGCGGGCGACCCCTGCGGACTGGGTGGCTGACTCAGCGCTTGCATTAGCCTTCCTTTGGACTTGTTCCAGAGGTTGTACAATCTGAGAGTTAGATATTAGACAGTCTCACCTATGAGCAGGGTCATCTTCCCTGTCCCCGTCCCCATCCTCGCTGGGCGCGGGCGAGCCCTGCGGACTGGGTGGCTGACTCAAAGCTTGCATCAGCCTTCCTTTAGACTCGTTCCAGATGTTGGACAACCGACCATCCGGCCCAAACAGCAGGAGGAACGTGTCGATTAACTCGCGAGATTTCTCTTCCCATTTAGCGAGGATGTCTACGCGCTTCTCACCTATGTTTGTCATCACCTGGAAGGCAAATATTGTAGGTTGGTTAATTTACAGGACAAAGAGTTATCGTAATTTTTCACCTCTGAATACAGTAGATTTTGTAGGTTTGACCTATATATCATATTTGGCGGAAGGGACCCTTAATATTCAAGTTAGTTTAAAAAAGGAAAAATAAGGCTGCAAGCCGTTATAATTATTAAAATAGATGAGTCGCATTATAACAATAATGTAATTATTCCTGCTGTCTTGTATTTTCTTATCCCTTGGTTAAAGTAGATATAAGTCATATATTGTATAGTATAAGTTTCATGTTGAAAAAGAAGACATGATCTTGCTAAGTTTCTTGCCCTTCTTCTTAGCAAGACTAATCGAATGGGCGGAGGTAGGCATGTATTTATACATGTAACCTATTAGTATGTAGTATATAGGATGGGATTTGGTCGGCCGCCTGGATTCGTTCTGGGGGCTCGGTTGGTGATCATTCAACCTTGTTCCTGGTTCCTGGCCGGGTCTCCGGTATGGGTTCGGGTGGCTGATTGGATTTTACCTTGTATAATATATATTTTACCTATCATTTTAATCGTAAATATATTGCTACATAAATTAAATAAACCTTTAATTTAGTTCATGTAAATTTAATATTTTATTACATATATTTTCTTTATTTGCTTTGCAAAATAAACTATTTGAATTTTGAATTTGAATAATTTTCTATGGTTACGTATGTATGACCAAATAGTTTCCTTTTTAATTCAAAGATTTTGTAAGAAATCCATATGAGCATGTTTTCAATAGGGATCCAAACTGCCAAATTGTCCCTGTAGACGGCGCTTCGTCGATTCGGCCATGAAAATCTGTCATTTCAGTACATTGTTATGGTTTTTGCGTAGTTTTTTTGTGCTTTTTGATTAATTTCTTGAAATTATGCCTTTGTATGCCGTACCAGGTTGCTTTAATAATGGTGTTAATTTATTCCCGAAAAACCCCGTATTAACATAATAACAATAACAAATATATAACATATTGGAATACAGATGATACAGTTCGCGGCACGATTTTTGACTGCTCGGCGAAAGTGGTGGGGGACTAGCGCATGTGTTCATTCGCGCACAAAATTACTAAGTGTGATAGAGAAAAAATTGCTAGCGCAGTCAAGGTCAGACCTCATAAACCGTGCCGCTACCAGTAAGAGGACGTAAAAAATAAACGCGAGATATTGGAAAAAAAACAGTAGGGAAACCGGAACACACCGACACAAAGGGGACGCCAACTGGAATCGAAAGGCGGCATTGGTTAGATTGGCAAAGACAGATTTATTTTATAATTTACATTTACAGGGCAGCTGGTAGAATATGGATCAGATCGGCCCAGGACAGCGATTGGTGGTGTAAAAAGAGAAGACTTATACCCAGTGGGCAAGAAACGAGCTGTCAATGATGATGAACTGGTACGTCGCTTATTATTATTTCCACAAAGGTAGTTTCCAAAATAGCGTGCCGCAAGTGGTGTAGTGCAATATATTTAAGACAAACTGTATAGTTGTTTGATTTAGACGCGCCTGCGCCGTCTGTTGTGCGAGAGAGTAATGCACACAGGTATCAAGAGATTTGCCTTATTAATCTAATTGTATGTCTCCACGTTTTCTCCCACTTATATCACCGAAATGAACAAAAACAATGAGTTTGGCACACATATTCATATTTCTCACGCACAATAATAGTACACATGCAAAAAGAGGGCAGCGCATCAACGTGTAGCCACGGACAACACAACATATCTCTATTGACATTGGGTCTCGCATGAGGTCTATTTTAGCCTCACGCGTTCGCAAGCACCACGCCCCTTACCATGTCTTCTGATATCTGTGGTCATGGGCGTAGCTAGGGCGGGGGTTTGGGGGTTCAACCCCCCTTGAAAAGCTTTGACGTTTTCCGGGTCAAGTGCCACTTCTACTAGCAGCTGCTAAAAGCGTTTTGCGTTTACAATAATTAATATTAATTTTATTTCATGCACTTTCTGTCGTTTTAACTCCCTCCGAAACTAAAACCTGGCTACGCCTACGCCCATGTGTGGTGATGCAAGTAATAATGGTACAACAATGTCTGACCTTCTTGCCCTTCTCCTTGAGGTCATCCATCTTGTTCTGCAGACGGAACTTCTTCTCGTTGAGGAAGGAGACGTTGAGCTCCTTGGCGGAGTATCCACGCGCGAGGTTCCGTCGCACGTAGATGTCGTAGTCGCGCACTATCCGCGCCACGATGTCCGACGTCGACACGCCTGCGAAACGAACACATACTAACATTGAGACATGGTTCTTCCTTTACATACAAGGTGACTGGTTGATATGGCCAAATTCATACTTTCTACAAGGCTCAATTACCCTTTCTGTGAAAATCGCAGAATAAAATTTAGGCTTCTATACTAATTGACACGGGGTTGTTCTTTAATAAGTATAGGAGCACAAATAATATCT
The DNA here is from genome assembly GCA_934047225.1 of Ypsolopha sequella. Lineage (NCBI taxonomy): Eukaryota > Metazoa > Arthropoda > Insecta > Lepidoptera > Ypsolophidae > Ypsolopha > Ypsolopha sequella. Next base: position 21,825,109 of record OW203987.1, read on the forward strand.
TTCCTATTTTGCAAAAATCTTGGTCCTTACCACTTACCGAATCCCCAGTGACTATATACATAGTCACAGTCAGTCAGAAAACTCATACCAAAGATCAAGTTCAGCGACCATTTTAAGGAAAAGACAGGAATTTACCAAGAACTGAAGAATTTGGTTCTGGAGAACGATGTAAGATGCAGCACCGACAAGAACTAGGCTCTTAAATAGGCTTACGTTTAGGCCTTAACGTACCTTATGGGAACCGTCGATAAGATTTAAGATGAATGTATGTAAATTCTTTATTGCACAAAATAAGTTTACAATGCACAAAGGCGAACTTAATGCTAATTAGCATTTTCTACCAGTTAACCTTTGGTGATGTGCAGATTACAAGGGCAGTGCCAAATAAGTTAATTAATTTATAAATATTAACTTTTAATAATATCTGCATATTAATATAACATATATCTACATAAACATATATAAATACAAAAATATACATACATATAATATAAATATTAGTGTATATACTGTACATAAATAAATATACAACAATCTATCTATCCAGGGACTTACGCGAAATCCGCGAAAGTTTAAGATCCAGTTAAACGTTCGTAAGATACTTTTAAACCCGATTACCTGAAAGAAACCGGATTACCGATACATTTCCTATTAAGACATACTTTTAAATATTTTGTTATGTCCGGAACCGTATATAAGAGAAGTCTAAAAGTTAAGTAAATGCCACATACAAAATTAAGATAAAAAACATATATGCATACGCCTATATAGGTGACCTTTTATTTATTTATTATTCTAACGTAAACTCAAATATTTACTGCATTGAAACTCAATTAGCTTACACATGTTCCGGTGATTTTATGAGAGTATAGAAAATAAGTTCAACAAATAATAAAAGCGTGCGCATTGCGCAAATATCGATTGTAAAATTATGACCAACAGTAAACCATATCTAATCCACTTCTAGTTCTAGCCCGGAAACGTATTTTCAATCAGCACAGTAAATATACAAGGTGACTTTTTCATCATCGTCCAAATTCATACTGGAGGCTTGGTAAGTGATCAGCATCATGCATCGATAACAATTTTTGTGAAATTCGTGTAATGAAATTTCGACTTCCCATAGTAATTCACTCCCAGTCCTGAGTGAATCACTATGGGGAGTCGAAATTTCATTTTATGAATTTTACAAAAATCGTTATTGGTTCATGATGTTGATCACTTACTAAGGCTCAAGTATGAATTTGGACGATGTTCACAAATTCACCTTGTATATGTGGCTGCATTATCAAGATACGAATGTCATAATAGTTCATACAATATTAGCATTTCTAAACCTTTCTTAGGTATGATGATAGTCGGCTCCGACAGTTTTCGGTCATGATGACCACTTCGACTCCTAAGTCAATACGGCGCTGGTGCGTCCAAAGATGGGTAATGTCCTGTAATGATCGTCTTAGTAAAACTTCCATGTCTTAGATACGCACACAGGTCACGTACATACATATCTATGTCTATGTATGAATATGTTCAAAATAAACAGTTGCATTATAAAAATATTAGTTTAAATATTTCAAATTAGAAATAGAAAAGATCAATTACAAATTAATTTCAAGTAAGACAAGAGGTGTAAAGATAGCCTGGCCCGAGGAATTTTTTCAAAATCAGTTTTTACTTGAAATTGAATTACTAATGTAGTTCCCCCGTGACAGTAGTACCAAATATATTTAGAGTATACAAAGCGAGGGATTTCGCTATAAAACATTAGAATCACTGTTATTTTACTTCAAGATATGCTGAAACTACCTTTGAAGATATGGAAGTATTTAATGTACTCTTATACTTTTTGTAAAATCTAAATAAACAAATACCATAATATGTATAAAATTGTAAGTACACAAAACTTTACCATTTGTGTATCATAGTTTGTTAGAATTATAGTTTAGTTAAGTTTCACACAACTAGATGGCGGTGTAGCGATTTACATCGCGACATCGTTGTGTTTCTTCCAGTTTGTTGTACCAATTTTGTAATTCACACCTATTTTGGAGTTCCATTTTGCCTATTCCACAAGGGTGCTTTTTGGGATAGTACAGTACATCATTATGTTGTATTTATTATATACGCTTTTTTAATTGATTTATTATATATAAATATACAGACTTTTAAGAATGTTGTAGTATAAATAAAATAAAATAAAAAAATATATAAAAATTATATAGACGCTGTTAGGATGAAGTTGCGGAAACCGGAAACTGGTAATAGTATTCGTCCTTACGAACAACTTTAATGTATGAGACAACTGTTTTATTTCTCTCAATTTCTCTTTTTTTTTTCAAGAAAAGTAGTTGCCTAACTTAAAGTGTTGCCTAAATGTGAAGTATGCGTGAAGGTCTAAACTAAGGGTTTGGCTACATCACTACGGCGCGGCGCTGGCACCGTAAAACGCCTTACGCCAGGGCCACAGCTTCAGGCTTCTGGCGGTGCTTCTTACTGCGCTTCCAGGCGGTTTTTGCGACGGGCTTTGCCCTGCCACGACACCCGTCGGCGCCTTCCACCGCATCGGATGTATAGCGCGCTAGCTCGCTCAAAGCGCTCGACACTAGGTTCGTCCTGTGCGCTCGATCACTGTTTCAACCACTTGCCTCCCCGCACACCGCCGTCCCGAAAGCGCAAGTCACTCGAAGACGCGCGAGCGGCGACCCATGGCCGGCTCTATACAACTTGATACATTTGTTCTCTCCGCCAGCGCCGTCGCAAGAAGAACCACTTGGCGCGACTCTCCAAGCCTGAAGCTGTGGCCAACCGGTTAGTGTTTACGGCGTTTTTGGTTGTACGGTGCCGGCGACATCACACCGTGTTGATTTGGGCAGGTCAAATAGAATACCCATTTTTAGAACTCGAAACTAATGCACTAAACAAATTTTCAATAATAAGTTTCATATTACTTTGGGTCAACTGCAATAGCGAGTAAAATATAGTCATTCAATAAACTGCTTTATCATCATTGACATTGAAGTTGTAATCGAGGACAGAGTTCGACGACTACCGTGCATAAATATTTAGGAACTCAACGTATTTACGTAAGTATTTGAAAATGACTTTGTACTTTATAATTTTACACAGTATAAAGTTGTACGTAAGTAAATGACAGCGGTAATCCTTGTACTTTTATCCTTAAAAGGACGTGGATAATTTGCAAAAACAATTAGTTACCCTAAACCTAACTTGTTGAAATCATTACACAACTTAGAATATTGGCTTTCATTTCTACCTTAATGTACTATGAACCAGTGGCGTGCACAGAACTTTTTGCTGGAAAAGCAAACAATTGGTCAAGAACAATAAAAAAATATGAAAAAACTTAAATATCACTTTGAAAAAAAAAAGTTTGTATAGGAAATTTTCACTCTAGGGTCTACCCTGGCGTCATAAAATTTTTTTTTTTTCAAATTGATATTTAATTTTTTTTATATTTTTTTTATTGTTGTTCTTGACCAATTGTTTGCTTTTCCAGCAAAAAGTTCTGTGCACGCCACTGCTATGAACATTTGCTTATTTAATTTGAATTTGATAAGGAGTACACGTCGTATATACAAAATAATTGGGTACGTCAATTAAAATAATCTCCATATTTTACGTACGGTAAAAATTGCAATTAAAGATCGCGCGATCTGTACCAGGCCTCGTGTAATTTTTGCACGTGTATAATTAAACGGAGTATTAGAATTTTGGCACAATGCACTTATTTTTTGAAAATTTAAGTGTTGATTATGAAATGGCAGAAAAAGAACTTTTAAATAATATCATTCTGCTCAATCCCAAGTCAAAAAGAAGGTATCCAAAGACCTATTTTGCTAACCGCCTTCAAAAACGGAGGAGGTTCTTAATTCGAGCGCATTTTTTTTAAAACGAACATTCGCTTCTATCGTATATGTGTATCTTCACAGTCCTCGGACGTGTAGAGAATGTCGTCGTGCGCTTTACAGTCTATCTTGTGCCTCTAACAATAAGGTTCAATATTCACCTTCAGTCCGCTCGGTAGCCAAGAACACGTCCTTAGTCTTGATCAGTGCGTATGTGTCCTCGCAGTTCCCAGACGTGTAAAGGATATCGTTGTGCGCTATTAAGTCTATCTTGTGCTTCTAGCAATAAGGTCTAATATTCACCTTCAGTCCGCTCAGTAGCCACGAACACGTCCTTAGCCTTGATCAGTGCGTATGTGTCCTCGCAGTTCCCAGTCGTGTAAAGGATTTCGTCGTGTGCTATTAAGTCTATCTTGTGCTTCTAGCAATAAGGTTTAATATTCACCTTCAGTTCGTTCAGTAGCCACGAACACGTCCTTAGCCTTGATCAGTGCGTATGTGTCCTCGCAGTTCCCAGTCGTGTAAAGGATATCGTCGTGCGCTATTAAGTCTACCTTATGTTTCTAGCAATAACGTTCAATATTCACCTTCAGTCCACTCAGTAGCCACGAACATGTCCTTAGCCTTGATCAGTGCGTATGTGTCCTCGCAGTTCCCAGTCGTGTAAAGGATATCGTCGTGCGCTATTAAGTCTACCTTATGTTTCTAGCAATAACGTTCAATATTCACCTTCAGTCCACTCAGTAGCCACGAACATGTCCTTAGCCTTGATCAGTGCGTATGTGTCCTCGCAGTTCCCAGTCGTGTAAAGGATATCGTCGTGCGCTATTAAGTCTACCTTATGTTTCTAGCAATAAGGTTTAATATTCATCTTCAGTTCGTTCAGTAGCCACGAACACGTCCTTAGCCTTGATCAGTGCGTATGTGTCCTCGCAGTTCCCAGTCGTGTAAAGGATATCGTCGTGCGCTATTTAGTCTACCTTATGTTTCTAGCAATAAGGTTTAATATTCACCTTCAGTTCGTTCAGTAGCCACGAACACGTCCTTAGCCTTGATCAGTGCGTATGTGTCCTCGCAGTTCCCAGTCGTGTAAAGGATATCGTCGTGCGCTATTAAGTCTACCTTATGTTTCTAGCAATAACGTTCAATATTCACCTTCAGTCCGCTCAGTAGCCACGAACATGTCCTTAGCCTTGATCAGTGCGTATGTGTCCTCGCAGTTCTCAGTTGTGTAGGGGATATCGTCGTGCGCTATAAAGTCAATCTTGTGCTTCTCTAAGAATGCTTCATCGTATTCCCATGGCGCATCTCGCACTACCTGGAATACAAAATGTTGCTGTTTAGTAAAAGACCAGTTTAATTACAATTCTTGTAAGTGCTAATTCTCATCTAATCGCTAATACAAGGGCTTAAACAGCATAAAAATTATTGCTGGGATACTTGTGAAAAAAGCTACACCGTTTGGTATGAGGTCACTTCTATGTAATGAAGATATTACAAATTTTACTTCACAGAATCTAGTGATTCATTCATCAATGTAAACAGTACAACTTGCACACAACGAGGCGGCATGATTGCATCGCAAACGACACAACCATTTCACGAATAGCTCGCCTCGCGCCAAATAACCAGCACGCAGGCTAAATGATGCAGTTTAGAATGTGCCTGTGATAATGACTAATTTTAGTTTTAGGTTTGTAAGCAAAAATAGTCTCTATGACATCGCTGTGAGAGCCACAGTGATTATCTAGTATATTTGTCAGCATGGTTACCTCGTCAACGTATCTGCAATGTCGGACCGCTTCGTACCTCTCGTCTTCTGTCATTACTGTTCTGCCCTTTCTACTGTGTGTCAACTGGTCGTTACAAACTGAAACAAAATTAACAATAAGCATGATGAAGATTCAATCAGATTGAAAGAAGTTTCAATATTTTGTGTAAGGGCAGTGCAGTAACAATTAACAATAACTAAGATATTCTTTCAATACTTTTGTGTTATAGCAGTGCAGTAACCGCAGCTAAGTGCATTTTGGTAGTTAAAAATTCAATCGTACAATGGAACATTGAATCATTTAAATTACAGTAAGTTGAAATAATAAATGCATTGCAGCTTTACTCAAATTCAAATATTTATTGCATTCATGTTGTACAATATACATAAGTGGTATCAAACATGACCCCGTAAGGGCATAGCAACATTAGCATCTCGCATTGATCATGTTTCGATCGATGCCGTGGGAATACCTTCTAAGCGGACTTGTACGTTATACCAGGATTACCAGGAAATTATGGCCCAAATTTCATGTTCTTAGGTCCAGCCGTTTGGTCTAGGCCTTGATAGCTCAGTCAATCAGGGTATGATTTTATATACAGATTATAAACGATTATCATTCATCCATCAGCCCAACACACATCACTGTGTGTGTGACCAATAGACACCATATCATATTTGAAATGTCAATTCTATGGTCGCGCCCCAATATACCTAACCTATACAGGATGTTAAGATGATGTTGCGGAAGCCGGAAACTGCCAATAGTACACATACATACGAACAACTTTTTGTGAAAAAAAATGAGAATCAAGAACAAAAAAACAGTCGTTTCAAACATTTTGGTTGGGTAGCTATGTAACTTTTCTATGGAACAGCTGATTTTTTTTACGCGATTCGAGCGTTGTTGCCATAGTAAAAGTTGTACGTATGAACGAATAAAATCGCTAGTTTTCGGCTTCAGCTATACAATGGCTTAAATATACATCATAGACATATACAACGTGTAACAGAAAGGTGTAACCATATTTGAAGAGCTTATTCAGTCAATGGTATAGAACAACTTTTACTATGGAGTCAACACTGAAAACTCTAAAAAAAAATCTGCCCTTCCATACATTTCGGCCGAGCGGCATTGCATTTTCCTATGAAGCTAGTCATTTTTTTTTTCGATATACAGGATTTGTTTCATAGTAAAAGTTGTTCTATACCATTGACTGAATAAGCTTTTCAAATATGGTTACACCTTTCTGTTACACGTTGTATATAATACTGAATAACTATAATGTTACTGACTTATATTATGTAGTTGCAATACTTTACAATTTAGTTTTTATAAATAATGCATTTATATAATTAAGATAAGATAAACAGCCCGGCTGGTACACGATACGAGCGAAATATTGTTTGTATTGAACACGTGTTTTGTTTATCTATGATAACAAAATATCGTATGACAGTTTTAACCAACAGCGTTCGCGGATTGTTTTTAATAACGATTCCTTATCGTTTACTAATCGCTTATTCTTTCGTTTTACGTCTGAACATTTTACAATTAAGTAATCGTTTAAAATAATGAAGAATTTTGCATGAAAAACGGAGGACCGCCAAGAGCGGCGAAATCTTAAAAGGCCTATGTCCAGCAGTAGACGACCACAAGCTGATGGATGGATGGATGAAGATTGATTTGTTTACGCATTTATGTTTTTTATATGTGTTACAAATAAGTTAGATTGTTATACTAGGGAGGTAAGCAATCAATTACACCTGATAGTTCGAGAGTGTAATTGACCACTTACACCAGCGGGTCTACCACGTAATTCTGATTTTCATCAACATCAACTTGAGATTGAAATTTGACGTGCGTGCGACGACGCCCGCCTAACATGCCATCTCTTTTGCACGCACGTCAAATTTCAATCTCAAGTTGATGTTGATGACCCGCAGAGTTAGACATACTAATTTTCATCACCAAAGCGAGGAAAAAAAAGTCTTACAAAATCTCTTTCTTCAAAAAATTATTGTTTCAACAACGTTTTCAACAAGAAAATTTGCGTGCCGCCAAACTTTTTATGTAAGTTTTGTTCTTTTTTCGTGTAATATTTGTATATAATAGAGATGTATATAATAGAGATGTATATAATAAAACACATATAGGCCGATGTTAAGTTGAATTTAGTAAAATATATTTCGACCACTCGGCGTCAGTTACATACATAATAATAATATGTAACCGGCCAAACCCGATTTTAGGACAAACAAGTTTGGCTGGTAGGTTAGATAGAAGGTTAAACTTATTTATTTATTTATTTAACAAGGTACATCAGCACCCGTAGCACAGTGTTTAACCATGCGCGACACCGCTTAGTTGTAATACAATTGCGAGATGCGTTACACGATGTTTTTGCGATTAAGGCGATATATAAAAGTTTTAGCGTCCTTGTTACTCCATATGCGAAAAAACACTCAGTGCGAGAGGGACGGATTCGTGGAAAAGAAACAAAAAGTCGGTTTTTTATTGATATAAAATGTACTAAAGTTGCTATCAAAATTTCGTTTAACCAGCCCCCCTATTCTGTATCTTTAGTTGCCAACTGCACGAGGTGCCTATCATCAAAAACATAGCTAAAAACTGAAATTTCAAAATTGCCTTTAGTGGGTATTGAACTATTAACAATCTGTGTCGTCACTTCAAGTGCGAAAATATCCTTAGGACATCGGAATTCGATAGTATATCTATGTTTTTGATGATAGAAACCCAGTCCAGAAGGCAACTAGAGATACACAATAGGCCCGCAGGTCCTAGATATCGTTAAAACCTATCTAATAAAATATAATTGCAGTCCATATGTCATTCTAAATTGTCAAACCAGGAGAATTGGTGCCGAAAAAGACCTCAATTCAATAAATATTTCTATCGAGCCGAATTTCTCCAATCGCGTTTCTGTTTTAACAGATCCCTAGAAAAAGAATCCATATAATAATAAAAAATTTTTTTTTTTTTTCAAAATAATACATTATTTAGTGAAGTAGATATGCACGTTCTTAAAGTGTCGATTTGTTTTTCGTAGCGCCTTAAACCACGGATATCGGATTAAACAGTATGTCACTCTTGTGATTTAACCAAGTCGCGTCGCGTGCGTCAACACTGTGTTACGGGTGCTGCAGCACACATATTCTTAGCTATTGAATCAAAGGTAGTACAATTCTGACATGGGTGCCTAATAGATGTACACAGCATTCGTATTATAAAATATGAACTGAAAAAAACAAAATAGAAAAAAGATCGCCTTACGATAAGGACAGGAAAAAAATAAATTAAATTATTATTATTATTATTATGTAGGTACATTTTCAGTCACGGGCCCATAGAAAAGACCAGGTTTAAGGAATGTTCCAAGGGACAAAACAATCGTATTGAGTGATTTTCAACTTAATTATATTATCTGGGCACCAAGCGACCAGATGGTTGATTCTTTCTTCGTGCGATCGCACAGTGTATTTTGGAGACCATTTTTCAGGCATCGGCAAAAACCGATAGATTTAATCATATATACCTATAGAGTAGAACCCCAATATGCTTAAACCCCACTGATATTTGTATCGGAACAATAGTATTATGATATCTTTAACCCTTTACTTCACGAATTATCAAGAGACAATAAAAATCGTTTTGTTGTAAAATGTTGTTTTATGCAGATAACACAATCGGTAAAAATTGTAAGAAATATGTTTAAGGCGATACGTAAAAGTTTTAGCGTCCCTGTTACTCCATATGCGAAAAAACTCTCAGTGCGTGTGGGACAGATTCGTGGAAAAGTAGCAAAAAGTCGTTTTTTTATTAATATAAAATGTACTTAGCTATTTTGTCGAAAATATTTTCAAGGAGACTTTACAAATACATAATATCAATTTCACAATGACATTAGTTATGATTTCAGAATTACAGGAAAAATAAAACAGTTTAAGAGGTCTTTTCGGAATTAAATTCTATTGAGAAAATTTCATCCAATCGCGTTTTCCTTCAGTGTGAATCTTAATCAAATACTCAATAAACATTTACCCAAAAATGAAATACGTAGATGACGTTATAGTGGAGTAAATGGATTCGAAAAAACCCCATTTTTTTTTGGTATCGCCTAAACTAATGTATCAAAAATTATAGTATGAAGCCACATATGGCTTCGTATGCATTGTAGTACATATACGCTGTATAATTCGTGCCTTCAGTCATTCGTTATTACCATCCATCAGCCCGTATTCGTCCACTGCTGGACATAGGCCTCCCCCATATTACGCCACTCTTGGCGGTCCTCAGTCATCCTCATCCAGCCGCCACCCGCAACGTCCTACAGATCGTCAGTCCAGCGGGCATTATTCGATATTTATTACTTCCTAATTCAAGATATAAATTTGATTACTTACACATAATCAAGTAATCAATAATGATCAGCCTCTATCTATACTTATAATTAAAAAAATCGTAAGTAAGGCGTTGTCCATACAAAGGAAAAAATATAATTAGCACGTTATTATTATTAGGTCGTTATGTCGAATGTCGTTATAGATTTTACAACTCCCTTGTAGTCATTGGTCAAGTCATGATAGTTTATTCATTTTTGTTGTTCAGTGCGGACAAAGTCTCGGACAAAACCTAGTTTGAAGTAGGATTTGAACCCGCGAACTCCGTGCAGTGGTTGGGACGTTCGAAACAAAAACACTATAGTAGAGAGGCAGTCTTATTCACATCAATATATTAAGAGCCGTCGTTACGCGCAAACTTCCATATAAACGCTGTAAACACATTGTGGGGTGTCCATGGAATGTTATTATAATATTTTAGACTGATTCCATCCATCCGTCCATCCATCAGCCTAGTGCGTCCACTGCTGGACATAAGCCTTTCCAGGACTTTGCCACTCCCGGCAGTCATCCTGGAAGAATTGCCCATATTCACACACGCTGGGCAGGCGGGTTGGTGAGCGCGATGCCGGAACCCTCGCACCAGTGACGCCGCTGCGCGTCACCAGTCTGTTCCATATAAGGCCCGGCTTTTAGACATGGATATACCGCCATCCATCGGTCCCAGGCATGGTGGGCCTCCTGGTTTTTTGCCTGTGAGCTGTCCTCTTACTCTCCCCCGAATTACTTCGAGGGGGTCTCCAAGTAAGATGGTAGTACCTCCACAGTCGAGCCCGGCATCAGCTCTACCACCTAAGCATGATTACATTCATATTATCTAGATCTATGTTAAAGTCGAACTAAAAATCGTGAAATTTGAGTAATATCTTAACAACAAACCCCTAAAATACGTAAATGTTACGTTTTTTTACAAAAACTGTGGCCGAATGTGCTTTTATTGTTTTAGATAAAATCAAAAAATGAGTACGAGTCACACATCGAAAGTGTAATCTAGATTAATAATAACTAAAAATAATGTTTGAACACGTCCACAGTCTGGCCTAAAGGTGGCAACTCCTGAAACAAGTTTTCAATTTTGCACCCGCGACGAAATCGGCACGATTGTATTGTCCTCGCAAGTTTCATGGAGCGTACACCTTATAGCGAAAAGAAACAGCATGACGTTTGACCACGCCCACAACTGAGTTGGTCGCGTCATGATATCTATTCTTAAAAAAGGTTTAGCTCCCCTCTAGATTTGGAGTAGAAAGCCTGGGGACATATTTGGAGGAATTTTCCAATTTTATATTGGGAAGATTTGTATACATTAAAACTGTATTTCTTTTCTAGTAAGGTCAAGACCGCCTACATACTATAAAATATTTTGAAGTTGTAACGATATGACGACTGAAGTTTTTTAGTGATTGTTTCTTACTTAGCAATTTTTTTTTTTTTTTGTTAAACTTCTCTCTTAAAGTGCATGAATCGCAGGTAGTGTAGTTTCACATACCTGACACAACACAGACCGACGTTATGCTTGTCTTATCTAAACAAGCGTCTTTTGTATGGCATACAAAGTAATATTATTTGTAAATACCGTTTTCACCATCCTATACGCGTCGTAGGAAAGTTGATACAGAATTACACAACTTTCATCAAACAGCCCCAATAACATCAACATTTAAAGGAGACGGTCAGTTCCCCATAAGCAAAATGCCTTAAGTGTACACACAAATATATTGTGGTCAATGATAAAGAACAAATTCAGAATAACACGGTTTGACTATCCATTTAAAACGGACACCATCTTATAATAACTTTTTATGATAAATCGTTTTTATTTTGTGGTTATTTTCATATGGCATTGCGAAAATAAACTTAAGCGCGTTTGAAACGTTCATAGTTGTAACAATGTTTCACGATGATTCTGATATATTTAAAAGGGTCATGCTCAAATGTCAGTCGTAATGTAATCTCTATCAGAATCCAGAAGAAAAGCATGAATCGTGAAATAAAAAGCTGTGACTGCCGATTGCGTCACGCATGACTCTATCAAAGCACGCTGGAAGCGTAGTTTGTGGACTATTTGGTAGATGGCGCCCTTTCGTTTTGTTCGGTGTTCGCTCTCATGACTGGCTGCGACATTAAATACTTATATTATTTTTCAATGCATGTGCTCGTAAAGGCCCACTTTTTATGCATCAAACCGAACAAAAAGTCGATTATTTTGCCATAGAGCTTTATTATTATTATTTTTTTAAATTTATTTACAATGGTTGGCTAACCTGAAGACTTTCCTGTGTACCATAGATGTTATACTTTTTCCACTGTTTAACGGCTCTGGATACAGTCCTTTTGAGCCAAATTTGAGCCAAAGTTCACAAGATTATATTTGTTTTCATTTCCTCACACTATGCATTGAAAAACGTAGTATGATACACGGGCGTAAAAGCAATAAATTACTCGGTTACGTTTAAAACACTCGCTACGCTCGTGTTTTAAATCGTCCTCGTAATTTATTCCTTTGCGCCCTTGTAGCATAAACTACTATTAATATGTGTGTCCGTGATATTATGAAAGTGAAACTAGCTACGAATAAATCTAACAGAATTTATAGTATAAACTTATTTCATGTACGCGGTTAAGGCCGATTCTGACCATCTCCTTTGTTCTTCGAGTTCAACCTTCGAGTTCATAGCCACGCATTCGGATTGTGAAAAACCCGCCTTTTTCTAATTAATAGAAACACTTATATTCAAAATTTACTCAATAGTTCCTCAACAAAACCTTACCACTTATGTATTGTGTATGCTTTTCCATTGATTTCTGTAAATTAGAAATAAAAAAAAAAACGTTGAAATTCTTATTACAGAAACAAATAGAAACTTTGCGATGACAGTTTACAAAAAACATAAAGTAAGATAATTTTGAATATAAAGTGTTCTGTTTCGATTAATTAGAAAAAGGCGGGCTTTTCACAATCCGGCTGCTAAACCGCTCTTAAACTTATCACAAACTATCCTACAACTTCCAGAATATACATCGGGCGCCATAAGCCTTATCAACATTCTGTGCTACCTGTACCTGTATTAGGATCTCATAAGTACTTAACATCTGCCCACCAAGCACTACCACTTTTCTACCAATGATTTACTCCGGACAAGCCAACAATGGAGTTCCAACTCACCGCCAACGATGAGGTAGACGTTAGGGAAGACTGTCTTTGCTTGCTGCAGTTGCCGCGCGTGACCCTGGTGAAACATGTCGTAGATTCCGTCCGAGTAGACGCGCACCTTTCGCGTGGCGGTGCCGGCGACGGCCTGGGCGCGCGGGATTCGGCCATATTGACACCGCTCCCGTTCCGCAACCGCTAGCGGATCTGCGCTGAACGGTGCCGCTTGCACTAGCGACTGTGGAAGAAGGAAAACAATTGGTTGGATATTAATCCACGATGAAATTGTCATCAAAGATAGTTGAGACGTGACAAAGATCACATGACGATACGTGATCTGGCAATCGACTGAAACATTTTCGGAATCGATGGATGCAATGAATAGTTTTTAGTTTAGTTGACTGATGCACGCAATATGTTTTGCGAAAAAAGTTTTTATGCATGAGATACTGGCCAGTTATAATTTATTTTGAATATACAATTATTTAAAAGTAAAAATACGAATAATCCAACATCAAAATTTCACTACACAATTTTTACGAGCTAAATTGAACTATCGTGTGTCATTAAAAAATGGATCTGCATCGAACACATTTTTGATTTCTTACGAACACGCGGCTTCGCGGGCTACTGCTTCTTCACCATGACAACGCGCCAGCGCACTCAGCGCTCAAAACAAGGGACTTTTTGGACAGCACACCCTACTTACAGCCCTGATTTAGCACCGTGACTTATTTTTATTCCCATTTCTTTTAAAACGTAGCTGCTTCTACTATTACGTAATGAACACCTAAAGTATAGGTGGAGTCAAGACTAGTTTTGTACTAAATTCCTTTTTACAAGACACACATTTTCCAGTTAGTTATGATTTCATGGCATAATTATGGCATGGTCACGTCTTCAAACTTCAGACGTATTGCAGGCGTCATAGTCCGACCACTAAATATGTCCATGAGTCCGACAAAGTTTCAGAGAATTCAATAGAGCAGATGCCTTGTTGATATTTTCAAGTAGCTACCGTACAAATTTCAAATGCAAAGGTATCGCGACAGATTTAAAGTTGCCAAGTAGCCATTTGCATTGCATTTTTGTACTATTCGCTACGGAAACTCGTTAATACTTTTTAGGTAAACAATATTCTTTGCTCTTTAGATAACAACTTTGACATATATTTCATATATCAAGACGCGAATGTTCTTGTTAAGGTCTAGGCCCTTGTTTCCACATTTTTTTAAATTAATTAATCATCGTTTAATGTAGGTTTGTTATGTAAGCTTAACAATAGATGTGTTATGTTATACTTAATTGGAAGTTAAACAATCCACTTGCATTTTGTGGAACAGGTAAGGAAAAATTTATAACACAAACTATTTTACATAATATTAGGTCCTTACATAAATCGGCGTTTTGTCAAACTGGCCACTTTGATCTGAAATATCTGGCATTTGGGTAGGAATTCCAAATTCAAATTTATTTCAAACTTAGGCTTGAGTATTTGTGTTTCGAATTTAGTGATTAACTTCTTATCACGCCATTTGATTTTTCTTTGACATCGGTCTGTTCACAATATGGAAAACTTAAAATATCGCGTTATTTACTAATAAGAGTTCCACCGTGGCATCAACGCTACAGAAACAGCTCAAAGGATTAATTATGTGTATGGGGAAGCTACTGTAAAAGAAAACACGGTACGTTTTTGGTTCCAACGTTTTCGTTCTGGGAATTTTGACTAACAAATTATATTTTGAAATTCTTATTTATAGAAACCAATGGAAACTTTGCTATAGCAGCATACGCAATACATAGGTAATAAGGAAATGTTGAATAACTATTGAGTGAATTTGGAATGTAAGTGTTCTGTTTCGATTAATTAGAAAAAGGCGAGTTTATTACAATCCAGCTGCGAAACATACTAAACTGAAACGCCAGGTACCTATGCGGACTTTATCCTAAAATATTTCTCGCCTCCTTCGACCAAAATTTTATTTTGGTCGAAGCTCGCCTCGCGTTTCCTTGTTTTTTATAAATAGTATAAATAATCTAATTATAAATTACAAATCTTCTATCTAATCTATCCTAGAAACGGTTCTAGAAATTATAAACTAATAATAATACCTCTAAATAATATATAATTTTTCTTAGCTCACCAATTTTATTTTCATTTATCACAAATCTCAATTGTCGTCAAACCGACTCAAGCATTAAGGTATTTTGGTTCATATTCCAACGTCAATAGGGATTCTCCCGGTTAACCTCTTTGGTGGCGCGGTCTACGTTCCATGTCAGAGTTCGCGGCTGATACCCGGCGCCCACGATAATGAGGTGGCGTGATGTGACGTCACCAGGACATATTGACGCGCCGCCGCGCCGCCGCCGCCACTAGTCACCAGCTCATATACAATCTGTCGGTCATTAGTTCGAGTGCAGTTATCGATGGAATTTATCGTGTAAACCTCATTGTCTGGTAGGTACAGTTAAATAGGTGTAGGTGTTGAATTAGTAACGCAGGATAAGTTTGACCCAGCAAGAACAAATACCCTTTCTACATATTAAAATAGCTTAATTTAGTTATTCTGGTGAATTGACGTACCTAGGTCAATGTTCTGGTGAAATTATTTCTAATACTAATTTAAATAAATAATCAATTTCTTCAATAGTTGTATTTGATTAATAAAATTGATGTTTTTTTCTTGATAAGAGCCATATTTGGAGTAAAGCGTGCTTCTATAATAGTAAATTATTATTTATTCCTTATTCCTATGTTTTTTATTTTATTCAAGTGTATTTTTTTATTAAATTTAAGTAAACGTGATCTTTACTATTTCTTCGTGTATTTCCCCATATTATTATTTATTATATAAAACTATTACCTATGGATATAGATTATTTCATTATATAACATTAAAACCGACCTGTGATAAATGTATCTGATATACCTACATTACATAAATATATTTAATTTAATTAAAACTCGCGTGAGCGAATAATAATAGTTCAATATTATTATTACATACGGGTTGAACACCCACGTGTGATTATTGTTGACTATATGCCAACCAACCGTTTCACCGATACAATTTCGGCATTATCAAGGCGACGACGACGGCTGCCAGTGCACATTTGACAATGACGGTGAACGCCGCGTCGTCGTCCTAAGAACGACACCCGCCTTGATAATGCCGAGAATATATCGGTGAAACGGTTGGCATATAGTCAACAACAAATACATGTGAGTGTTCAAGCCGTATGTAATAACAATATATTTTTCAATGCAAGTGCTAATAAAGGCCCACTTTTTATGCATCAAAACCGAACAGAAAGTCGATTACATTTCCCTAGGGCTTTATTATTATTTTTTTAATTTACGAGAAGTTGGCTAACCTGCAACCTTTTCTGTGAACCATAAATGTTGTACTTTTTTTTCTACTGTTTAACGGCTCTGGATACAGTCCTCTTGAGCCAATCATTAACTTGCAAAATTGTTTCAATGTAACTTTCTACTTTAATAATTAAATTGTTTTCTTTGATTATATTTGTTTTATTTCCTCACACTATGCATTGAAAAACGTAGTATGACACACGGGCGTAAGAGCAATAAATTACTTGGTTACGTTTTAAAACACTCGCTACTCTTGTGTTTTAAATCTTCCTCGTAATTTATTCCTTTTCGCCCTTGTAGCATAAACTGCTATAATTTCATTTTATTTCAAATAATATACCTAGTCCTGCCATAAATTCTGTCTTCCATTAAACAAGGCAAAACTCAATTTAAATAAAAACAAATTACAAAATCCTTCACTTATTATATTTATTATGAAAAGCTAAAAATAATAAGACAAAAATCTATTCGATATGTCCACCCGTTGCCTTCACACACTTCTTCAAACGGTCCGGCCATTCATCGATTGCCGCACGCACTGTTTCCAGCGGTATCGACGCCGCTGCGGCCACAAAAACACGCTTCAGGGATTCAATATTTCGATGAAGTTTGGAGCACGCCTTCTCCTCTAAAACCTGTCATAGTCGGTAGTCCAAAGGGTTGAGGTCAGGACTTCCAGAGGGCCAATCTTCGAAGGCGATAAAATTCGGTAAATTGTCCTTTAGCCAACACTGTGTAGTTCGCGGTTTGTGCGCTGGTGCTGAGTCTTGTTGGAATATACAGTGTTTATTAGCAAACAAAGTATTGTTTAATTAATGGCTTAACAACAGGCTCCAAAATGTCACTCTGGTAGTTCGTGGCTTTGGTTTTTACTCCTTGTTTGCAAAAATGAAGCATTGTGACCCCTTCGTATGATAAGCCCCATCAAACCATGACTGACGCCGGACGGTGACCTCGTTCAACTTTTGCCACCTTCTCTGAAGCTTCTCGAGAGCTGTGAGCATAGACCTTATCATTTTGGCGGTTAAATTTTTCTTCGACGGTGAAAATTTTCTCATCCGTGAACAAGAATTGTCGATATCCGCCGCTTGCGTGTTGCTGCCACAACTTTTTCGATCTGGTGGCTCTAATGCAGCGTAAGGCAGCCGTCAAGCGATGTCCTGTATTTCGACGATAAGCACCAAGTTTAAGGTTCTGTTTGATAATACGAGACATGGTTCTGGGCGGACTTTTCATTTCTCTAGCCATGATTTTCTGTTTGCGTAGTGGATTTCGTCGAACTCGTTCGGCTACAGCTTTGATAGCTGCTGGTGTCCTTGATTCTCGCGGGCGGCCGCTCCTCGGTCTGTCATTGACGGCGGATATCTCGGTGTATCGTTTAATAGCGCGATGTATGAATTTTATTGATATTCCGAGCGGTTTCAGCAGGTTGAAAATCTCGACAGGTGACTTGTTACACTTGTGTAACGCTATTATTGCGGTACGATTTTCTTTGAGACCCCACTCCATGTCTCCAGCAGGACTTGATGAGACTAAGTGAGGTTTTTTAATAAGCTTAAAGTCTATTTATGTCACGGTAAAACAAATAAATATCAAACGTCATTCCTTTATAAAATACCAAGAAAAATAAGTTTGGGACAGAATTTATGGCCAGACTAGGTATTATGCGAATAGAACAACACAAACTAAGAAATTGACTGTGGCTTTTTTAGCGCGCCTTTTTCTGTGGCAATTTTATAAATTATAATCAAGACAACATTTTATTTATAAAGTCATGTAGTATTTGCATGGTAATTCACTGCGTTGTGTAGGAAAAAAGTATGTCATTGTGATTTGGCACTATTTAAATTTAAGCCGTCTCATCTAACATTTGCATACAATACAGTGAACGTAGACAAATATGTATTTAAATAAATAAAAAGAAATATTTCGTCTGTGATCAAATGACGCAAGTGACTCTTCTTGAAATTAAGATTTTTTATACGTCTCGTCGAAAACGGAAAACCGGTTCGTCCGCGGCATTATGGATTATATTTTTTTTATAATATTATCTATATGCGCCATCTCATCAGGTGGTAGAGCTGATGCCGGGCTCGACTGTGGAGGTACCACCATCTTACTTGGAGATCCCCTCGAAGAAATTCGGAAAAACGTAAATTTAAGTTTGACATTGATTAAGGTATAAAGTTGTAAAGTTGACTCAACATACTTAGGTCATTTCGATTATTAGGTAGTCCTAAGTAAGTGGTGGTAGAGCTGATGCCGGGCTCGACTGTGGAGGTACCACCATCTTACTTGGAGACCCCTTCGAAGTAATTCGGGGGAGAGTAAGAGGACAGCTTACAGACAAAAAAACAGGAAGCCTACCATGCCTGGGACCGATGGATGGCGGTATAAATAGCCGGGCCTTATATGGAACAGACTGGTGACGGGCAGCGACGTCACTGGTGCGAGGGTACCGGCACCGCGCTCACCAACCCGCCTGCCGAGCGTGTGTGAGTATGGGCAATTCTTCCAGGATGACCGCCGGGAGTGACAGAGTCCTGGAAAGGCTTATGTCTAGCAGTGGACGAACTAGCCTGATGGATGGATGGATCGATCTATATGCGCGGGTAATATAATTTACTAAAAAGTTTCAAAAATTGTATAATGAATGTATTGATGGTACCGAAACAGCACTTGCCGACTTCTTTCTTCCTGAAACATTATGTTATTCGGTCATTATACAATTATTTTTAACTTTTTAGTGATTGACTGCTGCTACATTTTGAAGTCGGTTACTATTTTTTTGTTAAAATTTTATTTTAATTCACATTTTTTATTGTTGATGGTTTTTTTTTTTTCTTAGGTTAAATTCTGACATATGGGTAGTTCTTGCAAACGCGCTTGTTGATATGAAACAAAGTTCGAATGAGTGTAATGAATACGTTTAAGTAGCTTCCTGCTATCAGCACCCTAGCACAAAGTGATTGCCGCAATCTCGAGTTCTATGACGATGAATCTTCAGCCAGGATCGAAGGTCAAGTGGGTACACTGGCACTTTTCAAGCAATGCCCTACAATCACAAACTGATTGCCGCAATCTAAAGTTACGTGCTGCCATTCTTTGAGGAGTTCTATAGTGATGAAGCCAGGATCGATGGTCAGGTGGGTATTCTGATAAATTTCAAGTAATACCTTTCAATCAGCACCCTAACACAGTGATTGCCGCAATATAGAGTTATGTGCTCTCATTCGTTGAGGAGTTCTAAGGTAAAAAGGCCAGGATCGAAGGTCAGGTGGAAGCATGTCGATTTTCAAATACTCTGCAATCAACATCCTGGTACAAAGCGATTACTACAATCTCGAGAGATATGCTGTCATTTTCTGAGGAGTTCCACTGCGTATCTCTGAAGAACTTCATCAGATCATGACCAAACCTAAAATGAGACCTAACTGAAAACACACTCTTCCAAACAAAAAAAAAATAATTATTTGAATCGGTTCAGAAATGAAACAACGTCAAAAAATAAAATGCAGTCGAATTGAGAACCTCCTCCATTTTTGAAGTCTGTTAAAAACCATCAGTACTGTAAGGGCTTGGACGAATAAACCAGTGTAAGGGTTAATGAGTTCTACAAAGAGAGCTAGCAAAAAAATTAATGCAGCAGATATAAAATATTGACCGAGTTTAAATTGAGGGCAATGCATACTGCCCTAGATGTTGATACGAGCATGGACTTATTGAATGGAAATTATGGATACTAGATTGAACCGGATACAAAGTATTTTATTTGTCTTGTAGACACTTAAGTGTATTAACCCAAGGCTCATGAATGCCTAATGTTCCTGATAAGAAAGGTTGCCAAAGGTCGGGGTCAATCTGAAGAGAACCGCTGGGAAAGTCAACGACCACACGTTCTAGTAAATATTCCAAGATTTTAACAACCTATTCTTTAGATGTGGAGGGAGATAAACAAAATATATTTCGAGCTCCCTTGCAGTCAGAATCAGTTGCATTAAGTATAAAAATATCTATTATGCCTGAACATAAAAATATTACTTGATAGGTGGAAGCTATTTACGTTGAAATTAAAGTTTAATTACATTCCATCCAGTATCCTGATGCTGAACCAGTAATCGTTTAGAGAACATCGTTTAATTCCACAATGTATTACACCAGTGATTAATTGGAGACTAGTGCATTAGCCCTTAAGGGGTTGGTAGTCGCCGACGACCTTGAGTCGACCTGTGTCGGTACAAATATCGACAGAAACTATAACGTGAAATAAAGCTCATAATTATCAACGCGCGCTGCATTACGACGTTGCTGAGTCTCCGGAGCGCAAAATAGGAGAAAATAATACTTTTCACATGGACGGAAAAAAAATACATAAATAATATTTATAGCACACTGTGCGTAAAATGACCGCTTTACGCTTGTGCTATAAAACATTATACGAAACTCGTGCGAGAAACTTTTTCTCGACTCGTGTGATTGCAGCACTCGCCTTCGGCTCGTGCCGCAAACTCACACTCGTCAGAAAACGTTTCATCGCTTTCGTATCGTAATATACTATTCTAAGCAATATTTTCCTTGTATTTTAGTGCAAGAACCATACAAATAACATTAGAGGTATCTCAGAACTTTGTTAAATGTTCTGTGAGAGGTATCAAAGAAATAACCAATTTTACTTAATTTTAGTCTAAAAACAAATGCCATTTTTTTAAAGAAATAACCAATTTAAGTCTAAAAACAGATAAATAACTTTATCAATGGAGTCATTTTCGGATGACGAGGCGTCAAATTGTTATGTCCGCATTACTCAGTTACTTTGTATACTCTTAGCATGTGCCGCCATGGATACAGCGTATATTATATCTCGCTGCAATATCTCATTTGCACTGCTACACGACCGTTTGTAACTTAGAGAAAGTGGGATGGACAGACGCTGGGTTTACGTCGTTAGTCGTGCTAACATATCACAGTCCCTTATTTCATTATCTCGCAGGTACTTAACCTTATCTCGTAGTTCTCAAGTATTTCCTACGTTATGTCAAGGTGACTGACTCATCGAGTTGACTAATCATATCTATCAGCGCCACAACAAAAACTCAGACGACATTAACCCTAATTACCTATGTAATTAGGTAATAACAAATCCCACAATTGACAGAAAAAGTTTGAATACAGTTAAATACGTACTCGTAGTTGCAAATAAAATCGGAATCTGATTTTTTCGCAATAACACTGTACGGTGAATCATTTTACCCTTGAAACAACCTAACCATCAGTCAAAATTACAGTCGCATTGAGTATTGTGTACAAATTACAATGAAACAACAACAGCCGTGAAGATGTTCAAATAAATTTAGATTGCACAAGTAAGGAAAATAATATAATGCAAATGTAGCTGAAACCTGTTGATATTGAAATCGTCACAAAACGCAAGCAGACAAATTCCTACTTTAATAACAGTACAAAGTCCACTGCATTCTATCAATAGCTGGTATTTGGAGTGGACCAAAGAAAACCTCTGACACAATTATTATTTGTTTACGAAGGCCGGTCGTTGTGGCCCCCAGTGCGTGAATCATAACAAAAATTTGTAGAATATAGAATATGAACATTTTTATTCCTTAAGAAGTGACATGCATTAATCACGAAGAGAACAACCCTGGTGAATTTCTTGGGCTCTTGACTAATCGGTTCGTTCTATCAAATATAGCATGCATGGAACAATCAACGTATAGCAGCCATTTTTATTTACTAATAATGTATGAAATCATTGAAGCATGCCAGTCTGAGCTGACCATAAACAACTGTTGGAAATTGGTCAGAATGTTGTCGTCCCCCAAAATTTTTCCCGCTTTAAACTTTGGAAGGCTGTCGGAAATCAATAGTCGGCGTCGCCGTCACAATTTACGTCATGTCTCAAGAGAATAGCCACGAGGTCAGGATATATCATGGTTACTTATTTAACATTTTTTCAGTCAGGCCACGATGAAACCAATTTTATCATCGTTAGTTTCATGAACTAGAAACTACGTTCGTTGTTTTACGACTACAACGAGCTTCTTGTTGGCTCGGGAAATTTTAATAGATGAAAAATGCTAAATATGATTTAGATATGCAATACACAGAATTATAACAAACAAAAATAGTTATAGAAGGAAATGTGCCTGAGAAATTAGAATAAAATTATGTACACGATATTGCCTATATGTCGTGGCAATATCGTGATCTTATTGAGCAAATCATTAAATCTGTTAAAACTCAAGCGGTGTTACCACAAAACGGTGTTTAACTTTAGACAGTGTTTAAATCTGTTGTTGTCGCCTTTTCTTTCATATTGTAAAAAGTGACAGCAACAGATTTAAACACTGTCTAAAGTTAAACATCGTTTAAACACCCTTTTGTGGTAACACAGAAGTTGTCGATGTCGCCTCGCTCTGCTCGGCTCCCGAATTTATGATTTTCACAACAACCTAACTACACAACCTCACCTAACCTAACCTCACAACAACGCTCCTTCTCGCTTCGCTTATGGTCACGACTATTTTTAACTTTTTATTGAAAGACACGTAAATTTCATACTTCATGATACTTATAACAAATTTTACTATAGGGTCACGATGCATATAAATATCTCTCATTAATATATGATATTAATTATACGTACATATTTAATTACTCACATGTATTGAATTGTATTAAATACATCCGATATCGTAATTCATTATTATAAGTATATCTTTATTGTATTTGAATACATGTTAAATAAGTTCTATGGTTTTGGTAATTTTATTTTTTATGTAAAAATTCTTTATCCTGTTAGGTTTAAATATTTGTAAATTTGTCGTTTACCTAACAGGCAGTGAATTAAAATGTGATCTATGTAATGTATTATTTGGGAGCCCGCCGATCAGACGCCCGGTCTCGTGTAGTGTCTATTGCGTGCGAAGCTCGGTTAATTAAAATGTGATCTATGTAATGTATTATTTGGGAGCCCGCCGATCAGACGCCCGGTCTCGTGTAGTGTCTATTGCGTGCGAAGCTCGGTTAATTAAAATGTGATCTATGTAATGTATTATTTGGGAGCCCGCCGATCAGACGCCCGGTCTCGTGTAGTGTCTATTGCGTGCGAAGCTCGGTTAATTAAAATGTGATCTATGTAATGTATTATTTGGGAGCCCGCCGATCAGACGCCCGGTCTCGTGTAGTGTCTATTGCGTGCGAAGCTCGGTTAATTTTCTTTTCGAGTAATAAATTATTTTCATGTCATTATTAAGAGCAGTTTCACAGCCGAATTGGGAAAAGCCCGCCTTTTTCAAATAAATCGAAACAGAACACTTAAATTCAAAATTCACTGAATAGTTATTCAACAAAACCTTAATATATATGTTGCCATCGCAAAGTTTCCATTGGTTTCTGTATAAAAAAAATATCTAATTTATAGAAACCAATAAAACTTTGCGATGGCAGCATACACAATACATAGGTAAGAATTTCTATAAATTCATAATTTTTTTAATTCTAGTTTACAGAAACCAATGGAAACTTTGCGATGGGAACATACACAAGATTTTGTTGAATAACTATTGAGTGAATTTTGAATTTAAGTGTTCTGTTTTGATTAATTAGAAAAAGGCGGGTTTTTCACAATCCGGCTGCGAAACCGGTCTCTCCATACTCAACTCAACCATACAACAGCATAACTCAACCATAACATGCGGCGAGTTCGTGAAAACAAAAAGATCTTTTGTAGAATATTCTTCATTTTTCGCTTCATCAACTTCAATACGTATCGTAACGTCATCGGTTTCCTGGTGGAGCGAGTGAACTTAAACCCGGCTAGTTTTGTAAAGGTCTTCGTCATCGGCGGATTGAAGCAGCTGAGAGAACCGGAAATCAGCTCGTATACTTCGAGTGATTATTGAGCGGACCGGAGACGCGTTTTAATTCGTAAAACAAAATTCAAATGCATTCTATCCATGGAACAGTCCAATCTACATACAATGTCCCTTGCAGCCAGTTGCAGCGTAAAGCGCTCAGCTTCTATTTCTAAAATATTTCGTCATAGTAAGTATCCTTTTTCGGAGCGCTGTTGCAACTTCAGCTCATTTAGAATGTTAATGTATGTGGTGAAGAGGTAATGACACGAACGGCATTTGCGGCGCCTACAGACAGAACTACTGTCTCAAAGAAACAGATTGCCAAACGGACACGCGTCAAAGCCTTCGTCAGTTCCAGTTCTGAATGTTACAATGATGCTGATGCAATACACTGAATAGGTTCAAGAACAACGTAAATCACATCGGTACGGTGCTATTTAAAACGATCGAAGGCTAAAGTTGTTTTTAGTTTTAACGTTTGTATCTAAAACATTTCAATGCCGCCAGACTGCAGCAAAACTGTTTCAATCTTTGTTTAGAACTGGATCTAAAAACATTGGTTTAAATTAAGTATATCCGGTCTCTTGTAATCTGTATCGATTTGTTACGAGTTGACTATACAAAATGAATGGTTGCCGGTCCATCTCGGAAATCACAGGAGACCAATATTTAATACCAGGCTGTGTACCTGCAATTTGCATTGGTGTGCAGTCATTGACTTGTTCATGATCAGCAACAAGTTTTGGTCGTTAAATTTAACGATTACTTTGAGCACGAAGCTCACGATAACCTTATATAATGAAATACGTCATTGACCTTACATATTTTAAAGATCCCTTTTCCTTTACTATTTCATTGTTAAGCCAATACGGTTTGTAAGACATTCACTCTGTCGATACTCGATAGGTAGTTGACATAGTCTGCGGTGCGGATAACGGTCTCTCTGTATCTCCTTATGTAAACATGTGTGACTTTCATGTGACTGTTGATTGTTATTTGGAAGAAAGTTTTTATATAATATCAGAAAATCCCACAAACAAAGCTGCCAATATCTCAGCCATCTTGAGACTTGCCTAATTGCCTATTCTCGTCACCAGAGAATGGTCATGGAATGTAATTCAAATCTCCAGAGGTATTGTTTGCAGCATAATACTATGTATCATCATAATTTTTTGTCATTGTTTATAGTGCTTAATTTGATTCTCGAAACTTGATGGTTATATAAATAATTCAATGAACCTTTGATATTCTCTAACTAAATAAATTACTTTCCATCGAACACATCAACATTGACAATCGAGTGGGTCCGGCACTTTCACCCGCACGCATGTTGCGTTGAACAGTTTTATCGTAGTTTTAATGGATACATGAGATTTTCAGATTTCTAACAGTAATGTGCGAAGCAACACGGTAGGGGTTAAAGTTGTGGAGGGAAGAAGACGCCGCGATTCCGGCAGCTTGTTATGTCGTCTGCCACTATCGATTCCGGTTGAACTTTGTCAACCTTTTGCGACGTTTTTATCTCGAGGAATGTACAGTGTAGTGCACTCACCGGCGTTTCTGGTATTTCAGGCTTCACTTTTCCGTTCTTCCTGTATCCATTGAGACCTGTCTCCAGCTTCCCGTTTAGGTGACCGTTGGTCAGAGTTGTGGTCACTGTTATCGCAGACATCGTTCATATATTGTTCAAAAACTTTCGAACGAATAACACTTCACTGTAATTTAAATGAACTCTAGTACGCTTACTGTCTCTAGCATTGTTTAACTTTATTATGTTTACAGAAATTAAATAACTGAAGCCAGGTATATTTTTTTACAAAATTTTGTTTTAAGATTTGTGTTTGTTTGAGTATTTGTCAATGTATTGATTGACGGGGAATGTCAAAAATAATTATATTGTTTTAAACAGCTAAGGAGATCGTTGATTTCTGATGCAATGAGTTCTTATTATCGAGGTTATTTAAACCGGTAAAACGAACGTGCGTTCCTCTCCGAGTAAGGTTCACGACTGAATTTATTATTGGGGGTTCTGAGTGCTGAAACGTATAGAGCGCGGCGGGGAAACGGGAGGTCTGAGGCGGCGGGTGGCGGGGCATGAGGTAAGGTGGCGCGACGTCGACGTGGAGGCTCGACGGACACGCGACGCCTCGACCAGACGCTATTGGATTGGGCTCGGCTTTACGATTGTCAACGAGAGCAGCTCATAAATAATCAACTCCCCTATTCAGAACGGTCGATTTTGGATTTTATGTTTGATAACAGTTACCAGCAGCGACGTCCTTTGGCTGGTATTGAACGAAAGTGAGAAACGAAGTGATTCATAGATCTGGCGACGACGTGAATCAGGATGATAAGATATACTTAAGTAGGTAAAGAGCGTAATTTTGATTGATTACAGCATAACAAAGGTCCTTGCAGGCTATAAACATGAAAACTGATAAAACCCCTTTAGGTCGGAATAAAGTAATCTAAACAGGAAGCACATAGCTTGCTTTTGATTGTCCTTTTTTAAATAACCGCTTTCATTAGGGGCTAGTTAGCCGACATGGCCGAGTGTGTAGAGGTAAAAGTGCATTCTAAAAATAGGCTTTATTTACTGCGCAGCTTGTACCTACCTGTTTTAGAGATAGAAATGGGAACACCCTACTCTCAGCTACTACCCGATACAACTATGTATTTCTACGAGTACTGCTTGAATTCGCCGTATTTATTCGTTGCATTCGAAGGTATTCGAATTATAATTAAATAAGTTTTTTTTTTTAAGATAACAAAAAAGCCGATTTTGAAGGTTTTAGTTTTAAGATAAGAAACCTACTAAAAAACTTAATTTTAAATGACAGCACTATTTTTTGCTATTTTGAAGGGCACACTAACTAAAATTTACAAGCTTTTAGGACGCTCCTAAGTTTAATTCACAGATAACGGACCACAGATGAGAATGGACCATTAATCAACAATAATATTGACAATAATCAACATTACGGGTGATTCCATTCGGTCAGTATGGCAAGCAATCAGTATTTCTACTTCTTGGTAGAATTACGACCATGTTGTAAATGATTTCATTTTAATAAGTTAGTATTTTCCCGGGGTTTCACTAACTGGAACATTGTTTTTGGAAAACCTACTGATAAAATTATTAAAGAAAGATTACCAGAATAGATCATTATCAAAATTAAATAATTTTATCTGTCACATTCATAGTTATTTTAGTTATGTAAGTTATTTTTAAGATTATTATGCTGGCAAAACTTAACAACTTTGACAGACGATAGATTATTTTCTTTGGAATTTGTTTTATTTCTTGTTTACGTCGTAAAACTTTACGAAACGACCATGAGTAACAGCAGGAGAAGGTCGAACAAGAGAGACAGACGAAGCTCATGTTAACTACATACATGCTCATATGATTTTAGTGCATGGTAAGTTTTGATCTAGATAAAATCAAAAATACCTTTTAAAAAACTTCCAATGGCCTTGGTGCTAATAGTCTATCTACTTTTCTAGGAAACGGGGATATCCTCAGGTGGCGCAGATATGGAGAGACCTCGCCCTTCAAAATAGTTGGGACGTGCCAGAGATATACTTAACGGAGCAAGCAAGTATGTATCTTTGTCTTTTTTTTTCTTTCAAAGCCTAAAACAGAGATACTTTGAGACCAGAAATCAACTGACATCACTTACCATTTTAGATACCACCAGCATGCCTAAGCCGTGCCAAGATTTATCTCCTATAACTTAATTACATATGATTACTCGGAACAAATGCTTTTGATGCAATTTCCCCTTCAGCTTACTGAGGAGATTCCTTGCAGAAGTAAGCTCAAGGCTGTGAGCTGAGCAATAACCATCTTAGCCTGTATTTGCTCACATCCCTGACTAATATGAAATCACATTCAGTTCCTAAGGGACCATCTTACTATATTCTTTGTGATGGCCTGGATCTGTACACTTACAAAGCTATGGCGGTCAAGGAGAAGGTGTTTTGTGTGTTTGGCCCAAAATAGTTTCTTTAAAAATCTCTTACATTATTAAACATGATATATTTATTTACAGTCCAGCGCATGGTTCCGAGGCCACTCGTGCAACGATACATGAAAATGCAAGTTCCAGTGAAGATGGTATAATCTAAGTGAATGAAAGATCACTTTATAAATACCCTAAATGGCTTGGCTGATGCAGTTCTGAGCATGGGCGAAAACATTTCCAGTGCATTGCGGAATGCTGCTGTTATCTTCGAGCAGAGATCATGAGTGACAACCAAATTGACTCCTACTCAGTATGGGGCTGGTACGCCCGAAGATGGCAGGACCCTATAGAAACCATAAGTAACATAGATCTGAGCCCCGATCCGGACTGCGATGTATTATTTTACTATTTTGTGTTTTAGTGCTATGAATTAAATCTAATTTATAAAATGTTTATTTTATTAATTTGTCAAATCCTATTAGTAAAATGAAAGAGTTTCCATGACCCGGCAACATGTTGCTTGTCCTTGAGATGAAGAGATGATATGTTCGACATCAAGCTGTTCTACCTCGGCTTGCTATCAATGAACATGTTGTGCAGGGCACAGTAGGCCAAAAAAATTGGTGCTGCTGTCACAAGAGTTTGGTGCTTTAACAAGCAATGAAATTTATTATTCGGGTAGCACCTCATAGCATGGAAAGGCTGAACGACACGTCACTAATAAGGTAATAAGCCGTCTGGCTTCAGCAGAATCAGCAGATGAATGGAGGAACATTGAGGGCTGTCGACAGTCGAAAATGTTTCTCTCGACTATCATCTACAAAAAAGTAAGGTACACTCTTAATCTAAGTAGAATTAATCTAGGTACGTTGGTGGGTATTCTAACTGGCCACTGTAGGCTGAACAGACATCTGTCAATAATGAAGGTACAGGAGGACTCCTCTTACCCGCACTGCGGCGAGGAGGAAACGAGTAAGCACTACTTAGGTGAATGCTTTATATATTCTAGCCTAAGTCCCATCTTCCGCCAAAAAAATTGTTGCTGCTGTCTCACGAGAGTTTGGTGCTTTAACAAGCAATGAAATTTATTATTCGGTTAGCACCTCATAGCACGGAAAGGTTGACCGACACCACAGATGCTAGTGCTCCCATAAACCTTAGTATGTGTTTCTTATAGTTTTTGTATACAAGAGCAATTACGATGTTGTCCCTCATCATACCTTACCATCATACAAGGCTCGCAAGGTGTATGTAAGTGGACAAATTTTGGAAAAACTGCAATTTAAAAAAATATTTGATTGAAGTGTGTACTTGTCGAGGGCAACTACGATGTTGTCCCTCATCATACCTTACCATCATGCAAGGGTCGCAAGCTGTATGTAAGCGGACAAATCTACTCTTTTCAATAGAAATAAAACGTAGATGTGGCGTCAGGTTATAACACAAATTTGGGCAAAACTGCAATTTAAAAATGTATTCGATTGAAGTGTGTACGTGTCGAAGAATGTTTTCAATACGGTACACATCTATTTCTATCACAAAACTGTAAAATACTACAGGAAAAGTCGTCGGAAAATTAAGTCAGTTTTTATGAGGGACCTTATGAGCAGCTGATTAAAATCCAACTAAAAATACTAAATTTACTCAAGTGACAGCTCTAAACTGTGCCCTGAAAATACCAAAACACGTAAGTTGAGTAAATTAGTGCTGTCAAACATAAATTTAGTGGATTTTAGGTTTGACGTTTATAAATTCGTGACTTGAAAATGGCTCTTCGTTTTAATCACCACTTAGTGTAAATTTAGATACGTCAAACTAAAACTAAAACCTTCAAAATCAGCTTTAATGAATAGTTTAAAAAATATATAATTCAGGATTTAATGTAGAATATAGAAGAGGTGGATTTGCTTTAATTTTTTTAGCAGAGTGTTCAAGTATTTTATTTATAAGATTGTTTAAAATTTAAACTAATTAATTAACTGATTAATCAACGGAACTTATATTACCAGATATCTACATTATCAATTACTTATCATTTATCACCTATCAAAAAAATACAATATGCTACACGAAGATGTGTCAATACTTTAATTAAGGGGACAATTGCGAAACGATGATGATGATGATAATAATAATAATGGTGATGATGATGATGATGATAATGATCGGCTGCGACTGTTTTTGGACATGGCGACCATTTGAGATTTTGCCTTAGGATTGTCAACTTTAGTTTGTTTAATTTGTACTCATGGAAATTATTATTTTCAAAGATTTAATTTATTATAAAATTAAAAAATACTCTTACTTATAATAATTGTGTTTTTAAGAAATGCATTTTCATTGGATCAAATAATATAGGTATGTTTTTTTATAACTATTAATACAAACTTATTTCTGATTAATAATTTTATAAAAAGAGCTGTTAATTTATTAAGTAAGACAGTTTTGTTTGGTCTATTTATTATGGGCGATGATGAAATAATGACAGACCATATTGAGGAAGAAAGACCTGTGAGTAAACCGAACAAAGTGTTGAACATACATCAGAAAGAAGAGCTACTGGCCTACTGCACCGTAAACACTACTAATAGGTTGAAGGAAACTACGTAAGGAAAGGAGAAAACAAGACCAAGTAAATAGAAACAAAAATAAAATTATGGACAAGACAAGAAATGAAATGATATTTCATACACCTAATAGAATTCATTTTAATAAGTATATTTCTAAAATTATATTTTCATTCACACAGTAAGGTTTCAGTCACAAAGCAAAAGAAAGAAAATTATAATAATCATAATTATTTTTCTTCTTTTTGTGTCGATGGTTTGTTACAAAATCTTGGACATCCACAGCGTCTATTACCCAACTAGTTTAATATTCATTGTTTTATAACATTTTGCCTGCAGCTATGACTTTAGTTTCAGTGAAATATTCTTTATGCAAATCGACGCAAAGGCAATTAAGCTTTTTCAATTTTGTTGGGGGTTCATTTAGGCATTCAAGACATCTTTCGGCAACTTTTTACAGCGGGTCAGAAATTAATGATGGACAGCCCTCGCAGACCATGAGGCTTAGGTCAATAGACTTTTTACAAAGTTGTAAAATCTTGGATTCATTTTTTATGGACTCGATTTAGCTTGTTTTCGTGCAATATATTGTTTCTTGATTGAGCTCATACATTTTTAGTATTTAAAAGGTTTAAATAAATTGAAAAATAATATCTGTGGCTTATCTTTGGGGTTACACATGGCCTTGAAGTGTAAAAAGCTTCGATGAGACTTAAGGCCCTTAATACCGCCAAATGGGTACTTTCTAAAGCCTACTCCTCTTTTATGGCGAAACCAAAAATATTGAAAAAATGTATTATGGATTATCAACTCTAGTACAACATATGCAACATTTTTCTTTTTCGTACCACCAAACATTCTATATGAAAAATTGTTTCAACTGAATGGTGTTTTTTAGCTTGAATTTCCTACTGCTCCTAAGCGGCTTAGGTGATTTAATTCATTTATGCTTTGAAAAATAGATAAACTTGATAGCTATAAATATAACATAGAATTATTCAATCGAACAATGACGCCCATGTGAAAAGTATTATTTTCTCCTATTTTGCCCTTTCAAGGACGCAGCGAGCGTCGTAACAGTCACCATGCATTGTGCACTGATTTGAACGTTATTTCAATGTCGTTTCCGTCGATATTCATACAGACAAACATCGAGCTGCTAATTTGGCGACGGTAATCGCCTTAAAATGAAGCGCGCTCGCGCTATGTAAATAATTATATAAATAGATATAATATAGGTATATTTATATATATACGGGCGGAGCCATGGGCAAAAGGCTGGTGAGGTAACATTTACCCGTAAGAGTCATTTCTATTATTTTATTGAATCTCGCAATAATATTTCCAATACAATTGCAATTTTATTGCGATAACATAGAAAATAAATATTTTTTGTTAGCCAAGTCTCTCTCTCTATATATGTAGATACCTATTATGATATTATTTATAGTTTTGACGACACATCATGCGATGTAGGGATGATTTATGTTCGTATAATTTTCATATCATTTATCATAGCAGGTACCCTATTCGCGATGTCACTTATACCACTCGTATCATAATAAACTACTACGTACATGCTAGGATCTTTCCGATGCAGATTTTTCCAAATTAAAATTACTGTTAATCTCTGGAAGTGTCGATTCGGTGTAACACTATTTAACTTATTTGATAGGACTAAACTTAATTTTAGCGTTCTGTCATTTTCTTTCTGTATCGAAAAGACAAAGACAGAACGCATAAAACAAAGTTAGTTCTGTCAAATAAGTTAAGTCGGGTTACACCGAATCGACACCAAATATGTTAATACTTAGTATAATATAGTTAATATTATTTCTAAAACCACAGATCGCAGTCCAGATCGTGGTCCAGATCCGTCTTACATTATTAATATCATTATGTGATGACCCACCAGGCTGGTGGCACCAGCTATGTTTTACAAGGGGAACGATCGCCACATTTGGGAAATGGCGTTATTGGTGGCGCTCCGTGTGGTTGTAGCATTACTTCATGGGTTTAATCTGGCCAAACCATAGGACCGCTAAGTACAATACAAAACAAAATTGTCTTTATTGTACAAAAAAGTTTCACAAAATAATAATTTTTACTCTGAACCCCAAACTAACACAATTTGTCTTTTGGGGAACAGTATTCCCGTTTCGAGGGTACTAAAGAATATCTCACGAGAACGGTACACACAAACTAAATTAATTTAATTACAAATGTTTGTTTGATCAATATTTAAACAAATAGATATTAAATTTAAACATAATTTAATATAATTAAAATACTTACAAATATTACATAAGTACCACACATGAGATAAACACGATTTCTTTAGATAAATACGATAATACATAAATAATTCTATGAAGATATATGTTCTACATTGTAAAAAAAATAAAAAGATTTACTTAAATGTTTTTACACAGTTCTGAGAGAAAACGTCCGAAAAATGTATTTACAGCATAGTACAACAAAGTATCAAGCCCCACCAATCGGCTTGGCGGCTTCGAATCTCGACACGGTTCTTTTTTCAGATAATTATTCTTATAACTGCCTACCTAGCGGGGTTTATGGTTTGGCCAGATTAAACCTATGAAGCAATGCTACAACCACACGGAGCGCCACCAATAACGACATTTCCCAAATGTGGCGTTTTTCTTGTTTGTATGATTTTATTTTATTTTAACCATCATAAAACCTTTGTATGAGAAAATGTTTTCTGCAACCTTCCCAGCTACATTTAAAGGAGGTAGTTTATAAGATAATCGTAGACCAATGTTTCATCGTTTAAGTTAGGACAGTCCACTAGCCGACTTATACCACGAGATGAAATAAAGTGTTACGAAATCCAGAAATGGGACAATACGCAATCTCTTGAACGAAGTTCAATTGAGATCGCGTTTAGTTCGGGCAGGGCTCGTGAACTTGTGATTCAGAGAATAACAAGTGTGACACATTCTGAGACACATGATGATTCTTCAATGAATAAGTAGGTACTTGACTGATAGCTTGAACAGACATTAAACTTGTTGCATAAAGTTTATGGAATTGGATACTTGTTTGTTCGCATCTCACAAGGGGGGTCTGTTCAGAACTTTCAGTACCACTTTCTATAACGAAGGGTAATTAGCTTTTTGATTATTATAGATTATTACGTTTTTAAATCGTTCTTATTATGAATTATTATTTAATCTTTACTTGATCTAAATAATGAAAATATTGAATTGACCTCGTAAACGAATGCGCTGCCATCACTGACATGTTACGGTATCTATGGCCTGGGATTGAGTAAAGAGGCGATGTAAGAAGTATCCACTTAAATAATTTACCGTTGTATCTCTGACATAAGCCGCTGCCTTTTTGGTCTCCCATTCTTCTTTTTGGCAGCAATCAAGACTGAATTAAATGGATTAAAATGCTCAAATCTTCCAGGAATATATTATGTATAATGATATGATGAAATATAGGTAGGTATTACGTAAGGAAATAAGAAGATATGATGAATATAATGAATATATATATATAGGTGGGTATTACGTAAGGAAATAACAAGATAAATAGGACAGGTTATATTGAAATCTTAAAAATGTGAGATGAGGCGACTTTACCAGACCATTTAGTATGAACGTGATAATATTGACCACGAGATCTATTTATCATGTATTTGTTAGTGCGAGTGTTCTATTTCTCTTCTTGACGTTTTTCATGAGATTTTTGTGAAGAAAGTCAATCACATTGGGAAGTAATTTTTTTCTGTGTTGCTATAAAATTGTTTTAATCTGATAGGGAAATATGTTCCGAGTCTAAAAATGTTACATATGCGTCACACATAGGGTTACTAGGGGTTAAAATTGAAAAGCCGGCCGCAAGCAATAAAAAATCCTGATTTCTGTAAAAAAGTCCGGTCTTTCGCTGAAAATAAAACTCAGGAGATTATAATTAAACTTTATTAACTGAAATTACATTTTTTGCACTTAATACTTTTGTCCACTGGCAACGGCTTTCAACAAGTTTGTTTTTGAAAAAATTCACGGTTAAATTGTGCATATGTCATATTCTTTAAATTAATATGAGTGAGTAATATTGCTTTTATTGACTCAACTGCCAATGTATGTATTTCTTTCCTTCGTCCATTGTTGAATGTCAAAAAGCCGGTCTTGATTAAAATCCGGCCGGAGTCAACTCTAAAAAGCCGGTCAAGACCGGCTTTATCCGGTCAGATGGTAACCCTAGTCACACATACATACATTATATACTACGTATAGAACGCTGCTGCTTATAAATTAAATATATACTTATTTGCATAACGAATTCTTTACGTTTATGGTGACGTCATATTAAACACAGACAATGGCTGGGGTTGGTTTTGTAAACAGACATTACAAAAAAAAAAAACGGACTTGCAAGTAGTTTGTATTGTTTCATAGAATAAAAGAAATTATGTGCAATCTTTTCTTGCGAAATTTTACGATATCTTGAATTCTTGGTTTCTGAAATGATTAAATCGTTATTGCTTTTACAGATATTGGTTTATACAAGGTGACTTTTTGATCATCGTCCAAATTCATACTGGTGGCTTGGTAAGTGATCAGTATCATGGATCAATAATCATTTTTGTAAAATTCGTAAAATGAAATTTCGACTTCCCATAGTGATTCACTCGGAACTGGAAGTGAATATGGGAAGCTGAAATTTCATTTTACAAATTTCACAAAAATTGTTATTGATCCAAGATACTGATCACTTATCAAGCCTCCAGTATGAATTTGGACGATGATCAAAAAGTCACCTTGTATATCAATCGATATACAAATACCTATACTACTAGTTCGTCTATACTATACGAAATTTCAAGGGTTGTCACATGTGACAAAAGTCTTTATTTAAACGCAAAAATTAAATGCAAGTATAATACGGAAGATGTTTTATCACAGTTCAATTTGATAAAGACAACATAGAAAACGTAAAGAAATAACTCGACAGTTGGTGCGCGGTTTTTTACATAAAATATTTTGTATGAGAAATTGTGGTTCCTCTAGTAAACCGCTAGAGGCGCTGTGCAATTTCTCATATAAAGAGGATGGGCTAGGTTACCCTAGCAACTTTTTTTATTACCCGTCCAGCACAATGAGTCCAATGGCAAAGACCTTATTTGCTTTATATATAGAGGCAATCATATACTGGCTCATTGGCCTCTTTTTCTTGGACGCGTAATAGTCGTAATACTAATGATTACCCAGCGAAACGAAAAAAAAAGTGTTTTTATTTTTAGCAAATACTGAAACATTTGGTAGGCAAAAAAATGTAGAATCCCTTCATATTTATATAACCAAGCAAACGTTTGAAAACAAAAAAAAAGAGGATGGAAAACATTTTTTTTGAACAAAGGTATAAATCTTAAATACATTGTTTATAAGTATATTTTTTTCAATACAACAAGAGTCCGAATCTCTTTAAACGAATCCTCGAAAGTCTGGCCTTGCTCATGCTCTAGGCTCATGTACAGTCTTAACCCTTAACCACTGACGTACATATGTGGTACGTCATCGTAATAGTTTTTCGTTCAATACTTAATTTTACGTAGGAATTTCGGCGCATCCTTTTTGGTAGCTTCCTAGTTGCCAGCAACGTGTGTGCGGCGGGGGAGAGTGTACGCGTAGCATGCTCCTAAGCAGGTAAATTTAACCCCGCGACGTATGAGGTACGTACGTCAGTGTTAATGTGACTTTTTTGAAAATACTTATTTATGTTTGTCAGCAGACGAAATGCATCGTAAGATGGTCAAATTTTTCTTCTGGGCCATCTACATCAAAAAATTACGAGTTCAAGTGAATATAGCCAATAACGAAGAAGTTATCGAACCTTATCTTCGTGAGCCTGACGAATCATCGGCAGATGAAAATGATTCATTCAGTCGGATCGCGATGTGTCTTCCGAGGACGAAAATTTTAAGGATGAAGTGGCTCCTGCTCGTGATTCAGAATATTTTGAAAGTGAACAGGCTCTTGCTTGTATATATATATATATAGTGGATAAATACCCGATAAAGCTGTAAAGCTTGCCGTAAACCGGTCAGTTTGCAGTGCTCTAAGGCAACCTGCAACAACTGCTGTTAAAAAGTGCCTTTTAGTAAGATTTATGGCGATTGTGATTATTTTCTAATTAAAGCCATCCTTAATAATTAATACAACTCAAAAAAGAAGTTCCTATTGTGACAAAATATTTTTGTTTTGATTTTGAAAAAATGTCTATGTTACTTTCATTGCCTCTAAGGTTGTTAATTAATCTATATTTTCCTATGAATATTATAACTGTGATTTTATCATCCTTATATCATTTAAATATGTGTTTATAAACTCACTGCAATAATCACCATAGGTACCCTCTATTCTTGCATCAGGAGGGTTTCAAAATTAAATACGTATCCCGTACGTACGTCAGTGGTAGTGTAACAAAATGACACGTCAGTGGTTAAGGGTTAAGGCCCTTAATATCGCCAAATGGGTACTTTCTAAAGCCTACTCCTCTTTTATGGCCAAACCAAAAATATTGAAAAAATGTATTATGGATTATCAACTTTAGGACAACATATGCAACATTTTTCTTTTTCGTACCACCAAAACTTCTATATGGAAAATTGTTTCAACTGAATGGTGTTTTTTTGGCTTGAATTTCCTACTGCTCCTTAGCGGCTTAGGTGATTTAATTCATTTATGCTTTGATAAATAGATAAACTTGATAGCTATGAATATAACATAGAATTATTCAATCTAACAATGACGCCCATGTGAAAAGTATAATTTTCTCCTATTTTGCCCTTTCAAGGACGCAGCGAGCGTCGTAACAGCCACCACGCATTGTGCACTGATTTGAACGTTATTTCAATGTCGTTTCCGTCGATATTCATACAGACAAACATCGAGCTGCTAATTTGGCGACGGTAATCGCCTTAACTGCAAAACTCATGGTAATTCATTCACCGATGGTAGAGCCTCTGGCCTAAATAATTACGCCCTCTGACTTAGAACTCTGGTAAGGGATTGGCAATAGAGACAATGGTATGTCTACCTCACTCACACAACAAACAATAATAACTAAATTATCCATTCCATAAGAGCGATGAATTAGAAGCCATTTCCAATACCTTTCTGTGCGCTACATGGGCATCATTTTGAAGATGACGCAAATATATCAATTGACGTCAACAAATGGGGAAAAACAATACAATAATTACGTGATCGGATTTGCGAGATTTGCCACAAATGTCATTATAAAACCAGTTTTTAGAGAATTAATTTAATGAATAGGTATTCAACTTCGTCTTCTACTTAATTACGATAATTGGCTATTCGCTTAATTAGCGTACCAACTCGAGACGTTTTCAAAATTTAACACTTTGAGCGTACCAACTTGAGACGTTTTCAAAATAAATTGCTACGATTTCGTACTTGCTCTATGGCTACGATAATAGCCTTTTTCAGGATGTTCATTTGATAACCTTGGTCCCAGCTGGTGACCGAGAAAGCCACAATAGTCATATATTAAATTATGTTAAGGTGTGTTAATTCGACAACCATTTCGAGATTTAGGTTTAATAAGCCGTATTTTCGAAGTTTTGGTCTACAAAACCTCATAATGATAAATGTTTTTACGAAAAGGCTGCATCTTCCATTTGCTCTCGTGTGACGTCACTTGAGTAATGGCTATTTAGAAATGTGTCGTTTGCTATCAAGATAAATTTATAATAATTTGCTTCAGACTAATTTGACAGCTGGATGACAAATGAGTAGACAGACAGAGACAGACCACTTTTTTATAAGCAATCACACATCACAATCAGTATAATGTCTAAAATTCTCAAGTGACAAGGTCATTGGACAATTATTTAAAAAATCATAAAAAATAATGGTTAATTTATATACCAAAATAATGAAAACTATGTCCTAAAATGGCGTATATTCTCTGAAAAAAAAAATTAAAAAAATATTTTTTTGACAATTAAGCCTTGGGAATTAAGGTCTGGTTTTGCTCAAATGTTAACAGAATATGTGGAATGATGTGCTTTGATTATAATTTTTTTATTTATAATTTAAACAAAACAGGATCCAATTTAAAAGGGTAGTCCCACCCCCTCAAAACCTACATTTTGTAATGTAAATAAAGAATTTTTGAATTTTTTTTTGAATTTTTTTTAATACTAAGATCCGATTTAATTATTAAAGTATGCAAAGAAACACATTAAAACTTTGTCAAATTGACGATATAATAACAACAAATGGGTTCCTTTGGTTATTTTTTAAGAATTTTGCGAAGATATGAACGTTATATAGATATAGTTTAGTAGTTTAGTATAGTTTAGTTTAGTTATAGTTTAGTAGTTCAATATAGTTTTTGTCGATATTTGTACAGACAAAGGTCGTCTCATGATCGTTGGCGGCTACAACAGCCTTAACTAATGATAATACTCATCAGAACGATTAACTTTAATTTTGGATCTTTTTTTAGTTGTCATTAGAAAATCGAAGCAGCTTCTGAGATTATATAGAATAGTTAAAAGAAAAGACAGCAAAAAACTAGTTCAAATCAAGTTTGAGGTCATTTCGAAGCCTCGGTTCTCTGTCAGCCAGGTAATGATTCGGATGAGATCTGATAGCGGTCTGGAGTACTGATGGAGGAGGTCCAGCCCGTTTATGGCACCCAAATGATCCCTTCATGACCTAAGGTCCAAATATTTGATATAAATATAGAAGAATTTATGTGGAACCCGTACAAAATTCGGTCTAACACGTTTTAACTTATTTGATAGGACTAACCTTATTTTAAGCGTCCTGTCTTTTCTTTTCTTTATCGAAAAGACAAGGACAGGATGCTTAAATTAAGTTAAGTCCTGTCAAATAAGTTAAGATGTGCTACACCGAATCGACACCATTGACGTCACATTTGTTAAAAAAAATTATAATTCAGCTTTTTAGGTCCAAGGGTTTGGCTGCGTGTTGATGAGTCAGTCAGTGAGAGCCTGGATTTCTCTTAAAAATATATATCGTATATATATATGTATATATATACGATATATATTTTTAAGAGAAATCCAGGCTCTAAGGCGTAACCATATTTTGAAGAGCTTATTCAGTCAATGGTATAGAACAACTTTTACTATGGAGCCAACCCTGAAATCTCAAAAAAAACATCTGCCCTTCCATACATTTCAGCTGAGCGGC
Organism: Ypsolopha sequella; assembly: GCA_934047225.1. NCBI lineage: Eukaryota > Metazoa > Arthropoda > Insecta > Lepidoptera > Ypsolophidae > Ypsolopha > Ypsolopha sequella. Next base: position 21,865,331 of record OW203987.1, read on the forward strand.
ATTGCATTTTTCTCAGTTTTTTTTTCGAGATACATGGTTTTTTCCATATTAAAAGTTGTTCTGTACTATTGACTGAATAAGCTCTTCAAATATGGTTACACCTTTCTGTTACACGTTGTATATGAATGTTGAGGGTTACTTACTTGGGGTCCCGCCTGACTCCCGTGTACCATTTTATTTTTATTGGAAACGCGAAATTCCCGAGGGGGTGTCAGAGGTATTCCTAGTGTGAACTGTGAAAATATATGCAATTCACAGTCTACACTCGGTACACCCGCGTTTCACTAACGATTATTATGTCTCAACGTGATGAGTGGTGAATTAGTGAACCCTATCGCCGTTCTTCGGGCACAAATACACGCTTTTAGGGCATGCAGGTTTCTTTACGATGTTTTCCTTCACCGTTCAGCAAGTGGTAAGTAAGACAAATACTATGCACATACATTCCGAAAAACTCATTGGTGCATACGTGACATCGAACCTAGCGTTCTACCCCTGAGCTACCGCTGCTGTATATGTATATGATTAAAAACGTTAAAGCACAGTGTATTAATACTTGTGAATGTTTTTACACTGTAATTTCATGTTACAACGTCCATTTAATTTCTTCGTGTAGGTTTATAGTTTATAGCAGCGTTTCTTAACCTTTTACAGCTACGGACCCCTAAGAAATCAAGCAAAATTATCAAGGACCCCCTTAATAATGGAAACAGCAATAAAACTCGGATAATTTATTTTAAAACTACAAACACATATAAAAATACATTTTAACAAAAAAAGAGTCCAAAGATGAGCCTGGGGACCCCCATATACAAGGTGACTTTTTGATTATCGTCCAAATTCATACTGGAGGCTTGGTAAGTGATCAGCATCAGGGATCGATAACAATTTTTGTGAAATTCGTATAATGAAATTTCGACTTCCCATAGTAATTCACTCCCCGTTCTGAGTGAATCACTATGGGGAGTCGAAATTTCATTTTATGTATTTTACAAAAATCGTTATTGTTTCATGATGCTGATCAGTTACCAAGGCTCAAGTATGAATTTGGACGATGTTTACAAATTCACCTTGTATATACACGGGGTCCGCGGACCACAGGTTAAGAAACGCTGGTTATAGAACGAGCATGAAATTAAACCATGCCACGCGTTGTTCGAGGAACTATGATGGCCGATATTATGCTCTCTCTGCGTTGCTGTGATTATTATATGGTTACAATTAGCTTTCTGGGAACTATTAAGGAAATGGCTGACACTTGAAACAGCGTCAGCGTGTGTTTCACATTTGAAATGTTGAATAGATTTGTTCCTTGCCTGACTACGTACTGATAGTCTACAAACCATGAATCTATTCACTCATCACAGCCCCCTCAGGCTGGAGTATATCCCCTGTGGTGCTCCAACGAGCATCAATGAACTATAACCTTGTAGGGACTACCTGTTCCGCCTCTCCATGGCAAAGTTTTAAAGGCCAAAAGGATAACAACATAAAAAACAAAGATGAAAAAAAAAAGAATCTGTCGATATACTACAAAATGTCTCTCATAAAGAAGTTGTAAAAGAGTACAGTTTGGCTAACCGTACTGACTGGTATGCAAAGCAAGGACCGTACACGATTCCCTTATAAGATGTTTGTCTTATTTATATTGTAGTAGAAATTAAATAAAAAGAAAACTTTCGATATATATTTCGACCCACTTGGGATCGTCGTCAGTCGAATATCGATCGAATAATGATCCCAAGTATCGAAAGTTTTCTCTTTTATTTAATTTATACTACAATATTCATAATTCTGTATGTTAATATATAATACAACACTTAAAGAAAGCTTTTATTAATTAAAAATATTTATTATCATCTTATTTATATTATTATACTGGGTGTTAATATGATGTTGCGGAAGCCGGAAACTGGAAATAGTACTCTTCTATACGAACAACTTTTACTATGAAACCAAATCGCGAAAAATAGTCAACAAGAAATTTTTTGTTCTTGATCTCTCAATTTTTTTTTTACGAAATGTTGTTTGGGTGGTTGCATTCTATCGCCAGTTTATCTTAATAACATTTATGTATATTATAGTTAGCTTTTCAAGTCACGGCAACTAGCAGCGTACAAAGATTGTCAGCCGATTCAATATCTTGGTCAGCTAGAACCTTTGCTTCAAGGAGAAATGGTCTTATTATTGGCGCAGCCCAATATCCCGATACAATAAACGAGGTGTTAGCCCACTCAGCCATGAATGGCAATGACCGCTCCACTGACCGATATGTGAAGTCGCCAAAACTAAACAAACGTTACACCGGCCGCCGCGCCCGCGCCGCCGTGAGATAGATAATACTAGTTGCCAAGACATTCATGCTTCTGTAAATACCACGCTAAAAATAGCTGAGGACCGCACGTTAAGGCTGCACCTGAGACTAAAACATGAACAACGCCAGATTTTCGAGGCTTCGTTAGAACAAATTAGGCCTCTCCTTAAGGCGCTCTTATCCCAAAATCTGTAATTTCAAAGTCAAATAGAACTTTCAAATATCGTCTAAAACTTCCAAAAAAAAATACGCAATATAGTTCGAACCTTTATCTAGGTCTTCCACGCATGTGTTACACTATCAGATGAACTTTGCACGATAGAAATAATTCACGAACACAGCATGTAATGAGACCTTTCAAATCATGCCATTTCCATAATTCCACTCTTTTATTAACGAAACATATCTGGTATTATTGCTTTTTAAATTTTCTAGGTCGACCACGTAAGTGGGTTTTAATAAACATATCCCTTATTTTTAAACAATTTAAAAACCGATAAAAACAACGAAAAAGTACAAAAGTGTGGTTATTTTCTTTACTCCTTACACGTAAAGAAAAAGACAGAGAGTCACTCTTCTGGGATAAGAGCCAACGTCTTCATTCGACCAGAAGAAGGCAGTCTAATCTGCTGAAACTGGTCGGCCACCCCGATCAAAATTAGTTATTGACGTAAGCCGTTTCCTGAAGTTTCATTCAATTCGATGACTCTCCTTATGTTGAAAAAAAAATGATTTGATTTGTTAGTCGTTTATTTAGGCGCCTCTTCCTAGCGTCATCCACAATGACACTATTAATAAAGTTATTTCTCTTAAACGTAATGTTTAAAAATTATAAAGAAATATTATATATTATTAGTTAAACTATAATAAACAATTTAATTAAAGGAAATTATTCTCGCGTACAAGAAACAGTATGAAAATATTTAATACCGTCAACAAGTCAAGCTGTTTTTAGACTAAAAGTAAGTCAAATTGGTTTATTTCTTTCATACCACTAATGCTATTTGTATGGTTCTTGCACTAAAATACAATTAGAAAATATTGCTTAGAAAAATCATTCATGAATTTTTTTTTCCGTCCATGGTCCTCTTAAGTAGTCCGTTGATAAAGCCCAGGAACAACTTTCACTGCCATAAAGGCTGCACATTTAAATGCAAGGTTATGCTATATACAATGCAAAATCTGCCCGCGCTCTATGTATAGTCGATTAGAAAATGAAAGCGTTACTCTCTCAAACCATGTATAAATAGCGATTTTTATTGCCCGAGAAGCTGGAGAGAATATAATTTATTCAAATATAACATATTCAATAAATATTCTTACATAAACAACGTTTGAAAGCGCTTGCCTATCAAAGAAGCTGGAAATCATAATGGAGATACAAATAGTAACTTATCAAATATCAGCACACTCCCTCCACAAAATCAAAAAGTGCAAGTTATGTTCCCAAGTAGCAATACTTTACACGGTTGAAAACTACATAAAAGAAAATGTTGGCCTATTTTCTTAGCCCGCCTGAATGATATATCCTTTGGACTCAGAAGTTATTTGACGACGGTAAGCTCTTAGTCAAATTAGAAACTAATTTAAAGCTTTTTAAGTAAAGCTCTCCTGAGAAGGGTGTGGGACAAGGAAATACAAACCTAAAGGAATCCAACTTAATTGAGAGCCGGGGTAAGTATGAGGTGCGGGGAAAGAGCAAAGGTGACAGTCGATAAAGATGTCTATGTATCAACCAAGTATCAACTTGTTGATCGACTAGTTGACAAACATAAATTTAAATGCATTCCAATAATTAACTTCCGCCATACTTACTCTATGGACGCATGACACATGTGACCCTTTCTATTTTATGACTATTTGTGACAAGTTGAACAACAAATCTAACCGAAATCGAACGGTTTTTGGTACAGTTGTAATGTAAAGTGAACCTTTGTGTTTTTTTTATACATTTATAGTACTTACGCTGAACACTATACTAAAATATGTCACTCGGACTCAAAATCTGTTAAATCTGATTAGATTCAGATTCAAATCAGAAAAACAATGATTTATTGTAATTTGTGCCAGATTTCAATTGATATTCAAATTTAGATATCAAAGTTGAAAAAGAGGTCAATTAGCATTTCTCTAGCCAGTAATAATGCATTTAACCTTATCAATTGATTAGAACAGGATATAAATCCCATAATCTTACTGGTCCAATTAACACTTTTGTACTCATCTGTACTCCCTACCCCCGCAAACCGTCTTCGTCCCGGCTCTCAATTAAGTTGTATACCAATAGCGGTAACATTTTAACCTAATTAAAAAGGCATTGCTATCAAGGCTTTCTTCTAAATAAAATAAGAAAGTTCTGGTAAGACCACCAAGGTCCACGAAACAAAAATAGGTCCTTGTTTTTTTTTTCGCACTCTACTTCATAAACATATTATTATGAACCCATACATTATGTAAGTTTAATGTAACCTAACTTACTACATACTGTACTTGTTTAAGAGGCCTGCGGAGCAATCCTAGTTCATACAAACGAAATACCAAAATAATTTGTAAATCATAGATATTCTTAACAGCCGCATTGTGAAAACCCCGCCTCGTTCTAATTAATCGAATAAGAATACTGAAATTCAAAATTCACTCAATAGTTATACAACAAAACCTTATTACCTATGTGTTGTGTATGTGCCATCGCAAAGTTTCTATTGGTTTCTATAAACTAGAATTTTAAAATTTTTGTAATAAAACATTTTGAAATTCTAATTTACAGAAACAAATACAAGTTTTCATTGGTTTCTATAATATGGTTTTACAAAAATTTTGAAATTCCAATTTACAGAAACCAATACAAATTTTGCGATGGCAGCATGTAGGTACAATACGTAAAGTCCCTTTCAATAGAATCCGCCAATAATGTAAACAAGATAATTATTTGACAGTTCTCTATGATTATGGTGTTGTACCCAAAGATTTGGTTGTACCTATACTGATGTTAAAGTGGTATTTTGGTGTGGTATTTTTTGAGTTTCTAAATAATGCTTCATGGTATCTCTTACAACATACTGAGACACCTCTATAATTTCTGAAGTAATTTTATATAACTCCATTTTGGATGGGTATGTAAGAGAGGATTTTTCTAAATAATTATAAATATTCACTAGAATTTTTTTCCCTTGTGGTCAGATGAATTTTTCGTTTTTTGGCAGGCGGAGGAGTCTTCGACCCTGATGTTACGGCTCACTCATTATAACCTAAAAACACCACGTAATAATTTTTCACTTTATTATTATTCTTGGATTTATTCTTAGCATCTCTAAGTGATTATGTGTACATCTTTATTAGATTTTAAAGAATTAATAGTTTATAAACATTGTTACCACCTTGTTTCTTGAGAAAGAGATCCAATCGTAAGCAAAAACAAAGTCCGTGATTTCACGCAGAAGTCGTCGTTCCAAGAATAAATCCAAGCAAATCGCAAAGAAAATGTCCAAAAACCAAAATACAAAAAGCAAAGTCGTCGATAATTAGAGGAAACAGAAAAACGCACAGAACTCGGAACAATACCCACCAATGAATAAAAAATCTAAGGAAATGAAATAATTGCCAAACCCGCTCTCTAAATCAGCTGTTTGCGGCCATTACAAATTTTCATTTTGTTGGTACAAAAGCGGTGTTTGTGAGAGGTTTGTGAAGTCACAACACTAACTTTCCAAAGACAAAAAAGACTTCGATGATAAAAAAATTAATATGACAGTTTTACAAACTATTGAAATTTTCGTCGTCCGATTATTTTTAATTAAAATAACTATCATAAAGAAGTTATTTGGTGTCGAAATGATTTTAAGAACAATGTATGGTTCCTTGAAATGTGAATATGATCAGGATTGATATTCAAATGTAAGTAATTACGCAGTAATCGTGTTTAAATTGGTTTGTTTACATTATTGGCGAATTCTATTGAAAGGGACTTTCTTTTTTAGGTAATAAGGTTTTGTTGAATAACTATTAAGTGAAGTTTGAACTTACGTGTTTCGATTAATTTGAAAAAGGTGGGTTTTTCACAATCCGGCTGTGAAACCGCTCTTAAGATATTGCATTATCCGTGGTTTCAGAAATCTTCTGATTTTGTACTTTATAATTATTTGTAAACTTACTAGTGGAATGGATGTAGCTGAAAACCAGCGCTATCGAAAAAAAAAATCTTTTGTTTACGCTTAGCTTGAGCTACGACCATTCAGAGTAATTCTGTTTCTTGTTACATCGTTTTTCTTTTAAAATGATTGATTTTGTCGTATTTTGTACCTTGATAATAAAGCTTTTTTCTTCTTTCTTTCCTTCAACTTTTGTTAGATTTTATGCATTAGCGTACAAATGGTACAACAAATCTGTTTGTATGTCATCAAAATCTGACCCTCTTCTCTTATATTTGTCATTATTTATTTGTACCCGGAATAGAAGAGCTTGTATGATTAGATTGATGGATGTGGAAGAAAGAGGTGTGTGTCAGGATCGTAGCAGATGGAAATCTGTACTCTCTGCCTACCCCCCTGGGTGACTGGCGTGGATATGTATGCATGTATTTTATAACATATTTAAACTTCTCGTATGATAAATTTATGAGAATTGAATCCACTGTCGTGTAAATATGTCGGTCGACATGCGGAGCGTGTGCGCACACCAGAGACGATGAATCTTATCATTTACGTGCTTATAGTCTCAGTACGTTATCTTATCGTCATTTATCATCGCTATTTGTCACAAGGAAAAGTAATAAAGAGCTTTATCTATTTTTAGCTCTAGATCAGGGATTTTCAAAGTGGGAGGCGCGAGCTACCTGTGTAGTCAGGACTTAGGACATTATTTATACATTAACGGGACACCTGACGCTAGAACATCAACACCAGGTTTTCAAGGGTTAATTGGAAGAAACTAGGTCTCTCCTCATAATGAAGAAAATATATTTGATTTATCGATCTTTTATCTAGGGATTTTACCTATAAACAATGTTATAAATGTATACTTTTGTCAAAAAAAAAATATGTTTTCCACCCTCTTTTTTTGGTTTTCAAACGTTCGTTTCAAAAACGCGGTTAAGAGATCAACTTGTTTTTTTTTATAAAATAGGCAATAGAAATATGAAAGGATGTTACTTAATCCAATATTTATTTGCCTACAAAATATTTCAGTATTAGCTAAAAACACACCGATTTGTTGTTTCCCTGCGTGATCACTAGTATTACGCGTCCAAGAACAAGAGGCCAAAGAGCCAACATATAATCGCCTCTATGAAAAGCAAATAAGGTCTTTGCCATTAGACTTATTGTGCTGGACGGGTAATAAAAAAAGTTGCTAGGGTATGCCATCCTCTTAACAAGAAACAACGTCTGTAGGTAGGCATAGTGTACGTACTAAGCGCCTACTCAACGCACATAATATCTGTGCGTAAGGGGATTTTCTGCTGTTGTAGCAATAAAAACCAAGCACAGAAATAAACATGACATTGGTAGTGATTTAACGCTGTGCTATTTCAGTGGTTAAGTCGAGAATAAGAAACCACATAATAATAATAGACATTTATTTCCATACGAAAATATTTAGCACATACAAATATTTCTGCCAAACTGTAATGCAGTTTGTAGGCGGAAAAAACTCTCTGTTTAAATAAAAATAAACAATGAAAAAATTAAATTTAACAGTTTCAATTTAACCTAAAAAGCTTACTTAAAAATAAAAGATAATCGTTTTATCTACACTTAGATATCATATTTCTGCAATATTAATGATTTTAACTTATTTTTGAATACAGCACGGGTTACATTACATTCTGAGAAGACAACAGGCAAGGCGTTAAATATTTTTGGTATTAAATATTTATCTGTTCTTTGACCATAATAGTTTTTGAATTTATAAATCTGGAAGGCATTTCTGGCGGCTTTTCTAGTGTAATATTAAATAAAAACCATACAAGCTCATCCATCATATTCGAATAAGTAGGTATTACCAAATTAAGTAGCTTCTGTATGATTTTTGTGTAACTTTAATAAGCAATTAAAAAAATGTATGTTTTTGATAAAAAAAAAATCTAACCTAAAAATTAACTGGGCGGTTTTTTTTTGTAGAAGTGGGGCGCGACGTAAATATGTTAGGGAACCCCTGCTCTAAATGAATGTGTTGTAAAACGTGATCTCTCTGTATATACTATGGGCCTACAGTCGGTAACACGACATCGAGTACCAAGATGAGACCAATTTGTAGTTGTGGTTTGGCTGGGCGCAGTCTGGAGGCTTTTGTTTTCGCTGACTGTACAAAATGTTCCAGGTTGCGCCCAGCCAACCCTGTTTATCTTGATGTAATTTTTTTTCCACAAAAATTTTCGAATTAGTCCCATCTTGTTGGCTGGGCGCAGTCTGGAGGCTTTTGTTTTCGCTGACTGTACAAAATGTTCCAGGTTGCGCCCAGCCAACCCTGTTTATCTTGATTTAGTTTTTTTTCCACAAATCTCCGAATTAGTCCCATCTTGTTGGCTTGGCGCAGTCTGGAGGCTTTTGTTTTCGCTGACTGTACAAAATGTTCCAGGTTGCGCCCAGCCAACCCTGTTTATCTTGATGTAGTTTTTTTTCCACAAATCTCCGAATTAGTCCCATCTTGTTATTCGATACATAGGGTTACCCACGGTCCACGGTACGCGCGTACTTTATAGCGATTCTGGCGCATGCGATATGGTAAAGAAAAATACGAAGGTAATTTTTAGGGTTCCGTACCCGAGAGTGCCAAACGGGACCTTATTACTAAGCCTCCGCTGTCTGTCTGTCACAGGGTCTACAACACATAACAAAAAAAGTAGCATTTTGTCAACGTTATTTGTTGTAACTCTATCTTAAAGACTGTAATACATACAAATTTGAAATTTGGTCAGATTGCTGTACATACTCTAAAGTAAAACAAAAAATAATAGTTATACAACAAAACGTTATTACCTATGTATTGCGTATGTTGCCATCGCAAAGTTTCCATTGGTTTCTGTAAATCAGAATATATATATTTTTTCATTAAAAATGTTTGTAATTCTAACTTACAGAAACCAATGGAAACTTTGCGATGGCAACATACACAATACATAGGTAATAAGGTTTTGTTGAATAACTATTGAGTGAATTTTGAATTTAAGTGTGCTTTTACGATTAATTAGAAAAGGCGCGAACCGCTCTTAAATCTGATAAGTGGATGGTGCGACATATTGGATGGATATATCGTAAGCGAATTAAGGCGATATGCGAAAAAAATACGGGTGTTTCTTTTCTGCGTATTTCATGAAATAGACGGAAAGTTTTAATAAATTTCTGATATATGCATTTTGACTATATAATATAGGGTTTTGAAATTGGAAAACATGTTTGGATAAATTTTCCTCGATAGAAATAATTGTTGAAATGAGGTCTTCAAACACACTTTTTCTCCTCGTTCGACGAATAGGAACCATATACAGAACTCAAATATATTTTATTAGGTGTGTTTTAACAATATCTAGAGATGTGATATTTGAAATTTTGCTAGCTATTTTAGTTTTTTATAAAAATTATAAAACCAACATTTTTCACTTTTGCCCTGAATCCGCCCCTCTCGCACTGAGCGTGTTTTCGCTTGAAGTGACAGTGACAAAAATAAAATTCGCATAGCCTCTTAATGCCAGATTTACATCACTAAAATTAGGGTGAGTGTACATCATAACGAAATAGATGTTAACTAAGAATCTAATCGCATCTCACAAAAATTAAAGTGAGGCTTAGCTGTTACATCTACTTCGTTAAAATGTTTACTTCTTGCCACCTTGATGAGATTTTTAACCGTTCAATACAAAAAAATAATATAGATCTTACAATCTGGAGCATGCGCGGGCCTTGCTTATGTGTGAGCGCATGTTCTTATGCACTGCAATAGTGTGCGTGCGTGTACGGTTTGCGGCTACACGCACGCACACATTGCAATGCATAAAAAGTTAGTTAACCTAGGTTATGCGAATTTTATTTTTGTCACTGTCACTCCAAGCGAAAACACGCTCAGTGCGAGAGGAGCGGATTCAGGGCGAAAGCGAAAAATGTTAGTTTTATAATTTTTATAAAAAAACTAAAATAGCTAGCAAAATATCAAATATCAAATATCAAATCTCTAGATATTGTTGAAACACTGCTAATAAAATATGTTTGAGTTCTGTATATGGTTCCTATTCGTCAAACGAGGAGAAAAAGTGTGCTTGAAGACCTCATTTCAACAATTATTTCTATCGAGGAAAATTTATCCAAACATGTTTTCCAATTTCAAAACCCTAGATTATATAGTCAAAATGCATATACCAGAAATTTATTAAAATTTTCCGCGTATTTCATGAAATACACAGAATAAATATATAATATGCCTCTATTAGCTTTTAATTTAGAAGTACACATATAACTTTAAATATATATATTTAAAGTTATATATGTGTACTTCTAAATGAAATACACAGAAAAGAAACACCTCTATTTTTTTACATATTGCCTTAAGTAGCTTGGTGCAAGTGGGCCTTAGCTGCGGCTATATATATTTAATTTCTGTCACTCATAAGAATCACTTTAATTAATGGAAGAATGTTTACAGTTATGAATTTACGAAAAATGTAACATCATTTAGAATTTGATTTTTATGATACGCATATCATAACTAAAGGTCTGCAAATAGAAGCTGGCAATTAAAAACTTACAACAAAATACGTATATAAGAAATAATTAACATAAATGTTATTTCTAAAAACACTAACTGTTCTCTGCTGCTGCTGAGCCGAAAGTTTATTTTTTCTACACGTAACTTGGTAGATTGGTTTGCTTTGTAGTAAATGGCATGTTATTTATCATGCATATAGCTGAGTAGCATGGCTGGTCACGAATCACGCCACATAGTTGGCGAGACGCCCGCGCGACGCGTATTGATTCATTTGGGTTTCGTTTTCGTTAAGGCGCTACGTAAAAGTTTTAGCGTCCCTGTTACTATATATGCGAAAAAACCCTCAGTGCGAGTGGGACGGATTCGTGGAAAAGTAGCAAATAGTCGGTTTTTTATTAATATAAAATGTACTAAGCTATTTTATCAAAAACATTTTCAAGGAGACTTTACAAGTACATAATATCCACATTAGAGATGAAACGGATAGTGATTTGGCCGGATACCGGATACCGGATATCCGGCGAGGCACTAGGCCGGATAGCCGGATATCCGGCGGCCGGATATCCGGCACAAGATATGCGTTTCGCACTAATTGAGCAAGTCTAAATATTACGCATCAAGGCGCGTGCGGGTGCAAGTGGGCGAGATTATTCGTGCATTTTTTAAATGTAGATCATTTCTAAATGATCGTATCACAATCATACAAATGCAGGTTTGCAAACGTGAAACAATTTCCGATCCTAACGAAATTTGTAAATATGTATCTTTTTTCTCCTTGGAGTGGTGTATACTGTATATAAATGGACAGGTATCTTTAAATGAAACCGCGTAATATACTGTTCATACTGAACAAATTTTCCAAAGTAACATATTGAAAAAACAAAATTGAACCTGCCCGCCCAGTGCCCTTTCAAAATTTAAAGTAGGTTTTCAAAATGAGTATGGAAACATGAAAATATTTTTTCATTTCCACAAGCATGTTTCTTTGGAAAAGTTGTTTAGTATGATTTCAGTATGACCATGTGTTTTTATTAAAAGATACATGTTGAGTTACATTCGGTATATTGTGAGAACAAAAGAAGCTGGTGTAATGTATGAAGAAAAGCATAAACGTTTATTCCCAACAATTGATGTAAAGCTTGTCTTTATCTACCATAGCTCAATTCTTATTCACTTTATGTTTTAGAATTTAGATTATTCAATCATTGATACAACTATTTTGTGATTTAAACGACTTTTGTATGTTGAGTTAAGTATCCGGTATCCGGCCGGATACTGACTACTATCCGGCCGGATACCGGATACCAAAAATATGGCCGGATAGGCCGGATACCGGATAGTAACCGGATATCCGTTTCATCTCTAATCCACATTTTGAATGTAATTTCACAATGAAATTAGTTAAGATTTCAGAATTACAGGAAAAAATAAAACAATTTAGAGGTCTTTTCGGAATTAAATTTCATTATTTCATGTTTAAATCAGTATTCTTATTTAAGGCGATACGTAAAAGTTTTAGCGTCCTTGTTACTCCATATGCGAAAAAACCTTCAGTGCGAGTAGGACGGATTCGAGGAAAAGTAGCAAATAGTCGGTTTTTTATTAATATAAAATGTACTAAGCTGTTTTATCAAAAACATTTTCAAGGAGACATTACAAGTACATAATATCCACATTTTGAATGTAATTTCACAATGAAATTAGTTAAGATTTCAGAATTACAGGAAAAAATAAAACAATTTAGAGGTCTTTTCGGAATTAAATTTCATTATTTCATGTTTAAATCAGTATTCTTATTTAAGGCGATACGTAAAAGTTTTAGCGTCCTTGTTACTCCATATGCGAAAAAACCTTCAGTGCGAGTAGGACGGATTCGAGGAAAAGTAGCAAGTCGGTTTTTTATTAATATAAAATGTGCTAAGCTATTTTGTCAAAAATATTTTCAAGGAGACTTTAGAAATACATAATATCCACATTTTAAATGCAATTTCAGCATGAAATTAGTTAGAATTTCAGAATTACAGGAAAAAATAAAACAATTTAGAGGTCTTTTCGGAATTAAATTCTATCGAGAAAATTTCATCCAATCGCGTTTTCCTTCAGTGAGAATCTTAATCAAATACTCAATAAACAAAAGTAGCAAGAAGTCGGTTTTTTATTAATATAAAATGTGCTAAGCTATTTTGTCAAAAATATTTTCAAGGAGACTTTAGAAATACATAATATCCACATTTTAAATGCAATTTCAGCATGAAATTAGTTAGAATTTCAGAATTACAGGAAAAAATAAAACAATTTAGAGGTCTTTTCGGAATTAAATTCTATCGAGAAAATTTCATCCAATCGCGTTTTCCTTCAGTGAGAATCTTAATCAAATACTCAATAAACATATACCTACCCAAAAATCAAATACGTAGATGGCGTTATAGTGGAGTAAATTGATTCGAAAAAACCCCATTTTTATTTTGGTATCGCCTTAAGGTGCCTCTTTCCAGCGTCATCCGAAAATGACTCTATTAATAAAGTTATTTAGTTTAAAAGTTATGAAGAAAATGGTAAGATGAAGTTGCGGAAGCCGGAAACTGGCGACAGAACTCGTTAATACAAACAACTTTCCGTGATAAAAAATATATATTTATTCTTATTGCACACAGAACACTTAATTCTAAATTATATAATAAAAGTTATGTACAATGGCATGCTTATCTCAATAAAGAGATTTCTTCTAGCAAACCAAGGGTGATAGGGATATTTAGTACCCAGTCGGCAGTGGCGTGCACAGAACTTTTTTCCGGAAAAGCAATCAAAGCTAGACCAATGGCTAAATCAATGGCTAGGTCAATGGCTAGACCAGTAACTGGCTCAGAGCGTATACAGAGGATATTGGCGTCGTATTTCGACGATTATCGCGGTTTTAGGGTTCCGTAGTACCTAAAAGGTACAAAAGAAACCTTTATGGTAGAACTCCGTAGTCCGTCCGTCCGTATGTCAGAGCCTCATAACTTTAGCAACGTTAAGGATTAAGACATGAAATTTGGCACAAAAATAGCATTAATTTGCCCACATATCACATATCACGGTGTAAATAAAAAGAAAAATTTGAAATTACAATATGGGTATCAAATTGTAGATATTAAAAAGTTGATTGTAAAAATGTATACTTTTACTACATTCACTGGCACTGGTTTCTAGAAATCTTTAAAAAAACACAAAAATATGTATGTCCTCCCCCCTTATCTCCGAAACTGGTGGACCGAAAAATATGAAAATAATGTCCATTATAGATCGTAACTGGCCAATTACAGGAAAACTATAGCAATTTAAAAAAGATTGAGAACAAATGAGAAATATAAAATTAAAATAAATAAAAAATATATTTTATAAAAATACAATATGGGTATTCAGGGTATTATTCATGGGTATTACAAAAGTTGATTGACAAAATTAAATTTATCATATACGGAACCCTAGGTACGCGAGTCTGATTCGCACTTGGCCGGTTTTTTTTTTTCAATCAGCAGCGGAGATCAAAATGTTCGAAAATATTAGAGCAGTCTTTTTCACTTAAGGTGCAGTATACATCAAAATGCAGTTTTCGCAGACAATTTTACAGGCAGTAATTTAGAACCAAAAAATTTCATTTAAAAAAATGTAATTTTCAAATGCTATATAAAGTGTTCTGTTCTGACGGGCCAAAAACGCAATCACGATAACATTCCTCGATAGGAAAAAAAAATCACAAAAATGGGTCTCGAAAATAAGGAAAAACAGCTTTTTGGTCTGCTTTTTTGAGGACAGCACCACGAAATTTTTCATAAATATTCGTTTACAAACCTTTAATGTTGTGACAGGAAATATTTTTTAAGTACAAGTGCTAATGTAGCCGAAGATTCCGAATAACTGTAGTTTTGCGTGCGCAGCAGTTTATTAGAGTAGGATAGACAAATCAAAAACAAAAGTGTTGATGCAGGACGAAAGTTTAGCTTGATATTGGGCCTTAAGCGTACCAACACTACACCAACATTTCACCGGCGCGGCGGCGCCGGCGCATCGCAGAGTAGCGTGCCTGCTTCTCGCGGACACCGGAGACGTATTTAAAGATATAGAGTTTATGGGGTTACCTTACTACGAAGTGTGGGTTGGTTTTGTAAGGTTTTTGGTTGGCCAGGAAAGAATTTCGAGATAATTTTGGAAATCCAAGATGGCCGCCACGCCTTTTTGTAATTTTTACAATATTGGTTTTGTTTTCAACATTTTAGGGCTGACTTGTGAGGAAGGAACTGAAGACAATTTTAGAAAATTATGATCTTAAAATTGTTAATTCCACAACATGGGTGTCGTTTTCAAGGTTTGGATTGGTAAGCAAATAAGCGCTTTGGACACTTATTTTGTAAGTTTATTTTGTAAACAAAATTAATTCAATAATTTAAAAAAAATGTTTAGAAAATCAGCTTGATATTAAAGATTATTTTTAAGTATTGCTTGGGACATCTTTTTAGCGCTATTTGCATTTTTTTAAACTTATGAGCCAATGGTATCGATTCGGCGCAACACAACTTAACTTATTTGACAGGACTAACCTTAATTTGAGCGTCCTGTCTTTGTCTGTTCGATACAGAAAGAAAAAGACAGAACAGTTAAATTAAGTTTAGTCCTGTCAAATAAGTTAAAACGTGTTTACCCGAATCGGTGTTAATGTATCTTTTACAGTCCTACTAGTCTAGCAAACCATGTTGCGCACGATAGCGCGTGACATAGTGCTTTCTCTCTCACTCTGTTGATCTACCTCGAAAGGGATAGACATGTTGTATCCAGCGGTTTTTGAAATTTTTATTTACAGGAACCAACGGAAACTTTGCGATGGCAGTATACACAATACGTAGCTAATAAGGTTTTGTTGAATAACTATTAAATTAATTTTGAGTTTCGATTAATTAGAAAAAGGCGTTCACAATCCGGCTGCGAAACCGCTCTTAATGCGTGTGTCAGAGATTGACTTGTGCTCAAACGATAAACGATCGACCGTATCTTTTTGGGAGTACCGGGCCTACCTGATCGTCTGTACGGTGCTTTGTTATTAGACGACGACGTAAGCTCCGTTCTGACATCAACATTGCGTCAACAGACCGGTTATAATCGGTTCTCCTTCTCCGGTTCTTGAGTCAGTACTGGAGAAGTAGACGACAAATGACCATGTCCTTAATAAAAGATAGAAATGTATCTCCCTATATCTAAGGCGTAATAAGATAGAATATCTACCCATAACTCAGGGGGTCTAGCAAAAAGCGGGTTTTTCACAATTCGGCTGCGAAACCGCTCTTAAGAGGTTGATAGATTATAATTATCACTGGCCGAAAAGGTTTTTGGTGCTAAGACGATTATTTGTTATTCTTATAAAAAATGGTGTGCTAAATCCGAATCTGACTCAGATTTTCGCTATTAGCTGTCATTCTTTATTGAATTATCTTAAGATATTAAAAATTTTAGTTTTTTATTACTTTTGAAGAGATTTTGCACTAAAAAGTATTTGTTTTGTGCCTTAATGTTTTATCTCTACAACTTCATTTAACAACATTCAACTTCATTGTGGTCTAAAAATAACATAACTTTTGATTAAGCTTTAATTTTCCAATAAAAAAATATTTTTAAGAGCTTGTTTCGGTCCATACCCTGGCTTTTCTACAGAAAAACCGGGTTTAATTGTTTTAGTTTTTAAATTAAAAACTACAATTTGTATCATGAATCTTTTTATCTTAATGTCTAACAGAGCCGTTATGTTGTAATATTATTAAAGATAAAGGCGAGAAAAGTAATTGTTCTAACTTTGGAGCTCCCTTTAAAGTAGTAGAAAGTAGCTAAATTTAAAAATACAATATGTCTTGGACAAATATTGCGACCTGTTAGAGAAAAACTGAGGCCAAATTCGGGTTCGTGCACAAGAGATAAAAGAAAAAAAATTTAAGCAACAAAAAAGAATGTTTTTTTGTTGGCCTATGACCAACGATATGACCGAACGATAATTGATCGAATTTTTTCACTTCGGAGTAGCCCCCATGCGTTTAAACCTGGATCGAACTCATAAACATGTTTACTTAGCCTCTCAATATATGGTGCAATAATAAATATACTTCAATATATATATGGTTTTAAAATCTATTTTAAAACTTTCACTACGTATTTTATGTACTCGTACAGTGCGAAAAGGCTCTTTGGGCGCATGCATGACTGCGTGAATGACATTGACAGGGGGCGCTGCGCTGGCGCAGCTGTGAAACGAGGGTTACGTTACGTAGTATAGCGTCGGCGCGCGGCGTTGGTTCTGATTTTGGCCACGACCAATCAGGGTTGGATTTCGTAGTATAATTATACTATTTGTACCATATTTTCATGGCATGTAGTATGTAGTATCGTAATGGAACTATACTACGTAAAAATACCATAATTTTATCTTCAGGTCGACTGACTTGTTTTTTTGGTTGAGACGTTTTGCTTTTTAACATTTACCCTACAATATAGGGAATTTCTGTGCGTTATGAATATTTTTAGTAATTTTTTTTTAAATTTCAATAACAAATAGGCTATTTTATTAAATTATGAATATATTTAGTATTTTTTTTTATTTCACTAACAAATAGGCTATTTTTATTTCAATTCAAAACAAAAATCAACAGAAAACGAAACGTAGTATAATTTTAGCCAAGTAATATATTTTTAATTCTCATAGACAATAATTTTCCGAGGGTTTTAAATTTTTAATCCAACCCTGCGACCAATCGACGCCCCAAAATAGCCTCGACGCACTAACAACTTAGAAACTTAAAATGAAAATTCCTAAAAAGGATAATAAATTCATTAATTTAAATTTAAATAAACATTATTGCAGGCAACTATCAGAAAAGTGTAGATAGGTTATAGGCGATCCGCGAGTGGCACGTTAAAACATGGTAAATTTGCCAACCAGAACTTAATATCGCGTCGGTACATCATTGTACCATTGTATTTTGTATGTATCAGCAGACGACGTACAGCAACATGTAGTTCTTTTTTCTTTTCTTTTTTGCTCGCAATAATTACGACTTATGTGACATCCCAATACTACATAATTGACTGAAATCATTTATGTTGTGTGCCATTTTAGAAGTTCGATTCTAGTGTAGGTAACCT
This sequence comes from Ypsolopha sequella, assembly GCA_934047225.1. NCBI lineage: Eukaryota > Metazoa > Arthropoda > Insecta > Lepidoptera > Ypsolophidae > Ypsolopha > Ypsolopha sequella. The sequence continues at coordinate 21,883,503 of OW203987.1, forward strand.
ATCTACACTTTCTTCCAATATCGTTGATTGCAGGTATAAATAAAATAAAATAGATGCTTTTTCTGGAAAAGAAGGGTAAAAAATGCTTTTAGTGTTTTATGGATGTCCAAACACAAGTCACATTGCATTGCATTTAGCAGTGAACTGTACCCTAACAGGATTACCATAAGTCCTTGTGCAATACAGTGTCAAGCCTGACCGATATTACATAAGGCTATTAGAGCAATGAACCTAGAATAGTTCGCAAACAATGCGAAGGCATATGTATGAGCTTCCTTTTCATGCGGTCCGATTCATACTTACATCATCTCATCATTAGTTCATTCAAATTCATGCTATCCTTTTCACACTTCCAGAAAAAATAGTTTAATAATATCGACAATATTGTCTGAGTGCAGGTTGTTTTTAGACATTTCTATAGAACATTCACTATATCCTTTATAAAAAAAATTGTGTCTCATTAACAAGTAGGTAATTTTCCAACGTTCATCTTCAATTTTCACTTACATTACGCATTTTTGCAGAGAAAGAGAAATACTTTAGTCAGAAAAGTGACTGCCCACAATCGATTCCACACCCAATTAAATATGTAGCACACAATATAAAAATTGTAGGAATGTCTCAATCAGAAACATCATATTAGCTTGAACAAAATGCAACATTCTGAAACACCAATAAGAAAAAAATTACGAAAATAGACTGATTTAGCACTAATTACTTATTTGGGTTGTTATTTCATCATACCCTGTTAAGCAAGAATTTCACATAATGCCATTTTGTCCGGAATGCATCCCTCACATAAAGCGTGGTATTACTGTATAGATTTTCATATTGACATGATTAGATTAACATATATTATTGTTATGGGTTTACATGGACAGCCATATCCTTAAAAGGAAAAATAGTGATATTTTGATTAAATTAATGTTGGGAAGAGCCAAAGAACCCATTTGTTTAGTGCCGTTTTAGCAGAATTGTGTAAAATCAAATGGATATACGTGAATTGGTATACATAGATTCATGTTTAAAGTTTACAGGGTAACAACCATATTATCAAGAGTGATAATAAGCATATTTTATTTGAATTAGTGTTGGAAGGTGCCAAAATCTTGTTATATATTAGTGATTTTTAAAATCTGGGTTTGGATGTGAAAAGGTTGATTGAGTCTGAGAAATTGCTATTAAAGAGGTTACTAATTTGCCAGATGAAAACGTTACATCTGTAATTGGTAGGTGAGAATGAAATGTGCAACTTAGGCAGTTTCTACGCCTGGATCTGATTGGAGGGACTCTTAGTGACAGTTTGCTAAGTATATCGTGTTACTTTGCTATGTTTAACCCTATAACGGGCATAAGGTTTTCGCATGAAATATTGAAGTCAAAAATTATTTAATTAGGTATATATTTAAAGTACATAATTCAGAAAAAGAAAAATTACTATACATTTTGGTACCATGTCAATAATTAGTGCGGATATGTAAAAAATAAGAAGAAAATCAAAATAAATATAAAATAACCTGGTTTATTTGTAACCAGCTAAGGTAGAAATAAAAATGGGGGGAAGAATATTCCCTCTGCCTTAGAAAGGGTTAAGTTTGTTTGTTGATTGTTGTGTAACCAAAATAATAAGAAGTAAATATTTTGTAACAAATAAATGGTAATTGCATTAAAATTGTACATTTTTACTGTGTAGCAAACTGTCCTCAGTGATGGAGGGGGAAGTTGTGAAATGGCTAGAAGGCCCTTAAGCTGGCTTTGCACCCCGGTTCTAGATTAAGCTAGAGACAACCCTGTCAAGGATCAAGCTATGCTGGTGTGTCTTAGCAACCCAAAATAATACAAGTCTAAGAAAGGAAGTTATTATATCGTATAATAACTTATTACATTTGCTTCACCTCTACCAATGATTCAAAACCATTTCAAGGTCAAATTAACATGAATTTGTTTAGAAATACGTCACATTGACCTTGATAATGTTGAATGTATAACCAATTATTTTATGTACGTTTGAAGGTATGATGAATGACTTAAGTCACTTACCTTTGTGAAATCAAGTGGAACTATGGGTTTTTCAGTAGTGCTGGTCAGGCTGTGGCTGCTTCCGTTCAGAGTTTCAGCTAGTTCTTCGGTCTTGGCACTCATGTCGTCATCAGTGCCGTCTCCGTACCGGTATCTCTTGCGGGACATTATGATATCGCATGCCAGTCTTTAAATTCTTGCACTGTTTTGGGGTTACCGCGAGAACAATGGACAATGTGAGTTGAATATCTTGTGAATTTTGATACTTCCCAAGAAAGGAAAGTAGCACTTAACAAACGCTTTGAAAATTAGTTTTGGATTGTAAAAAACTTATAATTCTTAACAATTTTCCGGATTTAACACGCTAATAAATAAAAAGCACTTCTCTGTGCTTGCTTGTACATTTGACAATTGAATTGAGAATTGACAGATTGACAGCAGGGTTGCCAGGTATTAGCTAAGGGTATGTTTCGTAACGTGTGATTATCACTCGGAGCGATGCGAATTTTACCCTGCATCGTTCAAAAATCGACCCGAGTGAAACCGAGGGTAAACGAACTGTTACCTGACAGTTGCGCTAAGTGTTTAGAAACGCTTTCGGGAAATGTGAATATCGCACTGACAAGTGCGATTTCTAACTCTGTTTGGGTACCGTTAAAATTCGCCTGACAGTTGTCATTTCGGAGTTTTCTCGGGATTCGGACAATTTTTGAAAATAGAATTCAACATTTCCGTACGAATACGGGAAAATGTTTCGAAACTGCTTCGACAGGATTATGGCTTGCAAATGCAAAGGTTGCAATGCCATCCATATTAAAAGCAATAGGTATTTAGGTACTTTACTTAATTTATTTATTTTGATTTGAGGTTATGTATTTACTTGACGTGTGTCACTCCAGACCGTTTCAAAACGCTTTTCTCACAGGAATCACTCGCAAGCGTTTCAAAACCAGATCTTTCATTCTCTTTCTAGTATATAGCTTTGTCTCTTTCTTAAAAACGAGTGAAATTTCGCACGAAGATCACACGTTTTGAAACGTAGCCTAACTCAATAAGCCTAATTTTGACTACCGAGTAGCCTAAAACGCCTAATTATTTAGAATAACAACCTTCCGCTAGAATAACAACCTTCTTTTGTCTTTTTACTTCTCACCATTCTGAGTTTATGTCCGATTCCTTCGCCGTTACGGCTCTGTCCGTCTATGGAATGATCTTGCTTTTGAAATAAGAAATGCTCCTTCTCGTAACTCATTCAAACAATCGTTACACAAACATTTTCGACGAAAATTGTGTCGATTCGGTGTAATACGTTTTAAATTATTTGATAGGACTAACCTTATTTTAAGCATTGTCTTTTTCCTTCTTTATCGAAAAGACAAGGACAGAATGCTTAAATTAGATTCAATCTTGTCAAATAATTAAGTTAAGATGTGCTACACCGAATCGACATCATTATCAACCATTATAGAAATTTGTAAATTTATATTTAAGCATGTATGCCGTTTGCACGCCTATATTTTTATCAATAAAATGAGACAAAAGGCGGGCTTTGTATTTCACATTGCGTTCATGTATTTCTTCAATCACTGTTGGTACTTCAAGGTATTCATGAATTTCCATGGACTTTGTGAACCAGGGAGCGTTTACAATTTTCTTGAGGATGGCATTTTGGCATCTTTGCATGATCTCAATATTTGATTTACTTGCAGTGCCCCACAACTCGATCCCATAGGTCCACACAGGCTTTAGAACTGCTTTGTAAATGAGGAGTTTGTTTTCGAGGGAAAGTCTCGACCTCGGGCTGAAGAGCCATTCTAAGTTTCGTATCCTGTGGTTCAACTCATTTCTTTTCTGTTGGATATGGTGTCTCCAATTCTGTGCTCTATCAAGATGCATTCCTAGATATTTAACAGTGTTTGTGTGTGGGAGAGTCTCGTCACCCAGTTTTGCTTCTGGGCAGTTGCCTCTGCGAAGAGTAAATGTTATGTGCATTGATTTTGTAGCACTTGCTTTTATGCTCCATTGTCTAAACCAACTGTTAATTTTATTAAGGTGAGTCTGTAGCTGGGCTGATGCTTGCTCTGGATTGGTGCTGCTGTGTCATCTGCATATGTTGCCGTGAGTACATCATCAGACTCAGTTGCATCTGCAGTATACAGACTGTACAGTTTTGGTCCGAGAATTGATCCCTGCGGTACAACAGCCTTGATGTCATATAAATTGGAATAGCTGTCATCAAACTTCACTCTAAATCTGCGGTTTTCAAGATAGGACCTGAGTAGTACATAGTAAGTGTGAGGCTCAGATAAAGAACCAGTGAGGTAATGTTTGTTTTATCTTGTAAACTGCTGCCGTTAATTCGAGAGAATGATGACAGATGGAGTGTGGCGATATCTCGAAAAAATACTACAAGTCAACAAGAGCTTCTTCACGACAAAAATAAGTAAAGGCACGTTAACAAATATCAACGGTACAACAAATGGGACGAAATAAATCCAAATCATGATTATTTAAACTTTTTTTATAAATAAAAACCCTGGAATAGAATATATATACGATCTTATTATTTGGTAAGGTATATCAGTTTTATAATACGACAACACTGCCTTACACCGCAGATATTATAAACCTTTTTCTGAAATGTCGATTCAAAAAGTTGAGGATTCATACTGCAGGCATTATGATTGCTGATTTGACAGAAATAACTTGACACATTTTATTGATTAAACAAATAACTTCATTTGGCTTCTATCTTTGTATAATAATAAAATAAATAAATAAAATGACAACCTCTATATAACGTTCTTAAATTCAAGTGAACACAGTATCGCTAATAGACAACTTTTCGCCAAAAATAGTATTTTTTGCGCTTTTTTTTAACTTTTACGTAGAAATTGAGTCAGCTGATTCATTAAGTTTTTTACTAGGAAGTGGAAAATATATACGACAAAAATACTTTTTATTAACAAATGGGACCTTTTAACGATATACAATCTACCCTAAAATAATCATGATAAATATAAAATATTGAAATGCAAAACAGTAAAATGAAGGTTTTATCCCCTGACATTTGCAAACGTCACCATTCTCTCGAATGAACGGCCGGAGTTTAGACAAGTCCTTCGTGCCATACTTTGTCGAAGGCTTGTTGTACGTCGAGAAACACAGATGGCAGTATTCCTTTTCAAGGGGTTTTCCTGACGGGTTGACTGGGGAAAATGCTTTAGCCTTAAGTCCACCCATTGCACATATATAATTTGTGCAATAAAAAATCAAATAATAATAAAAAAGTGAGGTTATAATTTTCGAAAAACATCATATTTCAAAAACTATTCATTTCCTAAATAATAATATGCCTAGGCAGATTGCAATATGCCGATTTCTATGATATGCCAACGACGTCGGAACTAACACAATCTGACATTTTTTGGTAAAATAAATGATGGGCTTGTAAAGTATTCTTGTAGACTTTTATTTTGTTTTTGGTTAAAAATCTCGCGTTTCACGTGCCTAGTTTAATTAAGCAGTTAACTCCATTTTTAACCTTTTCGCTTTGCCGTAGTCATGTAAAAATTCATTCTAGTATCGATGAACGCGCCATATCTGGCGGCGACTTTATTAAAAGCGAAGCTAGTGACCGAGGACCTTGTTTGAAATGAAAACGAAAACTGTTCGACTAGTTAGTGTTCCTAAATATTCACAAATCTGCCATTCGTCAACATGACAGTGAAAATTTGATAATCAAATCTGCCTATGGCAGGAATCTGTCAGAAATGGTCACACTACCGAGGCGCTCAAAAATCAAACACTGGGCCATAGAGTAATTGAATAACTGGGCTACGTTAATTTGATCGTCGGACGACGCCTGCCTAACATGCCATCTAGCCCGGCACTCCCAAAAAGATTCGGTCGATCGTTTATCGTTCGAGCATACGTCCATCTCTGACACACGCATACAGAGCGTGATAGAGATGGATATATGACCGAACGACATTCGATCGAATTTTGTCACTTCGTAGTAGGCCCTCTGATTCTGTTGTGGACGTCATCGTCGACGATGGAAAATTAAAGGCGTTGCCCTCCATACATTTTACATCCTCCCTCAAAGTACCCTGTCTATTAAACAGTGACGGTAAAAAATATCATGCCATGCCGTTACCGTGCCAAATTATTATCATTGAATGTCGGTGAGCGCAATGGGCATGTAAAAACGGATTTTTGGTGCTTTCCATTATACGGCGGCGGGCGAGATGCGCTAATGAAGGATTTTCAAACAGTTCAATTAAAAAAAAACCTTGGTTCTAAATTACTCGACAGATGGCGTTGACGAGACGTAGTGTACATGAGTGTTGCCAATGGGCGCTTTTATAATTTTGCTCGGTAAAAGGGCACGGCACGTTATTTTTTACCGGCACGTTTTAACTGGGTTTCATGTTGTCGTGACGATACGTTTTATGTTTGTGTAAATTTTAAGATAAAAATAATTTGTTAATTACGACCTCCATAAAATATTCAAAATTTAATTATTTTTTACATATATTTCGTTTTTTTATTACATATAAAACTTGGAACCATTGAGGGATTTTCTGACGGAAAAAAAAAGTTTGGAATATGTCAATAGATGGCGTTGACGAGACATGTTTTTGATTAGCTGTTGGAAAATCCCTCACTGGTTCCAAATTTTAATTTTCACCAGCTTGCTACCACTTTGCGGGCCAAAGTACTAACTTTAAAGACAACTGAAGGTGTAATAAGTATAATAAACTTATAGGTTTACTATATCATTTATTGCACGGAATAACATCTTGTCAGTCTAAACTCTTGATGATGGTGTAAAACCGAAAACGGTCGGGTTAAATGAGCTAATAAACTGTGAAACGAATCCAAGTGTGTATGTTTCTCATGTTATAATCTAATTTTGTCATATGGTCCTCTAAAAAGGCAGCTTTGGATGAATCATATTATGATTCCGTTCTAATGCCGTCTCTTTTGCACTCGTGAAAAAACTCTTTTTGACTCCATCCTAATTTCAAATCATTTTATGATTCACCCAAGTCGGCCTTTTTAGATCCCATGATCTCCGAAACTGAAAATCACTGTAAAACCACACCTATGAATAAATATTAATATTAAATTATAGGTCCCCGCAATAAATAATGCACATCGTATCGTAGCGTCATCTCTGTCGCACGAAGCACTAACAGTCCGGTGACAGAGACGGTCCTCTACGAAGCAAAACATAGCCGATGTGTATTATTTACTCCCGACATACACATGGCGGGTGTGTTGGGAACTACTATTATGTTAATACAATACAGTAATAAAGCCGATTCTGAAGGCTTTAATTTTAGTTTGTGCCGTCAAAACTTAAATTTTGCCAAAGTAATTTAGCTTCTGTTCCTAAACTTTTAAGAACTATTTCGCAATGAACAAAATTTAGTTTTGACAGCACTAAAACTAAAATTAAAGCCTTCAAAATCGGCTTTACTGTCTCGCTAATCCGCCGCTCGATTAACCGACAACTACTATATTCCGCCGTTTATTGCGAGTCGAAATAATGTCTTATCAGACTCTGTAATCCGCCGTCTATGCGTATGACAAAAACAGTTCTATACTATTTGTTGTTACTGTATTTAATTATAATCCGCCGTCTTCAGTAATCCGCCGATAGTTGGGATTTTGTGATTGCGGATTAACCTAGAATTTATTTTAATTCCCCGATTCCATACACATGATGGCAACATTTGCAGTAAGCAAGGAAGAGAGAAACAACTTTCCATTTACGTAAATGTCATAACTTTTATTTTAGTTAAAACAAAGAATGTGTATACATAATATCATATATATGTATTTAATGAATAAAAATTATTTCTTATAAACAGACCTGCCGTCTAGAAGACGTTACATAACAGCATTCTTTGCGAGACAGCCACCGAAATCCTATATCGTAGCTGAAATATGGCCCAACTTTACAAATAAGCATCGCTTAGAAAAGTTGCAGTGAAAAAAAAACATCAAAAAGTTTCGAAGTTACAACCAATAAGGTTGCGGGAGCTACATTTCGGATGAAGCAAGAAATTAATTCGATCAGTATAAAAATATATCACAGTAATTTAATTACACCAAAACGGATGTTCTCGCTTAGCGTGAGATCGAAGAAAGAAATCCTTACAAAAGGAAAGAGAAGTTCAGTTACGACAATTTTATTCACTGGAATCGGATATCAGGGAAGTTCATTAAATATTCATGACTTTACAGTACTAGTAAGTTCGTATCAGGATACAGGCGGTCACACGTTAGACACCCTACGTTCCGAATTTACTAACAAACAAGACTCTATGGTCAGCCTCGAAACTACGTCAGCGCTAATATATGACTAGGATCGAAACTACCAATATTAGCAATCTTGCAGTCAGTAATGTAAGAACGTTGGGTTAGAAGAAGCGCATAAGTCTGACAGATGGGTGCGGTGAGGGTACATAGTGATTGGCGGATGATTCAGTATAATAAATAGGTAGTGGGTTGCGGCAACTATGTGCGGAGGGCGAACTGCAGTGCCTCCTTGTGTTCAATGCTGAGCGGCATCACGCAGCTGTTGAACAATTCCACGTTAGTCTGTAAACGAAAATTGCTGCGTTAACTTTGCAGGTGAATACTTGTGTCAGTAATATTTCCAGATTTAGAGAATGAGAAATATGTATGGGGTCTGACAGGCAAAATTAGATTTTCTGTTTCAGAAGAACCTCTTAGTCTTCTTGTACGTGTTCCACTATATTTATTTTATTCATAATATTTTTCGCAATTAATTTCGTCTATTTTATGACATCATCAGGAGAAATTAAGACCATCTTGACAGAGTGGAAGTTACTCTCCTGAATGTAACGAAAGTATATTTTTTTGCACGAAGGAGGAAACTGACAGTTGGGATATGGGCTTTAAACGAACTGTGAGACTGCTTCGTGCAAAAAAATATTATGTATATTTCTCCACCCTAAAAAGTATATGATTTCACAAAATAAGACGTATGGATTGCTGTGGCCATCACTATGGTACGGAAAAAAGGTAATGACCTGAGAGATCTGCTTGAGCAGCGCCACCATTTGCGCGAAGACGGGATCCTCAGTAGGCACAGCGTCCTTCAGGAAGGCTTCGGCGAGGGTAGCTATGATGTGCGCGGGCGCTTCTGGCGTGGCCAGCACAGGGTGCCCGCTGGCGGCCAGCTCGCACAGTAGTGAGTAAACGTGCGGCGCTTCCTCGCTGTCCTCCGTCACCGGCAGCCATGTTAGCCTGCACGAATGTTAAGAGATTCTTTATGCACCTTGACATTGTAACTTAAGTTGTTATAGGTCCATCGCATAACGAAAGAGATAAACATATCTGATAAAGAGCGTGGAAAAAGATTGGATAACGGTGTGCGTTACGCCTTTGTCGCTTTTCAGTATTTAGGCTTACAGATAATTAGTACCTCATCTCGTGTAATTGTGCCTGAAATTTAAAATTAGTGTCTCCAGCCGATCCAAAGATATTCACGAAAAACAGATTCCCCTGGAGTAACGTTACCGCAGCAGCATGTTTTTTTACCGGTGGTCGTAGTTAAATACAAACTAGCTACTTATATAGATTGTGCCGAAAAAATAAATTAGTACCTCTTGAGGTTTCAGAGTTATACAAGATGCCGCTGGGGTAATGTTTAGAGAATTGCTGTATCTCTTAAACGGCATGACAGGCAACTACGATTTGTTTACTAAGGTGAGTCGTAATTAGTTCCTAATTGGTGCAATGTATTTTTTTTTTCTATAATCTACAACGTTGGTTTTTCTTTTCTTTTCAAAAACCCTAATATCAATCCTTGCGTTTCAATGAGAAAACCTAGAAATTTTGCAATTATAGCAATTATGATATCAAGAGGCACTGTTTTTTGGACACAAAGTCGTAAGCTATGTATGTAGCTAGTTTCTATTTTGCTACGACCATCGGTAAAAAAACATGCCGCTGGGGTAACGTTACTCCAGCGGAATCTGTTTTTCGTGAATATCTTTGGGTCGGCTGGAGACACTAATTTTAAATTTCGGGCAGAATTACACGAGATGAGGTACTCTTTCTGTAATTTATTTATTACATCTGTAAAGCCAAATCCTGAAAAGCGATAACATGCCGCTGGCGTAACGCACACTGGATATTGCTGTTTTTTTAAACTAATAAACACTCTCCCATGTTTTAGATAATAGGTTTATATGTTTAAAACAGTCAATATTGTTATTTTACTTTATTCGTTTACAACTGTTTAGAACTGAAAAAAATTAAAAGGCCTAAAACAGGCCCGGACCCGATGTCAATCTAGATGTGTTGTGTTGACCGTGGCTAAAGGTTGACGCCCTCTTTTTTGTGTTTGTGTCAGTGAAATAGGTGGTAGGCAACGTGGAGACATCTGAACACGAACAATTAGAGTAATACGTCACATCTCCTGATATCTGTGGAAATACCCTACTATGGTACTATATGCCCCTACAAGTAAATCGGTAAGCAATAAAAAATAAAATATTCTTGTTTCTTTTGTTGTCCAACACTTTCATTGTATGTGAGTGGTCACGCGAAAAGGGACCTGAAGGGATACAATTATCCAGAGAAAAACTAATTTTAAAACTTATTTCTGAAAGCTCTAATTTGCCAAATTCTTTCAGGTCCCTTTTCGCGTGACCACTCACATATACTTAACCAGTAGATTAAAATTATAATAGAGTATTTAATGAGCATGTTATGGAAACTAGTCGTAAAACAATCATATAAAATTAAACATAGACCAATCTTCCCATGACACAACAACAATAATAATAACAACACCAACACCAACAAAAACAATGTATTTATTTATTTAAAGATTCACATGTTTGGATTGTTATTACATATTTATCTAGATACAAAATAAATAATTATGGATGTTTGTATCTTTACATACCTAAGATTTATTAAAGTAGCAAGTACGCAATTTGTGACCTTCAGACTTAAAAGAGACTTGTGTATGATGGCTTATTATTAAATCTTCCGCGAGCGTCGCCTAGCTAAGAGAACGTACAAAAATGACAAACAAAAAAAGGAACCACCACCACACAAAAGACAAGACCACAAGAACGAAGAAAAAGGTACCTAATTTGAAAGCCCCGCCAACCCACCATCCGCTTGCAACACCATTGCATTAAGAGGGGAAAGCTAGCCCGCACAGCTCTCCCAGAACGTACCTATAGATGAAATGTTATCACATCTCCTTATTTTCATATTTCATTTCAGTCCATATTTGACCGTATTGCAATTTGCAAGGGCAGATTTCGGCTGATTTTCTACGGAAATAATTGATTTTTCTACTTTAAGATTACCAGGGTCGCCCCCAGGAGCCGTATTTTTGAATCGTTCGAATTCAGTTTACGTGCGAAAATATATACCTGTCTCATCTTGCAAATGACAAGTTCTGATGTGCTACGTGAGATGGGTATATACTTTCGCACGTGAATTGAAAACAAACGATTCAAAAATACGGCTCCTGATCACAATTCAGATTAATAATAAAATAAATTAGGACATCCCCGCGCCAAAAAGGGCGTAACTCCATATCCAATTATTATAATTAGTATTCATAATTTTTATTCTGTTTTTCAAAATAAGCATGATGTATTAGTATACATTCATTATCATAGTCATGTGAAGAAAGTTGTGGACCAAATCTACAGCCTGTAGAATGTACCAAATAAAAGCCAGAAAAAACATAGCATAAGTAAAAATAAAGTAGGTACACCCACCGACAAACATAGACTCGAGATATTCATGATATATACATAACGTTAAATACATTTTTATTTTATGATGGTAAATGACGATAATCGGCTCCGACCAACACCTTCTATATATCAGGCCTTACAACTGAAATGACTTTTAGTAATGACGTCATCACTAGTGGTACATGCGATTTTACTATAGGATTTTCAACAACAAATTTCTCATTCCCATTTTATTTTTAAGCACCGTATTTATTAATAAGAATTTAAGAAACTTATTACTTTAGAATTGTTTACATATTTATGTATTATTTTTATAGTTCTTACTTTTTTTTGTATTAATTTTTAATTAAATTAAAAAAAAGTTGTGAAATTGCTTTCTATTTTTCATCCGGTCTGAATGGTCAAATAAAATGAAATCAATAAATCTTCCAAACTCCCCTAAAGAAATGTCTTCCTTGTACCACTAGTGATGACGTCACATTTGAGTTGTCAGGCCTGTACAGAATGTACACTGACAGCAGTGGCGTGCACAGAACTTTTTTCCGGAAAAGCAATCAGAAGGTCAATACGACAATAAAAAAAATATGTTTTTTTTTATAACACTTTGAAAAAACAAAGTTTGTATGACGCCAGGGTAGGCACTGCCTTTACTAGAGTGAATATTTTCATACAAATTTTTTTTTTTTTAATGTGTTATTTAAATTTTTTTATATTTTTTTTATTGTCGTACTTGACCTTCTGATTGCTTTTCCGGAAAAAAGTTCTGTGCACGCCACTGACTGACAGTAGGTGTTGCTCCGACCGTTTTCGGTCATGGCGACCAGTTCGACTCCTAGTCGGTACGACGCTGGTGCGTTCGAAGATGGCTAACGTCAGTGCGCGTGCGAGTTCATGTCCATCGGGGCCAGATGCGACACGCGGGGGCAGCTCGCACCGCCTCCACCTACCTCGCCGCATTAGTGTTGTCCTTGATGGTTGTGACGTGCGCTTATCGATACCGAAAATTAGTCGCTATTGGTATCGATAACACGCAACGCAAATTAACTTATTTGACAGGACTAACCTTATTTTGAGCGTTCTGTCTTTGTCTTTTCGTACAGTAAGAAAAAGGCAGAACGCTCAAATTAAGTTTAGTCCTGTCAAATAAGTTAAGTCGTGTTACTCCGAATCGCCACATTTGTGTTATTTTATCGTGAATAAACCATGACTACTCCGCTTCCAGAAAGTTCAGGTAGAAAAATACCTTTTATAATACATAAGCAAGCACGTGAAATGGCGAGAAATGTCCTACAGATGTGTATCGAAGAGATAAAAAGAATAAATTCGCTTTTCCCGTTAAAAATGCTTCAGATCGAGCGGCCCGTTACACTGGACTTACTAAAAGAACATTGTCTAGATTTCAAACAGAAGCAATAAACAAAAAATGGACTTCTTCATGCGCCTTCTAAAAAAGGGAAATCGTGTAATAAAATGGGGAATTTAAATGTAGATGATTTCGATAGAAGTGTAATACACAGACGTATAGAAGAATTTTATTTGACAGTAAAAATTGTTCCCACTTGTCCTAAACTTCTGGCGGCTATTCGGGAAAAAACAGATTGTCCCTGCCCTGGGGGACTACAAGTTTACGAAAACTATAATCGACATTATCATAATTGATTAGGTCACAACACTACCGCATTCCTCAGGATGGACATGAACTCGCGCGCGTACTGTAGCAGGAGCCGTATTTTTGAATCGTTCGTTTTCAATTCACGTGCGAAAGTATATACCCATCTCACGAAGCACATCAGAACTTGTCATTTGCAAGATGAGACAGGTATACATTTTCGCATGTGAATTGAATACGAACGATTCAAAAATACGGCTCCTGATCTTCCTAGTAATGAATAGTGGATCAGTACTTACCAATGCCTAATAATTTCGTCCCTGTTGATCTGCGAGTGGTTGTATTTAATGATCTTGGTGACCGCCGAGATGGCGTTTTCTGTCGCGTTCACTTTCTCCACGCAGCGGGCGTCTGGCTCGCTGATGATGGCTGCCAGCAGGGGCATGGCCTGTGTGGTGACGTTATCGTTAAATCAAATTTGCCAAAATCTAAATTTCTTAATTATGAATCAGACCACTAAACCATTAGATGTCGTAAGAAGGGCAAACCTTTTTCGCCAACACATCGGTGCAATTTCACTATTATACAAATGTCATTACCACTGATCGGATATTCGGATTGATATACAGGTGCTTGGTAATTCGACCTATTCCTTTAAAGGGGTTGTACTAGGGATCATTTCCAACAAATAATGCCTATCAACTAGGGGTCGAAAATGATATTTTTTTTCAAGTAAATCACGTCGATATTCCAAAAATTACAGAATAAAAAGGTTTTCTTTCCACTTAAGACCTTTTAATTCTGAGATTATGGAAATTCAGGGCACGTATTTTTTTAATAAAGATCACTCATCTATCAATGATCAGAAATATAATAAATAAGTGCTGAGAGAGGAATAGTTATTTTTAAATTATTTATTCTTGGATATTAGTCTGAAAGTTTGAAAAATAATATAAAAACCTTCGTATATAGGACTTAATTCGATGGAAATGATCTCTAGTATAAAGATTATATCCCCTTTCAAGGAATAGGTCGGATTACCAAGCAACCTGTACACCTGGAAAAACTGAGAAAGTTTGTAAGATGTGTAAAGGCTAAGTGGACTGTGGTATGAATACATAGTGACAATATATCTGATATAGTTTACCTGCGCGCACGCCTGTGCGAACTGGTCTCCCCCGAACTGCGCGAGCACACCAGTGCCGTACGAGGCGGCTTGTCTCACTTCTGGTTCCGGATCGCGAAGACCGTTCAGCATTGCTTCCAGGAATATGTCCTTGTACTTCACGCACGCCGGTCCTTTAGACAGAAAACCAGACTACAGATCTGTCGAATAAATGCAAAGATTGCGTGCGACCAACACACTAGATTCCAGTTTAAATTTCTTCTAATTAATCGTATATTCCACTTTTTATAAATCGTTTATTTAAATTAGTATACATTTAGTAAGAGGGCATTTTGTATACTGTCGCAAAGTTAATGAAGAGGAGGTAACAGTGGTTGGTACCATTCAATCAATGAAAACATATAGTTTATGTACACTTGGACAAAATATGTACAGGATTATTTATAAAAAAAAAACGGCCAAGCGCGAGTCAGACTTGCGTGCTGTGGATAATAAATTTCATTTTGTATTTTTCTTTTCGTGAATTACTCAATCGCTTTATTTTTCCTGTAATCTTTACGTCAACACATATTACCATGATTTATTTTCATATTTTTCGGTCCACCAGTTTTGGAGATAAGGGGGGGGGGGGGGTGAGGGCATAATTTTTTTATGTTTTTTCAAGGATTTCTCGAAATAGGTGCAATTAAATATAACCAAACTATATATTTTACAATCAGCTTTTTAATACCTACAATTTGAAACCCATATTGTATTTATATACTTATTGTTTTTTTTATTTATTTAACTTTTTTTTATATTTCTCAATTGTGCTCAATTTTTTTTTAAATAGCTATAGTTTTCCTGTAATTGACCAGTTATGATCTATAATCGTTTTTTTTTCTTCATATTTTTCGGTCTACCAGTTTCGGAGATAAGGGCTTACAAATTTTTCTGGTTTTTTAAAAAGATTTCTCGAAACCTGTGACAGTAAATACAGTAAAAGTATATATTTTTACTTTTTAATATCTACAAATACCCATATTGTATTTATAGGATAATATTTTTTATTTTTCTTACTTGTTTTGGAAATATTTTGAACAAATTCAAATCAATTTTTTTCAAATCTTTATCTTTAACGGTGCGTAAGTTATGAGGCTGTGAAATACGGACGGACGGACGGACGGACAACGGAGTTTCACCATAAAGGTTACTTTTGTACCTTTAAGGTACTACGGAACCCTAAAAAGGGTTGAAACACGGTTGCAGCTTATTGAAACCCGATCGATTCCTAATGTTGAGTGTGCAAAGGCGTCGACTAACCTCCGAACTCGATGACGTCATCGAAGATGCAGATGGCCCACTGCCGGTCGGCGTACGGCCGTCCCGGAGCGAGTAACTGTACGAGGTGCGGCAGTAACGAGTCTAGATGTGGGTAGAACGCCTCTCTGTACGCGGACATTAGGGCGTGTAGTACGTCGGCGACGCGGGACAGACCGTATACGTCCTCGTTGTCTTCGTCGGCTAGCTGTTCTTCTACCACCTGGAACAATTATGTTGATTAAGGCCCACTTGCAGCATGATCGAGAAAAAATTCTTAACCCTCGGGTTAAGTAACCCAAGGAAAGAGTTAACTAACCCGATATTTCATTAATCCTATTGCATCATGATAATATCGAAGCGGGTTAGTAATCCCGATCTAAGCGATTGTTTGACTTTTCTTTTGAAACTTATTTAGAATGTTACCATAGAGTAATTAGTTGCAACCAATGAGGTATAGTATCTATATAATGTCATTGGAAACAACACAATTAAATGGATTAAAAAAAAACCCATTCTTTTTTTTGGTATCGCCTTAAGCGGATTATAGTATTTGCCAAATAATTGATTAGTGAACCTCATCATAATCCTCATCGGTCCGCTTCTCCCGGCGCTCGGTGGCGCGCTCGAAGTGCTCTTGAAGCAGCTTGTTGAGGATGCGCAAGACCTCGGCCATCGTCTCGTCGGTCAGGCAGCCGTTGCCGAGGAGCTCTATGCACTGGACAATACAACAGAACAGGTTAGCGCTTGCATAAAATTGCCAAGCTGAAAAGGTTATTAGAGGTTGACGAGCTGGTAAGGAAAAGAAGAAAATATTAGGCGACGACATCACTGTTTATAAAAAACCGGCCAAGTGCAAGTCGAACTCGCGCACGAAGGGTTCCGTACCATTATCTATAAAAACGGCAAAAAAAAAAACATGTCTGTTGTATGGGAGCCCTTTTAAATATTTATTTGATTCTGTGTTTTAGTATTTGTTGTTATAGCGCAACAGAAATACATGATCTGTGAAAATTTCCTATCACGGTTCATGAGATACAGCGCGGTGACAGACGGACAGCGGAGTTTTAGAAATAGGATCCCGTTGGTTACCCTTTGGGTACGGAAACCACCTAAAAATGTACTTTTGAGTGTGTGAGTCACTGACCTCCAATACTAATAGAGCGTGGAGGTCAGTGGTGTGAGTATGAAGAGGATGCGAGATAAAGCGACATAATGGTGTCGATTCGGTGTAACACGACTTAAGAGGCTATACAAATTTTATTTTTGTCACTGTCACTCCAAGCGAAAAATCGCGCAGTGCGACAGGGGCGGATTCAGGGCAAAAGGGAAAAAAGTTGGTTTTATATTTTTATTAAAAAAAGTAAAATAGCTAGCAAAATTTCAAATATCAAATAAGTTTCAGTTCTGTATATAGTTCATATTCCTCAAACGAGGAGAAAAAGTGTGCTTGAAGACCTCATTTAAACAATAATTTCTATCGAGGAAAATCTATCCAAACACGTTTCCCAATTTCAAAACCCTAGATTATATAGTCAAATTCATGTACCAGAAATTTATTAAAATTTTCCGTGTATTTCATGAAATACACAGAAAACGCCGCCGTAACAGGTTTTAAACGGTGGTAGGCTTTGGCTGTGGCTTGTCAAGACGAAACTAATTACCGTGAGTGGTTACAAGCAGTTGCGTAGTATCAGTCATGCGTCCGTTACCGACTTCCGTAGATTTTACGAAGTCCCTGGACATTGCACCTGCTTTTACTCTCCAACATTCTGAACAAGAGCTCTTCATTCCTGGCCTCTTCGACGCTTTCTATCGGGCGCGGCAATCGACAAGCGTATTGTGCATTAAAAAAAATTTAGTACTTACAATGGGCCATTCGTACAATCGTACCCCTATTAAAAATGTGTTTGTTGGTTTGTCCTTCTTTCACGCAACAACAGATCAACGGATCGACGTGATTTTTTGCCGGAAAATTGTATAGGCTACTTTTTATCCCGGAAAATGCAAAAATTAAATCAGCGCGGGCGAAAGCTAGTATAAAATAACGCCGTTTACCTTAGCAAGACTGTTGAGAAGCTCAACCTGCACTTCAGGCTCGGGCTCCGCGTCGATAGCCTTCAGCAGTTCAGGCAGGATGTACGCCCACATGCCCTGGATGTACTGCGGGCCGCGGATCCTGGCGCACTCCAGCAGGTACGGCAACGACTCCGCGGCCGCGGTCCTCACTCCGTCGTGGAAGTAGAACTTGAGCATCGGCACCATTAGCTTCACCACGTCTTCTGCGTACTCTGCGAACGCTTCCTTGAGCTCGCGAGCGTAGCAGACCAGCATGTCGCAAGCGGACGCTTTGTCTTCAAGGCCTGGGGTTATATTTAAGGTTTGTAATCATTCAAAAATTATTGAATTTTTCAATTTATCTTAAAACATATTAAATTTATTGAAAAAGGCGTTACTTTGCGGAAGTCCATCATAAATTTGTGGATATATTAATAATTTGCAATATTCCGCTAAACACTCTTACCATGCTATGCATATGAATGTCATTTGCTGTCGAGTGGTCGGGCGGACTACACATCCCGAGGATGCCTCGTTTAGAGGCGAAACACGTGTCGATAAGTTTTCACGCTTGTTATTTAAGATTGCTTTATTTTGTGCTCGTACTGCTTGCTTTGCTTGTGCATGTTTTATGCGGGAGGGCGGGCGGTGCTTGAGTCTGCATTTTGAATAGCATGGTAAGAGTGTTTAGCGGAATATTGCAAATTATTAATATATCCACAAATTTAAAACATATTATAAAACAAATCCGCTTCCCTCTGTCTGTCGCTATGTATGCTTAGAGTTTTAAAACTACGCAACGGATTTTGATGCGTTTTTTTTAATAGATAGAGTGACTCAAGAGGTTTATATGTATAATACATGCCCGTGCGAAGCCGGGGCGGGTCGCTATTCATAAAATAAGAAGCAAATTTTGCATTTAATCTCGACTCGTGATGAGATCCACGCAAGACCATCTGCGGCCATACCATATAATTATGTAAATGGGCTTTTGACAATTGGGCTTTTATCAACATAAGAAACCGTTTCAGAGAAGATGAGAAAGGATTATTTAAATATTGCAGAGTAATTGATGTATTCAATAAGATTAAACTAGCTGTTGTGTGTGAAGAATATAATAATGTCAACTGTCTTCAAAAGAGAACGCGGCCGCAACATTTTCGTAACCTTTCTTATCTACCTCCTTATGTTCTGCCCAAATGCAACAATATTTATGGAAAGCGCACTTGGAACTACATGCTACCTGAAATGTTAAATAGTATACCAGGTAAAGTGTTGCAAGACATAGATGTCAAACCTAAAAAAGTAAGAAAAATCATGAAGAGACATCTATTGTCTTGAACTAATTAAATATGTCAGTAAAATATATATATATATTTTTTTAATTATTTACTTGTCTTTTTTTTGGTTATGTACTGTACCACTAAGAAGTGGCTCAGAAATCACATTTAAACCCACTAAGGGTTTACGTGATTTTCTTTTTATAAGACAAAAATATGTACAAAACATGATGTAGTCTGTGCAATCGCACTTTTAAGACCAAAATAGGCTATGTCAGCAATTGGAGGGCTCAACAGCGAAGCTCTGAGCCTTGGTCAGTCACTATGACCGAAAAACGGCCAGGAGGCATCATAATCAATAAAGTAGGTTCTGAACGCTTTAATTTTAGTTTAAGTGCTGTCGAAACTAAATTGTCTTCGTTTGAAAATAGTCCTTAATTGTTAGGGACAGAAGCCTAAATTACTTTGTAAAAATTAAGTTTTGACAGCACTAAAAGTTAAATTAAAGCTTTATTATTGATTACAACCCGGTCACATTATCTCGAGACATGGCGTCGATGACGTCACGTCGCGTCGGCGCTCAGATATAGACGCGCCGTGGCGAGCGCGGGGAGGTGAAAGGAGAACGGGCGGGTGGTTCGCATTCCAGCGAGGTCTCGAGATAATGTGACCGGGTTGTAGAGTACGATTACGATTACAGTTTATTTTAACTTGTATAACGTCATATAAAACGGATTGCCAGTTAGGGGACTTTAATAGGTTTAGACGCCTGCGGTTTCTATGAAACAACAAATTTATTAACCCGTTCAGTTTGTAGATACGTGCACGGGAAGACATTTATGTTTAAGAGGCTATGCGAATTTTATTTTTGTCACTGTCACTCCAAGCGAAAAATCGCGCACTGCGAGAGGGGCGGGAAAAATGTTGGTTTTATATTTTTATTAAAAAAACTAAAATAGCTAGCAAAATTTCAAATAATCTCTAGATATTGTTGAAACACACCTAATAAAATATGTTTGAGTCCTGTATATGGTTCCTATTCGTCAAACGAGGAGAAAAAGTGTGTCTGAAGACCTCATTTCAACAATTATTTCTATCGATGAAAATTTATCCAAACATGTTTTCCAATTTCAAAACCCTAGATTATATAGTCAAAATGCATATACCAGAAATTTATTAAAATTTTCCGTGAAATTCATGAAATACACAGAAAAGAAACACCCGTATTCTTTTCGCATATCGCCTTAAAACACACTGGGTCTAAAGGCATAGTCATAGACAACATCTTACGTGCCTTTTCCCAGAATATGTTCAGATAGAGGCAGAAATGTTACATTATAAATTGAATATTGAAAATGTCAGTGAACTGAGATCCCTGACTTTCTATGGAAGGAAGAAAGGGAGCAAATGCCACAGTTGCTCTTCCAATGTTATGGAAGTGATCAACCCATGTAAAGTTAACCACTAACGAACATTGGGAACACCTTAAAACTAGATATATTTTAGAATTCCAGACCATTTTATGACAGTGAATAAGACTTCCTATTTGATGTGTCGATTTTCCTGAAGAACTAATAAAATTAGCATCCAAAAATCAGCAACTCATCGTTTACCGAATGGTTATGATTGAATACCAAACTGTCAACTCGAAGTTTTGACAGTTTTGTGTCCAACCAATCTCAGGCATTTTCGCTCATTCGATCAACAATTTCGATAAACGATATCAAGTTGCAAATTGTCCCCGCAGATCAGCCATAGACCGTGATCTTTTATTTTAGCGATACTACAAAGAGCTTAGTATCACTAGATTAATGGATGTAGAAGAGGAGATATCGATGTATCAGGATCGTAGCAGAAGGAAATCTACCGGCCTACCTCTTTGGGAGACAGGCGTAAGTATTATGTTATGTATGATAATTTAAATAATGAACATTTTAAAGATGTTACCGGCAGTCTTGATGCCGAAGTTCTGCTGCTCGCCGAGCGTGACGAAGTGCCAGTCGAGGTCTCCCTCGATGGTCTCCAGGTCCTCGTTGTCTAATAGAGCCACCTCCGGCTTCATGGCGGCCGTGCGCATCACCGGCTCCATCACCATCGGGAGGTACTGCGCGAACTTCTGGCCTGAGGACAAATGTTACAGTAGCATTTAAATATGAGCCATTCTGACAAGGTTTGTCACAAAGTAAAAAAAGTTTTTAGGCACCCTAAATACCTATGCTGTGTAATAATATACCCGGATCGAACCGAAAGGTCAAGTCAAGTCAAGTCAAGTCAAGTATGGAATTCCTGGGGCATTTCATTCTTCCTAGGGCTCTTACAATTAATGATTCGGGTCGTTTTCGAGAATACGAACACTGACGAAGATTTCAATGCGCATTATATCTTTAGCGAATCTGTACCAAGTATAATGTTTAATTGCGCGTGACGTGACTTAGTTGCCGTGACTTGACCAATTGCTTGCTTTTCCAGCAAAAAGTTCTGTGCACGCCACTCACGCTTGGTTTTAATAAAGTTTGATGCATTTACGTCATCTATTTATATCAATGTCTATGGTCAGGACTAACACCTTTCTCTTGTTAGCTCTTATCTTGTCGGACTCTTACCCATGATCCTGCAGATCCTCGACCAGGCGGAGATGAGGAACGACGTCTGAGGGTCATCAGCCGGCAGCTGTTCACCTTCAGTGTGGGTCTTGAGTAGCAGGTCCATCACTTCGGACGCGTCGGACATGAATTTCTCCTCACCTACAGCCAGACCTGGTGGTACAAAGAAACATGAGCTAAATAAAATTATTAAGTCGCAGAGAGATTTGCTCATCCACTTTACGTTCTAATCACTGCCAAAGTATCCCTGTAGATGGCGCATCATCGATCCGGCCATGAAAATCTGGCATTTCAGTACATTATTATGGTTTTGCGTAGCTTTTTCTGGTTTTCAATTATGCCTTTGTGTGCCATACCAGTTTGCTTTAATAATTGTGATAATTTATTCCCGAAAAACCTCGTATTAAAAATGAATAACATAACAACAATGAATACAGGTGTGATAATAGGAAGTAAAAAAAAACGCGAGATATAGGAGAAAAACAGTAGCAAAACCAGAACACACACAACAAAGTTCGTATTGGCCGGACCTATGCTAGCGCCATCTATAATTAACTTTGTCTGTGAATCCCCATTGAGGTTGAATAGTCTAATAAAAAAAAAATTGAGGTCTAAGTGCGAACGTCTCGACTACTAATCTAGAGGTCGCGGGTTCAATGCCTTGCGTTTCTTCAGAAGACACGCTTAAGCTGTGGGCAGGATAACATGGAACTTCAAATTATGAAGTTTTCACTTCTGTCGGCAGTCCCCATGACTGCATATGATTTTTTAAATTGTAAAGTAAAATACGGACTGTAAATCAGAAATTTCATGATCGGCATATGCAAAAAGCAAAATATGTGTGTCAGGATCATAGGCGACGAAGATCTGTAGCGTTTTGCGTACTCAATATGTCAATACAGTAACCGGCAGTAAATAATGCACATCGGCTTCGTAGAGCGTCGTCCTTGTCACCGGACTGTTAGTGTTTCATGCGACAGAGATGGCGCTACAATACGATGTGCAAATACACTGCCGGGACCTGTAGATAATTATCGTTTAAAAAAGCCCAAAAGGTCGCACTACGTACCAATAAGGCTGACACACTCGATGGTCTTCCCCCTGAGCATCTTGAGCTCGTCAGTGGTCGCATTGGCGATGATGTACTTGAGGCAAGGCATCAGTCTGTCGTAGTAGATGAGGAAGTCCTTGCCAACCGTGTCGGCGACCGACGCGATCGTGGTCACTATCTGCTCCAGGACCAGCTTCGTGCCGCGCTCTACCAGCTGGGGAAGTTCGGGTTTGTTACTTCGGATAAAGGATACTTTTCTTACCTTTCCCTTTTGAAGTAAATATTTATAATATTATTTATACTTTAATATATTTTTATATTCAAGTTTTTTTTATTAAATTTAAGTAAAACCAATTATTATTTATTACCTATAGACATAGATTATTTAATTTTATTGCATTAAAACCGACCTGTAATAAGTGTATCTGATCTGATATACCTATATTACATAAATAAATATATTTAATTTCATTTCATAGAAGAAAATTTACTGTCATACATCAGAATCAGTTGAAATATTTATACTTTTTTCTCGTCAATTTATGGGGCGACAAACCTTACAGGCCCAGGGCGCCAAATCTTAAAGTACGTCACTGGGTTGAAATGCATGATACCTTTATTATCTGTGTACTACAACGTTAAATAAACTTTATTTATCGTTTAGTGACCTACACGTTCTAAAAGCTACAAGCATTTTCAATATCAACAATCCTAACTTTTATAGAGTTTTAAGTCATATAAAGTGATTTATCTTTTACAAAAGTATAATCTTTTTCCATTTATGTAGCAAAATTGATCTGTGTCAAATATTTGTTTGTGAACTGAGATCCCTGACTTTCTATGGAAGGAAGAAAGGGAGCAAATGCCACAGTTGCTCTTCCAATGTTATGGAAGTGATCAACCCATGTAAAGTTAACCACTAACGAACATTGGGTTATGTATGTAAATCAAATATGGACCTTACCTCTTTGAATTTAGCTGTCAAGATAGCTTCAAGCTTGCACATCAACGGGTCGAGATATTGCGTCAGGATTGGCTTTGGACAATCTTCACTGAAGTTTACCAAAGCGGCCGCCGCATGAGCCTAGAATCGGAATGAAAAATCTTAAATTTCAACATAACTAATCAATACATAACTTTAAACTCTCGCGTTTCGTACACGTAATAAACGCCGCGATCCAAATTTTGTACCTTTTTTTTTTAGATATAATAATAAATAATCAAGTTCTTGGCCTTCTTTAGCGATTTTCAAAAGGTAAATATCTTATAGTATACAACGAAATTGTAACCATATTTGAAGAGCTTATTCAGTCAGTGATATAGAACAACTTTTACTATAGAGCCAACCAAGAAATCTCAAAAAAAAAATTGCCCTTTCATACATTTTGGCGAGCGGCATTGCATTTTTCTATGAAACAGTTGATTTTTTTTCGAGATACAGGTTTTGTTCCATAGTAAAAGTTGTTCTATTGTTCTATTGACTGAATAAGCTCTTCAAATATGGTTACACCTTTCTGTTACACATTGTATAGTGTTAGTGAGGGACTGACATCCAAATGTATAAGGAACATCGGATGCTAATTTTCTCTCTAATTCCTCTCGTAAGACTCCTTGCAGCATCACAAACAGTCATGACACCAGAATATGGAACCTTACCGATCAAATGTATTAGCCAAGAATGCGCCGCCGGATGTTGCGTTTAGAAATCAATTTTAAAAACAGCGCAACAGAAGCTTATTTTCCTTAGTAACAATTCAATAAAGATGAACAGCCTTTACACTGGGAAATTTACACTAGATTGGCGTTTTTTCTCGCTAATAATAGGTATTTACCTATGAAATTGCCGAAATTTTCTTACATATTCATGAGTTCATAATTCCTGTAATTCAATAGCTATTTCCATTATTAGTTTTTTATTTGAAAGTTGATTTCAAGTTTTTACATCTACATATTAAATTTCGTTTTTATTTTCAGTTTAATTATAAAAATGTAATCTCCAAAAACAGTTCGTCCTAAATGCCCTCATTTTCATGATAAGATTAGTAATCATTTTTTACAGCTGACACTTTTCAAAAATGTAATTAAAGAATTAAATTTAAAAAAAAAATAAGAAAATACATAATTTGGATTTGTCATTCAAAAAAAAAATACAAAAATGTTAGTACTGAAAATTGAGTTTCCTTTAAATTCTCTATAGAAAACGACAATTTCTTCAGTAAAGACCTAATATTTACGAGGAATAGCTTTCCGTAACTGTTTTTGGTTGACAGATTTTAAAATAAGCGCACATATTCTTTATAAAAAGAAAACGAAGTTTTTCATTTGACCTTCAGTGACGTCACACTCACCACCACGCATTTCCATAGACATGTTTTATTTTTCTTGAACGGATCCTAAATGCTCAAGAAGCCGACCATTCAACCTTAAAATGATGACGTCACTTCCTGTATAAACCAAAATACAGGCCCCCGGCAGTAAACACATATAAAGTTTTAAAAACAATCGTTTCTTTTTTTCCCTTTATAAATGGCAGATCTAACGATGACGACGAACGACGGAATACAGTTAACTCTCCAATAGTGATGTTCCATGCCAATAGAACACCACTATTGGAGAGTTAACCACTATTGCAATAGGCAGATATAGAGCAACAGTAACTAACCTGCACGCGAGGGTTCTGATTGTCGTCGAGTACGAGCAACAAGCCGGGCACCACCTTGTCGTGGAACTTCTTCTCGAAGATCGGCGCGAAGTCGGTCGACATCTGCCCCACGGCGTTGCAGGCCGCGAAGCGCACGCGCGGATGCTGCAAACAAATACCCATGAGATTTACGTTACACTTCACAGCTTTTGTGAACGTTTTTTTTTTTCAGCCATTGTTGTAATTCAGAGGAGTTTTATTGAAAATCTTAGGGAAACTATTAACCGGGCGAATAAAAATATAATTAGCGACTTCAAGTGTCCGGAATAAATACGAAAGCGTGCGACTAAAAATACTGAGTTGGCGAATTTAAAGTATGAAATCGAACATATTTCACCAAAAGTCAAAAAATAGGTGCGACGACGAGCGAAGCGTGCTAGGTTTACATGTAAGATAAAATAAGGAGCCGAGCGAAGCGGTGCGGAGCGAGGCGACGATGTCCTTAGTTTTTACTTAAAATTAAATTGTCACTAAAATAGAAAATCGTTCGCCTCATAATTATTCAACTCAACTAAAAATTTTATTTTCAAGTCGCCGTTTTCAACATTTTTATTCGCCTACTTAGTATTTCAGTAAATATACTATTTTTGAATTTATATTCGCTCGTTTAAATACTACCCAAAATCTTATGATGCTCCATATTTTATATTTTTATTTTAAATATACACCAATAACACAACAATAAATACACTTTAAGAGAACCAAGATATATTTAGGGCCCCACTGGGCTCGGCATCCATATTGTTATTGATTCTACATATTGTTAGACGTAGTGTTGTAAGCGTTTTAGTTGTGGTATTATGTACAATACCCATAGATAATATGCTTCATACAAAATATA
The DNA here is from genome assembly GCA_934047225.1 of Ypsolopha sequella. Classification (NCBI taxonomy): domain Eukaryota; kingdom Metazoa; phylum Arthropoda; class Insecta; order Lepidoptera; family Ypsolophidae; genus Ypsolopha; species Ypsolopha sequella. Next base: position 21,909,860 of record OW203987.1, read on the forward strand.
CGAAAAATCTTTTCTCAAGTTTGCTTTACGCAATCGCAACTAGCCAGCTAAAATGAGTCAGGTGATTTAGTTTTGTATCAAATTTCAACTTTATCACAATGAGTTAAAATTGAAAACCGAAATGTGTTAATGCATGTTTGGAATGTATCTAAGCATTCAGCCCGCATCGCTTTTGACCCGCGGACGGTGAAACCAGGTATTGCTTTAACGAAGGTGACAACTAACCGGGTCAGTGAGATAGTTGAGCACGGCGGACACGACTTGGTCGAGCATCTGCTCCATCTGCTTGTGGCAGCCCTCGCCGGCCGAGGAGACCGCCATCAAGGCGGCGTGTCTCCGGCGCCAGTCCTCCGACGCCAGCATGCCCGGCACTTGCTCCACTATCAGACCCAGCATGATCTTGCCGCCGAGCCCGCAACACATGCGGTCCAACGCTGACTCTGCTACTACGTTGTTGCTGGAAGTTATTCGATGAGTTAGTAAAGGGTGCTGGTTAGGGAGTCCCTCATTTTTTTATATATTTAGTTCTAAGCGCATATCCTCTCATCTCTGATAACATATTACTTGATAGGTCCCAAAATACTTGAGAAATAACGCGAAGTTTCAACTCATTTGTTGTGCGCATTTCTACTACAATTCTCGCTCTCTCCACGAAGGGAGACTTCTGGCCGAAGTATTTCGGCGATTTCGTGCCCCACCAGTCGGGAAGAGTTAATAAATTATAATTATTATTATCATATATATATATATTTATCATATCTCAGGACTATGTAGTCCCGGACCTTTGGAAGGCATGCGTGAGGCCGGAGCCAACACGTAGAGGCCTTGTAGACAATTTTTAATCCAAATGTGATGTGACACCAACCGACGATTATCCCTATACGCACTGTAGGAGTGCACCCAAGGACAACCCCCGGTCTGTGTAGGACTATTGTAAGGAATAAAAACGAAGGAAATCAGACTATTGCGTTGAGGTGCTAGTGGACTGGATAGCTGGGACTATGGAAGGAACTATGGCGCCTGCCCGACCTATGTTAATAACACGGAAAAATGGGCAGGCGGAGACTCGCCGACTCAATTAAATGGGCCCCCAAATGGTCGCTCGCACGGAGAGACAAGGAGAAGCAACATTTGCTGAGCGGCAAACGACGATCACTTGCTCCCTGAGGGTCCAGCATCACGTGCCCACTCACCACTTACGGTTCACATCCACCCTTCGAGCATATAGCTCTTGCTACTCCACTCAGACCGGCCTCCCACGGCAAGCCAGAAGTGGGGGGATCTGTCTCTCATCATTGTTCACTCCGGCCGGCCAACAAAGGCAAGATGAAGATGAGAAACAGGACCTTTCCCCGTATTATTATAATTCACATCGACTAATCTAAGAAGATGTAGTGACTAGAATAGAAAAAGGAATGCTTCTGTGGTTTGGACATGTAGAGAGAATGAATGAAAGTAGAGTGACGAAAGAAATGTATGGTGCTCAAGTGGAAGGTAGAGCTCAACCAGGCCGTCCTAAAAGGATGTATGCTGACTAAATTGGTGACATTGAAGAAGGGAAATGTCAAAAGAACCCGGAATAGAAGAGCTTGTATGACTAGATTGATGGATGTGGCAGAGGCGAAAGAGGTGTATCAGGATCATAGCAGATGGAAATCTGTAGTCTCTGCCTACCCCTCTGGGAGACAGGCGTGAGTATGTGTACTAAATTTATTGACATTGCAGTCACAGGCGACCTCAAAAAAGTACAACGGCTCTCTGAAGTTCGTTTCGCCTGCCAAATCAGTAATAAAACAGTAGCGGCACAGATTTCAGTCACGCAACGGTAGATCATCCTGCTTAAGAGCCCGCTCCGTATTTTTCGTCCGTTTAATGCGAAGTATTTTTTAAATCTTTACCGCGATGTTTTTGTAAAAACCAAAGACGACACCAATTCACATTGACCGTTTAAATGAAGTCCTAAAATTTATTTGATTAAATTGTTTCTCTTTTGCGTATTATTTTGGTACTTGGACATTATGAAGAACTATTCGGAACGGGCTCGTAAGTACCAAAATATTTGCAAAAGAGAAATAATTCAATCAAATAATTTTAGGCATTCATTTAAACAGCCAATATGAAGTGGTGTATGTCCTTGGTGTTTTCAAAAACATCGCGATAAAGGCCAGAAAAATGTTTAACAAAATGATTTACGTCAAAACTGTCGTCGTCACGGACCGGGTTCTTAATCAATTATTCTTTAGCGCAGTTTTATAATGTAACAACTGCGTATATGAAACATCCATATAAAAATGGTACAATTTTAAAGTTCAGTTTAGCATAACACTGATTGCCTATTATTGCATAATTCGCTTGGATTAAATTATGTTAATTCGAAAACCATTTCGAGATTTCAGTTTAATAAGCCGTATTTTCGAACTTTTGGTCTAAAAAACCTCATGATGATGAATATTTTTACGAAAAAGATGCAACTTCCATTTGCCTTCGTGTGACGTCACATGAGACATTGCTGTTTAGAAATGTGTCCTTTGCTATCAAGATTAATTTAAAATAATTAGCTTTCGACTGATTTGACAGCTGGGTGACAGATGTGTAGACAGACTGAGACAGACCACTTTTTTTTATAAGAAATCGCACATCACAATCAGTATAATGTATAAAATTACCAAGTGACGTCATATCGAACAATTCTTTAAAAAATCATAAAAATGTAATGTTTAATTTTATACCAAAATAATGACAACTATGTCCTAAAATGACGTATATTGTCTGCAAAAAAAAATCTTCTAGAAATAAGCTATGGGAATCCCTATAGGTTAAAATAAAACAGCAAATTAAATACAGAAGTACAACAAAGATTTTGTACAGAAGATGTTTGGTGACATGATTTTTGTTAATTGTAAGGGAGGGACTGACATCAAAATGTATGAGGAACATTGGATGCTAATTTATCTCTCTAATTAATCTAGTAAAATTCCTCACAGCATCACAAAGTATCGTGACACTAAGTTACAGAATCTTACCCCTTTAATGTCTTATAAACGACTTACATCTAGCACATAAACGCATGCCACTTTTAAATAAATTTTATAATATCTTAAGGCGATTAGTGTTGCCAAATTAGCAGCTAGATGTTTGTCGGTACGAATATCGACAAAAACAACATTGAAATAACGTTCATATCAGCACGCAATGCATAGTGGCTGTTAAGTTTTAATTGAATGAATTGAATAATCTTATGTTATCTTTATAGCTATCAAGTTTATCTATTACTCAAAGCATAAATTAATTAAATCGACCAAGCCGGTTAAAAGCAGTAGGTATTTAAGCCAAAAAACACCATTTGATTGCAATGTTTTTTCATATAGAAGTTTTGGCGGTATGAAAAAGAAAAATGTTGCATACGCTGTGTTAGAGTTAATAATTCACATATTTTTTTTGTTACATTTTTGGTTCAGCCATAAACGAGGAGTAGACTTTAGAAAGTACCCATTTGTTTGGCAATACCAAGCCCCTTAAGTAAAAGCATGCAAAGTTCTTATCATACTTCACATTTATTTAATACATTTTAGTCAAAAGAAAAACATTCATAAGTTTTGCGTTTGATGGGAACGAGATCCTTCGCATCAACCTTAAAATGGGACACTTACTTCTCATTGTCGTCATCAGCGGCGTCATCGTGGACCGCCCAATCAGGCTCGTCGTCGAGGTCGCACATCATCTCCAGCACCAATGGGGTGAGAGTGCGGATAGCGCCGGGCACCTGTTTGCGCACCATGGCTGGTGCGGTCTCGCAGAGCGTCACCATCACCTCCAGAGCTAGCTGTCGCCAGTTGTCTTCTTGGTCGCCATCGCCTACCATCTGTTTGGGTGAATACGTTAATGGTTGAGATCAACAACCGACAATAGAACCGAGCATTACATGGAAGCGAAATTTTTTAAAAGCCATGTCAACATATACAATATTTTGGTGAACGTCAACCAACTTACTGTTAATTACTTAAATGGATAAATCATGACACTTATTTTATATTAGCACTACCTATGAAATTGCCGTTTTCTATGGAGAATTTGAAGGAAACTCAATTTTTAGTACTAACATTATTACATTCTTTTAGGAATGATATACCCAAATATATTTTTTTTGTGTATAAATGAGACAACATTAAGCTAACAGCAACATTAATTAAATTTTTGTAAAGTGTGTGCTGTAAAAAAATATTAAGAATCTTATCATGGAAACGGATGGCATTCAGGACGAACTGTTTTGGAAAATGAAATTTTAGTTATCAAACTGACAATAAAAACAAAATTTAATACGTAGATGTACAACCGTGAAATCAACTTTCAAACGAAAAACAAACAATGGAAATAGCTATTGAATTACAGAAATAATGAACTCATGAATCTGTAAGAATATTTCAGCAATTTCATAGGTAATGAATGACCTTTTATATTACAAGGATTTCTGAAAGTTTTATTCGACCCCCGCGAAAACGAATCCTGTACGGCCTGTAACCAACGTTATACAGTGTATCTAAGAATGCACATCCGAAAGGGAGTGGAACTAGAACCTACTTTATCGACAAAAATTTGTTTTTTTTTTTTTTTTTTTAGAAAAAAGTTGTTATTTTATTAGTTTACGTTTTAAATTTTTTGGTCGTCTCCAAGGACACTATGTATAAAATATGTCATAACTTTTGATCTCCCGCGAGTAATACAATGAAATAAAACTGTTATGATCCTTAAGAATAGACTACCATTACAATAAAAAAGATCCTAAAAGATTATTTCTTTAATTTTCCGTCCCTTTTTTCAGTAAATTTATTCGTAAATTTTTTCAAAATTATGTCCCAATTTCACTATACTTTTATTCCTATTTATAACTCCTTATTTCATTATCTTAATAACAAAAAAAATGCAACGTTCTGTCATAAATACAATAATTTCTACGATCGGTTAACAAAAGCATAGACTAAGTATGACAAAGGGCAACGCGCTCGCGTCCCATACAAAGATGCTCATGCGGAGCATTTTTTCAAGATTTATAAAAAGATTCAAAATAAATTTTTTTTCTTTGTTTTTGTTGATCTAGTTTCACCCCCTTTCGGTTGTGCACTCTTACGAGGGATACACTGTATATCATTATTGGCAGTATCACGTTTTGATATAAATAACATACGTTATAATTAACGGAACAAATCAATCATTGCGCTACAACAAAACATTTTTACTGGTATTTTTTACAACATTATACTGGGTGTTAAGATGAAGTTGCGGAAGACGGAAACTGGCGATAGTACTCGTCCATACGAACAACTTTTACTATGGAGCCAACCCCATAAATCGCGAAAAAAAAATCAGCTGTTCCATAGAAAAGTTACATAGCTACCCGACCACACTATACAGACTTTTTTTCTCGATTTAATTTTTTTTCTCACGGAATGTTGTTTACTTGGACGAGTACTATCGCCAGCTTTCGGCTTCGGCGACTTTATCTTAACACCCTGTATTGGTCTGATTCTAGGTGAATCTCAAATTAATTTCTCCCGGTTATCCATCCATCCTTCAGCCTGTCGTCGTCCACTGCTGGACATAGGCTTTTCTAAGATTTCGCCACTCTTTGTGGTCCTCCTGGAAGAAATGCCCGTACTTACACACGCTGGGCAGGCGGGTTGGTGAGCGCGGTGACGAAACCCTCGCATCAGTAACCAGGTTATAATATAAGTAATTGTGAACTAAAGCTTTGTATTCTTATATTTATATTTAGTTTTATTGCTTTCTCTGTCTATTTAAAACAATTATTGAGCCAAATGAGGAAATGTGTGTAAATAAAGAAATTGCCATGAAATTACAGAGATAAAATAAGATGTAATATTAACATACAAACCTTGATGCAAACTTGGAAGATGGGCTCGAGCTGTGGTCGCAGGAACTTGGGAGCTGTTTCAGCCAATTCAATGAGGACTTTCAATGCGGCGTCATCTTCGGCTTTCTCCATTGTTGCAATCACCACCTAATTTATGAAAAAATAAACTTTAGGGTGGGTTTTTTTTTGTAAGCCTTTTTTTATAGTTTTCCGAATATGGTAGGTTTGTCTTGGGGGCTACTATCAAACTCAATTCTATTAAAAGAACAGTGTTAGCGAAATCCCCTAGTTAATTTAGCACACTCTGGCAGTATCATATCTTATAGTAAAATATATACGTAAGAGTATGCAAAAAAAATAAAATGGTATAAATATTTCTGGAAAGTTTACTTTTCAGAGCTGGTAACGACTTTTCGTGGTTTACAAAGATTATGAAGGATTACTTACAAATTCCGAAATGAACATGTTTATTCTTTCTAGTCTGTTTTAATATGAGTCGGCGCTTTTTATTACGTCATAAATCCCGATAAAACTATCGTATTTTATTATTAGAAAATGAATTTTTCTTCGTTAAGGCCCTGCCCATCCGACACAACAATTATTATTAAGTGATTTTGAAATCAATTATATTGTCAGAAAGTCTATATTAGAACGCTTGCTTCTTCTTGCTTTTTTTATTCTTCTTTTAAAACCCTTAATATTGTATTATGTATGTCCTTTATCAGTAATAAATCATTCATTCATTCATTAAGTGATATTGCGAGGTTTTTCTGGATTTTCTAAAAAAAAAAAAATGAAAAATAAATAAAAATAAATGTCTTTGGTTAAGTGTAAAGAAAATTCAGGAGAAGTTTTAATTCTCTCGGTTGAACACCTTAGCTATAAACACATTTATTTGCAATTTGACGAGTTTACTTCGCGTTTTTTTTCTATCGAGCAAAGTTAACTCAATTACGTTTTCAGATCAACTTATTATAACATATATTGTTATAATATATATTATACTTGTATTTGTATGAACTGACAATATGAAGCAAACAAAACGCTCATTTTGGAATGGCAGGGCCTTAACCAAGCACATGAAATCTACCGAAGGGATTATATAGTTTTACAAAATCACCAACACATTATAACATTCATGTTTCCATGGTAACTATAAAGTTTATAGTTAGATCTACGAGTAGTAACTATAAAAATTTCGAGTTTAGACCACGGAACTCTGTCACAGTTTAATTGTCAGCGAAATGCGTCTCGTGCGTGACCATGGCAACATTTTTACCGATATATTAAAACCGATTCTGAAGACTTTAATTTTTGTTTTAGGGCTGTCAAAACTTACATTTTGCCAAAACAATTTAGCTTCTGTTCCTAACCCTTAAGAACTATTTCGCAATGAAGAAAATTTAGTTTTGACAGCGCTAAAACTAAAGCCTTTAGGATCAGTTTTATTGGGTAAACAATAAAAACAGTGAGTCCTGGGGCCTTATAGTCTAATTTCAACATCTATCGCTATCATTTTCAACGCGTGATTGGCAAGAAACGATGTGTCACGTCATTTCTAGCCAATCACGTTATCTTTAAAAGCGATAGCGATAGATGTTGAAGTTAGACAACCAGTGCACATAATAATGTTTGTCGTAAGTAGTGACATGCTAGCAGGAAGTATTGTCAGTAACTCATACGAAGGAGATTAGGGCACGTGCCTCCCACCTCGACAGACGACGTTATACAAAACATAACCAATGATAACCTTTGAATAAGTAACTCATTAATTTTGCTTACTTTAAGCAATTTAAGTTGTAAAGTACGCGGGAACCCTATACATATAACATGCCTGTCACACAGAGAGGTAGGTAGAGACTACAGATTTCCATCTGCTACGATCCTGACACACCTCTTTCACTTTCATCAATCTAAACATACAAGCTCTTCAATCCCGGGTGCTTTAGGCATGGCTCTTCTTCAGTATGTCGTCAATTTGATCGTCATACGTCCTTCATACCACAAGAATCTACTGGTCTAATGCAAAAACTCAGTATTTCTAGCCTATGTGGCCCTGGAAACCCCTGCAGTTGTCAATGATCAGCTAACCTGCATGAGCGGCAGCAGCAGATCGCAGAAGTGCTTCTGTATGGCGGGCTCCTTGTCGTGTAGCAGTATGAACGCGCCGACAGCCTTCACCGCCTGCACTCGCAGCGCTTCACTCTCGTTCGGCTGCAGCGCAGAGAACAGCATGCGCTTGATCACGTCTAAGTTCTGATTCTGGAGGTTGCCGAATACGCCGGGGACTGAGCTGTGGACAGTCACTCGTCATTTTGGGTTGGTTTTCCTTTGGGTCTCCTTGTGTATAGAATCCAGTCAATCTAAGAATGTATGGAGAAGGTTGAACGAATGTACACAGGGTAAAAATTGGGAAAATATCAGCAAAACTGAAAAATTTAAATTCTAAAGAATCTCTGATAATTTTTTTTGTGATCACTGTTATTAGACCATGGCTAAGAACAATATTCGTACGATGAGAGGTCTAATTATTTTGGAATTGTATAAAAAACAAAATGTTCTTCCAGGAGGGGTAGCAATGTCAATAATATGAAAATACTATTACTTCGAAGTCATTTTTCAAGTTTCGCAGACGGATTGTGTAAAACCCGCCTTTTTCTAATTAATCGAAACAGAACACTTAAACTCAAAAATTACTCAATAGTTATTCAACAAAACCTTATTACCAATGTATTGTGTATGTTGCCATCGCAAAGTATCCATTGGTTTCTGTAAATTAGAAGTTAAATAATTTCGAATAAAAAAAAATTGAAGTTCTAATTTACAGACACCAACAGAAACTTTGCGATGGCAGCAAACACAATACATATGTAATAAGGGTTTGTTGAATAACTATTGAGTGAATTTTGAATTAAGGCTTGGCGGTTATTTTATCAACACCCCTTATAGCACGGGTTGACCAGGGTCACTAAGATGGTAATAAAGAAAGCGGCGGTAACTCAGGGGTAGAACGCTGGTCTCTCAATCTTGAGACCTAGGTTCGATCCTCGGTTAGGCACACACCAATGAGTTTTTCGGAATTTATGTGCATAGTATTTGTTCTTACTCACCACTTGCTGAACAGTGAAGGAAAACATCATAAGGAAACCCGCATGCCCTAAAATGTGTGTATTTGTAGGAAACCTGAATGCCCTAAAAAGTGTGTAATTTGTAGGAAACCTGCATGCCCTAAAAATTGTGTATATGTAGGAAACCTGCATGCCCTAAAAAGTGTGTATTTGTAGGAAACCTGCATGCCCTAAAAATTGTGTATATGTAGGAAACCTGCATGCCCTTACAAGTGTGTATTTGTAGGAAACGTGCATGCCTTAAAAATTGTGTATATGTAGGAAACCTGCATGCCCTAACAAGTGTGTATTTGTAGGAAACGTGCATGCCTTAAAAAGTGTGTATTTGTAGGAAACGTGCATGCCTTAAAAAGTGTGTATTTGTAGGAAATCTGCATGCCTTAAAACGTGTGTATTTGTGCCCGAAATACGGCGACAGAGCTCACCACTCGTTGGGACGCAATAATCGTCAGTGAAACGCAGGTGTACCGAGTGTAGACTATGACTTGCATTTCACAGTTCACACTCAGAACACCTCTGACACCCCTCGGGGATTCATGTCATGACGATATATTTATTATTCATAAAGAAAACCGCATCCAAATCCGTTGATTGTTTCTAAAGTTAAAACGGAAAAGACAAAAATTGTAGTTTTGGCCTCAGTACTAACCGATTTCATTTAAAACTTCTCAAAAATATTCAATGTACAGACATTCATACGATGCGTATAACATCCATGTGGACATATTTAGACAGGCGTCTATATTTACGAAGAATCTGTGATTTCAAGGTCGATCTCAATTGGGATGCGATTGTTATACTCCTTTGTACTCTACACGTCGTCACCTCCGCCGCGTGGTTCAATTGATTTTATTTATAATTTTATCTGTGCCATAAATAACAGTGCTTATAAAATATCTATATTTCTTCTTACAGTTTCATCGAAAATTCAAATTGTAAATTCAGACTCAAATTGTATAAAGTTTACGAGTTAAATAAATACTGTGCTCAACAGACTGCATACTTCTACGTTACGTACAGTCAGCCCAAGAGATAGGTATCCAGGTCCAGCGTAAACTCTTCGATCCTAGACCCACATATGAGTGATTTATAAGATGAAGAATACTTGGTCGATATATACACTACGGTGTGTCGATTATCCACTTTTTTCTGGCTTCTGAGGTCGTACGAAAAAAAAATCTGGTAAAAATTCCTCAAATGGGAAATTCTGTAAATTTACAATTTTCATTTTTATAATATTTTTTTGACAACCTTGCATAAGATAACAAAAAAAAAAACATTTTTTTTCTTTTTCCTTAGATTTTGTAAAACTTTGAATCAAATGAACGAGCAGAGGATGTCGTCCAATATCTTTTATTTGAGCTTTTTACATCATTTTATATTATTAATATCCTTTCAAAATAATTTCACTATTACAATATGAATTTCGAAAAGAACGGAAAATCGACAACAAATATACACACATGCAATATTGATTAAATATTCTTCATCTCATCAATCACCCGTCAGTGGGTCTTAGGATCAAAGTGTATGCATTGGGCCTGGTTACTTATCTGTTTTGTTGACCATACTAACGATAGTATACGCGTGCACCGCAATTTTTATGGTTTCTCCTTATAAATTCAAAAACTTGAAAATTCTCCTGTTTATCAGTAAGGCAGTTCTTAGGACATGAATAGACTAACCAGATTAGTCTATTTCTGCCTGATTGGTAAGGTTTCTGCTCGACCTGCTTCCAATATAAACGAAAGTTACCTTCACTTCTACATGAAGTATGTCGTAAATATTAATTTATTATAAATAGTAATTTATTGCTCTTACGCCCGTGTATCATACTACGTTTTTCAATGCATAGTGTGAGGAAAGAAAATAAATATAATCTTGTGAACTTTAAATTATGATTGGCTCAAAAGGACTGTATCCAGAGCCGTTAAACAATGGAAAAAAAAAGTATAACATTTATGGTACACAGGAAAGGCTGCAGGTTAGCCAACATTGTAAATAAATAAAAAAAATAATAATAATAAAGCCCTAGGGCAAAATAATTGACTTCTGTTCGGTTTTGATGCATAAAAAGTGGGCCTTTACGAGCACTTGCATTGAAAAAGAAGTTATATTTATTTGGGGAATGTTTGTAGAACAAAATCAAATATCTGTTAAAAATAGAACAGATACTGAGGGAACCACACTCAATCTAGCACGAGTACTCGAAAGCCCGGTAAATTGTCCGCCAAGCGATATCCGGTACTCTTGCAGTTTTGAAACAAAAATAAACTCATTCAGTTACGTAACAAAATTTACATGATAACATCTAACACGACAGGGTATGACGAAATCAATACAAGAGCTGTTAAACACGTTGCCGACATTATTGCACCAATTCTCAGCTTTATAATTAACCTATGCATTGAACAAGGGATTTATCCGCAAGGATTAAAATTGACAATAGTAAAACCACTCTTCAAAAAGGAAAATAAAGAAGACGTAAATTTTTACAGACCTGTTGCCCAAATACCCATATTTTCAAAGATAATAGAAAAAGTAATCTATAATTCACTTTATAATTTCTTTGAGGTTAACAATATACTTGTAGCAGAACAAAAGGGATTTCGTCGCAATAAATCCACAAATATGGCAATTTTTGACTTTTTATACAAAATAATTACCAACATGGATAAGAGTACCCCTGTATCAGCAATGTATATGGATATGACCAAAGCGTTCGATTTCGTTGATCATCAACTGCTAATGAAAAAGCTAGAATGTTATGGAGTGAGGGGTAACATAGCAAGTCTTATAAGATCCTACTTATCAAACAGGTCTCAAGCAGTTGACGTCAGCAAAATCTGTGCTGTCACAAAAACAGAAATTACATATAGGTCCGATTCTCGACAAATAAAATATGGTGTACCACAAGGAAGTATTCTGGGTCCCCTACTCTTCTTGGTATATATAAATGACCTTCCGAAAAGCACCAGACACCCAATGGTTTTATTTGCTGATGACAGCACAGTTATATTTAGTGAACAAGATAATCACATCTCCGAAATTAAAACAACTTTAATATTAATAAATAACTGGCTTAAATCTAATAATCTCTTAATAAATATTGATAAGACCAAATTAATGAATTTTAGACAACGGACTCAACCACCGGCTATTGAAATTTCATATGAGGACAAAAAAATAGAAGCAATTGACATAATAAAATTCTTAGGTTTAAATATTGATAATAAGTTAAATTGGAAAGCACATGTGGAGAGTGTCTGCAAAAAATTAAATAAGTTTTCATTTGCTCTGTATATGTTAGTTAAAGTAGCCAACCGTAAAGCGGTTTTGAATGCCTACTATGGTTACGTGGAAACAACACTCCGTTATGGAGTAATATTCTGGGGCAATTCATTTGATAGGGTTCGTGCCTTCAGAGCCCAAAAAACTTGTATTAGAAAAATTAAAAAACTGAAAAGACATGATACATGCAAGCCTCATTTTAAGGAACTAAAAATATTAACGCTGCCTTGCCTATATATCCTAGAACTATCTCTTTTTGTAAAAACAAACAGGACCCTATTCAATTCTTTCAAAAGTAAAAGATTGGAAAACCAAGTGGCTGCTTTTAAATCAAAAAAATCTATACTCACGGAGAGTGTGCTGGGAATGGCACCCAAAGTTTTTAATAAGTTACCACCAAATATTCGTCAAACTGAAAATATCTCCAAATTTAAAAATGAAATAAAAGAAATATTAATTGACAAAGTTTACTACTCCGTAAAAGAGTTCCTAAACGATGACAAGCTGCCCCAGTAGTTAAATATTTTTTTACAGTTTAGTGCGTCTGGTTTCTTTCATGATATCTAGCAATATAACCAAAAATGTTTTAATTGTAAATATTTTTTGAAATTTAACATTGTATTATTTTATTATGACTTTCATCTAGCTATAAGTACTTACTTTAAAATATTTGTGTGCCTTTAAGGCGAAACATAGAGAGACCATTTTAAACTTATGTGTATCCAATTATTGTACCTATGTTTGACAAATAAATTATTATGAATTATGAATTATGAATTATGAATCTTTTACTGGTCAGTGATTTTGATGATTCTGTCTAGGTTGACAGAGGTGAAAGACTGACCGATCGTTATCGAAGTCGTACGATGTGGAAAATTCCTATTCAATTTTAATTCAAAGGTCATTTCTAGTGCATCAATAAATAACTATCTTTAACAAAGCCAAGGATATCTTGTTCTAACTAGCGATTTTCTACACGGATAGCATAGCCGCGTGGGACAGCTTTATTAATATTTTCCTTGAATGTATGCTCCTGCTGTCAACTTTAAACGTGCGTCATGCTATCTAAGCTGACCTTGGCCTGTGCTTTTATATTCAATCAATGAGAACTCATCGATACGCAACAAGCGATCGAAACTAGACATCCTTTTCCTGAAGACCAAATATGTAAAAAAAGACGGACAAATGCGATTAGGAGCCGCGAGGCAGTTTCCGTACCGTTATATCAAAATTAAATATTTTGTTGTTTACTTGTAATTACTGTGTACTTATTGTAATGCTAATGTGTACTTGGTAAGAAATTAGTCCTTTTCTGAGACCTTAGTGCCTTTCTGGATTCTATATCTATGGCAGCGTTTCTTAACCTTTTTTGCCCACGGACCCCTTAGGAAATCAAGTAGAATTTTAAGCACCCCTTTAATAAAAAAAGCAGCAATAAATTTCGGACCATTTATTTTAGTTCTACAAATTACAAAAAAATATACTTTTTCCTATAAAATACATTAATGAGAAGGTTGGTGCTGCTTTTTTGCAACTAAATTGGTGATATTTGGATTTATATTACTACTGAGATTATAATCTAGTAATAGCTTAATCTATTACTAGATTAGGCTGCGGACTCCCATACATATGCTCGCGGACCACAGGTTAAGAAACACTGGTCTATGGGATGTACCATACCGATTTTAAGAGCCATTTTGTATAAAATACGTGATTTCAAACACCGTATTTATTTTTTGCGTTGAGTAATTTGAGTTAGAAGACGGATTTTTTGCAGGCCTTATGGACCGTACTCTAGCTGCTCTGGAAAAAAAGGGGCTTGATAGATAGACAGAAGGGCAATAAAGTAATTCATCAAATAATTGTTTTTATTCTGAAGCACTGAAGCCCGAAGAATTAAGTTATAATAAACGTTATGTCTAGTGAGCAAGGTCCAAACTTACGTGAACATCCTAATGCCCGCCTCCTTCATATTAGGGTCTTGAGCGGCGGCGCAGTTGAACATGAACTGCAGGAATTCGGGCCACTGGTTATTGCCGTCGTCGTCGATCAGGTTCCTCGCCAGCTCCGACACCACATCGCAGATCTACAAACAAAAAACCACTCTATTCTATTCTCCATTTGATCGCAAATAGGTTGAGCAACTGTGTGATAATGAAATGGATCGTATAGTAATATATCTTGATCGATCGATAGATTGATTACAACTGTTATGGCAGTTTTACTGTTGCGTAATTTCAAGGTATCATCTGGCTGTTACGAGCTGCGGCTCTACCGCGTAATTCTCATTTGTATCAACTTCAAGCAAATGCATGCGAAATTCAACGCGTGCAAAAGAGATGGCATGTTAGGCGGGCGTCGTCGCACGCACGTCAAATTTCAATCTCAAGTTGATGTTGATGAAAATGAGAATTACGCGGTAGACCCGCTGGTCTCGGAAACGGTAAACTGCGGCGTATTCTGCGAAGCCGCAGGCAAACCGCTTAGATTAAATGATGTTAAGGTGTGTTAATTCGAAAACCATTTCGTGATTTTGGTTTAATAAGCCGTATTTTGAATGATGATGAATATTTTTACGAAAAAGGTGCTACTTCAGTTTGACTTCGTGTGACGTCACTTGAGAAAAGGCTGTTTAGAAATGTGTCTTTTGCTATCAAGATAAATTTATAATAATTTGCTTCCGACTGATTTGACAGATAGATGACAGATAAGAAGACTGGCAGATTTTAATAAGCAAGGCAAAGATCCACAATCAGTATAATACCTAAAATGCCCCAAGTGACGTCATATCTGAAAATTATATTGAAAAAAAAAACATGAAAAAGTAATGGTCAAATTATAAACCATAATAATGAAAACTATGATGTATAATGGCGTAATTAATCTTTTAGGAATTGCTTGAGTATGTTTTAAAGCAGGGGTGGGCAGACTTTCACTAATGGCGATCTATATCAATAAATTGAGACGACAAGCGATCGACTTGCAATAAGACAATATTTTTTTATGTTAAATCGTTTATTGTAGGTATTGCGCACATATTGCTATTTAAATATACTTTTATTTACAATTAAAGAAGTACAGTTTCTTATTAGACAAGTTAATAACTAATAGCGTGTAAAATAAAACGTTTTTTATGAACGCACTTTAAATACTGGTATTTTGACTGGTGAAAAGACCACTGTACAGTCAACTGTCCAAAGATTATTATTTTGTAATACTTTAGCGTAAGCATTTTATAGTTTACTTATTTTGCAAAACAATCATCGTACAAACAGTGAAATATACGCACTCCACATTAGCGGTTGTTTTCTTCATAAATACGCCGCTCTTCATTCAATCATCTATAAAACTGTAGAGAGAAATCCCTACATTATGGTCCTTCGAAACTACTACGACTTGGTGTTTGCTGTTTGCTCTTAGTGTGTTAGCAATCGGTTAGCTGGCCTCCCACAAGCGGGTCTCCCCAGTTAATTGAGAAGGTGCTTGAATCACACGAAAGGGCTGCGGTAGCGCTCTGTCGTACGGACCATCGCGAGTGACAGTGATCAGTTCGAGAGGTGGTTCACCAGCATCTATAGACATCTGCAGTCCATAGCATCATTTACTCAAGCATTCGTCAGGTAGCCGCAGCATTCAGCTAGCCTACCTGAACATTCAATCAAAGCAAGCCACGTACAGTCAGTCGGGCTTCACTCAAGCATTCGTCAGGTAGCCGCAGCATTCAGCTAGCCTACCTGAACATTCAATCAAAGCAAGCTACGTTACTTCAGCCGGACTTCGATCCAGCATACATCAATCAAAACATCATCTTCGCGGCAAGCTCAAGACATTCACTCAATCATCATGGCAGATGTATTATTCAATCGTCAAGGTGAAATTCTTCGAGAGATTGAGAGCGTCAACACCAATTTCAAGAAGGACAGTGCGGCAAGAAAAACCACCGAATACCTCATCAAGCGTGTGGACACACTGGATCTTCTGTGGAGAGAATTTGACCTCAATAACACTAAACTGCAATCTTACGAAGACAAAACCTGCGACTACTTTTCCCGCAACATCTATGAGGAGTTGAAAAGTTATTATGAAAAAACGAAAATTATGATTTCGTCATACAATAAACCGATTGAGCCAAAGTCAACGGTACAATTTCATCTACCGATCTTCACGGATACAGATGAAGTAGGACAGCTAATCAGTCAACAAGGCACAAACTTCAGAGCCTTCGAGCGCCTCATAAACAGGGTCAACGACAGCCGCATGGAGGAGAAGTGGGAGATAGAAGATGAGTTGAAAAACCTACAACGTCTGTGGAATAGCATTGATCACCTTCATTTGCGCATAGATAACATCTTGCAAGGTAGCAATGAGGATTACGAACACCATTTTGAATCTACAGAGCGTCGGTACCTGGAAATTAAGAAGAAGCTTAACAGGAAACTATCTTCTTCCGATCATCTTCGTATTGCGACTCCGCAAATTGATATTCCTGACTTTTTTGGAAAGTACACTCAGTGGCCCACGTTCTATGACCTGTTCAACGAAGGTATTCACAAGAGCAAGTGCTTGACCAAGACTCAGAAGATGCAGCATCTCAAGAGTAAAGTTAAGGGAGAAGCCGAACGTCTCATACAGCACTTGAACATTACAGCAGAAAACTATGACACGGCATGGAATCTTTTAACAAATCGATTCAACAATCCCTTGGTTCTATTTACCAATCATATTGAAGTTTTTCTGAACCAACCAGTCATTCAAAAGCAAACGTCATATGAACTCAAGAAGTTATACGACACAACAATGGAGTGTATTTTTGCCATTCATAACCTGGGAATAGACACATCCACATGGGATCCTATTCTGGTGCATCTGGTATCAAAGAAGCTGGATGCAGACACTTACACCGATTTTCAAATATCTCGCTCGTCGCCGAGAGATTTACCTGTGTTTGACGATTTCATGGCTTTCATTGAGAGAAAATTTATGGCTCTCGAACCTAATCAAAGGAAGGGCAAGGAACCTGCAGCATCCGTCAAACAACCTGACCAACAACAATCGTGGTATAAAGGGAGCAACATAAACTTGCGAAAATCAGTTACAAAAAGCTATCAAGCAATTGCGACATCACACAAGCATAAATGCCTACTTTGTGGCCTAGATCACAAATTGTTCCAGTGCAAACGATTTCTCAATCAACCTGCTGACACAATCATAAAGACGATTGAAAAACTTCATATTTGTCAAAATTGTCTTCACAAGCATAATGACACAATATGTCCATCGAAAAAAAAATGCCAGATTTGCAACGGAAACCACAATACAATTATTCATGACGCAGCGGTTTCCGTGTCTGCTAACCCAAAACCGCCGTCCGTACCTACAGCCACGGCGTCGTCATCGAACTCACAGTCCCGCCAATATAATGTAAATTATGTTGCGAACGAAGATGAAGAAATTCTACTTACAACGTTGTCACTCAATATCAAGGCCTCCGATGGTACATTCATCAACTTCAGAGCTCTTCTAGATCAAGGAAGCCAGATATCTTTGGTTTCCGAAAACGCCGCCCAGTTGTTAGGGTTGAGGCGTCAACATTATCAAGCATCAATATCAGGCATCAGCACAAGCTCAAAACAGAGCAAAGGAAAAGTAACTCTGGAATGTCAATCAATCTATGGCGACTACGAGTTCACTACCGAAGCTCTAGTCGTATCCAGAGTTATCAACAACCTACCCAGTACCACACTAAGAAGAACGTCATGGGAACATCTTCAACATACAAGATTGGCAGATCCTCAGTACCATGTGTCTAAGCCTATAGACATCTTACTTGACGCGAGTGTCTATTCCGAAATTATTATGAGCGGACTCGTCAAGGGTGCACATCAATCACCTATAGCTCAACAAACTAAACTGGGCTGGATCCTGTCAGGTCAAGTTCAGACATTTGCGTGCAATGTCGTAATCAAAAATCTCGATGACATCAAGAAGTATTGGGAAGTAGAAGAAATCAATCAATCATCCGGTCCTTTAACAGTAAATGAACAATACTGTGAGGACCACTTTCAAGGCAAATACCCAAAGACTGGAGGATGGTAGATACGAAGTAGCCATCCCCATGAAACCAGGCTTTGAGGAGCAGCTAGGACATTCAAAACCTAGGGCTGTTGCACAATTTATTCAACAAGAAAAGAGGATGTCCAAAAGTTCGTTATTATCAGAGAGGTACAAAAAATTCATGGATGAATACGAACAATTGGGTCACATGCGGCCGGCTGACTCACAAAGCACCGGTGCAGCTTGTTATTTACCTCACCACGCCGTACTAAAGTTGGACTCAACTACAACTGCCCTGCGTATTGTATTCAATGCCAGTACAAGGACATCATCAGGACTAAGTCTCTACGACCTGATGGAGAGCGGACCCAATCTCCAGCAAGATTTACTGTCACTCATCTTAAAGTGGAGACAGTTCAAATACGTCATCACAGCAGACATTGAGAAAATGTTTCGTCAAATACACGTCAGAGAGGCTGACCAGCATCTTCAATCAATCGTATGGAGAGTCTCACCTCACGACCTACTTCGGGAATATCATCTCACTACAATCACTTACGGCACAAAGGCCGCACCGTTCCTCGCAATGAGAACGTTACAACAAATAGGCCGAGATAATGCCGCCACATTCAAACTAGCAGCTTCTGCGTTAGAGAATTCCTTTTATATGGACGATCTGTTGGCAGGAAGTAACTCAATCAATCAAGCAAAGAAACTGCAACATGAACTATCAATTGTTCTGAAAAAAGCCGGTATGAACCTTCGCAAATGGTCCAGCAATGAACCTAAACTCATCAAGGATCTACCATCAGAGCTACTAAATGCCCCATTCGAATTTAGAGACTCCGAATCAAGAAAAACGCTTGGACTACAGTGGAATGCTTCGTCGGACACTTTTACATTCTCAAACAACATCGATTGTAACACAGACAAGACTCAATATACTAAACGACAGTTGTTATCCGACGTAGCTAAAATATACGATCCTTTGGGCTGGTACCAACCACTTACAATCAAAGCGAAGATTCTATTTCAAAAAACATGGTCGTTGAATATCTCATGGGACGACGAACTGCCAGAGAGCTTCTCAAAAGAATGGTTACAAATAAGAGATGACCTGAAAAACATTCCAACTTTCTCAATCCCAAGATACTTGGGCTGTATGGATCACTCATTTCAAATACATGGATTCTGTGACGCCTCGGAAAAGAGTTACGCATGTGCAATATACATAGTAACACTCAATCATAAAGGAGAATGTACATCAAAATTAGTGGCCACTAAATCAAAAGTCACGCCACGTAACAAGGAAGTTTCTCTGCCCAGGCTTGAGATCCTCACTGAATTAGTCATCAACAAGGAAGACAACGTACCACCAGACAAGTGGGCAATGGGACGCGTCGAGGAGATTCACCCCGGAAAGGAAGGACATGTCCGGGTCGTTACGTTAAAAACGCAAAACAATGTTCTGAAACGTCCAATCAACAAGTTAATTATGTTGCCCGTAAACAACAACGTAATTGAGAAAACTGTTGACTCATCACAACCTGCGGAACCAACATCAACGCTAAGCTCAACTAAGAATAAATTCAAAGGACGCCAAAAGTTGCGCGGAAATGCATTAAGGAGTTTATTCGGTACAGCATTAATATTTATGTCTCTGTTGTCACCGAGCAATCGGCAAACGTCAGCATCGTACAAGGTATCGCCACTGAATGGCAGACAAACCTTTTATTTTGATAAGATCTCAGATCTTCAACATATCAGAGACGAGTGGAAGCTGGTTGTCTACCATAATATGACGTCATTTTGGCAAGGTGTGGAAGATATAAGCCTTTACATCACTCATTTGAAGAAAGTTTGTCGCACCATGTATACACATCAAAATAATCAATATGAAGGCGTGTTACTTCAGTTGGAGCACCAATTAAATGAAATCATTCACTACAATAACATACTCAAGTTTCAAAACAAACAACGCTACAAACGAGGATTGATAAATGGAGTTGGAAATGTAGCAAGCTTCCTGTTTGGAGTACTGGACGATAGATTCGCTGACCAGTACAAAAAGGATATTGAGAAAATTGCACTGAATGAAAATCATCTTCAAAACCTCATCCGAAACCAGACACTAATTGTGGAATCAGAATATAATATCCTGCGACGGCATGAAGGCATTATCAACACTCAATTTCATTTCATGACACAATCTCTTAAGAACGTATCTATGGAAGTCAATGAATCGCGGCTCGATAGTCAGAATGGCCTATTCATTACGTCATCGACTTTGTCCGCAAACATCATTTTATCAAACTTGCGAAGTATTCAACAAAGTTTGATCGCAGCTATAACCGACGTCACTCACGGGCGCGTCGATAGTCACCTGTTATCCCCGGAGCAAATAGAAACGCAAGTCCAAACCATCACGCATCATCTACAGGGTGATCTCATCATACCCAATATGGAGAACATCCGAGACTTGTACAAGATATTGCGGGTCTATGCAAGAATTATCGACAACTACCTCATTATGGAAATCAAAATTCCTCTAGTCACCAATGAAGTTTACGAATTGGTCAAGATCATAAGCCTACCATACAAGAAAGAACTGCACACATATCGTTTAACAACAGCATACCCGTACTTGGCATTCAACTTGAGAAAGGACATAGCCCTTCTGTTGTCGCAAAACGACATGCAGAGATGCATTCATTCATCACAAAAGAACATACTATGTCCCATTGATACACCAATCTACGATATGAGAACAAGACAATCTATTTGTGATCTGAAATTAGTAAACATGGATCAAAATAAAGAAACAACCTGTACTTCCGAGCTACTAAGTTGCGCCGATAGATGGGTCAAATTACAAAACAAGCAGAATGACTGGCTATACACTTGTTGCGAAGAATGCACAGTGCGCATTTTATGTCCAGCTGATACGGAAATACAATCACTGTCGGGAAATGGCATCGTGAGTCTAGGTCAAGGCTGCACTTTGAAGGGTAATACCTTCACCATCTTCTCACATAAAAACTTTTTCGACCATATCAACACAGAAGTTGAAAAGATGGAGATCCCACAAATGTCCATATTAAACAGCATATTAAAGACCAACGTGCTTGACAACGCTACGCCACCAGTCTTTCAAGAAGACAATTCAATCAGTTGGAATAGACTAGGGGCCCAGATTGAGGAACTGAAGCAGCAATCCTCTCAATCTCTCACTGTACACGATGTCCACCTATATATCGTATCATACAGCGTTGGGGGATTGTTTATACTGGCGGTACTTATCGTGGGAATCATCTGCATTAGGAGGAGACTACGGAAGACGCCCGCTGTCCAGAACATACCGGTGCCGCAGCCGCGGACACTGCACAGGACTACGGCAGACAACAGTACCTCACCAGAAGTGCAATTAGTAAACTTTAGTGCACCTAAGACTATTTAATTAATTTGCAATATTTAGAAATTAGAAATGAAATAATTTAAGTTTCTAGATTTATATTCTTCTTTGTTCTCGGCAGCATGTACAGTCAACTGTCCAAAGATTATTATTTTGTAATACTTTAGCGTAAGCATTTTATAGTTTACTTATTTTGCAAAACAATCATCGTACAAACAGTGAAATATACGCACTCCACATTAGCGGTTGTTTTCTTCATAAATACGCCGCTCTTCATTCAATCATCTATAAAACTGTAGAGAGAAATCCCTACAACCACTGTTATTGGAATTAGCCCAACACGTCAGTAAATTTTTAGGAATGCGTGCGATCGACCGTTGGCCCACCCCTGTTTTAAAGCATGTGTGGTGTTTTAGGCAATTAATTTTAAATATCGTTTTGTAGGGTTCATTAGAAATGGAAATCGCCCTTTGCTTTATAGCTGTAGCATTGGTAAAACCCCGGGTATAATTAAGAAAATCTATACCAATAATAAAGTAGTATAAAAGTGTCAGTACATTGAATATTTTTTAGAAATTTTAAATGAAACAAGATATTAGTACTGTACGGTACTGAAGCCAAAACATTATTTTTTATTTTTGTCTGTCTGTATGTTTCGTTATAACTCGAGAACCCCTCGGCGGATTTCGATGCGGTTTTCTTTATTATCAGTGACCCTGATTATAATGGCAAGAGGTTTTGATAAAATAACTGCCAAGGTGAAAACGGGGCAAAGATTGAATAAACGGAAAATCTTTTCAATGGTATATTTTAAAATAAAATAGAGGGGGTGTCAAATGAATGGTGTTCAACGCCAACAAACCTGCATTGACAGAACACGTATGTTGAAAATCTATACTATACAACGTGTAACAGAAAGGTGTAACCATATTTGAAGAGCTTATTCAGTCAATGGTATAGAACAACTTTTACTATGGAGCCAACACTTAAATCTCAACAAAAAAATCTGCCCTTCCATACATTTCGGCCGAGCGGCATTGCATTTTTCTTTGAAACAGTTAAATTTTTTTTCGAGGTACAGGTTTTGTTCCATAGTAAATATTGTTCTATATCATTGACTGAATAAGCTCTTCAAATATGGTTACAACTTTCCGTTACACGTTGTATAATGTATGTATTACAGTATTTTTGCATTAGAAGAATGACTCAGCTTGAAGGAGGCACAAAATTAGATCAAGTTTAATGGAAACTGCCTGATTCAGTTGATGAGTCAGCTGTTTGGCATTCATTAGGTCTATGATAATTAAGTCAATGTGTCTGCTTCAACTATACTACATGCTACTATGTATATGCTGTATGTATATACTATGTAAGCCATTTAAGAACCCAGTCCGCGACGACGACAACTTTGATGCAAAGCATTTTGTTAAACATTTTTCTGGCCTTTGTCGCGACGTTTTTGGAAAAACTAAGGACATACACCAGTTCACATTGACCGTCGAAATGAATGCCTAAAATTATTTGATTGAATTGTTTCTCCTTTGCAAATTATTTTGGTACTTACGAGCCCGTTACGAATAGTTCTTCATAATGTCTAAGTACCAAAATAATTCGCAAAGGAAAAACAATTCAATCAAATAAAATGTAGGACTTCATTGAGACGGCCAATATGAATTGGTGTATGTCCCTGGTTTTTACAAAAACATCGCGGTAAAGATGAGAAAAATATTTTAAAAATATTTCGCATCAAACGGACGAAAAATACGGAGCGGGTTCCCTCACTTGGCGTATTCGCCTATTCTTGTATTCGTGTTGCGGTATTTGGATCCTTTGAAGCGGAACTAAAAACCGACAACACGACGGAAACGCGTATTCAGTATTCGCGTAATCGACAAATACAGCAAATAGCGAAAACAAATACACGAAATATGCATAGAAATAGGGAATACACATCATTGCAAATGGCTGTATTCGGTCAAATATAGCAAATACAAGAATACGCAACGCCAAGTGATGAGCCGGCATCAAATGACGTGGTATTTGTCTTGGGGGCTACTATCAAACTCTGTCCTATGAGTGAGGACAGTGTTAGCGAAATCCCCTAGTTTAATGTAGCACACTCTGGCAGTGTCATAACTTATGGGAAGTTAAGCACGTAAGAGTATGCAGAATTGCAAATAAAATTAAATATGTATCTAAATGTAAAGTTTATTATATTGATAAAATAATATAATATTATTTCAATGGTTTAGGATTTTCTTTATTAGGATTTCTAGTAGTTAGTAAGCCTTAAATACAAACACAATTCAAACTTAATTAAATGCTTAGCTTCTAACTTATTAAAGAAATCACAGCATGCAAATGATTAATTTATCTCGCCTTACAAACTAAATGTTAACAAAAAACATATTAATTTACATTACAAATAACAATAATTTTACAATTTTGTTTAATTTTAAGTTTATCTTTGTAGTTGATGGTCGTGATTGTCGGCACTTGGTGGAACTTATGACACGTGATTAAAATGCACTTGTACTTGTCTACTTTATAAAGTGGACAAGTACAAGTGTATTTTAATCACAATATGTATCTTTGTGTTCTTCCTACACTAGAGGCTAGTTTATATGTCTTTGCTGTTTGTATATTTATTGTTTAATTGTTATTTTTAAAACAACTATTCTCTTAACTATTAGTGTATGGGGCCATCCACTTATTACGTCATTTGAAATTAGGGGGTTTGAGCTGCGGATGACGGTAATATCATGAGTACAGACAGCAATAACGAGGGCTCTTGCAAAAAAAAAAAACTATTGTTTAAACAAAAAAATAGATTCTATATATTTATATTATATATAGATAACGAAAATGACATCAGTTTTCATCAGATTATATGGGGTCGAAAATCGCCAAAAATCAATGACGTAATGTACGGACTATGGTGTACGAATGCAAAAACCGCAGATTGATATACAAGCAATTGGTACACATGTACTGGAGGTCCTAATGATCATTGTGTGTACCAACGAACAGCTTCCTTAGATCCCAATATGCATTTTATTTTAAATATGTATAACTTTGTATGCTGTCTACTATATCAGATTAGATAGACAATCAAAGAACTCATAAAATGTGTTCTATTCTATGATGAAGATTGGAATTTAGAGTTGCAAGAACCCGCCAAGTTTATTATAGAAGATAATTTTTCTTTCTTTCTATTTCTATATTTATTTCTCTTTAATCTTTTCTTTAACTGTGAGTCATTTAATTTTCTATATCTATAAAAGCAAATCATTACATGCTCATATTATTAGAAGAATTTTATATTTCTAGTTATTTGCTAGACATATGTTATACTTTAATTTATTGAATAAATAATATTTTTAATCATTTTAAATTTTAAATAGATTATAAATTACTTTAACTTATTGCATTTCTTTACTCCAAAAGATTGATGTATGGCAACCAGCAAAGTACTCAATGCCAATGATGAATTGTAACACATAGCACTCAATGTAAAACAATGAGCATTGTAGACTGAATACAAATGAGCATGAAATAGTTGGGCAAAAAAGGTGCGGTTTCTTTCTTAGCAAATCAAATATTATGTCACACAAAATCATCTATTTTCCCAGTATATATTTTTTTATTTAACTTGAACTGTGGCCCACTGCTGGGCAGTAGCAGCTAAAATACCAAGAATAAATTTAGTGTGCAAATAGGTTTAGTATAAATAAAATAAATAAAAATACTGGTTGACTATTGACCTCATGACCTTGGCTTGGTCGTTGGAAACTGCTATGTGTATGTGCCATGATAATGCGAGATTTAAATGAGCTCTCAAAAAGCAGCGGGTCTACCACGTAATTCTGATTTTCATCGACATCAACTTGAGATTGAAATTTGACGTGCGTGCGACGACGCCCACCTAACAAGCCATCTCTTTTGCACGCACGTCAAATTTCAATCTCAAGTTGATGTTGATGAAAATCAGAATTACGTGGTAGACCCGCTGGTGTCTTGTTTAGAGTTCTAAGTGCTGTGCGGAGACTACACAAAATCCATGTTGCAAGTTGCCATGATTTGGGTGGCATCCAGATATGACTCCATCTGAGTGTACCTGTATTGTGATACTCCGGCCTTATTCAATAAATGATAATACATCTCCTACTATTACTACAGTAAGATGAAACACTCATTACACTGACCTTGCGCCTCAACTGTTGTGTGGCTTCCATTTGCAGTGTGATGAGGAGCTGTTCTTTGAGCAAGGCTTGCTGCTCCACAGGCAACTTGGGGAAGAACTCAAAGAACTCTGCACTGAGCACCCGTCGGAGCAGCACCGCTGCTGTTTGCCTTCCATCTTCACCAACACTGGCATTTTGGATTGCGCCTACTAGGTGTACTACTTTAGTTTCTGTTGGGATGTTGTTATATGCTTCCTAAGAAACAGAAAAAAAAGGTTTATTTTGAGTATGTGAGGCAAAAAACACATTTTGTTGGAAACATATTTATTTAGATTCAATAAATAAAACATGAAAATATTGCTTGATTCTAATACTATCAATATATCTGAGATAGTTTGCTATATATGTAGGTGGCTCTCTTATGATTTTGATACACCAGACCGGGAAGCCGCGAAAATAAACACCGGAAATTTTACAATGCAAGGTAGACTGGCAATATGGATGTTGAACAGTGGGTACATGCATGAGCTATGTAGTCTCTGTGGAATGGATGCTTTTGTAGTGAAAAGAATCAACCCAGTCATGGTTAATATTCACCAATTCGCACGGTAAATAAAAACGATCAGAGCAAGAACACAATGGGTTAGTAAAAAATTAATATATTTCGAAGGTACCTACATAATCTGGATGAGTCATGCATAAATAACTCACCTAAAAATAGCATCACAAATGCGCTATGATGCTGCAAATTCTGTTTTATCTTTCAAAAAGTCTTGAGAACCACCATGACCACGTTTTGACACGAGGCCGTTGGTCAAGTTTTTATCACTTTTGAACTATTTACACACCGGGTTTCGAGTGAATTTAAGGGTTTTATAAATAGCCGTATTAGTACTCACTTCTGCTTGGGATCTGATGTCATTTTCTGTGGATAATAAAGTATTCAGTAACTGGTAAAACTGCGCCTGATCTCCTGCCATGTTGAACCTCTTCAAAAAGGCCAGTTTTTTTTTTTTTTGCTAAACTTCAACTTTTTTCTTTTATTAAAGCTGCCAGTACTCTGTGGTAGGTACTAAAACAATCATTTCAGCACACAAGAAAACATAATATCTCGCTCTGTAATTTTTCGATGAAAATCGGTTTTATCTTATTTGGGCGTGTTCAGCTTTGGTGGTATCATAGTTACCACGCGTGCGTGATTTTCTATGTATAGCTAAAAAATAGGAAGTGTCTTTTTGGCGGTGTCTCCAACGAATACTTCCTTATTCTAAGCGAATACTACTCCAATCTATATGGCGGTGCTCCGTCTATGGACTGGCTATTTACCGGTGCGGTCAAGTGACTTCTTTGGATACCTCTGCTCGATTCGTCACTTCAAATATCGAATCGTTGATGTAATGGGTAAGAGTACTATATACATTGAAAAACTAGGTTTTACGGTTCGAATCCTCGTCGTGATTTATTCTTTTTTTTTATTTATTTTTTATCGGAGTTAGAGACTTTACGAAAGTCTTTCAAGAATAAGTCAAAAATAGGTGCAACGACGAGCGAATCGAAGCAAAGCGACGCCTGTAGTTTTAACAGAATTATATCGTATAGTATCAAATGTTGCCATCTCCATTTTAATGAATTTTGAAATAACTCCGTTTGTCTGCTGTGTCTAAATAAAAGAATTATGTTGTTAAATTCACAATATCATCAAGGTGTATTTAAATTTAGAACTGGACAATTTTGATATCACCATACAGATTAGTGTGGATTTGCTTATTTAGTATTTGCCTAAATTAGATACAAACACATGGGTTTGGCTAATTTTGAACATTTACGACAACTTGAAGCTTTATTTTGTATAGGTAAGCGGTGGATTTGACTAAATTTAAAGATATTAGTTAAAGGACTTTTCTAAATTTCACAGTCCATTTTTGAAGTTTGAAATATGACTTTTTTTAATTTGGCCACT
This sequence comes from Ypsolopha sequella, assembly GCA_934047225.1. Taxonomy (NCBI): domain Eukaryota; kingdom Metazoa; phylum Arthropoda; class Insecta; order Lepidoptera; family Ypsolophidae; genus Ypsolopha; species Ypsolopha sequella. Next base: position 21,937,758 of record OW203987.1, read on the forward strand.
TTTGACGATGAATTTGACCAATACGGCACACTTACATAAAAATAATATCCCTTTGCGAGCATATCGCAAAGGCACCGATAGATAGCCAAACCAATAGAGAAAGCGCTATTAAACGGTGTGCAATGCGATATAGATCTAAATACTATTCATCGGGGGCACCAACAAATTGACACTTCTTATTTAATGTTTACAATAAACGATGGCCGTGTATCGCATCGACCTTAAGCGTTAATGCATCAGTTTGTTGAAGCGATTTGATTATTCCGTTTCGCCAAAGTGCATCGACGCGTTTCTACGTTCCTAATTTTTAATACGGCAAAAAACATTACTTCAGCAATCAGGGCCCTTTAACCTTTTTTACACCTACATTAGTCGCGGTTAACAGGGACGCCTCGTTGCAGTGGTGAGCTGTGCATTGTGCAACGGGTTGCAAAAAGCTATAAACGACCATTTCGCATGACATTGACAAGCTTCGCTGCTCGATTCTTGCATTATCTATATCATGCGAAATGGTCATTCATAATTCTTTGTAACCCTTTGCACAGGTCATCGCTGCAATGATGCGAAACAATTATTGTTCTCACTTAAATTAAAACTTGCTTAAATATTCCGAAAAATGTTTACACACGAATGAAAGCTATCAAATAGACATTGTATCAGTCACACAAAGTCGTATCAGCCCATGAGCAGAAGCGGTTCTTGCAGTTTGATGCGCGGTGTTTGCATTTGTTATGTTGGTTGATGCAGTTGTGCGAATTGGACCAACGTAGAAGCGCAACATGCGCGTCACGCTCAAAACGGAACGTATCTAATTTCTATCTGTCACAGTAGAGTACATTATAATTCTGTCATTTGTCAAGTTGATGCGTAAAAATATTTGAAATTTTTCTGTGAGAAATAAATGTTTCCCTGCCAGAAATAGCTCTATATATTAAGATATTATGTTACACACTAAAAAGCAGTCGAATATACTGTATTATTAATTGTTACAGTAATACGTAAGCCATATAATGGTATGTTATAAACCTAACCTCTAAACTTCTAAAATGTTCTATTTATTTGTACCCTTATGTAGTATAGTAAATGTTACAGTTGTATTTCAAGTAAGACAAAGATTCTTCTATACTTTTGGCTTGTAGAGTGTGTTAGCAACATAAGATAGAGATTTCAATTGTGTTGCATCACTGAACTAAAATCAAACATTATTTTCAGGCAAGTTCAATAATTGTGGCTGGCTTGGGCATGGCGGCTATTGGTTTCGCTGGACGCTACGTAATGAGACAAATTCCTAATGCTTCAGTCAAGTTTGCTGAAGCTGTTAAAAACTTGCCAAAGTTTGATGCAGAATCGCTAGCGAACTCCAAATATTATAAAGGTGGTTTTGAACCAAAGATGACTAAAAGAGAAGCATCCCTTATATTGGGAGTTAGTCCTACTGCAAATAAGGCAAAAGTAAGTTATATGTTATGTTAACAAATCTTGTTTTTTTTTTAAATGTTTATCATATCATTCTGAATAAACTCTACCAGTTCTTCTTTGGGATCAATACCTACATATTAATTTTCGAATATTATATTCAAGAATTAAATTTTTATATTTAATTTTAATTAACAACTGTGACTTATGTTCAAAATAAGGTTCTTTTCCCATTTATACGAAACATTTTTTTTTTATTTATTTTGCACAGTTATTTATTTATTAATAAATATATAGGTTTTTGTTTGATTAAAAATGATTATATATTAGAATAAAGGCAACAAAGGAAAAACAATGTCAAAAACATTTGCTTGGAAATCAAAGTGTCCGTACCTGCCTCATTACTGACACCTAATCCTCAAGTTGGGTGAAAATACTATTATTGAAATCAATAAATAATGTTCTTGGTATGCTTACAGATCAGAGATGCGCACCGAAAAATCATGTTGCTAAATCATCCCGACAAAGGTGGTTCACCATTGATTGCTGCTAAAATCAACGAAGCCAAAGATGTTCTAGAAAGTGGAAAATCAAGTTAACTGTACCGAGCAATGAAACCTAGATAAAAGGAATTAAAGAAAACATTGTAGAAATCAGATTTGTCGATTACTGGAATACTAGAAACAATAGTTGTAAATAAGAAATAAAAGACAAATATCAACATTCAAATACTCTATTTTGTTGCAGTAGACACAAATTTGTGTACTGTACGTACATGGCAATGTTCATAAATAACACGGTAGTTCAAGCAAACTGCATACATGTATCACACACATTCATCATATGAAACCTGTGAAAAGTATCAATCAAAATGCGAAATTACAAAAATACATTTGTAGTAGTAGATATCTAATTAAGTTATACCTAGATATATATTTTGTTTATATTGAAACATTTTGTTTTAATTATTTTAGTTCAGAGTTTATATTTACTGATGCCTCATTCTAGCGCGCGGTGGGAAGGTCACTTTTAGAATTATTTTAATGTTTTAATTTTTGTTTTATTGGAAGTTTTTTAGCATCATCATTAGACCAAGTAGATTTAGTAAAGTCAGCTATCTGTAAACAACTTTTGTCACATCTAGGAAGATACTTATTTTCAGTTAATTTCACAGCAAGCATGACTGAAACATACAGAGCATTGAGAAAATGAAACTACTTGTTCTAGTTCTAGGGACTAAAATGCAAGAAACTATCTGAATTAAATGACTATACATAATTTTAAATATATTCTGGGATAAAAATGTTCAACAATTTGGTCTCAAGGCAGGTTATTCTTGTTTATAATATAATGATTATTGTTCTTTCAAATAACTTAGTTATTTAATCCACCCTCACATTGAGAATTGGAGATTTCATTGTCCATAGTGTGCTATGTACTGAGATATTACATTATAATAATTTACAAATGGATTTTATGAACAAAATAAAATAATTATTTATTTATTACCAACCCTGTCGACTTAAATCTAAATAAAAAATAACTATCCTAAAAGGGAAAAAACTTATATGTAATTTAAATGGACATGAAGTAGATGGACAAAAACGGCTGGGGTAAAGTAGCACCAGTCAAAATCGATCGCATGCATCATTATTTTAGATTTAGTAACAGTAACTGTGTAAAAAGAAAGAAAATTAAATACATAAGAATTATAAAAATCATTGAATTTATTTCTATACATAAACCAAAACTTCAAAAATTCACACCCAACATTATTGTGCAAAGCAAAATACTATCGATTTCATTAAAAATATGCAGTTCCTTAAACGAACATGCTAGCTAAGCTAATGTAGACATCAATATTACAATTATCATAGAATACTAAAATTGTCATCATTTTGTGTTATTTTAGGAACAGAAAACACTTCTCCCTATAACTCGGTGCGCGTCAGTATGGCTATAGCGGTCATTCACCCCTTTTGTACTATCGTACTAAAGTAGCGGCCATATTGCCCCCGCTACTAAAGTACGCTTAGAGACAGTACTTTCGCACGTTACGCGGAACATATGGAAGTATCGCTACCGCAAAAACAAGTACAGTGGTAGAAGGGGTGAATGACCGCTACCGCCATGCTAACGCGCACTTACTAAACGTACCGACACACTATGAAGGGTTTTGTACAAGCTCTATTTGGATTCGATCCTAAATTTGCGACCCAAAATAACAAATTTACATGAGGATGCGCCCTCTTATTGCAAACACCCAAGAAAGAAACTTCTACGAATCGCTTTATTTAAAACACTGCTGTGCCATATTAAATAGAAGAGTTAAACTTTAATTTGGTACTTTTTATAAATATGAGATCAGGAATCCCGTAAGTGTTCATGTCGATCGTTGATTGGTTGATCGTAGCTCTTGTCGGTCGCTGACAGGTTCATCGCGGCGGCTCCTTCTGTTGCTGCTCGCGGCGTTGCTTGGCGAAGCGCGCTCGCAGCTTTATTATTGTTGTGTTAGATAACGTTCCAGGTACTTTGAATATTGACTGAAAACAAAAGATTTCCTATTAACATTGAATAATTAATATTGGTTTGTGATAAAAGGCACGTCCAGACAGAGAAATAGCAGGGATTTGTCACACATCTTAAATCTATCGATGGACGCCGGCGGGGGGGTACCTACCAGGTAGTGCACTTGCATCCTTTGAGAATCCTGGGATCTACTGATACCTATGTATGTATGGTACCTCTAGAACTTCTGAGTTTGTATTGTATCAACACCTGGAAACATCCCTGACACCCCTCAGGGATATGTCGTAACCAAACCCGTATATAGGATGGGGAGATTTGGGTGTCATATCACCCCAAAATATTTGGTTGAAAAAAAAAAACTAAAATCGTTCAACCGTCTTTAAGACATCACCGTAATAGTAGTTTATGCTACTAGGGCGAAAAGGAATAAATTACGAGGACGATTTAAAACACGAGCGTAGCGAGTGTTTTAAACGTAACCGAGTAATTTATTGCTTTTACGCCCGTGTATCATACTACGTTTTTCAATGCATAGTGTGAGGAAATGAAAATAAATATAATCTTGTGAACTTTAAATTATAATTGGCTCAAAAGGACTGTATCCAGAGCCGTTAAACAGTGGAAAAAAAAAGTATAACATCTATGGTACACAGGAAAGGCTGCAGGTTAGCCAACCATTGTAAATAAATTAAAAAAAATAATAATAATAAAGCCCTAGGGCAAAATAATCGACTTTTTGTTCGGTTTTGATGCATAAAATGTGGGCCTTTACGAGCACATGCATTGAAAAAAATATTTTGATGATACATCAACGAACTGTTCTAAACTTAAATAGAAATGGATGGCACACGACACGTATTTAATGTATTACAAGCATTTCTGAACATTCCCCACTCCTCGTCCAGTGAAATATTTCGACTGGTCAATAGGTGATAAAATCTCCATACAGAGGTCTATCTCGATGGTCGTGATATTTGGCTTGAGCCCGGAATTGAGGTACCCGATCGTAACGGTGTTTTAAAAATCCCACCTGCATAAACTCATGGCAGTGCAGCGCACTAGCATTCTTGACGATGGCCTTGAAGCACTCCGCCAACGTGGTGAAGTCGTTGCAGGCCATGATATTGGCTCGGTTGGCCTTGATCAGCGTGAGGCACACTCGGAATAGAATCTTGGACCCCTCGTAGAAGAGACAGTCCCATATCCTCAACACCGTCTCGATGGGGAGGACTTCCGCGAACAAGCAGACGAACCATTTCGTTGTGATTACTGCCCAAGGGAGGCCTGTGGATGATGGATTTTATAATTATTTATTGTATTTTTATTCTGCTACGGGAACTCATAGTTTTTACCGCTAACCCTGAGGACGCGTCTAGCAATAGTAGATAGGACGTGACCAACTCAGTTGTGGGCGTGGCCAAATGTCATGCACGCTCCATGAAACTGCGAGGACCGATTTCGTCACGGGCGCAAAATTGAACTCTTGTTTCAGGAAAATACAGATTTTGGCAAGACTCTGGACGTTTTCAAACATAACTTTTGGTTATTATTATTCTAGGTAACATTTTTGGTGTTTGACACGTTTTTTTTTTTTATCTAATACAATAAAAGAACATTCGGCTACACTTTTGGTGAAAAACCGTTAAATTTACGTATTTTAGGGGTTTGTTGTTAAGATATTACCCAAATTTCACGATTTTTAGTTCGACTTAAACATAGATCTAAATAATATTAATGGACTCAGCCTGAAATATTATAATAACATTCCATAAACACCCCACAATGTGTTGACAGCGTTTGTATGGAAGTTTGGGTGTGATAATGCCTCTAAGAGTCTATAGTCTATCTATAGTACTTCACATTGCGCCGCATGATCCTCTGCATATACTTATCAACAGTTCAATTTCTAGAAATAGCGATGTATGTTTTTATTGCCATCTGCTGTCCGCGAAACAACATGGGGACCCCGGGAAAAGTAAGACAAACTTTCGTTAATCACATTTAAAAAAATCATACAGATATGACTCTTCTGGTAGATTCGATGAAGAGCGAATCTAGATCTTGATTTGGAGGGGACCACAGGTGAACCGCCGCATCGCCGTCGCTGGCAACAAAGGGGGCACGCGGTTCAATTCATATCCAGCTACGGTCGTTGCAAAACCTTATTAAATAAAATTTTAATTTCTCTCCGAGACGATGTCCCATCAGCTTAATTTGTGCCCGAAGTACGATGATAGGTGAATCACGCTGGGACTAATAATAATCGTAGGTAAAATGTGGGTGCACAAGTGTGGACTGTAAAATGCAGTTCACACTGTGGAACACCTCTGACGCCCTCTCGGGGACTAATGTCGTGCGTGGCGATGTATATTTCATGAATGCATTACTAAAAACTTTATCATTTGACTACTACCACTGTACTGTGTAGTAGAGTAGTGTGGAGCGCACGCCTACTAACCTAGAGGTCGTGGGTCAATACTCGTGCTGCACATTAATTAATGTTTGGTTAATTCGGTCTGCGTGCTTCAGAAGACACGTTAAGCTGTTTGTTTATTTGTGCTCGGAGTACGGCGATGGCTTACCTTACCTCCTACCACGTTTGGGACGTAATAATCGTCGGTGAAAAGCGGGTGTACCAAGTGTGGACTGTGAAACGCATTTCACAGCTCACACTCGGGACCACCTCTGACACCCCTTCGAGGATTGATGTCGTCCGTTTTTGTATGTTTTAACTACTATTTCTAAAAACAAATTACATACTTGATATTTCGAACGAAAATAACATAATCTAAAATTTCTTTCAAGAGTGATAATAACTGATAGTGATAACTGAATTAGTATGCTCACAAGTGCGATGAGTACATAAGATAAAAAGTATGTATCATTTCCCTAATTAAATGCATCTACAGTACCAGGCCATTTGAAGGTCGCATCGTGCTTTAAAAAGAGATACTCGGCTAGCTTCGGCTACCTTCGGCTTTGTAGAGCGTCATCACGAAACACACGACTGACAAGTCGGATACTAAACGACTGGGTTGACAAGTGTGACAGAGATGACGCTCTACAAAGCCGAAGGTAGCCGAAGCTAGCCGAGTATCTCTTTTTAAAGCACGATGCGACCTTCAAATGGCCTGGTACCGTATCTTGATTTGTGGACAATATCTTGTGACTGTACTATAGCCGCTCGATCGCTACTTTCAGAATTTGCACACGCTAGGGCATATTTCCATTCCAAAAGCATAATTAGGAGTGTGACTAATATACAGGTGTCTATTTTGATCCACAACTTGCGTCAAATGAATATTAGTATACATGATGCTTATTCCAAAAAACACATTAAAAAAGATCAATACCCTTAATATTATTTAGAGTGCATTACAAACTAGAAAATATCAATCAGAAACAAATCCAAAGACAAGAATATTTAGAGTATTCATAGCGATGGATTTCGCAAAATAAATATAATCTAACATTAATACCACTTGAAGAAGGAGTTATGCCCTTTTTTATGTCCTAAAATTATCTTGATAAACGGTAACAGCGGCGTGGAGCGTTAGTACTTACTTACTCGGGTGCCCCTCCCCATCCCGCCGCCGCGCCGCTCCGCCAGTGCTGTGTCAATTCGTGTCTGTCGTACACTAGACGTTTTTTGTCGCCCCCAAAATATCGTAAAGGCATTTTCGAAATAAAAAAGTATTTTTTTATTTTATTTTCATCATCAGTATCATGAATATAACCTATGTGACGGAAGTTGCTGACCAAATCAACACTCTGTATATAAGATCTTTTATAAGAAATTTATGGTATTTTAGTCAACGATTTGTTTTAGTGGGAGGTAAAGCTCAACCAGGCCACCCTAGAAGGACGTATTCTGACCAAATTGGCGACGTACTAAAGAACAGCAATGCAAAAGTATGAAGAATAGAAGAGCTTGTATGACGAGATTGATAGATGTATGTGGAAGAGGCGAAAGAGGTGTGTCAGGATCATAGAAGATGGAAATTTGTAGCCTCTGCTTACCTCTATGAGAGACAGGCGTGAATATGTGTATTTATGTACAAACAACTCAAATTTGGATTTTACTGCACTTATATTTCGTTCATTATCATTTTCGGCTTGGCAGTTGTAGTAAACAATTCAGAAGAAAACCGGCAAAGGGAAAAAGGTTATTCAGTGCAGGCAGAGCAGGACAAAATCCAAGTGTGTGATGGCTCACCCAAATTGATGACATGTTGGTGCACATCAGGTACCTTGGCCTTGACCAACTCGGACAACACCTCAATGTCAATAATGAGGCCGTCCATTGTCTTTGTGTAGTATTGTGGGAGGATCTTCTCCACCAGAACTTTGAGGAGCCAGAACGATGTCTCTTCACTTTTCGTTGCTAAGAGGAGTAAGCCTGGAATTTTACAGAGACAGTTTAATAAAATTAGTTCAAGATAAAGACCTTATTAAAGCCGATTCTAAAGGCTTTTATTATAGTTTTAGTGCCGTCAAAACTTGAAATTTTCCAAAATTATTTAGCTTCTGCCCTTAAAACTTAATGGACTATTTTGCAATGAAGAAAATTTAGTTTTAAAAACTAAAATTAAAGCCTTCAGAATCGGCTTCATTGATTCATTAAAAGTGAATAGTGAAGCTGTATGGTTTTCTAGGATTACTAGATTGTGATTAACATACTTTTAAAAGCACTGAACAAGTTCTCACAGGCAAGATTGCTTCTTAGAATATTTATATTTAATTAACTTGTGATAGATGAGCCCTGGTACCTAAAATCTATTGCATTGTTTTTGAATGCATGCGTTAACATAATGCCGACGCGCGCGCGCACACTTATGAGTGCGTAATCTGTCTACCTTCTTGAAGTACCAACAGTGATTAAAGAAATACAGGAACGCAATGTGAAATACAAAGCCCGCCTTTTGTCTCACGTAAATAACCTAGCAACAGATCTGCTTTTTAGTAATTCTGACGTGGGACGCCTGAAGAGGCACATAATCCTGGGGTTGCATAACAGGAAGTAGACCGATAAAGGTTGGTTGATAGCTGTATCAACCAACCCACAAGCTCTTTACCCACAAAATACCTGCTGATGGTCAAAAGACCGATCGCAAGTAGACCAAAAGTAGGAAAAAATAAATAAATAAATAAGATGTCGCTAGATAATACTTATGAAAAAAAATATGAAGAAAATAAGATGTGGACTTCAGACTGAGTTTTTACCTTTTTTGTGAATCTTAAGAAAAATCCAGGTTTAAAGGGGCCTCAACAAGATATTGGCAGAACTAATGTGCGGAGTTATAGGAAGTCAGATAACATGCGTTTGATTGATTGATAGATATGCATTTAATGGTGTCTGTAAAACAGTCAAAATATTGGGATCTCAAGAGAAAAGTAAAAACAATTACCTACATCGTAGATGTTGAATATGAGTAAGTATAGCCTTTCTAGCCTTGTCTTTCATATTTGTTATGCACAAGTTTTCTCATAACGAAGGTTTATTTTGGATATTTGGCTATTATTTATTTTGATGAGGCATTAATCAATATACTTAGTTAATCAAATGAGAGACTGCTTCATAGTAGAACCCAAACTAGCATTTAGCCTTAATTTTAATAACATTTTCCTTCAGCTAAAACCCTCATAATGTTTTAGGACAAGGTCAGAACAGTAGTTTATTTCAATGTTAACTACTTCCATTTTCATTTAAAACTAAGCTTAGAATTATAATACTTCAAGTAAAAGCAATCAACTGCTTTTGGCTAATTAGCTAATTACTGATTCCTTAATTTCTGCTGTTGGGTTTTTCAGGGACTGACTGATACGGTTTGACTCAAGTCCTCTGGATGTATCTACATGCCCTGTAGACCAATTTTAGTAGCGCAGGAAACTTTGAACTACCAATGGCAAAGTAGAGTACATGGCACACAGATCTTTTACAGTTTAATTACCTCTGACAAGCAATACTCTGCCATTTTATTTTGCAAATACAGGTCATTATAGATTTTTTTGTGTTCAGACATTCGGCTACTCTCGAAAACTGGGCGCACTTATCTGTGCAAATGGAAACTGCTGATTGGATTTATATTTTGTGTAAAACTGTACCTTCTTGGAAATACTTGTTATTAATACTCATGTCAATATAATAATTTAATAAATTACCCGCAATATAGTTCAGGCCTTGACAGTATCCAACAGCCCTATTGTTATGGGCATAAGCTATGAGTATGTTAAACAGATGTGTTTGGTGGTTTGCTTCTTTAGTAAAGTAGATATTGTCAGGAAATGTTCGAGGCAAATCTGTCTTCACCAAGTCTACAAGTTCTTTTTCAAATGGACCATCTAGTATCTTGTGGTATAAGTCTGGGCATTGCTCTTTCATTTTGTCTACTTCTGATATCGCCATCCATACTGAAGGGCGATGTTCACCTGTAATAAAACAGCTATTAAAGATAATAATATGATAAAAAGATTAAAGATAAGACATTTTTGATTTAAATGTTTCTCAGATAGTGTTCTTATCATTTAAACAAGTTTTTTTTACGTCCCATGTAGGTTTAATCTAACCAACAACCACTTTTAAGCGAGCATTGAATCTCAACTATTAAAATAGATCCAAACCATGGGAAGCACAGATGATTATAATAGTTACTATTGGAGGTCTATAAATCAATTGTTATCAACAATCAATATATCTAATTGTTAAATTACAAATTAATACATGGAAGGACAGATTTTGCCTTCATACAAGTTGTGTTGTGACACATGGTAGTAGAGGGGAAGGCGAATGGGGAGACAGACATTTAGGCACATTGACAGTAGATCTCGTTTAAATGTACATGTTGTGTTAACAATAAACTTTCGACGCTGCTAGCCGTTCTGGCACAATTCTACACAGAAATCAATAACGCCATACGGTGTTATGCTCAAATTGATATATCTAATAAGATGCTGTAGGATGCTGTCCAGCGTCTCTGTCCTTCAATGTTTTAAGTAATCAGCTAAATCTTAAAATTAATTTTAATAATGTCCAGAATTATTATTAACTAAATACTAATTAAAAAAAGGGCAGATGGGAGTAGATAAAAGGGGTACTGAGGGAAAAAAAAGACTGAAAACCCCCATGACATTGACAAAAACTACTAGCACAAGTTACATACAATTTTAAAATAAAATGCTAATGGTCATAGGTTAAAATAATAGTTTGAAACTTACAGGAGGTAAATATTTATAAATAGCTGAGATACATATGTAGTGTTTATTGCATTTCTTTTTACTACCTACAGCAAATAAGAACCACTTGTAACAAAAACAACTCAAAAGGTAAACAAGCGACAATACTCACTAGGAATTCCTTTTCTCACGTATCTTTTGACCGTATTCGTGCGTTTGACCGACTTTCCTTCGCCAAGAAGGGTGCTCCATTTCTGTGCCCTAGTTGCCAGCACTTTGAGATACACCGACATGAAGTCTTCATAACTCTCGTAGTCGAAATTTTTATGCCGTTCAAATCCGTATTCGTCAGTAGTGCTAATAAAATCAGTAAATGTATAATTTAGCACAAATTGATCAAAGACTATTATTTGTTATAACAAGTTATAGAATACCTGAATGTAGAGTGAGCCATCTTTAGAGCTGGCTTAAAACGAGTTGCTTTTATTCATGTTAGTATATAATTCACGTTTTTGTTAATTTTATCATGATTTATAATAAAAATTGTTCAGAAGTCACGAAATTACGACCAACAAACAACAGATTTTTGACAGATACTGCTGCTCGGTGCTCCGTGTGTTCTGTCTGTCATCTGTGGTCCGTCCGAGTGCTCAGTGCGCTGCTCGTGCTCGGTTCCAAAATCAACTTATCGATGGATTCATAGAAAACAAACTTATTAGTAGAATCGGTTAGAACCTCAGAATAAGGAATATCCTTATTAGTATATATGATCTGTGATCCTTATTCTGAGTTAGAAACTTTACATCGATCGGTGTTCCCGATTAATAGTGTTTGATCTATATGTCGGTGCGCACCGTTTAATAGCGCTATCTTTTTGACTAGCTATTTATCGGTGCCCTTGCAACCCGTGCTCGCAAAAGGTTTTTTGTGCATAATAATATCGTGAATTCTGTAAAAACTACGAGGGTAACCTCGCCCGACTCGGCTCCCCAAATTTATTTATTTAGCAAATTTATTAAATCTAACACGATCCTACGCCCTTCGTCATAATGTTGAATTTTTGTCTAAATTTCCTTACATAGTTCAGGAAAAAGAAAAAAGATAAACTTCTGATGTGGAACCAAACCCAGGCATCTGGTTGTGTCAGAGATACAACCGTAAATAAAGTAAGAGGATACTTCGAATACTGCCACTTTACGCTCCTGCATTTCCCCCCAAACATTAGCATTACAAGTCAAACAATTATATATACTCCCTCTACGATTCCCGGCTTAGAATAAGGAAATGTTGGTCGTGCGTGTCAGTAGAAAAAGTTGGATTGATCTTTCCACTGAGCAAATCGATCTCATTTGAGGTTTTGGAACCAGCATTGAGCTACATACTTTTATCTGACAGATAGTAATATGTAATATGTTCTATTCTACAGCTTCTACTTCATCGGACAACCTAAGGTGTTTCGGAACGCTACTAATGCGAAATTTTGACAATGTTTTGGGAATTTTGGAGTTTTGTGTTTTGATTTAAAATTAATTCTGTTTTTGTGCGACCAGCTTTTACCATTTGCCAGTTTATTAATTATTGCGTTTATTACATTGACATTGTAAAAGTCGTCAATACAGAAGCTTCGGGTTAATTTACTTCAAGTAAATTATTGACAAAATAGTAAAGTTAGATATTTTTCAAAACAAAAACACTACTCTGTCTGTTAGGGGCACGGAACACATTTTACTTTTAAGAGAATGGGTCCACCACCTGTGGTAACTGGTATATCACCAAAAGAAGGTCCTCCTGGCACAAGAGTGACGATACGAGGCGAATTCTTGGGAATCAGCGCCACCGACCTAATTGGTAAGAAGACTCATCATATTTATCACTGAAATTATAATAAAGCAGTCCAACTGATTCAGTGTTTAACTGAGTTACTGATATTTATCTCCTGGAACTGTGTCCCTGATGAACTGTGGAGTAATCCAGCACTCATGTGATAATATAGTGGGCGTATATTTGTGTCGATTCGGTGTTCATAACACGTTTTGGTAAAAATGTACATTAAGGACCATTAAGGACAACTTATATGAGAGAACTAAATTAATTTAAGCGTTCTGTCTTTTTCTTTCGGTATCGAATAGACAAAGACAAGAAGCTTAAAATAAGGATAGTCCTGTCAATAAGTTGTGTTACACCGAAACAACACAATTGTGTAGGTTAGCCACTTGTAATGTTTGCTTTCTCTGATTTTAGGTTTAAAAATTTGTGGTTGTGACTGCCTGCTATCAGCAGAGTGGAAAAGCAAGAACAAGATAGTAGCCAGGTCCGGCCCTTGCAAGGGTAGAGGGGATATCATTGTAACAACCAAGTCTGGAGGAGAAGGAACTTCAACTGTGCAGTTTAGAGGTAAATGTGACATAAATGTATAGATGTTATATCCTACGATGTCTACTTGACTATGGTTGTAGTAGTGTTGTGTACAGATAGCCACATTTTGTGTGTTTTGCGCGTTTTGTAAGAGCTCCCGAGGTAACGCACACTAGAGAATGTGCTTGTGTATGCACTACTTCAACCATAGGTCAGTAGACTTTGTAGAATAAAACATCTGTATGTGCAATCAATATGTGCATTACAGATGTAAAATCAATCAGAAAATATTTTCAGGCAAAATAAAATTTTGAATTTAGTTTGAACCTTGACCTCAATTTTAGAAAAACATTTATTTGCAGTACGGTTTTTTTTTTCAAGAATTTGTCCCCATTTGGACATTTTAGATTGAATAGTTATTAATTTTAGCAGCCAATATTTATTTTCATTTCTTTGTACCCACTTTCTTGGTTTATGAGATCATTAATGAGTCTTAGGTTAACCTTATTAGTTTTGCTTACTGACAAAATGTTTTGTCATGTTATTGTACAGAACATTGGGCTACATTTGTACAGAAACCATACCAGCCATCATTGTCAACTTTTTAGTTTTTGATATTTTATTGACAAAGAAACCATTTAGCCTAACATTTGATTTCATAGTGACGAAATCAAATATTCAAGAAGTACCTATCCAGAATCCATATTTCAATAAATTTTTCCAAAAACATTGCAAAATATGGCTTATCCTGTAAAAACTATGGGACATAAAAATATTATCATCAAATATTCAAGAAGTACCTATCCAGAATCCGTATTTTAATTAATTTTTCCAAAAACGTTGCAAAATATGGCTTATTCTGTAAAAACTATGGGACATAAAAAAAGATATTTAGCAAAAATAATATTTACTAAAACAAAAACTTACCAATTGAATACACAAACCAAGAAAAAAACAAAGTTAATAAAATTTTATTTAGTAAGATTAAGATTTTCATACATCTTGAATACAGGCTATAATAATACAGGCTACTTTTGTAGTTTAGTTTAGGCAAAATATCATTTTCACTAGCCGAAAGATCCTTTTGAATGTACTAATTTTAAGTTCTCTTTACGAAAATTAACATTATTATTATTATTTATTATATTATATATTATTTTACTTTGAAACTGGTGTAGATTTTTTGGTCTGCTTACTTACTTGTTAATATAATATACTATACTAATATAACAGAAAAGTATAAATAGTTTTATGGGTGTTATAAACCAGAGTGTGAACTTGTGAAGATGATTCAGATAACTATCATTTGGCTTCAGAAACTTTTGTATGATGACACAGAATACCTTTTTATATGTTGATCAATGTTTAAAAATGTATTTACAGAATATATTATGTGTATGTACTTACTCTATGTCTTACTCACTTTCTCACACACATTCACACATACCCCCATTCCATACAAAGAGGACCTAAACCTTTCAAACCTTTAAACTTTTCAAGTTAATTAATGTAGGGTTTGAGTTTCTTGTAGACATGTTATTTTGTCTTGTTTATTTATTTTAAGTTTAAATTTTTTAATATATATATTTTTTTTTATATACTGTAAGGTGTGACTCCTTGATCGAACTTCATTCTAACACTAATCAAAGTCTTCTTGTACGAGTTCCACTATTTTATTTCTTTAATTATTGAGACTAGTTTCGTCTATTTGATATCGTCGTGCTGATTGGAATAGGTTAACAGTAAAAGTCTACTTTTACTAACAGTCTACTTTAACAGTAAAAGTAGACTTTTACTGTTAACCTATTCCAATCAGCCCGATTAGTGTTTAAATTTTATTAGTGTTTAAATTTTATTAGTGTTTAAATTTTTTGTTCCGTCCGATTTTGGCTATGTAGGTAATATAGACACTACATATCCAAGGATACAGGCGCTGTATGCTGAGATACAGGCTAATCACGTTTTCAGCAGCATATGCTATTTAGTACTATAATATAAGTCTATATACTTACTTCGAGTTTTAAACATTGTGTAAAAATTGCATGGTTTTTGGTTAAAAATAAAGATTAACCTTACAAAAAAAAAATTGTCTCAAAAATTACTTACCTCTTCCAGGCTATCATGAATCAATAGGGCCAGTAAAAGAGAGTGCAGTGTGGGTGGAAGAGGCGGCTCCCCCCTCCTTGCCGTGGGGCCGGCGTCCCATGTCCCCCACTACCTACACTCCACCAGATCCACTCGGCTTGTCCACTGAAGGAGACGACTGCAAGTTTCCCGAGGAAGAATTGCATGAACTGTTTCCTGATGGGTAAAGCAAATTAATCTTGTGGCAACACTCTATTACTCTATGCCTTTGACACTACATTATAGGATAATTTATTCCTCATTTGCAGGTCTGGGAACCTCTCTGACGAGAACTTCGAGCCTGGCTGGTACCTGCTCGAGCATCACAGCAACACGTCATATGAGGACTTGAAAGCTGGAATGGTGTTTCTCCAGAGAAAGGTGCTTAAACTCTTGAGTTTTCCTTATTCATGGGTCTTTTACAAAGTATTATAAAATTAAAACACTTTTTTTACGTCCCGTGGGCTTACACTTGGCCATTACCGTGCCTGATGGAAAGCGTCGATAAGACAAGATGAAGCACGCTCTCCCAGAAACTGGGAGAGTGACAATTGGCGCGGCGTTAAGGCGCCTCTTCCCAGCTTCATCCACAAATGACTCTATTGATAAAGTTATTTCTCTTAAACGATATGTTTAAAAATTATAAAAAATAAATTGATAGTTAAACTATAAAGAACAACTTCATGTTAGGAAATCATTCTCGCGTATAAGAAAGAGCATGAAAATATTGATCAAAGACAAGCTGTTTTCAGACTAAAAACAAGTAAAATTGGTTATTTCTTTGAAACCACTAATGATATTTGTATGGTTCTTTAACTAGGATACAAGGAAAATATTGCTTAGAAAAAATTTGAATTTTTTTCCGTCCATGGCGTTCATATAAAAAGTATTATTTTCTTCTATTTCGCGCTATCCGGAGACCCAGTGACGTAACGTATTGCGCGCTGATATGAACGTTATTTCAATATAGTTTCTGTCGACATTTGTACCGACACGGGTCGGTTCATGGTCGTTGGGGGCTACCTGCCCCTTAACCAGTCTTTCCAGGAACTTCCGTAAAAAGGTACGGAAGTCGATTTCAGACGAATAACTGACACTACGCAACTGCCAGTAACTCCCCCCCAGCTACTTATGTCGTCATTCCGGAACACGAGTCGCTAGGCGACATGGTTTGGTGACAAGCCACAGCCGAAGCTTCCATCCATCAGCCTAGTTCGTCCACTGTTGAACATAAGCCTTTCCAGGACTTTGCCACTCCCGGCGGTCATCCGCGGTGCCGCAACCCTCGCACCAGTGACGCCGCTGCCCGTCACCAATCTGTTCCATATAAGGCCCGGCAATTATGGATGGATATACCGCCATCCATCGGTCCCAGGCATGGTGGGCCTCCTGATTTTTTGCCTGTGAGCTGTCCTCTTACTCTCCCCCGAATTACTTCGAGGGGGTCTCCAAGCAAGATGATGGTACCTCCACAGTCAAAAGTAAATGGGTGCCAACGTCGTCGTTTCTGTCGACGGGACCAGGATGCGATGACGTCGTCGTGATCCTTTATACCACAGAGACATAGATTGTTGGCCTTTTGTCCCTTACGAGTTGCCTTTTACGACATTTACGAAATGATATGGAGTGACAATATTCTTTTTATTACCACCCAACTAAAAACAACATTTTATTATCAAAGTTACATGCATTTAAAGTGTATAAACTTTGTGTCCTTTCAGGGTTCCTCACTAAAAGTTGAAGAATATAATGTAAAAGGAACCTCGCTTATGAACACAAGTGTGTCATCCTAGAGACAATAAAAACAGCGACTTCAAATGTTTCAACTTATTGTTCAATCAAATAACGAATCACATACATACATATACTCACGCCTGTCTCCCATAGGGGTAGGCATAGACTAAATATTTCCATCTACTACGATCCTGACACACCTCTTTCGCCTCTTACACATCCATCAATCTACTCATACAAGCTCTTTTATTCCGGGTACTTTTAACATTTCCCTTCTTCAATATGTCGCCAATTTGGACCTTCTAGGGCGGCCTGGTCGAGATCTACCTTCGACTTGGGCACCATAAATAAAGAATTCTGATTCTAAAATCTTATATGCATTTATTGAAAGTCCGAATCAATAAAGATATTTTATTATTATTAAAAGAAGCTTTGTCACTTGACTAGATTTCCAGTTCAAGTCAAAGTCTTGTGGCAAGGCAGTCGGTAACAATATTATTTATCTTCATACTGTACCACGCAGGTGGAAAGTCAAAAAGAAGGCCAACTTAGTTTCCTGAAGGCCAACACTGGAGCGGTGATGGACCAGCTCGACAGACTGGTGCTGCTCAAGAATATGTTCGAAGAAGACCAGAGGAAGAGTGGCAAGGAGCCGCTGCTCAGTCTGCAAGCTGCTATTGAGGGTAAGTGACACGTTTAATTGCTTCTGGTTCCGATTTATACACATGTTCTAAAATGACTCCTATTTTATTTCTAATAAGTTTCCAAATGCTAGTGCAATGTAAATTCTTCTGTCAGTTTTGACAACTGTCAAAAAAAGGATAACATTTTTTCATCTGTCAGTTTTGACATCTGTCAAAAAGTCTGTAAATTCTTCTGTCAGTTTCGACAACTGTCAAAAAAAGTATGAAATCTTTTCATCTGTCAGTTTTGACATATGTCAAAAAATCTACAAAAATTAATTCATTTAGGGTACGTTTCGTAACGTGTAATTATAACTCGGAGCGATGCGAATTTTACCCTGCATCGTTCAAAAATCGACCCGAGTGAAACCGAGGGTAAACGAACTGTTACCTGACAGTTGCGATAAGTGTTTAGAAACGCTTTCGGGAAATGTGAATATCGCACTGACAAGTGCGATTTCTAACTCTGTTTGGGTACCGTTAAAATTCGCCTGACAGTTGTCATTTCGGAGTTTTCTCGGGATTCGGACAATTTTTGAAAATAGAATTCAACATTTCCGTACGAATACGGGAAAATGTTTCGAAACTGCTTCGACAGGCAAATGCAAAGGTTGCAATGCCATCCATATTAAAAGCAATAGGTATTTAGGTACTTTACTTAATTTATTTATTTTGATTTGAGGTTATGTATTTACTTGACGTGTGTCACTCCAGACCGTTTCAAAACGCTTTTCTCACGGGAATCACTCGCAAGCGTTTCAAAACCAGATCATTCATTCTCTTTCTAGTATATAGCTTTGTCTCTTTCTTAAAAACGAGTGAAATTTCGCACGAAGATCACACGTTTTGAAACGTAGCCTTATTGTTTTTGACATCTGTCATAAAACCTTTATCAAAATCTCACTAAACCGTGGATCTGGCTAATGTATTAATTGAAAAGTAAGTGGATGGATCTAGCCAATGGATCTACTGAGAATGATCGATGTTTTGGGCTCTTACAATTTGATTTACATTTCAGAATCAATAACCCTGGCTGACTCCCTCTTCTCTGAGATCCTATCTCGCAAGGAGAACGCGGACAAGACAAGAGAAGCTCTGTCTCTACTCACAAGACACAAGTTCCTGTTCCAACTACCCGCAAATATCGACAAGAATATCAAGAAGAAGGAGTATGACCTGGTCGTAAATGATTACACCAGAGTTAAGAATTTGTTTGGGAACACTGACGTCAAGGTATGCTAAGTCTTTCTGATGTATGTTCAGAGTGGGAAGTAATTTAAGCAGTTTCTTTTTACTTGGCTACTACCACGCCTGATAAAAGGCGTCGGTGTGAGGAAAGTGAAAGCAGGCGAGACGTTAATCAATCTGTCCAGGGCCTTCCGCAAAATTTGCGGAAGTCGGTAACGTACTACCACGGGGATGGCGTGACACAAATTTTATACGAGCACAGCTGCCGCCGCTTTTTGGAATAACGTTAGTATTACCTAGTTAGTAAACATACGCGGCGCACACATAGATTCACCCGTCTTCATACAGCTAAAATAACACCGTATTTCTATGATGTAAAAATTTATGATCATTTAGATGTAAAATTCCAAACACGTCATGGCACTGTGCCAAGCTTTTATACATATGTAAAAATCCATGACCAGCGGCCGCACACAGTAAGGTCCGTATTGATAATGTTTGAAAAAATATACATTGCGGCGTTAATATTCTAACTCAATGTGTGACACTCATTATAACATGCAATGGACTAAATATTGTCTAATTTCAACGCTACTCGCTACAATGATAAATATTTCATGGTAAGGTTGAAATTTTATTTACAGCAAGGTTTATTCTGTAAATATCGCAGTAAATACATGTTTAAATTACTTACGACTGAAATGAAATTCCTTTAGATGTCTTACTGTTGGAACAATTTTCCACGCTGCAATACACCATTTTTACAATATGTTTGTTCTAACACGTTTGGTTGAGAAATGAGAGGCCCGCGGATATAATATTTCAGATCAAACTTATCTAGGTATCATTAAAAAACAAGGCAATATTGAAGAATGACAGAGGAACTCATTTTGTATGGCGGAATCTCCTTGCGTGCAGCCTTTAAGAACCAAGTGCGCCGCCGCTTAAAAACGTTCGCTTTTGTCCGCCATCATATCGAATTAAGGGCATAGCTAAACCAGGCAATCGAAATCTTAATCTTAATTCTGTAATTATGTATTTATAAATAAACCATACAAATGGCGAATTGTATGGTTAATTGAAAAATTTTGTTATTTTACGTCTTATAATTATGTACGAATTTCCTTCCCAGCTCTTCCAGAAGATTCTGGCTGATATTGATAAGAAAATAGATGAGTTGAAAGAAAAGCTGCACGGTAGAATTACGACGATGCCGGTTAACATTCAAGATCAAAGAAAATTTATTAGGTAAGTCAGAATGTGTATTAGGTCATAGCATTTTTGTTAAACAGGTTTGTAGGGAATTTAGAAAATGAAGATACCAAAAAAAGGGGGTTTTTTCGAATCCATTTACTCCACTATAACGTCATCTACGTATTTAATTTTTGTGTAAATGTTTATTGAGTATTTGATTAAGATTCTCACTGAAGGAAAACGTGATTGGATGAAATTTTCTCGATAGAATTTAATTCTGAAAAGACCTCTAAATTGTTTTATTTTTTCCTGTAATTGTGAACTCTTAACTGAATTCATTGTGAAATTAAATTCAAAATGTGGATATTACGCATTTGTAAAGTATTTTATATTAATAAAAAACCGACTTTTTGCTACTTTTCCACGAATCCGTCCCACTCGCACTGAGGGTTTTTCCACAGAACTTTTTTTCGCATATGGAGTAAAAGGGGCGCTAAAACTTTTACGTAGTTCCCAGAATTTGTTTTTTTTTTTGCTTGCACGTATAAAAGGTTGTTGTCTACTTTGGGAATTTCATAAAAATATAAATGCCTCGATAGTCCGAACCTCATCTAATCCGAACGTCTCTATAATCCGAATGCCCGCACGTCTACCGTTTTCTCAACAGTTTTCTATGTCGTTATAGACCACTCGTGGAATTTTTATAAGCATTTTAATTGCATTAAACATTTTTGCATGCTTAGAACATAAACTTCAATTACAAAAAGCTTGGTTTTATTTAAAAAATGTTCTTGCATCCGAACCAGGCATACATTTTTGAGGCTCTGCTGTCATTATTCTGTGGCCTTACATTTTTTATTGTCTATCGCCTTAAAATCGTCGATGAAAAGAGGGTATTACGAGTATGGACTGTTCTAGTCACACTCCATACTCGGAAACACCTCTCTTATGTCGTCGGCACATCGTAGAATTGGGCATATCAGGATCTGCCCAGGCATATCATATAAAAAAGACACCTGTATTACGGCATCATTCGATAGTGTTCCTAGTAAGAAACAAGTCTTACAAAGAAACTTTGTCTATCAAATCAATAGAAATGCCGTGATATTTTATTTTCTTGGAATTCATACTATTTTTTACTTGTCGTAACGTTACGTTGGTTTATGTTCATATACTTTTAACACTTTAAAATTCTTCTTTTATATCATATCTCATAGCGGCATTGTTATACGTTAAACATTGGTGCAAAGTTTACTGTTTAGTTGCTATAGGAAACACCTCAGGCAACCTCCCGAGCAGGGTTGGATTTCGTACAGAAGAGCCACTGAGTGATGGCGCCTATGACGTTTAAATGCCTACAAAGTATCGTAATTATTTATAAGCTAGTGTGAATTAAAAAATGTAATACTTCATTGTTGATAGTGATGTACTACTTGTTTCGGTTATTATTTTTCGATTTGAATGTTGCTTTATTGTGCAATAGAATTCGTATAGAAACAAAGATTTGTTTTAAATAAAAGTTTCTCATTTTTTATAGGTCGTGTTTGAGGTCGCCAAGTTACGCAATAATATTTGATTAAAAACAAAACAATGACGAAGTTAAACTAAACGAAAATAAATTATAGTAAAATACTTTTTTCGATTTAGATATTTAAACATCTCTTTGGGGCCCCGGGGCACTACACCGCATAGCCCTCCGATAGCTACGCCACTGGTTTTGGCACATTTTCCTTTAGTATCATTATGTTGAATGTTGAATGACGTGTCTAATGTTGAGTAAACTCACACTTGATTTTTATTTTTAACCGAAATTTGAAATGTATCTCATCACTAAATGCAGCTGTCATAAGTGCCATCACTCAGTGGCTCTACTTTAGTATAATTATACTATTTGTACCATATTTTCATGACATGTAGTATGTAGTATCGTAATGGAACTATACTACGTAAAAATACCATAATTTTACCCTTGTGAAAGAGTATTCAGTAAAGTTAACTTGGCAAAAACAAAAATACGAAATAAACTGGCAACTCGTTCCATTGACTCCCTGCTACTTTCATGTGATGCTGTAAAAGAAAGTAAGTCCAGTAATTGCATCGAATTTATGTCGTCTGACGACCTGTTACGTCGAATCAATGCCAAGGATGAAGTTCCGATCGACGAATTGGCTGAGATAGAGATCCAGTTGCCTCGTTTTTATTAAATTATGAATATACTTAGTATTTTTTTTAATTCTCTATAAAACAGGCTATTTTATTTAAATTCAAAACAAAAATCGACGAAAAACGAAACGTAGTATAATTTTAGCCAAGTAGTATATTTTTAACTCCCATAGACAATAATTTTCCGAGGGTCTGAATCCAACCCTGCTCCCGAGACTACATGCCGTGTTAATAGATATTTACTAATTTTATCTGTTAGATTGCTGATAAGTCTGAACTGGAGCGGCGACGCGGCGTGGGACGCGATCAACAGCCGCAAGGATTACCTCATGAAGATGATGAACAAAGTGAGGGACCACTTCAAACTGAAGGAGGAACAGGACGCTTCCGAGAAAGGTATAACATGCTGACGAAGGAGAGTGGTTATAGGCCGTTAATGCCGCAGGGGGTGCAAACCTTCCCCCCCCCCCAAATGCCAACAACAGTTACACGTAAGTATGCTAAATTTTCGAAGATTTTCAAGACTTCTCTTCTGGTTCAGAGCTCAACCCCTGCAAAGTGAATTCCTAGCTACGGCCTTGGGCCAGCCCCGGATCTACATATTTTAAAAGGTGCAAAAGGCTCATTGTCAAAAAAAAAGAAAACACATGTGTTAATGCTTCATTGAAAAAAAACGAGTGTGTGAGCATCCTACACCAAACAATCAAGTTAAAAATTAAATAATAAAAATATTATTTTCCTACAATTTTTTTTCCGCAAAATCATTTATTGTATTACCATAATTCAAATTATTATTCAAAAAATCAACACGTAGGATCTGAATGTCAGCGATTATTTCTCCCGCAACTTAGACATGTATTAAGGTGGATGGTCCAAGGTAGTTTTTATGAAAAACTTGTGGGAACCAATAACGACGACAGAAGTATTATTATTTAATTCTGTTGCCTTTTTCCACACGTTCCATCAACTTTACACCCGCGAATAATCAGTTTTTCTTAAAAACAAAATGTTTCAACGGTCTAATTTTGCAATTTAAAACTTTCATACATTGGATTACTAAAGTTTTAAATAACAAAATTAGATTCTAAAAAAGTTTGTTTCTAAAAAAACTGATTATTCGCGGTGTAAAGTTGATGGAACGTGTGGAAAAAGGTAACAGAATTAAATAATAATACTTCTGTCGTCGTTATTGGTTCCCACAAGTTTGTATGAAGATTGCCTTGGACCATCCACCTTAAGTATGAAGATTATGGTAGAGTGCAGTGGTCTGGCACTGGTCGACGTGCGCGACTCAATTCTATAGCAGCTTGGATATTGCAGGCATATTGACAGCAGAACTCCCAGTGAGGTCATGATTTTGCCGCCCCGCTGGCCTTGCCGCCCGGTGCGAGTGCACCCTGCAGCCCCTCCCTAGATCCGGGCCTGCCTTGGGCCCATTGCGAAATATATCGAGCGCCAAACTTTATGACGCCTCTGGAGCAAGTTCATAAACTAGGGGTCGCGCCACGGGTTCTAGTGCCATCTCTGTTGCACGTGTTTGAAAATTGTATAAGCTATCCTGCTGTCAGTGTTGGAACCTGACGAAATTGTTAATTTATGAACGGCTACCAGAAGTTCGTCTGTGTCTCAGTTTATCTCTCTCTTTCATCTGTCTCTGTCAATTGTCATTTGTCTCTCTCTATCCATCTCGCCAGAGCTAACTTCACTCAAATGTCATGAAGTTTCGAAAGAATTCGCCTGTTGACTTCCGTAGAATTTGCGAAATTCTCCGGACAGACTAACCCCTCGGCCACAGCTTCAGGCTTCTGGCGGCGCTTCTTGCTGCGCTTCCAGGCGGTTTTTGCGACGGGCTTTGCCCTGCCACGACAACCGTCGGTGCCTTGACCGCATCGGATGTATAGCGCGCTCGCTCGCTCAAAGCGCTCGACACTAGGTTCGTCCAGTGCGGTTGATCACTTTTTCAACCGCCCGCCTCCCCGCACACTGCCGTCCCGAGAGCGCAAGTCACTCGAAGCCGGACAAGACGCGCGAGCGGCGACCCATGGCCGGCTCTATACAACTCCATACATTTGTTCTCTCCGCCGGCGCCGTCGCAAGAAGAACCGCTTGGCACGCCTCTCGAAGCCTGAAGCTATGGCCGACCGGTTATTGATGCCTCGCCTGCTTTCACTCTCCCGCTTTGTAGACGAGCGCTGTTCTTGTCGACCGTTTCCATCAGCCACGCGTAAGACCAATGTATGTAAAAAAAGGAAATATAAAAAAGTCAAGGAAGGAATGAAAGGCGTGTTTGTCTGCATGGTGTGTTTGAACGAAAAGGTGCGAGAATAAGTTTTAAAGAGAGTTTGTAGTTGTTGATGGATCTGAGTTTACTATAATATATACACGTAATGTATGGAACAGGGGCTCTAGCGCGTAATTCTCATTTGTATCAACTTCAAGCAAATGCATGCAAAATTCAACGCGTGCAAAAGAGATGGCATGTTAGGCGGGCGTCGTCGCACGCATGTCAAATTTCAATCTCAAGTTGATGTTGATGAAAATGAGAATTACGCGGTAGACCCGCTGAATCCGAACCCGAATCAGAATTTCGCGATTTGCATGTTCGCCCCATAGTAAAAGTTGTCCATATTCATGGCTAGAACACCCTGTTTGAAGGGAAAAGGTTATCAAATTAACACCCAGTATAAACAGATACTCGTTTTTAAAGGTAAACGCAAGTCGAAAGACGAGAACGAGGGCGAGTGGAGCGCGTCTCGCGAGTTGTGGTGCGGCGCGATGTGCGGACTGGTGGCCGACGAGCTGGCGCAGCTGTGGACCCTCGCCAAGTGGTACTTCGCGGGGGAGCTGGGCGGGAAGCCGGCCGCCGATCAGAGGCAGGACGAGCTGAAGGTACGAACAACACTAACTACACATCATTCAGCTAGCCTGGGCATTGATAGAGCAGTCAGTCAGGATATTCTCTTATTTAATATATTTAGCCAAAATTGTTACACTCATATACAACCATTATACTCACATACACACACACTTACACATGTCATTAAATAAACAATAATTGTCCACTCTCAATGGAATTCGTACGGCTCTCTGCAGGTGACGGCAGAATAACAGCGTCGCAGATTTTAGTTTGCGGCATTATGCTGAGTCGGAGCCTTTTTCTCTTTGCCGCGACACACATACCACTAGGATAAATTTAACTTTCTTTTTGTGTTTTTTTATTTTATACAAGTTCTTATTTAAGCTCTACTTTGTTTTTGTACGTATGTTTCGTGTTTTTGAGAAATAAATGTAATATCTATCTATTTATCTATCATAGAGAAACTACCCCTAAAGAGGTGCAATGCCACTCGATTTGTTCGAATAAATTCCCCCAACTTTCAGTGCGCTTTCACGCGCTCTGATTGGCTAACCCGACACCACACAGTGACAGAAATAGAGAATTCCCGGTAAGTGGGAGTAAGATGCAAAAATATTTTACGCAATCGCTATCGAGTATCGAGTGCTAAACTCATGGAAGGCATACGTATTTCTTTATCATCTTTACAAATAGTGTTTACATACGAAGTTTTTTTTTAAACCACATTTTTCTGTCTCATCTATATATCGAAATATAGCAAAACTTTATGTGGTTTCTTAGCTCGTAATTGATACACTTTCCGTGGTGTGCACTCCATAGAGATATAAAGATACTGCCTACCCTGTTTACGCATTTTTATTTATAATCTGTTATCAATTTTGTGCTAAAAATGCTGGTGAGTGGTTTAAATTGACTTTATATTTTAGGAAGTGTCTAGCCTGCCACCAGCGGCCGATAAGCAAAATAATACGAGTATATTCTGCCACTAGCGGCAGAATAACAAAAATAATTATACTACTACAAGTTTATGATTATTGAAATGTACTTCCCAACGTCAACTAGATAAGGTACAATATTCAATACACGTTGGTTGAACGTAGTGAGTATAGCTACTGGTGGCTGAATAACAGAAACGGCTATCCTGCCGCAAGGTAATTTATAGGCCATTTGAACCTATAAATACTGAAGTATTTTATGAAATAAATTCATTTCTGCATCGGCTACGGCGCTGCGGGAAGTGCAGCCCCTTCGCCCTTGTGTAACAAAGATCAGGCACCCACGCTCGCTTTCTCAGCTTCGCCTTGTTGGTCGCCCAGCCTCAGCCGCTGCGGTTCACGCGAGTGCTTGGCCGTTGTTACGGCGGGCGAGGGCTGCTCTCGCTTCGCGCCTTCGGCTTTTTATATACACTCTACTCCAGGGGTAGTAGCCTAAATACTGTATAGAGTCGGGGTGTGCACAGTCGGTCTTGCCCTTCTTAGCAAGACTAATCGAATGGGCGGAGTTAGGTATACCTGTATATTAACATTTCAAGAATCATAAACTTGTGGTAGAATTTTTTTTTTTCTTCCGCTAGTGGCAGAATATATTATTTTGCTAAACGGCCACTGGTGGCAGGCTAGACACTTTCTATATTTTATTATATCACTCTTCTTGCATCCATTCTCTTTATATTGTTCCAGCAAATGATAATATCAGCGGTGGAAGTGTTCTCGACGCACATGCGCGGCTGCCTGCTGTCGGGGGCGGGGAGCGTGACGTCAGAGCTTATGCGCGTGCGGCTCGTGTCCAACCTGCGGTACCTGAGAGAGGCGTACGAGGAGCTGCTCAAGTTGGATCTGCCGAGACAGGTGAGGTTCGATGCATTAGTGCCCTCTACGTGTATTTCTTTTAAGTTGACCAATGACGTGCAAAAGTTACTTTTGTTGCCGGCCAAACCCTAGATTAGATTAGATTTTCGGAAATCCTTCAGTGCAGAAGAGAGCCGGTAGGTTGGGCTAGAAGGCTAGGTATGGTGAGTCGCGCTATGTAGTGGCGTGACCGCTATACATAGTCTTCTTGTTTTTTTTTTCATGACAACCCAGATCCACTTTGGCCTAGGCGAAACTAGTTTGTCCTAAAATCAATTTTGGCCGGCAACATATACAAAAAACAGTTACAACTTCAAACGTGCATGCGTGGCAAATCTAATGTTATTGTGTAACTTTACATAATACTCGCAACTTCATCTCTATTTATATTTACAGTAGTTGAAAGAAAAGCAGCTAGTATGATAGTCACGTTATGTGATCTCCGATCTCCTTTGTGCTCTTTGTGGTAATCTATTATTATTTATTTTGTGCATTTGTCTCTCCAGCCTCTCAGCATAGTAGAGAAGGTGATCTTCGAGTACCGCTCGCACGGCATGATGGTGTTCCTGCAACGAACTCTGAAGCGAGTCAAGGGGCTAGCTGACAAAGAGACCTGGAAGATCGAGGAGTTCTCCGATTACGGTGCCATTACTAACTTGGTACGGAATTACATTCATCATCTGGCTATCATCAAGATCCGTTGAATGCGATCATTTTCTACTTGTTATTAACGAATATTTTCGTTTCTTGCTAATGGTACCGATTCGGCGCAACACAACTGACAAGACTAACCTTATTTTGAGCGTCCGTCTTTGTCTTTTCGATACAGAAAGAAAAGGACAGAACACTTTAAATAACTTTAGTCCTTTCAATTAAGTCAAGTTGTGTTGCACCGAATCGGTGTTAATATGTAGTTGATTCATTTATTTATTTTTTATTTTATTTATTTAAATTATTACACAGGAAACAAATCTTATATTTTAAAACAATGCCCTGCAAAACTGTATAAACAGTTTGACTGCAGGAATGAGTCTCGTGAATAACAAAAAATCATTTTCTATTATTTAAAATTAAAATATAAAAGAGAAAAAAGAAAAAATAATACTTTTTGTACGTTTAATTATTGAGTGTCTCTAAAAGATACTTTTTAAGAGTAAACTTATATTTATTTGGCTCGTTTCGAATATCCTCGGGTAAACTATTTAATACATTTGGTAGGCGTTTTCTTAAAGTCCTGTCACCAAAGGAGTTATTTACTTTAGGTACTTCAAATTTACCCTTGGAAATAGAGCGTGTGCCATGATTGTGATTTATTAATGATAGATTATGCTCTTGATTACTATGGTTGTTTATACACAACAAGTATTTATGTTTTAAACTAACGCGGAGTATTTTACATATTGTAAATAATTTTTTGTAATCGCCTTTACAATTATTTTTGTTTTTTTTTTATTAACGAGTAATTTTAAGAATCTAATCTGCAATGCTTCGAGCGTATCTATGTACGTTTTAAATGTTAAACTATAACAATCGAGAGCATAGCCCAAAATGGAATCTACTATCGCAAAATATAAACATTTTAGTGTACTAACAGGAACTTTAAAACTTAAATGATAAAATTTACCGAGTAGTATTCGTAACTTGCTACAAATATAATCAATGTGATGAGACCAGGAAAAGCTAACATCGATTTTAACACCAAGGTATGTTACATTACCAAACTCCCGGCGAATATTTATAGACATTACAAAAAACCGGCTAAGTGCGAGTCAGACTCGCGTACCTAAGTATTGTGGATGATAAATATAATATTTTGAACAATTTCAAATTTTCCTTTTTTTTTTACACCGTGATATATCGGCAAATTAATGCTATTTTTGTGCCAAATTTCATGTTTTTATCTTTGTCATACGGATGGACGGACAACGGAGTCTAACCATAAATATTCCTTTTGTACCTATTAGGTACTACGGAACCCTAAAAATAGTTGGACGCTATACTCAGTCAGAAGATGCGGTCGTGCAGTTGCTAAGGTGTAAGAAAATACTAGTCGACCTAAACGTTCTAAAATGTACGTATTTATTTATACCCAAAGTATAAATAACTTCTAAAAGTCTGTGTGCAATACGGGGATACATTTCGACATGTTGTGATGGTCTACATATACATACATATTTTATATAACTATTAATTTTATTTCCCAAATAGCCAAATCTTCTAGAAACGTACGTGAACGAGACCCTATCGGCGATACACAAGTGCGTGTCTCTTGGCGGTCGTCGCGAGCAGCCGCTGCTAGCCGAGGGGAGTGACTCGACCGCCGTGCTGCATCGACACACGCAGCAGATTCTACTGGCCTTTGTCGCGGTGTTGAACAATCTGGCCTTGCAGCATTCTGACCAGGTGATTACAGTGAAATGTTCTAGATAGGTACATGAATCTTTCGGCGATACACGAGTGCGTGCCTCTGGGCGATCGTCGCAAGCAGCCGGGACTAGCCCAGAGGAGTGACTCGACCGCCGTGCTGCATCAACACACGCAGCAGATTCTACTGGCCTTTGTCGCGGTGTTGAACAATCTGGCCTTGTAGCATTCTGACCAGGTGGTTACAGTGGAGTAGGAGTCGAGCAGGAGCCTGGACGGCAATTCTGGCGCGTGCGTAAAAATTGCGAAAGCAGAAAAATATTCCGTGGAAAATCCCTTGTAAAATCACCCGAAATCTGCCCAGAAAAATCAATTTTTTTCGTAGCAAATCCCTTGTAAAATCTGCCGTAGCAAATTTTTTCGCACTTGCCAGAATAGCCGCCCTGCGGGCCTATTATGTATCTCTAGTTGCCAAATGGACTGGGTGCCTATCATCAAAAACATAGATATACTATCGAATTCCGATTGCCTAAGGATATGTTCGCACTTGAAGTGACGACACGGTTCGTAAATAGTTCAATAACCACTAAAGGCAATTTTGAAAGTTCCGTTTTTATCAATGTTTTTGATGATAGGCACCCACTCCAGTTGGCAACCAAAGATACAGAATAGGGGGCAGTTCATTTTGTTTTTTAAAAAGGGGACAAAATCCTACTTAACAACTATATACCAGTCGCGCTGTTGTGAAGAGTTATCACGAATCGTCTCGCCCACCTATTAATTGACTTCCAACCTCCAGAGCAGGCTGGGTTTAGAAAAGGTTACAGCACCGTAGACCATATCCACACGCTAAGGCAGATTATACAAAAAACTCAGGAGTATAATCGGCCCTTTTTTTCTTTTTCCCGTGTATTACAGAATAGAATAGAAAAAAACATTATTGGTGTCACACAATTAAAATTACAATATAATCAATAACAAACAAAACAGAAGTGACACCCAAAAGGCCTCCACTCAGCATGTGTCATGGCACTATTCTGTACCACGACGCTGGTCTTCCGTGGACACCTCGAAGGGTAACATTATTTAGCATGCAACATAAGTAGCACCTAATATCTTAACCCGTAGAATTATTGAATTGAGATGACAATTGAATACAATAGACTCGCGGTACGATCCTACCTTATATAAGCAGACGTGTTAATTACAAAAATCTGAATATTCAGCTTCTTTCTGTTGAAAAGGTTAATCGACCGTAATTTTAAAAATACACTGCTATCAGAAAAAAACATCACTGATGGTTATTATTTTGATACATACATTTAAAAAAAATATATAACATAAGATTTTTCATTCATTTCCAGGAGTTCAGTAACACGAGTCTCTCCGTCGCTCTGGACCAGAAGCTCGACGAGACGTTGTCAAGTGGTGCGCGGCTAGAAGCGCGCACGAGCTGGCAACAACGCTTGCTCATCGCGGGTGCCAATGCGCAGTACACGCGCCGCACCACTCTGCAGAATATCGCTAATACTTTTGAGAGGTCTGTTATTTAAAACAATATACAAGGTGACTTTTTCATCATCATCGTCCAAATTCATACTGGAGGCTTGGTAAGTGATCAGCATTATGAATCGATAACAATTTTTGTGAAATTCGTATAATGAAATTTCGACTTCCCATTGTAATTCACTCCCAGTCCTGAG
Organism: Ypsolopha sequella; assembly: GCA_934047225.1. Taxonomy (NCBI): domain Eukaryota; kingdom Metazoa; phylum Arthropoda; class Insecta; order Lepidoptera; family Ypsolophidae; genus Ypsolopha; species Ypsolopha sequella. Next base: position 21,969,088 of record OW203987.1, read on the forward strand.
TGAATCACTATGGGGAGTCGAAATTTCATTTTATGAATTTTACAAAAATTGTTATTGGTTCATGATGCTGATCACTTACTAAGGCTCAAGTATGAATTTGGACGATGTTCGCAAATTCACCTTGTATATGGTAACATATCGTTACGATATATTCCCGAGGGATGTCAGAAGTGTTTCCGAGTGTGCACTGTTACTGGAACAGTCAATACTCGTACCCTCTTTTCACCGACGATTTTTAAGTCCTAACGATCAGTCCTTATCACCGAACTTCGGGCACAAATATACGCTTTTTAGTCGAGCCCAGCATCAGCTCTACCACCTGTTGTTAAATTATTACAATGGGTTAATTTATTACAACCCTTGTGGCATTTTAGCGCATCCCCTTAGACTGCCACTAAGTGTATAGGTAAGTAGTAATACTTTATATTCTCTGGTATAGGTACGTCACGTGTCACGTGATTTCTATGTATGCCTTCACTGGATTCGTCACTTCGGATATCGAATCATTGGTGCAGTTGGTAAGAGCTACGCTCGTGTTTTAAATCGTCCTCGTCATTTATTCCTTTTGTTTGTAGCATAAACTACTATTAGCATTATACAACACAATATGCATTATATTTAGTACAAATATAACGTTGAGAGGAACCCCTCTGTACGAAATTTAACGTAAGTGACGTTTGTAGCTTATACGAACCTTGCGAACCCTGCTCAGAGGTTATGTTAAAAAAGTCAACATGAGTGTAGCGACACTGTCATTTTTGAACGGTCAGTGTTGAGACGCGAGTTGATTTTTGAACGGGTTAGTGTTGCGAACGATCCGGGTAGGAAACCCAACTCGGTGTGAGTTTATGAATGACTATCAGAGGCAATCAATAATAATAGAATAATTATTTATTAAATCATCAAAGGCTCACTTTGTTAGTAATAACTGTGTTAGTAAGAAAATTGTACAATAAAAATATAAACAAATGAAAAAAATAAATTAACTTAAATTAAAAAATATGCACATTTTAATTTAGGAAGGTGGTGTATTCATTTCCGCCCCCCCCCCCCCCCGCCCCCGATGTTTCGCAGCAATGACCTATATACGGATACAGATACAGATCTTTATTTATAACGGCCAGTTACATGTAATTTTGTTAAAATATTATAAAAAAAGATATAAAATAAAACTGAACATAAATTATACTAAAATAAATTGAATTAACTTAAAGTAAACAACAATCTCTATAAACAATTATAATGTCAAATCTGTCATACCTAGTGTATGAAGTCCAGTACTATAATGATAGTAAGTTATAATTACATAAAATTACTTCTTAATGTCAAGAAAAACAGACCACAGAGTAAAATGCCTGCTGAATAAGCCACTTCAACTTAAATTTAAACAATGAAATGATTCGATTCTAGTTATGTCGTCGGACAGTAGGTTGTAAATACTTGGACCACATACGTACACCGATCGAGCGCTCTTAGTGAGTTTACGCGAAACTGATCGGAGCTTGTCACGGCTCCTAGTACGTTTGCATCTCTCGTCGAAATTATGGAGGTTTTGCCTTACAAATAACGCGACTACGTGCAGTCCAGTCTGCTTGCAATCATATTCAGGATGCTATTGGTGCCACCCTGCGCACCAGGGAAGCGCACCCGTTGCGCATTGTTGCATAGAAACAATCTACTCGCGCCTCCGCGAACGTCCCTGATGCGCTGCAGAAGCGAAGTAACCCCATCAGCACCCTCAAGGCATTATTATATAATAATTTTATTCCTCAGCTATGAATTCCCAAAACCCGCCCTCGCCCTGCAAGCCACAAAGGATGCGCTCACCACCCTCGAGTCGACCATCGCCGAGACGTACCTCGAGCACAAGGGAGACCCTTTAGTGGGCACCATCGAGCCCTCCATGTACATGGGCCGGTACAAGACGAGTGACGACGCGCTGCTCGATGACGCGAGGCCCTACGTCTACGAGATCATCAATAATCTTATTGCTGTCCACGCTGAGGTTAATTGCTTTATTTTTTTTCGATTTCGATCATTAACTATGAAATTGCCGCTTTCTATTAATTGACGAAAACTCAATTTTCAGTACAAAATAATTGCATTTTTTTTTGGGAATTACATATACAAATTTTGTAAAAGAATTTTGTCTGAATGGGACAACAGGAATTTTTTAAAAGTGTCAGCTGTCAAAAATATTACGAATCTTATCATGGAATTGGATGACATTTAGGACGAACTGTCCTTATAGATTTAATTTTTGTAATCAAATTGAAAATAAAAACAAAATTTAATATGTAGATAAAAAATCTGGAAAGTAATTTTTAAGCAGAAAACAAATAATGGAAATAGCTATTGAATTACAGCAATTATGAACTCATGAGCCTGTAAGAAAATTTCGGAAATTTCATAGTTAATGACCTATTATTAACAGTCCTGCTGAGATTTGAAAGTGGACGTATCTTGAGCATGCTACATGCTATAGCTGTATAGTTTGGGAGGAAATACAAAGCTGCATAAAAGTTAATACTTGCGATTGTTGGCTCTTGGTGAAACATCATCATGGATGAAAACAAACACTTGTACTGTTTCACAATTTACTTGATAACACAATTAAACCAACTAGTTTCACCTTATCGGCATTTTCAAGGGATTTTACATTTTTTATTACTTGGTATACCATTTTTCAATACAAAATTATTATGTAAGTAATAAGACCACACCTTCTTTAAGCATATCCATATCCATAAATCAGTTCAAATTGCAACACAATATTTAAAACCTTAAATGACGTTTTTCACGCGTAAATAGAGAAAACTGACTAGTAAACAATGTTTGACATCAACTATCTCAAATAATTTGTTAGAAAACTACCCTCAATATAATGTTATTAAAATAATTTAACTATTCAAGATCACATATTTGAAAATTTTAAAGACTTACCTTACAACTGAATAAATTTACTTTCGTCCGGCCTAGGCAACACTGTGAGTCGGTTGTAAATACTTGGACCACATACGTACACCGATCGAGCGCTCTTCGTGAGTTTACGCGAAACTGACCGGAGCTTGTTAAGTTCTTAATACTAGTTATCTTTCACACAAGCATTGTCCATTGGAAATTGGAAATGGACAATGCTTAAGTGTTTGTTTTCATCCACAAAGCTGCATGTTACACGCTATCGGCAGCGCATATCACCGCACAACTTTGAATGAGTACAAACGCCCCAACATGACGGACTTCCTATAGGCAGTTCATATCGCCATGTCACAGGTGTTAAAATGTCAATCTTTTTTTTTGTCTTTACGTTTTGGGTCTTTAGTTAGAACATAATTCAGCCACAAAATTTGCAATGTAGATTTTTTATTAATAAAAATGTGATTATTTATTATCTTAGTTAGATCATGCAGCAATGTTTTGGAAGGAATTGTATTTAAGTTTTTTTATAATTTTTAACAAAATTTTGGTTGTTTAGGGACAAGTTTGTCCCTAGAGTTTCTATGATAAAACAACAGTCCCCTGGGTGATGCTCTAAATTTGCTGAAAATCATGAAAATGCTGAATCATGTTTTATCGTCTTGAGCAACAAACCGGTATTTAGCAATAGACCCGTTTAGCAGCTGGATTGTGAAAAACACGCCTTTTTTATTAATCGAAACAGAACACTTCATATTTAAAGTTTAATCAATAGTTCCTCAACAAAACCTTATTATGTATTATTATATATATGTATTGTGTATGCTGCCATAGCAAAGTTTCCATTGGTTTCTGTAAATTTTAAACTTTTGATCTTTAAAATTCTAATTTACAGGAACCAACGGAAACTTTGCGATCACAGTTTACGCAAAACATAGTTAATAAGTTTTTTGAGTAAATTTTGAATAAGTGTTCTGTTTCGACTAATTAGAAAAAGGCGGGTTTTTCACAATCCGGCTGCTAAACCGCTCTTAAGAACTTAGAATAATTTTCCTTACGGGAAAAGTGAAAGAAATGAAAAGTTGATTGATCCTTAAATTATTTACAAATAGGGAATTTGAACTGCAGGCGTCTGGATATTCACTCGCCTTATCCTTATCCTTATGATTCACCGATTCACAATCATAGTTACAGTTCGTTTAATTCATGCTATCCTTTTCGCACTTATCATAAAAATAATATTCTATCTTTCATTCATTCAATGGGGAAGCAATCTGCGCCATGGGTATCGTTGAAAAGATTACTGTTTAAGCATTTCAAAACAGCAGTTTTATCAGTTATTGGTTACATAATTTACAAGAAATTAATTAAAATATTCTTTAGAAATAATTCTGTGTCAGTTTAAAAGACCAAGCAATAGCAGCGCCACCTGTAAATAGCTTTACGTTTTCTTTCCCATTGTGAGTGACAGTGATTGTAACCGGACCGCACCAAGAAACCGTTTCTTAACTTTAAACTATCCCATCACCTATCACAAATGTAACATCTGCGATCACGCCTCCAGGTGGACAGCGTCTGCGGCAGCGCGAGCACTCGCTACGTGCGCGACATTTGTGAGACTGTGTGCGAGGAGCTGGCGCGTCTGTCCGCGACCTCGCCCTCCGCCGCGCCGCACCCCCGCGCCGCCGCCTTCCAGGCGCGACTCGAGTACAGGCTGCTGCATATTGCGTGTGCCAGCCATCTCACTAGGAAGGCGGAGTGAGTACAATCGGAGCCAGTACGCCTACCATAAGTCTTGCACTCGATAAACGTTAGCGACAGCGTGAAATATTTATATGAGAAATTGCACAGCGCCCTTGGTGGTTTACGAGAGGAACCACAATTTTTCATACGAAATATTTTACGCAGTCGCTAACGTGTATCAAGTGCAAAACACATTGTAGGCCTGGCCAACAGCTAACTTGGCAATACAATGTACCATTGCAATATCCTAACTATCAGTATTCGAGAAAGACACTTTCAAAAGTAGGTCTGATATCGCAAAACTATGTACGTAGTTATTGGAAACACAAACACAAAAATTTCCAAATCCATTGAAACAGGGGTACTTTAAATTTATTGTGTCTGGGCTACGTACAGTTTCATCATCGAACAACATGCCATCTCTTTTGCACGCGTTGAATTTTGCGTCATCCGACGATCAAATTGAACGCACCCCTTAATAGCCTCCCATATTGTTGCAAACTGGGGAAACTGTTAATAGAGTTTCTTCAAAATACGGAAACTCGTAGAGCGAAGCTTTGTTGTCCGTTGCTTATGGTTAAAAACGTCAGTCAGCGTAAAGTGCATAACTTACCTTTGTTTTTCTTTTTTAGAAGTTAAAAATTGAAAAACCTTTTGGTATGTGGCAATTGACACCAATAGTTCAGTATCAGTCAGATTTATAAAGCATGAGTTTGAAATTTAATGCACAATTAGTCATGATCTTATCCAAACAAAGTTAAACTGCATTTTAAGTTGGTTTTGAAAAGATCATGAATAATTGTGAATACTCTTTCTTTATAAACCTTACTAATACTGAATTACTGGCGTCAATTGCCACAGACCAAAATGCATTTCAATCTTTTGATGTCTTAACAAGAAAAACATATTTAAGTTATGCACTTTGCGCTAAGGAACTGACGTTTAACCTTAACTCAAGAAAGGCCAATTATGATAAGATTGGCCAAGTAGGTGGAGAATTACGGTAAGACTATTACCATATTATTAAGACGCCTCTCAGCAATTTAATAATTTATTTCGTTTAAAATAAACGTTCCAAATTTAAACATGTGCGAGACTGTTTTTTCTGATAAAATAACAGTTCTTTTTGTTGTTACAGAAACTATCTAATGGAAGCATTAGCAGCAATCCCACCTTTAGAATCTGACGATGATAAAAAGTAAGTTACTCTAACTTCACTTCATTTGGGAAATTGATGTCACAATTTTTATAACTCATGCGATTCGCGCCCTAGTTTTTCAAAATCAATTTTTTCGTTCGTGACGCCTATAGCCCTTCATCGCCAGGAATTATTATTTGCTGTGTAAGTTCTAACAGAAGAATTAAAAAATTCCAAAAATCTTTTTACGACGACAAAAAAAATTGACACCTGATTTATAGAAATTAAGCCTTATCTTATCCAAATTAAGCTCTGTCTACCTGTGAAAACGACATGAAAATCCATTCAGTAGTTTCGGAGATGTGCGCGAATAAACAAACAGACAGACAGACAGAAAAGAATTTAAAAAAATCGCTGATTTGTGTTCTGTTTCTCTTTTTTGGTCACTTCCTTTCTATTTTTGTTACTTTTCTTCAATGTACAGACACACCGGGTTCTACTTTTTTATTATATGTATTTATGATTGATAAAGACGATATTTTTGATGGTCGTAAATAAAGTATTGTGTACAGTAGAGACCGCATCAAGTAAGACACATTGGACTTTGTACCTATCTTATATTCTTCTCTGTAGGGGCTAATGTCGTACTGCAAGTGTATAGCTTGATGTGGTCTCCACTGTACAACTCTACTGTACTTAGATATTGGGACAATCGCGCAAAACTATTACGAAACTCGCTTCGTTCGTTTCTTAAACACGCGCTTGTGTCCCAATGTCTCACATTATGTTACAGTCGCATTATGTTTTTATTTTTAATTAAGTTGCTATAATGAATAAAAGTAAATTATAATTATAATTATTTTGACAGGCGAATGGAGACTTTAGTGGAAGGTTTCAAGAAAAGGATGGAGCTTCAGCTGGCGAGTTTGAACTGCAATATGGAGACTGTCTAAATTAGGTGACGAATTGCAACTCTATTTTTATACGTGTAGAGCTTTAAATTGTTTGGGTAATTGGTGTAGAAGCTTTGTAATATCACTTTTAAAACGAGTATTATTTAAGTTAGTTTAAGGATAATTTATCTGTAAATAACGTATATTTAGTAATAATCAAGATGATTTTGCAATAAGGTAATATTTATTATGTTATAAATAGCATGAAGTATAAAATACAAATCACATGTAAAATTATATAAAATGTTTTCATTTCACGGCATCGATTTTAGCTTGTAACTCTGAAATAGAAACTTGTATTATGGACTTATTTTATTTATTTGTTTATTACACAATTGTACATTCACACACATATTTAACAACACATTATAACATACAGTGAGTACAAAGGCGGATAAAAGGAGATATTGCTAGCAATATCTCCCAGGCAACCTTTGGTTGGAGAGAGAAAAAATATTCGCAAAAACTTTTTAGAAAGGGGTAGTGTAAATACTGACATAACAAAAAAAAAAAAACAGAGTGCTATTTTTAACAAAGCGTAAGTAATATTATCATAATAATAAATACATGTTTTTATAGAACAAGCGCGCGTTCATAAAATTGTATAAATGATAGTGGGCAAACTTGAACGGGAGTTGGTCCAACTCAGCAGTGGCGTGCATAGAACTTTTTTCCGGAAAAGCAATCAGAAGGTCAAGTTTGACAATAAAAAAAAATATGAAAACATTTAAATAACACTTTGAAAAAAAAGTTTGTATGGTGCCAGGTTAGACACTGTCTACCATAGAGTGAAAATTTTCATATCAACTTTTTTTTTCAAAGTGTTATTTAAATTTTTCAAATTTTTTTTATTGTCAAACTTGACCTTCTGATTCATTTTCCGGAAAAGAGTTCTATGCACGCCACTGGGTCCAAGCGCCGCCAAAATTAAGATCTATGTTAAATAAAAGGACAATGTAGTCCATACAGGACGGTATGAAAAAAAGTATACTCGAAATCTCTCAGATATCTGTTTTATGTAAGGGCCAGCAATTGGGGATGGATATACCGCCTTCCATCGGTCCCAGGCATGGTGGGCCACTTGGTTGTGCCTGGTTGAGAGCTGTCGTCTTACATTCCCCCGAATATATCCGGGGAGGTTCGCGAGTAAGATGGTGGTATAGTTTAGGAAATATAAATTGAACCAATTCGGATTAACTTTGGATAAAATTGAACAATAGAGGCACGTACCGGTAAGTCACAGCTCACGGTCACGGCTATCTATAAACTGTGAACAACAGATGTTGAGACTTCTAATTCTTTAGAGGTAACTAAGAGAATTGTAAGAAAAAGGCCCTCATTTTTACCTAACATTTTTGTTTACACACACAGGGTTATGGATGAGATAGTAAATGAATATTCATTTTTGAAAACATCCACAAATGGGTTCAGGTGGGATGAACACCAGCACTCAATAAAATGTATCAACACCTTTTACTCCGTTCACATTTTTTGTGTAAACATGTGTTCTGATTTAATGATCCTATTATGGCCGTCTTATTCATCAGCTCAAATTGTATTTCCTGAACTAAACCCCCACAGTCCAGCCTGGCATCAGTTCTACCACCTATAGATGTCCTCATAAATAATAATTTAAAAGATCAATACTTTACCTCTGCAGCTAATTTCTGTAAATTGGCGGCCATCATTGGGCCAGTTTCCGCCACCATTTTGCGGAAGTAGCCGTTCTCTATCTTCAGTAGATTGTGAGGATGGTCGTACTCCATCAAACGACCGGCGTCTAACACCAAGATCTAGAATATGAATACTTCGCACATAAACAATATTAAAACACAAATAATCTACAATGTGGTCAACGATTAGGGCTCAGTCAGCAAGCTACGCAGTCTGTAGATAAATTTTTGAAACAATAGTAATGGTAATAAATAATGATTAAAAGTATCCATCAACCTAGTTGGTCCACTGCTGGACATAAGCCTTTCCAGGACTTTGCTACTCCCGGCGGTCATCCTGGAAGAATTGCCCATACTCACACACACTGGGCAGGCGGGTTGGTGAGTGCGGTGCCGGAACCTTCGCACCAGTGACGTCGCTGCCCGTCACCAGCCTGTTCCATATAAGGCCCGGCTATTAGGGATGGATATACCGCCATCCATCGGTCCCAGGCATGGTGGGCCTCCTGGTTTTTTTGCCTGTGAGCTGTCCTCTTACTCTCCCCCGAATTTCTTCGAGGGGGTCTCCAAGTAAGATGGTGGTACCTCTACAGTCGAGCCCGGCATCAGCTCAACCACCTGTAGCTCAGTGGATAGTAAAACTCAATCTTGAGACACGGTTCGAATCCGTCGAGCATGCACCGCAATTTAAAGAAAGAAAGAAAAATATTATTACGTTGGTCATGACGTGACGTGGCAAACCACAAGAACACAGACAAAGTTTGTCTGTACACGCGAAAGTGACAGCCAAATATTTGCGTTTTTTATCAAGACTAACTATTACCTTATCAGAATCAATGACGGTATTCAGTCTATGCGCTATTGTAAGTACAGTGCACGTTCGGAAGTATTCCCGGATCGCGTTCTGTATTAACGCGTCAGTGCCGGCGTCGACATTCGCCGTGGCCTCGTCCAGAACCAGAATGCGGTTGTTCCGGACAATGGCACGGGCTAGACACACCAGTTGCCGCTCGCCGACAGAGAAGTTTGATCCGCCTTCTGACACTTGCTCGTCGAGGGCATCTAGCAATTAATAGAAGAAACAAAGCGTTAAGTGCGAGTAGAACTCGTTTCCTGAGGGTTCCGTGCCGTTATCTCAGATAGGTTATTGACTTGAATAATTGAAACAAAAAATACAAACTTATTTTATTACGTACAAAATGTATTAAAGAAACTCTAAAAGGTCAATTATTATAATTCCCATAGCTTAATTCCTAAAAGATTTTCCTTTTCCGTGAATATACGCCATTTTAGATCAAAGTTTTCATTTTTATTTATTTATTTATTTATGTACAGAAATCAACAGCGATATATAATAAAGATAAAACAAATAGCATGTAACTTAATATTAAGGCCAATTACAGATTTCAATTTTGGTTAATTCTTACATAAAATAGTTCTTAAACAACAGATTACTTAAATTATAAAACAAATACAAAAAACAAATAAAAACTTGAAATAACCTAACAGTTTACAAGGGAAGGGACTAAATTCGCTCAGTTGTCAATCTGGGGGTATTTCGGGAAAAGAGAGAGAAATTTTGTTTGATTACCCTCGCACTCACATTCACCTTCATTATTGATGGTATATAATTTGATCATTATTTTTTAATGTTTTTTTTAAGAATTATCCGATATGACGTCACTTGGAGTATTTTAGGCATTAGAGTGATTGTTATGTGTGATTGCTTATAAAAAAGTGGTCTGTCTCTGTCTGTCTACTCATCTATCAAATCAGTCGAAAGCAAATTATTATAAATTTATCTGATAGCAAAGGACAAATTTGCCTTTTCTCAAGTCACGTTGCAGCTTTTTCGTAAACATATTCATCATCATGAGGTTTTTTAGACCACAAGTTCAAAAATACGGCTTATTAAACCAAAATCTCGAAATGGTTTTCGAATTAACACACCTTAACATAATTTAATTTAAGCGAATTCCACGTACAATTGATAATTGATTATTTTCGAACTTATTTCTTCACTTGTGCCAAAAAACCTCCCTTCGTACCTTTTAAGATTGTAGGTCACAGGTATATATTACCTATATTTTGATAAAATATGTCAGTGAGTAGAATTTTTACTGTAAAATACGGTTTTATACACCAGTATAGGCATCGGCACTGATTAAGATGCGGGAACAAAAGTAGTGGAGGTACGTTTGCGCACGTACACTCACGGACGTTATTGCTTACCTGGATTTTATGAATAAACATACCTGCATTACCTGATTTACCTATTGGTATTTTATTGTGTAAATGGAATTGGCAAATCGTTGTTTAAAGTTCCTATAATATATACAATGTGTAACAGAAAGGTGTAACCATATTTGAAGAGCTTATTCAGACCATTTTAAAGAACAACTTTTACTATGGAGCCAACCCTGAAATCTCAAAAAAATATCTGCCCTTCCATACATTTCGGCAGAGCGGCATTGCATTTTTCTATGACACAGTTAATTTTTTTTTTCGACATACAGTGTTTGTTCCATAGTAAAAGTTGCTCTTTACCATTGACTGAATAAGGTCTTCAAATATGGTTACACCTTTCTGTTACACGTTGTATAATCCTGATGGATAATGAATATTTATTTATTCCAAATTATTACAGGTTTGAAATAATGTTGATATATTAATTTCTTTTCTTTTTTTGAATAAGTTTTAATCCTATAATAGCGCGATTCAAATTTTTTTTGTAATTAAACGGTGGCTTCTTTTTTATTTTTTATGACCTCGTTTTCTCAATAATAAAAAATAAACGTTCAACTATTTCCACAGTCTCCGTTTTTTATGAAACAGTGCACATCGTATACCATTTTCCTTGCCAGTCTAGTCAAAACTTTGTTTTTCGGCATCTTGGTAACTAAATAGAATTTAATAAAATAATACGGTTTACTCAAAATTTTTGCTTTCGTGACTGTACTCAAGCGCCTGGAGACATGGGTTGACAACGCGGCAAACAGAGAGCGACTAACAAACCAATCACAGCCGCGCGGCGCAGCGCCTGCCCTTGCCCTCCCGTCACGCCCCCTTCTGTCCTCTAAACCAGAGAATATAAAGTATTACTACGTAAAGAAGCTACACTCACCTCCCCGCGCGAATTTAACGTCCCCCGCGGTCCCCCGCAAGTTAGTGGAAATCTGGAGTCAGGCAGAGCTCGATTACCACTCGTTTGCTGCGCGCGTGTTTTGTTACAAAGTTTTATCACGATACTGATTTTTGGCTGATGCCTGGAAAACTTATTTTCAAAAATTAGAATTGCGTGATCAAACCTTACAATTTCGTTCAGTAACGCATTTGGAACAATAAAATCAGTATTTATAACTTTCCATGTTTTGACAAGTTACATTTTTTTTCCAAAATTTATGTTTGAGTAGTTGTTAATTATATGATGATCATTTATGCATAGGTACGAAACTATATAGGTACCTACTAAGCTTAGGCATACTATATATATATATATCTAGGGGTAGAACGCTGGCCTCTTAATCTTGAGTTAAGGTTCGATCTCCGGTCGGGCATGCACCAATGAGTTCTTCGGAATTTACATAATGTGCATAGTATTTGCTAATAGGTACTTACCACTTGTGAACAGTGAAGGAAAACATAGTAAGGAAACCTGCATGCCCTAAAAAGAGTGTATTTGTGCCCGAAGAACGATGATAGGGCTCACCACCCATCACGTTGGGACGTAATATTTGCAGGTGAAACGCGGGTTTACCGAGTGTGGGTGGACTGTGACTTGCATTTCAAAGTTCACACTCGGAACACATCCGACACCCCCCGGGGCATTCAGGTTGTAACGATTTATATACATATATAAGGTTAAATAACATTATTTGGCGAAACTCAAAACAAAGGTAGTACTAGTCTATATGGACAACTGTTTGTATGGGAGCTAAGCGAAATCCTTAACTTTTTTTCACTTCCTCCTATACAAATTGCTCCGATCAGCTGACTCGTCCAGTATGGAAAGGTGAAAACGAATTTTAAGAATTTTTCACTATCCTATTAAAAAAAGTTATTCATATGGACGTGTTCTACATACGTTTCAAATTTCGCCAACTAATTGAATTTAACCTTGTCTAAATATATATATATATATACATATATTTTTTTAATACTGATTAATCCACGGGGAACCAGAAATTGGACTACGCTAAAATTTAGGAAGAGAATCACATAAGTTGCTGACTTATATTGTGTCCCTCTCGGGCGACGACGCTCACACGATTGCTGCCAGCCCTAGACTAGCTCACGCATACACACAAGCGTGTGCGGACAAGCCAGATGCGCGCGTGAGAGTGTAGGTAAATAACTTGAGCCTTGACTATGAAGTGTCGGGGGTGTGTCTAAACAGTCCCTATAAATGACTTCTGCGCATGCTCCCGCCAATTTTGCTCGCGACTCTTAAACCGTGCCGGTTCCTGTACTATGTTTTTTATGTTGTTTTTTATTGTATTATGCACGGACGTAGCGGACTCCGCGTCTCTAACAGAATATTGAGGTACCCCAAGATAAGCCGACTCGCTTGTACGCACGAGCCGCACGCAAACATACAAAAAACATAAGACAATCAACCGCCATTCTGCAGCAAACCTTGACCAGCGAAACGCGCTGACATGGTACTTAAAAATATTCGAAAATGCCATCCTGCGTGGTCAAATCCTGCAGAAATAATAACGGATTTATGAAAAAATTTTAGGGAATTACCTTTCCTAGGTAAGTTGTTCAATTTATGACGTATTTCCATTTTTTAACGTGTTTTTACATGAAATTAATCTGCTCAATTCGGAACTCAAAACCTAGAGTCCGCGCCACCAATGAAGTCCTGTGGCAAAGTCTTTATTGTGTCTAAAATATGATCCAAAATGCCTTAATCCATGAGACTTCAGTTCAATTGTCATACTCTTGACAATTGGCCAGTGTTGCCATTAAATACAAATGCAAATTACTCACCACAAAATGTCGGAGATAGATTTTCGAGTGGAACTGATAATTTTTTATCTTCGTTATAACCGACTTAAAAAAAGAGAAAGTTGTCAACTCACCTGTTTTTTTTTCTACACATATTTTTTGTGTAAGTTGCTCCATAACTCCGTCATTTCTTAACCGATTTGGATGATTCTTTTTTTGTTTAAAATAGTGTGTCGATCAATAGATGTTGTTTCAGTTTCATGAAACAACAATGAAACATCTGTCTGTTTGTAAAATTTTTCCGCTCAGATATAAAATACCCACGCCACCAAAGGGCTTGAGCTAAACAAATTTCGACACAGGCAAGTTAACACGCGCAAGTTAGGTAGTCTAAATTACATTAATTATTAAAAAAATATATACCGATGTGTTTTTTTTAGACTTCCAAAAAGAAACCAAGTATGGAGCAATGATTGGTTAAATATAATTGGAGAGAGCAGAGGTGAAAACGACTGGGTTCCCTCCAAATCCAGCGTCGTTTGTACGAATTTGTTTAGATTCGTATTACAGCGCCATCAAGCGACAATAGTATTATTTATAGTGCTAACCTATTTTCTGGGGAAATTGGTATCACTTGGCAACCCAGCACGCACACATGCACTTTGAGCCGCCGCCATTGTTGTGAATCAGTTATTAGTTAGCGACACGGTGTCCGATTCTTCTTACGTTCATAGTATTATGTATGTTTTTTATTTTTAATACTCATTCATCATTGTTGATTTTATTTATTTTATTTCCTATGTGTTAAGTACAAAGCCTTATATGATTTTGTGTTTATGTATATAAAGTTATTTGTGTGCCTAATGATGCAAAACTGTGCTGAAACATGTAAATTTCAATAAAAACCTTATCATACCTTAGTTCAACACATAAACAACCACTTGTTCAATGAAATAAATGCAGTAAAATAATTAGAAATAATAATGCATACAGTCGAATACTTTTTAAAGCACGTTTCGTACTTACCGGCGTCATCATCAACGATCAATTCTACATCATCCAAAGCTTTAAGTAGAACTTCGTCTGGATACTCATCGAAAGGATCCAAGTTCTTCCTTATTGTTCCACTGAATAGTACTGGCTCCTAAAAACATAATTAGTTTGAAAAGAAAAATATATATGTTACAGCCAAAGTAATTAATCTAGATATTATTTATACTCATCAACCATTATATATAATGTCTACCTAATTTAGACAAAGTGATTATTGGAGCAGAATTAATCAAATAATCTAGCTGTTATGCATAATATCTAGTAAGACGTGGATATAAAGTAATAAAACACAATAAAATATTTAACCAAAAGTCAAAAATAGGTGCGACGACGAGCGAAGCGAGGAGGAGCGTGTTAGGTTTACATGTAAGATAAAATAAGGAGCTGAGCGAAGCAGAGCGGAGCGAGGCGATGTCCCTAGTTTTGTAATTTAAAATTAAATTGTCACTAAAATATAAAATTGTTCGCCTGAGAATTATTCAACTCAACTCAAAATTGTATTTTCAAGTCGCCGTTTTCAACAGTTTCATATGATAAGTAAAAAAAATGCAAGTAGGATCGCATTCATTACTTTAGCCAATTCCAACTAGCTATTAAGGTAATTAATTTATTACATTATCAACGCAGTTTAGCGAATATATATAATATCTAGCTATTATGTATAATCGCTATTTAATTACTTTGGCTTTAACATATACATATATAAAAATAAATATATCGTCACGACATGAATCCCCGAGTAGACATAAAACGAGATAGACATACTTGTGGAATAATCGAGATAGTCTCTCTCAAATCATGGAGGCCAATACTGGAAATGTCCACGTCATCTATGAGAATTGCTCCATCCAAGTAAGCAAGCCTGAATAAAGCTTGAATGATTGAGGACTTCCCTGCACCCGTTCTTCCTACAATACCGATCTAAAATCACAAAGATACCTTGTATAAATAATCACAAACCACCAATGCCAAACAAGGACGGATCTAGGGGGTCATAGGCCTAGGTCAACCTTCCTCACACTGTCACACACCATACATTTAAAATAGTGATTTTACCGGAACCTCATCATCAAATGGTAGAAGACTGCAAACGTTCCGCATTCAATTCCTGAGCTAATGAGAAAATGTGACACTGAAATGTTTGAATACCTTTTCTTGTGACTGTATTTTCATATTTAATTTATGCAAAACTGTGGTGCCGTCCATTGAATATTTTACGCCAAGGTTTCGGAATTCTATGCGGCCTTCTACAGGCCAATCTTTTGGAGGTTTCATGTCTATTGCCTGTAAAAAGTTTAATTAACCGTTAGTAGGCCTGTTTCACTCCACCAAGAGTTAGAGTTAACGCGATAGAAAGAGAGGCATCTTGAAGGGTAGCCACGCAGCGCTGTGCGAACCGAATTGCACTTTATTGCCTCGGGACGAGAGTAGCTTTTTATTTAAGCTACTTTGAACAGTGGATATTTTGTACTCTGTACGTAGTACTATTAATTCCTCTGTGCCGTAAGAGAGAAAAGTTAATTCATGTCTTTGGTACTGACATTATTGTATTACTAGACGAAAAGAGTACAAGATTTTTGTTTACAACATGACAAGATCACATCATGTTTGCTTGCAACATCACTTACTACCGCTCTATCCATCTCACGTAACCGAAACCAGTTTGAAATGGCTACTTACACTTCTTAAAGCAGGTTCTTGTGGCAGTTTCGTATATTCGAGGACTCGTTCTACGCTCGTCATTTGGTTCTCCATCTCCGCTGATTGTCGCATGCCCCATTGGAATATTCCCGTCAGAGATATAGATTGAGTTATAGCGAGTCCCACTTTACTGGCATCAGCATCTGCAAATGATATATCAATGTACCTATCTTTTAATTTTTTTTTTAACTTTATAAAACTATCAATATATCGTCAAGCCAAGTAGTGGTCGGGCTGCGATAAAAAAAACGCAAATCGATGTACACGATAGCCATTTGGTACCCGAGGACTTCAGGTTAAAACAATCATTTTGAGCGGTAGTTCTTAAAAATATTCCCATGGGGGGGGGGCAGTAATGACGTCATAAATTGTTTGTATGGGAATTGTTTTTTTTTTTTTTTCAGAAACCTATCGTTTGTGGTATCAAATAAAAGGGCTTCATGAGCCGGTTCTAAATATATACTACAACGTTACCTTCCGGCCACCAGTTTTCTAAAAATCCAAGAAATATTTTCAAAACATACTGAGTTATTGGGCTCCTCCACAGGTAGGAGACGGCTAAGTAATTTTTTGTAAAACATACGCCAAATGTGTCTTAATGTACTTATATCTAACCTCAAAAAGGCAATTTTAAAAAAGTTTCAAAAAATTCTGAATTCCAAACTTTTTAATAAAGAATGTTGTAGTATATTTTTAGAACCGGCTCATGAAGTCTTTCATTCGATACCACACACGATAGGTTCCTGAAAAAAAACAATTGCCATACAAAAAATTTATAACGTCATTACTGCCCCCCCTCCCATTGGGATATTTTTAACAACTACCGCTCTAAATTATTGTTTTAACCTAAAGTACCCGTGTACCAAACGGCTTTCCTGTTTTCTATAAATATTTGCTTTGTACACAGTCCACTAAAGGAACATACCACTTACCCAACTTCATCAAGCACCCAAACGTGACACAAATGATAAAGAGCAAACAAATGACGTCAAGAAAGTATCCAAAGGCGCGACTGCTGGTGATGAAGAGATACCAAGCGGCGCTGTGCAGGTCTTGGTGACGGTCAAACTCTTCAGCCAGGAGTCTCTCAGCACCGAATGACCTGATCGTGGCCAACCCTAGAACCGTTGCGTTCAGATGGCTAAAGACTGGGCTTCGGGCTAAAAGTGAAATTCAATATCAGTTATGACAAAAAATACTTAAGCCAAAAGTTTCATGTATTAACACATTTAGCACTGACAAGGAGTTCGACTATGATAAAGAATATAGAATTTCTTACTGATGCCTTCAAGTCGTTTCACGGCGCCAGTGGTTCGAATGTAAATTACCCTAAAGATGTAGAAGATGATCAGAGCTGCCGTAATCGGTATCAGGAGAGTGATGTCAGTTAACAGAATCACTACTATGACGCCGACTAAGTTCAGAAGGATCTACAAATAACAGTAAGATTAGAGTTAACTAAGATAAAAATGAAAAAAGTCTAGAAAATGCTTGCTTACTTGGAAACAATCAATCATAGCTTGAGGAAGAAGCTCGTCCATTGAACCCATATCTTTACTAAACCGATTCAGGATTCTTCCCGATGGATTTGCGTGAAAAAAGCTCATTGGAGACCGGGAAATACATTCGAACATTTTATCATGCAGCCTGAAAACCCATAAAACTGCGCATGTAATTTATATGAATCAAATAAGTAAATGAAGCTCGGTTTTCAAATATTCTAACCTGATAGAAGACTTCATACAAAGAGAAAAGAATAGAAATGCTCTAATGAGAGCAATGATAATAGTTGCTAAAGTGATAAACCCAAATATCATAGTGTATTGTTCTCGATTTATTCCTTGTTCAGCCCAGATGATGTTGTCCATAGTTGTGTCTCCAGTTAGCTTATCTTCTGCATGACTCCTGAAAAAGCGGTATCCCAGATCCATAAAAGCAACTCGAAGACAGAAGAATATGCGTACTTTATAGGTATAATGCAGGATTTCAATTCGCCTCCGTAAAAACTTTAAAGCTTTCATGTCACAGTCAAATTATTTTAATAAACCAGGAATTACCATCTACTAAGCCAGTAATCCCCGGTGCTCCCGCAGGTTTGAGACAAGAGAAACATGAAGAAAACAATGAAGACAGTGTAACAAGCAGCGCCAGCTAAAAAATATTCCCGATAGACTGACCCACCGACACGACCGTACGTCTGCGCCTCCGCCACCAGCATTTGATCCTGAAATTTAAGTATTTTTTTAGAACCACTGTTGTTTTTGATGTTGATGTTAGGTTTGCGTAGGCATAGATAATTTATTTATCTATGGCGTAGGTAACCCACGGACGTAGAAACGTCCGTGAGGTAACCGGGCACAAAATACAATAGTAAATCTGTTTAAACTTACTGCCATGCTCGTGTCAGAAAACGCAGCGATATTTCTTTGAAAGAAAGAGCTGCGATTTGCTGTTGAAACTTTCTTCAAAAAGACCGAATCTTTGTCTTCCTTTATTTCACGATTGTTGTCTTGCATCAATCTAATGATGGGCAGATCTAGTTCCTTTTAATAGAAAATATGTTTAAGTATTACAATTTTTTGTTCTTCGTACTTAGGTATCTAAAACTTACATTGAGTACAAAATTTTACGCACATTAATCTGTTCGTAATCTCCTTGAGCTAAAATATTTCCCTTTGACATTATAACGATATGTTCAACAGATTTTATAAATTGAAGTTGATGTGTAACCAAAACAACTGTTTTGTCGTCTAAATACCTGCGCCAAATTAAAGTTTAATATTTTTCAGTAGGTACTTATGTAAGTGTTCATTTAGTTATTTTCATTTATTTTGCATACAGAAGGATCTTAAATCAACCTAGATTTTAATTTCGAATCGCCATCAAACGCTTACCTTCTGATACATCTTTCAAATATATGTTTAGCAACTTGAGTATCTACAGCAGAAAGAGGGTCATCTAGCAAATAAATGTCCGCCTGCAAGCAGAGCACCTCGTTTAAACCCATAATGACTCCTAACCTAACAAAAATAATTAATTTAAGTTAATTATTGTCTTTAACCTGTTTATAAACGGCTCTTGCCAGATTGATCCTCGCTCTTTGTCCACCACTGAGGGATACTCCTCTTTCACCCACAACAGTCTTGTCCCCATGAGGGAAGAGAGAAATATCTCTTTCTAAGGCACATACTTTGCATACTTCCATGTAACGCGCTTTCACGAAACGTTGCCCAAAAAGAATGTTCTGGCGGACAGATCCTAACAAATAATAACTTTCATGTTAAATGTCATTATCATTGGCTATCGTCTCACAGCAGTTAGTTTATAAAAATAACTTTACCTACAAATAGCCAAGGTTCTTGACTGGCGTAGCTTACTGTTCCATTGGTTACTAGTTTGCCGTTTGAACAAGGAAGTTCACCCAAGATCATGTGAAGGATTGTTGACTTTCCTGAACCTACTGCTCCTATTATTGTTGTCAATGATCCGTTTGGAATCTAGACACGAATATTGGTTATATGGGATAATAATTATTCAAAAATTCTATATTTGGCTGCAAATAATTTACCTACTCTTAAATTTATGTCAACGACATCATCTTTTTCATATTTCAACCATCTACTTGAAGCGTCTTCAAATTCTATAATGATTTCATTTTCTTTTTTTTTACTTTGTGTTTTTTTTTCTTTCTTAAGCGAAGTACTTGGTTTATCCATGTTTTGAGCATAAAATCTTTCTACGTCGCGGGAATCAGCTTAAAAATTATGAAAATGATTAATTTTAGTGAAAACTTTTTGACAAAAGTTTTGAAATGAAAACTCACTCAAAATTACGACTTTCTTTTTTGGAATTTCAACTATTTCAGGTTCCCCGGCTTCTCTCCTACTTGGAAGATGACATTCCTCACTCAATAAATAATCTCGAATTCTTTGTACTGCTACGATCATTTCTGCTAACTGATGAAATTTCTCCAATTATTTCTGATTTTTTGTTTTTTTTTTACGTGAACTTTATTGTTCCCTTACCTGTCCAACAGCTTGCGGGAAGTACAATGTCATAGTTTGCTTAGTTATGTTGTAGTAGCAAGTCAAAAAGAAGACATTCTCCACTGTGATTTGGTGCACGAACTTGATGTACAAGAATGTCGTGATAAAGATTCCAAAACGGGATATGAACATTATAAATGATAAGATGATGCCTCGTATGTTTGACGTCATTTTAATATAATGGATTTCTTGCCTGAAAATATAGGATTTATTAACATAACAGTACTCTAGGTGAAATGAAACATTTGACGAAGTGACAATCAATTTTTTTTCTTCAGTTGATTTGCCTTCTGCCCGTTATCTTCTTTGCGATAGCTTGCAATCGGAACTTAAGTTCCTAATATTCTAATGTACAGTACCTTCTAACTGCATCAATGATCTTTCTGAATGGCTTCTCCCAAGTGTACATTTTAATCACTTCAATGCCCATTATTATTTCCTTCATCAATCTCACCCTTTCATCTGTTTTGATGGCTGTACTTTTTCTGTAAACCGCCGTACGAGTTCCCAGGTATACTGCAAATGGATTTTCAAAATCATTTTTAACCAAACGATGAAGCACTTCAAGAATTTAACTTACTTTGAAATGGTACGATAGCGGTTATGATCAGAGTCCCGTAGACTGCAGCCATTCCCATTGCCCTATACACATACACTGTCATCAACTGTAATCAAATATTATTTATTGGTACATACAAAAAAGGACCAAAAGTTAGAGTAAATTCAAGAATACATGCCACTAATTCTAAAGGTCCAATCCAAAGATAGTGCAAAAACATCGGTGCAGTATCGAAACGGTTGACATCATTAGCCATAAGGTTCACCACCAGTCCAGCGCTACTTTCTGACATTACTTGGCAGCTGATCTTCAAAGCCTAGCACAAATAATAAGTAGCAAGTTAGCCATAGGTTGCCGGTGCTTTTACCTTTTGAGCACGCGATATGACGGCAGTGCTTTGTATCACCATAGGTTTTAAAAATAGCGGGAAGTGAAGAGAAATAATTACGAAGATGAAAGATCTGACCTTGGGAAGGAGCTGCATGCACCACAAACCACGCTTCGCCTGAGCCACCAAGTCTCTGGTGTTCTCCAAGATGGTTTTCTTCTTCCTCTTCGTGCCTGGTTGCGCTCTTCTCGGCTAATCTTCTTCGTAATAGTAATAGATGAAAATGAGGCGCACAGCGGGTGCGATCTCAAAATGGCGGGCGGTAGGGTCGAGGTAGGACCTAGTCGAATGACAATCAGCGTATACCTCCGGCGTGAAAGGCTTCTGATTGACGACTGATTGATTTGCGTCCAAAACTAAGCGGGTGGAGATGCAGCGAAAATGACAGTTGAAAATATTAATTCACAACTACCCCGCAGTATGAGAGCCACAAGAAGTGGCGCGAACATTTGCCCCCGGCGTTAAAACCATTGGTTTTAAAATAAGAATAGAAAAGTAAAAATAAGACAGAGAATAACGAAATTTTGAAGCGGGGGCAAAGAAAGGAGTTATTGAGATGGGAGAGGGCAAAGACGCACGACAGGTCGTTTGTAAACACCTGTCGTCGTTTTGACAGAAGCTACCCTAATGACATTATCTTTGCCAGGGTATACATAACACCGAGCGGCCATTGAAGCGGTGGAGTGTTATCGGTAACTACAACGACAACAGATCCAATTTTGATTGGGTTGGAAGGTGTATTCCATTTTCCTCTAGACTGGAGAAGATGGAGATAATCATTCTTCCATCGCCTTGCGAACGATTCTACCATTTGATCAAGCAACGCGTAGCGACGTAATAAATTAACTGGCTCATCAGCCACCTTACAAGCGGGTAATTCTTTTAAAGGAGTTGACATCAGAAAATGTGCAGGAGTTAACGCGCTAAGTTCAGATGGATCTTCACTCAGCAGCGTAAGCGGACGAGAATTTATGACACATTCTATTTGCGTAACTACAGTTAATAATTCTTCGTAGGTCAACAGTTGAGTACCTACTACTCTATGCAAATGCGTCTTAAATCCTTTGACATATATCTCATAATGTCCCCCAAAATGTGGGCTACGTGGAATATTAAATTTCCATTGTATTCTATGATCGGCAAGTTCATTCGCGAAAGACGTTTTAAATTCTTCGGAGTTTGTCAAATTGTAAATTTCTGAGAGGGCATTTCTAGCGCCTACAAAGTTCGTAGCATTATCTGAATATACGAAAGACACTGCTCCACGTCTAGATAAAAAACGTTTGAACGCGGAAAGAAAAGTGTTCGTGCTAAGATCAGTTGCCAATTCAACGTGAACTGCACGAGTCACCAGGCATACAAATATGCAGAGGTAACATTTGACGGGACGGACTCCACGTTTTCGATACGGAGTGATACTGATAGGACCACAATAATCCACAGCGCAGTGGACAAAAGCTTTAGCCTCATTAACGCGGCATGATGGTAAATCTGCCATGAAAGGGAAGGTTTGTCTCGGCTTCGCCTTAAAACAATAATTGCAGCTATGTATTACGCGACGAACAATATTTCGACAGGAAAGTATCCAAAATTTTTGGCGGATTATTGACATTAAAGCCACTGGTCCAGTGTGACAATTTTTGCGATGATAATGAATGATAATCAATTCGACAATATGATTTTTACGAGGTAACAACACAGGGTGTTGTTGATCGAACGTCATGTCTGTGTTGCGAAGTCGACCACCAACGCGTAACAATCCATTTTTATCTAAAAATGGCGATAGTCGATTTAAAGCGGGAGAACAAAGTTTATTTGACTTTAATCTTTTTATTTCATCAAGAAAATAAAATGCTTGAAGAGCTTTAATCAATGCAACTTCAGCGAAATCCATATCGGTAGCGGTAAAAATATTAGAGCGCGGTAAAATACGTAAAAATCGGTAGATGTAAATGATTGTGTGTAAAAGCACAAGCCATGACGAAATTCTTTCCGAAAGAGAAAGAAGTGGATGCGGTTCTTCATTACTAAAAGCGGGAAGAGAAATTGTTTTTGATTCCGGCAAGTTTTCTTCAATAGAAGCTGATTCTATTGTTTTGATTGGCCACTCTTTAGCGTCCAGATAAAGCCAAGCAGGTCCAGTGAACCAGAGCGGGTGACTCATCAACTGCGTGGGAGTGAGACCACGGGAAAGACAGTCGCTCGGGTTTTGAGAACCAGCTGTATGGTAAAAACATTCAGCGGGAATAGCGGATATTATTTTTGTTATACGCGTCGCGACAAAGGTTTTAAACCTGTGCGGTGAGGAATGTATCCAGTGTAAAGTTACCATAGAATCGGTAAAACAGTAAATACGTTCAATATTGTGACGTATTTTATAAGCGTCAACTACACGACGAGTTAATTTCGACATGAGTAACGAGGCACAAAGCTCAAGGCGGGCGACACTGACGGTCTTGAGACACGAGTACCATCAGCGGAGTCAGTCTTAGTACTGGCATTCATACAAATACGCACCTTTGTCGTTGATTTATCAACACGCACTACGGGATGATGCGGAATATAATAACCAAGAGATAATTGGTCATCATTATGAAGCGGGGATATGTAACCTTTAGTTAGGTATTCATTTATTATATTGTTATACTCGGAACGTAAATCTGCGTTAGAAACAAACCTACGCTCAAGAGACATAAAACACTTTTTTGCGTGATGGTACGAGTTTCCTAGTATGTTAGGATTCCGTGCGAACGGTAAAGAAACCGAATAGCGACCAGCGGGGTCACGTGACACATTGTTAATAAATAATTTTTCACATTCATCATTTGCGGGACTAGAAGCAGGTTCACAATGCACCTCTTCTAATTGCCAAAATTTTTGTAAAATAAAATCTATTGGCGGTTCAATCTCCATATAAGAGCATAACGAAATTGAACATGCGGTATTTTGGTAAACAGGCGTATTACCAATTAGCGTAAAACCGAAGATGGTCTGAAATCCCGTCGGCGTACCCGGGGGACCAGAGACGCGGCCTGATAACAAGATATCCGCGAATAAAGATGCACCGATAAGAATATCAATCTCGCCCGGTAAGTAAAAGGTTTCATCAGCAAGTGTGATACCTTTTAAATATGAAAGCGTAGACAAATCGACCTGCACCGATGGTAAGTTGTCGGTAATACGGTCGATTACATAAGTGTCAAGCGAAATTGAAACCGAATCATCAAATCGTGAAAACAATTTAAGGTTTGTCGCACCCTTAATTGGGTTTGATGAAGAGCCGATGCCCTTAACAAAAGCGCGGGGAATTTTCTCATATTTTAAGTTAAGCTTCTCACAACAGGAAACCGTCGAAAAACTGGATTGTGACGCAGGGTCGCAGAGCGCACGTAGACGGACTGACATACCGTTAGAATCTTTCACGATCACTTGAATTGTACCTAAAAGGCATGTTTCATTACGCTGCGAGTTAGGCTGTAAGTTACATAAAGAAATATTATTACTCGCAGTTGGTACGGATTGAGAATCATTAGTCATATGTTCTGTGTTAGTCGCCGATACGGCAGGATCCACCAACCTCGAAGATTGCGTATGTGTGCGTGGAGACACGGTAATATTTTGACCAAGCGCGGTGTGAGTATTCATCACATTTTGTTTGCGGCACAACATCGAATGGTGTTTACAATTACAATGGCGGCAATTATAAGACGATTTACAAGCGGAATTGTTATGCGTAATACTTAAACAATTGGTGCAACCGTTATTAGATTTGATGAACTGAAATCTTTTCTCGATATCTAGTTTCACAAATTCGGGACACTTATATAAATTATAGTGTTTTAATTGTTTACATAGCGGACAACAATTATTATTGGTCGAAGCGGAGACAAAAGCATGGGTTGACTTGGTACTGTACCCGGTTTTGTTGTTATTATTATTAACGGAGCGGTTCGGAGCGGGAGCGGTAATTGCGGGTGCAGTGCGGTTCAGTATCTTAGTTTGTTCCCGTAAAAATGATATTAATTCATCATAATGGGGTAAATCGGAACCACGTTTAAACATTTCAAATGAACGAGCGGTTTCAACATCAAGTTTTTTAAGGGCCAAATACATAAGGATAAAATCCGAAAGATCTTTAATATTCAGTGATTTTAAACACGAAACAGCGGAACAGAACTTGTCTAAAAACAAGTCCAAGTTTTTTGAACTAGCGGTAGTTAAAGGGCGAAATTCAAACATTTGATCCAAATAAGTAGTGGCTAAACTACGCGAGTCTTGAAAAGTAGAAACGAGTGTTTTCCAGATTATGTCGTAGTTAGTTGCGTTCGGTGTGATTCCAGAACAAATCGAAAGTGCCCGGCCAGAAAGTTTACCCATCAGGTATTGTACTCGTTCGTTGTCGGTCAAGTCCGGATTATCGTGAATCGTGGTTTTAAATGTTTCATAGAATGTTGGCCACATAGTAGCTTCACCAGAAAAACCAACGAGTTCCAGTTTTGGAAGCTTGATAGTAGGTTTTTTGGGACATTCCATGTCAAGTGGAGCTTTAACTTTAGAGTCAGCCGATTTCGAAGAATGTGATAACTTCCGGTTGATGTATTTGCAATGGGAGTAAAGATCCTCAAAAGCTGACCAACTTTGATAATTTGGTTCAAAATTAGGATTTATCAATACCTCTGTGTCATTAATTTCATCTATGATTACATGAATTTCTGAGCGTACAGTATCCAAAGTTTCGACATTGGCCATAAACAATTCTGCCGAAGAAACATCCTCTAAAGCGGTTTTAGAAAAGTCATAAACTCTCTGAAGGCGATTAAACAATTCTTGCCTTTTATTTTTAAGCTTCTTTAAACTATACGACATCTTTAATTTTGCAGCTTCTGCGGAATTTGGCATGTTATATAGTACAAAGTTAGGCAAGTACCAGAACTATTGAAAGTTTTATACTGACTACAACATAGAATAATGCTAATGAGTTAGAGATAACACGGGCGGCGGACGAACCTGTGTACGAGTACCTCTCGATAATATTAAGAATTAGCAGGTAGGCAGATAATATTTTCTGTGAAATGATCAAATGGTATAATCGCAGCGGATAAATTAACAGAATGGCGTATTTCACTGTAGATAATTTATAATTTCCAGTATATAGGAAATGGAATCACTAATATTTTGACGAATGCGGGGTTTTAATGCATAGATAATGCAAATAAGAGCGGGAATGCGGGGTAATACTGCGGGCAGAGTGAAAATTAGAGCGGAATTCACGTGTTCTTTAGACAAAGAACATGAAGATAGCGGTTGGAAATACCAAAAAATGGTTATAGATCGCAGATCAAAGGGCCTAAAATGGATCTAGATCCGGTTCGAAGGACCAAAAAATGAGCACGCGATATGACGGCAGTGCTTTGTATCACCATAGGTTTTAAAAATAGCGGGAAGTGAAGAGAAATAATTACGAAGATGAAAGATCTGACCTTGGGAAGGAGCTGCATGCACCACAAACCACGCTTCGCCTGAGCCACCAAGTCTCTGGTGTTCTCCAAGATGGTTTTCTTCTTCCTCTTCGTGCCTGGTTGCGCTCTTCTCGGCTAATCTTCTTCGTAATAGTAATAGATGAAAATGAGGCGCACAGCGGGTGCGATCTCAAAATGGCGGGCGGTAGGGTCGAGGTAGGACCTAGTCGAATGACAATCAGCGTATACCTCCGGCGTGAAAGGCTTCTGATTGACGACTGATTGATTTGCGTCCAAAACTAAGCGGGTGGAGATGCAGCGAAAATGACAGTTGAAAATATTAATTCACAACTACCCCGCAGTATGAGAGCCACAAGAAGTGGCGCGAACACCTTTTTTGTAATTATTTTAGACAAATACCTAGTACACATTATTTTCGTATTTTAGTTTTAGAAATGTGATATTCAAATGTCATGCATTCATGCACATGGTTTGTGAATAAATGAAATGAAAATATTTTTTGCTAAGTTCTCACAGAACACAAATGGTTAGGTATACAGGCTGCTAAAAGAAAGATAGCATACTAAAACCACATATTATTCCTTAGCATACTAAGCAAATAACTAATCTGCGGTAAGGCCTAGCCAATAGTATACATTATGGTGTAAATACATCTAGCAATTTGTACATGCATATATTGTCGTTTAACTATTACCTTCCTGTAAATGAGACTGCAGAGTCCGACTCGCACCTTCATGCCCATATGCATGATTGCCATCATGTATGGATGCTGCACCATCACGTTGATGGTGCTACAAGCGACGACTCCGAAGGAGAAGAACACTGCCTCGCCCCACGTCACGTCGCCTTTGTTCTCGTAGTACGAGAACAAGCGGGAGAAGTACCTCGAACTTCCTCTGGAGAATATTATGTCGTTTATATAGCTTGGTGCGTTCGTGCGTGATATGCCCATGGTCTGCAGCCATAGAGTCTGCAGCCATAGAGTCTGCAGCCATAGAGTCTGCATGGTGGAGGGCGGGTATTGATGTATGAACTACGACTCTACGAGTCGGTTGCGTCTCCCCGGGGTTCTTACCGCCCCCTCCTCCCCAGCATCCCCTTGCACAAGAACTTCCTTAAAACTATTTTCTCAAAGAAACATAGTAATAGTGCATAAAATATTTTTGCATTTCTTTTTGGTTGTAAATAAACATTATAATATATATAATCGGGTCTACCGCGATCAATTTTTACCTTTTTACGAAAAGGGGGACACCCGACGTTTCGAGACATGCAACTGTACGAAACGCGAGAGTTTAAAAGTTATGTAAATGAATATATTTTCATTTATATTTTATTTAATTAGGTTAAGGCGAAGACTGCTTGTGACCACGATTCGTTGCAGAAGTATCGAAAAGTCAAGTACTTTCATATACTATAAGTATATTGCGTATTTTCAACTAAATACATTTTGTACGAACTATTTTTTTTTTCTCTTTTGTTTGGGTTTAGGTTTTAATGGATTCCAATAATTTGGTTCTTAGATTGTCGTGAGGCTTGCTCGAGCTAGAATAATCTTATTCAGGAGAAAATACTTACGTGCTGTTATTGTGTTCTTGGTGCACGGGGCTATAAAATCTAAGTAAAAGGCCGAGAAATAATGGCTGTTGCAATCTGTAAGATAATATTGTTTTTAGAAACACTAACGGTACTTGTAAAGACCATTATGTTAGTCCAATATTCAGATCCGGTACATATCAGACTATTAACCGTATCAAGAATTCCATTGCAGCGAGTATCAGACCATAGAGTACGAACTCTGGGCCAAAGACTCTGCAGAGGACCTTCCATAGGCTGGGCTTTGAAATGCCTTCCCGTGATTGGTGTCTTTCCACTTCGCGCTCCCAAGCTCTCTGCAGCGCATCACCTAATATACAATATAAGGTATAACAGTGAAAGGTAAATAAGATTCATCTGTGTTCTTTTCTTTTTCTGAGACAAAACATCTGCCATCTTCTCACTTTATTGGGATTGTATTAGGGTTGACTTTCTCACGTTGTGCATTCTGTTTTTGATAGGTGTGTAATTTATTTTGTCTTCGTTCATATTTAACTAATAAATAAATAATTTCATATATGATATCTACCTAGTAGGTCAGATTTGTGCTCGGGTAAGGGTGCATAAAGATCATGCTCCAAGATGTCTCTGCTGTACCCTAGCTTGAAAGTTTCTAATGTAAATCTGTAAAATAAATACGGTCACGGTGGTTATTCAAACTTTGAATTTAAGGGTGTCTTTAAATGTTCAAATTCCCATGGTATTTTCTATCAGGGATCATAAACTATTAGCATGTTGCTTTAGATTTCAGAATGCACTCATGTTTACACAAGACTGCTGTGTTTGTGTTTGTAAGTGCCGTGTTCGTGAGCCGCACACCGACGCAAATCAGACGAAATGAGTTCATTTTTGAAAACTTGATATTCGAGTATCTAAGTAATAATTATACAATTTGAATAAGTTTGCGAAAAATATGTTAAATGTACATTGTTTATATCCTCAATTAAATTCATGAATTTATTGCGTCTTCATATATATTACTCAGAAAGTTTGTATGAAAAAGCCTCCTCTGTTACCACCTTAAGGCCAACTACGCCCAGGCCTAGGGCGGCAAGATATAAGGGGCGGCTAATCGGTGCCCACGGCTGGCTGTAGCGAGAGAGCGCTAAGTATCTAGCTGAAGTTCGGAGAAAAGGGCGGCTGGCACTGAATGGCCTAGGGGGCGGCTCAGATGGTTAATCCGCCTCTGACTATTAGTTAGGTACATCCACAGAAATCTGCATTAATAATTGGTACATCAAATTCAAATTCAAATTCAAATAGTTTATTTTGCAAAGCAGGTATAGATATATACACTTTTTACACGTCAAATTTAATCTAATAAAGAAAATATATGTAATAAAATAATAAATGTACATGAACTAAATTAAAGGTTTATTTAATTTATGTAGCAATATATTTACGATTAAAATGATAGGTAAAATATATATTATACAAGGTAAAATCCAATCAGCCGCCCGAACCCATACCGGAGACCCGGCCAGGGACCAGGAACAAGGTTCAATGATCACCAACCGAGCCCCCAGCACGAATCCAGGCCAATCTTGATCTTGGCTCTGTTTAGGTCTGCTTATTAATTGTTTTATACACGCGGAATAACATAATCAACTGATAAGTTGAGTGGTTGTGTAAGTGTTATCACTATTGGGTAGGCAGGATAGTGATCATAGAACTCGACTCTTTACGTGTCTACCGGCTGTAGCCGGTTTCTAGAACCTTGTCGGCTGGTCAGTGTGATATACTGAAGTTTGTTAGGGAAGCTAGCCTTTCCCCTTTTATTCAAACCCAACCACGGCCGGATTAAGCCATGTCGTCAATGTCAAATTTTATTTTAAGGAAATAAGTATGTATTTTATAAGCCATGGCAATTAAGTTATTAAAATCGTTTGTCCTTTAAAGTACTTTGTCTTATTTTTTACACAGGCCACGGCGCGGCTGTCCAAAGCAGAGGTGGACCTCTTTAATTTGCCTAGTACTCGTATGATTGACCTTTACAGAAGTCGCACAAGAAGTATTTTACTTGTTTTTTTATGTTTTATATTTTAGCAGTAGGTCTTTAATTGCTTCTAGATTAAACAAGATATTATATAATAAATAATTAACTTTCAGGAATATTCTGACTGTGGTAATACTCGTATGATTTTTAATATGTCCCGATTATTATAAACATAGTTAAGTACACGGGGTTTTATTAGACCGTTTACCGCGTTCATAGCAACTGCAGTGTCGCCGAAATATCAGTAGGTAAAAATAAATATCACGATCAGAACCCGTCATATAATTCTTATGATTATTTTGTTGTCCTGCTTTTCTCATATATTTTCTTGTTTGTCTATTGGTGCAGTTTTTTACATACCCAAAAGTAAGAATAGAGAAAAGATTTGCTCTACAGCGCGGGTTACTTCTCCTTCTTTGCTTAGGACCCGTATCCATGTTTATTTTAAATATAGCATTCGATTAATTGTTGCAATAATGTATAATAATAACATACACGTAGTCGGAATCACTTGGGCTATGATTTGCATAAGTCTAGTCCGCGTCATGTTGGTACTTCTTGTATTGTTTGTACATAAGATAAGTACGTGATATAAAGTATTTTGTCCCAACACAATTTGATAAACGAGAAACCTTATTACGTTTCGATAAACGTAATAATTTTACATAAGTTTATTTTACTATTTATTACTTAAGTATTTAAGCGCAAGCTAATCTATATAAAGTGCTGACTGAACGAAAAACTAGCACTAAAGAGTAATAATGGCTCGTCTACGACTAAGCGCTCTTACCGCTATCGCCCTTGTTTTCGGGGTAAGTATATTAATGCAGCAATTTCATATAGAAATTACTTGGAAAAACATTTCATCATACTCGTAAAACACATTTTTTTACAGATTCCGCTCTCACAAGGGCAACTCTTCAGTACAACGCGCTGTAACCAAGGAATATCCTCAAATACGGTTCCATGCAATCAACGCATACAAGCTCAAACAATCACCTCGTATGATCCAATCGTATACACCAAAGCTCAGCCAGTATCTGCCAATCCAGTCAAAGACTACTCCACAATTATTCAGCTGGCGAAGTCTTTGAATAGCAAAAAGTGTAAGAAGTGTGGAAAGAACAACTGCTCATGCGGCATCGTTAGAGGCGGAGAAATCATCAACAAACTGATCGATGCGCTGATATACGCTGTAGTGAATAAGAGGGATGCCGCTCCCGCTTCAACTCCTACTACTTCGTCGCCGCCTCCTCAATCATCAGATGTTACGGGGACGGCTGACGGAGTTCCCGGAACATCTTCTACGGTGGCTTCAGTCCCTACTGGCTCATCACCTTCTACCAGCTCTTTGCCAACTGACCCTGTTCCGTCGTCCACTTTGCCAACCAGCACACCTCCTGCAGACATGGCTAATGCCCTACCGATTAATTCATTACTTAATGCTCTTCTATAATGAACAATAGAATCAGTAGCTGGAGTCATTAGCTATACTTGTTGTTAATTATAATGTTAAGAAATATGTTTCGTTGAAATATATACCAATCTAAATTAAACCTTGTTTTTGTGATTTAATTTAAAACTATTTTTTACAAGAGTATTTTTGTGTTTGGGAGGTCATACATCAGAGCGCTTCAAATTCAACGCGTCGCGCACCTAAGGGGAATAGGGGATCAATGTAGCTAGCAGTGTAGCTATCCTACTTGCGCTCTCACGCATACGAGAGAGAGAGAGAGCAAGTATGATCGAAAGACACTGTATCTACGGCGCATGCTAGACCCAGCCAGATCGTCGTTTCACTTATCGCGGACACCACATCGTCAGCTCTATGTCTCTTCTTCGACTTACTTCACATAAAATCTTAACTGGCCAGTTCCAATTTGATAATATCTTGAAATTAATCAAAATAATTAATAAATAAACACACGTATAAATTTGTGCTCAAGCTACGGCAAACAGTTTTTAGGTTTCCGTACCCGAACGGTGCCAAATGGGACCCTATTACCATAGTTTATATTCTTTGTTATTACTAAGCCGCCGCTGTCTGTCACAGGGGTCTACAGCTTCAGCCGTTATATACAGGGTGTAATCGTTAAGTGTGACCAGGCGATTATTCCGTAACTATTACAGATATCAAAAAAATTTAAACTGATATCGAAAGTACGTAACCTAATCAGTAAAATGACATCAATAACTTTCTGAAAATCAAACGAGAAGTATCCAAAATTTTGACATTAAACATTCCCATACATTGTATTGCACAACAGGGACGTCACATCGAACATTTGCTTTGAATACAAAATGTTGTACTTACTAAGAAATAAATATTATTCAATTAAAAGACAGTTTTATTACTTTATTAGGTTAAAAATAACCTTTTAAAATAAGGAAACAAACCTTTCTACTAATCTCATACTAAATGTATGGGAATGTTTAATGTCAAAATTTTGGATATTTCTCGTTTGATTTTCAAAAAGTTATTAATGTCATTTTACTGATTAGGTAACGTACTTTCGATATCAGTTTAACTTTTTTTGATATCTGTAACAGTTACGGAACAGTTAATCGCCTGGTCACACTTAACGATTACGCTCTGTATAACTAGTTGAAATTTTCACACAATACGTAAATGTTATGAAAAAATTACGTAAAGATTACTGAAAAAATATAGCGGTTAAGATACGAAGTCATTTTATTTTTCAATAGAATCCCGCCCTAATTTAATGCATTTTTCACATTTTTTTAATTCAAATAGTTTATTTTGTGAATTAGGTATAAATAATACACTTTTTAAGAGTCAAATTTAATCTTATAAAAATATATGTAATATAATAATAAATAAGGTAGGTATAGTAAATTAAGGTATAACGCTTTAATCTCATTAAAAAAAATATATTCTCCGTCTTTCCCTTTAAAATGCTCCTATACGACCGCCTTAAGTTCATCAGTCCCAAATCGTTTTCCTCTCAAGTCTTTCTTCAGATTATTGAAGAAAAAATAGTCACTAGGGGCCAGCTCTGGACTATAGGGAGGGTGGTTAATTTCTTCGAACCCAGTTTTTCTAAGGGCACATCTTGCAACTCGTGCCGTTTGGATAGGCGCGTTGTCTTGCAAAAACAAACTGTCCGCTATATCTTATTCTTAAACTCTTCCTGTCTTTTTGATTAAATATATTATATATATTTACGTTAGTAAATATATGCCTCTATTAGCTTTTTATTTTTAATAACACATATACAAGTTTAAATATAACCAATAAATAAAATAAAATTTTGTACTTGAAATATATTTCGGCCCTTAGTAGGCCGTCATCAGTCAAGTATTAAAAAAGACAAATATACCATAGTAATAAAAAGAAATAAAAAAAAATAAAAAAAACAATAATTTTCTTAATTAACCTAACCTACTTGTATTGTAGTTGGTGGGGTATTCAGGGTATGTGTGGAAGAGCGT
The DNA here is from genome assembly GCA_934047225.1 of Ypsolopha sequella. Taxonomy (NCBI): domain Eukaryota; kingdom Metazoa; phylum Arthropoda; class Insecta; order Lepidoptera; family Ypsolophidae; genus Ypsolopha; species Ypsolopha sequella. The sequence continues at coordinate 22,002,736 of OW203987.1, forward strand.
GATGGAAGTGATCACTTGGAAGTGACTCTCCAATACAAATTTCTTGACTATTTCCATGTTTTTATCAGTCACTGTTATTACAGGCCGCCCTGAGCGAGGGTTGTCTTCGATCGACTCTCGTTCTTGTTTGAATTGGTAACTCCACCTTTTGACGGTGTCATAAGAACAGTGGCGTATTTACCCTAGGGCCAAAAGGGCCATGGCCCGAGGCGGCAGCGGCAGGCTGGCAGGGGCGGCGCAATCTGCACCTCGCGCTCAGCTTTGGGCGCCTTTCGTTATCAATCATTTGGTGCCTATCTGATTTATTCGTCCAAGGTTCAATTCGTTACCTATCTTTTAATTTATAAAGCTTTTTGACTTTATACTGTCATTAAAAAAATTGTTCATCGGAAAAAATTGAATAAATGGTGTTCATTTCTTTGTAAGGTGTATTTTGTTTTTTCATTCGTTATCATCACTGCCCACATCAATACACTGTTGGATTTTATTTTATAATTTGTAATATTATTTGCTTTTTTCTTATTAATTTATGGGGTGACAAACCTTACAGGCCCAGGGCGCCAAATCTTAAAATACGCCACTGCATACGCAGGTCCAGAGTCCCCGTAAACAGCAGTCATTTCTTCAAAAATAATTTTTGATGATCTGTCGCTTTTTATCAAGAACTTAATCACAGCTCGGTGTTCAATTTTGTTGAGATGTGATGGTGATTCAGACTTGGTGACGTATATCGTTCAATTACTCGGAGATGATTTTCTTTTCATAAAGTCGTAATGGTGCTCAACTAGTGGCCAGTCACATGAGCACATAGAATGACTCAAAGCACTCAGGGCACAGAATTTTTCAGGGTCCCCTCGTATGAGGGTTCCTTACTCAGCGGAAGCCGCGAATTGTTTGTCAGGTACTACCATTTTAGCGGCTTTTTTGTGTCGCCTTAATGTTGCTATAACTGTTTTTAGGATTCCGTACCCGTATTGTGTGGTGGTACAGAACCCTTTTGAACTCGCACTTACCCAAATAATTTAAACTTCAGCGTGCTATTTTTGTCTGCTTTAATTTTGGAATAAATAAATTAGTTTAGGGATGAAATTCAATAATACGTTTTTTTGCGGTTTTGAACCGATTTTATAAGAACTTTACGATTTACAGGAAGTGACGTCACCAATAGTCACCATATCAGGTTCAATTGTCGGATCCTTGTCAAAGAAATGCCTATGGAAATTTCTGGTGATGACGTCACTGAAGGTCAAATTAAAGGCACCGTTTTTTTGTTTTATTTAAGGCACCTCTTCCCAGCGTCATCAAAAAATTACTCTATTGATAAAGTTATTTCTCTTAAACAGTATCATGTTTGAAAATTATGAAAAAATATATAATGGTACCGATTCGGTGTAGCACATCTTAACTTACTTGACAGGACTAAACTTAATTTAAGCGTTGTCCTTGTCTTTTTGATAAAGATAGAAAAAGACAGGGACTCTTAAAATAAGGTTAGTCCTATCAAATAAGCTAAGTCGTGTTACGCCGAATCGATACCATTGTTTGTGAAACTAAAACTATAAATAACAACTTCATTTTAGGAAATTATAAACAAAATAACAAAAATATATATATTAAACTTAAAATTTATTTTTGACTTCATCGTGCCTATCATACATTATTTTTTAAGTTTTCAGACCACCTGTGTGGGAGGAGTAGGCCGGCAAAGACAGGTCCAAATTGTAGTTGGATATGTGTTCAGTTCACCTTAATTAAACATTCATTCAAAAGTTGATTCGCGCGTTCATAGCTTTACCTTGCCTGCCTATCCTGGCTACGCCCCCTTGAGGAAAGCTTTTCCTCGAAGTGGTTTTCGAATATTGGCGAGAAGAAAGAAGAGGACCACACCCACACATCCTCTATCAAAGTTAGCACTATTTAGAACGACAATTGTCGGACAACTCTGACACTTTCCCGGAGATAAATGTGTGATAGCAATAATTTCTATTAGGCCTCCTAATAAACCTATTGTTCCCGGAAGGGCGAGTAGATTGCTTCTACGCGACCATGCGCAAACGGTGCGTATCCCTGGTAGGCAGAGTTCGGGCCAGCACCAATGGCATCCTGAGCATGTTCGATTTTGCATGCACGATGATTCATGTACTGAAAAATAAAAATATGTAAATATAGGTTTATGTTACTAACAATAGGTTAAGCAGTTTTCAATTTTAGATTTATTTTTCTTACTAACATTATTGTAGATACTGTGTTTGTTATATGGCTTTTTGTTGGCCGAAATAAATGAATTATTATTATTATTATTATTACCTAATGTTCACGTAGGTATTACAGTGTAAAAACCATATTTTAAAATGTGGTGTGTATTACTTTACTTTATCTCTAGGGCATAGCATAGGTACGTGACATTTTATGCGTTTAATAGGTAATAGTAAGCAATAACAATTTTATCTTGGCAAATACTCAATAGATATAATTGAATTTAAGAAATCGTTATTTTGACCCAATTGTAATGAAATCATTTCTAAAAAGTGTATAAAAAGCTACTAGAAATATGAATGTTTCATTGAATTGTAAAATGTCCTTCATTAGCCAGCTTGCTTGCCTCGCCCTACTGGCGACCCTTTGTGGCGTAAGTACCTTCACCATCTCGTTTTTGAATATTTTATTATTTAAAGATACCATGAATTTTAATCCCAGTTAACCCGAAGGAAAATATCGTGAGAAGTTACAGAATATACGTCACTTCTGAAAATCGTCGTCGTTAAAAAAACTTATGTAAAGAGCTACGTCCGTGGTAAAGAGTGTTTGATTTGTAACCATGACAGTTGACACTCGCGATACTTTACATACCTCCTCGAGGATACTCATTACTCATCATAATCACAGGCTATACATACCGTTTCACAAGGCTCTTTTGGCGTGTGGATACAATTTGCTTTTGCCCATGTATCAAACACTATTATAGGTGTGTTTGGCAGTGGCGTGCACAGAACTTTTTTCCAGAAAAGCAATCAGTAGGTCAAGTACGACAATAAAAAAATATGAAAAAATTTAAATATCACTTGGAAAAAAAAAAGTTTGTATGAAAATGTCCACTCTAGGGTAGACAGTGCCTACCCTGGCGTCATACAAACTTTTTTTTTTCAAAGTTTTATTTAAATTTTTTCATATCTTTTTAATTGTCAATCTTGACCTTTTGATTGCTTTTCCCGAGAAAAGTTCTGTGCACGCAACTGATGTTTGGATATAATAAGTTGGAAGTGAGGAGAGACCAGGGTCCGTATGGAGAGACCAGGATGCGACTTAGTTAAATCACAAGTGCGAGGAGCGTGACTCGATATTTTTGCGATTAAACAGTACGTTACGCGCCTTGCATTTGTGATTTTGGTGGCGTCGCGCGCGGTTAAACACTATGCTACGGGACCTGGCGCTACTAATTTATCTTTTTAAAGTTTTGCGAGGTCAATCCGCGTTTACTAGCATCCTTGGAGCTGTTTGTGCCGGATAACTATCTTCGCGCGAGAAATCACAAGTTGTTTTGCGTGCAGCATGCACTAATGTTCTTTAAGAGTCACCTGTTGTAAAGGCACTCTATCTTTTCAACATAATCGACAACCTTACGGATACCTATTTGTTTAGTTGTTCTTTGACGGAGTTCGCAAAAACTGCTCTTTAAATATAATTTGTTACCAATCGCATTTGGTTAGCCTGTAAGGATTGTGTAGTATAAATGTTAATAATATATTAATAAATAAATAAAAAAGAAATAGAATGGTTTGCACACTATGCAACCTACAAACTTGAAATTTGGCAGGTAGGTGCCATAAGGAAAGCCTTAAGGCTGAGAAAGGATTTTGTGCAATTCAAATTATAATGGTATGAGAAAGAGTGTTGACTCCACGCGCCAAAAGAGCCCTTTAGTAGTTGACTGGATGTATGAGCCCGATTGAGCCCATACATCACGTAAGTGTGCCCATGGGGTCTGGACTGTTTCTAAAGCACTATAAGTTTGTCAACCATAATGTATGACATGGGAGAGCGTCTAACTTTGAACTGGGATTGATGGTGATTTTTTGGTGGATTAGCCTAAAACTAATTAGGTACATTATGCGTAGAGGCCGTCGTGTAGGCGAACTACCCGAAACTAGGGATTTGTTCTATCAGCATGGTGAAGGCTAGGATATACATACTTATGTTGTGACTTTTTTTCAGCTGGCCCAGTCGCAGTGCTGTATCCGCTCTATGGTCCCCGTCCAAACATCACCGTGCGGTGAAGACCTGACCACCATAGTCCAACTGGCGAGGGCTCTTAACGAGGTCGAAGGCGGTTCCTGCGGCTGTCCCAGCGGCGGTCCAAGCTCCAGCTCTGGTCTCAACGTTGATGGCATCATCACCAAACTGATAAATGCTCTAATATACGCCACTGTTGGAGGCAAATGTCCTTCGTCTGGTAGCGGTGGTGGCCTAATCAGCCTAGGTTTGGGTAATAAAGATGTCTTGAATCTTTTGTAATGGGCTTTAATATTAGAGTTGAGAAAATAAAAAAGGTTTCATAAATTAGTCCTGTATACACTTTAAAAATCTTAACAGGTAATTTAACTTACCTTGGCTACCAAATCATCATCATGGTGTAATCCGAACAAAAATGTGGAAAAGAAATTTCGGCCCGATTTCATGTACATATGGGAAATATTCACCCCTTAAAAATAATTAAATTAAATTTATAATTCAAAACTCGAGTTTGGTTCAACATTTTACACAAAATATCCACAGCTCTTACAGATATTCTATCTCACGAAGTCTGCTTAGCTATGCTGCCGTCATATGGAACAAGGAATATAATACTCTCTCCGATATGGAAGAAGGCAGAGAAGCTTACAGTGCTACAAGGATCTTATGACGGGTGGATTGGTTGTGTTCAAAATCGGAACTAATGCCGCTACCATACTCCTTTGTTTCACAGATGTTCCCCTGCCCCTGTCATCCACGCGCCATCAGATCCTTGTAGCATAAGTATAGTTGTAGCCGTAGAGCGAGTTTTACTCGATTTTAGGGTGTTTGAAAAATTCAATTTCAAATAGTTTATTTTGCAAAGCAGGTATAAATATATACACTTTTTACACGTCAAATAAAAAAGAATATCTAATTGTCTGACGGTGTCGATTATAGAAAAAATAAAATTGCACTAATTTGAATTGGAACTAATTAAGACTCATCTTAGACAGGTGGTAGAGCTGATACCGGGCTCGACTGTGAAGGTACCACACCCCCTCGAAGTAATTCGGGGGAGAGTAAGAGGACAGCTCACAGGCAAAAAACCAGGAGGCCCACCATGCCTGGGACCGATGGATGGCGGTATATCCATCCCTAATAGCCGGGCCTTATATGGAACAGACTGGTGACGGACAGCGGCGTCACTGGTGTGAGGGTTCCGGCACCGCGCTCACCAACGTGTGTGAGTAGGGGAAATTCTTCCACGATGACCGCCGGGAATGGCAAAGTCCTGGAAAGGCTTATGTCCAGCAGTGGACGACGTAGATGGATGGAAGACTCATCTTAGTAAAAAAAAAATGTAGTTGTATGAATTCGCTAAACGTTAGGTACCCAGTGGTATCTCGAATAACTCTGAAAACTCAAGAGGTACTAATTTAGTTTTTGGGCACAATTAGGCACTTGATTTATATCTATCTAAGTAGCTGGTTCGTATTTAGCTACGGCCATATAATGTACTCTTTGGCTATGACTATATACCGGTAAAAAAACTATAGATTTAAGCGCAGCGAATCCTATGTCTACGAAAAAAATATGCCGCTTGGGTAACGTTACTCCAGCGGAATCTGTTTTTCGTGAATATCTTCGGATCGGCTGGAGGCAATAATTTTAAATTTTGGGTACAATTTCACGAGATGAGTTAATTAAATGAGATGAGATTATCTGTAAAGCCGAAATCGAATATTGGTATAGAGAGAGACAACGTCTATGGTCACTAGTAGATATTTTGTATTTGAAGGCAGTTGTATAGAGTGAATGATTTCGAGGAAGTGTTTTGTATCTTTTATGTATGATGGAATGGTTTTTATGAGTGGCTGGAGGTGAAAATCTACAAATGCTGATATATTTTCGGTTGGTGCGTTGTATGATGCTACAATTGGCCGTCCTGGGTTGTTTTGTTTATGTACTTTCGGTAACATAATATAGAAGTGAGGTATCCTAGGGTGGCTCGGCAAAACAACCACATCCAGACCGCTGTACACTTCAAACCAACTAACAACCTGCAATATTTGGACTTCAATAGCTGCCATCCAGCTCACATTAAAAAATCAATACCATATTCACTTTCACTCCGCGGGCACCGAATTTGCAACAATCAAATTGCACTTAATTACTACCATAACAAAATCCACAATGCTCTCTCCAAACGAAACTATCCAAACCACTTTCTCCAAAAACACTTACACCACACTTTAACAGACAAAACAGGAACATAAACACAACCAACCAAACGCGTCTCATCACCACTTACTTCCACGGCAGTCACAAACTCAGATCACTTATCAAAGAATCCCTTCCAATTCTCAGACAACACAACGAAACCCAAAATCTACTACCCACTAATCCAAAAATTTGTTACAGACAAAACCAAAACCTCAAACACATATTCAGTAAAACAAAAACAAAACAACCCATCAACCTCATCAACTCATCACCTGGCACCGCTCCTTGCCGACAGCCTCGGTGCAAAACATGTCCCATTATTAACACAGCTAGACATATCAACACTCACCACATATCAAACACATACAAAACACAGCCTAATACATCATGCAAAACCAGCAACTGCATTTACGTACTAGAATGCCGTCATTGCCCGGCATTCTACGTAGGTGAAACCAAGAACCCAATACACAAACGAATGAACCAACACCGACACACAGCAGATCGCATACCAAACAACATTCTTCCCATACCTACACACACGCGACTCCACAATCAGACCTTTAACGAATGTTTCACCCTAAGTATCATTAAATCATTCACACCTCCATTAACCGACATTGAATTACGGACATGGGAGACATCATTCATATGGTCACTTGGAGCTCATTATGGACCTGGACTGAACAAACAACACTGACTGACTGACTGACTTGACTGACTGACAAATCCAAATTTACAGTTTAATTTTATATAACAAAATATTCAGAATCGGAGCACGCTGTATGATAACGCCACCTAGCGCCGGCTGACTAAATTCTATTCTCCTTCAAAAAGTCTGGTTCATGATTTATAGTTATACTTTTTTATATTTTTATATCAATAGATGTCAGCAGCAGGGTTGGATTTAGACCCTCGGAAAATTATTGTCTATGGGAGTTAAAAATATACTACTTGGCTAAAATTATACTACGTTTCGTTTTTCGTTGATTTTTGTTTTGAATTGAAATAAAAACAGCCTATTTGTTAGTGAATTTAAAAAACAAATTACTAATAATATTCATAATTTAATAAAATAGCTTATTTGTTATTGAAATTTAAAAAAAAAATACTAAAAATATTCATAACGCACAGAAATTCCCTATATTGTAGGGTAAATGTTAAAAAGTAAAACGTCTCAACCAATAAAATAAGTCGGTCTGTCTGAAGATAAAATTATGGTATTTTTACGTAGTATAGTTCCATTACGATACTACATACTACATGTCATGAAAATATGGTACAAATAGTATAATTATACTACAAAATCCAACCCTGGTCAGCAGTTTGTCAGCGTGTGACATGTGTTCTATGCGTGTGACTGTCAGGTACCTAATTAGCTTGTTTACACTCGGATTCGCTCGTGCCGTTTTCTGAACGCTGTAGGGTAAAATTCACATCACTCCGAGTTTGTAATGCAATAATATTTATACCACAGAACACCTAAAATAGTATATACCATTCCCCCTCTAAAAAGCTTATTTTATTCACTGAAAATATAATAAAAAGCACTTTTAATCAATATTTTGGTGTTTAAATTTAGAACACACCAATATATTCGACCTCCATCTCAATGCTATACAACCTCCTTGCGCAAAAAATACTCGATACAAACTCCTTGTGCAAATAACTCTTCGAGATTTGATTGGTCGACATTTTCGACAAGGAGTTTAGCATTAGAATAAAAACTGCTTTGTGTTTTTTTTTTTTTTTTTTTTTTTTTTTTTTTTTTTTTTTTTTTTTATGGCAAGTACGGACTCCTTTTTTAAAGGTCAGTTTTGCCAGCGTCAAGTGATATTAAAAGAAAAGTATAATGTATAATAAGAAGAAGGAAAGGACGAGTTATTACCTCTTGAGAGAAATAAAATTATAATAAATATAAATATCGATCGATGGAAATGTAATATACGTATGAAGATGAGTAAAATAAAAGTTGGCTTCGTATGGTGAAGTTAGATACATAGTGGAAGAATAAACTTACAAAAGAATATTACTAGTATGAAGGTATATCTGTTTTAATTATACAGTTAGGTAAATAAGAAGGGTTGGATGACATCTGTAATGGATTATAGTGGTCTACTTAGCTACAGTGTGATTTTGTTGAGGACTAAGAATGAGGCTAATGCTCTAGTGGCGTCTTTATCAGAAAAGGAAAGGATATATGAAGGACTAGTTGGAAGGTTTACTTTGTTAATAATTAAAAGGTCTAATAAAGAAGGAGAGTTATTTATGGGACAGTTAAATAAAATATGTTCAATTGTACCATCTTCAATTCCACATTCACAAAGGGAGTGGTCCCGAATCCTTATTCTTGCAAGGTGGGCCGGAGAGCAACAATGACCTAAACGTAACCTTGATATTATAGAGGTGATTTTTTTACTGAACTTAATTTTAGAGAACCATGGTTTTAATTTTATTGAAGGTTGGATATTGAATAGGTGTTTTCCTTTAATGGAGCTGCTGGATTTCCAAGAATTGTTCCATGATTTAGAAATGTATTGAACTGGAAGGAGAATTAAGTCATGGGAGTATATTTTGAAATTATTTTTTTCCCCGTGAGTGGTGGCTGTTTTGGCTAAGGAATCAGCTATTTCATTACCCTTAATCCCAGAATGGCCAGGAATCCAGGCAAGAATTATGTCAAGACTAGAAAGTGATGCTAATTTAAGTAAATGTTTTATTTCGAGGGCGATAGGACATATTGAATTTTTATCGAAGGGGTTGGATATGATAGACTGGAGTGCAGAGTGACAGTCGGAAAGTATTAGAGATTTATCTAAGTTATGTTCTAATATATATTTGATTGATTCTAGAATGGCCATGCACTCTCCTGTGAAGACTGTACTAATGAATGGGTATTTGAATAATTTCGAAACATTGCCTGATTCATGATAAAAAGCGGAGCCAACTGAACCCTCCGGATTTAATTTTGACGAGTCTGTGAAAAATATATCATAATCGGACCACCTTTGATGTATAATGTTCCGGAGTTTAGTTTCTGTATTAGGGGAGTCTTTATTTATATCTAAAGTTATGTGGATGTTTGGTTGGAAAATTAATGATTCGAAATCAAAGTGAAAATTTGGATGATGAGAAAATTTGTGGATGTCAAATTTAATGGCACCAAGTTTCCTAAAACTTTTGATTAAACAGGGAATGGTTTTGTTTGACCAGAAGGGGTTTGTATGTACGTAATTATCCAGAAGACGAAGTTTTGGGATGAGGGGGTGGTTAGAAAATTGACAAATTTTAAAAAGGAAACGGTCCGACAAGAATTGTCTTCTGATGTTTAATGGAGGATCAGCTGATTCGACTTGCAGAGCGTTTATTGGGGAACTTTTCATGGCCCCAATGACGAGTCGTAAGCATTTGGCCTGGATAACTTCTAATTTTTTTAATGATTGTTTGTTTGCGGGTACGAGGGTGAATGATCCGAAATCAAGAATACTTCTAATAATTGCATTATATAAAAGACGGAGGGAGAAAGGATGGGCCCCCCACCAGACTCCTCTCAAGCATCGAAGAATGTTTATATTGCGTTCGCATTTTTTGAGAATGAGATGAATATGGGAATTACCAGTCATTTTGGAGTCAAATATTTTACCAAGGAATTTGGCTTCTTTTTCAATTGGAACAGGAGAACCTTCACAAAAAATGTTAACCGGTGGGATGATGCGTTTTCTTGTAAAAACAACAACAACACTTTTAGAGGGAGAAAGGGATAAATCATGGGATGTTAACCATGTAGAAAGGGAATCCAGACCGGAATTAATATTATCGACTGCTGTAGGAATAATTTTATGATTGTTATAAATCAGAAGGTCATCAGCATATTGAAGAATTCTGCAGGTGGTGGTAACAGATCGTTCAAGGTCAGCTGTGTAAACATCATAGAGAATGGGGCTGAGGACAGATCCCTGTGGAAGGCCTTTCCATGCCTGTCTTGGGGGGATATCGGTGCCGGGATATCTCAAGACAATAGTTCTCTCTATCAATAAATTAAAAATGAAATTAACTATTTTTAATGGGATTTTTTGTACTAATAATTTGTTTTTGAGTATTAAGAGGTTGACGTTATCATAGGCTGCAGAGACATCCAAAAAGGCAGCAACTAGTGATTCGTTTCTGGAAAATGCTAGATGGATATCTGTAGTAAGAATGCTGTGACTATCAGTAACACTTCTCCCTTTTCTAAAGCCATATTGAGATTTTGCCAGTAGACTATGGTGTTCAAGGTGCCATTCTAATCGATTTTTTGTAAGATATTCAACGACTTTAGGGATGACGGAAGATAAGGCTAACGGTCTGTAGGCGGATGGGTCAGATGGGTCCTTAGATGGTTTTAATTTAGGAATAATGATTTGTCTCTTCCAGGATTGGGGGATGTGTCCAGTTTCAACAATTAGATTTATTAAATTCAAGAGGTAGCTTCTGGAGGATAAGTTAAGATGATACAGAAAGGAATAAGGTATACCATCCGGACCGGGGGCTGAGTCTTTGACATGGTCTAGTACTAGAGAGAGTTCTTGGAGTGTGAAGTGACAGTCAAGAGGGCTAGAGGAAGATGAAGTGTAGTTGTATGGCATGGAGTCATAGTTAGGAACTGTGGTTGGGGCGAGTTTATCCATGAATTTATTTACCCAGGAAGTGTAGAAAGCAGAATTGGAGTCATCTTCATTACGACCTGACCTAAAACGTCTAATGTTTTTCCAGACAATACTTGAAGGTGTTTGAGGAGAGAGAGAGGAACAAAATTTTTTCCATCCTTGGGATTTCTTTTTACGGAGAAGTCTTTTTGTTGCTGCTTCGGTGTTCCTGAGATCAAGAAAATTGGAGAGGTTTAGGAAATTATTGCAGATCAATTCTTTTTCTTTACGTTTTTTTATAGCTTCGGAACATTCTTGATCCCACCAAGGTGGGGAACTAATTTTACCTTTAGCAGAGTTCTTTTTTTTAAAAGTAGTGTTTGCTGCAGATATCAGAGAATCTGTGAATTTTTTTATGCATTCTTCGGTGTTTGATGAAGAGGGAGTAGGAAGATTTGTAATATCAAGGTCGACTAAATCACTGAATTTAGACCAATCACCATTATTAAGGATATATGGTAATAGGGGAGGGAGTGATGGAATATATCTGTTTTGGGATGGGAAAGAGATGGATATAGGATAATGGTCTGAGCCTAGAGTGAGAGGAAGACGTGACCAGTATAATAGGCTTGCTAATGATGATGAGCAAAAGGTTAGGTCAACATAACTAGGGTTCTGACCTGGGGTAATTCTACGGGTATGTGAGCCATCATTGAGAGTACAAAGATTAAATTCGTCAATAATTTCAATAAGTTTGTTCGCAAAAATATCATTTTGAGGGGCACCCCAAGATTGGTGATGACAATTGAAGTCTCCAAAAAGGACAAGAGGTTGAGATACAGAGTTAAGGATATTACTTATAGCTGAAAGAAAAGAGTTGTCTTTTTTGGGGAGGTATATAGATATGTAGGTAATGTTATTTACTATGATAGCTACAGCATTCATATTGGGGTTGTTGTATTGTAAAGGAATTATAGAAAAGGGGATGTTTCTTTTGATGAAGATAGCACTTCCACCGTAGGAGTCACTTCTATCATCTCTTATGCATTTATAACCTGAGATCTTAAAAATAGAACCTGGGCTGAGCCAGGTTTCTGAAATTGCACATAAAAAGGGTTTGAATTTGTTAAGGAGGTAGATGAAGTCAGAACGTTTATTTGAGATGCTTCTAATGTTCCACTGAAGGATTCTGTCCATGATTAAGTGATATAAATAATGATTGTGTGAAAGAGTTGATGATTTTTGTAGCAACGTCGTGCGGTAAGTTACATTTGAAAATAATTTCTATTATGGTTGAGACCAGTGAGTGTATATTTTCCTCAATACGAATGGTTTTGTCAGAAGGGGCAGACGAATTATTTTCAAGGGCACAACCATTAGAAGGAGGGGGGATCGTGAAACTCTTGATTATGTTATTGTGGGCTTGTTGGTCATATCCTGGGGTAAGAACGGGACGGGGAGAGGGGTTTGAGAATATTGTCTTTTTATAGTTTTTTTTAATGTTGTTTTGTGATTTTATGATGGTCAGGGAATCGGAGTGAGGTTTCTGAGGCATAATGTGAGAAGCTGCAGGGGATGATGAAGATAGAACTTCTGAGAATGATTTTTTGACCGAGGGGAAATTTTTACTCGCATCCATGTAAGAAACTGAATGACACGACATATAATTCTTAATGTTAGCCTGTCTATGGTGTTCTGGACAAGTGCGGTCGGTGGCATAGTGTGAACCGGAGCAGTAAAGGCAAATTGCTTCGTTATTTCCAATGGAACATGAGTCCCCAGAATGGTCACCTGAGCATTTGTAGCATTTTGGTTTGGATCTACAGATTCCTCGAGTGTGGCCGAATCTACAGCAGGAGTAGCATTGTATTGTTGGGAAAATGTATTTTTCAACTTCAAGGGCTGAGTAATAGCAGAATATTTTTTTAGGGAGGGTTTGACCGTCAAATGTTAGGACTATCGTTTGGGTTGGGATCCAGGAGGGAACAGTGGAGTCTTGTGAGGCAACTTTCCTATTTAATCGTCTTATTTTAACGATGTTACCAGTGCCTGATGGGAGTTTAATGCTTTCGATAATTTCTTGGTCCGTCCAGTCAGTTGGTATGCCACGAACAAGCCCCATCCTCGTGATGTTATGTGAGGGAATATAGGCTTTGAAGTTATGTTTTGGAAGGATATCATTTGTCAGGAATTCGTTGGCATCTTTGTAAGAATTAAAAGTAATGGAGAGTCTGTTTCTGCCAATTCTTTTAATTCCGTCCTCTAAGATGTTGAACATTTTGTTTTTGAACAAAAATGATCCAAATTTTACGGGATGTAGGGAAGTACCGGAAGAAGGTGTTGATTGTACTAATTCGACGTAAGCTATATATGGACCAAGGTCTTCTGGGTAATATATTTGTCGCGATTGTGTAGGTGGGCTTTGTGGATTTTGTTGATTGGTTGAGTTATTGGTAGAGAGGTTTGTTAGGGATGGAGGGGTAGTTTGGGATAACGGTATTTGTAAAGAGGGGGAGATAGGGGGAGTGATTTCGTTATTATTTCGGGTAAGTTCATCGCCATCAACAGCCTTAAATGTTTTTTTGGAAAAGTAGTCATGGTCGTTGGCGATAATTTTGTGTTTTAACTCCTGACGTTTCGAGAAAATGGTGGAATTAGAAGAAGGATTCGTTACAACTTCTTCATATTCCATATTATTGTCGGATTCATATTCTGAATTGGAAGAATTCAGATTCCTGTCCAGGGGGTCGGGAGGTTTGGGAGGTTTGGGATTGATGTTATGGAGGGACATATTTGTAGAACATGGAACAGGTGAGAAATGAGAGTTAAAAACTACACGAAAACTATATTAATTATGATTATGAGGATGAGATTAATGACAAAAACGAATAAAAGAGGTAATATTAACGAAAAGACTGCAGAAAACTTGAATTGGAAGCAAAACACATGTGCACCGAATCAGTTGACAGCTGACAATCTGCTTTGTGTTCTTTGCTGCCATTAGTACCTAAATTGGCGCTTTTTTGAATTTTGTAAGTTGTACGAAAATAGTAATTGTTTAAATTTTAATATGCATTTTAATTAATTTAACCTTCCTTTTTTCTTCATTAAATGTCTATTTTTGCTTAAATCTTTCTTTTTATCGCATGGTATTTACATGGTAAAGTATAGTATTGCAACTCTTGAATAAAGAACGGATTTATATCGAGGGCCATGAATCACTCGCGTCACTCAGGATTTTAACACTTGAGTCCTTCACTTGCTCGTGATTTATCTGTGGCCTTCGCTTTAAATCCGTCCTTTATTCACTCATAATATACTATTAGAGTTTTCAAAGTGATAGATTTCGCTATAAATCAAATGAAAATATTTTCATTTGATAGAATATTTTATTTAATGACCAAATTAGCACTATTTTTGGAAATTCATAGGAATCTAATTTTTTTAGTACATAATGGTACCGATTCGGTGAAGCACATTTTAACTTATTTGACAGGACTAAACTAAGTTTAAGCGTTCTATCCTTGTCTTTGCTATAAAGAAAGAAAAAGACAGGAAGCTTAAAATAAGGTTAGTACTGTCAAAATAAGTTAAGACGTGTTATGCCGAATCGATACCAGTATGTATTTCCCTGCGTTCCGAAATAGAACTATATCGCTAAAATCGATTACGAAAGTATGAAGTGAATGGCTTATGATCCATTGTAATTCTATTACGGACCGCAGGGTTTGAGATGTCCCCTGCGTTCCGAAATAGAATTATTTCGCTAAAATCGATTACGAATGAATGAGCTGAATGGCTAATAATCCATGAGTGAAGCAAATGCGTTCATTCATTCGTATGACTTTCGTGGCTCATGCGACGGACCCTGCGGTCCGTAATAGAATTACAATGGATCATAAGCCATTCACTTCATACTTTCGTAATCGATTTTAGCGATATAGCGAGCCCTGCGGTCCGTAATAGAATTACAATGGATCATAAGCCATTCACTTCATACTTTCGTAATCGATTTTAGCGATATAATTCTATTTCGGAACGCAGGGTAGGTGAGGCGATCCCTGGGGTCCGTAATAGAATTACAATGGATCATAAGCCATTCACTTCATACTTTCGTAATCGATTTTAGCGAAATAATTCTATTTCGGAACGCGGGGGATGTGAGCGTTGAACGGAATGGAATGTCAAAAATTGTTTTCGCTCCATTATTTCAGCAGTTAATCCCTGTGGTCCGTAATAGAATTACAATAGATCATAAGCCATTCACTTCATACTTTCGTAATCGATTTTAGCGATATAATTCTATTTCGGAACGCAGGGCAGATCAGACAAACAAAGGTATATGTTTTATTCGGCCATGAGAGAAACAAATGAAAAGTCGTGTGGAACTCTTCGTCGATAAGGAAGAATTTATATGTATATATTTTTTTTCGTCGCTATCTGAGTCTACGTTGAAGAACAGTGCTACAAACTCTTCTTGTTCCATCACGAATTACGGCACTTTGACGAAATAAAATAAAATAATCGTATTGTATTCTGTGGTAAGAGGTTATGGTTAAGATGTATCTTTTTTAATGCGTTCCGAATCATAAGCTATCTTTCATATCGTCACACTTTAATTCATTCATAGCTATTATCGATGTAATTCTATTTCGGACCGCACGGGTCATTTAGCACCCAACCGTGGTATCGAGTTGGCAACCCTGACCGAATGACATGACAGAGTTGACAGACAAGCAAGACAGTTGAAATTTTCAAATCGGTGCCTGTTTGTGTGCTGTTTGTAGAAATAACTAGTTTTTGTGGAATTAATAGTTTATTTGTTAGTCTGGTGTTAATTCTGAGCTTAATTGCCGTGAGAAATAGTTGAGTGAAAAGATTGGGACACAAACTTGTCAAAATGACTTCTGAAGTCGACGCTTTGAAAACAAATGAATTTCTACGGCGACGAAAACTCAGACTTCAACAGGTTATAAACAAAGTTTTTTTTTACCAATTCACCCATTATATTTACAATATTTAATTAATTTGCCGTAATACGAAAAACTTCCCAAACTTTTAGGTTAGGGAGCAGTCTAAAGACATAGCCAGAAAGATTAGGCTCCGTACCAAAGTCGAAAAGTTACGGCAAATCGTTAACCTTGAGACCAAGACGGAACAAGACCACATCTATAACCAGGAGAAATTTGTGAAGGAGTTGGAGAAGTTGTACACTAAAAGTGTAGAGAATTTGGGTGCTGGACATAGCAGGGCTTCTGAAGTGAACTTGGGTAAGTTTGTCTTTGTTTAACTAAAACCCATATAAGTTGGGACTTTAGCATTAATTATTGGTAATTTTAATCCTACCAAAAATATAAATGTGAAAAAGGGGCCATGTTCAGTACAAGTGCAGGATTGTCTGACCATGAAAAAAATTTATTGATGAAAAAATTGAGATTAAATTGGGTGCCGAGGTTTATGGAGGTTCCTTCAGTCCAGTGGCGTGCACAGAACTTTTTTCCGGAAAAGCAATGAGAAGGTCAAGTACGACAATAAAAAAAAAATATGAAAAAATTTAAATAACACTTTGAAAAAAAAAGTTTGTATGACACCAGGGTAGTGCCTTTCCTAGAGTGTACATTTTCATACAAACTAATTATTTTTCAAAGTGTTATTTAAATTTTTTCATATTTTTTTTTTATTGTCGTACTTGACCTTCTCATTGCTTTTCCGGTAAAAAGTTCTGTGCACGCCACTGCTTCAGTCATAACCAAGGTTGGGAATTTTGGTATCACGCTGTGGTTCTAAGTACCATGTAGTAGCTATTGTTACATATTATATGATGTATTGTATTGTATATGCCTACTACATATATACAGGGAATGCAATCTTGCACCTAAATGTCAATCGTGGTATTTGCAAGATTTAAAAAAATCAATCTCGGTATTAGCGAAATCTTGCACTAATAAAAATTCATTTGAAAAAATTTTGTTTCAACTACTGGTTAATAAAAAAATTAAAACAAGATATCAATCCAATTAAAGGGATGTATTTAAACACACTTATAATAGTTAATTATATTATTCTTCTGATCTTACTGAAAGACTTTCCACAAGAAACATACCAGCGCAAATGAAAAATTCCATAATAACTTTAAAAACCAACTGTAAATGGGCATGTGTTTGTTTTTTCATTTGCTTTGTTATGTTTCTTTGGAAAATTTGTTTGGTGTGAACGGTAGGGTAAGATAGCGTGTGTTTTCACTTTAGTTAGCAGCAGACAAGGTTCTTTCTAAATCCATGTTTGTAGTCATCAATTTCAATAAAATTATGTTGATGATTTTATGATGCAAATGCAGTTATTGTCTTCTCGACCCAGCAAATCCAAAGCTTTATCTTTTTTTTTTCAAGTAATTCAAGTGTCGTCAATGCCCTGCATGTGTAATATGAGCTGCTGCCTGATCTCGCAAATCTTGCGAGATCTTGCACTGATAACGATGCATGATTGATCTTGCAATATATGTGCGAGATCTCGGTATTTCGAGATCTCGGTATACCGAGATTGCATTCCCTAAATGTATATTGATATACATATGTGTATACAATAGTTACAAAAAGCGGGTGGTTCATTTTAGTAATAAAATAATTCAACATTTTATGATCCATGCTTTGGCTTGGTGCTTAATCCAAACAAATCTCAGGCTATTATCTTCGGTACATCTAGAATGTTGGCAAAATTGAATCTGAGTGCTGCTCCAAATATCGAGTATGACAATAATGTTATCCCATTTGTTAACAGAGTAAAAAATTTAGGCATCATCATGGATAACACATTGTCATGGATTCCTCAAATCGGAGCCATTAGTAAAAAAATGTTTGGGGCCTACCACTCGCTCAAACGACTGCAGTTCTTTCTTCCATTACAAACTAAAATTATGCTGGCACAGTCTCTTCTGCTCCCAATTCTTGATTACGCTGATGTAAGCTATCTTGACCTAACACAGGAGCTACTGAGCAAACTCGAGCGTCTCCAAAATTTGTGCATTCGCTTTATCTACGGATTGCGGAAGTATGATCATGTCTCAGAATTTTGTGCTCGTTTAAGGTGGCTCCCAATTCACCTTCGGAGGAATACTCACATATTAAGTCTCCTATATAACGTTTTAAATGATTCCTCTGCTCCTGAATATCTTCGCGACAAATTCAATTATGTCAATTCCTTACGCTGCAGGGAAAGTCACCTGCTTAGTATCCCTAAGCACACTTCTACTGCATATGGGAATTCTTTTGCGGTTAAGGCTGTGTGTCTTTGGAACGAGTTACCTACTGAGATTCGTATGTCGTCTTCTTTGGCGATATTTAAGAGGAAAGTCAGATCTCACTATGAAGTTTCATTAGGTTGGTAGTCTCATCACTTATTTACCCTTATTATATTGATATTTAAATGTATATACATATATATATTATATATTATAGATGTATTTATTAATATATTCTTGTGTATTTGTTTATGTAAGTCTATGATATCTATTAAAATTAAGTTTAATTTGTTAGGTTATTTGTATTAACACTTTATTGTTTTTCATTTAATTTACTCTATCTATTACGTCTATCCCCCTATTTTTACTTTTCTAGTGACTATTTCTTCACCACCCAAAGGTTGGCTGGAAGAAATCGCTTCAAGTGATAAGTCCGCCTTTGTACAAAATTATGTTTTCAATACTCTGTTTTCTTTTATATGTCATTTGTGTACAATAAAGTGTCAATTCATTCATTCATTCATCCTCAAGTAATGTTAAAATACAAATATCTCTCTGTCAAACACTATATTAAAAATATGTATGTCAAAATCATCAAACAAACAAACACACATTTATTTAATTCCAAAATTTTCCATTATTATACTAAGTGTAATAGAAAAAATACTTGGTACACACATGTTTCACCAGGCATGCAGGTTTCCTTACAATGTTTTCCTTCACCTTTCAGGAAGTGGTAAGTAAGAACAAATACTACACATAAATTCCGAAAAACTCATTGGTGCATGCCCGGCCGGGGATCGAACCTGGGTGTCAAGATTGAGAGGAGAGTGTTCTACCCCTGAGCTACCACCGCTATTTAATAATGATATATAAATAATTTTCTGAATTTTTCCTTTGTATATGTTCAATGACCTACCTTTATGCCAGATACATAGAAACCTGAAAGTGGTTTAGATTTTTATATGGAGTAAGTTAGTCAGGATAGTCAGTGATAAAAATAGTGGTTTTTGGACATGAATATCTCAAACAATGTTAAGTTATATTTATGAAATTTAGGATTTTAGTTACTTGCAAATATGCAGGAAAAATTGCAACTTCAGGGGGTCAAAAGCAGCTGGAAATGGTTCCTGTAATGTAACACTCTGCTGGTGCGTGGGTTTTTTCTTTTTCAAACTCGACCCTGGATGTCTAGATGTTTTGTAGCACTTAGTGAACTAATTGTCTGCCACCATATGCTAATACATAGTGTTTCTACTAGTATTTATACACCAGGGGATGCATACATATTAACAATGTTGTTGTGTCAGTGGCTGGTGTTGGCTGGTACAGTGCCAACTGTAGTTTTTAGTTTATATACCCTCAATTAGCTTTTGCAATGCCCAATCAGGCCCTTATATACTTACAGCTGTATTTCAGCTTGTAATCACAGCTCCAAACATCAGCTGCTATATGTTGCATAGATCTTAGTCAGCGCTTTGCTCTATTCTTTTATTTTAGGTACATTACATCACATAAAAGCAAATTGTTATATTCAGATATTAAAGAATTTTCTATTGGTAATAGAAAAACAGTTTGTATTAATTTGACGAATTTGTCGGGACATTAAAATGGTCTGTGAAAAGTCCTTTTCCAACAATTTTAATTCATCAATGGGTTTTACGATTGTTGACTGTTCTAGTATTAGTCCAAACTCAGATATACGTCACACCCTTTGGGTGTCCAAAGTTTTTTGTTTTGTGTTATCTACTATTTTTGCATCAATAGTCAAAAAAATAAACAGTTTATTCTGTTTTTAGATAGTGTATCAAAAAAGACAGACCCCTCAAGATTGCGAGGACGAGAAGCAACTACTCTTTTGCGACAGGAGAAACAACAAAAACTAGATGCGAGAAAAAAATCACTGGACAGAAAACTAAAAGCCAGGTTAAACTTAAGTTTTCATTTTCATAAACATATAGATAATAAGACATTAGGGATTTCATAAATTTTGTTACAATAATATCAAAACTTGTCAAATTACAGAGAAGCAGCAAATGAGCTAAGCAGGGAGAAATCAAAAAGTGTAACTAATCAACTGCTACAAAAAACATCAGGCATAAAAAATTGTGATAAAACTAATAAAAAAGAATCTAAAACAGGGTTTGAAGATTTAATACCAACAAAAGACACAGATAATCAAATCAAAGAAAGTGACCAGAATAAAAAAGACGACACTGCTGGAACTGATTACACACAGGCTGTGAAAAAGAATGATATGGCCAGCCAATGGACTTCTGAAAGCTTTGCTGGTGTATGCGAACCTAATGTTCCCAAACTAATCCTACCCGAAGATAATATTACAGGCTTTAAGGAACCTGCTGATGTAAATCCTCAAAATAAATCTGGGAGAGAGAAAAGATTAGATTTGTTTGCTCTCAGTGAGGATATGCCTTCAAGTTTACAAGCAAAAACAACATACGCGCCTCCTTTAAATAAAGAACCTGTAAAGTCATCCTTGACGTTGATTTCGGAGTATTTACAAAATCGGAATTTACGCTTACGAGAGCCAGAAATTACAAAATCTAGCAAACATGCAGAGGACCTGCAAAGCTTGAAGCAGACAATCTTACGGACGAGAGCTTCAAAGACTGAAGGTATTAATGATGTTTGCAATGTCCATGATATCCAACTGATACCTGTTCCTTCATGGGAAGCAGAAGGATTTGAGTGCTCACACACTTCTGCAGCGTACATGTCCCAAAATGGCGATTGTAAACCTTTGCGACCAGTTACTAATTCGGAAATTAATAGAATTTTCAGAGCCATCAGACCAATAGATCAAGGTTTATGCCCTACCCCAGTGTTGAGAGGTCCAAGTCCATTTAGACGAAACAAAGTCTGCTCTAGAATATACCGTACACCAACAGGTGACATGAGTCTTGATGTAGTCATCACTTCCACATTGTCACTTTTTAAATATCATGCTTTTGTCCAGCGATAATCAGATATGTTGGTGGTTGCCATGGGCGTACCTAGGGGGGGGGGAGGGGGGGGGCAAATCTGGAGTTACCTGTAGGTAAATAAAACAATGTAAATAGAGATGTGATTTCATTTGAAAGTAGTCATGGGTTTTCCGCAAAGCGGCTTAAAACAGTTTCTATGAAAGAATCGCCTAAATTGTGAGGTGAGAGTCCAGCTGGCTCCAGAGGGGGCAGCTGCCCCCCCCCTCGGTACGCACATGGTGGTTGCTGTGTATGCTCATATGTTGGCCATCATCTGGATATTATCTTATTTGATTAATGCAATTCATAACTAAGCTTTTTCATTGCAGTTTCATCAAAAGTAGACAAGAACATCAAACCAAACATTCCAGAAAGTACAACAAGCAGAAAGAGTGCTGTTACAGTCTACAATCACTCAACCAGAGACTCGAGGAACATCCCGGGCAGTGAAGACTACCTGGTCATCCGGGAGGAAACTCCAGACGAAGACGCATACTCTCAGGCTATGAAAGAATCCTCCAATGTGACTGTAAAAGAGAAGGAAAACGAGAAAAAGCTTCAAAATATGAGGAACAAAGTAGCCATGACCAAGCAGACTATTGAAAAGGAGTATAAAGATACCATGGCATTTTTAAATTCGTTACCTAAAGAAAAGACTTGTAGATCTCAGGTAAGGACAAAAAAAAAACAAAGGCGGAACCAAACTGATGATTAAATCTTATCAAATGAAAGCCTACTTAGAATATAATTTAAATATGAATTTATTAGTCCTGTCAGGGACCTGACTCATAATTTGGATCATTCATTCGGGAACTGGTATAATTATGTAACTTTGGAAAAACTGATCGGATTTTTATGTAGTTCTTATTGTTACCTTGAGAATTATACGTATAACGCAGAGGCAAAGGTACCAGACCACCTCAAAGTATGCATTGATATAAGTGAAATATGGGCTTTAAATCTTGTTGCGTACGTGACATTTTGCAGGTGTGAACTACGCGCTGACGGACGGCCCGCCATCCCATAGTAGAAAAGTATCATGTACATAGGTACGCGATTTAAAGCTCATATTTCAATGTTTTACTTTGAAGTGGTCTGGTGCCGATTCTTTGTAATGTGCGATGACTTTTATCTTTCATATTTATATGTAAGCATCAGAGACTGAAAGGAGTTGAGCAATAATCATTTTCGTTAAGTTGGTAAAAGGTAATTCCTTTTCCTATCTAACCTCTAGAGAAAAATGTATCTTGGTATGGAATCCATGAAGTAACCAATTTTATAATATTTTTAGAAACGTGCCTTTATGAATGAAAACCGACAGGAACAGTTGAACGAAAACCGTCAGTTAAAGATGGAACAAGAATTCAGGAGAATTCAGAATGATTATAAATTATTAGAACAATGCTGTGCGGTAAATATTTTATGCATTCTCGTATTTATTTATTTATTAACAATAATGTTTTAATTAAAACCAGATTTCCAAAAAAGAGACGAGGGAAAGCAATCACAGTTCATAGAAGTACAAACTTTAAAAAATTTGTTATAATAACAACTAAAATTTTCAGGATCGGAGGAACAATAACAAACCCAACAAAAGAAAGAGCAAACCAAAATCCTCCGGGACAACAAACTTTGCAGCCCAGGACTTTGAATACTCCTGGATGCCTGTGCCAGAAAGTGACGCTTCCCTGGCAATCCACACCATACCCACAACAGTCAAGGAAGGGAAGTCTAGCACTGTCAAATTCAGCAATGTTGACAGTTACCATGAATACCGGTCTCGGCACAAGCATACTCCACCGACAAAAGATACTAACTTTGAGGAAAAAGGGAGAAAACGAGAGACAATCATACTGCAAGAAGACCGTGATGATTCTACAGATTATTCGACAGTGACATCTGAGAGTAGTTCTGTTGAAAATTTGGAGAAGCAAAATGATACAAGAAAAGACAGTAATTGCGATAATTCCGATGCAGAAAGGATAATTATTTACAAAATTATAGACAGTAAAGCCGATAAGGGCAGAAAGAAAAAGAAGTCGAAATTAAGTGACAATATTACTGAAGTATCTGCCAAGAAAATTCATAAAATATTAAAAAGGAAAGATGACGATAAGAAAGATTACGCAACGTCTGCGATGTCTGTAGAACAACTTAGGGAAGGTAATTGAAATTTTGATAATAAATTCTTATGAGAAGTTCTTTTAACTGTCAGCTTGTAGCCCAATTCAATAACTTCAATAGATGGGCCACGATCTTATCAGTCCGATTCGTTCCTACAAAGTTTCAATGGGTAGCTCTTATAAACTAGCAATTTAGACGAATCAAGGGCGGATCCAGAATTTGATCTTGGGGGGGTCCTGGCGATTCTGACAAGGTTTACCACAAAGTAAAAAAAAAAGTTTTTAGGCGCCTCGTGGCGCTTTTGGCATACATATCTATGCATTATATATGCCTATGCCGAGTTTTGCTGAGTTTTTACTCAGCATAGGCATATATAAAGCATAGATATGTATGACAAAATGCACCCAAATCAAATCAAAAGTATGATATTCCTGGATGTTTTTGGAGGGCGCCATGCCCCCCCAATCGTATCCGCCAATGAGACTGTGTCCAAATTTTAAATTTTCCCCGCCCGCGGGTGTCGGGTACAATATGGGTACGGAACCCTAAAACATCGTAAATAACAACAATATAGATCCCATAGCAACATAAAGGCGACAAAAACAAGACACTGAAATGGTAGCGCCTAACAAAAAACTTGGCACCCTTTGGGTGCGGAACCCTAATTTTTATTATTTTTAGTTTTTCTTTAGAGTATGTACTACAATCTTACCGAAATTGAAACTTGTTATATAAAACGGGACGCCCTAAGCTAAGCCTCCGCTGCTGTCACAGGAGTCTACAGCTTCAGCCGTTATATGTAGCCAGTTGAAATTATACAGAATATGTTTTACTATAGCACCTATTATAGCAAATAAAATTTCAAAATAATGAAATCCAAGGGGTCCGCGTACAAAAAACCCTCGAAAAGTAGCATTTTGAAAAAAAATCATGGTACAGTGCCTCTGAAGATAGCCGCAAGAGGCGACGCAATAGCCGTTTTACGATGTCAGGGGGACGTTACAGGAGCGAGGGCGCGGAGCACAACCGCCTGCGTGCCGCACCACACCCCCCGCTCGCCATTTAGCAGGTGTCAACATTATGCGTTAGTGTTAGTGCTACGTCCGTACACTACACACGCGCGCGTTGCATGAAAAGTACCTTCGAGGAAAAAATTCTATGATTCGTTAAGTTTATCGCTGAATCTGTTTGTTATTGTTTATTGTTTTTGTTGCCTTTATTTGTTGATTTAGTTTGTTAATGTTTTGTTGATTTAGTTTATTAAAGTTTATTGTTGTTGTTATGCCTCGCGGACGTTATAGCGTTTCAAGGCGACAATGTAGGAAAATGGTGTTTATATTAATGCGTTTTATTTATATAGTTAAGATTGCACTAAAATAATAAATAAATAATTAATTAGGGAGGTACCACAAGTATACCTTCCCACTTATAGTAAACATTTAATAATCAACCGTTGATATTATTGTTTCATTGACTGTACCTGCGCAAGCTTGCACTCGTAACTCATTCAGAGGCGACTAAAAGATTGGCGCGCACTGTGATAGATAATTAGATAAATAAACAATAAAGGAAAAATATAGCGGTTAAGATGTTAAATCAGCGGGAGCTGTTTGCCAGGCGCTACCAATTGTTTTTGTCGCTTTTGGTGCTATGGCATCTATATAGTTGTTATTTACCATAATATTTTTAGGGTTCCGTACCCGTATCGTGTGGTGGTACGGAACCCTCTGTGCGTGAGTGCGAATCGCACTTGCCCAATTTTTTATTATTTATCGTGATAGAGGCTATAGTTACTCTAGGTACAAGTATTCTGAGAATTTACCTATTACGGCAGAAGCTGTAGACCACTGTGACAGACAGACAGACAGCGGAGGCTCAGTAATAGGGTCCCGTTTGGCACCCTTCGGGTACGGAACCCTAATAATAATTTTATGTAGTATTCACATACATACAGACTTTTAATCAATGATGCAAATGCTTTCTTCTTTTTATTTACAATGTGTATTTATTTCAGGTGTCTACAAAACGGTCAGCGAAAAGGGGTGAGTTTGTTTGAAAAATCATTGACCCTTATTTTTTAGAATTATTGTTTTTTTTTTAATGAATATCCTTGTCTCAGGCTCTACTGCAATATTGTCCGTTCTTACACAAGTAACGTTAAGTTCTGGAAACCCGACATAGAGCGCAAGTCTTGGTGGTAAATCGTCTGATGTTTCACTTCATTATAATGTACAGATAATTGTAGACCACCATTATCTAATCCTTCGTCGTTATAGAACATTATTGCCTCGCCATCTCATTTTGTTTGGAACTAATCATCACGTAGTTGATAACAATCAAGCACGTAGATTTATTTTACATACGTTTTTATCTATAGGTTATGCTTACTTATTAGGCAACTGCTTTTCAGGGACAACATCGCATCAATGTACTTTGATGGTGAGAATCAAAATTCAATTGAAGATGGGAGAATAGATGTCTCATGCGGCTGTGTTCCAACGGGTATGTTCTAAAACTACTTCTAAACTGCGGCTTGATTTCAGTATATAGTACAGAAAATTAAATTTCCTTATTTTTTGTTACAGGGCCTCCTGTGCCGATGCAATGGGACAGTGGTGATGTACCGGCAAGAAAATCGTAAGTTCACCACTTTTAAAAGAAACCATGTAGACCCTGATCTGTAAAACGACCAAAACGGAGTAACTTGAGGCAAGCCCAGCGTTCTCATAGTTTTAATACTTCGTAGTTAGAATTCGTAGTTATCTGAACGAGAAAACCTGAGACTAATTGGGAGGTAGTGGGTTATTCATTCAGGTCTCAGAGTTGAAAATATCAGCCAATTGAGATTCGAGATCAAAACTGATATTAAATAGTAAGAACTATGAGTCTTAGGTTTTCTTGATAAAATAATTAAGTACGCAGTTCTGC
The DNA here is from genome assembly GCA_934047225.1 of Ypsolopha sequella. Taxonomy (NCBI): domain Eukaryota; kingdom Metazoa; phylum Arthropoda; class Insecta; order Lepidoptera; family Ypsolophidae; genus Ypsolopha; species Ypsolopha sequella. Next base: position 22,029,069 of record OW203987.1, read on the forward strand.
CAATGTTTTAAGCGGACATAATTAACGATTTCGTAAATATATTTCTTATACTTAGTGTCGAAAGAGGTTTGAGCCCGCGTCCTTCAAATTTTGTGAACAGTCAATAAACGGTATACCTACTCTTCACCGATATTTATTATGTCCCAACGTAAGGTATTGGAAATAATGCTGTACTTTAGTCATACACCATGCCTCTACCACACCCCCGACACTCCGTACATTGCTATGTACCGACTATGCGCGTAATTACACGCTTGTGCACACACACACTCGCAGCGAACAAGCGATACTGAGTACTGAATGCACACGATCGTGCACCTGATTTGCAGGCGACGATAAACTCGCGGGGTTAAGTCTCTTCTTTATGGAGTAATAGTTTATATTCTTTGCCTCTACAGTATGCATGTAGCATGATTACTTCAGCGTTCAGCAACTGTTAAATATACATAGAAATACTTATTGGTAGGGTCGGTCAGTGCCGCTCAAACGACAGCAAACGAATGTAAACCATTTGATTAAGAACGTTGCATCCCATCAAGAACTATACCGCTGATAATATAAAGTAGCAGATTTTTTTTATTTTCAGTTGGATTTCATCGAAACCATGTAAATCATGTGGTCAGAACACAGAAGCTTCTGTACAAAAACGTGCTTCAACACACTTACCAACCAGACCCTCCCAGGTCGCATCATCCGAGACATCAAACAACTCTTACAAAACTGCGGTCGTGGGCAAAACGAATAATAAAGATGACTTCGTCAAATTGATAGATATGGCTGGACAGGACACTGGGAAGTTTTACATTGGTGCAACTGGTCTCCTAAACAATGAGGGTTATGAAGTTGTAATTCAACTCAGGAAAAAGGATGCCGCGAAAGATGCAAAGCAAAATGGCAAAGAAACAATAAAAGAAAGTTTTGTGACTTCAGAAGTTGATGAACAAGCCAAAACTAATGAACAAAATGTACAGGCAACTTCTGCAACAGTAAATGTATCTAAAGATATAAATGAAAAACGAGACAAAGTACCCAAAACGATTAGTCCTCTACCCATTGATAAGCCCAAACTTGACGATAATGGATCCTCTTGCAGTCTAGAAATAAACGTCATCAACTACGAAGAAAACGGTGGACAGAATATTTCGACTGTTGCTGGTGATATTGAAAACAATGACGCATTAAAAACAGAGTCTATCCGTAAAACATCTACTTCTACGTACACACAGACTACCCTCAACACACCACAACAGAGACCGGTTTATGTTCACATGAGTTCTTCAACTTCAACTACCTACATGAGTCCTCCAGAAATTATTCCACCAGAATATTTGAAATCACAATTGGAAAACCAAAATAAAATTCTTGGCAAAACAAAAAAAAACGGGTGTAAATGTAGAAAATGCAATGCAAGGAGGAATTACGAGAGCACAGAAGATAATGTAAGACCTTCGGCTAGAAGTGACCCAGAAAAACATAGGTTCTTGGATACACCACCGAATTCTAAAACGAGTTCTGATCGCAGAATCTACTATGAATCTTCTGGTGATGTAAATAAGAAAGAGTCTTCACATTCAAGTCCCGTACTTATGCGACGCTACAAAGGTCGCAAGCCATGCGTAAGATCAAAAGACCCGGTTTTGTATAAAAAACACGGCAACAAAGATTCTCGGAGTGCGAAAATACACGGTAAATCAAGTATCAATCCTGTCATTCAAAATTACGTAAAAAGATTGCTATCACTTAGCAATGAAGGGTTTAAAGCAATAGAAGTCGTTAATCAAGAATGCAGTTCTGTAGCTACGCCAGGAAGCTCCATTATCAATATTGAGTGCAATGTCAATAAACAGAATACTTCTCTCGTAAATAAGATATCTTTAGAACAACTCAGAGAAGTTCTACAAAAAAAAGTCTATGAAAATGATGCTAAAAAAACGACAAAAGTGGATCATAAGAAAAAACCTGTGCACAAAGTTAAATCTTTGAATATTTCAAGACATTTACAACGAAAAAAGAGTTCCTGTGAAACTAAAACTACAAAAAATAGAAAGATTGAAAAACAAACTTCATCTACTAAAGAAGATAGTGATAAAAGAGATATGTCTTCAGTTAAAAAACCTAAGCCGAGAAGTAAAAGTTCACCAACTCCCAGACCAGTCGTTAATGTAGAAACTTGTCCTAAAAGCTCTTTATCCGACAACACCAGTAACTCAACATCTGCACTTGAAAAAAGGGCCAATAGTCTACATAAATCTCACAGCAAAGCAGAAAGCATCAAAATTATACACAGCACCAACTCCATGTCCAGATCTTCTACAATACCATTCCAAAACACAACTGACACATCTTCAAGCACTTATTTATCTTATATCAACCGACACAAACCCAGAAATTACAATCGTGTCAAGAAACAAAAACACGCTCAAGATCCTATGAGCATTTCCACCCAAACTGGCGCAAGTGTAGACAGCGATATAAACATTATTAAACTAGCAGAGAGCAAAATACAAAATATGGAAAAGATTGCTGATTTGACTGAAAAATGTACTCAACGAATATTCAATCTTGGTAAAGTTTTAGAAGAGGTAAGAAAAAATAGGTTGAATGCTTACAGTCACATAACAACCAGTGATTCTTCTGAGACAGAACTAAAATCTAACAAAACTACAGCAGTAAAATCTACCTCTCCAAGCCAAGATATTGAACTCGACCGACAATCCAAAACCGAAGAAGAAAAATCTGCACCGGAAACTTCTTTGCATTTGGCTAAAGTTGATGAAAAAGTAGAAGAATCTGAAGGGTTTGTTTCTCTGTTAGAAGGAATCCCTAAACCTGGGACATGTCTACTGACACCATCAACACCCAAACCAATGCTAGATAAAATCTTTATCGATAGCAAGACCAATAGAAGACCCCCACCAGCCTTATCCCGTATTCATTTAAAACACGGAGAAGATGAAATGGTCCCCCATGAACTATCAACAGTCATAGAAGTTGACTCTCCCATGAGCGTTAAACTTAAAAGTAAATCTAGAAATGGAAATTCAATCACATCAAGGAAATTAGATCAGTCAACAGAAAACAAATCTGAAGAATTGCTCGAGGTTGAACAGAAAAATTACCCAACTTCACAAAAAACGAAAGGTCTATTGGTTAATCCAGATTTACTGCAAAGCAATGTAAAATTGTTAAAATCTCAAAGTAAGCCTAAGAATTCATCACAAGGGTCTAAGATGGAAATGATGGATCTACAGAAATTTAAAGAGATAATGCTAAAACCTTTTGTATCGATAGAAGAATTCGCGAAGCAATGCAATGTGGGCGTCTTGGATGAAGGTTCTAATGTTGAAGACATCCCTAGAGACAGCGCCGTAAATGACGACTTGAGTTCTCTTCATTCTGAGGGCAGTTTGCCAGACGTGATTGGGGAACTCTTGAAACGAAATATAATTAGCGAACCATTCAAGTTCGATACTGCTTCCAACGTCAACTCCGCAAACGTATCATCTGATTCGTCTCTTTCAGTACTGGCTTTAGCCAAAATGATACGAGACAGAAAAAAATCAAGCGGGTTAGCCAAAAATAAAGAGAACGTAGCCGAAACTTCAGACGCATTAAGTAATTCTTCGAACCCCGATTTGGAAAACGCATTTAAACAACTTGGTATGGGATGGGCTTCCTCCACGTTAAAGAAAACTAAGGAAAGATTGGCGTTGTCCTCCTCGAGCAACACCTCAAGCTCGAGTGTGTCACACAAGTATAAATTGAAAAGTTTCGAAAACAAAGATGACTCCTATGACACGTCAAAAAAACCTCTTCAAGGTAGAAATGAAAATAAAATCTCGAAGACTGTAGACCAACAGACATCATTGTCCAACTCGATGATCGTACAAGAATTCCTGAACAACGAACTCGCCAAAAGAATAACTTTTAGCAAGTCGCACAGGAATGAGACAGAGACAGAGTTTGTTTCTCTGTACGAGACGAAGCTACCTGATCAAATGAAGAATACGTCTAATGTTGTACGTGAAGAGCGCTCCATTGATAGTGTTACTAACACTAACAGGGCTCGCACCTCCACTCCAGTGCAAATATACAAATCTATGACTTACCACTCAAGTTCCAGTTCAAATAACGCATCGAATGGATTTTTTAGTAATCTGGACGATTTATCTTCAGTCAAAGGCACCTCTGGTTCTATGAGAAATCATTCCACTTCCGATAAAGATGACCTGACCATTCCAAACTGCAGTCTGAGGAAAAGACGAGACTTGTCGGATTTGAGTAAAAGCGACTCCTGATTATGATAATGATGACGACAAATATTATATTTGTTATATTATATACTTAAAATAGTGTCAAATTCCCTGTATCCGAACATTCCTTTGTTAATTTGTTGAAATAATAAATATGAGTTTGTATAAAAGTGTTTTAAATAAAATATTAATGTTGATTGTAATTTGTATTTGTAATTTAAATAAATGAAACATAAACATAATTTTGCTTTGATTTTATTAATCAATTTGTATTCATTGATTTAATAAATTAACTTATTTTTACATATACCGAAATTCGGTTAAAAACCCAGCCTAAGGTAATAAATAACTAATGATTCATTAGCAAGTTAATGACTGAAAGTTGATGTGATATCATTAAGGTAAATTCACAATTTGAAATTATAGAAGATGTTTTAATAGAGATTCTGAAAGCATTCGATAGTTTAAATAAAACGAAACTAGTAAATACATATATAACAAAAGCAAATGAATCTCTGTTTATACATGATATTTCACAATATTACTTACAAAAATATTTTTAACAGTTTTGATTTAAATCTCGAGCTTGATTGATCACAGAAAATAATCACTCATGCCTTTTAGGAAAGTTATTCACAGCATGATTACAAACAAATAAGTTACTTTATTGGGTTTGCTTTCTGGTTAACTTATCCAAAGAGCTATAAAGTCATATTGAATGAAAACATCCCATAATTTTGCATTAAACATGTACACAACAATGATAAGCTAAAAATTCACTAATTAGACACTAAAATATTATTTCTTCGTGGTGTCCTTCAGTAAATGGTCCCTGACAAGTGTGTATGCTAGACCTACAGTCAGGGCAGCGACCACAGTCCCTTGTGCGCCAACACGGAGCTGCATTAGGAACACACTGGTGCTCATTTTACCTTTAGTTTTGAATTTGTATGCACCAAATGCACATGCTGATACCAGACCCACCAAACCTGGAAAAATATAGACAAGTAATTAAATTTGTGTGTTTTAAAACATAAAATAGTAAATTTTAAAACATGAGCTATCTGAAAAATTTTACAGTTTTTGGTGTTGGCCTTTCCTTGCCATTGTAGTCTTAATAAATTGTCTTTTTTTGCCTTGATCTGGTTCTGGAATCATTCAAAATGCCAAGTATGTCTGGACCAGCAGCAATCTAAAACTGGGGCTCTACCGCGTAATTCTCATTTGTATCAACTTCAAGCAAATGCATGCGAAATTCAATGCGTGCAAAAGAGATGGCATGTTAGGCGGGCATCGTCGCACGCACATCAAATTTCAATCTCAAGTTGATGTTGATGAAAATGAGAATTACGCGGTAGACCCACTGCTCTGGTGAAGACCCTAAACTATTAGTTATTCTTTGCCTGCACATACATACATATACATCTACACTAATACTATAAAGAGGAAAGATTAGTATTTTTGTATGTTTGTATCAAATAAACTCAAAAACCAATAGACAGATTTCAAAAATTCTTTCACTATTAGAATGCTACATTGTCCCTGAGTAACATAGGCTATATTTATTTAGGGACCCCTATTTAAACTTCAATAATGTAACCCAAGGTGTAAAAAAAATTGCCATAAAATGTCTTTCATCGCATGCGCTGCCGAAACTATTGAAGATAGAACAAAAAAAATGTTCTACAATATTAAAGAACATATCACGCGCTACCATATGTCCAACTATTGTAGTTATGACAACTACTTATGTCCTGCATAAAGATACATTTACTCCATGTTTATCCCAAAATGTTTCAAAAATAAATGTCAAGCCGGGATGGGCCGCTAGTATGAATATAATTTCATAAGGCTATCATTTACAAAGATACAAAGTACAAAGATAAACTCTTTGGAGTTTTTTTGTGCTATTTGTACCTAATTATTGTATTATGTAATATGTATGGCAATAAACAAAAAAAAAAAAAAATACATATATTTAGGATTTGATCAGCTCTAAAATATTTTCTGTCAGCAAGTATAGGGAGTTAAGAGGTGTCATCACATGCAAAACTCCATACAAACACCATCATGTGAGGTGTCTATAAAATGTTATTCTGAGTCCATTGACATTATCTAAATCTATGTTTAAGTTAACTAAAAATTGGAGTAACATCTTAACAACAAATCCCTAATAACAATAAAAATACGTAAAGTTAACGGCTTTTTACCAAAAGTGTAGCTGAAAGTGCGTTTATGGTTTTGGATAAAATCAAAAATTTGTTTGAAAACGTCCACAATCTTGCCAAAATCATATTTCTCCTGAAACAAGTTGCTGTTTAGTGTTAACTTCACTGTACTCTATCCATCAAATGCTACAAAATGTCCTAGCCATAGGATAGTATGAGGTTATCAGATTAAACAAAATAAACACACTCTGCCATTGTGGGTGAGTTGGTTATGTAATAAGAATAAACCAAAGAAACCAACCACCATAGTATGTACCATGACGGTTTATAGTTAAGTTAAAGTTTAAGTTGCACAATCATATTTGACAACCAATTTTTCCCCATTTGTTGAGGGTCATGACCGAATTGCGAGTGTTTATTAATGGAAAATAGTAGTTTATTGTGATCTGATGACAGTACCCATAGGTATTACTCCATGTCCGGTTTGAATCTCACCAAAGTTAGTCCGAAGACAATTCCATTAGGACTGGTTTCACAGGTTTCACCGGTTGAAATTCACAGTCCACACTTAGTACACACTTTATACTAATGATTATTACTTACCAATTATCATGAATGGTGAATCTTTTGACTTTCTTGCAAGCCTGTCAGCTTGGGACTCTTCTGTGTAGTCATATATCCTTTGAGGCGATGACATACTGTTATTCTGTAAGAGAATAAAATGAGTGGAATTATGGGTTATTTATTATGATGATCAAACATGCAAATAATTTATTAGTGGTGCAATATCGGCCCCATCTCTGTGCGACCCCATCTCTGCTGAGGTTGCTTGAACACAAAATTTAAGCAACCTCTCCTGATTTAGAAGGTTTAATTTTTTTTATATAAAATTAAAAAACTGGAGTAGAAGTAGAATCATATAAAATTTCAAGGTGTTGGGTGGTAAAATTATATGTTTAACTACATAGCAAATAGGCTTTTTCAGGCTAACGATAATAAGTAAAATAGGATAACTTGACTTACATTTTAAAGCGTTGACAATATGAGGAAATGGAAATTACATAAATAATCTTCAAGACATTGCATCACACACTTTTCCGTGGAAATGAATGGTCAAGGTCGCGGGACGCTCGTCGGTCAAGTCCAAATACCTATACACTTATCTATGGTCGGTCAAGTCAGTCAGTCAGCAGCAGTTAGTCCAGGGGGGACAGTTTCAAACCAGCCGAAACGAAAATTTAAAAAGATGTGTGACCAGACAACAGATGGCAGCACTTGCATCCTCCATCGCAATATCGTTTTCTTCCACTACTAATACTTCCCCCTGAACTGTGAACTCGCGTTTCGATCTTGACCGATTTGGCTCATGTACCATTATTCTGATGTACCGACTTAAAAATAATTTTTGTCTCATTTACTCGCCTACCAAATTTCATGATCAACGATACTCAAGGTATCGTCGGGCATAGACTTCCTAAGTTTATAAAATGTCGTCAGGTAAATATTCATATACAAGCACCGGATCGTTCAACCCTGCGGTCCGTAATAGAATTACATAGATAAAAGCTATGAATGAATTAAAGTGTGAGCGATGACTGGTCCGTAATTTGTGAGCTAGCAAACGATGTGAAAGATAGCTTATGATTCGGACCGCATTAAAAAAGATACATCTTAACCATAACCTCTTATCACAGAATACAATACGATTATTTGATTTTATTTCGTCAAAGTGCCGTGATTCGTGATGGAACAAGAAGAGTTTGTAGCACTGTTCTTTAACGTAGACTCAGATAGCGACGAAAAAATATATATACATATAAATTCTTCCTTTTCGACGAAAAGTTCCACACGACTTTTTATTTGTTTCTCTCATGGCCGAATAAAACATATACTTTGCCCTGCGGTCCGTAATAGAATTACATAGATAAAAGCTATGAATGAATTTAAGTGTGAGCGATGACTGGTCCGTAATTTGTGAGCTAGCAAACGATGTGAAAGATAGCTTATGATTCGGACCGCATTAAAAAAGATACATCTTAACCATAACCTCTTATCACAGAATCACGAACCTATACCAGAATACAATACGATTATTTGATTTTATTTCGTCAAAGTGCCGTGATTCGTGATGGAACAAGAAGAGTTTGTAGCACTGTTCTTTAACGTAGACTCAGATAGCGACGAAAAAATATATATACATATAAATTCTTCCTTTTCGACGAAAAGTTCCACACGACTTTTTATTTGTTTCTCTCATGGCCGAATAAAACATATACTATGGTTTGTCTGATCTGAACTGCTGAAATAATGGAGCGAAAACAATTTTTGACATTCCATTCCGTTCAACGCTCACATCGCCTCACCTCCGTCGCATGGGCCATGAAAGTCATACGAATGAATGAACGCATTTGCTTCACTCATGGATTATTAGCCATTCACCTCATTCATTCGTAATCGATTTTAGCGAAATAATTCTATTTCGGAACGCGGGGATGGTTTGTCTGATCTGAACTGCTGAAATAATGGAGCGAAAACAATTTTTGACATTCCATTCCGTTCAACGCTCACATCGCCTCACCTCCGTCGCATAAGCCATGAAAGTCATACGAATGAATGAACGCATTTGCTTCACTCATGGATTATTAGCCATTCACCTCATTCATTCGTAATCGATTTTAGCGAAATAATTCTATTTCGGAACGCGGGGCAAGTAGACTGAGAACTTCGTTCGCTTCGCTCACTCGTTCAATTAATGCGTACCGTGGGGCTTGAAACCACGACCTCTGGGTTAGCAGGCAAGCTCTCTAACAATCGGCCCCAGAGGCGGTTGAATAAAATATAACAATGAATACCCACTTAAATTGTTTTGATCCTTGAACAAACAGACGAGAGGTCTGAAAAGACCTTTCTTTTACGGATCAACAATTAAATTGTAACTGTAGCGTAGAGCATCACGCAAGAGCGGCAGATGTTTCTAACCCTGCGTTCCGAAATAGAATTATATCGCTAAAATCGATTACGAAAGTATGAAGTGAATGGCTTATGATCCATTGTAATTCTATTACGGACCGCAGGGTAAGACATCCATTTCGTACGAGCTTCCGCGTAGAACGTAGAACTGAGCCGGCCGAATGAGCCGAAAATGTGGAGAGCTGCCTCATGTCGTCTATTCGCGAGAGGTTTCGCCGAGAATGTGGAGCGCGTTTAATCATTCGTTTTCTGATAGCTTGCACGCTTTGAAACGCCGACACAAACGGGGCCGTGGCCGCCAAGGCGGTGTCAGTCGTCGGCGACTTCAAAGAAACACCCTCACTTTGTATTATATTTGTCTATTATATTCGACTACGGGTTTGTTTTGACAGTGATTACTTGCCTAATGGGCGATTCCGAGATGTTTTAACAATCGAAAGAATCGGAGTCGTTAAAATAAACCATCGAGTCAACCATTGACTCGCCGTTCCACAAAACAATCGAGATGTTTTTCGATTGTTTCGAGTCAGCCGAGTCTCGCTCGGTCAGTCGATTGCGTGCATCGAGCCGAGGTGCACGTTAGTTAGAGGCGAGACAGACTCGAGTCGAGCACTTTGGATTCGCAATCGAAACTCTAAACCATTGAGAAAAAACTCGCGAATGAACGCGCCAGTCGCAATAACAAGCCGAGTCAGACTCGAGTCTAAGTCGAAACAATCGAGAACCATCGAGATGTTTGAACAATCGAAAAAAACCTCTCGCCATCGCGCATCGCTAGCCTACAGTTTTCGAGAAAAAGAGGCTCGGATTTGATCCCCGCACCGGTAAAATGTTGCACGTGTACCGGAAACGGTGTTTCTGGCATCCACGACAAGGGGTATCCTAGTATGGGACTCCAAATATATATATATATATAAAACATATCCTAGGATATTATAGTCTTATAAGTGCGATTCTTTGTTATTATTAATAAGTACTATTATTATTGACTGTTTTTTTTTATTGAAAGTATAAAATTATCACATAATTATAAATGTTTGTCCGCATGACTTATACAAGACATCTCTCGCTAAATAAATTCTCCCTTTTTAGGGTTCCGTACCCGAAGAGTGCCAAGCGGGACTTTGCTGTCTGTCTGTCCGTCTGTCACAGAGAATTTTCACAGAATAGGTACGTGTTACTATGGCCATGGCTAATATCACGCGGCAATTAAATATATATATAAATAAATTGAAACCGAATACAAAAAAACAACGGAAAAGTAGCATTTTTTAGGAATCCGTCCGTACCTCAAAATAAAAGAAAGGAACCCTTATTATGATCACTTTGTTGTCTGTCTGTCTTGCATTTCGAATACGAAAATGCCTTGATCTGCGAAGTTCTTTGTTGAAGTCGATCACAGAGGTGACGTAAAAATTCTGAGCAGGTCCCCCATACGAGGCGCGAACATAGAAGTATCCACTTCATAAAAACCTCATGAAAGTAATTTTGAACATATTAACTTTTATAATCATAATGATTTTTTCAGCTTTCATGAAGTTAGACATGAGGATATAGCGAGTCATTTTATGGCTTCACAAAAATTCCTTCAGCCGTTTTCTCAAACTTGGCATATTTTGAAATTAATTTTTCGTTTTTTAGAAAACGTGAGGCTGAAATGTAGTGGTGTAGTATATTTTTACAATCACCTCATGAAGTCCCTTTATTTGATACCCCACAGGATTGTATAGACTATTAAAAAGTCCATACAAACAATGACGACATCATAATTTATATTAGCTACCACTTTGAGATGGCCATCTGCAGCCAACTGCGGTAAAAAGGAAAATAAGTCAAATTAAAGCGAGATTTTGGCTGACCCATGGACTATAACGTCACTACAAATGTTTTGAGATACGAAAAAACTATTAAAGGTATCCAAATAATTTTTATTACAGTTTCTCAATATACTCTCCCTTAGCTTCTATGCATCGGTTCATCCACCTAAATCATGATTTATAGCATTCCTGGTACTCTTCTTTAGGAAGGTCTTCTACGGGCTGACGGTAGATATTCCGAGCATCCTCAGGGCTGTTGAATCGCGTGTCACGAGGTCAGAGTTTGATTTTCGGAAAGAGGAATAAATCGCAAGGACCTAAATTGGGGCTATAATAAGGAATGGCTACATGAAGGATGACACAATGAGGGCTTTTCAGACAGCATTAAAAAAAAAAAGTACAGAGTGCGATCAATAGACGGCGCTGACGTATGCTCTCATATCAAAAATATACAGTCTACTCTATGGTTCCTGATTCAGTGTTGCCAACTTAGGGAATTTGCACTAAAACTGGTGGTTTGGAAACCCATTTTAGCGGAGAAATATTGTTTTTAGTGGCTGGTTTTTTTTGTGGATTAGACTTTAATGGTGAAAAAAGACACCCTATCACTAAAACATTTAAGTTTAATTTAAGTTACATTATCCAAAGAATTAGGTAATTAATGCTATTTCATTATTGATTTTTCCACATTCTAACGCTTATGTGGAAAATAGTACTATGTAATATTAAATATATTGAAATCTTTATTATAATATAATAAGGTTAGGTCTTGTCATAGAGTAGATTTTGTTACGTCATACATTTTTGAAATTAGAGCATACGTCAGCGCCATCTAGTTCATTTTGGTGAAACTTGATTAAGAGCTGTCATGAAAAGCCCTCATTCTGACAAAATCTTCGGTAATAAATAGCCTTGTGCGGCGACGCATCATTGTCATGATGCAAAAAGAGATTTAGGTACCTAGTTTCTGTTCTAAATTATTAAACACTGTAGGTAAACACACTTTAGTATATTACTGAGCATTCACAGTTTTTTAGTCTTTTAGAGAAATCGTAGCCACATTACCACTTGCAGAAATTTGTATTGTAAAGAATTTGTAGCCACATGACCACTCGCAGAAAAAATGTGGAAGTCAAAATATATCAATTGAACATGACATTTATTTGATCTTTATGTTGTACCGTGTAATTTTAAAATGAATTTCCCAAGGAAACTTAAAATGAAGGACACTTTCCTTTAAGTTTTAGGTACGAGTTTATTTATAAAAACATTGGTAAAAACAAGAAACAAGAGATGATTTTCACAGGTTTGTAAGTAATCTAAATTGTTATCATTCATACATAACAAATTTATGAATAATAACGCCGAACTTCTGCTAAGATAGTTTCATAAGTAGACTCATCTATGATTACAAATCTTTTAGCTCGTCTACTGAAGAAATAAATATCACCTGTATAAATATCAAACCAAAGTGCATGAATATGAAGATCATGCTTTTGTAGACGATTTTTTAACATTCCATAAGAGGCAACGTTTTGCAGCTGTTCAAGTGTGTTGACCTGTAAAAGTAGAAGTTGTTACTTTAGTAGCTATATAAAATAAAATAAATAATTTCATAAAAAAAATAACTTTACTTTCGTGTGTCAACGTGAAAGCTTTTAATTATATAAAATATTTGATACATTTTTTGAAGTGGAACGCGCGTTAGGCGCGTAAATCGATTTTTGGTAGGCGAAAATTGTATGGGTTCCCGTCACCGACATGCTAATGTTAGCATTTCTGCCTGTTTGCCTGCCTACGTTTTTTTCTCGCTGCTTAAATAAACTATTATTGCAGCTGATTGCCAAACTTACCTGAGATAATTTATCTTCTATACAGAACTTGTTATCGGGATCTATATATGCTGCAAACTTTCTTTGTGCTGTTTCAGCAGTAAATAGCATAGGCATAGTGAAATCACCATTCATTGCCAGGAATTTATTGAGACTCGACTGACTGTGAGTACATAACCATGATTTCAATGGCGACATCCTTCTTTGCTCCTAAGACAGATATTTAAAAAAATACGTTAAAACATCGGAATGCGGAGTTTTTCGGTACGTATATGTACTTAGGTGTAAATAATATATGTGTAAATAGAATACCGAACTACATTTCCGAAGAATTATGTCCGAGCAATTAAAAACAATATATGTAAGGCAAACGAAAAAAATAAGGGTATGAGTTAATTAAGCTATCAACAAATTAATGGGTTTTTAATTTCTTATTTAATAGGATTTGTACTCAAAATAATGGACCTGTCAGCAAAATGTAGTCACCAAACAATATACTTAAACAATTTTATTATTTTTAATTCATATACTTATGTAGGTATTGACATACCGGGTACATTATTTTTGTCAAGTATCAAATTAAAAGGTTTTTATTTGTTATAGGTTTAATAGGTTTTCCTTCATAACCTAGATAATCAAATTTATTAAATACAGTCATTTTCACCTAGAAATTAACTATCTGTTAAAAGAGAGCGGTCTGCTTTACTCGGCTTCCTAATTTATTAATTTCATGTCGACCTTGGACGAATAAACCAGATGTCAACCTAACACGCTCATCCTCGCTGCACTTCACTTCGCTCGTCATAACATCTATTTTTGACAAAATAATTTATCATTGCTGACAGATCTGACAGATCTTGTCGTATTCTGACGACGAAACTACCCATTTATTTCGGAATAAATCTTTTATTTTGAGGACGAAGTTTTTTATTTATCTGAGCATGAACATATTTCGTAAGGATATATAGAGTATATCCAATAGAGTCTAGAATATATTGAATAGACCATGACCCCGATGAAAGTCGCAATTTGTGGTAGCTAATAAATAACCAATCTTACCTTTTGTAATAATTTAATCAAAAGAAAAGCCGATTAATTGCATATAATTACATGGTTACTTAAACATAATACTTAATCCATTGCGTCAAAGCTTATTTTGCAAAACTACGGATTTACCAAAAGTGTAGTCGAATGTGCTTTTATTGTTTTAGATAAAATAAAAAAACTAATACGCGTCATAATTAGATTAATAATAAACAAAAATAAGTCTTGCCAAAAGTGGTTTCCCCTGAAAGAAGTTTTCAAAATTTTGCGCCGCTACAAAATCGACGCGATTGTATTGTCCTCGCAAGTTTCATGGAGCGTGTACCTTATAGCGAAATGAAACAGCATGACATTTGGCCACGCCCACAACTGAGATGGTCGCATCATGACTACCATTCTTAAGGCGTCATTGTTGTTTACATAGGTAGGCCAAGTGCCTCTGGGTAGATGCAATGTCCGGCCACTTGTGCCTGTTATAGTAAAACGTAGCGATCACAAGTGCTGTTTGATTAGAATATTCGAGTTCGAGTTATCGTCGGTATCGGCGGTCTACTATTATAAATCTGAGTCTAAAGACTTTGGGATTCCAAATTTCCGCCCGCTTTGGCTGTATCAGCATAGACCATAATACACCTCACATATTTACGTCACAGTATGGGATTTGAGCGATCGACAATATACACATTGACTGCTGTTTTAATGCTATCTGTAACATAGTGTGTAAGTAAGAAGGGATACTTCCAGTCGCCATTTCTATTCCCAAGGTCTTTTGATTTGGGTTATAGATATATGTTTATGTATGTTTCTAGGGCAGCTGGAAAAATTGTACGCATCAAAAGAAAACGATACGTTAATGTCGCTGTTAAGAATAAAATGTATATTTTTAGAACGCATCAGTCGAGTGTTCGGTCAACGATGTTGTTTTTTGTGTGTGGTAACACTTCTCCCACTTGGAGCTGTCAAAAACCTGGGATAGGACGTGATTTGGAAAAAGATCGAGGTCGATTTTAATATTAATGGTTTAATACAAGGGAAATCGATGTGGACATCGTTAAAAACATAATTGGGTCAGGGTCTGACAATATTTTGGCGTGAAGGCCACTTTCAGTGTATTTCCTGTGTGTGTGACATAACCTATATACACGCGGTGTGCAACAAGTGGACTTGTCAATTACCATTTCTTCTGGGTTTGGATGCATCCCGGGGTAGGTGGGTCGTGTTTAGATTCTTCGTGGAAGGTGAACCACGTGCCACAACATTGGAACGCCTTGGAGTCCACGTGCGGAAGGATTCCGTGCGAAGACTAGCTGATGAGGTCATCATACACTTGTCTGGTAGGACATTTTGTACTATATTTTGTAGAATATAAGATATTTGTAGATTATAGATCTGGGACAGCTTATGGGCCCCTGTTCCAGCTGCTAATATCGCCTTTTAACATAAAATTAGTGGTGTCTGAGCGTGGTTATGGAACCCTCGCACCAGTGACGCCGATGCCCGTCACTAGTCAGAAACATTATCACTTTCTAAGCTACAATTTGTGGTAGCAACGAGCGTCTTTTATCAAACAATCTCTGGTAGCAGAGCGTGGTTAATCCCACTTTTGGATTATATACATTTAAACAGCGGAACTGGGCGGCCCCAGTGTCATTGAACTGTTAACATAGCTAGGCTATTAACATGTTATTGATGTAGCAATTACAAATTGGATTTGTTTAGTGCTTTGAGTAGATAATTGATTACTGGAGGGTACCACATTGATGCGGTTCAGTAATATCAGTATAATTTGATAGTTTAGTACATATCAAGTGTTCTTGTACTACAATAACATAATAATATAACGGTTTATATTATAGATTTGGAAATCAACTTGTTAGTTAACACACTGTTATCTTGGCTTGAATGTATGTACTTACAAGTATGTATACAAGTGCATAGTGGAATGTGCATTCGGGTTTGTGTGTATTGTATACACCAAATATAATTTAAATTTGGTAATGTTGTAATAGGTAGGTAACCTATTTGTTTGTTTTGTATTATTGGTACAATATATATTGTAATTGGGAATTACATTTGATAATTAAATTCTAGAATTAGGTAGGAACCTATTTGTTTGTTTTGTATTATCGGGAAAGTACATACATTTGTGATTGAGAATTAAATTTGATAATTCAATTCTATTTATAGGTAGGGTATCTATTGAGCAGTGCTTCTGTATTTGTGCCTTGTCAGGGTGTTTGCTAAATAGTTTTATTTATAAATTTCCCGGTTCATTGCGGCGAGATGTCCAAGTCTCACAAGGCTGCGTTTGCGAAGGAGCTCCGCTGGTTTACGACCGTCCAGGGATTGCTTTCTCGTTCGGATCGCGACAATGCAATCCTGGAGAGAGCCGAGCGGATGCATCAGCGGCTGGCTGACGTAGAGGCGGCTGTGGCAGCACTGCAGGAAAGTGACGAGCCTATGAAGAGGTATGTTACGGATTTGGCTCAGATAAAAAGGATTTATGATGATATAACAGAGGCGGCCTCCATGATCAAAAAGCGACAATCGGGCAGCCCGGTTGTTAGCACACCTAGACCAACAGATGGCGCCACTGGTAAGGCGCTGGTTATAAAGTCGAATAATATTGCTGAGCTAAAGAGGCAAAATTCAGGAGGTCCTGTAGTTGTCACGCCTCAACCGGTAGATGGCGTGTCTGGTAGTTTGGCTAGTTTAGAACTAAATAAATTCAATGGGAAAATGGAAGAGTGGGTTTCTTTTAAAAATATGTTTAATTCATTAGTAAATTCTAGGGTAGATTTAACAAAGGGGCAAAAGATGGCATATTTGATGTCAACATTGGAGGGCGAGGCCAGGTCGCTCATCCAGCACCTCAGGGTGGAGGATGATCATTATGATACAGCGTGGGGCTTATTAAATGATAGGTATCAGAACATGCGCTTACTGGCGGATGCGCATGCGTCTCAATTGTTGACGTTACCTAGGGTAACTGACCGGGCCCAACTAAGGTTGCAGTTGCTGACCCCGGTCACTGTGGCGTGTAATGCCCTTAGAACATTAGGTTTACCGGTGGACGAGTGGTCGTTTTTACTCGTTCACATTATTTTAGGTAGGTTGCCTAATGATGTGAGGTCACGTTTTGAGCGGGTGTCCGCAGGAAAAGATGGCAGCACTGTGCCAAAATTTACGGACTTATTAACGTTTCTTGAATATGAAGCTAGGGTAGCAGAAACATCACAGCCGGACTTGGCGCCATCTGGGGCGCAATCATTTTCGTCTGCTGGCTCATCGGAATGTGGGGAGCCCAGACAACCACAGCAGTCGCGGGGACGCGATATGACGCGTTTAGCGGCGGTCGCCGTGGTCGAGAGGTCATCGACCTGTTTACAGTGTGGCCATACGGGGCATGACCTGCTGAGATGTCAGCAGTGGCGAAACCTGCACGTCACCGAGCGGCGACGCATAGTGAAGCGTAAGGGCCTATGTTTCGATTGCTTGGGCAATCACTTCGAACGTGATTGTCCCGAGCCACGACGTTGCAGTGTTTGTGAGGGGCCTCACCATTTATTGTTGTGTGCCAACAGATCTGAAGCGGCTTCACCGGTCCCGCAGCAACGGAGCCCTACGGGCGGGGGTGCTTCAGGGAGAACTCCCCCCCCCTTGGACAACGGGGGTGCGTCAGGGAGAACTTCGCCCCCCTCGGTCCAGGGAAGGCATGCTGTCGGGCAGAGCTCCCCTCCGTCGGAACGGAGGACTGCGGCGCGAGGCGCGCCCCCTCACCGGGAGGTGAGTTATGTATTTGCGCGTGGACCCGTAGGGAGCCCCTCGCCTACGGGCTATCACACATATGGCCATGTTGTGAATTGGGCCCCTACGGGCGGGGGCCAATTGGAGTTGGCAAGGGCTAGGCCCCCCCCTCCCCACGCCGGTTTTGGTGCCAGCTGGCATGGAGCACCGTGCTCAGACGGAGTCACGGGGTTACTCACCGCCGTACCGCGAGTACCCGCGGTTAGAGTACCACCCGCCGTACTCAGGGAGAGTTGGAGGCTACGCTCCCCCCAGGGTGGGGATGTGCACGCGCCAGCCGTATT
The DNA here is from genome assembly GCA_934047225.1 of Ypsolopha sequella. Taxonomy (NCBI): domain Eukaryota; kingdom Metazoa; phylum Arthropoda; class Insecta; order Lepidoptera; family Ypsolophidae; genus Ypsolopha; species Ypsolopha sequella. The sequence goes on from OW203987.1 coordinate 22,047,244, forward strand.
ATTACCAGTGGACTGGTCCTGCACTCCACAGGTGGGGTAGCCTGTAACTAGCTTGTTCAAGCCATGAGTACGGAACCGCGGACGGTTCTGTTGCCTACCGCGATGGCTCGCGTCTAGGGCCCCAGTGGGGATTGAGTTAGGGTAAGGGCCCTCCACGACTCGGAAAGTCAAGTGGCGCACCGATTGGTTTTGAACCTGGAGGTTTCGTCGGTGCCGCTCCTAGGTATTGGTGGACTGGAGTTGAAACAGCGGCTGCAGCCATGGTTATAGACAATATTGTCGGCTGGCAGCCTTCTTTGGACCTTCCTCCGTCCATAATCTCATGCACGTCAGGTCTGCATCTGGCAGACCCACGTTTTGTCATCCGGCCCCAGTCAATGTTTTCCTGGGCGCGGATTTGTTAGGATGGATCCTATTTGGTTTTAAAAGACTCTGGGTTCTTCTTCATTGGTGGAGGTATCCACAATTTTGGATATTCGATATTTGATTCGATACTTGGATTATTATGTTCGAACTTAGGAAATGGCTTTCAAATGAACATATACTGTTTGCAGATTTGGAGGATCCCAATATGATGGTGGTATTATGTTGAAATACCAACCAGTCAATGATATTCATATATTTTGTCCCCAGCCGTGAGTGCAGAGGAGCGTTGGAGCGCATTGGTACACGTTACGTGTACTTCAGGCGGACTGCATCAAGTTTAGACTTCGAGTTCTGTGCGAGGATCACGCCAGGCTGAAGTGAGCGGTTGTTCGTTTGAATCCTTTCACGGATTATGAAGGACTTCTGCGTTTCGGAGGCTGATTTCGGAGAGCTGACCTGCCATACGGAAGTCTTCATCCTTTGCTTCTACCCAAGGATCTTTGGTAAATTTGTTGGTGTCGGATTTGACACATACGTAACGCGCACGGGGGTTTTTAGCAATCGCAACGCTCGGGTTGTGAAAGCATACCTTGTGTATTTGTGTGCTTGGCCACCAAGGCCGTTCACTTGGCAGTGGTATCAGCTTTGACTACGGAGGCCTTCGTCGCCGCGTTGGATCGTTTCGTGTCGCGTAAGGGTTTACCTTCACTTATTCGCTCCGACAATGGCACAAACTACAAAGGTACTGCTAACTATCTAAAAGATATTGATAATTTTTTGTTTTGTAAATAACTATGCTAGTTTAAGTTAAATCTTCGCCCGGAAAGGGGTAACTTGGCGGTACAGTCCCCCAAATTGCCCTCACTGGGGAGGGAATTTTTTTGAAGCTGCCGTCAAGTCGGCGAAGACCCACCTCCGCTGCGTTATTGGGGAAACTGTTCTAATTTTTGAGGAGCTTGCCACTGTGTATTGTAAAGTGGAAGCGGTCCTCAACTCTCGTCCTCTCTGTGGTCAGACAGGACTGAGCATCCTAGGGAAGGAAATTTAATTCTTTTGAAGGATGTGAACTTGCTATCCTTGTTTTGGCGCCGGGGCCGTATATTAAAGTTGTTTTGGCGGAGACGGAACTCCACGCGTCGCAGAGGTGTTGGTCGAAGGTTCGATTTTGTGACGAGCCATGACAACTTTCTCCCGTCTCCCGGTTGTATGAGCTAGTGGTCTGATTACTCAGCCCAGAGCGGGGGTCTGTTAAGAATAAAATGTATATTTTTAGAACGCATCAGTCGAGTGTTCGGTTAACGATGTTGTTTTTTGTGTGTGGTAACACTTCTCCCACTTGGAGCTGTCAAAAACCTGGGACAGGACGTGATTTGGAAAAAGATCGAGGTCGATTTTAATATTAATGGTTTAATACAAGGGAAATCGATGTGGACATCGTTAAAAACATAATTGGGTCAGGGTCTGACAATATTTTGGCGTGAAGGCCACTTTCAGTGTATTTCCTGTGTGTGTGACATAACCTATATACACGCGGTGTGCAACAAGTGGACTTGTCAATTACCATTTCTTCTGGGTTTGGATGCATCCCGGGGTAGGTGGGTCGTGTTTAGATTCTTCGTGGAAGGTGAACCACGTGCCACAACATTGGAACGCCTTGGAGTCCACGTGCGGAAGGATTCCGTGCGAAGACTAGCTGATGAGGTCATCATACACTTGTCTGGTAGGACATTTTGTACTATATTTTGTAGAATATAAGATATTTGTAGATTATAGATCTGGGACAGCTTATGGGCCCCTGTTCCAGCTGCTAATATCGCCTTTTAACATAAAATTAGTGGTGTCTGAGCGTGGTTATGGAACCCTCGCACCAGTGACGCCGATGCCCGTCACTAGTCAGAAACATTATCACTTTCTAAGCTACAATTTGTGGTAGCAACGAGCGTCTTTTATCAAACAGTCGCCATACAATCTTTATGTACAGTAAAAAATGCGCAAAGGTCATTGACCAATTTCCAAGCTGCCTTAGAAATAGACATTACTAATGTAATTCGCCAAGGTTAAATTATATTATGGTATGTTAATTCGAAAAACATTTCGAGATTTAGGTTTAATAAGCCGTAATTTCGAACTTTTGGTCTAAAAAATCTCATTATGAATATTTTTACGAAAAAGCTGCAACTTCCAATTGCCTTCGTGTGACGTCACTTGAGAAATGGTTGTTTAGAGATGTCTTTTTTGCTATCAAGATAAATTTATAAAAATTTGTTGCCAACTGATTTGACAGATTGATGACAGATGAGTAAACAAAAAATAGACAAAGACATACCACTTTTTTATAAGCAATCACACATCACAATCAGTAAAATATCTAAAATTCTCAGGTGACGTCATAACTGACAATTCTTTTAAAAAATCATAAAAAATTATGTTTAATTTATATACCAAAATAATGAAAACTATGTCCTAAAATGGCGTATATTCTCTGAAAAAAAAATTAAAACAAAAGCTTTTCGAAATTAAGCTATGGGAATTGTTCTGTTCATACATGGCGTAATGTAACGTAAGTAAACCTTTTGAAAAATCTATCATGCATGGAGTTTGATAATATGTACTAGTTTTAAAATTGCTATCTGCACCATCTAATAGTGAGCCTATGAGGAAAGATGATATTAAATTTTATAAAATCAAATATGCAAATAAACTTACTAGACAGGATTCCTCCGGGCTTTTTAACTTATACAATAAATTCATCGCTTTGCAATCACTGTGCCCGCAAACTATAATGTGCCGTATATCATTTATTATACAGCCAAGTTCTAAGGCAGCTGGTTCGCAGCTAGTCATTTCATCTGTAAAATGTTGAGAGTGTGGAACTACGTTTCCAGCATTTCTCACTGAAAAATTAAAAAAGTAAGTTAGTAATAAACATACAACACAGTTTATACGTTTAAATAAACCGAGCTGGTTGTCTTGAAGCAGATTTCAACGTTTGGGGCTAAGTTCGTCACGTATTCGACAAATTAAAAAAAGAAACCTCGGCCCAATTATCGTATTCTATCAAGGGGCCATCCCATAGGGTCGTCCATATATTTTCGACCCCCCTACAATCATCCATCGTCATTATCTAATGACCCCACCCTCTCACAAAACTGATAAGTACATATTATTTTTATCATCTGTATTACAAAATCAATATTATTGTTAAAACCTGAGAATATTATTCTAAGGTTAAAACAATGTTTTTTCTTTTTTTTCCATTGTCATCTATGCTCATGAAATTATCATCATCCGCAGACCAGACCTGGAGAGGTCTTAGGCTCCCTTATTCTGAGCCTATAGGGGTAATTTCAAATGACGTAATATATGGAATATATGGACGGCCCCTAAATTCTATGCAGCGCGTATGCGAACAGATTCGGTTCTGGCTTTTTTACCATATGAATTAATCCCTACGTGCTAAGTTATCAAAAAATATATTTAATTTAGCACTATAAAATTGGGTACGTAGGGAGTGCTATAAATGGTAATTACCATTTTCCCACTGTTATTATAAATGCGAAAGTGTGTTTGTTGGTTTTGTTGCTTCTTTCATGTTGCAACGGAGCAACGGATCGACGTGATTTTTTGCGTAGGGATAGTTTATGGCAGGGGTCGGCAACCGGCGGCCCGCGGGCCGCATGCGGCCCGTAGACTATCTCGGTGCGGCCCGCAAGCCTGAGGTCCGTAAGAAAAAAATACCGAAGCAAAAGGCCATATAAATTCACTAGAATTTATACGGCCATGCTGCTGGGCCATGAGAGTATTCTTGAAAGCTCGCTCCCACGCGGGGTGATAAAAATGTACCTCTATTTCATTTCTTAAGAACTGTTTATCAAGACTGTGATGTTATGTATTGTTTCTACCGAAAATAAATATTTGCTGTACTTATTCAATTCTTGGCAATTTCTTTTGCGTTTATCCGCCGCACGTGCTGCGGCGGGCGGCTCCTTTGAGACGATAGCACACTTAAAACGGCATTTAAGGAAAGCACTGACTTGATACAGTTCTACGGAGGTTTGAGTTCTGAAAACTTCAAAGAATTGAAAAAGTTTGCTCAGCAGATAATAACTATGTTTGGTAGTACATATTTGTGTGAGCAGACTTTTTCAATTCTCAACTACCGCAAAAATAAGAATTGTTCGCGGTTAACGGATGAACATTTAGACGCGATACTGCGCGTGTCTACTACTAAAATGAAAGCAGACGTTAAAAAACTTGCAAGTCAAATGCAGCTTCAAAAATCTCACTAGTTCTTACTTTTATGTTAGTATAGTAGTTCAATTAAAAAAGACATAATTGTATGAATATATATGCGTTTTATTTCAAATATTAAAAATACATGCCCGAACATATAAATATAAGTGCGGCCCGCACTGATACTCTGGCAACATATGTGGCCCGGCTATAGCATAAGGTTGCCGACCCCTGCTTTATGGGCTGGAAATTGACATAGGCTACTTTTTATCCCGGAAAAATGCACAGATTCGATAGGACTACTTAAAAACTAAACCAACGCGAGTGAAGCCGCGGGCAAAAGTTAATAAAAAATTAAAAATGTTATAACAAGTTTGTTTGGCATGTGATTAATGATAATACTAAATGTGATCCTAAAAAAATTTTAATAGTAATAACTAAGAGTACCTATTTTAAGTTTTTTTATAGTAAGTGGATTTTATTCGGATATAGAGGCAAGTGTACAAATATTAATACAGAAGTATATATAATTCTTACCCACAAACATATCACCAACACTTGTTTCAGTAAACCGAGTGGGGATCATTCTGCTGTCCATGCAAGTAAAGAAGACAGCTTTTGGCTGCAAAATATAACGGTAATATTATACATGAATTATACAAAAAAATATGTAATATAAACATCACTATAAGTTACATGCTTCAGAAAAGCTCCCATTGTTTTCTTAAAAAATTTCATTCCAACGAAATAAAATAATTCTAGGGACAATTTTTACACTTTGCAGATGTATAAAATATATTTTTATCACTTAAGCTCTGAAAGTAAGTCGTATTTAACTTAAGAGTGGTTTCGCAGTCGGATTGTGAAAAACCCGCCTTTTTCTAATCAATCGAAACAGAACCGAAATTCAAAATTCATTAAATAGTTATTCAACAAAACCTTAGTAATAAGGCTTGTGAAATTGCAGCATACACAATACATGGGTAACAATGTATTGTGTATGCTGCCATTTCACAAGTAGCCAACTCCATACAAAATACTATCAAAAATAGGCAAATCCACACTAATCTGTATGGTGATATCAAAATTGGCCAGCTTCAAATTTAAATACACTTTTTCACAAAGCGATTAAATGCAATAAACTAGACGAATAGTAATATTAGAACATTATAATTACGTAAAAACTAGAACAAAACAATTCTTTTATTTAGAAATGACTGATGACGACGACGGCCTCACTGTGATGAGGTCGAAATATATCGAAAAATATACTTAAAGTTTTTTTTATTTTTTATTATCTCATATCTAAAACTATAAGAAAAAGGCAAATATAGCTAAAATTATATTTATTCATATTATTTAGAAAACAGACACAACAGAAAAACTGAGTTATTTGCAAATTCATAAAAATGGAGATAGCCACTTTAGATCAAGGAATATAATACTCCCGAGAGAAGAACGTTTAGATAGTATACGAGTTTAAATACGACACATATCTAGCAGCGTTAGTTTCAATTTTGACCACGACCATTCCATGTGCCGAAAGGGATGGGATAGCAGCGTTAGTTCTGATTTTGACCACGACCAATCTACGCGCCAAAAGAGCCATTTTCAAGGTGGCGCACAGCAGGGGTGAGTTCAGTTTATAAATTAAATATAAAAACCAACGCGTGCAAAAGAGATGACACAATAGCGGGCGTTGCCCCAAATCAAGCTGAACGCACCCCAGAAAATAGAAAAAAATTAGTTGAAAAAAAGGTGAAGATGTGATGGCGTCGTTTTTTTGTTTTATTGAAAAAATATTGCATTTTGGGTGTTTTGATCAACAATAGTGGTAGAATATTGTGAATTAAAATCGCCGTAACCTGTGTAGTGTGTTATTCAACGGAACAAAAGTGCGGGCTGTGCCTTTTCGTGTGTTTTTTCTAACCCTGTTGTATTTGCGTTATAAGGCTATCATTATAGCGGAAACGACAGGACAGACCTTTCAGATGATCCTCAACAGAAGAGGATAGTTCATATAAACAGATAAATAACTATAAAGTCAGACGTGGCTGTATGGGCTAGATCCTTTTGCCTTTCCACTTAGTGGGAAAATGAAACAAAAAAAAAAAAACAAAAAACAAAATTACAACAAAGAAAAGGCTAGGGTTGGAAAAAAAGCGCGAAGATATAATGGCGTCGTTTTTTGTTTTATTGAAAAAATATTGCATTTTGGGTGTTTTGATCAACAATAGTGATAGAATATTGTGAATTAAAATCGCCGTAACCTGTGTAGTGTGTTGTTCAATGGAACAAAAGTGCGGGCTGTGCCTTTTCGTGTGTTTTTTCTAACCCTGTTGTATTTGCGTTATAAGGCTATCATTATAGCGGAAATGACAGGACAGTGACTTAGACAGGACCTCAGAATAAGGAATACAAATAGAAGCCTGGCTAAAATAAGAACTGGGCATTAGCCATTGTACTCATCTAACGTAAATTACTCCTGTGTACGAGTGAATGAAACACCGGATCGCACTTACTTTATATTTTTTCCTGGTGTGTCACTAGATTGAACCAAGCAAATGTCAGTTGGATGTAATTTGGATGTATTTTAAAAATTATAATACCATCAAATTAAATACCTCTCATCATTGTATCGTTTTGTTGTAATATCGTTCGTTGCGTGCATCACATCTTAATTTGGTGGCATCGAAATGTCTAATGCATTTTGCAAAAGTTTACAGCTTCACCGAGAGAAATTAAATATTTTGGTGCTCTTCCTCTCAAAATTCGTGAAAGTGTGATTTATTATTGTTTGTGTTGATTGTTTTTTTAACATTGTAATAAAATGTCTTGTGCGATTGAAGGCTGTAAATCGCATACAGGAAGAAAAGAAAACAACAATGAAGCAATATCATTTCACCAGTGAGTTCTGATAGTTTTTATGTTAATAAGTTGCAGGATCATACCTAAAACTCAGTAACAATAATAGTAGTTCTTGTACATCATACTCGTGTTCAATTCTACACCGATATTTGCCTGTTTTATATAGATTTTCTGCCGACTATTAGAGGTTATGTTTTTTTGCATAGTGATGTACTAAAGTCCGTGTGGCAAACTATCGAACATTGGTTCCTGCGGCAGCCGTGCATAAAGGATAATACCGCAGATTAATTGCAGTACGAGTTAAAAGAAAAATAATGCCGAATAAATATCGCTATATTTTTTGTTACAGATTTCCAAAAAGGGAAGAATTAAAAAGTGAATGGCTTAGACGAATAATTAGACCAAATTGGGCAATTAAAAAAAGCAGTCATATTTGTTCGAAACACTTTACGCCGGATTCTTTTGGACCAAACGAAAATTTAAAATGGAGACGGTTAAAAGCAGATGCCGACGACCGACGTTATGTTTACCAGATACAGACACATTGGTAACCTTTAAATAATTATGTATAATTGCATTATCAATCTTGTTTGTAGGTACGTGCTTGTACTATACTATAGTATATTAACTCGATAATTTTTCAATTTTAGGCAACAAAACCAGTACCTATGGATGTCTGTGGTGTAGAAAAAAGTGCATACTTCTATGTTCGCAAATCGTTCTGAAAGGCCTGTTCAGAACTTGTACGTTACTTCCATGATCGACTTCACGAAAAAATTCCGCAGATCAAGACATTTTCGTACTTAGTGCGACTTAAAAAGTATCCACTTAAATAGTTTACGGTTGTATCTCTGATACAAGCTACAGCATTTTTTGTACCAGAAACAAGCACAATTTTGGACTTAACTTATGTACCTGCCTACGATATAGTAATTTGTACTTAATAAAAAATTATGCTAAACGATAGATATCCTTTTATTAATTCCTTATTTACACAATATAACATGTGTCCCACTGGGGTAGACAGAGACCACTTTGCTATTAATTCTCTTGGCCTCCTTCTAAAGCAAGAGGATGTCACCAAAAAGGTCGGTGCCTCCTGCATTCTCTTTTTTTTCACACTTTGATACGATATAATGTGTGGTAAGCAGATTGGTCTTGGTTCATTTCGATTTGGTTTATTTATCGTAGTCAAAAATCGACATCGTTACATCACTAGCAAAGCAACGAACTAGTGACAACCTACCTAATTAAGAAAAAACTAATACATATCCATCTCTCTCTAACGCACTAGAATGTCGTAAGAAAATCAAGGATAGGTGTCTTTCTCCGCGTATTATTTTAGCCAGGCTTCTATTTGTATTCCTTATTCTGAGGACAGGACAGACCTTTCAGATGATCCTCAACAGAAGAGGATAGTGCATATAAACAGATAATAACTATAACGTCAGACATGGCTGTATGGGCTAAGATCCTTTTGCCTTTCCACTTGGTGGGAAAATGAAACAAACAAAAAAAAAAAAAATAAGAAAAGGCTATCATGGTCTCTTAGATACCTTTGCCTGTCCAAAAATGGGACAAATTGAGGGGAAAAAAAAAATAAAAAAAAAAATTATATCTTGTCCATGGATAAACATTTGTTTGACATTTTTTTGTCTATGGAAAATATTTACCAAAATATAACATCTTTGTTGCTGCTTATTGCTGCTAACAGAATGCTGTGGCCCAAATTTTAGTAACACGAATCTTGTAATAATATTGTTAGAGACAAATTAATGCTTCAAGGTTAGTATTCGATCGAACTTACCACAGGATTGTCTTTCACTTGTTGGAACTGTTTCACCATGCTCGCTCGGTCCAAGACACGATATCTCATTATTCCCCGCAAGATTCTATCCATGTTTGTGTTTTTGAAAGTTCATATGAGCTGTTTATCCCTTTATGCCTCAGAAATGAGGCTAACTCACCCCCTTCGTGTTTATTTTGTGGTTGACATCACTGACCTTCATTAAGGAAGCTTATCGCACATTGAGAAGGCCCGGCTTACTGACTGAAGTAAAGCGTATAATGAGTAGGTCAACGTACACTTGCTACCATCGTGGTGCGCTGGGAATGTAAATACGAACTAATTTGTATAATCTTCTTGGTTGCATTTTATATAGATTTTTAAATCTAATATCTATAGTAATATAACTTGAATGATAACTTCTCTATTAAAATTATATATTTTAAAATGTGTGTGTAAGAAAGCAAAAAGTTTAATTAAACTTTTGTCTTTTCTCTGCTGGGCTGCAAAGGAGTGAAGTAAACTTACTAAGCCTAAATGTTGACATTGTTGTAGATGAACAAGGAGACTATTGGTGATGGAAGCAAAAATGAAGATAAAGTTGTCAATCCAAGTTTTCCAACCAACCACCGTTTTGTGGAACCAGAGAAAGCAGTCAAGAACATCACAGACATGGCCATCTGGGACAAATCTGAAGCATACATGGAGTACACCGGTTTCATTGCCACTCTCAATGAAGCGGTCAGATCAAAACCACTCTCGGTTGACTGCAAAGTTTCAGATTATATCAGAAAGCTTCTGACCCTAATGGATGAAATTGAAAAAATTGTTGATGAGTATCCCCCAATAGAGCAACCTCAAAGGTTTGGTAATGCAGCCTTCAGAGACTGGTTGCACAAAGTAAAAAGTAACTCAACTGCACTCTTGCAAGAAGCTTTAGACACCAAGTTCCACTTGGCTATTCCTGAAATCAAAGTGTACCTAGAAGAAAGCTTTGGCAATGCAACCAGAATAGACTATGGGACTGGTCATGAAATGGCTTATATTATGTTCTTATGTTGTCTCTACAAGATTGGCTTTCTACAGACAGACGACAATGTTGCAACTGTATTCTTGCTTTTCTATAAGTATCTCAACCTGGTAAGAAGGCTGCAGACAACATACAGGATGGAGCCAGCAGGAAGCCATGGAGTTTGGAGCTTAGATGACTATCAGTTTGTTCCTTTCATTTGGGGAAGCTCTCAGATGGTTGATCAGCCAAGGATATTCCCTCCTGCTAAATTCTTGGACGATGACATTATTGACAAATATTCACAGGAGTACATGTTCATTTCCTGTATTAAATACATAAAAGAAGTTAAAAAAGGTCCCTTCGCAGAGCACTCCAACCAGTTGTGGAGTATCAGTGCAGTTGGGTCCTGGGCCAAAATTAATCAAGGCTTGATAAAGATGTATAAGAAGGAAGTGCTTGGTAAATTCCCAGTAGTGCAGCATATTTTGTTTGGATCTCTGCTGCCAATCCGTCGGTTCCCTATGGGTCATTAGGCCATGGATCCAGTCCCCATTTTGTGATACTAAAGCTGATTCTGAAGGCTATCATTTTAGTTATAGTGCTGTCAAAACTTGTAATTTTCCAAAGTAAATTAACTCCTGTTCTTAAAATCTAAGGAGTATTTTGCAATGAAGAAAATTTAGTTTTGTCAGCTCTAAAACTAAAATTAAAGCCTTCCGAATCGGCTTTATTAACTACTTTAGTGTGGCAACACCAAATGTAGCTTATGAATTGCTTTAATATAGCTGTTGGAAGTCGGTTGTTTCAAATTCAAGATTTACTCAGTATTAATTTGTGCATAATCTGTCTGAAATATTATCCTAGGAATACTGTGAAATGTGAATGAATGTTGTGAAATTCACGCTTTTGTTTTTTTTTTTATCTTTAAAGTGAAACTCAGTTGCCATGATGGCCGGAAGAGAAGATTTGAATGTATACCAAAATGATATTTGCTGTACATTTTATGTATTGCTTTTGCTAAGGAGTTGGATATTTTTACAAACTTGTATTAATGTTTCTGTCGTAGCGTAGCCTGGTCCTCTAAAAAGGCCGCTTTGGATGAATCATATTATGATTCCGTTCTACTTAAGTGTTCTAATTGCATATAAGGTCACGATAGGAGCATAAGGACATATTGGTCCTCGTGCTCCTACCAGTAGGAGAACCGAGTAGGAGCAAGCGGAAACGTTCGAATGCCGTCTCTTTTGTACGTGTGAAAAAACTCTGACTCCATCCTACTTTCAAATCATTCTATGATTCACCCACGTCGGCCTTTTTAGATCCCCTGATCATAGAATTGGCCATATCATGATTTTGATAACCAAGAAACTTACCCAGTCTTTCAAAAAAACATCAAATATAGGTGTAACAACAAGCGAAGCGAGGAGGAGCAAGCATGTTAGGTTCCATTTAATCATAAGTTCGATACCCGAACAAAGTGGAGGACAGTGAGGAGACTATGGCTAATTCTATGATCAGAATACAACATATCCATCACAAAATCAACTAAAGATAAAGTAATATTTAAAAATACATAAAGTCAAGCGTGGTAATTGACCTAAAATTTTGGAAATCTAATTTAGTTTATCCAGAGATGTTTTGCTACTGTTGCAAATAAAGCCCATTTTCACCTATTTCTAGCAATAATTGCATAGATGGGGCATTAGCGTTCCATTTTTCACAGACTCATTTGCCCAAGGCTAGTTCAGGTGTTTCCAAACATTGTGAAGAAATGCCATTTTGTTATGTACATTCTATAATTTATAGCTACAACTTAAGCTACAAACACTTTCGAAAAACAGTACAGTATTTATATGAAAAATATTTCTGTGTACTTTAGTTAACATTTTAATTATATAACAATCAATAGGTATAGCCTGTCATGCTGGCGTCCGTAAATTTAGATTTATGTAAATGGCTGAGTTACCCGTGTAAGTTTCGACCGAGCCGAAGTACAGATTGCAACTGACAATACATGGAAAGTATATGATGAACTCTAACATTATTCCACATTTTATTCATTTGTCCCCATTTTCTCATTTTCCAACTTTCCGTTAAGCAGGGCCGCTCATAAAAAAGGTTGACAACTACTGAATTTGGGGCAAACCCGCAAACCCCAAACAGGTGCATGCTCAATAGCCCCCAGATACAAAATTTTTACCTCATTTTTGGAATGGATTTTGTCCGTAATCAGATTAGTTTCTATAGAAAATGAAAATATGTATGTGTAATGATAACAAAATTGTTCGTACTCACCAAAGAATGGCTTAAAATACCGAGTAGTTTCCCGGATTAAATAAGATATTCCCCAGAAGTGCGTTCATTAAATAACCCTGGGCTGGGTAGGAACACTGGGGTTGTAACGCTGAGTTTTTGAACGAGTTTCGTCGTGTAGCGACACTCCAAACGTCAGTTGTAATTTTTACATTATATTTAGTACAATAACGTTGAGAGGACCCCCTCGGTACGAAATTTAACGTAAATATATCAACTATAACGTTGAGAAGACCCCCTCGGTACAAAAATTAACGTAATTTCATTTACGAAAATTTACATGAATGTCAGGTGACGTTTGGAGCCTATACGAACCTTGCGAACCCTGCTCAGAGTTGATGTTGAAAAATTCGACACCAGTGTAGCGACACTGTCATTTTTGAACGGTCGGTGTTGAGATGCGAGTTCATTTTTGAACGGGTTAGTGTTGCGACCCGGGTAGGAAACCCAACTCGGTGTGAGTTTATGAACGACTATCAGATGTTGATAACGGACATTTTTTCAAAATGACGGCTTCTTCTAAGACCATGATATGTAGCGACATCTGTCATAGGAGAGTTGTAGCTTTTACTAATACGATTCACACTAGAGGGCAATGGTTCTATTGTAATAAATTTTCTTTCTTTTTTATAGATGCGTTAGCCCCATGGCGCATTAACCCCGGTTGACCTAACATAGTAAAAAAAGTAATAATATTTATTCAATAAATGTATTGTTTTAACCCCAATTTCTTTGTTTGCATTAAAAACATCCTGTCTTTACTGGTTTAGCATCTTAAAAAAAAATTTTTACCTACTTGTTTTTTAATTTATTATTATACCTCTACTCACTAAAATAATTATTTACACCACCAAATAAGTTAGATTATTTTATCTAGTAGATACTTAGAGAACAATGTTTTATACAAATAAACCTTATTCTAAACAACATTTTAAAGAAATATTTAAAATTAAGAAATCATTAAAATTTACATTTACATTCAAATGGTTATTTTGTAATATTATGTTTCCTATGACGTATCAATACGCCGCGACATTTGGGGCATAGGCTCTATTAAAATAGTCTCCATTGCTAGTCAATAAAAGTCATGGTTAGGTCTCCAAATTCTGTTGGTGATTTCGTGGCTTATCAAAATAAAATGAGAGTTATCCACGGATTTAGAACAGAGTTACCCAAAGAGATTCCACATAGTCGCAACTTCTCTTCACAAAAAATCCCACAGCAGGTAATGGTAATGTGTTGTTATGCGCCCAAGGAAGTTTTTTAATATTTATATTAGTTATTATTCATGATAAGTTATATAATCTCTAACACAACCCGCCGCTTGTTTTCTTCAATATCAGAAGACAAAAAAATCGGCCCATACCAGCAGAAGTTTTGGCCATTTTTTTTTTGTCTTTTGTCAAAGCTGACCCAGGCTAAACGGCCTTAAGTTTTAGAAGACGGCGGCCTTAATGCTGAATCTCCTCCTTCTTGGGTGGTTTATTGAAGTAGTTATTGTAGAGCGAGTAGCAGATGCCGGCGGTGAGCGCGCCCACAACCGTCCCCTGCGCGACCACTCGCAGCTGCATCAGGAACACGCTCGTGGACATGCGCCCGCGCCGCTTGTATTGGTACGCTCCGTAGCCGCATGCCGTCGCCAGCCCGCCCAGGCCTGGGACACCAGACAAACATTTGTTTGTTATTGATCTACGCCGACTAATTTGCATTGTTTCTGTGAAATGTATAGTATGCGTGCGACACGCTCCGGCAACATACAGTGGATATAACATCAAGCAAGCTATTCACTTGCAGTGCTTGCAGTACAGTACTTTGTAGTGAAATATAAGATAGGTACAAAGTCCAATGTGTATAGCTTGATGTGATCTCCACTGTACATATACACGACTTAGGTAACGTTCCTAAACGGCTGGGTAAATGTAAAATTTAAACTGTGGGGCGGTTTGGACCTCACTGTAGTCCACGTCTCGATTCACAAATGTTAGTTTTGATGATGGGCGAAAGCATTATGTATGATTTACGTTTAACTAATTAAAGAAATAAAATGTATTCGATGGAATTACTGTTTTTCAATGATAATTGATTTAAAGTGAAGCAATGACTCTGTTCAAATAATATAATTCTTCAGAATTTACACTTTAACCATGGAATATTGAAAAACACAGCCTATAGTTACTAATAACAAAGATTTCTTATTGAGCAGTATATGTGAAAACGAACAGTTCATAAACCTTGTCAGAAATGTAAAATTCACTTTGACAGTTTAAATTTTACATTTATCCTGGCGTTTAGGAACGCCGCGCCGCCGCTTTGGTTGTGCAACGCTTCGGTGGTATTACTAAATACTTACCTATGATCATAAACGGAGAATCTTTTGATTTTCGCGCTAACTTTTCGCTCTGGCTTTCCTCGTGGTAGTCGAAAGTAGGCTTGGTGTCTCCCATCGCAAATATATTTTAATTTAAACTGAAAGCACGAATTAGAACTCTATTGCACTAAATAGGCACGTAATATAATAATAAGTAATGTTGTCGTTTCCAAGTGTGAGGTGTAAGGAAGGATATGATAGAGTTAAGGCGATACGTAAAAGTTTTAGCGTCCCATATGCGAAAAAACCCTCAGTGCGAGTGGGACGGATTCGTGGAAAAGTAGCAAAATGTCGGTTTTTTATTAATATTAAATGTGCTAAGCTATTTTGTCAAAAAGATTTCCAAGGAGACTTTACAAATACATAATATCCACATTTTGAATGCAATTTCACAATGAAATTAGTTAGGATTTCAGAATTACAGGAAAAAATAAAACAATTTAGAGGTCTTTTCAGAATTAAATTCTATCGAGAAAATTTCATCCAATCGCGTTTTCCTTCAGTGAGAATCTTAATCAAATACTCAATAAATATTTACCCAAAAATGAAACGTAGATGACGTTATAGTGGAGTAAATAGATTCGAAAAAACACATTTTTTTTTGGTATCGCCTTAAGATATCTTATTATAATCAAGATATGATTCATGTATCTTATCACAGTTATCACATAACTTGCAGATATCTTTATTCTTTATTGTACACAGAACCCCGAATACAAACAGTTACAGTAGGTAAATAAAAGGTATGTAAGTAGTGAATGTACACATGTGTATACACATGGTTTAGCTTATCTCTAATAAGAGATTTCTTACAGCAAACCATTGAGGAACCTATTAAAAGTTAAATAAGAGTAATCATACACGTGCACAAAAATAAAGTTTGCCTAAATATAAAAATAAAATATGCGTAATAATATAACATAATAATATGTAATGTAGTTACTTCTATTATTATATGCATAAAATACATACCATAAGTATAGATACACATGATATCATAAAATAAATAAATACATTTACGTGTATAATATTTTCTTATTCAGAAAGCGAAAGCTTTCAGCTTTTTCTTGAATGAACTGAGAGTACGACAGTCACAAATACAATGAAGAAAGTCCGACTGCCTGGACATTAAAAGAATTACAATAAGCACCAGTATTGTGTACTGGAGTTTTAAGGAGTGACATAGTTCCAGAATGTAGTGGTCTGTCTCTGATTAAAAATTCAAAACGCTCACGAAGGTAAGCTGGGGATAAAATATGAAAATTTCGGCGAAAACGGATTGGCAACCATTTTAACTCTTTGTGAAAATGAGACGTGATCAAATTTATGAAGACCAAAGATAAAGCGGGTAGCTAAGTTTTGAAGACGTTCAAATATATTTAACAATAACTTGCTTTACTGAACTCGTGGACGAGGAGAGCGCAAGAAAAAGCTTTTTTGTGACATGTTTTTTTTATTGGGTGTTACCGTTTTGCTTTCGAAAAGCAGTCCTTTTGCTATTTTTATGCAATAGTTGGGTCGAATTACAGCTTCAGGTAAAAAGAAATGCTTGTGAAACACCGACGCACGAGTGAAAAGACGATTTCTAAATTGCACCAGAATTAGATTAATAAAATTATGTAAAGGTGTGTTAATTCGAAAACCATTTCGAGATTTAGGTTCAATAATCCGTGTTTTAGAACTTGTGGTCTAAAAAACCTCATGGTGATGAATATTTTTACGAAAAAGCTGCAACTTTTGCTGCCTTCGTGTGACGTCATTTGAGAAATGGTTGTTTAGAATTGTGTCCTTTGCTATCAAGATAAATTCATAATAATTTGCTTCAGACAGATTTGACAGCTAGATGA
Source organism: Ypsolopha sequella (assembly GCA_934047225.1). Lineage (NCBI taxonomy): Eukaryota > Metazoa > Arthropoda > Insecta > Lepidoptera > Ypsolophidae > Ypsolopha > Ypsolopha sequella. The sequence goes on from OW203987.1 coordinate 22,064,037, forward strand.
CAGATGAGTAGACAGACAGAGACAGACCACTTTTTTATAAGCAGTCACACTGATTCACACATCACAATCAGTATAATGTCTAAAATTCTCAAGTGACGTCATATCGGACAATAAAAAAAACAAAAATAAAATGAGAGAATTGAAATTTTGGAAAATATTTAAGAAATGTTGCCCATAACTATTCGATTAATTGTAATTAGGTCATTGTTAAATCCAAAACTTTCATAAAGTTAGAAAAAATAATGACTTGGAAAGTTTAATGCAAATAATTATATTTTTTTTATTTATAACACTTTTTGCACATTTACACAAATAACTTAAAGACAAAATGGTGTACAAGGGCGGCACTTATTGCTAATAGCAATATCTTCCAGGCAACCCTTGGTAGCTAACAGAAAGATTAACAAAATAACATGTGAATGTGTAAATACTAATCAGAAAATAAAGGTACTTACTAAAAAAATAAAACATGAAAAATTTGAGTAGCTTTACTTTTTGCGTTCCTCTAATTATTGAGTATATACCTATATTTCTGGGTAACAATAGAAGTTAAGAATTACAAAACAGAAATCCTAAATATCAATATCAAGGCCACTCACCAAAATTGTTGGTAAACTAAGCTATAGTCCTTACTGGCTTGGCCGCTCAAGACTAATACAATAAGGAAGAAAGACTGCAGACTAACTAAATAGATACGATACCATGCTATCATCACGTGCGAAGATATTACCGTACCAACAATATCCTTGAACACGATCTTACATGGACGTAGCCACGGTGGGGCAGGGTTAGGCGCTTGCCCCACCCTGGCTCTGATCTGTAAGGTACCTAACCAAACCTAAAAAACAAAATTATCTAGGTACTAATGTCGATTTTGAAGGCTTTAATTTTAGTTTTAGTGCTGTCAAAACTTAATTTTCTTGATTACAAAATAGTCTTTAAATGTTAGGAACAGAAGCTAAATTACTTTGGAAAAATTTAAGTTTTGACAGCACTAAAACTAAAATTAAAGCCTTCAGAATTGACTACATTAACAACCTATAATACCTATGTGTAAATGTTTACTTACTGTACCTGAAAGTACTATCTATTGAACTTCTAAATTGACTGATTAACAAATTGGCATACGCTCAGAGCCCAAACGGCTGAAGTTAGAGACACATTTTGGATGGTAGATTTCGTGGTGTAGGTACGTGTGCCCCACCCTGAGCCCATGGCTGGCTACGCCCATAGAGACGGTTTTACACAACACTTTTAAAAATACTATGTGTTGACTCGAGCAATCTATTACGCGCAGTTCGGTCGCTCGAGGAATTTCCCGTGAAAGACGTAAACATTTTAAAATACAAGTCATTCATTCTATAAATTTTATCACGTCGTCGTCGCGTCGGCGTCGTCGCTCGTCGTCGTGGCCTTGCTATTACGTCACATTTATAGTGTAAAATCAGTCTGTGGTAAAATCCATAGTAAAACTAAATATGGAGATCGCCAAAAATCTTTAATAATTTGGCCAAGTGCGAGTCGGACTTGCGCACAAAGGATTCCGTACCATCACACAAAACGGGTACGGAACTCTAAAAACATGATGGTAAATAACAACAATATAGATATCAATGGCATGTTTGCAGATGCACGCACAGATGATTTTTACGCAGTCCGTCGCAAAAAGTGCGCTTCTCTGCTCTCTAGGGTTCGCGGTAGTAGCAACATCATTCTAAGGGTGATAGGAGATATATGGGATGCAGTGATGCACCAATTGTAAAATACTGGAGTAAGTTATTATTCTTAATATAAGTTTTTTGATTTCTATTGTACAATTTTCAATATTATTTGTAAAATGTATGTTTTGTGTAACTATGGTCTATAATTGACTGAATTAAACGATTTATTATATTATATTATAATTACTATTTATCGGAGTAAATTCCCAAACGGTGGGTATTTTCAATATTTATACATTTTTGGCACCCTTCGGGTACGAAACCCTAAAAATGTTTTAAAAAATGCAGGCCCTCTTCGGAAGACCGAAGGGCGAAATTCGAAACTTTCCCCAGTACCACAGAATAAATAGTACTATAATTAGTACATCGTAATTACCCCTCATTAACAAATACATAATAAAAGTAAATAATTAAAGCCGATTCTTGAGGCTTTAATTTTAGTTTTAGTGCTGTCAAAACTAAATTTTCTTCATTGCAAAATAGTCCTTAATAGTTAGGCACAGAAGAATTACTTTGGAAAAATTATAGTTTTGACAGTACTAAAACTAAAATTAAAGCCTTCAAAATCGGCTTTAATATCTCTTGATTGAATTACGTCACTATTTTAGTTCTATCGATAGTTGCTCGACGTGAGCACAACACTACGCAAAACACCTTTTATGAGCCCGCCTGCAGCGGGATATTGCGACCAGTTTACGTGCCACTACGCCGCTTTTTGCTCAAGTCAAGTTGTTTGCCGATATCTACCTACATTTAACTTTGTTTGTAAGTTTTTCAATAAAATCGTCATTTTAGAGCAAATAAAAGAAAAAGATAGTTTGTAGATTTACCCTAATAATAAAACTTCAAATTAAAAAACATTAAATTATATATTTCATTGATAAAAATAATATTGTCTTTGTGATACATCATAAAAACCAGAGGTTATTATATCTATTCTAGAGGAATGAAATAATGTTAATGCGGTTGCTTACGTTTGAAACCAATGATTTTTGGATCTTTATGTGAACAGTCCGAGAGTCAAAACTAAAGTCACAAAATAACCACTTACAGAAGGTTCACTCCGCATAACTAGCGAAAACAGGCGCACGCACACATAGACGCGTACGTACAACGATCTCAGTCGAAGCCGGTTGAATGCCAATACGAAATTCTGCCGAGATCATTCTGCTGTACGCGTCTATGCATGTGTGCGTGCGTCTGTTTTCGCTCGTTGGATGGAGTCGGCCGTCTGGTAGTCTATCTATTTTGTGCTAAAGTGGTGTAAGTTAATTTAATCACGTTTCCAGTCGTGTTTCATTAAGAAATATGGGTTACCTTTGTAGTTTTGCGGAAGCAAATAAACTTTCACATATGGCAAAGCCCGGACATCAGGACAGAGGGAAGCAAATTAAGAAGAATCCTTTGACAAAAATATAAACACTGAATCAGTATCATATAATCATAGATACTTCATTATATTTTACCACATTTTAGGTAGATTCAACACCGATTTACTGTCACTTGTCGTAGTTTTCAGCAGTGTCACGGGCGCCGGCAGGAGTAATACAGGGGGGGGGGGGCATCTACCCATATAAACATTACATTACTTAACACGTTGAGGGACAGTATTAACCCATTGGTTTACCCTGCTGTAAAACTATTAATTTTCACACACTGCCTATAGGCGTAATGTTATATGACAGTAAAATGTATGATAGACTATAAACTTGTACTATAAGAACTTTTGTTGTGACAGAAGGTCCATTCAAATAACTTCTTCGGTGACAGTACCTATGTTGTCTCTTATAACCAGTAAGGAAAAACGATCGCAGTGAGACGTACTGTATTTATGCGAACGAAAAATCAATCGTCGACTTTTGTACTGTCGTATTCCGGAATTCGCCGGACGCCTGTGGGCGGTACTGTCCCACAACGTGTTAATATACATTTTACATCCTTAAAAACCTATACATTGCATAATTAAATACTTTTGCATCCTTATCATTATATGAATAGGGACTACGTTAACACGTCAAGTTAATATATTATAAAAAACAGTCTATTTTTTCGAAGACAGCGGGTTGCTAGCGCACCCCTTGCTCCCCCCTCCAGGCGCCCATGCCCTGTCGAATGGTTACAGACTGTACTAAAGTCAAGATCAACAGTCTGTAGTCTATGATATATATAAAACAGTTCCGTGACTAACTGACCGACTGACTGACAGACATCACAGCCTAAACCGCTGAACAAATCTTGATGAAAAAATAGTACTGTTTCACAATATAACTGCATTTATAACTCCAACGGGTTTCGCCTCACGGCATCATCAAGGACCAACAAATAGGAAGCTATTAAATATAGGGAATTAAAACGTTACATTGCAGATGCTAAATAACAGCTAAATAACAATAACGTTGTTATTTACAATCTGCAATGTGGCGAATTAATTCCCTATATTTAATAGCTTCCTGTTTGTTGTTCCTTGATGATGCCGTGAGGCGAAACCGGTTGGAGCTATAAATATAGTGGTATTGTGAAACAGTATACGAAGTGCCGACAATCGCAAGTATTAATCATGGAATTTCAATATTTATTTTCCTTAAAGCTTGTAGAGTTGGCGCTATGAAAGGATTTTCCGTAAAAGGGTGTAAGCTTTTGAATCGAAATTGCGTTTCCAACGTGTACTACGGACTGTTTATATACCAAATCTAAGCGGACGATGTCGCGGGCGTCCTCTAGTATTCCTGCTAGTTTAGCGTAGCAAACCATATCGAGCTCGAAAGCGCTCTCTCTCTCTGTTGATCTACCTCAAGAGATAGATATGTTATATCGAGCGGTTAAACCTCGATATGGTCTGCTATGCTAGACCCCTCGATAATAGTACATTACGATACATGTGACTTTAAGTCACATGTATCGTAATGTACTATTATCATGTATCGTATACAATTTTATAGCACGCGTGACCTAAACTCGCACTTATTGTAATGGTTTTAAAAGTCACGGTGCGGTTAAGTGCGAGTTTAGGTCACAATGTGCTATAAAAATATTGGTTATAGAATAATAGATTCAATCGAGGAATTAATATAATCTTTAGCTCATAGGTACAGTACTCCCAAAGTAACGATGCGCATACAAATCTATGGCGACCGGACGTACCACGTGACCGTATTGATTGTATATAAAGTGTAAGGAAATACGAACTTTGCCGAATAGTGGCGAAGATTTATATGTGCATTATCACTTTGAGAGCACTGTAACTTAGTAACTTAAGTATCTTAGCAGGTTGCGAAGTATCTTATTCCCAAACGCACAATTTATAATTGTTTTTCTTATGTTGGAGTAAAAAGTATAAAATAAGCGTGGTTTATGGTATTATATCACATTTTTTTGTTATTTGTATTTCTTCAATAATGCATGTTCATCTAATTTTTAATATTTAGTTTTAATTAAAACACCAAACTACCCACATGTAATATTTAGTGAGAACAGGGGCAGCTGAAAATCAGAACTGTGCAGATGTACGCACCCACAGCATTTTGCTGAGCTGCGTCCTTTTTGTCTGTTTAATGTTAAGTTTTTGTGTAATTAGTTGTTTATTGACAAATAAATATATTTTCTTTCTTGCTTTCATTATGCGACCATATGCATTTGCAAATTTGTGTTATTTTATGCATTACGTTGTAAGTAAAAGCACGCAAACAAAGCGTGTATACTGATACAACGTGTAACAAAAAGGTGTAATCATATTTGAAGAGCTTATTCAGACCATGGTATAGAACAACTTTTACTATGGAGCCAACCCTGAAATCTCAAAAAAAAATCTGTCCTTCCATACATTTCGGCCGAGCGGCATTGCATTTTTCTATGAAATTGTCGATGTTTTTTTTCGAGATACAGGGTTTGTTCCATAGTAAAAGTTGTTCTATACCATTGACTGAATAAGCTCTTCAAATATGGTTAAACCTTTCTGTTACACGTTGTATAGTTGTTGTAGTGCACGATCATTTACAACCTAATGCATAAAACAACACAACTTTGCTAGCTAAGTCTAATTATCATGAAACTGTGGTGGCGTAATACCTTAAATCACATTTATTTAATACATTTTAATCAAAAATAACAATAGTTTGGTGAACATTGAACCTTGTTCCTGGTCCCTGCCCGGATCTCCGGTATGGGTTCGGGCGGTTGATTGGATTTCACTCTGTATAATATGTACTTTACCTATAATTTTAATCGTATATATATTACTACATAAATTAAATAAACCTTTAATCTGGTTCATGTGCATTTTTTATTTTATTACATATATTTTTACAAGATTAAATTTTGACGTGTGAAACGTGTATTATATATACTTACTTTGCAAAATAAACTATTTGAATTTGAATTTGTTTGGCTAAGTGCGAGTAGGAGTCACGAACAAAGGATTCCGTAACACCACACAATACGGGTAAGGAACCCTAAAACATGGTAAATTACAAGAATATAGATGTCATAGCAACATTAGGGCGACACAAACAAGCCGCTAAAATGGTAGCGCCTGACAAACAATTCTCTTTTTAAGGGGGACAAGATAACGTTGAGAAAGCTACTTTTTCGAGTTTTTTTGTATGGGGTTTATTTGCCGTTGTAAAGACAACACACGTACCTATTGTGTGCAAATTTCAACTGGCTACCCCTATAGGCTGAAGCTGTGACAGACGGACAGATAGACAGCGGAGGCTTAGTAATAGGGCCCCGTTTGGCACTCTCGGGTATGGAACCCTAAAATAAACATAAGTTGTGCGTTTGTGAACGAGACCCGCCGCGTCGTCGCCTCCACCCTTTACAAGTATTTTGCAGCTTGTGAAATGGCGAAAATAGCAACAAACGAACTAGTAACATTCTATAATAAAGCCAAGTAGCTACCAATTTTCAAGGAATCAAAATACCTCAAAACTTGTGTTCTTATGACTGTTAACTAATGGACTATGCATATTATAAATAAATGTAACGAGTTTTGGAATGTTTCTCTGCAAATATGAAATAAATATAAATTCCTTACAAATATAAATATGTAGAAAACATTCCAAAAGTCATACAACATACATCACATGAGACATAAAGTACAAAATATTAAAACAACTTGTTGAAACGTGAAACATAATTGTGTCGATTCGGTATAACACGATTTAACTTATTTGACAGGACTAAACTGTTCTCTCTTTTTCTTTCTGTATCGAAAAGACAAAGACAGGACGCTTAAAATAAGGTTAGTCCTGTTACACCGAATCGACACCAATGTACGGTCAACAAATGAGATGGGTAACCAGGCCCAGATTTAATCATAAGACCAGCGGGTCTACCGCGTAATTCTGATTTGTATCAACTTCAAGCAAATGCATGCGAAATTCAACGCGTGCAAAAGAGATGGCATGTTACGCGGGCGTCGTCGCACGCACGACAAATTTCAATCTCAAGTTGATGTTGATGAATTTCAGAATTACGCGGTAGACCCGCAGCACGTGTGTGAATGTATTGACCAACAGCGCGTTCCGCATGACGCTAATAGTGCCAACACTACCATCAAACTTCTCACACCCATCAAGTCGTTCCGAACGGTTAATTGCGTCCATCACGGCTTAAACGTATGATCCATTCGGAACGCTTTTGAACACAACATGGACATTGACACTTAAAAGTGACAGAATTAGTAGAAACTTGTTAACGTTACGTGAATACTTTACTAGGTCCAAGGAGTGATTTTCTCTAACATCAATCTTTGAATAATGGTTTAGTAATAAACTGTTATGCTCCGAATAACCTATTTTTTTTTAATTGCCGCCGGCCAGCTGTCACTTTTCATAGATCAGGGGCGCGTTCATAAACTAGGGGTCGCGACACGGGTTTTATTGCCATCTCTGTCGTACGCGTTAAAAATTTTATACGCTATCCTGCTGTCAGTGTTCGAACCTGACGAAAGTGTTAATTAATGAACGGGGGTCTGAGTGCAAACATTCTGAAGCATGGGCGATGATACCACAACATGGCGCCGTTAGTGATGTCATCTATGACGTCATAGCGACCATTGTAGAGCTATCATTATCGCGCTAACACTGACTCGGAATGACCGTTGACGCGATAAAATCGATTATGGCGTCATTTGGAACGCGCTGCAAGTATTCCTCATCTCATCTATCACTCACCGATGGGTTTCAGGATTCAAGTGTTTGCGCTAGGCTTGGTTACCTGTCTCTTTTGTTGACTGTACGTACGTGGAATTAAATATTAGGTATGGAACTTACCATCAGGGAAAGTTCGGTAGGTACACTTTCCAATCTTATGTATAATCGTAATAAAGGCGAAAAGTAGATCTGCGGAATTTTCCCTGATAGCACTTGAAGCATTCATCATTCATTATATACATATTGGCTATATTGACTCTTTTGATTTGGCAAGTATAAATTAGTGCTTAATTTTTTTGGGTTTATGTGTATTTCATGGATGAAATAGAAAATGAAGTTCAACAGGACAAAGAAATGGTGTCCACATGATTTTATTAAAACCGGAAGATAGGGCACTGCAGGAAAAGAGAACATGAATTCAAAGATACTGGTATTTAAACGGTAACATGAAATAAGACTGGTTATTTCTTGCACTATCCTTGCTAAAGCGTTCCATGGTAATATAAATTTGCATACTGGCCGCAAGATAAAAAGAGAACATTTGCCAGTCGTACATTGAAAACATTTTCCTATTTTTATTCCTCATACATATACATACTTTGCCAAGCTAAACTGGACCTACAATATCTAACAATGATATAATTCGAGAGCCCCGTTCAACAAAGTCGAATTCAGATTGGCAAAAACGGCGCGAAAGGCCACAAAATTTAGCTACAATAACTCCTTCAGTACATTGGAATTTGGACCTCAGTGGTACTGCGGTGCGCTGGACGAGACCTTCTCAAGTTTCTCGAAGTGTTTTCTTGCGTTCCTGATGTTGATGAGGGTCGCTTCGGACGGTATCTTGGGGTCTGACATCTCCACCATCACGTACGTGTTGCTCGTAAATCCATCTATGAAGGCTGCGAATACGCTGTTACGTACCTGTGGAAGAAAAAACAGGTGGGTTAAATTTCAATTAAAATAGTTTATTTTCCACATAAAATACACATTTTACAAATCAATTTTTATCTATAAAAAAAAAAAAAAAACAAAAATATAATATGGGGTAATATAATAAAAAATCAAAGTTAGGCAAAGAAGCGATGCGCGTCGCGGTGCGCCCGTTGCGGTGTGACACCCCGAGGAACAAGCCACTTGAAGTGAGACCCACCTCCATGCTCTGGAACTGCGCCGCGAGCTTGGAACAGCTGAGTTTGAACTGCTTCACGATGTTGGACACCTTCTCGAAGCGATGCGCGTCGCGGTGCGCCCGTCGCTGGCAGTGCGATACCACGAGGAACGTCGCGCGCTCGAACAGTAGCACCTGTGGGGAGCACCGCTACTTTATTTTTAAGACAATGGTCAGCTTTTCCAAACTGCTTCTGATTTACGTTACTAACAAAGTTGAATGTCTGTCTGACTGAATGTTTACACTGTTGATTGTTGGCACTTGGTGGAACTTTCAATACATAATGAACAGAAAATCACTTGTACTATCCCACAAATTTATTTTTTAATTTATACAATAACAATTTTATTTTATATTTACATAACATGAATTTAAAATTCCCCACTTTTAGGCAAAACATTCTTAGGTTGGTATCTACTAGAACGGATAAATTAACTATTACCCACACTACAAAAATGTGTTAGAGTCATTGATCGCATTGAATGCCATAAGGGCGAAACCGGTCAGGAAGTATTAAATAAATTTGTGGGATAGTACAAGTGATTTTCTGTTCATTATGTCTGTCTGACTAATATTACAAATTTAAATACTTCTACAGATAAAAAAAGAAACTGTATACATTAAAGAACAATTCTCACCTCATCCGCATCAACGATTTGCGCGAACTGTTTCAGTGACGACTCAAGCGCCTTCACATTTGGTATTAGTTTGTAGACTATACTCGACCAAGCCCTGTAATAGAAGTATAATTAAAGAAGGTAAGTAAACTGCGGGCTTTTTTAAATAACCAAGTATAAGTGAATTTTGATACAATTTTTTTTTTATTTCTCAGAATTGTACCATCCGCTGCTACTTAAATAGAGAAAAAATATTTTTGAAGCACCCCTAAGATCAGTCTCAGAGAAAAGTTGTTGTGACAGAAAGATATAGACGGACACGTGAATCAGTATCATACCATTAAGGGTAAACTGATAAGGTAAAGCACACTCCAGAACAAAAGGGCTGTACCTTCCAATTCCATCATAAATTTCTTTTTTTTTATAACATAAGTTTTTTATAACATCTGTCATAAAAACTATATAAAAAAATTATCTGTCATGTGTCACAAAATCTTATTAATTTTAGTTGTTCCCTTAAGAGTTCAATTTTAATAAATTAAATATCTGATCAACTAGTTGGTTTGATTAGAAACAATCAAAACAAACAAATGTATCCCTTCATCAATTTCCATTCTGCACAACTATTTGGTCAGTTTACTTGGTCGGAGTGGAGAAACAGAGAGTTACATATTTTTATAAATTAAATCAAATAGCATTCTAGGCATTTTCTGCGGAAAATACGAACTATTCTATCAGATACTTTCAGAAAATCAAATCAAAATAAAAATAAATCTTGTTTTGGGGTTACGAATTCTGATAATAAGGCCAACGATATATTTGATTTAAATGTTTAAATTACTTACTTATATAAAGTCTCATCCCAAATACTAGTTCTAAAGCAGGTACACTCAAGAGGCTTGGACAGTCGCTCCAAGTCCTCCTCTCTTTCTTTGAAGATCTTGTCTCTCTGTTCCTCTGGCAAGAGGTCCATTTTGTGAACCAGGCAGAATATCCGTGCTTCTGGTGAGTTCTGAAACATTAAACAAGTAAAAAAGTTAAAAGTTGAATACCCAACAGCTTTTGTGACCTTGTAAAAATTTTATTTTAATCCCACTATTTGGATGGATTGGGATGTTGGCATGAATATAATAGAATTCTATATTCCATTCCATCTCATTAACCAGATTTCTGGGATACAGTCTTAGCTAGCACATGGGCTGTTTTGTTTCATCACAACACAAACAGACAAATTCCAGTTTCTATAAAATCATGATTTAATCTTGGCAGAAATATTATTCAGTCGTTTTGGAAAAAAAAATATAAATAAAAAAAATATATATAAGGTCTTTCAATTTAAATGGAAAGTAATTTAGGAGGTGATTCAGTATTGTTAATACATCACATTTCACTGAAATGTACTTTTTTTTTGCGCGAACTTTTTCTTCACTTGTCCATACAAACTGAGTCGGCTGATCGGACCACTTTGTACTAAAAAGTTAAAAAAAAAGTTCGTTCAAAAAAATGTACTTTGCAGTGGAATGTGATGTATTAACGATACTGAATCACCTCCTAAATTACTTTCCATTTAAATTGAAAGACCTTATATAATGAACAAAAAAAACGGAACTCTGACTAGGGCTGAAAAATAACTCCACAAAAACAGTGCTGGGTGCATGTTTAGTATGGCAACAGCGCCAAAGGAAATCACTGTCATATCACTCATGAGTTGGCCTATCACGGCTGGCCCACTATCGCATGGCACACAGTACTAACCACTTTGGAGGTAACAAACCTCTAAATTTCTAAATTGCTTGAGAAAATGAGCCTTGGCACATGGACAGACAGACATAGTGACAACAAAGTGATCCTATAAGGGTTCTGTTTTACAAAAAGTGCAATTTCATGGAGCAATTAGACAAACCTGTAAAATAGCTTCCAAGCAAGACTGATAGTAATGATAGTCTTTTTCCATCTCCCTGCTCTCTACATCAAACACATAGATGAGCACTTCTACATTCCTGAAGATGTTATCTCTTTGTGACGCGAAGTAGTTCTCCATGAATGCTTCCTGACCACCGCAGTCCCACAAGTTGAGCACCAGATTGCCCAGGAAACGGACATGCGAGTGCTCCACATCAACTGAAAAATTAGTGTAATTTTTTCTTATGTTATAAACAGGTCAGAAAAGGTGACATTTTTAATAGATACGTAGATCATAAAATGGAAATGCCTATCGAAATGCTGAGATCACAGGATTTTAAATTTATTTATAAATACATTTTAGACACACATCTTTCATAGAAATATTTTGAAATCATTACTAGAGATGAAACGGATAGTGATTTGGCCGGATACCGGATATCCGGCTAGGTGCTAGGCCGGATAGCCGGATATCCGGCGGCCGAATATCCGGCTCAAGATATGCGTTTCGCACGAATTGAGCAAGTCTAAACATTATGCACCAGGGTGCAACTGGGCGAGATTATTTGTGCATTTTCTTAATGATCGTATCATAATCATATGTTCTGCAAACGGGAAACAATTCCCGATCCTAACAAAATTCGAAAATATGTATCTTTTGTCTCTTTGCAGCGGTGTATATTGTATATAAATGGACAGATATCTTTAAATGAAACTGCATAATCTACTGTTCATACTGAACGAAAATTCATTTGTTACTTTGGGAAAATTCCCAAAGTAATAAATAAAATAAAAAAAATTAACCTGCCCGCCCAGTGCCTTTTCAAAATTCACATAAGTTTTTCAAAATGAGTAAGGAAACTTGAAAATATTTTTTCATTTCCACAAGTATGTTTCTATGGAAAAGTTGTTTAGTATCATTCTTAGACTATGTGTATTAAAAGATACCTGTTGAGTTACATCTGGTATATTATGAGAGACGTTTCTTTGAAGCTGGTGTAATGTATGAAAAAAAGCACAAACGTTTATTTCCAACAATTGCTGTAAAGCTTGTCTTTATCTTACAAAGCTTAACTCTTATTCACTTTATGGATTAGAATTTAGATTATTCAATAATTGATACAATCATTTATTTTGTGATTTGAACGACTTTTTGTATGCTGAGTAAAGTATCCGGTATCCGGCCGGATACTGGCTATTATCCGGCCGGATACCGGATACCAAAAATATGGCCGGATACCCGATAGTAACCGGATGTCCGTTTCATCTCTAATCATTATCCTCTATATTATATTCATACATATTCTTAATAAAGGCCAACCATTGGGGGAAGTACAGCAAATAGTTTTGAATCCTTGAATTTTGTGGATTAAAAAGCATATCTATATCAAGATTTCATTGTGAATTTGACATCATTTTGATACTTGCAAACTCTACCTATTCCAAACCCTGGTCATAAACTCTGCCTAGTGTCTGATGGTTTACAATGTTCAAGAAGCTTGGCAAAGGTCATTAGTATTGGTCATCAATAAATAAACAAGATAAGATTCAGTAGTTGGTTAACACAATAAATTGTGTTAAATTCATATAAAATTCCACATTACTCTGTAAAAAAATTGTACAGGATCTTACTTGTAGCTCCCAACCTCCTAGTGTCCCTGGCTATGTAGTTTGCAAATATGATAGACCTCATACTGGTCTTCCCAGAGCCACTCTTGCCCATCAATAATACCTGTAAACACAGTGGTCCATGTTAATTCCAACTGGATTTCGCAGCCCAGAGTTATTTTTCATTTAGAATCAAAGGATGTAAAGCAGATTACTCATAAAGAAAGTTATACTCAAAGGGAAATGATAAACTTTTACTCACTTTCTTCTTCATGATAATGGAAGGGTCCCAGGAATCCAAATTGAACAATTAATTTGATGATTCTAGTTTTATTTTACACTGTTCTTTGTCTGCAGTAGCTTCAACTCATGTGGGCAAGTCCTTAGTACACTATGTTGCTGTTTATTTACGAAAGAAATTCTAAATTTCTAAAATAAAAGTAGGCGTAAAACTCTCGCGTGATGATTCGGAAAACGACAAAAAAAATATGACAGATAGATTGACAGTCAATCAGGGTTGCCAGATGACAAATTTTTTTTCTCGTACCAGGGTTGCTAAATATCTCGTAATTTCAACAGATAATCTCGTAAAAGCATAAATTTAAAGAAACTCAAATAAAATTAATGAGTTTATGCTATTTACTGTACTATGTAACTTGTGTAGTCATATTCTTTACGCTTGGGGCTGTTAAATTCAAACAAAACAATTAAAAATCATATTTTTTATTAATTATATTCGACATCAGGGATGTTAGTAAAATCATCTTTATTTTTAGAGTATAGCTTTTCAGCTGTCATTCTGGCGTACATTTCTTTTGATGGTTCGAAATTTACGCAATTACCTTTGCGATTTGGACCTTTAGCGCTTTCGGAAGCTAAAAGTGTACCATTTACTGTATCTGTAATAAGACGATTTCTTAAATCTGTTTTTATTAGGTTAGTCTTACTAAATACCCGCTCACAGTCTGCATTTGCATGAGGCAAAGCCAAGACTGCGAGGGCAAAACTGGCCAATTCGGAGAAATCTTCTGTTTTATGTAACATCGCCCAAAACTCATCAGGCTCTGTGGTATTTTTAAGCTCTGCAGGATGGCGGGCTTTTGCAATCGGTAATCTTCTCCACTGATCATCTATTTGTTGTTTTTTAGTGTCATCAAACGATGCAATTATACGTGGCACGACTTCCATCAAAGGCATCAATGTTGGGACGTGTTCTCTGAAATCGTTGGAGAGAGCTGATGCTGGTCCGAGAGCTTGGAGTTTGGAAAGAACGGGATCTTCCATGTCGTAACGTTTTTTTATTTCCAACGCACCAGTCCTGAGGAAATTTCTGCAGTTTGTAAAGAACATTGTTTTCTTCAGGGGTTGCCTAACTACGTCAGGGTGTTTAAGCATTTCATATACTTTAATGCCGAGATACATTGCAGCTTCATTTAACATGAATTGCTCATTTTTAGGGTCTACTTGAGTTATATTCGGCTGCATGACGTACTCTCGTTTTAAGTAACGCAGAAGAATTTCTTGGTATAGATCTCGAATTTTATCGTGCAGCTTGTGAATAACAACTTTTTCACTTTGGAATTCTAGATTGAATTGCGTGAACAAAGGCAATGACCATTCCAAAAAACAGAAGTATAACTTGTGGAAAGGATCACACAGTTTTTCTAAAATTGATACTGCATGATTTTTCACCTCAGCTTTTACTTTATGAGTTGGGTTTGCCGTAAAATCAATGAAAAATAAGCGCAAAGCATCCCATTGCTCCAGGATTCTTCCGACTACTGCAGCCAGCGAAAGCCATCTTGTTTGAGACGGTTTCAATATTTTGTGTGGGTCAACTTCAACAAATGATTGAAAATTGCGAAAATCAAACTGTCTCTTGTCACTGTTTTTGAAGAAGTTATATATGTCACGAGCAAGCTGTTCTACAGATTCCGGAATTTCTTTACAAGCCTGGCTTGCACATAAGTGGGCTGAATGACAAACACATTTTGAAATTGTTATCCCTGGTAAATCTCGCAATAAACGAGTTTTGACTGAATCTCTGTCGCCCATCATAACATTGCATCCATCAGATCCAAAACCAATCATATTTGTTAGTGGGATATTACGGTTATTAAATGAATCCATCAGCGCTCTGTATATATTTTCAGCGTTCGCTGTAGGAACGTCATCGGTGCCCGTCTCTTTAAAAATCTTATACAGTTCCCAGAACACGCTGCAGATTTTTTGAGCATCATTGTCAAAATAGCGAACAACCACACAAGCTGTCTTAATTGTTGATACGTCAGTAGTTTCATCAGTAAGCGCAGAAAACTGGGTGGTCGTCAATTTCTTCGCTAAGTCTGCTTTATGACCCTCTCCAATTGCATTTTTTACTACAGCTGTAACTTTTGTGAGCTTAAGTTCAATTTCTTGAACTAATTTTGAATCCGTAAAAATGTCTTTAAGTAGATCCGTTAAATGGTCAGCAACAGAAAAAGCAATATTATGTTCTGCAAAAAACGCAGCTAGTTTTATTTCTGCACGATCCTTTTGTTTGTTTTTTGGAGTTGCGCCCATCTTGAAACCAAATGAAGTCAACTTTTGGGACGAACCAGGTTTGTTTTTCAAATGTTTTTTCGATTCGGCATGAGATTTCAGATTTGTTATTTCAACAACCAAGGAACTTGCTGGACAGAATACACACTTCGCTTTCTTTAAATCTTTTGGGTCTGGCTCTAACCAGTCTCTTAACATCGGATGTTTTAACCACTCATCCCGAAATTTTTGTGCATGATGTTCAAAACGTGTCTCACCTTTTTTCTTTGCAGTCCATCCTCCCATTTTAGGTACTTTTTTAGGTGGAGTGGACGACGATTCACTGTCACTGCTGTCACTCATTTCGTAATTAAAAACGTTAAATAACAAAATACGGAAACTTGCGAAACTTCAACAACAAAAGCAGACGGTAAAGTAAAAATCTACTAACTAACCTTCATGTTCAGTGTTGCCACCTTGGTTTTTGAAAAAGAGCAGTTGGACAAGCTAGAAAGGGCTAGATTTAGCAAATTTTGCCATCAAAAGTGCTAAAAATTGTTTATTTGAAATGTAGTAAGTAATTTCAGAAAATGCAACAGAGTAATTAAAACTAAGTTATTGAATTAGTTAAAAATCGTACCTGCTGAAGCAGAAAAAGTTGATGGCTGATTGACATCTGCGTTTTTTGCGGATTTGAACGAAAATTTCAAATGAATCCTACAGTTTTTTATTATTTCAGTTGACGCCTTGTGTGAACAGCAAGACTCTCTCAGTCGTTGTAAACCCCATCGTATACGTAGTATGGATATCATTGTTTTTAGCCCCATTTTGTTTCTGGTTTTAGTTTTAATTAGGTTCACAGAACTATAAATATACACATAACGAAAAGGGCTAGATTGCTCTTTTCGGGCTAAATCATCAAAAAACGAGTTCAATTACAGTAAAAAGTGCTAGATCTAGCCCGAAAAGGGCTAGGGTGGCAACACTGTTCATGTTTCAGTGTCAGGGGAATCCCCGTTCAATATAGCTTTTAGTAAGAGAGACACACAAATATAGCAAAACATTAGTATAATAAGGACAACAACAAAAGAATATTATGAACGGGAATTCCCCACTCAAAGTTGTCAAGTTTCATTTAGTGATGAGGTAGTGCATTTAGTGATGCGCCGAGTCGATCGTTTTGTGTTGGATGGATGGATAAGAAAAAGTAAATAAATTTGCATATTTACTACTACTACTAACTAAACTAACTTTTTGGCTGATATAGGTATGCGAAAGAAGTCGTCATTGTTAAAATCTCGTAAAAAAGTGTACGAGATTTTTGTTAATCTTGAATCTCGTACAGACCCTCTAAATCTCGTAATGGTACGAGATTTCTCGTACGTCTGGCAACCCTGCAGTCAATCAACCATTCATTCCTTCAATTTCATTCATTTGTCGGGTTTAACGCACACGCGATGAAGTGTGCAACGGGTTGCAAAGATTAATTTCACATGACTTTGAAAACATCGAGCATCGGCATCGCAAATAATTTCCGATGCTCTCTGCACCATATTCGTATACAAGCCACAAACTTATCTGTTCTAGTGGCGAAGACTGTCATTTAGTAAATATAGAAGCCATTTTAGCTTGGCCCACAATTCTGATCAGTTTGTGGCTCTTTAATAATTTTATTTAGCTGTCATTTTGAAAGGTAAAAATGGTTGTTTAACACACACTAATCGCCGCAACCCGTTGCACAGTGTGCGTTAAACGCGACAATTGACATGACAGCCGTGTGTGAAGCAGAGCTGTCATATGGACCAAATAAAAAGTCCGTAAAAGACCGAAAACGTATAAAAAGTCCTAAATCATCAAATAGGACTTTTTCAACCGTGAGCGAGTCCGCGGACCACGGACCGATCGGACTTTTTCGGGCTTCGGGTTAGTCCGTTCAGTCCGTTGGTCCGTTGCTGGTCCGTTGTGTGTAACGAAATGATTATGGATGGTTTTATGCAAGTATAGCATGACAAAATAATGTTATTCGAAGGATGTGATGACGAGTTGACGACTAAGAATCGAAATATATGTTTTGCAGGTATGTATTCATTCATATTTTCTTCATACTCGTATTGTCCATACTTAATTTTGTTTTGGTTTTGACTATATATAAAGCTACTACAAAACGGTAACTCACTGACTGACTGACTGACATGGTTGTTTAGTTTGAAGGAGTCTTTTGACATGGTAGTAATGTATGAAAACAATGTCAGTTGTCTAATACTGAGTGGGGAAAAACCTTGACATTTGACATTTTTTGACATTTGACATGGTTTTTGACATTTTAGTGAGACGTGCGTTGTATGGGAGTTTTGAAAAATTTTTCGAGTGAGTAGGCGAGCCCGAAGGGCGAGCCTACGAACGAGCACGAACGAGCACGAACGAGCACGAACGAGCACGAACGAGCACGAACGAGCACGAACGAGCACGAACGAGCACGAACGAGCACGAACGAGCACGAACGAGCACGAACGAGCACGAACGAGCACGAACGAGCACGAACGAGCACGAACGAGCACGAACGAGCACGAACGAGCACGAACGAGCGAGCGAGCGAAGTTCGTAGTGATGTACCTGGGTACTAGGGATGGGAAAGATTGACATTTTTGACAGAACGAGCCCGCGAGCGCGAAGCGCGAGCGTGCGCAGTTCCTAGGGATGTCCTCGATCACTAGGGATGGGAAAAATTGCCTTTTTTTTTTTAAGGGATGTACCGAAAAAATAATTGTTTTGGCCATATCTTCGGAACGGAAGGTGGTACATCCCTAGGCGTCGGACCATAGGGTGCCAAAAAAGTTTTTTTTTTTTTTAATGTCATAACTTTAACCGCCCGTATCTCCTAGACGGCTTGAGTTAGACCCATGTTGATGGGTGTCTAAGAAAAGGTCTCGCCGAGATCTAGTCCCCCACAGTGTCAAAATTTTAACGGCCCCTATCTCCCAAACGTCTGAAGCTAGACCCATGTTCATGGTACTCTAAGAAAAGGGCTCGACGAGCTCTAACTGAAAATGAAAAAAAAAAAAACGAAAAAAAAAAAAAAAAATTTTGCCAAAACTTTGATCAGCTATATCTCCCGAACCGTAAGTCCTAGCGAGTTGCGGTTTCGACTTTAGTGATCGGTTTGCCGAGGGCTTCCTGACAGCATCAAAAATTTGACATTTGACAGGTTTTGACATTTTTTTGACATGTCCAAAAAAGTGCTCCGATTCGCTTGAAACTCCGTATCCAGGAGCAAGTGGGGTCGCTGATTACGAATCCACTGTCAAATTTGACACTTTTTGAGAACCGACAGGGTTTTGACACTTTTTCGAAAAAAAATTGATCGGATATTTCTTCGGATCTAATGGCGAGGCCAAAGGCCGAGCCTACAAGTGTCTTTCGCATCTCTCTTTCGCATTGTCTCACGACATCGCGGCCACCAGAGTCATATCTGATGTCATTCTAGGGCGGCCGAAGGCCTCGTATGTTCGTTCATCGGCCTCGCTTATACTCGGTTCGGCCTTCGGCCTCACAGGCTCGGCCTCCGTCCTCGCCACTTGGTATTGTTTGGCCTCCGACCGATTCCTACGAATCAACGAAAACATAGAACTCTGACTCTGGTGGCCGCGATGTCGTGCTTGGCCGAAAAACGAGCATGTTCGGACTCCGAACGCTGCCAGCTCGGCCTTCGGCCTCGCTGGAAAGACACTTGTAGGCTCGGCCTTCGGCCTCGCCATTAGATCCGAAGAAATGTCCGATCAATTTTTTTTGAAAAAGTGTCAAAATCCCTGTCGGTTGTCAAAAAGTGTCAAATTGGACAGTGGATTCGGAATCAGCGACCCCACTTGCTCCTGGATACCGAGTTTCAAGCGAATCGGAGCACTTTTTTGGACCTGTCAAAAAAATATCAAAACCTGTCAAATGTCAAATTTTTGATGCTGTCAGGAAGCCCTCGGCAAACCGATCACTAAAGTCGAAACCGCAACTCGCTAGGACTTACGGTTCGGGAGATATAGCTGATCAAAGTTTTGGCAAAATTTTTTTTTTTCGTTTTTTTTTTTTTCATTTTCAGTTAGAGCTCGTCGAGCCCTTTTCTTAGAGTACCATGAACATGGGTCTAGCTTCAGCCGTTTGGGAGATACGGGCCGTTAAAGTTTTGACACTGGGGGGGGCTAGATCTCGGCGAGACCTTTTCTTAGACACCCATCAACATGGGTCTAACTCAAGCCATCTAGGAGATACGGGCGGTTAAAGTTTTGACATTAAAAAAAAAAAAACTTTTTTGGCACCCTATGGTCCGACCCCTAGGGATGTACCACCTTCCGTTCCGAAGATATGGCCAAAACAATTTTTTTTTCCAACATATAATCGCTTCTATGAAAAGCAAATAAGGTCTTTGCCATTAGACTTATTGTGCTGGAAGGAAATTAAAAAAAAGTTGCTAGGGTATGCCATCCTCTTAATCGAAGTTTTCAGGTATTTCAATATTATTCAATAAAATACACGACATTTTTTCGACTATTTATCAAATTGTAGCACAGCATTTATTGCATAACTCTATTGAAGTAATCTAACGGACTGTTTCGGACCAACTCGGACCGGACCGGCTTTTTACCGAAATAGGGCTAGTCCGTTCGGTCCGCTGGAGTTTAGGGCTCACCATAAAAGTCCATCGGACCAGGTCCGAGTCCTATTTGAACGGACCAACTTAGGGCTTATATTTGGTCCATGTGACAGCTCTGGTGTGAAGGTTTTGTTCACGTCATGATCTGAAAAAGAAAATAGTCAAAATATGCAAACTTAATACAGTGCTTTGGTTTATGACATGATATTGGCGATGTGTTAGTCACACACATTATCAGAAGCCATAAACAAGAAAATAATAATAAGATGAAAATAAAGGGAACTTAAAGATATAAATATCGACACACGGAATCGTTGCGGTCTATTCAGACGGCTTCTTTCGAAGATGCTGGCTGTGACTAGCCCTGCGGTCCGAAATAGAATTACATCGCTAAAATCGATTACGAAAGTATGAAGTGAATGGCTTATGAGCCATTGTAATTCTATTTCGGAACGCAGGGTTAGAATAGAAAAAGGAATGAGCGGTTTTCCAGACTGACCTTGATCAAGCTTTCAGAGGTAAACACAGATGGCGTTACCCTGCTTTCAAGTGTCAAAAAGCAAAGATTATTTTTTAATCTGTGGGCAGCAAGATAAAAATCGTCAATTCAATTGTTAAATCCAACAACACCCTTCACAAAGCCATTCCTATTTTGTTGTGTTTATATTGTGTTGTTTTCTATCTGTATTACTTACGTTAATAGCTTGGTATTACATTCAAGTTTCAACATGGTCAGCCCATGCGTTGTAGCTAATTGTAAAAATATAGGAACACACAAGTTTAACTAATTACGGAAAGAACAATCTTAGCAATAATAAATTTGAGGCATGGATTGACCATAAAAAACAAAGAAGCAAAGAAGAAGTTTCAAAATCATAAGAATCCAGTGTTGCCAGGAAGACATTTTGTGACACTTTTAGTACAGGCTGCGCCATCTATTGAGTCGTTCGGTACTACTTTTTCTTTTTTAATTTGACTTTGAAAACCCCTCATTCTTCGGTGGTTCCTCAGACCAATAAACCAATAGACAAAGTCTTGGTGCCGTCAAAACGTACTACCCAAAACTTCATTTCGACTCCTAATGACTCCTGTCCAAGTCACCAAATTATAATGTACTGTTACTTTTCTTAAGTGACAACATTGGCAATCCTTTGTAATTTGGTCGCGTTATAGCTTGTGTTTATGTTAGGAAGTAAGTCGGCCGATTTTTAAACAAAATTTTATTTAAGTTGTGTTTTGCTGCGAATTATCGTATGGAAAAGGGTTGAAGATACAAGGACAATGTCCTGCTACGTGCGTGGTTGCAGATCCCATTCGGGGAATAAAGAAAACTCGAACAGCAGTATCAGTTTTTACAAGTGAGTAAAAAGTGATGTTTTCCGAGTAAATGAACCATAAAATGGAATTCCATCAAGAAAGACAGCATTTTACGACGTGTCGTTTTCATATAGTAACGTAAATATAGCTTTTAGAATAAAAGTAAATCCTAAAATCATTAAAATAATTAAATCCGTTTTGAGGTTATTAGTGAAGTCAAAACAGTTGTCGGTAATTTTACTGATTTTGTGCTAGTATGAAGTATTGATTCAGCTTATTTTACTTAAGGTTCCCCAAAAATTAAGACATTCGTAAACGATGGTTTGTTGCTATTAGCTGGAGTTGGAAACAGCACAAAACTAATTGGAAAGTGCTCAAAGCACTTAAATCCAGAGTGCTTTCTGAAAAGAACTATTGCGACCACGCTTAAAAGACGATGCGGTGCCCACCTTGAATTTACCTAGTAAAACAGAAGTTGTTTTAGTTGAATCCTTCACTACGCTCAAAATTCTAACTTAGAATCACGAGTCTTGCGCGAGATTCAAACTCGGCACTCGCAACAAAAATAAACTTTGCTCTCTTGTTGCACAAATTTTAATGCTTATTTTACTACTATCTGTTTAAAAATTACCAATAAGTGTTATGTTTAATTCTAGGATTTGAGGACTGCAATGGAACCATCAAAAGCTGGCTTTGTAGTACGTAAATTGAAAAAACTTGCATTGAAAAAAATTTCTCCAAGCCCTGGAAGGACCTGCTAACAGCATGCCTCTAATGAGTGTAAAAGACAGAGGAGGGCTGACTAAGCCATCAAAAAGCATTCAAAAAATCTACCAAACCGCAGAGAAAATCCTGAGAGAGTTTGAGGATGTAGTTACAAAAAAAAGTGTAGGAAAACCACAGCACTTCACATCTATGATACACCAAATTTCACAAAGATTATTGGTACAGACAGACGTACTTGACGACCTACATGACCATTCGTTGGATAACTTCGTGTTCGACACGTATTTGAAACTTAGAATACATCACATGACGAAGGGAATTACTGCACCCATCGAAAATATACGCTCATTTCTGACGAAAACAATAATTTTCAAAGGTCAATAAATACGTTTATTTTTGGCTGCTTTTTAAATCTTAATGACATGCGAATATCAAACGTACTCACTGGAGAAAATTGAGAAATTAAACAACCATGAAGTTTAAAAAAATTAAGCTTCTCAATAAAACGATTCAATTATGCATTTTGTATGCGAAGGTCAAAATGTTATTTTTATTGTTGATGTTTTATATAATAATATGTAAAATAGTAATTCTGGAGTTTACAACAAATTGTTTCTTTTATCCACTGATTATTTTTCTGAGTTTTATTATTATTATCATTATTTCACAATTGTTTGAGAGGGATCCTTTTGAGTGTTAAGGAGGCTAGTTTTCATGGCGGCGCCTTCCTCACAAAATATGTATTTTTACCGTATTTTTTAGTGGGACCGTGTGTGTGTGGATGTATGTACTCGTATGTAAACGTGGTATTCTTAGTTTTGAAAATAAAGTTGATTATTTCATTCCATAAATATTTGGCAGGTTTCTCAATTTCATATATTATTTTATCTACTCCCATACTACAATAAGGTAATTACATCATCAAAATCAGTTTTATAAGTACCTATACTGTTTATCTGATAATATTACATTATAACACCTTGATTCTGCGCTGCTATTGGCCCAATTTACTATAACACCGCTAGAGAGCCAATCAACAACAGCGACGAGAAATAAGTCCCGACCTTATTTCTCAAGCCACGCCCACTTTATCCTAGTTGCTTCTAATTGCTTTTAATTACCGGTCGATGAACTCGGGGTTCATGAACGAGTGTTCTTCTCATTTTTCGTGAAATTGTTAGTTGAAAATATGATTAAAATACGATATTTTTGATGCTCGTAGATTAAGTATTGTGTCCAACTGAACATAAATAGACATTTTGACACTTGTGCAAAACTATTACGAAACTCACTTAGTTCGTTTCGTTAACAAGCACTCGTGTCCCAATGACTTAAATTATGTTACAGTTGCACAAAATACTATGATAATCTATGTAGTTTTCTAACTGTACAACAAGGTATTATTAAGGCTTTTTTTTATCCAAATCGATATCGATAAAGTCTGCAAACCGGTAGTCCGATACATGCCTAGTTGCAAGCGTTTGAAAGATAGGGCTGTAGCCGGCTTGAAATCGACGCACTGATAAAAATACTGCCATCTTGTTTTTTCATACGGAGAGTTGTATATGTGAAAGTAGCATAGCTTTACCATCCTAGGTTTCTGCTTAATTAGATTTTGTCTATTGGTTTATTGGTCTGAGGGTGGTTCAGACGATGAATGAAAGTAGAGTGACGAAAACAATTTATGGTGCGCAAGTTGAAGCAAGCCGCCCTAGACGGACTAACCAAATTGGCGAGATACTGAAGAAGGGCAATGTCAAAAGTACGCGGAATAGAAGAGCATGTATGACTAGATTAATGGACGTGAAAGAGGCGAAAGAGGTGTGTCAGGATCGTAGCAGATGGAAATCTTTAGTCTCTGCCTACTCCTCTGGGAGACAGGCGTGAGTATATGTATGTTTGTATGTAAAAATATTAATAATAGTCCGGGGCGGCCACTGTAAGCAATCTTAACTCACAATATAATGAGGGATTTTCTGACCGCTAATTAAAAAAAAGAAATAGTTCGGAATCTCTCAATAGATGGCGTTGACTAGACATGGTGGGAGTAGCCAACTCAAAAACTTGTTTGATGTTAACGAATTTATTTCTAATAAAAAATTTAAATGCACTTTTTAGTGAACAAAACCATACCGACAACGAGACATGTGCAAAAAAATCTTGGTGAATATTTTATGGAGATCCTAAAAAACAAATTAATTTTTATCTTAAATTTACATTAATATAAAAGATATCGTCACGTAATGAATCCTTGTGACGTAAAAAAATAAATATTATGCCATGCCGTTCCCGAGCAAAATTATAAAAGCGCCCATTGGCAACACTCAGTCAGCCCATCCATATCTCGCTAACGCTATCTATCGAGTAATATGGAACCAAGGTTTTTTTTAAACGAGCTGTCAGAAAATCCTGATTAAACCCACCCACATTGTAGGGACAGACGGCTGACCTTTAGAAGCTTTAAAAACATCTGAAGTGCTTTCATTAAAGATTACCGGCTCTGGCTGCTCAGGCATTATCACTATACACTAATTAGTTACACATCCATCCCATCTAGACCGATGGCAGAGAATATAAAGCGATGGTTTATTTTGGATAACTAAAGCTGATCGAGTATCAGCATGACACAGTTACTGTGAGAAGAAGGACAAAAAGTTACTACAGTGCGCGCCAATCTTTTAGTCGCCTCTGAATGAGTTACTAGCATGGAATTTATTAACCATGGACCGGTTCCAAAACGTATTTCTCATCTTTAGAATTGCTGGGTGATAGGGGTTTGGTTTTGGAACGCTACCTTGGAACAATGCTTTAGGGTACGTTTCGTAACGTGCGATTATCACTCGGAGCGATGCGAATTTTACCCTGCATCGTTCAAAAATCGACCCGAGTGAAACCGAGGGTAAACGAACTGTTACCTGACAGTTGCGCTAAGTGTTTAGAAACGCTTTCGGGGAATGTGAATATCGCACTGACAAGTGCGATTTCTAACTCTGTTTGGGTACCGTTAAAATTCGCCTGACAGTTGTCATTTCGGAGTTTTCTCGGGATTCGGACAATTTTTGAAAACAGAATTCAACATTTCCGTACGAATACGGGAAAATGTTTCGAAACTGCTTCGACAGGATTATGGCTTGCAAATGCAAAGGTTGCAATGCCATCCATATTAAAAGCAATAGGTATTTAGGTACTTTACTTAATTTATTTATTTTGATTTGAGGTTATGTATTTACTTGACGTGTGTCACTCCAGACCGTTTCAAAACGCTTTTCTCACGGGAATCACTCGCAAGCGTTTCGAAACCAGATCTTTCTTTCTCTTTCTAGTATATAGCTATGTCTCTTTTTTAAAAACGAGTGAAATTTCGCACGAAGATCACACGTTCTGAAACGTAGCCTAAATTTCATTGTCGCGTTTAACGCACATGCATTGCCGCAGCGATATACTGTATTTTCACCTGTCATAATGACAGAAAACATATTACAGAGCCACAAACTTATCTGTTTCGGTGGGTCAAACTACAATGGCTTATATATTAAGTAAGTGACGACAGTCTTCGCCACCGGAAAAGATAACTTTGTGGCTCTTAATACTGCATCAATGCTTGTCAAAGTCAGGCAAAAATAGTCGTATAAAAATGATGACTCTTTGTAACTCGTTGCACAGTTCATCGCTGCACCAGCGATCCGTGTGCGTCAAACCCGACAATATTTGTTGTCAAAATTTTGAGAAACGTGAAGTCTGGAAGAAAGGAATTTGGAAAACTTCCGTAATAATAATGTTGAATTAAGTGTTTACGCTAGTTTACTGACTGGACATTCAAGATGGCACGACACCGCAACATTAGAAACCGGAGCTACTCAGACGACTATGACTATGACGATGTTTACGGACACTCCGTGGAGGAGGACAGTTGCTTGTCCCCGAGCGACACTTCGCAGTTCCTGTTTGACAGGTCCCGTAATCAGCAAGCCATATCTAGCTTCCTGGAGCAGCACAGCAACATCGAGGAGGAGACTGAGGAGGAGGCGGACGGTTCACATCCCGTACTCGACCGACGGGACTCCGTTGATGTGCATAGTCTGAACCTTTCTGAGGATGACGAGGCCAAGCTCATGTCGTGTTTAGACGAACTCCGTAACGTTCTTGGCGACACACTGGCAGACAACATGCTCATTAAAAGTGTATTGCGCCACAAATTTGACTTTAATAAGTCTCTAGATGATCTCTTGAATAGCAACAAAAGCAAGGAACCAGAAAAGCCAAAATCGGAGCCTGCAAAGCCAGTCCCTGTTGTTCTCATCGACACAGTCAAAGCTCCTGTCATAACAACAGATAAGACCCCAAAAATTATAGCAACAAATCTTGAACCTAAAAGTATTGGTGTGGTCAAAGGCTTTAAAGTTGATTCTGGTTCAAACTCTGGCAGCCGTTCACAAACACCAAGGGAACAATCACCTGCTTCTGGTCACATGACACCAAGACCTGATCTCTCTGAAGAGAAAGTTTTTGCAAAAATTAAGAAAATAGATCCAAATGTACAATACACAAATGAGAGAGGCTTAGGCAAAGATCATTTGTACATTGTAGTTATAGGTCACGTTGATGCAGGAAAATCAACACTCATGGGACGCTTGCTATGTGAGTTGGGAGAAGTCAGCCAAAGGACATTACATAAGTATGAACAAGAGAGCAAGAAGATCGGGAAACAAAGTTTCATGTATGCTTGGGTTCTAGATGAGACCGGTGAAGAGAGAGTTAGAGGAATCACCATGGACGTTGGTAGAGCCCAGTTTGAAACAAAGACAAAGAGTGTCATCATCTTGGATGCTCCAGGTCATGCTGATTTCATTCCTAACATGATAACTGGAGCTGGGCAGGCTGATGTGGCGTTACTTGTGATAGATGCGACTAGGGGAGAGTTTGAGTCTGGATTTGACCTTGGTGGACAGACTAGGGAGCATGCTTTACTTGTCAGATCTTTAGGAGTCAACCAGCTTGCTGTAGCCATAAACAAGCTGGACACCACAAATTGGTCCGAAGAAAGGTTTAATGAAATCATAAATAAATTGAAAGTGTTCTTAAAACAGGCTGGTTTTAAAGATTCGGATGTAACATTCGTGCCATGCTCAGGCTTGACCGGTGAAAATCTTGTAAAGGCTCCGACTGAGTCTGAACTGCTGAAATGGTACAGTGGTCCTTGTCTTCTTGATGTCATTGACACATTCAATGTCCCAGAGAGACCAGTTGCTAAACCACTAAGGATGACTATCAATGACATATTCAAAGGTACCGGATCAGGTTTCTGTGTCGCCGGCAGGATAGAGACAGGAGTACTTAACAAAGGAGATAAAGTTCTAGTTAGTCCCATCAAAGAAATGGCTGAAGTCAAGAGTGTAAACATCAATGACATGCCTAATAATGTGGCTTTTGCTGGGGACCAAGTCAGTGTAACTTTGTCTGGAATCGACATTCTGAATGTCGCTGTAGGTTTTGTATTGAGTGACCCAGTTCAGCAAGTTCCAGTGACGACAAGATTTGAGGCACGCATTGTGGTATTTAATGTCAAAGCACCTATAACCAAGGGCTATCCAGTCTTGATACACTATCAGTCTTTGGTAGAATCTGCAAACATTGTCAAATTGAAGTCTCTGCTGAATAAAAGCACTGGAGAAGTTCTGAAAAAGAAGCCGAGGTGTTTGGGAAACAATTCTGTAGCAGTCGTTGACATAGAAGTGGGAAGGCCGATCTGTATAGAGCGTTATAAAGATGTGAAAGAATTGGGACGTGTGATGGTGCGTGTTGGGGGTACCACCATAGCAGCAGGTCTCGTTACTGACATATTTAATACTTGATATATGCAATAACTTGTTTGATTAGTTCACATCGTAATGTATAATAAGTATTGTGCTAGACATAAATATATTATTATCTTAAATAGTAATTATTTGTATGCAATATAAAGTTGGTAAATATGGTTTAACTTTACTTTCTAGCCCAATTGTAAATAAAACTAAGTAAAGCAGAAAAAAATCTTTTGCTCAATTAGATTTTCTCAAGTACAGTCGATGACACCTTGTTACATTGGCTCGGGCTGGTGACTTGTTGATCGTCGGCATTGCATTTGCGACTCACATACCTACTATCATTAATCATTTCCTTTAAGAAAAAGCTGAAAGAACATTACCTTTCATTGTCTGAATAGGTAAATATAATATTATATGTATTTATATTTATGTATTCTATAGTAAACATTTGTAAATATTTTTATCGTGTGTATTTATATTAAATATTTTATTGCTATATTATTGCTATTTTTATTAAAATATATATTTATATCTTTAATTTGTATCAATCTCTTTGTGCACTTGTATGATTAATCAATGTAATTTTTTTTTCTGTTATTTCTTCTTTGTTTTGCTGGAAGAAATCTTTTCTTAGAGATAAGCATGCCAATGTGCATATTGTGTACAATAAACACTCACGGACAATCACGTGTACGCCGGGGGGAGGTTGGGACTCCCCCTAATGTACTATTCTGCAAAAGACGTGCAGATCATTAGTATTTTATGTAAATAAATATTTGAAATTATCGCTTTACAGAAAAGGTGGTCAATATAAATTTTTTAACAGGAATTTGTGGCAAATTTTTGTTGGGTCCCAACGATATTCTATCGTTGTGGGGCCTCCCTAAAACTCGATCCAAGATACGTGCTTGCTCTCAGATGGACTTAGTAGCTTTTTGTTCATTTGCTGAGGATTCCATACACAATGGATAGCGTACAAACAATAAAATTTAACAATGAACATTTCCATAAAATAAATCTTACAATGATGTAAACATACAATAAAAATCGTACACGTCCATTATCGGGTTACGTACGTGGAGTTGAATTCTCTTACTATTTCTTGACTTAACTTGAGTTACAGTCTTAAGAGCCAAGTTACAGTTATTACCTACAGATGTACCAACCAAACAGCTAAGGCCCAGTAATTTTGAGATAATTATGACTTATGTTACGGGTGGACAGACATCGAGTAGGTACCTAGTCGGCTAAAATTAAAAGTCCGTTTCTATGTATGTATATTATTTGCTTATAACTTGAGAACTACTGAACTGATTTAGATACGGTTGCCTTGGGAGTTTAACGTATCAGCACTATTACTAACGAGAGCTACATTTTAGTAAAAATTGTTGGTGTAAAAGAGGCTGAGAGCCCAAAGAGGGAGGAACAAACGCGGATTGCGCGGATAAATAAATAAATAAATAAATAAAGAGTTATTGTTTAGAGGTCAAGGGCATTGACGATTATTCCAACTTTAAACGTAAACGCCTGTTAAAACATCTTAGCAAAACAACGCACAGTGCAACGACAGAAAAACACTGCTCAATTTTTGTGCGAGATTTAAATTCGTCCGCGTGACGTTGATATAATCCCCTTTCCAAAATCAAGACCGCCCTTGTCCGGAGACTTTATTTTCCAGATGGTATTACGTCATTGTTTGTTCTGTTGTTGCGCTATGCGTTGTTTTGCTAAGATGAGAGAACTCGTTGGTTTAATGGTGAGATAAGATAACTAAAAAAAAAAAACAATGTCCCTGAAAAATTAAAATAGGGGGAAAGGAGGAACACAAAAAAAAACTCGTTGGACCTGCAAAAGGCGACGGAGTCAACAAAAATTTGTTCCAAAACCGTATAAATAAATTCTGAAGTGGATACAGCTTTGTTCGCATCTCATAGGGGACATGTTCAGAACTTATATGTAACTTGTAATTTACGGCTGAGTCTGACATAACGCGCTGCTTTTATTGAGTACTAGCTACGCCCGCGGCTTCGCTTGCATTTATTTCGTTTACATTTTTCCGGGATAAAAAGTAGCCTATGTCACTCTCCGTCCCATAAACTATCTTTACCGATCCGTGTTTCTCCGTTGCTGCGTGAAAGAAGGACAAACAAACAAACCAATAACCAACAAACCGACCGACACACATGCATTTATAATAGGGGTACGGATTCCAGCATGACAGGAAAGTCAAATCAAGTATATTGCCAGTTCTTATTGCGGATAGCCGTTTATACTCTACCCTCCCCCTTTTTACATTCCCCTTACTTCGTAGGGCTAGGGATACATCACCTCTTCACAAACGCACATCTCACACATACACACACACCCTCACACACCCTCACACTTTAAAATAAACTGAGTATAACATCATTTGTGTTTAAATAAAATTAATCTCAATTCCTTTTATTGTTAAAATGTATTCGTATATAGCTTAAATTATAATCTTAAGATAAAGTAAAATTAATTTCTTTAAGTCTTACGTTTTTGAGAAAGAGCTTAGTTTTCCACATTACAAGGAAACTTTCAGTGGAAATTAGAGTTTTAATATTTATTGTAACCTAAAATCTTAAATAAATTTGTCTTAAATAAAGAAATTATTCTATTCTATTCTATTCTAATTATTCTACTCTATTTTATACTTACACAAACACATACTCTCTCATACATACTCATCTTACATTAACTCCACACAACACAAACACCTTGTCGAACTAATGAGCAAATTCAACTAAATAAGATTACTTTGGGTAGTTAAGTTGCTTTATTGTTTTTAAATGTTTAAACATACGAGTAGTCTAAATTCGGAGTAACGAATTTTGATTATTATTTTCTACAGAAAATTTTTTATTGGCCTTAGTTTAAGTTTTGAAATATCGTTTAGTGTGAATTGAATAAACTAAATAAATAAATAAATAGGGATTTTGTTTTTTTGTAAACTGAACTTTTCGTTATTTATTGATTTTCAAGATTGTGGTTGCGATCCCCCGCTGCCCCTTTCCGCGCCTCTCCGAAGGCGAACGAATAGGCATTATATAAATCAGTGTAGGTTCCGTTGCGAAAAGTCTCAACTCGGAATAATAGCCATTAGTAGAATTGAGAGCGTGAATAAATCAGCATCGTCTTGTGGCGTGGCGGCTGGGTTGCGTTTACGATAACGTGCGAATGTATTACCAAGGGTTGCTGGCAGTGGCGGATTCAGGGGGCGGAGGGGGGCTGGAGCCTCCCCTCAAAATATACATTCATAAATGTACTTACCTAAATACGCGTATTTTAATAGTACAGGCATTGATAGACATGGCATTTACTACTCTAACACGGTTATGACCAGTGTTGCCAACAGTTATACTAGCTTTCCACCAGATTCGACTTCTAAAACCACTAATAAAAAACGGCCTTACTCTCATAATCGCTTAATTTTCCATTAAACAAATTTTTTGTAGCTACAAAAGTAGAAGTAGTATTTACGTTTACCTTTTTATTTTGACGCCTTAAAATCGTACCATAAAATTTTCATTTCGGTACTTTGCCAGTAGTACTTTCAATAACTTGAAGCAAATATTGTAATATGTGCCAATAATCCCGAACTTTTTGCGTAGGTATGGTTTCAGCATAATTACGCATGAATGAACTCATGAAAATAATACGATACACTAAGCAGTCCGAGACCAAGTTTACTCAGCATTTTATCGCATTTTCAGTAATTGAAACTGAATTCAAATAAACCCCTAGAAAAATCCACCAGGCACTAAAAGCAATTTTTCGCCACTGAAAGGGTCGTTGAAACCACCAGTTTTAGTGGAAAATCCACTAAGTTGGCAACACTGGATGACCTACAATCTTGTTACAACTACAGGAACGAGCTGGTGACTGTAATACAGTTTAAACTAAAACAGTTGCCAACGCAACATTTTATTGTCTCTAATATTAGACAATTTGCAAACCAGTGTATCTCTGCTACTGTATTGTTAGAAAACTTTGAGTCTAAGATATTTGTACACTGACTTTGTCAATTGGTGACCAATAAATACATTTTATTATTTTTCCTGAAAAAGATCGATGAAACCTACCCTCGGCACCCCCAAAATATTTTTCTGGACCTGCGTTGCTGGTTATACGAGTTCCCTCCTGCTTCACTGTTTTTTAATAAAATATAAGTACATATATCCTTTGATTAATAATCAAAGCATATATCCGTACCCCTGTTATAAATGCGAAAGTGTGTTTGTTGGTTTGTCCTTCTTTCAACAACAGACAAACAGCTCGACGTGATTTTTTGTGTAGAGATAGTTTATGGACCGGAGATTGACATAGGCTACTTTTTATCCCGGAAAAATACTAAATCAGCGCGGGCGAAGCCGCGGGCAAAAGCTAGTTGTGTATACATTGATCGGAGTTTCATGTAAATATGAGTACTATTAAGTAAATCTATATATTAATGCAGGGTTATGTAATCCTAGAATTATTTACACTAACATATCTACCAATATTCTCAACCAACCTAGTAGTTTTCAAGTTGTCTACTAATATGTAAACTTTGAACAGACGGACAGAGGATAGAATTTAAATGTTTTCTGTATTTGGACGAAACCCTAAAATTTATTTAAAACAGTGCAACCAAAGGTAGCGTGGGATAAAATACAAGATTTAAACCCCACTTACCCGAAAGAAATTTCGTTGTTATTCAGTGCGTAGCAGTTAGCTGACTACAGTGGCTACGACACCGCAGCGTAGCGGAATCCTGCCAACAGCAGTATCAATCAGTCAGTGTACAATTGAAGACAACAACCGATGTCCGATTTTTTCGATTTTTTTTTGCTCTATGGATTCTCTATTGTACATATCTGGTTATATTACAATCAGCAAAAACAACCAAAGTACATTCAAAATGTAGCTACAAAAACGGAGTGTTTCCGGAAAAACCACCAACGTCAGTAACGTTTCTATGAAGAATAGCCAATAATTTAACAAACATTTTTTAACTTTGTATTTACAAAATTAAGTATTTTCATATATCCAAGTTTAATAACAAAACATAAATAGGGATTCTTCCATGTAACTAATTTTATAAGGTTTTATTTACCTATGCCCAACAGTGGGTAGATGTGGGCTGATTGATTTTGACATGGTTGTTTTTCTAAAACGCTCTTCTATTTTAAACTGTGGCAGTAGGCCTCATCTGATGCAGCACGGTTGTGCAAGTGCAAAACGTAAAAGTACAACTAAATACATAATTTATTTATTTATTTTCTTTATTAGGATTTCTAGTAGTTAGTAAGCCTTAAATACAAACACAAATCAAACTTAATTAAATGCTTAACTTCTAACTTATTAAAGAAATCACAGCATGCAAATGATTAATTTATCTCGCCTTATAAACTAAATGTTAACAAAATACATATTAATTTACATTAGAAATAATGATAATTTTACAATTTTGTTTAATTTTAAGTTAATCTAAATTATTTAAACTAGAAAATATAAAAAAAAAAGTTATTTTAGTATTTATTTAATAGATAAACATAGTTTACAAAAGAATATTTTTAACTTTTTAACTTGCAAACCTTATTATAATAAAATATTTCTCTTCGCTTTGCATACTGAAAGTATTGATATAAATAACCTACGCTACATAAATACGTTTGTTTTTGAAGTGGATACTTCTATGTTCGCTTAGGGGGACCTGTTTAGAATTTGTGCGTCACTTCCGTAATCGACTTCACAAAATAATTCCGCAGATCAAGGCATTTTCGTATTTAGTGCTTCAAATTATTATTCAAATGCTAGTAAATTTGTTTTAGTGCATGAAAAAGAGACAGACTGAAAATCAGCGTTGTGCTGCTGTTCTACAACACACAACAGATGCTGAGTCTGCCCCTTTTCATCACATTTTAACTTATTCAATATGCATTCATCTTTTTATTCAAAGATATTTTCTTTAATTTTATATGTATTGTTTTTTTATATTTGTTGAATAATTTGATATTTATATTGTGTGTGTAGTTATTATGGTGATAAATAAATATTTTTTCAATTTCAATTTAAATTTCATTATAAGAGTACTTTGATAGGGGAGTTCTTTAGTGAAATACATTTTGAGAACGCTTATTGACTTGATTTTACTTATTCGACTGACGATGACCACAAGTTGGTCAAAATATATTTCGAAACTGATTTATACTTAATACTATTTAAAATAATTTGATTTCTTATAATAGATACTTAATTAAATTTTGTATGCAAGACAGGTTTTACACTTTTTGACCCCCTTCAATCCCTATGTAATAAATAATAAGATTTGTTGATCCCCCTCCCCCTCAAATCAATACTACGTAGGGTAACATTTTAATTGTTGTACAGGAAATATTAATAAAACTTTAAACTTTCGCGATTTCCAAGCAGGTCCTAAACTAATCGTGTATAACATACTTTAACATGAAAAAATAATATATATACATACATACATACATACATATACCCTCGCCTGTCTCCCAGAGGGGTAGGCAGATACTACATATTTCCATTTGATACGATCCAGACACAGCTCTTTCGCCTTTTCCACATCCATCAATCTAGTTATACAAGCTCTTCTATTCCGGGTACTTGGCGATATGCGAAAAAAATACGGGTGTTTCTTTACTGTGTATTTCATGAAACACACGGAAAATTTTAATAAATTTCTGGTATATACATTTTGACTATATAATCTAGGGTTTTGAAATTAGAAAACATGTTTGGATAAATTTTCCTCAATGGAAATAATTGTTGAAATGAGGTCTTCTAACACACTTTTCCCCCTCGTTTGATAAATAGGAACCATATACGAAACTCAAACATATTTTATAAGGTGTATTTCAAAAATATCTAGAGATTTGATATTTGAAATTTTGCTAGCTATTTTAGTTTTTTTAATAAAAATATAAAACCAACTTATTTCCCTTTTGCCCTGAATCCGCCCCTCTCGCACTGCGCGATTTTTCGCTTGGAATGACAGTGACAAAAATAAAATTCGCATAGCCTCTTAACATGGTCCTTCTTCAGTGTGTCACCAATTTGGTCAGCATACGTTCTTCTAGAGCGGCCTGGTCGAGCTATACCTTCCACTTGCGCACCATAAATTTCTTTCGTCACTCTACTTTCATTCATCCTCTCTAAATGTCCAAACCACCGAAGCATTCCTTTATCTATTCTAGTCACTACATCTTCTTTCAGGCCGCAACGGTCCCGTATGTCGATATTTTTCACTCTATCATTCAATGTTAAACCACACATGCTCCGTAAGGAACGCATTTCCACTGCATTCACTTTACTTTGATGTTTATCTTGCCATACCCAACATTCACTACCATACATAAGTGTAGGAGTCAACACTCCATTATGAACCGCTAATGGTGCCGCCATAAATCGTGGTGGTAAATGCTTTAATGTCTAATACTTGTAGTTGATAATTTATATAACATTAATTTTTTTTCGAGATTTTTGGTACAGCTATAAACAACTTTATGACAGTACTAAGCAAAACTGGCGAAACTAGTACCTATTTTCCGAAATATTAGATCTTTACATTTGAAATTGCCGTTTTATATTGAGAATTTGAAGGAAACTCAATTTTCAGTACTAACATTTTTGCATTTTTTGTAGGAATGATAAATCCAAATTATGTAATTTCTTTTGTGTATGAATGAGATAATATTAGGTTAACAGCAACATTATTACGAATGTTATCATGGAAATGGATGGCATTTAGGACGAACTGTTTTTGAAGATTTAATTTTTATAATTAAACTGAAAATAAAAACACAATTTAATACGTAGATGTAAAACCTTGAAATCAACTTTCAAACAAAAAACAAATCATTGAAATAGCTATTGAATTACAGGAATTACGAACTCATGAATCTGTAAGAAAATTTCAGGATTTTTCATAGGTTATTATTTATTCGTTTAGAAACTTAGCATCATTATTAGATTCCCAGTCAACGTCGGATTCAGGGGGTGGGGGGTCATGGGGTCATGACCCCCCTGGGCCTAGCTCAACTTTTTTTTCTATACAGACACGCTAAATTTACCTAAAATTGCACAACATTTTATTATATATTTGGACTAATTCGGAGCCTGTGACCCCTCCATGGATCCGCCCTTGTGCCCAGTTTCCATATCTATAGGTAAGCCTAGACGACAAAACTTGAAGAACCATCTCATTTCATCATTATCAATGAGGGTTCGAAGGAGATCGTGAAATACAAATTTTAATCTTATTACCATAACAAAAGGGGGAGAACGTGGAATTTTCCTGTATAGTACATTTCCATGTTGTCTTTATTTACTTATGTCCTTGGTGAGTCCTTTTCAAACGGAAATAGAGTTCCTTAAATAAAATCCGAAGAGTCTTGTATTATTATCCGCTCGCTGGCTGCGTCTCTCTCAGACACTGACCTGACGGAGGGTTCCGTCGTCTGCACCCTGCATGAGACTGGCTCATTATTTTGTATTGCATGGATAGATACATTGATATTATGATATTTCTTTTATTCGTGATTACTAGGCCCAATTTAAGGTTCATTTCATTTCAGTTGATTTTTAAACAAGCTCAAATTCTTATAAAAGGTCGTTTTCGTCGTCGCAATTAGTTTTTTCTTTACATACGTTTTAAATTTGTACTTACCTATACTATATACCTATCAGACGCCCGAATTCGTACTGGAGACTTGATTAGTGATCAGGAACAATGTTTAACGATCCTTCAGATCAAATTAGTTTTTTTTTGTTTCGGCACTGTCTACCTATATACTAGGAATTGTATTTGAACTAGTCCAGTTCGTATAGGCACAAATCTTTTTTTATAAATTCGAAAAAAAACATAATTGAAACTTGCTTCTGATCACTAATGGAGTCTCCAGTATGAATTCGGGAGGTTAATTAAATTTCACCTTGTATATAGGATGACTTAAAAACAACTCCGATAATTTTTGGGTGTATTGATAGACATTTGTATATGATGTTTTAGATGAGGAAACAATTTAATTTAATATTAATATAATTTAAAATTTAATATCCAAATTCAAATTCAAATTCAAATAGTTTATTTTGCAAAGCAGGTATAGATATATACACTTTTTACACGTCAAATTTAATCTAATAAAGAAAATATATGTAATAGAATAATAAATGTACATGAACTAAATTAAAGGTTTATTTAATTTATGTAGCAATATATTTACGATTAAAATGATAGGTAAAATATATATTATACAAGGTAAAATCCAATCAGCCGCCCGAACCCATACCGGAGACCCGGCCAGGGACCAGGAACAAGGTTCAGTGATCACCAACCGAGCCCCCAGCACGAATCCAGGCGGCCGACCAAATCCCATCCTATATACTACATACTAATAGGTTACATATATAAATACATGCCTACCTCCGCCCATTCGATTAGTCTTGCTAAGAAGAAGGGCAAGAAACTTAGCAAGATCATGTCTTTTTTTCAACATAAAACTTATACTATACAATATATGACTTATATCTACTTTAACCAAGGGATAAGAAAATACAAGACAGTAGGAATTCAGGTTAATGAAAAAAAGAAAAACATATATATCTTTGTCTACCTGTCTCATATAGTCCTTTTCCTTTTACAGTCTATAATCAATTAATGTTTACACCTTAGAGGAATCATAAGTTAAGAAATTATACTATTTAATTAAATTATAACTTACTACGAGTATCATTATCACTGTAACACCATGCTTCACCATCATCCAAATATTCATTTATTTTATAATATGCCTTTTTCAATAGGCCCTGCTTAATATACAGTTTAAACTTATTCTCTGACAAAGTAAGGACCTCCTTTGGAAGTTTATTGTAAAATCTTATACCATGTCCTACAAAAGAGGTACTCACCTTAGCGAGTCTGATTTTTGGAAAAGCCAGTTTATGCTTATTTCTGGTCTCCTTACAATGTTGCTTACCAAGCCTTGGGAAAGACTCAACATTTTTTCTGACATATCTAAGGACTTGGTAAATATATTCACAAGGAACCGTTAATATATTAATTTCTTTGAACTTTTGTCTTAATGAATCCCGGTGCTTCATATTATAAATAGCCCGAATTGCTCTCTTCTGCAAAACAAAGACTGCGTCTGTATCCGCGGCTCTACCCCATAACAGCATGCCGTATGACATAATGCTGTGAAAGTAACTAAAATAGACTAGTCTAGCAGTATCTACATCAGTAATTTGTCTTATGCGTCTAACAGCGTATGCGGCCGAACTAAGTCTACCACATAGGGCTTCTATGTGGGGACCCCACTGAAGACGAGAGTCTACCGTAATGCCTAAAAACTTTGTTTCGTTAACTAACTCCAGCTTGGACCCCTGCAAAAGCAAATTACCATCCACTTGAATTACATTTGGTAACGTAAATTTTATACACTTTGTCTTTTTTGCGTTTAAAACTAAATTATTTACAGTAAACCAATCAAGCACCAGTGATAAAGTTGTATTCGCGCCGTCCAGGATATCTTTACGTCTATTAACTTTAAAAATAAGTGACGTGTCGTCTGCGAATAATACTATCTTCGTTAAGTCTTTAACTAAATATGGAAGGTCATTTATGTAAATTAAAAACAGCAAGGGCCCTAATATGGAACCCTGCGGGACACCCATTTTAACTAATGCTCCACTTGATTTTACCCCGTTAATGTCTACCTTTTGAATACGATCACTAAGATATGACTTCAATAACGCCAAAGATTTGCCCCTCACTCCGTAGTGATCCAATTTACATAAGAGTGTTTCATGATTAACGCAATCAAAGGCTTTCGAGAGGTCACAAAATACACCAAATGCATCTTGCTTTTCTTCCCAAGCATCAAAAATGTGCTTAACTAAAGCAACTCCTGCATCTGTGGTTGACATCCCTCTAGTGAATCCATATTGTTCACAGTGAAGTAACTTATTTAAATTAAAATGAAATAACAATTGATTAAAAACTATTTTTTCAAAAACCTTACTCAATACCGGTAAAACTGACACAGGTCTATAGTTTGAAGGGTCCCCGTGGTCGCCTGATTTAAAAAGGGGGATCAATTTACTAAACTTCATTAAGTCAGGAAAGATACCATCATCTACACATTTATTAAAAATTAATGCCAAATAAGGAGCTATTAAATCAATAACAGAAATAATCCTGATTATGAATTCAAAAATAGTGCATAATAACGTTTTTTTTTACGAACGTCTTTTATCCTTTTAAATAAAAGGACAGTTTTCTTAACAAAATAATGCTTACTGCAATAAGGCAATTGCAACATCAAAAGTAGTTTTATAAGTAACTAGATTGTTTATCTGAACTTATAATATTTAATTATAAATAACAACGTGATTCTGCGCTGTTATTGGCCCAATTTATTATAAAACCGCTAGAGACCCAATCAACAACAGGGACGTATAAGTCCCGACATCCGTGGTCCCGACCCTTCCTTTATCCTGATTGGTCTACAAGCCGCATTACCGGAACGACGCACCCGAGGTTCATGAACGAATGTCTTCTTTTCATTTTTCATTAAATTGTTAGTTAAAAATATTATAAATAAAGACGATATTTTTGATGGTCGTAGATAAAGTATTGTGTGATAAAGTATTACAAAACGAACAAAGTGATGATATGTTACAGTTGCACAAAATACTATATACTATATAAAAATACTATATAATTTATACATAAGGTAATTACAAAATCAAAAACGGTTTTATAAGTACCTACATTGTTTGTCCGATGTTATAATAAAGATTATAACATCGCAATTCTGTATTGTGATTGGCTCAATTTATTATAACAACACTAAGATAGATCAATCAGTGACTAATACTTCTTCTTTTGCTATGGGGCTAGGCTAGGGCAAAGATCTCTGCCATGTAGGCTAGAACGCTGCCTAGTAACACCTTCAAAAAGAGGTAGGCCGTAAATTACTTACAATTAGACTCAACAGCTAAGACCCTTGATTATAGGAGCAAAAAAAAAGTCCCGCATTTGCCTTTTCTCATTTTTCGTGAAATTGATGAATGGTCGTATATAAAGCATATGTGTCGATTTATGAGAAAAATGTAATCAATAGGGGATAGAGAAATTTTATTCAAAGACTCCGCAGCCTAATCTATGGACCATTTAACAATCATAAATACACTAATTTAGTTGCAAAAAAGCAGCACCAACCTTCTCTTTAACGTATTTTATATGAAAAAGTATATTTTCTTTGTAATTTGTAGAACTAAAATAAATGGTCCGAAATTTATTGCTGCTTTTTAGGGTCCGTAGTACCTAAAAGGTACAAAAAGAACCTTATGGTGAGACTCCGTTGTCCGTCCGTCCGTATGTCACAGCCTCAAAACTTTAGCACCGTTAAAGAAATACATGAAATTTAGCACAAAAATAGCATTAATTTGCCCACATATTAAGGTGTAAAAAAAAATATGAAAAATTTGAAATTGTTCAAAATATTTCCAAAACAAAAGTGAGAAAAATAAAAAATATTAGCCTAAAATACAATATGGGTATCAAATTGTAGGTATTAAAAAGTTGATTGTAAAATTATATACTTTTACTATACTTACTGGCACTGGTTTCGAGAAATCTTTAAAAAACCACAAAAATATGTATGTCCCCCCCCTTATCTCCAAAACTGGTAGACCAAAAAATATGAAAAAAATCATGGTAATATGTGTTTACGTTAGGATTACAGGAAAAATAAAGCGGTCGAAAATTCACGAAAAAAAATGACAAAATTTAATTTATCATTTACAATACGGAACCCTAGGTACGCAAGTCTGACTCGCACTTGGCCGGTTTTTTTTATTAAGGGGGTCCTTAAAATTGTTCTTGATTTCCTAAGGGGTCCGTGGACAAAAAAAAGGTTAAGAAACGCTGTTATAGTATATATCTATAAAATGGTGTGGACAAAGTCGGCTCGACCATATATGTAAGGGTAGGGACTAATATCGGACTAGCTCTCCCTTACAGAAGGTACTCGTGATCCGAACGCGACGACGGACCGATACCACGAGTCCAGGGTGCCTTGGCAGGATAATAGTGGACATGAATTGTTAATTGTTGTTGTGTTAGTAATATTTAATTATGTTATAAAATGTTATGTTATAAATTATGTTGATGTTCACGAGTGGCACGACCAACTGACATTTTTTCGCTGGCAGTATTGATTGTATTTCGTTTGTCATCCGGAAAGCACTATAACTTGTCCTCAATACTTGCGGGCGCCGTGTAAACTTGACTTAAGTAAACTATGTCAATCAATAGGAAATAATTATTAAGAAATGTTAAGATAATCTAAATGTGTGGACAAAGTCCGTACTGTGCCTGTACTTGCCTGTTCAGTATATCCATCTGTGCCGGTCCAAGAACCAAGTCGACCACATAATCTGATTGGGCGTGTGCACAAGCTCATGTCTCAGGGGTAAGGGTGGTTTTAACCAATAAGAGATGACTAACGAACATTGAATCTGTAGTTGCGCTCTTACAGTATGGACTTTCATAGTAATTTTTCATGAAATTATTATTAGTAACGACTTTAACACTCACGTATTATTATTATAGTTGACTATATGCCAGTGTCCGTTTGACGATGGTCAACGCCGCGTCGCGTCGTCCTAAGAACGACACTCGACTTGAAAATACTGAAATTGTATTACATTCATTACATTCCGAGGGTAAGAAAACCCATTTTTACTCGTTGCGAACGACACTTTTTCTACTACCTGATTTGTGTATTTAAATAACAAAACGAGTACATAATATATAAGAAGAAATTTATTGCAGGAAATATTAAAAATAACAATTATTAAAAGTGCAATTTACAAAAGAAAACTTTGCGTTGCAAGTCCAGCTTTATTGTCTATTTCAGGTGGAGTCCATATAATTTCATTATCAGAATTACTTTCTGATAAATTAGCCATTTTTCCTTTCAAATTTAATGTATTTTATAACTTTGCAAAGCGCGGCGCGGTTTTCACCTTTTTTTTCAGGCTTCGGCCGGCGGCTTTTAATTGTGGCCAGTATCATTTTGCGAAAAAAGAGTGTCAGACGCGAAAATTATGTCGTAAATCGGAACGCAGGGAATTTCGATTGTAAAGACAAACTAAGGACGTCAAAAAGAACCTAATTTGGCATGAAATGGGGACAAACGTCAAAAAGAACCTAACTTTGCAATAAATGAAATTTCAATACATTATTTCAAACTGACCTGATAGTCATTCCGCAACGGGGCCCGGAAAGTTCGATTTTCAAAACTAATTTCGAGTATTAAATGGAACTTTTTCATAAAGGTAGTAGAAAAAATATTTTAAATTTGAATTGGTATAATTGAAGAGTATTGATGAAAACCTAGTCGTAATTTGAATTTCAAGCAACGATCATTTAGAAAGTAGTTCATTGGAAAAGTAACTACGAAGAGTATAATTCACACGAAAGTATCAAGTTGTTTTACCTACAGTACAACATCGTTCTCGATGCGAGCGAGACACGCAAGATATCAGATACCGATAGCAGTTACATGCTATTATTGTTTACCATTTTTTATTTCCCCGGTTTATTTTCTTAGAGTTCTGTCAATACACGGAAAGCCTTATTGCCAAGTCAACCCTAGTCATGCGATTATTCATAGTATAACTCAAAAAGTCTGGCAGGTATATACAATACGCTACATACAATGTACAATGTAAATAGTTCTCACTATCGGGGATCTTGTTACAGGCAGCGTAGCTTATAAGCAGAAAACCTTATATCATAGACCAAGTATTACTACGTATAGACCGACAACTCCCATACATCAAGGCGTAGTAAATTTTTTACGCGCCCTTACAACACTAGGTGACGCAAAGTGTTGCAAATAAGCATAATTTGTTTAATTGGCTGCAAGTAAACTCTCATGGTTACGAAGAAAATATGTGGCTGTAATAGCTTTGCTTAGAAAAACTAGATAGCGCTAAGTTGGCAACACTAACAGTGAATATTTCAGCGCCATCCATTATCGAAGTGGGAATTATTTTCATGTTACGTGGCTGTGCCACTACTGTCACCAATCGGTCTTTTTTAGCATCGTGTTCGTTAGAGGATTTAGTAACGCCATCTAGATTTTGTTAGAATTTTACACCTTTTTTGTGGCTACAAACTGATGTATGGGAACTGCAAGTATATACGTAGCAATACATACTATGCTTATATTAGCTACTGCAGCGGCGACGACGGCGCGGCGCGGCGTGTAGCAAAATCGAGAGATGTGAAGTTTGGGAATGGCCTGGTTTAAATTCCCTGTAATGCTGTAACTTGCAAAGTTTCCGGAAATTTTGAATATTCCTAAGAATGTTTCCAGTTACTGGGCATAATGTAACTACGTAACGTGTTCACACACTGCTCTTTCAAAATATATATCCCTGTATAGAAAGCATACATCAGGGTTTAATAAAGATGGATGACTCTCCCAGCCGCGCCCGTCTTGTTACCAGGTTTATGTTCTACAGATTTCCTGGGTTCAGCAGGTATTTTATTACCCAGTTGAGGTTGGAATAAGGAAACGAGGTTATTACACGGTAAATGTGAATATATGCACCAGTCATCATCACCAGAGGGGGGCTGTACGTCTATTCTGTATCTTTAGTTGCCAACTGGACTAGGTGCCTATCATCAAAAACATAGCTAAAAACGGAACTTGCCATTGCCATTATTGGGTATTGAACTATTTACGAACTGTGTCGTCACTTCAAGTGCGAACATATCCTTAAACAATCGGAATTCGATAGTATATCTATGTTTTTGGTGATAGACACCCAGTCCAGATGGCAACTAAAGATACATAATAGGCCCTCAGTATATGCATCAGAATTTCCGTTGACTCACTTTTCGATCATATTGCCATTGCATATGAGTGAAAAGCGGCTTGAGGATTTTTCTTCAATGGTGCTTTTGTAGGAAATTGCGTTTTTGGACTTTTCACCCTTTTTACGAGGCGACAAAAAGAGCTGCAGAACTTTCCGATAGTACATACTTACATGACTTTTTATCGCGTGTTTTACAAACAGAAATTAGTAATCCCAGACACGGTTAAGCTTTAAATCTAGGTCGTAACTTATTTTCGTAATAAATCCTGCTTTACACCGTATCAAAATATTGTGTTTTCTTTGTTTGGCTGTTACTAAAAAGAAATGGTTTTTACACACGCGCTCTTGCAATAAAACACCGCCCACGAATAACTTGCTCGTTTCGGTTTCCAACACATTAGAGTACACCATAGTTCATATTGCGTCCGTGTAAAGGTGAAAATCACTCAAATATGTATCCCATAGCATGTGACTGAGCGTACCAACATAACCCGTATCATGCTTCTTTTAATAAAAAAAAATATATATTTAGTGCAATATTAGTATAATTTACATTATATAATTGCGGTATAGAAAAGCAGATGAAAAGTAAATCAGGATGAGGAGCTAATCTGAACCGAAATTCAAGTGAGAGGTAACTCCTTGCGATGGATAAATTGATAAATTGCAAATTGAAAAATGGCAACATTTGAAAGTAGCAACGAAATTTGTAAGGATCAAGATAAGCATAAAAAATATTTTAGGCAAAAATGGAGATTAAATTTTATATTTCTTATGAGACTTTGTTTGTTATCAAGGAATTTTTAATTTAAAAAAAATTGTGCTTAAGTCGATTTTCCCTATTATGGAAGTAGAAGTATCAATTACGGCGGTAGTC
Organism: Ypsolopha sequella; assembly: GCA_934047225.1. Lineage (NCBI taxonomy): Eukaryota > Metazoa > Arthropoda > Insecta > Lepidoptera > Ypsolophidae > Ypsolopha > Ypsolopha sequella. The sequence goes on from OW203987.1 coordinate 22,109,024, forward strand.
GGCTCCTAAAACGGAGGGTGAGCTAGTTAAATGAACTGTGGTTCCGTACAATAAATCCTTACAAATTATAAATGTATTTGTTTGCAATGTTTTCAGGCTTTAACAATGATTTGATTTGATTTTCAGAAGTCTTTATTGAAAATAATTTACAGTAACCAATTTGCAACTAATAACTAGAAGTAAATGTAAGTTATAAGCAAATAAATATGACGCAGTATTTCTCCTTATACGGATGATATACCGCCGTATTAGGACTAACATTTAAAATTGTTATCGTATTACGGTGCTATTTTGTTTTTTGTTTTTAAGGTATACAATCAGTAACAAATAGAACCTGAATAATAATGTAATGAAATGAATGTAATGAATAATAATAAGTATAATGTGATAGAAAAAACCACAGAACATTTAAATGTTCTGAGGAAAAAACCCATAAATGACTCATTCACAAACTTCAACGGTATATTAATATAAAAAACTTAGATATTAAATTACATAAGTCACTTCGCGCTAATATAAAAAACCCTGCGACATCGCCGCCGTGATTGATTTTTGTAACCTGCCTCTGTGTTACATTTTCAAACGTTCGGTATGTGATTGATAAAGTAAGAGACTATGAATGAGTAAATAAAATGTTGGTGTACCTAAATTTACTCAAATGAGAACAAAACACGAAAATAAAAATACCTCTGTAATTGGAGTTGATTTGGATTACCGCCGTAATCGGAGTATTCACTAACTTCTTCAAAACGACTAGTGAACGTTTTCTTGGATGCCATGCTTTAGTGGTTATATTAGCTACTAGCTTTTGCCCGCGGCTTCGCCCGCGTTGATTAAGTTTTTGTATAGTCGTATCGAAACTGTAAATATTTTTAGTTTTAGTAGTTGACCTGACTTTGATTCAGAGTATTTAAAGTGTTTTTGGTTCTCATCATCTCTAATTTGATCCCTATGTAAAGTTTTTTTGGCGAGGCCGAAGAGCAAGACACGTTTCCGTCTTTTTTTATTTTTTTTTTTATTTAATCCTGTTTTTTAATTTTTCCAGGACCTTGTTTTTTTTTTTTATTATTATATTTATTTGCATCATAATCCTTTACATTGTTTATTATGTTACTTAATTTTTTATTGAATATTATATTACATCTTTTATATCTTTATCTTTAATTTTATCTTTAATAAAATTGATACTGTTATTATAATTAATCAATGAAATTTTTATTTTATTTTTATTTTTTAGCGTATATAAAAATATATATTTATTTTCTTTTCTGGGGCACTGCCCGCTGCTTTACGCCTTGTTAGTTAGTGCCACTGCTTTCATGACGTCGATGCAGTATTCGGCAAATTTCGGTCCTGAACTCTTACCCGCCAGGAGGGAGCTCCAGTTTGAGGTTTCAATGTTCATGTCGAACTCAAGTTCGAGCTGCAACCTCCTGGATCCGAACATTGGACATTCGTTCAGGATGTGTTCGATTGTCTGATCGACGTCTGGGGAGCAAGAGCAGCCTGGGTCGTCACGACATTTGAAGCGGTGAAGGTACAAAATGCTTCCAGTCGGAACTTCTTTGACAGCACCTCGATACCGTCTCGCCAGCATGTGAATGCACATCCGACTTTGCCCTCGACCTTGCTGCCATCAGTATAGATACTGACCGGAGCAGTTGGTTTGTCTCCCGGCGCGTTGTCATCGAGACGATCCAATACCGTGTAGCGAACCCTCTGCCGAAGGGCAGGATGGGGCAGTTGGTAAAATGGTGTTCTAGACTCCACCAGACGGTCCCTCGCCTCCAGCAGGGGCTTGCCACGCTTCACGGCATATAACTCGGCCGCCTCACGCACCCGCAGCTCGATCGGGAGCAGCCTTGCAATCGTTATCGCTGAATCGTAGGAGACGGTTCGGTATGCTTTAGCAATCTTTATAGCTATTAATCGTTGTTCCGACCTCAGACGCTTTATAATATATTTTTTGGACGTGCTATCAGCCCATACGTTCGCTGCGTAAAGAAGAATAGGCTCTACTGCCCCGATATACAGCTGCCTGACTATTTCGGAGTTAAGACCCCAAGAGGCCTTAGCGACCCGAGTCAGTCCCTTGCAAACGGTGGCAGCTTTATAGCAGACCATCTTGATGTGCTCCAGGAACGTCAAGTTCTTGTCGATCGTTAGCCCAAGTATTTTGACTTTGTCGACGGGTGGCAATAGGACATTTGCCATTGTGATATGGGGCGTTGGAATGTCTCTCTGTCCTGTAACAACCATTACAGCGGTTTTATGCGGAGAAAACCCAAGTTTGTGTTCAATACCCCAAGTGGCTATTGAGTCTAATACTGGACTAACGATACACTTTAGCTCCTCTAGCGTGTCGGCTGAAGCTACTATGACTACGTCATCGGCAAAAGCTTGGACGTGAAGTCCGCAGCCCTGGAGCAGTTCGAGGAGCGAGTCAATTACGACGTTCCACATCAACGGTCCACTTATACTTCCTTGAACGAAGCCCCGGGTTGTGGGTTTGGAGACAGTGACGCCAGCGTATGTAAGAGTGATAGACGTGTCAGATAAGTAGCTGTCTACCACGCTATACACATCCGCAGGACAGTTTTTAGCCTGCAGATGTGCCTTAATAAACGGCCATCAGGCGTGATCAAAGGCTCCCTCTATGCCTAGTGACACGAGAGCAACGATCTTATTACTTACGTTTCTCTCGTATTTCAGCAGGTAAACTAAATCATAGAGAGCATCCTCAGTTCCTCGCTGCGGCAAAAAGCCATACTGTCTGGCGTTTAGGTGACCTCGGGCTTCCAGGTGCCATAGGAGCTTGTTATTCCACAGCTTTTCGAAGACCTTTCCCATCACTGGAAGCAGGCCAATTGGTCGGTGGGCCCTTGGGTTTGCGTAGTCCTCTTTGTTAGGCTTAGGAAGAACACAAACTCGTGCCCGCTTCCAGTGTCTGGGAAAGAGTCCCACAGCCAGGCACCTATTAAAGACCGCGAGAAACAGCCTACAATTAGCCATTATTGTTTCGTCTTTGCCGAGGCCGAAGCCCGAGCCGTTTTGCAGATCAACACTACTTTTTGTTCTCTGAATTAATCCTCTGCTAATGTGTAACAGCTGTCTTTGATAACTGATTTAATCCCCTAGTATAGCATGTTTAGCGAGGCTGAAAGCCGAGCCGCATTTCCAGTTAACACTATCTTTTGTTTTCTAATTAATTTTAATCATCTGCTTAAGTATCATTGGAAGTCTTTGGCGAAGAAGAAGGCCGGGCTGCGTTTCCGAAAGACACCATTTTTTGTTCTCTGAATTAATCCTCTGCTAAAAGGTCTTTGGCGAGACCGAAAGCCATGCCGCGTTTCCAAACTAAAATTTTTTTTTGGTTACTGATTTGATATAAAGTAGCGTATGTCTTATTTCAGGTCTAGAACTACATTTAAAGCAGTTTCAGCCTATCAGTTAGGGAGGTACGGTGTGAAGATGTGTATTACTTTTCTATAGGAACTTGACACCCAATTGCCTCTGAACTGATTAATGGGATAAAAAGTGGTCTACTATGTCCTATTCCAGGTCTAGAACTACATTTTTGCAAAGTTGAGCCTAATCGGTTTAGTAGGTATGGCGTGAAGGAGTAACAGTACATCACTTTTCTGTAGGAACTTGACAACCCATTGCCATCCTATGGGAACTAATTTATCGGATATAAAGTAGCTTTTGTCCTATTCCAGGTTTAGAACAACATTTGTGCAATGTTTCAACTCAATCGGTTCATCAGTTACGGCGTGAAAGAGTAACAAACATACCAACTTTATACAACTTTAACAACTTTATATCCATCCCAACTTTCACATTTATAATATTATTTGGATGTACCTTACATGAGAAGAGTGCATCCGCAAGACGAAAGAACATGAACTCATCCCTTAAATTTTTATGGACATCAAAACACTCATTTTCTATTCCTTTTATTGGATTTAGAAAGTACTTACGAAAGTAAACACACTCCTAATACTTGTAATATTTGTGAGATACATACATTAGGTCACTTCTAATTATATAGCCAAAAATACATACTCAAGACTCGGTAAGTGGTCAGTGACCCTTTTTGAGAAAAAACACAATAAAAACAATAGTTTTCCTATACTAATTGACTGGGAGTTATTCTTAAATTAGTATAGGGCACAAATTTTATTTTGTGTTTTTCGCTAAAAGAGTCATTGCACCTTGGTCTTGACCACTTACCGAGTCTCCCGTTTATACGGACGGACAGACGGACAGCCTAAATAACAAATTTAGTCATTTTACTTTGAAATTGAAGGACTTTCCGAAGACAACTTCATCCCCCTTTTCACCCCTTCGGGGTTGGATTTATCACAAACGCTGAGACACGTATAAAGTAATTTTCAATTGTCAGTCTAAACACAAAATTTAAAGATCCTAACTTCGAAACAGACAAACTTTGTAATAAAGAACTTTAATTTTTTTTACCGTCATCTAGACCTCGCCGAGCCCTTTTCTTAGAGTACCATGAACATGGGTCTAGCATCAGCCGTTTGGGAGATATGGGCCTGTAAAGTTTTGACACCTTCGGCAGACAGATCTCGTCGAGAACTTTTCCTAGACACCCATCAACATGGGTCTAACTCCAGCCGTTTGGGCGATACAGGCCGTCAAAGTTTTGACATTAAAAAAAAACTTTTTTTGGCATCCCGTGGTCCAACCCCTAGGGATGCGCTACCTTCCGTTTAAAAGATATTTTGCTTGGATATAGATAGATATAGATAGATAGATAGATAGACAGATAGATAGATTGTGGATATATAGATCGATAGATATCTCAAAAGGAAAAAATGGAACCCTGATAGGATCACTTGTGTGGCTGTCTGTCTGTTCGTCGGTTACAGCCGATTTGCTCTGGCACACATACTTTCAAGAATTTTCATGTCCACTATATTAAATTGCAAAATCGATGCCATTTTCATAATAAACGTCCCAACAAATCATAAAAACGACACCCATATTGATATTTACACATTTCAACATTTAAACCCCATCGCACCCCAACAGAGGATGATGGTATTTCACGTCCACTACGTTGTATTTTAAAATCGTAGTCGTTTTCATGATCAGCGACCCGATAAACCATACAAACGATACCCATGTTGATTTTCAGAATTTGTTACCCCATTTCCCCCTTTTAGGGGTTGAATTTTGAAAAAACCTGAAACACGTATTTACTCATTTATTGATAAGGGTACTCCTGTGAAGTTTCGAATAAAATAGTTTAACTATTCTTGTTTCCCCATACAAACTTTGGACCCCCGTTTCACCCTCTTAGGGGGTGAATTTTGAAAAATCCTTTCTTAGTGCACCCCTAGATCTCTAAAGGAACCTACTTGCCAAATTTGGAATCTCTAGACCCAACGGTTTGGGCTGTGCGTTGATATGTCAGTCAGTCAGTCAGTCAGTCAGTCAGGTTCTTCTTTTATATATTTAGAAGAAGAAGATATTTAGAAGAAGATTAGAGGAGTGGAACTACGAAAGAAGAATTACTTCAAGACTTCCTTTATTAAATGAAAACTAAAGTTTTAAAGCTTCACCTACAGGCTCTATCCACACACAGCTTCTACCCAAGCAATTCGTCTAGCCAGTCTTAATGACTACTATCCGTGATAGCTAAGAAGGACCCAGAGCGAGGGGGAGGAGGGGGGCGGACACAGGAGCATATACATATGTACCATACCCTTCCGGGTGGCATACTACAAATCGGTGAAGTGCAAGTCAGACCCGCGCACCGATTGTTCCGTATTTCGTCAATTTTGGATAAAGGCAGGAAAATGGTATTTTAAAGAGATTTTAATTAGATGTAAATAGTTTTTAATTAAAATTTTTTTACCTATGCATTATATTTTTCTCTTACTTCATTGTGACTGATGCCGGGCCCGAATGGCCCGAAATATATCTCACTAAAATTTTATTTTACGTTGTTTCATGTTATTTTTATCATTTATAAAGACAAAAAAGTCAGTATTTAATATTTATTTAAATTAAATTAATAACATGTGAAAAGCATTATTTTCTCTATTTTGCGCTACACGGCGACACAGCGATCGTCGTAACAGCCACTTTGCAATGCACTCTGACATGAACGTTATTTCCATTTCGTTATTGTCGATATTTATGCAGACATATTCAGACAGACAATTCGGTCTAGGCGGCTTCGTTCGAACCAGCCCGCCAGTTGATGTGGCTTCCTCATTACTCTGGCTGTGATAAATCTACACACAGAGTCTAGGTTTACGGCGATGTTACGTCTTTTAAACGATACAAAATGGAATAAGCATCTACTTCATTTTAGTTTCAAATATTGTTCTATGCTCGGACGAGTCAATATATTTCCGATTCGCTTAGATTAAATTGTGTTGAAGTGTGTTTATTCGAAAACCATTTCGAGATTTTAGTTTAATTAGCCGTATTTTAGAACTTGTGGTCTAAAAAACCTCATGAATATTTTTACGAAAAAGCTGCAACTTCCATTAGCCTTCGTGTGACGTCACTTGAGAAAAGGGCTGGTTCGAAATGTGTCCTTTGCTATCAAGATAAATTTATAATAATGCTTCCGACTGATTTGATCGATGGATGTCAGATGAGTAGACAGAGATAGACCCCTTTTTAGGGTTCCATAGTACCTAAAAGGTACAAAAGGAACCTTTATGTTGAGCCTCCGTGGTCCGTCCGTCCATCCGTCCGTCCGATCGTATGTCACAGTCTCATAACTTTAGCACTGTAAAAGGTAGAGACATGAAATTTGGCACAAAAATAGAATTAAATTGCCCGCATATCACGGTGTAAAAAAATTATGAAAAATTTTGAAATTTTAAATGTAAGAAAAATTAAAAATATTATCTTAAAAATACAATATGGCTATCAAATTGTAGATGTTAAAAAGCTAATTGTAAAAATATTATATTGTACTATATTTACTGGCACTGGTTTCGAGAAATCTTAAAAAAAAACACAAAAAATATGTATGTCCCCCCTTATCTCCGAAACTGGTAGACCGAAAATATGAAAAAATAAATCGATTATAAAAAAAATATTTTATAAAATATAACATGGAGATAAAATTGTGGGTATTAAGAAGTTGATTATAAAATATATAGTTTATATATTTAATTAAATGTATATTTAATTGCATCTATTTTGAGATATCCTTGAAAAACCACAAAAAATGTATGTCTCCCCTTTATCTCCAAAACTGATGGACCGAAAAATATGAAAAAATTATGGTAATATGTGTTTACGTAAGATTAGAGAAAAAATAAAGCGGTTGAGAAATTCACGAAAAAAATAGACGAAATTAAATTAATCATCCACAATACGGAACCCTAGGTACGCGAGTCTGACTCGCACTTGGCCGGTTTTTTATTTTATAAGCAATCACATATTAAAATCAGTATAATGCCTAAAATTCCCAAGTGACGTCATATGCGGAAATTCTTTAAAAAATTATATTCACTGAAAAAAAAAATCTTTTACAAAATAAGTTATGAGAATTGCATCTATCTATTAGAACAAGCCAGGATTTAAAGAGTTTTATACTTAACTACCTAGGTAGAAATAGTCCCGATAAAAGCTTTCGTCACTCGACATTTTGCACACATTTTGCTAGCATTCTAATGTAATATTTGAAATGTAAATATCAGCACAGAGCGTTTTGCAGCTTTCGCGCATTTTTATTAAAAAAAAAATCGTTCTGCTTTTGGTGGTTTGATCGATATTCGAATAAGTTCTTTTTGACTTGAATTTTTCCAAAATAATTTTGCTTGTGTTCCTAACATTTAAGGACTATTTTACAATTTAAAAAGGTTATCTGGAAGAGATCGCTTTTAAGGATAAGACCGCTAATTGTACCTTACTACTCATTATATAATTGTTTCTGTTTTTTTATGGTGTGCAGCAAAGAATATTTTATTGTATAGTTTTGACAGCACTAAAATTAAAGCCTTCAGAATCTGCTTTATTGCCAAGTAAATAATTAATAACCCAAAAAATAATTTAAAAATACACTGTTTGCGGTTGGATTTTGCAATTATCCCAAAAATGAAAATAGATTCTTTCATATATATGCAATATATTGTAGTAGATAAATCATCCATCAATCTATCCATCAGCCTGTTTCGTCCACTGCTGGACATAGGCCTTTCCAAGATTTCGGTACTCATCGAATCGCCCATACTCACCCACGCTGGGCAGGCGTGTTGATGAGCGCGGTGTCGAAACCCTCGCACCAGTACGCCGCTGTCCGTCATCAATCTGTTTTATGTAAATGGTAATTGATGATGGATATACCGGTATCAATCAGTTCCAGGCATGGTGAGCCACCTAGTTGTGCCTGTTTGAGAGCTGTCCTCTTACTGTCCCCCGAATGACTTCAAGGGGGTTAGCAGCTAAGATGTTGGTACCTCCACAGTCGAGCCTGGCATCAGCTCTACCACCTACTACTTATTATTTTTATGTAAATGTCTATACTGACATATATTTTCAATTTTATCTAAGTTTTCTACCATAGCTTTTGTTACTTGAATCATTATTTTTTGATTGCACAAAATAAAACTAAAAATAAATACTTATCAAAATAGTGAACTTGGTGCATAGCTAGAATTATTAAAACAAGAATATAAGTTTAAAAACAGAGCAGACAATCGAGGTTTTTAATAGTATCACAGGTGTGTTTCAATATCTGGTTATGTGCAGTTTCATACAGGACTTTATCTAAACTCATGTTATATAAACTCACTTATCTCATATGTATTTAATTCATAAACTCATGTATATAAAATCATTTACTCATGTTAGATAGTAAATGATTTTTATTTTTACCTTCGAGTATTTTTCCAATCCATAAAATCTTAGTAACATTTGTAGTAAGTTTCCTTGATGTTGCTGGTAAAAGATTGTTCGTTATATTCGTTGCTATTTCCAGAATGTCAGGTCGAGTTAAATTCTTCCCAGTAGTTATCACTGCTGTCAGACATTTTTGTTCAGAATAAAACTTTTGACAGACAAAAACACAGTACTTTCTTTGCCTTGCCAATTCGGCTCTGGGGCGGTAAAAAGTGAAAAACCTGACCTTTTCCGGCTTGTTTGGATGTCTTCGTATTTGGCCGGACCAGAGCGGTTCCAATGTCTAACCCGGAAAGATTCAAATAATGAGGTGTTTTCTGTTAGGTTGACGCCGATGATAATTATACCAATACTTTGACTATTTAATAAGCATCTTTCGGGTTGTAATAAATCCGAATAAAATGATTTGGCTGTCGAGCGGTTGGGCGGACAACACATCCCTAGGATGCCTCGTTTAGAGGCGAAACACGTGTCGATAAGTTTTCTTGCTATTTTTTGCTAGTACTGCTTGCTTTGTTTGTGCGTGTTTTATGCGGGAGGGCGGGCGGTGCTTGAGTCTGCATTTTAATTAGCATGGTAAGAGTGTTTAGCGGAATATTGCAAATTATTAATATATCCACAAATTCATGATGGACTTCTGCAAAGTAACGCCTTTTTCAATAAATTGTAATAATACCTTTGAAATTTCGACTGTAAGCTGCAAATCTTCGATTTTGTGTACTAGATGTACTTTCGCAAAAATCACAAAGCTTTGGGAAGGCTTTAGGCATAATTAAGTGCTTCCCTTGTTTAAATACAATTCCACTTCAAAGTGTTGTTGGACCAAACCCTAATTTGATCGACATAATTCCACTGTGTGAAGCCCGCATTTCCGGATTTGATTCAACTTGCTTGATTGAAACTGGCCCGCTAATAAAATGATCGAGTTTGGAAGATTGTGATGGGAATTTGTTTGAAAGATAAACATATTATTCGTAAAATCACTTCGTTTTACTTACGTAGACTAACTATTTAGATATTCTTATTGCACAAAAAAAAGTGGCGGTAGTTCAGCCCCCCTATTCTGTATCTTTAGTTGCCAACTGCACGAGGTGCCTATCATCAAAAACATAGCTAAAAACTGAAATTTCAAAATTGCCTTTAGTGGGTATTGAACTATTAACAATCTGTGTCGTCACTTCAAGTGCGAAAATATCCTTAGGACATCGGAATTCGATAGTATATCTATGTTTTTGATGATAGACACCCAGTCCAGAAGGCAACTAGAGATACACAATAGGCCCGCAGGAGTAAGACGCTGGCCTCTCAATCTTGAGATCCAGGTTCGATCCCCGGTCGGGCATGCAGTCATGCAATAATGAGTTTTTCGGAATTCATGTGAGTAATTGTTTTTCCTTACCACTTGCTGAACGGTGAAGGAAAACATCGTAAGGAAACCTGAAGCGTGTATTTGTGCCTGAAGTACGACGATAGGGCTCACCAACCATTACGTTGGGACGTAATAATCGTCAGTGAAACGCAGGTGTACCGAGTGTGGACTGTGACTTGCATTTCACAGTTCACACTCGGAACACCTCTGAAACTCCCTCGGGGATTCATGTCATGACGATATATTTATTTATTGCACTTATAATGAAAGGTTTGCAATGGGTTTGCAGCTGTTTGCAGAAAGGCGAATTTGTGTTTTTTTTTTCAGTCAACCTTGGGTTGTGAAAAGTTTCGAGTACTGCCAAAGGCAATATAATAAAATCATGACTATGACCAACTATGACTATGACAATGTATGACTATGACCAACCCATACGAGGCTGCAACTTTTATTTTTATTGATTTCAAACTTTTGCTTTCATTCGAAATCTTATTTGCCACCACAAAAATATCAACCTTTCATTAAACCAAGAGACAACGTTACCATCTTATATTGTGTCTCTACCTAACAAAAATCATTCAAAATTAAATTGTTTTGCAATAAAGAACTGTAATTGCAGCAAAATGTTTTTTACGACATCTACAAATCCCGAAGGCAATCACGACAGTAATAAAATATTATCGAGGCACATAATACTCGCCGAATCGTGGAGGTACCCCATGTGAACAGGTTTTTATTATGTGGAGGGTTCACATATGTGACCTCTGTCACACGTTAATATCACAAAATTGCATGTTATATTGTTTATGTTCTGACCCTGCTCTTTATTGGAAATAAAATATTTTTTTAGGGTTCTGTCAAAGAATGCGACAGCGAAGGTGACGGTATCTGTCCGCGCGGCATTTATATTAGAACGGCGAAGTTGATTGAGCTGAAAGGCTTGTAGTTAGAGAATTCCCACAGCTTAATTTTAAAATATTTTTTTTTCAGAAATTTTTTTTTGGCATAGTGGAGCAATAAATAACTATAGAAATGGCTAGCTAGCTACATTACTAGATACATTACTAGATACATATATTACTAGATAAATAATTACTTCCATGACAAGTTTCCTAACAGTTTTCACATAAGAGCAGTTTTATGAATATTTGTAAATAGTAAAGGAAATTTAGAAAAGAGAACAAAAAAAGATTATATATAAATAATAAGAAATAGCTGGCGAGCCTTCTGGAGTTTTTTTTAACAAGTGGTGTCCATTCAGTGTAACACTACTTATTTGACAGCCTCTAGTGGTGTCGATTCAGTGTAACACGATTTAAATGATTTGACAGGACTAAACTTAATTTAAGCGTTCTGTCTTTTTCTTTCGAAAATACAAAGACAGGACGCTCAAAAAAACGTTAGTCCTGTCAAACAAGTAAAGTTGTTTTGCGCCGAATCAACACCAGTACAGTGCGCGCCAATCTTTTAGTCGCATCTGAGGATAGCCGCAAGAGGCGACGCAATAATCGTTTTTCAATGCATGTGCTCGTAAAGGCCTACTTTTTATGCATCAAAACCGAACAGAAAGTCGATTATTTTGCCCTAGGGCTTTAATATATATATATTTTTTTAAATTTATTTACAATGGTTGGCTAACCTGCAGCCTGTCCTGTGTACCATAGACGTTATACTTTTTTTACACCGTTTAACGGCTATGGATACAGTCCTTTTGAGCCAATTATAATTTAAAGTTCACAAGATTATATTTGTTTTCATTTCCTCACACTATGCATTGAAAAACGTAGTATGATACACGGGCGTAAAAGCAATAAATTACTCGGTTACGTTTAAAACACTCGCTACGCTCGTGTTTTAAATCGTTCTCGTAATTTATTCCTTTTCGCCCTAGTAGCATAAACTACTATTACGGTGAGATTGGCGCGCACTGTACACGTTGTATAATCATAATATAATATGTAGTGTATTGACGTGTAAATAATTTTAACTTTATTTTCAATGCATGTGCTCGTAAAGGCCCACTTTTTATGCATCAAAACCGAACAAAAAGTCGATTATTTTGCCCTAGGGCTTTATTATTATTATTATTTTTTATTTATTTACAATGGTTGGCTAACCTGCAGCCTTTCTTGTGTACCATAGATGTTATACTTTTTTTCCACTGTTTAACGGCTCTGGATACAGTCCTTTTGAGCCAATTATAATTTAAAGTTCACAAGATTATATTTATTTTCATTTCCTCACACTATGCATTGAAAAACGTAGTATGATACACGGGCGTAAAAGCAATAAATTACTCGGTTACGTTTAAAACACTCGCTACGCTCGTGTTTTAAATCGTCCTCGTAATTTATTCCTTTTCGCCCTAGTAGCATAAACTACTATTATCAATAAATTGAGTTTGAGTTTGAGTTTGCATCTAAGAAGTCAGATTATTTATTGCGCCTCTTTGAGATAAAAGTATTAACAAATATGCTAATAAAAGAGGCGCCATCGAGTGCCTACAAGCCATGATTTACCAAGTTCCACACAAAACCCAATTTAGGAGCCAAATATAGGTGCTCGATTTAAAGTAACCAATAAACGAATCGGTTCTTTTTACAAAACATCAGGGGAACCGGATTCAATAAAATATTTGCTGTTTCAAGTCTCTGGTCAGTTCTGTTTCGCATATTTTATTTAGGGTTCCGTAAACATTTGTAGGGTTCCATTGTGTGGCTATTATATTGAGCTATATCCATAGCAAAGAACAGCTGTGTTAGTTGGGCTAAAATTTGTCATGTAAGTGGGAATTAATCTAGTACATACCCAACATTTCAACAATATTTATGAAATGCGGCTGTTGTCTCATAAAGCGTATTTTCAACCAATGATATAAAATTGAAAAATACGTGTACTATGTTCCACTAATATATTTAAGCACCAATACGCTACCGGTTTCATCGATTTAATCGACATCTTCAGGCGAAAACAATTGAAGAGTGTTTTGGAAAAACAACCAATGTCACTTTTCTGACATTTTACGGGAAGTAAATATTAAGATCAATCAGCCCACATCTACCCACTGTTGGGCATAGGTAAATAAAACCTTATAACATTTGTTACATGGAAAAATCCCTAGTTATGTTTTTTTATTAAACTTGGATATTAAAAATAGTTAATTTTGTAAATAAAAAGTTGAATTATTGTTTGTTGAATTATTGGCTATTCTTCATAAAAACGTTACTGACGTTGGTGGTTTTTTCAGAAACACTCTGTTTTTGTAGCTACATTTTGCATGTACTTTGGTTGTTTTTGCTGATTCTAATATTACCAGATTATTATATGTACAATAGAGAATCCATAGAGCCAAAAAAAAACAAATTCCGAAAAAATTGGACATTTGGTTTTTCCAAAACAGTCTTCAATTAGAAAACAGTCACAATAATATATTTTCAACCAGATTACGTTTACGATGACGGGACCCGTACATACATAGGATAAAGTAAGATATCCTTTACATATTTTAAAATTATTTTTATAGTGTGTTCGGATTCAATTGCACGAATCAATGGGGCAAAGAGTGAAAAATAACGCTGCAGCTTTCTTTAACACCCAAAGTTTGCCTGGAAGAAATCGCTTCCGCCTTTGTAAAATAATGTTTAAACATTAAACATTTTTAAAAACTCCGTTTTTATGGCTATACGTAACCTAATTATTGCAACAAAATCATCCGAAAGCTGACATTTTATTTCTGTTTGTATTTTTGTTCCCCTTAAAGTGTTTTAGACTTTAAGTCTGTAAAGTATTTGAATGGTCCTATTGCAAATACGACGCTTGAACCCTAAACGTGTGTTTCAAGTCTGTGGTAAAAATCAAACAGAGTTGAATGAATCGCATCACAAAGTTTTTGTCCACTTTTTGTGTTAATGTGTACATTTCGGAATGCACCTCTGAGGATGTTATCTGATGCAAGATCTTTGTATCAAAACAAAACCCAATTTAAGATTTAATTGAGGTTTTGCTACAAAGGTAAAAAGAGTTGTTTTTGGTTGCATTAGCCTTGAAAATACAAATTAAGTCAATTTGAGTCACCAAGTAACTTGTTTGACTTATAACTGGATGGTAACTTCACTAAAGCCAGCTGATTCAGTCACATAGCTACTGCTAGTATTATATATTTTTAGGGTTCCATACCCGTATTGTGTGGTGGTATGGAACCCTTTGCATTTGCACATGGGCGGTTTTTTAAACAAATAATTTTAACCATCCATTAATCGTATCGTTTTTCTGTAACGATGATATTACGTAATCAAATCAGATAACTATCCCTGCACTAGTACATGTAGACCGGAAGCCAGTGTCAGTCCGCCCATCATTGGCATGGATCTTGGACAGGTCCCACGATCCCCCTCAGCAAAAACCAGTAGCATGTGATGTGCCCACACTTGCACCACAAAATAGATACTAACAGAAGGCCGACTCCATACAACGAGCGAAAACAGACGCACACATGCAAAGACGCGTACGTATGATGATCTCGGCAGACGACGAGATCGTCGTACGTACGCGTCTATGTGTGCGTGCGCCTGTTTTCGCTAGTTATGCGGAGTGAACCTTCTGTAAGTGGTTATTTTATGCTTGCACTCCATTGATGGTTTCATTAAAGCTGGACAGATTTATAGGTAAAAGAAACTAGTATTTATTGATCTGTTAAGGTGAGGCTTCGGTTATTTTACAGTCAGTATCACTCCAATAGAAAAAAACTGGCTAAGTGCGAGTCGGACTCGCGCACGAAGGGTTCCGTACCCATTATCTATAAAAACGGCAAAAAAATCACGTTTGTTGTATGGGAGCCCCCTTAAATATTCATTTTATTCTGTTTTTTAGTATTTGTTGTTATAGCGGCAACAGAAAAACATCATCTGTGAAAATTTCAACTGTCTAACTATCACAGTTCATGAGATACAGCCTGGTGACAGACGGACAGACAGACGGACAGACAGACGGACAGACAGACAGACGGACAGACAGTTGGACAGTAGGTTCTTAGTAATAGGGTCCCGTTGGTTACCCTTTGGGTACGGAACCGAGAGGGACCGATTCAGGGCGAAGGAAAAAGTAGTAATTTTATTTATATTAAAAAGAACTAAAATAAATGGCATAATTTCCAATGACCAAAATGTAGATATTATTAAAACCTATCTTATAAAATATGTTTGGGTTCTGTACATGATTCGTTATTCGTCAAAGCGTGTGTTAGAATACCTTATTTCAATACATTCCGTTTGAGTGAAAGTTTTTCACTCGCTCTTCTGTACTACACGAATCTAGGAAAAGCTTCAAAAAATGTTATACTATTTATAAAATCAGTAGTTTCTTATTAAAAGTTGTAAACATTTTTTTTTCGGCTCCGTTTTCATGTATGAGGCCCCCTTAAAATAATTAATTTATATTTTTAATTCAATCTTTGGTTTTTGGGTCAACATTTCACCGAACATATAAATATTTCAGGTTTCTATCTTGTTCCGTCTTAGAGCTGGAGACCCGTGACATATGATCATATGATGGACTGACAGACATCCAGACAGACAGACATACTGACAGACAGACTAACGGACAGCGGGGTGACATTAATAGGGCTCCGTTTTGCCCACGGATTTAAAACCGAGTTTTGCCTTTTCGGGACGGAACCCTAAAAAGTGCTCTCGTTCCTAATCTGATGGAAAAGATAAAAAATAGATGCTGTAGTGACTTTATTTTTAAATGTTGGTATACTTATGTCATTTTCTGATAAAAGTGGTTTCTGTAATTTTTAGGGTTCCGTATTCAAAACTGAGTAAAAGGAACACTTATTGACTCGTGTGCCATCGTCTGTCTTCCTGTCACAAGACAATCTCGGTATATTATTTTTTCTCCAATTATGAATTTAATTGAATAGTTAAATTGTTGACTATAACTGAAAACACGTTTTTTATGTAATGCAGAAAATTATTAAAATTTTTTGTGAAACCTGATTATTATTACTAAGCAATTTCCGCGAATTGCTTTAAAAATCATACCCATCGACCTAAGTATGTATTCAATCTACATCTCTGCGCATACCTTATAATTATGAAGCTTATTTGTCTAAGTACGTACTTACGGTACATAGTTAAGGCGATATGTAAAAGTTTTAGCGTCCCTGTTACTCCATATGCGAAAAAACCCTCAGTGTGAGAGGGACGGATTCGAGGAAAAGTAGCAAAAAGTCGGTTTTTCATTAATATAAAATGTACTAAAAATGCAATCAAAATTTCGTTTAACCAGGTCCTAGATACCGTTAAAACCCATCTAATAAAATATAATTGTAGTCCATATGTCATTCTAAATTGTCAAACCAGGAGAATTGGTGTCGATAAAGACCTCATTTCAATAAATATTTCTATCGAGCCGAAATTCTCTAATCGTGTTTTTGTTTTAACAGATCCCTAGAGCTTTTTCAAAACTATACATTATTTACCGAAGTAGATATAGAAGTTCTAAAAGTGTCGATTTTTTTCCGTAGCGCCTTAAGAGGCCGGCGGAACAAGCCTAGTTCATAGTTCATACAAACGAAATACTAAAACCATTTGTAAATCATAGATATTCTTATGGTAGTGTGTGTTTATTTCGATTGGATTATAGAATATCTAGGTTCCCAAATATATATTTTGAAAGGATACTGATTTAAAGACGACATATAAGCAATTTGAAATTTAAAACTACATTTCGCCACTTATTTCTAAAAGTATGCAAGTGAAAAATCCGAAAATATATAAAAATGTATCCTATAAATATTGTAACATATAGGGATGTGAATACTCGTAAAACAAGAACAAAGTTGTTAATATTAATAAAATTTACAGAAACATGCTTAATCCTCAAGGTCATATGTAAAAGTTTTAACGTCCCTATTACTCCATATGCGAAAAAACCCTCAGTACGAGAGGGACGGATTCGAGGAAAAGTAGCAAAATGTTTGTTTTTTATTAATATAAAATGTACTAAAATTGCTATCAAAATTTCGTTTAACCAGGTCCTAGATACTGTTAAAACCCATCTAATAAAATATAATTGCAGTCCATCATTCCAAATTGTCAAACCAGGTGAAATGGTGTTGAAAAAGAACTCATTTCAATAAATACTTGTATCGAGCCGAATTGCTCCAATCGCGTTTCTGTTTAACAGGTCCCTAGAAAAAGATTCCAAAAATAATATACCTATTATTTATCAAAATAATACATTATTTGGTGAAGTAGATATGCAAGTTCTAAGTGTCGATTTTTTTCCGTAGTGCCTTAAAGTGGTATATTTATATAACTGTATTACTATCTTGTATAGGTACCTATATTTTATGTGTACACCACCACTTCTGAAATCCTTTCGTAAAATTTCTTCCACCGTTGGGTTGTCTGGAAAAGATCGCTTTAAGCGATAAGGCCGCCTATTTGTATTTACCCTAATCGTATTTTTAAGTTAAATGATATTGTTTTTAAACTATGACAGAAATAAATTTCTATGTTTGAACACTTGGCGATTTATCCATCGCAAGGAGATATAAATTAACATTATAATCAATATCCGGCAATATAATATATATATATATATATTATAAGCAATCGCCCGGCAAGCGAGAGGTCCCGGGTTCGATTCCCGGATTTACTTTTCTATCTGCGTTTCTATACTGCAATGGTATAATGTTAATTGATATTGTTTTTACTTTTCTTTTTTGATGTGACAATAACGCTATACTGCATTGTATTGTATTGTATTGTGGCAGTAGGATAGATCGTGCCCGAAATTTATTATAATTCAATTGTTATTAATCGGAAACCTCAGTGTGCGGATCTAATTTTTAAGAGCGGTTTGGCAGCCGGATTGTGAAAAACCCGCCTTTTTCTAAATAATCGAAACAGAACACTTAAATTCAAAATTCACTCAATAGTTATTCAACAAAACCTTACTACCTATGTTTTGTGTATACTGCATTTGCAAAGCTTCCATTAGTTTCTGTAAATTAGAATTACAAAATTTATTAAATATAAAAAATTTGAAATCATAAATGGAATTTTCAATTGAAACTTTGCGATGGCAACAATACATACACAATACATAGGTAATAAAGTTTTGTTGAATAACTATTGAGTGAATTTTGAATTTAAGTGTTCTATTTCGATTAATTAGAAAAAGGCGGGTTTTTCACATTCCGGTAATAATTAAAATTTACTAAATTCAAAATTTTTGAAATTCTAAATGGAATTTTCAATTGAAACTTTGCGATGGCAACATACACAATACATAGGTAATAAAGTTTCGTTGAATAACCATTGAGTGAATTTTGAATTTAAGTGTTCTGTTTCGATTAATTAGAAAAATGCGGGTTTTTCACATTCCGGCTGGGAAACCGTTCTTAATTGACAAAAGATACTCGTTCGCATTTATGCTTATCTGTCCACTGCATTTTCCACAAACCATCATTTAGTAAGTGACTGGTAACACAAACATACAGTACAAGTAAGCAAACATTCAGTGCCGTTAAACAGAGTGTTTGCGGTTAATTGAAGTGTTATTTTCCAAAGTGATTTATTTTGTCGACTCACGGAGTCATATTGATTTTTTCCGTTCGAGAGCTTGGAAATGTAGACCTCCGTAATTAGGGTTGCCAACTGTCCCGATTTAATCGGGATATCCCGATTTGAGGCCCCTGTGTCCAGTGTCCCGACGACGCGCGACGGCGCTGGCTAGTTGTCCCGATTTTCAACATTTACCAATTTTTCATTCAACTATATGTTTGTCATAATTATGAATTCTTCGATTACGTACGGAAATGTATAAAATGCGCCAAAAATCAAAACAAATATTCATTCAAGAACAAAAATTTTACGTAATATGTTTAGTTCAATATCAGATATAACTTAATTTTAGCATAGACAAAATTTTAGTTCAGGTAAGTAATTATTATACTATGTTAAATATGTTCACGATTAAAGAAAATACACAAAGAGACATATATTATTGGTTAAAAATTTTTAGTTTGTGAAATTTTCCAACTTTTCTATTTTATTATGATAAAAATCTTTTTAAAGAAGTCCCGATTTTACTTTGGTTGTCCCTATCATTATTATTCCATTAAATCCCGAAAATCTCAATCCTAGAGTTGACAACCCTATCTGTGGCAATATGGTGGCACGTCAAGAGGTCCATGCAGACTAATAAATATCATCTTTAATACTAAATATTGGCGCCGACTAGTCGCCCATTTCACAATAGAGAGGCAATTAGCACTGATTTAAAAATCCGTTGAAAAATCACGTTATTAATTTTATTTGATATGTCTGAGCGTGCGCGCTGTCCAGCTGTCCACCCACGGATCTTGATATCGGAGAAATCTGATGATATAAGATAACTTCTCGAAGAAAGCTATTAGGCTGAGCAGATAAGGTTGGTGTAGAATGTGTTGATAATTCGTTTCACAATAAGAAAAGGAGATTCTTCTGTAAATTTTTATAAAACTTAAATCTACATAAAAAGATAAGTAATTTTGTAGACGTCGATTGTAGAGATATTTAAATTCAAATTCAAACAGATAGAACCTTATACCTTAATGTGGCAACCAATAATATGACAAAGCGTTTATTAAAACCAACTATGAATGTAAGTAATCTTTTATCATTATCAGGCAGAGAGAATTGAGCTTATAAAGTAAAAGTATAAGTTTAAGTATGTAACAGATATGTTAAAAAAAAAGACATGTTCTTGCCCTTCTTCTTAGCAAGACTAATCGAATGGGCGGAGGTAGGCATGTATTTATATATGTAGCCTAATTAGTATGTAGTATATAGGATGGGATTTGGTCGGCCGCCTGGATTCGTGCTGGGGGCTCGGTTGGTGATCATTGAACCTTGTTCCTGGTCCCTGGCCGAGTCTCCGGTATGGCAGAGAATATAAAGTATGGGTATGGGTTCGAGCGGTTGATTGGATTTCACCTTGTATAATTATAGATTTTATCTATCATTTTAATCGTATATATGTATATTGCTACATAAACTATATAAACCTTTAATTTAGTTCATGTACATTTTATTATTTTATTACATAATATCTTTATAAGATTAAATTTGAAAAAGTGTAATATGTATACCTACTTTACAAAATAAA
The DNA here is from genome assembly GCA_934047225.1 of Ypsolopha sequella. Taxonomy (NCBI): domain Eukaryota; kingdom Metazoa; phylum Arthropoda; class Insecta; order Lepidoptera; family Ypsolophidae; genus Ypsolopha; species Ypsolopha sequella. Next base: position 22,129,449 of record OW203987.1, read on the forward strand.
CTATTTGAATTTGAATATTTGAATCTGAATTTTGTATATTATATATTTTATTTGTAAATTTGATTTATATATTTTTATATGTTTATTAATATTTCTTTTTGTTGATTACCCCTTCTTTCTGTTAATTTTGGACCAAATCAGCTATATGCCACTACCTTATGAAGGGTAGCCACAGGGTACCTTTTCATAAACCATGTAACTCTTTCGGAGCATTTAATTTTTTTGAATACCTACAGGAACGTAATCTTTGTAATCTTCAAAATTGTTTTATCTTTTTTCCAAAATTGTATCAGTAATATATATCAATAATAAGATTATTAGATACTGAATATTGTGGGCACAGAACATTTAAATATGTTCTGAGATTGTGGGTTTTACTTTTTACCTGACAACTTTAATACATGGTGACTTTGATTCATTCGGCCTAATTCTAGACTTAGTTATAATAAATGACGTCCCACAATTATATTTGCTTATTGAAAGTGTTAGCACTAAAAAAAAAAAAGGTAATACTGAGGGTTTGAAATCATATCTTATTATAAAGAAGAATGGATGTTGTCTGTCACAGCCTGTTACGAAACCGAAATTAGGGTTAGTCGGGGCAAGTACTTCCACGGGGTAAGTGTGTCTACTCATATCTACAGTCCAATATGCTTAGGTACTTGTCGAATTACACTTAGATGCAATCCAAATTTTTTACAAGCTTTTATTTATCTTCATCTGGTTAGTATGTCCGGGTAAAATCTTGCAACTTAATTTTAAACCAGTTGCCCCCAACCAATTCAGCTGCAATTTTGCACACACGTTAGGTTTTGGTGACAATGTATAAGCTAATAGTAACGTTTACTAAATCCAATATGACGGATTAGACAAAATAGTGATTTAATATTTCTATACCAACCCACTTGACATGGATATACAAAGATGCATTTGGCAAAGATAATACGATAAGCTAAGTGACATCATACTAAATCCAATATGGCGGACGGCTCATGATGATGATTTATTATTTCCATATGGAAAATTCCAATATGACATGGGTATCAAAAAAGCATTAAACAAGGAGATTACGATAGATTAAGTAGCGGACGCCCAAAAATGAAATAATATTTCTATACTAACCCCCTTGATATCAAAAAAAGGATTTGATGAGGGGAATACTATAAGCTAAGTAACGTCATTGAATTCTAAATACAATATGGCGGACGCCCAAAGATGGCAGACTAAATGTCCTGAACCACCTTCATGTAATGGGTATTAAATGAAGGGGTTTGCTAAGCAGAATAAGTAACATAATTCAAAAATCAATATGGCGAACGCCCCAAGATGGCGGATAAAATTTCTGTTGCCACCTTCTTGACATGGTTATCAAATGAAAAGTTTTGACGAGCAAAATTACGTTATTTACTAACAATATCAATCACAAAATCAATCAATACATATAATAAAAGAGTGGAACCCGGTGTGTCTGTACATTGAAGAAAAGTTATAAAAATAATAAGAGTAATCGAACACAAATCAGTAACACAATTTCCTGTCTGTTTGTTTGTTCGCGCACATCTCCAAAGCTACTATTTAAAACGGATTTGCATGTAGTTTTTGCAAATGGACAGAACTTAATTTCGCAAAATAAAGACTTTGTTTTAATTACAATCGGATGTCGGAAAAAAAGGAATCGTCTTTTAAATATTTTTGAAATTTACTTTTCTACTGTTAGAAGTTACAAAAAAGTAAGGATGCTACAAAATAACCATTAAGCCGAAAATAGAACAAATATTGAATAAACGCGGACAGAGCCGCGGGCGAAAGGCTAGTTGAAAAAAAAAGTATGCGGTGTTTGCCCCGACCGACTGGAGAGACAAAAGATTATAAATAAATATGCGAGAAGGAGTGGGCTTTGATTCTTATATTGAGTCCTAATGAATTGAAACAATGGGTTCATCAGGAGAACTGTGGATCGAATTGGTTAGTGGGTGTTTAGTTGTCTGTCATTCATAGACGATTTCGTAGGGCTACCATGAAATGGGACATCCTGCAGATAAAACTGCTCAACGAAAAAAAAAAATCTTTCCATTTCATATTTAATTGACTGAATTGAATGAGACCACCTCTGTGGCCTAGTGGTTCGAACGTCACGACCATGTATCCGGAGGTCACGGGCTCAAATCCCACAGGGACACCATTGCGTACGGTCTATGTGTGCATCATTAATACTTGCGATTGTCGGCACTTGGTGAAACTTGGATAACAACATGATGTATTGTATTATTCCGTGCAATTAATGAAAAGATCATTATCTACACGGAATAACTCCCAAGTGGTTCAACCAAAGCCTTGATGATGGTGTAAAACCGAAACCGGTTGGGTTAAATTAGTTTTTTAAACTGCGAAACGAGTGCAAGTGCATCTATACATCATGTTATGTGTGCATCGGAAGGCACATCGAGCTGCAGGTCAATATCTTGTAACCCGACTTAAGTTTAAACGTCAGTATCTTAGCGCAAAGTGCATAACTTAACTTTGTTTTTCTTGTTTAGAAATTTAAAATTGAAAAGCATTTTGGTATGTGGCATTTAACGCCAACTGAACTCAGTATTAGTGAAGTTTATAAAGCAAGAGTTAGAAATTGTTTACACAATTAGTCCTGATCTTCTCAAAACCAACTTAAAATGCTGTTTTAACTTTGTTTGGACAAGATCATTACTAATTGTGCATTAAATTTCAAACTAATACCTCACTAATACTGAACTATTGGTGTCAATTGCCACATACCAAATGGTTTTTCAATTTTTAGCTTCTAAACAAGAAAAACAAAGTTAAGTTGTGCACTTTGCGCTAAGCGACTGACGATTTACCTTAAATGAAGTACAATAAAATACTGATTTGCGTTGATGACTGTAATAAACAAATAGAAAACGGTAAAGCTACTTTTTTTCAAGTACATACCTAGTACGAAAGTATTTTTTACTCCTTTCAGGGCTCGTAGCACAGTGTTTAATCGCGCGCGATGCCACTTAGTTGAATCACAAGTGCGAGGAGAGTGACACAATGTTTTTTGCGATTAAACAGTATGTCACGCGCGCGATTAAATACTGTGCTACGAATGCTGGTCATTAAGGAACAGGGTTGGATTCAGACCCTCGGAAAATTATTGTCTATGGGAATTAAAAATATACTACTTGGCTAAAATTATACTATGTTTCATTTTTCGTCGATTTTTGTTTTGAATTCAAATAAAATAGCCTATTTGAAAGTGGAATTTTTAAAAAAATTACTAAAAATATTAATAATTTAATAAAAGAGCCTATTTGTTAGTGAAATTTTTAAAAAAATTACTTAAAATATTCATAACGCACAAAAATTCCCTATATTGTAGGGTAAATTTTAAAAAGCAAAACGTCTCAACCAATAAAACAAGTCGGTCGGCCTGAAGATAAAATTATGGTATTTTTACGTAGTATAGTTCCATTGCAATACTACAAACTACATGTCATGAAAATATGGTACAAATAGTATAATTATACTACGAAATCCAACCCTGTTAAGGAACCTACGAGTACAAAAGATTTGAGTGGTGTTACTAGTAAGCATAGAGGAAAAAAACCGTCTCCTCTATGCTAGTTAGCATGACCTGAAATTCCATCTTCTACCCGACGCGAGGCAACCCTACACAGTGTGGGTGTAAAATGCGGAGACGCATCAGATAAAACCAATGTACCAATATGCGCTGACGATGACGGGTCGAGAGAGGAAATGGACGCACTTCCCACTTGCAATGAACGACGACGGTACTCCATTAAACGGCATGAAGCAGGGTTTGGCAATCTTTCCAGGTGAGTTGAGTCAATTGTTTTCTTTTGTACCGATAGCAAAATAATGATCGAAAAAAAAAACCGTTTATTTTAGAAAGTTTATTGTAATTGTTCATCTCCGAAAATAATACAGACGTCTGACAGACGTCAAACAAAGACACAAGTACTCACGTTAAATTGTTATTTAAAGTGGATAGTCCAAGGTAGTTTTTTATAAAAGACTTGTGAGAACCAATAACGACGACAGAAGTATTATTATTTAATTCCGTTACCTTTTTCCACACGTTCCATCAATTTTACACCCGCGAATATTCAGTTTTTCTTAAAAACAAAATGTTTAAACAGTCTAATTTTGCAATTTAAAACTTTCATAGGTACATTGGATTACAAAAGTTTTAAATAACAAAATTAGATTTTAAAAAAGTTTGTTTGTAAAAAAACTGATTATTCGTGGGTGTAAAGTTGATGGAACGTGTGGAAAAAGGTAACAGAATTAAATAATAATACTCCAGTCGTCGTTATTGGTTCCCACAAGTTTGTATGAAGATAGCCTTGGACCACCCACCTTAATTTGCTACGTCACCATAGCTTCTTCCACGGGACGTGGTAAAAGATTAAACGGACAAAGTCGTGAAGTTATAAGTTTGAGTCAAAAATTTATAATAGGAAGGAAAAAATTCAACAATGAGTGAATTATATGATGTGACAGGGTTGAAGTATAACTATAATAAGTATAACTATTATAGTAATATGTAGTGTAGTGCAGCGTTCCTCAACCTGTGGTCCGATTGGGGGTCTGCGAGTATATGTACAGTACGCGACAGTAGAGCGCCGTCTTTGTCACCGGACTGTTAGTGCTTCGTGCGACAGTGATGACGCTAAGATACGATGTGCATTATTTACTGCCGGGACCTGTATGGGGGTCCACAGGCTCATCTCTGGACTTTCTTTTTTGTTTAAAAAGTATTTTCTTTTTTTTGTTTATAGTACTAAAATAATTTCTTTTCGAAAATATGTGTAGAAAAAAACAATTCATTCGCCACTATTATCATTGTAACAGTTTAGCTCTAAGCTCCCCGTGTAACTGATGTAATTTTTTATCAGGCCATCAATTATTATTTAGTTTAAGTAGATAAAAAGTACCGAGATGTCCGAGTATTTACTTTATGCAATTTAAAACGGAAAACAAAAACTATATTGACAGAACTACAAACATTATACTGTAGAACAAATTTTATCAAAGAAGAAGCATGTACAAACAATGAAAAATGTCCATAAAGGCCACTGCACACCAAATGCGTGCACGTGGCGTTGTGTGTAGCAGCACCAGTTGTCGCCGCGTCTTATTCGGATGTACTCAGATGGCCCGAGTTCTAAAGACATGACGACAAGACATTCTAATAGAAACTATCAAACATCATTGATGGCTGATAGATTAAACAACTTCTTTTCTTTCTTTATCTCGATTCTCAGCGTCTGACAGTATAATATGGGGATTCTTTCTTTCCGCAGCAAGCCTCCCTACACCCCAATAGCTTGCCCATGCCTCGCATTCTCTTGTTCTCATTCTAAATTCTACAATTCTATCATCCTCACTTCTATTGAACACAAATGAACTATTTAGATAAACTAAAGCAACTCACCAGACTCCTCTCATCTGCCTCTCAACCTCGTATCTCTCCGCCTTCTTCTCTATCCTATTTTTTCTGCCGTCGCGGTTCGCGCCGTTTTCCTATCTGTCAAACATATTTTTTCTTTTTCTTACCACCTTCCTTACACGAAAATGTTGCCAACAACAAACATTAAAATACTCATTTCGAAACTTACCAATATTTTTAAGGTTCGCGTTCTTCGCGACACCAGTTGTATGAAACTAGACTGACGCATTGTGCACGCAATGCAATATACATAACTTGAGCTGCCACGCAATACGCCACGCGCACTACGCCAAGCACATATATTTGGTGTGCTTCAATTTAAAAATTTTACTGTTACTATTTATTTTGATTTCAAACTGTCTTTTGCCCCCAACTTCTGACCGGCCGTATCTTTGAAACATGTCGTTGGGGAGCCGCTGGTTTCCCACACCTGTTATGTCGGCTGTGAAATAGCGATTTCATGTTCGTAGGCAAATGTGATTGTAGAATTGTCTCATTGTATTTGATCATCACTGGGCTCAAAACTCCTTTTCTTATGCTGAATTCTTACTTCAGATCCATCGGCAAAACAAAGAACTTGAAACAAAATATTACCTTTCAAATTCAAATAGTTTATTTTGTAAAGTAGGTATATATACATACTTTTTACAAGTCAAATTTAATCTTATAAAAATATATGTAATAAAATAATAAATGTACATGAACTAAATTAAAGGTTTATTTAATTTATGTAGCAATATACGAGTACAACGTGTAACAGAAAGGTGTAACCATATTTGAAGAGCTTATTCAGTCGATGGTATAGAACAACTTTTACTATAGAACAAACCCTCTCAAAACCATCAAACACTCTCAAACCTCAAACAAAAAAAATCAACTGTTTCATAGAAAAATGCAATGCCGCTCGGCGGAAACGTATGGAAGGGCAGATATTTTTTCTGAGATTTCAGGGTTGGCTCCATAGTAAAAGTTGTTCTATACCATTGACTGAATAAGCTCTTCAAATATGGTTACACCTTTCTGTTACACATTGTATAATTATACGATTAAAATGTTAGGTAAATCTATAATTATACAAGGTGAAAGCCAATCAACCTTGTTAGATAGATGGTATAAATTTTATTACGTAGGTACTTTAGGGTTCTTATTTTACTGACTTTGGTACTTATTTACGACAAGTTAACACTGAGGTTGCGTTCCGAAACGCCCGGGTAAATATAAAATTTACCTGTCAAAGCGAATTTTACATTTATGACAAGGTTTATGAAAATGCTTCGAGGTGTTTGTTTGCACTCGGGTGGTTGTGGAACGGATGACAGTTAATTTTTAGGGTTCCGTACCCAAAGGGTAACCAACGAGACCCTATTACTAAGACTCCGCTGTCCGTCTGTCTGTCCGTCTGTCACCAGGCTGTATCTCATGAACCGTGATAGATAGACAGTTGAAATTTTCACAGATTATGTATTTCTGTTGCTGCTATAACAACAAATACCAAAAATCAGAATAAAATAAATATTTAAGGGAGCTTCCATACAACAGACATGTTTTTTTTGCCGTTTTTGTAGATAATACGGAGTATTATACGGAGATACGGAGAATAATACGGAGATAAGTACGGAACCCTACGTACGCGAGTCCGACTCGCACTTTGCCGGTTTTTTCCTTCACCCCGGCGTTCGGGAACGCTACCTGAAAGTCCATTAATTAAACTATAGTGGCAGCACAGTTGCACTAAAGCGAAGAGCGTTAAACAAACTGAAACTGTTCTACCTGGTAACTAAACAAAAGTTGTTCCATAATAGTCTTTGTTTCTAGTGAATAAGATTGGACCTATGTGGTCGGTTAGTGATACATTAGTACATGTGACCTGGTTTATGATAGCTTCTGAAGCAGCTCTGCTTTCATTTGAGAGGTTCCCTTATTTCCTCTTAAGGGCTAGCTTAAAACATCGACAACATTGGATTGTGGAGAATAGAGAGAAATTTATTTCCATCCAAAGATTGTCCGGAAGAAATCGCTATGAGCGATAAGGCCGCCAATTTTAACCTTCTTTTATAATAATAGGTCTTTACATACGAAATTGCCGAAATTATCTTACAGATGAGTTCATAATTCCTGTAATTAAATTGCTATTTCAATTATTTGTTTTTTGTTTTAAAGTTGATTTCAATGTTTTACATCTACGTATTAAATTTTGTTTTTATTTTCAGTTTGATTATAAAAATTAAATCTTCAAAATCAGTTCGTCCTAAATGCCATCCATTTCCATGATAAGATTCAAAATATTTTTTTACAGCTGATACTTTTCAAAAATTAAAATAACGTTGCTGTTAGCTTATGTTAGCTGTTAGTCTCTTTCATGCACGTAAGAAATCACATAATTTGGATTTGTCATTCCTAAAAAAAATGCAAAAATGTTAGTACTGAAAATTCAGTTTCCTTCAAATTCTCTATAGAAAACGGTAATTTCATATGTAAAAAGAAACCGTAATATGAAATTGTTTAATTACTTATTTTTTTATACCATTTTATAACAAATCATCCTGAGTGAATGAATATTATTTATTACTTAAAAGTATAGAAAAAATGTTATTACTAAACATTGACGTGCTAACAAATAGACATTCTGCGCTCAAAAGTGTCCGAACCAAAAGAGTGTCAAAATCATTGAAAACTAAAAAAGCGTTTCAATCGTACGTCAATAAAAATTGAGGCATGAGGCAATGACATACGATTCAAATTAAAATGTTTTGTTTCTTAATATTTTGACACTTCACCAAGAACACTTTTTCGTAAATCTTGTACTAGACCCGAGGTCCATGGTTTGTATGTCATACTAAAGTTAATTTTCCAGTCTAGGCCTTAACTAAAATATGGGCATTCGCCCATCGGCGTCGCCCTGCTCCGAACGGCGAGCTAGTTTCTTTCACCTGACTCCGGCTGCATGAGATAGTGCTCCTTTGTGAAGGTAAACTTTATTTTGTTTAGCTGCTTCCTAGCTGTAATATTTACTTGCTAATGTTACGTAGATGTGGCAATCTTAAGGCAATATATCGTCCGTGCAAAGGTCCCCGTTACTCCAGGCGGAAAGACCCGCAGTGCGAGAGGGACGGAATCGGAGAAAATTGACAAAAAGTTGGTTTTAAATTAATACAAAATTAACTAAAATAGCTATGAAAATTTTCATAACTATTAATTTAGGTCTTGTTAAAACGCATCTAAATAATATATTTCTAAAGTCCGTATACTATCCCAATTTCTCAGAATATCAAAAAAGTGTAAATTTAGAGCTCATTTTAATAATTATTTCTATCAAATGAAATTCCTCCAATCACGTTTCTGATAAACTAAAATCTAGAAAAAGTTCCCAAAATTGTTATACTTATTTATTTAAGTTATTAATTTAAGTTCTTTTGAACAGCAGATAAATAACTTCAAAAAGTGCAAATTTTTACGATAAGCACTTGAAGCCGTTGTCAGAACGAAGTAACGCGACATTTCCACATAACACAAGCAATAAATTCGTCTCTAGATAATAGGTCCTTACATATGAAATTGCCGATTTTTTTTTACAGATTCATGAGTTCATAATTCCTGTAATTCAATAGCTATTTCAATTATTTGTCTTTTTTGAAAGTTGATTTCAAGGTCTTACATCTGCGTATTAAATTTCGTTTTTATTTTCAGTTTGATTATAAAAATTTAATCTTCAAAAACAGTTCGTCCCAAATGCCATCCCTTTCCATGATAAGATGCGTTATAATTTTTACAGCTGACACTTTTCAAAAATTAAATTAATGTTGCTGTTAGCTTAATCAATGAGACAATTCATATGCAAAAGAAATTACAAATTGGATTTATCATTCTTAAAAAAAATGCAAAAAGGTTAGTACTGAAAATTGAGTTTCCTTCAAATTTTCTATGGAAAACGGCTATTTCATAGGTAAAGTCTAATATTTAGCGTCGTGTCAAACAAAAAAAAAAACTGACACTTATTGCAAAGCGTCTGTTTGACGGCCTTTGGTCTATAAACGCAACAGCTAGATCGATTGAGTTATAGCATAATGTTGGTGGCGATTGAATCTGGAACCCTTACCCCTCGGCCACAGCTTCAGGCTTCGAGAGGCGAGCTAAAACCTCCTGGAAGCGCAGCAAGAAGCGCCGCCAGAAGCCTGAAGCTGTGGCCCTGGCGTTAGAGCCTATGCACATGGCGACTTTTTCACGCACAGGTGAAGCGATACAAACGCGATTTTTACGCAAACTAAACGCGCGTCAGCCGCAGCCAGAAACCTTTACAAACGTCCAAAAGCAGTTACGTGCATGTATCGATATAAACGCGCAGTTGAAGCGATACAGACGCGCTGTGAACGCGCTGTGGACGCGCGTTTGTGTGTCCATTTTTCCAGTAGTACGACGCAACAGTAGTACGATAAAACGAAGTGGCTATATTGTCTTTGAGTACGATGATGGCGTCGGTCGAGACAACATTTATTATGTTGGCTGTATTGCTGCTTTCAAAAAGAAAAATTACGACGACTTTACATATTGAATATTTTCAATATGATAAAAATAAGAAAATACGTGACCAGAATCCGTAAAGATTTGTTATAATTTTCAATAAGAAAACTTGTATAAATAAAATAAAACCTTCTAAGAAGCAAGGAATTACAAATTAAATTACTTTTCTAGAAGCTTTGTAGGACAAAGAAGGAGACTTGAGTTAACAATGTGTGTGGGTTCATTTGTTCGCTAGACTTATTAATCGAAGTGAGGATAGATATTATAGTCCGTATTTATTTTCTATACCCGCCCCCTGGGCAGAAGAATCGGGGAGGTCTAAGAGACTCTTCGATCTACAAGTACTGCTTACTTACAAGGAAATATTGTATTAGGAAAAAAAAACTTGGAAATAAAGATAAATAGATAAGAAATATGATAAAAATACTTATATTTGTTTGCCATAAAGTTTAACACAGGTATTTTATAGACAACCAAAAAGTGACAAAATAATACCTTCTCAGCATTTGTTGTAAGTTGCAGACGACTTTCAGATTCCACCATCTCATGCTTAAAATTATACACAAAGTCATGCAGGTAAGTAGGTTATTTAAAATATCTTGGTTTCGTGATCCAAAAAAATACAAATAATTAAATTAAATTAGCAAAAATTACATAATAGTTTGAATGGAAAAAACATTAAGGCAACGCCGCGCCGCGAAGAATTGGCATTTTTTGTAGTCGTTTTACTACGTTCTGTAAGAAGCTACTAGTTTGATAAATTAGTATAACATTTTTGGAACCTATTTCTAGAATTCTGTAATACAGAAACGCGATTAAAAATCTTTCACTCGATAGAAATAATTATTAAAATGAGAATCGGTCCCTCTCGCACTGCGCGTTTTTCCGCTTGGAGTGACATTGCCCGTTGAAAACTCGATGCCTAATTAGTAGGTACATTACGTTACGATACCTTTGTGTAAATCATTATTGCGCGTGAGTTAGCGACCGAGCGTAGCGAGCTTACCGCTTAAGATTTTCCAAGTATAGCTATTTATTATATGAAGTTGCGAAAGCCGGAAACTGGCAATAGTACTCGTCCAAATGAACAACTTTTACTATGGAGCCAAATATCGAATCACGAAAAAAATATCAGCTCTTCCATAGAAAAGTTGCATAGCTACCCGACCAAAATGTTTAAAACAACTGATTTTTTTTCTCGTTTTCTCAATATTTTTCACGGAAAGTTGTTCATATGAGCGGGTATCGCACTGTTTCATGTGGTTTGTCCCAGAATATTAATGACAAAAACTGGATGTTCAAATTACTTCAAATGTATATTTACAATCTAACAAGCCTATAAAACCGTACAGATTTATAATTCACTTAGTTAGGTAACGGATTAAGGGCACACCGAGCGTTTTTCTTTGTCTCTGTCTTTTTCTTTACGTGTAAAGAGTAAAGATAATAACCAAACTTTTGCACTTTTTCAATGTTTTAAGTTGTTATTTTCAAAACTATCGTGTATAAACGCTCCACTCATCATCTATGAACTTTATTTTAGTAAATTAATCATAATATGAAATTACTTATTTATATAAAAAAGTAATAGAGAGAAAAATTACTCGAAAAGAGGTAAGTTTGCGAATTTATTCTATTGAGCCAACTTTATCAATTTGTGTTTCCATCGTGTATACAGTCTAGTATACCCAATAGTACCAATATATTTCCGTAGATTTTAATTTAATTGTTTACTATTTCACACAATGGTTATAAAAATGTGTTTGAGTGTGTAAAAAGCTCGGTCCAAGAAGAATACAAGTTATTGTTTATGCAGCTGCCATGATACATAAAAAATAAATGTACCTGACAACAAATAAATTATTATTCGTCCAACACCAAAACCTGAATCAATTTGAAGGTGCATCCTGTGCCCTTGATTCACACTTGAAGTGTGACTTGCTTGACTCATCATTGACTCCCATTATTTGATACCTTGTTACCCTTCTCATACCAAATGTTCAAATCAAGGTCGTTTTTGATGTCTAATCATTACCCATTATTTATTAACGATATTTATTAGGAACATTGTTGGTAGGGATCAGTTTTCTCTACAATCCTTTTTAGAGTTTCGTACCCAAAGGGTAACTAACGGGACCCTATTACTAAGACTCCGCTGTCCGTCTGTCTGTCTTTCTGTCTGTCCGTCTGTCACCAGGCTGATGATGTATTTCTGTTGCCGCTATAACAACAAATACTAAAAAACAGAATAAAATAAATATTTAAGGGGGCTCCCATGCAACAAACGTGATTTTTTGTCCGTTTTTATAGATAATGGTAAGGACCCTTCGTGCGCGAGTCTGACTAGCACTTAGCCGGTTTATTTCTCATCTCGTATCTATTTTCTTTTATTTTATGGATTGTAAAGTATTGCACACAATTAATTCATGTTTAGTGCGGTATGATTAGTAGAGCACACAGACTACGGAGGGCAAACCCCTTTTTCACCAACACATCATTGCAATTTCACCACTATACAAATTTCATTCCATACTATCCCATCTCCATAATAAGAAATTATACTAAACACTTAAATTAAAACATTTATATAATTTGTAAGATGTGACATTGTGTGAATGTAATCTGTTAATTTTTTCTTTTTTTTAGGACCTCATTTGAGATTTGACATGCATGCTAAATTAATTAAATATATTAAGGTCTTAACTTCATCAACCAACATATTTGTATGCTAAATTAATATTAGCTGATTAAGGCGCTCATTTTTATTTATAATTTATAACACAACCAGTTTGTACCCTTATCAATGCAAATATAGACTTATTCTATTCTATTCTCTATTTTCTTGCGTTGTGTACCCTCCCCGCATTACCCTGCAACACCCCGGCAGTGGCGGATCAATTTCTCACTTGTTCGTGGTCAATAAGATGTGTAATGGTAGAGCATGTACTTTGTTTAAGTTTTATAGGATCACACGCTTTAGGGACTATATTGTTAATCTCGAAGGCAGTTAAGTTATTCATATTATGTTCATAATAAATAACTTTAAAACTCTATATTTCCATATCTACTCTATATCTAGCTAATCAGCGTTTCTGAATTAATTAAAAAGTTATAAAAATATAAACGAAGAAACGGTTTCATATCTGCTGGTACGAGATATGGTCTGGTTCTTGTCTAATTCATAAAACAGCAGGGAATTAATAACATTATATGTACATGTGAGATTTAGGTTATTATATTACCACCTTTGAATGGCATTTATGAAAGAGGTGAAGCGTTGTAAAGTTTTACGTGTATCATCAAAAGGAGGGACATTTATTGGGCAAAATTCGATATTTATGTAGTAGGATGCTGTTTTATGACCGTTTTCTTTTCGTTTAGCAGAAACAACATTATATCTTACTTGTGGTCTTGGACTTATTGGACCTTAAGGCGATATGCGAATAAAATACGGGTGTTTTTTTCTGTGTATTTCATGAAATACACAGAAAATTATAATCAGTTTATGGTATATGCATTTTGACTATATAATCTAGGGTTTTGAAATTGGAAAACATGTTTGGATACATTTTCCTCGAAAGAAATAATTGTTGAAATGAGGTCTTCAAACACACCTTTTCTTCTCGTTTGACAAATAGGAACCATATACAGAACTCGAACATATTTTATTAAGTGTGTTTTAACAATATCTAGAGATTTGATATTTGAAATTTTGCTAGCTATTTTAGTTTTTTTAATAAAAATATAAAACCAACTTTTTTCCCTTTTGACCTGAATCCGCCCCTCTCGCACTGCGCGATTTTTCGCTTGGAGTGACAGTGACAAAAATAAAATTCGCATAGCCTTTTAAAGAGAGTTTTAGGTTTAATATTATGAACCGAACACCTTTTAGGGCATAACTTTTTGACACAATTAAAATAATGCGGGGCGCAAAGCACATCTTCATTGTCGTTCTTACAAAGTAAAATAATCTTGTACTTATTGTACAAGAGGTCTTCTTTTCCTCTATACGGGCTTGTTAACGGGACACCTGATCCTAGAACATCAAAAACACCAGGTTTTCAAGAGTTCATTGGAAGAAACTAGGTCTCTCCTCATATTGAAGAAAATATATTTGATTTATCGATCTTTTATCTAGAGATTCCACTCTTAAACAATGTATTAAGATTTATACTTTTGTCAAAAAAAAAATGTTTTCCACCCTCTTTTTTTTTATTTCAAACGTTCGTTTCAAAAACGCGGTCAAGAGATCAATATGATTTTTTTTATAAAATAGGCAATAGAAATATGAAGGGGTGTTACCTAAATCTAATATTTTTTTCCCTAAAAATATTTCAGTATTAGCTAAAAACACACCAATTTGTTGTTTCGCTGCGTAATCACTAGTATTACGCGTCCAAGAAAAAGAGGCTAAAGAGCCAACAAATAATCGCCTCTATGAAAAGCAAATAAGGTCTTTGCCATTAGACTTATTGTGCTGGACGGATAATAAAAAACTTGCTAGGGTATGCCATCCTTTTAATATTTGATGAGTAAAAATCTCACGCTACCAAGTTTGTTTATATTTATTATTTTTCCAGTATTTTAGCAAAGTTTGAAATAAATAAAATTAAACTTTGTTATTTTGACGTACGGCGCTGAGACGTGGTCTCTTACCAAAGGCTTGATCCGCCGATTTAAGGTCGCTCAACGAGCTATGGAGCGGGCTATGCTTAGGATATCTTTGATGGATAAAATCCGAAACGAAGATATCCGTCAGAGATGGAAGGTGACCGAAATAGCCTGCCGAATCAGTAAGTTGATGTGGCAGTGGACTGGCCATATTTGTCGCCGACGTGATAACCGTTGGGGCCGTAAGGCATTGGAATGGAGACCACGTACAGCAAAGCGCAGCGTAGGCTGCCCTCGTGCCCGCTGGACTGACGATCTGAAGGACGTTGCGGGTGGCGGCTGGATGAGGATGACTAGGACCGCCAAGAATGGCGTAATATTGGGGAGGCCTATGTCCAGCAGTAAACGAATACGGGCTGATGGATGGATTTTTTATTTTTGAAAGAGATCGTATAACATCAGCATCAGGTGTATACTGGCTGCTATGCCATTTTTGTAATGTGTCGCTTGTCAAGATTTTTTCACCTGTCTATCAAAATATTTTCTCGTTAGCTGTCCACATTTTATTTTTAACTATTTAAAAATAAAATTGTTCTTTTACTTTAACTTAATTTTATCATTCCTTCCACAACGCTTACTTTTGCTCCGTATTAATTTCAAATTATAGAAACGTCAAATAACCTCATAAATTATAGAAACGTCAAATAACCTCATAAATAGATTATCCCTACAGTACACATTGATGACACTGTCAGCATCAGCACTGGTCCTTTAAAAACGCCGCTTTGGATGAATCATATTATAATTCCGTTCTAATGATGTCTCTTTTGCTCGCGTGAAAAAACTCTGACTCCATCCAACTTTCATATCATTTTATGATTCACCCAAGTCGGTCTTTTTAGATCCCCTGTGCGAGGAGCACTTGTGATTCAACATATGCTGCCTTTGCTGGTTCACTGTAATTTTTTGGCAGATAAGGACAAATGAGGACGAGCCCTTATGCAATAAATTCAAAGATGAATTAAAATGTTTTATAGCGAATGTTACGGAAATTAGCTGTTTAATTTGTGAGTCACCCACGCGCACAGGCAGACATATATTTTATATGGGGATAAATACAAGCGTTTTTTTAAACATAATCGGTGTTACCACAAAACGGTGTTTAACTTTAGACAGTGTTTAAATCTGTTGCTGTCACTTTTTTACAATATGAAAAAAACGGCGACAACAACAGATTTAAACACTGTCTAAAGTTAAACAGCGTTTTGTAGTAAGACACAATGTGTGGTAAAGTCCACCTAGTGCCAACAATCGTAAGCTCATCTATGTATCACGTGGCAGTGTCACTTGTGCTTGGTAGAACTTAAATGATGTTAAAGTGTGTTAATTCGAAAACCATTTCGAGATTTAGGCTAAATATTTTAAAACTTGTGGTCTAAAAAAACCTCATGGTGATGAAAATTTTTACGAAAAAGCTGCAACTTCCATTTGCCTTCGTGTGCCGTCACGTGAGAAATGGCTGTTTAGAAATGTGTCATTTGCTACCAAGATAAATTTATAAAAATTTGCTTCCGACTGATTTGATAGCTACATGACAGATGAGTAGACAGACAGAGACAGACCACTTTTTTTATAAGCAATCACACATCACAATCAGTATAATGTCTAAAATTCTCAAGTGACGCCATTTCGGACAATTATTTGAAAAATTATAGAAAAGTAAACGTTGATACCCAAATAATAAAAACTATGTCCTAAAATGGCGAATATGTTCTGAAAAAAACATAAATATAAAAAAAACTTTTAGAAATTAAGCTATGGGAATTACGTATTTCATATTTAGGTATATTGTATATATGACAAGAATGTACGGTTCGTAAACTCCATATAAAATAAATACTTTTAGAACATTTTTTGTATGTTCTACCGACGAGGGTGCGGTATTATTTACAATATGTTTACAATAGACAAGCAATTAATCGCTCTGTTGTTTGTAAATAGCAGGAAAAACGGTTACATTTCGAGCGTAAGTTCCACCCACAAAACAATGAAAAGGGACCAAATAAGTCCAACACCCCTGTCAAATAGTTTTGAAGTTTGCTGCATCACATATTTTACAGACTTTTAAATAGAATTTCCAAATCCATAATGCTTTGAAATATTTGAATAAGTATAGGTGTCGTGGGCAGATCGCAGAATTGGGCAGATCATAAAATCGAAAATCTTTCACCAAAAGTCAAAAATAGTTGCGACGACGAGCGAGGAGGAACGTGTTAGTTTTCCATCCACTCATCCATCAGCTTATGTTCGTCCACTGCTGGATATAGGCCTCTCCAACATTATTATCATTATCAACATTATCTTTTATAAAAGTATTGTCGAGTTTTTAACATGTAAATCAATTTGGTCCTAGTTTCAACAGAAATATGATCTGCCATGATCTGCCCAGGCAGATCATGATATGCTCAATTCTCCGATGCGCCGACGACACAGGCACCAAGTATTTAGAAAACAAAACTTTTAACTAATATCTTTAAGCAAAGTTCTCGGAATTTAATTGAACAATGCGTCGTTTTTATGTATGTATGTATGTTTGTCGGACGATAACTCGAGTATCGTTGATTGGAACGTCATGAAATTTGTTATGCGAGTAACCCAAGTAACTTTTAAGGTTTTAGAAAGGTACTGAAAAGGTTCTAATACCTTTGTATGGAAATCTGCTCATAAGTCTTTGTAGTCTCAATTACTTTATATTAACGTTATATTAACCTCCAGAGTGCAAAAAGGGCCCACGTTTTAGAACCTTTCTGAGAGCTACAGCAAAACCTGTAGCTCTTATCTATAACCTTTCTAACTACTTACTCAAAACCCAAATATAACTTTCACAACCTTAATTTAACGTTAATATGACCATGCAATACAACTAATAGTTTCTACATTAGTCTTGGATGTAACTCTATGACAACTTAAAACCTTTTTGATAGAAATGAATAACGCTTTTCCAGGACTTTCGGGTTTTAAAATGTTTCTGTTTAAGATTGTTTGTACGCAGAAACACTAATGGTGGGTTTAAGTTACTTATTTATAATGGCGCCATTCCCTGTCATTATACCAAGTTTCAAAATGGCTAGATATGTAAGTGTTGTATTCTTAAAAAAATGTTAGTAGCATGTTAAAGTCAGATAAAATGCAAAACATAGTGCGATTGGTACATTATCGTGAAACTTTAGGATAATAGTGCTATATGCGAGACGGGCCTTTCGTAATTGCAAATTTTCAGGAAATTTTAAATAAAAAAAAATGAAAAAATAAGGTGTTTGATGGTTTGTCGCTTTAGAAATAAAAGTTATACTCATATATAAAAACGTATATTTAAAATTGTATAGAACATGTTATTTAATTTTGCTTCGTTGTATTAAAATGTTATTTTCAGTTCGTTTTTTTTTAATTTTAGTGAATAAATATGGCTGACGTTAGGAAATTACTAGAAAGCATTCAAGTTAACCTTTTCAGAACTATAACAGCTCAAAACTCTTATTTTTTGCCAAAGTAAGAGCTAAAGGTAATTTCGCGGAGCTATATAAAAGCAAAAGGCTGTTTTCACAGCTTTCAGGTTATCGTCAGGAGTAATTCAATACTCGCCAGTCGCGACCACAACCATTAAGCAAAATCAAGTGTTCAAGTGTTCATCGCAAGTGATATCAAGCAGCTACAGGCTGCTCCTTGAGTGCAAATAAGTTACTATTTCTTTTTTCAATTATGTTTAGTCGATAGGTACTTGTCTAACTTATGTTTTACCTTTACTACTGAATACATTTAAATTTAGCCTTAAGTAGTCCTCAACAGTGACCAGACTACCTATCTTGAAAAAAACGGACAAGTGCGAGTTGTACTCGCTCGTCGAGGGTTCCGTACAAATTTGTATATAAAAGAATACCCTGACTGACTGACTGACTGATTGACTGACTGATCTATCAACGCCGAGCCCAAACAGCTAAACCTAGGAACATGAAATTTGCACCGTAGGTTCCTTTTATTGCGTAAACATCCGCTAAGAAAGGATTTTTTGAAAATCAATTCATAATGAAATGGGGTAGAAACTTGTTTGGAAAATCATTATCCGTGGGAGTATCAACATATACTGAAGAGTCAACATACTTCGCATAAATACTCTTTTAATAAATTATGAGAAACCTGTAAGAGGGTTTTACAAAACTCATCCCTCGAGGGGGTAAAATAGCGTGTTAAGTTATATATCGAAAATTGCATCCCTTGAGTGTATCTACTTAAAACTTTGCTTAAATATTCCTTCCTTAAAACGTATCATGAGATATATGTAGGAAAGTTTTCAAAAATTATCCATCTCCTAATGGGGATGAAATGGGTTAAAAACTTTGATATGGAAAATCACAATCCCTGGGCATATATAAACTTATATATTATGTATAACTTATATACATATATACACTTACTTACAACTTCGCATAAATCATATTGAGAAAAATAAGACACGTATAAGAGGTTTTTTTTTAAAGAAAACCGTACGCATAACAGGATTTAGCGGGATGTTGAAGCTTTCATTGTAAAATATGAAACGCATTACATACTAAATTCACGCGGATGAAGACGTGGGCAACAGCTAGTTATAAATAATTCAGACTTTTTTTATGATTAAATTACAAATGTATAGTTTTAAGATGTTTTCCTGTATTCGTAGTATAAGATAATACTTGCCTTTCATAGTTCTAGGTCAACGGAAAGTACCCTATACATTTTGATTCCCTTAAGAATGTTGAAATATACGATTTTAGTGGCATTAAAAGCCGTAATTTTTTTGCGTTAACATAAAAATTTATTTTTTTCGCAACTTCAAGTAACAGTAGACTTGATTATATGGTTTTAATTTCAATTTGATAACTTCACGCGTTCTTGAGATAAAGGGTCTGGACAGATAGACGGACAGGCGGGCAGACAGATGGACAACAAAGTGATCCTATAAGGGTTCTGTTTTTAGGGTTCCGTACCTAAAAGGTACAAAAGGAACCTTTATGGTGAGACTCCGTTGTCCGTCCGTCCGTATGTCACAGCCTCATAACTTTAGCACCGTTCAAGATAAAGACATGAAATGTGGCATATAAATAATTAATTTGCCCACATATCAGAGTGTAAAAAAATTGAAAAATTTGAAAATTTTCAAAATATTTCAAAAACAAAAGTAAGAAAAATAAAAAATATTATCCTAAAAATACAATATGGGTATCAAATTGTAGATATTAAAAAGTTGATTGTAAAAATATATACTTTTACTAAATTTACTCTCACAAGTTTCGAGAAATTTTGAAAAAACCACAAAAATATGTATGTTCCCCCCTTATCTCAGAAACTGGTAGACCAAAAAATATGAAAACTGGCCAATTACAGGGAAACTATAGAAGTTAAAAAAATTTAGCACAAATGAAAAATATAATAAACTTTTAACAAAAAAATAGCAACCGACTTCAAAAGTAACAGCAGTCATTCACTAAAAAGTTAATAATAATTCTATAAAGACCGATGGTACCGAAGCAACACTTTTGCCGACTTATTTCTTCCTGAAACGTTATGTTATCTAGAAGTCGGCGTTCTTATATTGGTTTCTATGTTGCTATATCGTAGGAAATACGCCGACTTCTAGATAACATAATGTTTCAGGAAGAAAGAAGTCGGCAAAAGTGTTGCTTCGGTACCATCGGTCTTTATAGAATTATTATTAACTTTTTAGTGAATGACTGCTGTTACTATTGAAGTCGGTTGCTATTTTTTTGTTAAAAGTTTATTTTATTTCACATTTTTTAGTGTTGCTGGGTTAAATTGTAAGGTATAGGTAGTTCTTGCAAACGTGGTGTTAATATCAAACGAAGTACAAGTGAGTATAAGTAGCCATGTTTGAGTAGCTTCCTGCTGTCAGCACCCTAACACAACATGATTACCGCAATCTCGAGTTATGTGCTGTCATCCGTTGAAGAGTTCTACGGTGATGAAGCCAAGATCGAAATTCAGGTGGGTACACTGGCAATTTTCAGCAATGCCCTGCAATGAGCACCCTAACACAAACTGGTTGCCGCAATCTAAAGTTATGTGCTGTCATCCATTGAGGAGTTCTATGGTGATGAAGCCAGGATCGAAGGTCAGGTGGGAATTCTGATAATCTCCAAGTAATACCCTTGAATCAGCACCCTAACGCAGTGATTGCCGCAATCTCGAGTTATGTGCTCTGATCCGTTGAAGAGTTCTATGGTGAATATGTTGATGAAGCCAGGATCGAAGGTCAGGTGGAAGAATTTCGATTTTCAAGTAATACCTTGTAATCAGCACCCAAGTACATAGCGATTGCCTCAATTTCGAGAGATATGCTGTCATTTTCTGAGGAGTTCCACTGCCTATCTCTGAAGACCTTCATCAGATCATGACCAAACCCAAAATGGGACCTACCTGGAAGTACACTCTTTCAAACAAAAAAAGAATTGTTCAAATCGGGTGGGAAATGACGGAGTTATGGAGTAACAAGGCCAAAAAAAAAAAAAAAACAAAAAAAAAACATACAGTCGAATTGAGAACCGCCTCCTTTTTGAAGTCGGTTAAAAAACTAGCTTCTGCCCGCGGCTTCGCCCGCGTGGCCTACAGGAAACAAATAACTTTTTTTTTCAGAAACAAACATTTTAAGTACTCTCACTGCCTCTGGGAATACAGGGACTCACCAATCAAAGTTTTTCCGAAAAAGTGTCAAAATCCCTATCAGTTGTCAAAAAATGTCAAAACTGGTCAAATTAATTTTTTTTTTGGTCATGTAGCTCCAGCTTGACCGATCACTATAATTGAAACCCAAACTCCTTAAAATTAGCCATTCGGGAGATATGGCCGATCAAAATTATAGCAATTTTTTTACCGTCATCTAGATCTCGCCGAGGACTTTTTTTGGAATACCATGAACATGGTTCTAGCATCAGCCGTTTAGGAGATACGGGCCTGTAAAGTTTTGACTTTTTCGGCAGGTATATCTCGTCAAGACCTTTTCCTAGACATCCATCAACATGGGTCTAGCTCCAGCCGTTTGGGAGATGCAGGCTGTCAAAGTTTTGACAAAAAAAAACTTTTTTTGGCACCCCATGGTCCAACCTCTAGGGATGTACCACCTTTCGTTCCAAAGATATTTTGCTGGGATATAGATAGATAGATAAAAAGATAGATAGATGGATATACTGTGGATATATAGATAGATAGATACCTCAAAAGGAAAAAATGGAAATCTAAAAGGATCACTTCTGTGGCTGTCTGTCTGTCCGTCTGTTACAGCCGATTGCTCTATCACACATATTTTCAAGAATTTTCATGTCCACTATATTAAATTTCAACCATAAAAACGACACCCATATTGATATCTACACATTTCAACATTTCAACCCCATCGCACCCCAAGAGGGGATGATGGTATTTCACGTCCACTACATTGCATTTAGAAATAGTTGTTGTATTCTTAATCAGCGACCCGATAAACCATACAAACGATACCCATGTTGATTTTCAGAATTTGTCACCCCATTTCCCCCTTTTAGGGATTGAATTCGGAAAAAACCTGAAATACATGTTTACTCATTTATAGATAGGAGTACTCCTGTGAAGTCTCGAATAAAATAATCTAACTAATCTTGTTTTCACCCCCTTAGGGGGTGAATTTTGAAAAATTCTTTCTTATTGGATGCTAACACTATATAAGGTATCTTTGTGCAAAATTTCAAGTCCATAGGACTAGCGGTTTAGGCTGTGCGTTGATATATCAGTCAGTCAGTCAGTCAGGACTTTGAATTTTATATATACAGATAAGTATAATACATAAAAAAAAATATTTTATAAAATACAATACGGATATCAAATTGTAGATATTGAAAATTTGATTGTAAAAACATATATTTTTACTATATTTATTCTCAATAGTTTCGAAAAATCTTGAAAAAAAACACAAAAATATGTATGTCCCCCCCCTCTTTATCCCCGAAACCGGTGGACCGAAAAATATGAAAAAAATTACAATTATAGATCATAACTGGCTAATTACAGGAAAACTATAGCGGTAAAAAAAATTGAGCAATAGCGAAAAATATAAAAAAAGAATTATAATAAATAAAAAATAATTTTTATAAAAATACATTATGGGTATCAAATTGTAGGTATTAAAAAGTTTATTGTAAAATTTATAGTTTGGCTATTTGCATCTATTTCGAGAAATCCTTGAAAAATCATAAAAAATTGTATGTCCCCCCCTTTATCTCCAAAACTTGTAGACTGAAAAATATGAAAAAAATCATGGTAATATGTGTTTACGTATAGATTATTAAAGCGGACAATTAAAGCGGTTGAAAAAAATGACAAAATTAAATTTTTCATCCATAATATGGAGCCCTAGGTATGCGAGTCTGACTCGCACTTGACCGGTTTTTTTCCTTTAGAGGTACGGAACCCTAATAATATATACTAACCGCTTCATTATTCGTAGGAAATTTTCCGCACTTTCCGTTTAAAATTTCCACTCCGTTTTTTTGAAATCACCCTGTGTTGGTTCAATTTGCAAGACATCGTAATTTGAATTCGCGGAGACAACTGATAATATTTGAGAATGCCTCTAAAGCTTTCAAATCTTCTTGTAGGACATAAATCATGCCTTCAGCTCTGAACTATGAACTAATCATGCCTTCAGCCTTTTGGTCTTGGTTTTCACCATGCAGTCCTAATTTGTTTGCCGAGACAACTTTTTTACAGCCTAAAGGCTTTAGATAGGTTTTAGAGATAACTTTTAAGTAATTTCAACATTCCATAGCTTTGTGGTTATATCAAAGTTAAAAATTTAACCTTTAGATCTCACTTAAGCATAATCCTAGCCTCTCCAGAACCTAATCAAGAGTCTACAACAACTATAAGATCCTAGGACTTTAAGGTCGTGAAACACAAGTCAAAATAACGTTAATTTAAACTCTTGTCAACGGCTTAAAGGTTGTTATGATAAACAATTAGTTTTAGAACTTAATAATCATTCTCAAGTACTTAATATGCCTAGATAGAAAAGCATTAACCTTTTTGCGACCCAAATACAAACTAAAGGAAGTTTTCACAACCTAGGCCCGAATGAATTGTTACTTGGGAAGTGAGACGAAAAGAATTCTTAAGTTCGAACACGAGCTAAATCGGTCAAGGAGTTGCCAAGATATGGGGCTGGGGGTTCGCGAGTTCACAGTTCGGGTCCCACTAATAGTATACTAGTATTTATGGTCGTATCTTTATGAATATACAACGTGTAACATAAAGGTGTAACCATATTTCAAGAGCTTTCAGTCAATGGTATAGAACAACTTTTACTATGGAACAAACCGTGTACCTCAAATAAAAATTGCCGTTTCATAGAAAAATGCAATGCCGCTCGGCTGAAATGTATGAAAGGGCAGTTTTTTTTGAGATTTCAGGGTTGGCTCCATAGTAAAAGTAGTTCTAAACCATTGACTTAATAAGCTCTTCAAATATGGTTACACCTTTCTATTGCACCTTGTATAATTAAAAAAAAATAAGACTATAATTAAGGGTTCCGCCAGCTTCGCCTGATAATTGGTTTGAAAAAAAAAATTCTTTGTGGAAATCACCGAAAACTGGAATTTTCCAGTTTTTTCCGGTAACGCGACTATTTTCGAGTTAGCCGCGGAGGACAAACAAAAGGTTTATTCAACGCAGTATTTTGTTTTTAAACCGAACTCTAATATTGCGGGCCAATTAATTAAGTAGGTAATATAATATAATAGCTGATAAAAAATATTCCAGTTTGTATAATAAAGGCATTTTTATTTAAACGAATAAAAATTTTTGCACAGTAGGTTTTAATTTAATACGACTGTTTAGTAATATATTTTATTAGAAAATTTAGATCAGATTACCGTTATTTTTAATACTTTGTTCTTTTAATATGCTAATCAACTACTTTAGATTTCAACAAAAACGGTATATGATATGATAACAGATATCCAACCTATTAGCATTTGTATATTATTTTAAACGTATAATAAATATTACCATATCTTGTTACAAGATTTTCGTGCTATAAAAATTTAAATAACAAAGTCGAATAGATAATTAAATTTTCGTACCTATAAGATCTAAGGTAAGAGATATACTTTCTGTAGAACTAAACCAATTTATCAATTTTATCAAGAAGAGGCTGAAAAAAAAAGTAACTCAAGTTTTTAATTAATAAAATTACATGCTTAATAAAGCCGATTCGAAGGGTTTAATTTTAGTTTTAGTGCTATCAAAACTAAATTTGATCTTGGAGGAATGTGAATTCTATGGTGGGTAAACTTGTATGGTAGGTAGTAGTGTACTATATACAAGGTGACTTTTTGATCACCGTCCAAATTCATATAAGAGACGAATTTCACGAAAATTATTATCGATTCATGATGCTGATCACTTAGCAAGGCTCAAGTATGAATTTGGACAATGTTCACAAATTCACCTTGTATAATTTCATCATAGGGGGACACGTATACCAACCATGCCTTATTGTCTAACTTCAACATCAAATTCAAATTCAAATTCAAATTCAAATAATTTATTGCAATGTCACAAGTTTTAGAAGATCTTACATAACTAGAAAAGTACAGGTGACGCCCTGTAGGGGCATAGCAATCTTGAGAGGGCTACTAGATGCCTCTTAAGTACCTACATAATATTATCATTCATTCCTAGCTAGGTCAATATAGTATAATAGTTTAGTTAAGGCTATGTTAAATTTGTTATTGTTGTTATATATTATTCCATTTTAATTAATTGTTCACAATAATATTACGATTAATTACAAACGTATTCAATGTCATTTAACAAATGTCATTTAGAAGAGCTATTGAAGTATTGATTTTGTATCGTCATTAAAATATTCAGATAAATTGTAATAGCATTTCTGTATGAGGAATTTTTTTAGATTACTTATAAACAAAGTGTTTTTTTCTATATTTTTTAGGTAATTTGGCAAATGGTTATAAATTTTAATCAGCATGTGATGGGGACTGGTTGACACTAGTTTCATGGTTGTTGGTGGTATTTTTATTTGGTTTTTATTTCGATTGTTTCGTTTGTTGTTCACCTTAAAAGAATATAAATCAGTGTTCTTTCTGATAAACTTACAGGACTCCAACATGTAAATACACACTAGGGTCAATATTTCATGCTTAACAAAATAGGGTCTACAAGAGGTCGTTTGTTCAATGTTTGTAAGTATTCTGATGCATTTTTTCTGTAGTCGGAATACTTCATCAATCTTGCAACAATTTCCCCATATCACAATTCCGTAAGACAACCTAGAATGTGCATACGCATAATAAGCCGTAAGGGCAGTATTGAAGTCAGTAGCTCGTTTTAATTGATAAAGAGCGTAAATAAAAGAGGAGAGTTTCTTTTTCAGGCTCTGTATATGTGGTTTCCATGTCATATTTGTATCTAAGTCAATTCCCAATAGGGTTGTAGTATGTACTGATTCTAATACAGTATTTTTGTAGGTATATGATAATTGTAGGGGAGTTTTTTGAGAGGTTTTGAATTGAATTAATTTTGTTTTCGTCAAATTGAGTTCTAGGTTATATTTTTTAAGCATGTCAAAGATTGTGTCTAAAGTCAGATTTAATTTGTCATTTAGTTCATAAATATTTGAGCATGGTATGAGAATGGAAAGGTCGTCAGCAAAAAGAATGCAATCTTCCGTAATTTTGTTGGGGAAATTGTTGATATAGATAAGAAAAAGCACACATCCCAGGACGCTACCTTGGGGGATGGAGCCGTTTGTTACGACTCTATCAGACCTAATGAATTCAATTTTCCCCGAGTCAAAATCCGTATTTTTTATTTCTACACATTGTGGGCGATTTTCGAGGTACGATCTAAACCACTTATGTGCAATTCCCCTTATTCCTGCACCATATAGCGTCTCCAGTAGGGTCGCGTGACAGACTCTATCGTATGCCTTGCTCAGGTCTATAAGGAGGCCTACCGCGTATTTTTTATTATTTAATGCTTCGTAGATCTTATCGCTATTGCTTTCAAATAGTCACGTCATTGCTAGCCAATCACGTTACCTTTAAAGCAATAGTGATAGACGATTTCATGACTATTTCCTTACACAATCGCACCTCACAATGGCACTCAAAAGTGTATTATTGGCAGGCCCTGAACGCAAAATATGTGTAAGAACGTTGGCCTACTTCCGACATCTTTACGAGTACTATGTAATTGGTCTAAGGCAGGGATGCCGAACCTTTATCAATCAACGCATCATTTTTCTAAATAAATATTTAAGGGCGCACCGAGCGTGTGCCTTTGTCTCTGTCTTTTTCTTTACGTGTAAAGAGTAAAGAAAATAACCAAACTTTTGCAGTTTTTCAATGTTTTTGGTTGTTATTTTCATCATATTATTCTTAAACAAAAAACTATCGTGTATAAACGCTCCAGTCAACTATAAACTTTATTTTAGTAAATGAATCATAATATAAAATTATGTATTTATATAAAAAGGTAGGGAAATAGAAGAAAAAATTACACGAAAAGAGGTAACTTTGCGAATTTATTTTATTGAGCCAACTTTATCAAATCGTGTTTCCATCGTGTATACAGTCTAGTATATATCCCTAATAATACCAATATATTTCCCTAATATTTTACTACTTCAAACAAGGGTTATAAAAACGTGTTTGTATGTGCAAAAAGCTCGGTGCACTCTTAATGAGGCCATAGACGTGCCGACAAATAATTTTGACTAAGTAATTATTGGAAAAATAATGAAGCTAAGTACTATCAACTCGAAACTTCATATAAACTTTTTAACTTTAAACTTAAGTGCGAACAGTTTCGATTGGTGGCGTGCCCGAAATATTTTGTTATGTGCCACTAATGGCACGCGTGCCATTGGTTCGCCATCCCTGGTCTAAGGTGTAATAAATACTTTTCTTATTTTTCTATTACTTACCTAACAACTTAAGGTCTTCGCCAAATAAGCAGCTCGATGTTTGTCGGTACGAATATCGACGGAAACGATATTAAAATAACGTTCATATCAGCGCGCACTCAATTAGGGCTGTTACGACGCTCGCTGCGTCCTCGATAGGGCGAAATAGGAGAAAATAATACTTTTCACATGGACGTGATTGTTCGATTGTATAATACTATGTTATGTTTACAGCTATCAAGTTTATCTATCTATCAAAGAATAAATGAATAAAATCGAATAAGCCGCTTAGGAGCAGTAGGGAATTCAAGCCAAAAAATACCATTCGGTTTAATTTTTTTTTTTCATATGTTTGTTTTGGTGGTATGAAAAAGAAAAATGTTGCATATGTTGTCTTATAGTTGGTAATTCACAATACATTTTTTCAATAGTTTTGGTTTGGCCATAAACGAGGAGTAGGCGGTAGAAAGTACCCATTTGGCGATACTAAGCGCCTTAATAAACTAGGGTTTAGTCAGACAATGCGTCAATCCATCTGTCATTCCGAGTTCATTGGCCCATCAATTCCGCATTGCACTGCGCTCTGCGCCCGCGCATACTTTGACATTGCGCGATTACAATCTACGTATAAACCGTCTGGATACGCTTAATGGCCAGCCCTTGAGGTCAAACGTCTGACACGAATGTCCTGATGTCATTGGATTAATTGGAGATGTTTTACTATTTGGGATAAAACCGTGGGTCCATCAAAGATTTCAAAAGTTTAGATGAGCCCTGGCACCTAAAATCTATTGCATTGTTTTTGAATGCGTGCGTTAACATAATGCCGACGCGCGCACACTTATGAGTGCGCAATCTGTCTACCTACGGTCAGCAAACTGATCAAACTACTAAAGTTGTTAAAATGATTAACTTTAAGTGCACTTAAGGCGTCCAACTATCACTGTATTCAGATGAGCACTGATTCCAAACGTGTGAGCGTCACCCATTTAAAGGTGGAAACATTTTGGTGCTGTCATACTACGATAAGGGCTTATCTTTACTTTTGAAATCTTTGGGGTCCATCGCATAGCGAAAGAGATACACATATCCGAGTAGTGCGGTGAATCGAGAATGCTGTTTTTAGGGTTCCGTAGTACCTAAAAAGTACAAAAGGAACCTTTATGGTGAGACTCCGTTGTCCGTCCGTCCGTATGTCACAGCCTCATAACTTTAGCACCGTTAAAGATAAAGACATGAAATTTGGCACAAAAATAGCTTTATTTTTCCTACATATCACGGTTTAAAAAAAATAAGAAAAATTTTAAATTGTTCAAAATATTTCCAAAACAAATAGAGAAAAATTAAAAATACTATCCTAAAAATATAATATGGGTATCAAATTGTAGATATTAAAAAGTTGATGGTAAAAATATATAGTTTTACTATATTTACTGGCACTGGTTTCGAAAAATCTTTAAAAAACTACAAAAATATCTATGTCCCCCCCCCCCCCTTATCTCCGAAACTGACCGAAAAATATGAAAAAAATCATGGTAATATGTGTTTACGTAAAGATTACAGGAAAAATAAAGTGGTTGAAAAATTCACAAATAAAATGACAAAATTGAATTTATCATCTACGATACGCCACCCTGGGTATGCGAATCTGACTCGCACTTGGCCATTTTTACCGGATTGTTTAAGAGCGGTTTCGCAGCCGGATTGTGAAAAACCCGCCTTTTTCTAATTAATCGAAACATATGTATTATGTATGTCAAAGTTCCCATTGGTTTCTGTAAATTGGAATTTCAAAATTTTAGAATTTCAAAAATATTGAATTTCTTATTCACAGAAAGCAATGGAATCTTTGCTATGGCTGCGTACGTAATACATAGGTAATAAGGTTTTGTTCGTTGAATAGCTATTGAGTGAATTTTGAATTTAAGTGTTCTGTTTCGATTAATTAGAAAAAGTCGGGTTTTTCACAATCCGGCTGCGAAACCGCTCTTAGTAGACTCTGAGAACTTCGTTCGTTTCGCTCTCTCGTTCAATTAATTTAATTTCGCAAAATAAAATGTTGACCTCACACAATAATTGACTCGGGACTGCGCTTGCGTTTGTAAGGAACACAAAAAAAAACAAGAGTTCCACAAAAAGGGTAATCGAGCTTCGCTACTGGACACATACCGAGTCTTCGATATGAATTTGGCTCTATATACAACGTGTAACAGAAAGGTGTAACCATATTTGAAGAGCTTATTCAGTCAATGGTATAGAACAACTTTTACTATGGAACAAACCCGGTAGGTCGTTAGGTATACTTTTAGGTTAGTAGTGTATGTTGACTATTATATTTATTATAGTTACATACATATTTATATCACTCATTATGCACTCATTTTAAATTTCAATAAGCCAATGTATAATGTTTTTTCATCTCTGTCATTTATGGTTGACTGGAAGAAATTTATTTCAGAAATAAGTCCGCCTTTGCCCTGCATTTCTCTTAAATCTGTATTTATCTGTGTTTTTGTGTGCAATAAAGTGTTTATTATTATTATTATTATCCCGAAAAAAAAAAAAATTTGTTCATAGAAAAATGCAATGCCGCTCGGCTGAAATGTATGGAAGGGCAGTTTTTTTTTTTTTGAGATTTTAGGCTTAGCTCCATAGTAAAAGTTGTTCTATACCATTGACTGAATAAGCTCTTCAAATATGGTTACACCTTTCTGTTACACCTTGTATAAATTGTCACATAATATTTGCCAAAAATATTTTCATACATATCAAATATCTTCCATGTTGTCTACCTAATTGTTGTTGTGCAGAGTGAAGTACACTTGACCTAACACCTGGCCACAGGAGCCCTTGAGGTCACAGACTGTTGACCTGTACGTCCTCATGAAGGAGTGCTCACCCAATTATGATATATGAGTTAGCATAGCAGTAGACACTCGAGGTTGAGTTGGGACTCGTCCTCGATGAGTACATTTTGTTTTTGGCAGATGTATTTTGTATTTTAGTTTATTTTAATATACATATGTAATTCTGTCATCGTACTTATAGATTATCTGTTTAAAAATAGAGAAAGACAAAAACAAAAATACAGGTCACGGCAGTAAATAATGCACATCGGCTATCTTCGGCTTTGTAGAACGTCGTCTCTCTGACCGAACTGTTAGTTCTTCGTGCGACATAGATGACGCTAAGATACGATGTGCGCTATTTACTGCCACGACCTGTATATAGGATGTACTTTTGGTTCACAACTTGCGTCACATGAATAAAATACATAATGATTATTTTACAACACAGAATAATAGTAGTTGATGCTACAAGGGCGAAAAGGAATAAATCGTTTTAAACGTAACCGAGTAATTTATTCCTCTTACGCCCGTGTATCATACTACGTTTTTCAATGCATAGTGTGAGGAAATAAAACAAATATAATCTTGTGAGCTTTAAATTATGATTGGCTCAAAAGGACTGTATCCAGAGCCGTTAAACAGTGGAAAAAAATAAGTATAACATTTATGGTACACAGGAAAGGTTGCAGGTTAGCCAACTTCTCTTAAATAAATAAATAAAATAATAATAATAAAGCCCTAGGGCAAAATAATCAACTTTCTGTTCGGTTTTGATGCATAAAAAGTGGGCCTTTACGAGCACTTGCATTGAAAAATCAGCTAAATAAGAGACACATTGACCCTGAAATTTTCTCTAGAAGCGTTTTCTTTTAAAGGAAAGAAAGAAAGAAAGAAAGAATAACATTTATTGCTGCAACAGCCACACACAACATTAACAAAATTACGAGAAATTAGAGAGAAAAAGCAATAAAAAATAAAATAAGAACATCTACAGAATTATTACATAAATATTGTCTCGGTGCGTCTGTTGCTGCAAAAGGCGTTGTGCTGAAGGTGTGAGCCCTCAGCGCTGATTTTCAGTCAGTGCCTGGTGGTGACTCAATAGCGCTGCAGGTGTAGTAGGGCGCGGTGCAGTGGGCAATAAATAATAAAAAGAATAGCTATATTTTAGTTTACTATAATACTATCTATACTAATATAAATAAATAAAATATACAATACTACTTAAACTGATATAATGATATATAAATTAAACATACAAAACCTACATAATTTAACTTAATTATAATACTTAAAAACTATAAAAAACTGGATTTGTATTTTGTATAAATAAGTTTAGAACAAGGTACAGGTCAACACAAGGTCTTTCATGTTAACTAAACCCTAAAAAATACCAAAATATTTTGTATTTTGTCAAGCGTTCTATAATAACATTTCATAATGGTATTATTTTCAACTGCGTATCGAGTTATAAGCAAGGTCGGCGTCTTCAAATACCAAAATGATTTAATTTAGATAATAACTTTTCCCGTTCTTTGATCATAATCAAAATTTCATCAAATCATTAGCGAAATTCCTCCTTAATTATGTAGATAATGATATTGAACAAGAACTGATTATACCTTTTTAGGGTTCCGTACCTAAAGGGTAAAAAAAGGAACCATTATAGTAAGACTCTGTTGTCCGTCCGTATGTCACAGCCCTTAACTTTTGAACTGTTTAAGTTAAAGATTTGAAATTTGGCACAAAAGTAGCATTAATTTACTCACTTAAGACTGTACCTGAGCCTAGAGCATGACCAACTCCAGTCTATCTAGGATTCGTTTGAAGAAATTCGGACTCTCCTTGTATTGAAAAAAATATATTTGGTTTATTAATCTTTTCTCTAGGTATGTTACGTATAAACAATGTACTAAGATTTATACTTTTGTCAAAAAAAAATGTTTTGCGCCCTCTTTTTTTTGGTTTTCAAACGTTCGCTTGAAGAACGCGGTTAAGAGATCAACTTGATTTTTTTTTCATAAAATAGGTAATAGAAATATGAAGGTATATCACCTAAATTCAATATTTTTTTCCCTACAAAATATTTCAGTATTAGCTAAAAACACACCAATTTGTTGTTTCGCTGCGTGATCACTAGTATTACGCATCTAAGAAAAAGAGGCCAAATAGCCAACATATAATCGCCTCTATTAAAAGCAAATAAAGTCTTTGCCATTAGACTTATTGTGCTGGACGGGTAATAAAAAAGTTGCTAGAGTATGCCATCTTCATGTGTGGCAATGAAAATTTTGTTGCATTCGAAATTGCTCAATATGCTCTTGGCTTTCAAAATTGGCAAATACAGTTAAATTTTCATGTTTAACACCTCCTGGGACCCCATAAAGCATAATTACTCAAATGAAGAGCTCAGAAGACAAATATGTACAATTGTTCATGACAAGTATCCCACAAGCATATAGGCGTGTCTTCCTATTTGAGATGAAGTAATGCAAGAAGCAGTTAATTGTTTTGATGGATCGTTAATAGCCGCGTGCGCAGCGCAACTCGCGAGTGACGGGACTCGGGAGAGGTGTCGGGTTACACTTTCACTTCCTGGTTGGTTGTGTTTACTTTACTTATTCGTACTTATATTATCTCTGTTTATTTTTTATTCTCTATGGACTAAAGCAGTTGTACGCCTGCTAATTTTTTTTTCTTTCTTCGGCATGTAGGGTGTTTGTGTAGTGATTTGAGTCAAAATATACCTTTTATTCTTTTTTATTATCTTTAAAAATGAAGAAATGGGGGCCGTTAAAATTGTCAGTCTTAGACCATTTTTGTTACAGGGTAATCTCAAAAAGTAAACTGGTTAAAAATTTATTATTTCCGTATATTTTATATACCTGTATATTTCTGTATACATGAAAGAAATTTAATTAAATTTACGTATATAAAAAAGGAAAAGTGGCAGTAGCCAGAACGCTGGCCTCTCAATCTTGGGATTAATGTCTATGGAAAAACGTGAAAGAAGGAATATTTCAAAAAGTATATATATTTTTAAAAGCTACTTTTTGGAATCAAACTCCCCTAACTTTCTCATTTTCGGAGGTAACGCAAGGATTAATGTGGATAAATATTCCTGGGGGACGTGAAAGAAATTTTTTTTTTAAATCGGTGCTGTTCTACCACTTTTCCACTTTTTCTCGGCTTATTTACTGGACTATATTCCCCGGCACGATAACTTTTCAAGATGCTTTGGGGTTTCAGAAAAAATAACTCTTCAATTTTGAATATGTGGATCCCAATAGGAGACGTTACGCATGACGCACCATCTGGGAATACTTCCCAGATAATAAATAAGTTTCCACTTTTGACCTTTGACATATTGACTTTTAACATATTGTAACCATAGACAGTTTATTTTTAAATTACTGTAATAGGGTTTTAAAAGTGACTAGCATGATTTTCCTCGATATTAGATGTCCCGTACTATAATTATTTTATAAATCCTTGATGTTGAAAGCGTATGGTCTAACTAAGCAAAATTGAAAGTTACAAACAGTAACTTCTTTGCGTATGAGTAACCTAATTTGTTACCTAAAAATTCACGTCTATACATGGAATTTTTTCAAATATTTAAATAAAATGGGTTATTAGTATTAGTATTGTGCTAGAGCTAAAACTACAATTTTTAATTTTTTTTCTGTCTGTATGGATGTTTCTTTTAAACTCGAGAACCACTCAACGCATTTGGATGCGGTTTTCTTTATTATTTTCGTAGTGACCCTGGTCGATATATAGGCTATAAAGGGTATTAATAAAATAACGCTCAAGCCAAAAACGGGACAAAGATTGAATAAACGCGGGCAGAGCCGCATTTGAAAGGCTAGTAAATAATAAATAATGCAAACAGGGGATTTACCTCAAATAATATGAATATGGGCGAGGCACGTTAGGGTACTTAAAGGCTCTGATTTACCGGAACGTTTCCCAGATGGGACCAATACGGGTTGAATATCAAATTACGTGACCTATCGGACACTAGGTAGTTTGTACCCTATTTGGAAATAAGGCTTGCCAAATATGTGTGGGCGGTTCGATTATCTACATTTGTAATTGAGATTTTTTGAATTGAATTCAAATTCAAATTCAAATAATTTATTTTGCAAAATAGGTATACATAATACACTTTTTACACGTCAAATTTAATGCAATAACAATATATGTAATAAAATAATAAATGTATGTGAACTAAATTAAAGGTTTATTTAATTTATGTAGCAGTATATAAGTATACGATTAAAATAGTAGGTAAAATATAAATTACACAAAGTGAAATCCAATCAACCGCTTGAACCCATACCGGAGACCCGGCCAGGGACCAGGAACAAGGTTCAATGATCACTAACCGAGCCCCCAGCACGAATTATGATAGAGACGTCGTGAGGATATCGTAGAATTGGGCATATCATGAAGTGAAATTGAAAGTCTTTCAACAAAAAGTCAAAAATAGGTGTACGGAGACAAGCGGAGCGTGTTAGGTTTAGATGTAAATAAATTTGGGAAGCCGAGTGAAGCAATTTCGTACCACGATGCCTATTTTCGCGACCCCTGTAGACAGTGGCGTATTTACTCTAAGGTCCAAAAGGCCATGGCCCGGGGCGGCAGGCTGCGAGGGGCGGCACAAGCTGCAACTCGCGCTCAGCTTTGGGCGCCTTTCATTATCAATCGTTAGGTACCTATCTGGTTTATTCGTCTATATTCGTTTATATATTTTAGTTTATACCGCTTTTTTGGCTATATACTGGCATTAAAAAAAATTGTTTATCGGAAATTATGTAAATATTGAATAAATGGTGTTTATTTCTTTGTAAGGTATTATTAGTTTTCTCATTCATTATCATCACAGCCCACATTAACACACTGCTGGATTTTATTTTATAATCATAATATTTTTTCTCGTTAATTTATGGGGCGACAAACCTTACAGGCCCAGGGCGCCAAATCTTAAAATACGCCACTGCCTGTAGTTTTAAGGTGGCTCCGTCGGAAAAATTAGCAACTCGATTTCGTGGCGGTTGAAATTTCGAACAAAACCATATTAAAATAAAGTTCTTATCAGCTCGTACTGTAACATGGCTGTTACGCTAGTCGCTGCGGCTGACAAGTGCGAAAATAGTGTGTTTTTAATTTATTTTATCTAAAATGAAATGAATTTCCAAGAACTAAGAAAACCATATTATCATTTCATAATATTTTGTCTAGAAGTGTATACATTTTTATATTGTTTTGATAAAAACTGTAGCAGTTATATTGTTACAAGTTGACAAAAAATAAAAAATAAGGGTAAACTTAGAATCTTCTTGCTTCATTTCTGTATATTAAAATAAAATTCAGAAAAAATCACATCACTATTTGTATCATAAATACTATACCGTACCGTACCGTATAAAATGGTTATAAAGTTACTCAGTTCAAGGTCATTGGCCCTGGGGGAAGCCTTAACAGAATTGTTGATATTCCTAGATAGATCATGATATGCCCGGTTCTACGATGTGCCGACGACAGAGACAATTTAATAAAGTATTTTACGTTCATAAACACATATTCGACTATTCGTAGTTAAGGTAGATTTACGACGACAAAAACAATAAAGTTAGGCAACTTTTTTAATATCAATAAACAACTGATGACGTGGGCTGAGTTGCGTTTGCGCATCGTAGTTGATAAATATGGCTTTTCAAGACGGTGTTAATTGACGTTCGAAATTTAAAACAGTGTCTACTAAAGAGCCTAACAGTCATAAATATGTCGTCTCTGGCCGCCCACAGGCATTCTTTTCAATTTGTTTTAAGTTAATCTCTTGAGAAAGTCTGATTAATGCTTTTCTCGGTCTAATGAGACGGTTGTGATGATCTATAATCAATACTTATTTTGTTTATAAGTAGGTATGTTATTAGTTTTCTAAGAGTAGTAGCTTGAGGCAATGCATAATGACCAAGTTAAATATTATTGCTTGTTATTAAAAATTTAGCTTTGAATGGGTGTTGCCACAGTAGAGAAATAGTAGTTTATGCTACAAGGGCGCAAAGGAATAAATTACGTTTTAAACGTAACCGAGTAATTTATTGCTTTTACGCCCGTGTATCATACTACATTTTTCAATGCATAGTGTGAGGAAATGAAAACAAATATAATCTTGTAAACTTTAAATTATAATTGGCTCAAAAGGACTGTATCCAGAGCCGTTAAACAGTTGAAAAAAAAGAACAACGTCTATGGTACACAGGAAAGGCTGCAGGTTAGCCAACCATTGTAAATAAATAAAAAAAATATATAATAATAAAGCCCTAGGGCAAAATAATCGACTTTCTGTTCGGTTTTAATGCATAAAAAGTGGGCCTTTACGAGCACTTGCATTGAAAAGTAAGTTACTAGTAAAGTTCTCTACTGTGGCAACACCGCTGCACCTACCCGTTCGAAGCTTTATTTTAGAAAAGTAAGTTACTTTTCTCTACTGTGGTATTACTTTATGTTGGTCTGAATAATTTTTAGAAAAAGCTCAAAAGTTAATTACATTTTCATGAATTTTCCGCAATAACTTTTGTTTAAAAATGGTATTATCTATATAATTGCGTCGATTCGGCGCAACACAACTTAACTTATTTGACAGGAATAAACTTAATTTGAGCCTTCTGTCTTTTTCTTTCTGTTTCAAAAAGACAAAGACCGAACACTCAAAATAAGATTAGTTCTGTCAAATAAGTTAGGTTGTTTTACGCCGAATCGACACCAATATATATTTAATATATTATAATACATATAATATAATATATATTCTAATATCGTTTATTATCGACGTAGTTTTCCACCTACAATAACTTATTTATGGATATATAAGATTACATTAATTTATACAGCCAAATTAATACTGGAGGCTTGGCAATTGATCAGTATAACGAATTGATAACACTTTTTGCTTCGCAAAATAAAATGTTGTCCTTCCATAGTTATTTGCGTTTGCAAGGAAAATAAAAATTATAATTTATGAATTTTAGAAAAAGGGTCATCAAACCTTAGTACTGAGCACTTACCGAGTCTTCAGTATGAATTTGGCTGCATAAATTAATTTTTCCTTGTCAATCAATTTTCAAGGCCGTTTTTGGTCACAGCGCAGCGATGTGGCTGACGTAGCCGATTTTTGCAGTGAACGTGCAACCACATTCACTGCACGTCAGCACCCCTCCAACTATATTATAATTGATGGCCACTGGTGGTCGGGCCTTAAGCTGGTCTCGTTTTGTGTCGAGCTCATCGCGTCTAATCAACTCGAAAGCAAACACCTTAGTGTTCATAGCCTGCCTCCAATGTGGTCTGTCTGCTGCCAGTGTTTCCCATTGTGCTGAGTCTATTGCACATTTCTTCATGTGGCACATCTTTATGCCGCAGAAATTGTCCGCCCTATTTCCTTGTATATATTTATTGGAAAGAGTAAGGGTACTGCTATTTCTGTGATATGAAGTCAAAACAGTGACCACGTAAAAAAATGACTGAACCAATTTTGATGAGATTTCTAACAGACATAATGTGCTTTGAATCATCACGCTGCGACACGAAATCATTGACCTAAGTATAGTTTTGTGTCGTAATTTTGCATTGCAATAAACCAACAAATTACTCCGGCAAGTAGTAGTAAAACGTGCGAAGATGAGTAATTTATATAAATTCAAGATAGAGATGTCACAGCTGTCTCCTGCTCTTATCTAATGTATTCAACCGTTTGTAGAAGACTACACACGTCTTTGTACGAAGCGTCGAGGCGTACCAGGACAGCGGTTCCCAAATGGGCCAGTATATGGACATTGATTAGATACATAATGGGGCTGTTATCTCCTCTCTTTTTTTTAGGTGTAAGCATTATATCACAGCCGATTCTGAAGGCTTTAATTTTAGATTTAGTGCTGTCAAGACTTAAATTTTTCCAAAGTAATTTAGCTTCTTTTCTTAACACTTATGAACTATTTTGCAATGATGAAAATTTAGTTTTGACAGCACTAAAACTAAAATTAAAGCCTTCAGAATCGGCTACATCATTTATTATTTGATTACATACAATAAATAAGAGTAACTGAACTAAAAACTCAAATAACATTTAAAAACTTAACTAAAGATGACCTAAAATAAAAAATCTAACAAAGTAAACCTAAAAATGATTATAATAAATAGAAAATACTGGCCAGATCGCTGCCTTCGTTAGGAAGGGTGCCCAAAAGGCTGGTGGCGTTGCCACGTTGAATGGCCAAACTAATTTTCTTCTCTGGTTTTATGGCGAAGTTAATGTTAAAAAGATTGAAAACATAGGGTTAAAATATAACCTACGTAATAAAAAAAAGTTACGTATTTTTTTCTGAGCGTTACTTGATGCTAACACATGCTGCCGCTGCTAGACTGCAGTGGCCTTGAATATATATTGAATATACTGGTACATACTAGCATAGGTATAGGTTTTAATATTAATTTTAAGTAAGGGTTCAGCAGAATACCAGCGCTGTATCCCCTACTGCAGCATTATGCTGAGCTGTAATCCTTTTTACCACTGTTTTCTTAATGTTATATTTACTCGTACTGTTTGTTAATTTGTATTGTCTGTTAACTTGTATGTATGTATGTTCTTTCTCGTGTCTGTGGTATTTTAAAATAAATTACTTTTCTTTCTTCTTCTTTCTTTCTTTTCATAGGTTTTTACGATGTTTGTCTTCCAAAGGACTAAATTTGTTACGAACTTGACAAACCTCGGACGTTTTTTTCTCATTTATCGATCAAATCGTCCATCAGGTTCGACAGCACCATAAAAATGAGCTATGCTACAAGATATTGATTATATTATTATGTTTTAATTGCAACGAAAGAAGCCTATGACAGGCTTTTATTGCATAGATGTAAAATTTGTGTTTAATATCTAATATTTGTATATTGCATAAAATACATTTAATGTACAAAGGCGAGCTTACATAATACTAATTAGTATTTTCTACCAGCCATTGTGCGAGTGTGTTCGCGCATTAACTGCTGGTAGAGATCTACAGATAGAAAAGAGACACTTATATTTACAACAATATTTGTGTTTTTTTTAATGTAAAACCAAGTTTCTGGTAGTAGGAAGGAACATTGAGAAGCACAGCGTGTCCCCTAGTTACGCAGTCGAGCCACGTTCCACGCACCTTATGCGAGCGTGTTCTCGCATTCCGTGGACTTATTACTGTGTAGACACGCCGTGACGGAGCACCCTGTAACATGCTGATTGAGATATCTCTGTAGGGAGGAGATACTGTTATTTATCATTTGGATCAAATATAATGACCACCAAAATAAACTTTGATATTTTATAACTTCTATGAAAAAATTATAGTAAACACCAAAATAAGTAAATGATCACCAAATCTAGCCTTGAGGGACATCCGGAAAGCGCAGAAGGGAGCCGGTAGGTTAGGTTAGAAGTTGTTTTTTGTTATGACAATCGAGAACAGTTTTAGCCATTTAAATGAGGTTAAAAACTTGGTGATCGTTTACTATTTTTGGCAATAAAAAGTATTTTTTGTACATTGTTTTTTACTTGATCTGGTGGTCTGTTAAATCAGATCAAATCTTTATCATTCATGACTTTAACAAACTTCGTTGAAGACATTATCATAATGTTGGTCGTCATAAATAACTAATCATCTGTCAATTTTGACATCTGTCAAAAAATTTAAGAAAATCTTATCATCTGTCAGAAATCTATAAATAACTAATCATCTGTCAAAAAATATAACATAATCTTATCATCTGTCAAAAATCTATAAATAAAATTAATCATCTGTCAATTTTGACATCTGTCAAAAAAAAACTACAGAACGCAAAGACTCGATTGATCCTTATGAATCTATAAAATGTTGTAAGTTGGTGTTTTGCGTTTGTGGAATTGAACGTATTTGACGTAATTATATATAATAATAGTAATAATTAATAAATTAATATTAAGGCGACTCTGCGCCAAAACATGCTTTAAATGAACATACCATGTCAACCCAACTAACACACCTAAACTCTAGGAGCTCTAAGGAGCATAGTGGTGGTATAACGAGGTCACAATTAGTCTTGAGTTCTAAAATAGCGTCAACTAAAGCGCTAAACCTTAATGGCAGCTTAAACATATTTTGAGACACCTTATGGCTCTAACAACTGTGCTATGATTACATTAATATCCCTTTTGCCAGGGATATTTTTACTTAGGTAATTTTTACCTAATCACCTATTTCCATGATTTTTTTCATATCTTTCGGTCCTCTTGTTTCGGAGATAAGAGGGAGGACATGTAACCTATAACGGCTGAAGCTGTAGACCGCTGTGCAAGACGGATAAATGGACAGACATACAGACAGCACAGTGGCGTGCACAGAGCTTTTTTCCAGAAAAGCAATCAGAAGGTCAAGTACGGCAATAAAAAAATATAAAAAAATTTAAATATCACTTATAAAAAAAAAAAGTTTGTATGAAAATGTCCACTCTAGGGTAGGCAGTGCCTACCCTGGCGTCATACAAACTTTTTTTTTTCAAAGTGTTATTTAAATTTTTTCATATTTTTTTTATTGTCGTACTTGACTTTCTGATTGCTTTTCCGGAAAAAAGTTCTGTGCACGCCACTTCAGCACCAATAGCATGGTCCAACTCTTGGATCCCTTGAGGCATCCACCAAATGCTGAGCCTTTTGGCCGTACTTCGGGCACAAATACACGCCTTTTAGGGCATGCAGGTTTCCTCGCGAAGTTTTCGTTCACCGTTCAGCAAGTGGTACGTATTAGGTAATACAAATACTAAGCACATCAATTCCGGAGAACTTACTGGTGCATGCTCGACCGGGGATCGAACCTGGGTCTCAAGATTCTCTTTCCTACTGTTGAACCCTGAAAAGCTCAGAGATAGCTCCGTCGCTATGAAATGAAACCATTTTAATATTCTGTTTGTTCACTCGAGCGCCTACAACTCTCTTCTTGCAGGAGTTACAGAATTTGGGTTGTGTTCCAAAACCAAACCCTTATAATCGAGCAATTCTAGTCGGATGACCATTACGTTTTGGAACCGGTCTTAATGGAATAGTCTTCGGACTAACTTTGGTGAGATTCGGAACGGACATAGTGTAACATGTCTAAACAAAAGTTTGGCGGGAAAACGAAAATGTTTATGATGAATGAGTTTTTATCTACAGGTTTTCTAATTATAGAGAAAATTTACCGATAATCAGTTAATTGAGATGTGTTCAAACGTTTAACACTCTTCGGTTCATGTTTTGTAATTTTGTAAACGTCAAGAATCATGTTTCTGACAAGAGCAATATATTCCCGGCGATTTTGATCGTGTCAGTAGAAAAAGTTATTCGGTTTGATCGTTCCAAAACGATCTCATTTGAGGTTTTGGAACCAGCATTGAGCTACTTTTATCTGACAGATGGTAATATCTTCTACTTCATCGGACAACATAAGGCGTTTCGGAACGCTACCTAGATGTACTATCGTGTAAATTGAAGTTTATTTCCTTATGATTTTCTACGCGCTGATTAGAGCTTTCCACATTATACTTACGTACAACAGTCGCCTGCAGTTAAAGTTACATATTTTAACTATTTAATTATTATTTAAATCTAAAGCGGCGCAAATATGCTTTCCTCGGAGAGGGCTACATACTCGTATTTGCGCCGTTTGGTATTGAAACCCTGGGGCCGTGGGGTCCGAGCGCACGTCGTCTTTTCAAAGAACTTTCGACACGTTTGATCGACGCCTCTGGTGACCCAAGGGCCTGGGGCATACCTCGGCCAGAGGATCAGTCTGGCGATCCAGCGGGGTAATGTTGCCAGCCTCTTGGGCACCGCACCCGACGGCAACGGTTTAGAAAATATTTTTTATTTAGTATAATGTTCTATTTAGTATAATATTTTATTTAGTATAAGGTTTTAGGGCTTTTTCTTTTATTTATTTTTCTTAGGATTATTTAGTTTTAAATTAAGTTACTTTTACATATATAATTGTGAGTTGTTAAATATTTGAGAGAATAAATAAATTTTATAAATTTCTATAACTAGGTTAATTATATACGGAATTATTACTTTACGATTTCAGATCTCACAGGGCGGCGTGATAGGAACTGCATTGGGCAGTTTGTAATAACTTTCTGAAATTTTATTACCAATTTGGATAAAAAGGGGAATTGATTCTTTGATTTGTGAATTTATTTTACAAGCCTTTAAATATTTGACTAGTTTGATAGACAAATAGGTCTTATCAAGGGTTGCCATTTCATATATACTAATTTATGCTCTGAAGGTATTTCTTTAAACTTTGAATTATAATAAAATATTTATAATATTATAATTTATTATTAGCATACTTGGAGACCCCCTCGAAGTAATTCGGGGGAGAGTAAGAGGACAACTCACAGGCAAAAAACCAGGAGGCCCACCATGCCTGGACCGATGGATGGCGGTATATCCATCCCTAATAGCCGGGCCTTATATGGAACAGACCGGTGACGGGCAGCGGCGTCACTGGTGCGAGGGTTCCGGCACCGCGCTGACCAAACCGCCTGCCCAGCGTGTGTGAGTATGGGCAATTCTTCCAGGATGACCGCCGGGAGTGGCAAATTTCTGGAAAGGCTTATGTCCAGCAGTGGACGAACAAGGCTGATGGATGGATGATTAGCATACAATTACCCTCTAGTGTACATCCTACGTGGACAGATTAGCGTTTAAATGACAAAATTATCAGTTCATATTGTTGGAATATACATTTTTGAATATATTCACGTTGCCTTTTCAAGATCGATCACAATCAGTCCTGCGGCTTGGTCCTAGGTTTCTTTGGGCACGTGGCCTAGGTTTTATCTGGAGCTCCAAAGTAAACTGTCTTTGGTCGGCTGTCACTCGTACCATTAAAGTAAGCCTCGTCTCCGGGGCTATAAGACTACTGGATCTGCCTTTTTATCAAAATCTACAAGTTTTGTATTATTCTTTAATTTCACAAGGCACGATCACGATTAAATTGTTACCGAAAGGCCATAACAGATTGGCTTAATTTGTATATCCAAAAAAAAATGTAGATAATGAAAAATGAATAAAAATAAATTTACATATCTTCACACGACATGAATCCGAGGTGTTCCCGAATGTGAACTATGAAGTGCAAATCACAGTCCACACTTGGTACACCCGCGTTTCACTGACGACTATTATGTGTAATATTCATGTAATAATAGTCATGTATGATAGCTAATACTGTTTTACCTATGCGTGAGTAATTCACTTTTGGATACCGATGGTACTAAACGACCAATACAATACCTCGTTATGACTCCAACATGTCGGATCGACATTCACCAAAAATAGGTGCTGGAAGAAAACTTAAGAAGGTAATTATTAAGCAATTAGATATGTTAGTTTTTTTTTGTCTATCACAATTAGACACCTGATCCTAAAAAATTGTTCTGAGACATGGACTAATAAAAGTGGTCATTAATTTTTATAATATACTTGGGTCAGGTTTGAACTTCGGAAACGGGACTTTTGGATATTTTAGGTTTGTATTTTTTTGGGTTAAATGACCCATCTTTGAAATCGCAGTGGCTAGGAAACGAACCCATTTTTAGAAAAAAGAAGTTTGAAAATTTCGTGTTTTTTTTATACTTCTTGGTTTATTGACACAAACTTCTCCACTAGCT
This sequence comes from Ypsolopha sequella, assembly GCA_934047225.1. NCBI lineage: Eukaryota > Metazoa > Arthropoda > Insecta > Lepidoptera > Ypsolophidae > Ypsolopha > Ypsolopha sequella. The sequence goes on from OW203987.1 coordinate 22,173,634, forward strand.
TCGGCGCTGCGGGAAGTGCAGCCCCTTCGCCCTTGCGTACGTAACAAAACACAGGCGACCATGCTCACCTCCACAGCTTTTGTTTGCTGGCCGCCTTCAACGACCAACCTCACCCGCTACGGCTCATTCACACGGGTGCCTGCGCTTTGTTACGGTTACGGCGGGCGTTGGCTGTCCTCCCTCTTCGCCTCCGGCTTTTTATATACACTCTAGCTAGAGGTAGTAGCCACAAGACTGCGTGGAGTCGGGGTGCTCTGTTTCGGTTTTGGTGCACATTCAACCTATATTCGACGAAGTCGGGGTGCTCTATATTACATCATAACACATTATAACAACATTTGCGACAAATAAAAATAGGATAAAAGGTCTAATAAAGAAAGTAGTGACCAATATCGACGCTCTCCATCAAGAGTGGTATTCACCAACAGTAAATCTATTTTGAAAAATAAATAAATGTGAAAAATCAACACGCCCAAGCCAAAAGTACCACAGGAATAGAAGAGCTTGTATGGTCGATTAATTAATGTGAAGGCAGCGAGACAGAGGTGCATCAGGATCGTAGTATACAGATATTTGTTGTCTCTACCTAACCTTCTGTCTGGTACACACGTGTGAGTAAATTATATATTTTTTCTTCATTCAATTTCGTTGTTTAATTCGATCAGTAGAATATATTATGCGATTGCGATTTCCGGGTGGCTATTGTGGCACAATTTTTCACACGCTTTATTTTCCTTACGACTTTTGTTTATCGTGTAAAAAATGTCGCATGATACCATTAAATAAATTAATTATTACCATTAAATAAATTAATACCATTAAATAAACTCAAAAAAGACATGAATTCTGACAAAATATTTTAATTTTAATAGCTTACTACGTTTCTTTATTAATAAAGAGAAAAAATAAATAAAGGCCGACTTCCGCTCTCGAAAATTTTCGCATTGTAAATATAATTAATCTGTTACCACCACTCTGTACCATCCATCCATCAGCCTGTATTCGTCCACTGCTGGACATATAGGTCTCCCCAATATTTCGCCACTCTTGACGATCCTCCGTCACCCTCATCCAGGTCCTTCAAGTCGTTGGTCCAGCGGGTACGAGAAATATTTGAAATTTAAAATGTTTAAAATATTTGAGATCAGCCTATACCCTGCGCTTTGCTATATGTGGTCTCCATTTCATTGGTACCCATGCTACGGTATAGTTTCTCTTTACAATTGATTACAGTTTATGTTTATTGCTCTTTCTAAATAATTAAAACCATAAAACCCGTAGTTTTCTGTGTTCCAAGACAGTCGTAGGCGTTTAGACGAGCAATGCGAAGGCACGCTCTCTACTCTGTACTAGTCATTATAAATAATGGACAGTTTAAAGTTTAACCGTAGCTTAAACAGTGCAAGACAATAGATTGCATCGGTGGTGGGTGGTGCATCGTGACCAATTAAACAAGACCTCTTCGAAAGTTCTTTAAGGCAAATATGAAGGTTCTCTATTGTTTGGTTTCCGATTGTGCAATATCTAGCGACAACTAACGTGGGTGCGCTTAGAATGTCCGCCAGGAAAGAAGTTCACCGGATTAAGGCATTTTAATATTTATTCCTCTACCTTAAGTACTTTAACGGGGTTCCAGTGAAATTTAAAAGTGCCCTACGTTTTATTATTAAGGTTATTATCCGAAAGATAAGATGCTATTTTGTATGCAGAGGTGATAGGCCCGCGTGCACGCTTTAAAACCCTATGGTTAGGAGTAGGTAATGAAGAACAATACAATTTAAGGGGCAGGTAGCCACTAACGACCTTGGATCGACCTGTGTCGGTACATATATCGACAGAAACTAGTTCATATCAGCGCGCACTGCCTTACGGTGTCGCCGGGTCTCCGTATAGTGTAAAATAGGAGAAATAGGAATACTTTTCACATGGATGGAAAAAATAAATGATTTTTAGTACAAGAACCATACAAATACCATTAGTGGTTTCAATAACAATTTTACTTAATTTTGGTCTAAAAATTTGACTTCGAACAATATTTTTTTGATACGCCAGAGTAATGACGTCGTTTTTAAAGTACAAACAATATATATCTTTTTACATAATTTTTAAACATACCGTTTAAGAAAAATAACTTTATCACTAGAGAAATTTTCGGATGACGCTGGGAAGAGGCGCCTTAAAAGCAAATAGTCTTTCCTAAAACTTCTAAAAAACTCACAATTAACACCATGGAGATAACTTTATGGAAATACTAGCCATTCGTCCACATCTTTGCCCCGTTTTTGGCATGGCGGTTATTTTATCCTGTAGTCTATTTATGTTGACCAGGGTCACTACCTTTATAATAAAGAAAACCGTACAGACAGGCAGAAAGACAAAAATTGTAAAAATTGAAGTTTTAGCCTCAGTATAACCCATTTCATTTAAAATTTCCCAAAAATATTGAATTTAAAGCTGCCACTTTTTTTCTGCTTTATTATCATTATACATAGATAGATGTAGATATTAATAATGACACTTGACCCTTGCAGAAAAACGGTCATTAACTGTGGCGGATTTGCAGTCTTAACCGCCCTAGGCCGTGTAGTACCAGCAGCGGCCACTTTCTCAGCACCCATCATTTAGGTACTACGTATAAATTTACTTTCTTGTCCACTTTTATCGAAATAGATTCAGAAATTTAGTTATGCTTAAGACGTGAATATGAATAGAATATAAAGTCACGTAAATGAATAAGTTTGAAATAAGGAAACTATGCTTTAACTAAAAACAGCAAATAAACAAATAAATAAATATAAAAATATGATATGGGTATCTACTTCTACTTGGTTTTGTGGTTATCTTTGAAATAAATAAACATATTAATTCATTCACTCATTCAAATTGTAAGTATTAAAGAGCTAATTGTAAAAGTATATTCACTCAAGTAATTCACTCAATAATTAATCAATAAAACCTTATTACCTATGTATTGTGTATGCTGCAAATTTTGAAATAAAAAAATTGAAATTCTAATTTAAAAAAAACAATGGAATCTTTACGATGGCAGCATACATAATACATAGATACGAGGGGAGGCTGAAAAGTAATCTACCTAACTATGAAAGAAAAGACGTAAATGGATAGTTTATTTTTATTTTTCTATATAGTCCCCTGCTAATAAAATGCACTTATTACATTTTTCAAATATTAAATTTAAGCCATTAAAAAAAAAAAAAACTGTTTGTCGTCAAAATAGTCAGAAACCGCTGCCTTCATTTCGTCATCGGTCAAAAACCTTCGTCCCCTGAGGTCTTTCTTGAGAAGTCTAAACAGAAAATAGTCACAGGGGGCTAGATCTGGACTATAAGGGGGGTGGTCAATGGTTTCGAAGCCACTGTCTTTAATTGCTAGCTTTGTTGTGCGTGCGGTATGTACTGGTGCGTTATCGTGCAAAATCAGAATTCCTTTGCTTAGTTTACCTCGCCGTTTTTCTTTTATTGTCTCTCTTAGTTGATATAATAAGTTCGAGTAATAATCAGCATTCATTGTAGTTTTCTTCGGTAAATAATCTATGAGCAAAATCCCTTCTGTGTCCCAAAAGATTGTAGCCATAAGTTTACCGGCCGATGGACAGACCTTGAATTTCCGAGGCGGCTTCTCATCCTTAAATTTCCACTGTAACGACTCTTGCTTACTTTCCGGGTCCCATTGTCGAATCCAAGTCTCATCACATGTTACAATTCTAGAAATTATTTCTTCCTCTTTCCCTCGACTCATGTCCAAAAACTCTTCGCAACATTTGACACGCCTCTCCATGTCAAATGCAGTCAACATTCTAGGGACCCAACGTGCACTAACCTTGGACATGTTCAAATACTCATGAATTATTTCATTGACTCGCTCTTTACTGCCGCCCACATCTCTAGCTATCTCCCACTGCTTCACTCGTCGGTCCTCTAATATATTTTTTTTCACCCTGGCTACATTTTCATCGGTGACGGGCGAAACTGGTCTTCCGCTACGAGGATCATCTTCGAGGCTCTCACGACCCAATTTAAACTGCCTTGACCAAAACTTTATAACAAATTCGGAAGAACACGAACTGCCAAACACACGTAACATACGCTGTCTGATCTCCGAAGGCGTATTCCCTTCTTTAGTCAAAAACTTAATCACCGCACGCTGCTCGATTTTATCCATTTTCACTTTTTCTACCGACATGTTCGAAACAATTGTAGGAGACAAATAAACGTGATGCAATAAACAAATGAATGTAATACATTTTGAAAATAGAATAACAAACGAATATAAATTCATACCAGCCAGCATTATTTTTGTAATAATTTCTGACAAAGGAGATTACATGTCAGCCGCCCTACGTATATAAAGTTTTGTTTAATAACAAGTGAATTTTGAATTTAAGTGTACTGTTTCGATTAATTAGAAAAATGCGGCTTTTTCACAATCCGGCTGTGAAACTGCTCCTAATGAAAACGTCCTTTTCAGTCTTCATTAATAAAAAAGGGACAACAACTCAGTCAAATTAAATTCATTCACCAACAGTAGTATTGTGACGGGTGTAACTTGTCATAATCAATCTAACGCATAATTCAAATGTGCCACGTCTTGTCATCACATTGTTGTAAATAATGAATGGGATCGTTAGAAGCCAATAAGTGTTTGACTGCCTTCTGCCTATTTGGCCATGCAAGTTGATGAATGTGATTTGCATTATTTATTGTTTGAGATGGAAACAAGCCAAATTAGTTTACCAGTGGGTATAAGTGGTATTGTTTTGCTAAAATCTTTCGCCCACCTGATTCCAGGAAGTTTTGGGGTATTTTTCTTATCTTAGATCTGTATTAGTATTCTTCTTTTTCTTTTCGTGTTGATGGTTCCTTTACAAAATCCTGGACCAGTACGCAGGCACATCCACAGCACTTGCCGAGGCCTTCCATAGGTGTTCCATAGGGCACGCTGGGCACGAGAGAAAATGAGACATGTTCTGTGAAGGAGCACCGCACTCGCAATGGGTGTGGGATGCGCTTATCATGCCCCATCTGCTGAGGGTCTCTTTACAGCGCCTAACCTGCGCTCGAAGTCGGTTGAGAGACTTCCAGGTTGGCCACGGCAGCTTATTTCCTGCAGGGAGAGAAGTTGTCCGGAGGTGCGTGTTTTTCTTGGCACAGTTTAAGCCTTAATTCTGAAGGGATGGATGTATTAGTATTACAATATGTTATCTGAGGTACTGCTCTCATTTTTATCCATGGAGTGGTGTGTTATGTATAGTTACTAAGCAAATTAATTCATATAGAGTTTGGATTTAGCCCGCGACTTCAGGGGATAAATAATAAATTATCTGAAGGACGTTGTGGGCGGCGGCTGGATGAGGATGACTGAGGACCGCCAAGAGTGGCGTAATATGGGGGAGGCCTATGTCCAGCGGTGGACGAATACGGGCTGATGGATGGATGGATGGAATATATAATGAATAAATAATAAATAGCGGTTAAAATATTAAATATACAGAATGTTAAGAGAAAGATGTGGAAACTGGCTATAGTACTCGTACATACGACTATTTTACATGAAAAAAAAAATTGAGAAATCGAGAGAAAATAACAGTTGTCTCATACATTTTGGTCGGGTAGCTATGTAACTTTTCTATGGAACAGCTGATATTTTTTTCGCGATTGGCTCCATAGTAAAAGTTGTTCGTATGGACGAGAACTTTTGTCAGTTTCCGCCTTCCGCCACATCATATTAACACCCAGTATAAGTACACAATATTATGTATTCCAAAAACCCGAAATTAATACACATATGTGTATATGGAGATATGCCTTGTTTCATTTCTCCTAGAATTTTCTTGAAGAGTGGCCGGAAATATCTCTGGCATGAAGGGCATCGCCCTTCCACCCACACTGTAGACTACGGCCAAATAATCTGAAAAAAAAAAAAAAAAAAAAAAGAAGAAAATGTTAACACCCCTTTGACGAGAGTGTGGACCAATCTCTTATATCTCACATATGTTCGAATTAGGAATATGAAAAAGAGGTTCGATTCCTTATTCGACTACTTCCCTTTTCTAATATTGTTCTTGTTTTGTTTAAATTGTCTTATTGCGATATACAAGGTGATATTTATTTTTAAAGCCAAATTCATACTGAAGACTCGGTAAGTGCTCAGTATCAAGGTTCGATGATCCTTTTTGTGAACATCGTAAATTATATTTTTCTTGTTCCCTACAAATGCGCAAGCCCAGCATCGAGTCAATTACCATGGGAGGTCAACATTTTATTTTGCGAAATTACCAAAAAGTGTTATTGATTCGTGATACTGATCATCACTTACTAAGGCTTCAGTATGAATTTGGCTGCATAAACAAATGTCACCGATTCTTGTGAAAATGTGAAATTCGACATTTTTGAATGCGTCGCATCCTGTCGATTTGGGAAATTGAAACTCTGCATACACATACCTTGATCCTTAATCTAAGGTATCATCCCCAGTGTTTTTACATATTTATAGTTTTAAAATTATAGTACGCTTTACGTCTGACTACAAAAATATTTTTTGCGTCCTTTTCTTGTCTAATACTTGATTAAATGCAGAACTAATCACATAAGCAGATGTTGTTTATAAAAATGAAGAGTGCCATCTGAATGATTTTTCTTCAATTCATTACTTTTACGTATTTATTAAATATTTATATTAAATTTTTATATAATTTGTTACTATTTTGGCAGGTTGGAATAATTCAAAATTAAAATTAACTTTCCAATATCTCAGATATTGGCACTACTTAGGAGCTTCGAGTGTAACGAATCACGGTCACGGAAAATAGTAGAAACAAACTATTTGCAAGAATACACGGATTTTAGTGATTTGGTGCATTTTACGATTTTCTCGCCAATTTCACAATACTCTAGTCACCTTATGTTAAATAAAATCTTTTAATATTTATTTATGTCGTCAAGTTCAGACTAGACATAGAAATCTGTCATTTAAATACCGAAGTTTTCTCTCCACTAATTCATAACCGCTCCTGAAAGCTGTTCTGAAAGTTACAAGCAGGCAATTAAGGGACTGAAATAGCTGCTCGCTGAAAGAGTCATAATTATGGCAATTCGCATAACGTTGACGCGACGGATCGCGTTCCCAAATGCAAAACGGATGATTGTTTTTCGTATTTTTTAATAAAAAGTACTAAATAACTGTAATTTATGGCAATATACAACCATAGACAATGAGGCTTTTGTAGCAACGTTGTGTTATTTAATGTATTACTTTGTAAATTATCCTGTACAACAACTTTAAAGCGTATTTATATTTGTTGTGCATAATCGTTTACAGCGTAATGTATAAAATAACACAACTTTGCTAGAAAGGTTTATTGACTTTAAATGTCACGTAATACCAAAAACTTACATTTATTTGATACTTTCATAAGAAAAACTATAACTCAATAAATAAGGATTGAATAACCCATAAATTACGATACCTTCAATCACCGAAATGACGTCATACCGAAAATAATGTCCACACAAAATTAACCGCTTATAATCGGTTAGAAATATGGGTTTTCATATACCGCAAATTTACACCTAAAACGGCATAAAACCTATTGAAAATTCGTATTTTCTTTCAAATGCCGACCGCGTGACGCGCAGCGTAATCTCGTCTCACCCCCTTAGCTTACCCCTCTAATACCCGCCACGCACTGAATCGTCTTTATATCGTTACCGAAACTGGAAACGGTGAAATAATGGTACAGAATTCAAAAAGGTTCCTATAAGGGCTACCGCTATTAATTTCGGTGAATTCTGATAATTTTATAGCTTATCGGTATGACTTTCCCTGTTTGGGAACGAAATCCGTCGCAACCGCCTTAAGATGGAGTGGGATTATGTTTCAGTAAGTTGAGAAAATGGCCACCAGTCTGTTTTGCTTACAGCAGGAAGTAAGTTTTTCTTTCACATTTCGTTATTTATGCTGTCGGAATTAACCAAAGCACAGTAGAAAAGAAATACTGTGACCACAGTGGGAGAAGTCCCCCTTTTTTGTCAATCGTTTGTCTGGCGCTACTTTTAAGCGCCTTGTTTTTAATTGCTTCGATGTTGCCTTGGCATCTATATTGTTGTTATTTACCCTTTATTTACCATAATGTTTTCAGGGTTCCGTAGGTACCCGTATTGTGTAAGTTTAAGTGAGTAACTTTTTGTCCTTCTTCTCACAGTAACTGTGTCATGCTGGTACTCGATGAGATAAAGTTACCCACGATAAACCTTCTATAACAGCAACGTTAATTTAATATTTAAAAAGTGTGAGCTGTATAAAAATATAACAAATCTTATCATGGAAATGGACAAACAAAACAAAATTTAAGATGTAGATGCAAAACCTTGAAATCAACCTTTAAGCAAAAAACAAATAATGGAAATAGCTATTAAATTACAGGAAATTTTGGCAATTTCATAGTTAATGATTAATTCAAATTTCTAAATAAATACAAACTTTTTAGACAGAATTTAAATTCTAAAAGATTTCTTTTTTTTTTCTATTTTTTTAGAGAATGTACGCCATTTTAGGACGTAGTTTTCACTATTTTGGTATAGAAAATAAACCATTTTTTTTTTACGATTTTTTAAAGAATTGTCCGATATTACGTCACTTGAGAATTTTAGACATTATACTGTGATTGTGATGTATGATTGCTTATAAAAAAAATGTTCTGTCTCGGTCTGTCTAATCATCTGTCATCCATCTGTCAAATCAGTCGGAAGCAAATTATTATAAATTTATCTTGATAGCAAAAGACATTTCAAAACAGCCATTTCCCAAGTGACATCAAACGAAAGCAAATGGAAGTTGCAGCTTTTTTGTAAAAATATTCATCATCATGAGGTTTTTTAGACCACAAGTTCTAAAATACGGCTTATTAAAGCTAAATCACGAAATGGTTTCCGAATTAACACACCTTAACATAATTTAATCTAAGCGAATTCCGCTGACAAACATTTTGCACTTGTTACCTAGCAATAAGAGTCATGGGTCATCGGTAGTATCTCCGATTGTAGGAGCGATAGTTGTTAGATTAAGTTCAGCTGGGAGTAGCTGGGACACGAGCTGGGAGGTGGGACATGGGGCCAGTCACGAAGATGACACCACGACCTCTGTATCCTGGGGTCGCAGACACACCGACCTACAGTCTACAATACACTGTTATGTAAGTATACGTCTACGATTACTATGTTAATATTATATTGAAATAGGTATAAGATTAAGAGCATTAAGGTTAAACGTCAGTTGCTTAGCGCAAAGTGCATTACTTAACTTTGTTTTTCTTGTTAAGAAATAAAAAATTGAAACGCATTTCGGTCTGTGGCAATTAACGCCAATAGTTCAGTATTAGTGAGGTTTATAAAGCATGACTTTGAAATTTAATGCACAATTATTCATGATCTGGCCCAAACAAGAAGATCTTGACTAATTGTGTATACAATTTCAAACTCTTGCTTTATAAACATCATTAATACAGCTAATACTGAACTATTGGCGTCAAATGGCACAGATCAAAAAGCTTTTCAATTTTAAATATCTAAACAAGAAAAACAAAGTTAAGTTATGCACTTTGCGCTAAGCTACTGATGTTTAACCTTAATGTAAAAAATCTTGGTTTTCGCAATACTCAAACTTGTTGTACTATCGGCCACAGCAACATCTCGTTGTTTGAATATACAGGTTGTAGATTTGGTCCACAACTTACGTCACATAAATATTAGTATACTTACACGACGCTTTTTCAAAAAAAAACAAAATAAAAAAAATAATACCAATTGAAGAAGATGATGATTTATGCCCTTTTTATATATCCTAAAATTATCTTGATAAACGGTAACAGCGGCTTGTAGCGTTAGTACTTACCTACTCGGGTGCCCCTCCCCACCCCGCCGCCGCTCTGCCAGTGCTGAGTCCATTTCGACATGACTGTCGTACACTAGGCGTTTTTTGTCGCCCCCAAAATAACGTTAGTAATTTTATATAAAAAAAAAGATTTTTTTTCGTCATCAGTATCGTGACGGAAGTTGCAGACCAAATCAACATCCTGTATGTTACCGGCACAACCCAATTTTAGCCTAGGCCAAACTAGTTTTTCGGAGCTCCTTCGGCACAGAAGACAGCTGGTAGGTTAGGTTAGAAGGTTAGGTATGGCGAATCGACAGTGGCGCGACGCCATACATAACTTTCGTGGTTATTTTTTTGACAACCCAGAACCACTTTGGCCCAGGCCATACTAGTTTGTCCGAACGGGTTTGGGCGGTAGCATATATTAGAACTTCCATCACATGCGTGGAAATAAAAAAAAATACGAATATAGGATCATATGTTTTTTTGCGAAATCCATCGCTTTGAATAGGTACTCTAATTATTATTAGAGTGCATTACAAACTTGCAATTAATCAGAAACAAATTTAAGAGCACAAATATTTTGAAAAAAGGCGTGAAATCACACAACGCCCTCGTGAGCGTTCAGTGTGTGCATTATAAGCTGGTATATCGAGTATTCAGCGTGTGCATTCAGTGTGTGCATTATAAGAAGGTATTCTCAAATAAAATGCAGATGTATGTCTATCTGTGTGTATGTCATCATAACACTTTTCTGGGGTGTATAAAAGTGGGGATTCGAAGTCCGAACTTGTGTCCGAAGTACGGCGATAGGGCTCACCACTCATCACGTTGGGACGTAATAATCGTCGGTGAAACGCGGGTTTCACAGTTCACACTCGAACCACCTCTGACACCCCCTCGGGGATTCAAGTTGTGACGATATATTTATTTATATATTTAAATCATAAATGTTTCAATAAAGATAAAATGTCTAGTTGAAAGTTTCAAAAACAAAATAAAATCCTTTTCAGATGGACTTATCAAAACAATCGGTTGAAATAAAAATGCTTCAGTGAAACCCCCCCGCCCCGCATTTACGAGTAATACGCCCGTGACTCTACCAAAGGTACAGTGGAGACCACATCAAGCTATACACTTCCAGTACAACATTAGCCCCTACAGACAAGAATATAAGATAGGTACAAAGTCCAATGTGTCTTACTTGATGCGGTCTCCACTGTACTCAAACCAAAGGTTTGCTACCTCTAATAAATTCAGGATGGTAGGCTTGCTCATCACCGTGTAATGTCGTCAATGTCCAATATAACCGAACGCGAATAACTCATAGTCATTGATTGTCAATGAATAAATAACGCGTTGTGGATCCGCCCGCCCGATTGTGCTGGCCAACGAGTAACTAGCCCAAAGAGGCGAATGTCACTTGGTTTGTTCGAAATAAATTCCGCAAATTTTTAGAGCGCTCTAATAAGCTAAGCCAATACTTCGGTAGTAATAACTTTATTTTCAGAAGTAAGAATACCACGTAAACATTTCTTTGACGTCAATAAAATAAACAACTACAAGTATTATAGTCTGAAAAAGTTCCGCCTGCGCACACGGACAACAAGACGTCCACACCGTCCCACTCCAACCAAAAACTATATTTTGAGAAAAAGACGGCATGAAAATTGGCCGACTACCAGAAGAAGGATCCCTGTCAGACAACTGTGAAAAAGAAAAGAAGAAAGAAAAAAAAACTCGGAATATTATTTAGAGGAAAAAAGAAAATCGTTAATTTATACGTGCGAAATAATAGAGGTCAGGTTCGATTACGGTGTAACTGAGCCAAAATTTAAAAGGAACCATTTGAAATGCGAAAATTAATATTTTAAGGACTTGATGCAAGGTAATTCCTAGTGATCTTCAGTAAGTAGTGAGATACATGTTATACTGGTTGTTAAGATAATGTTGTGGAAACCGGAAACTGTACTTGTCCAAGCGAACAACTTTTACTATGGAACCACCCCCAAATCACGAAAAAAAATCTGATGTTCTATAGAAAAGTTACATACATAGTTACATACCAAAATGCATGAAATGAAACAAATTATTTATTTTATACATTTCTCCATTTTTTTTTCACGAAAAGTTGTTCGTATGGGCGAGTTCTATCGCCAGTTTCTGGCTTTCGCAACATTATCTTAACACTCTGTATATGTATAAGTGTATGCAAAATCAGTCACTAGTTCTAGAATCGGACGGACCGGCATTTCTCTCTCTAGGTTAGTTGCTCTATGGTGCTGGCAGAAACAAATGTTGACTTATTGAACTGTGACATAGGGCACACAAAAATAAGATTACTTAGAAAAACTCTGTTGCGCAAAACGAAAGATATGCTTTCCTTCAACGAACTTCTAAAGTTCTAAAGGAAAAGGTTCTTGTTTAGAGTGCACACGAAGACAGATTGGAGCACCTCATTTTGAACCAATCAGAATTGAACTCTATTGCATTCCTTTTTTGTTCAAAATAGCGCGCTCTCAACCATGGCTATTATGACAGCTAAGAAACCCGCGGTCACGAAAAACTGAGTTTTTATTTAATAACTATTTAGGCATCGAAATAATAAGGAAAGGAAGTATAATCTCGGTAGGAAACGCCATTAAAACGTGACGCCACATTTTGAACGTTGTGTGCTTTGTGGTGTACGACAGACACTTGGCTCATTGGTCAGCAAAAATCACGTGATGTTATCTCCCCACCTCTGTATGCCTAGCAAAAAAGTTTTTTAAAGTAAACGTACATGTTACTACTTCGCATATTTAAACTTTTTTTCATGGTTGTACACCTTCAACAGTGATTCCAAACCAATTGACAATCATCAAGTAAGCGACAGTATCGTGGTCCTCTATCAACACGCTGTGTGTGAACGAAACAAGACAACAAAGTCGAATGACGCTCTAACCAAAGCATCTCGAATAGGCCGGATTATCCGTCATGAAAATGGATATGTTTATGCAACATTGGGCAGTGATCAAGATTATTAACAAATAACACTGATCAACAAAGATAATTATACTTGTTTTTTGTTAATACTTGAAATATTTTAGATATTCTTGTAGAAATTTGTGTGCTGAATCTTATCGAAAAACTTTTACGTAGCAATAAGGATAATAAATAAAATACCAGTATTAAAGTAAAAAAAAATATATAATACAATAACTACTAATTTATCCTTTACTTACTTTTGTAGTACACACTTAACTAAAAATATTTTTTCATTAGATGCTGGAATCAAAATACAGAAATCTTAAACAAGAAAATTTTTTTTTTTTAAAACGTTAGATACGCGGCTATAAAAAGGGTTGAGTGTGTGATGTATTTAAAAAAAAATCGTATTTCTATTTGAACTAATATTCATGTACCTATTATATTTTATTATCAGAATTTGGGAAAATACCAATTTCTCGTGATTTTATATTTCTCACTTGCATATTGTCTTAAATCACTTTAAGATTGCTATAACCTATTCAGACTCTTAGTTTCTTCATTTTTAGGGTTCCGTACCTCAAAATGAAAAACCGAATCCTTATAGGATCACTTTGTTATTCGTCCGTCTGTTTGTCCGTCCGTCTGTCCGTCTATCCGTCTGTCCGTCCGTCCTTTCGTCTGTCTGTCTGTCTGTCAAGACCCTTTTATTCGAGCCCTGTACGAGATGTCAAATTGAAACTGATACCTTATACAGAATTCTACGGCCCCATGGTGTTAGAAAAGCAGGCTCGATTTGACACATAGGGCACTTCCAGTTGGCTTAGAAACTTGAAATTTCTTTTACGTTTAGGTCTTATAACATACACATAGAAAAAATAAATTATAATTACATAATTATGTTTAATTATTTTGGAAGAAATAAAGGCCAACTTAAATAGATACTTTAGGTACATAGAGTTTAATAGATTGTATGTGTCAAGTTAAGTTGGTCCTAAGTGGAATTATTTACCATAATGTTTCAAGGGGTCCGTACCCGTATGTTGCGGAACGGAATCCTAGTGCACGAGTCCGACTTTTTAGTTTCGGAAATACAAAAGAGCATAAATTATTTATTACCAGTTACATTTTTGAAAATATTTTTTATATAATTTTACTTCAACTTGGAATTAATACGTACGTAAGATACAAGGCATTTGCAAGAAATGCAAAATAAATTTTCCCGCATTAATTGTTACTTCAATGGAATAGATCACTTAACGATACAAAATCACCAATTTAGGTATGTAACATTTTAAAATTAGGTTATATGTATATAATTGGAATCTGCATAGTACTTACCTATTTCAAAAACAATAAAATTAAAAAGTTTGTCAAGTCATCATTATTTGTTTTTGAACAATGAATTAAATTTTTGGTATCGGTCTATCTATCTGTGAGTTGCGAATAAGGGAATTAAAAGTAATATAAAGTAACGCTATAATCCGTTATGTACCTCGAAAAATGGTTAGTTTGTTTAGCTTTTGTCTAGAAGATGCTCTATGAAGAATGCTCTTTCATGCATAACACCATCCAATTCTCGTGTACCACGTCTAGGGCGGCAGCTCTACGCAATTTAGACTCTTTTGTTATCTTTATTGTAACGTGATAGGGACTAAAATGCTACAACTAACTATAAACTTATGTGGTTAATTTTAAATTATTCTTAGGTTATTTATTTTCGAGTAATGTTTGAAAAATTATGTAAAATTTCATACTTACGCATAGAAACTTATACCATCACGCTTGGAATGTTTCGTGGAGTTGCTTAAACACCATTATTTCACAATGCAACTAGGCATATTGTGGCTTTTTTCAAACGTTTCATGTATATACTCGACGACTTAGTTCTAGCACAGCTGTCAAGAGACTGCTTGACGTGCGGCACTTATAACTAAGCACATGCCCACCGTGGCAATTATTTAGTGGCGTCAATTTTCAAGCGCGTTTATACTTCCATTCCTTATTATTTCGATGCTATTTAGGAGTCATTTTAGTTTTATAAGTAAATTTGTAAGGTTTAATTTTAGTTTTATTTCATGTTATTTAAGTTTTTATGTTTCTGTTAATAAAAATTTTACTATTGAAATATTGTTATGTTTGTGAAATTCCGTCACAGGGCTGTTGTTTATTTAAGCGTAATATTAGTTACTTATTTTTTTGCTTCGTAATATGCACCATATTAGGAACAAATAGAAATGCTGTCAAAATTAGAGGTAACATCTGTTTTTTTTTCTATGGAGCCAATTTTAGCCTTTTAAGTTCCGGACGTCAGGGGGCTCTTGTAATTATAATGTACCATCTATGCATATTTTTTTAAATAATTTTGGGCTCTTAAAGGCGTTGTCAATAAATGGGCGTAGACAGAGATACGACGATTTTACGGCTCGCGTGACTGTGGATAGAGCAGTTTTAAAATATTTATTACCAACTAGCTTTTACCCGCGGCTTCGCCCGCGCTTAATTAGTTTGCATTTTCCGGGATAAAAAGTAGCCTATGTCACTCTCCGGCCCATAAACTCCACCTGCATGCAAAAAATCACGTCGATCCGTTGCTCCGTTGCTGCGTGAAAGAAGGGCTAGCAAACAAACCAACAAACACACTTTTGCATTTATTATACTTCCATACGGGTTAATGACAATATGTATAATTAATGACAATATGTATTAATGACAATGTATTATTAATGACAATATGTATTATTATTAATTATAATACATAATTATTGTGAATAACTTTGTTAATAATTTTGTCATTAATAATTTATTAAGGTAGAGCCACTGAGTGATGGCACTTATGACAGCTGCATTTAGTGATGAGGTACTTTTCAAATTTCGGTTAAAAATAAAAATCAAGTGTGAGTTTACTCAACATTAGACACGTCATTCAACATTCAACATAATGATACAAAAGGAAAATGTGCCAAAACCAGTGGCGTAGCTATCGGAGGGCTATGCGGTGTAGTGCCCCGGGGCCCCCAAGAGATGTTTAAATATCTAAATCGAAAAAAGTATTTTACTATCAGTTATTTTCATTTAGTTTAACTACGTCATTGTTTTTTTTTAAATTAAATATTATTGCGTAACTTGGCGACCTCAAACACGACCTATAAAAAATGAGAAACTTTAAAAAGAAAAATCTTTGTTTCTATACGAATTCTATTGCACAATAAAGCAACATTCAAATCGAAAAATAATAACCGAAACAAGTAGTACATCACTATCAACAATGAAGTATAACATTTTTTAATCCACACTTGCTTATAAATAATTACGATACTTTGTAGGCATTTAAACGTCATAGGCGCCATCACTCAGTGACTCTACTGTAATGACAATATGTATTATTTAGATTTCTTAAAATTTCATGTGTTTAAGGGTAAGTAGTTTCATGTTAAATTTGATATACATATATGAAAAATATTGATGAACTTAGCCAAAAATATTGTTTTTACGGCGTTTTTTTTCTTAATTTTAGTGAAAATCATGAGTTGATTGACGTTTCTATCAACAATATTAATATCTTTCCGACATCCACGATCCCTTGTTGAATCGTAACTTAATTTTAATTTAAAATTGTGTCTACCCGTTAAATATCAATAATTATACATATTGTGCAAAGCAGAGTTGTCCTAGGCCGTGTTTTTTGGATTGTTTCTAGAAATATTTGCAGGTTGTTGTAAAGTATCTATAATATGATTCACTCTGTGGTTTCGTTTAAAGGAAATGGCGCGTGAAGCGTTTCGATATGAAACAGACAGGTCTGTCTGTTCGTCCTGACTTATTTACTTGACATCAGATTTCATTGTTTGTTTGTACGAAGCTTTGATAAAAAGTAAAAGATACCTGTTACATCTGATATACTGAATGTTGCTCCTTTAAAAATAGCTTATTGAGCAAACTGAAATAAAATGGCATGTAAAGCAACCGGCACGTAATAAAGATAAAGGGCATTTGTCGAATCATTTCTAATGTTCCGGTAGAATTCAGTAACATTTTGAAAATTTATATGGTTCGTCAAAGGAAGTGTATTTTTAAGACTTTTTAAGTTCATATAAGACACTATTGGTCATGAAAAACGTAAGTACGTAAGGCATAGGGTTGCCAGACGTCTCGTATTGCCCGGGACTTCCTCTATTTCAGGCATCATTTTTAACGTCCCGCCGGGACAGACTCTGTCCTTCAACATTATTCGCGTGTCGCGCATGACAGAATTATTTCAATGTACTATTTCAAATTATTAAAATAAGCCTGGAAATTGCAACGTCTTTTTATGACAAAAGTATGGGTGCAATTGATAAGTGGAAGAAAATAATGGAAGGGTTTTCCAGGAATTAAATCCCTAACATTTCGCTAATTATATCGTTTATCTTCAGTATCCCTAGTGCCAACTGCTTTGTAGAGAGGATTTTTTCGCAGATGGCATTGAAATTGACAAAATGAAATTGATAAAAAGCGAATTCACTTAGTGACCGTTTTCAACTATGATTACAGCATTTAATTTTACAAATATGAGAAATAAGGAAAGATTTGTTAAAACTTACACTGTCTTCTTTAAAATATAACTAGCAATAAAAACACTTAAAAATAAGAACGTGAAATACATGTTTTTCATTTGTCCTGGTATTTTTTTTTTGTAAAATTGAGAATTTTACATTTATAGGGTAAAAAAAAATTTGGCAACCCAATAAGGCACCTCAGTTTACCCGCAAAAATTGGTAGGGCCCTTGCGAGAGGGCTGCCTAGATACCTATAGATCCATCGCCATAGCATGCCTCGTAACTTTAATATTACAGGAACGTTTTGTTCGAAAGACAAAGGACCAATGAATAATATATCTTGAAAGGAACCCGCATGGATATTGTACAACTGGAACTCTTTATAGTTATGAAACAATGAACCGAACCACATTTCTTTGGAAAAATATTGTGTTTCATCTTTAGTTTTTAGACAATAGCTGCTATATACAATAGCTGGTAATTTACTGGTAAGTATATACTTATACCGATATCAACTGGGGTACTAGCATGAACTTGATATCGACTCGACATCGATTCGATAAATAAGAATGTAACTCTTATTTCATTGCAATAAGGGTTATCGTTTAGAATTTATCGATTCTATCTGTCAAATTTATCTAATCGACGCGTACGTGCTCGCATAGCTGGTTAGAGAAATTAAAGATAAAATTTCTGACAATGGATTTCAATGTGACATTCTCAACAAATATTTTACGTAAGTACTTTTTAATGTAAGATGTAAGTAAGTACATATTTTCCGAGGGGCAAAAGCTCAAGGAGCTATTACTTTTATAGCTGCAAACGTTCAAAAACAATATACGGTAAAATTCAAATGGTTTTGGAAATGAAACGAGTGCTCTATTATGTGATGGTGATGATGTAAGTCCAAAATTGTTTCATAAATCTTTTAGAATACAACAAATTAAATATTTAATAAATACATTAACTACCAGGATGGTAAAATGCAAATAGTGACACGATTTACAACGTGTAACAGAAATAATAAGAATAGTTTATTTTTCAAAAACACAGGAAGAATATAGTTTAGGTAAATGTTATTTATAGCTTAGCATAATTAAATTAATAAAGGTGTGGTCATATTGATGTGTTTATTCAGTCAATGGTATAGAACAACTTTTACTATGGAGTCAAAACTGAAATCTCGAAAAAAAGACTGCCCTTTTATACATTTCGGCCGAGCGGCATTGTATTTTTCTATGAAACAGTTAATTTTTAGGGTTCCGTAGTCAGCAACAAGGAACCCTTATAGTTTCGCCATGTCCGTCTGTCTGTCTGTCTGTCTGTCCGCGGCTTAGCTTAGAGACTATTAGTAATAGAAAGCTGTAATTTGGCATGGATATACATATTTATCACGCCGATGAAGTGGTATAGTAAAATTTGAAAAAAAAAATTTTTTTTAGTGTGCCTCCCGTACACGTAAAGATGTTTTTTTTTTTCTCGTCTATCCCCTAGTGTGGGGTGTCGTTGGATAGGTAATTTAAAAATATTGAGGGTGTGAGAAAACCATTTTTCGATGTAGGGTTCCGTTTGCGAAATATTAAACTTAAGTGTTAATTTTTGTTAGAGTCAAGTGTCCCCCCCCCCTGCCGGCGATGGTTGTATTTGGAGACGTGAAAAAAATCACGGAGGTAGTATACATAACGAAATTAAAAGGAAAACTATCACAGCTAAGTAGGCTTCACAAGTGACTACAGATCGCGCCAAACTTTTAGTCCCCTCTAAACACGAGGCGATTCGCATCAGCAGGAACAAAATGTATGGGCCGTTCTTGGGAAGAGCAACTCCTAAACGGACTAGAAGTTTGGCGCGATCTGTATTATTATAGATAGTGTTACGGAACCCTTCGTGCGCGAGTCCAACTCGCATTTGGCCGGTTTTATGTCTTATTGTCTTGTCTTGTATTTTCTTATCCCTTGGTTAAAGTAGATATAAGTAATTTGATGTATAGTTTAAGTTTATGTTTAAAAAAAAAAGACATGATCTTGCCAAGTTTCTTGCCCGTTCTTCTTAGCAAGACTAATCGAATGGGCGGAGGTAGGCATGTATTTATATATGTAACCTATTACTATGTAGTATATAGGATGGGATTTGGTCGGCTGCCTGGATTCGTGCTGGGGGCTCGGTTGGTGATCATTGAACCTGTTCCTGGTCCCTGGCCGGGTCTCCGGTATGGGTTCGGGCGGTTGATTGGATTTCACCTTGTATAATAATATGTATTTTACCTATAATTTTAATCGTATATATATTGCTACATAAATTAAAAAAACATTTAATCTAAGTAGTTCATGTACATTTATTATTTTATTACATATATTTTTATAAGATTAAAATTTGACTTGTGAAACGTGTAATATATATACCTACTTTGCAAAATAAACTTTTTGAATTTTGAATTATATTTTTTCGAGATTTCAGGTTTGTTTCAAACTACTCGTAGTAGCTTCTTATAATCTCCAAAAGTGCCAATATTTTCGCGGTAGCGCCTTAAAATGTTTCAGGGAAAAGAAATAAAACAGATAACAGTTTTATGTTACAGAGTTTATTTCAAGATATACTCAGATTATAACAGCAATATCAATATCAATCACACAGTCTGCACCGAGTCAACAATATTTACAATAAGATATACCGGTGGTGCGCCCCGACTGCCGATCAAATTTATGGTGTTCGATAAATTATGTCAAATTGTGGGATGCTTTGTTACCAATTTGGTATTCATGGCAGATAGTTATGGAAACTCGATCAATAGGGTTTGGGTTACAATCCATAATGGAGTTATGATTTAAGAGCTAACAATATTCTTGAAACAGAAATTTAAACTTCAGAATCCATTAAGGTACGAATAGACATTCAACTAAAAGAGCATGCTTACCGAACTGTACACATTTGGTTGTGTTTTAGCATGCTTTATAGAGCATTTGCAAAAAAGCAAAGCTCGAAAACAAATCCCCTGCCAACCGCGACTCGGTAGCATGCTCATTTCTAGCAATGTATATAAATCCACATGCTACTTTGCTACATTTGCTTGTAGTAATAGCATAGCATGCTTTCGTGCCTTAGATAACATGTCTATTCCCGGCTTTATAGATTCTTCATTAGTGAAATGGTGAAAAAATAATATTTTTTCATAGAATAAATTTTTTCTATAATAACTTGTTTCTGCTATCGAATGAAGTTGTCCGAGAATATTTCTATCCAGGAGTCGGAGCCCGGTTCTCTCCCACTCTGGTCCGCACGCACACATCAACAATTCCCCAATAATCTACTAATACATAATACAGATCCGTATATGTCATACACTCTCATCCACCATTACATGATGGCAATATAGTATTATATTTCTATGATTTTTAAAGCAATTTACAAATTATTTTAATTATATTTATAAATGTTTTACAAAAGTTGTTTATTCCGGCTGATGAGGATGTTTGTATTTTCTTTTTAATAATTTATAGTGAGTGTTATTTTCTCTGCTTTTTCTCGCAAAATAATCAACTTTTATAGTTTCTATCTATTTTAAAGTAAGTGTATATTTTACATTATTTCCAATAAACGAGATTTCTTCTATGTAACTGTAATATTCACTGATAAAACTTTATAAATAAAGCGATTAGTGTTTAAAGTAGGCCTTCTTAGAGCCAGGAGATACTATAGTATTTAATTGCAGATATGTTCTATGATTTTTTGCAGTTTGACGATTAATTTAATTATACAGAGATTGCAAACAAATATTAATAAACATATAAAAAAACATTTTTAGTGCATAAATGAAATTCCTTAGACTGTATCACATAATATAGCATTAAATTAAACTGTACTTAATTATTATAAATTAATATTCGTAAAATTAATATGGCAACAAAATAATATTTACTTGCTAAGCACCTAAAACTGTTTTGTTTAAAGGTTAAAATGTATTTACATAACTGTACAGACAACATGTTCAGATATCACTTTTGCCTAAACTTTCCTAAAACTTCAATTTTATTGCCAATCAGCTAACATCTAACAAGTTTGAATCAAATAAATTACTATTTTATTATTACGACGATAAAATTCATTTTTCCTCCAAAATTTTAAATGCAAAATTGTAAAGATTTGTTGAACGCCTTCGTTATTTATTACAAGTAAAATTATGTACAAAACGAAGTAAATCAGATTGATATGTACTGTACATTTGCAGACTCTTTTATAAATGCATAAACATTATACACGATATACATCATTCTGCAACATAAAATCCAGATTTAAATTCGTCTACATGTAAAGATAAAACATAGAAAACACGAAAAATTGGATATCATTTGGACATTACGTCATTAATTTTTGAGACTAGCTACATTTGTGGACTTGCAATCTACGTTGCTGGCTACAGCCAAGCGAATTACAACCGAATTATCAACAACACAGAGTTGCTATTACTACAAGTTCGCAGTTTCACTTCACATCACTTCACACAATGATATGGAGATTTTAATCTAGAGCCCTTCGCGTCTAGGTTGAAAGTTCTTTGTCTCTACAAGGCTTAATGTGTGGTCTAAGTGAGACTTTGACTCAATGCCACAAGAAGTGTTAAGCTGACGACGAAGGCGAAAGGTCTTGAAGTGGTGGCAGAATCGGTGTGCGGCACTCCTGTATCCAGACCTGATCTGGTCTGACCGATCTTGGAAATTTGATCATCTGTGGAAGAGGACAAATAAAATCATTACAGGGCTTATTTAAATTCCAGTATCTAGGTTGAAATTTCGAGAATATTTGCACTAATAAATATAAAATATAATAATAATAAATGAGCACTAATAAATATAAAATAATGCAGCTTGGATTCTATTTAGCAATCCCCTTATGCCTTAATTCTCTAAATATTTCCACTGCTGATGTGACCCTCGCTTTTTACGGCATGCAGAAGGCGAGTAGCTAGAGAGAAGGAGGAACTTACCTTCGATACCATGTCCAGATCCCTCTTCCCCGGACCCTTCGGCATCGTAAGACGCGTCATCATCATAGCTCCTCCCAGACCCTGAGCCGTCTTCCCCCGCTTCGTCTCCTTGCATGAACGCTTCCGCCGCCGGCACCCCACCTCCCATCGACGTGTGAGAGATCAGGAGCTAGAAAGAAGAGGATTGGTAAAACATTTGGAGGAATTATCTTGTTTCTGTCCGTCCTTCTTGACTATCTTCCCTTCTCTCCTTAGTTCTAATACTACTCTTCACCTCCTTTAATTTAGAAAATATAACATTTATATGAAAGTTCGAAAGTACGAATGAACTGGAGAGACTGGCCTGAAACTTTTAAATTAAAAAAAAAACGCGACACAAAAACTGATTATGAGCTGCTTTTCCAGAAATAGCTGACGTATTCTGATAAAAAAAGTCACGAATACAGATTAAATTATGATTTATTAACCAAGGTATAACTTCCAAAGTAATACATTCCCAAAAGATTTAGGGTTACTACGCGTAGTGTTGATAAATTGCGAGAGAGGAGAATATAAACCCTGTTTACACGAGTCTGGAATGCCGCTAATAGCTAGATCACTACCCATATCTCTTCATCTTTACAAAACCGTCACCATAACCGATGATGTACAACTTTTATTAACATTTTATCTCCTTTATCTATAGAGCTCGAGCACATTCTGCTGAATAATTAATTAAGTCTACAAGTTATTGCTCAAGGAAGTCTATTATAAATGCATAAGTTGACGCTTGCTTATCTTAGTTATCATCAAATAACCATTTAAAGTGGCATCTTACAAGAGTTACACTCACCAGGGCTTTGATACCAGCTTTTGCCCTGGGGTTCTGTTTTCAGTTTATTTTTCTCTGACTTGCATTTAAAATGTTCACCACTCAGTTTTTAGGGCATGTCGAAAATCTTTCTCAAGAAGCCTCCTAGTCCTGTAGCATAGTGTTTAATCGCGCGCGACGCCACTATAATGAATCACAAGTGCAAGGAGCGTGACGTACCTTTTAATCGCAAAAACATCGTGTCACGCTCCTCGCACTTATGATTTAACTAAGTTGCGTCGCGCGCGATTAAAGACTAAAGCTACGACTGCAGGTTAGCAATAAGAAACAACATTTAAATTTGAACGGTTTTTATGTTTAAAGTGATAAATAAAACAGACAAATGTTGCAATTTATATTTATGTAGTTTTATTTATGTAGTAAAAATTACGTAAGACTCACATACACTCATGAAATATAAAACATCTATACCTTCCCATAACTCGTTAGCCCCACGTCATTTGCAAAACTAGTTTACAAGCTTTAGTTTTTGCTGCATTATCATTATGCACTTCTCGTGGCACTAAAACTCTAATCAGATACCAATTATCTAGATAGGAATTCCTAACAATGTATGAGCATGCGCCTAGCGCCTAGTACCTAATTACTGAGTGAGCTAAGTTATGCTTTTTCATCCATCTCCTGCTGTCATGCTCTAATGAAATAAGAACAATGAGGGGATGTCGGGAGATAAAGAAGTATATCATGTCGATTTATTTCTATTAACATACTGTACTGTACATACTGCACAGACTATTTGGTCGTATAGAAAACTTTCGTAACAGAACCCGTTTCGTTTGTGCCTAGATTGTTTGTTACCTGTCTCGCTTGTCACAGTCTGTCCCTCTGGGTCGCCACTTGAGGGCTCTGTAGCGCGCCGCCCGTTACCTCAGGGTTATACCGCTGACCACTGATTCATGTCGACGCCACCAGAGCTTTAGCGCCCAGATTGTTGTCACCTGTCGCGTTTGTCGTAGCCTGCCCCCCAGGGTCACCACTTGAGGACTCTGTGGAGCGCCACCCTTGATCTCAGGGTTATACCGCTGGTCACTGAGTGACGTCGACGCCACCAGAGCTTTAGTGCCCAGATTGTTGTTACCTGATGATTGTCGTAGCTTGTACCCCAGGGTCACCACTTGAGGACTCTGTGGCGTACCGCCCGTGACCTCAGGGTTATACCGCTAATCACTGAGTGACGTCAACGCCACCAGAGCTTTAGTGCCCAGATTGTTGTTACCTGTCTCGCTTGTCGCAGCCTGTCCCCCAGGGTCGCCCCTTGAGGGCTCTGTGGTGCACCGCCCGTCACCTCAGGGTTATACCGTTGATCACTGAGTGACGTCGACGCCACCAGAGCTTTAGTGCCCAGATTGTTGTTACCTGACGATTGTCGTAGCTTGTACCCCAGGGTCACCACTTCAGGGCTCTGTGGCGTACCGCCCGTGACCTCAGGGTTATACCGCTAATCACTGAGTGACGTCGACGCCACCAGAGCTTTAGTGCCCAGATTGTTGTTACCTGTCTCGCTTGTCGCAGCCTGTCCCCCAGGGTCGCCACTTGAGGGCTCTGTGGTGCACCGCCCGTCACCTCAGGGTTATACCGTTGATCACTGAGTGACGTCGACGCCACCAGAGCTTTTGAGTACCTGTTGGGAGGTCATCTGTCAGTTACTAGTACTAGGAAAATTCTAATTTTGAAAAAAGAACGATAAAATTCATTAATTTTAGTGTGATAAAGATAAATAATTTTTGGAACAGCTAATCTGGAATAGATCCTTAATTACGTTAGGAGAACCATAAAAGACATCAAAAAGATTAGGGTTATTGTATTTTAGAAATTCTGCTTTACTTATTGTTATTAGACAAAGATTTCTTATGAAATACAAATCGAAATAACAAATTAAAATTAATTGCGAGAAGAAACATTTCATGAAACAATCAGTTATTCGTTAATTGGCGTGATTACGGCATTAATTGGACGTTTTCCCGACATTTCCTGAAACTCGTGATTAAAACTGTCTAAAAATCGTTTTATGTTTAGGTAGCGATAATAAAATCCATTCATCAGCCCGTATTCGTCCACTGCTAGACATAGTAGGCCTCTCCAATATTACGCCACTCTTGGCGGTCCTCAGTCATCCTCATCCAGCCGCCACCCACAACGTCCAACAGATCGTCAGTCCAGTGGGCACGAGGGCGGCCTACGCTGCGCTTTGCTGTACGTGGTCTCCATTCCAATGCCTTGCGACCCCAATGGTTATCACGTCGGCGACAAATATGGCCAGTCCACTGCCACTTCAACTTACTGTTTCGGCAAGCTATGTCGGTCACCTTCGATATCTGACGGATATCTTCGATGATTAAATAATGATAAAATACTTTGGCATTATTATTTTTTGCAGGCTACTTAAATAACTGTTCGTTTTATAAATAAGAAAAGAAAAATCTTCTAATCCTAAACACTTACATTCCAACTGCCTCTCCATTCCAACAGTTCTCATTCCCTTCAGCTACGAAATCAGTCTCGTCACAGAGCCGGTCAGCGACTCCAGCGAAGAGCTTCTTGCTGGCGGCCAGCGACGCTGCGAATTGCAGGAGTTCAGTGTCTGGTGGAGGAGCCCGGAGCGCGTCGCGTCGAGACGTAGCGCTGGTGACGTGGGGAACCACGGACCCTGGGGTCTCCACGGTCGAGGGGGCGCCGCATTCTTGCCGTACCTGCGACAATAGAGGAAATATTTTATAGCTGGATGGGACAAAATCAGTCAAGGAAACATCTTTAAGGCGTATGACCACGGTAAATAAGCAACTCGATGTGTGTCGGTACAAATATCAACGGAAACGACATTGAAATAATGTTCATTTCAGCGTGCCTTAAAAAGTGGCTGTTACGACAACCACTGCGTCTCCGGCTAGCGCAAAATAGGAGAAAATAATACTTTTCACATGGACGCCATGAACGGAAAAAAATTTTTGAACTTAAATTTTTTAGATCTAAAAATTTCCTATAATTTGGTGAAAAATATTAAAATCGCTTTAGGCGTTTGGAAGGAGTAAGAGAATTCTTGTGTTAATCATGTGAAACTTTCGATGACTTTCGTTTTTTTTTGTCAAAACTTACAATAGAAAAACAGTTTATGAAACTTAAAATTTATTTTTGACTCTATAATGCCTATCATATATTTTTATGAAAGTTTTTGGACCACCCGTGTGGGAGGAGTAGGCCTTCAAAGACAGGTCCAAATTGCAGTTGGCGTATTCATTCGCCTTTAAAGGCTAATTTTTCGATTTTTTTAAAGACCTCGTGAAATTTTGATGGTGGAATCTATGCATTGTTCAGAAAAAGTTTTCATCTATATCTTCGTTTATAGAGGCTACTACAAAGGAGCGGCTTCACATAAACTAATAAGACATTGAAATAAAACAAAGGCAGCTCAATGAACAGCTGGTATAGTCAGTCACGCTGACGCAGCGATATTGCCGGTTGTTGCCGCAACATCTCTTTGAACATCTCCTCTGAGAATGCATCATTAAGAAGCCCGCTCCAGAACCTGAGCGGTGATGCTCTTGTACCAAAGAAATATAAGCTACATTTGCCCGACACGTCTGATGATAAATCACTCGTCGCTGGCGATCAACAAACCGCGCGTCATTTGTCGACAACAAAAAGCCCCTACTTTGCCTGCGAACATCAGAATCATCTCGATCGGTATTTGTGCGCGGAAATAGCCAGAGGCGTCGTCGGTAGGTGTGCAGGCGCAAGGGTTCAGCCAGCTTCAACGTGGATCATCTTGAAATTTCCCACTTTGTTTTAAGTTTCATCTTTCAAACCTGTCCTTGTCTTTAATCAGATGTTTTTATGAATCTGATAAATGATGATAAACCTTGAAAATAAGTACTTAAGTGCAAATTAGAAAATCTAGGACTTAAACATAAAAAATTACCATAATAAAGACGATCTGTTCTATTACAACAATCGTTTATTGGGAGATCTCCGTTCAACCCCATACAAGTAGAATTGTGACATATTTGGGAAAATTTTCCCAAATATTAAGGTGATGCTATTCGTATTTTACCAAAAAATGCTTGTATTAAAATCAAGTTTCGGGCTTTTAATATTTTGATAAATAGTTATCCTCAAAATGGTATATGTGCTTTTTCAGGTCTTTATTTAAACATATTATAGAAAATTTTATGCAATTTATTTATCTTCACTGCATTTAAATAGCTTAAGCTAAAAAAAAAAACACTTTATTGTATACTCGTATATCAAGTCAAAGGATTTAGGATTGTGTAGTTTTTATGGAAATAAAATTTATGAAATAGAGTAAACATTAAAAACTAATAAAAACACTTCAAAATCGTGAGTTTTCTAAACAGTCCGCTTCCACTGACCAGAATATATAGGGAAAATGAAAGCGTTAGAGCAGGACAGATTTCTCTGAACACCCTCGCCTTAAAAGTTGAAAATGTCAGCGACCAGGGCATGCGCCGCGGTGTGAACGTCCGCGGCGACGCGCGACAATCGCGAATAAGTATAAATAAAGTTCGCATTCAGCGCCGCATCGCCGCCGCGGGCGCAGCGCTATCTGACGCTTAGCTACATTTATACACGAGCCTATGCGATTATGTGAAAATAAAGTAATGCTGCTGCTGGACAGATTTGTGCCGCTGAGATTTGCTTCAGTTAGGATGACGCGACGATCACTTTATTATACTGTTACTTCATTATACTATTCATTTCGATCGAGTACCTACATTATCACTGAAACGACGAGCTGCTAGATAACGAGAAAATAATTAAGAGCGGATCGCAGCCGGATTGTGAAATACCCGCCTTTTTGTAATTAATCGAAACATAACACTTAAATTCAAAATTCACTCAATAGTTATGCAACAAAACCTTATTACCTATGTATTGTGTATGTTGCCATCGCAAAGTTTCTATTCCATCCATCCATCCATCAGCCTAGTTCGTCCACTGCTGGACATTAGCCTTTCCAGGACTTTGCCACTCCCGGCGGTCATCCTGGAAGTATTGCCCATACTCACACACCGATGTTCCCGACATCACCAATTACAAAACAGTTTATTGCCAATTATTTTCCGAAAATTATATTGACTACGATATTTATTTAGTAGGCGATTTGATACCTATCACCATTGTAACGCCTTTTGATGGAACCGAACAAATTTTTAACATAAAACCTATATGAGAACAAGAGACTCTGACACTAGGCACTATATCAATGTGAAGTGTAGTTTCACAAAAAACATACATTTCTCTCAGCTCAAAGCTTAATGAGTTATTTAAATTTTTCACGTTTTTTGACGAAAAGGACACCCGACGTTTCGAGGCAATTCCATGTCTCGTGGTCTACGGGAAACGTGGTCTATAGTTTAAAGTTATATAAAAACTGTGTTTATAATAAGTTGAAACTACTATGAAATTGAAATACTAATTCTATTCTCGGTAATGTGTTGGGAACATAATTTTACATTTTCTACAAATTGTATACAGAACTGTCCATCCACTCAAAATAGTTGCTATATACTGATACTTAATTTTCTTCACCTCCTTATATTTTAACATATTAGATCAGAAATTAACTAAATAACTCATTAAGCTGTGACCTGAGAGAAATGTATGTTTTTTGTGAAACTACACTTCACATTGATATAGTGCCTAGTGTCAGAGTCTCTTGTTCTCATAAAGG
This sequence comes from Ypsolopha sequella, assembly GCA_934047225.1. Classification (NCBI taxonomy): domain Eukaryota; kingdom Metazoa; phylum Arthropoda; class Insecta; order Lepidoptera; family Ypsolophidae; genus Ypsolopha; species Ypsolopha sequella. Next base: position 22,202,571 of record OW203987.1, read on the forward strand.
TTTTATGTTGAAAATTTGTTCGGTTCCATTAAAGCGATATGTAAAAGTTTTAGCATCCCTTTTACTCCATATGCGAAAAAATCCTCAGTGCGAGAGGGACGGATTCGAGGAAAAGTTGCAAAAAGTAGGTTTTTTATCAATATAAAATATACTAAAGTTGCTATCAAAATTTCGTTCTAACCAGCCCCCCTATTCTGTATCTTTAGTTGCCAACTGCACGAGGTGCCTATCATCAAAAACATAACTAAAAACTGAAATTTCAAAATTGCCTTTAGTGGGTATTGAACTATTAACAATCTGTGTCGTCACTTCAAGTGCGAAAATATCCTTAGGACATCGGAATTCGATAGTATATCTATGTTTTTGATGATAGACACCCAGTCCAGAAGGCAACTAGAGATACACAATAGGCCCGCTGGTCCTAGATACTGTTAGAACCCATCTAATAAAATATAATTGCAGTCCTATGTCATTCCAAATTGTCAAACCAGGAGAATTGGTGTCGAAAAAGACCTCATTTCAATAAATATTTCTATCGAGCCAAATTTCCCCAATCGCGGTTCTGTTCTAACAGATCCCTAGAAAAAGATTCCAAAAAAATATACTATTTTATCAAAATAATACATTATTTACTGAAGTAGATTCGCAAGTTCTAAAAGTATAGATTTTTTTCCGTAGCGCCTTAAAAGGTGTTACAATGGTGATAGGTATCAAATCCCCTACTAAATAAATATCGTAGTCCATATAATTTTTGGAAAATAATTGGCAATAAACTGTTTTGTAATTGGTGATGTCGGGAACATCACGTTCAAAAAAATACGGCCAAAATAAGCAAAGTGAGTCTAACTTAAATATGACAAAATTTATGATTTGTAATTCAGTTAACAGGTATATAGCGAATTTTAACAAAATGTATGCTTTTACTTTAATAATAATATCATAGCATAACAATAGATTTTCGTATTATTTATTACACCGTTTCATTTACTCCCCCAACTACCCTATTGTGACGTCAATGCTACAAAATTGTGAACTGTAATTATAACTTATTAGATAGATAGCTGAACTGAAACCTACTTAGAAGAAAACGTTTTATAAATTATTTAATTTGACCGAAAAGTCGACATTTTCTCGTAAAATCAAAGCGAGATTTAGCTGTAGTTTTTAATTCAATACCAGAATCAGAATCGAAAAGAGACAAGAAACATGAGGTTCAAGTCAACCACACCACTTGTAGAAAGTGGGTCAAAACTCGGCGGAAACCGAAGAAAAACTTTTATTGCAATCTGACATCTGTCGCCGACAAATGTTGTCTGGAACGAGCCACTTACGACACTGTAATGCTTACAAGAAACTCCAGTTCAATTAAGTAAAGCAACTTGTAGCAATCACAGAGCAAGCATAAAGCAAACCTCTGTATTAGACTAACCAATAGCTCTTTATAACAAACCTGTAATCATAAAATTATTAAAGTTTTATCCTCGCAAAAAACGGTCTGCAATCTCCGTAGCTTCGAGATTATTCAAAAACTTTTTGCTCGACAAGTGAATGCTCGAGATAAGCATAAAAAAGGCGATCAATAAACTCAGTAAATATTCATTAAAGTGGTTTTGTACACGAGCCGACGCGACGCACAAAAAATATAAAGAAAAAAATCTCCAAGTCTACATTAAAGAGCACTTAGTTACTTGTCCCCAGAAACATGGCTATTACAGAAATGTAAAACTATTTCATTTAAATGCCTCAGGCCGCTGCAATTATTTTTAAACGTCGCAAATTATCAGCTTAATTCAAACTTCAGTCCTGTGGAGATACTTAAGAGCGGTTTAGCAGACTGTGAAAAATCCGCCTTTTTGTAATTCATCGAAACAGAACAAATATTATTCAAAATTTACTCAATAGTTCCTTAAAAAAACCTTATTCAAAATTTACGCAATACTTCCTCAACAAAACCAACCTATCTTTTGTGTAAACTGCCATCGCAAAGTTTCCATTGGTATCTGTAAATTTGAATTTTGAAGTTTTAAATTTTAAAATTCTAATTACATAGACAATACATAGGTAATGAGGTTTTGTTGAGGAACTATTGAGTAAATTTTGAGTGTTCCGTTTCGATTAATTAGAAAAAGGCGGGGTTTTCACAATCTGGCTGCTAAACGGGTCTTAAGTTTTAAATGTCATAACATCTTTATATGTAACAATTTTAAATTCCTACTTATACATGCTCATTTCTGTTTACTTCGTTATTTCTGCGGTGTACTTACTATTTCACGGTTTCGTCAATATGTCCGTGCGTGCATCTGTTCGTTGTTTTATAGTAGAACCTCAGTAGAACATACATACCCAACTGTTTGTATGTACACTCATATAGCTTCGTATAAATTCGTATCCACTCGTATAAACACCTTCAAACTGTCAAGTACATCCTGACACAAATACTAACTACAACTAGAGACTAAATACTTTACTAGAGAGTGTATGCTGTGTATAATTTTGTGTTTTATATTACATTTATTTACGAGTCTATTACGAAATTACTGTGGGTGTGTTTTGAAATCAGTAGTAATCAGAAAAATACTTATTTTTCATAATTTGCACCATGTTTGCACAATGGATGATGGTTTGCACTGACAAATATACATTTAGTTCCTAAGTTAGTTTAGTTTCCTAAGCGATAGTTCTATGACCTTTGCGTCTATATGCTTTTATTCATCGTAATGTAGCGAGATTTTTGTGTGTTATCGATGAGTCATATCGACGCCATGTTTGTTTAATCCGACCAGCAGATACTACCTATATAGTTGTTCCTACAAGATGGATTAAATCTGACTAATTTATTTATTATACAGGATGTTAAAGTGTTAAGACGAAGTTGCGGAATCTGGATACTGGGGCTCTACCGCGTAATTCTCATTTGTATCAACTTCAAGCAAATGCATGCGAAATTCAACGCGTGCAAAAGAGATGGCATGTTAGGCGGGCGTCGTCGCACGCACGTCAAATTTCCATCTCAAGTTGATGTTGATGAAAATGAGAATTACGCAGTAGACCCGCTGGTCATAGTTTGTGACGGCGTTCACTCAATGAGAATCACACACACACCCTCAAATACACCCTCACACCCTCATACAGACCTTGTCACGCTTATTCATATACAACACACGAACCTTTATACATCCATCACTGTTTTGATGAGACTTGTGTTTTTGCCATTGTATGTTATAAAATGAAATAAACTTTATATTTCGATATATTTCGGCCTCATCAGTGAGGCCGTCATCAGTCGAGTGATTGACAGGTGAAAATTTTTGATTTTTTGATTTTACACCTGTCAACCACGCGACTGATGACGGCCTCACTGATGAGGCCGAAATATATCGAAAATATAAAGTTTATAATTTTTTTTTATTATTATCATATAATTGTTAAAACTACAAATAAAAAGCTAATATAGCTAAAATTATATTTATTCATAAAATGAAATAATTATACTGTTCCTGGTAGCTAATAGCTATTATAACATGTACAATTGGCATAGTAAAATCCGTTATTGGCAGTATCTACAATAGTACATTACGATACGAGAGCGATGAAACGTTTTCTGACGAGTGTGAGTTTGCGGCACGAGCCGAAGGCGAGTGCTGCAATCACACGAGTCGAGAAAAAGTTTCTCGCACGAGTTTCGTATAATTTTTTACGCACGGTGTGCTATAAATAATATTTTATAAGTTAACACATTTTGTATTGCTGTGGATTTTTGATAATAAATAAATTAAATTAAATTAAATAGTACTTGTTTATACGAACATCTTTTACTATGATACCAAACCTTGATACGTGAAATCAAAATCAAAAATCAGCTGTTCCAAAGAAAAGTTACATAGCTACCCAAAGTATGAAACACCTGATTGTGTTCCTCGATTTCTCAATATTTTTTTACGAAAAGTTGTTCGTATTGACGAGTAGGTACTATCACCAGTTTGTGTCATCTACAACTCAACTTTATCTACACTCTGTATAAGCACGATATACATGTTAGTTTTGAGGAGCCCCGTTAAATATGGGTCTTTTGAGTCAATCAATAGACTACATTTTTCAATTAAATTGTATTGACCTGATCACGATTTATTAGATAGATAGATAAAAAAAATATTAAAACGAAGGACCAACACACACTACCTTAGACGATATAACACGGAACTGGGTAAGCGCATGTATTCCCCTCAGCGAAGTACATGAACAATTTGTTCGTGTAAGTTTGCTCGTGTGCTCATTTCGTGTTTTTATTACAGCTGTGACATCTAAATTTTTTGCAGGTGTGTGAGTAAATATGTGCTGTTGCGTATTTATTTTACCTCCCGCGGAAAAAGGCAGAATTAATTCAAGAATCGCGCTTATCCACGTCCCGTGTTAACTGGTCTAAAAACACTAAATTAAGTTATTATACAAATATTTTAGATATCCTTGTGCAATAAAACTAGATATCTATTAGAGAGATAGAACGCTTTGAGATCCAGGTTTAATCTCCGGTCGGGCATGCACCAATAAGTTACTTACCACTTGCTGAACGGTGTAAGAAAACATCGTAAGGAAACCTGCATGCCCTAAAAAGCGTGTATTTGTGCCCGAAGTACGGCGATAGAGCTCACCACCCATCATAATGCATAAATAAAACGAAGCCATTAAAAATTTAATTAAATTTTATCATCATTGAAATACTTGTTTATCTTTATGTCTGTACAGAAAAAGCTAGTTTTATTATTATGTGCTTCATAAGTACAGCAACCTTTTACCGACCGGCCATTTCTTGTAATTAGAAACATTTCGCTTAGCTATAAAATCCTAAACAGCTTGGTAAGTATAGACCTAGGTATCCTGTTAAGTTTTTTGCTAACGGGATTTTGTTGACCTAGATTCTAGGTCCTAGAACATCAACAAAGCCAGATTTTTAAGGGTTCGTTGGCAGAAACTAGGTCTTTCCTCATATTGGAAAAAATACATTCGTTTAGTTGGTCTTTTGTTAATTCAATCTATTTATAAGCAAATGTCTTGAGATTTTTTTTTTCATAAAATAGGTAATAGAAATATGAAGTCAATCTACTTAAATTAAATATTTTTTTGCCTGCAAAATATTTCAGTATTAGCTAAAACACACCAACTTGTTGTTTCGCTGCGTGATTATATTGCGCGTCCAAGAAAAAGAAGCCAATGAGCCAACATATAATCGCCTCTATCAAATGTAAATAAGGTCTTTGCCATTGGACTTATTGTGCTGGACAGGTAATAAACAATATTGCTAGGGTAGGCCATCCTCTTGAATATAATCTTTACTTGTGTTGCGATGGCAAAGACTGGGTAAACATATACGAATCTATAAAGTTTTTGAAAATGCGTATAATATAAGAGTCTATTAGATATTGACTGAACAAATAAGAACATGCTTTACAAATAAATAACATAATATAAATAGCCCACAAAAAAATCGCGTGCGCATGACGCAAATAGGTGTCAAATTTGCACAGAACAGTGCGCAAGAACAGACGTATCCGGTGTCATTGCGCTACGGCGTGTGAATACTTAACTAAATGTTATGGAGACACTTTTTAGGGTTTCGTGCCCAAAAGGCAAAACCTTAGAGTATTTTGGTTTAATACTCAAAGGGCAAAACGAAGTCGAGATCAGGCTCCCTAAATTGTAGAGTTTTTGCATACATGCTGACTCCACTACATACTTGATCAATGTAAAATTTAAATACACAGGGTGCTTGGAATTTCGACCTATTCCTTGAAAGGAAGGAGTTATACTAGAGATAATTTCCAACAAATAATGCCTATCAACTAGGAGTCGAAAATGATATATTTTTTTCAAGTGAAACACGTCGATATTGCAAAAATTATAAAGTAAACAAGGTCTTCTTTCCACTTAAGACCTTTTATTTATGAGATTATGGGAATTCAGGGCAAATATTTTTTTTAATAAATGATCACTCATTTATCATTAATCAGAAAAATAACAAAAGTGCCGAGAGAGGAGTAGTTATTTTTAAATTATTCGTTTTTGTTTACCAGTCTGAAAGTTTGAAAAATATCTTAAAAACCTCCGTAACTCGGAGACCATTCATTTTCGACCCCTTGTTGATAGGGCTCAATTTGTTGGAAATTATCTCTAGTATAACTCCTTTCAAGGTATTGTATAGGTCGAATTTCTAAGCAACCTGTATATTTTTTCAGACCTTTATAAAGATAATGCAAACCTAATTGAATAATTTTCACTGGATAGATACAATTTTTGAATATGATGCTTTTTGTAATGTATTTAAATTTTTTCTCTAATGTGGCTTGAGTTTTATGTTTAAAAGAAATACTTACAGCAACAAAACATAGTTTATTAAAATCTGTATAGAAAAAATGAACCTAAATAATTCATTGTAATTTTAATTAATTTTAATCTTGAAATCAGACTCATTCTAATTAATCTAATAATTTAGAACGCATTTTGGCGCACGCGATTTTCAACTTTATTTGGGTCTCGTCCTCTGTTGTCTCTCCGTCGTCTGTCAGTCTATCCCTCCGTATGTAACAGGTCTCTAGCTCGTAGGCGGAATGAGTAACAGACCTGAAATTTGGATATATTGTGTAGAATGTTGACCAGAACCTAAATATTGAACTAGAAATTTAATTTAATTATTATTTCTTATCATTGAAAGAGGACACACTTTTTTTTTATCTTAACTGTTGTCATTTTCCAGAACTCATTGAGTAATTTTTTTGAGGCGATTTTTTTTATTATCTTATATAAATAAGAAATGCGGGGGCGTCAAATTCAATTTGAGACCATTTTTGTTACGGGGTCTATCTCATAAAATATCTGTATAGGCATTATGTACCAATATTGTAAAATAACAAATAGTGAGATTTAGATATTCAAAAAGTAATTGATGAATAATTTGATTTGGCAGTTTCGTTCGTAGGTAAATGTAAAGGTATTCATTAAATTTCATACAAGTATATCTAACTTACTTTAAGAATGCTACGGAACCATCATGGCGTGAAACCTCCTCGCACTTGACCGGTTTTATTTTTTTATAAATCATCGTTACCATGGCTGTTAGGGAAATACCAAAACACTGCAATTTGGTTGGCAAAAACTATCTAATGATTTAATTGTTTAATAAGGCTTTCAAACAAAAGATACGAGTAATTTTATTCAATATGTAGGTAGGTATTTGTTTTGTTTTTAAAAACGTTCAAAACAAATTATACAAAAGCAGTTCTTTCAACATCACGATCTTGAGAGACAGAGACAAAAGTTCAGCTTCTAAACAATTTGATGATCATTATCAACATCAGTTTATGTGCGCGTAAATTGAGAGCGTCAATCTTCCAATCAACCAAATCAACGCAAGTTGCGCCCGCGCCTCTGTCACAGAAGAAAAAGTCTCTGTCAAGAAACCGATAGGTAACAAACTGAAGATCGAAATATATACTTATATTTTCAAAAAATCACAGCAATTTTACATGCTCGATATGACCCTGGTAATTCCTCATTGGTAACTTCAAAAACAACCAATATTAATTGGATGTTTAGTCACTGAAAATCTGAAAACTAGGAATAGTTACACGTCGATACCACAGTGTAAAAAAAATTTTACTGGGTCATCAACTTCTGCGAAAAAACTGTATTAAAAAGTACTGTTGGGCACTAAGATACATCCGATCCCACTATTATAAATGCGAAAGTTTGAATGGATGGATGTTTGTCACTTCTTGACGTCGCGCGTCGTAACTACAGAACCGATTGAGCTGAAACTTTGCAAAAATGTAGTTCTTGACGTGGAATAGGACATAGGCTACTTTTTATCTCACAAATCAGTTCCCATGGGTACAAGAAATAGTGTCATTCAGAGCCGCGGCTCGCCCTTCAGCCTCGCGGAACATTATACTAGGCCCTAGTAACTAGAGGATTAAATCAGTTATCAAAGACCGCCAATTAAAAATATTTACAGATTCGATTCGACTATACAAAAACGTAATCAACGTGGGCGAAGCAGCAAGCAAAAGCTAGTATAAAATATATAAAATGGCACAAGGTAAAGTCCAAACCTCGTAACATAGACGCACCAATGCAATGTGATGAATTGAGCCACGCACGCAGCCATCAACACACACGTACCGTACACACGGTCAGTATGGCCACGGGATACTTTTTCTACGATTATCACCTTTATGCAGGCGTAACACGAACTACCGTGGTATACCACAGCGTGTTGGAGTACCAAAACCGTCAGCCGTCAAAAGCGTGGGCGTGGAAAAGTGGTTATAATTAATTATATCTCAAACCAATGTGGATGTGGCAGTTGCATCCGGATGGCGTAGTTTAAGTGACACTCGGTAACCGACACTGGGAAATGTTGAAACCAGGTGACAAACATTTATATTTACACTTCCGCAAATAACAATCTACTTTGAAGGAAACGCAAGCAACTCAAAGTACTCAGAACTCAGAATGAATTTGGAACTTGAAAAAAAATCCGTAAACAACTCTTCACTGTTAGGGTTCCGTACCAAAAAGGGTGCCAAGCAAACGGAACCCTGTTACTAAGCCTCCGCTTGTCTGTCTTCGTCCGTCTGTCACAGCTTCAGCCGTTATAGGTAGCCGGTTGAAATTTTCACATAATGCGTGTTACATATGCATATAAGTACCTGTACATATATGCGTGTTATGCATTTGATGCAAGACTTGTTAATTTAAATTTATTTTCGTTTCTTAAAAATTGTAATTTGGTGTTTATTTTTTTATTTTTTATTGTTATGTTGTAGTTACTCGTATATTGTGCATCACCTATCGAACTTTATGTTTAATTGTAGATGATACAGGATCAGCTGAAAATCAGCCCCGTGTAGATATGTTTTACCATGCTCACAGCATAAGCTGAGCTTTCTCCTTTTTGTTCATGTTTAATTATGTGTTTTTTAGGAAAAATTAACTTTTTCTATTTGTATTTATATTTCTATTTCTATTGTTGACGTAGAAGCATACCCGTCGTAACTATTATGGAAAACATAGTAGGTATATTGCCAAATTGTACAACAATTACAACACATTCAGCCTAAAAGCGGAACCCGGGTAGTTCACAGGGTCAAAGGGTCTGCAAAGTATCCACAACGTCAGACTTTCGAAGGTTCTTTGCAAATAAATTAGGTATCTCTTATACTGAAAAAAATACATCTGTTTTGTTGGTCTTTTATTAAGGGAATGTACTCATAAGCAATGTATTAAAATACATACTTTTGTCTAAAAAAATATATTTCCAACCCATTTTTTTTAAGCATTCCCCAGACAAACGCGGTTAAGGGATCGACTTGATTTATTTTACACAAAATCGGTAAAAGAAATATGAAAGGAATCTACATAAATTAAATATTTTTTTCCCTGCAAAATATTTCAGTATTAGCTAAAAACACACCAATTTGTTGTTTCGCTGCGTGATTACTAGTTAACGCGTCCAAAAAAAAAGAGGCCAATGAGCCAACATAATAATCGCTTCTATCAAAAGCAAATAAAGTCTTTGCCATTGGACTCATTGTGCTGGACGGATAATAAAAAAAGTTGCTAGGGTAGGCTCTTACATTTTCCCTTTGCCAGTAGAACCTAAGAGTGGGCCTGCACAATGTTTCCCGATAGTACATAAGTCTAGTCCACCGTGACCCCTCCTCCCTGACTAACCCAACGTCATACCAAATTTCCGTCTCGAGATAGAACCAGACGCAGTTCCAATATAGGATTTAAAATGCAATATTAGGCTGAGTCTTAGATCAGACTCGGAGGCGGACGCTTTGAAGAGGGATAGAAAAGGAATATGAGTGTATTACCAGGCCAATGATCCAACCAATAATGACCTCTATCAAAAGCTAAAAAGTCTTCGCTATTGGCCTAATTGTTGTGGTCCTCTAGATCGTTTCTTCAGATTTGGAAGTAAATCACCGGAAATAAATATACATACTAAATATACCAATAGCAAATAATGTACTACTATGTACAAAAACTGATTTTTGTATAATATTTGATTAAATAAATAAAATTCAAGATATATTTTGGTGGGTCTGACATTAACTGGAGAATAGGCATAAGGGTACATACACACAACATAATAATATAAACATAATTATTAACAAGAAAAACCTAATTAATGTTTTTGTAAAACTCTGTTAATGTGGAACGAGACGTATCCTCTACGAAATGCACAACTTAAGATGGTTCTTCTTATTTTTGAATTACAGATATTAAGGCGATATGTAAAAGTTTTAGCGTCCCTGTTACTCCATATGCGAAAAAACCCTCAGTGCGAGAGGGACGGATTCAAAAAAAGTAGCAAAAAGTCAGTTTTTTATTAATATAAAATGTACCAAAGTTGCTATCAAATATCAAAGATTTATATGTAATGCAAAATCGAGCACTTTCTTTATGTAAGCCTTAGTTTTCCATAAAAGTACAAATTACTTACAAAATAATGAAAAATATAAATAATGTAATTTTTATGTTTTTTTTTTATCACAAACCTTATCAAATGAAATTTGACTCTAATGCATGTCCAAATGGTTTTCGTGCCCATGTCGATATACATAAAAAAAAACAAAATTGATTTATTGAAAACAAAATTAACACAAAGCCAATTACAAAATTATGGTTGCACCTCACTTGGTTACGTGTAAATTTAAATACTATGGAACATGTTAAATCACGCACGCGTCATCTGATGTTAGTTTAGTAATCAGAAGTAGAATCAACGCTTGCAGTGCATCGGTTTATGTAGAGTTTCAACCAAGTTGTAGTATGTTTGCTACAAACATGTCTGAACAATCCCAACATTGTAAACAGACAAACCTGCAACTAACCTGTGTTGGATTTAAATAGAGACGACAAAGTAGAATGCAGAAAGCGGATGAGGCTAAGGAAATAGCACGGCAGTAAAATAGATTGCAGAGGTCAGAACAAAGATACGACGCAAGTCTTGAGATTATAAGTGATTTTAAATAGCTTTTGACTAAAAGCATGTATCTATCGCTATATTCAAACATTCGAATATAATTTGGCTACGATAACCTTATATCCCATATCTAGCAGGGAATTAAAATAGCTTGCTAACAACTTTTTTTATTATCCGTCCAGCACAATAAGTCTAATGGCAAATACTTTATTTGCTTTTCATAGAGGCGATTATATGTTGGCTCTTTGGCCCCTTTTTATTGGGCGCGTAATACTAGTGATCACGCAGCGAAACAACAAATTGGTGTGTTTCTAGCTAATACTGAAATATTTTGTAAGGAAAATATATTGGATTTAGGTAACTTCCCTTCATATTTCTATTGCCTATTTTATAAAAAAAAAACAAGTTGATCTCTTAATCGCGCTTATATATGTATATAATACCGCGGGTATATATACTAGACTGTATACACGATGAAAACACAATTTGATAAAGTTGGCTCGATAGAATAAATTCGCCAAGTTACATCTTTTCGAGTAATTATTTCCTCTATTTCCCTACATTTTTATATAAATAAGTAATTTGATATTATGATTCATTTACTAAAATAGAATTTATATATGACTGGAGCGTTTATACACGATAATTTTTTCATTTAAGAACAATATAATGAAAATAACAACGAAAAACATTGAAAACCTGCAAAAGTTTGGTTATTTTCTTTACTATTTACACGTAAAGAAAAAGACAGAGACAAAGGCAAACGCTCGGTGCGCCCTTAACAAAACGAAAGAAACCCTCGACCCGCACGTACCCACTACTTAGTCTGGACACCGAAAACCGTGGCGTTGCTATTCATTAAACAAACTAACACCGTTGCTATTGTAGGTATTTTGCGCACCGACAAATTAGCACCATGTCGACACACGACAGATACGTGCCATATCCTATTCAGCATGGTTTATTAACATTTAGCGCACTCATAAACGGACGGGCAAATGATTGTGTCTATGCGTATAAAATATTAAAATGCCGCAATTTACCACGTGCGGCTTTACTCATAGATGTTTTAACATATTTATTGCCAGAATTAAAAGTTCAGACATGGGAGGTGTGAATTTATTGCCTTTTATATTTGATTTTTTACCGCGAAGTTTCAAGTAGCTTAGCCACACACTTGATGGTACGTCAAGTAATATTAGGTAAAAGTGTCGATTCGGCGCAACACAACTTATTTGACAGGACTAACCTTATTTTGAGCGTCCTGTCTTTGTCTTTTCGATACAGAAAGAAAAAGACAAAACGGTTAAATTAAGTTAAGTCGTGTCAATTAAGTTAAAACGTGTTACACCGAATCGGTGTTATTGTCCATTTTGTGTAAAGTTCAGGCCAGAGAAGGCGCCCGTGCGTGAAGTTAGATGTCACCTGCGCAGAATCAATGGGCATTGTATTGGGAAAAATTGCTTTGAGAATGCAGGACAAACTTATCTAGAGTCGACCGCGAGTAAGCAAGATAGACGTATCATATGAACCTTATCAAATTCAACGTAATCAAAAGTTGGAAGATTAACCAGAAAAATATTCGTATAGAGTTTTGTATTACGATCCACATTACATACAAAAACGTGGTAAATAAAATTTGCAGAGGCCTTAGGGTTTCTTTTCCATTATTGAAAAGTCTCTAATAATGTTTTTAGATAGTCAAAAGATTTCTCAAATCATTGAAAACAATATTTTTTTTGTTCTGTATTTACATCTGGTTGTCTGAAAAACTTGTATAAAGTTGGATTTCGCAACGAGCACTTCGCCTTGAATTAAATGTAACCTCTGCAATAGTCTGCATTAAATTTATCAGATGTTATGGTACAACCGCATTCATTTTGTACATTTTCCACTTATACAAAATACGATTTTGAATTTGCTTTTAGTATATTTTAGATGAAAGTATGACTACTTAATCAAAGCTAATGGAAGTTTCAGATTAGTTCACTTTGCTTCGGTTCATTCTAAATAATATTAGCACTAACAAGATAGTTTCTCTTCAGAGAGAGTTAATTGAAATAAAATAAAACTACATCTTGATAAAAAGATATAGTACTGTTTCACAATATCACTATATTTATAATTCCAACCGGTTTGAAGGAAACTCAATTTTCAGTACTAAAATTTTTGCTTTTTTTTTAGGAATGACAAATCCAAATTGTTATTTCTTTTGTGTATGAATGAGACAACATTAAGCTAACAACAATATTAATCAAATTTATGAAAAGTGTCAGCTGTAAAAAATATTACGAATCTTATCGTGGAAATGGATGGCATTTAGGACCTTGTTTTTGAAATTATAATTTTGGTTATCAAACTGGCAATAAAAACAAAATTTAATACGTAGATGTAAAACCTTGAAAGCAACTTTCAAACAAAAAACAAATAATGAAAATAGCTATTGAATTACAGGAACTATGAACCCATGAATCTGTAAGAAAATTTCGGCAGTTTCATATGTAAATACCTATTATGTTTGTTGTTCTTTGATGATGCCGTGAGGCGAAACCGGTTGGAGCTATAAATATTGTGATATTGTGAAACAGTACATATGTTTTTATCAAGATGATGTGGATAATGTTTCACCAAGTGCCGACGATCGCATGTAATAATCAGAATAAAACTTGATACTTTGTCTAGAATAAAACTCTGCAAGCCTAGAAGAATACATTCATAAAAGAAAATACATCTGACTGTTTAAAAAATAAGCTTACTGGCTATCACTATACCTAATAGATATTAAAAAGCAGCAAGAGATACATACAACCGTAAATTATTTAAGTGGATACTTCTTATGCCACTTCTTTACTGAATCACAGAGGAAGGAATCAATGGGTGTGCACTCGGTTCCGAGATCATTTAATTTTTTTTTTGTTACTTCGATCAAATAATCATAACTTATCATGAATAATAACAAATAAATACTAATCATAAATCAAATTATCCTTCGTTCAAAAGTTGTTCTGGAAGTGACGTAAAAGTAGTGAATATGCCTCCCCATACGAGATGCGAACGAAGAAGTATCCACTTCAAAAGAATCATGGTGACATGGTGAGCCAACGTTATAGAAGATGGCCTAAAAAGACGATGATGTATCACTGTGTGGGCTATGGGTTTGCTCCTACGCAAAAGGTCATCACGGATATAACTCATGGAGATTATCTTGAAATATTAATTTTTATTTGCTTTTATTACAAGTGCGAGTAAATAATTATTTAATGATGATAATTTTGAAATTTAAATTTCCTAAACCATATTCTGTTGTTTCATTATTGTTGTTGTTATTATTGTTGTTTCATTATTCTTGCTAAGTTTCTTGCCCTTCTTCTTAGCAAGACTAATCGAATGGGCGGAGGTAGGCATGTATTTATATATGTAACCTATTAGTATGTAGTATATAGGATGTGATTTGGTTGGCCGCCTGGATTCGTGCTGGGGGCTCGATTGGTGATCATTGAACCTTGTTCCTGGTCTCTGGCCAGGTCTCCGGTATGGGTTCGGGCGGCTGATTGGATTTTACCTTGTGTAATATATATTTTACCTATCATTTTAATCGTAAATATATTGCTACATAAATTAAATAAACCTTTAATTTAGTTCATGTACATTTATTATTTTATTACATATATTTTCTTTATTAGCTTAAATTTGACGTGTAAAAAGTGTATATGTCTATACCTGCTTTGCAAAATAAACTATTTGAATTTGAATTTTGAATTTGTTATAACTTGGCAATAGCTCAATATTTTTATCCCTTAATTTTGCTACAAGTCTAATATCGAATTTAGTTGCATTTTAGTTATTTAAATATAAACTCACTACATAATATAATATTTGCTATTCACTAAGCGAGCTACTTACTATATGCTACAAAAAAATAAAATGAAAAACGCGATCTGAATATAAATCAAAATTAATCAAAAAGCTGTGTAAAATAATTTTCAAATAAACTTGTTAATGTCGGGCCGGCCGCCCAGACATTTTCTAGTCAATAAAAAAAACATAATTTTCCCCAGTAGTCGAGAGACGAGTTTATCTTAGTCATAAACAAGCTATTGGTGAGTCATAAATAATTGTGATGTGGTCATAAATAAATAAATCTCTTCGATTGGTGGCTATCGAGCCTGTGTGTCGGCGCCCACGCAGGGCTTGCTACAAGTTACAGAAACGGGGGTTTTCATAGAGGCCCCACAAAACGTGCTTGACTAAATAGTACAACAACTTTGAAGTTTCTACGATCCGATTCTCGTGGCAATTCTCAATTAAGGCTGTGAAAATTTTAATAAAAAAAAAGTAAACGTGGATTTACATGATAGGAAAAAAAAACAAAAACCTTCGAATACTCTAATTAATGAAAGACGGACGGATCCTTACTTGTTTCACAGACTCTTTAGTAAACAATTTAGTATATAAAAACAATTAACTATAATACACAGTATAAAGAAACTGTTAAACTTTCAATCGCTACAACTCATGCCTTGCGTCGGTTTGCAAGATGCGTGGCCATCGCGAGGTGAAAGCTCGCGCATGCGCGGTGTGGGCGGCGCCGGCGCAGCGCTTGATGAAATATCATAAGCTTATATTAACAAAATACATAAACTTAATGTGCAAATTCAAAATCATATTATCTCTTAAAGAATTAAATGAAACTTGAGTAGATTTAAACAAAACGGCTCACCTCAAATGTGATAGCCGACCAGTTTCAGCAGTAACGTCGTCGCGTAAACGTCTTCACTCGCGCAGATGAAGGCAGTCTGAATCTGCAGAAACTGGTCGGCTATCCCGATTTTAATATATATTGAAGTGAGCAGTTTTGTTGAAATCCATGTAATCCTCAATCTGCTAAGCACGCTTAGCTTTTATTTACTTTTTTTTTGCAGTATTTCCAAATAAACATAATATTTTGTCTCATGTCCCTTAAGTTTACTACTTTTTTCAATGCCAAATTTAGTCAAATGTTTTTTAAAATACGATAAAATACATTAATAAAATAAAATACGATAAAACGCATTAAAAATAGTAAAAATGTGTTAATGCCAGAAAGAGCGAACGTGATAATTCAAAGAGCAGCGACAATTATTCTGAGATTCTCCTGAAACCGAAGCAGCATGTCAACTGAAGCTCACAGATCGTTAGCGTGCTACGTGACTTGTCATTTTCATACAATTTATACTTCTCTATTTGTCGCGTGGCTATCTAGCATTTTCCTAGGTTGTCCTATTTTTTTACACAGCTCGTTTATATGTGAGTGTTGCGATAACTTTTTTTGTATTGTTTCCTCTATTTTAATAAGGCAAATAATGTTTGTAAACAACTTTGTAACCTAAGTGATGAAATATGATGTAAGAAAGCATTTTATACCTATACATTTTGGTTTAAACTAATAAAAGTGAACTCACGTACATTAATATGTTTAATTGTGCAGCAAAAATTGCAGTTGAACATATATTTCATCACTTTTAGGTTATAAAGTTGTTTACAAACATTATTTGCCGTATTAAAATAGAGTATAGTTGTCAGTTTGATATATCATAATTAGTGTGTTATAACTTTTTAATTGTGTAAGAAATTAAAAATTTGTATCAGCTACTCATTCTAAGGAAAAGAACGAAGAAAAATTTGTAACGTAATGTTCACACACACCATGAAATCTTTTTCAATCGATCGATTTCATATCCCCGTAAATAAAAATTATAATTGGCTACTTATTAAATGTTCATTTGAAACTGCGATACTGCAACTCCAAATTTCTTAATTTATTACTCTGAAACGGGTGGAGAAAAAACACGATATAACTATCATCAGATCCTGAAGAAACACAATACAAAATTTTTGTATCTGTATAATAATTACAGGGAAAATTACTATTATTATTTGTTACTCCATATATTTCGACCCTCGGTATGGGGCCGTCATCATACCGAGGGTCGAAATATATCGAGTAATATTAATTTTTTATTTTTAATAGTAATAAATAAACAAAAGAAATAAATAAAGCTTATAAAAGAAAAATATATTATATTAATTATTATTATTATTATTTGTGTTTCACAACGAAAATACGTAACTAGCTCGTGTGATCTCATTTGTTGTTATAAAACTGAAAAAAAAACAAGAAGGCAAACGTAAAAATAATTAAGTACTCAAAGCGAGTCTGCCAAATTTTATACGAAGCAATCTTTACGGACGATGTGCTTTGATTTTAATAAATTGAGCCTAGCAAGCTTTATAGGATTAATATATTAAAATATATCAGTTAAGCTTTCTTTACGTGTTGCTAAAATGATTTATACAAAAATGCCGCCATAACTATACTATTTGAATATCGTTAAATAGTATATTTCGTGACGAGTATAAAATGGCGGATTTTCTTAGCCGAGGAACGAAGCTAGTTTCGACGTGATATTTCCTTTAAAATTTAATTTAATGTATTTTATGACTTTGCAAAGCGCGGCGCGGTTTTTAACTTTTTTTTTTCAGACTTCGGCCGGCGGCAGTTATTTGTGGCCAGTATTATTTTGCGAAAAAAGAGAGTCAGACGCGATATAATCGATTATGTCGTCAATCGGAATGCAGGGAATTTCCATTGTAAAGACGAACTAAGGACGTCAAAAAGAACCTAATTTAGCATGAAATGAAGACAAACGTCAAAAAAACTGTCAGGTCTATCAATTTGCGGATGATACTTGCCTCATATCTACCGATGAGAACATGGCAAGAGGACTGTCCAATCTACAAAACGACTTTGACAATTTATGCAAATGGTGCCACGACGCAGGCCTTGTCCTGAACACGCAAAAAACTAAAATGGTGCACATACGCTCTCCTTACATAAAAAAAGACCTAAACATCGAACTAAAAGCTCACGACCATTCCTGCTTGCATAATACTTTCAAAAGCTGTGCATGCGAGTCTATAGAGCTAGTCGACAAACATAAATATTTGGGCTTAGTGATTGATAAGCACCTAAACTGGGGAGCTCACATAGACGGGGTAAACAACAGACTTCGCGCTATTCTCGCTAAGATATACATCATCAGAAACAAAATCCCGTTCCCAACCCTAATGACGCTGTATAAATCCCTCGTTGAACCCATTATCGACTATGGACTCAGCAGCTACGGCCGCACTTTTAAATCATACATAGATTCCCTTCTATATCTTCAAACTAGAATTTTAAAAACCATCGTAGGTCCAAAAATAAAAAAACAGTTTAAAGACAATTCTGATCACTTATTTAAGCACTGTGGAGTTTTACCAGTTAACTTAAAATTTAAATATCTTTTACTTCGAGATCATTACTTCAACTCAGAGATACAACAGCCAGTTTCTCATAAAATTTACACCAGACGAATGGCAAAAAAGCACCTATATATAACTAAGGCCACTAATTATTATGGTGATCGTACTACTGCACGACTTATTGCCAAATTAATAAACACAATTCCAATTGACTTGAGACAAGAAATCACGCACAAAAACCTGAAGTCAAAATTAAAAGTTTACCTTTTCTCAAACTTACAAGGTAACAAACAGCCTGTAGATCATTCATCAAACATAAAATAACTTGTTTCGGTTACAATTGACGCTCCTATTGTATTTGATTTCGCACCTTCCTTTGTAAGAAGACTACAAACTTGTCGGTGGATTCATCACAATCAATAATGCGCTCTAATATTAAAGCATTATGGAACATCGTGATGCCACGGATATATTTGTGAATTTGTAGTAGAAATCAAAATGTAATTTTTCCTTTTAAAACCTACCCGCTAAGATAAAATCATATTATGAACATTTAATTTAACATAAAACTTAACTATGTATTAACTTAGATTAATCAATTTACTTATGTGGTAGATTGTAATAGCACCGCAAACAAACCCCTAAGGGTTTAAGTGGTGTATATTTGAAATATGTTTGTGCAACTGTATGTGTGTAAATAAATAAAAAAAAATAAAAATAAAAAAAGAACTTAATTTTGCAATAAATTAAATTTCAATACGATATTTCAAACTGACCTGACAGTCATTCCGCAAAGGGGCCCGGAAAGATCGATTGTCAAAACTAATTTCGAGTATTAAATGGAACTTTTTCATAAAGGTAGTAGAAAAAATGACTTTTATAATCACTTATGCAATAGTTGATGCTTTGGTTATCTTATAGAGTTACACAACCTATTCAAATGATCACAAAAAGGACGTACCTACACAACATATTTCCGCATTTGATTCGACTGTTTAGGATAGCAGCCAAGTGTTAATGCAAAATTGTATCACTTAGCCTTGAATAATCGTATTGATTCTCGCTATTAGGTGACATATTAGCATCAGGCTTCGGATATGATGACCTTGACCTTGGCGGGACCAAATGACATAATCCTCGAAGTCTGAGTCATCGGAAACGTCGTCTACTCATTGTCAGACTGTTTTACGCGTACTTCGGTCATAATGAGTCACTGTTTGTATAATATTGCCTTTCTGACTGCGGATTATTCTATGCAGGTATTACATAAGGATGGGCGGGCGAAGTCTGATGGCTATTTTGCTGAATATATATTTACATAGGATATTGATGTCCGTCGCACACAATGGACAGGTGACGTCATCGACATTTTCCGCATCTTTCCTTGGGTCCAGTGAACTCCAGTGTGACTCTGTACCTGCATGTTTAGACCTCAATGAGTCTAGTCGTTCTTGGAGGTTATGCCGTGGAGGGTTAGAAACACCGAAGCTTTTGGTTTTACATTTTCGACGAAACCCTAAACAACTACAAACTACAAATAAGAGGGATCCCATGTACCAACTTTTATTTAACAGATTCAATTAGAGTTTTGGTCGTCCTACTATGACGTCATTAATTAAATTAAAATCGAATTCTTGTTTCTAGACACAAAGAATTTTAAAAATTTTAAAATGTGTACTTTGAATGGTTTCAGATTGGAAATAATTAAGAGAGAAGAAAGAAAAAAAAAAGCTTTATAATCAAGGTAAAAAAACGCGACAAAAGACAATGATATTAAGGATGTACATTGTAAAAACTATGTAACAAGAAAAAAATATAAGTGATAGAATTACCCTGATAAATGGACGTAGCTCAGCTATGTGCTACCAAAAAAAAGATTTTAGATAGCGCTGATTTTCAGCTACATTATAACTTTAATTATATCATATAATACCGTTAGTAACCCTTCAGCTCTATAATAGTAGATACGAGGGTAGATATAAAATTAATAAGCCCTTTCATAACATTTCATAGCGCCCACTAGGTATCGTATACAGAACACGTCAAACTCGTATTTCAATGCGGATAGTGTTCCGGCGAGCTTTAGTACCCTTTCGTTTCACATAAAAGCTGGGAGCGGTGGATTTGCATGCATAGTATGCATACCTGCATACGAAATGCTGGGGCACTCCGATGTTTGAAAGTATTGCAGGACTTAGCCTTTTGTAGGTCAGAGTTCAGAGCAGAGTTCACCCCACGTAAATGCTTCGAAAAAACCTTTTTTTTTGCTCCGCTAACACTTTGCGAATAAATTACGAATTTTTCACGGCCAATTTTCTAAGCGCTTGTTTTCGGCATTACCGATTTCCTTGGCAATTTTCGTGATAAAGCTTAATTATTGTTCCAATATCGTGGAAGCGTTTAGTTGCAGTGATAAAACATGGATAGTGGCGATTCGGTGTAACACGACTTAACTTATTTGACAGGACTAAACTTAATTTAAGCCTTCTGTCTTTTTCTTTCTGTATCGAAAAGACAAAGAGAGGATACTTAAAATAAAGTTAGTCCAGCCCCCCTATTCTGTATCTTTAGTTGCCAACTGCACGAGGTGCCTATCATCAAAAACATAGCTAAAAACTGAAATTTCAAAATTGCCTTTAGTGGGTATTGAACTATTAACAATCTGTGTCGTCACTTCAAGTGCGAAAATATCCTTAGGACATCGGAATTCGATAGTATATCTATGTTTTTGATGATAGACACCCTGTCCAGAAGGCAACTAGAGATACACAATAGGCCCGCTGGTCGAATCGAATCCATTGTCTGTTTATAGGCAATTTAGTTGGTTGAGTGCAGCGAGAAGATGACCCGCGCCCACTAGCGACCCGACGCGGCTCTGCCTACGCGCTCGTGCTCTTTAAACTCTTGTAAAATGCAATTTAAAGGCAATCTAAGATGACGGAGATACCGCATTTTATGTCTGTTACGTTTCGTGAATAATGATAAAAGTTTCTCTATTATAAACATTGTAACCGACTGAGATAACTGAAATGCTTATCTAACGAAAGAATTTTCGGAATGTGCTAGGGCTGGGCGTCTTGCCAAATTCCTTTTAGTTTTAAAATTATGAGTTTGTTGCCGTATCATACCAATACATTCCTTTAGTTTAGTTTAATTACAAAATATAGCAGCTCGTTGGGAGTTATAGAAATGTCGAAAGTAAAATGGCGGATATAGAAGTATAGAACTTTACACTAGTTGGCTGAACTGTCGTAAATCATGCGAAATTATAGAGAGAGCCTATAAATTTTGTGCGTTGCTTCAGCACTAAACATACTTGTTTTGCGTGAACGAATTGCTCTGATTAGGCAGTTTGGAGTTGCTGTTTGTAATTTGCGCAGTTTCTCGGTTAGTTAATTACCGATAGGTGAATAATTACTTACTGGTTCTGTGAATTACCAGTCTGTTCGAATAACACACATAGAGTTCACAGGCTTAGCGCTGTGCAACACGTAAACTCGGGTACGTTCGGAAATAGACGCGACCATGCATAAAACTTGAATAGGGTTTACTTGGAACTGGGGCTGATCGATACTGAATACTTACTGACATTTCGACGGATCCATTGAATGGTAGGAAAGCTGTTCCACCTTTATACGCAGGTAAATTAATTGAGGAATGTTTGATAAGCTTCTTCTTTGATGTTATTAGAGTATAATAATAAATTTATTCAAAATGCTTTAGGAGTTTTGGGAGCGGTCTTTAATTTTATGAAGCGGTAAAAGGGCCTTAATACCGTAGGAATCATTTATTAAGGCGCTCTTATCCCAAAATCAGTAATTTCAAAGTCAAATAGAACTTTCAAATATCGTCTAAAACTTCCAAAAAAAAATACGCAATATAGTTCGAACCTTTATCTAGGTCTTCCACGCATTTGTTAAACGATCAGATAAACTTTGCTTGATAGAAATAATTCACGAACACAGCATGTAATAAGAGCTTTCAAATCATGCCATTTCCATAATTCCACTCTTTTATTAACGAAACATATCTGGTAATATTGCTCTCTAAATTTTCTAGGTCGACCACGTAAGTGGGTTTTAATAAACATATCCCTTATTTTTAAACAATTTAAAAACCGATAAAAACAACGAAAAAGTACAAAAGTGTGGTTATTTTCTTTACTCCTTACACGTAAAGAAAAAGACAGAGAGTCACTTTTCTGGGATAAGAGCGCCTTAAAGTGTAACCGTATTAGGGTGTGTTCCTCTGTGTATGGAGAACACAGATATGGCTTACGATGCTGTTGTATTAGCAGCTGTGCTAAGACATTTAAAGAGTACATACATGCTGAATGAACGATTGCTACTAGATGTGCAACGCACCTTGGTATCAGAACCACTGTGTGATCTTTTCTCTGACAGAATGACGGATGTGGTCACTATGTGGTGCGGGAATGCTTGAAATTCTGTGAGAGTTATTGCCTTTTTAATTGTACAGTGAATTGGATTATTCTGTAAGTGCAATATTTTTGATAAATAAATAAATGTTTAACTGCTCTTACTCAGAAACTTATGTGAAATTATCCACGACGTCCATGACCTTTATTTGAACTAACAAAAAAATATTTTCTAAAGGAATTAAAAATAAAGTATTCTTAAAAAGCATATTTAAGAAATCTTCGTATGTTACAGATTATAAACAGATCAGATGAATTTCTACCTTCGATGTTATGTCCCTGATAGCAAGAATTATTATATTAAGGTGTGAGACTTGAACGGCATTTCGCGACATGGTATCCATGGAATGGGTTCGGAATTGAGAAGGAAATCGCATAACATATTTCCAGAAATGCTGCAGGGTAAATTTCCATCTATAAAATTGATACTATTTTTTTTTGCTGCTAGTAAGGTTTAGCGAGACGTTGCAAAGCGGGTCATTCCAACGACTCACACCTGCCACCGCGTATAGGCCGCTGTCTCAACTCTCGACACAAAAGAAACCGCCGGCCTCTAACTGCTCGTAACCTAACCCTCATACCATGATAATCAGGTGTAGTTGCATTTTATAACAGAAGTTATACATGTCGGAAGTATAATTTTCTAAAAGAATCATAATACTGAGGGGTGAATGGACCGCTTTGCATCGTCTCGTTAAATACAGTACAGTCCCTACTGCCCCCTAATTACAAAATAAATACAAATCTGTCTCATATATCCATAGACAGACTTCACATATTCTTTAGCCTTTGTTATTAATTCAAAAGCTATGTAACCGTATTCAAGGACACTAATTATCTGGGACACTAAGCTACAGTTACGGCAAATAAGCACGTAGACTTCTACTGCATATGAGAATTGTTTTACGGCCGAAGTTGTGCGTCTTTGCAACTAGTTAAGGCGATATGTAAAAGTTTTAGCTACCCTGTTACTCCATATGCAAAAAAACCCTCAGTGTGAGAGGGACGGATTCGTGGAAAAGTAGCAAAACGTCGGTTTTTTATTAATATAAAATGTATTAAAAAGTTGCTATCAAAATTTCGTTCAACTAGGTCCTAGATACCGTTAAAACCCATCTAATAAAATATAATTGCAGTCAATCCAAATTGTCAAACCAGCAGAATTGGTATCGAAAAAGACCTCATTTAAATAAATATTTCTATCGAGCTGAATTTCTCCAGTCGCGTTTCTGTTTTACAGATCCCTAGAAAAAGATTCCAAAAATAATATACTATTTTATCAAAATAATACATTATTTACAGAAGTATATATGCAAGTTCTAAAAGTGTCAATCTTCATCGGCGATATTTAAGAGGAATGTCAGATCTCACTATGTATATACTTTTGGGTTGGTAGTCTCCTCACTTATTTACACTTATTCTATTGATCTATATATATATATATATATATATATATAATATTCTTGTTTATTTATGTAAGTCTATGGTATTAATTAAAATGTAAGTTTAATTTGGGAGGTCGTATATTTGTACTATACACAAGTTTTGAGATTTATGTACCTATATTTACAGTTTATTTTCACTTAATTTACTGAACTTTCTCATCATTATTTTATCTATACCCCTTTTTAATTTCTTGTGATATTAAATTCTTCACCACCCAAAGATTGGCTGGAAAAAAACGCTTCAAGTGATAGGTCCGCCTTTGTACTAAATTATGTTTTCAAATTATGTATTTTGTGTACAATAAAGTGTCCATTCATTCATTCATTCATTCATTCGTCATTCATTTATTTATTTATTTATTTATTTTTATTTAGAACCTTAGCCTACTAACAGTGACTTTCACCAACTCGTAAGCTAAGTTATTAATACATTAACAAATTTTAACAAAGATTTTAACACAATTTTAACACTTATGAACTAACTAAATGCTTAAAAAAATTCTAACAAGAAGAACAAATTTTGATAAACTAATATTAAAAATGTCAATTTCTGGGTATTTATTCAGGAGCAGATTTAGCAGGGTACACGCTTGGAATGTGGGCGCAAAACGAGCATGCTGTGTGCGTACCACACCCGTCGCAAAAAGCAGGCGTGACCGCAACATCGCGTACCTGTTCGGTGCCGCCAGCGCGCAGCCCGCGAGGGCAGCGGGGTCGTCCACTCGGTTGTGTAACAGCAGATAATAGTGCACTAATAGCGCTAGCTTACGTCTCAGCTCTAGGGTGTCTACCCCTACCATTCCGACCACGAAAATTCAAGACCCACCTTCTTCTCGAGCACGAGCTGGCTCTCGAGCGCGTGCATGATGGCCTCCGAGACCTTGGTGTCGAGCGCGCGCAGCGTGGCGTCTGCGTCGTTGACCCTCGCCAGCCGCTCCACTCCCTCCACGTAGCCCGCCCACGGCGCGTCCAGCTCCGATACCAGGGAC
Organism: Ypsolopha sequella; assembly: GCA_934047225.1. Classification (NCBI taxonomy): domain Eukaryota; kingdom Metazoa; phylum Arthropoda; class Insecta; order Lepidoptera; family Ypsolophidae; genus Ypsolopha; species Ypsolopha sequella. The sequence goes on from OW203987.1 coordinate 22,227,714, forward strand.
CCGATGCAGCTGCCGGGAATATTGACCAGTTCACAGACAGGCTGGTGTAGGTTTCACATCTTTACTGAGCTAAGTTTGTTAGGGACATCGTTTTATTATGGTTGACAGCTATTCTATTCTTCTATTTAACCTTCCTAGTTCTAAATCGCTAAAACATTATATTGTTTTCCAAATCATGGCTCGGTTCCATCTTACAGACTTAATTGTAAGATGAATATCACATAAAGAATATGAATATAATATGTTAGATGGATTCTAAACACGACCCATGTGGCTAGCACACGCAGTGATACAGCGGCAGCGTCTATCTATCCTACACGAAAAAAAAAGATTTGGTGGTTTCTTTGGTTAAAAAGTTTCCGATGTCTTGGATATATTTTTTACTGCGAACAAATTATTGTTTTGTATGGAATTTGTGAGATTAAAAACAAAACAATGAGGTTCTTAGTTCTAGAACTCTTTCTTTTTTTCACGCAAAATATTTTTTTTAAACGAAGATAAAAAGTAGTTTGATCAAAGGAAAAAATTCTGTTTTATACGAAGAAAGAACTAGTCTTCTCCACAAATTCGTTTCTTACAACGAATTGAACTGGTTATCAGGCAAGATAATATTGGTTTCTTTGCCCAAAGGGATGGCCGCTTTCGTTCAAGAAAATTTATCCTTCGCTGTGTAGGTATATACAAGGTGACTTTTTGATCATCGTCCAAATTCATACTGGTGGCTTGGTAAGTGATCAGTGTCATGGATCAATAACAATTTTGGTGAAATTCGTAAAATTAAATTTCGACTCCCCATAGTGATTCACTCGGGACTGGAACTGAATTTCTATGGGAAGCCAGAATTTCATTTTAAGAATTTCACAAAAATTGTTACTGATCCAAGATACTGATCACTTATCAAGCCTCCAGTATGAATTTGGACGATGATCAAAAAGTCATCTTGTATGTATAAGTATTTTACCTGAATAAATTCGTAGTTCTAAAAGACAAAAACTAAACAGACAAAGTATATTTGCGCTCTTATGCATTCCGCGTTTGTCAATGTGCGAGAGAGAAAGTATGATGGAAAGACGCTGTATCGATGGCGCTTGCTAGACCTCCTGGACTGCCATCTGTTATTTTGCTATTGTTTTAGCGATTATCAGTATTAAGAAGGGTAAATTCAGAATCCTAGTGAACAAACCACGATTCCATAATCAAGTAAAAAGTTATGCGGATCTCAATTCTCGGACACGAAATTTTCAAAAGGTATTTTTATAGCCCTATTCTTTTGCACTTCATGTACCTATATTTTCAACAAATTTCAACTTTCATAAGTTTTAGAGTTACTATATTAAAATAATAATAATGTACTAAATTAAAGGTTTATTTAATTTATGTACTTATTTCTTTTGTTTTGGTTTTGTTCTAAGATAAAGTGAAACGGAACTTTGCCTTGTACGCAACTTAATTATTCTAAGTAATGACACCTCGCTGCAACACGTGTATTGTTTCAACTTTAATCGCTTACACAAGCCTCCGTTACAGACTTTACTCGCTGGTCCTTTGATGCATTACATACAAAAGTTGGAAACTGTTCGCGACTTTACACTAACTTGTTAATAGCCTTCAGTTTCAGGCAGTGTTGCCGTTTAATTTTTTTCTTGTCGCTACATTTTCATATAAAAGTCTCCAAATTAACTAAAATTGTATCAAAATGTCGCCAAACGGAATACCAGTATGAAAAAAGTCGCTAGAATGTATGAAACGTCTGTTTTATAAAGTCGCTAAATCGACTGAAATTCCGCTAGATTTAGCGACAAAGTCGCTAAGTCGGCAACACTTTCAGGACATAATTTGTGTCTGAAAATAAGTCGGATTACACGCGTGAACGCTCGTCTTGCAATTACTGCATCATAAAATATCTTTATACCTCTGAATAAAGATGGTAGTAATGACACAACAAGCACTCCAAATGAAGGAGGTGCTTACACAAATGTGGAATACTCCACAAAATGGTTCTTTTTGTCACGTGTTACGACCACGTATGTTTTCCTGTATTGAACGTTTACTTCAAATATGTACCTACATATAAATATGTATAGAATAATAGCTAACACAAATTGCATATCACGAAGCGATGTTTGAAAATTTTGTTAGTAGAAAGATTTACATACCTAGTTAGAAGGTTTCTTAAGAAAACAAAACACCACTATATTATTTTTCAATGCATGTGCTCGTAAAGGCCCAGTTTTTATGCATCAAAACCGAACAGAAAGTCGATTATTTTGCCCTAGGGCTTTAATATATATATATTTTTTTTTTATTTACAATGGTTGGCTAACCTGCAGCCTTTCCTGTGTACCATAGACGTTATACTTTTTTTACACCATTTAACGGCTCTGGATACAGTCCTTTTGAGCCGATTACAATTTAAAGTTCACAATATTATGTTTGTTTTATTTCCTCACACTATGCATTGAAAAACGTAGTATGATACGCGGGCGTAAGAGCAATAAATTACTCGGTTACGTTTAAAACACTCGCTACGTTCGTGTTTTAAATCGTCCTCGTAATTTATTCCTTTGCGCCCTAGTAGCATAAACTACTATTTCAATGCATGTGCTCGTAAAGGCTCACTTTTTATGCATCAAAACCGAACAGAAAGTCGATTATTTTGCCCTAGGGCTTTATTATTTTTTAATTTGTTTGCAATGGTTGGCTAACCTGCAGCCTTTCCTGTGTACCATAGATGTTATACTTTTTTTTCCACTGTTTAACGGCTCTGGATACAGTCCTTTTGAGCCAATTACAATTTAAAGGTCACAAAATTATATTTGTTTTATTTCCTCACACTATGCATTGAAAAACGTAGTATGATACACGGGCGTAAAAGCAATAAATTACTCGGTTACGTTTAAAACACTCGCTACGCTCGTGTTTTAAATCGTCCTCGTAATTTATTCCTTTGCGCCCTTGTAGCATAAACTACTATTATTAAGATGTATTTTATAAAGACATCACTTAACTACGTATAGTGTCTAGACAAGATATTACTGGTAGCTCTTGAGACTGTTTTTTAAATAAGCTTCGTCTAATTCTGTCTTTGAAGCTCCTCAACCGAATAATTTATTACACAAAGAAAGATAAACAAAAACTCAGTTTGAATGATTTACACGCTAAAACTTTCTAGTCATACAAAATGTTAAATTATCGTTTAAAATGCATTTGCTGTGTGCAATCGTTTTCGCCTGACGATGTTGATTAAATCGATGAAACCGGTAGCGTGACTATTCTGACAAATATGTTAGTGGGACAACCTACAAGAAATTTTTCTGTTACTCACTAGAAAGGCCAAGTAAAAGTTGAAAAGGAAAATATAGACAAAAATAAACTCTTGACTTTCATTAGTTTTGGTGGCATCCCAAAGAAGCACGAATAAAAAAAAACATTTCATAACGAACTACGCCGCTACGTCTTTTTTATCAAAGTCTGTTGGATTTTAAGAATTCGACTGAGTAACAAACAATAACGTATTACAGAGATGTCGATTGACGCCTTACCCTCTTGCCACATTGAGGCAATAGTTCCTGCACGGTCGGCCATCATGTCCCCTGCAGAATCCGCAGCCACCCGCTCTGAGCAGTGCGGTGGAGCACGCGTCATCCCGAGCACTGGCCAGGATCTGTTCACTGGCAGCCAGGGTGCCCGCGCCCAGAGCCAGCGCTTGGAGCAGAGCTCGTGCGGCTTCCAGCGACCGGGAGAGAGAAGATCCGAACTGGAACAAGGACATACTGGTAGAAGTTACTCTTGACTTCGAAACGTGCTCAAAATTATGGACATTCGCTGCATTGGTCTCATCAAACACCCTCACGATTATTTTTTCTGTGTTATCAATAAACCCTACTCTGATCTCATGGATACAGCAGCGTTCGTTAAAATTTGGTAGTTGGTGACACTTTCATTAACAGTTTTGTATTTAGTTACATGTAGTATTAGAATGTTAGAAGACCGTTTAAGGTAGAAGACGCATAAAGAAGAAAATCTTCCTGAATGAAAGTAATTGCTTCTATAAGACTTCAAAATGGCGGCACTAACCTGATGAGGCACATCACCAAAAGGCTGAGCTGCGTCATACGCGTCTCTCAAACAAGCCTCATACTCCGGCGTAAACTGCTTCTTGTTCAGCCTCAGCACATTGTGAAACACCACCGGGAACACGTCCCGGAAGAACTTCCTCGCACTTTCCCCCAAGTCTTTCGGAGGGGGGGACCCGAAGTCTTCCCCACCCGTCGCGTCTTTCTCCGAAGTCGCCCGAAGTAGGCTTCGGATATCTTCGTAGAGGGCGGACAGAGGGCCGTGCGCTCGCGTCGCATGCCCCTTGTACATTTGCGTAAAGAACACCGCTGTCTTGTTCTGTGACTGATGCGACAGCCCCGTTAGGTGTTCTGTTGACAAGGTAATCAGATTAAAATTCCAGCTTTATCTTGTTTACAAGAAAGCGTCAAAACCAACAAAGTTTTTCGGATATTAAGATTTACCGCGATGTCGTCACCATCCCCTTTAATGTAAATATTAAGTACTACCATCAAGAAAACTTGTTCAAATAAACTTATATTCCACAAACACAGTTTTCATTTAGTTTCATGGCTCTTTTAAAGATCTGGCGCTAAACCACCGTCTTTTATTGTAGGGATACTTAAGAGCGGTTTCGCAGGCGGATTGTGAAAAACCCGCCTTTTTCTAATTAATCGACTCTGAACACTTAAATAAAAATTCACTCAATAGCTATTTAACAAAACCTTATTACCTATGTATTATATATGCTGCCATCGCAAATAAGAATATATATATTGAATACGAATTTAATGTTTAAATAAGAAATTAAAAATTTACAGAAACCAATGGAAACATTGCGATACAATACATAGGTAATAAATAAGGTTTTGTTGAATAACCATTGAGTGAATTTTGAATTTAAGTGATCTATTTCGATTAATTAGAAAAAGGCGAGTTTTTCACAATCCGGTTGCTAAACCGCTCTTAAACTAATACTATAATAACAACACAAAGCCACCACGCCAGATGCACAGTCAAAAAAACGTCGTATATACTATTTCAGCTCTTGTTTCATCCACGTAAAGTTTCTTATCCAACAAAAAGGTATGAATTTGTATCTGGCCAGTTGTACGAGTTTAGTATGGTCTTCAAGCAGCATTTACCTTAGATAATACGTAATCTAATTTAAATACTATCTAAATTAGATATCACAGAGAAGGCGTAGTAAGCCTATCATATTCTTAGCTTAAATAAATAAGTCCTATGATAAAAGATTGTATAACTTCTTAGTTCGTTATCACTATACAATTTGACTCCAATCTCAAGATCCTGCAGGAATGCGAGCGATGCACAGGACTCAAGGGGTTAACGCCTCGACACATTCCTTCGAGGCAGTTGGGACTACTTGCAACTCAAGGATTAAACTGATTTGAATAAAAACTACTTTCTTAAGCATGAGAGTAAAGAAGTATAACATATTGTATAACCAAAATCGGAGTATGTAAAAGTTATTTGATATTTTTTCATCTCTATAACTTGTATAAAGATTACAGAGAATCTTTTTCCTTCAACCTTCTTTTCTGTTAGCAAAACCAAGAAAGTTACATGAACTTGAAATCTCTGAATTTTCATATGGTATTGACTTTGCTATTCCGAGAACCTCAGACCAAATACAAGCGGCCATTTTTTCTTTGCACTTGGCATTTCTTTTCAGAAAGTTTGGGCGCCCATAACTTTATCATTTCAAAAAGTTATTTCGGATTCTCTTATAGAAATTCCAACATTTTCAGGGTTCTGTTCAAAAAAATAGAACCCTAATGTTTAAGATTCTCTTATTTTCGTTTATTAAAAAAATATCTTACAACCTCACAAAAGCTCGCGAGCTGAAGTTTCAAAATTGTTTTATACCAACATATGTGTAAAATTTTCATGAATACACAAACAGTGTAACAAACAATCACTCGTGCAAACAGCTCCTTTCAAAATTTTAGGTTAATTAAAAGTTTGATTAATAGTTGCCCAAAAGAAAACTCATTAATTAGATTTATTATAAAAGCGGCTTATTATATTTATTTATAATTATTTTGTTTGTTAGACCTTTAATCTACAGAAATATTATTCTTGGAAGAAAAATCATTTACTTTGAAAGCTTTATATTAAATACAATTTAAATAAAAAAAATTGAATTTTTGATAGCTCTAAATTTTAGAACTTTCATTAAGAGGCTATGTAAATAAAATATGGGATGCTTTTTTCTGTGTATTTCATGAAAAGCACAAAAGCACAAAGTTTTTCTCGATAGAAATAATTATTAAAATTAGGTTTTCAAACAGATTTTATTATATGAGTTTTTACAATATCTAGATTTTGGATCTTTGACCATTTGCTAGATATTTGAGTTTTTTTATATAAATAAAAACATACTTCTTTCTGTTTTTTCGCTTGGAGTGACACTGACAAAAATAAAATTGACATAGCTTCTTATTGATGTCTCCCATTTATCCAAAAATAAAGCTTTATTTCATTGTTGACAGAATCCCTTTATTAACTTGGCCCCTTGCCTAGTAAGAGTATCTGTGTAATGGGAGACTTTATTTAATGAAATTTTTCACGTGGTCACAAATGAAGGTTTGATAAAAAAAAAGCAAAATGTTTATTTCATAACTTAAATCTTGGTTGAGGCCTCCTATTAAGTATAAAAATACCTGTTCCAAGAGGTCACGTTCTCCATAACAAAAATGTTCATTCAATTATTCAAAAGAATTGCAAACATGTTCTTCATTATTTTTTCGGGTCTGATTTCAATAACCTAATAATGAAAGAAAAAGAACGTAGATTAAAAGGAACAGGCAACCTATTCTTTTTATTTTAAATTCGTTCTATATTTTCTCAATTTTCTCATTGCCCAGTCCATTCAGTCGCACCCGTGAAACCTTTTTAAATCTCTTACATAATCTGGCTTAGCTTGCTCGATCACTCTAACATCAAAGACTATGCTCAATAAATAATGCGTATTTCAAAGACCCCCAGCCGACCTTTGTCCCGAACACCGGGCTTTATTTCGACTGTCTGCTACGAAGGCATTTATTTATTTAATATCTATGAGTGAACAAATGCAGAAAAATATCCCAATGGTTTGCGTACATAATACGAAAATTGTAAGGGATACAAAATCTGTACCGAGTCAGTGTAATACTTTAATATTAACATATATCGAAAAGTACGTCGATATCCCGATGTAAAAGTCTACAGCGCCATCTACAATATTTCTTACAAACTAAGTACTTAGAAGTCTAAACAATGGGTATCAGCTTTTTATTCTTCAAATTAGCAGGGTGAAAGATTTATATGTCTGAAACCGTGTTCACTGGCAACACATTTATTCATAATTACAGTTAAAAAAGTCTGTCAAGCGTTCGTCGTACATAATTAACGATTTTTATGAAGAGGCTTCATTTGACCATGAATTTTTAAGATGTGACGTCATCAAACAGTGCATATTTCAGCAGGAACTGCGTGGCGGGCGGATAAACAGATTACGCAAGTCTAAAAGCTACGCAGCTCCGTTGAACCTAACAACAACATGATGGAGTTGTCAGTGATTCGTAGAACTCGCTACGTCGTAGCAGACGCAATGAGTAGCAGAAAATCAGTGTTATGCTACTTATTACGCTTTGCTTTTTGTTTGAGATCTTTTACTTAAGGGTGCATATATAAGGTCAGATTGAGCATCTCATTTTGCATCAATCAGAACTGAATTCAACGGTTCCTTTTAGTTTAAAATAGCGCGCTTTAAACCGTGGCTGTTACGACCACCAAGAAACTCGCGCTCACGAAAAACTGCACTTTTATTTAGTAGCTCGGCTTCTAGGTGAAATTATTAAAATATTCCAAAATTTTTAGACGAGGTTATTGGTCACTTATTTTTAATACAAATTTCAAGGCTTTATAATGTAAGGAAGGCCCTTTCACACACGAAAAACATGAAATTAACAGGTAAATTTGTAATTTTTTTCTAGTGAGCAAACTTGCGTTTTTTCTAAAATGTTTAGATCAGCCCTATCTTTCACTAACTATATTACTTTTATTAAACCGATTGATCAAGTTACGCAACGTGAAATGGTCGTTTGAAGTTGTGCATCTGACCTTACACGGACCCTTAAAGCCCTTCCCATTTTGTATAATTCATATTTTCAGTCCAATACAAATAAAACATATGTTACAAAAGAGGATATTATACTTCAGACATTAATATGAAAACATAATTGAATTAACTTCGCTCGATAAAAAAAGAATCCCAAAGCTCCTTAAATTGCGAATACAATTGTTTGTAACAAAATTGTTTAACTAAGGGAATTGGAGCTACTCGTGAGTTTTCTTTACACGTAACATGAATAATAAAGATTTCTTCCAAGTATACTGGAAGATGAGTACGCCTTTGTGCAAGTTTTTTTGAAGTAGTTGGGATACTGTTAGAAAGTTTTCATTAGAACCATTGACCTACTGGGTAGCAGTGGCGTGCACAGAACTTTTTGCTGGAAAAGAAAACAACTGGTCAAGAACAACAATTCAAAAAAAATTCAAAAATTTAAATATCACTTTGAAAAAAAAACTTGTATGACGCCAGGGTAACAGTGAAAATTTCCTATACAAACTTTTTTTTTCAAAGTGGTATTTAAATTTTTTTATATTTTTTATTATTGTTATTCTTGACCAAGTGCTTGCTTTTCCAGCAAAAAGTTCTGTGCATGCCACTGCTGGGTAGGTACGTCAATGATTAGAATGCTCGCTTTTCGCATTTTTTTTGCAATTTTTTCGCACGTTCCAGAATACCCAGCCTGCCCCTTTTTCCATTACAAGAATGATAAAAAAAGCGAAAAGTGAGTCATCGGAGCTTTCCCGATAGGACTGTGAACGCTCACAGCCGCTTGCTCCAACATAGTTAAGGACATAAAAGAACATAATAAAAACGGAGTACTACTTTTATCTAAGTATGATAGCCCTTATTATCGTAAAAAGAAAATTATTCTCAAAGGACAAACATAACCAACCAAGGCTTAGATAAAAACCTCAGACCCAATAAAAATTTAAGGCAGAGCGCTGTCAACATTGAAGTGAAGCTGGTTTTGTAAACATGTGGGAGTGTTGCCGCGTAGTAAACTGAGATAGGTTACTTTTGGTCTACTTCACCCGTTACAAGAAGTAAACTACGTCTTGATTAAGATTATATGCTTTTATTGCGAAATCCATCGCTTTGAATACTCTTATTATTATTAGAGTGCATTACAAACTTGCAATTTTGGATATGTTTTAAAAATATCTGTTTCTGATTGATTGCAAGTTTGTAATACACTCTAGTAATAATTACGTCTTGATTTTTTTATTGGTCTGAGATAAAAACAGGAAAATTGTGTTATATTTCTCATATTTTTGTAACAATTGCTGATTTTACTGTATAGCTGCCGGGGTATAATTCCTATTGATTTTGGAATCCTTTTTAATAATATATTAGTATACTTTTCACGTTTTGCAGGTAGGTGTACATTTGCCAAGTTAGCTAAATTAATATTTCAACATCCCGGAATGAAACAGGACGAGCAGTGAAAAATCTCAGTGAAAATGCGAAATTGAATGGTGTTACCTTAATTCAAGATACTATGTTATTAAGAAGAAATTTAAGCTTAATACAAATATGTATTTTTAAAAATAAAGGAAAGTTTCCTTTCAGTAGAATTTGCTTCAGTATTTTGGGTACTTTCTCTCCAACCATGGTTATTATATCATGTCTAAATAACAAACGCAAGTTGCGTTAGCAATAATAGGCAGAAACTACACGAAAATGTATAATAGGTCTTTATCTATGAAATTGCCGAAATTTTGTTACAAATTCACGAGTTCATAGTTCCTTCTATTATTATTCTATTAATAGTTATTTCTATTATTTGTTTTCTGTTTGAAAGTTGATTTCAAGGTATTACATCTACGTATTAAATTTTGTTGTTATTTTCAGTTTCATTATAAAAATTTAATCTTCAAAACCAGTTCGTCCTAAATGCCATCCATTTCCATGATAAGATTCGAAATATTTTTTAAAGCTGACACTTTTCAAAAATGTAATTAATGTTTAACAAAAGAAATTAAAGAAATTATATTTAACAAAAGAATTGGATTTGACATTCCTAAAAAGAATGCAAAAATGTTAGTACTGAAAATTGAGTTTCCTTCAAATTCTCTATAGAAAACGGCAATTTTATATGTAAAGACCTAATAAAGCCGATTCTGAAGGCTTTAATTTTAATTTTAGTGCTGTCAAAACTGAATTTTCTTCATTGCAAAATAGTCCTTAAATCCAATAAAACAAGAAGCTGAATTACTTTGGAAAATTTCAAGTTATGACAGCAATAAAACTAAAATTAAAGCCTTCAGAATCGGCTTTATTATTTAGCTAAAACTATCGTACGTCTATTACACAACCAATAATAACGGTACAGAATTCCATCCCTTCACTTCAACGTTGAGTAGTTTAAATACTGTCCTTTCTCTACCCCCTAATGAGGGTCCCACTGTGTGTGGTCTCCAGCACACTCAAAAGACAATAAAGTAATAAGGAACCCTTCCCTATTCTGTACTACCCCCGATTTATTCCCTTTAAGTTCCCCTACTTGAGGGTTGTGGAAGTGGACCTCTTTGTTTCAGCCTCGTTTGTGGGGACATTAACCTTTGTAACTCTATATTTTACAGCGCTCTAAAAATGTTAGGATAAAATAAAATGAACTAACTGCGAGACAGCATTTGCGGAATTAAGCTTATTATTATTATTAATATGAAGTTTTAAATTCGAGAAATATAAACCAGTTTATTCAAAATAGAAATTAAATACGAATTAGCATGAAATACGGTCAAAGAAAATGTTCATAAAGTAGTTAGGCATTTTAGTTGATAGGAGTGATAATATTATATTCTCTATTATAAGGTCAAAAGAGATTTTGAAAAAAATGTTATATAATAATTATATATTATATTTCGGCATACATCCACGAAAATCCCCGAATTCATCCTCTAAGCACCCCGTCAGCAGTGCTTCCGAATATGGCCTGTGGCATTTTTTTTAGGAATGTCACATCCAAATTATGTAATTTCTTTTGTTAAACATTAATTACATTTTTGAAAAGTGTCAGCATTAAAAAATATTTCGAATCTTATCATGCAAATGGATGGCATTTAGGACGAACTGAAGATTCAATTTTTATGATGAAACTGAAAATAACAACAAAATGTAATACGTAGATGTAATACCTTGAAATCAACTTTCAAACAGAAAACAAATAATGGAAATAACTATTGAATTACAGGAACTATGAAATTTTCCGGGCAAAAAGTATTTTATTTTTAATTTCAGAACCTAGGAAATATTTGTAACAAATTTCATAAATATCCGTTCAGCCGTTTTACAGAATAAAGCTTCAAAAATAATAAAATATCATACAGGAACCGTGTATCTTTCCAGGATAAAAAGTACCCTATGTCACTCTCCGGCCTATAAACTATCTCTTTTCAAAAAATCACTTCGATCCGTTGCTCCGTTGCTGCGTGAAAGAAGGACAAACCAACAAACACACTTTCGCATTTATAATAACAGTGCGGATGGTGATTTACTCTGACAGATGCTTAGCAATTAGGTAACTGCGTCCATACATAAAGGAAGGGTTCTGTTACATTAACATGATACCGTTAAATTGAAATCCTCTTGTATAAATAGAACCAGACCGTGTTGATAGAGTTTCCAATAAAGGTCATGTTGGCAATCTAATGTATTGTTACTACCATACTTGGAGATGGTATGGAGGTGTTCGGTTTTAATTGGTAAGCCAGAGTATACTACGCGTATAATACGCAATAGTATTTACGAATCATCTTTATGTGGATGACGCATATCATATGTACTTATAAGTATTCAATATCTATGCTAGAAAAGCGGGACTGATAAAATAAAATTATTCGAGATAAACGCCCATTTTATTAAAAAAGATGACAGCTTTTAGAGACAGCACTTTTCAAACTTTGACTTAGCTTCAAACTTCTCCATTGCAAAGTTTAAAAGCTCCGCGTTGATGACAGCAAGTAGAAATTTAAAGTCTCCAAGCGTTTTAGGACTTTTTATTTGACAAAACGACTGTATACTTTCGGAAACTTTGCTTGTCGCGCGAATTACAAACTACTTTTTTAATACAGTTTTTTTTTTTTTTTTAGGAAATACAACTAATACACATGGCTCTATTTTTTTAGTAACGATGCTAAGCCGCTTTACCGACTTGCTTGATTTGCTAATTTACATCCCTATTTCGACAACTTTGTAGGAAAATTGTTGGCTGGCGAAAAGGGCTCAAAATTGGTGGCAATAAATAAATACAATTTTACTTTGCTTTTATGTCTACGCTACGCTTCGAAACTACAAACTGGCCATGATAAGAAGATTTTTATGAAGGTTTGAAGGTGGGGACAAAGCAGGTTTTCGTTTGGCTTTACAATAGTCTTGAGACTGCTCAGACGAATATTAAAAGCCACCTCTATTAGTCTGTGCTATTCGTATTAGGCACAGAGAATAGGATCCGAATTAAATACTTCGACATACAATTGCTGCGAGATGAAGAGTGAAGTTTTTTCAGGATATGCCTTCGTAAATGAGATTTCGTACATAAAAACGAAAATATACCTACTCGTAAGTACCACCACCTGCGAATTCTTACTCATACAGCAAAAAGACGGACTGCTAAATGATTTCCGTTGAAAACCAGTGCAAAAGTTGCGAGGGCGCATGTGAACTGGAATTTTAATGCATTACCTACTTCCTTTACATACTGAACCCGGACAATGAACTACTGGGAACACTGGGAACCATCGATTGCGTGAGCAGGTGCAGCGGTCCTGGCCTGCATGCCAATGTGGACTACGTGTCAAGGATGTTGGCCCACAGAGTCCGCCATTTTAGTGCTTGATACAACCGAATAAGGACCTCGACAAAGGATTGCTTTAAGGAGTCGACACGCCCCGTGCGAGCCATACAATTGCAAAATAAATTCAAATAAATCTCGCGTAATGGACGTGTGCAATAAAACGCATGGAGCACTTGCATACGAAACGTGTGACTATATATCTAGTCTAGTCAGTTTTCTGATCGATAGATGTCCTGAGATCGTGAATAAAATAAATATATACAAAAGCGAAAAACCACTCTCTCACCCACTTATCACGAAATCTCCGGAAATATAAAGCCCACAAACTTGAAATTTGGTAGGTAGGTTCATACGACACAGGACTCGCTCAAAAAGGATTTTTACTAAATTCTAAATATAAAGGTCTGGAACAGGATGTTCACTCTTAGTCATGAGAATAGTGAACTATAAAATACAAGATGAACGGTCAACAAAAGAGATAGGTAACGTCCAGCGGAAACACGAAACGTTGTGCAGTATGTATTGACAAAGTACTATTCTTCACCTCACCTATCACTCACCTATGGGTCTTATGATCAAAGTGTTTGCACTGGGCCTGGTTCTGCTTACCTATCACTTTTGTTGACTGTACATAAAAAAAACAAAAAAGCGTTCCCATAACATTGATTAACAGAACGTCTGAATCAGTAAATAAAAAACAGGCAAAAAATTCCATTTCAATTTTATATCATCTTAATAATCGATGAATTCTTTGTCTTTACAAGGAGTGACCCCGTCAGTTTACCCGCAGTACTTCACGCCTGTATCGTTCCGTACACAAAATGCCCAATTTGTAGCGCCCGAGTGTGTTTGTAGAGCGTTTGTAGAGTCCGTGCAACGGAACGTGGTCGATGATGAATCGCTTAGCACGTTCGAGTATTTATTGTTACTGTAGGGTAGAATGGAATTGTTGAGGTAGGCCGGTTAGTTTGTTTTGTCTGGTAGTTTGATTAGGCGCAGCTTGAGTGGATGTTTCTATAACAATGTTTTGATACGTTCAATCGGATTTATCCATAGCGTCGTCGCCACTCCTAAGTATAGAAAACATCCTTTTGAAAGATGACCTATGATTTTATTTCAATTCTTTGTATGTTTGTTCAGTGAACGGCATATTCTAGAATAAAACATAAAGATATTTTGTTGGGCTTTCTTTGGGTGTCATCTTTAATAATTAACTTACGGAACAAACAAATGTAGGATTAATCAAGCATAACAGATAAACTGACAGATAATTTATTAGAACGTACACTTTTCAAAATTTATTTATTAAATATGCTTGGGATATTTCTGATGGATCGATCGAAAGTTGAAGTGGCAGTGGCCTGGCCATATTTGTCGCCGACATGATGGGCGTTGGGGCCGAAAGGCGTTGGAATGGAGACCACGTACAGCAAAGGTGACCTCGTGCCCACTGGACCGTCGACCTGAAGGGACGTTGCGGGTAGCGGCTGGATGAGGATGACGGAGGGACCGCCAAGAGTGGAGAAATATAGGACAGGCCTATGTTCAGCAGTGAACTAACACAGGCTGATGGATGGATGGATGGATGGATAATGATTGATAAACCCATCCTCAATAATGTAACATTATTATGGTTACAACAATACCTTGCAGCGTCCGCCTGGTATTGAGCAGCAGCTCAGCGATGGGGCGCGTGGAGACGGCTGCGCGTGCGCCGACGCGCCGCCTCAACGCCGACCGGAGACTGCCCTCCCGCCCTCGCCCGCAACACTGACCCCCGCACGTTGGACCTGGAAATAAGTAAGATAAGTTAAAGGTTTTATAAAAAACAATATCTATACTTTTAAGGATTTATGTTATTTAAGTTTCCTGTTTATTAAAATAAAAAATATCTATACTTATATTATTCTGAAGGCTTTAATTTTAGTTTTAGTGCTGTCAAAACTTAAATGTTTCCAAAGTAATTTAGCTTCTGTTCTTAACACTTATGAACTATTTCACAATGAAGAAAATTAAGTTTTGACAGCACTAAAACTAAAAGCCTTCAGAAGTGGCTTTATTAACAATAAAGTAGTGAAACAGCAAGTCAATATTTTTGTGAAATTATAACTGAAATGGGTTATTAACTAGTATTGTACTGAAACCAAAACTAAAATTTTTACAAATTTTGTCTGTCTGATTATCGGTCTGTCTATTCCGTTTTAACTCGAGAACCACTCTCCACGGAATTGGGTGCGGTTGTTTTATTATCGTCGTAGTGACCCTGGCCAATACAAAGGCTTTAAGGGGTGTTAATAAAATAACCACGAAGCCGAAAACTGTCCATAATTGAAATACACTTCCACACGAACGAAGCCGCGGGCTTTTTTATTTATAAGCTAAGATCTTATGTTGGTAATTCAATTTAATAAAAGGCTGTCTAATATTATTTCTATGTACACATATCGCAGATGAATTGTAAAATCAGCGGTTTTACAAAACCGCTAGATGTTTTACAAAACAGCTTCATTATGCAAAACCCCTAAACGCTAACACGCAGGATTGTTTAAACGATTTGCGTTATTCAATGCAGCGGGCGAACGTTTATCAGTTTTGTATAACAGCGTCAAATTAAACGCTGGATTGTAAATTTTGTTAAAAACTACAGGAATAGCCTCGTTCCTCTTCACTCGGCTACTTAACCTGTAAACCTTACACGCTCCTCCTCGCTTCGGTCGTCTTCGCACTTATTTTTGACTTTTGATTGAAGACTTTTTAACGAACGTAACGCAATGACAATCCAACTGAACCTAATCTAGCTGTTTTACATAACGAAGCTATTTTATAAAACAGCCAGCGGTTTTGTAAAACAGCTGATTCTACAATCCAATATCGACACAGTTAGTGAACATTAAAAAGTCAAAAGAGGTAGGTATGTTATGCTCGTACCAAATTGATATATATGTATGGATGAAGAATTAAAAGAACTGTTGCAGCGTTAAGCAATTGATCCTAATTGCAAAACGAAAGCTCCATCCCTATTCCGTAGTGAGAATTATTTTAATCTGGCCTAGGTACAACTATATATAGCTAGATTAGCTAGCTATAACACAAATTGAAAGGCATAAAATTCTCTTGTGGGAACTACACACAGGATCGTAAAACAGCTTTAAGGTGAGGCATCGAGTTGAATCCGGGTAGTGTCACTCTAAGCGGAAAAACGCACAGTGCGAGAGGGACTGATTCAGGGAGAAAGATAAAAAAATTGATTTTTTATTTATACAAAAAGAATTAAAATTTTAATATTACCTATTTATATAAAATACCTATGTAATAAAATATGTTTGGGGTCTGTACATGATAATTATTTGTCAAACAAACTACGTGTGTTTGAAGACCTCATTTTAATAATTATTTCTATCGACTGAAAGATTTTTAATCACGTTTATGAATTCCAGAATTCTAGAAAAAAATTCCGAAAATGTTATACTAATTTATCAATTTAGTAGCTTCTTACTGAACGTAGTAAAACGACTCCAAAAAGTCCCAATTCTTCGCGGCGTCGCCTTAACGAACTCCAAGATTATCCTTCCAAGACCCTGTTGTAAAAACAGCTATAGAAAGCCACTCAGTAAATCTGCGATCCTTCTTAGACAACTTCCAGTGAATATTTACCAAAGATGAGAAAATTAGGAAATAGCTGGGAAATAGGGTCAGAATGACAGATGACAGTTGACAGCGTGGGTGGTCGTGACGAGGGTCCGTTTAAAACAACCCTTCCAAGTTAACTTGAATCCTGTTTTATCACTGATACGCCCCACAGCCTTTATTTATTCACGGTGAGCAAAAATGGAGACGATTAATATTAACGTTCCACCTAAAAACGTTAATCTGTTCCATATTCAAATTTTTCATTCGAATATCAAAAGCGCAGTGAAGGTAATTTTCGAAAGGTTACACGGATGGGAAGAGATGGCGCGTAATTGATGAAAACAATTGATAAACGGCTTGGTTTTAAATCGCGTTCAAAATTTGAAAGTTTTGGCAGACAAACAAGTCTATTCTATAGTTTATGTCCGTGGATAGGGGACAGAGACATCGCGACATATTCATGTTCATGGACGATTTATTTCAACCGTTCCTTTTGGAACGCGTCCAAGAGCGATGCTCCGTGTTTTGTAAAAATTCTGAAAACTGTCGAGTTGTTTACTGCATATGAAGCACTATTTTGCCTGTACTTCTTTCTTAACAAAATTCCTGGTAGAGTATAATAAAAATAACATTTTATCTAAATGCAAGAAACTTCAAGTTTTATAGAACCAGTCATAACAAAAAGTTCGATTTAATTTGAGAATTATGTCGATGTTTAGACATTCAGGGCGGCTTGCAACAATATAAAATCTAGATTTAACGTGAACTGAGTTTGACAGAATTGTGCTCGTACTGACTGACAAGCTGAATTAATCAAGGTTTTAACATCAAAATCTACCAATAAATAATAAAAATAAAAATCATTTATTTCAGAACTTGGTTCCATTTTCAAATCAACATAATAAGATTACAAAAAAAAAACTTCAATTATAAAAAAGTCCATTACACAGTTATAATGCTAATAAAATTAAAATTTTGATTAACAAATAATAAACAACACCGAATTTTATGATTCCTTTATTTAAGAGGCTATGCAAATTTTATTTTTGTCACTGTCCTCTAAGTGAACAAACGCGCAGTGCGAGAAGCGGATTCAGAGCGAAAGAGAGAAAAGTATGCTTTTTTTAATTAAAAATCGGGCAAGATTCCACAAATAAAAATCTAGATATTGTTAAAATCTAATCAAATATGTTTGAGTTCTGTAGAACTTACTGTGTACCTGTGTAACGAGAAGAAAACGTGTGTTTGAAGACCTTATTTCAGTCATGAATTCTATGGAGGAAAATTGATTCAAACTTGTTTTCCAGAACTAAAATCCTAGATTATATACCTATAATCAAATTGCATATACCAGAAATTAATTACAACATATATAAAGATGTGTGCAAAGATTCATTGAGATCAAAGCCATCATGACGTCACAAACACATAAAGCATTTATATGGCAGTTGAGCGGGTTGACCCACCTTAAAACAAGGATTTCAAAAGTTTAGATGTGCCCTGGCACCTAAAATCTATTGCATTGTTTTTGAATGCGTGCGTTAACATAATGCCGACGCACGCACACTTTTGAGTGCGCAATCTGTTTACATACGGTCAGCAAACTGATCAGACTACTAAAATTGTTAAAATGATTAACTTTAAGTGCACTTAAGGCGTCCAACTATCACTGTGTTCAGATGAGCATTGATTCCAAACGTGTGAGCGTCACCCATATAAAGGTGGAAACATTTTGGTGCTGTCATACTACGTAAAGGGCATATCTTTACTTTTGAAAATTTTGCCTTTAAATGATAGTTTTTAATTTTAGAAGAAATGCAAGTTTCAAATAAAATAGATATCGATCTTGATACCTAGCATTCTTCGTCAAACCGAACAATGGTCTCCAAACAATTTCGTGACCAGCCAGCATGACGAACGTTCTAAACTTACGTAAAACGTTTTAGGGTTCCGTGAATATGTACGTCTAGTGCAATAGAACTTTACTAGCGACCCCGTGGAAAAGTAATAATGGCCCACTTTTTATGCATCAAAATCGAATAGAAAGTCGATTATTTTGCCCTTGGGCTTTATTATTATATGTTTTTTTTTTTTTCTTGTTGCTTTTCCTGTGTACCATAAATGTTATTTTTTTTCCACTGTTTAACTGCTCTGGATACAGTCCTTTCGAGCCAATCATAATTTAAAGTTCGCAAGATTATATTTGTTTTATTTCCTCACACTATGCATTGAAAAACGTAGTATGATACACGGGCGTAAGAGCAATAAATTACTCGGTTACGTTTAAAACACTCGCTGCGCTCGTGTTTTACATCGTCCTCGTGATTTTTATTCCTTTTCGCCCTTGTAGCATAAACTTCTATTTCGCGCTAAAAGCACAGCTTTATTATGTAATTAAAATGCTCAATTGGATAAACTATGTCAGTCAACAACAAACGTCAGTTCCTATGGTTTAGTCAGCATTTTAGATGTCTCCAAATTTTTTTTACAGCTAATTTACGAAACGTCTTATGTCTCAGAATAAATGTGAAACATATAATATTAACCTTCCTCGTGAAATGTTCTAAATAATGGTTAAAATTAAGGATGTAACGATTCCAATTCCGATACCGATATATCGGCATCGCCGATTTTATGCAACCGATATCAAACAGTTTGAAAAACGCGCGAAATGACAAAGCGCAGTAATCGTATAAAATGATTTCCGTAACAGATTATAATGCAAATAATTTGAAAAATCTTTGTTTTCTTAACAATAATCTGCCAAAAATAAACTTTTTAGTACGTGATAGTGGAGTGTTCGGTAGACGTGGTTGTGGAAATGAAAGATAGACGTTTGCTATATGAATTTTCTAATGTCTGGCACACGAAACAATAAAATTAAACAATTTGGTTGACAATACGGGGTTAAAACTAAATGGTTCACGAATTTGAGAGTTTCGCGCGGCGAGCGTGTTCCAACTCGATTCCAGACTCCGGCGACGCGGGAGCGGCGCGGCGTCACTCCCCGCTACCCTCCACACACCCCTCCAACGTATAATAATCGTTCAAATACGTTGGAAGACGACCGCGGCGGCGATTTGAATTTCGCGGGTTTACGATAGACTCCCCCTCTAGTCTAGGAGGACGCCCTCGTTCCTGGACTAGCTCATTATTATTAACTCGCTGTTTCGGACGTCCGCGGCGGCGTTTGGGTATGACAGGTTGAGGAGGTGTGGCTCCCTCATCACGAGTAACGAATGGAGTCAGATCCTGGGAATGATATTTTCCTAGAGATTCCTCAAGATTTCCGGCTGGCGCGATAAGGTAAGTAGTGGGGGTTACCTTCTTAGTAATAACATAGGGTCCGTCCCTTTTAGGTACAAACTTGGCAGTTAGACCCTTACTGCCTTGACTGAGGACATGAGATTTGACAAGCACCTTGTCTCCTACCTCGAACACAGGACCAGGCCGGCGAGACTGATCAGCAACCCTTTTGGTTATATCTTGCTGAGTTTCTACTCGGTCTCTTACGGCTGATAAAGAATTGATGAAAGACCTAAGGTATGGGGTGATTTGTGGAACAAAGTTCTCTTTGTCTAGGATGGCTCGCAGGTCATGGCGAGCTTCTGTAGGAGACCTCATTTCTCTGGCGAACATAAGGTACGAAGGTGTAGCACCAGTCGTACGGCAAACTGAACCATTCATGGCGAAACGAATCACCGCTAGCTTCTTGGGCCATGAGGCATGATCATTCTCCACGAGCTGAGCGAGTTGGACCTTTAGGTCCCGATTCTTTCGCTCGGCCGGGTTGGCTTCAGGATGATAGAGGGGAACTAAGTTTTGTTTGATGCCTAAGATGTACATACATTGCTGCATAACCGCTCCTACGAATTGTACGCCATTATCGGAGGTCACTCTGCGTGGTAAGCCGTACCTGAGGAAGTATTCCTCGATAAGAGCACGTGCACAGGCTTCTGCGGTCGCTTCCGGAAGGGCGTAAAGTTCTACCCAACGTGTGGCGGTGTCCTCGACTAGGAGAATCCATCGTTCACCCTTCTCACCTTCAGGTAAAGGCCCAAATAGGTCTATGGCTAAGACTTCGTTACGTTGTTGTAGCACTGGAGTCTGGAGAAGGCCTGGAGGCTTATCATTGGTAGCTTTATAGCGCTGGCAATCCACACAAGCTTTCACATAGTCAGTGATGACTCTTCTCATTCCAGGAAAGTAATAGGATTTGGAGATCCTTAGGTAAGTACGATCTATTCCAGGATGGCCAGCGAGCGGCGAGTCGTGGCATTCTTTCAGGATCTCGGCTCGGAGATTGAAGGGGATCACGAGCTGAGGAGACTCACTTTCAGAATCTGGATTCAGTCGGTAGAGTACACCTTGTTCAATTAGATAACCACGCTCCGTCCACCGGCGAGCCGCTACTTCATCTGGACTTTCTACTTCCTTGATTATCTTCTCCACTTCGGGGTCAGCAAGTTGTTCCTGTCTCAGTTCTGAAGGATTCTTAGTGGGTATGTCTACAATCACGGAGCAGATACCACAGCCTTCACGAGTTTCCTCGGAGCAGAAAGGTCTACTCAACGTGTCCGCCACTACGTTTGCCTTACCGGGAGTATACTGGTATTGTATGTCGAATGACTGTAACTTAAGGGCCCAACGCACCAGGCGTCCGGTAGGGGATTTAAGCGTCAACAGCCACCGAAGAGGTTGGTGATCGGAGCCGACTATTACTGGATGTCCATCCAAGTAACATCTAAATCGCTCCACTGCCCACACTACGGCCAAAGCTTCCCGTTCCGTAGTTGAGTAATTTCGTTCAGCAGAGCTTAAGAGACGGCTAGCGTACTCGATTGGTCGCTCTTCTTTGTCCCCCCCTTGCAGCAGGACCGCTCCAATCGCGTAACTGCTACTATCAGTACGCAGGATAAACGGGTGCTTGAAGTCAGCCTGGATTAAGATAGGCGCTGAGGTGAGAAGTCTTTTCAGCTCGTTGAACGCTGTCACTTGAGTTGAACCCCATGTCCAGGTCTGGTTCTTCCTCGTCAACCTGGTGAGTGGTTCCGCTACAGAGGAAAAGTTAGGTATAAACTTACGGAACCAGGAGCAGGTTTGTAGGAATGTTCGCAGATGCTTCAGGTTGCTCGGCTCTTTCATGTTCAGTACCGCCTGGACCTTGTCAGGGTCGGGAGAAACGCCTTGTTGAGTAATGAGATGGCCCAGATACTTAACACTTTCTCTGGCGAACATGCATTTCTCTCGATTCACCCGCAGGTTGAA
This sequence comes from Ypsolopha sequella, assembly GCA_934047225.1. Lineage (NCBI taxonomy): Eukaryota > Metazoa > Arthropoda > Insecta > Lepidoptera > Ypsolophidae > Ypsolopha > Ypsolopha sequella. The sequence continues at coordinate 22,249,604 of OW203987.1, forward strand.
TTCGCGTAGGCGACTGAAAACTGCCTCGAGATCTTGAAGATGCTGCTGGAATCCCTCGGAAATTATCAGCAGGTCATCTAAATAGGCCACTATAGTCACGTCGGACAAGGATGAGCAGGAGCGCAAGCGGTCGATTAGGCGCGAGAACGTAGCCGGGGCATTTTTGAGGCCAAACGGCATACGCTTAAAACGAAAAGTGCCTAACGGGCTTATAAAAGCCGTCTTGTCTCGATCCAGCTCATTTACACCAACCTGCCAGTACCCAGATCTAAGATCCAAGGTACTCATATAACAGTTTCTCTTCGTAGATTGAAGTAACTCATCAATCAACGGCATCGGATAATGATCCGTCTTAGTAATGGCATTCAGGCGTCGGTAATCAACGCAGAAGCGGATGCTTCCATTCGGCTTGGGCACCAGGAGGGCTGGTGAACACCAAGCAGACTCACACTCTTCGATGATGTCGTCCTTCAGCATCCTATCAATTTCTTGTCGCATGAGTTCTTTCTTGGCAGGGGTCAATCGATACGGAGGTACAGAAATAGGAGGATGCTCACCTGTATCAATGCGGTGCTCAGCGAAAAGGGTTGGCTCTCCCCCTGGCTGGAAGATGTCCGTATTATCAACCAGCAGCTGCGCCAGCAGGTCCCGGTCAGGTGGATTTAAAGCAGTACCTTCGTCATCCCTAAGTACGTCCGTGGAGGAGCAGGAAACTTCCGGTAAAGAAGCTGGTTCGAAACGCATTTTGTATTGAACGCGGCGATTATTGGAAAAATACCAGCATTCTCGAGAAAAGTCAAAGACTACTTCGGCATCGAGCAAAAAGTCCATGCCGAGCAAGGTCTCGTTGTTTCCCGCCTCAGGAAGTATAAGAAAGGGAGTCTTGATAACCCTATCGTCTAAATGCACATCAAGAGTAGTCATGAATACGTCTACATCGCGAACGTGACCGTCAGCAAGCTTTATTAGCCTTCGCGCCGGCGTGAGAGGGTGCTCCTTACGTAGGAGAAGTGCGTGGAGCGTATGACCAGCGACACAATGTTTAGAACCGGTGTCGACTAAAGCAGTTCCCGGCAATCCCAACACCTCAATCTCAAAAATCGGCCGTAAAACTTGTCGATCAGAACCCTTCCCGACGCGCGCACTCTCATAAGAACAAGACATATTAATATTACAATCATCACGCGTCTTTTCGTGATCGTACACGCGATCATTCGACAAACGTTCAAACAAAACATTATTATTTTCTGAACTACAATTTTGATCGTGATTATCCGTCTCAGAATTATGATCGTGATTGTACTTCTCCGAATAATGATCGTGATTGTACTTTTCAGAATTATGATCACGATTGTACTTCTCCGAATTATGATGGTATTTGTACTTTTCAGAATTATGATCATGATTGTACTTCTGTTGGTTTGTCGAATTATCACGGAAATCATAATAATAATCATCATTTTCACAATAAAAATCATACGGGACATATTCATTATCATCATACAACTTATCAATATAAAAATTGTCATCACTTTGCGAGTACGAATAAAAATCGTATGACACATCGACATTACATTTTTGTGCTATTGCGTCCATGCTATAGAAGCATTGGTTATTATTATTACACCTTTTGCAGTTTTCGCGCGTCACGTTTTTCGAACCGCACTTGTAACACGATACACTAGCGTTCACGGGGTTATTAGAATCAGCTGTTGACTCACCCTTTTCCGTCAACTTACGGCACTGGTCGCGCTGGTGTCCATACCGTTTGCAGTAAATGCAAAACGGTCGTGGCTGTTTCGGTGTCATCGGAGAGTCCGCAACTGCGGCGGGAGGCCGAGCGGGGGGGGCAGCGGTGGCGCCGTGCGTGTGCCACGCGCGAGGCGCCGATGGTGCGGACACATTATCTCGTGGCGGCGCGATCGCTCCCGTGCTCGACGCGGCATTCATTCCACGTGCGCTGTTCACTGCGGGCTGCGTTGCTGCTTCCGGTGGGTGACGCTTAGTACGCGCGGCAATGGATGTCGTGTTAGGCGACTCTCTCCTTAATGAATCGCTGATTGAATCTTCGATTATTCTCGCTTTTGATAGCAACTCCGAAAAATTACCACACTCTTCTCTACGCAATCTTTTGCTTATTCTTCGGTGTAGCAGGCCGTATACCATATCTAGTTGTACTTTCATAGATAAGTCATTCATAGGAAGGCGTGCAAGGAGGGCACGTTTCCTAGCGACGAAGATGTCAGTTCGTTCCTCTCCTTGTTCGGATTTGAACAGTTCTCTGTAGATCCGGTGTTCGGGGCGGCGGTCGCCGTACGCATCTCGTAGGTATCGTATGAGCTCCTCCCATGACTGTATCTCGGCGCGTATGCTTCGCCACCACGTCGCAGCTTCGTGTGTAAGGAGCATGGAAACGCCTTTTAGGGCAACCTCCTCCGTAATATTTGTGCATTCTTTATAAGCTTCTATCGCGTCGATAAACGTCTCGACGTTTTCGTCCGGCGACCCGGAAAACCTTGCCGTGCATCGAGCGAAGTTCCCGGTCCTCTCTCCCCCTAACGAAGAACTCAGCGGCGGCGGCGTGCCTGCCTGCTGGAAGGGAGTGGATGCGGCGGAAATGTTTGCGATTCTTTCGAACATGCGGTCGCACATTTCAGTGTTCGATTGTTGTATCGACGTTATGAGTGACGCAAACGTATCGCGGGACATGGTTATGTTAGCGGTTTCGTCCTCTACAACACCAGTTTGCCTTTTCTTTGGCATGACTACACTGCACTGCTACACTGTTTCACTAAGTTAATATACACAGTTTTAGTTTTACTGTGGCATTCGGCCCCACGTTGGGCGCCATTTTAGTACGTGATAGTGGAGTGTTCGGTAGACGTGGTTGTGGAAATGAAAGATAGACGTTTGCTATATGAATTTTCTAATGTCTGGCACACGAAACAATAAAATTAAACAATTTGGTTGACAATACGGGGTTAAAACTAAATGGTTCACGAATTTGAGAGTTTCGCGCGGCGAGCGTGTTCCAACTCGATTCCAGACTCCGGCGACGCGGGAGCGGCGCGGCGTCACTCCCCGCTACCCTCCACACACCCCTCCAACGTATAATAATCGTTCAAATACGTTGGAAGACGACCGCGGCGGCGATTTGAATTTCGCGGGTTTACGATAACTTTAATTATTGTCTTTATGTATCAGTTTACTACTTTGTGTAATTACTTTCGTAATTGCCACTTTGATTGCTTGATAATAAAGATTTTCTTTGAATTTTTATTTATTTGTTTTACACTTCTCAAGGTACCAAGGGCATTTGGTAATTTAAGGGTTTTTGCTTAAATATTGCTGAGTCAACCACTTATCTGATCAATGTTAAACTCACGGACACGTTTTTTCAGACCTTTATCTTTCCGTTGTCAAGACAGTTACCTAACTAGACAAATTTCACTCGATAGATTTCATTTTTTGAAATTACGCCTTTTTGAGTTATAAATACGTTTTATGTCTAAGCGGCTTGAGTTTTATCTCTGAAATTACTGCTATGCTTACATGGTTTATTTTCAAGACAAAATTTTTTTACAGCAAATACTTTTTCGGAAAAATCAGAAAAAACTGGAAAATTCACTGATTGTGCATGCCGGCAGCGCACGAATAGGAAGGCCTACTCCGAAGTGACAAAATTCGATCGAATATCGTTCGGTCGTATATCCATCTCTATCACACTTTCTATGCGTGCGTCAGAGATGAACGTATGGTCGAACGATATACGATCGACCGAATCTTTTTGGGAGAGCCGGGCAGGGAGTTCTAATGTAGACTTTCTGGCAATAAAATTTAGTTCAAAATCACTCAATAGGATTGTTATGTACCATGGACCAGACCCTAAATATAGGTAATTTTTATGCATAATAAAGACATACAAACGCCCGATGTACATACATCATTATTTATTTGATTTATTATCTACTAAGTTATATTTACTACAATAATCGGTATCGGGGTCGTATCAGCAAAATTGTGTATCGTTACATCCCTAGTTAGAACCGCATTAAAATCCACTCAGTAGCTTAGAAGTTGGAGGAATACACAGACAAACACGGATTGCGACTTTGTTTTATACTATGTAGAGATAGAGAAGAAGAGAAGAGATATCTATAGAAGACATAACGAAGCTTACAATAGGTGTCCATCCTTCCGTCCGCGGTATAGCGAAAATAAAAATGGCTGGTCCAAATTGAGCTAATTGTAAAATTCAGTAAGCCTCGTTACAAAATGCACTCGAGTCTTATGGCTTTAAATAGTAGGTGTGTCAAATGAAGAATATTTTCAAGTAATTACATTCACATGGTGCGGAACCCGTTGATTATATACGACATATAAACACTTGACTGACTGTTTTTTGCGGTTCGATTTGGCAGCAGCGTGGAGAGGTGAGCACACGAAGTTCAAGGCTGGCTGAGCTCGGTGTCTGATCTCCTAGCACGCGCTATAGATACAGCTTTTATACATTCTACTTACGCTATCTCGATAGACCTGTGCGTCAAGTTCTTAAGGTGATATTCCGTGCTAGCAAAGGTCCCCGTTACTCCAGGCAGAAAGACCCGCAGTGCGAAAGGGACGGAATCGGGGAAAATTGTCAAAAAGTCGGTTTTAAATTAATGCAAAATTAACTAAAATAGCTACAAAATTTCCATAACCAGTAATTTAGGTGTAGTTAAAACCCATCTAAATAAATATTTTTCAAGTCTGTATGCTATCCTTATTTGTCAGAATATCAAAAAAAGTGTAAATTTAGACCTGATTTCAATAATTATTTCTATCGAATGAAATTTCTCCTATCGCGTTTCTGATAGACCAAAATCTAGTTAAAGGTCCCAAAATTGTTATACTAATTTATTTTACTTGGAACTTCATTAAAAGAGCAGATAAATAACTTCAAAAAGTGTCAATTTTCACGGTATAGCCCCTTAAGAGAAATCGCGATGGGGATGACGCTGTGTCTATGGCGCGTGCTAGTGATACTGATTGCTGTTGATGAGGCTGAGGTCAAGGTCGACAGGCACAGTGAGACTCGCCATGGACACATCTCACAGGAACGAAGTTTTATGGGTTAAAAATGATAATGGAAAGAAGAAAGAAAGAAAGAAAGAAAATGCGTTTATTTTGAGAGCTACACCATTACAAAATACCAGTTTAAGTATGCATATAACTATTATACAGCCTAAAAGGTCTCTGACTCAGCAAAATGCCACCGCAGAACTGTGAGCGCTGATCTTCAGCCAGAGGCTCGGCTTGATAAGGGAAAAGAAACCTGCGAATCTGGGCCAAAATTTAATAAGAAATGTGACAAACTTAAATAATGTATACACTGAAAAAAATAAATAACCGAACTCTTTCGGCTAATTCAAAAATAACTGAAGTTAATCGAGCAATAATCAAAGTTAATTTGAATTAGCAAAAGCGATTAACTTATTGATAATAAAACTAGTTTTGTTAATTTTAGTTGGGTTCTATTTAAGCAAACATTGATTTATTGCTCACATAAGTCAAATAAACGAACTGGTTTTTGAACGTTTAACAAATACGTTTTCTTATTTTTAAAAGAACCGTTCGGCTTTATTAAGATAAATTATTTGCAAGGAGTTGCAAAAGCAAAACTTCAACATACAACTGATAATGCTGTAAACCAATGCAAAAACTCATATAAATATTGACTAACATAAGTGATCTCTTTGTAACCCATGTTTTGTAACAAATCGCTTATTTTGTTTGCATGTACACGACAAATTCATCAGTTTGACAAAATACATCAAAGCGAATTGTAAACTGTAACCCACTATTAGTGCTTTATATAGCCACAGGTTTTGTGACCTAAACACAACTGCTTCTTTTATGTATAACCGAACTAATGCACCCCCGCGCTCCACCCTACCTCACGACGCGTACGCAACCAAAACCAACCACCAGCACCAGCCAGTCTTACTTGCACCCGCGTCGACGCCGGTACGCTCATTTTTGTATGGCCTTTTGTTGTTGGAAAAGAAAAACTTTTAATCCCTTAACGACATTCTTACCGTCCTGTGTGATTGAGTTAACTTGTGTCGTTATACTTCATGGTTTACGTGAAACTTCTTAAGGAAAGAACAAAAGATCCACCCGAATGATGGAGGAACAAAGTCCGCCAGATCCTTTGGCTGATTATTAAAGGCAATGGGGCCTTGAGATTTAAATTGCCAAATTCCAAGGTAATTAAATTTCAACTGAGAAATTAAATGATGTTATACAGACACTTCAACTGAAGCCTGGTTGTTCCATTTGTCAAATTCCATGGGCAAAAATAAAAGGTACCATGTACAAGAATGGATCAATCCTTGTTCGTGACATATGAGATCTTGGAGACATTTCTTTTATGTTCACCAAAAATATTTTTGTTTATGATAATCATATAACTATCTTTGAATGTTCTTTATTAAACACGATATGTTTTGATAATCACTTTCATTGTTTTGAAGTTGAAAACTCTGCAATTGAGTGTACCGTGTATACTTTACATGATGCTTTATTATCATATATTCCAAGTTATATTAATGTTTCATCAAGTGGTAAAAGTTATGTTATGACTTGTAAAGGGTTTAGCAGGATAATAATTCTCTAGTTTACTTAATTTTCAAATGATTACTTTGAAAAGTTTATAGTCGCGCGCAAATCAGGTGCAAACGGTTGAACATGAGTATTATAATAATTTTGTGCCATAGAAAACATAATATTTTGTATTTAACTGTTATGTTAAACTTTAAATAAATATATATATATATTGCTACATAGAGAACTTATTTTATTTTATTTTTTGTTTAATTAAAACATAGTATAAAAATTATTTTCGAAATATATTTCGGCCCACTTTGGGGCCGGCGTCAGTCGAATTAAAACAGTAAATGACATAAAATATATACAAACTTATAACTAATGATTTTAATATGTTATTTTAAACATTTTACTGTTTAAACATAATATGTTGTATTTTACCAGACTGCATTGATGGCAGCTGTGTATAACTCGTTTTTTATTTTGTTGATAAGGTTTATAACAACGAACAATTTGTTTGATTATTATAAATAAGAAAAATAATTTTAAAAGATTGATTAGTTCTTAAGTTTTTTTAAGTCGTTTTGTTATCAATATAATAATTTAATTGTGTTAAATTTTTTGTATTAAACACGATATGTGCTGATAATTACTGACACTGTTTTTGATTCAACATTATTATCATACATATTTCATATGCATATAAAAATATTTAAAATACTTCAAAGATTCCAAATATATTTAGACTATTTTGTTATCGAGATGGTGTAGAGATTTCATTTCTTGAAATTATTACTTGCCTTATGGTTGAAAAGGCAAGTAATAATTAATCCAGAATGTAGGCACCAATTTGTCTTGTATACTTAAAACGCTGTAAAATAAATGTTATTTTAAATATGCGTATTTTTTATATGTAGTTCTCCTCATATTATGTTATTGCCTACGTGTTTACCAATTTAAAATAAAAATACAAACATGAGTGTGTCAAAGATATATTTTTGTAATATTTTGAATTGGTGTGCATATAAGCAATGACATTTAGGTTTACCTGATATTTTCGCCCCAGATATATGATGATGTTTTTCTTTATACAGAGTGTAAATTAATTACCTTTATGTTTGCAATATGTTGCATAAGAGTTTTGTTACAATCAAATGAAGAATTGATATATACAGGTGTATACTTCATTATGTACTATTTTCAAGGGGTCCATTCTTTACCACGAACGGAGAACAAAAAAAAATTAACAAAAGGTATATTTTTCAGACATTTTGTTTCTAACTTTTAAAATTATCAATCTCGCATAGATCTTACATGAGAGATTAAAGTACAACAAAATTCAACATTTTAAATTATAAAAAAGTAACGTACAACCTTCTGATTAGCTGCTATCGACGGTTTTACGTTTTTAATCATTAGAAATATGTATTTTAATGTCTAATTTACGAATTTTATGACAGATTTAAATAAACAATCTGTATAAGTATATTTTTTGCACAATATTTTTTATATTTTTTTGTAATCCCCTAATGGTAAAGAATGATCTCCTTGAAGAAAGTACATAATTAAGCATACACCTGTACAGATTAATCTTTTCTTTGAATATAACTTAACTCTTACGCTATATGTTGCAAACATAATGGTATATAATTTACCGAACAGTTTTGCACATAATAGCACAACAGAAGCTTATGTATAGACGAACAGCTAGGTTACAAGTTACAAAATAATGGTGGTTAACTTACCGAACGGTTTTGCAAATAATAACATAGCAGAAGCTTATATCTAGACGAACAGTTCGGTTACTGCTAACATAATAACGGTGGTCAACTTATCAAACGGTTTTACAAATGATAACCTAACAGAAGCTTATGTCTAGACGAACAGTTCGGTTATTAGTTACATAATTATGATGTTTTCCTTACCGAACGGTTTTGCAAATGATAACTTAACAGAAGCCTAAGTCTAGACGAACAGTGTGACAGATCGTACCTCATCTGTTCACGTCTCAATTCACAAATAAATGTTATGATAATGGGCAGGAAGATTGTTGTATGTAATCAAATAAATCACGTTGAAATAAATAAAGCAAATTGAAATCGATCGCGTAGAATAACTGATTTTAAATGATAAATACAGTAAACTCAACCACCGGCCCAAACAATCGGTCCAATATGGAAGGAATTAAGAATAAACTTTCAATTTCAAACATTATGGTTTCCAATTATGCGTGAACCCTAAATTAGCTGTTGTTGTCACGCAACTGCCAAGTTGTTGCCACGTAGACTAGATGACGCCTTAGGCTTGTCACCATGTGTCTATCTCTTTCACTCTTACTTGTATATTTTTGTCCTGTCCTGCTTACGCCGAGTATATGCTGTTGCCATGTTTTTGTTGTTATGTTGCCATCTCTATTACTCTTGTTTGGTTGTCTCACTTTTGTTCGTTCTGCACGAAAGCGCACATAACACCGTTAGCACCGTTTACGCCGATAGCACTGATAACGCTGATATCACACTTAGTATATAAATGGGTGAAATGTAGGGTGGGGACTCATTCAATTTTACACCGCCGTCAGTGGAAGTGCTGCAAGAAGTCTTAAAGGAGTAGTTCATTTTCGAGTTTGTTTGGGGAAGTTTTTGTTTGTTTTAATAGTGATTTTGTTTTCGGAATTTGCGATTAAAATACGGAATGTGTCAATCTATCTGTTCGTTAGGTCTCGGGACCATTTCGCGTCGCGTTAGCTTTTAGGTGGCGGAATGCCCTTTTTTCGTAAATAGATTCGGTTATGGTCAATAGTTTTTGACTTTTCCGACTCGGCGATTGACATAAACGCGTTTGAATTCGTGTAGGGTGAACGAGCGAACGAGCTAGATTCCGCGTTATGTAAAGGGTTCGATAATCGTCTTTTCAGGTTCCGAAATTAAAGCACGTTCCTAAATAATGTAATAGTGCATAGGTCGATTCAGGGGTTGATGGGGAGGAAGGGAGTATGGTCTCTTCTTAGTAATGCCGGACGTGGAAACGGGAAGATGTACCAGGGTAGCAATGGCATAGGGCTAGTCGCTGGGATATCTTGAAGAGTCAGGCAGGGAGCTTACAGAGCGGAAGTCGCACTGGACTAAATTTCGGGTCACCTACTGGTGTGAACGACAGAATTTAGTTTTAACCTCCTCTGGAGGGAAGCAAGCGTCTGGGATGGCCTTGCGCCAGTTTTACATACTGGAAACACATCCCCCATGAAAGGCGATGTTTATGGCAAAGCGTCCGAGCCGTGAAGAGGCTGCGATTTGTTCTGTCCTTTGTCATCTGACTGAGCTGGTCATGGTCTCATATCTATATATTTATATATACCCATGATCATATAGGCTATCCCAGCCAGCGGGGTGACGTCCTTTTACCTACTGTATCACCCCCTGTCTGAGTAGGGCAAAGTTTTAGGGTGTTAGGCACACAGAGAGGTTTCAACTTGCCTCACTTCTTTCTGTCGATTAGTTGAGGGGTTGTATGGTGTTTGCTAGCACAATATACAACCACACACACGTTTAATAAAATTGTAAATGTGAGGTGACGGACCTCTAGCTTTGAAAATTCACACATTTAAAAGCCTAGGAACATTTGATTTTAGGGCCAAATGTTAGGTAGGTAAATTCTAAAATTCAAGTCTTTTGTTAGAGCATTAATAGGTTTTTGAGAAATTATGCATAGTATGAGGTTTCAGGTAACTTTCTTCATTGTTCAGGGAAAATAGGTCAATAAATTCAATTATGATAGGTTGCAAGGTTTCAAGTAGATAGGGACCTCTGAAAAATTAGAGTTAGTGGTTCAGGAATAGATTGTTGTTGACTAGTTTGTTTGACAAATAGTTTCATTGTTTACTTATCTGAGAGGGCTTTATAAGACCAAAGAACTCCAATTTTGAATGTAAGGACATAGGGCTTTGATATTGAAATAGTTTCATTGTTTACTAAGAGGTTTCTATATGCCACAGAACACTAATTTTGAATGCTAGGGCATAGGGCTTTAATATTGGCAATAAATATGAAATGATAGGAAACATAAGTTTCACCACTCAATTATCTCTTAAAATATTGTATTTACTTAGGTATTTCTTTCAAGAAATAAAGAGACTTGAGTTTGGCACAAAATATGCCTAAATAACATAGAAAGCCTAGATTTAGAATTCAGGTTGATGAAATGTATTCTAGACCATAAAAGTTCATAACTGTAGTACCTATCAAACCCTTTTTAAGGTCAGTTCGTAGTAAACATTAAGTTATAAAGTAAAATCAAATAGTTTGGTATATAAGAATCCAAAATAGAGTATAGCAGACTGACGAACCTTTTAGTCAGTATTTACTTACTTACTCCCTTGTCGAAATGACTGCATTGATACAGAGTAGAACCTAGATGAAATATAGAATGTTTCGGATTTTCTTTTATTACTCAATTGAGTAAGTAACTAATAAACTAACTACCGTGAAAATAGTTTCGGGAAATCTTTATTGAAGAGAATAATTTCAATTGGTTCTTATAAATGTTCAATAAACTTGAAGTACATAACATGATGTATTTGTTTGCATAAATGCTTTCCCTTGTCTGGCAAAATAAAAGCCTTAACTGATACTATACACCAAATATGGGGTAGTAAAAGTTGTTCTTCGTCAATGGAATTAAATGAATACATCTTTAGAACAAAAACAAAGTTCTATTAGTATTTTTAATACTACATTACTTAGAGCATATTTCTCTTTCAAAATATATTGAAATTATTCTACTGAGTGTAGTTATAAAATTGACTACATAAATAACTGCAATGCTGTTAAAGGATGACAGTCACAGTAGTTTCATATTACTAGAAAATCAATGATTTTTAAAGTAAACTTTCTTACATGAAATGAGGGTTGAAAGCCTAATTTATTGTATTCAAAAGTTTTAATATATTTGAGACTTATTATGTAAAAACCTTACTGAAACTTGGAGATTTTTAGAAAATGGATAAAATTCCAACCTGGTAGAAATTTGTACTTATCTGACTTGCATTAAATACAACAAAGACGATTGTATTAAAGAAGTTTATTACTGAAACAACTTACAATTTTGACTTGATAGAAATTCTCTATTGAATAGTAAACAGATTGACTGTTCGCTGAATATGAAAGTCTAAGTTTTTACTAGATAGTTTTGTCATATTGACCTAGCAACTTTAAGTTGAGTATTACCAGCAGTATCTAAGAAATTAATTTTAACTGTCAGGCACTATTTGAGTAGATCTGTTAAGAGACTGAATCTTTGAATGGGACATGGTGCAACACGAGTGATTTCAATATTTGTTACTCAAGTATATAATTAGTAACATTTGGTGTATTTGTATAGATGTACTTGTTCTTTTGTCAGGCAAAATTCAGCCGCGAGCTAACTATACACTGAAATGGGGTAGTTTAGCTTACCAATGACATAAGAACAAATAAAATATATTTGGTACAGAAACACAAGATTGCCATAAGTTAGAAATCTGAAATCATTCTGTTGGATTAGTTGTGTCATTTGTAGTTTTGGTTACTATGATGGTAGGGACGCTCTGGATTTCTTGTTGGTTCTTTACCAGAGCTGTGTAGTCAGGGAACCAACATAGGCGCGTAAAATTAAAAATAAATAAATAAATCTTAAATTTAGAATTCAAAAAAAAAAGTATACACTAAAAAAAGTCAAGGGGGTATTCCACATCCAAGGGAAGGTACTTCTGAGAAGTTGCCAATATGGCTTTCTTTGAGTCTCTATTTTATTGACCAGATAATCACAGATGTGAGAATTTTACTCACTGTCCTATGGACTTATTCGAGGATTACCAACTAAATAAGTAATTTTCGTATAGAAATATCTATCGAGTAATAAGTTTTACAACATACATAAAGGTCAGCTGTTAGAATACTATTCAGCTTTGATCATCAATAAATTATTAAATTTCAAACTCAGAAATACCTCACCTCATCCATCCCCAATTACTGGTAGTGGTTATTAAAAAAAAATAATAATAATGCATTTTATTCATAACATAAACAAACAAAATATGAATGTGATGTATCATCTTAAGTAACGGGTATAGTCTAACATAGTAAATTCACATAGCCTCTTAAGAGGCTGACTGGCGCAGAATTGCTACAGAGATTTTATTCACCTTTTTATTATTTGAAACATTAATGAATTTTACATCTAGAATTGTTTACAAAGTGCTATTTATCTCTATGACTTTCATATATTGGCTTAACTGACAAACAGTGAAATTTCTAATCTGAACATTTTACCAATACTTTATATTCTCTGATTTTACTATCTAAATCTACGAATTTGGTTTTAATTATTTTATGTCCAATTTACTTAGCTCGTGAAAGATAAGTTATATTTTAGAACAGGACTATTAATAAGGGTTTGTTAGCTATCTTCATCTCTGAATCGCTTCTAAAGAATTTGGGTTACTACTTAAGGCGCAACGTAAGGTTCTAATCTGACGATCACACTCTGGCCATATATCTGTTAAAATCATTTCTATTAAGCACCAAGCGTTAAGCTATGTAGGTTGTAAGTGGTTTTGTTATTGGGAGGATTCGACGGAGTTCAGTGTGAGCGAAGGGTAGTGTTACAGGGTTTAGTACAATATGGGTAACCGTGACCAGTATAGGTATTTTGGGCTTATTTTAAGTAATTTGGTGCTTTTAGAAATGGTTTGATACAGAAATGTCACCCAGTTTTGGGTACAATTTGCTGTTCGTGTAAATAGGAGAAGTGATTTAGAGTGTTACGATAGATAAATATTTATATTTATAAGAGGTAAACAGTATATTGTAAATTTGGTCCCGTGGACGAAGACAATGTAAATTTGTCAACAATGATCAAGGTAAACATTAGCTTCTTTGATAGGAAAGTTAACTTCTGACGGTTCCATTGACTGCGTCACTTGTCTTAGGTGTCAGGGGAAGTACTCCAGTACTGACGTACAGTCTCCGTCTTGGTTGAAGATTTAGGGACATCAATAACGGATCCAAAATCTGGAAAATAAAATGAGTCAATTATTATAATACTTTATCTCTAGCTTTTGCTTAGTACAGCGGGCTAAATTCTTAATTCAGGGTCTTTCAATGAACGTACCAGTATTAAGGGCCAACAATATTTTGACAAAGGTTATGTATTGTATTTTGCTTAGTTTATGGAGTCAAGTATTCAAATACAAAGATTGACACAAGTTAGTAGGGGTGAAGTAGGTTCATTAACAGATGTGATATAATCTATGAGGCTATAAAATTAAAGAGAAAGTTATTCTGCCAACACAGTAGTGTTAGTAAAAATTACATATCTACCGATTTGGTGCTTTGCAACATGGTTTTTCAAGTAAGACCTACGGCCAACTGTTTTATTGACCTTGAAGAGAATTACAATGGACATTAATTAACAACTAATGTATGAAAGGCCTACCCCTCTGGGAGACAGGCATGAGTATATGTATGTACTGTATGGAACTACAGAGGTTATCACATATATTGGGAGGCTATGGGACTTTAGTATAATTAAACGGGAACCTAATGATTGATGAATTGGATTTAACTTTGAAAGTAAGTCAAAGTATATAGGTACCTTGTATGCGTGAAGCCTGTTAGACGTACGGTAGATGGTAACATATCACTTTTACACGGAACTATGGGAAGATTCTGTCCATCCAGGTTATAGGTAGTGCTCCAACTTTGTACAATTCTTCAGAAGTTAAGTATGTTGTAGAGAACTCCGTAAGGCAAGTCCGGTGTCTTGCCCTTTTATCGACAGTGTGACCGACATCTGTAAGTAAATGAAAAGGTTTATGAAATGTTTGTTTATGGTGATGAAAGTTTATATTTGTACGAAGATAATTCAAGAATTTTAATGCTTGTTGGCTCTTAGAAACAACGACTATCGCATGAAAAGCTTCGTTTTCGTGTAATAATTAAGTGTAAATCTAATAATTTCGAAGTAGAATCCAACTGGAAATGTTTACGTTTGTAAAAGCGGTACATACCTTTCTTGTGAAATAATTTTGCGTCCGAGTTACAGTAGATATGCTCATGGATCATTTTCGATTTTGTTTTCGGTATCTTCTAAGTGAAGCTTCTTTTGCGGTAGGTCCTTCATGGAATTTAATTTTAAATTAAAGAAAGCGTCCGTCACTGAGCAAATGGCGTCTGTCAGATTCAGTTTGAATTTGTTTTGTTTGGTATGTAGAGTTTGTCACAGGTTAGCGAGATTTTTAAAGCGCTAGATATATTAAAGCTGTTCATATATAGCAAACATTTTTTACATAATTTGATTTTACTTTAGGAGACATTTTAGTTTTATAAGTAAATTTGTAAGGTTTTATTTTAGTTGTATTTCATGTTATTTTAGTTTTTATGTTTCTGTATAAAGAGCTAAACCGAAATGTAGAATATAACCATAGAGTATATTGATGAATGTAACCACAGGGTCTGTTCCGTTTTGGAGACAATGATCATTGTACGCTGGGTTTGCGTTTGGACGTGGGTAGAAATTATTTAAAAGCTGGATTTATTAAAAGGTTTATGGTATAAATAACAAAACCAAATCAATAAATTAATTCAATTTGCACTTATGTCAGTTAAATTTAAATTATGAGAGAGTTAATGATTGTGTACCCCAACTTTGTATTAATTTCGAATGTTTGATTGTTTAGACAGATAGCGTTTAAAGTAGTGACTAGTGAGTGTACAAGAGGATCGTAATGCTTAAAAGGAATGGGGAAAGTAGAAAATTACCGAAGTAAGTTGAATCAGTGTGTAGGTTAAACTTTGTAACATTGTTCGATGTGTTGATGTGTCACATGGGTTTCTGTAAAATTGTTTGTCATATTCCTAGTTCTTAGATAGAAACACAAAATGAGAAGATATAGTACTTACCCGTTCATGTGTGTGATCCTGCAAAACCTAGTTCATACAACCGTCCTGCTTTATACGTTTGTCTCGTTTGCGCTACCGTCGAAACTCGTCGCTTTATCTCTGTCTTTCGCCGCCGGTGTTTTGATCAAGCAACAAGCTCGATATTCAGTTGACGATATAAGAATGACAAGTGTAGTATATTTTTAAAACTCGCGTGAGCTGACATACTAAATTATTATTACATACGGCTTGAACACTCACGTGTGATTGTTGTTGACTATATGCCAACCGTTTCACCGATACAATTTCGGCATTATCAAGGCGAGTGTCGTTCTTAGGACGACACTCGCCTTGATAATGCCGAAATTGTATCGGTGAAACGGTTGGCATATAGTCAACAACAATCACACGTGAGTGTTCAAGCCGTATGTAATAATAATGTAGTATATTTCTTCTTTATGTCGATGGTTGTAGTATGGAGTTGAGTTATTATTAAATACTTAGGTATCTACAGTTGTTTATTTACGTTTATTTTCCATTAAAATACTAGCAGTTCCATCTAGTGCATGAACTAGGAACTTATTGGGTCGTCAAAATTGGGACACTTATTGACGAGCAAGCGTAACAAAAGATAGGTAGTTGGTACCGGAATAAATTTATAGATGGCGTTAATACATTATGTTTCATGACGAGTTAAAAATGTTCCAAATTCCTTTTATCAAATGATTATATTAATTGTTCTTATTACTACAGATTTATGTTAGCTTTGCAAGTAAAGTCATTTCGAGATTTGCTACTTGCCAAACAGTTTGTATTTTAAACTACTGGCTTTATATATGGTTTCATTTGTGTTGAAATAAATTACATAATATTCAAGGATATTTACTTTACTTCAATGTTTAGAAAAATTTATGACGGGAGATAGTAGGGGGGGGTGACCTTCAAATGTCGAATTTCAATATAACAAGAGAATTTTATTAATGTTGGAGTTTGTTTATTTACGCTAAATATATTATCTTATATTTATTTAGAATTCTGGATAAACCATGGCGAGAATCACATGGAATTACGTTCAGTAGGTACCTAGTGCAAATGTTGATGAGTGAGTTACAAATATATAGACGTGTAAAATATAGACGACGGTTATCTAAAAATAATTGGAAATTTATTGTACGTAATAAACATATTAGTGTGTGATATGTCTATTTATTGTATTTTTATGTTTTATGGTTAATTATCGATTCGCATCGGCAGGGATCCGTGCGCGAGGTTTAGATGTATTGTCTTGCTTTGTAAGCATAGACCACCTTCTTCATTAGGCAGTTTTGGGGATCCTTTGTGAAAACATAAGTAGATGCATGGGTTCCGACGATTGGTTTTCAAACTTAAGGTTGACAGTTACATGGGTAGATAAACTAAAGCTGTTTTATTTAAATAATTGTTTTCTTTTTGGTTATTCTCAAAGTAAATATGGGGGTGTTGTCTAAGGCGGTATTTGTAGTATGTACTGTATGAGTGTATTGTATATATTAGAGATTGAGCAGGTGTAATTTGCGTAGGTTTATATGCCAAATTTTGAGAAGGAGTTACAATTAATATTATGTCAGGACCAACGAAACAATTATGGAAAATAGTATTTATTTTAGTTAGTTGAGAATGGGAAAAGGTTAAATATAGTATAGTAGTTAAAAAAATTATTTAAATTTAATTAATGTGTATTGATATTGTCATCATACACAAAGTAAATACCTACCTATAATGTTTAGACTTTGGATTTTACAAATAATAGATATGGAATGAAGAATGAATTGGTAATGGGTAATAGAATTAGGGTTCTGTATGTAAAGCCTCACTTTCTATTAGAGGGTCCAGTATGAAAAGTAATAAGTGTTGATAAATCAAATAAGAATGTGTAAGTGTAAATTTAAAATGGGAATAAGCTATTAGTAGAAAATCGGGTGCCTACCGAAGTGAGGATTTAGTACAAAAAGAGTAATATAAAATTAAGAGGTTTTGCTGATTTATTGATGGTCCAAAATAATGATTTCTGATAAAAATTGAGGGAAAAAGTTTATTGTTAGGTGAGATATGTAAGTACGTTGTTTCAAATAGAAAATAAATAATACCGTCAAAACTTTATTTTATTAAGGGGAAGTAAACTTTTCATACATACAAGAGGAAGGAGTAAATTAGTAGTACGACAAGGGATCGACGTGTTAATAGTACTGTAGAAAAGGTTATAGATTGCGTGTTGGTTTGGTTATAGTCTTGGACGATAACTTCAGGGTATTTCAGGGTTGCGTAATTAGTATCTTTAATATATGTAGACAGTGAAGAACAATTTATATTGATTGAAGATCTGGATGGCGAACTCACGAGGATCGCAACTAATGTGTTGAAGGGTTAGATCGAGAACTGAGTTGTACTATAAGTTATCTTTGTTGTACTTTGATAAATGCAAAAATCTATTGATCTAGAAGTTTTTCTTAAAGTGAAAGTAGATAAATATCTTATAAATAATGACTAGCTTAACTTTTAATTTTTAGAGAACAAAAAGAAATATAAGTAAATTAGGTAGTGTTTTAATCTGACTGGTGGATAGTGTATGTTATTTTCACACCAATAATCAAATGTCTCTGTGGCCGAGTGGTTGAATGGTCACCTAGGAAGTAGGAAACCGGAAGTTCGAATCCCTAGTGACGCTAACGTATTCCGAATTCATTTTTTGTGTTTTTATACTATCTTATTATTCGTATAGGTTGTTTTATTTATGTAGATGTTGTATTAAAAATATAATATTTATGTTTGGTATGATAGCCTTTATTTTACATTTGATTTCGCATAGGACGCGTCACAAAATGTTCTGAGGGACGCGTGCGTGACGTCAGCATTTATTTACTAGATTTGGGCTGTACATGCAACTAGTGCCTATGTGCTAGTATACTTTTATGAAGCTGAGGGTCCAATTAAATTATATATATCTTGTGAACGAAGTATAACTGAACAACCTACACTTTAGTTTATATAGCTTGAAGTAATCAGTTGCGAAATTTAAAGGTTTAGTCTATGAAAGTCAGGTTCCCTTTCGATACCTACTGAATTCATTAGAATGATATTTTAAAGCAATTATTACTACTGTTAGTAAAAACTAGAATAACTTAAAAATATTTTAAATAATTAAGCATCTTCTGGTTATAATTTGTAGGGTTGTCAATATTAATTATAGTATTTACTATTTTTGTTTACTTGCAGGGAAATAATACCTCCGGTCATTAAAAATTAGACAGAATTTGATAATTAAATGAAAAAAAAAAAAACTGTTAATGACTTTCATTCGTAGTTAGAATTTTTACTTTAAGGAATTGAATAAAATCTATTTAATTACAAAAAAGTCTTGTTTTATTTAATGAAATATTTAAGGACAAATGGAGAAGGAAGTAGACAGTACGCCACTGATGAAGTTTTATATTTTACAGGTAGATGAGGAAAAACTTACTTATTAAGTACTAAGGAAAGTAAGATTGGGGGAAAGTAGAGAAGAGAATTCAAAATTGATGAAATTTAATATGTTGACTGTGTAAATACTTTGTCAATTGATAGTAAATTAAATGAAAAAAATAAAGTGAAAAAAAAAATCGTATTTTACTAAATGAATTTATTAAGAAGAAATGAAATGTAAAAAATATTCGGAAGTTTATTAAAAGCAGTTTATTCTAATTTCTCGTTGTCTTATTGAAATAAAAAAAAATATATATTATTAAATTATAGAAATTTATTTGGGTTTTATTTTAGTTAGTGGTAGTTAGTTATGTTATTTTATTTTATTTATTTATGTACAGAAATATAAGTTAGTTTATAAGTTAGCTCAAAAGGTATTAAGAGATAATAATTTTAAATAAGAGGTACTTAGATCATTTAGATTTGTCCATATTTTTTTGAGCTGGTGGTTCGTTAGAGAAAGTATTAGAGAGAATGAGGAAGGAAGTATGTTGTCGGTGGAAGAGATAGAAAGATACGACCATGACGATTAACTTTGTCTTTGGCAAAGAAAAGGGCTCTAGCGAAACAACAGTTTCAGGAATGTGGACTCATGTTTATTGTCGTGTTATCCTGGAGACATTACACTACACAACAAACTATTTTAGTTGAAAAGGAGTTAGGTTAGAGTCATCTTGGCTAATTAGCAGTATAAACTGCGATTCTAAATAGTTTCACTACACACGCAGCTAATGCATATTTCCTCGGCAACTATACATTCTCCGAATGGTTGGTTAGAATTTAACATTGGAAGAGATTCTAGACTGGGGAATTAGTTATTTGGGTACTTATCTTGAGAGCTATTAAAGTGATCTCGATTCAAGAAAGAGACACAAAGGCACATCTATTGTTCAAATTGAAAAAATAGAATTTGGCTAGAAGGTTGTTGTGTTACCCCTAGGGTAGAGTTAATTCACAACTAACTTCTTTGAAGGATTGAGTTCTCCTTGTTTGATGGATATTTATCTGTAGTTAATAAACCTATAGATTAGAATTTCAACTGATTTAATTTTTGATTAACCGTTTGGTATAAAAATTACACCACACATATTCATTCTGGGAGGAACATGATAATAAATACCGAATTTATTTAGATATGGTTATTCTTTATGCAATTGTGAATGGGCATATTTGCCAATGTTGACAATTGGCGTATATGACACTTTATGTGTCTAGCACTCTGCGTAATTAACTTTGTGTAGATATGCACTCATGAGTGTAAGCGTAGTTAAAAATCAGCGAATGCTTGCATTTTGGCGTTTAAAAGTACTTTGCGTACATTTAAAATAAGTTATATTTTATTTTTTATTCTTTATGTAATTGTGAATGGGCATATTTGCCAATGTTGATAATTGGCGTATATGACACTTTATGTGTATAGCACTCTGCGTAATTAACTTTGTGTAGATATGCACTCATGAATATAAGCGTAGTTGACAATCAGCGAATGCTTGCATTTTGGCGTTTAAAAGGGCTTTGCGTAAATTTAAAATAAGTTATATTTTAAGTTAGTTTTAAAAGGTACATAAAGGTGGTGTTAAAAAGGTAAAGGTGGTATTAAAAAGGTTAAGGAGGTATTAAAAGGTAATGGTGGTATTCAAAAGATAGTCATGTTAAATGGAGGTAATTAAAATTAAATAGGTTCATATTTGTAGGGCTGGTGGCTTGTTAGGGAAATTGTAAGAGCGGATGAGGAAGTCAGAGTGTGTCGGTGGAAGGAATGGAATGAAACGACTTTGACATATGACTATGACGTTGACAACAAAAAGGGCCCTAACAAGACAACAGTTCGAAGGTGTGGACTTAAATTTATTGTCATCATATCCTGGAGACTCTATACTTCACATAAACTTTTAAGTTGAATTGGTGTTAGGTTAGAGTCATAAAGACTAAAAGACAGTATATACTGTGATACTTAAAGGTTTAACTCTACACGCAGCTAATGCTATCTTCGGCAACACTATACATTCTCCGAATAGTTGGTTAGAATTTAATGCTGGGAGAGATTCCGAGCTGAACAATTGCTCATTTGGGTATCTGGATGGATAGCTATTAAAGTGATCTTGGTTTATGAAAGAGGCGCAAAGCGTGTCTACTTAAATTGAAAAAATAGAATTTGTCTAGAAAATCTTTGCGGTGTCACTAGGACAAGGTCGTCTCACAAACGATCTCTCTGGGAATTTCAGATCTCCTTGTTTGACGGACAGATTATTCGTGAACAATTAAGCCATGGTTTGGAGTCTCAATCGGTTAAGTTTTGATTAACTACTTGGTATAAACACACACCACACGTGAACGGTCTGGGAGAAAGGTGATAATAAATTAATATCAGAGTGAACATTGTTATCGTGTATTTGTGAATGATGGGAGAGAAAATTTCCTTCGTTTAAGGCTTGCTAATCTGCGTAAATTTTGGGGAAAGCGCTGTGACAGATCGTACCTCATCTGTTCACGTCTCAATTCACAAATAAATGTTATGATAATGGGCAGGAAGATTGTTGTATGTAATCAAATAAATCACGTTGAAATAAATAAAGCAAATTGAAATCGATCGCGTAGAATAACTGATTTTAAATGATAAATACAGTAAACTCAACCACCGGCCCAAACAATCGGTCCAATATGGAAGGAATTAAGAATAAACTTTCAATTTCAAACATTATGGTTTCCAATTATGCGTGAACCCTAAATTAGCTGTTGTTGTCACGCAACTGCCAAGTTGTTGCCACGTAGACTAGATGACGCCTTAGGCTTGTCACCATGTGTCTATCTCTTTCACTCTTACTTGTATATTTTTGTCCTGTCCTGCTTACGCCGAGTATATGCTGTTGCCATGTTTTTGTTGTTATGTTGCCATCTCTATTACTCTTGTTTGGTTGTCTCACTTTTGTTCGTTCTGCACGAAAGCGCACATAACACCGTTAGCACCGTTTACGCCGATAGCACTGATAACGCTGATATCACACTTAGTATATAAATGGGTGAAATGTAGGGTGGGGACTCATTCAATTTTACACCGCCGTCAGTGGAAGTGCTGCAAGAAGTCTTAAAGGAGTAGTTCATTTTCGAGTTTGTTTGGGGAAGTTTTTGTTTGTTTTAATAGTGATTTTGTTTTCGGAATTTGCGATTAAAATACGGAATGTGTCAATCTATCTGTTCGTTAGGTCTCGGGACCATTTCGCGTCGCGTTAGCTTTTAGGTGGCGGAATGCCCTTTTTTCGTAAATAGATTCGGTTATGGTCAATAGTTTTTGACTTTTCCGACTCGGCGATTGACATAAACGCGTTTGAATTCGTGTAGGGTGAACGAGCGAACGAGCTAGATTCCGCGTTATGTAAAGGGTTCGATAATCGTCTTTTCAGGTTCCGAAATTAAAGCACGTTCCTAAATAATGTAATAGTGCATAGGTCGATTCAGGGGTTGATGGGGAGGAAGGGAGTATGGTCTCTTCTTAGTAATGCCGGACGTGGAAACGGGAAGATGTACCAGGGTAGCAATGGCATAGGGCTAGTCGCTGGGATATCTTGAAGAGTCAGGCAGGGAGCTTACAGAGCGGAAGTCGCACTGGACTAAATTTCGGGTCACCTACTGGTGTGAACGACAGAATTTAGTTTTAACCTCCTCTGGAGGGAAGCAAGCGTCTGGGATGGCCTTGCGCCAGTTTTACATACTGGAAACACATCCCCCATGAAAGGCGATGTTTATGGCAAAGCGTCCGAGCCGTGAAGAGGCTGCGATTTGTTCTGTCCTTTGTCATCTGACTGAGCTGGTCATGGTCTCATATCTATATATTTATATATACCCATGATCATATAGGCTATCCCAGCCAGCGGGGTGACGTCCTTTTACCTACTGTATCACCCCCTGTCTGAGTAGGGCAAAGTTTTAGGGTGTTAGGCACACAGAGAGGTTTCAACTTGCCTCACTTCTTTCTGTCGATTAGTTGAGGGGTTGTATGGTGTTTGCTAGCACAATATACAACCACACACACGTTTAATAAAATTGTAAATGTGAGGTGACGGACCTCTAGCTTTGAAAATTCACACATTTAAAAGCCTAGGAACATTTGATTTTAGGGCCAAATGTTAGGTAGGTAAATTCTAAAATTCAAGTCTTTTGTTAGAGCATTAATAGGTTTTTGAGAAATTATGCATAGTATGAGGTTTCAGGTAACTTTCTTCATTGTTCAGGGAAAATAGGTCAATAAATTCAATTATGATAGGTTGCAAGGTTTCAAGTAGATAGGGACCTCTGAAAAATTAGAGTTAGTGGTTCAGGAATAGATTGTTGTTGACTAGTTTGTTTGACAAATAGTTTCATTGTTTACTTATCTGAGAGGGCTTTATAAGACCAAAGAACTCCAATTTTGAATGTAAGGACATAGGGCTTTGATATTGAAATAGTTTCATTGTTTACTAAGAGGTTTCTATATGCCACAGAACACTAATTTTGAATGCTAGGGCATAGGGCTTTAATATTGGCAATAAATATGAAATGATAGGAAACATAAGTTTCACCACTCAATTATCTCTTAAAATATTGTATTTACTTAGGTATTTCTTTCAAGAAATAAAGAGACTTGAGTTTGGCACAAAATATGCCTAAATAACATAGAAAGCCTAGATTTAGAATTCAGGTTGATGAAATGTATTCTAGACCATAAAAGTTCATAACTGTAGTACCTATCAAACCCTTTTTAAGGTCAGTTCGTAGTAAACATTAAGTTATAAAGTAAAATCAAATAGTTTGGTATATAAGAATCCAAAATAGAGTATAGCAGACTGACGAACCTTTTAGTCAGTATTTACTTACTTACTCCCTTGTCGAAATGACTGCATTGATACAGAGTAGAACCTAGATGAAATATAGAATGTTTCGGATTTTCTTTTATTACTCAATTGAGTAAGTAACTAATAAACTAACTACCGTGAAAATAGTTTCGGGAAATCTTTATTGAAGAGAATAATTTCAATTGGTTCTTATAAATGTTCAATAAACTTGAAGTACATAACATGATGTATTTGTTTGCATAAATGCTTTCCCTTGTCTGGCAAAATAAAAGCCTTAACTGATACTATACACCAAATATGGGGTAGTAAAAGTTGTTCTTCGTCAATGGAATTAAATGAATACATCTTTAGAACAAAAACAAAGTTCTATTAGTATTTTTAATACTACATTACTTAGAGCATATTTCTCTTTCAAAATATATTGAAATTATTCTACTGAGTGTAGTTATAAAATTGACTACATAAATAACTGCAATGCTGTTAAAGGATGACAGTCACAGTAGTTTCATATTACTAGAAAATCAATGATTTTTAAAGTAAACTTTCTTACATGAAATGAGGGTTGAAAGCCTAATTTATTGTATTCAAAAGTTTTAATATATTTGAGACTTATTATGTAAAAACCTTACTGAAACTTGGAGATTTTTAGAAAATGGATAAAATTCCAACCTGGTAGAAATTTGTACTTATCTGACTTGCATTAAATACAACAAAGACGATTGTATTAAAGAAGTTTATTACTGAAACAACTTACAATTTTGACTTGATAGAAATTCTCTATTGAATAGTAAACAGATTGACTGTTCGCTGAATATGAAAGTCTAAGTTTTTACTAGATAGTTTTGTCATATTGACCTAGCAACTTTAAGTTGAGTATTACCAGCAGTATCTAAGAAATTAATTTTAACTGTCAGGCACTATTTGAGTAGATCTGTTAAGAGACTGAATCTTTGAATGGGACATGGTGCAACACGAGTGATTTCAATATTTGTTACTCAAGTATATAATTAGTAACATTTGGTGTATTTGTATAGATGTACTTGTTCTTTTGTCAGGCAAAATTCAGCCGCGAGCTAACTATACACTGAAATGGGGTAGTTTAGCTTACCAATGACATAAGAACAAATAAAATATATTTGGTACAGAAACACAAGATTGCCATAAGTTAGAAATCTGAAATCATTCTGTTGGATTAGTTGTGTCATTTGTAGTTTTGGTTACTATGATGGTAGGGACGCTCTGGATTTCTTGTTGGTTCTTTACCAGAGCTGTGTAGTCAGGGAACCAACATAGGCGCGTAAAATTAAAAATAAATAAATAAATCTTAAATTTAGAATTCAAAAAAAAAAGTATACACTAAAAAAAGTCAAGGGGGTATTCCACATCCAAGGGAAGGTACTTCTGAGAAGTTGCCAATATGGCTTTCTTTGAGTCTCTATTTTATTGACCAGATAATCACAGATGTGAGAATTTTACTCACTGTCCTATGGACTTATTCGAGGATTACCAACTAAATAAGTAATTTTCGTATAGAAATATCTATCGAGTAATAAGTTTTACAACATACATAAAGGTCAGCTGTTAGAATACTATTCAGCTTTGATCATCAATAAATTATTAAATTTCAAACTCAGAAATACCTCACCTCATCCATCCCCAATTACTGGTAGTGGTTATTAAAAAAAAATAATAATAATGCATTTTATTCATAACATAAACAAACAAAATATGAATGTGATGTATCATCTTAAGTAACGGGTATAGTCTAACATAGTAAATTCACATAGCCTCTTAAGAGGCTGACTGGCGCAGAATTGCTACAGAGATTTTATTCACCTTTTTATTATTTGAAACATTAATGAATTTTACATCTAGAATTGTTTACAAAGTGCTATTTATCTCTATGACTTTCATATATTGGCTTAACTGACAAACAGTGAAATTTCTAATCTGAACATTTTACCAATACTTTATATTCTCTGATTTTACTATCTAAATCTACGAATTTGGTTTTAATTATTTTATGTCCAATTTACTTAGCTCGTGAAAGATAAGTTATATTTTAGAACAGGACTATTAATAAGGGTTTGTTAGCTATCTTCATCTCTGAATCGCTTCTAAAGAATTTGGGTTACTACTTAAGGCGCAACGTAAGGTTCTAATCTGACGATCACACTCTGGCCATATATCTGTTAAAATCATTTCTATTAAGCACCAAGCGTTAAGCTATGTAGGTTGTAAGTGGTTTTGTTATTGGGAGGATTCGACGGAGTTCAGTGTGAGCGAAGGGTAGTGTTACAGGGTTTAGTACAACAGTTCGGCTACTAGTTACATAATAAAGATGGTTAACTTACCGAACAGGTTTGCAAATGGTAACCTGACACATGTTTGCCTACAGATGACTAGGTCGGTTACTATTTACCGAACTGATTTGCAAATTATAACATGACATAGGCTAAGCAATAGACGAACACTTTGATTATTATTACGCTAGGTAATTGAGCAAAACATTACAAGAAAGGGTCAGTTGAAGATTACATCATTAAAATAACTGAACTAGGTTCGGTAGTGTAGTACATGCAGTTCGCTCGTCACAATTTCTCGGCAATGTATAGACAAAAGTTCAGTTATATATAAAGGACTTTTTTTTCAGTGTACAGTAAGCTATACCTATATATCAGTAGCTCGGTCGTTAGGACACCGGATTATCAATCTTGAGACGCGGGTTCGAATTCAGCCGCTGCCAAGAAGTTTTCGGAATTTATGTGCATAATATTGCTGACGGTGAAAAAAAAATTGTGAAGTAAACCTGTATGCCCTAATAAGCGTGTATTTGTGGCCGAAGTACAGCAATAAGGCCACGTGAAAACAGGGTGTTACGAGTGTAAGAAAACTCGGAAATACCTCTGACATAAAGGCCGTAACGACATGTTTTTTTTATAACGTATGCGTTCGCATAGGTGGTATAGTAAGGGATTTTGTTTCTTTGTAATTTTCTGGGATAAATAGTAGCCCATGTCCTAAATGCTATCCATTTCCATGATACTCGTAAGATTCGTAATATTTTTTTACAGCTGACACTTTTCAAAAATTAAATTAATGTTGCTGTTAGCTTAATGATGCCTCATTCATACACAAAAGAAATTACATAATTTGGATTTGTTATTCCCAAAAAAAATGCAAAAATGTTACTACAGTAGAGCCACTTAGTGATGGCGCCTATGACGTTTAAATGCCTACAAAGTATCATAATTGTTTATAAGCAAGTGTGAATTAAAAAATGTAATACTTCATTGTTGATAGTGATGTACTACTTGTTTCGGTTATTATTTTTCGATTTGAATGTTGCTTTATTGTGCAATAGAATTCGTATAGAAACAAAGATTTTTTTTTTTTAAGTTTCTCATTTTTTATAGGTCGTGTTTGAGGTCGCCAAGTTACGCAATAATATTTAATTAAAAACAAAACAATGACGAAGTTAAACTAAACGAAAATAAACGGTAGTAAAATACTTTTTTCGATTTAGATATTTAAACATCTCTTGGGGGCCCCGGGGCACTACACCGCATAGCCCTCCGATAGCTACGCCACTGGTTTTGGCACATTTTCCTTTTGTATCATTATGTTGAATGTTGAATGACTTGTCTAATGTTGAGTAAACTCACACTTGATTTTTATTTTTAACCGAAATTTGAAATGTACCTCATCACTAAATGCAGCTGTCATAAGTGCCATCACTCAGTGGCTCTACTGTACTGAAAATTGAGTTCCCTTCAAATTCCCTATAGAAAACGGCAATTTCATATGTAAAGACCTGCATATATAAAAGAAAAAGTGGACCTTTTGTCATTACTTGAATATATATTTTTTAACGTACTTTCGCATATTAATCGATTCTGGTAAAAAAAACTTCCTTCCCCGGCAATGAAATCCCGCTGCAAATGTGTTATCACGATTCGTAAGCAAACATATAAACGATCGAACCTTAGATGAGGTAAGCTCGGATCAAGTCTATTTTTAAACAAGGAAAATATTCGTTATTAATTAAGACACGTTTGCTAATTAAAGTTCAATTAAAACATATTTTACAGCTATTAAAACATCAGGTATCTCAATTAATACACCTATCTGCATTAATATTTTTTGCTAAGTGCATGTGCAAAACATCCGCCAGTGATGCAATTAAATAATGCACAAAAAAGTACCTATTTTTATTTACACACATATAGCATTTGGTATTTCCAACATTTTACTTAAACTAACAACTAGAGACTAATAATAATACTAAATCGGTCTCTACTCAGCATATGTCATGAGCATGGCTAGCGCTATGACGCTGATTTTCAGTGGATGTCTATATACAAGTGACTTTTTGATCATCGTCCAAATTCATACTGGTGGCTTGGTAAGTGATCAGTATCATGCATCAATAACAATTTTGGTGTAATTTGTAAAATGAAATTTCGACTCCCCATAGGGATTCATTCTGGACTGGGAGTGAATTACTATGGGAAGCCGAAATTTCATTATACGAATTTCACAAAAATTGTTACTGATCCAAGATACTGATCACTTATCAAGCCTCCAGTATGAATTTGGACGATGATCAAAAAGTCACCTTGTGTGTCATAAATATACCTATATTAAAAATAAAAGAATAAGTAAAATTTTCTTATAAGTTTAACAGAACACAATTCATCACATCAAGACTATTTGACAATTAAATAAGCTTATTTGCTACCCATAAAATACAGACAATTTCTGTATCTCTAAACCAACAAATAACAAACAACAATAATACTCAAGATATTCGACTCAACGCAAAGGTGATGATGATGGGTGTACTAATGTGTGTACAAACCACTTGAAAATAACTCCGCTAGAGTATAGAATTAGTAAAAGCACTTGAAATACATTTTCAGCGTGTATGTTTGTCTGCTACCGTCTGTCTGTGGGGTGCTACTGACATTGCTTTCAAAGAGTGTTATGAACTTATGATACTCACTTTAGAATATGTACTGGGTGTTAGTTTGATAGCCTTTTTCCTTCAAACAGGTTGTTCTAGCCATGAATATGGACAACTTTTACTATGGGGCCAACTCCGAAATCGCAAAAAAGAAATCAACTGTTCCATAGAAAAGTTACTCGACCAAAATTTATGAAACAGCTGCGATTTTTGGGTTGGCCCCTTATTAAAAGTTGTTCATATTAGGATAGCAACCCGTTTTAAGGAAAAAGGTTATCATCTTAACACTCTGTATACAATTGATTTGTTCTGTAACTTCCGTTACAGGGAATTTAAAATAAACACGGTACAGATTCCAAAAATAATACAAAAATGAGTTTTTTTTTAAGTTGTCTTGTATTGTATGTCACTCCCAGAACAACTTTTTTTAACGAAGATAATTAGATTTCTGATTACAGATTATTGCGTTTTTCAATTGTTCACTATTTGTTTTTGGTTATTAATAATCATGATACGTTAATGCTTATTTGATCGGAATAACGAAAATTTTGAAATTACCTCGTAGGCGAATGCGTCGCCATAGATACCTTCTTCTGTGATTGAGTAAACAGGCGGCGTAAGAAGTATCCATTTAAGTAATTTACGTTTGTAATCTGGAAATATAATTTGAGAATGGGAGACGGCTTATCCATTGTGTTATAATAGGTTCATTAAATCAAAATGTAAATGGAGTAAAAGGTCTTGATACATTCTAATAAGTTCTAATAATGTTATTCTACACTTTGGCTCTGTTTCACTGCGGTAAACCTATTGCCTCCTAACACAGCTCAAAGTTATGTAAGCACATAATTACTTTCATGGCCTTACAGCCAAGCAGTTACCACAGGGAAGGGGGGGGAGGGTTAAAGGTACAAAAGAATCGCGCGGACACGTAAAAGTTTCTCGAAAATAAAAAGCAAACCAATTTTCCTAATTTTTTATCATTTGTGTGTTTGTAGCTGTCGTGGGTAGATCGTAGTAATGGGCCCAGATCAAGTACGAAATCAAAAATATTTCACCAAAAGTCAAAAATAGGTGCGACGACGACGCGACGAGCCGCGTGTGTTAGATTTACATGTAAATAAATAATAAATTTGTGGAGTCGAGCGAGTCAACCCTAATAATTTTAACAGAAATACGATATGCCTAGGCAGTTCATGATATGCCCAATTCTACGATGTGACGACGACATTTCTATAACATTTTCGGGGGGAGGTCTGGATCCCTGGGTCCCTTCCTGGGTTCATCCTTGTTTACACCCTCAGGTTAACTGCCTGAATGAGATCGGGTGTAAACTTTAATATAACCCTATTAGCCCTTACAAAAGCTGTTTGCCTTATTATGATGTAGGTGCCTACAGTAAATCATTTAAAGTTTACGCAGAATTACATTTTAAATTTTAAGGCCGTTACAGTTATAATACAGATCTCGGGGGAAAATAAGGGTACAGTGGTGCAATATTTTCTGTTAAGGTGATGGCGTACTTTTATCTTTTTAAACGCAATTGATTTTCATAAAAATCTTCATGTAAGAGACGGGATCATTGCAAAACAGCGAGCGTTTAGAAACTGACGACGCCGTTTGTAAGAGGCGGAATTTTACTATTTGCCTGCCACATCTATACCTTCATGAGTATTGTGTAGCAAGTCTGTACTTGGCTAGGGTTACCAGATGGCAGGAATTTTAACCCTCTGTCAGGAAATCAGGCAAAAATAGGATTTAAATTGTCAGAAATGTCCAAGAGAATTAATGAATGCTTAAAATTATTATATTTACTACCCCTCTGGGAGACAGGCGTGAGTATATATATATGTATGTATTGTATTTATTCAGTAACATTGTGTTTGTAACGAAAACTATTGAAAAATTTTTACGAAAAATGTCAGGAAATTTATCTAATAATCAGGGATTTATTGAGTTATTGAATCTGGTAACCCTATACTTGGCAGACTTACCTTCAATACTACCTATATACACTACTGATTTACATTTTAATATTGTTATGTAACAATATATAGTGCTATATACATCTATAATGTACCTTGTTGCTCGCAGCATGTCTCCGCTAGTGCGCGCGCGAACTTCACTCAGTGCACTGTTGGCGTCAGTAGCAGAATGTGACTTATTTGCTGACAAATTGATGACTGTGATTGATGAATGTTTGGTGTTTTGCGAGCGTGATGACTGAAAGGATATGCTAATTTGTTCAATAAAATTGATATTTTTTGCATACTTTTTTATTATCATCTTGTATAATTTATTGTTGTGTTAATTTATGTTGTTATTTGTTTTATCTTGTTCTCTGTAGTAGTTTAGTATTGTTAGTAGATTTACTTATTTTAATAATAGAGGAAAGTTACCAAATATGGAATAGTATCCCTAATATGGAATAACACAATTTCTCTAAAACTAACACTTCAAGATGCAATTCAAAGTAATTTTTTATCTCATTCACTCATATTAGTGTCGCACTTATTTTGTCTGACCAGTCAGGTGCGCGGTGTGGCTATGGCAGGCGTTTTTTGTTTTCTCAAGACACTCAAGGAAAAACATGGGTCAAAAGTTTAATGTCTGCTTTCGGGGTTCATAATGTCTGTGCAGGTCCAGAGTTTGACACTCGAATTTGTAATTTTTGTAAGAAGATTAAGTTCCTCATGACTTTTTTCCAAAATTTCCTTACATTTTTGTTTTTTTCTAAATAGAAATCACGTGTATTTTTCTAATATTCCATATTTGGATACCTATTCCATAAATAGCTACCGTTTTGATAATCTGATTTTTGAAATATAAAAAATTGTTAAAAAATAAAAAACGAATACTAGGTCAAGAAAAAATGTATGACTGATTATAATTACTAATAAACGTCTTTGATATTTGTTTTTTTATTTTTTTAAAACAAAAAATCAAAATGGTATTCCATATTTGGTTAATTTCCTCTATTATATTGTATGACGCATTAGTGTTTAACCCTTAACCACTGACGTGTCATTTTGTTACACTACCACTGACGTACGTACGGGATACGTACTTAATTTTAAAACCCTCCTGATGCAACAATGGAGGGTACCTATGGTGATTATTGCAGTGAGTTTATAAATACACATTTAAATGATATAAGGATGATAAAAAAACAGTTATAATATTCATAGAAAAATATTTATCAATTAACAACCTTAGAGGCAACGAAAGTAACATAGACATTTTTTTAAAATCAACACAAAAATATTTTACCAAAATAGGAACTTCTTTTTTGAGTTGTATTAATTATTAAGGATGGCTTTAATTAGAAAAAAATCACAATTGCCATAAATCTAATTAAAAGGCACTTTTTAACAGCAGTTGTTGCAGGTACGCTTAGAGCACTGCAAACTGACTGGTTTACGGCAAGCTTGACAGCTTTATCGGGTATCTATCTGCTATATATATATATCCATAAATATATACACAAGCAGGAGCCTCTTCACTTTCAAAATATTCTGAATCACAAGCAGGAGCTACTTCATCCTTAAAATTTTCGTCCTCGGAAGACACATCGCGATCCAACTTAATGAATAATTTTCATCGGCCGATGATTCGTCAGGCTCACGAAGCCAAGGTTCGATAACTTCTTCGTTATTGGCACTATTAATTATATATCGTAATTTTTTGATGTAGATGGCCCAGAAGAAAAATTTGACCACTTACGATGCATTTCGTCTGCTGACAAACGTAAATAAGTATTTTCAAAAAAGTCACATTAACACTGACGTACGTACCTCATACGTCGAGGGGTTGAATTTAACTGTTTAGGAGCATGCTACGCGTACACTCTCTCCCGCCACACACACGTCACTGGCAACTAGGAAACTACCAAAAAGGATGCGCCAAAATTCCTACGTAAAATTAAGTATTGAACGAAAAACCATTACGATGACGTACCACATACGTACGTCAGTGGTTAAGGGTTAAACTGTTATGTTATACTTTTTAAATAAATAAATAATAATATAACTAATATAGTGTGGTACACGTTTTGGGTTTTCCAGCTATCCTTTGTTACTTTTATTTTATTAGAGCAAGTCTGCTACAGACGGTGGCGGCGCGGCGGCGGCGACGCGCGGGATTCAAGGTCGGTCAATGCGCTAGACGAGTAGACGGCTGGGTGCCACAGCAGAAAGGGTACCACAAAGTCTGCTTGGAGCTTACATAGCCATTTATAGACACTGTATAATTGTATAAAACATATCGGCACGACACGTATCTCCGACGGGTTGTCAGAGTTTCCGAGTGGGGACTAGTACTAGACTAGAACGAGTCAACAGTATTTGTTGTTCCTCCTCATTGAAAATTTTAGGGCGCTACGGAAAAAAAACGACACTTTTAGAACTGGCATATCTTGCAACTTTCGATAAAATTGTATATTATTTTTGGAATCTTTTTGTAGGGATCTGTTAAAGAGAAACGCTATTGGAGAAATTCGGCTCGATAGAAATATTTATTGAAATGAGGTCTTTTTCGATACCAATTCTCCTGGTTTGACAATTTAGAATGACATATGGACTGCAATTACATTTAATTCGATGGGTTTTAACGGTATCTTTAGTTGCCGTTTGAACTGGGTGCCTATCATCAAAAACATAGATATACTATCGAATTCCGATTGTCTAACGATATGTTCGCACTTGAAGTGACGACACAGTTCGTAAATAGTTCAATAACCACTAATAGCAATTTTGAAAGTTCCGTTTTTAGCTATGTTTTTGATGATAGGCACCTAGTCCAGTTGGCAATTAAAGATACAGAATAGGGGGGCTGGTTAAACGAAATTTTGATAGCAACTTTTGTACATTTTATATTTATAAAAAACCGACTTTTTGCTACTTTTCCACGAATCCGTTCCTCTCGCACTGAGGGTTTTCTCGCATATGGAGTAACAGGGACGCTAAAACTTTTACGTATGGCCTTAACTTGATAGGGAATGAGCCTTACACCCCTAGTTCAGGCACTATACACAAATACACGTTTTTAAGGGGATGTAGGTTTAACTCACATTGATTCACCGTCAGCAATGGGAAGCATACATGTGTACATAAATTTATGAAAAACCGATTGGTGTATAACGTTACATTGTTATATAGTTGCGCTAACTTACCTCTGTTGGGTGCCAGGTGAAACCACAATGTCTACCGTGAAATGTAGCAACTATTATGTAATCTACCACGGGTCGTTAGCTGTAATGTCAAGGTGAGGCCTAATATAGACTAAATACACCTTTGTTACTTTTTATCCGTCCGTTTAGCTCTGAGAATAAATTGTTGCAACACAGTATATGCTTCGACCAAAGCAAAATGATTTTTCAAATCAAATTGATCGAAGAGTATGTCGCCGTATAATGGCTTTTTCGTGGAAAACTGCTTTTTCGTGAAAAACCGAATTGTGGCATAAAGGCCGGCTCATATGAAACTATTTCGCTTTGTCGCGGAAAAGCTGCTTTTTCACGAAGTTACGAAACTCCTTCAAAAAAAAGGTAAAAAATAGGAGCGACGACGAGCGAAGCCAAAAAGGGCGTGTTAGTAACCTAATGTAAGTAAATAACTTTGGGAAGTCGAGCGAAACGGAGCGGAGCAAGGCAGCCCCTACAGTTTTAATAGAAAATAATTTCGTATTGCCGCGTAATGGGACTGTGTTTACAACATAATGCGGTTTTTAACCATCATGCATTGCGACGACAACACAAGCGCAAGAGTTAGCGAGTGCTTTAAGGTGACATATGAAATGCATTACACAGTTATGCTCATAAAGTAATGAGGTATTACGTAATGTTATTCTTATATAGTAAAAGAACCAAGCTTTCTATTTACTTTACTTTGTAAAATAAAAGAATAATATTTTTCTTTAAAACTTACAATTACAAGTTTGAAACTATATTATAATACTTTTATCAACACTCATATCGCCTTTAAGTATGTGTGCCCACACTGCAGCCCATACATTTACAACGTAATTCATAAAATAAAATAAAAAATGCCGGAGAAGCCTAACTGACAATAAACTATGTTCGCGAAATGCCATAAATCACATTTCTCTAATATCTGTAATTCAAAAATCAGCAGAACCATCTTAAGGCTTGAATAAGCGTGGATTTGGTAAAATTGCGTATATTTAGCTCGATTTGTAGGCCAAACGGGCTACTAAAAAATTCTGGGAAATATATATGTACTTAATCATATTTTTCTGACAAATTAAGCCTTTACAGATTATCGAAATTTTATATCTTTACCTCAAATTATTCTGTACATTCAATTCGCTCGCACACGGAATATGCGTTTGAAATGAATCTCACACAATAAAAGATCTCATTATTATCTACAAAAAAGCCTTACTACTTTATTTCTGTATGTCCTAATGGAGCCACGATTTCAAAATAACTGAAGTTTTGCGTGCGCGGCATCTGATTAGAGCAGGATAGAGAGTTAAAAACAAACGCGTTAGTGCGGGACCGAATTTTAGCATAGTGCAGCCCCTTAAGCAAAACTCCTACACCAAAGTAGCGTATTAACCAAGCCGCTAGTAACTTTACTAATAAATTACCTCTACAATAGCCATAAATATCTTACGATAGCCAGCTTACAGATAGAGATGTCAATCACATATGCATATCTCTTACCTAGAACACTTACATATATGCCTGTTCTGTTTTTGCATTGAATAATCACCTTTATTGTGATAATATCTGGAGCTACCGTATCTCATTAAGCTGAACAGATAAAGTTGCGAGTGTAGACCTGCTAATGTGTTTAGTAGCTGTCAGTCAAGTCGGACATTTTGTGGTTTATCGACGTTTAATCGCCTGCCTACCGAGACGGATAAGATTATCGATTTAAAGCGATATGTAAAATTTTTAGCGTCCCTGTTACTCCATATGCGAAAAAATTCTCAGTGCAAGAGGGACGGATTCGAGGAAAAGTAGCAAATTTTTTATTAATATAAAACGTAATCAACTTGCTATCAAAATTTTGAAAAATCAGGTCATGGATGCTGTTAAAAACCATCTAATAAAGTATAATCATAATCCATATATCATTACAAATTGTCAAACCAGGAGAAATGGTGTTGAAAATGACCTCATTTCAATAAATATTTTATCGAGCCGAATTTCTCCAATCCCGTTTCTGTTTAGCAGATCCCTAGAAAAAGATTCCAAAAATAATGATCTATTTTATCAAAATAATACCTTCTTTACTGAAGTAGATATGCAAGTTCTAGAAGTGTCGATTTTTTTTCCGTAGCGCCTTAATTAGTTTTTGTAAAAAAAATTGGTCAGTCTGTTCCATATAAGGCCCGGCTATTAGGGGTGGATATACCGCCATCCATCGGTCCCAGGCATGGTGAGCCTCCTGGTTTTTTGCCTGTGAGCTGTCCTCTTACCCTCCCCCGAATTACTTCGAGGGGGTCTCCAAGTAAAATGGTGGTACCTCCACAGTCGAGCCCGGCATCAGCTCTACCATCTAAATGACTAATAAATATGTCACACAAATACATAATTAACAAATATTTTATATACATTTGGTCATGGTTATGTCTAACAAAGTTATGTCCCGCTGCAAGGTTAAACTAATCGCATATGCTCCGTCCTATGGTTTCTTATCGCCTCTAATTTTTGGGTGAAACTCGTGTCTCTTTGTACTTTAGTCTTTATTTATCACCTAATGGTGTTTTGGTAGATTATTAAATAGTTACAGTACTGAATGTTTGTTTTACAGGAAACGTAAAGGACAAACGTGAGCGACTTTCATTTTCAACTGTCTAAGTTAGGTCCACGCATATCGAAAAAGACTATGTTTTTATCATGTTTTCAATGCAAGTGCTCGTAAAAGCCCACTTTTTATGCATCAAAACCAAACAGAAAGTCGATTATTTTGCCCTAGGGCTTTATTATTATTTTTTTTTAATTTATTTACGAGAAGTTGGCTAACCTGCAACCTTTCCTGTGTACCATAAATGTTATACTTTTTTTCCACTGTTTAACGGCTCTGGATACAGTCCTTTTCATCCAATCATTAAGTTGCAAAATTGTAACAATTTAACTTATAACTTTAATAATTAAATTGTTTTCTTTGATTATATTTGTTTTATTTCCTCACACTATGCATTGAAAAACGTAGTATGATATACGGGCGTAAAAGCAATAAATTACTCGGTTACCTTTAAAACACTCGTTATGCTCGTGTTTTAAATCGTCCTCGTAATTTATTCCTTTTCGCCCTTGTAGCATAAAATACTATTATGATAGTTCAGTACACTACTTAGTTACATAAAAAACAAGCTGTAAATTAACTTTGATTAGAGAAAATTAATGGTTGTGTATGTTTGTGTTGCGACAGGCAATTAGGTTTAGTCGTGTGGGCTGCGAACATTTGGTCTACTGTAGTCAAAACAAGGCGCGTGGGCCAAATATTTTCGACACCATGCTCGATGTTATGTTCTCAATAAAAATTCCCTTGAAGACTTGCGACAAAAAAGAACATAAAAATTAAAACATCCGCTCTAAACAGGTTTTACGATTATTAAATGATTTCGCGCCTTAAAAATAAAATCTGATCAAACTTAGTTGCGTTGAGAACAATATAAAATGTTATTTATTACCGTTGTAACGTCATAAGCTTTATTTATTAGTAATAATTTGTTCGGTGTCTTAATTGAAACTGTTTGATGAGAAATTTTATGTGAGACATGTCCTTGCTTATGTTTTATTTTTATTTATCATTTTTGGGCGATCAAGGCCCGATGATGTTGTTTGAAATGCTAAATAATACGAGTAATTTTTTTTATAATAGTAAAAAGTTTATTGGACTAGTAAAGTTTTTCAAAAAATTAGTAAGAGTGCATTACACAGTAAAAAAGATCAATTAGAAACTAATTTCAAAAATAACAAATAAATATTTTGAACAAAATCTCGGGTCATGATTCAAAACCGTCACGACTCTTGCTCTTGCTTACCCGACAATTGCGTTACCGACGCGCCACCGAGGTACATATATTTTTTAGTTTGTAATGCACTTGTCAGTCGCTTAGCAAAAAGTGCACAACTTTACTTTGTATTTCTTGTTTAGATGTTATGAATAAATATAATTTTAGCTATTAGCTTTTTATTTGTAGTTTTAACAACTATATGATAATAATAAAAAAATAATAAACTTTATATTTTCGATATATTTCGGCCTCATCAGTGAGGCCGTCATCAGTCATCACTCGACTGATGACGACCTCACTGATGAGGATGAAATATATCGAAAATATAAAGTTTATTATTTTTTTATTATTATTATATAATTGTTTAGAAGTTAAAAATTGAAAAACATTTTGGTATGTGGCTGTTAACAGCAATAGTTAGTATGAGTGAGCTTTATAAAGTATGAGTTTGTAATTTAATGCACAATTAGTCATGATCTGGTCCAAACCAACTTAAAATGCTGATTTAAATTTGTTTGGACCAGATCATGACTAATTGTGGATTAAATTTCAAATATATGCTTTTTAAACCTCATTTATACTGAGCTATTGGTGTTAACTGCCACACATTAAAATGTTTTTCAATTTTTTACTTCTAAACAAGAAATTCAAAGTTAAGTTATGCACTTTTTGCTTAGCGACTGATGTTTAACCTTTAATTAATGTTTACATTATCCAAAGCGATGGATTTCCCAATAAATAATATACTTTTAAAATAATTAATTTCATAAAATTATTGTTAACTTTCACAACTTAGGAACGGTAAAAAAAATCTGTCGAACAGAATCCAGCTTCAAATCCCTACTTTTCCTCATCACAAGACCAAGGTCCAAATCATGCCTCACATAGCATTTTTTATTATTTTTCAATGCATGTGCTCGTAAAGGCCCACTTTTTATGCATCAAAACCGAACAAAAAGACGATTATTTTGCCCTAGGGCTTTATTATTATTATTTTTTTTAATTTTTTTACAATGGTTGGCTAACCTGCAGCCTTTCCTGTGTACCATAGACGTTATACTTTTTTTTCCACCGTTTAAGGGCTCTGGATACAGTCCTTTTTAGCCAATTATAATTTAAAGTTCACAAGATTATATTTGTTTTCATTTCCTCACACTATGCATTAAAAACGTAGTATGATACACGGGCGTAAGAGCAATAAATTACTCGGTTACGTTTAAAGCAATCGCTACGCTCGTGTTTTAAATCGTCCTCGTAATTTATTACTTTGCGCCCTTGTAGCATAAACTACTATTTTACTAGTATCACGAAAAGTCCAAAATTTAATGGTTGATTATATAATTACTTATATAATTACTTTACCGATTAACAAATCTATTACTTTTATACTTTTTAGTGTTAGTCCACTTGATAACGAGTCGTTTCAGAATTAGCTGAAGTATGTCCTTATGATGAACAAAGAAAACTCAAGATTTTCCGTCGATTCTTCCTCTCCACCTTTATTTAAACCACCAAAGAAGCATAATGAAGTGGATTCATTAGATTAGATCAGTTAATAAATTAGATAATCGGAATATTTTGAATTTATGACTATAAAGATGTCCTTTCAATAGAATCCGTCAATCTTGTAACAAATATGGCTGACTAACCTTGACACCGGATTGTCTAGCTAGTAGACAAATATTCATCACTAATGCTAATGACATTGTCTACGTCCCTATACTAGTAATGAATATAACATCATTTTTAGGGTTCCGTAGTACCAGAGCCTTCCGTAGTCACAGCCTCATAACTTTAGCACCGTTAAATATAAAGACTTGAAATCTGGCACAAAAATAGCATTAATTTGCTCACATAACACGGCGTGAAAATAAAATTGAAAAGTTTAAATTGTTCCTAATATTTACAGAAAAAATAATTACCCCAAAAATATACAATATGGGTGTCAAATTGTAGATATTAAAGAGCTGATTTTAAAAATATATACTTTTATTATACTTACTGGTACTGATTTCGAGAAATCTTTGAAAAACCTCAAATAAACGTATGCCCCCCCTTATATCCAAAAGTAGTGAACCGAAAAATATGAAAAATATGTCGATTATAGGTCATAACTGGCCAATTACAGGAAATCTATCAAATTGTAGGTATTAAAGAGCTGATTGTAAAACTTATCTCCAAAACCGGTGGACCGAAAAATATGAAAAAAATCATGGTAATATGTGGTTACGTAAAGATAACAGGCAAAATATAGCGAACAAGAAATCCACGAAAACAAAATGATAAAATTCCCAAAACTGTCGGATTACGGAACCCTAGGTACGCGAGTCTGACTCGCACTTGTCCGTTTTTTTTACACGTACCTACGCCTGTCTGTCACACAAAGAGAGGTACAGAAAACATAATATCTCCGCCTGCGATGGTCTTGATACACCTGTATATTATACATCCATCATCAAGTCATACGTAGCTCTTCTGCAGGGTACCTTTTTACATCAATTTCGTGATTTAATTATGTTACTTATAAATTGACTGCCCGCAGTTATTATCTAATAGTACATTATTGCAAAGGCAGCGAAATAGGCAATTTAATTGCAGGTCGAGTATGAGTTTGAAAGCCGAGCCGCAGGCGAGGACTTCAATGATACGAGACAGGCAATTGTCATTTCGGCCGAGGCATATATAGTGTTTTTCTTAAAAAAATGCAAGGAAATAAAAAAGGGCCGTTTACATAACAAAATTTTTTTTTTTTTACAGTTTGTGCCGAAAGGTAAACGCATCTGTGGCTATACAGCCACGAGAACGCAATGTGTACGATAGATGAAAGAGTTCTAAATTCAAACAGCACACCGTTTCATACAACATTGCCGGTGCGCTCTTCGTTCCAAATTCAAAGAATGCGCCGGGAAGTGATTTTGGTTTTTCAGTCTACGTAAATATGATACTTCGCGTGTTCTTTATTCAAAAGTAATGATAATATTTCCGCGTATGTTTAAGAAAATAAAATTTCTATATCCCCAACAGATAACGTCGTCATATTCCGGTTTTCTCTCTTTCATCCGTAGGTACTAATTACAGAAAAAATGGTTATTTATGGCGAGTGCAATAATGTCAATAACTTGATAATAGTATCGATTCGGCATAACACGACTTAACTTATTTGACAGGACTAACCTTATTTTAAGCATCCTGTAGTTTTCTTTCTTTATCGAAAAGACAAGGACAGAACACTTAAATTAAGTTTAGTCCTATCAAATAAGTTGATATATTTTCTTTGTGGTTCGAGCAAGAATGGTGCTTAGTTAATTTTTTTTATTTTAATGTATAAGTTGTTCATAACAATACTTACAGTTTTTACAATAAAAATATATATACAAGGTGACTTTTTGATCATCGTCCAAATTCATACTGGAGGCTTAATAAGTCATCAGTATCTTGGATCAGTAACAATTTTTGTGAAATTCGTGAATTGAAATTTCGGCTTCCCATAGAAATTCAGTTCCACTCCCGAGTGAATCACTATGGGGAGTCGAAATTTTATTTTACGAATTTCACCAAAATTGTTATTGATCCATGATACTGATCACTTACCAAGCCACCAGTATGAATTTGGACGATGATCAAAAATTCACCTTGTATATTGAAAAAAAATCTGCACATTGTGGTGTGTTTGAGTATCTGGTTGTTTTACTAAGTTCATATATTTATATACATGATTGTTTTCTTCGTGTTATCTGATCGTTTCTCTTCGAAAATGAATTATTACAATGAAAAAAACTAAAATAACTGGCAACATTTTCAAAACCAAAACTTGTTAAAATCCGTCTAATAAATTATGTTTGAGTTCTGTACATGATTCTTATTCGCCGAACGGGGAGAAAAAGTGTGTTTAAAGACATAATAATAATTAATTAATGTAATTAAGTCTATCGAAGAAGATTATATTTGCTGTGTCTGTACTTCGAATAGATTGAGGTACAAATACCGAAGTTAGGTTGTTTATGTACTTTTATAGCTTGTTTTGCAGAAACTGTAATTAGCATACAGATTTATTGCAGCGTCATTACTGTAAAAGCAGCGATCAAATTATCGTAAAGCCTTGTGAGGTCGTTCTGTGTCAGAATGAGGGAAGACACGCGAACTGCACCCCGGGAGGGTGCACCTTGATTATGCGATCACGGTATTGCATATCATTTTGAAACTTCTTAATGAAAATTCCGTTCATATACACGGTATGGATCACAGAACAGATTGGTATAAATAGACGTTAAAAAAGAAAATGTATTGATTATACAGGGTGTTAAGATGATGTTGCGGAAGCCAGAATATGGCGATAATACGCGTCCATGCAAACAAAGAAATTTTCGTAAAAATAAATTGAAAAATCGTTAATAAAAGAAACATACATTTTGGTCGAGTAGGTATGTAACTTTTCTATGGATCGGCAGATTTTTTTTCACGATTTGAACTTTGGTACCATAGTAAAAAAAAATCGTATGTTTCCGCCATCGCCAGTGTCCGGCTTCCGCAACATCATATTAACACCCAATAAAGTAAATAAAAATGAACTTCTTTGAACATGATAAGGAAAACTTCGTCCATGGCAACCTTACCAAGCAAGGACCTTGGATATTGTTGGAAGCGAAAATTCGATTCGTTATTTATGAAAAAAAAGCATCGTTTCTTATCGCTAACCGAGTATAAATACTGAATCAATGGATATGGATTCTTGGATAAGTAAATACCTATAAATATTGAAAGTACGAGTCTGTTACGAATCAATTTTGATTACATTAGTTACTTATAAATATGTAAATCATATTATTATAGAATTAAATGAGACTTGAGGATAATTCATGATTTATATAAAAACGGCTCACTTCAATACGTGTTATGATCGGGAAAGCCGACTAGTTTCAGCAGATTTAGACTGCCTTCATCTGGGCGAGTGAAGGCATTTCCGCGACGACGTTACGCCTCACACAGTGAGTAAACGTCTTCACCTGCCCAGATGACAGCAGTCTAAATCTGCTGAAACTGGTCGGCTTTCCCGATCATATTGAGGTGAGCCGTTTTTATATTAAAAAAATAGTAATAATAATAACATATAATAAGATAAAAACCATTGCACCCATATAAAACTTAAAACTTAAGAGCCACAGACACGCATGGATTTTTCTTAAGATTCATACAAAAGATAAAAACTGAATAAAAAGTCAACAGCTTATTTTCCTCATATTTTTTTCATAAGTACGTAACGTAAGCAACGTCTAACTACGTCTCTATACAGCCCAAAAAGAAAAATTTGATGAAAACCATAGCTGTCAATATATTATTAATATTATTAGGTTATGTTATATTATTAGGTTTCTCAAAAATTGAATGCCATGACATTCTGCTTTACCTACTGCCCTGAATGTATGCGTTAAGAGACCCCTTTACGCCTGGATTTTTCTTAAGATTCATACAAAAGGTAAAAACTGATTGCGAAGTCAACAGCTTATTTTCTTCATTTTTTTTTTCATACCTATTATCTAGCGACATCTAACTACGTCTCTATACAGCCCAAAAAGCAAAATTTGATGAAACACCATCATAATAGCTGTCAGGATATCGTGAATATTGCCTCGTTTTAGGCAAATTTTTATAATTGCATAATTTTTATTTATATTAGGAATAAAAAACAGAGAAATACAGAAGTCATTTATGTAAAGAAGACTAATTTTATACACTTGTCTATAAATAAACAATTACCGTTTCATGAAAAACAGTTTTTACCTGAAACCATTTCACAAATTCGGGGTTTTTTTAATATCTCGCCATCTTGCACCTCTTGATAAGAGATGGGTCGGAATGCGGTTTGGGGGAAAGGGAAACATATATAAAGTGTGTGGTGTTGAGACCTGGATAGCTCAGAGGTTAGAGCAATCGCCCGGCAAGCGAGAGGTCCCGGGTTCGATTCCCGGTTCAGAGCTCCTCACATCCAGATTTACTTTTATTTCTGCGTTTCTATACTGCAATGATATAATGTTAATTTATATCTCCTTGCGATGGATAAATCGCCAAGTGTTCAAACATAGAAATTTATTTCTGTCATAGTTTCGATAAGAGAAATGTGTATTCTTCACTACCCGATACTGTAACAAGTGACGGTAGGGCATAATGGTCTTTGACTAGCTTTGAATACACTAGCGTCCTCTAGGCGCCAAGTGGCTCACTATAAAGTGGGTATCTATAAATAACATTGCAGTATGGGAAAGCACATCGGTAAATTCACGAGTTGTGTTGAGACCTGGATAGCTCAGAGGTTAGAGCAATCGCCCGGCAAGCGAGAGGTCCCGGGTTCGATTCCCGGTTCAGAGCTCCTCACATCCAGATTTACTTTTATTTCTGCGTTTCTATACTGCAATGATATAATGTTAATTTATATCTCCTTGCGATGGATAAATCGCCAAGTGTTCAAACATAGAAATTTATTTCTGTCATAGTTTTAATATATAATGTGTGTGCAAAGTTTCATTGAGATCAAAGCCATCAGGACATCACAAACACCTTTGGGAGATGCGCGGGATGGCCCACCTTAAGTTAAAAAAACATTAAATGGCTGGAACACTGATAGTGTATTAAATAATATTTATTATGATATCTATGGAGGTTTTTTTTTTTAATATTAGTCCTCTCCTAATGGAACTAGGCAATGGAACTATACTGCGTATGATCCCCAAATTCATCGCCGTGTCGAGCTAAATATCGTGTCGTTGCAATAGTTACCGATTGAAGTCCGTATTGTATATACGTAGTGATAAGGACAATTAAGGGGCTCCACAATACTAAACACCAGTTTT
Organism: Ypsolopha sequella; assembly: GCA_934047225.1. NCBI lineage: Eukaryota > Metazoa > Arthropoda > Insecta > Lepidoptera > Ypsolophidae > Ypsolopha > Ypsolopha sequella. The sequence continues at coordinate 22,294,236 of OW203987.1, forward strand.
GTATTGGCTTCAGTTCCGTCAACGCAGAAGGCAAAAATTTGAAAAAAATATGGCGTCTTTATTGACTCAAGACAATTATTAATTACACTCTAAAAATATACATACTTTCAATCTTCTTTTAATTATAATACTTTTAAAAAGCATGAATTTCACGAAAAAAGTGACTTAGTTTCCATATTTCAAAACCGATTGAAACGAAACCCACACGCGTAGATACTTACTAGAAAAAAACATATTTATTACATAAATAAATTATAGTTAATGTCCTAATGTAGCCGCGATTTCAAAATAACTAAAGTTTTGCGTGCGCGGCATTTGATTAGAGCAGGATAGACAGTTAAAAAAAAAAGCGTTAGAGCAGGACTGAATTTTAGCATAGCCCCTTAAGGCGATACGTGAAAGTTTTAACGTCCCTGTTACTCCATTTGCGAAAAAACCTTCAGTGCGAGTGGGACGGATTCGTGGAAAAGTAGAAAAAAGACGGTTTTTTATTAATATAAAATGTACTAAGCAATTTTGTCAAAAAGATTTTCAAGGAGACTTTACAAATACATAATATCCACATTTTGAATGCAATTTCACAATGAAATTAGTTAGGATTTCAGAATTACAGGAAAAATTAAAACAATTTCGAAGTCTTTTCGAAATTAAATTCTATCCAGAAAATTTCATCCAATCGCGTTTTCCCTCAGTGAGAATCTTAATCAAATACTCAATAAACATTTACCCAAAAATGAAATACGTAGATGAAGTTATAGCGGAGTAAATGGATTCGAAAACAACCCCATATTTTTTCTGGTATCGCCTTAACACATAAATTAAACATTACACACATTAAGCACAATTAAACATTCTCAAATCGTTAGGACAATATCGACGCGCCGGTCTTTTTACGACAAAGCAATGCAATCCGGTTTTTAGACATGCAAAAAGGTGTCGCAAAATCTTTCAGAACTCAACTAGGTATCATTTTCCTTTGTCTCGTCAGCTCGTCACGGTATGCAAACTTAGGAGACCAATAAGATTTGTTTTCCACTCACTTGGGGCAGAGTTCGTCGTAAACTAAGAAAGACAAACTCATCTGGACGGAGGGTAACAATAATATTTGTGTTTTGGAGGAAAATTCTGAAGAATGACAAGGAAAGTAAGCATTCAGGGTGTATATTGTATATATCAGTGTGTATTGGGTATGTCAGTGTGTATTGTGTATGTCTGTTACAAAGCCAATGTCTTATTCGAGTTAAGGCGAGGGTATCCAGAGAAATCTGTCCTGCCCCACCACTTTCATTTTACACTTGTCTATCCTGCTCAGGGTTAGCGTACCGTTCAGAAATCGCGCGATTTCAAAGTGTTTTTATTTATTGTTTTGGAACTGGAGGGATGTGTTTTTAATATGACGGCCGTATTATGGCACATTTTGTGCGACGTTTATTTTGGTATAAGTTTTATTGTCTAAAAGACTAAAACCATAGACTAAAACCTAATTAACTCGATAGAAATCATAGTTTAGGTCTGTCTTTGTGATTTTATTGGATAATCGTGAATATTAAAGCGTGAAATAAGACATATATTTGTTTCAAAATTTTACTGTCACAATTTCACGGTTTAAAATGAATTTGAAAAGCGACAAAATTGAGAGAACTCCGCCTTCAACAAAGAAGCGGGAAATAATTTGGTATGAATTTATTTCATTCTTACACACCTTATCATTATCACTCGGAAGTGTTCGAGTTTTTAGGGTTCCGTACCCAAAGGGCAAAACGGAGCCCTATTAATGTCACTCCGCTGTGCGTCTGTCTGTCCATTTGTCACGGGTCTCTAGCTCTTAGACCAAATGAGATAGAATGAAATTTTGATATGTTGTGTAAAACTTTGACCCAAAACCGAATATTAAATTAAAAATAAATAAAAATATTTTTCAATTATTCTTCATACACGAAAATGGAGACGAAAAAGATTTTTTTTTTCTCTATAATTCGGATTTCATTATCTACAACTCATTAAGTAGAGTGTAAAAGTATTTATTTTATTTTATGTACAAAAACAAAGAGATGGGAGGCTATCAAAGTTGTCATTTTTAGACCATTTTTGTTACGGACTATCTCAAAGACCAAAGCAGTTAGGAATTTGTAATCTCTGTATATTATGTACCATCTATTTAAACATCAAATGCTGAAAACGCCGATCTATGATGCAGTTTTAGGGTTAAGTCCCCGAACTTCCAACTTAATTTTGCAGTTTTGTTTCATACAATTTGTAGGTAGTAATAAGTTTGTAATTTCTGTTCAAATTATTTAAGTATATTAACCTATTTAAATGGCACGGAACCCTCAGGGCGCGAGTCCTACTCGCACTTGACCGGTTTTTTTATATTTGCGAGTTAAGTACACATCTGCTCTTTTAAAGAAGTTCCAAGTAAAATAAATTATTAAAAGATATTATTAAAACTCGTGTGAGCTGACATACTAAATTATTATTACATACGGCTTGAACACTCCGTATTGTTCAAGAGTGTTCAAGCCGTATGTAATAATAATTTATTAAAAGATACTAAACTATTAAACTATTAAAAGATACGGCTGAAATGACTGGCAATACTCTTACAGTTTAAAAGGAAATTTTGCATGCAGTGCTTTCAGGCTGAGTCTAAATGCATTTCACAAGGACGTGTACCCTAACGTCAAACACTCCAGGTAAATGAGTGTTTGGTAAACACGAAGGTGACAAAAATACATGCATGTAACACGAGAAGTAGTCGAGCAAGCCATTTCACTAATTTGCAGGTACAATTTAACAAACACTGCGTGCAACGAAACTAGGGAATTTCAAAAGCTTTTGAATCTCCTATTCCCAGCCTGTAATGCCAACATACTAATATAACAGTGTATTTAGGACACTGCCCAGTCCGTGTACAGTTCAGCTCATGGATTATGCAGATCCCGAGTAAAATATGTACAGGAAAACGTCATGGGCGTGAATTATACGTAAATAAAGCTCAGAGAACAGGTGCCAACTAGGTACTTCATCATAAATAGGAGCGTAAAATGAAACGTAAAAAGGTTATTGCCTTGGAAATTGTTCAAATCCTCTTCGCGACTGTAAACCGTGTTGTTAACCTGGAAATTTACCTAGGTTTCAGGTTTCTTAGTGCAACGTTATATTTAAATCATGTTTTTTTTACTTTACGGATCTAAATCTGCCATAATTAACTATGATAGAAATAAATTTCCATGTTTGAACAGTTGGCGATTTATCCATCGCAAGGAGATATAAATTAACATTATATCATTACAGTATAGAAACGCAGAAAGAAAAGTAAATCTGGATGTGAGGAGCTCTGAATAAAATGGATAAATCGCCAAGTGTTCAAACAATTTATTTCTATCATAGTTTCGGTAAGAGTAATGTGTATTCTTCACTACCTAATGCTGTAACAGGTGACGGTAGGGCATAATGGTCTTTGACTAGCTTCGAATACACTAGCGTCCTCTAGGCGCCAAGTGGCTCACCGTAAAAAGTGGGTATCTATAAAATATCATTGCAGTATGGGAAAGCACATCGGTAAATTCACGAGTTGTGTTGAGACCTAGATAGCTCAGTTGGTAGAACAACCGCCCGGTAAGCGAGAGGTCCTGGTTTCGAATCCCGGTTCAGAGCTCCTCACATCCAGATTTACTTTTCTTTCTGCGTTTCTATACTGCAATGATATAATGTTCATTACTACGTTAATTGCCTACATATAAAAGTACAGCAATACACTTCACCTCAGTGTTGTAATCCATCCATCCATCCATCCATCCATCCATCAGCCTAGTTCGTCCACTGCTGGACATAATAAGCCTTTCCAGGACTTTGAATTGCCCATACTCACACGCTGGGCAGGCGGGTTGGTGAGCGCGGTTCCGGAACCCTCGCACCAGTGACGCCGCTGCCCGTCACCAATCTGTTCCATATAAGGCCCGGCTATTAGGGATGGATATACCGCCATCCATCGGTCCTAGGCATGGTGGGTGAGTCTCCTGGTTTTTTGCCTGTGAGCTGTCCTCTTACTCTCCCTCGAATTACTTCGAAGGGGTCTCCAAGTAAGATGGTGGTACCTCCACAGTCGAGCCCAGCATCAGCTCTACCACCTTTTGAGTATCACTTGTTGTAATACTTGATATATATTTCTTGTAGATAAGATTTTAAATTTACACGGTCACTATAAACATTATTAGAAGTACGGGACCCATCGTGTTTAGTTTTTATATTTTCTCGAATTTTCGGCATAGTTACATCTATCATGGTCGTGGAATTTCTTGTTCTCAACTTCGAATTTTGGCTTGTTTTAGACTTAACAAAACATTTCCTTACACCGAAGAAGTGCATAAATGTGAATATTAGCATAAAAGTGATATTAGACACAAAACTATAACACTTTATCACGGAAACGTTTATGCTGTCCGAACATTTTTCCGTGGCACAATTAATCGCCATTTATATGATAATTTCTTGTAGAATTAAACTATATAGCTTTTGAGACACTAAGGTAACGGGCAGCGGTCAGCTGAGGTTAAAACATTAACATAAATTGTATTTTATGGCAATTATAGGTGAATAATATGGATAAATCCGTCGCAGTAGCCGCTCCGCCCACACTAAACTGTATCATTTAAAATGTCAGGTGATTAGTATTTTTCTGACACGGATGTCCGAGAAGAAGGCACGAATGGATGTGTGAAATTTACAAATCAACAACGCTCGCGCAACTGGACTTTGCGTGACTGTGGCACAGGCTACGCAAACATTTGAACACGTTCAACTTTGAATGCTTTGATGTGCGTTAAAAAATTGATACCGCATAGCAAAGTGTCTTTGTTCAAACTTTGAACACATATTCAAAGTCTCGTGCCACACATAGCAATCAAACGAGTGTTTAAACAGCTATATCTGTCGCCGGCCTAAGAGATGCCAAACTAATCTACCAGCTGAATTAAAAAATTATGGTACCGTGGTAAGTAATAGGAAATTCATCTCCAGCCATTGGTTTTCTATCGATCTCCGCGGGCAATAACCGTTCAAATGAGAAATGCCTATCAAGCAAGAGTTAAATAGGATGGCGAAACTTTTCAAATTAGACGGAAACGTTTTGATTGTTTCGATTGTGAACACAAAAGGGCTTCACAAATATTTTCGATTGAAAATGGAACCCTCTATTTTTTAATGTTTAAAAACACAGATCAATTAATTCAAAATCTAGACCATTTTATTTTACATAAAACATGGACAACTTTTATGTTCTGAACAGGCCACAAATAACCAATTTAAAAAGCAAACATTTATATATCTAATTTACACTTCGCTCATTGATCGAGGAATTTATACGAGTAGGTATAGCAGGAATGTGATTAAAATCTGAATTTACGAGTACACTTTACAATATGTTAATAAAATATTTTTTACAAAATACCGTATAAGGGCTTTTTTATTTTTTATATGCTGCACTTTACATAAAAATAAAAACAGTTTTAAACGCCTTATATTTCAACCCCTCAGTGGGGTCGTGATCAGACGAATAGAAAAGTATTATATATTTTATATTATATATTATATATTTTGATATTCGCCTGATGACGAACCCACTGAGGGGTCGAAATATAGCGTTTAAAACTATTTAATTAAGTCATTAGTTTTATGTAAAGTACACTTTACAAGACCTATACTCAACCCTTACAGACAGAGATGGAAAATAAACAATAGAAAAACAATAGAAAATGGGATATACTGGCTGTATGCTCAGAAAGTTAAACCACTTGACCTACTGATCATACTGAACCACTTCCACAGAATCCGTACCCCTATTATAAATGCGAAAGTGTGTTTGTCGGTTTGTCCTTCTTTCACGCAGCAACAGAGCAATGGATCGACGTGATGTTTTTCATGAAGATAGTTTATGGACTGGAGAGTGACATATGCTACCACCGGAAAAATGCAAACTAAATCAGCGCGGGTGAAGCCGTGGGCAAAAGCTAGTATATATATAAATATGTCGCCGACGATCATAGAATATAATATATATAAAAAAGCGAACCAAAAAATGCACTTAGTAGGCAAGCAAAAAAATCATATATTTGCAAAAATCATAATACAAAAATAATCTGTATGATTAATTACCTAAGTTGTTGGACGCTTAATGCGTCTTAAGGACGGTTATTGAGTTTTTCCACTTATCCGAAATTCACGATATTCCTGCCAATATATCCTTAGCCAATACAGCTATAATTTAGGTTCCGTTGGTAATAACTTGAAGTAATCGTACATTATTATGAAAGAACCTGACATTTGATTTGTATATCGCCTATTATTATAGGCGTAGCATGAATTTTGAAGTTCATAGAGTAATTATGACGTATCATTGAAATTACCTAACAATCGTATTGACTAAGAAATTAAAGGTAATTTATTAAGAAATATTACATTCGCTTTAATGGTATTGGGTATTTTTTTAAGAAAGTGTTTGCCATGTAAATTAAATTTTAATACAAAATTTTACTCGGTTACTCAACGACACTTACTGTCTTCATCCCTCTTTACATTAATATTATAAATGCGAAAGTTTGTGTGTGAGAGGGTGTGTATGTGTGTGTGAGTTAGTGTGTTTGTTACGTCTTTACACATGATATCTCAAAGAAAAAACACTGTTCCCGTGGGAAAAAGGATGACGTAAAACTAAAAATGACGCGGGTGGAGCCGCGGGTAATAGCTAGCTAAACATATTTCTAAATGTCATCGTTCAGTTTTTAATTTAAACTAAGTGCATGTATATGTGTATGTCATAAAAATATTAATTTTCTAATGGAAACTCAGTGTTTTTTTTTTCAAAAATATATCCTACTTATCAACATGAAAAATATTTCAGCATCTATTAGAATTCATAAAAAATCTACGCAGAATTATACTAAGTACATAAATGGAAGCAATAGCATACAAAATATTATGTACCTAATTCATTTTCCATGTAATAGTACAAGCAAAACATTTTCCCGCGTTATTGCTGCAAACAAAATAAATAACGTGGTAAAAATCCCGCGCCAAGCAGCCGTGCGGGCGAGCATCGAATGGCATCGATCGTCGTAGCGGGTGCTACGAGTTCTAACTACGGCGTAGACCTACGAGACAGGGTGCTACACGGCCCCGCCATTGTTTTATAACATAATATATTATGGTGACGGATTGTATTTCTATTATGTTTGCTATTTTATTGGTTATTTCTGATTAACCTTTAAAAATGCTCGTTATTTTTCAAAGGTCCTCGATAAATAATAGATAGTTATTAAAACAGAGAAATACTGCCTTTATAACATTATAACATTTCACAACACCGAATACTCCTAAATTGTGAACCAGCATGTGGTTTCTCTCAAATTGTTCCTCAACCCACCGAAATTGGAGATTCGATTATCTTCAGCCTATTTTACTGCACACCATATTATTGTACCCTCGTTACGTAGTACAGTCACGACAGAGAGCGTAACTCGAAACTACTGAGCCAAGTGATTGGGCCGTATGGGTTGTGCTTACAGAATTTCAGGGCAATACAAGAAGAAAAAAAAAACGGTCGTATGACTTTATCTTTTCGAAGTATTGTGAAAACATGTGGGGTTGTCTAATTTAAATATCTTTGAAGGTAAACTGCAATTATAGAGATTATAAAAATAATAAAAAAATTAAAATGTATTTATTGGTCACCAATTGACAAAGTCAGTGTACAAATATCTTAGACTAAATGTTTTCTAACAATATAGTAGCAAAGATATACTGGTTTGCAAATTATCTAATAGTAGAGACAATAAAATGTTTCGTTGGAAACTGTTTTAGTTTAAACTGTATTACAGTCACCAGCGCCTTCCTGTAGTTGTAATAAGATTATACATAACCGTGTTTGAACAGGTAGTAAATTAATTTAAAATTGAAAAAATATTGATAAAATCAAGAAAACCCAAACGATGCATACTCTACAAATTTCTCTACATCTCAAAACAACCAGGGAAGTTTATAGACAAATAAGAACAAAGTAAATTACGAAACATTGAAATAACAATTTCCAATGGTGCCGTGCCTCCTCATGGCTAAAGGCTTGTTTCCATCGACCAGACTATACTCCATTATTTATGTAACGCGAGCCGCGAAGCAATCAGCAGGCTGTTCTGCGCCTTTGACGTTACACAAGACTTTTATGTTACCTTTTCCGATATGTAGGCTAAGGGCTGGCAACGCTCTTTGATACTTTTTTTGCTGCTTCTAAGGTTTAGAAGGATAAAGCGTTTTAATGGGATGGATATTAAGATATTGTAGAGAAAGCAAAACTGTAAAGCCGTAATTCTGTGGTCCTAAATAAAGTTTTGTTTTAAATAATTTCCTAAACGCTTTAATCATGTTTACATCTTATTAACTAGAATTAATTCTTAATTATAATAATAAGATCAAATACTCCAGTAGGGTCCTCAACTAAAATAACGAAAAACACCTCTATATGGGAAATTTGTCAATAATATTAGTTACGCTGATGACATATGTATGTATGTATGTATGACCATATGGTGTTGCTGAGTCCCTCTGTCAGTGCTCTCAGGAGGCTGTTGAACATCTGTGAGCGGTATGCGGAGACTCATGGCCTTAGGTATAATGCCAAGAAGAGTGAGTTGCTAATTTCCAAGGCGGGTACTAAGTTTTATAGTTCTGTTCCTCCAGTTACTCTAGTGGGCACTCCTCTTAAAATGGTATCTGAATTCAAATATTTGGGGCACTGGGTCGTCGCATCGCAAAAAGATGATATGGACATAGAGAGGGAGCGCAGGGCGTTGGCGGTGAGAAGTAATATGTTGATTAGGTTTGCGAAGTGTACGAGTAGTGTAAAGGTCACCTTGTTTAGGGCTTACTGCCAATCACTTTGCACTTGCAGCCTATGGACCAACTTTACTCAAAAAGCCTACAACGCTCTACGTGTCCAGTACAACAATGGATTTAGGGCGCTGCTGTTGGGGCTGCCGCGTTACTGCAGCGCATCGGAGATGTTCGCGAATGCGTGCACGGATGGCTTCCAGGCCATCATGAGGAAACGAAGCGATTCTCTGATGCAGCGGGTGCACGCCAGCGCCAATAGTCTCCTGGTCACTGTTGCAGAAAGGATGGATGGTCCTATCATCAGGCATTACACCGCCACGCATGTGTTGCCCTCCAACAGGACAGCTAAATAAATTTTTTGTAAATATTTTGTTTGTAAATAGTTTGTTTTTGTACACTAACATAGGTATAAGTAAATTTTTACTAACACTTTATGGATCTATGTCCGAAATAAATGATTTATTATTATTATTATATGACTATTTGTTCAACGTTTTTATCAAGTAGGTGTTCAAAGACGTCGTAAGCTCTTTCATACGTTACTTTTATGAACATGTACCCGAACGTGAACTTTGATAAGCCGTTTTTGGCTTATAAATAAATCCGCTGATGGATACAGGTAGTTAGAGCGACGGATGATTTATTAGTTTTTCCTTGTGATTTATACATATGTTACAGGTAAAACCCGTTTTCAGGTAAAACTCGTTTTAACTAGTAAAAACTAGTTCTAACTGTAAGCCTTTGTTACAACTAGTTTTGACTAGTTAAAACTAGAATTAATTTATAAAGAAAATATTATTCAAGGAAAAACTAGTTCTAACTAAATTATTCAGTTAAAACATAGTAATTCTGTTAGAAGTATTGAGTGTCGCCACGCTCCGCTCCGCTTCACTTGGCTCCCAATATGTACTTACATGTAAACCTAACACGCTCCTCCTCGCTTCCCTCACCGCCGCACCTATTTGTCACATTTTGATGAGACTCATTTGGTTAGAACTAGATTTTCCTAGTTAGAACTAGTTTTTCCTAGTTAACTAGTTTTAACTTGAATCAAAATTAGTAACTCTATAAGTAAATTCTGGTGTTAACTAGTCAAAACTAGTTGTAACAAGAGCTTTCAGTGAGAACTAGTTTTTACTAGTCAAAATGGGATTTAACTCGAAACTGGTTTTAACTGTAGCATATACATTTCGTTATGTTTGTGATTTCATCAATTTTCGTCGCAATGCGGTGCTTTCAAGATTATTTTTGACCCATAAAAACCGGATCAGAGATCAAGACCCATTTTGTTTGCTAACTTCAACAAAATAGTCTATAAATGAAAATTTTGCATGCAAAAAGTATTGTATATTAAGTTTTCTTGAAATTTTAAACATCTCCGACACAATTTGAATGCAAATCTAAGCTTCTCAAGAAAAACAAAATCCCTGTACTTAGAGCTAATTACCTCATTATAATGTGAATAAATTTACGTTGAAACAGCACGTGTCGACGCCCACAAGTATTAATTAAGCGACTTAAAGGGCGTAATTAAAGACCTTAGGTTCCCAGCGGGTGCTTGTCACATCTTGTATCACCCAATATGGAGATACCCTTAACCCAAAGTAATATAAATTTTAAGTATATGTGATAAAGTCAAAATTGGTGTGGCAACCGAGGACAACTTTCCCGCGGATGTGCAATAAGTGTATGGAACGGTATGGCCATATTTGTCGGTAAAAGAGGATGTATATTGCGAGGTGCGAACGGTGATTGTGTAATGCCGTCCCTAAGTTTTGATCTCAGTCGTTGGCGAAAAGCCAGAGGGTGGTTGATTACATTGCTTTTTGTGACACTTCCAAGGAAAATCGCTTGTTTTGAGAGATGAGGCGGCTCCATGGTTGTTTACGAGAACGTCTAGCGGAATAAATTATAATAATAATACATATAATTATCACCCATTTTCTTTTACTATAAGTAATTGAATATAGTTAGCGTTTGGTAATTTATACTTGTTACTAAAAAAAGTAACTGTCAAAATAAAACAGATATATCGGAGATATTCCTCATATCAGCTAGAAGCGAAATGAAAAGGGCGTGGAAAGAAAGTGGTAGTAAATGTTGCTCGTAAAAGGGCTTATGATGATTACGGCGGTGATAAGAGGTCGTATAAACATGTATCTTTGTTACCTGCTTATAGCTAGTTTTTATGCTAAACATCCTTCAGCTTTTTCCAACTTTTAATACAAAACCGTGTTACTTTACCCAGCTGAATCGTCCCTTCGTGCGTGATTACCTGGAAAGAAACAAAACAATCATTAGCCCCAGTCAACATAAGCGACTAAGTAAGAAAGTACAGAGCACAATGTTTATTATACCATGCGGTAGTACAGACTGCCTGGCGAGTGTGGCGAGCCTCACAGGGCACTCGCTAATTCTAAATTGGTTGCGCTATATGCGTCCAGTCGCCATGGCGCGCGGCGCGAAGCGGCGGCGGCGGCGGTGCGGCGGCGAGGCGCACAGCTGCAAGTGGAATTAGTCGCACGCACACTGGCCACTTCCTCTATGGTGCTCTGCCTGCTCTATGGTCAGGATTCCAATTTCAGAATTGGACAAAATGTAAGTCGTTGTTTTCAGAAAAAAAAGTCAGAATTAGATTGCAAATATGGAGAGTTTAATTAAATAAGTAGTTGCAGTATACATTCGTATTCTGCTAGCGTTCGCTTATATATATACCAAAGCTTATACAATGAACTTTTCCAATCAGCAAAACAAAACGGAAAGTAAACATTTGACACAAGATAATCTAAAGTGGAAGCACCCACGCCGCCGTTACGTTACCAATCCTACCCGAAGTACACTATAAAATTATTTCTAGAGTTTACACGTGCTCACAACTCAGCCCGCTGCAAACTTTACATGTTTGCACTTGCAGTTTCGATCGCACTCGAACTTGCACAAACTTCGCCCATAACCGATGAGTGCCCGAACACGAGCTTTTCTTAGCCACTTCTTGTTGCCAAAACATAAATTAGTCAAAAGTTTATAGGTAGTTTGTATTGTATTGTAGAATCGTTAAACCGCACTCGATGACAAAGAATGTTGAACAATTGCCCGGAATCTACATATAAAAGCATGCACGAGATACTTTCGTCTTTTTACATATTTAGTTCGTAGCGAGCGCAACTCGTTTGGCACTCGGCGACAGCGGCGGTGGAAGCTGGCGCTTTTGAAGATCGAACTTTGAGAAAGAAGCCAATAAAACAACGCGCTGGAACGCAGATTTGCAAAGGGGCAATAAAGAGAGGTCTGCGTCGCAAGGAACGGGTTTTGCCGTGAGAATGCGCACTAATATATGCCGACATAAGAACACAATGCGTCCCCACACGCCGCCGCCGCCGACGCCTCAGTGACTTATGTGCCTTTACACATGTCACAAACGACGACTAAATTTATTGCTGCGCCGCAAATATTTCTGATACGGATCAGTTATTGACATGTGACAACAATAACCGAGACACTCAAATCGCAACATCGAGTGTGGGGATGGTATAAAAGAAGAACAGCTGCTCGCACGCAAGTTGACAACCCGTCGTCGTCGGTTCGTTAGGGCTACAGATTTAAAATAAAACTCTTTGCGGTCGGAACAAAAAGAAAGGCCTGATGCGGTGAGGAGTAGGTGCTTGACCTGCGGGCTGGAACGCCTTCCCCACCTGGCCCTGTTCCAGGAAAACTGACCTTGGGCTGTCGGCGCAGGCATTAATTTCGTGTGGAACGCAATTTCGCTTGCAGCTTTTTCGCGTGCCCCGCCCGCTAACTGCAATGACGTTTATTTTCTATTGTCTCTCTGCGGGTGGATTGCCCTATTTCGAGAGTGCATTCGAGTACAATTTTCGTCCAATCAAATCGAGTGTCGAGAGCTCTTGTTAACACGGTGCTAACATGTGTCACGACTTCACGAGTTTGATTTTGAAATACGGGTTTGGGAAATCGTTAAATCGTTTGAGTTCCTCTTACATTCACGAGTCTTCTCAAGTCTCTACATCCTAGCTCCTTGATTCAATTTGACATCAACTTTGAACGTAACTTTCAATCAATTCAAGAGTCTGGCCTCCATTACTTAACTCTTTGTAATCAGATAACAGATACGACGAATTTCAATTTATTAAAGAGCCGTTTTTAAAGAGCTAAGACTTCAAAACATTCGCGATTTTAGACTTTATATACGTTAGTTCTCTTTCAGACCGAAATTGCAAAAATATGTTAAGAAAGAGGAGAACCGACAAAATGCGCGCTATTTTCGCGTTGTATACCGTATTATCTCGGAGAAGCTCTAGGCTATAAGAGAGACTTTTCAGTACAACGTCTTTCAAAGTCTGCGTATTCTCATGTCTTTTTAAAACAGTTTTTAAACTTGTAGACAGAGTACTTCGCGTCTAGACTAAGGGGAAATCCTATCGTAGCATCCTTTGTACTTTTAGCTCAAACATGAAACTGCGTAGAATTTTCAGCTTCCCTTGGCATTTGGTGGAAAATTAAACTTTACTGGAGCTCGAATTCAAAACTCAAAGCAATGGCTGCTGAAACAGTTGAATGTATATCGTTCCAATTTTAAATATTTAAATCGCTTCTCCATGACGCCATTTTAATTCCGAGTTCACAATGGCTGCCGGTCGATTGGATTGGAGCAGTTGTTTGTTTTTAATTACACGGCTGTTTTAGCTGCATAATGACTGTGGACTACAGTATTATACCCGGCCGGCTGCCGTCCGGTCCGACAAGGAAGCCGGAAGGTTGCCAACCGTGGAATAATTGTACAGATTAAACAATTAATAAGCCTTCTGTAACGAAACGTTATTAACTAGAACCAGATAAGGTATTTCTAACGAGGCGCAACTTCACTTCGAGTAAAAATAAATAGTATGATATCTATGGCGATTACCGATAATGAAATGACTATTCAGAGCGGTTTCGCAGCCGGATTGTGAATTAGAATAAAAAAAAAATTTGAAATTCTTTGAAATTTTAAGTTCAATATTTTTGAAATTCTAATTTGCAGAAACTAATGTAGACTTTGCGATGGCAGCATACACAATACATAGGTAATAAGGTTTTGTTGAATAACTATTGAGTGTATTTTGAATTCAAATGTTCTCTTTCGATTAATTAGAAAAATGCGGGTTTTCACAATCCTAAATTTAAAATTTGCAGCGACAATCATCGGTGATCGTCCGACGGAAGCTGCAATATTTTCCCACCATAGAGGAACTAACCCTAAAGAGGCAACCTTGGTTTGTTCAAAATATAAACGAAAACTTTTGTCGCGCTTTTAGCGCTCTGATTGGCTAAACCACGCGTAGATATAAAATAGAAAAGAGAATCCCCTGTAAGGTGAGATGTATATAGTAGTCTATACAAAAACACTGATTAGTTGGCGAAATCAGAGGAACCGGCATTGCACTCTCGGGGCTAGTTGCTCGATGGTTCCCACAATCCAATACTTTATTTAGACATTTTTATTGTGTGGTTTCATAAAACTCAGCGCATGCGCATGCATTTGCAAATGTCGAAAGGGGAACCGTTTTATATTTTTAGCAATACTTGCGGATATTCGCAATATTAACTGTATCCCAACCAATGAACAAGTAAATATTTTTTAATGAATTCCTGGAGAAGTAGAAAACTGTAACTTCAGATGAAATAGTATTATCTCATCTTGTAACATTTAAAGAGCGGAAATTGCTAACGAACATCAAGTCAATTTCCAGTTCACATCAAGGACTTTTCATGTCTTCAGCGTTGTTGCAAAAATACACTATTAGTCGTTGAATTAGAGTTAACTTTACATTGGCAAAGGGTTTCAAACATTAATCGAATAAAGACTTATCGTAATTAAAGAATCGATTTATTTGGCTGTACCGAGTTGTACTTATCTATCATAAACTGAACAAAGCAAAATAGAACTTGAAATCAGTCTCATAAAAACGAGTTTGAACTGTTTTCTTCTGCAGGAAATTAACAGTCTTTACAGCTTTAAGGGATAGAGATTAGCATTTTGAATTACTTCTAATTTATCTTTATCTTTACAGTACAGGTATATTGTTGCACATGTTTAGACATGTAGAGGATAAATGAAAGAAGAGTGACGAAAGAAATTTATGGTGCGCAAGGGGAAGGTACAGCTCGACCAGGCCGCCCAAGAAGGACGTATGCTGACCAAATTGGCGACATACTAAAGGGCCATGTTAAAAGAATCCGGAATAAAAGAGCTTGTAGTATGACTAGATTGATGGATGTGAAAGAGGCGAAAGGGTTGTGTCTGTATCGTAGCAGATGGAAATCTTTAATCTCTGCCTACCTCTCTGGAAGACAGGCGTGAGTATATGTATGTATGTATGTATGTACGTATGCAGTATAGGTATAATATTTCAGAAGTGTCATGATATCACACCATCATGATAATAGAAAACCCGTAACGATAGCAGAGTTTGATCTATAGTATAACCTAAGCAGGTAAATTTTACACTTAAATTAAAACTGAACACTCAAAATATATTTGTCGCCAACATGATGGCCGTTGGGGCTGAAAGGCGTCTACGACCTGAAGGACGTCGTCGCGGGTGGTGGCTGAATGAGGAGGACGGAGGACCGCCAAGAGTGGCGAAATATTGAAAGGTCCAGCAGTGGACGAACACAGGCTGATGGCAACGGCAGATCCAGAGGGGGACCATGGGGGTCATGACTCCCCCCTGGCCCTAGTTCAATTTTTTTTTATCTATACAGTCACGCTAAATTTACCTAAAATTGCACAAAATTTGATTATATATTTGGACTAATTCGGAGCCTGTAACCCTCCTCTGTCTCGCAGGCTGGATCTGCCCTTGGCTGATGGATGAGTGGATGGACTCAAAATATCAAAAACAGAACAGTCACATCAGTCTATGGCCCTGTCTAGTCTCGATTTACATAAATACTACCAGTAAACAGATTTAAGGTGCATTTCCACCCTAAATAAGCAACTCGATATGTGTCGGTACAAATATCGACGGAAACGACATTGAAATAATGTTCATATTAGCGCGCATTGCAAAGTGGCTGTTACGACAACCGCTGCGTCTCTGGCTAGCGTAAAATAGGAGAAAATTAAACTTTTCACAGGGACGCGAAGAACGGAAAAAAAACGAACAATAATTTTTTAGATTTAAAATTGTCTATAATGTGGTGCAAGAAAAATTAAAATAACTTAAGGCGGAGTAAGAGACGGAGTAAGAGAATTCTTGCGTTAATCATGTGAAACATTTTGTCAAAAATAACAACACTAAACGGTTTATTAAACTTAAAATTTATATTTGACTATATATACATATATAATGCCTATGATATATTTTTATTCAGGTTTTTGGACTACCCGTGTGGGAGGAGTAGGCCTTCAAAGACAGGTCCAAATTGCAGTTTGCGTATGCATTCGCCTTAATTGAAGGCTGACAATGTAAGAGCAGCATAGAATTTTCGCAATACCAACATATTTAAAATCACTCCAAATAAATATTATTTTATCACATTACAATGTCGCAAATTAATCAAGAACCAATTCCATTACAATTCATACAAAATATTTAATACAAGTACAATAAAGCCGATTCTGAAGGATTTAACTTTAGTTTTAGTGCTGTCAGAACTAAATTTTCTTCATTGCAAAATAGTCCTTAAATGTAAAAAACAGAAGCCAAATTACTTTGTAATAATTAAAGTTTTGACAGCACTAAAACTAAAATTATAGCCTTCAGAATCGGCTTTAATGTTGAACATTTAACGTGTTATTTCACATAGTAGATACGCAATCACGCGACACTCACTCACATTCTAATAGATGTCAATTAAAACTTTAGCCCAAGCTATTGTTTAGGCAACGTAAAACTTTATAACTAGTCACACTTTATTGCCCAACTACACTCCAAAGCGTAAAAACTTACACTAAAACTCGTTTATAAATAACTATCGCCACCATTACTTATGACTCGCTTATGCACCTTATTTCTATGCTATAAACTCACAAATTGACTAGATAAAAGATTAAAACGCATGTTATCGTCGCCACCGGTTAGGTTTCTAGTAATAAAGTGGAAGAATCGATAAAGACACTGGTTTTATAGCCTGAAACTAGTTGCGGTTAAAATCGATCGCTTATTGAGGTCGAAGCTTTCGTCTTGGAAAAATACTTTTGTGGCGTTATTTCAAACTTAAAAAAGTGCTTAATTTTAATTCTACAATTTATTCCCGTGATATTATCGTAGCAGATGGAAATCTGTAGTCTCTGCGTACCCCTCTAGGAGAGAGGCGTGAGTATATGTATATATGTATGTATATTATCGTATTGGGTATCACAAAAAGTTAAAAATAATAGAGAAAACAAAAAAGGTTCCATATTATACTGAATAATAGTTTATGCTACAAGGGCGAAAAGGAATAAATCACGAGGATGATTTAAAACACGAGCGTAGCGAGTATTTTAAACGTAACCGAGTAATTTATTGCTCGTACGCCCGTGTATCATACTACGTTTTTCAATGCATAAAGTGAGGAAATAAAACAAATATAATCAAAGAAAACAGTTTAATTATTAAAGTTGAAAGTTACATTGTTACAATTTTGCAAGTTAATGATTGGCTCAAACGGACTATGTCCAGAGCCGTTAAACAGTGGAAAAAAAAGTATAACGAATCAGTTCTCGTCCATATAACCAACATTTCGTAAAAAAAATCAAGAAATCTAGAAAAATAAACCAGTTGTTTCATACATTTTGTTCAATGGAAGAGCTGATTTTTTTTTTCGTTTTTCGAGTGTTGGCTCCATAGTAAAAGTTGTTCGTATGGACAAGTACTATCGCCAGTTTCCGGCTTCAGCAACTTCACCTTAACACCCAGTATATAAATTAACTTTAGTTACAATAATGGTTCCCACTTCAAAAAGCTTTAGCTTAAAAATTTCTCTTCTTTATAAATAATAATCGATTGTACAATTATTTAAATCCTTTCAGGTATAAAATTTATTTTCTTTTAAAACGGTCGGTGAAACAGTTGACATATAGTCAACAACAATCACACGTGAGTGTTCAGGCCGTATGTAATAATAATTTTCTATAAAATGTATTATTATACCGAAAATAAAGTAGGTAAATAGTCGTGTACATTAAATATTTTGCGGAATATTTAATGAAATGGTATAAGTATTGTATTGGGACATAAATTAAAATCTTTACAATTTGTGTCTGTGTGTCAGTAATAGTCTGTATGTTCCGTTTTAACTCGAAAATCACTCAACGGGTTTCGATTCGGTTTTCTTTTTTGTTATTGTAGTGTGGTTAACAGGATGTTAATAAAATAACTGCCAAGCCAAAAACTGTCGATAATCGCGATCGAAACCGCGCGCAAAAGCTAGTTTATCATAACAAATTAATTTTACCTTACAACAAAACAATTTCTAATTCTAATAAGAATATCAATGGCCTATGCGTGTACAGTCGCCTGCAGTTCAAGCTCCACATTTGTAAACGATTTTAATGGCTATGACGCTGCAATAAGAGCTGCCAATAGGAAGCCTGTTATGCTGGCGTTCGTACACTTGCAACAATTATGTATTATACTTTTATCGCATTAAAATATTACAATTTCCCATAGGGGAAACTCTCAAATAAATTAAGTAGCTACATTTTACCTTACCGATTTAATAATTATTACTTGCGGCTTAAAAACTCACGTTTTCAATCGTATGTAATAAGTGTGTATCGGTGAAACGTTTGGCATATAGTCAACAACAATCACAAGTGCGTGTTAACGCCGCATGTAAAAATATGTATGCTCAGTATGTATACTCACGCGAGTTATAATAATATCTTACCAATTTCATGAAGTCCACTTGTGAGTATAACAATACAAACTACAAACCTCTCCTATTCGCCTAACTTCTCTTCTTCTACCTCTTCCAAGTGGGTACCTGACGTCCAACTGAGTTACAAGTACTACACATACTGCTACGGGTTATTCCCATCGGCTCACTGGTCGGTTGCGAGTTGCATCGGACCAGCCCCCCTATTCTGTATCTTTAGTTGCCAACTGTACTAGGTGCCTATCATCAAAAACATAGATAAAAACTGAAATTTCAAAATTGCCTTTAGTGGGTATTGAACTATTAACGAACTGTGTCGTCACTTCAAGTGCTAACATATCCTTGGGAAATCGGAATTCGATGGTATATCTATGTTTTTGATGATAGGCACCCCGTACAGAAGGCAACTAGAGATACATAATAGGCCCGCTGAGGGCCTATTATGTATCTTAAGTTGCCGTTTGAACTGGGTGCCTATCATCAAAAACATAGTTATACTATCGAATTCCGATTGTCAAAGGATATGTTCGCACTTGAAGTGACGACACAGTTCGTAAATAGTTCAATACCCACTAATAGCAATTTTGAAAGTTCCGTTTTTAGCTATGTTTTTGATGATAGGCACCTAGTCCAGTTAGCAACTAAAGATACAGAATAGAGGGGCAGGTCTAAATGTTCCCATCGGCTCACTGGTCGGTTGCAACTACAAAATTAATGTATTTTTTTCCTAACCGACCAGTGAGCCTACTGAGTACTACTTTATTCAATGGAAAATTTTCACAACGGTACATACTGTTGCGGGATAAGGACACCAATATTACTAGTAACAGATGTACACGCACACCATGAAGCATTTAGCGATAAAGACAAAATATTATCTGTAAGTCCTACATTGGGAAAAAACTTGTCCCGATTCCGCGAACTTATGGTTGTAGGTGTGTGTGTGTGTGTATTGTGCAGAAGTAGGACCAGAGGTTGAAGCATTCTCGAATCAAACGCTTAGTAGTTCAAAAAATATCATAATTTTAAGCTCACATTTGACCCTGGTTCGTTGTGAAAATTGTCCATTGAATAAAGGCAACGGCTCACTGGTCGGTTGAGAAATAAATACATAAATTTTGTAGTTGCAACCGACCAGTGAGCCGATGGGAACATTTAGACCTGCGGGCCTATTATGTATCTCTAGTTGCCTTCTGGACTGGGTGTCTATCATCAAAAACATAGATATACTATCAAATTCCGATTTCCTAAGGATATGTTCGCACTTGAAGTGACGACACAGATTGTTAATAGTTCAAAACCCACTAAAGGCAATTTTGAAATTTCAGTTTTTATCTATGTTTTTGATGATAGGAACCTCGTTCAGTTGGCAACTAAAGATACAGAATAGGGGGGCTGGTCCGATGCAACTCGCAACCGACCAGTGATCCGATGGGAATAACCCTCAGCTACACCCGAGCCTGCACTACTTCATACAAGTGTCATTATACTATTTTTGTTGACTCTCGGGCTCTCTGACAACTGCCGCATTATGCGCTATAGAAGAAAATAAATAGCATAAAATATATACATGATAATTTATCCATCGCTTGGAATATCTAAATAGAGAGAAAAGATAGAAAACAAAGATACGAGTAGAAAATCAAACAGAAATCCAATATCCTGAATATTCCTGAAAGATACAGCGCTCGAGCCCGAGCTCGCTTATCATGACATAGGTAAATATGTCCGACACAGTAATGGGCATCTTAAGTTATACGTAGTAATGCAAAATAGTAGTTTATGCTACAAGGGCGCAAAAGAATAAATTACGAGGACGATTTAAAACACGAGCGTAGCGAGTGTTTTAAACGTAACCGAGTAATTTATTGTTTTTACGCCCGTGTATCATACTATGTTTTTCAATGCATAGTGTGAGGAAATGAAAACAAATATAATCTTGTAAACTTTAAATTATGATTGGCTCAAAAGGATTGTATCCAGAGCCGTTAAACAGTGGAAAAAAAGTATAACATCTATGGTACACAGGAAAGGCTGCAGGTTAGCCAACCATTGCAAACAAATAAAAAAAAATAATAATAATAAAGCCCTAGGGCAAAATAATCGACTTTCTGTTCGGTTTTGATGCATAAAAAGTGGGCCTTTACGAGCACATGCATTGAAAAATATTAAAAACCCACACAAGAAGAATAAATATGTATTTAATGCAACTATTGCATAATAATAGCCATGAAACAATCGAGTGTACTTTTTAGCACGAGGCTTGCCAGGTACAAAAACGTAGGTCTTTTTTGATTCGATAAACAAATTATATATCGAGTGAAAAAGATTTGTTACATTTGTATAAAGTGTGGAAAAAAAGAGCGTGGTTGCAGGAAAAACACCCTTAATATTAAATTCTAGTAAATTTTTCCTCAAAGGAAACATTTGTTTGTTTTCCTTACTTTTTAAGTAAGTAAAACAGCATTTAAATATTTTTGATAAATTACCTCCTTGAGCCGGGACTCGAACCAGTGATCATATTGTACAATAAAGTAGTGCAAGAGTTGTTTCAATTAATATTGTGGAATAATAATTGCAACGTATATGGGCCCCCCATAAAATATAATTAATAATGTACCATGTATTTTATTAATATGTATCTACCTACATTCTTCTTATTTCTCTTTCTATCATGTGGTTCCTTTGTTCCCATTTTGGTACGAATTTAAAAACAAAAAACGAATTTAGGAATAGTCAATGGTACATTGCAAATCAGCATAAAATCATGTGTCCCTACACGAACGTGACTAACGAGACTCGAAGCACAAAATCTTTGTGCTCGAAGTCTCATAGTAAACTAACAAACAGGTCACCACACCACATTTGTTTGTTCATAATAACTTCAACATTTCCAGTCTAAATAGACACCAGAACAGCAACAACTCAAGACTAAACAATAACTCCCCGTACAGTTATAAATATCGTAGAACCGGCCGGAGTTGTGAAGTAGCGTGTAAATATGGCTACCTCAACACTCTCTACTTCTACTAGGTAACTAACGAATGGTAAACATAATACACTCGATAAATTAACAGCTCACTATAGGAAGATGTTACAAGGGAGAGAGAGAGAGAGAGAGTTATTTGATGTGTTGTCGCTTATGATGACTCTATCCATGCGAGAGTTATATGAGAATTAGATGAGAATTTGAAAACTGTTAATAAAATTGCTTTTTCTAAGAATCCCTATCGTATTCTGCATAGTCATAAGAGTGGATGGTCAGATCTCAATACCTGCATGTCCAGCTTACTGAAATTACATCAAAAAGTTTCATGTAGCATATGCGCCAGCAGCGCCAGTCTATTCTTGTTGAGAAAACTAAGGATTACAACTGGAGTTACCTCATTTCGATGACGATTTCACCAGCTTTTTCATATAATATTAAGAACACAGAGCAATTAATGGAAGACTAAATAAAAGCTAATAGAAGCAAACATTCGTATAAATTAACAGCTATCCATTAGTAGAGGAAGTCGGACAATCTGTTAGAAAATACATCGGAAACATTAAAATAAGCGATTTGGCCTGCGTTTGGTTTGTTTACATTTTTTTGATAAAGTGCTCCAATTTATTTTGCTCGTCGTGAAGGCTTTTCTTAATCTAAAGTGTGATTAATTTTTCGTCTTGAAAACATTACACGAGATCGGAAATTTCCTTGTACCGTTGAAAGGATACTGAAAAGCGATTTATCATTTAGATCTCGGTCGACCATTATTTATTTTCAAAATTGATCCTGCACGGTCTGTAACACAAGTTAACACTTTTATTCTCATGGAATAAGAGCGAAAATTATGCGACTCTACCAACGAACATAATCGTAAAACCTGCTAATCATGCATTTTGCTAAATAGATGGCAACAATCCAATCGGTAAACGTCCCGATCTGACAGATAGTGACGATCTATTTGATCCGAGTGATTCAAAACCAGCAGCATCACGTTCAAACGATGAGCCGACCCGTTATAAATCAATAACTGCCAGCGTACTTAGTCCATAGTGGTCCATAGCACCATAGTTAGTGTGTCGTGGCCACAGGTCGGAGTGCTATGACTTCAGAGCGGAGCAAGAAGCGTGGCGAGAAAATCAAGCTGAAGGATTACACTCCCCAATTCACCTTCCCTTCCTCGTCGCCATTTGCACGAGACGCCTTCTGTGATTGTTGAATTAGCTGCTACTCAGCTGCTACTAGCTCACTACGGCTACGTGGTTCATGTCGTAGCAAAAGCGAATTATTCGTAGCTTTTTTACTTCTTTGACTTACTAAGCCGCATAAATTCATCGGAGATAGGGTGCTACGTAAAATGGGTTTCTCTTTGTTAGGGAAGTTTGTATACCATTATCTTATTAATATCGTATTCTATTCGTATTCGTGATTTTTTACAACAAGTAAGTTTAAGGCGATTAGTATTACCAAATTAGCAGCTCGATGTTTGTCAGTACGAATATCGACGGAAACGACATTGAAATGACGTTCATATCAGCGCGCAATGCATAGTGGCTGTTACATCGCTCGCTGCGTCCTTGATAGGGCGAAATAGGAGAAAATAATACTTTTCGTGACGTGATTGTTCAATTCAATAATCGTATGTTATATTTATAGCTATCAAGTTTAACTATTACTCAAAGCATAAATGAATTACATCGACCAAACCACTTAAGAGCAGTACGAAATTTAAGCCAAAAAACACAATTTGGTTGAAATTTTTTTAATGTAGAAGTTTTGGTGATATGAAAAAGAAAAATGTCGCAAACGTTGTGTTAGAGTTGATAATTCATATACATTTATTTGAATAGTTTTGGTTCAGCCTTAAACGAAGAGTATGGCTTTAGAAAGTACCAATTTAGCGATATCAAGCCCCTTAAAAACGGATCCAAAATCCATCTAGGAAAAAAACACGAATACGAATCCAACACCAGTAAGCGCACAAACGCCCTAACGGGGCGGTAGCAGACCACGAACACCAATTGGCATAGATTAAATTATGTTAAGGTATGTTGATTCGAAAACCATTTCGAGATTTAGGTTTAATAAGCGGTATTTTCGAAGTTTTGGTCTAAAAAACCTCATGATGATGAATATTTTTACGAAAAGGCTGCAACTTGCATTTGCCCTCGTGTGACGTCACTTGAGTAATAGCTGTTTAGAAATGTGTCCTTTCCTATCCAGATAAATTTACAATAATTTGCTTCAGACTAATTTGACAGCTAGGTGACATATGAGTAGACAAACAGAGACAGACCACTTTTTTATAAGTTTTATATCACACATCACGATCAGTATAATGTCTAAAATTCTCAAGTGACAAGGTCATCGGACCATTCTTTAAAAAATCATAATGGTTTATTTATATACTAAAATAATGAAAACCATGTCCTAAAATGGCGTATATTCTCTGAAAAAAAATAAAAAAAAATCTTTTGAAAATTAAGCTATGGGAATTGGAATCGCTACGCTGCAAGCATGAAAACCCACCTTCTCCCGCATGTTGTGGCACTCATAAATGAGCATAAATCAGTGCTACCAACGTGACTAGATCTCGTGAGCTAAGGCATCTGTATTGTGGGATTGCTAATGTCAAATGTGCAGTAGCTACGTGCCTATGGTAATTGTGAGGTTATTTATCGGCAATGTTCTACACCTTGCATTGAGGATGCGATTCTTTCAACATGGATTTACGTACGTTGTATATTAGGAAAATATTTTATATTAAAATGAAATATATGTATTTATGTAATGTAGGTATATCAGATACACTTATTACAGGTCGGTTTTAATGTAATATAATTAAATAATCTATGTCTTATAGTTTTATGTAATAAATAATAATATGCACAAAATATAATAAGGGTAGGGTTTACTTAAATTTAATAAAATAATACACTAGAATACAATAAATTTATAGGAATAAATAATATTACAAATATATGCAATACATATAATGAATATATGCCTAGCTCCGCCAATTCGATTAGTCTTGCTAAGAAGAAGGGCAAGAAACTTAGCAAGATCATGTCGTTTTTTTTTCATAATAATATTATTTGTTACAACAAATGTGTGCAAAGTTAAATAGTAAGCCTATACTTTAATTGAATAAAGAGACAGGAGAAATTTAAAAGGATTATTTATCTGATAGAAATTTATATACAAAATAATATAACTCGTTGGTTTTAGATGGCTAAGCAGTACAAGTAAGTGCCTGGGATATACCTATATAGTAGATAAACTCTATAGTAAGTGGCATGTTGAGATGAAACATTCATTCAAGAAGAAGAAGAAGAAGAATAAAGGAAATGGTGTTGTTTAAAAAAGAGCTTGCTAATATTTTCATGCCTCCAAATCGAAACATCTAAGATCTCACTGTTCAAATTTTGATTTTTCTATTCTATCTCATCTCAACAAGCAACCCTTTGAACATAAATAGCTTCGCTTTAAGGCGATATGCGAAAAAAATACGAGTGTTTATTTTCTGTGTATTTCATGAAATACACGGAAAATTATAATAAATTTCTAGTACATGCATTTTGACTATATAGTCTAGGGTTTTGAAATTGGAAAACATGTTTGGATAAATTTTCCTCAATAGAAATAATAGTTGAAATGAGTTCTTCATACACACTTTTTCTCCTCGTTTGACGAATAGGAACCATATACAGAACTCAAACATATTTTATTATATGTGTTTCAACAATATCTAGAGATTTGATGTTTGAAATTTTGCTAGCTTTTTTAGTTTTTTTAATCATATATATAAAAAGAGAAGTCCTGACTGACTCACCCCTTTTGCCCTGAATCCGCCCCCTCGCACTGCGCGATTTTTCGTTTGGAATGACAGTGACAAAAATAAAATTCACATAGCCTCTTATGATTGAGGTAAGTCAGGACATAAACAGTTGGTATTATGTCAGACAAGGCAGTGTTGTATGTCATTAAAATATTCCGTGACTCGTAGTAACGAGAACTAATGATGACTTTGCCTCGATAAATCGACACAAAGATGATCTTTATGATGATGCTACAAGTGGCACGTGGCCAAGGTCTGATGATGTGCAGGGTGACGCGATGCAGTATACCGTCATCCACAGGTTCGGTTTATTTGCAACAGAGATATTAAACTTGGGTTTTACGATCTGGTATGTCAAATTGCCTCCCTAATGAAAGTTTGTGTATTGTACGTTTGCTCATGAAACAGTTGAGTCCAATGAACAAAACTATATATTTTTATGGGGACCTAAAGTGTAACGTGGGTTAGATAAAGATGAGAAATATTTAGATATTTTTCAATAGAATTATTTTACTTTCATCTCAACTTTTGATACAATGTTTATTCGATTAAGGCGCTTGATCCCTTCAAATACTGCCAGATAGGTACTTTCTAAAGCCTTCTCCTCGTTTACGGCTGGACCAAATGGCTTGAAAAAAAATATGAGAATGATTAACTTTCAAAAAAATATTTGCAACATATTTTGGTTTCGTACGACCAAAACTTTTATATTAAAAAAAAAACAACTGTTTGACGTTTTTTCGGCTTGAATTCCCTACTCCTCCTAATCTGCTATGACGTTTGGAAACATTAGCCTCCACCATGCCTAACGGTAAGCGTATATAGAGCCCAGAAAAAAGGGCGCCAATAATGTTACTAATTTTTCAACTATTTATGCTAGTTATAACTAGACACTTATATCTTGAAATAATCCCTCGAGATCTAGGTAATAAAAAAGCTTTTTTCACGAGCAATAAGCATTTAGGAGTTTTCAGAGATGATCGTCCGGAAGATAAATTTTCTTCATTTCGACCGCTTTTATTCCTGCCACTAGGCATATTTCGAGAGAATCTTGTTAGACGTGTTCTTACAATTTATTATATGAAGATATTGTCTAATATTTTACAGAACATCTTGAATCGCCGCCAAATACTAACGTTTTAACACAATGATTTATTTTAACATTGCGTTCTGATGGCTTTTGAAAATAAATAATAATAAACTTGTGGAGTTATATAATAATAAGATGAGTTCTCTAACAGGTGGTAACAAAAGTAAAGAAAAATAAGAAACAAAAAATATTATAAGTATTATTTATTACGAAATCCATCGCTTTAGGGATTCTAAATATGAGAAAAATAAATCTCAAGCGAGACTTGAACCCGTACCTCTGTCTATCGCGGGCCAGCGCCTTGCGCAGTTTGTCCACAGATGTAGTTAGTAATGCACATATTGCACGCTCACGAGGGCGTTGTTTTATGGAACAGAGATGACGCTGTCTGTAGCCTTGAACATTTAAGAGATACACAGATTTCATTAAAGCCTTGCCAATTCTGATTCTCGCTCTCGCTCGTACTTCAATAAAAAAGACACAATTATAATATCTTTAATAAAAATCAATATTAACATAAATGCACGTTTTGCATTTCCATATGATGATAATATATATATATGTTTAGAAAACAAATATGCAAGAACATTCTTTCAAAATATTATAAAATAGATATTTCATGGATTTTTCTACGCATTTTGTTATTATTCAATCTTTAAGTTGCTCTCTTTATTAGTTCTATAATAACAACAAATTGCTGTAATGTTCCTCTTATATCACTAAAGGCTTATTAGATAGCTGATAGATGTAATCAATTATTATATTACAAGTACCCACCTAGGACACCCGTATAATGATCACATTAGGTATCTATGATTATATAAAATATAATCAGTGATTATATAAAATGACTTCATGTGAACAGCTATGTAAATTACATTAAGCTGCAACTGCAATTTATTTCTAATGGTTAGGTGTCTACCTCGTGTAAATCAATTTTGTAACCTACTATAAATAAGCAAGTTAAATCACAACATATAAGACATCAATTACTTAACAAATAACTTATAAATTCTTTTTCTTGATTATTAATAAAAAGTATCAAATTAATTTGTGATTTATAGTTCTACGCGACAATAATTTAAAATCAGATTTGCTTTCCTAGCAAAGTTGTTTTATTTTATACATTACCTACTTTGTAAATTATTCTGCACAACATATTTAAAGCGTGTACTTATAGGTAGTTGTTTATGAAAACTATGCTATTTAAAAATTAGCGTTTTTCCTTGTGTCAAATTTAATGTTAAATAATATTCCTAGATGGCACTGTTGTATTCTTTAGCAACATAATCAATGACAAAATTTGCCCCGATTCCAAACAAACGAAAAACCACTTTGACATTGATTGCTACGAAACACATTCTATCTATGGTGACATGGACAGCGCCATCTGGAGGAAAACTAAGAACTGAAAAAAAAGGGGGGAAAACGCTCATTGAGCAGACTTTAAATAATTATTTCATAGCAAGTGCTCGTAAAGGCCCACTTTTAATGCATCAAAACCGAACAGAAAGTCGATTATTTTGCTCTAGGGCTTTATTATTATTATTTTTTAATTTTTTTACGAGAAGTTGGCTAACCTGCAACCTTTCCTGTGTACCATAAATGTTATACTTTTTTTTTCACTTTAACAGTCTTTTTGAGCCAATCATTAACTTGCAAAATTGTTACAATGTAACTTTGAACTTTAATAATTAAATTGTTTTCTTTGATTATATTTGTTTTATTTCCTCACTCACACTATGCACAATTGATTCCTTTTCGCCCTTGTAGCATAAACTACTATTCTGGTAGGTAAGTAATGATTTTTTTTTTCTAAAGTGGCAGCACTTTTGCAATATAAAGCGCCTATACTTAATTTTTTTATTTATTTAAAAAAATGTCATTATGTACAATTTTTGAGCTCATAATCAGGATATTTACGATATGAGTAAAGATAAAAAAAAATGTATTTGTAAAACTAAAGTTGACCTGTATGATCAATAGAGCATGTTGTTTAATTTTCCGAGCTCGTCATTAGAACACTCTGTACGTGCAATAGGTATTAAATCGTAGAAATCTAGTTTATTTATTTACTTACTTTGCACAAGCTACTGCAGCGATATCACACGTAATTGGCCACATTTGAATTAATAAATATAACATTGAATACTGCGTTAAGGAATCTACCTACGCAAGAAGAGTCAATATAATAAATCAGATATTTTATACAGTTGGAAGTTTCCATAGCAGGTATTGTGAGTACTATCGTGGAAGAAAGCGTTCCATATTGCGTGGTTATAAGAGCAAAAAATTTATATTATCACGTTGGGACGTAAAAATCGTCGGTAAAAAGAGAAAATACCTTTTCAAACGGCCCCTTTACGCCCGGATTTTTCTTAAGATTTATACAAAAGGTAAAATCTGAATGTGAAGGCAACAGATTATTTTTTTCAGCTATACAGCTCAAAAAGCAAAATTTGATGAAACACCATCATATTAGCTATCAGGACATCGTGAATATGGCCTTGTTTTTACACAAAGTTCAGCAAGTTGTATATACTGGAAACAAAAAAAGAGAGAAATACAGACGTCGTTCATGTAAAGAAGACTAAGTTTGTACACTTTTCTATAAATAAACAGTTTATATATTGCCCTAATGCTAATGGAACTTTTTAAACCAGTAGAAAAAAATAAAATGCAGAATGATTTTGTATAAGTGTATGAAAAAACTATAGAACATTATATGCAAATGAAATGTATAGAGCAAATGAAGCATAATTCCGTAAAATTAAAAACCTAAACAACTTTATACAAGTGTACAATCATTCTAAAATAAGGCTGTAATCAGACGGTCGATTGAACACTGTTATAAAGGGTAATCAATCTACGACACAATACGCGTATGGGTAAATTAACTACACGCTGAAAACGGAAGGACTAGAAATAAACAAGATTTTGCTATCTAGTTGAAATCAAACAAGTCAAGTTTTTAACGGTAATTACAAAACAACTATCTTTTATGTTTATTAACATTGCTCATTCAAATAAGCTAGGTTCAGGATTAATTGTGTACTACAAGCACGCTACAGTATTATTAATCAATTTACTTGACCGTCACCACCGATCTAACTTCTATTTACTTGGTAATCTCAACTGGATTATTTGGTAACCACAACCAATTTTGTTATTTTAAATATTTTTGGTATCCGTAGCAATTTTCTTGATATTATCATTCGAATGGGTAAACATCGATTTTATACATGAAGACTTGGTTGTACCTTACAGTATAGTTGCATTAACAACTGCTTATTTTAAATATGTCTCCTGGTTACCTAATTTAGTTACAAACGTCTACATTACTGTAATCGCAACCAAGTGACTAGACTTATTATACCACTCACATTGTTGTTAATAAACAAGCTGGGCTAATTTATCACCCAAAATGTAAGATCATACATCTAACTAAATACTTCCACGTTCACGTTCCAATACGTGGAAGGCACAGCTCCGCGAACAAGACATCGTTGTCGCAGCCCCTGCTTAACATCTGCCGGCCAACGCATCACAGCAGTGGAGTGTATGGAGGACCCTAAACTGACTTAGAGCACGTGTTGGATGGTCCAAAGACAATCTCCAGAAATGGGGATTTTTGCCAGCAATCATCGACAGCAACTGTGTATGTGGCCATACGCACACAACCAAGCATATTGGAAAAAACCAGTGAGGCTAGAAGAAGAAGAAGATATGTAATAATAAGTTACTCTGTTGTTAATAAACAAATAGAGTTCCCTTTTCTTAACAAAGTTGCATTTCAATTTATAAAATAAAATTCGATAAGATTAACTTTTACTGAGATATTAGTTTGAGTATTTAACAAGAACAGCATGTCTATTATGTACAAAGTTGTAAATAAATCAGTTCTCAATTATGTTTCGGTTGTATGACTGTAGTATTTATATTTCAGACAAGCCAAATTGGTACTTTGGTAAAGTCTAATTTTCTCCATGTCTGTATAAAATTCATCGAGTGTGCACGAAGCTCGTTGGAAATAATATTGGAAAACCATTAAAAGCTCACTAAAGTAACATTCAGTTACTGAAAATGCTTCGTTATATTTTACCTGTGAATATAGTGCAGTCATTTGAAATTACATGAAATATAGGTAGACTTACTTTAATGATATTACGTACACTTATCCACAATTTTTAATAAGATTTACCATTACCTTGTGGTTTTCACCGAAAAATATTCTTATATAAGAAGTATAATAGTACACGTACAAGGGAAAGGTCAATCCTTGTAAATTTGATGGTGTATTTAACTGTCTAAAATGATATTTCTGCGAAAAAGTCAGTTGATTACTGACACGTTTCGCTCTTATTATACCCTAAGCAAATTGGGTATGGGAAGTTTATGCCAAGGCATGCTCATTAAAAAACCGTTTCGATATAAAATTACCTCTTGAACTTATGACCTTCATTTGACCCTATACTATGGTTTAACAGAGGAATTTAACAGAGGCCTCTTTCTTCTCTTTGACACATAGATTACACACATTACCCCTATGCTTTGATATAAACATCGATGTCAAATGTTTTTTTTTGTACCATTGCAAAGGCTGTCTTGGTTATTTATTATGCATAAGGGAAGCAAATGATGTCACAAGAATAGAAAATTAAAAATATATATTGAAAATTATTGACTGCATAAAACTGAAATTTGTTTATACTAATATCACTAAATCAATACATATAATAAAATAGTCGAATCCGGTGTGTATGTACATTGAAGAAAAGTAATAAAAATAAAAAGGGGGTCACTAAACAACAGAAATAGAACAGTTAGACATGTGATAGACTAGTGATAGTTAGACAGTTGAAATTTTCACAGATGATGTATTTCTGTTGCCATAGCATAACAACAAATACTAAAAAAGAGAATAAAATAATTATTTAAGGGGGCTCTCATACAACAAACGTGATTTGTTTGCCGTTTATATAGATAATGGTACGGAACCCTTCGTGCGCAAGTCCGACTCGCACTTGGCCGGTTTTTTAGTACAACAGCCGTTTAAATGACTAAAACTTTCACGTACGATGTCGTTCACGAGACATCTCTGTAGGCGTCATCAATCACAGCTCAGCTAAGTTCTTGCTGCTAGATCTGTGATCGTTTGATGAAAGTCGCATCAGCCACTAATTGCCACATTACGCTACCACCACGGGCCTGGTGGAGGCAGGGCGAGCTTTCGATAACACCTCGGGTTTCATACGATTAATTACTTCAAAAATTGTCAGGTAACGGCGTATGTAGATGATATCTCCATTAATACTTTCAGGAACACATAACGAGACACCATAGAAAGATTAATGGGATCACGTCTATCGGTGGTCTGTCGTGTTACTGAAAACGATACCAAAATTTTCTAAAGTCTCCTAATATTTTAGAAATTTATCTTTGTCCTAAATTGGCTGTTATCTTACGGGTAAAGACAAACAAGCTTTGCTTTATGAGTTTTCGTTTACTTCAAGACCCCTAATAACAGCTGATATCTTAAAACGAAGAGCCGGGCCTTATATGGAACAGACTGGTGACGGGCAGCAGCGTCACTGGTGCGAGGCAAGGCACCGCGCTCACCAACCCGCCTGCCCAGCGTGTGTGAGTATGGGCAATTCTTCCAGGATGACCGCCGGGAGTGGCAAAGTCCTGGAAAGGCTTATGTCCAGCAGTGGACGAACTAGGCTGATGGATGGATGGATCGAAGTCAAATATAATGTCAATTAAGAGTAATATACAGTGGCCGCCCAAAGCTTTAAAAGTAATTTTAATTTTTTATAAAATCGATGACGAGTCCTCAAGTACGAGAGGGACGGATTCGAGGAAAAGTAGCAAAAAGTCGGTATAATATGATTACATACTAAAGTTGCTAACAAATTTCGTTTAACCAGGTCCTAGATACTGTTAAAACCCATCTAATAAAATATAATTGCAGTCCATATGACATTTCAAATTGTCAAACCAGGAGAATTGGTGTCAAAAAAGACCTATCATTTCAATAAATATTTGTATCGAGCTGAATAGCTCCAATCGCATTTCTACAGGTCCCTAGAAAAAGTTTTAAAAAATAATACACTATTTTATCAAAATAATACATTATATACTGAAGTAGATATTCAAGTTCTAGCAGTGTCGATTTTTTTTCCGTAGCGCCTTGACGGCTGAAGCCGTAGACCCCTATGACAGATGGACGGGCAGACAGACAGCGCAGGCTTAGTAATAGGGTCCCGTTTGGCACCTAAAAACATAAATTTGATAATATACAAAAAAGACCCATAAAATAAAACATATACATTGTCAGAGATGTTCCCAAGTGTGAACTCTGAAATACGAGTCACAGTCCACACTTGGTACACCCGCTTTTCACAAGCACGTGCCCTCCGGAACACAAGTACCTGAAAGTTGAACGTGATATTTTCGTGGCGGTGTACCTCTCTGAGCAATTACCCGAGATGAAGGGATTAATTCTGTCGCACGTGTTCTCGTTTACACTTGAAATGTCGCATTATTTATATATCTATACTTATAATAAAATCGTAAATACGGATATGTCCGTAATAGAGAAAACAATGAAATATAAGATGACGTTAACTTATGCAGCCAAATTTATAGTGATGGTTCGATGACCCTTTTTGGGAAATTCAAAAATATTTTTTTCCCTTTCTCTACGCAATGCCACGCAAGCCGTTGTAGAGAGCTAGGCTACACGAAAAAAAATTTTTTTTTCAGGTTTTGCAAAATACTGATCACTTACAAAGTTTCCAGTATGAATTTGGCTGCATGAACCTTATGTTTAAAGCGGCGGTACCTTTATTGATTGCTACATTAACAGAGAAAATAAAAAAAATACAAAAAACATCATAGAAAAAATAAATAAAACAGAAAAGTAATAATCATAATGAAACATTTAGAAGAAATAACGATTGTAGCAAAAAAGGTCCCTGTCTCAGCATTATGCTGCAAGCTCTATGAACTTACGACGCTAATTTTCAGCCAAGGCCTAAATAATATAAGATATAATAAGTATTCAATGTAATAAATATACATGCATAATTATGACTACATGATACTGTGCGAGGCATAGATACAACATGAAATAAGGACGAGGTTAAAAATAGAAATAATGTAAAATTTACATACTCCACATATAAAAATGCTGTAAGAACATACGAACACGACTACACATAATAAGACAGGTTAAGTAAACAAAATAAAAAGAAAACAGAAGTGCCGGAAAATGATAACTAAACGAAAGACTTTTGAAGGGACAGAAGATGAAGTGTTTAGTGATAGATTGCGTATGGTGGTGGAATATTATTCCAGCACTTTGTTGCACTATATAGTTAATTAAAGCTTCCGCAGAACGCGGCAGAGTGGGAATCTGGATGAGAGAGCACTAGGCCGTCTGTACCAAATAACTTTGATTTCTACTCCATTGTCATAAAAGAGATTTATATTGAATTATAACTATGTTTTTATTAGTAAATTGGCAAATAAAAGTATACAGTTTGATTATCCGAATAAATCGGTTTTCCAAACAGCCATGTCTGCCAATTAGTTCGGATAGTCGACGCTTTACTATAATATTGTAATTCAGAACCAATTATGTTTGTCTGTTTTTAGGAGAATATTCTGAGTTCTTAACAAAGAACATAGTTTCGTTTTTAGCACGGATTTTGATTAGGTAAATGTTTGTTTTGTGAGACAAATACTCGTACAATTCTTGGTGACGGAATAAAAATAAGAAAGAAAACACAGAGGAGCTAGCTGTCTCGCGCAGATGAGATCGAGTAGCTCTTCCTATCTCCTTGGAGATTAACCTAGTTAGGTATTTTTATTTACCTCAGTCAATATACAATACTGATGTAATGAAGCCTTGAACGAAATGGTGGTTGGTTTGTACTGCTGATTGTTGGAACTTGCAATACATTATGAACACAAAATCACTTGTACTATCCCACAAATTTATTAAGTACTCAAGTCACAAGTCACAAATATTTATTTACCAAAATAAGAAAATCAAAATTACAATTACACTGCAGGCCCCGCACTAGTAAGTCTGTTACGCAGGCTCCCAGATGAAAATTTACACAAAAACACGTTTATTTACAATTGTTTTAAGCTACTAGACCTAAGAAAAGCATATTTTAACTAATAATAAACTACAGTTACATTTAATTACAAGTAAAACTAAAACGTGCATAAAGAAATAATAAAAAATGTGTGTTTAGTGTAGTGTAAGTGTATATATAACTAAATAAATACATGGGTGTTATAAGTTACTAAATAAAATACATAAAGTATACATACATGAATATTTTATTTTTGGGTTACCAACAAAGCTTCAGTTTCATCATAATCTAGTGTTAGAAGCCAGTTTCTGATTTTAATTTTAGCTTCCAAACTATGTATCAGTATCTACTGGTTTCGCCTTTATGGCATTATCAAAGGAATTAATATAACAACTTAATTACACAATAAATAGTTTACATCAACCAGTGCGATCAATGACACTTGTGTAATTACTTATTATTGAACTATTTATTGTGTAATTAAGATCTTATATTAATTCCTTTGATGATGCCATAAAGGCGAAACCGGTCAGGAAGTACTAAATAAATTTGTGGGATAGTACAAGTGATTTTATGTTCATAATAAATAAAATGGTGGTTTATTCGTCCAAGGATGAAGCTTTACTTGGAAATAGTTCGATGAATAAAATAGATATATATTGCCCCTTTTTAAAAATTCTTCTGAAAAAATGACAATAGTGGTTGAAAAAAATGACTGTACTCTTAAATTACTTAAATTGAACACTTTTGAAAATTATCTCTTGCCTGATATGTGAAACTCTAATTTATGTTTCAGTATAGGGTTCAAAAATGCTTACGAGTCTAACCCCCGATTTCTGAAAGGCCAATCAAAGTTAACAGTAGATTAAAAAAACTTTAACCGCAAATAACGGTGAAAATAAAGCATATATGAAGTCTGAATAGTGATGAATCAATAATTAACTTAGTTAATCTTGATTTCAATGTGAAATTCCCACTTTTTCTGGCTTAATCCGCAGATAATTATTTTTTAATCTACTGTTAACATTGATTGGTCTTTCAGAAACCGGGGGTTAAGCTAAACTTTGTCCGATTGTCCGGTGTGTATGGGTTTCAGAGACCTTTGCTTACGCGATAATGAAAATAGTTGTCCTGTCAGATCCTATCTTAAATGAACAGTCAAGTCGTACTGTTACTAAGTTATAGACTCTAGGGACAAAAGTTATATAGTTTCATTACATCTGATATTGGTACAAAATACAAGTTATAAACCAATTTCAGTTGTACCTAATGAATCTACAAAACTTTGATTCCCAAAGTAGAAAGAATATCTTTATCTATCTTGAAAATATATATATATGTTATTTTCTTTAACTTCCCTTTGCGAAGGGCAAATGGCGTCATCACAATGATCCCGACACTGTGCTCCATACGGCAGGAATGAGCCCTCCTGAGGTGGCTAAAGGTGCCAATACACCATAATATTATAATGGTATGTGATAAGATGCCTTCCAACCTACACCGTAAATGTCCATGTCAAATGTTTGTTTACGACTTTTGGAAATCAATTATTTAACACTCACTTAACAATTTTTACTTTTTTACAAAGAAAACACTAGGGAAGTTTTTTTTACGGAAATATTATCACTATGAGTGTGAAATTAAAAATTTTGAACATATCCTTTGTGGTTACTTTATGTTACAGTAACACAAAAATTTGTGTTATCATTGTGTTACTTACTGTAAATTTTTTTTTGTATTTTTTTTTTATTGTAAATGAAATATAAAGGTACAATCACATTGTGGAACGTGAATAAAGCTGCAATTAGTAGTTACGAAAAGTGGACACTAAATGTGTAATTTTTTTCAAGAATGACCCATAAATATCTTGGTCAGTAATCAAATAAACTTGACGAATAGCCGGAGATATTATTTTTGCAGCACGTTACCCCTTGCATAAAACAAAATGGAAAATTCCACATGATATAGACATTGCAATCCACTGTGACATATTCGCCTTATTCCAGGTTCCTGGAACCTGCATGTTAGGAGCTCAATAGAGGCATCTAATTAACTGAAGATACGATCTGGAAGATCTAGATCAGTAGCCACTGAGCTGACTCCATCCTGTCACGCGATCTACAGGTACAAACCGCTTCAGTTCTATTGTCTGTTGTAATAGGGCTTACGGCTTTGGGATAAGATATATAATGCCCCGATTTCAGGGAGAACGCATTTAGAACATACATACATTACTCTTTATGAGTGAGCGACACGCGCCTCTGCTTGATTGACATAGTAATCATTACGAAGAAGTGTTTAAAGTTGTTGCGGTAAAGGAATGTTATACAGTATGTCCCGCGATAAAGTGCACGGACGAAAAGGGGTGAAACTAGACCAAAAATATATATATATATATATATATATATATATATATAGATTCTTACGAATATTAAAGTAGAAATTGAATAAAAAAGAAAATTTTCGATTCGAAAGATATTCGACTGACGACGATCCCAAGTGGGTCGAAATATATATCGAAAATTTTCTTTTTTATTCAATTTCTACTTTAATATTCGTAAGAATCTGTATATATATATATATACAATAAAACGGTTAAAAAAACATTTTAAAATGTTTGTTGCCTGCCAAGGACTCTATGTACAAAATATGTCATAACTTTTGATCTATATCCAATGAAATTAAATCTGCTGTGATCCTTAAAAGTAGACGTTACATACCAATTCAAAAATAAGTCATAATCAACTACCATTACCACAAAAATAATATCGTAAAAGATTTTATTATTTATTTTTTCGTTATTTATCAGTATCGTATCATATATTTCAAAATAGTGTCCCCGTGACGCCATATTTTTATTCCTATTTATCATTTCCATAACCTTTCTATTAAAAAATTGCAACATTCTATATTAAAAACATAATTTCTACGAGCGGTTAACAAAAGGCATATTGCGCTCGCGTCTCATACAAAGACGCTAAGGTGGAGAATTTTTTCAAGAAATAAAGAAACATTTTTTTGTCTCTCTATTTGATATAGTTTCACCCGTTTTCGCTTATTTGCCGAGATATTTAGCTATATTCTAATAGTTAAAACCCCGTCTAAAACGTTCTAAAACGTCGTAAAACGTTCAGTCGTTTTACGTGAATTACGAGCATTGAGTCGATGTCAGTATTATTTATATGTTTAAACTATTTTTACAGGTCCTTTTAAAGGAATTTACTCCTAATATTATTTTCCTTTGTTCCGACAAATATAATATATTATGTAATGTAAAGAGATTCGTATACATTATACATATCTACAAAATTTGAAGCGGTAAGACAATTGATTTTCAATTGTGTCTGAAAAAGATAGACCAATTTAGTTTTGATCGCCTCATTTATGAACAACTTTGTACTAGGAATAAGTTGCACACAACTTGCGAATAAGCATGGTCTGTGTAATAAACGTGATGTTCATAAAATAAGGCGCAAGAAAAACTTGTTCAGAATTTTATCCACAAAGCAACACAATCAAAAAACCACATTAATTTATAAGCAATTTGGCTTAATAAGTGCGGTTTGACCAAACATTTAATATCAAAATACTTAATTAACATATCATGAGAGAGAATATACCTACACGAAAAACCGAAGCTTATCGCGAATAATACCTGCTAAATCTTTTATTTTATATGTTAGCAGTTTGGCACGGAGGCCGAAAAAGAATGCCAAATAAACCTATTGGAGGAATCTTTCTGGGCAGCCAATACTCGAAGACCTCTGGTCGGAACGGGCCTGTATACGAATTACAAAAGAGGTTGTTCGAATTTATAGGTTGATCTAATTTGGTGGATGTTTGAAATATGCGGCGGCGGCGATCGAAGGAGGTTTGTATTAATTAAACTGAGACAGATAAGACTGGAGGCTGCATTGCCAGTGTAGTTTGAAGATGTTTCACGATCCGTATGATCTCATCCACTGACAAAAAAAGCAAAAAAGTTCCAAGCTTTATACGGTTTTAACCGTTATGGTGATAGCATAATCAGAATTGCCATGAGTACGTACACTAGTACCATGAAGCAATAAGCCTTCATGACAAGTACCAACTGGTAGTAGCAGCACACGTCGTCGTCATCAGGGGTGCAATTGTGTAAGAAAATCGTATTTATTTGACAGCTTAAGAGGATGACCTACCCTAGCAACTTCTTTTATTACCCGTCCAGCACAATGAGTCCAATGGCAAAGACCTTATTTGCTTTTAATAGAGCCGATTATATGTTGGCTCATTGACCTCTTTTTTTGGACGCATAATGCTAATAATCACGCAGCGAAACAAAAAATTGGTGTGTTTTAGCTAATACTGAAATATTTTGTAGAGAAAAAAATATTGGATTTAGGTAACATCCCTTCATATTTCTTACGCCTATTTTATAAAAAAAAAAAATAGGTTGATATCTTAACCGCGTCTTTGAAACGAACGTTTGAAAACCAAAAAACAGAGTGGAAAAAGGTTTTTTTTTTTGACAAAAGTATAAATCTTAAAACATTGTTTATAGGTGGAATCCTTAGATAAAAGATCGATTAATCAAATATATTTTCTTCAATATGAGGAGAGACCTAGTTTCTTCCAATGAACCCTTGAAAACCTGGTGTTGTTGATGTTCTAGCGTCAGGTGTCCCGTTAAGAGGATGGTCTACCCTAGCAACTTCTTTTATTACCCGTCCAGCACAATGAGTCCAATGGCAAAGACCTTATTTGCTTTTAATAGAAGCGATTATATGTTGGCTCATAGGCCTCTTTTTTTTGGACGCGTAATGCTAATAATCACACAAATTGGTGTGTTTTTAGCTAATAATGAAATATTTTGTAGGCAAACAATTTTTTGATCTAAGTAGAATCCCTTCATATTTCTATTACCTATTTTATGAAAGAAAAAAAAAGTTGATCTCTTGACCGCGTTCTTGAAACGAACGTTTGAAAACAAAAAAAAAAAAAAAGATATAAAACATTTTTTTTACAAAAGTAAATCTTCATAATTTTTTTATAAATAGAATCCCTTGATAAAATACCAATAAATCAAAAATTTTTTTTTCAGTACAAGGAGATTCCGAATTTCTTCAAACGAATCCTCGAAAGTCTGGCGTTGCTCATGCTCTAGGCTCATGTACAGTCTTAAAACGTACGGTTTTAATTGTCAAACGGCTATGGTCTACAAAAAATCCGCGATGGTATATGTCTATCTCTTAGGGACCACCCACAATAACCATTTTTTATCCTTCACTCTTTACGAGAAATAATGGCTTATTTACGAAGTGATTTTAAGCAGTACAGCATTAATCCTTATCCAATTAAGTACCTTAAATACTGTAGTATATTTAGTATCAGCATTGCACCCGTGCGAAGCCAGGGCGGGTCGCTAGTACGTTATAAGCTGTCAAATGAATACGATTCTTACACATTTCCACAACTGATCGTCTGCAAAAAATAGGTTATTTCGAGGTCAATCAACATAAGTTTTTTATTTCTTATCTTTTTCAAAAGTAACTATATCTTTGCAAAGTTCAATACCTAGCCTTATTAGATATGGCAACACTGTGGTTGTGTGGTAAGAACACCGAGCTAGTGATAATTCCTCGCCAAGTCCCTTGCGGCTGCTCGGGCCAGGAATTCTTAGTGGCTTGATAAAATAAAATAATGATTCAATTTTCTTGGCCTTAGCCGGATTATGTAGGGACTAAGCCAAACATAATGTTAGCGCAAAACGAAATTAATGCAATGCGTTTCCTTGAAGATTTCCATTATGAAAAGCATCGCCTGGGGAGAGCTGAAGGATGCTGATCACTGATGAGATGAGTGATCTTTTCAAAGAAGATATCCTAGTCTTTTCGAAAACGTTTTGACATTTAAGTACAATCAACACGTTACGATAGAATAAAGCAGATTCTGAAGGTTATAATTTTAGTTTTAGTACTGTCAAAACTTGATTTTTTTCCAAAGTAATTTAGTTTGTGTTCCTAACACTTGAGGATTATTTTGCAATGAAGGAAATTTAGTTTTGTCAGCGATATAATATTAACTAATCAATCTGCATCTGAGCTGCCCCTTTATTATGTATCTTTAGTTGCCAACTGGGCTGGGTGCCTATCATCAAAAATATAGATAAAACTGAACTTTCAAAATTGTCTTCAGTGGGTATTTACGAACTGTATCGTCACTTCAAGTGTTCATATCCTTAGACAATCGGAATTCGATAGTATACCTATGTTTTTGATGATAGGCACCCAGTCCAGTTTGCAACTAGAGATACATAATGGGACCGCTGGACTTTATATTGTGAACACCTGCATTTTTATTAACTAATTTTGAAACGCACCTCAAAAAGGTTTAACTCTGATTCCAGATTGCAGGAGCAAATAAATGACTGACCCTAATCCGCGCTGATATATGCCGGTCATGTGACTGACTAATCAAATGGCCCACAGGTCATCGACCACGCGTCCTGCTCTTTATTCCGAATGCCCTTCGTTGACCGACCTGAGCAAACAGCACAAGGACTTGGGTAAATATCGTTCACTAATGTTTATCTACTAAGATTACCTTTAAAGGCATTTTAATTTAACCTTTTTACAAACGAGAAAAATAACAATAGAAATCTATTGTTACGCTGGACGAATAAAAAGGTGGTAAAGCTGATGCCGGGCTCGACTGGAGGTACCACCATCTTACTTGGAGACCCCCTCGAAGTAATTCGGGTGAGAGTAAAAGGACAGCTCACAGGCAAAAAACCAGGAGGCCCACCATGCCTGGGACCGATGGATGGCGGTATATCCATCCCTAATAGCCGGGCCTTATATGAAACAGACTGGTGACGAGCAGCAGCGTCACTGGTGCGAGGGTTCCGGAACCGTGCTCACCAACCCGCCTGCCCAGCGTGTGTGAGTATGGGCAATTCTTCCAGGATGACCACTAGGAGTGGCAAAGTCCTGGAAAGGCTTATGTCCAGCAGTGGACGAACTAGACTGATGGATGGATGGATAGCTGGACGAATTCGTTCTTCTGCAAAGTGAAATGAATTGGGGGCACGATCTTGCTTGCCATGTTATCTATTGTTTTATCGTTAG
The DNA here is from genome assembly GCA_934047225.1 of Ypsolopha sequella. Taxonomy (NCBI): domain Eukaryota; kingdom Metazoa; phylum Arthropoda; class Insecta; order Lepidoptera; family Ypsolophidae; genus Ypsolopha; species Ypsolopha sequella. Next base: position 22,336,114 of record OW203987.1, read on the forward strand.
TTAGAACTCAACAGATTAACGAATAATCTGTCAGATTGTCTCGCCGAATACTTGATTAGTTCCGAATCCAAACTTTGGTGCACTGACGTTTATTTGTTATAGGTACCATATAAGTATAATGACACAATAGAAAATCAAGGAAGAGCGCGCTCTTTGTAACGGGTGAAGCAGGCCAAAAGTGAGACAGTTTCGTGTTCGTGCACGTCTTGAAACTCACATATCTGTCTCAGTTTTTACTGCGCGGCAACACTCACTTAGCGCACACATGTTTACAAAACCGGCCTCACTTCAATGTTGGCAGTACTCCGTCTTGAATTATTTGGTCTGAGGTATAATCTGATTAAGGAGATACTTCAGTTATAAACTCATGAATATGTTAGAAAATTTCAGCAATTTCATAGGTAAAGACCTATTAATATGATATATGTATATGATGATAATGATAATGATTTGCGACCTGTTTTAAAGAAATGCATATTTACTACAGCCATAAACAAGACAAACGAGAAAATGGCTATTTTACAATTATTACCAAGATTAGCATTGGCAATATATGGCACACGCCTTAGTGGGGGATATAAACTTGTGTGGTTTACAACCATACCCGTTGCCCACATTGAAAATAGTTGCAAGGCATCAATAGTGCGGGTATTTGAGATACCAATTAGCAAAACTCTAGCAAGTTACCTTTTATAAAAAAACCTTTTATTTAAGAGCGATTTCGCAGCCGGATTGTGAAAAAACCCGCCTTTTTCTAATTAATCGAAACAGAATTCACTCAATACTTATTTAACAAAACCTTATTACCTATGTATTGTGTTATGTTGCCATCGCAGTTTACATTGGGTTCTGTAAACCAGAATCTTAAAAATGTTGAATTTGAGAAATTTTGAAATTCTTATTTATATTCTTATTTATATAGGTATAAGTGGATAGTAGTTTCGTAATAGATTTGCACCAGTGTCCCAATGTCTAATTATGTCCAGTTACATAGAATACTTTATCTAAGACCATCAAAAACAATTTCATGAAAAAGAAGAAACAAAACACTCGTCTTGATATGCCATGGTACCCGTTATGATAGAATAAGTATGTATGCCTGAGACCAACCAGAAGCGAGAAGCGAGTAGGGCGTGGCTTAAGAAATTAAGACAGACCGTCATTGCTTGTGATTGGTTCTCTAGCGGTGTTATAATACATTTGACCAATCACAGCGCAAAATTTCGGTGTTATAATGTAATATTATAACATCGGTCAAACAATGTAGGTACTTACAAAACCGCTTTTGATATTTTAATTATCTTATTGCAGTATGGGAGTAGATAAAGTACATTTTCTACTACAGATCCCTAAGAAGGTGTGTGTTTACCATCCTTCATTTAACAAATACCCGTTATTATGAAATTAAATTGGCAATGGGGACCACCAAAAAGCTTGATGAGTCATTTCGAGTCAGTGAGTCATCATCATGAATGCATGACCCGAGATGACTCCAATATCTAAAATATATATTGACTTTTATAGCCGAATATAATAGCTAAAAGCTATCTAAATGTGACCTCGTGGACTTTTTTCAATTTGTGCGGTCGACTCCGAAATATGATTATTCTTTTGTTGTATTGTTATTTTTTTTTTATCTTTATTTTTTGTAGAGGACTTGGTACACTACGTGACCATGTCGCCCTCGTAGGGACAACAAAATACTTATATTTAACTTAACATCTATTTCTTAATGCTACCTTAACGAGTTTATACAAAGATTTAGCCTCATCAGAACATGCGTTAGCCAAAACGGTATTAAATCCTCCCACCTCATAAAACATTGAGTTGTGGTATATTTGTCGCCTGCAGGCCTCGATCCGCCCACACTCTAACAGCACATGTAACAAGTCCTCGAGGACACCGCACTCACTACAGTTCGGTGATTCAGTCTTCCTCATCAGAAAAGCAAACTTATTTGTAGGAATGTGTCCGGAGCGAGTCCTCATTGCTGTTACTACGTCATAACGTTCCATAATGCATCGATCAAACCAGGGGATTCGGGGCGGACCACTTTGCAACGTTTTATACCAAATACCAATGCGTAAAGATCTTTCATCGAAATGCTCCCTCCAAAAATCATGACACCGGGTCTTTATCCGTTATCTTTGGTAACAACTTTAAAATCAAAATTAAGACAATTACATGTTAAATCAAGTAAAATTATTGTACGTATATATATATATACGTATATATTTCGCTATTGTAATCAAATCATCACTTAGTATTAGTATTAGATTTACTTAGTAAGCAGGAACTATACAGGTCAGTAAAACATTTTTGTATTGACTGTCTGTTACCAGAATAAAATGAAAAAAATCATTGTTCCCCGCCTAAAAGCTTCGGCGTTTTTTCTATTACTATATACGAGTAGGTAGAGCCTTAAGGTTAAACGTCAGTAGATGAGCGCAAAGTGCGTAACTTAACTTTTTATTTCTTATTTAGAAGTTAAAAATTTTAAAACGTTTTGATATGTGGCAGCTGACGCCAATAGTTCAGTATTAGTGAGGTTTATAAAGCAAGAGTTTGAAATTGTATACACAATTAGTCATGATCATCTCAAAACCAACTTAAAATGCTGTTTTAAGTTTATTTGGACCAGATCATGACTAATTGTGCAATAAATTTCAAACTCATGCTTTATGAACCTCACTAATACTGAACTGTTGGTGTTAACTGCCACATACCGACAAATTTTTAATTTTTAACTTCTAAACAAGAAGTACAAAGTTAAGTTATGCATTTTGTGCTAAGCGACTGGCGTTTAACCTTAAAGGCAAAAAAAACAACTTTTATTTCACCGTATGCGCGAAAACATTATTTTTATGTTTTATACCGTAGAAGTGGAGAAACATACGCTACAAAAGTGAAGTTAGCGAAGTTGAAGTGCTCTAATGGAGTTAAAATTTCCCAATTTAATTTTTCTAATTGCGCTTTTATTTAAAATCCAAAATCCAAAGCTAAAAAAAACATAGACACACAAATTCTAAGATTCTAAAAAAAGGCTGTAGGGAACTAGATTTAGGTATGTATTATTTTAGATTATTACTGTTTTTATTGAATTTTCAATGGTGGCGCCATTTTGAGAAGCAGAAGGTCATAAAGGAATGAAAACTCTTTGAATTTTACTGCCTGTGAAGTAGCGCCCTAAAGTTGTACCCTAAGTACTAAACTTTGCGAGCTATTAAAGGTACTAATTAAACATTTTTGACGGGTAATTATTTTACATACATGTTTTTTAGAGTGTTAATAATTGATTTGTTGAAAAAAAGTAAAATTGGTATATTTCGACCACTTCACAAAATTGCGAATATCTCGGAAACTAGAAACCCGAAAGTTGTACCCTTTACTAAACACAGTCACATATCATTAAAAATACGTCTAAGCTTGAAACTAGCTTTTGCCCGCGGCTTCGCCCGCGTTGATTAAGTTTTTGTACAATCGTATTGAATCTGTAAATATTTTTTAAACCATTAATATTTAGTACGTAGTTGACCTGACTCTTTTTGTCTTTGTGTTTTTGGTTCTCATTATCTCTAATCTGATCCCCATGTAAAGTGTCTTTGGCGAGGCCGAAGACCAAGACACGTTTCCGTCTTAATCCTTTGCTACTGTGTCTTTGGCGGTCTTTATTAACTTGTTTAATTATTATGGCGAGGCTGAAGGGCGAGCCGCGTCTCTGAACGACTCTATTTCTTGTTCCCATGGGAACTGATTTATGGAATAAAAAGTTATCTATGTCCTATTCCAGCGGGCCTATTATGTATCTCTAGTTGCCTTCTGGACTGGGTGTCTATCATCAAAAACATAGATATACTATCGAATTCTGATTGTCTAAGGGCATGTTAGCACTTGAAGTGACGACACAGTTCGTACATAGTTCAATACCCACTAAAAGCAATTTTGAAAGTTTAGTTTTTATCTATGTTTTTGACGATAGGCACCCTGTGCAGTTGGCAACTTAAGATACAGAATAGGGGGGCAGGTCTAGAATCACATTTGTGCAAAGTTTCAGCCCAATCGGTTCAGTAGACACGGCGTGAAGGAGTAACAAACATACATCCATCCATCCATACACCCATCCAAACTATCGCATCTATAATATTATTTAGTGAGACTATTGTTATACATTGCTCTTGGCTAAAAGTCGTATTTTGGCCATTATAATTATTTAATTTTGTTACAAATCCGGAGAATCGACCATTATGAAAAACAAAAATTCGTACTAACAACTTTAGTGTGCATATAATATACCAGGCCACGCAATTTGTTTTGCGAAAAAAAGTTTTGATGTATGAGACACTAGCCAGTTTTAATTTATTTTGAAAATACAATTATTTAAAAGTAAAAAAAGGAATGTTTCAACTTCAAAATTTCACTACACATTTTTTACGAGCTAATTGAACTATCGTGTCTAAAGAATATATTACTCTTAGAGATCGTGTCTTATTGAAAAATGGAACATTTTCGCGCGATGATTTATTACGATTTCAAATGTCGCCTAAGGCCGGACGAATTAGAGTTCTATACTCAGAGGGTGCCGAATTGTTTGCCATGCGCTACCATTTTAGTGGCTCGTTATATCTACATACGAGTATAAGGGCATTTTATATAAGTATATTATATTGATTTTATGTTACCATAATATTTTTAGGGTTCCGTACCAGTATTGTCTGGTGGTACGGAACCTTAGTGCGCGAGTAAGACTCGCACTTGGCCACATTATTTACTCTATTGAATCTTAATCGGAATTGAGATCTTATCGCATTTGCTTATACTTATACTATACTTTGTACCTTAAGTTTAAATAAATGATTGAATTTGTGACTTCGGTTCATTATTATTCAACTAAGTTTTTTTCGTAAAAAACCTTTTCAAACAAAAAACTGATCGAAACATAAATAATGTTGAACATTTTGAATAATATCGCAGATATTTCGACAAAAATTTCATGTTTCAGTGAACATTAGAGTATTTTCAGGGCGATAAAACCTAAATTGTGAAGACCTAAATATGTTATCATGGCTCACCAGCCGATGGTTTATACAGAACCACGGTCCGCGGCACGAAACAAATTTAGATAAAGTAGTCGAAAAATAAATTTAGAAATTAAATTCCTTTAAAAAGTTGTTGCACATTCGCCATTTATCACGATAATCATCTTTTATTGTTATTGTTTCCTTAAAACAACAAACAGAATGCGATTTGAGCAATATTCAGTTTGTTGACGCTGAAATTAAAAAACCTGGAATTATTGCAGTAAAGATCAAACGAACCGAAGGCTTTATAGGTACTATCCGTATTATCCGAATTGCTAAGAGTGACAACCAAAATATCATTTGTGGACACATACTATCAAAATATTGACATATATTGTACACAAAAAACACCTCACTTTTCAGGTACTGTTTACAGCTACTTGCTAGGAATATAAACCAGGAGCCGTATTTTTGAATCGTTCGTTTTCAATTTACGTGCGAAAGTATATACCCATCTCACGTAGCACATCAGAACTTGTCATTTGCAAGATGAGACAGGTATATTTTTCACACGCGAATTGATTCAAAAATACGGCTCCTGTTCGGAAAACTCATTGACTTAGCGACAGGAATTGAACCCCTTTTTTCTTATTGAGAGTCGGGTTTTCTACTGACTGATCTATCAGCATAAGTTTATACTTGTGATCTGTACCGATGAGTGTGATGAAAGAATGCCTGACTGAAACACTGTGAAAGCGAAGAATCACTGATGATGTCCCTAGATAAGTACCATAAAAGTTAATGTGAAATATGATACTTTAATATATAAGGTATTTCAATTTAAATCGAAAGTAATTTAGGAGGTGATTCAGTATCGTTAAAACATCACATTCCACTGCAAAGCCCTTTTTTTTGCGCGGACTTTTTTTTTACTTCTCAGTACAAAGTGGTCCGATCAGCTGACTCATATTGTATGGACAAGTGAAGAAAAAGTTCGGCCAAAAAAAAGTACTTTGCAGTGGAATGTGATGTTTTAACGATACTGAATCACATCCTAAATTACTTTCCATTTATATTGAAAGACCTTATATTATATACAAACATATATAATATGAAACTACATTTAAAGACAAATTAGTCAATTAATAACGTTTATTTAGATAGGTAAGTACCAGTAACTTAATTATGTGAACATTGCATTTATTTTTCTTTCATTGTTATTGAATGTTTTGCTTAATATGTATTTTTTGGTTTGTTATGCTTAAATTGTGCAGTTCTTTGGAAGAATGTTTCTGTAATGCTGTACAAACTTTTTTGGAAATACTCATGCGAAATTGTACTAATTGTAATAGTAGTTCATGCTACAAGGGCGCAAAGGAATAAATTACGAGGACGATTTAAAACACGAGCGTAGCGAGTGTTTTAAACGTAACCGAGTAATTTATTGCTTTTAAGCCCGTGTATCATACTACATTTTTCAATGCATAGTGTGAGGAAATGAAAACAAATATAATCTTGTGAACTTTAAATTATAATTGGCTCAAAAGGACTGTATCCATAGCCGTTAAACGGTGTAAAAAAAGTATAACGTCTATGGTACACAGGAAAGGCTGCAGGTTAGCCAACCATTGTAAATAAATAAAAAAATATATATATTAAAGCCCTAGGGCAAAATAATCGACTTTCTGTTCGGTTTTGATGCATAAAAAGTGGGCCTTTACGAGCACATGCATTGAAAAATATGTAGGTACCTACTAATTTATATCGATATTAGTACAAAGGAAGCAGGCTGGCATGATGTCTATATTGTCATAGAGCACAGGTAATTATACAATATGGAGGAGAAACTCAATAGCAAGTGTTTCTATGAAATATTGTCGTTGGAACAATACAAAGCGGTGTTATTAAAACACAGATATCGGACATAAAATATAAAATTACATAATTGTTAGGGTCATTAGTGATGTAATGACTGACTGGGGACCAGTCATTAATTTATACTACAAATAAGTTATTTACTACAGTGCCAGGTGTAACGAATAATTATATTATATTAGTTGCATAATTTTAATGATCTACGTAGTAAATAGTCATAATAAAGCCAATTCTGAAGGCTTTAATTTTAGTTTTAGTGCTGTCAAAGCTTAAAATTTTCCAAAGAAATTTAGCTTCTAACCCTACCTCCTAAGGAATATTTTGTATCGAAGAACTTTAGTTTTGACAGCACTAAAACTAAAATTAAAGCCTTCAGAATCGGCTTTAATATATTATATGATATGGTAAAAATTAAAAAAAAACTTCAATTTCGACTATCTTGTATAAATGCAGCGTTTTCCAAATTACTGATTATTTTAAATTTTATTACATATGACTTTAACACTCACTTATTGTTTAACTATATGCCAACTGTTTCGCCAATACAATTCCGGCATTTTTTTGGCGAGTGTCGTTCTTAGTATATCACCTCACGCAAGTTTTAATAATATTTTATGTACCTACTGATTAAAGCCGATTCTAAAGGCTTTAATTTTAGTTTTAGTCGTGTCAAAACATAAATTATTCCAAAGTAATTTAGCTTCTAAGTCTAACACTTTAAGGATTTTTTTGCGATGAAGAAAATTTAGTTTTGACAGCTCTAAAACTAAAATTAAAGCCTTCAGAATCGGCTATATTATTTCTGTTAATTTTAGTCATGTACCAATATTTTAAACTCTATAAAAAAAAGCAGGGAAACAAGAACAAATACGGCTCGCTTTTTTTAATTTTCGATTATCCATAGCAGTGTGTATAGTCTAATAAAATATAAACCTCATAAATCTTCTTTACACACTGCCGGTGTAAAGCAAACAATTTCGTTTAATCATAAATACTTCAACATTTCTATTTACGTGAACGATAAACGTTTGTCAACACGCCGCCGTGAGAAAGCCGCAGCGCAGTTAAAAAAATACAATCTTTCGTCATTGAGGTTTACAACGTTTTAATCGATTTGCTTGATTAAATAGATCGATGTATTTATTCTATCACATTAATTACATTGGTACGAACATTATAGTCATCAGTAGTAAGTACCCGTCAGACTGAGTTTTATCTAGCTTCATGATAATTTCCATAACCTCTAAATTGCACTTTTCATGCCTTGAAAAGTACTGGTTTATGATTGCTACAAGCCAACGAACTAAATTCAGTTCGTTGCTACAAGCGGACTAAAACTGTGACATACGGACGGACGGACGGACAACGGAGTCTCACCATAATGGTTCCTTTTGTACCTTTTAGGTACGGAACACTAAAAATACCCGTTTACTAGATGAAGCCAAGATAGACAAGTTGATAGGAATTCCGGGTGCGACAAAATGCGATAGATTCGCGGATTTACAAATTCTATCGATAAGATTTTAGGAGTCCATTTGTGGTGTGTCGTATCTAAATCGACATTTTATCTCGATCATTTACGTTTATGTTATCCGCCCACTTATTTTTTTCCGAGCTTTTTCCCACAGCTCGTAATAGTAATCTTTGTTTGGCAGATCGTGGTTTCGGGATTAATTCTGTTTTAGACACCCACACAGCTTTACTCTACATACATACAAGGCTTAGATTATACAACATATGGGTGGTTGTTGACTTGTTGCTCACCTTCTGTATTACAAGTAATGTCACCAGCTGTACCTCGTACGATTCTGTATAATAATTAGATAAAATTGTTCACAGAATTTCTGTTTAGTGTACTAGTTTTCAATGTAATACGCCTAATATACTAACCTAATTCAGTTCGTTATACAATATGTATAACAACGTGCATAAATTACTGTATCATCATGATACAGCGGCCTCAAACACTATAGTTAATGTTTTTTCAATGCATGTGCTCGTAAAGGCCCACTTTTTATGCATCAAAACCCAACAGAAAGTCGATTATTTTGCCCTAGGGCTTTATTATTATTGTTTTTTTAATTTGTTTGCAATGGTTGGCTAACCTGCAGCCTTTCCTGGGTACCATAGATGTTATACTTTTTTTTCCACTGTTTAACGGCTCTGGATACAATCCTTTTGAGCCAATGATAATTGAAAGTTCACAAGATTATATTTGTTTTCATTTCCTCACACTATGCATTGAAAAACGTAGTATGATACACGGGTGTAAAAGCAATAAATTACTCGGTTACGTTTAAAACACTCGCTACGCTCGTAATTTATTCCTTTTCGCCCTAGTAGCATAAACTACTATGTTGTAATTATTACGAGTTTATGACACATTTCCGCTCTAATGGTACTTTATTGATACAAGGCCCCAGTTCGAATTAGGACGAGTCAAACCGCAGCGCACAATGGAGAGATGCCAGCTGACGGAAAACATACAGCGTTTGCTTTTTTGTTTAAAATATATTAATTTTGCAACAACATTTAAACATCAGTTAAATGCAAATGAGCTTGTCATTGCACATTTGAAACCATCTAATGTTGTGAAAATAGTAACAAGTATCGAATAGTAGATTGTATCACAAGGGAGCAAAATAATATTTTTACGTCTAGGGCGTTATTTTGAATCCAGAGCAGAGCGAAGGATTCTAAAGTAGAATCCTGAGCGCAGCGAGGGATACAAAATACGTCGCCCGAGGAAAAATAATTTTGCGGCCGTGTGAGACACTCTACTTTTCATCCCATCTATGAGGAAAAGAAATAAAAGGCGCACTCAGATACAAATCTAGAACCTATTTATTAACACAATGATATTCGGAAAAGAATTATTTCTTTGAAATAGGCTAATTTTTGGAAAAAGACCAAGAAAACAGATTCCGAAAAAGTCCATATGAGGAAATTATCACAAGCTTTCAAATATTTTTCTCGGGATTTACATGGTAATAGGTTTCTATCACATTAAATGCGTCTCTTCTTATATTTTCGGGTGTTAATGTAACACTTTCACTATCTGACGAACCCATTTTTGTTTCATTAAAAATTAAAATTAAAATTATGCTATCAATGGTATTCGTACCGAACACGTAGTTCGCGCGTTTATCATTTCATTTTTTTTAATACAGCCGTCCGCTCTGCCCAGATAACCGGCCAGTAACTTTTTTATACAATATTTTCGTTCGAATACTTCGGTCACGAAACACTATCCCTGCGGTCCGTAATAGAATTACATAGATAAAAGCTATGAATGAATTAAAGTGTGAGCGATGACTGGTCCGTAATTTGTGAGCTAGCAAACGATGTGAAAGATAGCTTATGATTCGGACCGCATTAAAAAAGATACATCTTAACCATAACCTCTTATCACAGAATACAATACGATTATTTGATTTTATTTCGTCAAAGTGCCGTGATTCGTGATGGAACAAGAAGAGTTTGTAGCACTGTTCTTTAACGTAGACTCAGATAGCGACGAAAAAATATATATACATATAAATTCTTCCTTTTCGACGAAAAGTTCCACACGACTTTTCATTTGTTTCTCTCATGCCCGAATAAAACAAATACCATGGTTTGTCTGATCTGAACTGCTGAAATAATGGAGCGAAAACAATTTTTGATATTACATTCCGTTCAACGCTTACATCGCCTCACCTCCGTCGCATGAGCCATGAAAGTCATACGAATGAATGAACGCATTTGCTTCACTCATGGATTATTAGCCATTCACCTCATTCATTCGTAATCGATTTTAGCGAAATAATTCTATTTCGGAACGCGGGGTATAAGGAACAACATTCATGTTCCAAATTCAAAACTCATTATTGCCCTATGAAAGTCTCTTACAGAAAAGACCTACTTTGTTCGCACTTATTGAAGAACCAATCATCGTTTTTCGAATAGATGGGATGAAAAATATATCAAGGGCGTATTTCTTTTTGACATCCCAGACCTTTATGTCTCATATTTAGGAGAGTAATTAAATTTATTTAAAAAGGTTAAGTAGTCTACAAAATGTAAAATAAAACTCAACTATACGCCATACGTACCTCTAAATGAAAGTATCCCTGCTGAATGAAAAAGAAATTAAAGTGGTTGAAATCAATAGTAAAAATGTGACGTTTACGTAAATTAGTAAAGACGTAAAGATTGCGAAGTTTTCTCAAGTAAACTGTAAGAAAAATATCGTAGCTTTTCTCGGTCCCGCATTTATTACGGTCGAAATAAATATTTGTATTGGGCTATTTTAGCTTTTCATTTAAGGCGTATGACCACGCTAAATAAGCAACTCGATGTTTGTCGGTACAAATATCAACGGAAACGACATTGAAATAATGTTCATTTCAGCGTGCCTTGAAAAGTGGCTGTTACGACAACTACTGCGTCTCCGGCTAGCGCAAAATAGGAGAAAATAATACTTTTCACATGGACGTCATAAACGAAAAAAAAATTCTGAAATTAAATTTTTAGATCTAAAAATTTCCTATAATTTGGTGTAATAATGATTAAAATCGCTTTAGGCGTTTGGAAGGAGTAAGAGAATTCTTGTGTTAATCATGTGAAACTTTCGATTTTTTTTGTCAAAACTTACAATAGAAAAACAGTTTATGAAACTTAAAATTGATTTTTGACTCTATAATGCCTATCATATATTTTTATGAAGGTTTTTGGACCATCCGTGTGGGAGGAGTAGGCCTTCAAAGACAGGTCCAAATTGCAGTTGGCGTTTCTATTCGCCTTAATTTGACACTTTTAAACACAAGAAAAATCACAATTTTTCTTGTGTTTAAAAGTATCAAATTAAATTAATTTATTAAAGTTAAGATAAGCTTCAAAACAAACAATATACTTTGCTATGTTTATCACATTACTAGTAAAGTAGTTAAATTGTATGCAGTAAGGTCGGACAACGCCACTCTATTTCAGCACATTTTCTAAAAGATAACTCGAAACAATATTCGAAACGTCACCCGAAACAGCTCGTAAACAGCGGTCTGTGTATCGAATACATTAGTACGAGAAGGAATGATACAACCGACTTCAACACAGGCGCAGCGCCCGTTCGCCCACGCCAAAGTCACATATTTTGTACAATGTTCTATTTTTTTTATAAAAACGTAAGTGTTATGTAGTTTACGTTTTTTTTTTTAGTTTGAAATATTGAATTTTAGATTAGTAGATTAGTTTTATTTGAAAGGTTATTTATTAGATATATAATTAATCAGATATTAAAGCCAATTCTGATTAATTTTAGTTCTGTCAAAACTAAATTTTCTTTATTGCAAAATATTCCTTAAGTATAAGGTGCAGAAGCTAAATTACTTTGGTAAAATTTAAGTTTTGTCAGCACCAAAACTAAAATTAAAGCCTTCAAAATCGGCTTAATTCTCAAATAAAACAATAATTTAAAATAAAGCATATCATATACAAAGAATTATTATTTTAGTCATAAATATGTCTAAAGATTTTGGTCGTATCCTACCAATTCAAGAATTCTTGTTAGTTATTTAGAGTCAATATGAAAGAAACCTATCGTACAAGATTTTGACCTACTTCAGCATAAGACAATTCCTATTATGAAAGAGATCGCCATGCATGCCAAGCAAGAAAACTCTTACAGCGCATTCTTCGGTGGCGGTGGGAAAATGCAATTTCACAGATGATTGGACAGATAAATTTACGTAAGAAACGTCTATTACTTGTAAAAATCATAAAATATTATCATGTAAAACCTTAAACTAAAACAAACAAATAAACTTTCTCGTAATTTAAAACTTTATTGAGACAGCGCTTAGAGCATGTACCAAAGACAAGTGAAAGCTTTCCCAAGCCTTTATTAACTATATTATGTATTTAAACGAGTATTATAGCCTATATTAATTTTCTAACATTTGAATAGAAACTGTAGTAAAATAAAAAGCGCACATTTCATTCAATAATGAAATGACCAATCAGAAATTATAAAACGACGCGATGTTCAGCCAAATTCAAATTAATCAGACATCGGTTAACCAGTCTCTAATTTATTTTAATGAACGTTCCAATAAAAATTAAACATATTGGATAGCGAATAGTAAAATTAAACATTTTATGACAGCAATAACCTATATTTCGGCCTTGGCAGCTTGCAAAATAGATTCACACACACACACATTAGAGCCATCCTGTTGTCATTAAACTGTTTGGTAGCTCTCGTATACTACATCTTGTAGGTCGAAAATATGTGGAATGGAATTTAAAACTTATGCAAACATTTATCTCATCAGAACGGAACCCTAATACTCGTAGTATTTTGTGCAACTGTAACATAATTTTGAAGCATTGAGACGCGAGTGCTTTGAGTGTCCCAATGTCTAATTATGTTCAGTTGCATACAATACTTTATCTACGACCATCAAAAATATCGTCTTTATTTATAATATTTTTAACTAACAATTTAATGAAAAATAAAAAGAAGACATTCGTTCATGAACCTCGGAAGCGTCGTTGCGGTAAAACTGCCATGAAGGCCAATCAGAATAAAGAAATTAGGTTGGGAATTATTTCTCCTCTCTGTTGTTGATTGGTTCTCTGGCGATTTTATAATAAATTGGGCCAATCGCAGCGCAGAATCGCGGTGTTACTTTTGATGTTGCAATTGCCTTATTGCAGTATGAGAGTAGATAAATTATATTGATTTATATAAATACGGCTTACCTCAATACGTGTTATGATCGGGAAAGCCAACCAGTTTCAGCAGATTTAGACTGCCTTCATCTGGGCGAGTAATAACCACCAATACCATCTGCATCGATGTCATCCCGAGCCCTGCGAGCCGCAGCCCGCAGTGTGAGGCGTAACGTCGTCGCGTAAACGTCTTTACTCGCCCAGATGAAGGCAGTCTAAATCTGCTGAAACTGGTCGGCTTTCCCGATCATAACACGTATTGAGGTGAGCCGTTTTTATATAAATCATGAATTATCCTCAAGTCTCATTTAATTCTATAATAAATTATATTGTTATATAAACTGTGAAATTTTCTGCTGCCAGTATAACAGCCAATCTAGGGAAAAATTGGAACAACCAAAGCGTAATTTTTAGTGCTAGGGAAATCTTTCAGTTGCCCTCCCACCCATTCAAAGCTATTTACTAGGATTGTATCAGGATCGTCTTCAAGGGAGAAATATTGTAGCATGCCACATCTCTAAGAGACAGGACAGGCCGTCTATTGAGCAGCAAAACCGCCCGTAATGGGCGAACGTGTGCTGTGGCAAGTTGAAATGGAGCAATATCAACACGTGTCAATTTTATAAATGAGGTCCGTCGCCTCGTCCTCTTTGATGGTCCGCCTTCGTGGGAGCGGGCTGTTGACAGCCTCAGCCCAGACCGGACACTCGGACACTGATTGATATTGATAGTGGACAGGGGAAAAGCGGTAGCCATTTTGGAACTATATCTCGCGCAGTCGAAGGCTAGGATGATGGATTAGGCGGCGGCGACGAATGAAATTTTTCATGCGAAGGGGAGGAGAAACAAGACAGCCAGCACATTCCATAACAATATAGAAACTCTGAACTTTTTAGAACAGATCCAACATAACAATAGTCATTGCAATGTACTGTCACCCACAGTTCAAGCTTCAAGCTCCCTATTTGTAAACGATTTTAACTGCTATGACGCCGGAATAAGAACTACTTATAATAAAGCAACAACGACGCGAGTCTTAAAAGTTCAAACTTGAATTTAGAAGTTTTATCTGCTTCAGAATCGATTTTGCAGCTGAATTTGTCCTCACGCAATGTGAATGTGACTGGCCAGCATTACTGTTTTGGCTTTCTTGTTGGAATAATGTAACTGGCCAGTGTGATTTGGTTAGAAACGATTTTCTTTTTCCGATGCGATCAAGCATTACGGAACCCGATGATATGATAAATTACCGCGCTTTTAGGGTCAGTCGTAGTCGGCTGATTTACGTTGGTTGAATAGATCAAAATAGATCTCTAAGGAAGATTGAAGCGATGCGTGACCGTCTGTTTTTGGGGTTGTAAATGGATATTATACGAGTATGTAAAAGGAAACTATTCGCTTTCTGAAAAACAAATGAAAGTTTTTATTTTGTCTTGGTAATGGCTGCTATTTTAGGCGCCTCGAGTTAGATTCTGACACGGTACAGTAAAAAAAACACGGTTAATTTTAATGGTATTTGATAGGAGAAATTTTGCTAGGATATAGATAGAGTGTTTTCGAAAAGCAACCAATGTCTCTTTTCTGACATTTTAAAGGAAGTAAATATAATCATCAATCAGCTCATATCTATCTGCCCACTGTTGGGCATAGGTAAATAAAATCTTATTAAATCAGTTACATGGAAGAATCCCTATTTATGTTTTTTGTTAAACTTGGATATATGAAAATACTTAATGTTGTAAATAAAACTTATAATATATTTGATATGAAACTTATAAAATATTGTCTTATAAAACTTATAAACTTGTAAAATATTAA
The DNA here is from genome assembly GCA_934047225.1 of Ypsolopha sequella. Lineage (NCBI taxonomy): Eukaryota > Metazoa > Arthropoda > Insecta > Lepidoptera > Ypsolophidae > Ypsolopha > Ypsolopha sequella. The sequence goes on from OW203987.1 coordinate 22,351,536, forward strand.
AATATTCGATAGAAATGTTACTGACGTTGCAACGGTGGTCTTTCTGGAAACACTCTGTTTTTGTAGGTACATTTTGAATGGACTTTGGTTGTTTTTGCTGATTGTAATATTACCAGATTATTGTATGCACAAAGAGAATCCATAGAGCGAAAAAAAAAACAAATTCGAAAAAATTGGACAATGGTTGTTTTTCCAAAACACTCTTAAAATCAGTCATTTGTGTAAAAGATATTAAAACGTTACTAACAAATTCAAAAGTTACTAATTGATTCCTCAACGTACTAATAACCAAAACACCAAAACTTGAACTCAAAACTGCACAACAAAATCTCCATATTTCCTTGAATTAGGAACCGCCGCCGCAGACTAGTTTTGTCTGTTTGTTTCTGTTGTCGCATCTACGACATCTGTCGCACGCTTGTCGCAGACAGGACGCCTCGTTAGCATTGTCGCTGAGGCCTGACGAGGAACTGAATCCAATAACTGCAGCTGGAAACTACTGCCTGACTCATTTGTGTTACCAGGAGCTTGATGTTCTAACGGGGGCCTTGTGCAATGCGTTTCAATTTGAATAAGTTTTTTGTAATCTCTAGGTGGGCCTTGAATAAAAAGTATTATTTAAATACCGTCACGGCATGAAAATGTAAGTATAGTCATATATATATACAGTCCATAATCGATACACCCGCGTTTCACCGACGATTACTATCAGACCTTCAATAAGAAGTATCTTAATCAAAACATTTCAGTTTCAAAGCAGGCTATTTTAACAGACTTAAAAAAAAGGAGGATCTCAATTCGATTTTTTTTTTGGCGTTGTTCCCTACGATGCGATTCAGTCGCTCGTTCGTGGCGGTACAGTTTAGACGGCGTTTTCGTTGTCAGTTAAACTGAACCAATAAATAAAAATCTACCCACCAATTTCGTATCAATATGGTGAAGTGCACAAAGTGTAATCGTGTTGTTAACAAAAACAACCCAGGAATACAGTGTGGGAAATGTAGCAAATGGTTACACGGAAATGGCAAGTGTGATCTGATTACAACGGAGCAAATAAGCGCGATCGGATCTGCTGATTCGGTGGATTGGAAGTGCCGCGCTTGTTCTGGAAACATCAAGCCAAAACGACTATCCTGTATACTGCCGGAGCCGGAAGATGATGATAACACCGACGATGAGTCACTATCAAACGCGGTCCAAGAGCAGGTTACTGCCAAAATTATAAAGGACGTGCGCAAAGAGATCCGTGAGATTATAAGACAAGAGCTTCAAACTAGTCTCCACTACTACTCAACTAAGATAGATGACTACGAAGTTAAAATGTCGAACTATGAAGAAAATATAAAAGTCCTTGAAAATCAATGCCAGGACCTCAGGAACACATGCAAAAATCTCAATTTGAAAATTGACTTAATCGAACAGAAAGTAAACTCTTTTGAACAAGGACAAATATCGAACCAGCTCGAAATTTGTGGTGTAAAGGAGGAGGATGGCGAGAACATTACGTCCACAGTGGCAAAAATTTGTTCAAAACTAGAACAAGGCTCAGATGACGTCATTAAAGCCTTCAGAAAGAAGAAATCCCGTCCAGGCGACAAAAACAACGATAAGAATGCGCCAATCGTTGCCGTGATGCGTGAAGGATGCTCTGAACAGTGGATTGAGGCTGCCCGCAAGACTTCGCTTACTACCAAGGACATAGGACGTCATGGTGAATCCCGTGTGTATCTACGAGAGTGCCTTACTCCGAGTGTGGCCTATTTGTTATGGCGAGCCAAACAAGACTTGAAATTAACAGGGCTATGTAAGTTTGTCTGGTTTAAAAACGGCTCCATTCTTGCTCGCAGGAGCGAAAGAGAAAAAATTAATAACATTAAATCCACGAAGGATATTGAAAGGCTATCCAAGGAGTTTTCTAAGTGAATCTTCCGATTTTTTATTTTTGTTGTTTATTCGTACCACTAACTATATAATTCAAGATGGATGACTTTGTATCAGAAATTCATGAAACCAATCACAAAACATGGAATGACTTTGCGGATGACTTACTACCACAACGAAACTCGCTTATAATGTTACACGTCAACATAAGGTCTATGATCAAAAACTTTTCTCAGTTAGAAATGATAGTAACGAACAGTACGCGCCTAGTTCATGTCATTGTAATCACAGAGGCTAACATCACCGATATCTGCAAAAAGTTATTTGAATTAGAAGACTATGAAATGCACACAGAGCTACGAAACAATCGAGCAGGAGGCGGCATTATTGTGTACGTCCATAAAAGTGTTAACTTTTCTAGACTCCAAGCTCGTACATTAAATTACGAATGTGTATTAGGACAGTTAGAATCTAATTACGGTTATAAGACAACTTTATGCGCTGTGTACCGTCCTCCAGAGCGAAGTAAAAACCTGTTTATTAAAGAACTCTCTCGTATGTTATCCTTGCACACCCCAAAAGAAAACTATGTACTCCTAGGGGATATGAATTTAGATCTCAAAACTCCTTCAGAATCTAATGTAACGCAATATCTTAATTCCTTGTCCGAACATAGCTTAGACTGTGGCATAAGCCAATATACACGGGTAGAAAAAAGACGCGATATGATAACTAGATCCTGTATAGATCATATTTTTATTCGTAACTCTGGGTCACACGCGATTGAGCAAACCGTGCACACCGTCGTGGTAAACAATGCATTGGCCGACCACTACATAACCGGTCTCGCATTGCTGGACGACTCGAGTAAACAACAACATAATATGTATAAAACTATAACTAAGATAGACAACGATAAAGTTGAACCTGAACTTCGTAAATTAGATTGGTCGGAGGCATTAAGCCTCGACGACCCAAATGATATTATTAACTTTATCTTAGAAAAATTTTCTGATGTTTACGATAGATGTAAAGTAACTACAAAAATTAACCTTAGTAAGAGAAAATCTTGTAAATGGGTAAGTAAAACAATAATTCGTATGTGTAAGAAGAGAGATGAGCTTTATGAGATCTGGAAAAAGGACGAAAGTAAATTAGAAAATAGAGTATTGTATAATTCATACAGAAATAAAACCAATAAACATATAAATAATGTAAAAAATAACTATACTAAAAAAGAAATATGTAAAAATTTTAAAAATCCTAAAAAAATGTGGGAAATTGTGAATCGTCTTTGCGGTAAAATAATGAAGTCTATTGATGAGGTAATAACTAAACATTTCAAGAATAATATTGATAAAACCACTAATTTATTTGCCACGGAATTCAAAAACAATGTAAAAAAACTACGTTCTTCATGTAATGTACCCCTTCTTGATTCACAATCCTATGTAAAAAGGCCGGACCTATCTATGCGATTAAAAAAAGCTAATGATGATGTTATATACCATGTAATAAAACATATAAATGATAAGAAAAGTCCTGGCCATGATGGTATAAGAGCCAAGGACATAAAAAGTATAAATACTGAAATTACACCTGTTATTACACATCTTATAAATGCGTGTATCTTAAATAAAATTTATCCAGATAAAATAAAAGTAGGAATGATTCGACCTATTCATAAAAAGGGTAGCTTTACTGATATTAACAACTATAGACCGATAACGATCTTATCATGCATTGATAAAATTATTGAAAAGTACCTGGGTTTTGAAATACAAAATTACCTTATTAAGAATAATATAATTAACGGTAACCAGTACGGCTTTCAGAAAAATAAAAATACCACCCAGCTACTAGCAAAATTTTCTAATGAAGTTAACAGGCACATGGACTCTAAAATGCATGTGCTTGCAGTTTTCATAGATTTTAGCAAGGCCTTTGATACTTTAAATTATGAAACACTCTATACAAAGTTGCAGCAAAATGGTATACAGGGTCCATTCCTAGAATGGTTTAAAGATTATCATAAAAACAGGTACACAGCTGTCAGTATAGCTGGCAAACTCAGTGACACTTTATTAACCGAAGAAGGCACCGCTCAAGGTTCAATTTTGGGCCCGACAGAATACCTACTTTATGTAAACGATATGTGCAACATATTCCGGGATGGGTCTGTGTACCAGTTTGCTGACGACACATGTATTTTGACAGCGCACAAAGATATCAACGTCGCGCAAAATACTCTGCAATACAACTATGATCAGCTATGTAAATGGGCACACGATGTTGGACTGGTTATAAATGCACAAAAAACCAAATTGTTGTACATTCATTCGCCATACTTAAAATCAACCTTTATACCACGCATCGTCGCCCACGATCACCTATGTATGCATATGAATAACAATAAATCTGATTGTAAATGTGAGTCACTTGAATCAGTCGACAAACATACATACTTAGGACTAATCATTGACAAAAATTTTACATGGGGACCGCACATAGAACGTATAAGTAAAAAACTACGAGCTATTCTAGCTAAATTAGTAATATTGAAATATAAATTACCCTTTTCTACAGTGAGATTACTGTATATGTCTATGGCGGATTCTATTATTAGTTACGGACTAAGTAGTTACGGCCGTACTTATAAAACCTATATTGAAAAAATTTATAAACTTCAACGACGTATCTTAAAAAAACATTGTACCTATCAACATAAGAAACCGTTTCAGAGAAGATGAGAAAGGATTATTTAAATATTGCAGAGTAATTGATGTATTCAATAAGATTAAACTAGCTGTTGTGTGTGAAGAATATAATAATGTCAACTGTCTTCAAAAGAGAACGCGGCCGCAACATTTTCGTAACCTTTCTTATCTACCTCCTTATGTTCTGCCCAAATGCAACAATATTTATGGAAAGCGCACTTGGAACTACATGCTACCTGAAATGTTAAATAGTATACCAGGTAAAGTGTTGCAAGACATAGATGTCAAACCTTACAAAGTAAGAAAAATCATGAAGAGATATCTATTGTCTTGAACTAACTAATTATGTCAGTTTAATGTCTTTTTTTTATTATTTACTTGTATTTTTTTTTTTTTGGTTATGTACTGTACCACTAAGAAGTGGCTCAGAAATCACATTTAAACCCACTAAGGGTTTACGTGATTTTCTTTTTATAAGACAATAATATGTACAAAACATGATAATTAGATAAATAAATTAAAAAAAAAAAAAATATAGCAACATAAAAACTTATATGTGAGCGCCGACTTCTAGATAACATAATGGTTCAGGAAGAAAGAAGTCATTACAGTCATTAGTCATATCATTACATTATACAATTATTTTTAACTCTTTAGCGAATGACTGCTGTCACATTTGAAGTTGGTTACTATTTTTTTTTGTTAATTGTTTATTTTTTAAACATTGAAGTCTTTTAAATATATAATATACTTAATATACTTATTCATCAATCATATTTATTACATAATCCTACTAAAAAAATTATCTGTATACTAGCAAAGTTTATCCTATGAAATAACAATAAAATATTTTTTTTTTTCAAACGGCGCGGCGTCTGAAAGTCTGAATAACTAACCATGTCAGAATCTAACTTGACACTGGCCAAAAATAGCAGCCGTCGGCAAAGACACAAAAAATATATATTTATGATGGCAACAAGTGGAAACAGAAAAAAAAAAACTTTTGCCTTTGGCGTTTATATTTTTATTTATTGCGAATATGGTGCTGGCGGTTTCGACATAGGTCGTTTGATTGCGGCAGTTGGCGCGAAAGTTTAACTGTCCAAACTACGCAAAAAATAAGTCGGGCTCACTGAATGCGGTATGATATGCTGCCAATTATAGGAACTTGTTCCATCGCAAAAACGTAGAGATACTTATCGCAATTCAACGCAATACCGACGTGACTCGTGCTCATTTCTATTTATTTTAAATTGTCGTAATTGTCACTAGATCGGGAGCTTCGAAGGAAAATATTACGATATCTCAGAGTGAAAAAAAAACGGTACAGCTTGACGCGTTGATGTTGCCGGTGTGACATTATTGAACTGTATAATTGTTTTTATTTTTACTAATTAGCTAATATTTTTGCCTGGCCCCTAGTATATCTTCTAATTATCGTTTTAATGTCTAAATTATCACGGAAGTAATTAACTTCATAATTATTTATTAGAATTTTCTTTGCTTGTTCTTCTGCTATTTCGTTTAAAAAGCCTATGAACAGTTTATATCCTCAAATGGAAAAAAAGATTAATTTATCACGGAAGTAGTAAATTCTTAATTATTTAATTATTAAATGATTAATTCTTAATTATTAAATGATTATAAAATTCTTAATTATTTATTAAATAAAAGACTCGTCTCTTGTACAGCTATTTCGTTTAAAAAGCCTATTGAGCAGTTTCTCAAATAGTGAAGAAGATTTGTAAGAATTTTACCAAATACGTTTAGCTACAAAGAAAATGTCTTGAATATAGTGCAAACACAAAGGGTCAAACAATGTCCTGAAAATGGTTGCATGGGATAAACAGATGCAGTCTTCAGCCGAATTAATTTTCTACTCTCTGGATTCTCACTTCGTAAGATTACCGCGTACTCAATACAATCTTGTATCCATAGTGTAATTTATTTCTTTCTTTCTAATACCACCACGGACATAGACGGCCCCACACTTTTCCACGCACAAAGGTCCAAAAAAGAGACTAGTTGCGGAAACCGAGCCCACCAAGAAGAAGAAAAAGCACCACGGACAAACCCTGGTGGTTTTGTGATGCCTTTCTTACAAACTCCTAAATATTGTTATGTAATAATAAATGAATAAATAAATAAAAATAAATATTGACTTTGAAAAAAAACAAAAGGAAAAGACAAAGGCAAGTTGCAATCTAAGTATCTTCCCCGCATCGCAGACACGGCTATTGTTCAGATTGAACACGCGATTGAAACTGGGTCAATTTGATCAACTTCGCTCTACCTGTCTCGATTCAGGAGGAAATTCTCTATCTTAGCGAAATCGGAAAGGAAATCACCATTACCTGGAACAAGAAAAAAAACAGTTATTTTTTGCCGTCCTTCTGAAATCATGCGTCGGTCAACAAAATCGTGAAAATACGTTGCGTCACTTTCCTTCGAACTTTAAAATAGATTTCAGTGAGTTGGAATTATCTTTTCGCTTTATTTTTAACTGTGAATGAATGAGTTAAATATATACACTTTCATCTTCTGCTCAAATATTCGTATTCCGAAAGCGCGTGAAAATTGTGGAATGCAACTACATATGTTGCAGTTTCACTCAAGTTGAAAAAGACTATTTCACTGAAGACCGTTTACGTTCTTACAGGGAACTATACAAAGAAAGAAGGCTGCTGAAAGGTAACAAGAAAACTTAACAAAACACATTATAGGGGGTGTTTATAAATAAGTGTAAAGTGGGGTAAAGTTAAACAAAGCCGACTGCAGTATAACTCCTCGTTAGCGTTCGTAGAGCGGGGCGCATCCACGCATTGCAGACCAAGTGCAATATACACCTACCTATACATTCTGGTGTTGATTTATTTGTGTAGGAGATGAAAGCTTGTTTATTACAACTACTCATCAATATGAACTTTATAAATTCTGGGCTTTATTTTACCTGCGGTTTTCGCTTCCTACAAAGCTGTTCTGTCCCGGTGCTATCAAGTTGCCCCCGTTAGCCAAAATCGGACTAAAATTTTACACAATACATACAACGACATTATGTCGTTGAATACATAACATAATAGACGAATTGTATTTGTAATTTGTTGACATTAATATGAATGGATTTATGTTTTATTTTTGCTTTATACTTATTTTTGATTTTAATAAAAAATTTTTTATGTAATTTTCTTTGTCATTATTTTTAATTTGACTTTGTACACAGTATTTTAGTTTCTAAGGATTGATTTATATAAAAACGGCTCACCTCAATACGTGTTATGTTCAGGAAAGCCGACCAGTTTCAGCAGATTTAGACTACCTTCATCTGGGCGAATAAAGACGTTTACGCGACGACGCGACGTTACGCCTCAAACTGGTCGGCTTTCCCGATCATAACACGTATTGAGGTGAGCCGTTTTATAGAAATCATGAATTATCCTCAAGTCTCATTTAATTCTATAATTTCAAGGGATTAATATTTAAATGCAATATTTATTGTTAAATGAATTAAATAAATGAAAAAACACACGAAGAAGCAATTAATATTAAAAGACTTCTAATGTATGCGTATGCACATTTCAATTGGTAATAAACTGGTACTAAACAACAGTATACCGATGTCGTTGGCAGTTTAATGTGTAGTATTTAATAGTATTCACGCAATGTCGCCGTTTGACCCCCTTACACAAAGGGCACGTACTAGTACATGGCGACCGACATGCGAACTTGCATTCGTAGTTTAGTGCAGTCGTCGTCATGTTGAGGAGATGCAGTTGCATACAAAAATGCGTTACAATCATAAAGGAGGAGCCAAGTAAAGGAGCAATGACGCTTCGTTTGTTCGGAAAAAAAATTGCCAATTTTCGTCTTGACAAAACGAGCTCTGATTGGCTAAGCCCACATGATGCTTTGTTGCTTCTAAGTCATAGTGATTGGACGTGATAGTTTGCAAATTTTATCGATATCGATAGATAGTTTGTTTCATAATGATCATTAAGCAGATATGTACTGTACAATACAGTTTGGCAAAAAGAGGAGACTGCGGAGATAATCTGAATTTCAGAGGCGTAGAGTCATGTAAAGTAAATATATTCAGTGTAATTATAAAATGAGTTACGTTTCCAAGTACAGCGTCCTCATGAACCCATAATGCCAACCTGTGTGTACCTATATTTAGGCAATTACAACTATTGTTCATGGAATATAATTGGTTTACAATGTTTGGTACTTACTTGACTATATACCTAACAAAAACATTTCATGTAAAAGGTTGCCAAGACTCATAAAGCTTTCACTGTTATAAGGGTCAATCAACTTATTTACCCACACTGCGTATTCTTGTCTAAAGCGTACCTTTTTGTTAAATATAAAATTATTAGATAAACAGATCATTGAATATATTTCTAATAAAATAATATTTCATAAATATTGTAATTTTCAACAAAACTAGGCTGTAACTCAGTTGACAACACCGTTTTTCCATAGTAACAAACTCGTCCACTGAGTTACCATAAATTTATTAAGAATTACGGAGAATTCTTAATATTTTTTTTATTTCGAAATGTTACGATATTATCCAGTTAGCGAACAAAACCATGTTCCGAAAGAAGAGAGCCAAATTGTAAATTCAAATAGTTTATTTTGCAAAGTAGGTCTATATAACACATGTTTCACAAGTAAAAATTTAATCTTATAAAAATATATGTAATAAAATAATAAACGTAGATGAACTAAATTAAATTTTGTGGTTTAATACCGGCAAAGACTGAAAAAGTAGTGAGGGTAAAAAATTTGATTGACCCATAAAGTTATGAGATCCAAGCCAAGCCCCTGTTGAAGAGTTCTATGGTGATGAAGCCAGGATCGAAAGTCAGGTGAGTATTCTAATAATTTCCAAGTAATTCCCATAACACAATGATTGCCGTAATCTCGAGTTATTCGCTCTCATCAGTTAAGAGCATGGTAATGACGCCACGATCAAAGCCTTTTAGGTACTACGGAACCCTAAAAATGTTTTTCTCTACAGATTTTTTTTTCATTCTTATTTTTCTTAAACCTGTAATTGAAAATTTATAGATTTTTTACTGATAATTTACAAAATTATAGCTTTAAGAAAACAAAAGGAAAAAAAATTTAAAACTTTTTCTCAGAGGGCTCCTTCCTACTACCATTTATTAGTACACCCTAAGGTATCTTCATACCAAATTTGGTGCTTTTATCCGACCGGTAACTGTAATTCCACTAAGCCAGTTTCGATGAGGAGCGTCGCAGGCAGGTCGCGTGCCCCGAACAAGTCCGCTGCAGTTGAGCCGATATTGTGCATTCACTCCGCAATGCGTGCTCGGCACTTCGCACTGCTGATTAACGGCCTTTTTGTCTCCTAAATTCAACCAACTCTTCTTTATACTTCTAATAGCTTTTTGCCCACGGCTTCCCCCTCGATAAAGGAGTGAAAATTTGAACATACTCACAAAATTCTTTCTTTACCTTGGATTTTGTGGGTGACTGATGAATTAGTGAGTGGTATTTTGCTTTTATATAATATAGATAAAAATCTCAAAACTAACCTGTTTAATAAGGTTTTTCCTGAAACAGTTTTTTTTATTACCTAATCAGTGGCCTATTTGGCCTAGTGCCATAAGGGCCATGGCCCGGGGCGGGGCAGGCTGCGAGGGGCAGCGTAAGCTGCACCTCGCGCTCAGCGTTGGGCGCATTTCATAATCAATCGTAACTATCTTTTAAGGCGATTACCATCGCCAAATTAGCAGCTCGATAATTGTCACTACAAATATCAACGGAAATGACATTGAAATAACGTTCATATCAGCGCGCAATGCATAGTGGCTGTTACGACGCTCGCTGCGTCCTTGATAGGGCGAAATGGGAGAAAATTATACTTTTCACTTGGACGTGATTACTCGATTGAATAATCTTATGTTATGTTTATAGCTATAAAGTTTATCTATTTATCAAAGTATAGATAAATTCAATCGGCCAAGCCACTCAGGAGCAGTAGAGAATTTGAGGTCAAAAAACATCATTCAGTAAAAAAAATAATTCATGTAGAAGTTTTGGTGGTATGAAAAAGAAAAATGTTGCATATGTTGTCAAAGACTTGATTATTCATAATACATTTTTTCATTATTTTTGGTTTGGCCATAAACGAGGAGTAGGCTTTAGAAAGTACCCATTTGGCAATATTAAGGCCCTTAATTTATATTGCATTTTGACTTAATACCTCAACAAAAAAAAACTAGGCAAATGATATTTATTTCCTTGTTATCCCTTTTGAGTTTTTTTTATTAATTATCAACATTCTCAGCCCAGAATAACACACTGCCAGATTTTATTGTATTTTATTATCGAAGTATTTTTGCTTTTTTCTCGTTAATTTATGGGGCGGCAAACTTTACAGGCCCAGGGCGCCGAATCTTAAAATACGCCACTGTACCTAAAGTATTTTTAAAAAGGGTTGTGAGTACTCTTAGAAACACCACTCATGGCGCAATTCGACACCCGCAAGGTCGGTCTATGGGCCCGTGACGAAGTATTTCAGATCCTACGCACATTTTATACGTATATCCTATGACAGATCGATCGTATACATTGCTTGTTCTGCTCTATTTTGCTGGCATGTGCCATGTGACCTGTGTTGTGCTTTAGTGGGTTACGTATTTTTGCAATAAAACTTGTCAATATGACGTTGGGCCATATAAATAAAAACGGCAAAAAAATCGCGTTTGTTCTATGGGAGCCCTCTTAAATATTTATTTTATTCTGTTTTTTAGTATTTGTTGTTATAGCGGCAACAGAAATACATCATCTGTGAAAATTTCAACTGTCTAACTATCACGGTTCTTGAGATAAAGTCTGGTGACAGACGGACAGAAGGACAGCGGAGTCTTATTAATAGGGTCCCGTGGGTTACCCTTTGGGTACGGAACCCTAAAAATTGCCATTATTTTGAGCCTAGATTGACATGCCACTTGTATTAGACTTTGCTACGGCGTAGCAGGCAGAAAACTAGCTGTTACTCGTATATTACATTAAAAAAATACTTAAAACATTACAAATCAGAATAAACCACAATATAATTAACGGTTCACATAAAAACCTTAGGAATCCCTAAACAGGTGGTTGATCGGGTGACCGTCTCGGATTACACTTCCGACCCCCTGACCCCCTCACCTCAGATTGACACCGACTTCACCCGAGGGTTTCCGAGGTCAAGGATCGGTGACTCAGATACCTTGGGCTTCGGAGTTAGGAGGCTTTGCACTTGAGGGGATTGAAGTTTGGGTATGTCCGGCTACTTGTACCTAGGTACAATAGCATCAAAATATGAGCCAACCTTGTTTTATGAACCGCTTTATATACTTATATGAACTTACATACCCAATTCCGGCTCAGTTTATTTAAAAAGTTTCTTCAAGATAAAATTTTTTGTTTCTTTCGTACGTATTTCTCTGCTAAAAGTCGAGGATGTATACGTCGTTCCATCAACGTAGATAAAATTTGATTGAAAAAAGGCTTCATTGACTTTCCACACGAATTTCAATAATTATTTTCAAAATGTTAAGCTAAGATTTGGCGAATTTTTTCCAATATTCCAATCACAGAGCTCAACCAATCTCACCGTTTTTAGGGTTCCGTACCTAAAGGGTAACCAACGGGACCCTATTACTAAGACTCTGCTGTCCGTCTGTCAGTCCCTCTGTGCGTCTGTCACCAGGCTGTATCGTGTGAACCGTGATAGTTAGACAGTTGAAATTTTCACAGATGATGTATTTCTGTTGCCGCTATAACAACAAATACTAAAAAACGGAATAAAATAAATATTTAAGGAGGCTCCCATACAACAAACGTGATTATTTTTTTGCCGTTTTTATAGATAATGGTACGGAACCCTTCGTGCGCGAGTCCGACTCGCACTTGGCCGGTTTTTTAGTTATGCCGCAGACCGGGGACAGCGAAACTTTGCTAAAGACGATACAACTCCAAAATAATTTAATCGTTCGAGTTAAACTCTAAAAAGAGAAGATCCAGCGGACTCATGAGTCAGAGAATCAGTAGCAGTTCCCGCTGATTAGATTGAATCAATTTAGTCGCTGACAGCGAAATTGTGATCTTCCGCTTAAGATCGGAACGGGCATTAGGGCTCGTTAGCGGTAAGAAGACTGACAACGACCTCTTTGATAGTCCTTCCGAGGTATTGGATTTCCACACCTTCTAATGCTACCATTTGATATTTTAGGGATTTATCTTAAATTGAAATCTTTAACATATAGTTAGTTTCCATCGATATCCTCTTGTTTTGTCTCTGCGCAAAACAGAATAACTACGAAGGCCCCTAGATCACATCAAGCGATATGAAATCACTCCAAATATGTTTCCAAAACAGCACAATAATCAGGAACTAGCTAGAGAAAATAATATTGTCAATTTGTATTATATTATAGTCAGTGTATATAGTGCCGCTAGTGGTATTTAATTACAACAGGTTAAAATGCCACAAGGCTTGTGGCATTTTAGCCCATCCTCTTAAACTGCCACTAAGTGTATACAAATGTGTTTGCGGCAAAATAGTACGACTGATTAAGGTGCCGAAAACAAACAAAAAATCTATCATGAAAATGAATCTTGAATTCTGTTAAAACTACGGGGTCGCCTGACGCCTCGCTCCGCTCCGCTTTGCTCGGTTCTCCAAGTATATTTACACGTAAACGTTCCGCTTTGCTTCGCTCGTTATCGCAGACATTTTGTTGAAAGACTTTCTTCCATTTCCTATAGCAGACTAATAAAAATAAAAAATAGTTTCGACAAGGGTTCGAACCCTAAAAACCTGGTTTTTTAAATGTAGTAAATCAACGAATCACTGCACCTATGATCCGATATTTGAAGTGATGAATCAAGCGAACCTATACATAGAAGTCACGTGACACAGGTGTATAATGTAATAAAATACCGCTACCGGCATTGTAGGTAGGTACAATGCCTATATTATATTGTATTTTTAGGGATTTGTAAACAGATATTTCCGTTATTATAAATATCTGTAATATTTCCGTTCTTCAGACGAAATGTTGTCTTTTGTCTGCGAAATTTACTTTTTTCAAGCTGGTTTAGGATGCCGATATACATAGATCGGCGGCTGATGACCCCTGAACTGAAATTTAACATTCAGTCATACGACGGTTCCAAGAAAATTACTCAATCCACAAACAATGAAGCATAAATGTCCTGAATCGTCGACCTGTTTGCTAATGGCGGCATCGATTAGTGAAACTCGAGGTTGTGTTCATTGGATTTGTAACAGAAATATATCTACTTTGTATTATATTGTAAGAATTGAGATGAAGTCGGCAGATTGCAGAACTATCACATAATATTAATATACATAAATATGATTATTGCAAAACGGCTTACCTCAACAACTATTTTGATCGGGATAGCCGACCAGCCCCTCTATTATGTATCTTTGGTTGCCAACTGCACCGGGTGCCTATCATCAAAAACATAGATAAAAACTGAACTTTCAAAATTGCTTTTAGTGGGTATTGAACTATTTACGAACTGTGTCGTCACTTCAAGTGCGAACATATCCTTACACAATCGGAATTCGATAGTATATCTATGTTTTTGATGATAGGTACCTAGTCCAGTTGACAACTAAAGATACATAATAGGCCCTCAGTTCATTCATTCAATTCGATAATACATAAAAATGAGGTAAATTCTATTGTACTTATTTGTGAAATTAGTGAAAGAGTAGATACGCATGGTGAGATTAAGGTTTCTTGGTGATGAAGAAGCTAGCTACAGAATCCAAATGTGGAAAGTCAGATGGACAGAAGATAGAAAGATGCAGCAGACCTATATTTATCTCAAACAAGTTCGTAATACGATCATAATTTAAAGAACCTTGTTCGAGATAAATCGATTTTCTAGTAGTGGTGAAAAACAAGCCATTAGCGGCCGGCCATATTTCTTAGAAAAACCATATCTATATCCATAACTGTTGTGTTATTTGAATATGGAATGGAATGAGTTTTGTTAGGTACGTTTACCCACTAGTAATTTCAATGAGCAAAGACGTTTTTTAATGTTACTGGCTGAAAAAAAGTTAGACAACGCAAAAAAAACGTGGGCGCAAAGCGTGATTTTTTTTTTTTGGTATTTATTGTATTAATTATTATTTATTAAAATGAGCTCAAACGAAGAAATTAGAGGCCGATCATGGACGTCAACAAACGATAAGTCCGATGAAAATATTTTGAATGAAGCACCCATCACCACACCAGACAGTGAATACCTGGACGTCAAGGAAAAGTTACCCTAGTAGTCTCTACAACATTTACTTCTAAAAGTAGCTAGCATATAAACTTTTTGAATTATAAAAAGTAAAAACGTATTTTACTTATTGTTTGAATATCCGCGCATTGTTTGAAAAAGGATTAACGAGCACTCCTTATGTCTTTTCGTTTCCACATTTATCTAGGACCTAGACGGCTCAGACTGTCTCAAACTAAGATTCTAGGTTATTTGCCTTTTAAAAATTGTCTGTCTTGATAAGTCCATAGAAGCAAACTAACAACTCTTGCATGGGCGTAGCCCGAAAAGTTTAAAATTGATAGATAGATAGATGAAAACTTTATTCAATGCCTCTTACAAAAAAAAACACTAAAAGTACACATTTAGAGCTTAAAATATAACAAATACATTAGAATCCTTAAAATAATAACAATCTTTGACACAGAAGCTGAAAGGGTACTGGCTCAGCATACGCCACAGAATAATCTGTGACACTGATATTCTGCCAGTACCATATTACAACCCTTCCCCCCCTGCTTTGACGTTTACGGGTCCAGTGCCACTTCTGCTAGCAGCTGCTAAAAACGTTTTGCGTTTGCAAACAATTTTTCACAAACATAATGAATATTAATTTTATTTCATCCACTTTTTGTCGTTTTATTATCTTGCATCCCCCCCCCCCCCAAACTAAAACCTAACGCCCATGAACTCTTGCATATGTCGAAGAATTGGGAATTCGCAGAAAATCTACTTTCATTTTTATTGCTTTATTTTAGGTGTAAGAAGAAATAATAGAACCTGTCACGTATTTAAACTTTAAGTAAGTCCCACATTTTTATGACTACTTTAACTTTTATCTTCAACCCAGAGATATAACAATGAAATTTAATAGGGTCCTAAAGCTCTTCTAAATATCTGAACAGGTAAACTAGCTACGGATTATAGTTGTTTAGTGAGCAATGTTCAAGCGATTCTTTTCAATGGAATTTCTTGGCAAAGTTCCCACATTTCCTTTGTGGAACTGTTTTAGGGAGATTTGTGGTTTGATGATTCAGACATATTTTTCGAAATATTATTCTTCATATTCATTCTGAAAACACAAATTTAATTACTTACTGTATTGATGTTCATTACAAAACAAAATAGTATGCATGACAATATTGACAATCGGGAATCGATTGGAACAAAAAGCTTGTATTACTCGATTAACAAACGTGGAAGAAGTAGAAAAGATGTATCAGGATCGAAGCAGATGAAGATCTATGATCTATGATACCCCTCACGAAGACAGACGTAAGTTTATCTATCCATTACAAGTTGAAGAAATAGATCATTTCTGTGTCTGCCCGCGACGGCTGATTGAGCTGACACTACAAGTGTGTGTAGGTTGAGAAAAACGAAGAATCATTGACGAAGTCATATTCATTAAGGCGATATGTAAAAGTTTTAGCGTCCCTGTTACTCTATATGCGAAAAAATCCTCAGTGCAAGAGGGACGTTTACGAGGAAAAGTAGCAAAAGGTCGGTTTTTTATTCATATAAAATGTACTCAAGTTGCTATCAAAATGGTCCTGGATGCTGTTAATAAAACCCATCTAATAAAATATAATAGCAGTCCATATGTCATTCCAAATTGTCAAACCAGAAGAAATAGTGTCGAAAAAGACCTCATTTCAATAAATATTTTTATCGAGTCGAATATCTCCAATTATTTTAAAAATTTAGTTAGTGAAGCGTACTTGAATCAAAGTTAAGCAACGACGGATCCAGGATTAGATTTTGGAGGAGGCCATGTGGTCTGACAATGTTTATCACAAAGTAAAAACATAGTTTTTAGGCGCCGTAAGCCTTAGGGCGTTTTTGGCAAACCTATTGCCTATACTTCTATACTTTAATGCCATTCGCCAAATTGAAAAATGCCTGCCGTTTGTAAAATGACTTCGTCATTTTCTAAAAAGCCGAAATCGAAAGTCTTTCACCGAAAAGTGAAAACTAGGTCCAACGACGAGCGGAGCGAGGACGGGCGTGTTAGGTTTACATGTAAGTACAGCCGAGAGCCGAGCCGAGCGAAGCGGAGTGGAGCGAGGTGACCTTCAATACTTCTATCAGAATTATTATATGGCGAGGCAAATAAGAATTAAGATTCGTCAAATAGCTAAATAGTGAGCGTTTAGAAACTGCCGTTTGTAAAGAGCATGGCGACATATATTTTTATATATATATACTATGCTGTGGTAGACTGCACCCGAATCTAATCAAAAAGTCTAGTCAAATATACGGGATACCTGGATGTTTTAGCCCCCATAAATGATAAAAAGTAGGCTTCCGCACTGCAAGGTTTCCGAAATGTTTGTCAGGTGCTACCATATTAGCGCCTTGTTTTTGTCGCATTGATGTTGCTTTGGCATTTATACTATTGTTGTTATTTACTATTATGTTTATAGGGTTCCGTACCCGCATTGTGTGGGGGTACGGAACGCTTTGTGCGCGAGTCCATCTCAACTTGTCCAAATTATTTTATAATTTCCTTACCATTTGAAATAAAGTCTTTACTTCACATCCTGTTTGCGCCCGATTTTAGATCACTTGCGCAGGAGCATAATACTTTTTGCAGATCCCAGTGACGTCATTGTGCGTGTATGACATGTCGTGTCATGGTCGAGTAGACAGAAATATTTCATTTATATGTCATCAGATCATCTCCCTGATCTCTATCTGGGTTACAAAAACAAGTTGATTTATTGCTGAAGTTACGATCTTTTTTAAATATAACATCGTCATTGTAATTAAACTATAATAATCGCTCATATAATGTTATAATGAGCGACATTATCAACGGCTATGTAAAACCCATTAAAATAATCTTGCACCATTATCGTATTATGTTACTGATCGTTTTCCATCGATCGTTTTCCATCGATCGACCGACCTGTAATAAGTGTATCTGTTATACCTACATTACATAAATAAATATATTTCATTTCATTTCATTTTCATAGTTACATTTTACGTTTTAGCCCTTTATAATTCTTCACTTTCTCTTTATTAATTACATTTGTACATTTATTTATGTGATACAATAAATAACAATAAAGTCATCAAGATAAACGAAACACGCACCTGGACTAACACAATAAGGTCATAGAGTAAGGAATGCACACAGAAATGCAATTTGAAACACAAACGAACTGTTTGTAGGCAAGAAATAGCAAACGTGCTCGGTCCACGACCCATACAACTGATAACCTCCAGCCTCAGGGTGGTTCTATCCAGTATCGCACGAATTTATCGTTTTAGTTCAAGAAATACGAGTAGATCCACTTTTTACATTTTCTTTGGTTTTTTTGTTCCTACCTTTGAAATGCAATTATATTATTACCAAATATCAATAAAATTAAAATATAACGTTATTCTATCACTTTATACTCAAATAGTTATAGATGTCACATTTAAATGTAAAATAAATATGTAATCTCTAAAACATTAATAACTAACAAAGACATTAATTCCTGACAGTATTTCTGTTTATATTAACGTTGATATCAAAATATAATTTGTTAGGTAGCTATTACGGGCTAAAAGAATTACGAAGTGTAAAATCAACCTAAGACACATTGTATTATACTGCATTCATAAATTATAATAGATACGATAAAAATTGTTATTATAAGGCGGTATCTATCAATCAACGAGATAAAACATACTCATTTGCATAAACTACTGCAAAAACTTGACTGACTGGAATGTGAGAAAACGTGCGAATGTGGAAAACGCCCCAAAGGCGACAGAGGGGGTGGGAATAAGAAATAACTAGGGGGGTTGGGTAGAAGACGGGTAATTTGCAGCGGCTTATCGCTCAATAATTAATTCCAGTATCGGAATGTGGAATCTAAGAGATCTCAACATGACACTCTGTTCTATGCCACTAATTGCGGTTCTTTACAATATGTGTATCTCTGTTTTATTCTTTAAGGCTAGTGCCTTTAAACCCCGCGTTTATTCAATTTCTGGGCTGTTTTCGGCTTGGGCGTTCTTTATCAACACCCCCTACGATGATAATAAAAAAAACGGAATCAAAATCTGTTGAGTCTTTCTCGAGTTAAAACGAAACATACATACTACAAAATAGTAGTTTTAGCTTCAGTACAGTACTAATAGTAAATAGTAATAAGTAATGTACTGAAGCCAAATTTTAAAAAAGTATTTTATCTACAGTCATTACTTTTTTACTACTTTATCATTCGACAAAATATACTTTTCTTTTTCCTTTGCCAAATTCAGCCAAATATTTAAAATGAGGTAACGAAAAAAACAGCTAAATAGGATTTGAAAGTTCGTGAACTTTTCCAGTGAAATTAATCCCAAAGCTTAAAAACTTATTCAACAATAGTTTTATCAGCTTTAACGGTCCTTAAGCGAGCCATTAAGGGACGTTCACAATCAAAAAAATAAACGCTCAGCGCGTTAAGGCACGATAACTTGAAAAAAATATGCAATCAAAATGTCTGCCCTATGAATAAAAATGAGAGCTCAGTTCGCCCCTCGGAAGCCTTTAAAGTAAGCTGCTGTTAGAACAAACTTCCGCTGTAATTCTTTTATTTCCGTCGTTTTTATTTTGCCCTAATCCTGGAGGGTTAGGCAATTACTTTGTAACAGCAATCACTTGAAGTGTCAATAAACGTACAAATCACCACCCTTGTCGATGAATAGGCGAAGCGTTTTGTTCTTTTTCGTTTGTCAAAACGTAAACAAAAATTATCTCGAGTCGGACACGATATCCTCCAAGTATGTCGCTTGTACCTGTAAGGGGCAGGTAGAGTCAGCAGTCACAATGGTATTCCGAGCATTCGAAATGAATCAAAATTCGAGCCTCGAGCGCCGGTGACTAACGTCTACCCCTGACCGACCCCGCCTGATAAATTACAATAATAATAGTCCCTCTATTGTAGTTATTAGGGGATGATTTTATTAGTGATGTTCCCGCAGGTGCAGCGCAGGAATGTCGCCATTAACTGTTACCGTTAAACGTCATATCGACTTCCTATTTCATTAACGATATTTAGAGGGGATCCCGTTATCTTTGGAAGGATCGACCGTACTCTACACCTGTTTATACAACGTCTTGGAGACAGGAATTCCTAAGGATCCATATAATCAACTGATAGAGGAGGGACGTGTTTATTAGATTCGAGACGACTTCTCTCCATTTACAAGAGTGGTCCTATTTGTAGGTGGACCGGCGACCTCCCGCGCCGCCTGGACAATGAGAGAGAGAGGGCAGGAATGCTGGGCAGGGGGGTGAGGCAGCTCCACGGGGCGAGGGGGGCGGCCCCGGTTCCCAGGACAAGGAATGCCAGCGCGAGCAACAAAGCCTCCGCCGCCATTCACCCCTCGCCACCTCTCAGACGCGTAATTTTTCGTGACTTCCCCTAAATGGCTTTTACGATTCGGGAACCGAAGCACCAAAGTTCGATATTCAAATATCGTCGCGTGGTCCCATTATCGGTACTTTCTCCGGCCGGGTCATGTGAATCGTTAGGTCGTGCCGCGTTCGCTGTTCGAGATATTTTAGCTGTTGCTGCGGTGTAATAAGCGTTTATTGTTCCATTCATCAGAGTTGGGCTCAGGGTCGAATGACATATCGCACTGAGAGCCAACAGCTGACGTTATGATACACACAACTACGCACTCTGTCTTGGAGTCTATATTTAGCGCTCCCTAGTCAATTTTCATTTATATTTTGGTTTGCTATCGTATCCCAAACTAGCTAAATTATTCCAAAGTCAAATACGGAGACCACATTTACCGGTAAGTATCACGATTTACCGCAGTAAGTTTAATCAGCAACTGCGTCAGATCAACAAATGGTCCAAGGTCAGCTTCGCAGCTGAGTTCAGATGGCCGCACATTGGATCAAAAATAAGATCTTTATCTGTAAATTGCATCTATGTTGTACGACAGGTGGTTTGAAACAGACAAGAACTGACGAATATAACATTTTATTGTGGGACAAGGAAATGCTGAATGTTTGTGCTTGCCGATTATTGCCGACAAAGTTTTTATTTGTCTGAATAAGTTTTCTTAAACGTTTGAACGTGTCTATAATAAAACCCAATTTATTTCCTTGTCACGAAATTTTAAATTTGCATTAATTTGTCAAAGTTTGATTGATAATATTCAGAGATTATATTTGTATTTGGTAGTCGGTAAATGGTAGGTGGTTATTGTATAATATAAGCTTTTTAGAGTATAATCCTCTAAATTAAAAATAAAATGTCTTTTGGATTTTTGCTTTTCTTTTTTTAATGTGTTTTCTTCTCGGTAATGTAATTTCAATGTTTTTTATAACGGTCATTGGAGGAATCTTCTAAATTTTATTAAAAATTATCAAAGAGACTAGAAGTTCTTGTGGGTTTTCGCAAAACAGCAACATTTTTTTTTAATTTGGTTTGTATATCATCATAATAAAAATGTGGGTTTTCGCAAAACAGCAAAAACATTTTTTTTATTTTATTTGTATATCATCATAATAAAAATTAATGTATTGTCTTATTTTCGAAAACATAGTAAACGTACATTTCCCTCGGAGTTAAATTTTTTTCAACTCTGACCGCCTGAGCTTCTCTCTGAGCACAATCAGCTGTTCCTCAAGGTCACGTCTAGACCGAGGTCATCAGGTGAATGACTGTCTACAATGTTTGGTCTGCTCTTGGATGTCGATCACATTGTTATCTACTGCTTTGAATGTTTATCGTGAAGCTGCTAGGCGTGTCTTGCAACTTAGTTGCTAGACAATCTATTGGTAAAACATGTGTTATTGTATAATTAAAATTATAGATTGTGTTTATCTTAGCGAGTTATACGGTACAGCTGTACAGCTAAAACTCACTTTAATTTTACTAGAACATCTCGACGCTTCGGTTAACTTAAGAGGATATATGACGCTTGCAAAAGTCACCGTCACTCCATTCAGAAAACCGCGCAGTGCGATGGGGACAGATTCCGGAAACTGTCGGTTTTAAATTAATATAAAATGAACTAAAATAGCTGTGAAAATTTCAAACTAGCTTAATTTAGATATTGTTATAATCGATCTCATAAAGAATAATTGAGGTCTGTCTTTACGTCTTTTCTTTTTGTCAAACTACGAGAAAAAGTGTCGATGAAGACCTCATTTCAATGATAATTTTATTTCGATCAAGCAAATTTCAAAATTCAGCAAACGCGTTCCTGTAACTAGAAAATAGTTCCAAAATTCATATACTTATTTATCAAAATAGTGGCTTTTTCTGATAAGCAAGTAAACAGTTCGTGTGTCAATTTTAGCGAAATAGCCTCTTTCGGACTTCGCGGTATGATCTGGCGGTGTGTGCAAAAGCAGTCTTAGAACAGTTTGTTTCAACTGTACTAAATATTTAACTTTTATTTTTACTCGTTTATTCTTCAATGTGCCCAAATACGTAAAAGATTTTCCATTCCGCTTCGGAACAAAAGAAACTTGTCCATGCTCAAAACGCGGTGTACCCGTCGTTTGTGCGTTTAGTGCCCTGGAGTTTGTTTATTTATTTCATACTCGTACAGTTTGCTTTGCGAGGGATTTAGGAGGCCTAATGATTATCACGTGAGGTCGTCAACTCGATTGCTTCATGCTCGGTCACACTGTAACACGGCACCGACACCCTACGTCCGAGGAAAGAGTTCGTTCTGGAATCAACCATATACATAACAACTTAACACTGTTACTTCAATAAACATTTGATCGTTAATACCTATACAAACTTTATTCACGTCTATCAGCGTACTGTCTATTTATTCTCATTGTGGTTTATTAATATTTATGTCCTGAAATTTCCTGTCTGAATGTTCATGTTTTTTTTACACCAAAGTATTAAAAAGTCAACGTATTGTCTTACATTAAGGCGAATGGATACGCCAACTGCAATTTGGACCTGTCTGTGAAGGCATTATGATAGGCATTATAGAGCCAAAAATAAATTTTAAGTTTCATAAACTGTTTTTCTATTGTAAGTTTTGACAAAAAAAATCGAAAGTCATTGAAAGTTTCACATGATTAACACAAGAATTCTCTTACTCCTTCCAAACGCCTAAAGCGATTTTAATTATTATTTCACCATATTATAGAAAATTTTTGGATCTAAAAAATTTTAGTTCAAATTTTTTTTTTGTTTATGGCATCCATGTGAAAAGTATTATTTTCTCCTATTTTGTGCCAGCCGGAGACGCAGTGGTTGTCGTAACAACCACTTTTCAAGGCACGCTGAAATGAACATTATTTCAATGTCGTTTCCGTTGATATTTATAAGAAACACCTTCTCATAACACCGGGGCGTATGGAAACTCTTTCACTGTTAAGTCCATCAAACTGTGGAACTCCCTTCCTCACATTATCAGGGATAGCCCCTCCATTGGTGTATTCAAAAGGAAAATAAAAGAGCACTATCTTCGACAACCTATCGTGTAGGTGTATGTATATATATACTTTATTGTTTATTTATTTACTGAATATGTATTGTTATATTTATTTATACTATGTAGGCATTGTAAGTTTTATGTAGTTTGTTATTATTTTTAACTAATTAGGTATCTACTATTAATTTAATGTTGTTTCTGTATAAATATTATCGTGCACAATATGAATATCTTATTTATTTCAAATATCCTTATCACCCTTGGTTTGCTGGAAGAAATCTCATTATTGAGATAAGCACGCCATTGTACATAACTTTTATTATATAATTTAAAATTAAGTTTTCTGTGTGCAATAAGAATAAATAAATATATATATTTGTACCGACACACATCGAATTGCTTATTTAGCGTGGTCATACGCCTTAAGTCAATTAAGTCAGCTGTTTTGTTAGTCAGTTCATGCATCGGGTAACTGAGCACCATCAATGGTATAATACTTGTGCTGAGTCTGTCGCTAGGGTGTCACGTAACTGTTGAAGACAATCGGTTTGCTTGTAACTTGTGATATCGTTGTTGCTTTGATGTCTGTTACTGTACGGCTGATCGAGGCTCTTGTTTGAGGAAGTAACTTGATAATAGAAACGAAACTTGATATTTAACCAATTTAACCTGCGGGGAATGAAAATGCTGAGGTATCTGAAAGAAAATGCAAATTCTCAATCGGTTCGGTTGGTGATCATTGAACCTTGTTCCTGGTACCTGGCCGGGTCTCCGGTGTGGGTTCGGGCGGTTGATTGGATTTCACCTTGTATAATATATATTTTATCTATAATTTTAATCGTATATATATTGCTACATAAATTAAATAAACCTTTAGTCTAGTTCATGTACATTTATTATTTTATTGCATATATTTTTTTTATAAGATTAAATTTTGACTTGTGAAACGTGTATTTTATATACCTACTTTGCAAAATAAACTATTTGAATTTGAAGTGGTTTTAGCTATTAATTTTGCGGTATACGACAACCCAAATTTCCAACCGGTTATAAGCGGTTAATTTTGTGTGGACATTATTTTTCGGTAAGGTATCGTACAATCCTTGGTTTCGGCAAAGAATAACTATGGTCTCGGTAATATCAACGGCAGCAGTGAACGAGTGTTTGACGATGAAGTTAACCCTCCGAATACCGCTGACCTCAAGCCCTCGGGAATATTGTTTGCATATACATAATATCTGAAAATGCAACTCAATTTCGTCCATTCTAGCACCCGTAGCACAGTGTTTAATCGCGCGCGACGCCACTTAGTTGAATCACAAGTGCGAGGAGTGTGGCACGATGTTTTTGCGATTAAACAGTATGTCACTCTCCTCGCACTTGTGATTCAACTAAGTGGCGTCGCGCGCGATTAAACACTGTGCTACGAGGCCAATACTGTATAGTAGGGTTCATTTGCTAATAAATTGCATGAATATTATCGATTCTATCGAATTTATGTCAAAACCGATAGTTAGATACCTCATTCAGAAGCCACCACACATTAGGAACAAGGTGTGGTGTTCTGCAGCAGGTAACTTGATGCCCCGACTGGTGGTGATGGCTCCAGATAGTCTCTGGTTGAGGTGCAAATGAGCTTATAACGAGTACAAGCTGAGGATGATGTTGTGGTCTTGTCAAGTGACTTTGGATTGGAAAAGTGCTAATTGGTTTTAAAGTCCTTTTGATCGACGATTTTATTAAAGTGGATACTTATTTTTGTTTAAAAAAACACTTGTACTTATCCACATATTATAACTTTATTATGCCTGACCGGTTTCGCTGCAAAGCATTTTCTAGGGCCTTTTACACATCCTAACTCAATTAGGATGTGTAAAAGGCCCTAGAAAATGCTTTGCAGCCAAACCGGTCAGGCATAATAAAGTTATAATATGTGGATAAGTACAAGTGTTTTTTTAAACAATGTTTTATAAATTCCACCAAGTGCCAACAATCACTAGCATCTACTATGGATACTTATTTGTTCGCATCCCGTATAGGGGGGCATGTTCAGAATTTGTACGAGTACGTCACTTCCGGTACGAACTTTTTTAACGAAGGAAAATTTTATTTTTGATTATAGATTATTTCGTTTTTTAAACGTTCAATATTTGTAATCATCAAAGACATATATCGCTGGTCACGATAAGTTAATTCTTATTTGATCGGAATAATATAAATTTCGAAATGACCTCGTTAGCGACTAACGTATATCAAACGTATATCATTACGTGATTATGATATCTATAGCCGGCCCCTGATTCCAACCTCTTTGATTAAGTAAAGAGGCGACATGAGAAGTTACCACTTAATAGCCGTTTAGCAGGCAGATTGTAAAAAGTCCGTCTTTTTGTAATACAATCCGCCTACTAAAGCTGTATCTCTGACACAACACAACCCGCTGTTTTTTGTTTTATAAAAATGATTTTCCATCTAGTAATTTTTTTGTACATAGTGTTATGCACTATACAGGCTATGATATCACTATACATATGATAACCTTGTTTCTTAAAACGGGGTGTTCTAACCATTAACATGAACAACTTTTACTATGGGGCTCATCCTGAAATCGCAAAAACAACATCAATTGTTTCATATATTTTAGTCGAGTGGGTATTTAACTTTTCTATGGGTCAGCTGATTTTTTTTTTCGCAATTTCTGGGTTGGCTCCAAAGTAAAAGTTGTTCACATTAATGAGTAGAAGAGCCCGTTTGAAGGAAAAAGGTTATCAAATTAATAGCCTGTATAGTACGTCGTAAGTTAATCTGAATGATGGATCCGAGCCACGATCAGGACGGCAATTCTGGCGCGTACGCAAAAATTGCGAAAGTAGAAAAATCAATCATTTTCGTAGAAAATCCATTGTAAATCACCCGAAATCTGCCGTAGCAAATTTTTTGCCAGGACGGCAATTCTGGTACATACGACAATATGCGAAGGCTTCGGCGGGTGATATTTAGATTTAGAACCTCCTTGAACAGAAACGTATCAGCTTTAAAATAAAAACCTTTTGCCCGGATTCATAAAATTTTGCATATATTTTAAGGAGTTTTACTTAAAAGAATTATCATCACACGGCATTTGTCACGCGATTAACAAAGTCGTATGTGAAAAATGTTGCGAGAATAGCCGTCCTGGACTGCAAACTGTTTTACTATATAATATAAGTGACGCTTTTCGCTAAAAATCATATTATTTTGGTTTTAATTTAACCTTTTAGGGTTTCTTTTATTTGTTGACTATTATAATTTTTATCGTTACATTATTATTTCAACACATAAGATTTGTGTAAGTAGTTAAGAAGTTGAACTACATTATCATTTTTCAGATTTGACACAAGTATCATATCATATCGAGAAAAAAATCGGAAAGATCACTAAAATTACGGAAAACGTAATTTGGCTTTGGAACTAGTATTTTTAGAGTAAGAAATGAAAGTAGCCTTTACAGATTTTTATTATTTTTTATTTCCTTTCGTTATTTTAAAAGAAATAGTCAAACATTGTACATTTTTCCTGTGTACAGAAAAATTGCGCAAAAAGAATTTGAAAGTTTGTTAATTTCTTTTTAAATAACAAAAGAAAAAAAATTAAAATATTATGAATGAGGTACTGTGATCTCTTTACGCAAAAAAAAATATTTCAAATTGGAACACGAAATTTTTTTTTTCTGTTTGCAACGCCAAATTACGTTTTTCGTGATTTTTGTGATCTTTCCGATTTTTTTTCTCGATGATTGTGATACTTGTGTCAAATTTTAAAAATTATAATGTAGTTCAACTTCTTAACTACTTACACAAATTTCATTTTAAAAATATTTTGTTTTAAAATGCTAAATTGTCCAAATGCGAGAGCATGTTTGACGCGACCGACCCTTGATGTAACTATAAGCTAATAATACCTACAGAAGAACTTGAGTAGATGTAGGTTTTTTAATTTGTGTCATGAATATGAATACATGTGGCAAAACCGAACAGCACGTGTATACAACTATGTATTCTTAAACTCATGATACCTTGTTTACATAATTTAAATTTGCATACTTTAGTACGAATAAAGAATAATGCACGCATAAACATTGCTGACGCATTCACTACCAACATTGAATTTATTTTTTTCGATAACTATTAATTTGTGAACCGCTTTCTTATTTTAGTTTGTTTCTATATAGAAACAAGAGTGGCGTGCACAGAACTTTTTGCTGGATAAGCAAGCAATTGTTCAAGAATAACAATAAAAAAAATATGAAAACATTTAAATATCACATTGTCTACCCTGGCGTCAACCATTTTTTTTTTTTCAAATTGATCTTTACATTTTTTTTATTGTTGTTCTTGACCAATTGCTTGCTTTTCCGGCAAAAAGTTCTGTGCACGCCACTATACTTAGTAATAAATTACTGAAATACCTACTTTCACGTTATGGAAGTATCATAAAACTTTAATAATTAAAAAATCATGGCTCTAACACCTAAAAAAAAACTGTTCAGGCGCTAACCAAATTAAATTCACGCAAACAGGTCGCTCTACATATATCCGCAATGTTTACACATGTACCCGCACCTGCAACATCGCCATCATCAGCTGATACGTTGAGCCTCACGAAGTAATCTTCGGATCCAGCACAGGATCCCCCCGCTACAGCAGCGCTGATCACCCCCGCACACACCATCCATACAGATAACAACACTAAACACCTCATCGTCACTGGCCACTAATTAAAAAACAAAAATCCAAATTTCAAAATTCGAACGTTGTTTAAACACTCGCGAGCGCGCGTGCTTCGTTTCCCCACGAGCGTCGAACGTGCACCTTCATTGGCGCTCTGCCCCGGACTGACCATAGACTAAACTCTGCTTTATTCGCCTGACTACCGACTACCGGCATCCGAGAACCGTCGAATCGAGTCTGAAATAAAACTACAACTCGGACCTGTCTGAGTCGAACTTTTGAAATTGGAATGCGTATTTTCTTTCTTTTTTGCTTTGCTTCATTGAGAAATATTTTCAGCCATTGTGTCTGTACAATCCCAATGTTTTAAAGCAGAATTCCGTAACAGAAAATGCTTTGCTCTACAAAGCTCTACTGTTTTAATTAGGCAAATTGCGCAGTTGATCTCATGAATAATTGAAACGCAAGTTAAATTTATTTGCATGATTCCATTATCCTGAAAGAGACTTCAGGATTAAGAGATGTATAAAAAGGATTTTCACAATTTTCCTCATAAAATTAATATACCATTCGATCATTGATTTAGTCCGACTGAACAACGTCAACCAACAAATACAGCCTGTGCTAGACGAATACATAACTATAATGTCCCGTATTACCCCGTAATACGTGCTACATCATCATATTTATGTAGCGTAGGAACTGAAAGCTTCTATGAAGGTCGTCTGCGCGCGCAGTACTATCGAACGGACGGATTTCCCTCGACATTTTCCAACTACAATCGGATATTTTTCTCCTGTTTTGGTGTTTGTGTTTGAATGAGATGGAAGAATAGTTTTCAAGTAAAAGTTAGGCGTTGTGGCTTTGGATCAGAATACTGTAAGGATGGGAATACCTCCCTTTACTTGGGAAATGCCTACAGACACCATCAGCTGTATAAATAATTTGAGTTTTTCAATATAAAAAAGAGCATTCTAAAATAAAACATATTTTAATTTAACAGAATTAATTAATATGAATAAAATAATCTGTAAAATTTTTATCATACAAAGTCCATATGAGAATTCTTCGAAAATTTCAGGCTGACGAAATTCATAGAGTTCGTTTCGAGTTAGAGCTTCCAATTTAACACGAAACAAATTCTATAATTTCCAACAGCCCTTTACAAAAGCATAACTTCCAAAAATTATGTGACTCGACCTTAGGGTCGGATTTCCAAAAAACCGACCGTTTCATTTAATTTCGATGATGAATGCCGTTTAAGTGCCATATTTTTAATTTATCACCAGATAGATAATCCAGGTACCCACCTCCTCGGAGGTTCTCTGCATCCATTCAGCAGTACCTGTCGCCGCGCCGCCGCCCGCAGTGCCTTTTGTTCACACACAGCCACCATTACTTTTACCACCCATTTAAGATATGCCACGCGATTATGAACCTTAATGTTATCTGACTGAAGGTCTACAGTAGGGAGGTTATAGAAGCAAGGGTGGTTTTGTCTGGGACCTCAAGCGGCAACTACTAAGTGGTCCCAATCTATTTTGAGTTGTCCCGAGAACGTTACGATCATAAAGACTACGTCTTATTTTATTGTTGACAAATATTTCGCGTCGTAAAAAATAAGAGCTCAACGGAAGGCGCCAACGTTTATTTTATAGTATTTTATTACCTGCCAGCAACTGTACAATGTCTATGATAATTTTAAATTTAGAATAGGCAGGAAACTGTATCGATTTAGAAAAAAGAATTTCATTTTATGCGTGCAGTGAGATTGCAACATTTTGTGCGCGCGCGTTGATGTCTTTTACTTGGGCTGCGTGCGTAGGCGCAGGAAAGTTGAAAGACCTGTGTTGAAGAAAGTCGCTATTATGGTTATGAAGTGTTGCTTGTTGGCTCATTTATGAAATTTACAATTTTAATCATAAAGTAATAAGTAGATATAATACCTGCGAGTACATTGTCTACAAAGTCCACAAGTGTCATCTCGTTGGCACAAATTTATGTTTACTCATCATTTTCCAAAGTCTAATTAAGTGGACTGACTCCTGACTCTTAAATCCACCACTGAACAAAAACCTGGAACCTAATACCGATAGTTTTAAAGTTCAGTTTCACACCGTCATCGATAAGCGTGTCTCATCGTGTCGATACAAGTTTTAACCATGTTTTAACGATTGGCACGAACGCGACCACCGTCGGCAGAAAAAACAACCATAGACAAAAACAGCGCACAATACTCCTTGATACCGTGAAAAATTGCTTCCACACAAATAAAACATGCTTTGTGAGAGCCGGCCGCGTTCATGCAGGCTTTTATGCGCTTGTATAACATAAATAATGTGAGATCGCTGTGTAAATGTGCTTCGTCATCGTTTACCTACCTTCGTGTGTGGACTTGGATCCAGAAAGGATTTGTAAAACAAAAAACTGC
This sequence comes from Ypsolopha sequella, assembly GCA_934047225.1. Lineage (NCBI taxonomy): Eukaryota > Metazoa > Arthropoda > Insecta > Lepidoptera > Ypsolophidae > Ypsolopha > Ypsolopha sequella. The sequence continues at coordinate 22,382,012 of OW203987.1, forward strand.
ACATATACCAACTAAGTTCCAATAGGATTTGATTTATTGTTTTTTTTATTTATTTACAAGAATATTAAATAACTTAAATAATAATATTATTAAAACTCACGTGAGCTGACATACTAAATTATTATTACATACGGCTGCCAGTGCCGGTTTGACAACGACGGTGAACGCCGCGTCGTCGTCCTAAAAACGACACTCGCCTTGATAATGCCGAGATTATATCGGTGAAACGGTTGGCATATAGTCAACAACAATCACACGTGAGTGTTCAAGCCGTATGTCATAATAACTTAAATAATACTTAAAATAAACACCAACTACAAAGAAAATAAAATAAAAAATAGACTAAATTAAATAAAAAATTGATTAAACCGCTTTTGAGCCGCTAAAGTAATTATGACTTTACAATTTTTTTTTAATGAAAAAACCGTTAGTAAAATGATGTAACCAAAAGTTCACTACCTGCTGAAAAGGTTTTAATTAATAAGATCACAAGACAAGATATGCGCTAAAGTCTCTTCATTTTAAATACAATTTAATTTTAAACTCGGCTCAGACACCTCTACATAGAGATATTTCATAAAACTATTCTAAGAAGCTCCGTCCGTAACACGATAAAATTCAATTTTAAGCTTACATATTAAGTTTTAAAGTTACACTGTGCACCAGGACTTGTAACTTTGTATCCTGAATTTCACATGATACGTGAATGAGGATAGACATGACAGGCTCCAAGAATTCTACCTGCATGCTAATTTAACAGAGTGCTTGGGTCAGAAGCCTTTCATATTGAAATGATGGCATCCAGTAAGTAATTAATCACCTTATTGTAATGTCTTCTGAATGACTTGTTATTAAAAGAGTATGCTCTTATAGAAGGCCGCCAGACCGCCCTTTGGAAATCATCCAAAAATATGCAACAAAAAGCTGTCTTTTTGTAGCATATTTTTAGGTTTGGAGTTTTTTCAGTCTAATCAATTAAAGCTTTCCCTATATCACTGGCGTGCACAGAACTTTTTGCTGGAAAAGCAAGCAATCGGTCAAGAATAACAATAAAATTAAAAAAAAATATTTAAATATCACTTTGAAAAAAAAAATTGTTTGACGCCACAATGTCTACCCTAGAGTGAAAATTTCCAATACAAACTTTTTTTTTTTCAAAGTGATATTTAAATGTTTTCATATTCTTTTTATTGTTATTCTTGACCAATTGCTTGCTTTTCCAGCAAAAAGTTCTGTGCACGCCACTGCCTTATATAGGTACGAAAACTTCGATATTTTGGAACAAACAAAATCTTATTCCCACATTTTGTATTTTTCTTCCACTTACTCTACCTATATTTTATTTAGGTTCAATCAAACAGTAACGAAGTACAATTGACATTTCCACATCTATAAGCCAATTCACAGAATTCTCAAATTCAATTCCCAGCCTCGTCACTTTGTTATCTGACGTTCAGTAGGTGTAATTTACGATTTTGTCAAGTTACATAGTAGTAATACGTGATAGAAGCACAGACGTTAAAATATACTACTGAAGCACCTATAGTAAGCTGACCCACTTCGATCCACTTAGATCGACATACGAACTCGGGCATATATTGATTTTGAAATTGATTATTAGTAGGGGTAAAAATTATTTTACCCCTACTAATAATCAAATTATAGAAACTACGACGATGAAAAAGAAAATCTACTTCTTCAGAATTTGTAATCTCTTTTCATAAGAAAAGACCACATTTTGCTTAAAAAAGGGCTATTCAGCCAGCACAAATATACCCAAAACAATCAGCTAAAAGTTATGTACAGTCGCATACAGTTCAAGTAAACGATTTTGAAGGCTATAACGCCGCAATAAGAGTTCCGTCCGTACAATAATATACAACAACAATAACAACAACAACAATGTAATAATATTATAGAAGCCTTAAAACGATTGGGTTCGCCATATTTGTGATGAAATTTTCAAATGATTACAAATTTGATAAAAATTGTTAATAGATTTTTTTTTCTGTTAGTGGATAGTTTTTAGCATTGACTTGTTTTCTGAGCGTTTTGTTATTAATGAACTTCATTTTCATGCACGAAAGCAAAATTTTGATATTTCAGTAATTGTATAGCTGAAACTAATTTCACCAATAAAGACCAAACGCCGAAAATTCTGCAGAATTCTTGTCAAGAAAGGGCAAAGGTGGGAGGGGTAACCGTAGGGTTGCCAACCATACTGTTGAAAAGAGTATTATACTTTTTTCGCTGTAATATACTGTAATACTGTTCAATAAAAATAAAGTAAACAAAATACTTTTTTCATCATCTGGCTGGTAATTATCCAACCAGATCAATAAATAGGACCTCTTTCAAAAAGTAATGTTATGGTGCATGCACCGCACCGTTTCGGAATGAGACTGTCTGGTTGACTGAAAGGTTAAAACATCGAAATGGTTAAAATGTTAAAATGAGACTGTTAACTGAAAAAGATGGCTGCTCTCAAATCAATCCTTGGTTATTGGAGTCCGTTCCTAATTCTGCATTTTATGTTTTTTTATTCTTTTTATTTTTTAGTTTTTCCTGTGAGTTATGTGTATAAGTGTCTAACAAGATGTAACCTAATAAAAAAAAGATGTACTGTTTGAACGTTTTTGTAATTTAATGTAATTATTTTTAACTGTGTTCCAACTTATAATATACCGATGTTTGGCTTAGACTGAAAATCGGCTGCTATTAATCTGCATGCTTAATAGCTACATGCCGAGTCTTTGACTACTTTGTTTTCGCCTAAATATTTCAAAATGTAACATATTTATTTTAATTCAGTTTATACTATATATTTCTATAAAAACACTTTATTGTAATAATCATTTCCATGGAAATAAGATTTATTTTAATCTATTTTGAAAAGTTTGTATTATTTTGGAAAACAAATAAAAATCTATTCTATTCTATTCTATATTGTTAAGGATGATTTATTTATAACAATTCATAAAAATGTATCATGAGACAAATATTTTGTCGAAATGAGTATTGGCCAAAAGTGGAGACATATATTTTGTTACTGAACATTTGAAAATAATTTATAAATATTACTTAACTTTGTTTCATAATCTACTTTCTATTCACGCCACTTCAGCATTCACAGAAAGAGTGTTTTATGCAAAGTCGAGGCGGGACGAAAGAAAGAATTATAGCTTTAATAAATGTATTTAAAAATATGTTGTGCTGTATGAAGCTTTCAAAGCATACACTGTTTATTTTTCTAATTCTTTATTTCTTGTACAAAAAGTTGGCAACCCTAGGTGAGCGCGAAAATCGCTGCGGGCAAACCTTTTGAAATGCCGCTTCTATAGAAATTGGGAGACCGATAGGTTATTTAAATATGATAGCAATGAGTCTTTCAGGACAAGATGAATGGCAAGTCCTTCTGAAGATGCCTTTGGAAGTTAAGTCAAAAATAAATAAATGGTTATGTCAGAAAAATCTTGTGGAAGGTAAATGACAATAAATAAAGGTGTATTTTTGTATTCATAATTAGATTTTGTTTCATATACTTACCTAAATACATAAATCTAATTACTCGTATGGACCTATAACCAAAATACAAAACATGTCAGTGTTTTTCTTCTCATTAATTACGGCCAGACAAAAACTGACATCCCCATTCACAAAACCCGAACCAATTTCGTAGGAAGATGAAACAAACATACACCAAAGCAAATTAGAGTAAGAGCGTTATCCTTATTGAATCAAATTCCTTATCTACATCCACGCCAACACCAATATTAACAAAAAATAATCTCAACCACTTATTGCTTACCGCTTACCCCTAAGAAGCCCTTTATTAATACATTTGCGGGGGGCAGAGTCGATCTCAAACTATTTCGTTACAGGATGACTAAGTTGTCAGGAATGCAGTACCTGCACAAGGATCCATATATCGTCTTCACATTGTATTTTAGACTTAGTTTCTTTGTATTAAAGATGACTAAATGTGTAAATGTGAGTTGGTAAGGCAAGGTTCGGGTAGTCCTAAGGGAACCGGCCGCGTACAGCTTTATGACGTCGGTTCTGGTCTGATTCACAAAGTGTTTTCTGTCTGTGCCTTCGATTATTTATCCTAATCAAAGGTCTGTGCCTTCTTAGTGAATGTACATGAATTTGATAGACAAGGCATATGGGTAGATAATAAGGCTACCATCATATCCGTCCATCTATAGCATATAAAACTCTATATTATGGCCGATTTAAATGGCAAAAAAAGAACGAGACGTGTCGTGGGACAGTACACCCGGTTGGAATAAAGTTCCTTTCGCTACTGACGTGCACGCCGCACGTCTATACTGCACTAATATACCTATACATAGACTTACACTTGTAAACTCGAACACAAACACTATAGCAAGTGTCGTGACGGTTGAAGCCTTACACGTTTATCGGCCTCTCGTTCGCCAAGCGTCGGGAGAGTGCATGAAGCAAAGATGTGCATGTAACGTGCGATACGGAACTTCGTTTCAAAATGTACAGTAAAAAAAATTGTTGATGACCTCACAAACACATGAGTGGGGTATCAAATTGCGAGTATATTCAAGCAGCTTGCCTACAGAAATAATTTCTCAATTTATTTAGTACTTACTACTCGGTACAAAGTGCACAATATAACTTTGTTTTTCTTATTAAAAAGTTAACAGTGAAAAAGATATTGGTCTGTGGCAATTCACGCCAATAGTCTAGTTACTAAACTTTAGTATAAGTTCAAATTCAAATAGTTTATTTTGGAAAGTAGGTATGTATATATGATACACTTTATCACGTCAAATTTAATCTAATGAAAATATATGTAATAAAATAATAAATGTACATGAACTAAATTAAAGGTTTATTTAATGTATGTAGCAATATACATATAATATAAGGTTTACTAATCAACAGTTTCAAATAATTTTGTCCCAACAACCTTAAAATTGTTTTAAGATTGTTTCGACAAAATTGTGGCTAATTGTGCATTAAATTTCAAGCTGTTAATTCATAAACCTGATATAAGTCTTATTATTAGGTCTTTACTTATGAAATTGCTGGTTTTGTATAGAAAATTTGAACATTTTTGCATTTTTTATGATAAATCCAAATTTTGTCATTTCTTATGTGTATGAATGAGACAACATTCAGCTAACAGCAACATCAATTGAATTTTTGAAAAGTGTTAGCTGTAAAACATTATTACGAACATAGTAGATGCTAGTGATTGTTGGCACTTGGTGGAATTTATAAAACATTGTTTAAAAAAGCACTTGTACTTATCCACATATACAGTAAACTTTATTATGGCCGACCGTTTTCGCTGTAAAGCATTTTCTAGGGCCTTTTACAAATCCTAACTAACAAAGAAAATAATTGTATACTACAACCATGTCTAAAAATGACGTGCAAGTGTTTTTTAAACAATGCATTTTTAAACAAAACCTTGAAATCAACTTTCAAACCAAAAACAAATAATTGAAATTGCTACTGAATGAACTCATGAATCTGTAAGAAAATTTCGGCAATTTCATATGTTAATAATAATACCTATAACTTTGGTACATATATTGTAATAGTCTCACAGACGTGAAAGACTGAAAAAGTGCAATAACCAAAAGGTTTCCTCGAAAGAATATTGTTACCACTTTTCTTACTCGTAAAAGTAAATAAACAATATTTTTACATAAAGTTTTACCTCCGGCTACAAAACATTACTCACACTTTCACATATTAGCCTACTATAACATGGGAACATTAAGGCTTTGAAGGCATGTATCATATTTTCACACAAAGCCAGGCGCATCCGCCCGCCCGGCGGCGTCTTACAACTAGCTGAAATGTTACAGCGGTCTCATTACATTAAATAAAGTTACAAAAGTAAGAATTAAAAAGAAAAAAGAAAAAAAAAGTAATTTATTTTAAAATACCATAGACACGAGAAAAAACATACATACATACAATATCACAAACAATACAAATTAACAAACAGTTCGAGTAAATATAACATTATGAAAACAGTGGTAAATAAAAAAGGGATTACAGCTCAGCTTAATGCTGCAGTAGGGGCTACAGCGCTGGTATTCTGCTGAACCCTGACTTTTGGGTGCTTTCAATATCTCTGATGTTTACAATTTACTGGGAACTTCCATGTTTGGTTTCGTAGCGATCTATAAGAAGGGTTTCAAGGAAAAACAGCACTTGTCACTTTTTGCAAATTTTACAACACACACAAAAATCAAAATTTTACTTTGACATAGGTTCTTTTTCCAAAAAAATTGTATCCCTAAGAGAGGCAATCACTAATCAAACTTAAAAATAATAAAGACATAATCATCTCACAAGCAGACAAGGGATCGACAACTGTAATTATAGACAAGACAGACTACGTAACCGAAGGACTCCGACAACTCACCGACTCGACTTTTTACACTGTTGCACCAGGTGACCCGTGTGACCAGATTGTGGAATTAGTCGGTGACCTACTCCTCGCAAGGGGTTCAACCGAAGGTTTATCAGAATCTGACATTAAGCTTCTGATACCGAGCCATCCGAAGACTCCCCATTTTTACACCTTGCCCAAAATCTGCAACCAATAGTGAAAGACTTAGCATCCCATATCAAAGACACGAACCATTTCCTCCAAATCATTCAATCACTACAACTACCAAATCACACAAAATTGTATCTTGTCACCATAGACGTAGTTTCGCTATACACAAACATCCCACACGATGCTGGTCTTGCAGCTCTTCATTCCCATCTCAATACCCGACCACACATCATCACATCTCTCACAAATATAATTCTACGAAACAACTACTTCTCATTCGAAAACAAATTCTACCATAAAACTAAAGGGACTGCGATGGGAACTCGGATGGCTCCTAGCTATGCGAATATATTTATGAACTCAATTGAAACTACGTTCCTAGCGAGTGAACCCCAGAAACCCCTTGTGTGGAAGAGGTTCATTGACGACGTGTTCATGATCTGGCCACACGGTATTGACTCCCTGACCGACTTTCTTGACAGACTCAACAACCATTCTTCACTCAAATTCACCCATAACATCTCATCAGACAAAATCACCTTTTTAGACGTCGACTTATCATTAGATCGAAACAACCAAATCACTACGTCAGTACACTTTAAACCTACAAACAAACTACAATACCTCGACTTCAACAGCTGTCATCCACCACACATAAAAAAATCGATTCCATACTCTTTGTCACTTCGCGGCCGTCGGATATGCAGCAACCAAGCCACCCTTAATAATTATCACAACAAAATACACCAAAGCCTCCGTAACAGACACTATCCCGAACACTTTCTTCAGAAACACATATATAACAGACCAAGATTCCACAACCCACAAAACAGAAAAAACAATTCATCTAATTACCCACGACTTGTCACCACATACTTCCAGGGCAGCCATAAACTAACACAACTCATTAACGACTTCATTCCCATACTCCGTCAAAACGATGAAACAAAAAACTTACTCCCTTCAAACCCACAGATCTCTTACAGACAAAACACAAATCTAAAATCATTATTATCTAAAACTAAACCAAATCACACACACAACCAAACTATTATAACATCACAAGGAACAACACCATGCCGACGGCCGCGTTGCAAAACCTGCCACCTCATTAAACCAGACACAACAATCAATACTCACCACACCACCAACACATACAAAGCACAACATAACTCATCATGTAAAACAAAAAACTGCATCTACCTACTAGAATGCCGGCACTGTCCGGCATTCTACGTAGGTGAAACAAGAACTGCACTACACATACGCATGAATAATCACCGACACACAACAGATACTATACACAATAACACGTTACCCATTCCCACACACGCCAGATCCCATAACCAAACATTCAACACCTGCTTCACCGTTCGTGTCATCAAATCATTTCATCCCCTGCTGACTGACATAGAACTTAGAACATGGGAGTCCTCATACATCTGGTCACTTGGTGCTCACTACGGACCAGGACTGAATAGACAACACTAACCAACAGACAAACATAACACACACATTCCCCCATAACATACATAGTATACACTCGTCATCTCTTACAACCCCTCACAAATCCTATCACCCCTTCTCACAAACATTTTTTCTCACAACTTATCTTCCTGTCATTCCTCCACCCCTTTCAAATATTTTAGAATTCGTGTAAATGTCACCAATCTGTCTTTTTATATTATATGTCATCAAATATCTATTGTTACAATTCGACTGACGACGACCACAAGTGGGTCGAAATATATATCGATTACAAGTAATACTTTTTTATTTATATTCATAATTTGTTTTCGAATAAGTGGTATTGTTTTACCATTAGCCATACATTTATTTTCTTGTCATTTCTCGTGACTAATGCATTTTTTCCAAAAACTTCTTATATACGTTAATAGAGGAGAGTAATCACAAGCCACAGACAACAAAAATCGATTTCGGTTTTTAGGACAAGTGTTGTTTTTCCTCGAAACATAATATATGTAGAATTGTAACAGGTCCGATCGGACCTCCAAAGACAAGATCGTGGCAAATGCAAAGTATGAGTAGTAATTATATTACATTATATACATTATGGGTGCCGTTGGAAAGCTAGAAAGACAAGCTAGAATATTAAATAAATCAAAAATAAACATAATAATAATAATGAAAAAAAAATTGTATTTCATGACCCTATATTTAGGCAAAAACTAAAAAAAAAAATTTTTTTATTATTATAGTTATATTTAATTTTTTAATTTTTATTGTTTTTTCAGTTTTAAAATTATATATATGTATATGGTATACACATGTATAATAATTTCTTTTTCTCTGCTCACTTTGACCCATACTTATAAAAAAAATGAAATAGTATAGTAAAAATAGTGAAAATACTGAAACCGAGCGAAAATTGGCGGGAAAACACAAAAATGCAATTATTCTAAGGGTTAATGCATATCAAATCAACCTATTTAATTTATGTTCACTTCTGAAACTAGCGATGACGTAGCACGGCTCGTAGACCCAGCTACGTCGTAGCACTATTGCGGCGCGTGCGTAGTTGCACAATCGTTGATACAACATGCGTAGCACTTGTTTCTATGTTTGGGCTGTATGAAAGGAGTCTCCCCGAGTGTCGTAACCACGCCTGGCTCACCCTTGACAATTCGCTTAGATTAAATTATGTTAAGGTGTGTTGATTCGAAAACTATTTCGAGTTTCTAACTAAAAACAATTTATGATGTTGAATATTTTTACGAAAAAGCTGCAACTGACATTTGCCTTCGTGTAACGTCACTTGTAAAATGGCTTTTTAGAAATGTGTCGTTTGCTATCAAGATAAATTTATAATAATTTGCTTCCGACTGATTTGGCAGATGGATGACTGATGCGACAGACCACTTTTTTATAAGCAATCACACATCACAATCAGTATGATGTCTTAAATTCTCTTGTTACGTCAAATCGGACAATTCTTTAAAAAATAATTAAAAAGGTAATGATTAATTTATGTACCAAAATAAGGAAAACTATGTCCAAAAATGGTGTACATTCTCAGAATAAAAAAATCTTTTGGGCACTAAGCTATGGGAATAAATCTAAATGCCTGAAAAATCCTTTCACTTCAACTAGTGGCAAGCTTCGGGCTTAAATCAGATTGAGCACCTAATTTTGTATCAATCAGAACTGAACTCTACGACTTTTACTTTGTTATGTAAGTTATTAGAGGTAAGTGAAAATATTGTACGGCGGCGGTCGCCACCGCGGGTCAGTAACCGAACTTTTGTCTTTTGTCTGAGATTAGATGTTGAGCTGTTAACAGCTGCCATTTTATTACCTATTTCCTGGCTAGACTAGGAAACCTATTAGTGCTCATACTTAACAATGGTTGGTGGTCGTAACAGCCACGGCTGAGAGCGCTCTATTTTAAACTTTTAGTCGTGACCACTGTTACGACCACCAAGAAACACGCGCTCAAGATTAACTGCGTTTTTATATAATAATTCGGCTTCTAGATAAAATTACTTCGTCCAAGTGAAATTATTAAAATATTCTAAAATGTTTGGTGTTTTTATGTTTGGAAATTTATTTTTAACTAGCTTTTGCCCGCGGCTTCGCCCGCGTTGATTTAGTTTTTGTGTAGTGCTTTTTATAGAACGTATTTAAATCTGGTTTGGAGTGTTTTTGGTGTAATTATTTGATCTCCAGGTAAAGTCTCTTTGGCGGGGCCTATTACCTATTAGTTTTTTTAATTCATACTTAAAGTACCTCTTTATGTACTACATTAGAAGTTCTGCCCTCAGCTGTTAACACAACCAGGCTGCTAGGTGAGCTCACTCTCGAGCAGGCTACGTAAAACTGGCCGTGCGAAAAGTAGTCCCCCCTAAGATCAATTCCTGCTGTTTTCAGTAACTGACCCTGAGACTTATTAACGATCATTGCGAAAAGGAAAAAAAAACTGTCTGTCCGTCTGTTACAGCCGATTTCCTCTGGCACACATACTTTCAAGAATTTTCATGTCCACTAACATTAAATGTCAAAATCGATGCCATTTTCGTAATTAACGTCCAAAAAACCATTAAAAGATAGATAGATAGATAGATAACTTCTTTATTCCATTTCCACAGCATTACACGACAAAGAAAACAAAAAAAATACACATTTAACAATTAAACAATTAAAAAAGAAAAAAATAATAATAACACAACTAAAACTAATAAATAATGTAAGTGCTGTGGTAGTGGAAAAGGTCCTCAACTCAGCATAATGCAGAGGCAAGCCACTGCGCTGATTTTCAGTTGAGGCCCGTTTCCAAAACCGACCTTATGCTATATATACAAAATAGGTGAACAATTGCTAAGAGCCGGTGGCAATATTAAAGTTAAAAACAAAAACAAAATTTCTACCATAAGGAAGGTTATTTAAATATAATTAAAGATAATTAAAAGATAATTAAAAGATAGCAGTTAATAAATAAATAAATGAATAATAATAATAATAGATGTCTATATGTTTATGTAAATAATTGGAAACAAAACATTTTGCGTAATAATCCAGTTTTATTTTATTTGGGCTCATTAATTATTTGTTGATAAATACAAAATTCTTTGTATTTAACCCTAAAGCTCTTAATTGATTTACACAGGTGTATAGGTGGTGGCAAATCATTCCATATTTTGGCAGCCCTATATTGAAAACAGCTTTTAAAGCCACTTGTTTTATGGATGGGAATTACCATGCGATGCTTGCTGCCTCTAGTAGCGCGATTGTGTACAGTAGATTGCCAGGTTATTTTATCGTAAAGGTAACTAGGAGACTGATTCCTGACGACACCAAATAACAAAGTTGCCAAATGTAGTGCGCGTCGTCCTTCCATCTTTAATACCTTGGCGTTATTTAAAAATGGTGTAACGTGAGCTCGCGGTGGTATATTGAAGCAGTATCGAGCGCACGCATTTTGGACTCTCTGTAGAACAACTTTGGATCTAGCCAGCAGGCACGGTCCATAGGCGACATCCGCATAGTTCATCTTTGACAGTATTAGAGCGTCACAAAGTTTGATACGTATGCCTTCTGTTAGATATTTTCGAATTTTGTACAAAACTTTAAGACGGTAGAAACACACACGAGCTAAATTCAAAACATGTTTTTCGAAACGCAAGGCACTGTCCATCAACAGCCCGAGATTACGAGCTTCCGGAACACACTCGATATTTATATTTTCGAGAAGAATTCTTGGATACTTTTCAGCTACCTTATTAATCTGATATTTAGTGCCTAGTAGCATATAGCATAAAACGTAACGTAATGATGGTATTTCACGTCCACTACGATGGATTTAGAAATCGTTGTTGTTTTCGTAATCAGCGACCCGATAAACCATACAAACGATACCCATGTTGATTTTCAGACTTCGTCACCCCATTTCCCCCTTTTAGGGGTTGAATTCTGAAAAAAACTGAAACACGTGTTTACTCATTTATAGATAGGAGTACTCCTGTGAAGCCTCGAATAAAATAGTCTACCTAATCTTGTTTCCCCATACAAACTTTGGACCCCCGTTTCACCCCCTTAGGGGTAGAATTTCGAAAAATCCTTTCTTATTCCTTGTTTACATTACAAAGGGAAGCTTTGTGCAAAATTTCAGCTTTCTAGGTCAAAGGGTTTGGGCTGTGCGTTGATGAGTCAGTGATTGAATCAGTGAGTCAGTCAGGACTTCTCTTTTTATATATATGATTACTTACTTCATTTCACTTCACTTCAGTTTTTTTTTTTCGAGGTAACTTAAAGCTTTTGCGTTTTTTCCAAAATCAGCCCTATCTATGAGACTAAATAATATTAGTTAGCGAAACCCAAAACATAGGTCTATATGTCTATATGAACAACTGTTTGTATGGGAGCTAAGCGAAATTCATAACTTTTTCTCACTTCCCCCCCATACAAATTGCCCCGATCAGCTGACTGGTCCAGTATAAAAGGTAAAAAGAAATTTTAAGAATTTTGCACAATCCTAATAGAAAAACTTGTTCATATGGACATGTTCTACATATGTTTCAAATTTCGCTAGCTAATTTAATTTAACCTTGTATATTATTTTAATTAAACCGATTGACCAAGTTACACAATGTGAAATGGTCATTTGAAGTTTGCTCATCTGACATTTGATTAACTTGTCATCATCCTCATGATGAAACCATGCCGCCAAGCGACCAGTGAGGTTCCGGCATGAGGTCATAGGAAGCAGTACCGGGAGTTTGGTTACAGATCGTTGCATAGCATCAGTCATTCGTCCGTTGCCGCCTCGCCTGCTTACACTCTCCTACTTTCTGGGCAAGCGCACTTCATCCTAAGTCTCATTGACGCTTTTCATCAGGCGAGGAAATAGCCAAGCACAACCCCATTGTACATATTTAAAAAAAACGGTCAAGTGCAAGTAGGACTCGCGCCCTGAGGGTTCCTTACCATTTAAATAGGTAAATATAAGTACTTAATTAATTTAAACAGAAATTATAAACTTATCACTACCTACAAATTGTATGAAATAAAACTGCAAAATTGGTTGAATATTTGGGGACGTAACCCTAAAACTATATTATAAATTAGCGTATTTGGATACAGCATTTGGTACATAATAATATACAGAAATGTCAAATTCCTTTGAGATCTATCTTAACGAGGGTCTACCTCGTAACAAAAATGGTCTAAAAATGGCAACGGTGATAGTCAACCATTTCTTTATTATTTTAGATTTAAATATATATATATATTTATGAGCTCTAGACAATGACACCCCACACGCTAAAATTGTTTTCTGCTAAGTTTTCATGTATGAGGCTCCCCTGAAAGATAATTTAATTACATTTTAAATTCAAAATTCGATTTTGGGTCAATAATTTACAGAACATATAAAATTTTCAGGTTTCTATCTTATTCCGTCTAAGAGCTGGAGAAGTGGAGACCCGTGACATACGGACAGACAGAAGGACAGCGGAGTGACATTAATAGGGCTCCGATTTGCTCTTTGGGTACGGAACCCCAAAAACGTCAATCGCGATCGAAGAATGAAGTCGCTACATTAATACCGATCCACCACGTCGGACGAACTGCAAACATAACAAAAGGACATATACGTGAAATATACCAGCAAGCCGAGGAACAATGGGGCTGAACAGCTGTTTAGAAGTTTCTCTCTGCCAGTTCTGCCACACGGTCAAATGTATTCAACTTGCGGCTTCACATTGCGACCATCATCCACACCAATGTATCTATGCACTCGGGCTGGGGTAAAGCACGCTTCGGGTGATAGTTTCTGTATTTGTGGAGCTTTTAAAGGCCGATACTCACCAAATGCGTGCGCGTGGCACCTCAAGTTATATTGTATTGCGTGCACAAAGCATCAGTCTAGTTTCATACAACAATAGTGCTGCTACGAACAACGCCACCCGTACAAAAACCGCGACCTGTAAGCATCCTGTGTGTATCGGCCTTAAGGCGATATGCGAAAAAAACACGGGTGTTTCTTTTCTGTGTATTTCATGACATACACGGAAAATTTTAATATATTTCTGGTATATGCATTTTCACCATATAATCTAGGGTTGTGAAATTGAAAAACATGTTTGGATAAATTTTCGTCGATAGAAATAATTGTTGAATCGATGTCTTCAAACACACTTTTTCTCCTCGTTTGACGAATAGGAACCATATACAGAACTCAAACATATTTTATTAAGTAGGTGTGTTTCAACAATATTTAGAGATTGGATATTTGAAATTTTGCTAGCTATTTTAGTTTTTTAATAAAAATATAAAACCAACTTTTTTCCTTTTTGCACCTCTCGCACTGCGCGATTTTTCGCTTGGAGTGACAGTGACAAAAATAAAATTCGCATAGCCTCTTAATCGTAATCATAATGTACTCTGTGATCGTAATCTAGCTAGGGGATCTAGCATGCATAGGGTTGCCATATTCAGCCTGGGTCTCGTCGGGACGTTTCAGGATGAAGTGAATAAAACATTTTGTGATACTTAAACAGTTTCTTTATTTTACTGTAGTTAATTAAATATGTTTGTTTTACAGGTTAGGTACTTTAATTGGTACTAGCAGAAGTACTTGACTGGCCATATTTTTCCGAAGATATCGTTTTTTTCGTTTTCTCTCCCCCAAAGTGCGCGCCGCCGCGTTGTAAAATCTTGGAAGAAGCCACAGATCTACAAATATCAGAGAGGTGGTGTATGTTTATTGATAAAATTAGTTTAAAAACTTGAATCATGAAAAGTGTGTTATTTCATGTTCGGAGGCTAGCTCTGATGTTATGATAATAGTTAAATGACTTAGAACACGAACATATAAAATAAAACGTATTCTACCTCATGTTCTTTCAATTAATCGATTTCATGAAACTCAAAAAGGTCCAAAATAATTTGCATAATGAATAAGATTAAAATAGCAGTAATTGTACTAGTAAATTATTCAGCATTCTATATTTAAATGTTTATTTCCTTATTTTCTATAGATTTGAATGGCACATCTAAAATTATTGTAGATCTATGTTTCACGAGTTGAAAAAGAGATTAGTTTTAATGTGTTTCACGCTCTTGACTGTTTTTGTTGAGTTTTGGCTAAACAAGCCTCAAGTAGTGTTTGACAACTAATTAATTTACGAAATAATGTGTCTGGAAGGAAGGCGGAGCTTAGAACTATGCAAAATTTAGGAAAAACCATCGGTGGGGACAAGGAAAGAGTGGACAGTTGGGTGACGGGACGCTTGGAAACAGGTCGATCTAGGAAACACGTCGCGTACAGTCTGGTTTCTTAGATTAAAATAATAACCTCTAGGTCATAGGTCACCTGAAGTCTAGGTCTTTGACTAGTACGGGCGAAGCGGAACGTTTATAAGAAATCGCGTCGAAGTGTCGTCTTTGTTTGTGTTATAAAGTTTTAGCGTCGGTTCTGAAGTAATTTATATTAGCGACGTGCACGGTTGTAATTCAGAGCTCTGAAATTAAGTGTCGGGAGTGAAGTAAATAATATATTTTCAGAGTTAAATACGAAACGCGGTTTAGCTTTATATATCAATTATTTGTATTACAATTTATTTATGTAAAGAATAATATATACGTCCCTTATTCCTATCCAAAATTTAGGACCTTTAGAGTTTCTACGTCTAGCTGTGCTGCTGTATATTCGATTTACAAAAAGTCTGTGAGAAATTCGAGATTTTATAGGTACTGCGAGCTACGGGTGTCACACCAACATATTATTTATTTCCCCTCTCACTTATCCACTTCTACAGGATTTTAGGTACAGGTACAGGAACGAGATTTCTGCATAAAATTTCTCACATGACTTTTCTTTACAATTTCCATTTTTAGGTCTTCATAATTTAGATTTTTGTTGTGAATGATGTGGATACTGAGTTTTATGTTAGGAACCCTTTCTGGTTTAGGGACGGGGTCGTTGTGGACTGTGGTCTCTGGAGACGTCCGGGGGTTCACATGGCTGTTAACTCTGATGGGAAGCCTTGCATAATGCTTGGGTCGGAACCAGAGTTGGTGAATTCTGCATCAGGGGCTCCTTAGGTTGCACCTACGATTATCCCGTCCACACGTCAAGCGTAGAAAATTAGAAATTGACTTGATCAAGTCGTAGGTGTGATGAATGAATGCTTTAGAGGCAGTTTTTGTGAGGTTTTGTATGTCTGTGTAAATTTCTAGGGACACTTAGGTTATAAGGTGTTGTCTAGGTTGTTTCGCAGGAATTTGTTCGGAAGCGGTGTCATTTTGTGTGACAACGTGGGGGTAATTATTTGGTTGGTCAGGGAGATTACCGTCTAATTTTGTAGGGCCCCCACTTCATTCTGGACTCATCTGGGTCTAGAATCCCCTCAAATATCAAACATCTAGCTAAATCACCTTAGCGCTTGCAGCTGCCGAACGTCGAGTATCTACGGTTCATCAACCCCTTTTTCTAACCCAAACAACTGCAATATTATATGTTACACACACACACACACACACACACATTTTACTATATTATCCGATAATTACATAATCATTTATCTAATTAAAAATATAACGTCGCGCGCAACATACGAAGTAATGAAAGTGTTATTCGCTTAACGTCTCACGGAGTGTCGAATCAAAAGTGGTTTTACATAGTGATTTAGTCGTAATCATATGTGTTTCGTTTTCCCTTGGATTTTCAATGGCAATAATAGCCTTGAAATATAGCTGAGTTCCAGAATACAGCTAAGTCGTATCATTTAACCAATAACTAGTACATTAGTTTTTCTTGATTACTTTATTTTTCTTTGTTGAATTATGATATACATTGTTTTGAGCATAACCGTTTTGTAACATAACGTAGTGTCCTAATCTACTAGACGATCACACAAATAAATCACGGCCAATGATTTAATTTGTAATTAATAAATCGATGTACTCTCAAGTATGTCATAATAACTTAGGAGACGTAGAGAGGTATATATACATTACTATAACCTCATTCTACGGGTGTTGTCGCTTGCAGCGGTCATCTTTTAATTATTAAATAAATACATACTAAGAGCTATAAGTACATATGACTGTACATAACACATATGTATATACATCTATAAGCAGAATAAATATTTCTCTTACAGTACAAATAGTCCAAGAACCTATTTTGTTACAGATAGTACTCGTGACCAGGATCACAATTGTTTTCTTACAGCAGTACTACTTTTCATCAGAAATATTTTGTTACACCTGTTACTCCATATGCGACAAAATCCTCTGTGCGAGAGGGACGGATTCGTGGAAAAGTAGCAAAAAGTCGGTTTTTTATTAATATAAAATGTACTAAAAATGCAATCAAAATTTCGTTTAACCAGGTCCTAGATACTGTTAAAACCCATCTAATAAAATATAATTGCAGTCCATATGTCATTCTAAATTGTCAAACCAGGAGAATTGGTGTTGAAAAGACCTAATTTCGACAAATATTTCTATCGAGCCGAATTTCTCCAATCGCGTTTCTGTTTTAACAGATCTCTAGAAAAAGATTCCGAAAATAAGATACTATTTTATTAAAATAATTATATTATTTACCGAAGTAGATATGCAAGTTCTTAAAGTGTTGATTTTTTTTCCGTAGCGCCTTAAGTCTTTTGTCGGGACGTCGGGAAAGATAGCTCAATAACGGTGACAGTCCCGATATATGGGGACGGATGGCAACCCTAAGCATGCACCGTCTATACAATGTCTTTCCGTCAGACTTGCTCTCTCGCACATTTCCAAACGCGGTATGCATGAGAGAGCAAGTAGGATTGACAGACGCTGCCGCTGTATTTCTGAGCTAGCTAAACACACAGGTAACTGTAGTGAAAACTAAATCGGGTTGCTAACATTAAGAGGATGGCATACCCTAGCAACTTTTTTTATTACCCGTCCAGCACAAGTCTAATGGCAGAGACTTTATTTGCTTTTCATAGAGGCGATTATATGTTGGCTCTTTGGCCTCTTTTTCTTGGACGCGTAATACTAGTGATCACGCAGCGAAACAACAAATTGGTGTGTTTTTAGCTAATTTTGTAGGGAAAAAAATATTGAATTTAGGTGATATACCTTCATATTTCTATTACCTATTTTATGGAAAAAAAATCGAGTCGATCTCTCAACCGCGTTCTTGAAGCGAACGTTTGAAAACCAAAAAAAAGAGGGTGCAAAACTTTTTTTTTTACAAGAGTATAAATCTTAGTACATTGTTTATACGTAAGATCCCTAGAGAAAAGATTAATAAACCATATATTTTTTTTTCAATACAAGGAGAGTCTTCAAACGAATCCTAGGTAGCCTGGAGCTGATCATGCTCTAGGCTCAGGTACAGTCTTAATTGAAATCAAAATGATTTCGTGAATAATCACTTTATAAAACCCTTTCTTAGTTGTCTATAATTTTCCGTTTTATACATTATTAGCCTGTGCCCGTGACTTCGTCTGCGCTGACCTCATACTCATGAAATAATTCGCACATTATAAAAGGTGTCGTGATGTAGATACGTAGCGCCATCTAACAGGGAAATATATAATACATGAAGGTGTAAATTAATTCTTTAAATTTTTTCAATATATTCTGAAGGCTTTAATTTTAGTTTTAGTGCTGTCAATTTTCTTTATTGCAAAATGGTAAGGAACAGAAGCTAAATAAGTTTGGAAAATTGTAAGTTATGACAGCACTTAAACTAAAAGTAAAGCCTTCAGAATCTGCTTTATCCTGAATTACTGCCACGATAGGACAGTCCTCAACAGGAGGCGCCAAGTGAAAGCTGAGGCCGCGTATGTCACGGAAGCCACAACGTGCCTTTTAAAGGACGCTACATAACAGAACAGTGAAACCTTACCTAAATCCGTTCAGTAGTTTTGACGCGAATCGCGGACATACACAATGATTGGTATTTTTTTATAATTTTTTCGTTTCTAAGGGACCAAGCTAACTACTTTTATATTTTTCTCTTGTAGGTATAAAAGTACGTACCTTATTTACCTTAGAGCATGTACTTATTTACCGATTTAATTATCTACACTCACTAATATTATACACAGGTATTTAGGGGTGTCCATTAAAGGAAAGGGCTCGAAAGGGGGGGGAGGGGGTTCGGAAAAAATCACCAAATATCACTAGGGAGGAGGGGGGGGGGGTGTAGTGAGATATCACGTGTATTAATTTTTTCTTTGAACGTCCAATTTTTAAACCGAAAAACGGTGCGTGTCCTTGACTCGCCGTTGCTAAGCAATTAAAGATATATTTATAGATATATTTAAAAATATAGAATTTATAAATTGAATTTATAAATAGAGGTCCTTACTTTGTCAGAGAATAAGTTTAAACAGTACATAAAGCAGGGCCTACTGAAAAAGGCATATTATAAAATAAATGAATATTTGGATGATGGTGAAGCATGGTGTTATAGTGATACTGATTTTAATGATAGTAGATAATAATTTAATTAATTAATATAATTTCCTAACTATTGATTCCTCTTAAGAGTTAACATTAATTAATTACAGACTGTAAAAGGAAATAGACTATATGAGACAGGTAGGCAAAGATATATATGTTTTTCTTTTTTCATTAACCTGAATTCCTGCTGTCTTGTATTTTCTTATCCCTTGGTTAAATATAAGTAATTTGATGTATAGTATAAGTTTATGTTAAAAAAAAAAGACATGATCTTGCCAAGTTTCTTGCCCGTTCTTCTTAGCAAGACTAATCGAATGGGCGGAGGTAGGCATGTATTTATATATGTAACCTATTACTATGTAGTATATAGGATGGGATTTGGTCGGCTGCCTGGATTCGTGCTGGGGGCTCGGTTGGTGATCATTGAACCTGTTCCTGGTCCCTGGCCGGGTCTCCGGTATGGGTTCGGGCGGTTGATTGGATTTCACCTTGTATAATAATATTTTACCTATAATTTTAATCGTATATATATTGCTACATAAATTAAAAAAACATTTAATCTAAGTAGTTCATGTACATTTATTATTTTATTACATATATTTTTATAAGATTAAAATTTGACTTGTGAAACGTGTATTATATATACCTACTTTGCAAAATAAACTTTTTGAATTTGAATTTGAATTTGAATATAATTTAATTTAAAGATAATATTCTGAATTTTTTAATATACTTTGTACCAAAAAATACACGTGATTTTGGGTAGGGGGGAGAGGTAGTCTAAAACCTCACCACGTATCACCGGAGCGGGGGGTTAAAAAGTTGCTAAAAAACATCACGTGATTAATGGACGGCCCCTTTTTGGTTTGTATGTAGGGGTAATCTGTGGAACTACCGAACCGATTATGACAATTCTTTCACTTTTGTTATGGTTCTTCAGTATAGTTTGTACCCTGGGGACAGGCAGTTCCCTAGGCACATAGCCACAGGTAATCTCTGGAATTACTAAAGCGATTTTATAAATTCTTTCACTGTTGTAACTCTTCACTTGGACATAGGCTATAGTTTGTTCACTGAGGACGGGCGTTTCCTAGGGACATAGTCATTAATAACATTCGAGCAGGTGAAATCGCGGGCAAAAGCTAATACATAATAAGTATTAGATTGCGTACAGATTATGTAGACTGGTAGGTTATGGACCCATCCCTTTGTCCAAGCGTAGGACGTTGAACCTAACAGTTAAGGGGCTGCACTATGCTAAAATTCGGTCCCGTTCTAACGCGTTCGTTTTTTAACTCTCTATCCTGCTCTAATCAGATGCCGCGCACGCAAAACTTCAGTTATTTTGAAATCGTGGCTCCATTAGGACACAGAAATAAAGTAGTAAGGCTTTTTTGTAGATAATATTGAGATCTTTTATTGTGTGAAAGATTTATTTCAAACGCATATTCCGTGTCTGAGCGAATTGAATGTACAGAATGAAATTAGGTACCTACAGATATATATTTATTTGAGTAAAGATATAAAATTTTGATAATCTATAATGGCTTAATTCATCAGAAAAACATGATTAAGTACATATATATTTCCCAGAATTTTCTAGTAGCCAGTTTGGCCTACAAATCGAGCTAAATACACGCAATTTTACCAAATCCACGCTTATTCAAGCCTTAACTAAAATTTATGTTGTTGTCTGATCTTTGAGACTTTACTACCTCCCATATTTTCTTTAAAAACTAACGTAAATAATACGAGTATCAACAATAAAGTCTCTTCCGCAATATAGCAGAACTCAAATAAACGCAGCAATCACGCCCCATTCCGTTTTCTATTTGCTATGCTATTTATATTGTAGTATAGAGGTATCACCTTTGTCTTTTCCAAACAAACGTAGGTACTTCTCTATTATTTCCCGGCGGGTTACTTCGTTTGTTTTAAAGAATAAACCAAGGGGAAACTTCAGCTCTTGAGGGGACAGGAGAGTTAATATGTTGAAAGACGTAAGTCTAACAAAATACACTGCTCAGCTCCTATTAGTCAGTGTCAATTATGCAAGGTGACTTTTTGATCATCGTCCAAATTCATACTGGAGGCTTGGTAAGTGATCAGCATCATGAATCTATAATTTTTTTTGTAAAATTCGTATAATGAAATTTCGACTTCCCATGGTAATTTACTCCCAGTTCTGAGTGAATCACTATGGGGAGTCGGAATTTCATTTTATGTTTTTTACAAAAATCGTAATTGTTTCATGATGCTGATCACTTACTAAGGCTTAAGTATGAATTTGGACAATTTTGACAAATTTAACCGAGACTCTGGTTATAATCACGCCGGTTGAGCATGCACCAATGAGTTTTTCGGAATTTACAGGTAGCGGCACGGTTTTTGACGTCTGACCTTGACTGCGCTAGTAATCTTTTCTCTATCGCACTTAGTAATTTTGTGCGCAAATGAACAAATGCGCTAGTCGCCCACCACTTTCGCCGAGTGGTCAAAAATCTAGCCGCGACCTGTAATTTATATCCATAGTATATAGATACTACCCAGTGGCGTGCACAGAACTTTTTGCTGGAAAAGCAATCAATCGATCAAGAATAACAATAAAAAAAATATGAAAAAATTTAAATATTAATTTGAAAAAAAAAAGTTTGTATTGGAAATTTTCACTCTAGGGTAGACATTGTCTACCCTGGCGTCATACAATTTTTTTTTCCAAGTGATATTTCAATTTTTTCATATTTTTTTCAGCAAAAAGTTCTGTGCACGCCATTGATACTACCAGAAGGCGGACTCGACGAAGGAGCGAAAACAGACGCACACATGCATAGACGCGTACGTATGATGATCTCGGCAGAATTTCGTATTGGCATTCGACCGACTTCATCCGAGATCGTCGTACGTACGCGTCTATGTGTGCGTGCGCCTGTTTTCGCTAGTTATGCGGGGTAAACCAAATTCAAATTCAAATTCAAATAGTTTATTTTGCCAACTAGGTACTTATATATAATACACTTTACACGTCAAATTTAATCTAATAAAAAGATATGTAATAAAATAATAAATGTACTTGGACTAGAATAAAAGTTTATTTAATTTAAGTAGCAATATATATACGATTAAAATGATAGGTAAAATATATATTATGCAAGGTGAAATCCAATCAACCGCCCGAACCCATACCCCCGGCCAGGGACCAGGAACAAGGTTCAATGATCACCAACCGAGCCCCCAGCACGAATCCAGGCGGCTGACCAAATCCCATCCTATATATTACATACTAATAGGTTACACATATAAATACATGCCTACCTCCGCCCATTCGATTAATCTTGCTGAGAAGAAGAAAATCCTTCTGTGAGTAGTTATTTTGTGGTATTAGTATGCCCACCAGCTTTCGTCCAAGCCCACCTATATTATATATACATATATATTTTCTTATTATTATTTTATATAGATATTTTTATTATACATACATTTTCTTTTATTTATTTAATATCGACTTTAAAAAAAACTGTGCCATTGAGTCCATTGAGATTTAAGATTAGTTTATTTAAGTTTTTTAACGCACAGCTGTCACAATGTTTAAATAACTATTTGTCAAAACTATTTACCGGCACCCACGAAACAGACTACCCATCGTCTAGTCTGGGAGTCGCTAAAATTTAAGTTAAATGTGTTAACCCATGTGTCTGAAAATAAATATTTTTGTATTAGGGTAAACCTGCATGCCCTTAAAAGTTCGTAAGTACGGCAAGGCAATGTCCTATCACGTTGGGACGTAAAAATCGTCGGTGAAAAGAGAGTGTACGAACGTGTCTAGTCCACACTTGGAACACCTCTGACACCCCTCGGTCTTGACGACACGTTTTTGTACAAAAAGGAGCAGAATCTAAAATAATCCCAATCTAAGCTCGATGTTGTCTCAAGAGTTCTCTCTCACCGCCAGGAGTATCGCTGGAGATTTTGAAACTTGAGGGCTGAACACGCTTCAGCTTCCAGAGGAGGATTCATTTCCATACTCAAATAAAATATTACGTGGTGTTTCGGTGTTGAATTTAAGTTAGGCAGATGATGTTACTATATAAAGTCTCTGCCTACCCCGCTGGGAGACAGGCGCGGCGTGAGTATATGTACGTGTGTATAACTAATCGTGAATAAATTATCTATAACTTGGGAATCGTCTTACATATTATTTGGTCACTTGGTGCCCACTACGGAGCCGGACTAAACAGACAACACTGACCGACAGACACACCCTTCTCTACCTTCACCAGATGAGAGCAATTATATCTATCTTCTAAATATATAAAAGAAGAACCTGACTGACTGACTGACTGACTGACTGACATATCAACGCACAGCCCAAACCGTTGGGTCTAGAGATTCCAAATTTGGCAAGTAGGTTCCTTTAGAGGTCTAGGGGTGCACTAAGAAAGGATTTTTCAAAATTCACCCC
This sequence comes from Ypsolopha sequella, assembly GCA_934047225.1. Taxonomy (NCBI): domain Eukaryota; kingdom Metazoa; phylum Arthropoda; class Insecta; order Lepidoptera; family Ypsolophidae; genus Ypsolopha; species Ypsolopha sequella. The sequence continues at coordinate 22,405,951 of OW203987.1, forward strand.
CTAAGAGGGTGAAACGGGGGTCCAAAGTTTGTATGGGGAAACAAGAATAGTTAAACCATTTTATTCGAAACTTCACAGCAGTACTCTTATCAATAAATGAGTAAATACGTGTTTCAGGTTTTTTTCAAAATTCAACCCCTAAAAGGGGGAAATGGGGTAACAAATTCTGAAAATCAACATGGGTATCGTTTGTATGGTTTATCGGGTCGCTGATCATGAAAACGACTACGATTTTAAAATACAACGTAGTGGACGTGAAATACCATCATCCCCTGTTGGGGTGCGATGGGGTGTAAATGTTGAAATGTGTAAATATCAATATGGGTCGTTTTTATGGTTTGTTGGGATGTTTATTATGAAAATGGCATCGATTTTGCAATTTAATATAGTGGACATAAAAATTATTGAAAGTATGTGTGCCAGAGCAAATCGGCTGTAACCGACGGACAGACAGACAGCCACACAAGTGATCCTATTAGGGTTCCATTTTTTCCTTTTGAGATATCTATCGATCTATATATCCGCAATCTATCTATCTGTCTATCTATCTATCTATCTATATCTATCTATATCCAAGCAAAATATCTTTTAAACGGAAGGTAGTGCATCCCTAGGGGTTGGACCACGGGATGCCAAAAAAAGTTTTTTTTTAATGTCAAAACTTTGACGGCCTGTATCGCCCAAACGGCTGGAGTTAGACCCATGTTGATGGGTGTCTAGGAAAAGTTCTCGACGAGATCTGTCTGCCGAAAGTGTCAAAACTTTACAGGCCCATATCTCCCAAATGGCTGATGCTAGACCCATGTTCATGGTACTCTAAGAAAAGGGCTCGGCGAGGTCTAGATGACGGTAAAAAAAAATGAAAGTTCATATGAAAGTTCTTTATTACAAAGTTTGTCTGTTTCGAAGTTAGGATCTTTAAATTTTGTGTTTAGACTGACAATTGAAAATTACTTTATACGTGTCTCAGCGTTTGTGATAAATCCAACCCCGAAGGGGTGAAAAGGGGGATGAAGTTGTCTTCTGAAAGTCCTTCAATTTCAAAGTAAAATGACTAAATTTGTTATTTACGCTGTCCGTCTGTCCGTCCGGGGAGACTCGGTAAGTGGTCAAGACCAAGGTGCAATGACCCTTTTAACCTTTTTATTGTGTTTTTTCTCAAAAAGGGTCACTGACCACTTACCGAGTCTTGAGTATGTATTTTTGGCTATATAATTAGAAGTGACCTAATGTATGTATCTCACAAATATTGCAAGTATTAGGAGTGTGTTTACTTTCGTAAGTACTTTCTAAATCCAATAAAAGGAATAGAAAATGAGTGTTTTGATGTCCATAAAAATTCAAGGGATGAGTTCATGTTCTTTCGTCTTGCGGATGCACTCTTCTCATGTAAGGTACATCCAAATAATATTATAAATGTGAAAGTTGGGATGGATATAAAGTTGTTAAAGTTGTATAAAGTTGGTATGTTTGTTACTCTTTCACGCCGTAACTGATGAACCGATTGAGTTGAAACATTGCACAAATGTTGTTCTAAACCTAGAATAGGACAAAAGCTACTTTATATCCGATAAATTAGTTCCCATAGGATGGCAATGGGTTGTCAAGTTCCTATAGAAAAGTGATGTACTGTTACTCCTTCACGCCATACCTACTAAACCGATTAGGCTCAACTTTGCAAAAATGTGGTTCTAGACCTGGAATAGGACATAGTAGACCACTTTTTATTCCATTAATCAGTTCAGAAGCAATTGGGTGTCAAGTTCCTATAGAAAAGTAATACACATCTTCACACCGTACCTCCCTAACTGATAGGGCTGAAACTGCTTTAAATGTAGTTCTAGACCTGAAATAAGACATACGCTACTTTATAACCAAAAAAAAATTTTCGTTTGGAAACGCGGCATGGCTTTCGGTCTCGCCAAAGACCTTTTAGCAGAGGATTAATTCAGAGAACAAAAAATGGTGTCTTTCGGAAACGCAGCCCGGCCTTCTTCTCCGCCAAAGACTTCCAATGATACTTAAGCAGATGATTAAAATTAATTAGAAAACAAAAGATAGTGTTAACTGGAAATGCGGCTCGGCTTTCAGCCTCGCCAAACATGCTATACTAGGGGATTAAATCAGTTATCAAAGATAGCTGTTACACATTAGCAGAGGATTAATTCAGAGAACAAAAAATAGTGTTGATCTGCAAAACGGCTCGGGCTTCGGCCTCGGCAAAGACGAAACAATAATGGCTAATTGTAGGCTGTTTCTCGCGGTCTTTAATAGGTGCCTGGCTGTGGGACTCTTTCCCAGACACTGGAAGCGGGCACGAGTTTGTGTTCTTCCTAAGCCTAACAAAGAGGACTACGCAAACCCAAGGGCCCACCGACCAATTGGCCTGCTTCCAGTGATGGGAAAGGTCTTCGAAAAGCTGTGGAATAACAGGCTCCTATGGCACCTGGAAGCCCGAGGTCACCTAAACGCCAGACAGTATGGCTTTTTGCCGCAGCGAGGAACTGAGGATGCTCTCTATGATTTAGTTGACCTGCTGAAATACGAGAGAAACGTAAGTAAAAAGATCGTTGCTCTCGTGTCACTAGACATAGAGGGAGCCTTTGATTACGCCTGGTGGCCGTTTATTAAGGCACATCTGCAGGCTAAAAACTGTCCTGCGGATGTGTATAGCGTGGTAGACAGCTACTTATCTGATAGGTCTATCACTCTTACATACGCTGGCGTCACGGATGCTCTCTATGATTTAGTTGACCTGCTGAAATACGAGAGAAACGTAAGTAAAAAGATCGTTGCTCTCGTGTCACTAGACATAGAGGGAGCCTTTGATTACGCCTGGTGGCCGTTTATTAAGGCACATCTGCAGGCTAAAAACTGTCCTGCGGATGTGTATAGCGTGGTAGACAGCTACTTATCTGACAGGTCTATCACTCTTACATACGCTGGCGTCACTGTCTCCAAACCCACAACCCGGGGCTGCGTTCAAGGAAGTATAAGTGGACCGTTGATGTGGAACGTCGTAATTGACTCGCTCCTCGAACTGCTCCAGGGCTGCGGACTTCACGTCCAAGCTTTTGCCGATGACATAGTCATAGTAGCTTCAGCCGACACGCTAGAGGAGCTAGAGTGTATCGTTAGTCCAGTATTAGACTCAATAGCCACTTGGGGTATTGAACACAAACTTAGGTTTTCTCCGCATAAAACCGCTTTGATGGTTGTTACAGGAAAGAGAGACTTTCCAACGCCCCATATCACAATGGCAAATGTCCTATTGCCACCCGTCGACAAAGTCAAAATACTTGGGCTAACGATCGACAAGAACTTGACGTTCCTGGAGCACATCAAGATGGTCTGCTATAAAGCTGCCACCGTTTGCAAGGGACTGACTCGGATCGCTAAGGCCTTTTGGGGTCTTAACTCCGAAATAGTCAGGCAGCTGTATATCGGCGCAGTAGAGCCTATTCTTCTTTACGCAGCGAACGTATGGGCTGATACTACGTCCAAAAAATATATTATAAAGCGTCTGAGGTCGGAACAACGATTAATAGCTATAAAGATTGCTAAAGCATACCGAACCGTCTCCTATGATTCAGCGATAACGATTGCAAGGCTGCTCCCGATCGAGCTGCGGGTGCGTGAGGCGGCCGAGTTATATGCCGTGAAGCGTGGCAAGCCCCTGCTGGAGGCGAGGGACCGTCTGGTGGAGTCTAGAACACCATTTTACCAACTGCCCCATCCTGCCCTTCGGCAGAGGGTTCGCTACACGGTATTGGATCGTCTCAATGACAACGCGCCGGGAGACAAACCAACGCTCCGGTCAGTATCTATACTGATGGCAGCAAGATCGAAGGCAAAGTCGGATGTGCATTCACATGCTGGCGAAACGGTATCGAGGTGCTGTCAAAGAAGTTCCGACTGGAAGCATTTTGTACCGTTTACCAGTCGGAGCTTCTCGCATTGCGGCAGGCAATCAGGCTGACGGTGAAGGACAAACACTTCAGGGAGGCAGACATCCTTAGCGACTCACGCGGGGAGCCTGGATGCAATTGCGAACCCGCGTTCCACGCATCCCCTTGCGACAGACATCAGGGCAGACCTGGCAGTTGCGGCGTTGAAAAGGGCGTCCAAATAAAGCTATGGTGGGTGCGGGCTCACATTGGCACTGCTGGAAACGAGCGCGCCGACGAGCTAGCTAAGCATGCCGCCCTACACAAAAAGACAGCCGCAGATTATGACAGATTCCCTCTGTCATACGCCAGGAGAGTGATCCGCCAACGGACCCTAGAAATCTGGCGGGAGGAATACTCCACGTCCGGGAAGGGCAGAATCACCAAACTTTTCTTCCCGGACATTTGCCAGTCTTTCCGAACAATAGTGAATTTTAGGGTCTCATATTGGATCACTCAAGCGTGGACTGGTCACGGCGGGAACGCACACTACCTTCACCGCTTCAAATATCGTGACGACCCAGGCTGCTCTTGCTCCCCAGACGTCGATCAGACAATCGAACACATCCTGAACGAATGTCCAATGTTCGGATCCAGGAGGTTGCAGCTCGAACTTGAGTTCGACATGAACATTGAAACCTCAAACTGGAGCTCCCTCCTGGCGGGTAAGAGTTCAGGACCGAAATTTGCCGAATACTGCATCGACGTCATGAAAGCAGTGGCACAAACTAACAAGACGTAAAGCAGCGGGCAGTGCCCCAGTAAAAGAAAATAAATATATATTTTTATATACGCTAAAAAATAAAATAAAAATTTCATCGGTTAATTATAATAACAGTATCAATTTTATTAAAGATAAAGATTTTAAAGGTGTAATATAATATTCAATAAAAAATTAAGTAACATAATAAACAATGTAAAAGTATAATGATGCAAATAAATATAATAAAAAATAAAAAAAACAAGGTCCCTGAAAAATTAAAAAACAGGATTAAATAAAAAAATTAAAAAAAAAGTCAGTCAGTCAGTCAGTCAGTCAGGTTCTTCTTTTATATATTTAGATAAAGATATTAAAGGTGTAATATAATATTCAATAAAAAATTAAGTAACATAATAAACAATGTAAAAGTATAATGATGCAAATAAATATAAAAAAAAAACAAGGTCCCTGAAAAATTAAAAAACAGGATTAAATAAAAAAATTAAAAAAAAGACGGAAACGTGTCTTGCTCTTCGGCCTCGCCAAAAAAACTTTACATAGGGATCAAATTAGAGATGATGAGAACCAAAAACACTTTAAATACTCTAAATCAAAGTCAGGTCAACTACTAAAACTAAAAATATTTACAGTTTCGATACGACTATACAAAAACTTAATCAACGCGGGCGAAGCCGCGGGCAAAAGCTAGTATATATATATACAAGGTGAATTTTTGATCATCGTCCAAATTCATACTGGTGGCTTGGTAAGTGATCAGTATCATGGATCAATAACAATTTTGGTGAAATTCGTAAAATGAAATTTCGGCTTCCCATAGAAATTCAGTTCCACTCCCGCGTGAATCACTATGGGGAATCGAAATTTCATTTTACGAATTTCACCAAAATTGTTATTGATCCATGATACTGATCACTTACCAAGCCACCAGTATGAATTTGGACGATGATCAAAAATTCACCTTGTCTATATATATATATAATAAAACAGTAAAAAAAGCTTTTATTTGGTAAAAATATTTATTATCTTATCTATAACTAGGGATTAAAATTATGCAATACCTAAAACCAAAATTGTGGCTTGAACAATAATTTTCAAAGGACTAGAGTCAAGTTATGATGATCAGCATAGTAGATAATCTAATATGTAAAAATCGTTGTAAGTGATTTATCTGTGATACCACTAGTATTTATTACGTTCACTGCACACTAAACTGGCCCTTAAGAGGCAGGTAGCCATCAACAATCTTGAGTCGACCTGTCGTTACAAAATATCAAAAGAAACTACGAGTATATTAAAATAACGTTCAAATCAGTGCGCATTGCATTACGAGACGTCGTCGTCGGCGCTTGTTCTCCGGATAGCGCCAAACAGGACAAAATTGTAGTTTTCACAAGGACGAGAAGGAAAAAAAATTCCATCAATAATTTGCTTGTATTTGAGTGAAAGAACCAAAAAAAAAACCATTAGCGGTTTCAAAGAAAACCAATTTTAGTATAAAAACAGCTCGACTTTAGACAATATTTTCATGCTGTTTCTTATACGCGAGAATAATTTCCTAAAATAAAGTTGTTTTTTATAGTTTAAATAGCACGATACTTAATACATGTTTTTGTAGATTTCAAACATAACGTATCAATAAGTCATTTTCGATAAGCGAGCCGTTTGCTGATAGTACAAGCGAATAGGCTCACTATGGGTACTTCCATTTGTTGGTTAGCGAGACTCCGTCCGCATTTTTCTTTACGTCCATAGCAATATGTACTTTTATTAATCAAATAACAAACTCTCAATCTCCCTTTACCAAAGTTCTTCGCACAACAATCACGACTCACTAAACTTTCTAGCTTTTCCACAACTCCGGGAAAGTAATAAAAAAATAATACTTGGCGAAATATCAACGGCCGTAGCGAAGGTGCGTGCCAAGTTCCAGTCCTCGAGTCGCCTCAATGATGAATGAGACCCTAAACTTTCCCTTCAAGTTTACAACTTTCGCAAGGTATACGCTTACTGAAAATAGGTTTGTACTTTCTTTCTACAGCTTATTCCCAACATTCGCCCATCTTCAGCTTAGCTATCTAATATTAATAATGTGGGTTTATGTATAAATGTACTGATAAAATGGCGCACTATTAGATGGCCCTAAGCACCAAGCTTAGATGAGCTCCCTGTCGATAACCGAGGGAATTTAATAGTTATAGTGGTGTGTATAGTTTAGTTACTATATACCTATAAATAATTCTCTAAGTACAACTGTACATAATTAAGAGGGCTACAGCAAAGTAAGCATTTTTAACGACTTGATTCTGAAAATCAGTAAAAGTTTTGTACGAAAATCTTTTAACCAAAATAAGTTACATTACCTATATTTTTATTATAGAAATATTACTTAGAATTTCAGTAGCTACAATGTTAAGTTATGCACTTTCCGCTAAACGACTGACGTTTAACCTTAAGGTGATTACCATCGCCAAATTAGCAGCTCGATATTTGTAACTACGACTATCAACGGAAACGACATTGAAATAACGTTCATATCAGCGCGCAATGCATAGTGGCTGTTACGACGCTCGCTGCGTCCTTGATAGGGCTTAAATAGGAGAAAATTATACTTTTCACTTGGACGCGATTCATCGATTGAATAATCTTATGTTATATTTATAGCTATCAAGTTTATCTATTTATCAAAGCATAGATGAATTCAATCGGCCAAGCCACTCAGGAGCAGTAGGGAATTTGAGGTCAAAAAACGCCATTCAGTAAAAAAAAAAACATGTAGAAGTTTTGGTGGTATAAAATAGAAAAATGTTGCATATGTTGTCTAAGAGTTGATTATTCATAATACATTTTTTCATAATTTTTGGTTTGGTCATAAACGAGGAGTAGGCTTTAGAAAGTACCCATTTGGCAATAGTAAGGCCCTTAAGGAAATTACAGAAATATTATGTAGTTATATATAGTAACGCAGACGCTTGCTATATCAAGTCCCTTAGGGCGCCCAAATTTCATTCTGTACCGACAAAAAAGTCGTAAGTAATTAAGTTACAGTAGAATCTGGATATAACGACTGTCAAGGGACCGGTGATATTACGTCGTACTAACCGGATGACGCACAATACGAACTGATATCCCTTCATAGTAAATTGTATAATAATTAACCTAACTTGAGGTTGCATGGTTGGTTGGTTAAAAAGGTGGTAGAGCTGACGTGCACTCGACTGTGGAAGTACCACCATCTTACTTGGAGAGCCCTTCGAAGTAATTCGGGGGAGAGTAAGAGGACAGCTCATAGGCAAAAAGCCAGGAGGCCCACCATGCTTGGGACCGATGGATGGCGGTATATCCATCCTTAATAGCCGGGCCTTATATGGAACAGATTGGTGACGGGTAGCGGCGTCACTGGTGCGAGGGTTCCTGAACCGCGCTCACCAACCCGCCTGCCCAGCGTGTGAGTATGGGCAATTCTTCCAGGATGACCGCCGGGAGTGGCAAAGTCCTGGAAAGGCTGATGTCCAGCAGTGGACGAACTAGGCTGATGGATGGATGGAGGTTGCGTCTACGTCGTTGAAAACGGTTGGTCGTTTTAAACAGAGTCGTGCTATTATAATATATATAAACGGGTCTACCGCGATCAAATTTATTTACCTTTTTTTTTAGTTTTCCGTAGACCTCGAGACATGCAACTTCCCCGAAATGAAGATGTCCTTTTTGTCAAAAAAAGGTAATGAAATTTGATCGCGGTAGACCCGTTTATATACAACGTGTAACAGAAAGGTGTAACCATATTTGAAGATTCAGTCAATGGTATAGAATAACTTTTACTATGGAGCCAATCCTGAAATCTCAAAAAAAAATCTGCCCTTCCATACATTTCGGCCGAGTGGCATTGCATTTATCTATGAAATAGTAATTTTTTTTTTTCGATTTACAAGTTTTGTTCCATAGTAAAATTTGTTCTATACCAACTGAGTAAGCTCTTCAAATATGGTTACACCTTTCTGTTCTGTTACACGTTGTATATTATAATGTGTACGAAACGCGAGAGTTTAAAGTTATATGAGTCGTACTAAGCTGATTTCACTGTACCTCATTCACTCAAATAAGATTTTGCTACTGAGAGATTGCTTCGCAAACAAAAATGGACTAATTCTAAATTTCAGTTACATTGGATAACACTCAAAATATCTATGAAGTTGAATTTCTGAAGAACGACAATTTGGAAACGCTCGTCAAGAAACCTTTTCGTCAGTTGAGGTTCAAATTTTCCTTCCATGACAATGTGATAACCTTTTTTAACTACCATATGAACAAAAATAATACAGGTGTAAGACAGGAATACCCCTTTTTACCCCGTTTTCAGCGCTAACTGCGCAAAAATAAGAAAACTTCTCACAAGCAGTCAGGTTTTTAAATAAAGTGTCATGTGGGGTTATTTCGGAAAAGTAAATTTAAGTTTTAAGTATGAAAGTTTGACTGTTACTTATTTATCGGACTTTAGTACGAACTGGTTACTTGTCGGATTTTTCCGATAGACCCATTTTTTTTTTTAATATTAATACAAATAATACATTATGCAGTGAAATCCATTTAGTACGACTCCGTTTAAAACGACCAACCGTTTTCAACAAGGTAGACGCAATCACAAGTTAGGTTATTATACAATTTACTATGAAGGGATATCAGTTCGTTTTGTGCGTAGTCCGGTTAGTACGACGTAATATCACCGGTCCCTTGACTGTCGTTATATCCGGATTCTACTGTATTTAAATTAGTCTGAAGAAAACACAATGTACTACAAAATTGAAACTTTATTCGATTAATAAAACTTAATTCTAACAGATTCATTTTCTTAACAAACATTTCAGGCACACTGGGTAGTGTTAATAAAGAAACAATAAGTAGGACGTACGTATAGCTTTCACATAAAGGTGATTTCCGTCCGCGACTGGTTCACTTGCCATACATTCAGGTTTTCATATTCTTCAATGCAAGCATCCACCTGTAAAGTTGAAATACTGTAATGCACATGCCAAGTCCAACCTGTGGGCTCTTCAAACCAATATGGACATAAAGAGTTTTGTAATAAGGTTCATATTCGCTTGGAGAGGCTTTTAATAATTTTATCTGCTCTTCTGAACGTTATTTGCATTCGCTATTTACTTTTAAAACTTCCAAGAAATATTTGCTTTTTTAAGATCCTTGCGGTTAGTGCTCGAGTTTCTATGAAATTATAATAGAAAATGTCTTAATCTAGAGATTCGATCCCAGGTTCGATCCCTAGTCGAGCATGCACCAATGAGTTTTTCGGAATGTATGTGCTAGTATTTGTTTTTACTTACCACTTGCAGAACGGTGAAGGAAAATATCGTAAGGGGACCAGGGCCCGTAGCATAAGGTTTAATCGCGCGCGACGCCACTAGTTGAATCACAAGGAGCGTGACGTACTGTTTAATCGCAAAAACATCGTGTCACGCTCCTCGCACTAGTGATTCAACTAAGTTACGTCGCGCGCGATTAAACATTATACTACGGGTGCTGGATGCCCTAAAAAGCATGTATTTGTGCCCGAAATACGACAATAGGACTCACTACCCATCACGTTGGGGCGTAATAATCGTCGGTGAAACGCGGGTGTACCGAGATCTAGTACGATTATCTATAATGTTAATTAATATTAGTTCGCTAATATTAATGAAAATATGTTAACGAAAAATTATTTCTAATTGCGCAAACCGAAATTCGTTACTTCTTTTCACGTCCTTTCATACAAATTGGCCTGATCAGTTGACAAGCAAACTACGAGAAGTCGAAAATAAATTGCAAATTCACCATAGCTCTCTGCATAGAAAACGTTGTTCAAATAATATGGACTAGTTTTATGGTTTGATTTTTGAAGAGTGTGACGTCATTACCTGGTCGGGCTTGAAGCCCCTGTCGACGCACCGCTCGATGACGTCAGCGATCTTCACTTTCTTGTTGGAGCCGGCGAGGTCGCGGATCACCGCGAAGATGCGGTCTGTCACACTGATACCCCTAAACGTAACAGAATATTTTAAATTTAACATTCATAAATGACAGTGGGCAAATTCGGTCCAAGCGCCGCCAAGATCAAGACATATTTTAAATGAAAGGACATAATGTAGTCCTCGAGCAAGCAGAACAAAAGAAACTATATAATTTGTATTTATAATTCTTGAAAAAAAATGCAAAAATGTTAGTACTGAAAATTGAGTTTCCTTCAAATTCTCTATAGAAAACGGCAATTTCATATGTAAAGATCTGTAGATATAGAAATTTTCCTTTAAATACATTCTCGACGATACTTGAGTCTCCATAAAAGACACAACTGAATAACGACGATCAGGGGATCTAAAAAGGCTGACTTGGGTGAATCATAAAATGATTTGAAAGTTAGAGTTTTTTCACGCGTGCAAAAGAGTCGGCATTAGAACGGAATCATAATATGATTCATCCAAAGCGGCCTTTTTAGAGGACCTGTTCCCCGTATTTATTGTACAGTATCAGTTTACCTTTGTCCGGTTGAATTATCGCCGTGTTGCAAGGATTGTTTGGACGCTTCCACGAGACGAATGGCTTCCGAGACGTCTTCCTTCTCCACTACATCTGATAACCTGCACAAAATTATACTGTACTATAAAAATCATATGACTACTTTGCCTGAACTTCGTTAGCGGTGACCACCGTTTCGCTTAGATTAAAATTATGTTGATATGGACAGCGACATCTGGAGGAAAGCTAAGAACTAAGAAAATAAAAGCAACGAGAAAAACGCTCATTAAATACTTATAAAATATAATATATATAAATTGTGTTAGATAATTACCTCAACCGTGCGAGTGCAGTGGAGAGGCGCAGTATGGCGAGCAGATTCCTCGCTGACGTGAACGTGACGTCACGAGCGTTCCGCGCTTCACGACGCAATTCTACGTATGACGCTGAAATACAAACAACGCTGTTTAAGAGGCTATGCGAATTTTATTTTTGTCACTGTCACTCCAAGCGAAAAATCGCGCAGTGCGAGAGGGGCGGATTCAGGGAAAAAGTTGGTTTTATATTTTTATTAAGAAAACTAAAATAGCTAGCAAAATTTCAAGTATTAAATCTCTAGATATTGTTGAAACACACCTAATAAAATATGTTTGAGTTCTGTATTATGGTTCCTATTCGTCAAACGAGGAGAAAAAGTGTGTTTGAAGACCTCATTTCAACAATTATTTCTATCGAGGAAAATTTATCCAAACATGTTTTCCAATTTCAAAACCCTAGATTATATAGTCAAAATGCATATACCAGAAATTTATTAAAATTTTTCGTGTATTTCATGAAATACACAGAAAAGAAATACCCGTATTTTTTTCGCATATCGCCTTAAAGAGTTTCTGCTGAATGTTAATTAGTATGGAATGGAACTGTCCATTTCAGTTTCTCATTAGACAAGCCTAATATTATAAAAAAAAGTCTGTAGCTGTGTTTGTCAATGACAAGGAGATCATTTATAAGGACAAATGTATGACTTATTTAATGACAATTATAAAGCAATCAATGAGCAATCTTAATGAGGATACTTAGGTTTATTAAATATAACCTTGTAACAGGGAATTGTCATTTATGACGTTACATTCCGTATATGTTTCCAGAATATATTGTATTCACGCGGAAATTAATCCAAAGTATTCCGAAATAGTGTTTTATAGTTATTTACTAATAAGAACTGTAACATATAGCTAGGCAATATGTTAGGTTTAGGTAAGGTTAGGTCTTATAGGTAGGTTAAAGGACTATTAATTATTCGTGTTTAGTTGGCAATCGATAACCTTTATGGATCGACATACGTCGTATTGACTGATTTATTTCGAGTTTTCCAAAAATAAATACAGATCCAGTATAAAAGATCTTTCAAACAAAACACGAGGAAGATTGCTTAGAGAGTCCCATCGATGTGAAGGTGACTCTCCATAAATAAATACTATATTATTTATTTCTTAATTAAGTTACACAAATTATAGAATTAAATGAGACTTGAGGATAATTCATGATTTATATAAAAACGGCTCACCTCAATACGTGTTATGATCGGGAAAGCCGACCAGTTTCAGCAGATTTAGACTGCCTTCATCTGGGCGAGTAAAGACGTTTACGCGACGACGTTACGCCTCACACTGCGGGCTGCGGCTCGCAGGGCTCGGGATGACATCGATGCATATGGTATTGGTGGTCGGACCGGTAGGGCGTCCGCACAATTAGTTACTTCCGGGCTTGCGTTATTAATTACCGGAGTGACACCAAACAACGATAAACACGCGGAACTTATAGTATCTACGTCACTTTCAGTAAAGTCTGTGAGTGATCCGGTAACTGTTTTTAGCACAGGTTTCCACACCGCGGGCAAAGCCCAACCACTGCCTCTATTGAAATTCGGACGTCGGCTTATTTCTATGGATTCGCGAATTTTACGTGGCACAAATAACTTTTCACGAACTAACACTTTCGCTTTATCGAATCTCATAAAATGTGTAGTATCCGAATTTACGACATGGTCTGCAACGGCGGATCCGTTGCAATCGAGTTTTCTCATGCATCTAATGTGTTCCGTCAGTCTGGTTGACACGTTCCGTCTCGTCTCACCGATGTAACTCTTGCCACAGTCACATGGGATGGAATAAACACCGGGGGTATTTAGTGGCTCTTTGTCCTTCGGCGAACGCAGTAACTGCCTTAATCTACTGGGTGGACGGAAAAATGTTTTAATGCTGTATTTCCGGCGAAGCAGATGTCCTATTTTATCCGTCACATCCTTCACAAATGGAAGATACACCGGAGCTCTTTCAACCACATGTGGGCGCTGATAGGTGGACTGGTTCGCTATCCGGTTACACTGTCTCCAATTGTAGCCATTACTCTCAAGTACGTTTCTGACATGACTGAGTTCAGCGTCCACATATTGCAGATCGCACAGACTCAGTGCTCTGTTAATAAGCGTACGAGGGACGGACGAGAGATGTTTCGGGTGATGGTGTGAGTCGGCTCGCAGGTATCGGTCTGTGTGTGTTTGTTTCCTGTACACCGTGTGTTCCAACCTGCCTCCGGGACTTCGTACCACCAACACGTCAAGAAACGGTAAAACACCATTGACTTCACTCTCACTAGTAAACGCTACTTTAGGATGGATGGAATTTAAGTGTGCTGTGATGTGTTCCACTTCATTACGATTGACAATGGCAAAAACATCGTCCACATAACGCCACCAATATCTTGGAGTATACGGTGTATTCTGTAGAGCTTTTTGCTCAAACCACTCCATGAATATATTTGCTACTACCGGAGCTATGGGGGAACCCATAGCCACTCCGTCAGATCAGATAGCGGTAATTAATAACGCAAGCCCGGAAGTAACTAATTGTGCGGACGCCCTACCGGTCCGACCACCAATACCATATGCATCGATGTCATCCCGAACCCTGCGAGCCGCAGCCCGCAGTGTGAGGCGTAACGTCGTCGCGTAAACGTCTTTACTCGCCCAGATGAAGGCAGTCTAAATCTGCTGAAACTGGTCGGCTTTCCCGATCATAACACGTATTGAGGTGAGCCGTTTTTATATAAATCAAGTTACACAAAATTAAAAGTTCAGCACGTCGCTCTTCCACAGTTCCGGCAGAATGATCAGTGCTGCATTGTAAATCTTTGCAGCAAATACTGAGTTGGAGCCCTTTTACTATTGTAATATGTCCACAATTAAGTATCTGTCTCGTTATTGTTATTGTTAAAACTTTTTCCGTGTCTTTTATTGCTAATGTAAATACTTAATTGTGTTGAATATGAATTGTGTACGTATTGTAATAGTGAATAAATGTTTTATATATCTATCTATCTATCTATCTATCTAAATATTTCTTTTAGAGTCCTGGTGAGGAGAAGTTGACTCTCCATAAGATTCCTCCTGGAGTAAAATACCTCCAATCACGACAAGCGAGTGCCCTACAAGGTGCAGAGCTCCCCTCCCTTAATGTGTGCATGTGTTAATTAGTGTAAAATATAAAATGTAGTTTGTGCTACAAGGGCGAAAAGGAATAAATTATGAGTTAATCGTACAGTGCGCGCCAATCTTTTAGTCGCCTCTGAAGATAGCCGCAAGAGGCGACGCAATAGCCGTTTTACGGTGTCAGGGGGACGTTACAGGAGCGAGGGCGCGGAGCACACCCGCCTGCGTGCCGCACCACACCCCCCGCTTGCCTTTAGCAGGTGTCAACACTATGCGTTAGTGTTAGTGCTACGTCCGTACACTACACATGCGCGCGTTCCATGAAAAGTACATTCGAGGAAAAAATTCCATGATTCGTTAAGTTTATCGTTGAATCTGTTTGTTATTGTTTTTGTTGCCTTTATTTGTTGTTTTGTTGATTTAGTTTGTTAAAGTTTATAGTTGTTGTTATGCCTCGCGGACGTTATAGCGTTTTAAGGCGACAATGTAGGAAATTTGTGTTTATATTAATGCATTTTATTAATATAGTTAAGATCGCACTAAAATAATAAATAAATAATGAAATAGGTAGGTACAGCAAGTACACCTTCCCACTTATAGTAAACATTTAATAGTCAACCGTTCATATTATTGTTTCCTTGACTGTACCTGCGCAAGCTTGCACTCGTAACTCAATCAGAGGCGACTAAAAGATTGGCGCGCACTATAACAGAGTAATTTATTGCTCTTACGCCCGAATATCATACTACGTTTTTCAATGCATAGTGTGAGGAAATAAAACAAATATAATTTTGTGAACTTTAAATTATGATTGGCTCAAAAGGACTGTATCCAGAGCCGTTAAACAGCGGAAAAAAGTATAAAATTTATGGTACACAGGAAAGGTTGCAGATTAGCCAACAATTGTAAATAAATTTAAAAAAATAATAATAAAGCCTTAGGGCAAAATAATCGACTTTCTGTTTGGTTTTGATGCATAAAAAGAGGGCCTTTACGAGCACTTGCATTGATAAAAGAATTAAAACAAGAAGTCAAAACGAAACAAAATCGTATAATTCAAGAAAGTTCTTGCTAGATCCCGTGAGGAGTGACTGCATGTCACAGAACATAGAAATTCATCGTTTTAATACTAGAAAGAGACTGATGATGACTGTTGCACATTGCCTTTTTGTATGCTATTGCATGTTATATAAAACAAAACGAGTGGCGAAGCGCATCTTCTTTTCAGAACTCCAGTCCGGAAAGCGAAAAAGTGGAGGCCAGTACCTAAGGTACGAGGATGTTCTGAAAAGACACTTAAAAAGATGCAATATTGAGCCATCGCAGTGGGAGGATAAGGCAGCTCAACGCGCAGAGTGGCGGAACCTTGTTCAAAGGAAAGTTTATGAGTTTGAACAAGAACGAAGGTCCGATTTAGACCGAAAAAGGGACGAACTTAAGTCTCGGCCGCCTGCGAACATCGCTTACAACTATATGAATGGTGTGCTGACGTGTGCCCTATGTGGGCGTACATTTAATGCAAAAGTTGGTTACGCGAGTCACTTGAGAGCACATCAGAGAGCTGGACAGCTTAGCTCTCAAACTTGACAGGAGTTAAAGAAGCTGTCGCTGTAGCCGAGAACGGCTGTGAGGCTATATACAAGGTGACTTTTTGATCATCGTCCAAATTCATACTGGAGGCTTGATAAGTGATCAGTATCTTGGATCAGTAACAATTTTTGTGAAATTCGTATAATGAAATTTCGGCTTCCCATATAAATTCAGTTCCAGTCCCGAGTGAATCTCTATGGGGAGTCGAAATTTTATTTTACGAATTTCACCAAAATTATTATTGATGCAGGACACTGATCACTTACCAAGCCACCAGTATGAATTTGGACGATGATCAAAAAGTCACCTTGTATATAAAACAAAATTGGTGTGTGAATAAAATATGACCATGATCACAGAGTTAGGATATTTATGACCAGCGGTACGAGGACACTTATATTATGCCGGCGCCAGACATGTGTCCACTTATTTGCACACTTCTTCGACGACTTTGTACACACATTTGGCGCACCTGCCACACATGCTTCGCAAACTCTTTTCTCCACAGTATGCTGGTAGACAACAAAGGAGATGGACGACGATTTCGTGGACGCAGTGTGCTTATATTATTTATAGCACACTGTAGCAGCGTGCGTAAAGCGGTCATTTTACGCACTTGTGCTATAAAAAATTATACGAAACTCGTGCGAGAAACTTTTTCTCGGCTCGTGCCGCAAACTCACACTCGTCAGAAAACGTTTCATCGCTCTCGTATCGTAATATACTATTATGTGCATGTAATTATTTTTTACATGTGCAACAAAATATATCGAAACGTCCGAGAAGGTGTGAATGGATGTGTGTCCATTTTGAACGATTAAGCACTTAGTGTCTCACACAACCATTCCGTACAACAGCGCTCGCGCAACTGGTCTTTGCAAATAGGCCAAATAGTGTGGCAGGCTACGCACTTATTTGAACACATTCCTTTGATGTGCGCTAAAAAACCGATACCGCTCGGCAAAGTGCAAATCTGTGTACAAACTTTGGAACACATAGACAAAGTCTCGTGCCACACAGTGTGTCCACTCGAGTGTGCAAATAAGTGGACACATGTCTGGCGCCGGCTTTAGAGGCTACTAAAGAAGGAAGGTCAAGTCAAAACTACCGAATACTCACACACAATATAATCAGCCAACACTTGCGGTACGATGGGCTGCTTGCGTTTAGTTAACGCAATGTATCGCCTCACTAAACGCATGGGTAGAGCTCTGACTTCCGTCGGCGGTTGTTTCGAGTGTTGGTGCACGTAGGCGATGTGCTTAGCCAGTTCTAGATCCTTTTCACTAAAACAAATTGAATATAAATAAACCCTTTCGACTTTTGAGACAAATTTTCGGTGACGAGTGATGTATTCAGTTTTCGTAGAAAATCATTACATAATCTACATCTACCTAATAATTTGTAGATAGCCTTATTCTGGACTAACTTTTATCTGACTTATTCACTTTTTTCTTATGTTTATGATACGACGTCAATACTTTTTTACGCTTTTACCATCTGTTGGTTACTTATCTAATTTAAAACCATAAATCAGGGGCCTTTTTGTAACCCTAGCGCAGGAGGAAATTACAAATCCATCGATTTTTTAACGAACAACAGGCACATTGTTCCCACAATATTTCAAAATCCAAGACTAACCCCCGGTTTCTGAAAGGCCAATCAATGTTAACAGTAGATTAAAAAATTATTATCTGCGGATTAAGCCAGAAAAAGTGGGAATTTTACATTGAAATCAAAAATTAACTAAGTTAATTATTGATTCATCACTATTCAGACTTCATATATGCTTTATTTTCACCGTTATTTGCGGTTACAGTTTTTTAATCTACTGTTAACTTTGATTGGCCTTTCAGAAACCGGGGGTTAGCATATTAGTCCATGATATAACAAAAAAATTGCGTGAAACAGAACGCATCTCTAGGAACTATTAGGTAAAGAAAAAAGCAACACCATTTTTTTTGTTGTTGTTGTTTCGCAGACTTTTTACAAATAATGTCGAAAAAAAACCATTGGTACAGTTATCACATGAATTCTATTAATTTTCGACTTTTATTCGATGATTATTTTAGTGGACAACAGGTATATAATTCCCACATAGTTGTACAATTAAACTATTGATTAAAAAATAAAAAATTAAATTAAATACGTTTTTCATTCTTACAAATAATAAATTGATACATAATTCACAATTGTCACACATCCAGATTACTCAGAACCCTCTAATTGGCATCACGATACCTTTGTAAGTTATAGCGATAGATGTTGAAGTTAGACAATAAGGCCCTAGTTTTGCTCAAAGACCTACGGTACCCAATGGCGTGCACAGAACTTTTTGCTGGAAAAGCAAGCAATTGGTCAAGAATAACAATAAAAAAAAATATGAAAAAAATTAAATATCACCTAAAAAAAAAAGTTTGTATTGGAAATTTTCACTCTAGGCATAGATAAATAAAGGAAGGATAGATTGCTATCTCCTTGTACTGTTCGCAATACTAAAAATAACGAAATCGACGAAATATAGCATTTTACTGTTCTGGTTCATCATATTTATTTATTTTATGAATAAAAACACAACATTTTCATAACATCGCATCAGAAAATAGTGAATTCTTAATCAGGTGTTTTTAACATTTTTTTCATTAAACTTTCGGTGGTGAGCTGGCAATCTAACTAAGCGTGCAGATGGTTATTCTGGATTCCGGTAAATGGCGCACAACGATCAATTAAACAAAATATGTGCAATAAAATACGCTTTATTTACCTTAATACACACTACTCATACATACCTGTATATAACTTTGCTCTTTGACTCAACTGTCATGCACGGTTGAGCGATTTATCCTCAGATTTATCGTATGCCATGTGTCGCGTAATGTCGTATTCTAGCAAATTTTTGTTTTTGTGGGCGCAGTATAGTTGCTACACACACCCACACATCGAATTTCGTTTCAACTGTTCGGTAGATGGCACTAGGTATGTCATAATTTATCTAGTATAGTAGCGACATCAAAAATAATAAGTCGAACTACTAGGCACCGGCGAAAATAATAAGTTTTGCGCGGGCTTTGTTCTAATGTATGGAGTGAGCAATCTATCCTTCCTTTATTTATCTATGCTCTAGGGTAGACATTGTCTACCCTGCGTCATACAAATATTTTTTTTTCAAAGTGATATTTAAATTTTTTCACATTTATTTTATTGTTATTCTTGACCAATTGCTTGTTTTTTAACCGACTTCAAAAAGGAGGCGGTTCTCAATTCGACTGTATGTTTTTTTTTTTTTTTTTTTTTTTTGTGGCGTTACTCCATAACTCCGTCATTTCTGAACCGATTTGAACAATTCTTTTTTTGTTTGAAAGAGTGTACTTCCAGGTAGGTCCCATTTTGGGTTTGGTCATGATCTGATGAAGGTCTTCAGAGATAGGCAGTGGAACTCCTCAGAAAATGACAGCATACCTTTCGAAATTGAGGTAATCGCTTTGTACCTGGGTGCTGATTACAAGGTATTACTTAAAAATCGACATTCTTCTACCTGACCTTCGATCCTGGCTTCATCACCATATTCACCATAGAACTCCTCAACGGATCAGAGCACATAACTCGAGATTGCGGCAATCACTGCGTTAGGATGCTAATTCAAGGGTATTACTTGGAGATTACCAGAATACCCACCTGACCTTCGATCCTGGCTTCATCACGATAGAACTCCTCAACGGATGACAGCACATAACTTTGGATTGCGGCAATCAGTTTGTGTTAGGGTACTCATTGCAGGGCATTGCTTGAAAATTGCCAGTGTACCCACCTGACCTTCGATCTTGGCTTCATCACCGTAGAACTCTTTAACGAATGACAGCACACAACTCGAGATAGCGGTAATCATGTTGTGTTAGGGTGCTGATAGCAGGAAGCTACTCAAACATAGCTACTTATACTCACTTGAACTTCGTTTCATATTAAAACCACGTTTGCAAGAACTACCCATATTTCACAATTTAACCCAGCAACACTAAAAAATGTGAAATAAAATAAACTTTTAACAAAAAAATAGCAACCGACTTCAATAGTAACAGCAGTCATTCACTAAAAAGTTAATAATAATTCTATAAAGACCGATGGTACCGAAGCAACACTTTTGCCGACTTCTTTCTTCCTGAAACATTATGTTACCTAGAAGTCGGCGTATTTCCTACGATATAGCAACATAAAAACCAATATAAGAACGCCGACTTCTAGATAACATAACGTTTCAGGAAGAAAGAAGTCGGCAAAAGTGTTGCTTCGGTACCATCGGTCTTTATAGAATTATTATTAACTTTTTAGTGAATGACTGCTGTTACTATTGAAGTCGGTTGCTATTTTTTTGTTAAAAGTTTTCCAGCAAAAAGTTCTGTGCACGCAACTGTCCATACAATAACTTACCGGTTAGGCTTGTCCTGAATCAGCCAGAGCAGGTCGAAACGCGAGAGCAGAGCGGCCGGCAGCTGAATGTTCTGTTCGATGGTTCTCTTGGGGTTGTACCGACCGTAGGCGGGGTTGGCGGCCGCGAGGATGGACACTCGGGCGTTCAGGCATGTCATGATTCCGGCCTATGGATATTTAATAGTAGTTTTCAATGCATGTGCTCGTAAAGGCCCACTTTTTATGCATCAAAACCGAACAGAAAGTCGATTATTTTGCCCTAGGGCTTTATCATTATTTTTTTTTTAATTTATTTACAATGGTTGGCTAACCTGCAACCTTTCCTGTGTACCATAAATTTTATACTTTTTTTCCACTGTGTAACGGCTCTGGATATAGTCCTTTTGAGCCAATTACAATTTCAAGTTCACAAAATTATATTTGTTTTTTTTCCTCACACTAATATTTCCTCGCCCTTGTAGCATAATAGTAGTTTATGCTACAAGGGCGCAAAGGAATAAATTACGAGGACGATTTAAAACACAAGCGTAGCGAGTGTTTTAAACGTAACCGAGTAATTTATTGCTCTTACGCCCGTGTATCATACTACGTTTTTCAATGCATAGTGTGAGGGAATAAAACAAATATAATCTTGTGAACTTTAAATTGTAATTGGCTCAAAAGGACTGTATCCAGAGCCGTTAAACAGTGGAAAAAAAGTATGACATTTATGGTACACAGGAAAGACTGCAGGGTAGCCAACCATTGTAAATAAATAAAAAATAAAAAAAAATAAAGGCCTAGGGCAAAATAATCGACTTTCTGTTCGGTTTTGATGCATAAAAAGTGGGCCTTTACAAGCACATGCATTGAAAATAAATATATCGTCGCAACATGAATACCCGAGGAGTGTCAGAGGTGTTCAGAGTGTGAACTGTGAAATGCAAGTTATAGTCCAACCGCGTTTCACCGACGATTATTACGTCCCAACGTGATGGGTGGTGAGCCCTATCGCCGTACTTCGAGCACAAATAGTCGATTTTTAGAGCATGCAGTTTTCCTTCACCGTTTAGTAAGTGGTAAGAAAAAACAAATACTATGAACATAAATTCCGAAAAACTTATTGGTGCATGCGCGCCAGGGGATCGAACCTAGATCTCAAGATTAAGAGGCCAGCGTTCTACCTCTGAGCTACCGCCGCCGCCGGATATTTAAGGCCCTGTCATTCCAAAATGAGCATTTTGTTTAATTAATATTGTCAGTTCGATATCTCCTTCAAATACAAGTTAAATATATGTTACAAAAGAGGATATACTCTAAACACAAGTTGATCTAAAAACGTAATTGAGTTAACTTCACTCAATAGAAAAAAATCATAAAGTAAGCTCGTCAAATTGCGAATAAATGTGTTTATAGCACAAAGGTGTTCAACGGAGAGAATTTAAACTTTTCCTGAATTTTCTTTACAGATAATTAAAGACACTTATTGATCCATTTTTATTTATTTCTCAATACTTTTTCAGAAATTCCAGAAAAACCTCGCAAATTTACCGATTATGCGTTACGCGAAGCGAGCGTTCTAATGTAGACTTTCTGACAATATCATTGAGTTCAAAATTACTTAATACGATTATTGTGTTGGATGCGTAGGGCCTTAAATATCAATACAATAAAAAATAGGCATTGGAATATGCGCTTTGAGAAGATCCGTGCGAGATATATTTTCCTAACGAAGCAGGTTTCTAAATCTGCACAGCTTATTGATTTATTCTAATGCTGGGGCTCTACCGCGTAATTCTCATTTGTATCAACTTCAAGGAAATGCATGCGAAATTCAACGCGTGCAAAAGAGATGGCATGTTAGGCGGGCGTCGTCGCACGCACGACAAATTTCAATCTCAAGTTGATGTTAATGAGAATTACGCCGTAGACACTCTGGTTTATCTAACTTCAGATCAGTTCAAACCTTGTAATAAGTTCAAAATTGAAAAGTACCTTTATTTAAATAATCCCCAGACTGACTGTACCAACCTGTTGAATTACACAGTACTCTTGTACTGGTTTCACAGTATATTTACGTATTTTACCCAACCAGTTTCTGTTTTATTCCATTATCAAGGTTTCAAGATTAATTTGATGTTATCATAGATAAATAAGGAAGGATAGATTGCTCACTCCATACATTAGAACGAAGCCCGCGTAAAACTTATTATTTTCGCCGGTACCTAGTAGTTCGACTTATTATTTTTGATGTCGCTACTATACTAGATAAATTGTGACATACCTAGTGCCATCTATCGAACAGTTGATGAAACGAAATTCGATGTGTGCGTGTGTGTAGCAACTATACTGCGCCCACAAAACAAAAATTTGCTAGAATACGACAATACGCGACACATGGCATACGATAAATCTGAGGGTAAATTGCTCAACCGTGCATGACAGTTGAGTCAAAGAGTAAAGTTATATACCGGTATGTATGAGTAGTGTGTGTTAGGTAAATAAAGCGTATTTTAATGCACATATTTTGTTTAATTGATCGTTGTGCGCCATCTACCGGAATCCAGAATAACCATCTGCACGCTTAGTTAGATTGCCAGCTTACCACCGAAAGTTTAATGAAAGAAATGTTAAAAATGATTAAGAATTCACTATTTTCTGTTGCGATGTTATGAAAAGTTTGTGTTTTTATTCATAAAATAAATAAATATGATGAACCAGAACAGTAAAATGCTATATTTCGTCGATTTCAGACAAATTTTCTTTCCAGCGAGACAAGTAACGCCATCTAGCAATGTTATTGTTAGTATTGCGAACCGTACAAGGAGATAGTAATCTATCCTTCCTTTATTTATCTATGATGTTATTACGTGATATAAAACGCCTAGAGCAAACAGCTGGAACATGAAATCTGGACAGTAGGTTTTTTGTATAACGTAGACGTCCGCTAAGAAGATATTTTTAGGAAATTTCCAAGGTTTCTAGAGAAACGGAATCGACGCGAGCTGCAAGACGTCCGCAAGTTCATCACCTTGGCAATACTGATGGTCTGTTGCTCCATGACCTCGTGTATAGCGGTGCGGTCGGTGTCCGCCATCTTGTCGAACTCGTCGATGCAGCAGACCCCCTGGTCGGAGAGCACGAGGGCGCCGCCTTCCAGCATCATCTCACCGGTGAACGGGTCCTGGGGACGGGTACAGGTAGACACCTTATTTTTATTGAGGTGGCTTTATAAACTTTTGAATCTTGTTTATGTACAGTCAACAAAAGAGAAAGGTAACCAAGCCCAGCGCATCCTAAAACTCACAGATAAATGATATATGAGATGAGGGTTACTTAGTCGATACACACACACATGCGCTATTGATTAATTATTCTTCATCTCATTAGTCCCTCTTGATACAAATTTTATACGAGCACAGCTGTCGCCACTTATTGGAATAACGTAGTATTACCTAGTTAGTAAACATACGCGGCGCACACATAGATTCACCCGTCTTCATACAGCCAAAATAACACCGTATTTCTATGAAGCTTAGATGAAAAATACCAAACACGTCATGGCACTGTGCCAATGTGTGTAAAGAGCCATGACCAGCGGCCGCACTATGACACAATTAGGTCCGTGTTGATAATGTTTGAAAAAATATACATTGCGGCGTTAATATTCTAACTCGATGTGTGACACTCACTCTTTATAACCTGCAATGAACAAAATATTGTCTAATTTCAACACTACTCGCTACAACGATAAATATTTCACGGTAAGGTTGAAATTTTATTTACCGCAAGGTTTATTCTGTAAATATCACAGTAAATACATGTTTAAATTGCTTACGAGTGAAATGAAATTCCTTTGGATGTCTTATTTGCGTTATTTGAAGAATTGGGACAATTTGCCACGCTGCAATACACAATTTTTACAATATGTTTGTTCTAACGCGTTCGGTTGAGAAATGAGAGGCCGGCGGGTTATGCCCTGACGTATTGATCACAGCGGTGCGTCGCAGTCACGGCTTTCATGGCATTTCTATTGCTTATTAATAGTTCTGTGGTTCCTCGTCAGTGGGTTTTAGGATTAAAGTATTTGCGCTGGGCCCGGTTACTACCTCTTTTGTTGACGATACTTAAGGGTATTTCTTACAAAATATTATGAAATGATTATAACGCCCAAAATACAACTTTTAGACAAGAGCAATGTAAAACAATAGTTTATGGTAGCTTCAAAATATTTGGATTTTCCGTAAGAGAGAACTTAGAACAAAATTTATACTTGCGATTGTCGCCACTTGTTGAAACTTGAAACAAATCTACATTATCATTGTCTACGTTGCTCAGAGCTAGTGCCTGGAGTCAATGAAATGTATTTTAATTAACATCTTCCCTTGAAAATAATGTAAAATCCGATACCGGTTGGGAGAAAACATAAATAAAGTGAAACTACTGTACAAGTGCTTTTAACTAAAGAAGTGAAATTAGAACTTTTTTATAAAATTTTTTGTTTTGTTTAATTTTTTGTTCATAGATATGTCCCCTATACATAGGGGACCTATACATATATGTAGGTTTGATTGTGCGACGCTACTTTAAAAAAAATATCGATGTGGTGGGTCTGAACTCTGAACTACGCCAAAATGTTCAAACCTCTTTAGTATTTTCCTATACAGAATATTTTTGTTTTTAATCAAAGTCATCTATTGAAATATTTGTATGATACGATGATATGTTTTTGCTGTTTTTACGGGAGGAGGGTAGGGAAATTTGACTTTACTATGTATATAAAAACCTGTGGTTTTTCGGAAAAAAGAACCTCTAGGCTAGAAGTTGAAGGTTCAAGGTACACAAAAAATTGGATGTATTTGTCGGAAAATCTACCGAAAACGTGCTGAAAGACAGAGAAAAATTCAGCATTTCGTAATAGCGTCCTTCAGTCTCTGGGGTCTATATATACATATATTATCTGGTTACCTTCATGACGGCGGCAGTGAGACCAACTCCCGAAGAGCCCCGACCGGTCGTGTACTGGCTGCGTGGCGCTAGTCGGTGGATGTAGCTAAGTAGCTGAGACTTGGCCACTCCGGGGTCGCCCATCAGACAGATGTTTATGTTACCACGGATCTTCATGCCGCCAGGACGCCTACAGAGATTAATAGATATTATACTTGTTATTGATATAATAATAATATATATGTCGTATCCGGTCATAAGAGAGAACACTGAACGAAACGCAAGCACGCCATCTAGCGGGTATCCGTAAAAACTACGCTTCCGGCGTGCTTCGGTAGAGTCGTGTGCGACGCAGTCGTGGTCTGTTGGAGCCGCCACTACCACGAGGACAAGTAAAGACGTCACCACGGAACTGTACTACGTTTCGCATAGTGTTTATGTCTAATTACTTAAAGTGCTTAGTGCAAATTATTATTCTGATTCATTGTAGAACAAACAGTGTTAAAATTCATTATAGCATGATCCCTACGCCTGCCCACGAGATGTCTCACGGGTCGGGCCAAGATCCTGAAAACCCTACATATATATATACAAGGTGACTTTTTGATCATCGTCCAAATTCATACTGGAGGCTTGGTAAGTGATCAGTATCATTGATCAATAAAAACTTTTGTAAAATTCGTAAAATGAAATTTCGACTCCCCATAGTGATTTTCTCGTAACTGGAAGTGAATTTCTATGGGAAGCCGAAATTTCATTTTACAATTTTCACAAAAATTGTTATTGATCTAAGATACTGATCACTTATAAAGCCTCCAGTATGAATTTGGACGATGATCAAAAAATCACCTTGTATATATAAGCTTTTAAATTTACACGGTCACTACAAACATTATTAGGAGAACAGGACTCACCATGTTTGGTTTTTATATTTTCCCGAATTATCGGCACAGTTACATCTGCCATGATCGTAAAAACCAAACACGGTGAGTGCAGTACTCCTAATAATGTTTAAAATACACCATTCGGCTTTTTTTTATAACATTTTCATTTTAGCAGTTTTTATTAAAATTTACACATAAATGAATTAGAGCAAGATATATTTCAAGCCTATACTTCGATAGCACATTTTAAAGTCTTGCTTTGTTTAAATATTTATTTATAATTCTGTCGCAACTATGGATGAAAGAGAGAATTTCTCCTACTACAGGTGAAAATTTAAAAGGAGAATTCGACAACAAAAACTGTTAAATATGTTATAAATAAATGATTTTGATTTGATTTGTTTTTTTTTGAAGCCCTCTAGGGCTTGGCGTCAGTTGCATTGATTGACCGATATGATATTGATAGTCAGATTTTAGCGCTAACCGGCAGCAAAAGTCATAAAGACAACTATAAATTAGAAAACTTGTTTTTATAGTATTTCATATTACAACAAATCCACAAATGAGAACTAGGTATCTTAATTTTCAATTTATTTGGGTATTAGTTTTAAGTATTTCGGAAATAAGCGGCAACCCAATGTTTTTCTCTCGCTTTTGTCTCAAAAGCTATAATCTGTAAATTTATATCTATACTACTAATTAATTTGTATAAAAGTCGTGACTGTATGTATATTGAATATTTCAGCGAATTTTTAAATGAATTGGGTTGTACTGAGGCCAAAATTAAAATTATTTGAATTTTTGTGTCTGTTTGTCTGTTTGTGTCCACATTCGGTTTTAACTCAAGAACCACTCAGCGGATTTGAATTCGGTTTTCTTTATTATCATCGTAGTGACCCTGCGGGTCTACCGCGTAATTCTGATTTTCATCAACATCAACTTGAGATTGAAATTTGTCGTGCGTGCGACGACGCTAGCCTAACATGCTGACCCTGCGGGTCTACCGCGTAATTCTGATTTTCATCAACATCAACTTGAGATTGAAATTTGTCGTGCGTGCGACGACGCTAGCCTAACATGCCATCTCTTTTGCACGCGTTGAATTTTGCATGCATTTGCTTTAAGTTGATACAAATCAGAATTACGCGGTAGACCCGCTGGTCAATATATAGACTACAATGGTGGTTGATAAAAAAAACCGCCAAGCCGAAAACGGGGCAAAGATCGAATAGACGCGGGCGGAGCCGCGGGCGATAGGCCAGTCTATAATATAGTCGGCAGCAACATGACGCTTGACGAACTTTAATGCTGTTCCCACTCAAGCTAATTAATGAGTTATTGGATATCCCCACTATCCAGTGTACTAACTTGTCGACCCCGCCAACCAGCAACAAGAGCAGCGCCTTCTTCACGTCCTCGTGTCCGTAGATCTCAGGCGCCAGACTCTGAGCCATCCTCGAGTAGAGGTCCTCATCGGCCAGCTCGGACAGCTCCTCCTCTGTCAGAGCTTCGGCCATCTCGCCTTCGTCGCTTTGGTTCAGGCAGGTCACAGTCTGGAAACAGGACACAAATACTCGAGAGTTCTTGCAATCTACGACAGCAAATTTACTTTGCTTGTGTGAAGCATCTGTATAACATGCAAATGTGTGTACGTGCATATACAGGTCTTGCTACAAGTAGAGCAGATTAATCGTCGTGGATTACATAAACAGTAAATGGAACGCAAAGAAGGTAAAGTTCGACCGGGCCATCATAATGGCTTACCAAACTGGCGATATACTCAAGAGCCAAGTCTGAAGCACCCGGAATAGAAGATAAGCGGAAGAGGTGTATCAGTGTCGTAGCAGATGATGATCTGCAATCTCGGTTTCCCATTGAAGAGTTGCAGATGTGAGTGCCTACTATCTGCCTAACCATCATGACTATTAACAGAAGTGTGTGTTTGCATGTGTTAAAATTAAGCACAGTTATGGGAAATACAAATATATACAACGTGTAACAGAAAGGTGTAACCATATTTAAAGAGCCAATTTAATAACCATAATTAATAACGCAAGCCCGGAAGTAACTAATTGTGCGGACGCCCTACTGGTCCGACCACCAATACCATCTGCATCGATGTCATCCCGAGCCCTGCGAGCCGCAGCCCGCAGTGTGAGGCGTAACGTCGTCGCGTAAACGTCTTTACTCGCCCAGATGAAGGCAGTCTAAATCTGCTGAAACTGGTCGGCTTTCCCGATCATAACACGTATTGAGGTGAGCCGTTTTTATATAAATCATGAATTATCCTCAAGTCTCATTTAATTCTATATTTAAAGAGTTTATTCAGTCAATAGTTTAGAACAACTTTTACTATGAAACAAACGCTGTAATTCGAAAAAAAAATTACTGTTTCATAGAAAAATGCAATGCCGCTCGGCCGAAATGTATGGAAGGCCAATTTTTTTTTTTGAGATTTCAGGGTTGGTTCCATAGTAAAAGTTGTTCTATACCATTGACTGAATAAGCTCTTCAAATATGGTTACACCTTTCTGTTACACGTTGTATAGGGCCATAAAGCCTTAGACCATATAACAGGACTCGGCAAGCGAACACATTCCCATCTGCCGAAGTACATGAACAATTTGTTCGTGTATGTTTGCTTGTGTGCGTTTTGTGTTTGTGTTACGGCTTGCGATTAGTGTAACATATTAGTGTAACTAAAGGCATGTATTTATATATGTAACCTATTAGTATGTAGTATATAGGATGGGATTTGGTCGGCCGCCTGGATTCGTGCTGGGGGCTCGGTTGGTGATCATTGAACCTTGTTCCTGGTCCCTGGCCGGGTCTCCGGTATGGGTTCGGGCGGCTGATTGGATTTTACCTTGTATAATATATATTTTACCTATCATTTTAATCGTAAATATATTGCTACATAAATTAAATAAGCCTTTAATTTAGTTCATGTACATTTATTATTTTATTACATATATTTTCTTTATTAGATTAAATTTGACGTGTAAAAAGTGTATATATCTACCTATATACCTGCTTTGCAAAATAAACTATTTGAATTTGAATTATTAATTTTCGCAAGTGTGTACGTTAGTAAGTAAATGTGTGCTGTGCGTGTTTACCTCCCCTCCCACGGAAAATGAATTCAGTATTAAGACGCGCTTTGGCACGTCCCGTGTTAAATGGTCTAAGCATAGGCCCCATAGATATCATAATAATATTATTGATATCGGTGATAGGGCCCCATAGAAAATACTGAAAGTTTTTGATGACATATTTTCCAACTTTGGGGGTTTCAAAGATTTTATATTTTCAAGTAGATCAAAGTAATGACGGAATCTACTCTACAGGATGTTAGGAAAAGTACTTCGTTACTTTAAACCACGTTTTTTATAAGTGAAGTACATTGCATTAAACACATTAATAAAATAAAATAAAAATAATACAGAGAAAAAAAAATTCAAGTTGCTAGCCCTATTTCATTTCTAAGCTCGCTATGTCTAACATTCCTATTTCTAACACTCGAAGCACCATTTAAGATGTTTTTGCGCGTGGCATAAGAACGGTACAAAGTTCAAATTGTCTAATCCAAGCTGAGCGTGACTGTACCACAAATTAAACACGGCGCGCGGCGCGCTATGTTGCGTTCTGAACTAGGGTTGAACAATTTAATGAAAAGTTTGTAAACAATATTTCATTTTTTTATATTTAAAAAAAAATTTTAACGCGGTTAACATACTTTGTTATACTTATAGCACACGTGGTTTAAAGGAACGAAGTACTTTTTCTAACACCCTGTATAACCACGACAACTTACGTGCGCCTCCAAGTAGGTGTCCGAGAGTAACCCTTGCATCAGCTGAGTGAAGCCAGCGTTCAGCATCGGCAGGAAGATCCCGCTGACAGCCACATGGTCCCCGGGCTGGGCTCGGCGCGTGGTCTCTCCGCGGCAGTATACGGACAGTTGCCGTGGGATGTGTCCCACTGGTACTTGGTCGGACTGCGGACATATAAGGTCTTTCAATTTAAACTGAAAGTAATTCAGGAGGTGATTCAGTATCGTTAATACATCACATTCCACTGCAAAGCACTTGTTTTTGCGCGAACTTTTTTTTCGCTTCTCAGTACAAAATGGTCCGATAAGCTGACTTAGTTTGTACGGACAACGGACAAGTGAAGAAAAAGTTCGCGCAAAAAAAGTACTTTGCAGTGGAATGTGATGTATTAACGATACTGAATCACCTCTTAAATTACTTTCCATTTAAATTGAAAGACCTTATATAGTATGTGTTGGGAAATGTTTACTGTTAATATGAAGGGTGTAAAAGTCTGTATCGATGCGGTGGGATGGCGCAATGCGACTCATTTACTCTCTCTTTTTAATATCTTGTAAATAGGTTAAATGTAAATAGTAATTTTTTTTTTTACCTATGTGTTATATTTTCCTTTTTACTTCATTGTGACTGATGCCTGGCCTGTATGGCCCGAAATATATCTCACTAAAATTGTATTTCACCTTGTTTTATCTAATTCTAATCATTTAAAAAGACAAAAAAGATAATATTTATATATATATATATATTTATTTATTTATATCTTTATTAATCCCGATTACAATGAATCTTAACCTAAACTATATAGCCACTAGCAAAAGCCAATTGGCTTATCTGTAGTGGCGAGTACATAAGTTATAAAAAGTAATAAATAAACAATCAAAAACCACCATAATAAACCACTATAATAAAACCACATACTTTACTGATCATAATGCATAACTCTCTGAAGAAAAATATCCGCGCAAACCTTCAAAGAAAAAGATATTCAACTGTACCTTAAAGACGATGTAACTTGTTAAACTGTTAAACTGTAACTTGAAGACTTTATCTTGAATAAATTTCCTGTAGGTAAATAAATCAACGTAAATAGAAATGTGATTTTTAAAAGTAGTCTTCTTGGATTTACTGCAAAAAGGCTTAAAACAGTTTCTATT
This sequence comes from Ypsolopha sequella, assembly GCA_934047225.1. Classification (NCBI taxonomy): domain Eukaryota; kingdom Metazoa; phylum Arthropoda; class Insecta; order Lepidoptera; family Ypsolophidae; genus Ypsolopha; species Ypsolopha sequella. The sequence goes on from OW203987.1 coordinate 22,437,428, forward strand.
AAAGAATCGCCCAAATTGTGAAGTGTGAGTCCTCCAAGGGGTCTTAGCCCTCCCCTCCCCCTCGGTACGGCCATGATTAGTCTAATGCTGGGCATAGGCTTCTTTTCATAACTTTGTGGGTTAGTCCAAATTATAGTCCAGTATCGGTGGCTATACCAGCCTCATTCGACTCGGTACACCACGATCAGGTTGGCCTTTATGAAAATCTAGCATTAACCACAGTAGAAAGTCAAGAAAACATACGTGTTCCTGAATCCTCAACTCCTGGAACTTTTGGAACCTGGAGCCCCTGGTCTGCAGATGCAGCTGCCCAGACGCCTTGTTCAGCCGGCAGTCGTCGGCGGTGCAGGAGGCGGGCGGAGTGAACTGCAGCCCCCGCACCGGCTGGTACGTCTCCGCGCCGCAAGCCGAACACGAATATGTAGCCACGATGAGGAGGGGCTTCACGTCGGTGCACCGGGTTACTATGCCTGGGGAATAAGGAATATTTTTACTGTAAGAACTCCACAAAGGAAATAAAAATCAGGTTGAAACAATGGTTCTTCTGAGGTCTATAATTTTAGTTACAATGAAAAATATATAATTCCAGTAGTTTGTGTTCATTCATTCATTTATTAACTTACAAACAACATAAATTGTATTTGAATAAAATTACTTGAACTAAAACTAATGCTAGTTAAAATTAAAAAGAGCACAAATAAATTATTGTCATTAGGTTCATACTTAACATATCGTAATACAGTTTTAAAATATAAATAAGTCAGAAATTTAAACACGGCTAAAAAAATGCAAATTTGCCTACAAATCATCAATTGGATAAAGACACTGTTTAATAAAACTGAATGAATTGGCTTGGTATTGGACGCCCGTGCCACCTGTCCCCTGTCAGCGTCTTCCCTTATGACTTACCTCAGATCTGTCTTGCGTGTCTCATGCTCCACCACACGTTTAAATTATGGAATTTTATAATTTACAGCCATATTTCAACGATAACAGAAGATAAACTTCGACATCCAAAGGAAACTTTTAAGATTACAAGTCTAAAAGAATTCTGAAAATCGATTCGTTAGTTCCATTTCAAATTATGGGTTATTTTAATTTAGATGATCCGAAAAAGCAACTTAGTCCCGTTTGAAATTGAAAAGAATACAACTCTAGTTTCATTAGCTCACCTCTTACAGTAACGAGTTTCCCGATGTGCTCAGCTTTCACATCTCTGATCGGCAAACCCTTTGATGAAGATAGATCCTTGAAGGATACCTCACTGTAAAATAGATTTCTCAAAATAAATATTTTAACTAAATAGATTTAATTATTATGTAGATCTCCCCGCCTCTTCTATTATTTTAAATTATTATTTAATTTTAAAAGTAGAAGGATGGTGCTGGATCAAATTGATGACATTGAAAAGGGCAAAAAAAAGACATCCTCTTGCTAAGTCTTATGAAAAAAAGGACATGACCTTGCTAAGTTTCTTGCCCTTCTTCTTAGGAAGACTAAGCGAATGGGCGGAGTTAGGCATATATTTATTATATGTATTGCATATATTTATAATATTATTTATTCCTTATACCTATATTTTTCATTTTATTTAAATTTAAGTAAACTTAAACTTTATTATTTTCTTGTGGATTTCTCCTTATTTTATATAAAATTTATTAAATAAAATATGTTTATTATATAAAACTAACCTATAGACATAGATTATTTAATTATATTACATTAAAACCGTCCTGTAATAAGTGTATCTGATACACCTATATTACATAAATAAATATTTCTATTTCTATTTCAAAGTCCAAATCACCCAGCAGAGAACATTTGTAGGACTAAATTGAAGAATGTGGAAGCTTGGAAAAAGGTGTATCACGACCGAAGCAGTATTGTAGTTACTACCACTAGATTGGGTATAAAAAGCCGGAGGTGCAGAGGGGGGACAGCCCCCGCCCGTCGTAAGAAAGCGCAGGCACCCGTGTGAGCCGTAGCGGCCGAGGTAATTTAGCCTCTGCCTACCTCCAACTACTCTGCGAGATGCGGGGCGTGAATTTATGCTATACAAGAAGTTGAAATAATTATTATTAGTGATTATGATGTATGGGCATGGCCACTTTGACAATAGTGACATAGTGATGAGTGGATGTTTGAGTTTAAAAAACATTTCTGCCTTTTGACTCTTGAACTGTGAAATAATGTCAGGGAGAAAACTGTTTACTTTTTGTGTTAAATTAAATTTCAAGCATATTTTTGTCTTCCATATAATTTACCTCCAAAAGATTTGTTTGCAACTGTACGAAGATAAAATTTAAAAGAGTCTGCTCTCTTAATTAGTGCTCTTCTTTCCAGATCAACCAATATGAGTTATAGAGCATTTTTCAATTGACAAAAATCATGGTTATGTAAGGCTTCAGAATAATTTTTAAAGGATCTATATAATGTTAGCTTACAATCTCCTGATAAGTTCTGGTGGGTATCTGTTGCGCGGGTCCCGTTGCTCGCCCGGGATCCTGTGGTTTCTCGATTCCAGCATGATCCTGTGCTCAATGTACACGTCCAGGGCATCTTTGGCTACAACCTGTGGTATAGTGAGATAGTGTGTTTGCTGAGATGCAGAAAGTTCTAAGGGGTTTGTTCTCCCGGCAATAAAATTATAGGATAAATAGGATAAATAACATAGAAATTTACAGTAAAACAATGTTTTTCAAAACAAAATGAGCTAGTTTTTTAAATATTAGGCTCATAGTACAAAACATAAATACAATTATGGGCTAAGAATATTTGGGCTTAACTGTATGTTTTGTTTGCATGATCAACATAGAAGACCAATTACTTTAAAATGCATTCATTGCATGCTTTTTATTCAAAAGTAAGGCCTAGGATATAGTAATGTGCCTTTTGCACCGAGATTCTGTTTTAGCAGCTTAACAAACATTTCATATGTATGGTATGTGTATATTAAAAGTTGTTTCACAGGTGGATTGTGAAAAAACCCGCCTTTTTTAATTAATCGAAGCAGAAAAATTTAATTCAAAATTTGGTCAATAGTTATTCAACAAAACCTTGTTACCTAAGTATTGTGTTTCTGTAAATTAGATTTTTAAAGTTTTAAGTTTTATAATTCTAATTTACAAAAACCAATGGAAATTTTGCGGTGACAGTTTACACAATACATAGGTAATAAGGTTTTGTTGAATAACTATTAAGCACATTTTTTATTTAAGTGTTCTGTTTCGATTCATTAGAAAAAGGCGGGTTTTCCCCAATCCGGCTCCTAAACGGCTCTTAAGGTGTCCCTTATTTTGCACCAAGATTTTGTTTTAGCAGCTTAACAAACGTGTATGGGATGTGTATATTCAGGTGTCCCTTATTTTTTGATGTATTTACTTTTTAAACACATACCTTCTCATTTTATTCCATAAGTTGTAAAATAAGGAACACACTTGTAAAATAAGTTTGAAGACATTTGTCTTCTTTTAACCCCTGCCGACTTGCATAGAAAAACGTAAATAATTTGCATTCTTCCTAGTATAATGAAACTATTAATTATGAAATTTATGGTTTTTTAACATTAATTTTTAGTAACTGATGCAAAAAAAGACAAATAACTGATTTTTTATTACGGCCTGAGAAGTATTGGTATTTTTTTTTTTAAACAGAATCTTTGATGTTTTTTATGTGTTCTGAACATAGAGGGTAGTTTATACATGTCAGTGCATAAAGTGTAGGTAGCTGGACATTGCCAGTCTGGCTTGTGTAAAACACCTAACATGTGCTGCTGACCAATACCGAGACTATTTTTTGAGTATATAGCATAGTACATTTAAGTGGGAACATAAGACCTCAAATAAGGAAACAATATTTCACTTTTTAACCCAACATTTTTTTTTCTTTGATTGTGGCTATACTTCAGATTATATGCAATATCAAAGTAGTACAATAAGCATCAAAATATGCATGAAAAAATGGCCAAATATGCAGTATAGAAAACTGTGTTTTAAAAACATTTTCCACTCTCTAATTCAACATATAAAGCATAACCAATACAGTTTTCTGTATTATATAAGTAGTAATTATTGGTATTCATTATTTTTGGTTTTATGACAGTAACCTACGATTATTTCTAAATATTAAACATGTAGGGCAAAACAGCATCTAATTTATTGTGAATATTTTCTGATATTGTGTTAGAAAATGCTATTTTGGTTCCAATTTTGTGCCAAATTCGTATTTTTTTACGAAAATAGGCAGTATAAACAGAAAGGTTCTGTAATAAGCAATTAAGTCCGCTGGCAATATAATGCATATAATCCGATGTCTAATTATGACAAATATTTGGTAGTAAAATTGCTATCTTGCTATGCTGATATGAAAGATTGCAAAATTGATCACATTTTTCTATGCAAGTTGGCATGGTATAACATAGAAGTCAAATAAAACTTATTTTACGAGTGTAGTAGAACCTATGAACAATTTTCTCATTGCCAAAGGTTAGTTAGTAAAAAATACTAATTAGTATTAAGCTTGCCTTTGTATGATCTGTGCAATAAAGAATTTTATTATTATTACTATGATGTATGTACACTTTTCAGTCACCGGCCCAAAGGGGTCATTTGAAAGGCATTCATGGGGCCGAAGCCAATATTGAAGAGGCTTTTGGTACCATTTGATCTAAATGTGAGATGGCTGCATCTATAGAGGCCTCTACCTCACTGTATCATTGCGAAACACAAACAGACAGTCCCCCATTAGTTGCCAAATTATTGCCAGGGAGGAAGCGACTTGGAGTGGGCTATGAGGATGGGATGCTAAATGGGCCAGGTAACAGGGCTATGGAGTGAGATAACGGACATCTGCCCTGAAAATCTCTCACAAATTTAAGTATGGCAGATGGTGACTTGCTGCTTGATAATTATCCAGCAGGATAGCCGTTGTGAGTCTCCTATCTAGCCACCATGGGACGGCCAGGGGGCAACACTATGTAAGCAGCTAAGGTTGTCGAGAGGTGAGTCTGCGGGGCACAAGATCCTTATACAGTCAAGTGCCCCCAGCGTTATGACGTTTTACACTTCCAACCTGGAGCATAGGTTTCGCTCATGCATCTCCACTCTGGCCGGCTGGTTAAAGCAAGCGCAGTGGCGGGGGGTGTGTTGCTGTGTGTATGTGTGTGTGTAAGCACATGTGTGACAGTGTTCCCTGGAGGTAGGGTCTGTGGTGTCACCGCCCACCATCAGCTCACCCGGCATCAAAAAATTAAAGACACCTTATTTCTATTTAACATAGACAAACAAATTTAGCAGAAAGGAGCTGCCGGTACTACAGCCTAGTTTAAACGGGTAGAGTAACAGAGGTGATGAGATGAGATACTATAGTACACTTAGGAGACAGTATTTTCACACGTTACGCGAAACATATGGAAGTACGGCTGTTGCAAAAATGAGTACCATGATAAAAAGGGTGAATGACTGTTATCACCTAACTGCTAACCCGCACTTACTACAGGCCGTCTCTGCAACCTAATAACATTGGCACACCCACTTTTGTAATGAAACAGCTTCAGTACAATGGTGCATCAAAGTAGGGTAACATGTTTGATGTGTAAACTTACATCCCGGGTTTTGTAATCAGGAAGCATTTCATACACAACATCAGACACCATAGTGCTGTATCTCCTGGTGTTTTGTCTCACAGCCTCGGTCAGCTCTTCATTCACTTCGTTCAGGTCATCCAATTCCACAACAAATGCGACCTATAGCAGAAAACTTAATTTTAGATCCATAGAAAAAAACCTTTTCTACATAACCTACAAAAATATAGTTTCATTTACCTGTTCCCGGTGGGCCACTCGTGTGAGCTGCTCGGCATATTTGAATACTTTGTGCCCTTCATCGTTAGTCTGACAGAAATCTACGAAAAAGTTCTTGATGGATTCTGCAAACCAAAGGATATAACAACTGGTAACATAATTGACAATGATTCAGAGGAATTAATTTATCTTTTAAGAAGGGTAGAAGAACCTTTGTCCGCGGTATAATCTCCCTTAGCCATTTTAATTGAATACACGTAAATTAATAGAGAAGTTTATACGAAAACACGAAGAAGCCAGCCAGGAGCAAACCTTGATTATTTATTTTGTTGACAGCAACGTCAGCAACAGCAGTAAAGTAACAGAATTACATGGCCGAATCAGAATTATTGGCGCCAAAAAAAAGTTTTTTTTTTTTTTTTTACTTTTACGGCTTTCGATACCAGTCCATTTAGCTTAATTTACATTTTCTTTAAATTTTATTGAAAGTTGATGTTATGTATGTAGGTACTCATATTACAATGGGTAAATATTTCTTTCCTTGAGTAACGATGGCAAAAGGCGGGGGATTTCTTTAGCACCATATGGCTATCATCATTGGTAGTGACTATTACGTCTCCCGCTTGGACATGTCCAACGTTTCAGATGTTGTTTTTGATGGAGAAGTAGTGCCTTACTTTACGACTGTGAGGAATTTGGGTTAGTGGATAGACCAAACTCTGTCTTGGTCTCCACATGTCAATGAAGTAAGTCGTAAAGTTTTCGGCTCATATCACTCTCTTAAGCGCTTACAGAAGTTTCTGCCACAGGAAACGAAAATAACGTTAGCTCAATCTCTTCTTCTTCCCCTACTAGATTATGCCGATGTTGCTTATCTAGATCCCACTGAAGAGCTGCTTGATAGGCTGGAGCGTCTTCAGAACTTGTGTATCCGATTCATATACGGACTGCGCAAGTATGATCACGTCTCCGACTTTCGATGCAGGTTGAAGTGGCTCCCTATTCGTCTTCGCAGGAACTTACATATCCTTTCCCTTTTATATAATGTTCTTCACAATCCCGTCTACCCCCATTATTTAAAAGAAAGAGTTGTCCTTCGCACTGACCGTAGCAACAGAACGCTTCGCTCCTGTCACCTTTCCGATCTGGCGATGCCTGCCCACACCACTGATCGTTTCACCAAATCCTTCACGGTCAATGCTGTTCGACTCTGGAATGAACTTCCGCAAAATCTCAAAGATCTTCCTTCTGTGTCCTCTTTTAGATACAACTTGAAAAAATTTTACCTCTCATCTCTCTGAATGACTTACTGACTAAGCTACTGTTTGTCTGTATATATGTATCTGTGTATTTATGTATGTATTTGTATGTAGTATATTTTTATGTTTATGTTATAGGTTTAAAATAACTTTTACATATTGTTATGCACTGGTTAAGTTCAATTTTCAAGATAAAAATGTTTTTATGTTTACCCAAGGTTGACTGGAAGAAATTTCTTTTAGGAATAAGTCCGCCCTTGCCTTCTATCTGTTCTTTGTGTGTATCTTATCTTCTTATTTGTGTGCAATAAAGTGTTTATTCATTCATTCATTCATTCATTTGTATGCTATCTATTAAAATTAATCTTTGAATCATGAAACTTGAACACACCAATAAAAGATGTTGGTTGAAGCGCGGTGCTGAAACCTGAAACCCTCACACCAGTGACACTGCTGCTCAGAGTTTATTGGTCTGAGCACTGCTGCCTATCACCAGTTTGTTTTAAATATAAAGGCTGGCAATGGATATATCGCCATCAATCGGTCCCAGACTTAGAGTATAATAGTAAACTATAGAGCGCGCGTAAGCAAATTATAGCGTAAGCACGGGTATGAACACTGTTCATACCATTTTTTTAAAAGTAATCACTGAAAAAGTTCACAACCGTTTTGTTTAAACAATTCCCGAAAACAAAACCAAAAATAATATTATTTATTTTCATCGCTAACATTGATGTAACAAAATTAATCAGTGATATAAACAAAATTAATCAGCAGTTTGTACCTATGGAAACTGCTTACGGTCGGCTCAAGGCGCTACTAGCGATTCACGTGCTCTATAGTTTACTATGTATACTCTAAGGTCCCAGAGATAGTGGGCATAGAGTATACTGCCGACTCCACACCTACAAATTTTTTCAAGGATTTTTCCAACTTTAGCTATATGTATGTATATCGATCCGATTATCCGATCCCTGCTTATCACTGACAGCGTGATAGCATAATACAAATTCCATGCGTGCAATTAAAGAAATGGCACAATGAGTGGGCGTCGTCCGAAGATCAACTGAACGCACTCATCTATCTTAGGTTTTTGCATCTGGTAGTACTGATCGAATGTTTTCGCGCCTATTGAAATGTCAACAAACTTCAAATCAAAGATCAAAGTAAATTCGTGTTAATTTTTGTTATTCTACTTCCACTTTGCTGAAATAATCACTAAATTTACAAATGAAATAGTGATTAATCTAATGAAATAAACTAATTAAATCCTGACAGCATGGCAGATTCGTTAGGTAGGCCATAACTCCCTCTGACTGACCCAGAAAATAGCTTAATAAGCTGTCTTTATTAAGGGCTGAATTAACCTTCTGATTGCAGCTGCATCTCGCGCTAAGCGCCAGAAGACTGACCGGCACGGCCGTGGGTCGGCGCTGGAGAAGCTCAAACAACTTAAAGGCACCAAGAACAAGTACGCGGTTGATGAACTGGAGAATGTATATGACACGGTGGATGAAAGGGAGTACACGGAGCGGGTGTTGCAGCGACAGGACGACGACTGGATTGACGATGATGGTTTGTACCGTTTTGGCTTTCTATTCACTTAATTCTAATAATATCTTTCTGGATTTTGATCACAGTTTTTGTTTAGGTTAGATCATAGTGGGTTACTCATGCATGTCACTGAATTCCATGTTGTTCCTAAAATGGAAAAGCCTCTTTTACTACAGCGCCAGGACGAACTCATGGATGTCAATTACTCTTTATATAATTGTGACAGGTTGCCTATAATAACTTATGGACATAAACATAACTTTTTATCTTGACATATCTGTTACCTTTATGACTACGCACAGTTTTAATACATAACCCACATATCCCTAAATCAAAAGGTAGGTAATTCCCTATAATCGTAACTTAAATTAAAACTGCTCAAGAATTTCAAAATTATTTTTAGATGGAGCAGGTTACATTGAAGACGGTCGTGAGATCTTTGATGATGATATTGTGGAGGACAGCTATGTTGCACCAAATAAGGATTCTGGCCGAGGTCAGAAGAGAAAGGCTAAACTCTCAGCTCAGCCAACAACTAAAGGAAACATCAGGAATCTGCTTGGAGCCATGCCCAGTAAGAAGAAAGAGGTAAGTTTCAATTCTTAGTTAAAATTTCTTCAGATCAGCGTGAACTTGGAGATCTATACTGACCCACTTAACTTTTTTTACCTCATCATTAAATATGAGTGTGAAATGGATGTCAATAGACACTTGATTTGTATAATTTATAATATAAGAGGAGAAACTGGTTCCTGAATCTCAGTTTTAACTTTTTGGGAGCCAGTTGCTTTAAAACAATTGTGACTTTTTATGTTTATTTATTTACCGTCTCATTCTTATACTTACTGGTGCTATTTAGGGACAAGCTTTATTATCCTCTCAGTATCAACCAACCCACACACCGTCTTAAATCACTAAGGTCCCTGTTATAATTTGACTTCCAGGATACAAAAATCTCAGATGACAACATTCTCTCTGATATCATGTCTGACTTGGATGGCTCTGCATCAACAACCACAGTCAAACCCAGAGCACTGGTGGTTACCAAGACTAACATTGTGGAGTCCAGCAAGAGAGATGCCCAGAACTACTTTAAGAGTCTTTCTTCTACTGTAAAAAAGAGTACTGTTGCGAGTTTTCAAAAACCTGCCGTAAAGGAGGAAGAAAAGGTATAATTTTTATTTATTACAAAATATTATTACTTGTTCCTAATTATTGTAACAGCTGATCTAATATTTGATGTTAGTTCCTATTCTGTTTTGGTAAGATTGAATTTACTCCTTTACAGGTAAAAGAAAATACTAAACAAAATGGTGAATCTTTCGAAAAACCAAATGGCGTAAGTCACGAAAAACTAAAACAGACCTTTGACAAACCAGCCAACAAAAAACCTAAATGGCAAATAGACAAAGAAATCAAAGCAGAAATCGAAGACAGTGCCACACAACAAATAGAAGAATTCGAAACTCAAGACATCAACTTCGATGATGATTTCAGCAATGATGGGAAACCATCACCAATTAAAACTCTTCAAATCAAGAAGGAGCAACCCATCTCCAGCTCTATCCCCAGTTCTTCAAACACAATAACAGATGTGGCTGAAGATTTCCTGAATGATGACTTTGAAATATTTTCTACTGCCAACAAGGAATCACCTAAACAGAAAGAACTTAGACCTCTATCCAGCAACTGGACTGATCAGATGGGTGACAACCGAGGAACAGCAACAGTCCAAGTCGACAGCACCAAACTCCCACTTCAAACCAATGAGAATGGAGACCAAGTATTAAGATTCTATTGGCTTGATGCATGGGAAGACAGATTTGTGAGGCCAGGGGTGGTGTATTTGTTTGGAAAAGTGTATGCTAATCCATCCAATAGGAAAGCTGAATGTGTGTCTTGTTGTCTGGTCGTCAAGAATGTTAACAGGAAGCTGTTCTTATTGCCCAGAGAATATGTAAGTACAATAAAACCATTTTTCAATGCAAGTGCTCGTAAAAGCCCTCTTTTATGCATCAAAACCGAACAGAAAGTCGATTATTTTGCCCTAGGGCTTTATTATTTTTTTATTTTTATTTATTTGCAATGTTTGGCTAACCTGCAGCCTTTCTCGTGTACCATAAATGTTTTACTTTTTTGCCACTGTCTGGATACAGTCCTTTTGAGCCAATCATAATTTTAAGTTCACAAGATTATATTTGTTTTATGTCCTCACACTATGCATTGAAAAACGTAGTATGATACACGGGCGTAAGAGCAATAAATTACTCGGTTACGTTTAAAACACGTAATTTATTCCTTTTCGCCCTTGTAGCATAAACTACTATTATTACAATCAACTATTGAACTCAATATTTAGTTGATAGAAAATACTAATTAGTAATAAGCTCTCCTTTGTACGATAATTTTATTCCGTGCAATAAAGAATTTTATTATTATTAAGTCAAACCCAAAATGATCCTAGTCTTATTTATAAATTATATACACAGAACGGAAAGTCTTTAAATCTCCAACAAAGAGACAAGAAAGTGTTGTTTTATCTGACTTACACGAGTGTTTTGCACTCACAGAATATACAAACTGAAATGGTGATTACTCCTCTTGATAGTCACATAGTAGTGATACATACATAACCCATCTAACAATTTTTTAAGTTTAAATTCAGCTACGAAAACAAAGCAAACGTATGTGCAGATGTATAAAGGTATAACCTATCCGGAATAGAAGAGCATGTCCAACGAGACTGATGGAAGTGGAAGAGGTGAAAGGGTGTGTCAGGAGCATAGCAGAAGCAAATATACAGTCTCTGTCTACCCCTCTAAGAGACAGGTGTGAGCATGTATACATAACGTGACCATATGTCCCGCTTTGGGCGGGACAGTCCCGATTTCAGACAGTCTGTCCCGCTGTCCCCAGCGAGTGCAAAAATATCCTGCTTTCGCAAACAGCAAATGGTCATAAATATACCTTTATTTTTTGGCCTTCAAGTTCTATTCCTGCTTGAAAAGTAAACCCGAACTGATTTGCTTCGCCGACAAATACAAAACAACTGCCTAGATATTAGATTCCATTAAGTACTAAGCTAAAATGTATGTGAACCTATATGTGGACAATATATATTTTTTTAATATCTAGTAAAATAACGTTTTTTTCTAAATTATTCTGCAGGCATCCTGATCTGATGGAAAAAACAAATGGTCGCATTATGTATATGTCGTGACCATATCATAGAATTGACCATTTCATGATCTGGTTGGGCAGATCGTAAAGTATGAAATCAAAAATCTTTCACTAAAAGTAAAAAATAAGTGCGACGACGAACGAAGCGCAGCGGAGCGAGGAGGAGCGTGTTAGGTTTACATGTAAGATAAAATAAGGAGCCGAGCGAAGCGGAGCGGAGCGAGGCAGGCAACCCTCCCAATTTTAACAGAAATACAATATGGCCAACGAGATCATGAAATGGTCAATTCTACGATATGGCCACGACATATACACCCAATTTTTTTTTAATTCCCATAATCCTCATTACAGAAACTAGACCCAGTAACCCTGGAGGCGACAGATGACGAGGTGAACATGATGGACGTGTACGAAGAGTTCAACTCGAGCGTCGCCGCAGAACTGGGTCTCAAGGAGTTCAAGTCGCGCAAGGTGACCAAGAACTACGCGTTCAACCTACCAGATATACCCGCGCAGTCGGATTACTTGGAGGTCAAGTATTCGGTGAGTATGGGACTGATTATACTCACGCCTGTCTCCCAGAGGGGTAGGCAGAGACTACAGATTTCCATCATCTGCTACGATCCTGACACACATCTTTTGCCTCTTCCACATCCATCAATCCAAGCTCATACGTTCACATGATTAGTAGATAAAATTTGGTGTTTTTCTTTTTCAATCAAATTATCTTAAGAATCACTTGTATTTAGTGATTCGAAAAGGGCCCATAAAGGTTTGTGTTTTTAAATAATAAAAAACTGGCCAAGTGTGAGTCGGGTCTCACTCTGTTTGGGTTCCGTACATATGACCAATTATTTCAAACTAGATATTTATTTAAATGTTAGGTTAATTCTCTAAAAATATCAGACATATAACCTTGGTTGAGTATTCGGGGACGTAACCCTAAATTTATTTTTTTAGTATAAAATTAATGCGATTTATAGCTCTACGCGACAATAGTTTAATGTCTGTTAATGTCCACGCGACAACAGTTTAATAAAATGAATTCTTTCAGGCCACTTTCCCCCCACCGCCAACGAACAAGAAGTACCGCACATTCTCCCACATATTTGGCGCGACCACCACCTCTCTGGAGACCTTTCTACTGGAGCGCAAGATCAAGGGTCCCTGCTGGCTCGAGGTTAAGGCGCCGGATAATGTGCAAGCTAAAGTATCCTGGTGTAAGATGGAGGCCAGTTGTGAGAAGATTGAGAACATCAGTGTGATCAGGAGTGGTGCTGATTTGGAGCCTCCGTCGATTGTCATGGCTACTGTAAGTGGGGAAATCTTTTTGTTATAATTGGGGCTGATTATTGATCTAGCTGAAATCAAGTTTTTAGCTTTAAATTGGAGAAGTTTGTGTGAACCATATCCATTTAATGTTATGTAAAAAAAAAATATAGATTACCTTTACTGCGACCGTTTAAGAGGGCAGTAATCCTATTTCATACAAACGAAATACCAAAACCATTTTTAAATCATAGATATTCTTAAGGTGGTGTGTGTTTATTCCGATTGCATTATATAATATCTAGGTTCCCAAATATATATTAAATAAGAACGCTGATTTAAATATGAAATATGAGAGAATAAGCTTTCTATGGAAATTTTAAATAGAAAATAGTGTCGTCTTTAAATCAGTGTCCTTTCAAAATATATATTTGGGAACCTAGATATTCTGATATCCAATCGGAATAAACACACACTATCCTAAGAATATCTATGATTTACAAATGATTTTGGTATTTCGTTTGTATGAACAAAGATTACTGCGCCGGCCTCTTAAGGTTTATGTTCCAAGGTAGTTTTTATAAAAAACTTGTGGGAACCAATAACGACGACAATATAGTATAGTAGTTAAATTATGTATATTTATATAAGGTTAAATTAAATTAGTTAGCGAAATTTGAAACGTACTGGTATCGATTCGGCATAACACGTCTTAATTTATTTGACAGGACTAACCTTATTTTAAGCATCCCGTCTTTTTCTTTCTTTATCGAAACGACAAGGACAGAACGCTTAAATTAAGTTTAGTCCTGTCAAATAAGTTAAGATGTGCTTCACCGAATCGGTACCAATGTAGTACATGTCCAAATGAACAACTTTTACTATTAAGATTGTGCAAAACTCTTAAAATTGGTTTTCACCTTTCCATACTGGACCAGTCAGCTAATAAATATTTAACCATCCCAGCGTATGGCGTATGTAGTACCTGATACAAATGCTCGTGCCATTTTCAGATCAGCATGAGGACAGCGATGGATCCAAAGACAAGGAAGACGAGGATCGTGATGCTCAGTTGTCTGGTGCATAATAACTTTCCTATTCACAAACCTCCGCCAAATCCTCCTTTCCACCAACATTTCTGTGGTAAGCACAAACTTTTTTGTTTTTAACTTTATCGGAACGAGTTTCATACGTTCCGAGAGGCAACCGGTTGTGGTGAACTCTGAATTAGGTGACATTAGTTATGCGGCCAAATTCATACTAGAAGATTGATAAGTGATCACTAATCAGATTGGCATCAAGGATCGATAACACTTTGCTAATCTCTAAAATAAAATGTTGACATCTCTTAGTAATTGACTCTGGCTAGAAATTTATTTTTTATTTATTTATTTATTTATTTATTAACTACATTACACTAGGCCAATGCGATAGTGCAGCTAACATATAAGGAAACAAAATTACTATGGCATAAAAACAATAGACGTAGTACATATTTACAATTTGCGAATTTCACACTGAGCTGAGCACTTACCGAGTCTTTAGTATGAATTTGGCTGTATAAATTAATATCACCTAGTGGCTAGTACAGAAGGCGCGTATAAATGGAGTCGCAATAGCGCATTTTCGGAACGTCGACTGGGGAAGTGCGCGGGGTGATACGGCATAGGTGCACCTTCTGTTCTACCCAAAATTGTAGAAGATCAAAATTCTATCCATTGTATTCATAAAGTGGTTATGGACAACTTTTTTATCTTTCTAGTTATGAGCAAGTGCAACGAACTATGGCCTCTAGACCTTAAACAGGCCCTTCCTCAATTCAAAGCTACAAAACTGACCAAATGCGACACAGAACGAGAGCTCCTCAACTATTTCATGGTTCAATTCTGGAAACTGGACCCTGATCTGGTCATCGGCCATGATTTGCAGGGGTTCCAGCAAGACTTGCTTATTGGGAATATTTTAGACCTGCACATACCAAACTGGTCTCGATTAGGGAGATTGAAAAGATCTGTAATCCCTCAAAAGAAGTATGCAGCAAAGGATGCCTTTTTAGGAAGATTGGTCTGCGATATCAAGTTGTCAGCTATGGAATTGATCAGAGCTAGAAGCTTCGATTTAGACACGCTTTGTGTAAATGTGTTAAAACTCAAAGAAGGTGAAAGAACTGATATAAGCCCGGAAGATCTATCACGATACTATGAAAACAGCAGAGATTTGCTACAGCTAGTATCTTTGAGTATGCAAGACGCATCATACATTCTCAGAATCATGTGTGAGTTAAGCGTTATCCCAATGGCTTTACAGATAACTCAAATTGCTGGTAATGTTATGTCGAGGACCTTGATGGGCGGAAGGTCCGAAAGAAATGAGTTTCTTCTCCTCCACGCGTTCACAGAAAAAGATTACATCGTTCCGGACAAAGTGTATGGCAGAAAGGTCGTTGCTGGTGATGATAATGATGACCAGGACGAAAATAGCGGGACGAATGTTTCTAAGAAACAAGGTAAAAAGAAAGCCGCATATTCCGGAGGTCTAGTACTAGATCCAAAGAAAGGATTCTATGATAAGCTTATTTTACTTATGGATTTCAACTCTCTTTACCCGAGTATCATTCAAGAGTATAACATTTGCTTCACGACGATCAAAAGAAAAAGCGCAGGAGCTTCCGACGATGATATAAACAATCTGGTGTTGCCAACTTCGAATGTAGAATTTGGAGTTCTTCCAACGCAAATCAGAAAGTTGGTGGAAAGCAGGAGAGAAGTCAAAAAACTTATGAAGACTCCAGATTTACTACCGGAACAGTACATGCAGTACAACATACGACAGATGGCTTTAAAATTAACAGCTAACTCTATGTACGGTTGCCTCGGCTTCACACACTCTAGATTCTACGCAAAGCCGCTAGCGGCGCTTGTGACAATGAAAGGTCGAGAGATTCTCATGGACACCAAAGAAATAGTACAAAAACTGAACTACGAAGTAGTCTATGGAGACACGGACAGTTTGATGATAAACACCAACTGCTTAGATTACGATTACGTGTTCAAAATTGGTAACGATTTGAAGAGAGAGATAAACAAAAAGTACAGGCAGATTGAACTCGACATCGATGGTGTTTTCAGATATTTATTGCTGCTAAAGAAAAAGAAGTATGCAGCTGTACTGATAAGCAAGAACAAGGCTGGTGACTTCGTCTTCACCCAAGAGCATAAAGGTCTGGATATTGTAAGACGTGATTGGTCACAATTAGCTGCCGAAGCCGGAAAATTCATCCTGAGCCAGATATTATCTGAACAGACTCCCGATGAAAGACTAGAGAGCATCCAAGCGCATCTCAACAAACTGAAAGACGACTTGGTGAACAACAAAATGCCTTTATCAGTATTGACTATCACGAAACAACTTACAAAGAATCCTAACGAATATGCAGATAAAAACGTACAGCCGCATGCGCAAGTTGCTTTACGTTTGAATATCAAAAACAGTAGAAGATTCAAAAAGGGCGACATCGTCCCTTACATTATTTGCGAAGACGGCACAGCGAATAGCGCTACACAAAGAGCTTATCACATAGAAGAACTGAAGAATTCTGATCATTTAAAAGTGGACTACAAATACTACTTAGCTCATCAACTCCACCCTGTAATATCTAGGATATGTGAGCCAATAGAAGGCATGGACCCGGCCAGAGTCGCCGATTGTCTGGGGTTAGACCCCTCAGGCTACAAACACGCTATCAAAAAAGACAACACAAGCAATGAAACTTACGAAGTAGAAAATGAGCAAGAGAAATACCGACACTGCAAAGAATTCACATTCATTTGCGTGAACGATAACTGCAAAACGGAAAACAGAATCAAAGAAACATTTATCAAACTTGATAAAGAAAGCATCACATTTTTGGAGAAGTGTCAAAACGAGAAATGCTGCATACGGCCGATGGACTATCTGGCGTGCATACAAAACCAGTTGCAGCTGCAAATACGTCAATACCACTCTCAGTATTACGCCGGTTGGATTTCCTGTGAGGATCCAGCGTGTGGGTACAGAACCGCCAGACTGCCTCAGACATTCGCTGGTGGATATCCTCTCTGTAGACAGTGTGAGAAAGGGGTCATGTTCAGAGAGTACACGGAAAAGGACTTGTATTTGCAAGTCAATTACTTCCAGTTCTTATTTGATATTGCCAAGCAGAATACTACAAGTAAGTTGCAATTTACTAATTTGCTCCGTTCAGAAATCATCGTTTTGGTCCCTATTCATTCTTTATCCTTTTTGCTCGATTATGAAGACTTCTAACAATAGTACGCAAACATTATAACAAAATGTCATTCATTAGAATCAAGTTTGCATTGCACTGGCTAGACTTTATTCTTGTTTCCTAACCAGCCCCATTTGTTTTTCAGAAACTCGAGTGCCTCCACCAATCGTGTCCGCATTCCAAGTCCTAAAAGAGCAAGTGGAAGATTGGCTGGCTCACTCCGCTTACTCCATCATCAACTTGTCCAAACTCTTCAGATTCTTCGCTCTAGACTCCAAGGGCAACGACAAAGTCAAGTCTGAACCAATCGAGATAGACATTCTGCCAGAGACTGAACATATCGATGCATTGATGGAAATGGGGACTTACTAATATATTTTTCAGATTTAATTTACTTGTATCGTAATTTGTAAATATAAATAGCTAGAATGATTTTAAATAAAACACTGTATGACGTAGAATCAATTTTATTTATACCAGTGTCCTATATTAATAATAATAAACAGAACTGAAAAATTTCGCCTTATCCCCAATATGTAGGGCAGAGTTCAAAATACACTTACACGTTCTCATCTAGACCGCAATTTTTACGCATTCATTGGCCCTTTCATTACATTTAACGACACGACATATTTTTAAAACATCTTTCAAATGCAACCTTTAATATACATATTAAAAAGGTCCAATTTAATATATTCCATTCTTCGTATTTTTGATTATTTGTATGGTCGTGATGATAAAGAGTCGAGCTCAAGTAATATTGTGTAAAATTAGTTACTTAGATTGTCCAATTCAAAATATGAAGAGCGGATACCTAAAACTAACATATCTTCCTGATAATCTTACTGTGCCTTGAAACTAAAGTAAAGAATCTAATAGTAACCGCGACCACGCCCTCTGAAACCTCCTCTCCCGCCGCCGCGTCCTCCCACGCCAAAGTTCTGATTATTACCATACTGGTTCTGATTTTTGAAGCGGTCCTGCTGCTGCATGTCTGGCCTATTCATGAAGCTCCCTCCACCCCAGGGTCCCTGGTTGAAATTACCTCTGACTGGGCCACCTCCTATATTCATATTCATAGGTGGTCTCTCCCATGGATTTATCCGCCCTCCTTGGGTGAAGTTGTCGTTCATGGGTATATTTCTCATGTTGTTATCATTCATGGGGATATTTCTCATGTTGTTATCATTCATGGGCATATTTCTCATGTTGTTATCATTTATGGGCATATTTCTCGTGTTGTTCTCGTTCATGGGCATATTTCTTATATTGTTATCGTTCATGGGCACATTTCTCAAGTTGTTCTCGTTCATGGGCATATTTCTTATATTGTTATCGTTCATGGGCACATTTCTCAAGTTGTTATCATTCATGGAGATATTTCTCACGTTCATGGGCATATTTCTCATGTTGTTATCATGCATGGGCATATTTCTCATGTTATCATTCATGGGCATATTTCTCATGTTGTTATCGGTCATGGGCATATTCCTCATGTTGTTATCGGTCATGGGCATATCCCTTATGTTATTATCGTTAATAGGCATATTCCGCATGTTATCGTTAATGGGCATATTTCTCATGTTATCATACATCGACATATTTCTGTTATTCATGCCCGCGTTTCCGAAGTCATTCATCGGCATATTTTGGTTATTCATGCCTATATTTCCTTGGTTATTATTCATTGGCATATTTCTGTTATTCATGCCCATGTTTCCTGAGTCATTCATCGGCATGTTTCTGTCACTCATGCCCATGTTTCCTGGGTGATTCATCGACATATTTCTGTCACTCATGCCAAGGTTTCCTGGATCATTTATAGGTATATTTCTGTTATTCATGCCCATCTTTCCTGGGTCATTCATCGGCATATTTCTGTCACTCATGCCCATGTTTCCTGAGTGATTCATCGAAATATTTCTATCACCCACGCTCATATTTCCAGAGTCGTTCATGGAAATGTTTCTCAGGTTATCATTATTTGGTGGCGTGTTTCTCATATCATTCATATTGTCAATATTCCCTTCGAAGTTCTGCGATGGTGACATATTCTGTCTCCCCTGATTGAACTGTCCAAGCATGGGATTTTCTGCCATCGATTCCGGCATTGGTTTTGACGTTTCCATTGGGGCTTCAGGTAGATCGCCGAATGACCTTGGATGAGTACTGCTAGCGACAACCTCTGGCGCTGGGTTGATTTTTTTCGCTGGAGGCGGTAATGTTTGTGAAATAGACGCTTGGACCATGGCCAGTAAGTTCGCAGCTGAGGAGCTCTTGATGATCTCGAGACCAGGCAGCGCATTAGAGGATATGACTTCAGCCGTTGTCGCCGGTTTGGCTTCTTGTAATGACTTTGTGACGATCTCCATTTCTTGACGGATTTGGTCTTCTTTGACCTTCTGTTTTGCTGTGTTGAACACCTGCGGTGATAACAACGTTTTATAAATCACTGGGTCCGTTAGAGATGTTAAAAAAAAAAATTTTCGTACTATATATCTATATATAATAAAGCAGTAAAATTCGTGTCTGTACATTGAATATTTTTGCAAAATTTTAAATTAAATGAGTTTTTAGTATTTTACTGAGGACAAAACTAATTTTTTTTATCTGTCTGTCTGTACGTTCTGTTTAAACTCTAGAACCACTCAACGGATTTGGAAGTGTTTTTCTTTATTATTATCGTAGTGCTCCTGGTCAACATGTAAGCTATAAGGGATGTTGATAAAATTACTGCCAAGCCTAAAACTGACAATAACTGAAAGAACACGCGAGCGAAGCAGCAGGCAAAAGCTAATGTAAAATATTCCCATTTTTGCCTGGTTTAGGCCTGAGGTTTAACAAAATGTGTGATTGTAAGAAGGCGTCATAATATAAAGCATAAAAAGATGAGCGTAAATAAAACAAAAAAGAAATAAAAGCGGTTAGTATTTTTATTTTCCGAAGCACACAAACATAATAGTGGAAAACAATAATAATACCAAATGTAAACTTATAGACTATTAATACCAAATGTAAACTTATAGACTATTAATACCAAATGTAAACTTATAGACTATTAATACCAAATGTAAACTTATAGACTATGATAGCATAACAAATGAAATGAAGAATATTTAAACCTTTTACTAAAAAAATAATCGTTAAACGAGGACGCATAGTTGAGGGTCGTTCACAAATTACCCTCCCCCCACGTAACAGTACCGTAACTTGTCTGGGACCTCTCCCCCCGTCCCATAGACAATACAGCCCAGAAAGACGTCTATTGTTCAACATCTTGCGTACAAATAATTCTGTCAACAATCGAAACGGGATACTGCAATCCTCTTGGTTTTACCCTCACAATAAAGAATACAAATAGAATCCTGGTTAAAATAAGAACTGGGCATTAGCTATTGTACTCATCTAACGTAAATTACTCCTGTGTACGAGTGAATGAAACACCGGACTGCACTTACTTTATATTTTTTCCTAGTGTCACTAGATCGAACCAAACAAATGTCAGACGGATGTAATTTGGATGTATTATAATACCATCAAATTAAATATGTCTCATCATTGTGTCGTTATGTTGTAATATCGTTCGTTGCGTGCATCACATCTTAATTTAGTGGCATCGTAATGTTTGATGCATTTTGCGAAAGCTTACAGCTTCACAGAAAGAAATTATATATTTTGGTGCTATTCCTCTCAAAATGCGTGCAAGCATGATTTATCATTGTTTCTGTTGATAATTTGTTTACATTGTGATAAAATGTCTTGTGCGATTGAAGGCTGTAAATCGCATACAGGAAGGAAAGAAAATAACCATTAAGCAATATCATTCCATCGGTGAGTTCTGTATGTTTTCATGTTAATAAGTTATAGGATCGTACCTAAAACCAAGTAACAATAATAGTACTTCTTGTGAATCATAGTCGTGTTCAATTCTACACCGATTTTTGCCTGTTTTATATAGATTTTTGCCGACTATTAGACGTTGTTTTTTCGCATAGTGATGTACTGAAGTCGTCTATCTGCTGTGTATATGCATATATGCTATGTGTATGCTGCTATGTATCCCGCAGCAGCAGCAGCCCCAGCGTGCTTAAATACCGCAGATAAATTGCAGTACGAGTTAAAAGAAAAATAATGCCGTATAAAGATCGCTATATTCTTTTTTTACAGATTTCCACAGAAGGAAAAAATAAAAAATGAATGGATAAGACGAATAAGGAGACCAAATTGGGCATGGAAAAACCATGTCATGAATGTTGGTAGTTATTACAATTTTGAACTGCATACTTCTATGTTCGCATCTCGTTCTGAAAGGCCCGTTCAGAACTTTTACGTCACTTCCGTGATCGACTTCACGAAGAAATTCCGCAGATCAAGGCATTTTCGTATTTAGTGGCTGACAAGAAAAGTTCTTTGACAAGGCAGTTCTGTCAGAGAATATAAAGTATTACTGATGATGATGGTCTCCAAGCCGACACGGCTACGGCGACTGCTATTGGCGAGGGTGTGATGGGCTTCGCTGGTGTGCCCGAATGTGGCTGACGTAACCAATCTTGGCTTTAAATGTTCGTCCGCATATACCACATTTGAGTATTTCGTTCTCGTAGTTGTAGTCAATAGCCACAGGTGGTCGGGCCTTGAGTTGGTCACGCTTGGAGTCGAGATCTGCTCGTCTTTGTGCTTCAAAGCTAAAAACATTTGTTTGCACAAGATGTCTCCACTCTGGTCTTTGAGCTGCGTGTTCCTCCCAGGTCTCATGGGGTATATCGCAACTCTTCATATGTCTCTTCAACACGTCCTTGAAACGAAGAAACTGGCCTCCCTGTTTGCGCTTGCCTTCTCGGAGCTCCGAGTAGAAGACACGCTTCGCCAGCCTCTCATTAGACATGCGCGAGACATGGCCACACCAGCGCAGTTGCCGTCGCATGATATAAGATTCAATGCCGCCAACTTTAGCACGGCGCAGCACTTCTGTGTTCCGAATGCGATCAGACCATTTTATATTTAAAATTTCACGAAGACATTTGAGATGGAACCTATCTAAAGTACGGATGTGTCTTCGGTATAAAAAGTATTACTACGTAAAGAAGCGACACTCACCTCCCCGCGCGAATTTATTGTCCCCGCAAGTTAGTGGCAAATCTGGAGGCAGGCAAAGCTCGAGTACCGCTCGTTCGCTGCGCGCGTATTTTGTTTTGTTTTTATTACGATACTGATTTTTAATTAATATGGTTCGTTTTTGTGGTATTTATGGATGCATTGAAAACGGAACAAAAAATAGAGAACGTAGATTTTTTTAAATTTCCTGCCGCTTAACTAAAGCAAGACATTTTCTTTTATGTATTGGTTTAGGACGTTAACTGCAACTCTCAAACAGTTGTCAAACAGTTGGTAAGAATTTCAACATGAAGTTGAAATTTTAAAAATCGAATGTTTTTGTGTGACCGTTCGAGCTGAGCAAATATCAACATATGTCCTAAAAAATGTGTATTTGTGCCCGAAGTACGGCGATAGGGCTCCCCACCCATCACCTTGGGACGTAATATTTGTAGGTGAAACGCGGGTGTACCGAGTATGGACTGTGACTTGCATTTCAAAATTCACACTCGGAACACCTCTGACACCCTCTCAAGCATTTAATTCAGGTCGTGACGATGTATATATTTTTAATACAAAAATAATCCATGGGGAACCAGAACTACGACCTAGGGATTAACTACGCTAAAATTTAGGAAGAGAATCATATGAGTTGCTGAATTATACTGTTGTCCCTCTCGATCGACGACGCTCACACGCTTGCTGCCAGCCCTAGACTAGCTCACGCACACACACAAGCGTGTGCGGCCAAGCCAGTGTGCGCGTGAGACTAGGTAAATAACTTGAGCACTCAGTATGAAGTGTCGGGGGTGTGGTTCTGTCATGAAATTAATTTTGGCAATACTTATTGACTTGAACTGCGCATAATTTGATTTCTTATTACAGGTTATTAGGTATTTTAATCATTCATTATTTGTTATTAGTTAATATTCAAGATAACATGATGTTTATTTGAACGAAATAATAAAAATTTTGAAATTACCTCTGTAGTGATTTCGCTGTCATCGCTCATCATTGACATAATACTTTTATTAGGAACCCTAAGTCTATAATTGTTATTATTTTTATTTTTGCGATTAATTCCTTCCTCCTTGATTGAGCAACGAGGCGACTTAAGACATATATTTGATTGAGTAAGGAGGCGACTTAAGAAGTATCCACTTAAATTGTTTACGGTTGTAACTCTGGCACAAGCCACTGCATTTTAAGGGTTCTGTAGTACCAAAAAGGCACAAAAGGAACCTTTATGGTGAGACTCCGTTGTCCGTCCGTCCGTCCGTATGTCACAGCCTCATAACTTTAGCACCGTTAAAGATAAAGACATGAAATTTGGCACAAAAACAGCATTAATTTGCCCACACATCATGGTGAAAAAAAAATATGAAAAGTTTGAAATTGTTCAAAATATTTCCCAAACAAAAATGAGAAAAATAAAAAATATTATCCTAAAAATACAATATGGGTATCAAATTGTAGGTTTTAAACAGCTGATTGTAATATATATTAGAATTTATTGATGAGGTTATTAATTAATTTACGAGTATATAATAAATTTAGTATATTTGATTTCCAATCAAAAAGTTTAAAATTTTTTAATATAAATAATGACTGTAATCTAAGTTTGGTTATATTTGTGTATTTCTCCGCGTATTATTTTAGCCAGGCTTCTATTTGTATTCCTTATTCTAAGGTTCTCCCTATCTTACGTATAGCGCCACAAACCTATCTTTCCCGAAGATGAAGACTCTAACATAATGAATGCCATTTTGGTTTGGCCTACCGATACCAATTTTAGATTGGCGAATTGTATCTGCTGGTTCAGTCAGATGTGTTGACAGAAATCGGTCGCCTGTTATGAGGAGTCTGTAGGCTGTATTTGTCTATGCCCCGTCCATTTCGTTACGTAACGTGTGCTTTGGAAAAGCTTTGGTACGCTGTAGGTAGTTTGGGCAACCAACGGAAAAACGTTAAAAATGTCGTTTGGCTACGCTAAAATTGTGATGTAACGCAAACCTTAACACCCCCGCACGTACCAGGACCTCAACGCCTGTCCGCTCCCCCCTCCCCCTAAATTGCGTTGCGTAATTTGTGAACGACCACTTGCCACACGCATCTAAGTACAAAAAAAACATTTAATATGATCTTTCACATAGTGACAGTGTAGCCGATTCTAAAGGCTTTAGTTTTAGTTTTAGTGCTGTCAAAACTGAAATTATTCCAAAGTAATTTAGGTTCTGTTCGTAACAATTAAGGACTATTTTGCACTGAACAAAGTTAAGTTTTAACAGCACTAAAACTAAAATTAAAGCCATCAGAATTGGCTTTATTATTGGAGAATTTTATGAGTATGTTATAGTTTTGTGGTAAAAAAGTATATTGCCAATTATGTTAGTAACACTTGCAAGCTGCGAAAATACGAATATAGCGAAACGATAAACCTACGACACCACGCCAAAAAGTTGACATACCTCTTCCACTGCGTAATCATCATCATCGCTCTCTATGGTCACAGTATTAAGTACAGGTTCCACCTTCGCAAGTTCAAGGTCTGGTTCCGCGGCGGTCGGCGCGGTCGCCGCCGCCGCACTCACGTACTCCCTCAACCTCTCCACTCTCTTGGGCTCTTTCGCCTCTAACTTCTTGAGATATGCGATAAGACTGTGCTGCTCCTCGGCGGATAGTTCGTTGAAGTTCTTGAGAAGGGTTTCGAGGTCAGAGTCGGAGAGGCCGTCCATTGCATCGGGCGCTTCTTCTTTGTCCGCTCTTTAAGAAATAAATGGGATAAATTTAGTAAGAGAGATTGATTGTATCGGTGTGGTGCGTTTATGAAAGTTATGGGGACCTATCCAAGTTTGACAGATTGTGAGATTGAAAACTCTTAGAAGTCTCAATGGTCGTTACACAAGTAGCCCAGGAATCCAAGAAGACCGTATATTTTATACCTATCATACATATTCCAGTAAACGAAAGATTTGATGTTGAATTAAAGATACACTAGTAAAATAGTATGGAAATAATAGTATTATTATATTATAACAACTCTCCTCCCCCGGAAGTTCGTATTTTTGTTTATAAACTAACTAATTAGACTCCATGATCTCACCAATATGCTCTTAGGGGTAGTCCAGGGGTAGTCCAGGGTAGTAGTAGTTCTCAAAGTAGGGTACGCGAACCCCCAAGGGTTCACCAGTTGATCGTAGGGGGTTCGCGACAACATTTAAGTTATGGCGGCTGACTGGCTAGCTCGCGCGGGCAACACGAAAATTGAGCAAATTTGCTCCGAAAATAGACTCAATTTACGACAAGAAACAAACCCACCTGTCACATTAACTATTTAACAACATCATTTTGTGACTGAATTATCTTTTATATTCAAATAAAAATCCTTCTATGGCAAGTTTGTTTTAAAGGGGTTCCCAGTCGACTGGTAAACTTTATAGGGTTACGTGGGGCGTTTGAGAAAAACGTTTGAGAAACCCTGGGATAGTCTAATATAGGTGGGATAAATGGCTTCATACCTTAATTTTTAGCCAATAACGACGCCTTTGAAAGCGATATTGATAGATATTGAAGTTAGATAATGAGGCCCCTGGTAATAAAATATTTATCTGATTCTAATTTAAATTTTGCAGTTATTTGTTATCAATTTCCACCCAGTGTCCGTTTAATTCAACCTGCTCCATAGAAACATCTCAAGTTTGACTGAACTACCAATGAATGAGGAACAACTGCAAAGCTTACTTCTTATCATACTCGTCGTAGGCTGACTGCAGCATCTGCAGAGCGGAAGCGGTGGGCGCGCTTCTTGAAGTGGGTTTGATTATCTTCTCGGTGACGGGGGCAAGCCGAGCCACGGCCTTTTGCTGTGCTTCGGCCTCGCGCTTCTTTGCTTCGGCCATGCCCACCTGCGGACACGCAATCTTATTTAGTTTAAAAAAAAGAGACAGTTGTGTCGATTCAGCGTAACACGACGTAACGCGTCCTGTCTTTTTATCGAAATGACAAGGACAGAACGTTTAAATCAAGTTTAGTCCCGTCAAATAAGTTAAGATATGCTACACCGAATCGATACCATTGTTACTTTTCATGCTCGTGTTAGCTGTTTATATGTCATATAATGTTTCGGAGGTCTGTTATTTACAGAAAAATCTACTAGCTCAAGTTATTAAGTTATTGAGTTCAGGTTATTAAGGGACCGCCCCGATACCGACATGAGGTCGTAAAAGGACTTTGTCTGTTATTGATAGATAAACAATAAAAAAAAAATTGATAGATAAGTTCGAATACTAAAATAAAAACACTTGTCACCCGCGGCCCTACCGCGTAATTCTGATTTGTACCAACTTCAAGCAAATGCATGCTAAATTCAACGCGTGCAAAAGAGATGGCATGTTAGGCGGGCGTTGTCGCGCGCACGTCAAATTTCAATTTCAAGTTGATGTTGATGAAAATGAGAATTACGCGGTAGACCCACCGGTCTCATCATTTCTGCGGAGAGAGGCCAATAGTTCCACGCTGTTGGACAGTTATAATGCAGTGTTTCTCAAATGGACCGCGACCCGCTTACCCGCGGTCAGGGTCGTAACAAAGAAGTAAATTATTTTAGGAATTAGGAATTTTGCCAAATATTTGTTTACTTGAAATTTGTTTTTAATTGATCTTTTCTAGTTTGTAATGTACTTTAAAATATTTGGAATAAATAAATTATCTGTTCGTATATAAATTTTAATTCTGTTTGAAACAAAAACAACAATGAAAACCCGCGTTAAAATCCATCTAATACTTTGACGTGAATCGCCAGCTTAGAAGAATCTACTTTTATAATACTAAATGCTTCAATGTAAACTCAAGACGGCGATTTTCCCCCGCGCGACGAGCGCGGCCGCCATGCGGTTGACCTCGCCGACACCCAACACCGGCACGGCCGCCTTATCCGGTACCGTCTGTTAATGCATCAATGTAAACTCACGACAGCGTCGACGAGCTGCGCCAACTCCTCGCTGGAGACGTCGGTCTTCCCCTGCGCGATGAGCGCGGCCGCCATCTGCTGCGCGATCTGCGCACGGTCCACCGTGCCGACACCCAACACCGGTACCGCAGCCTTATCCGCTATCGTCTGGGAATCAACATTTAAAATGTCATCGAAATCATTCACCGGTACTCGCTCTGTCGACTAAACCGGTTCCGAGCAGCAACCGTTCGTGCCATCGCCGCGCTTCCACCTAGCGGCAACAAGGTACTAGAGCGCTACCAGTGCCGCGGGAATTTATTAGTGAGCGAGTAACCCATCCCATTACTGTGCTCACTTGGTACTTTGCGTATAATGGCGTCGAAAACTAGAAAAAACGCAGCAATCAAATTTGGATTGGGCTGTACGAGCAGGCCCGCGAAATAGCCAAGCAGCAAAGACATCAGACTCGACAAGCAATCTATCAAGACCAGTAATAGTTGGGCTGTAGTAGGTAGTCATCTTTTGAAATCGGCTAAAGTAAGGATAAACCTCACGTCGCGTCGGAAGGAAATGCAAATGGACCAACAATTAAGGTTTACCTGAACAAGCGTCTGACTAAACGTAATGCCAGATGCCAGAACGTGATACCCGAGTTCGATCGAGAGGCGCTGAATTTAGATTTTCCTGGGTCCGAAATGGCGCAATACTCATCAGGAAAGCCGACCAATTCGATCAGCGAACGATCTTGATCGTATCCTCGGTTCAATAGACTCGACTCCCGAAAGCTACAATAGCCCTTTCTTGATTTTTAACTTGCCTGAGTATGTCCTAGTTAGATTTTATCTAGCATGTTTTAATTTTAGTTTGTTTTAATCATATACCTTGTAATCGATATCCTATTATACAAGGTGACTTTTTGATCATCGCCCAAATTCATACTGGCGGCTTGATAAGTGATCAGTATCATGGATCAATAACAATTTTTGTAAAATTCGTAAAATGAAATGTCGACTCCCCATAGTGATTCACTCGGGACTGTAAGTGAATTACTATGGGAAGTCGAAATTTCATTTGACGAAGTTCACAAAAATTGTTATTGATCGAAGATACTGACCACTTATCAAGCCTCCTGTATGAATTTGGACGATGATCAAAAAGTCACTTTGTATATATTATATCTAACAATTACTATTTAGTATCGACTGGTATTTCGAAATATTCTTCAAACAATCTTTTCACACTGTCCGTTAAGTAAAATGCAGCAACCAAAAATAATATGTTGTCAACATTGGTAGCCATATCCAACTTTCCTTACTTTTTCATTGTAAAAACTTCATTTTCACATCGCAGACGAAATCGATCGCTACCAATTCGTTGACTGCAACAAACTCAATAAAATTGAAAGCTGCAATGATATTTTTACCCCCGAATTCAATATAAAAACTGTCTTTCGATTTCATTGTCCTTACTGAGTGTAGGTTGAACGAAAATTCAATTAAAGCTCAGGAATGTATCACCTTGTGTAGTAAATCTGTTGAGGCACTGGTACGAGAACCAAACTAATAGCGTAAAGTGGGGCGACGCACACTCTAGTGATTATAGGTTAGAGTGTGGCATGCGTCAGGGTGGGCTAACCTCTCCGGACCTATTTAACATATACATTAACGGGTTGATCGAGGAGCTGAGAAGCACCCAGATCGGTTGTCACATTGAGGGAGTCTGCATGAATAGCTTAAGTTACGCAGATGACATGGTGCTTCTCTGTCCCTCGATTAACAGCCTTCGTAAACTGTTATCTGTGTGCGAAAAGTATGCAATAACGCATGGTATGAAATACAACGTTAAAAAAACTGAAATTTTAATCTTCAGGTCCGGTAAGGGTCCGGAGAGGATACCCTCTGCATCTTTGTATGGTGCGCCAGTTCGGATGGTGCAACAATTTCGTTACCTAGGTCATATTCTGACGGAAAACCTAAGCGATGATTGCGATCTTGAACGTGAGCGTAGGGCTCTGGCTACTCGGTGCAACATGCTCGCGCGACGATTCGCTAAGTGCACTAAGGAGGTTAAGATTACGTTGTTCAAGGCTTATTGCCAGAGCTTCTACACCTCTCATCTGTGGACTAAATATACCCGTAAAGCCTATAGCCTCCTTAGGGTACAATATAATGACGCAATGCGAATATTGCTGAGACAACCACGCTACTGTAGCGCGTCGGACATGTTCGCTGAGGCCAGAGTGCCTGATTTTTTCGCTGTGCTTAGATCCAGGATAGCATCATTTTGGGATCGTCTTGGAAACTCCGGCAATAGTATCTTAAGGATGATCGTTGGTAAAATTAACGAAAACCCAATTTTAGATCATTGGAGGTCCGTGCAACGTGCCCCCAACAAAAAACAAATAGACCTAAGTAGTGAAAATTAATTCTTTAATTTTATTGTATTTTATTTTATATTTTATATTGGACATTTTTTAATTTTAAATTGAATTGTTGTTAGAATATGGACTGTAAAAAAAACACTCGTTTTTATATTGGTCTGAAATAAAAAACATAGTATTATTATTATTATATTATAACTGGATATAATGCATTTCAGTCCTGGAATCATATTAAATTGTATTTAATATAACTTTAAATATTTACAATAAATAAAAGAAAATTTAAAACTTGAAATATATTTCGGCCCTTAGTGGGCCGTCATCAGTCCAGTATTAAAAAAAATACAAATATACCATAGTAATAAAAAAGACAATATTTTTCTTAATTAACCTATATGCTCTTATGTATTATGATTTAAAAGGTACTTGTACTCGTCCACAAATTCTTATATCAAATAATAAAAGTTTGTGGACAAGTACAAGCACCCTTTGAAGGTATATATTTAAAGTTATACTGTGTAATTCTAAATAAAAAGCTAATAGAGACATATTATATATTTATTAAAGTAAATTGTATTTACATATTATTGGCTATGTAAAGGTCCACATGTACGGTGTTATATTGCTGGCATTTTAATACAACGCATGTGAACATTAATGCAGCCAAAATCTGTAATATAGAACCTTTCGTGAAGCGTTATTCAGCTTGTTGCTGTAAGGGGGTCTAGTATGTGATATATAAATCAGCCTTTATATTACGACATTATAATGGTACACATGTGAAGAGGTCACAACAATAATTTGGAGAACAATGGTTGACTGTAACTGGAGATAATGTCCACGATTTTTTTCACTAATAACCTACAACATTTCCAAATTAGTTGGGATTTTATCACATACTACGGAGTTTTCGTGATTAATTTTGTGGTTAATTTTCAAATACAAATCCATAGACTGATTTTGATGCCATATAAATACAAATTTGTAAAATTGGTTTGTTCGTCGTTGCTTATATAGAAAGTTTTTTTTTTATAAAAAGGTATTATTCCAGAGGCGCGTGAAAATTTAAATTTTAAATATGTATATACTTTATAATAAATTTAAATTACCTATCAGTAGTAATAAAATCGCACTTTAAAATTGGCTAGACACTCACAGCAGAATGTTTTGCTCGTATTCTAATTAAAAATAAATATTTATTACAAAATGTGATACTCAAGTGATAAATTGGAGAAAAAGCGGCCTACTAATAGTTTTTAGGGTGCACTTGTGAGCGTTAATTGCTATATATAATTGTTCACTTGTTACTTCTTACAACTCTGTTGTCTGTTTGAAGTACCACACGGACACCTGTTCTCTCTTAAACTGCCATTTAAGTGCTACTATTCTGCAACCGCGTACTTTTGTGAACTTAAGGCTAAATAATTTATGCTCAAACCAGTGGTATGGGGGCTTACTTAGGCAGCTTAAAGAATCAATGTGTACTATTAGTCAACCGCTATAGAACCCCCGGTGCTACTAGGGCTTAAATGATACTAATTCATTATTTCCCAATGTTGGTGTCAAACTAGCTTCAAACATTTTGAATAGGCTCGGTGTTTCGGAAGAGGAATTAGCCTCAAGAATAGGTGTTACCTCGGACTGCGTACACTCGTTCTTTCCCTGCCCTACAGACCACCTAGTTAGAGGTAGGAAATAATATCAAGCTACTCAAAAATGAGTGCGCAGCAGGTCCTAATGGCATTAAAAACTCTTTTATCAAGTACCTTATTCATTAGTTGGTAGTTGATCCACTTAATCACATCTTTCAATTCAACCTGTATGTGGGCAATTTTCTCGCTTCTGGGTTGACCGATTTGAATAGGTTTTTTTTTATTCGAAGGATACAGAACCATCATTAGCTTTAAAATAATATAAACTATAAAAGATCTGTATGTGCCATATACTCTACTTTGCCATTGGAAGATGAAAGCTTCCGCGCTACTAAAATTGGTCTACAGCGCAGTTACATCAGGCGGACCTATATTTTGAGTCAGGGTTCGAGTATTATATATCAACGGATATATGTCATGAAATACATCATGATTTTTATTTAAAAAAATTGCTAGTTTGTTTATCGCTTTTCCTTTCGTTACAGTGTAAATGTGTGAAGTGTTTGTTTCTTTCTTTTTCTGTGTGTGCTACTTGACTTTTTGTGGGACACATACAACCACCAACCCGTCCCGGACGGATTTTAAAGGATTCAATTAAGGATTTAACTTGAATTAAATAATTATAATTATATATTATATAATTATGTTATCAATGTGATCTCACACAGGCTGATTAATAATTAAGATACAAATTGAAGGTTTGGTTTTAAGTTATTAATTTTAGAAGACCGTTTTGTTTTTGTCACTTGTGACCACATGTTACACAGACTGATTATGCATGCAAAGTCCAAATAAATGTTGATTTTATTTCATTCAAACTATGTTTTAATTACTTATACTAACATGTCTCATTTTTTTCTTTTAAGTTTGCCAGTTATTACTAAATTATCGCAAATAAAAAGTCATTGCAGTATGGGAAAGCACATCGGTAAATTCACGAGTTGTGTTGAGACCTGGATAGCTCAGTTGGTACAGCAGTTGCCCGGTAAGCGAGAGGTCCCGAGTTCGAATCCCGGTTTAGAGCTCCTCACATCCAGATTTACTTTCCTTTCTGCGTTTCTATACTGCAATAATATATTGTTAATTCAATGATTACCTTTTCCTTCTTCTTGTTACTGGCCCGCCGGTCGGCCTCGTGCAGCAGCGAGGCCACTCTGACCACGGCGTTCCGCACCGGCTGCGTCGCGGCCGGCGCTACGAGGCCAGCTTGTACGGCGCCCTTCAGCTTCTCTTTAGCCGTCTCCATAAGGGCCACGGAGTCTTCGCGTTCGAGGAGGTCCTCCGATGAGTTGGCTTTTTCCTGAAAAATGGCTTTGATAAAGTGTTTCCGAGTGAAAGGCTGTAAACCTTGTTCCTTTATTTATCTGCTGTGCTGTAAGGGCACCTAAGAGATAGGTACAGCGTGTTTCATAAAATAGTTCCTACGCAATAAAGTTGGCTCCCGTGGTCTAAACGAGATGATTGGTTATAATAAAAATTATGTCTATGGATTGGATGATCTAAAGTAAGGCCAATAAGACGAGATAATGAATGTAAACAAATTGACCTTTACTGAGTTACATTACGATGGCGAGCGATTAATACGTCTGTCCTTATCTCGCACACAATAATGACAGCTTGTCGACGAAGACAGCTGTCGTTGTTTGAAGCGTAGTACAGGAAAGCGGTCGGTACTGCAGATGTCCGGATTTGGTCCGCAATTTTCGTGAACAAGTTCATTTCTGTTTGCGTTCATACCTGAATGCGTTCGATTGTTTCGTTTCCATATTTGTTTAGTTTTTTGTTGTTATTAATTCGTTATATAGATAGTTTTTTTTAATAGAAAAATTGACACCATGATTGATCATGATAAAACAATAGATAGTTTTGTAATAAATTTGACTGATTCGGATTCTTCTGACAAATCATTTTCATCTTATACAGATGACAACGATTAGAAAGTTCTAAATTTTTATACAATGTCTTCAAATAAAAATGTTATGTATCCCTGAAAGTTTGTTAACATTCTTTATCTCGTCTCGTTGGCCTTAATTTACATTCAAGACGTTTCTAACCATAATGTTGGCGCGTGCAGGGAATACAAGGTTACCACCTCCGGAAGCAATAACTAGCTTTAAAGTATTTTTAACAAAAAGAGTACTACTATATCGCTCACTTACTTTTTCCAACTTCAGCGCCTCAGTCAGCAGATCCACAATCTTCGGTCCAAGACTACCGAGGTAGTCTTCCAACGCAACTAGTAACCTCAACGTTGCAACAACGTTGTCCGGTGCCCCGTAATCTGTTGATGATGACCCTAAAAATACATTAAGTAAGCAGATATGATTTGATCGAGTTCTCAATTGTTTCCCTATCAAATGCACGGTCAATGCTAACTACCTAAAGGTCAAAAATGCCGACCATACTTTTCTTGAACTTATTGATATATTAATAACTAATATTCCGCTATACACAATGCGCTTCAAAATGAAGACCGCCACCAAGCACCTGCTGCTCTCCCGCATAAAGAGAGAGGGAGGGAAAACGTGTCGATAAGTTTTCTTGCTTTTTTTTAACCGAATTTAAAAAAGGAGGAGGTTCGCAATTCGACAGCATTTTTTTTTAAAGATCGCTTTGTATTTAATAGGATACCAAAGCTCCAAGCAATGGGAATTTGATGGAATAGCTCCAACTGGAGAGCCGACCATCCGCCTGTGCCCAGCAGGCGTCCCACCTCTAAATCATCATCATCATATATTTTTGCTCTTCCTGCTTGCATGTGCATGTTTTATGCGGGAAGGCGGGCGGTGCTTGAGTTTGCATTTTAAATAGCATGTGTTAAGAGCATAATGCAAATTATTAATATATCCATACTTGGATGATGAGCTTCTGCTTTTACGGTTCCAAAATGGAAACCTTTTGTTTTCTATTTGTTTATACGTGGCATAAATGATAAACGATTTTGCCTATTGAGCTACAATTTGCCATGTAGGGGGAGGAAGCAATGATGCCCCTTAATAGTAGTTTATGCTACAAGGGCGAAAAGGAATAAATTACGAGCACGATTTAAAACACGAGCGTAGCGAGTGTTTTAAACGTAATCGAGTAATTTATTGCTCTTACGCCTGTGTATCATACTAAGTTTTTCAATGCATAGTGTGAGGAAATAAAACAAATATAATCCTGTGAACTTTAAATTATGATTGCCTCAAAAGGGCTGTATCCAGAGCCGTTAAACAATGGAAAAAATAATAAAAAATTTATGGTACACAGGAAAGGTTGCAGGTTAGCCAACCATTTTAAATAAATAAAAAATAATAATAAAGCCCTAGGGAAAAATAATCGACTTTTTGTTCGGTTTTGATGCATAAAAAGTGGGCCTTTACGAGAACTTCCATTGAAAAAATATTTTTAAAATTCTCGAGTGTGTCTGTAAAGACATAAATGAGCTTCATGTCGGTATACGGTCCCTGCTGTGTATTGGTTACCTTGTGTCGGCTTTGGTCTGGCGTAGCGAGAAGGGTGTTGATTCCTCGAGTGTCTAGACACCGAGCTTTCGGCTCTAGATCGCGGTCTGACGACGGGAGACCTGGCGTCAGGTAACGAGCCGAGTGAGTCTATGTCGTCATCAGAGTTCCATGGCGACAGACCGTCCCTGATGGAACAGATTTTATTTAAACATAATAACTCTCAAATATAATAAACTATAAGAACTGCAATTTTTCTGGAAAAGATTTACTTTCGGTTACTAGCTTTGATCAAATGTCTTATTGTTTTTGGTGGACAATGGTACCGATTCGGTGAAGCACATCTTAACTTTTTTGATAGGACTAAACTTAATTTACGAGTTCTGTCCTTGTCTTTTCGATAAAGAAAGAAAAAGACAGGACGCTTAAAATAAGGTTAGTCCTATCAAATAATTTAAGACGTGTTATGCCGAATCGATACCAATGACCACCTTTTTGTTAAAATACCATTTAAAATTAAAGACAGACATCATGACGCGACCAACTCAGTTGTGGGCGTGGCCAAATAGCAAGCTGTTTCATTTCGCTGTAAGGAGCACGCTTCATGAAACTTGCGAGGACAATACAATCGAGCAGATTTCGTCGCGGGCGTAAAATGTAAAACTTGTTTCAGGAGAAACCTGATTTTGGCAAGACTGTGGACGTTTTCAAACATTATTTTTGGTAATTATTGATCTAGATAACATGTTCGATGTTTGATTCGTAAAAATTTTCAAAAAATCTCGGAAAAGGCTTAGACGTCGGCCTCCACGAATGATGAGAAAAGTTTAAGTTCCAAGAGAAACAGACGAATTCAGACAGACAAGAAGATTCGTGAAAGAGTTAAGTCCCAGTAAATTCAGTGTAGTAACATAGACTTTGTGCTCAATCAAGTTAATAGTGTGTATCAGATACTTAAAATAGTTTTACTTTAAGTCTATAGGAGATAGTCGATTTCCAGACAAGAATTGTGTAAAGTTAAGTTTTCGGGGGTGTCCAAGATATCGAAATACAAAAAGATATCTATGTGTATAAAGTCTTCGGTCGGTGTGGGGCTCCCGTGTTCGATCACACGGAGACTAATACTCTCAAAGTATTCAGTTACGCGGTTAGAAAAACCAGGATCTCTTGACCAGGCGACCCATTTAGGTTGAGAAACGTTTGAAATACTCAAGTGTCGGGTTCTTCGACACTAACGAGTACACCGATGTTTTTTTTTCCTGTTTGTATCCATCACCTATTTTATTTATTTAGCTATTTTGGTTTAGTTTAGTTTCGCAGATAAATTGTTAAAGAGGCCACCCAGGGTATATTAGATTCCATATCAGCGTAAGTTTATAATTTGTGATATAGGAAAATATATTTACTTTTGTTTTGTTTAATTGAATTGTTTACTTTCTAAGAAGACTTCCCCAAATTAAAACGTATGGCAGTCTCCAGTCCCTTGAGAAAATTTGGACGAGGCAACATTATTTCTAGTGAAGATATGATCAGGAACCTTTAGCCGGGCATCCGAAAGATCACTTCATCACAAATTTCACGATTTTTAGTTCGACCTAAACATAGATCTAGATTATGTTAATGGACTCAGCCTAAAATATTATAATAACATTCCATAGACACACCACAACGCCTCTTAACTCCAAATACCCAAATTAAAATATAGTGCAGTGACACTAACGGTTTAAATTCGTCATCACTAATGGTGACGGTTTGCATGGCGAGCGCGTCGCGGCCGGGGGGCGCAGGGCTGCGGTTCCTCATCGCCTGCTCCCTCCTCGAGAGCGGACTCTGACTTCTCCGTAGTGACTCCAACTGAATGTTGGCGCGAGCCGGGGACGAGCGTCTGAAACCGTAACTCGCGCTGAGCGAGAGAGGAATACTTGTGTTAGGAGAGGGCAATAAGGGTCACATGCAGGAACGGGGCTCTTCTAACAAAGGTTGTAGATTCTAGCCTACATGGAAAGATAGTGAAAGGTTTTGGACTACAAAGTACTGAACGTGGATAGTTAATTACGTGAAGGTTAAAAAAAGAAACCAACAAGTGGTGCCGGTGCTTCGAAGACAGGGTCTTTGAAACAGCATAAAAACTTACTAACACAAGGGATATTTCCTAGTGTGTGTAGGCAGGGACTAAAGATTTCCATATGCTACACACCTGATCCTGATATTGGGGAGGGTCATAAATTGATGATCTCTTAAAACAAGTTCCGAGGTTTTTGGGTCAAACTTTTCACTGGACTCATTTTTTTATCCCTTCGTAATCTGCCATCAGTCTTGAAGACTATAATCAGATATGGTCTGCGAGTTTCTTATTTAAGCATTTAGTCGTACATCTAGGTATTCTCTAAAGCATACCCAATCAGTTTTGTCGTTAGTTAGACGATCTGGTCTCTGGATATTTATGACCCGAGAGCTCAGGGACAATATAACAGGGGCATAATCTGAGGATCCATCATAGTTGGACTCTTTCTTTGTGTAGAGGTGGCTAATACCCTTTGATACAAAGAAGTCTAGTAGGTCTGGTTGTTTACTCGGGTCTGTGAGCCAGTATGTTGGCTCGCCTGATGATAAGGGGATCAAGTGGTTAGCATCAAATGATTTTTTGTGTTTCACGAATGTGAGAGTCATTCACTCACGAACACTTTCACACAACTCACTTATGACCCTCTCTGGGACCTCGCATGTTTAGAGGGCGACGTAACGTTGAACTTTCTTCAGAGACAGCGCGACAAACGCATTCGCAGTATACAGTTGATTTCACAGTTTCGGATATTATCGGGATCGGTTTATGTCGGCTCGAACAAAGATTGACGACGCGCCATATATTAAAGGGTAATCTGTGCCAAAATTATTAAACAACACGCAAAATTGGCGACATATTAATCAAATTGGCGAAAAAAGTACCCAGAATAGAAGAGCTTGTATGACCAGATTGATGGATGCGAAAGAGGTGTGTCAGGATCGTGGCAGATGGAAATCTGCAGTCTCTACCTACCCTTCTGGGAGACAGGCGTGAGTATATGTATGTAAATCCTTACTTGGACAAGGGAGACCTCGACCTAGTCCGCAGCGTCCTCTGGGCCGGCTCTCGTCTCCGCTGCTCGGAGTCGTGGCGTCGGTCCGGCGAACGCCAGGGGCCCCCTGAGTCCGGGCTCCGACGACGGGGCACTGGAGACCGGCGACGTGGTTCCGGGGACCGGCGACGCGGTTCCGGCGACCGGCGGCGCGGCTCTGGGGACCGGCGGCGCGGCTCTGGAGACCGGCGGCGCGGCTCTGTTGCGGAATCACAGGGGTAAGTTGAGGTTTAAAACAAGAAGTAAGTTAACGTATAGGTACGGTTTCATAACCGCACATTGTTTTGCTTGCGTTGCAGCCTACTTTATTTACTTAGCCACAATAATTAATTTTATATTTTACCGTTTTTAAAGTAGTACGAAACTAACTGTCGACACCGACACACACAGAGAAAGAGACGCCAAACTGAACTCTGTTTACTTTGATATCAATATAATACCTTAACTGAGGTTTCTTGGTTCTTTTTCTCTTCGTGCTCCACAACTTCTTTCAAATGTACGGTGCCTAAACTGCTGGCTCATAAAGTATATGTTAGATAAGTGTTGTCTAGACTTGTTAAATATGAAACTAGAAAATCGCATCCAAATAGGATGGCATACCCTAGCAACTTTTTTATTACCCGTCCAGCACAATAAGTCTAATGGCAAAGACTTTATTTGCTTTACATAGAGGCGATTATATGTTGGCTCTTTGGCCTCTTTTTCTTGGACGCGTAATACTAGTGATCACGCAGCGAAACAACAAATTGGTGTGTTTTTAGCTAATACTGAAATATTTTTAGGGAAAAAAATATTGAATTTAGGTGATATACCTTCATATTTATATTATACCTATGGTATGAAAAAAAAAACAAATTGATCAATTAACCGCGTTCTTGAAGCGAATGTTTGAAAACCAAAAAAAAAGAGGGTACAAAACATTTTTTTTTGTCTAAAGTATAAATCTTAGTACATTGTATATACGTAAGATCCCTAGAGAAAAGATTAATAAACCAAATATATTTTTTTCAATACAAGGAGAGTCCGAATTTCTCCAAACGAATCCTAGATAGCCTGAAGTTGGTCATGCTCTAGGCTCAGGTACAGTCTTAAAACAGAACAGACAAACAGATTTTTTTTTATTTCTTTCTCCGTTACAACAGGTTTATAGAGAAAAATATAAAACATAAAAAAATATTTAACTATTTATTCCTGGAATGCGGATTCGCTTGGCACCGGCCACGATGAATTTGTTGCTATTGTGGAACGCTACAAGCCGGAGCTATAAATGAAACCTGGATCAATGGTAAGGATTAAAGCACCAGTAGTGCTAGGGTCCAACTGCGGCATATTCCGCGACCAAAGGGAAAACGCAAGAGGCGAGGCGGTGTTGGTTTTTACATAAAACGTGGTATTAATGATAGGCTCTGTGCTCAACCTGACGCTAAGCCTGTCGAGCAAATTTGGATGAGCTTAAAGATTGATTCTACGAAGGTAATTTATCGGGACAGCGTATCGGCCAGACTGGATTTCCGCCAATTCCTTCTTTGACGCTATGACTGACTCCATAACATTTATTTTATTTTTATTTATTTATTTACTCAATTGTATAACATTACAGCTAACTAATTCGTTATACAATAATAATTAACAAAATACTAAAACATGAATACCATTTAAAAAAAGAAAAAAAAAAACAGCTATTAGAAAGAAAACAACCGAAAGTCCAGACTATTCTAAGTATTTACATAAAAAATTTAAAGTTACTTCTGTGAACTCATCCAAAGTACAACTGAGCAAATCTATTTCCTCATTTACTTTATTTAGTACCCTCACAGCTCTAGTGAGTGGCGCCTCTGTTAGGAGGTTAGTCCTAGCCCGCAGCAGCCATAGCAGCCTCCCCGCGCGTCGCCGCAGTACATACTTCTCCAGATACCAAAATGTAATTTTATTGGGTGATTTCAATTTAAACCTTATCGATCTCAATGACCCTGACATGAAGGTATATGACAGAATAAAGAAGAATAACAGTTTCTTTTTTCAGCGCGCATTGCCGCCGATGTCTAACCGGCCAGTAACTTCTTCATAAAGTATGCGTTCGACCTCTTTGGTTAAATGATGCTAATCTATCAGAAGCACGAACGCGGACCAATCAGAAGAGAGAAAGCGCAAACTCCCATGGGAATAAAATTTACTTTGGCTCCCGCTATCCTCTAAAGTAAATTGTTGTTTTTCGAATAAGTGTAATGTAATTGATTTTAGTTATTTTCATAACACCAATTACCTTTAGATTATAGCGGGAGCTAAAATCAATTTTATTCCCATGGGAGTTGGCGCTTCCTCTCTTCTGATTGTCTGCGTTCGTGCTTCTGATAGATTAGCGTCATTTAACCAAAGAGGTCGAACGCACAATTTTAGAAGAATTTATATGCCGGTTGGCTATGGCGGCAATTGAAAAAATGAAAAATATATGTGTATTCTTCTTCCTTTTCATTTCTTTTTTCTTGGAAATGTTTCACGCTAGTCTTCGCTAAGTTATTGCAAATATTAAGTAAAAATGAGTTCGAGTAGTGAGTATATTAACTCACCACATAAGCTGCATCACTTACTATGTTTTCACGAGTTAATATATCACTGCGCTGCGCGCTAGGGCTTCGTTTATAATATAGCATCACACCATAGCATGAGTTCATTCGCTGGTCCCAAACCGTAGCTTATAAACAAAACACTAACGCTGGTACTCCTTCATTGCCTCACCTTTAAAGTCTTTGGTCCAACGTTGCGTTTCTGTAAGATGTTAGTAGTTGATAAAGATTAATTTCTAATTCAACTTTACTATGGACTTTTTTCCAAAACTAGTAGACCGCGTTAAGCGCAGAAGTAACAATCAGTAGAATGCTTGTACCATGCTTTGTTAAGATAGCTTAGTTTGATATGCCCAAAATACTGGAGACTTGGTAACTTGCTAAGGCGGGACTTCCCTAGAAACTCAAAAGCCGAGTATGCTTTCATGTGCTTCGAGGCGAATTCTGGCTTCAACCGAAATTTTACAAAAGGGGTAATTCTAACTTGGTTCTGATCACTGACCGAGTCTCCAGCAATAAATTTGGCTGTGTTAATTTCAGGGGTGTAATGGGAAATTCGTTGAATATCTTCCCGAATGTCAATCTCACTATTTTAGGGTTCCAACGAGACCCTATTACTAAGACTCCGCTGTCCTTCTGTCACCAGGCTGAATCTCATGAACCGTGACAGTTAGAGAGTTGAAATTTTCACTGATGATGTATTTCTGTTGCCGCTATAACAACAAATACAAAAAAAAAACAGAATAAAATAAATATTTAAGGGGGCTCCCATACAAAAGACATGATTTTTGGCCGGTTTTTTTATAATTATTTGTCTGTTTACGCTTGGCCACTACTGCGGCTAACGAAGAGCGTCGATAAGGTCTAGCTAGGATAAAGAGGGCTCGCCTGGAAAGCAGGCGAGGCCTTAATCAATCTATCAACGGACTTGCGCTAAATTTGCAAAAATCGGTAACGGACGAATTACTAATACTACGCCTCTAACCACTCTCCCGGTACAGCTTATAATGACTTCACGCCGAAACACGACTTGAGGGTGGTAAAAGCCACGGGTTAAGCTTAGCACCAGTTGAAGTGCCATGATTTGTCAGTTAGTTGGGTCTTCTTGGTCTAACTTGCCCATGGTACACCTTGCCCACCTTAAGGGACTAACTGTGAGCGATACAGCTACCAATAATACAGGTCGACTCGAAAGACCGAGACGACGGCACCAGCACCTTAGAATTATCGGTGCAGAATAGCCTACTGCTATCGAAGCGCACTGGGGTGAGTAACGTGTAACTTGATTGGATATTCAGTGTTTGAGCCTTATGAGAGTCCTACGTCTTGCTATTATCTAATGATCATAATTTGCTTACCTAGTGACCTCTTCCTGTAGTCTGGCGACCTCCGGCGCGGCTCAAAGCGCTTCTCCGGCGAGCGGCGCGGCTCGGAGCGCTTGTCCGGCGAGCGCCCCGTCTCGAGCGGCGGCGGCGTCAGACACAGCTTGCGGTAGATTTCGCTGACGACCCCGCGGAGCTCTTCATCATGAAGCACCTTCATGCGGCCCGTCCAGTACACTATCCATTCCGGCTTGAAGTCGTGCTTCGAAGGGTCTTTGCCCTCTGTGGGGAGCGGGTTACGTCAATAGGATAAAATGACAGTTTCTGAATTATAAGAATCTTGTTAAGGTGGATGCGACAGATCGCGTCCCCAAACGCAAAACTTATTATTGTTATTCTTACTTTTGAAAAAAAAATACTATGATTGACTGCATTATGCGGCCATAGTTAAGTCTTTGCGTTATCAAATGCATTACTTTAATAGTAGTTTATGCTACAAGGGCGAAAAGTACGCCCGTGTTTTAAACGTAACCGAGTAATTTATTGCTCTTACGCCTGTGTATCATACTACGTTTTTCAATGCATAGTGTGAGGAAATAAAACAAATATAATCTTGTGAACTTTAAATTATGATTGGCTCAAATGGACTGTATCCAGAGCCGTTAAACAGAGGAGAAAAAAAAAGGATAACATTTATGGTACACAGGAAAGGTTGCAGGTTAGCCAACTTCTCGTAAATAAATTAAAAAAATAATAATAAAGCCCTAGGGCAAGATAATCGACTTTCTGTTCGGTTTTGATGGATAAAAAGTGGGCCTTTACGAGCACTTGCATTGAAAAAAACTTAAAAGCGTGTTAAAGTTGTTCTGCAGGATCATTTAAAACGTGAAGCATAAAATAACAAAAAATTGCTAGAAAAATCTAATTGACATAAAATTATTGTCACATGATGCCATAAATAACAGTTGTTTTATACTTTTTATTGAAAATATAATAATTATTAATTAAATTAAAAAACCGAAAACACTTGAATCACGGAGAGATGGCTGTGGGTGACGTTGGATATAGCAGATAATTAATTAATATAAAATGAATTCTCTGGAAAAATAATTTGATGTTCAATTTGCGTTTAAAGTTGCGTTGTATACGTTTTGCAAACCCAAAACAGTATGTCATACAGAGGCCTTTTAGACATGTCATATAGATCTGACGTTTCTGAAACGCGGAACATTTTGATTATTTAAGGCGATATGTAAAAGTTTTAGCGTCCCTGTTACTTCATATGCGAAAAATCCCTCAGTGTGAGAGGGACGGATTCGTGGAAAAGTAGCAAAAAGTCGGTTTTTTATTGATATAAAATGTACTAAAGTTGCTACCAAAACTTCGTTTAACCAGGTCCTAGATATCGTTAAAACCCATCTAATAAAATATAATTGCAGTCCATATGTCATTCTAAATTGGCAAACCAAGAGAATTGGTGCCGAAAAAGACCTCACTTCAATAAATATCTCTATCGAGCCGAATTTCTCCAATCGCGTTTCTGTTTTAACAGATCCCTAGAAAAAGAATTCAAAAATAATATAATTTTTTTTCAAAATAATACATTATTTACTGAAGTAGATAGGCACGTTCTTATAGAGTCAATTTTTTTTTCGTAGCGCCTTAATTTTCATTCTTTATATTAAGCGATCACGTATCCAAACCCATATTGTTTATACCGTTCATTATAGTTACAATTTACAATCCAAGGAATCTAATTGCATCATATTTTTCGCGTGTGAGTGATACGCGCACACAAAGGTGTGTAAGGCGCCTTCTCATTCTTTCCCGTGAATTTTGTCCCTTTCTAGCGTTTCGATTTTATATAATAGATAAGAATATCAATTATAAGATTTGCAAGATTGTCGCATCAACTATAAGCTACACTTAACACGACAGTTGGCGCGACAATTGACTCCTATAACGGTCGCGCGGGGTACATCTGTAGCCCTTTTTTGCAGTATAAATAAAGTACCCTTAAAATATTAGTACAATCTTTGCATAAATAATAGGGATTTATCACATTCCCTGAAAGGTCGCGCGGGCTACATACGCAGCCCATCCACTTTATTAGTCGTTCTGTTCTGAAGTCCGTGTGCTGAGGGTAGCGACACGCTGCTGAGCGACGCGGGGGTCCATAGTCGAGGAATACACGGAAAAACAGCGCAGTAGTGTGACGCGTTTGAGAAAGAGGTACGAAT
Organism: Ypsolopha sequella; assembly: GCA_934047225.1. Taxonomy (NCBI): domain Eukaryota; kingdom Metazoa; phylum Arthropoda; class Insecta; order Lepidoptera; family Ypsolophidae; genus Ypsolopha; species Ypsolopha sequella. The sequence goes on from OW203987.1 coordinate 22,481,522, forward strand.
AATATACCCTGGTCTACACCTGTAGCCCACGCGTCCACTCTAGTGTTAAGGGGCTCCACAATGCTAAACATCTGTTTTGTATTGGATTCAGTTCCGTCAATGTAGATCGTAAAAATTTGAAAAAAATTTGGCATGTTTTTTTGACTCAAGACAATTATTAATTACACTTTATAAATAAACATACTTTCAATCTTCCATTAATTACATTAATTTAAAAAAAGCATGAAAATCACGGAAAAAGCGATTCAGTTCCATGTTTCAAAACCGATTGAAACGAAACCAACACACGCAGATACTAACTAGAAAAAAACATCTTTATTAAATAAAGAAATTATGGTTAATGTCCTAATGGAGCCACGATTTCTAAATAACTGAAGTTTTGCGTGCGCGGCATCTGATTAGAGCAGGATAGATAGTCAAAAAACAAACGCGTTAGAGCAGGACTGGATTTTAGCATTGTGCAGCCCCTTAAGCGACGAATCAGCCTATTAAACGCTGCATTATATAATTAAGGGGGAACGTTTCGTGTCCGGTACAAAATGCACAACTTAAGATTGTTATTTCTTATTTTTGCATCAAAGATACTTAATAAAAGTGATTTATGGCATTTTGCGAACCTGGTTTAATGTCATTTAGGCCTTTCCGGCAGTTTTGTTATTTTATGCATTAAGTTGTAAATGAAAAGGCACAACACACTTTTAAGTTGGTGTCTATTTTTTACCCTTTAAAGGGCATAAGGTTTCAGCATGAAATATTGAAGTCATAAATGATTTAATTATAAACTTAAAGTAATAAATAGATTTAAGAAAAAAAAAACACGACATATTTTGATACCATGTCAATAATTAGTGCGAGTATGTCAAAAATAAGAATAAAAACAAAATAAATATAAAATATATTACCAGTTAGGGTAGAAAAAAATTGGTGGGAAAAATATTCCCTCTACCTTAGAAAGGGTTAACTGTGTACAATAAAATGTGTATTCATTTACCCAATCTCGCGGGGGCGGGGTGAGGGGACAGATAAATCAAGTCTACTTACCAGCTTGGATCTCCTTGTATCGCCTGTTCCAGAACTTCTTCCACTCCTCGGGGTAGAGAGGATGTTTCTCTGGGTTCTTCTCGTGGTAAGCTAACGTCTTCTTGGCGGAGTCGACGGCGACCTGAGTTTTCTCTGAGGCCAGTTTTAACTTGTACCCGTAGTTCGGTGCCTTCGCCTAAATCATCATTTGATGTTTAGTTACTGTTAGTGTTAACTTAAAGGAATGTATTTTAAATACGTCAAGATGTGTTCCGCACTATTCATAAAAAATAAGTTTTAGTTTTTAAATAATGCGCACAGCATAGTAGCACAGTAAAATATTGTATGGACTGTCATCTTTTTTCAATTTGATAAAATTTGCACCTTTTACAGTTTATTGGTTTGGCGTGTAATAAAGAGCCACCGAGGAAAAAAAGTTTTGGAAAATTATCAAAACATTTTTTTTTTATTTCTGCCCCTATAATGTCAGTCAGCAGGTATGTCTTTTTTTAATGATCAAGAAAGATAAGAACGGGGCCCTACAGAGAAAAGAATACGCGTCGAGTTTAGCCAAAAATCCAAAATTCGCATAATCATTTCTCCATAGAAGCTTTATTGAACCCTATCACCACCTCCTGGGGTCGGTGATACAGCTTTTCTACATACTTAAACCGCGTAAACGTCAAAAAGTAGAAAAAAAGAGTGCAGCAATTAGGGCTCGCTATTCTAAGTATAGTGAGAAATAGGTCGGATACATTGTTTGACATTCACACCTAACAAAAACGTAGGCTTCAAAAATACGTATTACTACGTATAGACTAGCAGTTCCCATACATTAGCCACAAAAAAGGTGTAAAATTCTAACGAAATCTAGATGGCGTTGCTAAATCCTCTTAACGAACACGATGCTAAAAAAGACTGAATGGTGACGCTAGTGGCACAGCGATGTCACGCAACATAAAAATAATTCCCACTTCGATAATAGATGGCGCTGAAATATTCACTGTTAGTGTTGCCAACATAGCGGCATCTAGTTTTTCTAAGTAAAGCTATTACAGCCATATGTTTACTTGGTAACCATGAGAGTTTACTTGCAGCCAATTAAACAAATTATGCTTATTTGCAACACTTGGCGACACCTAGTTTTGTAAGGGCACGTAAAAGATTTGTTACGCCTTTATGTATGGGAGTTGTCGGTCTATACGTAGTAATACTGAGTCTATGGTAGTATATAATGACGGATTTTCTGACAGCTCATTAAAAAAAAAACATTGGTTCCAATTACTCGACAGATGGCGTTGACGAGACGTGGTCTGACTGAGTGTTTCCAATGGGCGCTTTTATAATTTTGCTCGGTACCTAACGGCACAGCACGATATATTTTACCGTCACGTTTTATAGGGATTCATGTCGTGACTTTATTTTTATGAAAATTTCAAGATAAAAATTTATTTTGCTTTTTACGACCTTCATAAAATATTCAATATAAATATTTTTTTTGCACATAACTCGTTATCATCATGCTTCCGACCACTAATAAATTAGTTTTAATTTTTTTATTAGAAAAAAATTCGTTCACTTCAAACATGTTTTTGAGTTGGCAACTCCCGCCATGTCTCGTCAACGCCATCTAATAAGATATTCCGAACTATTTCTTTTTTAATTAGCAGTCAGAAAATCCCTCATTCTAAGCTACAAGGATCTGATGGCGCGTGGATGACAGTGACAGGAGGGCGCAGCTGTGAAACAAGGAGCATGGTAGCGGCGTTAGTTCTGATTTTAGACACAACCAATCCACGCGCCATACATCCTTGTAGCATTGTACGTAGACTTAATTTTACGTTTTGAAAGAAGACATTGAACATAAATTAGAGGACATATGTACTGACCTTCTTAGATATGGTTTCTTTGAACTGAACGTCAGTGTCATCTTTGAGCTTTCCTTTTTTTGAAAACTAAGTAGTTAAAAGGTACCTGCGCAGCTGCATTGCAACGTTTTTCCCAGTTTAAACGTTTTTATGACAGTGCATCTAAACGAATATACGTAGAATGTTTCCACGCATTACACGAAAACGGATTGCTATTACCGTGAGCCTTAGTAGCAATGTTAGCTAATGAAGACAGGACAAAATAAAAGATTTCTTTCGATCTGTCAAAATCGAAAAACTAGCTTGTTTCTTGGTACAGTGTTAGCTAAATAATAGAAAGACCGATAGGATTGGCTGCCACTTTGAATTAACTGTCAAAATCGAAGAGATACACGCTCTATCGAGCTCATATCGACTACTATGGTAGCTATGCATGAATCTTCGCCACTCGTCGGCAAAGGTCTATATTCAATACGAATTTTGCTACATAAATGAATGTCATCTTGTATATATGTGGTCGGTACATCGTAGAATTGGTCATATCATGATCTGCCTGGGCTGTTCATATTTCTGTTAAAGCTAGGAGGGTCGCCTCACTTCGCTCGGCTCCCAATATGTATTTACATGTAAATCTAACAAGCTCCTCGCTCCGCTCGTCGTCGCACCTATTTTTGACTTCTAGTGAAAGATTATCGATATCATACTTTACGTTTTCCCCACGACATATAGATTGATTGATTCGTTTCGTTAATAATATCATGTATTTATGTACATACTACTCATGTTAATAGCAATACATATTGTCTTAAAATAACGTTACTTATAAAGCTATTTCAAAGTATGGTTATAAGTAGTTTTCGCAAGTATACATAACAAATAGCAACCTTTTCGTCCTTGCCATCCTTGCTGTCCCTGGCAGGGTTCTTGAGTGCATATTTAGTCTTGAAAGACTCGGCGGTGGGCCGCGGGTGGAATGGCTCGAAGCGCGGAGGCTTCGCGCCGCCACTGTTGTCTCTGGCTTCCCTGCGTTCCCTACGACATGGGAGAACAATATCAAGTATGACAACAACATTCAATGCTCTTTAAACACGTTCATTTGATACCCGCCAATAATTAATTATAATACACCGTGTTTAAATAGACAGGTATCTTTAAGTTTAAATCAAACTACATACTCTAGTGATTATACTGAACAAATCCGAAATATACATACACGTGCAAAAAAAAAAATGGGCTTGTCCATACAAAATTAATAAGTAAACGATAGTCTTTTCACTGCACTAGCTCAAAAAGGGTGCTTTTTTCCTTAAAACCAGGGAAAAAGCCAATATTGGTAACTCGGTGAAAAAAAGTGATTTCAATTAAGAACGCTGCGAACTGGCATTTTTAATTTATTTTTCAATGCAAGTGCTCGTAAAGGCCTACTTTTTATGCATCAAAACCGAACAGAAAGTCGATTATTTTGCCCTAGGGCTTTCTTATAATTTTTTTTTTATTGGTTTACAATGGTTGGCTAACCTGCAGCCTTTCCCGTGTACCATAAATATTATACTTTTTTTTCCACTATTTAACGGCTCTGGATACAGTCCTTTTAAGCCAATTATAATTTAAAGTTCACAAGATTATATTTGTTTTATTTCCTCACACTATGCATTGAAAAACGTAGTATGATACACGGGCGTAAGAGCAATAAATTACTCGGTTACGTTTAAAACACTCGCTACGCTCGTGTTTTAAATCGTCCTCGTAATTTATTCCTTTGCGCCCTTGTAGCATAAACTACTATTTCTTTTTTATTCCGTTTTACGGCTTTCAGAAGTCATAGCACTGAAGTGTTTTTAATTTAGCTTTGTTGATTTCGGGCTACGCCACGATTAGACTCCAAAGCGCAAAAAGAATTAAGCTCATGTTTAAATTGGATGCGTGATTATATGTAGTGAATGATATATTTGAGGTTATTAAGTAATTCTTATTTTTTAAGAATTATGCGGGTTCTTACCACGCCTTTATTTTATTTGTAAGTTACGGATTACAAGTAGCGTCGCAGCCAGGATCCTGTGGGAATTTCTTAAAATTCTCTCTTAGCTAATAATATAAGATGTATATTATACAAGGAGCCCACAGTCCAGCCTTTTGGTCAGGGTATTTCTTTAGATATACGAATACACTAAGGCCCACTTGCAGCATCATCGAAAAAAAAACCTTAACCCCCGGGTTAACTAATCCAAGGGAAGAGTTAACTAACCCGACATTTCATTAATCTTATTGCACCATGATAATATCGAAGCGGGTTAGTAAACCCGAGCTAAGCGATTGTTTGACATTTGACATTTATTTTGAATGTTTCCATAAAGTAATTAGTTGCAACCAATGAGGTATAGTATCTATATAATGTCATTGGAAACAACACAATTTAAGTCAAACTAGTAACATTACTTCGCTAACCCGAGTTTAACTCAAGGTGAGAGTCGGGTTAAATTCTGATGACTTTCTCTTAGTTCAACCCTAGTTTAACCCGAGATTTTGATTGGTGCAAGAAAGCTTTTTGTTTACCCTCTATTTTTTGACTTAACCAGAGTTAAAGTCGAGTTCAGAACAAGCTGCAAGTGGGCTTAAGTATCCGTTGTAATAATAATACTGAAGTTAATGACTCTACCTGTACTTGGTGGCCGGCGATCGTTCACGTGACCGCTTGAGGGCGGGGCGCCGGACGTTTCGCTCGTCGCCGCTGATGTCCGACAGATCCTCCACAGAGGGCGCGCGACGCTCGTTGCGGCCGGCCGGTCTCTGGTACATCAACATTACCGCTCTAATTAAAGAGTCCAGTGGAAAACTTCCCTAACTCGCCTAAGGGACTTTTTTCGCTGGGCTCTTCAAATGCTTTAATACTTCTTAGAAAATTGGGGTTGTGGTGATGACAGACGGATGCACGAGTCAGACCATGGTACCTTTTTTCCAAGACGGATAAAGTATTTGAAGGGCCCAGTGAAAAAAGTACTTAAGTCCACGTAGAGACTTTTTCCATTGAACTCTTGCACATTACTTACTTGTTATTATAAGTAATAATAAGTATATTAAACTCCGGCAGCTCTAAGAAAGCGTTCCTGACAAATTGAGATTTGATGGTCGACGTAACTTTGAAGTGGAGAACAATTTACGACAAAAATGTTTTTATCGTTTATACGTACGATACTACTGATATAAAATTAAATTAAAATTTATTTTATTATGTCAACTTACTAGAAACGTAATAGCTTCGTGCAAATTTTTAGAGTCATAATCCGCAGTTCCAAGGTTACATCAACCATTTATTTTTGTAGAGGTGTGGTAAAAGCTTAGGCAATTGTAACGTTGCCAGTCGTTATGCTATACAATACGAGCATTATAGCATAACGACATATCTCTTTGTTCGTCGTATCTCGTATAGGGGGTCATGTTCAGAACTTTTAGGTCACTTCCGGAACGAAACTTTTTAAAGAAGGATATATCGAATTCTGATTATAATTTATTACATTTTTTTTCATTTATTATTTGATATTATTACTATTCATGATAAATAAGTTAATGCTGATTTGATCGGAATAACAAAAAAAATAAAATAACCTCGTAAGCGAATGCGCTGCCATCACTGACATATTATTATGTAATTCCAACGACTGCGACTTAATAAAGAGGCGATGTAATAAGTAAGTTTGTAATGCACTCTATAGTAGTTTATGCTACACGGGCGAAAAGGAATAAATTACGAGGACGATTTAAAACACGAGCGTAGCGAGTGTTTTAAACGTAACCGAGTAATTTATTGCTTTTACGCCCGTGTATCATACTACGTTTTTCAATGCATAGTGTGAGGAAATGAAAACAAATATAATCTTGTGAACTTTAAATTATGATTGGCTCAAAAGGACTGTATCCAGAGCCGTTAAACAGTGGAAAAAACAGTATAACATCTATGGTACACAGGGAAGTCTGCAGGTTAGCCAACCATTGTAAATAAATTTAAAAAAATAATAATAATAAAGCCCTAGGGCAAAATAATCGACTTTTTGTTCGGTTTTGATGCATAAATAGTGGGCCTTTACGAGCACTTGCATTGAAAAAATATTAAGAGAATCCTAAGCGATGGATGTCGCTATAAAAACATAAAACCAATCTTGTTTTTTGTTTGTTAAGACTTACATAAACCTTGTCAGAAATGTTAAATTCATTTTGAAAGTTTAAATTTTACATTTACCAAGGCATTTAGGAACGCTACCTTAGAGCGGCTGGAGTGTAGCTTGACAAGGTCTATGGACGCCGGCGGCGGTAGGCACGAATTTTCTTCTGGCCATTGTATAGTAAAGTTGTTACAAGCCGTGGTTTCAGTATAATTTAACACCCGCATTCATCTCACCACTACCGCCCGCAAACCAGCGAGGCTGTTGTGACATAACTTCGCATGCGATATTACTTCATTAAAAAATAAAAACTTGTATCTTTCTTGCATTATAAATTCATAATACAAAACTTAAGATTGCCGTGATCTCTTTGATATAATGTCATGTATGCAGAATCACCAGCCACAGGCGTACCTGAACTTGTCAAGCTATGCTCGTTTTAGCCAAAACAAAAAACATTACTGTTATTTTGCTTAAATAGTTTGCAGTACAATCGCACGCTGTCTTGGTTATTATGTGGAAATAAATGAGCGCAACGTACCAATTACTAATGAAAAAAAAAATGTCAAATACACAGAAGATGTGCAGTGTCTTTGTAGCCATTTTGTGTCGTATCAAACTATTTGCGCAAACAAACTGTACAAATTTATTAGAACCGTGTAACATGTGGAGTATTACATGTTACAGGTCCATCGGTGAAATTTTCCAGCTATGCAGCGGTCATACAAACGGACAGACACTAGTTTTGTTATAAAGAAATCTTAGCCATTTCTGAAGTTCGAAAACAACCCAAGTGTCATCAAAATAGTGACAAAGTTTACTCACGATGTATGTATTGAACAGTGGTTTCTGCGGGGCGGCGACGTGCGGCGGCGACGGATCCCTCTTAGCCGATGCCCTTACATAAAATAAATACCACACACAATTAGTTCTTACTTTTTCAGTATTAGCCATCAAAATTGAGTGTTCTTGCGATAACACGGCCGCTATGCATTTCTGCCGGTTGTTGGACCCCGACTCGCGGCTCGGCCACTGCGGCCACACTTTATGGATGTCCCTGCAAGCGGCCACTCAAAGTTATTACTTTTTGTGTGATTATAGACGAAATACGAACTGCTATTGTAGTTTAAAGATGGATCCTTGGATAAATTCCCGCTCTATTGCTTTTGTTTTTTAAGTCTCTTTCGCTCTAATCAGCAGCCGTGCACGCATAACCTCAAGTTTTTTTCAATTTTAATTTTCAGTATTTCTTCTACAATAAAGGATTATGAACAGACATAAGATGTAAAGTATTTTTATTAATTTATTTAGATCTAGACAGGAATAAATGATAGAAAAGAAGACATGACAGTAGGTATTTTACAAATATTTGATCATGAATTGGTCAGGGCATTATTTACAATGCCCGGGCAGTATTAAAATTGCCAAGTCGAATGGGGCAATGTGATCAATATCTAATTAAACTTAATTATTTATCACATCGTCTGGTCGTTATGAATATTGCTATTTGGTTTTATTAAATATGATAATATAGGTACTTTTAAAAGGAATGGGGTGGATGTGATTAATCTCAAACCCGATTTTAGGACAAACCGGCTCTCTTCTGCGTTGAAGGATTTCCGAAAAACTAGTTAGGTCTAAAACAAAATTGGTTCTGCATAGCTAACACAGTAGTCGATATGAGCTCGAAAGAGCGTGTATCTCTTCGATTTTGACAGTTAATTCAAGATGGCAGCCAATCCTATCGTTCTTTCTACTATTTAGCTAACACTGTACCAAGACATAAGCTAGTTTCTATTTTGACAGATCGACAGAAACCTTTTTTTTTTTCTTTTTCTATCTTCATTAGCAAACATTGCTACCACTCTTTTTTTTCTACTTTTTGACGTTTATGCGGTTTATGTAGACAAGCTGTATCACCGACCCAAGGAGATGGTGATAGGGTTCGATAGAGCTTCTACGGGGAAACTGTTATGCGAATTTAGGATTTTTGGCCAAACTCGACGCGTATTCTCTTCTCTGTAGGGCCCCGTCCTTATCTTTCTTGATCATTGAAAAGACACATCTACTGAGTGACTTTATGGGGGCAGAACGAAAAAATGTTTTGTATGTTTTTAACAAACAGCCTCCGGCCTCGCTATCTATCGAAACTTGAAAATTTTCCAAGTCTTTTTTCCTCGGTGCCTCCTTACTACACGCCACACCAATAAACTGTAAGCCCACTTTCGCACGGGAGTTTAAAAAAGCGTTACGCAAAATATAAAATGGAACGTGGGCCGATAAAAACTCCTAAAAGCTACAAGCGCTGAATAAGCTCTCGTACGTAGCATAAAAGTTGCACGTATTATGCGTTTTTTTTTTAAATCCCCATTCTTAATTTAATTTGACAAGAAAGGACAAGAATGGCTCTGAGTTAGTAATGCTATAGTACTATTTTCAAAACATATGTTTTATAAGTACAACAATAACGCCGATTCTGAAGGCTTTAATTTTAATTTTAGAGCTGCCAAAACTTAAATTTGTATAAAGTAATTTAGCTTCTGTTTTTAACACTTATGAACTATTTTGCAAATAAAATTTTGTTTAGACAGCACTAAGAATAAAATTACAGCCTTTAGAATCGGCTTTAATGGCTTTTTAAATTGGTCAAATTGTAAGAAGAGGGTTCGCTCGTTCAATTAATCGATTATTTGCTCGGTTTATCGCTACATATTATACAAATTGTTCTGTGGACGCGATACAGCCGATAAAGACTGTTTCTGCTTGTTAAAATAATCATGGTTTACGATAGAATTTTAGAAAAAGATAACATTCGATACAATATTTCCTGTGCTAGGTATACTGGATTGTCTTAAAAAATATAACCACGAAGGTTATGTATGGCGGTCGCGGTCGCCATACCTAACCTTCTTATCTAACCTACCGGCTCTCTTCTGCGCTGAAGTCATATAAAAAAAGTATTTTTATTACTTTGCCCAATAGGTCCCGGTCAATGTACATATTGCACGGACAACGTAATAATTTCAAATATTGCCCTCTCGTTTTGGACAATTTTAAAACTGCCCGGGCATTATGTATATTGCCCTATTAATCACTTGGTCTACGACGTTTATATGTCCGACATATTATGTCGCAGGGAAATGGGGAAATCCGAGATTACGCGTAAAAAGAGTTCAACCACTGTAAGGCCCACTTACAGCATGTTCTAAACTCGACTTTAAGTAAGAGGATAGCATACCCTAGCAACTTTTTTTATTACCCATCCAGCACAATAAGTCTAATGGCAAAGACCTTATTTGCTTTTCATAGAGGCGATTATATGTTGGCTATTTGGCCTCTTTTCTTGGACGCGTAATACTAGTGATCACTCAGCGAAACAACTAATTGGTGTGTTTTTAGCTAATACTGAAATATTTTGTAGGGATTTTTTTTTTATTGGATTTAGGTAAAATCCCTTCATAAGTCTATTGCCTATTTTATAAAAAAAAAATCAAGTTAATCTCTTAACCGCGTTTTTGAAACGAACGTTTGAAAACAAAAAAAAAGAGGATGGAAAATATTTTTTTTTTGACAAACGTATAAATCTTAATACATTGTTTATAGGTGGAATCCCTAGATAAAAGATCGATAAATCAAATATATTTTCTTCAATATGAGGAGAGACCTAATTTCTTCCAATCAACCCTTGAAAATCTGGTGTTGTTGATGTTCTAGCGTCCTGAGGTCATATTATGATATTCTAGTCAGTCATAAGCTGGCCTATCAGCCCTCCAAGGGATGTCGTGGACTTTTGGAACATCCTGTATTAGAAACATGATGATCTAAACTACATGTGTTGTTTAATGCAATTACTTACATTGAGCGTTCATCTGAAACAAAACAAAAACGACTCTTTAATTAATTATAATTTATTACAATCAATAGTTTTAATAAATCGTTGTGAAGTCACTGAAAATTTATTACAAAATCCCATTTACTAAACTAAAAAAATCTTTGAAAATGTGTTCGTTCTAAAGCTTGCAACTGACGATACTACTCAAAGACTTGAAAGACACTTCCACGCGACCGAAGCCGCGTGCAATAGCCAACCACTTTGGGACATCAAAATCATTGGTGAAAAGTGACTGTCCCTAAGGAGTCCGATTTATAAAGTTTATTAATTTTAACATACATACATATACTCACTCGCGTCTCCTAGAAGGGTAGGCAGAGACTAAAGATTTCCATCTGCCTCGATCCTGACACACCTCTTTCATATGAATCTAGTCATAAAAGCTCTCCTATTCCGGGTACTTTTAACATTACCCTTCTTGAATATGTACCTAGCTAATTTGATCAGAACACGTCCTTCTAGGGCGGCCTGGTCGAGCTATACCTTCCACTTGCGCACCATAAATTTCTTTATCACTCTACTTTCATTCATCCTCTCTACATGTCCAAACCACTGAAGCATTCCTTTTTATATTCTAGTCACTACATCTTCTTTCAGGCCGCAACGGTCCCGTATGTCGATAATTTTTACCCCATCATTCAATGTTAAACCACACATACTCCATAAGGAGAGCATTTCCACTGCATACACTCTACTTCTTCTATCTTTATCTTGCAATACCCAAGATTCACTACCATACATACATATACAAGGTGACTTTTTGATCACCGTCCAAATTAATAGTGGTGGCTTGGTAAGTGATCAGTATCATTGATCAATAACAATTTTTGTAAAATTCGTAATATGAAATTTCGACTTCCCATAGTGATTCACTCGAAACTGGAAGTGAATTTCTATGGGAAGCAGAAATTTCATTTTACGAATTTCACAAAAATTGTTATTGATCCAAGATACTGATCACTTATCAAGCCTCCAGTATGAATTTGGACGATGATCAAAAAGTCACCTTGTATAGGAGCCAATACTCCATAATGCGTTACTATATATTATTATTACTCCTTTGCAGTCACATTTTAGCTGCCCATAAAGGAGTGCAGGGCTCCGTGCACTGTATTTCCCGCATTCACTCTTCTTTCAATTTCACCGTCACATTTTCAATCGCGCGCAAATAGACAACCCATTATATTTTCATTGCTTAAAAAAAACACTTGTACTTATCCACATATACAGTAAACTTTATTATGCCCGACCGGTTTCGCTTTAAAGCATTTTCTATATAGGGCCTTTTACAAATCCTAACTAACAAAGAAAATAATTTTATACTACAACCATGTCTAAAAATGACGTGCAATAAATTTATAATATAATGAAATACATAATATATATATTATTTTCATTTTAATTAAATTAAATTTATAAAACAATATGGAGAAGATAGATGAAAGAAGTGACAAAAGAATTATAATAGTGCAAAAGTAGAAGTTAAAGCACCATGGGACTTAGCTCAGCACCTATTGGACGATATACTGAAGAACGGCAAAGTTAAAAGCATCTTAAATAGAAGGAGATCTTGTATTACTGTCGATGAATGCGAAAGAGGTGCTAGAGGATCCAAGCAGATGTCTATGATGACGATATTCACATTTGGGAATTTCCAAGTTAAGTAGTGCTAAGACATGAAATGCAGCGCTGCGATTGGTTGATTCTTCGCCTAAGTATCGCTTAGCCAAATTTTCTCAAGGCGCTTCTCGGATATGCTACGAAAGTGCTACCACTTCAGAAAAAAAAAATTAACTTATTCAAAATCTGCTCAAGTAAATACGTAGATATAGAAATGAAGCATTTTCAAATAGCATAGTTTTCATAGACAACTGAGCTAAAATTTTTTATTTATGCCAAACGCGGCCGTTTTTTAGCAAAAGCTTTAACTCATCAGAGACGTTGTCAATCCCTGTGGTCCGTAATAGAATTACATAGATAAAAGCTATGAATGAATTAAAGTGTGAGCGATGACTGGTCCGTAATTTGTGAGCTAGCAAACGATGTGAAAGATAGCTTATGATTCGGACCGCATTAAAAAAGATACATCTTAACTATAACCTCTTATCACAGAATACAATACGATTATTTAATTTTATTTCGTCAAAGTGCCGTGATTCGTGATGGAACAAGAAGAGTTTGTAGCACTGTTCTTTAACGTAGACTCAGATAGCGACGAAAAAATATATATACATATAAATTCTTCCTTTTCGACGAAAAGTTCCACACGACTTTTTATTTGTTTCTCTCATGGCCGAATAAAACATATACTATGGTTTGTCTGATCTGAACTGCTGAAATAATGGAGCGAAAACAATTTTTAACATTCCATTCCGTTCAACGCTCACATCGCCTCACCTCCGTCGCATGAGCCATGAAAGTCATACGAATGAATGAACGCATTTGCTTCACTTATGGATTATTAGCCATTCACCTCATTCATTCGTAATCGATTTTAGCGAAATAATTCTATTTCGGAACGCGGGGTATGAAAACTATACTGTTTAAAAATAGTTCATTGCTATATCTACGTATTTACTTGAGCAGATTTTGAATAATTATTGTAGTAAGTTATTTTTTTTTTCTAGGACAGCTCACAGGCAAAAAACCAGGCCTGGGACCGATGGATGGCGGTATATCCATCCCTAATAGCCGGGTCTTGTATGGAACAGACTGGTGACGGGCAGCTACGTCACTGGTGCGAGGGTTCCGGCACCACGCTCAAAGTGGCAGCACATTCGCAGCATATAGCGCCTTAATTCATATTCTGGCTCCTTTATGTTTGCCCATGAATATGATATGAAGTGGATATAAGGCTAAATTTAAGAGTAGCAGAATGATACTTACTGCTTTTATGCAGGGAAACGATGAGGTCGACATCGACGACCTCCTCGAACGTTGTTCCATCTGCCTCGGAGAGGTGGGAGCTCTTGAATATCCACTGGTTTATAGCTTCCCTGTCAACAACAATATTTATCATGAAACCACGACACGGCAGCCAAGATTTTGTCCAGGAGGCGCTGAACAAAAAAATCACGTGATTTTGTTATGAAAATGTTGCATGTACTTCTCCGCAATCTAAATCTAGTTTCAGTTAGGTACTTACGTCTGGCTAGTTACAGCTGTGGGTCAAGTATATCGAGGGAATCAAGCTGAAAAGGCGTATCTACAGATTTTCTGAATTCCGAAAATTCTGACCATTTCGGGCGAATCTCCATAATTATAAGCTCTATAATGTACTGAAAAAGTTACGGTTCTCTGATTATAGGTACTATATGCCTAAGTATATGTAGTGAAAAATGTATAAATAACGAGTCGATACTTTTATATTTTTGTAGATACGCCCTTTCAGCTTGATGCCCTCGATATATCTAAAAAACAAAGCTGCTGAATATGTTCTAAAATATTATATTTTTGTTTTGAATTGTACTTTTTGTGTGTAATTTATCTTTTAATTTAATATGTACCATTGGATATTTTCTGTAATGTTGTGGAGAGTCTTCAAATTGTGTCGATAAATAAATAAATACTAATAATAATATGACATGTGATATCGATAAAGGAATTTTCGGTATTAGTTAATAGTTTTTTATATTGATAAACTCCAGGCAATGATGCCAGATCAGTATATAGTTACTTAAGCTATGCCAGACTTACGAAAAGTTGCAAGAGGGGGGACCTCATTCACGTGATAATGACGAGGCTGATTCTCTCATATGTTACTGTACACTCACCAAATATACTGCATTTTAATTGACAAGACGGTCATCACGTTGCTATCATGCAGCGAAACGTAAGACTTGACCCGCTCTAGGTAAACGTAATAGCTGTAGCTAGCCAGACGTTAACGTAAGTGACTGAAACTAGATTTAGATAACAGAAAGGTACACCATTTTCATAACAAAATGACGTGTTTTTTTTTTTGTTCACCGCCTCCTGTACCATTTTTCACGTGTATAACTCTGACAACAGCTGATTTTTAGGGTTCCATATCCGAAGGGTGCAACGACCATGTAGTAAAAGTCTTGTCTGCACATTGAATACTTTTGCGAAATTTTAAATGAAATGGGTTATTAGTATTATACCGAGGCCAAAACTATACTTTTTAGAATTTTTGTCTGTCTGTATGTTCCGTTTTAACTCGAGAACCATCTCAACGGATTTGGCTATTTGGGGTGTGGATAAAATAACCGCTAAGACGATACTACTCAAAAATTTGAAAGGTACTTCCACGCGACCGAAGCCGTGTGCAAAAGCTAGTATTTTATAAAGATATGAGCCAATTGAAATGACGTCCGCGTGCATCAGCGGATATCATAAACAAATCTAATGAGCGTATTTTCGATCTATAACCATAACGCGTTGGCTACAACTCACTTTTCTTTGTCATAATCATCCTTGTCAATATAGACGGGACGCCTGCGGCCGTACTTGTCTTCGATACGCTGCGCGACTCTGTTGATGATCATTAGCACGCCCTCTCGGTACTGGTTCTGGTTCTTGTAGGGCGCCAGCTTGTACGTCGCTTTTGTATAATGGCGGCTCTGTTCCAAGTGAAGAGAAACGTTCATTACTCTTTGAAATAGGAATTAGAAAAGGTGCAATCCCATAGGGCAGCTATACTCAACCTGCGGCCCGCGGACCGCCAAGCTTCTGTAAGCGGCCCACCTGGCATTATTACATAAATGGGGATCCACACTGCCAAATTATCCCTGTAGATTAGAAATTCTGTCATTTCAGTAGATTGTTATGGTTTTTGCATGGTTTTTTGTGATTTTTGATTAATTTCTTGGAATTGCGCCTTTGTACGACGAACCAGGTTGCTTTAATAATAATGAATAACCTAATAATAATAATAACAAATAAGATAACATATTGCAATACAAGTGATAAGAGGGAGTAAAAAATGCGAGATATTGGATAAAAACAGTAGGAAAACCGGAACACACACAACAACAAAGTTTGACATAGCCGGACCATAATATTTATTGACCGGACCTATCCTATGCTAGCGCCATCTGTAATTAACTTTGCCTGTGAATCCCCACTGACAACCATTTTTAAAGAAATCGATTGAGCCTAACAAACTTTGGTTAAAAAAGCACTTTAAATTAAATTTTATTATACCTAACTAGAAGTTTTGTTTAAAGAAAAAAGGGAAAATGATGAATAGGTTGAATTTTGAAGTGCCTATATTCTAAACATTGTTTGGATCTACATACGTTTGCGCATCGTCGTTTTCGCGAATGAAATATGCAAGGAATGTGTACAGAAAGAAACTTACAGACTCCCATCTGGATGATGTAATAATAGGTTAGCATGCAGCAACAAGCCATATTTTGACGAAGTTTTGAAATTGTGTTCACAATTTCAGAAATGTCATTAAAACTCAAGTATTGGATTGTAAACGCTCTTTTTTTAATTTTGTCAAGATCGCTTGTGGCTGCGTGATAAACTTATCATTTATCATCCAGCCAGATTAATTGAGAAACCTTTTTTTTTAAATTAAAATAAATAAGCCATTAAATTTAAATAACGTTTTTTATATTGCAGCCTACGGCACCATAACTACAACATCTTTTGTGTAGTGGCCCCTATAAAAATATGGTTGAGTATGGCTGCCACCCCTCAGGAATGAATGTCGTGGCGATATGTTAAGATAGCACCCACCAGGTAGTTGGTCCGATGCCAGTAGCACGTGAGGTGGTTGATGATGGTGCGGGGATGTCCTTGCTTCTGGCAGAGGGCGCACATGTACGAGGGCTCGTAGTGAGCCTGCTGCGGCGGATGCTCGATCAGGTACTCCAAGCCGATCAGTGGAGCCCTAGGGTGGAAATGTTGCTATACTTCTTGCGATCCAAGGAGACTAATCTCCTGCAGCCTAATTACAGTACTTCTATGACACGAACGCGAGAATGAAGTGCATACAAGTGACAGTCACCGCGCAGGCGAAATTTGGTATAAATTGTTTAAAAGCGATTTCGCAGCCGGATTGTGAAAAACCCGCCTTTTTCTAATTAATCGAAACATAACATATAAATTCAAAATTCACTCAATAGTTATTCAACAAAACCTTATTGCCAATGTATTGTGTATGCTGCCATCGCAAAGTTTCCATTGGTTTCTGTAAATTATAATTTAATTATTTTTTTATTGAATTTTGAATTAGTGTTCTGTTTCGATTAATTAGAAAAAGGCGGGAAAAGCCGCTCTCATTTTTTTTTTATAAATAGTCGTATAACGCCATACGTGCCAAATTATCAAACAATTAAGGTATAACTTCTATTTATTCTAGCACTATGCAATTTAGCACGGAGATAGTGCTTTATGAATAAAAAATATTATACCTAGTTTCGCCTACGAAAATGACATCTATGACGTAAACTTCATCGTGATAAGCGCCAAATTAGCACAGCATAGAATACGTTAACTAGGCCCCTGTGCTTGTAGTAAGTCGTATACTGATGTGGTCAGCGCCAGAGTGGCCTATCTTTCCCAGACACAATTCAAAATCGATTGTGTCTAGAAAAGATACGATGCGCTAGCCTGCGTGCCCGCCAGAGCGTGTCGTACACACACATTTGCACGTTATACGTCGTAGTTTGGAAGAACTACAAAAAAACGTGATCAGAGATACTACCCCGACATCAAGCAGTTCATTAATTCGGTTCAGTGTTTGAGGAGATATACTTGGAAAAACATATACCGCTAGATAATTATCAGGTAATCGACTGTTTGGGCGATGTTAATGCCAAATTCGGCGGGAGAAAGTAGGTAGTACTGCAATCAGCACCCCTTACACAGCATTATTATTACGTGGCAACTTGCGGCGTTGTCGTCGCGCTTTTGCAGCTGCTTCCTTCTCTTTCCCGCTACACCACCCACCCTCCGTTAAAATCTAGTACCTCTGTCACCCCGCAGGACGGTCGCGTAGGACTTTGTGCGTCTATAGAAGTGCTGTTAATAGGATGCTTTGGCGGATACAGTGGGGGCCATGGAAGCCATGCCTCCCCCCCTAAAACAACCAGGAATTTCATGCATTTGACCCGAATTTTCGATTTGCTTCAGGTGCACTTTTACACAGCAAAGGTATATAAGTTATAGATAGGTTTGCCAAGAGACTCAAGGCTTAAGGCGCCATAAAAACATTATTCTTTGCTTTGTGATAAACTATGTCAGAATGGCCCCGCCCAAAATCAAGTCCTAGATTCCGCCCTTGATAGACTGAAGATTGTTGTTGATGAAAATGAATGAGTTCGCACCTGACTTTATCCAGCGCCTCTTGAATTTGGCACTCCACATGCCGGAACTTGGCGTACTTCTCGTCTAGTTCCGATGGATTCTTGTTGTACAAGTCGACTTCTTCCGCCATCTTCTGGAGCGTCTTCTCTGACGCTGGAAAATATGTACATTTTGTTAAAGTTAGGGCCCAGAAGGCAGGCGTAAAGTTATTCACAAATAACCAGACACCAAGCATTTTCCTGGCATGGCCGAAATTTTGGCAGTCTCTCAAGAAGTAGGTTAAAATTTGTTTTAAATTTTATTGATATTTTTGGCTAGGAATTTCTAAAAGAGACGGAATTAATCAATACACAAAACAAAAGGCCGAGCTTCGTAGTCCGAACATGCGAGTTTTTTGGCCTCGCTAGCTTTGTTTGGGATATTGTCTATTGTATATTCAATTGAGAGGGGGATGAGAGCGCTCATAATATTTATTTCTGAAAAAAAATGTCGTTTGTTTCCTGTAGGACACGCGGGCGAAGCCGCGGGCAGAAGCTAGTGCTAAATAAATTTATAGTTATAGCTTCGGACAAATTCAAATTAAAATTCAAATAGTTTATTTTGCAAAGTAGGTATACAAGTTGACTTTTTGATAATCGTCCAAATTCATACTGGAGGCTTGATAAGTGATCAGTATCTTGGATCAATAATAATTTAGGCGAAATTCGTAAAATGAAATTTCGACTTCCCATAGTAATTCACTTCCAGTCCCGAGTGAATCACTATGGGGAGTCGAAATTTTATTTTACGAATTTTACAAAAATTATTATAGGCCCAAGATACTAGTCACTTATCAGGCCTCCAGTATGAATTTGGACGATGATCAAAAAGTCACCTTGTATATAATACACGTTTCACATGTCAAAATTTAATCTTATAAAAAATATATATATGTAATAAAATAATAAATGTACATGAACTAGATTAAACGTTTATTTAATTTATGTAGCAATATATATACGATCAAAATTATAGGTAAAATATATATTATACAAGGTGAAATCCAATCAACCGCCCGAACCCACACCGGAGACCCGGCCAGGGACCAGAAACAAGGTTCAATGATCACCAACCGAGCCCCCAGCACGAATCCAGGCGGCCGACCAAATCCCATTCTATATACTACATACTAATAGGTTAAATATATAAATACATGCCTGCCTCCGCCCATTCGATTGGTCTTGCTAAGAATGGGCAAGAAACTTAGCAAGATCATGTCTTTTTTTCAACATAAAACTTATACTATACAACAAATGACTCATATCTACTTTAACCAAGGGATAAGAAAATACAAGACAGCAGGAATTCAGACACATCAACATTGCTTGTGTAGATGATAATTTAACGACATTCGCATCCGTGTCAGTGTCGTGTGCCATTGTCGACACTGGAATGAAAGCGTCCGATACCCGATATCGGATCAAATCAGTGAATAAGGCGCTAAGATTTGTTGGACTTCTTTTTGCATATAGCATTAATTACTTAATATTTATGTATACTATACTGTAGACCGCCCCTATAGCTCAGTGGTAGAGCGCTCACCTGCTAGCCCAGAGGTCTGGTTCAATCTCCGCGGAGAACATTATGTTCGGTCTACGTGCTTCGGAAAACACGTTAAGCTGTTGGTCCATTTGTGCCCAAAGTACGGCGATAGGGCTCACCAACCATCACGTTTGGGACGAAAACATCGTCGGTGAAAAGAGGTTGTACCAAGTGTCGACTGTGACTTGCATTTCACACTTGGGTACAACTCGAACACCCCCTCGGGATTCATGTCGTGACGACATTAGAATTTGTGCATGTTATTGCAATCTACAAAGGATTGGTGTTCAAAAACAAATCTTTAACTTAAGGCGCTACGAAAAAAAATCGACACTTTAAGAACTTGTATATCTACTTCAGTAAATAATGTATTATTTTGATAAAATAGTACATTATTTTTGGATTCTTTTTCTAGGGGCCTGTTAAAACAGAAACGCAATTGGAGAAATTCGGCTCGATAGTAATATTTATTGAAATGAGGTCTTCTTCGACACCAATTCTCCTGGTCTGACAATTTAGAATGACATATGGACTGCAATTATATTTTATTAGATAGGTTTTAACGGTTTCTAGGACCTGGTTAAACGAAATTTTCATAGCATCTTTAGTACATTTTATACTAAAAAACCGACTTTTTGCTATTTTTCCACGAATCCGTCCCTCTCGCACTGAGGGTTTTTTCGCATATGGAGTAACAGGGACGCTAAAACTTTTACATATCACCTTAACAAGTACAGCC
The DNA here is from genome assembly GCA_934047225.1 of Ypsolopha sequella. Taxonomy (NCBI): domain Eukaryota; kingdom Metazoa; phylum Arthropoda; class Insecta; order Lepidoptera; family Ypsolophidae; genus Ypsolopha; species Ypsolopha sequella. The sequence goes on from OW203987.1 coordinate 22,502,060, forward strand.
GGTGACAGCCCTAGATAACGTATACAACCCATTTTCATCTGCGAGTAGTGTGATATGTCCCCTGGCCACCGATGGTACGTCGCTTCCAACACATTTTATTTATGTCTGTGTGGTAACAAAAGGTCTGCAATTTGGAAAAACCGCTTCTATTGCATGTGATGAAGAGTGTAGCCAGTAAGTAGTATTGTGAAGTGACTAACCTCCTCCCTTGCCGGTGGTTCCCTTCTCATTCTGGACGTAAGGATGATCCTCAAAGATGCTCAGCGGCCAAACGTTCCGAGCCTGGAGCTTGGCCTTGTGTTTCTTGCCCGATATATGCGTCTGTTGAAAATTGTACATTGTTTATATAGATATACTGAGGTAGGCAGAGACCAAAGATCTCAATCTACTACATTTCTTCCGCTTCTTCCACAACCAACAATCTGGTCATACAAGTTCTTATAGCAATCTAATCATAAAAGCCCTTTTCAAAAAGTGTATTTACATCGAGGGGTAATAATTAATAAAAACCCAATTTATAAGGTATAAACTCCATTATAAGGAAGGTTAAGAGTGTTTTACTCAAAAATAACATTATTTACAAGCGGAGGTCGAACGCTCGCCTCTCAATCTTGAGATGCAGGTTCGATCCTCGGTCGGTCGGTTACAAAATCACGGTTTCGTAGACAGCCGAAGGGTAGTATTTGTATTACTTAACACTTGCTGAACAGTGAGGGAAAACATCGTAAGGAAATCTGCATGCCCTAAAAGGCATAGTAAATGCGACGTTTGCCGAAGAGTGGTGAAGGTTTCGATGCGCGTTATTTAACTGGTAGTACATCACCTGCAGGACGGCCTCCCCACTGCACATTGCCGCACAGGGGAAGCACAGGTAGATCCATTTCCCGGAGACGTCGCGACCCCGCCGCTCCACCATCGGCCGAGTGCTGTCATCCTCGAGTTTGATCTTCAAGCTGTTCAAGTGGTCTTGGAACTCTTGCTCAGCCTACACAAAGTAAACACCACATTACAATATTGCAGGGAGTCGGATCTTTTTCAAGTCTCAGTCAACGGGGACCGAGGATGACGACACGACGCGGCGAATAATTATTTCATTTTATAAAAAACGTGTTTTGAACATCGAGTTTTTATTATACTTCAATGGTTATTTAAATCAAGATTATTAAAAACAATTTACACCATGACTTGTAAAATGTGATCACTGGAAAGAAATAAAGTTATCGGGTTATTTTATCATATTAAGAATGCAAGCACATTTTTGTCGGTAATTGCTCATTTAACTGTTTTTCCGATGATGGATGACCGTGGTGTAAACAACTGCACCTAAATATGTGGTGATATATTAATATTCCATTACACTAATCTCATTGACATAAAAGTCGATCTTTAAAAATTTGCAACAGAAATGTGAATACAATTTTTTGGATAGACCAACCTTCCCCACAAATGTACCACGCGACAATATGATTATTATTTTATTACAATTATTATTTGTTCTACTTTTATGTATTTTGGACAAAAAAATAATAAGGACACAAAGCACGTCTTCTGTATTTGCTATTATAATATTATGAACATGTAAATATATAAAAAAAAAATATATGAAAGAATCAGTACAACGCAAGCTACTTATGTTTGAAAATAGGAATATTCATTGTTTGGTATTGTTTATAATATAATACCTACAATGCACGTAATATGAAAAATTTGTAAAAAGTAAAATATTCTTTCTTTATTTGAGGATTTACGTTTCCGCGTAAAAAAAGATAGCGAAACTTCTACCTAACCTTAAAAGAAACTTGATTATTTGTCTTTTTACATCAGTTATCATAAATTTATGTAAAAAAAAAAAACACCAATTTCATAATTTGCAATTTTGTCATACTATGGGAGAATGCAAAATTCCTCACATATTTCCACGCATGTCAGCACAAATATTTTTTTTAATTAATTTTAGGACCTATTAAATAAAATGAGAGGATATGCGTTTAAATGAGGGACACCTTATATTATATATTATTATTATGTAAGTATATGATTTTTATATAAACTGTTTTTTTTTCATCCTATTGTAATGCTGGTGACAAATTCTCACCTAGAAAGATAGATTTACTCAGAAAATCATATTCAAATCTCGTTAAGTATAGCAAAAAGTTTCAATTTTATTGACTAGTTCTTTTTTTATAATCTTAGGTTAAAATAAATAAAGTAACATTTAGAAAATATACTCGTAAAAACCTAGTGCCGCCAACAACCAGAAAACGGTAACAGCTGTAAGAGTGGTTGAACACTCATGTTGCCGATAAAACGATTTTAAAAACTGTCGTCATTCTATAATGAATGGAATCAGAGGTATAATACAAGATACTTGATCAGAGCACAAGCATTGTAACGCAGTCACTGTACCTTACGGAAGAAGTCATCCATATGCCAAGAACATTTTCCTAAACATAGGTACGTCACTATAATAAATACCTATATGGGTTCGCAAAAAACAAAATACCAAGTTTTACTTGTATTTATTTATTGACGAAATTATCTTGTGAATGCTATACGAAATTATCTTGGGTTAAAAGTACTTACCGCAAGCAGCATCCTTAAAATAATGACACAAAATATTTTTGTGTGTCCAAAACTGAGATTTTATATTTAAATTTATATATAAGCGCCGCACTTTTGAATATTTAGTAACGCAGTGTACATAACCGTTTACATCTAAATATTTAGTAACGCAGTGTACATTACCGTTTACATCTAAATATCACAAACAAAGGTAGGTACACTAGAGATCAACGAATACAATTAATCCATACCTTTCGATAACAACCATTTTCGGTAACGGTACTTTCTGTCTGAGTACAGAGTAGGTATCGGTATCGGATGAAAAGAATAACGATATCAAACGCAGCTGCGAAGCGCAAAATAAATAAAACGTAGTGGCTAAAGAATCTGATTCCTGGGTAACTGAGTACGAACACCACATCGTAACAACGTAACAAAATGAGGGTAATACTTTTTTGTATTGGGAATATTACCGGGCTGTGCGTCAAGATATCACTTCCTTTCCACTAAGCAACCACACGGCGCGGCGGAGTGCCTTCTTTTGGTTGCCAATAGTATTTACCTTTGGCTAAAGGAAGACCGGCTACCGTCACACAAATCTCTACTCAAAAACGGCGCGAATACCTGCGATGAGCTTGGTTGGTGACGGCCAATCTACGTATCTAGTAGAGCGCTACCCCGCCCCCCTCTCCTGCTGAACTAATAGGCCACCGCGGGAAGTGTACTAGAATAATTCGGACCATTCAACCGTAAAATATTCGGCTTTTAAACAAAAATAATTAAAAGCAATGACTTTTTGACATACTTACGCATCATATGTGACTCATCATGTTTATTACATTTCATGTAATAAGTTTTGCACTTATCAAAAGCGCATCAAGGCATTTTCAACGTAAAACAACAATAATGACTCGGGTAGAAAGCACAGCTAAACTCCAAGACGTTCCGCGAGAGACTAGAGCGTACTGGGTCTGGGCCCTGGGGATCTAAAAAGGTCGACTTGAGTGAATCATAAAATTATTTTAAAGTAGGATGGATGGATTATTTCACGCGTGCAAAAGAGACAGCATTAGAACGGAATCATATAATGATTCACCCAAAGCGGCCTATTCAGAGGACCTGGGGCTCTACCGCGTAATTCTCATTTTGTATCAACTTCAAGCAAATGCATGCGAAATTCAACGCGTGCAAAAGAGATGGCATGTTTGGCGGGCGTCGTCGCACGCCCGTCAAATTTCAATCTCAAGTTGATGTTGATGAAAATGAGAATTACGCGGTAGACCCACAGTGTGCCCACAGGTCCTCTAAAAAGGCCGCTTTGGATGAATCATATTATGATTCTGTTGTAATGCCGTCTCTTTTGCACGCATGAAGAAACTCTGACTCCATCCTACTTTTAAATCATTTCATGATTCACCCAAGTTGGCCTTTTTAGGTCCCCTGAGTATTTGTGTTAGTTTTGCACTGCCACTTATCGAGGCCCGGTACTAATACTTTATATTCTCTGCCGGTACCGTGTCTTCCGTTAGGTAGGTGCCAGATTTATTAATGATTTAAGGGTAATTTTTAGGCTTTGAAGGCACTTTTGACGTTTAAATTGCCTACAAAGTTTCGTAATTATTTATGATTATGAATTATGAGTAGGTTTCGATAAAACAATGTAATAGATAGATACTTCATTGTTAATAGTTCAAGGAGACTTTACAAATACATAATATCCACATTTTGAATGCAATTTCACAATGAAATTAGTTAGGATTTCATAATTGCAGGAAAAAATAAAACAATTTAGAGGTCTTTTCGGAATTAAATTCTATCGAGAAAATTTCATCCAATCACGTTTTCCTTCAGTGAGAATCTTAATCAAATACTCAATAAACAATTACCCAAAAATGAAATACGTAAATGACGTTATAGGTGGAGTAAATGGATTCGAGAAAACCTCATTTTTTTTGGAACCGTCTTAAACGCTATGCTACAAGTGCTGGCATACATACATACATACATACAGTTCGGGTCAGTACTAGCATATTCTCAGAAATGTGGCAAAAAAGAGGGGACATACTGCGCAGGTAAGTGTCTACCGTACCAGTTAAGGCACTTTAGCATGTCTGGATGCTGTGCCGTCAATTGGCCTCTTCTATTTTTCGCCAATATTTACTACTTACATTCGAAAACCTTTTCGAGGATTAGCTTTCCTTAACTGTTTTTAGTAGAAAGATTTTAAAAAAGTGCATATCTTTTATTGAAGATAATTAAATAGCAATGTATTTCATCTGACCTTCACCATACATTTCCATAGGCATATTTAATTTTTCTTGTACGCATCCATAAGTCTTAAGGATCCGACCATTCAACCTAATATGATACGTCATTTCCTGTAAATACTAAAATACTTATAAAACCGGATTTAAGGCACGAAAATATTATTGAAATTACGCACCTAAATTGATCTATTCATTCCAAAAAGCAGACAAAAATAGCACAGTGAAGTTTATAAAACGACCGAATTCAAAAACTCCTCGAGCTTCAAAAGCTTCGCTTCCTCGCCACGCCTTTTAGTAGCACCGATAAAAAAAAAAACTTCTGAAGTTATTTGAACCCCAAAAGTGTTCTCAGCAATGCACCAACGCAACGATTCGGTATGTGAAGCGACGAATCAAGCGAACGTATACAACATAGTCACGTGACTGATGGCAAAGTAGCAGCATCCGGAGCTGAACCACATCACAGATTTAATCCTCTTTTAGATTTAACCTGAAAAATTATTACCTTTCATCTCTCTGACTAGACTGACTATGCTACTTTATTTGTATGTATGTATTTATGTATTTGTGTATGTATTAGTATGTAGTGTATTATATTAAAATATTAGGCTTGAAGAAGATTATTTTTTTCTTTTTGCACAAATATACTTGTAAATTATTTTTTCTTTTCTCCACACCATCGGTTGACTGGAAGAAATTTCTTTAAGGAATAAGTCCGCCCTTGCCTTTTATTTTTCTGTATTCTGTGTTTTATTTTAATTTTTCTGTGCAATAAAGTGTTTATTCATTCATTCATTCATTCATTCATTCACAGAGCGTTTGCGGTAGACACTTCCATAACTTAACTTCCCAGCCTTTATTGACAGATGTCAAAGTGGCTAAAGGTTAGCTGGTAGAAAATACTGAATAGTATTAAGCTCGCCTGTGTACAAAAGTATAACTTGTGCAATAAAGGATTTTATTATTAATTTATTCTTATTTTCTCTCTTTTTCTAAGAGGTAAAAGTTGAACTGATAACTTAATATTAGGTCATTTTCTATTGAGAATTTGAAGGAAACTCAATTTTTAGTACTAACAATTTTTGCATTTTTTTAGGAATGACAAATCCAAATTATGTAATTCCTTATGTGTATGAATGAGACATCATTAAGCTAACAGCAATATTGATTTAATTTTAGGACGAACTGTTTTTGAAGATTAAATTTTTATAATCAAACTAAAAATAAAAACAAAATTTAATATGTAAACGTCAAACCTTGAAATCAACTTCCAAACAAAAACAAATAATTGAAATAGCTATTGAATTACACGAATTATGAACTCATGAATCTGTAAGAAAATTTCGGCAATTTCATAAGTAAAGACCTATTACATCAGTCTGAAAAAATGGGTTTTGACACATGGAGAGACAGACAGACAATATAAGGGCGCGTTCATAAACTAGGGGTCGCGCCACGGGTTCTAATGCCATCTCTGTCGCACGTGTTGAAAATTGTATACGCTATCCTGCTGTCAGTGTTGGAACCTGATGAAATTGTTAATTTATGAACAGCTATCTGAGGCAAACAACTCGTCGCTCACATAACTGTCCTAACAATAGATTTAGTATGGCCCTAACGTCCTATTTCATTAAAGTGAATGTCATAGACTTTCCTTCCATCTTGACATTGTCACTCCATTAATGTCTGAATTTTTATTTGATTAAATTCAAGTCCTAACAATAGATTTAGTATGGTCCTGACGTGACGTCCTAATTCATTAAAGTGAATGTCATTTCATCTTGACATTGTCACTCCATTAATGTCTGAATTTTTATTTGATTAAATTTAAGTAAATAATATCTTTATTATTTTTAGTGTTTCCCCATATTTTATTTATTATATAAAACTATTAGATACATATTATTTAATTATTTATATGTATTGTTTTTTATTTTACATTAAATAAAACCAACCTGTAATAAGTGTATCTGATGTATTGTATTACATAAATAAACCAAAGATATCAAATAGATCTTTAAAATAAACCGGTTCTTTGGAATTTTTGACATTATTAAAAAACCCGGTTTTTTTTTCAAGTTTCGGGTTTTTATTATTTTCATAAGTTCTAGTTTATAATTAAAGAGTTAATAACATAGACAATTTTTTATATGCCTGGATTATTGCATAGTCGTTTTATTTAATTAGTTTATGTTAAGTTGAAATTTTGGTATTGTTCTTTGTAACACTTTCTATTCCATGCATGATACTTATAATTATTTAATTAGTTGATCACTTTGATACTGTTGATTAATATTTTACTTAACCTAGTAAGCAAGTACACTTTTCCTTGAAAAAAAAACTGCATTTTCATTGAAATTTTAAACATACATTTCTATAATTAGTGCTGTGTATTTCTTTCAATGTTTTGCAAGTTTAGAAGCTTATGCGTGTAAACAGGGGCTATTCTGCCTACAAACCGTAAGGTTTGGCAGATGTTTATTTCATGTTTTTTGCTTTTTATTACGTGTAAATAAATGTGTTTCATTCAAAAAAATGTGTTTCATTTCATTCATTTAAGAATTAAAAAGATGCATGATGTAGGCGCCCTGAAATTCACATGCAGTTTAAAAATATAATTTACACAAAGAATAAAAAAATCTTATTTTCAAACCGGTTCCACCGAAAACCGGGTTTTTTGATACGAAACCCGAAAATAAACCGGGTTTTAGTTTTTGTTTTGCATTCCCTACACACGATCGATCGTGCACCTGATTTGCACGGGAGATGAGTGTCGCTTCTTTACGGAGAAATAGTTTATATTCTTTGATATGCGAGCGAGGACCTAAGTGACCCTACAAGGGTTCCGTTTGTCAATGATGAGGCACGGGACCCTACAGACGTTTAATTAAGCAGATAAGAAAATAGTATATGATTTTTTTATTGTTATCGCACGTCAAATCCATTAAACGTATTTTTGTAAAAATTATAATCGCTGATGTTAAAATTTTGGCCACCTCTGTTTTGTAGGATATAAAAAATTATTTTCTATGAACCATAATAAAATTTAAAATGATTCATTACTTCGTAATTTGTCAATTTTGGTAAATATTTTTTGATAACTTAATATCATGCGGATTTCTAAAAACAAGCATACAAAACTGTAGATAAATAAACTTCAACCATAATAATACTGGTAGATTATTCTCAAAATATGTTTTATTCTTATATTAAAATACGAAAGAAAACTACCAAAAAGGAAAGAATAATATTTACCTTGGTGCAAGTTGCATCCTCAAATTTCTTCTGGACCTGAACAACTGAGTCCTCATAGCCTTCTGCCCCAGGGGGGCAATCCGGGAGGTCCATCTTCAATCACTACACAGCCAGTTTATGACCAGAATATGGTCATAAACCAGGTCACTTCACTACACTTACACTTAACACAGCTTCAGTGTGTTAAGTGCCCAAATCTTAATTTCTTCGGTCTTCACTCCAGGGTTAACTGTAAAACAAACCATCCAGCATCAGAGTCACATCAAAACAAGTAAAAAAAGAAATAAAATATAAGTAGATAGATACTTACGCAACACCAGGCAATGGATGCACAGTTTTTTAAAAATTTACCTGTATATCGGTATTGTAGATTGTTTACCTACTTTAAGTGTTGTATATCCAAGTTGATAAAATGAGGAAGCAACTTAACTCTTATGTGACCCACATAAAGGTTGATATTTAAATAATATACGACACACGTTACAGCGCCAGTAGATCATCATGATGCACCAGCCAAAACACTTCGTTTTAATTTTCGTGACTACAATTTTGGATATTTATTATTTTAGATTAGATCACTCTATGCTTACGACTCTTATACAGCCTATAATATGTTATATGCTATAAAAGTGTAAACGTGCGAGCTGCTAAAGAAATCTAAACAAATATTTTAAGAACAGAAACTCAGTCTTAAAATTTCGATAAATTAGAAAATTGCACTGAAAATATGTAACTGTAAAAATATGGGTTTCCATTTTTACCAGATCCTGAAAGTCTGGAATATTACTTTGTAACAGCATGTGTTCAGTTAGTACCTACTTCAACAGTGTCTTTAGCAGCTCAATTTACCGCATAGCAGTTCTTATTATGCTTTTATAAGGGTCAAATTACTCATTGGCAGCTTGTTTCTGCCTTTTGTATAAGCCTCATTTGGTCTAATTTCATCCAGTTTTTCACAGCAATTGTATCTTATATAGGTAGAAGTGATATGTTTAACCGATTCATCGCGGAAGACACACTAGGCCCCGTAGCATGTTTAATCGCACGTGGCTCGAGGTAGTTGAATCACAGGTGCGAGGAGCGTGGCATACTGTTTAATCGCAAAAACATCGCGTCACGCTCCTCGCACTTGTGATTCAACTAAGTTGCGTGGCGCGCGATTAAACATTATACAATGGGGCCTGGTGTGACAAAATAAACTTTCCCAAACTTTAAAAAATGTTTTCTTAATTAGCTCGAAAATTGCTAGCAAATGTATATTTTGAAAAGAACAATACTGTTCCATGAAATTTTGATTTTATAAGATTTGATGATATAAAATCCTTTTTTTTATCATTATCAAATTTTGTACGAAACATGACATGACGGAGGTAGTGGACTACAAATCGCCTCTCTCAGAGATGTTCTGAGAAGTGTAGTGTGATACTGACCATATCCAAAGCCCTATACTCATACCTATAATTTTTTATTACTGATAGTTCTTTTCTGTACCCTTGAAAATGTAAATAGTTTGTGACCTAATCCTTCCTTTACATCACAATCAGTGATCGGAAATTCGGGTACAATTTAAAACTTCAACTTAATTTTTTACAAAATATTATGAATAAATCCCGGGATCGTGGAATTTTACAAAACTTTACATAGATTCTTAGTTTTGTTCATCTAATTGTAGAAATAATATTCTTATTGAATATTAGTGTCAATTCGGTATAATTAATTTGACAGAAAATACTTAATAATTTAACTTAATTTGAGCGTTCTGTCTTTTTATTTCTGTATTAAAAAGACAAGGTTATATTTTATTTAAATTTTATTATTTTCCCTGATAGGCATACTAAAACATATTCTGTGAAAATTTCAACGGGCTACATATAACGATTGAAGCTGTAGATCCCTGTGACAGACAGCGGAGGCCTAAGCCTAATAATAGGGTCTATTACTAATAATATGGTCCCGTTTGACACCCTTCGGGTACAGAACCCTAAAAAGGCAAAATATGTATATGTTACACATTATATGTAAATTACAACTATGTACATGTGAAACTGTTACATGTTACGAAAAATCAGTAAGTGAAGAGGTAGATACTTTTTGCATGAAGCAATTTAATAGTAAAGTTTATCAAACTCCAAATCCGGGGATTGTTTAAAAAATAACAATCTGTAAGATGGATCTAAGCCTGTTCTGCAATCTATTGTTTTAGCTAAACAAGAATTAAGAGGGGTAAGATGATTTATTTCCCAATTTCCAAATTATATTAACAAATAAACTATTCTTAAATAGTCATTTCCAGTTTCAAATTACCTTTCTAGCTCCTAGAAGCTTTTTCTACCTAGCTCTTGTAATTGAGTTCTAATTGCACCCAAATTTCTGATCACTGATCATATTCCTGTCGATCGCAAAGCTTGTAGGTACAGTCAAGACCACATCAAGTTATTCACTTGCAGTACTACATTAGCTCCTATAGTGAAGGATATAAAATAGATACAAAGTCCAATGTGTATAGCTTGATGGGATCTTGGCTGTACATTAACTCAATCTATATTGTTACCCTAATATTTGATTACCAAAATGCTATTTTAAAAGTAAAGTCATAACATAGCTGGTATCCTTATTCATCTTTATTTTATCTATATTTTAAACTCATATATAATGACACGAAGATGTTATACAGCTCTGTATTAATAAATTTACACCTAATGTTAATTACATAAATAGAAGTTTTACTTACCAGTAAAATTCATTCTTATTAAAAACACTAGGAACCGTTTCAAACCAACTAATAATTATGAAATTTGTCAGTAAAATTTCTGCAAGAGAAATTAATCCCAGTTCCAATGTTATTGTTGAATTCTCTTATTAATAGGGTTACCAATTGACCAGTAAATCAGGCGTAGCCTAGAATTTTGTATCCTGTCCTGTTTCCAGTAAATATACAGGCTGCTTGGAAATTCAACCTATTCCTTGAAAGGGGTTATACTAGGGATAATTTCCAACAAATAATGCCTATCAACTAGGGGTCGAAAATTATGATTTTTTTTCAAGGAAAATATGTCGATATTTAAAAAATTACAAAATAAAAAGGTTTTCTTTCCACTTAAGACCTTTTACTTCTGAGATTATGGAAATTCAGGGCATGTATTTTTTTTATAAATGATCACCCATCTATCATTGATCAGAAATATAATAAGTATTGAGAGGAAAAGTTATTTTTAAATTATTTATTTTTGGTTATTAGTCTGAAAGTTTGAAAAATAATAAAAGACATAAAAACCTTCGTAACTCGGAGACCATTCATTTTCAACACCTAGTTGATACGACTTAATATGTTGGAAATTATCTCTAGTATAAGTCCTTTCAAGGTATAGGTACTGAATTTCCGAGCACCTGTAGATTTTGTAGTTGACATTATTTATAAACCGACATATAATGCTTACGCCCAGAGAATTTCAGGTCTATGTGATGCTGATGACTTTAAAATATAACAAGTATTTGATTATATATTGAAGTCCAAACTGTGAACTTGTATACTTTTAAGTTGATATACCAAGTATGACTTTCGAGACGAGACTTTTATTGATTAAATCTAGATATTGGTGGGACTGATGTGCGGAGGCACTTTATAGGAAGCCAGGTAAAACGGCTTTTTGATTTGATTGATATTTTCTTTACTGTTTATTTATTACGAAGTTTGCATAACTTACAAATTAACAATAAATTATATCTTTCCAAAATACAGCAAGAAAATAAACAAATAATTCAAAGTGAATGTAATTTGGTGAAAGCATCAAAAAAAGATCAGCACATAGAAACATAACAGCTCGGCCTTCTGGCCTCGCACCTGTTTTCCCTCTGCTTTTGTCAGATGAAATAATCTTTTGAAATAAAACAATTTAATCTATATGGCGTAGATCTGCGCTCAAGTATCTTAAAGATTAAGGACACCTACATCCAATTCTTCTTCCATCTTTGTAATGTCTAAGAAATCTGGTACTGGCAAGTGGCAACCCTATTTTAAAAAACAGAAGAAAATGTATTCTGCTGTCGACTTAGAGCAGGCTGTCGTAACCTCCCTCTTTTCATGTTATGACATGACAATCACGGAGTTTAATAAAAGTTATATTAACTTAACTATTTAGTTGGAAAGTAGGTATCGAATTATATTCTGTTTAAGGTTATCTTTACCTGTGATGTTAATTTTAACTTAAAATTATGAAATCTTTCTAGGAACTTACCACACGAAAATTGATGAAGGAACTCCAGATGTATGTGTACTCAAAACACGTAACTGCACAAAATGGAACACTAAACTAAATACTTATTATACGCTTTCAGAATTACACTTTTAAAAAATAAGTGACGCTACAACCTGCTCCAACGAAAGCCGAACAATAGCTTCCATTTTTGTTGGCCTACAAATTTAAAGATATAACTTGCTTTTGAAAGATTGTAATTTCAAGTGAAATAGATAGTTACAAGTTACATTAGAGAAAAAGAGAAAATCGTCAATTTGCCTTGCTTTTGAAATTGGGTGGGTTATATTTGCTCTCTAGGTTCTTTCGTAGTTTGTTCGGCCATGGCAGGGTTGGATTCAGACCCTCGGAAAATTATTGTCTATGGGATTTAAAAATATACTACTTGGCTAAAATTATACTACGTTTCGTTTTTCGTCCATTTTTGTTTTGAATTGAAATAAAATAGCCTATTTGTAAGTGAAATTTTTAAAAAATTTACTAAAAATATTCATAATTTAATAAAACAGCCTGTTAGTAAGTGCAATTTTTAAAAACTTACTAAAAATTCACAATGCACGGAAATCCCTATATTGTAGGGTAAATGTTAAAAAGCAAAACGTCTCAACCAATAAAACAAGTCGGTCAGCCTGAAGATAAAATTATGGTATTTTTACGTAGTATGGTTCCATTACGATACTACATACTACATGTTATGAAAATATGGTACAAATAGTATAATTATACTACGAAATCCAACCCTGGGCCATGGTTCGTATAATAGCAGCGCGTTCCGCATGGCGCTAAAAGTACTAACTACCATCAAACGTCTAACGCCCATCAAGTCGTTCCGAATAAAAAGTGGCGCCCATTGCTGCTTACGGGTTGACTCTCCGGATTTTATTTTTATTTATTAATTTATATTTGGGAAACAAACAGTTTAACATTACATAAAACATGATGAAATAAAATAGATGAACAAATGTATAACAAGCAGTAGACTTCTAAGAAACAAGACAGTTGAAGTTAAATGTAAAAACAAAATAATATTAAAATCAACAGATATTACAAATATTACAAAAAATCTCAAAATTTCAACTGTAATAGTTTTTTAAGCTAAAAAAGTGACACATTAAATTAATCAATGTCATTAAATTGTTTGTAAATTACAGGTCCTGTACATATATGAAACAATTTACTAATGGGATTGTATTTTTGATTATTTCAAGTTATCCCTAGGGATAAGCTCTATAAAAATTCGGAACTGTTTAAAACGCGACAAGAACGTCGACTCTTGAAAGTAACAGAATTTGTTTTAAATTACGAGAATACAAAGGGTACTACTACTTCACTACTTTCTAGTCCTTTATTAGGTCCTAGAAGTGATTTATTTTACCTACTATCTTTGAATCGTAGTTTGAAATAAACTCTTATTTACTCCAAATTATCTATTTTTGAAATTGCCGCATGCCAGCTGTCACTTTTCATAGATCGCTCACAATGCAAACGCTGCGGAGCATGGACGATGATAGCACAACATGGGGCGTCGTCGTTAATAATGTTATCTATGACATCATAGCGACCATTGTAGAGCTCGGCATCGGGCATCGGGCTCACAGTGATTCGGAATGAGGATAGACGCGATACAATCGATTACGTCGTTACTCACAGCTTTCATTAGACAGACTCTATTATTACCTATGCTTCAAACTCCTGACACACTGTTATTAAACAAAAAAAAATTGTTTTCACCTCAATAGCTCGAAAAGCGTGTCTTTGTTGCTTAAAAACAGTGAGCAAAATCGATCTTTGCTCACTGGTTTTAAACAGTGAAGAAAAGTGTTTCAAATTAAGAACACTGCGCATTGTTAAAAACTCCATATCCTTGACTCAATAGAAACAGAGACAGCAAACATACAGCATGGCGGCTATCTCGTTCACTGTACAATGTATATGTATTCCATACACTTTGGGAGGCTATACACAGCCCCACAGCTTGTCGGATACCATAGACAAGGTATACTTCTCAAAATCCTGTGTATGGCTTCAAACCCCGCGTTCCGAAATAGAATTATTTCGCTAAAATCGATTACGAATGAATGAGGTGAATGGCTAATAATCCATGAGTGAAGCAAATGCGTTCATTCATTCGTATGACTTTCATGGCTCATGCGACGGAGGTGAGGCGATGTGAGCGTTGAACGGAATGGAATGTCAAAAATTGTTTTCGCTCCATTATTTCAGCAGTTCAGATCAGACAAACCATAGTATATGTTTTATTCGGCCATGAGAGAAACAAATAAAAAGTCGTGTGGAACTTTTCGTCGAAAAGGAAGAATTTATATGTATATATATTTTTTCGTCGCTATCTGAGTCTACGTTAAAGAACAGTGCTACAAACTCTTCTTGTTCCATCACGAATCACGGCACTTTGACGAAATAAAATCAAATAATCGTATTGTATTCTGTGATAAGAGGTTATGGTTAAGATGTATCTTTTTTAATGCGGTCCGAATCATAAGCTATCTTTCACATCGTTTGCTAGCTCACAAATTACGGACCAGTCATCGCTCACACTTTAATTCATTCATAGCTTTTATCTATGTAATTCTATTACGGACCGCAGGGCAAATGTGTATGGACTCCGGAAACGGATAACGTTTTTAAGCAACAAAGGCGCGCTTTTCGAACTAGTGAGGTGAAAATAACTATTGTACTTTTGTTTGTTATTTATTATTTATTGTTATTTATTACTGTTATTCATTTAAGACTTGCTCTACTCTTAATTATATGTTATTATGAACCACATTGTTAAAGTATCTATACATTTTCTTTATTAAAACAGAAATAACTGAAATTTAAAACTAAATAATCCTAAAATAAAATGAAATAAAGTAAAACAACAAAAAAATCCCAAAATAAAACATTATACCTACTAAATAAAAAATATTCTCTAAGCCAGGGGTCTCTAAACTACGGCCCGCGGGCCAAGACTGGCCCGCGAGCACCACCAATTCGGCCCGCGGTCGCTGGCCGGACATGTCCGGTTTCTAGCCCCCTATTAGTATATTTAAAATTCACAAAATTATAATAGCAATGTTATGTTATTTATGATATCAAAACTCATAAGCGATATTAAGAGAAACGTTTGCGCACAGCATGCGCTTCGACTAACTTTGTCTTGCCCGAAATACCCACCAAAATTGCGAACTGCAGAAGAGATAATATCTCACTGTCCGGCTAGTCCTAACACGAAAATTTGTGCGTCAAAACTACAGTATGTTGGTATGATGAACTATCTAGGTCTTGGCCCTCGGGACTAAGTGGAGGAATCAGTGTGGCCCTTAGACTAAAAAGTTTGAGACCCCTGCCCTAAACCGTTGCCGTCGGTAAAGTTGTAACTTTAACAACAAAGTAACTAAAACAATCAATAAAATCAGCCTGGTCATTTGTGAAAATATTACTATATCTAGGTAGGTGTAACTTTCCAGTTTACAAAAATAAACTAATTATCTTTACTCCATTTCATAAATAATTAGATAAAATAGCTCTCATCTGGCATAATGAACGATAAGTTTTTCATAAATTACTAAATCAAAACATAAAACCATTCTTTGGCAAAAATGCCAATAAATATCTTCATTATAATTAATAACTAAATAGCTAACAATTTTCATACTCATTATTTTCAAACTAAGCAATCTTATTTTATTAATTGACCAAAAGCCTAACAAACGCCGGACAGGCCGGACTTATATATATTTGGCCGGACATGACTGTAAAAAGACGGACATGTCCGGCTGACAACTGGCAGTGACCTGCACGACCATTAATCGTTTCACAAAGAATATTTCAAAAATCACACACAAGACAAAGCTGCAATCCGTGTTGCGAATTTAAAAGGGGCATCACAATAACTCATAAAAGTTGAGGGCGTTCACCGGCTATGACCAGAAGCCTCAGGCGTAATGGTAATTAGACACGAAGATTAGCCAAAAGCCTCAGGGCTGCGATCTGGCCTGGCCTGTAGCCAGTGTACCGTGGTCAGACTCGCGAATACCATGCGTTGGTTCAGACGCGCGCTCCCGCGACGCGCTTTGTCGCTGCTTCTCGCGATATCCGCGTTGATCAGTGCTACCACTAGCTCCGACTACGGAGTGCCTATCGAAATACAGTTGTGGGATACCGGCCGCACGCCCCTAGCTCATATGGTGGATGTTACCAACGAATTCGGTTTGAAAGTTCTGGCTGAACACAACTTTTTGAATGAGAACAATATCGCGTTTTCACCGTATGGCTTGACGGGCATCATGGTGGCGCTCTACGAAGGGGTTGATGGGGAGTCCTCATACCAGATACAGAGAGGGATGCAGATGCCTTGGAACAGGAATGTCATGAGGATTGGTTTTAGGGATATTCATCGCACTTTGAAAGTAAGTTCAGCTTATCATTTAAGAGGCTATGCAAATTTTAATTTTGTCACTGTCACTTCAAGCGAAAAATCGCGCACTCCGAGAGGGGCGGATTCAGGGCAAAAGGAAAAAAAAGTTGGTTTTATATTTTTATAAAAAAAACTAAAATAGTTAGCAAAATTTCAAATATTAAATGTCTAGATATTGTTAAAACACACTTAATAAAATATGTTTGAGTTCTGTATATGGTTCCTATTCGTCAAACGAGGAGAAAAAGTGTGTTTGAAGACCTCATTTCAACAATTATTTCTATCGAGGAAAATTTATCCAAACATGATTTCCAAACTCAAAACCCTAGATTATATAGTCAAAATGCATATACCAGAAACTGATTATAATTTTCCGTGTATTTTATGAAATACACAGAAAAGAAACACCCATATTTTTTTCGCATATCGCCTTAAAGAAGAAACAATAAAATGTTACATGGCCTAAGACTATGTTATGTTTGGTTGCAACTTTAATTGTTTGCACTTTTTTAGCTACTCGTTGGGGGCAACGTGCCAACTTGAATAAATTTTGTTTGAAAACATTAACTGGTTCAGCGCCCCAGTAGAACAGTTAGGGAGTACGGCTTTTATGGTATTCAATCCATTCCAATCACATAGCTACTTAATTCATAGTTCAGTCGAGAGGTTCTCGTTTCGATTCCTGCTGCCGTGAAATGCACCAAATAGTTATTTTTGGAATTGAGATTTAGTTTTTGGGACTATTCTTAATAGTTTGTATTTATTCACCACCATAAAAATTAATAGACGACGAACTGCAAAAACAATTTGTTCCGTTTTAGTGTCACTACGATAGGTGTGCAAGTACTGATACTTCAACTTTTCCTAATTTAATTTTTAATCTGATCGCTTTTTTGGTCAAAATAACGTGTTTTTAAGTTAATATTACCATATCATATACAATGTGAAATTTAATCAACCACCCGAATTCATAATGGAGACACGAGATCAGGAACAAGGATCAATCATCCTTTTTTTCAAAATCATAAAAACAAATGTCTGTTCCCATACGAACTGGAATAGTTCAAATATAATTCCTAGTATAAGCGGTACGGCAGTAAAAAAAATATTTTTCGTATTACACCTGAACTGTCATTAAACATTGTTCCTGATCAGTAACCGAGTCTCCAGTATGAATTCAGGCGGTTGTTTAAATTCCACCTTCTACATACGTATAGCACAGGCTACCAGGCTGGGCTTCTATTTGACGTCCGAAAATTTATCTGTCCTTATGAAAAATGAATAAAATAGATTAAGCTGTTGCACTGTAATGCATGACCAAATTAAATTAATTTTGTCGATATCTCCTAAAATACCTCTATACATTCTAATCAAACTTTCCAGACGTACTTCGTACCTGAAGAAGGCTTTCTGGCCGGTCTAGCTCTGAACAATGAAAATGTTACATTCAACGAAAGTTACAAGAAAATACTGCGGTTTTACGGATTTGACTTAGAGAGAGACCAACTTCCTACTCTTCCACCGCAGTCGAATACCACTACAGCAGCGACCATGGCTGACGCAGCTGCAACGACTCCCGCTATGTCGCCAGTACCTCCACAACGCGAAGAAACTACACCAAATCCAAATGCAGAGACCTTAACAGAAATTGATATCAGAGGTCCGACGACAACAATGGCTCCTTCCTCAGTTGCCGCCATTGGGGCGGCCGAAGAAACAACAACGAATGCTCCTAGTACGTCAGGTGAAACTGCTACAACTGAACCAGCTGCCAAGGATACAACAGCAACCACCATAGCTGCTACAACAGCAGTAACAGCTGCAGCTACAGAGCCTGCTTCAATAACTGTTACAGATACTATTACTACGTCTCCAATGACTATGCTCACTGAACCTACTACTGTAGTAACAGAATCTCCTACTGCTAAAGTAGAAACTCTGGCTACAACTGTTGCAACTTCAAATACAGCTGCAGAAAGCCCTGTTGCATTAACAAACCAGGAAAATACTGAAAGTACAACAGAACAAATGGACACACAAACGACAGAACAGATCTCAACATCTCCCGATATGACCACGTCAAATGATATGACAACAATAACTGATGCCACGGCGACAGTACTCAATGAGACGACTTTAGAAACACTTCAGAGAAAAAAGAAATCGATAGTGGATTTCATATACACCAGCCCTCCTTATGTTGATGACTACTTCATCTACCGATCGTATGATATACCGCCAGAAATACCCAATCCAACGTTTGAAGGTGACGGTCAAAAGATGTTCTTGGCCAATGGTTTGAGAAGTGTTCAGGTATGGAAATCTTAATGTTTTATCTTGTTACCACACGCAACAACATAACGCGTCGCACGGTAGAATACACAAAACAATAAATTTGTTCTGTGGTAGAACGTAATAGGTAGTGCTTGGCCTATATTATTTTATCATGTTATTAGACGTGTTTTAAGCAAACTATTACCAAAAATATATAAATTTATGGCCTTATTATTTGTTGTGACATTTTTATAGCATATACAACAAGTTGCAAAGTTGAGGTGGACCACTAAGTACAGCTACCAGAACCACTATAGCTACAATATATTGTTCTTGGGAGACCAAGTATTTTTAGTTGTATTTTACTTCGGCATTCACAGATTTTGAAAAAAAAAACTTTAATCGGGAAAGCGGCAATAATTATTTTTCATCCTAAGTATATCTAAACAAACCTCATTTATACAAAATGGGGGATTTTGTCCAAGCTTTTTAAGTCATATCTGTATATTGTATTTCTACTGCATATCAATAGTTAGTACCTAATTCACAAAAATAACAAATTTGTATTTTTACTTTGAATGAGAAGAGACTTTTCTTTAAGACTTAATTACTCAAACAATACGTATGTAGTATTAAACAGATAAATTAATATGTCATAAAATACGACATAAATTTATCTTTATTTACATTTAAGTTCCTAGTTTCACGAAATAAATTAATGAATGCACCAGCATACATTTTATTGTTATTACAAAAACCACAGCCTTAAACATTCATAATCGTAGCTAATAATAATAACATCAAAACTTATGCTAATTACGGTTTTACATTTTCTACAATAATACATTTAAAACGAACTTCAAAGACCAAGAAGAAAAAATACAAACATTTATACACAGCAAAATAGTAATATTGAAAGGTTAGCGGTGTAGGATGTCAGAGTATGTGTAAATGTGTGTGTGTATGGTAGGGTATGGAACTAGGATAGAGGATGTTGATAATTATTTGTTACGAAAATAGTATGCAGTCACATTCTTATTCTAAATAACAAAAAGTGAACCTGGGGCTCTACCGCGTAATTCTCATTTGTATCAACTTCAAGCAAATGAATGCGAAATTCAACGCGTGCAAAAGAGATGGCACGTTAGGCGGGCGTCGTCGCACGCACGTCATCAATCTCAAGTTGATGTTGATGAAAATGAGAATTACGCGGTAGACCCGCTGTAGGTTAATTGAAACAGTGGTGACTTTTAAACACTATAAATAGTACACTATGAATCCTGTTCTAATGAATGCAAAGGTTTTTTTTTTTGTTCTATCCAAAATTCTAGAAAATGTGTTTATGTCCAACCGCTTCTTTATATAGATTCTATAGTGCGTCTTTATGAAGAAACAGCGGGCCTATTATGTATCTCTAGTTGCCTTCTGTACTGGGTGCTTATCATCAAAAACATAGATATACCATCGAATTCCGATTTCCTAAGGATATGTTCGCACTTCAAGTGACGACACAGATTGTTAATAGTTCAATACCCACTAAAGGCAATTTTGAAATTTCAGTTTTTATCTATGTTTTTGGTGATAGGCACCTAGTACAGTTGGCAACTAAAGATACAGAATAGGGGGGCAGAAATGGTGGAAACGTGAAACGTCAGCTCTTTTCAAAGCCATCATCTCTGTTTCTCCACGACTGACAAGACTATTTTCAGAGCCACTCTGATGTCTTATTTCTTCACGACAACCCTTTGTTGCGTGTGGTAACAGTCTTAGACTTTATTTGTTTCTGTCCCTCTACGTCTTATCTTATGTATAATAATAATCTTTTAAATGATTTTAATTACATAGAAAAACAGTTAAATATAATTTTTGTGAGATATATTTCGGCCATTCGGGCCCGGCATTGTGACTGATTAAAAATAATTGTGACAGTTAAAAATTTATTAAGGGCCTGTTTCACCACTTCCAGATAAGTGCCTGATAGTTATATGTGACATATAACGCATACAAAATGTGTTCCATTTTTAAACTTATCTTCTGGATATCACTTATTTGGAAGTGGTGAAACAAGTTAAAAATTACAGTTAGTTAAAAATTTTTTTAACTGTTTTTTTAATGTAATTATAATCATTTGAAAGACAAAAAGTAAATTTTCAATATTTATTTGTATAATAATAATCATAATATAAGCCGTTTACCTATCTCTGGTTTTGTTTTAGGCAGTTCTTTCATCATAAGTGTTAATAATAAAGTGAATTTATAAAATAATAGATAATAATAATAACAACATTCTCCACCTTTCTTTTTAGAGTTCCCTAGTACCTATAAGGTACAAAAGGAACCTTTATGGTGAGACTCCGCTGTCCGTCCGTTCGTATGTCACAGCCTCATAACTGGTTGAAATTTGGCACAAAACTAGCATTAATTTTCCCACATAACATGCTATAAAATATTTGAAATATTTCAAAATATTTTCAAAACAAAAGAGAGAAAATATACATATATATATATTATCCAAAAAATACAACATTGTAAAAATATATACTTTTACTATATTTACTGGCACTGATTTCAAGAAATCCTTGAAAAACCACAAAAAATTACAAAACTGGTGGACCGAAAAATATGAAAAAAATCATGTTACATAATACCTATGTGTTTACGTAAAGATTACAGGAAAAATATAGCAGCTGAGAACATCACGAATAAAAATCTACGTACGGAACCCTAGGTCCGCGAGTCTTACTCGAAATTGACCGTTTTTTTTTTCTAATTCTTAAAACTAGAGGTTTTCTGATTTTCGCCTTCTTCGTCTGCGTTTTATTTAATATTTTCCCATAACCGTTCCATTTTTTTCTATCTTGGGCGGCTTCTCTCCAGTAATGTTTTTGAAGGTGATATTAATTTATGCACCGTATACTGGAGACTTTATTAGTATACGAGGGCGACACTGAAAGTTCTTAGAAAATCAAAAACTGAACAAACTAGCAAGTTATCAGTTTTATTATATCTTTTCAAAATAGTGTCCATTCACATCAATACATCGCTGCATCCGATGGAACCACTGAGAAAAGCACTTTGCCCACTCGTCCTTAGGGGTCTCTTCGACGGCCTTTTCAAACGCAGCCACTGCTTCCTCGGCGTCCATAAAATGTTTTCCTCGAAGTTTTTCTTTTATTTTCATGAATTACTAAAAATTGCAAGGTGCGAGGTCGGGGCTATACGGCGGCCGACCCAGTAATTCCACGTCTGACGTCGCCAAATAGTCGATCGTTTGCTTGGCGGTGTGCGACGAGGCGTTGTCGTGGTGAAGGAGGATCCTACTGCGAGGTCGTTTCTCCCGAACTTTTTCCAAGACAAGTGGCAAACAATGTTTAGTGTACCACTCTGCAGTAACTGTTTTTCGATCCTCTAAAACAATTATTGCGTAATGACCTGTCCTTCCGAAGAACGAGGTCACCATCTTTTTTCCCACGCTTCGACCTCTCTTCACTTTACTGACTGTCTCTTAGTTTCAGGATCATAACAGTAAATCCAGCTTTCGTCACCCATAAGTATGTCGAACACAGCATTTGAGTTACCTCCGTTAAATCTTTGAACCATTTCACGGCACCAATCAACACGACGGAGTTTTTGGGCCTCTGTCAAATTATCAGGTATCCACCGAGCACAAAGCTTCCTGATCGCCAAATGTTCATGGAGGATTTTGTGCACTTGACTCATACCGATGCCTAAGCTTGTCCAAATCTGCTGATAGGTCACTCTTTTGTCAGTCTCTACCATACGCCGCACAACACTGATGTTATCTTCAGTCATCTCTGTAAAAGGCCATCCCTCACGCAGATCATCGGTGAGATTAGTGCGACCACGTTTAAACTCATTAAACGAGTTGTAAACAGTGGCACGAGACGGAGCTTCATCTTGAAAGGCCAATCGAAATCTATCATAACTTTCTTGTTGACTTAAATGACATCGAAAGTCATAAAAAATAATTGCACGAAAATTTTCTCGCGTTAAGTTCATGCTGACGTGACACAGACAATTTTCAATTTGCCGCCAAATCGTAAAACAAATGACAAATTAATGAAATACATACACAATCATATTAGCAAAGAGTTCCATTTTCAACATTTTAACTTGCTTTTTTATTATATCGTTTACAAGTGGCCCATTCTAAAAACTTTCAGTGTCACCCTCGTATAGTACGAGTATATTAATTGACTCAGGGCATGGGCTTGCGATTGCACGGAACGCGAAAATAATAATTCACGAATTTTATAAAAAGGATCATTGAACCTTGATACTGTTCACTTACCAAGTCTTCAGTATGAATTTGGCTATCTAAATTAATGTCACCTTGTATACAGAACCTTCATAAGAGCAATTCCGCAGGTAACCTACATGCACTACGACACAATACTCGAGCACGCGTATCTCCCACACCTGGAAGCATCAGCTCTTCGGTTACCACTAGACAGTGACCGCTACTACCTTCTAGTCATCCTGCCGAACCGAGGAGGCGAGGCGGAGCTGGGCAGGCTCATAGCGCGGATGGCGAGGGAGTCAGACTTGAGGGATGTACACGCAGCACTTAGACCTAGGAGAGTAAAAGCGATCGTGCCCAGTTTCACTGTCAAGGGCCATGTCACGCTTACCACGGATTTGCAGAAGGTACGAGCATCTATAAGCTTAGTTAAATACAGCCAGCCTTTGTCCAGCAGTCCACCACTAAATAATTCTTAACTCATTTTCAAAGGCCCCACAACATTCGATCCCAGCACAAATTATAGAGTCCCAGCTTGCCTTATTAATGCCTTGGTTTATTCGTCCTAGCCTTATGCGCGGCCACACTATCAATGTGGTTTCCAAATTGTACGTCATCATATCCTAGTTTTACTGATAAATAGGTTAGCTATTGAAATTAACATAGCTGAATTTCAAAGAGATTTTTTATTTTATTTTTTCAGGAGAATATTCGCCATTTTAGAACATAGTTTTCATTATTTTGATATACACGGTGGCCCAAAATAACGTTGACAAAATTAAAAAGTAAAAATTTCAAAAATGTAATAGTTTGCGTTATCTTTTGTTTTTTGTTGATGTATACTCATTCATCGGCGTCATTTTGAACATAGTTTGTTTACTAAAAAGTGAAGAAAATATATTTATTTCGCTATGTCAGTGCAACGTGGAGCCATAATTTAATTGCATGACCGTGGAAAAAGGCAGTGTGAGATAGTGAAGGTTCTTGGTGTTAGTCGTCAGTTAGTTTCTACAGCAATTAAACGCTATAACGAGCTTGGCAACATCGGAGACCGTCCTGGAAGAGGACGCAAGAGGACTGTTAGAACTTCTAGGAACCGACACATTATCAAACAAAGATTAGTGCGTAATCCACAGACCAATATGAGGAAAACGTCTCGAGACTTGGGGATTAGTCGCTCCACCATACAGCGTATAGTGAAACATGATCTGCAATTGGTACCACACAAACTGAGAAAAGCTCAATTGCTTACGGAAAAAGACAAAAAAGTTCGACTTGAGAGATGTCGTTTGCTTAAACAACGCTCCGCAGCGTCAAATTGGGAAAATATCGTATTCTCTGACGAAAAATTATTTACGATAGAACAAGCTCATAATCACCAAAATGACAGGATCTGGTCTTCCACTCGTCCTGGAGCTGCTGCATGTGTTCCACATCGCCAAAACGTTGAAACAGTTATGGTTTGGGGTGCGATTTGCGCCACTGGCAAAACTCCCCTAATTTTTGTAGAAAAGGGTATCAAAATCAACCAAGAAAACTACCGACGAGACATTCTTGAAAATGTGCTCCTTCCTTGGAGTCAACAGCACTTTGGTAATCGTCCATGGATATTTCAGCAAGACTCCGCTCCAGCTCACACCAAAGGGAGGGCCTTTAGTGTTCAACAGTGGTGCAAAGACAATTTTCCTGGTTTTATCAGTTCCAAAGAATCGCCCCCCTACTCGCCTGATCTAAATCCTACAGATTACAGTTTATGGTCTATCTTAGAAGCTAGGTCTTGTGCTACGCGTCATAGAAGTGTTGATGAGATAAAAGCAACACTTTCACGGGAGTGGGACAAAATATCTGTAGAGGAAGTGCGGAAAACTGTAGAAAATTTTACCAAGCGTTTGTCTCTTTGTATCCGCGCTAAAGGAGGTTATTTTGAAGACAAATAGGAATTCTTGTATCAAATAAAGTGTATTTTTATAATTTATAACCTTATTTAATGCACGTATAAAGTTGTCAAAATTTTTCGTAAAAACTCTTGTCAACGTTATTTTGGGCCACCCTGTATAATATTAAACATTACTTTTCCATGATTTTTAAAACAATTGTCGGTTATGACGTCACTTGATAATTTTTGACATTGTACTGATTGTGATGTGTGATTGCTTATAAAAAAGGTCTGTCTCTGTCTGTCTACTCATCTGTCATCCATCTATCAAATCAGTCGGCACTAGTCGGCAGCAATTTTTTATAAATTTATCTTGATAGCAAAGGACACATTTCTAAACAGCCATTTCTCAAGTGACGTCACACTTGAAGGCAAATGGAAGTTGCAGCTTTTTTGTAAAAATATTCATCATCATGAGGTTTTTAGACCACAAGTTCAAAAATACGGCTTATTAAACCAATCTCGAAATGGTTTTCGAATTAACACACCATCTAAGCGAATTGCACCGTTTAGTCGTAAATTAAAGCTCACACAAGCACCACATTGATTGTGTAATGGATGACACAACAAATTGTAACAACCATGTTAGCGTGGCGTAATTAGCATATAGCAAATTGTAATTCTAATTACTAGGGCAAAAATCTCTCTCGCATTATATTTGAGTTTCTGTTTACAGTTCAGATCTGTTTACACACCCAACCGCCATAGATGCAAAAACATGCAAACCCCAAAAAGACTAGACAAATACCTATATTTTATATGAATGGTCCTTGCAAAGCAGCGCAAGATCTTCAGTCATTCCCAAAAGGACCAGTCTCCAGAACTGCTAAATTGTAGTCTAATTCAATATCTCCTTCCCTAGTTGGGCATCCGTGATGTGTTCGAGCCCCGACAGCGGGACTTTACGCCGATGACGTCACAAGGAAATGTTTACGTCCGCAGCATCGAGCAGGCAGTCTCCGTGGCCATCAGGAAGTACCGGCCTGATGACCAGAAGCGGAATAGTGAGAACTTCTATTTTGGTATCTTTAGAGAAGGGTTATAAAACTTAATTGCTTGGTCTAAAATAAAGGGATGAATCAAAAGCACCCGAAATTTAAGTGATTGATGATATTAATGTGGGAAAAGTACTGATGCCAAGGATATCAAGGATATGCTTAAGAGGCATTTCACATAATCACAATTTTTGTATGGCGTGCCCTTCTGGATTGAAATTTTCTTGGAATTTGGAGTAATGTTTATTTTTAATTTCGGTCTAATTAAATTAAGTGATTATCAATAAAATTACTGAATTCGATTAGTTAAAGATTATAGGTTATTCTGATATCAAATTTTGAATGTGATTATATTTTATTCAATACAAAATATCGTGGTAAACTGGCGACGTTAATCGTGAAAATTTACGGAATTATTATATTTTTCCACAAATAGTGTTATAAAAAATACATATTCTGGTACATTTTGTGTCAACAGATTTATACAACGTGTAACAGAAAGGTGTAACCATATTTGAAGAGCGTATTCAGTCATTGGTATAGAACAACTTTTAATATGGAACAAACACTGTATCTCGAAAAAAATGATCAACTGTTTCATAGAAAAATGCAATGCTGCTCGGGCGAAATGTATGGAAGGGCAGATTTTTTTTTGAGATTTCAGTGTCAAGCTCTTCAAATATGGTTACACCTTTCTGTTACACGTTGTATATATCAGATGTATTGGCAATTTTTTTTTGCAAATTTTTTGATTTCTTTCTTAGGAATTAGGTCCTTAAAGTTGACAATGTGATTATTTTTCCGTAAACAAGGTGTGGGAGATTTACCAGTACTTACTAAAAATAAATTTGGAAATGTGGTACATTAACTGTCAATACGAAAGATTGGTATAATGTTTATCAAGTATTCAACAGCATAAGTCTTTCTTAAATTGGTAAATTGGGCGGTGGAAATTTTAGATTTCTCGCTAAAAGTGTGAAATGGCCCTTAACCTTCTGGAGGCCAAGACAGGCATGAGTGCCTATGTATACTTACATCTGAAATGCTCTGAGCAGATACTACGCGAGTAGGTTAATTTTATATTATTGATTTCATTACATTACATACATAATACATAGTTTTATCGATAATTTCTGATAGTTTTTATCTGAGTCTATCATCGACGATTCGACGACGAGTCGACTTGTGTCGGTACAAATATATCGACAGAAACTACAATATTGAAAGAACGTTCATATCAGCGCGCACTGAATTACGACATCGCAGGTTCTCTGGATGGCACAAAATAGGGGAAAATAATACTTTTCACATTTACGGAATGGACGGAAAAAAAAAACCATTGATGATTTATCTAAGCAATATTTTCCTTGTATTTTAGTGAAAGAACCATACAAATTCCGTTACTGGTTTCAAAGAAATAACCAATTTTACTTAATTTTAGTCTAAAAACAGCTCGACTTTGAACAATATTTTTGTACTGTTCTTTTAACGCAAGAATAATTTTCAGAAATGATTTTTTTTCCTTATACTTAAAATAAAACTATAAATTTTTTTCATAATTTTTAAACATCTCATTTAAGAGAAATATCGTTATCAGTAAGAGTAATTTTCGGAATTTAATATCAGGCGTTGACATCGTGTTGACATCTGGTAAATCGAAAATTGCAACAATCAAGCAAGACGACGAAACAGCAATCAGTAGATCGCTCTCTATTATAGAACTGAATAGGTACTTTTAGATGTGAGAAAAATGCAAATTTTGTCCCAAAAATATGTGGCAGTTACCTACTTCGTGAGTTAGAAACTCTAACACTCGTAACTAATTGCCAATGGGTTGATTCTAAATTCTATCAGTTGCTCAAGAGATCGAAGAGCGATATTTATAACTGTTTAGAAATAAATAGGAAGGCCAAAGGGCTAATGTAATTATTTCCAAATCTGTGCTAGTTTCACGCCGTGTTCTAGAAACCGTGAATATGCTAAATTCCGGCCAAACTAAACAATGCCGGCACCTCGTTAATAATAAACCGTGACATTTATTAAATATCATATAAGGGAATTGTTTTAAATGATAAGCTAGTTAGAATGCGAGCCGGAGGTCAGTTAGAGTAGGTCCAACCCAATGGTTCCGGTGTGCTCCACTTAATTACCTACCGCGTGTGGAGGGGCCGTTGTGACCCCACAAGACCACGGGTCACACCGTACCCCGCCACGCTTCGATGCCTTCGGACGGAAAATCCTTGACTGTCATGCGCTCCGAAAAATTACTAAATTGATTTTGCACCATTAATTACACTGACAACCGTTGAGGACGCGGTTAGATTGAATCATCATGTCACCACTATATCTGAATGATATTGCAGAAATCTTTATTGTAGGTTTTATGTCAACAATGAAGGCAATTTGCAGACATGTCGGTAATTAAAGCAGGATTACATAGAGGCTAAGCTCTGATTTTCCGGCCCAAGGCGGAGATAAGTGTTGCCAAAAGAGCTCAGAGGTGCTAAGTGGCGAAAACTGGTTCGCCACATCCATTGTTTCTCTCGCTGGTGTCGCAAGCGCGGCGACACGCGCATTTACGTCCATTGATGCGCGCGCGCGCCGCGGTCGCTCGCAGTCAGTCAGACATCGACAATTAGGGAAATAGCCCGATGCTTCGCTGCACTAGCATTACAGCGACCTGAATGCCTAATCGCGAGATGGAAATGATTCACCGATAGTCCTTTTCAATTACGTAAATGAGTATAACTGGTAAAATTACTGCATGATTGTTTCCTGTCACAACCGAGATAAACATCGATCATGTCTATGTAGCAAGGCTGCTGAAATTGAATTTTGGTTACGAAACTGTACCATTATCATTTCTAATGTTTTTCGAAAGCTACATCGGAATATCTGATAATCTATGTACTTCTGTTATCAGGGTATGTGGCAAGCCGAGTGCCCGTACATTTTTCGGCGACGTACCCATTCGTGTACTTCGTGATGGATGCCAGCATACATGTCTCTCTGATGGCAGGGAAGATGGTGGATCCGCTGAACACAAGGATATTATAGTTGTTGCTTGAAGATTTAAGAAGTTTTATTTCAGACTTATCCCGAATTTCCTGAACTCTTCAGTAACTTTTTGTCACATTATTCTTTTGTACCTTCCTCAACAACCGCTAAGTTCAACCATGGGCGCCGGCAGCGGGTGCCAGGTGCCACCCACCCTTAGGAATCCTTGGATCAACGTAATACCTATAACTAGTCAAGGAACCTCTCAATTATAGCTAGCTAGTTAAAACTATTTATTCTGTTGTGACATTGCAATAACCAACATGAAAAACTTAAGGGTCCGTATAAGGTCAAATGCACAACTACAAATGACCATTTCACAGAAGGGTACGCGGGAAGATAATTGTCATTTTTTTTCAAAATTGAGTAAATAGTGCCATCTCCTAAAATGTCTCGATAACAATGATTGAGCGAAAACAAAAACTTGAAAAAAATAACACAGTCCGCAGAATATCGCTTTTAAAAATAAACCGGACTCAAAACTTAAAAAAAAGGTCATAACTAGTACAAAAAGTAAAAAAAATTGTCTTTTAACTGTGAATATGGGGGGCTATGGGCTGATAGAAAAGTTTGCTTTTGAGAAAAAAAAAATTGTTATTACAATAATTAACTGTGATTACAATAAGCCCACTAAGCAGAGTTCTAAAATAATAACCTAAGCAAGTTTTTTCTATTTATTTCAAATTTACCTTCTGTTGATTATGATCCCTCTTCCCGCTTACCCTTCTGTAACTTGTCCATTGGTTTAGTAAAAATAATATAGATAGTAAACTATACTATAGGGATGAAAGGTAAATCTTAGAGAAGCTTGAAGTTCGCTCGATAGAAAAAAACTGGCCAAGTGCCAAGCCATACATTTTTTTATGGTTTTACAAGGATTTCTCGAAATAGATGCAACTAAATATAGCCAAACTTTATATTTTAACAAAAAAATGTTTAATACCTACAATTTGATAAACATAAGGTATATTTAAAAAAAAAATACTTTTTTATATTTCTCATTTGTGCTGAACTTTTTCTAAATCGCTAGTTTTCCTGTAATTAGCCAGTTATGATCTATAATCGACATTTTTTTCGGTGCACCAGTTTCGGAGATAATATAAAAATATTTATGTCCCCCACATACATATTTTTGTGATTTTTTAAAGATTTCTCGAAACTGGTGCCAGTAAATTTAATATAGTAATAAAAGTATATATTTTACAATCAACTTTTAAATATCTACAATTTGATACAAATTTTGTATTTAGGATATTTTTTATTTTTCTCAATTTTGTTTTAGAAATATATTGAACAATTTCAAATTCTTCATATATTTTTTCCAATCGTGATATACAAAATAAAAATACAATAAATATATGTGGGCAAATTAATGCTATTTTTGTGCCAAATTTCTTGCCGTTATCTTTAACGGTGCTAAAGTTATGAGGCTGTGAAATACGGACGGACGGACGAAGTCTCACCATAAAGTTCGTTTTGTACCTTTTAGACTACGGAACCCTAAAAATTACGAAGTTACCGCTAATTTCATGTTTTTCGAGTGTTAAAGGGCCTTCCTTCAATCATACAGCCTTGAACAATAACCCCCGTCGGTCAATCTTAGAATATTTTAATTATTTCATCTAGAAGCCGAGAAATAAAAGCTCGGGTTTTTGTGGACGCGTTTCTCGGTGGTCGTAACAGCCACGGCTGAGCGCGATATTTAAAAACTAAAAGGAAACGTCTTCGAGTTCAGTTCTAAATTGATGCAAAATGAGGTGCTCAGATGGAATAAGGGCTCAATCCGACTTTATATGTAGCCTTAAGGCTGGATATTTTTTCTGCCGGCGCCATGTGCTCAACACCCAAGTATAGGCAAATACCACAATAATTTTAACAAATTAGCTTTACGAATTCTCAGAGTTCGTAACTACCAAGCTATTTTTGTTTTTTTCGGATTGTTCTGATAAATATCCGCTTGTTAACTTTTTTTTTTGTTAAACTTTGATGTAATACAAGACTTGACCTAGAAATACACACAGCCAAATATAGATAATTTTCACTTTGAACCCTGTAAGGACTGTCTAAAACTATAAATGAAAGAGAATAGTTACGGTTTTATGTTTATTTTACATTACACTTGTTACTTAGCCCTCTTGGATTTGATCTTCCTTAGGTAGAACTCGAGCTCCTTGCCTTCAAGCACGTAGCCGTCAGCGCGACCGCACTGGCCAGGCCGACTAGCCACGCAAGCTGGAAAAAATTACAAACATCCTTTAACATCTTGACAGAAAAAAGCAGATTTAGTTCTGGATAGCAACACAATCAGAGTAACTATGACAAGTTGATCATACAGCTGCTAAACTGTTCCCAAAACGGTACCAGTCTGTTGCGCAGCCTCAAAACTTCTCGGTTTCATCACCAAAATATCTTGTTTAGAGAATGCAGACTCGAAGGATAATAAGGATTATCATAAAAAGATTATTAATACTTTTTATCACAGAACTTGATTTTTATCATGAGCAAATTGCATCTATTCAGGCAATATTCAATAACATAGAAAATCAATGCTATTGATTCAAGTGCCTTCATTATCCTAACCCATATTTTCAATGAGGTAGATAACACACCTAATAAACGTCCCGTGTGGAATTGCTCCTCCAGTGCAGTCTCAACCTTGGCTAGGCGCTGCCTGCTTATGTACTTCTTGGCTGTCTTTTTACTGCGCTTCTTGTTGATAATGGCATCTTCAGCTTCGGTCTGAAAGGTGAAGCATTGTGAGAATCAGTCAAATGTGCAGTCAAAGCTAGTGATGAATTGTGCCACTCAGAAGGGCTGTGTAAATCATTAGTGTACAGTTACAATCATCTGACACGCAAAGTTTTCATCATAAATTATTGCAGATTCTGTATAATAAACCCCAAAATAAAGACGCAACATTTTGTTACCTAATTTATTTTGAACAATCAGTATTCAATTGGTTCAAGTGGAACAAACGTAGACACTAACCTTAGAAAAGTTTAAAAATTATAAATCAGAAAATTTCAAAGATTTTAGACAAAGAAAAAAATAAAGAAATATGAATTATTAACATCTTGATCATACATAATAATCATACTGTCTATATCATGTGAAATATTGTTAATTGAAATATTAAAGCCGATTCTGGAGGCTTTAATTTTAGTTTAACTAGTGTTGTCAAAACTTAAAATTTTACAAATTTCTGTTCCTAATACCTAAAGACTATGTATATTGCAATGAAGTTTTTTTTTGGCAGTATTTGAAACTAAAATTGAAGCCTTCAGATTCTTCTTTATTATCTACTTATTATATATTTTTAAAACCAAATGACATTGGGCAAATTCGGTCCAAAATCAAGACATACTTTAAATTAAAGTAGTCCTCCAGCAAGCAGAACCCCATCAAAATTTATCTGAGAGATTTCAAGATATGACTAATTATGTTTAACATAATTGCTGGCTGAATGAGGATGACTGAGGACAGCCAAGAGTGGCGTAATATGAGGGAGTTCTATGTCCAGCAATAGACGAATATGGGCTGGATGTATGATGTTTTACAACCTCCCGTACTTCAGTTCTTGTAATTAACACAAATGTAAAAAATCACAGTGAATATGTTTTATTTTATTTTGATGGTGTTCTGCTTGCTTGACTATATCATACGTTTTTATTTAACATACATCTTAATCTTGGCAGAACTAGGATCAACTCCCATACATGTTTGCCCACTGTCATAATAAGGAAGCAATGAAGACAGATCTAGAAGTGAACAGAAAAGAAACACTAAGTACTAACCTTGAGCTAGAATAGTAATGTGATACTAATAATAAATGTTTGTCTAAAACTATTTAAACTATCAAGTTTATGCCACCAAATTAAATCCACATTGGCCCAGTAGCATTCAAGATAAGTAGAAGAATTCTCAAAAACAATTAGAGCTTTAAAAGAAACCGATTCACTCACCAGTTTAGCTCCCTTCTTCCGTCCAAGCGGCAGCAGGTAGTTTGACTCATACCACTGCCTGAAGGGAGTAGCATCCACCACAACAATGGCGTTCTTTACTAAGGTCTTTGTACGCACAAGTTCATTGTTTGATGCATTGTATACAACATCAATGATACGGGTCTTGCGGGTGGAGCCTGGAATTAAAGTAACAATAAATCAGCACACCAGCAAAAATTTTGACCTTTCTATTTTTGATAGAGAAAATATCAGAGTAACTATGACAAGTAGATCATGCAGCTGTCATACTGTATCCAAAACGGGTCCAGTTTTAACTACAGCCTCAACTTTTGAATTTCATCACAAAAACATACTTTATCATCCTACAGATTATCACCACACATGACAAACTAAATATCAAGTTGTGCTGATTTAGACTGACAGCTGATTTTAATCAACAATTTTCTACTGACTACAAGTTGCATATTCTAACCTCAAACATTTGAGGTTATGATTAGTATACCTGCGAAATTAGTAGTAAAATGAGTACACAGAAGCATAACTTACATTCTGATCCCCAGGAGAAGTTTCCAGAGTCAAGACGGAGGGCACGGTACTTAGTGTTACCTCCTCGGGAGCGCACTAAATGGATGCGCTGGGATCCAAGCTGAAATAAACAAAACCTTTGTTGAACATTTACTTCAAGCAATTAATTTGACATGCAAGTACCCGAGTCTGACGATTTCTTTACATTAAATAAATTACAGGAGAACCAAGTTCCTACCTTGGTGTTGGCAGCCGGGCGACCAAGCTCGTACTTCCTCTTCTTGCGGATGGGCGCGCGTTTGCCGCCGGTAGCTCGTCGCTTATGCCAGTGGTCACGACTAATACCTGCACGATAATCACTCACATTTTAATTCAAAGAATTGTTCACATAAACCTCACATCGAAATAACACAACACTTATCAGAGGTTATTTAGATAAGTTTTTAAGAAATAATAACGACAGTATGACGAGCGGATAGCGTGGAATCATTAACACTAGTCTTTTAAATAAAATAATAAGGGATCACTCATGATAATATTCGATTTAGGAGCACAAATTCACAATTTACTCACCCATCTTTGCTGGGTCGTAGAAAGGAAAGATTTGTTTGA
This sequence comes from Ypsolopha sequella, assembly GCA_934047225.1. NCBI lineage: Eukaryota > Metazoa > Arthropoda > Insecta > Lepidoptera > Ypsolophidae > Ypsolopha > Ypsolopha sequella. Next base: position 22,536,439 of record OW203987.1, read on the forward strand.
CAGATAGAAGGAAATCCCTCTACTTTTCCGTAGTCTATGGTTCGTTGTCTATGAAACACAAGAAAACCCTTTTCAAGCGGGTTTTATAGACTCCGATGTCTTAGTTTTATTTTCGTTGTTGATTTTGATGTTAATGAAAATGAATTTTCTTCGAAATCTCTTGTGAAGTATGCTTGTTGTCAACAAATGAGCTTTCGAACACATATGTATTCTTTGAAACAAAAAAAACTCAAAGGACCGCACGGTCGTGGCGCCCTTTTTTAAATTCTTTAGCACACTAATAACTTAATTCAGTAGAACATAATTAGATGAATACACGGTAGCACAGAAATTCCACTTTTTCTTAAAAATAACGGAAAATGCACCCAACTCCGATTACAATCACGAACAGAAAGAAAGAAAATGAAACAAATGAATGACACTGACACTAGACGAACGTTTTAAATATTTCTTTTTTTATATGAATTGTTACGGCCATCATCAAACGCTGTCTGTTCTATCCAAACAGGTCAGTCACTCACTTGCAGGGCTGTATTTGATCATGCCTTGTTGCATGTTATCACATTTCCATTTAATACGAGTTGGTGCTCGTTCGCTGAATACTAGTATTTAATATATTGATTTTGACCATTTATGCTCCCTAAAGCCTCATCTAGACATTCGCGAGTCCCTTCGCGAAGAGTCCTCGTGAGTTCTATTCATTAACAACGTGTAGACCTCAGCATTGCCAACATGCCATGAAGAAAACCTAAGAAAAAACACGAAACGCGATGATATTTCTTAATTTTGACAAATAATTCAAGATTGACGCGTTATTCTTCTTCTATCCAACACTGGGGTAGTCATGTAATCACAGAACTACAAGGATCTTGCAACATTCTTATTCTATGCGTCCACCACGCTCAGCTATCGTTGGTAGGACAGTTACGTAAACAAAAAAAACAAGTTCACATCGTAGCCGACCATTTGATTTGCCAAGTCTCTTCTTTTAGCGGAAGAATAATCGAACTGAACACGTTTTTCAGAACAACGGAAAGTACAATGATCTCAGCTGAAGGAATAATTATTATTATGTGGCATTTCCCTAGTTCTACTGCTTCGATATTTTCATTCCTTCGCTCTTTTTAACAGATGGCGAAAAACTATCACCTACCCCCAACGTCCATGGTTGTTTAAAGTGATCTCATGACCTTTTTTCTTGTGTCAAGAAAAATATAAGTTTTCTTTTTTTTTTGACAGTTCGAGATATATATAATATACATATTTTGATTTTGATTTCTACTTTGACTAAAACAGCAAAAACAGTTGATCGATTTTTTGACATTTCTTGACTGCAAAACCAGCACATCTAGCAGTTTAATTCAAGATGGCAGCCAGTTCTATCGTTATTTCTACTACTTACTAACACTGTCAAGAAATAAGCTAGTCTTTCGATTTTGACATATCGAAAGAAAATTATTTTTATATTTTTTTATCTTCATTAACTAAGCAATGGGCTTACTACCAGTTACCACACTTTTTTCTACTTTTGAACAATTATGCAGTTTATGTGGAAAAGCTTTATCACCGACCCAAGAAGATGGTCATTGGCTTCGATCATAAAGGAAACCAGGAATCGATAGTACTTATAATATATAACTAGACGAGTTCTCGTCGTCCTTAATCATTAAAAAGACATACTTACCTACCTACCCACTGAGTCACACTTGAGTCACATTATAAGGACAGAACGAAAAAAAATGTTATGTAGTTTTTTCACAAGCAGCCTCCGGCTTAGCTATTTACCAAAATTTGAAAATATTCAATCCTTTTTTTCCTCGGTGCTCTTTGCTACACACCACTACGGCCAAGTGCTTATAGCTAAATGTAGCTCAAAAAGTAGCCAGATTGGTCAATTTTACCAGCGAAATTAACTAAATGTACGGAACTTCAGTCCTCAAAAAGTAGCCAAATGTATGAAACTTTCAAAAATTTTTGAATAAAGCTAGATTCTTTAAAAGTTGCTAGAGCTACCTATAAAGTAAGCAACACTGATCAGAATACCTACATAAATTCGGAATAGGATTCCTAACAAACTTCATTATAGACAAGGCAGAATAGAATTTAGAAATAAAAAATGTCTATGGTTATGGTCATCACCTCAGACCAATATACCAATAGACAAAATCTAATTAAGCAGAAACCTAGGATGGTAAAGCTATGCTACTTTCACATATACAACTCTCCGTATGAAAAAACAAGATGTTAGTATTTTTATCAGTACGTCGATTTCAAGCCGGCTACAGCCTTATCTTTCAAACGCATGCAACTAGGCATGTATCGGACTACTGGTTTGCAGACTTTATCGATATCGATTTGGATAAAAAAAAGCGTTAATAATACCTTGTTGTACAGTTAGAAAACTACATAGATTATCATAGTATTTTGTGCAACAGTAACATAATTTAAGTCATTGGGACACGAGTGCTTGTTAACGAAACGAACTAAGTGAGTTTCGTAATAGTTTTGCACAAGTGTCGAAATGTCTATTTATGTTCAGTTGGATTTTTTTTTTTCAACTGTTTGATTTATTTATTTATTTATTTTCTTTATTAGTGTGATGTACGTGTCTAAAATAATAAAGAGTGGTTGCGAACCGCCCGCGCATTCAACACTTCCGGTGGGGACCTCGTGGCGAGCGGGCGTGTCGCAGGCGCACTAAAAGTTACACTTGGTTTCATTTGAATACTTTACCTATAAGTGATTGCCTATAGTGAGACAGCACAAAACTGGCGACGAGGACAAAGAACGTGAGTAAATACTTACATTCCACACGACTACAATGTAAACCTGGAGTTATCAGACGAAAATTTTATAACCATGACGAAAGTACCTACATGTTCGCGTTTATACAAATTCCTGATCAAATAACGTTTTTTAAGGAAAGGGATGCAGGATAAATACTACAACAATTCTAAAGTAGCTACTTATGTAAACATTCTTAATTTTTTTTGCTTATCGGTACCAATTATTTAGGTACTTATAGTGCTTGAAATTACCTAATTATTTAGCATACTACACAATCACAATGCATAACATTTTGTGATCCGTCTTGATAACAAAAGGTTTACCCACGTTCATATAGTCGTGAAAATTAAGCTAATATATACCAAAATAAAATTTAATTTTGTTTCATTGTTGTATAGTCGGTATCAGCCATTAACTTGATTAATTTTAAGATAATGGGGACATACATACATACATACCTAAGTACCAAACTAAAACATAAATACGTATACATTTTTACTGATATTTACATTTTTTTTAATCTTCGTTTAATTCTTGCTAATATTGATTTTCATTCTAGTCTGCAGGATAAATAAGTAAATATCTACCTACTTATGCGATAATTTTAATATTATCTTAGTATCTGACATTTTTAAGTTTAGTTTGTGACTACTTTTGGTGAATTCCGACTATACATACAACAAGATGTGCCTGTATATATTAGCCAAGTCGGGATAATCCGACCGAGTAAAGTACACCGTACAATAGCGAACGAGTGAAAACTCGTCAAGTTTACATAGACTGACATATTCGACATGTTAGTGTATAACACGTTGAAAATGTTAGTTTATGCTATTAATAGGTAGTTCCAAAGTTAAATTGAGATTGCTTCCAAAGAAAAAAAAAAAAAAAATTATAATAATAATAAAAAAGAAGAAATCAGAAAGATTGGAAATCAGAAAGAAAGAAGAAAGATCATTTCAATAATTAAATATAATATTATATAAATATAAGAATACTAAAAACAATTTGTGACTATTTGTAAAAAATAAATAGGTACTTAGTTATCAAATAATGTACAATATTAAAACATACTATTAGATAAAACGGAATACTTAACAGTAGGTTCTAAGAAAAAAATAAAAGTTAGTTCTACCCACATTTTGCTTAATTGCCCTGAACCGAGACAAGTTTATGTACTTGCAGATCGTCCCATAATGTCATCTCAACTATCGGCAATAGAAAATTTTGACTGTGAAGGCGATTCAAGCTCATTAGGCCAGCGATGGGAAAAATGGGAACGCGCTTTAGACATTTATCTTCTAACTACTGGAATAGGAAAACCGATAAAAATGCGAGCAGTTCTTCTGCATACTGCCGGACTTGCATTTCAAGAAATTTATTATAATCTTCCTGGAGCGCACGTTGAAGAAACGGAATCGAACGACGTTTTTAAAATCGCAATAGAAAAGCTCGACGCGTACTTTTCACCCAAACAAAGTTTTGTCTATGAAAGGCATATTTTTAGGCTATTGAAGCAGGAAACAGATGAAAAGTTCGAAAAATTCTTGGTCAGACTGCGTAACCAAAGCTCTAAATGCAATTTCGCGCGAAAATAAGATGATCTCATCGACCAAATCTTAGAAAAAAAAAATCTGAAACTAGGAGATTCAGTCACAATAGAGCAAATTATTTTTGGAAGCAAACTCGATTGAGACTGTCGAAAGACAATTGAAGGGATTTCAAGGAAAAACCAACCTTGACGTAAACAACATTGGAACTAGACCAAAAAACAACAGTATACGGTGTACTAGATGTGAGAGTTCATACCATGACAGTAATAGTGAACAATGTACGGCAAAAGACAAAACCTGTACAAAGTGTGGGTATAAAGGCCACTTTAGAAATCAATGTCGCACTAGGCAAGTAAAGCGAAAGGTGATGTCTGATGCTAGCAGATCACAGAATGCTAAAAAAAGTAAACTAAATGATCGTTCACTTAAACCATGGAACCAAAGTACTACACAAGCCAAAGAACAAACGCATCCAATTCCACCAAATGTCAACTATGTTTTCCACATAGATGATGATGCGGAAATTAGGTGTCAAGTTGGGGGTGTGAAAGTGAACATTCTTATTGATTCGGGGAGTACAACAAATATAATCGATGATAAAACTTGGGAATATTTGAAATCAAACGCGGTTGTTGCATCAAATCAGCAAAGAGATTCAGATCAGATTTTTATGGCATATGGATCCAAAGACCCGCTGGAGGTACTAGACTCATTCGAAGCAACAATCGCGATAGGACCCGAAAAACAATCCGCCAAATTTTATGTCATCAAAAATGGTACTCGAAATTTGTTGGGTAAAGAAACAGCCATGTCACTCAACGTACTTAAATTAGGGAGAGCCAAAATCTGTAGAGGAAGTTCAAAGCTTCCTGGGTTTTGTTAATTATATAGGAAAATGGATTCCAAATTTGGCCACAATTACAAAACCGATTCGCGAAATTTTAATTGAAATTTCCAGACACAGAGTATTGCTTAATTCTGAAAAGAAAAACAAGCACTTGCGTTTGCTGAATTGAAACGAGGTGTAAGTAATCTTCGCACCCTAATTTTTTGAAATTAAATGAAATGAAATATATTTATTTATGTAATGTAGGTATATATCAGATACAATTATTACAGGTGTAATGTAATGTTATTACAAGTTTAATGTTATATAATTAAATAATCTATGTCTTTAGGTATTAGTTTTATGTAACAAATAATAATATGAAGAAATACACAGGGAAATAAAAAAGGTTGGGTTTACCTAAATTAAATAAAAAATACACTTAAATAATATTATAAATATATATTAAATATATGCCTAACTCCGCCCATTCGATTAGTCTTGCTAAGAAGAAGGGCAAGAAATAGCAAGATCACGTTTTTTTTGATAATATTAGATACAACAACTAAATGTAAAATAAAAAAACTTATATTTTAATTGAATAAAGAGATAAAAAATACAAGACAGGAGAAAATTATGGCATATAAGTAAAAAAAAAAAATATATCTATATATATATATATTTTACCCTTTGTCTACTTTGTTTAACGACCCTCATGACAAAACGCAAGTGATTGCAGACGCCAGCCCCATGGGGTTGGGGGCAGTCCTCATTCAATATGATACATATGGACCTCGAGTTATTGCTTATGGTTTACAAAAGTCTAACAGATGTCAAAAAGTGGTACTGTTAGACGTAAAAGGCGGCCTTAGCATTGGTTTGGGCTATAGAACATTTCAGCATGTACCTTTATGAATTGAAAGAATTCCTATTAGTCACCGACCACAAGCCTCTGGAGGTAATATTTGCGCCACGGTCTAAACCATGCGTGAGAATAGAACGCTGGGTGTTACGGTTGCAATCTTATGATTACAAAATAGTTAATTGTTCTGGAAAAAACAACATAGCGGACTCACTTTCTAGGTTGTGTCCCCTACAAAATTCACGGACTTACGATTATGTCCATCATGTAAACGAAATCGTGCGATTGGCAAGACCTTCAGCAGTGTCCATGGAGGACATAATTAATGAATCCAAGAAAGATGACGAAATCAAATTGGTTAAGGTTAGCCTTTCGGATAAACGCTGGGATTCAAAAGTTAATATTTAAAAATGTGTAAAGATGCAGTCTTTATTCTGACTTTATTATTATTATATATTTGTGTCAAGACGCAACCCTCCTGTGCTGATGAAGAGACGTGAATTTCTATCCTAACTTTGGATCCATATAACAGTGGATTTTTTTTAGGTCCACTTCCAAGTGGGCATTAAAGAAATAAAAGTCATGAAATCGATAACGTCTCAAGAAACAATCGATGTATTAAAATATTTTTTGCAAGGCTAGGTATATCGGTTAGCTTGACATCAGATAATGGACGGCAGTTCACTAGTGAATCTGCTCACAATTTGGCACTAAGCTTTATCATTCTGTACCGTATTGGCCACAGTAAAACGGCGAAGTTGAAAGGAAAAAATCGTGACATAATTAGCGTCTATAGATAAACCAGTGCCAAAAATCTGACTGGAGCGATGACCTCTTACAATTATCTCATGATGTACAATAGTACACTGCACAGCACGCCGGGGAAGACATCTTCGGAGCTGTTTTTTTCAACTGACAGTTCAGAGATAAAATTCCTTTTATTGTAGATTTTGAGAACAGGCAAATAAATTAAGAAGTATACGACAGAGACAAAATGATGAAAGAAAAGGGGAAGAGTAGGAAGGATAGGAAAAGAAAAGCAAAAAATAATGACATAAGTATAGGAGAAAAAGTATATGTAAACAACTTAATCAAAGAGAACAAATTGACGCCAAATTTTAATCCTATAGCACACACTGTGATAGGCGCCAATGGAGGAGATATTCATATCAGAAATAATGAGACTGGACAAGAACTGCGGAGAAACATTATACATCTAAAAAAGGTTGAAGGTCAATGGAAGATACATAATGAGAAAGAAAATGAAAATTACAATAAAGATAATGAAACTTATGAACAATAGTTCAGAAATGGAAACAGGCGAAGATGAATAGAGTCATGTCAGCATTTATTTAGTTACTTTTCTTTGTTCAGGAAGAACTTTTATTTATTTAAAACTTTTTAATTATGTTGATTAGATTTACATGTCTTTACTTGCATCTAATTATGATATATTTACATTAAGTTGTACGTTGATTTGTAAGACTTACAAAACATATCATAATCTAAAGTCATAAGACTGTAGTTGTAATTTATCAAAGCATTCATTTCAAAATTCATTGAAAAGGAGAGATGTGATGTACGTGTCTAAAATAATAAAGAGTGGTTGCGAACCGCCCGCGCATTCAACACTTCCGGTGGGGACCTCGTGGCGAGCGGGCGTGTCGCAGGCGCACTAAAAGTTACACTTGGTTTCATTTGAATACTTTACCTATAAGTGATTGCCTATAGTGAGACAGCACAATTAGGATTTCTAGTAGTTAGTAAGCCTTAAATACAAACACAAATCAAACTTAATTAAATGCTTAACTTCTAACTTATTAAAGAAATCACAGCATGGACACAATACTTAATCTACGAGCATCAAAAATATCGTATTTTAATCATATTTTCAACTAACAATTTCACGAAAAATGAGAAGAACACTCGTTCATGAACCCCGAGTTCATCGACCGGTAATTAGAAGCAATTAGAAGCAACTAGGATAAAGTGGGCGTGGCTTGAGAAATAAGGTCGGGACTTATTTCTCGTCGCTGTTGTTGATTGGCTCTCTAGCGGTATTATAGTAAATTGGGCCAATAGCAGCGCAGAATCACGGTGTTATAATGTAATATTATCAGATAAACAGTATAGGTACTTATAAAACTGATTTTGATGATGCAATTACCTTATTGTAGTATGGGAGTAGATAAAATAATATATGAAATTGAGAAACCTGCCAAATATTTATGGAATGAAATAATCAACTTTATTTTCAAAAATAAAGAATACCACGTTTACATACATACATCCACACACACACGGTCTCACTCCCACTAAAAATACATATTTTGTGAGGAAGGTGCCGCCATGAAAACTAGCCTCCTTAACACTCAAAAGGATCCCTCTCAAACAATTGTGAAATAATGATAATAATAATAAAACTCAGAAAAATAATCAGAGGATAAAAGAAACAATTTGTTGCAAACTCCAGAATTACTATTTTACATATTATTATATAAAACATCAAAAATAAAAATAACATTTTGACCTTCGCATACAAAATGCATAATTGAATCGTTTTATTGAGAAGCTTAATTTTTTTAAACTTCATGGTTGTTTAATTTTTCAATTTTCTCCAGTGAGTACGTTTGATTTTCGCATGTCATTAAGATTTACAAAGCAGCCAAAAGTAAACGTATTTATTGACCTTTGAAAATTATTGTTTTCGTCAGAAATGAGCGTATATTTTCGATGGGTGCAGTAATTCCCTTCGTCATGTGATGTATTCTAAGTTTCAAATACGTGTCGAACACGAAGTTATCCAACGAATAGTCATGTAGGTCGTCAAGTACGTCTGTCTGTACCAATAATCTTTGTAAAATTTGGTTTATCATAGATGTGAAGTGCTGTGGTTTTCCTACACTTTTTTTTTGTAACTACATCCTCAAACTCTCTCAGGATTTTCTCTGCGGTTTGGTAGATTTTTTGAATGATTTTTGATGGCTTAGTCAGCCCTCCTCTGTCTTTTACACTCATTAGAGGCATGCTGTTAGCAGGTCCTTCCAGGGCTTGGAGAAATTTTTTTTTATGCAAGATTTTTTTCAATTTACGTACTACAAAGCCAGCTTTTGATGGTTCAATTGCAGTCCTCAAATCCTAGAATTAAACATAACACTTATTGGTCATTTTTAAACAGATAGTAGTAAAATAAGCATTAAAATTTGTGCAACAAGAGAGCAAAGTTTATTTTTGTTGCGAGTGCCGAGTTTGAATCTCGAGCAAGACTCGAGCGTAGTGAAGGATTCAACCAAAAGAACTTCTGTTTTACTAGGTAAATTCAAGGTGGGCACCGCATCGTCTTTAAAGCGTGGTCGTAATAGTTTTTTTCAGAAAGCACTCTAGATTTAAGTGCTTTGAGCACTTTCCAATTAGTTTTGTGCTGTTTCCAACTCTAGCTAATAGCAACAAACCATCGTTTACGAATGTCTTAATTTTTGGGGAACCTTAAGGCGCTTGATCCTTCAAATACAGCCAGATGGGTACTTTCTAAAGCCTACTTCTCGTTTACGGCTGGACCAAATGGCTTGAAAAAAATATATATGAAATAATAACTCTTTAAAAATATTTGCAACAAATTTTGGTTTCGTACGATCAAAACTTCTATATTAAAAAAAATAACAACTGTATGATGTTTTTTTGGCTTAAATTCCCTACTCCTCCTAATCTGCTATGACGTTTGGAAATATTTACACGCCAAAAAATTAAGAATCTGTTGAACTTTAAATGCAACATATCTCAAGTATATCCAGTAACTTTTTCTATTAAAAATATCGAAATATGTAAGATTTCAAGGTCAAAGGCTAAGAGGTGCTCTGCGCGGGCGCAGGCATCAGTCATGCAGTGGCGTTCAGACGGGGAGGCTGTGTCACTCGTTGCCACGTACCGCACCCTGGCGTCTGATGACATGTTTGCGAAAATATTTATAAGGATTTTTATTTGTGTGCGTTCAGAGAGTACTTTCGGCAATGGACTTAGTTATTTAGAGGATAAATTGTGCTGTGAAGTTCGCGCGTGGACGCTATAATAAACTAGAAGTTTGACGAGTTAGCAAGGAACTTTTTTTAGAAAAATTATAATATAGTAGCTCATGGGTAGAACGCAGGCCTCTCAATTTTGAGATCCAGGTTCAAGCCTCGGTTGCGCATGCACCAAGGAGTTTTTCGGAATATTTGTGCATAGTATTTACTAATACTTACTACTTGCTGAATGTTTTGTGCCCGAAGTCACCACCAACCACGTTGGGACATACTTATCGTCGGTGAAACGCGGGTGTACCGAGTGCGGAGACACTCGAAACACCTCCAAAGCCCCTCGGGGATTCCTATCGTGACAATGTATAGGTATAATTATTATTATAAACAGCTATAAGCAACAATTCACGCAAAAAACGTTGCTCAAAATTTTGTTTTTACTTCTATCCAGCTAAATAAACTACCCAAGTATCAAGGCTCGGACTATGTATATGGTTTAGCTCCGCTTCCGACATGTTTTTTTGGACCGGAGCACTATTTGAAATACTTGTTTTAGTTCATTTCAGAAAAATATGTCCCAGGCAGGCATATCAAAACCGTGGTATTTATACCTGTAATATTATGTAGAGATAGTTGAATAACTAGAATTGTAGGTATAATACATATAGTTGATATATTATTTCAGGGGCATCTAAAAAGAGACCACCAGAAACAGAAGGCAAAGAAAATAATACGACAAAATCTGCAAAAAAGACCAAGACCTGACAATATATTAATTCAAAATAATCTGTGCATGTAACCTGTAATGTCATTCCATCCATCCATCAGCCTCGTTCGTCCACTGCTGGACATAAGCCGTTTCAGGACTTTGTCATTCCCGGTGGTCATCCTGGAAGAATTGTCCATACTCACACACGCTGGGCAGGGGGTTCATGAGCGCGGTGCCGGAACCCTCGCACCAGTGACGCCGCTGCCCGTTACCAGTCTGTTCCATATAAGGCCCGGCTATAAGGGATGGATATACCGCCATCCATCGGTCCTAGGCATGGTGGGTCTCCTGGTTTTTTGCCTGTGAGCTGTCCTCTTACTCTCCTCAGAATTACTTCGAGGGGGTCTCCAAATAAGATGGTGGTACCTCCACAGTCGAGTCCAGCATCAGCTCTACCACCTATCAAATATCATTGTCATTGAAATTATGTAATTTCATTGAAATTTTGTAAATATTTAGAGTGCCAACAAACGAACATCACTTTCAAAACGGTAGCCGTACACATGCACATGTCGAACCATGTTGGCGATAGCCATCGACTACCATCGAACAATGGTAGTGAGCGTCAGCTATTGGTTGCATTCGACGCGCTGACGCTGCCAAACAGCGCCGACTGTACTCGATTGATGGTATTGTCAGCGTTGTATGGTCGACTGCAACCGACGGCTGACGCTAACGTCATTCGGTGGCAATTTATGGTGTAGAATAGTAGACTGTCAGAATACAGTCGGGAACACTATGTCATCGAGTAACAAGACGTGACCAACTCGTAGTGATGTAGAAAAAAAACTACATCAAAATAAACCGGGTTGGCTAGGCGCAACCTAGAGCGTTTTATACAGTCAGCAAAAACAACGCAAATTTTCTGACAAAAATTACGTCAATAAGTAGCAAGTACTATGTTCGGTATAGCGTATCACAAGGTGCTTAAAAATAAGGTTTGCAAGTCCTATGTTGGTACTAATATCAGCCTGATTTTATCGAATATCTTTTTATATGAAAAAAAGCTTTCTTTAGCACCTTTTATACGCTCTATCGGTGATATATACTTGATGATGTGATTTTTTTTAATCAATAAAATTGTGCTGCTTTTGCTGACTTTACAAAATTTTTCAGGTTGCGTCGAGCCAACCCTGTTTATTTTGATGTAGTTTTTTTTCTACACTTGTTACATCTTGTTATTTAATGACATAGGGTTACCAACTGTCACCCGACAGCCTAGTACGTTAAAAATTATATTCCGTATTAAAGCATATTCAGCGTTATTTGTTATGTTTCTTAGAGAAAAGCATCGTCTGGATCACCACAATCTCTAAGCTCATTCATTGCTTCAGAAATGGAAGGCAAAGACAATGATCCAACAATGTCTGCACAAAAGACTATCGAAGAGTCGATTCCGGTAGGTTTGAGAATTTACCAATCTTTTTTTATAACGTGGTAATATCCTTGAATTTAGGTAAATATTTAGGAATTAATATTATGTTTTATATTTGTTTGTGAAACTTGAGTATTTTTCTTTAATGGGTTTGCATTATTTTATAATTTATAGTGGGTTAAAAATTATACTATGTACTTAGGTAAATTCAAACTTATTTATTATGTTTTTCAGAGAAAATATCTTTTGGACCACCACCATCTCCAGGCTCATTCATTGCATTACAAATGAACGGCAAAGACAATGATCCGACAGCCTCTGAACAAAAGACGATTAAAGACTCGATTCTGGTAGATTCATTTTAATTTACAGCAAATGTATTACAAAATATAAAACAATAAAATGAAAACCACAGTACAGAACAATAAAATGAAAAACAAAGTGCACAACAAAAAAAGTAACAAAAGGAAAAAAAAATTACAAAAACGAAAACACACAGAAAATGTATAACAATATAATAGAACAAGAAAATGAAGACCGCAGTACAGAACAATGAAATAAACGAAGTACAGAACAAGAAAATGAAGAACAAAGAGCACAACACAAAATTTAACTTATCTCAAGTGAAGAACAAATAAAAAGCAGAAGACTCATGATCAAGAAAATATATACATATATTTACCAAATTGAGGATTTACCTGCAGATCAGAGCTTACAAGTGTTAGCGAGGTGAAACTGTGGTACAGATTACGTAACATAATTAAAATTTACAGATTAAAAAATATGTGTTTTGTTTATTTTATGTGCGAATACAATCTTCATGAAAATAAAATCTAAAAGTTGCATTAACATCATTGAAACCGTTTCTGAGTACCCAAATATATTACATACTATCGGTTTTATTATGAGACCCGCAAATAACCGATACATACCACTCAAGTCTCTAAAAGCACCGAAATTAACAAAAACTGAAACAAAATTATATTTTATCAATATATATTTTTTTTCGTCATTATCGTTCAAAAATCATTCAAATATAAAAACAGACACTTTTTATGAAAAATTGTTTGACTGCAACCGGCGACGGCTGACGCTACCATCATTAGACGGTTACCTCCGACATTAGTTACCTCAATCCTCTGGCACAGTATAATACTGTGCCTCTGGCCTACCATGAGTTTGGCACTCGATGCACGTTAGCGACAGCGTAAAACATTTGTATGAGTTTAGCGGTTCTAGCGGTATACGAGAGGAACCAGAATTTCCAATACATTATATTTTACGCAGTCGCTAACGTATATCGAGTGCCAAACTCATGGTGGGCCGACTGTTGACGGTTACCAACTGCAAAGTGACGCTCGTCTGTTACCGCTCAAGCCCAAGATTTATAAAGGTCTGACCCCAATATCAACTTGGTCACTTTCGGGTATCCTCACATAACCGATTTTGTTGTATATGTTTTATATATTTTCGCGATTTCAGTACTATCACCACTAGTTCGCGATTACTATAATCACTAGTTTGTTTTCAAAACTACCAAAATATCACCGTGTAGTAGTAGGAACAGAATGGTCACATCTCTCTGTTACAGCACCACAGCCTATTGAGCTTCAAAAGTTATAGTTATAGGTTTACGCATAAAACAATGCTACATAAATTTATTTCTACCTCATTTCGACGCTAGCGATCTTTGTAGAGGGGCGCGGGGCGTCTGCGCAGAGGCATGCGGGGAGCAGCGCCTGTAACTCCCCGGAGGTTATATTCTCTGCCGGAGGTGAGGCCGATTGCTCAAGGCCGTTGGCGTGGGTAATCACCTTAAGTAAAATAAGCTGAATCAATACTTCATACTAGCACAAAATCAGTAAAATTACCGACAACTGTTTTGACTTCACTAATAACCTCAAAACGGATTTAATTATTTTAATGATTTTAGGATTTACTTTTATTCTAAAAGCTATATTTACGTTACTATATGAAAACGACACGTCGTAAAATACGGTCTTTCTTGATGGAATTCCATTTTATGGTTCATTTACTCGGAAAACATCACTTTTTACTCACTTGTGAAAACTGATATTGCTGTTCGAGTTTTCTTTATTCCCCGAATGGGATCTGCAACCACGCACGTAGCAGGACATTGTCCTTGTATCTTCAACCCTTTTCCATACGATAATTCGCAGCAAAACACAACTTAAATAAAATTTCGTTTAAAAATCGGCCGACTTACTTCCTAACATAAACACAAGCTATAACGCGACCAAATTACAAAGGATTGCCAATGTTGTCACTTAAGAAAAGTAACAGTACATTATAATTTGGTGACTTGGACAGGAGTCATTAGGGCTACGTTTCAGAACGTGTGATCTTCGTGCGAAATTTCACTCGTTTTTAAGAAAGAGACAGCTATATACTAAAAAGAGAATGAAAGATCTGGTTTTGAAACGCTTGCGAGTGATTCCCGTGAGAAAAGCGTTTTGAAACGGTCTGGAGTGACACACGTCAAGTAAATACATAACCTCAAATCAAAATAAATAAATTAAGTAAAGTACCTAAATACCTATTGCTTTTAATATGGATGGCATTGCAACCTTTGCATTTGCAAGCCATAATCCTGTCGAAGCAGTTTCGAAACATTTTCCCGTATTCGTACGGAAATGTTGAATTCTATTTTCAAAAATTGTCCGAATCCCGAGAAAACTCCGAAATGACAACTGTCAGGCGAATTTTAACGGTACCCAAACAGAGTTAGAAATCGCACATGTCAGTGCGATATTCACATTTCCCGAAAGCGTTTCTAAACACATATCGCAACTGTCAGGTAACAGTTCGTTTACCCTCGGTTTCACTCGGGTCGATTTTTGAACGATGCAGGGTAAAATTCGCATCGCTCCGAGTGATAATCACACGTTACGAAACGTACCCTAGGAGTCGAAATGAAGTTTTGGGTAGTACGTTTTGACGGCACCAAGACTTTGTCTATTGGTATATTGGTCTGAGGTCATCACTTATTCTGACAGACAATTGACAGACAAATTTAACCAACGATTTTTGGCGTTTTTTGAGGGTCGTTATCGAATCGTAGAAAATGGTAGTTTATTGTAATCTGAAGACCGCACTTTATGATTATGAATGACTGTGGGGCGGGCGGTCATTAGATCACTATAAACCTTTATTTTGCACAAGAAACGCCCACGATTTGGTCACGTACACCAACAAACGTCAAAAGTCTTGAACTTCAGCTAAGTTCAAGCCACTATGAACTAGTTACCATTGTTAGTATAGAGCCAAAAACTTATCTGTTCTAGTTGGTTAACCAACCTAAAATATTTACTGTGTGGCAGTTTTCGCCACCAGAACAGATACCTAAGTTTATGGCTCTCTATTAAAAACGCGCAAAATAAAAAAGAAATTAAAATATTAAAGCATTATGGAATTGGGGGAACGGAAAGATTACTAAATCATACTAAGGGACCGGCACAGCTAATAATAATTCTTTCAGCTGAGGTCATTGTATGTACTTTCTGATGTTCTGAAAAACGTGTTCTGTTCGAGTCTTCCACCCATAGACTTAGGATATACTGGCATATCCTAAGTATATGCTTCCACTATGCAATTCTTATTCTGAGATGGAAAGTCACGATTTCAAGTCCGGTTTGTTTCGGTTTTTTTACGTAACCGACCTTCCAACGACAGCTGAGCGTAGTTTGTTGGTTAACATTACCGCCCCTAAAGTGGCCTGGGTAGAACACTGGTTCTAACGCCGAATTTTTAAACGGGTTTCGTCGTGTAGCGACACCCAAACGTCAGTTGTCATTTTTGCATGATATTTACTATAAAGATAACGTAATACTTTATATTCTCTGCCCTCTGTACGAAATTGAATGTAAATATGTCAAGTATAACGTTGATTGGACTCCCTCGGTATTAATTTTAACGTAAATATGCCAAGTGGCGTTTGGAGCCTATGTGGACCTTGCGAAACCTGCTCTGAGTTGATGTTAAAAAGCATAGCCTCCTTTACCTCCTTTACCTTAAAGGAGGCTATGTAAAACTCAGAATAAGGAATACAAATAGAAGCCTGGCTAAAATAATACGCGGAGAAAAACACCTATCCTTGATTTTCTTACGACATTCTAGTGCGTTAGAGAGAGATGGATATATATTAGTTTTTTCTTAATTAGGTAGGTTGTCACTAGTTCGTTGCTTTGCTAGTGATGTAACAATGTCGATTTTTGACTACGATAAATAAACCAAATCGAAATGAACCACGACCAATCTGCTTACCACACATTATATCGTATCAAAGTGTGAAAAAAAAGAGAATGCAGGAGGCACCGACCTTTCTGGTGACATCCTCTTGCTTTGGAAGGAGGCCAAGAGAATTAATAGCAAAGTGGTCTCTGTCTACCCCAGTGGGACACATGTTATATTGTGTAAATAAGGAATTAATAAAAGGATATCTTTCTTTAGCATAATATTTTTTATTAAGAACAAATTACTATATCGTAGGCAAGTAGGTACATAAGTTAAGTCCAAAATTGTGCTTGTTTCTAGTACAAAAAATGATGAGTGATGACAGCGCAATTACTACAGAGGTAATTTAATTTTTTTTATTATTATATCAAATAAACATCAACTAATCTTGAATAATAACTGATAACAAATAATGAACGATTAAAATACCTTATAACCTGTAATAAGAAATCAAATTATGTGCAGTTCAAGTCAATAAGCATTCCCAAAATTCATTTCACGAAAGAACCACCCTATCAAAGTACTTTTATTGTCAACCACTAAGTACGAAAATGTCTTGATCTGCGGAATTTCTTCGTGAAGTCGATCACGGAAGTAACGTACAAGTTCTGAACAGGCCTTTCAGAACGATTTGCGAACATAGAAGTATGCACTTTTCTACACCACAAACATCCATAGGTACTGGTTCTCTTGCCTAAAATTGAAAAATTATCGAGTTAATATACTATAGTATAGTACAAGCACGTACCTACAAACAAGATTGATAATGCAATTATACATAATTATTTAAAGGTTACCAATGTGTCTGTATATGGTAAATATAACGTCGCTAAAGCATCTGCTTTTAACCGTCTCCATGTTAAATTTTCGTTTGGTCCAAAAGAATCCGGCGTAAAGTGTTTCGAACAAATATGACTGCTTTTTTTAATTGGCCAATTGGGTCTAATTATTCGTCTAAGCCATCCACTTTTTAATTCTTCCCTTTTTGGAAATCTGTAACAAAAAGATATGGCAATATTTATTCGGCATTATTTTTCTTTTAACTCGTGCTGCAATTAATCTGCGGCTTCATCCTTTATGCACGGCTGCCACGTGAACCAATGTTCGATAGTTTGCGACACGGACTTTAGTACATCACTATGCGAAAAAACATAACCTCTACTAGTCTGCAGAAAATCTATATAAAACAGGCAAATATCGGTGTAGAATTGAACACGAGTATAATTTACAAGAACTACTATTATTGTTACTGAGTTTTAGGTATGATCCTGCAACTTATTAACATAAAAACTATCAGAACTCACCGATGAAATGATATTGCTTCATTGTTGTTTTCTTTTCTTCCTGTATGCGATTTACAGCCTTCAATCGCACAAGACATTTTATTACAATGTTAAAAAAACAATCAACACAAACAATAATAAATCACACTTTCACGAATTTTGAGAGGAAGAGCACAAAAATATTTAATTTCTCTCGGTGAAGCTGTAAACTTTCGCAAAATGCATTAGACATTTCGATGCCACCAAATTAAGATGTGATGCACGCTACGAACGATATTACAACACAACGATACAATGATGAGACATATTTAATTTGATGGTATTATAATTTTTAAAATACATCCAAATTACATCCATCTGACATTTGTTTGGTTCAATCTAGTGACACACCAGGAAAAAATATAAAGTAAGTGCGGTCCGTCGTTTCATTCACTCGTACACAGGAGTAATGAGCGGTTTTCCAGACTGACCTTGATCAAGCTTTCAGAGGTAAACACAGATGGCGTTACCCTGCTTTCAAGTGTCAAAAAGCAAAGATTATTTTTTAATCTGTGGGCAGCAAGATAAAAATCGTCAATTCAATTGTTAAATCCAACAACACCCTTCACAAAGACATTCCTATTTTGCTGTGTTTATATTGTGTTGTTTTCTATCTGTATTACTTACGTTAATAGCTTGGTATTACATTCAACTTTCAACATGGTCAGCTCATGCGTTGTAGCTAATTGTAAAAATATAGGAACACTCAGTTTAACTAATTACGGAAAGAACAATCTTAGCAATAATACATTTGAGTTATGGATTGATCATAAAAAACAAAGAAGCAAAGAAGAAGTGTCAAAATCATAAGAATCCAGTGTTGCCAGAAAGACATTTTTTGACACTTTTAGTACAGGCTGCGCCATCTATTGAGTCGTTCGGTACTACTTTTTCTTTTTTAATTTGACTTAGAAAACCCCTCATTTACGTTAGATGAGTACAATGGCTCATGCCCAGTTCTTATTTTAGCCAGGTTTCTATTTGTATTCCTTATTCTGAGATGTAAAAAGTCGACACCTTTCATTTTTGAACGTTCGGTGTTGTGACGCGAGTTGATTTTTGAACGGGTTAGGCTTCGTTCCGAAATGCGCATTTACTGCATCAGTGCGTTAATGCGTTTCATCATTCCGTTTTGTCAAAGCACATCGACGCGTATCATGCAATGGAATCAAATTGGAACGGCTTTGGCGCGAATTGCGACCTGGGCTCCTGCCACTCACCAGTTTTGATTTTATTTTCTGAAGACATTAAATAAACTTTTCAAAGAAATTGAGGATTTAGTGGAGGTTCCAGTTTTTTTAGAAGAACGCAATCAATTGTTAACTTTGGTTTTAACTCCACAAGAGGCGGTACTGGTTAAAAGAGATAATTTAGTATAAATCATAGTAATTTCTGACCTTTTCTCACAGTTTGCTAAAATATTCCCGTTTTATTTTGTTGTATGACAAAACAAAAGAACTTGAAACTTTCGCGGGATTCGAAGTCAATGACAGCAGCAGTTGTCAAATACTCACTGCATCAGTCGTATCAGGCCACAGGGAGGTGCGATTTATGCAGTTCTATGCAATGTTCGCGTTTGTTATGTTGGTAATAAATAAATCGCATTGATGCAGTTGATGCGCATATTGGACCAAATTTGACGCGCATAATGCGCGTCGACGCTCAATACGGAACGCACCCTTAGTGTTCTGAACCGACAGTAGCCCTGCGTTCCGAAATAGAATTATTTCGCTAAAATCGATTACGAATGAATGAGGTGAATGGATAATAATCCATGAGTGAAGCAAATGCGTTCATTCATTCGTATGACTTTCGTGGCTCATGCGACGGAGGTGAGGCGATGTTAGCGTTGAACGGAATGGAATGTCGAAAATTGTTTTCGCTCTATTATTTCAGCAGTTCAGATCAGGCAAACCATGGTATATGTTTTATTCGGCCATGAGAGAAACAAATGAAAAGTCGTGTGGAACTCTTCGTCGAAAAGGAAGAATTTATATATTTTTTTTTTTCGTCGCTATCTGAGTCTCCGTTGAAGAACAGTGCTACAAACTCTTCTTGTTCCATCACGAATCACGGCACTTTGACAAAATAAAATAAAATAATCGTATTGTATTCTGTGGTAAGAGGTTATGGTTAAGATGTATCTTTTTTAATGCGGTCCGAATCATAAGCTATCTTTCACATCGTTTGCTAGCTCACAAATTACGGACCAGTTATCGCTCACACTTTAAATCATTCATAGCTTTTATCGATGTAATTCTATTTCGGACTGCACGGTAGGTAACCCAACCCGGTGTATGTTTATGAGCTCAGATAAAGAACCAGTTTATGAACGACTATACGTGTGACGCGATGACTGGTCCGTAATTTGTGAGCTAGCAAACGATGTGAAAGATAGCTTATGATTCGGACCGCATTAAAAAAGATACATCTTAACCGTAACCTCTTACCACAGAATACAATACGATTATTTTATTTTACTTCGTCAAAGTGCCGTGATTCGTGATGGAACAAGAAGAGTTTGTAGCACTGTTCTTCAACGTGGACTCAGACTGACAAAAAAAATTATTAAATATATATTCTTCCTTTTCGACGAAGAGTCCCACACGACTTTTCATTTGTTTCTCTCATGACCGAATAAAACATATACCATGGTTTATCTGATCTGAACTGCTGAAATAATGGAGCGAAAACAATTTTTGACATTCCATTCCGTTCAACGCTCACATCGCCTCACCTCCGTCGCATGAGCCATGAAAGTCATACGACTGAATGAACGCATTTGCTTCACTCATGGATTATTAGCCATTCACCTCATTCATTCCCCTGCGGTCCGTAATAGAATTACAATGGATCATAAGCCATTCACTTCATACTTTCGTAATCGATTTTAGCGAAATAATTCTATTTCGGAACGCGGGGTTTTGTTGACTGACAGCGTAGAAAGATGTCTATGACTGACAGTGACAGTAGGATGCACGGGCACGTAACAAAGAATAATACCGGAGAAGAGAGCCCTTTCTTGGTTTATTTGTGCCAACAGGTACTGTACTGAACTGGCCACCTATATATTGACCCCTAATCTAAATCGTTATCTTACTCCATTCACTAATCCGATCAAGATCGGAATAAAGCTTATGTATTGAATCTTGTAAACCATCTTCCTACAAGACAAGTTTAACTGAAGGTCATCAGCATACATGTGGTAAGAACAGAAAAAGACCACGGAAACAAGAGTATTGATAAATACGGAAAATAGTAATGGAGAAAGTACACCTCCCTGTGGGACCCAGCAGTAATGTTACACCACTCGGAATAAGTGTCATCAACACATATCGTATACGTTGTTTACGCCCACGGAGGTATAACTGAAACCATTCAGCAGCTGTTTCCGATAAGTTGAGTGAACGGAGGATAGCGAGAAGGATATCATGGTCTACACATTAAATGCACTATTAAAATCAAGGAGAGTAAGGATGCTGAGTTGCCTATCGTCCATGGTTTCACGAATGTCATCAGTGATTTTAATGAGTGCAGTACTGGTACTGTGGGATGGACGAAATCCCGACTAAAGAGGATTTAGTAGTTTGTTACAGTGAAGGTAATACGAGAATTGGCGATGAGCTACGCGTTTAAGCACTTCAGAGAGAAATGGTAGTATAGAAATTGCTCTATAGTCCTTGAACGCGGTTGGATCAGATTTTTTAGGGACAGGGAGCATATAGGCGAGTTTTCATAGGGCAGGAAAGGTATTGGAATTAACATTATAATTAGTATTGAAATAATTGGAAGTGTTCTTTAGCCCGACGTAAAAATAAAATCTCGGTCATTCCACAACAACCCGAGTGAAAACATACAGTATATAAACTTTATCAGAAACGTAAAATTCATTTTGTTTGTTTAAATTTTACATTTACTCAGACAATTAAGAACTCTGCCCTAGAGTTATAATTAAAGTATTTTTACTTCTTATCAAGACTGTCTCGTCTCTGAGCACTCTAATGTCAATAAATTTGTCTCTATGGTATCGCCAAACTTCAGTAGATATAATGAGCCGTTTCCCAAGCTAGCTTCAATAAAAGTCTCATAGATAGAGCTGTATTACATACAACTTAGGAATCTTAGGATAAAAAGATACCTTAAAAGTTTTTCCTGTTTGCTTATCACATCGTTTCTCTAAATATGTTTTAAGACTTTTAAGTGCTGCTATGGACCAAGAGTATTTGCTCATAATGATACTAGTTTTGAGCAGTTCAGAGGCCTTATTGTCTAATTTCAACATCATAAGTCACGTCATTTCTAGTCAATCGCGAAACATTTGAAAGCAATATCGATAGATGTTAAAGTTAGACAATAAGGCCTCAGTTCAAAAAATCAAATTCGCCAATTGTATCCAAGTCCAAAATCGTCGTCGTTATCAGTGTCCAAACAGTTGTTTAGCAAAATTTTAAATCAGTGTTCAGATAATATTCGGTGTTAGATAGTATCTATTGCTACCTATTGAAGTTATTCAAGCAAAAATTATAACAAATTAAACAGTTAAGGCTTTGATTAGTTTTAAATTTTTTGGAAAGGCCCATTTAGGCAAGATATAATCTTATATTTCAAGTGCTTGGACAGCGCCATCTATCAAAATTTAATGGAAGCAAGCCTGGAAAACAGCTCAAGAAGTAAACAATATAGTGATGTAGAATACAATTTCTGCCATCTGTTGATTGGTCAGACAACCTCGTTTTCTAATTTTCGGCCCGTATGAATATCTTCCCCCCCTCCCTGGGACAGACGCCGCGATTAATTGCGGTTGGTTTGTTTGCGTGTACGTTTTCTATTTTTCTGATTTATCGGCATTATGTCTACCGATTTTTACATAAGATATTACGTGGGTCACAAGGGGAAATTCGGCCACGAGTTTCTTGAATTTGAATTTCGACCAGACGGCAAATTGCGGTACGCCAACAATTCCAATTACAAAAACGACACGATGATTCGAAAAGAAGCTTACGTTCATCCTTGTGTAATGGAAGAATTAAAAAGAGTTATCTTGGATTCGGAAATCATGCATGAAGACGATCGTCTCTGGCCTCAGCCAGACAGAGTTGGAAGACAAGTAAGAAAAATTTTTGTTGTCATGTTTCTAACCTATACACGTCTTCATACCAATGTTAATTTGCACCCGCTCCTCACTGACTGTCTCGTCAACGCCCAGTGCAAATCCTTGGACCTAAAAAGCTTAAATTTTGCAGAGGTACCCTTTATATAGATAAAGAATAAGAAAAGATTTTTCGAAATTCCCACGGGATCAACTTCTTGTCTTTTGTAGTTATCTAAAATTATAGCCCGTTGAATGGCTTTTCCCCTTACACTTGCAAGTTCTTTATTCAGATTTAGTGAACCTTATGGTTCTCAATCTATATACCTATGTTATTGTTTCAGGAATTAGAAATAGTCATTGGTGAAGAACACATTTCATTCACAACATCCAAAACTGGGTCTCTTGTTGATGTGAACCAATCCCGTGATCCTGAAGGCCTTCGCTGTTTCTACTACTTGGTTCAAGATCTAAAGTGTCTTGTGTTCTCTCTCATTGGTTTACACTTTAAAATTAAGCCTATATAATTTAAGCTAACAGTAAGTTGACCCCTGTTTGTTTATGATAATACTATACTAATTATAATTATTCTAGATCTTTTACAAATTAGTTTGATTTTCATAACCACCTAGGATACCGTTTAGTATAGGAGGCGGTAAATAAAAAAGCATGTGATTGTGATATGAAAGTATTGTGGTACTCCATCAACTAAATCTAGTTTCAGTAACTAATGTCAACGCTTGACTATAGTTGATCGAAACCGCTGTACCATGCCTTTAGAGCTGCGTGGCGAGGCGGGGAGAGGAAAGCATAGACAATCTTACAGTATTTTAAAGCTATAGAAATTAGGAAATTTGATACTACTATAATGTTGATTGAAATATGTAACTAGGTAATAGTTACTTATTTACTAAAAACACTACAGTACACGCGTTGGGTGAATATTCGCCCAAGGCGAATAGTATTGATCATAACTTTTAAATTACACATTATTATATCATATCGTCTAGTGTAATCCTAGTTAAGAATACAACAATCATTACAGAAAAAAATAAATGATTGCTGTGTATATTGTCGCAGTGTGTGTGATTGTTTTGCTTCAAGTTTCTGTAAAACAAATCAACTGGATATATCCGGATCACCAAGTTCCGGAATGCTCATAGTGTTATGACAATAATGGTAAAAAGAGATTTTGCAAAAAATATATAAAAGAACTGGCCATGTGCAGTGTAGGGTTCCGTAGTTGCCCTGCGCAATATGCGGACTTCTTCTCCAAGTACATTTTATAAGTTTGTCGGTTAATACAGATCGCGCCAAACTTCTAGTATGTTTAGAAGTTGCTCTTCCCAAGAACAGGTCATACAGTTTGTTCTTGCTGATGCGAATCGCCCAGTGTTTAGAGGGGACTAAAACTTTGGCGCAATCTGTACTCGCTAACTTCTAAAGCCTACTTAACTGTGATAGTTTTCCTTTTAATTTCGTTATGTATACTACTGCTGTGATTTTTTTCACATCTCCAAATACAACTATTTTCCTGAAATCTTTTTCAAAAGTTTACTGTACCACTTTATCGGCGTGATAAATATGAATACCCATGCCAAATTACAGCTTTCTAGTACTAATAGTCTCTAAGCTAAGCGGCGGTCAGACAGACGGACATGGCGAAACGATCTAAAAAGAGATATATAGCCAATGATCTTCCAGCCCTAGATATCTTACTCCATATATAGACAGTTGAAAATCATGGCCCAAGTTTGTGGTTACATCTATACATCGAAACAAAACAATAATAACATAAAAGCCAAGTAAGGATGTTTCGTTAATAGACCTTGTCCGCTCTAGCATAAGATTTGTTTTCCACGATCGATGTAAGCAGAAATTCTATTTTGCTTCCGTAGCTCACAAAAAGTCGTAAAACCATATAGAGAGCTCTGATTATTATTTTTATATCTTTCACCTTTATGCTAATGCATTAAGGTAGAAAACGGATTGCATCATATTGTCGATTTACGACGTATTATTGTTGAAACAGGCAAAGTTAGTTTTAGGACTATAAAAGGAATGGAGTCGCGCTTCGTTTATTTTATCCACTGATGACGATGATGACGGAACAAAGAATATGTAATTTATTATTTATATTTAAGGTATGTACTACATACAAACAATCATACATACATAAATATAGGTTTGTATATATTTATGTATGTATGATTGTTTGTATGTAATATGAATGCATGTAGCTTTTAGCTATGTGGATATATAATATATTTGTTTAATATAACCAGAGTTTGTGTACCCTGGATCGAAGCAGGTTTATTCATTTGTACTTGTCACTAGAGGGCGCTGCAAAAGTAACTCATTAATATAAAATAAACTAAAATATTGGAATAGATAGGAGCTTGATATATCACACAAATGTTATGAAATATTATTAGATACATCATTCGGGAAGAATAACCACTGGATGGAGTTTATCCACTCTATGTAGTTTTCAATGTCAATTAGTGGTTTTTTCAGAAAAGTTTACGTACTGTAAAACAACAAACAGAACGAAATAAATAATGCACTTCGGCAATATTCGGTTGTAAGTATAAAAAGCTACCTAAAAAGATATTGCATTGATTCTAAATCAATGCAATATCTTGTAAACGTATTTACAAAGAATTGCTAATATTACCGAGAAGCATTGTTTATTTTGTACTACTGTGAAATTTACATTTCATAAAAAATATTTAACATGTATTGTGAATCTTACGTCATCAAAAGAAATAAAACCGAAATTGTGACACAAAAACTTATTTATTAGATAATTAAGTGCCATGGCACAAATTTAACTTATTATATACTTGTCTTTTTGAAGTGTACTTTTTTTCAACATTATCTTTTTTGCATATGTAATGTAGACGGACATCGACAAACTTTTCAATTACACCCTTAGTCAAATCATACACATGATTAAACTGATCTTTGGTGTGGGCATCAATTTTTAAACCATTCATTATACTTTAAACCCGGAGTCTTTACAACCAATGGTTAATGAGGTATGTACGGTCAACCAAAATTTTTCCAAAAAAAAATCTATTTTCGTTTTTTTGAATTTTTTGTGCGTAAATCTCGGTAATACTTTTTCTTAAATTACCATGAACATGGGTCTAGCTTCAGCCGTTTAGGAGATATGGGGCGTTGAAGTTTTGATATAAAAAAATCTTTCTTTACACATTGTACTCCAACCTTAAGGGTCTACCACCCTTTCGTTCCTAAGATATGCCCGAAAGAATATTTTGGCGAAAAACATTTTGGCCGATATTTGTTGGCACATACCTAGTGTGATGGTCCTAGTGTCAGAACTGCCAGGGACATCCCTAATGTCAGGAACAACCGCAATTTCAGGCACATCCCTAGTGTCGGGTACATCCTTAGTGCCAGGCACATCACTATGAATGGCACATCCCTAATGACAGGTACATCTCTTGTGTCAGAGACATCACTATTTCAAAGTCAAAGAATGCAAAGCACCACATCATGTCATGGGCATCACTACAAACTCGGGGACATCATTATTTGGAATTCAAAAATAACAAGGCCCATCCCTAGTGTCAGGGACTTAACTATGCCAAATTCAAAGAATGTCGAAGCACATCCTTAACGTCATAGTATCGGATGGTTTTCAAAATAAACATATGAATTTCATACTTATTTACTAGACAAGAAAAACTTACTGGAAACTTGAAATAGCTCTCCAGGATGAAATACTTACTAGCTTGTCTAACTTTATTGTGTGAAATGATAACATTTGAATTTATTTTTGAGAAATATAAATTAACTGCTTATATCTGTATTAAATGATATTTAAAAATAAATCAAAGAATAAAAAGAATTATTTATAAAAGGCGACTCCATTAGAACTTTTTGTACTATGTTCTTGTTGCTTGTCTACTTTCCTACTTTAACGTATATGGATTGTGATGCGTATGTAAGAGATAACAACAAAGCGAATGGCTGTTCAAATTTTTTCCGTTAAAACACCGAAATATTTACGATTTTAGTATTATTTATTATATTTAAGCATATTTCTACAACTTTGATGTAATAAAAGGTAGTAAATACTGAATAATCACCAAAAATATGAGATGCCATCTCTTTTTTGCTGCGTTATGGTGTCGTTTTTACACTTTTTTAGGCAACAATTTAGCGTGTTGTGTCACGCGGGGTCACGCGCTGTCTGAACGACAATCCCACTCCTCAACTGTATTGAGTGGGTTTGTACGGGGCCACTTTTGGCGCGCTGTCGCATAATCTAGGGCTGGAAGATCATTGTATATAACAAAAAATATATAAAAAAATTAATGGTTTTCGAGAGGCTGAAAAAACTGTATTTCCATTATTTTAAGTTTTTCTTATTTGTAAGAAATGTTCATTACGTTCATGATGATAATAAACAAATTCCATGTAACTTACAATTAACAATAAATACGTAACCGCTTTTATTTAATAATTTTAAAGTAAAAGCCTTAGTGCAGTAACTGAAAATGGTCTGCGAGTATAATATAGAAAATTTAGGGCGCGTGTACTGTAGTGTTAAGTAACTATTACCTAGTTACTAAATAGTAAAATGAAAAATGCTCGTAATTAAACTGTTAAAATCAGTCTTCAATAACACAGATTGAAGACTGATTTTAACAGTTTAATACCTATAAACTTGATTTAAGTGTTCTGTCCTTTTCTTTCTGTATCGAAAAGACAAAGACGGGACGCTCAAAACAAGATTCGTCTTGTCAGTTGTGTTGCGCCGAATCGACACCATTATTTATTACACTAAATACAATTTCAATTCACCTCTTTAATCAGGTTCATGCATGATAGACATCCCTGTAAAACATGTGCTATGCGTGGGCACATCTCCGACCTCAGAATAATTATTCTGAGTCCCCGACATTCTGTAGTCTGTACTTTATGTGCTCTGTGGTCTGTACATACCGTACGTACAGTCGCCAAGATTTCCGCCTGTCCAGTTTCAAAACCTTGTTGCTTGCATGTGGCAATCTCAGTAAGCCCCGCCTTTTGTTTTGTTGACCAATGAAAGTTTTTGAGAGACACTTTTTATGGCGTTTTCGGGTCCATCAGACTTCATTAGTCAAAGTTTATGATTCAGCGTGAATGACTATTGGCAGACAAAAACTGGCAAGGTGGGGATAGTGGAAGATGCCGCGAACCACTGCACACAAAACTAGCTCTTAAGGTGGACAGGCGGGAATCTTGTCGACTGTACATACATTCATTCCCCCGCCAATTTAATTACCTATAACCATAGAGAAAATTATATATATATATATATATATATATATATATATATATATAGAGTAATCAGTCGCTAACCTATCTCATTTTAGCGCCATCAATTGAGCAACGTTGTAATACAAGATGCTATATATAGATATGAATACTTACCACAATAATACTTTATATTCTCTTGCTATTTCTTTTTTTCCCCCGCCTCGCCGCGCGGCGTCTAAGGCGCGTCACGGCGGTTTCGGTCTAACTACAGAGACTGTGCTGTGATAATGAAAAAGAAATTTTAGATATAAGTCACGGACGTATAATTATAACATCCGTGGTATTAGTTTATATTTGTTAGGTTCGCCATTTAAACGTTTCCTCTTTAGTATTTTGATCCATGTTTTTGTAGTAGTTAGGTATGGTTGCTAGGTTTATTAAACTGAAAGTTCAGCTTGAGGAAACCAATAGTCCTTGAGTTGGGAATTTTAGAAATTTAAAAATTTGTCTTTGAACATTTGCTTTACTTTTACGAATTACGAAAGGAAACGTGTCTATGTAAGATGTCAAAATGACGAGCGTCTCGATGTTGTACTACAGTTACAGGGTATTGAGCTTGAAATTTTGCATATAGATACCTTATATTATAGTGTAGGCATCCACAAAGAAAGGATTTTTCAAAAGTCCAAAGTTTGTATGGGGAAACAAGATTAATTAGACTATTTTATTCGAGATTTCACAGGAGTACTCTTATCCATAAATGAGTAAACATGTGTTTCAGGTTTTTTCAGACTTCAACCCCTAAAAGGGGGAAATAAATGGGGTGACAAGTCTGAAAATCAACATGGATATCTTTTGTATGGTTTATCGGGTCGCTGATTACGAAAACAACAACGATTTCTAAATTCAACGTAGTGGACGTGAAATACCATCATCCCCTGTTGGGGTGCGATGGGGTTGAAATGTGTTAATATTAATATGGGTTTCGTTTTTATGGTTTTTTAGGACGTTAAAAATAGCATCGATTTTTATATTTAAGCCACAATCTATCTATCTATCTATATCCCAGCAAAATATCTTTGGAACGGAAGGTGGTACATTTCTAGGGGTTGGACCACGAGGTGCCAAAAAAAGTTTTTTTTTATGTCAAAACTTGAACGGCCTGGATCTCCCAAACGGCTGGAGTTAGACCCACGTTGATGGGTGTCTAGGAAAAGGTCTCGACGAGATCTACTTGCCGAAAGTGTCAAAACCTTACAGGCCCGTATCTCCCAAACGGCTGATGCTAGACCCATGTTTATGGTACTCTAAGAAAATGGCTTGGCGAGATCTAGATGACGGTATAAAAAAGTCAAAAAAAATTGCCAAAATTTTGATCGGCCGTATCTCCCGATCTACCGCGTAATTCTCATTTGTATCAACTTCAAGCAAATGCATGCGAAATTCAACGCGTGCAAAAGAGATGGCATGTTAGGCGGGCGTCGTCGCACGCACGACAAATTTCAATCTCAAGTTGATGTTGATGTAAATGAGAATTACGCGGTAGACCTACGGGTTTCAACTATAGTGATTGGTCAAGCTGGGGCCACATGACCAAAAGAAAAAAAAATTAAATTTGAAAGGTTTTGACAGTTTTTTGACAGGTCCAAAAAAGTATTCCGATTTGCATGAAACTCGGTATCAAGGGGCATTCGGGGTCGCCGATTACGCTGCCGTATTCAAATTTTACATTTTTTGACAACTGATAGAGATTTTGACACTTTTCGGAAAAACTTTGATCGGTGAGTCCTCGTGTCGAAGGCCGAGCAGGGCGCGTTCGTGGTCCGAGCATGCGAGTTTTTCGGCCGAGCACTACATCTTGACTCCCAGAGGGAGTAGCACTTATAATGTTTGTTTTTGAAAAAAATGCAATTTGTTTCCTGTAGGCCACGCGGGCGAAGCCGCGGGCAGAAGCTAGTGTTTAATACGCGTGACGCGACTTAGTTGAATCACAAGTCCAAGAAGCGTGAAATATTGTTTAATCGCAAAAATAACGTGTTACGTACGGATTTTATCATTTATACGTTAATGGTGTTACGCTCATCGGACTTGTGATTCAACTAAATTGCGTCGCGCGCTATAAAACATTATGCTATGGGCACAAAATAATGTATATTTATATTTAAATATTTAATGTATATTTTGTGCTACGGGTCCTGGTAATAAGTTACTTTTTCGTTTTATCCAATCAACGTAAACATACATATGCCGTCTTGTTTTCGCTAAAGGGTACATTTAGGTAATGTGCGCGAGCAAGGCAGAGAGCGTTCCTCAGCTACGCTATAAAATGACGTTACCGCCCCGCGGGCATGTATAGATTCACCAACACATGCAGTGCAAGCCTATGCGTGTATCATTGGCCTCAACTTTTGTTGAGTCACCTGTACTCTGTGCCTGTACTAGGCTGTCGCCCCTACGTTACTTTAGCACGAACTGACAGGACCGCGACTACAACAAGTTATTCTGAGACAACAGGACAGTTCCTTCACATGATCCTCAAGAGAGGATATACAAAACAAGCACAGAGAAGAAAAGAGATGTATGTAAAATAAGACCAGGCAGTATGGGCTTAAGCCTTTAGCCTTTTCCATAAAGGAAAAAAAAAACATTATGATACCTAGAAATTTACGTTCTCGGTCTAGTGTTTTGTTTGACACAAACATTCCGTTTCAACCGGCATTATTAAAAAATAACGATTGTTCAAAACCACAGAGCATCCAAAACTTCAAAGTCTATAATCATTTAATTTTAATTCTTGAATAAACCAATGTTATTTTGTACAATTAATGATTTTTAATTAAGTCTGTCATATCAGGAAATGAAAAGTAAAAACATGGTAAACATCGAAAAGGAAATTAATATTAAAAGAACTAAATAGTTACAATAATAAAATGAAAAGGAACGTAAAGTAGTATATGTTTATATTATAGCTTTGCGCGTTGTGCGCGCGCATCGCATCTGCCTGACCGATATGGCGGACGGGCTAGTAAAGGATGTTTGTCGTCTTTTCTAAATCGGAAAGTATCGACAATATCCAATGGCATAAACCGGGATTTTTGTAAAAATTGTACATTGTAAATAGTTCTGTGTACATATAGTGATTATATTTGTGGTCGTTTTGTTTAGAAATTGTGTGAATAGTGTATTATTTTGAGTGTTTATTCGATTCAGTTTTCGACGCCGACAAATTGCTTTATCCTACTGTTAGTACATTCGTGAAATACTTCAAAATTCTGATAATACTTGATATAATTTCTGTTCGATACGAAATTTGTTTCTCGTCTTTTGTGTTTCGTTTCGTCAAGGAGACTTGCAGTATTTGCATTATTTTGGTTTCCATTAGCGGCTGTCATCGTTCCTGCCTTCAATATATCTGTCAATAACAAAAGGACTAATTATATGACGATAAATGCTTAAGTTCTTGAGATACTGCTATCTCTTTAGATAATGTAAATGATTTGAAAGTTTTTGAAGAAAAAGAAC
The DNA here is from genome assembly GCA_934047225.1 of Ypsolopha sequella. Taxonomy (NCBI): domain Eukaryota; kingdom Metazoa; phylum Arthropoda; class Insecta; order Lepidoptera; family Ypsolophidae; genus Ypsolopha; species Ypsolopha sequella. Next base: position 22,568,085 of record OW203987.1, read on the forward strand.
GCCAGATCAGCTGTATACTTGCATTTGAGAACGATTAAAGTAAAGACGAACTGAATGCTTGAACCTCACGGTAGCCCAATGAAGTGGCCGGGAGCCGGGGTGGAAGAAGAGGCGGGAGAAGGCAGCTCACAGGGTGCTCGCACGGGCCAGGCTCGCTCCCAGGACGATGCCGCCGTGCATTACGTGTTCCAAAGGGATCCACAGGAGACCGAATTGTCGGCTCTAGCACCTAAACAACGCTGGGCTGTTGGAGATGACACTGTTGTTGAGGTTTGTTTACATTTTATTCTTAATTTTAGTAAATGTAACTATTTCATTTCATCTGTGTACTTTATCCTTGTTATTATTAATTTATATATTTAATTAGTCACTAATAGTGAACTTGAGTATAATGAGTCTCAACAAACAAAACAATTAAATATTTATAAATTGTATAATGCTCATAGGTAAATAAAACAGTATACTTTGTTGTTTTTTTATAACATTATGCATTTGATTTCAAGAAAAACAAATAATGGCTAACAAACATTTCTCTCTAACTTCAGAATCAGGATAAATGGAAGAACCCACCACCAATGACAATGAGCAATATGCACCCTCAAGCTGCTATTCAAATGAAAAATACACAGCAAGGCCAGCCTCAACAGTACATAAACCACGGCATCGCCTCTTCCGTTGGAACTTTACCTTTGAATCCATCAGTAATTGGAAGTCACCCTCACCTTACCACTAATATGGTCCACACTCAGTTGGCACCATTACAAAATCATGCACTGGGAAATAATTTGACAATGCAATCAATTCAAAGCAGTGCTATGATGCTTCCACCTCTGCAAGGCATGCAAAACGCACCCCAGCTGGGCCAGCAAAGTCTTTATGATGTCCATCAACATCATGGCAATCCAATGCAGGCCATGAACGGCATTGGGAAGAGTGCTGAGCATCTTATGTATCTGAGTCAAGCTGGGATGCTTGCACCAGGAACTAACCAATTCTTGCAACAAGGACAGAACCAGCTTAGAATGACCCAAGTCGCAGCAATCGGAAATCAGGTAAGTTATTAGTTTTATAAAACAAATCTGATCCAATTTCATTTTAATTAATGATTCTACAACTCTTATCTATCTGTATTTGACAAACAATTTAACTCATTAATTAAATTTGTATTAGTATCTACTATATTGTCAATTATGTTTATAAATATATAATAATAATCATATCTATTGCTATTTAAGAATTAAGAAGTGTGTATTATAGTAAGCTACAAGGCACTCTGTGTAAGGCAAAGGCCTCCTCCAGCTTCCTCTAGTGCTCCCTGTCTCGTCTCCACTCGTTCTGGAGATTAGATTTTTACTCTGAATGGACAGTTAGCTATGATAAAAGTACTTAAAAATGTGCACTTGCACTATGAGAAATAAGACTTGGAAAATTTTATAAATCCAAAGAGAGAGAGCTGGTAGGTTAGGTTAGAAGGTTGGGTATGGTGAGTGTGTTCCCTAATAAACCCTCTAACCCAAGTATTTTATATATATTATGAGCACTTTTATTAGACCATCCCCCCTATTCTGTATCTTTAGTTGCCAACTGAACGAGGTGCCTATCATCAAAAACATAGATAAAAACTGAAATTTCAAAATTGCCTTTAGTGGGTATTGAACTATTAACAATCTGTGTCGTCACTTCAAGTGCGAAAATATCCTTAGGACATCGGAATTCGATAGTATATCTATGTTTTTGATGATAGACACCCAGTCCAGAAGGCAACTAGAGATACACAATAGGCCCGCTGGTCTCAAAACAATTTTCTTAGGATCAGATGTCTAATTATGTAGGGCCAAAAAAAAAACTGTTCAAGTGCGAGTCAGACATGCATACATAGAGTTCCAGTTCGGTAGTGGATGAAAAATTAAATTTTGTCATTTTGTTTTTGTGAATTTCACAACCGCTATATTTTTTCCTGTAATCTTTACGCAAGCACATATTTCCATGTTTTTTTCATATTTTTCGGTCCACCAGTTTTGGAAATAAGGACAATTTTTTGGTGGTATTTCAAGGATTTCTCGAAATAGATGCAACTAAATATAGCCAAGCTATATATTTTTACAATCAGCTCTTTAATACCTAGTAAAGTAGTAAACATAACGAAATTAAAAGGAAAACTATCACAGCCAGTAGGCTTTACAAGTTAACGAGTACAGATCGCGCCAAACTTTTAGTCCCCTCTAAACACGGGGCGATTCGCATCAGCAGGAACAAAATGTATGGGCCGTTCTTGGGAAGAGTAACTTCCGAACGTACTAGAAGTTTGACGCGATCTGTATTAGTTGACAAACTTAAAAAATGTACTTGGAGAAGAAGTCCGCATATTGTGCAGGGCAATTACGGAACCCTACACTGCGCGTGGCCCGACACGCACTTGGCCGGTTTTTTTAGATTTTGATTTGGAGATTTAATTAATTATTTAATTTATCAGTTATGTAACTGATATATTCTCAATTTTCACCTAGTGTCCATTTAATGCAACCTACTCCATACAAACGTTCTTAGTACTAGACCAAGGCCCATAGCGAGCATTCCTTTTCAGGGGAGATATTGGGGGCACTGCAGTGCCTCCGCCAAGACGAGCCGAAGGAAGCAGGGTCAAACTTTCAGAAATGCTAGTTAAACATAATGAGTCTTGTGCCGTTAATTTTTTTATTTCAGCTATGGACAGTTGGTTGATGTATCACCAAAATATTTCGATTTTTTATGCAATAGTTAAATAATGGTCCAGTAGTTAGTTTTAGTAGTAGTAATCTAAAAAATAAAGTTAGGTACGAATTAATTTCATGGGACATTAATTGATTTTGACACCCAACACGATTTTTGAAAACATAATTTTACATAAAATATTCAATTAATTTCAATGAACTAAACTTTAGTCTTTTAAGCCATGGTATTTGCCAATACTTGTGAGTTGAGCACATGGCGCCGGCTGAAAAATATCCAAGGGGTGTAGCCTTAAGGCTACATATAAAGTCAGATTGAGCATCTCATTTTCCACCAATTAGAACTGAACTATACGACGTTTCCTTTTAGTTTGATATAGTGCGCTCTCAGCCGTGGCTGTTATGACCATCAAGCAGTGTTGCCGTTTAAATTTTTTTCTTGTCGCTAGATTTTTATATAAAAGTAACCAGATTTACTAAAATTTTATCAAAATGTCGCCGAATTTATGGAATACCAGTCTGAAAAAAAGTTGCTTAAATGTATGAAACGTCTGTTTTATTAAGTCGCTAAATTGACTGAAATTCCGCTAGTTGTCGCTAAGTCGGCAACACTGCCACCAAGAAACACGTGCCCACAAAAACATGAGTTTTTATTTAATAACTCTGCTTCTAGATGAAATTATTAAAATATTCTAAGATTGTCGGGGTTATTGTTCAATTATTTTTAATACAAATTTCAAGGCTGTATGATTTAAGGTACACAGGTACTCGTAAGTTACTAAGGCCGATTCCAATTTGTAGTACGGAATATGAAGTGGCAGCTGAATCTAAAGACTTTTTACCAGGGTTGCCAACTTGATACCACGGTTGGGTGCTAAATAACATCTTAAATAGTGTTAGATGGCTATTAATTTCCAAAAGTAGTGCTAAATTAGTCATTAAATAAAATATTCTATAAAATGAAAATATTTCTAAGTGATTTATAGCGAAATCCTTGGCTTTAGATACCCTAAATATTATTTAGAGTGCATTACAAACAAGAAAACATCAATTAGAAACAAATTTCAAGTAAGACGAATATTTTGATGTAGATTATTGTATCTTGTTTCCCTATTATTTTAGAATATCTTGAGGCATCACGAATGTGAGGCAGGTTTCCATTACTACTATATAGTGCTAGATTTAGTGCTAGGTGCTGTACGTAATTTTTCGGTGCTAAATAAAATAGTGCTAGATCTAGCACCGAAAGTGCCAAGTTTGCAACACTGCTTCTTACTGTTTTTTTTTTAACTTAATTTCGAAAATAGAGGAGCCGGCAAATTTATTGTTGGACTCGGGTGGCAAAAGTCCACGCTAAGCCACTATCCGAACGCGAAAGCATGTTTGGCTCAGCCAAAACACTCGAAAAACATGAAATTTAGAGGCAACTTCGTAATTTTTTTCTATTGAGCGCGCTTAAAGCTTTTTCTAAGATAAACCTTTCAGCCCTATAGTCTACTATCTGTATTATTTTTACTAAACCGATTGACCAAGTTACACAATGTGAAATGGTCATTTGAAGTTGTACATTTGACCTTATACGGACCTTTAAGGATCGGCTCCGCCAAACATCATTTTGCGTTTAAATAATTGAACATAATAAATCCCTGAGTGCCATAGGCTATAGATTGTTCCCTGGGGACGGGCAGGTCCCTAGGGACATAGCGATTAATTACATGCGGGCAATCTCTGGTACTACTGAACCTATTCAAAAACTTCTTTCACTGTTGGTTGAAATAATGAACTTTAATGCGGAAAAATATTTAGAGGAAAAAAAAAGTCAATTTATACATGCGAAATACATAAGCCAGGTTCGATTACCGTGTAACTGTGCCGAAATTCATAAGGAACAAATTGAAATGTAAAAATTTAAATATTTTAATACTTGATGTTAGGATCCAGTTGTAATGGTTGAATTCTTTACTTGGACATCACAGTCATTAATTACTACGAAACAGATTTTGAAAATTCTTTAACTGTTGTAATGATTGGACTCTTCATTTGAAAAAAAGGTTATATTTTTTCCCCTGGGGACAGTCAGTTCCCTATGAACATGGCCATTCATTAAATTCGCGCGGGTAATCTTTAGAACAACTGAATCGATCTTGAAAATTCTTTCTCCGGTCTTCATTTCCTGTGGATGTGCCTTACCCTAGGGGCATAATTATTTATAACTCCTGAACCAATTTATAAAATTATTTCACTGTTGTTAAAGTTAGACTCTTCACTTACACATAGGCTATAGTTTGTTCCCTGAGGTTGGGCAGTTCCATAGCCTTCTTTATCTCTAGGAGGCTGTGGCAGTTCCCTAGGGACTTGGTTGTTAATATCTACTGAACTGATTTTGATAATTCTTTCACTTTGTAAAAGTTACTCTTTACTTGGACATAAGCTATAGTTTGTTACCTAGCGTCGGACAGTTTCCTAGGGAAGTATCCATTAATAACGTTCGCGCGGGTAATCTTTGGAACTACTAAACCGACTTCGACATAAGCTAGAGTTTGTTTTCTAAGCCAACAATATATTTATCTGCATCAGTATTAAGATAAAGTTAATTAAACTAAAAATCACGCTTTTGTCACAAAAAAGTATAAAATAATGTAATTTACACTTTTCACATCTTAATGGCGTGGGGCGCTTCGTCTTAATAAATTAAAAGTAAAAACCGGCCAAGTGCGAGTCAGACCCGCGTACCTAGGGTTCCGTATTGTAGATGATAAATTATTTTTTTTTCGTGAATTTCTCAACCGCTTTATTTTTCCTGTAATCTTTACGTAAACACATATTACTATGATTTATTTCATATTTTTCGGTCCACCAGAAATATTTTTTTATGGTTTTTCAATAAATATAGCCGAACTTTAGGTATATATATTTTTACTATCAGCTTTTTAAAACCTACAATTTGATACAAGGTGAAATCCAATCAACTGCCCGAACCCATACCCGGAGATCCGGCCTGGGACCAGGTACAAGGTTCAATGATCACCAACCAAAATGATCACCAATTAGTTACGACCTATATTTCAGCCTGCTAGAAATACACTTCTCATCAAAAAAACCGAAACATTTCTCAAGTTTATGTTTTTAATGGATTATAAGAAAAATATTGTATATACGGAAAAAATTTAAATGTCATATAACAGGAGGTAGTGCAAAGTTTCGAATTCCCTATGTTCCAAATTCAATTTCCTTTACAATAAAATTATTAATATATACCCATTAAATAGAACACGATGTAAAGGGACTGTTATTGAAGGGCTTAAAAAACTAAATTACATTAGAACAGAAGATTTATTAAATATACCTATACATATAAAACCTAAAAGCTTCAAACAAATTTACTTTACAGTCATAATTTAAGTTTGATCTACTTAAAAAAAAAAAAAAAATGTTATAACAGTTAGGATTGAGGATTAGTCTATCGATTCAACAAGGTAACGCTGCCAGTCTCTTGGGTACTCTCCCCAGCGGCAATGATCTAAATCAAGATTATCAAATCAAATTTAAGATTTTTTTTTAATTAATATGTTGTATCCGTTTTAATTTTGTTTCTATAATAAATAGTTACCTTAGAGCAGTTTATTTTTTTATTATGTAAATCTTAACAATTATTGTTATTATTATTTTATCTTTCATTAATACTCATTGACACACCCTCTCACACTCACGCATATACACTACACCTACACACAGACAGAAACACCCCTCACATATTTACTTTAGTTGACACTGTAATTTTACGTGACTCACTCAATAAAACTAGCATAAGATACTGAATATTGAAAGACAGCTGCTGCCTGAAACACCAGTCGGGCACAGACGTACACACTATAGCAACTTGTTTAATACAACTAGTTTTTTAAGTAATTGTGTACAACAAACACTGTTATCATGATATTTGATTTAAATAAACTATATTATTATTATATTATCACTGTATGGAAATTTTATGAAATGCCATAAACATAACATCTGAATAAAAAAAAGTTAAGTACAATTTATTCAATAATTTGTATTCCTTCCCCGGGCCCTTATGACTGCTTCCATACGGTTCTTCATGGATCAGATGAGGGTCAAGACTAAATGTTGTGGAATGTTATTCCATTCTTCTTGATTGCGTTTTTCAGCTGGTCAAGAGTCTCTGGAGCAGGATATCTTGTTCAATCTCGTCTTTTTAGTTCACCCCACAGGTGCTCTATGGGATTCATATCCAGGCTTCTTGCTGGCCATTCCATAACGGAGGTACCAACTTCACTGAGATAATCTCGTACAATTCCTGCGGTATGGGCCCTGGCATTATAATGTTTTCGCCAATGAAATGTGCATAGGAAACCATATGAGCCTCGAGACATTCTTCGATGTAATGACGACCGTATAGTGCAGGCAGGCGCGGTCCAGATACGAAAGCAAGTTCTCTCCATGAACCACCACCATAGCTTACTTTTCCTCCATGCAGCACTGTGCATAACATTCTCCCTTTCTTCTGTATACCTTCTTCCTTCCATCATTACCATACAGCATAATTTTACTCTGGTCAGAAAAGAGAACCTTGCTCCGTGGGTATGACCAATTTAACTGCTTATGGGCAAGCTGAAGGCGCCCTCTTTGATGTTATGTTATTAATTTCGGCCCATTGGCTGGCTTATGTGGTACAAATCCACATTCCTTCAATCTTCGTCTAATAGTAGAGTCACACACAGTCACCCTTCGAACAATATGGAGCTGTTGCTGTAGTTCAATAGCGTCGTTAAGGCGTCGATTTCGCAAAGAAACTGTTGCAATAAATCGGTTGTCTCGCTCAGAAGTGGCCCGATTCCTACCAGATCCTGAATGGCCCGTGAATAAACCAGCTTCCCGATAGCGTTTATACACTCTATGAACAGACGAGAGGCTTAGAAGTAGTCTTGCTGCCACAAAACGTTGACTAAGACCAGAATCCAGTAACACCTTTACTTGGGCGGTTTCTGCGGGCGAAGTATCCATGTGTGGTGAAAAAAAGACTTGTTAACAGATGTCACAGGGCCCAATAATCAAATTACAAATGGCAAGTTTTAAAGTAAATCATTATTTTGTGTTTATTACATACCAATTATCTGTACTCCGATTAAAGGCTTTGCCTCAAATCAATGTTCCATTTCATTTATCAGATGAAAATTCAAAAATTTGTATTCAAATTTGGAACTCTCTTACACCACTGAAAAGGCCAAACTGCCAGCCAACAAAATGTGTTTTTAAAAAGAATTAATCCTATTTTGATTATTTGTAGCCAGAAAGAAAATCTTGGAAGTGTTTCGATTTTTTTGATGAGAAGTGTACCTCCACTCGCGTCAAAAAAATCGCACCTTTTGAAAAATGTACTTCAAACAACAAAATATTCGAGCAATACTTTTTTCAACACCACATACTCGAGATATTTGTTTTGTTATTGAAATGAAACAATTGTTTATTTCAAGGTCGTTAAATGCCCTTTCAATTGATACTAACCCTGCGTTCCGAAATAGAATTATTTCGCTAAAATCGATTACGAATGTATGATGTGAATGGCTTATGATCCATTGTAATTCTATTACGGACCGCAGGGTAAATAGTTCCCTTAAAATAGGTTCCAAATATGAATGAAAGTTGTTTGAAGTAAATTTTTCAAAAATGCGATTTTTTTGACGCTTAGTATATTATTATAAAAGTAATTTGTTTTACCTATTTTATTTTTTATTTAATTAAAAAGCTCATATAGGTGACTGATTGATATAGCCAAATTCATACTAGAGACTTAGTAAGTGGTCAGGACCAAGATTCAGTCACCATTTTTGCAAAATACAAAATTAATATTTGTGCCCCCATACCTACTTGTTAATTGATCCTTGTTACTGATCACTTGCAAAGTCTTCAGTATGAATTTGTTTATATCAAGAAAACTAAAATTATATTTAGACAGGTAAGTTATGTACTTTTAAATTATGTATAGAATAACCGATCTCTACATTTTTACGTAACGTAGCAACAACAAAACGATTCATTGTTATTCTATTTCTATCAGACGATGGTTTTAATTTTTACATTTGAAATTATTGTCTATGCTTTGGATAGTTACGTTCTATGTCTATCGTCAACGCCATCTATCATTTGCGTTGCACAACAAGCGACGCTCTCGCACCGCACGACATGGACGGGGAAACTTTGGCGCAGGCGCTATGGTCGGCGTACGTCCTTTGTTCGAAACAAGTCAACATTGTACTTTTGAGTTTAGATTTTTCTAGTTTTCTTTCTTTGCAAATAAGCGTTTGTGCGTTAGAACATGATTATTCTTTGTGCCGCTTTTATTGAGAAGACAATTTGATCGCAGTGCTTTCAGTGCAGTGTCGTTATTTCATCATAAATATAAAGCTTTCCATGGTTGAGCTTTGAGTCCCAAGGATTGTACGCATGAAACCCTTGAGTGACTTTTTTTTCGAAACCGATGTTAGTGATATGGGCCCCGACATGGTAAGTTTATATGAATATAACTGTAATCTAAGCCAAGAAATCATATTTTCAGTCATGAATTGAAGAAATACAGCTTTGTTTTATGCAACAGGTCCGTTTTTGTTTTGTTTACTTGTCACCGGCGTCCGCCATTTGTATAGTACCTAATACAGAATTTGTTCACCGGTTTTGTGACACAAAAAGGTGGATTTAGCTAGCCAATGTTTGATCGTTTCATTTCTGTATTGGGAATAGCGTGATGATTGGTAATTATCATGGTCTATCTACGTTATGCGCGGCGGCATAGATGATGATCCATCAATGGTCGCCATCATGTTGCCCAGTTACAGGTAAGGAGTTACTTAGCGGGGAAGCTTTTGTTTTTCACTTTTCTACACCCAGGTCAGTCAACAAGTAATGTGATCAATAAGTAATGATGATGATTGGTAATCATTGATCACTTGTTATTTTGTCTACTCTAACAAAACCTTAACTTCTAACTAAACAACCTGCTGGACCCAATAATTAATTCAAGATCAAAATCAGATCCCCTGGACCGAGATATGGGAATAGATTATAATCGAGGAGCGACATGGATTTGTGCCCCGTAGATCAATAGTTACTAACGTGTTATGCTGCTGGACAAGGAATTGGGATGAACATGCACCTATTGACATTGTATACCTGGATTATGAAAAAGCGTTTGATCATGTCCCTACAAAAAGGCTTGTTGCAAAGCTGGAATATGAGGAAATTTTTTTCAGTGTATAAGAGACACAATGGAAAGAAATTTAAGGTCAGAGTCAGTGAACAACTCTCAGACTCTCATTATGTTCACAGTGGTCTACCCCAAGGATCCGTATTAGGCCCCATCCTTTTTGGATTTTTCTTAACCATTAAAATGGCATTATCTTTGTTTGCTGATGACGCCAAAATAATGCTGAATCCATTGATCTCGCACAATGTTATCCAAGATGACCTCATTGAACTCTGAAAAATGAACACTTTTACACATTGGTAACAGAAATCCTCAACTCTCATACACAATTGACTCGAAGTCTTAAAAATAGTAACATCACAGAAAGATCTAGGAGTTACAATAACAAGTAACCTGAAATGGGATGGACAGTGGAGACCACATCAAGCTATACACTTGCAGTAAGAAATTAGCCCCTACAGAGAAGAATATAAGGCCCACTTGCGCCAAGCTACTTAACCCAGGTTAACTAACTTTTAATGCTTTGTCCTTGTCACATAGAAATAATAGCAATAGAAATAAGGACATAGCATAAAAAGTTAGTTAACTTTGGTTATGTTGCTTGGCGCAAGTGGGGCTAAGATAGGTACAAAGTCCAATGTGTCTTACTTGATGCGGTCTCCACTGTACACATTCTCCCAGTTAAAAAAGCCAACTCGATAACTTATATGATTAGGAAAACATTCTTTTACATGGATAAGAAACTATTTCTTCAGATTTATAAAACTTATAAAATTTGAGACCATTATTAGAATACACCTTCCAAGTTTGAGTCCATATTTCAAAAAAGATATTGATGTGCTGGAAAGAGTTCAGTGAAGAGCAATTTTTCAAGAAAAATGTGGAGACCTGATAGAAACATATAAAGTGCTTACAGGACACTATGATGTTCCCGCACTGGTAGAACTTTACAAGCTGTACCAAAACCATCAACTTGTCAACATGTGCAAGCGACCCATGCAGATTATGCAGGTTTCTTGCATAACCGTGTAGTTTTGTGAGTGGAATAAACTACCTGAGACTGTTATAACTGCTACCTCAGTAAACAGTTTTAAAAAGATACTAGACAAATTTTTAAAATAAATAAAGACTTAAGTGCAGTGATATAAACATCATCAGCTTCTAGCTACTTGTGTATAATAAATAATAATAAGTCCAGTGCAATCAGTCACCGCAGGGCCGCTTGTGGTGAGCCGATGGTGAGTGGCGACACCACGAACTCTACCTCCAGGGGACACTATCACACATGCGCTTATACACACACAGCAACACACCCCCTGCCTCTGCGCTTGCCTTAACCAGCCGGCCAAGGTGGAGATGCAAGAGCGGAACCTATGCTCCAGGTTGGAAGTGTAAAATGTCATAACGCCGGGGGCACTTGACTGTATAAGGATCTTGCGCCCCGCAAACTCACCTCTCGACAACCTTAGCTGCTTACATAGTGTTGCCCCCTGGCCGCCCCATGGTGGCTAGATAGGGGGCCCACAATGGCTATCCTGTTGGATAGTTTTAAGCAGCAAGTCACCATCTGCCATATCTCAATTTGTGAGAGATTTTCGAAGTGGATGTCAGTTATCTCACTCCATAACCCTGTTATCCGGCCCATTTAGCATCCCATCCTCATAGCCCACTCCAAGTTGCTTCCTTCCTGGCAATAGTTTGGCAACTGTGGGGGACTGTCCGTTAGTGTATCACAATGATACATTGAGGGAGAGGCCTCCATGGATGCAGCCATCTCACATTTAGATTAAATGGTACCAAGGCCTCTTCAATGTTGGCTTCGGCCCCATGAATGCCTTTCAAATGACCGGGTCCCTATGGGCCCGTGACTGAAAAGTGTACCTACATAATAATAATAATGTTTTTTTACTGAAACTTGGTACATAGGATTATACATGCCTATGGGTTTGAGCCATGCCCAATCTGTAAGTTACTTCTCAAAGGATTTTATTTCTAATTGATTTTTCTTTTTGTAATCAACCAATATATTTGGTTTTTTTCAAGTAGATCTCAGGGGACAAACTAGTGAAGTGGCTTGTGATAGGCCGAGATACGTGTTTAGATGCTCAGCATCTGACATTTATTTTTCTCAGAGTGTACTGTAGCTCCATCCAGTCTTGTTTTATATTTACCATCTGATATGATTTTGCATTTGTGATCTTACAAATAGCTTCCTCTCAATTAACTACCAATGCACGATTGTAGTTGATTTTGAGTATACTACCTTTCATTGACTGGGAGATGCCACCATCACATCCTGCTGACTGTGCAAGTGCAGCGATTGAGACCTAGTAGAATGTCCAATGCTGCTGAAGGTGTCAATTTCATACATCCTCTTGGTTTTGACTGCTATCATGCTATGGGAATGCATTGTATTTTAATATTAACACAGACCTTGCCGATACAACATTATTTAGCATAACTCTTATAATATGCCTTAAAAGTAATTTGCAGTTGTTTTTGCAAGTGGTTCCAGAAAATAATTTTTCTCCAGTCTCATTATAATCGAGAGGCTATTTTAAATGAATAATGTTTCCTGCAATTCACATAGTACAGATTTTGTAAATTGGGGCCATTTACATTTATAGATGCTTGTAACTTCCAAGATCTTCCTACCTCTCACGCTAGAAAAAGACATTCGGCATACCTTGTAAAATGTGAATCTGATCACATGATATAGCTTTTTTCCCATGAGTCAAAGGTCTGTAGTGTGTATAGCCATTTTCAAAAAGAGTGTGGGTTCCTCATCCTGGCTCAACGCTCACATGCATATGCCATAGGGTGTTTGTTTCCTTCCTTATTATGTGTTCTGCTGGCTTTACTTGTTATCAAACTCGACACCCAGGTATTTTATTGAGGTTCCCACCAAGCTCAGTGCAGCATCTCTCATACACTCACATCCATAGTAAATAGCCCGCCAACAACACACCATCATTTCACCCCGTCAACATCACGCTTTCTGCCTGGCAAGGCCTTATACCATCATATTTGTCATACATAAAAATAATATTGTTAGGAGCTGGGGTTCGAGGTCAATAAATTTATACCAATTTACACCAAAACACTGACACTTTATAACAGTAATCGCTTAAGTTGAACGTCGTATTCGTATCGCATAATAAAGTGATCCTCGCAGTATCGCTATCAGAACACAACTACTCCACAGCGCACGCCGTCCTGTATTTATACGCCGAGCCAAAAGTTTCAGACACAATGCGATTCGAGAACATCCTAGCATGGTCGGGAACGACCTGCGGGCCTATTGTGTATCTTTAGTTGCCAACTGGACTGGGTGCCTATCATCATAAACATAGATATACTATTGAATTCCGATTGTCTAAGGATATGTTCGCACTTGAAGTGACGACACAATTCGTAAATAGTTCAATACCTACTGAAGGCAATTTTGAAAGTTCAGTCTTTCTGTATGTTTTTGATTATATTCACCCAGTCAGGTTGGCAAGCAAAGATACATAATAAAGGGGTTGGAATATAGCGGTGCAGGATACACAAATACAAAAAAAACCGGCCAAGTGCGAGTTGGACTCGCGCATGAAGGGTTCCGTACCATTATCTGTAAAAACTCCAAAAAAAAACATGTCTGTTGTATGGGAGCCCCCTTAAATATTTATTATAGCACACTGTGCGTAAAATGACCGCTTTACGCACGCTGCTGCGCACTTTCCGCACTTGTGCTATAAAAAATTATACGAAACTCGTGCGAGAAACTTTTTCTCGACTCGTTTGATTGCACACTCGTCAGAAAACGTTTCATCGCTCTCGTATCGTAATGTACTAATTTTATTATGTTTTTTAGTATTTGTTGTTATAGCGGCAACAGAAATATCATCTGTGATAATTTCAACTGTCTAACTATCACGGTTCTTGAGATACAGCCTAGAGACAGACGGACAGATTGATAATAACCAAAAATAATGTTTGAAACGTCCACAGTCTTGGCAAAAAGTGGTTACTCCCTAAAACAAGTTTTCAATTTTGCGCTCGCGACGAAATCGGCACGATTGTATCGTCTTCGCAAGTTTAATGGAGCATGCATCTTATAGCGAAATGAAACAGCATGACATTTGGCCACGCCCACAACTGAGTTGGTCGCGTCATGATGTCTGTTCTTAATATATAGTTTAAACTTATTTTCTGCCAAAGTAAGGACCTCTTTTGGAAATTTATTGTAAAATCTTATACCATGTCCTAAGAAAGAGGTATAGGCACCGGCACTGCTTAAGATGCGGGAACAAAAGTAGTGGAGGTACGTTTGCGCACGGACACTCGCGGACGTTATTGCTTAGCCGGATTTTATGAATAAACATACCTGCATTACCTATTGGTATTTTATTGTGTAAATGGAATTGGCAAGTTGTTTGTGTATAGTTAAGACATAATCCTGATAGATAATGGGCATGCAAAATATGAGACAGTGTTATGTATGAGTCAATTGATTAATATGAGTAAAAGGTACACGAATGAAAAAGGGCTATAGTTTAACTGCTTACCAAACGTTAAACTAGAACTTTACCTATAGTAAAAGGTGACTTTTATTTATATAGCCAAATTCATACTGTAGACTCGATAAATAGTCAGGAGCAAGGTTCAATGACCGTTTATTTACAATCAACTCTGAGTCAATTAGTATAGGAAATCTAAATTTAATATTGCATTTTCCACAAAAAATGTATACGCTTTACTCAAAACAAATGAGACATGCGGTGACAACGCGGCAAACAGAGAGCGACTAACAAACAAATCAAAGCCGCGCGGCCGGCGCCTGCCCTCCCGTCGTGCCCTCTTCTGTCCTCCAAACAGGCCCTACTCCCGCCAATTTTGCTCGTGACTTTTAAACCGTGCCGGTGCCTGTACTTAGCTACTTTGGCAAGTCTAATTTTTGGAAAAGTCAGTTTATGTTTGCTTCTGGTTTTTATAGAATGGTGTTCACCAAGCCTCGGGAAAGTATCAATATTTTTTCTGACATATTTAAGAACTTGATAAATAAATTCATAAGGAACCGTTAATATATTAATTTCTTTAAATTTGTCTCTTAATGAATTTCTATGCTTCATGTTATACATCGAATCTGAATCGATTTTTGCTTATTGTATCATACATTTATGTAACATTACATACGAGGGTGAATCCAAAAGTTCTAAGCCCGACCTACAAAGAGGTATCAAATCTTTGTAAATCTACCGTCATTTGTTAGTATGTTTTTTCGTGATTGATTGTGTGAAGTTGAAGTTCGATACTGCAAGCTATTATTTTTTTGTGATATTTTGTTTAACGCAGTCTGACGGGATTTTTCACAATGGAGAAAATTGAACACCGTGCTGTGACTAAGTACCTCAATAAAAAAGGTCTTTCACCTAAAGAGATTCATGAAGATATGGAAACAACATTAGAGGAATCTGCTCCATCGTATTCCACTGTCAAAAAGTGGGTAGCTGAATTTAAACGCGGTCGGGAGACCATTGAAGATGACCCAAGGAGCGGAAGGCCTTCAACGTCTACCACTAAAGAAAACACTGACAAAATTTGTGATCTCATCCTAGGAGACCGACGATTGACCATTAGTAGGATAGCTGAGATCACAGGCATCAGTTATGGCCGAGTGCAAAACATTATAACTGTAGAATTGGGGTTCCGTAAGGTTTCTGCTCGCTGGGTCCCAAGATTGCTTTCAGCTGACCAAAAACGAGTTCGATTCACAATTTCGCGTGACTGTTTGGAACTTTTTGAGGCAGATGCTGAGGATTTTATGTCTCGTTTTGTTACCATGGATGAAAGCTGGGTTCATCACCATAGTCCTGAACCAAAACAGCAATCCAAACAGTGGAAAAGATCTGGCTCACCCACGCCGAAAAAGGCCAAGTGCGTTTTGTCAGCCAACAAAGTCATGGCATCTGTTTTTTTGGGATTCGAAGGGAGTTATTTTATTGGATTATTTACCTAAAGGTGAAACTATAAATTCACGCTATTATTGTAACCTATTACGAAAACTTCGCGAAGAAATAAAAGAGAAATGGCCGGGGATGTTGCGTAAGAGAGTTTTGTTTCATCAAGACAATGCACGAGTTCACACTTCGGTTGAAACGATGGCTGTGATCCATGAATGTGGTTACGAGTTGCTGCCCCACCCACCTTATTCGCCTGATTAAGCCCCCTCTGACTATCATCTCTTTCCAAATTTAAAAAACACTTGGGGGGATCTAAATATTCGACTAGAAAAGAAGTGATAGTCGCAGTTAAAGACTATTTTGACGACCTTCC
This sequence comes from Ypsolopha sequella, assembly GCA_934047225.1. NCBI lineage: Eukaryota > Metazoa > Arthropoda > Insecta > Lepidoptera > Ypsolophidae > Ypsolopha > Ypsolopha sequella. Next base: position 22,584,333 of record OW203987.1, read on the forward strand.
GGAATCATTTTTTTTCGAGGGTATAAACAAGTTGCAGGTCAGGTGGAAGAAGTGTGTTGATCTAGATGGAGACTATGTCGAAAAATAAAAATAATTTTGTACCCACTTTTCTTTCATTTTCACGGTCGGGCTTAGAACTTTTGGATTCACCCTCGTGCAATTTGCTAAGGGGGCGTTTATCAATTCTGAATTATTTCACAATAAATCATAATCATTTCGCGCGCATTTTGGCGCTCGCAGTTTTCAACAGTCATTCTCCGAGTTATAGTAGCAAAGCCGCTGTGCGCCAAAGGAAGGCCTCCTATAATTATAAATAGGTAATTAAGTAATTTAAACTATAAACATTTTGGTAACGCCTTCAGAATTAGTCTTTGTATAATTGATTTGATAATGGTTGTATTATTTTCAATAAATAAGATTTCGGGATCGTGGTTAATTTATATTTTGTAGTTCTTTTTTTTGTTATTTTACGTATAGGGTTCCGTAGTTGCCCGTCGCAATATGCTCAGAAGGTTCATAAACATATCTTTTTGTACACCTGTTTTTTCACAACCAACAATAATTTCTTTACGTAGGCGTAGGGGAGGTACCCTAAAAGTAATGGTTTTTCAAGATTTTGTGATTAATATGTATATATACCAATTGGCAAATTACAGCTTTCTAGTACTAAGAGTCTTTGAGCTAAGCCGCGGACAGACAGACAGATGGATGGACACGGCTAAACTATGAAGATTCCTTGTTGACTACCCCAAAAATAGAGTAAAAAAATTATGAATTTCACTCTTAAGCATTACAAATAAGTTCAAGAAACAATTTTTGTAAAAAAGTTCAAATGAACAGAAAAATAATATTTTAAAGAACATTATTTAAATTTTACTATATTGTTTCAATAATATCATTTTTCAATTTCTGGTACAAAGAAGACAATAAATACTTAATGCTTTTACTTGATATGTTTTTCATTCCTAAACAATTTTATACTGAGAGCTAACGACCTCAAAGGTCAGGTAATTTTATCTTCAATGAAACTCAGCATAATACTCACCTGAGGCACCCTTTTGTCAAAATCGTCGAACTGGCACTACAGAATGATCCCCTTTTCCTCCCTAATCACATCCGCGCACCCATTCCTCCAAATTCCGAAATCTGGATTTCAAGTGGCAGCCTTCCCCTCCATAACTCCTGAACCACCAGGTGCTGCTCGCCAGTTAAACGATTTTGGCAAGAGGGTTCCTCAGGTCTTTCTGAGTTTCATTGACGATAAAAATACCTGACCTTTGAGGTCGTCAGCTCTCAGTATAAATACGTATGTCTAAAATAAAAGTCGGGTGTGAGTCGAACTCCATTTCCAGTTGCATTGTAAAAATGACTTCGGATAATCGGATTATCGGATAATTTTCCGACAATTATCGGACACTTATCTTATCACCATTGTAATAAATTAATTTGTTATATTGTTTCAACAAATACTTAACAAATGCATTATAATTTGGGCAATTCTAACAAAAACAAATAGATTTTATGATTATTATTAAAAATCTAACACAAATTAACATTAATTAAAGTAAAAAAAAAATTAGTACTATATTTTAAATTATTTAAAGTAGCGCTTTTAAGCGCTGCAGAAACGCGCGAAAATACTAAATCCGAACTGAATTTTTATGGTACGAGGAATTCACTTTAATGAACGCAATTTTTGTTATTAATTATCGAGCTATTTTTATCAAGATAATTATTACGGATATTATCCTTTCGAATCCTGCACTTTAGGCATTTTACTGATTGTGGACCTTTGCTTTGCATAAAAAAGTGGTCTGTCTCTGTATGTCTTCTCATCTGTCATCCATCTGTCAAATCAGTCGGAAGCAAATTGTTATAAATTTATCTTGATAGCAAAGGACACATTTCTAAACTGCCTTTTCTGAAATGATGTTACACGAAGGCAAATGGAAGTTGTAGCTTTTTCGTAAATATATTCATCATCATGAGGTTTTTTGGACCACAAGTTCTAAAATACGGCTTATCAAACCAAAATCTCGAAATGATTTTTTATTGTAACACACCTTAACATAATTGAATCAGTATGAATAAGTATAAAAAGAAGGATCCAAGGGGTATAATGTTAAAAAAAAAATATCTACCATTGTTGATTAATTTGTTGACGTATACATTTTCCAATTTTACAACATTTTACCTGGCTGTAGTAGTGACGTCATGACGTGTAGAGATAAGCGCATTTTATGTGTGTTGCGCGTTTTGTACCGCTTCCGAGGTTACGCACCCTAGTACAACCATGGCCAAACATTCTTCGTGAGATAGATTATCTGTAAACAATGATTGAGTTTTCACAAACAATAGAAAAAAAAATCGCTGCTAGATTTATAAGTACAGATTAATCACATTTTGTGATTATTATTATTCTATTAATTATTTATATATATTATTCATATTTATTATTATACTATTATGCAAATACATTTCACAGTTATATTATCTAAAAACATAAAAAGTAACATTAACCTTTTGTTTGAAATTTATATATTTAGCACTATTAGCACTTGTTGGGTTGTTTGTTTCCTTGTAATAAATTCGCCAAATCTTCATGCATTGCTCTGACGATCAGACTTTTAGTTGTCATTTAGAGATGTGAACATAGCCTGTTAAAGTAATGTCAATTTTCTAATAAAAACCGGTCAAGTGCGAGTCAGACTCGCGTACCTAGGGTTCTGTATTGTGAATGAAAAATGTATGTTGTATTATAGAAACTGCAATAATTATTAAGCCTTAAACCCTTGTTGCAGATTGCACCTTCTGCAAAGAAGTTGTGGGAAAAAGGACCTGGAGCGGGTGGCGACAGTAAGGGACCTCCGCACCTGCCGCCATTGCAACTCAACCCCGAGCAAATGTGGCGCGATCCTACTTGGTCTGCGCAAGGTGAGACTTAATGTTTTACTTGGATTTATATAAAAACGGCTCACCTCAATACGTGTTATGATCGGGAAAGCCGACCAGTTTCAGCAGATTTAGACTGCCTTCATCTGGGCGAGTAAAGACGTTTACGCGACGACGTTACGGCTCACACTGTATTGAGGTGAGCCGTTTTTATATAAATCATGAATTATCCTCAAGTCTCATTTAATTCTATAAGTTTTACTTGGAGTTTAATAATTATAATTCTTTATTGCACATTAAAATAAATCAAAACAGAGACGAACTTGTTGCTAATTAGCATTATTTTCCAGTTAACCGTAAGTGTTGAGGATAATTAAGGGTAGTGTCAAGACTGTATAATTGAGAGAAAGCACTCTAAACGTCAGATTTGAAATAGGGGGATTTATACTAAATAAACAAACATAGTATAATAAAAATATCGGTACAACGTAGAAATGAGCATATCATGATTTGCCTGATTTCTGTTAAAATTAGGAGGGTTGCCTCGCTCCACTCCGCTTCGCTCGGCTCTCCAAATGTATTTACATATAAACCTAACACGCTCCACGCTCTGCTGATCGTCGCACTTATTTTTGACTTTTGGGAAAAGATTTTCGATTTCATACTTTACGATTTGCCCAATTCTACGAACTGCCCACGTCAGATACATAAATAAAAGGTAAATAGATAAATTCGTACATAAAAAGACCAGGGCGGCTATTCTCGCAACATTTTTCACACGCTTTATGTTTCATACGACTTTGTTACTCGCGTAATAAATGCCGTTTGATGATAATCCTACGAAGTAAAATTCCTTAAAAGATATTAAACACATGTTATGAATCCGAGCAAAAGGTTTTTATTTTAAAATCTTGTTACGTTTGTACAGTAGTACAAAGAGCTTAAAATCACCCGCCTTTGGCCCTCGCAAATTGTCGCATGTACCAGAATTGTCGTCCTGGGGTACAAGTATGAACTTGCTATCGACTCGAGATCGATTCGATAAATAAAAATGTAACTCTTATTTGATTGCAATAAGGGTTATGGTTTTAAACTTGTCGATTTTATCTGTCGAATTTCTCAAATCGATGCTTTATGTACTTGCACTATTGAGACAGGATTAATGTAAGTTTTCCTTCATAAGTTATTCGATCGAAATGTACATAGCCACTGGGCAAACTAGTACCGCCAGTACCCTCATTTTATTTACGCTGTACTATAAATAGCACTTTTTTAACTAATGAAAGAAATTTCACTATATCTATGCTTTAGAGTGCTTAGTGCTCTACCTACTTTAATTTAACAGGCATCCTTTGAGGTTAAAATACTAGCGAGTCTATCTTCAAGGTTTTACTTGAATGTACAGCATTTGTTGAAATTGCGCAATATTTTAGTTCGTTGTCTGGGTAATGTAGGACGCTACACAAAAAATTTCATATTCTTGACTTAACCTTTATGTACTAATGTTAATTCACATGAACAAGTTACTATTGGTCAAGGGCAAGTTTGGCCTTGGCCTACAAATTGAGAGCTGTGTTCAAGAACAGACTATTGAACTAATTAGAATTTGACTGGACTACCGATTACTAAAAACTTGTTCTTGTGATTTTTTTCGTACGCTGAAATTGTTTAAAATCGAAACTTAATTAATTTTGACATCTTTGCTCTTTTAGCGCACATAAGCTAGGGCGTTTAGTTCAGAGCTAAAATTGTTTAAATTATTCTTTCATTAAGGCGTTATAACGTGCTGCCACATTAGAAAAAGAAATCATTTCGTACTTGCTAGAGTTGCTAGAATAGTACATTACGATACGAGAGCGATGAAACGTTGTCTGACGAATGTGAGTTTGCGGCACGAGCCGAAGGCGAGTGCTGCAATCACACGAGTCGAGAAAAAGTTTCTCGCACGAGTTTCGTATAATTTTTTATAGCACAAGTGCGGAAAATGCAGACTTTACGCACGCGCAGCATAGTTTACATAGCATAGTTTTCATAGACAACGTCTTCAATGAGCTATAATTTAAACTTTTGCTAAAAACGGCTGCTTTTGGCACAAGTTAAAATTCTAGCTATAAAAAAAGTTTCTGAAAACTTTGCTATGTAAAAATAATTCATTACCATTTCTAGACATTTACTTAGCAGATTTTCAATAATTAGTCTAGCAAGTTAAAAATGTCTTTTTTTTTCCTAAAGTGGCATCACTTTCGCATGTTAGAACGCCTTAATTTTGATATCTTTTCTCTTTTAGTGGACATGGGCTAAGGCATTTAGTTCAGTGCTAACACATGAACTAAAAAAAAACGGCCAAGTGAGAGTCAGACTCGCGTACCTAGGGTTCCGTATCGTGGATGGGAAATTTAATTTTGTCTTTTTGATTTCGTGAATTTCTCAACCTAGCGGTATTTTTCCTGTAATCTTTACGTACTAACGTGATTTTTTTTTATATTTCTCGGTCCACCAGTTTCGGAGTTAAGGGGGGGCATACATTTTTGTGGTTTTTCTAAAGATTTTTTAAAATTAGTGCCGGTAAATATATTTAAGATATATATTTTTACAATCAGCTCTTTAAATATCTACAATTTTGATACCCATTTTGAAAAACTTCAAATATTCCAAATTTTTTTTATACGCAAATCAATGCTATTTTTGTCCCAAGTTTCAAGTCTTTATCTTTGATGGTGCTAAAGTGAGGCTCTGATATGCGGACGGACGGACGGACAGCTGAGTCTCACCATGAAGGTTCCTTTTGTACCTTTTAGGTACTACGGAACTCTAAAAAAAGCCGAAGTTAAGCCGTTTAACTAGAACTTGGAGTTGGTCCGATTGACTTTATTGGTGAATCTTAAACTCAAGCGGACTGAGCGGATCAAGAGAGAAAAACCCGCCTTTTTCTAATTAATCGAAACGGAACACTTAAATTCAAAATTCACTATTCAACAAAATCTTAGTACCTATGTATTGTATATGCTGCCATCGCAGTTTCCTTTGGTTTCTGTAAATTAGAATTGAAATGAAAACCAATGGAAACTTTGCGATGGCAGCATACACAATACATCGGTAATAAGGTTTTGTTGAATAAATATCGAATGAATTTTGAAATTAAGTGTTCTGTTTCGATTAATTAGAAAAAGGTGGGTTTTTCACAATCTGGCTGCAAAACCGCTCTTAATAGAGTTGTCATCACATCTGTCGATTAACATTATTTATTCATTCACTTATTAATATTAAAACAATAAAAATAAGTTTTCACTCGATATATTTCGTCCCCATTCCGTGGGCCGAAATATATCTAGTAAAAACGTATTTTTATTATTTTAATATTAATAAGTGAACAAAAAAATAAATAAAGCTTAAAACACACAATATATATTTATTAACATTATTTATTCATGCTATACTCGCATTAAACCATCCGTAATGATTTCGTCAAACACAACGGAAGAGACGACTAGGGATTTGATTTTGGAAAACATGTTTGGATAAACTTTCCTTGATAGAAATAATTGTTGAAATGAGGTCTTCTGACACACTTTTTCTCGTTTAACGAGTAGCAGCCATGTACAGAACTCAAACATATTTTATTAGATGGGTTTCAACAATATCTAGATATTTGATTTTGGAAATTTTGCTAGCTAGTTTAGTTTTTTTAATAAAAATATAAAACCAACTTTTTTCCCTTTTGCCCTGAATCCGCCCCTCTCGCACTTCGCGATTTTTCGCTTGAAGTGACAGTGACAAAAATAATATTTCGCATAGCCTCTTATGGATTTAGACTTTATAAATTTACTTTATTATTTAGTCCATGTGACAGCTCCGATTTAGTTATTTAGATTTATGCTTGTGGTAAGGGGGGTGGGTAACACATGACCCGCGATTCGGTGTCGTCCGCCCTTTTCTATCAACATACCCGTATCGCGCCTTAACTTGTGATGCTAGCTAACTAACCACGTAATTTGGTCCCAGCCGTGGAACAGAGTATGGGCGTGCCGATGATGGGCTCCCGGCGCGGCGTGGCGTTCCCCGGGGGGGACGCGGGCAGCATCCTCTCGCCTCGCGACACCGCCGGCCTGGGCGTCAAGATGGTCGAGTATGTGCTCGGAGGATCGCCAACAGGTAACTTGCTTATACGTGGCTTGTTGTTGTTCTAGATAAGAGTTAGGTAATCTGGTCCTGCCTGTGAAACAAAACTTTTAGATAGATGGGCGATTTGTTTAATGCCTAGTTTTTGGACGCGGGCGTTAGAAAGATTCATAGGCGATAGCCAAACACACATTTCGGTAAGCATAGCGTAGTCCCCTACTAACACTCAAGTGTGAACGAGACAGTGAACGAAAAAAACGTCTTATGAGACCTGAAAAATTACCCCACGATAAAGTGTATTGAACACAATTTTGTATGACGATGGCTGCAATACCATTCACTGTGTCTTTGAGTCGGCCAGTCATGACTGGCCTAGTGTCTCATGACAACAGTACGAACCAATCATGAGACTTTTGCCCTTTTCAGTCTGCCATTTTCATATTATACTTTGTTATCTTTGTTTGTACATCTTCCATGTTTTTTTCATTCGCCGGAACGAGACAGGATAACATAGTCAATCAGTAACTCTATTACCGACAGCACCCGAATTGCCCTGTTAATCAAGCTTGTCTTTGAAATTACAGAAGCAAAACGTGTTATGCTAATATTTTTGTACAAAACCCTAAACAAGCCCAATAAAACTCAAACATGTATATTTGTCCAGTGTACGCCCCAGAACCGACGTGGGTCAGGGAGAAGCCATGCTCATATAAGTTCCAGAAGCGCTGTATATTTGTCCAGTGTACGCCCCAGAACCGACGTGGGTCAGGGAGAAGCCATGCTCATATAAGTTCCAGAAGCGCTCGGGGGTCAGGGAGGGGCATTAGGGGCCTTGGTTCTCACAGTTGTCTATTTGCCCAGTGTACGTTCCAGAACCGACGTGGGCCAGGCAAGGGCCTCGGTCACAGACATGTAATTGGTCAGTGTACTTTCCAGAAGCGGGCGGCGGACAGGGCGGGGAGCAGAAGGTATCTGGCGTGGTGGCCGGTCTGCGCGGCATGGTGCTCGAGGAGCGGCCCGAAGACAAGAGCGCCTCGCCCTTCGATAAGGACCTTCACGAGCTGCATGACCACGCCGCGCTGCCCAACGGACTGCACAATGGACAAGACGACGATAAGGCGTTCAAGTGAGTTGATTTTGTGTACCGTCAACCATTCGTCCGTTACAGACTTACGTAGATTTTGCGGAAATTTCTGGTTAGACTGATTAACGCTTCGCCTGCTCTCACTCGCCCGCTTTGTGGGTGAATTATTGAAGCTTTACATCAGGCACTGTATACCAAATAAATGTATGAACTAAATGATACTTAAATTTCGGGTTTAACTGTTAATGGACAGGTATCTTTCAATTAAACAACATAATCTACTAATCATAATAAACAAAGTTCCCAAAAAATATTTGAAGATATAAGCTCTTGTTGCTGAAGTAAGCACCCATTCTTCTTCCCTCTCCGCCATCGGTTAAATCGGGACCTACAGCTTCTATAGACCGTCAACGGCGTCAAGCTATGTTCCGGACTGGCACGGAGGTATAATATTTTTGACGGAACCCATAGTGCTTTCGTATAGCAAAAGTTACTAGTCCGATTAAGATATAATTTCACATGTAGGTGCAAAATAGATGCGGATACCGGGAAAAATGCGTAGTGAAATTTAAATAAATGTGCCACAGTGTGTGTGTTAAAAGTACATACTGTATCATTTACATGATCTTGGAAAGTATCAGAATCCTTCCTTATATGGAACAGTAACGGAATATTGCATCTGTTACAAAACACTTCAGTGAGTCATAAAAACGGAATACGTTATAAAAATAGCAGATGGTCATAATTTTCAGAAAAAGGCAGGTGCCCTAGTTAGGACGTAAACGTTTCTAAGTTTCTAGTGAAAAATAAACACCTGTCTAACTGGTCACGACCAAGACTCGAACCTAGAGCGTGTCCCTGAACAAGCCACAGTTTACTTACTAATGTGGAGTTACCTTGATCGGCCGACACCAACGCGTTGTTTTCAAGATATTTTCTTGGCATATGTTAATATTGTGGGTAATGTACATCTTAGCACGCTTTATTTTCAGCGTTTCTTGCCAAATGTTTGTGTATGATAACTAGATATCATACAGATAGGTCATTTGCAAAAAAGGAATGCTATTCTCCGACGCGGCGGAGCTTATATTTCCAATCTGTTGCTACAGTCGAATTGATTAATCTTAACTAGCAGGCAAATCAGCATTAGCAATACTCAAACAGGGTAACAAGAAGTTATGAATTTTAAATTGGCGCGTATTTGACCATGTTTTCGTTGCTAAGGCCAGTTGTCACCACCGGCAACATAATAAATGAGCAATGGATAGAGACGTTTCTGAAGGCCGCCCCGTGTGCGATGTGCTAAAGTGTCTATGTTGCGCGCGCGCCGGCTCGCTAGCGGTTAATAACCGCTCTACGCCCCGTGGCCTCTGTCAATGCCACGCTCCCACACTGGCGCATGAGCACGCCTATGACACAACCTAAAATAAACTTTATTACGTTTCAATACGACTCGTTACACGTAAAAATAGACATGAAGTTCACGGATCTCTTAAAACAGAAACAAAAGATGCAAGCTGGAAACTTGACTGCGGCTAGTGCAGAAATCTGAGGGAGTTGTGCACATTCCGGCCTCAGTTTGTTTTCTGCTATTTATATTTATTTGCAATCGAAGTTGACGATAATTTCAACAAGTTTAAAAAACTCGTTTAAAACAAATGCCAGATTCTTGTTAAGTCTTACAGTCATTCCATTCGAGAGATTTTTTTGACAATTTTAATAATAACTGCTCATGCTAACTCACAGAATTCCATTTCCTTGTAAACGCGTAAACCATTTACGAGCCATGCGTGTCAATCGATCACGAATAGTAGGGTTGATAAGATAACAAATTGAAACCCTGGATAACCGACTTTGCACTAATAGCTAGTAGTTTTCATTATTACAACACTCGAACAATCTCAACCTTATTACTAAGCAGTTTCTCGGTTCCAGTTAAGGATTTGTATTGCACAATGTAACATGTATTCAATGACGCATATCATCATAGTTTGGCCTCGCGTAAAAGTTTAGACGTTGTATAGACGCATGGTTTTGTTATCAATTATCACCTCCGTCCGTATTATCTCTTAAAACAGATGATTCACTTTGTAAACAATTTTGCTCGTACGCGTTTTACGTGTTTGTATTAAAAGCTTATCAATCGAATTAAAGTATGTATGCTATTTAAGCATATCAATTATAAAAAATCTTCCCAATTGTACTAAACGAAGGTTTACCAACATATCTTTAAACTGATGCTAATCAGTATCTTCGTTATCAACAGTTTATATACAAACAGCTTGGCACATTTGTATCTAACCAAAACAAGGCATGTATGTCACTGCAATGTAGCATCAAGAAGTTTTCAATGTCACGCACGTTGCGTATTGGCCGACATACTGATGTCGTCTTCATGGACACTATTATAGATTTAGGATTGACAGAGATAATGTTGTTGTAGCTGCTAATCTCTGGCGCCAAGAAAGGAGTAAATTTATTACCAGAAATACTGCTTTTAGAAAAGAAAAAAAACATTGAATGATAAATGACAAAGAGATTTCTTAAAACATAGACCCTTTTACGGGCAACGCATTCAAGTTATTCCCAGATGTTATATTAGGTCTTTTTATGAAATTGCGGTTTTCTATAGAGAGAATTTGAAAGAAACTCAATTTTCAGTACAATTTTTTTTTATAAATGACTTCCAAATTATTTTATTTCTTTTGTAAATGAATGTGACAACATTAAGCTAACAACAACAACAATAATTTAATTTTTGAAAAGTGTCAGCTGTTAAAAATTATTACGAATCTTATCGTGGAAATGGATAGCATTTAAGACGAACTGATTTTGTAGATTTAATTTTTATAATCAAACTTGAAATAAAAACAAAATTTAATACATAGATGTAAAACCTTGAAATCAACTTTCAAACAAAAAACAAATAATTGAAATAGCTATTGAATTACAGGAATTATGAACTCTTGAATCTGTAAGAAAATTTCGGCAATTTCATATGTAAAGACCTATTATTATAAAATTTGACCGCTTGTAGGTTGTTCTCAAAATTTTTGTAGGTAACAAAAATAAAACGTTACAAAAATGTAACAAAAAAAAATATAATGGTTCGTTCATCATCGCTATATCCACTATCGAAGTCCACGACTTTACTTGCGTTGAATCGTTGATTAACGGAATAAAATTTAATGAAAAATAACGGGTTGTAAGAAAAAAAAAGTTATGTAAGGAAAATAATTTATTCCATGTAATTAAATTTTGAAAGAAACATTAAGCATTCATTGAAAAAAATCTAATCTAATAATAATATTGAGCAAATTGCAGTTACATTATATTAATTAACAGAAAGTGTCAGCGACAACCCTTATGTTGTGTCATAGATAAAATTAAGGAAGGATAGATTGCTAACTCCTTGTACTGTTCGCAATACTAAAGATAACGTTGCTAGATGGCGTTACTTGTCTCGCTGGAAATAAAATTTGTCTGAAATCGACGAAATATATCATTTTACTGTTCTGGTTCATCATATTTATTTATTTTATGAATAAAATCACAAAATTTTCATAACATCGCATCAGAAAATTGTGAATTCTTATTCAGGTGTTTTTAACATTTTTTTCATTAAACTTTCGGTGGTAAGCTGGCAATCTAACTAAGCGTGCAGATGGTTATTCTGGATTCCGGTAGATGGCGCACAACGATCAATTAAACAAAATATGTGCATTAAAATACGCTTTATTTACCTTAACACACACTACTCATACATACCGGTATATAACTTTACTCTTTGACTCAACTGTCATGCACGGTTGAGCGATTTATCCTCAGATTTATCGTATGCCATGTCTCGCGTATTGTCGTATTATAGCAAATTTTTGTTTTTGTGGGCGCAGTATAGTTGCTACACACACACACACACACACACACACACACATCGAATTTCGTTTCAACTGTTCGGTAGATGGCACTAGGTATATCACAATTTATCTAGTATAGTAGCGACATCAAAAATAATAAGTCGAACTACTAGGTACCGGCGAAAATAATAAGTTTTACGCGGGCTTTGTTCTAATGTATGGAGTGAGCAATCTATCCTTCCTTTATTTATCTATGGTTGTGTACAACACTAATGTCAGGTAATGCGGGCTCACGACCTTGTTCGTTTAGCACCTGCCTAGTGGAAGGGATATCACTATTAACTCGCCCGCTCGCTAGAATACCGACTTTTCCTGTACAAAAAAAAAAAAAACCAAAACAGGGTCCGCGGGATTAACAAAGTCACACACACACAAACAAACACACTTACTATACGATTTCAATGTAACTACGACTTTAAAGTATAATTTTGTTACGTTACAAAAGAAAGTAACAAAAATAAATCTAAAATCACGTTTTCCTAACCTCAAAATGTTTGCTGCTCATCACATGGAAAGAAGATAATGGAATACACATGATCTCTATGCAATGTTCTTCATGCTTGGCAAAACAAACAAAAATACTTCTCACCTGATGCCTTATTGTCTAACTTCAACATCAATCGATATTGCTTTCAAAAGTACGCGTGATTGGCTAGAAGTGATGGGTCACGTCATTTCTAGCCAATCACGTTACCTTTAAAGCAATAGCGATAGACGATTTCATGACTATTTCCTTACACAATCGCACCTCTGTTCCTTTATGACTTTGTGACAAAAATAATGCCCAAAAGTATTTTTTTCTGTTCACGCAATCTTCAACTCACAACAGCCGTAAACAAAATGGCTGCTGCTTGACGCTTATGTCAACTGTTTAAAGGGATATTCAACTTCCTGTTGCCATGAAGCAAGAAATATGAATATTCTTTTTTAACGTTATATCAGTGTTACAAAATCGTAACAAAAATATGGTAGAGAAAATATTTGTTAACACAAGGCCGTTTTTAAATAAAAGAATAATGAATTAAATAATTTAAGAATAAATCACTTTTAAGTTCAATTCATAGCAAAGCAATAAGATAAACTTGATATTAGGAAAGGCGGACTTCACAATCTATAGGCGTTTTAGTAAAACTATTGTGAAATGGACACAAAAACTACATTTATTTTGAGAACAACCCCTCTGCGGTCTACTGGCTCTAACTTTTGAAAGGTGGGTGTACGAGTGTGGACTATGTATGACTTTCATTGAACAATTCATACTCAGAAACACCCTTACACCACTTCGGAGAGTAATGTAGTGACGATGTATTTGACTAAAACTGAAATTTAATGGGAACAGTCGAATGCTTTGTTCCAGCCGCACGCCCGGCTCCCGGCAACCGTCGCCAGCTGAAGAAGAGAACTGCGGGAACGCAGGCGTGCGCAACGGGGAGGCGGCTGCGTTCCCGCTGCTGCCGCCGCACGCCATGAACGCGCCGCAGCCACAGCTACATCACATGGCACACTTGCAACACCCTCAGGTGAGTCATGACGATGATGTAGTCTAACCGATTTCGGCAATGGCGACTGTTGCTCTCTTTCACGTCGCCCGCGTGCTCATCTGAAAATACGAATATTGGCTACACGAGCCAGTTTAAAGTTTATTAAAATTTTAATTTACAGAACCCAATGGAAATTTTGCGATGACAGTAGACACATTACATAGGTATTAAGGTTTAATAGAGCAAATTGTGTTCAGTTTCTATTAATTACAAGAAGGCGGTTTTTTTTTCAATCCGCCTGCTAAAGCTAGTCTCGTCTTCTGTCAACCTCTTCCCGTCTGCGCCTCTTATAGTAGTTTATGCTACAAGAGCGTAAAGGAACAAATTACGAGGACGATTTAAACGTAACCGAGTAATTTATTGCTCTTACGCCCGTGTATCATACTACGTTTTTCAATGTATAGTGTGAGGAAATAAAACAAATATAATCAAAGAAAACAATTTAATTATTAAAGTTTGACAGTTACATTGTTACAATTTTGCAAGTTAATGATTGGCTCAAAAGGACTATCCAGAGCCGTTAAACAGTGGAAAAAAAGTATAACATTTATGGTACACAGGAAAGGTTGCAGGTTAGACAACTTCTCGTAAATAAATTAAAAATAATAATAATAAAGCCCTAGGGCAAAATAATCGACTTTCTGTTCGGTTTTGATGCATAAAAAGTGGGCCTTTACGAGCACTTGCATTGAAAAATAAAAAATGTGCATGTGTGCTTTGCTCTGTAAAGGTAGAGTAAGAAGGCGCTACTATACGGTCCCGCTGCTGCGGCCGCACGCCATTTTCACAGTGAACAGTGAGGGTTCTGAAGTAGTTATGGAAATATGATGGTGAACTTTTCTCAAAGAAACTTAACTTACAGACGGTAATATCGTCATAATTTAACATTACAAGCAGAAAAAAGAGTTGGATCAGCGGGTCTACCACGTAATTCTGATTTTCATCAACATCAACTTGAGATTGAAATTTGACGTGCGTGCGACGACGCCCGCCTAACATGCCATCTCTTTCGCACGCGTTGAATTTCGCATGCATTTGCTTGAAGTTGATACAAATGAGAATTAAAATTCAAATTACGTGGCGGACGTCCTTCTATTGCCGACATATTGAAGAATAAGATAGATTATAATAAGATGGAAGAAAAATACTGAATAGAAGAGCGGGTATGCGACTATTTAAAGATTAATTAAAGATGTTGTGTGCTAGAATGGCTCTGTACTTTACTCCTGTATATACTTAGGTCGCATATTATGCCAGTATGTATGACATTGACTATTGTAAAAAAACAATGGTAATCTGAAAATGATTTGTTTGAGTTCGCACAATCAATGTATGTTTATTTAATTTCAGCACCATCCCGGTATGTTGGGCGTCGCTCCACTTCAAGGACTGCCACATCCTCAACATCCTCAAATACATCCAGGTGAGGACATAAACCATTAATAACTTAAGGGGCTCCACAATGCTAAACTTTTGCATTGGATTCAGTTCCGTCAATACCGATGGTAAAAATTTGAAAAAAATATGGCGTGTTTTTTGACTCAAGACTATTATTAATTACACTTTATAAATAAACATATTTTCAATCTTCTTTTAATTATAATACTTTTAAAAA
Organism: Ypsolopha sequella; assembly: GCA_934047225.1. Lineage (NCBI taxonomy): Eukaryota > Metazoa > Arthropoda > Insecta > Lepidoptera > Ypsolophidae > Ypsolopha > Ypsolopha sequella. The sequence goes on from OW203987.1 coordinate 22,599,501, forward strand.
AGCATGAATTTCATGAAAAAAGCGATTCAGTTTCCATATCTCAAAACCGATTGAAACGAAACCAACACAGGCAGATACTTACTAGAAAAAAACATCTTTATTACACTAAAGAAATTAAAGTTAATGTCCTGATGTAGCCGCGTTTTCAAAATAACAAAAAATTTGTGTGCGCGGCATTTGATTAGAGCAGGATAGACAGTTAAAAAACAAAAGCAGGAGCAGGACCGAATTTTAGCATTGTGCAGCCCCTTAATATAACTTTTATGATGACCATAGTCTAGTTGCGAAGACAAGTGCAATAAACACAACATAATTATTAAAATATCAGGACTTCGTCACTTTCCGTCTGAGACCGGTGACATAAGAACGGACAGATAGACTTTGAGATAGACTGCCCTTTGAGTACGAAACCCTGAAAGAGACCACGAAAAAAACAACATGTCATCAGACATACAGTGCTACAAGGATCTTATGGCACTAGGATTCGTTGTGCCACTACCATACTCTTTGTTTAACAACTGCGCCTTCTTGTCACTGTCATCCACGCGCCATCAGGTCCTTGTAGCAATGTATTACCTGAAGATGTGTCAGAGGTGTTTACGAGTGTGGAATGTCACTAAAACAATCAACAATCGTAAATTCTCTTTTCAGCGACGATTTTTTACGTCACAAATACACGCTTTTAGGGCATGTTTACCTCATAACCGTTCAGCAAGTGGTAAATAAACAAATTCAAATTCAAACTTATTTATTCACAGAACAAAAACAAAGAAATATTCAGTAAACATATAGTTGATAGTAGTAGGTACTAACATTGGCGTTCTCTAGTCCCCACAGTAGGATTCCCTGGGTGGTAGGGACCAGCTTCCTTTACTCGTCTCTTACAAGTATAAGTTTGGTGTTCCATGCTGCTAGTAATAATGATAATACAAAATTATAAACACAGCTCTTAGCTACAATAAATTATTCGGTTACAATTAATTGCATTGAATTTGAAATAAAAATAAATTGAAGTATAAAATTAAATCTAATATGTCTTATATTGCTCAATTTAAATTAATTAAAATTAAATTACAGTTCATTTCACAAACAATTATGTGCATATACATTTCAAAAAAATAAGGCTAGATTAAACTATAATTATTACTAAAATTAAAAAATAACTGTCGTGTTAAATGTACATTTCACAAGTCGAGCGCTGGAACGAGCAGCACGAAACCTAATTCGTTGTGAACGATTGCTCCCACCCTGAAAGTGAAGTAAAGTTTGTGCCCCCGCAGGCATGACGCTGAACGACTCAATGAACCAGCACATCGAGCTGGTTCTGCAGATGGAGCAGCATCCGCAGTTCGACAACAACAGCTTCGCGAATACGCAACAGGTACCTACACACATTACATACGTGGTCTTGATTGATAAAGCCAAATTCATACTGGAGACTTCAATTACAAGGTTCAGAGTTACCTTTTCTGTACAAAACGCAAAATACAATTTAGGATATACAAGGTGACTTTTTGATCATCGTCCAAATTCATACTGGAGGCTTGATAAGTGATCAGTATCTTGGATCAGTAACAATTTTTGTGAAATTCGTACAATGAAATTTCGGCTTCCCATATAAATTCAGTTCCAGTCCCGAGTGAATCACTATGGGGAGTCGAAATTTCACCAAAATTGTTACTGATGCATGATACTGATCACTTACCAAGCCACCAGTATGAATTTGGACGATGATCAAAAAGTCACCTTGTATATATATTTTTTGTATTTTGCAAAAAGGGTAATTGAACCTTGGTCCGAGCAGGCCTAGCGCACAAAGCGGTGTCGGTATAAAACTACAAGTACATCTGTGCTTGTGCCTAGCTGGGCCCATTCAGTGGATGTGTTCTATGTTCAATTCAGTGGGATACCGCGCGCTGCTCGGAACGCACTTACCCTATATCTCTGCTACTCACGCGCCACGTCTCCGTAATTCGTACATCACAATGAAAGCAAAATGTTATTGTATCGCATTTGGCTGCCTAAATAAGAACAACACTGACCCCTATTCTGAAGCAAGTGCCCTAATCTGACGTTTATAAAAAGTGCTCTAAAATTATGTTTCCATGACTTAAAATTTTTTGGTATTCTGAAGCTGGCGTTTAGAAACGTCAAATTGAAATTGTAACAAATTTTACGATGACAGCTCTAAAACAATTCAACTAAAGGGTTTTTAGCGTTTTTGGTATTCTGAAGCAACAAATTAGAGCGTTAAATTGGGTTGACAGCTCTAATATTAGGAAAATTTAGGTTGCACCTTTTTAGGTGTGCCCTAAAAATTTACTAAGCTTTATGCAGGTTTTTTCAGCATTTTCACCAGTATTGGTAACTTTTTTTTGATTTCTAGGTCGATAAGAACAATCAAAGGTGTGTGCAAGCACTTTATCTAATTATATAATCCAGCAGTTTAGCTAAAATTTGTGTGAAAAAACGACTATGATTTCATGTGAGTTTTGTTTGTACCATTGCAATTCATCAAATAAATTTGATGATTTTGTCATATTCCATGTGTTAATCAATCAGCAGAAGTCAATCTATGCATCAGCCTGTCTTCGTACATTGCTGGACATAGGCCTTTCCAAGATTTCGCCTCTCTTGGTGGTCCAAGAGGAAGTGATGCCCATCATACTCACACGCTGGGCAGGCGGGTTGGTGAGCATGGTCCCAAAACTCTCGCATTAGTGACACCACTGCCCGTCAGCAGTCTGTTTTGTTTAACGCCCAGCTGTAACGGTCTTAGACATTGTGGGCTACCTGGTTGTGCTTGTTTGAGAACTGTCCTCTTATTCTCCCCGAATAACTTAACTCGGGTGGGTTTGCCAATAAGGTAGTGGTATAATCGAGCCGCAGCAGTAAATAATATAAAAGGGAAAGTTTTTATATTTATTATTAAAATTTCATGTTAAAAAATAATACATTTTATTTCTTATTCTTGTTCTTTATTGTACATACACAGAAAAAGGTAAAAAAACAAGTAAGCATTGCAATTTAAAGTTGAATACAGCGGCGAGCTTATCTCTCTAAGATTGTTTAGAATGAATCAGTAATCTTAATTAAAATGACTAAAAATCAAAAATTCCCAAACGAGTATAATTTTACAATCTGAATATCTTATAACTATTATACATATATATAGAACTAAAATACTTATAACAATAAATCTCTACATATATAGAAATTATTTATTCTTACAAATTATGTATTAAACTGTAGCCTTCCGCCCGTTGACTTGGTTTATGTCCCTTATGCAAGTGAAGGCGGGGACGGGGCAATGTCCACGGGCTCTGTGAAGGGTGCTTGGTCTAGATCTGGGTTAGGAATAGGTGTCCATGGGTCCTCAGGTAGAGTAGGTAGAATAAGAGTGGGCTGGTCAGGCATAAAGACTCCACCACCCTTTGGCATCCCTGAAAAAATTTAAAAATCATTTAACGCATGTATTACAAAAAGGAAAACGAATAATTTCACTACAATATGAACAAATGGGATTTTTGAAGGACTTGAATTAAAAGTGTCATCATGTTTTTGTTCCATCTAGTCACATAATCACATCAGTAGTTTCCTTTGGTTCAGAGCTCATATTGTAGATGAGACAACTGAACCATACTTCATTCAATAACATTGAAAGATAATCGATAGCCACTGCAATATATTGTAACTCGTAACTTTGCCAGTGAAGTCTCTGACTACAGAACCTGTCAATTACTGCCAGACCAGTCATTTCCATTACATATGACCCTTGCCTCCCAATTTGAATGATTAGTAAGTTGTTGGTATTTGTTGTAGAACTATTATGAATTTTTGTAATAGAAAAAGTCTTTTCGATCCCGTCTCATAAGTAATACCTAATAAATTATTGATTATTAAAAATAACTTCATTTCACTGTATCTGTGAACTGTGTAGACTTCACTGTAAGTTCTTATTACTGTTTAGATGTGTAAAGTATATAATTCATACCTTCTGCTGTATCTTCCAGTTCTTGCACATCAAAGGATGTTGGGGTCCCGAGCAAGCTCCTCTCACATATTTACTGTCATTGTAGTTTTACGTATCGCTTGTCAACAGCATAGGTTGTAACTGAAGCCGCTCCATTCCTCCATCATCATCAGTTCTTTTTCATTTCATCATCAGTGTTTTCCGTGGTAAAATTGGTGAGGAAGAATCAATCAAAGCCGATTTATCTGGCTTTCTAATGTGTCTCCGTGTAAAAAGACTGGAGGATTTTCAGTGGAAATTAACACAAACTCTCATCTCAAATAACAAAGTTTTAAAAATGTAGTTCTAATGTAGAAAATTTTTGACGTTTTTTTTTTTATTTCCTATCTGTCGCTTTTTATGAAAACTGTAAAAGAAAGCTCCAAAATATCATTTTATTGATAATTAGTGACAAAAAATCGTAAACTGTTGTTGTTTTCCTAGATAATAATCATTAAAACTTAATATTAGAACTTTTATTCATTAATCGGTAATAATCGATAACGGTTCCACTCTAGCCGATCACAGATACAAATCATAGATTTACATCAATTATCTGATCTGTGAATTCAACTTAGAGCAGCTAAGAGCGCCCTAAAAAGCGACTTAAATTTAAGTTTGGTTCTTCTCAGAATAGCAAAATTTATTGCGATTCCCTAAAATTGTGATTTTTTAGGACGCTCTAAATTTAAGTGTGTGCTTCCCAGAATAGGTGTCACTAGTAACTTAACCTTTTTTTCACTTCCGAAGGACATCGAAAGGTGAGAAAAAATGTACGCCTGACAAGGTATCAAATCTTAGATTAAAAGAAATGTTACATCAATGTATAACATTTTGACCTTTATTAAATAATTATCTAGGTAGGTACTTACAAATTGGGTTTACAATTAGGACGATATGATTTGTCAGGGCTTGCTTTGTTATTTTAAACATATATTTAAGTATATTTGTCTTTGGTAGTGTAACGACTAAGGTTTCTCAATCGTACAGAATTATTAATAAAATACGTGTTTTAAATACCAGTAACTCCATCTATGATGTAAATGGATGAAGCACCTTCATACACACATAGACGAGCTGAAGTGGAAGCTGAGCATACAAGCTGATATAGTTCTGCCGTATTTGCGACTTTATAATAGGGCGTCATAAGGGTGTTAGATTGCACTGAAAGTTGAAGATTTATTTTACGTCAGACTGTCCAAGGCACTTATAGAATGTTCTAGAATAAAATAGCAATAATTCATGGAATTTATTAGGCCTCAAAGAAACTATCAAAGTAATTACTACATTTCGGTATTGTGTTGACAGAATTTGATGCATAGTGTTACAAAAATTATAGAGGACGCAAGAATTGGCTATTATATCTCTACTGAAACTTAATGCTTTTGAAGGGAATACTTAGCTTTCAAAAAGGGTGTTCAAATATACATAGAATAAGTTTTAAGATCGGCTTTTCTTATTTTTTGATTGAAGGATCACTAAGAGCTGCTTTGACGTGATATGGAGTGTTTGAATTTATGAAAACATAAGGTACATGTTTATGAAACGAAGGAGATGTTTTCTTGAAGTTATGGATAAATCTGTTTTCGTAATGAAATGCCGAGATGTTCGTTTAGTTTTCTTGGAAATTGGGTTTTAAAAGAATTACTCTGTTGTTTGAGTATTCTGTGTTACACTTTAGAATTAACTTTTATCTTGCACTTTAATCTAAGTTCTATTCAAGTTTAACGAAACTAGGTTTCAAGGGCCTTTGACAGGCCCATAAACCCTGAAAAATATGGTTTTGCTAGGGAAGGGGAAAAGCGTCATGCGAGGTTATATATATGGGTACTGACGTTTGATCGGGGAGTTTTTAACAACCGCCGTGGACTGTGGGTCTATAAGACACACAAATATCGATTCTATATATCTAACCGGTATCGACTGGTATAAATAAACGGCTTATGAAGGAGTGCGCGAAAAATGCCGTTATAGTTAGGAGCGTACGGGCGAACAGTCGTTTTATTAAAAACGTGTCAAAGTTTTGTAGTTTTGCGTTGTGGTTTAGCGTCGGTTCTGAAATAATTTATATTAGCAACGTGCACGGTTGCAATTCAGAGCTCTGAAATTAAATCTCGCGATCGAAATAAAATAATATCTTTTCAGAGTAGTGTCACCGCAGGTTTAAAAGTACGCGACTGTTTTGGCTCGTGCCAAATATATTCAGGGTTTAACGACTGCGAGCTGGAGGGTCCACCTTCGAAAACCAATCCAAAACGTAGAGCGTAGAAAACCGTAGAACTGACTGGATATCTAGTCGTAGGAAAGATGAATGCTTAAGTGATGTTTTGCGAGGGTTTTGTATGACTGAGTAAATTTCTAGGGCCATCTTTTTATACGGGCACCCTCTGGGCGAAATATACCCAAAAGCAGTATAACGCTCTTCGCGTGCAGTATAACGACGCGTTCAGGACGTTGGTGCGGCTGCCCCGGTTCTGCAGTGCTTCGGGCATGTTCGCGGAAGCAAGCGTGGATTGCTTCTACGCGACGATGCGCAGGCGCAGCGCGTCTCTGCTCTGCAGGGTGCGGGCCAGCCGCAACAACATCCTTAGAACGTTCGCCAACCGGTTGGATGCATACTACCTTGGGCACTGTTCCAGCCTACATATAAAGTAAAATTTATTATGTAATCAATTATAAAACGACTGTATATAATTAATGTTTGTGTTAACTAACCCTAGATAATTAAGCCTTCCTTGTATATAACTAACACAATGAGTTCTTTTATTACTCGAATAAAGAAATATTATTATTATTATTATTATTATTATTATTATTTAGGTGTACTAGGATGGCTACCTTTGCTCGCAGGATTCTGCCGGAGTGTTATCGTTCTGTGCGATAGCGTGGGGACCTCTATAAAGGTGTGTTGGGAGGGCGTTTCCTAAATATGTAGGACCCCCACTTCATTCTGGACTCATCTGGGTCTAGAGTCCCCTCAAATACTAAAAGTCTAGCTAAATCAACGTACAGCGTGCAGCCACCGTGCCTCGAGTATCTACATCAAAATTTAAGTGCCCCCGCCACGATGAGCCGAAGGTTCCTTTGTTTACGTTCCTTTATTGCACGTTATTTGTATAAATATGGTTTTAACAATGATTTCATATTGAAAACGATTGGATAAATGTTAACTGTAATACATAATTGAATTATTATTGTGAAACGCATCCAAGAGAGTAATTTCATCATGATGCTTTATACAAATTGGTGGTAACTGCAGTGTCAATACATATTATGTGGCCAAATTGAGTTTAACCTATGTTGGTTGTGGAGTTTTTCATAGGAAATAAATGTCAATTTTATTATATTGACCAATCCATTGATAATCAACAAAATAATTTTACAAACGCAACAACGGGTCGAAAATGTTATTAGACCATTTTATTACCTAGTTAGTATTCTTCTACTTTCACCTAGATTATACAGAGAGCGCCGAAAATGGTATTTATGGAACATAATGAGCCCTCTTAGGAAACGAGTGCTAGTTTAGGAACTGGAAACCAAGTTTATTGGTTTCCTGAAAGGCTACACAATTTCCTATCTTCACACTAAATTAAATATCTATTGAATTCCTAAGCTCTCAACGTGTTATTGTATTATGGTTTCATTCTCAGCAGTACGGCGGCGTCGGTGGAGTCGGCGGGGTAAGCGGCGTGGGTGCAGTGGGCGGCGGTAGCAGTGGCGTGGGCGGCGTGGGAAACGTGGGCGGCGGCGGAGGTCTCGTCAACGGGGGCTCCGTAGTGCAGACCGGGCCCGACTCGGCGCAACACCATCAGCCCTTCGATGTACAGGTGCGTGATTGGCATAAGTAGCTCGAAATAAACCGTAGTAGTAACATAAGACGCTCGAATTTAACCGCCATAAAACGCGTCGCTATTCTCTTTGTTCTCTGGTCAGCCTCATCCATCGCCATCACCCCAGCAACAATGACGATATAGTCGCGTTGTCGAAGTATTGGTCTGTCCACCCAAAATTGGACGATAATAATATTATTAGCTCGAAATTACCGGAAAAGAATTAAAGATGATTGGAAGTCATACGTGTTCATCACGCTGCAGACATAGATTGTCGAGCGAGAAGAATCATCTTATATTTCACGAATTTTTACGTGTTGCAGGCATGATTAGTATATTCACTGTCGAAAAAACAGAAGAAGCGTTTCTAACAAAGTGTCATTCAAAAATGGTACCAGAGACTCGAAAGAGCAAAAGGATTATGGTCATGCGATACTAGGCCAGCCACTTATCATTGGGGCCAGGCCAGCCATGTTTGGCGGATTCATAGAGACTGAAAGCTATTGGAGCCATACTAAACCGTGTTTAAAAGTTTTCGTGGGATCATTTTTCAGCGATAATCTAACTTCTATGTTTTTTTCGTATGCCGATGTATAATTACACTACAACTTATGCTTCTACAATGCACAAGTTAACTTCATTATAGATTTAGCTCCCATTCAACACATGGTACGCGCCATATTACCATTGAATCACCATCCTTTATCACGGAACCCATTGCCGTTTACCTAGCTGGTAAAATGCTTAGCGATTGCGAAACGAAGCCCTGGTTCAAAAGTCTCTTGTCCATTTGTCTTGCAACGCTGGTCCACCGTGGCATCTTAACGCTTTAAACCAGTACACTGTCAAACGTCACAGGCCTCAACTTTTCCTAACTACGATCCAACAAAGTATTATTCCGAATCAGTTTGGCTGCGTTCTAATTTAATAAATCGTAATCGATGTGCCAACATATTTATTATTTGTGTATTTACAAAATAGATACGTAAATTTAATTCCATGTTGTTCACTAAAACTGAGAAACACAACGACTTAAAAACAATATTTCTGGTCGAGTTAATCACTGTTTTTCATATAGGAATTGTATATAAAATTTTATTAATATATTTTTAAATTTAACTGATTACCCTTAAAAACATGAAATTTAAAATTCTAAATAATACATACGTAAACGTATAGTTAAGCAGATTCTGAAGGCTTTTAGTTTTAGTGCTGTCATAACTAATTTTTTTTTATTGCGAAATAGTCTTTTTTAAGTGTTTGGAACAGAAGATAAATTACTTTGGAAAATTTCAAGTTTGACAGTACCTAAACTAAAATTAAAGTCTTCAGAAGTGGTTTGTGTCATTAGTTTGTAATAAATATTTTAAAATTGTTCTATCAACGGGCGTGCGCGCCGAAAAGTCGTCGTGTTTCTGTCTATGCCATACATGCGAGAGTGAGAGCGTGTTTTTTAACGACAGTGCCCTCAACCTATCCATTGGGGGACCTTTTAGTGTATATCTCTCACTACTGGGGCAGAGAATATAAAGTATTACTATTGGAGCGAAGACATAAGAGAATCACGGTGAGGCTTTTGTCGTGTCTCTTGACATTTCTAAGGAATTCGACAGGGTTTGGTACTAAGCAAGCTTTTTTGAGATTACTGTTGGCCTCTGTGCACTTGGATTGCTGATTTCCTGAATAAACGATCAATATGAGTGGTCAGTCGGCTGCCCATGTAATCTTATACATATAAATAGCGATTTTTTTCAGGGGTTCTCTCCGCAATTCTTTTTCTGCTCCACATAAACGATCTACTGCAATCGAATACATTCAGTTATACCGATGACAGCAATGAGAAATATTAGTCTAATGCAGGGTTTGTAATACTTACAGCCACACTTACCTCTATTAAATTTCCAAGTCGACTGCCAACCTCTTAAAAATAAAACTCGCCGTAGAAGGATTTTATTTAAATATAAAAGATAGTCACAAAGTAATGTTGTTAATTAGTTAGGTGATAGGTGAGCTTGTTTTTTGTCGCAAACTGAGTCGATTTTTGTAGCAATTTTGCCCAATTTTAATCTTAATTCGTGATGCCCGCGAGAGCTAGAGTCAGTCGCCATAACGTTAATCTTGTCACGAACCCCCTACGATCAACTGGCGAACCATCAAGGGTTCGCGTACCCCACTTTGAGAATCCTTGGTCTAATGCACAGAGACGCCTTTTACCTTGTCTCTGGCTGACCAAGATATACCGGTACCAATCACAGATCCTCAAGCTGTTAGCTATGGACTTGTCTTCCAACTTTAAGGGGGTATACCGTCAAAATCAACACTTTTTGAAGTAATTTATCTGCTGTTCAAAAGAAGTCCCAAGTTAAATAAATTAGTATAACAATTTTGGGACCTTTTTCTAGATTTTGGACTATCAGAAACGCGATAGGAGAAATTTGACTCGATAGAAATAATTATTGAAATGAGATCTAAATTTATACTTTTTTTGATATTCTGACAAATTAGGATATCATACAGACTTCAGAAATATTTATTTAGATGGGTTTTAAGAATGCCTAAATTGCTGGTTATGGAAATTTTCATAGCTATTTTAGTTAATTTTGTATTAATTTAAAACCGACTTTTTGTCAATTTTTCCCGATTCCGTCCCTCTCGCACTGCGGGTCTTTCCGCCTGGAGTAACGGGGACCTTTGCACGGACGATATATCACCTTAACTTCGTTCAATCGAGCCTAAAGGCGAAAACTGCGGCTAAAATTGCTTGCATCTATATTTACTACAGACTATATTTTGGAAAGTGTGCGCAGGAATTCCATGACCTGATTCCTCCGTCCCTCCGTTCAAATATTTGTTTATCATCCGTACAGCTGAGATGTGCAACTCCATGCCAGCATCTGTATATCCAGAGCGTGCTACATCCTAGGTCCCGCCTACGGTAACCATCAGGCGCAGTGGGGCCAAGAGGAAGCCCACTTTGAAATAAAAATATATCTTAAACCCCCCAGTAGTGTAAAATGCCTCTATGTGCGCGAATCACATGAAAATTTCTTAACAGATTTATTTGGTTTTTTTAAGATACAAATGAATGAATGATACTACTTAATAATTTTTTAGAAAGTGGCAATATTATATCATAAAAAAAAAAAAGACATCCGTATAGTTCAATCCTTTCTCACCTGATGGCGCTGCTGTACTTCGAGTCACATAGTAGGATGTCCGTGCGGACAAAGTTGTAAGTCAATATAATAATAGCTTATAACTTCGAAACCAATCAAACGTGATCTGAGCAAATGCTTTTTACTCTGGATATCAGACCGCTTTCTTGGAACAAACTACACAAAAACAAACTTCACACGAGCAAAGTGTAGCCAAATTAGCGGTATATAGCAGTTTTCTTTTCGAACATTAATTATTTGTTACATTAAATAAGTGTTATCCTCAGACGGTTTTTGCATTAATTAAAGCCGTTTTTATACGCATCCGTTTAAGATTTTTTGTTTCCGAAATGATGCCAGCCTTTTTCTGTAAGCTAAGAATATAATTGTTTCTTAAATACACGATTATTTATTCATACAATGGGGCATGAGGATGTATTGCGTTGTCTCTCCGAAAAGTTTTTGTCATATTCACAATGCGCATTGTTTTTTAAAGTTGTAATTGCTTAAAACTCTTTGTAGAAAAGGGACTCGGAACAGTTTGTTTATCTGAAACGTACATTTTTCATAAAATTTAGATAATTTGGAGATTTTAATTTTAAAGTAAGGTGATTTTTAAGGGGCTCCAGAATGCTAAACATCAGTTTTGCAATGGATTCAGTTCCGTCAATGTAGATGGTAAAAATTTGAAAAAAATATGGCGAGTTTTTTGTCCCAAGACAATATTAATTACACTTTATAAATAAACATACCTACTTTGAATCTTCTTTTAATTATAATACTTTCAATAAAACATGAATTTCACAATAAAAGGAATTCAGTTTCCATATTTCAAAACCGATTGAAACGAAAACAACACACGCAGATACTTTCTAGAAAAAACATCTTTATTACATAAATAAATTATAGTTAATGTCCTAATGTAGTCGCGATTTCAAAATAACTGAAGTTATGCTTGCACGCCCTCTGATTACAGCAGGATAGACAGTTAAAAACAAAAGAGTTAGAGCAGGACTGAATTTTAGCATTGTGCAGCCCCTTAAGTTAATAATTTTCTTGGTTTATGGTGTCAATTGTTAGTCTGACGTAAAATCAAGTATTCTTTGCGTGCCTAAATAAAATGTTGTTGTGTATTTGTACGTACAAAACTTTGGCCATCGTTTGTACAGGAAAAATACTCGAGATTTTTAAATAGTTATTGACGAACAAACTGATAAATGCTCTCAAATGTCGCTATTGCGAAATGTTTATCTTTACAAGCATTTACAATAAATATCCCTGTATAACATTTCCAAAAAAATTACAAAATTTTGCTTGATTTTTTTTTAGCTTGAAACTGTTTTTGTGCAGCGTACCTTTGTGTAAATTACTTATGGTCGATTGGAAAAATATCAGCCCGTTGTCTGTGATTTGATAACTAGCATAAAGCAATGTCTGATAAATTGGAAGTTGTTAACTGCCGCAAATAATCTGTATCATATCATAGCAATTACAAAAATATGTGTCTACCAAGTTTCGATACTCTAAAACGTGATAGGGCACCAGATACCGCAAAACTACAAAAATTTTTCGCTAAATGTGCAAAGTAACATTAACTGAAAAGTGTCATTCAAGCACGAATTGTCCTCAGATTTTGCAATATACATAATATATATTGCATTTGAAATATCGCCAATCGACACGACATTCACCTTGTCACGAAACGAAAATGTTTTGTGTATGAAAATGTACTGCAATCATTTATCTTCCGCGTTTCACTTCGGTGTACTAGTACTATAAAATAAAGTTCGAAGATTGATAGTGCATCGCTCTTTTTTTTTAAATATATATTTATAGCTTTATGAAAAAATATTAAAAACACGACTGCCATAATTTCAAAATGAACTTAGTGACAACACCCAGTGCAGTCAGGGGACAGCTCTACATTCCATATGTGTTAATTTGTATGTCCCCTGACTGCACTGGGTGTCGTTACTAAGTTCATTTTCAAATTATGGCAGTCGTGTTTTTAATATTTTTTTATTATTTATTTTTATTTTATACTTTTGTACCCAGTGCCAATTCGGATGGTATAGAGATTCTAATGACAACCTCATTTGTCCAAATTAGTTAAAGCGTTCAGAAGATATGATGGAATAAAGAAAGATATATACATGAAATATACTCCTTTTTTGGGGGCAGTCGTGTAAAAATTAAGACAAATCGCGCCTGTAGTGCACTATTTACACAAAAATAAAGAGCCACCTTCGACTTAAATACGACGGTGAAGAACCATGTGAAATAAATTTGGAGCAATTTTTTCTGTTACAGCAACATCTTACTATTTTAAACTATACTCAACCCTTTTTTAGGGTTCCGTACCCAAAGGGTAACCAACGGGACCCTATTACTAAGACTCCGCTGTCCGTCTGTCACCAGGCTGTATCTCATGAACCGTGATAGTTAGACAGTTGAAATTTTCACAGGTGATGTATTTCTGTTGCCGCTATAACAACAAATACTAAAAAACAGAATAAAATAAATATTTAAGGGGGCTCCCATACAACAGACATGTCTGTTTGCCATTTTTATAGATAATGGTACGGAAGCATTCGTGCGCGAGTCCGACTCGCACTTGGCCGGTTTTTTATTACCCGTTCAAATTTCGTTATCTCTTCATAATACTTAATATATTTTTCAATGCAAGTGCTCGTAAAGGCCCACTTTTTATGCATCAAAACCGAACAGAAAGTCGATTATTTTGCCCTAGGGCTTTATTATTATTATTTTTTTTATTTATTTACAATGGTTGGCTAACCTGCAACCTTTCCTATGTACCATAAATGTAATGCTTTTTTTTCCATTGTTTAACGGCTCTGGATACAGTCCTTTTGAGCCAATCATAATTTAAAGTTCACAAGATTATATTTGTTTTCATTTCCTCACACTATGCATTGAAAAACGTAGTATGATACACGGGCGTATGAGCAATAAATTACTCGGTCACATTTAAAACACACGCTACGCTCGTATTTTTAATCGTCCTCGTAATTTATTGCTTTTCGCCCTTTTAGCATAAACTACTATTACCTATTCCCATACAAGCTGACTCACGTTAGTCCCGACGTAGGACGCGCAAACCTTATTTTTAAGCACCTTTCGAACATAGTAGGGCCGCTTCGTTACTTATGCACGTGATTTTTTATCAGAAAAATGTTGATTTTTTTGCTGACTGTACGGTCCAGATTGCGCTTAAACAACCTTGTTTATTTTGATGTAGTTGTTTTTTGTTACTCGATGACATAGGGTTACTGGCTGTACGCTGCCGAAAATCTATTAAATATTGTGCTGTATATTATACATAACTATTACTAATCTGCGACAAATACATATTTTTTTGCTTTGCGCTCGCCAGAGTTCTTGCCATACAGCCTCGAACACTTTCATAGGGGTTAGTCCGTAAGTCACCGTCAATTAGGTTGGTACGGAACCCTAAAAAAAGTCGGCCCTTTTATTTTTCATTAAATTGTTATGGAATGGTCTAAGGTAAATATTGTGTCAACTGTGACATAATTAGCTATTGCAGCAGAATTCGTGTCCCATTTGCCTTCATTATGTCACAGATTCACAGAATACTGTTTTTTAAACTTTTTTTGCAGAACGTTCCTTTTTGCTCACATAAACCTGACAATAAGTGGAGCTACCATAAGGGTCTCTTTTCAAGTTCCCAGTGTGTTAATTTGGATATTCCAGATTGAAATTTGCAGGGTTCCTTGCTATACAAGTCAGGTAACCCTTGAAAAACAGACTATACAGAATACGAAAGTGAAAAAGGAAGCCTTAAAAATAAACACTTCACGGTAGATGGTAATGCTTTTTACTTTGCTTACATGAAGGTGAGTTTAGAAAGTTTTTTTAATATGATTTTAATGGAGAAATTTAATGAGATAAGGCAGCTTGTGGCTTTAATTTAAATTTAAAACGTTTATAATTCTTCCAGATCATGTTCTTTACTTTTTAACCGACTTCAAAAAGGAGGCGGTTCTCAATTCGACTGTATGTTTTTTTTTTTTTTTTTTTGGCGTTGTTACTCCATAACTCCGTCATTTCTGAACCGATTTGAACAATTCTTTTTTTGTTTGAAAAAGTGTACTTCCAGGTAGGTCCCATTTTAGGTTTGGTCATGATCTGATGAAGGTCTTCAGAGATAGGCAGTGGAACTCCTCAGAAAATGACAGCATACCTCTCGAAATTGAAGTAATCGCTTTGTACCTGGGTGCTGATTACAAGGTATTACTTGAAAATCATCATTCTTTCACCTGGCCTTCAATCCTGGCTTCATCACCATATTCACCATAGAACTCCTCAACGGATCAGAGCACATAACTTGAGATTGCGGCAATCACTGCGTTAGGGTGCTAATTCAAGGGTATTACTTGGAGATTACCAGAATACCCACCTGACCTTCGATCCTGGCTTCATCACCATAGAACTCCTCAACGGATGACAGCACATAACTTTGGATTGCGGCAATCAGTTTGTGTTATGGTGCTCATTGCAGGGCATTGCTTGAAAATTGCCAGTGTAGCCACCTGACCTTCGATCTTAGCTTCATCACCGTAGAACTCTTCAACGGATGACAGCACATAACTCGAGATTGCGGTAATCATGTTGTGTTAGGGTGCTGATAGCAGGAAGCTACTCAAACATGGCTACTTATACTCACTTGAACTTCGTTTCATATTAACACCACGTTTGCAAGAACTACCCATACTTCACAATTTAAACCAGCAACACTAAAAAATGTGAAATAAAATAAACTTTTAACAAAAAAATAGCAACCGACTTCAATAGTAACAGCAGTCATTCACTAAAAAGTTAATAATAATTCTATAAAGACCGATGGTACCGAAGCAACACTTTTGCCGACTTCTTTCTTCCTGAAACATTATGTTATCTAGAAGTCGGCGTATTTCCTACGATATAGCAACATAGAAACCAATATAAGAACGCCGACTTCTAGATAACATAACGTTTCAGGAAGAAAGAAGTCGGCAAAAGTGTTGCTTCGGTACCATCGGTCTTTATAGAATTATTATTAACTTTTTAGTGAATGACTGCTGTTACTATTGAAGTCGGTTGCTATTTTTTTGTTAAAAGTTTATTTTATGTTTATACCGTGTCTGTCTGCTTCGGTATTAGAGATGTTGCGATTACAGAATATTTATTTATTCGAAAAAACTTACAGCACAAGAAATAGTATATATAAACTTAAATGTAATATTACAAAAGGCCAATTACAAGTTTCCACTTATAGTTATAGATCAAGTCTTTATACATAGTACGAGGTTTGCTACCTTATATTATTAATATTCTTAAAAATGTAGTTATTAGTTGAGTAGTTAGTATTTTTGTATATTAACAAAATAAAACACCGGTATTCTGAACACAAACGTTATTATGAAAGTAAAAGTAAAAGCTGGTAAATATAAAAAAATTAACATAAAAAAACCGCGGTAAACTAAGTAATTTAAAAATTAATCCAACCAAAATTTTATTAAAAAAAAATTTGCACTTATTTTCGATCTTATCCCTGCTACAGATAGATGGAACAAATTGAGATAAGATCCTTATATTTTGCATTAAATTTGTTACACGCTCGCCACAAATACGCATTTAGTCCGTAGTTGAAGATACAGGGTAAATGCGTCGCGATCTATTTGGGACATAAAACTTTAATTTTTCTAAAAGAGAAGGACAATCAATAAAGCATGTAGCGATTCTTGATAACAAATGTAAGTCCGCTATACCAAGTCGTATAGTAAGTTCGTATAATATGTTCTACTATAATTCACTACATTACATTTTTTGGTTACGCTCTTGTCGGTGCAGTAACCGCCATTCTTCTCTATCTTCTGCTAACGATTTGACCTCTTGATATGACATTACATCGCTTTCTCCTTCACTTTAGTAAACGTGCCAACATAACTTGATATAAAATATCTCCGCCTCTTAATAAAATAATGTCGCATTGAGGTATTACTGCGGACAGACCGCAAGTAATCACCCCCACTTCACACACTGTAACTCAAACCCTTCCATTACGGAAGTAGCAGGAACTATTTTTTTGCCTTTGTTTTTCGGTCCGATTTAAATTTGGCAGAAGCACTCATTGTAATTGTAATTTATTTATTTACCAAAAAGACGTAACAAGTTTGCTTTCCAACATTGAATCCAAACTGCGGAGCAAGATCGTGATCATGATTCACGTAAATTATGAAAAATTCCACGTATTCTGTATTCATCAATGCATCTGCAAGTTATACCCATACTTAATTTTATGGCTTTTATGTGTATATTGCGTGAAGTTCATAGTGCTCTTTTACTTTTGACTAGGTCTCTTGAAACGCAACGTGTTTTTTCGGTGAACTAGTGTGTGCGTATTTATCGAGCATCTGAAATGCAAAGCACGTGATATCTAGACGTTTTATGGCTTATTGAACAACTGGTAGCTTAGGATTGCCACACCGACCCGGTTTCGCAATATACATAAAGTCCTGGGATTGTTCGTCTACTTCATGTTCCATACAAATCAACGCCAATGCAATGAACGACAACAAAGTTAGTTTTCTGGGAACGGTAGCCCAAACTTTTGCAACCATAAGGAAAATCTTTGTTTTGTCTATGAAAGCTTAAGGGGAAACTACTATTACGGTATTCTATAAAAGTATAAAGTTATATACATACGTCATACATTTGTCGAGGGCATCAAGCTAAAGGCCGTATCTACCATAGTAGTTTATGCTACAAGGGCGCAAAGGATTAAACTACGAGGACGATTTAAAACACGAGCGTAGCGAGTGTTTTAAACGTAACCGAGTAATTTATTGCTCTTACGCCCGTGTATCATACTACGTTTTTCAATGCATAGTGTGAGGAAATAAAAACAAATATAATCTTGTGAACTTTAAATTATGATTGGCTCAAAAGGATTGTATCCAGAGCCGTTAAACAGTGGAAAAAAAGTATAAAATCTATGGTACACAGGAAAGGCTCCAGGTTAGCCAACCATTGCAAACAAATAAAAAAAAAATAATAATACAGCCCTAGGGCAAAATAATCGACTTTCTGTTCGGTTTTGATGCATAAAAAGTGGGCCTTTACGAGCACATGCATTGAAAAAATATAAAAGTATCGACTCGTTATTTATGTCTTTTTTATTTTATTCAATATAAGCTCTTTCACATCGTACGCTTAGGCATACCTAAAACCAGGGGAGTAATCGTAAATTTGTAGAGCTAATAAATATGGAGTTTCGCCTAAAAAATTACGATTTTCGGATCTAGAAAAATCTGTAGTCACGATCTTTCAGCTTGATGCCTTCGATATACAGGATGCTTGGAAATTCGATCTATTCCTTGGAAGGGGTTATACTAGAGATCATTTCCAACAAATTAAGTCCTATCAACTAGGTGTCGAAAATGAATGGTCTCCGAGTTACGATGGTTTTTATGTTATTTTTCAAACCTTCAGACTACTAACCAACAATAAATAATTTAAAAATAACTATTTCTCTCTCAGCACTTATTATATTTCTGATCAATGATAGATGAGTGATCATTTATAAAAAAAATACATGCCCTGAATTCCGGAAATTCTCGGAAATAAAAGGTCTTAAGTGGAAAGAAAACCTTTTTTATACGGTAATTTTTGAAATATCGACGTGTTTTACTTGAAAAAAATTTATCATTTTCGACCCCTAGTTGATAGGCATTATTTGTTGGAAATGACATCTAGTGTAACCCCTTTCAAGGTATAGGTCTAATTTCCAAGCATCCTGTATAAGTTTCATTCAATCCATCTAAAATAGGCATTGAAATACGAGGGTGAATCCAAAAGTTCTAAGCCCGACCTACAAAGAGGTATCAAATCTTTGTAAATCTACCGTCATTTGTTAGTATTTTTTTTCGTGATTGATTGTGTGAAGTTGAAGTTCGATACTGCAAGCTATTATTTTTTTGTGATATTTTGTATAACGCAGTCTGACGGGATTTTTCACAATGGAGAAAATTGAACACCGTGCTGTGATTAAGTACTTCAATAAAAAAGGTCTTTCACCTAAAGAGATTCATGAAGATATGGAAACAACATTAGGGGAATCTGCTCCATCGTATTCCACTGTCAAAAAGTGGGTAGCTGAATTTAAACGCGGTCGGGAGACCATTGAAGATGACCCAAGGAGCGGAAGGCCTTCAACGTCTACCACTAAAGAAAACACTGACAAAATTTGTGATCTCATCCTAGGTGACCGACGATTGACCATTAGTAGGATAGCTGAGATCACAGGCATCAGTTATTGCCGAGTGCAAAACATTATAACTGTAGAATTGGGGTTCCGTAAGGTTTCTGCTCGCTGGGTCTCAAGATTGCTTTCAGCTGACCAAAAACGAGTCCGATTCACAATTTCGCGTGACTGTTTGGAACTTTTTGAGGCAGATGCTGAGGATTTTATGTCTCGTTTTGTTACCATGGATGAAAGCTGAGTTCATCACCATACTTCTGAAACAAAACAGCAATCCAAACAGTGGAAAAGATCTGGCTCACCCACGCCGAAAAAGGCAAAGTGCGTTTTGTCAGCCAACAAAGTCATGGCATCTGTTTTTTGGGATTCGAAGGGAGTTATTTTATTGGATTATTTACCTAAAGGTGAAACTATAAATTCACGCTATTATTGTAACCTATTACGAAAACTCCGCGAAGAAATAAAAGAAAAACGGCCGGGGATGTTGCGTAAGAGAGTTTTGTTTCATCAAGACAATGCACGAGTTCACACTTCGGTTGAAACGATGGCTGTGATCCATGAATGTGGTTACGAGTTGCTGCCCCACCCACCTTATTCGCCGGATTTAGCCCCCTCTGACTATCATCTCTTTCCAAATTTAAAAAAACACTTGGGTGGATCTAAATATTCGACTAGAGAAGAAGTGATAGTCGCAGTTAATGACTATTTTGACGACCTTCCGGAATCATTTTTTTTCGAGGGTATAAACAAGTTGCAGGTCAGGTGGAAGAAGTGTGTTGATCTAGATGGAGACTATGTCGAAAAATAAAAATAATTTTGAACCCACTTTTCTTTCATTTTCACGGTCGGGCTTAGAACTTTTGGATTCACCCTCGTAGTTATGCTGTTATGTTACGTTTTCATTTCCTATCATTTCTTCCACGTTACTAACTTGCGAAAATACATGTAGTTTATGAGTTTTAGATGGCGCGATTAGTTGATATGTATAGTAGATTGTTTTTACTGTCCATTATGCCATGTTACGACAACTTGTGCGTAACTTTCATTCTCGCGCGTATTCAGATTTAACGTATACCAATGAAACATAAAATGTTAAGGTTTTGTGGTTGTCAATATGTCAGCTCGTGCAGCCTACAAAATTCGATATCTTATTTGCGTTATTCAAATCTTATATTATGAGCTGCATAGTAATTTCCTGAATTGTTAATTACTCCAAAACAGTAACGTATTGTAAAAAAAATATAGTCCAAAATTGGATACTTCGAAGCTTCAAGGACAAATTTCATTTGAGTTGCATTTTTGCGCCAGAAATATTAGGTGCTTACCTATGAAATTGGTGAAATTTTCTTAGTGATTCATTAGTTCATAACTCCTGTAATTCAATAGCTATTTCCATTATTTGTTTTTAGTTTTGAGTTGATTTCAAGGTTTTACATCTACGTATCAAATTTTGTTTTTATTTTCGGTTTGATAACATCCGTTTCCATGATCAGATTCGTAATAAATTAATGTTGGTGTTAGCTAAATGTTGTCTCATTCATACACAAATGAAATAATAAAATTTGCATTTTTCATTCCCAAAAAAAGCAAAAATGGCAGTACTGAAAATTGAGTTTTTTTTCAAATTCCCCATACAAAACGTCAATAGGACCTTATATTATTCCGCAACAACTCTTAATATTTAGATTAGATAAAGTGATTTAAAGTGATTTTTATAAAATATAGTGAAATAAAGTTCATTAATTCATTATTATTTATTTCTTTCTTTATAAATGCGTTGGTTTTTTGACCAAAGGTAAAGTCCTTTTCTAATGAATGACTGGCTAGTAAAGTATACATTTATTCAGCCCAGTTTGGTTTTTGCTAGGGAAACGGTATAAAACCGAAGGAGCTTCCAAACAAGGTCTTCAATTTCGGACGTACCCTAACTGGCACAAACTTAACCTGTACATTACGATGTGTTCACTGTGCTCCATTTGCGACACTAGTAGGTAGGCGCGCTCGTTCACATGTTATGTAGGTACAGTTACCGTTATTGTTACTTCACGTTGTCTTCAGTGCGTACCGAACCGTTACCACAAAATAACCACTTACAGAATGTTTACTCCGCATAACTAGCGAAAACAGGCGCACGCACACAAAGACGCATACGTACGACGATCTCGGAGATATTCGGGTGAATGCCGATACGAAATTCTGCCGAGATCATTATACGTACGGGTCTATGTATGTGTGCGCTCCGTCGTCGTCGAGTCGGCCTTCTGGTAGTATCTATTTTGTGCAGTTACAGACGACACGTAAGATACACGGGAAAAGATCCGAAATGAACATTGGGATCTAGTTACTCGTGGCCATCTCGTCCTACTTACGCCCGTTCCCATGGGTTGATAGGACTCTGCCTAATGAACGCTGAGAGTAACGTTATCTAGTAACTTTACGTCTGGAAAAATTATGAAAAAATCATTTTATACATACCCATGTCAGGTAAATTTACTCTCAGCTTTCGCTTGACAGACTATCAAAAATGTTGTCGGTTTCGTAATTCAACTAGGGATTATTTGATGTTCAGAATTCGATTTCAAGTTTTCTCTAAAAGTTATTTTGAGCTGGTCGTCCATGTCCAAAAACAGCTTAATGTCCCTGATTTTAGTTGCCATCTGTACGCAGCAATCGATTTCTGCGTATGCTCAAAAAGTTTCATGAAATTACAGGTTTTAATTCGACCAAATACCACACCTTTCATTCGTCTCTTTGACAAGCAACTGCCTTATCCTTCAGATTCACCAACTACCTATGTACATATTATGTACAGGGTATATCTAAGTAGGTATGTGTCGGGGCTAGGGGCTGGGGCGCGTGTCGCCTCTAACGAGCGACTATCTCCGGCTGCTCCCACGACGCGGAGCTGTTCAAGGAAGCAATAACTGTACACAGCACCGTCGCTGTACCGATGTACCAATAACCTCTTATCGCATTCGCATATTGCCTTGACGATCCGACATGTGTTGTTGTCGCTACTGCTACTAGGGCAGAGCACGCAATACAAACGTTCTCGGTGTTTCCTACACAAGATTCACCGAAACTAAATGATTTCAAGAGATAAAAACGAGTCTGTGTTAGCTATGGTTATTTTGGTCATAATTATAAAACCCTGTATAAAATTTTAATCGCGAAGCGTTGGTTGGTTGTCGAGTTAAAAATAACAAACAAACCAACTTTCAAGTTTATTCTATCTATTATACCGGGTCTAATGGAAGCATAACCGCGCCAATGAAGAGATTTTCATGTTTTCTTACTTCTTTTGAAAACTTACTGTAAATTTTGCATGAGCAGATTAAATTTTCATTTATCTGCGCGGTTAGTTTTTACACTGTATGACTGTTCAAAATGTCACTTATGGGTATGGTTGGTTTAACTAATTCAAATGTTCCTTATGAAGACATTCAGAAAAACAGGAGTTAAGAGCGGCTAATACGCATGGCTAAATTCATCGCTGCATACAAAAAGCCTTTAGTGTTTGTGACGTCATGTACTGGCTAACCTTTTCATATATTTTTTTCGTGTCCATTATTTGGCTATTTATACGTCCGTATAATCTCACTTTTTCGAAAAAGACTCGAGGTACACACAACATTATAAAACACAGACATTTATTTTTGGGCTTGAGAATCATAAAAAGAGCTCTAGTTTTGACTAAGTTTTATTATTGTAAAATCCAGGTTCTTACATACATGTATCACGTTTAAAGATGTATGCAAAGTTTTATTGAGATCAAACCTATCGAGACTTCAGAAACAACTAAGGCTTTTCCTATTGATATGTATTCTAAGAATGTGAACTGGTGAAAATGGTCATTACGTATTAACTACTTTTCCAAGCCTGACGACCTTTAAATGGTGCTACATCAGTATTCACATCAGTATCTATTGCGTCATTAACTTAGCACCAAATTTCAGTGTACTTAGCGCCTTGTAGCCAGAATAAGCAGAAAAGATTGCCGGGGCATCGACCTCTACCAACAACAGTTGCTTTGTTCGACGCCTGCAATCCGTGTGAAACACTTATATAGGCTGCACAAACGACTTGTCTTTACGTTTCTTTATGACAGTCAAACGCGACTGCTCTGAATTGTCAGCTAGAAATCATTTCGCATAATTCAACATTTCTCACAATTTTTTTGTTCTTCGATTCAGTCTGTTAACTTTCCAAGTTTGATATTGTTTGAACTTTTTTGCGGTGGCTGCTTCAAGTTGGATGTTTTGCAAAATTTCAACATAGCTAACATAATTAACGGTCGGTCGCTCGACTATTCATTACTGGCAATTAATTCCCGCGGGTTGCGATCCGCGGCGCTCAGATCGACCTCGTGGGAAATTAAACTGTGCGCGGCCGTCTTCTGCCGAACCACCGCCCCCGCCCGCCCCAGCCTGCCTTGCTTGAGCCACACGTGGGAAACACTTTCTCCAACTTATTTCCCTATTTTTTTCTTCACACGGTGCAACAATCAAATAATACCCATGTGTGTGCCTCCATAGTTTGTATGTACAAAGTTATTCACCGTTCAATAATTAATAGCCCATTGAAATGAGTTTGCGGCCTTGTTGTTGGGGTACGTGAGTAGCTCATTAAATATGGAGGCGCAATCAGGAGGCTGGTGCGGCGACGAGCCCCTACTCTCCTCTGCCCAGTCTTCGGTCACCGTAATTTATAATCACCGCACTATGAAGTACGAGTGTACTTTAACAGAATCCGCAACAAACGCACTAATCCGTATTAGTTATGTTACGTATCTGTTGGTTGTGCAAGAGGCACGTAGTAGGCAGTTGCTGCAACTTGGATTCGGCCAGCTCGACCGCCACGAATCGAATCGCTTAGCCGCGCCCGATTGCGCCGCCCCGTCGCCACGCATCGCCGCCCGCGGAGAAATTGAACTGCAAGACTGCCCTCCGCGATTCACGGCACTTGGGAAACTTGCTACCGTTTAATTGTACATTCCACGAAATTGCGCAGATACCTACTTTGTTAAACAAATTGGCGACCCGCGCGGCGATGCGCACAGATTTGCTCGACTGAGTAATTATAATGTTAAAAGTTAATGAAGGCGCTGCGCGTCGCCGCGGTTGGCTAGCGGCTAGGGGTGAGATACGCAACGAGCCGGAGGGCGCTCTCCAGCTGGCCGCGGTTATGAGATTACTCTCGCTTTGACGGCTTGCCTCATCCGCATGCACTTGTCTTGGCGATCCTAGCTCACATTTAAAATCCTAATTGCCTATTTACGACTTGGACGTTGTGGACAGAATTTAATGCACATTTTCAAGCTTGACACTATGCATAACCTTGTTTATGTGATACGTGACCTAAATGCACAAAGTTGTCACAGCGAACGAACCACATTTTTAAACCCGTTGTACTTTCTAAATGCATGGTGCAGTATACGCGTAATTTAAAGTTACAACGGGTGCAATTACTCGGTCATATTACATCTCAATTATGTTGCCATTAACGCTGTTCCGGCAACTAGGAAGGAACACAGTCGGGAAGTCGATCGTTCAAGACATAATTGATAGAATCACCGTCTCAGTGAATACGCTCGATGAGTAATTATTTGGTTCGACATATTGGTTCCCCGGGAGAGCCGATTCGACGTCTCGAAGAAGATAATTCCTTTGGTAGCTGCACATTGACGTAAATGCGAACTGTAGGTTATTACTTCGAATTAATCCTTGATGGGTTTTTAGAGATTCATTAAAAAACGGAGATCCTTAAACGAAGTCATATTACGCTTATTTACATTTATAGTCTTGTCTCGACCCCTACTCTGGAACCGCCCTATGCATTGTGTTATTTTGACAGAATTTTTCCCCTTTTCTTCAATACCACTTTACCACTTTGTCATGCATGCAGTTCATGCTAAACCAAGTCGGTCATCGCAACATTATTTCTTGGTCTGTTTACTTTTTTAATTGTTTGACTTGCCTTTATTATTTCTGCCCCGAATAGCGCTCATATAAGGTTTGCAGGTGTAAAAAAAAATAGTAATCAATCGTCATTCCAGGTAGTATCTTTGACGATAGCTCCTGATCTACGACAGCTCGAGAGTCGCTAATTCGTTTGACGATGTCGCCGCGGCGCACCGGAGATAAAGAGTAGCTTATTGCACCGTCTTGCCGCCGCCGCCGCCGCCGACCCGCTAACTAACGCTTATTAAACTTGAACAACGCGCCGCTGATCACTTCACCTCCTTGTTTACTCTAAACTTAGATTAATCGTCCGCCCGCTACTCGCTATTTGCTCAGCTATTTATCTCGCAAACTCTAAACCGGGAACGCCTGTAGCCCCAAGACTTTGGATGGAAAACAGATCCAATTACGACGGTAAAGAAAAGCTAAATGGGCTGAAGTGTCTTTAAGATAATTTTTACGAAGTTTTGGAATATCAGATCAACGAATAGTAAATTTAGCGGGAGAGGATATTACAAATCACGTCATGCAAGGTGAATAATCTGGTAATTCTTTCAACTATACTGGGCCGCGTTCATAAATTAACGGTCGTGACACGGGTTCTAATGCCATCTCTAATTTAATTGGCTTTTAGGAACATGATGTTGAATTACCATAATGTTCAATGTGCAAAATGTTGAAATTCCCAAAATCTAGACTTTCTATTTTACAGTCACGAATACATAAGTTTGATATTTTTTAATTTTTTATTAGTTTTGTTCAAAAGTAGGTTACGCTAATTTATTTGCCTTTAGGAACATGATGTTGAATGAAATTCCCAAAATGTCGCCATTTTTCTATTTGACTTTTCATAAAGTTGAATTCTCATAAAGATAAATTCCTATAAAGTCGAATTTAAGGTATATATTATAATATTTTTATTAAATATATAATATAATATATATTTATATATATTAAATATATATAATATATATTATATATATATATATATTAAATATTTTTATTTCATGTCATTCACTGTTCATATTTTCACTCATTCGACTGAACCGAAAAATATCTCGAAAATACTTAAATTGTTATTTTTCTTGTGTTTATTAGTATCAAATTCATTGACAAAAATAAAATTCGCATATCCTCTTAACACCCTATATATAAAATTATGTTATCAAGTTGGTCCACCGATATCTAAGGGTCTATCTGTGCATTTCACGTTCTGTTTTATGGAACTGAGATGTCGTCGACACAATTATGTGTAACTTCGGGCAGTTAATAAATACACAGTACTCGTTAACCCAATGATACAAAATTTTAATTTTATATTTTGTAATGCACTCTAGATATTTAGGTAGCGTTCCTAAACGCCGGAGTAAATGTAAAAATTTACTGTCATCTCTTCCACAACCACCCGACTAAAAATTAACAACTCTAAGTCTTTGAATAAACCTTGTCAGAAATGTAAAGTTCACTTTGACAGTTAAATTTTACATTTACCCGGGCGTTTAGGAACGCAATCTTAAAGTGTCTTGTCGCTTGTATCAAGTTGCTAGTAATGTGTTGAGTTGCAAGTTGATAAGTTATTGACAAGTTTAAATAAAGGTCCTCTCAACTCAAATCTTATCTGATCTCATCGGATCTCATCAAAGTACGCAAATAATTTGTTGTATATTATATCTGTAATCTTGATAAGTATGCATATGAAGCTTACAAAGCTATTAATTATAATAGTATTTTACATCTACTTGTTAGGTATGCCTTGTGTAAGATCGATCACGATTTTGACCTCTTAAGAGACTGACATCATAGTCCTAGATTTTGTACGGAAAATTAACCGAATATTTATTGAAATATTTCAATCAAAATATTTCCGGAGTATCATGATAGTTATGAACGATTTCAAAAATGTATTGATAGTATAACAAAATTTGCCTTGCCTTTGATATTTTAAGGGTTTTTGCTTCAATATGCTAAGCTACTTATCATGTTTTTTCAGACCTTTATCTTTCCGTTATTGAAACCTTTACCTAACTGGACACATTTCACTTGATAGATTAAATTTTTAAAAATTATACCTTTTTAAGTGATAAATACGTTTTATGTATAAGTGGCTTGAGTTTTATGTCCATAATTACCGCTATAACACGAAAACATCGTTTATTTTCCGTTGTCTAGACAAAAATTTCCTACAACAAATACTTTTTCGAAAAATTCTGAAAAAACTCAAAAATTTAGTGATTATGCGTGCTGGCAGCGCACGAAGCGAGCGTTCTAATGTAGACTTTCTGACAATATAATTAAGTTCAAAATCACCCAATAGGATAGTTGTGTCCCATGGACCAGGCCTTAAATTACAAAACTACTAGTAATAATGCGATAGAACGTAAAGTCGTGATGGTGGACTTGTGACAAGAAACGTATAGACAGTGGAAAGTAATTCTGATGTCATTCATTCAAACATAATTTATGATCACGTTTTCAATTGCAAACAAAACAAAGGTGAAATTCTCGAAACATTTACAGAAGTTACAACCACATTGTAATGAGCAGTTTTGTTTTATCTATGCTAAAAATGTTAAAGACAACCCGATTGCACGTGTCGGGTCAGGGCCTGGGTCTAGCGATGCGATGGTGGTAGATACTTGAGGAGGAAGTCTGCGCGTTATTTAAGATTCTCCACCGTACCGCATTGCTGCTGATGTGAGACAGCCACGCGATAGTCACGCGATGAAGTTACTCCGTAATTCCTGCCGTATGAGCCCCACGATCTATTGTTTTATTTCATGTTCGAAACCCTTTCCGAAGACTTATATTTATGGTAATTCAACTAGACTGCTTCAGAAAACGATTCGACAGTTTCAATTGAATTCCTGCTCCTTTTCGCATTATGCATTCACCTGCAGTGATTTATTAAATAACAGTATAATGGTGGTTGTTTGTTAGCATAACATCCTTAAAAGCTCCGTAATAAGGCGGCCCCGAGGTAAGGGTTGTTGATTCAGGGGTGAGCCGCAAACTCCCGTGAAACATTGACTGTGTGGCCGAGGCTACGACACGCACAATGGCCACTCTGTTTACTTTGCCCGCTGTTTGTCGGTCGCCGTGTTCTGCTTCCTACAACTAATCGCTGTATGCCGTTACCTCCGCCGTGGTCAGCTCGACGTGATTAAACTTCAAACCACAACGCTATTTTACGTGCATTGTACTACATACTAGTATTGTCACGTTGTAACTATTGTGCGGAGTCAGACCTTTAGAAACGCCACATTCGCTATACTCAAGTTCAAGTTTCTCAATTTTACTTAGTGCAAAATCTCGTTTTTGCGATTACGGGACTTGTTCCGTTGTCTTTCGCAGTGATTTCTTCTTTAGGTTCACACGGATCCCGGAAGCGTGCACGATGAATATAGATAATGTTACCTTCTGAATCGCCAATAATTGCAAAACATAACGGTAAAAAAAAAAACATAAAATAAAGTAATTTACATTTCAATGTAGATATCCAATACGCACGCAGATTGTGTAAACGATAGCTTGGAAATTGAATTGTTTTTCAAAGAACCCTTCATTTTTCCACCGGGCTTTATCTGGTAAAGGTTAACGAATATATTTTGTGATATTTTACTTGTCAGAGTCAATCAAGAAGCGTGTTCGACTTTGTTATCCCTATCAGAAAGGCGTCCCGTTCTCAGTGGAGACTAATATCGGCGGGACACAAGCCTCTTTATATTTGTCTCGGATCTCATGAAAGGATTTGCCCGGCTCGGGGCTCTGACCCGCGCGGCAGACGCTAGGATTTCAGGTGTCAACATCGGCACACCGTGGCTTAATGTGGGAAACCCTGATTAATGAGATGAGCCTTTCGTACTAAAGTTAACTCCGCCATCTTGACAGTTTAAGGTTTGTTTTTGTATCTGATAGTGAAACTACACTCAATGTAAAATATGCACCCTTAAGTTTTTTTCAACTTTCCTTCTAACCATTGAGACATTCAGTGTCAATAAAACCCTTTTATAGCTCTGATTGAAAACATGTGATTTAGTGTAAAAAGGGTCTACAACAACAGGTCACGTATCGAACACCTTTTCCTTTTAGTGATAGAGCAAACTTTGTCCACTGAACCTTTTGTCACGTGGCGCGGGGTTCAATCAATTAGGATACGTTTGTTCCGATTAAACCGAGCAAGATTGCTGTTTCATTTTATTGTATGTGCCAGCGAGTGGTGTTATGCATAAACAATTATATTTTATTTTATATAACAGCGAAATTTCACAAATCTTTGCTTTTTTGTGCCTGGTTCATGATCGATCGATTGTGACTCATTGTTGGTGTATTGTCTACCTGAGTTTTGTAGTTTCGCGACACGAATCACCGACCGCGACATTTACCTAAAGTTCACGCTGGTATTTGCATCGATGTTTGTATCCAGCTCGTGTTTGAAGAACCGTAACCTGCAAATGTTTTTCAGCGCTCTTCGCCCCTGTTTAGCCTTTTCTTTGAATATGGAACACCAAAGCGCTGATGCCTAAAGCTTAGTTCCATTAGATTTATATCCTTAACTACCACCCTGTGGAACACCTAAACAGAAACTTGCATTAGCTGACTTACGTCCATTTAGAGCAGCCCTAATGTCTTTGCTTTGGGTAATGATGCAATCTATCCAAAGATAGGTTATCCTTGATAACATTTAAATGAAGCTTCCTTCGTCGAAGGGTCAACCGCTTTGCATAGCCAAGTTACTTTGTAACTCCGGAAAATATTTGGAAATCTCTGTTTGTAGCATTTTTGTTTGTGGTTTGGTAGAGTCTAGAAATGGACGTACAGCTTTTGTGTCTGATAGGGGCTCTTATTTCGCAGGCGGCTAAGCCACGGACACTATAGCGCTAATTCTGTCGCGGCTTCAGACCCGCCTAATTAGCCGACAGTTGGCATCGTAGCGCATTGCGTCCGGTCAAAGGATTCGCCAGCTCATTACGCGGGTGGCGAGCTCTCGCGGTCAACTGTATCTACCTATGCTACGAGCGAAGCTTTAGATTAACATTTCTACATAATTTTTACTGCTACCCAACTATTCAGTTTACTTTAAAACTGTCCGATTTCTGCTGGCGACTGCAAAAAAAACTGAAGTTGAGCTTTTTAAAATTGCAGATATCTTTAAGCTTGCTTGCACACACAGGTTTATTTCCTGTGTAAAACTACATTTACGACTACTAAACTTTGATTGCTGTTGAAGTGCCAAAAATCTTAACCGCACTTGAGCTCCTGCGCTACAATTAGCACATTCAGAGCTAAAAAGAGAAATCCGTAAGATGAATCGGCAAACGAAACAGTCGCATTTGTATCTTGGGAACTTTGGAGACTCAAGTCAATTTCTGACCATTGTGGGATAGGTTTTTTAATTTCTCACGCTATTTCGTGTCCTAAATTGATGCCTGGTTTTTGGCATCATTGTACAACGTCGCTGACAACAAAAAGAAACGTGAAATTTCCAGTTTTCATACAATTCGCTTAGATTAAATTATGTTAAGGTGTGTTAATTTGAAAACCATTTCGAGAATTTGGTTTAATAAGCCGTATTTTAGAACTTGTGTTCTGAAAATTCTCATGATGATGAATATTTTTACGAAAAAGCTGCAACTTCCATTTGCCTGCGTTTGACGTCAGTAGGGAAATGGCTGTTTAAAAAATGTATCCTTTCTATTAAGATGTTAATAAATATATTATATTGAGCTTTTTAAGCTTTATTTATTTCTGTTCTTTATTTATTAATAGTAAAACAATAAAAATAGGTACTCGATATATTTCGGCTCACGGTATGGGGCCGTGATCAGTCGAATATATATACTTATATACAAGGTATAACAGAAAGGTGTAACCATATTTGAAGAGCTTATTCAGTCAATGGTATAGAACAAATTTTACTATGGAGCCAAACCGGAAATCTCAAAAAAAAATCTGCCCTTCCATACATTTCAGCCGAGCGGCATTGCATTTTTCAGTGAAAAAGTTTTTTTTTTTTCGATATACAGGTCTTGTTCTATAGTAAAAGTTGTTCTATACCATTGACTGAACAACCTTTCTGTTAGACCTTGTGTATACCATGGGCCGAAATATATTGAGTACCTATTTTTATTGTTTTGCTTTCTATTAAGATAAATTTATAATAGTTTGCTTCCGACTGATTTGACAGATGGATGACAGATGAGAAGACAGACAGAGGCCACTTTTTTATAAGCTTTTATAATGCCTAAAATGCCCCAAGTGACGTCATATCTGACAATCTTTCAACAATCATAAAAAATAATGAGTTCAATAAATATGTATTTTTTCAATGCAAGTGCTCTTAAAGGCCCACCTTGCATCAAAACCAAACAGAAAGTCGATTATTTTGCCCTAGGGCTTTATTATTATAATTTTTTTAAATTTATTTACAATGGTTGGCTAACCTGCAGCCTTTCCTGTGTACCATACATGTTATACTTTTTTTTCACTCGACTCTGGATACAGTTCTTTCGAGCCAATCATAATTTAAAGTTCACAAGATTATATGTATTTGTTTTATTTCCTCACACTCATTGAAAAACGTAGTATGATACACGGGCGTAAGAGCAATAAATTACTCGGTTACGTTTTAAAACACTCGCTACGCTCGTAATTTATTCCTTTTCGCCTGAGAATCTTGTCTAAGCTTTTCGCCCTTGTAGCATAAACTACTATTATTATTACCTTTAGGTGACTTTTTATTTATGCATTGTATATAATATATATACATATAATACATAAATATAAAAATAATTATCAAATTATATGCCATAATAATGAAAACTATATTCTAAAGTAGCGTAAATTCTCTGGAAAAAAAAAAGAAATCTTTTAGGAATTAAGCTATGGGAGTTTGTAATAAAACAATTCGATCTATGACGGGTGCCTTCTGCCCTTCACATTGCTGCGAATGCATAATGTGGTTCAAACCAGCAGTGAAGTTTGATTCGATGGGCTCTTACTCCCCGTAATGCGGAGTTAGGAAGACGGCAGTGCATAGCCGATCACGGAACAGATACGGGCGGGCGGGCAGCCGATGCGATGTTCGCGGAAGGCGCGATAGCATCGCGTGAGCCAGCCGGCACGCTCCGCCGCGCCACAAGCCAAGCCACTGCCCGCTGACTGCGATCAACTCGAGCAATATTCGTCACGCTGCGTTAATGTTGCTGGAGCACGCCACACTTGACTATCTGTACCGCTATCCTCGCCCGGCCTCACCCGCCCCATCACGCCCTTACCCTCGATACAAACTATTATACGACCTAATCAAACCATACTTACCTATGCTATTACAGAGCTTAGCATGCCCAACGTCAGTTAACAAATTGTATTATTGTGTTCTTGTGGAAACTTTGATCTATTTATGTTGATATCTTTACGTACATCATATCGATCAGATATTCCCGTTTCCTATTCACTCATAGAATACAAATCAAAAATCACACACGCGAAGGTGATGAATAGATAACCAAATTAGGTAACGCTATTGTTTTTTTTATCGTTACACAACTTCAACAACGGGTAGAATTAGCGTGATAATCCAGTATTAACACGCTTTGTGTTACATATGTACAAGACGAGTCCATAATACATCCGCGTCGGGAACATTATCGACGGGCGGACATTCAGATAAGGTTTCGTTAATTTTATTTTAATAGAGCATGTTCTGCTTTAGTAACCGTATATGTGGGCGTAAAGTGACCGGCAGATGGTCGCCGGTCGTTCCCTTGTCGCGTCATGGCTCTGATTAAACTTAATTAACTGAAGCCATTTACACGCAGGGAATGGGTGCGCCTATCGTCGCCGCCGCGCCCATCTACTTACCACGAGCTTCACCCCAACGTCGTACGGCATCGATGATTGACCGGCCCTGGTATATTCATAGCTAGGAGTAATGTATACGTGTTGTAAAGGTTACCTTCACGTCTGTTTGCCATCGTAGACGGCTGAAACAGAAATAGCATCTTCTTTGCACACTTTCCTACATTGTGTTCAGAGTTAGATTCGTTTGCGAGACAAACCTATAAACCTGTTTTACGGTTTAACATACACGTCACTCGGTCTACTCATTATGGGTGATGTATCGGGTTAATTTGTGAGCCGGTTCAGCTTATGGCGTTTGTAAGTCATGGGAGGATTTAGCTTCGCAGGGAAGTTGTGGGGGGTGGAGAAGCCATAGTGATTATACACCGCAGTATTTGACCACGGGCCGGCTCAGCGACGACGCCGGCGGTGTCTCGGTAAGAGATTTATTGATGCGCCGCACGCAGCTGGCGGGTCGCCCTTGCGCCCTTTTATCACCGACCGGGTAAAACAACGCCCGTCCTGTTAATTTGTTTGTTCTGACGCGGCCTGGCTAATGAATCGCCTCGGGCCGGACCCCCGGGCTACGACCCCGCGGCCCGAATTAAACGTTTACGCCCCGAAATTTGTTACACATTTGCAAATAGATCGTTAATCTCGATATTTGGAACCGACGATGCCTCCCGTCGAACCCGAAGAAATAT
The DNA here is from genome assembly GCA_934047225.1 of Ypsolopha sequella. Classification (NCBI taxonomy): domain Eukaryota; kingdom Metazoa; phylum Arthropoda; class Insecta; order Lepidoptera; family Ypsolophidae; genus Ypsolopha; species Ypsolopha sequella. Next base: position 22,633,285 of record OW203987.1, read on the forward strand.
TGCAACAAACACGCTATCCAAATCTGGTGCCTAGATTCTGATTGCTTTATCAAAGTAAACTTTGACCAGTGCTGAAAAGTTTGCGTAATCTGCAAGCGCAGCTTTCAACAGTGCTGTTGTGCATTACAGGTTGAGAAATGTGGCATCAAAAGAAGCTGATGTCTAATAAATATGTAGAGCGGGCTGATTTAGAGCTCGGCGAGTGAATCAGCGACTCAGGTGAGGTCGCATTCCTGCGCACACGCCGCGCCGCCTCTACCTGCGCGCCCAAAATACTCGACTCACGCGCATCGCCCCGCCCGCCCTCCACGCCGCGCGCCGCGCACTGCGCTTATTTTGGGCGGCCACTCTAGGCAAACTTATACGTTTGCACACTTTTGTTATTTTAAGGATGACGCGCTTTGTTTACGAGTTGACATTTGAGTCTAACACCATTCCCCGCATTCAGGGAAACGATTCTCGTCAAACGTCCGCACATAACATTGTAATTACTCCATTCTATCGCACCTACTTATTGTACTGTAAACGTTTCCTTCGTTCTGTTTGGTTCACCACTTAATTAGGTACTGCTCGTAAAACTGTCTTCCTCATCTTATATTTACCGCGTTTGCCCTTTTTATTATCCGATTACATGGGCTGCGAGGTCTGTAGCACTCCGCTCCGCGAGGGGAGCAGTTTCATTTGTTTCCTCAGAAATTACTTCAGACCACCTTCAGCCGACCTCTCGCCTCCCCTCGTCTTGCCTCACAGCTCGCCTCCCGTCTCAATATTAACATGTAATTAGCTAAGATTGTTGTCACGAGCGCTCGCTCTGTCAAATTTCACAATTAATGTTTACGCCGATACGGTTACGTTTTATCAGGTGCGTCCGCTGGGAGAGGGGCATAAAGCAGCAGAGATAACAAACAACATCGTGTATTTATTACCCTCATATTGCGTATTTCGCTATGTAAGTTCATTAGCGACGTAGATGAATAGGTGAGCGAGTAGCGCAAAGTTGAACGTTGACGTGTCAGAGTCGCGGATATAAATGTACATATTTGATGATCGGTGGAGGCTGTGTGTAGAGCATGACGTGCAATTAGCCGAGCACTCGACACCCGGTGTACCGAGCGGTGACCGTGCCACTCCTGTGTCGCTGCGCAAATTAAAAACGCGACACTCGACGCTATCTAACTGGATTTCATGGAACGAGCCCTCTCACAACCTTTTGAAACCGGCGAATCCTCCGCAAATAGAGGTTTATTTAGTCGATTGTTCGGGTATTTTCGCGGGAAGACGTGAGAAGATTTGTGGTCGCGGGCTCGGCGAGGTCCCGCGGGCGCTCCTCGTTGTAATTGAGAGCGCCTGCGGGCCGATAATTGTGCCGGCCCGCTACCGCCCCTCGGCCGACTCGGTAAATCATACTCGTTACTCCCCATTACCTCAATGATATCAAATTGACTCGCGAGGATTTCTTACGTGCCCGCCGCCTTTTGTATGATTTGCGATCGTGTTTAGAGTTTCCGACGCGCTTTTGTTTCTAAAATCTTAAAGGTTTGGGGTCATAATTTTCAATGAGCGAGAAAGTTGCAAGTTGATTAAGATTTCATTTAACGCTGAAAAGGGACGTCGAGGGTTCCACCACTTGTCACGACGAGAACGTCGATGAAGTTAAGACATGCGAGCTTTTTAAACAAACTTTATCTGCCCATAAAACAGAAAGAAGGTGTGCGATAAAACGATCGCGTGACTTCGTAGCAATGGTGAATACTACCCAGACTTGTGAGACGTCTCGCTTTTCACACTAAAACATGGACTTTATTTACTTATTTTCACCCTAATTTGTCACATGGATGCCATATACAATGTATTTTTTATAGAAGCGACTATGTAAATTAAACTTATTCATGCTTTGTATTCGATAAGTTGGAATCTAAGTTCGAATGTGTTTAATTGCATGAGGGTTTAATTTAAAAGCCTAGGCTGAAGTAGCTGCTAGACGAAGTGGTACCAACAGTGAGCTGGCACTAAGAGCTTATCGGCGTGACGTCAGTCCAGGGGCGGTGCCGACGTAGAAGCATGTAGATCGCGAAATTGATTGCATGCTATCTGATGCGGCACGGGTCTTCAATCCTGGCCGCTCGCTCCCGCCGCTCACGCGAGCTCTGACAGCAGGACTCGCTCGAACCCCATCGACCGTGGTAATTACCGCGCGGTGCCGGCGTGTGCAGCGGCGACGTCGCCGATCCTTCTACTAGCGACATCTACCTTGCCTTATAATTACACCTCTATTGTACCTCTCTGTTGTGTGTCTCTCTATCTACGCATACTCCATAACGCGATTCGTACATTTATACTCTGCAATAAACGTCAATTCATTTCCATTATGGAAATAAAACGGCGGCCGATGCAGTACCATTTTTCAGTTTTCAGCAACCGTAACGAGTAAATAAACGGTCTTGTTTGAGTCATTAGTTGAAGTGTCGATGTCGCGACATGAATTGAGAGATTTGTTTTAATGGTCGGGGTCGAGAACGAGTGTCGGTCTGATAATTTGATTGGCGATGCCGGGCGGGCTGGTGGCGGCGGTGGCGGCGGCGGCTGTGCTCGGCTCGGGCTGCGCTAATTGCCCCGCGCAATATAGAAACAATGACAAAACTTCGAATCACTTCGCCCTCGCTTTTCCTCGACTTCTCGCTCTTTTATTTAAAATTCACTTACCCGCTCCAAGATTGTTATTCAGACAACAGAATTACGTCGACCGTTACGAAAACGAAGTATTAAAGTTAATTACGGCTCCATCTAAAAGTGTAACAAGATTCTAAAGATATGTTCTGTTTGTTCCAGGTTAGTCTCGATGCAGTAAAAATGGTCCGACGCATGTGCGGCTTGGGTGAGTAGGTAGTATGTCGGGATCGACAGTTTAATTACGTTGTAGGCGAGTGTCTGGGCGGGACTCGCGGTAATTGATAGTGGCATGTGACGGACGTGCAGCACTCCCGGGACTCTGCACACGGCCCGCATTGCCTGCGCTACACTACCCCTACCCTAACAATTATCATAATGATAGCTTTTTGCTAACTCAAACAAAGTCAAATGAGTGTACAAATTGTTGACGAACAGATTGCTTCAGTTCATAATGGCATAGTGACTATGCCATAGTCCATCCACATTGGCCGTGGCGTTTGAACTAACTGCGTATTTTAAATTCTAAAAACGTGTTGGTCTTCACAATATTGTTATAATTTGTGAAGCAGATTTTTGCACGTCGACCGTGTTGACACACGGCTACTAAAACAAACTCCAGTAACATTACCTTGCCTCTACAAACTAGGCCCGCCCTAAACTTTTAAGGCCCTAATAACGGTACCAATTTGCGGCCCCCTGTTTACATTGTTGGCAAGGCGGGCGATTTGATGATTTTGACTTATTCAACTCGACCTGTTGGGATTCTGTTGAATCTGACATCGTAGTTGTACCTGTTGGAGGAATTATTTAGCTTGTATTTCATTTCATCGCGTAATGTTGACGCTGTCAAATATCCAGAGCTTCTCTGTAAGGGCCATTCCGCTCAGTTGCCATATAAATGCTTTAGGTGTTTGTGACGTCCTGATGGCTCTGATTTCAATGAAACTTTGCACACATCTTTATATATGTTTCCCTCAACCCCCACACCGCAGTCCGACCCATCTCTCATCAAGAGGTGCAAGATGGCGAGATATTCAAAAAGCGCCGAATTTGTGAAGTGGTTTCAGGTAAAAACTGTTTTCCATGAAACGGTAACTGTTTATTTGTAGACAAGTGTATAAATTTAGTCTTTTTTACATGAACGACATATGTGTCTGTCTCTTTTTTATTTCCAGAATCGATAAAAATTATACAACTTGCTAAACTTTGAGTACAACCGAGGCAATATTCACAATATTCTGATAGCTATTATGATGGTTTTTCATCAAATTTTGCTTTTTGTGTTGTATATACACGTAGTTAGATGTCGCTAGATAATACTTATGAAAAAAAATATGAAGAAAATAACCTGTTGACTTCACATTCAGTTTTTACCTACTGTATGAATCTTAAGAAAAATCCAGGCGTAAACGGGCCTCCCAAGTTTTAATAATTTAGTTAATTGCCTCCAATTGACCGCGATCGAGTGAATTTTAAGTAAGTGATTTTTAATAGCCAAGAACAATAATTTTAAGCGGCCAATCAGAGTGCAGAGACATAGCTCTGTAATAACACATGAAGTATTTACGTGTCATAACATAACACAGAATTATTTGCATATTTAGAGACAAATTTTGCAAAATGGAAATAAAATATAAAACGTGGGAAATGTACAAAATATACTAAAAATAAGTTAACTACCATGTTAACAGAGATCCAAATATGATTTACCTTGCTTTTTGTGAAATATATATATTTCATTCATGAATATTCTGAGCATAATAGTAGTACATACATTTTTAATTTCACCGTCGTCCAAGGGGGTGTTTTCTTATGTATTTTTTTATAAGATTGTGTTTGGAGACTGTAATATGATTATGCGGACATGACTGTGAACTTAAATATCAACTTCTGCCGCCCCAGGTATCATTTTGAACTATATTCCTTACTTAGACTATATTCCAGAGGATTTACAGTAAGCATGTGCAGCCTGTGCAGAACCAGAGGTTTTTTAGTATGGAAGTTTGTACTATTCAAAATGATGCTGCCAATTATCATATGTCCGAATTTTTAGACAATCAATTTACTGGTTTTATCAAACAATCACTTCAGCATCACTTTTTGGTCACAACTCTCATACTTAATACCTCTGATCCTGCGCATCCTTCCTGTAAAACGTCCGGAACTTAGTCTAAGCTGTTAAAAATTATACTGTAAATTTTTTGTAAACGGAATTTTTAGACAATCTAGTACTACTGAGTGTTGTTTCGTGAAACAATCACATAAACATATTTTTTTGATACAAACTTGTCTTTGTGTGCACTTATGTACAACTCAATTCTATCACCAAGGGTTTGATGGTTGAAATCTCTTTCAGAGGTAAGCTCGCCTTTTGCTTGAACTGTAAGATTACTGATACTTGTAATACGTTTTATTATTGTGTGCAATAAAGAATTTTGAATTGAATTAAACCTCCATACTAAAAAACCTCTTGTAAATCCTCTGGAATTTAGTCTAAGCTGTTCAAATTATACTGCCAATTATCCCAAGATAGATTTTTTAGACAATCAAGTTCATAATTTTTTACGATATTTTGCACTTTTTAAAGTGGCATAACTCCCAAACTCTTCCTACTTGGCGCAGCAGAAATTGATATTTAAATTCACCAATCATGTGCGCATAATCATATTATAGTCTCCAAACATAATCTTATACATAAGAAATCACCCCCTTGGACGACGATCGTTTTAATGGCCAGTTATGTGCAGTTTCATACACTACTTATCTAAACTCATGCAATAGTTTACCTTGAGATTCTCAAATTGAGAATGGGAAATTTATTTAGCAGTGGGACGTTTTTCGAATAGGACTTACGCACCAAAATCCTCTATTCCAATCCATAAAATCTTGGTAAAAATTTGTCGTTAGATTTTCTTGATTTTGCTGATAGGAGATTGTTCGTAATTTTCGTTGCTCAGTATCAATAACTGCTGTCGGACATTTTGCTCGTAATAAAACTTATTCACCAGAAACACAGTAAATATTAAATTAAAGCGTATAATTTATGGTGCCAGCCTGAGGTGCCAGCAGTCCACCGCGCATGCGAGGGTCGGTCATGAGGTCTGTATCGGAAACGGAACGAGTACGAACCATTGGTGTGCGCACCGCTATAAAACCTCCTTGGTCGGGCCGCAATGTATTGTTTGTACGTATTAGATATTAAAATTTAAAACCTCAGACATGGCTGTATGGGCTAAGTTCCCTTTGCCCGAACTTGGTTTACCGTTTTCCAGGCTAGCTTCCATAGAAATCACATAGACGGCGCCGTCTAAGAACTTGAATACAACTATAAAAAAGTCGACATTTTGGGAATTTCAACATTATACCTCAATTTTCTTCAAGGCCGTTTTCGGTCATAGCAACTGTCACTGCTCAGAGCGGCGCTGGTGAGCCCTCACGTGGCTGACGTAGCCGATTTTTGCAGTGAACCTTATACCTAAGAAGTCAACATCATGTTCCTAAACATTAAAAAACATAATAACCTCTTGGCTGAATGGGCTTTTTCAAAAGATTAACAACAAATCAAGTCAACTTTGATCGACCTCTGGCTGTCAGTCATACATAACATTCTACACCTTCGCTGTGTTTGTATTGATATACTTTTTTTGGAGCATCTAAAATCTGGACACAGACTTCTACTCCACGTGAAGGCTTAGCTACACGACTGTTGCAATTTCGGACTCCGTACCTTTACCGAAACTGATTTGTTGAAATGATCTGCTCAAAACTAGTATCATTATGAGCAAAGATTGTGATCAATTCTTGGTTTTAGCAGCACTTGAAACAGAATTAGAGAAGCGAAATGATAAGCGAATAGGAAAAAAGCTGTAGTTGTATGTATGTACTTGTAAAGTATTTATTTAAAGTCCTTAGACAGCGCCATCCATGAAAACGATTCATTTTATTTTAATAACAGAAAAAATATTTTAAAGCATTATTTTGTTAAGAAAACAATACATTTTTCTCATAGTAAACACGTTCCTAAATAAAATAATGTCATAGTCATTATGCACTATTTTTGTGCTCATAATCAGGATTTTACAATATTAGTGTAAATAACATAATTAAAGAGTGTATTCTTATTATTCTATTTCAATGCAAATTAAACGACTAGCCGACGAGACTCACTCCTCTGAAAGGGTTTTAAGTGCTATCAAAGTGACCCCGACGACGTCACAATAGTTTAAAAACCTATAAGATTGAATGTTGATGATTTCTTAATGTCTATTTTGTATTATATGTCTCAAGTGCTACAAGACAAGACAAATACTCTTTATTGTACACCAAAGTTAATAAAATAAGGTAAAAGAACAAACTTATGAGAGAAGGTAACAAATGGCGGCCTTATCACTTATAGCGATTTCTTCCAGATAACCTTTGGGTGGAAATTAATCGTTAGAAAAAATAACGCGAAGGTGCACAAAATAAATACTTAATAATAATTAAATGGATAGCAAATACCTAAAATAAATACACAAGTATAACATTGTACATACAAATACATTATAATACGATAAATATATACACTAATAATAACAAATCGTATTGGTACGTTGCCATAAACGCTGATCACAATATATTCATATTATTATGTTACTTATATAAAATACTGTATCCAGTCTTAAGTAAACTGCATATGAATGTAAAAATATAGTATGATTTCAATCAAGTCATAAAACCATTTTTTAAACATTCGGACTACTTGTTTATAAGTAATATCTACCACATAAAACCTGCATTACACATTGTATGCCAAGTTTTGTAGTAACCAAATGAAGTATGCAGAGCACTCCGGCTGATGCAGTTATTTCCTTTAGAGGCGTATTTTATAAATTCCTCTTTTATAAAATAGCCTTATACTTTCTATTGGTTGTGTCGGTGTTTTCACAACATGGGCGAGTGCGAACAAATGGAAGAAAGCCGCCAGCAGCCACGTTGCCGTATTAAAGCTAGGTTTCACTAGACGTCTGCTAGAGCAGCGCGAGAGTGAAACTAAGAGCGTTTCACCCGAGAAAGCCACGTAACCAGTTTATGCAACGTATGCAGTGCATCAGACTACAATCAAATATTAGATATCTGTTGCATTGAACGGTGTCGCTGCGAGGCTGCGCCAACCTTGCTTGGTCGAGACTCAAGACCTGTTTACTCAATGCGGCATACGTGTCTTCTATTTATTAAACACAATAAACAACTTAACGATCTGCTACTTCCTTCTAATTGAAGACACTGCTATATTAGCTGAACTCATTTTAAGTTATCTAAATGGCGCAGTGAAGAAGCGAGCTCGATGCGAGAGAGCAGTCGTAATTCGGCAAACCGACGCTACGCATAAACTCGGGTAAGTGTCACATATGAGAGGTCGCCCGTTGCCCGTATTGCTAAGTGATATTGATTGATGGCGGAGATGTCCTATTCGTGCTCCCGGCTCCGCAAGGTGAGAGAGATGTTTTATTGGCGGGCCACGTCTCGGCCTCAGCTCTACGTGTCCTCCTCCCGCGGGACACTCGCCGTACTTTCGAACGGGGATATTTATGGCCGCCCCAGCACCAGCTATTACCTAATGTTACGTTTTATGGTAGCCCTTATTACGGTTCCTTTACCGAAACTGTGTCGCCCGCGTGTTATTCCTATATTTTATTTATTCAGTCGATGCAGGTAAGTTCGCTCAGCTAGTAAATAGCAGAAGTGATGGCGTCGCCCGCCGAGTATCGTAGGAGTAGGAAGCGGTACGGCGCGGCACGGTGTATCAGTGGTCACTGGCGGCTCGCAAAACCGCCACATCGAAGATATTCTTTGCAGCGATCGTAAATTGGGCTAGTCCCAGGGGTGAGCCGCCGCCGCCGCCGCCGCTTCGCCGCATACACTAATCGCGTTCGCCGCCCGCCTCTGCGCTCCGACGCCACTCGCAGTAATGGCCGCGAGAAAGCCTCCTTTGTTGCGGTAGCGATTTGTTATATCTCACCAGCCTCCCCGATATACCTGCTTTGACTCGCGCGATTGTTCTTTCGGATCGACTGTTTTGTTGCGCGAATAAACTGCTTTGTCACATAAATCTGTTAATGCGCTCTTTCTTCGCCGTCATTAATGACGCCGGCTGCGTGTTCTCAAAGCACAAACCACATGCTTCTTCATGTCAGCACTTGTATGGCGTTGTGCTAAAGAAGCTTTTGGGCAGACAAATTGTATATATACACGAGCTACGTATACTTATTTAACACACATAAGCCATGTTGAGGCTAAGAAGGCAATGCGTTCTGTTGGCCCGTTTCTGGATTCCAAACCCTTTGAGTGCACAATAAATTAAACAATAGATAAGAAGATGTCAATATAGAGGATAAATCAAATCGTGAAGCTGCGGTGTATGGGACGTTTCAGAAATTACCGATATATCTTTGGTAATAACTGAAATATCGTCGATGACTATTAAAATTAAATAAAAACTTCATATTTAACAGCCTTATAATACTAAGAGCGTTTTATTGCAAAATTCCGTCACGCACGCGCTCTGTTCCCAACGACGTTCGGGAATGGTTTGGCAGAAATGGAGGCACTATTAGTTTTATATAACGCCCTACATTTTCAATCTTATTCATTTGGCAGAGGGGAACGTCGTGTAAGGCGCCTGCTGCGTTAAACGCTCTGAGCGGTCGGGACGCAGTTGGTTGGCCAAGGCAGGGACAGACAGGGCGTAGGAGCGCGGGCGGTGCGTGCAGCGTTAGCCCATAGAAGCATTCGGAAATCAGTAACTAGCGAACTGAACACATTGCCTTCTTAGCCTCATCATGTCTTATGTGTTGTAATATAGAAGAATACGTAGCTCGTATATACAGTTTGTATGCCCAATAGCTTCTTTAGCACAACGCCACACCAGTAAGTGTTGACATGAAGAAGCATTTGAGAACACGCAACCCGGCTTTATTGTGAGACTAGGATTCATTAACTTTGAGACGGCGGGTTTGAATGAGAGTCATCATTTATCCAAAAACCTGAATAAATATTCCATTAAGAATAATGGTTTTAACGTTTATATGCATGTTATTAAGTAAATCCATTATCCGTGGTTCCGTAAATATAATGAATAGCGGTCGAGTCTGAGCGGGCAAGTTCGTTGATTGTTATAATGGTATATAGTTGATTGTCTCAATGACTGCAAGTAAGAAGTACGCGTGAGGTGCGAAGTGACGGTCCGCTGAACGCGCGGCCGTTCAACTCCTCGCGAGCTGCTGCCCGGGCGTTCATGCTCCACAGCCATTACTTCCTACATTCCGCCAATATTCGACTCACTTCACATATTGCGATCACTTTATTTGCGTGACTTCGGGGCTTTCTGAATGCCTTCTCTTTGCTAAGTTGGGCATCCTACTTATGATTTATATCAGTACAAGCAATCCCACTTCTGATTTGGTACGAATGCAGGCAATCCCACTTCTGATAAATTAAGTAACTTCCTTGTTTGTAAGTGAATTTTTGTTACTTTGTAAACAGCATTGATAGAACTTGACAAGTTGCTCAAATAATTTTCCGTCGCTGTTTTATTATCCCACTTGCCACGAACGCCCTGTTTTGACATTTCTGCCAGATACGAGGGTGAATCCAAAAGTTCTATGCCCGACCGTGAAAATGAAAGAAAAGTGGGTTCAAAATTATTTTTATTATTCGACATAGTCTCCATCTAGATCAACACACTTCTTCCACCTGACCTGCAACTTGTTTATACCCTCGAAAAAAAATGATTCCGGAAGGTCGTCAAAATAGTCATTAACTGCGACTATCACTTCTTCTCTAGTCGAATATTTAGATCCCCCCAAGTGTTTTTTAAATTTGGAAAGAGATGATAGTCAGAGGGGGCTAAATCCGGCGAATAAGGTGGGTGGGGCAGCAACTCGTAACCACATTCATGGATCACAGCCATCGTTTCAACCGAAATGTGAACTCGTGCATTGTCTTGATGAAACAAAACTCTCTTACGCAACATCCCCGGCCGTTTTTCTTTTATTTCTTCGCGAAGTTTTCGTAATAGGTTACAATAATAGCGTGAATTTATAGTTTCACCTTTAGGTAAATAATCCAATAAAATAACTCCTTCGAATCCCAAAAAACAGATGCCATGACTTTGTTGGCTGACAAAACGCACTTGGCCTTTTTCGGCGTGGGTGAGCCAGATCTTTTCCACTGTTTGGATTGCTGTTTTGTTTCAGGAGTATGGTGATGAACCCAGCTTTCATCCATGGTAACAAAACGAGACATAAAATCCTCAGCATCTGCCTCAAAAAGTTCCAAACAGTCACGCGAAATTGTGAATCGAACTCGTTTTTGGTCAGCTGAAAGCAATCTTGGGACCCAGCGAGCAGAAACCTTACGGAACCCCAATTCTACAGTTATAATGTTTTGCACTCGGCCATAACTGATGCCTGTGATTTCAGCTATCCTACTAATGGTCAATCGTCGGTCTCCTAGGATGAGGTCACAAATTTTGTCAGTGTTTTCTTTAGTGGTAGACGTTGAAGGCCTTCCGCTCCTTGGGTCATCTTCAATGGTCTCCCGACCGCGTTTAAATTCAGCTACCCACTTTTTGACAGTGGAATACGATGGAGCAGATTCCCCTAATGTTGTTTCCATATCTTCATGAATCTCTTTAGGTGAAAGACCTTTTTTATTGAGGTACTTAATCACAGCACGGTGTTCAATTTTCTCCATTGTGAAAAATCCCGTCAGACTGCGTTAAACAAAATATCACAAAAAAATAATAGCTTGCAGTATCGAACTTCAACTTCACACAATCAATCACGAAAAAACATACTAACAAATGACGGTAGATTTACAAAGATTTGATACCTCTTTGTAGGTCGGGTTTAGAACTTTTGGATTCACCCTCGTAACATGAAGTTGTGTAAAAATAATGATCGCCGGGGCTGTCTTTGCTTTGTGACAATTTTCTCCGTAAGGGCTACTCTAGCGGGCACGATGAGTTGGCGCTCGTTACTGTCTGTCTTACCTAACGCACGACAACACCTGATGTTGTCACTAATGATGCCACATATCCCGCAACATTACAAACCATCATGTTTATTTTAGTCTGCTTCTTTACAGCTGTAAGTACGATGTTGCTTGCGTCTGAGTAAAGTGAGGGCGCTTGAAAAGGATGCACAAAAGCTGTTTTTTTTTTTAAAGGATACATTCTAAGACGCAATGATTTTACCTTTATATTCTTTCGCCTGTTACCATCTACTACGATCCTGACATGTACGATTTAACATATTTTACTTTTACAGTTTCCTAAAACAGTAATTACTATCTCGTCTCCAATGAGAAGGGTGGGCTTTGACCGCCCTGCGTATTCTTTCACAGCTTCTTCATTTAGATACAAGCATACAAAATACAAGCATGCGGAAAATGTGCTATGCATGTGAAGCAAATACACTTTTTACTTTTGCGCTTCCATACAACGCGCGGTTCATTGTTCTTCGAAATTGCTCCGCGCGGAGAGTGGCGCTTTGGTTCTAGCGTTCTGTTGCGTGTAACGTTTGTTGTTTATCCCGACAAGCCATTTTGTGAAAAATCCACCCACTATTACTTCTCTGCACATACTAGCCGCCGAACAAAAAAAAAATGTGATAAAAAGTATTCAATCAACCCAAACAAATAGTGTATGACTAATCCACGACTAAAAGCACAGTTTATTTTCATCGTCCTGTTTATTTAGCTTGTTAAAAACATAGATCGATTGCAGCGGTTTTATCTGCATCCACTAGCAGATAGCGGCCGATAAAATGATAAAGTGTGTTTAGCGGGGGGTTGTTTGTCGGACAGCGGTAAAAGGTTTGCAAGTCCCTCGCGGCCCCAGCGCCGTGTTTTCATTTTGTTATTTACTTTTAATTTGGCTGCAAGCGGATGATTCGACGAGCGGTGGTCGTGTGAATTATGCAGCCGATTCAGAGCGATCCGGTGCGCCCTAGAGATACTCATAAACTAGTACAGTAGTACCATTTAAATAATGCGCGGAAGAATCTTCGCCACTCTTCGGCAAAGGTCGTATTTCCGAACGCTTTTAATATAATTCGTGGCAGATAGTGCACGTCCGATCGACTACAGACAACCAAAAAATTATACACCCTTAATTCCTTCCGATTCTGATTTCTTGCACATTTCATTTATTTATTTAACAAAGCTTACAACTATGTTACACCATGCAGAAGATAACTTAAATCTATACTTATCTCTAAAGTACATAAGTATATAAATCTAAGAACCAAATAAACGTTTTAATCCTAGTGTTTTAATAACAGTCCACATAGACGTATAGTCTGTGCTGGGACTATTGTATCTTTACAATTAAAACAGACCATAACATAACATAAACATAATACCTGATGTAGCTACATATAGGTATGTTTTTAGTATTTATATAATACATCAACTAAAGTTTTAAATTATTTTGACTCCTGAGAAAATCTCTAATAAGTTTCCAAATGGTAGTACAATGTTTAGGGCTCTTATAATTTATGATTCGGCTATTTTCCGAGGATACGAACACTGACGAAGATTTGTATGCGCATTATTTAATTGGTAAATCTGTACTTCCGTGGCTGTGAGTTAGCACACGTGTCGCACGGTGGCCGTATGTCCGACCACCTGACTCGTACGCGTCACTCGGTCCAATAAAGTTTTATAAAAATGTACAGACCGATTTTTGCCAAGCTCAATTTAGTACAATTAACAGAACTGAAGAATTACAGAAGTTCATTAAGAATGCTCCCGGTGACATTGCCTTGGAATAGAAAGTTAATTACGTTCACAAGAATGACAGGGCTAGCTTTCGAGACAGGTTGCCTCCGAAAATCCTTTGAAATTTTTAAATAAATAATGAACTGGAAATTATGCTGTATTGTCTTATTGTACGAACTCGCAGACATTACGAGTATATCAATGTATTCTGATGGTAATTTAAGCTTTCATCAGATTATTTGATAGTTAATTGCGCATTGCCTGTAATTTAATGAATAGCTGTCCGTATTTTAAAACCATTATTTAATGTTATTATGATATAACGTAAATGCATGTGTTGATGAACGAATGCTGTTGTACATTTGAACAAATGTCGTTCAGTGAAAACTTGTTCACCGATGAAGTGGGCGCTCACGACGACGTTGATCGTCCTCCTGCGTTGACAAGTATGTTATTTTTGTACTAGTTTATTGAAATGAAGGTTATATTATAACAAGTTGATCCTTGTCTGGATATCATTTTATACGTTTTCTATGCAAATGAAATTGATGAAATGGAAACTGCGTGTCGCGTCAAAGGTCGGGGTGCCGCCCGCCACTACCGCCGCCGCCGCTCCGCTCGCCGCTCGCGTGCCTACAAACATTATGTGCGGGGAGCAGCTCCACAGGGTGGCTTATTGTCTCGCGTCTATTAATATTGGTGTTTATGGCGAATTAATTTATACTGCCTTCAGATAGGAGCGCAGCGCAGTTGAGCCTCACGAGCACAGAGCACACGAAACTTTGATAGACGAGTATATCCGCATTCGTTGTAAGTTGCTCGTGCATGCACTCTAAACACCGTCCACGTAAACAGATTTATTCAACAGTCCTTTCCTTGAACCACTCACTTTGAGGTCGCCAACCTTCAAAATGTCCACACAACACATAAATAAAGATGTAGGTGTGATGTAATCGAAATTTTTCTGAAGTTTTATCATTGTTTTTGTTGCGACATTTCCCTCGCGGGGACGTTCTTATAGATTGGATTGAAGTTTGAATCACGCATTGCCCCGAGATTTTATTCTCCTTTCTCGTTTTTGTAGAGATTCTTCAGATTTATTTTCAACTCACATATTCCATGTATTTCTTGGTTCGCGATTTTCGGCGTCGTTTATTACTGGAAAGTTCTAATTGTTTAGAAGTCGATCCCTTGCTTTGTTTGAAACGAGCTGTTTGAATTATTTAAATAGGAGGGGCTGGTCACGTGGCGGCAGGCGGAGCCGCGTGCCATTACGAACTTTGGTCCCACATTTTGGAGCGCTATTCATCGATAGCTTATTGTCCTGTGGTCTCAATTACTCCTATTTCACTGTTTTAATTTGGCTACTGGTTCGTGTTTTAATTAACTCCAATTTCTTAAAATACATCAAAGTCATCAAAAGGGATCAGCTAAGTAGGTAGACAAACTCTAAGCTAGTTTCGCTCTCCGTGGACAGGTGTGCCTCGGACAGCTCGGACTCGAAGTTAGAGAAGAAAGCTTTGACATAGCTTCCTCAACTTTGCATTAGAAACAAATCATCGACAACGACATAGAGATATCTAGATTTTCAATATGTGTCAGCGAAATGCTTTCACGCGAAGCTATCCGCGCGTTAGTTTTGAAAGTGGGACGAAAGTAGAGTCGGCGCAGCTTTGTGGACGGATGCAGGGCTGCGGGTGCAGCGCTGCCGGTGTGTTGATGTGGGTGGGCGGGGAGCGGGCGGCGCGCGGCCCCGCAGGTGCCTGCCTCAGTGTCGCGCACATAGCCGTCCGGGCTCCACGCTGTACAGCTCTCCGTAGACATGCCGTCCGCGATCGCGACGAGGATACCGCAGTGAACTGACAGTGCTGTGACTTACCCTTGCTTCTTACCAGTGACCAATACTACAGACAATATGGTGGTGTTGGAGGGTGGCGGAGCCCTCATCGAGCCGGCTCTAGCCCTTGACGGCGCCGCTGCTGCGTGCTTAGAACGCGCGTACGCACAAGCCGATGTTTCTCTAAAACTTTTACCCAAACGTTACATTAATTTGCACCAGTGGTTGTCGCCGGTGACGACCTCATCAACAGCCGCCGCTGCCGTCGGGAAGGATCTCAAGTTGCAAATTGTAAGAACATCCATGTTTATGTTTTGATTGAGAAAAATTGACAACCAATCGTTCTAATGATCATTTAACATTATTCAACTTTTCAAAATTTGAACAATAGAGAAAACAAATGGTTACTAAATCTGTATGAAACTATACTGGAAGTTATACAACCAGGTTGATTTTTACTAACTACTGCAAGCTTTTTGATATGTCGTGTAATGTGCCTAATAAAATCGCACTTTGTGGTACACAACTTCAGAACAGGAGAACACCCTGTAAAAATATAAAAATAACGCTTTAAATTGTAAAAGTAAAAACGTCTTCCAGTTTCAGGCATTTCCACGACATTTAAGACCCAATTCGTAAGTTGTAAAAACAGCGTTATTCAGCAAAGTTTGTTCGATTATCAGTATTTCCTAGTTTGTAGATAGACCTCCGCAGCCAGTCAACTCATAAAGTAACAATGCTAATCTCTACGTCTTGCTTGGGATTGTCCCATAAACAATAACAAGCACAGTAAAGGTTCAGGCGTAGACCCAAGTGGCACTCCAGTATTAAGTTATTGCTAACGTTTTCTATTTTATGTTTTGATGCATTCAGTTCAGTGAAAAGAACATGAAAGTAGGATAAACGCAAGGAAGTTTAAATAATTAGGAGTTCCTTTTATATCAATGTAGTTTTAAATGAAAATACTTAACAAAAACATCCCACTAATATTATAAATGCGCAAGTTTGGATGGATGGATGTTTGTTACTCCTGCAAGCCGAAACTACCGAAACGATTAGGCTAAAACTTTGCACAAATGTAGTTCTAGACCTGGAATAGGACATAGGTTACTTTTTATCCCATAAATCAGTTCCCATTGGAAGTTAATGGGGTGTCAAGTTCCTATAGAAAAGTGATTTACTGTTACGCCTCCACGCCGTTGAATATTAGTGGTATGGGATAGTGAGGATGGGATGGGATGGGATGGAATGAGATGGAATTCAATACGACTATACAAAAACTTAATCAACGCGGGAGAAGCCGCGGCCAAAAGCTAGTATTACATAAAATATATGTAAGCTTTCGGGTCATTCGTTGACACTTTTCGATGTGATTTACTCAATCGAATGTCTTACTGTTTGTATCCTATTGTTTAAAAAAAGTTGAGTGTAGTGCGCAACTAATAACACACGTCAGTATACAAAGTAAACTATTATCAACTTAATAAAGGAGATTATTTTAATTTAGTATTGGCTACAACACTTCTGCTCATGACTTAAAAAGAAAAAGCCCTTTATTTGTGAGCATAATTTTATCGCAAAAAAAGCTATAACTTCCATTATTAACTACTAGAGGTGGCTAAGACTTAGTTCAGGATGATATATCTTTATTATAATTAACATCAAGGTTAAGTTTGTTATACTGCCTGATTTCTGTAGTCTTCAACTTAATATATACTAATGTATTACCTACTATACACAAAGGTACTAATTTAAACGTAGGTATTGGTACAAAAATTTACGTCAAATATTTTTTAAATGTTTTCAAATAAATTAAAAACAAGTTTGGCCGCCATTTAGCATTCTTAAATACAATTTTGAATTAAGAGCTGTTTCGCAGCCGGATTGTGAAAAACCCACCTTTTCTGATTCATCGAAACATAACACTTAAATTCAAAATTCACTCAATAATTATTCAACAAAACCTTATCGGTGTATGTTAGAGTTTAAAAAATGTTTAAATTCAAAATTTTTGGAGTTCTACGTAATTTACAGAAACCAATGGAAATTTCGCTATGGCAGCATACACAATACAATAAGGTTTTGTTGAGGAACTATTGAGTTCATTTTGAATACAAGTGTTCTGTTTCGATTCATTCGAAAATGACGGGTTTTACACAATCCAGCTGCTAAACCGCTCTTAATATGGGTTGACCTTCCATTTCCGAATATATTTTTATTAAACTAAGACTATATCTTGACCACATCTCCATTTTGTCTCCAGTTCATGAGATGACTTTTACAAATATCATAGTAAATATATTTGATATTGGAAATCAACAATATAATTACTTCTTTTACAAGTTAATCTATTAGATTACGATCCATCTGGGATGCGATATATTGCTTTAGTGATAATGATAATTAAGAGGGTTATTAGAAAGTATAGGGAGCTTTTCCTTATCGAATTTCATTTATCAAGAAATATATTTTAATCAAAGCTCCTTTCATTATTATTTTATTCGCAAAGCCAAGATTTTTTTTTCGCAAAATCTGACGTTAAAGTTGAAAGGTAGATCTACCGTCGGAGTTGGCTAGTGTTTAGAAGGCGGTCGGTCCGTGCACGGTAGATGTAACAGCGATTGCAACTCTTTCCCTTTGACGCGGCCGCCCGCCCAGCCGCCGCCCCGCCCGCGCGTATCTTGCCCTCCGATCTCATCGTATTCACTGCTGAAAACGCTAAATGCAGGGCTTTTTCAACTTTCAGATGCCTCAGCGCTCTACATTACTCAAATTAAATCCCCTCCAAGCTCAAATAGCGATGCTTCATCATGTTTTCAAGAAATAACAAGAATACCTCAAATTGACAAGATTTAAATGACCGCCTCTGTGGCCGTGTGGTAGAGCGCTCGCCTACTAACTGACCGAGAGGTCTTGGGTTCAATCCTCGCGGTGCACATTAATTTGTGTTCGGTCTGCATGCTTCGGAACGCACGTTAAATTGTTGGTCCATTTATGCCCGAAGTACGGCGATTGGGCTCACCGCCCATCACGTTCGGGACGTAATAACAATCGGTAAAAAGAGGGTTTACCATGTAAGGACTGTGACTGGCATTTCGCAGTTCACACTCGGAACACCTCTGACACTCCCTCGGGGATTCATGTCGTGACGATGTTTATGTGTTGTTCGTAAATGCAAAATAAAATTATATTTGCCTATTGTTTGCGGAGAGTTGGCGCTTAGAGACATTAGGTCGGCTAGCTAGAGAAAGGGGGTTGCTTGTACCCGGCCCGCTTGCCGCAACGCTCGTTTATTTGCGCCTTCCTAGCTCTTTTGTTATGCCCTGTCGTCTGTGTCTGCTTTGAAAAATTGTAATGCACCGGTATTGTAGACGCGGAACGCTGCGATTGTGCACACAACCGCCGCGCCGTCGACACACCGCAACTCTCTCGAATTTATGCCTTTTAGCCAGCCCTGCCTCCCTTATCCGGTCTAATTTATACAAATTGCACTAGATGCAGATGATTTTTTACACCTTTGTTAATTTGTAATAAATTTTCATAACCTGTTTTTATACGAATAAAGGATTCGGAGTGAGTTTAGTCTGGACTCTATTTTCACTAACAACTTCAAAATAGCCTTAACGCCGCTATAATCCAACTCTGCTTTATCATGGTTTAAATTTTACAACGATTTCGTTCGTGTCAGAAAATGCTAGCTTGTGAGACAGACGAAAGATTTATTATTCGCATATTTTATGCAGTCTACCAGCACAGAAATGTTAAACTTAATCACCGCTGTTCCATCTGTTTCGCTAACGCCATGGATTTTATCATGCTTTTAAACTAATATTAGGGGTGGACTTGTCAGATATATCGCGAACGTTAGGGTGGCGCCGTTTGTGCATACTTGCATATGTTTAGGTGTCTCGATTCGATTGTTAGCGCACGTAGGTGGTGTAGGCACATGTGTCTGAAACTACAAACAAAGACGGAGGCTAACGCGAGCGAAGGCGAGGGCGGCATCGGGTGAGCTCCGGAATACATTAGCCGCACAACCGTACCATTGTGTAATATATTTCACTGGCGGTCATTTTCGACAATTAACCACATAAAATAAGTGAAATTATGCATGCCGCCGACGACGGCGTATATCACGTCCAGTTACGTAGCACGATACCTACCTGTACGTGCATTCATTATTCAAAGAAATGTTTCGCTCGACCAGGCCCGTCCGGAAGCGCGGGGCTCTGTTCGTGTGATTGATGGTGAGCTCTTTATTTTTACACTTCTTTATGCAAGGTCTGCACATTCTTTGTGCTGCCGTGACGCTGCCACTGGTGGACAGTTGTAAGTTCTACTACATTAATTACACTGTTTTGTTTTGTTTTTACATAGTCTACCGGAGTAGGATTTGTTTATTTTTGTCAGATGTGATTGATGATCATCGTTCTTGATCGATTCAACCGATTGCAACGTGTCACGCGCGATGTCCCTGTTTTTCACTCCAAGATTGCATTTGACGCAACACCTAGTTTCATTTATTTCGTCTCTGAGTAATTTGCAGTTCTGCCTTGATCGTAGAAATGTCTCGGCGGGTTATTTACGAGTAAGTACATAGAAATACTTATTTACGAGTAAGTACATAGAAATACTTTAGTAAATGAACTGAACATGCTCCCTTAGGCCGGTAAAAGCTTTACATGTGTAAACGGGAAGGTACCTTCATTTCAGGCGGACCTTTCAAACCGTCAGATTCATTTTCTCTTGCAATTTCCTACAATTTCCGGGCAGCGTATGCCATGCTGACGGTCTCGAAAATTATTTTCCACGTATAATACTTGTGCCATGACATTGCGGATGAGTATTAAGGGGAATGCATCCGCCAACGACCTTGAGTCGACCTGTGTCGGTATAAATATCGACAAATTGAAATAACATTCTTATCAGCGCGCGTTGTATTAGACAATCGCTGCGTCCCCAGATAGCGCCAATTTGGAAAAAATAATACATTTCACCAAGACGCGATGGACAGAAAAAAAAATTTAAACAATACATTTTTAGATCTTGAAATTGTCTATAATTTGGTGAAAGAATTAAAATCGCTTCAGGTATTCGGAGGGAGTAAAAAAATAACACCAGGAAATAAAAAGTCAAATTTAAAATTTATTTTTGATGTATTCATCTTAACAAGAAATGCATTTGCTTATTTACGACTGGTAACCGAATAAATTTTATGCATGTAATCGTTGAATGTAAGTTTGTCGCTGAAGGCTGTAGCGGTGTCGTAGTGAGAGCAGCTTGAGTCAAGTTCAAGCGAGAGCAACGTCCTGCGGCTTCACGCACGTTACGTAACTGTGTAGTGGTCGCGTGCGCATTCTGCAAGCCTTCGACGTACCCCGCACTCCGCCCTGACTACTGACGACAGTGTTGCCGTTACGATTTTCCTTTCGGATCACTTTTGTGATAAAAATTATAACCATATAATCCACTAGAATGCGCTCAGTCAGAAATAAAGAAATGTTTACGAATTTTCATGGACATGACCATGACTATTCACTAATAAATGAAGTAGACAATGTGTTGATGGTGACACCAACCTTTTCTCAGTTTTGTCTACTGCTTAAACAACTGCAGCAAAAGTAAATTTTCCTGTCGTGCAGTATAAGAATGTATAATGTTTGTCAGGGTAATCTATCAAACAAAAATGCAAATTTCTTGCAGCACAATGAAGTCAAAAATCCACTATAAATTGCTATTTTGGCGACTAAACTTGAAACTTGTTGAGGTAAATGTTTTAAAAATCCGCTATATGTAGTGCGAAATGCGTTAAAACAGCAACACTAGCTGACGCTGCACTACGTGACAGCAGATTACTGATGAACGGAACACTTCAACATGCATTACATGAGTACATGTGATGCACAGATCGACAACCTTGAAGGTGAGCGTGAATCACCGGCCACCAGGCTCACCGGTGTGTTGGCAATTCAAGAATAGCATACGGTCTATTTAGACGACTCTGCGTTTGTTTGCCAGCAAAATGTGTCATTGTTAACTAATTTTAAGTAACAGCCATTGCCAGCGGTTACGACACGGGCGGTGCGTGGAGTGGCTCGCGACTCCCATGCAGACCACCTCCGATACGCTCATTAATCTCCAGCGATTACTTGTCAACGTCGTGTCGTCTCCGGCATCCGACACGACGTGCTACACTTTAAATATACAAACGCAAACGCCAGGGACCCTCCATTACTCGCCTTGGAGTAGATTACGAGCGGATTGATTCATGAGCTCCAAAAATGGTAAAATTCGCGTGTCTCGTTCACTTTATAGCGCAGTATTCTTTGTATGTGGGAAACCTTCAGAGCTGGCTCAAAACGAAATGAAGACGATAAACTCTATGTAATGACCCCGCATATCAAAACCACCGAGGCACAACGTTGTAATTGTGAACCGCATTAATTTTTAATGCCACTCGATGTCAGGTTGCAAATATGTACGTAATTATTAATAAATTAAAATAATATGTAAGAGCGTCAGAGTGACCGTGATAGGCCGTGACATTATTGGTGGAGAGTTGCGCAAACATCACAATGTAAAACACGATACCGTTTAGCCGATTAATTAATTGCAGTGCAGTGCCGAGGCAGGGAGTCACCGGGGCCCGGACGCTCGGGGGGTGCACCAGCACGGCGAGCTCGTTACGGAAATAATGAGTTCAGCCGCGGACTGCACCGCACCACAACTTGTCCCTTAGCCTACTTCGATTTTTATTGTTACCTTCCCCGACCGGATGCTTTACGAGCTTAATCAACCTCGTATAGTCGTCTCGGTCTCGCTGGTGAACCACTCAAATATTTACGCCACAATCTCACCTTGTTACAACGCACTCACTGACGGATTTACCGGCCCGATAAAATTCTATTTCATTATATAATCCCCTCTCTAAGTTATTAAGTAATTTTAAGATGACATTTTGGTGCCTTATGAATTTCATCTGAACAATCTTCGGTGTCGAGGGTATGAGTCGTGAAATGAAATTAATGAGGTGCCTCGCGTATAGGCGAGCTTATTAAAGTGAATTGACGTACCTTTCTCAGCGCTTTAGTGCTACCCTTCTTACGTTATGTTCACATTCACACGTACCCATTTCGTGTTAGTTTTCTATCTCGTCTAGCAAAAACAGTGTTCTACATTCATTAGATTCACATTTTTTTTATCTTTGCTTGCACTAACACTTTAAGAGCAATAAAGCCAGCATTCGAATTTACGGTAAAGTTACAAACAGGTCCCAGGATATTAGTCACCAGCTGCGTGCATCATCGTATGAATATGCAGAAGGAAAGTCTCGCCCACATGCAATAGCTTTTATAGTTCCTGTTTAGGAACTTTATTTCTTATGCTTTGCCTGTTTACCGTTTCTCATTTTATCAGATTGGCCAGCAAAGGTGGCAGCTCCGTTGTCATGCACCTTTATTGGGGTCGAGTGATTGAAGCACCGACGTGTCACTTGATTTAATTAAACCCAGCTTTACCGCTCGCTTCTCCTTCCCCCGACTCCCTCACTAAAACCTAACGCCTTGTACGGCTTCTATCGTTCATTTAGGAGACTGCTATATTTATTACTATATTGAAGGCGGCATACGTATTGCTCTAATGTACGGGTTAACCTTTGGAGAAACCGTTATCTTTCCAAGATTTTCTAACGTAACCTCCGAAAACGGCAACCATAAAGTGGTGTTAAATTTCACAAGTTGACGCTAACGGTCACGGTACCATCAACTAAGAACAAATCAATAATTTAGAGTTCAACAAAGGAAGCATGTTATTTTATTTTGACAGCAGCAAACATACGCAAGTGCAACTGCCACATATTATTGTCAATTTTGAAAAAAGTGTGGTTACTTTTAATATTGTCTGTTCTGTTTTCTGTATATTCTTAAATAATATCCCGTAGTCATGAAAAAATCAACACCCAAATTAGTCGACATTGCAAAAGCTTAGTAGTATTCCTTGGGTTACGCAGCTTACCCTATCCGTGAAACACGTTGAGTGAAATGAATGACGTAGGAAAGGTAGAATCTTTTAAATCCGTGTGTGATTGGATCGTTTAGCGAGATGGTTGTCATATTTCAGCGAGGAGCCTCAAGTCTTGCAGAGTCGGACAAATGGTCCACATTTGTTACTACAGTGACCGGTCAATTTTGTTAACCTTTCTGTTGCGAACTTCTGTTTGTTAGGTTTCTTTGTTGATTGTATTCTGCCAGAAACGTCATGATGGCGACGCCGTGCTTCTGATTTTAGAATTATATGCAATTATAACACTTGCCCAACAAACACAAATGCATTTGAGCAATGTTTTGTTTGAAACCATCTGATAGCTCCAAGCCTTTTTTAAAGAAGCACAAACTGCTTACTTTGCCGTCCATATACCAGTATATATTCGAAGTTGCAGTCTTTGTAAGGACAAATCTCGACTTGTTTGTTCATTTTAAAAGCAGTTGACATGGTAGTAAAATAAAAGCTTTACTACGTTACACAACATGTTTAAAAAAAAAGTATTTTCGGAATGTTATCTAGCATAAACCTATATAATAAACTTCCCAACCCTCTAAGAGAAATTCAAAACATTAGATAGTTCAAATATAAATTAAAATATTTTCTAGCACGCAAAACTTATTGCACGATAGAGGAGTATTTGACAGATGTTTGTTAATTTTTATGAATATGTTTTTTAGGAATATGATTCATTACTTATGATAAATTTATGTATTTATTTGTTTCTACCTTGACATGAATTTATTTCAATACTGTGTAATTTTCTGTATAAGCCTCATAATTTGTTAATTGCATTTCAAAATATTTTGTTAATTTTAAGTTTATATTTTGTATGCCGAATGGCAAAGCATATGGGACATTTTTTAATTTATTCACATCTATTTATACTTATTTCGAAACAATGAAAATATTCTGATTCTGATTTTGCGAGATATTTTAAGTCAAAAATGTTAATTGCGCGGAGTGGAAAGTTTTATATGAATTTTGATGTTTTCCTTTTACAAAAGAAATAAAAGCGAAGTTCAGCGAAGTAAAAATGGAAGGTGTAATTAAGGAGGGAGATTTTTGTGAATTTTTACTGTAAGCATCTGCTAATGCGGTACCCGTGTCGGCCGTCATCACGCGTCGCGGAAGAAGTTCGTTATTAATTCACCGCCTCTCAACTCTGCCGACGCTTTTGTTCTTAAGAACCAACTGTTCCGAACGATGGAAATAGGCGTACGTGAATGTATAACCATGTAGGCTCCAATTACTCTAATCGGCCCATTGTAGCTGCACCAGAGAAGAGCTTTTAGCTTTGCTCGGTGGACTAGAAATAGATTCATTAGGTAATTAAAATTGGAATTAGCTGTCACACGAGTACGCTAGTTGAAAGATCAAATGTAAGCGGATCACAACCTTGTCATGTATGAAACATGCGAGTGGTAATTGTGGCTGTCCACAATCGGCAATCACAAAAAGCGTCCGCAGCGTGCTGATTGTGACATTGTCTGTTGATGCACCGCGGGCGAAGGGCTGCAGGCGTCGCGGCCACCCTCACCTCGCCAGCGCTACCCGCATTTGTGATGCAAATTGTTGCGCACCCGCGCCACCTCACGCTTACCTGCCCTACACCGCAATTATTGTGAAAAATATTCATTTGTCCGCTTTCAGACGCTCATCTCCATAAACTTTCTTTGAAACTAGACCTCGCAGCTTTTACTAAGCTTACACAAAGCTCTATAAACTACTATTCGATATCGAATAACAAGTTCCTTTATTTGTTGTGTCAAGCTATACTAATACCGGTCCGTTAGCTGTAATCGCGGGAATTCAATAGCTAACTGAACTGGCAGCAAGAAGTGTTCTCCGTGTGAAGTTTCATGAGAACTCACCGAGCGACTCACTCTGGGTTCTAACGTTATCATATTTCAAACGATTTCGCAAAACGAATAAATAAGAACGGAGGCAAGAAGCGTGCGGTGAAACGGAGTCAAAGCGTGGGTATTAGAAACGCTCCGATTACCTCGCATCGTCGTCGTCGACGATGTTCCCGCGCCCGCCAAACTCTCACAAGAAGTTAGTTCCACCTCTGAACTGCTTCGGAACAGACTATATATTAACAATTTCATACACACTAGTTGCATCCAGGAAGGTTCCCGCTCTCACACATTGTTATGAAGATGTATCTTGTTGCGCAGCGATTAAGAAACATTATCTTTTATTAATTACATTTCAAAGCTTGGTATTATGTTGCAATTAAGTCTAATGAAGAATTTGTTCAAGTGTGCCATCTAAATTAAGCTTAATTGGCTTTGTAGCTGAATTATTTGCTTTTACTGTTCTCTTTCCCGAGCGAAAGGTGCCCGCGCTTGTAGCGCAACCAGAAATACCTGTTGTTGCATGAGTTCTATTTAGAAGACACGAATCATCCACTGGAACTTGTAACCAAAAAAAGTTACCCGGAACACGATGATTAGCTAACCAGTTTCAGTTGCGGTTTCTACAATAAATTGTCGAAATTTTCTCTTGACCGCTTGATTCGAGATGCTATTTAACGGTTTGTTTGTTAGCAGGGTCTCTTAAATGGTTATAAAGTTAATCGAGGAACGTGGCCGGTACGTCTTGACCGCGTTAAGGTAACGGTACACCGGGCCCAGTCTCTCCGGCTGGTGGCACACTTCGCGGTACGTTCACCTCGACGATCTCGGTGTCTCCATGTATTGTAACGGCACTATCCCACCACCCTAATCGACTTCTCACTGCATGCAACTCTCATACACATTTGCATTCGATAACATTGTGCCACGGAACGTAAGAAGAGTTTGACCGGAGCTGAGATATCATAGTTGCTTGCGTCGCCGGTAAACAAATCGATAATGTTTGGTATTCTAAAATATACTGCGAGGTAAACACAAATGTTCATTCTTATTTACAGTATGAGCAGCTACAATAGACCATTGTACTAGAATTTCAAGTGTAATTAGATGCAAATAGTTGTTCTCATACAAGTTTCCTATTCCTTTGTTTCTGCTTTCGTGTTCTGTAATAGTTGGTTCTCTGGCATGCCCGCAGAATCGTTAAGAACCTGTACACATTCAGTCCCAAAGAAGCTCGCTCGAGTCTCACTCACCTGTCAAATGAATCAAGTATAAATGCTAGGATGAGTCTTGTTTTCGTCTACGGGTTCGCCTGATATCAATACAAGAATGTTATTTGCCGTAACGAATACGGTAATACCGTTACCGAGGTCGACGTACTATTTACGTATTCGCTTAGCAAACTTGATGTTTCCATGAACTCTGTTGTTTCATAGCCGGAGAAAGCTGGTTTAGTGCAATTAAATTTTAAAGAATACACATTTGGGTAAGCAACGACTTTGTGAAAGTTAATTCTTTATTTTGTTTATAATATTACTAAACGCTTTGGCAGAATCAAACCCAGTTAATCTTTACAACGCCTTTTTTGTTTAATTTTCGTTAGCTGTCGCTCGAAGTTGTGAATTGTCCGGCAGATATAAAAATGTTTCAACTTTTAAAGAACATCGTTTGTCAAACACGGCTCATCTCAAAGCCCGGGTATTACGGACCCATTTCCGCAACCCTCTGCCATCTCGAGCGAGATAACTAGATTCACCACGTTTATTATCATTTCGCTCATTTTCTTGAAAATTGTACTTCCCTCGGACAGGTGCCAAACCTTTTCAATTTGCACTACTACTGTTGAAAAGTCGGATTTAATTGAAAGATTAAAAAAAACGTCGTTTGTCAAACTTTTGGCAAAGAACTCTCCTCGTCCCCTAAGATAAAGCAGGTAGGTTGTTTTCGTGTGCAGACACAAAGTGGATAAGTAGGGCGGCGACAGTAACAGCCGGTGGCGGTTGTTGAGTTAAGGGTCCAGTTAGTAAGAAATTGGAGCGGTGCGGCCGCGCACACCCTAACGTGCCACTTCATTACCGACCTCGTTACGTGAACCTCTTGCTCCCGTGTCCTGTCTCGCGACCCACCGTCTACCTAATAACGGTAAGGGCTTTACGGAAACGTAAAGCATGCCCCAAAACAGTACATTTTACTGTGGTTGAGTCAAAATATTCCAGTTGCAGGAAATACCCGAAATTAAAGTGGTACGAAAATGAGTTATTGGTTTTAGAAGAATTATTTCTACACCCGCTTAGTGCCGCCGGTTCTCTTGCGTGCGTATGATTACTTTGCTCCGCTTGCCGAGTAATATATTCACATTTTCACCACCTTCCCATCATTGATATTCCGTTTCCGCCTTTGTTTTCGGGGTGCCACCGGTTTTTCATTTTATTTTTCTGCTATTCTTTACTTTTAATAACGAGGTGTGGGTTTATGTATGGAATGCGCCATTAATGACCCTGTAGTGCGTCATTTATAATTGATTTATAAGAGATGCATAATTATGCATCTCTGATAAATCAATTATAATCGATGAACAAAAGTAGTTGGTAACAAGGGAAACTAAAGTTCAGTGCAGTGTACATTGCTTACGGAAGTAGTATAGGTAGAGAGGGTGAACCACGAAAGTGTTTGAGGCCTGTGTGTCATAGGCGGGCGGGCGGCGCGGCGGGAGTAGAGCAGGGAGATAAGCGGGCCGCTTCCGTTGCTCGCGTGTGGAAACATCCTTGCCTCGCTACAGAATCTAGTGCGGCACGTCTCACCTGCCAAATCGGCTTGTATCGCGTGTCGACTGCTTGGGACGCTGCCAAACGTACCCTTACTCAATCGATAATTAGCGCAAACATCACCTAATTTCATCAATCGGCAATCGTCGCTGATGCTACCTTTGTACTCGCTTCTTGGAATACTATATTGTTGTATCTAAATTTAATACACCGCGGCTTCGGTATATTGAGCAAGTAAATATAAAGGTGATATCAATAGATGGTCTCGAGTGCCAACAATGCATATAGATGTCAGTTTGATAGCCACGTAGCAGCCTCGTTTGCTTGACCAACTTTCTGCGTCACGCGTTTTTAGGCTGGTGCACTGATTTAGAGCCATTACCATTCTGACAGTAGGTACGGTTCACTTAAAATTAAGAATTGTTTAAAAAATTACAAAATTAGACAAACGATGAATTTTAATGTTAATTGATCGGTTCATACATTTATACGGCCATGGCTCTGTTTTTGTATAATCCTCATTTGAATGCGGGCAATCCCGATGTCGAAGCCGGGTCGGTCGCTGCGACGTGCCCGACTAAAGAAACGGATCCGGCGACGTCCTCCGTCCGGACAAAGTGATCCCTTTAAATCCTTTCGTTGTTGTCTGACTCGGAATATTTCATACCGTCTTCATCGTCACGTAATGCACACTGGTTTGCCTTTATCCCCTTAACAGCCATTTTGGGTTCGTACTAAAGAAAATACAAAAAACAAAGATACTTTCGAATAATTCCTCGAGTTGGAATCACGGCTTCGAGGCCACTAACGGTGCTCACACGAGACAGTAGTCTCATCGACCGGTCTCGAATCGGATCAGAATATAGGTGTTGCGGTGATACTAGATTTTACGGCTATCAAAAAGTAGTATAAAAGTGATTAGAATCTTCGTGCAGACCTAGAAAAATCGTTATAAAACACGTAAAAACTCTCCACAGACACGCAACAACTGCTTTACTTGAAAAATCCAAGAAACTGACACAAAAAATTGCTGTCGAACTTGATGATTACATGATTGATTTATAAAGCAACTTGCTAATTCTTGATGAATAAGCTGAATTAATGTAAGGTTTTTTACGTTTCAGCAGTATTTCTGAGATCAACTTTAGTTTTTCATAAAGTATAAAAGTATCGGTAGGGTTGTAAGAAAGCAACTAGGTGCGGCTAGCGTGGCGCTCGGTGGTGGATATGTTTTTACGAGAGGGGAGCGCCGGGCGAGGCGCGGGCGCGGCCGGACGATGCTTTTATCGAAATTAGCGACCGCGCCCTGGGACATGCTGTGGCCTCCCTTTAGACATGAGACCTGGACACGATACCTACTGAATTATGCTCAAGGTCGCTCCAGCTTAACACTTAAAGGGAAGCATCATCGTCCATTTGGTCACATTGCATGAGAACGTCAAAGATTTATTGCCTAGAAAACGCAACTTAAATTGCATCTTGGTATAAAATAACAACAGTAAATACCAACATGAGAATTAAGGAATTTAGCAGCCGGATTGTGAAAAACCCGCCTTTTTATAATTAATCGAAACGAACACTAGCAAAATTTACTCCCAATAATAGTTCGCCAACAAAACCTATGTTTTGTGCAAACTGTCATCGCAAAAATTCCATTGGTTTTTGTAAATTAGAATTTTAAAGTTAAAAATTGTATGCGTTTACACAATACATAGGTAATAAGGTTCTGTTGAGGGCACTATTGAGTAAATTTTGAATATAAGTGTTCTGTTTCGATTCATTAGAAAAAGGCGGGTTTTTCACAATCTGGTTGCTAATGAAAATAATATAACAGGTTTTTATCTTAGTGTAACTAGATTTATTACAATAGTATTTTGTGCAACTGTAACATAATTTGAGGCATTGGGACGCGAGTGCTTGGAGTGTCCCAATGTCTAATAACGTTCAGTTGCACACAATACTTTATCTACGACCATCGAAAATATCGTCTTTATTTATAATATTTTCAACTATCAATTTAACGAAAAATAAGTAGCAGAAGATTCGTTCACGAACTTTGGGTGCATCGTTACGGTAATGCGGCTTGAAGGTCAATCAGGATAAAGGGGGCGTGGCTTAAAAAATAAGGTCGAGACTTATTTTCGTCTCTGTTGTTGATTGGGTCTCCAGCGGTTTTAAAATAAATTGGACCAATCGCAGCGCAGAATCGCGGGTTTATAATGTAATATTATAACATCGGATAAACACTCTATGTACTTATAAAACTGCTTTTAATGTTGCAATTGCCTTATTGCGGTATGGGAGTAGATGAAACTCGTATAGGTTTGATTACTATATTATGCATGCAATTGACAAAAACATCCAAAACAATAAAGTTGTTGTTGTGACCGACTTCAATGTAACATAACACAATTAAATGGTTTCAAGGTAGGTGTATACTTGTGACTGGTTTTATTTATTAATATTTATTTTAAAGTTAATATTGAAACATCACTTAATAAAAAAACAATAAAGTACTGTTTCACAAAACCATTATTATTTTCCAAAGTTTTGCCTTATCGGCGTTTGCAAAGATTTTATTTTTAACACATAAACAAACACAGTTTAAACATGCAAGCAACTTTGTGAAGTTTTTGGGCATTATGATCGACGAGAAACTGTCGTGGAAAAAATAGATTGAGGTGATCAGTGGCAGAAATTTAATGCACGTTTTCAAACGGCCGCGATGGGCTGCTGACGACAACACAAAGATATTTGTGTACACAGCGCTTTGCCAATCCATTCTCAAATACTGTTTGGCTGTTTGGGGTGGAGCCTGTAAAACCCACTTGATCACGTGAGAAACGTGCACAGGTTGAGCACCTTGAGGTTGCTTTCAACAAACCTTTCCGCTATGCAACTAACTCATTGTATCACGAATCCAAGCTCCTGCGGGTTCCGCAGCTATACATCGTAGCAGCAGTATTGAGGTTTCATAAAACCGCTCTAGTTACGACCCATAAGATTGTACATGACTCCCGTCGTGTCACGTGGAGAACTCCCGTAACCCGTACAAGCTTTGCCCAAAAATTTTTCCCATTCTTAGGTCCCTTCTTATATTCAAGGACTAATAACATCCTATCAATTCTTATCTAACACAATTCTTCACGATTGGCTCTCTCCCTTAGACTAAGATTAAACCGAGTATATCCTGAAAATATATACATGAATCCTAACATACATAATATATTATATGTACCGCATTTGTGAGTATCAAGTATTTTTAAACTCAGGCATTCAACACTTGTTGCAATTGCACTCAACCTTCACACTTTCATGCAACACACCCCCTTTCACTCACACATAATACTAAAACATACACACTTCCTCAACATTCCATATACAATATCTCCTACATCACATACATAACTCAACTATAGGTAGTTTTAATTTGTTCTTCAGGTTAATTTTGTTCTGTATTAAACACCAATGTTTTTATAACTTTGTTCACAACCCAGGGAATCCTAAAGTGGGGATTATAGTTTTGTCAAAGATACACTTAATCAAACTGTAACAGTGCATAAAAATTCTTTTCTATTTTCTTTTTGGTTGCAACCGTGTTTGGTTGTCCTGTCGTAGCATACTCGTACATACAAAAAATGTCACCAACTTACCATTTGGCAGGAAAAGAAAGACAAGAAAGAAATTTAAACTCATTTCAAAACTAAACATTTAGACCTAATTTTGTCTGTAACACCTGGTAACCTAATGCAAAACTTGTTTCTTTGATGTCGAAAATGTGTTTCCTACAGGAATGTAAATAAGAAATTATTCAAATTTTCTTTGGGTCTGTAGTGGAACCTCAAAAACCATTTGATTTGCAACATTAATGACCGTTTGTTTAGGCAAAACTATTTTAGAAATCTGTGAAAGTTATAAGTTCTGTTATTGATTTAATAGCTCCTTATTTGGCATTAATTTTTAATAAATGTGTAGATGATGGTATCTTTCCTGACTTAATGAAGTTTAGTAAATTGATCCCCCTTTTTAAATCAGGCGACCACGGGGACCCTTCAAACTATAGACCTGTGTCAGTTTTACCGGTATTGAGTAAAGTTTTTGAAAAAATAGTTTTTAATCAATTGTTATTTCATTTTAATTTAAATAAGTTACTTCACTGTGAACAATATGGATTCACTAGAGGGATGTCAACCACAGATGCAGGAGTTGCTTTAGTTAAGCACATTTTTGATGCTTGGGAAGAAAAGCAAGATGCATTTGGTGTATTTTGTGACCTCTCGAAAGCCTTTGATTGCGTTAATCATGAAACACTCTTATGTAAATTGGATCACTACGGAGTGAGGGGCAAATCTTTGGCGTTATTGAAGTCATATCTTAGTGATCGTATTCAAAAGGTAGACATTAACGGGGTAAAATCAAGTGGAGCATTAGTTAAAATGGGTGTCCCGCAGGGTTCCATATTAGGGCCCTTGCTGTTTTTAATTTACATAAATGACCTTCCATATTTAGTTAAAGACTTAACGAAGATAGTATTATTCGCAGACGACACGTCACTTATTTTTAAAGTTAATAGACGTAAAGATATCCTTGACGGCGCGAATACAACTTTATCACTGGTGCTTGATTGGTTTACTGTAAATAATTTAGTTTTAAACGCAAAAAAGACAAAGTGTATAAAATTTACGTTACCAAATGTAATTCAAGTGGATGGTAATTTGCTTTTGCAGGGGTCCAAGCTGGAGTTAGTTAACGAAACAAAGTTTTTAGGCATTACGGTAGACTCTCGTCTTCAGTGGGGTCCCCACATAGAAGCCCTATGTGGTAGACTTAGTTCGGCCGCATACGCTGTTAGACGTATAAGACAAATTACTGATGTAGATACTGCTAGACTAGTCTATTTTAGTTACTTTCACAGCATTATGTCATACGGCATGCTGTTATGGGGTAGAGCCGCGGATACAGACGCAGTCTTTGTTTTGCAGAAGAGAGCAATTCGGGCTATTTATAATATGAAGCACCGGGATTCATTAAGACAAAAGTTCAAAGAAATTAATATATTAACGGTTCCTTGTGAATATATTTACCAAGTCCTTAGATATGTCAGAAAAAATGTTGAGTCTTTCCCAAGGCTTGGTAAGCAACATTGTAAGGAGACCAGAAATAAGCATAAACTGGCTTTTCCAAAAATCAGACTCGCTAAGGTGAGTACCTCTTTTGTAGGACATGGTATAAGATTTTACAATAAACTTCCAAAGGAGGTCCTTACTTTGTCAGAGAATAAGTTTAAACTGTATATTAAGCAGGGCCTATTGAAAAAGGCATATTATAAAATAAATGAATATTTGGATGATGGTGAAGCATGGTGTTACAGTGATAATGATACTCGTAGTAAGTTATAATTTAATTAAATAGTATAATTTCTTAACTTATGATTCCTCTAAGGTGTAAACATTAATTGATTATAGACTGTAAAAGGAAAAGGACTATATGAGACAGGTAGACAAAGATATATATGTTTTTCTTTTTTTCATTAACCTTAATTCCTACTGTCTTGTATTTTCTTATCCCTTGGTTAAAGTAGATATAAGTCATATATTGTATAGTATAAGTTTTATGTTGAAAAAAAGACATGATCTTGCTAAGTTTCTTGCCCTTCTTCTTAGCAAGACTAATCGAATGGGCGGAGGTAGGCATGTATTTATATATGTAACCTATTAGTATGTAGTATATAGGATGGGATTTGGTCGGCCGCCTGGATTCGTGCTGGGGGCTCGGTTGGTGATCACTGAACCTTGTTCCTGGTCCCTGGCCGGGTCTCCGGTATGGGTTCGGGCGGCTGATTGGATTTTACCTTGTATAATATATATTTTACCTATCATTTTAATCGTAAATATATTGCTACATAAATTAAATAAACCTTTAATTTAGTTCATGTACATTTAT
Source organism: Ypsolopha sequella (assembly GCA_934047225.1). Taxonomy (NCBI): domain Eukaryota; kingdom Metazoa; phylum Arthropoda; class Insecta; order Lepidoptera; family Ypsolophidae; genus Ypsolopha; species Ypsolopha sequella. Next base: position 22,667,163 of record OW203987.1, read on the forward strand.
TATTCTATTACATATATTTTCTTTATTAGATTAAATTTGACGTGTAAAAAGTGTATATATCTATACCTGCTTTGCAAAATAAACTATTTGAATTTGAATTTGAATTTGAATTAGCTTAAATAGTAAAATGAAATTTACAGACCATAGGCTTAGCTACTATGATCCTCTACCAACCTCTATGTACTGATGTGTTCATGGACGACTTAGAACAAGACATTCTTCCCTGTAGACAATACGAAGAAAACATTACCTATTGATTTCGGTATGTGGATATCATTATGTGTCTATCTATGTACTAGAGACTGCTCGGACAATAGTACTGATTGTACACTGGATATTTATCTGCGTTCGATACAAATGTTTTGTTTACACGGACGGACGGAATTGCTATGTAAATACACAGGTTTTATATTTTTGCTTTGTATAGCTGGCAATTATAAGCAATAAATTTTTATATTTCTTCATTCCAATCAGTAGTTAACTTTTGATAATTTTTTCAATGATGGTGATGCGGACGATCCTCAGTTAACAAAATAAGATGGATAATTTTTTGCGATCTGTAGCCATCTTCAGAGTATAATTCCGAGACGCTTCTTACTTCGCAACTAAGACTTATATATTCGACATCTCCTACAAAACCTTAACCTTAACCTTACCATATAGGCACAGTTTAACGTCTGAAAAATCAACTCGGCCGCTTTTCCATACCTGACACGACGACCTCTAATAGACCGTAAGTTTGTTGTAAGTAACTTTATCTCAGCGAGTATCAGCATGATACAGTCACTGTGAAAAGAAGGAAAAAAGTTACTCCTAAAAAAGCCGGCCCATCTTGACGAAACTTGGCAGGTTGTGTACAGTCATAAAAAAGTGGGGCTTTTTTCATTACAAATTATCTCATGTGGTTCCAGCATCAAACTTTGTTCCTGCTTGAACACTCAGAAAAACATTTGCTGCCGCGAGTCGGCCTGGCCGTTTAGTCTGTGCGACCGATTTTAGGGGCGCGTTCGGGGTAGTTTTTATCCCATCGAGTACCAGCATGCAACCAATGTATTATTGTAGCCTTGATCAACCTGTTATAAAATCCCCTAGTTTGCCTTAGGTCAGTCTGGCCGTGTACGAACAATTTTATGTTGGTATTCCTCATTGATTTTCACGACATTTTGGTAAGAACTTAGCATCCAGACTTTTAAATTTGGGATAGCGGGTACGGGGGCATCACATAAGATATTTTGACATGAAAAAAGCCTTACTTTTTTTCATTAATATACACAACCTGCCAAGTTTCGTCAAAGTCGGCCGGCTTTTTTAGGAGTCACTTTTTGTCCTTCTTACTGACTGTTATGCTGGTACTCGATAAGATATAGTAAACGACAACAAACTTATAGTCTATAAGGCCCCAATGGATTTCACTACTACGATAAACATTTTACTTTGCTATGAGCCAAGTCAGCCAGTCTGAAATAAATTGATGGCGAGGTCGTGAATGCCCATCCAATCCATAAGGATGCTCAGCCAACCTTCTTTGGTTATTTTTTAAGAAAGTTTTTTAAATTAATAAAAATACACAGACTGAAATCAAATTAGCAAATTAAAATAATAACACAACCCATTGGCAGATGGTGAGTAGAAATAACAAAGTATAGTTATCGTAAAAAAAAAAAACAGGAGATTTATTGATTTGAGATTTAGGATTATATTTGAAATCGAAATATTATAATACTATAGGTACTTTAACCTAGTATGAGCTTTTACTTTTATATATTGAATATTATTCAAATTATTTTGATAGAGATAACAAATTATTTTTTCAATTTTTTTCGAAAATTTCTCGAGATGTATCAAATTTAATATAACATACCCTTAAGGCAAATTCAAATTCAAATTTCAAATTCAAATTCAAATAGTTTATTTTGCAAAGCAGGTATAGATATATACACTTTTTACACGTCAAATTTAATCTAATAAAGAAAATATATGTAATAAAATAATAAATGTACATGAACTAAATTAAATTAAATTAAATTAAATAATTGGCAGCCGATATACAGGGAGGTAGGATAAGCTACGCAGTCGATTTTGTCTGCTTATCAAGTTTGTCTAGTAAGAAAGATAAGTTTACTTTGTTATAAACTGACATTACCTTACAATGATTGAACAAACCAACTTTATCATCTTTGTATTTTTTGTTTTATACTTTTTGACACCATGGTGTTAAGGCTAGTTAATTGTAGTTTGTATATATATATATATACTATGCAAGTATGTCTTATATGTGCGCCAATAGCTTCTCAGCCTGTAGTTTATGTTAGAATCAGCTAGTAATAGGTATAAAGTTCGTAGAATAGTAAACGGCATTTTGTATTTAAGGATAGCTAATTTGACGTTAATCGACCTCAATCTGTTACACAGTTTTTCGATGTCAAGTCTCCAGTAGTATAGTTGTCAATTACCAATCCTAGGTAGGTATGTTGATGTACTATCTGTAAGTATTCGCACGAACAGACGGTGATTGTGGGCTGGCGATGAATGCACTGGTGATCGTGTGCAATAATAGTAGGTTACTATTATTAGGTATTTGCCGTGCTACAGGCTGTATAACACGTATTCTGTGAAAATTTCAATTCGCTACCTATAACGGCTATGACAGTCGGACAGACAGACAGCGGAGGCTTAGTAATAGGTTCTCGTTCTGCACCCTTCGGGTACGGTACTCTCATGGTACTCTAAACAGGCAAGGAAAACTGATGAGGTGTTGCTTTAGGTTGAGGCTTAGGTTGCGAGGGCTCCTCCATGAGACTGCGCTCCAAGAAATTTACAATCCACCCTACTGTCCGGAGGTGACTAACATTTACTCTAGGGATGTAACGATACATGATTTTGCCGATACGATACTAATATCGATTTATTGTTGTAAATAATCGGTGATACCAATACCGATATCGAGTAATTTATATTTCAAGCAAATAAATATTAATATTGACTTTTTTGTCTTTTTAAGTGTTTAAAACTAGATAAAACACACTCAAATAAAATATTAGCGGGATATATTTCGGGCCATTCGGACCCAGCATCAGTCACAATGAAGTAAAAAACATATCATAAAACATAATATCTCACAAAAAATTTATTTAAATGAGTTTTATCTGGTTTTAATCAATTGATTTTAAGCAGAAACTCAACCTCGAAAGGTGTATGAATAAATAAAGAGTGCCAAACTATAATTTATATTTTTTATTAATTGAGAATAAAGTATTCAACGTCAAAAATTTGAATTTTTGTTCAAAAAGCAAAGTTTATTTGCAGATAATGTATCATGCAAATAATTTTGGATAAGGCCTGCAGTTAAAAAATAGAAAAAAACTCGAGATGCAAGCAAGCTCAGTTGATAACCTTAGCGCAAGTTTTTTCTTTTTTAATTTGGGAACTTCTCTTCATTACGCCAATAGTTGATTGGGTCTGATTGTCTTGGAATATCGGTTGATAAATAATCGGCGATCCCGATATATAGGTATCGGTATCGTTACATCCCTAATTAAAAAAAAAAAACTTGAATCCATTGATTTTCGGATGATGGAATATTGCAATCGGCAATCGACGAACATTTTTCGAGCAAAGTTGAACTTATATTTTTATCATTATGTTATCTAAAAATTATAAGCTCAATTTTATTAATGTTATGTGTATCTTAGGGTTTGTATATTATATTTTTAGGCAGATGAAAACGTAAAAAGTAAACACGGTGAGACCCGTATTAATAATAATGTGTTATTGGTAGAGATTATATTGAAAAATGAAAATCAATATCTTTCCGTTCCATACTTCCATCTCATCTCGAGAAATTATTAAATATAGACATTGGGTGCTTACCTATGAAATTGGTGAAAATTTGTTACATATTCATGAGTTCATAATTCCTGTAATTTTTTTGTTTGAAAGTTTTTTCAAGATTTTACATCTACGCATAATTTTTTTTTTAATAAATCTTAAAAAACCGTTCGTCCTAAATGCCATCCATTTCCATTATGAGATTTGTAATAATTTTTTATAGCTGACACTTTACAAAAATTGAATTAATGTTGCTGTTAACTTAATGTTGTCTCATTCATACACAAAAGAAAGTATAAAATTTGGATTTGTCATTCCTAAAACAAAAATGCAAACATCTTGGTACTGAAATTTGAGTTTCCTTCAAAACGCCAATTTCAAATGTAAAGGACCTTATAGATATTTATTATTCTTTTCATCGTATAAACAAGGTTCTTAGTTAATGAGCTTAGTTTTCGTTGATTCATCAGAATGAAGGTGTTTAGTCGAAGCGTCCGAGGCTGCACAGTTAAGGTCACCTAGTCGGAATTATAAGAAATTAACCGCAGTTTGACGGAAAACGGGTGATATACTCGTAATGTAACATATACCTATATAATATCGTCTTGTGATACTTACGTATATTGTATTTCATTTTATGCGAACAACAGAAATACGAGACAAAAACGTTTCTTTGGATTTGACGTGCAAATTAAATAAACTCCTTCCATCCGTTTTCGGTAGTCATCGTGTACGAGTGTGGAGTTGTTGCGTAATTCTTATAACCGGTCCGCAACTATCAAAACTCCTTGACCTTACATTCATAGAAAATAGCTTGTCCTTGAGACTAGAGAAATCGAAGATTTCTGGATTTTTCTTTTTGTAAATAGTTTTAAATGTCAGTAGTAGATAATTAGGCTGTGTATTTACATTTAATTATATATTATAAAATAAATAATAAAAATATTTAAGTGGGTTTATATAAAAACCTTAACCTGACCTTGTCACCTTTAGATTGCAGCTTTATATTCCTAAGTTGAGTTTTTTCAGTCAGATTAGAATCTGGTTGAGCAAAGATTGAGAAAGCAAACAAAGGCGTCTTCGCACAAGGATAAAGGTTGTTTAATTATTTGAATGTTTAGTCAATAGAGGAAAGTTGAAAAGTCCGCCGAAGGGCGTAGTGAGTCAGTGGGCGTGCCCTCGCCCCGCCCAGCGGGCCACGCCCTCGCCCTTCGCCACCTTCAGCCTGAAACTCTGTAGGCGCACTCTGAGATACCTATCCAATCAACTAAACAATTATATGTATGTACATAAAACTACTAAATAAATGTTAAAGAGGTTTGGGAGCTTTCCATGGGTACTATTTTTGCGGCCAAGCTAAACTTGTTATTTTATGGGTAATGTTTTGACCATATTGTTGAAAATATTAGGCATAAATCATTGACCTTAAGTCAATGGGCATAATGGATTTAGCTCGCTTAAGAGGCCGTCGAAAAATGCGTAGTTCATACAAACCGAATACCAATCATTTGTAAATTATATCTAGGTTCCCAAATTACTATTGTATAAGAACTCATCTAAACATGAAATATGAGAGAAATAAGCTTTCTATGGAAATTTTAAATTATTTTTAATTTCATCAGTGTTCATATAAGTAGACATTCGGGAACCCTAAATATTCTGTAATCCAATCGGGAAAAGTACACATTACCTTAAAAATATGTAATTTACAAATGATTTTGGTGTTCCATTTTTATGAACTTATACCTCTTCCGCCGGCGTCTTAAATATCCTTTTCCGAAATGCTGACGATGTTTGCAAAAAAGTAAACGTGAAGTACTTTATTTAAGGAATAGGCCTCAATTGTGCGTAGGTATGAACACCTATTTAAAAAAAATATATATCGATGTTCTCGGATGGGCACTAAATTTGCTTCGACGAAATCCATTTTAGACTTGTCCATTGCTGGACTTGTATCAAAAAATAATATCAAAAAATTTCTAAATTATGCTTGTCTAGCAAATGCTCACTTCCTGTTCTCAGCAAGAATAAACTATTGAATAAGATATTAATTTAAAAAGCCTGTCAATGTATGTACGGGTTACGCTAATGTAGCTCTCTCTGCCTGGAACGAATTTGTATTGTATGAAAATATTAATAGAATGTTATATCATCCAAAAGTCACCTTATTTTTCCTGAGATCCTGGTAAAATTCGGCTCTTCCTTGCCCGATAGACAGATAGAAATAGAGATCTCGCTATAAGGAATTCTATTTTTTCACTGAACCCTAAAATTAGATAAACGTACCTCGTAAAAAAATGCTTAGAAAGTAAAATATGTAAATGCGAAGCCACGCGTGTATAAATATACATAATTAAGTGGTATATTATGCGTATATTAATAGAGTTTTGTATTAAGTTTTAATTGCTTTGCGTTAGCCTACAAAATTGGGAAACAAAAATCAGGGGCTGGAAAAACTAGGAGGAATAGGCGGGCGAATTACTACTACAGATCAAAATGTCGATTGAGCTACTAATTGATTGTTACAAACGGCTGAAGGTAGAGCCGCTTTCTCCACGAGCAGATTTTGTGAAAAAGCTCCCAAAAGTTATTATTTTAGAATTGATTAGATTGAGCTCTGATAGCGGAGGAGATGAGGAGCCGCGGGGCAGATAACGTTGTTAGAGCAAGACTTTGCTGAGCGTGGCAGCGTGGGCCCACAGTAATCTCGTTGCGGGCCCCGACTTCCGCTACTCCCTCCGAATTACCTTTTGTACTCGATCAACAATCTCATTTGGACCGAAACGCTTTTCCTCGCGCAATTTTCTACTCTCCATTCCGTTCCACAAACAAGAGGACTTGAAGTATTAATGTTGGTGCTAGCACGTAGCACCTCGCCGCCGCCGCTAAAAGGTTCTTGTTGACGGAACGTTCGATTCAAGAGTCGCAGCGACGTTCTTGTCTTTGTAATTGATTGCTTTGTCGCGTAATTTGTTTGCTGACGCGCGTCGGGCGCTGCGAGGCGAGTCCTCGCGGGATCCTATCGTCATCGGGCTCGTAAATAATAAATTTCTCCCCCCCTTTCCTCGCCTCGCCTCTGCGCCACGGAGACCTCGGAGGCGGGGGTCACCTGCTCCGTGACTCAGCATCCACACTGTTAGTTATTGTTGATGAATTTATGTCTACATACATCATATAGTGACCTAACCGTCGGCACCGTTACATCGTTGCTAAAGTTTATAACATCAAACTGCAGGGATAATAAAAACCACCTCCTATACTAAATTTACTTCTTATAAACAGTATCAATCTCCGCATGTTTAAATAAAACTAACAAATGAAACAACCGTTTTCGTGTAACAAATAGCAGAAGGCACATCTAGATACAAGGTTGAGCCAGGAACCGGATTGAGGCACGAGCCACGGTGGGAGCTGCTAACTAATAACGCTGTAATTGGTATCGGAGCTCGTCGTAGCCGGATTACTGAACGTCTAATTGAATGCGAGATGCTGCCCCCCACCGCGCCCCGCCTCGCAGACGTAGACCTACGACACAGACTTAATTCCGCTGCGGTCAAGTTGCTCTGTTGTGCGCACGTGCCCTGCACTGCACGATTACAACCTCATTACAACCACCTCCATGAATTAAATTCCGAACCCACTCTGACGTAAGATTTCAGCCTCGGAAAAGTTATGTCATTATGATTCGCACCCGTCAATTAGCTAATGAAAAATTAAATAGGCGTGTTGGAGCTCTGTCGTTAAAGTTATGATGATGGCTGGCGTCTGTTTTGGCTTTATTTTATCTTCTGCCTGGGGCTGTTATGTTAACTAATCAAAGTTCCTCTGATCACGAGAAAATGATTAGGAATGTTGAAGCTTTGCAGAAGCATTCGCATGAAAATAAACCGTAGAGATAATGAGCAGTATTACGTGTGATATATGGGTCAGGTAGCAGCAGGTGGTGGGTATAGACTAGTTGGCTCCCGTTGTAGGCGTATGAGAGATGTCCGACGGTGTTTACTGGGAGCTCTCGGGCCGCTCACGGCTCGCGGCTGGCGGCTCGCCAACTGATACTCTCTCAACAGGTAGATGGAGTCCGATGACATCACACGCAATGCTTTATCTCGCGTAATGATTCACACATTCACACGACTCATTCAAAACAGATTCGCGTGCAAACCGAAAATATAACACTGCGTAAAGTTGACGCTACACTGGACAAGCTTTCGGTTGACTCTGCACAAAATGAAAAAATATACAATGGTTTTGACACTTTTCACTCGAAATCTGACTCTACAAGGCAAAATGTTACTATTTCTGGGTACATGAGTGTTGTGCGACACATAAAGCTCCCGGTAAAATTTGCTGGTGTAGCGCCGGCTTATAAAAACAATTTACTTCAAAACTCGCGAGGTGAAAATGTTTTTTCCGGGCTGTGGCGCATTTTTTCTTGTTTATTTGCGGATAGGCGAAGAACACTCGAGATGAGACCTAGGGCGGCACGTGCGGCGGACAGCGGCTCCGCTTGTTATTAACTTTTTTAAACGATTGCGTTAATTAGTAGCGTTGTACCCAGCCGGCCCTCGAACAAACGGCAAAAACAATAAACGACACGCTTTACCAGTAATTAAACTGCTATCCGATACAACGTTTGCGCTTTAATAAATGCATTACACTCGCATGTAAATAAAGTAGCATTCGATTCAATTAATTCTCTTTTCAAATTACATTTGCCTCCATGTACGCGTACGTTGCTATTTATTCTGTACGTCGCGTTCCGTTCTGCTTCCAATACTTTTAAGTCTGCGATCTGCAGGATATTCATTGAAATTGTTGTTATTTAATTATCATTTATTTCTATAAATTGTAAGTTGATGTGATAAAATGTTTAAATTACAACAGTTTGTTTTCTGTTTGTTGCAGCAATTGTTCCGATCGCAGCAGGCAGCGGCGGCGGGCGGGCCGGCGGCCGCGGCGCAGCTGCAACTGTTACAGCAACAGCAGCAGCAACAGTTCCAGTTGCAGCAGCAACTTGCCGCGCAGCAGGCTTTCACGCAGGCGCCTTACGTCATCAACGCGGGCCAGGAGGGCGCACCCTATGTCAGCGCACTCATTGCGGGCGTACCCCCATACTACGGCGTCGCAGCCCCTTGGGGCGTCTATCCCGGCCTAGTTGCCCAACCCGCCCAACAAACAGCCCAACAACCCAGACGGCCCCTAACGCCTCAGCAGGGCGAGCAGCAGGTGAACGGACAAGGGCAATATGTGATCCCGTATTACGACCCCAGCTCGCTGGTGATGGGCGGACGCAATGGGACGCCGCTGAGACTAGTGTCGCCGGGCGGCGTGCTGGCGCCGCGGCAGTACCCTACCGCACACCCCGCCGCCACACCCGCGCCGCCCCAGCCGGCGCAGGCTCTGCAGCACCAACAGGCGCCAGGTGAGACTCGGACACACACAAACTGCTTCATGGTGTCAAGACTGATACATGTCTTCTAACCTTAAATCGCTGCTCCTTGTCGCAACTCTAAAAGATTCTGAAAGTTTTACTCTAAAAAGTGTATGATAATCAGAACAGAGTTGTTTTTTATTCGTTTTGCACAAACGCGCCTTTCAAATGGAAACTAATCTTGATGACAAATTTAAAAGACCTGACGATCAAAATACGGTTTGTACAATAAATCCTTAAATTTTGGATTTTGTAAAATCACCTGGAGCAGCGATTCTAAACTGTTTGTTATTAACCTATTTGTATGTAAATATTTTATCACGGTATATTCATGAGATGTATTTAATATAACTAATATGGATTAACAAATAATATGAAACTGTTTGAAGTAGTCTATTGATAACTTATAATATGGTAACAAAAGTAATATCTTTTTGGCATTTCAGAATACAGTGTTGCACATATTCTATTTCTTTTATTGTCGATAAGTCCTGTAGATTTTTGTATTTATTTGTATTACCTTGTAGTTGTTAAAGTTTTATAGTTCATACTTTATATCTATGTAGGCTTAAATAGTTTTCAAGTAAACGTAATTAATCAATCAAATACAGGAAAATTTATTTTAAAACTGTTTGTCTATGATTTGCAAGTAAGAAATAAAAACCATTGCACAACCTCTTTTAAAGTTTTTTTTCCTGCTCATGAACTTTGAGAAACTACAACGTTTGGCATTCAGAAGATATTACGAATAATTGTAATCTCGAAACGAATCTCCGATGGTGTACGAATAAGTTCCATTGTTTATCATTTAGTTTGTAAATTGAATTTGAAGAAAGATGAAACGGCCCGCTAGCCGTTACACGTCCATTCTCTCAGTTTAGTACGCTCGCTACTCATGATATACACGATCACCTAACGTTATAAATTAATAATGTCACAAAGTGGTGATATTACTATTTCATTGCATCGTCCATCAAATTACATGTATGAAATAAAATCTTCTGGACTTATGCCAAAAGTCGTGGAACCATTATACTTATTCAATTCTGATATAAATATTATACATACATAAACAGTGAAATTGATGTGACACTGGTGTGTTGGCTTCGATTTTGTGATCGCTCTGCATTGAACATGACATCAAGCCTTTTGTAAGCGACATGAGGCACTTTATTCATTAATTCACACTTATCTAATCTACTTTGTAGATATATGTCATTGATACGCTAAAACCAATCTTATTGAAGTATTTGCAACCATGTCGCTTAGAACTCAGGCATACACATATAAGCATGTTTCTCGTTTCAATTTGTTTTGTACAGCTACGGTTTATATATTTCATTAGAGAGAAGCTGACGATGTGTACATAAGTAAATTCGTATATAAATCGACGAACCATGTACTGTACATAGACCAAACTAAAAAGCATAAGACTCCACGTGACAAGTGATGCCGACGCCTTTTGTTCTTTTATTGTGTATTTTTGACTATTGTGAACTAATCTTTTACAGTATTTGATAGCTTTTGTGTTGTTGTTACGTTACACCTGCTAATTCGGTTTCCGACAAAAACTTAAATTACTGGTTAATTTTGTTTGTATCGATTGACGGACTTTTTAAAGTGTAGGTCATGTAGGTCCGGTCATGTGTCGTGTTAAGTGATTCGGTTGATTTTACTTGTGACGTCTTATTTACAAGTCAATGTTACGTCGGATCAATAAACTGTGCATACGACCCTTTTTACTGTTTTCTTATTCGTTAAACAGATATTGCTGTATGAAGGAGACAATGTAGGTGTATAACTAAACGATCCATGGAATAAGATAACATTACAATAATATATTAATCCTTCCAATCGTTTTCCGTGCCTCTACAGAAATGATCCCATTGTACGACATCGTTTATTCAGATTCCCCTTTACCTAAGAGCTGGTTCTGTACGAAGTATAGACAGCTGAGCCTTGTGTAAACTGTCGCGAGCCCCAAGCATCACTTGTGACGTGCGCGTCGAGCGTGTAATGTTCAATGAGAGAGCGTGGCGTCAGTGGAGGCGTGAAGCAGGAGCGTATTGCGAGCCGCGCGGTGTTACAGGCGGCGGCAGCGCTGCGCGGCGCGACTCGCTCGAGTTCGGCGGCGGCGGGTCGCTGCAGGAGTACGCGCGCAAGTGGGGCCCGTCCCCGCTCTCGCCGCCGCTGGGGGCCGCGCTGGGGCCCGTGGGGCTGCGTCCCGTGTCCGCCGCGCCCGGCGCCGAGACCGCCAAGTACAGGTGCGGGGCCCTTCTGAACCTGTTTGTGGACAAGGAGACACTTCACACATCTATACGGGTTTCAATTTTCAGTGTTTGTGTACAGGACCGACTGTGTAAAGAGTTGAACGTAAGAAATGGATTTTGTATATGAATCATTGGATGTCAATAACATGAATGATGGACGATAGATAGTCTATTGTTTGTCGGAAACAAAGTCGTGTGGCTGCGAAGGCCCGTCCACACGCACACTAACTATAAATACAAACGAATATGAAAATAAATCCGCTCATCTGGACAAACATCTTCAACATTCCAGCATATTAGTATTTGTCATGCTCGACCGTTTTCTTTATAAAGCCGTCATTAATGAGAAGATACGAGTATGTTGCTCAAATATTTTCTCGAAAAATCTTCAACAAATATTTCACTATTGTTTAAATTCTAGGAGTTTGTTTTGCACCTGTAAAATGTGTATGTTTGTGCTCTACAAACCGGTTCAGAGGCAATTTCTGTTGTAAATACATAAAAACTTTCCATCATCATTATCATTGGTTACTTTCAGATCCATTAGACGCCATTACACCAAAGCGGCTAGTCGTGGATATGCCAGATACTTTCCATACAATTGAACGCATAAAGTGCAACTGAAAGCACTCATCACTATTTTGAAGTGTTACTGCAATAATAGTATCAATACCTGGTGGCAAGCATCTGGCATACGAGCGCGTCTTGTATATTGTACATACCTGTATCTCATTTGCTCTCCGTAGTGTGTATATGTCGTTGTACAGTAATCGCTACTTACATGTATTGTTGATTGGCATGCGTTACGTCCCGAGCGGCCGGTCGCGCCCCGTGGGGCTCGTGCTGAATGGTGTTATATTTTGTCATTTCAGAGCTGTCAGCAGTTTAGCACAAGGTCTCACTTCGAATGGCATGTTCGGATCCTCATCTTCGTTACTAAGCAAACTCAGTGGAGTTGGAACGATCTCAGGTTGGTAGCATTCACTCACACTTGCAACTTTGATACAGTTTAATGAAGCACAAAAATATTTATTGTTTTTAGAAAGATAAATAAAAGTAATTTTTCAAGGTGCTATTATTTTAATACTGAATGTTTCCTGATTTACATTTATAAATAACTAACATTTAATTTTATTTACAATAAAAGACTCTTAAAAATACTAGTTTCTCAAACTAAGAATAAAACTTTACGGAACTATTATAAAAAATATTGCAAAACACTTAAAAAAGCTGTAAGTAAATCTAAAAAAATATCAAACAAACGTAAATTTATATCTTCTGAAAATAAAATGAAATGTATGTGGAAAATTGTTAATAGAGACAAACAAGCATAGTAGGGAAAATTGTAATATACGACTTAAATTAAAGAATTGTATTATAGACAATCCAAAAAATATAGCGAAAGAATTTAATAGTTTCTTTGCTTCAATTGCAAATTCGCCCACAACCAAAGAACCTAACAAAGTACTTGAAAGCTCAAACACAGTATCAAACACATTCTTTTTAAGCCCTGTTGAACCAGCGGAAATAAACCGTATTATAAAAAACTTGAAAAACAAAGATTCTTTTGGTGTGGATGAAATACCACCAAAATTAATAAAGAAATGTGCTGATATACTGACTATTCCCTATACAATTTTAATTAACCAATCGTTTAGCGAGGGGGTATTTCCTGACGCTCTAAAGATAGCTATTATCAAACCAATTCACAAGAAGGGCTCTACTATGGATTTAAACAATTATCGGCCTATAGTATTGTTGACTACATCAGCAAAAATTTTCGAGACGGCTATGGTCAAACGCTTAAATATCTTTTTGGAAAAATATAAAATCCTGCACGAAAATCAATTTGGCTTCAGAGTAAACCGCTCCACTTCCCTAGCGATCTATAGATACACACAGAAGATCTACGAAGCATTAAATAATAAAAAATACGCGGTAGGCCTCCTTATAGACCTGAGCAAGGCATACGATAGAGTCTGTCACGCGACCCTACTGGAGACGCTATATGGTGCAGGAATAAGGGGAATTGCACATAAGTGGTTTAGATCGTACCTCGAAAATCGCCCACAATGTGTAGAAATAAAAAATACGGATTTTGACTCAGGGAAAATTGAATTCATTAGGTCTGATAGAGTCGTAACAAACGGCTCCATCCCCCAAGGTAGCGTCCTGGGATGTGTGCTTTTTCTTATCTATATCAACAATTTCCCCAACAAAATTACGGAAGATTGCATTCTTTTTGCTGACGACCTTTCCATTCTCATACCATGCTCAAATATTTATGAACTAAATGACAAATTAAATCTGACTTTAGACACAATCTTTGACATGCTTAAAAAATATAACCTAGAACTCAATTTGACGAAAACAAAATTAATTCAATTCAAACCCTCCCAAAAAACTCCCCTACAATTATCATATACCTACAAAAATACTGTATTAGAATCAGTACATACTACAACCCTATTGGGAATTGACTTAGATACTAATATGACATGGAAACCACATATACAGAGCCTGAAAAAGAAACTCTCCTCTTTTATTTACGCTCTTTATCAATTAAAACGAGCTACTGACTTCAATACTACCCTTACGGCTTATTATGCGTATGCACATTCTAGGTTGTCTTACGGAATTGTGATATGGGGAAATTGTTGCAAGATTGATTACAGTATTCCGACTACAGAAAAAATGCATCAGAATACTTACAAACATTGAACAAACGACCTCTTGTAGACCCTATTTTGTTAAGCATCAAATATTGACCCTAGTGTGTATTTACATGTTGGAGTCCTGTAAGTTTATCAGAAAGAACACTGATTTATATTCTTATAAGGTGAACAACAAACGAAACAATCGAAATAAAAACCAAATAAAAATACCACCAACAACCATGAAACTAGTGTCAACCAGTCCCCATCACATGCTGATTAAAATTTATAACCATTTGCCAAATTACCTAAAAAATATAGAAAAAAACACTTTGTTTATAAGTAATCTAAAAAAATTCCTCATACAGAAATGCTATTACAATTTATCTGAATATTTTAATGACGATACAAAATCAATACTTCAATAGCTCTTCTAAATGACATTTGTTAAATGACATTGAATACGTTTGTAATTAATCGTAATATTATTGTGAACAATTAATTAAAATGGAATAATATATAACAACAATAACAAATTTAACATAGGCTTAACTAAACTATTATACTATATTGACCTAGCTAGGAATGAATGATAATATTATGTAGGTACTTAAGAGGCATGTAGTAGCCCTCTCAAGATTGCTATGCCCCTACAGGGCGTCACCTGTACTTTTCTAGTTATGTAAGATCTTCTAAAACTTGTGACATTGCAATAAATGATTTGAATTTGAAAAATTTGACATTAAAGTTTTGCGTAACACTTTCTTTAAAGCAAATAATAATAATAAAATATATTATTTTAAACTTTAATGTCAGGTACGTAGTCTTTTATAGTTATTTATAAACAAATATGATTTAAATCAGAATACATTCTGTACTAAAAAGTTATAGCACATTAAAAAAAACAACTTTTATTTATTATTCTATAAACAGTACATATTTTAATCAAAAAGTTCAAATATATTTCAATATTTTTGAGTATTATCAATTTCAAACTCTTGCCAAGTAATGTTTATGCTAGGTGTATCTTTGTGACTGGCTTCGAAACTTAAACCACATATTTTGCTGATCATACTGAACAAATTTTGTGTTATGAGCTTTTAAATAACGCGAAATTAACCCCTTCCCCATAAAACATCTTAATATCTACTTGCCAGCTACCATGTTGTATAAAGGTGAAATTTATTTGTCGTAATTTTTACAGTCGTAGAATAAAGTTGTAGTTTAACCTCCAAAGCAGGTCACATATATTATATATCGCCTTGTATATCGAAGGTGGATAAATCGGACCTAATGAACAAGATTCTTTACACATTATTATAAATTTTATCTGATACAGAATTGATTAAACAATCTCTATTCTTATTATTGACAAAATGTTTCGTGAAAATGGAAATTGTAAGGAAAAATATATAAATCTTTCTTTAGTTTAATTCGTTCGGAGAACAATGTCACAGAAAAATCAGGTGAGGGGTGGAATTATGACGTAGGTAAGCCGATCCAAAAAAAAAAAAATTCACCGCGTAATGCACGCGCAAATTCTAAGAATTCTTAATTAAGATAAGGTCCACAAAAACACCACACAAAAAAGCACTTTGAAGGATGATAAAATCAGTTGAATGAACACCACTCAACATGAATTAAACTCATTATGGCAAATAAAACTCAATAAACAAATATATGAGATAAACACGGTAAAATAAACAAAAACCGATGAAAAATAACAACTATCTCGCTAAGCCATAAAAAAATAATCAATTCACAAATACGCACATGAACAACGAAAATGCCGCCATTACGTACTAAATAAATATTCTAATTTCCGAAAAAATCAAACCGAACTACACTTCAAATTAAAAATGTGTAACTTGCGATGTATTTTCATATTTTTAATTTTGCATATATATCACCTACGCATCAGAAAGAGTTTTTTTTTTTGTTAACGTTATAATTAGAGAGAGAGAGAGAGAGAAATACTTAACCCGACCGGCATCAGCCTATTCTTTACGCTTTTACCCGATAGATGCGAGCGAATTGCGATGTTGCTCACTAAGGGAGCCTGCCTAAAAGTGCCCAACGTGGCGACGTTGCAAGGTTAGTTAAAATGGACCGACCTAACCTCCCAATTTAGTGCAAACAAAGTGCTGCGCGCCATAATGAGTCGGGATAATGTGTGTATTTTTTTAGTAATTCTTAGTTAGAAGCACACACAAAAAAATTGTACATTAAAATAATTAATGGTAGATTGATTGGTTGTAGTTGTTGGTATTTCTGAAAGGTAAGCCGGTGTGAATTGGATTCTATGGAGCCTTCGCCACTGGTACATATACCGAACCAACAGAGAAATATTGCTAAGTTCAGTTTAATTTACAATAGACCATGAAAGTTATAAACTAATAAACCTAACTAAGCGATGAATGTCATTAATTTATCTTCAACATACACACACGGGACACGTCTAATTGACCATTGAACCTGTCTTTAACCGCACTAGTCATTAATGCATCCATATTGTGGCGGGTTAACACCTAACTTCATGTACATATTCACGAAAATATAATTATTATTGTCCTTTTCGGGGTGGAGGTTATTTTAGAATTTAATATGTGTACACAGTTGAGCAGTGAAATATTCAATCCATTTTAACAGTTACACAATCTTACATATTGTAGCTGGTTCTGGAGATTTCAGTATTAGTGGTGTGAAAACGTAAATTTTCGCTAAGTAACTTTCATTTTATTTAACTTATATCGAAACTCTTTAGTCGATATCATTGCACACCATTGTATTTGTTTCAGCTGCGTAGCAATGAATTGGACCGATTTCACTACAGTTCTCGGAGCATTTATATAAAACTAGTTTTACATAATTATCTATTAGGAAACACATAGTTATCTATTCTGTTTTTATTATAGTGTCAGAATAAAAATACAACAGAACTCTTGGCCTCAAATGGCCTCTTGAATAATATTATCATGCTTGGTCATGAGACTCGGAATATGTAGGCCGGATGTCAAATAAGTATTCATAAAATACTGTTTGCTAAACTAAGATACGTCGTTATGGTGTTATGGTGTAAATTTTATTTTCCGACAGATCTATAATACATTTTAAAAGCACTGCGTTATTGGGAATGTAGCAAAAGTGCAGTATTTTTCTGTTTATTTTAGGTTTTATATTAGCGACAAACACTGACCTCTTTTTGGTTAAAGCCAAAGCTTTGTGTGCGCGGCAGTTGGTTAGAGCAGGATAGACAATTAAAAAACAAAAGCGCTAGAGCAGGACTAAAGTTTAGGTTGGTACTGGGACTTGAGATGTCTGTGACAAAAAAGCATAGTTGTTATTAAAAATTCCCCAGAAAAATGCTTGAAATATATATATATAAATTTCAGATAATCTGTAACTACGTAACTATAGAAGAGCGACGTAAATACGCAAAGAAAATACCGCTGGTCTGAGCACGGTTCTCCATTGTTTCAGAATTAGTAGGCACGGGCGTGAGTGCCGTGGGTGGCGTCGGCGGAGTAGGCGGCGTGGGCGCGCTGGTCGGCGACAAGCCCCCCGGCGGACGCTCGCGGTTGCTCGAAGACTTCAGAAACAACCGCTTCCCCAACCTGCAGCTCAGAGACCTCGCCAACCACATCGTCGAGTTCTCACAGGACCAGCATGGCTCCAGGTTTGTACAAACCAGTCTTCTTCTTTTCGTATCAATGGTTATTTTACAAAATCCTGGACCAGTACGCAGCGACATCCATAGGCCATCCCACGTACACGTGTTTGGGCACGCTGAGCACGAGAGCAAATGAGGCATGTTCTGCGAAGGAGCACCGCACTCGCACTGGGTATGGGATGCGCTTATCATGCCCCATCTGCTGAGGGTCTCTTTACAGCGCCTAACCTGCGCTCGAAGTTGGTTGAGAGACTTCCAGGTTGGCCACGGCAGCTTATTTCCTGCAGGGAGAGATTCTTTCGGGGTGATAAAGTTGTCTGGAGATGCGTGTTTTTCTTACCACAGTTTAAGCCTTAATTCGGAAGGGGTGGATGACACTAGTCTCCAGTACACACCAGTTGTATACTACAATTCTTGCTTGATACGCCTGGGGCTTCAACATTCTTACCTGACCTCCTTCGTCTGCAGCTCATGGTTAAGGGGCTTCAGAAGCTAAACTACATTTAGAGACGTTTTTGATTTTTACACACACACGAGCAATTAAAAAATCTAACATTTTCTCTATTTTGCGCTATCCGGCGACGCAGCGATCGTCGTAACAGCCACTTTGCAATGCACGCTGATATGAACGTTATTTCAATGTTGTTTCTGTCGATATTTGTACCGACACACATCGAGCTACTAATTTAGCTTACTGAAGCCCCTTAAGGCTGAACCTGAGCCTAGAACATGAACAACGCCGCAGATTTTCGAGGCTTTGATAGAAGAAATTAGGACCCTTCTTATGTTCAAAAAAATATATATTTGATTTGTTTTCCTTTTATTAACGAAACGTACTAATAAAAATGTGTTATGATTAGACATCGGATTGTATGCACTAACAAAGTGCCAAAATATGCACTAAAAACTGTTGATATGTCCAAAATATGCACAATGCAAAATCATAAAACCATTTTTATGTTTTATATATTTTAATTAAAGACGGTACAAAAACAGCGAAATATACTGAAATTATGCATAGTTATTGTGACAATATACATACTTATACAGGTTAAGTGTTTTTCCAAATTTTCGATATGTAACTTTTTTAAATTTTCGATCAATTTGTACGCCGAAAACGACCTCTCCACATCAACTGAAGTCATTGGACAAAACGCACGCACTGATCAATCAGTTTACTCAGCCACTGCGCTCGCGCCCTACACGTCTTCGTACCTAGATCCCTATATGTACCTCCCGCTACTAAACGAAATATGCACGATTGGGAAAAAAGGCTAAAATATGTATTAACGCCGTAATTAAAGAGTCATATGCAAATGCATAAAATCCGATGTCTAGTTATGATATACTTTTTTAAAATTAATAATACAAATATGAAGTGAATCTACTAAAATCCAAATTATTTTGCCTATAATTGCCATTGGCCTTTTGTGTAGGGGACGGGTTGTCAAATTTTTTGCTAGGGTATACTTTTTTAAAATGAATAATACAAATATGAAGTGAATCTACTAAAATCCAAATTATTTTGCCTATAATGGCCATTGGCCTTTTGTGTAGGGGACGGGTAGTCAAATTTTTTGCTAGGGTATGCCATACTCTTAAGTCGCTCACGAATTTGTCGAGTAATGGGCATAGCTTTGATGATGTTATTTTGGGTGCTGCTGTGTTAATAGTTAACATATTGCGAAGGCAAGCCGGAAAACCACTGCTCCATTACGTTGCGTCGTCAACTGCGGAAAAAGATGCAATACTACAGAAAATTACCACATTTTGATGGCAAGGCCGCGAGGTAGTGATTATAATCATAGGATGTTCATTTTCATCTCCGGTTTATAGATTCGAGCTTCGACCAAAATAAAATGAATGGACGGGCCTTGTCTTTACAGTTTCCTCACTCATAACGAGTCTAAGCAATTGGATATATACTTCAATACCTAATTTTTATTTTTATGTTTATTTTGCTTTTTGCACTTTGTAAATGCACAAGAAGGTATTTTTTCGTCAGTTATTTGGATGGCATGTAATAATAAGCGTACGTGTCACTCTTCTAACAGACAGAGACAGAGATGAAGTGAGAGCCGGCGCTCACTTTACAGACTTCAAAAATCTGTACGCTATGGCCCGTCCATTTATTTTATTTTGGTCGAAGGGATTCGAGGTGTGCAATAAAAGTAGCGTAACGTAAGGTATATGCGACTTATAAATGCGAGTGGATTGGTTTAATGAATACAAACCATTGCTACTGAAAAATACAATATTCTCCAATCTGCTTTAGTTAGGCTTACCATATAAAAAAAAAGAAATTCCGGAAAAAATTCCGGACAAATGTAGAAAAATCCGGTCTTTTTTTAAATTCAAATTTAGCGTATTAAATGTTTACCATAAGTGGGAAGGTGTATTTGTTGTACTACCTATTGCATTATTTGTTTATTATTTTAGTGCAAACTTAACTTTATAAATAAAATCGCTCATAGCGTCTCACGTGGATATTTGGGCGATTGACAAAAGAAGTAATAGCCAAGTCACAATCAAAAGTTTTCTAATTCGGCAAAGTCACAAGTCACAACAAATCACTAAAATCAACACATCTGCAGATAGACAATATCTTAATAGATCTCGCACAATTACAATCAATAATCAAAATCATTAGATTACGCGGAACAACAGCGATTCGTCGAAAACGACACGACGCTCCGCTAGACTGACAGCTCTCAGTTCACAGCTGTCAACCTCGTTCCAGCGCAACTTAATAGATGGCGGCAGTGATGTGCGCCGTCATATTGAAAAATAAAGGCAACAAAAACAATAAACTAAAACAAACAGAATCAACGATAAACCTAACGAATCATAACCACAAATAGAATTTTTTACTCGAAGGTACTTTTCATGCAACGCGCGCGCGTCTATAGTGTAGCACTTACACTAACTACACTATGTTGATGCCTGCTAGATGGTGAGCGGGGTTGTGGTGTGGCACGCAGGCGGGTGTGCTCCTCGCCCTCGTTCCTGTAACGTCCCCCTGACACCGTTAAACATCTATTGCGTCGTCTCTTGCGGCTATCTTCAGAGGCGACTAAATGTTTGGCGCGCACTGTACTTATGTTACTTATGTGGCACGATCACGCACGGCGCGCGGCGTCAGCGTTGGCGGGTCCCGGCAAAGAGTAGTAACTGTCCTATGCCGGGAGCGCGACTGACTGATTGGTGGTTCTTTTATGTTTTTCGTACGAAACAGTTATTATAATACAAAAAGTTTTGCTTTGAAGAAAATTAAAAAAAGTGACATGTTATTTAAAAACAATTATTTTATTTCGTTTATAATTCCTTTTCCTTCATTTGTGTGAAAATCCCGGACATCTTGGAATTCCCCCCGCATTCCGGACAAAGAGCCAAAATTCCGGACGTATGACAACCCTAGCTATAGTGGACACCTTAATTTCGGATTCACAACAGTATGGCATCAAAGAAGTACCATTAAATAAATATAAGGACAAGAAAGGGTATGGCTCAACCAACGGG
The DNA here is from genome assembly GCA_934047225.1 of Ypsolopha sequella. Lineage (NCBI taxonomy): Eukaryota > Metazoa > Arthropoda > Insecta > Lepidoptera > Ypsolophidae > Ypsolopha > Ypsolopha sequella. The sequence continues at coordinate 22,688,535 of OW203987.1, forward strand.
TAACCTGCTAAAAATGAGTCTGTTGAATATTGATTGATGTGATACTCAATGGAACATTTTTCTAGTTATCCATTTTGTGGTACATATTTTATCGTTAATTGATTAAGCTATTTCGGTTCGCTGCATCGGTAGAACATGTAGCTACATGTCACCGCCAGTCATGGAGGGAGATATACTCATACCCAAAGTGAACTAATTGGCTATAAATTATAGCCCAGCGGGGATGTGCGCGTCATAGCTTGAGTTATTGGGCACTCACAACGGTTTATATTTCTCTGAGAGGCTACACGTGTTACTAGTATACTAGTAAGGAAACAGGAAAATGAACAAAGGGGTAGAATAAAAAGAGCTCAAATTTCATGGTCATAAAATACAGGTAGAGTCTGTCAAGCGAGTCATGGCAACGCACTTTTGGTGTGAAAAATGAAATCGACAATATTGCACCACTGAAGTATACTCTGTTACCCCAAAATTAACAATCTTGATATTTATGTAAGTTGACTTTACCGATATCCAAATTTATACTGTTGGCTTTGTAGAATGTCGGTATGAAGCGAAGAAATCGACTCAATGACCCTTTCTGTGAAAAACAAAGTATAAAAGTCTAAAGTCTCGAATTTGGCTAGATAACGGGTCATTGCTGTTTTAAAAAACAAGATAAAAAAAAACAACACATTTTATTTTGGATACCAATCATAAGATCTTTTTTAACATTGTTGCTGCCAAGGCAATCTAAAAAAAAATTACCTACTAGAAAATAGTAACCAAATATATATAGATAATAAAGTATCAAACTTGGTCAAACCTAACTTACCAAGTTACACTGACATCTTTTCCAAAGCTTGCATTTTGTCCATTCCATAACGCTGGAACCTTGATTTCTCTTCATCGTACGCACTCAACATCTTAAACAACATGCTCCTCACATCACTGGGCACAGTTTTAGGCATGATGGTCAACAAATTCAGTTTATTTCATTAATTTTAATTCGTAAATGAAATCAACAAGAGAGCCAAAGACAAGTTTAATGACAGGTGACATTATTTATTTTTTGTTGCTATATGAATATTTTACCACTAAGTTCTTGACAAGATCGGCTTGACAGACTCTACCGCCATGGTTTTTGAGCGCTCTTCGGAAGTGGTAGGGTTGCTTCGCGCATCTGTACATCCGCGCACAGAATTACTTAGGTGATAATTGTTATATATTATTATTATTAGTTTAAAAGTGAAAGTTTGTAAAAAGTTCTAATAAAGAACACAAGTTTATTCATTATATTAATTATTTAATAAAACATCCAGAGAATATGTTAGCAACGGAGACTTCATTGGCAAATGTTTTCAGAGGTGCTGTTGACCAATATGCTAACTTAACCACTTTTCGGCCCCAGGCTGAAAGATTTGAGTTCCAAAATGGGACTGAAGAATTATTAAACCGCTGGACCGCGCATTAGGCGCCGCGCGGCCAGGCGGGGGGGAAGAAAAGAAAGAGTAGCATGAGTTCACATGGGATCGATATTGTCCGACAGATCTGACGATATCGGTTTACAATATTTTTAAGCTATGGAGATATACAACTTTGAATATTACTGTAATGGTATGTGAAATAATTTACTAGGTAACATAATAATGTAAATAAAAATAATATAACGTACAGGTCGCGGTACTAAATAATGCACATCTGCTATCTTCGGCTTTGTAGAGCGTCGTCTCTCTCACCGAACTGTTAGTGATTCATGTGACAGAGATGACGCGACGATACGATGAGCACTATTTACTGCCGGGATCTGTATTACTTATTTCACTAACCATTTGTAATAGTATCATATTTTTTAATAATTATACAAAGTTATATCTCTGTAACTTAAAAATATTGTTAACCGATATCATAAGATCTGTCAAACAATATCGATCTCATGTGAAATCATGCTAGTTCCTTTCCTCCCCTGCCTCGCCGCGTGGCATATAGGCGAGGTTTGTTTGTTTGTTTTTTTGTTTTTCAAGGTTCTTTATTTAACAGAATAAATACAATGGTATGAAAACTTACAACATAACCAGTAAGCACATATACATAATATTACTTTGCTTTTAAGGCTTTTACATGCACCTGTCAATGGCAATTATATTAAAATAGTTTTACATATAATGAAATATTTTCTAAGATGAAATCATACCTTGTACTCAGAACAATTTGCTGTATTGTATATTTGTTACAATGATACATAGAATGTTACCTTTTATTATTCTAAGCAATGATAAGGCCCAAAAAGGACAAAAGTGATAAAACGTTGCACGTTAATTTATAGGTTTAAGAATAAAGAGGGCTCATAAGTTTTACGTATAACATATTACTATTACTTAAATAGGAAATAACAGATTAAATGTAAACAAAACACATCAGGGCGTAGGTTAACAAAATTATCATGCGAGCATAAAAATAGAATGCGGCCGCTAACTTAACCGGAGTCAAGGAAGTAGTGATGCGGTAATCTGTACGATCGATAAGTATCGATATATGATAGGGTACATAGGCGGGATTTTCCGATGGATAAAATTAATTTGTTTATGTGGTGGGGATTGTTTTCAATGTAGAATTTGTGTGAAATTTTGTGTGCATATGATTTTAGTGTAAGTAAGTTAATGGCAGAATGTAGATTTTTAAGATTAAACGGGGTATTAAATGAAATCTTTAACGCTTTATTTTGGACAACCTGAAGTCTGTCGTGGTTGGTGTTGGAAGTGCTGCTCCAGACTGGAGCGGCGTATGTAATACGGGGTCTAACTAATTAGTGTTTTGCAGATTCTGAATTTAGTGTATGGGCTTAGGTTGGACCGCCTGTTCATAATTCGACTTAGTGCATCTAGTGATTTGATGCCTTTTTGGCGTAATAAGTTGATTTGTTCTGTCCACTTAACTTTGGTATCAAGAACTACCCCTAGGTATTTTACACTAGAGTTCCAAGGAATATTATTTATTGTTGATGGAAAGTTTTTTAGTTGGCGGGTTCGACCGCGTGTAAAAATAATGGCCTCGATTTTGGACTCATTTAGTTAAAGTTTCCATTTCCTAAAATATTGTATTAGTAACTCGATAGAGAGTTGCAAGCGGCTAATAATAAGGTCAATGTCACTTGATGTGGAAAAGGAAGCTGTGTCATGTAGGCGAGGTACAGCAGTTTCGGTCAAGTATAATCCCAAAATCCTTTAAAAATTATGAAAGTGTGAAGTATGCATGTCCATTTCTACTGTTCTGTAGCTTTTTGTCATGAAAAGTCTGTCAAAATAATATCTTAATAAAGTATTCTTTCGTCTTAATATTCTTGAGTATTTTTCGTCAATTGTTTATTTATTTTAGTAATACAGGAACAATGTGCGCTACTTAGGGGATTCGAGACGTATTAATCGAAAAACGTTAAAAAAGAAATCTGCACTTAGAAGATCGGCCCTCTTTATATATCAAACGTTGAACAGTATATGAAGGGATGGTAAAAAATAACGTCTATAAATCGATGATGTCATAGATAAATCTAAACCAACATCGTCTCTTATATGTAGAGTATGTATTGTCTAGAACAGGGGTTTTCCACTGGAAAATCTGCTAGACCACCTGCTTATAAATTATGTGTATCAGTGTTATTTGTTTATTACCTTTAATATAGCTCTGCAACCAAACAACGAGACACGATGAAACTTTGGACCTGAAACATATCTATGCTATGTACTTTTAATTCCGGGAAAGAAGCTAGTTTCAGGGACTAAACAAAATTCACGTGGACGCGTAGCCGCGGCCTAAAAACAAATCGATATATTTATGCATATAAAAGAATACCCTGTCTGTTGGAAAGTTAAGATTCACAGTATAATCAAGTAAAATGATATCATCAAGACCATCCCATCCCACGCTCCCGCCAAGCGGTCTCATCACGTATAAACTTGCCAGGCTATAGCAGTGTCCGCTGGTATTGAATAAACTAGCAGCCGCAATTGTAACGTGCGATGTGTGTTGGTTGCAGATTCATCCAGCAGAAGCTCGAGCGCGCCACCGTGCAAGAGAAGCAGATGGTGTTCAATGAGATCATCGGTGCCGCCTACAGCCTCATGACCGACGTGTTCGGCAACTACGTCATACAGAAGTTCTTCGAGTTTGGCACCACTGACCAGAAGACCACGCTCGCGCAAAAGGTATGCATGGTAATGACTTTGCTATTATTGTGACACGACTGCTCGCTACACACACCATCAATCATACATACCATAGCGGGTACCCACAGACCACAATCCTCTTGGACCAGAGGCGACATGAACTTTCACCTCTTTAGAAACCCAGAGTGCCATGTTTGGTGTATTTTTTTTTATAATTGAAACCAAAATAAGATGAAATAGTGTTGCCCACTAGTTTACCAATAAATAGAGTACTATTTTATTTAAAAAAAAATTATACCTCTTCACCTAACTAAGCATCTGCAGCGCCTGACAGCAAGCAGAATGCATGAATTATAATAAGATAATATTTCAGATTTTCATCTAAATTCGTCGTGCTAAGCAGGGATATATATAAGAAACCTCCCCCATATTCTGTATCTTTGGTTGCCAACTGAAGTGGGTGCATATCATCTAAAACATAGATAAAACAGAAATTTCAAAATTGCCTTCAGTGGGTATTGAACCATTAACGAACTGTGCCGTCACTTGAAGTGCGAACATATCTTAGACAATCGGAGTTCGATAGTAAATCTATGTTTTTGATGATAGGCAACCAGTCCAGTTGGCAACTAGAGATACATAATAGGCCCGCTGGTTATCAACAGTGTTATATTAGACAGCAATACGTGTCTCTTCCCTAAAATTAATTTTGTATTAACCTTTATCTGTATTATGTTCCCCAGAATATAAAGGCACATTCTTTATAATATTGCAAAATTCATTCGTGGTATCTCAAACATTGCAAAATGGTCTAACTGAGAGCATTTATGTACTCGACAGATTACTGCTCTTCCATAATAGCCCATCGGATTGAACAATAAAACTGTGGGGCGAATATAGAGATAAAACAGACATTAAAAAGTTATCGAAGAAGCCCATATTAGTAGTTGAATGATTGTATAGCTGATGGTTTGCGGTCGTTGGTCGTTGGCGTCCCATTTGTTTACATGAATCAGACAATCCCGATATGGCCCGCGTGTGTACGTTTCTGCAATGTCATTAAGGGCGCACCGAGCGTTTGCTTTTGTCTCTGTCTTTTTCTTTACGTGTAAAGAGTAAAAATAATAACCACACTTTTGCATTTTTTCAACGTTTTTCGTTGTTTTTTTCATTATATTGTTCTTAAATAAAAACCATCGTGTATAAACGCTCCAGCCATATATGAACTTTAGTTAAGTAAATGAATCATAATATCAAATTACTTATTCATATAAAAAAGTAGGGAAATAGAGGAAAAAATTACTCGAGTAGAGGTAATTATTAGAGATGAAACGGATATCCGGTTATTATCCGGTATCCGGCCTATCCGGCCATATTTATGGTATCCGGTATCCGGTATCCGGCCGGATAGTAACCAGTATCCGGCCGGATACCGGATACTTAACTCAGCATACAAAAAGTCGTTTAAATCACAAAACAAATTGATTGTATAATCTATATTCTAATTCATAAAGTAATTAAGAGTTGAGCAATGGTAGTGGTAGATAAAGGCAAGCTTTACAGCAATTGTTAGGAATAAACGTTTGTGCTTTTCTTCATACATTACACCAGCTTCTTTTCCTCTTACAATATACGGGATGTAACTCAACCTCAAAGATACCTCTTTTAATAAAAACACATGGTCTAAGAATCATACTGAACAACTTTTCCAAAGTAACATACTTGTGGAAATGAAAAATATTTTCATATTTCCTTACTCATTTTGAAAACCTACTGTGAATTTTGAAAGGGCACTGAGCCGGCAGGTTTAATTTTTTTTGCAATACTTTGGGAAAATTTGTTCAGTATGAACAGTAAATTAATCGGTTTCATTTAAATATATCTGTCCATTTACATACAGTATACACCGCTGCAAGGAGACAAAAGATACATATTTACGAATTTCGTTAGGATCGAAAATTGTTTCGCGTTTGCAGATCAGCATTTGTATGATTGTGATACGATTATTTAGAAATGATCGTCATTTGGAAAATGCACAAATGCGTAATATTTATCGCATATCTTGAGCCGGATATTCGTCCGCCGGATATCCGGTTACCCGACCTAGAGCCTCGCCGGATATCCGGTATCCGGCCAAATCACTATCCGTTTCATCTCTAGTAATTATTCATATAAAAAAGTAGGGAAATAGAGGAAAAAATTACTCGAGTAGAGGTAACTTTGCGAATTTATTCTATCGAGCTAACTTTATCAAATCGTTTTTCCATCGTGTATACAGTCTAGTATATATATCCAATAGTACCAATATATTTCCCTAGATTTTAATTTAATTGTTTACTACTTCAAACAAGGGTTAGAAAAATGTGTTTGACTGTGTAAGAAGCTCGGTGCGCTCTTAATAGCTAATTGAAATCTCATCATATTTTTAATTATCTTCGTAACCTTTTACTACTTTCGATCGTTCAATTATCAAAATAATTCTTAAATGAAAATTACTTTTCTGCTTCCACTTCACTAAATTGCTAAACTACTGAATCATCAAGACACTTTCGATTGCTATTTAGGTCCAATCAATCAATCTCTCCATTCCTAGTGTTACTTAAAACTTGGGGATGTCTTTATATAGTCTGTATCTCGACCCGTGTCTGACTATCTTAATCCAACTCAAAGCTACAGTCTCCTCGATACATGTATATGTAACAGCAGTTGCAGCAGTAATGTAGCATGTGTGTATGCTCACAGGTCCGCGGCCACGTGCTCGCGCTCGCGCTACAGATGTACGGCTGCCGCGTGATCCAGAAGGCGCTCGAGTCGATCCCGGCAGAGCAGCAGCAGGAGGTGGTGCGTGAGCTGGACGGTCACGTGCTAAAGTGTGTCAAGGACCAGAACGGGAACCATGTTGTGAGTGTTATGTAACGCCTCTACACCTACAGATTTGTGCAGCTCGAGTCAACTAGACTAGGGCTCCGCTCGCGCTCAAAGAGACCCGAAACGACATTGTTATGAGCGCTATGATAACATTTAAACAATTCAAAAGGTCTCCTAGCTAATAGTGAAAATCCAAATCCGTTCAGTGGTTGTTAATATTAGCGAAAATGCTAACAGACTAAAATTATTACTGCTTAGCTTCGTTTTCTTAAAGCACAATGTTACATGACCTAAAATTTTCTTCAAGAGATATAAACAGCGTTCAATGGTTCTAAGGTAATGCGAACTAACATAGATACGGACATACATATTGGAAATACTATGAGTAACAGATAAACTGGAAATTATATGCTCGGTGCATTGACAATCCTCCGAAATGTTACATTTATAAATGCCGCTTATTACTACATCCTTTCTGTGTCTTATAAAGTAAAATTCCTACCTCACTGCGTGATTTTCTATCAAAATATTTAACTATAAATACATACATATATCTATTGCTTCTATAAAGAACAATTACACAATAAGCTAGCAGAACATGATTGTCTGCTATTATTACAAGCAATTTTAATATGGGTGTCATATTCAACGCCTCACCCTACTTGACATCATCGATATGTTGGCCAATAAGTCAGCACTAATGATTAGACACAGCAATCTTGCCGCACTGACGTCACAATATGGTAGGTGGGGGAATAAATGGAACAGCCTAATTTAAATAACAAAAATTGCGTTTATTAAGTTGAAACTAATTCTAATAAATATCTATAAAACTGTCCATCCACTAAAAATTGTTGCGATGTACTGATAGATATCAAACCTCATTTTCTTCACTTTCTGTTATATTTTAACATATTAGAATTATAGGAAATTACCTATATATCCTCATTAAACTTTGACCTGAGAGAAATTTACGTTTTTTTTAAGGAATACACTTCAGTATCCCTTGTTCTCATGAAGGTTTTATGTTCAAAATTTGTTCGGTTCCGTTGAAAGTTAATGGTATCAAATCCCCTACTAAATAAATATCTTAATCCATATGGTTTTTGGAAAATAAGTGACAATAAACTATTTTTGTAATTGGTATAATAAACAGGTTGTCACAAAAAGAAAAATATATTCGGAAACACCACGTTCAAAAAATCACCCCCAAAAAAGCAAAGTGAGTTAAACTTAAATCTGACGAAATTTATGATTTGTTATTCAATTAACAGGTTAATAGTGAATTTTAACAAAATGTATAAATTCATATCATAACTTTTCGTATTATTATTAGACAGTTCCATTTACTGCCCCAACTACCCTATTGTGACGTCGTCAGTGCCACGAAATTGTTGACGCTACTAATGATATTTCATGTCCTTATCCAATAACCTCCTTAATTCTCATTATCGCTAAAACAAAAATTAAATAATAGTTCGCCGTCCAGATCGTTGCTCGAATCCTCTTACAGATAGTAAAAATATTCGGGAACATATAGAAAACGAAAAAAAAATAGCTTTTACTATGGCTTAGTTCGAACCAGGGACCTCTTGCGCGACAGGCAGACGGTCTACCGAGCTCCTGACGATTGAGCGTTTTTCTCGTTGCTTTTCTTGGGTCTTAGCATTCCTCTAAAAGGCGATGGCCATATCACCATAGACAATAGTAGATTACACAATAGCTGAAAACAATACTTATTCTCTTCGAGGCACAAAGTTGGATCCGGAGTGCTGCGAAGGATTCTAGAGTAGAACCCTGAGCGGAGCGAGGGATACAATAGCCGAGATGGAACTTTTTTTCACGAGTTATGTACTCTACTTTTTACTATTGAATACGAGAAAATAAACAGTATAATAACAATTTGAATCACATTTTATTACACTTCCAAGTGATCGGTAAATAAGAGAACAAAACATTAATTGTAATTATATATATCATACATAATGTTGCTTTCATCAGACGGGAATATAAAACTAGTGTTAGTGTTTTTGTTTGACTATCGGATCAAGGTACCAAAAGTGGATGTGGGCTTTTGAGTTATTTTAAGAAGAAAGAAACAAGAAATGACAAATATAATATGAACGCCGCGTCGTCGTCCTAAGAACGACACTCGCCTTGATAAAGTCGAAATTGTATCGGTGAAATGGTTGGCATATAGGCAACAACAATCACACGTGAGTGTTCAAGCCGTATGTAATAATAATTTAGTATGTCGGCTCATGCGAGTTTTAATTACATTATAAATATAATATAGATGAAGAAATGAAGAAAAATAGACTTGAATCAAGAAAAAAAACTTGGCTGTATGGTCACAAATACTTTTGCCTTTCCCAGAAAGTATATAAGCAAATAAAAAAAAGTTTTTTTTTTTACTCACTAAATATGACACAAAGAAAAACTGCTAGTCTGCCAATCTTATTTAACACTAAATATGACATAAAAAAAACTGCTAATATAACACTATTTAGTGTAAATAAATAAATGACTCAAAGAAAAACTGCTAATATTGTCTTTGACTCTATTGTTAAAGCACGATACTGCCAATCTTATTTAACACTATTTTAAATAAATAAATATAAAATAAAATAAATAAATAACTCAAAGAAAAACTGCTAATATTGTCTTTGACTCTATTGTTAAAGCACGATACTGCCAATCTTATTTAACACTATTTTAAATAAATAAATATAAAATAAAATAAATAAATGACTCAAAGAAAAACTGCTAATATTGTCTTTGACTCTATTGTTAAAGTACGATACTGCCAATCTTATTTAACACTATTTTAAATAAATAAATATAAAATAAAATAAATAAATGACTCAAAGAAAAACTGCTAATATTGTCTTTGACTCTATTGTTAAAGTACGATACTGCCAATCTTATTTAACACTAAATATGACACAAAGGAAAACGCTCAGACTTTCAATATTGTACAAAGGCATGACAAGATAGGTGATTTGCTCTTAAAAATTAGCACAAAACGAATTTTCACAGAGGTGAGATCTACTTATGTCGATTTTTCGCCCCCGAAACGAAAACCCCTACACTGTAAATTATACTTAGAGCCGTTTTCTAGAACCCCTTACAAATGAGTAATAAAGGACCGCGGAACGAAAAACGAGATTCTTTGTGATCAGCCCCTAAATTTAACTTGATAAATGGACCTACATAGATGTTATTAAAAACTAAGTTTGGTTATGGCTGGTGTTTAGCGACCCCCCATTCTGTTATTGTGTCCTATTATAAATGGTGTCTTTCTTAATGCATCAAACGAGAAAAAGTATTTATATACATTTCAAAATGTAGAAATATAATGAGGCGCATAACTCAATTTTTAAGTTTATGTATCAACAATAAACGATTTTTTATATGTTTTATTCCAGGTACAGAAGTGCATAGAATGCGTGGAGCCGACGGCGCTACAGTTCATAATAAACGCGTTCGCGGGTCAAGTGTACGCGCTGTCGACGCATCCGTACGGGTGTCGCGTCATACAGCGCATCCTCGAGCACTGCACGCCGGAGCAGACCGCGCCCGTGCTGAGCGAGCTGCATGCGCACACTGAACAACTCATACAGGTATGTACATCGTCACCACATGAGGCGCTGGTGCACGTGCCAGCGTGATGGGTGGTGAACATTATTGGTGGAAAATACACGCTTTATAGGGCGTGCAGGTTTATCTCAGTGTTTTTATTCAACGCTATACAAAATACTATGCACTTAAGTTCCGAAAAACTCGTGTATAGCCGATTGGGAGGATTTGAACCCGGCTCTCAAGATTGAGTCTGACGTCCTACCGACTTGGAGCCTTGTTTACATTTGAACAAGTTTAGTAGCGAGTTATCTGGCGTACCTACCTAGCCTCCTTTGTACAGAAAAAAACGAGTTCAGTAGTAAGTTACCAGTTAAGCTGCACGAATAGAATCAGTTTTTATTTTTTTGACACTTAAGTATGGAGAGCCTTCCGCACCCCCGCCAACTTTAGTCGTGCTTCGTTGCCGCGCATCTTAACAGGCGAGATGGGTTTTATACAGTTAATTTGATGTCAAAGTGAAGACGCGCGCGTTGATATGCTGTTATCTATTAAAGTTATTGACTAAACATTTAAAATTAAATGGTTGGAATCGACTATTTATTCATTTGTCAGTGAATATGTGAAGCATTAGTGCTCGTATAATGTTTCATAGTTACAACCATCTATGAGCTTACTTGACAGCAAATGTAACTTTGAACTAAATCTAACCAGCGATTTTGGACGGTATTTATACTTGACCAAAGAACGAGTTAACCTGCCAACTGTCTTCTGTCTTTAAATTGTCCAAATATAAACAAGGCTTACAGCCCAGAAAACCTTGAATCCAAAGTAAATCTCTGCGCTAATGCGGAGTGTATTCGTTTGGTACTGCAATCAGACCTGGCAACGGGCTCATGGAAGATCTGCTACTAAATTATAGTTTCAAAAATACAAAATCGTTGAAATCAGTCCCAAATCGAACGCCAGCAAGGCCAGGTGCGCTACTCGAAGGTTGCGACATGTTGAACTTGAACTTTGATATTATATGTATGTAAATACTTTATTGCACAAAAAATATACAATGCACAAAAGCGAACTTAATGCTAATTTGCATTCTCCAGCAGTTAACCTTTGGCGATGTGGAGAGTTCAAGTTAATCACTATAAATATTAGGGTTAAGAAATTGCCGTATTGGAAAATTCTATCATATTTTATTCTAAAATATATATATATATATATATATTTATAATTATTTAATCAGAAGTATTTACATTCATTATCTACATTTCTGCTATCTGGAGGGATGATCATTTGTGCCTTTGCATCAGAACTGTGGATCTGGACTTGGTCTTTTTGTGCCGCTTCTTAAGACAATTTCTTTTTCACCTCACTAGCTCGAAAAGCGCGCCTTTGTCACACGAGTGCAAATTTATTTTGTTTCTTGCGCCTTTGAATCCCTCTCCACGCTCAGGATTCTAACTTAGAATCATTCGCTACGCTCGTGGTTCAATTATAGAATCCTTCGCTTGCTCGGGATTCAAACACTGCATTCGCAACAAAAAAAAATACTCTCTTGTTGCACAAATAACTATTTTCCTTGTCCAATTGCGTGTCGTCAAAAATTGAGACGTAGAAAAAACAGGTAGAAAAAAAATTAAGGCTCGTTCGTGTCACTTTTCTCTCGACTTCGGTTGTAAGTAATTACAGTGTAATGCAATGTTCTGCAGGACCAGTACGGGAACTACGTGATCCAGCACGTGCTTGAGCACGGCGCGCAGGATGACAGATCACGGCTCGTGGCGGCTGTCAGAGGGAAGGTGCTGCAGCTCTCGCAACACAAGTTCGCCTCCAATGTGGTCGAGAAGTGCGTCACGCACGCGACAAGGAACGAGCGCGCGCTGCTCATCGACGAGCTCTGCGGGTTCAATGATAAGTAAGTATCTTATGTGTTTGTACTCTGTTTGTCACTGTTTATATTTCACGTGGCTCCGACACAGTCTTCCGTTTATTTCCTTCCACGTGTGGAATGATTTCCAAGACATAACACTGTTGCGTCAAAGAGTATTAATCTATACTAAGAGGGCTTAGCTGAAGAATGCCCTATTCGCGAAATGACCAATACGCAAAATGTCCAAATCTGAAAATGACTAATTCTACAAAAGACCAGTTCTTAAAATGCCTAATTCTCAAAATTACCAACTTTTCTCAGTACCATGCGACACGCCCAACAGGGGTACTGTAAGCCAACTAACGTACCCCTACTGTTCACCGACGATTTATTCCGTGCCAACGTGATGGATCACCCTTTTATAAATTTAGTCATTTCACGATTTAGACATTTATCGCATTGGTAATTTAGCGAATTGGGCATTCTTCGCCTAAGCCACTAAGCATCCGTTCCAAAACACTTTTATAAAAGTTATATGAAAGAAAGAAAACAGATTTATTGCCAAAAAAAAAGCGTAACAATGAAGTGTACATACATATAAAAAATTAAAAGACAAACTTACGAACTCAATTTAAACTAAACAAACTTAAAAGAAATACAATTCTTTTTGGCAACAGGTGGCACGCTCATCTGTGCTGCTAGATTAAAAAAAACTAACAGCGCTGTTTTTCAGCGTACACCAAGGACAAAAAAATTACAAATTTCTATTGAATAAATTGCAGAAGGCGCATAAATCATAAAATTTGGAAAAAAAAGACTAATGTTAAACATGTTAAGTGCGGTAAAAAAAAAGAATACGAGAGTTAAAAAGAGTGCGTATATAGAGGTGTAACTGACTGACATATATGTACTCTGACAGCAGCATAGTGACAGCAGGATAGTGAATGAAGTTTCTCGGCAGTAAGAAAGAGACAAACTCTTGTCAGAGTAAATTTTCAGTTTTGGAGCGCGGCATAATAAAGTAGTAAAAAAGCAATGTTTGTATCTAGAACATTTTTGCGGAAATTTAAATGAAATCGGGTATTACTATTGTACTGAATCCAAAGCTACAATTATTGTCTATCTGTCTATTGAGAACCACTCAACGGATTTTGATGCGGTTTTCTTTGTTATCATCTTTGTGACCCTGGTCAACATATAGGCTATAAAGAATGTTGATAAAGTAATCGCCAAGCCGAAAACTGTCAATAGTTGTAAGATACTTCCACGTGAGCGAAGCGAATTAATTATTATTAATAAGTAAAAAGCGACACTCGCCTCCCACGGCCAGTTTAACGTAGTACCTTTGAAGGACTGCACTACTCGTCTGCCGGCCTGCATGCATGCATGCACGCACATACACGAACGTGTGTTTGCCCATGCAGTAGTATAGGCAATGAAACCAGTTGGCTTGTCTCGAGATGCAGACATATATTGAAGTGAGTAGTAGTACTTATTTCAAATGTCCTATTGTTGCAGCGCGCTGCACGTGATGATGAAGGACCAGTACGCGAACTACGTGGTACAGAAGATGATCGACGTCGCGGAGCCGACGCAGCGCAAGGTGCTCATGCACAAGATCCGGCCGCACGTCGGCTCCCTCCGCAAGTACACCTACGGGAAGCACATCATCGCCAAGCTCGAGAAGTTCTTCCTGAAGGCGCCCGAGCTCGGCCCCATCGGGCCTCCCCAGCCCAACCCCGTGCTGTAGTAGACAGGACCCCCCCCCCCTCCCCCCACCACCCCCCACCGGCCGACCTATAAATTTGTGAATATTGTCGATTGTACATTTGTATCTATAGTTAGCCGCCGCCGCGTGCTATCCGGTTAGTTAGTCGACGTGTGCACCGCCGTATCTCTGTATCGTAAGCTCGTTTCGTATTAATTAAATTATAATGTTAGTGTCGTTGTATATTTGTGTGGTGTGGGCGGCGCGGTGAATGTACATACTAGCAGACTGATGTACAGTAAGTAACACTAACTCGTATCTGTATCCGTATTGTACATTGTACAGGCCGGTGCCGGCGGGCGGCGCGGCGAGACTCATTAGTCATAAGTGTTCTAGTATTATTCGTTGTTCGTATGAATCTATGTATAAATATTGTGACGTCTCTCAGTCGGCGTGTATTGATGAATCGAAGGGAGCGCGGTCCCGTGCATTTCCGTTAGTAGGTCGTGTAGTATGTAAACAATTAGCTGGGCTAGGGGACCTTGAATCTGACCGAGCGACGGACGACGCGGCCAGCGGGCAGCGCTCGACAATCGGCACTATAGTCGTGATCGTATTATTACAAGTTATACTTTATTAGTTTCTCTTCAGTCGAGCTCTCGTTTAAGTTAAATACCGGCTTCAAAATCGAACACAGCTTGTCGAATATTGTGTAGTGCCGGGGTGTATAGTCGATTATTTGAGGAAATGATATTTTTGTATATTTTTATAATTAAGTTATTTAGTTGTGAGCCCGCGTTGAGGGCGCGTCAGTCGAGCGACAGGCGATGCTTATGTTGTAGTGTATCGTATCTCAGTAGGTACTACTAGTTTACTATGTTAGGTTATAGTGATGATTGTAAAGTCTGTCCTGTACTGATAGTTTAGTCCGAGGTCTACCTTGCCGATGGTCGCACGTCACAAGCGTAGCTGCTCCTCATTCCCCCTGTAATTAAAATTTATAGGAAGCGTAGTTTCCTATGACACCTCAGATTTTTTACGTCTAGATGTAATTGAAAATTATTGTATATGGCTGTACAAAAATGTTAACAAAATGATTTGTAAAACCTGTATGTGATGGAAATAAGTCGTGGCGTCGAGAGCGGCCGTGTCGGTGGCTCTCGCCGTCCCGCCTTGTAGGTTGTACTAGATAACATTTATATGATGATCCATCTATTTAGACATTAATTATAATAAAGCATTTCTGTAATAATATTACAAGAATCCCTTGTTTGATTCGCTGAACCCTTCCTTTTACCTTACAATCACCTCTGCTGCGCTCGTAACACGATGACATTTTATCGAGCACATCGAACCAAAATAAGCGACAATCGAAGTCGCGCGTTATCGTGCTACGGTCGCAATATCCCATCAGTATGATAAAGTCGCAGTACAGTTCACGTCTGATCGATTAAGAAGGCGCAGTAAATTCCCGCGCAGCACCCCGGAATGCACAACTGCTGTTCAAATCGGCAGGGTTATTACGTACCTATCTTGCAAACTATAAGCAATCGACAAAAATTGCGCAGTTGCTGTGTCAAAAGTCACTTTCTTAATAAGATAATAAAGCCGATTCTGAAGGCATTAACTTCAGTTTCAGTGCTGTCAAGACTTAAATTTTTCCAAAGTAATTTAGCTTCTGATCTTCACAGTTATGAACTATTTTGCAACGATGAAAATTTAGTTTTAGTGCTGTCAAACATAAAATTATTCCAAAGTAATTTAGCTTCTGTTCCTAAAACTTATGAACTATTCTGCAATGATGAAAATTTAGTTTTGACAGCACTAAAGCTAAAATTAAAGCCTTCAGAATCGGCTACACTGACTTTTTGCACAATTTTTATCAATTGCTTACTGTTGGCAAGATGCGTAATAAGCCATCCGGGATATAATGGTGTCGATTCGGTGTAACACGATTTAACTTATTTGACGGGACTAAAGTGTTCTGTTTTTTTCTTTCTGTATTGAAAAGACAAAGACAGGGCGCTTAAAATAAGGTAAGTCCTGTCAAATTAAGATTTGTAACACTGAATCGACACAATCTCTCGGTAGAAGAGTAATATATGCTTTGGACACAATTATTATTATTGACATGAAATAAGAAATGCTATTAATTTGGGTTTTTACGAAAAGAAGCTCTGTTTGCGGCAATGAAGTTTGTTTTTTTGGAAACTAGAAAGTTTGTTTCAAATTAAGTTTATTCACTTGCCATTGCAATCTTGAAGCAAACCTCGCTTGATACTTCAAAGTTATAGCAAGTCTGAAACTGGTTAAAATTGCTATCTGGGGCCCGGAAGGTCAAGAGAGGAAATGCGCCGTAAGCTACCAGTAGGTTCTCGTTATTTACCGATCTCTTCGCTCAGCTTCTATGGACACGGTTCAAGCGGAGCCTAAAGGAGACTTATTTGTTTGTAAAGGCGGTGGGGCGCGGCGTGGTGTGCGACGAGTGGCGCCTCTAGATCCGCCTAGAGATGGAAATACCTGCTTTAAATTGACAACGACGGTTAAACGTCAGTCGCTTAGCGCAAAGTGCATAACTTGACTTTGTTTTTTTTGTTTAGAAACTTAAATTTGAAAAGAATTTTGGTCTGTGGTATTGGACGCCAATTGGTCAGTATTAGTGAGGTTTATAAAGTAAGAAATTGTATACACAATTAGTCGTGATCTTTTCAAAACCAACTTAAAATGCCGTTTTAACTTTGTTTGGACAAGATCTTGACAAATTGTGCATTAAATTCCAAACTCATGCTTTGTAAACCTCACTAATACTATTGGCGTCAATTGCCACATACCAAAATGTTTTTAAATTTTTAACAAGAAATAACAAACATTTAGCCATATAACATCTCTTTATCGGGTTGAACTTGAATTAAAAAAAACCGGCCAAGTGCGAGTCAGACTCGCGTACCTAGGGTTCCGTATTGTGGGTGATAAATTTAATTTTGTAATTTTTTTTCGTGAATTTCTCAACCACTTATTTTTCCTGTAATCTTTACGTAAACAAATATTAGCATGATTTTTTTCATATTTTTTGGTCCACCACTTTTTGAGATAAGGGGGGACACATATTTTTGTTTTTTAAATTTCTCGTAACCAGTGCCAGTAAATATAGTAAAAGTATATATCTTTACAATCAACATTTTAATACCTACAATTTGATACCCATATTGTATTTTTGTTAAATATATTTTTTTTATTTCTCATTTGTGCTCAATTTTTTTAATCGCTATAGTTTTCCTGTAATGAGGGGTTTTCCAAGTCAAATTAAAAAAGAAAAAGTAGTACCGAACGACTAAATAGATGGCGCAGCCTGTACTAAAAGTGTCAAAAAATGTCTTCCTGGCAACACTGGATTCTTTTGATTTTGACACTTCTTCTTTGCTTCTTTCTTTTTTATGGTCAATCCATGCCTCAAATGTATTATTGCTAAGATCTATTGTTCTTTCCGTAATTAGTTATACTGTGTGTTCCTATATTTTTACAATTAGCTACAACGCATGGGCTGACCATGTTGAAAGTTGAATGAAATACCAAGCTATTAACGTAAGTAATATAGATAGAAAACAACACAATATTAACACAACAAAATAGGAATGTCTTTATGAAGGGTGTTGTTGGATTTAACAATTGAATTGACAATTTTTATCTTGCTGCCCACAGATTAAAAAATAATCTTTGCTTTTTGACACTTGAAAGCAGGGTAACGCCATCTGTGTTTACCTCTGAAAGCTTGATCAAGGTCAGTCTGGAAAACCGCTCATTGGCCAGTTAAGTATGACCTTTAATTGACATTTTTTTCATATTTTTCGGTTTACCAGTTTCGGAGATAAGGGGAGGACAAACATATTTTTGTTTTTTTTTCAAGATTTTTCGAAACCAGTGCCTGTAAATATAGTAAAAGTATATATTTTTACAATAAAATTTTTAATATCTACAATTTGATAGCCATATTGTATTTTTAGGCAAATATTTTTTATTTTTCTCAATTTTGTTTTGGAAATATTTTCAACAATTTCAAATTTTTAATTTTTTTTACATCATTATTTTATTATTTTTTTTTACACCTTTATATGTGAGCAAATTAATGCAATTTTTGGGCCAAATTTCATGTATTTATCTTAAACGGTGCTAAAGTTATAAGGCTGTGACATACGGACGGACGGACCGACAACGGAGTCTCACCATAAGGTTCCTTTTGTACCTTTTAGGTACGACGGAACCCCAAAAAGGCGGACGAAGTCGCCGCTAATCAACAATTGAAGCATAGCAATGGCGGCTGTTTAAAAGTGTGTACGACGTGTTTGGCACGTAGATTCTTTGTGTCAAAAATCGGAACTAACGCCGTTACCATACCTCTTGTTTCACAACAGCGCCGCCCTGTCAATGTCATCCACGCGCCAAAAGATCCTTGTCGCACTCAGTAATATAATCATAATAATATTATTGATCAGTGACGTGGATACTACAGACAGAATATAAAGTATTACCATAGTAAAAGGTATTACTATAGATCAGACTTACTGTGCTGTGAATGTGTGCGTGCGGGCGACGCGACAGGGTCGTACGCACCCGTCTGTTATAAGATTTTTATGAAAATTTATTAGCCTTTAAAAAGCTAAAAACAGTACCCAGTAAAATTATTTTTTCGATATCTCTAAAAATTAAGTTATTGGCAATCAAATTTAACGGCATGTATCGTGACGTCATCCTCTGAAACTATTTCATACAAAAAGTGATAAATATCGCTATCGCTAACTTCGGTAATAATAGGAATTAACTAATTAATCAGTATTACCATAAAAAATATATTGATATTTCACTTCAGGAGACGAGCTCATCGAGTACACGCACAATAAAACACGTAATAGCATTTCGAACAGATATGACTAAAATTCTTTACAACTATTGTTCTTTTGTAGCCATTTAGAGTTAACTTCATCAGCATCAGTCAGGCAGGCCGCAAAACAGATTCTTCCAAACTTTAGACTACTGAAATCGAGATTGTTCCGACAATTATAACTCTTGCTCGAAGCGTTATAAATATAAATACGTATAAATTTAAATCTATTACTTAAAATAGAAAAAAAACTTTTATAGCTGTTGCCCGTGTCTTCGCCCGCGTGGAAGAACATAATGCAGCCACAGTGTAATCCTTTGGGAATCCCGCAATAAAAAGTGCCAGATAGACAGACTGAAAACAATTCCAAAAATCGCTGATTTGTGTTCCTCTTCTTTAGTCACCCCCTTTCTTCAATGTACAGACACACCGGTTTCTACTCTTTTATTATAAGCATTGATTTGAGACTTTGAAAAATGGCATTTCTATATGCACTATTCTTGAATTCAAAATCAGGATTTTACGATATGAGTGTACATAAAGATAAATAAAACACACATGGGACCTTAAAAATGTATTCCTTATCTTTACATACTATCTATTGGAATCGCGTCATTTATCCTCATCCTTGTCTTTCGACTCCTTGGATTTAGGCTTTACGCTGCGTTCACGATCGCGGTCTCTCTCCCGGGGACGCTCGGGAGGGGTTCGGTCGCGCTCGCGAGTTTCTCTGTCCCTTTCACCCCGTTCGCGAACGGGTGGCGTGCGCTCTCGCTCGCGGGTCTCTCGGTCTCTTTCCCGTGGGCGCTCCGGCGGTGTTCTGTCTCGCTCGCGCGTCTCGCGGTCACGGTCGCGAGAACGTTCGCGCCGGACGGTCGGGGAACGCGACCGGGATTTGTGACGGCGGTGCGAACGTTCGCGAGATCTCGAACGCTCGCGTCGGTACGATCTAGTGACAAAATGGATCAGATTAATACAGAGCATGGAAAAGAAAAATATATCACGCATATAAAAAAGCTTTGCGATGAGGCAATTGTATTAGAAATGGAAGTACTCGGTGAAAGATTGCAAATTCATATAGATACTAAAGTTTTTGTACAAAAAAGAGAGTGAGAAGTATCTTTTGTCAGTACTCTATTTGCAAGAGTAGTACGATAAAACACACAGTACACAGCAAACTACCGCCAAGAATAAAACTTACCGACGATGTAACCTGATAAATATAATTGTAAAAGTCGTTAATCAAACAAATAAAAGTTGACCAATACGAGGTAGGAATTAAAGAATTGGCATATATTAAATTATGTTAAAGTGTGTTAATTCGAAAGCCATTTCGAGATTTAGGTCTAATAAGCCGTATTTTCGAAGTTTTGGTCTAAAAAATCTCATGATGATTAAATTTTTTACGAAAAGGCTGCAACTTCAATCTGACCTCGTGTGACGTCACTTGAGTAATGGCTGTTTAGAAATGTGTCTTTTGCTATCAAGATAAATTTATAATTATCTGCTTCAGACTAATTTGACAGCTAGATGACAGATGAGTAGACATACAGAGAGAGACCACTTTTTTAATAAGCAATTACACATCACAATCAGTATAATGTCTAAAATTCTCAAGTGACAAGATCATCGGACAATTTTTACAAAAATCATCAAAAAAATAATGGTTAATTTATACATATATCAAAATAATGAAAACTATGCCCTAAACTGGCGTAACTTCTCCGAAAAACAAAAAAAAAAAAACTTTTAAAAATTAAGCTATGGGAATTCAATACTTACTTTTCTCGTATCCGGTCCGGTTTGATAGAGCGTGATCGCTCACGATCTCTGTCCCTGTCCCTCTCTCTGTCATCCTAAAACATATATAAATAGAAAGATCATAATGGCGGCCTCATGTTGGCCTGGTAATACAACAAAAAGGGTTTGAAGATCCGTCGATCTGATTTGATCTGTCAGATATCGAAAGTGCCCAACATAGCCTGCCGAATCAGTAAGTTGAAGTGGCTGGCCATATTTGTCGCCGACATGACGGCTGTTTGGGCCGAAAGGGTAGCTGCTGCATGAGGATGACGCAGTACCGCCAATAGTGGCGAAATATCCAGCAGTGGACGAAAACAGACTGATGGATGGATGGATGGGTTTGAACAAAGAAAATTACCTGTTACGGTTATCGATGTCAACCACAAATTTTGACAATTATTATTTTCGTTCCCCCCTTCCCCATATAGTTCAGGTGAAATCAGCCCCCCCCCCCCCTTTAAGGCCATCGCCATCGTCATCATCATCTTCATCCGGCATAGGCCTCTTCTTCTCCTCGCCATTTTTGTCAGTCTCTCGCCAGCCTCATCAAAATTGCCCACCAACAGTCCTGACGATATCGTCTCGCCATCGGACCATCTGTCTACCCACTGACCGTTTTCCTGCCCTCGGCTGCCACTCTGTTACTGCCCTAGTCTTTCCGTCTAGCCAGATGTCCCGCCTATCTCCGCTTAAGTCTCGTGATTCGTTTACCGACATCTTCGAGTCTAGTTCGTTGTCGAATCTCGACGTTCGGTACACGATCCACAAGAGAGATGCCTAGCATGGGTCGCTCCATAGCCCTCTGCACCAATCTTAATCTTATCAGCTAGTAATTTATTGTCAGCCTTCAGACAAAGGATCTAAACTAGGAGATTCCGTTTTTCGACTGCATAAAAAATTGTAAAAGTATAATAACTCACATCGTCTCTCCTATCGCGGTCCCTGTCGCGTCTATCGCGCTCCTCCCGCATACGGTCCCTCTCTCTATCTCTTTCTCGCTCCCTCTCCCTCTCTCTGTCATGCAAGTGCGGCGGTAGTTGCGGGCGGTAGGGCGAGCCGTAGGGAGAAGGCGGGATCATGTGGGGTCCCGGCGGCATGTGGGGCCCGCCCATCGGCGGGGGGCCCATGCCTGGCGGAGGGCCCATTGGCCCGGGACCTGGTGTTAACTCCTTGATCTCGGTGGGTGCCCAGCCTGTCGGTGGCGCTTGACCTGGAACGAATCGATCGATTGACAGTGAACTCTCAAAATCACAACAATACACTAAAGCATTATTTTGTTCAGGATCCCTAAAGGTTTAGTTAGAGCGACCGCGGAGTCCGAGAGGGCGCGGAGGACGGAGCTCAAATTCGACACGCTCACTGGATTCAACATCAAGCTAGCTACCGATCTACTAGACACTAGGCGTGATCTTGTAATTTCTGCTAATTAAAAAAATCGTTGTTAAATATTGTCAAGATTTATGTCGTTTTCTTTTTAAAATGCAACAAATAAAATACTACGTGAATGATACTATCGATACAGTGTATACAATGTATCAGCAAATTCTATAATTTCATTTCCAACCCTAATGCAGTGGGTGCACGGGGAAACAGCAATTCCCCACTGGTGGGTGAAGACAGTGGGTCCACGGGTAGCGACTCATGCGGAAGCGTATTATTTAAACTATTGCAAATCCGGAAAAACGAGAAAATCATCTTTGGTTATATTGTCATCTGTCATCATATGGTTATGACATCTGTCGGATCAAAGTGTTCTCCCAACCTCAAGTCAGAACAATATTTGTATTCCTTATTCTAGGCTCCAAACCAAATCATCACTGAGAACGGATGATCCCACTCGGAGGATAGCATTTAAAACATCTGTAGAACACGTAGCGTATACCTTATTATTTTGTTTGTTATACTTCTGTTCGATATCGAAAATTTTGTCTCCTGTAAACAAGATGTTGCATTTACATGATGTCCGGGCAGGCAAATTGTATAATTCATCAGTTTACAAAATACAGAAATGGCTAAGAAAGGATTATTATTATACACCGCTTAGATAACCAATCAGCAACTAATATTTCTTCTTTTGCTTTGAGCTAGGCAAAGGTATCCTCGCCATGCAGCCTCGAATGCTCCCACAGAACACCATGAGGGTTAGCCCGTAAATTACCGACAATTAGACTGAACAGCTAAACCCTTGTGTGAACGCGCTGACTTTTTGACTGTTTTTGACCCTAAAGGTCAAAAGAATCTACACAAGGAGTACTATCGTTACTAGAGGTTATACGTTTTTTTTTTTTTTTTTTGAAAAACAATCTGATTCTAATTTTTGGTTGAACAGAATATTCACATAATATAGTAGTGTTGCAAAATGTCGAGAACTTCAGCTAGGAATGGGAAAACCCCGCGTCATTCCTAGCTGCAACACTGTGTCGAAGAAGAGCGAGGGGAGGGTGTGTCGGCCAGTCACTTCACAGTTCAGTTTGTGATCGACTGATCGCTAATCTCCCTTGCGAAATGGACGCTGTTATTGCGCCCGCGCGCCGCGTTACGTGTCATAAATAAAATTGCTCGAAACTACGAACATTCAAATTTGGAGTACTATCAATGGTGTGGTATTATGTCTCAAGTTGTAAGAATTCAGGAGAAGCGAGACACTTTTATACTGACGCCGGAAACTTGAAAACACGTTGCGCATTCCAGGAATAAGGAATCCCCAAATGTTAAGCTAACATACGATTCTGTCAGCAATACAGCGCCTTCGTGAATATGGACAATTCGCAGTTCCAAGATACGCAGACGCACGCGGTGCTAATCGTCAAATAATACATTGAAGAAGAAATTTTAGACTACTTTGATCGCGAGTCAAGAATAAGCACGAAATAGGGTGCAAGGCGCTTCGGAATTAGCCAACCAATACAATATGTGGAGTGACAATATGTGTATTAAACATTACTGGACTAAAGTGGACTACATCGGTACCATTTTCGTCATACACAATGATGATGATTTAGAGGTGGGACGCCTGCTGGGTACAGGCGGATGGTCGGCTCTCCAGTTGGAGCTATTCCATCCAATTCCCATTGCTTGGAGCTTTGGTATTCTATTGTCCCAGTTGCATTCCCTCCTCAAATCTTCCGCTTCTCTTAATATATCTTAATATGTCTGAGTACCCAAGGCACTTGAGGTCTTCTTCTTTAATGTGATAATTACCAAATACTTCCCATCTTAGGGTAGAATACACAAACGCTCCACCTTGCTAATTCCGCGGCGCAGAAGGTCGCTCACCTCACTGATACAGCGCTGAATGTTGTATTCTGTGACTGAACTTAGGTACTACCAGCTGTGGTACTATGGTCCACGAATTAAACTCGTGTGTTACAAAAGAAAAATGATTGTAATATTTATTTCGTATTTTTTTAGATATTTGTACTCCTTGTGTACATCACCTACCTTTCGGGTCAAAAAGTCAGCGTGTATATTTCAAGCTTTCATTTCTTAATTTACCGTGAAATTGTCAGTTTAATGTCACGAGAAGACAATAATTTGGACTGTTGTAGATAAAGTATTGTGTCCAACTGGACATAATTAGCCTTTGGGTCACTCGTGCAACATATTATGAAACAAACAAATATCCTATCCCAATGGCTCTCATTACGTCACAGTTATAAAAAATAGTAGATTATGCACTAAGGGAATAAAGCAGTGTCTTACGTCACGGGAGGCATATTGAACTCTGAGCGTAACGAAGTTATATAGAGTCCTGAGTAAAGCGAGGGGTTCAAGCTGCCCAAGACAAAGACAGGCTTTATTCCAGAGGAGCATACTCTACTTTTCACACCTTCTACGAGACAATAAAAAGCTCGACATTTTTTATCAACATTGATAATTCAATAAAATTCATTGACAATCACAGCACCAAACACCGTCTTTTGTTTCACATTCTTTGTAAACGCTTTTTTCTTTTTGTTGAATTCTGCTTATGGTGGCCAGTTCTATTTTCGAACAAACCTCTTTACAATCCCATATGGGCATTTGTTTTCCACGAGTTTCCACACGAATTTGACGTTCCAAATTTAAATCAATTTAATCCCTAGGGATTTTCATATAACTTTATATCTCTTGAGATATAATGCGTTACTATACGTTGAGGTTGCATGATATGTAATAGGACATTGTCGAGCAGGTGGTGTGAAAATACTATTGTGACACAGGTTGTTCAAGTTTGTGTCGAAGTTAGTGCAGGCGGAGCCGTGGATGAAACGCTAGTATCTTAAAAAGGCTATATAGTAAGTCTCACCCCAGTTGGGTTCCTCGTAGGGCACGTGTTGCGGGGGGTAGAACTCGGGTGCGGGGTGCGGGGGCAGCCCCGGGTGCTGCGGGGGGTAGTACTCAGGGGCGCCGATGTCGCGCCGACCGTACTCACGCCGCTCCGCTGTCATCACCTGAGACAACAACCGGTTTCGACATTCACGTTATTTATACTCACGCCAGTCTCCAGAAACCCAGAGACTAAACATTTCCATCTGCTACGATGCTGACACAAATTTTTCGTGTCCACATCCATCAATCTAGTCATACAAGTTATTCTATTCCGGGTACTTGACTTTGCCCTTGTTCATTATGTCGCTAATATGGTTAGCATACGCCCTTTTAGGGTGGTCAGGTCGAGCTTTACCTTCCGCATGCGCACCATAAATTTCTTTCGCCACTGTACTTTCATCCATCCAAACCACCGAATCATTCCTTTTTCTATTCTAGTCACTACATCTTCTTTCAGGCCGCAACGATCCCGTATGTCGATATTATATTTCCGTGATGCCGGCGCCAGACATGTTGTCAAATATTTGTTCAAAGCTCCAAATTTCTCGTAGGTTGCTGGCTAGACACAGTCTTTCAAGATTCGAATGTATTCATAGCCAACAACTTACGCAAAACTTGTAACTTTAAACAAATATTTGACACCATGTTTGGCGCCGGCTTAAGGAACGCATTTACACTGCGTTCACTCTACTTTGATACTTATCTTGCTATACTCAACATTCCCTACCATACATTAGTGGTGTGGGAGCGAACACTTCATTATGAACCGCCAATCGCGCCTTTGCAGTAGGCATAATGCAGGGCTCCGTTCACTTTATTTCCCGCATTCACTCTTCTTTCTATGTCACCGTCACACTTTCCATCGCGCGTAAACAGACAACCCAGAGAGACCAACTATAGCTTGTATTCTTCGTGCTCGCACCGCCCGCGCGGTTGGAGGGTTGGGGCGGACGAGGAAGCACGCCGTTTATGTGCTCGGCCGAGCGCATGGCTATACAGGTAGGGATTTGCTATCGAGATATATCTTGAGATTAATTTTTTTATGAATAACCCTAGAATTATGTTAAAATCTATTCATGTTAAGTAGACTACGCCAACACCTGTTTTACGGAATTGACCCTTAATATAAATATCTTTAGATTTATTACGAAGTATTTTGTACTGTATAAGATAGTTTTTTAGCTACTTTAGGTAGGTATGAAGTGATGATATTAATAAATAATAATATGCGTTTTAGCAAAATAGGTAATCAATGTTTAATTCTACATCATACATCTTTGCTTCAGACACAATTTTTGCTAAATTGACATCATTCTGGTATTCCTGCGTTGATTTATCTTTTTTACGCTCTTTAAAGAAGTTGTATACCTTATACACAATATCTTTTGCCTGTCTTCCAATCGGTTTGCTCATCTTCGGATCGTGATGTCGTGTGCGTTCTACAAAATGCGACAAGTTCCTAATACACAAGTAGCCGTGGCGAGTGACCTCCGGCGACTGGCGGTCCGTCGCACGCAGTGTTGCCAGTGGCAGATAGCCAAATGTAACAAGAGACAGCTCAAAATGTAACATTTTCACGAGACGAGTAACATTATTTGATTTTATGTGGAAAACAATACTAATACTTTATTATCGCACTTTATTAAATAAAAACTGAAAAAGTTATCTGTCCCATTAGTTACGCATCGAAAGAATCGTAATAATTGTTGATCGAATCTGAAAAAGAAAAATCTACCATTAATAATGTGTCAGTAATATACCAACCAATTAGTAATGTTTTCAATAGCTACGACTTACTTTGTTATTAATCAATTTAAATAAAAAATACTCCATCATAACGTATTATTCAGATAGGCAGAGTAGCTAACTTGAACTGGAACCTGGAAAAAAGCGTTAATATTAGCATCATAGTCATAAAATATAGTTACCTAAAACTTTGTGAGACTTAAAGAATATAGTGCAATTAGTACCTTCACCACTATTGCTATATTTTATTTTTGCATGCAACATTGCTTTGGACGGCTCAAATTTTGTGGCGCTTTTAATATTCGCTTTAGTAGCCATCAAAGTAGAAATGGTCTCAGTGTTTAGCCGGTTCCTGTTTTCACACTTGATCAATTTCAGTTGACTAAAAATTCGTTCGACGCATGCATTCGAAAAAGGCAACACTAGTAAAAGCCCGATAACCTTTTTTAAATTTGGAAACATTGGAGTACCAGTCAAATCCTTCAATTTTAAAAGTTTTCTCCAATATTCTTCAATATTTTCAGGCAAATCTAATTCATTATGGTCAAGGAAAGCATGCTTTTTCCATTCCTTTTGTAGCTCCACATCATCAACATCATCCCTTATGTTTGGGAATCGGATCAGCACGCTAGATAAATCTTTTATTTCATATTTTTGAGCTATGCTTGGCTCAATGACTTCTAAAATGCCGTACAGTGGGTCAGAAAAATCGTAGCGTTGTGTAATTTGTTTTATTGATTCTATGTAAAACATTAAACAGGTTCTTTTGAAGTCAGTGATTACGGTTCTCGGTTCAGGAATTTCTTTTGATAATTCTTCAATTGATGTTTGTGCAGCTACCCCTAAATATATTTTCTCAAGGGGCAAAAAATATCTTGGATTTGCGTATTCTATTCGGTAGGCATCGGTAGTTTTACAGTAATTGAAATGCAAGTAGTTGCTGCCTATTGTTTTTATTAATTTTTGGATTTCTGGTTTTAATTGGTGGAGTAATGGTTTTTCAGACTGGAACATGCGGTTGAAATCGTTGAATAGATCTAGGACGTAAGACATGAATTCTAGGTAAACTTTTGTGAGTTTGTTATCAAGTACGCTTATTATATCCTCCGTGATTTTACTTGGATCTTCTAAAACTTCGAGTCTAAAGTACTCAGAGAGTACATCGTACTGTTCTAATACTCTGTTGACGCAAGCCTGTAGGGATAACCATCTTGTAATTGAAGGACTCAAAATTTTATGAACATCAACATTAAAAAATATTTGTAATTCTCTTAGCTTTTCTTGTCTAAGTGAACTACGGCTAAAATGAGATCCAACATTTCTTAAAAAATCTTCCACAAATCTTGGAAGCTTGAGACAAGCTTTAGAAGCCACTAGATGTATCATGTGGCAACTACACTTTACACATGCAATATGAGGTATTTTTTCTTTTAAGTGGCTGAAAACGGAATTATGTTGCCCAACCATACTGTTCGTGGTGTCAGAAGCAAATCCAATGAAGTTTTTTATAGGGATCTGTTTATTTTCAAGCCAATTCAATAATGCATCTGTCAGGTCTTTGGATTTTCCAGAAGTAACTTCATAGATGTCCAGGAATTGAGTACAAACCAAGAACTCTTCCTCGTCAAAAAATATAACTGCCACTGCACATTGTTTTTTAACGCTTATGTCTGTGGTCTCATCCATGATAACACTAAATGTAGTTTTTTTAAGTTTAGATACAAGTTCTTCTGTCAGTATTGGACCAAGCACAGATTTTACGATATTAGTTGCTTTTGTTCTTCCTAAATTAACAGATTTGATTATTGATGAATCAGGAAATGTATTGGCCAAAAAAGGAATTAAATCGTCTGACAACATCAGTGGCAAATTATGTTCGGCGAGAAAAGCACATAATTTAAGTTCAGCTCTTTTCTTTAGTTCTTCTTCTTTTTTTGGTTTAAAAGCTTCGTCTATGGATGTTGTTTTACTAATAGCGATAACGTTTTGTTTATGTTTTGTTGTATTTTTATGCTTTATAAGAGCAGGCTTATGGTTGAGTATATTGCAATTACAAATTGTACAAAAGGCCGTGATTGAGCCGTTTTGTTGTTCTCTTTTTGTAATCCAATTTTTAAATGCAATGTCTACTAGCCATTTTTCGTTAAAATGATAAACTTGCTTCTTCTTTTTTTCAGGGGGTGCCTCATCTAATGAGCTATCGATATTTTCTTGATCGTCTTTTTTTTCTTTAGAAGTCAATGCTTTAGCAGTCAAAAACCTCTCCATTATCTTCAGATACATGATAATTTTGTTATCATAGCAAAACATGCAATACATTATTCACCACCACACCACATCACACATGAAAAAAAGAGCGATAGATAAAGTTAGTGCAGATCAATACAAAAACCATGCATTGATGAAAAATCGTATGATCCGATACTGTGCGTACCTACATCATGGCATCCCAAAAAAAAAAAACTGACGAGAAACGAATTACATGATTGCCATCAAATTTGAATTAATCTAAATAACGTAAATAGCTCTGTGCATATTAAGACTATAAGGATAAATCTTTGTGGGTAGGTATGGCAAACTTTGCATTTATAGTAATTTACTTAAGCACATAAAATATTTTTTGTCGAAATAGAAATCAACATGGCGAATGCATAAAAAAGGATTGAAATTTGATATCGTCTCATTTCGGACAATCTGGCAGCACCTGGACACACTAGATAGAATGGATATAGCGCGCGTCACTTTGTACGAGAGACTACGCGAGCGAGTGTTAGTCCGCACCAGTATTACAGACCATACTGAAATCCTCTGGATAGAGCATTTTGATTCATATTACAGAGACAATAAAGATTGACGCGGGACTTCAGTCATGGCGCGGACTCTGTGTGATATTCGCGCGGGCCTATTTGTTTTGTTTAGTTTAATTTAGAACATTCAAATTACAATTAGAAACAGAATTAGGTAGGTACTCACCTTGGTCGCACGGAGATCGATAAACAAAATCAAATTCTAGCCCACTCCAGTTCCTGTAAACAAAATCAACCAAAGTTACCAATAAGTAGTAAATAGCTACATGAACTTGGTTCGAAGCTAATGTGCAGTGAACGGCGCACATAAATTATGCTTTTCTACATGATAGGTACCTAGATGACAATACAAAAAAAACATATTTCAGTTGCAAATACGACTTTGTTGTTGAATTTCTGATTCCAAATAGGTACTCATATAATGAATTAAAACTACAAAAAATACAACATTTACTTACCAAGTATTTGTTGGCGATAAATACAAGTCTAGGTAGCGAAAAAACTTACAGAAATTACTTCTGATCTGAAATAAAACTCTAACTTTACTAACCAAAGTACTCAAGTTGAATCATTTGAATCACAAGTTCACAAAACAAACACAAAACCGAACTTTATTATTATTATTTAATTTTACATCCCACTGAAAACAAGTCGTTCAGCGATAATACAACTTATTAGCTTAAATTATCGTCGTAGATTTTCACTCAAGTCCTATCTTCACTTATAGTTGTTGAATATTTGCAACGGGCATTTGGAGCAAACTGAAAAGGTGATTCTACACCTTTAATAATGTTTCCCGCACAATGTACACATCCACAGGCACTTGATAAACAAAATACTATTGGAATTGTACACCAAAACCCACTAGGTATACAGTTTTTAACAAAAATAAATAAAAGACACTCGCCATTCCCCACTTTCCCTCCAAAAGTCACATAAACTGACTAAACTTTTGGTGCCATCGCCACTCGCTCGCTTACTCGCCTATGTAAGCGGGATCTTAGACAGAGAAAGCGGGATAGAGAAATACACGTAACTCGCGACTGAGTGAAGTGAGATAAATCTGGCCAAAAAATCAAGTACACCAACATGATGAACTAAAACTTTTTGGTCTGTCTTGGATGCGTTCCGTTTCACGATTATTTTTTGTTTGCTGGAAAATATGTTATATTGACATAGAAGTAACGTAAAAGTAACATTCTAAGTCGTGTAACATGGAGGTAACATGACAGGGTCAAAAGTAACGTAAAATGTTACAAAAGTAACATTCTGGCAACGCTGGTCGCACGCGTCGCGCTCGCCCACCCTCCCGCCATTCTGCCCGCACCTCCTCCGAGGCCTAGCTCCCTCGTCCGCCCCAACCCTCCAACCGCGCGGGCGGTGCGAGCACGAAGAATACAAGCTATAGTTAACCTGTTCTACTTCGTCTCCAACCATAACCAAATTTAAATTACATATTTCAAATTCAAAGTAGAAAAACATTATTTTTACATATTTAATCTTAAAAAACAATGGAATACGATAAAAAAATCAACCTAAAATGGGGAAATACAACAAAAAGAATTAAAAATTAAGCTTACTTAAATTTTATACAATAATTTACTTGCATAAGTAAAAAATACACTGAAAAAATAATATTTTAATTACATAACCCAATAAATACACCAAAAGTTGATAGATAAACAAGTTACATATAAGTAAACATTAAGCTACATAACTCATTCAGTCACCACCTCATCCCTCTAGTCTCTAGCAACATTACTTTTATTTTCCTTACGTTAATTTTCGTTATCTCCTCTTAAGAGGCCCCTTTACGCCTGGATTTTTGTTAAGATTCATACAAAGGTAAAAACTGATTGTGTAGTTAACAGCTTATTTTCTTCATATTTTCTTTCATAAGTATCATTTAGCGACATCTAACTACGTCTCTACACAGCTTAAATTAAAAAGCTACATTTGATAAAACACCATCATAGTAGCTGTCAGGATATCGTGAATATTGCCAGGTTTTTAAGCAAAGTTTAGCAAGTTGTATAATTTTTATCAACACTAGAAATGAAAAAAAGAGAGATAGAAATATAAAAAGATGTGTGCAGTTTTATTGAGACCAAAACCATCAAGACGTCACAAACACCCAAAGCATTTATATGTCTGCTTAACGGGATGGCCCACCTTAAAGGCATCATCCATAATTGTTACCATGTCTTGTAGCTTCATAGACAATGGTACCGATTCGATGAAGCACATCTTAACTTATTTTACAGGACTAAACTTAATTTACGCGTTCTGTCCTTGTCTTTTCGATAAAGAAAGAAAAAGACAGGACGCTTAAAATAAGGTTAGTCCTGTCAAATAAGTTAAGACGTGTTATGCCGAACCGATACCAATGCCAATATGGCGCTTAGTTTACTGAAAATACAAGTTCTATTGAAATAGCCTTTATATTTTTTTAATGGGTGTTACTGGCAGAATATCAGTGTCGCAGATTATTCTGTGGCGTATGCTGAGCCAGCGCCCTTTCAGCCTCTCTGTCACTTTAAATGTATATTTTTTGTGTCTTATGTAAGAGGCATTGAATTAGGTTTTTATCTATCTATCTAAAAATTCAAAGTCAGTTGTGCTTTTTTGACGAGATCTCAGAATCTAGAAATTCGATCATGATTACTTTTCAAACCTAAGATAAATAATAACAAACATACATATGCGTCGAATTTAGAATATAGTTTTGGTTAAAAATGTAAAAAATTACTAATCCATTTCCTTAGCTTCTCACCTGAATAGTATTTTCTCTGGGCTGGTAATTGTTCACCTGCATCGGTGGATGCATTCCCTCGTCAGACCTCATTTGCATAGGACCTAACAAACAATAACAAATATCAATTAAATATTAAAGAGAACTTATTTGTTTTTTTTATTAAGTTTACATTATATATTTATATAAAACACTTATTATAATAACTATCTCCAGATATATTTCGACATATATCTGGAACATATAAATGTCGAAATATATCTGGAAATAATTATTATAATAAGTGTTTTAATAAATATATAATTTAAACTGAATAACAAATATCAAATATTTACGGGAACCATAATTATGAAAAAATATGCCGTCATGACATGAGCCCCCGAGGGGGTGTCAGAGGTGTTACGAGTGTGAACTGTGAAAGGTAAGTCACAGTCCACACTCGGTACACCCGCTTTTCACCGACGATTATTACTTCCCAGCGTGATGGGTGATGGGTAATTAATGAGCCCTATCACCGTACTTCGGGCACAAATACACGCTTTTTAGGGCATGCAGGTTTCCTTATGATGTTTTCGTTCACCGTTCAGCAAATGGTAAGTAATAACAAATACTATGCACATACATTCCGAAAAATTCATTGGTGCATGCCCAACCGGGGTTCGAACCTGGATCTCAAGATTGAGAGGCCAACCAGTTGAAAATAAAATCGAATAATATAACTATTATGTATTTTATATTTACGTTGCTGGTAAATTGGCAAAGCCGTGAAATTATTAAGATAATACGTTTTTATTGCGAAATCCCCCGCTTTGAATACTCTAATTGGAGTGTATTAGAAACTTGCAATCAATCAAAAATAAATTTAAAAGCACAAATATTTTTGAAAAAATTCCTCGGGTCAGGACAAATCCTGCAACCTCCTGCTTACATGAAATTATTATTTCACTAAGCTAGGTTAGGTTATAAAACGGTCCTGACAATTTACCTGTGACATTTCTAAGAGAGCGTACGTCGACCGGAATCAATATTGGGACATTTCATTTCATAATTGTGCTATTTATAGAAAATGCAGGTCAAAGTTTTTGGATATTTTGATATGCTAATTTATGAGTGCGTTACAAACTAGAAATCAATCAGAAACAAATTTCAAGAAAACAAATATTTAAAAAAAAGTCCACGGGCCAGGATTCGAACCTGCGACCTCCTGCTTACATGACAAGCGCGCTGCCGACTTTACTTAAAAGGAGACTCCAATCAATGTCCACGAAATTGTATGTCAAAGTATGTAAATAAATAATTTTGTATTTTTGTATTTGCAAACATCAATACCATACAGGTTAATAAGGTATATAGGTATATATATTTTTTCAAAATTATTGATTTAAAAAAAAGTTTTGTTCTTCTTTCGTTGAAAAAGTTGTTCAGTACAAGAGTATTTGGTTTTATTTGAAGTTACCAAGTCTTTTAACATTTAAGGCGATATGCGAAAAAAATACGGGTGTTTCTTTTCTGTGTATTTCATGAAAAACACGGAAAATTATAATCAGTTTCTGATATATGCATCTTGACTATATAATCTAGGGTTTTCAAATTGGAAAACATGTTTGGATAAATTTTCCTCGATAGAAATAATTGTTGAAATGAGGTCTTCAAACACACTTTTTCTCCTCGTTTGACGAATAGGAACCATTATACAGAACTCAAACATATTTTATTAGGTGTGTTTCAACAATATCTAGAGATTTGGTATTTGAAATTTTGCTAGCTATTTTAGTTTTTTTATAAAAATTATAAGACTAACAGAATATGTGGTGTTATTTAAAGGTCTGTTTACACCCGGTATATCCTGAACTGTATTTTTTAAAACATTACAAAAATCTGAATAAAGTAACCTTGCGGCCTTGGCGGCATCTGTTGCTGCCGCATCGGCGGGCCGTGCTGCATCCCGACGCCGGCTTCGTTGACACGCATGCGCCGCTGACGGTCGCAGTACGCGCTCCACGTCACCTCGTTAAACCCGTAGTTGAAGTAGTCTGGGATCAAATTTTATCTATCAGCACTTTACAGTTAGCATATTCTTATGATGGTTGCAGGGGTGGGTATGTATCATTGCTCTTTAACACAAAGAGGGATTTTATTGACGCGATTCAGAGAAAAAAAGGCCGTGGGCAACATCTCCTTCAGCGCCGGCAGAGCCGCGGACATAATGCTAGATTTCGAAAGCGACAAAGGGTCGCTGGCCTGGGACTAGGCAATGCTATCTCTTTAATCTCGCAATAGGGACGAGATCTCGTGAGAACGAGGTTGCATTCCCTATCTGAGACGCATGGTACTATCACGTCCTCGATTATTTTAATGTTTATAATAATCATGTAGAATCGAAGCACCAAACACATCGCTAACCAATTAAAAAAAAGGTATTATAATTATGAGTGAAATATTCCAAGACATTTCCAGAGGAGTGTCCGCAGTAGCTCTGAACGCGCTAGTACATGTGGACATTACACAGACAATGAGGGGACTCTTGAACAAC
Source organism: Ypsolopha sequella (assembly GCA_934047225.1). NCBI lineage: Eukaryota > Metazoa > Arthropoda > Insecta > Lepidoptera > Ypsolophidae > Ypsolopha > Ypsolopha sequella. Next base: position 22,723,530 of record OW203987.1, read on the forward strand.
TCCAGCTTTCAGGAGAATTCGATGAGGTTATATAAAGTGTTAAAATTTGAAATAAATGTTACTTACCAGAAATATCAGCTCCAGGCTTGTTCCATGGCTTATCCTCAATCGTATCAATATTGAACTCCAAAGCTGGCACGCCATTAATACTGCCAGGTCCATCCAAGTCTTCTAAAGTGACTTTACCACCAGCTGCAGTGCCTGAGCGAGCTTTGTCTGCTCCGGCTGGGACCAGGTTCACTCCACGCTGAAAACAGTTTATTTTTTCGTCATTTATGTATCTGCCATCCGTCGTAAGACTATAATCAGACGTGTACTTTAAACTTCCAACCTCGGTTCCATCAAGTCAAGTAAAAAGTTGTAGTTTAAATAGAGAAGCAGTTGTTTCAAGTTTTCGATTGGTATAATCTCTAACGGAGCAGGGTTTTCCAAGAAATACACTCGAATCCAGAGTTGGGTCATATATATTACTGGAATGGGTATTTCTATTTACGTAAGTAATTAAATTACCCAATAAAAAAAAGACAAAACTCTTTCCTTATTTGAACAAAGTTTTTTTCAAAATCAGTTTTTTTTTTCTCTCTTCGTTTTCTATCTGCCATCAGCTTGTCCAGCCTTTATCAGATTGAAGGGCAACATGAGGTGGAAAGGAGCTGTCCAGTGATAGCACATTCATAAAAGTTCCTGGACTCCCGAGTCAAAATGAAGATTAGCTTGCTTTAAGCAAACTACATCCTAGTTTTTATTTAACAGATCTATTACCAGTGGATTTATGTGTCTTTTAAGGCGGTCTTTGTAGCTTGTAAGACGATTTTCAATTTCTTGTCTTACTGTGGGTACTTTGAGGTACTTATGGATTTCTTCATTTTAGGGTAGTACAAATATTGTGCAGTACTTTATTTTGGAATCTTTACAGAATCTCTATGTTGGATGAGCTAGCCGATCTCCAGAGCTCAATAGCGTAAGTCTAGATAGGTTTAAGTACTGTCTTGTAAACTAGGAGTTTGTTAGAGAGGGATAGTCTTGAAGTTCTTTTCAGGTACCAGTGTAGGTTACTGTAACTTATTTTCAGTACATCTCTTACTTAGGGAGAATAAGTGTTTTCCAGTAAAGAACACGATCCAGATGACATCCAAGGTATTTAACACAGGTCTTGTGGGGTAGGGTCTCACTCCTCATCTTGAAGGGAGGGCAATCACCTCTTCGTAGAGTGAAAGTAATGTGTACTGATTTGCTTGGGCTAACCATTGATCTACCTTGTCTAATTCCCTTAGATTCAATTATGTTAAGGTGTGTTAATTCAAAAACCATTTCGAGATTTAGTTTTAATAAGCCGCATTTTAGAACTTGTGTTCCAAAACATCTCATGATGAATATTTTTACAAAAAAGCTGCAACTTTCATTTGCCTTCGTGTGACGTCACTTGAGAAATGGCTGTTTAGAAAAGCATGGGGCTGAGCATGGAGCCCTGGGGAACACCCGCCTCACATTCTCAATGTAAATTGATTAGCATGTAAATTGTATTGGGGAGTATCTTCTTGATCAAACGCCTGCTGTATGTCTAGAAACCCAGCTGAACAAGACTCATTCCTTTCGAAACAGTGTAAAATAAGATATAAATAAATAATTTGAAACCCTAAGAAACAATATGGTGGTGAAAATTTCAAAAGAAGGTTGCATTCTTTTTCAGAACATTCTTCTGAATTTTTTCACCTCACTGCTTGATAAACTTATAACTCGATTATTATATGGTAACAATACGGTAACTATGAGGCATATGCCCTTATAAATTGTGCCCAAACCCACCCTTATTAGCGATAATATGGCCTTTATAAGGGCACATATTTTGGCTTTAATGATGATAATATGGCTAATTTTTGCTAGTTGGGTTGCATTGATGTATTGCCGCTATAACAACAAATACTAAAAAACAGAACAAAATAAATATTTAAGGAGCTCTCATACAACAGACATGCTTTTTTGCTGTTTTTATAGAAAATGGTACAAAACCCTTCGTCCAACTCGCACTTGACCAGTTTTTCATTTCTGACAAGGTTTATGAATGGCTTTAAGAATTGTTTGGAGCTATTCGTTTCCACTTGGGTGGTTGTGGAACAGGTGACAGTTACCTTTACCCTGGCATTTAGGAATGCTACCCAAGAGGTTGATAAAAAACATAAGCAAATCCTTGAATCTATTTTTCTAAAATAAAACTGACCTTGATATTCAAGCTGGCATACTGTGGACCAGACTTGATCTCTCCAATGGTAACCTTAATATCATCACTGTCATCGGAGTCCGAGTCCCCAGCGTCTTGGCTGTCCGCATCCCCATTTGCAGCTTCTTGGGTCTGAGACACGTCTGCAAAGTGCTCGTCGTTGAAGTGTGAGTCGTCATTGTTGCCCTCATCCTCATCTTTTTCTTCTCCATTCTACGAAAAAAATATAGAAAACATATGAGATGCTATTACAAACTGTTATTTATTTCTGACTCTACTTGCTATTAGACATGTTCCTAGTTGTAAAAAATATAAAGAGTGAACAAATTAGCTATCTATTCAAATCTCCAGCAAGAATTGATGGTATTTAAATGAGTTTTAGGGAGAAAGTAGGTTATGTCGTTCTGTACCAAGATATCAAACTTACTGCGGCATCTTCCTCAGTGGCTGTTTGTTTAGCACCTTTCTCAGCCTCTTCTGCAGGCTTTTCACCTGCTTGCTCTGCAGTTGAGTCACCATAAAGCCAAGTATCATCATTTTCATCGCCGGGAGCAGCCTCCACCGCTGGCTCTGCCATTTTTGTTTGCATTTTTTGACGGAACAGTGTTGCCAAACCCCACCAAAAACCAAAATTTACCGCCAGGACTTTTTTAAAATATCTGTGAAAACCCCAAAATATATGTTATTATTATAATAAATAATAAAACTTATTTAATGTATTGCCCAATACGTTCGTAATTCATTAAATAAAACACTTTCATATAGAGTTTGTAATTTTATTTTTAAAAATACGCATAAGCTGCGCAGTTATAGAATGGGATCAAAATGGTGGACACTCTCAAACAAAATGGCGTGTGGTGTGTCGTCATCATCAATCATGCATGAGTAGCATTAGGAGGTTGGAATTAAGGCGATATGCGAAAAAAATACGGGTGTTTCTTTTCTGTGTATTTCATGAAATACACGGAAAATTATAATCAGTTTCTGGTATATGCATTTCTAGGTTATTGAAATTGGAAAACATGTTTGGATAAATTTTCTTCAATAGAAATAATTGTTGAAATGAGGTCTTCAAACACACTTTTTCTCCTCGTTTGACGAATAGAAACCATATACAGAACTCAAACATATTTTATTAGGTGTATTTTAACAATATCTAGAGATTTGATATTTGAAATTTGGCAAGCTATTTTAGATTTTTTAATAAAAATATAAAACCAACTTTTTCCTTTTGCCCTGAATCCGCCACTCTCGCATTGCGCGATTTTTCGCTTGGAGTGACAGTGACAAAAATAATTTTCGCATAGCCTCTTAACGACATTTTCAAACCCTATCTTAATTTTGGAATGAAATATTAACCAAAATAAATTAACCTTAGATACAATATTGTTAATATTTTTTGATACCATCTTTCGACATTTTGTTATTAAGTTCACACTCTTGTACCACAAAATAAATATAAGTTATGAATAAAGATAATTACAGCAATATTCAGCTTTTTATTTATAGTTGTAGGCATTAAATATTAACAATAAAAGTAAACGAGATATTCCGGCCTCTTCAATAATCTTCGACTGATGACAGCCTCATTGAAGAGGCCGAAATATTTTGTAAAATATAAAGTTTACTTTTATTGTTAATATTTAATGCCCACAACTATAAATAAATATAAATTAAGCTACTAAATAGGCACCTGGGTGGAATGAAATGCGAATTAATTCTGATATTGCAATAGATATAACTTGTCATGATAGTAGGTTATAATTTAATTAAGTAGTATAATTTTCTAACTTATGATTCCTCTAAGGAGTAAACAATTACAGACTGTCAAAGGAAATAGACTATATGAGACAGGTAGACAAAGATATATATGTTTTTATTTTTTTCATTAACCTGAATTCCTGCTGTCTTATATAATCTTATCCCTTAGTTAAAGTAAATATAAGTTATTTGTATAGTATAAGTTTTATGATAAAAAAAAGACATGATCTTGCTAAGTTCCTTGCCCGTTCTTCTAGCAAGACTAATCAAATGGGTGGAGGTAGGTATGTATTTATATATGTAACCTATTAGTATGTAAAAAAAAATATATAAAGTATTTAGTATACAGGATGGGATTTGGTCGGCCGCCTGGATTCGTGCCGGGGGCTCGGTTGGTGATCATTAAACCTTGTTCCTGGTCTCTGGCCAGGTCTCCATGGGTATGGGTTCGGGCGGTTGATTGGATTTCACCTTGTATCATTTGTATATTGCTACATAAATTAAATAAACCTTTAATTTAGTTCATGTACATTTATTATTGTAAAAAGTGTATTATATATACCTGCTTTGCGAAATAAACTATTTGAATTTTGATACTTCTACCTCCTAAATTTAGGGGTAAAATCCCTAAGTTGTCAACACTGTGACGGTAGTGTCTACCGTACCACTAGCGGTAAACTAGTAAATCGAACGTTTTTATCATCATGCCATTTTTACACGACTGCTAGCTATGTTTTAATATATTGCCGTTAGTACGTAGAAATCATAGACTTAGGATTTCGCCAGTATATCCCTCAGAATAAGAACCTTATTTGAAAATCCTCTCTCTACACGCTAGTAGCTCAAAATAACCACTTACAGAATGTTCACTCCGAATAACTAGCGAAAACAGGCGCACGCACACATAGACGCGTACGTACGACGATCTCGAAGATACTCGGGTGCATGCCAATACGAAATTCTGCCGGGATTTCGTACGCGTCTATGCATGTTTGCGTCTGTTTTCGCTCCGTTCGTCGAGTCGGCCTTCTGGTTGTATCTATTTTGTGCTAGTAGCATGCTAGCTAAAATTCAGTGATGGGACATTTAAATTTTTGGTTAAAAATACAAATAAAGTGTGAGCTTACTCAACCAACATTACTGGTAGGTTCCGTTTTAAACTATCGATTTGATGTTTCACGGAAATCACTCGCAAGCGTTTCAAAACCAGGACTATTTTTCTCTTTCTAGTATATAGCTGTCCCTTTTTTTAAAACCGAGTGAATTTCGCACGATGTACACGTTTTGAAACGGAACCTTAAAGAATTGTCGGGTTTAACGCACACGATGCAACTGCGATGAACTCTGCAACGAGTTTCAGAGTTTTAAACGACGAACTACGACGTTGACAAGCATCGAGCATCGAAAATTACTTCCGATGCTGTCTGCATCGCATTTGTATACACGCCACAAACTTATGTTCCGGTGGTGAAGACCGTCACAAATTAAATATAGAAGCCATTTAAGTTTGGCCCACTGGAACAGATAAGTTTGTAGCTCTGTATATTATCTGTCATTTTGACAGGTAAAAATGGTCGTTCATCATCACACATCCATCGCCACAACCCGTTGCACAGTTCATCGCTGCAGTTGCACTGTGTGTTTTAAAAACGACAATTAATTTAGCCTTAGATCAGCTCTGTGGCTTTGAAATAGTTTGAAAAAGACGTCAATGCTGTAGCTTACTTTAGTACCCAGTACCCCATTGCCCCCAGAGGCCTGAACAGTTCATCAACAAAAGGCTTTTTTAGTAAGAGTTCATGTTTCCACACTTTTAATTTGCAACAAATATAATATATAGCTTGCAGAAATAGTATCACAGAACTGAATATGAGATAAGCATGTAAATATTGTAAGACAATTAATTAGTCCAAGCCATTTCTTCTTTTAGGGAACAATTTTTCCTCTACTTTCTCCACCTTCTGAGCCACATTCATCAGTTGTTCTGAAGCATTAGAGGCAGCCGTTCCACAAGTTTCAGCCAATTCTTGAACTCCTTGCGCAACCTGGAAATAAAAGCAACTTCTAAATTTGAACTTTCAAGTTAAATGTAACATGGCCAAATAAAACATGGTCTGTTCCTTTGGTTTCCATTCCAATACAATTTGAACACTGACAACAGGACAGCATATAAATATTTGTATGAGTGCGAATGAATAAGCACGGGAGCTTGTACGGCGACACTGATATTATTAAATATTTGGAACGCACCGGCCCAAGGTGACGTCATCTTACGTGCTTGCCATTTTATGTGAAAATACCTAGTTTTAAGTTATTTCGTTTACAAAATAATTATAATATTTATAACTTTGATAAGTATTTTTTGTTGTTGAAATTAAACATAAACAAATGTTATTTTGATTTTTTGCTTATCTTTGTGGTCAGATTTGCAGAAGTTGTGTGAAACGTTTGGGAAAAAATAAGCGCATAACTGGCAATATCTAATGGCATTTTTTCTATTTGTTGTCATCCTTGTTGCATGAGAGTGAATAATTTAATAGTTTGTTTTCATTCTACACAGAGATTCCTAAAGGTTAATTGAAGCGAGTTTCAAGTTGCATACGAGCTAAATAATTAATTATAATCCTAGGAAGTAAGAATGGGTGGTTGTTCGATCCGTAATTGTAAAAATCGCGCAGCAAAAGGCAGAATAATTAACTTTTTTCTTTTACCAAAAATGAATTGGTGGCTCAAGAGTCAAGAGTGGCTTCGCTATTGTGGCCCAAAAGCCAGCATCAGAAATTGTAAGTTCTGCTTACCCCATTTATCGAATACATTTGTAAATTTACTTACATAGTTTTCTAAAATACGTATCCAAGGATTTTTATAATTTTTAAAATGTGTATTTTTTGGGTATCCTTTTTCCAAATGGTTATGTATGATTTGATAAAATCGATAAAGTGCGAGTCTCACATGCTACCTAGTAATTTATTTCTAAGGACATAAACATTTCCATGATTCGCGACTTTAAAAGTTTGAGAACCGTCCATAGCGTGATGACTGATGACATATGCTTGGTTGACGTAGGTTTTGTGTTCCAACTGTTTTGTGCAGTTGGAACACGAAACAAAAGTAATGCCATGGAAAGATGTCATGGAATATTGGGGGAAATTAAAAATATTAAAATACCTAAGCAAAAATCATCATTCAATCTTTCTGATGGTACCTACAGCTTTTTTTTTGTGACTTTTTGAGGTAACATGTGTGTGAATGCTATTTTGCTATTAAAAAAAAGGCTTAATGCTAACATCATAAAATGAACAAAATATTTCATAAGCAGCTTAATGCTAACATCATAAAATGAACAAACTATTTCATAAGCAGGTATCTTCATTGTCAGACAGCTTCGAATAATCCTCGACCCAATTTATTTACAGTTTTTAATTTATTAAAAAACGCTGAGCAGTTGCCACTAAACAGCTTCCGCAACATGAATTAATTGTTTAATATCCAAAGAATATTCTGATAATAATCTTTTTGGATATGTTACACAAATGCACAACTTAGAAAGAAAGAAAAGGCGTTTATTTTGAAAGCTACACCATTACAAAAAAACCAAATACTCTAAACAATAAACTATTATGCAGCCTGAGGTAGTTTATAAGATGCAGCCAACAAAAAGGTCTCTGACTCAGCAAAATGCCACAGCAGAACTGTGACGCTGACCTTCCGTCAGGGGCCGCGAGTTGCGACACATGCGATGTAACAAAACTTAATGATGAAACTAAAATTGTCTCTGTGTGACATAAGAAAATTTACTTAAAGAAAACTTCTTGTTCTATTTCTTGATTTATTATCAAATCAATAGACCTTAGGAATAGAAATGGCTGCTAGCTCTTGCTGTGCTGTCAGCATAGACCAAACCCAAACCTGACATTGTTACATCACAATATGAGATTTGAGTACAAAATAAATACACATTGACTGCCATTTTTCAAATGCTGTCTGTATTTGTATGTGCAAATACAGATGAAGACATTGTGTAATTGAGAGATGGATAGAACGGTTGCCATGTTTAAGCCCAAGATCTATTAATTAGAGTAATTCAATCAACTGCCAGCAAGATGGTTAGCACCACTTTAATAATCCAAAGAACTTGAGTTTGTTAGTAACTTACAGCATCAGCCTCCGCCTTCACTTCAGCAGCAGCAGTGTACATCCTGTCTACTGTGGCTTGCATCTGTGGCACTTCTGCTATCGCCTCTGACTCTAATACTGGAGCTCCCTGAAATATTAATGGAGTCAATAATACTTGCAGCCCACTACTAACTGCATCAACCTTTTAACTTGTAGGAAAAATTAAAAGAAGGTTTGGGTGTAGATAAAGGGGCTACTATGGGAAAAGTAATGTGCCCCCTTGACACTCTGACCGAAAAGAGGTTCCATAAAATACCTGTTTACAACGATGCATACAATGACAGTGGTGACGAATAATAGGCTCAGCTGCCTCCACTTCTCTCATATGCATGTCATTCTGCTGAATCTGGAACAGAAAACTGAAGGTTGCACTGAAAGATAAGGGACTCTTGTTATCTACACTCAGGCTGAGAGCTATTCATAGCATATTATGCTGTGCAGAATTCAAGAAAGGCAACAAAAGTAACTTACATTCTCCATAAGATTTGGGTCAGAGTAGTTGTTTAGTTCTGAGGCCATTGGCATGGCTTCTGAAAGTTTTTCATGGCCGGCAGTGGCATTATTAAGTGTTTGAGCGGCATTCAACAAGTTAGCAGTGGCTGAATCACCCTGTTGGCCTTCTGAAGCCGTATTTCCAGCATATCCTAATTTGGCTTCCAGCTGTTCAATTCTGCTTTGCAGTATAGCGATAGGATCCATTTTATATGATTGGTGAGTTATAAAAACAATAAAATTAATAGATCTATTATATAATAAACCTAGTTCACTCTAAAACAATAATGAGGAAATAGATTTTTAGGAAAAAACTTTGAAAGACAAATGACAGACAATTCAATTTATTTTTCGAACAACGCATAGACAAATTTACGTTTTTCACTTTTTTTTTGTTTTATTTTCCCACTAAGTGGAAAGGCAAAGGGACCTTAGCCCATATAGCTATGTCTGACGTTATAGTTATTATCTGTTTATATGCACTATCCTCTTCTGTTGAGGATAATCTGAAAGGTCTGTCATGTCTAAGTCACTGTCCTGTCGTTTCCGCTATAATGATAGCCTTATAACGCAAATACAACAGGGTTAGAAAAAACACACGAAAAGGCACAGCCCGCACTTGTTCCATTGAAAAACACACTACACAGGTTACGGCGATTTTAATTCACAATATTCTATCACTAATGTTGATCAAAACACCCAAAATGCAATATTTTTTCAAAAAAACGACGCCATCACATCTTCGCGCCTTTTTTCCAACTTTTCGTTTTTCACTCCCCCCCCACCCCCACCATCAAGTGAGTAGGCAAAAAGAACTTAGCCCATACAGCCTAGTCTGAGGTTTTTAGTATAAATAAGCTCACTTTCGAGAATCAGATCATCAGTAGGTTCCGTCCTGTCCTGACTGCTCGCGCTAAAATTATAGAGTTTTAGTGCGCGAAAAAGGAATAAGAAAAAACCTCAGATGTAGGTATCTGAGGAAAAAACACATGAAAATGGCACATTTGTCTGGAATGCAACGGGTGTCGTCAGATTAACAAAGATTAAAATGGACGGATGCACGAATAAAGAAGCACGATTGAATGCAAAAGTACATAATCGCTTTTTGTAAATAAAATCCGGTCTGTTCAGTTTTTATAAAAACCGTTATTTTTTAGGTTTTTCCATGGAAATAGTTTGTACACTATTTAGTACATATAGGTACTACTTCTATGGGTTTTTCTGAAACCGGTCGGAAAGTTCATTTTTGTTTTTAGTCCAAAGGTTTTGCATAGATGGCTTTACCGTACTCTACTTTAACGCCAGAATCATAGAAAATATAGGGGTAAATGGGGGGTTAGGGTAGGGGTAGGGGTAGGGTTATCAAAACAATCAAATTCACCACGCTCAGTTATTGTTGGTAAGTCGGTTATGTAAACAAACCAAACAAACCCATACTGACTTTGTGACCGACCATACAAGTTTTGGTGAAATACTCGAACAGAACACGTTTTTCAGAACTTCAGACCTCAGTTGAAGGAATCATTATTAGCTGCCGTTCCCCTAGTTTCATAGTGCTTCGATCCCTTTCATCTTTTCCCGCTTTTTTTTATTGAAAGATGGTGAAATACCACCACTAATCACCATAGTTTATACTGCGATCATTCGTAGTGGCCTGAAGTTAGCTACACAATCACGTTTGATAGAAAATTTTCCCAAAGGTTTTTGACGTTTGGTGGTGTCCTTGACTGAATTGTGGGTGTTTTTGGTCTGGCCTAGAAAATCTGTTAAATCAGTATATTGTTATGATTTTTGCGTAGGTGTTTGTGATTTTCGATTAATTTCTTGGAAATATGCCTTTGTGTGCCGTATTTACGTATATTCTTTAATAATGGGTTTAATTTATTCCCGAAAAATTCCATATTCAAAATAAATACCCAAAATAATAACAATTACAAATATAAAACATATTAGAATACAGGTGCTAAAAATAAGTTTAAAAATGCAAGAGATTGGAGAAAAACAGTAGGAAAACTGGAACACACACAACAAAAAAATTTGACATCGCCGGACTGTAGTATTTCTTTGCCGGACCTGTGCTAGCGCCATCTGTAATTAGCTTTGCCTGTAGATCCCCATTGTTTCAGATATCAAAAAATTTTAAACTTATATCGAAAGTACGTTACCTAATCAGTAAAATGACTTCAATAACTTTTTGAAAATCAGACGAGAAGTATCCAAAATTTTGACATTAAACATTCCCATACATTTAGTATGCGATTAGTAGAATGGTTTTAGTTTCCTTATTTTAAGTGGTCTAGTACTTATTTTACCTTAATCTCATTTTATGATTACGTATGATACGATAATCATGATTTTCAAGTAGATACACGTGTAGATTAATTATGTTACCACTTCAAATTAGTAAGAAACCTTCTTTCAATATCGCATTAATACTAAATGTATGGGAATGTTTAATGTCAAAATTTTGGATAATTCTCGTTTGATTTTCAAAAAGTTATTGATGTTATTTTACTGATTAGGTATGTAACATACTTTTGATATCAATTTAATTTTTTTTGATATTTGTAATAGTTACGGAATAATTGTCTGGTCACACTTAACGATGACACCCTGTATAGTGCATCAGATTGTTGACGCGATTTGTTTGGTCCGTTCTGTCAAAGGGCATCGATGCCCGTCATACATAGAAACAAATCACAACAATTTTGACGTGAATTTCTTCAGTTGTAATTTGGGATGACCATTTCTACGTACCTAGTTTTGAATTTAATACGTTAAATAATATAATTTCGGTAATCACGGCAGTAAAGCTGACTCCGTTTTCACACCTTAACTACATTGTTCTCACTTAAATTAAAACTTACGGAAATCTTCCAAAAAATTATTAAAACAAATGACAGCTGTCAAACGACATTTTATCAGTCGTCGCAGTCGCATTAGCTCATGGGCAGAAGCAGTTTGATGTGTTTGCATTTGTTACGTTGGTAATAAATAAATCACATTGATGCAGTTGCTACGCGAATTGGACCAATTTTGACGCGCATCATGCACAGGGCTGCCATATTTTGCTAGGGTCTCATCGGGACGCTCTGGAATGGGGAGTAAATTAATACACGATTTTAAGACAAAACAAATATTTATTCGCTTATTTACATAAAAAGGGTGTTAAGATGAAGGCGCGGAAGCCAAAAACACGCGATAGTTACGTACACACGAACAACTTTTCATTTTGAAATTGAGGAATCGAGAAAAAAAATAAAGTGTTTCATAGATTTTGATTGGGTAGCTATGTAACTTTTCTATGGAACAGCTAATTTTTTTCGCGATTTGAGGGTTGTCTCCGGTTTCCGGCTTTCGCAACTTTACCATAACACCCCAGTATACACATTTACGTATTTGTAGCGAATGTTTTACGATTATTATACTTTCCTGAGTACGTAATTTTTTTCAGTAGTATAGAAATACAAATAAAACTGTGCAAGTCATAGTTCATCTAACACTGTCGACTATATCGACTCCACAGTTTGTGGCAGCAGAGAATTTCTTTCATTCCACTAGGCGCAGATATCGGGACATTTTAGTGTTTGTCGGGACGTCGGGACATAGGACTCAATAACGGTGAGAGTCCCGATATATCGGGACGGATGGCAACCCTAATCATGCATCATGCGCGTCACCAGTGTTGTTATTCATACTTAAATTGCCGTTACATTCGGCATTCCATGACATTTATTGAAATTATACGGTATACGACAGGCTTTTCACTACCGTATTATGAAATACGGCATTTTAGGTTTTTTTAACGATTTAACTTTTTGACAGTGTATTACACTTACTGTAATGGAACGCAATTTGGTATCGTTGGTGTGTAAGCGTAACATAACTTAAATTTTTGAACGTAGTCGGTTGATTGATTCCCACTCCCTCAGACCACTCCCCATCAGTGGTTCATTGAGAATGAATGGTATTGTGATAACTGAACTGAACTTGGCCTTACAAGCCATCTCTTTCGTAAAATAAATACGAAATCTTTATGATGAGGATATTGCATAAGAATGATGAAACAATTTATTAATATAATTAACAGTTCTTAAATAAATACTCAGAACAATATTATTTGTTTTGAGAATAAATATAATAATACGGCAATTTTGTTTTTTTTTTCCATTACTTTAGATACGGCATTTCGAACTTTTACAATGACAATCGTAGAAAGAGAATACCTAGGGTACGTTTCGTAACGTGTGATTATCACTCGGAGCGATGCGAATTTTACCCTGCATCGTTCAAAAATCGACCCGAGTGAAACCGAGGGTAAACGAACTGTTACCTGACAGTTGCGATATGTGTTTAGAAACGCTTTCGGGAAATGTGAATATCGCACTGACAAGTGCGATTTCTAACTCTGTTTGGGTACCGTTAAAATTCGCCTGACAGTTGTCATTTCGGAGTTTTCTCGGGATTCGGACAATTTTTGAAAATAGAATTCAACATTTCCGTACGAATACGGGAAAATGTTTCGAAACTGCTTCGACAGGATTATGGCTTGCAAATGCAAAGGTTGCAATGCCATCCATATTAAAAGCAATAGGTATTTAGGTACTTTACTTAATTTATTTATTTTGATTTGAGGTTATGTATTTACTTGACGTGTGTCACTCCAGACCGTTTCAAAACGCTTTTCTCACGGGAATCACTCGCAAGCGTTTCAAAACCAGATCTTTCATTCTCTTTCTAGTATATAGCTTTGTCTCTTTCTTAAAAACGAGTGAAATTTCGCACGAAGATCACACGTTCTGAAACGTAGCCCTAATATACCCTGCGTTCCGAAATAGAATTATATCGCTAAAATCGATTACGAAAGTATGAAGTGAATGGCTTATGATCCATCGTCATTCTATTTCGGACCGCGGGGATAATATGCCCTGCGTTCCGAAATAGAATTATTTCGCTAAAATCGATTACGAATGAATGAGGTGAATGGCTAATAATCCATGAGTGAAGCAAATGCGTTCATTCATTCGTATGACTTTCATGGCTCATGCGACGGAGGTGAGGCGATGTGAGCGTTGAACGGAATGGAATGTCAAAAATTGTTTTCGCTCCATTATTTCCGCAGTTCAGATCAGACAAACCATGGTATATGTTTTATTCGGCCATGAGAGAAACAAATGAAAAGTCATGTGGAACTCTTCGTCGAAAAGGAAGAATTTATATGTATATATTTTTTTTCGTCGCTATCTGAGTCTACGTTGAAGAACAGTGCTACAAACTCTTCATGTTCCATCATGAATCACGGCACTTTAACGAAATAAAATAAAATAATCGTATTGTATTCTGTGGTGAGAGGTTATGGTTAAGATGTATCTTTTTTAATGCGGTCCGAATCATAAGCTATCTTTCACATCGTTTGCTAGCTCACAAATTACGGACCAGTCATCGCTCACACTTCAATTCATTCATAGCTTTTATCGATGTAATTCTATTTCGGACCGCACGGCTGGTATCCTATGTCTATGATGACAATACTGCCGTCACGCTCACTCACGGCTCAATACAATACGGAACGAAACCATAAATAACCATCCTTGTTTATGTTATGTTTGTATAATATTATGATTGCCTGATTGAAAACATACCATACATCTAAAATCAAAAATTACTACTCTTCAAATATGGATGCAGAATTAGGAGAGCTTACTGAAAATGATTTTACTTTACCTCCTGTAAAATACGAATGTAAGTTAAATATAACCTCAAATATCTTTGTAATCTTGCTAGGAGCTATCTTACAAAATAATAGAATATTAGATGCAACCACTCACCAAGATCTTTATTATTTACAGATTTGGATCATACAGCAGATGTGCAGTAAGTCAACATACATCATATTTAATCTTTTAAGGTGCTTGTGTTTTGCAAAGGCAACTTCAGGACTTGCCTGGGTCCGAGTTAATAAGGAGTCCTACCGGTCTTGCATTAATTTTACCTCGGCTCCCCTTATCTACACCCTAACCCTATAAAGATATTTTTGCATGAAGCCTACTTAGTACTGGTGACTTGTTGTTCATGGTACAAAGCATGTTATCAACTGATTTTGTACATACATCATACATATTCGCATAAAATCTCTTTACGCAAATAAATATTATTATTATTATTATTATTATTATATACTCACGCCTGTCTTCCAAAGGGCAGTGGCGTGCACAGAACTTTTTTCCGGAAAAGCAAACAGAAGATCAAGTACGACAATAAAAAAAATATGAAAAAATTTAAAAAACACTTTGAAAAAAAAAATTTTGTATGAAAATGTTCACTCTAGGAAAGGCAGTGCCTACCCTAGGGTCATACAAACTTTTTTTTTTCAAAGTGTTATTAAAATTTTTTCATATTTTTTTTATTGTCGTACTTGACCTTCATATTGCTTTTCCGGAAAAAAATTCTGTGCACGCCACTGCCAAAGGGGTAGGCAAAGAGTACAGATTTCCATTTGCTACGATTCTGATACACCTCTTTTGCCTCTTCCAAATTCATCAATCTGTAGTCATACAATCATCTGGTTTATTTTGGTCCACAAGTAATACAATACAATCCGTTGTGGACGTAAGGCATTGGAATGGAGACCACGTACAGCAAAGCGCAGCATAGGCCGCCCTCATGCCCACTGGACTGACAATCTGAAGATGTTGCGGGTGGCGGCTGGATGAGGATGACTGAGGACTGCCAAGAGTGGCATAATATTGGGAAGGCCTATGTCCAGCAGTGGACAAATACGGGCTGATGGATAGATGATGGAGTATTACAATAATTTAATTTTAAAATAAAACTATTTTTCATTACTCTCCAGGTTACATGCATGGGGTGACACTCTTCAGGAAGCCTTTGAACAGTGTGGTATGGCCATGTTCGGCTACATGACAGAACTTAACTATGTTCAGATCAGGGATGTCTACACCATCGAAGCTACTGCTGATGACATGATGGGACTACTGTATCATTTTCTAGATGAATTACTATTCTTATTCTGTGCTGAACCTAATCTTATTTGTAAAAAATTGGAAATCACAGAGTTTAACACTGAAGAATTTAGGATAACTTGTAAATGTATAGGGGAAGAGTTCCAAATTGGGAAACATCCACAGGGTACTGAAGTCAAAGCTATTACATATTCAGCAATGCAGATTGTAGATGAGCCTAAGGATAACAAATATGAAGTTTTTGTAATTATAGATATTTAAATGATGTTGTTTCCATGTGTTTTTAATTTTGTTTGTCTTCGAATCTAGCTTTTGTTACATTTTGGTATCTGGGTGGGAAGGGATGAATTTCTAAAATTTTAGGGTTCGTTTGGTTTTTGCCCATCCTCTCCTCTTATCTAGTCTATAGTTAAATAGCAATAAAACTGGCCAAGTGCGTGTCGGGCCATGTGCTGTGTAGTTCCGTAGTTGCCCGTCACAATATGCGGACTTAGGAGGGGACTTTTTGTTTGGTAATTTTTAATGGAATTTGTTTGAAATTATCCTTTTTACTTCTTCAATACTAGTGTTCCGGAGACAGTACATTTTAATAAATTGGTTGACTATAACTTGTTAACTTGTACTTAGCTGTGATAGTTTTCCTTTTAACTTCGTAGTAAGGTGACATTTATGTATACATCCAAATTCATACCGGAGGCTTGGTAAGTGATCAGTATAACGAATCTTTGATTAGCAAAGATTCGTTATACTGATCACTTACCAAGCCTCCGGTACGAATTTGGATGATAAAATAAAAATAAATGCAAAATAAAATGTTGACCTTCCTTGGTAATTGACTCTGGCCTGGGCTTGCATTGGTAGGGAACATGAAAAATATTATTCCACAAAAAGAGTCATCGAAGCTTGATACTGATCACTTACCGAATCTTCAGTATGAATTTGGCTGTATAAATAAAACTCACCCTGTGTGAAATTTAAAATATACACTGCCGTGAATTTTTCATATAGGTATCAAATCCAAAAACATTTTTCAGTATTTTATTTTACCAATTTGTCGGCGTGATTAATATGTAATACCCATGTCAAAATACAGCTTTCTAGTCCTTATAGTCTCTGAACTAAGCCGCGGATAGACAGACACGAAGTATATTGTTTTTGGACAGACAGATGGACGGACATGGCGAAACTATAAGGGTTCCTTGTTGACACTATATTGGTGTTGTAAAAAAACTTGTCAGATATGTAAAATTCACTTTGATAGTTTAATTTTTACATTTACCCGGACGTTTAGGAACTCAACCTAGGTATGTAATTTCCTCAGATTATCCGAGGTAATTTCAATAACATATTTTCGTGCTTTAAAAACGATTTTACCATTTATCATTTGTACCATGGATTTTATAAGTATTTTAGTCAGGAAGTGACGTAATCGTATTAGCATTAGGTTGAAAATTTGAAAATATCGAAAACCCTCATTGGTCGAATCAGGGTCGAATCCTTGTCAGACTTAAAGATAGATGCGTTCAAGAAATATATTTTTTCGTATTGAAATGTGTGATAATGACGTCACTGAAGGACATCACTTTTTTCTTTTAGTAAAGGATACATGATATAAATTATTATGCATGCTTATTTTAATATCTGTATACCAGAAAAAGGGTTAAGGAAAGCTATTCCTCGAAACGGTTTGTGAATCGTAAATATGACAAAAAAAAAGGGGGCAATTATATTTTTGGAAAGCTCATTTCTACTGACAAGTTAGAAAATGAACGTATTTTTCGAGTGAAATACATGTTTAATTTATTAAAAATAGACCTTAGCTTTATTTTGGACTCTTATTAATACATTTTGTATAAGAATTGTACGTACACGTTACTTATGTTTTAGTTTAGCTGTCTGTTTAAGACGCATTTTTCCCAGCTTTGGGCAAAAGCGTTAAAAATAGAAAAAATTACATATCTTTTTTATTTCGAGACTAACCTGATTCTATCAAAATATGTGAATAATATGTTAAATTGAAATAATATATATTTAATTTTGATTTAAATAATAAATAAAATGTTTAATTTAAATTATTCTATCAAAGTATTTAAATTCAACATTTTATTCCTTTATCCCCATTCCCTCATTTTGTAACTTTAATTTAAGTAGGGCCTCTCATAAAAGAGGTTGATAACCACTGAATTTGGGGCAAATGCGCTATGGAGGTGCAGTGTAGACACAACAACCTTACCTCATTTTTGGAATGGATTTTGTCCATAATTAAATTGGTTTTTATAGAATATAAAAATCTACGTGTTATGATGACAAGATTGTTTGTACTCAATCAAAGAATGGCTTAAAGTTTCCCAGATAAAAATTTGGATAAACGCAAATATATTGCTGGATAAACGACATTATTTCAAAATGATGGCTACCATCAAAACTGTGATATAAAGCGACATCTGCCATAATAGAGTTGTAACTTTTACTGTTTAGGTCGTTTTTTTAACTTCTATTTGTGCTAGTTTTGTCTACTTTTTGAAATAAATAGATCAATTTAGGTATTTTAATTTCAATATAAAATTTTTTCGTGCTTTTAAACCAATTTTATAAGTATTTTAGTATTTACAGGAAATTACGTAATTATATTAGGTTGAATGGTCGAATCCTTGTCAGAATTAAGGATGCGTTTAAGAAATATATTGTTTCGCATTGAGATGTGTGGCGATAACGGCACTGAAGGTCAAATGAAAGACAATTTTTTTTTCATTTAAAAAAGGATACACACGTTTATTTTAATATCGGTAGGTATGTTAACCGGTTAAGGAGCGCTAGTCTTTAAAAGGATTTTCGAATCGTATATATTGGCGAAAAAAAGAATAGGCCAATTACGCTCCACTTGGCAATAGTTGGTTAATTGTGAAAATTTTCGTATATTTTTAAAAAGATGCGTCAGCATTTTAGGCGCTTTAACCCCGGTTGACTCTATAACTAAAGTGCCGATATCATTACTCTATAACTAAAGTGCTGATATCATTACTCTATAACTAAAGAACTAAACTAGATCACCAACCTAAAACACAAACGTATATTAAATCATGCTATCCAATGTGCATAAAGATTTATAATAAACTTCCACAGAGTCTAAAAGATCTTCCTCTCACCTTGTTCAAATCTAAATTAAGAAAATGGTTATTAAATCAACAATTTTATAGTATTCAAGAATTTCTTGACACAAAAATGTTTAACGCTAGGTAAATAGATGTGTATAAGTTGACATATTTATTAAATCAAGTTTAATTTCTATTGGATGCTATAATATAATGCATGAATGATTGTTTGACTATTATGTTCTTGTTTTGTGAATGTTTCTTTTACTGATGTCCAATATTTCTTTTGTACCAAAATTTGCATGCTACATTAAAACTAGCTAATAAGGAGCTCTTTTGCATGTACCTACTATACACCTAGTACTATCTACCCTTGTTAAAGCAAATAAAGATATTCTTATTCTTATTCATAAAGTGCTTTAACCCCGGTTGACTCTATAACTAAAGTGCTTTAACCCCGGTTGACTCTTTAACTAAAGTGCCGATATCATTTGGCGGTGCCATTATAAGCTTCTTGGGCGGTGCAATGTAGTTTAACCCTAGCCCACAAGAAGTAAAAGCAGCTTTAGACGTTACTAGTTTGCTAGTTCGCATTGCTTTCTCTCATTCGGTGTTGCTAATTTAGTGGATTTTCCAATAAAACTGGTGGTTTAAAAACCACTTCTAGCGGAGAAATATATTGTTTTTAGTGGCAGCATTAACGTGTAAAAGAGGGGCTGGTGGTTTTTTAGTGCATGTGGATTTAATTAGTCTCCTTTAGTTTCTGGAAAAACAAGACTCAACCATTAAAATCTATCATGCTTCCATTTTGAAGTGGATACTTCAATATCCGTTATATGGTAAAGCTAAAAACCACTGCAGTGAAAACGTGGCGAAAAGCAGAGCTAACTGTGTAATCAGGACAGGCTCAGAAAAATCGGGATAGGCTGAAAGCTGAAATTATCCACTACTAGCTTTTGACCGCGGTTTCGCCCGCGTTGATTTAGTTTTTGTGTTGTCCTTTAGAATTTCGGGACAAAACCATTTCTTGTTCTCCAAATTGATCTTCTGGTAAAGTGTCTTGAGAGGCCGAAGGCCGAGCCGCGTTTTCGAAAGAAATGATTTCTTGATCTCTTATTTAATTCCCAGGTAACGTATCTAGAGGCTAAAGTCGCCTTTCCAATTTTTTGATTTATTACAATTATTACTTATCTCTTGATTCCCAGGTAAAGTGTATTTTGCGAGGCCGAAGGCCGAGCCGTGTTTTGGAACGAAATTATTTCTTGATCTCTTATTACCACATAAACTGTCTATGGTGAGGTTAAAGGCCGAGTCGCCCAAGCGCTGATTATTTGAACGTATTCTAACAGAGTAATTCCTGGAGCATTATTTTCTATATATGCTATATAATATTGTCATTTACGGGCATTTTTATTTATACAGTCATTTTGTCACTTCTGCTCATATTTTCATATTCTGCTCATTTAACAAATTGTATCAATTAAATATGATAAACACCTTAAGTTATCTTATGTGTTTTATTTTGTAAAAATTTTATGACGTATGTATCATTGATATAATATGGTAAATAATAATACATATTCACAAGATCACTCGATTAGAGTTTGGGTTTAGTACTGCATTTTTGAGTAATTTTGCCACGCGGTTGTTTATTCCCGCACCAACCCCGCACACCGCTGTCCTTAAAAGAATGTTTTCGAAGCAAATTAGCTCCGATTAGACGTTCAGTGTAGTTCGTGTTCGTTGTAGTTAAGCAGCAAATACTGAGTGTATATACCAGTGCCCTCGCTCGCGTTTATTTAGATCTTGATCGCACCGTCTAGTTTTGGTTAAACATCGATAGTTAATCGATTAATCTACAGTGTATTCACCATCGGCACAATCGATGATCCGCCCGTCCTTTAGCATTGATTTTGGAACGCGATTTTAATAGTCTGTGGTAGTTATTTGTTATTTATATACAACGTGTAACAAAAAAGGTGTAACCATATTTAAAGGGCTTATTCAGTCAACGGTTTAGAACAACTTTTACTATGGAACAAACCCTGTATCTCGAAAAATAAATAAATTTCTGTTTCATAGAAAAATGCAATGCCGCTCGGCCGATATGTATGGAAGGGCAGATTTTTTTTTGAGATTTCAGGGTTGGCTTCATAGTAAAAGTTGTTCTATACCATTGACTGAATAAGCTCTTCAAATATGGTTAGGTATACCTGTCTGTTACTCGTTGTATATTTTGTGCCTGAATAAAGTTCTTCTCACAAATTAAGTCCCACAGATTAAGGCATTTTCATATTTATTTGTTAATGACAATAAGTACTTGGACCACAGAATAAATACCCGTCTTTGCAGTGCTTTTTTTTTAAAATTAAAATAATAATTATTTGATTTTTAAGTGATATTTTGCAATTATTATTATTTATTTACTTGTTATGTCATTAGTTATTACAAAAATATGTTTAACTACGAAAAAAAAACACATGTTTAATTTGAGATAAATATTTAAAAAACTATCGATTAACTATCGACACATCGATTGCATTATTGTAAAGTATGTACTACTATCGGAATCTCAAACTATCGATGTTTAACCAACACTAGCACCGTCTACGGCCAGACTATCGGCCGAATATTCTCTCGAAATCATCAAGCCTCAGATAAAGAACCAGCATCAAGCTATATGAGTAAAGAAGATGGGCACTAATACATTTCGTTTTACTCATTAGCTTTGTTCCCTTCATGGCGAGAGCTTCGTGACAGTGTAAGTGACCAGACATACCACGAAACGACGAACATTCGCCGAATCCCGATAATGTGGCCGTAGGGTATAACATTTAATGTCTGTCCAGAAAACAGACGAGACGTTAGTCCCGTTAGTCCTCTTTAGACGTTGCTAAATTAGCAACATTGAATGAATAAGCAATACTAAATCAGCAACGTCTAAAGGCTTTCAGACTTGCCATCACATTTTACATTTATAAAGCTAGTAGAATCACGACGAGTATTGAAATAAAAAGGCGTTAACGTCCACAATATGTAAATTATAAAAGCATTCCACGGCATGATATATCGTAGATATCCACGTTAATATCGTCACACACGCATAAAATTAAATTTTTTCATACCCGTGTCAGGGTAAAGTTATGACACGATTCGCTGGACAAACTCTAGTGTAGCGCCTTCTATAGTTTAAAGTAAGCCCACACGACTATGACAGAACATTTTAAAAAGGGCAGGTTGGAAAAAATTTTTGAACGCTCGCTTGAAACACTTCCGTTTATGGTACATTTTTGTCTATGCCAGTCTATTATTTTCTACCAATCATTTCCGTTACGCGCTAATAAGCACCTGTATCCGTTTCCTAAATTTGATTATTTTGTTCATGTTTCTAGGGTTCCGTAACCGAAGGTAGGGAGTTGAAATTTTTACAGAATACGTTTTACTACATTCCGGCAAAAAAAAAACGAAATACCTCTTACAGAAAAACCTTTTTTTACCGTTATCATGTCCCTTTCCCCCCGTAATCTCCGAAACAAGACACCGAAAAATATGAAAAAAAATCATTGTAATGGTGATTGCGTAAAGATTACAGGAAAAATATAGCGTCCAAGGGTTATTGCTAATGCTATCTATATTGTTGTTATTTACTATATTATTTTTAGGGTTCCGTACCCGTATTGTGTGGTGGTAACTGGTACGGAACCCTTTGTGCGCGAGTCCAACTCACACTTGCCTAAATTATTTGAATAACTGAAAGCCACTGTTATTTATAGGACTGCTAGGACTATCCCAAACTCGAGTACGTTGCAAATAGTTGCAATGGAAGCAATAAATAAGTTGTCTGTCACTGCTGCAACGCCAAGATATCTTGACATGTAATTTAGACATAATATTTATACCAATATATATATACCAGTATATAATATGATCGTACAATGATAATGTTTTTTTTTGTTTTCTATGACATTGTATTGTAAAAATTTGTTTTTCATTGTATTTGTCTTTTAACTCTGTAGTATTTTGTTCTGTATATATATATATATATTTTTTTTGTTTTAAAATATTCTTAATATTTGCACACCATGTTATGGTTGAATTTGCTGGAATTGTTTCTTTTAAGCCAACTTTGTAACCAAATTCTTACGCAAATAAATAAATTACTTACTTACTTACAAGAATTTTGATCTATTGAGAATACTTATGGACTCTTCATAGCAAAAAGACCACGCCATAATTTTTTTAATTCAAAATTTTTGAATTTCTAATTTACAGAAACCAATGGAAATACATGCGTTAAAAGGTTTTGTTGAATAACTATTAAGTGAATTTTGAATTTAAGTGTTTTGTTTCGATTAATTAGAAAAAGGCGGATTTTTCACAATCCGGCTGCCAAACCTCTCTTAAGGAGCTACGAAAAAAAATCGACACTTTTAGAACTTGCATATCTACTTCAGTAAAGAAGGTATTATTTTGATAAAATAGAATATTATTTTTGGAATCTCTGTCTAGGGATCTGTTAAACAGAAATGCGATTGGAGAAATTCAGCTCGATGAAAATATTTATTGAAATGAGGTCCTTTTCAATACCATTTCTTCCTGGTTTGACAATTTGGAATGAGAATTGACTACGATTATATTTTATTAGATGGGTTTTAACAGTATCTTGTGTATAACAGCAACTTGAGTAAATTTTATATTAACAGAAAAGCGACATTTTGCTACTTTTCCTCGAATCCGTCCCTCTCGCACTATGGGATTTTTTCGCATATAGAGTAACAGGGACGCTAAAACATTTACATATCGCCTTAAACTAGTCAAAAATTATTTTAGATCGACCATGACTGAAGAACGATTTGCCAGTCTGTCTATTTTGTCGAAAGAAAAGCAGCGTCGGTTTTGGATTTTGATACATTTAGTGTAATAAAAGCCAGAAAACCTAATTTGAAATTAGTATACTTTTAATTACTAATCTAGTGCCATTGCTTGTTTTTCTTCACTTGTAAATTTGTTTGTAACGTGGTAAAAATATTGATTAAAATTTGATTTTCCATTTGCATTGTGTTTAATTCAGTAAATATTCAAATCTGGAGGGCGTCAGGGGGCCAAAATTAAAGATCGCCCAGGCCCTCAAAAAGTCATAGTCCGCCACTGTCCGTAGTACCTAAAAGGTACAAAAGGAACCTTTATGGTGAGACTCCGTTGTCCGTCCGTCTCATAACTTTAGCACCGTTAAAGATAAAGACTTGAAATGTGGCATAAAAATAGCATTCATTCTCCCACATATGTAACATAAAGTAAAAAAATTCAAACATTTGAAATTGTTCAAAATATTTCCAATGCAAAAGAGAGATAAATAAAATAAAAATCCTAAAAATAAAATATGGTTACCAAATTGTAGATATTAAAGAGCTTATTGTAAAAATATATATCTTAACTATATTTACAGGCACTGATTTCGAGAAATTTTTGAAAAACTACAAAAATATTATGTTCCCCCTTATCTCTGAAACTGGTGGACCGAAAAATATAAAAAAAATGACGAATATAGGTCGTAGCTGGCCAATTACGGCAAAATAAAAGCAATCAAAAAAAATTTAACACATATGAGAAACATAAAAAAGTAAAATAAATAAAAAAAAATAATACAGTAGGGTATCTTATTGTAAAAATATAAGTTGGCTATATTTACTTGCATCTATTTCGAGAACCCCTCGAAAAACCACAAAAAATGTATATTCCCCCCTTATCTCCAAAATTTGTGGATAAATTCATAGTAATATTTATTAATTTAGCGATTGAGAAATTCACGAACACAAAATGACAAAATTAAATTTTCTGTTTCAAAAACTGTCGAATTACGGAACCCTTGATACGCGAGTCTGACTGGCAGTTGACCGGCTTTTTTTAATGTTACAAAATCCTTTCTTTCTTATAGAAACCCGAAAGATAAATTGTCACAGTAACCAGCAAGGTGATGAAATACCTCAGAATAAGGAATATTCTAAGTGAAATTACAATGTTTTGCGCATTAAGAGTCATTATTCTATCTTGTCAAGATCAATACCTAACTCAATGTTCCCATATAATAAATATTTCAAGAAATAAAATGTAGATCTTTGGAAGGTTTTTGGTCTCAACATTTCAATAATTTTCTTTTATGGCTTTTGGGAAACAATGTAGTGAAAAGGTAATTTGCTATAAAAATACCCCTAAATCAAAAATGATTTTTGCCTGTATTATTTATTTTGTATATTTGCTTTGCAATGTAGTTTTTC
This sequence comes from Ypsolopha sequella, assembly GCA_934047225.1. Lineage (NCBI taxonomy): Eukaryota > Metazoa > Arthropoda > Insecta > Lepidoptera > Ypsolophidae > Ypsolopha > Ypsolopha sequella. Next base: position 22,748,527 of record OW203987.1, read on the forward strand.
GTCAAAGTTTCTTATAGGTATTATGTTACGGAGAGAAAAAATATGTTTTTATTCGTTGTAAGAGGTCGCGGAATAAAAAAATAAAACTGGTCGTGTGCGAATCGCATGAAGGGTTCCGTTTCACTTCAAAATATAGATACGGAACGATAAAAATATTCTAGTAAAAAACAAAAATTTGTTGCCGTAGCAACATCAAGGTGACCAAAACGAGGTGCTAAAACGGTAGCGCCTGACAAACAATTAGGTACTCACTGAATACGATCCCTAAATTTTGTTATTTATTGTTTTGCTTTAGCGAAAACCCTTCCTTTACAAAATATACAGGCTCCGTCGATGTAAATATAAGGCACATATAAATATTTTTTGAGTATAAAAATAATTGAAAGTATTTTGATCAAGGTGTCATAACTTTATAAACGACCATTATTATAAATTTTATTCTATTTTATTTATAAATCTTCTTCTTCGTATGGAAACTAAATTGTGTCTTTCCAGTAAGTACCTAGCCACTATTATATATATATATATATATATATATATATATATATATATATATATATATATATATATATATATATATATATATTATATTATATATATATATATACAGGTGTCCCTCGTACAAGTGCACATCCGAAAGGGGGTAAAACTAGACCTTATTTTATAGACAAAAAAAGTTTTTTTTTTTAGAAGATCTTTTGATCTATTACGAATAATGCAATGAAATAAAACTGTTATAATCCTTAAGAATAGACGTTGCATACCAAATCAAAAACAAAATAATATCCTAAAAGATTATTTCATTAATTTCTCCGTCTTCTTTTCAGTAATAGTCAATTTTTTCAAAATAAAATTTCCCCGTTTTACTATACTTTTATTCCTATTTATAATTGCCTATTCCATTATCTTTCTAACAAAAAAAAAATATATACAACGTTCTATCATAAATACAATATTTTCTACGAGCGGTTAACCAAAGGCACTCCCAACAAACATTTTAGCGATAGTTAGATCTTTTTTAAATCTTAAAGATGTAAAAAGTTGTTAGAATAGCGATATTGATGGCTTCAGGTGATAAACTTGCGATATTTAAACAACATTAGCACTCAGCGCGATATAATAGGTTTAAAGGAACGTCAAAATAAGGTTAAAGTTGTATTGTAGCGATTCTAATTGCCATAATGCAAGCAAACCATATTGTATTATAGCTTCAACCTAAAATTACAACTGTAAGATCTATAAAGGAGATAATAGACGCCTAATTCCTCCTCAAGATTTATATTGACGCTAAAAATCACTCCTTAAACACCCAAGAGTCTACAACAGCGTCTGTTAGAATCATTAGTTCTTGAATAGCGCTCATTAAACCCCTTCTAACACTAGATGCTATAGGTTGTCATTGCAGTTCTTTTAAATGTCAAAGTTGTATCAAACTCTTTTTAAATACTACCATACATGTATGGGTTCTAAAGAAGCGCTAATCATGACCACAACACACCCTAAGAAGCTATAGCGCACTTACTCGTGGGCTTAACCTACACCGCCATTATACGTGAATAATTTAAAAATTAAAATTGAGTTATTCATTGTAATTTGGATGTTATTTGCTTAGAAAGTTCCTTAGCCGATATGCTGTAACGCATAGAATCGAAGATAGAAACAAACATGAATTAATTCCATAAAAACCATGGATTACACCTATATAATACGTGTTACACTTTAGTAAATAGAGGTTATTCCATGTGCGCTTTAATTTTGAGATGAAAATGTATATTTATATTCACAGTAAACTTACCTTCGCAATGATAGTTTAATCCTTAACACGTGCACTAGTATAAATATGATATTTTGAGAGTGCTTCCATTCCACCATTGAAAATAACACTTTATCAACTTGTTTGAGTCACTCTGTTTACCTGTGTGTAAAAAGTACAGAGAAAAATACGTTTTACAACCTAAGGAGTTCCTATTCAAATAAATATTGTGTTTGCTACAACCCAGAGAGCTAAAATCGATACTAATATACCTGCAATGTAACTTAAAGTCATTTTCATCGCCGTTGTGGACCTTGGATAGCACTTTCGGTCTCCACTAGCGCTGTAATAACACCGGAAGAAATAACCTAAAATGATGAGAGTTAGGCATGGCTATAGTACGACTCTTGTATCGCTGTGAGACGTATTTATCACCCCTTTAGCACTTCCATAGCCCTCTCGTACAACTTAATTCCATTTCTTACCACCTTCATATCGCCGTTGAAGGACCTAAGCCTGTAAAAAGTTATGCCTAATCCGGGGGTATATCGGGGTTAGAGCACGCTCTAACTCTAGTTTAATCGCTTATTTACATCTGAAAGACTTTAGGAGCGCTTTCATAGATCTTTTATAGCCCTCGCAGTAGCGCCTAAATGTTTGTTGGGACTGCGCTCGCGTCCCATACAAAGATAACCAGATGGAGTATTTTTTCAAGATTAAAAAAAAAAATTAAAAAAAATTTTTCTTCGTTTTTGTCGATATATTTAGATCTAGTTTCACCCACTTTCGGATATGCACTTGTTCGAGGGACACACTGTATGGCTTTGCCATTAGCCTGCATCAGGTCTGATTCTGAGTGACTATAGGAAGCCGGACACAGCGAGCACGACATGAGATGGTCTGTCGTCTCTAGTTTGTGGATTTTATACATTATGACCAATCTATAGATCTTACTACCCGTCTGTTCCGAGAATGCCGTTACATTGAGTTCCACTTTTGCATGTAGTGGGCGTGCAAGCGGGGAAATAGACAACATAGATACACACAAAATAAGCGTAAATGGAGCGTGGTTTGCAGAAGTGGGACAAGGGTTAATGGTATTCCTGGAAAGTTTATGGTAACGGGTAAGCACGGTTGTGTTACTAGAATTTACTAATATTTTGATGGTTTTTGTGGGGCGCAATATTGGTGTCCTGCCCAGGGCACCAATTACCCTATTACAGCCCGTAATGACGTGTATACACACTACACAGTCGCATCAGCGAGGCCCTTTTCTTTGAGTATCTGTAGTATCATGCATTTATTCCTAAGATCAATGCAGAGAACCTACCATATTGTGTGTAACAGCAAACCTAGGACACGTTCATGACAACTGCGGATCCAGGGGGGGGTCATGAGGGTCATGCCCCCCCCTGGGCCTAGTTCAACTTTTTTTTTCTATACAGACACGCTTAATTAACATTAAATTGTACAATTTTCGGAGCCTGTGACCCCCGTCCTGGCTCGCAGGCTAGATCCGCCCTTGCTTCATGATAGTGAAACAAAAGTGCGCGGAGAATATCGAAATGCATAAGAATACTTACAAAAAATATCACTAAAGTGAGACCTAGGAAGGGATACATGTTGGCAGCCCTCGATAACTGTCGTTCAACATATATATAGCTTCAACGCTTGATAAAAAAATATATGTGTATACATACTCGTATAATATAACCTGCGTGATCCTTTAGAAAACTAACATTGCTTTGCTAAAGTCCTGTTATAAGAATTTGAAATTAATTTTGTCTCTGCTTCTATTGATAATATTGCTAAACCAGATATTATTTTATATAATTTTTACTTGCAAAAACGTGTCGTAAGACATGACTGATGACAAACACTACACCTTCCGTTCCGTATGTAAATTGAATAATTTATTTATAATATTATTAAAACTCGCGTGAGCTGACATACTAAATTATTATTACATACGGCTTGAACACTCACGTGTGATTGTTGTTGACTATATGCCAACCGTTTCACCGATACAATTTCGGCATTATCAAGGCGAGTGTCGTTCTTATGCCAGTTTAGGGATGTTACACAGTCAACAAGTACACCACGTTTTTCACCTACCGTGGCACTTTGGGCACAAATTCAGGCTACCACGGGCGGGCGCAGCCAGGTTTGATAATATCAGGGGGGAGGGGCTGCAAGTGCAAAAAAAAGTGCATCAAATAAAATATATACATCTATTTACGTATCGGTATAGTTTTTCTGTAATTGCCCATTTATAACCTATAATCGTCATTTTTTTCATAATTTTATAAGGGGATATTTACATAGATTTTTTGTGATTTTTCAAAGATTTTTTTCGAAATCAGTGCCAGTATATATTTTTACAATCAGCTCTTTATTTGATACCTATATTGTATTTGTAAGATTTATGATTTTATTTTTCTGTCTTTTGTATTGGAAACATTTTGAACGATTTAAAATTAATTTTTTTTCACACCTTTTTTGGGCAAATTGATGTTATTTTTGTGCCAAATTTCAAGTCTTTATCTTTAAGGCTAGCTAATTTATCTTTATGAGGCTGTGACATACGGACGGACGGACATCAAAGTCTCATCATAAAGGTTGCTTTTGTACCTTTGAGGTACTACGGACCCCTAAAAACTGTTTCAAACGTAAACGTTTCTAGCAGCTGTTAGCAGAGGTGGCACTTGACCCGGAAAACGTTAAAACAGGGAAAGGTTTTAAACTTTAAACTTTTTGGGGGGGAGGTTTGAACTCCTAACCCCCCCTGGCTACGCCCATGCTATGTATATATAGATTTCACCGCTCAGCAAGTCATTCATTAGAGCACATCATCAGCTCATTGGTGCATCCTCATCCGGCAGGATTCGTACCCGGGGCGATTCTATTCCAGCATAGCGTAGTCGTACCAACGTAACTAACCACCGTCTTTTTAGGTGTTATAATAATAGTATTTTGTGCAACTGAACATAATTTGAGACATTGGGACACGAGTGCTTGTTTACAAAATGAACGAAGATTTTCGTAATCATTTTGCACGAGTGTCCCAATATCTAATTATGTTCAATTGCACACAATACTTTATCTACTGCGACTATCAAAAATGTCATCCTCGCGTGACATTAGTTATTATTTTAACAAAAAATTTCACGAAAAATGAAAAATTAACACTAGTTCATAAAGTCTATTTAAGGGTATTGCTGCTAGGGATATCGTCTTTATTTATAATATTACAACTAATAATTTCACGAAAAATTAGAAGATATTCGTTCATGAACCTCAGGTGCGTGTTCGGTAAAGCTGCCTTCAAGGCCAATCAGGATAAAAGGGGGCGTGGCTTAAGAAATAAGGTCTGAAATTATTTCTCGTCTCTGTCTCTACTAGTCTCTAGCGGTAATAGAATAAATTAGGCTAATCGCAGCGCAGAATCCCGGTGTTATAATGTAATATTATAACATCGGATAAACAATCTAGGTACTTATGAAACTGCTTTTAATGTTGCAATTGCCTTATTGTAGTATGGCAGTAGATAAAATACTATATAAAGTATGTAATAAATATTTGCACATAATAAAAACCTACTAAAGTTGCCGTTAATATCAAACGTAATCCTGAGAATCCTGCCTGACATGGGTAAAAGTGAGGAGACCAAAGTCCAAGCAAGTATAGCAAACTCACAGGGAGATCTCAAGCTTTGATTATTTACACTCGATCCCCAGCATAGCAAAGACTAAGGTATTCAACTCGTGCATACTACCATGCATGTCCTACGGTTGCCAAACATGGGCATTAACGAAAAACAACATCAAGAAACTCGAAGTATGCCAACACAACATGGAGAGAAGTATGCTGCACCTAAAACTTAAAGACAGAGTAAAACTAACAAAAATTAGAAAAAGAACTAAAGTAGAAGGGATTACTCGCACAATAAGAAAAATGAAATGGAAATGGACAGGACATATGATAAGAGAAGGCAAAGATAAATGGACAGAAAGAATAACACCATGGTTTTTTTTTTTATACCTGAGAGAAGGAAAAAGAAAAAGAGGGAGACAAATAAGGAGATGGGAAGACGAGATAAGAGAAGTAGCAGGAAAGACATGGACTAGAGAGGCAAAGGATAGAGAGAGATGGAGATTCCTGGAAGAGGCTTATGTCAAGGACAATCTAGGAGAAGAAAACTAATAAAACAAACAATATTATTGTAAAAATCTTTAACCTAGAAATAAGCTATAAATAAATAAATAAATAATATAATCAAAGATCTCAACTTCTCAAGGAAAGATCTTCACTTCAGGTATTGTTGCAGAAAAAAGGGCCCCGAAATACGTTAGTGGGTATCATTAATTTTATCTGTGTCTAGGAACTACCCTTACTATTTATGTGAATAAAATATGAATTAAACTCAAACCCAAGTTTAAAAACTTTGAAGATTAGGTACCTGCCTATTATTCACGATATTAAATATGATCCTAATATAATAAATAAATATATTCGCTTATTTTTATCTTCCTTGCGTCGTATTAATATTTGGAAAGGGCGACGAACGGCGCACGCACGCATTCCGTTTCTTTACTCGAACGAAAACCGGTCGGCGATGGATGTAATACAAAAATTCGTTAACATTTTTTATGGCTTCGTAACGCCGAGGGGAGGAATTTTCGGCGTCGTCCGCTAGAACTAGGGGTTGATCGGCCGCGTCGCGCCTGCGCGCGTAGTTCGCGCCACTGCTACGTCGCCGCTTGCAAGTGCAAGCCAGATGTTCTGAAAAGCTTCCTCTAGCCGTTCCATTGCTTGGCAATTTTGGCATTATTAACTGTTAAGTTTATTTAAAATGTGGACTAGGATATTCAAGACGTTATATTTTATATGTGAAATATGTAGTGAATGAATTAGTAAGTGTATTAAATGAACTACGTGTGTATAATTGAAATTATCGGGCGTCTCGATGTCCACGAGTTCATTCGCGAGACTAACAAAGCGGCGGACATTTTATTTTGAGTACTCGATAATGTAGCGTTTGCGTCGAAAACTTATGTCGTTTTATGGTTATAACTTTGGATATTGTTCACTGATACCTTTCGTAAGTAAAACATATTGATATTCAATCGTTTTATTATTTAATTTTGCAATGAACATTACCGTTTTTATCTTGTACCTCAAAAGTCTCCATGGTGTCAGTATTTTACCAAAAAAGTCGTTGAATAAGTGACGTAAGCTCAGTTCAACAGCTGTGGAAGTCACTACAGACCCTCAAAATTACATAAACTTACATATTTCTGCTATCGACCCATTCTGCTTCCGAGGCTTCTTACCTGTAATTTCCGCGCGCACGGCGCCCCTAACCTCTTTACTAATTGAATTGTGGCCGTGATTGAGGCACGTAAGCAATGAAATTTTTTTTTAAATAAAAGTTGATACGATAATGACTTGGTACTTTGGTAAATAACAGCGATGCCGAGGGGGGTGAAGCTCGCTCGGACGGCGGAGGGCGACGGAGAAGTGGTGGTGCGCGCCGGGCCCGGGGCGTCACCATCCCTGACTACAACGTCACCATCCTTCACTACAACTCTGCTGGACGACAGCCCCAGTCAGCCCATCAGCTACCACCTGCTCGACCATGGTTATGGCGCCACGCCGCAGCATCAGATCAGGCGTGAGGCGCTCTCGGCACCGCCGAAAACGTCTGAAGTAAGTTCACCTTCATGCATAGTATGTATCTGTTATTGAAGTCTTTAATATACTGACTTTATTACCATTGTGGACAGTGATTCAGCCGAGTCACTAGTCAGTTCAGTCATTTCAGGGAGTTCAGGTAATAAACTGTACTTTGTTAAACATCTAACTAAAACTGGATGATATCGAGGCTTATAAATTAGCACCTTCGAGATGTTATTTTATCATTGATATTTTTAGGTAAGGTTTGTTTAATTCTAGTAATTGCCCTACACATTTTCTGGTCAGTTAGTCTAAACTCTCAAAGAGAAATGATGATGATGACAAAAAGCAACCAGTTGTGCTAGTTAATCTTCCATACTATTTGTCTTTAAAGCCACTGCGATGACAAGAATGGTCTAAGTTAAGATCTCAACAACTTTGCTTTGATGAGACATGATTTGAGCAACCATTTTTCAACATCTTGCCTATGTTTTGAGAATTAGTGCATATGACCTAGTTGACTTTACTGTGGACCTGAAACTCTCCTCACGCCGGGGCTTCCCCTGTTGAAAGTTAACTTCAGGTTATACTCAATTGTTACAATTAATTGAATCATGATTTTGTGCTACTTAGTAAGATTAATATGATATCTGTCATTATCATGCATAACATGGGCTTCAGATTTCAGAGGCCTGGCAAGTGACAGTATTTTGATGCCTTTGTTTGCAACCTTCGCATACTAAGTTCTTCAAATTGTGCAATCAAATACATTGAGAACTTGTCAGAAACAGATATTTTTCTTAATTTGTGGTATTCTACTTTCCTTTTTGGTTTTTATCTCACAAACAATATTTTGCATGATGCAGGTGGTGCTTGTTTTTTTAAGAGTCTTCCAAGCATCCTAGAACAATTTTGTGGTTATATTTTTTGTGTCATAACATAAAATACAAAAATCTAATGTGGATATTCTGGATATTCTGAAGTTCTTTTCCTGAGCATACACAAAATCTGGAGGTTAGGCTGTTATTGATTATGTTCTTACTTGAAACTATCTTGGTTTCTGAACACGCTTGATGAATACAATTTTGATTAAGGTAAAGGTGTTAGTAATGTGTCCTGCTCCAACACTTTCATTTTGCACTTTCATAGTGCAAGCGGCCATATTGTAAATATTCCGAGGTGATTTTATTAGTTTTTAATGTCTATTTAAACTATTTGACAGGTATTAGATAATACTAAATCATTTCACTTGATTTATTTTTCATTGCAATACAATATAATAAATGAAACTGCTTTTTAGCTGAAAATTATCTGTCTTGAGGAATTAATTAAATGCAGTGAAATTTATTGTATAAAAATTTCTACAATAATTTGAATAAATACATAATAGATATATTATATTATGAATATATTGATTATCCATATTTTAATGGTGTGGAAAGTGATTTTGATACAAGGATCTTTGGGTAAAATATTAATATGCTCGCCTTGAGATTCATCCTACAATTACATAAGTCGAGTATAAAAATCATAAAGTCATAAAAGAATCACTATATAATGAAGCTCAAATATTTATACTTTAAGGTTATATACTACATAAGTTGATATTTTATTCTAGATTTAATTATTCAATAGTTCCATTTCATACTTTAAAGATAGCAATTTGACTTTTGAGGCTTGTTTTACCTTGAGACAGTCTTATATTGCATTCATTATCATATGAAGTAAAAAACTACATTTACTATTTATTTACTATTTGATAAACAATTTGTGCAACCTTGGTGTTGAATTTTAGTCTTTCATGGACATTACATCCATGACAAAGTTATAATGTATACTTGGAAGACATTCCAAAAAAAATTAATATATTTCCAATTCATTGATTGTTTAGTTGGGTATTTCATCTTGTGTCAGTATATCATTGTTCTTTACAGAAGTAACCAGAAGGTTAATTACAAAATATTTACATTTAGTTTAGGTTTTGGGTGTCATGCATGTATGATCCTCCATTTTGTGATGAATCCTCAAAGGGTCATTGAACTCAACAGACCACCAGGTGTTAGTCTATTCTCGAGTTCTATCAACAAAGGTATAATGTAATACTTCGAGGATGTCATTTGACTTTATATCATATTTTTACTTTTTGTAATTTAATGGTTTACATGTCGTCGTAATTCATATTATGATGGCGTTAAGGCGATATGTAAAAAAATATAGGTGCTTCTTTTTTGTGTATTTCATGAAATACACGGAAAATTTTAATAAATTTCTGGTATATGCATTTTGACTATATAATCTAGGGTTTTGAAATTGGAAAACATGTTTGGATAAATTTTCCTCTATAAAAATAATTGTTGAAATGAGGTCTTCAAACACACTTTTTCTCCTCGTTTGACGAATAGGAACCATATACAGAACTCAACATATTTTATTAGGTGTGTTTCAAGAGATTTGATATTTGAAAATTTTTATAAAAATTGTAAAACTAAAATTTTTCTCTTTCGCCCTGAATCCGCCCCTCTCGCACTGAACGTGTTTTCGCTTGGAGTGACAGTGACAAAAATAAAATTCGCATACTTGAAGAATCCGAATTACGGCATAAACATAGGCTTAGTTTTCAGGAAAACGCTTGATTTAGCTTATGGTTTGGTTATTATGATATCTACGTGTAAACACGGATGATTTAATGATTTTTCTGGGCTTGATTACGAGTGACCTAGTGACCGTCAGCCGCTACCCGCAACCGAAGGACATTGCAGGTAGCGGCTGGATCAGGATGACGGAGGACCGCTAAGAATGGCGAAATATTGGAGAGGCCTATGTCCAGCAGTGGACGAAAACAAACTGATGGATGGATGGTTTGAACAAATAAAATTACCTGCGGGTCTACCACGTAATTCTGATTTTCATCAACATCAACTTGAGAATGAAATTTGACGTGCGTGCGACGACGCCCGCCTAACGTGCCATCTCTTTTGCACGCACGTCAAATTTTAATCTTAAATGAGATCTCTTTCATCTTTTGATGAAAATCAGAATTACGCGGTAGACCCGCTGTTACGGTTATCGGTGTCAACCTTACCTGTTACGGTTATCCGGAGTTCCGTCCAGGAGTAGACGAACACAGGCTGATGGATGGATGGATTGCGTATTTCATGAATTCTCGTAAAACTAGGGGGGGTCTTCGCTCGGCTCCCAAAATTTATTTACATGTTAACTTAAAACGCTCGTCTCACTTCGCATTTTTATAAATTATACTAAATATCAATAGCAGCAGGTACTTGCCTTCAAATTGCAACACTTGCCTCCGTGTGATTGTCAGTCCGCGGCATGACTCTGAAATGGTTTGACAGATTGAGCAGAAATTGGGCATACAGGCGTAGGATTACACTGATGTGGTAAAAAATTAAAAATGTGTATATCGTCACATTTTGAAAATGAATTGGGGTGGCGATGAAGTTGATGCTTGTATTGTGAATGTCGGCATTTAGAAACTCGTCATGCAGTTATGTGTCGTTGTTGAAATTAAATACTAGTACTGGTCTACTAACCAAAATGGATAATTTCGCCCTATCGGCTTCGTTTATTCCAGCATTATAAAGAATTATTATTTTATATTATAAAGGGGAAGTGTTTGTGAGTTAGTTAGTTTTTGAGATTGGATGTAGGAGGCCATCACGTATCCAGACTTAGTTCGGGGGGCGACATTTATTTAAAAAAACAATGTGAAATAAATAGCTGGAACAATATTTTGTATAGATAGTTGGGTTCTTTCTGTTCCCGCTCGCAGCCATTGCATCAAGTATAGTATCGTATATTTATATCAAGTATATTTCGTTCTATATTCTTCCACTCACCACAGACTGTATTCCGCCTTCATTCATGTTTCGCCAGTGTTTTTGTCCCAATCATGCCGCCAAATTTAAATTTATCCGGTCCCGTGTATGTTACCCTAGATTTCGGGGGATACATGCCAACTATCCCCCCTTGGGTACGTGCTTGGTAGAGGTAATTACCAGTACTACTGATTTGATCCTGAAAATTCTTTCAAGGACAGGAAGTTACATTATTATTGAGTGCTATAGTTTGTTCTTTGGGGATGGGCAGTTCCCTAGGGAAATAGCCATTAACGCGGGTAATCTCTGGTACTACTTAAAAAATTCTTTCATTATTGTAATGGATAGACCGTTTACTAGGACATAGGCTATATTTTTTTTCCTGGGGACAGGCAGTTCTCTAGGGACATAGTCATTAATAACTACGGAATATTTTTGAAAATTCTTTTACTGTTGTAATGGTTAGATTATTTACTTTGAAAAAGGTTATAGTTTGTTCCCTGGGAACAGGCAGGCCATTAATTAAATTCGATTTAATTATATTAAAATCTAATCAACCGATTTTGAATTTTTTTTCGTTATAATGGTTAGACTCTTCACTTGGGTAAAGTTTATTTAAGATAAAGATATTTTATTTGCTAAAATTGCGGTACATAAGTTGTTAGACAGGTGTTTGCGCAAATTAGACATGCAACACTTTAATCAGTAGTAATTTTAATTACATTTTAACTGTTATTACTTATGTAGCTAAAAATAGTCTCATTAGGTTTAAGGTCTATAAACTCTTTAAAAGAATAATAGTATTTTGTGCAGGTGAGACATTGGTACACGAGTGCTTGATTACGAAACCAACAAAGTGAGTTTCGTAATAGATTTGTACGAATGTCCCAATGTCTAATTAAGTCCAGTTACATTTATCTGGGGGCACGGCAGTGCCCCCGCAAAGTCTCGCAGAAAAAACGCGGAACGGCCGTACCATCCTTTTCTCGAAGCAACTCACGGCACTTTCAACCCGCCTGTATCTTCGTTGTGGGTGAAGCTAGAAGTCTGAAATTTCAGGAACCAAGAGTACTTACTGATCCTATATCTGACCCCAAATTACAACTTTGTACCTATATTCGATTACGAAATATCTCAAGTCAAAGTTCCCTTATTTTGTCACTGACTGACTGACACATCATCAAAAGTCTAAAGGTGTTCTAGCAGGCCTACAAACTTGAAATTTTGCATGCGGTTAGTGTTAAGTGTACATTGCAACAAAAAAATATAAAAATGTTATTTGCGGTTGGTAATTTAATATTTCCATACAAAGTCTATACAAAATGTATGTTTCCAGCAGCATCTATAAATTTGTATGACACTAGATGACGTTGGTGGTATGCTGCTTTGCATTAAAGACGCCTAAAACGAAAAATTCTACGTTAAAGTTAAAGTGCGAAAACTAAAAAATAAAACCGGTAAAGTGCGAATCTGACTCGTGCATAAAGAGTTCCGTACCCCTACACAATACGGGTACGGAACCCTAAAAGTAAATAACAACAATAAAGATGCCATAGCAACATTAAGGCGACAAAAAACAAAGCGATAAAACGGTAGCGGCTGACAAACAATTCGGTACCTTTTTAGTACGGAACCCAAATTTTCATTGATTACTTTAAAGTATTTACTACAGACTGCCCAAAGTTTAAACTTTTACTTGTATGTTGTATTACCGTTCTAAAGATAGAGCCTTTGTTATAATAATCAGTTCCTTGGGTAAGGCACCCTAAAAAGGGTGGTTTATAATGTTCCACACATTCACAATATTAGTCTATTTAAGAAGAAAATATCAACATTTCGTAATTAAGTCACTAAAAAAACGGTAGTTTGCGAATCCGACTCGCGCATAAAGGGTTCCGTACCCCTACACAATACGGGTATGGAACCCTAAAAGTAAATTGCAACAACATAGATGCCATAGCACCATCAAGGCGACAAAAAACAAAGCGATAAAACGGTAGCGCCTGACAAACAATTCGGTACCTTTTTAGGAAGGAACCCTAATTTTTATTATTTCTTATTTTACTTTAAAGTAGTCTGCCTAAATTTTCAACTTGTATGTATAACCGTTCTAACGATAGAGCCTTTGTTATAATAATTTGTGGTTTGGGTAAGGAACCCTAAAACACATTTAGTCTATTTAAGAAGATAAATATCAACATTTCGTAATTAAGTCGCTATTAAACCGGCGAAGTGCAATTCAGACTCGCTCACGAAGGATTCCGTACTACCATCACACAATATGGGTACGAAACCCCAAATCATTATGGTAAATACCAACAATAAAGATGACATAGCAACATCAAGGCGACAAAAAACAAGGCGCTAAAATGGTAGCGCCTGACAAACAAATCAGCACATTTTGAATACGGAACTCTAATATTTATATGCCCAAAATTGTTGTTTTATAAAGATAGAGCTGAAACAAATAACATCGAATAATTGGACCCCCCTTGGATTTCCATTTATTGAACTTTTTATGCTGTGATAGGGGCCATATTATTATTTGCCGTGATAGAGGACAATGTAACATATATTATGTGAAAATATTTACGCGCTACCTATAACGGCTGAAGCTGTAGACCCATGTGATAGATGGATAGACAGCGGAGGATTAGTAATAGGGTCACGGAACCTAATGATACGTAACCCTAAAAATCAAGGTAAAAGGTTATTTATCAAGTAAACCTTTAAATATATTAAAGGTAAAATAAAGCGGCTAATGTTGTTTTATTTGTAAATGCATCCTCTATGATGTAGGTATATTGAAATGTCTATGTACTCGTGTGTCATTCAAAAAAGATTAGGTTTAGCTCATGATTCTGAGAGGTTTAGACATAATAATGTACTCTGTGGTTTAGACTGACAAACCTGCCTTTCACTTCATGGTCAAAAGAAATTTTAAAATGCCTGTTGCATCTATTTGTGGATAATAGTAATAATAACTTACAGTAAAAATTAATATTGCAATGGAACCTGAAATATTGTACATAAATGAAAATCCTTGTCCACACCTAGTTGTCCCTATACCTGGAGATGGTTCATGTTTGTCCATTCTTTGTCATTCTCTATGTATGGGAATATTGAGTCGTCATATGACATTAGGTGTGCGGTAGTCGATTATGTGGTAGCGCATTGCAACTTTATACGTGTGACGAGCGTGGAGACACATGTACTCGACAGCAATGATGAAAACTACCACCTACGGTTCCGTATCCAAACTTATGGCAGCCACCGCTTTGTATCCATTTACGTTCGAGGTTTACGAAAATAGCCGTTTGAGAGGATCATTCGGTGGCGATCTTGGGATGCCAGTGAAACGTTTACGATTCTCTGGTAGTTTCTTAGGTGGTCATTATAAAATGCTCCTTCCCGATACTAGTTTCTCAGGAGTATGTCCTAATGATCAGTTAAAGGGAGTGGGTTTTAAGAAAATCCGCAGCTGACGTGCAAGAAATATTACCCGAGAAGAAAAAAAGGAGGACTACCTACAAAAAGAAATGAGATCCCATCAAAAACATAAAATGTACAAAAATGGCAAGTCTCGCAACGCAATCCTTCCACCGTAAAAAGTTGTGAGATCTTATGTAAAGCCAAGTCTGCTATTTTAGTTTTTATGGAAGCACCTTTTCATTTAAGTTAGTATGGGAGCACCTATTTAACAAATTTATCATTAATTGTTTCCTATTTAGTTACCTACCAACATTAAGTGACTGTATTAATATTAGTCATCTTTATTTCCTAATAAAATATGGTGGCTTTGCAATCGCAGAGCACAAATAAAGCACTGATGCGTAGAAATATCTTCTCAAATCGCTACTAAATTGGTATTAGGTAGCTGATATGTTGTATATGTTGCTGTGCGATTGCGAAGTCAATATATTTTATTAGGAAATAAAGATGACTAATATTAATACAGTCACTTAATGTTGGTAGGTAACTAAATAGGAAACAATTAATGATAAATTTGTTAAATAGGTGCTCCCATACTAACTTAAATGAAAAGGTGCTTCCATAAAAACTAAAATAGCAGACTTGGCTTTACATAAGATCTCACAACTTTTTACGGTGGAAGGATTGCGTTGCGAGACTTGCCATTTTTGTACATTTTATGTTTTTGATGGGATAATACTTTATCTACGACCAACAAAAACAATTTAATGACAAATGAGAAAAAGTACACTCGTCATGATGACATTAGTATGTATAGGTAGATGGCTGAGACCAATCAGAAGCGAGAAGAGTAAGAGGGCGTGGCTTAAGAAATTAAGACAGACCGTTATTGCTTGTGATTGGTTCTCTAGCGGTGTCGTAAATTTGACCAATCACAGTACAGAATTGCGGTGTTATAATGTAATAGTATAACATTGATCAAACAATGTAGGTACTTACAAAAACCGCTTTTGATGTTGTATTTTCCTTATCGCAGTATGGGAGTAGATAAGACATTTTATAGACAACCAACTAACAGTTTTTTCCTAAACAAGTGAGTAGATAGATAGATAGATAAAAACTTTATTCAAAGCCTCTTACAAAAAAACACAAAAAGTACACTTTTACAGTTTAACAAATACATTATAATCCTTAAAATAATGACAATCTTTGACATAGAGGCTGAAAGGGTGCTGGCTCAGCATACGCCACAGAATAATCTGTTACACTGATATTCTGCCAGTAGGTAGTTCTTTAAGGGTAATAGGTACAGGTCGCGGCATGATTTTTGACTGCTCAGCGAAAGTGGTGGGGGACTAGCGCATGCGTTCATTCGCGCACAAAATTACTAAGTGCGATAGAGAAAAAATTACTAGCGCACTCAAGGTCAGACCTTATAAACCGTGCTGCTACCTGTAACTTGCTGAAAATGTTTATTTGCATAAAATATTTACTTGTACGGCAAAAATCAGTTCTACATTCTTGTGTAATTATTTTATTAAGGTAACGGGTACTGAAACCATTGGCGGACACAGAAGGGGGGGGGGGGGGGGGGCATGGCCCCGGAATTAACTATTAAATTTTCGAGCTTCTATTGCTACTAAAACAATCAGTTAGACTTAAATTAAATTTTTGAAAGATGTTGGGGCTATCTTAAAAAAAAAAATGCTAAAAATTTATAGTAGTCTAAAATCTTCGAAATTTGAACGTTGGCATAATATTCGGCAAGTTTTAGATTAAAATATCGTTAAATTGTTATTACATGCGGCTTGAACACTCACGTGTGATCATATTACTATATGCCAACCGTTTTAGCGATACAAGGCATAAACTATCGTTCCCTATGATATGTAAGTATAGCTATTTCTTTTACTTGCGCTGTCACGAATAACGCTTTTATCAATATAGAAAAGAGCAGGTTGGACGAACAGGCATTGTATCTATGTCGTGTGCTAGGCGTGTGGGCATATTCCTTAAGGCGATACGTAAAAGTTTTTGCGTCCCTGTTACTCCATATGTGAAAAAAGCCTCAGTGCGAGTGGGATGGATTCGTGGAAAAGTAGCAAAAAGTCGGTTTTTATTAATATAAAATGTACTAAGCTATGTTGTCAAAAAGATTTTCAAGGAGACTTTACAAATACATAATATCCACATTTTGAATGCAATTTCACAAAATAAAACAATTTAGAGGTCTTTTCGGAATTAAATTCTATCGAGAAAATTTCATCCAATCGCGTTTTCCTTCAGTGAGAATCTTAATCAAATACTCAAATATTTACCCAAAAATGAAATTCGTAGATGACGTTACGTTATAACCCCATTTTTTTGGTATCGCCTTAAGACATGACCTTTGCATATGTTTGCCGCTTTACTTGAACCTCTGGCACAAGTGTGGTTAGTAATTGTCACAGATGTTAGCGGTTTATTTTCCGTTCACCCCACACGACACAGACGCCATGTGCGGCGCCCGCACAGCTACAGCGGTCACCAGGTACCTACTTCCTGCCCACATCACACTTGGATTGCACATTTTTTTCACAAGTCATTGGCCTAGGCAAACCTAAATTAGGTGAAGTATAAAAATGGGCTTCTATCATTTTAATTTAAAGGGCGGGCCTTCCGTTAAAATAACAATGCTTCAACAATGGAATTTACCGAAATAGATAACAAAAAAAAAACCATAGAAACGGAATGCGGTGCATTATACTTGAATTATTCCAAGAACTGCATTGAAAGGGGACTGTTTTAATCCAATGCTGTTGCATAACTTATTAGCTTATTACCGTTTGTTCGCTGGCAAAGCCCAAATATTAATATTAAAATCGTCAATGTCAATAACTTCGCCGGTTCCGGTTGATGCGACTGTTTTATCTGATGTCGAGGTTAGAAGGCACATCTGCCCTGATTTCTGTAACGCACACATTCGCAATCCTGCAAATTAACAATAGCTCGGAGTTACCTAGTTAATAATAATACACAATTTTGAGATAAGAAATTGCCATTCTTTCGCTAGAGGTCCCTTCCGAGAGCTCGGCGTCTTTTGTGTTGACTCTAATTTATGTCATGTATTGTTGGGTACCCTCCCCACATTTCCTTTTAGGGGCTTTGCCCTGCACCCCGTGGTGTCCCGTCGCTGAGCGCTGACTGTCGAAATTGGTTTTGTTGCAAGAACAGCTCATTGAAAACGGCCTATGCATCAACGTGATGCTCTCCTAATTCCTGAAATGTAGTGCAAAATAGAAGGGTCTGCCTTCTATTTTCTAGTGTTCTCAAATAATATTTATGTCTAAAAAAATCGTGCTCGTCTCTTTGGTGTTTTTAGCTAATGTTTTGTATCACAAACTATTGGATTGTGCTCAGATTGAGTGACCATTTAACAAATTTACTTGAGGGCATATTAAACAATAATCTCAATAATTTCTTCTTTCGATTTAATAGTGAAATATTTATATTATTCAGGTGATTTGAGTTTTTTGTTCAATTTGTTAATAAACAAAGAATATATTAAACAATAATCTCAATAATTCCTTCTTTCGATTTAATAGTGAAATATTTATATTACTCAGGTGATTCGAGTTTTTTGTTCAATTTGTTAATAAACCAAAGAATATGTGAAAGTGCAGTGACAGTGTTGAATGGGATGCATTTCTAATTATCGAATTCAAGTGCCATCTATTCGTAGATGCATGAAAAGGATGTCAGTGGTACACGCATGATCGAAGTAATCGAAGTGGTTCTATTCTAGATTTTGGAATGTCTATTCAACTCACATTAACACCGATTCGGTGTAACACGTTTTAACTTGATTGACAGGACTAAACTTATTTTAAGCGTTCTGTCTTTTTCTTTCTGTATGGAAAAGACAAAGACAGGACGCTCAAAATTAGGTTAGTCCTGTCAAATAAGTTAAGTTGTGTTGCGCCGAATCGACACCATTATCTGTTGTATTATAAATATAATCTTTATAAGCGGTACGACAATAACAAGGGCGTACGCAGGATTTCACTCAGGGGGGGGCAGAAACTCAATAATATAGGCATAGATTCTAAAACGAAAAAGACAAACTACATATGTATTTTCTATATCAAATTTATCTTTAAAAAATTAGTCTCCGGGGATTTTCAGTAGTCCCTATGTAAACATATAGCTTACCTACAGTATGTTTTTAAGACAATAGTTAGTTTTCAGTGTAAAGCGAGATATTAATTTTAATACATAACACTTGCTTGTCTCACACTCCAGGCGGGGGCTATTTTTGCCCAGGGGGGCAGCTGCCCCCCCCTGCGTACGCCCTTGGACAATAATAAAACGTATTTATTTACGATAACGTAAGATGATGATAGTGTCCTTCTAACGTAAAGATTTGGTTTTAAATGTCGATGGATAGGTATTCAAGTTTTCTTGCATTTCTTCACGTGAAGCCAAGATTCCAACAGTTCACACACATCTCTAGCTTAGAAATATGACCGCCCCGAAAGGTTTTTTGTGGTTTGAGCCCAGAGAACCCAAGTGTCTCAGCATGGGATGTCATAGTGAATCCCCGTAACAAATCTTCTATAACTAGTTATTTTTGTTAATTCAGTATTCTTGCAATATACAGTTGAAAAATAAAACATATACGTGCAAGGGTTTTGTTTCTGAATAATATTAGGTCTTTACATATGAAATTGCCGTTTTCTATAGAGAAGTTGAAGGTAACTCAATTTATAGCACACCGTGCGTAAAATGCAGCGTGCGTAAAGTCGGCATTTTCCGCACTTGTACTATAAAAAATTATACGAAACTCGTGCGAGAAACTTTTTCTCGACTCGTGTGATTGCAGCACTCGCCTTTGGCTCGTGCCGCAAACTCACACTCGTCAGAAAACGTTTCATCGCTCTCGTATCGTAATGTACTATTTCAGTACTAACATTTTTGCATTTTTTGTAGGAATGGCAAATCCAAGTTATGTAATTTCTTGTGTATGAATGAGACAACATTAATTTAATTTTTGAAAAGTGTCAGCTGTAAAAGGTTATTACTAATCTTATCATGAAAATGGATGGCATTTAGGTCGAACTGTTTTTGAAGGTTTAATTTTTATAATCAAACTGAAAATAAAAACAAAATTTAATAAGTAGATGTAAAACCTTAAAATCAACTTTCAAATGAAACCAAATAATTGAAATAGCTATTGAATTACACGAATTATGAACTCATGAATCTGTAAAAAAAAATTCTGCAAGTTCATCGGCAAC
Source organism: Ypsolopha sequella (assembly GCA_934047225.1). NCBI lineage: Eukaryota > Metazoa > Arthropoda > Insecta > Lepidoptera > Ypsolophidae > Ypsolopha > Ypsolopha sequella. Next base: position 22,768,500 of record OW203987.1, read on the forward strand.
CTATTATTTATGGATGTTGTGTTGTTGGATGAACATTTGTATCAACTTTCACTAGTCTGGCGATACACGCTAATATGTTGGACATGGTGTTAGCTAATAACACATTTTTGCATACGATTGCAGATTGTTTCGCAAAGGTCACTTTCAGTCATAGACAATACAGCCCAGAAAGACGTCTATTGTTCAGCATCTTGCGTACAAATAATTCTGTCAACAATCGAAACGGGATACTGCAATACTATTGGCTCTTCCAATCTTACGCATAGCGCCACAAACTTATCTTTCCCGAAGACGAAAACTCTAACGTAATGAATATAGAAGCCATTTTGGTTTGCCCTACCGAAACATATAATTATGGAGTGGCGAATTGTATCTGCTGGTTCAGTCAGATGTGTTGACAGAAATCGGTCGCCTGTTATGAGGAGTCTGTAGGCTGTATTCGTCTATGCTTTCAGTTTATCTTTCCATTTAGTTAAAAGAGCAATAGATAACCTTGAAATGGAGAGATCACATCTTCTATTTAAACTCGAGAATATTAGAAGCTTGGGGGGCTATTTCGGAGATACAATCGAAGGGGGATTTCTACAACTCGAGCTAAAATGTATGGAGTTTGACAGATAAAAGCAGGTTTTTACGGTCCAGAAGGCTAATTCGACAGACTGGGAATTACCTCCCCGAGTCTGTCGAATTAGCCTTCTGGACCGTAAAAACCTGTTTTTATCTGTCAAACTCCATACAGTTTTAGCTCGAGTTGTAGAAATCTCGCTTCGATTGTTTCTCCGGATTAGCCCCCCTGGTCGAAGAACAAGCTTCTCACCAGGAAATTTAATATGTAAAGAATGTGAAGATACAGTAATTATGTGTTTTTAAGAGTATTATATATTATGTATGTATAATCCTACCAAATTGCTAATGCGCTCGGATGTCATTTGTTTTCGGCCGCTTAGTACTGTTAGCATCGCTGTCGTATATCGTATATTTTGTTCTTACCTACTTATATATTTATAATTTTTTTCATCTGTCTTTCAGCTGTTTTTGTTACTTTTTTTCTGACCTTTCTTAAGGGGGGCTTATCCCAATTTTGACTCTTTTCTGATTCATTTTAAACCATGAAATTGTGATATTTTGTGTTTGAAAAAATTATATATCTTAGATACATTCTTTCTGGAGATTTCTTTACAGTTACAAACGCGATACGTTATACTTGCTTTGCTTTTTCGTTTTATATAAAATTTACATTACCAAATAGTAAGAAAATTATAGGAAATTAAGTAAAATTTAATTTACAAAGTACTTTTGCGGAGAGTTTTTAGAAAAGTTCACCGTAAAAACGGTTTTTGAGCGAAAAACGTTTTTTAAGAGCGCGCGATGTGTCAGTTGTCGTAACAGCCACGGCTCAGAGCGCCCTATTTTAAACTATAATAAAAGATCATAGAGTTCAATTCTACTTTATGTAAAATGAGGTGCTCAATTTCAGGGATAACATGCTCTTAAGACGTCATTGTGAATTATCTAGACAAAGTAGCAGCGCATTAGCGATTTGCGATGATTATACATAACTCGATAACATAAAACGACAAACATTATCAGAGCATATAACATACTGTGTCTAAATCTATTCTTCAGTATGATGAACTAAAAGTAGGTAATTTATGGACTCTATGATACGGTCAACGGTGTATCGCATGCAATTCCGTTCAATTAATTTCTGGGGAACCCTAGTGCCGCCTCTTTCGAATTATTCAGATTTTTAAAAGCAGGCCAGCTGGGTCTAGCACGCAGCGCCGATACAGTGTCTTTCCATCGTACTTGCTCTCCTGCACGTTGACAAAAGCGGTATGCGTGAGACTGCAAGTAGGATAGATAAACGGTTTATCAATCACTGGCGCATGCTAGCTACACAGCTGATGTAAAGTGCGCGCATCTAAGAGTTTAGTGCAGGCCATAGATATCAGGAGGTGTGCTTTATTACTCTAATTGTTACTTATTTCACCGACATAAACACATACTCATATTTCTCACGCACACTAGTAGTACACATGAAAAAAGAGGGCGGCGCATCAATCTGCAGCCACGGACAACCCAACACATCACATAACAAAATTTATTGAAAATGCGGAAGTCCATCATGAATTTGTGGATATATTAATAATTTGCAATATTCCGCTAAACACTATACAAAATCCAGACTCAAGCACCGCCCGCCCACCCTCCCGCATAAAACATGCACAAGCAAAGCAAGCAGTACGAGCACAAAATAAAGCAATCTTAAATAACAAGCAAGAAAATTGTTTTGCCAAAAATTTTTCTGTCGAGCGGTCGGGCGGACAACACATCCCGAGGATGCCTCGTTTAGAGGCGAAACACGTGAAACACTTCACTTGCATCTTGTCCACTGGTGATGGTTACACTATTGTTGAAAGAAAACTAACAAAATCGCCTTTAACATAATCGATATCCAGTGCCAGAACCAGTAAATACATATATATTCTCACGCTCGTCTTCCAAAGTGGTAGGCAGAGAATACAGGTTTCCATATGCTACGATCCTGACACAAATATTCTGCCTCTTCCACTTCCATCAATCTAGTCATACAATCTGTTCTATTCCGGGTACTTTTGACATTGCCCTTCTTCAATATGTCGCCAATTTGGTCAGCATACGTCCTTCTAGAACGGCCTGGGCGAGCTTCACCTTCCACTTGCGCACCATAAATTCATCCTCTCTACATGTCCAAACCGCCCAGTAAACATTTTAAACAATGAAAATGGAAATATGTTCATTGAAACAATGCACATAAAATAACACTGCAGTTTACTTAAAATAATTTGCAAGGTAAATTGTACATGTACATTGTTGAAGAATTAAAACAAACTATACATTATTTATGTAAAAAACGGCTCACCTCAATATGATCGGGAAAACCGACTAGTTTCAGCAGATTTAGACTGCCTTCATCTGGGCGAATGAAGACGTTTACGCGACGACGTTACGCCTCACACTGACTGGTTTTATATAAATCATGAATTATCCTCAAGTCTCATTTAATTCTATAAGCTATACAGTATTCTGTGGTCCCCAAACTAAGAAAACTTGCTTAAGAAAAGTTGCAACGCAGAGTCCATTTTACAATGTATTTTCACACGAATAAATTCGATAAGCTATCTATTATTGCTTGAAGTATTATCGTTTTTAAGGTGATATGTAAATGTTTTAGCGTCCCTGTTACTCTATATGCGAAAAATCCCTTAGTGCGAGAGGGATGAATTCGGGGAAAAGTAGCAAAAAGTCGGTTTTTTATTAATGTACTCTAGTTACTATCAAAATTTCATTTATCCTGGTCCTAGATACTGAACAAAGTCATCAAATAAAAAATAATCCATATGTCATTCCAAATTGTCAAACCAGGAGAAAAAGTGCCATATTTCTCAATCCCGTTTCTGTTTAACAGATCACTAGAAAAAGATTCCAAAAATAATATACTATTTTATCAAAATAATACCTTTTATGAAGTAGGTATGCAAGCTCTAAAAGTGGCTGCATTCAAAATCTCGTTTGCCCTGTTTCATGTTCAAAGACAACCAAATTTTTTTGAGAAACTTTTTGGTGCACAATAGGATAAAATTCCCGAAATGTGATTCATGAAGACACCGTAAGACACGAAACCTTTCACGCCCTGTATTATACAAACTTGTACTACGTTTTCAACTGTAAACATTTCCTATAACGCTATCAATAAACATAGCATGTATCCATCTTGTTATTGCACTTTGAAAACCCGGTGTAGCTAGCACGCGCCAGAGATACAGCGTCTATCAATCCTTTCTGCGCTCTCAAGCAAATCGCGTTCGTCATTGTGCGAGAGAGCAAGTATAATGGAAAGACACTGTATCGACGACGCGTGCTAGCCCCCCCGATATTGCCATAACCCAGGAATCCTCAAAAGACGGCCTTTTTAGATCCCCTGTACTGCATCGAGTTCATCTCCTAATCCAAATTCGCAGGCGGTGAAAAGAAGACTGAACCTAAGCGAGTCGAGCTCGGGCAGCCAGCAAGGCCACGTGGTCCCGCTCAAGGCGGAGTTCAAGACGCCCAAGCAGAAGCGAGTGAAGGTGCTGACGCCCTACAGCCGCCCGTCCAGTTCCATGAAGAAGTACACCGAACGCTCCAGGTACTTATGTTTCTAGGCAAGTATTACTGCGGCTTGGAGCTTGTACATAGACCACGTTAGGCTCGAATAGGGAGGGATATCGAATGGTAGAAAATGGAGAGTGTGTTGAGACATACCATCTATCCATCCATGATCCGCTGCTGGACATAGGCCTCTCCAATATTTCGCAACTCTTGGCGGTCATCCTCAACCAGCCGCTACCCGCAATGTCCTTCAGGTCGTTGGTCCAGCGGGCACGAGTTCGGCCGACGCTACGCTTTGCTGTACGTGGTCTCCATTCCAACGCCTTTCGGCCCCAACGGCCATCATATCAGCGGCAAATATGGCCAGCCCACCGCCACTTCAACTTACTGATTCGGCAGGCTATGTTGATCACTTTCGATCTCTGACGAGACTTACCACGTGTGTTTTATTGCTTGCTATTAATATAACAAATAATGAACCCAATAGGATAATTTCCAACAACAAATATGTGACGTGCGCATGAGATTAGGAAAGGGGCAGGGGGTAACCTTAAACCTGACCACGTAGCATCGATTTGGGTATAAAAAAAAGGTTAAAAACCAGGTGATAAATGGACTAGCCTTCAAGACAAGTTCGTGCGCAATACGCCAATACGAGCCAATACTCCAATGTAGCCGACTCGCGGTATCCCGCTTCCCGCCGCTCACAGATCTAAGGCGTATCTATTGTAATTTGTAGGATATACCCTTCGTCGTGCAGTGTTTTTTTGTTGATCTGAAGGTAGCGGGTTTGATCCCTATGGTAGCACTAAGTTTCCGGTCTCATTTTGCCATGGAAGCATAACAAACAGTAGGGCGCTGATCTGTCTTAAAAAATATTAAATAAATTAATGTAGGATAAGTAAAAGAGCCTATATCTACTTTAGACTTGGAGCACAAAATAGATACTACCAGAAGGCTGACTCGACAACGACAGAGCGAAAACAGACGCACACATGCATAGACGCGTACGTATGATGATCTCGGCAGAATTTCGTATTGGCATTCACCCGAATATCTCCCGAGATCGTCGTGTGTACGCGTCTATGTGTGCGTGCGCCTGTTTTCTGTAAACATTCTGTAAGTGGTTATTTTGTGCTTGGAGTAACAATCAAACTGAATTATTGACAAAGTTGCAGAAATACAATTTTAAATACTGTCCAGATGCATACAAAAAAGCTGCTCTACCGCCCTGTGTATTCATAAAGAACGCACCCATAACCTCAAAAGAATGTTCTACCAACAGTCATTAACCCTTTCCGCGACCCTTGCTAGCTATAAGCTCATAGCTTATATTCTGTTTCCAGGTTTGACACATCATTAGGTTTATTAACACAGAAGTTCGTCGCTCTGCTGCGGTCGTCGCCGAATGGCGTGCTAGATCTGAACATAGCGGCGGAACATCTCTCGGTCCAGAAACGTAGAATCTATGACATAACTAATGTTTTAGAAGGAATAGGAATATTAGAGAAGAGATCTAAGAATAATATACAGTGGAAGTGCGGTGAGTATCGTGACACCTTTGCTTTCCTATGTATGTTTATTTTGTCTGTATGTATGTTAGCTTACAACGAGAGAAACGGATTTTTGTGCGGTTTACGCTTTTACCTATTGGGTTTCTTCAAAAAGGTTTTATGCTATGTATCATTACGCTGTTTCAAACAGTAGGGTTTCTTCTAAAAGGTTTAAGGTTATGTATCATTACGCTGTGACAAACCGTAGGGTTTCTTGAGAAAGGTAAGGCTATGTGTCATTAGGCTGGATAAACAGAAAGGTTTCTTCCGAAAGGTTTAAGGCTATGTTTCATTAGGCTGTGCCAAACAGTGGGGTTTCTTGACGAAAGGTTTTAAGGCTATGTATCATTACGCTGTAACAAACTGTAGGGTTTCTTCATATATATCGTTACGCTGTGACAAACAAGAGCTAAATGTGTATTCGCTTATAATTTAAGTGATTTTAACGCGGCTTTCGTTGTAATCTGAGACTGAAGGGTGCTAAGTGGTAAGCTGCACTAAAAGGCTAGACATGAACCCCTGAGGGGGTGTCAGGAAGTGTTTCCCAGTGTGGACTGTGAAATGCAAGTCAGAGTCCACACTCGTAAACCCACGTTTCACCGACAATTATTACGTCCTAGCGTGTTGGGTGGCGGGTAAGCGAAATTAGACGGAATATTCCTTCCGAAGCATCAGACCGAACACAAATGCAGGATTCGAACCCGTGACCTCGACATTAGTAGTCGAGTACTCGAACCACTAGAACACGGAGGCGGTCACAGGTCTCCTAATCTGCAAGAGAGTATAAAACTCTTGGTCCGATACAGGTTTCATTGTTGAACTTTGTCACAAGAAATAAATTATAGTGTCCAAAAACATCACATCCCCTTTTACCCCCGGAATAGTGGTAAGAAGAGGATAAAGATGTAATCGGCGCGCAGCAAAGTTTCCCGTCTATCCCACTAGTCCCATTGTGTTGTCCCGTGATGGAACGACTGGCACTATTTTGTCGCAGTAGTCCCATGGGACACGAGACACCATTATTTTGGTCCCAGATGTCCCATTACCTTCATCGCCGTAGATATACAATGTGACTGTTGTGATTTAATAATTAAATTATATTAATGATTTATTTTAGTATTCCTATTTTCTGACAGATGTCAAAGTGACAGATGACTTATTTTTAATTCATTTCCGGATAGTCATAACTGAGATTCCTTTAAAAGAAGAGTAAATTGTTCTGGGAAAACGCCCTTCATCCTAGATCCCATCGGTCACGTTTGTCTGCAAAGTATGTTCAATTTAATGACTAGAAATAGCAATGAACTATTTTTATATAGCAAAATTTCCAGAAATAATGTCTCTTTATAGCTAAAATTTAAACTTAAAAAATAAAATAAAAAGATTTTTATTCAACAGAACACAACACAAAACACATAATACTTAAAGACTATTTAGGATTAGACAGGTTCTGTTGAAAAGGTCGGTGACTCAGCTTTTGTCCCTTAAGCCAGAAGCAAAGGGACGCTGTTATTCTGTCACTGCCTGTTCATCCATAAGGATACTTAAACTTATGCTAAAAGCGGCCGATTTTAGCTAAACTTTAAATTTTAGCTCGTTTGAGACGTCTATGAAAACTATGTTATTTAAAAGCAGTTGATTGCTATTTCTACACATTTAATATAGCAGATTTTTAATAATTATTCTGTAATAATATTTTTTTTCTAATGTGGTAGCACTTTCGCAGCTCATAAGGTCTTAAGATCTCATTTAGTGACACATTGTAGCCGATTCTGAAGGCTTTAATTTTAGTTTTAGTTCTGTCAAAACTTAATTTTCATCATTGCAAAATAGTTCATAACTGTTAAGAACAAAAGCTAAATTACTTTGGAAAAATTTAAGTCTTGACAGCACTAAAACTAAAGTTAAAGCCTTCAGAATCGGCTTTATTGTATGATCAAGGTAAATGGCTTACAATTACCAACACTAATTCGTTACTTATTTCTCTGGCAAACTTAGTTTCGTGCATTGCAACCGATTGTGAAAGCCGCTCGCGACTGGTTATGTAACTAAAAAAACCAGGCAAAATGTAGTATCGATTTTCTTGAAGAAGACTCGGCTAGGAACAAGACTACGGCTGGCCCGAGACTACGGCTGGCCCGAGACTACGGCACAACTACTTTGTATTGTTTAAGAGACCTAACAACAGCACCGTCCTGTACTCACAGCAGCACCGTCCCTACTTCGTACCGATGATCTCCGAATAAAAAAAAAAATATGCTCCATTTGCATGAAGGGTACGAATTAATCATCCATAATTTACAATTCGGCAAATGTAATTCTTTTAATATAAAATTTATAGTAATTTATGTTAGAATTTTAGGGGCATTTATAGGATTTATAATTAGAAATATAAAAATTTGTCTTCTATAGTTTTTTCCTGGACCATAGTCTAGGAATTCTTTTAGATTAAGCCCATGAAAACTTTAAAATTTTAAAGTTTAAAGGCTTTAACGGTCGTCTATCTTTAAGCAGCATTACTCAAAAATGTCCCAGGCCTATACTAATTGTGTTATTAGTATTAAAAATCTCCACTATTCCGGGAATAGTAATATTTGATGGTCGCATTTATCCAAATGCAAATAAAGCCCTTAATATTTTTAGACTTCATTGCAAAATGATAAGTTTTAAATAAAAATTTCAGAGAAAATTCAGCCTTAGATGTGCTCGAATTGATAAATCAATCGTATATCAACATTTATCAGTCTCTCAAAGTTTGTTAAAAACGAAGCGATAAATTTCGCAAAACACATTTATTATCATAGCAGATTAAGGCTCGTCGTCCCGAAAATGACTATTGGTAGATTTATTTCTCTTAAGGGTCGTTTCCCCGGGTTTGTAACAATATATTGAGAAATAATTTAGCTCAAAAAACTTAATGTACAAAGTTTGCTATATGCTTAAACATATTTTTAATGATGTTACAATAACTATAAAACAATTGGCTTTTCCATAGTCGTGATACCAGCCTTAATGCAGTGCGCACTGATGAACGTTATTTCAATATAGTTGCTGTCAATACTTGCCTCTTTAAGTAGAGATTACGTATGGTCACGCGAGGAAGTATGTGAGGGGAGATCTTAGCGGAGCTGCAATAGGGGTGCGGTAAATGCAAATAAAGGCCTTAATATTTTTAGACTTCATTGCAGTATGATAAATTTGAAATAAAATTTTCAGAGTAAATTCAACCTTAGACGGTGCTCAAATTGGTAATCCATTGTCTATCAAGATTTATCAGTCTCTCAACATTTGTTAAAAACGAAGCGATGAATTTCGTAAAACATTCATTATCATAGCAGATTAAGTAGAGATCCCTTATGGTCACGTGAGGAAGTATGTGAGGGGAGATCTTAGCGGAGCTGCAATAGGGGTGCGGTGGGAAAGGAAAGGTAGTAGGGACCTAACTAATTTTAACGAATTTAATCGCCCAAACCTCCACAAAGGATATCTATTAAGTTTGAGGCCTATAGCAGGATTTGTTTCCTGAATCCTTCCTTACTCCCCGTTTACCCGACAGGCGGCGCTGGCGGGTCCGGTTTAAGCGACGAGGCGTCGTCGCGGCGCCTGCGACGCGAGGTGCGGGCGCTGGCGGCGCGGGAGGCGAGGGTGACCCGCGCCGTGGACGCGGCCGAGCGGGCGCTCAGCAGGCTCTCCACGGAACATGGCGGCCTCGCGTACATCACCTACGCTGATCTCCGCTCCATTAAAGACTTTAGAAATCAAACCGTCATTCCTATCAAGGCGCCGCCTGATACTAGGCTTAGTGTAAGTGTTGGTTTTACTTAAAGCTAAGGTAGGGCCACTGAGTGATGGCATTTATGACAGCTGCATTTAGTGATGAGGTACATTTCAAATTTCGGTTAAAAATAAAAATCAAGTGTGAGTTTACTCAACATCAGACACGTCATTCAACATTCAACATAATGATACAAAAGGAAAATGTGCCAAAACCAGTGGCATAGCTATCGGAGGGCTATGCGGTGTAGTGCCCCGGAGCCCCCAAGAAATGTTTAAATATCCAAATCGAAAAAAGTATTTTACTATCATTTATTTTCGTTTAGTTTAACTTCGTCATTGTTTTGTTTTTAATTAAATATTATTGCGTAACTTGGCGATCTCAAACACGACCTATAAAAAATGAGAAACTTAAAAAAAAAAAAAAATTTGTTTCTGTACGAATTCTATTGCACAATAAAGCAACATTCAAATCGAAAAATAATAACCGAAACAAGTAATACATCACTCTCAACAATGAAGTATTACATATTTTTATTCACACTTGCTTATAAATAATTACGATACTTTGTAGGCATTTAAACATCATAGGCGCCATCACTCAGTGGCTCTACTGTAGTGATTACTTCATGGTGATTATTTTCTTCAAGCTGACGGTTAGCGCTTAAAGCTGCAAATAGACCTTCGGGGTATACGTCGCGCAGTTGCTCTGTTTCATTCTAACGACAAATAAAAGAGTGAGCTAGACCTTCGCCGGCGTTCCCTCGCTTGGTATGTAAGTAGTTACGGTGATAAGGTGAATTCTCACACGTTTATGGTACACAATGGAGTCACACAGTGGCACAATTCTATCATATCTTAATAGCCGAAGTTGATAAGGAACCAGGGCGTAAACCGTGCCCTTCCAAGATGGGCTAATAGGTCATAACTTCCAGTGGAACAGGTCACAATCTAAATAAACACTTCCCGCCATTAAACGTGGAAAGTGCCAGAAGTACCATCTTTTCACATCCGCAATGTCGCAGATAAGTTTTCAAGCTGATAAACTTCACATTCTATGTCTCTTTCGTTATGCAGTCAGTAGTCAATGCACCATTTTATTTAATAGAAGTAGACCCCCTCGGTGTCTGTCCGTTTGCCGCTTAACTCATAAATGGCTTATAATGAGCAGCTTGCGCAGAAATTATGCATATACAAGGTGACTTTTTGATCACTGTCCAAATTCACACTGGTGGCTTGGTAAGTGATCAGTATCATTGATCAATGACAATTTTTGTAAAATTCGTAAAACGAAATTTCGACTTCCCATAGTGATTTACTCGGAACTGGAAGTGAATTTCTATGGGAAGCCGAAATTTCATAAGTATCAAGCCTCCAGTATGAATTTGGACGATGATCAAAAAGTCACCTTGTAGGTGCAAAACTACAAAGAGACCCTGGGAAAAATATGTAACATCGTCGAAGATGACACAAAATAGCATTTGTTGCAACTTTGACATTATGTGAAACATTGGGATACGAGTGCTTGTTTCGTCATACCTATACAGGGTGCTTGGTAATTCGACCTATTCCTTGAAAGGGGTTATACTAGAGATCATTTCCAACGAATTAAGTCCTATCAACTAGGTGTCGAAAATGAATGGTCTCCCGAGTTACGAAGGTTTTTATATTATTTTTCAGACTAATAACCAAAAATAAATAATTTAAAAATAACTATTCCTCTCTCAGCACTTATTTATTATATTTCTGATCAATGATAAGATGAGTGACCATTTATAAAAAAAAAACGTGCCCTGAATTCCCATAATCAGAATTAAAAGGTCTTAAGTGGAAAGAAAACCTTACTTGAAAAAAAAATCATCATTTTCGACCCCTAGTTGATAGGCATTATTTGTGGGAAATGATCCCTAGTATAACCCCTTTAAAGGAATAGGTCGAATTACCAAGCACCCTGTATATTTGCACAAGTGTCCCAATGTCTAATTATGTCCAGTTACACGCAATACTTTATCTACGACCATCCAAACAATTTCATGAAAAATTGGAAAAGAACACTCGTCATGATGGAATTAGTATGTAGATGCCCAAGACCACTCAGCTATAAAACATGGGCGGTTTTTAACACCCTCTAAAGTCTGACATTAAACTCATGGAATTTGGTGTTTTGTTTGTCGAAAGGTTTTAGTAAAAGGTGTTAAATTCCGGCCATGTTAGGCTAGCTGAAGCTAGAACGAGAAGAGGGCGTGGCTTAAGAAATTAAGACAGGCCGTTATTGCTTGTGATTGGTTCTCTAGCCGTGTTATAATAAATTTGGCCAATCACAGCGCAGAATTGCGGTGTTGTAATGTAATATAAAATCGGTCAAATAATGTAGGTACTTATACAACTGCTTTTGATGTTGTAATTACCTTGTTGCAGTATGGGAGTAGATGCAATTATTTGCGCTATCGTTTCAGAATACAACTACATTAATGGAACCCGTATTATGTATCTTAGAATAGGTTGCCAACCGGGTGCCTATCATCAAAATCATAGATGTACTATCGAATTCCGATTGTCTAAGCCCTTAGACTCTAAGGATATGTTTGCACTTGAAGTGACGTCACAGTTTGTAAATAGTTCAATACCCACTGAAGGCAATATTGAAAGTCTTATCTGTTTTTGTGATGTATAGGCACCCAGTTGGTAACCGATTTAAAGATACATAATGAAAGAAAGAAAGAAAGAAAAAAAGAAAAAAGCTTTATTATCAAGATAAAAAAAAAAAACAAAACACGACAAAAAACATTGTAAAAAACTATGCAAAATAATATATATATAAGAAATAGAATTACCCTGATAAATAGACGTAGCTCAGCTTTGTGCTACCAAAAAAAAAAGTTTTTAGATAGCGCTGATTTTCAGCTACATCCATTCCACTAGTAAGTTTACAAATAATTATAAAGTACAAGAACCAAAAGATTGCTTAAACTAATGAACACAGAAAATAAGGATGAGCGAAGTATGATGTACAAAAATATGGGAAAGCTTAACTACTTAGATAATGGGCCCGCTGTAAATTGTATACCGCATACTCATGACAGAAATATAATTCCAGGTGTAATTTCAAATAGCACGTATATTCCAGGTGCCTCATCCGGACGAGAAGGGTTACATGATCCACCTCAAGTCCGGCTCCGGTGAGATAGAAGTGTACCTTTGTCCGAAGGAACGACCGCCCACACCTCCTCGTGAGTACTTATTTATTTATTTATTGGTTTGCCAACTGACATACATCTTAACTAGTAACTTATCTAAAAACTAGTAACTAGTAACGCTACCCTTTTTATATCGTTAACATCTTTTTCATTTCACCCAAAGGTTACCTAGAAGATATTGCTATTAGCAATAAGTGCCGCCTTTGTACACAATGTCCGCCTTTTATGTGAAAATGTGTTGTAAAGGTACAAAAAGTGTAATAAATAAAATAAAATAAAAATGTTTCATATAAAAGTAGACATACATACCTGAACATAGATTAAATAATTAAAAATAATAATAATTTACTACTTTTAATGTCAGTTAATGTCAAATTAACCTACTGTGTAATATACCTACACAAATATATTCTCATATATATAAAATTACAAGTCCTGATTGACTCAAAAAAGGCTTTGAGATGTAGCCCAATTACAGGCAAACACAGCTTGTTAACATAGAATGACAGTATCGCGCGATAGTCGATGCAACGACTACTATGTAGCTTGATAAAACTATGCTTAAATTTTATATCACTACATAGTATAAAACAAAGTCGCTTCCCGCTGTCTGTCTGTCCCTATGTAGGCTTAGATCTTTAAAAGTATGCAACGGATTTTGATGCGGTTTTTTTTAATAGATAGAGTGATTCAAGAGGAAGGTTTTTATGTATAATACATGCCCGTGCGAAGCCGGGGCGGGTCGCTAGTAATTAATAATTTAATGTGGACTCCTTGGTAGAGTACAAGAAATGTTTGAATTTACTTAAAGTTAAGTATAACGCACTTGAGAGATTTACTCTCGCTCTATCTCCATCGAAGATATACGGACCAACAGAAAGAGACGGCAGAAGTCATGCCTTGTGGAGAACTGGAAAAATAGGCATTAGATAGAACTCAATCGCGAATGCTACACCGGAAAGAGTATTAAGCATAACTGATATTGCCACATTTATTTAATAATTTTTATAAAAAGTCAGAAGTTGTGATCTTTGTTTATCAGATGTCCCAAATTGGGTTAAGTTGCGTTAGCTTAGTTGGAAATAGGGTATCTTTACATTATCCTACTGGTTGGGAAGGCGTGACGTTTCGCTCTTGGTTGACCAAGTGCAAAATTAATATTTTCTATCTGTAAAATACAAGTTAAACGACTGTCGTTTGTACATTACTGATTAGTCAAAACCTTTGGAGTCCGGTAGTCTACCAATCAAAGAGATAAAACCAGCGAACGAAAAAAAGAAGTCTGTCTGATTAGAGCTGAAAAATGACCTTATGATACAGTGTGTTGAACACAATTTTGTAAGGCGACGGCTTCAATAGCATCCACTGTGTCTTTGAGTCGGCCAATCACGGCTGGCCTCGTGTCGCATGACAACAGTATGAACCAATCATGAGCCTTTTGCCCTTTTCAGTCTCTGGTGCCATTTTCATATGACACTTTGTTCGTGATGAATCTTCTGTTTTTTTTCATTCGCCGGATAAAACCTAGATTGTCTTTAGTTATAATACGCAGTCACGACTTGAATCACCGAGTGGATGTTGGAGGTGTTTCCTTGTATGTATTGTGAAATGCAAGTCATAGTCCCACATTTCACCGACGATTATAACGCCCCAGTGCGATGGGTTGTGAGCCCTATCACCGTAGTTCGGGTATAGACCTACGGCTTAATGTGTCTTCTAAAGACCGAACACAAAAATGTGTCCTTACGTGATTAGAACCCGCAACCACCGGATTAGTGGTCAAAACGTTCAAACCACCATACCACAGACGCGGTAAACTTTTGGCTAAAGTTTTCTTAGCTAAACATGTTCGTTATCCCCACAGCGAGTGGCCCGCTTCACTCGGATCCCCTGTTGGAAGACAACAAGGCTCTGTTAGCGCCCCTTCTCGCGCAGCTGCAGTCAGTCTCCACCACGCACATCTCCGCTGATTTCACGTGAGTGTCCTCTACGATAAGTACAGCCTTGACCTACGAAAAATTTTCCGTTCGAGAACTTTGGACGAAGTACAGATCAGAAGGCGAGGCCTGAGAACTGCGTTTGTGTGCGTGCATACCTACAGTGTAGAGAGTAAAGCGGCTTGAAGCGCGGAGCGTCCGCTAGACCGGTTTTTATAGTCGGCTTGGAGCCGGCTCCGCCCAGCACGTGTCGTCACCATGCCGCGCACTTCCCGCATTTCACCTCCGGTGCCGCTAGCAGATTGAGGCGCATTTATTTGTTTCGATTTTTGATTTTTTGTCAATACAAATTAGTGAAATAGCTCCTATATTGACTACACGATAACCATTGAGCAGCCAATCGAAAGAAATGGTGTTAAACTTGATAAAGTATTTTAAGGATGTAATTAAATTTGAAGGTCGAGACGCCGCTATTAATGCTTGAAAAGAGCGAGACATCATAAATGGGACGGGAGTAAATTTCAAGTTAATGTTGATGCAGTGTGAGGTGTAGAATAAATATTATAAAATTGTAAATAATTAAAACTCTATATGTAAGACTGTCTGACTGTACATTTGGGTATCACTCACACAAACGCAATTCTCAGGTATCGCCATCTTAACTGTATCATTTTGGCATCAAAGCAAATGTTTAAATATTGTTCCTTCTTGACTTTAGTACTATTATGTCTTAAATGACGTCGCCCATAAATGCAAGTGACTATTTTATTTAGGCTAAGGCAGGGATGTGAGAACGTTCATAGCGACCCCTAATCGTTTGCGCATTTAATGCTGCAAACCAAGCGCGTAGGCCATAGACAATACAGCCCAGAAATACGTCTATTGTTCAACATCTTGCGTACAAATAATTTGTGTCAACAATCGAAACGGGATACTGCAATCCTATTGGCTCTTCCAATCTTACGTATAGCGCTACAAATTTATCTGTCCCGAAGACGAAGACTCTAACGTACAGTGCGCGCCAATCTTTTAGTCGCCTCTGAAGCTAGCCCCAAGAATCGACGCATTAGCCGTTTTACGGTGTCAGGGGGACGTTACAGGAGCGAGGGCGCGGAGCACACCCGCCTGCATGCCGCACCACACCCCCCGCTCGCCGTTCGGCAGGTGTCAACACTATGCGTTAGTGTTAGTGCTACGTCCGTACACTACACACGCGCGCGTTGCATGAAAAGTACGTTCGTGGAAAAAATTATATGATTCGTTTAGTTAATCGTTGAATCTGTTTGTTTGTTGTTTATTTGTTGTTTTGTTGATTTAGTTTGTTAAAGTTTATTGTTGTTGTTATGCCTCGCCGTCGTTATAGCGTTTTTAGGCGACAATGTAGGAAAATGGTGTTTATATTAATTTGTTTTAATGAAACAGTTAAGATTGCACTAAAATAATAAATAGATATTAAATAGGTAGGTACAACCAGTACACCTTCCCACTTATAGTAAACATATTTAATAATCAACCGTTCATATTATTGTTTCCTTGACTGTACCTGCGCAAGCTTGCACTCGTAACTCAATCAGAGGCGACTAAAAGATTGGCGCGCACTATAATGAATATAGAAGCCATTTTGGTTTGGCCTACCGAAACATATCATTTTGGAGTGGCGAATTGTATCTGCTGGTTCAGTCAGATGTGTTGACAGAAATCGGTCGCCTGTTATGAGGAGTCTGTAGGCTGTATTCGTCTGTGGCGTAGGCAAACAGTTTGCTTTTGTCAATAAGTTTGTTACGGACCGAAGTGGAATTATCAAAACTTCCGGTTTCTGAGAGTATTATGGTTTTGACTGTGAAAGTGATACGTAAGAAATATGCGTTTTGATGAAGCGTGCCAAAAACACTCAAGGTGCGCCTTTAACGGTATTTTTTTAGAAGACTGATAAATAATGCGGTATGTAGACACGGTAGTACAAGAAGCTGAGTCCAAAACCATTTGGAGATATTTGGTTTCTAGACCATATTCTTCTATTTATTGCTTTCAAAACTAATAAGATAGTGTATATTTTAACAAAAATACAAGAACCAACTTCGTATGACGTCACAGAGTTGGCTGGTTAGAGTTAGGTGGAAGAAGGTTCGATGCAAAAAAAATTAGAAGCTCATTGTTTGTTAAATTTCCTCCCAGCACGCCAATCAAGAAGGAACCCGGCGTGGAGTCCGAGACGCGGAGCCTGTCGGTCCGGACCCCGTGCACGACGGACCCCACCCTCCCGCTGGACTCCCTGGGGTCTGTCTGTCAGCAGGACCAAGTGTTACCGTGCACTCCGCAGCACGTGAAGCAGGACACGCCCGAACATCAGCCCCTGTCCACACCGCTCTCTACACCCGGTATGGGTACACTTTATTTTCTTCTCTCGTGTTTAGGCACAGATGTTTTATCGCACGACGACATCGGGTCTGGCTTGGTTGTGGTAGTCTGTGTACGTGTAGGTTGCTGAAATGTGCGTGAGCTACGCAATACCTAGGGTTGCCAAATGGTCGGGATTCGTCGGGATTGTTCCGACATTTCATATGATGTCCAGTGTCCCGACAAAATACAAATGGACCCGACAAATAACAAAGATCGGCGGGCAAAAAAGTATTTTTAATTTTAATAATAAAAATAATTTTTTGTCGTAATATAAATTTTTTCCGACCATAATCCCAAAATCCCGACTTTCTGAAATTTTGCCCAGATATTTTGGTTTTCCCATCTGGCAACCCTAGCAATACCGCACACTTAAGCAATGTATAAGTGAGGCACTACTACAACCAAGCTTGGCCCGATGGTGTCGTTCTGAGATTAAAAAATCTGTACTCTTTTATTTTTTGTCCAAAGATCGGATTGAAAATGAAAATTTCCAGGCCTAGGGCCAAAAAGTAAATAAAAAGTCTAACGGCAATCTCCCCTTATCTAGTTTTAAAGAAATATAACAAGTCTTGGAACAAGTGCATTACAGCCTGGTCCTCCACCTGCTGGACATATCGACACCCCCAATGGAAAAGGTTGTAACTCAATTTATCCAGGTTTACAGGAGAGCAAAAAAACCGCAAAAAAAATGATAAATAATTAATTTTAAAAAATTGCGTTAACTTATACAAACCAATTCAACTAAACCTTCTTAAAATGAATGAAATCTATCCTTAGCAAAAGACTAACATTTAATCAGACGCCTAGTTTCTGAGATAGATGTAGTTACGACCAGTAAAATTAAACAGTTTGGGCGGTATAAAGGTTGTAACTAAGCACATACTTCCTTATCATTGCTAATTGTATAGTTTACTTTTAGACGTAACACGATACTTGCAGAACATTTTTGACGAAATATCAATTCCCAAGGATGTTTAAAGTGGAACAATTATTGCAAAATGTATTTAAAACTAAAACATTAAAATCTCATGTTAATCGAAAACTTAGCGTCACTTTTGAGCGTCTGTCCACGCATTTTAATACACAAACGTCCAAACCATTTTTTTACTTTAAAATTACATTTATGTCATTTTAAAAATTATATTTGAGACTAAGAATATCAGACAATGTTTATTTTATAATATAAATAGAAACATAAGATGCTATCCTCAGTCATTTCCGTAACTACATAAGGTTTTTCAGTGATTTTCGCACATCGAACCAAAGTAACCCATTGATCAGGGACATAAATCACTTGATTCTTTTTTCATGCCTTAATTACGGCGTGAATAGAATCTTCCTCATTTTGGGTATGCCTGACTTCGAAAAGAACGTGAGTTATTTCGATATTGAACTTGGAAATAGCATATGCATACAATGAAAAGAATGTTCGATTTCTGTTCTGTCCTTCACAATTATCGGAGTAAAAGTAAAAACTTTTAACCCCCTCATTTCATATTGATTCTATGAGCATTAACACTGCGCTGCTTATCTCATTTTGACCCTTTTTACTGATGGTTTCATTCCACATGTAGCAAAAGCTTTCATTTTTACCAATATCAAATATTGTGAAATTATAAACAGCCAGTTTACGTTTATAGTAAAAATGAGATAGACCAGACATCGGCGTTATTAAAATCTTTTGAAATCATACGAAGCAACAGCAACCTCTGGATTTTTTGAGCTAACTTTTCATGATCACTTTTAAGCTGCCGGGAAACAAATTTCGAAGCAAGGTGATATGAGTGATCCCTACCCATATATATTTTTTCATCTTCAGAATCATTATCATAAATGTCACACGCTGCGCATCGATCTTTCTTAGGATGAAAGAAACCAATGTTTTATTCTGTATAAAATACATCTCGGTATTGCCTATCTGTTGCAAGTAAATTTTCAGGGTAATCGATGTCTTTAAACCATTCCTTATAAAGTCTATATAATCTTGGGAACGCCAAATGTTGTTCAAAATACTTTTTTATAGTTCGAGATCGGACATAATGTGAATCCACAAAATGAATTTGGGATATGTGTGACCTCACAGTGTTTTTTAGTTCTTCGGAAATTCTCTTTGGATGGTTTTGGGAATTACGTCCTCGACGATCGTCAAGAGCCGTACAATCATCACCTTTTTGCCATACATTTTTTTGAAAATTGTTGTAATCCATTTGTCTGTTATGCTCAAAGTATTAATGTAGTTTAATGAGTAAATGTAAGTCCAGCTTCGCTTTGATGAGTCTATTGCCCTTAGTATTACTTATTTTTTTGGAATTCGTTCAATGCACCTGCTAACACACTGAACTTGTTTATTATGGTCACCCATGGCCCAAAAACTTTTGAAAATTCCAGTTCTTTTATCCTCACATATCATTTCTCGATATTTTTAATACAATTTTCCTTTCAAGGCGGTTTAATTTCTCTTCTTTTAATAAGCCTTCCCTTTATGTAATGTTCAAACCAAACAACAAAAATCAAAACCATACAAAAGTAGCTTTAATTTTAAGCACGCAACTGTCATGACCCCATGTTGCAAGACTTGCAAGGAAAAACTGGCTCATCTGTCATAAAGTCGTATATCAATAACAACAACAAGTACGGTCAGTAGAATAAGGTTGTAACAGTTCCATATTTTACGAAAGAAATAGTTGTATGATAAGTTACTGTTTTACGACATACGAATTTAATATAATTTAAGGTAGTATTTCAAGTTGCCACTTTTTTATCGACTTGAGGGGAAGAAATACTTCTTTTTCATTTTGGCTATTTTGACTTGTATACAACTTAGAGATACGTCGATACTACTGCCGGAAAGCATTTTTTTAGCTCAACATGTCTATAGAAAAATCTCAAAAGGGGGTTATCTTGAGTTACAACCTTTTCCATTGGGGGTGTCGATATGACGTCTGAACTATTGACGGCACTAACATATCTTTCAGTTCAGCAGAGCTTAATGATGGGTAAAACATTAGCTTTTATTGCAAGTTACGGAACGACAGGAATGGAAAAAGGCATTGCGTTCGTCGTTTACAATATTATTGCGTTTCACTAGAAATTTTAATTGAATTAATTTTTTACTTCAGATTATTTATGAAAATCTGTTTTACATAATAAATAACAGTCGAGATGAAAACCAATTTGACACTCTGGCTATACTATAGGCGCACATTCTGTGTTTTTTTTTTTGAAAATTAGTTTTATCGTCGATCTGAGATCTCGGGGAAAAATTTGTAACACTTTCAATGACAGCACAATTTGAAAATATTTCGCATATTCCTGTAGGTAGGGTGTCTAATGAAACGTTAATTGAACAGTTTGTATCCACATTGACGCCATCTCTTGAAAGTGTACGACGTTTTTTATTTCATAGCATATAATATGATTCAGCCGTCCGAATTTTGGTGTTCCATTTATTCTACTAGGGGTCGTTCACAAATTACGTAACGCAAAATTCTTAAATTTTCGACCCTCCCCTCACCCCACGTAACAGTACCGTTACGGGTGCTTTGTAAAAGCTTCGCTACGCGGTAAGTAATCTGGGCAACGAAAAATGAAAACCAACGGAAAAACCTAAAAAAATCTCCAGTTAGCTATGCTAAAATCCTGATCTAACGCAAACTTTAACAGCCCCCCCCAAACGTACCAGGACCGTAACGCCTGGCCGCCACTCCCCCCTCCTCCAAAATTGTGTTACGTAATTTGTGAACGACCCCCTAGCGGATGTGTTTCATACCTACTCGACCAAAATGTATGGATAAAATGTTTTTTCTGCCCGCAAGATGGCAAAGCAGTAAAAGAGAAGGTATTCATAACAAGGCACGTTATTCCAGACGCGGGCACGGCGGGCGCGCGCGGTCGGCTGCGCAACGCTCTCATAGCGGACAGCGATGACTTCGCTCCGATCATGGGCGGCGGCAGGTTCCAACTGCAAACCGAGGACCAGGAGTCAGGTACGTGCGACATATTTGCTTATTGTCTCTACTGATCAGCTGGCTCCATTGAGCTAGTACTTACATGGTTTACTTCTATCCTGAGTCGTGGGGTTGAAGCGGCAGGGTTGGTCCCGAACAATGAGATGCAGAAAAAGACCCAGAAGCTGGTCAAAACTATGGAAATTGTGTCTATATGGTGTCTATCCAAAATAATTTAAATGATTATAATTGTATAGAAAAACAGTTAAATGAAAATTTTTGTGAGATATATTTCGGGCCATTCGGGCCCGGCATCAGTCACAATGAAATAGAGAAATTATAACAAATAGGTAAAAAAAAAAAAAAAAAAAAAAACTATTTACATATTCTTTTTCAATTTTTTTTTTTTTTACGTATCTGTTATAATTTCACTATTTCATTGTGACTGATGCCGGGCCCGAATGGCCCGAAATATATCTAACAAAAAATTTTTATTTAACTGTTTTTCTATACAATTATAATCATTTAAAAGACAAAATAATTTAAATGTCATAAAATCTTTTATCTAGTGAAAAGAAAAGGTGTGCATAGTCCCATCTTTCGCTGGGCATTTTACTTTTCTTCTTTTAGTTATAATACTTTTAAAAAAACATGAATTTCACGAAAAAAGCGATTCAGTGTCCATATTTCAAAGCCGATTGAAACAAAACCAACACGCGCAGATACTTACTAGAAAAAAAACATCCTTATTACATTAAGAAATTATAGCTAACGTTCTAATGTAGCCGCGATTTCAAAATAACTGAAGTTTTGCGTGCGTGGCATCTCATCAGAGCAGGATAGACAGTTAAAAAACAAAAGCGTTAGAGCAGGACTGAATTTTAGAATTGTGCAGCCCCGTAAAAACTGAAAAACATTTTGGTATGTGGCAGTTAACACCAATAGTTCAATACTAGTGAGGTTTATAAAGCATGAGTTTGAAATTTAATGCACAATTAGTCATGATCATGTCCAAACAAAGTTAAAACAGCATTTTAAGTTGGTTTTGAAAAGATCATGACTAATTGTGTATACAATTTCAAACTCTTGATTTATAAACTCGCTAATGCTGAACTATTGGCATCAAATGGCACAGAACAAAATGTTTTTCAATTTTAAATTTCTAAACAAGAAAAACAAGGATAGGTTATGCACTTTGCGCTAAACTAATGCGGTGTAACTACAAAACGGTGCTTAAACGTTAGACAGTGTTTAAATCTGTTGCTGTCACTCTTTTACAATATGAAAGAAAAGGCGACAACTACAGATTTAAACACTGTCTAAAGTTAAACACCGTTTTGTAGTTACACGGATGACGTTTAACTTTAACAGGGATTTCTTGTAAAACAGCGCTGCTTGGAACCTGGTTTGTCCAGCAGCATTTGCTGAATGTATATTCCATTTGCTAAATAAATTTAAGTAGAACAAAATAAATTTTTGATAAGTTTAGTTTTGGAGCTGTGATCTTTATTATTTAATTTTTGGTAATAAACCAGTTTATTTGTATCCTTCTATTCTATTATAGCTTGTAAAGTACCTACTCAATGTGTACTTGCAACTTAATGCTTTTACAGGTGTTCCGAATGGTAGACAGCTCATAGTAATAATAAACAAGAAGCTACTTTGGGCAGAGTTCCGCGCTGTGTAGCTAGGACTCAAACTGTGACTTGTGTATCAGATCACATCACAGTCAGAGTTCTAGCTTTACGACGCGGCTGACAGCGAGGGAAGCGAGAAGAATACTTTCTTACATCATGAACCAAACGTTTCTGTCCTTATCTTGTTTTGGTCTTGTAGCTAGAAGTTTTTATCAATCTGCTCTACAGGTCCCAGCAGTAAATAATACACATAATATCGTAGTTTCATCTCTGTCACACGAAGCAGTAACAGTCTGGTGACAGAGACGACGCTATACGAAGTCGAAGATAGCCGATGTGCATTATTTTCTGCCGGATACTGCACATGTTTTGAGTTGGAGGGAACGAAGTGTTTTTACTTGGTATTCTACAAATGTAGTATACAATACAATATGTATAAGAATCCAATTTGTCCGTTTTGTTATCGAGTTCTGCATGAGCTTTTTCATGAGCATTGCATTTTTAATCTTACTTTCACTTAACTTTTTGTAACATACCACATCGCTTTACTAATGGATTTACAGTTTCATTTGATCATGTTCAGTTATTGTTGTGTATAAATTGTAAATATTTTTATTTCATTTTTGTTTTCATGGTTATTAGGTGCTTAAAAATTTATACTTACGGTTTTACAAGTGGTAACATATCGACTTGTTTAAAAATTACTATAGATTTTCTTTTAACAGCTTTTAAATGAAATTTTGGGGTCTTGCCAGGAGTTCTAACATTGAAGTCACTATACATTTGTATGAAATAAGAAACGATATTAAGAGCAGTTTCGCAGCAGGATTGTAATAAATCCGCCTTTTTCTAATTAATCGAAACAGAACACTTAAATTCAAAATTCACTCAATAGTTATTCAACAAAATTTTATTACCTATATTGTGTTGTGTATGCCGCCATCGCAAAGTTTCCATTGGTTTCTGTAAATTGTTTTGTTCAATAACCATTGAGTGAATTATGAAGTTAAGTGTTCTGTTTCGATTAATTAGAAAAAGGCGGGTTTTTCACAATCCAGCTGCGAAACAGCTCTTAACAGATAATTAATTGAGAAAAATTCGTACCCCAAGTAAAAAATTAAATATTTTCCTAATAATCCACGGCTAAAATTTAAAAAGCCCACCGAAGGGATCCTGTTAAAAAAGCTAATGAAATGTGTAGTCATTTTGTTGAACACGTCGAAAGAGCTTGGTGGTTATGGCCGTCTAAATCACCCTGTTTAATTTACATTTAATTTACATATTCTAAAATTTTATTGTATTTATTTAATGTGAGATACAAGAAAGACATTTTTATTGGGTTGTTGTATTCCTGTGCATATTCATCACCTCTTAATAACCGACAAAACACACTTGCATCTCGCACTGAATCACCATAAAGCGGGATCGTCACCATTGCGGGCGGGGAGCGGGGCGGGCGGGGTAGCCGAGCGGTGGGCTGTATCCCGTGCGGCTCCAGTGCCTCGTGTAGCACCATGGGATTCAGCTCACGGCCGCGGCGTACTAACTACAGTAACCTACATCATCAGGACCTCATTTTGTCTAACATTTGTGTGCGGCCTCTATTCGAAAACTAACGAAACCAAACTAAAACTGACTTTACGAATTGAATAATCGTGCTGTTTTCGAAGTAAAGGCTCTCGTGCGGTGTGCTGTACTGTACACCGTGTGCACTAATATCTAATTCTATTATCATTTGTGTACGGCTTTTGGAAAGGCGTTGTTGTGTTTTGTAATTTTATTCGTCTAATTTTTTTTAACTGTGCACAACTAACGAAACCTGGTTTAAAACTGTTTCGCAGCCGGATTGTGAAAAACCTGACTAATCGAAACATAACACTTTAATTCAAAATTCACTCAATAGTTATTCAACAAAACCTTATTACCTATGTATATATACTATTGTGTATGTTGCCATCGCAAAGTTTCCTTTAGTTTCTGTAAATTAGAAAAATAATTGAAATTCAAAAATTTTAAAATTCAAATTTACAGAAACCGACGGAATCTTTGCGATGACAGTTTGTACAAAACATGGGGTTTTGTTGAGGAACTATTGAGTGAATGTTGAATTTAAGTGTTCTGTTTCGATTAATTAGAAAAAGGCGGGTTTTTCACAATCCGGCTGCGACACTGCTCTTAAGAAAAAGTAAAATGAATGTCTGTACAAAGATTTTTCGACTGCATCATTCTATCCGTTTCAGTGGTACGTCTGCTTCGTACAGAATTCGTTGATTATACTCCACATTCGTCGATTATATTCTAACGTAAAAACTTATGCCGGCACCTCACTTGGCGTTGCATAATTGTTATTTGCTGTATTTGCCGAATACGCGTTTCCGTGTAGTTTTTTGTCACGCTTCAAAGGATATTTGAGTTGACCGTCCATGTGTTTAATGTTGACGAATAAAGCAAATATTCGTCCAAATACGTGAATACTTATAATTAAGGTACTATTTATACTTATAATTATAATTCACTCCGCTATTAAGGAGCCACCTTTAAAATAATTCCGGGCTTATAACAGTTAACTGTTTGTGGTCGATTTGTGTTGTATGTTTATATTTAACGCACCTTACTTCATAACATTTCAATCTAAATTGTTTTTTGAGCAATTGTAACATAATGTGAGACATTGGGACACGAGCGCTTGTTTACGAAACGAACGTGTACTGCACATGTGTCCCAATGTCTAATTATGTTCAGTTGCACACAATACGTTATTTACGACCATCAATCAAAAATATAATTGTAAATATATTATTTACAATAATATTTTCAACTAACAATTTCACGAAAAATGAGAATAAAGACAATCGTCCATGAACATCAGGTGTGTCGTACGGCAATGCTGCCTGAGGGCCAATCAGAAGCCACAAAAATTAAGGGGGCGAGGCTTAATAAATAAAGTCGGAACTTATTTCTCGTCTCTGTTGTTGATTAGCTCTCTAGCGGTGTTATAATAAATTGGGCAATCGCAACGCGGAATCGCGGTATTTATAATGTATTATAACATCTGATAAACAATGTAGGTACTTACAAAACCGCCTTTTTTATGTATTGCTATGGGAGTAGACAAACGTCATTTTAGAACCCAGTATGTAATGATGTACTGTAAGCACTACTTTCTGTGCATTTATAAATGATTATTTTATTGTATGTATTTTGGATGGTTAAAAAGATAAATTAAATTGAATGTATGTACTTGTTTATTCCAGCAGTTCTATTAGCAAAAATTGCTGTTCTTACCTAAGAAAAAGAAAAAACGTCTGTCCAGACACGCTCAGTCGCGGGCAAAAGCCCTTACTCCTCTCTTTACCATCAAACCATCTATCATTCTATTTTCTTAACAATATAATCACTTAATGTATGTAACTTTTGCATTCATATTTGGGCGAAAAAGATAAAAAGAATTATGGCCAGCATTTGGTAACTTTTATAAAACGTTTATGTACATAATATTCCCTTGTTCAAAACTATAAAGTACAATAATAATAAGCTATTTAAATTAAGTACAATCCTCTCCCTTCGACCATCGCTATAGCGCAATACCTTGGAAACCGCACAATTTCCAGCAAGGTGTCTGTAATCTCTGAAAACCCTGGCGAACATACTGTGAACGGTAATAAGAAGATGTAGAAATAAGCTGCTAATATAGCAATCGCAAAGCTGAAAAACACCATGATAATCAGCCACATCACTGAAAAAATTACGTTGACCATTTTCGAGACCATCGGCGACCATCACCAACAATTCTCATTTGATTTTATGAGCTGTACATAAGTTTTATTCTTGCGTTCATTATTTACAAATACGACTTGCAATGTCAAAACTGCACAAGCAGAGACACGTCCATTTGACTTTTACAGTTCGAACCATAGATAGATATCTCAGATATTCTTATTCTGTGACCTGTATTACCTTTTTTTTTAATAAATTGTTTTACGGCTTTGGATACTAGTCCATCCAGCCTAATCGTCAATCACAAATTTTACCGTATTACCTTTTTTTTTAATAAATTGTTTTACGGCTTTGGATACTAGTCCATCCAGCCTAATCGTCAATCACAAATTTTACCTCATATAAACCATAGATATTGAGATGGTTTTTCTCAAATTCCAGAAGCGATGGAGTTGGAGCCCTTCCTCGCCCTGGAGCCTCCGATGTCTGCGACCGACTACGGGTTCTGTCTCGACCACGACGAGGGTTTGGCTGAGTTGTTCGACTTCGAGTTCTAGCCGAAATCCCCGTCGGGGCGCGCTCGGGGCGGGACTTGGCGGCTCCTCTCCGTACACGGGAAAAAGTTACTAGTTAAATTAGGTCGTCCGACTGAGGCTTTACGTAACTGTTGACGGGCCTAAGCTTGAGCGTTAGTAAGACGATATACTATGCCGTGTACGATACCGACTAGCCTAGTCGCGGTGATGGTGCGTCTACGCAGAAAGCCGGGTGTGTTTATACCTCAGTACCTTATTGTATTACGATGTACCTTTGGGTATGTGTATGACGAAAAATGTTAGGCAGGCGACATAAGAGTGGTGGGTTAGACGGTAGGTTTTTGTATCGTCGGTCTAGGTTTTACATCTTGATTTTGAATTGTGAGTTCGTCAGCCAACCTTGCACTATTCCTCAGTGCGCCCCGTTTCTAGTAAACATTAACGGAATTCCATTCTACTTTTGTATTTTTGGAAGGCATTAGACGATCTCAAGCGCGAATCGAAACGCACCACAGTTTTCTGTCCATTTTTATCGTCTATAGAATGAACCGTTTATATAATATTTAGATCAGAGTTTAGGTGTTTGCTCACGACGACGTTTTGTTACCCGAGTGCTGGACACTGGTACTTGTGAAGTATTGAAGACGGTTTAGTTGTCGTCCCGCCCCGCGCAGTGTACATAGACGCTCAAACCTGAGGCGCGGGGTGACTGTACATAGATACGACGCAATGAACGGTGATATCTTAGCGGCCTTCGATTTTACCTGTAAAGTTAGCTCCTAGTGTCCCCCATTGTCATACGTTCTGCCGTTTGCATTGCACACTACTGTTGTGAATTAACTGTCGTTTGCCAAATATTTAGTTGATATCAGATTAAATTTTGTCGTCTTATTTAAGTTTCACCTCCTGTTTAGTTGTCATTGTAAATAGTTACGGACTGAACGGGTACGCTCCGAACACGGCATATATTATTTAATCTCAAAACTTCCACAGCCTAAGTACAAAGAGCAAGCTCGGTGGTACGCTCTATGCAGTAAGTTGAAGTTCGCGCGTGTCCGTTCGGCATCAGAGTAATGTACAGCACAAAACCTCACTGTAAAAACCTATTGATAAGTGCATATCAGAATAATTTTAATGTTAGCATAATTTAAAAGTTCGTGGGGAAGTTCGGTTGAGGTGTAGATGTGGCAAGTGATGCGAGAGGCGGATCCGGGTTGCAATAACTAGTAAATATAGTTAAATAATTACTGGAGGGCAAAGAGTTTTCAAATCTTGTTTTACTGTATCAGTTTGCGACTGAAACCCGCCAGATCGCATATAGTATTATGATACTATTTTTATTTATTGATCACATAGCCTGTCATATCGTCGCTCGTTTAACTAACTGTCGTATCTCAATAAAGTGAGTTTTTTCAGAACAAGCGTTTGTTTCCATAGGGGGGATTGTTTGTACTTTAATTTCAGACGTTATATTTACTTAGTTATTTGCATTCATTGGTCCAAACAGAGCTGTCACATGGACTAAAAAAAAGCCGAAGTTGGTCCGTTTAGATAGGACTCAGACCCGGTCTGATGGATTTTAAAGGTAAATTCTAAACTAAAGCGAACCGAGCGGACTAGCCCGATCTCGACCGGTCCGGTCCGAATTGGTCCAAAAAGTCCGTTAAATTACTACAAGAGAGTTATGCAATAAATACAGTGTTACAATTTAATATTTTGACTCCTTCAATATAGTCAGTATCATATCCGTCGAATAACATTATTTTTTCTTGCTATACTTGCATAAAAACATCCATCATAGATTCTTTAAACACAACGGATTGAACTGACTAAGCCCGAAAAAGTCCGAGTCCTGTTTGATGATATTTTAGGACTTTTTATACGTTTTCGGTTTTATTTCGAACTTATTTTATGTGACAACTCTGGTCCTAAATAAAGTATCGTCTATACTTTAAATTTACATGTTGTATTTACTTAGTTATTTGCATTCTTTGGTCCTATTTCAAATCAACCATAAAATGAGATAGGACAGTTAGTTAAATGAGCGTCGATATAATGATATATGAAGTTGTTATAATAGGGTTTTAATCTATTCAGCGGCATTCTCTGTAATCCAACAAGGGAATGACTCGCAATGTGTAAAATCTGCTCGTAAGTTGGAAATCTGAACCTGCGAAATGAAATTTTTAATCTGCAACAATGAATTTTTAATATGGCTTATGTTTCAACATCTTTAATGATTAAGTTAAATTTTTGGTTTTATAAGTATTACTTTTGGTTTATCGCTCGCCACGGAAAAGCAAAGCTTTAATAATGTTGCGTTTTGGCTTTTCATGTCTAAAAGTTTTATATGGCTTTGTTTTTTAATTGTATTTTTGGTGTAAAACTACTCTGGACATGATGTTTAGTGACCGTCACATGTAGGTTTGCTAGTCGTCTCCTTGTAAACTGTCGACTTATCTCCAACTTGAATGTAAGCACGCCAGCACTACGAGCTACCTACAGGCACTTCTTATTTACCTTACCTCCCATAAAGATAAAAAACGAACAAAGAGAAGTAGCGTGAAGTGTTGGCGTTTGTACATGTGAGGCTGTTTACAGATTACGACATTATTTTTAATTGAATTGTGAAATAAATTCTGGGGCCAAACTTACGAGAAAATGAAAGTACAAATTAAAAAGAATTTTCTCGTAATTTAGTTTAAGATTTTTTACGCTACTACTATGGACAGAAATATTCTGATACGATACTGTAAATAATAAGAGTTCCGTTTCACGCCCAAATTATGCAAGAATCTAATTTTATTCCAAAAATATCATTTTATATTTAGACCATATCTTAAAATCATAATATTGATATGAAAATTAAGTGCAATATATTTCGGGCCTCATCCTGAGCCCGGCATCAGTCACAATGGAGTATAAACCTGGACCCTCACCATGCCGACGCCCTCGATGCAAGACATGTGCTATTATCAACACCGCCATCGCCGTCAACACACATCATACAACCAACAATTACAAAGCCCAACCAAATAGCTCATGCACCACTAAAAACTGAATATACATCTTAGAATGCAGGCACTGCCCTGCATCCTACGTCGGCGAGACCAAAAATGACACATCAGAATCAATCATCACAGACACATCCGACTCCATTACCAACAATACCTTATCCATGCCCACACATACTCTTCTCCATAACCTTAAATTCAATCGGAGATTTACAGCAAGCATAATAAAACTATTTACACCACCCATATTCGGACATCCGCTTGGTGCTCAATACGGACCAGGTTTAAACAAGCGATGATAGCGTGCTGTTAGTATACCCATCTTTAAAGTAGCTAAATTTGGGTATATAAATATTTTGGTGGGCACAAACGGCAGGAGCTGCGTAGCGCCATCGCATTTGATCTTGGACGAATAAACCAGCATTTGATCGATGCGCAACTAGCGAAATAAACAAAATAATAAAACCTATTAAGATTTGCTGAGATACGATTCGATGGCGCCACCCGTTACTTACCATAATGTGTTATTGAAGGGGCATCCGCGGAGCAGCTTTTCAAGTACCTACCTAACAAGAGCTTGACGGGTTCTTCTTTGATAACACTTATACATACTTTTTATACATAAATAGGTAGATTTTATACTGTGTTGTCTCAGGATAGGGCCCGAAATATATTTCATTTAACTTTCTTATCATAGATATTTATTTATTAATTATTTTATATTGTATAATATATATAAAAGACCAAGAAGTCATCAAATTATATTTCATAATATTCATAATAATAGACATAGTATGTCAATAGACTGCAATCAAATGTTTGATTGAGTTTTTCAAGAAACGGAACTCTAACACGATCAAAATTTAAATTTCCTCCTGACTCAATGTTGTAATATAATGTAACAGTATAAAATTACACGTGAATCTTCGAATATAATGCTTCACGATAACGTGCAAGTGAATCTCAAAATGATAATGTCTATGTATCAAACAGTACAAAACCGGCTCGTAAAATAGAACAAAATGCTACAGCGCTTGATATTTCGGTGAAGGTACATAACGAAGGGTTGTCGAAATAGTTGTCTGAATAGATCGAATTACCTCTAAGATAGATATCATTGTTGTAATCGCTTCATTTTAAATGTTTTGTCCGGAAATAATTTGACTATAACCAACAATCATTCCGAAAACTATACATCGATATTGAAGAGTATTTCTGAACAAACATTTTCAATGGGTACAAGTACTATACATGTATGTTAACAAGTGTAATGTGTAAAAGCAACCGCTACAACGACTTCATCCGTACAATTACATATATACGTCGCCTATCGACGGTCCACAGGGTCCTAACGTAATTATTTATTTATTTTACATTGTTTACTTTCTGTTCTTATCATTTTGAGTTCATTGTATTCGTGCTAAGATTATTGATAAATGCCGCCATCTTTTTTGTATAATATAACGGTCTGGAGGTCTAGCACGCGCCGTCGATACATATTTCTTTCCCTCATACTTGCTCTCTCGCACATTGACAAACAAGTAGCAAGTAGGATAGATAGACGCTGTATCTCTGACGCGTGCTAGCTACGCGTGCGGTTTTAAATTTGTCTTTTTTATTATTTCTTTATAAGAGTAGTTTGGCATCGAATTATTTTGTATAATAATACCTTGTCTTGTGTACTTACTTTTCAAACTAAGATTTCTATATCCTGACACACAGTAATAATGCAACATCTACCTGAGTTTTACAGTTGATAGTGTAATGTTACAGCTTGTGAAATAGACTTTTTGAGGACATGTTTTTGTGTACTTTTTTCTGGTTAATGATAAAATTGAAGGTGCAATGTTATAATAAATTTAGTATTTATCGAGTGCGGAGACGTGGAGTGGAAGACAAAGGAAGGGAGGAGGTAACCTATACGCTTGTTGGCGCCATTTATTGTTGGTGTTGACCTGTTCGGTTTGTCATAGTTTGTGTTGGAAGACTGAGGTTAATTATTCCAGTTTCGACGAACGAGCGAGTTATTTGTTGATTGAATTTAAATATAAAGTCATATATATAGTTAGGTTATATTTTTTAATAAATACAATATTGAGATATGTAATATAAATATGTTTTTTTTTCAAGTCCCATCCACAAAACCTCAACTTTGATGCGACTTATGTGGACCTCATTGAAATCGGTGTGAAATGGGAGGTTACGCCTCTTGGCCTGCAGAGGTTGACCACATTATACTTATCTATGGGTTGACTGGTCAAACTACCATCAACCACCGCACCATAGTCCATACCTCAGAATAATATTCTGAGGTCCATACCATGATAGTTTGTAGTTGCCTGAAGTTAGCTGCACAATCATTGACATTGTGACTATTTTTGACATTAGTTGAGGGTCGTGACCTCAGAATAAGGAATGTCGTGACCGAATCGTGGGTGTTTTTCTCGGACGAAGCATTCGTCCGAGGTGTTTTTAGTGGAAAACCTTTGAGTTGAGTCTTAAATCAAAAGGAGTACTCACGAGTACTAAATTCTAGGAAAAAAAGGCTGCCGCTTTCAGTGAGGGGGGCGGGGTGGCGCACAAAAACACTTATTAATTATTAAAGCATTTTTCGATTACGTCGCTATAATAATAATAATAATATAACGTTTATTGCTAGCAACTAGGCACATATCAGACAATTACAAATAAACAACAAACATACACTTTTTAAAGGTTAACATTATAGCCGATTCTAAAGGCTTTAATTTTAGTTTTAGTGCTGTCAAAACAAAATTTCATTAATTGCAAAAGTCCTTGAAAGTTTGGAACAGAATCTAAATTACTTTGGAATTATTTTATGTTTGACAGCACTAAAACTAAAACTAAAGCCTTCAGAATCGGCTACAATAAGTCATTAAAATGAAATAAAATAAACACAACTTAATAAACTTACAAAATAAAACATGTAAAACACGAATACAGAAATCAATATGTAATGGTTTCCAAAAGTTTAGATCCATACAGTTCGAACTTCTTTAGAAAATCTGCAAAATAAAATTACAATTACTGATAAAAATCGATATCTTTGTGGTAGTGTGGCAAATTTCTATGAATTAAAATTACCTATTTTAGAATGAGTGACAATCTTCATCGTCCACGTTGACAGTCTCGTTTTACTTTTGATTTACTGATTTACAGGTAACTCAAAGTGGATACTACGCAACTGCCTGCAACCACTGTCCTGTAACTAATGTACGGTAGTCGGTACAAGTGGTTATATTGTCTTTGGTCGGTACCAGACGTATGACTGATACTACGCAATTTTTTGCTTTATTTTTTTAAATTTCACTTTACATTTTCAAGGTAAAGTTCGTCTATGTATACATTCAACTTTCTCCAACTAACTGTTTAAAACTAACAGAATAGGATTATTTACAGACGAGCAAGTAAAAGATATACTAAAATAATACCATTTTCAGCCTAAAAATAAAAGGTCATCAGGCCCGTTTTGCCGTAAAACAAAACTCGTGTGGTAGAAATATCTCAGTATATAGATACATTTCTAGGGTAAAATGTTACATTTAATGTAAAATTATGTTTGATTGGTGTCCAAAGATTTCGGCAGGGGATAGGACACCCCTTAATATAATATAGTCTTTATACCCCCTGTATGTCACAAGAACTCCAAGAACTTTTATAGATTCAGGGTCGATTCTTCGAATTTTCAACAAAATATTAAGAAATAATTACAACAGCCAAAACACAACTATTAGCTGAAAAGTTTGCCTTGTCCATAAACATTTTAAATGATATTACAATAGCTATAAAACCTCAGAATATTCTGAGTATAAAACAATGGCTTTTCCATAGTGATGCCAGACGTAAATTCCTAAAATATTCTAATATCACGCTTATGGAAATTCCAATTATTTTGAAGCTACCATAATATCATTAAACTATGTTTGTGCATGTAGAAAACTTTTGTTAAATGTTGGCTTTTCTAAAAGTTGCACTTTGGCCGCAATCTAATTATTTCGTTACAAATCCGGACAAACGACCCTAAACCTATCAAAGTTGAGGGCACTACACATATCAATCCTTAACAAACTGGTGCAGGGGAAAGTCTTTGAAGGAGGTACTCCAGATATCGGTGAAAGCAGTGCTGACGAGGTCGTTTATGAGAGGTCTGATGACCGCGAACCCTGGCTTCCATGTCGCGTTGATTACGCGGTCCAGCATTGACTCTGAAAATTATACATTTTAAAAATAATGGTAGGTTCGAGCCCCATATTAATAACTATTATAATAGGGGTAGTAACAAAAGCTCCGAAAACAACCCAGGGAATCCTAATGTGGGGATTAGAGTTTACAAAAGACACACTTGTCAAATAATATAGAAATAGTGCATAAAATATTTTTGTATACATATTATCTTTTTGGTTGCAAATAAACATATTTTTATTTATATATTATATTTAAACTAAATTAAAAATGAGAATGTTCAAATTATGAATGTTATTGCTTTAAATAATAATCTACCAAAAACTCCTGTGCTAATAAATATACGAAAACTACCGAATGAAATACTGAAAATTCCGAAAACTACTGTTAGCTATTTTTGTCGTAGATCTCCGAATAAAAATCAATTTTTTTGTATGTCATGAATTCTGTTAAAACTAGAGACCTCGTCTCGCTCCGGTCCGCTTCACTCGGCTCCTTATGTTATTTTACATGTAAACCTAACATGCTCCTCGCTTCGCTCGTCGTCGCACCTATTTTTGACTTCTTGTTCATAATTTCGTTTTTGACTGTTTTTTCGGTAAGTTCTTTCGGAAGTTCAGTATTTTATTCGGAGGTTCATTATTAAAACCAGGTGGTCGTGAGAAATTTTAGTTTGCTATGTTTAATTTATTTTGTCGGTTACACAGTTAAATTAGTATATTTTTCGATAACTAATTTTGCCGCTGCTCAGATAGTATAATAGTGTGCAGCAGTTCGCTGGAATTTAATGTTTTTCGGAGGCTTTATTAGATCGAATGCCCGATAAAGAGGCATAGATGTAAATACAGTGTGTAAATGGCTGGTATCTTTAAATGAAACCACATACTCTACTGATATACTGAACAAGTTTCCCGAAGAAACAAACAGCACGAATGAAATGTTCACCTCTCTCTCTGTACGAACTTTAAAATATACAGAGTGCTCTGAAATTCGACCTATTCCTTGAAAGGGGTTATACTAGAGATCATTGTTACGATGAGGGTAATAAATTGAAAGTTGTTAATAATTCTCGGTGGTTATTGCAGTGGTTATCACCAGCTCAGTATAAATTTATCACATTCACCGGTGGTTATTAATAATTTTCATGTACAGTAATGAATTTCGAACCAAAGTATCTGCCGTTACGGGCCGACAGGGGATGCGGGGTGGGGTATTCATATTTCAACTATTTTTCGCAGTTTATTTTGTATGGTTAGTTTACTCGTATAGTGACATCTACTTTTAATACCTACAAAAACTGAAAGCAGTTTTGTTGATTTGATTTTTTATTTGTTTTAAACCATTTAAAGTTTACTCATGAATTTTTGAACACTGTTTATTATTTTGTATGTTCAGCTAAGTTATATCTTTTTTTAGTAGTAGATTTAGAAGTCAAATACAATTTTTTTGATTAAATTTTACTGGTGTGTCTTTGTTTTTAGGGTTCCGTACCTCAAAATGAAAACACGGAACCCTTATAGGATCACTTTGTTGTAGGTCTGTCTGTCAAGACCCTTTTGCTCGGCCGTATGAGATATCAAGTTGAAACTGATACCATAGAGCATACTGAATGATACCTCCTACAACCATAGACATTGGATTTGCTTTCTATGCCTACAGCAGTCTACGGTCTCATAGTGCTGAAAAAAAAATTAGGCTTCTAACTTGACGCGAAAAAATAGTTACTTGCACTTTACACAATCAATTTCATACAAATGTCTGACACTTGGAAGGGAATCAAAACCTTTAGGGCATTTCCAGTTGACTTACTTCGTTTATAGCATACTTACATATAAAAATCAAAAAATTATCTATTATTATAATTATGGTACGTTATGTACCTAAAAGCCCTCTGCCACTAAGCAGGTTCCCCACATGTATCTCCATGTCTCCAATACGGTCGATCTCCACGTGAACATCCAGTCCGCTGCCGTTCCGCTTGATCCTTGTTGTTTGCGAGTAGTCACGCAGCGTCAGGTTCCAATGCCCGGAACGGCCAACGTCCACGCCTAGCGCCCCTCCCTGAAAACAAGAGAAAGAAATGAAGCCGCCAGAACGCCCCTAGTGTAAACCCAACAAATTCGTCGGTAAGAAAATCTTTAAAATGAATTAGTTTTGAAAAAAATTGCACTTCACTAACAGAAACAATCAACATTTTCTACTAAATACTCTATTTATGCCATTTTTTGCAGTTTTAGACAAAGATTTAATAGTAGTTTATGCTACAAGGGCCAAAAGGAATAAATTACGAGGACGATTTAAAACACGAGCGTAGCGAGTGTTTTAAACGTAACCAAGTATTTTATTGCTTTTACGCCCGTGTATCATACTACGTTTTTCAATGCATAGTGTGAGGAAATGAAAACAAATATAATCTTGTGAACTTTAAATTATAATTGGCTCAAAAGGATTGTATCCAGAGCCGTTAAACAGTGGAAAAAAAAGTATAAAATCTATGGTACACAGGAAAAGCTGCAGTTTAGCCAACGATTGCAAACAAATAAAAAAAAATAAATAATAAAGCCCTAGGGCAAAATAATCGACTTTTTGTTCGGTTTTGATGCATAAAAAGTGAGCCTTTACGAGCACATGCATTGAAAAAATTTTGAAATCTTTGGTTTTAGATGGATAAATATGTGCATCAAACTTGTTTAGATATGCTATGAAATGAAAATATGAAAAAATGAAAATGAAAAAACATTTATTTGTCTCATAAAAGAATAACTATAAGTAATTAATTACATAGTATCATTACACTCCATACTAGAATACTCTGTGTAGTAGAGAGAGTGTAGTTTCTTCCAAATGTTCTTAAAAAAAATAAACATTAACAAGAAACGCATGCATTAAAAATTAAAGATGATAATAATAATAATTTAAACTTATTATTTGCCTGTGAAATGGATGTTTCCCATCATTTTTTAGGTGATTGTTCGGACATTTCAGTGGTTACAGATACAGAACAAGATACCAATTCGATGGAATGTTAGAATGTTCAGTTTTTAACGATTTAATTTCAATATTTTGTAAAAATGTTGATATTGCCGCTTTTATTCTTTGTGTTACCAAATTAAGACCCTTTATACTTGGGTCAGAGTGTCAATTAGGGCCTTACGGGGCAAAATTTTCTGCACTGAAGGATGACTGGGTTTGGGTTGTTTAACTTCTAACCTAACCTACCGGGTCTCTTCTAAGCTGAAGGATTTTAGAAACTTTCTAAGTTTTTTTCCCATAGTGCCCCTATGAGTGCCCCCTTATTTATAATGGCGGATTACGTCTCCACCCCCCCCTTTCTTCCTTCTCCCTCCACTCCCCTATGAAGATGTCCTTTGCTCAATATTTTTGTTTAAAAAGCAAAGTTTATTCAAAGTATTTGCTGATAATCTGAT
The DNA here is from genome assembly GCA_934047225.1 of Ypsolopha sequella. Classification (NCBI taxonomy): domain Eukaryota; kingdom Metazoa; phylum Arthropoda; class Insecta; order Lepidoptera; family Ypsolophidae; genus Ypsolopha; species Ypsolopha sequella. The sequence goes on from OW203987.1 coordinate 22,805,977, forward strand.
AATCTTTCCAACCTGCGACGTATCGGCAACGACGACGCTCGACGATCGTCACTTTTCAAATTGTTTGATATCGGTTGATGATGCCGATATATCGTTATCGGCATGGGTATCTTTACATCCCTAGTTATAAATTTCTTGGTTATGCGTTTAAGTTTATTCAGATGATATACAAACAAACCTTGAATTCATACTCGCCCTCGAGCCATTTTTCAGGAAAGTATTGCGAGTAGATTATACGTTCGTTGGGCCAATCCGTTCTGAAAAATAAAAGATATTTCTTGTTAATTTTTACCCACTACCAGATCTTACAGTAAAAAATAGTTTGTAAGCAATTTTTCGATTGTATCCGCTGATCCAATTTTCTACCCCTAGAGGCCCTAGGTATACCGAATGACATTAACAATTAGTAGCCTTTGCCCACGACTATGTCGACGTAGACCTCACGATAAGACTCCGTGAATAACGCCATCTTTTATTTAACACATGTCATTGTAAAAGGTATCGTGATACATGTTTAGAATATCAGCACTCTACTGACTTGTATTTTTTTTCGCTGATTAATTAGTCTGAGGCTTTTTGGTGGTAACATCTTAAGCAAGACACGTTATGAGACGCCAAACGTAATAGTTCGTATGAGTTACGTCTTGTGCATCTTGCTGCTGGTTACGGAATCGGTCCTACGCAGTGGCGTATTTGAAGATTTAGCGCCCTGGGCCTGTAAGGTTTGCCGCCCCATGAAATAACAAGAAAAAAGCAAAAATATTTCAATTATAAAAACAGTGTGTTGATGTGAGCTAAGAATGTAATGAATGAAAAAAACTAAAAAGGCCATGCAAACACCATTTATTCAATATTTACATTTTTTCTGATGCCCAAATTACTTACAAAACTCTTCAATGACACTGTCATAATTAACGGATTTTGTCAAGTCAGCTTCTATAGGTATTAAAACAAGCTAATTCTTAATTGCTTGTGCCACCCCTCGCAGCCTGCCGCCCTGGGCCATGGCCCTTTTGGTCCTAGGGTAAATACGCCACTGGTCCTACCCTGTCACTGCCATGCCAATCTTTTTGAGGGAAATATGCCGACTTTTTGTTATAGTATAGACTATTTACCATGATCGCACCAAATAAAAAAATGTATAAGAAATGTGTAAGAAAGGCCTATCACCTTTACAGGTTGTACACATTTTATTGCTGTTAAGATTTGGTTAACAAAAAAGCACAAAAATATTAATTACTTACACAGTATAATATTTTTTAAATTAAATATATAGTGTAATATTTTTACAGCCCCAAACGTTATTGCTTACTTGTACTTGGTAACGGTGGACGTGGTCCAGCCTCTCTCGAAGACGTTCTTCAGCGTCAGCAGGTACGACATGCCGAGGATGGAGCGCTTCTGCTTCACCTCGGACGCGAAGTGAGGGTCGAAGGTCGCCACGCCTAACTCCGGGATCCCTGGAATACGTCAACAAAGGGTATTAAGGGGCTGCACAATGCTAAAATTCAGTCCTGCTCTAAAGCGTTTGTTTTTTGACTCTCTATCCTACTCTAATCAGATGCCGCACACGTAAAAGTTCAGTTATTTAGAAATCGCGGCTCCATTAGGATATTAACCACAATTTGTAGTAAGGCTTTTTTGTAGATAATAATGAGATATTTCATTGTGTGAAAGATTCATTTCAAACGCATATTCCGTGTCCGAGCGATTTGAGTGTACAGAATGAAATCGGGTACCTAAAGATATATATTTTTTTGAGTAAAGATATAAAATTTCGATAATCCATAAAGGCTTAATTCGTCAGAAAAACATGATTAAGTACATATATATTTCCCAGAATTTTCTAGTAGCCAGTTTGGCCTACAAATCGAGCTAAATATACGCAATTTTACCAAATCCACGCATATTCAAGCCTTAAGACGGGGTATCCGCTTTTTTGGATAGACGTTGTATACTTTTTTTTTTCAAATTCAAATTCAAAATAATTTATTTGTGAGTCACAGGTTAGTAGTTAGATAGCAAGTACATTAGTTTCGTCTCTCCGTGCTCTGCTACATGGCGTACAAATATTTACAGACAATTTTAAATATACACAATACATTCACATTTTAAATATAAATAATTATTACTTAATATAGTCAATTGTAATTAACATGCATATACGTTTGGACTCATTGTGTATCCGATAATTATTCATCTACACCATAATAAGTTTTGTCGAGTAAGAAGTTTTTAGGGTTCCGTACCCAAAGGGAACCAACGGGACCCTATTACTAAGACTCCGCTGTCCGTCTGTCGGTCTGTCACCAGGCTGTATCTCATGAACCGTGATAGTTAGAGAGTTGAAATTTTCACAGATGATGTATTTCTATTGCCGCTGTAGCAACAAATACTAAAAAACAGAATTAAATAAAATATTTAAGGGGGCCATTATTATAATATATATTCACTCTTTCATAAAAATGTTCTTGGAATGGCACCCATGAGAGGGTGCCATTCCAAGAACATTTTTATGAGAGTGAAAAAGAACTTTTATGTCTTATTTGTGAACTAGCAAACGCCCCGCGGCGTTGCCCGCGTGGATCCCGTTTCTACTGAACCTGTGGGGATTTCCTAAAATCACTTCTTAGCGAATACCAGAAACCTACGAATTTTATGTTCCTTTAGGTCCAGCCGTTTGGTCTGGGCGTTAATAGATTATTTAGTTTCCATTTTCCCCAAGGCAATCTGTAATTACGAGTAAGAGTAAGTATAACACGGTTAATCGCAGGGTCGGATTTAGAGGACTGGAGGCCAGTGGCGTGCACAGAACTTTTTGCTAGAAAAGCAAGCAATTGGTCAAGAATAACAATAAAAAAAATATGAAAAAATTTAAATATCACTTTGAAAAAAAAAAAGTTTGTATAGGAAATTTTCACTCTATGGTAGACATTGTCTACCCTGGCGTCATACAAAACTTTTTTTTTCAAAGTGATATTTAAATTTTTTTGTATTTTTTTTATTGTTGTCCTTGACCAATTGTTTGCTTTTCCAGCAAAAAGTTCTGTGCACGCCACTGCTGGAGGCCCTGCCACAACAAGGGAGTGGAAGCCCCTAATTATTTTTTAATAAAGGTTTAAGTTTTACAATAATTTGTTGCAATATCTTGCGACATTTATCAAATAAAATTTAAAAAATATGCAAACTAAAAGATTGGATGTTATTGTCTTGGATGTTATTTTTTAAATAATTCTGCGTATATACCGGTTTTGGTAAAAAAAACTTAATAATTTCTATTGTGGGGGCCCCTCTCTTGTGGAGGCTCCGGAGCTGTAGCCCCGGTTGCCCTCCCCTAAATCCAGCCCTGGTTAATCGTTTCAGTGGTCCGCTTCATCTGTGGTTACCGGGTCAAGTATATAATGTGAATTCCAGACAGAGTCCCGGATAACTTAGTTTTCCTGAGGAGGCAACGACGCGATTTGGACAGTTTTAATAAAAAAAAAAGAAGAAACTTAATACAATATTAATTTTAATTCTATTGGATTACTTACCGACTTTAAAATATGGCCGCAATTTATTGAACGCTCGCTTCATACAGCCATCGAACTCGGGGGAGCTTTTCTTGCAGGCTGAGAATATCTTTTCTGAAATAAAGAAAAAGTCTTCGACATTAGTAGGTAAGTACTCAAATAGGCCAATCATGACATAAATAAGATTCTGGTAGTCATATTTTTAAAATACTACTCGTACAATAGCATGTGCTCTTGTCAAGTCAGTGTTGTGTTATCCTTAGGGAACTGTCTGATATTCTGCGATTAAAAGTAGTAAGTAGCACAAATAACATAAATAAGAGACACAGTTGTTTGCGAAACGTGCAAAATGTGCTTCCTAATACAAACCGAATTGATCATGGGCTTGAACAATAATGGGGGCACAGGAAAATTCAGAGTTATTATTTTAGTATGAATGTTACTGTGTCCATCAGAGTCACCTTTGATAGCGATGCAATACTAATTTCCGTCCGTATTTGATGAATGCATGTAACCTAGGCTTCAGCCATCTCGGTAAAATTGTGTTTTTGTAAATTTTGAACAGCAATTTTAGGAAAAAATTTAGTTGATTCATAGGCAGCTATCAAGTTTTATGTTGCTTTGTGGTGTCTTAGCTTTAGTTCGTTGTGTTTTAGTTACAAAAAAATCTCACGATTTCTTTTTCTCTTTTATTGAAAATTAAAATATTTATTGATTCCATCCATCAATATTAGGCTATATAAAATACATAATACAAAATATTTACAAAAGAAAACCTTTGTTACTTTAAGATGACATTGTTAATTAGCACTAATGAGATGGTTACTGATGCTTAATATAGTAAAAACCATAATATAGGCATCAGTGCTTCTCCCGTTGTACATAATAAAACAAGCACTTAATAGTATAAGTAGGGAAAATTGTAAGTGCTTTATTCGCTTTATTGTAAAGTGTGCTACCAAGATAGCAAAATAATCGCTTTGCGAAGGCAGGAAAGAGTGTTGGCGACTGCATAGTTCCGTCTTTTGGTCAGAGAAGGGTAAATGGAGTAAGTTAACATTGTGTGTTGCTTGAGGATAATTTGTGCTGTGAATATTTGTCGCAGCGTTAGAACAACACATGCCGCATAAAGCTCTTCTGTTGGAAATCTGTATCTCTCTGTGCTCTCTCAAGTTTTATTAAATGTGACTTAGCAGTACCTCCCCATGAGGTAATGCAGTAGGAAAGAAGTGATTGACAGAGAGCCGTATATTATATACCATTTTAATAACTCTCAATTCTGCAATATGTCTTAAATTCTTAAATACATAAATCAGTTTCCTGATTCTGCCCGTAAGGAGGTCAATATGGTCTTTGAAATTTCTTTGAAATTTATTACGTAGATAATTGCGCAAACGCAGTGTTGAAGACGTGATGTACCAATCGAGTACTGGCGAAGCTTTTATTGAGGTTTAATATGGTTTGCCTTGACCGGTCGCAGTAAAAATAGGTAGTAAAAATACAGTCAGTCACTGTGGCTGACCATAGACATATAATAAAGCCAATTCTAATGGCTTTAATTTACATACAATTAATTCAAAACACACTATTTTCGCACTTGTCAGCCGCAGCGACTGACGTAACAGCCATGTTGCAGTGCGACCTGATTACAACTTTATTTTAATATGGTTTTGTTCGAAATTTCAACCACCCCGAATCGAGTTGCTAATTTTTCCGACGGAGTCACCTTAACTATTCCATTTTGACAGCGCGCCTACTAGAGGGCGTTAGGGTATTGATTGCACACGGGCGCTAGATGGGCTAGAGCCGGCTCTACTACAGTAGAACAAGTAATTGACTGATTAAGTTTCAAATATAAATTTAACCACAAACAAAAAAAAAATTGGTTCAAAAACAACAACCCACAACTTTTTTTTATTATTGTAGTATTTTTTTTATTGTTGGTTGTCTTTTTAGCTTTTTAACGATACCCATATTCTATATAATATAATATAAATACTACTCATACTGAACGTTTGCCGTGACCTCGACTTACCTGTACCGGGCGGGACAGCGTTAAGCTTACGGGTTAAACTGGTCTTTTCAAATTTAAAAACTTTGCACAAAACTTTTGAAATTTGAAAACTTTTGCTTTTGTACTTTACCGGTTACAAAAAACATCGGATATGGAGACAGCTCTCATGGCGTATCACGGGATTGTCGCATCTGTCATAGAGTATATTGACATCTGTCTCACGATATTGTCTCATAATGTGGAAACGGTATAAATCGGGCTTTTATCATGCAGAATCGTTGGATCAGAGTTATTTGCAATGCGGCTCCAACAGACACATGTAAGGCATGTAAAACTAAAGCTGCTTTCATTACCTTCATTATTTCATTATATATTTTTGAATATGAAATACATATACATATACATAAAATATACATACAATACATGTATTTATGAAATACAAAGCAAATCTTTTCATTTGTAATCGTATTTTTGTAGTAATAACTAAGTATTCATCTTTGTCTCTCTCTTTGTTTTGCCGGTTACGATAGCTCTTGGTTTATGCCATCTCATGCACATTTATGGCTCTCACCGGGGACGATGACACTTTTTGAGAATCAGGGGTTGACAGGGCCTTAAGTGTTTGGACTTGTTTTATATATTTATTAATAAAATAAGAACAAAAATTAAGAAGAAAAATAGATAGCTTATTTAGATAGGTTCTAGAACAAACCAACAACAAAAAAAAATCAAAGCAAAATAAAATCAAAGTAAAATAAACAACATAAATTAATAACAACTTGTTACTTAGTCATTTGGTTACCGTGAACCAATCGTTCCAAAATACATAAGTTTTGATAGTATTTCTCATTTTTTAATAATAAATTTTGTTTTTATGGTAATCATAGTTTAATGACAATTAAGCTTTTCTAGCAAAGTTGTGTTATTTCATGCATAAGTTTGTAAATAATCGTACACAACAACTATAAACACGACCTTAACACATTTTAAATTGTTTTCACTATGTTATCTATATATTTATACGAAACTCGCATAGCTACAAAACAAATTTGTAATAAACGCGAACGATTTGTGAAGACATATTATAATCTTGTCACGTCTGTGCTAACAGTTTAGCGAAATATTGCTAAAACAAACACTACCTAAACACTGGATTTCTTCAACGACCTCTCAGACCTTGAAGATCTCATGTTTGTCATCACTGTTCTCAGGAATGTAACAGAGACAGATGCGGAGCTGGAGGTCTTGGCCTCCGCGGAAGCGCAATGTAACGAAGGCGAATGTGAAAAAAAACAAAGATTTTGTTTTTTTTTTCAATTTATTATTATTATTGTTGCAACTAAAACAGTCAGTTGAACATAAATAATTAAACCATCCTCGGCGATGGCTGGATTTCTTTCGTTTTTATAGATTCTTAATAAAAATAATATGATATTATTAAAATTCGCGTGAGCTGACATACTAAATTATTATTACATACGGCTTGAACACTCACGTGTGATTGTTGTTGACTATATGCCAACCGTTTCACCGATACAATTTCGGCATTATCACATGAGTGCCCGTTTGACAACGACGGTGAACGCCGCGTCGTCGTCCTAAGAACGACACTCGCCTTGATAATGCCGAAATTGTATCGGTGAAACGGTTGGCATATAGTCAACAACAATCGCACGTGAGTGTTCAAGCCGTATGTAATAATAATTTAAAAATAATATGATTTTGGTACGGCAGCGCGCCGTGCAACGCAATATTGCGGAGGCGGATGCGGAGTTACGAGTTCATGCGGAGGTTTCGCACTCGCGGATGCCATGGCGGAACTCCGTTACATCCCTACTACTACTGTTTTACCACATTTTGTGACGTTAGATGTCTTAAAATGAGAAACGATTGTTTAAATAATTTGTATAAAAATATATCTGGCCATCACATTATTAATAATGTATTATTGCGATTTACGGCAGGCATAAATGGTAAAATATAGCGTAATAAACGGGTTGAAAATGTTGTAAAAGATATATACAAATTTGAAAACATAAAAAAAGTAGATAGTGAAAAAGATTAAAATCAGGAAAAATGCCGAAATACATTACAAAGTTATAAATCTTGGAAGGAATACTTGTTGCAGTCATAAAACAAAAGGAGTCGGTAGCTGGGTAATTTTTCTTTTTTATGAACATAATTTGTCCGAAACCTGTATGAAATATGATTTGAAATTATATTTGAAATTTGAAATTATGAAAAATTACAACTTTCGCGAAATTTATTTCTGAAATCATAACATATTTTTATTTATACCGTAAAATTTGTTTTTTTATTATTTCTATTTATACTTTGCTAAAGCCGTGACGCAGGAGCACTTAATCAGAATTTTGTATTGTTATTAGTTAAGACTGTACCTGAGCCTAGAGCATGACCAACGCCAGGCTATCGAGGATTCGTTTGAAGAAATTCGGACTCTCCTTGTATTGAAAAAAATATATTTGGTTTATTTATCTTTTCTCTAGGGATCTTACGTATAAACAATGTACTAAAATTTATACTGTTGACAAAAAAAAATGTTTTGCACCCTCTTTTTTTTTGGTTTTCAAACGTTCGCTTCAAGAACGCGGTTAAGAGATCAACTTGTTTTTTTTTATAAAATTGGTAATAGAGATTTGAAGGTATATCACCTAAATTCAAAAAAAAATTCCCTACAAAATATTTCAGTATTAGCTAAAAACCCACCAATTTGTTGTTTCGCCTGCGTGATCACTAGTATTACGCGTCCAAGAAAAAGAGGCCAAAGAGCCAACATATAATCGCCTCTATGAAAAGCAAATAAAGTATTTGCCATTAGACTTATTGTGCTGGACGGGTAATAAGAAAAGTTGCTAGGGTATGCCATCCTCTTAATGCAAATAAACAACAATTTTTTAAATGTTCTTGTTCCTGGCTTAAATTACAAATATTCGATGTTGCACGAATGTACATCATGTAAATTAATAATCGTGACGCAGGTGCAAAAAGGACAACGCTTTTCTGATTAAATAGGGAACAGAATCGAATATTTATTTAATTCCGATTGTTGCAGATTATTGCTGATAATTTCATGTAACTCTTCCATAATCTAGCTTTTATTTAAGCCAAGCTCATGATATATATTAAAAATAAAAACACATCAAAAACCTGGGACAAAATTTCCATAAATATAAAGATTTACAGTCATAAAATATATTAAGAAGAAGAAGAAGAAGAAATCCGCATAGGTATTGTGCAGGGCAACTACGGAACCCTACACTGCGCGTGGCCCGACACGTACTTGGCCGGTTTTTTGTGCAACTGTTACATAAACGAGTGATTGTTTACGAAACGAACGAAGTTAATAACTTTGCACGAGTGTCCCAATGTCTAATTATGTTCAGTTGCACGCACACAATACTCTATCCACGACTATAGAGGAGATAGCCATTCTACGACCATCAAAAATATCGTCTTTATTTATAATATTTCAACTAAAAATTCACGAAAAACGGAAAGAAATTCGTTCATAAACCTCGAGTGTGTTGTTCTGGTAAATTTGATTTGAAGGCCAATCAGGATAAAGGGGGAGTGGCGAATTATTTCTCGTCTCTGTTGTTGATTGGGTCTAGAGAGGTTTTATAATAATTGGTCTAATCGCAGCGCTGAATCGCGGTGTTATAATGTAATATTATAACTTCGGATAAACATTTAATTTAGGTACTTATAAAACTGCTTTTGATGTTGCAATTGCCATATTGCAGTATGGAGGTAGTTATTATGCCTTTTCTGCTTGTTTTGGACATTTGTGTAATCATTGTTTGTACTGGTTAAACTCATTGATTAAATTTTCTGTTTTGATTTGATATTTTTTATGGAAATTCGTTTGTAGTTTAATGAAGGTTTACGTAACTATTTATTTGTGCACCGACTTGAGAAGGCCTGTCATTTTGATAGCCTCTAAGCTTTGTCAATAGAAAAGACTTCAACGTGGTGCTTACGTTGGGTTGAACTTAGGCGAATGAATACGCCAACTGCAATTTGGACCTGTCTTTGAAGGCCTACTCCTCCCACACGGGTGGTCCAAAAACTTTCATAAAAATATATGATAGGCATTATAGAGTCAAAAATAAATTTTAAGTTTGATAAACTGTTTTTCTATTGTAAGTTTTGACAAAAAAATCGAAAGTCATCGAAAGTTTCACATGATTAACACAAGAATTCTCTTACTCCTTCCAAACGCCTAAAGCGATTTTAATTATTATTTCACCAAATAATAGGAAATTTTTAGATCTAAAAAATTTAAGTTCAAAATTATTTTTTCCGTTCATGGCGTCCATGTGAAAAGTATTATTTTCTCCTATTTTGCGCTAGCCGGAGACGCAGTGGTTGTCGTAACAGCCACTTTTCAAGACACGCTAAAATGAACATTATTTCAATGTCGTTTCCGTTGATATTTATACCGTAACACACTTGACTCTTACAAAAATTAACACTTTTAAGCTTAATATTTCGCAAACGGATCTCTGGATCGAAAAATGATCTTTTCACACCCCCAATATTATTTAAATTACCTATTCAACGACATCCCACACTAGGGGATAAACGAAAAAAAAAATCATCCCCACTTTACCTGTAGGGGAGGTACCCTAAAAAAATCTTTTTCAAAATTTTACTGTACCACTTTATCGGCGTGATAAATATGTAAACCCATGCCAAATTACAGCTTTCTAGTACTAATAGTTTCTAAGCTAAGCCGCGGACAGAAAGACAGACGGATATGGCGAAACTATAAGGGTTCCTAGTTGTTGACTACGGAACCCTAAAAAGGGAATATAGTCTCAAAAAAAAAACGGTCAATTGCGGGTTGAATTCTCGCGCTAAGTCTTCCGTACTACACAATATAAATATTGTATGGGTACCCTGATTAAGATATTTAGATGAATATTTTTATGTTGATCTCCTTATTTCTTTCTGATTAGCTTTTACACCTTCCTTCTCGTGAAACATCTTTCTGTTTGCTTCCTAAGGTTGCCTGGAAGATATTCTGGCTTTTACATCAATTTGTGTAAATGTGAAAAAAGTGTTGTAAATAAATAATAAATTTAAATAATACAATAATACAGACGCCATTACAACGTCAAAGCGACAAGCCGCTAAATTGTAGCACCAACAATTTGGCATCCAGTACCCACTGAGCACTAATTTGACAAACCACCTTTGGTTTAAATTTCTTTATTTATTTTTATATTTATGTTTATTATATATTTTTATATTTATTATAGAAGCCCAGTTCCAAGTATTCTGTAAAAATTCAAATGTTATGCCATAAGGCTGAAGACCCCTGTGTTAGACGGACAGACAGACAGCGAAAGCTTAGTAAAAGTGTCCCGTTTGGCACCCTTTGGGTACGGAACCCTAATAACAAGAACCAAACCCAAAATTTGTTTCAAACACTATCGATATTTCGAGTACTTCTCACACCAAAACCACAATGGCACCGCAAACCGCGCAATCCCATTTGTAAAAACGTGTAAAATCCGATTTTAAGTTTCCACGCGTTCCCACAAACGAAAACACAGCGAGACCCAATCATTAAAATAATTTGGGCAGGTACGAGTCGGACTCACGCACTAAGGATTCCGTACCACCACACAATAAGTATGAACCCTAAAAACATTGTAAATTACAAGAATATACAAGGTGACTTTTTGATCATTGTCCAAATTCACACTAGAGGCTTGAATCGATATAATCGAATACAATCGATAACAATTTTTTCACACCACCTGCTAGACAATTTTTAAAATCCAGGCGTAAAGGGCCTCACCATGCAATTTTTCTTTTTAGAGATAGAGATGGGCCGACTAGCCGATTGGCCGACTAATCGATGGAAAAAAGGTCGACTAGTCGGCTAAGCCGTTCATTGCTTTCGATGGATTTCTGGTATACAAACATAATTTGGGTATATAAAAAAAGAAAATGTGACTTATGTTCTTTATTCATTGTTGTATATAGAAATTCGCGTTTAGATTTATTTAATATATTTAAATTTATAAGTTGATTGATTCTTGATTTAAGTTCAATTATTTACCAAAGGACTCTTCTATTCCTAGATTATTTTACAAACTGTAATGCTAATTCTAACTAAAATAAAAATTATTAGAAATAAAATACCAATTTCAATTACCCTATTTTAAGCCTAGAAATATGAATAAAGCAATGGGCTGACTATAGTCGGCGCTTTTGCCGACTGATAGCCGACTAGTCGCCGACTACAAATATGGCCGGAATTGTCGGCTTTCCCGACTAATTGGCGACTAGTCGGTACATCTCTAATAGTAAGTTTCCTTTTGTAATGTGATAGTGATTGCAATGATATTTGTGTTAATAATTTCAACTACAAGGTCTAGAAGTTTCAATGAACCATAGGATAAGCCCTTTCATCTGTATCACATTTGAAAAAAGGCCTGTTGCAATGCAGTTGAAACTCTTTGCATAACTTTTTCCAGCAGTTATGACAACTGCGAGCTAGCACTCAAGAATCTCAAGATGGGTTGCGTCTTAAATCATATCGTCTTACACAACGAATGTTTCGAGATGACAATTATTCTGACCCCGGATTGTTTAGATTTTTGACCCTCAAATATAGCTCAAAATATCACTAGATACCGTTACACATTTCGGTGACCCACTTTTCACTCATAATTATAATATATAATTATATGTGGCAGGCAATACACTGGTTCTGCTTATTATTAAATATGTATATTCAATTATCCAATCGTGCCCAAAATTTCGAGAATCGTATAAAGTGAAAATACCTATCAACATTGCTTCAAAAATTGCTTTTACGACTGTAATAATTACACATTACTGTAATAATATTACATATTACATACATACTACTGTAATAATATTACAGTCGTAAAACGCATTTTTTGAAGCAATCTTTAGATTGGTATTTTAACTTTTTATACCATAAATGTATACTTTTATTCTCGAAATTTTGGGCATAATTGAATGTTATACATATGTAATAATAATAAGCATAACTAGCGTTGCCACATCTGATTTTTAAAATCCATAAAGTGAACCAGAAAAGAACAGTGAAGGTATTTAAAGAGTGCTAATGAAAATCAGGAGACGACATCATCTCACATAAAATCAAATATGTTTTTTAAGTTATGGTCAGTTTGAATAATACAACTCTCGAGAGACTTATAGGTACGTGACAGAACAGTATGAAGTACATCTCAGTAAGTCCTCGCTCGCGTTTCCGCCCTTCGTGTACTTCAATTTATTTTCGACAGATGGTATGTCTTACTTTCTTACAGACAACAATAATTTGTCTGTCAAATATTGCTTTTTTAACAATTTATTGCGAGTCCCACTCTCATGGGACAAGTTTATGAAAGTTATCAGTTTGGTCGGTGAAAAACTGGCATGAATCGCTCCGGTAAAAAAAGCAGCGGTAGCTCAGACTCTAGTACACCAGATTCTTGAGACCAGGGTTCAAATCCTGCCGGTCGAGAATGCAATAATTTGTTATTTGAACTTAATGTTGCTGATGGTGAAGGAAAATACTGTGAGGTAAACTTGCATGCCTGAAAAGCGTGTATTTGTGCCCGAAGTATGGTGATAAAGATCACACATCTCACGCTGCCGCTGTTTAAGATTAATCGCTTCACTTCACACGCTCATGTCGACAATCAATCGAAATTTGTAAGAGGGAGGTAAGATTGGATTTGTGCCAAAAACGTGTATTAAACACAAACTACTTTCTAAACTTAAGGCGCTACGGAAATAAAATCGACACTTTTAGATCTTGCATATCTACTTCGGTAAAGAACGTATTATTATGACAAAATAGTATATTATTTTTGGAATATTTTTCTAGGGATCTGTAAAACAGAACTCGATTGGAGAAATTAGGCTCGATAAAAATATATATTGAAATGAGGTATTTTCTCCTGGTTTGACAATTTGGAACGACATATTGACTGCGATTATATTTGATAAGATGGGTTTTAACAATATTTGTGACCAGCCCCCCTATTGTGTATCTTTAGTTGCCAACTGCACGAGGTGCCTATCAACAAAAACATAGCTAAAAACTGAAATTTCAAAATTGCCTTTAGTGGGTATTGAACTATTAACAATCTGTGTCGTCACTTCAAGTGCGAACATATCCTTAGGACATCAGAATTCGATAGTATATCTATGTTTTTGATGATAGACACCCAGTCCAGAAGGCAACTAGAGATACACAATAGGCCCGCTGGTTAAACAAAATTTTGATAGCAACTTTAGTACATTATATATTAATAAAAAACCGACGTTTTGCTACTGAGGGATTTTTCGCATATGAAGTAACAGGGACGTGGTTGTTCGGTTGAAAAATCCATCGTTAGCTATCAAGTTTATCTATAAATCAAAGCATGAATGAATTAAATCGACCAAGCCTCTTAGGAGGAGTAGGAAATTCAAGCCAAAAAACACCTTTCGGTTGTTTTCTTTTTTCATATAGATGTTTTGATGGTATGAATAAGAAAAGTTGTCTTAGATTCATATAATTTTTTTTCAATATTTTTGGTTCGGCTATAAACAAAGGCTTTAGAAAGTAGGTACCCATTTGGCGATACTAAGCCCGATTTGGTATAACAAACATTAAACGCAGTTCAGGTATTTTATATTTTTATAAATCTCTTTGATTTGTAGTAAAATAGGAGTTTTGTTGTACAGAAAACTATAAGTTCAGTATTAATTACAATAAGGATATCTGGCAACACTGAGCGGAACTTAAATTAATATATATTTTTGAACATTTTATCAATTTATTGTAATTAGTACTTTATATAGTACATATAATTAAGTTGCTGTGTATTAGTCAGTAGGTTAGCAAAAATTTAATAAGAGGGCCCGAGTTAGATTCCTGCATATACACAGGGTCATGCACTTGAGTAACTTGGATTAGATGTACTTGTCGCTAAAGGAAAAAATCAAAATAATGTGCCATAAAGTATTCAAAAATCCGTGTTCATTGCCAAAGTTTGGGCACCCCTCTCGCAGTGGATCGGAATTTCGGAATAGTCGTCGGTGAAAGGTCTCAGCTGATATGAGAAACATCTTTAGCATTCCTGACCTTACTTAAGGGGCTGGTAGCCACCAACGACCTTGAGTCTATCTGTATCGGTACAAATATCGACAAAAACTACATGGAAATAACGTTCATATCAGCGCGCACTGCATTACGACGTGGTTAGGTCTCCAGTTAGCGCAAAATAAGAGAAAATAATACTTTTCACATGGACGCGATGGATGGAAAAAAAATTTCATTAATCATTTTTCTAAGCAATATTTTCCTTGTATTTTAGTGCAAGAACCATACAAATACCATTAGTGGTTCCAAAGAAATAACCAGTTTTCTTAATTTTAGTCTTTAAAGTTTTAGTCTTGTTAGTCTATTTTCATGATATGATAATAATTTTCTTAAATTAAGTTGTTTTTTATAGTTTTCCTAACAATATATATTTTAAATATTATTAGAGTGCATTACAAACTAGAAAATATCAATCAGAAACAAACCTAAAGACAAGAATATGAAAAAATTCCCCGGGCCAGGATTCGAACCTGCGACCTCTTGTTATCAAGACAAGCGCGCTAGGTTCCTACCTAGACTGGCGAATTCTTCCATCATACTTGTCCACTGTTATTTTTGCATTTACTTGATATTTATATTTTTGTCATAATTTTAAACGTATCGTTTAAGAGAAATAACTTTATCAAATTATATACACTTTTTACACGTCAAATTTAATCTAATAAAGGAAATAAAATAATAAATGTACATGAACTAAATTAAAGGTTTATTTAATTTATGTAGCAATATATTTACGATTAAAATGATAGGTAAAATATATATTATACAGGGTAAAATCCAATCAGCCGCCCGAACTCATACCGGAGACCCGGTCAGGGACCAGGAACAAGGTTCAATGATCACCAACCGAGCCCCCAGCACGAATCCAGGCGGCCGACCAAATCCCATCCTATATACTACATACTAATAGGTTACATATATAAATACATGCCTACCTCCGGCCCTTCGATTAGTCTTGCTAAGAAGAAGGGCAAGAAACTTAGCAAGATCATGTCTTTTTTCAACATAAAACTTATACTATACAATATATGACTTATATCTACTTTAACCAAGGGATAAGAAAATACAATCAATAGAGTCATTTTCCGATGACGCTGGGAAGTGACGCCTTATTATGCTACTTACCTATGGCTATTACTTCACCTTCGGTCCTTACTTGTGGACAACAACATATCACCAGAACACTCACGAAAAATAATCTCCAACACATTTTGTTCATTTTTTTTGCACTTGATTACTTTAATTTGCCCTTCAAATGGATTCGAGCAGACTATCTTGGTTGCTGTATATTATTTTACTATTATTTTAGAGCTTTAATTTTAATTTTAGTTTTATCGTTTAGTTGAACAACCAACAGCGATTACACAAATAAGATCACAACAGTTTGATACATAAGCAATACCAATAATAGGTTTTCACTTAAAGATTCAATACTAAGTCTAAACAAATTAAAGTTCAAGTAATATATTATTTTGTAATTTGAGATAATGAGAACTTAACAGATTAACCACCGCACAGTTAATCATCGACCCAATAAATAATAAACAAATTAGAGAAACAAAACAAAAAAATCATGTATGAAAACGTTCGCAAGAAACCAAATATTATATCAAAGTGCACATTCGTTGAACACTACGCGACAAATCGTAAGCAGTGCCGACATTTGTTGATATTGCAAAAGGCGCCCACTGGAGGGGCCCAATGGTAAACCCAATGGTAATGTGTGTTAGCTTTTTGATTTCAAGCTGCAAGCGATGCAGCAATATAGTTGACCGACAAATGCAGCTACACTCGTCTTGGTATCGAGACTATTGAAAGTGCGACCTATACAAGTAGAAGTTGCTAACAAACTAGGTAGTACGTCTGACGCAAACTTCTTTGTGTGCTCAGCGTCAGACTGGGCCTAAGGGGCCCGGATGGCAAATTTTTTTTATTCAAAATTCCTAATCAAGCTTTCATTCGGCCGGGAGAGTCACGGTTTTCTGTTTTTAATACGCAAAATGATGAGCTTAGAGAATAATACGAAAATTTTCATCACCTCTGCAAAACTTATTTGCGTGCTCAGCGTCAGACTGGGCCTAAGGGGCCCGGATGGCAAAATTATTTATATTCAAAATTCCTATCAAGCTTTCATTCGGTCGGGGGAGTCACGGTTTTCTGTTTTTAATACGCAAAATGATGAGCTTAGACAATAATACGAAAATTTTCATCACCTCTGCAAAACTTCTTTGCGTGCTCAGCGTCAGACTGGGCCTAAGGGGCCCGGATGGCAAAATTATTTATATTCAAAATTCCTATCAAGCTTTCATTCGGTCGGGGGAGTCACGGTTTTCTGTTTTTAATACGCAAAATGATGAGCTTAGACAATAATACGAAAATTTTCATCACCTCTGCAAAACTTCTTTGCGTGCTCAGCGTCAGACTGGGCCAAAGGGGCCCGGATGGCAAAATTATTTTTATTCAAAATTCCTAATCAAGCTTTCATTCGGCCGGGGGAGTCACGGTTTTCTGTTTTTAATACGCAAAATGATGAGCTTAGACAATAATACGAAAATTTTCATCACCTCTGCAAAACTTCTTTGCGTGCTCAGCGTCAGACTGGGCCTAAGGGGCCCGGATGGCAAAATTATTTATATTCAAAATTCCTATCAAGCTTTCATTCGGTCGGGGGAGTCACGGTTTTCTGTTTTTAATACGCAAAATGATGAGCTTAGACAATAATACGAAAATTTTCATCACCTCTGCAAAACTTCTTTGCGTGCTCAGCGTCAGACTGGGCCAAAGGGGCCCGGATGGCAAAATTATTTTTATTCAAAATTCCTATCAAGCTTTCATTCGGTCGGGGGAGTCACGGTTTTCTGTTTTTAATACGCAAAATGATGAGCTTAGACAATAATACGAAAATTTTCATCACCTCTGCAAAACTTCTTTGCGTGCTCAGCGTCAGACTGGGCCTAAGGGGCCCGGATGGCAAAATTATTTATATTCAAAATTCCTATCAAGCTTTCATTCGGTCGGGGGAGTCACGGTTTTCTGTTTTTAATACGCAAAATGATGAACTTAGACAATAATACGAAAATTTTCATCACCTCTGCAAAACTTCTTTGCGTGCTCAGCGTCAGACTGGGCCTAAGGGGCCCGGATGGCAAAATTATTTATATTCAAAATTCCTATCAAGCTTTCATTCGGCCGGGGGAGTCACGGTTTCCTGTTTTTAATACGCAAAATGATGAGCTTAGACAATAATACGAAAATTTTCATCACCTCTGCAAAACTTCTTTGCGTGCTCAGCGTCAGACTGGGCCAAAGGGGCCCGGATGGCAAAATTATTTTTATTCAAAATTCCTATCAAGCTTTCATTCGGTCGGGGGAGTCACGGTTTTCTGTTTTTAATACGCAAAATGATGAGCTTAGACAATAATACGAAAATTTTCATCACCTCTGCAAAACTTCTTTGCGTGCTCAGCGTCAGACTGGGCCTAAGGGGCCCGGATGGCAAAATTATTTATATTCAAAATTCCTATCAAGCTTTCATTCGGTCGGGGGAGTCACGGTTTTCTGTTTTTAATACGCAAAATGATGAACTTAGACAATAATACGAAAATTTTCATCACCTCTGCAAAACTTCTTTGCGTGCTCAGCGTCAGACTGGGCCTAAGGGGCCCGGATGGCAAAATTATTTATATTCAAAATTCCTATCAAGCTTTCATTCGGTCGGGGGAGTCACGGTTTTCTGTTTTTAATACGCAAAATGATGAACTTAGACAATAATACGCTAATTTTCATCATCTCTGCAAAACTTCTTTGCGTGCTCAGCGTCAGACTGGGCTTAAGGGGCCTGGACGGCAATTTTTTTTTTTTCAGAATTCCTAATCAAGCTTTCATTCGGCCGGGGAGTCACGGTTTTCTGTTTTTAATACGCAAAATGATGAACTTAGACAATAATACGCTAATTTTCATCACCTCTGCAAAACTTCTTTGCGTGCTCAGCGTCAGACTGGGCTTAAGGGGCCTGGACGGCAATTTTTTTTTTTTCAGAATTCCTAATCAAGCTTTCATTCGGTCGGGGGAGTAACGGTTTTCTGATTTTAATACGCAAAATGATGAGCTTAGACAATAATACGCAAATTTTCACCACCTCTGCAAGTAAAACTTAAAGCTCACTCCTTAAGTGAGCTTAACTCCTAACTTATCCACTATTTATTCTTGTGCATTTCTTATAAAATTATCCGTGATTTATTATGTATGTGTAAATTTGTGTATTTATTTATGTATATCTATTTTTCATATTGTATCGTGTAAGTTTATGTATTCGTCTCTAAAATAAGCGTTAGTAATTAATGATAATGCACTCATGTAGTCTATTTTACATTTACAGACTCCCCTCTTTTTGTTATTTTCTCACCTTCTCTTTCACCCAAAGGTTGCCTGGTAGATATTGCTATTAGCAATAAGTGCCGCCCTTGTACAATATAAATGTTTTTAAGTTTCCTATTTTTATGTATTTTGTAAATGTTCATAAGTGTAATAAATAAATAAATAAAATTTATTACAAAAAATTATAGCTTTTCACTCCAACATCTCGAAAAACACGCTTCGTTTATTGATATGATATGATTTAGGTAATTAGTTTTGCAAAACCTTTAGACAACATTTTAATTGAAAAATTTGTGTTCGTATATACGTAAATTATTTTGTGTGTAGGTAGTATAGTAAGGCTGGGGGCCCGCGGAGGCTAGGGCCCAGATGGCAATGGCCACGCTGACTCTATGGCCAGTCCGACCCTGTGCGTGCCTGTACTATAAGTTGTGTCTACGTATTTGTAAACCTTTATTATCAAGCTTTTGCGAGTGAATTAAATATTAAAGATAACTTATTTGTTTTTTTTATTCAGTTTATATTATATATTTATATAAAAACACTTATTAAAATAATAATTACCAGGTATATTTCGACATACAGTCGGCTTTAGTGGAATTTGATACAATTTATATATTATTTTAAAATGTCATAAAATGAAGTGGATGATTGACAGACAAATGAGAGATAAAAGAAAAAAAAAATTAAAAATAAAATTATAATCATGAAAAATAAAAAAGTATATATACCAGGTGACTCTTTGATCAACGTCCAAATTCACACCGGAGGCTTGATAAGTGATCAGTATCTTGTATCAATATAAAATTTGTGAAATTTGTAAAATTTATTATCAAGCTAAATATTAGTGGTTTATTAGTGACTTAATTTAAAATTATGTAATTTTACCGAATGAAATCTTTTAATGTTAGAGTATAAAAAAATATATTAAGTTTATTTATTTAAACCAACTAGATTAAGCCTTATAAACTACACATAATAAAATTATGGAGACAGTTACACCAATTTTAAGTTAAGGTTAGTAATAGGGAACGGCTATTAGTAATGTGCCCTGGTTTACTTATTAGTAAAAACTATACGGAGTCCACCAGTCTAGCACTATACATTACTCTAAGCTTTTAACATAACATAAAAACATACTGTTGTAAAGGCACTCCATCTTTTCAACAGAATCGACAACCTTACGGATACCTGATTGTTTAGTTGTTCTTTGACGGAGTTCGCAAAAACTGCTTTAAATATAATTTGTTACCAATCGCATTAGGTTAGCCTGTAAAGATTGTGTAGTATAAATGTTAATAATAAATAAATAATAATAATAAAAAATAACATAAATACGCTTTATTGTGCACCAAAAGAAAAACAACAAAAAGGACAATACAAAGTTGGAAAAAAAAATATAGGCAACAATGGGCGGTCTTATCGCTTAGAGCGATTTCTTCCAGACAACCTTTGGGTAGAAAATATTTTGGAAGTACGTGAAGGCATAGGCGGTGTACCTATTATAATCAAATAATTGATTCAAATTCCAAATTTTGATTGATTCTCAAATATACTGGGTCTTAACTTAAGGCCCTTAATATCGCCAAATGGGTACTTTCTAAAGCCTACTCCTCTTTTATGGCCAAACCAAAAATATTTAAAAAACAATATTATGAATTATCAACTCTAGGACAACATATGCAACATTTTTCTTTTTCGTACCACCAAAACTTCTATATGAAAAATTGTTTTAACTGAATGGTGTTTTTTGGTTTAAATTTCCTACTGCTCCTAAGCGGCTTAGGTGATTTAATTCATTTATGCTTTGATAAATAGATAAACTTGATAGCTATAAATATAACATAGACTTATTCAATCAAACAATGACGCCCATGTGAATAGTATTATTTTCTCCTATTTTGCCCTTTCAAGGACGCAGCGAGCGTCGTAACAGCCACCATGCATTGTGCACTGATTTGAACGTTATTTCAATGTCGTTTCCGTCGATATTCATACAGACAAACATCGAGCTGCTAATTTGGCGACGGTAATCGCCTTAATATTATGTTGCGGAAGCCGAAAACAGGCGATAGTACTCGTCCATACGAATAACTTTTAATATGGAACTAACCCCATTTCAGGAAAAAAAATCTGCTGTTCCATAGAAAAGTTACATAGCTGCCTCACCAAAATGTACGAAACAACCGTTTTTTTTTTCGATTTGTCATTTTTTTAACGAAATGTTGTTTGTATGGACGAGTTCTATCGCCAGTTTCCGGCTTGCGCAACTTCATCTTAACACCCAGTATATACAACCTAAACAGTCACTGCTATAGTATTACATATATTATCCTTGCTGCTATACTCCTATTAGCCTAAGTGTGAAGATATATGCAATATCCCATCCTATCTTATTCTAAAAGCATAGTACCATACAACAAACCGTTCTATGGAAACTTCCCAGGGTAATATTTATAATAAAATGAAAAAATAAAAATGTTTTTACTAGTAAATACGCGAAGTATTTAAGAGCATCAGAAACAACGCGTGTTTACTAGTAAGAATATTCAAATTTGAAATAAAAATGTCAAAAATATAAAAGAAATACATGTATAATGAGGCAGTTGCTTCAACCAATCCAAGTATGTGTCAATGATAAGCATATATATTATTTATATTATAAATTTATAGGTTAAGGTTAAACGTCAGTAGCTTAGCGCAAAGTGCATAACTTAACTTTGATTTTCTTATTTAGAAATTTAAAAAAACAATCCCTTTGCTAGTTTTGTTGCACTGTCTTTTCGACATTATCATTACAGTGTACTATCGCGGAAAACTGCGCTGACCCACTTTTCATCTCTAACACGATTGCGATAAGAGCGAATACAGTTCTCTGATAGTCAGTGGCATATTTTAAGATTTAGCACCCTGTAAGTTTTGCCGCCCCATAAAATAACGAAAAAAAGAAAAATTATTTCAATTATAAAATATAATAAAATCCAACAGTGTGTTGATGTGAGCTAAGAATGGTGATAATGAATGAAAAAACTAAAAAGGCCATGCAAACACCATTTGTTCAATATTGATTTTTTTTCTGATGGCCAAATGAGTTACAAAATTCTTCAATGAGACTGTCATAATTAACGGATTTTGTCAAGTCAGCTTCTATAGGTATTAAGAATAGCTAATTCTTAATTGCTTGTTCCACCCCTTGCAGCCTGCCGCCCCGGGCCATGGCCCTTTTGGCCCTAGGGTAAATACGCCACTGCTGGTAGTACCTACATATGTAAAGGTACGTATAGTTATGCAAGAGAGATTCTCTACGTCATCACAAACAGCTGATAGTTGTGCAACCAGAAGCACATGGCAATCTCTCATATTGTGCTTCGACTCTTACTGAATGTAGGTCAATCGGTTCTTCAAGCACTTGTGTGGAGGCACGCCAGGCACTAACACATTTAGGAGGACGTGATGCTTCAATAGCGGGCCGCTTTAGGCAATGGTTAATGGGTACTTGTTTGTTTGTGGCCAGCGACTTCGACTTCGGTTTTTTCTTCATTCCGAACGAAATGTTCGATTTCCTGAAGTACAATGTTGTTGAGTCATATTTTGATGAAGTTGTATTGACTTTATTCATGTAAGAGTTAGATTTACAGAGAACCTCCTTTTATGTCTTCGAGTCGGTGTCGGCAGTCTATAACTTAAGGGTCGGCTTCGCCAAACATGCTCTCGCGTTTGGATTATTTAGCATATTAGCTAATTAGTATATTAGCGTATTAGAGCAGAATATTTCTAATAAAGAAAAAACATGTAATTTTTTAAGAAGTTAAATTACATTATGTGTTTTCAGATCTGACACAAGTATCACAATTATGGAGAAAAAAATTCTGAAAGATCGCTAAAATGGAACAAAATGCCGTATTCATATATTTTTAAATTTTTTTCCTTTCGTTATTTTAAAGGAAATACATAAACATTAAAATTGTTTTTGCGTTATGGTTCTCTACAGGAAGGAAATATGTTAAATATTTTAGTATTTCATTATAAAACATAATAAAAATCGGGAAAGGCTAATTTCAATTTTTTTATCTATAAAAAATATTTTATTTTATAGTTAGATGATTAGACTGATCATACTATGTAGTTCCAACGATAAATGACGTTTTCCGTGATTTTAGTGATCTATCCCATATTTTTTCTCGATAACTGATGTTATACTTGCATCATTGTGTGAAATGTAGCTTCTTAACTAATTACATAAATTTTATTTATTAAAAATATTTTGATTTAATCAAAGATTTCAAAAGTAAAGATAAGCCCTTACCGTACTATGACAGCACCAAAATGTTTCCACCTTTAAATGGGTAACGCTCACATGTTTGGAATCAGTATTCAGTGCTCATCTGAACACAGTGATAGTTGGACGCCTTATGTGTACTTAAAGTTAATCATTTTAACAACTTTAGTAGTCTGATCAGTTTGCTGACCGTAGGTAGACAGATTGCGCACTCATAAGAGTGCGCGCGACGGCATTATGTTAACGCACGCATTCAAAAACAATGCAATAGATTTTAGGTGCCAAGGCTCATCTAAACTTTTGAAATCTTTGGGTTTAATATGCTAAATTGTGAAAACGCGAGAGCATATTTGGCGGAACCGGTCCTTAAACTCAGTATTTAAATAGCTAGTGGATAATCCAAGTCATATGCTGCAAAAGTTTCATCAAGATCCGTTTCTTTAACGTGATAACGGAACAAACAGACAAATATTTAGGACTCAGAATATTAGTAATAAAAGAGTCTTTTTCCGTCACTGATGTCGTAAGTCAAATTTACTGTTGTGTCCGGTTATGATTTCAATCAATTATTCGAATGAAGCTCAAGCTCAAAACGGACAGTTTTCATAGTTTTTATACGCTAAATAATATTATAAACCTTATCTACGAGTATATAGGTACTATTTATTATTCACAATTTTTATTTATTTAACACGTTTAACAGTTTAAGTTATATTCTTAACCTACATCACGAATAAAACTTATTCTATGTAAACTCACCTTTATGCCCACCTGAAATAACAGACCCACACAAGTACACGTACACATACACTCATCACTCCACACATTCTCACTTAGGCCTAATTGTGGTCTAAGCATTCTCACAAACAACGTCGACGATTCGGTGTGGCATGTTTGGCGGGACTAGGCTTGGTATAGGTGTTCTGTCTTTTTCTTTCAGTATTGAAACGACAGGGACGGAGCGCTTGAATCGGGTTTGGTCCTGTCAGACATGTGACATCGATCTGACACCAATATCTAGTTTAGCAAGTCAACACAGAGTCTTGCGTCTTTTTCTTTTTCTTAATTTAGTTTTTTGCAAATTGTTTCATGTTAGTTCCTAGTATAACATTATATATATTTATTATTAGCATAGTGAAATCCGTAATTGGCACTATTAGCTGATGTTATATTTAGTTAATATTTTATGTATTTGCTGTGGATTTTTGTTCATAAATAAAATAAAAATAAAATAAAAATAAAATAAATCGGAAATAATAACTTTTACGCAACACAAAAATGAAAAACATAGTTAAATTAAATATTAATAGATAAGTAAATTAACCGACTGTAGAAAATTTTCTTCTCTAGGTAGATTTGTGGAGCCATCTCGTGGTAAGACTCCACCGATGTCTACCTGACAAAGTAAACTGTATCACTGTAGAACAGTTACTTCAAGTTACATACTCTAGATGTCACCAGTGGGCTATGTTTCGCAGAACATTTGAAGGGTACAGGAGAAGAAAGGGCTGATTGACATTTATGTCATTTCCAGAAAAAGCTATTTAAAGGTTTCAGACTATATTATAAGTATGACAGAAAATCTAAAATGGCGGTGCAATGGGCGCGTTCTAAGATTGTAAGTTGTCAATGTACCCCTTCTTAGCCAGTATCGAATAAAATGCGCTCCTTTTATCCCGGTTTACGTCGCAATATGCTCCTTTTTGTCTTTTATAGTTTTTTTGTTATGCCCATATAACAGGAAACCAGCCCCTTTTAGTTTGTTTTGAACACGGCATACTAAAGGCCCGTTCAAAATCTATCAACTGCCATTGTTGGTTTGATTTGGACAAATATGTCGATGAGCCCCTTTTTTTCCTGTACCCTTCATTTGTTTTGGGCTCTTAGGGCGGCTTGCACCAATCTCTTAAAACTAGATTTAGTACGATTTAAACCCGATTTAAGCTTAAACCGAGTTTAACGTCTTGCACCACATCGATTTAGTGCTAAATCTCGATTTAGTGAAACGTCAAAACTAAACCGGCAAAATGGCGATTTAAGGAACTTAAATCTCGATTTAACTCTCTTTTAGGTTAGTTTTTATTTCTTTGGTTGGTTTGCAAATTGAAACATGTATTTCTCCGACGATGATGAAGAAATTGTTGAATATTTGAATACTCCGCATTTCTCAAGAAGAGTTACAGAAAGGACAGATTTGTTTAGTAGGTACTTATAGAGATGACGAATTTATTAAAAGGTTTCGTCTTACTAAGGACACCACAACGATGTTGTTGTACAAAATAGAACACCAGCTCAAATTTGAGACAGACAGGTTAGTCACTACTTAATACCATAGCTAATACTTTGTTTCTAGGTACCTATGTAGATATTTTAAGGGTTGGACCACTAATAAATGAAGATATTTTATTTCAGGAATCGTGCTGTAACTCCAATGAATCAATTATTATGTGCCCTTAGGTACTATGCCACTGGGAGCCAGTTGACGACCTGCGGTGATGTGATAGGAGTACATGAATCGACTGCATGTCGCATTATCCACCGCATCACTCATGCGATTGCTTCTCTACGTCCAGACTATATACAAATGCCAACAACAGCAATTGACCAGAATAAAGTTGTTTCTGGATTTTATAATATAGCAAGGTTTCCTCGAGTAATAGGGGCAATAGATTGCACTCACATAAAAATTATATCACCTGGTGGTGACAATGCAGAGATTTATAGGAATAGAAAAACATTCTTCTCTATTAATACACAAGCTATTTGCTCTGCCAACCTTTTATTTCAGGATATAGTTGCCCGATGGCACGGGAGTGCTCATGATGCAAACATATGGGATAACTGTGCTCAAAAAAGGAACTTCCTGCAGGGCATCTACAGTAACAAATGGCTTTTAGGGGATAGTGGCTATGCACAAACAAGCTATATGATGACACCACTTTCTGAAAACAATGTTAACACAAGAGCGGAAACATTATATCAAGAAGCTCAAATTAAGACAAGAAATGTTATAGAAAGAGCTTTTGGGGTGTGGAAAAGACGGTTCCCTATTTTATCCAAAGGGATAAATGTAAAATTACAAAGGGTGCCCGGAATTATTGTGGCGACAGCAGTATTACACAACATTGCTATTATGCAGAATGATTGCATGCCTCCAGAGGACGGTGATACACCCCTCTCTCAACAAGACATTGACCCCCTAGACCAATCTCCTCGTGGCTCACAATCTGGAAACAATGCAAGAACTTTGCTAATAAATAACTACTTTGCAAGGTTGTAATTTTGTCAGCAGCGTTGGCATCAGAAATTCTGGGTTGGGGCAGTTTTCAGACTACATATGTTGGAATTCAATTGACTTATACCCAGACTGGTTTTGTGGATTCTGACTGGGGTAGAGTGATGAAGTGGCTATTAAAAGTACTACTATTTTTCTAGAGAACAGGTTGAGAAAGATGTGATTAAAATTATTTATGTTTCCACAGGTAACCAGCTGGCTGATATTATTACAAAATCATTACTGACCGTATGTTTTTCTGAGATGAGAGAAAAACTAGGATTAATGTAGTTTTGTTTGTAAATAAGAATGAAAATATAAATTTGATATAAGATAAATTTATTACCTTAGATGATTTGGTCTGATTAGGTTTTTCTGGGTTTCCCTAATCCTTGTGCAACAAATGTTGGACCATAATAAATGTACCCCAGACAAAGGAAGGTGTGTGATATTTTTATTGTAAATAATTATTTTTGATTTTAAAGAAAATTTGATTTATTAAATCACGCCAGTTAAGTACCTAATGAAAGTTAGAAGGGTACAAAGTTTGCTTCAGCATTTCAGTTGATTATCGTCGTATCAATCCTGGAATGTTCTTGTATAGAACACACACCTGTCCTGTTAGAAAACGATTAATAAATTTAATATTATTTGAATCGTTAACTCTGCATTTTACTGACCTCCTAAACCCAATAACATATGCCCCCAGCAGGGGCCCTATGCCATATATATAGGTTGTTGTGAATTAAAAGTCATAATGTTGTTACTAAGTAGGTACATAATTGAAAGGGAAAAGGTAGTGAAAAAAAACATAAATATAGAGTTTAAAGCAAAAAATTTATTGAAATGCTTTGAATCTCGTGAATTGTTTCTTATTATTTTGTTTTACTGTGAAAACATAGTATAAAGTGCAGTAAGTCTGCTTATGAAAATACTTCAACTCGTTGGTTATTTCTTATTATTTTGTTTTACTGTGAAAACATAGTATTTCATAGTATAAAGTGCAGTAAGTCTGCTTATGAAAATACTTCAACTTGTTGGTTACCTAATTGTTATTATTTTTGTATGAAATTTTTTTTTGTTATTATATAGTTTATAATGCGATAAGTTTGTTTATTAAAATACTTTTAGTTTGTCAGTTATTTAAATATTTTTATTTACTGTGAAAGGTTATACTATTTGATAGTTATAACGCGAAAGTTTGCATAGTAAAATGCTTTAGATCTCGTGAGTTGTTTATCTATGTCAAAATTTACTGTGAAAAATACCTAGTTAATCTGTTGATTATTTATTGTCAATATTTACTAGAAACTCTTTGATTATTTGCACCAAACTGGCTCTATGGAACCAGACTTGGAACCTCATTAATTACAGAGGGCAAAAGCTAGCCTACAAGGGGAGGAAAAATCACTTAATGAGGAAAAGAAGAAAACCTCCCTGCCCAATTAAAGCTAACACCTTATTTATAGTAAATTAAGGCAGTCATGACTATAGTTGCAAAACAGCGGTTGTTAGGGGACAGATATCCAAAGTAACTGTTAATTACGCATAAATATCCACTACAAAACAGGTAGGTATCTATGGATTCATAGACACGATTTATGTCAATGGTCATTGATTACTTAATTAATATTATCTGTCACTTTTCATAGGTATCTGCATTAAAAACAAGGCATTTGTCACTAAATATATAAAAAATGATTGTGTCACTTTTTACATCTGTGTAAAAAATAAAATAAGTCATCTGGCACAAATAGTGTAAAAAACGAATTATCCACAGTTCTGTCAACCCACCGTTCTGTCAACCTAGCGTTGCGGAGTCAAATATGAAACTTCTCTATCTAGTTGGCTAGAAATGGATAAAAGTAACTGTTATCCAAAATATCTGCTAAAATCCACATACTTGAAATCAATTTCAACCGGCTTAACATCTATAGCCATGACATAGTCCCACACCTTGATAAAGCAATCTCCCTGATTAAATTACTAGGTTAAATAGAGCTTAGTTCAGCTACCACACTGAGAAGAACGGTAAGAAACTCAGTGGAGACACTATACTATTTTACATTGTGTCATATCTTAAGAGACCCGTGCTTTCTTATCACTTAATCACCAATTCACACCAAAAACACTGACACTTTATTTAAACAGTCACACAAATACACTAATCAAAACACTGAACAGTATCGCTTCACTAGTTCACTATACTTTTAGTTCCTAACTGTTTCGCATTCAAAACAGAAATGTTCACCCACTACTTAATTGGTTTGTTTGTTTCTTAATAAACTTAATTCTAACTCCCACTTTTCTTTTAAAAATTTCACTTCCATTTCATGAATTTGTCTTTGGTGAGAGAGTTGTTCTCTTGTGCATTGCAATTGTAGTTCCACCAATTCCATTTTTGCCTCAGACAACTTTAAAAATGAATCGGTCACATTTTTTTTCTTTGGCCTATTTGCAGTTTTCATGTTATTTGTTCCTGCATCATCAGGAAAAGTAGCTAAAAAATGAAAAAATTGGGCAAGTTAATGTAAAGTAAATAAGGTGTGCAATATTTTGAAGGTATTTTAAAACATAACTAAGATCAAAGGAACTAAAATTCTTAATAAAACCAACCTGTATCCGAGGGTTCCAATGCAGAATCAAGTCTTTTTTTAATAATGCTTAGCCTTTTGCGCGGTTTTGGACTGGGAGTAATTGGGACATCTTTATTACACCACGCATCAATTGGATCTATCCGCTTGGTGCAAGGTAACATTTCTTGCTGTTGCTTCATGAATTCAGCATCACTGTCATAAACAGTGAACATACCCTCTAAGGAAGGCCCAATCAAGCTCTTCACTTTATCCAGAAGTGGGTCATAATCAGGAGATGGAGGTGGCCCTCCACCTGCAAACAAAAAAAACATAGTCATTCATTAATATTGTATAATACTCATTGTGTTAAACAATGACATAATAGGTACAGGCCAAACGCCCCTTATCGACACACCAACCAGATATTGCTACATACCAGTGCCACTGATTTTCTTTTTATATTGTGCCTCTGATTTTTTTGCCTCTTTTGCTATGCCGGAAAACATAGACTGGCACTCCACAGCGGGCATGTTCAAGTCGGCTGAGACCATTTCCCAGTCCTCTCCATTCTCCGCTACCGACTGAACAACAGTCTCTCTCAGCACTTTGGTGTCATTATCTAGAAACATAAAACACCAGAGTCAGGTTACTATTTTGGGAGGCTACGTTTACAGCGCCATAGTGTGACCAAATTAAAGAACTTACTTGAGATCAGCATTTTTTCGCTTGAGTGCAGTTTCTTTGTCTTGGACTTCAAGTTTTTATAGCCAGCTAATAAATTTTCTGGCGTTCTTGCCACATATGTGGTATTGGCATTGTACTCGTCAGCCAAAATTTTCCAGACCTTCTGTTTTTCTGCTACTGTTACTCCATCAGTCTTTTTGTTTTCAATTATGTATTTATAATTCTCAACAAGGTTTAACAGAAGCAAACTTTCGTCAGAAGTGAAATTCGGTGCTCGCTGGCGTTTTTTACCCTCCATGTTGTCCAATAATTCGTTTAAAATTAATCACAAAATACACACTTTCTCGAGTTTTCGCTGTAGGGAAGCAAAGCACAGCAAAACATCAGTCAAATCATAACCGAAATACCATGACTCAGACAGATGAGAGTCGCGTTCAATAATTTATACTATTGTCAGGTTTCAACACTGATAGCAAGATGGCATATATATTTATATAACGCGTGGAATAGAGATAGCATTAGAATCTGAGTGCAACATCGGTTTAGGAATGCAGCTCTGACAGGCAGGCAAAAGAAAATGCCATTTCATTTCACTCAAAACATTTTGACATAATTGTCAAACTGACAAGTTGAAAGTCAAATTGTGTGTAACGAATCGTATAGACCGAACGAAATATTGAATGATTGCCTAAGCTCGGTTTAGTTAAATCGTTGAGTAAAAAACATGGTGCAAGACAGATTTAAATTTAAATCAGTTTAGTGTTAAATTCGATTTAGTTAAACTGACTTAAGTGGAACTTTGGTGCAAGCCGCCCTTACAATATATTATTCAATTCGGCTATTTTTCAAGAATACAAACACTGGCGTATATTTCTGTGCAAATTATATATCAGTAGCAGATCTGTACCAAAATGAAGCCTGAACTTTGTTTTGTGCGCGCACGTTGATGTCTTTTGTTTACAAAACAAAAGAAAGATAACCATAATAATAATATAATATGGGTAGTAATAAAAGCTCCGAAAACTAAATAAAAAATGAGGAAGTTTAATTTATGAATGTTACTGCTTTAAATACTAACCTACCGAAAACTCATGTGCTAATAAATATATGAAAACTACCGAAAGAAATACTGAAAATTCCGAAAACTACTGTCAGCTATTTTTATCGTAGATCTCCGAATTTTTTTTTTGTATGTCATGAATTCTGTTAAAACTAGAGACCTCACCTCGCTCTGCTCCGCTTTGCTCGGCTCCTTATTTCATATAACATACAAGCCTAACACGCTTCTCCTCGCTTCGCTCCGCTCCTATTTTTGACTTTTTGTTCATAGTTTTGTTTTTGACTATGTTTTAAGTAATGTGTAAGTTATTATTTCTTTCGGAAGTTCAGTAATTTATTCGGAGGTTCATTATTTAAACCAGGTGGTCGTGAGAAATTTTAGTTTGCTATGTTTAATTTATTTTGTCGGTTACACAGTTAAATTAGTATATTTTTCAATAGCTATTTTTGCCGCTGCTCAGGTAGTATAACAGTGTGCAGCAGTTCGCTGGGATTTAATGTTTTTCGGAGGCTTTGTTATTATCCATAAAATATTATGATATAGTATATGGTATTAAGGTTAAACGGCGGTCACTTAGCACAAAGTACATAACTTAACTTTGTATTTCTTGTTTAAAAGTTAAACATTTTGGTATGTGCCAGCTAACACCAATAGTTCAGTATTAGTGAGGTTTATAAAGCACTAGTGATCCGCCCCAGCTTCGCACGGGTGCAATGCTGATACTAAATATACTACAGAATGTCTTTAACCTCATAAATGATCAGTGTTTCTCTACTATATTATGCATGTTTTATACATATAAACCTTTCTCTTGAATCACTCTATCTAATCTATTTAAAAAAAAAACGTATCAAAATCCGTTGCGTAGTTTTAAAGATCTAAGCATACATAGGGACAGACAGACAGCGGGAAGCGACTTTGTTTTATACTATGAGTGATGATGAGTTTGAAATTCAATGCACAGTTAGTCATGATCACACTTTGAAGCGTGTTTATAGTTGTTGTGCAGGATCATTTCCAACTTAATGTACTAAAGGACACAACATTGCTAAAAAAGCTAAATTAACGTTAAACTATTGTCGCGTAATGCCATAAATCACATTTATTTGATGATTTTTATTCAAAGGTATGGAAAACAATAATAAATTGTTGCTTTGGGAACGAGCCCTGACGCAACCACCTTAAGTGGTACTTACCACTGTATTTGTGCCCGAAGTACGGCGAAAAGTATCACTCCCATCATGCTGGGACGTTACAGTAGTTGGTGAAGAGTGGGTAATGTTGACTGTTCATGTCGTGACGATATGTTACCATGAGAAGTTGTACAGGTACGTATTGCAAATATAGGTAGATACAGAAGTATGGTAGTCTTAGGTATATATAATTCATCCATCCATCAGCCTACTTCGTCCACTGCTGGACATAAGCCTTTCCATGACTTTGTCACTCCTGGCGGTCATCCTGGAAGAATTGCCCATACTCACACACGCTGGGCAGGCGGGTTAGGGAGTGCAGTACCGGAACCCTCGCACCAGTGACGCCGCTGCCCGTCACCAGTCTGTTCCATATAAGGCCCGGCTATTAGGGATGGATATACCGCCACCCATCGGTCCCAGGCATGTTGGGCCTCCTGGTTAATTGCCTGTGAGCTGTCCTCTTACTCTCCCCCGAATTACTTCGAGGGGGTCTCCAAGTAAGATGGTGGTACCTCCACAGTCGAACCCGGCATCAGCTTCACCACCTGTTATTTATATGTAATTTAATATAATATAGTTAAATATAATTTATATAAATAAAATAAATATAATAAATGAATCCAAACAGAGGCACTAAAAATTATTTTTTGTCTTTATTTATCATAAATAAATTTTACAAGAGATGTTCTTATTTACTAAACTTATATAAACTTAACGAGTTAAGTTAATCTAACTTGTGCTTATTTTAATTGAGACCTCAGCCAATATAGACTTTAATGTAAAATTGTGGTCGAAGTTTTGTACCTAAAAATAAATATGTTAGAAATAACAATGTAATTAAGATACTAAGTAGTACATAATACTTTTCTCATGGGGATCCACAATGTTAAAGATCAGTTTTGCCTTGGATTCAGTTCCGTCAATGCAGAGGGTAAAAATTGGAAAAATATGTAGCGTGTTTTTTGACTCACAACACAATTTTCAGACGGTTATTAATTACACTTTACAAATAAACATACTCTCAATCTTTTTTAATTACAATACTTTAAAAAAAAGCATGAAGTTCACGAAAAAAGCGATTTAGTTTCCAGATTTCAAAACCGATTGAAACGAAACCAACCCACGCATATAGTTACTAGAAAAAAACATCTTTGTTACATTAAGAAATTATAGTTAGTGTCCTAATGTAGCCGCGATATCAAAATAACTGAAGTTTTGCGTGCGCGGCATCTGATTAGAGCAAGAAAGACAGTTAAAAAACAAAAGCGTTAGAGCAGGACTGAATTTTAGCATTGTGCAGCCCCTTAAATATCGCAAACTTTCACTGTTTCATTGAAATATAATTGTGTTAAAAAAAATTGGGTTTTTTACACCTTTTTTAGCACCTTTTACTAACTTAAGTAAAAGTAGTTTTTGGGATCTATCAGCCTGGCAGCCCAGAAACAATTTTGTCAATATTTTCTACAGTACAAAATCACGTTCACTGTCACAATAGCGAATCGATTTTATTGATTCTATCCACAGCAGACCCATAGTTTTTGGGTATCTTTATTGTGTAGTTCAATACACAATCCAATTATCAAATTGGATAATATTATCCAAGACTAAAATAAATATCCTTATAAATTCGGAAAGGAATAGGAAACAAACAGGTGTGCAATGTAATTTAGTCCACAATCCAGTCATCATAAGGTATCTTATCGAGGATGCGGTCGAGGAAGCGCGACATCTTGTCCGCTAGGTCTCTTTTCAGGTCTGGCTTCATCTCCTTGAGAAGTTCCTGAGCATTCGTGTTGATGAATAGGTTCAGGGCCGCTTCTGTTAGAGGAGAAACAAGAAAAAGAATTTAAAACATGTGACTACTATTAAAATTTTCCGTTTGCTACGATCCTGATGATCTTGCGCTTCTTAAACATTCATTATGTATAAAAACTGAGGATGGCCGAGGATAGAAAAATGTGGCGTGCCCTTGGAGAGGCCTATGTCCATGTCCAGTAGTGGACCGATATTGGCTGATGGATTGGATTGGATAAGAAACTCAGCCGAGTGCGATACGTACTCGCGCACAAAGGATTCTGTTTCACTACACAATACGGAATCCTACAAACATTGTGGCAAATAAGAACAATATAGATCCTAAAAATAAAAACAAGGCACTAAAATAATAGCACCTGACAAACAATTTTGCACCTCTGAGTACGTAACCCAAATTTTTATCACTAGTTGTTTTACTTTAGATTAGATTAGGTATGTGCTTACATCTTGGAGAAATTTTAAAATTGTATGTTGTATTCCTATTTTTTAGATGGGGCTGAAATTAATAAAAAAAAAAAAATTTTTTTTATTTTTTTTTGTATGGGTTTCAATTTCATGATTATTTCATTATTTTCCGTGATAGTAGTTATACTACACTGTGTACCTATTATGAAGCTGTAGACTAATAGGGTAGTAATAGGGTTCCATTGGCACCCTTAAGAGTATGACATAGCCAAAACAAAAACCAGTTCCGGGCGTGGCTTATTCTATTTTACGATAGCGCGCGGGGGGAAATTCGTCCCGGTCTCTAAGCTCGCGTCACCATAGCAAAAATACGAATAGAGTGGACGAGGCAGGGTCAAAAGTAATACGTATTTTATTTTATCTAATTTATTAGTGTATTTCGATCATCGCCACACGGCATTGATCCTACTTGCTATCACGTCGGGACGTAAATTTATTATGGTCGGCTTAAAGTGGTTTTTTGAGTGTTTGATTTATCAGTTGACCCTCGGAACATTTCAGACACTCCTTTAGAGATACATAATAATATTGTGACGGTTAATTGTCACCATTACCCATTCTTTAAATATTTTTCGCCCGTTGAGCTGGTTTTACACTTGCGGGAAAATAAATTGGACCAAAAATTTCTTTACAAAAAATTTTTACTGAAGTTGTTATTACAAAAAGTGGAAACTAACAAATATTCTCAGAAGGAATGCACCACGTCACTATCTATCTCACTGTAGCCTATATCAATTATGCCTCTCTCATTCAACCACGTTTAACTGCGTTACTATCTCATTCCAACTCATTTTAAATAGCGTCACTATTTATCTCACTCTAACGCGTGTTAAATGGCATTTCTAATGAACGTCAAATATTTCTAAATTCTAATTATTTTAAAAAATACGCAGCGCAGCTCCTTTGGTAGTAAATTAGCAATATCTTTTTTTTCAAAAGTAATACACAGAAATTGCCAGATCATTTGAAAAACAATATTTGATGAGCCGTTATTTAAGACAATTTGCAAAACTAACATAGGACATTTTTTTTCAGGGTGTGGTATCGAACTAACCTAATTACAAAAAATTGCTCATAAATTGGGTTTTTATTTTTCTTCCTAATGTAACAGCATTTCAAGGTTTATTTTTGACTTTATCAATAGCATGACTATTCAGAGTTGCGCAACAAAAATTTTATTCTTAGAATTTAGAACTGGTTATCTTTGACTCTCAAAAATCTATTCGAATTTATAAAAGTACCATCAACTCGAAGACTATCTACTTTTTGCTGAGGTCATAATTTGATATTCTGGTCAGTCATGAGCTGGCCTACCAGCCTTCCAAGGGAAAGCGTTGACTTTTGGGACACATCGTAAAGTGTTTAAAATATAGAAATTTATTTGTATCATAGTTTGAAATGTTCAGGTCCCTTTACGCAAAATGAAAAAACAAAACTCTTTTAGGATTAATTTGTTGTCCCTATGTTTGTCTGTTTGTCCGTTTGTCTAGGCAATTTTTCTGGGTAAAATCAATAAATGCTAATATTTACAGCCCTGTAAAATATACATATTATAACGTTTTTATGGCCTTTTGTTTAACTTTTTCATACAAATTTTCTCCTTATGAAAATATAGAGATCGACACTTCAGATAATATTATGAATTTGAAAGAAAGCACAGAAAGGAACTGTAGAACAAATAATGTAAAAAATATAAAACCATATCTTTCTATTCTAAAGGGATTAATAATTTACTGTTTGTTCAATGTGGCGATAGCTTTGTTTTTTTTTTTTTTTCTTTGTCATAAAGATAACAAATATTTTCATACAAAGCTAAGGTTGAGGGCTATTTCTCCGAATTTGTAACAAAATATTAAGAAATAATTATAACGGTAAAGTACAACTTTTAGCTAAGACAATTTATTGTTAAAAGTTTGCTGAATGCATAAACATAGTTTAATGATATTATGGTATCTTCAAAATAATTGGGTTTTCCATAAGCGTGATATCAGATTATTTAAGAAATTTACGGCTGGTATCACGACGACGGATAAGCCAATTATTTTATTACTATTGTAATATAATTAAAAATATGTTAATGCATACAGCAGACTTTTAACTATAAGTTTTCTTAACTAAAAGTTGTATTTTTACTTATTGAAATTGTATTTCTCATCAAGAAATGCAAGATGACAAGATATTCAAAATAAGTTAATTGAATTTGTGAAATGGTTTCAGGTCAAAACAGTTTTCCATGAAACGGTAATTGTTTATACTTAGCAAAGTGTGTAAACTTAGTCATCTTAACATGAACGACGCCTGTATTTCTCTCTTTTTTATTTCCAGTATAGATAAAAATATACGAACTTGTTAAACTTTGTGTAAAAACGAGGCAATATTGACGATATCCTGACAGCTATTATGATGTTGTTTTATCAAATTTTGCTTTTTGGGCTTTATAGAAACGTAGTTAGATGTCACTAGAATATACTCATGAAAAAAGATATGAAGAAAATAAGCTGTAGACTTCACATTCGGTTTAAACCTATTGTATGAATTTTAAGAAAAATACAGGGTTAAAGGGACCTCTTAAGGAAAACCTTGTATTAAACTATTTGTCACCTTAGTAAAAAATAATTCAAGGAAAAAAATAAACAAAGCTATCGCCACATTGAACAGTAGATAATTAATCCCTTTAGAATAGAACAACATGGTTTTCATATTTTTTACATTATTTGTTCAACAATTCCTTCCTGTGTTGACTTTTAAATGCAAAATATTATCTCAAGTGTTCATCCCTACATTTTTATAGTGAGAAAATTTGTATGAAAAACGTAAAAAAAAAAGCGTAAATACCCAAAACGTAATATAAATAAAAACGTCAAAAGTATGTTTTTACAGCTCTATAGAGGGCCGTTTATATTGGTATTTATTAATTTTACCCAGAAAAAATTGTCTAGACAAACGGACAGACATACAAACATAGGAATAACAAATTAATCCTTAAAGAGTTTCATTGTTTTCATTTTGCGTAACAGAACCTGAACATGTACCGACAGGATTATCTACGATCTAATAATTTTGCCATGCACTGTAAATATTTCAAAATAAATTTCTATATTTTAAATGCTTGGCGATTTATCCCAAGTAAGTGTACCTATATAATTTGCAAAAAACTTCACTTATTGGACCTGAAATGGTGAGCCAATACTAGAGGGTAATTTCACGAAAAGGTCATTGACCTTTGTTACAGATCTCAGTAAGTATAAGTAAATTAATTTGGGTTTCAATAACGATCACAAAATTATTCTTTTAGAGTAACATATATTA
Organism: Ypsolopha sequella; assembly: GCA_934047225.1. Taxonomy (NCBI): domain Eukaryota; kingdom Metazoa; phylum Arthropoda; class Insecta; order Lepidoptera; family Ypsolophidae; genus Ypsolopha; species Ypsolopha sequella. Next base: position 22,843,701 of record OW203987.1, read on the forward strand.
TTTTCCCGCATAAAAGTATGAATTCATTCCAAATTCATTCAGTTTTGTTGTTATGACTATGGCACGATGTAGCTAAATCACTCATACGCATATTTTGTTGAGTTTTTAACGGCAGGAATATGATGCTCCTCGAAATATTACTTTATAAAATTAATTTCAATGTGTTTTGAAGTAGTTTTGGGAGATATTTATAGCTTGCAAAAAAGGGCACAGGTTCCACGTCTTACGGGCGCCAACGCTAGGCGTAGACTGACAATATCTTGCTGCCGCTGACTGCATCAGTGGATTTACGTATTTTTGGAAAAAGGGGGTGCTTTTTTTGACCCGAATAACGTGGTATTTGGAAAATGAATAGATATCATTCACACTAATTTTATTAAAAAAAAACCAACAAAATTGCGAAAGCGATACCTGAAACAAAATCGATAAGACGTGTGCAATAGAGGGTTACAAAAAAATTCATTGACAGTACAAATATGAATCGATTAACGTGGTTTGTGGAAAATGAATACCTTTAAGTTCAACCAAAAACATGTATTTTTTTTTATGGCTATACGTAACCTAATTATTGCAACAAAATCATCCGAAAGCTGACATTTTATTTCTGTTTGTATTTTCGTTCCCCTTAATGTACGGAATAAGACTCGCCAAGACATCGCCAAATAAAGAATCGCCAAGACAGTGGGAAAATAAAAAACCCATGCGTACAATTTACTCTCTAAAACTTTTTAAATGGCGCTCGGGGGCGGATCTATATAATGGCCTTTTGGGTTGCAGCACAGGGCCCCGTGAAAATAAAGGGCCCCAGCCCCCGTTAAAGAAAATAGATATTGTGAATTAAAAAAAAAAACAAATATTTAAAAATTCCTATCCTGGTTAGCAGACAGATCAATATTCAAAGAACAAGAAATTGTCGTTTGGAAACGCGGCTTGGCCTACGGCTTCAAAATAGAACAAGCTACAATATCGTTTGGAAACGCGGCTCAGCTTTCAGCCTCGCCAAAGACACTTTACCTAGGGATCAAATTAAAGATCTAGAAATAATTTCGTTCAATAACGCAGCTTGCCTTTCGGCCTCGCCAGGTACACTTTAGCAAAAACTCCATTTAGAGAACGAGAAGAAAATTCATTGGAAAATTATGTCAACCAACAGAGTCCGGCCAAATAAGTACTATAAATTGAATGGTTCGAAAAATATTGACAGATTAAAATAGCACTACACAAAAACTTAAAAAACGAGGGTGAAACTGCGGGCAAAAGCTTGTCTTACCTAAGAAATCTGCTTTTAGAACCGCTCTGTGTGTCTAAGTCATATTAAATAAATAAAATATTTTTATTGTCCTCTTTTTTCCTAACCCGTGTACCTAGTACATCATTATCGGAAACAGTTTTTGGACAAAATGGCAATTAGTTGATTAATTAGGCAGGCCCCCAAGTAGTATTAGCCCAGGGCCCAACAAACTCACAGTCCGCAGTCCGCCCCTGACGATGCTGAATTTCCGGTCTTTGGCGAATGAAAAATTAAAAATCGTTTATTGTTTCATAAAAGAAAAACTATAAGTGATTACATAGTATCACTACACTTAATACTAGAATGCTCTGTGTGGTAGAGTATTTACTGCCGGGTACTGTACCTTACTACGATCACAAAATAGATACAACCAGAAGGCCGACTCGACGACGGAGCGAAAACAGACGCACACATGCATAGACGCGTACGTATGATGATATCGGCAGAATTTCGTATTGGCATTCGACCGACTTCATCCGAGATCGTCGTACCTACGCGTTTATGTGTGCGTGCGCCTGTTTTCGCTAGTTATGCAGAGTAAACCTTCTGTAAGTGGTTATTTTGTGGTATGATCAAATAATGCGCGTAGGAATCTTCGTCACTCTTCGGCAAAGGTCGTATTTCCGTATTCGTGTTTCCACTTTCTACACAATCCATGACAGATGGTTCACTTTCGGTCGCCTATAGACAGCCAATAATGTCTAATAAAGATGAATGAACTTACGTAGGACAGCGTTACTATTGTGCAGGTTTTCGACTCCCATCTGTATGTCCTTGACGCTAAAGTCCAGTTTCAGTTGTTGCAGCTTCAGGAAGGTTCTGCCGTCGCGCTCGTAGGGGACCCCACGGAAGTACACCTTGGCTTTAACTCCGTCTGGAAAGTTTAGTAGTTTTTGTAAACATAAGACAAAATTAATGTATCGTCACTATTATATATGGGGATATCCCCAAAGGGGGTGTGAGAGGTGTTTCCAATTCCAGAAGCTCGCAGCAACAGCAACACTGCATAGAAGCGCTAACGAGCGCTTGCGCTGATGTTAAGACCGAACATCGTCACTTATCACTTACCATATTCACGCCAGTTGTCTCTATCCCCTGAAGCTCGCACAAGCAGCAACGTTCCAGGGGAGCGGTAACGAGCGCGATGCGCTTATGTGTGGACCGAACATCATCAGCTGTCACTTACCGTACTCGCCCCAGTAGTCTCCGCCCCCTGAAGTTCGCACCAACAGCAATAATCCAGAGGAACGATAACGAGCGCGCGCGTTGTTGTTCGGACCGAACATCGTCAGTTGTCACTTACCGTATTCGCCCCAGTAGTCTCCGCCCCCTGAAGCTCGCACCAGCAGCAACACTCCAGAGGAGCGGTAACGAGCGCGCGCGCTGATGTGTGGACCGAACATCGTCAGTTGGAACTGATGGGTTTCAAGGTCTGACCTGGGGTTAAAAAAAGAAAATAGTATCGTGATGAACTAGAAACTCATTCCGATTTGGATTATGGAGAATATCACTCTACAAATGTAGAATGACGTATATCTGTAATTGATTCGATCATAGATATCAGGAGAAGTGCCTTTTTACTCTATTTGTTCGAGTTCAGATGTCTCCACGTTTCCTCCCACTTATTTTACCGACACCGGTGAAATTATTTTGTTTTCTTTAACTGTCTTATGTCTTGTATACATTTTATGTGTAGTTGTGTTCGTAAGTTATGTTACACTCACGGCATTTTTCATATGTGGAGTACGAAAATTTATATTATTTTTATTTGTAACCTCCTCCGTATTTCATATTGTATCTATGCACAATATACAGTATCTATGTACAATATCTATGTCTCGCACAATATCTATAAAGTCATAATTATGCATGTATATTTGTTACATTAAATAATACTTATTATATTATTTAGGCCTTGGCTGAAAATCAGCGTCGTAAGTCCATGGAGCTTGCGGCATTATGCTGAGCCAGGGACCTTTTTGTTGCTACAATCGTCATTTATTCTATATGTTTCATTATTATTATAATTTTTCTTTTTTCTTAGTTTTTTGTAATACGTTTTTTGTTTTTTTTATTTTCTCTGTTTGTGTAGCAACAAATAAATATTTTCTTTCTTCCTTCTTTCTTCTTTATCGACATAAACACAAAAACTATCATTACGGCACACATAATCGTATTTCTCATACGAGTATACACATGCAAAAAGAGGGCTGCGCATTAACCTGTAGCCAACATATCACATCTCTATTGACACTGGGTCTTGTCACAAAATAGATACTACGAGAAGGCCGACTCGACGACGGAGCGAAAACAGACGCACACATGCAAAGACGCGTACGTATGATGATCTCGGCAGAATTTCGTATTGGCATTCACCAGAATATCTCCGAGATCGTCGTACGTACGCGTCTGTGTGTGTGCGCCTGTTTTCGCTAGTTATGCGGAGTGAACATTCTGTAAGTGGTTATTTTGTGGTCTCGTATCAAGCCTATTTTTGGCCTCATACGTTCGCAAGTGCCACGCCTTCTTAGCATATCTCCCCTGATATTTGCAGATCCGACCCACGATCTCGACCGCGATATATTATGAGAATGGGAATGGGAATTAAGAGGGTTAAAATCCTAAACGAAATATACTAAAACTAAATATTTTCCATTAAATTTCCCAAAGAACGTTAAAAACCAGCCAAGTGCGAGTCGGACACGCGCACGAAGGGATCCGTACCATTATCTATAAAAACACAAAAAAAACATATCATACAATGGCAGCCCCCTTAAATATTTATTTTATTCTAATAATTTTTAGTATTTGTTGTTACAGCAGCAACAGAAATATATAGTCTGTGAAAATTTCAACTGTCCAACTATCACAGTTCGTGAGACGATAGACGGACATACGGACATACTGGTGATAGACGGACAGACGGACGGACAGGGGAGTCTTAGTAATAGGGTCCCGTTGGTAACCCTTTGGGTACGGAACCCTAAAAAATAATTTTACATTAACAACTACCTTTTATACGAGTAAAATAGGTAATAAACGAAAACCAGACTGCATATTGATTGTAATAAATAACTACATCCTGCTTGGTGTGCCCAAGTTAAAGTCTATTGGCAATTTGACACTAATCCACAAGCCTCAACATTTCATTGTATCGAGTTATAGAGACTTTTGTCTGAAAGAGGCTTTGCGAATTTTATTTTTGTCAAAGTAAAAAATCGCGCAGTGCGAGAGGGGCGGATTCAGAGCAAAAGGGAAAAAAGTTGGTTTTATATTTTTATTAAAAAAACTAAAATAGCTAGCAAAATTTCAAATATCAGATCTCCAGATATTGTTGAAACACACCTAATAAAATATATTTAAGTTCTGTATATGGTTCCTATTCGACAAACGAGGAGAAAAAGTGTGTTTTCCTCATTTCAAGAATTATTTCTATTGAGGAAAATTTATCCAAACACGTTTTCCAATTTCAAAACCCTAGATTATATAGTCAAAATGCATATACCAGAAATTTATTAAAATTTTCCGTGTATTTCATGAAATACACAGAAAAGAAACACCCGTATTTTTTTCGCATATCGCACGGTAAAAAAATATTTTTACAATACTACCAGATAGTATTTAAAAATATACCTGGTTAACAAAAACAGAATTATGTTATGTTAACTTGAATTATTGTATACATTAGATTGTTCAAGTAAACTGAACAATAAATATAGACGTCACATATAGACAGTGTTTTCTGTTTAAATTAACTATATTCAGGTTAACGGAACCAGAATATTTTCTCGGTGCGCCTTAAGAACTTTTGCTAGGCATCATCGTCAACATCATTCAGCCGACATCCACCCACTGTTGGACATAGGCATGTTCTTCTCCACGCCATTTCCGTCGGTCTCTCGCCAGCCTTATCCATTTGCTAGTAATTAATAGTTTTTCCCACCCAACGTATTGACATTAAACGGACGTTTATGTTTTTATTGCAAGGAATTACACAATAAGTGGGAAGTAACTTTTTCCAGCCAAATGATCCTCGGTATTGTTTGTGGTGAACGAAGGTCTGTAATGTTCTTAATTGAGATTCCTCAGGATAAGTAATGCTTAACAAACAAGAAAGACTATTATTATTCAAATTGGTTTCGAAACATTCTTCGTCAAGACTGTTGTGCGAGTAGGAATTGTGCAATATCGGCGAAACGATTATTATTTTTGCTGATAGTAAACTAAAATTTTTTTTCAAAAAATCAATCATGGTAATATGTGCTTACATAAAGATTGCAGACAAAAGATAGCGGTTGAGAAATTCACGAAAACAAAATGACAACATTTCCAAAACTGTCGCATGTCTGTACGCGAGCCTGACTCGCACTTGACCGGTTTTTTATTTATTGAACAAAAGATCACAAAAACATGACTCATCATTATTGCCACTAAGGTATTCTTCAGCTTCAAGCCTTTGAACGGTGATACATCAACCTTTTGTGACCCCGCTCACTTGTGGAAATGAATAAACAGACAAACGAACTTTCGGACAAAGGATTCGATTATGTCGATGTGTCATTTCATGATGTAGTAAGAATACATTATAAGACAACGGGCATACCGTGGGTAACCCTTTGTATCGAGTAAAAATACTTTACCAATAAAATTAGGAGTAGAAAAAAAAAACTACTTCAAAACACAACTTTTTTTTTTACTGATAACATGGGGAGAGTTTATTCAACAAATCAAATACATAACAAAAAATAAATAAAATTAATACCTAAAATTAAAACTAAATAATCGAATAATTATTGAAAATTTAAACATAAGACCTAAAAATAAATATATTATAAATTAACCAAATAAAAAATTCTATCAAGGTCGCTGCCGTCGTGCGGGAGAGTACCTAGCAGGCTGGCAGCGTTACCTCGTTGTATGGCCAGACTGATTCTCTGGCCGAGGCAAGTCCCTGCCCGAGGGTCCCCGGAGGCATCGACAAGGCGTTTTGATAAATCTTTATATAAAGAATATGCACTCGGTCCCCACGGTTCGAGTGTCTCGACGCCGAAGGGCGCAAACATGTAGTCCGTACTCAGGGCTACATATCTGCGCCACTTCTTTTTTTCAGCTCCTTCTAAATAACTAAATCACTTCTATAGATAACAAGTAGGGCTCTACTACGTTCGATAGAAAGTATCAAAAGGTGCTTAAAAAAATAAGGTTTGTGCTTCCTATGTTCGTACTAACGTGAGTCAGCCTGATTTTATCGAAGATCGATTTATTTGAAAACATCGATTCAGCATCGTTTTCAGCAAGATGTGACCAACTCGTAGCTGTGCAGAAAAAAAAACTAGATCAAATTAAATAGGGTTGGATGAGCGCAACCTAGAGCATTTTGTACTGTCAGCAAAAACAAAATGCTTCAGGTTGCACTCAGCCAACCTTATTTATTTTGATGTAGTTTTTTAGGGTTCCGTACCCAAAGGGTAACCAACGGGACCCCATTACTAAGACTCCGCTGTCCATCTGTCTGTCCGTCTGTCAGTCTGTCCGTCTATCACCAGGCTGTATCTCATGCACCGCGTGGTAGTTAGACAGTTGAAATTTTCACAGATGATGTATTTCTGTTTCCGCTATAACAACAAATACTAAAAAATAGAATAAAATAAATATTTAAGGGGCAGACATGTTTTTTTTTGGCATTTTTATAGATAATGGTACGGAACCCTTCATGCGCGAGTTCAACTCGCACTTGCACCGGTTTTTATTTGTACACAACTACAAATTAGTCCCATCTTGTTACTCGATACATAGAGTTACCGACTGTGCGCTCCTAGTCTAGAGAAATATTTTGGTTTTTTATGATATTTTCATGTCATCCATCCATCAGCTTAGTTCATCCACTGCTGGACATTAGCCTTTCCAGGACTTTGCCATTCCCGGCGGTCATCCTGGAAGAATTGCCCATACTCGCCATAATTTATTCATTTTTGTAGTGAAATATACAGTAGTGTAAGGAAACAAAGTTTCAAATCCAAGATAGGTGTTAAAGCAAAACACATAGTTGTTAATTATATTGTATTAATTTCAGATTATTAAATTTATCTCGAAGTTCAATGTCATTCAATGTACAAGTACTAAGTGCCTTTGAACGCGGAGTCAAGGTCTGTGCAGCGCAATAAGGAAACCATCCTTGAAAGTGAAAGTTAACCAGGATATTCGTCCAAATGATAATACAGAGTAAGACGTCATACAAATGACAACTTATGATACGACCATTGTTGTTATAATTAACCTCATTAGTTAGACTTCAAGATATTTCCGTGAATAGACTACCACAACAATGGCAATTATTGCAACGTAAAGATTCTCTGAGAGGATTAATGCATTTTTTCATTATACTCGTATTCTGTAGTCATTGTAAAGTTGCATGATGACGACGAAGAACCTGTTTTCAAATGACTGATAGAAAACCTCTCTGGAAAACCTCTCAAAACTATTGGAGGAAAATTCTCGATCGTGATTGATTTAAGGCGATACAAAAAGAAATGGGTATTTTCGAATCCATTTACTCCACTATAACGTCATCTACGTATTTTATTTTTGGGTAAATGTTTATTGTGTATTTGATTAAGATTCTCACTGAAGGAAAACGCGATTGGATGAAGTTTTCTCGATAGAATTTAATTCCGAAAAGACCTCTAAATTGTTTTATTTTTTCCTGTAATTCTGAAATCCTAACTAATTTAATTGTGAAATTGCATTCAAAATGTGGGTATTATGTATTTGTAAAGTCTCCTTGAAATTTTTTTTGATAAAATAGCTTAGTACATTTTATATTAATAAAAAACCGACTTTTTGCTACTTTTCCACGAATCCGTCCCACTTGCACTGAGGGTTTTTTCGCATATGGAGTAACAGGGACGCTAAAGCTTTTACATATTGCCTTAAGGCGCTACGGAAAAAAATCGACACTTTTAGAACTTCTATATCTACTTCGGTAAATAATGTATAATTTTGATAAAATAGTGTATTATTTTTGGAATCTTTCTCTAGGGATCTGTTAAAACAGAAACGCGATTGGAGAATTTCGGCTCGATAGAAATATTTATTGAAATGAGGTCTTTATCGACACCAATTCTCCTGGTTTGACAATTTAGATTGAGATATGGATTGCAATTATATTTTATTAGATGGGTTTAAGCAGTATCTAGGACCTGGTTAAACGAAATTTTGATAGCGTTTTTAGTACATTTTATATTAATAAAAAACCGACTTTTTGCTACTTTTCCACGAATCCGTCCCTCTCGCACTTAGGGTTTTTTCGCATATGGAGTAACAGGGACGCTAAAACTTTTACATATCGCCTTAATTCGGTCACAATCTAAAAAACCCTGTTGCGCAATTGTGCACGCTAGTGGACGGTAAAGTTCGACAGTGTCCAGTTGCCCTACTATCAACCCTATTGGCGATGGCGACACTCCGGAAAAGGGCCAAGTCACAACAGATGAAACAGATTTAGATGAATGTAAAATAAGTAAATATTAAAATAAGTAATACATCTTCTTTACATATGAAATTGCCGTTTTCTAAAGAGAATTTGAAGGAAATTAAATTTTCAGTAATGACATTTTTGCATTTTGTTTAGGAATGACAAATCAAAATTATGTTATTTCTTCTGTGTATGAATGAAACAAAATTAAGCTAACAGCAACATTAACGAAATTTCTGAAAAGTGTCTTATTATGGAAATGGATGGCATTTAGGACGAACTGTTTTTAAACATTTAATTTTAGTTATCAAATTGACAATAAAAACAAAATTTAATACGTAGATGTAAAAACTTGAAATCAACTTTCAAACAAAAAACAAATAATGGAAATAGCTATTGAATCACAGGAATTATGAACTCATGAATCTATCGGGATCGTAAAAGATGGAGATCTGAAGAACGTGCCTTTTCCTTTTAATCCTAAATTAAAAATTGATGTAAATGTTTAATCCTGAAAATTTCGTACATATTGTGCTAATCCTTGATATAACGTAGTCCGTCCAAATAGGTTGATCATCGAGCAGTAAACAAGGCTCCTTACCTGACATTGGTGATGGTCATATTGGAGGCTCCGGTGGCGTGGATGTCCTTGAAGGTGGCTCGGTAACCGTCCGGTCCACCGCCCAGCGCGATGGACAACTCGTCGATCACAATCGGCTCCGACTGGAATACGCAACAGAGGTCAATGAAGCAAGCAAAGATACAGGCTGGATTTATAGTCCTTTAAAATCCAAATCTGGTGATTATTAAACAGGGGAGCCTAGCCTTTAGGCTAAATCTCTACACAACAAAACCAAAATTATGTTTTATAGCGACATTCATAGCTTTGGATACTCAAAATATTACATACTTATAGAGGGTCCATCTACTGATCCTGATCCTGACACACCTCTTTTGCTTCTTCCACACTCATCAAACTAGTCATACCAGCTCTTCTATTCCGGATACTTTTGACCTTCTTCATTATGTGACCAATTTGGTCAGCATACTTCCTTCTAGAGCGGCCTGGTCGAGCTTCACCTTCCATTTGTGCACCATAAATATCTTTTGTCACTCTACTTCTCTCTCTACATGTCTTAACCACCTTTTCATAACCAGCATTTCTTTTTCTATTCTAGTCACTATCTCTAAATGTAATTAAAGTGCATTGCAAACTATAAAAATCACGCAACAAAAGCTCGCAGGTTCGCATAAAAAAAAAACTTTTGTTCGATACATTTTGGCCAAGTAAGAGCACCACAGACAAACTAGGTGTGCTGCAGACATTGATCTAAATAGATGACGCAAGTGCATCAAACTCTATGAAAACCAAGCATGGACACTGGCAAAACGTGGCGCTTAAAACAGCAGACGTCGCCAAGACACAAAAAAAAGAGTCAAAGTTGTAGGAGTCAATATTTGTCAAGGCAGATCACTGCACTCCCTTTTGGCGCGCAAGTACATACACTCGCGTCATCTATTTATGAAATGTAACCTCTTCAATGCCAAACTCGGGTGCCCCGTGCTTGAGATGGTCGACCAAGGAGTTAAAGCTGCGCAGTAGACACGCATCGACCTGCGGGTCTCGCCGTGAGCAACGCCCTCCGAACATACCTGGAACATGGTGCGTCAGCCCTTAGTGGTTGTCTACTACATCATACTGTCTACTTGTGACCATAATTAGATACAGAATGATCAAACTTCGAGCTCTTATGTTAAAAAGTAATATTGCGTTCAGAAACAGTGCACACCCATATAAAATATGATATACCCTTTTTTATAGAGATATCTAACTGCTTAATATTCTACAACTACATCTGGTACCGTTTCTTATTTCGATGATGGGAGCTCTGTATAAATGTATTAAATAATTAAAAAATCAAAGCCACCTAACAGTAATTACGAATACATAGAATTTCCTTTTCGATACGAGTATGTCTCCAATAAAACAAACGCAATAAATCAATGAAGAACCTTCAAAACAAAACAATAAACAATAAATCAAATTATTTCTCATCAAGACACGTCACCGCTTTCTTCTATGTTCATATTAAGCATACCATCACACACACCTGTTGGCTATTAGTATGCATGGCCAGTTTGGACTAACGGTAGTAACAGTTGGAAGCCAAATGGCAATGACAGGATTCAAACAATGGGGCAGATGGTATCGACTTTCGAAGAGTCATGTATTACTATCCTGATGATGGAAGGTCAATGTCAAGTGGGCAACAATGTGGCAGTTACTGCCAATAAAATCTTCAGTATCTTAACAAAAGTTGCGTTGCTTTCTGTTTCCTTGAACTGATGCTTGGAGAAAATGATTGTCAATTATTTTTTATTAGGCTGCTAAAACTAAAAGAGTAAAGTAGGAATTGAATATTTTCGTTTGGCAGAATTTGCATGCTAAAAGAAATAAACTCATGAAGCGAAGACTCGTTTGTCTATCCATATGAGGTATAGTTTGAATTCAACCAAGCTTTGGCATGAAGTGGAGAATATATAAAATCCAGGTGGGTGTGAATTCGATCCACGCACACGAATGTGTAAATCGTGTTTCTGTAAATTATGTAAATGTCAAAGTCGGTATAGTTTTTCTATTTTACACAACCTTGTATATTATTGAACTTCATGTTTTCTTGGTCACTTAATTTCAGAAATAAAGGGACAAAAATTAATTTTTAGTACATTTACTCAAAAAATATAAATAAGAATAGTTTGTTTATTTATATATTATAATATTTTTTTAACAAGAAAATTAAATAACATAAATTATAAATAATACTCAAAATAAACACTAACTACAAAGAATATAATTTTTTTTTTGTTAAAATATAATTTGCTCCCCTTAAACAAAGAAAAAAATATTTTTAGTTGCGGTCAACAAACATTTATAATAAATATTATTTAGGTCAGCGACAACTCTCAAACTTGATCCTTCTTGGTGAAAAGTGGCTGTGACGGACAAACAGATAGACCTATGAGTCATATCTTATACTTTTTCTCTTTTTTTAGTCCACTGAAAATCGCCAATGATGTGTTAAGCATAATTTATTTCACATAATGTGCCATCGTGGAAATTGCCGCAGTGCGGGTGATGAGTGGAACGGCGGGCTTTTCTTCGATGGTACATTTTAAAGTCTTGCTTTATTTAAATATTTATTTATAATTCTGTCGCAATTATGGATGAAAGAGCGAATTTCTCCTACTACAGCGGAAAACTTAAAAGTAGAATTCGACAACTAAAACTGTTACATTTGTTATAAATAAATGATTTTGATCTTTGATTTGTGATTTTTATTTTGAAGATTCATATGGTCTAATTTACAGGTTTCTAGCACCAAGCACATAATTAAAAAGACGTGTTCGAGGCAACCAGTTGGCAGCACAAAAATAACAGGAATGGAAGCGCGCGCGCAGAATCCCCCTCACACCTGCTCGATCGTTGACCGAACTCTAGTCAAGGACTCTCCTGGACCCCGTTCATTAATTAACACTTTCGTCAGGTTCCAACACTGACAACAGGATAACGTATACAATTTTCAACGCGTGCGATAGAGGTGGCAATAGAACCCGTGTCGCGACTCCTAGTTTACGAACGCGCCCCTGCACCTTCCGATCTAGAATATACTAAATATCTACCTAGGTAGTTACCTATCGAGACGAAGAAATAAACATAAGAACCAAAGTTTTAAAGCAATTATCTTACATAATATTCGTAAACCAATAATTAACATTAAAATAAAATTCTCGTTAGCATTGGTAACCAATTTAGTAACCATTGTATATTATACAGTGTGTCCCTCGTACAAGTGCACATCCCAATCAAATTATAGAATTATCGACAAAAAATGTTTTTTTTTTTAGAAAATCTTTGTTTTATAAATTTACGTTTTAAATTTTTTTTTGCCTACCATGACTATGATATAAAATATGTCATAACTTTTGATCTATCGCGAGTAATGCAATGAAATAAAACAGTTATAATCCTTAAGAATAGACGTTGCATACCAAACCAAAAACAAAACATAATCAACTACCATTACCATAAAATAATATCCTAGAAAGATTATTTCTTAAATTTTTCCGTCTTTTTTTTCAGTAATAGTCAATTTTTTCAATATAATGTAGCCATTTTCCATTATCTTTCTAACAAAAAAAAAATACAACGTTCTATCATAAATACAATATTTTCCACAAGCGGTTAACCAAAGGCACTGCGCTCGCGTCCCATACAAAGATACCCAGGTGGAGTATATTTTCAAGATTTAGAAAAAAATACAAACATTTTTTTTCTTTGTTTTTGTCGATATATTTAGATCTAGTTTCACCCACTTTTGGATGTGCACTTGTACGAGGGACACACTGTATACTTACAAATTGTTGGCAGTTGAAAAAACTTTGATAACATATTAATGTTGATTGTTATTAATTAATGTCTTCCACAACTACCTAGTTTGAATAATCTAGTCTTTAGCGCATTTTTTTAATATTTCATAAAATGACAATGTATACAACATATTTTGGACTCAAAAGTTACAACAAAAAAATTACTACTATACTTGACTAAACTATCAGTAAACACTAGACTAAAAATAAATACAATATTTAAACAAGATAAAATACTGTGTAGGAAACGTCGTCGTGCGGCAGGGTACCCAATTTCCGCGTTGTGTGGTCAAGCTAATACGTTGGCTAATATATGTGCCAGCTCGTAGGTGTCCCGATACGTCGACGAGGTGAGTGGAAATTTGTTTTTGGGGAAGTATTCTATACCTTTTACGTATTGGGAGAAACTGAAGGACAAAACTACCAAAGGGGCTTGGTCAATGTATGGAAGGTGGTGTTTTTTTATTTTCGCTTTTCTTATTTCAGAAACTGTTTTTTTATTATTGCTTGAGAAAGAAAGAGACAGTTGTCATTTTTGTTAATTAAATTAAATTTATTATGTTGATAATAGGCAACATTAGGCGTCTATTATGCGCGATGCTTCGATGCGTCCAAAACGGAACGGGATGCGTTTATATCGATACAAAATGCTAATAGTCCCTTTAATTTCCTTATACTTTACCGTTACCTACACTAATCCATTTTTGAGACATTATTTCACGTGTTTAAATTCTTTGAGAATTCGCAGCCGGATTGTGAAAAACCCGTCTATTTCTAATTAATCGAAACAGAATACTTAAATTCAAAATTTACTCAAAAGTATTCAACAAAACCTTGTTACCTATACAACGTGTAACAGAAAGGTGTAACCATATTTGAGGAGCTTATTCAGTCAATGGTATAGAACAACTTTTACTATGGAGCCAACTCTGAAATCTCATTAAAAATCTGCCATTCCATACATTTACATTGCATACATACATTGCATTTTTCTATGAAACGGCAAAATCTTTTTTCGAGATACAGGTTTTGTTCCATAGTAAAAGTTGTTCTATCTGTATATCATATGCCATTTATAGAATAAGCTCTTCAAATATGGTTACACCTGTCTGTTACACGTTGTATATTGTACATGCTGCCATCGCAAAGTTTCCATTGGTATCTGTAAATAAGAAGTTCAAAACTTTTTAAATTCAAAATTTTTGAAATAATAATTTACAGAAATTACTGGAAACTTTGCGATGGCAGCATACACAATACATAGGTTACAAGGTTTTGTTGAATAAATATTGAGTGAATTTTAAATTTAAGTGTTCTTAGAAATAGGCGAGTTTTTCACCATCCGGCTGCGATATCGCTCTTAAGCAACCTTTGTTTCGGTCATACATAGGATCGGTAAATAAATAAATAAATCATGGTAGACATTTTGCAGAAAATAAAAATAATATCAGAAACTCCCTCAAAACTAACAAAATAAGATATATTAGCAAGATGTAGTACGATCAACGATGCAAAACGAGTGAGTAATGAGTTTTTTCATAAATTCGCCCCATAATATATACACAAGAGGAAACTTTTACTTGAAAACTTGGTATCATTCAAAACATTTTTTACAAAAATATACTCTACATACACTACTAATACAGACAAAAGGGGACTCTTTTACTCAAGGCCCTTTCCTTAAAATGTATCGAATAGGTATAACTAATAAATAAAACCTCGTCACAAATACCAAGTCTCGCTTCACTACCATAACTGCTAGTAATCCGTGTATATAGGTATATTATATACTTGTATATACATAATTGGTAGGTATAATCTAGGTTTTAAATTATGTATTTAGGGCATGCAATGTTTTAGTTAAAGGAGGTTAGAGGGTCTTAAACGATCTAGAATGATTTAAGGCTATGTACGTATTCAATACAATAGGTACTTCAAAGTGTATTCAAATATATATTGTAAAAATATGTATATTACAAGATTGCTTTTTTAATCAGTAGATAAAAGTCCGAAAATGGAGTGTGAGTTGTATACCATTGTAACATTTCGTCAATTAGATGTAAAGCATGTAAACATCCCATTTAAGTTTTAAAAAGGTGACGTTATCAGAAATATTTCCTTCTTTTCCTGAGGTCTTCGTGTGTTTTCCCACCTATAAATTTGCCAAAATTAAATTTACTGATTCCGTGGACAGCCGAATGTATTAAACCGAGGCTTCGCTCGCATAATAAATCAAATGTATTTTTTTCAATACAAGGAGAGTCTGAATTTATTCAAATGAATCCGCGAAAGTCTGGTGTTGTTCATGCTCTAAGCTCAGGTACGGTCTTAAGTATAGACAATTTAGACATAATTAGACTTAAGATAATATATAAAAGTTTTAGCGTCCCTGTTACTCCATATGCGAAAAAACCCTCAGTGCGAGAGGGACGGATTCAAGGAAAAGAAGCAAAAAGTCGGTTTTTTATTAAAATAAAATGTACTGAAGTTGCTGTAAAAATTTCGTTTAACCAGGTCCTAGATACTGTTAAAACCAATCTCATAAAATATAATTGCAGTCCATATGTCTTTTCAAATTGTCAAACCAGGAGAATTAGTGTCGAAAAAGACCTCATTTCAATAAATATTTGTATCGAGCCGAATTGCTCCAATCGCGTTTCTGTTTAACAGGTCCCTAGAAAAAGATTCCAAAAATAATATACAATTTTATCAAAATAATACATTATTTACAGAAGAAGATATGCAAGTTCTAAAAGTGTCGATTTCTTTTCCGTAGCGAGTTAAGTTTATTGAATACATGCTCAATATGCGATCAGTCGGTCAGTGCTGTGCAGATAAATACTACGTTTGCCAAAACACGAATCATGTAAAATTACTATTGCGTGTTTCATTATTCACAGTTGTATGTTATCAATAAAGAATTGAATGCTGGTATAGAAATCACATACTAGGTGTTTAACATTTAAATTATACAGGATGCGGTTAATAGGCACATTGATTGTTGATAGATCTTAGAAATGTACATTCAAAAATACGTCGTGGTATTAACGTAGCACAAGGGTCTTCAACCCGCGGCCCTCGGGCCGCATGTGGCCCGCCGGGACATGTTTTGCGGCCCTCAGAGGCTAAGGAAATTTTCATCTATTAGAATAGATAAGACATTTTTATAATACATAACATAAGAGTCTAGCTAGACTTATGTACAGTCTTAAGTGGGGTTAATCGTCTCTGTTTTAAAGTCGTAAGTTAAAGTATAAAGTATGACTCACATAATAGTAGTTTATGCTACAAGGGCGAAAAGGAATAAATTGTTTTAAACGTAACCGAGTAATTTATTGCTCTTACGCCCGTGTATCATACTACGTTTTTCAATGCATAGTGTGAGGAAATAAAACAAATATAATCTTGTGAACTTTAAATTATGATTGGCTCAAAAGGACTGTATCCAGAGTCGTTAAACAGTGGGAAAAAAGGTATACCATTTATGGTACACAGGAAAGACCGCAGGTTAGCCAACCATTGTAAATAAATAAATAAAAAATAATAATAATAAAGCCCTAGGGCAAAATCGACTTTCTGTTCGGTTTTGATGTATAAACAGTGGGCCTTTACGAGCACTTGCATTGAAAAATAATGTATTCGTTCCGTCAGATGGTATTTCTCAAAAACCGTTATTTATTTGATGACTAGATACCACAGCTTCGCTGCCCTACGCAAGGAGGTCATCAGGCTCTCAGGCATGGAGATCATCAAAAGGCTTCATCATTCAAAATATTTTCATGAATTGCTAATAAATAAACTAGACTGTAAACGCAGGAAAATGTATCGTTTTCAGACGCAACTGTTATTGCACGTATCCTTTGGATTGAAATTATAAAATAATAAAATGGGTAGATTATTTAAAAGTTACAGCAAAATGCGTAATCCACGGGTTCCCAAAGTGTGCGCCGCGGCGCCCTGGTGCGCCGTAGAAAGGAAAGAGGAGCGCCGTGAGTCGATCCTCTATCATTATCCGAAACCACAAAATATTCGCGGGTACCCTTTTTGAGCTCTACAATTAGGTACCTACTTACGTAACCAGATTTTTTGCTAAAACTAGCATATTTGTGCGATATTTTTGAGAAACTAAATAATTTGAATCTGTCTTTGCAAGGCAACAACAACACGCACGTTCTAAAACTATTGGAGAGGTTTGCGGCGTTTAGAAAAAAACTGCAGTTGTGAATAAAAAAATGAATGAGGCGGATTTTAATTTTTGTTCCTATCTACTTAACCTAACTACTAATATTGTAGGTACCTATTTCTTTCGACTGTATCTTTTTCAAATAGCTAGGGTAGGGTGCCGTGACAAAATACTAAATTTGTCACTGCGCCGCGGGCTGAAAAAGATTGGGAACCCCTGGCGTAATCAATCACTAGAGAATGAATTTTCAAAATTGACCTATAGTTCCAAAAGTCGGAAAGTATACTTAATATTGGTACTCGTATATTAATTTGTGTATTTGTTAGGTGACTGTATTTCATACTACTAAATCCATACTGTCGCGAAGAACGCGAATAAACGACTCGGAATGATCGGTAAGTGAAAAGAATCGAGTGAGAATCGAGTAGAGGGAGAAAAAAGCGGCCATGGTTGACTGGTATAAAGGAGAAGATAATAACGTTTTTTACGGGCATTTCTTAGGTTGGTTTTCTGCCATGCTAGCGATGCAGGGGGGATCACAGCAAGGAGCCTGCATCGAGTCTCCACGTGCGTCTCTGGTGGATACAAGGGAGTGAAGGAAGGTACAAGACTGCGGAAACGTGGTATAGCCTTCGACGTATGTGTTCTTGTATTCACTTTGGATATCATGCCAACCTCTGTAACCTGTAATATATATTTTATCATATAATTATATATTGTATGTATTCAAGTATCTATTGGCGTGGTCAGTGGCGTGCACAGAACTTTTTGCTGGAAAAGCAAGCAATTGGCCAAGAACAACAATAAAAAAAATATGAAAAAATTTAAATACCACTTTGAAAAAAATAAATTTGTATGACGCCAGGGTAGACAATATCTACCCTAGAGTGAAAATTTCCTATACAAACTTTTTTTTCAAAGTGATATTTAAATTTTTTCATATTTTTTTATTGTTATTCTTGACCAATTGCTTGCTTTTCCAGCAAAAAGTTCTGTGCACGCCACTGGGCGTGGTATGGTCCGAGGCTAGTGGGGCGCAGGGAGGCCTTGGGGGGAATCCTTCGGGATCCCCCGACATGTTGGCATAATGTCTAGATTGGTACAGCGAAGCAGAATATAATGAAACTATGACATATTTATGTGTAGTTGTTATCTTTTCGGCACGTAACTTCACACCCAGGTGGAGAACGTTATTCGTGCTATACGTCCCGACACATACCGTACACTTGGTTAGTCATTAGGGACAACTTACGGTGATAATTGTCACATATCATTCATTTTTAACAATAACCGATTCCCAAAAAACGTGGTTTTTGCAAATTAATGTTCAGTCATATCTCATTTGTACTTAATCATCGGCAGCTAATAATCAATACTCAACAATAGGATGGATATGAACAAATAATAGTGTTTTAGGGTTTGCGCAAGAGTTGATTCTCATGTCTTTAAGCGGTTGCAGTCATCCGCGACTTATTTATGTCCTGGGCTCGTAGCATAGTGTTAAATCGCGCGCGACGCCACTAGTTCAATCACAAGTGCAAGGAGAGTGACGTACTGTTTAATCGCAAAAACATCGCAAAAACCATAAGTTATTCTTCCTGATTTGGAGAATCTAGCAATACTACGTAAAAAAGAAAAAATATATTTCTTCCGGGAATATAATACATACTTATATAGAAACAGAGTCTTCAGAAGCCATTCCAATATTGATAAATAAAATACCAAAGATGGCTCTAAAAAAACTTTTCATGTCGAGGTTTAAGATTATTAGAGCAAAAACCCGTTTATATTATTTATGGATTAAATTCTGTACAAACTTTATTAAAATTTTAACAGGGCAGATATTTCATAGCACCATTGTTTTTTTTTTTAATAATAAAATTAGTGAAAAAAGTTGTCATTTTGACTTTTTTCCAGGATCCGTCCCTCTCGCACTGCGGGCCGATGACAGATATACCCATATTTTTATAGAAATAGATAATTTTACGAATCAAGATGGGAGTTGTTATTGACCTAAATTGCAAAACCATTTGTCAATTTTTAAAAGTTTCAAATAAAGCCGTTCAAGCTAGCACTATTTGGCTTCACGTCAAGTTTCAGAAATTTTAGCATTTTTATTGAAAATAATAGGTCTTTACATATGAAATTGCCGAAATTTTCTTACAAATGCATGAGTTCATAATTCCTGTAATTCTATAGCTATTTCCATAATTAGTTTTTTGTTTGAAAGTTGATTTCATGGTTGTACATCTACGTATTAAATTTTGTTTATATTGTTAGTTTGATAACCAACATTAAATATTCAAAAACAGTTCGTCCTAAATGCCATCCATTTCCATGATAAGATTCGTAATAATTTTTAACAGCTGACACTTTTCAAAAATTAAATTATTGTTGCTGTTAGTCTCATTTGTTGTCTCATTCATACAAACAAGAAATTACATAATTTGGATTTGTCATTCCTAAAAAAATAGCAAAAATGTTAGTACTGAAAATTGAGTTTCCCTTAAAATTTTCTATGGAAAACGGCAATTTCATATGTAAAGACCTAATATGATTTCCTGTTATCATTACACCTATAACATGGACGTATACAAAAATTTACATTACAGCTCCAAGCATCAAGATTTTTGTTGCAATTACTTGGAATACGGTTTACTTGAAAAAAAAAAATAGATATAATTAATTATAAAAAATATTTAAACAAAATAAAATAAAATTTGATGTTGTTTGGTTCAGAGATAGGGGTTTTGTTTGATTGTAAATTGAAGCGTTGATTTCAAGAAATCTAAAAACAATTAGGAAAAGGAATTATTATCTTAGGAAGGAAATCTATATTTTCATGCAATCCTATTTTGTCATGTATTCCACGTCATGTCATGTAATCATAACAATGGAAGGACAATACCCTGTTTGGGTTAAATATAATAACTTTTAACAAAGCTTCTTTGTTTTATTTGTAGAAACATAAAATGAGTTTACTCAACTGATGCCGGGTCCGGAGCTAGAGACCCGTGATATACGGACGGATATATATAGACAGACGGACGGACAGACAACAGAGTGACATTAAAAAGGGCTCCGTTGTGCCTTTTGGCTATGAAACCCTTAAAATACTATAATACAATACTTAATTCAATACAATACAATAATAAAATTGCTTTGTAAACTTTACCTCATTATTTTATTTTAAATATAGTATTTTATTCAGAAATGTCACCAATTAGTTCCTAAAGAGATAATGTATTTGAGGAAAGCGTAGAGGAAGTAAATTTAATTAACCTTTAATTACTATACTTTAATATGTGTCTATACTTCTGTGTCAATTCCATGAAAAAAAAAAGCAAGTATTTCAACAGAGATGAACATAAGGCAATGGCCTCTTTTTTTCGTCAATATTTACGATTTGAAAACCGTTCCGAGGAATAGCTTTCCTTAACCGGTTCTGATATACAGATATTAAAATAAGCAAGCATATATACGAAAAAATATATATCTTGAACGCATCTTCAAGTCTAACAAGGATTCGACCATTCAAGCTAATATGATTACGTCACTTCCTTTGAATGCTAAAATACTTATAAAAAGACGAAAATATGTACTAATGATATTAGATACTTAAACTGATCCACTTATTCCAGAAAACAGACAAACATTCAGACGGAATTCAATAAATCCATAATTATGTATTGTTTCGTGGGTCCTATTCTATTAAACAACAAGTAACTAATTACAACTGTGACCATCACGACATGGCCCCCTTATCTCCGAAACTGGCGGACCAAAATATATGAAAAAAAAAAAAAAACGATTTTAGATCATAACTGGCTAATTGCAGAAAAACCATAGCGATTAAAAAAAATTGGACACAAATGAGAAATTAAAAAAAACATGTAATATTTAACAAAAATATATTTATAATAATACAATATGGGTATCAAATTGTAGGTATTCAAGAGTTAATTGCAAAAATATATAGTTAGGCTATATTTACTTGCATCTATTTCGAGTAATCCTTGAAAAACCACAACAAATGTAAGTCTCCAAAACTGGTAGACCGAAAAATATGAAAAAAATCATGGTATTGTGTTTACGTAACGATTACAGGAAAAATATAGCGGTTGCAAAATACACGAAAAAAAATTATAAAATTAAATTTTTCATCCACGATACGGATAGGGTACGCGAGTCTGACTTGCAGTTGACCGACTTTTTTTAAAAAGAACGACGTTAAAATTATGGTATATCTAAGGATACTGTAAATTGTGACTTAAAGTTTGGCAGAATAGGCCTCTGCTTATAATCTGTGTATCAGAACATTCAAGAGAAGTTAGACAAGACAAGACAAGACAAATACTATTAATTGAACACCAAAATAAATAAATAAGGTAAAAGAACAAACTTATGAGAGAAGGTAACAATTGGAGGCCTTATCACTTATAGCGATTTCTTCCAGACAACCTTTGGGTGGAAATTAATCGCTGGAAAAAAATAACGCGAAGGTGGTGCACAAAATAAATAATAATAATAAGGGGCAAATACCTAAAATAAATACACAAGTATAACATTGTACATACAAATACATATAATACGATAAATATATATACATACACTAATATATAACAAAAATAAATAAAATAAATATTAGTGGCAGAAGTAGGGATTAGTTAGAACTTAGTTATTTACACCAGTACGCTTGTACAATACTAATTTACCACCTCGAGTTATGAGTAGGTTGTCCAAGTTTCCTGGCTGTCTTCTGCTTCCGTGGATGGCCGCAGGTTTATGTAAGAAATAATCACAGCACACGAGTCCGTGTGTTACGACATGTGTTGTGTGATGTTTCTACAAGTGTTTTAAATGGCCCTCCGACAAATCATTGAATGCAAAAGTAGTAGATTACTGCTGTGACCGACAAGTTAGGCATTGATGGCCGGACGTGATAATGTGGGCCGAGACATAGCCGAGGCACACATAAGTGAGTCCATCAATGCCCAATTGCCGCCAAGGCAATGGTAACAAACAATAGTAAGGCAATAGCAATAGTACTTTTCTTAAACAATGCGTTTCAAATTCAAACAACTACTAAAATACGTGTTTGATATTTACAAATTAAAAAAGTTGATTTGCTATGTACTTTTAGTAGGAAAGGTTTCTACTAGAGACTAAAAGAGTTTATACTTACCTTGACATCTAGATATTCACTGTCTAATGCTCCATTTAAAAATATTTTCATTGGACTCTTAATTATTAAGTTTTGCGCGCTATATCTTTTTTTGCGTTTTTGGTTGTTTTTATTTTTAGTTTATTTTAAAAGTTGGTTGTATATTTTTATTAAAAAAACTGAAAAAGCTAGCAAAATTTCAAACATTAAATCTCTAAATATTGTTAAAACACACCTAATAAAATATGTTTGAGTTCTATATATGGTTCCTATTCGTCAAACGAGGAGAAAAAGTGTGTTTGAAGACCTCATTTCAACAATTATTTCTATCGAGGAAAATTTATCCAAATATGTTTTCCAATTTCAAAACCCTAGATTATATAGTCAAAATGCATATGCCCGAAACTGATTATAAAAGAAACACCCGTATTTTTTTCGCATATCGCCTTTATAAACTTCTTTGCACATTGAAATTGCTGGTGAGTAAATGTAACAAAACCTCATTCCATATTGAAATAACACGGCGGTTATGGATTTTCAAAGTGAAATTGCCGGCATGATAACACGACAGATATGGATTTTCATACTAATATTGCCGATTTGTTTTTTACTACTTGTTTGAGAAAATACATTTCCAAAGATTTTCCTAGCTTTATGATTTGGGTAAATACGACAATTCTGTGTATGAATTTATCTTATCTACATACTGAAGGCACGGTCTTCCCTATCATTACAGTGCCCCCCGGGTTACTCTTGGATATGCAATGGTTCCTGTAGTCACATAAAACATGGGCCTTCAGGGGCTAGTGTAAATCATTGGGTTAGGGCGCTCTTATCCCAAAATCAGTAATTTCAAAGTCAAATAGAACTTTCAAATATCGTCTAAAACTTCAAAAAAAAAAATACGCAATATAGTTCGAACCTTTATCTAGGTCTTCCACGCATGTGTTACACGATCAGATAAACTTTGCTTGATAGAAATAATTCACGAACACAGCATGTAATAAGACCTTTCAAATCATGCCATTTCCATAATTCCACTCTTTTATTAACGAAACATATCTGGTAATATTGCTTTTTAAATTTTCTAGGTCGACCACGTAAGTAGGTTTTAATAAACATATCCCTTATTTTTAAACAATTTAAAAACCGATAAAAACAACGAAAAATTACAAAAGTGTGGTTATTTTCTTTACTCCTTACACGTAAAGAAAAAGACAGAGAGTCACTTTTCTGGGATAAGAGCGCCTTAATTCGTTAATCGAGTCTGGTCAAGCCACGCTGGGATGAGGCATTTCATTAATTCCAAATGCATATATAGTACCTATAATTGAACTAATTAGAGTTCTGACAAATAAACTTGGAGGAAAACCTCGAAAAATCTCTTTAAGAGTTAGTAGTTTTAGATAGGAGGTGTTTCTGAGATGATGCACTGATACAGGGAAACATTAAGCAGCTAGTCCGTGACTTATCTACTTTTCATGTACAAAACAGCTTTTGTTCAGTTTACTTAGTATATTTTAACCGAAGTGGCTGCGTCATAGGTACTGTTTGTGCAGATAGTACAAAATAGATAGATTACTAGTATTTTTTAAAACAGACGTCTATCTGTGAACAGTGATCACGGGCGTATATATAGCTTTCACAGGGGGCATTCATTGAGACAACTTTAATACTAGGTCTTTACATATGAAATTGCCGTTTTCTATAGAGAATTTGAAGGAAACTCAATATTCAGTACTAACATATTTGCATTTTTTTTTGGTGTGACAAATCCAAATTATGTAATTTCTTTTGTGTATGAATGAGACAACATTAAGCTAATAGCAACATTGATTTAATTTTTGAAAAGTGTCAGCTGTATAAAATTATTACGAATCTTTTAATGGAAATGGATGGCATTTAGGACGAACTGTTTTTGAAGATTAAATTTTTATAATCAAACTGAAAATAAAAACAAAACTTTATATGTAGATATAAAACCTTGAAATCAAATTAACAAAAAACAAATCATTGAATTACAGGAATTATGAACTCATGAATCTGTAAGAAAATTTCAGAAAATTCATAGGTAAAGACCTATTATCAACGCAATATTTTGACTACAGAGAGAGTTAGAGGGAGCAATTACGCCTGTTATGTTTGAGGGTTGTATAGATTTTGAACTTAATGTTTTATGAAAAAATGTACTCACGTGTTTCTGATGACAGGACCGTAATTCGAATATTTGTGTCGAAAAAATCAGAAAAAAATTATTAGTTTTTTATGTTTGAAAATTCAATGAGCTAATTAAATTCCACCGAAAACATAAATGTGACAAAGGGGCCAAGTTCAGTACAAAGGCTATGCTGAATTGTCGGCTTCGTCGAAAAAAGAATTGAGATCAAATTTCGTGTTTATAGTTGTATGTAGTTTCCTAAGTGAAGAAATAAACAGAAATAAGTTTTGAAATAAGGAAAATATTCGATTCGGTGACATTTTGGAAATTTAAAGCGGAAAATCATAAAAATATTGACGTAAATTTATGTAGAAACTTATTAGAAAAATATTCTACTATTTTTGGAAAATGCTATTTGATAAACAAATGCTCTATATTCATAAATACCTACTCGTAGGGAAAGTTTTTTTCAACCGAAGTGTGGTATGTAGTTATAATAAAGCCGATTCTGAAGGCTTTAATTTTAGTTTTAGTGCCGTCAAGAAAACATTTTGTTTATTGCAAAATAGTCCTAAAATGTTTGGAACAGAAGCTAAATTACTTTGGAATAATTTTAGTTTTAACAGCACTAAAACTAGAATTAAAGCCTTCAGAATCGGCTACATTGTGTAGGTAGATAAGTAGATATACCTGTAATAGTGAGGTGAGGGTATGTACATTAGGATAAAAGTTAAAAATACTTAAGTGAAAGTAAAGTGAGAGCTTATGTTAAAATGTTGCTTTTAGCAAACAAATATACAAGCTGAGAAACGGGTAAGTGAAATATTTGGGCTACAACTTTCATGGTCGCTTCTTACGTTTTAAGAGTATATTTTTTTTTTATTTTGGCTTGTATTACTGTTACATGAGCAAAATTTGTTATCGACTTTATTGTACCTAATAGTTTTGTTAAAAGTACCAAATAAAATTAAAACAAGCCAAAAACTTTTTAATTAAGCTCGTATTGGAACATAAAAAGCTTCGTAAAGAAGCCCAGTAGGATAGAAAAAAGTAGAGTAGGTTTAACAAATACCCGCGTAACTATTTATTTTCCATTCAACCCAACCTAGCTACTTTCTTTACTTACTTGTGTTTGAAGTGCTCGATGCTATTATCGCGGCGAAAAATAAAAATATCACTTGAGAAGTCGCCATTTTTGTCCCGCGAAAAACACTCGACAGAAAAAACAAACGAAGCACGATGACACGCTTATGTGTTAGTTCGAAATTTGAAAATATTTTCTTTTTAATTTTATGTAGCGGGCAAGCGTGCACCGCGTCAAGCTTTTGCCGGAGCAATGATTGCTTGGTTTGCTGTTGTACCGAGGAGCACTCCCCTTTCCATCAGCCAGATGCGTTGACCGCAAACTGTGATAGCCGGTTCCGAGATACGGCATTGAATATAGACAGACGAACTGATGGACTAATCACAACAATAATGAAGGTGGACACAATATCCTCCAAAAAATGTAAAACGATCATTATGTGTTACAAAACTTAAAACTCACGGAAGCTGTCAAAATACATGACTTCTGTGGATCTTTAATAAACTTAACTAATTGGTTGACAATGAAGATTAGTTTACCAAGTCAAGAGGATTACTAAATAAAATAAACTTTTAACAAAACAATGGTAACGGACTTCAAATGTAACTGCAGTCATTGTCTAAAGTTTAAAATAATGTATACTGACCAAAGGTACAGACATAACACTTTTGTCGACTTCTTTCTTCCTGAACGTTCTCTGGAAGTCAGCACCTTCATATATGTTTTTATATCGTAGGAATACGCCGACTTCTAGATGACATAATATATGTTTCTGGAAGAAAGAAGTCGGCAAAAGTGTTATACGGCACCATCGGTCAGTATAGAGTTTTATTATTTTAAACATTGTAGTATGATTACAGGTACATTTGAAGTCGGTTACTATTTTTTTGTTAAAAGTTTATTTTATTTCACATTTTTTAGTGTTGACAGGTTAAATAGTGAAATATGGGTATTTCTTGTAAACGCGCTGTCGATATAAAACGAAGTACAAGTAAGTATATTTTCAATTAATAGCCTGTAATCAGCATCCTAACCATAGTTAAGCCCTAACATAAACTGATTGCCGCAATCTCAAGTTTTGTGCTGACATCTATCGACGAGTTCTATGATGATGAAGCCAGGATCGAAGGTCAGGTGGGTATTCTGATAAATTCCAACTAATACCCTGCAATCAGCACACAAACACAGTGATTGCCGCAGTCTTCAGTGGTATGCTGTCATTTTATGAGGAGTTCCACTGCCTATCTCTGAAGACCTTCAACAAATCACAGCCGATCTCATAACGAAAATGACCTGGAAGCATACTCTTCCAAGCAAAAAATAATTATTCAAATTGGTTCAGAAATGAACGAGTTATGGAGTAAAATACAGTTGAATTGAGAACCTCCTCCTTTTTTTGAAGTCGGTTAAACAGTTTAGATTGACTTTATTTTCTACCTGTATTATTCAGACAAATAAAAATGGTCTGAGCTTTATTAATACTTAATTAAATATGCAATTAGTGTAAATATTTTTTTAAACGGTACTTAAATGAAATTTAAATAACATCTATTATATAAAATCGAAAAGTTAGAGAGGGACAAAATTCACGGGAAAGAGTGAGATGACGCGATTTTTTTTCGCGATTTTGGCATTTGTGTAAGTGACACGCGCACACAAAGGTAATTCGACTCCTTGGATTGTGACAATGATGAACGGTATAAACAATATGGGTTTGGATACGTGATCGCTTAATAAAATTATGAAATTAAAATGTTCCGCGGTAGAGAAACGTCAGATCGGTATGACATTTCTAAACGGCCGTTCATACCTACTAAAGTAGAGCCACTGAGTGATGGCACTTATGACAGCTGCATTTAGTGATGAGATACATTTCAAATTTCGGTTAAAAATAAAAATCAAGTGTGAGTTTACTCAACATTAGACACGTCATTCAACATTCAATATAATGATACAAAAGGAAAATGTGCCAAAACCAGTGGCGTAGCTATCGGAGGGCTATGCGGTGTAGTGCCCCGGGGCCCCCAAGAGATGTTTAAATATCTAAATCGAAAAAAGTATTTTACTATCATTTATTTTCGTTTAGTTTAACTTCGTCATTGTTTTGTTTTTAATTAAATATTATTGCGTTACTTGGCGAACTCAAACACGACATATAAAACATGAGAAACTTTAAAAAAAAAAATCTTTGTGTCTATACGAATTCGATTGCACAATAAAGAAACATTCGAATCGAAATATAATAACCGAAACAAGTAGTACATTACTATCAACAATGAAGTATTACATTTTTCAATTCACACTTGCTTATAAATAATTACGATACTTTGTAGGCATTTAAACGTCATAATCGCCATCACTCAGTGGCTCTACTGTACCTACTATTTTGGTTGGGTTTGCAAATACTAAGTCTATGGCAAAAACGTAACATCATGCAGCGCAACTTGAAACGCAAATTGAACATCACATTATTTTTCCAAATCATTAATTTAATTATCTTCTTCATCTAACGTCCCAACCATCTCCTCTCTATGATTCAAGCGTTCAAGGTTTTTACAACAACGTGGGCAAAGCCACCGGCACATTTAGTTAAAAATTAAATTTTGAACTAAGTAATCTACAAAAGAAAAAATTCTACAATCTAAACCAATACGTTGTATTTCCGTTACTTGTAGCAGTTTTGTCGATACCGGTAGACGAGGTGATGGGGTTTTACGGTATTTTGGCCCAATCAATTATAATTAATTTAATGCAGAATTCTTTGAATACAAGAATGAGGAAGAAATTATTAGAAGTTTGTCGAGTTAATACATAGACGATTATGTATGTATTTTTTTGATTTTCCCAATTATAAATTGTTAATATAATTAATTATTATTAATGTGTTAAATTTACAGAGCATGCTTGATTTTTTTTTGTATAATTGTAATTAGTTAAGTCAGATGGTTTCTTTTAAGTTTTTTAAGTTTCCTTTTTCATGTTGAATAATTCAACACAATTATTGTGTTTTTATATACCAGGTGAATTTTTGATCATCGTCCAAATTCATACTGGTGACTTGGTAAGTGATCAGTATCATGGATCAATAACAATTTTGGTGAAATTCGTAAAATTAAATTTCGACTCCCCATAGTGATTCACTCGGGAGTGGAACTGAATTTCTATGGGAAGCCGAAATTTCAATTTACGAATTTCACAAAAATTGTTACTGATCCAAAATACTGATCACTTATTAAGCCTCCAGTATAAATTTGGACGATGATCAAAAAGTCACCTTGTATATATTATTTTGAAACTATGTACTGATTTTTGTTGTGAGTGCACTGTATTTGTGGATACACGTATTTCTATTCCATAAAAGTATTTCTTTTTTACCCAAAATTTCATAACAAGCGGCCTTACAATCTAAAATCACTCTCATGCATTACACACCACACTCACAAACATACACATACTCATCCTCCCTAGTAGCTTTTCAATACTGATCCCAAGACTTCGGTCGTAGGTCTAGGGAATCTCAGTCACACTTACACACACCATTCCTCACTTATTCACATACCTAATCGTATATTGTGTTAAACAAGCTAAGTTAATAAACTAATCATAAGTTTGCTGTCCACTATGGAAGAGTGGAGTCTCAAGGCGATATGCGAAAAAAATACGGGTGTTTCTTTTCTGTGTATTTCATGAAATACACGGAAAATTATAATCAGTTTCTGGTATATTCATTTTGACTTTATAATCTAGAGTTTTGAAATTGAAAAACATGTTTGGATAAATTTTCCTCGATAGAAATAACTGTTGAAATGAGGTCTTCAAACACACTTTTTCTCCTCGTTTGACGAGTAGGAAGAACTCAGAACTCAAACATATTTTATTAGGTGTGTTTTAACATAATATCTAGAGATTTGATATTTGAAATTTTGCTAGCAATTTTAGTTTTTTAATAAAAATATAAAACCAACCTTTGTCCCTATTGCCTTGGACCCGCCCCTCTCGCACTGCGCGATTTTTCGCTTGGAGTGACAGTGACAAAATTAAAGTTCGCATAGCCTCTTAAAAGGAGGCTCCAACAACCTGTAAATACCCATGATTGTGTTAATGAAATAATTTTTTTTTGTATTTTTTTTTTGTTTTCTATTCCATTCTATTACTACGAGTAGGTACTCAGATTTGGAATAAAGTAAATTTGGATGTGTAGTGAACAACCGCACTGCTTCCATACAGCTATGAATGTCAATTTTCATCGTCAACAGTTAAAAGTACTTTGCTTTACTTAATATATTGCTTTATTCTGTAGTACGTTAAACTAAAATTAATTAGAAATTAATTATTTTCTTGTTTATTTCCAAGCGTATTGAAAATACGGTTCTTTAAGTGAAATTTCACTTTTACTTAAGGCTTGGTATCGTCAAAGGATAATTTTTAAAGCCTACTCCTCGTTTATGGCCGAACCAAAAATATTAAAAAATATGTATATACATTAACACAACGTATGCAACATTCTTCTTTTTCATGCACCAAAAATTATGAAAAAAAAATTCAACCGAATGTTGTTTTTTGGCTTGAATTCCCTACCGCTCCTAAGCGGCTAAGTCGATTTTATTAGTTTATGCTTTAAGTAATAGATACACTTGATAGCTAAAAACACAACATATGATTATACAATCGAACAATCACGTCCATGTGAAAAGTATTATTTTCTCCTATTTCGCCCTGTCAAGGACACAGCGAGCGTCGTAACAGCTACTATGTATGCATTGCGCGCTGATATGAACGTTATTTCAATGTCGTTTTCGTCGATATTCGTACCGACAAACATCGAGCTGTTAATTTGGCGACAGTAATCAATGCGTTTCTCTTAAGAGCGGTATCGCAGCCGGATTGTGAATAACCCGCCTTTTTATAATTAATCAAAACAGAACACTTGAATTCAAAATTCACTCAATAGTTATTCAACAAAACCTTATTATCTATATATTATGAATGCTGCCATCGCAAATTTTCCAGTAGTTTCTGTAAATTAGAATTTCAAAAATTTTGAATTAAAGATATAAGGTTTTGTTGAATAACTATTGAGTGAATTTTGAATTTAAGTGTTCTGTTTCGATTAATAAGAAAAAGGCGGGGTTTTCACAATCCGGCTGTGATACCGCCCTTAAAGGCTGTTTTTGCGGATTTGTAATAAAATATTAAGAAATAATTTTACGGGTAAAATACAACTTTTAGCGGAGAAAACTTATTGCTAAAATTTGGTAATATGTATAAACATGTTTTTATGATATTAGCTATAATTGGCTTTTCCATAGTCGTGGTACCAGCCATAAATTCCTAAAATAATCTAATATCTATTCTTATGAAAAATGCAATTATTTTGAAGCTACCATACTATAATTGAAAATATTTGTATGCATATGGAAAACTTTTAATAATAAGTTGTCTCAGCTAAAAGTTGTATTTTGGCCGTTTTAATTATTTGTTTATATAATGTTACAAATTCGGAGAATCGACCCTTAACTGCACTTAAAACCAATTCGTATCGAACAATATATTTACCTGATAAATTGTGCTATTTTAGGCCTTATATTCTGGTGATAAGAATGAAGATATGCTGTAGTATCTGTAATCAATTGATTCTTATATCCACCTATCTGGAGCTTGGTTGTCCCGTTACCGACCGGTTGTGCACTCCAGTTTTTATTACTTTTGGCTGCTAACAGACTTACTGCGAAAAGATACAAAATGAAATGAAGTGTACTTTTTATATAGTTTGCTGTTACTGTTAAAAGCTTTGGGGTCGCTGTTGTACAGTTGTACTTGTGTAGTGGATACCAAGAAACGGTTGGGCAGTGTTTTATATAAAGTCATGAATTATCCTCAAGTCTCATTTAATTCATAACAGTGTTTTATTATTTTTCATTTGTGGCCCTATACTAGTTTAACACGTTGAGGGACAGTAATAAAATAACCCATTGGTTTACCCTGCTGTAACACTATTAATTTTCATACACGGCCTACAGACGTAATGTTATATGGAGACCACATCAAGCTATACACTTGCAGTACGACATTAACCCCTACAGAGAAGAAAATAAGATAGGTACAAAGTCCAATGTGTCTTACTTGATGCGGTCTCCACTGTACTATAATAACTTTTGTTGTGACAGAAGGTCCTTTCAAATCATTTCTTCGGTGACAGCACCTATGTTGTCTCTTATACCATATTATGTAAGGAAAAATTATCGCCGTGAGACGTATTGTATTTATGCGAACGAAAAATCGATCGTCGACAGGCGTATGGCGTATTCCGGAATTCGCCATGACGCCTGTGGGTGGTACTGTCCCGTCAATTAAGAAGTCTAAATTTTATTTTGCGTTTTTCAAAGAAAGTGTCATTAAACCTTTGCCCTGACTACTTACCGAGGCTCCGGTAAGATTATATCAAGCAAAGTCACTTTATTTAAGTAACTTGCAAATTATAGCAGAATAATTATTTATGACTTCTCTTCAAATAGGGATAGGAATAGATTTGACAGTAGGTGTTGACTCATCTCATTGAGAACTTTAATCTATGGGTTCTATGTAATTACGTAAACCTATACCAATATTTGGGAGAGGTACCTACCTTACATCTTTATGAATAAATTCCATCCAATTTAGACAAAGGTCATCTATTTGTTTAGTAAATTACACGTTATTTTTAACTTAAAGTAAATATTTCTCAGAAATTAAAGAACTCGTCATTATCATAAGGTTCGTCCACAGTGTCTGGTAGGTTTCTCAGTGCAGATAGCTTGAATCCTTGTTCTTGCATCTGGTCTATTTTGGGTAACTCCTGCTTTATTAAATCTTCGACATTTATATTGTTGAGCTCTTGCTGTACCTTCTCCTTAAGAGGACCCTCGATCGCGTCCATTATCTGGTACCTTAGTAGATTTGGCAAAATATTGACGATGAACTCAATCGCATAATCAAGAGTCCCAGCTCCATCGCATCGAACCTGGATATTTCCCACTTCCAAATTCAAATCCCTGAACTCTGGATGATTTCTCGTATCTAGAGGTTGAGCTAAAATCACTCTAGCGCTCATATACTCGACGGAAAAGGATGCTGTACCAGCTCTAGTTACAAGACCACCTATTGCGGCTATATCCCATTGCGCCCTGCCTTCCAACTTCTGAGTTCCAATCTCAATGTCAGCAATTGCAGTATTGTTCTCCATCTTCAACGTGATGTTACCGACTCGATGGAAGGATGATATTCCCGTCAACCAAGTATTGCTCAGAGCTACATTGAAGATACTCACCGTCGTGTTGTAATCCTTCACTTTGTAGGGATCCATGTCCATTTCCCTGACCTTCTTCCTGGTATCAGCGATGACCATGTCTAAAGGAGATATGGAATTCGGGAACTGTACGTCACCAGCGACTTGGTCAAGTTTAGTGTTGATTTCTGATCTGATTTTAGTGTAGGCTTCCTTCAAGATGAACGGCTTGATGGAATCGAAAAGGAAGGTGCCAATAGAGTTGACCATTCCTTGGAACATGCTCCCGAAGAAGCCAAGGTTCTCGAAGTTCATGTCGATGGTGTTGAAGCCGAGGTCGATTTTGATGTCCTGGGCTCGGAGTTTGCCGTCTCGTTCGACCCCAAGGTTGGCACGAGCTGTGACTTTGAGCTTGGTGAGGTCGACCGTGAAGGGTCCAGCCGACCTGCTGAGCCAGGTCGACATAGTGTAGTTTCCTTTGACTTGCAATTTGTCGATTACCATTTGGGCGTGCACCTGGAACGTAATTAATAACAATATTTAAAGTACTGTAGAATGTTTTGTTCCGCAAAGGAATGTTGTTTAGGTAAAGCCAAAAGCTGTGGTTTCCAAACATCTATTCAGTGAATTGGACAAAGGCCCTCTTAAACATACCAAGTCGTATTGTATGTTTCTAAATATATGAGTATTATTCGTTCAATAACATGTAGTGTTTATGTACTTGTGTCTTGTTACTAATGAAAGTGCTAAATGAGAAATCAGGAAAGTACACATGCATAAATACTTATACGTGTAGTATACAGGCTGTTAAGATGAAGTTGTGGAAGCCGAAAACTGGCGATAGTACTCGTCAATACGAACAACTTTCCTTGAAAAAAAAATGAGAAATCGAGAAAAAAATCAGTTGTTTCATACATTTTGGTCGGGTAGCTATGTATTATATATTCCACTTTTCTATGGAACAGCTCATTTTTTTTTCGCGTTTTGACGTTTGGCTCCACCGTAAAAATTGTTCGTATAGACAAGTACTATTGCCAAGTTTCTGGCTTCCGCAACTTCATCTAAACACCCAGTATTATTATAATACAATTACGCAATCTGCTGTAATAATAATATTTATGCCGTAAAATTGTGTCTATCACAATTCTTCCCATGGAAATAAAGAGATAGTCGTGGTTGTATGTATGTATGTAGCATTAAAACCTCTAAATCAGGTTTACGCTGTTACTAACGTACAAATTTACCAAAAACCAAAACAACAACTAATCGAAGTCTGTAAAATGTATAGTAATTAATCACATTTGCAAAGTTTACCAATGGATCGTTTTCCTGGAACCATTATCAAATTAGTCTACACTACCTAAAACAGTAACAGCTTAATCAGCCAAGTAGTTTTAGAAAAATATGCCACATTCCACACCGAGACTATATGTGTTTTTATAGTCGACAAAATGTTAGCCGTAATTTCACAAGGCGCGATCAATTGATATCGAAAATCAATAACTGAATGGGTTAAAGAGAAAATTCAATATTAACCTCCATATCCCCAACTTCAACGTCGATGTAGATGATTCTAAACTTGCTGATGCCGTAGACGGCCATGTTGAGGAAGTTCATGGTGGCCATGCCAAAGCTCTGTTTGGTGTTGGGCACGGGGTAGGGCTCGGGGATGTCTGCTCCAGGGAGACCCACGGGGTCCGGCTTCTTGAAGTGTTCCAGTAAGGTGAGGATAAACTCGCTCATTTTCTTCTCGCCTTGTGCCAGCTTCTCCGCATCGTGGAAATGTTCAGGATGCGCGGCTTCTAGGAAGTTTAGAGAAACAAAATGTTACAGCTGTTGAAGGTTACTAGCAATTGGAAGGTTGAAAGGCTTTTGACTTGGGGAAACCATGGTGGCACAAGCAAAAGACATAATCATTTAATTGATTTAATTGGTTATAGGGTCATTGTGTTATGCTTATGATCGATTGAGTCAAGCGCGTTAACGCTAATCCTTATCGATGAGGTGTATGTAGTAGAGCATACTGGGTATATTACTGACGTGCTCAGAAAACATGCTCTCCTGGTCATATTGAAATACTTCCATAGAACTTTGAAGGGGAAGGTAAAGCTGTTCTCGACGCCAAACATGAGGAGATCCACGCAAGACCACCTGCGACCATCCCATATAATTATGTAAATGGAATTTTGACATGTAGCCTGTGCAATCGCACTTTCAAGGCCAAGATAGGCTATGTCAGCCATTGGAGGGCTCACCGGCGAAGCCCTAAGCATTGATCAGTCACTATGACCGAAAACGGCCAGGAGGCATCATCGTCACAAAGCGATTTAAAAACTCACTTCTCCATATAAATTTTCAATACCTACCTACTCGTAATTTTCTTTGGAAAAGCGAAAAAAAGTTCGTGTATTTAAATAGGTCATACAATTTATCTGTATGGTCAGCTGAGCATGTGGTTTAATTTTCCAATCACGTCATTAATACACCTTGTATAACTTATTACTTGTATAACGCCATTAATAAACTTGAGTATTTTGTTTGAAGCATGATAGTTTACTTTCAAAAACTTACGCTATCCATTGACTAGAATGTCATAAAACCAGAATGACAATATGAGGTCTCATGAATCACATGAATGATCATTGTAATAAACAGTACCACCACTTTCATCAACATTGAACACATCACAAAACTTCAAACTGCCTTTACCCTCTCAAAAGCACAGGGAATACACGGAACAGACCTGCAGATGCTCCAGTAAGACAGGCACAGAGCACAGAAAGTATCACAAAGTGTTCCCACATCCTGTCTCTCGGTTGACAGTAATTGACTGAGTATATCCCTGGTCAAGGGGTCAACGTTTATCTGCGCACACGTCACTGTTATCGGACGGAAGAGTGATCATTCCAGTGACATTGTTGTGTTAGTAATTAGGTTCAAAATATAAGCAAAATATCGTGTTTACTTTTGTTTTGCGAGAATTTGCATGTTGTTTTGTAAGTGGTTCTTGGAAATAAATTAGACGTTGGTGTCCTTTTTTGTAAAATTGAGTTTTTTTTTTGTTAATGTTGTACTTGTTAATAAACTTTAATAAGAAGAATAAAAATATTTGGTGTAAAGGGTTATATGAATAGCAAAAATACTGATAATATTTTAAAAGGTCCTATCAATTTACTCTACCTTTCTTTAGTTATTTCGACTTAACCAACTCAAAAGTCCTTGTTATTTTTGCCATTATAAAAATGAAATAAAAAAATAAATAATAATACTGATGTGTAGTTAGTAAATTAATCAAAAGGAAACAATACAACTTAAACAAGTGCGGGGATTTCCATCGTTGCTTTTTCAACGATTGAAAGGTTAACAGTAGGGTGTGTTGAATTTTTTTTTCAAAATATCTATATTTATTTCAACAATATAAAACATAAATAACATTAAAAAACTAGACTACCTATAAATTAAAACTACATATGAATTGAAAAGTATACATAAAGTAATAGAAAAAAATAAAACATATTTTTATAATATTTTTCAAATTTCATATTGCACTAATGGAATTTACTTTGACACTAATTATAAAAAGCTGAAATAAAAAAAATTACTACATCTTCTGCCCCCTTATTTATTTCAAAGTTTTACAAAATATATGAAAAAAAAGAATAATCATTTTACTTCTTCATTTTTGTATTTTTTTTAACCCATATTATTATTAAAAATTCCTGAAATGAGATATACTCAGTTTAATTTAATTTCGGATAAGTTAAATGACAGATATTTTATTATACTTTTTATGAAATATAACCAAAAATCTGGCTTGGTACCATCCTCCCCGGTGGTACATCCCCGGTACCGGGGAGGATGGGAAAAAAGTGTCATCGTCCCCGGTGAGAGCCGCAACGGGGACGTTGGCACAGATCAATTGCCATCGTCTCCGGTGATGGTGTTTATCAAGGAAGATGGCATAAACCAAGAGCTATCGCACCCGGTAAAACAAAGAGAGAGACAAAGATGAATACTTAGTTATTACTGCAAAAAATACGATCACAAGTGAACGTTTGCTTTGTATTTTTATTACTTAACATACCCTCGTAAGCAATGAACTAAAAATTAGTTGCTTGTAAGTAAATCTTTATCATTACAAAATGTGTATTATGAATGTAAAAATCAATGCTCTATCCTTTCGCTAGACTGCGGTTCGCCCTGACAGAAACGATTTACTTACGAGCAACGAACTAACTTTTAGTTCATTGCTTACGAGAGTATGTTATGTAATAAAAATATTAAAAAAACAAGGCAAACGTTTTCATTTGTGATCGTATTTTTTTGCAGTAATAACTAAGTATTCATCTTTGTCTCTCTCTTTGTTTTACCGGGTACGATAGCTCTTGGTTTATGCCATCTTCCTTGATTAACACCATCACCGGGGACGATGGCACTGCGATGGCAATTGATCTGTGCCAACGTCCCTGTTGCGGCTCTCACCGGGGACGATGACACTTTTTTTCCCATCCTCCCCGGTACCGGGGTTGACCCACCGGGGAGGATGGTGGCAAGCCAAAAATCTTACACTTGAAAAAAATACAAAAATATATATATTTTTTATTTCCTAAACTTAGTAAAACTTTGAATCGAATGAGGGGGAGGTATAGTTCAATATTTTTTTATTCGTTATTTTTATAGATTGCGACAAAATAATTCCATAAGTGCATTTATGAAATTCGAAAAAACAAAAATTTCGACACACCCTACTTTAGCCAGCTTTACTCGTTCGTCTTCAATACTTTACTTTATTCCATGACAGCTTTTAATACGGTCGCGTTAAGGTGATAATCGCATTAAAAGTTATCACATAGCGCGTTGCCGTGTGTACTTCAGGTTAAAGTACGGTAGGGTTTCCCATTTTGCGATCAAAACATTTAACCTGCTCAAGGATGGAGTTTTTTTGAATTATTTGCGCAAACAAAACGAGTTCTGCATGTTTGCCGTATGGTGCGATGCGAGTGATCACTATTTAAGTTAATAGGGTTTGTAAACAGGAAATGTACTTATTTGCCATACTTATGATGTTAGTCTCCTTGGAGAGCACACTTACAATGGGGATAATAAATTTTTGTAAATGCGCCTGTTTGTCCCAAGAGTAGAGTCAACATTATGCCTCCCGGGAACGATTTATCTTAGTAATTTAAAGAATATGTTCTCAATAAAAAAAAAACAAGACTATAATTTCTTTATTATATTTCATTAACTGTAAAATGCAAGTCACAGTCCACACAATATAAAAACAAAACACGGCGAGTCCCGTACTCCTAATAATATTAATTTTTTTTTGTTTTTTTCTTTATTGATCATCTGTAATTCACGCCACCTGACGGTGAAAAGCATTATCAGTTCATCGTGAATCAATGTTTGAGTCGCGGGCGGAACGTTTCCTACATAGAGCGGTAGAATTCACTGTTGTTGCACAATATATAAGTACTTTCATGTGTCTGCCAGTAGATGGCGCTTTATGCATTTTCAATATTTTTCACCAAATAAATAGATATAAATAAATATTTTGATCACAGCTGCTGCTTGGTAGATAGGTATGTTCTCTCTTCTCTCTCTATTTACCAGACGGAGAAAGAGGGACACAAAAAATGGAAACTTTGAATGGGTTGACTCATTGCTAAGTAATTGTATGAAAATTCTAGCAAAAAACACGGAAAAATTTGCAAAAAACAAAAAGTTAATTCCCGTGTTGTGTACCTACACCGTACATTGTGACTTTTTTTCCAAATTTTTAGTGATTCACTCGGGACTGGAACTGAATTTGTATGGGAAGCCGAAATTTCATTTAACGAATTTCACAAAAATTGTTACTAATCCAAGATACTGATCACTTATCAAGCCTCCAGTATGAATTTGGACAATGATCAAAAAGTCACCTTGTATATACATACATATATACAAGGTGAATTTGTAAACATCTTCCAAATTCATACTTGAGCTTTGGTAAGTGATCAGCATCATGAACCAATAACGATTTTTGTAAAATTCATAAAATGAAATTTCGACTCCCCATAGTGATTCACTCAGAACTGGGAGTGAATTACTATGGGAAGTCGAAATTTCATTATACGAATTTC
Source organism: Ypsolopha sequella (assembly GCA_934047225.1). Taxonomy (NCBI): domain Eukaryota; kingdom Metazoa; phylum Arthropoda; class Insecta; order Lepidoptera; family Ypsolophidae; genus Ypsolopha; species Ypsolopha sequella. Next base: position 22,882,872 of record OW203987.1, read on the forward strand.
ACAAAAATTGTTATCGATCCCTGATGCTGATCACTTAACAAGCCTCCAGTATGAATTTGGACGATGATCAAAAAGTCACCTTGTATATATTTATCTTCTTCTTAAGTTTGTAAGTACCTACTATATTATGCATGTTACCAAATAAATATATTTTCTTCTTTCTTCCGTCCGCACATCTGTCTGTCTGTCCGCGGCTTAGCTCAGATACTTTTAATATTAGGAAGCTGCTTTTTGCTTGAAAAAAAAAATCATGGTATCTCCCGTACTCGTAAAGAGGAGATGATTTTTTTTCTCGTCTATTCCATGATGTGGGGTGTCGTTGGATAGGTCGTTCAAAAATATTGTGGGTGTTTCAAATTTATTTTTCGATTCTGGGATCCGTTTGCAAAATATTAAACTTTATAGTGCAAACTTTTGTTAGAATCATGTGTCCTCCCCCTTTGCCAGCTAAACTGTTGGTTTTAGGTATGGGAAAAAATCTACGGCAAACTATAAAATGTATTTGGAGAAATAAAAAGGAAATATATCGTACAAATTTCATTGAAAGTTAATTTTAACGTGAACTCAATTAATATGTTCATAGTATTAAACAAAGAGCCCGTTTCTAAGTTCGAATATTGTAACGGGCAACTACGGAACCTTACACTGCGCGTGGTCCGACAAGTACTTGGCCGGTTTTTTTACTTTCTAACGACACGACGATACAGTGATGAATATACATAAAGACATCGAGTATTATTAATTGTAATCAAACTCGACAAGGTGATCAAAGCCATTATCTCCAATCACTGAATAAAACTCGAAAATAAATATATTTTTCAATGCAAGTGCTCGTAAAGGCCCACTTTTTATGCATCAGAACCGAACAGAAAGTCGATTATTTTGCCCTAGGGCTTTATTATTATAATTTTTTTTAATTTACTTACAATGGTTCTCTAACCTGCAGCCTTTCCTGTGTACCATAAATGTCATACTTCTTTTTCCACTGTTTAACGGCTCTGGATACAGTCCTTTTGAGCCAATTACAATTTAAAGTTCACAAAATTATATTTGTTTTATTTCCTCACACTATGCATTGAAAAACGTAGTATGATACACGGGCGTAAGAGCAATAAATTACTCGGTTACGTTTAAAAATTTATTCCTTTTCGCCCTAGTAGCATAAACTACTATTAAACAGATAACTATAAATGAAACCAAATTTTTGTTGTAATTATACCGAACAACTTTTCCAAATGTAACAACTCACGTAAATGTAAATAAATGTAATAGGTGCATTAAGGGGCAGGTAGCCGCCAACGACTTTGAGTCGTCCTCTGTCGGTACAAATACCGACAGAAACTATATTGAAATAACGTTCATATCAGCGCGCACTGCATTATGAAGTCACTGGGTCTCTGAAAAGCGCAAAATGGGAGAAAATAATACTTTTCACATAGACACGATGGCCGAAAAAACTTTTTTTTCTAAGTAATATTTTTCTTGTATTTAAGTGCAAGACCCATACAAATACTATTAGTGGTTTCGAAGAAAGAACCAATTTTATTTAATTTTAGTCCCAAAACAGCTTGACTTTGAAACAATATTTTCGTGCTGTTTCTTATAAGAGAGAATATAGATAGACTTTTTAGACAATCAAGTACATAACTTTTTTGCGATTTATGCACTTTTCAAACTGGCATAGCTCCCAAACTCTTCCTACTTGGTGCAGTAGAAATTGATATTTAAGAGGATGGCATACCCTAGCAACTTTTTTTATTACCCGACCAGCACAATAAGTCTAATGGCAAAGACCATATTTGCTTTTCATAGAGGCGATTAGAGGTTCTTGGACGCGTAATAATAGTGATCACGCAGCGAAACAACAAATTGGTGTGTTTTTAGCTAATACTGAGATATTTTGTAGGGAAAAAAATATTGGATTTAGGTAAAATCCCTTCATATTTCTATTGCCTATTTTATAAAAAAAATCAAATTGATCTCTTAACCGCGTTTATGAAACGAACGTTTGAAAACCAAAAAAAGAGGGGGTGGAAAACATTTTTTTTTTGACAAAAGTATAAATCTTAAAGCATTGTTTATATGTGGAATCCCTAGATAAAAGATCGATAAATCAAATTTATTTTCTTCAATATGAGGAGAGACCTAGTTTCTTTCAATGCACCCTTGAAAACCTGGTGTTGTTGATGTTCTAGCGTCAGGTGTCCCGATCATAATCATATTATAGTCTCCAAACACAATCTTATACACAAGAAAACACTCATTTGGATGACGATCTTTAAGGTGCATTAGCAAAACATGCTGCTTAATTAATGCATGCAATGCTCATAAAATTTGTAATTTATTTTTATTACTATTTATAGTGCTAAAAACTCGTCGCGAATCTTTCTTGCATGACCGTTTATTTCACATTCATGTTATTGGTGGGATAGAGTTTTACAAAGTTTGTTTGTAAGTTTGTTGCAGATTTTATAGGAAGGTATGCAATAAAGAAACAGTAGGTATAATTGGTTTGTGATTGATTAACGATGAAGCAGTGAGAGAGAAGGATTCTAGGAATATTAATGAATGGGAAAGGATGTAGTCACAATGGTAACAGCATAGTAGTAGTTTATGCTACAAGGGCGAAAAGGAATAAATTACGAGGACGATTTAAAACACGAGCGTAGCAAGTGTTTTAAAAGTAACCGAGTAGTTTATTGCTCTTACGCCCGTGTATCATACTACGTTTTTCAATGCATAGTGTGAGGAAATAAAACAAATATAATCTGGTGAACTTTAAATTATAATTGGCTCAAAAGGACTGTATCCAGAGCCGTTAAACAGTGGAAAAAAAAGTATTACATTTATGGTACACAGGAAAGGCTGTAGGTTAGCCGACCATTGTAAATATATAAAAATAATAATAATAATAAAGCCCTAGGGCAAAATAATCGACTTTCTGTTCGGTTTTGATGCATAAAAAGTGGGCCTTTACGAGCACTTGCATTGAAAAACCATTTACTTTATATGTAAATTACTAAGCAATAAAAAAACAGAATAAAATAATTTCTTTGCCTCAACATTACAGCTTATTTGTTGAAGTGGTGCATGATTGGCTTGTTAGCTTTAGGGTGTTGGGAAATAAAATTATGATAAATGTTTTTTTTTTTAAATAAATAAGCAAGAGTAAGAAACATAGAAATAATATATATTAAAACGAAACTAAAATTACAGAATAAGCTGTAAGGAGAGGAAACTAACTAATGATTGCTAGGAATTGTAGAGGAAGAAAGATGTATGTTAAAAACCATTGAAAATAGAAGAGGGAAGATGATAGGACACTTGATTCGACATAAAAATATCGTAATGAAGAAGAGCATTATCTTCCTCTTTCAAAGGTAAATTTATGTAGTATGTTTATAAATAAATAAAATATGTCTTTACATATGAAATTGCTGAAATTTTCTTACAGATTGATGCGTTCTCAATTCCTGTAATTCAATGGCTATTTCCATTATTTGTTTTTTGTTTGAAAGTTGATTTCAAGGTTTTACATATACGCATTAAATTTTTGTTTTTATTATCAGTTTGATAACCAAAACCAAAATTTTCAAAACAGTTTGTCCTAAATGCCATCCATTTCCATGATAAGATTTGTAATATTTTTTTACAGCTGATACAATTTAAAAAAAATCAATGAATGTTGTTGCAGTTATCTTAATGTTGTCTCATTCATACACAAAATAAAATACATATATTTGGATTAGACATTCCTAAAAAAAATAATCTTACAGATTCATAACTTTATAATTCCTGTAAATAAATAGATATAACAGTTATTTGTTTTTTGTTTGAAAGTCTATTTAAAGGTTTTACATCTACGTATTAAATTTTGTTTTTATTTTCAGTTTGATTATAAAAATTAAATCTTCAAAAACAGTTCGTCCTAAATGCCATCCATTTCTATGATAAGATTCGTAATAATTATTTACAGCTGACATTTTTCAAAAATTTTATTAATGTTGCTGTTAGCTTAATGTTGTCTCATTGATACACATAAGAAATTACATAATTTGAATTTTAAAGCCTTTTTAGTTTTTAATTATTATTTGAATTTGTCATTCCTAAAAAAATACAAAAACGTTAGTACTAAAAATTGAGTTTCTTTTAAATTTTCTATAGAAAACGGCAATTTCACATGTAAAGATCTAATACATTGTTTAAAAGTCCCTAGATAAAAGATCAATAAATCATATATATATTTTCAATACAACGAGAGTCCGAATTTCTTCAAACGAATCCTCAAAAATCTGGCGTTGTTCATGCTCTAGGTTCATGTACAGTCTTAATTATAACATACTAATGCTGCGCACGATTATTATATTTTGAATGCGGTTTGTTTGTATGAATTTGTAGCGGTCTATGATTTTATTACAACTAGCCTTTCCCGCAACTCCGTCTGCGTTTAACACTTTTGCTGCCACTGTTAGTGCTTGGGACGTCCAGCATCCCGGCGCGGCGGGACATTTTTTGCGGCCCTCAGAGGCTAAGGAAATTTTCATCCATTAGAATAGATAAGACATTTTTATAATACATTATAAGACATTATAAAAATGAGACAAATGACTTATAGGTATTAATTCACTTGTTTGGTTTTAAATTATTGTTGAGGTGGTATGTTTACGTGCGGCAATGTGCGGCCCTTTGACAGACCTAGCCCGGCACTCCCAAAAAGATTCGGTCCATCGTTTTATCGTTCGAGCGTACGTCCATCTCTGACGCACGCATAGAGAGTGTGATAGAGATATATATACGACCGAGCGATATTCGATCGAATTTTGTCACTTCGGAGTAGGCCCTCTGGAATAGATTATTGGCCCACCAGCTAAAAAAGGTTAAAGGCTTAGAGGATACATTGCCTACTATACCTATACCTATAGATACTCTAAGTTTGTGGGTCTCTGGGAAATTGTATTGATAGCTCCGCTAAGGCTCTATTGCACGTTGTAACAACGTGCGTTAACTAAATTGTATTGATAGCTCCACTAAGGCTCTATTGCACGTTGTAACAACGTCCGTTAACTAAATTGTATTGATAGCTCCACTAAGGCTCTATTGCACGTTGTAACAAAGTACGTTAACTAAATTGTATTGATAGCTCCACTAAGGCTCTATTGCACGTTGTAACAACGTACGTTAACTAAATTGTATTGATAGCTCCACTAAGGCTCTATTGCACGTTGTAACAACGTACGTTAACTAAATTGTATTGATAGCTCCGCTAAGGCTCTATTGCACGTTGTAACAACGTTCGTTAACTAAATTGTATTGATAGCTCCACTAAGGCTCTATTACACGTTGTAACAACGTACGTTTACTAAATTGTATTGATAGCTCCACTAAGGCTCTATTGCACGTTGTAACAACGTGCGTTAACTAAATTGTATTGATAGCTCCACTAAGGCTCTATTGCACGTTGTAACAACGTGCGTTAACTAAATTGTATTGATAGCTCCACTAAGGCTCTATTACACGTTGTAACAACGTACGTTAACTAAATTGTATTGACAGCTCCGCTAAGACTCTATTGCACGTTGTAACAACGTACGTTAACTAAATTGTATTGACAGCTCCGCTAAGGCTCTATTGCACGTTGTAACAACGTACGTTAACTAAATTGTATTGATAGCTCCACTAAGGTTCTATTGCACGTTGTAACAACGTACGTTAACTAAATTGTATTGATAGCTCCACTAAGGCTCTATTGCACGTTGTAAAAACGTACGTTAACTAAATTGTATTGACAGCTCCGCTAAGACTCTATTGCACATTGTAACAACGTACGTTAACTAAATTGTATTGACAGCTCCGCTAAGACTCTATTGCACGTTGTAACAACGTACGTTAACTAAATTGTATTGATAGCTCCACTAAGGCTCTATTGCAAGAATTTTGATTGACCCTTTTGATCGATAGGCTGTATTTGAACACATTTGTCCGGTTCGATTGCCGGTTAAGACAGGTGATTATTCAAAATTCTTTGAACGCAGTTTTTCTTTACTTAAAAAATAAAATAAATGTACCTTTTAGGTTAAACGTCAGTAGCGTAGCACAAACCGCATAACTTAACTTTGTTTTTCTTGTTTAGAAGTTAAAAATTGAAAAACATTTTGGTTTGTGGCAGTTCACACCAATAGTTTAGTATTAGTGAGGTTTATAAAGCATGAGTTTGAAATTTAATGCACAATTAGTCATGTACAATTAGTCTTCAATATTAGGGTTGTCCAGGTGTCAAATTTTGGTGAACATTTGGCTTCCATTTTGGGTCGAAATTTTATTTTATTTTATTGACTTGGCAAGCAATTAAACCATGGTCTTTTATTATCAATGTTACGTAATATGTAGTAAAAGTGAAGTAAAAATGAAGGGAAATTTGGCTAGTTTGGTTTACAAATTTTATTAAAAAATTGTCAACACTATTGATATGGCCTATGAGATTACGGCCAGGTTTTTATGAATAAATTTTTTTTTAGTACCCTTGCAGTTGTTTTTGTATAATCAAGGAACTACGTTTTAAAAACCACAAGATTCTTGAGTCACCTCACGACTTATCAATGTTAAATGCTCAAATAAAGAGAACCCGAGTTGTTTTTTCAATCACAAGGTTTTACCCGGTGAAGGAATAGTTTGATAGACCAGAGTGTTTTAACATGTAAAGTGGCAGGATCGTGCCGGGAGTCTATTGTAAATTAATTGTCATTGTATAAAAAGAATGAATGAATAAACACTTTATTGCACAGAAAAATTGAAATAAAACACATAATACAGAATAACAAAAGGCAAGGGCGGACTTATTCCTTAAAGAAATTTCTTCCAGTCAACCGATAGTGTGGAGAGAGAAAAAATTTTACAAGTGAAGTTATCATATTTGTGCAAAAAGAAAAATAATCTTCTTCAAGCCTAATATTTAAAATAAATACACTACATACTATTACATACACAAATACATAAATACATACATACAAATGAAGTAGCATAGTCAGTCTATTTTTTCACAAACATCGCGTTAAAGACCAGAAAAATATTTAAAATAATGGGATTTCGCACTAAAATCGAGTACTTTTACAAGGCTTCGTTAAGTAACTTATGAACGTTTAAAAAGCAAAGTAAGCACGTACACCACTTGGAAGTATCATCAATATTCTAATTAATTAAAACATAATAAAAATAAAAAGTAATCGAGGCACAATTAAGGTATTCGGAAATAATTATTATTTCTAACGCAAAGGGCGAGACTCGCTCAGCACAGTTCGAACGGCGTGGGGCAAAGCGTGAGGCGCTTGTTTAGATCAGCCAGCCAAATATGCGCTTTCTTGTCGCGATACGTCTCGCTTCGCATCGGAGTTGGCGTCGTCCTGCACCGGGTTCTTAAGCCAACTTTCTAACCAAATTCGTACGCTAATAAATAAATTACTTGCTTACAGATTTCGGGTGATTTTAAAAGGGATTTTCTACGGACGACATCCGTCAGCCTGTTTCGTCCACTGGTGGACATAGACCTTTCCAAGATTTCGCCACTCTAGGTGATCCTCCTGGAAGAAATGCCCATACTCATACACGCTTTTCCCAACGGATTGATGTTTTTGATTGATAAAATTAAACCTATTGTGAACATTCCTTGTATTTTATTTGATGAGGTTTAGTTACTCCACTTTACATCGCATGGCATTTATCATACTGTAAACAAAACCTGAATGACGAACAGTGGATCTAAAAAGGCCGACTTGGGTGAATCGTAAAATGATTTGAAAGTAGGATAGAGTCAGAGTTTTTTCACGCGTGCAAAAGAGACGGCATTAGAACAGAATCATAATGTGATTCATGCAAAACGGCCTTTTTAGAGGGCCTGATATTGCGAGTCAAAAATAATTTCAGAATAGCCGTCCTCAGAAGTGAAAAAAATCGATCGACTATTGTTCGGTCCTGCATCCATCTACCTATTTCACACTCTTAAGACTCGTAAATCGATCGACTATTGTTCGGTCCTGCATCCATCTACCTATTTCACTCTCTTAAGACTCGTAAATCGATCGACTATTGTTCGGTCCTGCATCCATCTACCTATTTCACACTCTTAAGACTCGTAAATCGATCGACTATTGTTCGGTCCTGCATCCATCTACCTATTTCACACTCTTAAGACTCCTGCGAAGGATGCATAATTCACACAAATGGGATACCAAAATTTAACCCACCATCTCTTAAAAATTCGATTTTTCCTTGTTAATTGGAAATTTACAAGCCAAAACTATACAAAGACAAACCCTACATCTTGGTCAAAAAGTATGACTTAACCGTTTCATGGAACTATTGCATGGCATGACACAGCTATTCCGGCTTTATTTTTCACTCGCAATATCAGTCGTTAATTTTTTTTTTATGGCGTGATAAATAATACCAATCCATACAAAGTCGAATGAACGAATGAATGAATGAATAAACACTTTATTGCACACAAATAAGAAGACGAGATACACACAAAGAAAATATAGAAGGCAAGGGCGTACTTATTCCTAAAAGAAATTTCTTCCAGTCAACCTTGGGAAAACATAAAAACATTTTTATCTTGAAAATTTAACTTAATCAGTGCATAACAATATGTAAAAGTTATTTTAAACCTATAACATAAACATAAAAATATACTACATACAAATACATACATAATACACAGATACATTTATACAGACAAACAGTAGCTTAGTCAGTAAGTCATTCAGAGAGATGAGAGGTAAAATTTTTTCAAGTTGTATCTAAAGGAGGACACAGAAGGAAGATCTTTGAGGGTTTGCGGAAGTTCATTCCAGAGTCGAATGATTAAACCTTTTCAAATAAAGACTACACAATGTATAGAATACACTCTCTAGGTTTTTAATCTAGAAAGTTGATACACATTCTTAGAAAAATTGTTTTAAAATCACAAGAAATATACCAACGCAATTTTTCCGCACGCGCCAGTATCGCCATCTAGTGTCTTAATTTCTTTACAATAGTGTCTACGAGGTGCGACAACGCGACGGCCGCGTCCATTTTTGCAAATCTTTGTACAACCACTCACCCACACACATTTTAGTGAATACCTGTTAACTTTGTTCCTTGTTCTTTATGTCTTTTGATGTCTTGAATAGATAAATTAAAGTAAATGAAATGGGTACATATAAGTTATGAAAAAAAAGCATTCTTAGTCAGTAAAACAAAAATTAATTCAATTATATTAATACCTTTGCCACCTACTTCCGTAAATACGCCCTAATCAAGATTGTCAAGATAGGTACTAAGGTTTTTTTTTACAAGTTGAGCTATTTTAGTCCTTAATCAACATTTGAACAAAAAATATACGGATGCATATATAATTTAATTTATTACGAAAACAAGAGTTCTGCGGTGTATCTCAAATTAAAATTATAATGTAAGATTTGCGATTTCTGTGCATTAGTTTGTAGAGTAGACAAAACTTTAGAGAGTTCATTTGTATAATGTATCTTAGAGCCGGAGTTTTTAAAGTCGAGTCACTCTTTAACCAATTTTAAAACTATTAAGGGTCGGTTGCGCCAACCATGCTTTCGCGTTTGGACAATTTAGCTTATTAAAATAAAATATTTTTAACGAATAAAATTTTTGTAAGTAGTTAAGAAGTTGAACTACATTATAAATTTTCAGATTTTTTTTATTTTGTATTTCCTTTTGTTATTTTAAAAGAAATACTCAAACATTCTACATTTTTCCTGTATAGAAAAATTATGCAAAAATAATTTGAATGTTTGTGTATTTCTTTTTAAATAACGAAAGGAAAAAAAAAATATGAATAAGGTATGAATAATCTCTTAACGCAAAAAAATAATATTTAAATTTGGAACAAAAAAAAAAATTTTTTTCTGTTTGCAACGCCAAATTACGTTTTTCGTGATTTTAGTGATCTTTCCGATTTTTTTTCTCGATGATTGTGATACTTGTGTCAAATCTGAAAAATTATAATGTAGTTCAACTTCTTAACTACTTACACAAATTTTATTTGTTAAAAATATTTTGTTTTAATATATTAAATTGTCAAAACGCGAGAGCATGTTTGGTGCAACCGACCCTTAAATGTTGGAAGTTTGGTATAAATTAAAGGAATTTTTCAGAATGGGTACTGACTTGAAAATATCTACTAGATACGACCAAGGGGTCCGTCGTGCGGAAGAGCGCAATGTTTGGTTCGCCTGGGCTTAGATTATAAGAAATAGTTTTCAATAAATTATTTTTTAATATTTTAAAATTGAGCAAAAACCAATGTACTTAATTTATAAGAATTGGAAATTACAAAAAAAAAACAATTCCTTTTCTCCCTGTTAAAATTTTGTGTATCTAATCTGGAAACTTATTTATTTGATAGGGAAATTAATCAATAAATTAATAATTCATCACGCTGGTCAACGTTATGGGACAGACATCAGGGACTATTGCCAGATAGTAAAATAATAGATATATTGAGAAAATAAATTTGCTATATTTTAGCTGTTTATTAATATTTTGCATGAGAAACTAAAAACAAAAATATAGTTTTTTATAATTTGCGGCCTTTTTGACAAGGATCCGACAACTGGGTTTAAAAGTTAAGCATACAGGCATAGGCTAAACCTAGACTTAAACCTATCATAGGGTAACATTAGGTTTGAAGTTTAGGGTTAACACAGGCATAAGCTTAGCCTATACCTAATTACACAGGGTTATCATAGGGTTATAAAGGGTTTTGAATTCTTCCAAGATCACTTTTAAAAAGCTTAGCCTTTTTTCCGCCAGTTTCTGTTTGATGAGGTTCTATAGGAACATACTTTCAGGTTATACACGGTTACCTACATTAAGTCTATGGATATGATTTGATAGGGTAACAGGGTTACAGTTCACGTCTCGTAAAAAAAACGCTGGTGAGGGCTCAGGTGGTCCTTTTCTCGCGTGCCTGCTACCCATGCGCAGACACATCCCCTCCCACTCTCGCCCAGCGTTCTTTTTACGTGTCGCGAACTGCACTCGTGGCGAGTAATCTCAAATAAATTTTGGTCTTGCTTACCACTTACGGATAGGCATAAACTAAGCATAGGGTTTCACGCAAAAACACTTTGAAAAACCCATGAAGTTGCCAATTTAAAATTATTTTTTATTATTTATTATTGTGTTCTCTCTCTCTCTCTCACTCTGTTGATCTACCTCGACAGACATGTTATATCGAGCGGTTAAAGCGGTGTTCTGGTATGCTAGACCTCCTGATCGCTAATTGGTCATCTAGGTATTCACAGACTCACAGCGCAGGATAACGGTGTTATAATGTAATATTTTAACAGTGGACAAATAATGTAGGTACTTATAAAATCGCTTTTGATGTTATACAAGGTGACTTTTTGATCATCGTCCAAATTCATACTGGAGGCTTGATAAGTGATCAGTATCTTGGATCAATAACAATCCGTGTGAAATTTGTAAAATTTAATTTTGGCTTCCCATTGAAATTCACTTCCAATTCCGAGTGAATCACTTTGGGGTGTCGAAATTTCATTTTACGTATTTTACAAAAATTGTTATTGATCCATGATGCTGATCACTTACCAAGCCACCAGTATAAATTTGGACGGTGATCAAAAAGTCACTTTGTATATTGTATGGGAGTAGATAAAATATATTGACATTAATATCAACCCTTTTCTTAACATATTTAAAAAGTTAAAGATCTAGCTCGTTTATCTGTATTCGCTGGCTACTCTATATTATTATGCATGCACTCTTCATGACCTTGATCCTTGTCTATGTCTCTTCCGAGGTATATAACACCAAAGCTTAGTGCCGCTGGCTGAGTGACGTGGAGACCATTGTCCTACAAGGCTCCACACTTTGTAAATAGACAATTATACTATTGTGTGTGTGCTCGTTTACAATGTTTCTAAATAAATTGTTCGCTGCAGTTTTGACGATATGCTGTACAATATCGGGGACCACTCTGAAACAAATTCGTGAGTTGTATCACTTTATTGTTCGACTAGCTTCTGCCCGCATGTTCGTTTGCTTGGCGTGGACTCAGTACACAACACAGTATGCAGTTGCACATAGGTATTATACAGTTGTATATAAGGTTAAATAATATTAGTTGGCGAAACTCAAAATATAGGTAGTAATATGAACAACTGTTTGTATAGGAGCTCAGCGAAATTCGTAATTTTTTTCACTTCCTCCCATACTAATGCCCCGATCAGCTGACTGGTCAAGTATGGAAAGGTGAAAACAAATTTCAAGAATCTTGCACAATCCTAATAGAAAAAGTTGTTCATGTGGACATATTCTACATATGTTTCAAATTTCACAAACTAATTTCATTTAAACTTATATAAAGTGAAGTTTAATCAGCCACCCGAATTCATGCTGGAGACTCGGTTAGCGATAAGAAACAATATTTAATCATCACTCAGGAGAAATTCGTAAAACAAAATATTTTTTTGCTCCCGTGCTGCCTGTGCTAGGAATTGTATTTGAACTAGTCTAGTTCGCATGGTAACAATTTTTTTTTATTGGTTGAGAAAAAGAGTTCTTGAACCTTATTTCTGATCACTAACCGAATTTCCAATATGAATTTGGGCGGTTGATAAAAGGTGTCAAGGCAACACCAACAAAAAAATTGGGTTTTTTCGAAACCATCATCTACGTATTTCATATTTTCTCGATAGAATTTAATTCCGAAAAGACCTCTAAACTGTTTTATTTTTTCCTGTAATTCTGAAATCCTAACTAATTTCATTGTGAAATTGCATTCAAAATGTGGATATTATGTATTTGTAAAGTCTCCTTGAAATTTTTTTTGACAAAATAGCTTAGTACATTTCATATTAATAAAAAACCGACTTTTTGCTACTTTTCCACGAATCCGTCCCACTCGTACTGAGGGTTTTTTCGCATATGGAGTAACAGGGACGCTAAAACTTTTACGTATCGCCTTAAAATGAAGTTGTGGAAGCAGGAAACGGCGATAGCACTCGTCCGTCCATACGAACAACTTTTATCATGGAGTCAACACTCGAATCGCGAAAAAAAAAAATCAGCTATACCATAAAAAAGTTATATAGCTACCCGACAAAAATGTATGAAACAACAGGTTTTTTTCTCGATTTCTCAATTTTTTTTCATGGAATGTTTTTCGTTTGTGTACGACTACTGTCGCCAGTTTTTGGCTTATAAAAATAAAAAAAAAATAAAATAAAAAAAAATTTAATAAAAATAAAAATCTTTTATTTCGGACAACTTCGATCCATAGCATGTTAGTAAGACTTATTAATAATTGGTTAGTAACAAAGAGAGAAAATTAAATTTAAATTATATATACAGACTTATGTGCTCCGTACCAAGAGCGATCAAGGAGATGAGGAGGTCTCCACGATCACTCTCCGCACAAATCACCTCCACAGCGGCGACGTAAATCTGTCGGCTATGGTTTCTAGGATGCTGTTGGTACTGTCCCGTGTCCTGCGGATCAAGGATATGGTCTTTTTACGGATTATAGTAGTAAAGCCATCTGTTTGGTACTCCGTGAACATCCCTGACGCACTACATAAGCGGGGCAGACCCATCAGCATCCTAAAACATTATTATATTGGACGCGAAGGGTGTCCAGCGATCTTTTGGTATACTTGACCCACAGATTCCCCGTGTATAAGCTCTGGCAGTATGCCTTAAAAAGCGTTAGCTTAACTTCCTCTGTACAACGAGAAAATCTGCGGGCCAGCATGTTACCTCTAACCGCCAGCGCCCTGCGTTCCCTTTCGATATCTTCATCGTCTTTAAGGTCGTCGGCAACGATATGTCCCAGATATTTAAATTTTGTCACACGTGTGACGTTCATGCCATTTAGGGTAATATTGATTGTGGGATCTGGACATTTACCTGCGGCCTTAAAGACCATTCACGTCGGGGTCACCACTTTGGCAGGTTGGGGTGTTGACTGAGTGAAACACAGGTCGTTACTACACAATGCCGGGAAGAGAACTGGCGAGGCTACGTGCCTTGCCACAAGTCGTGCGCAATTACTTATTGCTATAATCAGCAATTTCATGACTCCACAACCATGAACACGTTTTTTTTTTACATTATAAATGAGTCCATGCTCGGCTGCATATGCCTCACATACTCTCAATAACTCTTGAAGACCACCCACAGTCGGACTGAGCAGCACCATGTCATCTGCGTAGCTTATATTGTTGATGCTAACGCCATCTATTCGACAACCTACACGCATGCTGCTCAGCTCCACTATGAGATCGTTAACATAAAAGTTAAAGAGCGTGGGAGAAGTTAAACCTCCCTGTCTTATGAGGTAACTTTTTATTTATGTAGCCAAATTCATACTGGAGACTTGGTAGGACCGAGGTTATCTAAATAACGCAGTCCGACCTCTATGAAAATATCACCGGTTGGACTTTTTGATTTCAGAAAAAGCGACCTTGTGTCAGTTTTTTGTGTCAATTTTTATTTATTAATTATTATTTGGTAAGTTACTCGTACCTTCTTTGATGTTCTATTTTAACTGAATACTATGATGTAGTTACGCTATTTAATATACACTTCAGAAATACCACGCAAAATATACAGGGTGTTTAAGAATTAAGTATTATCTATAAGTTAAGTATTATATATTAAATTAATGTATTAATGAGTTGAGTATTAACCACAAAAGGCAAAAGATGACTGACATACTTTTGTCACAGTAAAAATAATATGAAATATACCGTGTGTTAAGATGAAGTTGCGGAAGACATAAAGATAATAATCGCCCATACGAACAACATTTCGTGAAAAAAAATTGAGAAATCGAGAAAAAAAGTGTTGTTTCATACATTTTGGTTGGGTAGCTATATAGCTTATCTATGGAATAGCTGATTTTTTTTCGCGATTCCATAGTTGCTACTTAATTTGTAGATAATACTTAATTTATAGATAATTCTAAATATTACCAGAGTGCATTAAAAACTAGAAAAGATCAATAAGACAATTTAGTTTTGACAGCACTAAAACTAAAATTAAAGCCTTCAGAATCGGCTTTAGTATTTATCAAAAGTTTAAAACCCGGTTTAGTTTAATGAAAGATTCTTGATAAGTAATAAGCGCAACCATGTTTATACATAATTGCTAGTATAATGCACCAAAATTTAGTTTAACGTAACAAGACCAAGTACGAATTTCGTATGTTTATTGGGTACTTTAGTACAAATATTTAAAACTTGAAAATGATAGTCGTTTTGATCAATATGTATGTGGCGCAGCCGAATATAATACGGCGTAATACATAATGTCTAGCCTAAATACATAAAGGCGCTTTTTTCTATTACGGCTGCTTGCGTTCAGCCAAAATGTATCACGGCTAAATAAACGTACGCCGCATTGTGATAGCGCATCGTGTCCTCCAATGTGGCTGATCGACGCTCCGCCATAATACAATGTAACGGGACAATGTTTAGCGGTTTTGTAAAACAGCGTTAAATTAAAAGTTGGATTGTAAATTTCGCTGCGCTCGGTTCCTTATTTTATCTTACATCTAACACGCTCCTCCTCGCTTCGGTCGTTGTCGCACCTATTTTTGACTTTTGGATGAAGACTTTTTACATTACGTCTAAATCTGGGTAGCTGTTCTAGCTGAACCTAATTTAGCTGTTTTGCATAACGAAGCTATTTTGTAAAACAGTTGGCGGTTTTGTATAACAGCTGATTCTACAATTCGACTTCGACATATCCACTGGTAAATCTTAAGCCAAAGTATGCATATAATAGTTAAATGTGAAACATTGTTGTGAGTTCGTTACGGTTCTTAACTCTTTACTTGTTTATGCGAGTTAATCCGTGATGGAGAATGATCACTTCCTGTCATTAGGTAAATAATTCCTTATTTTAATCTCGTCATTATTATTTATACGTTTTTTTGTCCGATGTTTATTAAAATCTATATGTGTACCATGAACGTAACTTTATGTTCATGATTAGTTTTCAAGGTGCTTAATTTTATTTACAAGGAAACTCCGATCACTGCTTATGAAATTGTATGTCTAAGTTGGAAAAAACATTTTGTATTTTATTACAATTGAAGATTACTAGACTTGGTTGAATCACAATCACAAGTGCAAGGAGAGTGACACGATGTTTTTGCGATTAAACAGTACGTCAGGCTCCTTACACTAAACACTGTGCTACGAGTGCTGGTTGCTAAGTAATTTCTATTTACCTATCTATTATTCATTTAAAATAGGTACTTTGGTATTGTTTCCTACTTGTATAGCAGGTTATTAGTTACAGTTACCTAGTACCTATGTGATTTAAATATAAAATTATTCATTCTATATTTTGTAAGCATTAAATGAAAACAAGAGGCAAGTAAGCTGCTATACAGGCTGTAGATTTGGTCCACAACTTGCGTTCAATTAAATTAAACTCAATATCTTTTATTGCACACGAATCTTTTATTAAAACGAATTATAAGTATCACTAATTTAACAGTTTACGCAAAAGGCGAGCTTATCCCTGAAATATATTTCTACCCGAAAACCCTTGGTGATAGAATCGATTAAATGAAAGTGAATATTTCATAAGTGCACACTTGAAGGAGACCTTTTTTACCTTTTTTATATGTCCTAAAATTATCTTGATAAACGGTAACAGCGGCGTGGAGCGCTGGTACTTACTTACTTGGGTGCCCCTCTCCACCCCGCCGCACCTCTCCGCTACACCAGTGCCGAGTCAATTTCATAATATCTGTCGTACACTAGACGTTTTTTGTAGATCCCAAACAATGCAAACAAATTAAGAAAAAAAAATATTTTTCAAATATTTTTTCGTCATCATTTTTTTAATATATTCTCATCAACCTACCCTGCGTGACGGAAGTTGCTTACCAAATTAACACTCTGTATAGATAACCGCAAAGGTCGAGAGAACCTGCATAAGTACATCGCACACTTATGTTCAGTGACTCAGTACATAGTTATTAACTATGAGTCTATGACGACAGCCAAAGTTGTTGTGTCATGTCTTTTACAACTTGACAATAAAGAGTGGAAAAAAAATAAGGTACTGCCGTCATTTATAATTATTTTATATTACTGTTCAAATAACTTGAACGTCGTCAACCAAGTAATTAAGTTTTTGTAAAAGTACAAAACCTATTTTGTAACGAAAAACTTTCAATAAGAATGATTGTACTCAAAACGCACAAACAGGCCTGGACTTAGAGATGCAGGGCCCCCAGGCATTTGACATTTCGGGCCCTCTCATCTCGAAGGCAGAGAAAATATAATTTTTAACCGACTTTCATTACTATAAATAAACATTAGAAATAATGTAGTCTATGCTATATGTATATGTCACTATAGTTACGTCAACGGTCATATGTGGCATATAATATCCATCCATCAGCCTAGCTCGTCCACTGCTGGACATAAATAAGCCTTTCCAGCACTTTGCCACTCCCGGCAGTCATCCTGGAAGAATTGCCCATACTCACACACGCTGGGCAGACGGGTTGGTGAGCGCGGTGCCGGAACCCTTGCACCAGTGACGCCGCTGCCCGTCACCAGTCTGTTTCATATAAGGCCCGGCTATTAGGGATGGATATACCGCCATCCATCGGTCCCAGGCATGGTGGGCCTCCTGGTTTTTTGCCTGTGAGCTGTCCTCTTACTCTCCCCCGAATTTTAAAAACACAATTTTTCTAGTAGCTGCTAAAAATCAGGTTAACTCCACAACAAAACATAGTTGTACAAACAATACTCGTTCCATTATATTTCATTTAAAAGCAAGTAATGTCTACAAACGGATTTGTGTATATCGTACGAAAATATTGTCTATCTATGTATACCAAAAATATGTTAAAATTATACCTGATTTATTGTCAAGATAGATATCACGTATAGTACAATGTTTTCTGCTTAAATTACTATATTCAGAAAATATGACAAAAATAAATTTCTGTGTTTGAACACTTAGCGATTTATCCATCGCAAGGAGGAAGAGCAATCGCCCGGTAAGCGAGAGGTTCCAGGTTCGAATCCCAGTTCAGAGCTCCTCACATCCAGATTTACTTTTCTTTCTGCGTTTCTAGTTTCTATACTGCAATGATATAATGTTAATTTACTATATTCAGGTCAATAATATCAGATTTTTTTCTCGTTTATATTATATTTTACTTTTATGAGCTTTTTATTTATTTATTAGTATTAAAACAATTAGAAAAATTATAATTCGATATATTTCGGCCTTCGGTATGGGGCAGTCATCAGTCGAATGATTTTTTTCTCGGTGTATAGCATATTTGAGTACGGAACCCAATAAATCAATGTAGGAAATAAACTGTGGTTTCTTATATACATTAGCAGTGGTTGCTAATGGGTTAATTGTAGACTATAGTGAATGTACGTGATATGACGACAAGACAGAATTTATAATTATTAAGGCGACATGTAAAAGTTTTTGCAAAAGTGCGAGAGGGACGGATTCGTGGAAAAGTAGCAAAAAGTCGGTTTTTTATTAATATTAAATGTACTAAAGTTGCTATCAAAATTTCGTTTAACCAGTTCCTAGATACTGTTGAAACCCATTTAATTAAATATAATCGCAATCCATATGTCATTCCAAATTGTTAAATCAGGAGACATGGTGTGGAAAAAGACTTCATTTCAATAAATATTATTATCGAGCCGAATTTCTGCAATCACGTTTCTGTTTAACAGATCCATAGAAAAAGAATCCAAAAATAATTTAATATTTTTCAATGCAAGTGCTCGTAAATGCCCATTTTTTATGCATTCAAAGAATTCAAACCGAACAGAAAGTCGATTATTTTGCCCTAGGGCTTTATTATTATAATTTTTTAAATTTATTTACGAGAAGTTGGCTAACCTGCAACCTTTCCTGTGTACCATAAATGTTATACTTTTTTTTTCCACTGTTTAACGGCTCTGGATACAGTCCTTTTGAGCCAATCATAATTTAAAGTTCATAAGATTATATTTGTTTTATTTCCCCACAATAAATTACTCGGTTACGTTTAAAACACTCGCTACGCTCGTGTTTTAAATTGTCCTCGTGATTTATTCCTTTTCGCCCTTGTAGCATAAACTACTATTATCAAAATAATACCTTCTCTACTAAAGTACATATGCAAGTTCTAAAAGTGTCGATTTTTTTGCCGTAGCGCCTTAAGTATGATAGTTGATAACATTGTAATAATCGTGTTTTTATCGAGACAAAGTATATTAAGATTCTGTTTATTTCCTTTAAAACCAGTCTGTTTAATTGCCAAGACGTATTTTTCGTCCTTTGTTTCACCTTTCGTCATGCAGGAAATTAAAAAAATACGTTATTTTTGTACCACCAGAAAGGTTAAATTTAAAATTAAATTTTTTGATATTACGTAAAGATAAAGATAAAAGATAAAGATAATTTATTTGCATAAATTGTGGTAAACATAAAAATGGTGAGGTAAACAAAATTGCTTCAGCACAATTTAGTAAATTGTTAATTGTTAGTAAATTGGAAATATATTAAAATTCAAATTACATTTATTAACAAGAAACTTAAATAACATAAAGAATACTAAATTATAAATAATACTTAAAATATACACTAACTACAAAGCTTAAAATAAACCTACTATAAAAACAAAATTAACTTACAAATAAAACCCTAACTATGAAAAAGACCGCCCCTCATCGTACCCGGCACAAAGGTTCCCGTTACGCTCGCTGCGTTCCCGCGTTGGATTGCAATGGAAATCCTTTGCGCCAAGTACGACATTGAGCGGTGGTCTTGCCATCTGTCTTTTATTTTTCTTCCGAGTGCCCTCAGAAATGTCTTGGCCTCAGAGCCCCATAAATTGTTATTCAGGCTCGCAAATTTTAGAGTACACATTTTATAATATTATTCTTAAAACTATAATATTGTCACAAATTTCTTAGTAACTATAAATTTGCTATATTAGAATATTACTTAAATTCAAGAAATCTTTAATGTCATAGAAACATTGCTTTGTTTAATAATTAAATAACAATTTCTTAAATAAATTGTAGGGCTTTTCTTTGAGACTTTCTGGTAACTTATTAAAAATCTTTATTTGCATAAAATATGTGGATCTTTGGCAAAATTCAATTCTGTATTTTGGAGTTATTAGTTTGTTTGGGTATCTAGTACTAAAATTGTATCTATGAATTAATTTGTATGTGATTTCGTGAAACATGCCATTTCATAAATATATGGTCTTGGCAGGGACCCCTCACGTATTAACTTTAGTTTATTTTTACACTATATAATTTTACTTCACTCACTCAATAAAACTAGCATAAGTTTCTGAATACTGGAAGAGCGCTGCTGCCTGAAACACCGGTCTAGAGTACTAGTTCGGGCACAGACATACTTACTGGAAACTTGTTTAGTGTAACTTGTTTTTAATACGATACGTAAAAGTTTTAGCGTCCCTGTTACTCCATAATCGAAAAAACCCTCAGTGCGAGTGGGAAGGATTCGTGGAAAAGCAGTAAAAAATCGGTTTTTTATTAATATAAAATGTACTTACTATGCCATTTTGTAAAAAAAATGTTCAAGGAGACTTTACAAATACATAATATCCACATTTTGAATGCAATTTCACAATGAAATTAGTTAGGATTACAGAATTAAATTAAATATAAAAAAAAATGCGATTATAGATCCAGGCCAATTACAGGAAAACTATACCGATTTAAAAAATAAGTTTAAAAACGGCAAAAAACATGTCTGTTGTATGGGAGCCCCCAAAAATATTTATTTTATTCTGTTTTTTAGTATTTGTTGTTATAGCGGCAACAGAAATACAATCTGTGAAAATTTCAACTGTCTAACTATCACGGTTCCAGAGATACAGCCTGGTGACAGACGGACAGACAGACGGACAGACAGACGGACAGCGGAGTCTTAGTAATAGGGTCCCGTTGGTTACCCTTTGGGTACAGAACCCTAAAAAAGAAAAGGTTTGATAATAATATTTGTACAAATGTAAGCAGCGTATCCCAAAACTTTAAGGCTGCATATAAAGTCATTTTCGAATGAAGCGCGAAATAACAACTGCGAATAGGTAGCCCATCACGCTGGCGTCCTCACCTCACCTAATTGGGATTTTGCCTTCTATCCACCATGAATAATCAAGTTCTCTCCTCCCTCTCACACAGCGGACTACATCGACGTGTGCAAGCGAGACCAGAACACTATCGATGCCTGCGTAATGAAGTCAGTAGAAAAGTTGAGGCCCAAGCTGGCTTCTGGCATCCCCGAACTCAACGTGCCGCCAATAGAGCCTTTTTATATACCTGAGGTGAGGTTGTTTTATATACCTGAGGTGAGGTTGTTTTTATACCTGAGGTGAGGTTGTTTTATATACCTGAGGTGAGGTTGTTTTATATACCTGAGGTGAGGTTGTTTTTATACCTGAGGTGAGGTTGTTTTATATACCTGAGGTGAGGTTGTTTTATATACCTGAGGTGAGGTTGTTTTATATACCTGAGGTGAGGTTGTTTTTATACCTGAGGTGAGGTTGTTTTTCTTCTTCTTCTTAATTCTTTATTGCACAAAACACAGTTTAATGTACTTAATGCTAGAAGCATTTTCTCCCAGTCAACCCGACAGAAATTACAAGAAAGTTACAGAGGCAGGTGTGCAAAAAGGCTTTACAATTTTAGATTTTAAACAACAAATAAAACGTAAAAAAAATACATTTATATACTGAATATAATTTTGTAATTAAATACTAATAATGTAAAAAGTAAGCTTCAAAAAAAAATATAAGAAGATAATATACTACATAAATAATTATAACCTTACGAATATGCATACACTGAGAAAAAATCTGGTTCCGTTAACCTGAATATAGTTCATTTAAACAGAAAATATTGTACTATATGTGACGTCTATATTTATTGTTCAGTTTACTTATTTATTGTTCAGTTTACTTGAACAATCTAAAGTAGACAATAATTCAAGTAAATATAACATAATTCTGTTTTTGTTTACAAGGTTTTTTTTACAAAACGATTTGGTAGTATTGTAAAAATATTTTTTCTCCGTGTATAAATATAATATAAAATATAGTTAAATAAAAATTTTTTTTATACCTAAGGTGATTTTGGTTCTTGTGTTGTTGATGGTTCTGAATTCTAAATTCTAAATTCGTAGCGGGGGCGATGAGTCCTGCACTGATTCTCGGTAATCGTGAATATTGTGCACTTCCCCCCGGTCAGTCAGCCCAGCCAGGACAGCTCCTTAAAGTAGAGCCGAACAGCTTCAGCGTTCTGACACATAAACTGGTCCAGTGAAGGGAAGTTGGAGCTCGTCGCAATCCCTGCTTTTCGTCTCATGTCTTCGGTTACAGAGCAGTGGAGTAGCACATGTTCCACTGTCTCGTCCTCTAGAAGGCACCCTCTGCATAGAGGGCTATCGGTGCCACCTGTGGTGAAAAGGTGCTTGTTTAGGTTGCAGTGTCCAGTTATGATACCTACCATGTCACGTAGGTCGGACCGTTTTAGTTTTAATAAGTATCTTGTTACCTTACCATTCGACTGCGGTATCATTAGTTTTGACAGCCGGCAGTCGTTTCGTTCTACCCATATTTTGTTGTGTACCCAGTGTTGCTAACCAACCCTATCCTAGATAAAAACTGTAAACAAGCTCAAAAAAAAACTGTAGAAAACTGTAAATATGAATTTAAAAAACGTGAAATCTACAGCTTTGCTTATTTTGTATTTCCTTACAGTAATAATGACAAAAACATGTGGAGAAGGATTATAAACAAAACAAAAATATATTTTATATAAAAATCAGTTTCTGATAGATTACGAGTTTGTAATGCTATTTCCGGGTTTCACAACATTTTCAGCTTAAATCTCATTTTGAATTTGTAAATCTTCTTAATTTTCAGTAAGTGAGTGCCATTTTTTTTGGAATCTGGCTTATTTCTGTTGATGTCCATTTGTCGCATTGATTTCTACAAAATAATCATTTCGGATTTCATGTGCAAAGTACTAAAATAAAAACTGAGATTTCCAAAAAACTGTAAAACTACAGTTAAAACTGTAGGGTTGGCTACACTATGTGTACCTTTAGTTAGAGTGTGTTTTCGCAGTTCACCCCTGATTGCTTCTGTCGATGGTCGACACAGGTTAGTTAGTGCCTTGTGTCGTTATTTCCATGTGGGATGCTAGTTTAGCCAGAGAGTCCAGTATATATGGTTCCTGTTCATAGTAACTAATGCTTAGTACTTGTTACTTACACTAATACTTAAGAGGCTATGTGAATTTTATATTTGTCACTGTCACTCCAAGCGAAAAATCGCGCAGTGCGGGAGGGGCGGATTCAGGGCAAAAAGTTGGTTTTATATTTTTATTAAAAAAACTAAAATAGCTAGCAAAATTTCAAATATCAAATCTCTATACACAAGGAAACTTTCTGTGGGAACTAGAGTTTTAATAATTTAGGTAACTTATTTTGAAATAAAGAAATTTTCATTTTTTTATTTTTTTTATATTGTTGAAACACACCTAATAAAATACGTTCGAGTTCTGTATATGGTTCCTATTCGTCAAACGAGAAGAAAAAGTGCTTTTGAAGACCTCATTTCAACAATTATTTCTATCGAGGAAAATTTATCCAAACATGTTTTCCAATTTCAAAATCTTAGATTATAATAATATAGTCAAAATGCATATACCAGAATTTTATTAAAATTTTCCGTCTATTTCATGAAATACACAGAAAAGAAACACCCGTATTTTTTTCGCATGTCGCCTTAATGCATAATGGATATAGTTTACGTGAGTTTAGTAACTAATGCTTAAGTGCCTTAAGTCGCTTAGTAAATAGGATTGGCCTCTATATACACTCGAGTTTTTACACGTAGGTAATTGACAAGTACTAAGTAATTGGGTATTATTTACGGGTGTACACATGTGATGTTCCAGGTGGATCAGATATATACAGTAAATAGCAGAAGGTTTACCGATGTACATACCTGCGCATATGTCGAATTTTCGTAGCGCGGGAAATGCTAAGACAGCAACAATGAAGTATTGGTGTCGATTCCTGAGCCTAGAGCATGACCAACTCCAGGCTATCTAGGATTCGTTTGAGGAAATTCGTTTGAAAAAACAATGTACTAAGATTTATGCTTTTGTCAAAAAAAAAAATGTTTTGCACCCTCTTTTTTTTTGGTTTTCAAACGTTCGCTTGAAGAACGCGGTTAAGAGACCAAATATGAAATGACCAAATATAGAAATATGAAGGTATATCACCTAAATTCAATATTTTTTCCCTACAAAATATTTCAGTATTTGCTAAAAACACACCAATTTGTTGTTTCGCTGCGTGATCACTAGTATTACGCGTCTAAGAAAAAGAGGCCAAAGAGCCAACATATAATCGCCTCTATGAAAAGCAAATAAAGTCTTTGCCATTAGACTTATTGTTCTGGACGGGTAATAAAAAAAGTTGCTAGAGTATGCTATATTCTTAACCCTTAAAGGACCCTTGTCATTTTAAAACCATATTATAGTCCAAATTTAAAACAATATATTTTAAATTGTTACATAAATTGGCATTATTGTAGAAGAACGCGCCAAAATTCAGTAATTATTATTGTACAGAAAAATCTGTTTTTTTTCCACGATTTTTTTTTGCTTTTGAGCGGAAAAGTTGTAACATAATCCTAATGACAGTTTGCAAAAATATATTCTTAAAAAATGTTTTTCTTGTGTACCTTTTAACAGGTATTTCAAATATATTAGAATGTTATTCTGTATGATTCGATATAAGCATATATGACAAAACTAAAATTCATTTACATAATATCTTTTTCATATGTAAATAAAAAATTGGTCCTTTAAGGGTTTACTTATTTGACAGGACTAACCTTATATTGAGCGTCCTGTTTTTGTCTTTTCGATACAGAAATAAAAAGACAGAAAGCTTAAATTAAGTTTAGTCTAATAAGTTAAGTCGTGTAACACCGCATCGACACAATTACTTATATTGTTTTGTTGACTTCTACACTTACTTATAAATAAATTCGAAACTTGACGTCATAATGGAAAGGGCGTGCCTTGCGTAAGTGAGACAGAAAGGAGTTGCAGAGTAATTTGCACCTTATAATTTAAAGATACTTCGACCATCATTGGAATCGTTTGTTCGTGTCTGCGTGAACGAAGGTTCGCAACTATGTGACCAAACCAAGACCTTATCCCAGGTTTTATTATTGTCATTACTAAGGCCACATGTAACCGCTCTTCCAGATTATCGTAGATACGGGAACGTTGGTGCAGTTCAAAGCTATCGGGAAGGATGTCAAGGTTTCAGGAGCTGGGAACTTCACCATTAAAAATATACAGTGAGTGTTTCGATTTGATCGTTTATTCAGTACCTCTACAGTTGATTCTACCATACAGTAGGGTCTCGCTAATCCGGGTAGGCAAAAACAGGCCCTTGGCGGATTACCGAGGCGTCTCTTCTGCAATATTTTAATGGTACTTAAATAAATGGTTAACCTTAATTAATTAAGTGAGACAATAAGTGAGACAAACAATACAGACAATACATACATACAAAACTAGACTTCGACCAGAAGTCCCAGAAGAGCGAAGTCAAAAGTAACCGGAATCGAAGAACTTGTATGACTAGATTGATGGATGTGAAAGAGGCGAAGGAGGTGTCTTGGGATCGTAGCAGATGGAAATCTGTAGTCTCTGAATGAATATTTGTATATTTGTGAATATTTGTATGCATTATATTTGTAATCTGATATCATATTCTGCACCATGATTATTTTAACCTATTAAGAACCTACCATTTTTAAATCAGATAGAAGTCCTACATAGAGAAGAGCATAAAATTCTAATCTTTTTAAAATGTAGAGGTGACTCATACGTTATATTTTATACTAACATAGAGAAGGTTTATTATAATCCTATAGAGTTGGCGATGCAAGCTTCGGAACATCCACAATATGGCTTCATTACGTAACGAAAATAGGTGAAACGAAAGTTTATTTGCCTGAAGAAGCTCCGCTCGCCCGTCCGGATTACAGGGATCACCGGATAAGTAGGGGTTCGGATTAGCGAGGCCCTACTGAACTTGACTTATTGGACGTATTCGACTTCAACGACCTCTACATTCCAACGAAATAACTAAAACAAGTAGCAATAATTGAGTAACCTTACACCGACCGATGACCACAGGAAATATTTACACAACTGGTTTGACTGATGCAATATGTATGGCCAAGTGATGTCAGTTTGAAACTTTAACATTAAATTCATATACGTGTGGATAGATGGCGCTGCTTTAAGAAATTGATACTTATCGTTGTTGGTTCTTGATGGAACATTTGCAACATATTGTAAATAAAACTAATTCTTGGTAACTGTTCCACTGTTCCACTGTCTTCAGGCTTTTATGATATAGATACGAATGAAATATTTCGTCTTTGTTTACATTTGTGATGTATTTATTTACAATATAATGCTTAAGGCGATTAGTGCCGCCAAATTAGCAGCTCCATATTTGTCGATACGAATATCGACGGAAACGACATTAAAATAACGTTCATATCATCGCGCAATGCAAAGTGGCTGTTACGATACGACGCTCGCTGCGTCCTTGATAGGGCGAAATATAAGAAAATAATATTTTTCACATGGACGTGATTGTTGGGTTGAATAATCCTGTGTTATGTTTATAGCTATCTATTATTCAAAACATAAATTAATTAATTCGACCAAGCCGTTTAGGAGCAGTAGGGAATGCAAGCTGAACAGTTGTTTTTTTTTCATATGGAAGTTTTGGTGGTGTGAAAAAGAAAAATGTCGCATATGTTGTGTTAGAGTTGATAATTCATATACATTTTTTTCAATATTTTTAGTTTGGCTATAACCGAGGAGTAAAGTACCCATTTGGCTATACTAAGCCCTGTAATATTACGTACAGAAATTATATTCTTTGTGTGAAATACAGCCTACTGGTAATATAAATGGTAAATAAAAGAAAAAAAAAATGGAAAATAAGAAGCCAAAAAGAAATGCTCGGGTCAAAAGACGAAAGACAGAGGACGTAACCGATTCTTAATCATCTAGTGATCAAGATGATGACAATATTTGTTTGTATTGTGGCTACTTGTGTTCACAATCAACAGAAGGATGGGTGATATGCGTTCAATGCCGTAAATGGGCTCACAATAACTCCTGTGCTGGCGGGGATGAAAACGAAGACGATGGCCACATTTGTGCACTCTGTCTTTTCTGCCAGAATAGTTATTATCTTCATTCTGCCCCATAGCACATCCCATTTTGCCCTACATGTGGGGCAAAACGTGGTTCGATGACCCTTTTTGTGAAATTCGTAAATTATATTTTTCGTGTTCCTACAAACGCAAGCGCAAACCTGAGTAACATATTATTTTGCCAAATTATCAAAAAGTGTTATCGATCTGTGATACTGATCACTTACCAAGCCTCTAGTATGAATTTGACTGCATAACTAAATGTCCCCTCTATACAGGTTGGCTTTTAATGTAACCCCGATAATTTGATAGATTGTAGATGAATAAAAACTAGTTTCATAATAACTAGCCAAAATTCATATCATTAATAAAAAAAAGAAAGTTAGAGCCACAAAGACTTCCGTAAAATCCAAAGAAATCATGGTCACCTTAAGAAAAGAGATAATTAGATAGCGCGAAGTTATTTTTATTGTTGATCCTACTATTTTGGACTATTTTGAACTTTTTCCGTATGGAAATGACTAGGATAACCATAAATTACATTTCAAAGTTACATTTTTTAATTTTTATTGTTTTTCATTTAAAATGTGTTCTACTAACGTTTCTTAAAAACTTCTAAAATTATCGGGGTTTGCTTAAAACTTATTTCATCTACTCCCATACTGCAATAAGGCAATTGCAACTTCAGAAGTAGTTTTATAAGTACCTAGATTGTTTTTCCGATGTTATATTACATTATAACACAGCAATTCTGCGCTGCGATTGGCCCAATTTATTATAAAACCGCTAGAGAACCAACCAACAACAAAGACGAGAAATAAGTCCCGAGCTTATTTCTCAAGCCACGCCCCCTTTATTCTGATTGGCCTCCAAGGCAGCACTACCAGAACGACGCAACCGATGTTCATGAACGATTGTCAATCCCTTTACTCTTCAAATAACCTAACATTGAATGTTAACCCCTCCAGTGTGGACTTGGACACGATCACGATCCGCGCCAGGGTGCGGTTCCCGAAGCTGCACTTCGATGGTCGATACACGATGGACGCTCGGGTGCTGGTCGTGCCGCTGATGGGACAGGGCAATATCATCGCTGATGCAGGTTAGAGGTTATCTTCAAATGTACTTGGACACGTTCACGATCTACACCAAGGTGCGGTTGCCTGCATAAGTGCAGTTTATAGGTACATTGTAGCCGATTCTGAAGGCTTTAAATTTAATTTTAGTGATGTCAAACATAAAATTATTCCAAAGTAATTTAGATTCTGTTCCTAACTTTCAAGGACTATTTTGCAATGAATAAAATTTAGTTTTGACAGCACCAAAACTAAAATTAAAGCCTTTAGAATCGGCTTTATTATGTAGAATGTAGATACCGCTGTTTTTGTCTTAGTTGGTTATCAATCAGTGAACGTTCGCCGTTATCAGTGTCCAAAAAATTTATGCTGGTGGCAGTGGCGTGCCTAGAGTTTTTGCTGGAAATAAGAATGTCAAATATGACTACAGTGCTACAAGGAACTTGTGGCGCGTGGATTGGTTGTGTCCAAAATCGGAACTAACTCCGCTACATACTCCTTGTTTCACAGATGCGCTCCGCTGTCACTTTCATCCACGCGCCATCAGATCCTTGTAGCACTATAGTGAAAAAAAAAAGAAAACATAACTTTAAAAAAAAATTGTTTGAAGCCAATTTTTTTTCAATATCGTTTTTTTATTTTTTATTTTTACTCATTGCTTTTCTAGCAAAAAGTTGCAGGCACGCCATAAAATAGGATAGCCAGCCGAATAGGATAACACCATAAATATATATAGTTCTTTATCTAAGGATAATACAGCAGGCATTAAAGCTGATTCTGAAGGCTTTAATTTTAGTTTTAGTGCTGTCAAGACTTAAATTTTTCCAAAACAATTTAGCTTCTGTGCTTTACACTTATTAACTATTTTGCAACGATGAAAATTTAGTCTTGACAGCACTAAAACTAAAGTTTTCAGAATCGGCTACATTGTCTACTAAAGTTCTTTTCTCGCAAGAAGTCCCACGGCAAAGTATTAAATTTATCATTGCGGTATAGAAACGCAGAAAGAAAAGTAAATTTGGGTGTGAGGAGCTCTGAACCAGGATTCGAACCCTCTTCTCGCTCACCGGGCAATAGCCCTACCACTGAGGTATCCAGTTCTCAGCACATTCCACGAATTTACCCATGTAACTACGGACCAGCATTTTACGAATATTGATAAAAATAGAATGTCCACATTTAAACCCAGCCAGTATAGTCAAGGTATATAGAATATGTCGAAAAATATACATACCTCGGACTGGTAATATCACCAAAGGACCTTACAACAAAAGAAATAAACAACAGAGTACAGCTAGCATGGAAAATATACTGGTCCCTTAAGAGCGGTATCACAGCCGGATTGTGAAATACCCGCCTTTTCCTAATTAATCGAAACAGAACACTTAAATTCAAAATCACTCAATAGTTATTCATCCATCCATCCACCAGCCATGCTCGTCCACTGCTGGACATAAGCCTTTCCAGGACTTTGCCACTCCCGGTGGTCATTTTGGAAGAATTGCCCATACTTATACACGCTGAGCAGGCGGGTTGGTGAGCGCGCTGCCAGAACCCTCGCACCAGTGACACCACTACCCGTCACCAGTCTGATCCATATAAGACCCGGCTATGAGGGATGGATATACCGCCATCCATCGGTCCCAGGCACGGTGGGCCTTCTGGTTTTTTGCCTGTGAGCTATCCTCTTACTCTCCCCCGAATTACTTCGAGGGGGTCTCCAAGTAAGATGGTGGTACCTCCACAGTCAAGGCCGGTATCAGCTCTACCACTTAGTTATTCAACAAAACCTTACTACCTTTAAAGATAAACGGGCTAAGGATGTAACCAAGTGGTGTCCAAGACAAAATAAAAGAAGGAAAGGAAGGGAGCACGATATTCGGAAAAAAACTACTTGGAGGAGGTTGACCCATAATAGGAAAAACTGGCTAGCTATAGGGGAGGCCTATGCGAGGACGCAAGACAATCTCAGTACCGGTGTTAAATGAAACGGATGACGGATGTGTTGCGGGAATGCTTGAAATTCTGTGAGAGTGAAGCCTTAATGACGATGTTCTTAGATTCTAAGCCTTAGACCAAAATATGTATCTTGGTTACTTTTGTTGATTTTATGTTTCTGTAAATATTTTATGTAGATTATTATTATGAATTATTATTACTTTTTTAATTGTACAGTGAATTGGATTAGTCTGTAATGCTGCGCAATATTTTTGATAAATAAATAAATATAAATTAATAATATTTAAGTTTAACAAGTTACTTGAACATTTATTAATAGTTTACTTTTATTTTAATGTTTTGTTAAATAAAGGCTTTTTTTATTATTAGTATTTGTAGTCAAGGTTGCACGGTTGTATCTTGTTGACCTAAACAAATTCAACTTCTTTAGCTTCTAGAAATCCCTGATGGCTGTAATAAGTATCCTCGGTTACAAGAAATTATATATTATGCATGTAACTAAATGACCAAGGTGATTACGACTGGGCAGTATTTATGTGAAGAAAACTCACATGAGACAAAGTGCACTATTATGACTATGTATGACGAAGCAGAATACAATGGAAATAATAAATAATGGGCATACGGCTCTCACGGTGTCATTTAATAAGAAATTGTCGGGTACCATCATCTGCATCAATACAGGTTATCTCCAGAAAACGAAATCCCTTTTGAAGAACTAATAGCTCATCTGAAGAACTAATAGCTCATCCGAAGAACTAATAGCTCATCTGAAGAACTAATAGCTCATCTGAAGAACTAATAGCTCATCTGAAGAACTAATTGCTTATCTGAAGGAAGGTCTCCCATCACCCAGCCCCTGCTTCTCCGGCCTGTTTTGGTAAAATTATCAAAGCTTAGCTCTTTATACAGCCCCTACTTATATATTTACTTTAAAACCCTCTAGAAATTGAAAGGATACCAACTCTAGTTTAAGAAAATTCCCTTCTGTAAAGCAGTGCTAACCCGCACAGGAACCTTCGCCACTCTTCGGCGAATGTCGTATTTCCTTAGGCTTTCTATACAATTCATGACAAATAGTGCACGTCCGGATATAGTTTTCTATACGCATTTTATCTGTGACATCTGTATGCATATGGTCGCTTCTCTCCGATAGAAGACGTTTCGTCATCGATCGTCCTGAGCCAAGATCTACCTTCTAGGAAACTATAGGAGACTAGTCCCACCACACAGGGAATCCTACCATGGGAACTAGATGATTTATTAATTGTTATTTGTTAACTGCATCCTAAACTGATATTATGTTTTAATTGCGAAATCTATCGCTTTGAAATCCATAAATTTAATGCAGCCTAATAATTAGTGCATCATATAACTTTACATTTAAAAGAATAAATTCAATTAATTTATTTATAATGTAAGTTTATTTTATATGTAAGTGTAGATATATGTTATTTATGTGTGAGATACATTTACTTTGGTATATATTCTTATCTTGATCTGCTATTTTCTTTCTGATTAGCATTTACATACACCTTCCATATTATTTCTTCAATCTTTCTGTATGCTTCCAAAGGTTGCCTGGAAGATATCGCTGTGAGAAATAAGTGCCGCAATTGTACACTTTTCATGTTTTTTGGTATAACTTTTTACGCTGTGCACCTAACCAACTGTTTTGTTAAGATGGAGATGAATATAACCAATATGTACAATGTAATCCGGCAAATCCCACCTACCTTCGGCTGGAGACCACCTGCGGCTATAGGGAAGCCCGGTCAGGAATCATTGTCGGGAAACAAACTTGTTTTCGGCTCGACTATTTTTTAATTATTTTTATATAAATTTCATTAATTGGACATCTATCCATCCATCCATCAGCTTTGTTCGTCCACTGCTGGAGATAAGCCTTTCCAGGACTTTGCCACTCCCGGCGGTCATCCTGGAAGAATTGCCCATACTCACACACGCTGGGCAGGCGGGTTGGTGAGCACGGTGCCGGAACCCTCGCACCAGTGACGCCGCTGCCAGTCACTAGTCTGTTTCATTTAAGGCCCGGCTATTAGGGATGGATATACCGTCATACATCGGTCCCAGGCATGGTGGGCCTCCTGGTTTTTTGCCTGTGAGCTGTCCTCTTACTCTCCCCCGAATAACTTCGAGGGGGTCTCCAAGTAAGATAGTGGTACCTCCACAGTCGAGCCCGGCATCAGCTCTGCCACAGGCAGGGTTGTCACAATAAGTACATGTAATTTTATATAATATTAATCGTAGAACAAGGAAGTAAGTCATATCATATACGTGTTTACAGTGTTAAACGAGTAATAAAATATACATAAGTTAAACATAATATAAGTAGTTACACAAATAAAACGAGGATGTGTTACTAACATTCTCATTTCCATGTTTGTTTGATCAAAACAAGCACATGAATAAAATTAATAATTATTACTGTATTAACTACAAGTAACTGTATTAAAGACAAAGAACCATTAGCAGCCTCAATGGTTATATGGTATAATCTATTCTGCGCCAGGAGAACGGAATGAATGAAGAAATAACATAATTTGCATTTGTCATTCCTGAAAAAAATGCAAAAATGTTAGTACTGAAAATTAAGATTCCTTCAATTTCTCTATAGAAAACGGCAATTTCATTTGTAAAGACCTAATATTAGAATTAGGCATAATCATCAATCAAAATAAATCCTTCTCGAGATGCCACAAATATTGTGTAACTTGTTCAATCGGTTTAATAAAAATAATATAGATAGTAGACTATAGGGATGAGCAACTGTGGCTGTTACGACCACCAAGAATTACGCACTCACGAAAAACTGGGTTTTTATTTAATAACTCGGCTTCTAGATGAAAATATTAAAATGTTTAAACGAGGTTATTGTTCACTTATTTAGAAAATTTTCAAAGCTGTATAATTTAAGGAAGGTCCTTTAACACTCTTAATATTTTTCAATGCAAGTGCTCGTAAAGGCCCACTTTTTATGCATTAAAACCGAACAGAAAGTCGATTATGTTGCCCTAGGGCTTTACTATTATTTTTTATAAATTTATTTGCAAGAAGTTGGCTAACCTGCAACCTTTCCTGTGTACCATAAATGTTATACTTTTATTTTTCCACTGTTTAACGGTTCTGGATACAATCCTTATCAGCCAATCATAATTTAAAGTTAACAAGATTATATTTGTTTTATTTCCTCACACTATGCATTGAAAAACGTAGTATGATACACGGGCGTAAGAGCAAAATTACTCGGTTACGTTTAAAACACTCGCTACGCTCGTCTTTTGCGTTTTTTCTAAAATGTTAAGTTCAGCCCTATAGTCTAATATCTACATTGACTAAGTAACATAGTGTGAAATGGTCATTTGAAGCTGCTATAGACTGATGATCATCAAGGGTGAACTTTTAAGTAAGTTTAGACTGGTGGACTCTGTCCTAAAATGGCGAATATTCTCTAAAAAAAAACTTTTCGAAATTAAGCTATGGGAATTCTACATTGTGCCGATTGACAAATTGTAGTTATTGTAAATAAAACAAATTCTTGGTAACTGTTCCACTTTTTATATTACACTAGCGACCGGTTTCGTTATAAATCTAAGATTCTTAATTGTTTAAAGTCATAATTTAATATTCTGTTAGCGTTAGTTTTATTTTTACTCTATAAATACTTTTATTTATATATATATATATATATATATATATATATACATAGTAGCTTTAGACTATTCATCTGCACTGTTCAAAGTATTATCATGTATATTGTAATTGTTACATTTAACTTTTGATAAAGCTCTCTGTTATTTGTAAAACATGTGCACCTGTAACGTTACAACACACGGATGCTAACCCTACATATTTAATAGTATTGTACTTTTTTTTGTGTATGTAACATTGGTGCTCCTAATAAATAAATAAATAATAACATCGTCATCGTTATATATAAAAAGTGGAACAGTTACCAAGAATTTGTTTTATTTACAATATGTTCCAAATGTTCCATCAAGAACCAACAACGACAAGTATCAAATTGTAGTTAATTTCCCAGTGAAGTGCGACGCGGAGGTGGTGGTCAAGTCGAGGTTCGTGGAGAGGGAGGGCAAGGAGTACATCATCTTCGTCAGTCTCGACATGGACATCAACGTGAAGGACTACCGCATCAAGCTGGATGGACTCTTCAATGGAGACAAGACTTTAGGTTCGTTTCTTTTACATTTTCCTATTATGTATATACCATTCGTCTTAATTTCTTCTAAATTATACATGTCATATTTTTGCGTAGTTAACAAATGTTTAAATTCATATCCATAGAATGAGCGGGCCTCTCCTATTACAGGTTACTAAACATAAAAGGGGAGTCCCAAACCATGTAAACTGTGAATCGTAAACAATAAACGAATTTTGAATTTTTGAATTTTTGAAAAAATGTCATTTGGTACATTTAAAACGCAGTGGTAGACATAACATAAGACATTTTATTAATAATTAAGATTACACGTCAAGTAGTTGTTCAAATTGAGAGAATCTTAAACTGATCTGCGAGAAAATGGCGCTCTGAAAACTGACCGCAGCCAGAAAAAAAATTATTAAGTGTACAGCTACAAATTAAAGTAGTCTTAAAAATAACACAATACTAATTACGAGTATAAATAAACAAATTAATTCTGTAGCTAATTTGTAGCTTAATCAGTAGATTTGTTTTTCATCTATCATGTGCTTCCGCTTGGCCGCTACCGCGGCTCGTGGAAAGCGTCGATAATACTGAGCATAAAGTGCACTCGTCTAGAAACTGGGAGAGTAACAGCAAGCAAGGCATTAATCACTCTTGCAAGGGACTTCCGCACAAATCTATTACAAGGTGAAATTTAATCAGCTGTCCAAATTCATACTGGAGACTCGGTTAGTGATAAGAAACAAGGTACAAAAGACATTTTTTTTCGAAATCATGAAAAAAATAAAATTTGTTTCCATACGAACTGAAATAAAATACATAATATAAAATAATTAATTTAAAATAAATCAATATAAAAGTGCATAGAGGAGAACTATCTATTTAATTTTATTATTAAAAACAGAAATAGGTTTTTCGTCTGTTCTGAGAAATTTGTACGCATGGATTAGTGCCCTTTTTGCAATAATTAGTGATTCATATGAGGTAGTAAAGACGATTCTGAAGGCTTTAATTTTAGTTTTAGTGCTGTCAAAACAAAATTTTCTTCATTGAAAAATAGTACATAAGTGTTAGGAACAGAAGCTAAATTACTTCGGAAAATTTCAAGTTTTGACGGAACTAAAACTAAAATTGAAGCCTTCAGAATCGGCTATAATGTTACCAATTATAATTTCATTACATATATCTCCAAGTCGACTGACTAATCTAAATCCGTAAACACGTCTGAAGGTTGGTCAGAACTAAAGTGTTGAATGTTCAAGGATCATGTGTCAATGAAAATGTTGTAACTTTCCAGGTGACGCAGCCAACGAGGCGATTAACCAGAACCGCGGCGAGTTTCTTAAGGCATCAAAGCCCTACGTGGAAAGGAACGCAGCTAAGATCCTACTGGACAGCGCCAACAAGATAGCTTCCACCTTCCCCATTGATGATCTACTGCCCTTTAACTAGAGTTGGGAGTCATGCTTCGTGATAAATATTTTTAATAAATTGCTCAAGATATTTCGCAATCAAATAAGATAATGATTTGATTCCTTACTGTCGATTCAGGGGCTCTACCGCGTAATTCTCATTTGTATCAACTTCAAGCAAATGCATGCGAAATTCAACGTGTGCAAAAGAGATGGCATGTTAGGCGGGCGTCGTCGCACGCACGACAAATTTCAATCTCAAGTTGATGTTGATGAAAATGAGAATTACGCGGTAGACCCGCTGGTCTCATTGTTATATTTATTGTAATCATCAGTTTTTATAACCAAAATATGCATTATTTTGATCTTTTGAATAATTTTTCCTGTTCTTCATAGTTAAAGATTAGGCCCTTCGAATAATTTTATTACTTACTGGTACTTGGCATATTTTAGAAAATTAACAAACAATGTAATGTTTTTTTTTTGTGTCTTTGCGACGGCTGCTACTTTAAGCGCCACTTTTTGCCAGTGTAAAGTGTTTTTTTAGAACATTCTGTGTTTGACATTTATTTGTAAAAAGTTATTTCAGATTAGTTTCTGTAACTGTCATTTTTGTGATATTTAACTAAAGAAGCGTTTTGTATTTCTAAGTTTATACATTTTATAGTTCAATAAAACTAGTGAAGATTTCTGAAGAAGCTGCTTTTATTTTAAGATGATCAAGAAGAAATAAAATTATTAAAATAAAATTTCATAATATGTGACGTCACACCGAGCGGAAACGGTTCACAAATGTGACTTCCTGTTACAAGGACGAGGGGGGCTCAAAAAATTATGAAATTCGTATGATATAATTTATGGAGGGCCCCTTAGTCCTAAAAGTGTGCGCCTGCGCTTACCAACAACCGACATCCACACCGTCCTACTCTCATCACATCAGTAATGTTTATAATTTGTAAAACTTGAATTTTCACAGAAAGTTTTGTGATTTAATTTAAAAGCCTATTGTGAAATAGTATTTCCTTTTAAAACTATTTATATTTCATTTTTTTAGCCTGATTACGTTACAAATTACAAATTGACCTTAATAAAATTAAATTAATTAATGAATTAATATATTATTATTATGAGAGTCACTGCGCTTTTAAAAACAATATTTTTTTTAAATGAATATACACCATAATCTCATAAAAGTATCGGGAAATAACTGTAAGAATATCAACCGTAGAGAGAGGATGGTCTTCTTTAGTAATACAAAATACAGTCTCAAATGTCCGCTGCTCGTCTTGTGAAGTGTGTGTCGCGCAAAATTATACATCATGCAATGGAAGCACAGAACTAAGGAATAGAAATGCCATGAAAGCCGTGACTACAACGCACCGATTCGATCAATACGTCAAGACATAACCCGCGGGCTTCTCATTTCTCAACCGAACGCGTTGGAACAAACATATTGTAAAAATGGTGTATTGCAGCGTGGCAAATTGTTCCAACTCTTCAAATAACGCAAATAAGATACCCAAAGGAATT
This sequence comes from Ypsolopha sequella, assembly GCA_934047225.1. Lineage (NCBI taxonomy): Eukaryota > Metazoa > Arthropoda > Insecta > Lepidoptera > Ypsolophidae > Ypsolopha > Ypsolopha sequella. The sequence goes on from OW203987.1 coordinate 22,920,366, forward strand.
TCATTTCACTCGTAAGTAATTTAAACATGTATTTACTGTGATATTTACAGAATAAACCTTGCGGTAAATAAAATTTAAATCTTACCATGAAATATTTATCGTTGTAGCGAGGCGCGTTGAAATTAGACAATATTTTGTCCATTGCAGGTTATAGAGTATCACACATTGAGTTAGAATATTAACGCCGCAATGTATATTTTTTTAAACATCAACATGGACCTAACGGCCGCTGGTCATGGCTTTTTACAAATATATATAATACCTTGGCACAGTGCCATGACGTGTTTGGTATTTTACATCTAAGCTTCATAGAAATACGATGTTATTTTGGCTGTATGAAGATGGGTGAATCTATGTGTGCGCCGTGTATGTTTACTAACTAGGTAATACTACGTTATTCCAAAAAGTGGCGACAGCTGTGCACGTATAAAATTTGTGTAATGCCATCCCCGTGAATGGAAGTAACTGAAATAACCTATTCTAGCAGTTGCTACAGCTTGGCAAAAAAGAGTTTGGAAAAAATGAGCGCGCACTATGTACACTGCGGCCAACACTGCCTCTGGCATTTGCCTCTGCCACCGCGACTCACCGCGTCAAACTCTTTTTAACCGGCTTCAAAAAAGGATGAGGTTCTCAATTTGACTGTTTTTTTTGGCCAAGCTGTGCATGTGTTAAACCTTTGATTTTTAGGGTTCCGTACCCAAAGGGCAAAACGGAACCCGATTTAAATATCTCTAGCTCGTAGACGAAATGATTTACAGACCCGAAATTTAGTTATTTTGTGAAGAATATTGACCCAAAACCGAATATGGCGGCACGTCTAACACGTTTGCCGCATTCCTTTTAGATATCAAAGATCACGTATAATTAAGTATAAATAAGGATTCATCTTTCGTCAATATATATTACATACCTAACCATCAAAGTAGTAACAACTATATATTTTATACCGCCCCCAAATTGGTGACCCCGAGTCTGAACAAAGCAACCCGACGTGAACACCAGGAAAACCGGACTGGAACATTATCAACATGGCGACACCCAACTTGAACTGGACGTAATCACGGGGAACCCGCCACCACCTCACCCCGGGCGCACGGCGCTATACTAAGCAACCCGACGAAACAAGATGACACCTACTAGGCCAGCTGCAACAACAAACTCCAACATGGACACATTGGAAATCGCGACAACCTCCATCATATCCCGGATTCCGGGGTTCTGGAGGGATCAGCCCCGACTATGGTTTACGCAGTTCGAAGCCATCATCGCCCCTCAAAAGCAAGGCGATGACTATAAGTACAGCATGGTTATCGCAAAGTTATCAAAAGAGGAAATACAACAAGTAAGCGACATACTCGCGGCCCCACCAGAAACCAGAAACCGATAAATACAAAGCAATCAAAAACCGCTTGATTGGGTGCTACGAGGAATCAGAACAGCATCAATTCCAAAAATTACTCACGCAGATGGACCTAGGAGATCAAAAACCTTCTCAATTACTTCGGAAAATGCGAGATTTGACCAGAGAAAAAATAAAAGAAGACACAATACGTCTTCTGGGGTTGAGGCAACTACCCTCTTCAGTTACCACGGTATTGGCTGTCACCCTTGGATAAAACAGGCGAAATCGCTGATAAAATATTCAAGAGCTCAACAAGGTTCACACAAATATCAGCATTCGATAGTCACAACAACGAGGGTAACGACACCACAAATTGCATTGCTAGCATTTCAGAACAACTCGAAAAAATGCAATTCAACAAAAATACAGCAGCACGGTCATGGTAACTATCGACGCAGCACTCAGCGGAATGTATTCATCAGCGTTATTCGTCATGATCATGGCCAAGAAACATCAACAAAATTCTATGGCAATATAATGAAGAAAACTAAACACACTGTGTGAAATTAGCCATCTAACAATCAACACTACCGACTGAAAAAGTGGTATAAGTTTTTGTACGGGCAAACAAAACTCCAGCAGCCAAATCTTCGCAGTACAAACAAAACAAGTTCTTCAACACTCGCGCAGCAGCCAGCACTTTTCGAGCTTAACCAGACCAAATGCAGCCTTCATAGCTTCTTGGTCCTGCAGCTCACCCTTATCACTCGTCCCGACTCACCGTGGACTAACTGCACAGAAGACACTCGTCTTCAGCAGCACCGCTCATCCCGACTCACTGTGGATTAGAGCAAACTAACTGCACAGAAGACACTCATCTTCAGCAGCACTACTCGTGTCAACTTAACGAAGACTGGAGCAACCTGGCAAATGCAAGCAACCTCGCGCTATGACTACTTCCTCATCGAATCTTGGTATCAAAAAACGAGGCCAAGCATTGAGAAGACATGAGAACAATTAAATCAAAGGCTGTGAAGAATTAAAAAGGAATAAAATATTTTTGGGTGTCATGACGTCAACTTCTATAGAAATAATTGTATAAACGCTGTAAAGAAGCGATTTGTGACCAGTGCTTACAAAAATATATACTATGTTGTTATAACTTACAAACGCAATATTTGTACTATTAATATTATTTCAGCATGTTCTATTGTAAATTTTGTATTTGACATCTATTGTTAATTTTTTATTGTTTAGGCAAATTTTTATTAATATGTTTTATTTCATTTTATTAAGGGGGGAGTATTATGGCGGCACGTCTAACACGTTTGCCGCATTCCTTTTAGATATCAAAGATCACGTATAATTAAGTATAAATAAGGATTCATCTTTCGTCAATATATATTACATACCTAACCATCATACTGGTAGTAACTAATCTATTTTATACCGCCCCCAAACCGAATATTGAATTACAAAATTCAATTTAATAATTTTTCAGAGGCGGTCATGTACATGAAAAAGGAGCTGGTTTTTTTTTCTGGCCTGGGCATGTTGATTGTCATTGTCTAGAGCTCATTGAGTAGAGTTAAAGGAATGGGAGGCCCTCAAAGTTGTTAGTTTTAGACCATTTTTGTTACGGAGTCTATCTCAAAAACTTAATTTTGCAGTTTTGTTTCATAAGTTTTGTAGGTAATAATAAGCGTAGAAAACAACAAATTAATCACAATTTTGACATTACACAATCACTGAGTGAACTTCTACTTAAACAACAGTTTTTATTTCAAGTCAATACGACAAGTATATCCGGAGTTATTACCATATGAAAACTAATGAAAACATCGCGCCGCACTCTAAACTTCAAACCTCGGTTCCGACAAGTCAATGAATTTGTGACGTCATTTTCACCTCAGTGTGGTCTGTTGTACGTAGAGAATCGGTCGGTTGAAACGTTTTCAAGTGGTATAATTAATAATGGAGCAGGGTTTTGACCGTGGTCAATCTGATAACTTGCCTAGGATAGATTCTATAATGATGGCAGGTTATTTTGCATCAAACATTTATAACATTGCAGTGTTGGGTTACTACAAAGAACAATAATATATCGAGGGTATACTGTGAGAACCAACTAAGTGACAAAATAAGTACCCTAAATTGAGGTAATAAAACAGTTATAATCAGTTTCTTTATTCTTTAGTGTACACAACTAAAAATAACACAAAACAATAACAGAGAACAGATATGCACATTGGCGAGCTTATCTCTATGAGATTTCTACCAGCAAAACCATCATAATGGGAAAATCAAAATACATAACTATAAATATACATAATATTTACTTATTCGTAGCTAGCTCTTTATGCTTTTTCTTAAAGGAACTGATAGTTAACACAGTCACGAATATTGTGCAGAAGAGCATTCCAGAGTTGGACTGAATAGTAAAGATTTCAATGGAATGGACAGTGAACGAATTTCCAAAATCACAAATATTATGTACGTAAGGGTCTGTCCCTGGGGATCTAAAACTCAAAACGTGCACGTTCAGTTGTTGTGCTCTTTCTTCTGGTAAAAGCAAGTTCATGCTAGGCCTGTTGGATTATGAGATTTTTTAATTTTAAACCAACAATTCCAACAAAATACCTAATGAAGCTATGAAATTGTCCAAATTAAAAACTATTTTCTTAAAAGTAGCACTTAGCTGATTCTAGCAGTATACCCTCAATAATGTTGATGTGATTTGTGATTATTATCAGTAAGACGTAGAGGTAAGTATAACAATATATTGATTCGTAAAATTTCGTCACAAATGTACTGAAGAAAAGGATGTCCAAAAGTGGATTATTTAATAAATAAATAACAGTTTGTTTCTAACTGCATGGACTTCTTCACATTAGGTTTATTAAACCGGCGCGGCGGTTCGGCGGCGGCGGAGCATGGCGGCAAAGGGCAAACAAACAATAACGTTAGCTTGAAGAATTGTTCATACATTTGTTGAATAGTTTATTTAAAAACTTAGGCACGTCGAAATGATCTTCACAGCAATAACGATCGCAAGTGTTGGAAAATCTTACATTCTTCTTCGGGTCACGTTTCATTGCATTAAACCACAATTTCCGTACTTTTTCTCCTTGCGGCATGGTAACAAACACTTTATTAGGTGTAGTGATAGTCGTGTTTGTACATTGAGGTACTGTACAGTATTTGTATCTATTTTTTTGTGAAGACATTTCGTCAAAGCTTAAAAATTTAGAGCGCGCAAAATACTTTTACATAGAAGACGAGAGAACGAGAACGAATAAATGAGCGGCAAGGCGAAAATGACGTAGCACGCGTAAAACTGCGACCGGGCGAGACCAGAAGGGGGCGCGGCCTATAGCTAGAACTTTAGAAATTCATTGTAATAGTAGTTTATGCTACAAGGGCCAAAAGGAATAAATTACGAGGATGATTTAAAACACGAGCGTAGCGAGTGTTTTAAACGTAACCGAGTAATTTATTGCTTTTACGCCCGTGTATCATACTACGTTTTTCAATGCATAGTGTGAGGAAATGAAAACAAATATAATCTTGTGAACTTTAAATTATGATTGGCTCAAAAGGATTGTATCCAGAGCCGTTAAACAGTGGAAAAAAAAAGTATAACATCTATGGTACACAGGAAAAGCTGCAGGTTAGCCAACCATTGCAAACAAATTAAAAAAATAATAATAATAAAGCCCTAGGGCAAAATAATCGACTTTCTGTTCGGTTTTGATGCATAAAAAGTGGGCCTTTACGAGCACATGCATTGAAAATTAATTTTAAATGCTAGGGAAATATTTTAAATGCCATTATTTGAGTTCAGATTAGTCCGATTTTATAAAAATACAAAATAAATAACCTTTGGAACCTTATTGTAATAAGTTTGTAATTTTTGTTCAAATTATTAAAGTCTAATATTTTGTAAAAATATATATATATATATATCGTCACGACATGAATCCCCGAGAGGGTGTCAGAGGTGTTCCAAGTGTGAAATGTGAAATGCAAGTCACAGTCCACACTCGGTACACCCGAGCTTATTTGAATGGTACGGAATCCTCAAGATACGAGTCCTACTCGCACTTGACCGTTTTTTTTACTGCTTAAGCCGCCAAGCTTAGATTATCAGTCAGTTTAGCTAGCGATATGTGGGCTCCACGGTAAACGATAATCAATAGTTATTCCAAGAAACACCGTTTCCTTTTCAAGGACTTACCTAGCGTCATCTAATATTTTAAGGTAGTGTTCCTAAACGCCTGGGAAAATGTAAAATTTAAACTGTCAAAGTAAATTTTACATTTCTGACAAGGTTTATGTACTGTACGTTTTCACCCGGGTGTTGTGGAACGGTTGACAGTTGAATTTGACATTTACCCGGGCGTTTAGGAAGTTGCAACATGCAAAAGTGCTGCCCCTTTAGAAAAAAAAAAAAAACGTTATTTACTTACTAGAATAATTAATGAAAATCTGCTCAAGTATGTATAAAAATTAACTATTTTTACACAGCAAAGTTTTCAGAAACAACGTCGTTCTATAGCTAGAATTTTAACTTATGCCAAAAGCGGCTTTATTTCAAAAGTTATAAATTTAGCTCTTCGAAGACGTTGTATATGAAAACTATGCTGTGTAAAAATAGTTTATTGCTATTTCTAGACATCTACTTGAGCAGATTTTCAATAATTATACCAGAAAGAAAAAAAAAAATTCTAACAGGTATCACAGCACTTTCGCATGTTGTAACGCTTTATACAATTTGTTATTTTTTTTTTTCTGTTTTCTGCCCCACCCTGACGACGCCCATGACTCGTGTCATGTGCGGAGCTGCTGGCTAAACAACAACCCTGAGAATGCCTAATTGAAAGGCTAAACACGTATCGATCAATGTATTGCTGGTTATCTCCGATTTCATCACAGAGTACTCGCATCGCACTGACCCTATTCTTGAGCCGTGAATATTTGATTTAAATTTAGATTTATTCATTGCAATATGTACTTATTTACCTATTAATTATTCATCGAAACATTTGTATATATTTAATTAAAAATAAATATTTATGATACCAACTCACTGTTATTTTAATGATTTAAATAGAAATATTTTGAAGCTGTGATATGATTTCAATTCATGAATTTACAACCCGTGAATTTTTTTTAAATTACTTTCGTTCTGTAATCGTTTATGGGTTATCTCTGCTGTGCCAGATATTTTTGTGAAAATTCATTGAAGCAGTATTTCGTGCACAAAATATTTGTGCTTTTAAATTTATTTTAATTTTATTTTAATTGTAATGTACTCTAATAATAATTACAGTATTTCGTATTTCTGGTTAAGTAGTAGATTTTATTAACTACACATAAAATATCAGATAACATTGTGTTAAAATTGATTTTTTAAACGTTAATTAGTGCTAACGCAAGTTTTGTCTACATTTTTATGTATTTAAGGCCTTTAAATATTCATGTCCATTTAGACGGGGTTTTAACATAATTATCTTCAAAGCAAAGGTCATCAAAAAGTTACTGAGTGGTACATAATGTACCTATATCAGTAAGAAATTCGCCTATACCTTTCCTAATAGGCTGTCCAATTTCGATGTTCGCAGGCCGCATGTTAAGAATTCAAGATGGCGGACGTTTCCTTAATATTACCACAGTACGGTATTATCTCTCCTGGAGTCCCGGGGTTGATTTACTCATCTAAATACTGAGTTATTCTTGTCGTAAAACGCAATAGTAATCATGCTAGACTGTTTGAGACATCAATAGGCTAATTTTGTAAAAGAAAAATTAGACTTCCTAACATCAAAATTAGTGTTCTGCAAGTCCGATTTAGTAAAAGGCTCGATTAGCCCAATGTTACCCGAAATACCCCTTTAGAATTAAAATATGTCGAAAAGTGAACCAACCAGTCTATAATCAATAATTATATAGTTGCTGTAAGTCTGCACTGCACTGTTGGTAATCGCGCCTCATCCGTCCATTGCATCCGGAAGGCTAACGTTTAGACAGCTTTCCTGAAGGATATTTATTACACCTAGCGTTTCGTTATCTGTGTAATGTTACACAAATTGGATATGTTACGTCAGTATTTGCTTCTATAATAGAGTTTTCGTATTGAAAAAGAAAAAAAATCGATACTCCTCTCTCTTTCGTGTTTTTTAGAATACACGAAGAAACGAAACTCTCATACATAAGATTGTTGTTGTCCATCTGTCTGTTAATCTGTCAAGACTCATTTTCTCGGGCCCCCTAAGAGATATTAAGTTGAAACTAATGTCTCCTACAGAAGTCTGCTGCCCCACATAGTGCTGTTAAAAATCGGGCTTCTAACTCAACGCGAAAATACGTTATTGGAGGTTAAGACTGTACATGAGCCTATATAGAGCATCAATAACGCCAGGCTTTCGAGGATTCGTTTGAAGAAATTCGGACTCTCCTTCTATTGAATAAAAAAAAATAAAATATTTGATTTATTGATCTTTTATACATATAGGGGTTATATCAGGATTTATACATATGTCAAAAAAAAAACGTTTTCCACCCTCTTTTTTTTGGTTTTCAGTGTTCATTTCAAGAACGCCGTTAAGGGATCAACTTGTTTTTTTTTTCATAAAATAGGTAATAGAAATATGAAGGGATTCTACTTAAATCCTATATCTTTTTGCCCACAAAATATTTTAGTATTAGCTAAAAATACGCCAATTTGTTGTTTCGCTGCGTGATCATTAGTAAGTACTACGCGTCCAAAAAAAAGCCAATGAGCCAACATTATCATCGCCTCTATCAAAAACAAATAAGGTCTTTGTTATTGGACTTATTGTGCTGCACGGGTAAAAAAAGTTGCTAGGTTAGGCCATTCTACAGTTAAAACCATTAGACCTAGAAACTTGAAATTCTGTTCCCAAGAAGGTCTTTTCTGAAAATTTCCCATATTTTAATAGTAGACAGACAGAGTCAGAACACTTTTTTATAAGCAATCACAGACAGAGTCAGAACACTTTTTTTTACAAGCAATCACAGACAGAGTCAGAACACTTTTTTATAAGCAATCACAGACAGAGTCAGAACACTTTTTTTATAAGCAATCACAGACAGAGTCAGAACACTTTTTTTATAAGCAATCACAGACAGAGTCAGAACACTTTTTTTTATAAGCAATCACAGACAGAGTCAGAACACTTTTTTTATAAGCAATCACAGACAGAGTCAGAACACTTTTTTTATAAGCAATCACAGACAGAGTCAGAACACTTTTTTTTATAAGCAATCACAGACAGAGTCAGAACACTTTTTTTATAAGCAATCACAGACAGAGTCAGAACACTTTTTTTATAAGCAATCACAGACAGAGTCAGAACACTTTTTTTTATAAGCAATCACAGACAGAGTCAGAACACTTTTTTTATAAGCAATCACAGACAGAGTCAGAACACTTTTTTTTATAAGCAATCACAGACAGAGTCAGAACACTTTTTTTATAAGCAATCACAGACAGAGTCAGAACACTTTTTTATAAGCAATCACACATCACAATCAGTATAATTTCTATAATTCTCAAGTGACAAGGTCATCGGACAATTCTTTAAAAAATCATAAAAAAATATGGTTAATTTATATACCAAAATAATGAAAACTATGTCCTAAAAATGACGTAAATTCTCTGAAAAAAAAATTAAAAAAAAACTTTTAAAAATTAAGCTATGGGAGTTTTCATTATTTTGGTATATCAATTAACCATAATTTTTTTATGATTTTTTAAAGAATTGTCCGATGACCTTGTAACTTGAGAATTATAGAAATTATACTGATTGTGATGTGTGATTGCTTATAAAAAAAGTGTTCTGTCTCTGTCTGTCTACTCATCTGTCATCCAGCTGTCAAATTAGTCTGAAGCAAATTATTATAAATTTATCTTGATAGCAAAAGACACATTTCTAAACAGCCATTAGTCAAGTGACGTCACACAAGGGCAAATGGAAGTTGCAGTCTTTTTGTAAAAATATTCATCATCATGAGGTTTTTTGACCAAAACTTCGCAAATACGACTTATTAAACCTAAATCTCGAAATGGTTTTCGAATTAACGTACCTTAAAATAATTTAATCTATGCCAATTAAAGTAATTATATACCAGCTTAATTAGACCCTTTGAAGAGTTTAATGGATCGTCGTTGTCAAGTTAACCCTTTTGTATAACTGACGTACGAATAACATTAAAATTTGTCTGTTTTAAAGAACTCAGAACACTCACAGGAAATATTTATTTTGTTATTGTTTTCGGTACCATCATATTCAATATTTTTTTTTTATTCCGTACCTCAAAGTGAAAAAACGGAACTCTTATAGAATCACTTTATTGTTCGTCTGTCCATCTGTCAATACCCTATTGCTCGGGCCCCTTGAAAGATATGAAGTTGAAAGTGATACCTCCTAGAGAAAGCCCCATAGTGCTGTAAAAAAATCAGGCTTACTGATCGTAAAAAATGTTTTGTCTCAAACAAACGTGTAATACGACCATAATTTAAAGAAAAATCGGAATTTACTAGGTGAAAAACAACATATCAGCGACCGGCAATATTAAAATCCATATTATCATACCGGCAATTTCACAATTAAAATCCGTAAATGTCGTGTTATTTGGTTTTGTTATGGAATTATGTTTTTGTTACTCCTCACCAGCAATTTCAATGTGCAAAGAGGATTTATTAATGTAACTGGCTGAATACAAATAAGGTACAGCAAATGAAAAAAAAAACATGGCGCGCGAAACGTAATAGTAGTTTATGCTACAATGGCTAAAAGCAATAAATTACTCGGTTACGTTTAAAATACTACGATTTTCAATGTGTGATAGTGTGAGGAAATAAAACAAATATAATCTTGTGAACTTTAAATTATGATTGGCTCAAAAGGACTGTATCCAGAGCCGTTAAATAGTGGAAAAAAAGATAACATTTATGGTACACAGAAAACGCTGCAGGTTAGCCAACCATTGTAAATAAACTATAAAAAAAAATAAAGGCCTAGGGCAAAATAATCGACTTTCTGTTCGGTTTTGATGCATAAAAAGTGGGCCTTTACGAACACTTGCATTGAAAAAAATTTATTGAATTAATAATTATTGATTAAAATGAGCTCAAGCGAAGAAATAGAGTCCGATGAAAATATTTTGAATGAAGTACCAGACAGTAAATCAATATCAGGCAGTGCACGTCAAGGTCAAGTGTTACTTTAGTAGAAACTTTCCTACTAAAAGTATCTAGCATATCAACTTTTTGAATTGTTAAATATAAAAAAGTTGTGTTTACATTTTCCCGGGATAAAAGGTAGCCTATTTCACTATAAGCTAAGCGAAAAATCACGTCGATCCGTTGCTTCGTTGCTGCGTGAAAGAAGGACAAACCAACAAACAACTTTCGCATTTATAATAGGGGTACGGATGGTATCAACATTTGTTTATACAAAACACAAAAATTATACTTTTATACAAAGAATTGGCGGCAATTGAGCATTGATGGACTCACATATCACGTTTAGCCATCAAACTTACTAGCCCCGGTAGTAATCTACTTTTAATTGTTTAGGAAGTTATTGATAACCAAATTAATCAGACCCTTTAGATAACCATAGAGTTGAATAGATCGTAAGTGTCAAGTTAAGTTGGTCGTTATAACTGCAAGTGAAATTATTTACCATAATAATGTTAGGGTTGCGTACTCATATTGCGTAGTGGTAACCTTTGTGCGCGAATCCAACTCGCATTTGGCCAAATTATTTTTCGTTCTCCCACTAATCGGAGAGCAAAGGGAACTTAACACATAGACCATCTCTGAGGTTTTAATGTCTGTATAAATTCACAGTATGTAATATCCCATTGTATGTCAAGTACACATGTCTGTTTACACAGGTGGTAGAGCTGATGCCGGGCTCAACTGTGGAGGTACCACAATCTTACTCGGAGACCCCCTCGAAGTTATTCGGGGGAGAGTAAGAGGACAGCTCACAGGCAAAAACCAGGAGGTTGGATGGCGGTATATCTATCCCTAATCGCCGAACCTTATATGGAACAGACTGGTGACGGGCAGTGGCGTCACTGATGCGAGGGTTCCGGCACCGCGCTCACTAACCTGCCTGCCCAGCGTGTGTGAGTATGGGCAATTCTTCCAGGATGACCGCCGGGAGTGGCAAAGTCCTGGAAAGGCTTATGCCCAGCAGTGGATGAACTTGGCTGATGGATGGATGATGTCAAGTAATATCCTTTATTCTTGAGGATCATTAGTCTGCTCTGTCAGTTCGTGCTAAAGTGATAGACACGTAGCACGAACACATATTGAGTTAGAGAAAACATAGCCTGCACTTTTTTCCACTGCACTGGTTTACACAAAATTCTATTGCGATTGTTGATCGCTGGCATCACCGGTGCAAGGGTTTCGGCACCGTGCTCCGCACCTGCTCAGCTTGTGTGAGTATAGGTATTTGTTGCAGAAGGGTCGTCAAGAGTAGCGAAATCTTGGAAAGTCTATGTCCATAGTATATGAAAAGAGGCTGATGGATGGATGGATTGCTGATCAAAACAAAACACCCAACATGCAATACTTTTTTCAGTTAAACAACAAACGATACCATTAATTGTTTCTTCTTTTTGTTCTTGTTATTTCAGCATAAGAATCTTTATGTATACATTAAATCATTAATTAGATGTATGTCGTTGCAAATATCGACAGAAACGACATCGAAATAACGTTCATGTCAGCACGCATTGCAAATTTAAGTGGTTCGACCGCTGCGTCTCCGTTCTCCGAAAATAGGAGAAAATAATACTTTTTACATGGACGCGATGGTCTTTCGATCAACCATCATGGCATATGCCTCGAATAAACACAGTAGTGTAACAAAATACCAAATACCAAACAATAGTAGACAAATACCAAAGTTTTGAACTCGAAAAACTAAACATAAAACATCCAAGGTTGGAATTTCAATAACTTACATACATACTCGAACATAATACTCACACCCGCGTCCCAGAGGTGAAGGCAGCGATTAAAGATTTACATTTGCTACGATCTTGACACACCCCTTTCGCCTCTTCCACATCCATCAATCTTATCATACAATCAAATAACTTGTCCAATTTAAATTTAGCAACAAGAATCGAAAGTGACGCAAGAAGCGCTTACGTGCGGCTGCGCAACCGTCCGCAGGGAAAACGACCGCGGGAACAAAACCGTAAACTGCCGACATCCAGGATAACGGACACAAGTTCAGCAGTTTCCACTGTTGCAACCGGCGCAGCGGAAAACGCCAATCCTACATTCACTGCGCGTCCTTAAGATCTGGAGGTCTGGAGGGAGGTAACGCAGTCTATCCGACCAGTCCGTCGGCCAGTGGCGGTTCACAGCGCGACTTGGAAGCGCGCCCTCACACGCACCAGCTCCAATCCCCACATTTCCACATCGATACGTGTTTTGCGAAACTGACAGTTGTGCAAGTCCACCGACATGCTTGCGGCCACAATACTGCTGTGCGCGTTGCACTTCGCGGCTTCCGAAATACGTAAGTTGTTTTTGATGACACCATCAGCTGTTGCAAGCTGCATTTCAGTTAATTACAAAATTGTGCATTCGTTGGGAAACTTTGATATTTCGCTGCGGAGTATGAACTGAGAATGTCTACATTACTACCACGACGACACTCCTAAACTTATTTCAATGTATCTTTAATAAATCGGATATTTTACATTAATTTGAAGCGAGGCATGATCGATCAGTAAGCAATATTTTGAGTCCAAAGCCGGTCCTCATCAGTAGTTCGATATTCAAAGTACAAAAATCAGGTTGTGTAGGTGCAATATCTGGTCGAAGTGACCTAGTTCGAGTCGGGCAGTGTTTACATCGTAGTTACGAGCATCAAGTGACATAACGCGGCATATCGGCGCGGGCGGGCGCAGGCCTGGCTGAGGGGCCCATGGGACTGGTTCTTGAACACACCTTATGTGCACATGCCTGGAACATTGTATGTGACGTAGAGGGGCCTAAATAATTTTGTACGGCACTGATTTAAGGTATATAGTAGTCGTATATGGTAGTTTTGGTAAGTTAAAAATTACAAAACGCATATTTATTAACAAGTTCGGCAGTTAAAACTTAGCAGTAAAGTAAACAAAAATGAGTCGTAAAAAATAATAAAATGGATAATTTAATAAATACCGAGCAGTGAAATAACTAAATGGGCAGTTGACAAATCGGAATTAGTTGGTAAGAAATCTCATTCTAAGCAGTTTTATGATTTTTTTTATGCCCCCAAAAGCGCGTAACTCTCCGAATATTCACATAAATAAAGTAAAAGTTCCTCTTTGACACAAATTCACTTCTGCATCGACCCAGCGCCTCGGGATGTGCAACCCCTTCGCCCTTGCTTAATAAAGTGCAAGAAACCGTGCGAGCCGTAGCGGCTGAGGCTAGTCGCCGTAGGCTGCCCTCCCTCCACGCCTCCGGCTTTTTATATACACTCTAGGGGTAGTAACCACAAGACTGTATATGTATAGAGTCGGGGTGCGCTGAGTCTGCTTTTGAATATTACTTACTTACCAGTACAGAAGTCGGCTTTTAGACCGTTTGAACGTACCAGTATAGAATTTTCCGCACCCTGTGAACTGCCTAACTATTTATCTAACTGCCCATTCCATCATTTTTACTGGCCATTTATTTATTAATCTGCTTACGTATTTTTAGTACTGACATTGTAAGACGAAATAACCGGCCAATTGTTTTTTTATTACTGACTATGTTTTAATGTCGCACAAATTTACAAACCACCGATAAAAAAATGACTGCCCATTATTTTTTTCAACTGATCATAATAACCTCTCGAATGTTTAAATAACAGTTTAAAAAATTAGTTTCCATTTTGTTCCTATGTAATTCAACTTGAGAGGATATCAGAACATGCAGTAGTGCGTGAGTTATTTGTGCAACAACACAATTTTATCAATGAATCTTTATGAGATGATAAAGATTAGATCTGTGTAATTCCAATACGCGCGTGTAATTTTTTCCCAATTGGTACATAAGTTTGGAACTGCAGGACCAGACTTTTCCGTATTTTTTCACAGGGCCCGCATTGCAAAATTAGACTGGTTAAACCGCAGGACCAACCATAACGTCACCTAAGAGCTCAAATCTTTTTGGGGTAAATAATGCAGTGGTTTTCCTTTGTTTCCTGATCCGCAGTTGGTATTATACTATCGGAGAAATTTACGCAGGTCTACTTTTCTTCCTAATTACTATTGTTATAAGAATAAAAAGTGAGCCTGCGGAAGTTTCACTGATAGAACATAATTATTCTGACTGTCACGTCATCGTAGGTAAGAATGAAATAAAAGATATAATAAAACTTTCACAAAACTAATAAATGCTAAAAGAAAATGACAAAAAAAATATAAATTGGATTTAAATTCACAAGTGAAAAGCTGGCGAGTTTAAACGGCATGGGATCGGATTATTTATAACCAATTACTTTTGAAAGGTGTTATAAAAAGGGCAAGTGCGAGTCGGACTCGCGCACAAAGGGTTCCGTACCACCACACAATACGGCTACGGAACACTAAAAACTTCATGGTAAAAACTTCGTGGCTCCTACTGAGTACGGAACCCTAATATCTTAACCGCTATATTTTCCTGCAATGTTTACATAATCACCATGATATTTTTCATATTTTTCGTCTCGTTTCAGAGATAAGGGGGGGGGGGGGTGACATGATAACGTTAGAAAAGCTACTTTTTCTTTTAAAAAAAAAATGGCCAATTTTTTTTTTAATACATTTTTCGGTCTTCTCGTTTCAGAGATAAGGGGGGGGGGGGGTGACATGATAATGTTAGAAATGCTACTTTTTCTTTAAAAAGAATGGCCAATTTTTTTTTTAAATAACGAACTTGCGGTACACACAACAAGCGGCCCAGAATAATCTATAAATCTTATTTGTTCTAGCATCCTACATAAAAGTGTGCCCGCGCAATGATCCCAACGTAGACAAGTGCATCATGAACTCTGTGGAGGAATTGCGACCGAAGATGATCAACGTAAGTCTTGTCCATCCATTGTAAAGAAAGTTTCAGCAAAAATTTATGTTAGGAATAAATAATAAATTTTTCAATGCATGTGCTCGTAAAGGCCCACTTTTTATGCATCAAAACCGAACAGAAAGCCGATTATTTTGCCGTACGGCTTTATTATTATTATTTTTTTAAATTTGTTTGCAATAGTTGGCTAATCTGCAGCTTTTCCTGTGTACCATAGATGTTATACTTTTTTTCCACTTTTTAACGGCTCTGGATACAATCCTTTTGAGCCAATCATAATTTAAAGTTCACAAGATTATATTTGTTTTCATTTCCTCACACTACGCATTGAAAAAGTAGTATGATACACGGGCGTAAAAGCAATAAATTACTCGGTTACGTTTAAAACACTCGCTACGCTCGTGTTTTAAATCGTCCTCGTAATTTATTCCTTTTGGCCCTTGTAGCATAAACTACTATTTTTGGTCAGTTCATCTCAGATGCTTGTTTACATAAAAGTAAAGTCATTCAAACTTCCTAATGATAGTAGAGAGCATTTCTTAAACGAAAAATTGAATGTTAAGGTTAAATGTCAGTAGCTTAACGCAAAGTGCATAACTTAACTTTGTTTTTCTTATTTTAAAATTGAAAAGCATTTTTGTTTGTGGGATTTGACGCCAATAGTTCTGTATTAGTGAGGTTTATAAAGCAATAATTTGAAATTGTTTACACAATTAATCATGATCTTCTCTAAACCAACTTAAAATTCTCTTTTAACTTTGGTTAAACGTCAGTCGTTCGGTGTAAAGTGCACAACTTAACTTTGTTTTTCTTGTTAAGAAGTTAAAAGAGAAAAAGATATTGGTCTATGGCAATTCACGCCAATAGTTCAGTATAAGTTTGAAATAAAATGCACAACCAGTCACTATTCTGTCCAAACAAGCTTAAAATGCTGTTTGAAGTTTGTTTCGACAAAACTATGGCTAATTGTGCATTAATTTCAAGCTGTTGATTCATAAACCTAACTTAAACTTAACAATTGACGTGAATTGCCACAGACTAATTACTTTTTCACAAGAAAAACAAATTTAAGGTTTAACGCCAGTAGCTAAGCGCAAAGAGCATAACTTAACTTTGTTTTTCTTGTTTAGAAATTCAAAATTTGACGCCAATAGTTCAGTATAAGTGAGGTTTATAATGCAAGAGTCAGTAATTGTATACACAATTAGTCACGACCTTCTCAAAACCAACTTAAAATACTGTTTTAACGTTGTTTGGGCATGATCATGACTAATTGTGCATTAAATTAAAACTCATGCTTGATAAACCTCACTTATACTGAACAATTGGCGTCAACTGCCACATACCAAAATGTTATTCAATATTTAACTTCTAAACAGGAAATACAAAGTTAAGTTATGCATTTTGCGCTAAGCTACTGACGTTTAACCTTAAGTTGTGCACTCTGTTTAACCTTAAATATATCTGTAAAAAGGTGTATTATGTTCTGTCAGCGTTATCGCTTACGGTGTAATAATATAATAATTAAATATTCTTATTAAGGGTCGGAGTTCCACGATTGTGCAAAACAGGGTTCGGGGTTATGGCCTATTTAAGAGAGTAAAAATTTAAATTTCTAAACAAAATAAATACCGCTTACTACCTTACAAGATGTAGTACTGGTTCTTTGAAAAAAATCGCGGCTCTAATGTATAGTTACTTCAGAAAAAAAACAGGAATCTCCAGAAAAACTCTCAAATAGCATTGCGGCGTTATAGGTATTGGGATTAAATTAAAGACAAAACAACGACAAAACATATCTTGAATTAACGATTAAAACAACATAATAATCTGTAATATCTGTCATTGAATGCGCAGATCAAGTTAATAAGCTTATTCTAAAGTTATTTTCACGAAAGAACTCCCCTGTCAAAATGTACTTATTCTCAAGTAGTAAATACGAAAATGCCTTGATATGCGGGACTTCTTTCGTAAAGTTTGTCCCGGAAGTGATGTACAAGTTTTGAACAGGCTTCCCTATACGATTGCGAACATAAAAAAAAAAACAAAAAATCAAAATCATTTATTTATAACATATTTAACAGTTTTTGTTGCCTGTAGCAGGAGAAATTCGCTCTTTCATCCATAGTTGCGGGAGAATTATAAACAAATATTTAAACAAAGCAAGACTTTAAAATGTACCATCGAAAAAGAGCCCGCTGTCCCACTCATCACCCGCACTGCAATAGTAATAAGAGCGTTAAGTAGGTCAGCGGCAATCTCCACAATGGCACATTATATAAAATAACTTGTGAAATTATTAAATAATTATAGTAAGTAACCAATCCAATTAACACGGGATAGAAGTATCCAATAAAAAAAAACACTATATCCTAAGGAGCAAAATACATGTGGCCGTGCTCCACTTCCTCATACAATTCAAGGGCCCTTAAAATTCATTGTATAACCCGGAGCATTAAAGAAAGGAATCTAAAATGGCGGCATGTACCTGTGATTTTATTGCTCAGTGATACAGACAGCATAAAAAGTTGTTTCTTTAATATTTTTTTTGTAATATTTTTGGCCTATTTTAATATACAAGGTGAAATTTAATCAACCGCCAGAATTCATACTGCAGACTCGGTTAGTGATCAGAAACAATGTGCACTGAAACCACCGGCGAAATTTGAAAAAAAAAATTTGATCAACAAAAACAACAATACCTAACAAAAAACAACAAGAACGAGTGAAATTTAAGAGTATGACATAGCCAAAACAAAAACCAGTTCCGGGCGTGGCTTATTCTATTTTACGATAGCGCGCGGGGGGAAATTCGTCCCGGTCTCTAAGCTCGCGTCACCATAGCAAAAATACGAATAGAGTGGACGAGGCAGGGTCAAAAGTAATACGTATTTTATTTTATCTAATTTATTTGTGTATTTCAATCATCGTCACACGGCATTGATCCTAATTGCTATCACGTCGGGACGTAAATTTATTATGGTCGGCTAAAAGTGGTTTTTTGAGTGTTTGATTTATCAGTTGACCCTCGGAACATTTCAGACACTCCTTTAGAGATACATAATAATATCGTGACGGTTAATTGTCACCATTACCCATTCTTTAAATATTTTTCGCCCGTTGAGCTGGTTTTACACTTGCGGGAAAATAAATTGGACCAAAAATTTCTTTACAAATTTTTTTACTAAAGTTGTTATTACAAAAAGTGGAAACTAACAAATATTCTCAGAAGGAATGCACCACGTCACTATCTATCTGACTGTAGCCTATATCAATTATGCCTCTCTCATTCAACCACGTTTAACTGCGTTACTATCTCATTCCAACTCATTTTAAATAGCGTCACTATTTATCTCACTCTAACGCGTGTTAAATGGCATTTCTAATGAACGTCAAATATTTTTACTGCCCGCCACTCTTTCATTCTAAATTCTAATTATTTAAAAAAATACGCAGCTCCTTTGGTAGTAAAATAGCAATAACTTTTTTTTCAAAAGTAATACACAGAAATTGCCAGATCATTTGAAAAACAATATTTGATGAGCCGTTATTTAAGACAATTTGCAAAACTAACATAGGACATTTTTTTTCAGGGTGTGGTATCGAACTAACCTAATTACAAAAAATTGCTCATAAATTGGGTTTTTATTTTTCTTCCTGATGTAACAGCATTTCAAGGTTTATTTTTGACTTTATCAATAGCATGACTATTCAGAGTTGCGCAACAAAAACTTTATTCTTAGAATTTAGAACTGGTTAGCTTTGACTCTCAAAAACCTATTCGAATTTATAAAAGTACCATCAACTCGAAAACTATCTACTTTTTGCTGAGGTCATAATTTGATATTCTGGTCAGTCATGAGCTGGCCTACCAGCCTTCCAAGGGAAAGCGTTGACTTTTGGGACACCTGTTTACCCTTGGGATAAATCGCCAAGTGTTTAAAATATAGAAATTTATTTGTATCATAGTTTGAAATGTTCAGGTCCCTTTACGCAAAATGAAAAAACAAAACTCTTTTAGAATTAATTTGTTGTCCCTATGTTGTCTGTTTGTCCGTTTGTCTAGGCAATTTTTCTGGGTAAAATCAATAAATGCTAATATTTACAGCCCTGTAAAATATACATATTATAACATTTTTATGGCCTTTTGTTTAACTTTTTCATACAAATTTTCTCCTTATGAAAATATAGAGATCAACACTTGAAATAATATTTTGCGTTTGAAAGAAAGCACAGAAAGGAACTGTAGAACAAATAATGTAAAAAATATAAAACCATATCTTTCTATTCTAAAGGGATTAATAATTTACTGTTTGTTCAATGTGGCGATAGCTTTGTTTATTTTTTTTTTTTCTTTGTTACAAAGATAACAAATATTTTCATACAAGGTTTTCCTTAAGGGCTATTTCTCCGAATTTGTAACAAAATATTAAGAAATAATTATAACGGTAAAGTACAACTTTTAGCTAAGACAATTTATTGTTAAAAGTTTGCTATATGCATAAACATATTTTAATGATATTATGGTATCTTCAAAATAATTGGGTTTTCCATAAGCGTGATATCAGATTATTTAAGAAATTTACGGCTGGTATCACGACGACAGATAAGCCAATTATTTTATTACTATTGTAATATAATTAAAAATATGTTAATGCATACAGCAGACTTTTGACTATAAGTTTTCTTAACTAAAAGTTGTATTTTTACATATTGAAATTGTATTTCTCATCAAGAAGTGCAAGATGACAAGATATTCAAAATAAGTTAAATGAATTTGTGAAATGGTTTCAGGTCAAAACAGTTTTCCATGAAACGGTAATTGTTTATACTTAGCAAAGTGTGTAAACTTAGTCATCTTAACATGAACGACGCCTGTATTTCTCTCTTTTTTATTTCCAGTATAGATAAAAATATACAAACTTGTTAAATTTTGTGTAAAAACGAGGCAATATTGACGATATCCTGACAGCTATTATGATGGTGTTTTATCAAATTTTGCTTTTTGGGCTGTATAGAGACGTAGTTAGATGTCACTAGAATATACTCATGAAAAAAGTTATGAAGAAAATAAGCTGTAGACTTCACATTCGGTTTATACCTATTGTATGAATTTTAAGAAAAATACAGGGGTAAAGGGACCTCTTAAGGAAAACCTTGTATTAAACTATTTGTTATCTTAGTAAAAAATAATTCAAGGAAAAAATAAACAAAGCTATCGCCACATTGAACAGTAGATAATTAATCCCTTTAGAATAGAACAACATGGTTTTCATATTTTTTACATTATTTGTTCAACAATTCCTTTCTGTGTTGACTTTTAAATGCAAAATATTATCTCAAGTGTTCATCCCTACATTTTCATAGTGAGAAAATTTGTATGAAAAACGTAAAAAAAAAACGTAAAAACCTAAAACGTAATATAAATAAAAACGTCAAAAGTATGTTTTTACAGCTCTATAGAGGGCCGTTAATATTGGTATTTATTAATTTTACCCAGAAAAAATTGTCTAGACAAACGGACAGGCAGACAAACATAGGGATAACAAATTAATCCTAAAAGAGTTTCATTGTTTTCATTTTGCGTAACAGAACCTGAACATGTACCGACAGGATTATCTACGATCTAATAATTTTGTCATGCACTGTAAATATTTCAAAATAAATTTCTATATTTTAAATGCTTGGCGATTTATCCCAAGTAAGTGTACCTATATAATTTGCAAAAAACTTCACTTATTGGACCTGAAATAGTGAGCCAATACTAGAGGGTAATTTCACGAAAAGGTCATTGACCTTTGTTACAGATCTCAGTAAGTATAAGTAAATTAATTTGGGTTTCAATAACGATCACAAAATTATTCTTTTAGAGTAACATATATTATTTTCCCGCATAAAAGTATGAATTCATTCCAAATTCATTCAGTTTTGTTGTTATGACTATGGCACGATGTAGCTAAATCACTCATACGCATAATTTGTTGAGTTTTTAACGGCAGGAATATGATGCTCCTCGAAATATTACTTTATAAAATTAATTTCAATGTGTTTTGAAGTAGTTTTGGGAGATATTTATAGCTTGCAAAAAAGGGCACAGGTTCCACGTCTTACGGGCGCCAACACTAGGCGTAGACTGACAATATCTTGCTGCCGCTGACTGCATCAGTGGATTTACGTATTTTTGGAAAAAGGGGGTGCTTTTTTTGACCCGAATAACGTGGTATTTGGAAAATGAATAGATATCATTCACACTAATTTTATTAAAAAAAAACCAACAAAATCGCGAAAGCGATACCTGAAACAAAATCGATATGAAGTGTGCAATAGAGGGTTACAAAAAAATTCATTGACAGTACAAATATGAATCGATTAACGTGGTTTGTGGAAAATGAATACCTTAAAGTTCAACCAAAAACATGTATTTTTTTTATGGCTATACGTAACCTAATTATTGCAACAAAATCATCCGAAAGCTGACATTTTATTTCTGTTTGTATTTTCGTTCCCCTTAACAAGAAACAAGTAACAATGTGTTGGGAAACTAGACGCGTGGAGTAAGCTTGAGCGGCAAATCTAGACAATTTTTTTTGCATGCAGTACGCAGGTGTGCGACTGAAGACAGATATACTGTGCGAGTGAGAGGGGATGATGATGGGTGCCATCTAAGATTTCTTTCTTTATTGCTCCGGGTTTATACCAAAGGAGATCCATCCATGAATTGCCATGTAGTTATAACTACTATTTGAGCTAATTAAAAAAAATTCTCTACTTGTGGGTATTACGAATATTTTGAAATATATTAAAAAAATTGCAGTGCAAATAATTGCTATTTGTTTTTACCTGATCGCAGCAACTATTGCTAACTTTTTCATCTCTTTCTATTTTGCATGCGTAACGGCTAAAACATTTTAAATATGTTAAATTTAGTGCCAACTAAGCTCAGCGTTTAACTGTAACCTCCTATGTATGTTTTGTTTACATAAATATATTTTATTTTTGCTTGCTGTTTAAAATTATGCATAACGACGGCAGTGGCGTGCACAGAACTTTTTTCCGGAAAAGCAATCAGAAGGTCAAGTACGACAATAAAAAAAATAAGAATTTTTTTTAATAACACTTTGAAAAAAAAAAGTATGTATGACGCCAGGGTAGGCACTGCCTTTCCTAGAGTGAACATTTTCATACAAACTTTTTTTTTTCAAAGTGTTATTTAAATTTTTTCATATTTTTTTTATTGTCGTACATGATCTTCTGATTGCTTTTCCGGAAAAAAGTTCTGTGCACGCCACTGAACGACGGCTACAACCGCTATGCCTTAGCACCCAAAGCAGTTACCGTTGTTACAGCCACCATTGTTGTAAGGAGAGAAAAAAGAGTAGGGGAAGAAGCAAGGGCACGGGGAGGTTGTTGTTGTCGTAGGCGTAAAGGAAGAACAAGTTGACCCTGAATTACAGGGAAATGTTATATTAATTTGTAGGGTGCTTGTGGTCGTATTAGTGGTAGATCCGGTGCTACCTGTGTCAGTCCCGTAGCAGAATCCCGGTTGGTGAACACCATTCTGTAAAAAAAAGCGATATCAAAATTACTCACCAAGATTATAGAAGAAAACCGCATCTTTTACTAACTATACAAACTAATTTCGGATGATTGTCTATTAGTCCACCTCTGTGGTCTATCGATTCCAGTGGCGTGCACAGAGCTTTTTGCTGGAAAAGCAAACATTTGGTCAAGAACAACAATAAAAAAAATATGAAAAAATTTAAATACCATTTTGAAAAAAAAAATGTATAACGCCAGGGTAGACAATGTCTACCCTAGAGTGAAAATTTCCTATACAAACATTTTTTTTCAAAGTGATATTTAAATTTTTTCATATTTTTTTTTATTGTTATTCTTGACCAATTACTAGCTTTTCCAGCAAAAAGTTCTGTGCACGCCACTGATCGATTCGAACATTTCAACCACTAATCCGAATATCACGGGTTCAAATCGCATAGAGGCTCATTCAATTTGTGATTGGCCTGCTTGTAATTCACGGCACACCTGACGCTAGCACATTAACAACACCAGGTTTTCAAAGGTTCATTGGAAGAAACTAGGTCTCTCCTCATATTTAAGAAAATATATTTGATTTATCGATCTTTAATCTAGAGATTCCACCTATAAACAATGTTTTAAGATTTATACTTTTGTCAAAAAAAAATGTTTTCCACCCTCTTTTTTTGGTTTTCAAACGTTTGTTTCAAAGACGCGGTTAAGAGATCAACTTGATTTTTTTATATAAAATAGGCGATAGAAATATGAAGGGATGTTACCTAAATGCAATATTTTTTTCCCTACAAAATATTTCAGTATTAGCTAAAAACACACCAATTTGTTGTTTCGCTGCGTGATCATTAGTATTGCGCGTCCAAGAACAAGAGGCCAAAGAGCCAACATATAATCGCTTCTATGAAAAGCGAATAAGGTCTTTGCCATTAGACTTATTGTGCTGGACGGGTAATAAAAAAGTTGCTAGGGTATGCCATCCTCTTCAGTTGTGTTTTAAGTTGAGCTATGGGTCCATATTTATTTTTAAGTACTGTGATAAGGCTGGAATGTAATAATTGTAGTTAAAAAGTGGGTGTTCCAATTTGGACTGTAAAATGCTATTTATACCTCGTGAGGACCCTTTGGGTCGTGACGAAGGATATAGAAATTTTATGGCACATTACTGCGGAGTAGGTCGCAGCACCCATCACGCAATAACCATACAGTACGGGTGTGAAGTTGTAAGGGGAAATTTAACAACCGCCCGAATCCATATTGGAGACTCGGTCAGTGATCAGGAAAAATGTCTTATGAACCCACAGGTGAAATTAAAAAAAAAAATGTTTAGTCTCCCATACTGCCTGTAGTAGGAATTGTATTTGAACTAGTCCAGTTCTTATAATTTTTTTTTATGATTTAGAAAAGAACGATCATTTAACTTAGTTCCTGATCACTAACTGAGTCTACAGTATAAATTCGGCGGTTGAATAAATTTCGCCTCGTATACTCGGAAACACCTTCGACACCCCCTCGGGGATTCATGTCGTGACGATGTAAAAAGATCACACGAGAAAGAAAAATAATTTGAAGAGCAAAGATTAGTACCTGTACTATACAGAAGAAAGCGATCAGTGAAGCTGTTATCCAAGCCATGTTTGGGTAGATGTGCTGGACATAGAAAAGAATACCTCACTATTTATACGTTTTTTTTTTTTGGATAACAGAATTCTTTGCTTACTAAAATTCTTAATTTTTTCTTATCCAAGTGTTGAACAGCACGTGCAAGAATGAATGAAGCAGGTGCAAGAATGTCGCAATTGTGTGGATAGGCAATGCGTAGATATTTACAAAGACAGATTGAGCACCTTTGTTTGAATCAGTCAGAATTGAACTCATGATTTATATAAAAACGGCTCACCTCAATACGTGTTATGATCGGGAAAGTCGACCAGATTTAGACTGCCTTCATCTGGGCGAGTGAAGACGTTTACGCGACGACGTTACGCCTCACTGCGGGCTGCGGCCCGCAGGGCTCGGGACAGGGTTGGATTCAGGCCCTATGAAAATTATTGTCTATGGGAATTAAAAATAAACTACTTGGCTAAAATTATACTACGTTTCATTTTTCGTAGATTTTTGTTTTGAATTGAAATAAAATAGCCTATTTGTTAGTGAAATTAAAAAAAAAAATACCAAAATTATTCATAACGCACAGAATTTCCCTATATTCTAGGGTAAATGTTAAAAAGCAAATCGTCTCAACCAATAAAACAAGTCGGTTGGCCTGAAGATAAAATTATGGTATTTCTACGTAGTATATTTCCATTACGATACTACATACTACATGTCATGAAAATATGGTACAAATAGTATAATTATACTACGAAATCCAACCCTGGCTCGGGATGACATCGATGCAGATGGTATTGGTGGTCGGACCAGTAGGGTGTCCGCACAATTAGTTACTTAATTGTGCAGACGCCCTACTGGTCCAACCATCCTCAAGTCTCATTTAATTCTATAAGAATTGAACTCTATTTCGTTTTTTTTTTGTTCAAAATAGCGCGCTCAGAACCGTGGCTGTTATGACAGCCGAGAAACCCGCGATTTTTATTTAATAACTCTTGAAATATTTTATGTCTTTGAAATCCCGTCACAGGGCTGTTGTTTATATAAACGTGATATTATTTACCTAATCGTTTGCTTTGTAATATGCACCATATTACGTACAAATATAAACTCCGTCAATATTAACTTCTGGATATTTTTCTATCGAGGCAATTTTAACCTTTTATGTTCTGGACGTCAGTGGGCTCTTGTTATTAAAATATACTAACCATACATATTGTTTTTAAAAATTTTGGACTTAATTTGTAGATCTGAAAAATCAAATTTACAATTGTAATTTTTAGGTGTCTCTTAAGATACTTACTCTGAAGGCTTAAACTATCGTGAATGCCCTTGAGCGTTTGACCTCTAACCAACATAAAACGGGATGAGCGCCATCTAGGAAAATGCTCATGTGCTACTTTAAAAATATGACAACCAAATGTCTACAGATGCGATAGCGTAAGAAATGCAACAGAGTTTTTACCTAACTCTCCCTAATATAAATGTGTCTCTCAGAGTCAAACGTTTCAACTTATATTCTATTTGTGAATTGTTATAAATAAGAGTTATAATAAAACTTACGATTCAGTATGTTGATAAAATGACTGTCAACCCGAAAATGGGATTGTTAATTCATTGACATGGTAGTTTAGTCGGAAGGAGTGTTCTGACATGATAGTAATGTATGAGTGTCATATCAGGAGTTTAATTCGGACTGGGAATAAACTTTAACATTTGACATTTTTTGACATTTGAAATGACGTTTGACAGTTTTCCGAAAAATGGCAGAATGTATGGGAATTTGTATAGGACTTAAGCGAGCCCGAAGGGCTCGCCTACGAATAAGCACGCGAGCGCGAAGGGCGAGCGTGCGTAGTTCGTGCTGGTGTATCCCATCACTAGGGACGTACATTGAATTTTTTTTTGACTTCGACAAGACGGATGGGAAAAATTGACATTCTAGCGCTTCGCGCTCGCGTGCACAGTTCTTACCCCTCGGCCACAGCTTCAGGCTTCGAGAGGCGCGCCAAGCAGTTCTTCTTGCTATGGTAGAAACAAAATTTCTTTCGAGATGCACTAAAAATATAAAAAAAAAGATGTTTATTTTGAAACGCTATGGTCCAACCCCTAGGGCTGTACCACCTTCCGTTCCAAAAATATGGTCGAAATATTTTTTTGTCATCACTTGTGTCAAAGTCAAAAACTACATCCCTAGTGGCGAGGGACATCCCTAGGAACTGTGCACGCGAGCGCGAAGCAATAGAGTGTCAATTTTTCCCATTCCTAGTGTCAAAGTAAAAAAAAATGTCAAAGTACATCCCTAGTCATAGGGCTCCTGCATAAAACGCTAATAATAAACAGACTTTTACTGTTTTTTACTTTTTTATGTGAACATGTATTTAGTATAGCCATTCCTATACTAAATACATGTTTGATACATTTATCATTATAAATACTTACCGATATTTTTGCAATGAGAGAGCATTTTTCACAAAACACCTTACTGATCACTAACCGCGTCTCCAGTATGAATACGGGTGGTTGATTAAATTTCACCTTATTTCACCTAAACACAAACTTTTTATGAAAGTGAAAAGCCAGTAAAAAAAAACGTAGTAAACCAAATAATATATCAATATAATCAAAATTTAGAAATTTGTACTTATTTAGGATCTCAACCATGCTACCTATATATAAATGGACCAAGTCGAGTTCAAGTCTTTGAGATTTTGCGTTGAATTTGTTGCATGCTCGCCACATATACGAATTTTGCCTGTAGTTTTAAGATATAGTAGTGGGAGAAAAAATACAGTTAGCATTATATTCAGGAATAGCCCTTTACATAGACAAAAAATAATTTTTAATACAAGTGCTCGTAAAAGCCCACTTTTTATGCATCAAAACCGAACAGATAGTCGATTATTTTGCCCTAGGGCTTTATTATTATTATTTCGAGAATTTTTGATCTCGTCTCTCTCTCTTGGCCAAAAGAATTTAAAGAGAGAGAGACGGTACATCCCTCGGCAGAAGCACAGTCGACCGAGGTTCAGAGCCCCAGGGAAAGAAACCGGCGAACGATGCGAGCAGTATCGAGCAGAACCGCCTTCTTCATCCGCGCTGGAAGCGAACTGCCGCGGAATCCCAACCGTCTCAGGTTGGTTTCGAGACTGGTTGTTATTAACCCGTTCGCGGATAAAACAACTGGGATTATTTCGGTGGATGCCACGCCCCACATGTCGGTAACCTCGTGAGCCAGGTCGAGATACTTCCTCCTCTTCTCGGTTTCGGCTTTCACGAGGTTCTCATCGTGTGGGATTGTGATATCCACCAAAAACACCCGAGACTGCGCCCGGCCCATCAACACGATTTCTGGTTTATTCGTGAGAATAGTCCTATCCGTGATGACAGACCGATCCCAGTAGAGCTTGGCGCGGCCGTTTTCTAGTACTGGCGCCGGTGAGTACTTGTAATAAGGCACCTTCTGATTTACGAGGTCGTACTTGTGGGCGAGTTCTTGATGAAGGATTTTGGCCACTTGGTTGTGTCTATGTAGATACTCAGTGTTGGCAAGAGCGGAACACCCGGAAATTATTATTATTATTATTATTATTTTAATTTATTTACAATGGTTGGCTAACCTGCAGCCTTTCCTGTGTAACATAAATGTTATACATTTTTTTTCCACGGATTAACGGCTCTGGATACAGTCCTTTTGAGCCAATCATAATTTTAAGTTCACAAGATTATATTTGTTTTATTTCCTCACACAATGCATTGAAAAACGTAGTATGATACACGGGCGTAAGAGCAATAAATTACTCGGTTACGTTTAAAACACTCGCTACGCTCGTGTTTTTAATCGTCCTCTTATTTTATTCCTTTTCGCCCTTGTAGCATAAACTACTATTATCACGAGATAGATAAACCATACACTTCATTCATTATAATTAAATACCTTTATAAAAAAACTGTTAAAAATGTTATCAGCTCTCTGTCGATCCCGAGTAATTTTTAGAATAACGTCCAATATTTATTTATTTAAATATGTAATATAGAAGTATTTGGGATCTTTCTTTTATGTATATACTAGCTTTTGCCCACGGCTTATTTGTGTGCACTGATTTAGTTTGCATTTTCCGCTATAAATAGTAGCCTATGTCACTCTCCGGCCCATAAACTATCTCTAAACTATTGCCAAGTATATTGCCAAGATATGCGGGACTTATTTCGTAAAGTTTGTCCCGAAAGTGATGTACAAGTTTTAAACAGGCTTCCCTACACGAGATGCGGACTTACAAGTACCCAATAAAAAAAAAAAAAAACATATCCTCAGGAGTCAAGTACATGTGGCCGTGCTTCACTTCCTCAAACAGTTCAAGGGCCCTTACAATTCTTTGTACCAAAGGAGATTCCCATAGCTTAATTTTTAAAGATTTCTATTTTTAATTTTTTTCAGAAAATTACGATATTTTAGGACATAACTTTCATTATTTTGTTATATAAATTAATCATTATTTTTATGATTTTTTAAAGAATTGTCCGATATGACGTCATTTGAGAATTTTAGACAATATACAGATTGTGATGTGTGATTGCTTATAAAAAAAAAGTGGTCTGTAGTAGACATACTCATCTGTCATCCAGCTGGCAAATCAGTCGGAAGCAAATTAATATAAATTTATCTTGATAGCAAAGGACACATTTCTAAACAACCATTTCTCAAGTGACGTCACATAAAGGCAAATGGAAGTTGTAGCTTTTTCGTAAAAATATTCATCATCATGAGGTATTTTAGACCAGAAGTTCGAAAAGACGGCTTATTAAACGTAAATCTCGAAATGGTTTTCGAATATATTTTAATCCAAGCGAATTTATAAGTACTAAGTTAGCTAAATAAAAAAAAATGTCTTTACTTGTGGGTATTATATTTAAAAATATATTACAAAAATTGCAGTGCAACTAATTGCTATTTGTTTTTACCTGATCGCAGCAACTATTGCTAATTTTTTCATCTCTTTCTATTCTGCATGCGTAACGGCTGATACATTTTTAATTAAATATGTTAAATTTAGTTAATCTAAATATAATGCCAACTAAGCTCAGCGTTTAACTGTAACCTCCTATGTATGTTTTTTTAAATAAGTATATTTTTCTTTTGCTTGCTGTTTAAAATTATGCATAACGACGCCTACAGCCGCTGTGCCTTAGCATCCAAAGCAATAGCCTCGATTGTTGCCACAGTTTCGCTGGTTGCAGTTACAGTTGTTACAGCCACAATTGTTGCAAGGAGGGAAGAAAGGGAAAGGGAAGGGGATGTAGCAAGGACACGTGGAGGATGTTGTTGTCGTCGTAGGCGTAGAGGTAGAACAAGTTGACCCTGAACAACAGGGGTTTATAGTGATTTGTACGGGGCATGTGCCCGTGCTTGTGCCTGTACATGAGCCTGTGCCTGTGCCTGTGCTTGTGTCTGGGCTTGGGTCTGTGCTTGTGCGTGAGTCTGCGTCTGGGCCTGGGTCTGGGTCTGCGCTTGTGCCTGTGTCTGGTTCTGTGCTTGTGTCTGTGTCTGTGTCTGGGTCTGTGCTTGTGCCTGTGTCTGGTTCTGTGCTTGTGCCTGTGTCTGGTTCTGCGCTTGTGCCTGTGCCTGAGTCTGGGCCTGGGTCTGGGTCTGTGCTTGTGCCTGTGTCTGGTTCTGTGCTTGTGCCTGTGTCTGGTTCTGCGCTTGTGCCTATGCCTGAGTCTGGGCCTGGGTCTGGGTCTGTGCTTGTGCCTGTGTCTGTTTCTGTGCTTGTGCCTGTGTCTGGGGTAGCAGCGGGGTCTTCGTTAGTACCAGAGGAGGATTCGCCGTCCTCTGTGTCAGTCGCAAAGCAGAATCCCGGTTGGTGAACACCATTCTGTAAAAAAAAGCGATATCAAAATTACTCACCAAGATTATACATCTTACCGCCCCTCTCACGTATTGCGTTCAGAAACTGTTTGTTCAAACTTTGAAATCTGTCACTGGACACCCTGTACTGCCTGTAGTAGGAACTGTAGTAGCAATCCCATACTGCCTGTAGTAGGAATTGTATTTGAACTAGTCCAGTTCTTATAATTTTTTTTTATGATTTAGAAAAGAAAGATCATTTAACCTAGTTCCTGATCACTAACTGAGTCTCCAGTATAAATTCGGCGGTTGAATAAATTTCGCCTCTATACTCGGAAACACCTTCGACACCCCCTCGGGGATTCATGTCGTGACGATGTAAAAAGATCACACGAGAAAGAAAAATAATTTGAAGAGCAAAGATTAGTACCTGTACTATACAGAAGAAAGCGATCAGTGAAGCTGTTATCCAAGCCATGTTTGGGTAGATTTGCTGGACATAGAAAAGAATACCTCACTATTTATACGTTTTTCCTTTATAAGGATATCAGAATCCTTTGTTTCCTAAAATTCTTCGTTTTCTCTTATCCAAGTGTTGAATAGCACGTAGAGAGAATGAAGCAGGTGCAGTAATGTTGCAATTGTGTGGATAGTTGTTGTTGATGTTGATAAAAATATACATACAACTTAGCTTGCGTGGAACAGGCGGATCGAAAAAATATTTCGCAGCCGTCGCAAACCATGTTCGATTTTTTTTCAAGTAGATGTTCTATAGTAAGTACATAAAATGTATATATATATTTAAAGCTGATGAAATATACTTTAAGAAAGTTTTTTTTTTTATTAAAAAAACTTGTTATTATTAAGGATACGGAATTGTGAATAAAAAAAATAGCAGACCAACTAACATACTTTCGACAATCTCTTATGATTTTTGTATGAAACTGTACACAAAATGTTTTAAAAATGAATTCCTCGTTTTATGTTTAGCCGAAAATGATACCACACTCGAGATAGTAGGTAAATTGAAGACGATATAAATTTTTGTCTGAAGCGCGGCGACGTAAGACTTTGAGTGCATATCCCCCCCACCCACAATGGGGGGGGGGGGGGTGGATGGCTACCGGGCTAAATCAACATCTGTGCTAAGTGAATCCATCCGATACCGAACGGCGACCCCTCCATACATTGGTTGGCAAGACAAACCTAGCTATAGACAATGCGTAGAGACATGAACTTAAATTCAATTTCTTAATTTTTCATTATTATTGTGTATATATAAAAGAATTATCCTGACGGATCTATCAATGCCTAATCTAAACGGTTGGGAACCTTTGGATATGAAGTTTGGACTTAGGGTTGCCTGATGGGAAAACCAAAATATCTGGGCAAAATTTCAAAAAGTCGGGATATTAGGAATATTACGAATCAAAGAATTTTTTTTTATTCTCAAAATTAAAGTTATTACAATAAAATACTATTTGCCCGCCGACCGTTGTTATTTGTTATTTGTCGGGACAATTTGTATTTTGTCGGGACTCTGGACGGGTGATGCCCTATCTCCCCAAGTTCCAAGTTCCCCAAAATGATTTTTCATACATTCATTCCCAACGTCCCGAAATATAAAATTAAATTATTTGTAAAGTTCACACTTGACCAATCCTCGTACTGACGTGTCAAAAAGTGTTAGAATTAAATAAAATCAGTATCATTGAAAGATATATATTTTTTTGTTTTATTACGTATTCCATTATGTATAATTTTTGCTATGTGTTTTATATTTTTTCGAGATGTATACAAGATGTGTTAGGGAGGTATCCAGGGGGTGAGTCAGCAATGTATGTAGGTTATTCTAGGGAAAAATGTAGTATAACGAAAGAATTTAGGGTTTGTTGGAGTTGCATCCAGCATGGAATTCTTAATTAGCTTTGATATTTCCCTCTCATTCACACCTCTACTGATGAACGCCTATTTGGTTATTAAGAACAGAACAACGTCGTTTGTTATCTGAAATCACTTTTCATTATTAATATTTAATGAATTAAGCATGAAAATATTACGTTTTTCACCCCATTGGTTTTATCAAGTAACAACAAATAACATTAAACAATACGAACGTAAGCATTGATTCCGTGACAGTCCATTCACGATTTCGGTCAAGATAGAGTCGTACAACTTTTAGTTAATAATAGCTTTGGGGAACTTGGAACTTGGGGAGATCGGGCATCACCCCTCTGGACATCATATGAAATGTCGGGACAATCCTGACAAATCCCGGCCATGTGGCAACCCTATTTGGACTGGAAGCTTATTGCAAAACATAGACATAAGATGCAACTGATGCCAAGCCCAAGAGTGCTCGAAATTATCTTGCTCTAATTCATTTATGTGTATATTTTGACAAAAACTGCTTGCTGAATATAATGCTAAGTGTATATTTTCTCCAACAATATCTTCAAACTAAAGGCAAAATTCGTATCTGTGGCGATTTTCATTTTTCATTTTCTATTTTATTTTATTTTTATTTGATTTTATTTTATTTGGGACTTCAACAGCACATATCGTTTTAATGATAATACAGAAAAAATAAGTACAGTAAATATCGCCAGTGACAGAAATACACCGTAAATACAGTTAACAATAATAATTAAACAAAAACATACACGGGTGACTTAATCTAGAGATTTAGGTTTCATCGCTTAACAAAATAATGAGCACACATATATAGGTATGTATCTATGTATATGTAAATATAAATATTTACTAATCAAAACAAAATATGGGCCACTAATTAATTTATAACTTATACGTATTTTATTTAACAAAACTAAATAATTGATAATTAGCAAAATATTGATGTTACGAACTCTTTATTATCTGAACTCTTTGCTTGTGGTATTTGAAACCAGATGCTGGCCATAATTTTCAGTAAACTTTAAATTTGAATTCTTTATGGCGATTTGTATGGATTTTTGTTTTAGCTTGGAATCATTTTAGCGTTGATTTTCAGAAAGGAATCGTAATTTTTTTGTGCAATTATCTTTTCAAGTGAACAATGCTAAGAGTACAAAGGCATTTGGACACGATTACTGCAACCAGAGCCATTACATTGATTCAAGAAGGAGATTCACAGCGTTCAGTGGGGTTGCAGCTGGGTTTTTCTCGCAGAGCTATCCAAAATGCTTGGAGTCGTTTCCAAGAGACATGCACTGTTGCCAGAAGACCTGCGGGCCTATTGTGTATCTCTAGTTGCCTTCTGGACTTGGTGTCTATCATCAAAAACATAGATATACTATCGAATTCCGATGTCCTAAGGATATTTTCGCACTTGAAGTGACGACACAGATTGTTAATAGTTCAATACCCACTAAAGGCACTGATTCAGGGAGACTTCGGGCTACAACTGCTTCAGAGGACCGATACATACGCTTGAGTGCCCGTCGAACTCGAGCAATGACGGCTCGGAAATTACAAACTCGTCTTCGGCTGACAACGGGTACCCGTGTCAGTGACCAAACAATCCAAAATCGGTTGCATGAAAATCAGCAAAGATCAAGACGACGAGTAGTTCGAATCCCTTTGACCAGGGCTCAACGTGCAAACCGTTTAAGGTTCTCTCGTCAACATTTGGAATGGGGTATAAACCAGTGGGGCATGGTGCTCTTCACGGACGAGTGCAAAATGAAATTACTTAGTAACGATCGGCGTATTAGGGTGTGGAGACGATCTGGCGAGCGATTTACGGATGACTGTATCCACGAAGTTGACCGTTTCGGTGGTCCCAACTCGATGATTTGGGGTGGGATTAGCTTACATGGCAAAACTGAGCTCGCTATTCTGAATGAAGGTAGCGTAACTGCACAGAGTTACATCGAGGATGTCATCAGACCCCATGTGATCCCATTTGCACAGCGAGTGGGTCCTGGGTTCATCCTGATGCAAGACAATGCCCGTGCACACACAGCTCGAGCAACCCAGTCTGTACTGGAAGACTCTCATATTCAAGTGTTACCGTGGCCAGCGAACAGTCCGGACTTAAATCCGATAGAGCATATGTGGGATCAATTGAAACGAAAGGTCAGAGATCCACAACCAGCAGCAGCTGATTATTGCATTAAAAACTGCCTGGGAAGAGATTCCAGCTGAAAACGTGAGACATTTGATCGAGAGCATGCAATCCAGGCTTCGGGAGTGCATAGCAAAGAGAGGAGGGCATACCCATTACTAAAAGTTATGATTAGTGCAGATTTAAAAAAAAAAACAGTCACTTTCCATTGTTCGTTTTTCATAAAAATTACATGCTTTGCCTTAAGTTCATTTATTTTTTATTTTTAAGCATTATTTTATTATTATTAGCCTTAATTATAAGCAAGAACATTATTTTACTGTTAACTAAACAAAAATTCTTATTAATTGTATTGTTTTTATGCTACATCAAAAATACTTAGTGGCCCCTATTTTATATAATACTAGCTGACCCGGCGAACTTCGTTCCGCCTAACAGTCTAATAATATCGTGTTAACTTTAGTTAAACTTAATTTAGGATTTTTTTATTGCTTGCCATTGCGAAAGAAGAATGGCAGGGACCCATGTAGTAGTTTCAGTACCGTTGTTAGGCTTAGCGTAGGGTATTGAATATATGCAGAAATAATAGTTCTTGGAATAACTAAGCGATTTTTAAAACTTGGGGTTTAGATGTTATTTAATGATATCAGAACGCTAGATAAATAGGTTTCTTTTATATGCGTAGTTTTGTCAACAGATGGCACCACATGCTGTTTGCATTCGTAAAATTAATTAATTAATTAATTGTTATTCGATAACTTATCCGATATTTTATTACTTATTCTGCTATTCGGAGCGGATAAGAATACATAAAAAAAGAGATAACTAACATCGATCCAGCCGATCTTGAGTTATAAGTGGTATAACTAACACGACTTTGTTTTATATATTTATAGATATACATATATATCAAAACATGTGTAAATAGACTATAATATATAAATAAATGTGTCATAATAAATAAGAAATGAATAAATATTTAGAATAAAAGTATAAAATGAATAAGAAACTACCTTGTAAGAGAAAGTGTTTTTAGAATTCGCCTTTTGAAGGTATGTTTAGTACAATCAAAAGGGTCAATGTTATGACACTTTTTATTATAATTTGAAAGAAGACGTAGTATTGGGGAATTTTGAGCATAGTTGGTGTTTATTCGGAGGCCGCTCAGAAATTTCTTGGAATAACGAGTTCGGCGCTCTGTGACTTTATAGTTAATCTCTGCAACCAAGGAGCTACAATCAATTGTATATTATAATTGTATAGTAAAGGCGAATTGTTAAGGCGATTACCATCGCCAAATTAGCAGGTCGATATTTGTCACTACAAATATCGACTGAAACGACATTGAAATAACGTTTATATCAGCGCGCAATGCATATTGGCTGTTACGACGCTCGCTGCGTCCTTGAGAGGGCGAAATAGGAGAAAATTATACTTTTCACTTGGACGTGATTACTCGATTGAATAATCTTATGTTATGTTTATAGCTATAAAGTTTATCTATTTATCAAATCATAGATGAATTCAATCGGCCAAGCCACTCAGGAGCAGTAGGGAATTTGAGGTCAAAAAACACCATTCAGTAAAAAAAAAAAATTCATTTAGAAGTTTTGGTGGTATGAAAAAGAAAAATGTTGCATATGTTGTCTAAGAGTTGATTATTCATAATACATTTTTTCATTATTTTTGGTTTGGCCATAAACGAGGAGTAGGCTTTAGAAAGTACCCATTTGGCAATAGTAAGGCCCATTAATAGTTAACTTAACAAGGTGACTTTTTATCATTGTCCAAATTCATACTGGATGCTTGGTAAGTGATCAGAATTATGAATCGATAATAATTTTTGTAAAATTTTTATAATAATTTTTTTACTTCCCATAGTAATTCACTCCCAGTCCTGAGTGAATCACTATGGAAAGTCGAAATTTCATTTTATGTTTTTTACAAGAATCGTTGTTGTTTCATGATTGTTTCACTTACCAAGGCTTAAGTATGGATGAGGGGTATTACGTCGAAATGGGCCTCGAACTTCAAATGGGGCGGTCATAACAATTTCAAAAAACAATAATTAAGTACAGTCACCTACAAAGGTGGAGTCACACCGCAAGGGAATTATAGTTTGATATAACTATTTATTTTTATACAAATAAAAGAACATCATATTTTCATAGATTTATATTATCTTCGTTGTAAAAATAATCAACAAACAATTTTAAAGTACAGTCTTATTTTAAACTAATAAATCAGTATCCAATAGAGTAGAGGTAGTGTGTTGATTGCACATTACCGTGACAGTACGTTTAAAATATTTACGACCGTCGATATAAGTTTACGTTCGAATGTGCCGCGCCCCATTCAATCTGGCCCATTCAAACGTAATACCCGAATTTGGACGATGTTCACAAATCCTGTTTGTATTCTATTACAGTAGACATAAGAAGAGATTTTAAGGAACTCCCACGAGAAAGACGCGGGATTCACGTGAGCAATGTTGTGGGGCGTCCTCCAGTACAGTGCTCGCCAATCTTTTATTCGCCTCTGAAGATAGCCGCAAGAGGCGACGCAATAGCCGTTTTACGGTGTCAGGGGGAAGTTACAGGAGCAAGGGCGCGGAGCACACCCGCCTGCGAGCCGCACCTGACCCCCTGCTCTTCCTTTAGCAGGTGTCAACACTATACGTTAGCGTTAGTGCTACGTGCGTACACTACACACGCACGCGTTTCATGAAAAGTACCTTCGAGGAATAAAATTCTATGATTCGTTAAGTTTATCGTTGAATCTGTTTGTTATAGTTTATTGTTTTTGTTGTCTTTATTTGTCTTTTTGTTGATTTAGTTTGTTAAAGTTTATTGTTGTTGTTATGCCTCGCGGACGTTATAGCGTTTTAAGGCGACAATGTAGGAAAATTGTGTTTATATTAATGCATTTTATTTATATAGTTAAGATTGTACTAAAATAATAAAGAAATAATTAAATAGGTAGGTACAACAAGTACACCTTCCCACTTATAGTAAACATTTAATAATCAAACGTTGATATTATTGTTTCCTTGACTGTACCTGCGCAAGCTTGCACTCGTAACTCATTCAGAGGCGACTAAAATTGGCGCGCACTGTAAGTAGGTACATAATATATAGGTAAACCTAAAAATATATTCTGTCCAAACCTTTCTTTTTTATTTATTATATATTTATTTATTTGGAAAACTTACAGTACAAGAAATAACATACTATACACTTAAAAGTATTATTAGTTCGAAGGGGAACATTTTTTTTTCTGATTTCAAAGTTTTGGATCATTTAACCTTGTTCCTGAACACTAACTGAGCCTCCAGTATGAATACGGGCGGTTGATTAAATTTCACCTTGTATAGATATACTAAACACAAACTTGTTATGAAAGTAAAAAGCCAGTAAAAAAAACATGGTAAATCAAATAATGTATCAATATAAGCAGAATTTAATTGTTTAAGAAGTTTGCACTTCTTTAGGACCTCAACCCTGCTATAGATAAATGGAACAAATCGAGATCAAGAATTTTGCCTGTAGTTTGAAGATATAGTTGTTGGAGAAAAAATACAATTAGCATTATATTCAGGAATAGCTCTGTACATAGACAACAAATTACTTATGTCGAGATAGAACCATATACTTCATTCATTATAATTAAATACCTTTATACAAAAGTGTTAAAAATGTCAGCTCTTTGTCGATCCGGAGTCATTTTTAGATTAACATCCAATATTTATTTATTTAAATATGTGATATAGAAGTATTCGGGATCTTTCATTTATGTATATACTAGCTTTTGCCCACGGCTGATTTGTGTGCGCTGATTTAGTTTGCATTTTTCGCGATAAATAGTAGCCTATGTCAGTCTCCGTCCCATAAACTATCTCTAAACTATTGTCAAGTACTAAATACGAAAATGCCTAGATATTTTATTTTATTTTATTTATTTAAGGAAAACTTACAGCTATAATATATATATAAAACATACAAACTTAGTAACAGAAAAGCCAATTACAAGTTTTCACAGATGGGTTCAAATTTGGAAACATAAGGTACAAAAAAAATAAAATAGTTACGAGTACAATACAGTTAGTCACAGTTTAGCAGTAATAATAGTAGTTTATACTACAAGGGCGCAAAGGAATAAATCACGAGGACGATTTAAAACACGAGCGTAGCGAGTGTTTTAAACGTAACCGAGTAATTTATTGCTCTTACGCCCGTGTATCATACTACATTTTTCAATGCATAGTGTGAGGAGATAAAACAAATATAATTTTGTGAACTTTAAATTGTAATTGGCTCAAAAGGACTAGGTATCCAGGGCCGTTAAACAGTGGAAACAAAGTATGACATTTATGGTACACAGGAAAGGCTGCAGGTTAGCCAACCATTGTGAATAAATTTAAAAAAAATTATAAAAATAAAGCCCTAGCGCAAAATAATCGACTTTCTGTTTGGTTTTGATGCATAAAAAGTGGACCTTTACGAGCACATGCATTGAAAAGAGATGAAGAAAGAGTAACGTAAATAACAATGTAAAAATAAAGTAGAAATTTAACCCAAAAACAATGCAGAATCTTACAATTTATTTGACAGAGTCACAAAATTTAGTAGTTATACATTTACAAATACTATTAACACTATTACAAAATAAATCGATGTCACTGTTGTCTGTACATAAGCTATTAAATGATTTTGCAGCTCTTGAAAGAAAGGCATTTTGTCTGTAATTACTATAAACGCGAGGTATGTGGAGAGTGGGCTTATGACGAAACCGACGCGAAGGAACTAATAAATTTAAATTAAGGGGCTATACCGTGAAAATTGACACTTTTTGAAGTTATTTATCTGCTCTTTTAATGAAGTTCCAAGTAAAATAAATTAGTATAACAATTTTGGGACCTTTTACTAGATTTTGGTCTATCAGAAACGCGATAAGAGGAATTTCATTCGATAGAAATAATTATTGAAATCTGGTCTAAATTAACACTTTTTTTGATATTCTGACAAATTATGATAGCATAGAGACTTGAAAAATATTTATTTAGATGGGTTTTAACTACACCTAAATTACTGGTTATGGAATTTTTTGTAGCTATTTTAGTTAATTTTGCATTAATTTAAAACCGACTTTTTGAATATTTTCCCCGATTCCGTCCCTTTCGCACTGCGGGTCTTTCTGCCTGGAGTAACGGGGACCTTTGCTAGCACGGTATATCACCTTAACTAGCAATTCAGGACAGTCAATCAACGTCGAATATGAAGTGGAAGAAGATGTAGTTGACTGGGATATGCGGGACTTCTTTCGTAAAGTTTGTCCCGGGAGTGATGTACAAGTTTTAAACAGGCTTCCCTATACGAGATGCGGACTTACAAGTATCCAATAAAAAAAAAACATATCCTCAGGAGTCAAGTACATGTGGCCGTGCTTCACTTCCTCAAAAAGTTCATGGGCCCTTATAATTCATTGTACCAAAGGTTATTTTTAATTTTTCAGAAAATTACGACTTTTTAGGACATGATTTTCATTATTTTAATCGACTTCAAAAAGGAGGCGGTTCTCAATTCGACTGTTTTTTTTTTTTTGGCGTTGTTACTCCATAACGCCGTCATTTCTGAACCGATTTGAACAATTCTTTTTTTGTTTGAAAGAGTGTACTTCCAGGTAGGTCCCATTTTGAGTTTGGTCATGATCTGATGAAGGTCTTCAGAGATAGGCAGTGGAACTCCTCAGAAAATGACAGCATACCTCTCGAAATTGAGGTAATCGCTTTGTACCTGGGTGCTGATTACAAGGTATTACTTGAAAATCGACATTCTTCTACCTGACCTTCGATCCTGGCTTCATCACCATATTCACCATAGAACTCCTCAACGGATCAGAGCACATAACTCGAGATTGCGACAATCACTGCGTTAGGGTGCTAATTCAAGGGTATTACTTGGAGATTATAAGAATACCCACCTGACCTTCGATCCTGGCTTCATCACCATAGAACTCCTCAACGGATGACAGCACATAACTTTGGATTGCGGCAATCAGTTTGTGTTAGGGTGTTCATTGCAGGGCATTGCTTGAAGATTGCCAGTGTACCCACCTGACCTTCGATCTTGGCTTCATCACCGTAGAACTCTTCAACGAATGACAGCACATAACTCGAGATTGCGGTAATCATGTTGTGTTAGGGTGCTGATAGCAGGAAGCTACTCAAACATAGCCACTTATACTCACTTGAACTTCGTTTCATATTAACACCACGTTTGCAAGAACTACCCACACTTCACAATTTAACCCGGCAACACTAAAAAATGTGAAATAAAATAAACTTTTAACAAAAAAATAGCAACCGACTTCAATAGTAACAGCAGTCATTCACTAAAAAGTTAATAGCAATTCTATAAAGACCAATGGTACCGAAGCAACACTTTTGCTGACTTCTTTCTTCCTGAAACAATGTGTTATCTAGAAGTCGGCGTATTTCCTACGATATAGCAACATAACAACCAATATATTTAAGTTTATTTTATTTCACATTTTTTAGTGTTGCTGGGTTAAATTGTGAAGTATGGGTAGCTCTTGCAAACGTGGTGTTAATATGAAACGAAGTTCAAGTGAGTATAAGTGATGTTTGAGTAGATTCCTGCTATCAGCACCCTGATACAACATGATTACCGCAATCTCGAGTTATGTGCTGTCATTCGTTAAAGAGTTCTACGGTGATGAAGCCAAGGTCGAAGGTCAGGTGGGTACACTGGCAATTTTCAAGCAATGCCCTGCAATGAGCACCCTAACACAAACTGATTGCCGCAATCCAAAGTTATGTGCTGTCATCCGTTGAGGAGTTCTATGGTGAATATGGTGATGAAGCCAGGATCGAAGGTCAGGTGGAAGAATGTCGATTTTCAAGTAATACTTTGTAATCAGCACCCAGGTACAAAGCGATTACCTCAATTTCGAGAGGTATGCTGTCATTTTGTGAGGAGTTCCACTGCCTATCTCTGAAGACCTTCATCAGATCATGACCAAACTCAAAATGGGACCTACCTGGAAGTACACTCTTTCAAACAAAAAAAGAATTGTACAAATCGGTTCAGAAATGACGGAGTTATGGAGTCGGCGTATTTCCTATGATATAGCAACATAAAAACCAATATAAGAGCGCCGACTTCTAGATAACATATTGTTTCAGGAAGAAAGAAGTCGGCAAAAGTGTTGCTTCGGTACCATCGGTCTTTATAGAATTATTATTAACTTTTTAGTGAATGACTGCTTTTACTATTGAAGTCGGTTGCTATTTTTTTGTTAAAAGTTCATGTTATATAAATTAATAATTTTTTAATGATTTTTTTAAAGAATTGTCCGATATGACGTCACATGAGAATTTTAGACAATATACACATTGTGATGTGTGATTGCTTATAAAAAAGTGGTCTGTCTCTGTCTGTCTACTCATCTGTCATCCAGCTGTCAAATCAGTCGGAAGCAAATTATTATAAATTTATCTTGATAGCAAAGGACACATTTCTAAACAGCCATTGCTCAAGTGACGTCACTTAAAGGCAAATGGAAGTTGTAGCTTTTTCGTGAAAATATTCATCATCAGGTTTTTT
The DNA here is from genome assembly GCA_934047225.1 of Ypsolopha sequella. NCBI lineage: Eukaryota > Metazoa > Arthropoda > Insecta > Lepidoptera > Ypsolophidae > Ypsolopha > Ypsolopha sequella. The sequence continues at coordinate 22,962,507 of OW203987.1, forward strand.
GGACCAGAAGGTCGAAATTACGGCTTATTAAACGTAAATCTCGAAATGGTTATCGAATTAACACACCTTAACATATTTTAATCCAAGCGAATTTATAAGTGCTAAGTGAGCTAAAGAAAAAAAAATGTCTTTACTTGTGGGTATTATATTTAAAAATATATTACAAAATTTCTGATTGCAGCAACTATTGCTAATTTTTTCATCTTTCTTTTCTGCATGCGTAACGGCTGATACATTTTAAATATGTTAAATTTAGTGAGTCTAAATATAGTGCCAACTAAGCTCAGCGTTTTACTGTAACCTTCTGTATTTTCTTTTGCCTGCTGTTTAAAATTATGCATAACGACGCCTACAGCCGCTATGCCTTAGCATCCAAAGCAACAGCCTCGATTGTTGCCACAGTTTCCCTGGTTGCAGTTACAGTTGTTACAGCAACAACTGTTGCAAGGAGGGCAGAAAGGGAAAGGGAAGGGGATGTAGCAAGGGCACGTGGAGGATGTTGTTGTCGTCGTAGGCGTAGAGGTACAACAAGTTGACCCTGAACAACAGGGATTTATAGTGATTTGTACGGGGCATGTGCTTGTGCATGTGCAATTACTGGTATCAGTGTCAGTCGCGAAGCAGAATCCCGGTTGGTGAACACCATTCTGTAAAAAAAGCGATATCAAAATTACTCACCAAGATTATACATCTTACCGCCCCTCTCACGTGTTGCGTTCAGAAACTGTTTGTTCAAACTTTGAAATCTGTCACTGGACACCCTGTACAAGATGATGTGACGTACTAAAAACCACATCTTTTACTGATTATACAAACTAATTTTGATTGATTTTCTATTAGTTCATCTCTGTAGTCTAGCGATTCGAACGTCTCAACCACTAATTCGGACATCACGGGTTCAAATCCCATAGGGGCACATTCAGTTTGTGACTGACTTGGCAGGCTTGTAATTCAATTGTGTTTTTAAATGAGCTATGGGTCCATATGTATGTTTTCAATGCAAGTGCTCGTAAAGGCCCACTTTTTATGCATCAAAACCGAACAGAAAGTCGATTATTTTGCCCTAGGGCTTTATTATTATTATTTTTTGAAATTTATTTACAATGGTTGGCTAACCTGCAGCCTTTCCTGTGTACCATAAATGTTATACTTTTTTTTCCCACTGTTTAACGGCTCTGGATACAGTCCTTTTGAGCCAATTATAATTTAAAGTTCACAAGATTATATTTGTTTTATTTCCTCACACTATGCATTGAAAAACGTAGTATGATACACGGGCGTAAGAGCAATAAATTACTCGGTTAAGTAGTAGTAAGGCTGGAATGTAATAATTGTAGTTAAATCGTGGATGTACGATTTGGACTGAAAATATACCTCGTGAAAAGCCTTTGGGTCGTGACGAAGGATATTAGTTTCGATTAAGAACTTTAATGGCACATTTGTGTTTGGTATGTGTACTTCGGAGTAGGTCGCAGTACCCATCACGCAATAATCATACAGTACGAGTGTGCATTTCACAGTTTTCACTTCTTTAAGGGAGAATTTAATCAACCACCCGAATTCATACTGGAGACTCAGTTAGTGATCAGGAACAATGTCTAATGAACCCTCAGGTGAAATAAGAAAAACATTTTTTTAGGCTCTCATACTGCTTATACTGGGAATAGTATTTGAACTAGTCCAGAGGGTCTACCGCGTAATTCTCATTTTCATCAACATCAACTTGAGATTGAAATTTGACGTGTGTGCGACGACGCCCGCCTAACATGCCATCTCTTTTGCACGCGTTGAATTTCGCATGCATTTGCTTGAAGTTGATACAAATGAGAATTACGCGGTAGAGCCCCAGTTCTTATAAGATTTTTTTTTTATGATTTAGATAAGAACAATCATTGAACCTAGTTCCTGATCACTAACTGAGTCTCCAGTATAAATTCGGCGGTTGAATAAATTTCACCTCGTATACTCGGAAACACCTCTGACACCCCCTCGAAGATTCATGTCGTGACGATGTAACAAGTTCACATGAGAAATAAAAATAATAAAAATAAGTTGAAGTGCAAAGATTAGTACCTGTACTATACAGAAGAAAGCGATCAGTGAAGCTGTTATCCAAGCCATGTTTGGGTAGATGTGCTAGACATAGAAAAGAATACCTCACTATTTATACGTTTTTCCTTTATAAGGATATCAGAATCCTTTGTTTCCTAAAATTCTTCGTTGTCTCTTATCCAAGTGTTGAATAGCACGTAGAGTGAATGAAGCAGGTGCAATAATGTCGCAATTGTGTGGATAGACAATGCGTAAAGACATGAACTTAAATTTCATAATTAAAGTTCTTAATTTTTCATTATTATTGTGTATATAAGGTTAAATAATATTAGTTGGCGAAACTCAAAACATAGGTAGTACTAGTCTATATGAACAATTGTTTGTATGGGAGCTAAGCGAAATTCGCAACTTTTTTTCTCTTCCTCCCATACAAATTGCCCCGACTGGTCCAGTATGGAAAGTTGAAAACAAATTTTAAGAATTTCGCTTAGCTCCCATAAAAACAGTTGTTCATATAGACTAGTACTACCTATGTAAAAGAATATCCTGACGGATGTATCAATGCCTAATCTAAACGGTTGGGGACCTTGGGATATAAAGTTAGGACTTAGGGTTGCCAGATGGGAAAACCAAAATATCTGGGCAAAATTTTCAAAAGTCGGTATTTTAGGATTATGGTCGGGACAAATAAATATTACGAATCAAACAATTATTTTTTATCATTAAAATTAAAGTTATTACAATAATAGTATATTTCGTGACAAGTATAAATAGTACATTATAAAATAGTACATTCCGAGGGTAAGAAAACCCATTTTTTACTCGTTGCGAACGATATTTTTTCTACTACGTGATTTATGTATTTAAATATTTAATTTTTCCTTCCAAATTTAATGTATTTTATGACTTTGCAAAGCACGGCGCGGTTTTCACCTTTTATTTTCAGGCTTCGGCCGGCGACTTTTATTTGTGACCCGCCGGGGCATCAGTGAAAGAAGTAGAAGATTACGAAAAGAAGAAAGCAAGCTTTGAGGAAAGAGACACTCTGGTTAAATTTATCATTGGCTCAAGCCTGGGAAGTGAACCAAAGAGACACGTACTTTCCACAAAAACAGGAAAAGATATGTGGGATATCCTGCATAGCATTTATAAAACAAAAAATGAACGCAGGCTTGATCTACTCTATTGTCAGCTATTCACTTACATAAAAGATGAGCAGGATGATATAGCAACACATGTTTCAAAATTGCAGAATATCTGGCAGCAATTAAATGACGAGCTTAAAGATGAAGGAACCTTGCCCGAATCACTGCTTCAAAACAGAATGCTCAATACACTTCCAAACAACTACCTCGAGTTCAAAAATGCTTGGGAATCGGTGCCGAAGGACGAGCGACGCCTTAACGTCTAAATGGAAAGACTTCGCCTTCATGAAAATAGTTCCGGAAATTCATCTGAGATCGCTCTCCTTTCCGGTAAAAGAAATGTCAAAAAGTGTTCATATTGTGGAAAACCTGGGCACTTAAAGACGAGTTGTTTCAAGTATATTAATAAGATGAAGCAAAGTAAACTCGAAGGACGAGAAAGTCATAAAATCCAGGAAGACGAAGGAAATGCTTTTATTGGAAATAACGATAAAGTACAATCCTTCTGGATTGTTGATTCCGGGGCCTCGCACCATATTACCTCAGATTCAACCTGGTTCAGAAACTATGAATCCTTTGAAACTCCAAGGCCACTTAATTTGGGCGATGGTAGAGTAATGTATGCTTTTGGACAAGGAAAAATAAATGTTGAAATGTCTGTAGCGGGAAAATGGAAACCAGCTCATTTAAACAATGTATGGTATGTACCAGAAGCAGGCCAAAATCTCTTTTCCTCTGGTTCTGCTCTTGATTATGGGTACACAGAGGTAGCAAACAGTGACCAAAGAATTTTCCAAAATAAAAACGGTGAAGTTGTTGCTGTGAGCATCAGAGAAGGCAATCTTTACAAACTACTGATGCGAATAAAGACAGATAATGTTTGTATGGTCACAGATGGAATAAACTTGCAAATTTGGCATGAACGGTTGTGTCATCAAAACAAAACATACGTAAAGAAATTCTTAGATCAAAAGGGCATTTCTGTTCTTCCTGATGATACCGAATGTGATGGCTGTATGTTTGGTAAGATGACGAGACTTTCATTTGGCACGCGATGGCAGCGTGGTGAAAAACCTGGTGATCAGATTAATGCAGATGTTTGTGGCCCTATGCCTGTTTCTTCAATTGGTGGAAAAAGGTATTTCGTTGCCTTCAAAGATGACTTCACTAAATACAGAAGGGTCTATTTTATGAAAGAAAAGTCTGAAGTATCCACAATGTTATTTAAATTTCTGGCTGAAGTGAAGACCGCTGGCCATATTGCAAAGGAGCTTTTAACTGATGGTGGAAGAGAATTTAACAATGCCGATGTTCATCGTATGACAGATGCTATTGGTGTGAATCATCGTATAAGCATGCCCTTTACGCCCGAACAGAATGGTGCTGCAGAAAGGGAAAACAGAATCCTTGTTGAAGCTGCAAGAAGCATGATTTTAAGCAAAAGTCTCCCAAAGTCACTCTGGGCAGAAGCTATAAATACAGCTGCTTATATTTTAAATTGAACGGGGCCAACTGGAATTGAAGGTAAAACACCTTATGAATTGTGGTTTGATAGATCAGCATACATTGGGCATTTGCGGATATTTGGAACAGAATGCTTTGTCCACGTGCCTAGCCAAAAGCGTAAAAAGTTAGACCAAAAGGCTATCAAGGGGTATTTGGTTTGATACTGTGGAGACAATGATGGTTATCGTTGTTGGATAGCAGAAACGAACACTGTCATTATTACACGAGATGTTCGATTTAAAGCTGAAAAGGCATCTAGCGATTTCTTAAAATTGCCTATCACTAAGCATACTGAGAAACTACAGTGTGAGTTACCCATTTATGCTGAGCAAGGTGATGTCATCGGCGAGACCGAAAATCAAAATATGGTTGACAACAATCAGATGGAAAAAGAAGCAGAAAACGTTGCTAGTTCCAATGCTAACAGCGACCTAGAAGTACCATTGAGAAATGAATGCAAAAGCGTACTTCCTGATACTAATGCTGATGGTGACTCTCAATTACCAGCGAGAAATGAATGCAATTACAACTTGCGAAGTAGAAGTAAGTTACAGACTCTTTCTCAGATGAATAGTATTTTTCTGGCTGAAGAAGAACCGCGTTCATACAAAGAGGCTATTGAATCACCAAATCATTTAAAGTGGCAATATGCAATGGAAGATGAGATAAAATCTTTGAAAGAAAATGAAACATGGATTCCTGTTGAGCTACCTAAGGACAGAACACCCCTAGATAACAAATGGGTTTATAAAATCAAAACTAAGGTTGATTGATCAGTCGAAAGGTACAAGGCTCGTTTGGTAGTAAAAGGCTATAATCATCAATTTGCAGACTCGACCAGAGTTATCATCAAACTAATCAATAACCCCCAATTCCACAAAACAAAGCACATTGATGTACGTTATAAGTTTGTTAGGGAAATGTATCAGGATGGAATTTTTGATATTTGTTATGTACCTACGAAGGAACAGTTGGCGGACATCCTTACGAAACCCTTAACTAAAGAAAAGTTCGAGGAACTCAGGGCTGCTAATAGGATGCCGCAATTAGTCTGCTCTAGGGGGAGTGTTAAACCTTTTTATGTTATAGCAGACAATGATTTACTAATTTTGAATTTTGACTACTTCATAACTATTTACTTTGACACTAAAAATCTCATCAAAAGGTTGATTTTCATTAGAAACTCTTTAAGGATCCAGTCCCCTAAAACTCAGTATTCTTGCAGAATTATCAGAAAAGAAAGATTTTATTTTAGTTAGTAAGAAAGCAATAAATAAAATACATTTTACGTTAATTTATAGTGTGGAATTTGAAGATTTCAAAACATATTTTTTCATTTTCTTTAATGCTACTTTTAATAGGTTTTTTAGGCTTTAAACATACCTTTATTTATGTTCTACGCGTTGAAAGTCTCATTTATGCACACGTTACGTAAAAATTATGACAAAAACAAGAAATTTATTCAGGTATCATTTATTCCCATATCTTCAACAATAATCTTACCTGGTTACTTTTTTGGATAATACTTTAGTTTTCTTATTTCGAGTGCTTTAAGTAGTTGTGATTTTATGAATTCAACCACTGCTAAACAATTTTTTTTCTACTAGATATAATATATAATTATCGTTTAGCGTAGTCAAACTTAAAACACATAGAATAGAACTATTAATAAGTCAAATAACAAAAAATGGTATTTAAAAAATAATTTTAAGAACATTTATCAATTCGAAACTTATTGAGAGTTTAAAACACAAAACGCGTTAAAATTTCCTTCAGTTTCACTGGGACATCGCAGCGTTCAGACGTGTGTTGTGTAGTTCGGCGTCATTTTACCTCCCGCTCGCACGGTTGCTCCCTTTCCCTCACGCAGATTCTTATGGAGAGGCAAAGTGTATCGCGTGACAGTTGCTCTATTTAATATTGCACTAATAATTAAATAAGTAAACGACTATGGATAAGAAAAGAAAGAAATATCCCTGTGTCGCAAAATAAAGTGTAAATCAAAAGTTGAACTCTTGAAAAAAAACCGTTTAAAGAGGTAAGTTGAATACACACATAAATAATTGTACCTATTTGTTTTGATGTTAAAACGTAAATGAATGATCAGTTTAAGAGTCGAACTCTCATTATTTTTAGATATTTGCAATATTAAAATGTATAAGTGTTTTTCTGAACAACGTTCAATGATGTTAAAAAGTGTATCCTATCCGTAATAAAAACCGAAGATTTGATTAAAAGACCGACCTTTGTCAGTCAGTATCATGATATGATACGACATGGGAGTAACATGTGCGACGACAAGTTCGACGCCGCTGTAGCATTTCTATTTAATTACCGTAAGAGTTTCTATTTCTGATATTATATTTCTTAAAGAACTGATTGTAATATGTGTGTGAGTATTAGGAATACATAATTTTAAATGTTTTCATTGTTACAATTTGATTATTTATTTTCTACATTTCCAAATTTTATAAAGGTATTTATTATGTCAGGCATTAGTTCAATGAAAATCTTGATGAATAAAGAAATTTTCGGGCACAACTACACGCTTTTTAGGGCATGCAGGTTTCCTTAGAACGATAGGGCTCATCACGTTGAGACGTAATAATCGTCGGAGAAACGCGGGTGTACTTATAGGTATGGGTGGACTTATGACTTGCATCTCACAGTTCACACTCGGAACACCTCTTAATACCCCTTTGGTAAAAATCTGCAAATAATTGCATGACCTATAAAATGTATTGTGTCTAAATACTAATCACTCTTACTGCCACCAATAAGCCATCTATTCCAGGTAGATTTACTTTTGTTTATTTTGCTTTTGCAAATTCATTTTGTTTGTTCCGATAAACAAACCAAACTTTGTAAATTACCGTTACTTGAATAATTAAAAATTTTCACATGTAAAATTTTAAGTAATCGTACACTCATTTAACGAAGTAGAGCAACATTCAGGTGCGGTCTCTAACATCTTAATGCAACGGGGGGAGCGCCCCACTTCTAAAGCCTCAGGCAGAGAATATAAAGTAAGATGAAAGCGAAATGTTGCAAAGAGAGTCTGGGGCCTTAAGGTGATGGTTTAAGGTCACCACGAACGGACAATTCAAAATTTATAAAAATATTAAAGAAAATAGATGAAAACTGCAGATTTAGGTGTTCTATCAATATGAAATCATGTTCTGGGCTACAGGCAAAAAAACTTGAAAAACTATTCAGTTTCACAGGTAAATACAACAACGCTTTATAAAGTTTTATATACGTATTTTTCCTTAAGTTGCAAAAAATTGTATAAATAAAGCATTAAGTTATTAATTATATTTTTTCTGTTTATAGAGTGTAATAATCATAAATATTACATTTTAAAGATTTTCTTACGTACGAAAAGATTAACAAATCTAACATGTTAGTTTTTGTTAGATATGTACTCTTACTTTATAACTGTAACGATAAATTACCGGCTCAAACGAAATAACTCTCAGAGGTGGAGAGTGTGTAGCTGTGTACATGTGTGTGTAAGTGCATGTGTGTATGTTTCCCCTCGGAGGTAGGGTCCAGGTGTCGCCACAAATTCAAATTCAAATAGTTTATGTTGTAAAGTGGGTTTACATATTACACTTTTTACGAGTCAAATGTAATCTTACAAAATATATGCAATAAAATAATAAATGTACATGAACTAAATGTACTAAAATAACTTATTAGCCACATTATTAACTTGTGTATTTAGCGAGGGGTTCTCCCGGAAGACCTCAAATTATGTATTGTCAAAATTAAAGGTTAAAATAATTTATCTTGCAATATATATATATATTTATATACGATTAAAATGATAGGTAAAATCTATAATTATACAAGGTGAAATCTAATCAACTTCCCGAACCCATACCGGAGACCCGGCCAGCGACCAGGAACAAGGTTCACTGATCACCAACCCAGCCCCCAGCAAGAATTCACCATTGGCTCGCCACAAGCCGCCCTCCGGTGACTGATTGCACTGGAAGTACCGGACGCACCTGGGGCCAATGGGGTCGTCACATCCATTATTCGTCCATATACTGCAAATACCGACTAAGTGGAATATTTGTCATTTTGAGTAAATGCGTTTTGAAAATTTGCACACAAAAATTATATAGAATTTGCAAGAATATGCTAAACTTATATATGAAATATATTTCATTTCAAAAGTTATTTAATGCATTTTGTCATTGTTGACAAAAAAAAAATCATTTGCAAATTGTCAGGAAAAACTATAAGCTTTTTTAATTAGGATTTATTATAAGGCTTTAAGTAATAAAACTCAGATGTTTCCAATAATTTAGGCTTTTTTACCTGTAAGCAATGCATTAATTGGTGTTTTTTTAATTTGAGACTCAGCGTTTTTTTTATTAACATCAATTTTATTGATTTTCCAATGGTTGTTTCATGTAAATTTAACTTACTAAAAACGTTTCCCAAAGTAAAACATCATTAGCTTTACCATTGGAACTACACTCGCGAGCAAAAAAATGGAATCGCTGCTATCATGGTTGCTTCATAGTAATTTGTTCAGCTACATCATACAAAAGAGATATCGATTTAAAGCTTAAAAATTCACCTTTAAAGAGCACGTAAGTCTATATATAAGTAGGTATATATAATAAATAAAGTAGGTATATATAATACACGTTTCACAAGTCAAATTTTAATCTTATAAAAATATATGTAATAAAATAATAAATGTACATGAACTACTTAGATTAAATGTTTATTTCATTTATGTAGCAATATATATACGATTAAAATAATAGGTAAAATATTATTATACAAGGTGAAATCCAATCAACCGCCCGAACCCATACCGGAGACCCGGCCAGGGACCAGGAACAAGGTTCAATGATCACCAACCGAGCCCCCAGCACGAATCCAGGCGGCCGACCAAATCCCATCCTATATACTACATAGTAATAGTGTGACAGATCGTACCTCATCTGTTCACGTCTCAATTCACAAATAAATGTTATGATAATGGGCAGGAAGATTGTTGTATGTAATCAAATAAATCACGTTGAAATAAATAAAGCAAATTGAAATCGATCGCGTAGAATAACTGATTTTAAATGATAAATACAGTAAACTCAACCACCGGCCCAAACAATCGGTCCAATATGGAAGGAATTAAGAATAAACTTTCAATTTCAAACATTATGGTTTCCAATTATGCGTGAACCCTAAATTAGCTGTTGTTGTCACGCAACTGCCAAGTTGTTGCCACGTAGACTAGATGACGCCTTAGGCTTGTCACCATGTGTCTATCTCTTTCACTCTTACTTGTATATTTTTGTCCTGTCCTGCTTACGCCGAGTATATGCTGTTGCCATGTTTTTGTTGTTATGTTGCCATCTCTATTACTCTTGTTTGGTTGTCTCACTTTTGTTCGTTCTGCACGAAAGCGCACATAACACCGTTAGCACCGTTTACGCCGATAGCACTGATAACGCTGATATCACACTTAGTATATAAATGGGTGAAATGTAGGGTGGGAGTCATTCAATTTTACACCGCCGTCAGTGGAAGTGCTGCAAGAAGTCTTAAAGGAGTAGTTCATTTTCGAGTTTGTTTGGGGAAGTTTTTGTTTGTTTTAATAGTGATTTTGTTTTCGGAATTTGCGATTAAAATACGGAATGTGTCGATCTATCTGTTCGTTAGGTCTCGGGACCATTTCGCGTCGCGTTAGCTTTTAGGTGGCGGAATGCCCTTTTTTCGTAAATAGATTCGGTTATGGTCAATAGTTTTTGACTTTTCCGACTCGGCGATTGACACAAACGCGTTTGAATTCGTGTAGGGTGAACGAGCGAACGAGCTAGATTCCGCGTTATGTAAAGGGTTCGATAATCGTCTTTTCAAGTTCCGAAATTAAAGTACGTTCCTAAATAATGTAATAGTGCATAGGTCGATTCAGGGGTTGATGGGGAGGAAGGGAGTATGGTCTCTTCCTAGTAATGCCGGACGTGGAAACGGGAAGATGTACCAGGGTAACAATGGCATAGGGCTAGTCGCTGGGATATCTTGAAGAGTCAGGCAGGGAGCTTACAGAGTGGAAGTCGCTCTGGGCTAGATTCAGGTCACCTACTGGTGTGAACGACAGAGTCTAGTTTTAACCTCCTCTGGAGGGAAGCAAGCGTCTGGGATGGCCTTGCGCCAGTTTTACATACTGGAAACACATCCTCCATGAAAGGCGATGTTTATGGCAAAGCGTCCGAGCCGTGAAGAGGCTGCGATTTGTTCTGTCCTTTGTCATCTGACTGAGCTGGTCATGGTCTCATATCTATATATTTATATATACACATGATCATATAGGCTATCCCAGCCAGCGGGGTGACGTCCTTTTTACCTACTGTATCACCCCCTGTCTGAGTAGGGCAAAGTTTTAGGGTGTTAGGCACACAGAGAGGTTTCAACTTGCCTCACTTCTTTCTGTCGATTAGTTGAGGGGTTGTATGGTGTTTGCTAGCACAATATACAACCACACACACGTTTAATTGTAAATGTGAGGTGACGGACCTCTAGCTTTGAAAATTCACACATTTAAAAGCCTAGGAACATTTGATTTTAGGGCCAAATGTTAGGTAGGTAAATTCCAAAAATTCAAGTCTATTGTTAGGACATTAATAGGTTTTTTTAGAAATTATGCATAGTGGGAGGTTTCAGGTAACTTTCTTCATTGTTCAGGGAAAATAGGTTAATAAATTCAATTATGATAGGTTACAAGTTTTCAAGTAGATAGGGACCTCTGAAAATTAGAGTTAGTGATTCAAGAATAGGTTGTTGTTGACTAGTTTGTCTGACAAATAGTTTCATTGTTTACTTATCTGAGAGGGCTTTAAAGTCCAAAGAACTCCAATTTTGAATGTAAGGACATAAGGCTTTGATATTCAAATAGTTTCATTGTTTATCTGAGAGGGCTTTATAAGTCCAAAGAACTTAAACTTTGAATGTAAGGGCATAGGGCTTTGATACTGAAATAGTTTCATTGTTTATCTAAGAGGGTTTTATATGCCCACAGAACACTAATTTTGAATGCTAGGGCATAGGGCTTTAATATTGGCAATAAATATGAAATGATAGGAAACATAAGTTTCACCACTTAATTATGTCTTAAAATATTGTATTTACTTAGGTATTTCTTTCAAGAAATAAAGAGACTTGAGTTTGGCACAAAATATGCCTAAATAACATAGAAAGCCTAGATTTAGAATTCAGGTTGATGAAATGTATTCTAGACCATAAAAGTTCATAACTGTAGTACCTATCAAACCCTTTTTAAGGTCAGTTCGTAGTAAACATTAAGTTATAAAGTAAAATCAAATAGTTTGGTATATAAGAATCCAAAATAGAGTATAGCAGACTGACGAACCTTTTAGTCAGTTTTTACTTACTTACTCCCTTGTCGAAATGACTGCATTGATACAGAGTAGAACCTAGATGAAATATAGAATGTTTCGGATTTTCTTTTATTACTCAATTGAGTAAGTAACTAATAAACTAAATACCGTGAAAATAGTTCGGGAAATCTTTATTCAAGAGAATAATTTCAATTCTTATAAATGTTCAATAAACTTGAAGTACATAACATGATGTATTTGTTTGCATAAATGCTTTCCCTTGTCTGGCAAAATAAAAGCCTTAACTGATACTATACACCAAATATGGGGTAGTAAAAGTTGTTCTTCGTCAATGGAATTAAATGAATACATCTATAGAACAAAAACAAAGTTCTATTAGTATTTTTAATACTACATTACCTAGAGCAGATTTCTCTTTCAAAATATATTGAAATTATTCTACTGAGTGTAGTTATAAAATTGACTACATAAATAACTGCAATACTGTTAAGGATGAAAGTCACAGTAGTTTCATATTACTAGAAAATCAATGATTTTTAAAGTAAACTTTCTTACATGAAATGAGGGTTGAAAGCCTAATTTATTGTATTCAAAAGTTTTAATATATTTGAGACTTATTATGTAAAAACCTTACTGAAATTTGGAGATTTTTAGAAAATGGGTAAAATTCCAACCTGGTAGTAATTTGTACTTATCTGACTTGCATTAAATACAACAAAAACGATTGTATTAGAGAAGTTTATTACTGAAACAACTTACAATTTTGACTTGATAGAAATTCTCTATTGAATAATAAACAGAATGACTGTACGCTGAATATGAAAGTCTAAGTTTTTTACTAGATAGTTTTGTCAAATTGACATAGCAACTTTAAGTTGAGTATTACCAGCAGTATCTAAGAAATTAATTTTAACTGTCAGTCACTATTTGAGTAGATCTGTTAAGAGGCCGAATCTTTGAATGGGACATGGTGCAACACGAGTGATTTCAATGTTTATTACTCAAATAAATAGTAATATTTGGTGTATTTGTATGAATGTACTTGTTCTTTTGTCAGGCAAAATTCAGCCACAAGCTAACTATACACTGAAATGGGGTAGTTTAGCTTACCAATGTCATAAGAACAAATAAAATATATTTGGTACAGAAACACAAGATAGCCATAAGTTAGAAATCTGAAATCATTCTGTTGGATTAGTTGTGTCATTTGTAGTTTTGGTTACTACGATGGTAGGGACGCTCTGGATTTCTTGTTGGTTCTTTACCAGAGCTGTGTAGTCAGGGAACCAACATAGGCGCGTAAAATTAAAAATAAATAAATAAATCTTAAATTTAGAATTAAAAAAAAGTATACACTAAAAAAAGTCAAGGGGGTATTCCACATCCAAGGGAAGGTACTTCTGAGAAGTTGCCAATATGGCTTTCTTTGAGTCTCTATTTTATTGACCAGATAATCACAGATGTGAGAATTTTACTCACTGTCCTATGGACTTATTCGAAGATTACCAGCTAAATAAGTAATTTTCGTATAGAAGTATCTATCGAGTAATAAGTTCTACAACATACATAAAGGTCAGCTGTTAGAATACTATTCAGCTTTGATCATCAATAAATTATTAAATTTCAAACTCAGAAATACCTCACCTCATCCATCCCCAATTACTGGTAGTGGTTATTAAAAAAAAATAATAATAATGCATTTTATTCATAACATAAACAAACAAAATATGAATGTGATGTATCATCTTAAGTAACGGGTATAGTCTAACATAGTAAATTCACATAGCCTCTTAAGAGGCTGACTGGCGCAGAATTGCTACAGAGATTTTATTCACCTTTTTATTATTTGAAACATTAATGAATTTTACATCTAGAATTGTTTACAAAGTGCTATTTATCTCTATGACTTTCATATATTGGCTTAACTGACAAACAGTGAAATTTCTAATCTGAACATTTTACCAATACTTTATATTCTCTGATTTTACTATCTAAATCTACGAATTTGGTTTTAATTATTTTATGTCCAATTTACTTAGCACGTGAAAGATAAGTTATATTTTAGAACAGGACTATTAATAAGGGTTTGTTAGCTATCTTCATCTCTGAATCGCTTCTAAAGAATTTGGGTTACTACTTAAGGCGCAACGTAAGGTTCTAATCTGACGATCACACTCTGGCCATATATCTGTTAAAATCATTTCTATTAAGCACCAAACGTTAAACTAAGTAGGTTGTAAGTGGGTTGTTATTCGGGTCGATGGAGTTCAGTGTGAGCGAAAGGTTAGTGTTACAGGTTTTAGTACAATAGGTTACATATATAAATACATGCCTACCTCCGCCCATTCGATTAGTCTTGCTAAGAAGAACGGGCAAGACACTTGGCAAGATCATGTCTTTTTTTTTAACATAAACTTATACTATACATCAAATTACTTATATCTACTTTACTTATATCAAATTACTTATATAACCAAGGGATAAGAAAATACAAGACAGCAGGAATTCAGGTTAATGAAAAAAGAAAAACATATATATCTTTGCCTACCTGTCTATTTCCTTTAACAGTCTGTAATTAATTAATGTTAACTCTTAAGAGGAATCAAAAGTTAGGAAATTATATTAATTCATTAAATTATTACCTACTATAATCACAATCAGTATCACTATAACACCATGCTTCACCATCATCCAAATATTCATTTATTTTATAATATGCCTTTTTCAGTAGGCCCTGATTAATATACTGTTTAAACTTAATCTCTGACAAAGTAAGGACCTCTTTTGGAAGTTTATTGTAAAATCTTATACCATGTCCTACGAAAGAGGTACTCACTTTGGCGAGTCTGATTTTTGGAAACGCCAGTTTATACTTATTTCTGGTTTCCTTACAATGTTGCTCACCAAGCCTTGGGAGAGACTCAACATTTTTTCTGACATATCTAAGGACTTGGTAAATATTCACAAGGAACAGTTAATGTATTAATTTCTTTGAACTTTTCTCTTAATGAATCCCGGTGCTTCATATTATAAATAGCCCGAATTGCTCTCTACGGCAAAACAAAGACTGCGTCTACATCCGCGGCTCTACTCCATAACATAATCATCATAATCTTAGTAAATGAGAAAGCAACAATATTGTAGCGACGATAGCGCCATCTGTTTCTTAAGAACAAGGCGTGAAATCACATAACACCCTCGTGAGCGTTCTATATGTGCTGTAGAAGCTAGTATATCAGGCAGAAGCAAAAATAACAGTGGACAAGTATGATGGAAGAATTCACCGGTCTTGGTAGGAACCTCGCAATTGGTAGCGCGCTTGTCTTGATAACAAGAGGTCGCAGGTTCGAATCCTGGCCCGGGGAATTTTTTCATATTCTTGTCTTTGGGTTTGTTTCTGATTGATCTTTTCTAGTTTGTATTGCATTCTAATAATATTTAGAGTATTCATAGCGATGGATTTCGCAAAATAAACATAATCTTATTGTGATTATTTAAAAATAAAATTATAGAAAATGAAACTTCCTTATTATGCATACATAACGACAGCTAAAGCCGCTGGCTGTTGGTGTTGATACCTTAGCACCTACAGCAGTTGTCTCGATTGTTGCAGCACCTATAGCAGTTGTTTCGATTGTTGCAGCACCTATAGCAGTTGTCTCGATTGTTGCCACACTTTGTCTGCTTGCAGTTACCGTTGTTACAGCCACCATTGTTGTAAGAACGGAAGACAGGGTAGGGGATGAAGCAAGGGTACGGGAAGGTTGTTGTTGCCGTAGGCGTAGAGGTAGAACAAGTTGACCCTGAACTACAGGGAGTTGTTATATTGATTTGTACGGCGCTTGTGCCTGTGCCTGTACCTGTGCCTGTGCTGGAGCCTGTGCCTGTGCTGGAGCCTGTGCCAGTGTCTGTGCCTGTGTCTGTGCCTGTGCCTGTGCTGGAGCCTGTGCCAGTGTCTGTGCCTGTGTCTGTGCCTGTGCCTGTGCCTTTGCTTTTGTTTTTGCCTGTGCCTGTGGTCGGGTCAGTGGTGGATTCGGTGTTGTCTGGGTCAGCGGTGGATTCTTTGCTGTCTGGGTCAGCGGTGGATTCTTTGCTGTCTGGGTCAGCGGTGGATTTGGTGCTGTCTGGGTCAGCGGTGGATTCGGTGTTGTCTGGGTCAGCGGTGGATTCTTTGCTGTCTGGGTCAGCGGTGGATTCGGTGTTGTCTGGATCAGCGGTGGATTCATTGCTGTCTGGGTCAGCAGTGGATTCGGTGTTATCTGGATCAGCGGTGGATTCTTTGCTGTCTGGGTCAGCGGTGGATTCGGTGTTGTCTGGGTCAGCGGTGAATTCTTTGCTGTCTGGGTCAGCGGTGGATTCGGTGTTGTCTGGATCAGCGGTGGATTCTTTGCTGTCTGGGTCAGCGGTGGATTCGGTGTTGTCTGGGTCAGCGGTGGATTCATTGCTGTCTGGGTCAGCAGTGGATTCGGTGTTGTCTGGATCAGCGGTGGATTCTTTGCTGTCTGGGTCAGCGTTGGATTCGGTGTTGTCTGGGTCAGCGGTGGATTCTTTGCTGTCTGGATCAGCGGTGGATTCTTTGCTGTCTGGGTCAGCGGTGGATTCGGTGTTGTCTGGGTCAGCGGTGGATTCTTTGCTGTCTGGGTCAGCAGTGGATTCGGTGTTGTCTGGATCAGCGGTGGATTCTTTGCTGTCTGGGTCAGCGGTGGATTCGGTGTTGTCTGGGTCAGCGGTGGATTTGGTGCTGTCTGGGTCAGCGGTGGATTCGGTGTTGTCTGGGTCAGCGGTGGATTTGGTGCTGTCTGGGTCAGCGGTGGATTCGGTGTTGTCTGGGTCAGCGGTGGATTCTTTGCTGTCTGGGTCAGCGGTGGATTCGGTGTTGTCTGGATCAGCGGTGGATTCATTGCTGTCTGGGTCAGCAGTGGATTCGGTGTTATCTGGATCAGCGGTGGATTCTTTGCTGTCTGGGTCAGCGGTGGATTCGGTGTTGTCTGGGTCAGCGGTGGATTCTTTGCTGTCTGGGTCAGCGG
Organism: Ypsolopha sequella; assembly: GCA_934047225.1. Lineage (NCBI taxonomy): Eukaryota > Metazoa > Arthropoda > Insecta > Lepidoptera > Ypsolophidae > Ypsolopha > Ypsolopha sequella. Next base: position 22,979,619 of record OW203987.1, read on the forward strand.
TGGATTCGGTGTTGTCTGGATCAGCGGTGGATTCATTGCTGTCTGGGTCAGCAGTGGATTCGGTGTTATCTGGATCAGCGGTGGATTCTTTGCTGTCTGGGTCAGCGGTGGATTCGGTGTTGTCTGGGTCAGCGGTGGATTCTTTGCTGTCTGGGTCAGCGGTGGATTCGGTGTTGTCTGGATCAGCGGTGGATTCTTTGCTGTCTGGGTCAGCGGTGGATTCGGTGTTGTCTGGGTCAGCGGTAGATTCTTTGCTGTCTGGGTCAGCAGTGGATTCGGTGTTGTCTGGATCAGCGGTGGATTCTTTGCTGTCTGGGTCAGCGGTGGATTCGGTGTTGTCTGGGTCAGCGGTGGATTTGGTGCTGTCTGGGTCAGCGGTGGATTCGGTGTTGTCTGGGTCAGAGGTGGATTCTTTGCTGTCTGGGTCAGCGGTGGATTCGGTGTTGTCTGGGTCAGCGGTGGATTTGGTGCTGTCTGGGTCAGCGGTGGATTCGGTGTTGTCTGGGTCAGCGGTGGATTCTTTGCTGTCTGGGTCAGCGGTGGATTCGGTGTTGTCTGGATCAGCGGTGGATTCATTGCTGTCTGGGTCAGCAGTGGATTCGGTGTTATCTGGATCAGCGGTGGATTCTTTGCTGTCTGGGTCAGCGGTGGATTCGGTGTTGTCTGGGTCAGCGGTGGATTCTTTGCTGTCTGGGTCAGCGGTGGATTCGGTGTTGTCTGGATCAGCGGTGGATTCTTTGCTGTCTGGGTCAGCGGTGGATTCGGTGTTGTCTGGGTCAGCGGTGGATTCTTTGCTGTCTGGGTCAGCAGTGGATTCGGTGTTGTCTGGATCAGCGGTGGATTCTTTGCTGTCTGGGTCAGCGGTGGATTCGGTGTTGTCTGGATCAGCGGTGGATTCTTTGCTGTCTGGGTCAGCGGTGGATTCGGTGTTGTCTGGGTCAGCGGTGGATTTGGTGCTGTCTGGGTCAGCGGTGGATTCGGTGTTGTCTGGGTCAGCGGTGGATTCTTTGCTGTCTGGGTCAGCGGTGGATTCGGTGTTGTCTGGATCAGCGGTGGATTCTTTGCTGTCTGGGTCAGCGGTGGATTCGGTGTTGTCTGGATCAGCGGTGGATTCTTTGCTGTCTGGGTCAGCGGTGGATTCGGTGTTGTCTGGGTCAGCGGTGGATTCGGTGCTGTGTGGGTCAGTTGCGTGGCAGAATCCCGGTTGGTGAAGACCATTCTGTACAAAAAGAGATATTAAAATTTCTTACCGAGATTACACAAGATGATAATATGACGTGCTAAAAACACATCTATTACTGTTAATAAATATATAATTTTGAGCTTTTTTAATTTTTATATATATATTTTTTTATTTATTAATAGTAAAACAATAAAAATGGGTTTTTACTCGATATATTTCGGCCCACGCTATGGGGCCGTCATCAGTCGAAATGAAAAAAATCAAAAAAATACATCTTTTACTGTTTATACAATATAATTTCGATTTATTTTCTATTAGTCCACCTCTGTGGTCTAGTAATTTGAACGTCTCAACCAATAATCCGGATAACACGGGTTCAAGTACCATAATTCAATTTGTGTTCGGCCTGCTTGTAATTAATTTGAATGTAATAATCGTAGTTCAAACGTGTGTGTACGAGTTTGGACTGTGAAATGCTATTTATACCTCGTAAGACCCCCTTCGGGTCGTGACGAAGGATATAAGTTTCGATTAAGAACTTTAATGTGACGTAAAACATATTTTTGTTTTGAGTACCTCGTGGGTGATATGTAAAAGTTTGAGCGTCCCTATTACTCCATATGCGAAAAAACCCTCAGTGCGAGTGGGACGAATTCGTGGAAAAGTAGCAAAAAGTCGGTTTTTTATTTATATAAAATGTACTAAAGTTGCTATCAAAATTTCGTTTAACCAGGTCCTAGATACCGTTAAAACCCATCTAATAAAATATAATTGCTGTCCATATGTTATTCTAAATTGTCAAACCAGGAGAATTGGTGTCGAAAAAGACCTCATTTCAATAAATATTTCTATCGAGCCGAATTTTTCCAATCGCGTTTCTGTTTTAACAGATCCCTAGAAAAAGATTCCAAAAATAATATACAATTTTATCAAAATAATAAATTGAAGTAGATATGCAAGTTCTAAAAGTGTCGATTTTTTTTCCGTAGCGCCTTTAGTGGCACAGTTGTGTTCTGTATGTGTACTTCGGGGTAGGTCGTAGCTCCCATCACGCAATAATCATACGGTACGACTGTGAAGGTCACAGTTTTCACTTCTTTAAGGGGAAATTTAATCAACCGCCCGAATTCATACTTGAGACTCCATACTGAGTCCATAAAATATTTTTTTTATTGTTTAGAAAAGAGGGATCATTGAACCAAGTTCCTGATCACTAACTAAGTCTCCAGTATAAATTCGGCGGTTGAATAAATTTCACCTAGTACACTCGGAAACACCTCTGACACCCCCTCGGGGATTAATGTCGTGATGATGTAACAAGTTCACATGAGAAAGAAAATTAAGTTGAAGTGCAAAGATTAGTACCTGTACTATACAGAAGAAAGCGATCAGTGAAGCTGTTATCCAAGCCATGTTTGGGTAGATGTGCTGGACATAGAAAAGAATACCTCACTATTTATACGTTTTCCTTTATTAGGATATCAGAATCCTTTGTTTCCTAAAATTCTTCATTTTCTTTTATCCAAATATTGAACAGACCATAGAGCGATTAAAGCCGGTGCAAGAATGTCGTAATTGTGTGGATAGACAATGCGTGGAGACATAAACTTAAATTCACGTTTTTATTTAAAGAGTATACAAAGACAAATTGAGCACCTCATTTTGGATCAATCAGAATTGAACTCTATTGCGTTCCTATTTTTGTTCAAAATAGCGCGCTCTGAACCGTGGCTGTTATGACAACTGAGAAACACGCGATCACGAAAAATTGAGTTTTTTATTTAATAAAGATAAAGATAAATTTATTGATCTTCAGTAAGAGTTATTACATATAACTCTCTTGGTACATTGCAGTAGGTAGAAACCTATATTAAATACAAATACTATAATATTATTTATAGAAGTACCTCGGGGAACTCAGTTCCCTACACTAAGTACTAAGAGTACCTGTACGGTAGGGTTACAGTTAGTAGGGTTAACTCTTGAAATATTGTTATGTTTATGAAATCTCGTCACAGGGCTGTTGTTTATATAAACGTTATATTATTTACCTAATCGTTTGCTTTGTAATATGCACCATATTACGTACAAATATAAACTCCGTCAAAATTAGAGGTAACTTCTGTATTTTTTTCTATCGAAGCAATTTTAAGCTTTTACGTTTCTTAAACAAAAAAAACTATCCGAGTATCGCCCGGTCTGCCCCGGACTTTCAAAACACGTGTTGTTACGGGAGCTCAAATAATAAAAACGAAATGCGGGAGAGCAGATGGCTTGGCACGTCTGACCGCTCCGGCGTCTGATGACCGACCTCCTCAAAATCGTCTTTATTACAAAACTAAAAGTAATCTAAATTAAAATTAGGTACCTACCAATAAATATGTACATTCTAAAATTAAACAAAACATATATCCTATATTAAATGAAAGAGTTTAATAAGTCGTCGCTGTTGGGGAGGGTACCCAAGACGCTGGCTGCGTTTCCTCGTTGGATTGCTAAGCTGACCCTCTGACCAAGGTAAGCTCCCGCCCTTGGGTCACCAGAGGCATTGACCAGGCGCGCCGACAGCTCTTTAAAAATTTGCCATGCGTCTGGGCCCCATGGCCCGAGAGTTTCAACACCGAACGACGCAAACATCTTCGAGAGCCACATATCTGTGCCGCTTGAGCGTTTTCGGCCGATTTCGCAGACGCGCCAGCCTTGGCTGAAGTCACTCGGAGGTGGGACGGGGCAAGAAGGTGTGGGCCGCATGAACGGCAGCCTCGCATCGCACCCATTGCTTCCAAAGCAATTGCTTCCAAAGTCCAGCTGTAGAGGTTGAAATTTCGTGAAATTGTAAATGTCGGTAGTAAATATATCAGTATATCTGTTATATCCTCACAAACCCCTCCAGACAGCATGAAGTTGACAAGCTGCGTCTTGTCCGTAAAAAGGGCTCGGCTGGCTTCACCAGTAGCTCCGTAAATAAGATCTTTAAAATGTTGAACTGAAATTCCGTCTAGACTGATCGGCGGAGCCGTTTCTGAAGGACATGATCGCAGCCTCGACGTGGGTCAGGAAGCTGTAGGGTTGGTGCTGCCGGTGAATGTTTAGACGCCAGGGCTAAAAGGGTTTCAGGGGAGTCGGAAGCAATTACGTTGGAGGAAAAAAGGAGTTCAGCGGCTCCCTTTATATCACCATAATTGAATTTAGCTTCTATTTTTTTCAACGATGGTATACTTGTTACTTTTTCTTTTATCGCTAATATTATTCCTATTTATAACAGAAGAGATTTTATTCAAACAGTTATTTTTTGCTCCTGTTTTGATACGTATGTAGCGTCCGGTATACAATTGTGATTACCTTTCCCAGCTATCTTGATCATTTTTATTGACATTTTTATTAACAGTTTTTATGCAGTAGGATGTTTTTGAAAGACTTTGTGGTATAACAACATTATCATTGTTTAAGTTACTCAGAGCTAGTGCCTGGAGTCAGTGAAATATTTTAATTAACATCTTCCCTTGAAAATGGAGTAAAATCCGGAACCGGTTGGGAGAAAACATAAATAAAGTGAAACTATAATGTACAAGTGTTTTAACTCAAAATGATTTATGCAGTAGGACAGAGATGCGCCGACGGAGAGTCTAGCTCCGCGTGGATTGCATTTTAAAAGTGGAAGATCCGGGGCTCTACCGCGTAATTCTCATTTGTATCAACTTCAAGCAAATGCATGCGAAATTCAACGCGTGCAAAAGAGATGGCATGTTAGGCGGGCGTCGTCGCACGCACGTCTAATTTCAATCTCAAGTTGATGTTGATGAAAATGAGAATTACGCGGTAGACCCACAGATTTGTACTTAGTTCTTGCCAGAAGTTGTAATGACGGGGTGTAAATTGGAATGACGGGGTGTAAATTGGAATGACGGGGTGTAAATTGTGGGACCTTCAAACTAAGGTTAAGAGTAGATGAAAGTTTAATCTTAAATCAACATTTTTCGTTTTCAAGTACAGATTCTGATTTATATACAGGGTGTAATCGTTTAGTGTGACCAGGCGATTATTCCGTAACTATTATAGATATCAAAAAAAAATTAAACTGATATCGAAAGTACGCGTTACCTAATCAGTAAAATGACATCAATAACTTTTTATAAATCAAACGGGAAGTATCCAATATAATGACATTAAACATTCCCATACATTTAGTATGAGATTAGTAGAAAGGTTTTAGTTTCCTTATTTTAAGTGGTCTAGTACTCATTTTACCTTAATCTCATTTTATGATTACGTATGATATGATAATAATGATTATCATTTCAAACAAAAAAGAAATAATGGAAATAGCTATTGAATTACAGGAACCATTAACTCATGTATCTGTAAGAAAACTTCGGCAATTTCATATGTAAAGACCTATGCGACAATGCCCCATGTGGTTGATAGTAATTCCAAGTGCCAAATACGGCAAAACATCTCACCACAAATTGCGCTGAATTTTTATAATACACGACTATGGACTGCACTACACAGCCTAGTCCATACTCGCAAATATCTATGACAGACGAAGTATAATGAGCGTTTTTAGGGTTCCGTACCCAAAGGGTAACCAACGGGACCCTATTACTAAGACTCCGCTGTCCGTCTGTCACCAGGCTGTATCTCATGAACCGTGATAGTTAGACAGTTAAAATTTTCACAGATGATGTATTTCTTTTGCCGCTATAATAATAAATACTAAAAAACAGAATAAAATAAATATTGCGCCAAACATGCTCTCGCGTTTGGACAATTTAGCATATTAAAACCAAATATTTTTAACAAATAAAATTTGTGTAGGTAGTTAAGGAGTTGATCTACATTATAATTTTTCAGGTTTGACACAAGTATCACAACCATTGAGAAAAAAAATCGGAAAGATCAGTAAAATCACGGAAAACGTAATTTGGCTTTGGAACTAGAATGATCAGTCTACTGATCTAACTACAAAATACAATATTTTTTTATAGAGCAAAGAAATGAAAGTAGCCTTTACAGATTTTTATTATTTTTTATTTCCTTTCGTTATTTTAAAACAAATACTCAAACATTCTACACTTTTCCTGTACAGAAAAATTACGCAAAAAGAATTTGGAAGTTTGTGTATTTCTTTTTAAATAACGAAAGGAAAAAAATATTAATATATTATATGAATAAGGTACTTTGAACTCTTTACGCAAAAAGAATATATTTCAATTTAGAACAAAAAAATTTTTTTTTTCTGTTTGCAACGCCAAATTACGTTTTTCGTGATTTTAGTGATCTTTCCGATTTTTTTTCTCAATGATTGTGATACTTGTGTCAAATCTGAAAAATTATAATGTAGTTCAACTACACAAATTTTATTTGTTAAAAATATTTTGTTTTAATATGCTAAATTGTTCAAACGCGGGAGCATGTTTGGCGCAACCGACCCTTAAGAGGGCTCCCATACAACAGACATGTTTTTTTTTTCGTTTTTATAAATATTGGTATGAAACCCTTCATGCGCGAGCATTTGGCCGATTTTTTCCTTTTTAGTGTTAGTGGTAAGGCGCTACGGAAAAAAAAATCGACGCTTTTAGAACTTGCATATCTGCTTCAGAAAGAAGGTATTATTTTGATAAAATAGAATATCATTTTTGGAATCTTTTTCTAGGGATCTGATCGACAGAAACGCGATTGGAGAAATTCGGCTCGATAAAAATATTTATTGAAATGAAATCCTTTTCAACACTATTTCTCCTGGTTTGACAATTTGGAATGACATATGGACTGCAATTATATTTTATTAGATGGGTTTTAATAGTATCTAGGACCTGGTTAAACGAAATTTTAATAGCAACTTTAGTACATTTATATTAATAAAAAACTGACTTTTTGCTACTTTTCCACAAATCCATCCCTCTTGCACTGAGGGTTTTTCGTGTATGGAGTAACAGGGACGCTAAAACATTTACATATCGCATTAAATAAGATTCCTAGAGTGCACAGTCGTATACTTTAGCAACAGAATCAAACACAAAACTTGCACAGATTCCAAACAAACTTAAAACAACTTTGACATTTGTAGCCAACCAATATCATTGTTTGTAGCGTTTAACACGTATGCATCGCCGCAGCGATGAAGTGTGCAACGGATTGCAAAGAGTTAGAGCGTTTGTCCACGGTCCGGTATTCCATCCGGTATTTGACGGACCGATAAACTGCGCACGTATTTACAGTTTATTGGCAGCTTATCGGTCCGTCAAATACCAGATGGAATACAGGACCGTGGACAAACGACAATTTCGCATGACATTTGTGTCGATTCGGCGCAACACGACTTAACTTAATTATTATTACATACGGCTTGAACACTCACGTGTGATTGTTGTTGACTATATGCCAACACGTGAGTGTTCAAGCCGTATGTAATAATAATTTAGTATGTCAGCTCACGCGAGTTTTAACGACTTAACTTATTTGACAGGACTAAACTTAATTTGAGCTTTCTGTCTTTTTCTTTCCGTATTGAAAAGACAAGGACAGAACGCTCAAAATAAGGTTAGTTCTGTCAAATAAGTTGTGTAGCGCCGAATCGACACCATTGACAAGCATCGAGCATCGCACTGTGGCGATATGTGGTATATATATTATCTATGGTGACATGGACACTGACATCTGGAGGAAAGCTAAGAACTAAGAAACAAAAAACGAGAAAATCTCCTCATGCTATGTGACCTTGCTGCTTGATCGTAAGGAGTTAAACTCGTAATAAAGATATTTGCTTATGTACAAGATTCGAAAGTATGTCATTGTCATATATGTTTCACAATTCTCTGGCAAGTATGTCAAGCAGTCAATGTAAATTCTAAAGCAAACCTAATGAAATCGATCCTCTCAAGTCTAGAATATAGCACGCAAAGGACTAATCTGTCACCTCAGAAAATACTGTAATTTATATTTTGATAAATTTAGTAATAGTAGCGGTAGCTCAGGGGCGGAACGCTGGCCTCTCAATCTTGAGATCCAGGTTCGATTCCCAGTCGGGCATACACCAATGAGTTTTTCGGAATTTATGTGCATAGTATTTGTTCTTACTTACCACTTGCTGAACGGTGAAGGAAAACATCGCAAAGAAACCTGCATGCCCTAAAAAGCGAGTATTTGTTCCAGAAGAACGACGATACGGTTCAACACTCATCACGTTGGGACCAGTGAACGAAAAAAACATCTAATTAGAGCTGAAAAATGACCCCACGATAAAATGTGTTCAACACAATTTTATATGGCAACGCCTCCAATAGCATTCACTGTGTCTTTGAGTCGGCCAATCACGGCTGGCCTAGTATCGCATGACAACAGTACAAACCAATCATGATCCTTTTGCCTTTTTCAGTCTCTGGTGCCATTTTCGAATTACACTTTGTTAGAATTGCGTCTTCCATGTTTTTTCTTTCGCCGGTTGGGGCTTAATAATCTTTGGTGTAACGCGGTTGTACCGAGTGTGGACTGTGACTTGCATTTCATTGATCCTTTTTTCCGAAATCATAGAAAAAATATTTGTTCCCGTATGAACTGGACTAGTTCAAATACAATTCCGAGTGCAGGGACCTCATCCGTTAACGACAGACCCTCGCTCGCTTGACAACGGATTCGGAAGGAATTCGAAACATTATGTCGCGTATCGCGAAATAAATTCATGTAAGTCGGTCCGTCTTTATACTAAATTAACAATTCCTAGTATTGGCACTAATATGGGAGCAAAAAATATTTTTCTAATTTCACCTGGAGGGTCATTAAATATTGTTCCTGATCACTAAACGAGTCTCCCGTATGAATTCGGGCGGTTGATTAAAATTCAATCTATATATGGTTCGTGCTGCAACCGGTGACTTTCCGATAAAGGGCCTGGTAAAAAATCGGTGTCTTTTCAAATTATATATTTGGGAAACTAGATATTCTGTAATGAAATCGGAATAAATACACACTACCTTAAGGCGATATGTAAAAAAATAGAGGTGCTTGTTGCGACTATATAATCTAGGGTTTTGAAATTGGAAAATATGTTTGGATAAATTTTCCTCGATTGAAATAATTGCTGGAATGAGGTCTTCAAACACACCTTTTCTCCTCATTTGATGAATAGGAACCATATACAAAACTCAAACATATTTTATTAGGTGTGTTTCAACAATATCTAGAGATTTGATATTTGAAATTTTGCTAGCTGTTTTAGTTTTTAGACGACGATAAAATGGACGGTAATTAACAACCCGGCTTCCTTGACAAGGAATAATTATATTAAGGCGATTACCATCGCCAAATTAGCAGCTCGATGTTTGTCTGTATGAATATCGACGGAAACGACATTGAAGTAACGTTCATATCAGCACACATTGCGAGGTGGCTGTTACGACGCTCGCTGCGACCTTGATAGGGCGAAATAGGAGAAAATAATCCTTTTCACATGGACGTGATTGTTCCATTGAATGATGCTATGTTATATTTATAGCTAGCAAGTTTATCTATTACTCAACGCATAAATTAATTAAACCGACCAAGCCGCTTAGGAGCAATAGGGAATTCAGGCCAAAAAACACCATTCAGTTAAAACAATTTTTCATATAGAAGTTTTGGTGGTACGAAAAAGAAAAATGTTGCATATGTTGTCCTAGAGTTGATAATCCATAATAAATTTTTACAATATTTTTAGTTTGGCCATAAAAGAGGAGTAGGCTTTAGAGAGTACCCATTTGGCGATATTAAGGCCCTTACTATTGCCAAATGGGTACTTTCTAAAGCCTACTCCTCGTTTATGGCCAAACCAAAAATAATGAAAAAATGTATTATGAATAATCAACTCTTAGATAACATATGCAACAGTTTTCTTTTTCATACCACCAAAACTTCTACATGAATTTTTTTTTTTTACTGAATCGTGTTTTTTGACCTCAAATTCCCTACTGCTCCTGAGTTACTTGGCCGATTGAATTCATCTATGCTTTAATAAAAAGATAAACTTTATAGCTATAAACATAACATAAGATTATTCAATCGAGTAATCACGTCCAAGTGAAAAGTATAATTTTCCCCTATTTCGCCCTCTCAAGGACGCAGTGAGCGTCGTAACAGCCACTATGCATTGCGCGCTTATATGAACGTTATTTCAATGTCGTTTCCGTTGATATTTGTAGTGACAAATATCGAGCTGCTAATTTGGCGATGGTAATCGCCTTAAGCGCCTTAAATTTGGAAAGTAATTCAGGAACCTTGTTGTTAAAAGTTTTAACAAAAATCTTTCGGCGTTACGGCGTTTATCTTCCAGCGATAAAAGATTAATATGTCGTAATCGGTCGGAGTAATGCACCAGACAGCGATGTCAGCGTCTGCTCATATAGTGAAGGAAACGTTTTTTTACTCTTTCGAGCCGATCAATGTGACGATATTGTAGTGAGGGCTCCAGATTGTAGTAGAGCAATACTTCAATGAATTTACGTTAATCCAAGAACTTACATATAAGATGGATATGTTTCTTTATATCCCATAAGTATATAGGTAATTACCTATGTAGAATAAGAATAATTGTGTTACTAGCTGTAAGTTACTTTGCTATGCCGGCCTGTGCCCGATAGGGTCCGTAATTGATACTATAAATGTTATTTAAGACCCTTCGAACATTATGGTGCAAATAAATTTGAATTGATTTGTATTGAATTGAATTGAACTTACGTTTATTTTATATAGTATGATATTTTTGCACTTTGTGTACATACATTCGTGTATACTTTACTGGCCAATGTGATGCCTAGTTGTATTTTTTCCCCTTATGTATTAATAAAGGCTGTTTGTTTTCCTTAATAAAGAAAAATTAAAAAATTAAAAATGAGCTACGCACTGTAAGCTATTTTTCAATGCAAGTGCTCGTAAAGGCCCACTTTTTATGCGTCAAAACCGAACAGAAAGTCGATTATTTTGCCCTAGGGCTTTATTATTATTATTATTTTAATTTATTTACAATGGTTGGCTAACCTGCAACCTTTCCTGTGTACCATAAATGTAATACTTTTTTTTCCACTGTTTAACGGCTCTGGATACAGTCCTTTTGAGCCAATTATAATTTAAAGTTCACAAGATTATATTTGTTTTATTTCCTCATACTATGCATTGAAAAACGTAGTATGATACACGGGCGTAAGAGCAATAAATTACTCGGTTACGTTTAAAACACTCGCTACGCTCGTATTTTAAATCGTCATCGTAATTTATTCCTTTGCGCCCTTGTAGCATAAACTACTATTAATATACGTCAAAAATCGATATGATCTCGTCCGAGTTATGGCCTAAAATGCCTTGATCTGACTGTGTGATTTATTATAAAAGATATGTGTGGTTATAAAAAAATTGATTCCTGATTAATTTATTCTAAAATATTCATCGCCGTCGTAGCATCACTGCCGCAAACTTCACGTTATATTCATTGTTTTTTCCCGTTATTACAGGGCATTCCTGAGTTGGACGTGCCCGGGATAGAGCCCCTGAGTCTTGGACAGATAGCCCTGGCAAGAGGGCCTCAGGGCGCCAAGCTGACTGCTGTGGTCAACGACGTGAAGGTCAGGGGTCCCAGCAACTTCATCATTGAGGAACTCAAGTGAGTCAATGGTACTCAATGTGACCTTGCTGTTTCTAACTGGTAATCTTGTTTGTTCTAATTCCGAACGAGCCAAAACATCATCACAACCGGTAGCCATAGTAATTAAATTGTCTATGGTCAAGGACGATGTAGCAGTAGATGAACAGAAACATATTCGGAAGTATGTGCACCTTTATCTACTAGCACGCTTCGCGCTAGTTGTCATCAATATTAAAAAAAAAAACAAAAACATTTAATAATATATCATAAATAATCTTACGAAGTTGCACCGAGTGGACTCAGAGCCCCGCCCCGTGCATATAAGTGGCGGCAATCTCACGCAAGCTTTGGTGTATAAAATGTATAAAGTTTATTATTATTATTTTCTTTTCTTTTGTATTTTTCATAATTGTGTGTAGTAATATAGCCTGTTTCTTTTTTAATTGCTGTTGTTAAGTTGCCCTCTTGCTGGAATAAAGACAATGGTATCGATTCGGCATGACACGTCTTAACTTATTTTGACAGGACTAACCTTATTTTAAGCGTCCTGTCTTTTTCTTTCTTTATAGAAAAGACAAGGACAGAACGCTTAAATTTAGTTTAGTCCTGTCAAATAAGTTAAAATGTGCTTCACCGAATCGGTACCATTGTATTATTATTTATTATTATTATAATTTGGTCATTTTTAATACCTTCAGGCAAGTCCTGAAGCAAAATGCATTTTTCTTCACTATAAAAGACGGGGTTAGCTAAAATTTTTTTGATTAAAATACTATGCCCTGCCCCAGATTTTGCCTATAGCCCTAAAAGGCCCGGGTCTAGGGGCCTAGGTAGCCTAGGGGCCCCAACCACCCAGCTACCCCGACGAGATACCTTGCCTGCCTGCTGGCAGGCGGAAATAGATTTATAGATAAAAAAGAAAAATATATATATATTCCGGCGAATACAAACAACGTTCCGTGAAAAAATTTGAGAAATTGAGAAAAAAAATCTGTTTTTTCATACATTTTGGTCGGGTAGCTATGTAACTTTTCTATGGAACAAATGATTTTTTTTTCGCGATTCGTGGTTTGTCTCTATAGTAAAGCTTGTTCGTATGGACGAGTACCATCGCCAGTTTCCGCCTTCCGTAACTTCATATTAACACCCTGTATAGCATAGATAGACTACATTATTTCTGACGTTTATTTAAAGTAAGTAATGATAGTCGGTTAAAATAGTATATTACGATACGAGAGCGATGAAACGTTTTCTGACGAGTGTGAGTTTCTCGCACGAGTTTCGTATAATTTTTTACAGCACAAGTGCGGAAAATGCCGACTTTACGCACGCGCAGCGTGCGTAAAGCGGTCATTTTACGCACAGTGTGCTATAAATTATATTTTTGTACTAGTACATTTTATTTGTTAAATTTCCAAACGAGCTTCGGCATGGGGGGGGGGGGGCAAATGTAACTCTAAGTCCGAGCCTGACTATGTCGGCAACAAAAGACCCTAAGGTAAGACCAAAAATAAATTATGAGGCTAAGAAAATGTATGAAGCCAAGGATGACTGGAAGAAATTTCTTATAGGAATAAGTCCACCCTTGCCTTCTATCTGTTGTTTGTGTGTATCTTGTCTTCTTATTTGTTTTCAATAAGGTGTTAATTCATTGATTGATTCATTCATTAAGGCGATATGTAAAAGTTTTAGCGTCCCTGTTACTCCATATGCAAAAAAACCCTCAGTGCGAGAGGGACGGATTCGTGGAAAAGTAGCAAAAAGTCGGTTTTTTATTAATATAAATTGTATTAAAGTTGCTATCAAAATTTCGTTTAACCATGTCCTAGATACCGTTAAAACCCATCTAATAAAATAAAATTGCAGTCCATATGTCATCCTAAATTGTCAAACCAGGAGAATTGGTGTCGAAATAGACCTCATTTCAATAAACATTTCTATCGAGCCGAATTTCTCCAATCGCGTTACTGTTTTAACAAATCCCTAGAAAAAGAATCCAAAAATAATATACTATTTTATCAAAATATTACATTATTTAAGTATTGAAGTAGATATACTGTCGTGTCGACTTTTGTTTCGTTTTCATTCATTCATTCAAGCCGCTTCTGTCCGGTAAAACTTTTGTAATCTCAAAATAGCCTGGGAGCTCAAGACGAAAATTGTACCTAATCAGTAAGTAACTAAATATATTGTGCAATAGCTAAGCTCGCCAAGGACGCTCCCGTGCATACTGAGGTGTTTGTGGGTGAAGGTTGTCAAGGAGAAGCTAACCTATTACTCTTTATTTATTTATTTATTTTATTTTATTTATTTTATTGATTGGGAAACAAACAGTTTTCTTAACACATAATACAAATAACAATAAATTAATCTTAAAACCAAACAAGTTTCCACATAAATCTTGGAAGTAAATAAATGTATGTGCACGGCATTATAACAACGCAACATGTACTTACGTTATAAGTTACTCAGTAAATTTACACAAAACAAAGCAAATTGAAAAGGGAAAAAATATATATAAATTACCAAATTAACAAAGCAAATTGAAGAGAGAAAAATGTACATAAATTAAAAATTAACACTAACACAAAGTTAAGTATCACTAAGAAAGCATTTAGTACTTTTTTAAAAACGTTTTAAATAATGAAGATTTAAATAGACCCAGCGAAAGATGCAATATATCAAGATCAAGAAAATCTTTATTATAACAATCACAAGCACGAACCAAAAATCTATTTTTTGCATAATTTGTACCCGCATGTGGTATACTAAATAAAGACTTATTCCTAGTAGTAAAAGTTCGACATTTGAATCCAATTTTATTCAAGAGGTAAGGGGAATCCAAAATATTATTGACTATTTTAAAAAGAAATAATAAGTCACGGCAGATACGCCATTCCTCCAAAGCAGCTATCGTATCTGGTTCAAATCGGAAATCCGAGCTACGACTTTGACGATAATTTAGATATCTCAAAAATTTATTCTGGATTCTTTCTATGGAGTTCACATGTGTTGTGTAAATTGGGTTCCAGACAGTAGAAGCATACTCTTATGTGACATGTGGGAATACTAAACTCAACGTCATTTCTTTTTTGTTCTACTATTACGGTAAAACATTTTTAAGGTTTTCTTCAAATAAATGATGCTGGATATCCGATAGTGTAAAAAAGAAAATATTTTTATATACTTGACTTTTATGTGTTTGGCCACAAAAATGTTGCTTCTACAATTTTACCAGAAAAAAAAAGGAAACACCGAGAACATTCAAATACAGTAAACATTCACCAGCAGGAAAAAAAAATACAAGGAGTTTTAGATGTATAAAGATAGCTGTTTTGTATTGAACCGTTAGACTCGTATTCCGTTTGACTCGCCGTAATGCACGCCCCAGCACCTAGTTAGCTATTTTGCATGTACAGTGGAGACCTCATCAAGCTATACACTTGCAGTACGTCATTAGCCCCTACAGATAAGAATATAAGATAGGTACAAAGTCCAATGTGTCTTACTTGATGCGGTCTCCACTGTACAATCAGGTTAAACCTCCCCCCGGGCTCCCGATCAAAAACCATTTATCCCGTCGTGATACTGTGTCTGTCCGTGTTTCCAGATCGGACTTGGACAAGAACCGGTTCGACTTCAAGCTGCTCCTACCGAAGCTGGAGTTCTCCGGGAAATACAAGATGGACATCCACGTGCTGCTGCTGAGGCTGCAGGGTCGAGGGAACATCACTGGAAACTTCAGTTAGTAACACATACATACACATATTTACGCCTGTCTCCCAAAGAGGTAGACAGAGAAAACAGATTTTCATCTGTTACGATCCTGATACCACTTTCTCATCCTCCACATCCATCAATCTAAGTAGTCTCTTCTTGAAAAAAAATTATAACTTTGCCACCTACATACTATGATGCTGCTGTTCATCATCTTCTCCCGCGTTCACTTACTTTGTTGAAAAACTATGAACACCAGTATCGCTAAGATTGGAGTTGGAAAAAAGTAGGAGACCAACTACAGCCACGTAACATGTAAAATAAGCTCTGCATCAGAGTTATCACTAAGCAATGATCCCTACACTTTCAAAACGGATAAGAATGAACGTGGTAGATGTTCGTGTCGACGTTATGGTGTGAAATGTACATGAGGTATGTAACTGTACTGGTAGAGATTGCACAAATAGTTCACTGAAAGGAAGTGATTTAGAATGATCTGAAGAATACCATTAGATTACGCTTTTCTCTCGTCTTATATTATTAGAATTTGCCCACTACGGCCCCGGTCTGAACAAACAAAGCTAAATCATTACACTAACAGGTATATATGGAAACAAGCACGAAAGGCCTCATAATTAATGAATACTTTTTGACCATTTATGTTTTAATTTTTTTATCATCCATCATTCTGTCTGTCAGGATCTCTGTCAAAAATTTTCATACACATAATTATTTACAAGATTAATGCCGAACAATAAAGTAATTAAGGTGAGTTACCGTGCTAGCAAAGGTCCCCGTTACTCCAGGCAGAAAGACCCGCAGTGCGAAAGGGACGGAATCGGGGAAAATTGTCAAAAAGTCGGTTTTAAATTATTTCAAAATTAACTAAAGTAGCTACAAAAAATTCCATAACCAGTAATTTAGGTGTAGTTAAAACCCATCTAAATAAGTATTTTTCAAGTCTGTATGCTATCCTAATTTGTCAGAATATCAAAAAAAGTGCAGATTTAGACCTTATTTCAATAATTATTTCTATCGAATGAAATTCCTTCTATCGCGTTTCTGATAGACCAAAATCTAGTAAAAGGTCTCAAAATTGTTACACTAATTTATTTTACTTGGAACTTCATTAAAAGAGCAGATAAATAACTTCAAAAAGTGTCAAGTTTCACGGTATAGCCCCTTAAATGTGTTTTTTAAATATATATAAAAGCTAAATATATATAAATATTATAATTATTACAATTTGTGTTTTAAAGAAGAGCGGTGTCTTCTGAGGCCTCTTCAGGCTTAAAAGGAGTCACCAGCCAGTACCTTTATTATTGAAACTTTGGCGGCCAAAAAACGCATTATGCGCACTCGGATTTTTCTAGACTTTTGATACCAATAACGAACTAAAAACTTAAAACCTCGTCTTAGTGGGAATTAGTTCTACCTATCACCTTTTTGGAGCATATATCTCTCATATATCTACTCTACCAACTCTTTCATTATCTAACACTTAGATCAAGCACAAACACGTTTGATTGAATGTAATGCCGCCGTGCCGACCGTCAGAGTATTTCTGATTTGTGTGTGCAAAAACAAAAAAATTACAAGTGGAACATTTTACACAACGTGTCGAAAAACACTCGAGTTAGTTAGAAAATGTAATTTAGGCCGCACTGTAAAGCAACTGGATAAATGGTGTTGCACGTGTAGTTGTGCAAAATGGCGCTGACTTGTTAACGTTACTTATTAGATCGGTAATTGCGATAATAATTATGTCTAAATAACTTGTACCGCTTGTTAACGATGATAAACAAAATGTAACTAATGTTGCTCTGTTAACGGTAAGATCCGGTAACTCCGGCCGGGAGTGGAAGGCGATGTCTTAATAGCTTATTACATTGCCTAAAATGATTTTTTTAAATATTACTTTGTTTATTTTGACTCATACCGAGGTGAAATGTACGTCGTCGTACACAAGGCACGGTTTTCGTTAAAAAAAAATCGCGAATTTCCAAAATTTAAAATCAATCTAGTTTTATGCGCGAACAAAATGACAAGTCGCTGAGTCTCCGGATAGCGCAAAATAAGGGAAAATATTATTTTTCACATGGTCGCGATGGACGAAAAAAAATTCCGTAGATAATTTCTCTAAGCAATATTTTCTTTGTATTTTAGTGCAAGAACCATACAAATACCATTAGTGGTTTTCAAGAAATAACCAATTTTACTTAACTTTAGTCTAAAAACAGCTTGAATTTGACCAATATTTTCGTAATGTTCTTTTAACGCAAGAATAATTTTCAAAATATTTTTTTTTCCTTATTCTTTAAATAACTCTTCATATGTTTTTCATAATTTTTAAACATCTTATTTACCTAAGAGAAATATCGTTATCAGTAAAAGAAATTTTCGGATGACGCTGAAAGAGGCACCTTAAGGAGCTAAAACAGAAAACACGTAGTAGGCTCCCGGTCTATACCGAACTTTGCATGCGCCAGAATTGACGCGCCGCAGGCTCCGGTCAAGGTCTTCAGGTCTTGTGTAATGTAGAGCAAAATAAACAAACAGGTTTACCGTTAACTATTGAAGGGAGGTCGAAATTTTGCAAACAAACAACGTGCCTTCGCGTGTAATTTTGCGTAAATTAACATTTTACGGTTGTCCGAAAGATTCCTAGGTTTGAATATTTCCTATTATGACGTCGGACGTTCTTTCGGCAAAGCCTCTGATTCCTACGGCCCGCAGTTGAATTAAGGCGATATGTAAAAGTTTTAGCGTCCCTGTTACTCCATATGCGAAAAAACCCTCAGTGCGAGAGGGACGGATTCGTAGAAAAGTAGCAAAAAGTCGGTTTTTTATTAATATAAAGTTGCTATCAAAATTTTGTCTAACCAGGTTCTAGATACCGTTAAAACCCATATAATAAAATATAATTGTAGTCGATATGTCATTTTAAATTGTCAAACAAGGAGAATTGGTGTCGAAAAAGACCTCGTTTCAATATATTTGTATATCGAGCCGAATTTCTGCATTCGCGTTTCTGTTTTAACAGATCCCTAGGAAAAGATTTCAAAAATAATATACTATTTTATCAAAGATATGCAAGTTCTTAAAGTGTCGATTTTTTTCCGTAGTGCCTTAAAGGTGAGCCAAAACATAATATTTTGTGTTATGTTGTGTTTTCGTTATTCAAATGAAGTTTTGCTGGCTTTGCCTTAAAAATCACACACTCTTCAAGATATTTTTCAATGCATGTGCTCGTAAAGGCTCACTTTTTATGCATCAAAACCGAACAGAAAGTCGATTATTTTGCCCTAGGGCTTTATTATTATTATTTTTGTTAATTTGTTTGCAATGGTTGGCTAACCTGCAGCCTTTCCTGTGTACCATAGATGTTATACTTTTTTTCCCACTGTTTAACGGCTCTGGATAAAATCCTTTTGAGCCAGTCATAATTTAAAGTTCACAAGATTATATTTGTTTTCATTTCCTCACACTATGCATTGAAAAACGTAGTAATTGTAAACGAGACACGGGCGTAAAAGCAATAAATTACTTGGTTACGTTTAAAAGACTCGCCTACGCTCGTGTTTTAAATCGTCCTCGTAATTTATTCCTTTGCGCCCCTGTAGCATAAACTACTATTAACGATTCGAACATATTTCTGTTATTTATCTTAATTTCGTTATTATTGACGACCAAAGCGTGGCTGATTGCTTATTACTTTGTGTAACAAGCACGTAATTGCATTTTACTTGTAAATATCTTTTTGTAACACGCACGCACGTTATAGCATGTCATTCAAACCTAGGGTTGCCAAAAAAATCAAGCGGAATTTTCATTTCAGGTGTCAAAAAAATGTAGTATACTTACGTACATTATAAATTTATACTGGAGACTCGGTTATTGAACAGGAACTAATGTCTAGGTGAATTTCGAAAAAAATATTTTTTGTCTTCCGTACTGCCTATACTATACTAGGAATTGTATTTGAACTAGTCCAGTTCGCAAGGGAACAATTTAATTTTTCATTGATTTTGAAAAACGGGGTAATTGAACCTTGTTCCTGATCACTAACCAAGTCTCCAGTATGAATTCCGGCGGTTGTTAAAATTTCACCTTGTATAGTTGCGTATTCATTGTTCTAATAAATATGTCTTCTCGACCCACTGCTACGTACCCACTGCTACCCACGTCTAACTAAAGCATCTTTATATTCATGTTTCAAATTTGGGTTGATGAACAGGTAATTTTTATTAAAATAATTGAAAACCTTTTTTAGGTGATTCCGCCACTTGCCATTAATATAAGGGTGCAATTTTCCAAGTAGACAAAAAGCTTGGTAGCTGAGTATTAATATTAGCACAGTTAAGTTGTTTTATCCGATTATCTACTTTGACGCTTCTGAAGAGATAAACCATCACTTTAAAGCTGCCATGATAGCATCGGCAGCAAAGCAAGCTTTTTATCTCCAAAAAGTAGCCCTCTATCAGTCATTCTCGAATAATATATCTTAACGTAAAATAGGTTCGGTGACAAAAACCAGCCTTGCCTTACGCCTTTTGTGTGCTTAGATTGAACCGGAACTTATCTTTTAACTTGAATATATTCTGAGTGTATCTAAATACAACAAGGTTTCCAAGTGAAAAGGGACACCAAATTCGAGTTAATGCGTCTACTTTAGGACTACAGATGGACGGAAGTTTAAACGCCGAGGTTTAGTTTTAATGTTAAACTATATCAAAGCCTCAAACTCACCCTCAATAACTTTCAAATTCCAGAGGACTACGCGTGCAATGTCACGATGCGAGGTCATAAGGAGAAGCGTGGTGATGAAGAGTACTTGACCTTCGACCCGTTCAGGGTCAAGCTGAGGGTTGGCCAGAGTACTATCCACTTGACCAACCTGTTCAATGGAGATCCCGTGCTGGGACCTGCCACCAACAGGGTCATAAGTGAAAACTCACAGGTAAATGCACGGGAGTAGACAAACATTTTAATTGAATATATCTACCAAAGTTACCCAAAATCTTGCTTTTTTATGAAATTTGGAGGATTTTAGTTTGCTTATCATATATTTTTATAGCCTCGATTTTTTCATCATGGGAATTGCTCATGGTAAAAGCTAGTTCTAAATATGTGGCAAAAGCTAAAAAATTATTTTGACAAAACTGAAACTGGCCACCGCGTGCTTCCATAAGTCACTTCTCATTTGGCTTCGAATCTCAGACTAATTTCGAATGTAGCTTATTATTTGTACTTCATTCTGTTTCAATACGATCTGTAAGAAACTAAAACCTATTTCGTCGCGAAAAACAAATTGTTTGTAATAAATAATAAATTAAAAAAACTTTGATAATTTGGTAGGAAGAAATAAAAAAAAATTATTACTACCAGTTTTATTCTCAAAAAGAATATTATTTCACCACTGTTATGGTTGCAAAAGTAAGTTTTGTTAAAAAAACTGATAGAAAATAGCCACTAGCCAGATAAAAGTATGTCACAGATTTATAACTTTAGCACGGTTAAAGATAAAGATTTGAAATTTGGCACGAAAATAGCATTAATTTGTCCACATAGCAAAATGTAAAAAAAGATTCTAAATTTGAAATTGTACAAAATATTTCCAATACAAAAGAGAGAAAATGAAAAACCTAAAAATAAAATGTAGGTTTCAAATTGTAGGTATTAAAGAACTGATTGTAAAAATATTTACTTGTACTACCTATACTATTTACTGGCAGTGATTTTGAGAAACTTTGGAAAAAAGCAAAAAATGTATGTCCCCCCCCTCATCTCCGAAACTGGTGGACGGAAAAATATGAAAAAAGAACGAATATAGGTCATAACTGGCCAATTACAGGAAAACTTGTAAAAATGAGAAATACAAATGAGAAATATAAAAAAAAGTAAAATAAATATATATATTTTTTTATAAGGGTGATGACGGCCCCATACCGAGGGCCGAAATATATCGAGTTATAATTTTTTGTTAATTGTTTTAATAGTAATAAATAATAAAAGGCTCGTAAAAGTAAAAATAATATATTTATAAACGTTTTAGGGGGTAAGGGTAAGGGTAGGTTCTTCAGATTTGGAACGAAATTACAAAACAGAATTATGATGCTCAAAAAATGGCAAGCAGGTAAATATCAAGAAATAACTATAACGCTCAAAAATTTGCTGACAGATAAATCTCAAGAAATAGCTATAACGCTTGAAAATTAACTGACAGATAAGTCTCAAAAAATAACTACAACGCTCAAGAAATTGCTGACAGATAAATCTCAAGAAATAACAATAATGGTCAAAAAATTTATGACAGATTTTCAAGAAACTATAATGGTCAAAAACATACCCCCCAGAATAAAAAGTTGGGCAAAAATACACATTAAAAGAGTTTTTAGCTGAAATTTCGAAAAAATCGTAGAGTCACGTCTATGGAAAATCCAGTTATTTATCCAGTAACACTTTTTGTGTGAGTATTTGTATATGTCACTGTAAAATTGTAAAATCCGGTAGTTTATAAAAATCGAGGTTTTTGTTAGTTCGTTAACAATCAAACTACCTAACAAAATCTATTTTTTTTTACAATCTTCCTAGTTACATATCATAATTTTTTTATACTGTAATTGTTTTACGTGAGATTTGTTTTCAGCCATTAATAAAATTATATATTACGAAATTTTGACTCCTTTAATTATGTCGTCATTAGTCGAATAATGGAAAATGAAGTATAGTAAAATATAGTGACATCTGCTGAAATTAAAATTAAGTAATTGAAGAGAAAAACAAAAATAAAATTCGAAGTGTTTGGCTTATTTAAGTTTTTTGTGAGTGTCTCTTTGTAATAAATAATCATTATAGTACTTATAGTACTTAAAAGCCAACATAAAGGCAAAACTAAAAAAAAAAATTTGCAATTTTGTTACGAAACTGAAAAATCGACCCTTAATTATGATGTCGATTCGGTGTAATACGACTTAACTTATTGGCAGGACTTTTACGATAAAGAAAAAAAAAAGACAGAACACTTAAATTAAGTTTAGTCCTATCAAATAAGTTAAAACATGTTACAACAAATCGACACAAATAACCACGATATTTTCAAAAGTCATAGATAACTTATTTGAAATAAATACTTTGAAATGAAATATATTTATTTATGTAATGTAGGGTGTCAGATACATTTGTTACAGGTCAGTTTTAATGAATATAATTAATTAAATAATCTATGTGTATAGGTTATAGTTTTACCTCACGACCACACGCCAGGCTCGGTTGTAGTAGTCTATGCACATATACGTCACTGAAGTGTGCGTGAGTGTGGGCGTTCACAGTAACAACGCATGACCAGTATTGGAGCGCTAACGCACACTTCAGCAACGTATAAGTGAACCCACTACATCAAGGCGTAGCAAATTTTTTACGCGCCCTTACGACGCTAGGTGTCGCCAAGTTTTACAAATAAGCATAATTTGTTTAATTGGCTGCAAGTACACTGTCAAAAAAACTGTAAAAATGTAACGAACATGATGCTAAAAAAGACCGATTGGTGACGCTAGTGGCACAGCGATGTCACGTAACATAAAAATAATTCCCACTTCCATAATAGATGGCGCTGAAATATTCACTGTTAGTGTTGCCAACTTAGCGCCATCTAGTTTTTGGTGCTATCTAGTGCTAAGTTGGCAACACTAACAGTGAATATTTCAGCGCCATCTATTATCGAAGTGGGAATTATTTTTATGTTACGTGACATCGCTGTGCCACTAACGTCACCAATCGGTCTTTTTTAGCATCATGTTCGTTAGAGGATTTAGCAACGCAATCTAGATTTCGTTAGAATTTTACACCTTTTTGGGGATGTATGAGAACTACTAGTCTATACGTAGTAATATTTAGTCTATGCTACAACCAAGCCTATCGTGCCGTCGCGTCGCAAGATAAAGGTACTTGTACTCATGTTGATATCATTCCAGGTGTTCTTAGAAGAAATCCGACCAGTATTGGAGCGGAGTCTCGGCGAACTGTTTACGGAAATGGCGAATAAAATAACATCAAAATTCACATACAAAGAACTATTCCCGTGATATTTGTGAATTATCGTGTGGTGACTTTCTAGTTTATAAGGAAAATGTATAAATATGATACCAAATTGATATGGACCGGCAGATGCAAAAGTACCTACATTTAGTTTTAAGTTAACGTATGGTTAATAGACAAAGGTTATTTTATTGTGATGGTAAATGTTGTGGAACTAACAACTTCTTGAAATGAGTTTATACTTTTGTTATTTTATCATACCAGTGGGTCTACCACGTAATTCTCATTTTCATCAACATCAACTTGAGATTGAAATTTTCCGTGCGTGCGACGACGCCCGCCTAACATGCCATCTCTTTTCCACGCGTTGAATTTCGCTTGCATTTGCTTGAAGTTGACACAAATGAGAATTACGCGGTAGAGCCCCAGGCCGGTATCTCAAAGATCCTTTGACGTTTCATTTCGTAACGCTTATTTTGATGAGTCACGAAATTCTCCCCGAATTAGAACAAAAATTGCCATAGCTTAATTTCCAAAAGATTTTTTTCGTTTTTTTTTTTCTCCGTGTGTACGCCACTTTAGGAAACGTTTTCATAATTTTGGTGTATAAATTAACCATAATTTTTTCATTGTTTTTTAAAGAATTGTCCGATATGACGTCACTTGAGAATTTTAGACATTACAGTGATTGTGATGTGTGATTGCTATTAAAAAAAGTGGTCTGTCTCTGTCTGTCTACTCATCTGTCATCAAGCCGTCAAATCAGTCTGAAGCAACTTATTATAAATTTATCTTGATAGCAAAGGACACATTCTAAACAGCCATTTCTCAAGTGATGTCACACGAGGGCAAATGGAAGTTGCAGCTTTTTCGTAAAAATATTCATCATTCTAAGGTTTTTAAACCTTAATCTCGAAATGGTTTTCGAATTAAAACACCTTAACATAATTTAATTCAAGCGAATTTCTCCGACTTTGAATATCAAGTGAAATGATAATTCCGTACCCCTATTATGGACCCTGTCTGAAATAAATTATTTTATTTTTATTATTATAAATGTGAAAGTGTGTTTGTTGGTTTGTCCTTCTTTCACGCAGCGATGGAAAAGCGGATTGACGTGATTTTTTGCATAGAGATAGTTTATGGGCCGGAGAGTGATGCACGGGAAAATGCAAACGAAATCAGCCCGGGCGAAGCCGCGGGCAAATGGTAGTTTATTTAAAAAAAACAGGTATATACAGAATGTTAATATGAAGTTGCGGAAGCCGAAAACTGGCGATAGTACTCGTCCACACGAACAACTTTCCGTGAAAAAAATCAAGAAATCGAGAAAAAAAAATCTGTTATTTTGGTCGGGTAGTTATGTAACTTTTCTAGTTATAGAATTTTTTTTAGCGAATCTAGATTTGGTTATATAGATATTTTACGCATGGACGAGTACTATCGCCAGTTTCCGGCTTCCGCAACTTCATCTTAACACCCAGTATAGTCAGATTTCACCCTACTAGTTTAAGGGGCTATATCGTGAAAATTGACACTTTTTGAAGTTATTTATCTGCTCTTTTAATCAAGTTCCAAGTAAAATAAATTAGTATAACAATTTTGGGACCTTTTACTAGATTTTGGTCTATCAGAAACGCGATAGGAGGAATTTCATTCGATAGAAATAATTATTGAAATCAGGTCTAAATTTACACTTTTTTTGATATTCTGACAAATTAGGATAGCATACAGACTTGAAAAATATTAATTTAGATGGGTTTTAACTACACCCAAATTACTGGTTATTGAATTTTTTGTAGCTATTTTAGTTAATTTTGCATTAATTTAAAACCGACTTTTTGTCAATTTTCCCCGATTCCGTCCCTTTCGCACTGCGGGTCTTTCTGCCTGGAGTAGCGGGGACCTTTGCTAGCACGGTATATCACCTTAACTGTGATTCGTACAGCTTCTTTGGTGATAAACAGGGTTACGCGACGGTTCCCCGTTTTGAACTGCGTCTGCACGCTGAAACTCGAAGGGCTCGCTGTATTGTATTGACTTATAATTGTGTCGATTCGGCGCGTAACACGACTTAACTTATTTGACAGGACTAACCTTATTATAGCGTCCTGTCTTTTTCTTTCTTTCTCGAAAAGACAAGGACTGAACGCTCAAATTAAGGTTAGTCCTGTCAAATAAGTTAAGATGTGCTACACCGAATCGACAACATTGTACTATTATTATTATGAATCTAAAGATTAGATTCTAAACTACGAATCTTCTAATAATAAAAGTGAAATGTTGATGATTTTGATAGGATTCATGTCCCAAAAATGGTGGTGGAATGAAACGTCACAGGATGATAATATGGTACTAGAAGTACATATTAATTCCATGCAAAGGAGTAATAAACCACGATTCACAGTCGTGGGTTGATTTTACCCGTTGATTTTAAAGGTCGCCATTTTTATAGCTAATTGTTCTGATGCCTATACAGGTTGTTAGGAAAAGTACTTCGTTCCTTTAAACCACTTGTGCTTTAATTTTTTTTTAAATATGCAGGGTGACTTTTTGATCATCGTCCAAATCCATTCATATGGAGGCTGGGTAAGTGATCAGCATCATGAATCAATAAAAATTTTTGTGAAATTCGTATAATGAAATTTCTACTTCCCATAGTAATTGACTCCCAGTCCTGAGTGAATCACTGTAAGGAGTCGAAAAGTTTTATGAATTTTAAAAAATCGTTATTGGTTCATGATGCTGATGAAGGATCAGGCATGATTCACAAATTCACCTTGTATATTTTTATTTTTTTTACTTTTCATTAAATTGTTCAACCCTAGTTCAGATCGCAACATAGCGCGCCTCGCGCCGTGTGTAATTTGTGGTACAGTCAGCTCAGCTCGGGTTAGACACTTTGAACTTTGTGCCGTTCTTATGCCACGCGCAATATAACATAACAGTGTTAGAAATAGGAATGTTAGAAATAGGGCTAGCAACTTGAATAATTTTTTCTCTGAATTTTTTAAAATTTATTTCATTTATGTGTTTAATGCAATGTACTTCACTTATACAAAACGTGGTTTAAAGGAACAAAGTACTTTTCCTAACAGCCTGTATAGAATTTTTTTCGCATACTATCTTAAAAATAAAAAAAAAAAATAAAAATTTCAATAGTTTTTGCATTCGTTTTGTTAGTTTTTTGACAAAAGTTGCTTGTTCTCAAGAAAAATCATACTTTTAAATATAAATCTAGATAAGTGTACTAATGTGTTGATTCGGTGTAACATGTTTTCATATTTGATAGGACTAACCTTAATTCGAGTGTTCTGTCTCTTTCTTTCTGTATCGAAAAGACAAAGACAGGACGCTCAAAATAAAGTTAGTCCTGTCAATTAAGTTAAGTCGTGTTACACTGAATCGACACTTATATCTTTATTGTATCATAAGTACAGTGAATTAAGAAATTATGTTTTTATTTGTGAAAATAAATAAATTAACGATTTTTTAATAACGAGTTACTCGTTCTCAAGAAAAATCATATCTTTAAATATGTCTAGATAAGTTTGAAGTGTACTAAATCATATCATAAGAACAATAAATTAAGAAGTACAGTACCCTCTCGCTAATCCGCCACCAAAAATCCGGACTACCGGCGGATTACCGAAAAAGGCGGATTATAATGTTCAGGAACATCAAATTGAGGAAAACAACAAAAAAACATAGTAATTTTGTGTTAGTACTTATGAAGGTAAATACATATGTACATTTGTATTAAAATTTCAAAATGAACTGACACATTAACTGATTACTCAGGTTTTGAAAAATACTGCTCTAATTTGGCTTGTTTTTTACCAGAATAAATCTTCGTAATAACATGATTACAGAGAGACATCGTCTTGCAAAAAATGGGCGGATTATAGTAGTTCTCGGATTATCAATCGGCGGACTAGCGAGAGAGTACTGTATTGTTTTTAATTGTGAAAATAAATAAAGTAACGATTTTTTTACACTAGTTAGGTAGCTGAATGATAAGTTTTCGCATAAAATAAACAAAAACATCTAACTACACCAGTGTTATAAGAAGAATAGGAATTTGTACATATCAATTAATTTCTTTAAAAAAATTTATACTTGCGATTGTCGGCACTTGGTGATACTTGAAACACATCTTGAATAAAAACACTTACGTACTTATAGTTTCACTTTATTTATGTTAAGGCGTATGACCACGCTAAATAAGCAACTCGATGTGTGTCGGTACAAATATCAACGGAAACGACATTCAAATAATGTTCATTTCAGCGTGCCTTGAAAAGTGGCTGTTACGACAACCACTACGTCTCCGGCTGGCGCAAAATAGAAGAAAATAATACTTTTCAGATGGATGCCGTGAACGGAAAAAATAAATTGAATTTAAAATTTTTAGATCTAAAAATTTCCTATAATTTGGTGAAATAATAATTAAAATCGCTTTAGGCGTTTGGAAGGGGTAAGAGAATTCTTGTGTTAATCATGTGAAACTTTCGATGATTATTTTTGTCAAAACTTACAATAGAAAAACAGTTTATGAAACTTAAAATTTATTTTTGACTCTATAATGCCTATCATATATTTTATAGAAAGTTTTTGGACCACCCGTGTGGGAGGAGTAGGCCTTCAAAGACAGGTCCAAATTGCAGTTGGCGTATACATTCGCCTTAACTCCCTACCGGTTATCATTGTTTACGTTGCTCAAAGCTAGTGCCTGGAGTCAGTGAAATATTTTAATTAAAAATCTTCCCTTGAAAATGGAGTAAAATCAAAAACCGGTTGGTAGATAAATAAAGTGAAACTATAAGTACAAGTGTTTTTATTCAAGATGAATTAATTTCTTCATGGTTCGTGTATTTAGTAGATATTTTTATGATTTTATAACTTTATGTTTTATTTTGCAAAAACTGATAGCAGTTTAATAAGATAAAGATAATAAAAAATATTTTGTACTTAATCAAAATGTGCCTATAATATATTTTAAATTTGAATTCGTGCCCCCATCGACTATTGTAAATAAATAAATTCATCACTGATTTATAGCTTTTATTTGTAAACAATAAACTATTATTTTGAAAGTATAATTTATTTATTAAAGATGACTTTTTGTTCATTGTCCAACTTCATACTGGAGGCTTCGTAAGTGATCAGGATCAGGAATCGATAACAATTTTTGTGAAATTCGTATAATGAAATTTCGACTCCCCATAGTAATTCACTCTCAGTCCTGAGTGAATCACTATGGGGAGTCGAAACTTCATTTCATGAATTGTACAAACATCGTTATTGGTAATGATACTGATCACTTACCAAGGCTCTAGTATGAATTTAGACGATGTTAATAAATTCACCTTGTATAGCCTTTTGCCCAGGGTTCCTTCTGCGCCCAATGGTGTCGATTCAATATATCACGACTGACAGGACTAACCTTATTTTGAGCGTCCTGTCTTTGTCCTTTCCATACAGACAGAAAAAGACAACGATTACATTAAGTTTAGTCCTGTCAAATAAGTTAAGTCGTGTTACACTGAATCGACACAATTGTTTAACAAACTTGAACCCTCTGTATCATAACGATGCAATGAGCGTTTTTCCTTATGTCAAATTTAGTGTTAAATAAGATTCATAGATGGCACTGTCGTATTATTTAGCAACAGAAGCAAAGACAAAATTTGCACCGATTCTGAACAAACGAAAAATCACTTTGACATAGATTGCTACGAAACACATTTTATCTATGGTGACATGGACAGCGCCATCTGGAGGAAAGCTAAGAATTAAGAAAAAAAAACAACGAGAAAAACGCTCATTTAAATTTCGAAAATTCAGTTCTCGTGCAGGTGTGCATCCCACGAAGACTGCGGAAGGTCACCTTATTCAGAGAAGTCAGTCCTGCTCCAACGCTTTCATTTAATAGGATAGGTTCTGCTTGCATTCTACCTTGTTACTCCATGCGGAAAGACCCACAGTGCGAGAGGGACAGATCCTGGAAAAATGTTTAAATGACAACTTTTTTCACCAATTTTATTATTAAAAAAAAAACAATGGTACTATGAAATATCTGCCCTGTTAAAGGTTTAATAAAGTTTGTACAAAATTTAATCCATAAATAATATAAACGGGTTTTTGCTCTAATAATATTAAACCTCGACATGAAAACTTCTTTTAGAGCCATCTTTGTTATTTTATTTATCAATATTGGAATGGCTTCTGAGAAGCCTGTTTCGATATAAGTGTGTATTGTATTCCCGGAAGAAATACATTTTTTTCTTTTTTACGTAGTATTGTCAGATTCTTCAAACCAGGAAGAATAACTTGATACTAGTCAAACCTGCTCTGTAGAAGTGGGCTGCTTCAATAACTCGAGATTTTGAGGTGTTTTTATTTATTACTTTGGAATCAGAGGGTTTTCAATATGATATCCGTTTTACATCGTATTTTTTACGACGTTTAT
The DNA here is from genome assembly GCA_934047225.1 of Ypsolopha sequella. Taxonomy (NCBI): domain Eukaryota; kingdom Metazoa; phylum Arthropoda; class Insecta; order Lepidoptera; family Ypsolophidae; genus Ypsolopha; species Ypsolopha sequella. Next base: position 23,009,640 of record OW203987.1, read on the forward strand.
TATTGTAAAAGTATTATTAATTTGTGGATATATTAATAATTTGCAATATAATTTTCAATAAATTTTGTAAGTATTATTGTCCAAAAGGTAATACAAAGCAAATGAAATGATATTCATATCAATAGCGATTTTATTGGATGCGGGAAATTGCAAGTAATCGGCCGCAATATTAAGGTTAAGCATCAGTCGCTCGGTACAAATATCACAACTTAACTTTGTTTTTCTTGTTTAGAAGTTTAATGTAGAAAATATATTGGTCCATGGCAATTCACGCCAATAATTCAGTAGATATAAGTTAGGTTTATAAATCAACAGCTTGAATATTAATGATTTATATAAAAACGGCTCACCTCAATACGTGTTATGATCGGGAAAGCCGACCGAAAGTTTTTATATAAATCATGAATTATCCTCAAGTCTCATTTAATTCTATAATTGAATATTAATGCACAATTAGCCATTATTGGGTCGAAACAATCTTAAAACAGCATTATAAGCGTCCATTTTTCCCAAAAGTTTTCCCCTATTTAGCGCTATCCGGAGACCCAGCGGCGTCGTAATGCAGTGCGCGCTGATATGAATGTTATTTCAATATAGATTCTGTCGATATTTGTACCGACACAAGAAGACTCAAGGTCGTTGGCGTCTACCTGCCCCATAAGAACTTATTTACCATAGAGCAAATAGGTATTTAGGTAGCTCTTGCACCTGTATTTACCTAATTATTTTCCTCACGAATCTTGGCTTGTTATGCCAGTGATAAGTAATTTACTGTATGCTGAAATGACCTTATTAAGTAGGTTACATTACCTGATTATTGGTTATTCTATAGTGTTGTGCGTCTTTGGACTAAAATTAGAAATAACTACATGTAGGTATATTATCTGCATCACGCTTGCCACTCAGAGGTTTAGGCACATTTGTTACGATCCTGATTACATATTTTCATTTTGTATAATCTTCCAAATTGTAAAGTATGTAACCGAAAAACTTTCATCAAAATGTCAAAAACAGGTGCGACGACGAGCGGAGCGAGGAGGAGCGTGTTATAGACGGAGAGCTAGCTACGGAAAAAGGTATACAATTTATAGAGCAACGAAATCCCTCTAGTTAGTATGCCATACTATCATTATTAATTAATTCGAGCGCCTGGCAGCTTTTCAGCGGTGGGTGTGAGAGTGGATGGGCAACAAAGGGGTTGTAAATCAATTGAAGGTGTGCAAATTATAGAGCTCTGAGTTTGGTGTGATATAATAGCTAATTATATATTTAATTCGAATATAACATTGCCAGGAGTTTTAATTGGGGGAAAAGTAGTGCCAGGTGGTCCTTAGACTATTAGGTTTACATGTAAATATTTTGGGAGCCGAGCGAAGCGGAGCGGAGCGATGCGACCCTGAGTAGTTCTAACAGAATCACGATATGCCTAGGCAAATTGTAAAATGCCAAATGCTACGACATATTTACGGTACGGTGATGGGTGATGGGGCTCGTAATGATGTTCGGTAAAACGTAGATTTACGAGTGTAGACTGTGACTTGCATTTCACAGTCCTTATTTGGAAACACCTGTGATACCCCGTCGGAGATTCATGTCCTGACTACTCCTGACGATGTATTTTATATTTATTATGTTCCCTTTTTTAATACCCATTGCTATTTCAACCGCCACGATTAGCCCGTTATTTATTATATCTACTCCCATAAGGTAATTAAGCGGTTTTATAAGTACCTACATTATTTGACCGACGCGACGTTATAATATTACATTGGTGTAACATGACTTAACTTATTTGACAGTTCTAACCTTATTTTAAGCATCCTGTCTTTCTCTTTTGGATACAGAAAGAAAATGACAGAACGTTTAAATTAAGTTAATTTAGTCCTGTCAAATAAGTTAAAACGTATTACACCGAATTGACACAATTGTCATCTGAACAAACTGATACAGAGGTTTCCCTACAAGGGTTTCCGTATTTTTATTAACCCTAAGAAATGCGTACTAAGATTTCTTGCTTTACCGAGGCACAGTATATACTAGTTGTAACCAAGGCGCCGACCACACAGAGCCGCGTTCTGCAATCTGCGTTCCGCGTCTCTGTAATATATGTGTCACAGGCAAATAGTAAAATTCCGCCGTTCACAAACGTCGTCGTCAGTTTCTAAATGTTCGCTGTTTTGAAAAATGCCGGGCGTTTTTTAGCCGTTAGCCATAATTTTCTAAAAAGCCGAAATCGAATGTCTTTGCCCAAAAAGTGAAAACTAGGTGCGACGACGAGCGGAGCGAAACGGAGCGAGGAGCGTGTTAGCTGTTAGGTTTATATATAAGTACTTATCGGAAGCCGAGCGAAGCGGAGCGGAGCGAGATGACCCTCAATACTTCTAACAGAATTACTTTATGCCGAGGCAAATTAGTAAATGCAGAATTCTACTATTTGACGAAGATTCGTCAAGTAGAATAATAGCGAGCATTTAAAATCTGACGACGCCTTTTGTAAACGGCGAAATTTTACCATTTGCCGGCGACATATACAACGCCCCGACGGTTTGGATACTTACACACACACACAGACCGCGGCTGTCAAGGAGAACGCGATTGTTTGAATCGCAGTAAGAACGCGGAACGCGCTCTGTGTGGACAGCCCCCTACTCAGAACGTCCATTTAAAAATACCTTTAACCTCATTTGACAGGCTGCATCATGCTATAAGCATACTTCCGCAAATCGATCTGACGTCGAGGCCCGTGATTGACTACCTGTATTACATTACTATAAGCACTGAAATCCCCTAATCCATGAGGTAAGTTAACTGGCGAACTCTGATTGCAGTATCTCGGGGCATGTCCGAACTACTCCGAACTGTTACAGTGGTTGGATAGGGTTATGCAAGGCTTATTACAAGTGTTATCTCATCGGCTCATGGGCAGACCAAATAAAATTAGGTAGTTGGATTGTATTGCAATATGATAGATTAGAAACGGAAAGCTTTTTTGATAATAATTACACGGGTCATTCCCAAATTACGTTACTTTATTTTGATTTGTACTAAGTCTACGTAATATCGAGGACATACATACATAGGCGGAGATTTCCGAATAGTCCAACGTCATTTGTGTTCGATCTACGTGCTTCGGAAGGCACGTCGCTGTTGGTCCCTATTTGTGCCCGAAGTACGGCAATAAAGTCGACCCATCACGTTGGGACGTAATAATCTTTAGTGAAAAGTGGGTAAACGAGGACGAAATGTAACGTGCATTTCACAGTCCATACTCGAGACACCTCTAACAACCCGTGATACGACGTATCTGGGGGCACGCCAGTGCCACTGCCAAGACGAGCCGAAGGAAGCAGGGCACTAGACTTTTTCGAAGCGTTTCGACGAATTTTCGAACCCTCATAGCTTCGGCCTAGATAATATTAGATAGCCTAAATTCTCAGGATAAGATTAAGTTAGAAGACTTATAAAATAGGATAACTTTCATTTACCTTTTACACTCACTTACTGACTCACTCACTGGCTCATGATCATCAAAACTTCCTGAAGGCCTAGAAAGTTGAAATTCGGTATGCAGGCTAAGATTAGCACATAAATAACGAAAAAAAATCTGTACCCTCCAACCCCTTATAAGCGGGGTCCGGTTCTGTATTAATAAGAATTTCTATTCCAAACTTCCAAAAGTCCTGAAAAGCTAAAATTTGGTATTTTTGCCAGAATTAGCACACAAGCAACAAAAAAATTTGGGTTTGTAGAGTTAGGCCTGGTAGAGTTAGGGGCTTGGCTCTACATGAGATCTGATAACTTTTTAATAGTGAAAGCGTTATGAGTCTTGGCAACATACTTTGCATGGAATGTTTTTGTGGGACATCTATTATATTTTAGACAAGGTTGCCTATTATACCCACCCGTAAATAAAACCTATGAATAAATTTTACCCTATTTTAATGTTTTTAAACAAAAAATAAAAGATGACTTTCGTTAATATAGCCAAATTCAAACTAGAGATTTGGTATAGTGGTCACGATCAAGGTTTAAGGTGGGCCATCCGTTCAGCTGTCATATAAATTTTGTTTGTGACGTCCTGATGGCTTTGATCTGAAAGATTTTCACAGAAAGGCCCATTGAACCTTCTTACTGATAACTTACATAGTCTCCTGTGTGAATTTGGCTATATCAACTTAAGTCACCTTATACAACGTGTAACAGAAAGGTGTAACCATATTTGAAGAGCTTATTCAGTCACTGGTATAGAACAACTTTTACTATGAAACAACCCCTGCATCTCGAAAAAAAAAATTATATTTTTCATAGAAAAATGCAATGCCGTTCGGCTGAAATGTATGGAAGTACAGTTTTTTTTGCGATTTCAGGGTTGGCTCCACAGAACATTTAAATCAAATAGAAAGGCTAAGTGGGCGTGTCACGCGCGCCACAACTACTGTTGAACACCAATACTTAGACCGAAACACGCGATCGCTGCCCATAGTCGCACGCGAACCGTGACTCTGTGAACAGCTCTGCCTAATCTAAAGAGAAATGCCGTCTTGTGCAATAATTACTTGCAGAATCACGAATAAGAAAGCAAACCGGAAAAATTGAGATATTTCCTTTCACCTGTAATTATAAAAACTTTATATAATATGAGAATTTTAGATAAATAACTAATTTACTCATAGTGACAACAAAAATATACATTACCGGCAATGTACGCTCACAATTTTGGCTAAGATGTAGTAAACAAGTAATGTATGCTCTCCCTACTTGTCAAACTTGCTCGCTAGTGTTGTGCGGTATCGTGGTGTCACACAATCGATAGACGTTTGTTATTCCTTGAGCGATATTTTTAAATTAAGATAATACCTTTATAATATTCGAGAAACCGTTGTCAGTTACCCCAAAATCGACCGGATACAAGTACACGGTACAAGTAAGGAGAAAAGTTTTTATATAAAATGTATGAGATAATATTTAAAAGTGAATAAGTGTGCGTTTATTTCCTCTACGGTGTAATTCTTGGCTATGCAAAAATACATATTTTTCAAAATACATGAGACATTTGTACAGTCGAGAACAAAAGTATTCGTGTGAAATGTATGAAAAAAAAATGAAAAGTGTTAAAGCGTGTTTTAATTACTCTACAATGTAATTCTAAGCTACGTATATGTATGTCTGAAAACATTTATCAAAATATATAGGGTAAAATGTACAGTCGAGGTCAAAAGCTTTGGGATAAAATATTTAAAAATGTATGAGTGTGTGATTATTTAATCTATAGGGTAATTCTAAGCTATGCACATTTCCAATTGATTATTTATCAAGATATAGGGAATCTGTATAGTCGAGGAAAAAAGGTTTTGCTAAAATATTTAAAAGTAAATAAATGTGTGTTTAATTATCCAACAGGGTAATTCTAAGCTATGCATGCATATCTTGAATATATATTTACAGTAGTTACAGTATGAGAGTTGGTATAACATACTAAAGGTTTTTACAAAATATATAGAAAAAAGAGCTTGGAATTACACTGAAGAGTAAATAAACACACTTCCTTGACTGTGCAGATGCCCCTTATATGTTGTTAAATAAGTATTTAATCATATGCATAGCTTAGAATTACCATATAGAGTAAATAAACAGACACTTATACACTTTTTAGACATAAATATGCATAGCTTAGAATTACGTTGTAGGGTAAGTAAAATACACTTTTACAATTTCAAATGTTTTTTCATACATTTCACCCGAAAACTTTTGTTCTCGACTGTACAAATATATCATAGATATTGAAAAATAAGTATTTATACTTATGCATAGCTTAGAATTACACCGTAGAGTAAATAAACACACACTTGTACGGTTTTAAATATTTTCTCATACATTTTATATGAAAACCTTTCTCCTTGATTGTACAGTTACCCGGTCGATTTTGGAGCAACTGTTAACGGTTTCTCGAATGTTATTATAACACCTATTTTATGTCACCTAACACAAGTGTATTGGTGGTATGTACCAAAACGCCCATTCTCCTTTGAAATGGGATTTTCCATAAGAGTGTTTATGAAAAATCCAATTATTTTGAAGCTACCATAATATAATTTAAAATACGTTAAATCTTAATATATTCGTCGGTGAAACGCGGGTGTACCGAGTGTGGACTGTAACTTGCATTTCACAGTTCACACTCGGAATACCTCTGATACCCCCTCGGGGATTCATGTCGTGACCATATATTATCATTAATACTGATACAAAGTTTTAAGTATAAATTTGGCTATATCAATGAAATCACCTTATATACACCTAATACACGTTAAAACAATTTTACTAAAATATGTAAAACAAGATAATAAAAATAGAAAAAAAACAACACACAAATTGTCTCAGAGCAAATTGGTTTCTCGATTGATTATTAAAAAACGTAAGTCGAAGTTTTACGTTAAGAAAATACATCTGTTCCCATCCCTAGCAATAAATCATCACGTCATATAATCAGACTGCGTTTAATATTAAGTTCGCAATACCGCTCCGGTCAAGTTATCAACCACCTAAAGCCGGTAGGTTTATAATGGTCACATGGTATCAAAACTAAAACGTCGTAAATTAAATCGTTTGTTTGAAAAATACACCGTTTTACACAGAGATACGGTAGTTATTTCATTTGATAAGTTTTCGATATAAGTCATTTGTTGTGCGTAGAAAGAACAACCATTTGGATTAAAGTTTTGATAGTATTTCAATTACGACAAGGTGTGTGCCTGTGGGTGTGAGGCGACAAAGGTTCTGGTACGCATACAGCTCCAAGGCCTTTCTAACTATTTAAATGTTCTGAGGTTGGCTCCATAGTAAAAGTTGTTCTATACCATTGACTGAATAATCTCTTCAAATATGGTTATACCTTTCTGTTACACCTTGTATATATAAATAGACTGCAGCTGGCAATGGAAACTTTAAAGAGGTCTGTCTGTTGTTGATCTAAACTTGAAGCACCTCAAAGCTAAATACTCGTCATTATTCAAATATTCTTGCCCAATGCTAATGATATTATTTACATCTTGTTTAAAGTCTTCTGTAAGGCCTTACATATCTATTATTAATATATACTAAGTAATAATAAAGAAGCGAAAAAGTCGTGTCAGTACATTGAATACTTTTTCAAAATTTCAAATAAAATTATGGGTTATTAATTTATTATCATTAGTATTGTGCTGAGGCCAAAACTAAAAGTTTAATTATTTTTGTTTATCTGTATGTATGTGTCGCAGGCAAATTGGTAAATTCGGCATTTTACAAACGGCGTCGTCAGTTTCTAGATGCTCGCTATTTTTCTATTTGTCGAATCTTCGTCCTATAGTAGAATTCGGCATTTTATAATTTGCCTCGGTATATAGTAATTCTGTTAGACGTATTAAGGGTCGCCTCGCTCCGCTCCGCTTCGCTCGGCTCTCAAAATATTTACATGTAAATGTTTTGTTTTTTATTTTTTTTATTTAATTATAAGCCATTTCTGCCAATTGTTATTGATTTTTCAATTTAGTTAATAAAATTGAAGGGCTTTTTACAAAAACAACGCAACTAACAATATTATCGATTTTTTGTTACTGGTATCACTAAAATCCTTATCAAATATTCTAAAGAATAGTAAAATCCTCTTTTTACAAAAACAACGCTAACAACATAAAAACGCTGTAAAAAATATCAGGGCTTTTACAAAAACCACGTAAGTTTAAACTATTTTTACAAAAATCACGCATCTGTTGAATTTACGTTGTTTTTGCAAAAGCCAAACGTACGGTTAACTACAGTTCTGACTTAACGCATAATACTTTTTTACAAAAATCATGTATCTGATGCATTAACGTCGTTTTTGCAATAACTAAACGAACATTTGACAAGTGAAACGTTTTTCATTTTTGAATTTTACTGGCAGAGCTGATGCAATTTGCTTTGCATTAATATGGAGAACGAGGTGGATATTAATAAAAACAAGAAAAGAGCTAAGAAGCAGAAGAAAGAAGACATAATAAAAGCAAAAAAAGCGAAGGGTGAAGAACATATCAACCATAGAAACCAGTTGGTTTTAGCACGCCAAACCGGTGATGATTGCAGGTTAGTGCTTGTTGGTTTAAATCTGGATATTTTTAGTGATATTGTCTTGATTATTGTTTTTTCTTCTTCAGATGCAGCCGTCTACAGTGCTTTTCAAAAATATCTGCAGCTGAGAAACAAACAATTTTAGACCTTTTCAACAGTTTTGGAAATAAAAATGATCAAGACGCGTATTTGATGGGCTTGATTTCATCGTCACCTGCCCAACGACATACCAACGACAATCCTAAGGTATTCCGTATGTCAACTTTTAAGTACAAGATACGCATTGGGTTGCAAGAAGTTCCGACGTGTTTTACCGCATTCTGTAGTATTCATGGAGTTGGCAAAAACCGTATTCGTCGCCTGCAACGATTGTTATTGGCAAATGAGCTAGTACCTAAGGATCTGAGAGGAAAACACACGGTGAACAGAGCAAAAAAAACACCTGAGGCTATTTTGATTTTGATAAGGTATCACATATCCTCATTCAAGGCAAGGCAATCACATTACTCGCGAAGGGATAATCCTCACTGTTTTTATTTGCCAGAAGATTTGACAGTGAATAAGATGCATAACATGTTTTTAAGATCACACTGGATTAATGTTAGCTACATGGTTTACTGGACTGTTTTTACAAAAGAATATAAGCTTAAGTTTGGCTTGCCTCGCACCGACACTTGTGCAGTTTGTGATTCATACAAGCTTAAGATTAAATGTGCAGCGCTTCCAGAGACTGCCAACATTCTACAAACAGAACACAACTTACATCTTGCTAAGGCAGAAAAATTTAGACAAATAAAAAAAGAGCTGAAACGAAGAGCACAGAGAGGTGAAATCATGTGCCTAAGTTTTGATTATATGCAAAATCTCCCTCTGCCACACATTCGAACTGGTGATGTTTTCTACAGCCGACAACTATGGAATTTTGTTTTCGGTATTCATGATTTGGGAAGGAATAAAGTATGTATGAATAGTTACTTGGAAACAGAAGGAAAGAAAGGTCAAAATGATGTGACATCCCTTCTACTAAAGTATTTCAATGAGCATGAGATACATTGTGAAAACCTTGTACTCATTAGTGATGGGTGTTCTGGTCAAAATAAAAATTATGTCATGATTAATTTTCTATATGCATTAATCCATATTTTTGGTTTGTTTCAATCCATAAAGTACATATTTCCAATAAGAGGCCATACTTACCTCCCAAATGATCAAGATTTTTCACTGATTGGTAATTTAAAAAAGACACTGTGGAAACTGATGAAGAATGGAATGACATCATTGAATCAGCACGAAAAAATCCTTCACCCTTTGAGGTGAAGCGTGTGAAACATGACATGTTTTATGACATAAAAAAAGCTTTGGAACCATTCTTTTTAAAACAGAGTAAGCCACCAATGCGTATAAAAAATGTACGTATGGTGAAAATAAAGAAGGATTCAGCGTATGTATACGTAAAGTACAACTTTACAGGAGAATGGACGACAATAAACATCAGGAATAAGAAACGTTTGCCCACTGAAGTTACCTTCAACTCTCTGTATACTTCTACGATTCCGCTGAACGAACACAAAGCGCAAGACTTGTATAAGCTAAAAAGCTTTTTGTCTTCACCAACAAAGTGTGAATTTTATGAGAAGATTTTGAATGGCAATGTAGATTCTAGTTTGTTAGATGTAGATATTGATTCAGAAGACAATAGTAGCGGAGGAGAGTAATTAAAATTAAAATAAAGTTTATTTTCTATAAGTAAATTGAGAATAAACATAAATAATGACATAACATTTTTCTTTTATTTTTCTTTTCCAACATTTTTTTTTACAAAAACAAGTTATATGCTTTGTTTTCACAAAAACAACATATGTACTACTTATACATTTCTATTTATTTCAAAAACTATGAATAATACAAATTATTACAATATGTACAAATATCACATACAAACTTTAAAATGTTACCAAAATACATTCAGTCCCTCTAAATTAAATGTATTAATCTCAGATCATTTTTTGTTTCTCCTGTAAAACAAGGCTCCATAAAATTACGTTATTTTTGTAAAAAACCCTTCAATTGTTAACGACTCGTAAATACATTATCATGCAATTGTAACGGAGATAGCTGAAAACCAGCGCCAACCAAAGCATGTTTTGAATGGCACATAGCTTAGCTACATCCTTTTGTCGTGTTGTTATTTTTATCTATAGATTACTCCCTACTTAAGTAAACCTTTTTCTACTGTGTTAGCTATAAGTTTCTTTTTTGTAAACGCGCCAATAAATTTATTTTCTTTCTTTCTTTCTTTTAAATCCCGTAGGGGCACATTTGTGTTCAATATGCGTGTTTCGGAAGCCACGTAAAGCTGTGGCTCCATATTTGTGCCCGAAGTACGGCGATAGGGCTCATCTATCACGCTGGGTGATATCGGTGATATAATATTAGTCAGCGAAACGTGAAACGTGCAGACTGTGACTTATATTTCAGCGGACTCCTATCGTGACAATTTTTTTTTTTTGAGGTAGACAGCCAAGATCTGAACCGGGACTTGAGAACTATTCTTCTGCGTTTATTCCTACATATATAAGTTGACCTTGATTCGCTCGTCGTCGCAACTATTTTTCACTTTTTGGTAAAGGACATTCGATTCTGTCTTGTTAGAAAACGACAAAGTAGTTTTACAAACAGCGGGCATTTTACAATTTCTCGAACGGCAAATTGCAAAAAAGCGAGCGTTTAGAAACTGAGGACGCCATTTGTAAACTGACGAATTTTACCATTTGTCTGCCGCATAATCTACACTCAAATGATTTGGATTTTATTCTTTATCATCGTATTTTAGTGACTCTGGTCAACATATTTAGGGGTATCGAAAAAATAACCGCCAAGCACTGAAAGAAACACTGGAAACAAGAAAAGTTGACTTTTCAAGGTGACTTTATGTATACTTTATGAACTTATATGGGAGACTGTTTTAGGAACATGCGGTATTAGATAATATATTTTAAATACACTTATATTGTAAAATCCTGATTATGAACTCAAAAATAGTGCATAATTACATTTTTTTTATAAACGTCTCTTATACCGAATAAAATAGTAGTTTATGCTACAAGGGCGAAAAGGAATAAATTACGAGGACGATTTAAAACACGAGCGTAGCGAGCCTTTACGCTACGAGCCTTTCTAACGGGCCTTTACGAGCACTTGCATTGAAAATATATTTAAAAGAACAGTTTTCTTAGTAAAATAATGCTTTTAAATAACTTTTTCTAATATAAAAGTAAAGTTATACGAAATTGGAAGGCAAAGGGAACTTAGCCCATGCAGCCATATCTTAGGTTTTAATAGGGAATGTACATTTATGACCAATACCGTGCGCTGTGGACTACGAATGATTTTAATCATGGTGGAATTTGTGACCGCAACCTTGTGTCACATGCACGGTGAACTGCTGGATAGATTTTGTGCGTTATTAATTAATTAAATATTTATTGCTGTTTTGTTTGTTTAAAGTTTTATTCTGGGCAAAAATGTCTGATAGCGTATATTGAACAAAAAAAATTACGAACAATCAAAACAAACAAGCAAAATCAAGTAAAACTTACGATTATTGTTACCTAGATCTTATGGATTGGAAGATAGGCAGATAACCTATTGCATGAGTGTAGATAAAGTAGTGTATGAAACTACACATAACTAGGTATTAAAACACTCGTGTATACTATAAAAAAAAACCTCTTTATATGCCAGTTTCATTTTTATAATCAAGAACCAAACGTCACTGTATTTCCCACGGGAAATTAAGTTGTACGAAAGTCTATTATTTCCCTGCTTCGAAATCTTTATTTTATCAAAGTTGCAAAAAGTTTCATACATTATTGTATTGACATTTTACTTCACCCTTCAGCAAGTGGTAAGTAAAATAAATAGGCATACATTTAAACGCACAACAGAAATTACTAAAAATTCTACTACAGTGTTCTATCAAAAATACTGACTTGCACACTAAAATACTAACTGTGCTCTTATGGGATTTCTGAATTGACATAAAAAAATAAGCACGCAGGTTCAGTATGGCGAGTCCGAGTCCGAGTCCGAGTCCGAGTCCGCCGAGTCGCGGAACGCCTTCTAACCTAACCTACCGGCTCTTTTCTGTGCTGAAAGGTTTCTGGTGGCAAATTTAGTGTGCAAATTAGTATTTTTGATGTGCAAAAAACCATTAAAAAAAAGGCTCTGGTGCATGCTCAATCCTCAAGATTCGAATCCTGTTCTCAAGATTGAGATATCGGCTTCCACCAACTGAACTATTCGTGATAATGGTGTCAATTCGGTGTAGCACATCTTAACTTATTTGACAGGACTAAACTTAATTTAAGCGTTCTGTCCTTGTCTTTTTGATAAGGAAAGAAAAGGACAGGACGCATAAAATAAGGTTAGTCTTGTCAAATAAGTTAAGCCGTGTTACGCCGAATCGATACAATTGTTACCAAACAGAGATGTATGGAGTTAAGGCGTATGACCATAATAAATGCTAAATAAGCAACTCGATGTGTGTCGGTACAAATATCAACGGAAACGACATTGAAATAATATTAATTTCAGCGTGCCTTGAAAAGTGGCTGTTACGACAACCACTGCGTCTCCGGCTAGCGCAAAATAGGAGAAAATAATACTTTTCACAAGGACGCCATGAACGGAAAAAAAAATTTGAACTTAAATTTTTTAGATCTAAAAATTTCCTATAATTTGGTGAAATAATGATTAAAATCGCTTTAGGCGTTTGGAAGGAGTAAGAGAATTCTTGTGTTAATCATGTGAAACTTTCGATGACTTTCGATTTTTTTTGTCAAAATTTACAATAAAAAAACAGTTTATGAAACTTAAAATTTATTTTTGACTCTATAATGCCTATCATATATTTTTATGAAAGTTTTTGGACCACCCGTGTGGGAGGAGTAGGCCTCCAAAGACAGGTCCAAATTGCAGTTAGCGTATCCGTTCGCTTTAAAGGAATAATATTGTTACGATATCCTATATGGGTTATAGAGAGACACATTATCCTAAACAAGGAAAATAGCTAACAGAATCAGCGGGCACAGCGAGGCGCGACGCAGTGTTGCAACGGAGGTGCACCGTCCGTTCCTTACCTACAAATATAATGAAATTCGGCGCCGGCGCACATTCTCATACCGGCCGTTCGACGTTGCGTTCGAATTTCAAATTTACTTCAATCGTCTCCTTTGATTAAGATGAGGGTGGTTTTCAGTTTGATATTGCTTTGTGGTGCAGTTTATGGAAAAGCACGTACGTATATATTTGTTTACTTATTTATTAAGTAGCCTTTCGCCCGCGGCTCCGCCCGCGTTTATTTAATCTCTGCCCCGTTTTCGGCTTCGGCGTTATTTTATCAACACCCCTGTAGCATCTTGATTTTTAACTATACACTTTTGTTTCATGAATTTTATACGAGTACTCTTTACGACCGGTTTCAGAAATTAATCCATCTTCGGTGGATACATTCAACAGATGTCTAAATATTATTTCACGAGCCATAAACGATAATCGAATGTCTACAAAAAAAAAAAACTGTCAAAATCAGTAAAAAAAGAGACACAGACACACAATCTATCAGCCTTATGAAAGCTAATTAAAAAAAGAGCCCATAAAATGACAAATAGCATATGAGAAGAAATATATAAGGTTAAATAATATTAGTTGGCGAAACTCAAAACATAGGTAGTAGTTAGTACTAGTCTATATGAACAATTGTTTGTATGGGAGCTAATACAAACAGTTGTTCACATAGACTAGTGCTGCCTATGTTTTGAGTTTCCGCAACTAATATTATTTAACCTTTTATATGCTTTTTTATTTCATATACAACATGAAATTTAAGTCATTTTGTAAAACTGGTGATATTATCCATATAAACAACTTTTACTATGAAGCCAACCCTGAAATCGTGAAAAAAAAATCAGCTGTTTTAACTTTTCAATGGAACAGCAGATATTTTTTTTTTACGATTTCAAGGTTGGCTCCATAGTAAAAGTTGTTTATATGGACAATATCACCAGTTTTCGTTTACAAAATGACTTAAATTTCATGTTGTACATGAAATAAAAAAGCATATGTATTGTAAGAAAAATAACCAGAAAAGTCTGTTTTAAAAGATTAACGTAACGTTGTTATGAGATTTCAGTTGAACAGTTAAATAATAAAATTTTTGTAAACAAGTTCAGTCTCTGTGTAAGATAACGCACAAGTAGAAACTATAGAAGCGGTCAGTAAAGGTAAAATGCGTGAAACGAAACAGATAAGGTCTTACATACAAGTATACATACACAGGATGTTAATATGAAGTTTCGGAAGCCGGAAACTGGCAATAGTACTAGACCATATAAACAACATTTCTTAAGAAAAATTGAGAAATCGAGAAAAATATAACCGTTGTTGTTTCATACATTTTGGTCAGGTAGCTATGTCACTTTTCTATTATTTTTTTTCACGATTTGAAGGTTGGTTCCATAGTAAAAGTAGTTCGTATGGACAGTTTCCGGCTTCCGCAAGTACATGTATGCTTGTTATTTTTAGGGCGGCACCAAGGTTTAAACCCTCTTCATCCATTTTGGCTAGTTTGGAAGTAAGAAATATTTAAGTATTTAGCCGACTACTTAACAACCTACTCTTCCAGCTACTACTATCTAGTAACTAGCACTATCTCTAGTAGCTAGCACTATCTCTAGTAGCTAGCACTATCTCTAGTAGCTAGCACTATGTCTAGTAGCTAGCACTATCTCTAGTAGCTAGCACTATCTCTAGTAGCTAGCGCTATCTCTAGTAGCTAGCGCTATCTCTAGTAACTAGCACTATCTCTAGTAGCTAGCACTATCTCTAGTAGCTAGCACTATCTCTAGTAGCTAGCACTATGTCTAGTAGCTAGCACTATCTCTAGTAGCTAGCACTATCTCTAGTAGCTAGCGCTATCTCTAGTAGCTAGCGCTATCTCTAGTAGCTAGCACTATCTCTAGTAGCTAGCACTATGTCTAGTAGCTAGCACTATCTCTAGTAGCTAGCACTATCTATAGTAGCTAGCACTATCTCTAGTAGCTATTACTATCTCTAGTAGCTAGCACTATCTCTAGTAGTTAGTACTATCTCTAGTAGCTAGCACTATCTCTAGTAGCTGGCACTATCTCTAGTAGCTAGCACTATCTCTAGTAGCTAGCACTATCTCTAGTAGCTAGCACCATCTCTAGTAGCTAGCACTATCTCTAGTAGCTAGCACTATCTCTACTAGCTAGCACTATCTCTAGTAGTTGGCACTATCTCTAGTAGCTGGTACTATCTCTAGTAGCTGGTACTATCTCTAGTAGCTGGTACTATCTATAGTAGCTGGTACTATCTCTAGTAGCTGGTACTATCTGTAGTAGCTGGCACTATCTCTAGTAGCTGGTACTATCTCTAGTAGCTGTTACTATCTCTAGTAGCTGTTACTATCTTTATTAGCTGGTACTATCTCTAGTAGCTAGAACTATCTCTAGTAGCTAGAACTATCTCTAGTAGCTAGAACTATCTCTAGTAGCTAGTACTATCTCTAGTAGCTAGTACTATCTCTAGTGCTATTTTGTAACTGTTTACATCAATCTAGTAATGTTTATATCCCTGGCACTCTCCCAGTTACTCTACCCATTACCCCATTCGTCCATCTGTGTGAACGATTTCCGTTTTTTTTTTTCCTTTTTATTATGGAATCAAACATTACTAAAATATTTTGACTAATCTTAATAATTACTAACCAATAGTTCAAATCTGTCAAAATGATTGTTAATTGTTAATCATTTTGACTGTTAATGATTGTTAATAATTTTTAATCAGTTTGTCAATCTGTTAAACTAATCTATAGTCAATACGATTACAAATGTAATTCTATTAGGCCGCCGCGGTTCAGGCTCGACCTAGTTTTGGGGACCACTGTTAATGTACTGAACTTTAATTAAGTTAAAGATCTAATGTTATTTTCTTTTTGGTAAATAAACTTATTCTTTTCTATTCTAAATGCTCACTAAGTAAACCTTAAATAATGATTACTATAGCGAAATATACGTCACACGTACACGACCTCAAAAAGGGAGGACGTTCTCAATAAGACTGTTTTTTTTTTTTGTGTTTGGTACTCCATTATTACGTAATTTCTGAACCGATTTGAAAGTTATTTTTTTTTTGTTTTGAAGAGTTTGCTTACATGTAGGTCCCGTTTTGGAAGGTGTTCAAAGATCATCAGTGAAACTCTTTAGCAAATTACAGCATTATTCCACCCGAGACTGAGGCAATCGCTTTGTACTAAGATGCTGATTGGAGGGAATAACATGGAAATTGTAATTCCTCCACCGGGCTTTCAATCCTGGCCTCAATGGATGAGAGCACATAACTCAACATTGTGGCAATCACACTGTTAGGGTGCTGATTGCTGAATATTGGAAATTATCAGAATATCGACCTGCCTGATGCTGGCTTCACAACCATGAAACTCCTCAACGGGTGACAGCTCATAACTTGAGATTGCGGCAATCAGTTAGTGTTAGGATGATGATTACAGACCATTACTTAAAAATATACTTACTTGACCTTCGTTTCATATCAACAGCGCGTTTACAAAACTACCCATATTTCACTATTTGACCAGTCTACACAAAAAAATGTTAAATAAAATGAACTTTTAACCAAACCAGGAACCGACTTCAAATTTAACAGCAGTCATTCACTAAAAAGTTTAAAATAATTATACCTCTATACCAACTGATGGTACCGAAATAACACTTTTTCTGACTTCTTTACTTCTGTAACATATGTTATTTAGAAGTCGGCGTATTTCCTACGTTAAAACAACATAAAAATCAATATGAGGGCGTCGACTTCTAAAAAACATGTTTCAGAGAGAAAGAAGTCGGCAAAAGTATAATTTCGGTATCATGGGCCAGTACTTTAAACTTTTTAGTGAATAACTGCAATTACATTGGAAGTCGATTACAATAATTGTTTTGTTAAAAGTTCATTTTATCTAAGTAAATAACAATACAGAAAATATGTACCTAATGGCACTTACTCATTCATCACGTACTTTAATATTTCTTATAAATAATTGCGTTAATTTTAAATTTTAAAGCTGTTAAGCTATTACAAAAGAGGTCAATAAGTAAAAGATTCTTACAAAAGTCAAGGCTGAGAATTCTAGTTCAATTTGTAAGAGCTAGGGGGATATGAAAGAGTTTAATGTTACGATAAGAACGATGAGTATGATATGTCGTAGATACGGTTTAAAACGTCAGCTACCAACCTGAATCAAGAACTAAATATTTCGAAATACAGCACCTTTCAACAAAGAGGAATATCATTGAGTTGATTTACCTGTTCAAGATTATCAACTCTCAAATACGAGTAGATTATCCTACATAAATATAAATACTTAATTAAATTGTTTTAGGCGCTATATTTCGACCACTCAGTGGGGTCGTATTCGCTTGATGACGACTCCACTGAGGGCTCGAAATATACCGCCTAAAACCATTTAATTAAGTATTTATATTTATGTGGAATATAGCATACAAATAATAATAAGCCCCTTAAACGGTATTTTATAGAAAATATTTTATTAGCACGATCAATTTTAACGCAAAAATCAGAAAACGGTAGCCGCGCATTTTCGAGCTTCATGCTTGTGAGAGCAACGTAACTTCAATTTATTTAAAAGAACATTGTGCTCACTTTATTTTGATAAATTTAAATAGAGCTTACAAATTTTATTTATTTTCCGTGTAACCTAAATTTAATATTGGTTTCTTAGTTATCTTTAAGTTATATAATAGTTAAGTAATTGTATTAATTGTAATTTTCGTCTTTTTAACCGACTTCAAAAAGGCGCCTCCTTTTTCTCAATTCGACTGTATGTTTTTTTTTTTTTTTTTTTTATTTTTTTTTTTTGGCGTTGTTACTCCATAACTCCGTCATTTCCCAACCGATTTGAACAATTCTTTTTTTGTTTGAAAGAGTATATTTCCAGGTAGGTCCCATTTTGGGTTTGGTCATGATCTGATGAAGGTCTTCAGAGATAGGCAGTGGAACTCCTCAGAAAATGACAGCATATCGCTCAAAATTGAGGCAATCGCTATGTACTTGGGTGCTGATTACAAGGTATTACTTGAAAATCGACATTCTTCCACCTGACCTTCGATCCTGGCTTCATCAACATATTCACCATAGAACTCTTCAACGGATTAGAGCACATAACTCGAGATTGCGGCGATCACTGCGTTAGGGTGCTGATTCAAGGGTATTATTTGGAGATTATCAGAATACCCACCTGACCTTCGATCCTGGCTTCATCACCATAGAACTCCTCAACGGATGACAGCACATAACTTTGGATTGCGGCAACCAGTTTGTGTTAGGGTGCTCATTGCAGGGCATTGCTGAAAATTGCCAGCGTACCCACCTGACCTTCGATCTTGGCTTCATCACCGTAGAACTCTTCAACGGATGACAGCACATAACTCGAGATTGCGGTAATCATGTTGTGTTAGGGTGCTGATAGCAGGAAGCTACTCAAACATGGCTACTTATACTCACTTGAACTTCGTTTCATATTAATACCACGTTTGCAAGAACTACCTATACCTCACAATTTAACCCAGCAACACTAAAAAATGTGAAATAAAATAAAATTTTAACAAAAAAATAGCAACCGACTTCAATAGTAACAGCAGTCATTCACTAAAAAGTTAATAATAATTCTATAAAGACCGATGGTACCGAAGCAACACTTTTGCCGACTTCTTTCTTCCTGAAACATTATGTTATCTAGAAGTCGGCGTATTTCCTACGATATAGCAACATAGAAACCAATATAAGAACGCCGACTTCTAGATAACATAACGTTTCAGGAAGAAAGAAGTCGGCAAAAGTGTTGCTTCGGTACCATCGGTCTTTATAGAATTATTATTAACTTTTTAGTGAATGACTGCTGTTACTATTGAAGTCGGTTGCTATTTTTTTGTTAAAATTTTATTTTTAATTGTGTATGTTGTGTGTATACGTTTTGGAAAGCAGCCTTGTCCAAATGGTTGTTGTGTTATTTTAAGAAATTTGATTGTAATTTTTTGTATATACCTTATTAATAAATAAATGAGACCAAACAGAACTATAGTCCGTATAATATAGCTTGAGCCCTTTGACAGCTGTCAGCGCTATACATGTTTGAACATGAGAAAAAGAGTTAGAAATACAAATCGTATAGCGCTGTCCTGCTGTCACAGGGCTCAAGCTATATTATACGGACTATAGCATAATCTTGCAGAGATCTACAAAACGACAATAAAGACTTTATATTATCTAATAGTAGTTTATGCTACAAGGGCGCAAAGGAATAAATTACGAGGACGATTTAAAACACGAGCGTAGCGAGTGTTTTAAACGTAACCGAGTAATTTATTGCTTTTACGTCCGTGTATCATACTACATTTTTCAATGCATAGTGTGAGGAAATGAAAACAAATATAATCTTCTGAACTTTAAATTATAATTGGCTCAAAAGGACTGAATTCAGAGCGTTAAACTGTGGAAAAAAAGTATAACGTCTATGGTACACAGGAAAGGCTGCAGGTTAGCCAACCATTGTAAATAAATTAAAAAAATTATAATAATAAAGCCCTAGGGCAAAATAATCGACTTTCTGTTCGGTTTTGATGCATAAAAAGTGGGCCTTTACGAGCACATGCATTGAAAAAGTATTATTGAAGGGTTTACATATCCTAAGTACGGACGCCAGCATTTTTCATTTATGTTGGGGGTTCTTATGGAAACACGCGTATATCTTTAAACTTTTATTTTTATTCTTTAATTCGACAAAACCAAACTCGTCATCGCCTATCCATCCGCCTCTCTCTCCATCTCCCTCTCCCATCATCTTTCTCTTTCTTAAAAAAAAAACAATAGCCAACTTAACAATAATAGTAAAAATTATAACAACATACCAACATGAACTACGATGGCGCGAAAATATAAACGGCTGGAGAGTGAGTGGCCCTAACCTATATTTATTTATTTTATTTTATTTTAGCATGATAGGCTACCTACTGGCAGTTCTTATTGCGTGAGAAGTACATCAAAATAAAAACAATTTCTAAAAAACGTCACTTTTTTTGAACATGTAGAGTATTGAATGAAGCCCTTTAGATGGCAGAATATTAGAACTTGTACAACTATCGAGGAAAATTGCTCAGGTTCACTTTAAGGCGATATGCGAAAAAATACGGGTGTTTATTTTCTGTGTATGTCATGAAATACACGGAAAATTTTAATACATTTCTGGTATATGCATTTTGATCTAGGGTTATAATCTAGGGTTTTGAAATTGGAAAACTTGTTTGGATAAATTTTCCTCGATAGAAATAATTGTTGAAATGAGGTCTTCAAACACACTTTTTCTCCTCGTTTGATGAATAGGAACCATATACAGAACTCAAACATATATTTTTAGGTGTTTTTCAACAATATCTAGAGATTTGATATTTGAAATTTTGCTGGCTATTTTAGTTTTTTTAATAAAAATATAAAACCAACTTTTTTCCCTTTTGCCCTGAATCCGCCCCTCTCGCACTGCGCGATTTTTTGCTTGGAGTGATAGTGACAAAAATAAAATTCGCATAGCCTCTATAAGATCGAAAACTGTGCCAGCGGCGGTCTATCCGATGGTACACAATAAATTGGACTTAGGACATCAACAGTGGTACTTAAATAAAACATCGATGTAGCAATAGCAGGATCGTTACGCTCTTTCAACTGGTTACTCCACGTGATATTACTTATGTAGGCAGTGCATAATAGAGACCTGCACTTGCAACGTAAGTACCAGTTTGGGGCTCGGTCGTCGTTCAGCTGAGGAAATGCATCTGGGACAAGGCTGACGAGTGTTCCGTTCACGACTGTCACTCCGTGACTGTGACCGTATGTTTTGAATACATCTAGGATACAGCAGTGGCGTATTTTAAGATTCGGCGCCCTGGGCATGTAAAGTTTGCCGTCCCATAAATGAACGAGAAAAAAGCAAAAATATATTTTTCAATGCAAGTGCTCGTAAAGGCCCACTTTTTATGCATCAAAACCGAACAGATAGTCGATTATTTAGCCCTAGGGCTTTAATATTTTTTATTTATTTACAATGGTTGGCTAACCTGCAGCCTTTCCTGTGTAACATAAATGTTATACTTTTTTTTTCCACTGCTTAACGGCTCTGGATACAATCCTTTTGAGCAAATCATAATTTAAAGTTCACAAGATTATATTTGTTTTCATTTCCTCACACTATGCATTGAAAAACGTAGTATGATACACGGGCGTAAACTCGGTTACGTTTAAAACACTCGCTACGCTTCGTGCTCGTAATTTATTCCTTTGCGCCCTTGTAGCATAAACTACTATAATAATTTAATTAAATAAAATCCAGCAGTGTTGGGCTGCCAATGATGATAAATAAATGAAAAAACTCTAAAGGGCATACAAAGAAATAAACACAATTTATTCAATATTTAATTGTGTTTTTCGATGGACAACTTTTTTTTTATAAAAGTATAAATTAAAAAGCAGTATAATTAAAAAATAGGTAACGATTTCATAAGAAAGGCGCCCAAATCTGAGCGCATGGTGCAGCTTGCGCCGCCCCTCGCAGCCTGCCGTTCCGGGCCATGGCCCTTTTGGTACTAAGGTAAATACGCCACTGGGATACAGATATTTTATCTCAAGAAGTCCGTTTGACTATGGTTGTAGCAGTGACGTAGTTACTAGGTGGTAGAGCTGATGCCGGGCTCGACTGTGGAGGTACCACCATCTTACTTGGAGACCCCCTCGAAGTAATTCGGGGGAGAATAAGAGGACAGCTCACAGGCAAAAAACCAGGAAGCCCACCAAGCCTGGGACCAATGGATGGCGGTATATACATCCCTAAAAGCCGGGTCTTATATGGAACAGACTGGTGACGGGCAGCGGCGTCACTGGTGCGAGGGTTCCGGCACCGCGCTCACCAACCCGCCTGCCCAGCGTGTGTGAGTATGGGCAATTCTTCCAGGATGACCGCCGGGAGTGGCGAAGTCCTGGAAAGGCTTATGTCCAGCAGTGGATGAACTAGGCTGTTGGATGGATACTTAAGAGGCTATGCGAATTTTATTTTTGTCACTGTCACTCCAAGCGAAAAATCGCGCAGTTCAGGGCAAACGGGAAAAAAGTTGGTTTTATAATTTTATTAAAAAAACTAAAATGGCTAGCAAAATTTCAAATATTAAATGTCTAGATATTGTTGAAACACACCTAATAAAATATGTTTGAGTTCTATATATGGTTCCTATTCGTCAAACGAGGAGAAAAGGTGTGTTTGAAGATCAAATTTCAACAATTATTTCTATCGAGGAAAATTTATCCAAACATGTTTTCCAATTTCAAAACCCTAGATTATATAGTCAAAATGCATATACCAGAAATTTATTAAAATTTTTCGTGTATTTCATGAAATACACAGAACAGAAACACCCGTATTTTTTCGCATATCGCCTTAATAACATAATCTTTTATTTTTGATTTGTCAATTTCACAAAGCCTTAAATTGTTACTTAAATTTAACTTAGGTAAAAGTTATATAATATACTGGTGATATTGGCTAATTCTGACGCAATACGATACGGTCTACTAATTTGGGCTTATGAAGGGCTCCGTTCAAATCGTTTATGAACATAATCATGCATCATAATCGAATGGGCGGAGGTAGGCATGTATTTATATATGTAACCTATTACTATGTAGTATATAGGATGGGATTTGGTCGGCCGCCTGGATTCGTGCTGGGGGTTCGGTTGGTGATCATTGAACCTTGTTCCTGGTCCCTGGCCGGGTCTCCGGTATGGGTTCGGGCGGTTGATTGGATTTCACCTTGTATAATAATATTTTACCTATAATTTTAATCGTATATATATTGCTACATAAATTAAATAAACATTTAATCTAAGTAGTTCATGTACATTTATTATTTTATTACATATATTTTTGTAAGATTAAAATTTGACTTGTGAAACGTGTATTATATATACCTAGTTTGCAAAATAAACTTTTTGAATTTTGAATTTTGAATGTATAAGGTCAAATGTACACCTAAAGTTAACACAAGCCTAAATTGGTTTATTATAACCAGTTAATATACATTTTATAGCACGAGTAAACCTGATTCACTTTTAAATTTTACGAGCAAATCTTTTGAAATACGGTCTTGCACATCATCACCAGCAGGTACGAACGAAGTGAATCTAGCTACATTACCAAAACTATGAAATATTGAATATTGCATTAATTTTACAGTCCGATGCTTTTCATTGTCATGCAATCTTTAAGCAACTCCGACAAAAGTTGGCAGGTTCAAGTCAGCAGTAACAATTAAACTTACACGAATAATTATGTAAAAATATTGATTAATAAGGAAACTATAGTTCCCTGAGGCAATGTTAGAGCATTAAGATATCAATTAAATAATAAAAAGGCAACAGTAATAAGAAGTCAATCATTCCTTACAAAACAATACACTTCTCTTCCTGTAAATCTCATTACGTCATTACTTTAAATAAACGAATACCGGAAATAAAAAAGGGTGTAAGTGCCATTAAATAATTTTCCGAAGAGCGGAAGTGCAGAAACAAATAGTATTATCTGCTGTCCTTATTGCCCTAAAACACAGTGTCTTGTCGCTTAAATCACAAATTCCTCTATCTTTTGGAACGAACACTTTTTTAAAATTTTAGGACGGTGATTATGGTGCGCGCGCAAAAACTGCGAAAGTAGATAAATCAATAGTTTCCTTAGAAAATCTCTTGTAAAATCACTTAAACTCTGCCGTAGCAAATATCCTGGTCCTCTAAAAAGGCCATTTTGCATGAATTATGATTCTGTTCTAATGCCATCTTTATTGCACGCGTGAAAAAATTGTGACTATATCCTACTTTCAAATAATTTTATGATTCCCCCAAGTCGGCCTTTTTAGATCCCCTGGTCTTCAAATTTATAAGATAAGTACATAATACAAATGAAATTCGATAAATTCCGGCCTGCTATGCGGCTGGTATTAGTCGAAGGAATGATAAGATTTTTTTTTTAATCCACATACTTTTATAATAAGAAAACTCATATATTTAAATAAGTCATACAGATGTCTCTCTGACCATACGGTATAGATACTTAGATGTTCCAATAAAGAAAACGTGCAAAAATTTATATTGATTCATTAAGATCACAATATTTTTATTTGGAACATTGGTGACTCCAAAACCCGCAAATGATGCCGCTGTAAATGGCACCCTGGCTTGCTAATAGTGATCCTTTTTGCCTGGTATAATATAAAGTACGTCACTACCATTTCCAGCCGAAGGTTTCCCGCAGTGCAAGCGAAGTGACCCAAACATCGACAGTTGCTTTCTGGAAGGAGTAGAAGCTATGAGGCCGAGGCTAAAGGTCGGGATCCCAGAAGCCAACATACCAGCCCTTGAGCCCTTCACGGTGCCAACGCTGAAGTTGGACAGGACAGCGCCGAATCTTAGATTGAAGGCTGTGATAAAACATATGAAGGCACATGGTGGAGGCAACTTCAGGATCGATAAGCTAAAGTAAGTGCAGATAGATACCTTTATATATAGATTATTCTGCGTAGGGACGCTAATAGCTAGATAAATAACGGGCCTATTATGTATCTTAACCAGTTACCAACTGTGTAACTTTGAGACCTTTGAGTGTCGCGAAAGAGGAACTTGTAAGAAAATCCTTACCGTACCTTATTCAGTCATATTAACTGTCTTATTTACTTGCCTCTTTCCCATTGCTCCGCATTCTATTCGCTGCCACTGTAAAGCCAGATTTTAAGGCTAGTTGGTAGTACAGTAACTTGCAATTTATTCAACTAGTCTTCTTTTGATTTTTAACCACACATTTGTATAGGTATAACATGTATAAGCTATAATTTTTTAGTACCATCTTGCTAATTTGTATTTTACTATTTAACCCTCGCACTCTACTTATGAAATTTGAAATAAAATAAAATCTACTCTCCCCGAGTAAACTAAGGATTAGAGTTATAAACTTGAACACCTCATACCCCAAAATCCTTTCTAAGCGTTTGTCTGCGTCGTATTAGGATCCTACCCACCTAATTTCAAGTTTGTATTTGTAGCCTTTCGATAGTTCCTGAGCTATCATAGACTATAACCACAGAATACAAAGTATTTTAATTCAATATAATTCTTTGATCATTAAAAAACTAAATCTTTATAGGAAGATTTTAAATCTCTATTATTAACAAAAATAATATTTGAATTTTCAGGATCAACCTAAACAAAAAGTACGCAGCTGAAGTGAAACTGTTCATCCCTAAACTGTCAGTGACTGCTGATTATGACGTCAAGGGTTCAAGGTTGCTGGTGCTGGACATTGATGGCAAGGGGGTTCTCAATGGAAACTTCTGTAAGTTATTTGTACTTGCAATCCGATAAAAATGTACAAAACTAAAGTGAAGCTCTTCATCTCTATTTGTCGGTAACTGCTGATTATCACATCAAGGGCTAGAACCCTTGTCTGTTAAGACAGTTAGTTTAGTTCCAACTTTAGAAAGTAATTTCTGTCTTCAATCCAATATAGAAGTTCACTAAGCTAAAGTGAAGCTGTTCATCTCTAAACTGGGGTTTAAAGCTGTTAATTCTGGACGTTGACGGCAAGTGCTCAGTGGCAACTTCAGAAAGAAATTTTTACCTTCAATCCAATGAAGAAGTAGAGATATTTGTCTCTAAACTGTCGGTGAGGGCTGACTATGAGGTCAAGCGGTCAAGGGCACAAAGCTGCTGGGCAAGGGGATTTCAAATTAAACATATGTATCTCAAACTTTAAACGGTCAAGGGTTATTGCTCAAAAAAACTTCAACATATCATTTTGATATTCACCTTGACACTAACAATAAGGAAGTCAACAAGGGTGTATACCTAAAATTATAGACAAAGACACAATAACATCATGAAAAAAATGCGTTAGATAAGTATATTGATTAAATAGATTAAATAGTTTTGATCAGTTAATTTTCCCTGGTAATTTACTGAAACCAATTTTTAGCAAATATCTGCGTCATACAAGGAACCTACAGTCCTAAGCCCAACCGTTTCGTAATGGCGCTGATAGATCAGTCAGTCATCAGGGTATTATTTTAAATATACAGATTTAAAACTTTATTACAATATACTTAATACATACTAATCGCTTTCTTGTTAAAAAAGGGCTCAAAAGGGCTTTCATCCTTCGATTCTCGTTTATTTTATTTTACCAACAGCATAAGTGTGTTATCTTTGGCTCTGTTTATTTGAAGTATTAGCAATATTAGTATGTATTAAGCATATTTGAAAGAATCAGTAATACAAATTTAATGCTTTATTTATTAAAATTTATTTATTTATGAACAGTACATTAATTCAACAAAACTAAGAATTTTATTAGCAAGGAACGAGTCAAGTCATGAAGTAGGAAGTCAATTGAGCAATAGAGGCTGGAATAGTAATTGATAAATTTATATGAATTGTTCTTGTACAATATTATTTCAACAAATTAATTCAAAATTGAAACGTGGATTTATTTAAATCTTTGTGTTCTGCAATTTGAGTTGAGCAATTTCATGAGACATGAATGAATGAAAAAAATATAAAATGCAAATAGAATATTACCAATAGAAATTGTCAAAACTAAAGTCTGTCTATAGAATGTTTATTGATAAATTGCCCGAATTGTGAACAATTTTAAAAATTGTTTATTTGTTTGTTGATATCAAATGAAAATTATTCATAAGCGGATTCTAATAGAATTTACAAAAGACAGTTACTTCGAGCACTTCCAGTAAAAAAAGTTGAATGTTTTATGGAAATAATATTTTCTGTCACAAATCTGCAATACCCTAATTATGATATTTATTCCCAAGAAATACATCTATTACTCATTATATTTATCAAAACGATCTCTAAGTATTATCTTGCTTGCCTTCAAAAAATTCGTTTAATTCCTTCAATCAACAAAATAATAGATTAATAAATAAATTCGGCAGAAAATCTAAAGCGGCGCAAATATGCTTTCCTCGGAGAGGGCTACATAGTTGCGCCGTTTGGTGTTGAAACCCTGGGGCCGTGGGGTCCGAGCGCACGTCGCCTTTTCAAAGAACTTTCGGCACGTTTGGTCGACGCCTCTGGTGACCCAAGGGCTGTGGCATACCTCGGCCAAAGGATCAGTCTGGCGATCCAGCGGGGTAATGCTGCCAGCCTCTTGGGCACCGCACCCGACGGCAACGGCTTAGATAATATTTTTTATTTAGTATAATGTTTTATTTAGTATAATATTTTAATTAGTATAAGGTTTTAGGGAGTTTTCTTTTATATTTGTTTTTTTTTCTTCTTAGGATTATTTAGTTTTAAAGTAGTAAAAAACTTGATTTGAAATTATTGTATAAAAATTAAATAAATTAATAAATTCTTTAATTCTATGAAAAAATGTTCGTAAAGTATGAAATCGAAAATCTTTCAAAAAAAGTCAAAAAATAGGTGCGACGCGACGGCGAGAGGAGCGAGGAGGAGCGTGTTAGGTTTACATGTAAATACATTTGGGGAACCGAGCGAAGCGGAGCGACCCTCCTAATCTTTACAGAAATACACAGAATCTAGGCAGAAATATGATATGCCTAGGCATACATTAATTTTTAGTTAAACATTTTTACATTGTTTGGTGATACAAATTCGGTGGCACTTGTATTATTTTGAAACCCATGATATTATTTCCATGTAATTCTTAATTGGTATTCAGATAAGCATTCTGATATTATTTGGTGATTCAATTTAGGTGACAGATTAACTATTTTAGGAACAAATATTATTTATTAGGTCATTGAAAATACATTTATTATGTCATAGAAAATCACACCTATATTATCTGTTCTGAAATCATCAAATTTGACGAAAATATATAAATTTCTTGTATACGATCATCTTTGGGATGTAAGGGGGAAGGGGCTGAACATATTCTCTCCTTAAATCTCAATTTTACCTACTCGTGGAGCACCCTGCCGGCTAGTGGACTGGTTTTAAGAGGGCGCATAAAGACAATGAGGGATTTTCTTTTCTTTTTTTTTTTAGTCTTCCCTAGTCGCTGGATAGATGGCGCTGAACTTAGTAAGTTACTGCAAGGAACGGAACGTCACATAATTTTTTGATTATTTCACTTGGATGTAATTTTGAGATCGTAAAACGTACATAAAAAAGTAATTAATGTTATTGTTACATCACATCACAATGACATTTCGAAAATAAATAAATAATATCAACAAGGAAAAAGAAATAAATATTTAGCAGTCTTTTTATGAGTTTTCTACGCCAGAAAGAAAATGTCCCAAGAGAAAAAGAAGAGAAGTCTGTGCCTCGTGGATTCGTGTAAAAATGAAGCCATACATCTTTTTCCTAAAGATGAAAATCGTAAAGCGCAATGAGTACAAGCCATCGTACATTTTAAACCTGGACGGACCATAACAAAGAATTCGCACATAATATGCTCAGCACACATGTCATCAATGTGACGTGACGCAATGTTTTTTTTTTCAATCGTTTTGGCTTTGGCACCTAATAACGTAGTCAGTTCAACGCCATCTACAGAGTTCTTGGAAACTATGTTTTTTTTTTAATACTCAAAAAGAAAACCTCAATTTGAATTTCAGACCACTAAATGAGGTTCAAAATTGTAAAATTCCAAGAGCCCAAAATGGTCCCAAACGTAAGATTATAAAATAGCCTCGATAGAAAAAAATAACGAAGTTACCTCTAAATTTCACGAAGTTTCTATTCGGTCTAAATATGGTGCTAATTACAAAGCCAAAAAGTATCAAACCAGTGGCGTGCATAGAACTTTTTTCCGGAAAAGCAATCAGAAAGCAAAGTTTGACAAAAAAAAATTGAAAAACTAGAAATAACCCTGGCGAGTGGCGACATACAAAGTTTCTTTTTTCAACGTGTTATATAAAATTTGTTCATATATTTTTTTTTTACTTTACCTTCTGATTGCTTTTCCGGTAAAAAAATTCCATGCACGCCACTGATATAAACAATAAGCCAGGTGGCGATTTTAAAAACATAACTATACTAGACCATTTTTTTCGTGATCGCGGGTTTATCAGCCGTCGTGACAGCCACGGTTCAGAACGCGCTATTTTGAACAAAAAAGGAACGTAATAGAGTTCCATTATGATTGATGCAAAATGAGGTGCTCAATCTGCCTTTGTTGTTATAGTCTTATTCCGTAGATCGACGACGATGGGCTTAGCGTCTGTCTATCTTTGCAAACAACATCAACCCTGTGATTACACAAACCTTTAAAAAATCTTGGGAGAAGTGTGCTGGTATAGGCTAATGATAATGTTGTTCGTATTTTTGTCTCCACAGCTGGCATCACAGTGGTGGCAGCTGGAAGCGGGAAGGTGATAGACAAGAACGGCGTTGAGTACATCCAGGCTGACAAGATCACTACCAGATTAAAGATCAAGTTCGCGCAAGTGGCCTTTGATGATACCGAGAGACCTGTGGCTGGTAACTACCTATATCATATCATTTCTCAACCCATATCTTCTGTTTATCTGTGGTCACAGAACACTCCATTAGGATCACCTGCGTAAAGCTACATAACCTAGGATAACTAAACTTGAATACTTTGTCTTTATCTCTATGGTTTGATAAAATTGACAAAGACACAGAATTACAAAGTTGGTAAACCTGGGTTAAGTCAGTATAAATAAATTAACAGAAATTTAGGGGGATCTGTCAAGTTTAGGTTCTCCTTTGTACTCATAAATCAAAATGAAGTGTCATTAAACTCTTTCTGTGTAATTTTGCACAGATTTCATGCTTTTCTGACCGACCGTTTCAAATGTCTACTGGGCTAAAATAATAACGGTTACATAGATAGACAGACCCCGAGGCTTTGCTATTTTCATTTGGACCCCTTCAGGCTTTAATGTTTATACTTCATACATATTCACATTAATGTATTCTACAGAATTCCTTTTCACAAACAAACCAATAAATCACGTTATCTGATTAAGTATCTCTGAACTTGGTATAGACGTTTGCCTTGTTTGACACACAAAAGCGGAAGTAAAACTTATAAAGTTCCCTGTACTTAGCCTCTCAATAAGACAACCGGAATTACCTAGCTTTTTACATATTTACTACTATTTATTGATTATATTTTCAGCGCAATCCGCTGCCTCATTCTTCAATGCGAGTCCCAACGTGGTTCTTGATATCCTGATGCCTCTCATCGAAGACACCGGTGCTGCCATCCTCAAGGTGTTCCTCAACAAAATGCTCAGCAGCATACCACTTAAAGACCTCATCCTTGAAGACTGAGATCACTCTTATTATTAGTTTAACAAATTAACTAGAATCGCCTTGTGAAGGACCCTGAACCAACGTATTATATTGTCTATGGTATGATTCTTTGTAGTCTTCAATGTTCTTTAAACCTGGATAGAGGTCACAGGTAGGGTCTAAGATTAACTGCTGGCCTTAAATAGATAGGTATGGAAAAACCTAATGAACAGAAAATCATTAAATTAAACTTAATCCTTATTGCCATGGATTTGGATGATAGACACAATTGATTCAATTGTTATACTTTTTATGCTGACATGCTAGGAGTTAAAAGGCGAAACCGGTCAAGTGATTGATAAGTAATACATTTATGTGGTAGGAAAAGTGATTTTCAGTTCATTATGTTGTCCAAAATCAATCAACTACGTAAAGGAAAGAAGAAAGAATGATTTAATATAGTTATAAGATTGATAGAGTATTCTCTAGTAGTTGATCCCTGTTGTTGATACATTTTGTGGAACATTCTTAGTTCCACTAAATACATTTTCAGTGACCGGTTTCGTCAAGATCATATGTTTTGACCAACGCAAACATATTTTTACAGAATTTCAGGTACTTTTTAATTTATCGAATCATTTTCTTTGTATTAAATGATTTATCAATCATATTTTCATAGCTAAATAAGGCATGTAAGAATACAATTTTGCCCTGGTGATGTCGTAGCTGATTAAAAATAAAATAACAGTACTAAGTTATGTTTTAATTTACAAAAGGAGTATTTTCTGTGTGTTTAACACCCCATTAGCGTAAGATCTGAACAAAAATTCTCAATTCTGTTAGCTAAATTCTTTCGTTTCTAATTGGACACCAAAGATCTTCTATTGTTGTACTGTTTGTACCTGTTGTAAGATTTAAGATTAATTTAATAAATACCTTAAGGTTGTTGTTTGAGTTTAATTCAAATTAACTTTAGTAAATAAAGTAGGTGATTTTTGTCTTTGTCTTTGCATTTATACTTAATATGTACATATATATTTTACCTACATTATTCATTATGGCAGAGTCTTCTTGAACGACGGAAAAGAAATCTCGGTCAATGTTTTGCCTTGTAGGGCTTTATCCTCTTCTTTATGTTTCATAGGTATTTTTCCTTATGAGTATTAACTTTGAGCCAACTAAATAATAATAATATTCATGTAAAACAAATCAAAAGATGTTGGGACATCTGATATTGAAGGATAGTGGAAAGTGGAAAAGTGGAGGGGAAAAGAAAGTGGAAGGGAAGGCCTAGGAAAACATTCATGGATCAAGTGAAAGATAAATAAATGGAGATGGACTGGAGAAGACTCCACCGACAAGAGCACAGCTCTTAAGTTAAATTGAATTGAATGTAAAAAAAAAACAATTTTCAACATATTCCAGACCCGTTTACGTCTATGGAAGAATAAATAAAATAAAAAGACATTTATTCAATTCAATAAAATTTTTGAAATTAAACATTTTTGCAATTCTAATTTACAGACATTACTGGAAACTTTGCTATTGCCATAGCATACACATACATAGGTTATAAGATTTTGTTGAATAAGTATTGAGTGAATTTTGAATTTAAGTGTTCTGTTTTGAATTTTCGATTGATTAGAAAAAGACGGGTTTTTCACAATCCGGCTACGCTACCGCTCTTAACAGCTTTGAAACTAGTCCCTAGTAGACAGTTCCATCCCCTCCACGAGCTGTATCATATCTCCCCTTCCTCCAATGTGTACCTAATTAAAGTTATATGCGATTTCCAGAAAAACAGTGTTTGCTAAGAAAAAATACTTGAGGACGAAATTATTCCTCATAAAATTTTCTATTTTTATGTTTTTACATTTATTTTGATACGAGGTATAGTTTATGAGCAACAATAACAGAAAACTACGATGAGCAATACATTATTGAATTTCAGATTCAACGACCACATTTTTTTACATAATATTTTATACATTTTAATTTTAACATTATTTCTGTTAATGCTGCTCGTAAACATCTATCAAAATAAATGTAGAAATTTCGTGATTTTTTTCTATCGAGACAATTTTATAATCTTACCTTTTGGACCATTTTGGGCTCTTGGAATTATGATGTCCTATCCAGGTATAACTTTTTTTTACAACATTAAACTTAATTTAGTAGTCCTAAATAAAAATTTAGAATTGTCATTTATCTCCATGCGCCCTCTTAGGGGGCACCGAATAATTTTGTTCTCAAATTGAATTTTGTGATCAAAGAACATGCCAAGGTTCATGCACAGCTCTTTCTTTAATGATACGTCCCGCCAGTATAGTTTATCAAACAAGACCCTACGTCTGCGGTCTGATTCTTTGTTCCGAGAGCCATGTTTATACTTTTGTTTGGGTTGATAGATATATGTTATAAGAATAGTTATTTTAACAACTATAGAAAATACGTAACTGGGATAAAATAGCAAATTAATGTCGTGATCGAGATAGGAAACAGCACAAGTATTCACACAGACCTCTGAATCGAGGCTGAATTCAATCCACATATGGAATAACAAGCTACATACTAGTTAGAATCTTTTATAAAGCAAGATAAACCTGCATTTCTGCTAATATCAACAATTTACTTCAAGTGATAACGTCAGAATGGCGAATTTACTGATTAAGTTAGTGGTTTTTGTTGTAAGTGTTAACAGTGTTATCGGAAGAAGTGCCAGTCTTAACTATACGGTGAAACAAGTTGAAGAATTAAGTAAGTTATTCATAATTAGATTCTGGTTTAACTTATTTAAAACTATGAAATTGCCGAAATTTTCTTACAGATTCATGAGTTCATAATTTTTGTAATTAATTAGCTATTTCCAATGTTTGTTTTTTGTTTGAAAGTTGATTTAAAGGTTTTACATCTACGTACTAAATTTTGTTTTTATTGTCAGTTTGATAATTACAATTTAACTTTCAAAAACAGTTCGTCCTAAATGCCATCCGCTTCTAAGATAAGATTCGTAATAATTTTTTACAGCACACACTTTACAAAAATTTAATTTATGTTGCTGTAAGTTTAATGTTGTCTCAATGATACACAATACAAATTATAAAATTTGGATTTGTCATTTCTAAAAAAATGTACAAATTAGTACTGAAAATTGAGGTTCCTTCAAATTCTCCATAGAAAATGGCAAATTCATAGGTAATTATTTTTAGCTCTGTCTAAAACAGGTCCTTGAAAAATATCTTCATATGTTAGTGCATCCGTGAACAATTAATAATCGCGTTTGTGGGATGGCTTGATGGCTTTAGCTGTGCTTTTTCTAAACATAGTAAGTACGTTTATTTATTTGACAGAAAACCTTGCATGCCCTAAAAATATTACGAATGTGTGGGACATTTAAATTTATGGCTCTTAAATACGTGACTATTGAGGTATTAGTGCAGTGGTACCCAGTTACTTGCTTCCAAGTACCCCTCGGAAAATATTCCCAGTCATGCGTGCCCCCGCCGAAAGCTACAAAATGATAAACGCTGACGATCTTTGTGCGTGCGTCTCACTTTTACACACGATTTGTCCCATAATGATGTCTTTATCGTTCGAGGCGCAATCAAGCTGCAGACGGGCTCAAAATTACCTAAATAAATAATTACAATTATTGTAACTAAAATTCTTCAAAAATAGTCACGGGGAATCAATTGTCGTTATAATATTTTCAATTTGTTTCTTTGCATACATTATTAATAAATCGGATCTTAGTCTTAAATAGTCTTAATTTGAATCTTGTTTTAGTATTTTTTTAGTTAAGACCCGTTTAGCAGCCGGATTGTGAAAAACCCGCCTTTTTCTAATGAATCGAAACCATAAATATAGTAACTCACAAATAGAGCCAAGGAAACACGATGTCGCCAAAATCGAGTGTATCAATATGTGTGACACATGATTATGTGTATGTAATAGTGGGTACTCTACATATCTTGAAAACTAACACGTTCACCAAATCAAGCCGGACTTGACATCGTAACCACCACTGAGGTGCGTTCATTAAATAACCCTGGGCTGGGTAGGAACACTGGGGTTGTAACGCTAAGTTTTTGAACGGGTTTCGTCGTGTGACGACACTCCAAACGTCAGTTGTCATTTTTGCATTATATTTAGTATAATGACCCCCGTTGAGAGGCGTTGAGAGGACCCCCACTACACGAAATTTAACGTAAATATATCAACTGCAATGTTGAGAAGACCCCCTCGGTACGAAAATTAACGTCATTTCATTTACGAAAATTAACGTGAATGTCACGTGACGTTTGGAGCCTATACGAACCTTGCGAACCCTGCTCAGAGTTGATGTTGAAAAAGTCGACACCAGTGTAGCGACACTGTCATTTTTGAACGGTCGGTGTTGAGACGCGAGTTAATTTTTGAACGGGTTAGTGTTGCGACCCGGGTAGGAAACCCAGCTCGGTGTGAGTTTATGAACGACTATCTGATGTGTCAAATTGCAAATTTTGTTCTTTTGGTGGAAACTCGAACATAACACTTTTTTTGAAACACCGGAAAGTAATTTTACTGCTTTAAATGCTAATATACCGAAAATTTCTGTCCTAATAAATATACGAAAACTACCGAATGAAATACTGAAAATTTCGAAAACTACCATCAGCTATTTTTATTGTAAATACCGATTATAATTATATATTATAATTGTTAAAACTAAAGACTCCGCTTCGCTTCAATCGGCTCCTTATTTTATCTTACATGTAAACCTAGCACGCTCCTCCTCGCTTCGCTCGTCGTCGTACCTATTTTTGGCTTTTGGTTCATAAGTCCTTTCGGAAGTTTGTAATTTTTTTGGAGGTTCATTATTTAAACCAGGTGGTCGTGAGAAATTTTAGTTTGCTATGTTTAATTTATTTTGTCGTATTTTAATGTATTTTACACAGTTAAATTAGTAAATTTTTCTATAGCTAATTTTGCCGCTGTTCAGATAGTATAACAGTGTGCAGCAGTTTGGTAGGATTTAATTTTTTTTCGGAGGCTTTATAATGTAGACAAGCAAAACAGATTTTTAAAAATTCCCATTGTATCGGGAGAAACAGGATCCATGCAAGCAAAGCCACGGGGCGTCCGCTAGTTATATTATACAAGAACATGTAATGTGACAAGTGAGCACGTTTGTCAACACAAAATTGTGAATAATCTGGGTATTCTCTTGTTAGTTTCAGTCTTTCAAACCATGCTCAATCTGCAGTATGTGGCGAGGTTTTGTTATTATATTTGTCATTACCGAAAATCTGCTCCAACAGAGGTCGTGCAGAATGGGTAGTAAGAATTTAAGTGCTGTGTCACTAACTTTATACACTCCCTTTAATTCGGCCCAAAAATGTATCATTTGCAAAATAATGAGATCTCGATTATTTCGTCTTACTAAGAGATAGAAAGATGGTCGATTTAACTGTTTGCAAATGGATTATTCTTCCAGTTTTGGTGATGTGTCAAGGAAAAATGCTTATGAAACTGACTAGATAAACTCAGAATATGACATTTTACATCCGATTTTACACGTGTACTATCCAATGAAGATGTTTCTAGAAAAAGTTTTAGATTCGGAAACTGATCATGTTTGCGTTTATCAGTAAACGTTAACCAGAGAGCAATTTTTTGATGGTGGATTCTATTTTAATCTGCGTATTAAATATACTTGTGTCCAGGCCTTGTAATCTCAAGTTCAATTTATTTAATTTGGTTATAATGTGTGATAAATAAGGTAGGCTAGCAATCATATAAATCAATAATCAATCAACACTCTCACGTACCCCCTAAATTAGCGTCGCGTGCCCCGGGAGGTACCGAGCTTAGAGCTCAGTGAGCCCCTGGTCATACCTAATTAAGGATTATTGGCCAAGTGTGTGTTTACTTGTAGTTAACGTATTAGTTTAGAGTGACGAATGTCGTACTCACATTTTTAAAGTTTTTAAATTATTTCGTCTGGAATTCAATACATGAAATTGTAATTGAAAACATTTAAATTGTATAATTTTTAAACGTGGCTAAAATTTTAAACACCTTACAATCCAATAGTTTACACTTTAATCATTTGATTTTCAGTAAGAGTGAAATTAGAAAAAAATTCTAATTTAAATGTTATGGAAAATCCAATTGTTTTGAACCTACTACATCTCCATACAAACGCTGTTACCAAATTGTAGGGTGTCTATGGGAAGTTCAGTTGTAGGCGTGGCCAAATGTCATGCTGTTTCATTTCGCTATAAGTTGCACGCTCCATGAAACTTGCGAGAACAATACAATTGTTCCGATTTCGTCGTGGGCGCAAAATTGAAAACTTGTTTCGAGAGAATCCACATTTTGGCAAGACTGCGGAGGTTTTCTATTATTATTTTTGGTTATTATTAATCTAGATAACATTTTCGATGTTTGACTCTTATTCATTTTTTGAATTATTTAAAACAATAAAAGCAAATTTGGCTACACTATTGGTTAAAAAAAACGTTAAATTTACATATTTTGAGGGTTTGTTGTTAAGATATTACTTAAGTTTCACGATTTTTAGTTTGACGTAAACATAGATCTAGTTAATGTTAATGAACTCATCCTAAAATATTATAATAAAACTCCATAGACACCCCACAATTTGGTGACAGCGTTTGTATGGGATATGTAATGACGCCTCTTAAGTCCAAAAATGAGAATATTAAAATTATCCAATATCTTACACCTACACTTTTCTAATTCCAGTAAAAGAATTTCCAGTTTGCAACTACAGCGATCCAAATGTAAGCGAATGCATCAAGCGCGTCGCTGAAACAGCGCGGGTGTTCCTAGCTAGCGGCATCCCGTCCATGGGCATTCAGCCGCTAGAACCGCTAAAAGTGCCAAGCGTTAGGCTGAGGCAACACAACGTTCAAAACAAAGGATTCAAGTATGACGCCTGGTTGTCCGACGTGACGCTGAAGGGACTTACTGATTACTCCTTCAATAGGCTGGAGTAAGTTGCTATATATAAGGTCTTTAAATTTAAATGGACAGTAATTTAGGAGGTGATTCAGTATCGTTAATACATCACATTCCACTGCAAAGCACTTTTTTTTGCGCGATCTTTTTTTTCACTTCTTAGTACAAAGTGGTCCGATCACCTGACTCAGTTTGTATGGACAAGTGAAGAAAAAGTTCGCGCAAAAAAAAGTACATTTCCGTGGAATGTGATGTATTAACGATACTGAATCACCTCCTAAATTCCTTTCCATTTAAATTGAAAGACCTTATATAGTATATGTATAAATATTTTTATAGCACACTGTGCGTAAAATGACCGCTTTACGCACGCTGCGCGTAAGGTTAAATTGGTGTCGAAAAGGACCTCATTGCAATAAATATTTCTACCGAGCCGAATTTCTCTAATTATTTACTGAAGTAGATATACAAGTTCGAAAAGTATCGATTTTTTTCTGTAGCTCCTTAAGTTAGTTACCAGGCCCAGCTTAGACACTTTGATCGTAAGACCCACTGACGTGTGATTGACGAGATAAAGCATGCATGCATGTGTGTATGTACTGACCAAGTATTCCTCATCTCACCTATCACCCACCTGTGGGTCTTAGGAACAAAGTGTTTGCGCTGGGGCTGGATACCTATTTATTTTGTTGACTGTACCTTATGAATGATTTCTGATCTAATTTTTTTTCGCGATTCCATGTTTGGCTCCACAGTAAAAGTTGATTGTATTATTTCTAGTTTTCGTTTTTCAGCGACTAAAAATCCTGCCAGGAAGAGAGTTGATTTTTAAAGCTAAAAGTTTTAGTGGTGTCAAAACTAAAATCTTCGCAAGGTAATTTACCCTTTTTACATACATTTTGCAATGGTGAAATTTTAGTTTTGATAACACTATAAACATAACAAAATTAGCTATATTGGCTAAGTAACTTGATGATCGCGTAACGGATTTGATGCGTATTTTTTGTCACTCGTACCCAGAGTGTTATTTTAGAAAGATAATGAGGATTATAAAAAGGGAGTAAAGCAATAAATATTTTGGTAAATTAGGTCAAACGAAAGGGCAGGTTTAAGAGTAAAATCAATTAAAAGTGTGATACTTTTTAGCGTGTATCCTGAACAGATGAAGATATCTGGGAACATCAGCCTCCCGCATCTGCACATGACTGGAGAGTTCGTGGTGCTGGGACACTTTCAGATGCTACCGGTCGAGTCCACGGGGAAACTCTCCGCCAACTTCAGTGAGTTTGAGATATTATTATTTATTATATTATCACATGTCGGGACTACGTAGTTCCGGACATTTGGTAGGCGTGCATGGGGCCGAAGCCAAAACGTAGAGGCCTTTTAGACAATTTAATCTAAATGTGATGTGACACCAACCGACAATTATCCCTATACGCGCTGTAGGAGTGTTCCCTAGGACAATCTCCGGTTAGTGTAGGACTATTGTAAGCAATGGAAACAAAGGAAACCAAAGTCTTCAGAACGTTCGCCTTCAAAAAACTCATCAAGAAGCTTCTACTATGTAATCTTCGACGTTTCAATTCGTGCTTCTTGAGCAAGATATGACGTCTAAAGTATTTGCTCAGCTTAGCATCTTGGGAGGAGCCACCTAACAAAGTTCTAAACTGCAAATGGGAGGGTCATTGCCTCTTAATTAGAGCTAGTCACCAAGATTTACAGGTTCTATAGGAAACTCTATGCCTTGTATGACCTGCAACTCACGCCACTGACACCAGAGCTTCACAGAACATGTTAACGCAACTTTTACTGATTATATTCTGGCCATCGACATGGGCGAGATTAAGATCGCTCTCGCTTGGGCAGAAAATGTGGTAATTTTCTTCTCAAAGTAAGGTTATAAAATGTTTATTGAAAAAGACGTTACTTTGCGGAAGTCCATCATAAATTTGTGGATATATTAATAATTTGCAATATTCCGCTAAACACTTGCCATGCTATTCAAAATGCAGACTCAAGCACCGCCCGCCCTCCCA
Organism: Ypsolopha sequella; assembly: GCA_934047225.1. Classification (NCBI taxonomy): domain Eukaryota; kingdom Metazoa; phylum Arthropoda; class Insecta; order Lepidoptera; family Ypsolophidae; genus Ypsolopha; species Ypsolopha sequella. Next base: position 23,049,178 of record OW203987.1, read on the forward strand.
CATAAAACATGCACAAGCAAAGCAAGCAGTACGAGCACAAAATAAAGCAATCACTGCTTGCTTTGCTTGTGCATGTTTTATGTGGGAGGGCGGGCGGTGCTTGAGTCTGCATTTTGAATAGCATGGTAAGAGTGTTTAGCGGAATATTGCAAATTATTAATATATCCACAAATTTATAAAATGTTGCTCAAGAACATCAACCTATATCACTCCCGTGCCATTTTTACAAGATGTTGTCGAGGATAATCACGAATTGTTTCACTCAAAGATATTCCCAAAACTATTAACCAATGCATTGTATCAGTATAAATGGCAAGTACACCTCCCAATAACGGTTTACTGACGACATAGTTATAATGACAGAACTGTTGCAGGATCTCGGTAGTGTGCTCCATGATCTTAACACTGCGTCTTGGCTATCGCCTGCCTCGGCATGAATTTGGACAAGACTAATGTCAATTTCAAATATTGAATCATGCCTGGCCAGTTATTATTGGTGAGATGATCTTCAAAATTGTCCAGGAATATGTTTACCTGGAGCAGTTTATTCATATACTTAGAAGTAACTTTGACAAACAGGCCGAAAGGCACAATATTTCGTAAAAAGTATACAATTCAATACATCAGTTAGTATTCGTTAACTGCTAGACATAGGCTTCTCGAAGGGTATGCATTCTACACTGCATCTGCTGGTTCGTGGTCTTCACTCAACAATTTTTTTTCACTATCGGTTGTCAGTTCTTCGGCAGATGTGACCAGCCCACTGCCACATCAGCTTGCTAATCTTAGAGGCTATATCGGTGATCTTAGTTCTTTGATGATTCACCTTATTTCTGAAAGGGACTCCGAGCTATGTAGCAGGCTGTGCTCCACATAGCTCGCTGTTGCGCCTATGAATTTAAATAACAGACAACGAATAGTCACCGTCAGTGTTTTATTACCTTAAGTCATAACTGGCAGTATGCACTGGTTGTAGACTTTTGTATGTAAACACCGAGAAAAATCCGAAGAAAATGCCTTTCGGCCTTTTTGTCAAAGTTGCCTCTACCTATTTGAATAGTCTACTGCAGGTAAATGGAGTGATATAGGTTAATGTTTGTAAGCAACATTTTATAACCTTTCTTGATGAACAAACGACCACATTTCCTGCCCAAGCCTTCGGTACAGTACCGTTATACTTTTTAAACTTTTTACAATTCAATACTTCAGTTAATAATCAGTTACGCATATCTTCTATTCCACAGCCATGTGCTCAGCAGCCATCGAGGCGGTGGCCGCGAGAGTTCACAAGCGTATGGTGGTGAGGGATGCCATGGTTCGACTCAGATGTGCTGAAGCTCTACATGCTGACCTTAATGAAGCACATTCTGCTACTGGAGAGATGGGTATGTATACGTAATTATATCACAGCCACGTACTCAGCAGCCATCGACGCAGTGGCCGCGTGAGTCCATAAGCGCATGGTGGTGACTGGTGACGGACGCCAACATTCGTCTTAGATGTGCTGATCCTCTACATACTGACCTGAATGAAGCAATTCTGCTACTGGAGAGATGGGTATGTATACGTCATTATCTTACAGCCTTGTTCTCACCAGCCATCAAAACGGCAGACTCGCGTGTTCCAAAGTGCACCGATGAACTAATGGAATGGTGATGAACGCCGACGCATATTCCAGATGGTCTGATATTCTGCATGCTGCCGTGAATGAAGCATATTCTGCTACTGAGAAGAACTAAAAATATTGCTTTTGAATACAACCTGATATTTTTGACTAATGAATGAGTCAACTCTGAATATATGTATAATAAGTAATACATTTTGCTATTGCTCTTTTATATTACAGTATTTTATATCTTTTATATCTACTTTTGCATATTGCCGAAGTTGTTTGACAACTTTGTTGAAAATTATTTGTTTGAGTCTTTCACCACTTGGCGCTTCCAATACCACTATGTCACCATGTCTTTAAATTAGCACAACGATATCCTAATAGTAAAGATTCGGAGTCTGTATTTTCGTGGACGGTTTGAGCAATTGCGCTAATTTGACAAGTTGATGATTAATCTAGGTCCCAACCAAAATACGATAAATCTTCAATTCAAATTCAAATTCACATTTAAATTTATTTATTCACAGGACAAAAACAAAGAAATATTCAGAAAACATATAGTTGATAGCAGTAGGTACTAAGATTGGCGTTTTCTAGTCCCCACAGTAGGATTCCCTGGGTGGTGGGGACTAGCTTCCTTTACTCGTTTTAATCGCTTCATTTACAATGACGTCACGTTTTGAGAATCTGTATGTACGACCAACAACTTACAGATTTCAACTAACAAAACTGCACAAATCGGTGAATGTCCCCAGAAATGATAACGGACCACATCCTCAAGACCCACTCGTCGGAGATCATCGGTGAGGTGCAGCCGGTGGTAGAGACGACACTCGCCATGGTGCTGGAGGACGTCGCCAACAAGTTCCTCAAGCATGTGCCGTACGATTTGGTGTTCCCTCATTAGACTCACCTTCGGGTATAGGAAAGGGACATTGTGGTGAGAGTACATTGTCGATCGTCCGTCCGCTTGTGATAACTTTTGGACTTTTTAAGCAACAAAGAAGAGTTTGATTGCCTGCAAATTAAATTGATTCAATTACCCTTTCGTAACAGGAAGAAAAATGCTTCCTCTTTATTTTACAGTATAATATGATTGTACTCAAAGGTATTATAAAGCTGCTTGTAAAAATATAGATATTATGCTTTTTTCTGACGAGTATTATCTAGCTGTATTTAATATTCTACTATTTCGAAGTATCTTTGAAAACTTTCAAAATGTTTGTCTCATCCTCCTCCTTTTAGGTATACTTAATATTTTGTGTGTAGTATACTTTCGTATGTTTCCGAAACTTGAATCAAGTTGGCGTTAGCTACTTGCAAACTTGAGTTTGACCTTAAAACAAAACTTGACCAGCCCCCCTATCTTTAGTTGCCAACTGAACGAGGTGCCTATCATCAAAAATATAGATAAAACCTGATATTTCAAAATTGCCTTTCGTGGATATTGAACTATTAACAATCTGTGTCGTCACTTCAAGTGCGAACATATCCTTAGGAAATCGGAATTCGATAGTATATATATGTTTTTGATGATAGACACCCAGTCCAGAAGGCAACTAGAGATACATAATAGGCCCGCAGGTTTTTAATGTGTTGACGTTACTTTGAATCCATTGATTGTTCTGTTTATTAATTATTGAAGTTATTTATTGGTTATATTATAGCCGAAGACGTACTCAGTTTAATTTAGTTATAAAATGTTTTATTTTATGTTTTGAAATTGTATTATTTATATGAAATCACAAGTTGTATAATTTAGAATTCTAATTGAATTATAATATATCGAAGAAGGTCATTGCTATTTAAAGATTTGTGTAAGTTTTTATTTGTTAACCTTGGTGGTAGGTATTACAATAATAATTATAACTAAATTACATAATTATATTTATTACAAAAGTGATTATAACTCAATTATATAATTTGCAGTTTAATATAACTGGACTACTTACGAGTACATAAAACATTTCAAATATCTGATAGCACAATTTATTTTATATCTTCGTTTCTAGCAAGCTTGATATATATGGTTTTCTCTAATATAAGTAAAGGATGAGCCATGGTACTACTTAAAGATAAAATATTGAAAACTGCAATTTTCAATTTTTATACAAATAGCAGATTTTAATTGTGAATGGCAATTTTTACCGTGTTAATAAAACTGTTTATTTGTTAGTTAAACTACTTAAATGTTAATTAAACTATTTATTTGTTAATTAAACTATTTATTTGTTAATTAAATTACTTATTTGTTAATTGAACTATTTATTTGTTAATGAAACTATTTATTTGAGCGCAATTCAATTGTATGTGGATTTATTAAACGTTTTGAGTGTCAGGTATGAAAGTGTGTGTGAGGATCGTAGCAGATGCAGGGCCGTCTTAGGCCATGCAGGGGCCCTGGGGCACACTGAGTTTGAGGGGCCTTTTTGATGAAAACATCAGTATGGTGTGTTTTTGTTGGTTATATTTAACGTGTAAAACTATGTGTAAATTTAAAATATTAATGGCACTGTAAATAATATGAGCTTAAATTGTGCAAATATAACTGTAGTGGACTGTATTGAAACTTCTTTTAGATTTTTCTTCTTTTATTATTCTTCTTGTAATGCTCAGTACTGAATGACAAACCACGGGTTAGGCCCGCCTTATATACTTGCCGTTTTGCACACGGCACTAATCTTATATCTATTTCTTTCTTACATATGTGTGCATCCTTGTCTTAGGTTTTTATTAAGAAAACTCGTCATAATTTATTCATTCCTATAGCTAGACATAATACAATATTTTTCCCTAATTCTGTATGATATTCTTAATCTATTTACATTTATTTATTTGTTCTAAACTCATTATTTTTATGTTAAAAACGCGAAAAACATTTTGTTGTGTCTGTACGGTAACGCCGCGCTAGCATACCCTAACTCTTCGTTAGTTCCTTTTCGTTGCCTGCAGAGGGCGTGTGAAGTTGACCTTTGCTGCACCCGTCGCTAACAGTCTCCCCGCCGTGCGCAGCACCATCCTTCGGTCGCGACGATGCAGGAACCAGCACGATGATCCGTGACACCGGTCTCCTAAATGTTCCGCCAGCTGTTCGGACTTCGACGATTCTTGTTCTTCCGTCAGGTCCTGGTATCGTCTTCGTTACTTCTCCTCTAGGCCACAGGTTCCTTGGCAGCGTTCCGTCCGCGATGAGTACGATGTCTCCTTCGGCGACTGCTGTAGCTTGTCGGAGGCCTCCGCGACGTAGAAGTAGTTCTGGGAGGTATTCCTTCATCCATCTGTGCCAAAAGTGGTCTGCAAGACGCTGCGCAGTTCTCCAGTCCGCCTTCCCAATCATTACTTTGTCGTCGAATGTTCCAATGACTGGTGCTCCGTTTGATCGTCCCAGGAGGAAGTGGTTTGGCGTTAGGCTTTCTTCATCTGCTGGATCGGTGCTCACGTTCGTCAATGGTCTGGAGTTAACCATGTGCTCTATTTCAGTGAGCAGTGTGTGCAGTGTTTCTTCAGATGGCGCCTTCTCTTTGAGCGTAGCGTAGAGTGCAGTCTTGACTGTTCTGACCATTCGCTCCCATGCTCCTGCCATGTTTGGTGCTCCTGGCGGTACGAATTTCCAGCGAATTCCTAGGCCTTGAATCTTCTGCTCTGGGTCTTCTTTCTTCATCTTCTCGAACTCTTCTTTCAGCTCACGTTCTGCTCCGACGAAATTAGTTCCATTGTCGCTGTAGAGAGTAGCCGGTGTTCCTCTTCTTGCTGCCATCCTCCTCAGTGCCATGATCATGGAACTGGTGCTGAGTGTTTGCGCCAGCTCTAAGTGTATTGCCCTTGTAGTGAGGCAAGTAAAGAGTACGCCCCAGCGTTTTTCATTTCGTCGGCCTATGGTGATCTTCATTGGCCCAAAGTAGTCGACAGCGGCGTATGTAAATGGTCGTCGATGATGTTGTAGTCGTTCTCCTGGTAGGTCTCCCGTCGGTGGTCTCTGCGGTGTGTTTTTCTTCATACGGCACCACTGGCATTGATGAATCAGTTTTCTGATGCTGGATCTCATCCCTGTGATGTAGTATTGTTGCCGTATTTCGTTCATCACCGTCGCATGGTTTCCGTGGTAACAGCGTCTATGATAATCTTCCATAATCAGGCGTGTGATTCTGTGTCTTCCTTCCAGCACTGCGGGTTTCTTCACAGTGTCTTGTACGCCAGTAACCTTTTCGATGCGGCCTTTGACTCGGAGTACTTCTTCCTCATCTAAATAGACTTCGAATCTGCTGAGTTTGCTTGATTTCTTCAACAGTTGGTTCTTCTTTAGGTTATTGATTTCTTCGCTAAAGCAGTCTTCTTGGCTCTTCTTTATTAAAAGTATTTCTGCTCGTCTTATGTATGACTCGTCTATTGGTAAAAATTTCTTTTCTTCTATCTTCTTGGGCTGCGTGATCCTTTTCTTCTTCTCTTTTTTTGAATAGGGTTTCCAGTTCTTGTCTTCATGTGCGGCCATTATGATATTCTTCTTTCTGCAGATGTCGATGAACATGAGAACTCTTGCCATGGTTTTCAGTAGTTTCTTCCATGTTGAGAAGCGCTCTTCATCTGGAGTGGACGGTTGTAGACAATTAACGGTTGCTACTCTTTCTATTTTCTCTTCTCCTGTTGGCTCCACCTTGTTCTGGAATCTGTTGATTGGCCAGTTCTCCTCTGTTGTCTGCAGGAAGGATGGTCCGGTAAACCACGCAGATTGTTCGGCGAAATCTCTTGGAACACCACGGGTGGCTTCATCGGCTGGATTCTGTTTAGTAGGGACCCATCTCCATTCTTCTGGTTTGGTAAGGTCTTCTATTTCAGCCAATCTGTGCGCCACGAAGGTCTTGAATTTTCTTGGCTCTGTCTTGATCCATTGTAGTACTGTACTGGAGTCTGACCAAAAAACTTTCTTCTTTATTTCTAGGTCTGTTTCTTCGGTTATGCTTCTGGCCAGCCTGCTGCCAAGTAAAGCGGATTGCAGCTCAAGACGTGGGACCGAAATTGGCTTCGTTGGCGTGACCTTGGCTTTCCCTGCGATGAGCACGACTCTAATGCTGCCGTCTTCTTCAGTGGTTCTCCAGTATACGGCGGCTGCGTATGCTTCCTCGCTGGCATCTACGAACGTATGAAGCTCTCCATGGGTGACGGTCTTCGTTAGGCTTCTTGGGATTCTCAATGTTCGGAGTCTTGTTAGTTCTGCCAGATAATTCTTCCACGCAGGTATGATTTCGTCTCCAACTTCTTGATCCCATCCAATTCCAGTCTTCCATAGTTTCTGAACTATTTTCTTCCCTTGTACTAGGACCGGTGCCAATAGACCAATTGGATCAAAAGTGGACATCACGGCGCTCATGACTTGTCTCTTCGTTGGCTTCTTTTCACCGTTGAGGATGTCTGTCGGAGTGTTCCTGAGAGTGACGTTGAAAGCCAATGCATCTTCTTCTGTCTTCCATAATAATCCCAGAGTTTTTTCTTCGGTTTCTTGCGTCAGCTTAACTTCAGTCTTGTTTTCTTCTGTGGTTATTTGTTCTAGAAGAGACTTTTCGTTGCTTGCCCATCCTCGGAGTTGAAAACCCGCCTTCTTGTGGATGTGATCGACTTGTTTGGCGATTCTTGCAGCTTCTTCTTTTGAGGTGAAACTCTGGAGATAATCGTCCATGTAGTGATTTCTGACGATTGCTCTGCTTGCTTCAGGGTATTTGTCGCTGAATTCCATTGCGTTTTTATTCTTGACAAATATTGCAGTTGCTGGTGATGAGGTCGCTCCGAAGATCACCGAAGTCATTCTATATTCCTTTGTTTTGTCATTTTGATTTGTCCACAGGAATCTGAGGCTGTCTCGATCTTCCTCTCTGATCTTGATCTGTAGAAACATCTCTTTGATGTCTGCCATAATTGCGATGGGTTTTTCTCGGAAGCGAACTAAGACGCCGAACAGGGATTGCAGCTGATCTGGTCCTGACAGCAGCGCGGAGTTCAAACATTTTCCTTGGAAGCGTGCCGCCGCGTCGAAGACGATTCTGATCTTCTTCTTTGTTGGATGAGTTACGGCGAAGTGCGGTAAGTAGAATGTCCTCTTGTTCTCTTTCTTTGGTGGAGGGGCTTCTTCGGCGTATCCGCTGTCAATGAGATGTTGGATCTGCTGTCGATATTGAGTCTTCATTTCTTCGTCTTGGTTCAGCTTCTTTTCTATTGACTTCAGTCTTCTCAGGGCGTGGGTGTGATTGTTCGGTAGTGTTTCTTCTTTGCTGGCCCACAGCAGTCCCGTTTCAAATCTTCCATCTTGAAGTCTTCTTGTGGTTGTGTTCAGAATCATCAGAGCCTTCTCTTCTGGGTCAGTGCTCGGTCGTTTCGGTTGTACTCCTAGTGCGTCGATGCTGAAGTGATGCCTTATCATTTTCTCTATTTCATCTTCGCTTCTCTCTTCCATGCAGTGATTGACAAAGTTAACTGGAACGGAGATGCCTGCGTGAACGCCATGGAGTACCCATCCGAGGTTTGTCTGTGAGGCGACAGGTTGAGATGGTCTTCCTTTAATTATCTTTCTGCTGACGATAAGATCCCAGTTGTCTTGCCCAATGATCATCTTGGGTGCTTCAGGTGCGAAGGTGATTTGTTTCTCTATCTGCTTGAGATGTTTGCATGCTTCGATATCTTCTTTCTGGACTTGCTGGAGTGGCAGCTTCAAGTCTTCTATAGTTCTCACGTTGGTGATGTTTCTCTTGTCGCTGCGATGAAGTCCTCTTATCTTCAAGTCGACTCGTAGGGAACTGAGTGTGGTGACTTTACCGCCGCCCACGGTGCTGATGCTCAGCCTCTCTGGTTCACCCCTGACTCCTATCTTCCTGGCTACATCACTGTTTAGCATAGTGATGGTTGATCCCTCGTCCAAGAGTGCCAGTATCTTCTGAGAGCCCTCGGGTCCGTAAACTTCAACGGGAATGATCTTGAGATAGGCTGTGAGTGGCGCTGCGACGGACAGTACTGCAGTGTTGACGGTCTCCTCAGTTTTCTTATCTTCTAATGGTTTCTCCCTTTGTTCTCTGGGTTTCTCGACTTGTTCTTTCTTCTCTGGGTTATGCAAAGTAAGATGATGGCTTCTCCTGCAGATCTTGCATGGTGGACTGCGGCAGCTTGTTCTTTGGTGACGCTTTCTCAGGCAACGGAAACAGAGTTTGTTTTCCATTGCCATCTTCCATCTTTTCTCATTGTCTGCTGCTATGAATTTCTTGCATTCGTGTGACCAATGTTCTTCAGTGCAAAATATGCAGGTCTTCTTTTTCTCTTCTTGTACTGAAGCAGTGGTCTCTTCTTTCTCCTCCTCGACGTGATGTGTTTGTGCGAAGCGCGTGTTCGATCTGTTGAAGCTCTTCGTTTTCTCTACTTCCGCTGGTGTGTATGGTCCGCAGAGGTCTGCTTCCGTACTGAGGAACCGGTCGATTTTGAGGAGTTCTGGTTCTTCATGGTCGGTGCACCTCGCTCTGAAGTCGTACCATCGGTGCTTGGTGATCGGTGTGAGCTTCTCGATAATGCTTCTGCACATCTCAGGTGAGTGGAGATATTGCGGCATTGAAAGCGCCTTGATAGTCGCCACGACGTTGTTGACGCGACTAGCGAAGATGCATGTGTCTCGTGGGTTCTCGTTCAGTGCTGCATGTTTCTTGATCTTCTCCATCTCGGCCAATACTATCGCGTCGGGTTTCCCAAAGCGTCGTTCTAATGCTGTGATGACGTCCTCGGGTCGTGATGTTAGCATCAGCAAACTCTTCACAGCTTCTCTTGCCGGCCCAGTGATGCTCTTCCTCAGCCTTGCCATGTTCTGTGTTTCGGAGTACAGGGCTGTGGTCTCTCTGTATTGTTTCTTGAATATGAGCCATTCTTCAATGTTTCCGCTGAACGATGGTAGATCTTGCGTGTATGCGTGGAGTGCGACTGGTTGACGTGATGCGCTGTTCTGTGTTGCTTCTAAAATTGCATCAGCCAGGATCTGTATGTCGCTCTTCTTGGTGTCGCTTCTCATTTCTTCAAACGGTGCTGTTGTCACGTGGTCACGTGGCTTCGGCTCCATAGAAGGTTGAGGTTCTTGCGGCATGTCAGGTTCTTGATTCTTCATAGTGTCGTCGATCCATCGCTCTACATTTATTGATTTCTCCAGCTCCAAGACTTCGTCGGGTTCTTCTTCTGAATCAAGAGCCAACAGTTCTGCCTGTGCCCTTATCAGCTCCGTTCGAGCTTTTTCTTCTTCAAGCTTCTGCATGGCGAGTCTGTATTTGGCCTCAGCTTCAAGCTTTCTGCGACTACGGGATGACGTCGTCGATCTTGCCACGGTGGTATCTTTCCACCCTAACGGTGCACGGTGGGCTCCAGCGGGCGGTAGGATTCGTTCTTCGTGTGTCGTGGTGTGCTTCGTAGCTTCGGTTTCTTTGATGGTGCTTGCAGTGGCTGAAGGTGTCACGGAGCATGCGGGCGGTGCAGGGGGTGCGGGCAGCGCGGGGGGTGCGAGCAGCGCAATACCCTCGGTCGGGTGTGCGGGCCTCTCGGAGTCTGACGGCGACGCGGGATTCTCGAAGTGTAGTATGCCTGTAGCCTCGACGTCAGTAGTGCCACCGGTGGTCGTACTATGGGTAGCCGTTGGCGGGTCGTGAGTCGTCCTCAAGGCAGCTCTTGCATCCTTGTCCCTCGACGTCGTGGAGCGTGTGACCGGCATTGTTCCCGGGATCTTGATTCTCGACGAAAATATTCTTCCTTCAGTGATCCGGCTTCCGAAGGTCCAAAAACTGTAGTGGACTGTATTGAAACTTCTTTTAGATTTTTCTTCTTTTATTATTCTTCTTGTAATGCTCAGTACTGAATGACAAACCACGGGTTAGGCCCGCCTTATATACTTGCCGTTTTGCACACGGCACTAATCTTATATCTATTTCTTTCTTACATATGTGTGCATCCTTGTCTTAGGTTTTTATTAAGAAAACTCGTCATAATTTATTCATTCCTATAGCTAGACATAATACAATATTTTTCCCTAATTCTGTATGATATTCTTAATCTATTTACATTTATTTATTTGTTCTAAACTCATTATTTTTATGTTAAAAACGCGAAAAACATTTTGTTGTGTCTGTACGGTAACGCCGCGCTAGCATACCCTAACTCTTCGTTAGTTCCTTTTCGTTGCCTGCAGAGGGCGTGTGAAGTTGACCTTTGCTGCACCCGTCGCTAACAATAACGAAAGAAAAATTGTTGCAAAACCGTCCAAACGATAACGTGAAATGGATGTGGCTATTTTATTTCTATGTATTTGTGCATATTGTTTATAACTGCATTATTTGGTGTAAATATAGGGAAATCATCATCTGATAATGTTGGCACTCTGAGGTCCTGTCAAACAGGGGGCCCTGGGCTAGTGCCCATCGTGCCCTTGTGGAAAAGACGGGATTGAGCAGATGTCTCAGCGTACCTGTGAGATAGGCGTGAATATAATGTATGTTTTGTAAAGTCTAGAGTTCCAGTTAAGTCAGTTGAATAAATTGTATCGTCTTTGTACGTTTTATGACAATATGCTTTTCTCACTGATGCCAAAACAAATAGAGACAAAGGATAGACTACTTGCTTACTTCGGTGGATTTTCAAATGATAGGTATTTTGGGTGGTTGCGGCCTTTCACCAAATATAACGTTGTTATTACTTGTTATTTGGACAAATACACATTAAATGACGTTACTTAATGTTTTTATCGGTATTTTATTATTACTAACGATAGCACAAAACAATAAAAACACTCAAAGACACTTCATACTGGTATTATTTTATAAAAACTTAAACACACAATTTTTATATTCACATTTTTTTATATTTAGAAAATGGTTAGTGAGCTCTTTATTTTTGGCGTAACTACAATTATTGAAATTAACCCTCAACGGTGAAAAGTAGTAACGTTTCTATAGTGGTGGGTCCACTGGACCCCGTTGATGTTTAAATTATGAAAAAATTAAAGTATTTAATACTGATGAATTTTTTTTACTAAACATTGAAATCAAACGTTCTTGAATGTTATTATATGTAAAATAAGCAATTATTTATTTATTTTTCTTATTTAGGTAATACGAATCAGTAACTTTTAGTAATTGAGTAATTGTAGCTAAAAGTCGTGTCAATCAGATTAATTTCCGAGCGATTTGAATAACATTGGCATTCCTTTAAAAATAGTTTAGTACAAGACCTGTACAGGACAAGTATGCATGAATTGCACATTTTCTGATAGACGAAGTTTTATCGACTCATCACAGAGATAAATAACGTCAAAAAATGCATACTTGTCGTTGTTGGTTCTTGAAGGAACATTTGCAACATATTGTAAATAAAACTAATTCTTGGTAACTGTTCCACTGTTTGTTTATTAGACTAGCGACCGGTTTCGTTGAAATAACATCTTCAGGCTTTTATGATATAGGTACGAATCATAAGATGGAATATTTTGTCTTGTGGAATATTCCATCTTAAGGCGAATGAATACGCCAACTGCAATTTGGACCTGTCTTTGAAGGCCTACTTCTCCCACACGGGTTGTCCAAAAGCGATCATAAAAATATATGATAGGCATTATAGAGACCAAAATAAATTTTAAGTTTCATAAACTGTTTTTCCATTGTAAGTTTTGACAAAAAAAAATCGAAAGTCATCGAAAGTTTCACATGATTAACACAAGAATTCTCTTACTCCTTCCAAACGCCTAAAGCGATTTTAATTATAATTTCACCAAATTATAGGAAATTTATAGATTTAAAAAATTAAAATACAATTTTTTTTTCCGTTCATGGCGTCCATATGAAAAGTGTTTTAATTCAAGACATATGAAAAGTATTATTTTCTCCTATTTTGCGCTAGCCGGAGACGCAGTGGTTGTCGTAACAGCCACTTTTCAAGGCACGCTGAAATGGACATTATTTCAATGTCGTTTCCGTTGATATTTGTACCAACACACATCGAGTTGCTTATTTAGCGTGGGCATACGCCTTATGATTCGTACCTATATCATAAAAGCCTGAAGATGTTATTTTAACGAAACCGGTCGCTAGTCTAATAAACAAACAGTGGAACAATTACCAAGAATTAATTTTATTTACAATATGAATCACGTTTACCAAATTTATCAATATACACATATAGAGCTATTAATAACCTAGAGGATTTGAAAAATATTGGCACCCGATGGAAAAGTATTCTGTGTAAGAGATGTACAAGTATAATGTGTCTCCATCAAGCCTGTCAAATTGCGACAAACAAAAGTATGGGTATTATTTCCTCTTGTAAGTAATACCTTGTAATTTGTGCAGCAAGCCATCGACTATCGATCTCTTGGTATATGTTTATATAAAATACAACGTTTGTTGTGTAGATGTCATAATAACACAACCACTGACCTCATTCCATTTTTAGGTTCTGTGAAGAAGGGATTAGAGTAGACATTATAACGCTGAGACCAAAGGAAGTTGGGCAGAAGTATTTTAAGGCGATATGCGAAAAAAATACGGGTGTTTCTTTTCTGTGTATTTCATGAAATACTAATGTGCATTTTGACTATATAATCTAGGATTTTGAAATTGGAAAACATGTTTGGATAAATTTTCCTCGATAGAAATATTTGTTGAAATGAGGTCTTCAAACACACTTTTTCTCCTCGTTTGACGAATAGGAACAATATACAGAACTCAAACATATTTTATTAGGTGTGTTTTAACAATATCTAGAGATTTGATATTTGAATTTTTTTTTTTAAACATAAAATCAACTTTATTCCCTTTTGCCCTAAATCCGCCCCTCTCGCACTGCGCGATTTTTCGCTTGGAGTGACACTGACAAAAATAAAATTCGCATAGCCTCTTAATCAAACAACTCGAAGATAAATAAGTAAAAAGGAGAAAACAAGCCGACAAATATATTTTTCTTAGCGCCGGCACAATAACTTTTCACAAATGGCTAGTCGAATATAATAAGTATCAAGTAATACCAACAAATTACAGTGACTTGGTCTGTGGTTAAGGGAGTAGGACGCAAACAGTAAGTGTACTGCATTGATTGATACACACATCACTATTATCGGGAAATATTCCGCTAAAAACATTTCATCCTTATCGATGTTTTCACCATTATAACGAAAGCAACGTGAAAAATGACATCAGTCATTCGTAGAAAGAACAGGCTTACATACATATATTTAGAAACTCAGTGGACACAATCAATAATGGATATTTTGCTTGATATTAAAAACAGTATATAGCAGAAAAGATAAAAACAAAAAAAATCATAATAATGAATAATTGATGCCGTGAGAAGCAGAGTAGCCCATCTTTTTAAACATAATCGATTATCAATTCTTGTTCGAGTAAGTATAAAGTACGTACAGTAAGTGGGTACCATATACTTACGTACGCATCTATTACTCAAAAATAAATGCAATTAAGTAACAAATTAAAAACCTAAAAATTACAATTGTAAATTTGATTTTCAGACCACTAAATTAAGTCCAAAATTGTTAAAAAAATATGCAAGGGTAGTAGTACATTATAATTACAAGAGCCCCCAAGAGCCTGTCTTTGTATTTAATTACAACTTGGACATACAATTGTACAATTAAATCTATACATAAAACTTAAATAACATTAAATATATAAATTAAAGTACAAAAAATACATGTAAGAAAAAATAAACAAACTTGCCTCATATGAAATTTAAAGACTAATAATTTGGTTCAAATCGCTGCCCCGTGGGAAGGTCACATAACCTCGTTGTATAGCCATTAAATTAATTAATTTGTAGTCATTATTATGGAATTAAATGTAGGATAATATAAAAAGTACTTTCTTAAAAGGATTAGAAGGGAGTTTAACCTCTTTAGAGAGCTCTAGGAAAGGGGCAAACTGGTGTTGTGTGTGTACCTATATGCTTCCAGATAGTCGTAGCTCAGACCAGCCCGGTATAAAACCACTTGACTGCTAATGCGGTGGAGGCTGCTTCATTGCCCCGCTACTGAAGATATGAGACATAAAGCAGGGTTCGCTCCACATTCCCTCTTCTGAACCAGATTTTGTCTCAGCAAGCTGAAGCCGTTCGGCTCTATTTTAAGGGGCTGTCAGATGCGCTAGCTGACCGAGGGGAAGTGCACAATACTCACGGTCGTGACGAGTCAGTGCAGGTCTCATCGCTGCCGTTACGAATTTAGAATTTTAATGCGACTAAAATACGGATAATGTTTTATCCTAGGCGGAGGCATTGAGCTCTGTATGACTTTTCGCGGTAGTATTGTAAATATTATGCACTTTTCCCCAGTCCGTCAGTCTATCCTGAACAATTTTACTGTCATCGCTTAGATATCCCTGCGTAGACGTATATATCGATGATGATCTTTTACTTGGGCAAAATTGTGTTTCAATGTTTCAATTGACTTATTGCTTCATGCTTTAGTAGTTACTTTATAATATCTTTAGTCTATACATGGTGAATACTGTCGTTTAGTGTAGCTACAGCTGCGAAGTGGGTCAACAGCGCACGCGGTCACAGGCCTACGGCTGTTACGTCACAGATTGAAGTAACAATTACAAAACTGTCTACTGCGATACATGACTGTGCAAAAACTGACTACACTTGCAAAAAGAGAAGCGTCAGTGCATGGGTTTGATTCTCTCTGACAGGTTAAGGCGATATGTAAAAGTTTTAGCGTTTTAGTAACAGCTCCATATGCAAAAATAAACCTCAGTCCGAGAGGGATGGATTCATGGAAAAGTAGAAAAAGTCGGTTTTTTATTAATATAAAATGTAATAAAGTTGCTATCAAAATTTCGTTTAACCAGAGGGCCTATTATGTATCTTTAGTTGCCATCTGGAATGGGTGTCTATCATCCAAAACAAAGATATACTATCAAATTTCGATTGTCTAAGGATATGTTCGCACTTGAAGTGACGACACAGTTCGTAAATAGTTCAATCCCCACTAATAGCAATTTTGAAAGTTCCGTTTTTAGCTATGTTTTTGATGATAGGCACCTTGACCAGTTGGCAACTAAAGATACAGAATAGAAGGGCAGGTTAAAACCCATCTAATAAAATATAATTGCAGTCCATATGTCATTCCAAATTGTCAAATCAGGAGAATTGGTGTCGAAAAAGACCTGATTTCAATACATATTTGTATCGAGCCGAATTTCTCCAATTGCGTTTCTATTTAACAGATCCCTGGAAAAAGATTCCAAAAATAATATGCAGTTTTTTAGAAATACTTAACACATTAATTACTAAAGTTCTAAAAGTTTCTATTTTTTTCTGTAGCGCCTTAACGGGACAACTGACGCTAGAACATCAACAACACCAGGTTTTCAAGGGTTCATTGGAAGAAACTAGGTCTCTCCTCATATTGAAGAAAATATGTTTGATTTATCAATCTTTTATCTAGGGATTCCACCTATAAACAATGTAATAAGATTTATAAATTTGTCAAAAAAAAAATGTTTTCCACCCTCTTTTTTTGGTTTTCAAACGTTCGTTTCAAAAACGCGGTTAAGAGATCAACTTGTTTTTTTTATAATAATAATAATAATAATTCTTTATTTCAGGCAACACATGACAAAATATAAAATACAATGACAAGGGCCCATAGTAAATAAATACCTTACAGACTAACATACATAATATATCACTAATTAATTAACACTTCCTGACTGGCGAAGTGCTGCGCGCTTGTGGAAGTGGGGGGGTGTCAGCTAACCTTCCACGGAATCGCCGAAATACGACACCCTTCGGCCAGAAGTCTTCCTTCGTGACGAGAGCGAGGATCGTAGTAGGTACTCGCACAACAACAAATTATAAAATAGGCAACAGAAATATGAAAGGATTTTACCTAAATCCAATTTTTTTCCCTACAAAATATTTCAGTGTTAGCTAAAAACACACCAATTTGTTGTTTCGTTGTGTGATCACTAGTACGAGTATTACGCGTCCAAGAAAAAGAGGCCAAAGAGCCAACATATAATCGCCTCTATAAAAAGCAAATAATGTCTTTGACATTAAACTTATTATGCTGGACGGGTAATAAAAAAATTTGCTAGGGTATGCCATCCTCTTAATGTGTAAGTTTAAAGGGAAAGATGAGGCAAATAGAAATGAAATGACAGACTTAAGATGATTTTGTTGCAATAATCAAGAAAGCCACAGTCACACACTTAAGTTTGTTCCACTAACGTTTATGAAGTAAGTTTGAATAAATCACGTCAGTTAATTCACGTCAATTTACTGTAAATGAAATCTTTTGTTGACAGAGGTTAAATAAATAAACTAAACACTTATACATAAATAATAAAAATTACGTATATAAATGATATATACTATACAAGGTGTAACAG
Organism: Ypsolopha sequella; assembly: GCA_934047225.1. Lineage (NCBI taxonomy): Eukaryota > Metazoa > Arthropoda > Insecta > Lepidoptera > Ypsolophidae > Ypsolopha > Ypsolopha sequella. The sequence goes on from OW203987.1 coordinate 23,066,194, forward strand.
AAAGGTGTAACCATATTTGAAGAGCTTATTTAGTCAATTGTATAGAACAACTTTAAGTATGGAGCCAACCCTGAAATCTCAAAAAAAAAACCCGCCCTTTCATACATTTCGGCCGAGCGGCATTGCATTTTCCTATGAAGCAAGTAATATTTTTTTTCGATATACAGGATTTGTTCCATAGTAAAAGTTGTTCTAAACCATTGACCGAATAAGCTCTTCAAATATGGTTACACCTTTCTGTTACACGTTGTATATAAATGATATACTTCATGTAAATAAATATGTATTAATATAAAACAAATAGAAATAAATACAACTTTAGGTTCAAAGAGAAAGATAATGCTGTTTGACTATTAAATGACTGTAATGATGAAGCTCGTCTTGTTGTGAGAGGAAGGGCATTCCACAGATTTACAGCTTAAGAGTATGACATAGCCAAAACAAAAACCAGTTCCGGGCGTGGCTTATTCTATTTTACGATAGCGCGCGGGGGGAAATTCGTCCCGGTCTCTAAGCTCGCGTCACCATAGCAAAAATACGAATAGAGTGGACGAGGCAGGGTCAAAAGTAATACGTATTTTATTTTATCTAATTTATTAGTGTATTTCGATCATCGTCACACGGCATTGATCCTACTTGCTATCACGTCGGGACGTAAATTTACCTTTAGTTAAATACCATCGACATACACTACATATCACTTACAGCCCTTCTCTTATTGGGTACTTACTCATTATTACTTTCTGCTCTGAACACTACTCTAAGAGCTAGGGATAACTGAAAACTAGCGCTGCACACTGTATGATAGCTTTAGCAAAATGCTGAGTTATTCCCATTCGTCCAAATACCACCATATGTTTAAATGTTTATATTTTGTGTACGATCTGTTTTGTCTCTTTAACTTTACAAAAATTGTAATATTTCACCTACCCATTTTCCTTTTTTGTGTATGGATGGCAATAAATGTTTCTTATTTTTAACCTTTAACTACCTACCACCGGTCTCAGAGACCGCAACGGTCTGTTTGTTTCTCAATTTATTCGGCCAACGTAAGCCGTAGATATTTGTGCGTCTTTTCGTAGATCCCTTGCAACAATTTGCAAGCACTCGTTAGATGTATACGTGCGCGAATCCTCTGCAGGTGATCAAAAAAAGGTCTCGAATCGGCATTTCCTCTATGTAAATCTTATGAATTTTTACCTTACATTGAACTTACAATTTAGAAGTGATTTTAGTTTTGTGTTTATTGTTTCTCAATTATTTAAGTGACATTGTATTTTATTGTTTTTAATTAAACGATATGGATCTTGAAATACGTACATGTCGTACATGTATAAAAAATAATATTTGTTTTGACTAGTTACTAAGGTTTTTGACAATTTGATAAGCGGTCTCTATGACCGCAGGTTATGTGACAAAAATAGGGGGTAGGTAGTTAAGGGTTAAAATACTCCATACGTGCTTAACGTCAGCGTTATAAGCACCAAATTAGCACTGAATAGAATACAGTTTTAAATAGGCTGCTGCTACTGGTCAACTCGGTAGACAAGATGGTGATGATAGTACCAGCTGTGTGGTCATCGGTAGATTCAAGCATCTTTATCGCCCTTTACGTGATGTAAACAAGGATGAGTTTCACATGACACAACCTTTGACGTGTTCAAGATAGATAAGATGATGATATTTATCAGAAGATTATGTTTGGGGTGTATCAACACGTACTGTTTAATATTTAAATTTTTATCGCGCTAGTATCCTCTCATTAGATTTTGTTGCTTCTATGAATTCAACAAGATGTGGTCTGTTATTTGGATAAGTGTTTTCGTGAGTTCCGCGCTTGCTGGTCGGGAAAAGAAGTTCATAAATTGTAAGTTTGGAATTATTTAAAATAACACCTAGAAATAATTATATTTAATAAATTCGCCTTGAATTAAAAGCACTTGTATTATGTAGTTTATATGCTATAAACAGAATTAATGAGTTCGATTGTGGTTTTTGGTGTAAAAATACTTAAAATATAAATAATCATAAAGACATTATTACATAAATACTTGTACCTACACGTACTTCTATTCTACACTTTTTCTACATTAGAATTGTCAATTTAGATTAATATGTTTGTATTTAGTTGGCCAAACTCAAAACATAAGAAATACATGTCCTTACCAACAACTTTTTGTATGAGGGCTAAGCGAACTTCGAAACATTTTTTCACTTCCTCTCATAAAGATTGCCCCGGTCAGCCAACTGATCCAATATGAAAAGATGAAAAAAAAAACGAGAATTTTACTTGGTACTCATAGACAAAGCTGTTCACATGGACAAGTACTGCCTATGTTTTGAGTTTCGCCAGCTAATTTAATATAAGCCTGTATAGCATAAAGTGTTTAAATATACATTTGTGGAATACAAATAGAAATACAAGACAAGTTGAGTATTTGTGTTAAATTTTCATGAACAGTTTGTTTTGTAATCTTAAAATGCCTGTTTCAGTCGGAAGCTTCATCTGCCCTCGGGAAACAAAGGCTCTAGGAAAATGTCTCAAAGATCATCTAAATCTCTACATTCCTCAATTGGCAACAGGTAAAAATCTTTCTAAAAGCTCACCCAGCATTACAAATATTGTATCTTATTTCTATATAATTTCTCAGAAATATGTAAAAAAAATAGAAACCCATAGAGCGAAGCTTCGTTGTACGTCTGTCTGTGAATCGGTCCCATTATAGTCTGTCCTTGGTTATTTGAATCCCACTTGTAACCTTGAAAAAATTCCTATACTTTTAATAACGAAACGTTGAGATATCTTTTTGTGTGTTAAATTAAGTGTATGTACAGGGTGTTAAGATGATGTTGCGGAAACCGAAAACTGCATACGCATAACTCTCTGTGAAAAATAATTGAGAAATCGAGAAAAAAAATCTGTTGTTTCATACATTTTGGTCGGCTAGCTATTATATGTAACATTTCTATGGAACAGCTGATTTCTTTTTCGCGATTCGAGGGTTGGCTCCATAGTATAAGTTGTTCGTATGGATGAGTACTATCGCCAGTTTCCGCCACTTCATATATAATGTCTGGACTAAGGGAGTTAGCAGATTTTGAAAACTTCAACGACCAATTTTATTACAACGGGAAGTTTTTATTCAAAATTATTATGTACCAAATCAGATGGGACTCGGATTTTATCCAAGCTGCAGTCTTTCGTTATGGAGCTGGAGTATATACTAGGTGTAAATACGAGGGAACCTCTTTTCCCAAGAAACATACCCGCGCCAACCATTAGTTTAGGTAATATTTGAGTAACAAATAAAAATGCGTGAACCTTTAGAGCACCGATAAACGATCGTTTTTGATTCATCCAAGTTTTTGAGGCAACGTCCTCTGTGAAACAGCTGTTCACGCGCAGCGTTCTAAATAAGTTACAGTTGAATATCTTCTTCTCTGAAGATTTACGCGGGTATTTTTCTTTCAGAGAGTTGTTCAATATGATCAGTTGAGTTTTTGATTTGATTTAAAGATCGCAGACTATTTACACCCGTATATATTTAATGCCGATTTCAGGAAAGGACGGAAGACTCGCGTAAAGTTATCTGTCTCCTGCGAGTATCTTCCCCTTCGAGTATTTTGACGCCTTCTATGACTAACTTCAAGCCCGTCTTCTTTTCTGGCCTGAACTGTCAGACTCTTAATAGAGATACGTTGTTTGTACCAGGAGTACCAGAGTACGGCGTGCCCCCGTGTGAACCGCTTCTAGTGCCGAGTCTGACAGTGGAGCAGTCCACTGGCGCTGTCAGGGTCAGTTCGACCTACTCCGAGGTCACCGTCAGGGGTCCCTCTAAGATGAAGGTCGTGGATGTTGAGTGAGTTCATAATTTGGACTCTTAAGTCAAAGCTAAAAGCTATTATACTATAAAATTACCTAATTTAAAAAAGGAAATCAAAACGGGATGTAATGGATTTTCATACAACTTTATTACCCGTTAAAAATAAATGATAATTTAACCAGTGGAATTATTGATTATTTATCGATGACAATTGATTTACAATAGACTTTTGAGTCGATCTTGCCTCCTGCCACTTTGAGTAAATTATGTAATGCGTACAGGTACAGGTCCTCTAAAAAGGCCGTTATGCATGAATCATATTATGATTCTGTTCTAATGCCGTCTCTTTTGCACGTGTGAAAAAACTCTGACTCCACCCTACTTTCAAATCATTTTATGATTCACCCAAGTCAGCCTTTTTAGATCCCCTGTTCACAGAATGTTCATACTTTTTCTACAATTTCATAAGAACCAGAATCGTTCAGTGTATAATTATTAATTTCAGAGTGTATCCTAAAAAGCATCAAACTATAGTCAAGCTGCATATCCCTGAACTGAGAGTAAAGGGCAAGTACAACATAAAGGGTCAAGTCCTGTTGCTGCCCATCGAGGGAGAAGGGAAGTTCTCTGGAAAATACGGTAAACTCAAAGCATACTCATACTCATACCTACCGATATATCATAATTTTTATGTTATTTCCCACAGCTACTTCCCAAGTAACTTTTAAGGTTTTAGAAAGGTACTGAAAAGGTTCTAATACCTTTGTATGGAAATCTGCTCATAAGTCTTTGTAGTCTCAATTACTTTATATTAACGTTATATTAACCTCCTGAGTGCAAAAAGGGCCCACGTTGTAGAACCTTCCTGAGAGCTACAGCAAAACCTGTAGCTCTTATCTATAACCTTTCTAACTACTTACTCAAAACCCAAATATAACCTTCACAACCTTAATTTAACGTTAATATAACCATACAATACAACTAATAGTTTCTACATTAGTCTTGGATGTAACTCTATGACAACTTAAAACCTTTTTGATAGAAATGAATAACGCTTTTCCAGGACTTTCGGGTTTTAAAATGTTTCTGTTTAAGATTGTTTGTACGCAGAAACACTAATAGTGGGTTTAAATTACTTATTTATAATGGCGCCATTCCCTGTCATTATACCAAGTTTCAAAATGGCTAGATATGTAAGTGTTGTATTCTTGAAAAATAGTTAGTAGCATGTTAAAGTCAGATAAAATGCAAAACATAGTGCGATTGGTACATTATCGTAAAACTTTAGGATAATAGTGCTATATGCGAGACGGGCCTTTCGTAATTGTAAATTTTCAGGACATTTTAAATAAAAAAAAATGAAAATATAAGGTGTATGATGGTTTGTCGTTTTAGAAATAAAAGTTATACTCATATATAAAAACGTATATTTAAAATTATATAGAACATGTTATTTAATTTTGCTTCGTTGTATTAAAATGTTATTTTCAGTTCGTTTTTTTTATATTTTAGTGAATAAATATGGCTGACGTTAGGAAATTACTAGAAAGCATTCAAGTTAACCTTTTCAGAACTATAACAGCTCAAAACTCTTAATTTTTGCCAAAGTAAGAGCTAAAGGTAATTTTGCGGAGCTATATAAAACCAAAAGGCTGTTTTCACAGCTTTCAGGTTATCGTCAGGAGTAATTCAATACTCGCCAGTCGCGACCACAACCATTAAGCAAAATCAAGTGTTCAAGTGTTCATCACAAGTGATATCAAGCAGCTACAGGCTGCTCCTTGAGTGCAAATAAGTTACTATTTCTTTTTTCAATTATGTTTAGTCGATAGGTACTTGTCTAACTTATGTTTTACCTTTACTACTGAATACATTTAAATTTAGCCTTAAGTAGTCCTTAACAGTGACCAGACTACCTATCTTGAAAAAAACGGACAAGTGCGAGTTGGACTCGCCCGTCGAGTGTTCCGTACAAATTTGTATATAAAAGAATACCCTGACTGACTGACTGACAGATTGACTGACTGATCTATCAACGCCGAGACCAAACAGCTAAACCTAGGAACATAAAATTTGCACCGTAGGTTCCTTTTATTGCGTAAACATCCGCTAAGAAAGGATTTTTTTGGAAATCAATTCATAATGAAAGGGGGTAGAAACTTGTTTGGAAAATCATAATCCGTGGGAGTATCAACATATACTGAAGAGTCAACATACTTCGCATAAATACTCTTTTTAATAAACTATGAGAAACCTGTGAGAGGGTTTTACAAAACTCCTCCCCCGAGGGGGTAAAATAGCGTGTTAAGTTATATATCGAAAATTGCATCCCTTGAGTGTATCTACTTAAAACTTTGCTTAAATATTCCTTCCTTAAAACGTATAATGAGATACATGTAGGAAAGTTTTCAAAAATTATCCATCCCCTAATGGGGATGAAATGGGTTAAAAACTTTGATATGGAAAATCACAATCCCTGGGCATATATAAACTTATATATTATGTATAACTTATATATTATGTATAACTTATATACATATATACACTTACTTACAACTTCGCATAAATCATATTGAGAAAAATAAGACACGTATAAGATGTTTTTTTTTTAAAGAAAACCGTACGCACTACAGGATTTAGCGGGATGTTGAAGCTTTCATTGTAAAATATGAAACGCATTACATACTAAATTCACGTGGACGAAGACGCGGGCAACAGCTAGTTATAATTAATTCAGACTTTTTTTTATGATTAAATTACAATTGTATAGTTTTTAGATGTTTTCCTGTATTCGTAGTATAAGATAATACTTGCCTTTCATAGTTCTAGGTCAACGGAAAGTACCCTATACATTTTGATTCCCTTGAGAATGTCGAAATATACGATTTTAGTGGCATTAAAAGCCGTATTTTTTTTGCGTTACCATAAAAAAATATTTTTTTTGCAACTTTAAGTAACAGTAGACTTGATTATATGGTTTTAATTTCAATTTGATAACTTCACGCGTTCTTGAGATAAAGGGTCTGGACAGATAGACGGACAGGCGGCCAGACAGACGGACAACAAAGTGATCCTATAAGGGTTCTGTTTTTAGGGTTCCGTACCTAAAAGGTACAAAAGGAACCTTTATGGTGAGACTCCGTTGTCCGTCCGTCCGTCCGTCCGTATGTCACAGCCTCATAACTTTAGCACCGTTCAAGATAAAGACATGAAATTTGGCATATAAATAATTAATTTGCCCACATATCAGTGTAAAAAAATTAAAAAATTTGAAATTTTTCAAAATATTTCAAAAACAAAAGTAAGAAAAATAAAAAATATTATCCTAAAAATACGATATGGGTATCAAATTGTAGATATTAAAAAGCTGATTGTAAAAATATATACTTTTACTAAATTTACTCTCACAAGTTTCGAGAAATTTTGAAAAACCACAAAAATATGTATGTTCCCCCCCTTATCTCCGAAACTGGTAGAACAAAAAATATGAAAACTGGCCAATTACAGGGAAACTATAGAAGTTAAAAAAATTAAGCACAAATGAAAAATATAAAAAAACTAGCTTCTGCCCGCGGCTTCGCCCGCGTGGCCTACAGGAAACAAATAACTTTTTTTTCAGAAACAAACATTTTAAGTACTTTCACTCCCTTTGGGAATACAGGGACTCACCGATCAAAGTTTTTCCGAAAAAGTGTCAAAAAATGTCAAATTTGAATACGGCAGCGTAATCGGCGACCCTAAATGCCCCTTGATACCGAGTTACATGCAAATCAGAATACTTCTTTAGACCTGTTCAAAAATTGTCAAAACCGGTCAAATTAAATTTTTTTTTGGTCATGTAGCTCCAGCTTGACCGATCATTATAATTGAAACCCAAACTCCTTAAAATTAGCCATTCGGGAGATATGGCCGGTCAAAATTATAGCACTTTTTTTACCGTCATCTAGATCTCGCCGAGGACTTTTTTGAAATACCATGAACATGGTTCTAGCATCAGCCGTTTAGGAGATACGGGCCCGTAAAGTTTTGACTTTTTCGGCAGGTAGATCTCGTCAAGACCTTTTCCTAGACATCCATCAACATGGGTCTAGCTCCAGCCGTTTGGGAGATGCAGGCTGTCAAAGTTTTGACAAAAAAAAAAACTTTTTTTGGCACCCCCTGGTCCAACCCCTAGGGATGTACCACCTTCCGTTCCAAAGATATTTTGCTTGGATATAGATAGATAGATAAACAGATAGATAGATGGATATATTGTGGATATATAGATAGATAGATACCTCAAAAGGAAAAAATGGAAATCTAAAAGGATCACTTCTGTGGCTGTCTGTCTGTCCGTCTGTTACAGCCGATTGCTCTATCACACATACTTTCAAGAATTTTTATGTCCGCTATATTAAATTTCAACCATAAAAACGACACCCATATTGATATTTACACATTTCAACATTTCAACCCCATCGCACCCTAAGAGGGGATGATGGTATTTCACGTCCACTACGTTGCATTTAGAAATCGTTGTTGTATTCTTAATCAGCGACCCGATAAACCATACAAACGATACCCATGTTGATTTTCAGAATTTGTCACCCCATTTCCCCCTTTTAGGGATTGAATTCGGAAAAAACCTGAAATATATGTTTACTCATTTATAGATAGGAGTACTCCTGTGAAGTCTCGAATAAAATAATCTAATTAATCTTGTTTTCCCATACAAACTTTGGACACCCGTTTCACCCCCTTAGGGGGTGAATTTTGAAAAATCTTCACTTAGTGGATGCTAACACTATATCTTTGTGCAAAATTTCAAGTCTATAGGACTAGCGGTTTAGGCTGTGCGTTGATATATCGGTCAGTCAGTCAGTCAGGACTTTGAATTTTATATATACAGATAAGTATAATACATAAAAAAAATATTTTATAAAATACAATATGGATATCAAATTGTAGATATTGAAAATTTGATTGTAAAAACATATATTTTTATTATATTTATTCTCAATAGTTTCGAAAAATCTTTAAAAAAACACAAAAATATGTATGTCCCCCCCCTTTATCTCCGAAACCGGTGGACCGAAAAATATGAAAAAAATGACAATTATAGATCATAACTGGCTAATTACAGGAAAACTATAGCGGTAAAAAAAATTCAGCACAAGCGAAAAATATAAAAAATGAAATATAATAAATAAAAAATAATTTTTATAAAAATACATTATGGGTATCAAATTGTAGGTATTAAAAAGTTTATTGTAAAAATTTATAGTTTGGCTATTTGCATCTATTTCGAGAAATCCTTGAAAAATCATAAAAAATTGTATGTCCCCCCCCCCCCTTATCTCCAAAACTTGTAGACTGAAAAATATGAAAAAAATCATGGTAATATGTGTTTACGTAAAGATTACAGGACAATTAAAGCGGTTGAAAAAAATGACAAAATTACATTTTTCATCCATAATATGGAGCCCTAGGTATGCGAGTCTGACTCGCACTTGACCGGTTTTTTTCCTTTAGACGTACGGAACCCTAATAATATATACTAACCGCTGTATTCATTATTCGTAGGAAATTTTCCGCACTTTCCGTTTAAAATTTCCACTCCGTTTTTTTGAAATCACCCTGTGTTGGTTCAATTTGCAAGACATCGTAATTTGAATTCGCGGAGACAACTGATAATATTTGAGAATGCCTCTAAAGCTTTCAAATATTCTTGTGGGACATAAATCATGCTTTCAGCTCTGAACTATAGCCTTTTGGTCTTGGTTTTCACCATGCAGTCCTAATTTGTTTGCCGAGACAACTTTTATACAGCCTAAAGGCTTTAGATAGGTTTTAGAAATAACTTCTAAGTAATTTCAACATTCCATAGCTTTGTGGTTATATCAAAGTTAAAAATTTAACCTTTAGATCTCACTTAAGCATCATCCTAGCCTCTCCAGTAACTTATCAAGAGTCTACAACAACTATAAGATCCTAGGACTTTAAGGTCGTGAAACACAAGTCAAAATAACGTTAATTTAAACTCTTGTCAACGGCTTAAAGGTTGTTATGATAAACAATTAGTTTTAGAACTTAATAATCATTCTCAAGTACTTAATATGCCTAGATAGAAAAGCATTAACCTTTTTGCGACCCAAATACAAACTAAAGGAAGTTTTCACAACCTAGGCCCGAATGAATTGTTACTTGGGTTGATTCTCCTAATTGTCGTAGTCATTTGTTCTTATTCGATCTTGCTTAGGGCCTGTTTCACTACTTGCTGATAATGAGCCGTCCATATCATCATCGATTTTTGGAATTTTGGACCCCCTACAATCATCCTAATCGTCATCATATAATAACTCCACCTTCTTACAAAACTGATATAATTTTCTTCTCTTTACAAAATCAATTATGTTGTTTAAACAATAAGTTTTTTCTTATGTTAAGACACACCCACTAGCGCCATTTATGCTCATGATATTACCATCATCCGCAGACCAGATCCCCCCCCCAAGTTTCAAATGACGTATTTAAAATCCATTTTTGGGACTTTGCGTTTAAGTTTAAACACCCCATAATTCTTATCTTCAGGAAACATCGATGTAATAGTAACCATCGAGTTGGGCAGGGCTCAACGCGAGAATTCCGTGGACACCCTGACCTGTGAGCAGCTGGACGTCAAGTTCCACACGGGCAGTGCCTCAATCCAACTTGAAGACCTGTTTGGTGGAGATGGTGACCTGGGTGAGCTTTTGATTCCCTTCTCGTAATCTGAGGTCACTGGTATGATGTGATCTTATGTGTGTCTAAGAAACGACTGTAGGTTGTCCCCGTTGGCGGTGAAAAGTGGGTGTTTTTCTTTTATTCTGAAATAATATATTAGATATAATCCGCCTCAGATGGGGCGGTTTGGCATGGGCATTATTGGGAAAACGAATCATGACTTGACGATATGCTTTATACGATATATTTAAACGGAACCATATAGGATCACTTTGTTGTCCGAAATGCCACTTTTTCCGAATTTCATTTGTAGCTACTAATTAATGGCTTTGAAATTTGTAATACTTTAAAATTACTTTAAAACTTTAAAATTACTTTAAAGCTCAAAATAATTTAAAAAATATTTATATGCTAATGGTCATGAAAATTCTGTCGTGTTCCGAGGTACGGACAAAAATGTGGTAAAATAAAAATGTGTCAAATGAGAAATTCTGTAAATTTACACAGTTTTTGTTTAATTTCAAACATTATAATATAAGTGACGGATACTTTTATTTTATTTTATACCATAGAAGGACAGACAACAAAAAAAATACAAAAAAATAAAATTAATTATATATTTTTTTCCATGCGTTTTGTAAGCCTTTGAATCAAATACGGGGGCATAAGATGATTTTTATTTTCATTTGAGCTTTTCGTAGATCGCTTCAAAATAATTTTACTATCACGAATGTGAAATTCGAAAATCTTTTCAAAAATAATTTAAAGTTAAATATGTTGTTGTACAACCGTTTCAAAAATCATAATGATCTTGTGTTCAGGTTCAGCGATGAACAAATTCTTGAACGAGAACTGGCAGAAGCTGACAGATGAGCTGCAGGCGCCGCTAGAGGGCGCGTTACGGGACTTCCTCAAACCGCTCGCTGACCACGTGTTCACCACGCTCAATGCTGACGACATCTTAGCTGTTAATTAGATCGTGCTCATCAATAAAATATTCAGTTCATTTAATTTTGGAGTGAGTGAATGAAGTCACGCAGTGAAGTGCGTAGGTATCGTGTAGCACCGCACTGCCTTGCACAGCGTAGGTATCATGACAAAAACTCATTCGGTCACCCTAAAAATACTGTCTACTCATTGTAACTTCATGTGTGCGAAGGGAAGTCAGTTTTACATGACTTCTTTGTTGTTTCATTAGTTTTAAATTTTGATACAATTGATCATTATATTTATTTATTGTTGGAGTGTTTTATTCATTTTACACATTTATTAAAGCCGATTCTGAAGGCTTTAATTTTAGTTATAGTGCTGTCAAAACTTGAAATTTTCCAAAGTAATTTAACTTCTGTTTCGATTCCCGGGTTCGATTCCCGGTTCAGAGCTCCTCACATCCAGATTTACTTTTATTTCTGCGTTTCTATACTGCAATGATATAATGTTAATTTAACTTCTGTTTCTTAAATCTAAGGACCATTTTGCAATGAAGAAAATTTAGTTTTGACAGCACTAAAACTAAAATTAAAGCCTTCAGAATCGGCTTTAATGCCAACCGCCTGACGTTGCGTTTCTTGGCTGCTATGCTACTCGCGATATCACGTCATGAAATATAAAAACTTTGAAAGAATTTTAGAATTATGAAAGTGTTATATTTCTTGATCATATATTTTGATAAATAATATTATATTTTTTAGGGATATTATCAACTGGAAAAATCAATTGGCATAAAAAACAGTGAAAGGATCCTTTAATCTTTTCACAATTATGTCATTTCAATTACAATAAATCATCATAATTGTATATAATCTATATAGGTAATGTATTAATTAAATCTTACAAAAATTGTGTTTTTTATTTCTTTAACCTAACAAGTACTCACTGGTAACTTAAATAAATAATACCTACTTACTAACTAAACTTATTAACTAAAATCTGTTGGTTATCTCTAGTTGTTCTTCAGGGATAGTGTTGTTTTTATTTAAATACATATTTTGTACTATAATAAATATAGACCGAGTCTGTGACTCGAAGTGAGTCAACTTTGATCACTGGCACAATACTATGTAACAAACATATTTTGTATAAGTAAGGCTACGTTATCAAGACATTTTCAATTGTGCAATTCAAATTAGAATCAACGAACCTTTTTTGATGGGCAGCTGATATTAACCAAATGTAGAGATAAAAGGAGTTACCATACTTTTAGCGTCTTACTAGATTTTTGCAACGAGCAAAACTATGAGTATCAATAAACATAACTGTACTATAAAGCAGGCATACACTTTTTGCATTCTGATGCTCATAAAATCTCAATCTGCATCAGTTTCACCAAACTCCTCAATCATTTCCCTTTAGATCGTAAATGCCTCAACTCCTCCTTGTCTATGGTTTGAGCCACACGTCCATGGGTATCTTGGTGAAGGCTGCGTTAACGAAGGTCTGGAAGTGCTTGGCGATGGAGATGGAGGCGGCTGGTCGCATCTCCTCGATGATCTCAGCTGCATTGTTGTTCAGGAACTGGTTCATAGCTTCACCTGGAATATTGCAAAGGTTGTCTAAGATCAGGAAAAACAGGTAAGGATACATACAGGTATTAAAGTACAATTAGGACTGCGAAGAGGAATTCAACTTAAAGCAAGATGAGTATACAAAATATAGTACCAGGCACATAAAATACGAAAAACTCATGGGTGAATGTTAAGACAGGAACCGAGGCAGGGTCTCAAGACTGACAGACCGCTTCAAAACCTGCAGAAATACTTATGTCTCAATTAACATATTTATTAGCCGTGGTCGTTCACTATAAAGCATGCCACATGGGGTTTTGTGTAAGTAAGCTAAAAGGGTTTACCTTAATAGTCACTATGCTGAACAGGCGAGTTTGTGATCGCAGTATTTGTCTTTTCCGCACGGAAGATGACAATGTTTAAATTGAATATTTACTAACATGCATTTCAGACATTATTGAAATCTTGTTTCTTAAGCTAGTGATATTTCTTACAGGATACACAAAATTAACAATTAATATAATGAAAGAACTACTTACCAATAACGCTTCCATGGTTGACGGTGTCCCGAACCTTGAACCTGGAGCTCTTCAGTTTAAAGTCGACGACCAATCTTTCTGCAGCCATGTATTTGACACCCTCGCGTTCGATTTCCTTGCCAAAGATCTTGGCGATGGCCGTTACATCATCTGAAATGGCGGAGAATTTACGCTTGAAATTCGTACAAAGTAATATTCCAAACTAATTAATTAAGCTCTACCTATAATTGGGGAGAACGTCGATAAGTTGACAAATCTCTGATGGAACCTAGTTTACTATATAAAGATGTTGTACTTGAAATATCTGTTTGTTCTATTTAATAGCTCTGTCTTTTTGCTCCTGGTCTTATAAAATTGTAATTTACCTATCTTTTGAGTGTCAACAGCTATCACTCTGATCTCCTTTTTGCTCCTCCCACTTAGGAAGACTGGGCACTGCTCACTTCAAGAAGTAAGAGTGAGTTCGTGGCTAAGTTTACCAGAGAACCAGTTTTAATGAGGTCTAACGTGAATCTTTTGCTGGATAAGCGGTAAGGACGGTGACCATCAATATGACAATGTAGGCAGCAGAGGAAAAAAAACAAGTGTACTTATCAAAACTCCAAGATTACTTACTGAAGTTAGCCCAGAAGTCTCCTCTGGATCTGACGGGGAACAGCAGAACCTGCCCGGTGACCTCATAGCGGCCGGTGATCTCTATGCGCGGGAGCACCAGCGCCATGTCTATGCGCAGCTTCTTCAGGTCTGATCTGGAAATTTAATCAATGTTGTTTCAGAACTGTTTTACAGTCGGAAATTAAACGGAGCATTCGTTTTGTTAGAATGAATATCAAAAACGGTTTAACACGACATTCCATCGCATATTTATAACATGAAGCACCGGGATTCGTGAAGAGAAAAATTCAAAGAAATTCATATATTAACTGTTCCTTGTGAATTTATTTACCAAGTTCTTAGATATGTCAGAAAAAATATTGAGTCTTTCCCAAGGAGCAACACTGTAAAGAAACCAGAAATAAACATAAACTGGCTTTTCCAAAAATCAGACTTGCCAAGGTGAGTACCTTTTTCCTCGGACATGGTATAAGATTTTACAATAAACTTTCAAAGGAGGTCCTTACTTTGTCAGAGAATAAGTTTAAATTGTATATTAAGCAGGGCCTACTGAAAAAGGCATATTATAAAATAAATTAATATTTGGATGACAGTGAAGCATGGTCACAAAATAGAATAGTGTTACAGTGATAATTATATTTGTCACGATAGTAGTTTATAATTTAATTAAGTACGTAGTATAATTTCCTAATTTATGATTCCTCTAAGGAGTTAACATTAATTAATTACAGACTGCAAAAGGAAATAGACTATATGAGACAGGTAGGCAAAGATATATGTTTTTCTTTTTTTTCATGAACCTGAATTCCTGCTGTCTTGTATTTTGGTATCCCTTAGTTAAAGTAGATATAAGTCATGTGTATAGTTTAAGTTTTATGTTAAAAAAGACGTGATCTTGCTTAGTTTCTTGCCCTTCTTCTTAGCAAGACTAATCGAATGAGCGGAGGTAGGCATGTGTTTATAAATGTAACCTATTAGTATGTAGTATATAGGATGGGAATTGGTCGGCCGCCTGGATTCGTGCTGGGGGCTCGGTTGATGATTATTGAACCTTGTTCCTGGTCCCTGGCCGGGTCTCTGGTATGGGTTCGGACTGTTGATTGGATTTCACCTTGAATAATATATATTTTGCCTATCATTTAATCGTATAATATCGTTTTAATCGTTTGCTACATAAATTAAATAAATCTTTAATCTAGTTCATGTACATTTATTATTTTATTACATATATTTTTATAAGATTAAATTTGGAATTATATAAGTGTATTGTATATACCTACTTTGCAAAATAAACTATTTGAATTTTTATGAATAACAATGGTTTATGATTACTTATTTATTTAACCCATTCTATTATGAAAATTATACGATGACAAAAACATTTTTTTCAATATTTTTATCATACCCAGGATAAAAATATCTGAAATTCATGTTACTTGATGTTTAAATTATCCATCGAATAGCTACTAAAACTCAAACCATTGTTTCGCAACCTAATCGCTTTGCGACAACCTCAAATCCATTTAAAAGCGCCTTCTTTACATGATGACAGCAGATCAATTTAAATTCCACTTTACAGAAACTTTTCCCAGTCCATGGAGGTGACGAAAACCTTACTTAACATCCAAGTTGACAGAAGTCGTCGTCGACACAGTGGTATTGCAACATTTGTATGGCAAATAACGAGGGTTTCTTGTTAACTTGACCTGGACCTCTGGCCTGCTTACAGACGGTCTTGATGAATCATGAAATTGTTATAATCTTCGGATTAGTTCAGAATGACAAGATACCAAAGATTTGGTGCTATTGGTCTCTGGAAAATTTAGAGATTTGAAGATTGCATTCATTTTTCAGATTACAAAACCGAGATGGAAGAGAATATTATAAAGTAGCACTAAAAGACCAAGCACCTGCGATGTTAACGGCTATGATGCCGCAATAAGAACTGTCATTAGGAAGCTTGTCATGCTAGCGTCCGTACATATACTAAGTGATAAACGTGTAGATTATATAAATTCACCTGATCTTAGTGATGGTGTAGTTACTGGGTCCAACAACAGACATGTTAGTGAAGGCGGCGGTGACCCGGACAGGGCCGGCGTTGTTCTCCATCACCAGCCGGTCTATCAGCAGCGGTTCCACAGGAGGCACCTCAAGGTCTGGCAGACCTTGCGCCAGGTACGGCCGCAGGTGGTTGAAGGAACGCTTGATACAGTTGTCCAACTGAGGGTCACTTCGGCTGCAGGGGATGATGTATTCCGCTGGAATTAAGAGAAGATTATTTGTGACAATTCAATTTTCAACAGATTTCCGAAAATATTGTCTTAGGAGCAACAACAGGGTGATACATACGATACTATCCGATTAATAATTCGGTTTCTGTAGATAAATAAATAAAAACCGGCCAGGTACGAATTGGGCCTCGCTCTATTAGGGTTCTGTAACAACGCAACAACACGCGAAAGAAAATAATATTTGTTTGTGTTGGTCACAGCTTAAAAACTATATTATGAATCGATGTTTTTAGTAAGTAGCTAATTGTTGTTTAAAAAGAGTATTTTGGTACATAATGGTGTCAATTGGGTGTAACACGACTTAACTTGTTTGACAGGACTAACCTCATTTTAAGCGTCCTGTCTCTGTCTTTTCGATACAGGAAGAAAAAGTCAGAACACTTAAATTAAGTTTAGTCCTGTCATTAAAGCGTGTTACACAGAATCGACACAATTATACACACATTCTTAATTCCTAATTAGTTTAGCTTTTGAGCCAGATCTGCAACAAAAATGGTCTACTGACAATTTTGATGGCCCCCATTTGTTTATATTTGAAAATAAAAAATTATATTCTATGTATAGTTCTATATTGGCAATTCTAATGACACTATGCCAAGGTAAAAAAATTAAAATGTCCGGCTCCTTTTTCATCTATGGGAACGATCGACCCCTCTCAAAAACAATTGAATTGAATTTCTAATCCAATATTCGGTTCTGGTTCATTCTACACAAAATATTCGTATCCAAATTTCAGGTCTGTAACTCATTTCATATACGAGCCAGAGACCCGTGACATACGGACGGACAGACACATAGACAATGACATTAAATAGGACTCTGTTTTGCCCTTTGGGTACGGAACCCTAAAAAGGTACATTTGAATCTAGAACAACATTCGAGAAAAATTTCGAAAATGCGATTATTATAAATATGATTTTTGTCGCTTACAATAAATCTATGGTAACGGTCCGAATATAATAGATGTGCTTATCTCAAAATATGTATATTTGTAAATTTATATTTATATCTTGCGGGTTTGAGTGCGCCCAATATTGTAAATAAACTTCAGGGTAGCGCATGAAGTACCCGCAGGGTGGCCTCTACATGTTTCCATTTTTTTTTTTTTTCTATTAAAGTAGGTTAAGCTCATTCATGTCATAAGGTTGTATATATATTTTTTATTCATACTCCAATGTCATTCATTTAAAATCATTAGTTATAAAGTTGTATATATTTTATGTCATTTACTGTTTTTAATTCGACTGACGCCGGCCCCAAAGTGGGCCGAAATATATTTCGAAAATAATTTTTATACAATGTTTTAATTAAACAAAAAATAAAATATATTTGTAAAGGAAATAGTATTGTTTGCTGTTCCACTATTTATTAACACCTCTCAAATTGCTTATTTTGAAACAAATAAAGTTTTATCAGTTTCTTGGTAATGACACGACAAAGTCGCCCTATGTTACATAAGGGACTGTCAGAAGTGTGCCATTGCATGCGGTCGCGCAACTAGAGGCAAGGTTGCGAAGTCGTTGACCGAATATCCGACTTTTAGGGAAAAATAAAGAAACTTGTTGACTCGACTGGCTTTTTGAATCAAAACTGGTTGTGATATCAGCTCAAGGTGACGGTTCAAGAAAATTACGTGAATGTTGTATCATTTCATTTTGTATTTTATCATCATCAACTTTATAAAGTACTTTATTAAAACTTAAATATCAAAAAAGTTACTTTAAAGTCTAAAACTAAATAATCCTAGAAAACATAAAAACTTAAACAAACTAAAATCTTTATTAAATTACAAGTTTATTAAAATTAAACTAAATAGAAAATATTAGCCAGATCGCCGTCGTCATGTGGAAGGGTACCTAGAAGGCTGGCTGCGTTTCCTCTTTGTATGGCCAGACTTATTCGCTGGCCAAGATATGCGCCAGCCCTCGGGTCCCCACAGACGTCGACCAGCCGCGTAGTTAATTCCTTGAAAAGGATTTTTGCTTCTGGACCCCACGGCCCGAGGGTCTCAGCGCCAAAAGGCGCAAATATGCAGTTTTAATAAATACATATTGATATTGTGCTTATTTATATAGTTGTCGTTCTTTGGACTGAATAATATTATCTGCATTTGCATTAAAACTCAATTATTTATTAGATGTTTACGAAGCAATTAGCGCAAGAGTGCAACTTTATCTCTTTATTTTTCTAATACAAGTAAAGCTTCACAATCGTCTTTAAGAGGATAGGTCGCGCTTGCATCAATCACTGTTACTTCATGCGGAAAAACCCGCAGTGCGAGAGGGACGGATTCTGGAAAAATTCCAAAATTTTCTTCATCAATTTTATTATTTAAAAAAGAAACTGAAGGTAGTATGAAATATCTTTTCATTATAGAGTTTAATAAAGTTTAAACAGGTTTTAGTTAATAATATCTACGGATTTTTGATCAAATAATCACATACCTCGACATGAAAACTTTTTGGAGCTGCCCGTCATTGGTTTTTTTTCTCATTAATAAGAATGAGTTCAGTAGATTAGCAGATTCTGTTACAATAATAGTGTGAATTATATTCTAGGCTACAGTACTTTATTGCTAGATACTTCAAACCAGAAAATATAAATTACAGTTTTGCAGGTACTATCCTCTTAATTAATAATGTTCCGTGTACGCTAAGAGATAAAAACTCAGTTAAATTATCATAATGTGTAGCGAAAAAGAGTCCGATATTATAGATGAACTTGAACAAGTAAAGGTTATTATAGCATAATCGAGTGGTTTCTTTACAAGGTCATCATCACCTTATATAACACTAATAATCTGTCGGACATAATCATCGATAGAGTCAGTGAACTTCTTTCAAAATCACCTAAACCAATTACTCATATGAAGTATACCTCATGGTATGAAGCGAACAGTATAAAGATGTGTACATGTAATTCACAACATATATTTTGATTACCTTATAAGCTTACTTTATTATATATAGGGCTCTCTTCTCTAAATTCATGGAGCAAAACAAAGCATGGAAAAACAGTGGATTTTGTAAAGAAATTGGTTTGGTTGGAGTTGCTTACTGTCAAATTAGTTCCGCATAGAGGGCACTGTGTGTTTGTGTCTGTTTCCTAGTTTCATTGAAAAGTTTAAGCAATGGGTGTTTTGTGTGGCTTTTGGGTGTAAAGGAAAGGGAACTTTGAAATTTCCTAGTGATGTAAAGTTGAGAAAAAAGTGGGATAGCGAAATAAGGATACTGAACTATAAATGGTCTAGTTATTCTAAGTTATGTGCCAATCACTTTAAAGAAACTGATTTTGAAACAACTTCAAAGACAACAGGTACAACAAACAACGTTTCAAATATTTTTCAATGCATGTGCTCGTAAAGGCCCACTTTTTATGCATCAAAACCGAACAAAAAGTCGATTATTTTGCTCTAGGGCTTTATTATTATTATTTTTTTAAATTTGTTTACAATGGTTGGCTAACCTGCAGCCTTTCCTGTGTACCATAGACGTTATACTTTTTTTTTCCACTGTTTAACGGCTCTGGATACAGTCCTTTTGAGCCAATTATAATTTAAAGTTCACAAGATTATATTTGTTTTCATTTCCTCACACTATGCATTGAAAAATGTAGTATGATACACGGGCGTAAAAGCAATAAATTACTCGGTTACGTTTAAAACACTCGCTACGCTCGTGTTTTAAATCGTCCTCGTAATTTATTCCTTTGCGCCCTTGTAGCATAAACTACTATTAAGTATTATTTATATTATTGACCAAATTACTACCAAAAATAACATCTGTCAGCACAGTGACAAGACACAAACACTCTAGCGTAACAGCTTTTTGGTTTTCTTTCCTTCCTTATCTTGAGTCCCAGGTTCCATTAATGAGTTTTTCAGAATTTATATCAATAGTGCAAGTGTACCACTTGCTGGCGCTGCAGGAAATGACTCTGGTAAACCCGCATGCCCTTAAAAGTTTTTTCAATGCATGTGCTCGTAAAGGCCCACTTTTAATGCATCAAAACCGAACAGAAAATCGATTATTTTGCCCTAGGGCTTTATTATTATTTTTTTTTAATTTGTTTGCAATGGTTGGCTAACCTGCAGCCTTTCCTGTGTACCATAGATGTTATAATTTTTTTTCCACTGCTTAACGGCTCTGGACACAATCCTTTTGAGCCAATCATAATTGAAAGTTCACAAGATTATATTTGTTTTCATTTCCTCACACTATGCATTGAAAAACGTAGTATGATACACGGGCGTAAAAGCAATAAATTACTCGGTTACGTTTAAAACACTCGCTATGCTCGTGTTTTAAATCGTCCTAGTAATTTATTCCTTTTCGCCCTTGTAGCATAAACTACTATTATTCGTGCCCGAAGTGCGTCGATAAGGCTCACCCCCTATCACGGTAGGTAGGATGTTAAAATCCTTGTTGAAAAAAGGGTGTACTTGTGTTGACTGTCCGTTGAAAGTCTTACTTACTTATTTTACCGTGAACCATTGCCGTAGCCATGGGGGACATTTGGGGTACCCCCCCCCCCCTCCCCGAAATCCCAGACAATCAGACGGCGACTGAATGGATTGGCCTTGACGAGCGGTAATAGTGATATTGAGGTCAATCCAAAGACGGTTTGGATTGGTCCAGCGCTTTATCTGCCAAGATTTTAACTTTTCTTTTTACTGTTTGCTAGATCTTGCTTCACAGTCGTGTTTTAGTTTCAAAATACTCGTATGTGTAAGTAAATTACCTGATTCACAGGTCAATGTCATCCAAAGCGTTACAAAACATGCGTATATCCAGGCAATAAATAACTAACAATTCAAACGGAAACGTAACAAACCAAGTAATCTAGACATTGGTACCGATTCGGTGAAGCACATCTTAACTTATTTGACAGGACTAAACTTAATTTAAGCGTTCTGTCGTTGTCTTTTCGATAAAGAAAGAAAAAGACAGGACGCTTAAAATAAGGTTAGTCCTGTCAAATAAGTTAAGACGTGTTATGCCGAATCGATACCAATGTGTCCAGGGCCGAGCTCGGAATAGAAAAGGTCGGCGCTCGACCCTCCATTACTCAAAATCTATTAAACCTACTTTCAATTTCTATTACGTAAAATCCCAAATATCACACACATTCCACATTTTTGGTAAAACAAAAACCATAGAGAAGTATACCACAAAGGCTACGTCACTACGAAACGCCACGCTGTGCTCATTTTAATCAGTAATTAGAGTATGAAATGCTGTGTCGTAAGCGACAGCAATTGATTCTCGTAACTAAAGTAACGTGCTATAGATGTAATTAAAACATAACTTGTTGGACGCAATACCACGGCATTACTGTGTAGAGAAAGAGGCGCAAAAACATTTCGTAATTTCCCAACGAAGATGTTATATGAAAAGATGTCTGTGCGAGTATGCGTTCATTAATTTTGTCGACAATTTTATCATTCGGTTTAAAGGTGAAATAAAAAAAAACATTTCTGTCAATTTTAGCGTAAAGATAATATAAACAGAAGGCAGGCAATTAGCACCTTTAGTTAGATGAAAAATCTGGCTTTATTTATTTTTAGGGTTTCGTAATAAAAAATAACGAGAGGTATCTTGGGACTTCCGGTTGGAACGAAGTTCCTTTTGCTAACGACACAAACGCTGCACGTCTATACTACAGTATATGCAGTAATATATCCATACTCTTGTGAACACACATACTATAGCAGAAGTGTCGTGACGGTCGAAGTCTTGCATTTATTTCGGCCTAGCACTCAAATCGCCAAGTGTTCAAATATAGAAATTTATTTCTGTCATAGTTTCAAAGATGGTTTTCCCTATCTAGTGCTCCGTCTGATCTTGTCACATAGCATTGAAGTGAAAACTTCTTTAGGTACGTTGTGCTATTTTAAAAATATTAATGTGTTCGGTCACTGACATGGTATTTTGACAGTAAAGTTATCACTTCTGTCGGCTGGCCCCATGACTGCCTATGTTTTGTTTCCTAATTTCTTGTGGGTTAATTCCCCCCCCCCCTCCCCCGAATTAAATTCCTGGCCAGCCTTGCTGTGAACTGCTTACGATCCCTAATCTGCCATTAATTTGCACTAAGTGTATAATTCCCAGCAATTTGCTCGTAACTTTATTATGTTACAAAATGTGTTCGCTCTACATTCATCAACGCAAGCTATCCGTATCATGCAATGAGGTTTCATGTATGTATAATACAAGATCATTGGTATCATGTTATTTAACTTCATCTGAACTAACATCTTACTTGGAGACCCCCTCGAAGTTATTCGGGTGAGAGTAAGAGGACAGCTCACAGGCAAAAAAACCAGGAGGCCCACCATGCCTGGGACCGATGGATGGCGGTATATCCATCCCTAATAGCCGGGCCTTATATGGAACAGACTGGTGACGGGCAGTGGCATCACCGCGCTCACCAACCCGCCTGCCCAGCGTATGTGAGTATGGGCAATTCTTCCAGGATGACCGCCAGGAGTGGCAAAGTCCTGGAAAGGCTTATGTCCAGCAGTGGACGAACTAGGCTGATGGATGGATGGATGGATGGAACTAACATTATACATAATTATCGTTTCGGCACGAGGGGATGTCAAAGGTGTTCCCAAGTGTGAACTGGGAAATGCAAGTTACAGTCCAATTTTGGTATATCCGCTTTTCACAGACGATTAATACATCTCAAAAGTGATGGGTGCTGAGCCCAATCGCACTATGAGAATTGGACCCATAATGGCCGCTGGGTTAGCAGGCGAGTGCTCTACCCCTTGGTAGAGATTCGGTATGAGACAAAACATTGAATGACAAGAATAAATGACAAAAAGATGCTTCAACCACGGTAAATTTTTGTTTTCGACGGAGATAAGCTGTTTCTCGCCTAACATTTGGCGAAAATAAACAAACAAACAAACACTTTATTTGAACCAAAAAGGAAAGCGTAGCAACAGGTTTTAACAAAATATCATGATTAACATAATTAATAAGAAGTGACTTGCATACTTTTACTCGATAATAACTAAGTAGTTGATCCCAGATTAGAATTATCTGACAAAACAGTCAAACAAAATACCGCTTCTTCAATAAAAAGAACAAAAATTTGTTAAGAAGATGGCATACTCTAGCAACTTTTTTTATTACCCGTCCAGCACATTTATTTTTTAAGGTGTTTTAGTTTATTTTTAAGGATATTTTTAGTTTAGTTTAGATGTATTTATTTTATCTTTAATGTTATTTAAGTTAATTGTTGTAACAATAAATATATAAAATTTAGGATATATCTTTTGCAGTACACGTATGTATGATTACTTATTTTAATAAAATTTCCCTTTCCCGCTTAGGTTTGCTGGAAGAAATATGTTTTTAGAGATAAGCTCGCCTGTGTACATATCTTTTAATGTATTATATGTTTTAACTGCTTTTCTGTGTACATTAAGGAATAAAGAATAAAGAATAAAGAAAAAAAAATCAAGTTGATCTCTTAACCGCGTTCTTGAAGCAAACGTTTAATAACAAAAAAAAAAAGAGAGAGCAAAACATTTTTTTTTGACAAAAGTATAAATCTTAGTACATTGTTTATACGTAAGATCCCTAGAGAAAAGATTAATAAACCAAATATATTTTTTTCAATACAAGGAGAGTCCGAATTTCTTCAAACGAATCCTAGATAGCCTTGAGTTGGTCATGCTCTAGGCTCAGGTACAATCTTAATGGTTCCCTAGCGCCCGAGCTAGACCGAAAATAACTAAAGGCATCCCATGCAACGGAGGACTCTAGTCTGGGAGCCGACATAATTCCTATTTATATTGTGTTTTCTGTTAGTTTTTACAAAGATGTGTTTATAATGGGTGGCGCAAAAGTAATGTCATAATTTGAATTGGCAGCCATTTTGTTATAAATGAAAAATAAAGAGCTCTGGTTTTCATAAAAAGTTTATTTGAAAGTGTATAATTAAAGACATTAATTGGAAAAAAATTATATCGCTCAAATGGCCACCTCCCGAGTTGATGCATAACTGCGCTCGTTTTACGGCATTTTAAGGCGCTTAGTATCGCCAAATGGGTACTTTCCATAGCCTACTCCTCGTTTATGGCCCAAACAAAAATATTGAAAAAAATATATTATGAATTATCATCTCTAAGAAAATATATGAAAACATTTTTTATTTTAATACCACCAAAACATCCATATGAAATAAAAAAACAACCGAATGATGTTTTTTGCTTGAATTCCGTACTGCTCCTAAGCGGCTTAGTCGATTTAATTCGTTTATGCTTTGACTAATATATACATTTGATAGCTATAAACATAACATAGGATTCTTCAATCGAACAATCACGTCCGTGTGAAAAGTATTATTTTCTCCTATTTCGCCCTATCAAGGACGCAGCGAGCGTCGTAACAGCCACTATGCATTACGCGCTGATATTGAACGTTATTTCAATGTTGTTTCCGTCGATATTCGTACCGATAAACATCGAGCTGCTAATTTGGCGAAGGTAATCGCCTTAAATTGTTGCTCGCAAAATATCTGGTTATCTGGCTCCAAATCGGCGATTTCTTCTTCATGTTATCTTTCAAGACTTGCAAGGTTCTTGGTTTGTTGTGGTAAACGCGAGTTTTTAAAAATCTCCAATGGAAGAAGTCTGGAGATCTAGACGGCCATTTCAGATCTCCAAAACGAGAGATCAAAATTTGTCAAATAATTAACAATAATTCCACGTTCTTGAGGTGTGTATCGCTCCATGGTTTATTAACAACAAATTCTCTAGATATCTACATTGTAATTGTCAAAGCACAGTGACATTTGGCGCCATCTGCAAAAATGGCAGCTAATTCCAATTATTATGACATTACTTTTGCGCCACCTTATATAAACTGACGCTCTTTACTAAATTATACTAATCATAGGTTAGGTTTTTTTCTCTTTGTAATACTAACCATTTATATGAAAATAAATTGAATTGAATTGAATATTTAGACCAATGGGATCATTTCCATACCACCGAAATTGGCCTCCTGATAGTCGAGATCTTCGAACAGAAGACAATTGCGAGAAAAATCGAGCGGGTACTAGCATGAACTTGGTATCGACTCGACATCGTTTCGATAAATAAAAATGTAACTGGCTTATTTCATTGCAATAAGGGTTATCGTTTATCTATATGACATCGTTGTAGCTCCCATATCCTAATATTTACGCAAATAATTTATGCGTATAAATAATATTTTTTATTTTAATAATATTTTTCACATTATAGAAAACTATTAAGTCTAAGCTCAAGTTTCGCAAAGTGCATGATGATTAGGTTCAAAATTACGATAGTAAGACGAATTATTATATGATTGATGGATGCGGTGAATATACTTAAGAGGCGTCGTTACGCGCAAACCACTACACAAACGCTGTCAACACATTGTGGGGTGAATGTTATTATAATATTTTAGACTGAGTCCATTAACATTATCTAGATCTATGTTCAAGTTGAACTAAAAACCGTGAAGTCCAAACACCTAAAATACGTAAGTTTAACGGTTTTTTACTAAAAGTGTAGCCAAATGTGCTTTTACTGGTTAAGATAAAATCAAAAAAATTGATACGAGTCAAACATCGAAAATGTTATCTTGATTAAAAATAACCAAAAATAATGTTTGAAAATGTCCACATTCTTGCCGAAATGTGGTTTCTCCTGAACCAAGTTTTCAATTTTGCGCCCGTGATGAAATCGGCACGATTGTATTGTCCTCGCAAGTTTCATGGAGCGTACACCTTATAGCGGAATGAAACAGCATGACATTTGGCCACGCCCACAACTGAGTTGGTCGCGTCACGACCATCCTTAATAACATAATTTTAGACCATTAGAATCGTATAGTTTTTGCTATTAAAAAGCTTAATGTATTGCAATAACGTTGAAGCTCCTCTCTGTATTTGCGTAAAGCTTAGGAATCTAATTCAGGCTGGATTAGATTCTTAAGCTTTACGCAAATGCAACCTTATTTTATTACGGAAAACATTAAGGTAGTTGCGTCGGTGCTCGTTCCCAAATGCACAACTTATTATTGTTTTCCTTATTTATGAATGAAAAGCATTATATAGTGATTTATGGCATTACGCAACAATAGTTTAATGTTAAGAGGCTATTCGAATTTTATTTTTGTCACTGTCACTCCAAGCGAAAACCGCTCAGTGCGAAAGGGGCGGATTCAGGGCGAAAGCGAAAAATGTTAGTTTTATCATTTTTATACAAATCATTTATAAAAAACTAAAATAGCTAGCAAAATATCAAATCTCCAGATATTGTTGAAACACACATAATAAAATGTGTTTGAGTTCTGTATATAGCTCCTATTCGCCAAACGATGAGAAAAAGTGTGTTTGAAGACCTCATTTCAACAATTATTTCTATCGAGGAAACTTTATCCAAACATGTTTTCTAATTTCAAAACCCTAGATTATATAATCAAAATGCATATACCAGAAATTTATTAAAATTTTCCGTGTATTTCATGAAATACACAAAAAAGAAGCACCTCTATTTTTTACATATCGCCTTAATTGGGCTTTTTAGCAAATTTTAATATTTTGTACGGATTCATAATAAAGATAAACTTGTCCTGAGATTTCGACAGAGGATAACTCAGGTATACTAGTCAGGTATGTGTAAACTTGTTAGTGTTATTTTATTTATGTAATTAAAAATATTTGTTCAACAAATAATAATTTATGAAAATAATCTGTTATAGAGTACAGGTAAAATTTTACAGGACAAACGAAAATGGATTTGACATTAGCTGAATTCCTCTATCAAATTCTTTCTTATGGTACTCAGTATTATGCTCTATGGTACTAATCTTTGTTACTTTATTATTCACTAGCTTTGTGCCCGTGGCTTAACCCGCGTTTATTATTTTTTTTCGTTATTCCTAGGAAACTGCCCAATATCCCTGGATAAAAAGTAACCTATCTGTTTGCCCAGATAATAAAATATACCGCTACAAAAGTTTTATCATGATAAATCGATTCAGGAATTAACCAACCTGCTGTAGCACAGTCCTAGGTTATCACAATCATAATTTGTGGTGAGAAAGAACATTTCTGTTGCAACCCTGTGACCCTGGTGAAACCACTGAAGATGTCAAGGCTCTCACCAATTTGATAAAACCAGCACCCGCTCGACACGGGTCTTAATATCTTTATTCCTTAGACGTAGGGTATAAAATTGCATGGTTTATCTAAAATAAATGAATTTAAAAAGGATGTCGTGTCGAGGAGTCAGTTTGCGGTTGACTATAATTTTGTAAGATGAGAGTTTGTTCTTTAGGGATTTAATGCTTGAGTAGTAATTACTGATTAGCAAACTAAATTAATTAATGACAGACGACATGAGACCAGCATTTCAGTTGTGGACGTGACCAAATCTAGTGCTCTTTCTTATAGCTATTAGGTACTTGCGAAGGCAATGCAATCTCACCGATTTCAAGACACAAAATTGAAAACGTGTGCCAGGAGAAACAAAATTATGGCAATATTGTAAAGGTTTTCAAACATATTTTTGGTTAAAATGAATCGATGCGAAATGGGTTCAATTTAAATTATTATTACATACGGCTTGAACACTCACGTGTGATTGTTGATGACTATATGCCAACCGTTTCACCGATACAATTTCGGCATTATCAAGGCGAGTGTCTTTCTTAGGATTTATTATCTTAGGACGACACTCGGTGAATCGGTTGGCATATAGCAGTGGCGTGCACAGAACTTTTTGCTGGAAAAGCAAACAATTGGTCAAGAACAACAATAAAAAAATATGAAAAAATTTAAATATCACTTTGAAAAAAAAAATTGTATGACGCCAGGGTAGACAATGTCTACCCTAGAGTGAAAATTTCCTATACAAACCTTTTTTTTAAAAGTGATATTTAATTTTTTTATATATTTTTTATTGTTGTTCTTGACCAATTGTTTGCTTTTCCAGCAAAAAGGTCTGTGCACGCCACTGGCATATAGTCATCAACATTCACACGTGAGTGTTCAAGCCGTATGTAATAATAATTTAGTATGTCAGCTCACAGTTAGGGTTTAATTTAATTTAATTTTATCTAAAACAATAAAAACTCATTTGGAAAATACAAAACGTTGCGTTTTTCAGGTTTGTGTTATTAAGATTCTATTCAATCTTCATGATTTTTAGTCGCCATTTGGTTTAGATGTAGATAATGTCAATGGACTAAGCCTAAAATATTATTAAACCTTCCATAGACGCCTCACAATTTTGTGTTTGCGTTGGTATATAAGGTTAAATTTATATATTGTTAATATCAATTGATCATCTATTTAAATAAATCTATTTAAATAAATCATCTATTTAAATAAATACAATCAATATTGTATGACAAATAGGTGTTATTGGTATCACCTTGTAATCACAAAAAAATACAATGAAAATTAACTGTTCCGTAACTTTCGTAACTTCCGGCTAAGGGCAAAAATTCGAGGTCCCCAATCAATGATATTCATATCATTGTCCCCAATGAACCTATCACAGTAAAAGAATTCTAGGTACTTCAAAATTAACCCTGAAGGAACAGTGGAGATCAATATTACAAGCGAATTGTCTGAAATTTTATAACCAATCAAAATTTCAAAGGTTTAACTTATTGTTTAACTTCTACATCTATCGCTAACGCTTTCAAAGGTATCGTGATTGGCTGGAAATGACATCACACATAATTATACTTTTAAAAGCTATAGCAATAGATATTGAATTTGACAACCAGCCCCCCTATTCTGTATCTTTAGTTGCCAACTGCACGAGGTGCCTATCATCAAAAACATAGCTAAAAACTGAAATTTCAAAATTGCCTTTAGTGGGTATTGAACTATTAACAATCTGTGTCGTCACTTCAAGTGCGAAAATATCCTTAGGACATCGGAATTCGATAGTATATCTATGTTTTTGATGATAGACACCCAGTCCAGAAGGCAACTAGAGATACACAATAGGCCCGCAGGTCCCTAGTCAGAGGGGCTGCACAATGCTAAAATTCAGTCCAGCTCTAACGCTTTTGTTTTTAGCTGTCTATCCTGCTCTTATCAGATGCCGCACACGCAAAACTTCAGTTATTTTAAAATCGCGGCTACATTAGGACATTAACTATAATTTCGTTATGTAATAAAGATGGTTTATTCTAGTAAGTATCTGCGTGTGTTGGTTTCGTTTCAATCGGTTTTAAAACATGGAAACTGAATCGCTTTTTTCGTGAAATTCGTGCTTTTTTTAAAGTATTATAATTAAAAGAAGATTGAAAGTATGTTTATTTATAAACTGTAATTAATAATTGTCTTGAGTCAAAAAACACACCATATTTTTTTTTTTTTTTACCACCTATATTGACGGAACTGAATCCAATTCAAAACTGATGCTTAGCATTGTGGAGCCCCTCGCCCATAGTACCTCGTCTATATCCGGTAAAGTTCTGCAGGCTCACTTTTCACCCTTATTCCAATCGTTATAAGGACGAAAGTAAGTCTGGGCAAAGTGCCCCAATAGTACTACTCTGAATCACCAGCTATTTAAAACAATTCCCCCATTCAACTCACGTCCAAGATCATTCATTAAACATAAATACCGCAGCAAAGGGAAGTCAAGGCTGATGTGGACATCTTCTTTCCCAAGAAAGGCTTGACGCAGCATTGTGCCTGTCGGGTACCAAGCGGTCAGCTCAGAGCCAATTGTTATCTGAGAGGTTATCTTTTAGCGCAACTTTAACACCATTATTGTTAGTTTATAAGTTGTTGAGGTACTTAGATTGTGTCATCGTAATGAAGCTACTTAATAGTAGTTTATGCTACAAGGGCGCAAAGGAATAAATTACGAGGACGATTTAAAACACGAGCATAGCGAGTGTTTTAAACGTAACCGAGTAATTTATTGCTTTTACGCCCGTGTATCATACTACGTTTTTCAATGCATAGTGTGAGGAAATGAAACAAATATAATCTTGTGAACTTTAAATTATAATTGGCTCAAAAGGACTGTATTCAGAGCCGTTAAACAGTGGAAAAAAAGTATAACATCTATGGTACACAGGAAAGTCTACAGGTTAGCCAACCATTGTAAATAAATTTAAAAAAATAATAATAATAAAGCCCTAGGGCAAAATAATCGACTTTTTGTTCGGTTTTGATGCATAAAAAGTGGGCCTTTACGAGCACATGCATTGAAAATAAAATTATGAATGTGTCTCTTTCTGCTGTTTTAATGAGATAATTATACCTATTTTTGCGGGAGAATATGACGTCTCACTCTTTTAAGCACCATGTGAAAAATAATTTTCTTAATAAACAAAACGAGACACCGGGCACCGCTGCAAATAAAAAAACATATACAAGGTGAATTTGTGAACATCGTCCAAATTCATACCTGAGCCTTGGTAATTGTTCAGCACCAATAACGATTTTTGTAAAATTCATAAAATGAAATTTCGACTCGCCATAGTGATTCACTCAGGACTGGGAGTGAATTATACGAATTTCCCAAAAATTGTTATCGACTCATGATGCTGATCACTTACCAAGCCTCCAGTATGAATTTGGACGATGATCAAAAAGTCACCTTGTATAAAGATACGATGGATATGTTCTGACCGTATGTGTTCATTACTTTTGTAACCTCCTGAAACGGTTTTTACATTTATCTTAATATTTTTATTGTAATTTTTTGTTATTTGAATTTCTTTAATAATACATGTTCATAATTTTTTTTTATATTTAGCTTTAATTAAAAAAACCATTGTAGCTACCCGCTCTAAATGGACGGCGATTCTGGCAAGTGCGAAAAATTTTCTACGGCAGATTTCGAGTCATTTTACAAGGAACTTTCTACGGAAAAGATTGATTGTGGTGAACTATGTACATCACAGAATTGGTGTACACTGCCTGTACAAAACCCTGCTTTAGTAAAAGTTTGCGAAGCAAACACGCATTGGACAATAAACACGGAAATAATAATATTTTTTTCGATTTTCATACTATGGCCGCATGTGTCAGCCAGCGCAGCGTTTTAGCTATTTCGAGCGTAAATTTCACTACATTCAAATGACACAAAATTTTGATTAGTTTCTATAGGTGTTCACTGAACCAGTGCTCCTTAGGACAAGCCGCCTGAGGGATTCCTAAGTATGAAATGTGAAATGCAAGTTACAGTTAATAAATAGGCCAAATTGTATTACCACTTGCTGAACGGTGAAGGAAAACAGGAAATCTGCATTCCCTAAAAAGCGTATACTCGTATTTGTGCCCGAAGCACGTCGATAGGCTCACCATCACGTTGGGACGTAAGAATCGTCGGCGAAACACAGATGTACCGAGTGTGAATTGTGACTTGCATTACACAGTTCACACTCGAGAACACCTCTGACACCGCCTCGGCGATTCATGTCGTAACGATGTATTTTTTAGAAATCAGTGCAGACGGAAGCTTCGCCTCGTAAGAGTGTCCGTAACTTTGACTTAGTCAAAGGTCCGTAATTATTAATTTAGTTGTAATTCCGTATGGACACATTTTTGGAAGGTACACTGTGGGTCCATATAAATTTGTACCCGAAGTACACGGCGATTGGGCTCACCACCCATCACGTTGGGACTTAATAGTCTTCAGTGAAACGTGGGTGAACGAGTGTGGGCTAGGACTCGCATTTCACAGTCCATATTCGGATTTTTTGTACGAAGATTACTATTTTTTTTTTTTTGCCGGTATGTTGTTCTAAATAAAATATATATTTGTTTTTTAAGTTGTCTCCAAACAAAACAATTTATTCAGCTTAGCATTTATAATTCTACAATCTTCATTCTATGTGTACCCGATATGATAATCCTGTTCATCAAGATGCAGGAAGCATGCGTCTACGCATGTTAACAACGCTTTGTTGGTCAGGATATGGTTCTTTGTTGGTCTTAGAGCCGTCTGACAATACGCAAGATTCTGCAAACTCATTTGCATGTCCACACACATCGTTTTGTTTGCGCGTTTGTCTGTTTGTAGATGATTTTGTTGAAGAATCTTCTTATGCACATGACCTTGGCACAGATAATTCATTTTAGGGTTCCATGACGAAAGGGAAACGGAAAACTTATGGTAAGGCGCCTGCATCTGTTTCGAAGGCAATTCTTCGCGAAAACTACCAAGTTAAAGGGTGTTTGGGACATCGATGTAAATATTTTCAAGGATAATAAAGGAATCTACTATTGTGTAAAGTTTAGTAGTTTCCGAGATATAGACATTTTTCAGTTTTGTCGCCCGAATTTCTATGGGAGGTTCAGTAGTTCATAGAAACTACACATATGAAGTTTCAGGTGGATTAGATTAATAGTAGGTAATTGCAGTAATTGAAGATCACGTGACATCAAAAAACGTATTATCTATCTAAATATATAAAAGAATAACCTTACTGACTGACTGACACATCAACGCACAGCCCAAACCGCTGGGTCTAGAGATTCCAAATTTGACAAGTAGGTTTCTTTAGAGGTCTAGGGGTGCACTTAGAAAGGATTTTTCAAAATTCACCCCCTAAGAGGGTGAAATGGGGGTCCAAAGTTTGTATGGGGAAACAAGATTAGTTAGACTATTATTCGAGAATTCACAGGAGTACTG
Source organism: Ypsolopha sequella (assembly GCA_934047225.1). Lineage (NCBI taxonomy): Eukaryota > Metazoa > Arthropoda > Insecta > Lepidoptera > Ypsolophidae > Ypsolopha > Ypsolopha sequella. The sequence continues at coordinate 23,099,335 of OW203987.1, forward strand.
CTTATCCATAAATGAGTAAACATGTGTTTTAGGTTTTTCAGAATTCAAGGGGGAAATGGGGTGACAAAGTCTGAAAACCAACATGGATATCGTTTGTATGGTTTATCGGGTCACTGATTCCAAAAACAACAACGATTTCTAAATCCAACGTAGTGGACGTGAAATACTATACTGTTGGGGTTGAAATGTTGAAATGTGTAAATATCAATATGGGTGTCGTGGTTATGGTTTTTAGGATGTTAATTACGAAAATGGCATCGATTTTGAAATTTAATATAGTGGACATGAAAATTCTTGAGAGTTTGTGTGCCAGAGCAAATCGGCTGTAACAGACGGACAGACAGACAGCCACACAAGTGATCCTATTAGGGTTCCATTTTTTCCTTTTGAGGTATCTATCTATCTATCTATATCCCAGCATAATATCTTTGGAACGGAAGGTGGTACATCCTTAGGGGTTGATCCATGGGGTACCAAAAAAAGTTTTTTTTTAATGTCAATGAACACTTATGTTTGTTTCTGAAAAAAATGTAATTTATTTCCTGTAGGCCACTCGGGCGAAGCCGCGGGCAGAAGCTAGTGTGTGAATAAAGTTTCGATTCAGTTGTGTGTTTAGCTTTAGATTCATCGTGTAAAGTGCAACCACACAACTGAACGAAATTTTACCCAATAGGGTCTGTGTAATTTTAGCTAAAGGCTAAAGTAGATCTTGAGCTTGACAATGAATAGACTAAAAGCTTATTGTTAAATGAGTGACTTCACCACGATACTTTGAAGATTGAAATGCCGATTTACGTTGGTTCGTTAATACAATCAATGTAGCGAACCATATCTCGAAAATTCTTCCAGTACAGAAGGTATGGCAAGTCGCGGCGCGACCGCATACATTACCTTCGAGGTTATTTTTTTATGACAACCCAGTTTTGAAATGACGTAAATCGATTTCCCGTACTTTCGAACTAACGTACATAGAGCTCCTGCATTTTGGAACTAACGCAAATCGACATTTCAGAATAATAAAAATAGATTTTCGATTTTGTTTTTCATGCAAACGACAAGAACGAAAACAAACCCAAATGCAAAAGTAAACAATGGCTACTTTAGAGCCATAAAATTATCAATAAAATTGTGTCACAATGGGTCATTGCAAATTCTGATTAAACAAAATCAGTATGCAATGGAGGCCCAGTTTCATTGAACGGAACGTGCGGGGGTAGAGGAAAAACAACCAGGAAAATTATTATATAGTCTACAAATACACTACTACATATTATATCGTTTGCATGTTGAATTAGAAATCTCGATGACTTCATCTTTTAAGTATTTGTTAAACCACAATATATCCTTATTATTAGCAAATCCTACTAATATTATTATTAATGGGAAAGTATTTGTGTCTGTATGTTTATTGCCACTCAGCTCTGCTACGACCGCGCAGTTGTTTTTTTATATGATATGATTTCTGTTAAAACTAGGGGGTCTCTTCGCTCCGCTTCGCTCCGCTTCGCTCGGCTTCCCAAATTCATTTACATATTACAAACCTGACACGCTCCGCTCGTCGTCGCACCTACTTTTAACTTTTGGTGAAAGATTTTCGAAGTCATACTTTACGATCTGCACAATTCTACAATCTGCCCAAGACAATGACATCTATATCATACATTAGTTAAACAGTTAATAAAATCAAAGTATCCCAAGCTTTTGGTAACTGTCACTCTCGAGACGGCCATTTAGGTCAGTGTAGGTTGTAGGAACTGTCTTTGTCTACATTGTTTTAGGATACAATTAGCACATCTTTATATTTTGGAAAACATAATATTGCATGCTATTGTTTTTATTCGGTAAATGCTTCTGTATGTTTTTTTGATTCAACAAATAATTTTTGTATTTGTATTTGTTATAAGTTTAGTTAATAAAGCAGCGGTAGCTCAGGGGTAGAATACTCGCCTCTCAATTTTGAGGTCCAGGTTCGATCGGTTGGATCGGTCGGGCATGCACCAGTGAGTTTTTCGCAATTTATGTGCATAGTATTTGTTCTTACTTACCACTTGCTTAACGGTGAAGGAAACCATCGTAAGGAAACCTGCATGCCCTAAAAAGCGTGTATTTGTGCCCGAAGTATGGCGAGAGGACTCACCATCCTTAACGTTGGGACTGTGACTTGCATTTCACAGTTCACACTCGGAACACCTCTGACAGCCCTCACGGACCTAAGTGATGTTGCTTGGTGCAAGTGGGAATTATTAGGTTCTTCGTTAAGAGAATGGCCTACCCTAGCAACTTTTTTTATTACCCATCCAGCACTATAAGTCCAATGGAAAAGACCTTATCTGCTTTTGATAGAGGCGATTATATTTTGGCTTATGGCCTCTTTTACTTGGACGCGTAATACTAGTGATCACGCAGCGAAACAACAAATTGGTCTGTTTTTAGTTAATACTGAAATATTTTGTAGGAAAAAAATATTGGATTTAAAAAGAATCCTTTCATATTGTTATTACCTATTTTATGAAAAAAAAAATCAAGTTGATCTTTTAAACGCGTTCTTTAAACGAACGTTTGAAAACCAAAAAAAAGAGGGTGGAAAACATTTCTTTTTTACAAAAATTAAATCTTAATACATTGTTTGTGAGTAGAATCCCTAGATAAAAGATCAATAAATAAAATATATTTTCTTCAATATTAGGAGAGGCCTAGTTTCTTACAACGAACCCTTGAAAACCTGGCGTTGTTGATGTTCTAGCGTCAGGTGTCCCGTTAAATACCGTGAAGTCCTTGAATTAAATACATTCATCAGGTGGGTGCAAATAGCTTTACAATGGAAAACTATGTCCCAATAAGTATTGTATGACAATAGCATAAGGTCGAGTTTCATCAATGTGAAATGCCAACAACTCACTTTTATTTCTCAACGTTCTTTCGGTGCATTAATATGTCAGTCTGTTAAGACACAACTGTTAATTTTTTTTTATTATTACAATTAACTTTATTTTTGTAATAACGAACTGCGATGCAATGCAAAATTAAACTATACAAAGATTTTAAGAATGATTATGTTTTTATATATTTTCTTCTAATTAATCTACTTCCCACGTGCTTTATTGAGGTTGAATCAAAGACGCGAGATAAGGACTCAATTAACAAAATATACTAATAAATATATAATAATAAATTTTGTTGTGGAATGACCTGCCCATAGCCATCAGGCATGCTCCCTCGTTACCTGTCTTCAAAAGAATAGTAAGGATCATTTTCTTTCTTTGTAATCTTTTTTATAATCTATTTTCATTTTATTTTATTTATTTATTACACTTAATGTACATTTACACAAAAACATGAAAAAAACATTAACATATTTTACAGTGTACAAAGGCGGCACTTATTGCTAATAGCAATATCTTCCAGGCAACCTTTGGGTGAAAAAGAAAACAGAAAAAATAAAGAGGAGCGTGTAAATGTCACGAAATCAAACATAAGAGTAAACTACATAGACTACCTCTATCTATCTACCTCTGCTACTATTATTATTATTTATTTACTGGTTCTCTGCGTTATTTTTGTATTTATAATATATTTGTATGTATATATATACATATATATATATATATATATATATATATATATATATATATATATATATATATATATATATATATATATTAGTTTATTTGATGTTTCATCATATTTAAGTATTAGTACATATAATATAGTAAGAACACCTATTAATTGTCTATTATTTATTTTGATGTACACTGCCTTTACGATTCTTGGCTTCATCCTTGGCTTCATTTCCACCCAAAGGTTGTCTGGAAGAAATCGCTTTTAGCGATAACACCGCCAATTGTTATCTATCTTTATCTTGTTTTTCTACGTATTTTATATGGTGCACATTAAAGAGTATTTGTCTTGTTTTGTTAATTAAGGATGGACCTGACCCTAGAACATGAACAACGCCACACTTTCGAGGGTTCTTTGGAAGAAATTAGGTCTATTAAAGAAATTATTAGGTATTTTATTGAAAAAATAAATTTGTTTTGTTAGTCTTTTATTCAGTCATCATTATAAGTATAAGCAATGCATTAAGATTTTGTCTAAAAAATATATTTCCAACCTCTTTATTTTGGTTTTTAAACGTTCCGCAGAAGAACGCGGTTAAGGGGTCGACATGATTATTTTTTTTCATAAAATAGTTAATAGAATTATGAAGTCAATTTTCTTAAAATCAATATTTTTTTTGCTTACAAAATATTTCAGTATTAGCTAAAAACACTCCAATATGTTGTTTTGCTGCATGATTATATTAGTATTACGCGTCCAAGAAAAAGAGGCCAATGAGCCAACATATCAGCTCTATCAAAAACAAAAAAAGTCTTTGCCATTGGACTTATTTGGCTGGACGGGTAATAAAAAAAGTTGGTAGGCCATACTCTTAAGTATTCTATTATCTCTTGATTTTAACATATTTTTACTATATCGAGAATTTTTAATATTCCCATAAATAATGTGTTCAAGGTAAGGTCAGCTATATAACAAGTTACGAAATTTGCGAATATCAAAAACTCAGGGTAATCAAGTTCATTTAAAATTTACAACTTTGAATAGGTTCCTAGGTTGTAAAACAAAAACACGGAACGGCCTTACCATCCTTTTCTCGAAGCACTTTCAAGCCCTGTAACTTCGTTGTGGGTAAAGCTAGAAGTCTGAAATTAATCTTTATGGGCCTGATAGGAATTAGGAATAGGCCTATCATTGTCCTGTAAGAGGTGTTTGATCCCTCGTCTTCTGTAGTGAAATATCAGTAATTTTTTGTAGTAACTGATTAATTAGTTATAGAAAAGCACAAAACTTTTTGTTTTTCTGAAAAATTCCTGTTCGGTTATTACCGAAATTATTTTATCATTTATCACTTTTAGTTTAAAATCGTGTCAGATGACGTCACGGGACATGCCGTTAAGCTCACTTTGATTGCCGATAACTTCGTTATTTTTTGAGATATCGAAAAAATAATTTTACTACTGTTCTTAGCTTTTTAAACGCAATTGATTTTCATAAAAATTTTCATATAGGAGACCGGCTCATTGTCGCGGTAGCCAAATATGCGAGTTCGATTCCCATTTCTCTCTGCAAAGACATGAATTTTCAAGTGATTTTCCATCATGTAATGCATTCTAAACATCCTGAGTTATAAAGCGAAGTGTTTCATTAAAAATGCAACCGTAATTCTAGTTTTTTAAAGAATGTCTAATTCAGATATATAATAATATCATCTATTCATGTCATTAAATACTAAGAAAATTAAATCACTTGTTTTCTTTTCTGTTTACAATGTCATCCATATTTTTGATAGCAAATTTCAATGCTTTGGATTCCTTACAATTACAGACAGATATTATGACCATCGGTCAAGGTGGCCTACGATTAGGCCCGGAAGTTTGTGAGTTTGATCAAATTTGATATTTGACGGTTACATTTAATCAAATCTTATCATAGTTCACTGGGAGGGTCAATGTTACCTACAAAATGTATAACGATGCGAGTAATTTTTGTCCGGTCCACTTTTATTTCGGACTAACAAATGATAGAAAAGCGGTACTTACGTGTGGTGAGAGTGTTGTCATTTTCAGCAGCCTCTCCATTGTGGCAGATCACCGCCAAGCACAGCACCAGAACAGTCTTCAACCAACTTTCTGCCATCATTTTGAATACGCAACGTTATTTAAAACAAAAACAAAGGACTGTCGATCACAACACGAAGGAGTTCCTATTTTTAATTTCGTTTTTTTTTATTTTCGGTTCGAATTTTGAATTTTATATTTTTCCCGCGTCCGTCTATCGGCGGTCGGAGGCTGCGATGGTCTTGTCACAGGGGCCGAACGGGCGCGCGCCTCATATTGTTTGAAGTGAAAGCCATAGCGTCGAAGTGTTTTATTCGCGGTAGATTTTCGACATCCCTGAGCGACGCCCCACTAATGCAGTACTGCAGAGCCTACCGACTCCTATGGCGCCTTTTTAGTGCGGTATCATATGAGAGACAGCATGAGACATGTTTTAAAGTTTAAGTTTCTGTGTCTCACTCTCTGATTAAGTTTATCACTGCATTAAAATGTTGTAGTGATTCTCAACTGTATTGTATTTGGAATCTAGAGACAGGTGATGTACGGTCGCCCGCAAGCTACCTACCCAATAATAGTTCTTTTTACGCTAATTAAAATTCAAATAGTTTATTCTGTAAAGTAGGTACACATAATACACGTTTCACAGATCAAATTTAATCTTATAAAAATATATTTAATGTAATAATAAACGTAATTAAATTTAATGTTTGCAGCAATGTATATATGCACGATTCAAATGATAGGTAAAATCTATAATATATACTATATACTAATAGGTTACATATATAAATACACCCTCTTTTACCCGCGGCTCCAACTTCGTGTTTTTCGGTTTTGCGTCATCTTCCTTCCCACGGCAATTTTTTTTTTTTTTTTCGGTTGAAAATGTAGCCTATGTATTATTTCAGGGTATTAAGCTATCTCCACTCCAAGTCTCATCCAAATCCGTCCAGCTATTTTAGCATGAAGAAGTAACAAACATACTAACTCACACACACACATAATACCCTAACTTTCGCATTTATAATATTAGTGGGAATGGGATAGTGGGATGCCTAACTCCGCCCATTCGATTGGTCTTGCTAAGAAGAAGGGCAAGAAACTTAGCAAGATCATGTCTTTTTTAGCATATTTTCTTTTCTTTTACTATTTCTTGAGTTAAAAGCACTTGTACATTATAGTTTCACTTTATTTATGTTTTCTCCCAACCGGTTTCGGATTTTACTCCATTTTCAAGGGAAGGTATTAATTAAAATTGTTAAGTGCTTTTAACCCAAGATGTGTTTCAAGTTTCACCAAGTGCCAACAATCGTAATTATAAATTTTACCATTTCTGTTACATACATAGCTTCAACTGCAAGTGACTGTACATATACGTATACCTAGATAGAAGATACTTATAGGTAAAGAAAGATACAAATTACAGATATTCTTCCTCACGAAGTCCGCTAGGCTATGGTTGTGGTAGTGACATGTACGGATAAGCGCGATTAGTGTGCGTTGCGCGTTTTGTTGCGCTCGCTCCCGAGATTTGCCCCGTTTGTACGCACACTAGAAAAAACCGGCCAAGTGCGAGTCAGACTCGCGCACAAAGGTTTCCGTACCATTATTTATAAAAACGGCAAAAAAAAAACATGTCTGTTGTATCGAAGCCCTCCTTGATATTTATTTTATTCTGTTTTTTAGTATTTGTTGTTAGAGCAGCAACAGATATATGTACAACATAACTTTTCAGTTTGTATGTAGATTAGATGTGTTGTAGATTTTTTAAGTTCGTACAGGGTACAATGAGACCTAACACGAAGTCAATGAGACCTTGGACGAAGTCAATGAGACCTAGGACGAAATCAAAGAGACCTAGGACGAAGTCAATGAGACCTTGGACGAAGTCAATGAGACCTAGGACGAAATCAAAGAGACTTAGGACGAAGTCAAAGAGACCTAGGACGAAGTCATTGATACATATGACGAAGTCAATGAGACCTAGGACGAAGTCAATGAGACCTAGGACGAAGTTAATGAGACCTAGGACGAAATGCGCTCACCCAGAAGGTGGGAGAGTTAAAGCAGGCAAGGCGTTAATCAGTCTGTCCAGGGACTTTCGCCAAATTCGGGAACGGACCAATATTGTTACGAAGCAACTGCCTGTAACCACTATTACGGTCGTAACTTGGGGAGGGTTCACGTTTTAACACACAGTTCACTTCTGATCGTAATTTAAAACACGAAGTAATTATATTTTCTTTCCGTAACATAATAAATAATAATATAATAATAATATTCATTTATTTCAGATAAATTAATCCATATTTATAAATAAATTGCTAAAATACTAAAATTTAAAAAGAATACAAAAAAAGAAATACACAGAAACAATAACAGACCATACCTTATTATGTTTAGGTAAATTTTTTTATTATTTTTTTATTGCTTAAAGCAATATATGCCTCAGGCAACCTTTGTTACAAAAAAATGTTAACAAAAATTACGTTGTCATCACTCGCCTTGAAAAAGACGATGTGAATAGCCGCAAATCTTTGGAAATTCCAGTAAAAATAAGTAAGAGGTTAATTAACTTAAAATAACAAAATATTTTTCAATGCAAGTGCTGGTAAAGGCCCACTTTTTATGCATCAAAACCGAACAGACAGTCGATTATTTTGCTCAAGGGCTTTATTATTTGTTTAAATATTTATTAACGAGAAGTTGGCTAACCTGCAACCTGTGTACCATAAATGTTATACTTTTTTTCCACTGTTTAACGGCTCTGGATACAGTCCTATTGAGCAGTCATAATTTAAATTTCACAACAATGTAACTTTCAACTTTAATAATTAAATTGTTATCTTTGATTATATTTGTTTTAATTCCTCACACTATGCATTGAAAAACGTAGTATGATACACGGGCGTAATAGAGCAATAAATTACCCGGTTACGTTTAAAACATTCGCTAGGCTCGTGTTTTAAATCGTCCTCGTAATTTATTCCTTTTCGCCCTTGTAGCATAAACTACTATAAGTAATGAAAATTATCTAGTTATTTTATTAATACTGTAATATGACTTATTAGTATAGTATGTCTACTCAAAAATTGCTAACTAGCTCTTGAGATAAGGCCGCAAAGGGAAAATCAAACTGAGTTTTAGCTGTCATATCTATTTCGTCTATCAGTTTTGTTTAATTGTGTTACACAATAATAATATAAATAGCCTCTCAAAGTCCAATCCTACGTCCGAGCCGAACGTCAGGCCTCGTGAGAGGCGGGAAATTTGTACAAAACTTACACAGCTAACAGGCAATGGCATAACGCAGGGCAGCTTGAGGCGAGCTGTTGGGCAGTAGCGACCCCACCCTTCGACCAAAATAAAATAAATGGACGGGCCAACAGATTTTTGAAGTCTGTAAAGTGAAACTTTAAAAAATAAACTATTTGAATTTGATTTTAAGATTTCAAATGTACACGGTCACTAACGCCGATTCTGGAGGCTTTAATTTTAGGTTTAGTCCTGTCAAAACATTTTTTTTTCATTGCAAAATAGTCCTTAATTGTGAGGAACAGAAACTAAATTACTTTAGAAAAGTTTAAATTTTGACAGCGCTAAAACTAAAATTAAAGCCTTCAGAATCGGCTTTAGGGACCCGCCGTGTTTAGTTTTCATACATATTTTCCTGAATTTTTGGTATAATTACATCTGCCATGGTCACTTCATCTCTGTCTCTGTTTGTTAGAAGAGTGACACGTACGCTTATTATTACATGCCATCCAAATAACTGACGAAAAAATACCTTCTTGTGCATTTACAAAGTGCAAAAAGCAAATTAAACATAAAAATAAAAATTAGGTATTGAAGTATATATCCAATTGCTGAGACTCGTTATGAGTGAGGAAACTGTAAAAACAAGCCCGTCCATTCATTTTATTTTGGTCGAAGACCCCACTGACATAAACGTGCTCCTGGGGAAAGGCCCTGTTCCTCATTTTCGGCTTGCCTTTTTTTGCCGACCACAGTTAAGGCCCTTAATACCGCCAAATGGGTACTTTCTAAAGCCTACTCCTTTTTTATGGCCAAACCAAAAATTGTGAAAAAATGTATTATGGATTATAAACTCTAGGACAACATATGCAACATTTTCCTTTTTCGTACCACCAAAACTTCTATATGAAAAATTGTTTCAACTGAATGGTGTTTTTTGGCTTGAATTTCCTACTGCACCTAAGCGGCTTAGGTGATTTAATTCATTTATGCTTTGATAAATAGATAAACTTGATAGCTATAAATATAACATAGAATTATTCAATCGAACAATGACGCCCATGTGAAAAGTATTATTTTCTCCTATTTTGCCCTTTCAAGGACGCAGCGAGCGTCGTAACAGCCACCACGCATTGTGCACTGATTTGAACGTTATTTCAATGTCGTTTCCGTCGATATTCATACAGACAAACATCGAGCTGCTAATTTGGCGACAGACGACATTTAACAATGATGAGTGACAGTAGATCCCCCACCTCTAGCTTGCCGTGGGAGGTAGATCAGAGTTGAGTAGCAAAGAGCTATATGCTCGAAGGGTGGATGTGAAACGAAAGTGGCGAATGGGTACGTGATGCTGGACCCTCAGGGAGCAAGTGATCGTCGTGACACCCCTCCACCCTTTAGCTACTCAGCAAATATTGCCCTCTTGTCTTGTAATAAGCGACCGTTTTGGAGGGTCCATTTAATCGAATTGGCAAGTGCTCCGCCTGCCCATTTTTCCGTGTTGTTAACATAGGTCGGGTAGTTGCCATAATTCCTTCCATAGTCCCACTAACCCGTCCACTAGCACCTCAACCCAATAGTCTGGTTTCCTTTGTTTCCATTCCTTACAATAGTCCTACACTGACCGCGGGTTGTTCTTGGGTGAACTCCTTTTTGACTAAATTGTCTAATGGTCCTCTAAGTGTTGGCTTCGGCCTCACGCACGCTTCCCAAAGGCCGGGGCTACATAGTCTCGAGATGTGACAAATACATAAATATTAATAATTATATAATGTTTAGACCACGGGAGAGCCAAGCTACTAGAATAATAAAGAAAATCATATTCATTTCATAAACACAAACTTAACTATTTAAAAAAATACTGTTTTAAAACTGTGTAGTCCGTTTTACATAAAAATGTCTGATCCTTGCTAACAGAAAATAACCCGGTAGCCTTTTTCAAGTGGAATCTGGTAAATTTTCCTTAGACAAAGTAGACTGTTTTTTGCTTACAGTTTTACCACAGTATAAGAAAATCTGTATACCTACTTTAAAAAATAAACTATTTGAATTTGATTTTAAGATTTCAAATGTACACGGTCACTAACGCCGATTCTGGAGGCTTTAATTTTAGGTTTAGTCCTGTCAAAAAAATTTTTTTTCATTGCAAAATAGTCCTTAATTGTGAGGAACAGAAACTAAATTACTTTAGAAAATTTTAAATTTTGACAGCGCTAAAACTAAAATTAAAGCCTTCAGAATCGGCTTTAGGGACCCGCCGTGTTTAGTTTTCATACATATTTTCCTGAATTTTTGGCATAATTACATCTGCCATGGTCGCGAGATGACTCTATGGCAGGATGTAACTGCTGAAAAGTCAGGAAAATACAGAACTAAACACGATGTGTCTGGTATTCCTAATAATACCTAATAATTCCTAATAAATATATTTAAGTACATAATTTCGTAAAGAGCCGTTTATATTTTTTGCCAAGATGGTATCGATTTATCGAATATTTACTTAGTGAGCCCAACTCCGGCCTTTGGATATTATCTTTTATCTATGTTTACTGATTCCGGTTTCCTAGAGCCAGTCAGGCCCAGAATAAAGAATTACCTAAATGGTTAATGAAATAACCTTAAGAGCCTATGCGAATTTTATTTTTGTCACTGTCACTCCAAGCGAAAAATCACGCAGTGCGAGAGGGGCGGATTCAGGGCAAAAGGGAAAAAAGATGGTTTTATTTTTTTATAAAAAAACTAAAATAGCTAGCAAAATTTCAAATATGAAATCTCTAGATATTTTTAAAACACAGCTAATAAAATATGTTTGAGTTCTGTATAATGGTTCCTATTCGTCAAACGAGGGAAGAAAGTGTGTTTGAAGACCTCATTTCAACAATTATTTCTATCGAAGAAAATTTATCCAAACATTTTTTCAAATTTCAAAACCCTAGATTATATAGTCAAAATGCATATAAAAATTTAAATTTTCCGTGTGTTTCATGAAATACACAAAAAAGAAACACCCGTATTTTTTCGCATATCGCCTTAAAAGGCTTACTTTTACAGAAATATTTAACTACCCTCGTATATTTCTTCAGCCCCAATTTTTGCTGAACGTCAAATAATTTTTAGTTTTTAATCTCAAGATTATCTAGATTTCTCGTAATCAACTTTTTTACCAATCCAATGCCAAATATTTTTAGGCACTTTTGAGCATTCCGGAGACATTCATGAACCTCGTTCATGACTTCTACGATGACCTTACCAGTGTTCCGATAAGTTGAAATATAACAAAATTGAAGAATATTACGTAGAAAATATTATCACTATTTTGTCTGCAGCATTTTGCGTGCTAAGTTGTAAGTTATCTTCTTAATTGTTTTAACGAAGATAAGAATACATTTTTACACAAATATATTTAACAAACTAGAAACACGTGAGCAGACACGTTATTCATGTAGTATTCCACTTACGGCTACAGCAACGATATTAGAAGAAAGTATAGATAGGTTATAGGCGATCCGTGAGTAGCACGTTAAAACTTGGCTAATTTGCCAACCTGAACTCAGTATCGCGTCGGCGTCAGCGCACGATGGACGATGCACAGCAACATTTTTTTATTTTTTTATTTACTTACAATCCCCTATCATCTATCTTTACAGGATGCATCCTAATGCGATAGAGAAGGTAAGATTAATAACAACATTATACATACAATACTATAAGATACAAATACACAATTTTTAAACTTATAACTATTACTTAAGATTACTACTTAGTATGGCCTTTGTGAACTCGCTCACGCTACAATTAAATAAATCAACCCATCCGGATCCAGCCACCGCGTTTAGGGACCGCAGAGCGCGCGTGAGCGGCGCCATTTGCAGCAGGTTGGTGTGAGCGCGCGGCACCGCCAGCAGTGCTGGCATCCGCCGCCGCGCCACCAATCCATCCGGTACGCACAGTCGAAGCTGCTCGAAGATGGCCGGATTGTACAACTCGCCTCGCAGTACGCGGAATAAGTACGTGGCGAGGTATATATAGGTCTTATTTCTTGTTCGCTCGCGATAATTGTGACTTCTACGTGTCAATGTGACATTTCAATACTACGTAATTGACTGAAGTCATTTATGTTGTGTGCCGGTTTAGAATTCGATTCTTGTGTAGGCAACCTATCTACACTTTCTTCTAATATCGTTGGGCTACAGACTGTAATGATTTAGAGACCTGCTTATGTCCATCTATACGAGTTTACTTCGAATAGAACTAGTTTGACAACATCAGGAATACGTCCATATAAATAGTAATCTGAATACCAGACTTGATGAAGATTCTGAACAAAATTGTGCATCCAATTCCAATAAGCGAACAATATTTGTATACAACATGTAACATAAACGTGTAACCATATTTGAGGAGCTTATTCAGTCAACGGTTTAAAACAACTTTTACTATGGAACAAACCCTGTATATGAAAAAAAAATTACTCGCTTCATAGGAAAATGCAATGCCGCTCGGCCGAAATGTATGGAAGGGTAGATTTTTTTTTTAGTTTTCGTGGTTGACTCCATAGTAAAAGTTGTTCTATACAATTTACTGAATAAGCTCTTCAAATATGGTTACACCTTTCTGTTACACGTTGTATATTATGCATACACATACTCACGCCTGTCTCTCAGAGGGGTAGGCAGACACAACTGATTTAAAATTTTATTCTAGCCAATCACGATACCTTTAAAAGTGATAGTGATAGATGTTGAAGTTAGACAACAAGAACATGGCAGATGGCAGATGGGTATGTCTGCTAGATAAAAAAGTTATTCCGCATTACGACAGTTTTGGAAAAACTCAGGAAAATGGTATTTAAAATCTTCTACTAAATAGGTATTTATGATGAGTGAAACAGGAATTTATTGTATCAAATAATTCCGAAAGGAAAAACCTCTATAATGTGGTTAATTTTGTAAAAGGAAAATGTATGACTGTTTTAAATAAAAAAATTGTTTTTGTAAATTTCCTAACAGCCATATTTTTTCTGTAATATTTACGTCATGTTTTTTTTTTTGGTCCTTTAGTTTTGGAAATATGCACGATTGCACGGGTTGCATTTTTTGTGGTTTTTCAAATATTTCTCGAAATAGGTGCAAGTTAATATAGCTGAACTAGATATTTTACAATCAGCTCCTTAATACATACGATTTGATTTCCATATTATGTTTTACAAAAAAATGTTTTTTGAAGGTTTCAAGTTTTGTTTAATCACTAATTTTCTCATTTTTTTTGTTTTCGAGTTCTTTTTATACGCAAGTTCTTACAGACTTAAGTTTCTTAAGGGGAACGAAAATACAAACAGAAATAAAATGTCAGCTTTCGGATGATTTTGTTGCAATAATTAGGTTACGTATAGCCATAAAAAAAATACATGTTTTTGGTTGAACTTTAAGGTATTCATTTTCCCCAAACCACGTTAATCGATTCATATTTGTACTGTCAATGAATTTTTTTGTAACCCTCTATTGCACACTTCTTATCGATTTTGTTTCAGGTATCGCTTTCGCGATTTTGTTGGTTTTTTTTTAATAAAATTAGTGTGAATGATATCTATTCATTTTCCAAATACCACGTTATTCGGGTCAAAAAAAGCACCCCCTTTTTCCAAAAATACGTAAATCCACTGATGCAGTCAGCGGCAGCAAGATATTGTCAGTCTACGCCTAGCGTTGGCGCCCGTAAGACGTGGAACCTGTGCCCTTTTTTGCAAGCTATAAATATCTCCCAAAACTACTTCAAAACAAATTGAAATTAATTTTATAAAGTAATATTTCGAGGATCATCATATTCCTGCCGTTAAAAACTCAACAAAATATGCGTATGAGTGATTTAGCTACATCGTGCCATAGTCATAACAACAAAACTGAATGAATTTGGAATGAATTCATACTTTTATGCGAGAAAATAATACATGTTACTCTAAAAGAATAATTTTGTGATCGTTATTGAAACCCAAATTAATTTACTTATACTTACTGAGATCTGAAACAAAGGTCAATGACCTTTTCGTGAAATTACCCTCTAGTATTGGCTCACCATTTCAGGTCCAATAAGTGAAGTTTTTTGCAAATTATATAGGTACACTTACTTGGGATAAATCGCCAAGCATTTAAAATATAGAAATTTATTTTGAAATATTTACAGTGCATGGCAAAATTATTAGATCGTAGATAATCCTGTCGGTACATGTTCAGGTTCTGTTACGCAAAATGAAAACAATGAAACTCTTTTAGGATTAATTTGTTATCCCTATGTTTGTCTGTCTGTCCGTTTGTCTAGACAATTTTTTCTGGGTAAAATTTATAAATACCAACATAAACGGCCCTCTATAGAGCTGTAAAAACATACTTTTGACGTTTTTATTTATATTACGTTTTAGGTTTTTACCTTTTTTTTTACGTTTTTCATACAAATTTTCTCACTATGAAAATGTAGGGATGAACACTTGAGATAATATTTTGCATTTAAAAGTCAACACAGAAAGGAATTGTTGAACAAATAATGTAAAAAATATGAAACCATATTGTTCTATTCTAAAGGGATTAATTATCTACTGTTCAATGTGGCGATAGCTTTGTTTATTTTTTTCCTTGAATTATTTTTTACTAAGATAACAAATAGTTTAATACAAGGTTTTCCTTAAGAGGTCCCTTTACCCCTGTATTTTTCTTAAAATTCATACAATAGGTATAAACCGAATGTGAAGTCTACAGGTTATTTTCTTCATATCTTTTTTCATGAGTATATTCTAGTGACATCTAACTACGTCTCTATACAGCCCAAAAAGCAAAATTTGATAAAACACCATCATAATAGCTGTCAGGATATCGTCAATATTGCCTCGTTTTTACGCAAAGTTTAACAAGTTTGTATATTTTTATCTATACTAGAAATAAAAAAGAGAGAAATACAGGCGTCGTTCATGTTAAGATGACTAAGTTTACACACTTTGCTAAGTATAAACAATTAACGTTTCATGGAAAACTGTTTTGACCTGAAACCATTTCACAAATTCAATTAAATTATTTTGAATATCTTGTCATCTTGCACTTCTTGATGAGAAATACAATTTCAATAAGTAAAAATACAACTTTTAGTTAAGAAAACTTATAGTTAAAAGTCTGCTCTATGCATTAACATATTTTTAATTATATTACAGTAGTAATAAAATAATTGGCTTATCCGTCGTCGTGATACCAGCCGTAAATTTCTTAAATAATCTGATATCACGCTTATGGAAAACCCAATTATTTTGAAGATACCATAATATCATTAAAATATGTTTATGCATATAGCAAACTTTTAACAATAAATTGTCTTAGCTAAAAGTTGTACTTTACCGTTATAATTATTTCTTAATATTTTGTTACAAATTCGGAGAAATAGCCCTTAAGGAAAACCTTGTATGAAAATATTTGTTATCTTTGTAACAAAGAAAAAAAAAATAAACAAAGCTATCGCCACATTGAACAGTGACGCTATTTAAAATGAGTTGGAATGAGATAGTAACGCAGTTAAACGTGGTTGAATGAGAGAGGCATAATTGATATAGGCTACAGTGAGATAGATAGTGACGTGGTGCATTCCTTCTGAGAATATTTGTTAGTTTCCACTTTTTGTAATAACAACTTTAGTAAAAATTTTTTGTAAAGAAATTTTTGGTCCAATTTATTTTCCCGCAAGTGTAAAACCAGCTCAACGGGCGAAAAATATTTAAAGAATGGGTAATGGTGACAATTAACCGTCACAATATTATTATGTATCTCTAAAGGAGTGTCTGAAATGTTCCGAGGGTCAACTGATAAATCAAACACTCAAAAAGCCACTTTTAGCCGACCATAATAAATTTACGTCCCGACGTGATAGCAAGTAGGATCAATGCCGTGTGACGATGATCGAAATACACTAATAAATTAGATAAAATAAAATACGTATTACTTTTGACCCTGCCTCGTCCACTCTATTCGTATTTTTGCTATGGTGACGCGAGCTTAGAGACCGGGACGAATTTCCCCCCGCGCGCTATCGTAAAATAGAATAAGCCACGCCCGGAACTGGTTTTTGTTTTGGCTATGTCATACTCTTAACACGTTGAAGGACAGAGACGCTGGACAGCGTCCTACAGCGTACTATTAAATATACCAATTTGAACACGACGCCGTATGGCGTCATCGATTCCCTGTAGAATTGTGCCAGAACGGCTAGCAGCGTCGAGATTTCTCTGGAAGTGTTGTTTATTGTGTCACAAAGTGAACATTCAAACGAGATCTACTGTCAATCCAATGGGTCTAAATGTCCGTTTCCCCTTTCGCCTTCCTCTCTACTTCCATTCCATGTGTCACGACACAACTTGTATGAAGGTAATCTCTGTCCTTCAACGTTTTAAGTTTCAAATTTGTTTAAATTGTTGCACAATCATACTCTATAGTAAGACAGCAAACAATAAAAATTAGCGTTCCTTACGTAGAGGGTGTTTTGGCAGGCGCTTTGTCAGGCGCTACCATTTTAGCGCTTTGTCGCATTGATGTTGCTTTGGCATCTAGGTATATTGTTATTTACCATAATGTTTTTAGAGTTCCGTACTCGTTTTGTGTGGCGGTACAAACACATGTGTGAATCGCACTTGGCCTAATTATAATTCCTTTTTTTATTACATTTCTTTACGTGGGCAAATTAATTTTATTTTTTTCCAAATTTCAAGTCTTTCTATTTAATGGTTCAACAGTTGTGACATACGGATGAACAACAGTCTTACCATAATGGTTCCATTATACCCTTCAGGTACGGTACCCTAAAAACCGCTTTCTATAAGGACTGTTCTAGATATTAGGACAAGATCTAGTACAAGCATACAAAGGTACAATGTGATATGCGTGACTTCTGACTTTTTGGTGTGGCGTTTATGTAATTATGTTCGAAATAATTTTTTATTAGGTAGCTGCCCCTATCTGTTCTCGTAGAGAAAATAATTATTTAAGTTGTTGCTTAGAAACAATTATAAAGTTATATAATCTCAAACAAACCCTCGCACGACGCCATCTTGTTTATCTTATTTGCGGTCATTACTTTTGTTTTCTTACTTGACCACTCGGTGCGGGTGATTCGAATACAACTATAATTATCGTATACATTAACGCATATGTTCCGAAATTAAATTGTTTCTTCAGATCGGTTTAGATTTTTGGGCAATCATTTCGATCATTTTAAGAGATGGTTCATATGTAAGACACATTCAAGTTTAGTCTATAGAAGTCGAGAAATATTGACTTTCTTCAAAATAACACATTCGGCTACACTTTTTGTAAAAAACTGTTACGTATTTTAGGGGTTTGTTGTTAAGATATTACTCATATTTCTTGATTTTTAGTTCGATTTAAACATATATTAGATAATGTTAATGGAACAGCCTAAAATATGATAATAATATTCTATAGACAACTCACAATGTGTTGGCAGCTTTTTTATGAAAGTTTGCGTATGATGATGCCTCTTAAGGCGCATAATTATATGGCTTATGCTGAAACAGCTCTGACATGCGACTTCATAAAAAAACGTGTTTTTTTACAAGCGAAAAATCCTATTAACGTATTTACAAATTCAAAGAATTTATTTAAATTAGCTTGGAGCTAGATAAAATTGTAAGACCTAGTCACTATTTGATTAAGTTTTGCATAATCAGCGAACAACAACAAAGTAGATGGAGATAATTAATAAGTCATTAAGGTAAAGGGAAAATAAGAGGGGACCCAAATGAGAACCCTGGGGGACTCCAGAACCAATAGTTTGATAATCTGAGATATCCTATAAGCGATACTGCAGGGGTGCAAAAATGTATTGTTGTGCATGGTGTTATAAGAGTTATCGGAATCATAATATTTCCAGTCATTTACTTGGTCTTCATATTAGTATAAATTTGGGTGCATAAACCAAGTTACCTTAGATGATCATTCATTGACCCTCAGGGTTCATCAATCCATTTGTTTGAAAAACTCTTTCTTTCTTTTCTTTCGAGTAGTGTATTTAATTTAAATCACAAAAAACCGAACCCGAGGCATGGTTTTTGATAGTATCACACGAGTGTTTAATACCTAATTATGTACAGTTTCATGCACTACTTTATCTAACCCCCAAATTGGGATTGAACCTACTAAATAAAATATCAAAGTTTTAATAGCTTACGTTTCTCGACTTGATTATGAGTAATTTCCGTCGCTGGATCTTAAATATGGGGCGAGTAAAATTTTCTTGGCATTGTAGTCAATATTAGTACGAATTCTACTTGTACTCAACAAAATTGTACGGTGCCAAAACCCAGAATATCACCGCGCATGCGCTAAAGCAGGCGCTGCCATAGACAAGTAAACATTTCAATCAAAACTTTCTGGTAATGCTATAAAAATGACGCGTCTCCATCGAACTGCGCGCCCCCCCGCATATGCGTTCCATTAGAAAAAAATTATTGACGGAAACTCCTTGGTGATATTAACTTCTTGGATTTGCCCTGTATCGCATTAGAAAAAAAATATATTTATATTATAACATTATTTTGTTACAAGGTGTTCTACTTTTAAAATTCGGTATTGTGTTCATAAAGTGTGTCAACTCATTTTGAAGTTTATAATTCGAATTTTACGTAATGAGAGTAGATAATGGTAGTGTATGCTACAAGGGCGAAAATGAATAAATTACGAGGACGATTTAAAACACGAGCGTAGCGAGTGTTTTAAACGTAACCAAGTAAATTATTGCTCTTACGCCCGTGTGTTTTTCAATGTATAGTGTGAGGAAATAAAACAAATATAATCTTGTGAACTTTAAATTATGATTGGCTCAAAAGGACTGTATCCAGAGCCATTAAAAAGTGGAAAAAAAATTACAACATTTATGGTACACAGGAAAGGTTGTAGGATAGCGAACTTCTCGTAATTAATAATAAAAAAATAAAAAAACCCTAGGGCAAAATAATCGACTTTCTGTTCGGTTTTGATGCATAAAAAGAGGGCCATTACGAGCACTTGCATTTAAAAATACTAAAGATACTATTTATATTATCTGTGGTCATATCAAAATACTAACTGCACAACTTTTTTTTGGGGGCGCAACTGTAGGATTTCTAAATTGTCATGAGATAATAACCACAAAGATGCTCCACTACGTTCCACAACTCGCCATACATATAACCTACTCGTTCGTTTCTACGCTGAAGAATTTCTGAATGAAAACGTTTGATTTAATTTGATTTGATTAACACTTAAATTGTGTGTAAAAAAACTGATCAAGTGAGAGTCAGACTCGCGTACCTAGGGTTCGTACCGTGGATAAAAAATCAAATTTTGTTATTTTGTTTTCGTGAATTTCGTGAAATAAACCGCTATATTTTTCCTGTAATGTTTACGTAAGCACATTTTACCAAGATTTTTTTATACATTCTTTTTTTTGTGGCTTTTCAAAGATTTCTCGAAATCAGTGCCAGTAAATTTAAGGTTTTATATTTTACAATCAACTATTTAATATCTACAATTTGTTACCCGCATATTGTATTTTTAGGATTTTTTTATTCTTTCTTTTGTATTGGAAATATTTTGAACCATTTCAAATTTTTCAAGTTTTTTTTACACCGTATTATATGGGCAAATCAATGTTATCTTTGTGCCAAATTTCAAGTCTTTATCCTTAACAGCGCTAAAGTTATAATTAAGGCTGTTAGTTATGAGGACGGACGGACGGACAACGGAATCTCACCATAAAGGTTCCTTTTGTACCTTTTAGGTACTACGGAACCCTAAAAAAATATTGCTGTTTATTTAGACTGATTTAAATATTATGTGGCCCCGAGTTAAGCAATTTCCTTGCTTCTTGAAAACATTATTTTATAGTAGTTTATGCTACTAGGGCGCAAAGGAATAAATTACGAGGACGATTTAAAACACGAGCGTAGCGAGTGTTTTAAACGTAACCGAGTAATTTATTGCTGTTACGCCCGTGTATCATACTACGTTTTTCAATGCATAGTGTGAGGAAATAAAACAAATATAATTTTGTGAACTTTAAATTGTAATTGGCTCAAAAGGACTAGGTATCCAGAGCCGTTAAACAGTGGAAAAAAAAGTATGACATTTATGGTACACAAGAAAGGCTGCAGGTTAGCCAACCATTGTAAATAAATAAAAAAAAAAATAATAATAAAGCCCTAGGGCAAAATAATCGACTGTCTGTTCGGTTTTGATGCATAAAAAGTGGGCCTTTACGAGCACATGCATTGAAAAATATTTTAATTTACGTATAAAGCGTATTTTTATACGAGTATAGGTCAATTACAATGACATTGATAGAATCTTGACATTTTTAGGGTTCCGTACCCAAAGGGTAACCAACAGGACCCTATTGCTAAGACTCCACTGACCGTCTGTCCGTCTGTCTGTCCGTCAGTCACCAGGCTGTATCTCATGAACCGTGATAGTTAGACAGTTGAAATTTTCACAGATGATGTATTTCTGTTGCCGCTATAACAACAAATTCTAAAAAACTGAATAAAATAAATATTTAAGGGGGCTCCCATACAACAGACACATGTTTTTTTGCCGTTTTTATAGCTAATGGTACGGAACCCTTCGTGCGTGAGTCCGACTCTCACTTGGCCGGTTTTTTTTTACATTGTGTGTTGTACACTCGACAAATTTTGTTTGTTTACATCTATCTGCTTTTAGGCCAGGAGTGGATACAGGTTTATTTTTCAACTGCTGTCATGATGAAGGCTTTTTTTTTAGAAAAAAATATTTCGTATAAAATGTGTTTTTTTGTATGTTGTACAGTGGAGACCGCATCAAGTAAGACACATTGGACTTTGGACCTATCTTATATTCTTGACTGTAGGGGCTAATGTCGTACTGCAAGTGTATAGCTTGATGTGGTATCCACTGTACTTCCGTGGAAGATTTATTGATCGGCCGTCTGTTGGAAGAAGGCTAGTGTCTCCTCCCCCTTGAAACCACTAAGTTTTTTTCCGGTAAGTTATAATATTTTATCTACTGCATATTTAGGCGTAAATAAATCAAAATGTAATTTGACAGCATTTTGTTTTAAAACATTTTCATAATAAAACCCATAGCTTAATTTCTAAAAGATTTTTTTTTTTTTTTTTCAGGGAATTTACGCCATTTTAGGACATAGGTGGTCTATAAATCAACCATTATTTTCTAATTATTTTTTAAAGAATTATCACACCTTAACATAATTTAATCTATGACAATTGGTTTGAAGGGGATACTATACGATGCGCAGGCGCGCGCGCCTTCTGTACTTGTCCGAAGTATACCGAAAGGGAGCGATGTATAATAACGTGGCGGTATTATCGTTTATCTTATATATTTAAGTTCAAAGTGGTTGATAAATAAATCAAAACACAGACCCACAAGCTTATCTTTCCATTGAAATAGCATACCGTCGACCCTTATTTCCTGGCAATAAGGGCTACTTTACATTGCAAATTATGAATAGATTTTCTGTTTCTGTAACTACCCGTGTTCGAAAAGAATGAAATTATCTTCATTTAGTGGCCTACCCTCGTGCACATAATAAAGACGCTTTTCGAACCTTTATTTGTCTTGGTGCAGATTTTGACGTTAATTTTTGTATATTTTCGTGATTATTAATAACGGTTTAAAATTTAATAAATATGAGTGCTGTAACATACCACTGCGACTTTAGAATATGAAATAAGTCTAATTACCAAAGACAGTGTTTTGAGGAGACATTTTTGGTCTAGTATTTTAATTATCTAGTGTTAATTTATATTAATTTAACAATGGGTTTGGATTTTTCCCGTCGTCAGTGGCTGACAATAGTAGTTATTTCAATTGCAGACTTTTGTAATGCAATTTGTGTGGCACTGCAAGCCCCATTCTATCCGCAGGAGGTATGTGAGATTTTCATTAAATAAAAAGAGTCTAGAAGGAATTCTATAATACTCTTTGCTTTCTCTGGATCTGTAACAAAATATTTAATAGTAGTTTATGCTACGAGGGCGCAAAGGAATAAATTACGAGGACGATTTAAAACACGAGCGTAGCGAGTGTTTTAAACGTAACCGAGTAATTTATTGCTTTTACGCCCGTGTATCATACTACGTTTTTCAATGCATAGTGTGAGGAAATGAAAACAAATATAATCTTGTGAACTTTAAATTATAATTGGCTCAAAAGGACTGTATCCAGAGCCCTTAAACAGTGGAAAAAAAAGTATAACGTCTATGGTACACAGGAAAGGCTGCAGGTTAGCTAACCAATTGTAAAAAAATTAAAAAAAATAATAATAATAAAGCCCTAGGGCAAAATAATCGACTTTTTGTTCGGTTTTGATGCATAAAAAGTGGGCCTTTACGAGCAATGTCGTTTCCATCGATATTCGTAGCAACAAACATGGAGCTGCTAATTATGCGATAATAATCGCCTTAACCTGCTTTACGAGATTCCTTTGGTTCAATCTCAATATCTTGGGATACATTGGGAACTAGTGATTCAGATTACCGTATGAAATTTTTGGTGGATGCAATTGTTCCGACGTGATTTCAATGTAATAAGGTCCAAAGAAACTAATGGTAACCGTGACAAGACCCTGAAACCAGATCTGGCCAAATAACGTCAAATTATTAATGTCTTAAGGGCCTTACTATTGCCAAATTTGTACTTTCTAAAGCCTATTCCTCGTTTATGGCCAAACCAAAAATAATGAAAAAATGTATTATGAGTAATCAATTCTTTGACAACATATGCAACATTTTTCTTTTTCATACCACCAAAACTTCTACATGAATTTTTTTTTTTACTGAATGTTGTTTTTTGACCTCAAATTCCCTACTGCTCCTGAGTGGCTTGGCCGATTGAATACATCTATGCTTTGATAAATAGATAAACTTTATAGCTATAAACATAACATAAGATTATTCAATCGAGTAATCACGTCCAAGTAAAAAGTATAATTTTCTCCTATTTCGCCCTATCAAAGACGCAGCGAGCGTCGTAACAGCCACTATGCATTGCGCGCTGATATGAACGTTATTTCAATGTCGTTTCCGTTGACATTTGTAGTGACAAATATCGAGCTGCGAATTTGGCGATGGTAATCGCCTTAAATAAAAAGGTACTAGACTGCTTCCAATTATATAAATTTGCCCCGCGAAGTCCCTTGAAGGTCACTTATATGTTGACCGAAAAGTCGAGATTTTTTTCACTATAAATTATATTACGAAATATAATCGCGCGAGAATAAGTAATTAATTAATTAATGGCTGTATCCCTAGGGAACTCCTGTCCCTAAGAACAAAGTCAAAATTATTGTAATGTCGTCTGAATTACATACACAATTAGAAGAATGTTAAAAGCGATTTCTTAGATTTGTGTACATACAAAGTTTGCCAGCTTGTTAGCTTTCAGTTAATTAAGTAGTTAAGTTGAGTAAGTGAAGCTAATAAAAGCGTGTTAAAAATCAAAGTCAGTCTTAGCTTAGCTGTTATTAGGGTTCTGTAGTATCTAAAAGGTACAAAAGGAAACTTTATGGTGAGACTCCGTTGTCCGTCCGTCCGTCCACCCGTATGTTACAAATCGCACAAATCACAAATATTTATTTACCAGAACAAAAAGAAATCACACTTACACAGCGGGTTCCGCACTATAATAGTAAGTCTGTTACGCGGGCTCCTAAATTATAATGGCAAATTATTTTCGAAGCGACTAACAACTTAAAGGGCGACTAACTATTTTGTTTCTAAAAAATAACTTGGCAGCAATTAAATATTTTAGCAATAATTATATTAGATGAGCTTTATAATGCGGGGATTTATAAAAACTAAATAATGGCTGCTACTTTAAGGTAGCAAACATATTAAACAGGGCCAATAAAATCATAGGCGAGGTACTATAAATAATGACATGGCGACTAATTTTAACAGTGGGATAGCAAACATTCTATTATAGGCAACTATAGGCTTGCATATAAAAACACACATTCGGGCTGCGATTTGCAAGCAGCTGTAAAAATTAAAACGGGTACTATAATTAAGTATTAGGATTTCAGTATTTTTGTTTGTAGAATCATAATTGAATGAAAACGGCGACAAGCGCGCTCGTTGCATAGAAGCAAATAGGTTGAATAAGTTCCAAAACCGAATCAGAGCACCCCGACTCTATACAGTCTTGTGGGTACTACCCCTAGAGTGTATATAAAAAGCCGTAGGCGTGGAGGAAGGGCAGCCCTCGCCTGCTGTAACAAGGCATAGGCACCCGAGCGAGCCGTAGCGGCTGAGGCTGGTCGCCGAAGGCGACCAACAAGCCGAAGCTGCGAAGGTGAGCATGGGTGACTGTGCTTTGTTACGCAAGGGCGAAGGGGCTGCACTTTCCGCAACGCCGAAGCAATTGCAGAAGTCATATTGGGTCTTTAAAGTTAGGTTATGTTCAGTTTATTTTTTATTTTTAAACTTAAACTATTTTTTTTGCATGTCACTATTTGTTTTATTCAGAGCTCTAAAAATGTCGCACAAAGCATTGACCTCATTGGCACAAAGTATGTTTTTCATGACCATGGTCATATTTTCTTCACATCTCAGTTAACTTTATATACAACCTCATTGTATAATTTAAGAATGCCTGTTTTCCACTTTTTATCCGTCGTCAAATGTTCGCTTAATAATAAATTCAGTTACCAAAACAAAAAATCAATGCCAGTTTAAGTTAAAACAAAGCCTATAACCTGATTATAAAGCTGCTACTTTCTACTTAAAATTATCCTTCAATGTAGCTGCCAACCTATTATTATTTTTGCTACCGGCTTTAATTTTTTTTAAATCCCTAATTCAGATTAATTTGTCGCCGCGTTAAATACATGCCAATTATAATTTACATAGAACACGTTTATTTACAACTGTAGAGCCACTAGACTAGACATAAAACAAAAACATATTATTTACTTAATTGTTTTTTAAACAGGACCTGTAATTTATATGACAAACAATTTAATGACATTGATTTATTTAATATGTCACCTTATTCGCTTAAAAAACTATGACAGTTGAAATTTCAAGATTGTTTGTAATATTTGTAATATCTTTTGATTTTAATTTAATTTTGTTTTTATATTTAACGTCAACTGGAGTGTTTCTTAGAACTATACTGCTTATTTTACATTTGTTTATCTATGTGTGGAAACTTTGATGGTTTGTGTAATTTCGTTGTGTATTGTTTTATGTAATGTTAAATTGTTTGTTTCACAAATATAAATATAAATAAATTAATTAAATTAATATTTTGACTTAGAACAAAACATTCAGTTACAACTTTATTACAGATTACAAATAAAACTAAACATGCGCAAGAATATAATAAAAAATATTTTTAATCTAGTGTAAGTCTCATAATAATGTGCGTGCACATATTCAATACATTTTATTTAGTAATAAAAAACCGCAGGTCAGGGTACATTCGTCACAATCATAGCGGCCGTGGCCGTCAGCTGATGAAATATTTCTTACTGTTTCGCAGTAATTATTGTTATCTTGATATATACATATTATACAAGATGTGACGTTGTACTAAACATTTGTTCTATAATGAAAAAAATTGTTTTGAAATAACGCTAACCCTCACATCTAGATTTACTTTTCTTTCTACTTTTCTATACTGCAATGATATCATGTTATGCTAACCCCATTACTTGTAAAATGAGGAATTATTATGTAGTCTACGGAAAATTCAAGTTGTTTAATGTCAAAATTTTGGATACTTCTCGTTTGATTTTCAAAAAGTTATTGATATCATTTTACTGATTAGGTAACGTACTTTCGATATCAGTTCAGAATTCTTTGATATCTGTAATAGTTACGGAATAATCGTCTGGTCACAATAATCCTATACTTTCTACATACGAAATAACTGCATTTTCCAAATATTTATAAACTACCACGGGTCCGAAATTCAATATAAATTGTTTTTACTTAAGAAATGCTTAAGAAAATCGAACATGAAAATGGAACATTTTGGAGCTTAAAAAATAGATTTCCAAGTGCTTGTATTTCCTAAGCGTGTTGATTATCTGAAATTTAAAGTTAAATTGGACTTGTAGGTTGTGAAAAAGATGAAGTTGCTCAAAGTTTTATTTGATTTAATGCATTAGCGTACAAATGAGAAGCTAAATCGTTTTGTATGGCCGCGGAGTCTTGCGCTCTTCCCTATATCGATCCTGTATATCGATCCGATTATCGTATCCCAGCTCATAACTCATTTAAATAATATAAGTGAAAACCGAATAGACCGTCAGCTGGTTGGGTAGCGATGAAAGGTTTGAAAACTTTTTTAGAAGAAGAAATACAATTAAAACGGTACTGAAACTTATTTGAGGGAAATACAGGCGACCATACATATAATGGGGGCTCGGGCTCGGTTGGTGATCATTGAACCTTGTTCCTGGTCCCTGGCCGGGTATCCGGTATGGGTTCGGGCGGCTGATTGGATTTTACCTTGTATAATATATATTTTACCTATCATTTTAATCATAAATATATTGCTACATAAATTAAATAAACCTTTAATTTAGTTCATGTACATTTATTATTTTATTACATATATTTTCTTTATTAGATTAAATTTGACGTGTAAAAAGTGTATATATCTATACCTGCTTTGCAAAATAAACTATTTGAATTTGAATTTGAATTTAATTTTTCCCACGGAAACGTCTTTTGCAAAAAATTTCAGCATCAACATAAAGTACAATCCGATATTGTTTTGTTTTGCCACACTACTCAGACGCGCTCTTTTGTATATATGTTTATTTCTTTCATATAATCGGGCCATAATCGTACTACAGGCCGCAAACATAATATGGTCCACTGGGTCCAACCTAGATAACCCTAGATAAGGTGAGTTATTTAATCGTTTGGCTGATTTAGTTCGGTCCTATGTTTTGTTACATTGATCTTGTCTCAATAGATAGTACCTAATTATTATTATAATATATTGTACTTAGTTACATAGAGAGAGGACGACTGATGATATGATGACGGTCCAGTGCTTTTGAAGCAGCCTTTAATGAGCGTTTTTCCTTATGTCAAATTTAGTGTTAAATGAGATTCCTAGATGGCAGTGTCGTATTCTTTAGCAACAGAATCAAAGACAAAATTTGCACCGATTCCAAACAAACGAAAAACCACTTTGACATTGATTGCTACGAAACATATTTTTATATGTGGTGACATGGACAGCGACATCTAGAGAAAAGCTATGAACTAAGAAAAAAAAACAACGAGAAAAACGCTCATTACTAAGAATTAAAGCGTTCTCGGATTAACCGCAGAATTCGACTTAGTGTACTCGTTTCGACATTCATTTGTTTCGATTCGGCGCAACACGACTTAAGGCGATTACCATCGCCAAATTAGCAGCTCGATATTTGTCAGTACGAATATCAACGGAAACGACATTGAAATAACGTTCATATCAGCGCGCAATGCACAGTGGCTGTTACGACGCTTGCTGCGTTCTTGAAAGGGCGAAATAAGAGAAAATTATACTTTCCACTTGGACGTGATTGTTCGATTGAATAATCCTATGTTATTTTTATAGCTATAAAGTTTATCTATTTATCAAAGCATAAATGAATTCAATTGGCCAAGCCACTTAGGAGCAGTAGGAAATTCAAGCCAAAAAACACCATTTAGTTAATAAATTTTTTCATGTAGAAGTTTTGGTGGTATGAAATAGAAAAATGTTGCATATGTTGTCTAAGAGTTGGTTATTCATAATACATTGTTTCATTATTTTTGGTTTGGCCGTAACCGAGGAGTAGGCTTTAGAAAGTACCCATTTGGCAATAGTAAGGCCCTTAACTAATTTGACAGGACTAAACTTAATTTGAGCATTCTGTCTTTTTCTATCTGTATCGAAAAGACAAAGGCGGTACGCTCAAAATACTCGTAAGGTTAGTCCTGTCAAATTGTGTTGCGCCGAATCGACACCATTATTTCTTTAAAGATATATTAGGCAGTTCTTTGCGTCTTCAGGGATGTAGCAAAAACCTAAGTTTTTCTGTGCCAATTAATCCTTTAAGGGGCATGTAGTCGCCAATGACCTTGATTCAACCTGTGTCGGTGCAAATATCGACAGAAACTGTATTGAAGTAACGTTCATATCAGCGCGCACTGCATTACGACGTCGCTGGGTCTCCGGATAGCGAAAATAGGAGAAAATAATACTTTTTACATGGATGCCAATTCCAAAAATTCCATAAACAAACTTTCTAAGCAATATTTTCTTCGTATTTTAGTTCAAGAATCATACAAAACCATTGGTGGTTTCAAGGAAATAACCAATTTTACTTAATTTTAGTCTAAAAACAGCTTGACTTTGAACAATATTTTTTTACTGTTCTTTTAACTCAAAAATCATTTTCAGAAATTTATTTTATACCTGATCCCTTAAGGGTCGGTTGCGCCAAACATGCTCTAGCGTTTGGACAATTTAACATATTAAAACAAAATATTTTTAACAAATAAAATTTGTGGAGGTAGTTAAGGAGTTGAACTACATTATAATTTTTCAGATTTGACACAAGTATCACAATCATTGAGGAAAAAAATCGGAAAGATCAGTAAAATCACGGAAAACGTAATTTGGCTTTGGAACTAGTATGATCAGTCTACTGATCTAAATACAAAATAAAATATTTTTTTATAGAGCGAAGAAATGAAAGTTGCCTTTACAGATTTTAATTATTTTTTATTTCCTTTCGTTATTTTAAAAGAAATACTCGAACATTCTACATTTTTCCTGTACAGAAAAATTACGCAAAAAGAATTTGGAAGTTTGTGTATTTCTTTTTAAATAACGTAAGGAAAAAAATACTAATATATTATATGAATAAGGTACTTTAAACTCTTTACGCAAAAAAATATATTTCAATTTGGAACAAAAAAAGTTTTGTTTTTTCTGTTTGCGACGCCAAATTACGTTTTTCGTGATTTTAGTGATCTTTCCGATTTTTTTTCTTGATGCTTGTGATACTTGTGTCAAATCTGAAAAATTATAATATAGTTCAACTCCTTAACTACCCACTAAATTTTATTTGTTATAAAATATTTTGTTTTAATATGCTTAATTGTCCAAACGCGAGAGCATGTTTGGCGCAACGACCCTTAAATAACACTTTACATTTTTTGCATAATTTTTAAACGTCTCATTAAGGAGAAATGTCGTTATTAGTAAAAGTAATTTTCGGATGACGCTGGACCAATAGGTAGGCTTTGCTGAATGCGGTAATCAAACTTGCAACGGTCTTACAAATAGTTATTAACTTAATTTCCAACAACTTCGAGTGGAATTTTACAAGCATAGAGATATAATCTACCAAATAATCAAATTTATTTTGGCGTGTCTCAAATGTACTTAAAATAATAATTGAGATTTAAATATACTATTATTATGTTGGTTGCCGACTAACGCCTGCGATAACCTTACGAGCAAAGTTACGGGTTATCAATTTGACTGTAATATGACTATAGCAGGCGCCCTTTGTATATGTAGCTACAATGTTTATAATATTATTTTGTCTTTTGTAGTCTTTCTATTTTCCAATAAATAGTACTTTGCAGACTTCTTTTTATCCTCAGGCAGAAAGAAAAGGCTGTTCAGCGACAGAATATGGAATGGTTTTCGGAGTCTTCGAACTAGTAGTATTTTTAGTCAGTCCTCTGTATGGTGCTCATCTAAACAAAATCGGCCCCAAGATACTGTTTAACGCGGGGATACTTACTACAGGCACATGCGCCATTTTATTTGGGTAAGTTCTTCATAAGTATCCTTTTACAAAAGGTACTTACCTAACTACTCACTCAATTAAGGGAAAATGTGCTATCTTAGAGGTCATTCACTGCATCACTTCTTTGTAATCTTCTTTGTTGTTTTGCTCTTTTTGAAGATAATTGTGCCCTGACGAAATTAGTAACGAAAGATATTTCGATTTAGAGGGGTTTACAATGGAGCCTGCCAAAAGACGTTGGCAAACTATGGATCAAAACATTTGCTAATACAATCCTAAAGTAAATGTGGAAATGTTTATTTATTATAGAAGAGTTAATTATAAAAGAATTATTTTACTTCTTTACAGAATGCTGGACAAGGTGGAAGGCCACATCCCCTTCATCACTTTGAGCTTCATCATCCGTATAGTCGAGGCTGTTGGGAACGCAGCCTTCCTGACTGCATCCTTCGCGATTATTGCCAAGGAGTTCCCTAACAATGTTGCTACTATGTTTGTGAGTACCATCGTATTTATTGCAAAATTATCTTTTAAACTCTGCCGGAGGAGACGCTACGCCTCTAAAAGTTATTTGGCTAAATAGGCAGATTTATCAGTCAAATTATTATTTCTAGGCTTCTCTGGAAACCTTCTTCGGCCTCGGCCTCATTGTGGGCCCCACATTGGGCGGAGCACTTTACGCCTTGGGCGGATATTCCCTTCCCTTTGCCGTGCTTGGTGCTGCCCTGTTCTGCGCTGCTGTAATGAGCTGCTTCGTGCTGCCTCAAGGAAATGATGATGAGGACCTGAAACCCACCGGACGTGAGTACAGTACACTTTTCACAAGAAATTTTAATATGAGCCTTATTCACATTATTTCCTTTCAATTGTTACTTTAATGAAGGCCATTTAAGGCGATATGCGAAAAAAATAGAGGTGTTTCTTTTCTGTGTATTTCATGAAATACACGGAAAATTGTAATCAGTTTTTGGTATATGCATTTTGAGTATATAATCTAAGGTTTTGAAATTGGAAAACATGTTCGGATAAATTTTCCTCGATGGAAATAATTGCTGAAATGAGGTCTTCAAACACACTTTTACTCCTCGTTTGACGAATAGGAACCATAACACAGAACTCAAACCTATTTTATTAGGTGTGTTTTAACAATATCTAGAGATTTGATATTTAAAATTTTGCTAGCTATTTTAGTTTTTTTAATAAAAATATAAAACCAACTTTTTTCCCTTTTGCCCTGAATCCGCCCGTCTCGCACGATTTTTCGCTTGGAGTGACAGTGACAAAAATAAAATTCGCATAGCCTCTTAAAGATAGAACATAAGTGTTAAAAAGGTTTACTATTTACGTATTTAGCAAAACCTAAAGAACGGGTCATTTGTGATCGTAACCGCCCTGATATGCAGGTTCCGTAGTTCGAAGGCCCTACAAAGGTTGACAAAGAGCTATGTAACAATAAATTTCATCTATATGGTTGTAGCAAGTATGATGACGTTGCTAAAGATCCCAGGCGTGCTGCTCGCCGCCGTCAGCATCATCTGCACCAGCATGAGTATCGGTTTCCTGCAAGCTACCCTCGAGCCACACTTGCGGAAGGTATACACGCTGAAATTTTATAGTTTTGGAAACGAAAACTAGGAGAAAGTCAACGCTGAAATCGCAATAAAAACCGGCCAAGTGCGAGTCGGACTCACGCACGAAGGGTTCCGTACCATTATCTATAAAAACGGCAAAAGAAACATGTCTATTATATGTGAGCCCCCTTAAATATTTATTTTATTCTGTTTTTTAGTATTTGTTGTTATAGCGGCAACAGAAATACATCATCTGTGAAAATTTCAACTGTCTAACTATCACGGTTCATTAGATACAGCCTGTTGACAGACAGACAGACAGACAGACAGACAGACAGACAGACAGACAGACGGACAGCGGAGTCTTAGTAATAGGGTCCCGTTGGTTAGCCTTTGGGTACGGAACCCTAAAAACGGTCTTTTCATACTTTTGATCTAGTAGGTATTGCACTTTTGTAGAGAATGTTGGTTTTTGCGATTTGATAGTTTTAACCAATAGCAAATAAGAGATGTCCGTATAGACGAATACTATCACCAGTTTTCGTTACAATACTTGTGTATCTGCAAGATTTATTGTAATTGTAATCAGATTAATAAATATTTCCATTGTAGAGATCTTCATTGTATTATAAAAAATATTTACTGTGCCTACGAGTAAACCTATATAAAATTTTGAACGTTGATTGAAGAGGCAAGAAGACTGAAGTTACTATCACATGAATAGAGTAATGTCCAAAGTATAATAGTAAACAGTTGAGTATCTCTTTCTGCAGTAAAACTTTGTGTTGTCTCACCTCTGAACCTTTGTGATAAGGTAAATGATGCAAATAAACTCGAACGTGTGTTCATGCACTATGCACATGCCTATGGAAGGTTCTGAATAGAAGCTACGCTGGGTTACATAGAGGAAGGAAAGGCTTGGAGCCTGAGCTTCGTATTTTTTGGGGGGATTTCAAGCAAAAGCTACGGCAAGCTATGAGATGGGGGGGGGCAAAAGAGGACCAATACGTGGTTTATTGGCGCTCCCATAGAGGATGTACGAGTGTTGACTATTTCAGTGACAGTCCATATTCGGAAACACTGCTGACACTATTTCCGGGATATTTTATGTATAAATGGCTCGAATGTCGCCAGTTCAACCTGTCTCCCGTGGTGTTGGGATTGATGTTCGTGGTGAACGGCGCGCTGTACGCCGTCTCCGCGCCCATGTGGGGCTGGCTCTGCGACCAGCCCGGCGTCAGGCCCAAGTACATCACTGTGATAGGCTGCGTGTTCGTCGCGGGCGCCTTCTTGCTTGTTGGCCCCGCCCCCTTCTTGGACATGCAGACGTGAGTTATGCTTGCCTTATTGTACAGAATTTGCAGTTCTTATTGCGATTTCGCAATGGTTAAAGTGGATACGACAGATCTCGTTCCTAAACGCACAAATTATGATTGTTTTTCTTATTTTTTAATAAAAAAGTATTAAATAAATGTGATTTTCAATGCATGTGCTCGTAAAGGCCCACTTTTTATGCATCAAAACCGAACCAAAAGTCGATTATTTTGCCCTAGGGCTTTATTATTTTTTATTTTTTATTTATTTACAATGGTTGGCTAACCTGCAGCCTTTCCTGTGTACCATAGATGTTATACTTTTATTTCCACTGTTTAACGGCTCTGGATACAGTCCTTTTGACCCAATTATAATTTAAAGTTCACAAGATTATATTTGTTTTCATTTCCTCACACTATGCATTGAAAAACGTAGTATGATACACGGGCGTAAAAGCAATAAATTACTCGGTTACGTTTAAAACACTCGTTTAAAATCGTCCTCGTAATTTATTCCTTTTCGCCCTAGTAGCATAAACTACTATAATGGAATTACGCGACAATAGTTTAATGTCAATTAGGCTTTTCTAGCAAAGTTTTGTTATTTTATGCATTACTTTGTAAATAATCCTGCACAACAACTTTAAAGCGTGTTTATAGTTGTTGTATTGAATCATTTACAAATGATTGCATAGAATAACACCACTAAGCTAGAAAAGCATAATTGCCATTAAACTATTGTCGCTTAATTCTATGAATCACATTAATTTAATACATTTTATTCAAAAATAAGAAAAACAATAATAAGTTGTGCGTTTGGGAACAAAATCCGTCGCATTCACCTTATAGACGCTTACAAATAGGAAGTTTTAATTGTAGGCGACTGTTCCTTTTATTTATAATATAATACTTTCAAATATTTGTATAAATGTTGTATAATATCTATGATTCCATCAATGATATTCCGATATTTTACTTTGATTGAAATTTGGGTCCATCCATCTATCAGCCTATGTCCGTCCACTGCTGGATATAGCCTCTCCAATATTTCGCCACTCTTGGCAGTCCTGCGTCATCCTCAGCCGCTACCCGCAACGTCCTTTAGGTCGTCGGTCCAACGGGCACGAGGTCGGCCTACGCTACGCTTTGCTGTACGTGGTCTCCTTTCCAACGCCCTTCGGTCCCAACGGCCATCATCTTGGCGACAAGGGCCAGCCCACTGCCACTTCAACACAAGAACAAAACAAATGCATTAAAGAAAAATAAAATGAATGATTAATTTCCAAATCAGTAGACGCATCACAAAATCACAATGCACTCCAATGATTGTTTTCTGTATTCTTTTCCTTTTATTTTAATTGTCTACTTTAGAAACCTCCAGTGAGTCTAGCACGCGCTATAGATACAGCGCCTATCTATCTACCCTACTTGCGCTCCCACGCATACGCTTTAGTGCGAGAGAGCAAGTATGATAGAAAGACACTGTATCGATAGCAGACCATATTGAGCTTTAACCGCTCGATAAAACATGTCTATCCCTCTCGAGGTAGATCAACAGAGTGAGAGAGAGCACTGTATCACGCGCTGCGAGCTCGATATGGTTTGCTATGCTAGACAGCTGGTCTATGCTTTAACTATTGTTGTGTCTCAAAATTTATGTGTGTGTGACTTTGTGTTCTCAATGCAACAAAGAACAAATATATTACCTACATTGTGTTTTTAACCAACTTCAAAAAACGAGGAAGGTCTCAATTTAACTGTATTTATTTTTCTGTACGCTTTTCTTTTATTTCAGAACACAATGGACGACAGTACTTGGATTAGTATTACATGGGTTGGGCATCGGTTGTCAACTGGTCGCATCATTCTCGGATGCTCTCAATACTTCTATGTAAGTAACTCATTTAAAGTATTTTGTGCAACTGTGACATAATGTGAGTCATTGGGGCACGAGAGCTTGTATTACAAAACGAACGAAGTGAGTTTCGTAATACACTTGCACGAGTGTCCCAATGTCTAATTATGTACAGTTATACACAGTACTTTATCTACGACCATCAAAAACCATTTCACGAAAAATGATAATAAGAAAATTTGCTGTCGAGCGATCGGGTGGACAACACATTCCGAGGATGCCTCGTTTAGAGGCGAAACACGTGTCGATTAGTTTTCTTGCTTGTTATTTAAGATTGCTTTATTTTGTGCTCGTACTGCTTGCTTTGCTTGTGCATGTTTTATGCGGGAGGGCGGGCGGTGCTTGAGTCTGCATTTTGAATAGCATGGTAAGAGTGTTCAGCGGAATATTGCAAATTATTAATATATCCACAAATTCATGATGGACTTCCGCAAAGTAACGCCTTTTTCAATAAATTTTAAAAGAACACTCGTCATTGTAGTGATACTCGTCATGATACTTTGAGCCCATAGGATGTACGTAGATGCCTGAGACCAATCAGAAGCGAGAGAGTAAAGAAGGAAATTGTGATTGTGATTTATTCTCAAGCGGTGATGTTATTATAAATTTAGCCAATCACAGCGCAGAATTGTGGTGTTATAATGTAATATTATTATTATTTCGCAATAAAATAAATATTATAACATCGGTCAAACAATGTCGGTACTTATAAAACCACTGAATTTTTGAATTACCTTATTGCATTATGGGAGTAGATAAAATTTTATTTATGTTAAATAAAACTATAAATGAGTGCCCGCAATAAAAGGATAACCTTTTGAACATCAGTTTTAGAATATACAAACACCTCATCAGTATAAATGTAATTCCTGAATGGGCATTTGAAAAATTTAATATAACGTCATATTTATCAATCTGCATACCTTTTAGTTTAAAAAAGGTACCAAAGCAAATTATTTCAGGGTTATGTTTAATCAAGTAAGTTGCAACTGCCTGACCCTAATGACACAAAATAAATACTACCACAGAAGGCCGACTCGACGACGGAGCGAAAACAGACGCACACATGTATAGACGCGTACGTATGATGATCTCGGCAGAATTTCGTATTTGCATTCACCCGAATATCTCCGAGATCGTCGTACGTACGCATCTATGTGTGCGTGCGCCTGTTTTCGCTAGTTATTCGGAGTAAACATTCTGTAAGTGGTTATTTTGTGCTAATGATATCACATAAAATAAACTTTTAACAAAAAAATAGCAACCGACTTCAATAGTAACAGCAGTCATTCACTAAAAAGTTAATAATAATTCTATAAAGACCGATGGTACCGAAGCAACACTTTTGCCGACTTCTTTCTTCCTGAAACGTTATGTTATCTAGAAGTCGGCGTTCTTATATTGGTTTCTATGTTGCTATATCGTAGGAAATACGCCGACTTCTAGATAACATAATGTTTCAGGAAGAAAGAAGTCGGCAAAAGTGTTGCTTCGGTACCATCGGTCTTTATAGAATTATTATTAACTTTTTAGTGAATGACTGCTGTTACTATTGAAGTCGGTTGCTATTTTTTTGTTAAAAGTTTATTTTATTTCACATTTTTTAGTGTTGCTGGGTTAAATTGTGAGGTATAGGTAGTTCTTGCAAACGTGGTGTTAATATGAAACGAAGTTCAAGTGAGTATAAGTAGCCATGTTTGAGCTTCCTGCTATCAGCACCCTAACACAACATGATTACCGCAATCTCGAGTTATGTGCTGTCATCCGTTGAAGAGATCTACGGTGATGAAGCCAAGATCGAAATTCAGTTGGGTACACTGGCAATTTTCAGCAATGCCCTGCAATGAGCACCCTAACACAAACTGGTTGCCGCAATCTAAAGTTATGTGCTGTCATCCGTTGAGGAGTTCTATGATGATGAAGCCAGGATCGAAGGTCAGGTGGGTATTCTGATAATCTCCAAGTAATACCCTTGAATCAGCACCCTAACGCAGTGATTGCCGCAATCTCGAGTTATGTGCTCTGATCCGTTGAGGAGTTCTATGGTGAATATGGTGATGAAGCCAGGATCGAAGGTCAGGTGGAAGAATGTTGATTTTCAAGTAATACCTTGTAATCAGCACCCAAGTACATAGCGATTGCCTCAATTTTGAGAGATATGCTGTCATTTTCTGAGGAGTTCTACTGCCTATCTCTGAAGACCTTCATCAGATCATGACCAAACCCAAAATGGGACCTACCTGGAAGTATACTCTTTCAAACAAAAAAAGAATTGTTCAAATCGGTTGGGAAATGACGGAGTTATGGAGTAACAACGCCAAAAAAAAAAAATAAAAAAAAAAAAAAAAAAACATACAGTCGAATTGAGAACCGCCTCCTTTTTGAAGTCGGTTAAAAACCACGTTCAGAATACTCAAGAAACAAATATGTATTCGTAGCTACACAAAATACATGTACAAAACATTATTACTGCACAAATTTGTAAACCTGACGGAGAGAATGCGTTCCTGCGTCTGAAATTATCATAAAAACAGCAAATCGAAATATAATTGCCATCGAAGCAATTTACTTGCGATGTTTCTCAGTTTTCTTGTTTTATTTGGACCACTCAATTAGATTCCCGTACTTTTGTTATTTGAAAATGCAACCTCCAATCCTACTTGTAAAAGC
Source organism: Ypsolopha sequella (assembly GCA_934047225.1). NCBI lineage: Eukaryota > Metazoa > Arthropoda > Insecta > Lepidoptera > Ypsolophidae > Ypsolopha > Ypsolopha sequella. Next base: position 23,137,514 of record OW203987.1, read on the forward strand.
GTTGACTGTTTTCGAAGTTCTATAACGTCTTTAAATTTTTATGGTCCGACTTATATTTGGTCTATGCTCTATGGATCTGACAGACATAATTGGGAAAATTTTAGGAGTCTCCCGTTTTAAAAGCGCAAAAATGATCAGGACTTAAGCCTGTACCTGAGCCTAGAGCATGACCAACTCCAGTCTATCTAGGATTCGTTTGAAGAAATTCGGACTCTCCTTGTATTGAAAAAAATATGTTTGGTTTATTAATCTTTTCTCTAGGGATGTTACGTATAAACAATGTACTAAGATTTATACTTTTGTCAAAAAAAAATTTTTTGCACCCTCTCTTTTTTTGGTTATCAAACGTTCGCTTCAAGAACGCGGTTAAGAGATCAACTTGATTTTTTTTTCATAAAATAGGTAATAGAAATATGAAGGTATATCACCTAAATTCAATATTTTTTTCCCTACAAAATTTTTCAGTATTAGCTAAAAGCACACCAATTTGTTGTTTCGCTGCGTGATCACTAGTATTACGCGTTCAAGAAAAAGAGGCCAAAGAGCCAACATATAATCGCCTCTATGACAAGCAAATAAAGTCTTTGCCGTAGGACTTATTGTGCTGGACGGGTAATAAAAAAAGTTGCTAGGGTATGCCATCTTCTTAAGACTGCACATTAGCCTAGAGCATGAACAACGCCAGACTTACGAGGATTCGTTTGAAGAAATTGGGACTCTCCTTGTATTGAAAAAAAATATTCTTAACAGGATGGCCTACCCTAGCAACTTTTTTTATTACCCGTCCAGCACAATAAGTCCAATGGCAAAGACCTTATTTGCTTTTAAAATAGAGGCGATCATATGTTGGCTCATTGGCCTCTTTTTCTTGGACGCGTAATACGCAGCGAAACAACAAATTGATGTGTTTTTAGCTAATACTGAAATATTTTGTAGGCAAAAAAATATTGAATTTAAGTAGAATCCCTTCATATTTCTATTAACTATTTTATAAAAAAAATCAGGTCAATCTCTTGACCACGTTCTTGAAACGAACTTTTGAAAACAAAAAAAACTGAGGGTGGAAAACATTTTTTTTTGACAAATAACATTTTTTTTGACAAATGACAAATTAATCCTAATACATTCTTTATAAGAGGAATCGTTAGATAAAAAATCAATTAATCAAATGTATTTTTTTTAATACAAGATTCCTACTTTCTTCAAACGAATCCTCGAAAGTCTGGCGTTGGTCATGCTCTAGGCTCATGTAGAGTCTTAAGGGCTGTCTCCTGTTAAAACAAGTATTTTCTTAACAACCGAGCCCATCGACTTACCAATCGATCCAAATTATACATCTGTAAATAAGCGCAATATAAGTAAGCGCACTCGAAACAAGCTAGGTAGTACTAGCCCATTATTTGAACAACTTTTGCTATGGGGGTTAAGCAAAATTCGCTACTTTTTAGGGTTCCGTACCCAAAGGGTCCAAAGGGATCCTATTACAAGACTCCGCTGTCCATCTGTCTTTCCGTCTGTCTGTCAGTCTGTCACCAGGCTGTATCTCAAGAACCGTGATAGTTAGATAGTTGAAATTTTCACAGATGATGTATTTCTGATGCCGCTATAACAACAAATACTAAAAACAGAATAAAATAAATATTTAAGGGGGCTCCCATAGAACAGACATGTTTTTTAGCCGTTTTTATAGATAATGGTACGGAACCCTCCGTGCGCGAGTCCAACTCGCACTTGGCCGGTTTTATTTCCTGTCATTAAAATCAGCCGTCTAATCCACCATGAGAAGGTGAAAACAGGTGCAAACACCTTTTCCTCAGAAAAATGTTGTTCATGTGGACGAATACTACCGATATGTTTTGGGTTTCGCTTACTTTGGTGATTTAACCTTGTATAATTTTGAGATGAAAGCAAATTTACCACAGAAAAACTGATAGATACGAAATAGAGGAGCTTGTATGGCTAGATTGATGGATGTGGAAGAGGCGAAAGAGGTTTGTCAGGATCGTAGCAGATAGAAATCTGTAGTCTCTGCCTACCCCTTTTGGGAGTAAAAATGATAAAAAATTATAAAAAGCAGCGGTAGCTCAGGGATAAAACGCTGTCCTCTCAATCTTGAGATCCAGGTTCGAACCCCAGTCAGGCATGCACCAATAAGTTTTTCGGAAATTCATGTGCATAGTATTTTGTTCTTACTTACCACTTGCTTAACAGTGAAGGAAACATCGTAGGGAAACCTGCATGCCCTATAAAGCGTGTATTTGTGCCCGAAAAACGGCGATAGGATTCACCACCCATCATGTTGAGATGTAATAATAATCGGTGGAACGCGGGTGTACCGAGTGTGGACTGTGACTTGCATTTCACAGTTCAAACTCGGAACATCTCTGACACCTCGGGGATTCATGTTTATTTATATTTATATATGATGTAATGTATTCTAGTACTAACGGACTGCCCAACTCCATCGAGACTTACGGTCTGGTCTCCGCCATGTGGACCTCAACCTTCGCGCTGGGAGCGTTCATCGGTCCAACGATCTCCGGGCTGCTGTTCGATTCTGTTGGATTTAGAAATTCCACCATGTTCATCTTCGTTCTACATATAATTGTGGTAAGTGCGTAAGATTCATGTGTCCCGTGTAAATTCAAAGAAAGACAGAAATGATAGAAAACTCCAGAGATCAATTTATTGATTTTACTCGAGTTTTTTCCCCACGAGGAACGGCAAGGACATATATGCATCTGATACAGTCGGTCACGCCTCTTTCGTTCCTTCCACGTTCATAAATTGAGTCATGCCTGCTCCATCCATCCATCAGCCCGTATTCGTCCACTGCTGGACATAGGCCTCCCCCATATTACGCCACTCTTGGCGGTCCTCAGTCATCTTCATCCAGCCGCCACCCGCAACGTCCTTCAGATCGTCAGTCCAGCGGGCAAAAGGGCGGCCTACGCTGCGCTTTGCTGTACGTGGTCTCCATTATAATGCCCTGCGGCCCCAACGGCCATGCCTGCTCTTCTACTCTTTTTATTCTTTTATTATATATGTTTTTTTATATCATGTTTCTAGTCAAGCTTACGCTTCTAGTCTACATCTTCTTTTGATAGGTTTCATTAAAAATGGCAGGAAGGTACTCGTATATAAGAAAATACGTTTTTCTTTACAGATGACAGTAACATTGATATTCCTTTGGACTTACGACCGTGCTAAAGGCATGGACGTATCGGTCTCGGCTGGAGATCTGTTACAACTGGACGGAACCCTGGACGGTAGTGTCCTCATCGGAGACGAGTACCAGCACTTGACTCCAAGGGTTAAGAGGTAAGTTTTTAGGCTAAAAATCCTCAAAATAGAAAGAGATCTGTTTAGAATTGCGTGAAATTATGTGCACATGGCACATAAACTTATGCTGTCCACGTTGAGATTGTTTTTGAAAAAAAGAAAGAAACTTAAACTCAGTTTAAACTCAGCGCTCACACGTGACAATTAATCATAATAAATAAACTCAAAGTTTCTCAATCTTTGCTCTGAAGGAGGCCAACCGTGCGAAGGCATAGTCCTTTATCAAAATGTTCACTGGAAGCTCATTTCATGGCATCGTATATTCAGTGAGAATCTTGAAATATAGGGTTTCAAATTAGGGTTAATAAGATTACCATTCCAATTTAAAACTTAGCCCCCCAAAACTGTAGTAGTCAGGTGACAGAATGGTGGACGTGAAATCAAGTTGATGGAATTCTGGTACTAATGAGAAATTTCTTCCACAGTAGCCGCTGTGGCATCAGCGTGGAGCAGTCTCGTCCGCCAGCCATGAACAGCCTCATCGCTTGCTCCAGCTACAAGAATCGCCGTAGTCCCTGGTCTCAGAGGACGCCTCGGTACAGACCCACGTACGGGAGCCTCGACTCACGCTTCAGGGGCACCATGTCTGTTACGTAGGGGCAAAGCTCTTTCGAAGAAATTGTTATTTTTGGGTGGAATGAGAATTCAGTAACAGGCTATAGGTAAACTTCCAAGATCACAGATGTTTAGAAAGGATACGGTATTCATATTACAGATCCCGGCAATAAATAATGCACATCGTATCGTAGCGCCATCTCTGTCGCACGAAACACTAACAGTCTGGTGAGAGAGACGACGCTCTACAAAGCCGAAGATAGCCGATGTGCTTTATTTACTGCCGCGACCTATACACTTACATGCCACAAGCTCAATCCAGTCAATTATTGTTCAGTTATGCCGTGGATGGACAGACCAGAAGTATGATACAGGGTTTCTATTTTTTATGGAATCTTAAAAACTTAATTGGTAACGTGGTAATTTTACAACGCGTTGTAATTTTTCTTAGAAGTTTATCTATTATGCGGCCCAACCAGCTTTTACCTAAAGCATAGTTTTTAATCTAAATATTGTTATATTTTACGATGAACTGAAATGTGATAATGACAAGCATTGTTACAATACTCTTGCCAAATAAATAAATCAATTATTTGTAAATACATTTAATACTATTATCCTGTGTTTTATTTAAAATACATTGCATAAAATTTGTTGAACAACAAAAGTTTACAATTTTCTTACTTTTATGTGCAATCAATACGAGATTCTGCTCTTTTCCCGACTTATTTCAATAAAATCCTCTTTAGTAACACAATGATAAAACCTCGAAAAGTAACCGTGACTGTCTTCTAACTAACCGTGAGAATTTCAGTGAGAATCACATTGCAGAGACTGAAGTTGCTTGTTGACTGCTGTTTCTGTAGATATAAATGAATAAACAAAGAAATTCAAAACTTTTTTGTACAGAAATTGAGATGTGTGACTTTTAATTTCGTAGAAAATGAAAACCGGCCAAGTGCGAGTCAGACAAATTTAATTTTGGGATTTTTTTTTTTCGTGTATTGCTCAACCGCTATATTTTTCCTGTTATCTAGACACATAGAACATATGACCATGATTTTTTTCATATTTTTTGGTTCGCTGGTTTTGGAGATATGGATGGGGCATTTTTTTGTGGTTTTTCAAGGATTTCTCGAAATAAATATAGCCAAACTATATATTTTTATAATGAACTCTTTAATACCTACAATTTTATAACCATATTGTATTTTCATAGAATATTTTTTTTATCTATTTTGCTTCTTTTTTTATATTTCTTATTTGTGCTCAACTTTTTTTTAAATAGCTTTAGTTTTCTTGTAATTGGCCAGTTATGATCTATAATCGACGTTTTTTTTTCATATTTTTCGGCCCACCAGTTTCAGAGATAAGAGGGGGGTACATATTTTTGTGGTTTTTTAAAGTTTTCTCGGATCCACAGTGCCAGAAAATATACTATAAATATTTATTTTTACAATCAGTTACCCATATTAAATTTTTAGTATAATATTTTTTATTTTTCTTACATTTGTTTTGGAAATATTTTTAACAATTTAAATTTTAAATTTTTTTGCACTGTGGTATTTTGTGAGCAAATCAATGCTATTTTTGTGCCAAATTTCAAGTCTTTATCTTTAACGGTGCTAAAGTTATGAGGCTGTGACATACGGACGGACGGATGGACGGACAACGGAGTCTCACAATAAAGGTTCCTTTTGTACATTTTAGGTACTACGGAACCCTAATAAAACAATAATATGTATCTTAATAGTTATTTCCTTTGTTTCTTGACCTTGATAATCCTGACTTGAATATGTTTTAAATTATGTAAAACACAAAAGTTTTAGGTCATCCTAATGGTAGGATATCCGTAACAAGGGTGCCCATTCGTCACAGCCAGCTGAGCATGTAATTCTTCGCCATCATCAGGATTCTTGCTCACAAAGAATCATTGTTTATTCAACAATCAAGAACATCAAAAAGCTGAATTGTTTGTTTTAAAAACAACAGCTGTAGCTACTGAGCAACAATTCGACAACGGAAATTGTAAATATTGTCGAAAATTATGATATAGTAAGTTCAGTGAGTGTGATGTTAGGAGACCGAAATACATCTTCTGCTCCTGCACTGAATGTGGACGACCAGCAGCTCCACTCCCCGCCCCCACCAACCCTCGCACCTTTAAGGACGCAAGCCCGCCGCGCTGCGATCCAGTGCTGTAAACTCTCCTGATTTTCCAGGAGATTACATGATTTTTGGCATTGTCTCCTCCCCTCCTTCTTTTTTTGGATATATTTAAAAATCTACTGGATTTTCTGGGATACAAAAAAAAAAATTTTTCAAGCTGCGTAGAATGGAACGAACCGTTCGTATTCCAACCAATAAACCCCGCGTTCCGAAATAGAATTATTTCGCTAAAATCGATTACGAATGAATGAGGTGAATGGCTAATAATCCATGAGTGAAGCAAATGCGTTCATTCATTCGTATGACTTTCGTAGCTCATGCGACGGAGGTGAGGCGATGTGAGCGTTGAACGGAATGGAATGTAAAAAATTGTTTTCGCTCCATTATTTCAGCAGTTCAGATCAGACAAACCATGGTATATGTTTTATTCGGTCATGAGAGAAACAAATGGAAAGTCGTGTGGAACTCTTCTTCGAAAAGGAAGAATATATATTAAATATTTTTTTTTTGTCACTGTCTGAGTCTACGTTGAAGAACAGTGCTACAAACTCTTCTTGTTCCATAAAATAAAATAATCGTATTGTATTCTGTGGTAAGAGGTTATGGTTAAGATGTATCTTTTTTAATGCGGTCCGAATCATAAGCTATCTTTCACATCGTTTGCTAGCTCACAAATTACGGACCAGTCATCGCTCACACTTTAATTCATTCATAGCTTTTATCTATGTAATTCTATTACGGACCGCAGGGAAAGAGAGCCCTAAAAGAAATCAGCGAATTATAAATAATATAACTCTAACATAGATGAGTGAATGAGACACAGCATAATAGATTTTGGTAGGTATGTGTGTTGAAGAATAAAAGCTTGACTAACAAACTTCCTTTTGTATTTTAAGGTAGCGTTCCTAAATGTCTACAATTTTAATTGACAAAGTGAATTTTACATTTCTAAAAAGGCTTATGTAGTACTTGCTGTACGTTTTCACTCGGGTGGTTGTGAAACAGTTGAGAGTAAAATTTTACATTTATCCGGGCGTTTAGGAACGCTAGCCTACCTTAAAATGCAAAAAATTGTTTGTTATTCAAACTTATATTTTTTAAACGAATGTTGTCCTTAACACACACACGAAAATCTATTATGCTGTGTCTCATTCACTCGCATTCATGTTCGAGTTCTTATTTTTAATTCGCTGATTTTTTATAATATATGATAATTGACAAACATGAGTAATAATTGACGGAGGTAACTGAAAAAAAAATCTCCTTCTTTTTTTGCGAGTCTCCTAGATTTTTTTGACCAAATATACTTATTTTTTGCAAGTTGGAGTTTACAGCACTGCTGCGATCCGCAGTGCCAAACGAGACAACGCCGCGTACAGGTCGCAGCAGTAAATAATGCACATCGTATCGTAGTGTCATCTCTGTCGCACGAAGCACTAACAGTCCGGTGACAGAGACGACGCTCTACAAAGCCGAAGATAGCTGATGTGCATTATTTTCTGCCGGGTACTGTAATCCTGTTTGCTTGTGAAGAAACGGAACTATTACAGTGAAACTAGTCAGACAAAATCTGACTAATATAAGGTTAAATAATATTAGTTAGCGAAACTCAAAACATAGGTAGTACTAGTCTATATGAACAACTGTTTGTATGGGAGCTAAGCGAAATTCGCAACTTTTTTCTCTTCCTCCCATACAAATTGCCCCGATCAGCTGACTGGTCCAGTATGGAAAGGTGAAAACAAATTTTAAGAATTTCGCTTAGCTCCAATACAAACAATTGTTCATATAGACTAGTACTACCTATGTTTTGAGTTTCGCCAACTAATATTATTTAACCTTATACAACGTGTAACAGAAAAGTGTAACCATATTTGAAGAGCTTATTCAGTCAATGGTATAAAACAACTTTTACTATGGAGCTAACCCAGAAATCTCAAACAAAAAATCTGCCCTTCCATACATTTCGGCCAAGCGGCATTGCATTTTTCAATGAAACAGAAAAAAAAATCGAGATACAGGTTTGTTCCATAGTAAAAGTTGTTCTATACCATTGACTGAATAAGCTCTTCAAATATGGTTACACATTTCTGTTACACGTTGTATTGTATATCGTAAGTAACCCTTTTATAGTAATTTATTAATCTAAATTACGAATATTTTAGTAAGAAAATTAAGTGTTTACACAGTTTGGCAAAAGACGCCGCACCATCAGGCCTATGAGTAAACGTGTCACCGCAACTAGCGCCGTCCGTACACAGCATAACCAACATACCACCATGCAACCAACTTAGTACATCTCTATATTGTCTTGTGTCCACCGCTGCCTTCCTACTAAACCACCAGCTAAAGTCTTAAACCCAGCTGGCAATACATAATAAACAACGTAGAACTATTACAAAATAGACACAATTTGGTGTTTTCCTAAGCACGTAATGCAAAAAGGTTACATTCCGAAAGCCATCTCAAAAGGTCGTAGCCCGTTTGAGATGAACCTGCGATTGGCAACCTTCGCCCTCGCACACTATTCAGGTATAGTCGTCTACAGAACAAATAACAATTTTTTATGCAAATTTAAACCTTGTGTGAGCGTCAAGAACTGCCAATGGTTGGTTGAGGTGAACGTGACTGTACATAATCATACAGGAAGAAGAGTAAGTGCTACAGAAAATGACTCTAATACCTTCAGTTGACAATTTATGAAATTGCATCGACCGTTTTCTAGTCGAAGTTGACAAAGACGTAAAGGAGCTTCCACCAGCAAAATTCTGTGCTATGATGTCGTTTCTTACTTTTTTTAACCCATTAGTGGATAGAAATTAGAATAAATATAAAATACAGCCCTTATCTTCAAAATCTCGCCATGAAGTTTATTTTTAATTATTTTTTTTATTAAATTAATTTTATTAACAAGAAACTTAAATAACATAAATAATTCTTAATTATAAATAATACTTAAAATATACACTACCTACCTACCTAAACTTAAAAATAGACTAAATTAAATAAAAAATATTGTTTAAATCGCTGCCGCAGGGGAGGGTCCCCAGCAGGCTGGTGGCGTTACCTCGTTGGATTGCGAGGCTAATCCGCTGTCCAAGGTAGGCCCCAGTTCGACTGATGACGGCCCCATACCGAGGGCCAAAATATATCGAGTTGTAATCTTTTTTTAATTGTTTTAATAGTAATAAATAATCAAAAGCTCATAAAAGTAAAATATAATATATTTATAAACATTATTATAACAAATACCTATTATATCTGCTTTTAGAAGAATCACTGAATAAAAAAAAAATATTTCATGTATCTACCTACACCTCAAACTGACGTTATTTATTTTCGACCAATAATACACTCATGGTTAGTGACAATTTAAAGACTAAAATATTACAAGATTTTTTTTTTCGGAAGACCTTGCGTCTATTTGAAAAGTATTATTTTCTCCTATTTGGCGCTATCGAAAGACGCAGCGATAGTCGTAACAGCCACTTTGCAATGCGCGCTGATATGAACGTTATTTCAATGTCGTTTTCGTCGATATTTGTACCGACAAACATCGAGTTGCTAATTTAGATCGTGGATGCGTCTTAATAAAAAAGCTATTTAAAAAAAAGGTAAGTAAGTACAGTAAGAACTAACTATAAACAAAATTCTTACATTTGGCGAACCTGTAAAGCTTTTAATTGTTTATCTCAAAATGTTAATGTTATGGACTTATTCCATAGCAGTATCACTTCGGTGAGACGTCTTCTTACTAACCCATTCTTTGAATAAGAGCCCTTTTAACTAAAATTACAAAAAACAAAACTAAAATTAATTTATATCTCCTTGCAATGGATAAATCGCCAAGTGTTCAAACATAGAAATTTATTTCTGTCATAGTTTTGAATAAGAGCTACTTTTTGTGTAATTAATCCTATAATTTGTCATGGTTTGATTAAGTATTATTTAGTATAACATTAAAGCCGATTCTGAAAGCTTTAATTTTAGTATTAGTGCTGTCAAAACTAAATTTTGTTTATTGCAAAATAGTCCTTAAATGCTAGGAACAGAAGCTAAATTACGTTGGAATAGTTTTAATTTTGACAGCACTAAAACTAAAATTAAAGCCTTCAGAATCAGCTACACTATCTGCGGAAACTTAAAATGACTAGCTAGTGTTATTTATATTTTATACTATTGTTATTAAAATAGTCGCTAGTTTTCCAAAATAAGTAATAAATATATAAATAAATAAAACCTTTCGTTGGACTTTTTAATTAAGCATTTTGGTAACAATTAATAGCAAGTAACCTGAAAAATAAAATAAAAAACGTGTCAATGCGAGCTCAACTGGCGCACTGAGGGTTCCGTACACGTACACCTTAATATTACTAATCGTATGCACTCTTAATTATATACCGATACATACCATTTTACGAAAACAAAATCCCTTTAGTGTTGCGATTTTTTATTTTATTGTTGACTCATCCCATGATGCCAATGACTAAAGCAAATTATTATGAATCCAAAAATACCATGGCCAACACCAAAACTTATCCGATGATCTGAAAAAGAATGAGTCAAAACTGCTTAGTCATTAAGATAACGATAAGTTATTTAGGAATATAATGAGGAAACAAAGTCAATGCCTTACTTGCTTGTTGAGCATGATCTTCGATATTTGTGCAAAGGAGCAAACAAACACATTGATGATACAAACATTGGCAGCTTTCACAATCATTCGTTATTCATATTCTTATTCTTTATTGTACACAAAAAACATTGTATTTGCTCATTGTATTTAGAGATATCATATACACAGGCGAGCTTATCTCTTAAAAGAGATTTCTTCCAGCAAACCCGGATTGATTAATAGAAGTCATAATTAAAAGTAGATATAAATACGTGTACACTTAAATATGTGAATATACTTTTCAATGCAAGTGCTCGTAAAAAAGGCCCACTTTTTATGCATCAAAACCGAACAGAAAGCCGATTATTTTGCCCTAGGGCTTTATTATTTTATTTTTTTTTATTTATTTACGAGAAGTTGGCTAACCTGCAACCTTTCCTGTGTACCATAAATGCTATACTTTTTTTTTCCACTGTTTAACGGCTCTGGATACAGTCCTTTTGAGCCAATCATAATTTAAAGTTCACAAGATTATATTTGTTTTATTTTCTCACACTATGCATTGAAAAACGTAGTATGATACACGGTAAGAGCAATAAATTACTCGGTTACGTTTAAAACACTCGCTACGCTCGTGTCCTCGTAATTTATTCCTTTTCGCCCTTATAGCATAAACTACTATTATATTTACTGCATGCAGACTTATAAGAGAACAGATACATTTTATAAAAACAGAATTTAATATACATTATTTACAATTTAATAACAAATGCCGCCTGTAAAATGTAAAAAATTACAAACAGCGTTGGTTATATAGCATACAAGTATGTATTGCCTTTGATACCTTATTTAACACCTCTTTACAATTTTCAAAAAATCTTCGTCTTGCTGCTTGTGCTAACATTATATTCTGTCACCTACTTTGTCAGCAGCCCTATTTTGCTGTTGTCCAAACTTAAAAACAGTTCTATTCTCAACATTAGCAACTCCGTTTACTAACAAAACGAGTTTACATACACCAGACATTGATTCATAAAAAATAACTCCGAACTAGTCAAACCGCTTAATTTTACAACAAAATCAAGGAATTTTAGTGAAAACTTGGACGTGTGATATTTTCGTGGGGTTCTCAGAGCGCTGGTGTGTGGAACGGAAACCAGTCTGACTTCGGCTCACTGGCTGAGTCACGAATGGTCACGAGCCAAGACTCAAATTTCATACCACACAACCCCGATTCAGGTGTAAAAAACATCAGTTTTATTAATGTCAAAAAAATAATCACTTTTTAGAGAAGAGAAAAGCAACAAATTATTATGTTTTCTTTTGCGTAAAAATTTTATATTGTAAGTGCTCATCATGATTAAAAATTTTATTGGCCCAATCGAAATAGTGTAATATGAAGCCGGTAGCACAAATTATAATAAATGCGGGCTAAAAGTTAAAGAATTTGAGTATCATTTGTTAAAGATGATATTCCTCCAAGAACCATCAATCGAATCCATCATGTATGAGAAAAGTAAACTTTTCTGGTAGAAGGTTCTGACTTTTTTTTCGATAGTTTCACTGTCAGCAATTGTTAATTAATGAGATCAATTTTCCGCCCGCGCTGAATGGAAGTTGAACTCAAACTTTATCCCACCTACATATAATTTATATTCCGAAAAATCTTAGCGGTTTTCGACGTTGTACTAAAAAGCTTTCTGCCGAACTCGCGTGCATTCTTTATAGTTGATTTCTTATTTATAAGTGATAGATAAGTGGTCTTTGTCGTTTATAATAACATGTCGTCACAACATGAATCCCCGAGGGGGTATCAGAGGTGTTTCCAAGGGAGAACTGTGAAATTCAAGTCACAAACGTGATGGGTGGTGACTTGTGGGCTCTACCACTCGGCCACAGAGGCGGTCAGTTCACTAATAAAGATCTTTTGTAAAGACAAATATCAAAACTTGAGATGTCATCTATAATGCAAAAGTTCAATGTGAAATAGGTATATAAGCTGACAATGAATCAGGGTTTGCTCATACTGGCGGGGGCATATAAGACAAAATAAAACAGAGTCGGGTGCAAGGAACCATTCATATTGGTAATTGTGTTCCTACCTTTATGACTATGACCCTGAACTGTTAATGTGGACCCAGCTTTATAAGGCAAGTCCAAATTATGATTTAGGTCACAATATTGAATGGTGAACGTTTTTACTTGTCATATTTTCTTTGCTTTATTTGGCAATGGTTCGTTGTCAGGTGTGATAAACCACTAGTTACAATTACAAATGATGTAAAGACTATTTTAAGGCGATATGTAAAAGTTTTAGCGTCCCTGTAACTCCATATTCGAAAAAACCCTCAGTGCAAGTGGGACGGATTCGTGGAAAAGCAGCAAAAAGTCGGTTTTTTATTAATATAAAATGTACGAAAGTTACTATCAAAGTTTCGTTTCAAAATGTCTTAGATACCGTTAAAATCCATCTAATAAAATATAATTGCAGTCCATTTGTCATTCTAAATTGTCAAACCAGGAGAATTGGTGTCGAAAAAGACCTTATTTCAATAAATATTTCTATCAAGCTGAGTTTCTCCAATCGCGTTTCTGTTTAACAGATCCCTAGAAAAAGATTTCAAAAATAATATACTTTTTTATCAAAATAATACATTATTTACTGAAGTAGATATGCCAGTTCTAAAAGTGTCGATTTTTTTTCCGTTGCGCCTTAATTGGTCTCTTACCTTTCCTTCGATTTCACATTTGACAATTCCAAGGTAAGCGATGAGTGGTTTATATGCGGCTTAAGTATCGATCCATCCATCTATCAGCCTAGTTCGTCCACTGCTGGACATAAGCCTTTCCAGGAGTTTGCCACTCCCGGCGGTCATCCTGGAAGAATTTCCCATACTCACACACGCTGGGCAGGCGGGTTGGTGAGCGCGGTGCCAGAACCCTCGCACCAGTGACGCTAAAGTACGCTTAACCCCTCGGCCATAGCTTCAGGCTTCTGGCGGCGCTTCTTGCTGCGCTTCCAGGCGGTTTTTGCGACGCGCTTTGCCCTGCCACGAAACCCGTCGGCGCCTTCCACCGCATCGGATGTATAGCACGCTCGCTCGCTCAAAGTGCTCGACACTAGGTTCGTTCTGTGCGCTCGATCACTGGCGCGGCTCCCCGCCTCCCCGCACACCGCCGTCGAGAGAGTGCAAGTCACTCGAAGCCGGACAAGACGCGGCGAATCATGGCCGGCCCTATACAAATTCATACATTTGTTCTCTCCGCCGGCGCGGTCGCAAGAAGAACCGCTTGGCGCGCCTCTCGAAGCCTGAAGCTATGACCGACCGGTAAGTATCACTTATCGAAATTTTATCAAATTAGAAACTGAGAGTACGTTACCTACTTTTAAACTAAGCACTTGGCAAACAAGGGGTTGTCGTATTTAATTTGATTTTTATCTGAAAACTACCTAAATTTCGTTTACGAAACAAAAGCTTACTGAAAAAGGTTAAGTTTGGAACGAGGAGTCCATCAGTGTCCAAAGGGTTGTTGCATACTGATTACTGATTAAGGGTTCTTTACTCCAAAACTCCAGTTAAAATGGTGACAAACCTAACAGCATGTAAAGCTATTTACTTACATAGATACATGTATTTACCCTAATATGGTTTTTATATATTAGTAATCTTTTTAATCCCTCAATGATACATGGCACAATATTCACATAGTATATTCATAATATTTCATTACGTAATCTTTTTTTTTTTGCTCTCGTTACCTTTAGCAAGGGTCTTAGCTGTCCAGCCAAATTGTTGGTAATTTACGGGCGACACCTAATTGAAGGTGTTCTGTGGGAGCATTTGAGGCTGCATTACAAAAAAGTTTCGACCAATCATAGTGCAGAATCGCGGTGTCACAACATTTTTTATAGCATCTACATCTACATATTTATAATAATTCCTAAAAGGATAGTGTATTGCAAGAATAATGAACCTATGTAGAGTATAAAATTTGATGGCTTCTTTGTTATACCTTTATACAAGTAAGCTGCTTAAGGTGCTTGATCCTTCAAATACAGCCAGATGTGTACTTTCTAAAGCCTACTCCTCGTTTACGGCTGAACCAAATGGCTTGAAAAAAATATATATGAAATAATAACTCTTTAAAAATATTTGCAACAAATTTTGGTTTCGTACGATCAAAACTTCTATATTAAAAAAAATAACAACTGTATGATGTTTTTTTGGCTTAAATTCCCTACTCCTCCTAATCTGCTATGACGTTTGGAAATATTTACACGCCAAAAAATTAAGAATCTGTTGGACTTTAAATGCAACATATCTCAAGTATATCCAGTAACTTTTTCTATTAAAAATATCGAAATATGTAAGATTTCAAGGTCAAAGGCTAAGAGGTGCTCTGCGCGGGCGCAGGCATCAGTCATGCAGTGGCGTTCAGACGGGGAGGCTGTGTCACTCGTTGCCACGTACCGCACCCTGGCGTCTGATGACATGTTTGCGAAAATATTTATAAGGATTTTTATTTGTGTGCGTTCAGAGAGTACTTTCGGCAATGGACTTAGTTATTTAGAGGATAAATTGTGCTGTGACGTTCGCGCGTGGACGCTATAATAAACTAGAAGTTTGACGAGTTAGCAAGGAACTTTTTTTAGAAAAATTATAATATAGTAGCTCATGGGTAGAACGCAGGCCTCTCAATTTTGAGATCCAGGTTCAAGCCTCGGTTGGGCATGCACCAAGGAGTTTTTCGGAATTTTTGTGCATAGTATTTACTAATACTTACTACTTGCTGAATGTTTTGTGCCCGAAGTCACCACCAACCACGTTGGGACATACTTATCGTCGGTGAAACGCGGGTGTACCGAGTGCGGAGACACTCGAAACACCTCCAAAGCCCCCTCGGGGATTCCTATCATGACAATGTATATGTATAATTATTATTATAAACAGCTATAAGCAACAATTCACGCAAAAAACGTTGCTCAAAATTTTGTTTTTACTTCTATCCAGCTAAATAAACTACCCAAGTATCAAGGCTCGGACTATGTATATGGTTTAGCTCCGCTTCCGACCTGTTTTTTGGACCGGAGCACTATTTGAAATACTTGTTTTAGTTCATTTCAGAAAAATATGTCCCAGGCAGGCATATCAAAACCGTGGTATTTATACCTGTAATATTATGTAGAGATAGTTGAATAACTAGAATTGTAGGTATAATACATATAGTTGATATAAAAATAATATTATTATTTCAGGGGCATCTAAAAAGAGACCACCAGAAACAGAAGGCAAAGAAAATAATCCGACAAAATCTGCAAAAAAGACCAAGACCTGACAATATATTAATTCAAAATAGTCTGTGCATGTAACCTGTAATGTCATTCCATCCATCCATCAGCCTCGTTCGTCCACTGCTGGACATAAGCCGTTTCAGGACTTTGTGATTCCCGGTGGTCATCCTGGAAGAATTGTCCATACTCACACACGCTGGGCCGGGGGTTGATGAGCGCGGTGCCGGAACCCTCGCACCAGTGACGCCGCTGCCCGTTACCAGTCTGTTCCATATAAGGCCCGGCTATAAGGGATGGATATACCGCCATCCATCGGTCCTAGGCATGGTGGGTCTCCTGGTTTTTTGCCTGTGAGTTGTCCTCTTACTCTCTTCAGAATTACTTCGAGGGGGTCTCCAAATAAGATGGTGGTACCTCCACAGTCGAGTCCAGCATCAGCTCTACCACCTATCAAATATCATTGTCATTGAAATTATGTAATGTCATTGAAATTTTGTAAATATTTAGAGTGCCAACAAACGAACATCACTTTCAAAACGGTAGCCGTACACATGCTTATGTCGAACCATGTTGGCGATAGCCATCGACTACCATCGAACAATGGTAGTGAGCGTCAGCTATTGGTTGCATTCGACGCGCTGACGCTGCCAAACAGCGCCGACTGTAATCGATTGATGGTATTGTCAACGTTGTATGGTCGACTGCAACCGACGGCTGACGCTAACGTCATTCGGTGGCAATTTATGGTATAGAATAGTAGACTGTCAGAATACATTCGGGAACACTATGTCATCGAGTAACAAGATGTGACCAACTCGTAGTGATGTAGAAAAAAAACTACATCAAAATAAACCGGGTGGGCTAGGCGCAACCTAGAGCGTTTTATACAGTCAGCAAAAACAACGCAAATTTTCTGACAAAAATTACGTCAATAAGTAGCAAGTACTATGTTCGGTATAGCGTATCACAAGGTGCTTAAAAATAAGGTTTGCATGTCCTATGTTGGTACTAATATCAGCCTGATTTTATCGAATATCTTTTTATATGAAAAAAAGCTTTCTTTAGCACCTTTTATACGCTCTATCGATGATATATACTTGATGATGTGATTTTTTTTAATCAATAAAATTGTGCTGCTTTTGCTGACTTTACAAAATTTTTCAGGTTGCGTCGAGCCAACTCTGTTTATTTTGATGTTGTTTTTTTTCTACACCACTACGAATTGGTCACATCTTGTTATTTAATGACATAGGGTTACCAACTGTCACCCGACAGCCTAGTACGTTAAAAATTATATTCCGAATTAAAACATATTCAGCGTTATTTGTTATGTTTCTTAGAGAAAAGCATCGTCTGGATCACCACAATCTCTAAGCTCATTCATTGCTTCAGAAATGGAAGGCAAAGACAATGATCCAACAATGTCTGCACAAAAGACTATCGAAGAGTCGATTCCGGTAAGTTTGAGAATTTACCAATCTTTTTTTATAACGTGGTAATATCCTTGAATTTAGGTAAATATTTAGGAATTAATATTATGTTTTATATTTGTTTGTGAAACTTGAGTATTTTTCTTTAATGGGTTTGCATTATTTTATAATTTATAGTGGGTTAAAAATTATACTATGTACTTAGGTAAATTCAAACTTATTTATTATGTTTTTCAGAGAAAAATATCTTTTGGACCACCACCATCTCCAGGCTCATTCATTGCATTACAAATAAACGGCAAAGACAATGATCCGACAGCCTCTGAACAAAAGACGATTAAAGACTCGATTCTGGTAGATTCATTTTAATTTACAGCAAATGTATTACAAAATATAAAACAAGAAAATGAAAACCACAGTACAGAACAATAAAATGAAAAACAAAGTGCACAACAAAAAAAGTAACAAAAGGAAAAAAAAAATTACAAAAACGAAAACACACAGAAAATGTATAACAATATAATAGAACAAGAAAATGAAGACCGCAGTACAGAACAATGAAATAAACGAAGTACAGAACAAGAAAATGAAGAACAAAGAGCACAACAAAAAATTTAACTTATCTCAAGTGAAGAACAAATAAAAAGCAGAAGACTCATGATCAAGAAAATATATACATATATTTACCAAATTGAGGATTTACCTGCAGATCAGAGCTTACAAGTGTTAGCGAGGTGAAACTGTGGTACAGATTACGTAACATAATTAAAATTTACAGATTAAAAAAATATGTGTTTTGTTTATTTTACGTGCGAATACAATCTTCATAAAAATAAAATCTAAAAGTTGCATCAACATCATTGAAACCGTTTCTGAGTACCCAAATATATTACATACTATCGGTTTTAATAATAAAGAGACCCGCAAATAACCGATACATACCACTCAAGTCTCTAAAAGCACCGAAATTAACAAAAATTGTAACAAAATTATATTTTATCAATATATATATTTTTTCGTCATTATCGTTCAAAAATCATTCAAATATAAAAACAGACACTTTTTATGAAAAATTGTTTGACTGCAACCGACGACGGCTGACGCTACCATCATTAGACGGTTACCTCCGACATTAGTTACCTCAATCCTCTGGCACAGTATAATACTGTGCCTCTGGCCTACCATAAGTTTGGCACTCGATGCACGTTAGCGACAGCGTAAAACATTTGTATGAGTTTAGCGGTTCTAGCGGTATACGAGAGGAACCAGAATTTCCAATACATTATATTTTACGCAGTCGCTAACGTATATCGAGTGCCAAACTCATGGTGGGCCTACTGTTGACGGTTACCAACTGCAAAGTGACGCTCGTCTGTTACCGCTCAAGCCCAAGATTTATAAAGGTCTGACCCCAATATCAACTTGGTCACTTTCGGGTATCCTCACATAACCGATTTTGTTGTATATGTTTTATATATTTTCGCGATTTCAGTACTATCACCACTAGTTCGCGATTACTATAATCACTAGTTTGTTTTCAAAACTACCAAAATATCACCGTGTAGTAGTAGGTACAGAATGGTCACATCTCTCTGTTACAGCACCACAGCCTATTGAGCTTCAAAAGTTATAGTTATAGGTTTACGCATAAAACAATGCTACATAAATTTATTTATAGCACACTGTGCGTAAAATGACCGTTTTACGCACGCTGCGCGTGCGTAAAGTCGGCATTTTCCGCACTTGTGCTATAAAAAATTATACGAAACTCGTGCGAGAAACTTTTTCTCGACTCGTGTGATTACAGCACTCGCCTTCGGCTCGTGCCGCAAACTCACACTCGTCAGGAAACGTTTCATCGCTCTCGTATCGTAATGTACTATTCTACCTCGCTACGAGGTGTGAATCATTTCGACGCTAGCGATCTTTGTAGAGGGGCGCGGGGCGTCTGCGCAGAGGCATGCGGGGAGCAGCGCCTGTAACTCCCCGGAGGTGAGGCCGATTGCTCAAGGCCGTTGGCGTGGGTAATCACCTTAAGAGGCTATGCGAATTTTATTTTTGTCACTGTTACTCCAAGCGAAAACACGCTCAGTGCGAGAGGGGTGGATTCCGGGCGAAAGCGAAAAATGTTAGTTTTATAATTTTTATAAAAAAACTAAAATAGCTAGCAAAATTTCAAATATCAAATCTCTAGATATTGTTGAAACACACCTAATAAAATATGTTTGAGTTCTGTATATGGTTCCTATTCGTCAAACGAGGAGAAAAAGGGTGTTTGAAGACCTCATTTCAACAATTATCTAGAGATGAAACGGATAGTTATTTGGCCGGATACCGGATACCGGATATCCGGCGAGGTACTTGGCCGGATAGCCGAATATCCGGCGGCCGAATATCCGGCTCAAGATATGCGTTTCGCACTAATTGAGTAAGTCTAAACATTACGCACCAAGGTGCGTGCGGGTGCAACTGGGCGAGATTATTTGTGCATTTTCTAAATGACGATCATTTTTAAATGTAAATTTCGTACCACAATCATACAAATGCTGGTCTGTAAACGCGAAACCATTTTCTGATTTTAACGAAATTCATAAATTTGTATATTTTGTCTCCTTGCAGCGGTGTATACTTTATATAAATGGACAGGCATCTAGGAAACTGCGTAATCTACCGTTCATACTGAACAAAGTTCCCAAAGTAATATATTGAAAAAAATGGAACCTTCCCGCCCAGTGCCCTTTCAAAATTCACAATAGGTTTTCAAAATGAATAAAGAAACATGAAAATGTTTTTTTCATTTCCACAAGTATGTTTCTTTGAAAAAATTGTTCAATATGATTCTTAGACCATGTGTATTTATGACCTGTTGAGTTACATTCGGTATATTGTGAGAGCAAAAGAAGCTGGTGTAATGTATGAAGAAAAGCACAACGTTTATTCCCAACAATTGCTGTAAAGCTTGTCTTTATCTTTATCTTAACTCTTATTCACTTTATGTGAATTTGGATTATTCAATCATTGATACAATCAATTTATTTTGTGATTTAAACGACTTTTTTATGCTGAGTTAAGTATGCGGTATCCGGCCGGATACTGGCTACTATCCGGCCGGATACCGGATACCAAAAATATGGCCGGATAGGCCGGATACCGGATAGTAACCGGATATCCGTTTCATCTCTTCTATCGAGCAAAATTTATCCAAACAAGTTTTCCAATTTCAAAACCCTAGATTATATAGTCAAAATGCATATATCAGAAATTTATTAAAATTTTCCGTGTATTTCATGAAATACAAAAAAAGAAGCACCTCTATTTTTTTACATATCGCCTTAAAAGTCAATTGTTCCTATGTGAGCTCATTATTGTAAGCATTGCTTGCAATATTTAATTATAAATAAGTAAGTTTTCTCAGATAACAGACAGTTCTAGTCTGGGAAATATAGACCCTGTCTATCAAAAGCCACTTTGTAACCCAGTAACTTGAGTATGTACTTTGTTTCAGGTACTTGAAGTCTTTAGTTCGTAATGTACTAACTGGGCGTAGCTGGACGGATTCATGTGCCCGGGGTAGGTAGTACTTGATTTGTGTCAAATTATTAGCCAAATTATTTTATTAAGGCGCTATACGTCGCGAAAATGCTGCCACTTAAGAAAAAAAAACATTATTTACTTTCTTCAATAGTTGATGATGATGATGATGGTCTCCAAGCCGACACGGCTACGGTGACTGCTATTGGTGAGGGTGTGATGGGCTTCGCTGGTGTGCCCGAATGTGGCTAACGTAACCAATCTTGGCCTTCAATAGTTATTGCTCAAGTAAATGCTTAGATATAGTAATGAACAATTTTAAAATACAATAATTTTCATAGTCATCATTGATGAGCTAAAATTTTAACTTTTGCTCAAAACGGCCGCTTTTGGCATAAGTTAAAATGTTAGCTCATCAAAGACGTTGTCTATACAAACTATGCTATTTAAAAATAGTTAACTGCTATATCTACTCATTTACTTTCAATTATTATTCCAGTAAGTAAATAGGTAATGATTTTTTTCTAAAGTGGCAGAACTTTTGCAGTATAAACCGCCAAGTGCTCCAAAAATATGATTACCTACCTAAACGTATATCCCTTTATAAATAAATCTAGGAAATTTAAGTTTGAACTGTAGAATAAACCCCACTCCAAAGTGCGTAAGCACACGTCATCTGCGTAGCTTGCTACAGTGCACCTGACACGCGCCCCCCGCGTCCTGTCCCTCCCCCCCGATTGTGACTTTCCACTGTCAGGGGGTAGCAACATTCAGGGCAATTATAAAACTGTGTTTATATTTTTGCCCGAAAAACGGCTCACCTCAACCACCCATTACGCCGGGACGTTGTTATTCTTGGTGAAATGTGTGTGTGAAATATTGACAGTAATTTGCACTTCACTTCAGAGTTGGGCAGAATAATATTTTTAGGTATTTTGATAAGGGGGTTCATATATGTGGCGATACGGAACCCTTTGTGCGCGAGTCCGACTTGTCTGAGTCCGTTTTCCATATACTTCGGGCCCCTAGACCTGATTGTAAGCGGTGGGACGAAGCAATTCCAAGCATACAGCCATAGGGTAGTTTGTCTATGTATACAGCCCAATTTTTTTTACTTTTTTTCAATTTGTTACTTTCATAAATTATTATTACATACGGCTTGAACACTCACGTATGATTGTTGTTGACTATATGCCAACCGTCTAGCCGTATGTAATAATAATTTAGTATGTCAGCTCACGCGAGTTTTAATAATATTATTGTTACTTTCAGTTTAATTTTATTTTACTACATTTAAAACTATTTTATACTATATATAAAACAACAATTACTCGTATAAATAATTTATTAGAACAAAGACAAAATCTAGAAACACTCTACTTAGTATACACAAAGTTTATTTCAATAAATTATGTTATTAGAACCAGAGATTCCGGTTTAACGGACTAGAAGAACTGGAAGACGCTCTGCTCACCTTGACATCAGTTTTAAATGCCACATAACATTCATATAATATGTTACATATCAGCTGCCCACTATAGTAAGACATCTCAACTCATGAACTATCGCTCCTATAGCTGTATGGTAATAGTGTTACCAAGTGTCTTAGTGCTTTAGTCCGAGGCACATTTCCTTCGTGTAACGTTCATTTAAATTCATACCTCGGTTACGATTTAACACATATTTCACGCTATTATAAAGTAATTCACAAGTCTGCATCTTGTTGCCAATAAATTACGTAAATCGTATATATGCAACCTTGTTATTAACTTTTTATTAATACTGTTATTAAAACAATTAAAAAAATTATTATTACTCGATATATTTCGGCCCTCGGTATGGGGCCGTCATCAGTCGAATGTAAAAAAATTTGTGACATATAATTTAGGTATAATAATAAAAAAATAAAGAGTAAAAGTGACACTGGTAAACAATTTTAGTTTTAAACTATTTTCTAAAAAATAACAAAGTAGGTTTCTCTAAAAATTATGTTGGTTATTTTTGATATTATTTAATCACTGCTCTTCTTGGATGGTCGATGATGGTGGTTGGGTGGTTGTGTGATGTTGTTGGTGTTTTTACTAGAAAATTTGAGCGGTCTAATTCGTCGGTCGGTCGGGTCATGTCTGTCAGTGCTGTCTGTTGAGTCCAGGTCCATAATGAGCACCAAGTGACCAGATATATGACGTCTCCCAGGTTCTTAGGTCTATAGTTATTAACTGTCATTCTGCAAGAGAAATGATACAGAAAGCATATTTTCATAATAATCTCTGGATTTGAATTAATAGCGTTCCAGGAAAATATAGGATCCAATTTGGCTTTGAAGATCTAGCGTTAAAAATTAAAGGCTCTAGTAAAGTTGTCACATTTTAATTATCTACATATTTTTTTTTCAGATGTCGTATTTCGCGTCTTGTTGCCTAAGGAGGCCCTGGATACTTGCCTGCTATATAGATTATGTTATTCCGGGGCCTAATCTATAACATAATGAAAGATCCAAGTTTCATCCATCAAATTTTCCCGGTTTGAGTCCCGCTTCAACTTTTGTTTATACATATTTATACTGACACTTCCCAGAGGCTTCGGCAGAGACTATAGATTTCTTTATTATGCTACGATCTCGACATACTTTCGTTTATTTCAAATATTCGAAATGAAATGAAAACCTAATCAAAACAGCTTTATTTAAAGGCAAAGGTTTATAACCCCTGATCCATACCTGCCACTTTTTTGTTTCCGTTCCTTCCTTAATGTTGGAAAGGGAAGGGTGACGTAATCAAGGGCCAAGGACTTCCACACCAAGACATATTGCAAAATGAGCTTTTATTTTAAAATACAGACATTATAGTCCGATGAACAGTGCTTTTTTATATGCAAATCCTGGCGATAATTCTTCTATCGGAGAAACTTAGTAGCATGATAAAAATATACAACGTGTAACATGAATGTGTGGTTGTCGCAGGTAGATTGTCAGAGCTGAGAAACCAATTTCACGGAAGGTTTTTATTTCATTTTTTATTAACTAATCTAATCTAAATTTAACCTAGAAAAATTATAATTTCTCGGCTTTGATAATTTACCCGTGACATGTGCCAAGAGCTCATTCAGTCAATGGTATAGAACATTTTTTAATATTGAAGGAAAACTAAAATCGCGATCGCTGAATTAGAATTTTCTTTGAAGCATGTTTTTTTTTCGAGATTGCAGTCAAAGTTCTATAACATTGACTGAATGAGATCTCGCATAGTCTCTGCTTACCTCTCTAGGAGACAGGCGTGTGTATAATGTACGTATGTATGTATGTTTGT
This sequence comes from Ypsolopha sequella, assembly GCA_934047225.1. NCBI lineage: Eukaryota > Metazoa > Arthropoda > Insecta > Lepidoptera > Ypsolophidae > Ypsolopha > Ypsolopha sequella. The sequence goes on from OW203987.1 coordinate 23,161,757, forward strand.
AAAAATTGTTTTTTATATTCAATCTTTATGCTCGCCACCGTCATGTGGAAGGGTACCTAGAAGGCTGGCAGCGGTTTTTTTATTAGGTATAGTTTTTGTAAGGGTTTTAGGTTAGTGTTTTGTTTTAGGTACGTTTAATTTTTTAGGTAGGTTGTTAATGTTATTTAAGTATTATTTTGTTTGATTAAATTATTTCATCTCTATGCTCTGCATCTCTTTCGCCGAGAGAGGAATCATTCTTAAAGAATTCTATACTTTAATCCTTTCGCTAACAAAGATTTCAAAAGTTTAGATGAGTTCTGGCACCTAAAATCTATTGCATTGTTTTTGAATGTGTTTTGAATGTGAAATGTCACACTTTTGGCTTTATTCGTATTTCTTGGAATGTTAGTTCACTTTAAAAATGCACACGATGGCATATTGAGACCCTTTTCTCGTAAAAATTCATTAAGGCGTCCAACTATCACTGTGTTCAGATGAGCACTGATTCCAAACGTGTGTGCATCACCCTTTTAAATGTGAAAACATTTTGGTGCTGGCATACTACGGTAAGGGCCTATCTTTACTTTTGAAATCTTTGTTCGCTAATCGGACCCTGCCTACACTGAGTTCACTGCCTACTGACATGTGGTGTAATTTTAAAACGTCTTGGTCTGATTATGTAATACGTTTCATACATTCCATTGCAGACGTTGGTAAAAACAAAGTCCAGTGAAAGTTTCACTAAAATCTGTCTGCAACTACTGGCTTGCTCGACAATCAGCAAGTGATAGATAAAGTGGGTTTTTCAATCCTTAGATAGACTGCCAGATTGTCTACCTACTCCATACAATTCGTATTTTATTTTCAAACGTATGCATAGCTATATCCTAGCATCAACCTAGCATAGTTATCCAACGCTGGTTGAATCGGCCAAGACCGCATACTGTAAAGTAAGAATATTAGTTCCTTACTGAATAATGAAAGATTGCTCTTCACATGTCGCGAGAAGATTGTGATCAACTCAGACTTGTAGACAGCTAGACACCATTGTTCGATTATGTTTTGATTTTTAGAGTTCCACGGTAACTTTTTACCGCGATTTCGTGTCCTAGCTCTTAACGTTTTATTGTTATCCTATTTCGCCTACATACCAAACTACTGCGTTTTTCAAATGTTTATGGAACTACCACGGGGTCAATATGTATTCAAATTCTTTAAAAAATGTAGTTATTTGAGAAAAATCTGTGTGGAAATGAGACGTTTTGGAGCACAAAATACAAGATTTCTGAGTACTTTGTTGTATTTATGAAACATGTTGATTACCCAAAATTTCAATACGGATAGGAAGTATAGATTGGGCGATAGATAAAGTTATTTTAATTTTTATTCGATTTTATCCATTAGCGTACAACTGAGACGATAATTATCTTGTACGGCATCAACATATGATCCTCTTCCCTTAACTCTTTTATGGACACGTCAAAATTCAAAATTCAAAAAGTTTATTATGCAAAGTAGGTATATATAATACACGTTTCACAAGTCAAATTTTAATCTTATAAAAATATATGTAATAAAATAATAAATGTACATGAACTACTTAGATTAAATGTTTATTTAATTTATGTAGCAATATATATACGATTAAAATTATAGGTAAAATATGATTATACAAGGTGAAATCCAATCAACCGCCCGAACCCATACCGGAGACCCGGCCAGGGACCAGGAACAGGTTCAATGATCACCAACCGAGCCCCCAGCACGAATCCAGGCAGCCGACCAAATCCCATCCTATATACTACATAGTAATAGGTTACATATATAAATACATGCCTACCTCCGCCCATTCGATTAGTCTTGCTAAGAAGAACGGGCAAGAAACTTGGCAAGATCATGTCTTTTTTTTTTAACATAAACTTATACTATACATCAAATTACTTATATCTACTTTAACCAAGGGATAAGAAAATACAAGACAGCAGGAATTCAGGTTAATGAAAAAAGAAAAACATATATATCTTTGCCTACCTGTCTCATATAGTCTATTTCCTTTTACAGTCTGTAATTAATTAATGTTAACTCTTAAGAGGAATCAAAAGTTAGGAAATTATATTAATTAATTAAATTATTAATACGTACCGTTCATAGACGTAAGTCCATTGTGTCCCATGATCTGTCCCTGAAGGTGTTAATAAATTCTGCAGTATAACGCTAAAACTTCGTACCTATCCAGAACAATGAGGGAAAATACTTATATTTTAGTGTTGTTTATTTATTTTTATCTTTATCTTAATAGGCTGGTTAAATTTTCTCAAAAAGAGCCATTTTATAAATACTAGCGGCATGGATTTGGCCATTTTTTCTAATTTGGACCTGTCGAACACGAATTTCGATGTTGGCAGACTCAAATCTTGGCCGCAAGTTTAGAATTCAAGATGGCGGACGTTTCCTTGATGTTACGATATTATCCCTGCCGGGAGTTTTTATTTTTTTTCATCTAGGTTTATTTTTGTCGTAAAGCGCAATAGTAATCGTGTCAAACTGTTTAAACAGTAATTTAGTCGTTTTTAGTATTTTACATACTATAAAAACGGACCATTTTGCAAAAAAATGTTGGCCAACATCAGCATTCGTGTTCAGCAGGTACTCGTACAATTTAGAAAAAAAAAACTCATTTGGCGAAATGTCACTCCATGCCGCTATAACTAACAACTGTCGAAAAGTGAACCATATATAAGTATATAAGTATAGAAGTATATAACATAACTAGTAGTTCGACCTGAAATGTGAACTCGCGATTTGATCTTGACCAATTTGGCTCATGTTCGAACATAAAAATTATTTTTGTGTCATTTACTCGCCTACCAAATTTCATGAAGTTCCGGTCAACTATACTCGAGTTAGAGTCGGACAAACATTCACACATAAATACATACAATACATACATACACAGGCCGGATTGTTCAAAGTAGACCCTGAGAACTTCGTTCGCTTTGCTCACTTGTTCAATAAAAGCGAAAATTTCCGGAAATTGGCATTAAAAATGTTTGATACTGAATGTTCGAATATATTCACTGTTTTACCGCGTGCGAAGCTATGGACAAAAGGCTAGTATATATATATTTATACCTATATATACCCGAGGGGGTGTCAGTGGTGTTCCGAGTGTGAACTATAAAATGCAAATCACAGTTGACATTCAGTACACCAGCGTTTCACCGACGATTATTACGTCCCAACTTGATGGGTGGTGGGTGAGCCCTATCGTCTACTTCGGGCACAAATACACGCTTTTTAGGGCATGCAAGATTCCTTAACATGATTTCCTTCACCGTTCAGCAAGTAGTAAGTAAGAACAACAAATACTATGCACATGAATTTCGAAAAACTCATTAGTTTTTTTTTTCTTTTTAGATTTTTTTTCGTAGTTAAATTTACTTAATTTTTTAAGAATTTAAAGATATCCATCTAAAACCACATTGTTTATGCGTGGTATGGCGAGATCGCAAACTTTATGCTAAACCAACTAAACTAATTCTAACTTATATACAGCCACAGGCTGCTGATGTTGAAGAAAATAAGCTTTATGGCACTTTTTCACTTTTTATTATTATTTAAGTTTTTTAGTCTATCTAATGTATGGGTAGGTATTTCATTTAATGAATTCCCAACCGGGAATCGAACCTGGATCTCAAGATTGAGAGTCCAGGGATCTACCCCTGAGCTACCGCTATTTATATTTGTTCTAATTATTTTGCTATTTATTCATAAAAAATTTATTGACTGAACCAGTTCTCTGTGTAAAGTAATAACTTGATTTTTTCAAAGTTAACGACAAAAAAGAACTTTCGTTCAAAGAACCATCCAAGGTGACCGACGATGATTGATGATTGTATTTAGAAAATATTGATAAGATGGAAAAGTTGAAATGAATTCTTTTTCTTCGTATTAAAGACTAAATTTGGTTGGAGAATTGTGTTGATAGCTTAATAAATTAGCATTACAGTTTATGACAATATTTTTGCCGAATGTTAGTTGTATGCTAATAGACAATCATGTCGTCAATTGTCATATATACACTTGTGTTTTGTAAGACTGGTTTTTCCTTGGTATCATGGTTTTGGGTTCATTCCAATCTCATTTGAGTTCTGTAATAAAATTATGTTGATTATATCAACGTTCTATAAATTAATCTATAGAAACCCATTGCTTACTCTAAATGTTATTAGAGTGCATTACAAACTAGAAAAGATCCCTTAGGAACAAATTTCGAGTAAGACAAATATTTAAAAAAAACTCGGGCCAGGATTCAAACCTGCGACCTCTTCTTTCACGACAAGTGGGCTACCGATTGCACAGTTTCTAGTTTGTAATGCACTCTTATAATATTTTGTTCTATAGATGCTTACCAATAAAACTTTACAAAGTTATAAATATACTTCTTTATAAAAATACATGTATTGTTTCACAATATCACTATATAACTCCTTATAGCTTTACAAATGTTTTTATCAAGATGATGTTGATGATGCTTCACCAAGTGCCGAAAATGGCAAGTATTAATCGTATAAATGATATTTTTAATATTGATTTAAATAATACATATTCTATTTATGTGTATCTTATGGTAACAACAATTCAATGCCTTGAAAAGGACTTGAAATTCAATGCTGTATTATATATAACAGTGGAGGTAAAGCGAATCTTTGTTCTTGCTATCTTTACTTCAACAAATGCATAACACTAAAAACTAAATGTTTTAATTGTTATTAGAGTGCATTACAAACTAGAAATCAATCAGAAACAAAAGGCACAAGTATTTTTGAAAAACTTCTTCGGGCTAGGATTTATTTCCAAAAATATTTGTACTTTTACATGTGTTTCTGATTGATTTCTAGTTTATAATGTACTCTAATAATAATAAGAGTATTCAAAGCGATGGATTTCGCTATAAAAACATATTATATTTGAAAACTTCATATTTCTGACAATATGTCCTGCACCCATAAATATCCTGGATTTCTGGCTCCTTCTTGCCACTATTGAACAAAAATACATAACCAAATATTTTCTGGAAAACCTTGAGACATTTCATTAGGCCTCATTCACCTCTAGAGAAGCTCGTGAGAACAACTCCGAGCGTCAATTTATTGGTGATTTTACAGGATGCTATCTTTCGCACGAACACTCGAAGGACTGAACGCAAATTAGCAAATACGATGTTTTCTGTCTGTCAAAAAGACAACGAAGATATTTGTTGGAAATACTCTTATTTTGTATATTTTCTGGTATTTACAGAAGTTTATTACTTTTTGTAGAATCCAAAACCATGATCGTGAACTTCACATCAGAACCCTCAGTGTCATACTTGAATTAAATTTACCTGAGTTTGTTACTTGCGCGAAGCTCATGCAGGAAAGAAGCTTTGAGTCACAGCATGCTTCATGAGTCACAGGTACCAAGGATTGTAGTCTCAGATGCCGAGGAGTGTTGTCTCGGATATTGGGGAGTGTTCAAGAAGTTGATTCTGTGAAATATCGTAATATCACTCTAGCACCAGGTTTCACATTTGAGTATTTCAAGTAAAGGGATACTTAAGCATGTAATGGAGCGGTGTGATTGGCTGATTCGTTGCTTAAGTATCACCAACCGAGATTTTCTCAATTAAGAAACTGGTCCTAAGCAAATTATGTTCAAAGATGCTCAACATAAGAATGGGAAGTCACATTAACTTACAAAAAACCTTGTGAAAATTTGAGACTTTTGATAAAATTATCTTCACATTCTTTTTTGTATTGTTTGAGCCATTCTTATTTATGCTTTAGTTTCTAAATAATTAAGAAACTACGGTTTTTATATGATTAAACATAGACCACGGCAGGCAGCACAGGCTTCCGACGCTACAGCATGCGCTGTTACGGTGCCAATATATTTTCTCCTACTGGTACGATCTATTATACTGAGTGCAGATTAATGTGGTATATATCTGCTGAAAATAATATAAACTCGTAATGCGTAATAGAACTTCATTTAATGAGTGACGGACTTGACACCGTCATTATACATAAATAATAAATATCAAAGACAAAACTAGACGAGGGTATCCTCCACCCTCACACTAAAATCATAATACAGAAACAAAATAAAATACTCAGATAAATAAAATCTTATCAGAAATAGAAACACCAATGAATATAAATTATGAATAATCACTCTAGATATCGTTTTACAGGTTTTCTTATTCTAGTGGATTTGCGAACATCACTAGGACCACCTCTTCCCCCAGGATCTGTTGGGAGTCTGGGTTGGGGTTGAGCTTGGTCTTCCTCAATTCCAGGGTGACACCGCGACGTACTAGGAAAGGAATCATCTCTATTAATTTCCACCTCTGCACTGCGTCTCTCAGTTTCATTAATATGTGTTGACCCATTATTAGAAAATACCAATGGGCTGCTCGTAGTAACACATGGGTTTTGGAACTGCTTTTTTAACTGGTCAATGTGTCTGTGACATGTTGATCCGTCCTTACCTAATACCACGTAATCTGATGTGCCCAATTTTCTAGTTATTGTACCTTCGGACCACTTCAAATTGTTATCTCTAAAGTCTCTATATCTGATTACATCACCTACATTTACTGCTCTATTTGTGTCGTTAGATCGAACAACTCTATCTAACAATTTGTTCATAACTTTCGTGGTTTGATCGGGTTTGAGCGCATCAAGGCGAGTTCGTAAATCTCGACCTTGAAGCATCTTTGCCGGACTTTCACCTGTTGTACTGTGTGGTGTATTGTGATAATTTAATAGGAACCTAAGTATTGCTGTATCTACGTCAACCTTTTCAAAACGTGCCTTTTTGATTACGCCTTTGATTAATTTGACAGCTCCTTCAGCGGCACCATTTGAAGATGGATGGTAAGGAGCAGAAAATGTGTGTTGGACCCCGTTTAATGTCAAAAAATCGTTAAACTCCTTGCTTGCAAAGGGAGGACCGTTATCTGACACAATTTGCTTTGGAATTCCCCATTTGAACCAAGACTCACGAAGTTTCCTGATTAAGCTCGCAGCTGAAGTTCGTGACATGTTAAAAACTTCAATCCATTTGGTTCTTGCATCAATTGCAATCAAGTAGGTATATCCTCCAATTGGACCTAAAAAGTCCAAATGGATCCTCTCATATGGTTTGGTGGGCCAGTGCCAGGGCACAGGGGCGCTGGCAGGTGGAGCAGAAGCAACGGCTGCGCAGGCCCTGCAGGAACGACACAGAGCTTCTATTGCTTCGTCCATACCGGGCCACCAAACATAACTTCGAGCCATTGCCTTTGTTTTTACAATGCCCATGTGGGGTTCATGTAGCTCGGCAAGAACGTTTTCTCTGCAATATTGTGGTATCACTACTCTATGACCCCACATAACACATCCTAATTCTAGATATAGTTCTTGTTTCCTACGAAAGAATGGTTGAAGTTCTCTAATTTCTACTTCTTCTGGCCAGCCATCTCTGATATAACTAACAACTCTGCCTAAAATTGGATCGATTGATGTCCTTGATTTAATTTCATTGCTGTCAATTAATAACGCGTTTGATGCAAAATGTAAGTAGCACTGCTCCGGGGGTTGGAATTCGTTTTGTTTGCCTATAGGCAGTCGTGATAAGGCATCCGCACAATTATCATTTGAGTTGACATACTGGATCTCAAAATCATAACCACAGAGAAGTAGTGCCCACCTTTGCATTCTACTTGACGTCATATTTGGAACCCCTGTTAATGGTCCAAAAATGCTGACCAAAGGTTTATGATCCGTTTTTAAAATAAAATGTCTGCCGTAAACGTACTGATGGAACCTTTTGAACGCAAAAGATTATTGCTAATGCTTCTTTATGGATCTGCGAATAGTTTTGCTCTGCTTTATTAAGTTTCCGCGAAACATAGGCTACAGGACGTTCTTTACCCTGTTTGTCGGGTTGTGTAAGGACACCCGCTACCCCATGTGAACTCGCGTCGCATGTCAAAATAAGTTCTTGGTTTGGGTCATAATGGGCTAAGACTTTGTTGCTCATGAGAGATGATTTAATTTGGTTAAAGGCATTGGCACATTCTTTGCTCCATTCCCAGGGTTCCCCTTTCTTCAAGAGACGGTGTAGTGGATGTAAAATACTACTAGCGTCTGAGATAAATTTGGTGTAAAAGTTAACCATACCCAAGAAGGACCGCAGTTCAGGAACATTTTTGGGTTGTGGCATTTCTTTAATGGCCAAAATTTTACTGGGGTCAGCACGAATACCCTCTTTACTTATGATGTATCCCAAACAACTGACTTCGTCAGCAAGAAACTCACATTTACTTTGTTTTACCTTTAACCCTAAGTCTTTTAATTTGCCTAAGACTGATTCTAGTGTCTTTAAATGTGACGCACGGTCAGGACCGCTGATTAAAATGTCATCTAAGAACGTCCTAGCATTAGGAATATCTCTAACGATTGACTCACTAATCCTGCTAAAAATTCCTGGACTGGATGACAAACCAAAAACTAAGCGGTTGTATTTAAAGAGGCCGCGATGTGTGTTGATAACAGTGAACATTTTTGAATCTTCTGACAAGCAGATTTGATTATAAGCTTGTGACAGATCTATTTTAGTAAACTGTTCGTGACCAGCTAAAGAAGCAAACAGTTCTTCCGCCCTTGGCAACGGATACCTATCCACCATCAATACTGGATTAAGTGTTACCTTAAAGTCAGCGCAGACTCTCAAGCCACCATCTTTTTTATTGACTGGGACTAATGGTGTAGCCCAATCAGAGCAGTCCACTGGTTCAATTATCTTGTCACGTAACATGGCATCGATCTCTGCATCTACTCGCTCACGCAGTGCAAAGGGAAGTGGCCGTGCACGTCTAAAAACAGGAACGGCTTCGGGTCGAACACGTAGTGTCGCAGTGCCCCCCTTGTAACATCCGAGTGTTCCGTCAAAGACTTCCTTATACTTGTCAAGAATAACTGGCAGATCATTATCACTGGATGCAACTTGATTGAGATCCGCGTCGTTATCACATTTAATAAAAGGAATTCGGATCGCCAGCTCTGCTAACCACTGTCTACCCAGTAGACTTGTATCTCCTTTTTCCAATACGTATAAATCTAGGTTCTTTTTATGACCATTATATTCTATAATCACCATATATATCTTCTATAATGTGACTCAAAGCTCCGCAAGCGCTGCATCTAGTTTTCACAGTTGTTAGGTGTGGATCATTAATTTTCTTCATCTGCCTCGGCACGTACCCTTCCTTTAGGTTTGCCACCTTATGTACGTCATTCACGTAAGATCCGCGACCTCTATTCACTTCAGCAGCATTATTTTCTGCTGCTTCAAGAGCGCTTGCTATTTCTACAGCTTTAATAAATGATAAATTGTCCTCTAAAAATAGCCTTTGCTTGACAATTTCTGCTCTTAATCCGCATACGAACTGATCTCTTAAATTTTCAGACATATTCTCTTTAAATTCGCAAGTACGCGACAGTTCTTTGAGTTCTTTCACATACTGTGAAATTGTTTCTTCGGCCATTTGTATTCTTTGACGGAAACGATATCTCTCCGCCAATATCGATGGTTTTGGATTGAGATGCTTTCCTACTAGCTCAACTACGTTTTGAAAACCTAATTCTGTTGGCTTTTGGGGGCTAGCCAAGGTTGTCATGAGTTCATAACATTCATCGCCAACTACTGCTATAAGGGTTTCCAACTGAATCTGTGTTTTGATTGAATTGACTTTGAAGTAAGATTGTAGTCGTTCAATATAAGAATACCAATTACCCTTATTTGGGTCGAACTCCTTGATCTTTCCGATCGACATTTTAATGCGTTTTTCCTAGTTTTCTCGTCGCCAATGGTATATATCTGCTGAAAATAATATAAACTCGTAATGCGTAATAGAACTTCATTTAATGAGTGACGGACTTGACACCGTCATTATACATAAATAATAAATATCAAAGACAAAACTAGACGAGGGTATCCTCCATAATGAAACCTGCATGTATTGTACTGGTGAGACAGTAATGTATGTCATACATAATTTTCAGTGTATGATTACATGATAATTTGTTGATGATTTGATTATCTTATTGTGGCCCATGAGTCGCAAAGCGTTTTACAGCCATTCGCAAACATGCGTTTTTACAGAATCCTCCTTCCTTGTCATTCGGTAGCCCAAATTTCCATAAGGTCTAATTTTAATACTATAGAGACTTGCAAAACTAGTCTAAGAAATATTATGTACGTAAATATTCATGCGTGAATAAGTTCCACACGGGTCAAGGCAAACAAAATGTCAAATGTTTATGTTATCGTAACTAAAACGAGGTGAATAGCTCAGCCACACAGATATGTCATACATTTCATTATACCAGTATTCTAATTTACGCATGCAACAGGTGGTAGAGCTGATGCTGATGCTCGACTGTGGTGGTATCACCATCCTAATCGCAATTCCTACCGAAGTTATTTGTGGGAGAAGATAGCTCTCAAATAGGCACAACTAGGTGGCCCACCATGCCTGGGACAGATGGATGGTGATATTTATTTATTTATTATATTTTTATTAGGGAAACAAACAGTAACATAAAACATATAAAAAAGCACACACATAAAAACAACATAAACCAGCAAAGTTTCCACATATATATCCATATCCATATTATCCATTAAAAATTTGTGATGGGCACACGTCACTGGTGCGAGTGTTTCGGCACCGCGCTCACCAACCTGCCTGCCCATGCAGTAATGTAATGTGCATCACTTGCAGTTTTTTTATTTTATTTAACTTGTATTCTTTAATTCTATTTTATTTTATTTAACTTAATTTAGTACTCTGTAATTCAAATTTAGAATAGTATTTTTTCTTTTTACGCCCTTTTAATCTCATCTCATTTCTGAAGGAAAAATATAATCCATCCATCCAGCAGCCTGTCCGCGTCCACTACTGCTAATAAAGGTCAAAATCAAGATCCTGTCTTTGTTTCATCATGTGCCGACAATCGCAAGTATAAATTAAATAACTTATTTTAAAACTTTTTCTTTTTATGTTCATGTTCTTTTTTAATTAAATCATAAATACACAATTCCAAAGTAAAAATTAAATTTTTGAAATGTTACACTCAATTCAAAATTTGTATTAAGTAAATGTATTTGTAGGGTACTTGTATAAATAATAATATTATTCTGTATTTATGCCGATAAATGTTTTGTTTTTGTCAAACTACTGGTTTGACAGTACTCTGGTCTCCCAGGACAAGCTTGCTTAGTGGGGGGGTGCATTTTAATTTCTTATCTATCTATCTATCTATCTTCTATATAAATAAAAATGGATTGCTGTTCGTTAGTCTCGCTAAAACTCGAGAACGGCTGAACCGATTTGGCTAAGTTTAGTCTTGAAATATTCGTGCAAGTCCAGGAAAGGTTTAAACGATGAGAAAATGTGAAAAAATTGCGAGTAAAATACTAAAAACGACAATTTTATTTTCCCATACAAACTGTTCTTACCTGTCAAACATTTGATGTTCGCCCCGTCGCGTCGGTTCGGTATTTTAGGAATAAAAACATGTAGATCTAGATTAAATAAGGGTTTGGAATCGACAACATATATCCATAATAGTCTGATTATCGCGTATTTAGATTTAAAACATGTAAAATAATGACACTATAGTGACACTTGGTTGTTGTGTTAGGTGCGTTCAGAAATATACTTTGAAACAGTAAAGTTCGCTATACGATCTGAAATTGGGTACTTCCCTAAAAATCAAATCAGCGACTCTTTATCAAATGTCAAAACGCCCCGATACTATGAAATTTGTATGAAGTTTTACATTATGACTACAGTTTTCTGTGGTCACACTGCTTCCTTTTTTCTTAGTTTTTAGCCTCGAAAAAATCCGTAAAAATATTTTAACGATTATTTTAGAAGATCACATTGGATTGTGTCAGTTATTTTACTTTAACAGCAGTCAAGTTTCAAAATGCACGAAATTGCATTCAATTTATGTATTACCCGCACACATTATGTTTTAACACCTGAAAAAAGATTCAAAACTTGATTTGTCATTCTGATACTGCTTACAATGCCGAGGAAAAAACGACCTAACATAGGTCGTCGAAGTCGATCGAATGTGCGTAGAGCTACCTCACGCGCTAATCGCACTGATGACCAGCGAGAGACTGATAATGATAACAGTCGTATTGGTATGGCAGATTTGCACTCTAGAGTGAATTACAATGAAGTGGATAATTGGCATAGAATGGAACGAGTTCGGGCACATCGATCACAACAGCAGCGAGCACGGGAAAATGAAATTGATCGATTCCGCAGACGCAATGTTCCTGTGAACCTGGTACGAGGAGCATTCTCCTGCGGTCAAGAAATAGATTATAGTGCCGACAAATCTGTAAAAATTGGGGAAATGTCAGTCATTTGTCAACATTGTAAAGCTTTAAAATACAGCGGTGAATTTGCAGGATTATGTTGTGCTGGTGGTAAAGTAAAATTGCCACAGTTAGTCCCACCACCTGATCCATTAGACTCATTAGTTTTTGGGATGATTGATTAATTGATTACAGGTGTTGAAACCAACAAAAAAGTCAGTGCTATGAATTTTTATTCAAACACAATCTGTGAAGGTGAAGTAAATCACATTTTGATGTGTCAACGGCTTTTTCATCAGTTTGCAGTTGACATGTATGTCAAAATTGAGACTGAACGATTGACGTACATCCGTCTAAACCAACAGCAGCTTCGCTCTGAAGAGTACATTCATATTCGCGATGCTATTAATGCCGATGGCAATGCAAACAATGTGGGAAAAATTACAATTTTGCCGGCCACTTACATTGGAAGGCCACGCCACCACGGTGTCGTGCATTTGGGTATATTTGTTGACTAATACATATATGTCTGAAATAATATTCAATTTGATATAATTCAAATATTTTTTATTAAAGACTATATAAATCAACCTTTACGGTAGGAACCATATTTTCTAAAAGTTCCGCGATTGACACCTGAATGCGAAGCAGGCTTGCTAAAGATGTCTTGACTTGCGTCGCCAGGACTTGACGGCGTGGCGAATATTGCCGATGTTGTGTTCATGACTTTCTTAAATCTCATCCAAGTCCTTAAGTTCATCGGCAGTTAAATTAAGTTCTGAAAATGTTATTCCTTCAGATGATGACACAGATGATGATGATGGCATTGTTGAGACGAACTTCGGTTTTAATAACAGTTGTTGTTTCACTCGATTTTTTTTGTTCCTTAGCCCTATTAATTCGTATTATTCGGCTCAAATTGTGACCGCACTTTATACAAAACTTGAAGGTTTCAGCGGTTATTGTGAAACATTCGTCGCATCTTTACAATTTTTTTGTGCAACTAGGACAGATACTTCTGTTGCTCTGCCGTTCTATCCACTTTTTACAAAAGGGACAATGCATTGTTAAAAGTTAACTATAACTTCTGAAAAATAGTTTTGAAATATCAATTATATTTTCTTGGAAAGTTCGGTGACAGTGACACTGACAGTCGGTGTTGGCAGGTTACTATTACATTTAGTAATGTGGCGTAATCGATACAGATAAAAAAAAATAGGCTGGTACCTTATTTGTTAATATATAATCTAATATAATGTCACATGCAAAATAATTATGAACATTAAGCTGGACATGTGTGCGTGATTTGCCCACTCTTTCCGCCCACTATGGAGCCGATACTTAGACTATCTGATGATGCCTTTATAAAGCTGCCTGCTCTGAAATACATACATATGGTTTAAATTAATATGGTTTATATTAAGAGGTAAGTGATACGAAGTTCACCGGGTCAGCTAGTTTATATACTAATTTATTATATATATTTCTTCTTCAACAATGTACAAACTATTTTTATATTTTGCTCTGTTTTGTGTATTGTATTGTTATTTGTATTAAATTAAATAAATAAATTATGTTGAAAGAATTACCTAACACATGCTATTTTTTCCTACGTTGTCCCGATTCTCGTCTCACAAACCGAGCAATCCGATGTCTTGTCGCAAGCTTACTGCCTACCCTATTGTTTTGTTGAGGAGGCGCCTCGGGTCGGGAATACTGACATGATGATGAGTCATCGCGGTCTGGCTTGTTGCTTCATGCGGTCTGGCCATGACGTCGGTCCAACGGTCAGACAGGGCCCATCCGTTGATGCCGTTGGCTTCAACAATACTCAGGTTTTTGTTCTTGTTTTTTGCAAGCCTTCCTAGATGATAGGAATGATGGAGCTAATTATGTATGAGACTCGCTATGTATAAGAAACGTTTATCTGTGCTAATACATCAGTTGAGTGAGTATGTCTCTAGGTCAATCAGTAATTGTAAGTCTTTAATGTATTGTTTCGTAGCTTCTATTAAGGCGCTACGGAAAAAAAAAATCGATACTTTTAGAACTTGCATATTATGTACTTCAGTAAAGAAGGTATTATATTGATAAAATAGTATATTATTTTTGGATTCTTTTTCTAGGAATCGTTAAACAGAAACGTGATTGGAGAAATTCGGCTCGATAAAAATATTAATAGAAGTGAGGTATTTTTCCACACCATATCTCCTAGTTTAACAATTTGGAATGACATATGAATTGCGATTATATTTTATTAGATGGGTTTTAACAATATCTACGACCTGGTTAAACGAAATTTGTATAGCAACGTAAGTACATTTTATATCAATAAAAAACCGACTTTTTGCTACTTTTTCACGAATCCGTCCCTCTCGCACTAACAGTTTTTTCGCATATGGAGTAACAGGGATGCTAAAACATTTACATATAGCCTTAAGGCATTGGGCTCGAACTGAAAATGCCTACATACGTGTCCTCGAACTGAGGGTTTTTTCGCATATGGAATAACAGGGACGCAAAAACTTTTACATATCGCCTTAAGATGACGTTGTGTAACTGACGATAGTACTAGTCCATAGTAACGATATTTCGTGAAAAAATTTTTTAAATCAAAAAATAAATAAGATGTTTCATACATTTGGTCGGGTAGCTATGTAACTTTTCTATGGAACAGCTGAGCTGAGGGTTGGCTCCATTGTAAGAGTTGTTCGTATAGATGAGTACTATTGCCAGTTTCCGGCTTTCGCAACTTCATCTTAACACCCGGTATAGTTTCTACCGATAAAAAAAACAGTATTATTTGTAAGTATTGTTGTTAATGGAGTACATTAAAAACTTAAACAAATGTAGAGTACCACTCAAAACATAATTATCTCATTCTGGATTCAATGTTAAGCACGTAATTAAACTTTCTAACCCTTTAAGGTGCTTAAAACCTTGTTTACAGTTCTAATGTAATGCAACCAAAATGTAATGCATAAAATGACATAATTTTTCAATTAAGAATCCGGTCCGCGACGATGACAGTTTTGATGCAAAGCATTTTGTTAAACATTTTTTTGGCCTTAATCGCGATGTTTTTGGAAAAACCAAGGACATACACCACTTCACATTGTCCGTTTAAATGAATGCCTAAAATTATTTGATTGAAATGTTTCTCTTTTGCAAATTATTTTGGTACTTACGAGCCCGTTCCAAATAGTTCTTCATAATGTCTAAGTAACAAAATAATTCATAAAGGAGAAACAATTCAATCAAATAATTTTTAGGACTTCATTTAGACGGCCAATATGAATTGGTGTATGTCCCTGGTTTTTACAAAAACATCGCGGTAAAGATGAGAAAAATATTTAAAAAATACTTCGCATTAAACGGACGAAAAATACGGAGCGGGTTCTTATTGGCGAATTGCCATCAAACGCCTTCATTGCATAATTTTTATTCAAAAGTAAGATTAGAAGTCAATATTATGATGTACATTTTTAATCGGGATCATCTGTCACCCCGTTAATAACAAACCAAGACAGGAAGTCTGTACTCCATGTCACAGTGAGTTGTCATGATGAGCAAGTAGGGCCGTTTGCTCGAGCCCAGCAATGCGTGACGTAAACTGACCCCTCCGAGGGCCTACTGTGGACTCATTCACAGGGAATGGTAATTAGGTTTCCAAAACGACGAGACATCTTTGTCCACCAATAGTAACCTCTATGACTATTCAATTAGAGTTTATTCAGTTGTCTAATTGTATTGGATATGAAATAGTTCAACATTTTTTAAAGATGATAACATAAGTTATTTCTCTTATGTTGGATGTGACGGATCGCGTTCCCAAATGCAAAACTTATAATTGTTATTGTTATTCATAAATAAAAAGTAAATTATAAAAACAAAGGTAATTATTGTATTACGCGACCATAGTTTAATGTCAATCAGGCTTTCGTAGCAAAGTTATATTATTTTATGCATTACTATTAGAGTGCATTACAAACTAGAAATCAATCAGAAACAAGTTCTAGTTTGTAATGCACTCTAATAATAATTAGAGTATTAAAAGCGATGGATTTCACAATAAAAACATATAATTTTATGCATTACGTTGTGAATGATCCTGCAGAACAACGTTATATTATAGTTGTTGTGCACGATAACTTACAACGTAATGCATAAAATAACACAACTTTGCTACAAAAGTCTGATTAACATTAAACTTTAGTTGCGTAATGCCATAATCATATTTGTTTAAGGGGCTTTATATCGCCAAAGGGTACTTTCTAAAGCCTACTCCTCGTTTATTATTTTTCAAAAATATTGAAAAATATGTATATGAATTATCAACTCTAACACAACGTAAGCAACATATTTCCTTTTTCTACAACCAAAACTTCTATATGAAATTAAAAATCCTACTGAATGTTGTTTTTTGGCTTGAATTCCTTACTGCTCCTATGCAGTTTGGTCGATTTAATTCATTTATGCTTTGAGTAATAGATAAACTTGATAGATATAATTATGTAATTTGATTATTCAATCAAACAATCACGTCCATGTGAAAAGTATTATTTTCTCCTATTTCGTCCTATCAAGAACGTAGTGAGTGTCGTAACAGTGACTATGTATTACGCGCTGATATGAACGTTATTTCAATGTCGCTTCCGTCGATATTCGTACTGACAAACATGGAGCTGCTAATTTGGCGATACTAATCGCCTTAATACTTTTTATTTATAAATAAGATTAACAATCATAAGTTTTGCGTTTGGGAAAGCGACACGTCGCATCCACCTTATCGTCGGTTACGTTTTCGGTTGTGGTGACTTCCAGGAGTTACTTGAGTCATCCACCGATCCATCAGCCCAGTTTGTCCACTGCTGGACATAAGCCGTGACGCCGCTGCCCGTCACCAGTCTGTTCCATATTAGGCCCGGCTATTAGAGATGGATATACCACCATCCATTGGTACCAGGCTTGAGTGTTACAATAATTTACCGTTGCAGTTTCAAAAACATCTAGATCAGGTAATTACAAGTTTAAAATTTAGCTCTTCCGTAAAACAATAAAGAATTTAATTGCGATTGCGTAAGTGACTTCCTTATCATCCGCAAGATTTTTTTACTTTGAGCATTTACTGTACCTAAATGGAAACCGGAAACCTACGAAGATAAAATTCCATGGATCATGAACAACAAAACCAAGAGTGATAAATAAAATCGGATTCCACACGAATAACTTACCTGCGCGTATGTCGCATGAACAGACTGCGCAAACATGCGCGCGCATCCTTTCCCAAAACCAACAATAGGACACCACGAGAGTCGCATTCCGATCGATGGTTGACCTTTTGTGCAAGGCCAAGGAGCCTCTGATGGCCTAATCCTCCTGAGAATATCAATGAAAATTTATTTTATTCGAATCATACTTAGATCATATAAGATGGGACTAGGCAAGCACACGCATTCCCCCTGCCGATGTACATGAACAATTTGTTCATGTAAGTTTGCTTGTGTGCTCGTTTTGTGCTTGTTGTACAGTTTTGGTTTAGTGGAATATATCAATTTTTCGCTAAAGTGTGCGTGAGTGTGCTGTGCTAAGAGTCGCGCTTTGCCACATCCCGTGTTAAGAGGCGTCGTCATTACGCGCAAACCTCCATATAAACCACCATATTGTAGGGGTCTATGGAATGCTATAATATTTTATCATAACATTCCATAGATCCCTACTGTTATAATATTTTAGGCTGAGTCCATTCATCTACCATCTACGGTAAGAATCTAAAACTTCAGTTCAGATATCAATGGTATAAACCTGAAACCTCAGTTCAGATATCTACAGTATAAACCTAAAACTTCAGTTCAGATATCTACGGTATAAACCTAAAACTTCAGTTTAGATATCTACGGTATAAACCTCAAACCTCAGTTCAGATATCTACGGTATAAACCTAAAACTTCAGTTTAGATATCTACGGTATAAACCTAAAACTTCAGTTCAGATATCTACGGTATAAACCTAAAACTTCAGTTCAGATATCTACGGTATAAACCTCAAACCTCAGTTCAGATATCTACGGTATAAACCTAAAACTTCAGTTTAGATATCTACAGTATAAACCTAAAACTTCAGTTTAGATATCTACGGTATAAACCTAAAACTTCAGTTCAGATATCTACGGTATAAACCTAAAACTTCAGTTCAGATATTTACTATATAAACCTCAAACCTAAAACTTCAGTTCAGATATCTACGGTATAAACCTAAAACTTTAGTTCAGATATCTACGGTATACACCTCAAACCTCAGTTCAGATATCTACTATATAAACCTCAAACCTAAAACTTCAGTTCAGATATCTACGGTATAAACCTAAAACTTTAGTTCAGATATCTACGGTATACACCTCAAACCTCAGTTCAGATATCTACTATATAAACCTCAAACCTAAAACTTCAGTTCAGATATCTACGGTATAAACCTAAAACTTTAGTTCAGATATCTACGGTATACACCTCAAACCTCAGTTCAGATATTTACGATATAAACCTCAAACCTCAGTTCAAATATCTACGGTATAAACCTAAAACTTCAGTTCAGATATCTACGGTATAAACCTAAAACTTCAGTTCAGATATCAATGGTATAAACCTGAAACCTCAGTTCAGATATCTACTATATAAACCTCAAACCTAAAACTTCAGTTCAGATATCTACGGTATAAACCTAAAACTTTAGCTCAGATATCTACGGTATAAACCTAAAACATCAGTTCAGATATTTACGGTATAAACCTAAAACTTCAGTTCAGTTCTTATAAACCTCAGTTCAGATACCTACGGTATAAACCTAAAACCTAGGACCTAACTTTCGTAGATTGCGTGTCCTGGCAAAGAAACAGTTACGTGTAGCGACTAGTTGTTATGTGGCGTGATTTTAAACTGTTTTCAGAAACTGGCATAATTTGTGCATTCTTTTTACAAAAGAAGTTAGAATAATCTTTTGCCAGTATTCAAATTTGCTTGAGAAATAACGGGTATCAACATTCACGTTATAGTGCTGTTGATACATTATCGCCTTTTTCAAGGAGAGTTTTGTTCTTAGGAGTTATTAAAAAGTATTAGTGAACCAGTCGGTGTGTATTCTAGTCACCAATAATTAATTAACCCAATCTAAAAACCTGGGCATCCGCTGAAAATCAGCGTCGTGGCTACAGCTGCGACATCCCTTTTGGTATCATTTAGTTTTTAAGTAGTTAAAATGTTCCTAAAAATTCCTCATTATTATGTATAACTAGTTATTAAGTTTTAAGTTTATTTTTCTTTCTTTCTTTCAATAGTGAGTGTTGAAACTGTTTTTAAACATATCCAATAAATTAAATGAAGCTTGGTGAGAATTTTCGTGAATAAGGGTGCATATTAGGTCAGACTGAGTACCTAATTTTGCATCAATAAATTTTTTATTTGTTAGTAAGTTTGTACACATATATATGATTACTGTTTTCTTATTATGTATTCCTGACCTTCTTTCGGTTTGCTAGAAGAAATCTCTCATAGAGATAAGCTCGCCGCTGTATACTAATTTTCATTTTTACGTGTGTAATTAAATAGTCGGTGTACAATAAAGAATAAGAATAAGAACAATCAGAACTGACTCTATGACGTTTAATTTTAGTTTAAAATAGCGTGCTCTCAGCCGTGACTGTTACGACCACCAAGAAACTGCGTTTTTATTTAATAACTTGCCTTCTAGATGAAATTATTAAAATATTCCAAAATTTTTAGACCGGGTTATCGGCCACTTATTGTTAATACAAATTTCAAGGCATTATAATTTAAGAAAGGCTCTTTAACACTAAAATATATGAAATTTAGACGTAACTTCGAATTTTTTTCTGTTGAGGGAACTTATAGCTTTTGCGTTGTTTCCAAAATATTTAAACCTACTAAACCGTTTGGTCAAGTTACACAATGTGAAATGATCATTTGAAGTTGTGCATTTGACCTTATATGGACCCTTAAGGCAAAATTTTGAAGAGGAGCCATTATACAAGGTAAAAGTTTTTGTCATAGACAGTCATATAACTAATAGTTGACTTGAAGCTGGATCTAGATCACGGGGTGGTCTGGAGAAAGATCATTGCCACTCTGCAGAACAAAGAAGACCTCA
Organism: Ypsolopha sequella; assembly: GCA_934047225.1. Classification (NCBI taxonomy): domain Eukaryota; kingdom Metazoa; phylum Arthropoda; class Insecta; order Lepidoptera; family Ypsolophidae; genus Ypsolopha; species Ypsolopha sequella. The sequence continues at coordinate 23,182,325 of OW203987.1, forward strand.
AGTCAGGAAGCAGACAATGTTATAGTAATATAACATAAATGAGTATATAAGATGAAATTTAATCAACCCCCCGAATCCATACTGGAGACTCGGTTGATAATCAGAAGCAATGTTCAATTACCCTTCGGGTGAAATTCTAAAACAAATGTTTTTGCTCCCGTACTGCCGAATTGTATTTGAACTAGACCAGTTCTTATGGGAATAAACATATTTTTTAATGATATCGGAAAAAAGAATCATTGAACCTTGTTCCTGATTACTAACCGAGTATGAATTTGGGCGGTTTATTAAATTTCACCTTATACATACATGTAGTTTACAATAAAATAAAAAGAACAAGCGATAACAAATTAGTATATTTATCTACAGATAAATAACTTTTCCAAATAAACACATGTTCACTGTAAAGTTAAATACTTATTTGCTTTAGATTCATATTTCACTCAAGATTATGTACTACCCCAGTAGTACGCCACCAGCGCCATTACAGTACATTGACACAGCCTTCAGCAAAATATTATTACGGGGAAAGAACTAGACAGTACTTGACTCCGAAGTTGTATAACAGCTACCTTCTCTTGCTGGATGAAAAAAAACTAAAAATAAGCACCATAAAACTAAAACTCGACAATACATTGTTAAAATTAAAACAATATACAAGGTATACACAGATTAATGTAGTCTACGATTTTGCTGTATTTGTAGATATACATTCATTAGACAAGTAAATACACGGAATGATATAAGCGCTTTGCGAACAAACTGTTTTGCAGTTTGGCAATCATTAAAACTTTATAAATGTATTATTTTATGATTATTCCAAAACGGCTCACTTCAATAACCCTTTTTGATCGGGATAGCCGACCAGACGAGGCGCGAGTGCTCGTCGCGTTAGCGTCTTCACTCTCCCAGAAGAAGGCAGTCTGAATCTGCTGAAACTGGTAGATCAAAAAGAGTTATTGAGGTGAGCCGTTTTGCAAAAATATAAAAAATGTGAACTGCGCAAATGAAAAAAAGGACTTGCTCATACAACCTGCACTGGTGCGAGGGTTCCGGCACCGCGCTCACCAACCCGCCTGCCCAGCGTGTGTGAGTATGGGCAATTCTTCAAGGATGACCGCCGGGAGTGGCAAAGTCCTGGAAAGGCTTATGTCCAGCAGTGGACGAACTAAGCTGATGGATGGATGGATCTTTACAGTAAAAAAGTTTTCACCCTTCTTGCTCCTCGCGTATACATACACAGCATTAACTCTCTCACTCTTTGACACAAACTCACAGCAATGAAAAATTACTACACCTACACTACATCCCTCTTACACACGTTTATACACCCTCACAATTACCCTGACACACACGTTAACTTTCAACAGAATTTTTAACTTAAATTTAACTATGTTTAATATTTGTCCTTTTCTATACTAATTATTATGTTTTTTAATTTTTTATTAATCAAATTTTCTGTATACACCTTCGATTTCTTGTTTGCATGCTTTTTACAATTTAAGTTAGTATAAGAAGAATCCCTTATTGGCCTCTGTTCGGGTAATCTTTTCTGTTATTATTTTTTTTTGTAATGTGCTGTGGATTTCTGTGTGAATAATAAAATAAATAAATAAATAAAGTAAGTATTTGAAGCTTGAGAGAACAATTTTTCTCATTTGCAAAATTTTTCTTTGAAGAAAGGTCAATCTCGAATTCTCGATGCAGAACTTTTCTTTACAGTAATGATATAATATTGTACAAGCTTTTTCTATATTAAAGAAGTTTACAGTAATATCATCGTCATTTGATCGGATAGCTAAAAGCTTTAAATCATTTACAGCATGACTCCATACTTTAGCTACCTACTAGGGGTGTGACTCTGTAGGAGCGGTTGTCGAACAATTTAAGCTATTGGTAAAACGTTTTAATGGTGATTACAATTAATGGTAGCGGTTCAATGTTATTTTATTGGGTTTGAAATGATAGAAGCTTATGATAAATAGGTTTTGATTGATAATTCAAATAAAATATGAAGTTACTATTACTGTATACAATGTGTAACAGAAAGGTGTAACCATATTTGAAGAGCTTATTCAGTCAATGGTTTAGAACAACTTTTACTATGGAACAAAACCAGTATCTCAAAAAAAAAATTTACTGTTTCATAGAAAAACGTAATGCCGCTCGGCCGAAATGTATGGAACGGTAGTTTTTTTTTTGAGATTTCAGTGTTGGCTCCATAGTAAAAGTTGTTCTATATCATTGACTGAAGCTCTTCAAATATGGTTACACCTTTCTGTTACACGTTGTATAAAATATGTAATAAGTAACAAGTTATATTTATTTAGTTTTAATATTTAATGCAAACGCAATTTCAATGGAAAATTTGATAGAGAATTTGAATGGAAGCATTGAGATACCATGAGACTGATAAAATTTAAGTGCATTTTCGCAGCCGGATTGTGAAAAACCCGCCCTTTTTCTAATTAATCGAAACTGAACACTTAAATTCAAAATTCACTCAATAGTTATTCAACAAAACCTTATTACCTATGTATTGTGTATGTTATTAAATTAGAATACCATCATTTACAGAAACCAATGGAAACTTTGCTATGGCAGCATACACAATACATAGATAATAAGGTTTTGTTGAATAAGTATTGAGTGAATTTTGAATTTAAGTGTTCAGTTTCGATTAATTAGAAAAAAACAGGTTTTTCACAATCCAGCTGCGATACCGCTCTTAAACAGGCTTTTAAAAACACTAGTTTAAAAAAAAACAACAAAGAAAAAGCTAATACCACCGTTTTCAACAACAAACGCTTAGAACAATAAATGGGTTCCGTGCAGCTATAATCAGTTGCAATTCCTCGTATACCCTTGCCAACTAACTTTTCGAGTCCAAACAGGATTCGCAGACTTTTACACATTAACCATAAAGACTAATTTCGAATGTACAGACTAACAATTTAATATGGTAGTTGTATATTTCCCGGAGCGATAACAGCTTTACCTGTGCCTGCTTTTGTGGAGCTTTGCAAGCCCCGAGACACGTATAACCCAGACAGATTGAAGAGTACCCAGTAGAAAGAAAATTGAGTCAAAGACCTTAGGCTACGTGTGACTTAGATAATTTAGGTTAGGTCACAAAAAAATATTATATGTAGTTGCAGCTTCTTATGATGCTTTTTTCGTAATTATCACAATTGGCCTCTTCTTGTTTCGCCAAAATGTACGATTCGAAAACCGAATAGCTTTCCTTAACTGTTTCTATAACACAGATTTTAAAATAGGCGTGCATATCCTTTATTAAATCCAAAAAAGCGATGTATTTCTTTTGACCTTCAGTGACGTCATCATCACACATTTATATACGAAAAAAGATTTGATTATTTATGATCAAAGGCAAGAAAAATATTTCTTGAACGCATCCTAAAGTCTGACAAGGATCCGACCATTCAACCTTATAAGACTACGTCACTTTCTGTAAATACTAAAATACTTTAATACTAATAAACTTGTAATTAATAAATTACATACCCAATTTGATACATTTATTCTAAAAAGCAGACAAAAATAGCACATTGAATTGTCAAAAACCGGCCACGTGCGAGTCGGACTCGCGCACGAAGGGTTCCGTACCATTATCTATAAAAACGGCAGAAAAACGTGTCTGTTGTATGGGAGCCCCCTTAAATATTTAATTTATTCTGTTTTACAGTACTTGTTCTTATAGCGGCAATAGAAATACATCATCTGTGAAAATTTTAATTGTCTAACTATCACGGTTCATGAGATACAGCCTGGTGACAGACGGACAGACAGACCGTTGGTTACCCTTTGGGTACGGAACGCTAAAAACGACCGAATCGTGGTAATAAAATCAATTGAAGGTTGAGGAGATATACTAATTTGCCAGTAACGTGAATTTTTGATCGAAAATGATTGGTTGGTCATTACTATCAACTAGTAACTAGAGCGGTGTAATAATAATAATAATCTGAGAAGTCAGCGGAAAGGAAACGTGACAAATAAATACCTATAAATAGGTGTTTATTTTTATATTAAAGAACGGGTAAGCAACCTTGAAAGTTCTGACCTTGAAATGTAAATGGACCGTCAAATATTTTAAATTGAAACTAATTACCTGAAACTAAAATATTATGTTTTACTTGTTTTAACTCTCGATCAAAAAAAGAGAGGTTATGCGTTTCATGTGTGCAATTGTAGCTGTTTTTGGACGGGATCTTATTAAGGCGATATTTAAAAGTTTTAGCGTCCCTGTTACTCAATATGCGAAAAAACTTTCAGTACGAGAGGGACGGATTTGAGGAAAAGTAGCAAAAAGTCAGTCTTTTATTAATATAAAATGTACTAAAGTTGCTATGAAAATTTTGTTTAACCTGCCCCCCTATTGTGTATCTTTAGTTGCCAACTGCACGAGGTGCCTATCATCAAAAACATAGCTAAAAACTGAAATTTCAAAATTTCCTTTAGTGGGTATTGAACTATTAACAATCTGTGTCGTCACTTCAAGTGCGAAAATATCCTTAGGACATCGGAATTCGATAGTATATCTATGTTTTTGATGATAGACACCCATTCCAGAAGGCAACTAGAGATACACAATAGGCCCGCAGGTCCTAGATATTGTTAAAACCCGTCTAATAAAATATAATTGCAGTCCATATTTCGTTCCAAAATGTCAAACCAGGAGAATTGGTGAAGAGAAAGACCTCATTTCAATAAATATTTTTATCGAGCTGAATTTCTCCAATATACATTATTTACTGAAATAGTTTTGCAAGTTCCTTAATCAAGAGTTCGATCCTAAGGTAGTTTTGCAAGTTCCTTAATCAAGAGTTCGATCCTAAGGTAGTTTTCGTCTTATGATGGGTTACTTATCGTTTTTAGAGTTCCGTACCTCAAAATGAAAAACGGAACCCTTATAGGATCACTTTGTTGTCCGTCTGCCCGTGTTTCTGTCAAGACCCTTTTGCTCGGGCCCTGTATGAATTATCAAATTTAAACTGATACCTCCTACAGAAGTCTACGGCCCTATGATGTAAAAATCAGGCTTCTAGCTCGACGCAAAAAAAGTTACTGTACATTACATAGTCAATTTCATACAAATTTGCTCACCATGAAAACCTATAGGGCAGGGGCTCTACCGCATAATTCTCATTTGTATCAACTTCAAGCAAATGCATGCGAAATTCAACGCGTGCAAAAGAGATGCCATGTTAGGCGGGCGTCGTCGCACGCACGGCAAATTTCAATCTCAAGTTGATGTTGATGAAAATGAGACTTACGCGGTAGACCCACAGGTCCAGGTTGACTTAGAAACTTGAAATTTCGTTTATATAGGCTTGCCAACTTTAAAATACGAATTTGGGGGAAATGAAGATTAAAAATGCGGGATGAAGGATTAAAAAGCGGGATACAACAAATTTTGTTAAGAACACAAGAAAACGTAAACTTTTCTTCGCAAATCAGGATGAAACGTAAATAAAATACCTGGTTAGATTAATAGCAGTCCATATTTACTTAAAAAACAGTTTAGACTATAACCTTATAGACTATAAGATTATAATAAGTTATAGTGTAATTTACATACACTTTATTAAGAGAAATATTTTTTTTGTGATTTGGCACTTTTAAGATTTTTTTTATTTTTTAGTACAAAATTGTAAAAATCTTTGCATGGATAGGACAAATTAACTGTATTAAAATAGTAGTTTATGCTACAAGGGCGCAAAGGAATAAATTACGAGGACGATTTAAAACACGAGCGTAGCGAGTGTTTTAAACGTAACCGAGTAATTTATTGCTCTTACGCCCGTGTATCATACTACGTTTTTCAATGCATAGTGTGAGGAAATAAAACAAATATAATTTTGTGAACTTTAAATTGTAATTGGCTCAAAATGACTGTATCCAGAGCCGTTAAACAGTGGAAAAAAAGTATGATATTTATGGTACACAAGAAAGGCTGCAGGTTAGCCAACCATTGAAAAAAAATAAAAAAAATAAAAAATAATAAAGCCCTAGGGCAAAATAATCGACTTTCTGTTCGGTTTTGATGCATAAAAAGTGGGTCTTTACGAGCACATGCATTGAAAATTAATTTATGTGCGTGTGTAGCTTATTCCGAAAAGCGGGATATTTAGCGTCCCGCACACACCATGAGTACGTCTCATTAAGGCGTATGACCACGCTAAATAAGCAACTCGATGTGTGTCGGTACAAATATCAACGGAAACGACATTGATATAAGATTCATTGCAGCTTTGAAAAGTCGCTTTTACGACAACCACTGCGTCTCCAGCTAGCGCAAAATAGAACAAAATAATACTTTTCACATGGACGCCATGAACGGAAAAAAAAATTTGAACTTGAATTTTTTAGATCTAAAAATTTCCTATAGTTTGGTGAAATAATAATTAAAATCGCTTTAGGCGTTTGGAAGGAGTAAGAGAATTCTTGTGTTAATCATGTGAAACTATCGATGACTTTCGATTTTTTTTGTCAAAACTTACAATAGAAAAACAGTTTATGAAACATTTTATTTTTGACTCTATAATGCCTATCATATATTTTTATGAAAGTTTTTGGACCACCCGTGTGGGAGGAGTAGGCCTTCAAAGACAGGTCCAAATTGCAGTTAGCGTATCCATTCACCTTAAGGGTCTCAGAAACGGGACGTCCCGCGTATAGCGGGACGGTTGGCAACCCTAGTCTTATAGCACACACTTACGAAAAAGTAGGTACACAACTACAGCGCAAGAGCAAGACCATGTGTTAACAAGATCTGTTCCAAATCGAAAGACTGCAGGTTTCACCTGAAATATCCACGTTCTCATGTCGTGAAATACTGAAAAGTAGTTCTAAATATAGCACGTATTTGAGCAGCCTCCTAAATTCGGCTGCGTTGCAGGTGGTCGGTGCGCGGCGATCGCAGGCCGGCACATGACCCGTCGTCATTCGAGCGCGCACCTCCGCCGCTGTCGCTTTCAGTTCGAACGCGGATCGACGTTCCAAATTCAAATGTGGTGCTAGTGGACTCTCTTTTTATTTATTTTCTTTGAGGATTGTGCCAGCCAGGATTTTTGTGGACGATTTGTTCGCAGGTTTGTTTTTTTTTTGCATTAATTTTTGGGCGTTGACTTATTAAAATAAAGAGGATATAAGTTATGCATGAGCTATGTAATAATTATTACAAGTTCTTTAATGTTATTACGTAATTAATTGTTCCTGATAAAAATTGTATTAGGCAGATATATTATCAATTTTATTGCAAATAAATCTCTAACACTCATTCGAAGTAAGTTGTCTTAGGAAAAGACTTCAACGGGTATCGGAACTTCTTTTTGTTCAGTTTCATAAAAAAATAAATCTTTAATACTCAGAATGCTCAGAACTGCTTTATTTGATTACAGAAATAACACTCTATTTATCTTTTTTGACTTTTTTTGTTTATTCTATTGCCAAACATTTCTTCGAAAAAACGTTAAACGTCCGTTACATTTAAATAATCTCATACCTCTTTTTCTACTTCCGGAATTGGCCCCTTTCGATAAAATGTTGCTATAATATTAGTAATATATTTTGCAACATCTTTAAGGTTCTTCAGTTTCTCATAGGGTTATTCGCCTTTGAACTCTCCTTGCATTCAGTAACCTCACGCGTCGCGCAGGAAGTCTAGCTGTTCAGATATAACTTGTGTGCGCGAAATTATAATTTGCCGGATTGACATCTATTCATTTGATGATCATACATACATATACTCGCGCCTGTATCCTAGAGAGTTAAGCAGAGCCTACAGATTTTCATCTGCTACGATCCTGACACACCTCTTTCACCTCTTCCACGTTCATCAATCTACTCTTCTATTCTGGGTACTTTTGACATCGCTGTTTCTTGAATATGTCGCCAATTTGATCAGCATATGTCCTTCTAGAACAGCATGGTGGAGTTGTACCTTCGACATGCACACTATAATTTTCTTTACTTTGAAGATAAATTATAATTTTGACTAGAAATTATTTTATCTTGTTACCTTATGTCTTGTCAAATTTTTGATGCACCATTATGTTGCTCAATACTAATTATATAAGCGGTTGCTTAGTTGGTGTGACGCTAGACTCCTACATTTGGGTGGAATGGGTTGGAATCGAGTATGAGTTTGAGTAATTTAGTACATACTAGTAAATTACTTGCTACTTGCTAAACGATCAAGGAAACCGTGAGCACAATGAAACCTACATGACTTAATAATCTTGTATTTGTGCCCGCATTTAGGGCCGTTTTTGGACGTATAAAATCGTTGGTAGAATCGTAGGAGTGTACTGTAACATATAGCTAGGCAATATGTTACGTTTAGGTAAGGCTAGGTTTTATAGGTAGGTTAAAGGACTATTTGTTCGTGTTAAGTTGGCAATCGATAACCTTTATGGATCGACATACGTCGCATTGACTGAATTATTTCGTGTTTTCCAAAAATAAATACAGATCGAGTATAAAAGATCTTTCAGACAAGACACGAGCAAGATTCCTCAGAGAGTCCGATTAGTGCGGATGTGCTTCTCCATCCATAAATTATTAAAGAAATATAACAAGCGAGTGCTCTACCAAATTTGGAGCTCCCCTCCCTTAATGCACAATTGATAAATAGGCTTTATCAAATGAAAAGAAAATATACAAGAAGTCAAAAATAATAAAATTAGTATAATTATTATAAAATCCTCACGAGATCCCGAGTACACGGTGTGCACATCACAATACTGATCATTCGCAAATATCACTAACTACCTCTCGGGTATACATGTCGTGATTATACAACCGGACCCTTCAAACTCTTAACGGGTCAAGCATTGAAGTTTTCTTTAAGCAGCTCATCCATCAATAACCTGAATCTATACAATAGGACAACGGTCACTTTGGTACCACAATGGTACAATAGTTCTTCTCCGGTACATAGAGATCTAGTTAACATGAAAAGGAAAGGGAAAGTCAAAAAACAATGTCGTCTACTATGGCTTCAGGATTTGAAACAACAACTGTTAAAGAGTTTTAAATTAACCCCTAGTGTTTTCATACAAGATATAGACAAAACAAAGTCTGAATATTATATGCAATAGATAACGTAAACATGTTATTGTACTGTTTCAAAATTTATATTTGTATATGTTGATAAGATTCACGAAGACAAAAAGAGCATTGTAAATTTTTTTAAAGTAATGTTCGTTACAAAAAAAAAACAGATATTTCTGAATTATGAATTAAACAAAAGAAAGTATTCGAATAACACTTTATTTCAAAACTACCTGATAATTTTAATATTAAAATAATCTTTTTTTAAGGTTTATATAAAATTCATTAAAAGTTTGCTATGTCCTTGAGAAATTAAAAAAATATTTTGATACACTGTTCCACTGAACTTCTATGAACTATGATTTTCATATTTTTTTATTGTCGTACTTGACCTTCTGATTGCTTTTCCGGAAAAAAGTTCTGTGCACGCCACTGCATACATACATATATAATACATACATATACTCACGCTTGTCTCCGAGAGGCGGAGGGAGAGACTACACATTTTCATCTGCAATGATCCTGACACACCTCTTTCACCTCTTACACATCTATCAATCTACATACTAGTCATACTAGATAGACTAGATTGAATTTTGACTGTGCTGTATTATTGTCAAATTCAGGCTCGGAGGACATACGTGTCTCCTGCGGGTTTGTGTGGGTTTCATGAAGACATCATAAATACCTAAGGTTTCTATGGCAGTTGAGTTGGATGGCCCACCTTAAAACCACAATATAAATATTCTAGAAACTTCAAGTGTTTGACAAAAAAGATAAAAATATCGATCGAGTCGAATGCCTTGAAAATGTTTTCGTTACAAGAGTAAAGTGGGTGGAGAAGTTGTTCTTTTTTAGGTTGACTTTGAAAGCGAGTGAGCTTTTTTGACCTTTTAATACTTTTGTCCTTTCTGTACTCTTATAATACAAACAGTCGTCATGGAAAATTTTCGTGAAGAAGTCAAAACGACCAAAAATTGTTAAATAAAATGTTTTATAAGACGTGTTACTCATGTGGATCACGTTTCTTTCGATCCCGTGGGAATTTCCTAAAATTCCTTCTTAGCAGATGTCTACGTCATACAAGAAACCTATAAGGCCAAATTTCATGTTTCTAGTTCCAGCAGTTTGATTTGGGCGTTGATAGATCAGTTAGTTGGTCAGGATATTCATATATTATATCACATGATAATCACAGATAGGATAATCGGATTGATATATAGTTAAAGTTGGAAAAATCCTTGAAAATGTTTGTAGGTGTGGAGTCGGATTCTTAAAATATAATTTATTTTGATTGTGAAAATTACAGAAATTACGGCATTGCTTAAAACGTTACGATGATGTACCTAATACTTAATAGATGTAACCGTAAACTTACATTATTAAGAAATTGTATTTAGAATTACACAATGTAACTAAAGTAAGAAATTGTATCCAATTCGTAGGAAATCTATAAAATGCCAAGCTGATTTATCTATTTGTTTATTTTATTTTATTTTTGATCGGTCTTCTGTTTTGCCTTTTGCTTTTTTCACTATGTTTTCTTCACTTAATGTATGTTTTGTATAAAGGGTTACATTGTTTTGCTACCTTTGATTATTTACTACAAAAAGTAGATATAGATTAAGCAGATTGTAAAGGCTTTAATTTCAGTTTTAGTGATGTCAAAACTTTTTTTTTAAAAGTTATTTAATTTCTGGAATACCTATTTTGCAATTAAGCATATTTATTTTTGACACCACTGAAACTAAAATTAGGGACTTCAGATTTGAGGTGCGATTGTGTAAGAAAGTGTATTTATTTGACAGCGTACAGTTTCAAGTGGCGTGCATAGAACTTTTTTCCAGATAAGCAATCAGAAGGTCAAGTTTGACAATAAAAAAAATAGGAAAAAATTTAAATAACTCTTTGAAAAAGAAAGTTGGTATGAAATTGTTCACTCTAGGGTAGGCAGTGCTTAACCTGGCGTCATGCAAACTTTCTTTTTCAAAGTGTTATTTAAATTTTTCTTTTTTTTTACTGTCAAACTTGACCCTCTGATTTCTATTCCGGAAAAAAGGTCTATGCACGCCAATGTTTCAATTGTCAAACTGCTATTCGCCTAATTAAATAATTTGCCAGTTTGACAATTGAAATTGTACATTTCTTACTTACACAATTCCACAACTGCTTTAGTATCAAAGATCATTAGATTTTATTTGCAATTCACATGTGAGGCAACACTTTCGACGTCATCATTAATTACTATTGTTTTTTTTCATTTTCTCACTTTTGTTTAGTAAAATGCTATTTAGTTTACGTAATAGTGATTAGCGTTAACGTTGTTGCTTTTAATATTCTTGTCCGATCAACTAGTTAAGGTGTTATTAGTTTTAACGTGAGAGTTTGTACTCCACACTTATAGGCACTTTCTAGGCGAGCGCCCGTCATCCTAGGCTTCATCGGTGATTTCCATAAGTGGCCAAGCCAAGCCAAGTCAATAGATAAAATAATCTTTCTACGACTGGGTTATACATTTTTTTATAATTTATAATAAATAATATTAGGCTTTACTTTTACTTTTCATAAGTTACACCAAGTGCCGACAATCAGGACTATCAACATACTAACATTTTAGCATTTTCAAATCCAAATTTTAATTTTGTGTTAAATGAGACAACATTAAGCTAACAGCAACATTAATTTCATTTTTGAAAAGTGACAGCTGTAAAAAATTATTACGAATCTTTTCATGGAAATGGATGGCATTTAGGACGAAAAGATTTATTTTTTATAATCAATCTGAAAATAAAAACAAAATTTAATACGTAGACGTAAAACCTTGAAATCAACTTTCAAACAAAAAACAAATAATTGAAATAGCTATTGAATTACAGGAATTAAGCACTCATGAATTTGTAAGAAAATTTCGGCATAGGTAAAGACCTATTATAGTGAAATAATGGTTCGCAATAATCAAAATATTTATATATTCACCTACATTTTGTGTGTACGTACACCTGTAATGATAAAACTGTAGCCGAATTAGTAACCCCTATAGCTCAGTAACTCTTACGTGACTCAGCCCCTCTAGCCCGTCAGTTCGCTTCCTGTATCGATAAAACAGCATTTTAACAAGGTAACCATAGCCAGCACTACGACTACTTTTATTATTATTATTACAATTTATAATTACATGCAACATCTGCTTGAAGCCCATCCATTTTATTAACTCAAATTGGAACAATAATTGCATGTGTCCCAACACTCGACTTAACGAGTCAGTTTATATCCTTTGCCTTCTTGTTATTTTTTTCTAAAATAAATATGCACATCAACAAAAATGAATACAGGGGATTTCAGAGGTGTTTCTGTATACAACGTGTAACAGAAAGGTGTAACCGTATTTGAAGAGCTTATTCAGTCAATGGTATAGAACAACTTTTACTATGGAACAAACCCCGTATCTCTAAAAAAATTAACTGTTTCATAGAAAAATGCAATACCGCTCGGCCGAAATGTATGGAAGGGCAGATTAATTTTTTGAGATTTCGGGGTTGGCTCCATAGTAAAAGTTGTTCTATACCATTGACTGAATAAGCTCTTCAAATATTATTACACCTTTCTGTTACACATTGTATGCAAAAGAAAAATATATATATATTTTCTGTAACTTAATTTTATTTTTTACAAACCTCCTTATAAGTAAAAAAAATGCAAGTCACAGTCCAAACTTGTACACCCACGTTCCACCGCCGATTATTACGTTCATCTCAGTGTAATGAGTCCTAACACCCTACCAATATTGCCCGACAGCACGTACACAAATATAACCCTGGGGGATTTAAACCACAAAATAACTACTTACAGAAGGTTCACTCAGCATAACTAGCGAAAACAGGCGCACGCACGAATAGACGCGTACGTACGACGATCTCGGAGATATTCGGGTGAATGCCAATACGAAATTCTGCCGAGATCATCATACGTACGCGTCTATGCATGTGTGCGTCTGTTTTCGCTCCGTTGTCGAGTCGGCCTTGTGGTAGTATCTATTTTGTGTTTAAACCCTCATACTCCACCACTTGAACTACGAGACCAGGGGGTCTAGCACACGCCATCGATACAGTATCTTTCCATCATACTTGCTCTCTCGCACTTTAACAAACGCGGTATGCTTGAAAGCGCAAGTAGGATAGATTTCTGGCGCGTGCTAGCTACACAGAAAAGCGATCAGTTTCTTCTACAGTCGAAGTTTATCGTTCGTTTAGATTACTCGGCTATTAAGTAGAACCAGGGGCGGATCCAGGATTGGGTTTGGGGGGGGGCATTCGGACAAGGTTTATCAGAAAGTAAAAAAAGTAAATTTTTATAGGCCTAAGCCTTGAGGTGCTTTTGCCAAAGCTATTCTATTAGCTAATTTATTATTTATTAAAGCGATTTATACCTTATAAAATGCTATGTAAAAGTGCACCCGAATCTAATCTAAAAGTCGAGTCAAGTGTATGGAATTTTTGGGTGTCTGGGGAGGTCATGGCACCCATGGCATCCCCCCTATATTCGCCAATGATTAAAACTATCTGCTAGTTCTAAAATACGGTTCTAAAACAGTTTCCTATTACAATATCATGAATGCTGTTACAAGTTCGTGAAGCAAGTATTACTCTATCAAAATGTAGAGTCACGACAAGCCTTTGTTGGACCTTGATGCAATTCCTGCGTTTATTATATCCTTCGCAATTTAGTTTTTAAACTGCTTTCAATTACCAATTCACAAAAACTTGTTAGCATGAAAATCTGCAGATTTTAATCAACGTGTTTCAGCCGTTATTACCGTCTCTCCTCTGCATCTACCTCTGTCTTTTTCTCCCTCCTCATGATAGAGAAGGAGGCAAGAGTTTTGTCGCAAGGTGCAGTATGCGTTTTTGCCACGGAATTCAGCTTGTTAGACAAAAGCCAGGTCGTGTCGACCTTCGGACAACCGGTCCCTACAGACCACTTACTTTCGCGACTTGCTTTGGACCCCTTTTGTATATGGTCATACTGGCGCAGGCGCAAGACGACGTTTACATTGAGAGAATGACAAATATGACCTTAATTTGGAGTATTGAAAGGTTTTACGCATGGCCTCTGTTGATATTGTTGTTAGATCAACTTAGAGTTGACTCATGTGATTTGTGATGCAACGAATTTATATATCTATTAGCTTTACCTTTACAACTATCATATCAACTATTCTCATAAATTCTTGTCTTTAAACCACTTTTACGACAACTACAAGATTTTGTATTCACTGACATGATAATACGCCATTTTGCAAGGGAACTGTAGCAATAACACAGGTGTGGCTTCTTTATGAACTTTCGATGGATTCCGGTACCTTTCACATTTCAGTAGAATTAAATTGGCCACCAAAGTAGAAACTTGCTCTTTCTTTTATGTACTTATTATACGAATAAAGCTTATAAAAATTGTACAGTTTGGTTTGTTGTAGCTTTTTTCCCAAGACTTAATATCTTAAAAACATTTGCAAACGATCAATGAATTTATTGCTTTATGATTAGCATTTTTATGCTAATCATAAAGCGTAAGAATAAAAATAGATGATCTATAAATATTTATTAACATTGCTTTTCAGCTGCTGGTTAGACTACACTGTGGTCTTATAAATTGCTGTATTTAGAACTATAAATGCCATGACTAAGTGTATAATAAGTTATATGCATATTTGATACATCTATTTAACTATATATATAAATATATAAAACAAAGTCGTGTTAGTTACACCACTTATAACTCAAGATCGGCTGGACCGATGTTAGTTATCTCTTTTTTGGTGGATTCTTCTCCGCTCCGAATAGCAGAATAAGTAATAAAATATCGGATAAGTTATCTAATAACAATAAATTAATTAATTAATTTTACGAATGCAAATAGCATGTGGTGCCATCTGTTGAAATATAAAAAAACACCGGTGGCACCACAGTCGCAATGCAATTTGACAGCTCAAAGTGCAAAGACAACAAACCAGCAGCCGTCAAATTGAAAAAAAAAATCGTATTGCGTATCGATTGCTTGAGGTTATGTACCGGTCGGTCGGTTGGATTGTTTTGTTGTTTTGGAGAAGTACCTAATTAACAATGCCGCGACCAAGAAGATCTAATATTTCCCAACAAAGCCGTAATGCAGTTAGGCTGCGGAACAAGGCGAATCAATCAACTGAAGAAGACCAAGAAATCGCCTCAAAGCCTCAAATCTGTGGCGCTATGTAAAGAAACTTCAGCTCACAGAAAACATGAGAGTTACATTGCTGAACGATCCATCTGCTGAAGAATTCTCCAAGCAATTGCTGGCTATTGGTAATGGTTGTGTTCCTGTCGACAAATCGAACGGATTTATTTCGTTTCCTCCAAATTTTTGCAATTTCGTGTCATCAACGAGCTCATCAACCAAGTGTTCCCGAACATCATTGCTAACCACAAAAACAATAAATGTTTGAGTGAGCGAGCCATTTTGGCGGCTAAGAACAAAGATGTGGATGACTTAAATGTTGAAATTCAGAATCAAATCGTTGGTACGCTGCATTCATTTAAATCTATTGACAGTGTAACAAACGTAGACGAAGCTACCAACTATCCGACTGAATTTTTAAACTCCTTGGATGTGCCTGGCTTACCACCGCATAATTTACGACTTAAGGTTGGCTCAGTAGTCATCATGCTACGAAATCTCAACCAACCAAAATTATGCAACGGTACGCGTTTGGTGATTGGAAAACTGATGGTGAATGTGATACACGCGACGATACTCAAAGGAAAATTCAAAGGTGAGGAAGTTCTCATTCCGAGGATTCCGATGATCCCAACCGATTTACCCTTTGAGTTCAAGCGAATTCAATTTCCGATCCGTCTTGCATTCGCCATGACGATTAATAAGTCACAAGGACAATCCTTGAGTGTTTGTGGTCTAAATCTAGAAAATGCATGTTTTTCTCATGGTCAATTGTATGTGGCATGTTCACGTGTCGGCAAACCATCAGCTTTATTTGTTTTTGCGCCGGATAACAAAACAAAAAATGTTGTATATCAGAAAGTGCTTTAACATGCAGTATCGCAATATTGGCGCTAGAGAGAAGAGGCCTAATGTGTAAAATGTAAAAAAAAAAACACAATTTACTTAATTTTTATTGTTAATGTATTAGGTACCTAACTATTAGGCTCAAGATGTATAAATAACCCAATACCTGGTATGTGTACTAAGTGAATACTTAACATCTAAAGAAGAATGGCAGGCTCAGTACCCAGCTAATAAGACATCGTTGGAGACTCAAGTTTCTCTGTGTTATAAAGGTCAGGTTTGGAGTGTAATATTTCAGTTTACAATATATTTTTTGAACTTCGGGAACAAAAATAAGTAAAATCAATCTATGGTGGTAACAAAACGCGATTCGTAATATCTCAGTAGCAATAAAGAAACGTATAATAGATCTATAATAGCCACTCACTATTATTGTCTTACGTCAAACGTCATTGCTGGCCTTGGACGAAAGAAGTAGAAAGAGTTTAAGGCGATTACCGTCGCCAAATTAGCAGCTCGACGTTTGTCTGTACGAATATCGACGGAAACGACATTGAAATAACGTTCAAATCAGTGCACAATGCGTGGTGGCTGTTACGACGCTCGCTGCGTCCTTGAAAGGGCGAAATAGGAGAAAATAATACTTTTCACATGGGCGTCATTGTTCAATTGAATAATTCTATGTTATATTTATAGCTATCAAGTTTATCTATTTATCAAAGCATAAATGAATTAAATCGCCTAAGCCGCTTAGGAGCAGTAGGAAATTCAAGCCAAAAAACACCATTCAGTTGAAACAATTTTTCATATAGAAGTTTTGGTGGTACGAAAAAGAAAAATGTTGCATATGTTGTCCTAGAGTTGATAATCCATAATACATTTTTTAAATATTTTTGGTTTGGCCATAAATGGCCATTTTGCGGTATTAAGGGCCTTAAACCAAGAGTTTCATTCACCTGAGTTGCTGGCAGCCACTCTCTGTGAAATGACAGATGACATTTGCATTTACGGCAAAGTACAAAAGAGGTTGGTTATTAATTCGATCCTTACGTATTAATGTACAGTGTTTTGATATCATTAAATAACATCTAAGCCCCAAGTTTTAAAAAGATACTGCGATTACCTTTTTTCTTAGTTATTCCAAGAACTATTATTTCTGCATATTTTCAATACCCTACGCTAAGCCTAACAACGGTACTGAAACTACATGGGTCCCTGCCATTCTTCTTTTGCAATGGCAAGCAAGAAAACATTTCTGTATTTGCAAAAAAAGTTGTATTAATGTTATTACCTTAATGAAATCCTAAATTAAGTTTAACTAAAGTTAACACGATATTATTAGACTGTTAGGCGGAACGAAGTTCGCCGGGTCAGCTAGTAATAAAATAAAATAGCATTTATTACAGATAATACCAAAGAGTGTTATATATACAGTATACAGTATATATATTCTAAGTTAACTTTTATATTATGTCTCTGGTCTCTGTATGCGTTTTGGCAAAGGCCTCCTCCAACTCTTTCCATTGGACTCTATCTATTGCCACCCTAGTCCAGAATGTTCCCAGGGTGTAACGGATTTCATTCTCGAAACACCAATAAAAATTTAAATCTAAACTAAGTAATCTACGATAAAAAAAATCTACAAGCTAAATCTATCTAAAGTTTAGTTTTCCAAAATAAGTAATAAATAAAAAAAAATGAAAAAGAGACAGAAATATTAAATTAAGTAAAAAAACTTTTTCCAAATCGCTGCCAAATGGGAGAGCGAGCGCCCAAGACACTGGCAGCGTTACCTCGTTGGATCGCTAGGCTTATGCGTTGTCCATGGTACGGACCAGCCCGATCACCCGAGGCGTCGACCAGGCGCGACGATATTTAGTGAAAAAGTCGACGCGCCTATGGCCCCCACGGCCCTAGGATTTCGACCACAAACGGCGCAAATATATAGCAGAGTTATCGTGGGCGCGTGTTCCTTGGTGGTCGTAACAGCCACGGCTAAAGGCGCACTATTTTAAACTAAAAGGAACGTCATAGAGTTCAGTTCTGTTTGGTGCTCAATCTGACTTTATATGCAGCCTTAAGAGGCGCCATCACACGCAAACCTCCATTCAAACGCTGTCAACACATTGTGAGGTGTAATAGGCTGAGAAATGAGTGCTCTCTAAGGGTATGTGGATGGAAAATTCGAAAGCAGGGTCTTTGACTTAAGAACTTTGTTTGGATTAGTTAGGAAATAAACATACTAAAAGTCCTTATCCCTCCGAGTCGAGCCCGAGGGGGGGGGCATAAAGATGATCCCGTTTTTTGGTTTTTTGCTTACATCTCAACAAAAGCTGGTTCTATAGACTTGAAATTTTGCATATAGATACCTTATATAGTGAAGGCATCCACTAAGAAAGGATTTTTCAAAACACACCCCCTAAGGGGGTGAAACGGGTGTCCAAAGTTTGTATGGGGAAACAAGATTAGTTAGACCATTTTATTCGAGACTTCACAGGAGTACTCTTATCTATAAATGTGTTTCAAGTTTTTTCAGAATTCAACCCCTAAAAGGGGGAAATGGGGTAAAAATTTTGAAAATCAACATGGGTATCGTTTGAATGGTTTATCGGGTCGCTGATTACGAAAACAACAACGATTTTAAAATCCAACGTGGTTGACGTGAAAAAGGCTTTGAAATTCGACCATTTTTCGAAGCTCATAGCTAGGCAAAGATTGGAGATAGATAAAAAGTGTGAAAGCTAAAGTTGTAGAAAATTTTATCAGCTTTCATTATGTACTAGAACAAAATTTCGTACAATGCACGGTTTTCGAGATGTAAGCAAAAAACCAAAAAACGGGATCTTCTTTGTGCCCCCCCTCCTCGGGCTCGACTCGGAGGGTCAAGGACTTTTAGCATGTTTACCTCCTAACCAGTCCAAACAAAGTTCCTAAGTTAAAGATCCTGCTTTCGACTTTTCCATCCACAAATTATTCGTTGCTTAAGCTATAAGTGGTTATATTGTCTTTGTATGGAATGTTATTATAATATTTTAGGCTGAGTCCATTCATAAGTTAAAAAAGTAGTTTCAGAGTGCACCTTATAGCGAAATGAAACAGCATGACATTTGGCCACGGCCATTATATTATACCATAGACTAATAAATACAATTAATACAATTTATTAGTCTATGATTATACGAAGATTTCCTTCCTATTTGCAATAAATGACTTAACCTTTTAGATAACATGAATCATGGGAATATTTTCAAAGATAAAACTATTGCATGTCTTTGTAAGACACGCTTTAGATAAAATGTGTTTTTAATGTATCATCGGTTCTTGCGTGCGCGCAGGTACGGGTTTTTATAAGATTATCTTTAGATGTATATTGGGTTTTTGCTACAGAAATATTACTAATACTCCTATCTATTTACTTATATGTCGTGATGTCTTTGATTGGCGTAGCTTTGTGTTTTTGTCTCGAAACGATATTAGCTCAATAAACATATTTTTTTCTATCGCTGTGTTTATCTTCTATAGTTGAAACGTTGCATTGCGATACAGTATTGTAAATAAATTATCTATAAATTTTTAGGGTTCCGTACCTCAAAATTAAAAAACGGAACCCTATAAGGTACACTTTGTTGTCAGTCTGTCTGTCTGTCCGTCTGTCAACACCCTTTTATATATATATATATATCAAATTGAAACTGATACCTCCTAGAGCAGTCTACGGTACTTATGGTACTGTAAAAAATAAGTATTCTAACTCAACGCAAAATAAAGTTATTGCCCTTTACATAATAATTTTCATACAATTTAGCTAACCATGAAAACCCTATAAGTTTATAGTTGACATAGAAAGTTGAAATTTCGTTCACAGCTAAGTCTCATAGCACACGTATATTTTAATTATTTAAGATATTATTACTCTCCAACTTAATAGACCCTGTAGATACACCGAGTTGAGTAGATCGTAAGTATCAAGTTAACATGGTACTTAAAACTGCAAGTGGAATATGTTTGTCTTTTCAATGATATAAATATACGGAACCCTTAAGGCCCGCTAGTCGCACTTGACCGTTGTTTTTATTGTATTATTATTATATGTAATCACTACATCACTAATCACTATATGTACAAACACAGAAAATGATTGTATCCCCCAACCCTTAGATCATAAAACACGAGACTAGGCAAGCGCACGCATTCCTCTCTACCAAAGTACAATGTATGTTTTCTGGTGTCCGCGTTTTGTGTTTGTGTTATGGCTTGCGATTAGTGTAAAATATTAATTTTGCGCAAGCGTATGCGTGAGTAAGTAAATGTGTGCTGTGCGCGTTTACCTCCCTTCCTGCGGCATACAAATGGCAGCATGAATTCGGTACTAAGTCTTGCTTTGCCACGTCCCGTGTTAAATGGTCTAAGCCCCAACTCCTCCAAAAATATCTCACATTGCTTCGCATGATCCTTTGTTATGTTAACAATACTTTAAAATAAATGTGACAAAAACATGATTCCATTCAATTTTCTAGATAGTACCGTAGCATAAACAGCTAGAATTCAATAAAATACTTTGAATTAGTTCATTAAGCTTTTATAATAACTGATCTCAATAAAAAGCAGACCCTAAAATTTTTTTATTTTCAAAATAACCATTATTTTCACCGTAAAAAACGTTTTTTGAGTAAACCACGCGTTTTTTGATGTTTCAGTTGTCGTAACCACGACTCAAAGCACATTATTTTAAATTTTAAACAATACTAATGGCACGTTATAAAAGCCACGTAGTGCAAAATGAGATGCTAAATATCAGGTATTAGAGTACCTTATATGAACATTATATCATTGCAGTATAGCAACGCAGAAAGAAAAGTAAATCTGGATGTGAGGAGCCCTGAACCGGGATTCGAACCCGGGACCTCTCGCTTCCGGACCTTAAGCGAGAGGTCCCGAGTTAGAATCCCGGTTCAGAGCTCCTCACATCCAGATTTACTTTTCTTTCTGCTTTTCTATACTGCAATGATATAATGTTAATTTATATCTCCTTGCAATGGATAAATCGCCAAGTGTTCAAACATAGAAATTTATTTCTCTCATAGTTTAGTACCTTATTTGTATCTTGAATATCTTTTCTAATAAAATCTTCATTTACAAAAACTGATTGTGATAAATTTCCTCTTTTAAGGCGTATGACCACGCTAAATAAGCAACTCGATGTGTGTCGGTACAAATATCAACGGAAACGACATTGAAATAATGTTAATTTCAGCGTGCCTTGAAAAGTGGCTGTTACGACAACCACTGCGTCTCCGGCTAGCGCAAATTAGGAGAAAATAATACTTTTCAGATGGACGCCATAGACGGAAAAAAATTTTGAACTTGAATTTTTTAGATCTAAAAATTTCCTCTAATTTGGTGAAATAATAGTTAAGATCGCTTTAGGCGTTTGGAAGGAGTAAGAGATGTGTGAAACTTTCGATGACTTTCGATTTTTTTGTCAAAACTTAGAATAGAAAAACAGTTTATGAAACTTAAAATTTATTTTTGACTCTATAATGCCTATCATATATTTTTATTAAAGTTTTTGGACCACCCGTGTGGGAGGAGTAGGCCTTCAAAGACAGGTCCAATTTGCTGGAGCTGAATGCGTCTATTATCTCTGTAATGATTTACTTCTACCGTCACTATAAAGTCATGATTAATTCATAGTTTCACAAACCAGGTAGCCATTTCGTACACACCCACTTGTGACTTACGAAATTCACGACAAACCGGCAGCTGATCACGAGATGAAAAAACGCCTAAGTGAAGTTAGCACATGTTTCACAAAGCTGTAGTAACTGCACAAATATTACGATACTCGTAGTTAAATAATGACGTTGGCTAGGAGCTAGCAATGATATAGGTATATTCATATCATATTATGTTTTAGAATTACTTTAATTCTATACATTGTAATACATTGTATTTTTATTTTTTTTAAACACATACATGTCAGCGTGATATTATAATATCCAATAGTTTATGATTTCACTAGGTTAAGTTATTACCCTAAACTTTACAATGTTAATGTGAAAAACATCCATTTTTCATTTTGTGTAAGAAGTGTAAATTTTTAAATCACTTTAATCATTTTGTTTACCTAAATTTGGAAACTTGTTAATGGATTGTTATATATCCATAAACCAATTGTCATTTAATATAAACGCGGCGGTAAGTTTTCCGCTCGAAAAAAATATATAAACAAAAAAATTGTTACAAGGTATATTTCGAGTCAAAGGTTGATCAGTCAAAAAAAATATAAATAATAGGTAAAAAATGTTAATACATTTGCACAAAAAGTAGCCTAATAATTTAAAAGAAGAAGTATTACTTGTTTTATATTACTAAAAAAAAATATCGCTGATGGCCGACAAATAAACCATCAATGTATTAATTTTAATCTAACTGAACTAAAAAGATATTTTAAGTTGACTCAAAGCTTCAAGAGAAATACGTATAGATATTCACGTAATAATTGTAATTGATTGATCGAATCGGTGAACAAGACTTGGGCATTCGCCTCACATATGGTAACTGCTATATTCCTGATTTGAATAATTTAAATAATTTACTAAATTGTTTATTTAATTTGATTCAATTTATTTAAAATAATTCAAGTTAAGTTTTTTTTTTGTTATACTGAAACAAAGTGACATGTAACTGGCCATTATAAATAAAGATTTGGTTATGTATCTGCCCATACAAAAATCCGTGGTAGAGACAGTCTTAAAAGTTACCAGCTCCTCCTCTACATGGTTTCTGTTAAGCTGACATGGTTTGAGTCGACTGGGTCAACAAGATACTGGGTCAACATTGTACACCCAAGGATGACCACTGTAATTGGCGGATTTGTTAATCGATCTGCCATTTACCATATGAGTCGAACCTACAAGATTAATTCAATTTGGGCAAGTAATTACAATAATTGCTATTAATTATATCAGCATCTGTCTACGTATTTCTCTTGAAATGTTACATATTAGTCACTATGTACGAGTGCCATTACATCGTTAACTAACACTATTAAGATCTAAATCAAGAGCAGCCTACAGCATCAACGCGATTTTGCTACGAGATAAATTCATTATAAATAATTGGCGGGTTGAAATGTGACAACATGGGGTAAATTCACAGATACGAGTGTATATACAAAATGTTATTTACTTCTTTGAGTACATACTTTTTATCGGTATATATTTTATCATATTTCAGAGGAACCATAGTGTGGTAAATAATTGGCGGGTTGAAATGGGACAACATGGGGTAAATTCACAGATACGAGTACATATACAAAATGTTATTTACTTCTTTGAGTACATGCATACTTTATTTTATCATATTTCAGAGGAACCATAGTGGGGTAATTAATTGGCGGGTTGAAATGGGACAACATGGAGTAAATTCACAGATACGAGTGCATATACAAAATGTTATTTACTTCTTTGAGTACATACTTTTTATTGGTATATATATTATCATATTTCAGAGGAACCATAGCATAAAACCGTTGCTACAGATACAGAAGTAGGTAGATACGTTTGCCTGCACCTCAACCTCCATAAAGGCGGTTCTTATTATGCTGTCTTAAGGTGGCTCCGCCGGAAAAATTAGCAACTCAATTCGTGGTGGTTGAAATTTTGAACAAAATCATATTAAAATAAAGTTCTTATCAGCTCGCACTGCAACATGGCTGTTACGTCAGTCACTGCGGCTGACAAATAGTGTGTTTTAATTTATTTTATCTAAAATAAAACGAATTTCCAAGAACTGAGAAAACCATATCATTTAATATTATTTTGTCTACAAGTTAATACATTTTTATACTGTTTCGATAAAAACTGTAGCAGTTATATTGTTACAAGTGGACAAAAAATCGAGAAATAAGGGTAAATTTTCTTTTAATTTTCTTGCTTTTCTTCTGTACATAAAAATAAAATTCAGGAAAAACCACATCATTATTTGTATCATGTAGATTACTATGCATTTTTCTTATATTAAAAAACCCTATAGTTACCGTATAAAATGGTTATAAAGTTACTCAGTTCAAGGTCGTTGGCGTTGGGAGAAACCTTAATAGTTAAAATCGTATAATTTAGGCAACTGTACTTATTTATGTGTATTCCTTTTATGTGGTAATGTACTTCCTGTTTGTGGCTACATTCTTAATAACTGAATCAGACAGTTTGATTCAGTATCCTTTGTTCTGATGTTGTCAGACAACACGTAAATATATAATACTAAAACGGTTACGTTTTAGTTTAGTAATTGTAACAATAAATATTATCTCCTTTTCTGTACGTGACCATTGCAGCCTTAGGCGCTATAAACGGCACCAGTTATCTTAGTATCTACGATTATGGATCATGAAATATCAAGTTCTGTTACGAAAAAATGCAATGAAAGATAAATTTCAAAATGAAATTTCACAAGCAGATTGCAGATGAGAATTTGCATAGCGTATTTGAAAAGGTATTGGTTTAGTTATTACCCTACTTTATTAATTAATGCAAGAAATGTGCAACTTAGCGTTGGATCAGCGCATTAATAGTTCATTATTTATTGCAGTATAACGTAACCCATTATTTGTATTCGTTTTTGCAATTAAATGGCGTTTTTATACGGAAAATGAAAACCGTTTGTGCACCAATAGGAACTTGCTGTTATTATTTTTTCAATGCAAGTGCTCGTAAAGGCCCACTTTTTATGCATCAAAACCGAACAGAAAGTTGATTATTTTGCCCTAGGGCTTTATTTTTTTTATTGTTTTATTTATTTATAATGGTTGGCTAACCTGCAGCCTTTCCTGTGTACCATAAATGTTTTTTTCCAGTGTTTAACGGCTCTGGATACAGTCCTTTTGAGCCAATCATAATTTAAAGTTCACAAGATTATATTTGTTTTATTTCCTCACACTATGCATTGAAAAACGTAGTATGATACACGGGCGTAAGAGCAATAAGTTACTCGGTTACGTTTAACGTAATTTATTCCATTTCGCCCTTGTAGCATAAACTACTATTATTGCAGTATAACGTAACCCATTATTTGTATTCGTTTTTGTAATTAAATGGCGTTTTTATACGGAAAGTGAAAAACGTTTGTACGCCAATAAGAACTTGCTGTTATTAATTTTTTATATACATGTAAAAAGTATAGTCAACAAAAGAGATAAGTAACCCTAGCGCAAACACTTTAATCTATGGTTTGGGGTTCAAAACCCTCCCGAAATGTTTAAAATATTACCCTACCCATGCTTTGACGTCTTTCAGGTCAAGTGCCACTTCTGCTAGCAGCTGCTAGAAGCGTTTTGCAATTTTTTACAAACATAATTAATGAATATTAATTTTATTTCGTGCACTTTTTGTCGTTTTATTTTCTTGACCCCCCCCCCCCCCCCTGGAACTAAAACCTGGCTACGTCCATGCTTTAATCCTATGACCCACAGGAGAGTGATAGATGAGGTGAGGAAGTAAGTAAGTAAATCGTTTATTTGTGAGAATGCGGTTTATAATGGATGTTACATATAATTACAGTCCCAACAAATTCAACCATGTCATGGCGTACAAATATTTGGTTGTATATTTAAATCATGCACTAACAAAAAACAAATTGAGAATAATTATAAATAAAATATGTATGTCAATTAAATAAAAACAAATGTCACTACATAACATGTAAAAAAAAATTGTTTGAACAAAACGATCTTAGAAATATCAAATTAGTTACAATGAAAAAATGTCTGTAGTATTCTTTATATTAAAAATTTCATAATCAAATAATATTTAACCTTTAATAAATAACCTTCACTTATTCCCCCAGTACACCCGGCCTAAAAACAAAACAGACTAGACAGACCCTTCTCTAAATTACAGATGATACATTCAAGTCCATTCGCGATGTCTGTAAAAATATATAATAAAATCCCAGATAGAATAAAATGTATTGATAACCAACAGAAATTTAAAAATATATTAAAAAGCATCTTAATTAAGAAATGCTATTATTCTCTGCAAGAGTTTATGAGTTTTTAGACGTTATATGATAAATAATAAGTTCTTAAGGAAAATTTTAATTTAATTTTATATAAATATTAACATGATTAATATTATGTTAAATTATATTTAAGTTAGTTAAACCATAGACTATTAGTCTATGGTTAAACTAAAATTTGCAATGCCCTAACTGGGCCATGTTTGAAACTCTGTGATATTACAACATCTATCTCCATACAACAACATGAGCAAGATTTGAGATTTGAGATTTTATATTTATTCGTATCCTAGGTATTTCTTGACCGTGTAAAAACATTTATCTAGTAAAAAATCTTTAAGCTTTCTATGGAACAAGAGATATGGCAACATTTTAAAATCATTTGGCGTTTGGAATATTTGGTCAATACATAAATATACGCACTATTTGTCAGTATATAATCTCATTTCATCTATTACTCGTTTGCGTGTCTTAGGATCTAACTGTGTTACTACAAAACGATGTTTAACTTTAGACAGTGTTTAAATCTGTTGTTGTCGCCTTTTCTTTCATATCGTAAAAAGTGACAGCAACACTGTCTAAAGTTAAACACCGTTTTGTAGTAACACCGTAAGTGTTTGGGCTGGACCTGGTTACTCATCTCTTTTGCTGACCGTACATAGAACAGCCCGAGTGCGTGCTTAGGTGAACGAAGGTCAATGGATCATTTTTATTTTCTTTTATAAACATCAACAACATATAACTATTAGCAAAATAATTATATACTTGAACAACTAAGTGCCGTTAAAATAAATATTAGTCTGATATATTTTTCTCAAATAATGATCTACTGTGTCTCTACATATACAGGGTATTCAACTATATGTGGAGATAGTCGATCATTATTTGAGAAAATAAGTTGCGGAATCCCAAAACTGACGATATTACCCACCCATACAAACAACAGCCCATGAAAGAAAAATTGAGAAAAAAATCAGTTGTTTCATACATTTTGGTCGGGTAGCTATATAAACTTTTCTGTTGAACAGCTGATTTTTTTTTCGCGACTCATAATTCCTTTAATTCAATAGCTATTTCAATTATTTGCTTTTTGTTTGAAAGTTGATTTCAAGGTTTTACATCTACGTATTAAATTTTTATTAAACTAAGATGGAGACTGGTCAAATGCTACGTATTGTCAGTACTTATGTATGGTGCCGAGGGATGGACTTTAAATAATAACATTGAATCAAAATTGAATGCTTTTGAAATGTGGCTCTATAGACGCATGTTAAAGATTTCATGGAGAGATAGAATAACAAATGAAGAAGTGCTTAACAGATTTAATAAAAGGCTTGAAGTATTAAAAACAATTAAGAGACGAAAAACAGCATATTTTGGTCACATTTATCGGCATGAAAAGTATAACATGTTGAAGAACATTTTAGAAGGGAAAATGGACTGAAAACGGGGAAGGGGGAGAAGGCGGATGACATGGAGTGATAACGTAAAAACTTGGACTAACATAGAAGACGCTGCCAGTCTCTGCAGACTGGCATAGAATAGAGAAGAGTTTCGTGTGGTGGTCGCCGACATCCGCTAGGATATGGCACCCCCAAGAAGAAGAAGAAGATTAAATTTTTATTTTCATTTTCAGTTTGATTATTATTAAATCTTCAAAAACAGTTCGTCATAAATGCCATCCATTTCCATGAGAAGAATCGTAATATTTTTTTACAACTGACACTTTTCAAAAATTAATTTAAAGTTGTTGTTAGCTTAATGTTATCATTCATACACAAAAGAAATTACATAATTTGGATTTGTCATTTCTAAAAAAAATGCAAAAATGTTACTGAAAATTGAGTTTCTTTCAAATTCTCTACAGAAAATGGCAATTTCATGAAAACCTAATATAATGGAGTGACAACGGCACAAACTTTGTTGGTGCGGCAAAAGAGTTGAAAACTCTATTTCTCAAACAAAAGTCCAGTATAACTGTTGAAATAGCAGATTGGCTCGCTACTAATGGTACAACGTGGCATTTTATCCCAGCACATGCTCCGAATTTTGGCGGATTGTGGGAGGCTGGGATCAAGTCCACCAAACACCATTTGAAGCGAGTGATAGGTAATTCAACTCTGACATTCGAAGAACTATCTACGGTGTTGGCTCAAATTGAGGCTTGTCTCAATTCGAGACCAATATCACAGATAAGTGACGACCCAGAGGATTTGTCTCCATTAACACCTGGGCATTTTCTAGTTGGAGAACCTCTTGTTCTTGTTCCTGATGCCAACTATGAGAACTCCAATATTACCAGCCTAAAAAGATGGCAAGTCACACAACGTATGTTGCAGGGCTTCTGGCGTAGGTGGTCTCAGGAGTATCTGACTCAGCTTATGCACCGGTATAAATGGGCATACCAGACACCTGAACCTAAGATTGGTGATATCGTTTTAGTCAAAGAAGATAATCTTCCACCAGCGAAATGGTTATATGGTATAATTACTGACAAGCATCCTGGATTGGACAATATCACACGGGTTGTCAGTTTGAAATGTAAAGGTAACATAATTAAGAGACCTGTTTCAAAATTATGTATTCTGCCATTGTCAGATTAGTCATGTTAGTTTAGGAAGTGTTAGTATTATAAGTTTTTAAGAAATTTTGTTGTAGCTCAGATAATAAAAGTATGTACCTACCTCTATTTTAATGTCTGCAAAACGAAGCTATGTGTGATTTATTTAGATTGTAGTATAAATCCTATGGCCAAAATTTTAATTTGTTATTTTCTAAGTTTATGTCCTTTCTGGCCATGGGGGGCGAAATGTTAAGAGTTTAGTTCTGATAATGCCACACTAGATGGTGTCACATGCATTCTACATCGCGATATCATTTGATTTTTGCTACAATTAAATGGTTTCAAATGTTATCAATACACGCAACCACTGAAGAACTCTGTTCGTTGTTTTATTTATTCTATACCTACGGTTTCGGGACTTGTTCATGTTTCTGACGCGCGGCGGGGGGGAGGTTTTGCTGAAGGTGGATGTAGAGAATGCATTCAATTCAGTTGACCGGGGCGCCCTGCTGACACAAGTAAAAGAAAACATCCCGGCGGTCTACCATTACTTGTGGCAATGTTACAGCGCACCAACTAAATTAGTGTACAAAAACCATCTTGTACACTCAGCTGTTGGTTGTCAGCAGGGCGAAGCGTTGGGTCCGGCAATCTTTAGTTTGGCCATACATCCACACATTTCAGGATTGTCTTCAAAATTTAATGTATGGTATTTAGACGATGGGACGCTCGGAGGCGAAGCAAATACGGTTCTTTCAGATTTAGAAAACCTCATGACAAAATTTAATTCTATCGGTCTTAATTTAAATTTCTCAAAATGCGAATTATATATTAGTGACTCTATCTCATCTCGTGAAAAAATTAACATAGTTACAAAATTTAACAAATTAGCCCCCAATATAAAAATAATAAACAAAGATTCGCTTCGTCTCCTGGGCGCTCCAGTACTGGATGATTCCGTACAATGTTTTGTTTCGGAGCAAATTTCAAGGTTCAAGGAATCATCCAGTCGTCTAAAAGAAATAAGTCCCCACATGGCATACTGCATATTAAAATACTGTTTGTTTGTGCCAAACTTTATCTATGTGCTGCGCTGTACTACCCTTTGGAAAGATGCCTCCCTATTAGATATTTTAGATGAGTTAATCCGAAAAACTCATAGAAATTTTAAATTGCCCTCTCAATAATAAGAGTTGGACACAGGCCACCCTCCCAATCCGATTCGGTGGCCTGGGCATCCGAAGGGTGTCCAACGTAGCGCTACCGGCTTTCCTGTCCTCAGCTCACAGCACGCTTGACCTCTGTGGTAAAATTATTAACCCATCACTTGGTGATATTGAGGTCACGTGTTTGGCTGAGGCCAAGAGTGCCTGGATAGATGTTGCTGGACCAGGTCAAAGTGTCCCGACAATTCCGTTTTCGCAGAGACTGTGGGACGAGCCGCTCTGTGTTCAGGTTCAAAAGAACCTTTTGGACACATCAGAAAACCCCGCAGAGCGAGCTCGTCTTTTGGCGACTGTGGAACCGGAGTCGGGATATTGGTTGAATGCGTTGCCTTCGACAAATTTAGGGACTCATTTGGACAAAACAACATTTTCTTTGGCCATCAGTCTGAGACTCGGTGCTAAGATAAATGAGCCACATCACTGCCGTTGCGGTAGAAGCGTCGATCAGCTTGGTCACCACGGTCTGGCATGTCAGCGCAGTGCCGGCCGCTTGCCGCGTCAAGCCGCTCTAAATGACGTCATCCGTCGGGCCCTTGCCAGCGTCAGCGTGCCGGCTATTTTAGAGCCTAATGGTTTAGCACGTGACGATGGCAAGAGGCCGGATGGTATGACGCTCATCCCATGGAAAAATGGGCGGCCGTTGGTGTGGGATGCAACTTGCGTCGATACGATGGCGCCATCCCACCTTTCAGCGACCGCTTCCAGAGCGGGCGCGGCGGCAACGTCGGCGGAATCGGACAAACGGCGCAAATATGCAGCCCTAGGTGAGGGCTACATGTTTGTGCCCTTTGGAGTGGAGACACTCGGACCGTGGGGACCGGATGCGCGACGTCTCTACAGAGACATATCATCGCGCCTGATCGACGCTTCCAGTGACCCGAAGGCTGGAGCCTATTTCGGTCAAAGAATTAGCCTCGCTATTCAGCGAGGCAATGCTGCCAGCCTTCTGGGTACACTACCGAACGACGGTGGTGATCTGGCCAGCATTTTTTATTTATTTTAATAATTTTAAGATTAAATTTACTGTATTTATATTTATAGGTTTTATGATATAATATTTTTATGTTAGGTACTTAATTTTAATTTAGAAAAGTCTATTATAATTTTAATCTTATAAAAATATAATTCTATATTTACGTAGTATGTTATAATTAATTGTATTACATTAGAAGCATTTGTTTTACAAACATTAGGATTCTATTACATGGCCAAATTAACTAGGCACCTCGCTGGAATGGATATGTAAGAGAGCTGCGTAATGACGTCATAGCGTGAGGTGCCGAGCTAACTTGTATTAGAGGTAAACTACCCAGACAGCAGAATTTCATACTCATGTTACAAAATAAATAGAAGCGTTTAATTATGTACTTTATTTTATATATTTATATAAAAGAATACACTGACTGACTAACTCACTGTCAACTGTCTAACTGAAAAGAATAATATATTAAAGTGCATTACGAACTAGAAATCAATCGGAAACAAATTTTAAACCACAAGTATTTTGAAAAATATTCCTCGATTATTTTTGCATTTTTTCTAGGAATGACAAATCCAAATTATGTTATTCCTTTTGTGTATGAATGAGATAACATTAAGGTATCAGCAACATTAATCTAATTTTTGTGTAATGTCAGCTGTAAAAAATTATTACGAATCTTACCAATTTGTAGTTTCGCTGCGTGATCATTAGTAAGTATTACGCGTCCAAGAAAACGAAGGCAATGAGAAAACATATATTCGCCTCTATCAAAGGCAAATAAGGTCTTTACCATTCGACTTATTGTGCTCGACGGGTAATAAAAAAAGTTGCTAGGGTTGCTCTTGAATATTGTTATCACTAACCGAGCCCCGGTGTGAATTCAGACGGTTGATTAAATTGCACCTTATAAAACGTGTAACAAAAAGAAGTAACAATATTTGAAGAGCTTATTCAGTCAACGGTATAGAACAACTTTTACTATTGAACAATCCCTGTATCTCGAAAAAAAAATTAGTTTTTCATATAGAAATGCAATGCCGCTCGGCCGATATGTATGGAAGGGCAGATTTTTTTTTTGCTATTTCAGGGTTGGCTAGTTGTTAGTTGTAAAATTTGTTCTATACCATTGACTGAATAAACTCTTCAAATATGGTTACACCTTTCTGTTACACGTTGTATAGTTTGTGTAACAAATTACTCAATATTTAATGTTTTGTACCAAAGAGACAGAATAGATAGTAGGTATTTTCAACACCATAATTGCTTTATGTAGATGCTAATATGTCACGTGTCAGTGTTTATGTATTTGTATTGTGAATACATTATGTATTCACAATATATTGATATTAATGCCGTTCTGCATGTTGATCATTTCCTGAATTGGAAGCACGTTGGCAGATATCCTATAAATCTAGAAGTATATGCAGATAATAAAAAATATCCAAGTAGGTATTGTGACGGACGACACAATATTTTATATTAGTAACTGCGATATGCAATTATACCCTGCACTTTTAATTAGCGATCTGAAACCTTGCACATAGATCATTGCACATAGAGCCTATAAGAAAAAAACCGGCCAAGTTCGACTCAGTCCTCGCCCTTTTAGGGTTCCGTACGTATGACCAATTATTTCAAATTTTAAACAGAAATTACAGACTTATCACCTACCAAATTCATGAAACAAAATTTCAAAATTAAGTTGGTTGAGTATTCGGGAACGTAACCCTAAAACTAAATTATAAATCGGCATTTTTAGTATTTGTTGTTTAAATACAGCATATGGTACTTATATACAGAGATTTCAAATTCCTAACTGCTTTGGCCTTTCAAATAGACCCCGTAACAAAAATGGTCTAAAAATGGCAACTTTGACTTACTCTTATTTTGATAATGCTAAGACATATCCTGGAAAGCAAAAAGCAAGAGTTGAAAAGAAACATTTCTAAAATACCTAATAATAATATTTAATTTCTTTTGTTTACAGATCCTGAAGGTGCTACACAAAGACTGGGAGACTGTGATGTGAGATAGTTTACAAACTCAATCGGCCAACAAATCGGTCGATCAGTTCGATCGTTTCATAATGCATTTCGCGCACTGTTGACTCGTTGTCCAATCAGTTTGTGAAACTGAATTAATTGAGCTTTCTGCTCAGTTTACGTAAAAACATACTGTAATAGAGTGAAGTGGGATATCGTCTGTTGCGCTGTTTTGGAAGAACGCGCTTCTCAAATTGGTGGTTTATCCTTGGTGAGTTTTTTTTTTTTAATAAGCAGTTGTTTTAAGGCTGATAATGCTCATCCGTGTCTTTTCATCGCTCATTTTATGTAATTGTTTGTGTACAATTACGCGTACTGAGTTTTTGCGGCGTAATTAGTTTTGAGGAGTTTTAGGCGTATTACACAGTTGCAGTTTTTTGTGAAGACTAATATTGCTTAGCAAGGTATTTCGGTAAGCAACTACTTGATGTTTTTTTTTATCAAAAGTTCAAGTTTGTAGCTTGACCTCTTTGCGTTTATTGACATCGTTAGCATGTAGACAAATTATTTTAACTATGTTGCTTGTACTTTAGAGCAGGCACATTAAAAATTAATAATCGCAAAATTTGCGAAATCACCAAGCACCAAAAATAATTAATAATGGGCTTATGACAAACTATTATGAGAAAACTATGTCGTTTTTATTCGTTACCTAATACTAAATACTAATATCTAAGAATCCAATATCAAAGTATACATAAGTAGATTATCTATATATGTACTAATAATAGAAGTAACGAGTCGTGTCTGTACATTGGATATTATTTCAAAATTTTAAATGAAATGAGTTAATAAAGCCAATTCTGAAGGCTTTAATTTTAGTTTTAGTGCTGTCAAAGCTTAAAATTTTCCAAAGAAATTTAGCTTCTAAGCTCAACACTTAAGAACTATTTTGTATTGAAGAAAATTTGGTTATGACAGCACTAAAACTAAAATTAAAGCCTTCAGAATCGGCTTTATTATTAAACTATCGGTTTTAGAATTTCTGTCTGTTCTTAACTCGAGAACCACTCAGCGGATTTGGATGCAGTTTTCTTTATTATCATAGTAGTAACTTGGTCAACATGTATGCTACGGGATGATGATAAAAAACCACCCCAGCCAAAAAGGGGGCAAAAGTTGAATAAACGCGGTTGGAGCCGCGGGCGAAGGGCAAGTAGATAATTATTAACGTTTTCAGAACACGATGACAAATCACTGCTCCGGTTTTCATGATTTTTCCCGAGCGGCGCCATTTTGTTTAAAATTGGCGGGAAATGTCATCTAGCTTCATGATTACAGTGTTCCGGTCCACATCCACAATCAGAAATCAATTTGACCTTGGACTTGTGAACAATGGCCAAGGCCGTGGAAATGACAATGTTGTGTGAACTCTGCAATATTTTGTTTTGGCTTCCTATAGTCCGTCCCTTTGCTTATTGCTACGTTTGGTTTGACAGATTGATAATTGACGGACTTGGTGGTAAAGCATGAAATACGTACTATTATATAACATATACTTAGTCAAATATAATAGATTAATATAAGTAATATGGGTACTTTATATGCACTTGTTACAAGTCAATTTTAAACTGTTAACACAAACGCCCTCGTGAGTAATTAGTATGTGCATTACTGGCTGGTGTATCGAGTATTTACAAGAAATCGGTGTACAGGTGTACAATGAACGGTCTAGGATGGGTAAAAGAAATGTTTTCAAAATATTTATCTTGCTTGAAATTTGTTTTAATTGATTTTTTTGTAGTTTGTAATCGCACTCTACATAATGTTTAAATACAAATTTTGATACATAAGTAAATAAACAATGAATAAATACAAATACGTCTAATAACAAATATAACCCACAGCTTCAGGATTTTAACCCGTGACCTCCGGATTACTGGTCGAAACGTTCGATCCACTGGACCACAGGTCAATAGTAACGATGTAATAACCGAACCAAGTCAACTGCACTTTACACACACCTCCACTTGATGTGACAGACAACTCGACCTCGTCACATACGTCACGAGCGTGGGATCAGCGAAAGCGATGTGTCGACACTGCAAGTATCCTATATACATACTTATACACGACCGATATGGACACTTGAATGCCTCTGCTTGGGCGGTAAATTATATAAGAATTTTATGTTTATCTGAAATGTTTGTATTGCACATAATTTCATCGATTGACGGTGACAAAAATTTACAAAGGAATCCTTGTGAAAGTAAGACAACTTGAATTTTATCCTGTTAAACATCTGAAAGAGCGCCAATTAAAAAAGTGGGGCGTAACCTTATTTATATAATTAATGCCGTATAAAATGGCAACCTTTCTTTCTTTTAGAATGTACATATTTTATATTTAAAGACAATTAAATGATGTTTTGGAACGAAGTGCCTTATCGCACGTTACCCTCCAGACACTTGGCGAAAAAAGTGTAAGACTTCGACCGCCACGACAATTTTTCTATAGTAATTTATTTATTTAAACTTATTTAAAACAATTCCATATTAAATTTTAAAATGTCAATTACGGAACTAAATTTCAACAATTTCAAGAAGCGAGCTAAAACTAACATACAGAAAAAATCAGTAACTCAGTGGCGTGCACAGAACATTTTGCTGGAAAAGCAAGCAATTGGTCAAGAACAACAATAAAAAAAATATGAAAAAATTTAGATACCACTTATAAAAAAAAAATTGTATGATATAAAAATTTCCTATACAAACTTTTTTTTTTCAAAGTGATATTTAAACTTTTTCATATTTTTTTTATTGTTGTTCTTGACCAATTGCTTGCTTTTCCAGCAAAAAGTTCTGTGCACGCCACTGCATGTGTTACGTTGGAACTTCGTTTCAACCGAGTGTCTCATGATGACACCACTTGTTTTTAATCGAAATCCATTGCTTCGAAACTTTAAATATTTTTGAGTGTAGTTAACAAAGTATTAATACATACCTATATATTTTCTATAGAAATAAAATAGTCTAGTAATAGAAAATTTATCTGAAAACCCTGTTTTTGAAAAGTAAAATCTGAGGTAAAAAGCCAAAGTGAAAGAATGTCCGAGCAACAGGTCCACAGGGCGAGGACCTAGCCACGCACGCTTTGGAAAGCTCGCCGACCCAGTTACAGCAGCTCGGGCTGAACCTGTGCCGGCGTTTTACATAATGCCGCATTGCACACTCTCGCTGCTACATTCATCAGTGCATTATATGTCCAAACATCGATGTGACTTCTTATGACCAAGGTGGTATTTACAACAAAAATTGTAAAAGCATCTCGAATATTTTTTAAATTTACAAAATAAGTATCTTTATCGATTACTAAAAACACGATTTTTTAAATAACTGCCTACCTAGATGTAAAAGCTAGCGTTTGTTTTCATATTCCAGTGCTAATTGATATATTTGTAAAATCGGGAGGAACTTAAAAATGTATCATAAGAATAAATGAGATCACTGGTAACTTTTAATGAAGCATAAATTGCCAATTCATTTATTTTTACACTTATAGATGATCAGATTGGAAAATCCCGCGACCAAAATTTATTGAAAGTATTTTAATATCTCGATAACATTATGTCATCCACTGTACACAATTATTGAAACAATATTTACACAGACTTATTTACTGCATTATTGCTTAAGAAATTACATAAATTTTCATTAAAATGGCAGTCGATGGCTCTTGTTTTCAGAGAGAACAATAAATATATATTACATGGTTTACTTTGAAAGGTAGAAACTACAAAAGCGAATAAGAATGATTCAAACTTTCAATTAAATCATATAATTTATTGTTTACTACTATATATTGTTCTATAGATTTGTAGTATTTAACAATACCTTTGCTAAATATTCAATACATATAGTCACAGATACTATAATACTAGCGTATAGTTAACAAAGTATGTATATGAAATCGTATATCAAATACAAACATAGGTCTATAAAATATTACCTCACATGGCTTAAATACAGGGTGTCAAGATGAAGTCGCGGAAGCCGGAAACCGGTGATAATGCTCGTCCATATAAATAACTTTTACTATGGAGCCAACCTTCTAATTGCGGAAAAAAATCTGCTATTTCATAGAAATGTTACATAGCTACCCGAACAAAATTGTTTTTTTTTTTATCGATTTCTCAAATCATTTTTACGAAAAAGTTTTTATAGTCGAGTACTATCGCCAGTTTCTGCCTTCCGCAACTTCATTTTAACGCCCTGTATAAGGATTTCCGTAGATATTGCGGAAGTCCCTGGACAGAACCCTCTCTCTAGATTTCATCAAACCTTTCTATCAGGAGCAGTAGAGGCCATGCATAAAGTAATTGTGAATGAAAAAACAATATATGAAAAAAATAAAAAACAAGTTCTTGACATGCGAGGTGCAAACAAATCCAAAATCCACTTCAAAACAACGGCACGGCACAGATTCAAATATCGAACCCAGTTTCAGCAAAATAAAACTACAACACGCAGAATAAATTCCTTCACTTTATCGACAGTGGTTATTCAAGTTAGCCGCCATTTTATATAACTCACTACGACAACGATTTTACGATTTTACAATATTCTTGTTTTGTATGCCAGGTTTATTTCATAAGTGGAGTCTTATTACAATTTTTACTAGTGACTAATTGTTGAAAATAGCTAATAACTAAACAATGTCATAAATGTTTAACTAGCTATTTTGTAAAACAACAAAATTATTTGTCAGTTAACAGACTTAAAGGATTAAAAAAAAAAGTTTTTTTTTTTACCATTTATCACAATGGATTTTTTCGTAATTACCTTCTAGCGTTTAAATCTCAATGACGAAATATTTAAGCATCAAATTACACAAACGACTACATATATTATTGCTGTATCATCACAATTTTTAAAAGTCATTGGAATTAACTCGCGATAGAGCTTGTGTTTTTAGTATTACTTCTGCTCGTGCCTCCGTCACAGAATAAAATAGTCCGTCCGCGATAAAGATGAAACTGCCTTTTTCCTCTGGCTTGTTGCACTAAAAAAGCCACTGTTCAGCGCCCTTAAGCTCCATCCATCCATCCATCAGCCAGGTTCGTCCACTGCTGGACATAACACTTTCCAGGACTTTGCCACACCCGGCGGTCATCCTGGAAGAATTGCCCATACTCACACACGCTGGGCAGGCGGGTTGGTGAGCGCGGTGCCGGAACCCTCGCACCTTAAGCTCCGTCGCAATGATGGCAACAATAACTGATAACGATCTTGGAAAGCCGCTTTAAAGTCCGGTTTAATTCAGATGTTATATACGTAAAAAAAATATGAAAAAATGTGATAAACAACAGAATATTTTTAATGAGATGAATAAATTACCAAAATAAGATCCAAATTAAAACTAAGATCCGATTTAATTAATTAAGTAATGCAAAGATACAAATAAAAAAATTGTCAAATTGAATATATTGTTATTCTGTCGTTAGTCACTAAATGTAAACATTATTTATAATAATTAACAGACAAATATGTGATTGTGATGTATATAGTGTGCTAAGCTGACGTATACTCAATTCTAAAATATACTGATCATACTTAACAAATCAGTCAAGCTTATTTTATTTAAATGTTCATCTACGTTGGTATGTCCAGTTGTTCATATTCAATATAAACAAAATATATAATTAGATAGATAGATAAAAACGTTTATCATTTACCCAGTACACAAGTTGTGTAACACAACACACATAAACAAATAGTTATAAAAAAAGCAATAGAGAAAATATAAAAAAACAATAATTAATCAAATTAACCAAAAGAGGCACATTTCTATATATGTCGCATGCACTGTTCAACATTGACGTTGGCCCTGGCTCAGCAAAATATTGTAAGTAAACCTACAACGCTGGTATTCTTCCAGCACCACGGCAACCAAGAAGGAACTTATTAAACATATATTATTAAAATAATCGGTGTTAAAAGAAATTTTTATTTATATTACCAATTTATGATTAAATATACTTAGACAGTTACGTAACAACTTCACGTTATCTTTGATTCTGAAAACGCTGAGAAATTTGTACACATTTTAGGTAAAACTACACCAAAAGTTGGCGACCTCGTCCCGGCCTGATGATTTACAAGTTGTTCTAGCAAAAACGTGCTGCAACCATTTAAAATGCATTGACCTGACTGTAACTGGTCTCTCTACGTCGCTATTTTCATCTGAGTGCAAGTTTGACATTTCCAAGATTTCAATATTGGATGAGCGAAGAGACTTATGTAATGTATATAACAGAACTAAGTAGCCATAGTTAAATGTTTGATTTATTGTCATTTTAATATTTCTGTTTGTAAGGTTAAACAGTAGGTAAATCGTAAATATCATCGTTCATTTTTATATTCATACACTTTTAAGTTACAGTGATTTATTTAACCGCTAGTATGTTTAGTCGAGGTTTGAAACAATTGATTCAATTATTATATTATTATATTATTATAAGCGCAGACAGACCATGGGTTTAAGGCGATATGTAAAAGTTTTAGCGTCCCTGTTACTCCATATGCGAAAAAGTCCTCAGTGCGAGAGGGACGGATTCGTGCAAAAGTAGCAAAAAGTCGGTTTTTTCTTAATACAAAACGTACTAAAGTTGCTATCAAAATTTCGTTTAACCAGGTCCTAGATACCGTTAAAATCCATCTTATAAAATACAGTTCCAATCTATATGACAGTCTTAATTGTCAAACCAGGAGAATTGGTGTCGAAAAGGACCTCATTTCAATAAATATTTCTATCGTGCCGAATTTCTCCAATCGCGTTTCTGTTTTAACAGATCGCTAGAAAAAGAATCCAAAAATAATATACTATTTTATCAAAATAATACATTATTTACTGAAGTAGATATGCATGTCTTTGAAGTGTCAATTTTTTTTCCGTAGCGCCTTAAGAAATATGAGATACGTATGGTGGGTTTCATTGATCTAAATACGAGTATATACTTATCTATCAGCTGATTGACATATTGTTGAAACCTATCTAATAAAGTATGTTTGAGTTCTGTACATGGCTGTTACTCGTTAAACGAGGAGAAAAAGTGTGTTAGAAGACCTCATTTCATCAATTATTTCTATCGAGGAAAGTTTATCCAAACATGTTTTCCAAAAACAAAATCTTAGATTATGTAAACTGATTATAATTTTTCGTGTATTTCATGAAATACACAGGTAAGAAACACCCGTATTTTTTTTTACATATCCCCTTAACTAATTAACGTTAATTCTAGAGGAATCATAACATACATTTTAGGTAATTCTCATGTGATTTTGAGAGAAACGGGATCTACTCGAGGAACGCCAAGAGGCGTCCGCTAGTCATAATATAATGTAAAAGTTTTGTCCAAAGTGAAAACAACACATTTTGTGTGAAGTACTTAAGGCGCTACGAAAAAAAGTGGACACTTTAAGAACTTGCATATCTACTTCAGTAAATAATGTATTATTTTAATAAAATAGTACATTATTTTTGGATTATTTTTCTAGGGACCTGTCAAAACAGAAACACAATTGGAGAAATTCGGCTCGATAGAAATATTTATTGAAATGAGGTCCTTTTCGACACCAATTCTTCAGGTCTGACAATTTAGAATGACATATTGGACTGCAATTATATTTTATTAGATGGCTTTTAACGGTTTCTAGGACCTGGTTAAACGAAATTTTGATAGCATCTTTAGTACATTTTATATTAATAAAAAAACGACTTTTTGCTATTTTTCCACGAATCCGTCCCTCTTGCACTGAGAGTTTTTTCGCAAATGGAGTAACAGGGACGCTAAAACTTTTACATATCGCCTTAAATTATAGGTATAAACAGTCTGTCACTATGTCGGATGATTAATAAATCTACCTTTATTTGAATAAGATAGTAAACATTTCACAAACTAATGGGATGGATGACCAATTGACTATTGTGTAATGTAAACAAACAGTCTGGTTGAATATAGCCATTAGCACTTGAAATAATATTATCTTGTTGTCTCACACTGAGAAAAAATTCTGGTTCCGTTAACCTGAATATAGCTCATTTAAACAGAAAACATTGTACTATATGTGACGTCTATATTTATTGTTCAGTTTACTTATTTATTGTTCAGTTTACTTGAACAATCTAATGTAGACATTAAAATATTTTTTCTCCGTGCATATAAAGAGCAATACCGTCTTTACCATATGCGCCCGTGCGCAGGGCCCCTATCCTCAGAGGGCCCATAAAGACCGACAATTTCTCTCTCATTTATTCTGAAAACATTTTTGTCGAGCACTTTACAATTTTTTCACAAAAAAAAAAGTTACAGCTCAAAATTAAATAATCGAAATAATTCCTAAACTTAGGTACTTCGTATTTTTTACGGTTGAAAAATGAAAGCGTAAAGCGTTGTTTGTCAGCGATTTTCGTACAACACCGGTTTGGTTAGTTTCCAAAAGGGCCCCAAATTCTTGTGTGCCCAATGGCCCCAGCATAGTTTAAGACGGCCTTGATTAAGATTACCTGTTATGTTTGACAAAATTGTCACCCTTTTAATTGATTACAATAGAGAAATATTGGTTAAATGACATAAAATAAACCGCAATAGTTCACCATAAAGTGTCGGAACCAGTGCCTACTGGTGTGGTACAAAATCAGCACAACATCCGATCGGAGGTACTAGGACAACAGAAAGTC
The DNA here is from genome assembly GCA_934047225.1 of Ypsolopha sequella. Lineage (NCBI taxonomy): Eukaryota > Metazoa > Arthropoda > Insecta > Lepidoptera > Ypsolophidae > Ypsolopha > Ypsolopha sequella. Next base: position 23,223,968 of record OW203987.1, read on the forward strand.
GGTTTGCTAGAAGTGTCAACAAAAACCCCCGGCTCCCTTGTTCGGTAGGGCGGCGGTGGGAGGCTACTTTCGCAGACATGCCGTCTGTCAGACCACTTGTCAACGTGAAAGGGAGTTGAGGAAATACGAGTATGGCTCCTGAATTCCGGATCTATAGTCTAGACGTTTATTACAATAACAGTCTCTACAGTTCAACTCGTATTTATTTAAAAATTTACGGATTCCGTCTATATAAGGTGAAATTTAGTCAACCGCCCTAATTCATACTGGAGACTCGGTTAGTGATCAGGAACAAGGTTCAATGATCCTTTTTTACGAAATCATACAACAAAAAATCTTTTTTTTCCCGTATGGGAATAGAACGTTCGTATAACTGGACTAGTTCAAATACAATTTCTAGCATGGCAGTACGGGAGCAAAAATGTTTCATTTTTCGAATTTATTGAGAACTTTAAATTATGATTGGCTCAAAAAGACTGTATCCAGAGCCGTTAAACAGTAGAAAAAAAGTATAACATTTATGGTACACAGGAAAGTTTGCAGGTTAGCTAACTTCTCGTAAATAAATTAAAAAATATATAGATATATATTAAAGCCCTAGGGCAAAATAATAGACTTTCTTTTCGGTTTTGATGCATAAAAAGTGGGCCTTTACGAGCACTTGCATAGAAAAATTAAATATTTGTACCAACGGCATATTATCTTGAGCACCCGTATTAATATTTATATATTTTAAGTTTACCTCATCTTTTGCGCTCATTGATAAATGTTTTTGCATGTTGCTCTTGACTACATTAACGCTTTTAAAAAATTTAGAGCTATCATATCATACATAATAATAGATTTTGAGCTATCATATCATAAATAATTAAATATGTTACGCCTCCTAGAAATGTAACTTGATTGCTACTGAGAAATTGTCAATATATGTTTATCTATTTAATCAAACAATATTTTCCTGCAACTTTATATTAAACCTTATATATCAAAAAAATGTGAATCGTGATTCGTGATTTAAGTAATATTATAATATAAGTTACCTTAATGCTTTCTTATAATAAAGAAAAGATAGTGCGTTGCCGAATTGTGTCTTGTCTATGTGTCTTGTCATCCTTGAAATAATTGCGTTTTGGTCATCGATTATCGGTAGAAACATTTCGCGAACAAGTTTTCCAAGGACTAATTTAGAGGCTTGGCGGTGTACAAAGATTATCCGTCAGGTTCTATTCACTAGTTCAATAAATAATATGCAAAAATTAGACAATGTTTCCTTATATAGAATTTGTTGTGGTTCGAGAAATCGCCTTTGCGTTGCTGCTTTTTTGTATTTTACAGCGCGAGTTACTTTTTTTACGTATAAAAATGAAAATATTTGGCGTATCAAGTGCAGTGTATTTTCAAGCAGTTTATAATACAACTGTAATAACGGAACCCGTCCATTATGTACAACGAAATTAACAATTTTTTTCCACATCTGTAAAGAGTAGGTTACATGCCGTAACCAGATCGTGGCAATAACTTTAGCAGCTCTATCAATTTAGCAATAGCTACCAGTCTATGCAATATTATACGTATATTGTTTGCGAGTGAAACTTCGGTAAACATAAGCAATCGTGTCGGAGAATCGTGACGGATTCATTGCCGAGTCATGGGTTCGTTCCGTTTTACGCATCAACTACATCAGCGCATACTCCCTATTTTAGAGTTCCGCTTTGGCAAATTGCTAAGATGGGTGAGTTACACTATTAAATATAAATATAAGAAAACTTCCCCATTTGTTTGTCTTGAAAAAAAAACGTTGTTAGAAACTACTGTGAACCCGTAATAAGTATCATATCATATCAAACATACCAATAGTTAAAACGCAATATAGCACAAAAAGCTAAATATAGCACAAAATGTTCAATGAACCATGTTCATTATTTACAATAATCTAAATATCAAATCAAATATTTTTATTTTGGACTAGGCCATAGGTGTTATTATTACAAACAACTTATTAACTATGTTAGTATAAATAACCCATATTATTGTAAACTAGCTTGAGACTCTGTCCATATGTACTGAGACCCAGTGTCTCAGGATTGGACTATCAGTCCTGTTGGCAATATTGTTCAGGAGACCATTGACGCTGCCGCGTGTCCTGTGCATCAGCGAGGCAGTTCTGTTGCGTACTATGGCATAGAAATCCTGGGTACGAGCCTCAGCAAACATGATAGATGACAGCTGTCAATTTACAAATTGCATCAATCGCTCCAGCCCAGTAGCTGATTCGCAAGATGTATTTGATTTGTTAGGTTGGTATTTAAATGTGCGCATCGAAGCAGTTAATGCGACCCAAAACAGAACACGCCCATAGTCTTGTAACATGTGTAATCAGAGAGGCGATGATTTATGTTTGTCATGTGAAAACTTTGCATCTTCACTTTCTTTGACACTTTCGGTTTGTCTGTGATGTTCAAAGTATAGATAGAGAATACCCCGCTCTAATGAAAGAACATCTATCTTCATTAACAACTTTGTTGGGCCTCAATCATAAATTGATGCCTATTAATCATTTATTAGGCTTTGCTCTGTCATTAGCGCCAATAAGTTAAGTTTAAAAAAAAGTAGTATATTGTTTGGTCTTAGTATTCCCGTTCATGTATACTATAGGTATATCTGTATAATTATAATTGAAGATCTACCTAAGCCAAAAATATAAATCATATATTTATTAAAAAATATGCATTTTCATACTCATCCCCAGAGGCAAGGATTATAGATCTTAATCAGCTAAAAGTTAAACCAAGAAATAATTATTCAAAATTTTTTTTTTTTTTTTTATTTATACACAAGTAATTTTTACAATTCTTTGGACCCTCCTTTTAAGCTAACAATAACCTGTATTAGGAGGGACCGTTCTTCCCTTGTTACATTGTTTTTGTGCTTTTGTTAGTAGGAGAAAGGGTGAAATGGTGTATGTGTTGTGAGGATGTGTGAGGGTGTGTGTGCATGTGTAGTGTATGTGCTAAAATCTGTGTGGTATACATATGTGTATGGATAAAATAATAATAACATGCATGGATATACTTATATAATATATAATAAGATGCCATTTTCATTTAAATGTTATTAATTCTCGTGTGTACATAAATAATAAATTTGGTTTTAATTTAGATACAAGTAACTGTTCATTTATATATATCATACTTCACACAGCGTGGAGGGGTAGGTGGCAAAAATTATTAACTATTGTAAGGTGCAAAGAAAGGGAAAAGATAATGGAACTAGTTCATAAAAGTGTTACCGATGGAGATTCACTCTTACGACTATTGAAATGAATGAATGAATCTTTGTAATCACAACAAAATGAAATCAGCTTGATTGCCCATGCTGGTGTAATCATGTTCTCTCGTTTAGCAACAAAAATGAAAGCGATCTCCGGTATCGCACGGAACTAATTAACAAGTATGTAGCGTTATTTATTACCAATAGTTTACTGATGTTCCAACATCATCACATGCACGTCATAAATAAATATATTAATAAATAACTGTTAATAAAATTAATTGAAAACCCACCCTTTTTAGTTTCTTTAAACTAACATGTATGTATAAAATTAGAGCTCAAAGTCTACAAGATAATTTTTTAAAGGCATACATGTTGATTTAATCCCCGAATGCCGTCACACTAAATAAAAATGATACCTTCTTTTTTGATGAAAAATCCAGTTTAGACAAAGATACATGGATTTAATTTATGAAAAAATAAAATTATCCAGTTTAGAATAAAAACATGGATTGAATTTATGAAATAAAAGAATTATGCAATTTAGAAAAAAAAAATAGATTGAGTTTATAAAATAATAAAATTATCCAGTTTAGAATAAAAATATGGATTGAATTTATGAAATAATAAAATTTCAAAACCTGGTCATGAACCTTATATTGAAAACGAAGAAGAAATTAATGTATCAGACGAGGTTTTGACTAAAACTATTATAAAAACATAAAATGAAAAAATGGAAACTGTTGAAAAGGCTATCCTGATCCTAGCACTGTTGCCTGTCCCAAAATGGGATGAAAAGTACAATGGTCACGCGATTAAAATTTAGTGATAAACTTAGAATATAGAATATTCTAAGGGGACAAAATAAACAAGAAATGGTATAATAAAGACAATTCATGGTATGCAAAGGGCAGACAGTAACTGAAACCATAGATGAAGTACTGAATGAGACCTCTTTATATACTGGATAAATGTCCTAAAGGGGGCCCCAAACTAAAACTGAATATGTACATTATTTACCACATAAAGGTAAATGATATTCAATCATCAACAAACAATTTAAAATTTACGTACCATAATAGATACAGAAAATGAACGAAATCTATTGTTCTCTTATTGTTCTATATCAATTGCAAGTTGTGTAATCCGAGATAAGCAATTGAATAAAAGAAAGCTTTGTCTCGACTTGACTACGACTATTATCAGCACAGATTGCTTTCTAGATGCTCTTGCGCATCCAATAATTTATTTTTAATTTAATCTGATAGGCTAAAAATAAATAAAATACCAATAATATTAAAATTAACTAGTTTTTTCCACAATAATCCTTGAGGGTAAATATAATTATAAAAAAGTTACAGTTATAGAAAATTAAACAAAAGAAGTTGATAAAATAATATTTATAATATTTATTTTATATTGCTTATCACTATAATTAAGTCTTAGTTGAAAGAACGTTGGTGAATATTGATCATTAATAAATTTCTTTGGTTTCCTTATCAATATTAAAACAATAAAATGCGTTTTTACTGTATAAATTTCGGCCCACGAATTAGGAAATTTTCTGAACAAGTTTGTTCAAAACATAAATCTTTCTTTCTTTCTAAATTCTTTATTGCACAAAACAGCAGTTTAATGTACAACATGCTAGAAGCATTTTCTTCCAATCAACCAGACAGAAAGTACAAGAAAGTTACAGAGGTAGGTGTGCAAAAAGGGTTTACAATTTAAATTTTAAACAAAAAATAAAAAATACATTTATGTACTGACAGATAGGTTTTGTTATATTTAATATAAAATAAAGCTTCAGAAAAAAAACATTTTAAATATATGAAGATAATATACAACATAAATACTTGTAACGTTACGAACATGTATATATAAAAATATACTTACATACATATATACAATATTAACACATATGCATATAATAATAATTAAAAACGAGAATAAATTAATAGTCGTGAAATTATCAAATTGCTATGTTGATAGCAGATTTAATGAATTTTGCTAATATAATAGATTTTATTTAAATCTGAGTATTCATCACAGTTAATTAAAGCTACAAATGTACAAAAAAATAACATTTTCTCAATACTTATTCATAAACCCAAGTCTTTCTTTGTTTGTTCATTGTCGTTGAATAACAAACAAATAACAATGATTATTATCATTTGACTAATCAGATAACCTAGTTATCTTCTACATGTTATCTGCTAAACTAAACAATAATAATCTATACGCTAAATTAACCAAGTAGACGGTAACATTGGTAACCATTTTATATTCACCTGATTTGACTGTACATACACACTCACATGAACATTGCATCATCTTTTAAGTACTTAGAAAAACAACCAAAAAGAACTAGTAACTATACAAGTCATGAAATACATACAAAAGCATCGCCCAATTATCCTATATTTAACTGACCGGCTATCAATCAAAATATACAAGTATTCTAATGGATTGAATGGATTGAATAACTTTTGACACATTTACCTTCGACCAACATAAAATAAATGGACGGGCCACAGCGTAAAGATTTTTGAAGCTTGTAAAGTGAGCGCCGGCTCTCACTTCATCTCAGTCGGTCTCTGTTAGAAGAGTGACAAGTACGCTTATTATTACATGCCATCCAAATAACTGACGAAAAAATGCCTTCTTGTGCTTTTCCAAAGTGCAAAAAGCAAAATAAAGACTTACAATTAGGTATTGAAGTATAGTATATATCCAATTGCTTAGACTCGTTATGAGTGAGCAACTTGTAAAGACAAGGCCCGTCCATTCATTTTATTTTGGTCGAAGACATTTACAGTAATAATTTTTGTCAATGTAAAATAACCTCTATTTAGGTTTAATTAAGCTACTAATTGTACGTGTAAGTCTTCCCAAGCTCGTTCATAGTATGATGTAATGTAAGCTTACACTTTCTATAAGCAGTGTTCACATGAAGATGCGATTGGGGTCGGACGTTACGGAGGCTACTTATGGCTTGTTGACATTTCTGTCTTATAAATTCGGACAAGCGCAAATATAAAGTTGAAGGAAATATAAAACTTATGGCACAATGTAGATAAAATTTAAACAAAAGAAAATAAAAGTCCGGTCAAACTAGTCTCGACATCGTTTTTAGGCTTTCATAGTACCTAAAAGGTACAAAAGGAACCTTTATGGTGAGACTCGGTTATCCGTCCGTATGTCACAGTCTCATAACATTAGCACCGACGTGAAATTTTTCAAAGACATGAAATTTGGCACAAAAATAGCATTAATTTGCCCACAAAATTTGAAATAGTTCAAAATATTTCCTAAATAAAAAATATTATCCTTAAAATACAATATGAGTATCAAATTATAGATAATTAAATGTGAATTGTACAAATATATACTTTTACTATATTCACTGGCACTGGTTTCGAGAAATCTTTAAAAAACCACAAAAATATGTATTATTATCTCCGAAACTGGTAGACCGAAAAATATGAAAAAAATGCCGATTATAGATCATAACTGGCCAATTATAGGAACACTATAGCAATTTTAAAAAAGTTGAGCACAAATGAGAAACAAAAAAAAAGTAAAAATCTTAAATAAAAAAATTATTTTATAAAAATACAATATGGGTATCAAATTGTAGGTATAAAAAAGTTAATTGTAAAAATATATAGAGTTTGGCTATATTTAATTGCATCTAATTCGAGAAATCCTTGAAAAACCATAAAAAAATGTATGTCCCCCCCCCTTATTTCCAAAACCGGTGAACCAAAAAATATGAAAAAATCATGGTAATATGTGTTTACGTAACGATTACTGGAAAAATAAAGCGGTTGAGAAATTCACGAAAAAAAATAACAAAATTAAATTTATCATTCATAATACGGAACCCTATGAACGCGAGTCTGACTCGCGCTTGGCCGTTTTTTTTTTTTATGTATACGTATATAAATTTGAACCCACAGCTTAACTTGCATTCCGGAGCACGCAGACCAAATGTGTCCTTTAGGATTTGAACCTGTGGCCTTCGAATTAGTGGTCGGGACGTTCGAACCACTACCACGGGGGTGATCTCTTAATTGACGTAAAAAAATGGAAATAATTTTCAAGATACAACGATTTCCGATACAAAAATAGCGAAGATGCAGAATTCTCATACAGAAGACATCAACGGGCACGCAAGAGCGTTCTCGAGCCATTAAATTTTTGGAAATTCGTTTCCTTTTCAAAATCAAATATCATCTTCAAGTAGGAAGACAATTAGCCGCAGGATTTCCTCAACATCATAATGATTTGCTAAATCACTGTTTAATTGTATGATTGTAATTTTTTTGTTTTACTTCGGACATTTTTGTCGATTACTCAAAGTAAGGTTCTTAAAAATGGTAATCGTTACCTTTGCGGTGGATCAAATTAAAATATAATTATAGTTTATAACCTCTTAAAGTCAAATAAAGCATTTGATTATCACTATGTATGTTTGTTTGTGTTACAATTTGGCAATGAGAAAATTTCGTAACTAAGAGTGTTCGACATTTTTGCTCAAACTAAATTAACAGTTTTGTCGTGTAAAATGTAACACTAAGGTCGCCTTTTGGTGAATGTGTAGATTAAAAAATGGTTGGATAATGCTTTTGTCAAAATTAATTGTTTTATTTATGTTGTACAAGATCATAATATAATGTTATTCTCGTAAGTTTTCCCAGAAACGGCAACTTTTAGTGCGCAGTAGCAGTAGTCTTCAACAATTTAAATATATTAATGTATTAATAAAAAACATGCATCAATAACTCAAACGAGTTATACTTACACTACATAAATGGGAACGTTTTACAGACGTAATAGGTCTTTACATATGAAATTGCTGTTTTCGATAGAGAATTTGAAGGAAACCCAATCTTCAGTACTAACATTTTTGCATTTTTTTTTGGAATGACATTTCCAAAGTATGTCATTTTTTTATGTGTATGAATCAGAAAACATTAAACTAACAGCAACATTCGTAAAGTTTTTGAAACATGTCAGCTGTAAAAAATTGTTACGTATCTTATCATGGAAATCGATGGCATTTAGGACGAACTGTTTTTGAAGATTTAATTTTTAAAATCAAACTAAAAATAAAAATAAAATTTAATACGTAGATATAAAACCTGGAAATCAACTTTCAAACAAAAAACAAATAATTGAAGTAGCTATTGAATGAGGGGTTTTCAAAGTCAAATTAAAAAAGAAAAAGTAGTACCGAACGACTCGATAGATGGTGCAGCTTGTACTAAAAGTGTCAATAAATGTGTTTCTGGCAACACTAGATTCTTTTGATATAATCCATCCCTCACGTGTATTATTGCTAAGATCTATTGTTCTTTTCGTAGTGAATTCTTAGGGAAACTGTCTATTCCTATATTTTTACAATTAGCCACAACGCATGGGCTGACCATGTTGAAAGTTGAATGAAACACCAAGTAGAAAACAACACCATATATACACAACAAAATAAGAATATCTTTGAGATGGGTGTTGTTTTATTTGACAATTGACTTGAAATTTTTTGCCCAAAAAATATTGCTGCCAACAGATTCAAAAATAATCTTTGATTTTTGACACTTTAAAGCAGCGTAACGCCATCTATTTTTACCTCTGAAAGCTTAATCAAAGTCAGTCTGGAAAACCGCTTATTACAGGAATTATGAACTCATGAATATGTACGAAAATTTCGGCTTTTTCATAGGTAAAGATCTATTATTAAATAGTTCACTCACACACTGAAAACATTTGATTAATCAAAACCAATATTTTAATTCTTAATATCTGCGACCGTATTGCTTTGGTGATAAAAAAGAAAAATAGGTCAGCCGGTGACTTGACCATCGTCCTCCAATCCAATCAATGATTCATCGTAAGTACTTACGATGTTGATGTCCACATCGTAAACACAAATGTCCAAGACATGTCAAGACTTCTTGCTTCAGTTATTCCTAAAAAGAAGTTTGTTTTTTTTTTGCCAGTGTCAAGTTAGATTCTGACATGGTTAGTTATTCAGACTTTCAGACGCTTCATCACGCACGGTACAATTAAAAAAGGTAAAAAAAAACAAAGTTATATTTTAATGTTATTTGATAGGATAAATTTTGCTAGGATACAGATATTTTTTTTAGTAGGATTAGATAATATTTATACTTGCGATTGTCGGCACTTGGTGAAACTTGAAACACATCTTGAATTAAAACACTTGTACTAGTAGTTTCACTTTATTTGTGTTAACTCCCGACCGGTTTCGGATTTTATTCCATTTTCAAGGGAAGATCTTAATTAAATTATTTTACATGACTCCAGGCACTAGCTCTGAGCAACGTAAACAATGATAATGTTGACAGAAACTATAATTAAGTAGGTAGGTCGAAAATGTATCAGTGATGTCATGCAATAAATTACCCGAAAAATGGGGAATTTACATACAATAATATATAAATGTTTATTTAATGTCAGTTTAAATGTCAAATGTGTCCTAATATGCATAAATGTCAAATTAAATGAGATAAAAAAATATAATAATTTAAATTGTTAAATTAATTAATTAATTAAAATAATGAAGTAGCGGCGATCTATTGACTTCTAACTGCTGATTTAAAATGTTTTCCTGGTTTTTGTGTAAAAGCTTATTGATCTCCAATGCTTCTAAGGCGGTCATTTTTCTACCTTTTTTGCACACGTGGAGGGCTTTAAAGTTTTGTGTTATATCAAAGGTATGGTTTTCACTTATGAGGTGATCTTCTAATTCTAATTTTGCCGATCACCTCATAAGTGAAAACCATACCTTTGATATAACACAAAACTTTAAAGCCCTCCACGTGTGCAAAAAAGGTAGAAAAATGACCGCCTTAGAAGCATTGGAGATCAATAAGCTTTTACACAAAAACCAGGAAAACATTTTAAATCAGCAGTTAGAAGTCAATAGATCGCCGCTACTTCATTATTTTAATTAATTAATTAATTTAACAATTTAAATTATTATATTTTTTTATCTCATTTAATTTGACATTTATGCATATTAGGACACATTTGACATTTAAACTGACATTAAATAAACATTTATATATTATTGTATGTAAATTCCCCATTTTTCGGGTAATTTATTGCATGACATCACTGATACATTTTCGACCTACCTACTTAATTATAGTTTCTGTCAACATTATCATTGTTTACGTTGCTCAGAGCTAGTGCCTGGAGTCATGTAAAATAATTTAATTAAGATCTTCCCTTGAAAATGGAATAAAATCCGAAACCGGTCGGGAGTTAACACAAATAAAGTGAAACTACTAGTACAAGTGTTTTAATTCAAGATTAGATAATATGTTAGTTAGCTTTAAATGATGTGTACAATCCAACATATATCTAAGTATAAAAATATTATATATTGAAAAAAAGTGTGCAAGTAAATCAATTGTGATCCAAGGGCTGGTGCGTACCTTGGACAACGCATAAGCCAAGCGATCCTACGAGGTAACGTGTCTTGGGCATGCTCCCATTTCGCAACGATTTGGAAAAAGATTTTTACTTAATTTAATATTTCTGTTTTAGATAGGTTTAGCTTGCATATTTTTTTCTTTTATAGATTACTTAGTTTAAATTTTAATTTCTAATCTTATTTAAGTTTCATTTACGTACCTGTTAATAAAATTACAAAGTAAATTATTCAAACCAGTCTCCATCAAAAAGTTGTTCACACACATCAATCCAAATCACCAACAGTCATACAAACATTCACTGTTAGACAGCAATTTGCAAATGTGTGTATTAAAATTCCATTAGTTATTTCATCTTGTTGCACTACAGTTACTCGGTTCTTGCGTGTGTTAGCTGTAAGTATGATAACACCTTCGTAGTAGGCATTCTTGTGCTGTGTTTGGATTTTTATTTAACCATCCAAGCGAGATCGCTGATTCAATTATATATTTTTTAACAGCTTTAGGCTTGGAAGTGTCTTTAAATCAATGTATATTTTAATTGCACGTAAGATAAAGATTATCATCCACAGTTTTTGGCTTGGCGGTTATTTTATCAGCAGCCTTATAGTCTATATGATGATCAGGGTAATTACGATGATAATAAAGAAAACCGCATCCAAATCCGTTGAGTGGTTCTCGAGTTAAAACGGAACAAACAAACAGACATATAAAAATTCTAAAATGATTGGTTGTTTTTTGAAAATTTTCATTTGAAATTTCCCAAAAACAGTAATAAATTGCCGTCAAATCACGTTTTAGGGTTTGTTAGGCGATTCATTTCTCATAAATTAGTTAAACAATCTACTCTTACATACTCTAAAAAACTATTACATTTAAAACTTTACATAAGTAGGACTGTAAGTACATAATAAATCCGATCCAAAACAGTCTTTATAAACTATATATTATACAGGAGAGGACTATATGAGTAAAATTTATATTTTTTTGTATATAAGTGCAATTATCTGTAAACTGTTTGTGTATCCAATATAGTACCTACCTAAATAAATAAATAAATCTCTTAAAGTTGAAAACTTAACACACACATAAAATTTAATTCACGTTATTTTTTCTTACACATATTCTTGAAGTATTTTTTTTATTGCTAGATTATCTGAATCTCTAAGTTCTTTTTTGCTGTTATTACCTTTTCAATACCGATAAAATGTAGCCCGATAGATTTTTTTTCAATAGTAGATAATTGGTTTCTGTAAATTAGAATTTTACAGTATTAAATTGTGAAATTCTAATTTACAGAAACCAAAGATAAATTTGCGATGACAGTTTACATAATAATAAGGTTTATAGGTAATAAGGTTTTGTTGAATAACTATTGAGTCTGTTTCGATTAATTAGAAAAAGGCGGGTTTTTCATAATCCGGCTGCTAAATGTAAATCACCTGGTTGTTCAGTTTCATAGCAACACCGCCTTCGGGCTACGTCTCAAAGCCGTCTGGCTCACTTACTTACTACAGTTAAATAACTCTTATTGTGAAAGAGGTAAGGTACATTATTCAACTTATACAGGTTTTGGTATTTGCTCGCTATTTTTGAGTGCAAAAAAGTCGATGACAGCGAGAGTGTTAATCGAATGAAGTGACGTTGTTGTGACGCTTTTTGCATAGTTTTTTATTCAATGCTTATTTTAACTGTTAAGAGCCGTTATAGATAAGTAAATAGGAAAAGAAACCGTTCCAAAATCGATATTAAGTATCAATAAAATCCAATTTAAAATTCGAACGTCTTATTAAATGCAGAAATTCAAAACTCCAATTACCCATGCACTTGAGAGTAATAAAATAACCATAGTGGTATCATTGGCAGTGATAACTATGATTAAATACCCCATTGGGTGAGGTATCCAGTGCTAAGGCCACCTTGCCTGCGGTCTCGTGCCAACATCCGGTCTGAGCGGAAATACCACACAGCGGCGCGTGCGCAGGCTGCTTGGAGGAAAGATATAGTTGCTCTACTCACTTCAGATCTTGAAACTGCTCATTAAAATCTCTAATTTATTGATAAGGGTTTAAGAAACATTCAGTGACAATATAACCATTATAAAGTTACAAAACTTTCTCTTACGTAACACAGTTGTAGGAGTTGAATATTGAAGAGATTTTGAAAATCTGACGTCATCTTTGTTTTCATAATGGGTAACTTTGCACCTAGTTACCAATTTTTTATTTGTAAGGTTTTGTTATACTCGTATATTATGCTCTTTTTTGTACCTTTTCTATACACGACATTTTAATAACTGTGCTATAAAATGTAATATCGATCGCAAGGTCGATCACGAGGAAATTATCGATAATATCGATTGATTTCATTGTCAAGTAAAAGGTAACTGCCGACATGTCCTTATCAAGATTTTATTTAAAAGTATTTCGATATCACTTCTTTATTACGAAGGTATAAAAAGCGGCTACATTAGGACATTAACCATAATGTTTTATGTAATGAACTTTTTTTTTGTATGTGTGTGTTAGGCTTCGTTTAAAATGGTTTTGAAATATGGGAGCTGAACCGCTTTTACCGTGAAGTTTATACTTTTAAAAATTTAATTGTTAGAAGATTGAATAAAGTGTAAATATTACTAAATGTAGTGCTCTATGACCTTAACCCATAGAGACATTCTTCATATACTTCACTTTGACTTTGACTTGGATTTTGGAAAATAAACAAGAATGCTAAAATGGATTTTATCTTTGTAATTAACCGTTTCCACACTGGTGACCCTTGAAGAACCGCATTATCAACATCAATCACAGGTATCAAATATATTTGCCATAAATAAAACGCTTTTTGTCAATAAAAAATTTCGGAACTTTCAGTAGTACTCTATGGCCTTAAGCCATAGAGACATTCTTCATATACTTCACTTTGACTTTGACTTGGATTTTGGAAAATAAACAAGAATGCTAAAAGGGGTTTTATCTTTATAATTAACCGTTTCCACACCAAAGATTTCAATAAAAGTTTAGATGAGCCCTGGCACCTAAAATCTATTGCATTGTTTTTGAATGTGTTTTGAATGTGAAATGTCACACTTTTAGCTTTATTCGTATTTATTGAAATGCTTTGAAATGTTATAGTTTAAAATGCACACGACGCTATATTGAGACCCCTTTTCTCGTAAAAATTAATTAAGACGTCCAACTATAACTGTGTTCAGATGAGCACTGATTCCAAATGTCTGAGCGTCACCCATTTAAAGGTGAAAACATTTTGGTGCTGTCATACTACGGTAAGGGCCTATCTTTACTTTTTGAAATCTTTGTTCCACACTAAATAATAATGGCCTTGAGTCAAACTTGTTCATTTTTTTATCATCTACTAGCCGTATATGAACTGAACGTTAGAAACTGAGTCCGAAACAAAACTGTAGTTGAGCATTGTGGAGCTTTTTAAAAGGCGCCATCACGCGCAAACATCCATACAAACGCTGTCACCACATTGTGGAGTGTCTATGGAATGTTATTATAAATTCTAGGCTGAGTCTATTAACATTATTTAGATATATGTTTAAGTCGAACTAAAAGTCGTGAAATTTGAGAAATATCTTAAAAACAAACCAATAAAATACGTAAATTAAACGACTTTTTACGAAAAGTGTAGCCGAATGTGCTTATATTGTTTTAGATAAATTCAAAAAATCAATACAAATCAAACATTCGGAATGTTATCAAGATTAATAATAACCAAAAAAAAATTATTGGAAATGTTCACAATCTTGCCAAAATCAAATTTCTCCAGAAACACGGATTTGTAACAAATTATTAAGGCGCTACGGAATAAAAAATCGCCACTTTTAGAACTTGCATACCTACTTCAGTATAGAATGTATTATTTCGATAAAATAGTACTTTATTTTTGGATTTTTTTGTAGGGATCCATTTAAACAGAAACTCGGTTGGAGAAATTCGGCTCGATAAAAATATTTATTGTAATGATGTCTTTCTCGACACCAATTCTCCTGGTTTGACATTTTGGAACGACATATGAACTGCAATTATATTATATTAGATGGATTTCAACAATATCTAGGACCTGGTTAAACGAAATTTTGATAGCAACTTTACTACATTTTATATTAATAAAAAACCGACTTTTTGCTACTTTTCCTCGAATCCGTCCCTCTTGCACTGAGGGTTTTTTCGTATATGGAGTAACAGAGACGCTAGAACTTTTACATACGGCCTTAAAAAGTCCTTGTAACTACAACGTCAATTCGAGCCACGATTTTGCCTGCTGTCTATGGTTTTAGCGATAATGAAAATCCAATAGGTTAATCCCAAATTTAAGCTCACAAACAATTTTTTTTATTAGTATGTGACATAATTTAATTTTACTTTTGTTTGTGATTTTAATTTGATTTGATTTTATGGGTTTTGCATTGCCTGAAATAAAGACATTTTATTTTTATTTTATTTATTTATTTATGATTACTTACTATTAATTTATTATATGCATATAATAGAAAATAGAAAATAGAATATTTGCCAATGATCATCTAACTGCAAAAAACAAAACCCTTCTACGTCAAGCAAAGATCCTGGTCAAGGAAAAGAATTATGCTACGTGTTGGGTGAAAAACTGCACTATTATGGTCCGGCGTACCCTGGAGTCTTCGGTAATATATATTAATAATGAGGTCGATCTAAAAAAGATAAAATAGTAGGTGATATCATATATTGTGTCTTTTTAAAGGTTTTCCTTAGTCCTTTGTATTGTCTAAGAGTTTTTTGTATTTCATGTTTTTGTATATTTGAACCTCAGCAAGATATGCAATATTGTTTGGAGATATCCATACTTAAAAGCTTGACTAATATTGAACACAAGAAACTGATGCGAAGTTTAAGAACCTCAGATGGCTCTAAGCCGATAACCGACCTTTTGAATCGCTTTGCGAATGTTCTTCGGATAGTAGAAGTTGTCGCGAGCGTCTTTTTGGCCTACCCTCTGTTTAATTATTCAATAACAATTAATCATTTCGTCTACAATTATGTTGCCTCTAATCTCAAACTTATGAAAATAGGCCTTTACATTCGTGTGTGTTTATTAGAGGATTATGTTAAATTTAATTATTTCAATACACTTTCGGTAAGTAGAAAATGTAATAGTTACGGACATACTCGTATTAAAAATAATGGCTCATACAGACTGCATTCAACATGCGATTCAAAAAGTACCTTTGATATTAGGACTCTAAAGCTATCTTTCCATAATTTTAACAAATTAATATCTACAGCTAAATTCGTGTTGTTGAATCTGTTGATAGTGCGACATAAAGTGTTTTTAAAATCTTCTATGAGCATGATTTATAGGTTTTCTAGTTTTTTTTTGTCTGTTAAATGACTCTAAATCTTAGAATCTATTATCAGAATTGCCGTGGTTTACGGACGAAAACTCATTTATTTCTGAGGAACTTATTATTGCAGGACTGTTATGATATTATTTGTCTTACCGAAACTTATCTACTGCCGGGAATTTTTGACAGAGAAATTATGGATGACAGATTTTTAGTTTTTAGATGCGACCGCGATTATGCCGCTCGCAATATGAAGGCGGGAGGGGGGGCGCTGGTCGCCGTACGACGTGAGCTCGTCCTCGCGGGTGACTCGAGCGTTGAGCCGCCACACTTTGACGATGCGGAAGTTGCGCACGTCACCATTAAGGCGATTATCCCGAACAAAATGTGAAATTCGACATTTTAGAATTTCGAAGACGCTGCATCCTGTCGCTTTAGAAAATTGCAGCTCTGCATAAACATACGTTGATTCTTATTCTAAGACCCCTTGGAATTCGTTTTTACATAATTTATCATTTAAAGCTATAATAAGCTTCACGCGTTACTACAAAGTCATAAAAATAAGAAACTGTTTATCATCAGTTTCTCACCAAATACGGGCTAAAATGCAGAAGACATCACATATTCAGGTATGGTTCAAAGAAGTAAAGATTCCTATGAGATTCTTTTTTTATTCAATTTGTTTTAGAAGGAAAAAGCTTGAAAATATTTAATAGCGCCTGAAAAAAAAAATACCAAAACAAGATCTAACGATTTTGATTATTGCTTTTAAATTTAATCAGGCACTTAGAGTCAAACGACACGCTCCCGTCACGCAAAAATAAAAAAATAAAATGTCTTTATTTCGGGCAATGAAAAACACATAGAAAGTGGAAAGAAAATTTTGGCTAATATCAGGTATTTTTGTGGTAGTGTAGTGCATTTGACGATTCCGATTTTGTATCAATATTGTGAACTAGTGGTGTGTGGTGTATAGTAATGTAAATATTCCCTTTTGTTTTGTTTTTGTGCAATAAGTGTAAGTGTAATGTATAGGTTAGGTTAGTTTGCTGTATCATTTATTAAATAAACTAACATTGTAGAAGACAATAATAAATGGTAAATAATGGGTAATAAAAGAATAATAAAGTACTACGGTTCTGGTAAAGCCAAGCGAGTTTACCAAAATAAAGGTCGACGACTCCTCGGTCTCAAATAGGTACAGAGCATAAAATATAATCTTTACGTCAAAAATAAAATAAATCAAAATAAAAAACAAATAAAAGGCCAATAGAGGCAATATTATATATTTATTAAAGTATTACTCGCACATGTGATTATATTATAAACTTATGAACGAATAACTCTTTTCGAGTGCAACAACAATAAAAAGATTTTATGCAACAAAGATTGAAGAATCACGTCGAGGTGCATAATTGAAAAACTGCAGAGACGCAACCACACGTGCATTTGTCCCAAGAGCTGCAGTTGATTTCATACAGTGCATTGTGTGCGCAAGACATTCGAAGGCAGCCAGAGACTCAAAGGATTTCTCTCCATTCTTTAGAGGGCTATTGACGGTCTCCAATATCAATACGTAACTCGATGAGGACTGCTTGAAGCAGGCATATGGAACAGAACCCACACAATTATTGCTGCTCGTTTGATGGACTCTAATCTTGTGCTATATAGGTTACACTGTGTTCTTCTTACTGCCGTCTCAATATAGCGTATCCACGTTTCAAAAACATCTTTAATTATTGTTATATGCTCCTTTGTGCATTTTTGACAAATACCAAAATCTTGATCATCTGTTACAGCCTTCTGTCAAAGTCAGTATAATTTTGATGAACATAAATACTCGCAACGTGCCAGTTAATCAAATTAGAACCTTCTTACTTACATTTTAACGTAAATGAAGGAAATCGTAAATAAAATAAAAAATATAACAGCCAAACTTTCCCAATATTATACCCATTTACAATTTTTAGGAAAATGTTTGGAAATTGGTGCAACACCGAAAGGGCTGATACCAAAAATTGCCCTCAGTGCAGTACCACCAATAATCAGAAGCAACATGATTATGGTTAACTACATGAACGCCTTACACTCTACACACATGCTCTACATACAATATATACACCTCTGCACAGATCAGAAAAATTTCGCACAAAAAACCCATCCTTCCAGAAGAGCTACAAATAAATATCCAAATACGCTACAAATAAATTTAAATATCTGCCTAACTTTGCCCGTTCAATTAGTCTTACTAAACAACCAATCAACCCAAATTTTGGATTTATTTACGTATATAACATGTGTTATTATTTTACTCTAATTAATGATTCTTTCGCTAAACTCATAAACTAAACATGAAAATCAGAGGTGCGATTGTGTAAGAAAATACTCATGAAATCGTATTCATTTGATAGCTTAAAACTAATCATTTCACTTGTCAAACGGCCAATTTGAATTGTCTATGGTATTCATAGATGCTTTACGATTTGTATTGTTATTTTAGACAATGAGTGAATGATTTGTTAAGATTGACAGATAATTCGAATTGTCTAAGATTTTGTTAGTTCATCGCTAATGTCAAATGATTGCGGCGACTTGTTGTCTATGACAATCGTTTAACGGTAAGTGTTTTTGATTATTTTGGAATAAAATTAGGTAAAACAATTTTTATTCTACCATTAAAATCAATAAATGATGTTCAATAAATTAAAATTGTGGAGCTTTTTAGTCAAAACCCTTGGCTTTGGCACAGAAATAAGAATTGTTTTTTATATGAACACAGTTTGGGGTTATATTTTTGTAGGAAAGATATTATGAAAAGGTTAAGGGCAGTTCGGCCACAGATTAAAATATTTTTTCTTACTTTTTAGGGTTCCGTACCCAAAGGGTAACCAACGGGACCCTATTACTTAGACTCCGCTGTCCGTCTGTCTGTCCGTCTGTCAACAGGCTGTATCTCATGAACCGTGATAGTAAGACAGTTGAAATTTTCACAGATGATGTATTTCTGTTGCCGCTATAACAACAAATACTGAAAAACAGAATAAAATAAATATTTAAGGGGGCTCCCATACAACAGACATGTTTTTTCGCTGTTTTTATATATAATGGTACGGAACCCTTCGTGCGCGAGTCCGACTCGCACTTGGCCGGTTTTTGTATTTTGGTTCGGTTGCTATTTCGTCATACTAATATAATAAAGAAACATACTATAAAATAAAACACCGACCGATTCAAAAATATTTTGCAGTTGCAGTTGACTTGACACTTGAATTGATTCGAAACTATGACGCGTTATTATAACTACAAAACTCGGACGAAGACAAATAATACGATAAGATATAGCGCTGTCTCTTTCAGACATCACATCTAGTAAAAAAAGTAATCCCGTGTCAAGCTATTCAACTACATATACTGTTGAGTAGTAGTAAACTTATGCCACCACCTGGGGTCGAGCAGCTGAAACTCGGTTTTCCTTCAATTGTTGCGTTTGGTTATACGAGTTGCATGGAGATAAGTTTCGATTGAATTCTATGTTTTAAATTATAAAAATTAATTTTTGTGGTGGATTTAAAAAATGTAATCAAAAAGATCTATTATTTTTGTGTTTGACATAATTTTAAAGTAAATAAGTTATCAAATTTCATTTTACGTAGGTAGTACACAATAAAACGCAATTTCATTTCGCATTTTTTAAACCATCGGTCATTTCTAAACCTTCGGTTACTTTTCGGTCTTCATTTTATGGACAGTTTTACACAATTCGAATTTGCCCTACACGATCCTTGACAATGATATAGATTTATCATCTATGACCAACCTTACACAATCGCACCTCTTTACATTACCAGAATACGGACGCCTCACAGAATAAGGTTGCGGGAAGCGCGCGGGGCGACTCGCTTGCAAGTGCGCCGCGCAGCAGGAATAAGACGATAGTTTTTTTCAAATACAGACTGTTCACAGGTATTTTACCTCTGACAGCTGTTCTATGTCCAATACTTAAGAAACATTTTCGATCAGCCTAGAGGTAAAATAACTGTGAACGATCTGTACCTATCGCGGCCGCGGCCGCTAACTCAATGATTCCCTTAATACGAACCATGCTACGTCACCCAAACTGATAAGAATCTACTGTGGTTACTTTCCGCACGGATCTCTACAGATTCAATCTGAAATTAAATATTTCGAATTCTTATCAAATCTATATTTGTCTCATATGGATGACAACTATATTATTCTAGGTGATTTTAACATTACTCACGCGTTGTGGTCATTATCTACAAAAAAAAACGGCTCTTACGATGTCATTAACCCATTAAATGGTTCCCTTGAACATAACTTACTTGAATTTTTAAGTATTACTGATTTTTGTCAATACAATCATATCCCAAACATTAATGATCGTTATTTAGATTTAGTAATATCAAACTGTATTTGTACGGTAACTCGGTGCCCACCCCTCTCCCTCCCCGAGGACGCGCACCACCCGTCACTTATGATAGAAGCGCAAGTAACCTACAGGGAGCGAAGCTTACCGTCTGCTCCGAGGATCGTACGTAGGTTCTTTGCAGCTGATTACGAAAAAATAAACTATTCGTTAGCGCAGTGTGATTGGGGGGCTGAGCTGGGGACTGATGATATAAGAACGGCAGTGGATAGGTTTTATGTTGTATTGAATACACTAATTAAACAACATGTTCCAATTAAAGTTCCCACATATGGCCAAAAATATCCTATCTGGTACTCGAAAGGTTTGATTAAGTTAATAAAACAAAAAATTAGAGCGCACCGACGTTGGAAAGTATATGGTAGACAATGGGATTATGAGATCTTCTCAGAGCTTCGTAAACAACAAAAAGAAGCTCAATCTGTATGTTATGATTTATTTATTTCGCGTGCAGAAGAGAATATACGGGCTGACTCAAAGCATTTTTGGACTTATATTAAGTCCAAGAAGAGTAATTCATCAGATTTCCCTGACACTGTTCACCTTGATGACCGTGTCGCTGATGATGGTAAGACAATGGCTGAATTGTTCAGCGACTTTTTTGCTGCTGTATTCGAACCTGATTGTCCACCTCTTACATCCCTAGAATCTAACCAAAATCAAATTCTGAGTATTCATTCTGTAGAAATTACTGTCGATATTGTGGAAAAATATCTGAAAAACCTAAATTTGTCTCAAGGAGCAGGACCGGACGGAATACCCCCGGTGTTTTTGCATCGGTGTGCTGGTCAACTTGCCGTTCCACTGGCAATGCTCTTCCGTAGGTCCGTAAATACCGGTATATTTCCAGAATGCTGGAAGTAGTCTTTTATTGTGCCTATTTTTAAAAAAGGCAATAAGCGTAATGTTGCCGATTATCGTGGCATCTCTAAATTAACGACAATAGCAAAAATGTTTGAAAAAATTGTATATGACAATATCTTTCCTTGCATTAGACCTTTTTTAACAGAATACCAACACGGCTTCTTAAGTGGACGCTCCACTGAGACTAATCTTTGTGAGCTTACAGACCGCGTGCTCTCATCTATGGATCAGGGCTTTCAAGTAGATGCGATCTATACTGACTACTCCAAAGCCTTTGACAAAATTTCTCACTCAATTCTTATTCAAAAATTGGAGAATTTTGGTATACATGGAGACCTTCTGCGGTGGTTGGAATCCTATTTGAAACACCGTACGCAGGCAGTAACCATTAAAGGTTATACATCCTCATTTATTCCCATTACCTCTGGCGTGCCCCAGGGCTCTCATCTGGGTCCCCTTTTGTTTAATATTTTTATTAATGACGTTATCCTATCACTTCAATATTCTAATGTGTTGTTATATGCGGACGATAAAAAAATATTTTCTGTTATTAAGACTGAAGCAGACTGCATACTACTGCAAAGGGATCTTGATAATTTAAGTAGATTCTGTAACGCCAATAAACTACATCTGAATATAGAAAAATGTTGCGTAATAAGTTTCTCAAGAAAAGTACATAGTTTAAATTTCAACTACACATTATGTAACAGAACACTTGAAAGAGTGGCTGATATGAGGGATCTTGGGGTTCTTTTGGATAGCGAACTTTCATTTCGAGCCCATATGGAAAAGATTGTAGCGAAGTCTTACCGAATGCTGGGATTCGTGCTTAGGCAGGGCAAGGAATTTAAAAACGCAAGCACACTTATCACTATTTATAATGCATTAGCAAGATCTCACCTTGAGTACGCCTCTGTAGTCTGGAATCCAGTATATCGTACTCATATAAATTCCTTGGAAAAAATTCAGAATAAATTTTTAAAACATCTTAACTATAGAGAAAGAAAGTGTTCTGACTTCAATTTTCAGCCAGATTCGATTGCGTCTCTGGAAGATAGACGCGCCTGCCGTGATCTTTTATTTCTATATAAAATCATCCACAATTTTTCAGATTCTCCCTACCTTTTAAGTAAAATTGGATTTAAATGTCGTGCTTTCACTACTCGGAAAAAGTATTTGTTTAATATACCATTTGCAGGTACTAACTACGCAAAAAATAGATTTTTGGTCAGAGCTTGTGATCTTTATAACAAAGACTTTATTGATCTCGACATATTGCATCTTTCGCTGGGTCAGTTTAGAGGTAAATTATTTAATACTTTTAAAAACAATTGTTAGTTTTTTTATTAATTTTGTATATGTCTATCAATATTTTTATTTTAGTTTTTTTTTTTCTTTATGTGCCGGTAGTTTATGTAGCTTGTTGTGTGTGTTTTTAATAATTAGTATCTTGTGTTGTTGTTAAAAAAAAAAAAAAAGTGCGTTAATTAATTTTACTACTAAGATTTCTGTGGAAACGATTTTGGTTTTGTATTTTATATATTTTTAATTGTAATTATGTTATAAGAAAACTGTATGTTTCCCAATAAATAAATAAATAAATAAATAAATAAATAATGTACTCTACTCACCGCCATGCTAAGTACAAAGTTTAATAACATATTTTTCAATGCAAGTGCTCGTAAATGCCCACTTTTTATGCATCAAAACTGAACAGAAAGTCGATTATTTTGCCGTAGGGCTTTATTATTTTTATTTTTTTATTTTTTACAATGGATGGCTAACCTGCAGCTTTTCCTGTGTACCATAAATGCTATACTTTTTTTTCCACTGTTTAACGGCTCTGGATACAGTCCTTTTGAGCCAATTATAATTTAAAGTTCACAAGATTATATTTGTTTTATTTCTTCACACTATGCATTGAAAAAAATAGTAGGATACACGGGCGTAAGAGCAATAAATTACTCGGTTACGTTTAAAACACTCGCTACGTTCGTGTTTTAAATCGTCCTCGTGATTTATTCCTTTACGCCCTTGTAGCATAAACTACTATTATTCACAATCCCCTAAAGAATGTATCACATTACTATTCAGCGGGTGCAAGTCTCAAGTTACAACATTATCACCACCAGAGAGCTAATCATCGATTCAGGGTTAAGAATGCCATTGTCACGTCGCCCAGCATGAGCGCACTGCGTGACTGCTCCACGCCCAAATACCTCGCTGAGACTTGGTTAACTTACGTATACATATGCAGTTCAAGTCGAGTGGCGTTGTCTTTGTGGTGACATTAATGTATTATGGAAATAGTGCACAATTAGTTTTTAAGGGCCCGTCTAGAAACTCAACCTATACATAATAGGTCTTTACATGTGAAATTGCTGTTTTCCATACCTTATATTAGGTCTTTACATGTGAAATGCCGTTTTCTATAGAGGATTTGAAGGAAACTCAATTTTGAGCACTAAAATTTTTGAATTTTTTTTTGAGGCATGAAAAATCCAGATTTTGTAATTTCTTTTGTGTATGAACGAGACAACATTAAGCTAACAGCAACAATAATTTAATTTTTGAGAAGTGTCAGGTGTAAAAAATTATTACGATTCTTATCATGATTATGAGGAGATGGATGGCATTTAGGACGAACTAAACATTTAAACACTAAATTTGAACATTTAATTTTGGTTATCAGACTGACAATAAAAACAAAATTTAATACGTAGATGTAAAACCTTGAAATCAATTTTCAAAAAAAACAAATAATGGAAATAGCTATTGAATAAGAAAATTTCGGCAATTCCATATGTAAAGACCTATTATTTATAGATCCGTTTCTCAGGTAGGCCACCTCTATGGTCTACTGGTTCAAGTTCTCAACTACAAATCTGTAGATCATAGGTTCAAAACCCATAGAGGCACATTTGGTCTGCGTGCTCCGGAAAACACTTTAAGCTTTAAGTCCATATTTGTGCCCGAAGTACGGCAATAGGGCTCACCACCCATTACGCTGTGTGACGTATAAATTGTCAGTGAAACGTGGGTGTACGAATGTGGACTGGCATTTCACAGTCCATTTTCGAAAACACCTCTGACACCCCTCGGGGACTCATGACTTGACGTTTTTTTTTTTCACGTAACCTGTCTCAGGTCAATCGGCAGCAAAAAGCCTGTCAAGTATGGTATGGGTTTCATGTAAGATAAATATATAACCTTCTCAAAAGCTTTTTTTGACAAGTCATGACATAATGTTAATTTTTTCAAAATGTAAGGTCTCCTAGGAGACCTTGAGGATCTAGTGTAATCCAATTTTAGCCTTATAAGCCTGCTTCATTTAGACATGCTTGGTCGATGCTTCATACAAAGCAGATGGATAAATTAATATTTTAAGAGCGGTTTAGCAGCCGGATTGTGAAAAACCAGCCTTTTTCTGATTAATCGAAACAGAACAATTAAATTCAAAATTTATTCAATAGTTCCTCAACAAAACCTTATTACCTATGGTTTGTGTAAACTGTCATCGCAAAGTTGCCATTGGTTTCAGTGAATTAAAATTGTTGTTTAAAATTTTAAAATTCAAATTTACAGTAACCAATGGAAACTTTGATATGGCAGCATACACAATACATGGGTAATAAGGTTTTGTTTGAATAAATTTTGCATATAAGTGTTCTTTTTTGACTAATTAGAAAATGGCGAGTTTTTCACAATCCGGCTGCTAAGCGCGTCTTAACGCCATTATACCTATATATTTCTTGTGTCTCTAAGCAATTTTGAATTGCTGAAGGTATTTTATTTCAACCGCACCTCGTTCTCTTATTGTTATCGTAAATCTAAACTCAATTTTCTTTCTCGTCTCGTTGTCTATAAAAGGTTACAAAAAACAACACAACTAACTTGCGGTTAAAGGGTAATCCTATCACCAAATTCACCGGCACACTGTAACTCTTAGTTACTAAGTATTAGAGGCCATTATTGATTAGCTCTCGTGTCTAATACTTTGGTGATTTTTAGGTTACGATCTCCTTAATGTAAAATAAAGCCTTCTCCGTAGCATTGATTTGTGATTGTCCTCAATAAAACATTGAAGTAAAGCATTGGCAATTGACCATCAAATCAGGGTTGCCTTCGACGGATTTAATTCCAAGTTTTTAAGAATATACACGTACTTATATAACTTTATTGTAACATTCCACGTATGATTTTATTTGAGGCGACCATAGTTTAATGTCAATTGGGCTTTTATAGCAAAGTTGTGTTATTTCATGGAATACTTTGTAAATGATCCTGCACAACAACTTCATAGCGTATTTATACCAAAGATTTCAAAAAGTAAAGATAGGCTCTTACCGTAGTATGACAGCACCAAAATGTTTTCACCTTTAAATGGGTGACGCTCACACGTTTGGAATCAGTGCTCATCTGAACACAGTGATAGTTGGAGGTCTTAATGAATTTTTAAGAGAAAAGGGGTCTCAATATAGCGTCGTGTGCATTTTTAAAGTGCACTAACGTTTCAATAAATACGAATAAAGTCAAAATTGTGACATTTCACAATCAAAACACATTCAAAAACAATTTTAAGTGCCAGGGCTCATCTAGACTTTTTTGAAATCTTTGATTTATACTAGTTGTTTTGCAGGATCATCTACAAATGAATGTCCGAAATAACACAATGTGCCATAAAAGCCTAATAATTGACATCAATGAAAAATTACTACACCTACACTACATCCCTCTTACACACGTTTATACACCCTCACACTCACCCTGACACACATGTTAACTCTCAACTGAATTTTTAACTTAAATCTAACTATGTTTAATATTTGTCCTTTTCTATACTAATTATTATGTTTTTATTTTTTTATTAATCAAAAGTTTCTGTATACGCCTTCGATTTCTTGTTTGCATGCTTTTTACAATTTAAGTTAGTATAAGAAGAATCCTTTATTGGCCTCTGTTCGGGTAATCTTTTCTATTATTATTTTTTTGTAATGTGCTGTGGATTTCTGTGTGAATAATAAAATAAAAATAAAATAAAAAATAAATAAAATTAAACTATAGTCGCCTAATGCCAGAAATCACATTTATTAAACACGTTTCATTTAAAAATATGAAAAACAGTCATAAGTTGTGTGTTTGGGAACGATACCCATCGCATCTACGTAACTAAGTACATCATAGGCAAGACTGTACAAGGGATCTAAAAAGGCCGATTTGGGTGAATCATAGAATGATTTGAAAGTAGGATGGAGTCAGAGTTTCTTCATACGTGCAAAAGAGACGGCATTACAACAGAATCATAATATGATTCATCCAAAGTGGCCTTTTAGAGGACCAGTGCTCCCAAAGTAATAATGCGCATACAAATCTTCGCTACTGTTCGGCAAAGTTCGTATTTCCTTACACTTTCTATGTAATCAATACGGTCACGTGGTACGTCCGGTCGCTCGGCTATAGATTTGTATGCGCATTATTACTTTGGGAGTACTGGGGACCTAAAAAGGCCAACTTGGGTGAATCGTGAAATGATTTGAAAGTAGGATAAAGTCAGAGTTTCTTCATGCGTGCAAAAGAGACGGCATTACAACAGAATCATAATATGATTCATCCAAAGCGGCCTTTTTAGAGGACCTGTACTACTGTGCTTCATTTGAGCAAGTGATTATTTTTGATAATAGAAATTTAACTAATGTTTTTTGATCGACTAGCCTTCATAAATATTTTTCAACCCCCTCCAATTAGATAACAGTAATCGAACGCCTATCATCCATCCGCAGTTCACTTACCTCAGGAAACGACCACACTCACATTACTGATCGACAAGTTTTTAGGTAATCTGTATAACCGAATATAACCTCTATACCCTTTTATTAAAGCTTACACATCTGAAACAGGATGCAAGTTGTTTTTGCAAGTGGCAACTTTGTTTTACACTGACCAATGGTTAAGTAACCGTTAGGCATCGAAAACGGCGCGGCGGAAACCTGGATTCAGCTTTTACGTGACTGTTTTGTTATTGTAATTACTTACAGCTTCAAACTTTTGTAGCCATTCATTAATTTTATGCACTCGCTCGTTTAGTTTTTTGAACCGGTGATGGTAATTACAGTGTTGCAGACGAATTGTCTCTATATGAGAGCCTTTCTTCCAAAATTCGGTACTGTATATTATCTATGGTACTGGTATTCAAAGTTAATAATTTATGTAATTTATTTACGTGCGTTAAATTAGATGAGAAAAATATTTTATGCTCGTAAAATAATGTTTAATGTACACTATATGATATATGAAATATTGTCACACACATATCCCGGGGAGAGTTGTCTGTCATTAACCACTCATATACCGTTTTTAGTATTCCGTACCCAAAGGGTAACCAACGGGACCCTATTACTAAGACTCCGCTGTCCATCTGTCTGTCCGTCTGTCTGTCCGTCTGTCTGTCTACCTGTCTGTCCGTCTGTCCGTCTGTCAACAGGCTGTATCTCATGAACCGTGATAGTTACACAGTTGAAATTTTCACAGATGATGTATTTCTGTTGCCGCTATAACAACAAATACTAAAAAACAGAATAAAATAAATATTTAAGGGGGCTGGGAGCATACATGTTGTACAACCAACATGTTTTTTTTGCTGTTTTTATAAATAATATTTTATAGATAATGTTTCCATAGAACCCTTCGTGCGCGAGTCCGACTCGCACTTGGTCGTTTTAAAGGTGGAGCGCTTTATTGCCGTACTTCGAGCACAAATACACGTTTTTAGGGCATCCATATACATACAGGCTGTTAAGATGAAGTTGCGGAAGCCGGAAACTGGCGATAGAACGAGTAAATACGAACAACATTTCTTTAAAAAAAATCAGAGTGAAAAAGAGATAAAGAAATCAGTTGTTTCATACGTTTTGGTCGGGTAGCTGTGTTACTTTGGTATGGAACAGCTGATTTTTTCGTCGTGATTTAAGGGTTAGCTTCGTTATAAAAGTTGTTCGTATGGACGAGAACTATCCCCAGTTTCCGGCTTCCGCAACTTCATCTTAACACCCAGTATATACATATCTCACAATGTTTTCCTTCACCGCCAGCAGGTGAGAAGAATTCGTATATAAATATATATAAATTGCGTAAACTCATTGGTGCATCGAGAAGTCCGTGTCCTAGTAAGAGATAGATATGCACTTAGGACATAGAGGAACGCAAAAAAATGGTGTAGTTACTCAAATTTTGCTAGGTACCAAGCTAATTCCGATAATTTTATAGTCAAACGACATAAATATGTCTTTTATTATAACCACAATTATTTAAGTCCTAATATCGCCCATGTACTACTGGTTGTAATCAACCAACATAAACAAGCATGATAGTCGCAGACAGACAGTTTCTCTCAAAGCCGCGTCGAGGCCGCCAGCATTGCTGCCGAGAGCGGCTTGCTCAACCGCGGGGGCGAGAGTTGGAACCTGCACTATTTGTAACAGTAATTGGCCATTGAATGTACAGGCCTTAGATAAAGTCGAAAATAAGTCAATGTCTGCGACTATTTATCATGTTTCTATAAAAGTAACCATAAGCCTGATCTTTTTTGCCCTACCATTTCAAAAAGTAGATTATCATGAGAGAAATGACGAACCACGTCAGGTGAAGTTATTAATCTGGTTTTCTTTCAACGACACTAAAAATAAATAAAGTTAAAGTGAGCTTGTAAAGTAGAGATTAATGTGCATAATTTGGCTGTCGATTTACGTGCGTATGTTCTAAATGCCAGTATATTATCTCTTTGGAAATTGTCTATAAAAATCTTTGAAACTTTTTGCAACTGTTTGGTTAACTATACTATGTTGACTATACTATGTTAACTATACTATAAAGTTAACTATACATTGGCTAGAAACGTTGGGCACTGCTCAAAATTTGGCGCCAACATTTTATACCTAGGTGGGCATGTGCTTAAAATGAGCGCCTTGCCAACCCCACTAGCGAGTACGATATATGTTGTGTGAAATAGAGAAAAAAATGCCTGATATAACGATGAAAAAATGTGTAAGCAACTCGTCAATCAAATCCTTCTAAGACCAATTTTGATTAGGACCAATTTATCTAAAAAAAAACAATTAAAACAACCGAACTACGATTGACGCTTAACGCATTTTCATCCTTAGTATTTCCCGTAGAAAATGTGATGTTTTATATACGCTATTTATTTTTGTTAATATTGATTAAAATAATGTGGTAGTTATAAAGGAAAACATATGTATCATGATACGTAGAAACAATTAGATTGCGAATATCTTAAATCTTTATTCATAACTCGCTCGCAACCTCTGATAGCATTATTAACAATTTTATAAAAAAGCTCTCGGTCTATAATTAAGTTTACTACCTATCTGAATCACAACAAATCTGCGGTTTTTACAATTCTTTTACGCAGAAGCATAAAAAGCACCTTTACAAAAACTTTAGTTTTAAGAAAACCGCGATACGGTTTTTTTGTTCAAATCAACACAATATTTTTTTTGTTTCCTTGGTTTTAATTGAACATAGCTGTAAGATATGCTTGAATTAACAATAAGAGCACTTTGCTTAAATTTACATACTAGTAGGGTTGATAAAAAAATATTTTTCACCTCACTTCACACCGTAATTGCGGATATTTATTATTAGAGCATGAATAAATTTAATATTTATTGCTTACTTAATATTGATAAAAATCAATCAATAATTTTAAAAATATCGACACTGAATCTGATACTGTATTGCAAAAAAGATGCGGATGTAATTCAGTTCCGTAATATGATATTGAAACAAAGTCCTACCAAATTGAAGTAGGTAAGTACTTATATCCGATTTTACAAAATAATAAATAGCGACAACATGAAGCAAAAATTAACAGCTAATCATAAAACTGAAGTGTAAATTCTAAAAAAACATCTCTCGTAAGGACTTTTAATGATTGAATAATATTTGGTCTGCTTTATAAAAAGCTTTTTATTTTAATTTGATAAATATGTTACAGGAAAATAGTAAAATTCAGCAGTTTACAATCGACGTCGTCAATTTCTCAACGCTCACTGTTTTGCTCACAAAAATATGCTCTAAATATATTTCGGAGCCCACTGGTCCAGACATCAGTTGAGAAGTGTGTCCAATTATGTTATACCTACTCATAATAAATTATTATTCTTAATCGTGTGAAGGTGATCTTTAGCAGCCTCGTTGGTTTTGTCATACTACTTACTGTGAACTCGCGATTCGATCTTGACCGATCTTCAACGATACTCAAGTTATCGTCGGACAAACATTCATACATACAAACGCCGGATTGAATCGGAGAACTTCATTCGCATCACTCATTCGTTCAATTATTTATTTAAAGAGAGAAAAAAGAAAAAGAAGGTTTATTTACAATTAACCTGTCTAACCTATTTCTATTCGGTACACCCAACTCTTCAAAGATCAGGTTTTGACTGGATTCTGTTACTCAAGAGCTGATGAGTGACTCATGAGACTTCCGAGGTCAGACAGCAGTACAGCTAGGTTACTTTTGTTTGGACTCGAATCTGTTATCATGGTGTAAATCTTACTGGAAGTTTACGGGCGGTGTAAAACTGCCTCTGTGGTTTCTCCGACCGGTTTTCGCCGTGCAGACTTTAAGGATGTTTTCGTGAAATGCTGGTCGGTAAACAGTTTAAAGCAATTTACACATTTAATCTTTAAGATGGCACCGACCAACGATCTAGACTGCTATTTATTATTATACTATTATTTTAGGAATAATGAGAATTGGCTTTTTTTTTCGCTTATATTTAAGATTCGACATCCGTTAGCCTTTCACTGATTTTAGTAGACAGATTTGAAATCAGCGTGTGTATCTTTATTAAAGGAAGAAAAGCGATGTCTTTCATTTGCCTTTCAGGGACGCCAGCACTACACATTTCTATACATATAGGCTTTTTTTTCTTGGACGAATCTTAAACTCTGATAAAGATCCTAATGTGATGACGTCACTCCCTGTAAACACTCAAATAGTGTTTAAAAGCACAAAAAAAAATTGTAATATAGAAAATCATTCTTAAATTTATATATTTCTTCCCAAATGCGGACAAAAATAGCACATTGAAGCTTAAAAATCGACCTGCTAGCTTGACGAGGCCTCGATTGGGACACAATGATCCTTTCTTTTCTCAAGTAGCCAGCTGATGGAAACAGACATTCATTGTCATCATAAAGTGTTTAAAAGATAGCAAACACAATCTATACTATTCACTAATCTAAACTAAATCAAACTGCAAGTCTGACTCACAAAGATATCTACTTAATTACTCTAATGGCTTAGGATAAATGAATAAGTTAATTCATGACCTCAAACTAATGTGGGCTTTACAAAGTGATTCAAACCGTGAACACAATCAAAATGGCTGTCCCACGCTGATTCTTTCGCAGAAACACTTTACGAGCGAATTTGAGATCTATTTTCATAACCTTACGGCTCATTTACAAAGTGTTGGTGTTCAATGCAAAGAGGCTGTATGGCTTCGAAAATTCCAAGGAGGTTTTACCAATGACAGCGTTTAACTAAGGAAAGAAGATACCAATGTAAGTTAAGGGAAAATCCCCGGGAAATCCTTCATAAACAGTGTGCTATAAATATAACTTTTTCGCAACAAAGAATAGTTAACCATTTTAATTGATAAAGTTAGAAAACAATTGAATATGTAGCAATAGTTCTTTACATCAATGTTTGCGGCAGATGAATGTTTTGTCTATTAATTCGTGGAGATGCATTCAATCAAGGCGTGATTACTAATACTTGTTACGTAACAAATTAATAAACAAAGATTTGATATCCTAGTGAAAAAATTACCACAAAAAATTCCCGATCTGCTGATTGTGATTATAGTTTTTACACAGAAATGTATTCTTTGTAAGTAAACGGCATTTGACGTATGTCTGAGTATGTCAGTCGCTCAACTTTACATCGCATGGTACACCACGCGATAAACGAAAGTCGCTTGAACATCGAACTATTCAAAGCGCATGAATAATATAATTAGAAATAATGCCAGAATCCATCTATCTATCAGCCTAGTTCATCCACTGCTGGACATAAGCCTTTCCAGGACTTTGCTACTCCCGGCGGTCATCCTGGAAGAATTGCCCATACTCACACACGCTGGGCAGGTGGGTTGGTGAGCGTGGTGCCGGAACCCTCGCACCAGTGACGCCGCTGCCCGTCACCAGTCTGTTCCATATAAGGCCCAGCTATTAGGGATGGATATACCACC
This sequence comes from Ypsolopha sequella, assembly GCA_934047225.1. Taxonomy (NCBI): domain Eukaryota; kingdom Metazoa; phylum Arthropoda; class Insecta; order Lepidoptera; family Ypsolophidae; genus Ypsolopha; species Ypsolopha sequella. Next base: position 23,256,644 of record OW203987.1, read on the forward strand.
ATCCATTGGTCCCAGGCATGGTGGGCCTCCTGGTGTTTTGCCTGTGAGCTGTCCTCTTACTCTCCCCCGAATTACTTCGAGGGAGTCTCCAAGTAAGATGCCAGAATAGCAGCCCTTTATTGAATATGACATTTACTGTCAAAACTTGAAAATTTCGAAGGTGATTTAGCTTTTATTAACTTCATTTATGAATTAATGTAGTCCACATTGCAATAAAGAAAACAGCAATTTTCAAATAGGCCTTAGGCCACAATCGAAAAAATGTTATTTCATCATGATAAATTAGTCAAATCCGATTTCCAAACCAAAACTACTGGGAAAATCTGCTGGGCTAGAGTTTTTTTGCCCATACAAAATGTAAGAAAACCACCAAATGATACACAAAGCAAAGTACGAAATAGTGTGCATATTGTCTGATACATAGTGCGTTTGCGTACTTTGCGTTTGCATATACAGGGTGATTGGTAATTCCACCTATTCCTTGAAAGAAGTTATACTAGAGATCATTCCCAACGAATTAGATCCTATCAACTAGGTGTTGAAAATGAATGGTCTCCGAGTTACGAAGGTTTTTATATTATTTTTCAAAATTTCAGACTAATAACCAAAAATAAATAATTTAAAAATAACTATTCCTCTCTCAGAACTTATTTATTATATTTCTGATCCCATGAATTCCCATAATCTCAGAATTAAAAGGTCTTAAGTGGAAAGAAAACCTTTTTTATTTTGTAATTTTTTAAATATCGACGTGTTTTACTTCAAAAAAAATTATTATTTTCGACCCCTAGTTGATAGTCATTATGTGTTGGAAATGATTTCTAGTATAACCCCTTTAAAGGAATAGGTGGAATTACCAATCATCCTATATATGCATTTATATATGTATAATTTTGCACACCAGTAGAAGCAACATGGTTGCAACATCCACGATCAGCATCACCCCCACATCACTCTGACTGCATCAGCTGCGCCCGCGCATAGAATCGCTGATCGATCCTTTCAAGTCATTTGTAACCATCGCGCCATTCCATTTACCCGCCATTAACAGCATTTGGGACTTTACTGCAACGTGACAAAGACACTCATACGGCATCTGCGTGTGTGTTTACAAACGCTATGCAAATGATACGCGGCCTTGCGTACGCGCAACCGATATCAATTTCAGAATGGACAACGCCAGAATTCGGATTTTGAATTTAGAAGGAGGTTTTATCCTTTTTTGTAACGATCGGTTTGGATAGGCTTTGGAATATTAATAAATTTACAAGGTTAGGTTACTGTTTGCAAAAGAATTCAGGCAAAAAACGTTCCAACGGAAGCTCAAAAACAATTTATTACTTTTGGTAATTTTCAGTCAATTAAATCATCATAAAAAATCTGCCCTTGGAAAAATCAAATTATGGACCTACCTACACTGAAATATTAATGACACGACAATTACGCATCATTTCTGCCGGATAACTAATATCATAAATTGACTTCGTTATTTTCGGCTAATTATTACATCCGTAAGGTATAATTATGCTATCCATTTTTGCTGCAATACAGGACGATAATGACGAAATACCTTACCCAAGTGAATTTTATTTAGTCTACGAGTAAATAAGTACTAAAAAAGTACCAAGCCAAGCCCAAGCCAGAGAATATAAAGTATTACTACGCCCAAGCCTTGTTGGCGAAGTACTATCGCGAGTTTGGCGGTTGCTTCGATCGCCCGCATATTTCTTATCGACTTAAAAGAGTATATTTTTTAGTTTTGTAATGTCATCGTAAAACAAATATTTGGACATCCAAAAGAAAACCCTCACCTAAAAATAATGTACACTATTATTTTCTACGTCCAAAACAGATTTCTGTGTGGCTAACATGCGCTAGAGGTTCATCGTCTGTGTCCTATTGGCGCTCACTTGGATACCGCGTGTGTTTATTGAGAGAGCTAGTCTGATGGAAAGACGGCGCGTGCTAGAACGCCTGACAAGATAAGATCTTATTAGCACAGATAAAACTAATGTAATTAGGAGTACAGGACCCACCGTGTTTAGTTTCTATATTTTCCCGAATTTCCCGTACTGCTAATGAGATTTTTCACAATTATTTTGAACCTCGGGGGGGACATACATATTTTTGTGGTTTTTAAAAGATTTTTCGAAATCATTGCCAGTAAATATAGTAGTAAAAGTATATATTTTTAAAATCAGCTTTTTAATATCTACAATTTGATACCCATATTGTATTTTTAGGATAATATTTTTATGTTTCTCACTTTTGTTTTGGAAATATTTTGAACAATTTCATATTTATCATTTTTTTTTACACCGCAATATGTGGGCAAATTAATGCTATTTTTGTGCCAAATTTCATGTCTTTATCTCAAACGGTGCTAAAGTTATGAGGCTGTTAGATAGGGACGGACGGACGGACAACGGAGTCTCACCATAAAGGTTCCATTTTTACCTTTTAGGTAGTACCTAACGGAACCTTAAAAACGGGTTTGTGAATGTACTACATACTTGGGAGCTTTTTTTTAGCCTAAGAATCATTTCTTGTGGTTTCTTTCTAAATGTAAAGAATTGTAAAGTCTGTAGGTTACTGAATGTGGTACAGATTCCACATCTTCATTTGGTCAGAGAATATAAAGTATTGGTACTCTATAAAAGTTTTCAAAATATGATGCTATTGAAAATTTACATTTATCTACATAACTCGAGATCCCAAATCGATGCGGTCCATACGAACAACTTTTACAAACCTGAAATCGTAGAACAATAAATTTTCTACGGAACACCTGGTTTCTTTTGTAATTGAGTGTTGGTTCCGTAGTAAAACTTGTCAGTGTGGACGAGTGCAATCACCAGTTTTCGTTTCCGAAACCATTTAGATTTCACCATCTAATTATACCTAATAATAGTGGCGTGCACAGAACTTTTTGCTGGAAAAGCAAACAATTGGTCAAGAACAACAATAAAAAAAATATAAAAAAATTTAAATATAACTTTGAAAAAAAAAATTGTATGACAATGTCTACCCTAGAGTGAAAATTTCCTATACAAACTTTTTTTTTTCAAAGTGATATTTAATTTTTTTTTTATTTTTTTTATTGTTGTTCTTGACCAATTGTTTGCTTTTCCAGCAAAAAGTTCTGTGCACGCCACTATTATTAGGTATAATTAGATGGTGAAATCTAAATGGTTTCGGAAACGAAAACTGGTGAGAGAATATAAAGTATTACTACGTAAAGAAGCGACACTCTCCTCCCCGCGCGAATTTAACGTCCCCCGCGGTCCCCCGCAAGTTAGTGGAAATCTGGAGTCAGGCAGAGCTCGATTACCACTCGTTTGCTGCGCGCGTGTTTTGTTACAAAGTTTTATCACGATACTGATTTTTAATCAGTATGGTGCGTTATTGCAGTGTTTATGGATACCTGGAAAACTTTTTTTCAAAAATTAGAATTGCGTGATCAAACCTTACAATTTCGTTCAGTAACGCATTTGGAACAATAAAATCAGTATTTATAACTTTCCATGTTTTGACAAGTTTTCATTTTTTTTCCAAAGTTCATGTTTGAGTAGTTGTTAATTATATGATGATCATTTATGCATACGAAACTATAGAGGTACCTACTAAGCTTAGGCATACTATATATATATATATATATATTTACTTTTAAAGTAACGAAAAAGTAGCGGTAACTCAGGGGTAGAACGCTGGCCTCTTAATCTTGAGATTAAGGTTCGATCTCCGGTCGGGCATGCACCAATGAGTTCTTCGGAATTTACATAATGTGCATATTATTTGCTAATAGGTACTTACCACTTGTGAACAGTGAAGGAAAACATAGTAAGGAAACCTGCATGCCCTAAAAAGAGTGTATTTGTGCCCGAAGAACGATGATAGGGCTCACCACCCATCACGTTAGGACGTAATATTTGCAGGTGAAACGCGGGTTTACCGAGTGTGGGTGGACTGTGACTTGCATTTCAAAGTTCACACTCGGAACACATCCGACACCCCCCGGGGCATTCAGGTCGTAACGATTTATATACATATATAAGGTTAAATAACATTATTTGGCGAAACTCAAAACAAAGGTAGTACTAGTCTATATGGACAACTGTTTGTATGGGAGCTAAGCGAAATTCTTAACTTTTTTTCACTTCCTCCTGTACAAATTGCTCCGATCAGCTGACTCGTCCAGTATGGAAAGGTGAAAACGAATTTTAAGAATTTTTCACTATCCTATTAAAAAAAGTTATTCATATGGACATGTTCTACATATGTTTCAAATTTGAATTTAAATTGAATTTAACCTTGTATATATATATAATTTAACCTTGATTTTGGAGTTAATACAAATGCCAATAGCATTAGTACTATTCCCTAAATTACCTCCTTAAATATGGTTACACCTTTCCGTTACACGTTGTATACATATATTTTTTTAATACTGATTAATCCACGGGGAACCAGAAATTGGACTACGCTAAAATTTAGGAAGAGAATCACATAAGTTGCTGACTTATATTGTGTCCCTCTCGGGCGACGACTCTGTGGGGCGACGACGCTCACACTATCCCTCTATAATTTGTGGCTCACACGATTGCTGCCAGCCCTAGACTAGCTCACGCACACACACAAGCGTGTGCGGACAAGCCAGATACGCGCGTTAGAGTGTAGGTAAATAACTTGAGCCTTGACTATGAAGTGACGGGGGTGTGATTTGGTACTCTATAAAAGTTTTCAAAATATGATGCTATTGAAAATTTACATTTATCTACATAACTCGAGATCCCAAATCGATGCGGTCCATACGAACAACTTTTACAAACCTGAAATCGTAGAACAATAAATTTTCTACGGAACACCTGGTTTCTTTTGTAATTGAGTGTTGGTTCCGTAGTAAAACTTGTCAGTGTGGACGAGTGCAATCACCAGTTTTCGTTTCCGAAACCATTTAGATTTCACAATCTAATTATACCTAATAATAGTGGCGTGCACAGAACTTTTTGCTGGAAAAGCAAACAATTGGTCAAGAACAACAATAAAAAAAATATAAAAAAATTTAAATATAACTTTGAAAAAAAAAATTGTATGACAATGTCTACCCTAGAGTGAAAATTTCCTATACAAACTTTTTTTTTTCAAAGTGATATTTAATTTATTTTTTATTTTTTTTATTGTTGTTCTTGACCAATTGTTTGCTTTTCCAGCAAAAAGTTCTGTGCACGCCACTGAGATACACTTACCAAAGCAATAGAACCACGGTAGAATGGACATAAAAGCGAAAGAGAAATTATAAGGGTTGTCGTTCTGCAGCGGAACCCTGAAAAGGGTTCATAAATCGTAATAGAGCCCCTGATATTGTTTAGTATTCGATCGTGTTCAACCTTCGCGCCGATTTACCTAACAGAACATTGTGCTGGTGCTGCTAACGAACCATTGCCAAACCGATTGCATCAGGTGTACGAAGGGAGGGCGTGCATTTGAGGATGCTAAATACCTGTGTGAAAGAATACTGGTGGTTACTGTAGCTCATCGGGGGCTTCTGTGTTATGTTTCTTCCATAGAATGATGAGTTTTTGTATAGATCCCGTATTTTAAAGTCACGGAATCTGAGTATCAACCGTTGTTCAAAATTTTGTTAAAATATCACACAAAGATTTAGTTCTTCTATGAAAAATTATTTATTTTTTATTTAATTTTTCACTTTTTTTACAAGCCGATGTAAGTGAAAAAAGAGTTTTAGAATAATTTTAAGTTACTATCAAGTTAGAAAAAAATATATTTTCAATAACATAATAAATTAAAAACCACTGACGTAAAAAAAATTACGACGGAGTCGCAGCTAAGCAACTACTGAAGCATAGCAATGGCGTAGTTCCTGTTACTCTATAAATAAGGTTCTTAGCTAAATAACGCCCGCGCCCCTTTTGCAGTTCTCTCGCCGCCCCTGGGTGGCGCGCCCCCCACTTTGAAATCCCCTGATCTATACGAATAATAAAGTAGTTAAAAAAATCGTGTCTGGACATTGAATATTTTTGCGAAATTTTAAATGAAATGGGTTGTTAGGTATTGCCACAGTTTAAAAATCACTGGCGCCAAAATTGGTTGATTTCGTTGTTTCTTTACAGTTTTTGTCCGTTCCGTTTTATTTAACTCGAGTACCACTACACGGCTTTGGATGCGGTTTTCTTTATTATCATCATAATGAACCTGCTAAACATATAGGAGTGTTGATAAAATAACCGCTAAGCAAAATATGGAAAAACACATTAATGCGAGTGAAAACGCAGGCAAAAGCTAGTTCTTTAAAATAGTCTTTGAATTTTTATTATTATTAATAATACGTAATGATACAAAAAAAAACTAGTTAAAACTATCCTATAAATAAAATAAATCTATGAATGAAACAAAATTAAACTAATCTAAATCAATATTAACTAAAATAAAAAAAATTAAAGATAAAAAAACCCGGTCCAGGTCGCTGTCCCCCGGTAGGATGCCCAGAATGCTGGCATTTGAATACATAAAATATATCAACATATAGTCACAGATTATTATAACAGTATAGTGATAATGCTAAGTATACCAACAAATAAACACCACGTTCAGACTCTCTTTGTGTAACATCAATTTTGTCATAAATGCTCAATCTCGAAAGTAGAAGGTAGGATGTCGCAGATACGCGTTAATTGCTTCTTACCATAAATATTGGAAACATGAGTTTCAAATATCGATATGATAGCTTTCTGTGAAACTTTTCAATACTAAACACAGAATGCATAGCTTCCGCATAGCATTCGAGACTCGCGGAAAAAGCTGAAAGAACATTAACTCTCACTGTTTTAATAGGATTTTATAGTGTGTATTTATAGTAAATTTGAATACTATGTTATTGCTATTTTTATGTAATATATATTTATATTTTTAATTTGCATCAATCTCCTTGTGCGCTTGTATGATTACTCGTTTAAATTATTTGTTATTTCCTGTTGGTTTTGCTGGAAGAAATCTCTTCTTAGAGATAAGCACGCCCATGTGCATATTGTTTAAATGTAAATAATATATGTATCCCTGTTTCTGTATATGTGTGTGTACAATAAAGAATAAAGAATGAGCATATACAAAATAACTGTACCTTGTTATGAGGAGGCGTTCCTTCGATGCACAGCTATTATAACCCGAAGACTGACTTTAATAAAGTTGAAAATGTTGAAATGATTCAGAATGAGTTTCAAGATTAAAATTACACTTTGTTTTTTTCTATGCAGATTTTAATAAACTATGTTTTCTTGCTGTGAGTATTTAGATATAAAACGCTAGCTGAATTAGATATAAATTTAAAAATCATTCCAAAAAGCATCACTTTCAAAAATTTAATATATCGAGTCAAAATTATCCAATTGGGTAACTGGTTTTGCATCGCAAAGATAAAGGTCTGAAAAAGTATATATTTTAATTTTACATTTATTAAGTATACAATGTGTAACAGAAAGGTGTAACCATATTTGAAGAGCCCATTCAATCAATTGAATAGAACAACTTTTACTATGGGGTCAACCCTGATATCTCAAAAAAAAATCTGCCCTTCCATACATTTCGGCCAAGCGGCATTGCATTTTCCTATGAAGCGAGTAATTTTTTTTTTCGATATACAGGATTTGTTCCATAGTAAAAGTTGTTCTAAACCATTGCTCTTCAAAATATGGTTACACCTTTCTGTTATACCTTGTATAGTTGACTCAGCATATTTATGCAAAAACTTTACAATTTAGGGAGCCTGCTCTTAAAGATACTAATAAAATCTTCACGCAAAGTTAATATAACCAATAAAATGTTAAGCAATGAGTGTAAAAACGAAAGTTGTCAAACAAATCGTTTTGTTGGCAATTTCGTAAACAATGTGTGAAAGTCCACACCTACCTTACTGACCATTTGGGACCATTATTTAAACACAACTATTTGTTGAACGAGGCAAATGAAAATTTACTGCTTGTTTTATTGCAATGACCAATTTTATTTTAAGGTTACGGCTTTATTTTGCACTGATACTTTTGAATTGAGCTTTAAATCAGCATTTTCCACTGGTGGGTCGTAAAGAAATTTAAATTCAGGCCAACATACAATGTGAATCCGCCGGCGGACATTTAGCCACATGGTTTAATAAATTATGCTAATTTAAAGATAAATATCCTTCACCTCTTTCTTATGTCACAAAGTCTTAGTGGGCCCGCAACCACTGTGTTTTTTTAAATGGGTCGCTGTTCATTTAAGTTTGGGAACCACTGCTACATGCTAGTGGTTTAGTGGTTTAAACGCCTCGACCACTAATCCGAAGGTTACAGGTTCAAATCCTGTAAAGGGAACATTTGCTACACGCTAAGCTGTGGGTCCATATTTATGTCGGTATAACGGCTCACCGCCCATCATACTGGGACGTAATAATCGTCGGTGAACAGTGGGTGAACGAGTGTGGACTGTGACTTGCACTTCACAGTTCATTCCCGGACACAGCTCTGACATCCTCTCGGGGATTCATGTCGGGAAGATGTATTTTTTTTATAATAAAGTAAATACGTAAACCTTTTTTAGGGTTCCGTACCCAAAGGGTAAGGGTCGGTAACCCTATTACTAGGACTCCGCTGTCCGTCTGTCTGTCCGTCTGTCACCAGACTGTATCTCTTGAACCGTGATAGTTAGACAGTTGAAATTTTGTATGTATTTCTGTTGCCGCTATAACAACAAATGGGCAATTCTTCTTTTTTATCACCATGAATTTGTCCTCAACCTGTATAAAATATAATTTGAAATTATATTTGAAATATACACTTAATCAAAATTTTGCATTCTTTTTAGTTTTTATAGATAATGGTACGGAACCATTCGTGCGCGAGTCCGACTCGCACTTGGCCGGTTTTTTTAAACCATATGTACATTTTTTTATTAATTTGAAAATACAAGCAAACATAAATTTGTCTTGTCTTTCTCCTCCATGTAAAAGCAAAATAAATTAACCCGTTTCACTAACATTAGAATAACGAAGGTTCCCTCTGAAAATTGAAAACAGATCTCGAAGTACCGATGCAACAGTAGGCGCAAGTAGCAATATTGCATCGCTGGCTGGTAGCCTGGTACCCTAACGACGCCATTGTACTCACCCAGTGGACCGACGCGGACCATGTAGATTTCGGTTTATTGTTCTCTTCATCATGGGTGAAAGGTATGCCGGATAAGCCAGTTCGGTTGTCTACCAGCTTCGTTTATAACAGACGCCACGAAAGAACTCCCCTGTCAAAGTACTTAACGTTAAACAATAACGGCGAAAATGCCGCGGCATTTTTACGTGGCCCGTTTTCGAGCTGTCTGGCATGTGGAAGCTCAGGTGATGCTGGATACAATGGTGCATTGAATATGAAGATGTTTTGATGGTAAAGTCTGTGAATTATTCCATGCTAGAATGTTTAGCTGTTTATTTTTGCGAGTTACTAGGTATTGTTTTAATTTTGTGTCTATACCTGTTAATTGTTTACAATTTATTGAAGAATTGTGAAACATTTTGTATGAGGATAGAACGTGTTGAATAGGTATTGCTACCTCAATTAATTATTTTAAAGAAAGGTTTGTTCTTCGCAGTGAACGTAGCGACCATAGACATAGAACACTTTTTCCTTTAACTAGACTGATAAAGGGCTCTTTGGCCGTATGAAATTCTAAACGTCAAATGTAGCCCGCCCTGGCTCAGAGCTAAAAGCGGCAATATCAAAATTTTACAAAATATTGCAATTAAATAGGTAAAAACGGCCCATTTTAGTATTCCATCGAAATGATATATTTGTTATGTACTGAAATGACCGAGCAATCACCAAATTATGGGAACAAATATTATTTTATTAAATTAATGGGAAAATTATGGGAAACATCAATTTCACAGGTAAATACGGATATGCGAAACAAAGTTTGATGTACATATTATTTATCCATCTAAAACTGCAAAACATTGCATAAATAGTGTATTTAGTTGAAAATTATGATTGTTTTTGTTAGTGAAGTGCAATTTTTTTCTTAAAACATTGCGTTTTATAAATTTTCTTACCTAAGCAAATTACGTTTGTTTTTTAGTTGGGTTTACACTTAGACTAGGGGCGTACCCTTACTTCATTTTACACACGCATAAGCATGTGTCACACACATTTTGGTAACATCGTGTTTCCTGGGCTTTATAAATTCTATGAGTTACTATATTTATGGTAATAACTATATTATATTAAGCTTTTTAAAGCTTTATTTCTTTCTTTTCTTTATTTATTAATAGTAAAACAATAAAAATAGGTACTCGATATATTTTGACTGATGACGGCCCCATACCTTAGGTAGACCTATTTTTATTGACAGAACGCTGCGTTCCTATCACCATCTCGATCAGCCCCCCTATTCTGTATCTTTAGTTGCCAACTGCACGAGGTGCCTATCATCAAAAACATAGCTAAAAACTGAAATTTCAAAATTGCCTTTAGTGGGTATTGAACTATTAACAATCTGTGTCGTCACTTCAAGTGCGAAAATATCCTTAGGACATCGGAATTCGATAGTATATCTATGTTTTTGATGATAGACACCCAGTCCAGAAGGCAACTAGAGATACACAATAGGCCCGCTGGCGACACTGGGCACATCACTGATTGTGTCTCCAAATCCTTCACGGTCGATGCTGTTCGGCTCTGGAATGAACTTCTACAAACCTTCAGAAATTCTTCTTCTGTGTCCTCTTTTCAAAATAACTTAAAACATTATTGCCTCTGCTCTCTTGAAAATACTAACTGACTAACCTACATATTTGTATTATGTATTTCAGTATGTTAGACAAGGTAAAATTGAGTTTTAATTAATATTTACACCAATCAAACGTTAAAAAAAATGTATTCATGTTTTCCCCACGGTTATGCGTTAATTCCACCCATGCCTTCGAACTCTTTTTGTATGTTGTAAACATCTTGTTTTTTGTACAGTAAAGTGTTTACCTATTCATTCATTATTTATTTATTGCTTATTTACATAGGATCCTTCGACATTTTCAGGAAACTTAAGATCCTGATTGCTTAATCCCTGTTCCCAATTGCATATTTAGCTTTTCTTGCTTTCGGCTCGTTCTCAGTAGTTGGATGCCAAGTGTGAACTGGTCTTCCTGATGGTATTTTACTGATTTCTAGTTCCCACTCGGAAGTTTCTTCAAATCATCAGTATATAACGTTGTTTATGTAATTTTACTTTTCTTCTTCCGTTTAGTGATTTCCTGATTTTATGTTTATGTTGAAGTTACAAATAAAATAAATTGCATACATGTCTAGACCGCAAAACCTACGACAAACCTCAAAAGTTACACTTTCATAACCTAGAAACAGAATTACAAAAATAATGATATCATTATAGAGTACGTTATATAGTTGGTTCCGTAGTTCGAAGATCAATCATATTGTACCCGAAGAAAATTACCTTCCAAAATCACTATAACTGTGATGTTCTTCGCAATTTGTGTGATGTCGGCGAACTTTGTAATGATAGCATTAGCACGCCATTTAGATAGGGAAGAAATTACAGATTATGTGGATTATCTCGGAACAAGACGGCAAAGGCTTTCGGATCATGCATTATTTCATGTCTTGCTGTTATTGGCGATACTGCAATTGGCATAGATTAAATTGGTGTGTTAATTCGAAAACCATTTCGATATTTAGGTTTAATAAGCCGTATTTTCGAAGTTTTGGTCTCGTGTGACGTCACTTGAGTAATGGCTGTTTAGAAATGTGTCCTTTGCTATCAAGATAAATTTATAATAATTAATTTGACAACAACTAATTTGAAAGCTAGATGACAGATGAGTAGACAGACAGAGACAGAGCACTTTTTTTGTAAGCAATCACACATCACAATCAGTATAATGTCTAAAATTCTCAAGTGACAAGGTCATCGGACAATTCTTTAAAAATGTATGAAAAAATATTGGTTAATTTATATACCAAAATAATAAAAACTTTTTCCTAAAACGCCGTATATCCTCTGAAAAAAAATTTAAAAAAATCTTTTAGAATTAAGCTATGGGAATTGATATCATTGATGATTTTTGGCGACTAAAACTACCGATATTCTTAAAATTAACTCAGAAACAAATCAACTCCAAAATGAATTCTAAGAATAATAAAATTGATGAATTTTAATGGAAATATACAGCAGCCCAAAAGGGAAGTTTTAGAATAGAGATAAACTCTAAAAACTTGAATATTTTTCCGTATAAAATGTATATACGAGTACCTAATACGAGTAAGTGAATATATTATTTTGACTTCTCTTCTCATTAAATACTAAACATGTTCTTAAATAATATTCTTATTGTATGTAATACGTGACATTTTACAGTTCCTGAGGTAAGCTTTTATTCTAGAAAACTTTTCAACTTGTCTTTTACTCATTCACCATGATGCAGTCATGGCTCTGACAAGTGCAATCGTGTCACGCGAATTCGTGCAAACTCGTGCAGTTTCGGGCGAATTTGCAGCGACTTGCACTTTCACATCTCGCTAGGCAGCGGTATAACTGGCTGTTGGACTGTGACTCCGTGACAAATTGGTCACTCTAGGCATTCACGAAGAGCGTGCAGTGCCAGAGGAAATTCTTCTAAATATCTTACAAACCTTTTGAAAGTATATTTAGTAACTTTATAAAACTAGGAATCTTTTGTAATAAAAAGAAATAAAACAAAACTGATGCTTTGTAGTCTAAGACTGTAAATACAAGATAGGATGAGTGAATAAGCACCTAAACTAGTGATGGGCAAACTACGGCCCGCGGGCCATCTCCGGCCCGCGAACGGTTGTAATCCGGCCCGTGACCATCGAGCCAGAAGTCCCAAAATAAAAGTTCATCAATAAAATTGCCGGTTGCTTTGCTATTATCAATATTACGAAAAATTGTCTTCACAACTGGCCTTCTGAAGATCACTTTTTCTTATTGCTTAATGCATGGGAATCGCAAATAGAGCTTGCCTATGATGAGATTATAGAGAAACAAAAGCAGTATCATATGTCACATGTTCCCATAAAGAGCATCGCTGAATTTGAATTTGCATTTGAATTTGAATTTTGAATTTGAATTTGACGTATGTATTGCTTGCATTCATAAATCTTTGTTCCTATTCTATGGATTACCTGCAATAAATATCTGCCCATGTCCCTATTTCTTAAATCAGGTACATTTAACATCTCTAGTTCACATTGTTTAATTTGCATAAATAAGAGATCTTTTAATGTTGTTGAAACCTATGAGTCAATAACTTTATTTCGGAAAATACAAATATTTTATGTCAATAAAGAATTATATTTAAAAATTCAAAACCTGGGCCCCCATAAATACTATTTGTAAATATTGGCCCGCGTAGGAAAAAGTTTACCCATCCCTCATTTAGGTCCTAAACAATACAATGAGCGTTTTTCCTTGTGTCAAATTTAGTGTTAAATAAGATTCCTAGATGGCACTGTCGTATCTTTAGCAACAGAATCAAGGACAAAATTTGCACAGATTCCAAACAAACTTTGACATTGATTGCTACGAAACACATTTTATCTATGGTGACATGGACAGCGACATCTGGAGGAAAGCTAAGAACCAAAAAAAAAAACAACGAGAAAAACGCTCATTCAATATAAGTCATGTTAAATACATCCCAAATACGGCGCGGCGCTGCGTTTATGGAAACCCTTCCAGTATTCAGAACCACAGTACTTCTGAGTTGCGGAAGCCTTTAAGCGATTGAACGCGCAGTTTGATGAATTAAAAGCTACCCTACTTTTAGTTCTGTAATGCGGGAGGCTTTACAAACGCAATATTAGCGTTATGGATATAAATTCCTACCGCTACTCAGATTAGCCTACCCTGCTTTTAGTTCTGTAATGCGGGAGGCATTACATACGCAATACTAGCGTTATGGATATGAATTCTTACCGCTACTCAGACTAAAAATTGGGTTATAGATTTAACAGAATACGCTCAGTAAGGACATCTATGTAATCAAGCGAAGATTAAAGAAAGGATGAATATCATATAATTAAAAAAATGCATAAACGTATGACAGTATAATCATGAAATTTTAAACATTAGACGAATCCATAATTATTAACAACAAAATTATTAGACCAACTCGTACGCCTGCTTTGAAGTTTGTGCATTCTCGAATAATTTCGTCATTCGTTTAACTTGTTTACTGCAAGACAAAACTAATTTCCTTTAGTAATCGAAGTCTCAAACACGATGCACTCAAAACAGCATCTAAATGCACAATAATTTCTTCTATTTAACACATTAATTAAGCTAATAAAAACAAATGCGGAAGTAATTGTTTTCGTGACAAATCGCCAACGGAACTAATTTTAATAAAAAGAAAACCGGCCAAGTGCGAGTCAGACAGGAACCCTAACAAACAACAGCGCGATACGCATGATATCGCTCTCTCTCTCTCGGCACGTACCGTTTGTGATCTGAGATCGGGGAGCATAGTACAGAAATCCCTCCCGCGTGTCAGATCGCACCTAAATACTTTTATGCTATCTAGGGATCTGAGTAGAGGAAGCATTTTTATTATGAAGTCTTGAATACTACACCGGAAACAATACCCGAATCCAGATCGTTCGCAACTCTGAATAGTGGAATGGTTTAAAGTAACTTTCTGTGAATCAATGCTGGTAAACCCTCCCGCAGCTCAGAAGTACTGGAGTTCTGAATACTGGAAGGGTTTCCATAAACGCCGCGGCGCTTATAGACGACCACTTGTGGTATTGCGAGCGTAGCGCATAACTAATTCCCTAGATTTTCATACTTGACCTTTTAAATCCTCTTTAGTAGTACCGTTAGTCGTAAAAGCAACAACGAATGTCATCTTTAAGTTTTTAGGGTTCCGTATCTCAAAATGAAAAATAGTACCCTTATAGGTTTGTTCGTCTGTCCGTCTGTCACAATAACCTTTTACTCGGGCCCCGTATGATAATATCAAGTTGAAACTTATACTTCTTACAGAAGTCTATGGTCCCATGCTGCTGTAAAAACATTAGGCTTCTAACTCAACGCGAAAAAAAAGTTATTGCCCTTTACATAATCATCTTGATTTTGAACACAAACACTTGTACTATTTATTTACAAAATTGCTCACCATGGATACCTACAGAGCACTTCGGGTTGACTTAGAAACTTGAAATTTCATTCACAGGTAGCAGGTAGACAAAAATCTATAGACAAAAATCTGAAAATTACAAATATTTAATTATTCAGGAAGTTATCGAAGTCCAACTTAATTAGAGCCTTTAGATTCGTAGAGTTTCGTAGATCGTAAGTATCAAGCTAAGTTGGTCCTTCATAACTGCAAGTTGAATTAGTTACTATAACGTTTTTTTTAGGGTATTTTGTAGTGGCACAGAATCCCTTGTGCGCGAGTCCAACTCGCACTTGGCCGGTTGTTGTGTATATGTAGTGTCTCGACCCAAATCTTTTTGCGCCTAGTTTACCATGACCTGGTTCTTTTAGTAAGATTACATGGACAATATAGCCGATTCTGAAGGCTTTAATTTTAGTTTTAGTGCTGTCAAAACTAAATTTTCTTCATTGCAAAATAGTCCTTAACTGTTAGGGTTAGAAGTTAAATTACTTTGAATATATTTAAGTTTTGACGGCACTAAAACAAATATTAAAACCTTCAGAATCGGCTTTATTGATTAAAATTTGTGCTTAGATCTTTTAGTATAATAAAACACGCAGGTTTTACATTTATAAATAATGTGGAATAATTTGAAGAAAATTCCCAAAAGAGCCAAAAGAAATGTCACTTGACAAAAATTTTTGACCTATTTTCCGTTAACAATGTCAGAAAGAAGTCTCTTTGTGGAGTTGGAAAAAAAAACAGCTCTTGCGCATGTCGTCACCCATAGAGAAATGCAGTAATTCTAGTATAGTTAGTCTAGTATTCGTTAATGGAGCTACAGACAGACACCTTTCACAACTGCATTACGAACATTCTTGTGAGAAATCAACACTAAGTATCATTATATTGAAATCGACTATCTACAAATACTGGCTAAATCGATTGGCTTTGATTGCAAAAATTATTTGAGTTTTCATTAACGGGACACCTGACGCTAGAACATCAACAACACCAGGTTTTCAAGGGTTCATTGGAAGAAACTAGGTCTCTCCTCATATTGAAGAAAATATATTTGATTGAAAATATATTGGCTACAAAATATTGATTATGAAGATATCGAAAACCTTATCAATAATTATTAATTACTTTACATCTTATGCATATTACTCACAAACATATTCACATACACCTTCCCACACCATCACTCTCACCTCTCACAAACACACACACACCTCACACAAATACCCTCTCTCACACATACCCTCCCACACACCCTCACACTCTCGCACCCTATGACAGGTATCCAAACACGCAGTGGAAGTTATGCTGTTTTTGGTTGTTTTTATTATAATTATTCTCTTTTTTTTTTTATACCTACCTTTTTGTTTTGTAATAACTCTTCATTGTTTTATCATCACTGAATGTACACATAGGAAGGAACTGGCTTCTGTTACACGGTGTTTCCTTTTACAGAAGCTAGGGCTACAAAAGTTAAGATAAGATGATTGTAACAATAAAGAAATTTTTTTTTTTTTTTTTTCTAAAAAAAAAAAAAAAAAAAAAAAATTATGGATCTTTTATCCAGGGATTCCACCTATAAACAATGTACTATGATTTATACTTTTGTCAAAAAAATAAATGTTTTCCACCCTCTTTTTTTTTGTTTTCAAACGTTCATTTCAAAAACGCGGTTAAGAGATGAACTTATTTTTATAAAATAGGCAATAGAAATATGAATGGATGTTACCTAAATCCAATATTTTTTTCTCTACAAAATATTTCAGTATTAACTAAAAACACACAAATTTATTGTTTCGCTGCGTGATCTCTAGTATTTACGCGTCCAAGAAAAAGAGACCAACGAGTCAACATATAATCGCCTCTATGAAAAGCAAATGAATCACTAAATGCAAAAAGGGCACTTGGTACACAATTTTACAAAATCGTTTTATTTGGTTTTTGAACGTATCTCTATACGATCCATAATTTCAGCAAAAAGGACACTTGTGCACCTTACCGGTTTGGAGATATTGATACGCAGTTTGAGTAGTTTGCCGCAAAAAGGGCCCATAGTTGCGGACATGTGCCGTTTCTGCAGAAAAATTATTGAAATGACCACACACACCTCGCTTTACTTGTCTATCGGCCAGTTGCAGAAAGGGTTTTTAAGTTTAATGAAACTTTAAAATGAATGCTGTCACTTTCTTTGTCAAGAATAATGTAAGGGATAGCATCAACTTTAAAGGTTCATTAAACTTAAAAACCCGTTCTGCAACTGGCTGTATGATTTTCGCTTACCAGTCAAACACGTAACGTATTTTCTCAGACAGTTTTTTTTAATTGAAAATTTTAAAACCTTAATAATGGACAAAAATAGGCCTAAAAGGAAAAAAGGGATTAAACACGATAAAACGTACAAACGGAATATTATCAGAAAGACGAAAGTTTCTAGTGAAAGTCATGTCAACTGGGTGGGCAAGAGAGTACTCGCGAAAGAGATGGTAGGGTTGATAATTAATAATTTTAAAGTTTTAAAATGTTTTAAAGTTATAATAATAATAAATACATTAAAAGTACTCAATATATCTAGTTTTATTTTCAAAAAACTTTTCATAGAAATGTACTATTCACTGCAAGAAGGTCTCATGTCCTCTCTTTACATCAAAAAGGGTACATGTCCATGATTTTGTTTTCACATTTACAAGAAAAGCGTATTTATTTTAATAAATTTATTGACATAATTATATTTCTATTATCAATATAAAAGTGCATAAAGAAGAAATATATGTTTAATTTAATTATTAAAATCAGAAAATGGTTTTTTGTCTCTCCTGAACAATTTGCCTTCGTGGACATGTGCCCTTTTAGTAATTAGTGATTCAAATAAGGTCTTTGCCATTAGACTTATTGTGCTGGACAGTGTAGCATTCGCTACAAGTATTCAACCTTTTTTATATATTTTTAGTCTTTCTTTATCGTTGGCTGCTTTTCTGAATTTTCGAATTCGAATATTTAGAATGATCTTGTCAGATTTTTTTTTGTTATTTTTCTCATATCAAAGAAGATCGTGACAGAGGAAGGATAAATCTTTTACAAAATAACAAATTTGGTATTTGAAAAATTTAAACAGAGCGCATTTGCTCTGAGCATTGTGTAAGCCAGTTTTCCTACATTTCCTGGTAAGTTTTGTGTAATTTTGGTTTCATTCTCTGAAAATCCTTTTTATCCCATTTCCAACACGTTAATTTCCTTTCCCTCATTTCATAAGCATATCTTGACGCTGTTGTTTTATTTCTTTACAGCGACCCTTCGGGATTTTCTAAGGGTTCTGGTTCTCCCCAGTTTGATTATTCATTTCTACTTGAATTCCATCCGCCATCTCGTACGGTTGTACCTATTGAGGCCTGATGTAAGGACCACGTCCCTGGTGAGCTAAAGCTTCCGATATTAAAATAGAAATCGCCAAGCTTCTTCGACTGCTCCCGGGAACACCGGAAACACCCAAAGTCACGAAGAGACCCTTACCAGGTTTTTAGTATCTGTAGCCTAATATTCAGCATCAATTATTTTTATTCCTTAGTGTAAAGCTAGATAACGATTGCTCGTAACACCTTAATATTACGTTTTCTTTCGGATTTGGAGTTATCAAAACTTCCGTGAAATCTTAGTTTAAAGGATCCTATAAACTAGTGTCGACAACCAAATTTAAAATCCATTATTTTATGAATAAATGCGTCGTTCAAGCTAAAAGGAAATCAAAATCCTAAATAAGTGGAATTAGGCGTAATAATTTTTTTGATCTAATAAGTTCCTTTGTACCGATACTCTTCTGATATTATTGTTCTTTTGTACCATATTTTTCTTACTTCGGTTTTGTTATTTTTTGTGTATTTAAAGATAAATTATACGGTTTATTTATCCAGGTTTACCTCTTTTTTTGGCTGTCACCAGGCTTGCCTGGTGGCAGTCCAAATTTAGGTTGAAATTACGTTCGTTAATATGTAGTGGCTAAAAACATAAATTTTTTTTTAAAAAATAACGCTACAACAGGTAATAAAAAAAGTTGCTAGGGTATGTCATCCTCTTTAGGAATACAAAAGAAACTGATTAATCAGTTATTTACTATTCACGTCTTAAGGAAGTATCGCATCGATGAGAATAAAGGCGGTAAATTAAGAGATTATATTAAAATTGCAACCAACTGCACACATACTAACGAATGTCACACCTTTCCCCCAGGGTATGCAAGGTATAAATTTTTTTTTTCGTTTTTATTTGTAATGGGCACCTGTGTCGATATCTTAATTTATCGTCCCGTCGGTATACAATAAACTACCAGCTGAAGTGCAAGCCGCAACCACTATCAGTTCGTTCAAGTCCAGGCTGAAGTGCTGGTTTCTCGAATTGACCTTATATAATGTTCTTGCAACATTCATGAGATTTTTTAATAACACTTATTAAGTATTTGACATTTGTATCTATGATTATTCTTTGACATTTATTATTCTGTATTTGACATATAATTATAATAATTTTTTATATTTTTTTATTACTAATATAGTTAATTTTTGAAGAATTAATGTATAATTGGTATTGTGCTATTTTTTTAGGCTACTTCTGTAGCTGTATGCAATGAATGCTAAATATTTTACAATTTCTTGACGTGTAATCTAAATAATTATGAATAAAAATGTCTTATGTCTTATCAAATTGTTAAAATAATCCCAAACTAAATACAGCCACTGCTTCGGCCCCTAGTTATTTATAGCACAATAAAATCCTTCCTAAAGGAACCCCCAGCTAACTATAAATAAAAACCGCATCAAGTTTTAAGTTACAAATATATACAGATAGATATTGCTTTTTATATGAGCCAGAGACAAGAAGAGGAAAAATAAAATAATAGAGGATAAAATTTAAAAATTGTCAGACCCACTTGGCCTCGTTAAAAAAACTTTTCGAGGTTTTTTTGTGTGGAGACCCTGCTTGGGTTATTTTCCTTGATAGAGGCTAGATTAAAACATATTCTGTGAAAATTTCAACTGACGGCCCCTGTGACAGACGGTACAGGCAGACAGACAGCGGAGGCTTCGTAATAGGGTCCCGTTTGGGGCCCTTCGGGTACGGAACCCTAAATAGGGCAGAGTTTCTACACAAAACTGGCGGAACCATGTGCAAATGACTAGTTAGTAATAAAGTTCACGCAAAGATTTGATGACAATTTTGACGTCAATGACGACGCGGTCGCAACAATCAAATATTTCTTCGAATAGCCACGCACTTTTAAACTGTAGTCATATTGTTTGAATAATATTCAGCTTACCTTATACAGGGGGTACCGAAGTGCGTGATAAACTGTAAGATATGCAGAAAAAATAATGCGCTTTATTGCGTTTTCTTATTATTAGAGTGCATTACCAACTAGAAATCAATCAGAAACAAATCTAAAAGCACAAATATTTTTGAAAACATTTTTTGGGCCAGGATTTGAATTTGGTAATGCACTTTGATAATAATTAGAGTATTCAAAGCGATGAATTTTGCAATAAAAAACATATAACCTTACATAAATTATTGTTTCGAAAAATATGATTTAATACTCAATAAAACATGTAAATACGTAAGGTATTGAGAGGCATTTCACAAAGTCACGCGTTTTGAATTCTGGATTGCAATTTTCTTGGAATTGGAGGAATTTTTATTTTTTATTTCGGTCTAATTAAATGAAGTGATTATCAATAAAATCACTGAATTCGATTAGTTAAAAGTTAATCTGACATGAAATGAATGTGATTATGCTTTATTCAATACAAAAAATCGTGATAAACTGGCGACATTAATCGGGAAAATTTACGGAATTATTATTTTTTTCCACAAATAGTGTTATAAAAATTACACATTCTGGTACATTATGTCTCAATAAATTTATGTCAGATGTGTTGGCAATTTCTTTTTGCAAATTTTTTGAATTCTTGTTAAAGAATGAGGTCCTTAAAGTTTACAATGTGATTAGTTTTCCTTAAACAAGGTGTAATCACTACAAAAAATACAAAGTAGTATTTAAAAATGTGGTAAGTACATTAACTGTCATTAGGAAAGATTGGTCTATGTTTATAATGTATTCAACAGTATAAAAGTCTTTGTTAAGTTGGTAAATTAGGCGCTTGAAATTTTAGATTTCTCGCTAAAAGTGTGAAATGGCCCTCAAATACAATATGGATTTAGTTTTTTATTATATCTAAAATTAAAGTAATAATTGTTTCTTTGAGTTAGTCTATGCCAACACTTTTATTTCAGGGTTTACGATCCTGTCAAATGGCCCTCGAAACCCAGTTTTCTCAAAATCCAAGAGGATTAAATCAAATAACTTTCGTACACCTAATAATTTTGTCAATTCGGCGCAACACAACTCAACTTATTTGACAGGACTAACCTTATTTTGAGCGTCCTGTTTTTGTCTTTTCGATACAGAAAACAAAAAACAGAACGCTTAAATTAAGTTTAGTCCCGTCAAATAACTTAAAACGTCTTATTAAAACAAAATTAAACCGTTTTACACACACACACACACACCCTCACACACCCTCACACACCTTATAACAAGGTTATAGTGCAGGAGTAGTACGGTCAACAAAACACCAAACACTTTCCGACTAAAACCCACTGACGAGTGAGAGATGAGATAAAAAATACTTAATCAATAGTTTTTTTTATTTTATTTTATTCATACTGCGTGTATGTATGTATTGACCAAGTAAATGGCCCCAATGGCCCGACCACTTAGATACCACTTTTGTTAACTGTACCCACAGGAATTAAAACGATGCCACGAGGATATGTTGTTCTTCACAAAAGATAGCAATTTGTAATAGCTAGCCTAAGCGAAGTGTTTGGTGTAAGGAACAATCGACCTGTATAACAATTGTCATGAATATAACAACACAACATTGTTTTCATGACTGTTTTCTTTGTCATTTGTATCGGAAAAGCGTGCCGATGCAAAGACGTCAGTGCCTTACAGCTAAACAGCATAAACGCATGGGTTTCCAAAAAAGGTCCAACGTTGCGATTAGAAAACCCAAAATTACAAGTAGCCAGAATAAAAAAAAAATTGGCATTTATAAGTGGCCAGTATTTTTATAGTCATTCGACCATAGAGTTTCCTTAGTTTTAAAAGTGGCCAGTACTCGAAACCGTGATGTGAAGTGTATAGAAACAGCAACATGTCTGATGGCGTGTTCTCCTCTGGACTCGGTCGTAGCCCCAATGCAGTAGTGTTGCACCAAAGGAGACGACGGCATGGTGCATCGACACATGCAAAGTACTACTACACCAGGTCCTTGATTGTACCTGATAGGTCACCAGTTAGACGCTTCTCCAGGACAAGGTGAGGGCTGAAAATGTTATGGGGGTGGGTTTCAAAAGTAGCAAGAAATGCTGCACCGGCCTTTTCTTTTTCAAACTCGGCCCTTGGCAATAGAGGTTGGAACAGAATAAAAGAATAGAATAGTAGACAAATTTATTTATCTGCTACAACACAATAACACAATACAGAAAATACAAAAGCAATCAACATAGAAAAAAAAAACGGAACAATAAAATAAACATGACAATGGTAAAATTTTTCGTTTGGTATATGTGTAAAGAATAAGGTTTTGGAAATTCTGTAAAAGTATTGTATGAGAAATTTTCTACCGGAAGTACATTATATTCATGAAAATGTCCAGCGTCAGGAAAAAACTATAGATGACGTCATTTATGCGAATCCAAAGCTTTAAGGTGGGCTAGCCCGCGCAGCTGCCATATAGATGATTTAGGTATTTATGACGTCCTGATGGCTTTGATATCAATGAAACTTTGTACACATCTTTATATTTGTTTCTCTTCCCCCCACACCGCACTCCAAACCATCTCTCATCAAGAAGTGCAAGATGGCGATAGATATTCAAAAAGAGCCGAATTTGTGAAATGGTTTCAGGTAAAAGCTTAGTCTTTTTTAAATGAATGACGTCTGTATTTCTCTCTTTTTTTATTTC
Source organism: Ypsolopha sequella (assembly GCA_934047225.1). NCBI lineage: Eukaryota > Metazoa > Arthropoda > Insecta > Lepidoptera > Ypsolophidae > Ypsolopha > Ypsolopha sequella. The sequence continues at coordinate 23,279,858 of OW203987.1, forward strand.
CAGTATAGATAAAAATTATACATTTTGCTAAATTTTAAACCAAAAAATATTATCAAAATATTGATTATAGATCATAAATGGCTAATTACAGGAAAACTATAGCAATTCAAAAAAACATAAGCACAAATGAGAAATATAAAAAAATGAGAAATAAATTAAAAAAATACATTATAAAAATACAATATGGGTATTGTAGGTATTAAAAATTTGCTTGTAAAAATATATAGTTTGGATATATTTAATTGCATCTATTTCGAGAAAACCTTGAAAAACCATAAAAAAATGTATGTCCCCCCTTTATCTCCAAAACTGGTGGACTGAAAAATATGAAAAAAATCGTGGTAATATGTGTTTACGTAAATATTACAGGAAAAATAGAGCAGTTGAGAAATTCCCGAAAAAAATTACAAAATTAAATTTATCATCCAGAATATGGAACCCTAGGTACGCGAGTCTGACTCGCTCTTGACCGGTTTTTTATTATATACCTTGCAGCTGCGCCTGAGGAAGGTGTTTTTGGAGTAGTTAGTTCAACCAAAACTAATATAATACAATGTACCAGAACGCTAAAACTACGTGGGATTTTAAAATTTATCTTTCCAAGGAGAGTGGAGGAGTTTTGAATATATGAAATGAAATATATTTATTTATGTAATGTAGATATATCAGATACTTATTACAAGTCGGTTTTAATGTAATATAATTAAATAATCTATTTCTATAGGTAACAGTATTACAATAATGAATAATAATATGAAGAAATACACAAGGAAATAATAAAGGATGGATTTGCTTAAATTTAATAAGAAAAATACATTTGAATAAAATAAAAAGTATAGGAATAAGGAATAAATATATTTAGAATTAAACAATATAACTTTAAATATATACAACAAATAAAAGAAAATTTAAAACTTGAAATATATTTCGGCCCTTAGTGGGCCGTCATCAGTCAAGTATTAAAAAAATTTTACAAATATACTATAGTAATAAAAAAGACAATATTTTTCTTAATTGACCTATATCCTCTTATGTACTTATTATGATTTAAAACTCATCCACAAATACTCGTCCACAAATTCTTATATCAAATAATAAAAGTTTGTGGACAAGTACAAGCACCCTACAATACATTATATTAAATGTATGCCTAATTCCGCCCATTCCGAATAAAAGTGTTGCATCAAGAAAAGACCGTCGGCTTTAGAGTGTGGGCAAATTGTGTCGCTTCTTAGAGACATATCTTCGTAGTCTTTGTTTGATATAGCACTTCATACGAGTGCTATATCACACAAATACAGAAAATGTACATTGAAGTGTTAATTCGGTCGTTACTCATGAAAGACATAAACATAGTGAGTCGTTATATTCAACAACAAAAGTTCCCTAACCTCAGCTCAGTTTTCACAAAGACCTCGAGGCTTTATTCATCAGATAAGTTAATCTGCCTCTTATCACAACCTTAGGCCGCGACTGTGAGAATACTTAGACAATAGCTATCATAACGGGCACAAATTCAACACAAATTATTGTGGAAGTTTAGTTTGCTCTATAAAATTTATTGAAAAAGACGTTACTTTGCGGAAGTCCATCATGAATTTGTGTGGATATATTAATAACACATTGTATATTATATTTTAATAACACATCCCTAGGATGCCTCGTTTAGAGGCGAAACACGTGTCGATAAGTTTTCTTGCTTGTTATTTAAGATTGCTTTATTTTGTGCTCGTACTGCTTGTTTTGCTTGTGCATGTTTTGTGCGGGAGGGCGGGCGGTGCTTGAGTTTGCATTGTGAATAGCATGGTAAGAGTGTTTAGCGGATTATTGCAAAATATTAATATGTCTATTAATATATCCACAAATTTTTGCTCTATAATTTTTTTGCTAAAGCTAAAATTGAGATTTCAGTAGAACTCAAAAGCCCATTTTTCCTATTCAGTGCTGATCTCTTACCAAATTACATGTCAACTCCGAATAAAAATTGCTAGAGTTCAGTGGAGGTCACATCAAGTTTTACACTTGCAGTACTATATTAGCCCCTATGGTGAAGGATATAAGATAGGTACAAAGCTCAATTTGTATAGCTCGATGTGGTCTCCACTGTACTTAAATGAGTTACTGTTTTCAATTCATTCGCAAGACTCAAGCTTCACAAATATTTTAGAAGATTATAATTACATAAAACACAATTGAATAAAAAAAATTGTAAAATATATTTCGTGCCATTCGCTAAAAAATATAACAGATGGGTAAAAAAATAGTTTTTTATTTTTTTATTTTTTTTATAATATATCTTATATTATACGGCCCGAAATATATCTCACATTTTTTTTATTTAACTGTGTTTTATGTAATTATAATCTTTTAAAAAGACAAAAAATCAATATTTCATATTTATTTACAAGTATTTTAGGTATTATATGAATTCAAGGAAAATGATTGAAGTAAATTTATTAATATTTAGGTTATATTGAGGTAGTATTGTACGTGTAATTTTTTTTAGGAGGTTGAGTTGCCTCTCTCAAAACCTTAGTTCAACCCTGATGCTGACACAATGATTTGGAAAGCAAATTGCATCAGTTAATCCCTCCCCTCGCCGCGCCGTGTTAGTATATAAATTCGCCCGTGCCAGGGTTTGTTAAACTTCATTTGTTTTGTAGTAGATATTTAGCAAATAATTATTGCACACAATGGCGATTCGAACATGATGACAACTGACAATATTAGTTCAGGAAATAAAAACAAACGGCTTCTGCCGGTCTTCTATAACATTTTATGAATGTGTTATTTGCATACAAGTTCCACCGCTTCAAGACGAATAGTACTCTTTACGGAGTACAATTTTCTCAAAGACCATTTCAGTCAAAGTATTTGACGAATTTGCTTAAAGCATTTTGGGGCTGCCCATGCAGTTACCCATGCCTATGCTACGTACTTATCTACGTTATTTACATGGATATTTAGCTTTGAAATTCAAATCTTAAAGGTGCATTTAATGTCAGATTAAGCACCTTATTTTGCATCAAAACTGAACTCTATGACGTTTCCTTTTAGTTTAAAATAGCGCACCCTCAGCCATGGCTTTTACGACCACCAAAAAACACGTGCTCGCGAAAAACTGCGTTTTTATTTAATAACTCGGCTTCTAGATGAAATTGTTAAAATATTCTAAATTGGTTAGACAGAATTATGAGCCATTTATTTTTAATACAATTTTCAAGGTTGTATAATTTGAGAAAGGCCTTTTAACACTCGAAAAACATGAAATTTAGAGGTAACTGGGCAATTTTTTTCTATCAAGCGAACTTAATTAAATTGGTTAGATCAGCCCTGTAGTCTACAATCTATATTATTTTTATTAAACCGATTGACCAACTTACGCAATGTGAAATGGTCATTTGAAGTTGTGCATCTGACCCTTATACGGACCCTACAAAATTAAATACGTTAGCCTCATTCAGTCTACCTCACACATTGCATTAAACATACCTCGGATTTCTGTTTGTAAGAACAGCTCATGATATGGGTAATTTTGTACAATATTAACCCATGTTTAAGATGCTTTAAAAATTATGTGGTACCTATCTCTCAAAAATTATGTATAATTAAAACAGCGTATAAAAACGTATTTTCTAAATATATTAAGGTTGTATATATATTTTATGTCATTTACTGTCTATAATTCGACTGATGCCGGCCCTAAAGTGGGCCGAAATATATTTCGAAAATACGTTTTATACGCTGTTTTAATTATACTAAAAATAAAAATAAAATAAATGCTCTATGTAGCAACATATATATATTTATTTCAAAAATTATGTGGAACCTATCTCTCAAAACCCTCGATCGCATCTATTCATACATGCATCTCGTCTTTACATGGTACTCGTCTTTATTTCCAACATTATCAAAACGTTTGATCGAATGTTTCCGAAGCGAAACAACCAAAAATATTTCTCAAGACCACGATACGGTTGATTCATAAATCAACATTCAAATATTTGAAATACCAGCCTCTTGCGAGCCAAGGCGATCTTGCAAGTTAATGCAATTACAATCTGCGTGATATTATCAGATACTGTTTGTATTATAACAATATCTAAAAGCGTAAATGTTACCAACACCAGTTTAGGCCTTTCTGAGGTGGCCTGATCGAGGTTTACTATTTATTTAGTACCTGTCATCATCATCATCACCTATCAGTGAATACTAGCGACGCTACCATCGGACTTTCCTTACAACCTAAGTTATTTTGTAAAAGGCACATTTAAAATGTGCACTTAATTATAAATTAACTTTCTATATTTGGGACCTAAAAAACGAATTAGTATCAAATATTTTATTTACGGTTCAAAGGATAACACCCGGGAATTCAAATTTAAGTACCAAAAATACCATTTTTCTAATAATTATGTATCCTAAATAGTCTAGTCAATACTAAACTTGCCGGAAAAAATACAGAATTTGCCACCAACTTATGGTCAAAGGTAATTTATAAATAAGTGAAGACATAACTTTTGATTTTTCTTATACTACTATTTGTTAAATCTTTGGGTTCCTAGTATACAAGTTATGGCTTAGATTTGATTTATTTTTGATTTAAATCTCGTAGTGGCAAATTTGTGGGGGATCCGTGAGTGCGGCATATTTGGCGCGAAGTAAGTACAGCGGCGATAGGGCTCACCACCCTGACACCCCTAGGGGATTTATGTCGTTACGATATACATAATCCTTATATAAGTAGCTACACTATACAGTATACATATTATGTATTTCTGTATAGTGTAGCTACTTATATAAGGCTAATATTTATATTTATTTGATGAACAATAAACATTTTTTATCTTTTATCTTTATTTGCACCATAAACATAGATAGACAAGAACTATTGAATTTTAGAATATGTAAGTTATGTACCTAAATCGGGTTGCAAATCTCACATTATCATGAAAATAACCAAAATCTCCCTTTGCTCACAGATGTCAATCCGCCCCAAAAGTGATGGAATCAGAAAGACGGTCAGCGTCACCGCGAGACGCCCCGCGGCCCGCTCACCGCCCGCCTTCACCTCCAGCCTTCGACAACCAAGCCTACCAACATGACGAAGCTGACCCCAACCACAACGATTCCTTCACCTCCAACCATCCGCAGACCAACGGACACAGCAAAGAACCGAATGGAGAGACCAAAACCCTCGAAGCAGTCAACTTGGAACTGATAAACCTTCAGCCCAAAAATGGCAATGTTAAGACAAAGAAAGATGTGGAAGTGGACATGAACGCGACAAATCCGTATGATGAGTACTTCGTGCCTGTCAACGAGCATCGGAAGTATATGAGGTTTGTAGGCATATTTATCCCATTTCCTGTTTGTGAAAAAAACCTTAACCAATTTTTTGATAGATGCAGCTACTTTTCCCGCGCCTTTCTACCAAATTTCTTTTTTTGTATGTAAGGTAAGACATTTCTAACACGAAGGCAGGAGGTGCCTTCTAGGAGCTCATATCGCTTCAACTGGTTACAGTGCTACAAGGATGACAGTAACAGGGGCGTGCAGCTGTGAAACAAGGGACAGGATAGCAGCTTTAGTTCCGATTTTGACCACGACCAATCCACGCGCCAAAAGAGCCATGTCGCACTGCACGACTTTTGGGTTTTAACTACCTCGTACATGTCTCCAATATTTTTCCTGTTCTTACGGGCATACGCTTGTTCACAATCGCACCTGATGAAGAGCATCGATGAGATCTAGGATAAATGCCGCTCGTCCAGAAAGCGGGAGAGTGCAAGGAGGTGAGGGGTGAATCAGTCTGTCCAGAAACTTCCGCTAAATCCAGGCCAAATCTATGGAAGTTAGCAACGGATGAATGACTGATCCTATAGCCTTTAGCTGAGCCCATAACCTATATATATTCTGCTTTGCTGTATTTTCGCAGAAATTCAGTCTAAGACCACCCATAAACTATGGATGGCCCTAATTGGGACACACGTCTAATGTTTTTCAATTGTTATTTTTATTGCATCGCAGTGGTTATGGTTACGATATTCTTAAGTTCACAAAATAGAAATACCTAACACAAAAATGAAACTTATGATTATGTGAAGAGGTGGTATATGTTCTGTCAATTAACCTTCAATAAGTTATTTTCAAGTTCATTTTAAATATACATACACGTATAGATACATTTAAAAAAAAATGCGTAAATTGCCCAGTTATATCGCTGTAATCAATCTTCTGGGATGGCTTTTTAAATATTTTCATGAAGCCATGCATGCCTCAACACGACGAGTTGCTTGGCAACTTGGCTGTTCTTTTCGCTCCCTCCACTTTGTCTCCGATTGTCTTATACTATATTATAACAATTGAAACGGCTTTATTGATTATCTCTTCTTATCTATCAATGATACCGTTGGCTAATACCGCTACTCAGTTGTCTAATCATCAAGATCGTATTGTCAATCTACTTGTACAGTCGGCACTGTTCGCGCCTGTCCAGTTTCAAAACTTTGTTGCTTGTAAGTGGCGATCTCAGCTAGTCCCGCCTTTTATTTTGTTGATTAATGAAAGTGTATCAGAGACGTTTTTTTTGCCGTTTTCTTTGTGTTCATGTTTTCTTATTATATGACCGCAGCATTTTTTAATGAGCTATTTAAAGTTTATTAGGAATATTAGCAGACAAAAACTGACAAGTCGGGGCTAGCGGAAGTTGCCGCGAACCACTGCACACAAAACTAGCTCTTAAGGTGGACAGGCGGGAACCTTGCCGACTGTACCTCTACTCGAAGTAATGCCATTTGCCATATCAGCTAAGTCACGCATAACAATCTTAAAACCATTTGCTTACTCAAAGGTATCAATACCCTGCATTTCTTGGAAAATTTGAAACCCATCTTCAACCTCATGCACGACTTCCCAAATTCGCTACTGTGCATTCAATCACAGTAATTTTAAAACAGCAACTTTTTGTAAAAAATATTCCAAAACTAAAATTATACCTCTAAGTGGCAATTTAGACCCGCGCACGTGTTTTTGAGACCCATCAAGCATCATTTAAACCGGTTATCCTTTCAAATACTTGAGTTCAAGAGCCAAGTGGATACCCTGGGAGAACATTATCCTTGAGGACTTTAGGCCCTTACCCTCTCCGTGTCAGTGAGCATAAAGTTTGAGTCTCAATTCCAGTCAAACTCGCCATTTTCTCGTTTTGTGATTCGATCGATACCATATAGATATCTTATAAAGATTAGTTCATATAGAGTTTTTATCAGTTTGTATCAGTACCTAGTTTTACACCTTTTTGTGTTTTTATTTTCTTGAACCCCCCCGATACGCCCATGCTGCAAACTGCAATGGTGCAAAATAAAGCAATTAACCCATGAACGATCACCAGTAATTGGATATTTGTGTCAATTCGGACACGACGGACTAAACTTAATTTGAGCGTTCTGTCTTTTTCTTTCTGTATCGAAAAGACAAAGACAGAACGCTCAAAATAAGGTTAGCCCTGTCAAATTAGTTAAGTTGTGTTGCGCCGAATCGACACCATTGGCGTGCAAAAATAATTCTATGAGCTTTGTTTCTGGATTGTATTGACAAATTCAAGATTCATCACCTGCAATAATGTCGTAAACCCGCCGAGACGAGCCTGCTTCAAATTTAGCAATCATGTCACTGCATCATTCCACACGTTCTGAGCAGCGGTGAAGTTTATTTATTTATACTTAACACTTTTTGCACATTTACACAAATAACTTAAAAGACAAAAGAAACAATTAAACATGGTGTACAAGGGCGGCACTTATTGCTAATAGGAATATCTTCCAGGCAACCCTTGGTAGTTAACAGAAAGATGAACAAATTAACATGTGGAGGTGTAAATACTAATCAGCAAATAATACGGAGATCAAGATTAAAATATAAATATCCAAGAAATAAACTTACATATAAAAATACATGAACATACTTATATAAATTAATACATACCTATAAAATATACACATACTTTCTTAAATTTCAGATACAACAATTAACTTAAATAACATTAAAGATAAAATAAATACATCTAAACTAAACTAAAAATATCCTTAAAAATAAACTAAAACACCTTAAAAAATAAACTATATTATAAATAAATAAAATTTATATATATATATACTTATATAAACTTACATAAACATACAAAAATTATAATAATATTGGATAGGTATTTGAGTTCTAAGATGGGTACTCTGTTGAGAAAAATTGCTTCACTTTTATTTTTATGTAGTGTTGTGCGGCACCCAGCGCGAAAGTATCCTCCTCACGCGAAGTTGCTTGCGAAGAATCTCGTGAATGCTTCCCGATCCAATCTGCAATATGTGCTAATCGCTTCTTATGTAATTTGCCTATTCTCAGTCATCAAAGGGCGACAACTTCTTTCTTTATCCCTCAAAGTTAGTTGACTGCACTTAAATTCGTTATACCAGCGGTACACGGTTGCCTTAGAAAGGCTTTTATATATAAATACCATTTGAAGTCTATTATACGATTCGTCCGGCTTTAGTCGACATTTGAAATCATAAAAAATCATCGCGCGAAATTTTTCCCGATGCAGATACATTTTTAATGAGACACGATAGATAGCTCAATTTACCTCGTAAAAAATGTGTCGTGTGATGTTGGAATGTGAAGTTGGAACGTTCGTATTTTTAATTTTTATAAATTATAACTGGCCAGTGTCTGTTACATCATAGATAAATAAAGGAAGGATAGATTGCTATCTCCTTTTACTGTTCGCAATACTAAAAATAACGTTGCTAGATGGCGTTACTTGTCTTACTGGAAATAAAATTTGTCTGAAATCGACGAATAGCATTTTACTGTTCTGTGGGTCTACCGCGTAATTCTCATTTTCATCAACATCAACTTGAGATTGAAATTTGACGTACGTGCGACGATGCCCGCCTAACATGCCATCTCTTTTGCACGCGTTGAATTTCGCCTCCATTTGCTTGAAGTTGATACAAATAAGAATTACGCGGTAGAGCTCCTGGTTCATCATATTTATTAATTTTATGAATAAAAACACGAAATTTTCATAACATCGCATCAGAAAATAGTGAATTCTTAATCAGGTGTTTTTTACATTTTTTTCATTAAACTTTCGGTGGTAAGCTGGCAATCTAATTAAGCGTGCAGATGCTTATTCTGGATTCCGGTAGATGGCGCACAACGATCAATTAAATAAAATATGTGCATTAAAATACGCTTTATTTACCGAAAACACACTACTCATACATACCGGTATATAACATTACTCTTTGACTCAACTGTCATGCACAGTTGAGCGATTTATCCTCAGATTTATCGTATGCCATGTGTCGCGTATTGTCGTATTCTAGCAAATTTTTGTTTCCCGGCGAAAATAATAAGTTTTACGCGGGCTTTTTTCTAATGTATGGAGTGAGCAATCTATCCTTCCTTTATTTATCTATGGTTACATTAAAACTTTTTATTCGCAAAACATATTGCTTAGCCTGGTACATACCTATACTGGTAAAGTTAGGTTGGCAACACAAGTAAGCGACATTCTTAGAGCATAGTGTGACTAACGTCCAGCATGAAACGCATTTTCTCTGGCGTCTGCACAAAACACGGATATGCTTTGAACTTTAACGAACTCTGCTGGCTGTGACATGCTTCAATAGGCACTTTGTTGTTCTCAAGTTCAATAACATTGTAATTAAGATTGAAAGGGTCGCGGACTTAATTAATTTGCTATTAGAGACACCGTGAACATGCGAGATTAGACAACTAACCGAGCTCGAATTGAGTTCCGTTAAAAAAAGTTGTTAAACCACACCAAAGATTACAAAAGTAAAGATAAGCCCTTACCGTACTATGACAGCACCAAAATGTTTCCACCTTTAAATGGGTGACGCTCACACGTTTGGAATCAGTGCTCATCTGAACACACTGATAGTTGGACTTACAGTTAATCAGTGCACTTACAGTTAATCATTTTAAGAACTTTAGCAGTCTGATCAGTTTGCTGACCGTAGGTACAGATTGCGCACTCATAAGTGTGCGCGCGTCGGCATTATGTTAACGCACGCATTCAAAAACAATGCAATAGGTGCCAGGGCTCATCTAAACTTTTGAAATCTTTGAACCACACACGTGAATAAGCAAATTCCTCTTGCTGTCGCAAACCTGGCTGATACAAAATGGCTATAAATGATAATAATAACCGACACATAAAGTAATAAATTATTTATTTATCATCATAAGGATCTGTTTTGGTAATACCACCATAAGTAACTTGAGTAAATAGTATCTAGCTGATGGATATATTTTTATTAATTAAAATTTAGTTACTTTTCTTAGTAACGAATACTGCAGACTTTTTTTTTTCAAGACGTTTTTTGTCCTTTATAAGTTCTTTTATTCCTGGTGAAATTTTATAACAATGGTTTACCTGTTTCCGTTTTCTGTATTGTTTCCTAGAATGTCTTGCTTACTATACCCACTGAAAACTTAATTATTCTGTAATTTTCCTCATAATTTTTTGAAATCTGGGGGCACGTTAGTGCCCCCCGCCAAGACGAGCCAAAGGAAGCGGGGCACTACGTACCTTTACTCGATTATCTATTCTAGGTCTTTAGCCAATATTTCCTGCCTTTTTCTAGTCACGGTTATCACCTAATTCTCTTATTTTCCTCATGAGAGCCGTCTAACCTAGACCCAGTATCAAGAATAAACCAGTACAAAAGAGCATTTCCTGTTGGCCAATCCATATAACACCCAGATCATATCGGTATCGATTAGCCACGCCACCTCTGACAGACAGCTTGCGCAAGAGTCATTCTACACCATAGCATCGGAATCTAGTTCGGCGAATTTAGTTTAAGGTCAGTGGCTTTTTGACGGTTATTTTTTTATTGATCTATGTTTAACGTTGATTTTTATTGACTATTTATTTCATTGCCTTTTCAAAGTAGTTAACTTCTTTATATCACAAATATATTCGAAAGAACTACAATGATCTATTCCTCGAAACTGGAAAGCGTTTACGCATAAAAAAGCTTTCATAGATTTTTCTAATTATATTTTCTTTTGTTAAATAGCTTGAGGTATTCATAACAAAAAAGATAATTTTAATGAATCGTAATAAAACCCGGAACCTTCCCAAAATCGTTTCACCAGCTTTTTTAAGCTTCGAAACCTTTTTTTCCACTTTAGAGTCTGGAGTCCGTGATACTGAAAGACCACACGCAAAATGGCAAGACGCTTCTCTTGAGTAACAGATATATATTTACAATCGGATATTTGTCAATAATTCACAAGTTTACAATTATTAGGCTGTCAATAATAATTAGTGCTTCCATCACGCGATCTACTGGGCTGGAAGTAGAGCAATGCGGTTTGATATGGGCGCTATTCCTAGTCGTACAAAGTGTAAGGACTTTGTGCCATTTGAGACAAAGAGAATTACTTTTAATACAAACTAATTTGAATATTAACTTTATATCATTGCAGTATAGAAACGCAGAAAAAAAAGAAAATCTGGAGCGATTACTCTAACCACTGAGCTATCCAGGTCTCAACACAACTCGTGAATTTACCGATGTCCTTTCCCATACTGCAATGATACTTATAGTATAATAATACACTTGACGCCTAGAGGACGCTAGTATACGAGTATTCAAAGCTAGTCAATGACCATTATTTGAATATATTCCATCTAAAAAATTTACACCGTATAATCGAACCAAAAAGGTTCTTGACTTGTGTGGATAAACTTACCTCGTACCAAGGTCTTTACCTACCTCGGACATCGGAATTTCTACGGCTCGAACAAAGGGAACTTAATATTTAAAATCTATATTAAGGCCCAAAATCCTAATAAGGACCATAACTTTATGACTAAGAATTAGGGTTCAGTGGTCAGAGTTATGCAATGTGGAGCCAGTGACCCGTGCTAGACCACGGCAATCCGAGCCGATTGTTGCTAGTTATTATTGCATTATGACGTCACGGTATTGGGGCATTGAAGCATTTAATTAGATGCAGTTTTCTACTCTTCTTTCTTTTAATGGAGATTCTGTCTGCGGCCGGCTAGTTAATTGATTTATTTATGTACAGAAATCAACAGCGAAATATAACAGAGATACAATTTTTACATAATATACGAGTTCTTAACCAGCATAATTACTTAAATTTTAAAACAAACATATCAAGAAGGGAAAATTCGGTCAGTTGTCAATCTGGATTTTCAATTGATCAATGTCCTTCTAAGGGGCATTTCGGGAAAAACGAAGGTCTAGTTATTTTAATCTTTAGGATCTCTTTGTTCTATTAAATTATGTATGACAATCCACTACGTGTGGACTGCCGACACTAAAAGCAAGGATTATGGCCACACTGAATCGAAACCCGTGGTTGAGGTCAGTGAAACAGATTTTTTGCTAGGATATGACATTTCGTTGGCCAGTATTTTATATTTTTATACTCAAAATAAGGTTTTTATATTATCATGCAAGTAGCACAGGATAATAATACAGATGGGAACAAATGGTCCGAAAATTTACACAACTATTTTAAAAGATACCTACCTACCTCACTATTTTTTATAAAAGGTGTTGTGAAACCAGCGGTGTGACGACGAGGAAAAAAATTACTCGCCGTCACCCTGATGTGACAAGCTGGTGTGACGAGGAGTCGTAAATCGTTTTTAGGATATCAAAAAAAAATCTTGATCATTCGCTAGTTACCCTTAAGGGTGGCGTGCTGGAACTTTTTGCTGGAAAAGCAATGAAAACCAAGTTTGGCGATAAAAGAATATGAACAATTTTAAGTATCACTTTGATAAATAATTATTTACTGTCTATCCTACAGTGAAAATGTTTATACAAACTTTTTTTTTTAGTTATAGCTATTTTAATTTCTTCATATTTTATAATTTTAAAACTTGACCTTCTCATTGCTTTAAGAAGTTCTATGCCGGCTTAGTACTTTTCATGGTTGCCGCCTCGCAGCAGCTGTATCAAAGGTTACTCTTTAACTGTCGTCGGTATACGTTATTGTGTTAAAATCTAAACGAGAGAATTCAAGTTAAGACTGTGCATGAGCCTAAAGCATGAACAACGCCAGACTTTTGAGGATTCGTTTGAAGAAAATCGGACTCTCCTTATCTGGGGGCACGACAGTGCCCCCGCCAAGTCTCGCAAAAAATAAACGCAGAACAGCCGTACCATCCTTTTCTCGAAGCAACTCACGGCACTTTCAACCCCCCTGTATCTTCGTTGTGGGTAAAGCTAGAAGTCTGAAATTTCAGTTACCAAGAGTACTTAATGAACCTACTTCTACCCCCAAATTACAAGTTTGTACCTATATTTGATTATTGGTATTGAAAAAAATATATTTGATTTATTGATATTTTATCTACGGATTCTACTTATAAACAATGTATGAAGATTTGAACTTGTCCAAAAAAAAATGTTTTCCTCCCTTTTTTTTGTTTTCAAACGTTCGTTTCAAGAACGCGGTTAAGACTCAACTTGGATTCAATTCAATCCTCAGAAATCAACTTGATTTTTTTGTTCCATAAAAAATTTATAGAAATATGGAAGGATTATACTTAAATCCAATATTTTTTTCCCTACAATATATTTCAGTATTAGCTAAAAACACACAAATTTGTTGTTTCACTGCGTGAATTAGTATTACGTGTCCAAGAAAAAGAGGCCAATTGGCCAACATATAATCGCCTCTATCAAAAGCAAATAAGGTCTTTGCCATTGGATTCATTGTGCTGGACGGGTAATAAAAAAAATTGCTAGGGTAGGCCACCCTCTTAAGGCTATTAAAAGGTTTCTTTCTGAGAAGTCCTAGAGGTCAAACCAAAACCCCATAAAAACGTCCGCCTATTTCCAAAGCTCAAGCCTTGAAAGTCAGATTTACGCTAGGGCCACAGCTTCAGGCTTCTGGCGGCGCTTCTTGCTGCGCTTCCAGGCGGTTTTGCGACGCACTTTGCCCTGCCACGACACCCGTCGGTGCCTTCCACCGCATAGGATGTATCGCTTGCTCGCTCAAAGCGCTCGACACTAGGTTCGTCCTGTGCGCTCGATCACTGTTTCAACCACCCGCCTCCCCGCACACCGCCCCGTCCCGAGAGCGCAAGTCACTCGAAGCCGGACAAGATGTGCGAGCGGCGACTCATGGCCGGCTCTATACAACTTCGTACATTTGTTCTCTCCGCCGGCGCCGTCGCAAGAAGAACCGCTTGGCGCGCCTCTCGATGCGTGAAGCTGTGGCCGACCGGTCAGATCTTTTAGCGTCACTATTAGAACAATGTCGGCTATACAATTTAAAATCATGTAGCTTTAAGAATAAAGACCAGTTTTGAGAGTCTAGGTGTTTACTGTCATAATGTTTAACGTTTCTGATCATTAACAGCTTTTTACCCCCCACACGTAGGTCTACCATCCGTCCGGATTTTTCCGGACATGTCTGGACTTTCAGCCTTTTGTCCGGACCTTTTCCGGTTTTTAGTTTTTCCGTTTTTTTTATTCAAACATAACATAATCATCTTTTAAGAATGAAATAGTTTTACATAAAATAATCAACTTGCGAGTTTTTCTAACTTATTTTATTACATCTTATATTTTCAACCAACCCGCGCGGCACTGCAAAACTGCGCATGTGATTTATTATTTCATTTTGTAACTAAAAATGTCCTGACTTTTCTGGACTGACGTCCGACTTACGGTCGACATTTTTTAAATTTCGAAGTTGTGGCCCTACCCACACGTCCAGTTTACTTTGAATTGCAAATTATGTAACGATGGTGGTGTCCTTGAGATTCTATATTTGGCATTACCAAGTCGATTATAAGTGTAAATTGTCGCTAAAATATCGGTAAACTTACTGAGTGATACGATATGTAGTAAGTTTGTTTTGTTGCCTAATCTAGACTTTTAGTCACGAATCTGGATCTGTTCTATACAAATATACTTAATATTGAATAAAAATATTATGCTAATGGAAATTTTGTTGAAATATTTAATAAATATACTAGAAGTATTTCGTGATATTTGTTTAATGAGAAAAGTACAAAGTACACAAGTACAAAAAGGGGGCTGATAGCTCCAGGTTGCATAATGGGAACTAAGTTTTTTTTTTTCATCTTCATTTTTATGTTTTTAGTATTTTGGCTTTTAAAACTTTGCCCTGGAGAGGCGGAACAGGTAGTCCTTGCCTCAGGGATAGAAACTAAGCAATAATTACGTTCCAAAACATCAGAAAAACTAATAGGGTTGCATTTCAATTAACTATTTTGATGTAGTCTTCAATATAACGTAGAAAACGTTTCGCAAAACATTTTGTCAGTAAATGGTGCTGAGCGTTGGCAATTTCAATAAAACGCATCTAAGAAAAAGTGTCAGAGAGTAAGGATCTCCTAAAATGTAGGTGAATCCGTGGCAAAATCTAGTAAACCCTCGTAATTCTGGTTATCGCTAAAACAATCGATCCGTTTTACAGATTAAAACAGTAACTTTTTACCCCGATTTCGAACCCTAGCTCATAACGTTTTATTGCTATGCTGCATATTCTACATACTCGTACCATTCTACTGCATTTTTCAAATATACAAGTGCCACGGGGTCAAAATAAAAAAAAAAGTTGTGATTCAAGAAAAGTCTATGTAATGTGAGAATGGGACTTTTTGAAGATTCAAATACAAGATTTTTGAGTACTTAGTTGTATTTTTTTATATAACTGAAATTTTAAAACTGATATGGGTTAGGCGACAGATAAAGTGATTTAAATGTTTTTTTTTTTTTTTTTCGATTTTATGCAAATGAGACGACCAATCTTTTTGTGTGGCCTCAAAATCTGACCCTCTTCCCTTAACAGATCACAGGACTTCAATAAAAAGAACAGTGGTAATACTATTGATGAGGTCAATGGGTAATACAATGAAATGTCCCATCCGCTACTTTATTTTTTTTTATTTAAGTTTTTAAATTTACTAACAGGCCAATAAATATTAATTAACAAACGGCAAAACGTAGTCCGGATCTGTAATTAATTACAGCCATCCCACGGATTTATTAAATTAACATTAATAACGAATACAATACCGACAGCAGCCAGACAGACAAACTTGTAGACGGAAAGTACCTGGAGCACCAAAATCTCTCACTCGCTACAAGGTTACAGCTTGTGATTGTATCATTGACGGCTTGATATCAAGGCCATTGTAGAACTAACGTGTGCTTGAGTAATAAATGGAGAATTTTGTTTAAAAACAGAAAAACTTAAATAACAGATAGGTTAACAGAATCTAAAAGAACACCTAAAAATAAAACTTATATAAATCAAACTACTTTTTTTTCTAAATCATAAATTATAACAAATAATAATAATAAGTAATAAACAGTTGACTATAATATAAGTATCGTTCCCGAATTAAATTAGAGCCCTTTTTGTGTCAAATTAATATAGGTACAGTGGAGACCGCA
This sequence comes from Ypsolopha sequella, assembly GCA_934047225.1. Classification (NCBI taxonomy): domain Eukaryota; kingdom Metazoa; phylum Arthropoda; class Insecta; order Lepidoptera; family Ypsolophidae; genus Ypsolopha; species Ypsolopha sequella. The sequence goes on from OW203987.1 coordinate 23,296,366, forward strand.
TCAAGTAAGACACATTGGACTTTGTACCTATCTTATATTCTTCTCTTTAGGGGCTAATGTCGTACTGCAAGTGTATAGCTTGATGTGGTCTCCACTGTACTACAAATTTGGTTTAATACTCAAATGAATAAATAAAAATAATAAGTAATAAATCGTTGATTATACTCGTAATATGAGTATCGTTCCCGAATTAAATTTGGGCCGTTTTTGCGTCAAATCAATATACTACAAAGTTGGTTTAATACTCAAAGACTACAAATGAATAATAAAGTAATATAATAATCCTTTATTATGAATTTTTAAGGTTTTCAATCTTCTTTACTTAGAACCATTTTTATCCAGCATTGAATGGAGACCAATAGGTACATCAAGCTATATATAGATAAAATCGTTAAAAGAGACCATAGATTTTCATCTGCCAAGAACCTAAAACACCTCTTTCGCCTCATCCACTTACTTGCATTGCTAGTTTCTAAACAATGTTAGCAGTTGAAATATATTAAGGAAGCAGTCGATGTCCACACTAACCAGAAATAAGTTTGCAAGTATTATTTACTTTACAAAGCAAAGTTATTTTCACAATAACGCAAGCGCAACGAAACTTCAGTTAGAAAGTTACAATCCTGTAAAAATAACGGAACAGCAATGCGTCCATCTTGTTTTTGTCAAGGAGACAATACAAGTTGACTTCTTTTTGTGTTGTTTCCATTAGAAAGTCTCCGCATGGTCACACTTCAAATGAACATCTTCAAGAACAAAACACGGATTTCAAAGAATGTAAAATATTCAAAATACCTGACTGACTGTATAAGTTGTTGCCTAGATGGCTTTTCTTGATGAGATTCCGAAGCTTTAACTTAACCATGTCAAGCTATTAGTTAGACGAGAAAATTTTGTAAGGCAAATGCAGTACGTAGGTACTTACATAGATAATGTAATGAGACAACTAAGTATTCTGCAGTGGGTTATCTTTTTTAGTTATTTTTCCATTAGTATATCAGATGTGGAGAGGAAGAAGCTGCATACTTGGCCTGACCAAAAGTAATTCTCACCCGCTTGCGATGCGCCTTGTCGACTGATGGATACGCCAACTGCAATTTGGACCTGTCTTTGAAGGCCTACTCCTCCCACACGGGTGGTCCAAAAACTTTCATAAAAATATATGATAGGCATTATAGAGTCAAAAATAAATTTTAAGTTTCATAAACTGTTTTTCTTTTGTAAGTTATGACAAAAAAAATCGAAAGTCATCGAAAGTTTCACATGATTAACACAAGAATTCTCTTACTCCTTCCAAATGCCTAAAGCGATTTTAATCATTATTTCCCCAAATTATATAAAAAATTTAAGTTCAAAATATTTTTTTCGTTCATGGCGTCCATGTAAAAAGTATTATTTTCTCCTATTTTGCGCTAGCCGGAGACGCAGTGGTTGTCGTAACAGCCACTTTTCAAGGCACGCTGAAATGAACAGATATCGGAACGTGGTGTATGCATGTGCTGGGAACAAATTATATAGTTTTTTCATATAAATAAACGTTATTAATTGATTAGTTTGTCTTTATATGTAGTTTAAAGACATACAAAGTATATATATATGTACATATATATATATATGTACATATATATATATGTACATATATACATATACAAATATATATCTCTATCCAATAATATATCTCACATTAACTTGCATTTTATTTTATTAAGTGTATATATATAAACTACATTTAAAGACAAACTAATCAATTAATTTCGTTTATTTACATGAAAATATATATATAATTTGTAATAATAAACTACATATATTTTTCATACGATATTTGTCTATTGACGTATCTCTAACAATGGACGCTTTTCAAAACAATTTTAAAAACATTAAATATATAATAGTTAACTTTAAGCGAATGAAGAACTAATCCTTCCATCCATCAGCCTGTCTCCGTCCACTGGGCAGGAGGTGAGCGCGGTGCTGAAACCCTCGCACCAGTGACGCCGCTGCCCAACACCAGTCTGTTTTATAAAAAGGCTGGCAATTGGGGATTTGGATAGACCGCCATCAATCAGTCCCAGGCATGGTTGGGCCACCTGGTTGTACCCGAGAGTTGTCCCTTTACTCTTCCCCGAATAACTTCGGCTGGGTTTGCGAGTAAAATGGTGGTACCTCCACAGTCGAGCTCGGCATCAGCATCACATATTTAAAATTCTTAAATAAATTTATTTGTTGAATGACATTTTATTCAATTTTGTATTATTGCTAAGTTTGTTCTCCCAGAAAGCCTGGTAACCCTGGGAGGCTATTACCACACCCCCTCTACTTTAGATAAGGAGGCCGTTATAGTATTTTCTTAAGTTTTTCTTAATTTAACAATTTATTATGCATGCTATATTTTTTATTTTAATAAACGGCTTTCTGATTCCGATTCTGAACTTTAAATGGTACCTAGTTTACTTTTAAATTTAAAAAAAGTTTGAATAGTGTAAAGTTTAGGAGATTTTCACAAGGAGTTAGGAGAAAACCAAAATCAGAGGGTGGCAACATTGAGTATGGATCTATCACCAACATGTTTGCATAGCTATTGAGGCAAACCCTTCCACCTTGAGAAAGGCCTGTGACCAGCAATAAGTTGTTGATGACTATCCTACATTCAAAGAACGAAAATCTTCGTCAAAATAAGAACTTGGCTAATCCTACTTATCGAGCAACTAATTCAAAAGCTTGTTCTGTCGTCACATTCCGCCGCAGCCAGCCCACCAGATATTTTACTACTTGTGTAATGCATAACAATACCATAGTCGACCACTGTAATCAATCTCATGGATGCATCTTAAGCACTGGTAAGAGAGGCGTTTTTGGATTGGCTCAAATTGTTACTTCTCGGGGTGGAAATACTGATATGACACGGCATAATTGAGTTGCCTTCAAGTGATAGTGATTCTTGCTTAACCGGTGATTGACTGATCATGAGCGTGCGTGGTGAATCCTCAGGAAGAAGTGGGTCAGTATTTCGTGAGTTGCGTACGCTGTTGAAGGGTTTCCAGGGTTTATGTGGAAACGATGAATAAAAAAATTTGAAGACGACTTAAAAGACATGTAGAAGCACATACATTATTTTGAGAATTTTAATCTATATTTTAAAGGGGCGGGAAATTGATTTAAAACCAACGACTTTCGGGTAAAACATTAATACCCTTGCCTTAAAATTAACGAACGCGTGATGATGATAGTTTCTATCAAACGATAGTCAATGTTTTATTTGGTACAAAATAACATATTTGGCAAGTCAAAACTCACGAACGCATGATGCCACAGAACAAAAGTACGATAACAATTATTGACTATTTTCAAAAAAATGAATATGTAAATAATGTGGTACACATGGTCAATAATTATTCCACTGCAGAGAACAGAGGGTACCATCGTCGGTCAGGAACCTTGCACTGCTGGTGCGTATTTTTGAACTATCCTGTGGTACCTTCATGATTGTTTTATGGAAATTATATAACAGCTAAGAGTCACTTTGATTTTTACGAGAAAATCTCTACCTAAACATCACATCCAGCCTACAATCTAGCCTAAAAGACCACTGTCATGAATTCTATCAAAATCATCATTATTTCACTTTTATTATTTGAAAATTCGTAGTTTAGAATCTAAACTTTAGATCCATAGTAATAATGGATATACAATATAAATCAATATAATACAGCGAGCCCTTCGAGTTTCAGCGTGCAGGCGCAAATCAAAACGGGAAACCGTCTTCTAACCCAGTTTATCACCAAGGAAGCTATACGAATCACGGTGAAACTAGTAGGGCGAAAGCAGGGCCGGCAGCGGTGACGGGACCGGGGATACTCAGTCCTCGCAAGGGTTTCGCACGTGCCGTAGTACCCCGCGGAGCATGATAAACGTCACTCTTAACAAGGGCGGATACAGGGGGAGGGGCAGGGGGCCATGCCCCCCCCCCCTCACAAAGCCTTTGCAGTTTGCATTGAATCTTGTGGGCACCTGCCTGCTGACTGCCGATCGAATGAATTCGAAACACTTGATTATATACATAGGTATAATAAAAACATTTTTAAAGACAGAAGTAAAATGGTTATGCTCTGATAAATTTGAAAAATAAATAATTAATGTTTAACTTTTTTAAATTTTTTGATTGTTCGTTGTTTGTATACATGCATACATGCCGGCCCTGTGCATCTTACTTATTTTTTTTGGAAAATCTTAAAACCGAGGTGTCGAGGGCCCCCCTCGAAGTTGGTCAAAACGTCGAGTTTTTCTTGCGGTGGACACTTACCCTAAATTTATTTATATCACTAAGGGTTTGCTTTAACTTTACCGCCAATTTCCTGCGTCCCCTAAAAAACTCCTGACTTTTAAAAGCTTTCAGCTACAGCCGGGTATGAACTTTCCCTGAACAGCTCCAAAGAAAAAATCCATGTCCAAAACCATGACAGGTCTCAGCGCATCGAAAATCCAGGTTAGACAATACGCGACAGGCGCTGCGTGGCTAGCACGCACCGTCAATACAGCGTCTTTCCATAATAGTTGTTCTCTCGCATTCTGATAAACGTGTGCGTAGAACGCAAGACGCTCTTAGATGCTATAATTCTAAATTCGAGGTGGGGGCGATTAATGGTCCTGCACGGACTCTCCGCTACCGTGAGTATTGTGCACTTCCCCCCGGTCAGTCACCCTAGCCAGCACAGCTCTTTAAAATAGAGCCGAACGGCATCGACGTGCTGACACAACTGATTCAGTGAAGGAAATCTGGAGCTCATCGTCGTCGCTAACCGTACTTTCGTTCTTATTTCCGCAGGGCAGTGGAGAAGCACGTGCTCCACAGTCTCGTCCTCGTTCATGCACCCCCTACATAGCAGGCTATCCGTGGCACCCGTAGTGTAGAGATGTTTATTTAAGTTACAGTGACCTGTTAGTATACTTACCATGTCTTTCAAGTCAGTCCGGTTTAGTTTTAAAAGGCACCCCAGACAAACTGTAAGTTAACCAGCCCCCCTATTCTGTATCTTTAGTTGCCAACTGCACGAGGTGCCTATCATCAAAAACATAGCTAAAAACTGAAATTTCAAAATTGCCTTTAGTGGGTATTGAACTATTAACAATCTGTGTCGTCACTTCAAGTGCGAAAATATCCTTAGGACATCGGAATTCGATAGTATATCTATGTTTTTGATGATAGACACCAAGTCCAGAAGGCAACTAGAGATACACAATAGGCCCGCAGCCCCCCTATTCTGTATCTTAAGTTGCCAACTGCACAGGGTGCCTATCGTCAAAAACATAGATAAAAACTAAACTTTCAAAATTGCTTTTAGTGGGTATTGAACTATTTACGAACTGTGTCGTCACTTCAAGTGCTAACATGCCCTTAGACAATCGGAATTCGATAGTATATCTATGTTTTTGATGATAGACACCCAGTCCAGAAGGCAACTAGAGATACATAATAGGCCCGCTGGTACCTTTTTTAGATGGTATAATAAGACGCTGTATCCCTGGCGCGTGCTAGCAACCAGGAGTAAACAAAGCGCAGGGCATCGACCCCACGATGCACTCGCCTTGTACCACCTATCAGCAATTTTCAAATTTTGTGCCCATTACACTTCGATGCATGTCCCGAGGTTTAATATTTTTAAATCTCAAGTTTCAGTTGCGGAAATTACACAATGTGGACACTAATCGATAATGTAATTCATAATTTTAAAAAAACACTAAAAATATTTAAAAAATATGTTAAATATTACTTTTTATTACTGCATAAACATGAAGTTAAGATTTTTAGTTGTATGGAGAAGGGATTGTCCCCAAATCAGCTAAGCTTGTACAACATTAAATTTTACGAAAAATATGTACCATAGGAATGTGTGTGAATGATGTCAACCTTAAGACGTGATTAGGGGAAGCATTTTATTACATTTCTATACACTTTAAAGGGTAAATACCTTTATTATTAGTTTTAATAAATTGTCCCTGAAAGTGTCCTCATGGTTACTGTCTTTTCATTTACCAATGTTTTGATGCCAAATATTATAAAACTGAACGAAGTTTTCTGTGTTATTTTTATAATGACAACACCCAGCAATCAGACTAGCCGTCGCCATTTTGATTTATTCAGTCCAAAACAAGTTGCAAGGTCGTCTATTGTTTTGATGTGATATTTTAATTTTGTTGTTCTGTTCAGTTACCAACATATCTCGGTAAGTAAAAAATATTTCAATTACGACTATTTAGTATTTTGTAACAGTATTTACATTCCATAATTTTTTATAAGAAACTTTGTAGTTTTCCAATTTCATTGTACCAAAATAAATATTTAAATTTACCAAGGTACAGTTTAAGTTACGTCTCTTCAGTTATTTTTCTCTAGTAACTTATAAGGGGACGAGAAAGTAACTGAATGGATATCTTTAGGGCCTGTTTACGTTGTTTAAATGTGAAGTTTTGTTTTGTTTGTCTGTCTGTCTGTAGAAATAAAAAAAATATATATCTTATTATAAGTATCATAAAAAAGTAATTAAAAAATTCAAAACATTTATTTTGTAATATAGATATAAAGCATACACATATTACACGTTCAAAGTAATTACATTATTACAATATGAAATTTGAAAAAAAAAAAATTATTTTCGACACACCCTAATGTACACTCATATGTTTACTGGTAATATATTTTGCAAATTTTTATAAAGTTTTTATAACGTTTATTCAGAAAATCTTTGTTCATAAGTTGTTTTTCTTTTTTTTTTCAGGTGTATCTAAAAAGAAACTTGACTACTTGATTAAATAAGAACATTAAAATTATTGTTTTTTATTCCATTGTAAATAAAGGTTTACAATGTCTTTTCAGTTACCACTGTGTCCATTCAGTTATTGTCCCCTTAAAAAGATGTTGTTTAAAATAGAATTAAAAATCAAATATTCAATATCATTCAAACAGAATAAGTAAAAAATATAAAAATTATATTCTTAGATCAAAATAAATTAATAATACACAATTTTTCCCACCAGTTAAAGTGAAAATGAAACTTTCCAAAACTAAAATTGTAGAAAGGTAACTGAATGATATATAATAAAAATTTCTCAAGAAATTTATTCTAAACATATCTTATTTTTTATTGTATCTTATTTAATTGTACATTTGGATGATATAATAAATTTCTGTTGAATAAATTTCAATTACTGAACCGATTTTTGGGTGTATGAAGATGGTAACTTAACGGAAAATAAATCTCTCCCTTTCCTGTAAAAAAATTTTTTTTTAATCAGTTCTGTTTATAATCATAATTTTAGACCACTTTTCAGAAAATATAAAATTAAAGTATCTCATTTCATCGAAGAAAATATAAAAAATAGACTATTTCTAAATTAACTAAATTTTTTAGAAGGTGGGCACAAAATTTGAAAATTGCTGCTATACAGCCTAGCCTTAGACATATCAAACCGGCGCCGGATTCAGCGGTCTGGAGACTCTGGGGCAACAACAATTTTCAAATAGGTTAAACAAATTTTTCATTTAAGTGTTTCAATAATTTACTGCTTTTTATTTTTTGTATGCTGCACTTTACATAAATATAATTTCATAATAATTAAACAGTTTTAAACGCTATCGGTGTTACTACAAAACGGTGTTTAACTTTAGACAGTGTTTAAATCTGTTGCTGTCACTTTTTTACGATATGAAAGAAAAGGCGACAACAACAGATTTAAACACTATCTAAAGTTAAACATCGTTTTGTAGTAACACAGTATATTTCGATCCCTCAGTGGGGTCGTCATCAGGCGAGTAGAAAAATAGTATATGACATGTATAGGTAGGTATTTGAAGTAAGTTAGAAAACCGCTGACATCTACTGATATAAAAAAATTAAAAAGTATATTTTAAATAATTTACTGCGAGATAAATCAATTGTTTTTAACAAATATATGTATGTAGATATAGTAAAATACAATAATTAAACCAAATTAAATTATAGCATTAACTAATGGAACCTTGAGAGCCTTTTTCGACGAAAAATCCTACTGAACTACTGAACCGATTAGACTGAAACTTTGCACAAATGTTGTTCGAGACCTGGAGTAGGACATAGGCTACTTTTTGTCCCATAAATCAGGTCCCGTGGGAACAAGAAATAGTGTCGTTCAGAGACGCGCCTTGGCGTTGGCCTTCAGCCTTGCCAAACATACCTACTACTAGGGGATTAAATCAGTTATCAAAGACCGCCAAAGAGACATTAGCAGAGGATTAATTCGGAGAACAAAAATAGTTTCGATCAGAAAAGCGGCTCGGCCAAAGACACTCTAAATATGTTTAAATATAAATTAAAACAATGGCTATTAGAGAAATGTTATTATAGTCTGAAAGCTTACTTAGAATAATAAGAAATTATAATTAAGACTTTAATTAAAACATTTCGATAATTTGTAGGATGTGACATTGTGTGAATGTAATCTGTTTAATTTTTTTCTTTTTTTTTATGACCTTATTTGAGATTTGACATGCATGCTTAATTAATTAAATTTATTAAGGTCTTAATTTATTAACCAACATTTGTATGCTAAATTAATATTAGCTAATTAAGGCGCTCATTTTTCTGTATAACACCACTATTTTGTACCCTGATCAATGCAAATAAAGACTTATTCTATTCTATTCTATTCACTTTACATGAGGATCAAATTCAAAATTTCAAAAATTCTTTATTTATATTTAGAATTGAATTTGAAATTAGAGATGATGAGAATCCAAAACACTCCATATCTCAAAACCAGAGTCAGGTCAACTACGTACTAAAAAAATAATGAGCTGAAAAATATTTACAGGTTCGATACGACTATATACAAAAACTTAATTAACGCGGGCTAAGCCGCGGGCAAAAGCTTGTCATTGATAATATCGCCAAAATCTAGCTCCCGAAGTAAACCACTTTCAATACTGAGTATGGATAACTTTGATAGGCAGTTTTTTCTCATCGTAATTCGTAGCCTATTTTTTATTTGCATAATAATCAGTTTTGGTTAAAAAAAAATGGAAAACTTATATTGTGGAGGCAACTCTTTTGTGAAGGCCCCGGGGTGGTTGCCCTCCCCTAAACCCGGCCCTGATCGAAACCATATCTCATGCATGAAGATCATAGACGTGTTTAGGGGTTCAAACTTGGAACGAGTGAAGGGGGTCTGAGGTATGAATCCATGTAGGAGACTGAATAAAAATAAAAATTATATAAAAAATATATCGTCACGACATAAATCCCCGAGGGGGTGTCAGAGGTGTCCCGAGTGTAAACTCTGAAATGCACAGTCCACACTCGATACACTCGCGTTTCACCGACGATTATTACGTCCCAACGTTGGATGGTGAGCCCTATCGCCATACTTCGGGCACAAATACACACCTCGTTCACCTTCAAAGACCCCAAAAATTCTTTTGTTTGCATAGGTGCATCCAATACAGCACTTCTTACACCATTGCTGGGTGATATTACCAGTATATGCTATAAAAGGTAGCTATAGCCGCTTAGACCAATATTGAAATACCGCCAGCGCAGGCCTGTATAAATTAGGGTTTTCAACCGTCCTGTTTTCCCAGGACATGTCCTTGTTTTTGGGGGTCTAGATAAAAGTAGCATCCAGTGTTTTAAAATTCGCACGCCACTACAGCCGCCAACCTTGCGTTCTAAACAAGGACGCATTTACTTTTGTAATTGTATAACAGGTCATTTCGGGTTTAATTTAATTGACAAAACATTTTTAAAAAACGGTGTAGGTGATCCTGTTTTCATTATGTATTTAATAGTAAATCTATTGATTAGGTACTGCTCTTATACTGCGTTCTGTTTTTAAACCAAAGTATCCTGGTATTTCCACCTTCAAATCTTGGTTTTAAAAATTTGGAGATGGCAACCCTAGCATTACTCCCAGTCGCTTTTGCTGCCCATTTTGCACCCAAGATATAGATACCCATTTGTATTTCGAATTACTATTCGTCACAAAGTTAACGATTGTATTTTCGTATGTAATTGAAGATGTCGTTCCGTTCATTGAAAACTGTTTTCCAAAAAGACAAACAATGATAAATAAACAATACTTAACGAAAACATATGAATCAATAACACAAAATAATCATATAATTTTCGCAACCAATAGTTTCGTTCAACCCGTCGTAGTCTCAACAACGCTGTGTTTTATTTTGTTTAAAAAGTGGGTAAGTTGACATTACGTAAATTGCCTCGGACAAACGGGCTAGTTTTAGAAAATCAGTCGTTGGTAGAAGATGCGCAGGAGCATGGATCGTGAAGTTGTGAAAAATGGTAGGCTTATCGTGGAGGTGGGGAATCAAGTCTTGCAGACTGAGGACGTTGAAGCGTACGTATTGTTTTCATTTTGTAATACTTACCGGTTTTTAGTGACTTCGATACCCATTAAAGATATTTTAACAAAAGTCTGGTTGCTGGTTAAACAAGAAACAATAATGTCAATTCAAAACAGTCAACAGGACGCATCAAAAATACATAGATAATATAAAAATATACTAAAGTAGCAAAAATAGTCCAATCCTGATAGTCCAATCCTGAGACACTGGGTCTCAGTACATATGGACAGAGTCCCAAAATAGTTTATGTTAATATGTAGGTAGGTTATTAATACTAACATAGTTATATAATAAGTTGTTTGTAGTACTAACACCTATGGCCTAGTCCGAAATAAAAATATTTGATTTGATTTGAAAAATGATGTGGCTTCATACACACTGGTATGATCACATATTTGGTGGCATTAGTACCATGAATTGGTTGAACGTTTTTCGCCATAAAGTGTGCTGTCTGGCTCCTTTTTGTATGTTATTTTATCACTATGATTAATTAGTAAATTACCTACCTACCTATTTTGACTCTTTCCTAATACAAATGTAATGTACATACGCCTAACAGTTCAAGCTCCCTATTTGTAAACTATTTTAACTGCTATGAGACACCGCTATAATCAATAAGGTCCGTACCATTTTTACACATATCTATATACATATGTACATTGAACATGTATGTATCCAATTATATGAGCAATTATTAGTTTCTATCCTTTGTTAACAAGTGGCGCAAAATTAATGTCATAATTTGAATTGGCTGCCATTTTTGCAGATGGCGTCAAATGTTACTGCTTATTTGACAAATTTTGATCTCCCGTTTTGGAGATTAACAGCACCAGACTTCTTCCTTTGGGTCTTTTCAAAATCTCGCGTTTACCACAACAAACCACGAACCTTGCAAGTCTTGAAAGATAATATTGAAGAAGAAATCGCCAATTTGAAGCCAGATAGGCAGATGTTTTGCGAGCAACAATTTAAAATGCCGTAAAACGAGCACAATTATGCATCAACTCGGGAGGTGGCCATTTGAGCGATATCATTTTTTCCAATTTATTTCATCAATTTTATACTACTTTCAAATAAACTTTCTATGAAAACAAACATTTTTTTTTTTCATTTATAACAAAATGGCAGCCAATTAAAATTATGACATTACTTTTGCGCCACCTTGTATTTCCGTCAGAATATTTGATTGAATCGTAGGAACTTACGATAATATATAGCATCGTATTTATATTTTATCCATTGCGCAATTCTTAAAGAATGGCCAACGTTTGTCTATAATAATAATAATCTAGCGAGTATTTAGGAAAATATTCGTTATTTATATATCCCCTTATGCCTGTTGACATTTTATAATACCTTTGTGAACCGCTAGTTTCATAGCGGCGTTGGAAGCAAGTAGTCTTTGTTTCTTTGAACAATTTATATTGAAATCTTTACATGCTTGTAGTGTACTAGTGATCTAGACAATGTCTAGTAGTTATTGAACCATGATAAAGGATTCATGATTGACATTTGTCGACATGTGGAAAAGGTATGGATTCACCTTAAAATACAGCTTGTTCAGGAGACCCAATCACATAATTATAATATTATAGGATGTATCTGTGAGTAAAACCATTTCCTTTTTCTTAGTTTTTGTTTACATCGTTCTTGGTTCGTAATAATATTTAACATATAAGATAATAACATTTAAAATTGTGTAACATAACGCTGTAAAACAAATCTGCAAGACCAGTGCAAGTGAATTTTGATCAAGATGCTTTCAAAGTTTCACTAGAAATTCGCTTCGAAAACCATTTCGAGATTTAGGTTTAATAAGGCGTATTTTAGAACTTGAGATCTAAAAAACCTCAAGATGATGGATATTTTTACGAAAAAGCTGCAACTTCCATTTGCCTTCGTGTGACGTCACTTGAAAAATGGCTGTTTAGAAATGTGTCTTTTGCTATCAAGATAAATTTATATAATAATTTGCTTCCGACTAATTTGACAGCTGGATGACAGATGAGTAGACAGACAAGACCACTTTTTTGTAAGCAATCACACATCACAATCAGTGTAATGTCTAAAATTGTCAAGTGACGTCATATCGGACAATTCTTTAAAAAATCATAAAAAATAATGGTTAATTTATATACTATTTATATTTTTAATTTATATTAAGGATATTTTTAGTTTAGTTTAGATGTATTTATTTTAGTCCTTTTTATTTTAATTTTAATGTTATTTAAGTTAATTGTTTCAATAAATATGAATAAAAGTTTAAAAAATATATTTATATATCCTAAAACGACTTAAATTCTATGCCGAATCTTAAAATACGCCGCTGCTGACAGGTAACTGCTGCGTGCGTCTTCTATCCTGTCCCAAACTGTAGTTCACTTATATTGTAATCCATCCATCAGCCTAGTTCGTCCACTGCTGGATATAAGCCTTTCCAGGACTTTGCCACTCCCGGCGGTCATCCTGGAAGAATTGCCCCTACTCACACACGCTGGGCAGGCGGGTTGGTGAGCGCGGTGCCGGAACCATCGCACCAGTGACACCGCTGCCCTTCACCAGTCTGTTCTATATAAGGCCCGGCTATTAGGGATGGATATACCGCCATCCATCGGTCCCAGGTATGGTGGGCTTCCTGGTTTTTTGCCTGTGAGCTGTCCTCTTACTCTCCCCCGAATTACTTCGAAGGGGTCTCCAAGTAAGATGGTGGTACCTCCACAGTCGAGTCCAGCATCAGCTCTACCACCAGTTATATTTGTAAACATAAGTTTATTATTTTATATAAAATGTAAATATCTGTTCGCTTGTTTCAGAGGAGAGAAACTGTATGTGACAGCCGACAAGCGCGGTGAGAAAGGGGGCTTCAAGAGGCCGCTCTGCTGGACCGTTCTGGGGCTGATAGTGGCCGCTGTCGTGATCCTCATCATTCTAGCTGCCAGTAAGTTACAGCTTCTTTCGTTGGGGCCTTTGCTTCTAATATCTGGGCTCAAGGAACAGCCCGCTTCAAACAACTAATAGACTACGGGCGCACCGTGGGTAACCCTATGTATCTAGTAACAAGATGTGATCAATTCAGAGATGTATAGAAAAAGAACAATATCAAAATGAACAGGGTTGGCTGAGCGCAACCTGGAGCATTTTGTTCAGTCAGCAAAAACAAAATGCTCCAGGTTGCAACCAGTCAACCTTATTTATTTTTGTGTAGTTTTTTATCTACACAACCACAAATTGGTCACATCTTGTTACTCGATACATAGGGTTACCGACTGTACGCTCCTAGTCTATAACACTCACTTGTCATTAAAAATTTCAGGTGAAGAAACTCAGGGTAGTGATTTCTTCATCTGTGGCGGGATTTTCTCAAATCACAAATTGTCACTGTCATAAGTACCTTTCATAATTCTAATGAATTATTATATTCTAATGAATTATGAAAGGTACTCGTGAAAGTGACAAATATTAATTTTATTTCTTGGTTATTATATTCTATTATCCCCAGAGGTAGACTAGAAGAAATCTCTTTATAGAGATAAATCTGCCTTCTGTGTACAATAAAGAATAAGAATAAATGCTCGTAACCCATAACTTTCAGCCGGAGTACTGTTCACAAGGTCACCGACACCCGTGGACCAGTACAACTCGTCAGTGAGTTCAGCGCGGGCGCTGGGCGGGCTCAGCGGGCTCGGCGGGCTCGGAACTGCGCATCACGGGTACAACTCCTTCGAGCAACATGAGCAGGGCTCGGACCAGCATGATCACGGCTCGGAGAATGAACAGTCGGACGCGAATGAGGAGAACGAATTGTATGGTAAGTTACTCTACTCTACTCTAATCACAGAACATTTTGTTCTGAGACTCTAATAGCATTAAGTTCGCCTTCTGTACAAATTTTTATTGCAATAAAGAATTTTATTATTTAGGCTAGGCTACACCTAAGGTTGCCAACTCTCGAAGAAACCAACCCTGGAGATTTGAACAAATCGGTGGGCAATTGAATAAAATTCTGTTATATTTGTAAATGTTTTAATCTGCTTTGTTTTATGGAAACGTCTAATATTTGTCGGTTTTTGAGCGCATAATCATAAAAGATTTACATGAAAAATCTAAATTTATTTTGTCATTAAATTATTTATTTCGCGCGATTCATCTATTTCGTTAATGACAATCATTTTATTTTAGAAAATCCGGAGAATTTATTGCATTCCGGGAGCTCGGGAGGTTGAACAATATTCCCAAAGTCTCGGGGGCAATCCGGGAGGGTTGGGAACCCTAGCTACACCACCGTCATAACGTGCTAAAATCTACTACGTGCCTGAATTAAGAATGTGATTAGAACTTCACTAACAGTTATATTCTTAATTGAGACACATAGTAGATGTTAAGGCGATATGCGAAAAAAATACGGGTGTTTCTTTTCTGTGTATTTCATAAAATACACAGAAAATTTTAATTAATTTCTGTTATATGCATTTTGACTATATAATCTAGGATTTTGAAATTGGAAAACATGTTTGGATAAATTTTCCTTGATAGAAATAATTGTTGAATTGAGGTCTTCAAACACGCTTTTTCTCCTCGTTTGACGAATAGGAACCATATACAGAACTCGAACATATTTTATTAGGTGTGTTTCAACAATATTTAGAGATTTGATATTTGAAATTTTGCTAGCTATTTTAGTTTTTTTAATAAAAATATAAAACCAACTTTTTTCCCTTTTGCCCTGAATCCGCCCCTCTCGCACTGCGCGATTTTTCGCTTGGAGTGACAGTGACAAAAATAAAATTCGCATAGCCTCTTAAGACTGTACCTGAGCCTAGAGCGTGACCAACTCCAGTCTATCTAGGATTCGTTTGAAGAAATTCGGCTCTCCTTGTATTGAAAAAAATATGTTTGGTTTATTAATATTTTCTCTAGGTATCTTACGTATAAACAATGTACTAAAAAAAAATTTTGTCAAAAAAAAATGTTTTGCACCCTCTTTTTTTTTTTGTTTTCAAACGTTCGCTTGAAGAACGTGGTTAAGAGATCAACTTGATTTTTTTTTTTCATAAAATAGGTAATAGAAATATGAAGTTATATCACCTAAATTCAATATTTTTTTCCCTACAAAATATTTCAGTATTAGCTAAAAACACACCAATTTATTGTTTCGCTGCGTGATCACTAGTATTACGCGTCTAAGAAAAAGAGGCCAAAGAGCCAACGTATAATCGCCTCTATGAAAATCAAATAAAGTCTTTGCCATTATTATTATTATTCTTAGACTTATTGTGCTGGACGGGTAATAAAAAAAGTTGCTAGAGTATGCCATCTTCGCGATATACACAGCGTTACAGGAACGAGCAAAATGTCTGTCGTCTACGAGAAGCCAAGGTGGCGTTGCTAGAGCAGTCAAACTTTTAGTCTAATCTAAAATTTTGATTTAAAAGCTTTAGATCTCAGAATTGAAATAAAATACAGAGTTAAAATGTAAAAAAATGGGTACAGACGAGAAGTTAGTCACGGGATGACGTTGCAATCGTGCATTCTCGGGGCTTTGTTGAGGAAGGTGGGTGGAAGGATGCTGCGGCTGCGCAGGCGAAACTTCACGCACGCCCTAATGTACTAACTGTAAACAAAAATATTTTTTCAATGCATGTGCTCGTAAAGGCCCACTTTTTATGCATCAAAACCGAACAGAAAGTCGATTATTTTGCCCTAGGGCTTTATTATTATTATTTTTTTAATTTGTTTGCAATGGTTGGCTAACCTGCAGCCTTTCCTGTGTACCATAGATGTTATACTTTTTTTTCCGCTGTTTAACGGCTCTGGATACAATCCTTTTGAGCCAATCATAATTGAAAGTTCACAAGATTATATTTATTTTCATTTCCTCACACTATGCATTGAAAAATGTAGTATGATACACGGGCGTAAAAGCAATAAATTACTCGGTTACGTTTAAAACACTCGCTACGCTCGTGTTTTAAATCGTCCTCGTAATTTATTCCTTTGCGCCCTTGTAGCATAAACTACTATTGTAGTATCTAACACGTGTATATAGTATATTAAAAAAAAAACAGTTGCATGCAATAAGCACAATACGCGGCACAAGCCTTGAGTACAAAAGCGGCGTAGTGGGGAAGCGCATTGTCTCTTTGGCGGACCGAAGTACGAAATTCGTGCGCTAACTTTCCCCATACATCAGCTTGCAGTTCGTCCATTGCTGGACATAGACCTTTCCAAGACTTCGCCACTCTTGGCAGTCCTCCTGGAAGCCCATACTAACAACCGTAAAGCAGGCGGGTTGATCAGCACTTTACTGAAACCCTCGCACCAGTAACGCCGCTGCCCGTCACCAGTCTGTTTTGTTTAAGGCCCGGCTATTAGGGATGGATATACCGCCATCAATCGGTCCCAGGCATGGTCGGCCACCCGGTTGTGGCTGTTTGAGAGCTGTCCACTTACTCTCTCCCAAATAACTTTGCGAGTACGATGGTGGTGGTACCTCCATAGCCCAGAACATCAGCTCTTACTCTTTTCCCCACTACATTCATGTTGCCGCTAATTGTTCCCGAAATACCCCCAGATTGATAACTGAGCGAATTTAGTCCCCTTCCCTTATAAACTGTTAGGTTATTTCAATTTTTTTTTTTTTTATAATTTAAGTAATTTGCTGTTTAAGAAGTATTATTTTATGTAAAAATTAACCAAAATTGAAATCTGTAATTGGCCTTAATATTAAGTTATATGTTATTTGTTTTATCTTAATTATATATCGCTGTTGATTTCTGTACATAAATAAATAAATTAAAAAAAAATGTATAACTGTTATTTAAAGACGAAAATAAACTTGCAGTGCCAAGAGTGATCGAAGGCGAGCTGACAGTGGATAACGAGGAGCTGACCGAAGCCCTAATGAACCCCAACAGTGAAGCGCACAAAGCCTTCACTATAACCTTCGCGATGGGGCTACGAGACGCGCTATTCGACCGAGAGACCCTGGAGTACGGCGATGACGACATCAGCGTCGAAGTCGTTGGTTTAAGGTAAGAACCTGCCTGTCTAAAAATCTTTTGGCTAAGTGTAAGTCGGACTCGCGCTTGAAGGGTTCCGTACTGCTACAAAATATGCATGGGTACGGAACACTAAAAACATTTCGGTTAATAACAACAATATAGATACCATGGTAACATCAAGGCGACAAAGATAAGACACTAAAACGGTAGTGCCTGGCAAAAAGGAAGCCATCAAGAACCAACTTAATTAGACCCTTTAGATAAATACGGTGTTACTACAAAACGGTGTTTAACTTTAGACAGTGTTTAAATCTGTTGTTGTCGCCTTTTCTTTCATATTGTAAAAGAGTGACAGCAACAGATTTAAACACTGTCTAAAGTTAAACACGGTTTTGTAGTAACACCGATAGTGTTTAAAAGATCGTAAGTCAAGTTAAGTTGTTCGGTTATAATATAACTGCAAGTGGAATTATTCACCATACGTCGTAAGTGTCAAGTTAAGTTGGTCGATAATGACTGCAAGTGGAATTATTTACCAAAATGCACCCGAATCGAATAAAAATCGAGTCAAATGTAAGGAATTCATGAGTATTTTGTGGGGGGTCAGGGCCCCTATACACCCACTGTATCCGCCAATGAAAACCCATGAATTAAAGGATTGTGTATCGAGCACTATTAGTATATTAGAGACTTGCCGCGCGACTACCCGACACGACAAGGGGACACGAGCATTACAAAAAAAAAAACTGTTTTATTTTGTATAAATACATTTTAATATAAAATTTTAGGCCCGACCCTGCGCTCGTAGCACGCTAACGTGCGACTTCGTCTATCACGCGTTTTATCGCGCAAATCGTCCAAAATAAGCAATTATGATTGATTGGTCGATTAATCGATGTGTGCGATAAAACGCGTGACAAACGAAGTCACAAGTTACCGTACTAAGAGTGCTGAATGTGAAATATCAACATAACCGAAAAAATATTTTGAGCCCTATTAAAATTAGCATTTCAAAACAATTACGTGTTGCTGTCCTTCGACCCAACATTCTCAACAACTTTATTTCGGGACCTAAGTCTAACCGTTTGCAATTATAATTTTTGCTAACTGGAGTTTGTCTTCCAGTACCTTTGCGAAGCGGACAACAAAGCGCTGGCAGGATTATTGTCGGGGGGGGTGCATCTACTTATAAATTATATTTCAATGCAAGTGCTCGCAAAGGCCCACTTTTTGTGCATCAAAACCGAACAGAAAGTCGATTATTTTACCTTAGGGCTTTATTATTTTATTATTTTTTATTTATTTACAAGGGTTGGCTAACCTGCAGCCTTTTCTGTGTACCATAAATGTTATACTTTTTTTTTCCACTGTTTTGTTTTGTTTGACCTTTTGAGCCAATCATAATTTAAATTTCACAAGATTATATTTGTTTTATTTCCTCACAATATGCATTGAAAAACGTAGTATGATACCCGGGCGTAAGAGCAATAAATTACTCGGTTACGTTTAAAACACTCGTGTTTAATAGATTATAGAACAGAAACGAGATAATACGTTGGGGCATTTACGTCGTATCAAGCCACGTTCTTTTAGAAACTATAATATTGTAATTTTATGTGTATTTTTTTTTGTGTATGACATGACAATTTATGGGGGTACAAGTACATCCCCTTGCAACCCCCTCCCAGCGCCCATGTTTAATTATATTTATTCAAAAATTCCTTTGTTATTATTTACAGAAAAGGGTCTGTCATCGTCACATACAGGATCCACTGGAAACCGAAAAACCCTGCACAAACCCGACACAATCTCCACATGGACCCCGAAACCCTAAAAGAAAACCTCAACCAGTACTTGATCAGAAACAGCAGAATGATCAGTGTCTTCCACGTTGCAGACCAACCTTTGTCGACTGGCAAAGTCGTGAACCTCTGTAATATCGACAGTAACATGTGTGAGTACGGATGCGAGTTTGATGAAGCCACCCTAGACTTTGTGTGCACTTGTCCACAAGGACAAATGCTTCAAGACAAGCACTCGAAGAAATGCATCGCCACTTTTGGAAACAACGATAACACGAAACTTGAAGCCGAAGAAAAACCTTTCAGTGGTTCTAAGGAACATAACTTTGATTGGAAAGATACTCATCGTCCTTCAACGGAGACCGTATCAGATATTGAATCTGATGTAAACTTCTCGCACGTCTTTGGTAATTCCGATGAAAAAGTTACGTCTGAACCCAAATCTGAACCAGAGCCTGAACCCAAATCTGAACCAGAGCCTGAACCCAAATCTGAACCAGAGCCTGAACCGAAATCGGATTCAGAATCGAAAGCGGAGCCAACTCCTGAACCAGAACCAAAATCCGAGCCAGTGCCTGAACCAGAACCTACATCAGAGCCAGAACCGAATTCTGAGCCAAAACCCGAGCCCGAACCTAAATCCGAACCTACACCAGAACCACAAACAAAACCTGAACCTACATCAGAACCAGAACCGAAGCCAGAACCAAAATCAAAACCTGAACCAGAACCTACATCCGAACCTAAGTCAGAACAAGAGTCTAAGCCTGAACTGAAATCTGAACCGACCCTCATTTCAGAACCCAAAGCGGAACCAGAACCTACATCCGAGCCAGAAACAAGAAAATCAGAACATGACCCAAGGATACAATCTGATGACGAAGCAGAGGCTCAACCTGTGCCTGAACCTAAATCTAAACCAGATTCAGGTTTTATGCCAGAGCTGATGCCTATATATCATAACAGAAACCCAGAAGAATCTTTCGATTCACGCGCAGAACCCACATCGGTTCCAAATGATGAAACATCTACAGCAGATTGGATAGCAGTTGAACACCAGATGGTAAACATGTCTAATTTGGAAACTGATCCTCCCACCGTTTTAGGACTAGAAACTACAGATTCTAAATCAACAATTAATATAAATTTTGAAGAGGAAACACCTCAAGAAACAACCCAACGGTTGCCACAAACTCTTCAAGAAACGGATATTCAAGAAGCAAAACAGACTCTTCAAGAAGCAAAATATAGAGCTGACACAGAAGAAGACATTACATTCGATTTAATTAAAAACGGCGAAGAACCTAAACTTTCAGACAAAAAATCCACCGAAATCTTGACTGCAGCACCACCTTCTTTAGAAATCTTGACGACAGCACCACCTCCTTCGGAGATCTTGACTGCAGCACCACCTATTTCAGACATATTGGGATATACTTTTGAGCCAGAACCTATACTAGAAAAATCTGAAAAAAATAACACAACACTGAAGAAAATTAAGGGCATTGAAAATAAAAGAGACTCAGCTGTACAAGCTGGTGAAAGTATGAAAGACAGAGTAGTAATGACATCTAGGACTGAAGAAGCTAGGTTTTTGAAGTTGAATGAGACGACACCTACAACCACTGACTACCCAGTCGTAAACCAAATGAACGATATATTAGATGGTTTGAATTTACCTAAAAAAACTAACAATGCCACAGAATTTGACGGTATGGATGTCACTTTTGATTCTATTAGTATGCTTTATAATCAAGCAACTAAAAATCTGTCAGTTACTGCTCCTCCTATTACTACTACTACCACTACAGAAGAAGCTGAAGAATCTGGCTGGCGAACGGAATCACTATTTGAAGTTAGTGTCAATAATCACAAAATTAAGGAGATTACAACAACAGAAGCTGATGGGTATAGCAAAGGAGAAGAAATGTTAAACCGTGATGCTGATTTTGAACCTGATTACTTGAGTAATTCGAATGTAAAAACATCATATCATGACGATCCTTTATATCCCTCAATGAGTCTTGATTACGTTATGCAAGATTTACGCAAAAAAAGAGTTAACGTAGAGTCTGCAGAAACAACGCCTGGCAGAGATATTGAACCTGAACAAACTACGGAATTTAATTCAAAATCTAGTACTTCTGTAGAGCCTGAAGAAAACGTAGAATCAAGTACAACATCCAGCGACGACATGGAATTAACCACGGTCGGTGAATTCATTTATAGAACAGCAGATATTTCTAAATCCATCACGCCATTTAGTAAACCTGAGGATAAAGTGACAATCCAGAGCGTTCAAACAACAGTATCACCAGCACCTGTTTGGGAAGTGGTAGAAAAAGAAGATAGTACTGAGTCCACTTTGTCAACTAATAATGTGAATAATGCAGGTGAAGATGGCGGAGCAGATGCTAGTGCAGATGCCTTTTCCTCTCAGTATAATATTCCTACCTCAACTTCAGAAAATATTCTAGATCCAGTAAATCCCGATGGCTTGAACGTAACAATATATGAAATTCCTAGTCACAACCAAATGGAGAACAACACTCTCTCAACACATAACCCCGTCGGAACAGAATACGTAGATCATGAAACTGAAATGAATCCCTTTCTACCAGAAGTTGAAAATAATAAAATCTTGGTGAAAAAGCTTCAAGAAGGGCATGATTTAGAATCTGTCAATCTAAATGAAACCCAAAATGAAAATATCGAAGAGCACTCCGCTAAAGTAACAACAGAGCCAACGCACGTTTCATCGAGTACTGCATCCGATGAAGGCATACCCTCATTTTTTGCGGAGATGACTACTGAAAACTCAACAACAGAAGATAAAATAGAAAACTTGGACGTTGAAAACAGTAAAAGTGACATATCTAAGATTCAAGAGGTGCATGATGAAGAACCCGCTAAATTACATATTTCAACCGAACGGCCAACACATTCCACTGAAATAAAGGAGACAACACAAGCTGAATCGTCAGGCGCTGCATCTGAAGAAGATGTACCTACGTTTTTGGATGAAAATACACCTGGTGATGAGAGACCAAAAAAAGATAAGTACGCCGATAGTTCAGATGTTGAAAATAATAAAAACCAGATAAGCGGAGGCCACGATTATGAACCAGAAAACAATGACCAACATAACAGCACCGATGTAGTACTAGAGATGTCAGCGCATGGTATAAATGTAAATACAGCAAGTGATGATGAAACACCTACGTACTTCAACGATGAGTCCACTTTTGAAGACTTGCAAGCGAAAGATAAATCTAAATCCATGGGTGACTCCGTCGCCGTTGCCACACATATCGATAAAACCGTAGATGCTATAAAAAATAATGAGGATAAATCTAACGACTTTTTTGCGGATACAGATGATCTGGTAACAACCAAGGAAATCGTGACAGAAGTTGAAAAAACCGGACAAACGACAACTTCACCTCCAGCGTCGAAGGGAGATGTGACTGAAAAAGCTTCAGATATTGTCACCCCTACAAATGAGGACAACGAAGATGACTATCTCAGTGTAGTCCCAATAAATGAAGACGAAGAAACACTAAGGAAAATCAACAAAAGTGATAGCCTTCAAGAACTAAATGATATAAGTGATTCTCCAAAAAAAAGTGATAGAAGGACTTTGAGCACGTCGGATTCTGTCTCAAAAAATAGCGCGTAGTTGTTACTTTTCAATTAGCTGTACGAATACCTAGTTGTAATAGATTTGTATAAATTTCATGATTGCAAGTCTTTTGTGATGCTGTCGAACAATTTTTTAACAGAAATATTCATAATGCAATAATTTTTATAATTAAATGTTCCTGAGATTCTATATTCTAATAAATCAGTAATTTTCTTCCAAAAAGCGATGAGGTGTTGATGATGGGTCACTTGTTTTCATTAGACTAGTCAAAGTAGAAAACGAGTCAAGCGATTGAGGTTTAGATTACTATTGTATTTATTTCCTTTATACTTAAAAAGAAACCTGAAAACGATAAGTCAGTTTCACACCCAATAACAATTTAGTGATTGGTCTCCGTGCCTAATACACGTGCCTACATAGGTTCTTTGAATGAATAGTTTTACTATTGTAATTAAATTGTTACCATAGTTAAATGTATATTATTTTAATGACTATTATTATGCTATTATTTCGAGAATTGGATGCAAATAAACAAGATTTTATTTTTTGTGATGAAAGGGATCATTTTCTGCCATGCCATGATGTGATAGATACATTCCATTCTTACTACATTATATTAAGTGATATTATATAGAAGTGAGGTCTGATTGTAAAATAAATAATAAATTTAGTAATTATGTATTGTTAACTAAGATTATATTTTGTATAATATGGTTGAAATTGTAAAGAATTACATTGTAAATAAATTTAAAGTTAATAATGAAATTGGCTTTTTATTTGCATTTTAACTAATAAACTGTACACACCAAAAATAACACAATGGACTAGACATTATACAGTGTGTCCCTCGTACAAGTGCACATCCGAAAGTGGGTGAGACTAGACATGTCCCCGTTTCACTATACTTTTATTCCTTTTTATCATTGCCTATCCCATTATCTTTCTAACAGAAAAAATACAACGTTCTATCATAAATAAAATATTTTCTACGAGCGGTTAACCAAAGGCACTGCGCTCGCGTCCCATACAAAGATCCCGGGTGGAGTATTTTTTTCAAGATTTAAAAAAAAAATCAAAATTTTTTTTTTCTTTGTTTTTATCGATATGTTTAGATCTAGTTTCACCCACTTTCGGATGTGCACTTGTACGAGGGACACACTCAGTGGCGTGCACAGAACTTTTTGCTGGAAAAGCAAACAATTAGTCAAGAACAACAATAAAAAAAATATGAAAAAATTTAAATAGCACTTTGAAAAAAAAAAACACTGTATACAGTTCAGATAAAGTTTTCAATTATAATATAACCAGACTGGAACGCTTTATAAACTTCTTGGTTCGGCCCTGCGGGTCTACCGCGTAATTCTCATTTTCATCAACATCAACTTGAGATTGAAATTCGACGTGCGTGCGACGACGCCCGCCTAACATGCCATCTCTTTTGCACGCGTTGAATTTCGCATGCATTTGCTTGAAGTTGATACAAATGAGAATTACGCGGTAGAGCCCCTGTTCGGCCAAACATAATGAACATGGGTATCTTCCTTCGCCACTCTTCGGCAAAGGTCGTATTTCTGAGCGCTAGAAAGAGGTTATACCGTCAAACCCACCCACGGGTGCTCTGTGGTCAAACCGTCCAACCTGGCCCGCTTTTTTAATTTTTTGTTGATTTTCTCTAAAAATATATAGTAATCATAGTATATAGTGGTATACTTTTTAATTTATGAGGATATTCCACCTGACCATGGTATTTTACTTAACTTAAAAATGCTGCATGTTTAAAATTTCATACCAAAATATTTTTTTTTGTTGGCGTGCAACCTTACCTTCGGTTTCATCTATGTTTACCCAAGTTAATTGTTTGCTAAACTATAGGTTTTAGAGCATTCTTGTCTAAGGAAGACTAAAAATTTACGGGCAAAAATGTTGCCCTAAAATAGCGCGCCCGCAGCCGTGGCTGTTACAACCACCAAGAAACACGCTCACGAACGGCTTCTAGATGAAATTATTAAAATATTCTAAAATGTTTAGACGGGATTAATCTTCACTTATTTTTACACACATTTCAAGGCTCTATAATTCAAGGAAGCCCCGCACTCAAAAAACATGAAATTTAGAGGTAACTACGTATTATTTTTTTTTACATTTGAGAAGCGCTGTGACCAAAAGAACTGTGCCTTAACCTAAAATATAAATTCTACTGAAAAAAAGCACTGACCTCCATACCAATGGACTGGGCCCACAGAACATTTAGAGACTGGGCCTGTCCGGTACAAATAACAAATGTGCCGATTCGAAGCGCCACCGGCGAAATTCCCAGGAACAATTTTCGACGTTTAATGGAAAAAGCGTCTTCTAATCCAAGATTCTCGCGACTTGCACACGTCGATTAAATTTTAGTTCTATGTAACTTCGTAGCTGCCTACAGCGCCAAAATCCCTCTGTAACAGTAGTCCGGTTATTTAGTCCGGTCGCCGGACTGGTGAGACTTTTTTGTCATGACGTAAATCGTGACGTAAATCGTGACGTGACAGCCAGTGTCCTGTGGTATGGAGGTCAGTGAATAAAAGTCACGAGTAAACAGTTAAGGGCAGATATATTATTCAGACCAGCGCGTATTGAGCCGCAACTAAAAGGCAAGTACCATTTGTAATGTTTATTTTAAACTTATGTTTATGTACATTTAAACTGATGTCTGTAACTCGCGGACAAGCGAGAACCGAACATACTAAAATTATTTAGGAACTGCTTTTAACGTGTTATTTTGCATAAACATGCTTTATCACCGTGTCGCATGGCCATTTGAAATAATCGTCCGTAATAATATTAATTGTATAATGTAGATATGTTTTACAAAGGTCTTAGGTGGCTACTTTTTGCCACTCCGATCAACTAGAAAAACTATAGATATTTCTTCAATTTCTTGTGCTGTCGCTTGCTCCGTTTCCATCGCCATTCTAGCACACAAACACCCTTCTCCAATAGTGTCATTGCCACTTACGATACAGTTTCCTAAAACATCTTTACAACTGTTCAACGGAACACTGATCTCTTTTTTCTTCTTTGTTTCATTTTTTTTTACTTGAACTTTTTTCAATCCGTCGTCGTACACTTTTGCAATATTAAAATCAATAGTTTCTTCGATTTTTATGACACCGTCTAATCTGTACTGAATTTTGGGCATTGTTTCCTGATATTTACTGCATTTGTTTGGAACCGCTGCAAGCTTATCTACATATTGTTTGGTTTGTAATGTACCAGCACAATCACATCCTTTACATTCATTATTTATATCTTGAAAGTCAGTGAGATCGTTATTACTACTAGCATCTGCTTTCTTGATAGCATAATCATTCTTTTTTTGAGACATTTTAGCGCATATACAATTTTCCTCATCTTGCGAGCTTCCCGACATTAGACACCCTCCCAATACAGACTTACAATCGTTTGTAAAATGTATATATTCTATTTCAACATATTGATTTATTGATGCCGGTTCCTCAATAATAATTTCGTACTGTTCATTCTGATTATTGTCCAAAAAGCATAGATTCTCATCCTCTCTGCTATGGTTTGATTCGTTTTCTAGGATTGACGGTTCAGTATTGACATCTTCCTGCTTCAGGTTCACTGGAGAGCCGTGTGAAGGAACATCCTCATTATTTTTATTACATTGAAAAGCATGTGATGGCAGTTTGTTTTTTGAAACCATATCTCCACATGAAGTGCATAATAACCCGTCTGGAAAAGGGGAAATATTTTGAAATTAGTTTCCACTTCAATAAAATACTAGAAATGCTAGCATAGCGCCTACAAATATCAGAAGACATGGTAAGAGGACGTGGCGCTTACGAACTGTTGTACCCTGACTTTGTAAGGGTTAACGCTGAAGCAGTGGCGTGCACAGAAGTTTTTGCTGGAAAAGCAAACAATTTGTCAAGAACAACAATAAAAAAAATAGGAAAAAAATGTAATATCACTTTGAAAAAAAAAATTGTTGACGCCAGGGTAGACAATGTCTAACCTAAGAGTGAAAATTTCATATACAAACTTTTTTTTTTTCAAAGTGATATTTAAATTTTTTTCATATTTTTTTATTGTTATTATTGACCAATTGCTTGCTTTTCCAGCAAAAAGTCCTGTGCACGCCACTGCGCTGAAGTAACCCCTTTTTGCTATATCAGCACTTTGTCCCATCAGAAGCTCATCGTCATTCGCCCGATAGTCAGTTAGACTCCAACCTCCGCCGTGACTGACAGACCTAACAAACTTTGTATACTTTATATTATTCTAGTTCAATAAATAAATGTTTTTTTAAACACTATTTCAATATCTGGTCTAACAGAACGCATCTGGCCTAAAATAGGCTTGTTGCGTGACATAATGTCAATGTCAATAGAGATGTGATATGTCATGTTGTCCGTGGCTACATGCCTACAGGTTGACGCGCCGCCCTCTTTTTGCATGTGTACTATTAGTGTGCGTGACAAATACGAGTAAGTGTGCCGTACTTATAGTTTTGTATTTATGTGAGTGAAATAAGTGGGAGGGAACGTGGAGAAATCTGAATACAAGCAATTAGAGTACTTGGGCAAATCTCCTGATACTTGTGGTAGCGAGTAACTGACCTTATCAATCAGAAAACACTTCCATTTTCTACATAATACATACTCATATTATAGGAGATAATAAATATTTAGTTTATTGATGGTCTTAGACCATATAACAAGCAAGCGCACGCATTCCCCGCTGCCGAAGTAATATAAACAATTTGTTCGTGTAAGTTTGCTTGTGTGCGCGTTTTGTGTTTGTGTTACCACTTGCGATTAGTGTAACATATTAATTTTTCGCAAGTGTGTTCGTGTTTACCTCCCCTCCCGCTGAAAATGGCAGAATTGATTCAGTACTTAGAGACGCGCTTTGGCACGTCCCGTGTTAAATGGTCTAAGTTATAGGTAAACTGGTTGGATTTTTTGTCGCTGAAAAACCAGAAATTGATTACTTGTCTATAAGGTATTTCACTGTGACCCGAAACTTTTTTTAGGGATTGTCAAGTGTCCTTTTAACATTTTTTGCGATAGGTTATTTGCCTTTTGGCAAAAATTAACTTTGGGTTTATTGTCCTTTTTGTCTGAGACAATGTTAAAGTTGTTCGTACGGACACGTATCACCAGTTTTCGACCTTTAAGTGACAAAAATTCTGCATGCATGTATTAAGTGAGTATGGAGGTGGTTTCCAGACAATATATTTTTGGAAAAATTACTCTTTCACAAAGGGCGCTTCAATCTACACGACCAGCAAATTACGCTTAAATTCACAAATATTATCTTTAGCAGACTTGCCTTTCGTTGTTTCAGCTAGTTCAATAGACTCGTTACTATCTTCAATAGCAAGAGATCTAAAGGCTGGGCTTCTTTTAGATTTTGGCTCTGAAACAAACATAATTCAAATTAACTGAATTTCTAAATAAACAACGACTGATTAAGTTACGTATAATAGCTAAAAACATATTACCTTTAAGTCGACCCCTAAAGCTTATCTTCGCATTAGAAAATTGAGTTTTTGAGACTTATTCTTAACATAGTCGTATGCATGTGTTACGCATAACGGTGTATAGTACGTTTCAAATACCAAGGCCCCATTGCACTTTAGACGATCATTAGGCGTTAACAATAGGATTAATGATAACAAAAGATACCTGGCCAGATACGCGTGCCAATTTGAAGTGCTCCAAATTAGATAACAAAAGGCAAACATTATGAGCCCCATTGTTAAGTTTCTAGTGCAATAGGGCCTTGGTATTTGAAACGTACTTTATCTTTTGTTATCACTAATCCTATTGTTAACGCATAATGACCGTCTAAAGTGCAATGGGGCCTTGGTATTTGAAACGTACTATACCAACAAACACTTCCTGGGATGTTCCTAAGATCCACTACTTTACACAAATGTATTATGTTATCGAGGTACCCGGGCGTAAATACGCAGGTATATTACCCACATAGCCTAATGGTCATACTGAACATCTTTCCTAAAGAATCAAACCTGCAGAAATAAAATAAAACATTTCTACTACATTTAATAAAAAGTTATATTACATAGTCGAAATTAGTTTCGAAACTGTCTGAACCCCGTAATGACTCAGGTCACAGGTCAGTACGAAATATAGTATGGAATTTCATTTCGTACTTCTTTTTGGCGTAAGTTTGTCTTGAAGCTCGAAATTATTTCGCGGCCTCGTAGTGCTACTGGCCCGTTATTAGCGCCGCCGATTAAGAACAAAAAAAAAAAGATACTGGCCACATCGCGGGGCAAGGTATAAAAGACTTGCAATTTGGGGAAAACATGGCGAACTTTTCAGAATTTGATTCTAGAAACTACTAGAAAGGTAGTTGAAAACGTATCGTTCGTACCGAGTACAAAAAAGCCTTTCTTACTCGGGTAAGAAAAAGCGTTTTTTTTTTTTACTCGGTACGAAATATACTATTTTCTACTACTTGTAAGAAAAAGTACCGTTACATACTCGAAATTAGTTTCGAAAATCGAACTTTCTGGACCCCGTTGCGAAATGACTCTCAGTACGAAATATTGGTTGAAATTTAATTTCGTACTCAGTTAGGTTGTTTTTGAAGTAAATTTGTCGAAACTCGAAATTATTTCGCAACCTCGTAGTTGGCAGAATGATACTGGCTAATTATTAGCGCCGCCAGCCAGCAGACCGGCGCGGCGCGCACTGTCAATGTCATAATGATACTGGCTACTTCGCGCCGCACCGCAAAAACTTTCTTGTAAAAGACTTACAATTTGGCGGGAAAACACAGAAAACATCGCGTTTTTGTCTGTAAGTGATTCTGATGATGAATTAAATACCGTTATTAATTTATTATGTTATTTTTTTAATACTAGCTATATCGAACTTTCAGGTAGTAATAAAAGTATAATATAAATAAGTACAAAATGACGCGTTTTCTTACACGAGGGAGGAAGCCAGTTTCGACGTGAGCCGAAGGCCGTTCGACACTAGATGGAGCTAGCTTCCTTTCTCGGCTAATAAAACGCGTCATTTTGTACCCTGTACGAAATATACTACTTCACGCTTCCGTACAAATTTCGAAAACTGCTGTGAATTTTGTAAGGCCAGGGCAACTTTTTTTTTCATTTGCGCCGTTGTTTCTTCGGGAAAAGGGAAAGTATGATGAGTAGACTATGCGGCTTCATTTAAATACAGTGAAATTTTCTAATTGAAATAAAATTTGCTTAATAATTTCTAAAGCATATTTTTTGCACAAAGAAGGAAACTGACAGTTCGTGATAGTGGGAAATGCGCTTTAAGCTCCTATGGTGCATGAGACATTACACATAGTCGCGAACTTAACCTTACTTACTTAACTTTAACCACATACCTAGTTATATCCGTGATATTGAAAATTTTTATACGTTTAAGAAAACCTTAAAAAAGCTACTAATTGACAAATTAATAAATTTGTATTATTTATTAATAAATTAATACTCAAGATTTTGTTTTAGACAAATTTAGTAATACATATACACAATTATTTTGGTATTGACCTAATTATGATAATATATTTTGCTTACAATTGAAATTTCTAATTACCTATATGTTATTGATATTATTACGTGTAGGTATCTACAAAATTATCTCTGACGAAGTCGGTAATGCACACTAATTTATTTTATTTTAATTTAATTTAGTTCAGGTTTTTGAACACAACCTGACTCGACTTATTGATTTGTTATGAAATGAAAATATGAAATGATTGATGGATAGGTAACATTGTTTGTTTAGTTTACTGCGTGCTTGTTTTTGTTTCATTTTTAATTTTGTTTTCTTTTTTAATGTTTATGATATTTAAGTAATTATTTCATTATTTGTTCATCATCAGTGATTATGTCTACAGGTCAAAGTTGCATGTTGGACGTCTGATTATATTTCTTTGTTTTCTTTACTTTATTTACTATTTATTTTGATGTTGTGTGTTTGTATATTTGTACACACTGCAGGGTAGAACTGAGAGGAGACTAATTAATATTGTAATCTACACCTTCAATACCCTTGGTTCAACAAATAAAGTATCTTGAATCTTGAAACTTTTGAATGTTGCAATGTAAAATGGCTGATGCACTATAGACAGTGGCGTATTTACCCTAAGGCCAAAAGGGCCATGGCCTGGGGCTGCGAGTTTCGGCGCAAGCCGCACCTCGCGCTCAGCTTTGGGCACCTTTCATAATCAATCGTTACCTATCTTTTATTTTATATTGCTTTTTGACTTTATAGTTCACACTTTTTTTTTAAATTGCCCGTCGAAAAACATAATTAAATATTGAATTAATGGTGGTTATTTCTTTGTACGTCCTTTAGAGTTTTTTTACTCATTATCATCATTCTCAGCCCAAAACAACACACTGCTGGATTTAATTTTACGTTTAAGAACATTGATACTACTTTGTCTATAATGGTGTGTTAAATAAATGTCTTTTATGCTACACCTGCTCGGAAAGTACCTTATTACTTTTTCGAAAACGATGCAAAAAATACGTCATTACTGTCGTACAAATATGCGGGCGGAAAAAGCGTATGAAAATTCATTGTTAACGTGCTTGAGCGGGCAGAAAAAGTATATGCAAATCCATTGTTAACGTGCTGTTTTTTTTTAAATAACATAAAGAATGAGCAAGTGGCCAAGTGGCCAGTATTATTTTGCGAACTCGTACATAAAACTCGAAAAATGATACTGGCCACTTGCTTTTCCTGTACTTAATAAAAAATAAGAAGGAAATAAAAAGTGACAATCGCACGCGAGTCAGTCGGTTTCTTTTTTTGTATCTTGATTAAAAGTAAAATTATACTATTTCCTCGCAGGTGTAGTATAAAGCACTATGTATCACTCGGGAGAAAGTGCGATTCCCAACCCGTGTGTATTGAGGCCCTTGGCTTCGCCTAGGGCCTCAAACTACACCCTCGTTGGTAATCTTCCCCTTTCTTCCCTCGGTGAACAATGTACTATTTATTTTATTTCATTTAGGGCCGATTTTTCAATTGCCAGATAAAATTTATTCCTACGAATAAACTATATTATCGATTTCATAAAACAAAAGGTGTTAGAGTGAAACCAACGTAGTTTATTCATAGGAATAAATTTTACCTGTCAATTGAAAAATCGGCCCTTAGCATTTTAAAACAATATGCTAAAATCATTAAAATTTTGGGTGGATGGTCTCAATTACTGCAGTTTGAAAAAAGCCTACTACTTACTGTGGGTTGCAAGATGCCTTCTCCGAGCATACTCTGTTGTAAACTTTTTGCCACATCCAGACCTTGGACAGAGAAGCAAGTTTTCAGGTTCGTGGGTCTTCAAATGGATTTTTAGATGATGTGCTTGGATGAAACCTGGAAAAAATAATTTATTATTACTTGGCTAACGTTTAACTGACCACCAGATATAGTAAAAATCATGATAACTGGTAAATACGTAAAGATTCCAGAAAAAATATAGCAGTGAAGATATTAGCCAGAATGAGAAAAAAAGTCTCAGTAGATCTACTGAATCCTAATTTTTGGATCTACTGAGAATGATTACATAAATTTGGTTGTTAATGCGTATGACCACGCTAAATAAGCAACTCGATGTGGTCGATACAGATATCAACGGAAACGACATTGAAATAATGTTCATTTCAGCGTGCCTTGAAAAGTGTCTGTTACGACAACCACTGCGTCTCCGGCTAGCGCAAAATAGGAGAAAATAATACTTTTCACATGGACGCCATGAATGAAAAAAAAAATTTGATCTTAAATTTTTTAGATCTAAAAATGTCCTATTATTTGGTGAAATAATAATTAAAATCGCTTTAGGCGTTTGGAAGGAGTAAGAGAATTCTTGTGTTAATCATGTGAAATTTTCGATGACTTTCGATTTTTTTTGTCAAAACTTTAAACTTACAATAGAAAAACAGTTTATGAAACTTGAAATTTATTTTCGACTATAATGCCTATCATATATTTTTATGAAAGTTTTTGGACCAGCCGTGTGGGAGGAGTAGGCGTTCAAAGGCAGGTCCAATTTGCAGTTGGCGTATCCATTCGCCTTAAGATTTTTAAAGATCATTTACTTAATTTGGCCTGCCGGTACAATTCAAAGTACAGACATAACTAAAATAGCTTTTAACCATTGCAATTTTAGACTTTCGTTATTTGGTAAATGTTTTATTTTTTTGTTGCTCTCCATTATTTTTTAATAAGAGTGTATGGGATCTCAAAGTTAATTTTGGTAGTCTTATCATCATCATTGGTTGTTATTTAATCCCCTATTAGTTACAACTCTAATATTAACAACAATTAATTATTTTTCAATGCATGTGCTCGTAAAGGTCCACTTTTTATGCATCAAAACCGAACAGAAAGTCGATTATTTTGCCCTAGGGCTTTATTATTAAATTTTTTTTAATTTATTTACAATGGTTGGCTAACCTGCAGACTTTCCTGTGTACCATAGATGTTATACTTTTTTTTACACTGTTTAACGGCTCTGGATACAGTCTTTTTGAGCCAATTATAATTTAAAGTTCACAAGATTATATTTGTTTTCATTTCCTCACACTATGCATTGAAAAACGTAGTATGATACACGGGCGTAAAAGCAATAAATTACTCGGTTACGTTTAAAACACTCGCTACGCTCGTGTTTTAAATCGTCCTCGTAATTTATTCCTTTGCGCCCTTGTAGCATAAACTACTATTGTAACTCTCTCTTTACTACTTTTTTATTGGGCACAAAAAAATCTGAGAACATAATACATACAGAACACTAAATTTTGATTAGGTGTTGTGTGTAATGTTTATTAATTTCCTAAATGAGTACCTTATGTGCTAAAATATTATTATTTAAGGAAGCATAGTATTTTGTTCGATAATTTGATTTAGTTTTGAAATATATTGAGTGAAAACATATTGTTGTTTTAATATAAATAAGTAAACCAAAGAAATAAATAAATCTTAAAAAGGCACAATATACATACATTTATTAATATAATTTGATTTAGCGCTTAAAATAAAAATACACAGAGCCACCTCTAGACCAGCAAGTACAAATGGAAAATTTAGGAATAAATAAAATAAAACACTAACCTTTTCCACAAGTACAGCAAAAGTGCTGTTTGGAGTTGGTATGGGTGAGCTCATGATGCCTCAAATGATGAGGGAAGTTGAATGACTTGTCACAGTTGGAGTGGGTGCAGTGGTACTGACGCTCCTCCTTGGGCTTGTGGACCTTCATATGCGTGTTTAGGGCCGCTTCACTGCTGAATGTGGATAGACATTTGGAGCAAGTGTATATACCTGGAAAGTAAATTTAAAATCATAAGAGTAGAGCTTTGTAAATGTTAATCTTTGATGGTATATTTTTGTTACTCCTCACACCATACGTAACAACAATGGATTTACAGCTTACTTATATGTTTTTCAATGTTTTGAGTTTTTTCTATCTATCTATCACACACAACCATCACTTTTGTCACATACATGCAAGCATAATGTCATAAAACAATTGTCGCATAAAACAGCCACGCAAAAAATGCTTGTTAACACACATCCACTGCCGCAACCCGTCGCACAGTTCATTGCTGCAGCAATGCTTGGCTGTTTAATGCGACAAATATTGATGCAGGTGAAGTCCCCGGCAAAAGGTAATATACACATATAATATTGTGTGTGACTAGCCTATAAATTTGTGAAAAAATGTGAAGTTCCTATCAAACATAGCACATATGTATATATCCAGAAAATTTGTCTGTAAGTATTATTGTTAAGAGACATAACTAGTAATAGAGTTTTTCTGAATTTATATGTGTACAGACAGATAATCTGTCCAAACTATGAGTGAATCGAGCTACAATGTTTCATTCCCCTCAACTTCGTAGCATTATCAAATTCACCCTTATCCCTTGTTTTGTGTTAAAAATGAGGGCAACAAAGTCTAAATTTGGGGGCTTTTTATAACTTAGTGGGCGGTGCTGTGGATAAAAGGTTATGACGTATAACAATATTTTTATCTCATCTATACCTTATCTATTGGAAAAAACAAAATGAGTATGTATTAACAACATAAGTACCCATTGTTTTTACCTTCATGTGAGTATTTGATGTGTCGTTTCAATAAGATGCTGTCACGAAAGCTGCGTTTACATTCCTCGCACTCCACAGTGCCCGTCCTTTGATGCTGCTTTTCGTGTCGTCGCAACGCTGATCTAAACATGAAATATCGTTTAATTATACACAAAAGCTTTGCACATTATCTAGTTTACCTAACTTGAAAAAAACTTACAGGAAACCAAACTTTTTACAGCAAACTTTGCATTCGAATCGCGTGGAGTGACTTTGCTCGTGTCTGGTCTTTTCGCTTATGTACTTGAATTCCTTATCACAAAAACTACAAGCCAATTCGTTTTGGGCTTTCGCTTCATGTATTTTATCTCGCATTGTTTTGGCTCAAAACCTTGTTATTGTAAATCTAATTCCTTCCTTCCACAAATACCCAAAAGACCAAAACACAACAACAATCAGCTGATGATGACTGACTTCACTTGACTTTGACTCGTCGGGCTCATAGATAATACACCCAGCTCGGGCTGCTGCGCTCATAGATTAGGGGTCGCGACACGGGTTTTAATGCTATCTCTGTCGCACGCGTTGAAAATTGTATACGCTATCCTGCTGTCTGTGTTGGAACCTAACGTATTGTAGAGAGGTACGCTTTCGTTCCGTATTGAGAGTGACGCGCATGATGCACTTCAAATTATGCGACTTCGTGCGACTGGATTTGACAGCTGTCTTTCGTGTTAAATATTTTTTGGAACATTTAAGCAAGTTTTGATTTAAAACTCAAGCAAAAATCAGTGATATGATATTCTATGCTGAATAACTTTGAATTCTTAGAAAATATAGAAAAAAATAATGCACCATCATCAATAAATGTACTTTTTTTTCTATTGTTAACGATGTCATTTATGACTATCGTTATCGCGCTAACACTGACTCGGAATGACCGTTGACGACTTGACGCGATAAAATCGATTAGTCGTCATTCGGAACGCGCTGCCTCAAAAAAAGTTGTGGAGAAGTTTTTGCTTTGCTATTCCAATTTCTTTTCTACCCTATATTTTAATTGAATTGTCTCGCGACCTTCTTTTTTCATTAAATGAAATTAGTTCTTGTGTTCCTTGAACAAATAACAAAATCCTGCATAAGCTTTTTCTTCAACCACTCCAATTTTATGGTTCTTATAATATGTACACTTTCGTATCGCATGCATGCAGCATAGAAGATGCTTGCGTTATGTAAATTTTGTGACATTGCCGACGACGATTGCTCATGAGTTTGCTGAACGATGCTAAAGGTTCAGGTGATGACGCGCGCCGTATCAGTTGGCGGTCGCGCTGTCCAAGGAAGATACGTGGGGCACCGAAGCAAATAAAGTTTTCTTTATTTATAACTTGAAACACATTTGAAAATGATAAATTGGATTAAAGTCACGCTACTTCTGTGCGCATTTGGCACCCTACGGGAGATACGTCCTTCTGAACCTTTTGTCTCAGAATTCTTGCTCGGCGAATGGAGAAACATAACCAACGAACAATTAAACCAAGATGTATACCCTGTGGGTACATACTCCTACTTGGCTCTGCTGTTTCTGGTGTTCCTTTTAACGGACTTCTTGAGGTTCAAACCGGTCATCATACTGTCAGGTAAGGAACTTTAAATCGGGACCGTATTGTCACTTATGTGCGATGTTTATGATGTGCTTTAAAAAACAAGTTTTATCCCCAACTTAGTGATATTTTAAAAAGGTACAATCGATGTTTCAATAAACTAAAAAAAATGGAAAAAGATATATATATTTGTTTCACATAAAATACAGTTTACATTTTGAAAGCAGTATCCAGTGGCTCTCAGACTAGACCATGGTGAGCCTGTACTATGGGTGCCGGTAAACAGATTACAATATTAATGATATACAATGTTCATACAGGTTGGTTTATGTCATGTCTGTCTATAACCATTTAAAAAAAAGTACAGTGGGCCGAATCTTGTCTTTGTTCATCATAAAAATCTATAGGGCACTTTCAGTTAACTTAGAAACTTGAAACTTCGTTCTTAGGTAGGTAAACATGCTTTTAAGTATGTACATACATTTACAACGCAATGCATAAAATAACATATCTTTAATTCAAAAATAAGAAGAACCATATTAAGTTGTGCCTATGGTAGAGGATACGAAACGTTCCCTCTTATTTTCTGTCTTTGCAAATACGAATCGAATCATGTGTCTGAGCTCCGTTCCAGGTTACACTGGCTTCCCTGGCTTCCAATTCGTGAGCGAAGGAATGTCAGAATTCTTTGTCTTCTCTTCTCAATTATTAATGATCCAAGTACCCCCCTTATCTCAAATCTT
This sequence comes from Ypsolopha sequella, assembly GCA_934047225.1. Lineage (NCBI taxonomy): Eukaryota > Metazoa > Arthropoda > Insecta > Lepidoptera > Ypsolophidae > Ypsolopha > Ypsolopha sequella. The sequence goes on from OW203987.1 coordinate 23,333,671, forward strand.
TGTTTATTTTTTTAGATAACACCTCACGCTAACAACCTTCTTTTGTCTTTTCCTCTACACCATTCTGATTTTATGTCCAACTATTTTGCCGTCACGGCTGCCTGTTTGTGGAACCATCTTTCTGTTGAAATAAGAAATGCCCCATCTCGTAATTCGTTTAAACAGTCATTGCTCAGACATTATTTTAGCAAAATTCATTAGATCCGGTATTAACATAGCAATCTGAAAATTTCACGACTAGTAATTTAATTTAATTTTATCTTTAATTTTTATTGTTTATTTGGAAAACCAACAGTGATTACACAAATAAGATCACAATAGTTTGATACATAAGGAAGGCCAATAACAGGTTTTCACTGAAAAATTCAGTACTAAGTCTAAATAAATTAAAGTTTAAGTAATATATGATATCCAACAGATGTGCAATTTTATTGTATGGATAATGCATGTTATAAATTAAAATTTATAATTTATGCAAATGTATTTTTTATTAGTTTTAGCAACTGGGAGAAAATGCATTAAGTCCACCTGTTGTAGATTGAACTGTTGTTTTGAGCAATAAAGAAATTAGAAGAAGAAGAAAAATATGCATGTCCCTTATTTCCGAAACTGGTAGACCGAAAAATAAAAAAATTTAAAAATGGAAAAATATATAAAAAAAGAAGTAAAATAAATTTAAAAAATATTTTATAAAAATATAATATGCGTATCATATTGTAGGTATTAAAAAGCTGATTGTAAAAATATATAGTTTGGCTATATTTAATTGCATCTATTTCGAGAAATCTTTGAAAAACCATAAAAAATGTATGTCCCCCCTTATCTCAAAAACTGGTAGACCAAAAAATATAAAAAAAATCATGGTAATAGTGTTTACGTAAAGATTACAGGAAAAATAAAGAGGTTGAAAAATTTACGAAAAAAAAATTACAAAATTAAATTTATCATCCACAATACGGAACCCTAGGTAGTTACGCGAGTCTGACTCGCACTTGCACAGTTATTTTTTTTACATAAAAATAATGTGAAATAATAAGTTTTTCTGAAAATAAATTTAAAACCCAGATCCACCCTAGAACCCATCAGAATATTATTTTGTAATATTAAGAATTAAACTACAAGGATACTATTCACACATTTCAAAAGATTTCATGATTTTTTTTCAGGACTAAGCGGTATTGCTGTGTATGCTATTTTACTTTGGACCTTTAGCTTAGAATGGCTGCAAGTGACACAATTCGCATATGGTCTCTATATGGCTACAGAAGTGGCATATTTAACTTATATTTATGCAAAGGTACCTAACTTATTTTATATTACCTAACTTAATTTATTGTGATCCTCTTAACCTCCAAGCGGTCGCGCGGCGTCGAATCGACCACCATGAACAAATACTCATCCATAACATCGTACTTTGATACTCGTAGTGCTTACCAGTCTTTGCAGTGAATGTTACAATTTCGATGAAGAAGAAGATTAGTTCTAAAATTTATATATAAGTGCTAGGAAGAAAAAATATAAAAATTAATGATTAAGTTGGTTAGTTTGTTTTAAATGTTGTTTAAAAATAAATAATTACTTCATTCATTTTTGTTTCATTATGGTTGAAAATGAAAAAGGTCGAAACGAGTACGCCGCGCGACCGCTGGCCGTTACAATAGACCGCGCTCCCGCTTGAAGGTTAAATTGGACCCAACTTTCTGTATAATTAGATGGTAAGGAATCACTTTAGTGCAAAAAACACTGTATTTAGACAGTGTGTTTTTGCCCTAAGGTTGCATCCTCGCTAAAGCGTGCGGGTGGTTATAGACATTGACGCCCAAACATACAAACGCTTCCGTAAGGTCCGTACACAGTGTAATTGCATAAAAACATTTGTGTCATTTCTTAATTATAAATTTCCCGACTTATACGCCGTCTCTGACTGTGGAACACACTGCAAGCTTGAAAACCAATTCGAACAATAAATGCTTCAAAACGCCTGTCTGCACGGCACTGCCAGGACACGCCTTTATGTTAAGAGCGGTTTCGCAGCCGGATTGTGAAAAACCCGCCTTTTTCTAAATATTCGAAACAGAATATTTATATTCAAAATTCACTCAATAGTTATTCAACAAAACTTTATTACCAGTGGCGGCTGGTGCGTCAGAGAACCGGTGGTGCACTGCATGGGTTTAGTAAATAATAACAAAAATAAATTAATATCACTAACCTAAGCCCAAATTACAATATATAGGTAAATATCAAGCACTGTAAAGAATTAATTGGTCCTGGCTCAGCAAATGTTGTAGATAAATCTACAACGCTGGTTTTGTGCCAGCACCATGGTACTCTCTGTAGTACCTAGAAATAAGATCGAATAAATAAAATAAAATATAGAATAAATAAATAAAAGAAAAAGAGTTCAATAATGAGGCTTATTCCACAAATCCCCTGCGAAGATCCCCTGCGTAAGGGATTTGTGGACTTTTTGTCCAGAAATCCTCTGCCGGCGCTCAAGGAAAACGGAAGGGGATTTGTGGACAAAAGTTTCAGAAATCCCCTGACTCATTTATTTTCATGTTTTTATTAAACAACTAATAAGGTAATCACAGTCTTTATTTTTATACATAGTCCATTAACGAGGACACTGTTTAACTCACATAAAATATGTTATTTCTTTACGAGTTTAGACATAAACTGGCTCATATATTTACAATAATAAACGAAATCTTGTATTCATTAAAATATCACAGAAAATCAGTTTACAGTAATCCTCCCATAAATAAGTTCTATAATCGCAGATGTACGATGTACGATGACATCGCAGACATCGTACGCTTGACACCTTTTTTGCAGTTCACATTGTTGTTCATATTTTATTTATGCTATACATGGCCACAGTATATTATACAAGGTGACTTTTTGATCATCGTCCAAATTCATACTGGAGGCTTGGTAAGTGATCAGCATCATGAATCGTTAACAATTTTTGTGAAATTCGTATAATAAAATTTCGACTTCCCATAGTAATTTACTCCCAGTCCTGAGTGAATCACTATGGGGACTCGAATTTCGTTTTATGAATTTTACAAAAATCGTTATTGGTTCATGACGCTGATCACTTACCAAGGCTCAAGTATAAATTTGGACGATGTTCGAAAATTCACCTTGTATACTGTGACATGGCTGTTCGTTTAGTTTAGTGCAAAGTTAGGCCAGTTTAATGCTCAGGCTCTCTAGCTCTTTATCTCCATGCAAAAAGTTCCCTGTCAAAGTACTTATCGTCAAGGAATAATGCCGAAAATGCCTTAGGGTGAGCCATCCCGCTCAGCTGCTATATAGATGGTTTAGGACTTTAGGTGTTTGTGACGTCCTGATAGCTTTGATATCAATGAAATTTTGCACACATCTTTATATAGGTTTATGAACTGTTCGTTTCACTCGGGTGTTTGTGAAACGGGTGACAGTTAATTTTAACCTTTACATCGGTGTTTAGGAACGCTATCTTAGTACCCCAAAAGAATAAAAAATACTATAGCTATAAACAACTACTATAACATAATGCGTTCTGCACGTTTTAACTTTTAACCTTCATCTTTTCGTTATATTTTTATTTACCTAATTCACCGCTAGTGACGTCATCAGCTGAACAGATCTGATTGCGGTTCTGTAAATATTGATTGTATCAGCGCCACATGATTGTGTTCAAAGACTCTCGTGCAGAACTATGACGTCATTATTCGCCTACATTTTATGTTATGTAATAATGATTATCTTAATTTTTTATTTCGAACTATAAAACGGTGTTTCCTTGAGTTTCACGACTGTGAAATGCAATTCACAGTCCACACTCGTCACCCACGTTTCACTGACAATATTGACGCCAGCATGAGGGGGTGAGCCCTATCGCTAAGCTTCCCATGCGTCCGGATTTTGTCCGGATTGTCCGGATTTGGTAACCATGTCCGGAATTTTGTGCGGACTCGTAATTACGTCCTGATTTTTAATAATATTGTTGGTATTAAAGAGCTGATTGTAAAAATATACACCTAAACTATATTTACTGGCACTGATTTCGAGAAATCTTTGAAAAACCACAAAAAATGTATTTCCTCCCCCTTATCTCCGAAACTGGTCGACCAAAAAATGAAAAAAAATATCGATTATAGGTCATAACTGGCCAATTACAGGAAAACAGTAGCGATTTAAAAAAAGTTGAACAAAAATGAGAAATATAAAAAAGCAGAATAAATGATAAAATAATATTTTATAAAAATACAATATGAAATATTGAGTATCAAATTGTAGGGGTTAAAGAGCTGATTGTAAAAATATGTAGCTTGGCTATATTTACTTGCATCTATTTCGATCAATTCTGAAAAAACCACAAAAAAATGTATGTTCCCCTCCTTATCACCAATCTCCTTGGTGAACCAAAAAATATGAATGTAATATGTGCTTACGTGTATTACAGGAAAAATATAGCGGTTGATAAATTCACGAATACAAAATTCCCAAAACTGTCGAATTACAGAACCCTAGCTGTACGCTAGTCTGATTCACATTTGACCGTTTTTTTTTTTTTTCAGGTGGATTCGGATAAATACCCGAAGGTATCGTCATACACTCGCATGGCGGCTCTCGGGGGCCGTTTCTTGTCTGGTCTCTCGGCGCAGCTCCTCGTGATGTTCCATCTTATGGATTACCGGGATCTCAACTATATCACGTTATCAGGTACTGAATAAAGGTTCGTTTGCTATTTGATTTGAACCCTTTTTTGGGTTCCGTACCCAAAGGGTAACCAATGGGACCCTATTACTAAGACTCCGCTGTCCGTCTGTCACTAAAGTCGAGTCCAGAATTAGGCGAACTAACTTGACAGTTCATTGTACACTAATGTTGCCACAGTTTGGCTAGTGCTGTTAATATCGATGTTTAAAAAGTCTAGTTAATCATTATTATTGTGTTTGGAATCAAACTAATAATTTTACTAAGCAAAATAATAATAATAAAAATTAATTCAATTAATTAAAATCGAACACATAACGGATTTGGAATTATCATCGACGATATATAGCGTTTGTCTCTATCGCACTTTCATATTTGCCAGAAAGAAAGGGATGAATGCTATATGTATGGTACATGAAATGTACCGTACTAGCCCGACAGAAACCACCTAAAAGGATCACAATGGCCTGTTGTAATAACATCATTATTTTTGTATTTTATTCCTAATTTGAGGAGCAAGTATCGTAAATATCCGCTTTAAACCATACATCCTTCAGATCATATTATATCATAAAAATTGCTGTAGTTCGTCCCTATTTGGCAAGTATGTATGAGTGTGAAAGTTTCGACGACAATTACTTGATAAAATATAAATAGAATCAGATTTATAGAAAGCACAAGGTTATATCGACATATTTGTGTCGACATGAACCTATCACTATTTATTTTTTCCTATGTCTGGCAACATTTTCGGCTGTCAAGTTAGTTCGCCTAATTAGGCTGTATCTCATGAACCGTGATAGTTACAGTTGAAATTTTCACAGATGATGTATTTATGTTGCCGCCATAACAACAAATACTAAAAAACAGAACAAAATAAATATTTAAGGGGGCTCCCATTCAACAAACGTGATTCTTTTTGCCGTTTTTATAGATAAAAAAAAACGGAACCCTTCGTGCGCGAGTCCGTCTCGCACTTTGCCTTTTTTTATTTATTTAAAATATGCAGGATATAGTACCGTACTATCCTACATAATAATAAAAAGCGGCGGTCAATCTTGAGGCCTAGGTTCGATCCCCGATCGAGCATGCACCAATGAGTTTTTAGGGTTCCGTACTCGAACGGTGCCAAACGGGACCCCATTACTAAGCCTCCGCTATCTGTCCCGTCTGTCATAGAGGTCTACAGCAGTCATATTCCCTCCATCGACCACCACAAACTCCGTAAGAGCTCCTAAACATATGCCTCCCCACACCATAACTGAACCGCCCCCATATGCCACTGCATTTTCAAAATTAGACTGAATGTAACGTTCTCCATATTCGCTGTCTTCCATCGATCTGGTTTAAAAGCACCCTGCACTCATCAGTGAAAAGTACCCGTCCCCATTGGATCATGTCGCAAAGGCGATGTTCACGTGCAAACGTTTTCTGTTCCGCTAATTGTGCCGGTGTGTGTATTTCCACTTGGCTTTGGCCGTGACACCTGTCGTTTTTACCACTAAGCCTCTAATCAGACTGCTTATCTAGGGTATGGTTGAGGCACAAAATAGATACTACCAGAAGGCCGACTCGACGACGGAGCGAAAACAGACGCACACATGCATAGACGCGCACGTATGATGATCTCGGCAGAATTTCATATTGGCATTCGACCGACTTCATCCGAGATCGTCGTACGTACGCGTCTATGTGTGCGTGCGCCTGTTTTCGCTAGTTATGCGGAGTAAACCTTCTGTAAGTGGTTATTTTGTGGTTGTGGTAAGTCATGCATATTGAATGAAAGTGACGACGCATATATGCGTCAGAGGTAGAAAGAATGACTAGTGGACCAATTACCTATAGCGCTACACTAATTTCGATATTTTTTTGGAGGCGGAATTTAAGCGCACACTTGGCAAATTTAGGGTTTATGGGGTGAAACAGAGCCCCTTATAAGCGGTACATCTGTTTGTTTTCTGTTTCTGTCCATCCGCGCCCCGCGGCCTAACTTAAGAACGGCTGGCCCGGTTGAGCTGACATTTATAGGTACATCATTGTTTGGACCCCGGAAAAGATGACGTCACATTTAGAGAATTCGTGTGACATGTCAAATGAAGCGATTTTTTCAAAATGTATTGAAAAAATATTATGGTATCTTTCTAATATTCCAGCTCAAATTCTGGCGACATTCTGGGCGATATTGCTGCCTCCAGTGCAGTACGGCATCTACTTCCATAGAAAGAATTCCGTAGTCAACTCCTTGCAACTCAACACGCAAGCTCAGCCTAAACCACCGCCTCCGCAGCCTGTCACGGTAAATACATTCTAATAATGAGATATATCTTCTTCCAAATAATTATACAGTTTTGTGTAAGTTATCAAGAGTCAACTAGAATAAGAATAATTTATTTGCAGAAATACAAAGCCATATACAAGGATGTGTTGTATTAAGGCATGCAAAAAAGTAAGGGTATTAACTTGAATCTAAATAATTACATTATACACGAGATTCAGTCTTACTTACAATTAGAATGCATCCATAAGTAAACCGATAGCCCCATCAGAAAACCTCGTGCCCGATGCATTTGGGAGGTTATGTTAGGCTGCATCGGAAATATTACAGGGAAACCTTGGTCTATGTCTGCTTTAATCTTACAAAATAAAGGTATTAACTTAAATCTAAATAATTACATTATACATGACAGTCAGTCTTACTTACAATTAGAATGCATCCATAAGTAAACTGATCGCCCCATCAGAAAACCTCGTGCCCGATGCATTTGGAAGGTTATGTTAGGCTGCATCGGAAACATACAGGGAAACCTTGGTCTATGTCTGCTTTAATCTCACAAAATCTATACCTATTAAAGTTAAAATTGGCACTAAAAAATAACTTCTACTTGAGGTATCATGTAATATCATTCATTTCATAATTCATTCAGAAAAACTTATTCTAAGCAAATTTTCTATACTCCAGGCAACATGGACGAGCAACTTCAAGGAAGCGTCGATGCTGATCGCGCGACACTCCCGATCCGCGTACACGCGCCCCAAGGTGATCGTGTGGTCGCTACTGTACGCTGGCGCCATGGCACTGTTCACGCAGGCGCAGATCTATGTGCAGCTGCTGTGGTGGGAGATACAGAAGGAGCAAAGTGAGGCGGTGAGTACAGTACCCCATTGCAAACAACATCCACGTCCACTAATAAAGAAGTTTTGTCTCTCGAAGACCAATGGAAACGCTGGAAAGGTACTTCACGTGACTATCGCCTTAACAAACGACTTGTCTTGCGTTTCCATTGGTCTTCGAGAGACAAAATTTCTCTATTAGTTTCATCTATGAATGCTTAGCGATGCTGCTGTGACGTAAAACGCCTAGTGCGTGCTAATCCTTTTGTTTTATCAGAAAATCGCTTTTTATCAAAAAATATAATTTTAAATTCCCTTACCTATGATGTTTTTTTCACGGGCAAATGGCAAAATTCCGCCGTTTACAAATGGCGTCGTCGGTTTTAAACGCTCGCTATTTTGCTATTTGCCGAAGATTCGTCGGCATATTCTAATTTACCTCGGCGTACAGTAACTTTGTAATAGTATTGAGGGTCGCCTCGCTTCGCTCGGCTCCCAATATGTACTTGCATGTAAACCGAACACGCTCGTCGTCGCACCTATTTTTCGCTTTTTGATGAGAGACATTCGATTTCAACTTTTTAGAAAATGACGGTAATTTTTTAACACAAAATGCCCGCCGTTTGGAAACTGACGACACCGTTTGTAAACGGCGGCATTTCACTATTTGCCTGCCACATATATAACAGTTCTGTGACCGACAGACAGACAACACACAGTCTAAACCGCTGAAGATAGTAACATGAATGGAACATAATTGTCTGGGGTATAAAGGTGCACTAAGAAAGGATTTTTCGAAATTCTTTCTAGAAACGGGGTTTTAAATTTTGTGTTGAAAATACGTTCCTAGGGACATCGGGCGCGGGCGTTCTCTAGTTATATATATATATGTTTTTAAATCAAGTTATCTACGATACGCCACTATCATAGTCATCTATTTACCCAGGCGTGATAATCTATGTAGATATTTCAAAACAGAGCTAATTTTAGATCCATTGTTTCGCAACATTTTCTTGTTTTCTTTGCAAACATTCTTCTCAACAAACAAACCTCAAATATTTAGTTTTCTTACTGTACGTTTACATGCTCTACTTTGGCTAAGGAAACCTAAAGGTGGAACAGACGTGCGGACACGTATGTAGGCATTTTCAGTTCGAGCTCATTGCCTTAAGGCGATATGTAAATGATTTAGCGTCCTGTTACTCCATATGCGAAAAAACCGTTAGCGCGAGAGGGACGGATTTGTGGAAAAGTTGCAAAAAGTTGTTTTTTTATTAATATAAAATGTACTCAAGTTGCTATCAAAATTTCGTTGGTCCTAGATATTGTTAAACCCCATCTAATAAAATATACCTGTAATTGCAGTCAATATGTAATTCCAAATTGTCAAACCAGGAGAAATGGTGTCGAAAAAGACCTTATTTCAATAAATATTTTTATCGTGCCGAATTTCTCCAATCGCGTTTCTGTTTAACAGATCCCTAAAAAAAGATTCCAAAAATAATATACTATTTTATCAAATTAATACCTTCTTTACTGAAGTAGGTATGCAAGTTCTAAAAGTGTCGATTTTTTTCCGTAGCGCCTTAACGCTCTATATACGATAGGCTCATAAAATAACAGACAACAAATCTCATGTTCCGGATACCATCATAACCTTCAGTATAACAAATATAACAAGTATAAATTGAAAACACCGGCGATTATTACGACCCAGCGAGATGGTTGGTGGACCCTATCGGAATACTTCGGGCACAGATATGTACCTACAGATTAAGGGCTGTACGTAAGGAGATTCCGCCATACAAAATGTGTTCCTCTGTCATTCTTCCATATTGCCTTATTTTTCAATGATACCTAGATAAGTTTGATCTGACGCGTTATATCTGGAATTCCCTTTTGTTCCTTTTTTAACACAATCTTTTAGTACAAGAAATACAGAGATCAGAAAAGTCGTTCCAACGGGACTAAGTATTTTGAGTGTTTCTTTCCAGTGATAAAGTCTAATCTAATCACAAATTTAACAACAGGCAATTCTCGTTAACACTATCTAGTTAATGATTAAAGCCATAAAATTTTCTAATACATCGATATCATTGAATAGGAACGGAAGTACTAACTTATGGGTATTTACGGCAAAAACTACAACTTCTCTCTCGTACTAAGGCAGGGTGCTCTGAGCGAGACAACTAATTACCACACCCCTTCCAGCGCGGAGTTCATCCGTCGATTCGTGGGACCCTTAACACAAATGCGCCCCTACGGGATTTGAACCCGCGGCCTTCCGGATTAGTGGATTAGAGTCTAATAAAATATTAGATTGTATAATAAAATGCGGCCCTCCATTTTACCATTAGGTTGCTGAACCCTGGTTTAGACGTTCGAACCACTGGACCACTGTAGCCTACGAATCTCTATGTGCTTATTCCCTCCCACACATCACCCCTTATTATTCTTAGGTGCAAGAAAGGAGCCTCCCCGAGTGGCGTATATTATCTGTTGTTAGACCTAGAGCCAACGAAAGTCTGACTATAGAAATTAAATAAACCTGCTCTTGGGGCTCCACATTTGCTTTTATGATTGCAACACTCATATTCACATACACACACACCCACACAAAAACTCACAAAAGCAATAAAATAGATCACACTTTAGGTTAAACATCAGTCGCTCGGTACAGAGTGCACAACTTAACTTTGTTTTTATTGTTTTAAGTTTAATGTGGAAAAGATATTGGTCTATGGCCATTCACGCCAATAGTGCAGTATAAGTTAGCTTTTAACTCGTTACATCCGTTATAAATTATTTTAATGTATCGTAGAATCCAGGACCAAGACAAACCGTAGTTTCATGGTACTGAACAATGTTAAAATATTGTAATTGTAACTGAAAATAAATAAATAAATAAAAAAATTAATTATAAATCAACAGCTTGAAATGTAATGCAAAGTTAGTCATTATTTGATCGAAACAAACGTAAAACAGCATTATAATCTTGTTTCGACCAAATCGTGACTAATTGTGCATTTAGTTTCAAACTATTGATTTATAAATCTAACTTATACTGAACGATTGGCGTGAATTGCCACAGACCAATATATTTTTCGATTTTAAATTCATAACAAGAAAAACAAATTTAAGTTGTGCACTTTGTACCGAGCGATTGACATTTCACCTTAAAGAACACCACACTTTAGCGGCAATTAGTGTTGCCAGTAGAAGAAATTAGTCTTTCGAAACATGGCGAGGTTTTTTTATTCTAGTAAGGCTTTAAGTAACAAATCCTTTCACTAAAACTGTTGTTAGGTTTTACTGACCCTTTCCATCAGTCGCAATAGTTGCTTAGAGAAAGCCCATTATGTATGTACTAGTTTTATACCCTAGAAAGTTATTGTTTCAGATAGCATACAACGGTTTCGTAGAAGCAATACAAACAATTCTCGGCGCGGGCGGCGCCTTCACCGCCTCCGTGTACGGAACGAGCTATGTCCCTGCCCTAGCGGCGGCCGTGCAGGGCGTAGCCATGTTCCTAGGAACATACGTGTGGAACATCTACGTCTCGTACGCTGGGTACATCGTGACGGGCACTGTGTATCATTATACCATTACTTTGGCGAGGTGAGTCGCCGTTTTAGGAATAATTATTTGGTAGTGTGATGAATGCTGTTACAAAAACTAAGATACATCTGTAAATAAACATTCTTCCTCTGGACATCCGACCATCTCCCACCATCTCTACCTGAGTCTATCAACACTATCTACAGCTACAGAATCAGTCACCACACCTATAGTTTTCACTTTGTCCCCAGAGTCATCATTGAGTCATCCTTCTCGTAACTACTGATATATTGTTGTATATTTGTTTATGTACAGTATATACACTAATATGTTTATTATATGTATGTATATTTTTATATTTATATATATTTACGTAGATATTATTATGCAGACATTATTAAAAGTTAATATTTATTTATTAATTAATTAATTAACTTATTTGGCACTACCCTTGTAATCTCCACATCACCAAAGGTTACCTGGTAGAGAATGCTAATTAGCATTAAGTTCGCCTTTGTGCATTGTAAACTTAATTTGTGCAATAAAGAATGTACATACATACATAAATGAATAACTTGCTATTTAACGGACGAGGGCCCAGGGCCTGTAGCATAGTGTTTAAACGCGCGCGACGCCACTAGTTGAATCACAAGTGCAAGGAGCGTGACGTATTGTTTAATCGCAAAAACATCGTGTCACGCTCCTCGCGCTTGTGATTCAACTAAGTCGCATCGCGCCCGATTATACACTGTGCTACGGCTGCTGGAGACCAGCTGTTTTCGGTATAGTCGCCAATTTAACTAAATGCCACAGAACGTTGTCGAGCATCAGCGTCTTCAACAGGAAAAGTATAGTTTAATTTTATTAGGTTTTTAATCCGTCCAACAATTTAAATCCATAATAACGAAGTCTCAGGTGTCTTTCCGTTCTTCTGTTTGTGTGTGGCATAATTAATAAAGAACCCGAATGTGCTGAAATATGACATGAGTTTCAAATACAATCGCTGTCAACACATTTTTAGGGTCTCTATGGAATGTTATTATAATATTTTAGGCTAAGTCCATTAACATTATCTAGAACAATGTTCATGTCGAACTAAAAATCGTGAAATTTTTGTAATATCTTAACAACAAACCCCTAAAATACGTAAATTTTACGGTTTTTTTAACAGAAGTGTACGCGAATTTGCTTTTATTGTTTTAAGTAAAATCAAAATATTAATACGAGTTAAACATCGAAAATGTAGTTTAGATTAATAATAACCAAAAATAATGTTTGAAAACGTCCACAGTCTTGCCAAAAGGTGGTTTACTCCTTAAACAAGTTTTCAATTTTGCGCCTGCGACTAAATCGGCACGATTGTATTGTCCTCGCAAGTTTCATGGAGCGTGCGTATTATAGCGAAATGAAAAAGCATGACATTTGGCCACGCCCACACCTGAGTTGGTCGCTTCAGGATGTCTGTTCTTAACATGCGTTTCCTATCACGTCACAGCGTGAGATTATCATAGGCTAAGCCCGCATTTAGACCTTTTGTATCTACTATAATCCTTAAAATGTATCTCATTATCAAAAACATTCAAAATATAAATATTCGCAACCTAACTATTCCATTTTATTCCAGCGCAAAAATCGCGGCTCAACTGAGTGACGAAAGCTGCTTTGGTCTCATATTTGGCATCAACACCCTCCTGGGAACGGGCTTGCAGTCCCTGCTCACTTTTGTACTGATCACTCGGCTGGCTTTGCCGATAGAAGCGCAGTACTTCGCGATAAGCGGTTTGTTCGGGATCCTCTCTTCACTGTGGCTGCTCGGGTGGATGGTACAAGCGTGTCGGCAGAAACAGGGATTAGAAGTCAGTGAGCAGTTCTGAGTTTGATGGTGGTGACCATAGAGAAACTATCCCTAAAGAGGTGCAATTTTAGACTTTGTTTGTTCGAAATAAATTCCGCCAATTTTTAATGCGCTTTCGCGTGCTCTGATTGGCTAAGACAACACCATCTAGTAGAAGTAGAGAAAGTGGAAGTGATATGCGTATAGTACAAGTCTATGCAAAAACACTGATAAGTTGGCGGAATCGGACGGTTCGTCATTTCACTTCTCGGAGCTATTTGTTCGATGGTGGTGACTCACGTTAAGTTGGTCGATTTTTAGCTTTTATAAAGCCGGATTTCTTTAATACTGATTTTGGTGCAATATGTCTGATAGTTTGGGTTGCCTCGGTGTCAGTTATGGCGAGGCTTCAAAATAATAGTTAAAAACGCCAAAACATAACGCTATGTATTGATATTTATATCGGAAGTATATCGTTTTAATACATCATCATAATGTTTTTAACGAACCGATTTAATAAAATGCTTCAAATATTTAATACAATAATAAAACACTTTAAACTTTTCAAAGTTCTAAAAACTTTTTTACTTTTCAAAGTGTGTGTGCATTACAAAATGAGCTAAAAACATGAGTTGTATTTGTTAATTTGAAAAATTAACTAATTCAAAAACAAAAGAATCAACTTGAAGCCCAACCTCTCGACATAGAAATTGCGTTAGGTAATTTTATATATATTTATTTATTGCTAGATGTACAACGTGTAACAGAAAGATATAACCATATTTGAAGAGCTTATTCAGTCAATGGTATAGAACAACTTTTACTATGGAACAAAACCGTACCTCGAAAAAAAAAATTTGACTGTTTCATAGAAAAATGCAATTCCGCTCGGCCGAAATGTATGGAAAGGCAGATTATTTTTTTGAGATTTCAGGTTTGGCGCCATAGTAAAAGTTGTTCTATACCATTGACTGAATAAGCTCTTCAAATATGGTTACACCTTTTTGTTACACGTTGTATGTATCATTTCTACATAATAAGATGTTTCAAATAGAAATTGTTTGTGAAATGTGTATAACTCGAAACTAACAAAGTCAAATTACCTCAGGTAAACTAAATGATAATAGTAGTTTATGCTACAAGGGCGCAAAGGAATAAATTACGAGGACGATTTAAAACACGAGCGTAGCGAGTGTTTTAAACGTAACCGAGTAATTTATTGCTCTTACGCCCGTGTATCATACTACGTTTTTCAATGCATAGTGTGAGGAAATAAAACAAATATAATTCTGTGAACTTTAAATTGTAATTGGCTCAAAAGGACTGTATCCAGAGTCGTTAAACAGTGAAAAAAAAAGTATGACATTTATGGTACACAAGAAAGGCTGCAGGTTAGCCAACCATTAAAATAAATTTAAAAAAATAATAATAATAAAGCCCTAGGGCAAAATAATCGACTTTCTGTTCGGTTTTGATGCATAAACAGTGGGCCTTTACGAGCACATGCATTGAAAAGATATTTAGATATTTTTCCGAAAATATCTATGGACGAAACCTGTGAGCTCGAAACTATTCTTGTTTTTAACGTATTACTTAAAGTATCAAATACGTAGCTACCTGTTAAGTATTATTTGTAATGTAATTTGGTTGTAATATGTTGGATGTAATTGTAATTTCTTTGAGCTCGCCGTAGTGCACCAAAAGTGATATAACATAGGAATAGAACCTAAGACATTGATGATTGACGAAATGCTTACAATATGGTAAATACATAATCAGTAAAAAAATATATATGGACCAGTCTATAGTTAACACCACAGCTTTTTTTTGGTCTTGTTAACGTTTATTTTAGATTATATTTATATTTATCTTGGCTAAAACTCGGTCTAACCGATTTCAGTTTGTAAATTTTGTAAAATTCAATATACCTACTTCATTGATATTTTAGGTCCTATAAAACAAATAGATGTCGTAAAACTCGGATCAATGATGCGAGCACGTACGTGTCGATTAGATAAATTTGACAGAAAGAATCGATAAATTCTAAACGATAATCCTTATTGCAATGAAATAAGAGTTACATTTTGATTTATCGCATCGATGTCGAGATGATACCAAGTTCATGCTAGTACCACGTAAACCTTGCAATATCCTCCCGCGCATCTTCCCTTCCTGGGCCCGTAGTATAGTGTTTAATCGCGCGATGCGGCTTAATTGAATCACAAGTGCGAAGAGAATGACACGATGTTTTTACGATTAAACAGTACGTCACGCACCTTGCACTTGTGATTCAACTAGTGGAGTTGCGCGCGAATAAACACTCTGCTACGGGACCAGAGGGCCTATTATGTATCTTTAGTTGCCATCTGGACGGGGTGTCTATCATCAAAAACATAGATATACTATCGAATTCTGATTGTCTAAGGATATGTTCGCACTTAAAGTGACGACACAGTTCGTAAATACTTCAATACCCACTAAAGGCAATTTTGGAAGTTCAGTTTTTAGCTATATTTTTGATGATAGGCACCTAGTACAGTTGGCAACTAAAGATATAGAATACAGGGGCTGGTCAATGCTCTGAAAATGCGTAACTACGCCTTCGGTGTAGTCGAAACGGTCTTATTTGACATAAAGTGTAGTGTTATTTATAATATGTGGTATTGTGATTGTGATAAAGTGGTAAGTAGTTTACGTTTGTAAGCCCAAGCTGCAGACGAGGGTTTACCATCGTCACGAGTTTGTAATAACCTTACCGCCCGTGTATCACAAGGTTTTGTAATACATTTGAAAAATAGACAGAAAAAAAGAATTACAATGAAGTGGTAGAATAAAGTCAATTGAAATGGTATTAATAACAAACAGTGAATATAAATACAGTTACAATTATATATTTTAGTCGCATTTGCAAATTTGTTGCTAGTTTTTTTTTTTTCTTTTACTGTTGACTTCATTATACAACGTGTAACAGAAAGGTGTAACCATATTTGAAGAGCTTATTCAGTCAATGGTATAGAACAACTTTTACTATGGAACAAACCCTGTATCTTGAAAAAAAAATTAACTTATTTATAGAAAAATGCAATGCCGCTCGGCTGAAATGCATGGAAGGGCAGATTTTTTTTTTTTGAGATTTCTGGTTTGGCTCCATAGGTAGTAAAAATTGTTCTATACCATTGACTGAATAAGCTCTTCAAATATGGTTACACCTTTCTGTTACACCTTGTCTAAAACTTTTTAGGTACAAGTAAAAGTTTTAAATAAGACTTGTAAGTGACATTACAAAGAGAAGAATTGTGATTCTGCTAGAGGCCGGGTCCTAGAAGTGATATTAAGTGCAATCAATTGGCGTAATTTTTTTGAATGCTTTCAATAAGCTATTTTTTTTTATATTTTTGATAGGATGTGATTAAATAATATAATCTTTGTAATAAATACGTAACTTTTTTGAAAGACCGATACTGGTTTACTAGTGGAGAGGAGGCCCATAGGCGTGGATTGCTTAGGGCATCAAGTAGTCTTAATCCGGCACTGACGGGACCCTATTACTAAGACTCCGCTGTCTGTCTGTCCGTCTGTCAACAGGCTGTATCTCACGATCCGTGATAGTTAGACAGTTGAAATTTTCACAGATGATGTATTTCTGTTGCCGCTTTAACAACAAATACTAAAAAACAGAATAAAATAAATATTTAAGGGGGCTCCCATAAAACAGACATGTTTTTTTTGCCGTTTTTATAGATAATGGTACAGAACCCTTCGTGCGCGAGTCCGACTCGCACTTGGCCGGTTTTTTAATATCTGTGCAAGGAGGCACAGGTCGAGCTTTCGATGAGATCACGTCTCATCATCTTTAAGACTCTTCGGGATCATTGTCAGTGCCGTCTGTGTGACTGACTGTGCCTAGTGATACACGTGACCCGGAAGTAGTAGCGATAACTGCATCAAACGTCCGGTCGGATCGGTTCCGATACCGGTTATCTCTGAACGCAGCCGAAGAAAGGTAATTCAAGTGGCGGCGAGGGAGGAGCGTTGCCAGACATACGAAACATCTCGTACCATTACGAGATTTACAGTCTCTGTACGAGATACGAGAATAATAAAAATCTCGTACACTTTTGTACGAGATTTTATCAATGTTCACTGGCTGCGCCATGTATCCTAGCCAAAAATATTTTAAAAAAGTAAATATGTGCACGCCACAAACGATCGACTCAGCACATTAATTACCACATCACTAAATGAACCTTAGTCTTTGAGTGGGGAATCCCAAATTTGTGTATAAAAACGTGTAGGGCGGGCAATGTATTTTTACGCATTACTGGCTTTGATTAATTAAGTGAAGATGCGGTATAACCACAACGCGGTTGGATCCACAAATACAGGTCCAGCGAGCCTATCTTTGTTTAGTAGTATTCCAGGCGGCGTTTGTGTGCACGTAATTACGTAATTGAAAACACCTTTACCTGTGTTATAAAATCCAGAAAAAACCTGCAGGTATGCCTTTGTGTGCATTTATCGGGTGTACAAATCACTCAAGGACAAAAAACAAATTTCATGGCTTCACCTTCCACTCATAAGTACTCCAAAACCAGAAAATTCCCTTAATTAATTTCTGTTTGTTTTGTTTACACTTCGCCATTTGCAGAAAAGGACGGTAATATTCAACATGAATGTGTGCGACTAGTTCAGTTGCGCTTGCGGCGACAGTCTTTCGCTTGAATGCCGCGTCACGTACAACTAGACTTCACCGCTCGGCTCAGCTCGCTTTCTCTCGGCTTTGTAACGAACCGAGCCGACCAACCAATATCCTGTCTTGCTCGCTCAAAAGTCTTGTATCGTCAATCTATCTCTTTCGCTGATGGAATTGCATATGCATAGTACGAAATACCTGTTCCATTTCTCGAATCAGTCGAGTAAGGGCGTTACGAATCTTCACAAAATTAATCATTGATTACTGGTTGAAGTTTTTCAAGTTCAAGTGCATTTCGACATTTGATCCAATTATTGAATGGTAATTGGCATAGATTAAATTATGTTAAGATGTGTTAATTCGAAAACCATCTCGAGATTTAGGTTTAATAAGCCGTATTTTCGAAGTTTTGGTCTAAAAAACCTCGTGATGATGAATATTTTTACGAAAAGGCTGCAACTTCCATTTGCCCTCGTGTGACGTCACTTGAATAATGGCTCTTTAGAAATGTGTCCTTTGCTATCAAGATAAACTTATAATAATTTGCTTCAGACTAATTTGACAGCTAGATGACAGATGAGTGGACAGACAGAGATAGACCACTTTTTTTTATAACCAATCACATATATCACAATCAGTATAATGTCTAAAATTCTCAAGTGACAAGGTCATCAGACAATTCCTTAAAAAATAACAGATAGTAATGGTTAATTAAAACACCAAAATAATGAAAACTATGTCATAAAATGGCGTATATTCTCTGAAAAAAAATAAAAAAAAAATCTTTTAAAAATTAAGCCACGGGTAAACATAATGAGTACATAGTGACAGTGAACTGCAAAAAAAAACAGGTGACACCTTTCGAGATGAGTGGTTAAATCATCCAACTCGTAATAATAAATAGATTAAATTATGGATTTTATGTGATTTTTTTTTTTATTTATACTTGTACTGAAAGTACGAGATATTTGGCATTCCTGGTACGAGAAAAACAGTCTGGCATCTGGCAACCCGGAGAGGGATGCCAGTACGCGACTGATGAACGCCGCTCGTCGCTCGTGCCGTGCCTATACTACCGAACAATCTTGAAGATGATACGTTGTTATCTCATCAAAAGCTCGACCTATAATAATACCTCCTTGCACAGATAATAAAAAGTGAGTTATATCGTTATATCCGATTTTAAAAATATACATATGATGTCAACTCACCTTAATTTTAATAATAAGTATACAAATATAATGCAATAGGGTACTGGCAACGAACTTAAGTTTGTTAGGTCCAGGCCCCGTATCATAATGTTCACGGAACGAGGAACATGATTTACTGTTTAATCGCAAAAATATCGATTCACGCTCCTCGCACCTGTGATTCAACTAAGTTGCGTCACGCACAATTAAACATTATGCTACGGGGCCTATTTAGACTGTGATATTGAGAAATTAAATTAATAAAAATTACTTAATATAAAATAAATAAAATTGTTATTAGTACAGGTATCAACTAAAATGTCATACTAGGATTTAGATCTTCTTATTTTATACTAAATAAAAGGCATTTAAATTTATTCAGTTTATTTTATTTTCACTTATAATTACCTATTTTTAGTAAAAGGGCAGCTTGCGCCAATATTTAATACAGTAGCATGTATAATCCCCGCAAATTGATAAAGCACTCGGATTTTATTTGTTTTCGGCCGTTTCGTACCGTAAGCATCACTGTTGAGTATATTTTGATCTTAGAACCTACCTAAACATTTATTATATGATCCCAAGTGTCATCTGTCTTTCAGTAAATGATTTTATTACCGTTTTCAAACAAATGTCATTGTGAATTATTTAGAAAGTCCCAACGCATTAGCAACTTGCGATGATAATACATAAGTAATCATAGAGCAAGCAGACTTTAATTTAGCAGATTGTACTTAAACAATATATAATTGTGTAACATGACTTAACTTATGAGACAGGACTAACCTTATTTCAAGCATCCTGTCTTTGTTGATACAGAAAGAAAGACAGAATGCTAAAATTAAGTTAAGTCCCATCAAATAAGTTGAAACGTATTACTTACACCAAATCAACACAAATGATCACAAAGTACTTTAACAATGAAATCTAGATTAATGACACTCAGTAATTTCATAAAATTATTCTACAACTTAAGTGCAGGCCTAGGTAGATACTTTCATATTTTGGAGCAAGCCTGTGCTTGGCTCTCAGAGAAGAACCTGTAATGGATTTTAATTAATCAGTCAAAATGATCAACTGTCAAGTTTATCAATTTTATTTTCTTTATTTTTTTTAAATGTGTAAATGAAACCACTTTTTAGATTTTTCACTCAGTCATCTATTATTATTTGTTAAGGGTTACAACAATTTTAACAACGTTATCTTATGTACATAATCATCATGAAAGTATTAGTATAGGAATAAATATTAAAACAATTAACTTGAAATAAGAAAAATTATGTCCAAACTGAATCAAACAGAAAGCAATAGTATAGCCGATTCTGAAGGCTTTAATTTTAGTTTTAGTGCTGTCAAAACTAAATTTTCATCATTGCAAAATAGTTCATAATTCTTAAGAACAGAAGCTAAATTACTTTGGAAAAATCTAAGTCTTGACAGCACTAAGACTAAAATTAAAGCCTTCAGAATCGGCTTTATTAGGTACCTATTTTTAATTATTTATATTTACTAACTAGTCACAAATATCTTATTAAATTATTCACTTCATTCCAGTTAATGTTACGCATACTGCATGCTCGTGGGTCTAGTCTTAAAGTAAACATATGTGCAGATAAGTAAGAATATTACAGCAAATGTCGGCAAAACAATTGTATTTATTTGGTTCCTGACTTGGGCAAATTCTTGCTTCCTTTCTCTTTTCTGTTTAGCTGTTTCTTTTACGGCGCCTTTTAATTTTCTCATGGTTAAATCTGTAAATAAAAGAGAGGCACACTTACTTTTACTTACGTGAAATAGTTTTTAGGACTTTGCCACGTAAGTTCGTGAAACTATTACTTACAAACTTATAATGGATAATATTCAAATCACGATTACCTGAGATGTGAAAGCAGAAGTTTTGCTGTTTTGAGTGCTTTTCAATTATATTTTCGACAGTAAAATAGAATTTAAATTGCAAAAAATATTTTACACCTAAACTCAGTGTTCTTTTACACCAACTATGTACCAAAAACAAAAATTCTTAACTTCATCCATCCATCCAAGCCTCGTCGTTTATCTCTATAATTTGTCGTTTATTTAGGTTGCGGTTGCGTTCCTAAACGCCCAGGTAACTAAAAATTAACTGTCAGAGTGAATTTTACATTTCTGACAAGGTTTTTCAAACACTTCGAGCTGTTCGTTTTCGCTCTGGTTGGTGGTTGTGGAACGGGCTATTTTATTCTGTGCCATGAGTAAACCATGAGAAACCAAAGGAGCTGTGGGTAGGTACATACATTAATAGTTGTCTCTATGTAGAATCCTGTTTATGGCCCGTAGAGAGAATAAAATATACTCTCTACGTTATGGCTGTTTTATTTGCTCAGTGGTTATGGCTGGTCCGCCCTCAGAATAAGGAATACAAATAGAAACCTGGCTAAAATAATACGCGGAGAAAGACACCTATCCTTGATTTTCTTACGACATTTTAGTGCGTTAGAGAGAGATGGATATGTATTAGTTTTTTCTTAATTAGGTAGGTTGTCACTAGTTCGTTGCTTTGCTAGTGATGAACAAAGTCGATTTTTGACTACGATAAATAAACCAAATCGAAATGAACCGCGACCAATCTCCTTACCACACATCATATCGTATCAAAGTGTGAAAAAAAAGAGAATGCAGGAGGCACCGACCTTTCTGGTGATATCCTCTTGCTTTGGAAGGAGGCCAAGAGAATTAATAGCAAAGTGGTCTCTGTCTACCCCAGTGGGACACATGTTATATTGTGTAAATAAGGAATTAATAAAAGGATATCTTTCGTTTAGCATATTTTTTATTAAGTACAAATTACTATATAGTAGGCAGGTAGGTACATAAGTTAAGTCCAAAATTGTGCTTGTTTCTAGTACAAAAAATGCTGTAGCTTGTATCAGAGATACAACCGTAAACTATTTAAGTGGATACTTTTTAAGTCGCCTCTTAACTCAATCAAATAGATGTTCGTTGATGTCGCGTCTTTGTTCAATCAAGGAAGAAGTAATTAATCGCAACAATAGAAATCATAATAATCATAGACTTATAGGATTCGTAATAATAATATTATGTCAATGATGAGCGATGACAGCGCAATTACTACAGAGGTAATTTCATTTTTTTTTATTTCTATGAATTAAACATCAACTAATCTTGAATAAAAACTAATAACAAATAATGAACGATTAAAATACCTAATAACCTGTAATAAGAAATCAAATTATGCGCAGTTCAAGTCAATAAGCATTCCCAAAATTCATTTCACGATAGAACTACCCTGTCAAAGTACTTTTATTGTCAACCACTAAGTACGAAAATGTCTTGATCTGCGGAATTTCTTCGTGAAGTCGATCACGGCAGTAACGTGAACGAACAGGCCTTTCAAAACGATTTGCGAACATAGAAGTATGCACTTTTCTAAACCACAGACATCCATAGGTACTGGTTCTGTTGCCTAAAATTGAAAAATTATCGAGTTAATATACTATAGTATAGTACAAGCACGTACCTACAAACAAGATTGATAATGCAATTATACATAATTATTTAAAGGTTACCAATGTGTCTGTATCTGGTAAATATAACGTTGGTAAGGCATCTGCTTTTAAAAGTCTCCATTTTAAATTTTCGTTTGGTCTAAAAGAATCCGACGTAAAGTGTTTCGAACAAATATGACCGCTTTTTTAATTGCCCAATTTGGTCAAAGTATTCGTCTAAGCCATTCACTTTTTAATTCTTCCCTTTTTGGAAATCTGTAACAAAAAAATATAGCGATATTTATTCGGCATTATTTTTCTTTTAACTCGCGCTGCAATGAGGGATTTTCTTTTCTTTTTTTTTTTACTCTTCCGTAGTTGCTGGATAGATGGCGCTGAACTTGGTAAGTTACTGTAAGGAACGGAACGTCACATTTTGATTATTGCACTTGGATGTAATTTTGAGATCGTAAAACGAAACGTACATAAAAAAGTAATTAATGTCATTGTCACATCACATCACAGTGACATTTTGAAAATAAATAAATAATAACAACAAGGAAAAAGAAAAAAATAATTAGCAGTCTTTTTATGAGTTTTCTAAGCCAGAAAGAAAATCTCCCAAGAGAAAAAGAAGAGAAGTCTCTGCCTTGTGGATTTGTATAAAAATGGAGGCATACATCTTTTTCCTAAAGATGAAAGTCGTAAAGCGCAATGAGTACAAGCCATGGTACATTTTAAACCTGGACGGACCATAACAAATCATTCGCACATAATATGCTCAGCACACATGTCATCAACCAACGAGCGTATGTGACGTGACGTGACGTGACGCAATGTTTCTTTTTCAATCGTTTTGGCTTTGGCACCTAGCAACGTAGTCAGTTCAACACCATCTACAGAGTTCTGGGAAACTATGTTTTTTTTTTAATACTCAAAAAGAAAACCTCTCATTAATCTATTATCCTTTATGCACGGCTGCCGCGGTGTTCGATAGTTTGCCACACGGCCACACGGACTTTAGTACATCACTATACGAAAAAACATAACCTCTCGTAGTCGGCAGAAAATCTATATAAAACAGGCAAATATCGGTGTAGAATTGAACACGAGTATGATTTACAAGAACTACTATTATTGTTACTGAGTTTTAGGTATGATCCTGCAACTTATTAACATAAAAACTATCAAAACTCACCGATGAAATGATATTGCTTCATTGTTGTTTTCTTTTCTTTCTGTATGCGATTTACAGCCTTCAATCGCACAAGACATTTTATTACAATGTTAAAAAAACAATCAACACAAACAATAATAAATCACACTTTCACGAATTTTGAGAGGAAGAGCACCAAAATATTTAATTTCTCTCGGTGAAGCTGTAAACTTTCGCAAAATGCAATAGACATTTCGATGCCACCAAATTAAGATGTGATGCACGCAACGTACGATATTACAACACAACGATACAATGATGAGACATATTTAATTTGATGGTATTATAATTTTTAAAATACATCCAAATTACATCCATCTGACACTTGTTTGGTTCAATCTAGTGACACACCAGGAAAAAATATAAAGTAAGTGCGGTCCGTCGTTTCATTCACTCGCACACAGGAGTAATTTACGTTAGATGAGTACAATGGCTAATGCCCAGTTCTTATTTTAGTCAGGCTTCTATTTGTATTCCTTATTCTTCCTTATTCTGAGGGTCCGCCATTGCTATGTAACGCTGTCATGAGTACCTATGAGTATGTGATCTGTCAAAACAATTACAGTTGCCACAAAATAAGAGGCCCGTTTTGACAGATAAGAACGACCATAGAATATAACTTTACATGTAATAAATGAAACGGTTAACAAATAATTATTAACTTATTGGGTTTAAAGAAAATAAATAAACGTTTTTTAATTATCACGGAACATATTTCAAGTACTATTTTCACGCATATTCCAAAATAAAATGCAATTTTGAATTACTACACAATGTCTCAAAAACAGTTACATTCTTAGTCAATTTTTTCTTAATAATAGTGTTGTTACCAGATAATCGCCTAATTTCACGGACTCAATTCGATTCCACGTGAAAATAATTAACTTGTTTTAATATTGATAAAATAATTGTAATGATCTGAAATTAGCTTTTGTGAGACCAGTACACAAAAAGCCAAGTTTAAATTTCCTTTTTTTTTTGCAAATATAAACTTTTTAGATTTGAAGATTTGCATGTATTTGTAACGGTGTCGCGTATACCGAAAAATATAATATAATAATTGTGCTAAATAATGTTACATACCACTTGGCTTTTAAACTTATAGTTTACAAAAACAAAAAATCTATAAATAAAAAACATGCATTTATTGCTTAAAGTGCCATTATTTTATTAATAAATTGGTTTACGGGCAGTTTTCCATAAATTATCCTATCAATAGACAGATTGGCTGGTAAGAAATATGGCAGTATTTTTTTTTATAAGGCATGGAGCAATTTTTTCATCTTGAAGCCTACATATTTTTCTTACTGGCCAGTATTTTATATCTATCAACGCTCAGACCTCTATCTAATTTGAGGTCAGTGAAGTACAACATTACAAAATATTACTGGCACGTAAGAATTTCCATTTCAGATTCTTTTCGTAGAGAAAAAAAATTAAAAGCTGGTTTTAGCACCCGAGATATCTTTCTATCACCATATTGGAAGTCGTTGTGCTCCCGTATGTTTTTAGTGTTTTTTTCTTGTGACTTTAGGCTTTACTTTTGAACTGTTTATATTTTCTTTCACGTTGACTTTGGCAATTATGTTTATTCTGGAAATTATAACCAATAAACTTAAAAATATTTCAAGCGATAACAAACTCATAATATTTTGAATCGATTTCTCGTGAGAATCGGTTGACATAGTTACCGATTTGCATGGTTCACATCCATAGATACGTTGCGATGACATATGTCAAAACGGACCTATTACATTGTGACTACTTTAGTGTCTGTGAAGTTCAACCCGCCATTATTAGTAACCATGTAAGCAACATAAAGTTTAGGTATGCACCAGTATGCACGTTTATTTCGTAGGTATAGCCAGTCCATTTCTTTTTTCTTGTTTTTGGTTTCTGTTCATGTGTGTAACTAACACATTTAATTCCAATAGCTTGATTGAAAAAAAAAACGGAGAATATACGCCATTTTACAAAACAGTTTTCTTTATTTTGGTATATAAATTAACTATTATTTTTGTATGATTTTTTAAAGAAAATTGTTAGTTATGACGTCACTTGAGAATTTTAGACATATTGATTGTGATGTGTGAATGTGTTCACGCTAGACCGTGACGCATGATTCGCACCCGCAGGCGGGGATGACCCCCCCCCGCCGCGCGCCGGTCGAGGCGCGCGCGGGCGCTCGTTCGGTCTGTTCGGATCGACGAGCCTCTCTAGGCGCACGCGCGCGCGCCCGCGCAGCCGACAGCTCTAAACAATAGACATTCGCGTCAGCACAAACAATATCGCGTACCTAAAGTGTAGTGTTAATACAAGTGCTGTGTACATCACTCAAACCAGGACATTCAATACATCCCTGCACAGACGCCAGCTCAACTAGCCAACAAGAAGGCTCAGCACGTCACCGCATCTCCTGTCGGCCCATCGAGAACAACATTCCAAAGCAAGGTCAGTCAGTTTACCCACAATCTTTTTCTTATCCTGTCTACTCTCCCATTCAAATTCCATCAGCTCTGCATCCTGTAGCCAGCGGCTACATTTTGGCCCTTCGAACCGTTAGAACCAGCCCCTTTTCAGCCCCTACAGTCCATTTTCAATACAAGAAAAATTTTGGTCCGTCGAGCGGAAAATTTTTGGTTTATATCACCCCCCGCCTCCCCCCCGCCGGCCCGTAACTTTGTTTGAACCAGCCCCCGTCGATTTACTACAGTCCATTTTCACCAGGTTACATATTTTGCCCCCTTTCCCGGCAAAAAATTTTTTGTGGTTTCGAATACCTATCGCGGGTAGATAATTTGAACCGCCGCCTGGAACATTCCATTTATCGGTTAGAACCGACCCCCCCACGCCCCTTTACAGAATAACTCATTTTCATCACGGTTGTAATTATTATTCAGCTCAGATAACATAAGTATATTCATTCAGCCCAATTGTTTATTACAGTCCACTATACTTCTTTATTAAACCCAAATTTTACGAGATTTTGCGAGATATTTTTTCGGTGCGAGTATTTGCTTTATTTCGTGCACATACGTAAAACCCACGTATACATAAGTTATTACGTAACGAACGTTTACGTTTACGAATTATTACGTTACCAAAGCTTGATCTGCATCATTTGATTGTCCGCTCATTTAGATCCGATTTCTGCCAGGTAAACACATTCTTTGTTTGTTTTCGCTCTCAAAGCAGTAGGTAGATATTTTATTCTATAAATAGAATGTTCGACGACTTATGTTGTTGTTGTAAAGGTACTTTCGTCTAAACAAGAACCAAAGCGTATTGTCGGCACGTGATTTCAAGGCAAATAACATAAAAGTGAACAGGTTCATCAGCCCTTTTCGATATTTTTGTGTTGCGGTAATCTCACGTCGCAGTAATATATTGCCGGACCGTTTATTTGTGTTATTGTCTGCTTTTTTTACCCGGGTATAGCACAAATATAGTAAACAATTTTTTTTTCTCTTCTCATCTCTGATCTTGTTGTTTGTGGTACACATATAGGGTGTTCCAAGTTGGTGTATCGGCTCATATACAGGTTGTTTTTTAAAAAAAATTTTTTTTTTTTTTCTCTGTCGTGTTTATTTTCCGTGTTCCGTTTGAACATAGTCTTTGTTTTTTTTTTCGGCCCGCGCAAGTTACAAGCTATCCGCACGTTGGAGTTGGTAGCGCTCAAGTTTTTAATAACTCATTTTCACATATAGTCACACTCATCACACATTCAATCAGCACATACACACTCAGCTCATTTTCACTCACACATTCAATCAGCACATATAGACACACTCAGCTCATTTTCACTCACACATTCACTCATCAGATACACATTCAGCTCATTTTCACTCAATGAAACCAGCACTCAGTCATCACACACACACTCATCACATACACACTCAGTTCATTTTCACTCAATGACTCCAGCTCCAACAGAGAATTCTTGTAACTCCGCACAACGTGTAGTGAACGTCACTAACACACCAATAATAGCAGACGTACATGGTCAATTTCACTCAGCACGAGCCCTGTTAGGTTTTATCTCACGTCGCGGTACTCCAGTTCTCATTCGCTCAGACTGCGGCACAAACTATGATGCAATCACTCACAAGCTCGCGAATCAGCACATAACTTGGTTCGGCGCTCTGCACGAAATAATACTCAACTCAAGACCCTTCTGCCCGATTTTATCCGATCCTACGGACTTTGACCCTCTCACGGCCGGACATTTCATTGTTGGTCGTCCGCTCACCGCTCTACCTGAGCAGTCTTTTTACGACGGACCCATATCTGTTCTTAGGCGCTTTCAGCTCATTCAAGCGCTCTCTCAGCGCTTTTGGATTCTCTGGTCCAGATCCTACCTCCATACCCTGCAAACCCGCCCCAATCAGCTCTCCCCTTCCTCCCCTCCTCAAGTGGGTGAACTGGTCCTCATCAAAGAGGATGACTTGCCTCCGCTCCAATGGAAGTTGGGGAGAATTCTCCGCACAATGCCTGGCAGGGATGGAGTGGTCCAGGTTGTGGATCTGGACACAGCCCATGGAGCCGCAGCCCCGGCCCCCCCAGGATGTTCACGCTAGACCGTGACGCATGATTCGCACCCGCAGGCGGGGATGACCCCCCCCCCGCCGCGCGCCGGTCGAGGCGCGCGCGGGCGCTCGTTCGGTCTGTTCGGATCGACGAGCCTCTCTAGGCGCACGCGCGCGCGCCCGCGCAGCCGACAGCTCTAAACAATAGACATTCGCGTCAGCACAAACAATATCGCGTACCTAAAGTGTAGTGTTAATACAAGTGCTGTGTACATCACTCAAACCAGGACATTCAATACATCCCTGCACAGACGCCAGCTCAACTAGCCAACAAGAAGGCTCAGCACGTCACCGCATCTCCTGTCGGCCCATCGAGAACAACATTCCAAAGCAAGGTCAGTCAGTTTACCCACAATCTTTTTCTTATCCTGTCTACTCTCCCATTCAAATTCCATCAGCTCTGCATCCTGTAGCCAGCGGCTACAGAATGCTTGTAAAAAGTGTCTCTGTCTGTCTATTCATCGGTCATCCATCTGTCAAATAAGTCGGCAGCAAATTTTTATAAATTTATCCTTGTAGCAAAGGACACATTTCTAAACAGCCATTTCTCAAATGATGGAAGATGCAGCATCAAAAAATGTTCATCATCATGAGGTTTTTTTAGACCACAAGTTCGAAAATACGGCTTATTAAACCTGAATCTCGAAATGGTCACGTCATAAACCAAACCACTGTATTAATGAAAAATAATTTCGAGGAATTTGGTATCCTGTAAATCCTTGTGATGATCTACAACAAAATACAGAAGGTGATCAAAATACATATATAATTTTACTAATTAATTATATATTAAAGCCGATTCTGAAGGCTTTAATTTTAGTTACGAGTATAGTGCTGTCAAAACTTGAAATTTTCTAAAGTAATTTAACTTCAGTTCCTTAAATCTAAGAACTATTTTCCGATGAAGAAAATTAGTTTTGACAGCACTAAAACTAAAATTGAAGCCTTCAGAATCGGCTTTATTATCTTAAATGACTAATTACTAGATGAACCTAAAATTACAAAATGAATATTGCTAGTATTCATGATTTAAATTTCGATAAAATGTAAACAAAGGAAGTATGGACACGACTCCACAAGAAACTCATGTTAATAGGTTTACTTAGTCTGAGGGAACGGGTGACAGTTAATTTTTACCCGTAGAGAGAGTAAATATATAAGTCACAACGCACACATACAAAATAAAAATGAAACCAACATATGCAGTGATCGTGAGATAGACTATAATGGAAAACTGTAATCACTTTATTTTGTCTGGTAGCAACAGTCAGTGAGGTTAATGGTGCCAGACAAACAACAAGATCTAAGCAATTATTTAATTTTGCAAGTTTTAGTTCCCTATTTTCAATAAACATACGTATATTGACAAAGTTCATGTGTAAACCGTTTCGAAAAAAAACAATTATGATGAGTTGCAGTGTTCTAGGCTGCAAAAATCGTGGAGAACGTGCTATGCCCGGTATTTCATTAAATAGGTAAGTACTTTATGTATTTCAAGGTATGAAATTGCTTGTTTTACTATATTTACTTTTATATAATTAAGATCATTTGCAAAAGAAAGTATAAAATCCCCTAAATAAACAAGTAATAAATATATATATTTTGCTACACAGAGCATTTATTTCATTTTTATTTTTTAACAACAAGATAATAAACAATTTACACTCCTAACCTCAACAGTAACGAGTCTGAAGGTGTTGCCATTTGTAGCTATGTTAAAAATCCCTATCCATATACACTGAAATAAAAGACGACGTACGTCATACTACTCTGCTGCTTTCACTTATTTTTGTGCTAGGTAGTTAGGTAGATAAAAACAATCGGAATAACTGTAATTGAGATAGGGAGTTATGTTGTGACTAATTATATTACTCCAACAGCATATTTTACATTTTATTACATTGTAAGTTACTAAACTAAACTACTTATCTATTGTTTGAATTGCTTTCTCATTTGGGTTAGGCAAAGAATCTTTGACATGCAGCCTCGAACTCTCCCGTTGAAGCTTCACTATGAGGAAGTCCGTAATTTATTGACAACAAAAATATATTCCATGCGAACTTTTTTTTGCTTTTCATTGGAGAATTTCTATAAAAAAGATGCTCAGCTCCCATTCATTCAAGTATGTATTAAGAGATATTTGGAAACCAAAAAAATTTGACCTTTGAATTTATTACCTTTTAAGAATAATAGAGACAGCGATACCTACCCAGAGAGTTTCAATGTTTCATGAGTAATAATAGTATAAGAGACACATAAAGGTCATTTATTTTAGCGTGCAGTTTTCAATAAAGATCAGTACTTAACCTGGTTACAAAGTTCTTGGTTTTTGACTAAGAACGGGTATTATATATGATGGTGTTCCCATGAAAAACACGCGCTAAATGCATATTGCCTCTTATTTTATGGCGGCCGAATAATATTAAATAAGTGCGTGTACTAATGTGTGACTGTTTTCAATCTGTGAATTTCCCCATTTCTCGGAAATTCATTTTTACTCTGGTAACTTTTACACACACTAACATAAGTACTTTAATCGACACAAAACCGGTGACGATGTCCCTTGCTCTATATATATTTAGTCTCTCTACGTTTTTACCTTTACCCCGGCGTTTACGAACGCTACCCTAGTGATGTGAAATTTAACATAAAAAGACAACAATGGCGGCGATCATGAAACGACTACAAACTACCATTTTCCACCAAAAACATCCACGATTCGGTCACTAACGTCAAAAATAGTTGGGTAAAATTGACTGTCAAACATGATTGATTGTACAGCTAACCTCAAGTCACTATGAACGACTATGGTATGGTCACCGATATGGAGTGTGGTCATCAGATTCAACAACAAAACACGCTCAGCTATCTTTGGTAAGCCAGTTATGTAATTAAAAAGACTAAACCAAATAAACCCATACGGACTTCGTGACCGACTATTGAAGTGTCAAACCACTACCAACCACCATTTTACAGACCATGATGGTTTGCCCTGAAGTTAGCTGCATAATCACGTTTGACAGCCAATTTTCCCCACGATTTTTTACGTTTGTTGAGGGTTATGACCGAATCATGGGTGTTTACAGTGGAATATAATAGTTTATTGTGATCTGATGACCGTACTCGTGGTTTATATTATACAATAGTAATAATATGATAGATATCTTACTGATATGTACCAGTATTGTCAAGTTAGCTACTTTGCAGCTGGATCTAACAATGAGGGGTTTTCAAAGACAAATTAAAAAGAAAAGTGGTACCGGCGACCGACTCAGTAGATGGCACAACCTGCGGATCTACCGCGTAATTCTGATTTTCATCAACTTCAACTTGAGATTGAAATTTGCCGTGCGTGCGACGACGTCCGCCTAGCATGCCATCTCTTTTGCACGCGTTGAATTTCGCATGCATTTGCTTGAAGTTGATACAAATCAGAATGAGCGGTTTTCCAGACTGACCTTGATCAAGCTTTCAGAGGTAAACACAGATGGCGTTACCCTGCTTTCAAGTGTCAAAAAGCAAAGATTATTTTTTAATCTGTGGGCAGCAAGATAAAAATTGTCAATTCAATTGTTAAATCCAACAACACCCTTCACAAAGACATTCCTATTTTGTTGTGTTTATATTGTGTTGTTTTCTATCTATATTACTTACGTTAATAGCTTGGTATTTCATTCAACTTTCAACATGGTCAGCCCATGCGTTGTAGCTAATTGTAAAAATATAGGAACACACAGTATAACTAATTACGGAAAGAACAATGGATCTTAGCAATAATACATTTGAGGCATGGATTGACCATAAAAAAGAAAGAAGCAAAGAAGAGTCCAGTGTTGCCAGGAAGACATTTTTTGACACTTTTAGTACAGGCTGCGCCATCTATTGAGTCGTTCGGTACTACTTTTTCTTTTTTAATTTGACTTTGAAAACCCCTCATTACGCGGTAGACCCGCTGTACTGAAAGTGTCAAAAAATTTCTGTCTAACAACACATCCAGTGTTGCTTCGTTTTGATTTAGTTTTGTTTAGTGATTTTGTAGTTTTTTTTTTCTTTTTCTTGATATTACCCAACGGACCTTGCGATCTTTCGGATTCTGACAAACCTTGCTATATAGGGGTGGGTGTTGAATATAAAAAGTACTTAATAATCTAAAACCAGAAATGTATACGCCAAGCAATGTACGATGAACAATAATTATTCTTTTTTAATTTTTGTCTATGTCTCTCTCTCTGCTTGCTCATGTTTTACCACGTAATGTCTGTACAAAATAAAACAATATAAAAATACACAGCATTTTAATAAGAAAGCTTCCACATACATCTAAAACTAAAAACAACAGTGGGTTCATAAACTAGGGGTCTCGATACGGGATCTAATACCATCTCTGTCACATTTGTTAAAAATTGTATACGCTATCCGGGTATCAGTGCAGGAACCTATGAATGAGTGAAATATTGTTCTTTTCGTAATGAAACCTTAGAGAAACGTTGTGTTCCTATATTTTTACAATTAGTCACAACGCATGGGCTGACCATATTGAAAGTTGTATGAAACACCAAGCTATAAACGTAAAAATAACAACACGAAATAAACACAACAAAATATTTCTTTGTGAAGGTATTGTTGGGTTTAACACTTGCCGTGAATTTTTTTAGCCCACAGAAAATCGCTGCCCACAGATTAAAAAATGGTATATGGGGCGTGGTCTGCCCTCCCTCCGCACCCCCTTCTTTTTGTATACACTCTAGGGGTAGTAATGACAAGACTGCGTGGAGTCGAGTCGGAATCTGTTTCATTTTAAAACAGATTCAACCAATTTTCTGCGTCGAGTCTGGATCGTAGGGCAAACTGACAGGGCAGCGACATAGACAGGACAGACCAAGAAGTCAATAACTTATAGCTTCTTGGCTTAGACCCTTCAAATCATCCTCAAAAATAGAGGATAAAGTAACTTTATACAGATATTAAGGACTTCAGACTAGGCTGTATGTGTATGAGTGAAATTCCCTTTGCTACCACTTGCTTTTATTTTTAAAGGAAGAGAAATTTTAAAGCTAAAAGTCTTGTATTAAAGTTATAGTTCAATCTACTCGTATTAATTTTAAAGCAGATACATTTTAAAACTGAAAATATTAAAATTGTAGTGCAAACTATTATTTTTAAAGAAGATGAATTCTAAAGTTAAACGACAAACACACAAGTTATATCTGCCTCAGTGTTAATTAAATGTTTTCAAAACAATGTTTTTATTATGGCAATAAAAATATTTAGTAAATTCAATATTTAATAATAATTTAATAAATATTCCTATTGTTTAATAATATAAAATTGTTACCACAATAATGTACACAATGAACTAACAATATTTGCATACTGTATATACTACAGTAAAATATGAGGTCATTGAATGAGGTATTTTCTTTTCTTTTTTTTTTACACTTCCCTAGTCACTTCCATAGATGGCGCTGAACTTGGTAAGCTACTGCAAGGAACGGAACGTCACATAATTTTTTGATTATTTCACTTGGATGTAATTTTGAGATCGTAAAACGAAACGAACATAAAAAAGTAATTAATGTCATTGCCACATTACATAACAATGACATTTTGAAAATAAAGGCATACATCTTTTTCCTAAAGATGACAGTCGTAAAGCGCAATGAGTACAAGCCATCGTACATTTTAAACTTAGACGGATCATAACAAAGCATTCGCACATATGCTCAGCACACATGTCAGTCAACCAACGAGCGTATATGACGTGACGTGACGCAATGTTTTTTTTTTTCAATCGTTTTGGCTTTGGCACCTAATAACGTAGTCAGTTCAACGCCATCTACAGAGTTCTTGGAAACTATGTTTTTTTTTAATACTCAAAAAAAAACCTCTCATTGAGATACATAACGTGATAAGATCTGTAACTGCCACTCATATTTAAGCAAATAAATTTTTCTTTTCTTTTCTTTTCTAGACCCTTTTACAAATAATACATTTGTAAAAGTTTCGATGTTTACTACTTACAGTGTCCATTGTTGATTTTCATAGACACTACGATTGAGGGAAACTATATTATAAGTAAATAGAAAGATTTTATTATTTCATTTCAATTTAGACTGGCGAAGAAAACTTTATTTTTATTTATTTTGACCTAGCGTCCTTTTTTCCGAAAGATTCTAAATCTAGCGATTTTTTCGCATAATTTACCACATTTTCCAAGACATTGCATGATGGCAACATGGTTTTTTTTCTGACGACAGACACCAGTCATAGAACGTGGTTAGGAGATGACTATAAACCACTATTTTCCGCCAAAAACAACCACTATTCAGTCATGAACCTCGACAAACGTCAAAAATCGTTGGTGAAAATGGGCTGTCAAACCAAACGTGATTATGCAACTAACTTCAGGCCATTACGAACCAACATGAATGGTCTATAGTGTTTGGTGGTGGTTTGACACTTTAATGGTCGGTCATGAAGTCCGTATACATGGGTTTATTCGGTCTGCATACGTGACCGACTTACCAACGATCACAGAACTTTCTGTGCCCACGATAGCTAAGTTGGTGAATCCATGGAATTAAATAGTATGTACGTGAATATGTTTACTTGGATAACCATACCCTTAGTGTCCATGTGTTCTTTCTGTTCTGTGGTCAAGTCAGTCAGTCTGATAGCCGTTCGTAAATTAACACTTTTGACAGGTTCCAACACTGACAGCAGGATAGCGTATACAATTTTCGACGCGTGCAACTGAGAGGGCATTAGAACCCGTGTCGCGCCCCCTAATTTATGAACGCGGCCCTGCCTGCTTCTGTTCTGGTTTCTGGTAATCTAATGTTCGGTAAAAGAAAAGGAAAACAAAATTCTAAAAAACTCATTAATTGATAGGTATCTAACACGAAAATGACAAAATAAAACTGCATGCTCTACATAATATCAGATGCCACTGCCCTTGCTGAAGTTGTAGCAGTGCATTAGTCATCCTGCGAAAATTAATCATCACGCTCCATAATATTGTTTATTCAAGTGTAATTGCTTGATAATTGTCGCATTATAGTTTAACTACTTATTTATTTCTACGCTATGGATATGGTGAGGAAAAGATAAACTTTTAACTCTATTCATATGACCTTGTAGCTTACTGAAAAAAATCTTGGCATTCATATGTAAACTTAGAATAATAACATCTATTATTTCAAGTATGTAAATAACTAAGAATGTATGGAATCCATATATTTTCATTCTATTCAGTATATCTTCAGTCTTCATGCAAAAGAACATGGTATTTTGCCTGTGACAAATAACAAATTAAAAAATTGTCATTAATTGGTGACACAAGTGGTACCTAATAATATAATATTACTCAAATGTTTCAGCCTGGGATTTCTGAAGAGAAGAGGAAGGTTCCTCCAATGTTGAAAAATATTCTACAGTATGACATACAGATCACCAAGAAGTTTGTGGATGGATCTCTTAAGACCACAGCGCTTAGATCTTTGCGTAACCATGCTAAGTTCTTGGAGGTATTTATTTGAATTAGGAATACTCAGGAAAAAAATTTAATAATTACATAACATGCAAATATTATGCAAAATTTTATTACATGCATTATAGAAAATAAAAAATCAAACACATATTTTTCCTGTCTTCTTTCTAAATTGTAGTAGTAGATAATCATACACAACCAATGAAAATAATTCTGGTAATCATTCAAGTATTTTTTTCACATTTTAGGTTTCCTGCCATGGTATTGTTTGGTTGGCTGGTTGGCTTACCTTTATATGGCTGTTTAACAACAAGGATCTTTACCAGCTTCAAGTTAATATGCTCATTGGTATGTTTTAACATAAAGACTTGTTCATATTACTCTGTCATGCCATTTTTTATTTGATAAATCATTGTTTCAGCACTCGTTTTGGATATTGTAGTAATAGCAGTTGTCAAAGCATTTGTACGAAGACGCAGACCTGTACCTATGAACAAACTTATGGAGATAGGACCAGACAAGTACTCCTTCCCATCAGGACATGCAAGCAGAGCCGTTCTAGTTGCATTTATTTTGCTTTATTGTGACCCAGTTTCAATAATATTTTATCCTCCATTGCTAGCGTGGGTAACTTCTGTGTCTATATCTCGTGTTTTGCTCGAGAGGCATTATGTTTTGGATGTTCTGGGTGGAGTGAGTATTGGGATTCTAGAAGGTCTATTCATAGCTTTCCTTTGGCTATCTCAAAGTACTTCAGCTAGCATTTTATCATCACTCTCAGATGAAAAGTTGGACGGTGGAGAATTCCATGTTTAGTTTTTTTATCATTATTATTTTCTAAAAAATTATGTTTGTGTTGTGTAATTTAACTCTATAATTTTAGATAGATAGTGCAGTTTTTGGAGAGTTTGTCAACGCCATTTAACATTTATTTTTAACATAAGAAATACTTATGTACCACGAGTTCAAATCAAAATAAAGTAAAACTGTGTTTAATGTTCTTTTTTGTCAGTTTTATTTGCCCATTGCCTGACCCAATCATGAAAAATATATATACAGAGTGCCCGGATTTATTTTGTAATTTTTGAAGTATCGACATGTTTTACTTGAAAAGAATTCATCTTTTTCGACCCCTAGTTGATAGGCATTATTTGTTGGAAATGATCTCTAATATAACCCCTTTCAAGGAGTAGGTCGAATTTCCAAGCATCCTGTATAAGTATAACTATGTTGTTAGGGAACAATAGTAATAGGATATTATTATGTATCGCCATAACTTGTGAAGTGCGTTGTTCAATGGGACAAAAGTTTCGACTGTGCCTTTTCGTGTGTTTTTCAAAATCATTATTGTTTGTCCTAAAAGTATAATAATTAAGGCTTCATTTTACGCAAGCACACAAAAAGAGTCAGGACTCTTGGAGGGAGGGAGGCTAAGGCAAGATTAGTTAAATGCTGTCACAGCCTCATAACTTTAGCACCATTAAAGATAAAGACATGAAATTTGGCACAAAAATAGCATTAATTTGCCCACATATCATGGTGTAAAAAAAATATGAAAAATTTTAAATTGTTCAAAATATTTCCAAAACAAAAGTAAAAAAAATAAAAAATATTATCTCCGATCTCCGAAACTGATAAACCGAAAAATATGAAAACAATTTCAATTATAGATCATAACTGGCCAATTACAGGAAAACTATAGCGATTTAAAAAAGTTGAGCACAGATGAGAAAATTGAAAAACAGTAAAATCAATAAAAAAATATACTTACTTATTATAAAAATACTACATGGGTATCAAATTGTAGATAAGTACTTATTAAAAAGCTGATAAGTAGTAAAAATATATAGTTTAGATATGTTTAATTGCATCTATTTCGAGAAATCCTTGAAAAACCATAAAAAATGCATGTCTCCCCGCTTATCTCCAAAACTGGTGGACCGAAAAATGTGAAAAAAAATCATGGTACCTAATAGTAGGGGTACGTTTCGTAACGTGCGATTATCACTCGGAGCGATGCGAATTTTACCCTGCATCGTTCAAAAATCGACCCGAGTGAAACCGAGGGTAAACGAACTGTTACCTGACAGTTGCGCTAAGTGTTTAGAAACGCTTTCGGGGAATGTGAATATCGCACTGACAAGTGCGATTTCTAACTCTGTTTGGGTACCGTTAAAATTCGCCTGACAGTTGTCATTTCGGAGTTTTCTCGGGATTCGGACAATTTTTGAAAACAGAATTCAACATTTCCGTACGAATACGGGAAAATGTTTCGAAACTGCTTCGACAGGATTATGGCTTGCAAATGCAAAGGTTGCAATGCCATCCATATTAAAAGCAATAGGTATTTAGGTACTTTACTTAATTTATTTATTTTGATTTGAGGTTATGTATTTACTTGACGTGTGTCACTCCAGACCGTTTCAAAACGCTTTTCTCACGGGAATCACTCGCAAGCGTTTCGAAACCAGATCTTTCTTTCTCTTTCTAGTATATAGCTCTGTCTCTTTCTTAAAAACGAGTGAAATTTCGCACGAAGATCACACGTTCTGAAACGTAGCCTAGGTATGTGTTTACGTATAGATTACAGACAGGAAAAATAAAGCGGTTGAGAAATTCACGAAAAAAAAATGACAAAATTAATTTTATTATCCCCTCAACAAACGTGATAAATCGTGGGGAAAAATTGAATACGTTTTTTGAGGGTCGTGACCGAATCGTGAGTGTTTAGTGCTCTATTTTTAGTGGATCGTGATCTGATAACCATAGTCGTAGTAATGCCTTGATTATACGCACAGATTGAATGTCTGTGATTACACGTAATGAGTAGCTGCGGATTTTTACTACCAGGATAACGGATATTATTTTGTATTGCCTGTAATAAAGACATTTAGTTTTACTTATTATTTTAAAGCTAATAACCATCCCTTCGTAAAAAAAAACATATTCAAATCGTTCAACCCAGAAGCGAGAAAATTGCCCACAAACAAATACATACAGGTTGAATTGAGAACCTCCTTTTTTATTGAAGCCGGTTAGAAATTATATAAATACTGAAATTGAAATCATTTACACATCCATTTTATTTTATTTTTACTAGAACTTTAAATCAAGCAAGCGCAGAGAATGCACCGGTGTATAACTATTGCTTCAAGTACCAATATTATAAATATATCACATCGACACCGGTGCCAAACGCGCCACATCACTATCCGAGACTATCAGAGACGTCAATCGAAGCATCGAAGCAAGGCGCGGCGCGGCGGCAGGGCAGTACGGGCGGTATATTTACCCTGCATTCCGAAATAGAATTACAATGGATCATAAGCCATTCACTTCATACTTTCGTAATCCATTTCAGCGATGTAATTCTGTTTCGGACCGCAGGGTTAGCATCGCGTCTCACGTGTCTGTCACACCCGCGAATCGTGATGAAATTTTTAAAATTATTGGTTTAATACTCAAAGGTCTCACTACTGTACTCGTTACGGGCTTGGACAAATAAACCAGGTTACGGGTAATCAAGGCATAAATTGTTACTAAATCTATGTCGTGAACACATTCAAGCTACAAAAAATAATAATTTGACAAAACGAAAAATTATGTAAAAAGGTTACGGGTAATCATGGTAAAAGTAGGTAGTCACTAAATATATATTTTCGGTCAACACATTCCAGCTATAGAAAAATAATAATTTGACAAAACAAAAATTATGTAAATATGTACTCAAACAAAAATGGAATTTTTTGGTATTACATATTATGGTCCACAAAATTACATAAAAGATAGATTGCGATGTGACTATAAAGAGCCAATGTCTCAAAACGAAGTTAAACCATTGATGGATTGCATTTTAAAATGTTCAACATGTCCAGATAAGGTAGAAGTCAGTAGCTTAGCGCAAAGTGCATAACTTAACTTTGTTTTTCTTGTTTAGAAGTTAAAAACTTTTTGATCTATGCTATTTGATGCCAATAGTTCAGTATTGGTGAACTTTATAAAAGCAAGAGTTTGAATTTGTGTACGCAATTTACCATCCATCCATCAGCCTAGTTCGTCCACTGCTGGACATAAGCCTTTCCAGGACTTTGCCACTCTCAGCGGTCATCCTGGAAGAATTGCCCATACTCACACACGCTGGGCAGGCGGGTTGGTGAGCGTGGTGCTGGAACCCTCGCACCAGTGACGCCCCTGCCCGTCACCAGTCTGTTGTATATAAGATAGTGACCAAAAAGCCACAATTAAATTCGGGTTTTACTCAGATGTTAATTTAGTAAAAAAATCGAAAAAAAATATATGATATACTGCAGAACATATGAAATGATATATGCATTGATTGGAATTTTAAAATTTATCTATAATTTAACAAAATAAATACCATACAGGGCCAAATTTAATACTAAGGTCCGATTTAATTAATTAAGTATGCAAAGCAATAAATTGAAACTTCGTAAAATTGGTGATAATATAACAACACACATGAGTTCCTTAGATTATTTTTAAAGAATTTTAGCCACAACTTTTTTTATAAATTTTCTAATTATTTTTAAGCGATATTTGTACCAAAAAAAGGTCGTTGGCGGCTACAACAGCCTTAAAAATTTATGTCTGAGACAAAGCTTACCAGCTTACAGATGATGTACTTGCTTGTTAGACACTTATACGAGTATATACGATACTCATATACTCGTAAAATAAGGTTGAAAATTTTACGATTCAGCGCTCCCCTTTCGTGTGAGTGTTGAGGTTTATACCTCAGACTAAGTCTGAGGTTTATACTACGCATGAACGTTTTTTTACGTTCATGATACTAATTCAATCACTGAAACATCTATGCCTGCAGGTTCTTCGGCCTGATGTAAATGTGCCACGAAAAATTGATTGCTATATGGGAAGAGTTAATGGATTTGCATACGGTTCATCATCAAGGTTTAATAAAATGAAAGAAAAGGGGGTCCACCATCCACCGGGTCCTTTTGATATGTACAGACTTCCACCAACGACATCAACAGACGTAATAATTACAATTATTTTATCAGTTACTGCTCTCAAAGACGATGCTATAATTTGATTTATATTTGAAAATGTGAATTTTGATGACCTATTCGACATTCTTTACAGTACGGTTGGTGGCTATGCGATCCAGCGTTAACAGAAACAACATGGCAATTTACTTTACCGCGATATCCAGCTCCTAAGTCGCCAAATACACTGATTTTAGACGAAGTGCGAAAAAATGATAAATATGCATCATTTTTTTAATCACTAATATATGTTCTATTAGAATAAAGTAAAACACGCATAGAAATTTTCTTTTCAATAGAGAAAAGACAAATTATACGGTTTAGGTATATAGTTGTAATCATTTCATTGAAAAATGAAAAAAAATATATTGTTCTTTCCTTTTTGTGATTACTTCTACTATTCTTTTTTCATTCTTTTTCCATACCCGTGTCAGGTAAAGTTACTCTCAGCTTTCGCTAGACCATGAAGCAACAAGCTAGACAGACTCTATTAGCTATTATCTTGCATGAGTGAGTCAGTCAGTCAGAGACGAAATCGACGTATTTTTAGGTATTTTTAAAATCCAAAGTAAAAAAGAGTACCTAGCGGGTTGTGTCAGAGATAGCCTAAGTCAAAATGAGCAGATTGAGGCCTGCTCACACCACAGCAGTTACATTATTCGGGTGGGGGGGCATGGCTCCTGCCGCTCCTTAAACAAAAAATACTAACGCGTCGTGATTTTATACAAAGGCAAATTTGGTATCATTTTCGTATAAATTAATGGTTAGGAATTTAAATTATTCTGAGGTTAATTTTTGGCCGGACCGATTTTGGACACCACTTTCAAGGCCCACCCCCTCCAAACGGCTCGATTTACAGCTCTTGCGTATCTCATTTTGATATGTCGAAAGAACTTACTTAAGAACTTTAAGGCAATATATGCCTCACCTCACTGTATCACTTCCAATAAAAAGTGGTCCTAGTTTTTGAGATCTAAGGCACCCGCCCGAAGTGCATAATTTTCGTGACGCAATTTTTTTTGTAGAAAACCCCCGTCCGAGCCCAAAGACGTTTCATCAAATTCACGCAATGACGTCAATAATTAGTTGCAGAAAGTATTGAAACCATTCGATTATTCATTCACCATTGCCACACGAAATTAACATGTATTTTTTGTCGTAAAGTTAAATTTTTGTTGGTGGCGAGTAATCAATCAAATAGTTTTCAATTAAGAGTACTTCCGAAAGCATTCAACAACACGCACACAGCTTAGACTTTTTATAGGACAGACGTGCACATTAATAAACCAAGAAACAAAAGAGAATAGGTGAGACTTTACGAATGAAGTAGCGTGAAAAAAATGCCATGTTTGTTTGTACTTCTCACTCATTTACACTCATCTTGTGTCTTACTGGCCGTATGACATTCGATTATAAGAGCTACTCGTTAGTATTACCTATTTTAACATCAAAATTGATTCTTAGTTTATTAATAATAAATGCTAAAATTCCTACATAATCGATTGTTTTTTCGAAATAATCGAACCTTTCGAATAATCGAGTGAATCCCATCTTTATTTAATTAATTTTTAGGGATGTAAACATCGCTCATAAAAACATCGATGCATCGATACATAGATGTTTTAAAAAAAAACATCGATGTCGAAACATCGGTCACAAACCCTGCGGTCCGAAATAGAATTACAATGGATCATAAGCCATTCACTTCATACTTTCGTAATCGATTTTAGCGATGTAATTCTATTTCGGACCGCAGGGAAAATAATTCACTCACTATAGTCAAATCATGCAACTTTAGACACATTTCTTCCAACTTTTTTTACTGTTCTGCACACGATTGTTTCACACGAATGAAATGCCTTTTACTGACTTTTTTTTTACTATACTCTTTATAAAAACATCGCTCTAATCATTGTTCATGGATAACATCGATGCAGCGTTGCCACATAATAATATATCAACTTTATGGTAGATCTACCTATTTCACCTTCCTTCTACCTATCTACCAACTTCGGCCTCAAATCTACCTATTTTTCAAAATCATATCATTTTTTACGTACAAACAATAAAGCGAACACACAATTCTGGCCATGCGTCATAAACTTGCATTGTATTGTAATGGAAATGGAACGTTACCGACTCGTCGGATAGCATTTTGGCACTCAAAACGGAACGCTACACGAGTGCAGATGTTCACTCACTTTCAGAACGCAGCGGTCCGAAACGTTCTACAAAGGATTTTGATGCGATGTTTTTCTTCGTGACAACAGGTGTCGCGAAGAACGCGATTAAACGACTCGGAATGATCGGTAAGTGAAAGAATCGAGTGAGAATCGAGTAGAGGAGAACAAAGCGGCCATCTTGGTTGACTGGAAAAAAGGAGGGAATAATAACGTGTTTTACGGATCTTTCTTAGGTTGGGTTTCTGCCATGCTAGCTATGCAGGGGAGATGACAGGAAGGAGCCTGCATCGAGTCTCCACGTGCGTCCCTGGTGGATACAAGGGAGTGAAGGAAGGTACAAGACTGCGGAAACGTGGTATAACCTTCGAGGTATGTGTTCTTGTATTCACTTTGGATATCATGCCAACCTCTGTAACCTGTAATGTATAGTTTATCATATAATTATATATTATATGTATTCAAGTATCTATTGGCGTGGTATGGTCCAAGGCTAGTGGGGCGCAGGGAGGCCTTGGGGGGGATCCTTCGGGATCCCCCGACATGTTGGCATAATGTCTAGATTGGTACAGCGAAGCAGAATATATTTAAACTATGACATGTTTATGTGTAGTTGCTATCTTGTCGGCACGTAACTTCACACCCAGGTGGAGAACGTTATTCGTGCTATACGTCCCGACAAAA
Organism: Ypsolopha sequella; assembly: GCA_934047225.1. Lineage (NCBI taxonomy): Eukaryota > Metazoa > Arthropoda > Insecta > Lepidoptera > Ypsolophidae > Ypsolopha > Ypsolopha sequella. The sequence goes on from OW203987.1 coordinate 23,377,431, forward strand.
TGGTGGAGATGAGCTGGGATATGAGATGAAGGCTGAAGAAGGATGCGTGTGCATTTTTCAATGCAGGTACGCATATTTCTCATCAAATGAGACTGATGTGTGTGCATTTTTCAATGCAGGTACACATAGATGCTTGTGCATTTTTCAATGCAGGTAAGCATGGATGCTTGTGCATTTGTCAATGCAGGTAAGCATGGATGCGTGTGCATTTTTCAATGCAGGTACGCATATTTCTCATCAAATGAGACTGATGTGTGTGCATTTTTCAATGCAGGTACACATAGATGCTTGTGCATTTTTCAATGCAGGTAAGCATGGATGCGTGTGCATTTTTCAATGCAGGTACGCATTTCTCATCAAATGAGACTGATGTGTGTGCATTTTTCAATGCAGGTACACATAGATGCTTGTGCATTTTTCAATGCAGGTAAGCATGGATGCTTGTGCATTTTTCAATGCAGGTAAGCATGGATGCTTGCGCATTTTTCAATGCAGGTAAGCATGGATGCGTGTGCATTTTTCAATGCAGGTACGCATTCCTCATCAAATGAGACTGATGTGTGTGCATTTTTCAATGCAGGTACACATAGATGCTTGTGCATTTTTCAATGCAGGTAAGCATGGATGCTTGTGCATTTTTCAATGCAGGTAAGCATAGATGCTTGTGCATTTTTCAATGCAGGTAAGCATGGATGCGTGTGCATTTTTCAATGCAGGTACGCATATTTCTCATCAATTGAGACAGATGTGTGTGCATTTTTCAATGCAGGTACACATAGATGCTTGTGCATTTTTCAATGCAGGTAAGCATGGATGCGTGTGCATTTTTCAATGCAGGTACGCATATTTCTCATCAATTGAGACAGATGTGTGTGCATTTTTCAATGCAGGTACACATAGATGCTTGTGCATTTATCAATGCAGGTAAGCATGGATGCTTGTGCATTTTTCAATGCAGGTAAGCATGGATGCGTGTGCATTTTTCAATGCAGGTACGCATATTTCTCATCAATTGAGACAGATGTGTGTGCATTTTTCAATGCAGGTACACATAGATGCTTGTGCATTTTTCAATGCAGGTAAGCATGGATGCTTGTGCATTTTTCAATGCAGGTAAGCATGGATGCGTGTGCATTTTTCAATGCAGGTACGCATATTTCTCATCAATTGAGACAGATGTGTGTGCATTTTTTCAATGCAGGTACACATATAGATGCTTGTGCATTTTTCAATGCAGGTAAGCATGGATGCGTGTGCATTACCAATAAAAATAAATTTACAAATCCTTGAAAGGTGGGTACCACGAGCGAGCTGAAAGTAGTGATCTGCATTAAAATTTTTGCATTGATTTTAGCTTAGAGCGATTTTAGTCGTCTACGCGAGTCTGCATTTTTCATTAATGGCAACATTGAAATTTGTCATAAGTTGTTTTCAATGAGCAGTTTTATTTCATTTTAAGAAAATAAAACTGCGATTCGTATTCTTTATTTAGTTCATACGTGCGGAAATTGAAATAATTTATGTGTTGTGTTAATGAGAGCATATCTTTCATGTGCTATTTATTTTATTCAATGAAATTGTGGTGTACGGAGTACTAGAAAACTTGTGTGCGTCAAATTATTTATTTTTGTACAGTGAAAACAATCTTTGGTTTGGTATGCTCTGAATTGCTCTGTGGGTTGGATAGTTGGACTTGTAAAACTTTTGTAAGTTTGAAGGTGGTTCTGAAAATCATGAGAAGGAAATTGACTATGAGTACTTACCGTATTTCAAGATTCAGAAAACGCTTGCTTGCCGTTGCAGTTGGTTAGCTAATAAAATTTTCAGTTTTTTGAGCTAAAACAATCGTATCAGCATTGTGTTTTCCCATCAACCGAATCTTTGCCGAAAGATTGCATCTTGAAGTCTCTTGTAGTCGCCAGTGAGTTGGGATTGCAGAATCTATTCGAGTTGCCAAAACCTTTGAGGTAAATAATTTCACCATTTTCAGTTACTGTGACGCTAACATTCTCAAACCAAGTGGACAAATTAAACTGTGTTTATGTTTAAAATGTCATCAAATGTTCCTGTTTATTATGTTTTAAGTTATTCTGATAGATTATTTTGATAGAACATAGCGAAATAACGTTAAGAATAGAGAGGAAACATACATTAAAACATGGAATATGTAGATTTTAGTTGGTACCAAGATGGAGGACGCTTTCATAGCTCGTCTGGTTGTGCTGCAAGGAAGACTTCAGAGGTGCGCTCAGTCAGGAACGGAGTTGATAGAACAGCCCACAGTGTCTGATGGGGACTTGCTGTCTAATCGGACCCGGCTTTACCAAGCTAATGAAATTTTTAGCAATGAAGTGAGACATTGCATGGAGCAGGTATGGAGTATATTTTTTATTAAGAGTCATTGCGTTTCTTGGATAAGATATAAGCGGAATCTTTTTCTTCTAACTTCAGGGAAATCTCAAATCAGTGCAGAAGATTACAGAATTTACTGAGGAACAGATGAAGGCTGAAGAGGTGCTTGCTACTTTGGACACCATATTAGAGCAACATAAGATGAAGAATACTCCAAATGCTGTTACAGAAAATTCATCTCACCCATCTTCTACAACCAAGCTTCCGAAGTTAAACCTTCCTCAGTATAACGGAGATATCTTGAGATTTCATGATTTTTGGGACCGGTTTGAGTCTAGTATCCACAGATCTCAAATGAGTGATGCTGACAAGTTGTCATACCTGCTTGGAGCCCTGGGAGGTCGTGCTCTAGAAGCTGTGGAAGGACTCGGAACAACCAATACCAACTATTCCATTGCTATTGACACCCTGAAAAAACAGTTCGGGGACAAGGATATACTGATCGACGCTCATTATGAAGAGTTGAACAAGCTGGCTAAGGCAAACTACTCAGCAGAGGATTGCCGTCGTGTGTGTAATAGCCTGGAGCGCCATTTGCGAATCCTTCAGTCGCTCGGCGAAAACACCGAGAGCAACCATCTGCGGGTAATACTGCTAAGCAAATTTCCTGAGGAGGTAGTTTATGAACTACACCGGGCGACCCAAGACAAAGACAATAGCATCAAGACTATCAGATCCTGTTTGCAAAATATTGTCACAGCAATGGAGAAGGCAAAGACAACAAGAGGAACTAATCTGGAACCAGGGACATCGACTGAAGCTCTACATGTTCTGTCTTCAAAGAAGAAACCCTACAGGAAGCCGTTTGTGCCCGAAGCAAGACGATTCGCTCCAGATGATGAGAGACCATCGACATCTAAGGCGCAGCAGTCTGCACATGGGAAGAGGCGACCTGTACCAAGAGAAAGGCAACCTAAACCACATACTGCCAACATTAAGCGGAAGATGTTAGAGTACCCTGCTACTTCTCAACCAAAGAAGTCAAGGATAACCTGCATTTTCTGCAATGATGAACACTATAGCAGTGACTGCAACACTGTGAAGTCCCGGCAGCAGAAAATGGCCAAATTGAAACAGCAAGGCCGATGCTTCCAATGTTTCAAAACTGGTCATTTCAGTAAGGACTGCAGAGTTAAACAACAGCGATGTCCTGCATGCAATTATTGGCATAATAAAGCTCTGTGCCCAAAGAAACCGTCTGGTAAAGAAGATCTCATTATGGAAGTCAATACTTATACCTGCACAAAGAAAACAACAACTCAAAATAGAGCTATTTTACAGACCGCCACAGTGAAGGCGATCAACGAAGATAAGGCGAGAACTTGCAGACTTCTTCTGGACAGCGGAGCACAAAGAAGCTACTTGACATCACGGCTAGCTAAAGACCTCCAGTTGATTGCTGACCGAGAATATCTACTGATAATTTACACTTTTGGATCAGACAAACCTAAGGAAGCATATAGTCCATCAACAACTATTATCATTGAAACCAAGAGAGGCGTGAGAAGGTCAATCCAAGTGAATGTTGTTCCACATATCACTGATAGAATTCCAGTGACAAAAGCCACTCATGAGATTCCACTTGACATGTTGGCTGATGATAACAGTGCTGGTCAAAGAATTGACCTTCTTATAGGAAATGATTATTATTTTTCTTTTTTCCGAGAAGAAAAAATAAAAATTGGTGACAACTTATTCCTAATCGACACAGATTTTGGTTGGATTTTGTCTGGTATTCTCAGTACAGGCAGCGGAGAGAATATCCTCAGTGTAATTACATACTGTCAGTGCAATCCTGGATGTCCATATCTGACTGAACCAGATCTTCCGTTGCGGGAAATGGATGTCAAGTTCCTGTGGTCTTTGGAGAGCATTGGCATCTCAGATTCTCCAAAGTCGACACGTGAAGAGGAAGCAGTTAAACATTTCAACGAGACTGTGAAGTACCAGGACGGGAGATATCAGGTGAAATGGCCTTGGACTCAGTACCCACCTGATATTCCAACCAACTTTGGACTTGCCTATGGGAGATTGAAGAGCCTCTTCCGACGGCTGGATCTTACAATGTTGAATGAATATGATGATATTCTGAAGGAACAATTGAAGGCGGGTGTCATAGAAGTTATTGATCCGCAACCAGAGAAAGTCTACCAACAGACTCCTCCAATTCATTACTTACCCCATCATATTGTCAAACAGGAAGGAAAGAGAGGCAGAATTGTGTACGATGCCTCAGCGAAGATAAAGGATCAGCGGAATTTAAATGGATGCATGTATAGAGGCCCATCTATGCTTGAAGACCTAACAGCTCTTTTGATAAAATTTCGGACTAACAAGGTCGGGATCCTAGCTGATGTTGAAAAGGCATTCCTACAAGTGGGTCTCCAGGAAGAAGATAGAGATGTTACTAGGTTCTTGTGGGTCAAGGATACTACTCAAGACTTCACTGAAGAGAACGTCTTACACTTAAGATTCTGCAGAGTTCCCTTTGGTATCATTTCGAGCCCCTTCTTATTAACTGCCACAATACGGTATCATTTGTCGAGAACAAATGACCGCCTTCTTAAAGAAATCGCTGACAAATGTTACGTAGATAATCTTGTAACTGGCGCAAGATCGTGCAGTGAAGCAAAGAGACTTTATGAAGAAACTAGAGCAGTATTTCAAGAACTGTCAATGAATATAAGGGAATGGACTTCCAATGACAAAATCTTCATGAGAATGGTTCCTGAAGAACATAGAGCTAAACCAACAGGCGAAGTAAAAGTTCTTGGTCTGGCATGGAACCTAGACGAAGATACTCTGCAGTTGAGACTAAGCGCAGATATCTTCTGTGAGGAAAGTATGAATAAGGTCAACAATAAGAGAGAGGTTTTGAGAACTTTGGCATCTCTCTATGATCCATGCGGATTTGCGTCACCATTGATCTTGCCTGCAAAGTTGCTGCTACAAGAGTTGTGGAACAGAAAGTACAAATGGGACACACCTTTGTCTGACGATTTAATACAAGCATGGGAAACTGTATCTGAAAACTTGAGAGCAGCCAAAAACATCAAGATTCCACGTTACGTTTGCGATGAGATGAGTTCATCTAATCACATGAACTTTGAACTGCATTGTTTCACTGATGCTTCCAAAAACGCCTACTCTGCAGTGACTTACCTAAGAGTTGATGACGGTCACCAAGTGAAAACGGTATTTATTATATCTAAGTCACGTGTCACGCCATTAGAAGAAAAGGATGATCTGAAAATACCGAGACTTGAGTTGCTTGGGTATGTGATAGGAAGTCGATTGTTGACATACGTAAAGAAAACTCTGGAATTGAAAGTACTAAAACAGTACCTTTGGACCGATAGCCTTATTGTCCTGAATTGGATGAAGTCAAATAAGTTGTTGCCACCATTTGTCGCCAGAAGAGTCAACGAGATCAAGCTCAATGGAAAACTAGAGATGTGCTACATCAGTAGTGACCAAAATCCAGCAGATGTAGCAACAAGACCAGAACTTTGGCAACAAAAACAGGAACTTTGGTTTCACGGTCCGGAATTTTTGTTGAGAGGCAAAAAATTCTGGCCAAATAACATGTACTTGAAGAATCAGCAGGGAGTTTTTTGTGTGACCACAGAGACTATGGAACCTGATCTTTCAGAAATTGAGAGGACATCGTTAGAAGAACCGGCTGGAGACAACCTTGCTTGTGGACCAATACAGGATGTCACGATGAAGCTACCAAGGCATAGAGAGATCAAACACCTACAGTCTAAATATTTTCCAGATGAAGTCACAGGGAAAGAAACCCACTTAACAAGGAACTTAGGACTTTTTTTAGACGTAGATGGCATTCTGAGATGCCGAGGTCGTATGACGAACACAAACTGGTCATACGATATGAAACATCCTTTGATAATCCCAAAGGATAGTGACTTTACAGAACGAATCATCAAAGAGATCCATGAAAAGAATTACCATGTGGGAGTTGCACACACTCTGAGCCTGATTCGACAAAATTATTGGATTCCTCATGGTAGAGCACAAGTTCAAAGGGTTTTGAAGAAGTGCCTACAATGTGTTAAACATGGAGGTGGTCCATATAAGCTCCCACCTACACCAGCATTGCCACCTGAGCGAGTCAATTACAGCGCACCGTTTACTTATACAGGTGTAGATTATTTCGGGCCTGTATTTGTACGCTCCAATACTGGAAAGGAGAAGAGGTGGATTTGTTTATACACGTGCCTTGCCGTGAGAGCAATTCACATGGAAGTCGTGACAGATTTGACAGCTGAAGAATGTCTTTTAGCCTTGCGGAGATTCATTTCGACTCGATCTGTACCGAAACTCATCACTTCAGACAACGCGCTTCAGTTCAAACTGACAGCAGATGTATTATTGCAAAAATACTGTACCCAGAACGACATCAAATGGAAGTTCATACCTCAGCTAGCTCCATGGCATGGAGGATTTTATGAAAGGCTTGTCGGACTGGTCAAACACTGTTTAAAGCGGACACTGGAGAAACATCTGTTGAAAGAGAGTCAGATGATCACCATCATTAAAGAAGTGGAAGCGGTGCTCAATACTAGACCATTGACTAGTGTTGGCTCTGACATGGAGTATGTGCTGAAGCCGGCTGACTTTCTGACGCTGGGTAAATGTCTCACTACCGAAGAAGTGGACAGTGCTGATATTCCCGAAGGCACACTGACCAAACAAAATCTCATTGAAGGATGGAGGAGAGGCCAAACTATCATTCGAGAATTTAAAGACATGTTTGTTGGTCAATACCTACCAAGCCTGAGGGAACGATACAAGAATTCCTATCAACAGTCGAGGATTCTAGCGCACAAGCCCGCTATGGTGGGTGACGTGGTGCAAATCAAAGGTGAATCGAAAAACCGGGAAAATTGGAGGATAGGAAGAATCACGGCACTGATTCAGGGATCAGATGGGGAATGTAGAATAGCAAGAGTGAAGGTTGGGAACAGCGAGTTTATTCGATCTATAGGACACTTGTATCCTTTAGAAGCGGACCTCATCACAACTAGTAAGCCAGACGAGCTATAGAAACCGAGATAAAATGCACCATCAAATAGTCTAGAAGAGACATCAATGGATTCTACCATGAAAGGACTAAGTAGAGACTTGATGGATACACACATCTCGGGCGTGACTCCAGAGGCGCGAGAGGCGAGTATGGATGAGGTGAGTAACTGTCCTGTCGACGAGGAGGTCGATGACTCAGTCAGGCAGACCTGCCATCAGTCTGTTAGAGACGCAGAGGCCACAGATCAAGAGAGTGTAGTAGAGACACCTCAAGTTGAAGTGGCAGGTGAGGCTGAAGAAGTGAGGACTAGGCGGAAGGCGGCCATTCGAGCAAGAGAGAAGATTGCTGAGTGGACGCACCATCTAATTGCTTTGCTTTGAAGTCCGCCGTCGGGAGTGTCGCGAAGAACGCGATTAAACGACTCGGAATGATCGGTAAGTGAAAGAATCGAGTGAGAATCGAGTAGAGGAGAACAAAGCGGCCATCTTGGTTGACTGGAAAAAAGGAGGGAATAATAACGTGTTTTACGGATCTTTCTTAGGTTGGGTTTCTGCCATGCTAGCTATGCAGGGGAGATGACAGGAAGGAGCCTGCATCGAGTCTCCACGTGCGTCCCTGGTGGATACAAGGGAGTGAAGGAAGGTACAAGACTGCGGAAACGTGGTATAACCTTCGAGGTATGTGTTCTTGTATTCACTTTGGATATCATGCCAACCTCTGTAACCTGTAATGTATAGTTTATCATATAATTATATATTATATGTATTCAAGTATCTATTGGCGTGGTATGGTCCAAGGCTAGTGGGGCGCAGGGAGGCCTTGGGGGGGATCCTTCGGGATCCCCCGACATGTTGGCATAATGTCTAGATTGGTACAGCGAAGCAGAATATATTTAAACTATGACATGTTTATGTGTAGTTGCTATCTTGTCGGCACGTAACTTCACACCCAGGTGGAGAACGTTATTCGTGCTATACGTCCCGACAACAGGTCCTCTAAAAAGGCCGCTTTGGATAAATCATATTATTATTCCGTTCTAATGTTGTCTCTTTTGCACGCGAGAAAAAACTCTAAATCTCCCCTACTTTCAAATCATTTTATCATTCACCCAAGTCGGCCTTTTTAGATCCCTAGTGGTGACAACAATATATTTGTGAGTAAAATTATCGCGAACCGGAACGTTTTACACTGAATTTGGAATGAAACGTTGAAAGACTGTTCCCCTCTGTCAATATGAAGACATGCCAGAGAAACCGACTAAGCACTGATACAATAGAAGGTTTGCTTCATACTAAGAGGTTCATTTCAAAGAACGAAGAGCCGAGTGTTGAACATTTTACATCATTCAATAAAAATATGTATAGACATTACCAATAAAACTCTTTAAATGGATATACTCGCATTTTATATTCTTAAAACTTACTGATATCAGGGTGGTAGATCTATCAATTTTTGATTTTAAAATCTATTTAATAATTCTACCATTCTTGACATGCCACCTACTGATTTTCTAAAATTTGGTGTGGCAACACTGCATCGATGTTTCAAAACATCGATTATTGCATCCCTCCCTATTCATATTTCATTCATTCATTCTTTCGTTTAGTTGACGTTGTAGCGGAAGGAGGTTTTCCTCGTGAAAATGTCGTAAGTAATCTGTTTTAATCCCCAAATTTATTAAAATATCCTTACGTAGTTTATATTTTGTTGTTACTTTTCAGTCAGCCCTATCTTTTAATGTATATATTTCCGATTTCCCTGCTATTTGGTTTTCATTCAACATAACCTTTTCGATTTTGTGAATCTCTAATAACACATGTAAATTGCTCTTATAGGTCCAAAGTATCCCGTGATACGCTCTACGAGTGCGTTAACGCCGTACTCCAAGGATCAAAAGACAAGAAACGTAATTTCTTGGAGACTGTCGAGATCCAAATTGGCCTGAAGAACTATGACCCTCAGAAGGATAAGCGTTTCTCCGGCACCGTCAAGTACGTTTACCTGGAAAGAGCATTTTCGTGGAATATTATTTAGAACATTTTTAAACTTTTAACTCTGAAAATTGAGTGGAAATTTCGCTAAAATGTATCTGGACAGGGAGTTGGCGTAAGCTAACGGGACTTTACCCAGAGTCTTAAAAGAATGGGTAGGTTCGCTTCGGCTTACCGATCTTTAAACATTCTCTGGCATCGTGGTAAGCTATGCCGTAACATTTACTATTCAGTTGTACAGTGGAGATGACATTATGTTATACACATTAGATTTGTACCTATTCTATCCCTCACTATTGCGGGTTATGTATGTAGTACTGCAAGTGTATAGCTTGATGGGATCTCCACTGTACATTAAGATACCTACCTATTCAATGATGCTTAAAATTGCATGTATTATCTGTCGATATTGATGACAAAATTTTTACTGAGTTCCCCAATCAGAGGCACTTGAACCAGTGTCATAACCTCAAAACTGAATAGTAATCTTTTTCAGGCTAAAGTACATCCCCCGTCCCAAGATGCAAGTGTGTGTCCTTGGAGACCAGCAGCATTGTGACGAAGCCAAGACCCAGAATGTGCCCTGCATGGATGCTGAAGCTCTAAAGAAGCTGAATAAGAACAAGAAACTGGTTAAAAAGCTGGCCAAGAAGTAAGTATTTATATTTCATTTGAATTAGTATTCCAGTGGATAAAGTCCCTAATTTGACTTGAGTATTTTAGCCACTGGGCCCTTCAATTGTATTTGCTTTTAGTCCTTCAAGTTGTTACATATTTCATACACATACATACCCATGCCTGTTTCCTAGATGGGTACCCAGAGACTACAGATTTCCATCTGCTATGATCCTGACACATCTCTCGCTTTTTCCACATATGTTAACAACCAATATTTTCCCAATTCCAGGTATGACGCATTCCTCGCCTCTGAATCTTTGATCAAACAGATCCCCCGTTTGCTGGGCCCTGGTCTTAACAAGGCTGGCAAGTTCCCTGGTCTACTCTCCCACCAGGAGTCCATGTCACAGAAGATTGATGAGGTCAAGGCCACCATCAAGTTCCAGATGAAGAAGGTAAATATAAATTTTTCCGTTCTGTAAATGTATATAGCCAAATCCATACCCAAAGACTATATGTGCTCAGTATCAAGTTTCAATGGCTCTTCGATGGGTTTTAACGTTATCTAGGACCTGGTTAAACGAAATTTTGATAGCAATTTTAGTACATTTTACATTAGTAAAAAACCGACTTTTTGCTACTTTTCCACGAATCCGTCCCTCTCGCACTGAGGGTTTTTTCACATATGGAGTAACAGGGACGCTAAAACTTTTACATATCGCCTTAAGGTTGAGAGGCCAGTGTTCTACCCCTAAGCTACTGTCGCTTTTTGCTTATTCAAGCAAATATTGTTATTTATCCAATCTCTGCAAACTTGTTAGCCTGCAAGATAAATTTCCTGTTCAATATTTTAAAATGCAATGTTGTTCATTTCAGGTCCTTTGCTTGTCTGTGGCTGTTGGTCACGTTGACATGACCCCCGATGAGCTGGCTCAAAATGTGCATTTGTCCATCAACTTCCTGGTTTCCCTCCTGAAGAAGCACTGGCAGAATGTCAGGTCTCTACACATGAAGTCCACCATGGGACAACCCCAAAGATTGTACTAAGTTGACATAATAAACTTGACAAGTTTCCCAATTCTAGTATTTTATTTACCTTTCTTTACATTTGTTGATTATGTATGTATTACCACCGGATCACTTTTTCTAAATCTACAAACGAATATTTTATGATCCTAGCATTTCTTGATCATTTTACTGTTTTATTTTTCGTGTACAGGCCCCGGCACGCCCTTGAGCCCTCGTTTCTATAGAAGTCAATACATTCGAGGGCTTCGATGAATTCTAGCATTCGTGGCGTGGCCTGTACCTACGAAAGACAAGAAACGAGTTCTTCAGTACCAGTAGAACCTTAAGACTTAGGATATATTTATGTCCTATGTCTATGAGTAGAATCATTAATATATCATCTTAGCCATTGATTGTATTCTCGAAAACGAGCCGAACCACAAATTGTAGTATCTGGAAACTTATTTATGAAAGGAAGAGAAATCATTTTTGCACTTAAAATCGGAACCGGAAATTATTATGGGTGTCATTTTAGCTGTCTATGGCCAACCGGAAGTGAACTATCTGTCATTGTATACAAAGCGGAAATACGAGGAGCTCAGCCAACACCACCGTCGAGAGTACACTGACAGTAGATGTTGGCTCAGCCCTTCTAAACCTGTATATAATTCGGGCCAGTACAGAAAGCGGACGTGAATTTAATCACAGGGAACTCCAAAGAAGGAGGACACTGCGCAGGTGATGATAGCTAACTTTTCGCGCTCCTGTCCTGGCCCAATCTTTCATTTAGAGTGCAGGATAGAACAAACTAAGTACCTGTTATGAAATATTTACTTTATTCAAAATTTAAAGCTTAGATAACATCACTAATGCTCTTTGAATCAGGGTTGAGCATTTCATCATCAGTATCGTCACTATCATCGTCTTCAGGGAGCTGATCATCGCAATCTTCAACGGATTCTTCTTCAACGCTCTGTTGACTAGCAATCACTTCTCCATGGATATTCTTGTTTTTGAGATTACCCATCCAGAATGCTTCTGAACAGTTATTGGCAGCTAAAGCAGCTTTAATTTTATAGATCAGGGTTTCCAATAACTGTCTCATGAATGGAACTTTAGATATCAAGACTGAATCTTTCTTCAGTCTTGAATGGCAGCACAGTGATTGTAGAAATCTTGTGGATTGTTGCAGAATCTTTAAAATTTCTAACACTTCCTGTGTATTACTTTTGAATTGTAGTTCTATTATTGGTACCCCTTGAGACAGAAAAAGCTTCAAAATAGGAAGAGATTTTTTGAAGAATACTGACAAGTTGTTTCTGCTGTCAAGAGTTTTGGAGATGTCTGACATGTATTTTAGGATTGTAACAACATCTTTCCATAGTTCTAAGTGTTGAGGATTTGTCAAACCTTTACTTAAACAGGTTTTTGTGGCTTCATGCACTGCTGATCCTAGATTTCTGAATAAAATAGGGAAGTTACTTTTATTTATGCACTTCAACGTGTTCAGGGTATCCTTCTGTGTTTTCAAATACTGTATATCATTTGATAACTGCAATGTAAGAGTCCTCAATGTTACAATCTCGTTGTTAATAAAGTAAATGGCAGCCAATTTATCAACACTTTGATTGAATAGTAACCCTTTTTCAAGTGCTCCATCTGGTGTCTTCCATGGTTGTGACAAAAAGTTATTAGCCATATCTCTCAAAATCTTTAGGACTGTTGTACTTTCAGAGTACCCTTGAACAGCCTTTAGCAATTCAATTAGTGAAACCGCAGTAGATAGTTGGAGACAATATTTCTCGTGTTTTTGAAGATATTTGGCAACAGATAAAGTCAGATCTTTCAAAGAGACAATAGTCGTGGCATCGTTATTGCTAACGATAGTTCTTAGAGAACACTTTAGCAGTGCTGTATGGTGGTTTTTAAAACCAATCCATTTAAGGTAAGTTGTCAACATCTTGTACAAGTTTTCCAAAGATTCCAAATAAACAATAATTTCTGCTGTGATCATAAATCCACTTTCATTTTGTGAATTATCAACAGCTTTGTTTTCAATGTATGAAGTAACGAAATTTAAATGCTCCACAACTTTTGGCAAAACTTCAAAATAATTTTTTGCACATTCTTCTGCTTTCTTAGGTTCATATATTACTTCTTGCTTTGTAAAGAAAGATTTCTTTTTGATCTTTGATATCATGACTTTCTCTAAATTGTTATTGACACATTTCAGAAGAAATTTATATGTTTTTATATTAAGTTCAGTATCTAGCTCACTGTTTGCAGTCAAATCATTATTGAACAGGTTTAGTAATTTCAGACTCAAGTTCCTCAGTGGTAAATTTTGGATTGCATCAAGCTTAGTTTTAACAGTGTTATTGTTGTTTTGAGTAGGCTGAGATCTTCCAGTCTCAGGTAAAACGGTATCATCGGGGGCTGTGCGTTTCTGTGCTTTTTGTTTGGCTGGTGGTGCTTTGGTTACTCGTTTTTCTATTTGTTCTCCAGTATATTTACCGATATCAAAAGAACAGATCGGAGGTTTGTAGGATAAATTAGTTTTCAATAATATTTTTGCTATTGCTGATTCCACTTCTTCAGCTAAAACTATTCTGTGCAGTATTTTAGATTTTAAAGCTTCATCGTTTTGGGTAGCAAATGCATTAAGTAATTCTCTGAACCAGTTCACACAATGTATCAAGCAGTCTAATATATTAGACACAGTCGTATTGTCCATATCTTCCACCAAATCCAGATCAAATTTAGGCATCACTACTGGACATCCAAGCAAGGCATCTATTCCTGAAAGATTGCCTTCATGCTGTTTGTAATGAAGTGTTTGAATAAGTTGGAAAAGGGGTGATATTATGCCCACACTGACTTCATCTTTCGCCTCCAATGCTAATCCTGCTATGTTTATGGCAATCATTTCATCCATTTCACTGTCAGCATTTAGACAGTAGAGCATACCTAATTTTAGCTGACCAATTTTTTCAGTTGACAAGGAATCAACAATGAAATTTTGCTGCAAATCATTGGTTACTGCATCCGTTAACCAAGACATAAAATGCTTATTAATGTGTCCAGCAGAAGATATAACTTCTGAGAGCTCATCATAGAAAAATGCTATCATATCAGGGAATTGTCTCGTACTTCTGCTTATTAGTTCAATGATTTGTGCTGCTTCTCTTAAAGGACCTTCAGATAGATATGTAACAGAGCTGTAACTTATGTCATCTGGCATATCAACTGTATTATCTTCATTATCATTGCTGGCCATGAGATATTTCACAGCATAAACACCAGCTAGAATTCCTTGAACTTTGATTGTAGGACTGGAGCTGCCTAGTTCTTTTCTTATAATCATGTAAATATCATCCCTGATGATAGAATTCTCAAAAGTATATGCTAGGCCACAAACTAAATTCATAACAGCTCTTATTTCAGTCAGTGACATACCATCCATTCTGTCTAATAAAGTAAGCATTTGCAGGCTCTGTGGTTTTAGTAAAGACATGTCTTTAGCAGCCACATTGCTTAGAATCAATAGTATATTCATCACACACTGTTTGCGATCTAAACCCAATTGTAGCAATTCAGCAATCACAGTTTGGCGGCATTCATCCAGCTCTGAAAACATCAGAGTATACAAGTGTGAAGCGAAAGACTCTAGCATTGGGTCAGTTTTGATCTTCAATAATGAATTTCCCAAACTAATTATCTTTTGAAGATACTCTTTAAATATTGGTTTGTATTTATCAAAAGCCTCATCCAATAAATCTTCTCTAAGTATATTCAATTTTACCTGTTTTTTAATGAGATTTTCAACTTGTTTTTGTCTGTCTTCTGTTGTGGTATAAAGTATGAGGAGAATCACAATGTCAATGGGTTTATGGTCTAGGTTGACTTTGCATGAAGCTATTGTTTTTAGCCAAGCATTTCCGACAACTTTGGATGATATTACAGCATTTCTAATCGCCCCCGCTGTAAGAACTTGACTTGTTGCTATTTCTTGAGCATTTGCCACAGAAGTTGGCCAGCCTAAAGCATTTCTCAATCCTTGAACTGCTTCAGAGCATGTTGCATCTCCTATGCGCCCGGGCATGAGTAGGAATTTAACGAAATTGGGGAAGTAACTGCATTTTGGCAACGTTGTCAAAATCCCAAGCGTTTTTCTCTGGAGTTGTTCATATTGATCATCAGATAAACAAAGGTAAGACAAACAGTCCAGTATGGCAGGAATAAGCTTGTGATCTTCACTCAGAAATCTGCTCATTTCGGTTGCAATATTTTGATGTTCTTGATCTCCTATGATATCAGGAATGGCTGTGATGATTTCTAATCGCACTATTTTTTCAGTTGCAACATCCAGTAAGTTTATCAAGTTTGATGCTACTTTTTCAGTGTTAACAATAGTATCCAAGGTAGAAAAACTCTTCAGAATCATTTGTATCCATGGTCCACACTTATTTTCCACAGCTAAGTCCATAGCTTTTTCAAAGATGTATTCAATGAGCTTATTTTGCAATATGGGAATACTTAGCAGTATTTTAACAACGCTGTCACTTACTGGGTGCTCTTCTAAACTGTCTTCAGCTTGCCTCACAACATTAGGGAACAAATAGTGCTTGAAAACTTCCAAATCTTGGCATTCTTTAACAAAACAGTTAAATATTTCTGAAACATTTCGTGGATAGTCAAACTGCTTCTGAAGATTCTTCTTGATGTTTCGTATGATATGGATGGTTTCCTGAGAAGCAATACACTTATTTGGAGGATGTTTCAAAGTAAGGCCACTTTCTTTTAAGCTCTCGTATAGAGTGTTGGTAATATCTGTAGTTTTCAACTTCTTAATCTGACTTCCTGCATTACTGCTTGGCCGTCGGGAACCAAGCTTTTTTGCACTCATTTCTAAATGGTTTTGTTAATTTATTTCGATAATAATTTTCATAGATTTGATTGCACACAAACAAAATTGGAGATTTTACGCCGCGCTGTGCCGCGCTCTTTTGAATTTTCTTTGATCGATGTTTGACAGGTGACATGACAGCTCGGTGTTCGTTCAGAAACTTCCGTGAATCGGGGAGAATGGACCTAAATATGTTGTTATTTTTGTAAAGTGTGTTAATTCTAAAAAAAAATCGAGATGTAGGTTTAATAAGCCGTATTTTTGAACTTTTGCTCTAAAAAACCTCATGATGATGAATATTTTACGAAAAAGCTGCAACTTCCATTTGCCTTCGTGTGACGTCACTTAAGAAATGGCTGTTTAGAAATGTGTCCTTTGCAAAAGCACAAGATAAATTTATAAAACTTGCTGCCGACTGATTTGACAGATGGTGACAGATGAGGAGAAAGACAGAGACAAACCACTTTTTTTATAAGCAATCACGAATCACAATCAGTGTGATGTCTAAAATTCTCAAGTGACATCATGACCGACAATTTTATAAAAAAATCATAAAAAAATCATGGTTAATTTATATACCAAAATAATGAAAACTATGTCCTAACATGGCGTAAATTCTCAGAAAAAAAAACTTTTTCAAAGTGTTGCGCTCCAATGAAAAAAGCGCTAGATTCCACTAAACATAATTTTTTATAAAAAGTGCTAGAAGAAATGCTATTCATTTGTTGAATATTGATGGCCTTATTGATACCCTAATTGCAATTCATCGGCATTTTAAGCAAAAACGTCTATTATAGGGTCATAAAAAAATAATTACAAGAAGATAATGAAATTTTAAACCAAATTAAATCAATGTAAGTAGAATTATCATCACTGAAACAAAACTCATTCCAAAATAGCGCTAGATTTCTCAAAATTATTTCAAAAAAACTCATTTTGATATAGTACTACATTTTCCGCTATGGCGGGCGCCAAAAATCGAATTTTGAGCGCTAAGTGGTAAAAAAAGCGAAATCTGCAGGCCTTGCTGCCTTCCCGCTCTTTCTTTGATACTGAATGTTTTTTTTAGAGTTCCGTACTAAAAGGTACAAAAGGAACCTTTATGGTGAGACTGTTGTCCGTCCGTGTGTAACACTCATAACTTTATCATCGTTAAAGATAAAGGCTTGAAAGATGGCACATAAGATAGTGTAAAAAAAATTTAAAATGTTCAAAATATTTTCAATGCAAAAGAGAGAAAAAATAAATCCTAAAAATACAATATGGGTATCAAATTATACTTATGTATATACTTAGAAAAAAAACCATGTTGCCATCATGCAATGTCTTGGAAAATGTGGTAAATTATGCGAAAAAATCGCTAGATTTAGAATCTTTCGGAAAAAAGGACGCTAGGTCAAAATAAATAAAAATAAAGTTTTCTTCGCCAGTCTAAATTGAAATGAAATAATAAAATCTTTCTATTTACTTATAATATAGTTTCCCTCAATCGTAGTGTCTATGAAAATCAACAATGGACACTGTAAGTAGTAAACATCGAAACTTTTACAAATGTATTATTTGTAAAAGGGCCTAGAAAAGAAAAGAAAAGAAAAATTTATTTGCTTAAATATGAGTGGCAGTTACAGATCTTATCACGTTATGTATCTCAATGAGAGGTTTTTTTTTGAGTATTAAAAAAAAACATAGTTTCCAAGAACTCTGTAGATGGCGTTGAACTGACTACGTTATTAGGTGCCAAAGCCAAAACGATTGAAAAAAAAAAACATTGCGTCACGTCACGTCATATACGCTCGTTGGTTGACTGACATGTGTGCTGAGCATATGTGCGAATGCTTTGTTATGATCCGTCTAAGTTTAAAATGTAATATAATGTAATATATAATAATAATGTGCATGCTAATGAGTTTTTAAGAATTATTAATGAAAGAATAACTCTGCCTAATAGATTAGCAGATCTTGTCATCACTAATAACTACAATAGAAGGAGAGCACATTTCCAGTCGATGACAGCCAGTACGCCGGAATTTGACCAGTTCCCCAGATTTACGCAAGAGCAACTGACATTGTTTGCCTTGGGCAGCTATCAAATAAAGCAGGCTCGAAGCTATTATGGGGAGCATATTCAACCTGATGGTGCGTTTATCATAGAGCTTGGTGGAGACATGCCAGCTCAAGAGGTTCGGGAACTGGATGGAAGAGACCTTTGGCTTATAAGAGGTCGCATACAGTCAAGACACGTTCAAGCCAAAACTTACTACGTTTACATCGCCGTTGAGCCAACTTTACTCGGAAGAGAAGCAATTCCTCATTACTACTGTAGCTGCAATATTGGGAGACGTACATTAGGATGCTGTGCACACGTTATGACCATCATATGGTACATGGGTTTTGCGCGGCATGATCCCACCATAGTTCCACCGGCAGAGGGTCTGGAAAATATAATAGTCAGACAGAACGAATATTAACCTTTTTACTGTTTTGTTTTTTTCAAATAAATATTTTATTCCATGTTACCGTTTTATTCAGATTTAAACCAATTAATTTATTATTTATTAAGTTAGATAAGTGAAATTCAGGTTAGTTTATTGAAAAAGTATGAATATGACTATTTATAGCTGGTGAAAGAGTACAGAGAATAACCCCTGTGCATTGATTTCATAGTAAAATATGTTCAAAACATCTTTTCTGCACAACAAATCATTAATAATGTGATATTTTTTCGAAAATTAATACAAAAATAATAATTTTCGAAATCATCTAACTAAGTAGAGAATGACCCTACAACTTAGGTACCATAGCAAAAAATGAATATAATGACACATTTTATCGAAATATAACATTATAATTTTTTGGCCGGCACTTTCAGATTTAGCGCAAAAATGTATGAACGCTGAATGATGTCCTTTATACTATAATTTCTGTTAGATTTATTCGTAGCTAGTTTCACTTTCATAATATAGTACGCGCCAATCTTTTAGTCGCCTCTGAATGAGTTACGAGTGCAAGCTTGCGCAGGCACAGTCAAGGAAACAATAATATCAACGGTTGATTATTAAATGTTTACTATAAGTGGGAAGGTGTACTTGTTGTACCTAGCTATTTAATTATTTATTTATAGTTTTAGTGCAATCTTAAGTATATAAATAAAACGCATTCATATTAAAAATAAGGAAATTTATAATGTACAAATATAGGCAAATACGTTGTTACTTTATTTAGAGAGGTGAGACACCATCTATAAAAACTGGTTCCCTACTTGAAGAAGGAAGATTTTCGTCCGAATCACTATCGTCTGTAGAATTTTGGTCGTCCTCAGTGTCGTCGTCGGGTCCATTGTCATTGTCACTGACTTCAATAATTATTTTAATACACCATTTTCCTACATTGTCACCTTAAAACGTATAACGTCCGCGAGGCATAACAACAACAATAAACTTTAACAAACTAAATCAACAAAACTTAAACAAAAATAAATCAACAAAACAACAAATAAAGGCAACAGAAACAATAAACTATAACAAACAGATTCAACGATTAACTTAACGAATCATAGAATTTTTTCCTCGTAGGTACTGTTCATGCAACGCGCGCGTGCGTAGTGTACGGACGTAGCACTAACACTAACGCATAGTGTTGACACCTGCTGAACCGCGAGCGAGGGGTGTGGTGCGGCACGCAGGCGGGTGTGCTCCGCGCCCTCGCTCCTG
Organism: Ypsolopha sequella; assembly: GCA_934047225.1. Classification (NCBI taxonomy): domain Eukaryota; kingdom Metazoa; phylum Arthropoda; class Insecta; order Lepidoptera; family Ypsolophidae; genus Ypsolopha; species Ypsolopha sequella. The sequence continues at coordinate 23,397,123 of OW203987.1, forward strand.
TAACGTCCCCCTAACACCGTAAAACGGCTAATGCGTCTATTCTTGGGGCTAGCTTCAGAGGCGACTAAAAGATTGGCGCGCACTCTAACACGGACACAGATATTAAAATAATATAAGTACTTAATGTCGCAGCCGGTCATGAGAGCGAACACCGAACGAAATGAAAGCGCGCGCCATCTACCAAGTAGTCCACAAACTACGCTTCCAGCGTGGTTTGATAAGAGTCATACGTGCGTGACTCAATCGGCAGTCACAGCTTTATATTTCACGATTCATGCTTTTTATTTCTTTTGGATTTTGATTGAGATTACATTACGGCTGATATTTGAGCATGACCCTTTTAAATATATCAGAATCATCGTGAAACATTGTCACAACTATGAACGTTTCAAACGCGCTTAAGTTTATTTTCGCAATGCCATATGAAAATAACCTCAAAATAAAAACGATTTATCATAAAAAGTTATTAAAAGATGGTGTCCGTTTTAAATAGATAATGAAACCGTGTTATGTTGAATTTGTTCTTTATCATTGACCACAATATATTTGTGTACTCTCTTAGGGCATTTTGCTTATGGGCAACTGACCGTCTCCTTTATGATGTGCAATTTTTATTTTTATTTTATTTTACGTAAGTAATAATTTAAAATTATTTTTAAATCATCCATCCATCAGCCTGTGTTTGTCCACTGCTGGACATAGGCCTCTCCAATATTTTATCACTCTTGGCAAATACAAAATGATGTTTGGTTTAATCCTCAGAATAAGGAATACAAATATTTGTATTCCTTATTCTGAGGTTTAATCACATTTTAGATGCGTAATGAATGTAGGAGGTTCGTTCGAAAACCAAAATAAATACGGGATTTTTAGCTTCTTATGTATTATGACATGAACGAGGAAAAATATTCTACGGTTGGCAACTTTGCACATCATACATACAAATAACCATAATACATAACCAAAGCCGTAAAACAATTAAAAAAAAAATACATAACCAAAGAACCACAAACACGGTACAAGCGCCCAAAGACAATATAACCACCAAGCGCCTTGTACCTAGCGCGCGCGAGCGATTTCTATAAGATTTCTTTTACCCTTTTGAGGAAATGTTTAGAAACTGACATACAATTTAGATTAAATAGTCCTGCATTGCCGAATACAATGAATTTGAACATTTCTTCAGTAGGAAAGTTCGTGTGGAGGTCACAAAATGTTGCAGGATATGGGGTAAACAAAACCTTTTTCTTTATTCCGTAGCACTTAACAATGCTTTTATTTGTAATTTTGTATACTACCGGTCGGTCAGAGTGTCGATATGGGGGCGCACCCCAACCCTACCGGTCAGGTCACACCAAGGAAGTACTGTTCAATCACGGGCTAATTATATGAAGTATTAATAAATGTTTTGCATAATAATCACTCGCACACTTAACCAAACTTTTCAGTTCCAACAAGTGAGGAACAAATGGGCCAACTGGATGATGGTCAGAGACGTCAAACGTCGTCGCATGAGCGCAGAGAACTTCCTCGAACGTACCAGGGTTAATGCCTTAAGGAAGAATGATATCCTTCCAATTGAAATTAGAGAGATGGCAGACAAGGATATAAATAAGTTTGAAATGAATGCTATTCCAATGAGGATCAATAATAGATGTGTTATTACATCGAGGTAAATATCTTTGCTGTACCATTGACCTATATACTGATAAAGGTTAGACTGCACTAGGCAGAACTGAGATGCAACAGGAGAGGCAGCAAACAAGTTCACTTTGCCACTTCACTCTAGATTTTACTGCTGCTAGTGAGGTATAGGTAAAACAAATTCATAATAACTATATTTGTCACTCCATGCTGCATCTCAGTCTCGCCTAGTGCAGTCTAACCGAAAGCACTGTCAAAGCATCTGGAATGGAGCCTGTATGGCATCAAGTTGCTTCATTAACAACTAAGATCTCATATCGGTTATGCCAGGGTTTGTACAGAGTTAATTGACTAATTTCAATCCTACTAAACTGTTGCATTACATTAAAACTGTATGGATGATAAACTAAAGATTTTAATTAACGCATTCAAGCTGTTTGAATACCAGCAATATGGTGAAACTTTGCTGCAGGCTGCATGCTGACTATTCCATTGGTAGAAGGGGAAATTGGTTGTAATTCCTACCTGTGCTCCTATTTACTATACTCCCCATAGTATAGATAACACACTGACAACCCAGCTATAAGGCATTCATTACATTTGTCTCGTTTAACAGACATGCACTGTTGTAGCGATAACTGTGCAACGGGTTGCAGAGTTATAAATGACCATTTCGCATGAGTTTAACAAGCATTGATGCAAGACTCGAGCAGCAATGCTTGTCAAAGGCATGCGAAATGGTTGTTTATAACTCTTTGCAGTTCATCACTGCATAGCTGTTAAATGGAACAATTAACATTTAATCATTTTAAGAGCAGTTTAACATGTTTCTTGGGCAGGACACGCTCACACATGCAATTTTTTTTTTTATTTCACATGTGTAAGTCATTCAAAATGTTTAGTTCAGTTTGTTCGAGCCATGCCCCAAATGTGGTGCACGCATGTACCACATGTTAAATCAAGTTCCTATGTCATAAAATAGTTAACAAAACCATAGTAAAACCAGAACAGTAGTTTATCTTCAACCAAAGGTACATCGCGCGGCTAATATGTGTGCGTGCTAGTACGCACGAACTACAGTACGCACACAACAGCAATATCTCGGTATGCAAGGCCGGTGCTAGTCGGGGTCACGCCGCGGTCGCGCTCAGTCAAGTTTCTCAAACAAGCCGCCACGCCGCGCGCCGCGCGTCACCGACCAATTCAAGTATGTCGACAGTACGCAATCGAACATATTGTACTGTCTTCGGATGCCTCAATAATAATTCCTCAAATCCAGAATTATCGTTCTTCTCAATACCTACTCAACAAGAAAGGTGAATAAGAATTGATGGTATATATAAATAATAATGTGAAATGTAAACCGTATTTTCTTTGTTCACATTTAACATAGGTCCTATGATCATAACTGTGCTATGTTTGTTAATTATTCAAGGTGTTTTTAAACGTGGAGCTGATATGGTTGAAATCGCAAAGATTTTTGAATTTTAGACTAGGAGCCAATGTTTGATTAGATACTTAAATTTTATTATGTACTCTAATGAATTTAACTGATTAATTTAGGTAACAATCACAAAGATTTTTAAGCAAAGGAATCGCCAGAGGGGGCAAGATGACATAAATTGTAGGTAAAATAAACTAATTTAAAGTTTTTAAGATAATCTTCTTGTGTTCCTCGCGAATTTTTCGACTACTTTGTTATTAAAATCTCGAAAGTTTTTCGAATCTCTAGGGGGGGACAGCTACCCCCTTCCCCCCTTTGACGATGCCCATGTTTTGAAAGTAAAGTTCAGGAGCCAATATTTTTTCTTACAATAATTAAGATTTCTTTATGAGTTATAGTGACTATATGTTTATTATGTATGATATGAATGTATGTTTGTTTGTAGTAGGTATAGTTTGGATGTTCCACTATGTCGTCGATTGATAGCTCATTTGTCATAATCGGCTTCAAAACATTTTAAGTATTGATGTTTTATTAGCTACGAACAATGATACGAAACTAAAAGAAGGGACAACCCTGCAAAAGTAGGTATTTAAGTCTCGTACGGGGCGTGAGTTAAACTACTGTTCTGGTTTTACTATGACAAAACCAAGTCCTTAACATTAGTCCCGACGTGTACTACAAACTTTTTTTATTTTCCAGGCCTCGTGGTATTGTAAAGGAATGGAGAATGAGTCGAATAGTCTGGAGACACCTTGCTGATTATAACAAACTATCTGGAGTACAAAGGGCTATGTGGGGTTAAATATAATAATTACCTATACTGTAAATTTTAGCTGGTAGAAATAAAGTACTGATATTATACATTCTATTTTCATTTCTATTCCATTAAATCATGAAATATAGACAAAGTCTTGGTTTATTACCTCAACAAACAACAGATGCAACAAGTTTAAAATGGAAATAATGTAATTCAGAACTAAGGTTTGTGATGTCAAATGAAAACAACAAAGGTTTAGATAACTTTTTTAATGAAGTCGTTTTATCTTATCACTAAACAAGCTTCATAAAGCTTATACTGGAACGTAAAAGCTTTCATGATACTGCTTCTTAGTCGAACAGACCTGAAACAAGAAAATGTCAATGTTAGCATTTCAGAAAATACATCTTTGACTTAAATGGTGGGTTTGTGTATTCTCAGGGTTGAAATTTTTCAATCATAAATTTTCAGAAGCTAATACATGCAAACATCATTGAATACAATAATTGAGCAGATTATCCATGGTTTCTATAGTCATATCCCCTCGCTTGGCAAGAAGGCTGTTCAGACTTATTCCAGGTGAACTTTATCAGGAGCTTTCATTCACCAGAAGAATGGAAAAGTACCATACAATCTGGCACCAATGGTAGTGCCAAGACTTTACAATAGTCTTTCTTCAATTTCAACACTGGACCTCACTAATGAAGATGTGAAATAGGTGCAGTGTTGGTTAAACATGGATAGTTCGAGTTTCTGATAGTTTACAAAAACGCAATTGATAGTTAATCGATAGCTTTTAAGATACTTATCTCAAATTAAATGTGTTTTTTTTAATTGAACTTGATTTTATAATAACTAATAAGTAAATAATAATAACTGCAAAATGACACTTAAAAATCAAATAAAATAAATTGTAATTGCAAAGTCAAAGTCAATGACTATGAAATGCCTTAATCTGTGGGACTTATTTTCTGAGAGCATTTAGGCACAAAATATATAAATATGCTACCACTGACTGACTATTAAGATTGGATACTAAATTCAATACTGAAGGACATGTGGACTATTGATTGTGCCAATAGTGAATATACAATCGATGTTTAACCAACAGTAAATAGGTGGTCTAGTGTCAAAATCGGGTCACCAAATCCAAGTTCACTTGATACTGCTGTATGAATCTAAGTTATAGACTCACCGAAGCCCATGTCATCATCAGACTCCTCTGGTTCTTCCTCCTTCTTCTTCTCCTCTTTGGCCTCGGCGGCGGCAGGGGCTGCGGCCGGAGCTCCGGCGGCGGCACCACCAGCGGGTGCGGCACCCACTCCAGAACCGATGTTGGTGATCAGGTCCCGTACGTTCACGCCTTCCAAAGCCTTGGCGAAGAGGCCGGGCCAGTAGGGCTCAACGTCGACACCAGCAGCCTTGAGGATGGTCGAGATCTTCTCACCCTGGTTCATGTAAACATTTCATGATGAGAATATACTTTGGGCTTGAAATATTCAGGGTTATTGTAAGCTTTACACTAGCTAAGGAGGTTCCATTTATTGACGATGGGGATTTCATGTTTAATATGCTGATGATAATGGATAACAAATGCGTCGGGATAACCTACAAAATAATATTTTGATGACAATGATAACTTACGGTGACGGCGACATCATCATCGACGAGGATGAGAGCGGAGTAAACACAAGCTAATTCAGCTTTGGATGCCATTTTTGTTAATAATTTGTGCAAGTCGCCGAAAGGCCTTAGCTACAAGAGAACAAGCACGTTTGGCTTCAAAAACTTGAAGAGAAAAAGAAGGAAAATGGATTCTGTCACTTTGACATTTCAAACTGGGTTGCTATTAAAGAAAATTAAACTATACAAGACCAACAGTGAGTTACATCATTTTAGTCTGAGTGAGACACAGGCGTGAGTGTAAACATTTTCGGAAAAACTCGGCTTTTATATTTGCTAGTTTTTCATTATTTATCCACTCAGAATATCCATATGCCACCAGATCCGGTACTCGGGATGGGTGCCGGATCTGGTGGCGAAGCGAAGCGCACTGAGAGCGATTGTCCACTTTCATAGCATCCAACAAATCACGGACCGAAGTAGCAGCCTTTGTACCTACTTAAATGACCTTCTGTCCGCACGACATTCGGCGTCCAACGGCCGGTAAAATCACCTCGGGTAATGGCGCTAGATCGGACTATTGCTGGGCCTGTCATACCTACCAACTTGTGCACAGTTCCGGCTTCGACCGAATGTCCGTCATTTTATCGGCTGTTTCAAACTATGGATTGATTTGATATATAATATACAGGGTGGAAAAAATGAAAGGGCCCTGGAGGGGAACTACCTTAAATCCTTTAGTTAGCTCATTTTACTGAAGGGAAACATAACATTAGCAAGCTTGTACTTCATACAATGTCTTTGGATGTAAGAGAGATAAAAAAATTATACCGTGTCATTTACTTGTTACAAGTGAACAGTACTAGGTATTGTTAACAAAGAACTTGTAATAAATATTTAATTTCATGAGTATCTCGTACAACAGATGAGTGTAAGACCAAATGTTTATTAGACACATTTTATTCTGAGGGTTTTTTTTAAAATTTTTAGTTGGTTCGATTCCCGGGTGAGACAAGCGAATTTCAGAATATCTTTGAATGCAGTTTTGTTTCTTTTAAAAAATAAAGGAATGTTTCCTTTCAGTAAAATGAGCTAACTAAAGGATTTAAGGTAGTTCCCCTCCAGGGCCCTTAAATTTTTTCCATCCTGTATATAACTTTGATATATAATTTACTCTATGACACAGCCCCACAGCTTGTCGGATACCATAGACGAGGTAAACTTCTCGAAATTCTGTGTATGGCTCCCATGGACCTATATGGCTCCGAATAAACAACTGACCTCTATAGTATACAAGTAGCCAGGCTGGCTATTGTAGCCGATTCTGAAGGCTTTAATTTTAGTTTTAGTGCTGTCAAAACTAGAATTATTCCAAAGTAATTTAGCTTCTGTTCATAGGACTTAAGGATTATTTTACAATAAACAAAATTTAGTTTTGACAGCACTAAAACTAAAATTAGAGCCTTCAGAATCGGCTTTATTGACGACCAGATAATGATGAAAGATTATTGACATTTTGGCGCTGACTGATCACTACAGTGAGTCACATGAGCGTACTCGTAACTGACATATGTACCGATTCGGTGTAGCACATCTTAACTTGTTTGACAGAACTAAACTTAATTTAAGCGTTCTATCCTTGTCTTTTTACTAAAGAAAGAAAAAGACAGGACGCTTAAAATAAGGTTAGTCCTGTCAAATAAGTCGTGTTATGCCAAATCTATACCATTATTTATTATACTATAAAAAGTGTAAATTTTAGTTCCCAGTATGTTCGCTTCGAACAAACAATAAAATAAACTTTTAACAAAAAAATAGCAACCGACTTCAATAGTAACAGCAGTCATTCACTAAAAAGTTAATAATAATTCTATAAAGACCGATGGTACCGAAGCAACACTTTTGCCGACTTCTTTCTTCCTGAAACGTTATGTTATCTAGAAGTCGGCGTTCTTATATTGGTTTTTATGTTGCTATATCGTAGGAAATACGCCGACTTCTAGATAACATAATGTTTCAGGAAGAAAGAAGTCGGCAAAAGTGTTGCTTCGGTACCATCGGTCTTTATAGAATTGTAACGAAGCCCCGCTTCCCCGCAGCGGAGCCCCCACCGAGCCACACGCACGAGCGGTGGCGTGGGAGGTTGACGCCATAGAAAACCAAGACACAGACAGGAGGGCCGACAGTTTCCGTGACACCACCGACAAGTGAGACACCCCATCGGAAGGAGGCTGTCCCGCGCAACCGGCGCGTAACCCGAGACCCGGACCCCTCGAACCTGGATTATTGGATTGCAGTGAAACCGTTGGATTGTTGTGAAATTAGTGGAGTAGGGACTACACCCACAGGAGAGTGTGCTTTAGCCGCGACGCGTTCTAGTTTTTACCGAAAAGCTGTTCGTAGGCGTGTTCATAAAGTGGTATCTTGATTGAGGCGATCGTGTGTTTTGCGCGCTGATCCTTAGGGACTCTCAGGGTTGCGCTGGAGAAACCTCCGGCGCATAACGTGAGTCCCCAGGGGAATGGCAGCACAGGCCCTCAGAGCCGCCGAATCGAGACCACGGAATGACGCGTCTGCAAAGGGCATTTGAATCCGATTTACCGAAATGTTAATAATTATTTAAAAGCCAAGCTCCCTCTCTCTCCCGGTGATTTGTACTGACGTAGACTGAAACCCATGTGAACATTAGTGCGCGACGATAGACAATTGATAAAGTGCGATACCCCCAACTGTAGTAATACGTGAATAAATAACCGATGTGTAAATAGTAATTGTGTGTTTCCGTCCACCATACCCTCGTCCCAAGAGCAGTTGAGATCCATGCTGACGCAGCAGATCATCATACTGGCGCCCAACGAACTCACGGAAAGCTCTGGACGATTGTAGGTGAACACCAGGAAGAAACAGGAATAAAAAAAGCGCTTATGTCAGAGAGACCGCCGTTATCCGTATTGAGAAAAGCTCAACTGATAGAGTTAGTTACAGAAAAAGGACTACCAACGAAAAATACCGAAACAAACAAGGAGTTCACGGTAGCAGAACTAAGGAAAATCATCCTAGAACAAGAAGTAGAGGAATACACGAAAAGAAAATCAAGAGAAACTCCACGTTCAAGCGAAGACGAAGAATCTGGAAAAGATCCGCCAAGGGAAGAAGAATCACTAGACAAAGACTCAAAACTAGAAGTCACGATGAGCGAAAACGGGGACGACAAAGCTAACGAAAACCTGAAACAGGAGCATAAACCGAATAACCTTCATAGCGTCATCAAGAGCTGGGAGATAAGTTTTAATGGACAGAGTGATGCCGTAGAATTCCTTGAAAGGCTAGAAAACTATGCCTCATCATGCGACGCAAGCAACGAACAATTAATACCGTTACTACCAAGGCTATTGAAGGAAAAAGCAGACCTGTGGTATAGGAACAATAATAAAAACTGGTCCTCATGGGAAGATTTTATAGAAGAGTTTAAATTGTATTTTTACCCGAGGGATTATGAAGCCGACTTGCTAGAAAAAATAATAGCGAGGAAACAACAATACCGTGAAAAGTTCATAGATTACCTGATAGAAATACAAACCTTAATGCGGCGCTATGGAAAACTTAGCACGGCAGAAAACCTAGAACGCGTGTACGAAAACATGATACCGAACTTCAAACTATACATAAAGAAACGGGACTTCAAAAACATACAGGAGCTGATAAAATTATGCCAGGACTATGAAAAGATAAATGAAACCAAGCAAAGGAGTTTCCTACCTGAAAGAAAGGTTACGACAAGCGAACCCAAGTGGAACACACCACAAAGATATGAACATAGACACGAGCACCCGAACGCAACAACAAGCACCGGGAATAGACTGGGAACATACGTTCATAATTACACGAGAGAGGAGTGTTGCTGGAGCTGCGGAAAACGAGGACACGCATCAAGAGAATGCAGAGGGAGGAAACTGCTATTCTGCAGTGGCTGCGGAAAAATAGGAGTACTCAGTCAAAACTGCTGCGGAACAAAGTATTTTAAAACGGAACCAGGAAACACTTGTACCGCGTCCCAGCGGGAGAAAGAAGAAAACCGGGTATTTATAAAAATAGAGGTAATGGGAAAGAAGATGCGCGCTCTTGTGGACACAGGATCTACGAGGTCTTATATCGACAGCGGAGTAGAAGAATTGTGCAAAAGAAATAAGATAAAGGGAGCAACAACAAACCGCAGGATAGTTCTCGCAGACAATACGGAAGTCACATTGAGGAACAGCGTATGGTTACCGGTGAACGTACTCGGTTTGGAGATAACCCACAATATGTACGTGTTACCAACAGCAGGAACAATAATAATGGGGATGGATCTCATCAAACGAATAGGCTTCAAAAAGATATGGAGCAAGCTAGAAACCGAATCCGATACTCAAGCCAGCACAACAGAGGGGTCAATGTCGCTGCACGCAACGAGTCAAGAGGGAGAAGGTCAGTCAAGACAACCCGTTTGCGTCACAACGTTAGAAAATGTAGAATGGTACGAAAAGCGAAAAAGCGAAGCAGGAACGAATCCAACCGAAAACAGTGACTACCGAATAATAGGCGACAATTTGTATAGGAAAATATACAACGCAGCATACGGGACGAAACTCAATGAAGGGTCCGAATGGAAATTATGCATTCGAACAGCAGACAGGAACGACATTATTAAAGAAAATCACGACGCACCAAACGCAGGACACCTGGGAATTTCAAAAACATTGAACAGGCTCGCACAACGCTACTACTGGCCAGGCATGTTCCGAGATGTAGCTCAGTACGTGAAGAAATGCAGAATATGCCAAACAAATAAACCGTCGCAACAAGCGAGAGCCGGCTTGATGCAAATTAACAACACCGAGAGACCGTGGCAAGTAATAACAACGGACCTGATTGGACCACTACCAAGGTCATCGCAAGGTTATTGTTGGATAATAGTGTTTCATGATAAATTTTCAAAATGGACGGAAATACGACCATTACGCACCGCAACATCAAATACAATAATAAAAGCTCTAAAAGAATGCATAGTGATGAGATACGGAGCACCGGAAACAATATTATCGGACAACGGTCGACAATTCACCAGTAAACAATTCACTGACGAATTGAAGAAATATGGTATCACACAACGCCTAACAGCGCCGTACTCGCCAAATGGAAACCCGACCGAACGAGTAAATCGAACACTCGAAACCATGATTACAGCGTATATTACAGGGAATCATAAAAAGTGGGACGAATACCTTCCAGAATTTAATTTCGCTATAAATAGTTCAAAACAAGAATCCACTAGATATACACCGGCATTCCTGTTATTTGGAAGGGAATTACGAAACCCTAAAGATAGGAACGAATTCCCAGTCCCGTCCGCAAAGGACAACAGCAAAATGAACGAAATCTACGAATTAGTACGAAAACATCAAGCCGAAGCATCAATGAAACAAAAACAAAACTACGACAAGCACAAAAGGGAATGGAAACCAATATTAAATGAACTAGTATTAAAAAGGGAATTCCCGTTATCCAGCGCGAGCAAAGATTTCTGTGCAAAACTAGCACCAAAATTTTCGGGCCCATATGTGGTGACACATCAAAAGTCTCCGGTAATATTTGAACTACAGGACCCCACAAACCGACGAAAGAAAATAACTACACACGTAAAAGACTTAAAACAATACCACGAATAAACTAATAAATATAATATGAAACACCGAGGGTAGATCGAAAAAAAAATAAAAAGATAAACACGCGAAAATTAAAAAATAAATAAGAAGAGGGTAGTTGAAAAAAAAGACCCAGCCAAAACCGGTTGGGCCAGCAGGCGGTCACTTGCCAGAGAACTGGCGACCGGCCGGTCGTCAGTCGAAGCAAGGCATTACCGCGGAACGGTCACGCAATTGGTACAAAAGTAACCACAGTTCCGTAACATCGAAAACAAGATTCGATACAGTTTATACAGTGATTTTTTAACATTACAGATAAAAAATCTCATCAGACGAGGGGGGAATATAACGAAGCCCCGCTTCCCCGCAGCGGAGCCCCCACCGAGCCACACGCACGAGCGGTGGCGTGGGAGGTTGACGCCATAGAAAACCAAGACACAGACAGGAGGGCCGACAGTTTCCGTGACACCACCGACAAGTGAGACACCCCATCGGAAGGAGGCTGTCCCGCGCAACCGGCGCGTAACCCGAGACCCGGACCCCTCGAACCTGGATTATTGGATTGCAGTGAAACCGTTGGATTGTTGTGAAATTAGTGGAGTAGGGACTACACCCACAGGAGAGTGTGCTTTAGCCGCGACGCGTTCTAGTTTTTACCGAAAAGCTGTTCGTAGGCGTGTTCATAAAGTGGTATCTTGATTGAGGCGATCGTGTGTTTTGCGCGCTGATCCTTAGGGACTCTCAGGGTTGCGCTGGAGAAACCTCCGGCGCATAACGTGAGTCCCCAGGGGAATGGCAGCACAGGCCCTCAGAGCCGCCGAATCGAGACCACGGAATGACGCGTCTGCAAAGGGCATTTGAATCCGATTTACCGAAATGTTAATAATTATTTAAAAGCCAAGCTCCCTCTCTCTCCCGGTGATTTGTACTGACGTAGACTGAAACCCATGTGAACATTAGTGCGCGACGATAGACAATTGATAAAGTGCGATACCCCCAACTGTAGTAATACGTGAATAAATAACCGATGTGTAAATAGTAATTGTGTGTTTCCGTCCACCATACCCTCGTCCCAAGAGCAGTTGAGATCCATGCTGACGCAGCAGATCATCATAGAATTATTATTAACTTTTTAGTGAATGACTGCTGTTACTATTGAAGTCGGTTGCTATTTTTTTGTTAAAAGTTTATTTTATTTCACATTTTTTAGTGTTGCTGGGTTAAATTGTGAAATATGGGTAGTTCTTGCAAACGTGGTTTTAATATGAAACGAAGTTCAAGTGAGTATAAGTAGCTATGTTTGAGTAGCTTCCTGCTATCAATCTCGAGTTATGTGCTGTCATTCGTTAAAGAGTTCTACGGTGATGAAGCCAAGATCGAAGGTCAGGTGGGTACACTGGCAATTTTCAAGCAATGCCCTGCAATGAGCACCATAACACAAACTGTTGCCGCAATCCAAAGTTATGTGCTGTCATCCGTTGAGGAGTTCTATGGTGATGAAGCCAGGATCGAAGGTCAGGTGGGTATTCTGGTAATCTCCAAGTAATACCCTTGAATTAGCACCCTAACGCAGTGATTGCCGCAATCTCGAGTTATGTGCTCTGATCCGTTGAGGAGTTCTATGGTGAATATGGTGATGAAGCCAGGATCGAAGGCCAGGTGAAAGAATGATGATATTCAAGTAATACCTTGTAATCAGCACCCAGGTACAAAGCGATTACTTCAATTTCGAGAGGTATGCTGTCATTTTCTGAGGAGTTCCACTGCCTATCTCTGAAGACCTTCATCAGATCATGACCAAACCTAAAATGGGACCTACCTGGATGTACACTTTTTCAAACAAAAAAAGAATTGTTCAAATCGGTTCAGAAATGACGGAGTTATGGAGTAACAACGCCAAAAAAAAAAAATAAAAAAAAAATAAAAAAAAAACATACAGTCGAATTGAGAACCGCCTCCTTTTTGAAGTCGGTTAAAAAAGAGCAGTCATTTTGTACGGCAAAACATATCCCCATTTATTGTATTGCTAAACAGACTTCATCGGTGGTATAAACAAATGAACTTCTACCGGAAACAGATAGATAGATTAAAATGGTTACATTTTGCGTTTTCGAATGGTTTATAAAAGATTTTCAGATTTTTTGCGGCTTTTGGGAACCAATTAACACTCCTTACATTTTATTTTATGTGCCATATTTTTATATGGTGTATTGTATTGTAAAGAAAAAAATAAACTTTTAACAAAAAAATAGCAACCGACTTCAATAGTAACAGCAGTCATTCACTAAAAAGTTAATAATAATTCTATAAAGACCGATGGTACCGAAGCAACACTTTTGCCGACTTATTTCTTCCTGAAACATTATGTTATCTAGAAGTCGGCGTATTTCCTACGATATAGCAACATAGAAACCAATATAAGAACGCCGACTTCTAGATAACATAACGTTTCAGGAAGAAATAAGTCGGCAAAAGTATTGCTTCGGTACCATCGGTCTTTATAGAATTATTATTAACTTTTTAGTGAATGACTGCTGTTACTATTGAAGTCGGTTGCTATTTTTTTGTTAAAAGTTTATTTTATTTCACATTTTTTAGTGTTGCTGGGTTAAATTGTGAGGTATAGGTAGTTCTTGCAAACGTGGTGTTAATATGAAACGAAGTACAAGTGAGTATAAGTAGCCATGTTTGAGTAGCTTCCTGCTATCAGCACCCTAACACAACATGATTACCGCAATCTCGAGTTATGTGCTGTCATCCGTTGAAGAGTTCTACGGTGATGAAGCCAAGATCGAAATTCAGGTGGGTACACTGGCAATTTTCAGCAATGCCCTGCAATGAGCACCCTAACACAAACTGGTTGCCGCAATCTAAAGTTATGTGCTGTCATCCGTTGAGGAGTTCTATGGTGATGAAGCCAGGATCGAAGGTCAGGTGGGAATTCTGATAATCTCCAAGTAATACCCTTGAATCAGCACCCTAACGCAGTGATTGCCGCAATTTCGAGTTATGTGCTCTGATCCGTTGAAGAGTTCTATGGTGAATATGTTGATGAAGCCAGGATCGAAGGTCAGGTGGAAGAATGTCGATTTTTAAGTAATACCTTGTAATCAGCACCCAAGTACATAGCGATTGCCTCAATTTCATGAGATATGCTGTCATTTTCTGAGGAGTTCCACTGCCTATCTCTGAAGACCTTCATCAGATCATGACCAAACCCAAAATGGGACCTACCTGGAAGTACACTCTTTCAAACAAAAAAAAGAATTGTTCAAATCGGGTGGGAAATGACGGAGCTATGGAGTAACAACGCCAAAAAAAAAAAAAAAAAAAAAACATACAGTCGAATTGAGAACCGCCTCCTTTTTGAAGTCGGTTAAAAAATCATTGAATTCTTGTAAGTTCGTTCGAAAAGTACATCTGTGTTTTTCTCGCAAGTGAGGTGAAAAGTTGTATGTGTCACACGAGAGCAAATTTATTCTGTTGCTTGTGTCTTTGAATCCTCACCACACTCAGGATTCTAATTCAGGATTCGCTTGCTCGGGATTCAAACTCGGCACTCGCAACAAAAAAAAATTTTTGCTCTATTGTTGCACAAATAACTGTTTTTTTATATGTTTTTAAATTGGTAATAGTTTGTTCATGAATAAGTTTGTGGTTTCAATTGTTTTCGCAGTTTTATAATTTTGTATATGTAGAATATTTAGAAGTTGAAAACAGTTTTATTGATTTGTTTTTCATTGTTTAAAATTTTATAAAGAATTTTATCTACTCCCATAGTCCCATACTGCAATAAGGCAATTGCAATATCAAAAGCAGTTTTATAAGTGCCTAGATGGTTTATCCGATGTTACAATATTACATTATAACGAAGTGATTCTGTGCTGCGATTGGCCCAATTTATCATAAAACCGCTAGAGACGCAATCAACAACAGAGACGAGAAATAAGTCCCGAGCATAGATATCCGCAAAATGTGCCTTCATCACAACTCACCACAGTTATTTTGTCGATTCGGTCATAGTAAAACCAGAACAGTAGTTTATCTTCAAGCAAAGGTACATCGCGCGGCTAATATGTGTGTGTGCTAGTACGCACAAACTACAGTACGCACACAACAGCAATATCTTAGTATACAAGGTAGGCGCTAGTCGGGGTCACGCCGCGATCGCGCTCAGTCAAGACTCTCGAACAAGCTACCACGCCGCACGCCGCGCGTCACCGACCAATTCAAATATGTCGACAGCATGCAATCATAAAGCAACAATCGAACATACTGTACTGTCTTCGGATGCCTCAATAGTAATTCCTCAAATCCAGAATTATCGTTCTTCTCAATACCTACTCAACAAGAAAGGTGAATAAGAATTGATGGTATATATAAATAATAATGTGAAATGTAAACCGTATTTTCTTTGTTCACATTTTAACATAGGTACCTATGATCATAACTGAGCTATGTTTGTTAATTTGTTAATTAATTGTTAATTCACTTGTGAAACGTGTATTATATATACCTACTTTGCAAAATAAACTTTTTGAATTTTGAATTTTTTGAATTATTCAAGGTGTTTTTAAACGTTGAGCTGATATGGTTGAAATCGCAAAGATTTTTTAATTTTAGACTAGGAGCCAATGTTTGATTAGATACTTAAATTTTATTATGTACTTTAATGAATTTAACTAATTGATTTAGATAACAATCACAAAATTTTTTAAGCAAAGGCGTTGCCAGGGGGGGCAAGATGACATAAATTGTAGGTAAAATAAACAAATTTTATTTAAGTTTTTATCATAATCTTCTTGGGTTTCTCGCGAATATTTCGACTACTTTATTATTAAAATCTCAAAAGTTTTTCGAATCTCTAGGGGGGGACAGCTACCCCCTTCCCCCTTTTGACGATGCCCATGTTTTTAAAGTAAAGTTCAGGAGCCAATATTTTTTCTTACAATAATTAAGATAAGCAAGTAAGATTTCTTTATGAGTAATAGTGTCTATATATTTATTATGTATGATATGAATGTATGTTTGTTTGTAGTAGATATGTATGTTTGGATGTTCCTCTACGTCGTCGATTGATAGCTCATTTGTTGTAATTGGCTTCAAAGCATTTTAAGTATTGATTTTTTATTAGCTACGAAACTAAAAGAAGGGACAACCCTGCAACAGTAGGTATTTAAGTCTCGTACGGGGCGTGAGTTAAACTACTGTTCTGGTTTTACTATGATTCGGTGTAGCACATGTTAATCAATCGTTTTGTCCTTGTCTCTTCGATAAATAAAGAAAAAGACAGAACGCTTAAAATACAAAGACACAACACAATTCTCATAGCTTAATCTCCAAAAGTTTTTTTTTATTTTATTCATGGAATGTGCGTCATTTTAGGACCCAACTATTATTTTGATAAATAAATTAACCATTATTTATGATTTTTTTAAGAACTGTCCGATGACCTTATCACTTGAGAATTTTAGACATTATACATACTGATTGTGATGTGTGATTGCTTATAAAAAAAAGTGGTCTGTCTCTATTTGTCTGCTCATCTGTCATCTATCTGTCAAATCAGTCGACAGCAAATTTTTATAAATTTATCTTGATAGCAAAGGTCACAGTTCTAAACAGCCATTTCTCAAGTGACGTCACACGAAGGCAAATAGAAGTTGCAGCTTTTTCGTAAAAATATTTATCATTGTGAGGTTTCATACTCATACTTTTTATTTTTTTATTTGTGGAGGACTTTGAGAATTATTTTTCAACATTCTTGGATGGAAATGAGAACAACCCATTATTTTGTGGTTCAAGTGTAGGTTGTTCTTACTTTCATCCAAGAATGTCGAAAAATTATTCTCAAAGTCCTCCACAAATAAAAATATAAAAAAATATTTATTAAAATGGGTTTCATTTTTATCCAAGAAACATATTAAGATACAGTAAGTGAAAGAAGCTGAAGTGTCAAGTATTTTACGTTTCAAAATTATGATCGAATACAATGTTATAATTAGCTTTTATGACATAAATTTTGAGAGATACAAAGCTTATAGTGCTGTCTTTTGCTTTAGCCTGCCATTTGGCCAGCTCCATTTTTCTAGTATTTGCGAGACCAACACTTACGGCCAATCAGGTGGAATATCCAAGAATGTCATCTAAGAACCGGTAAAAAGCAATAGACATACCATTTTGGTAATCGGCAAATATGAATTTCTTAGTCAAATTTAGTTTGCTTGTTGGTGTCGCGCAAATAACATATTGCAAAAAATTGTTCAATATTTAAACTCAAACTACAATGCTACAATAATAATTAATTTCTACCATTTTAAAATAACAAAACCGTTTCCGTTTTGAAAAGCCTTTTGTTAAAATATTGATAGTGGCGCCATCTGACGGCCGCAGTGCATCCTTCGTCTTGTTAAAAATGTATTGCATAAAGAGATAACTCCATACACTTTGACTGTACATACCTCAGCTACTTGGATGAGAATGAAACTTAAAAAACGATAAATATTAAAGTAATAAAACCATGGATGATTTTGAGAATGTAAGCAATGTTTATCTTTTATATAACAAAAGAATGGAGGAACTTGAGAATAACCAAGTGTCGCCGCATGCCCTCCACATAGTTTGCTCACACCAAAGTAAAAACAATATGCATAGCACTTTACGCTTATTTGCTTACGCATATCGAATGGGCGGAGGTAGCCATATTCCTTAATTTTTATTTTATTCAAGTGTATTTTTTTTAATACATTTAAGTAAACCCAACGTTTATTATTCTCCTGCATATTTCTCCATATTATTATTTATGACATAAAACTATTACCTGTACACATAGATTTTTTAATCATCACCTATCGTAATAATCGTCGGTGAAAAGCGGGTGTACCACGTGTGGACTGTGACTTGAACCAGGAACATCTCTGACACCCTCTCGGCATCGACGTGTCGTGACGATATCGATATGTATAATCCAAAATTTCAAAAAAATATATCTCATTTTTAACGCCGAGTGGGCGCGTTCATAAACTAGGGGTCGCGACATGGGTTCTAATGCCATCTCTGTCGCACGCGTTGAAAATTGTGTACGCTATCTTGCTGTCAGTGTTGGAACCTGACGAAAGTGTTAATTAATGAACGGGGGGGTCAGTATCATAGATAAGTATAATGTAATGACTGAATATTTTAATAGGGGTTATTTATTTATAGACGTCACTAAAATAATAAAATTTACTATTGCTTTTCTCTTCTCTATTATATAAAATACTTGTAAGTGTGCGTGTATGTTTGCTTAAATCGAAAGACCAAGAACCGATTCCTATGTGGTTTTAATCTCCTTCCCCTTTTGTAGGTGAAAATCCGATATTACACCCGCAAAGTTAGCTAGCCAAACATTATACAATAAATTAAACATTATATAAACATATAACAATGATTAGATGACAAAAAAAAACATTGTTTATTCGTCCAAGCTTCCACTCCAACTTCTTTTTAAGGTTTTATTTTATATTGTCAGGATTTTCTATTATTTTGAATTATTATAGTCTCTGATAAGGTTTAATAAAATACAAAATTCATGTGCAAATTATTTTATAAGATTAATGATTGCTTAAACAATAAGTCAAACTTTTACAATATTTACTTATTTATAATTGGTGTATTGAAATACTTAATACAGATAAATAAATACAGATATTCACAAAATTAATATACTTGTTAAAAGCTACTATAATGGAACTGTTAGCCCGGTAGGAAAAGCATACATAGATATAAGCAGAAATTTACAAGTCCCATGAAAACAAGTGATGTTTCACAAGCATATCCCTTACACCTTCTTTCAGTGGTTGGTTTTGTGTGTCTTTTTTCAAAGGTAACTCCCAATCAGGATTTAAATTAAATCCAAACTGTGATAGTATTCGTAATTCACATTTTATTTGAACCCAGCCAGGAGAGTTTATAAATGACCATGGATGGTACCATTTCTGAACAACATCAACACATGAACACAAAACTTCTAACCATAAATGTAGTGCTTCTTCATTAAGGCCCATACAAATCAATGTTCGCAATTTTACATCCATTTGAGCGTGAGCATTGTCATGTGATAAATTGATTGCCTGAACACATCTATAAAGCAATTCCTCTGGAGTAAGTACTTTGCCATCTTCGTCTAAACGATATGTTTTACACAAAACCAACCGACTATAAACAGAGTTGAAATCTTTTTCCACTTCTCTAGAAGAGGCCTCTTCTATGAACAACCATGGATGACATGGTCCATCAAGGAAACTTGGTCTTTTGATACCATGAAGCAGAACTCTTTTAAATGCTGGGGCAAGCACACCTCTTACTAAATGTGCAATCTTTTCTGTTACAGAATCATCTCCAGCTTTGCTATATTTTACTCCTTTTTCATCTAACAATTTAACAAATCTTGCTGGGAACCATCCCCTTAATCCATTTAATTCACCAATCCAACAGTGTTCATCTCGAGAACTAATGACTTCTATGACATCATTTTTTCGGAATCCCAGTTCATCTCCATCTCTTCTTTCAAAGTCCAGAAGTGCCTTAGCTCTACGCCTTTTACTTCTTGAAACGCTAACATATCTCTCCCTGTCTGCAGCATGACTCTGCATTGTATAATCAGCTGTCAGTAAAATTTCAGACTGTAATTGAGGTTCAAGTGCTAGAAAATGGCGAGCTACCTGTAGAATTGCTTCTCTGAGATCAACAAGAATTTCTGTTTGTTTCACATTTTTTGATACAGCATCTTCATTGTTACTGTCATCACCAAATAAAATTGTTTGAATAACAGATTTACTTTTTTTTATTTGTCTCCGTTGTAATTGCTGTTTGGGTAGATTTGGAACTGCTCCTGGATTACCAACTAGAGCCCCTTGGTCAGCCATGAGGTAAGCCAGATGTCGTCTTCTATGGGTTTCAATGAGAGCTGGACTTAACGTTTCACCACAAACTTCATCAATTGTTTTGATCAGGATATCTACATCATCTATTTCACCTGGAATATCTGATAGAGCATTAAAAATTTGTGCTGAATTAGATATTTCTGTAAATCTGTTTTCTTTAATTTTAAGCATAGCCAATGTTACCTTAAATAGCACAATAGAACCATCTAAGAAAAATAAATCCCAAATTCTTAGCAAAATTTTCATGTGGACTACATTTGCGTACAATGTTAGGAACCAGTGCATGGTGATCAAAGATAATTCTATGTCATGCGCATTTAGTACTTGATCTATTCCAGGCAAATATGAAGATATTAAACTCCTAAGCACTTTTTGATCTGCTTGTATCCCGATAAGAGTTGATGAGTAATAAGATGCTGGCAACAGGTCTTCAACAGTGGTGCACATGATCCAAAATGCATCTTCTTCTTCCATCAAAAGAAGAAGTGAAGCAGCAATCATTCCAGTACCCTGACAGTAACCTATGTCCGGGTAAAGCCATGCCAGAGATCTTAAAATACGACGCAATCTAGGGACTCCAGTACTTGTATGATGTGAAAAGCAAACATTGTTGGGTAGTATCTGTACTAAGTCTTTTTCAATCTGTTTGCTAGTCACTAAACCATCATCACTAGATGCTCTTACTATCTCATGATATGTGATTTCTGTAGATATTCTTTTCTTATTTGCTCCACAGAGGTTCATCCAAACCTGAGGACGGAGGGAATGTGGAACACCATCTTTAACCATTGTCTGTAACTTATCAGTCTTTTCCAATTTTCCTTCACCATCAGAAAAACTAATTTCTTTGTTGAAAAATTCCCATTGTAGACGGTGTTGGTCATCTTCTATGAAAACATTGGCAAGGAGTTTATTGGAGCTTGGCTCTGGACCGTCCTCTTCATCCACACAAAATCCAAATTCGTCAAACCTGTAATCTGGTAATCCACCCTCATGACCTTCAGATTCTGGCTGAGCCAACTTTGCCATTATATCTTGAGGAACCATACTTGAAGTTAAAGCAGAAAACGGTCCTCCAGGCGCCGGGAGCATTTCATCAGCAATATTTAGGCCTTGCATATTATCAATAACATCTTCTGGGTCATCATCTGCGAGTGCAGCACTGATTTTTCGCTCATGATCTTCACGTCCCACATAGCCTTCATGGTCACGCGAACTAAACAACGATTTAGCAAGATCCATTTTTCCTACTTATTATCTAGGCCTTGGTTACAACAACAAATAAAACTGTTGCGCTTTCTCTTTAAACTATTTCATTCATATCGCTCGAGTGCAATGTGAAAACGTCAACAAAAAAGGTTTTTCCGAAACGTCAAAAGGTTTTTAGCTTTTAGTGACGTCAAACCAAATCCCGTATCTATCGATTTTCTTATAGCCGCGTTCTGAAATAGTTTTACTGGTACCTATCCTTTGAGAAAAGGGACTGGAATAGATTTAAGATACTAGTGCGGAACTCGTGGCATTTTATTTAAAAGTATCTCTTTTTCATTAAGTATTTGTTTATTAATAACAGTTTGGGGCGGAAAGCAATCAATTTTATAGTACGATAATGATGTTGCAAAAACTGGAAACCTACACGCCCATACAAACATTTTTTCCGAAAAATAAATCTGAAAATCTAAAAACTAACTATTGTTTCATACATTTTGGTCGAGTAGGTACGTAACTTTTCCTTAAAGCAAATATTTTTTTCGAGAATGAGCGTTTTTCTCGATGTTTTTTTCTTAGTTCTTAGCTTTCCTCCAGATGTCACTGTCCATGTCACCATAGATAAAATATGTTTCATAGCAATCAATGTCAAAGTGGTTTTTATCTGGAATCTGTGCAAATTTTGTCTTTGTTTCTGTTGCTTAAAGTTAAAGTAGAGCACTAAAAGTAGCCCTCTGTACAGGTCGACGCATGTAAAAAGAGCCCCAGACACCCTGTGGTGGGGATACGTCTGCGCATGTGGTACACTCGCGGAAAAAAGTTATTTTATCTATTATACTGATTAATTATGTAACTAAATTTTTATCTGAGAATAGCGTCACTAATGTCTGTTTTGTAACAGGTTAGTAATAAAAAATCTAAATATTTATTCATGATTTATATTAAATATTTATAATTTATGATAATGGTTTCACGCCTTCCTTAAATTATGTACTTTGCCTACATCAGCTTCCTTCCACATAAAATAATAAATGTCATAAATATTTTTTTTTTCCTTTCTATGTAAAACCACCGTGATACAATACAAGAAAATTATTTCCGTGTCTGTACTTTGCGGACCGACGAAACGTGGACACTGCGCTGCGATGCAAAGACGACTGACGAGCCAATCGCGTGGCAGTAAAGCCAGGCCGCGGGAAATTCCCCCGTCCCACCGCACCTCATACCGCCAAATTGACCGATAATTCGCCTACTGCGCAAGTACATCTTTCGGAGCTCTTTTAACATGCGTCGACCTGTATCAATAGTCCGGTTATTTAGTCCGGTCGCTGGACTGGTGAGACTTTTTTGTCTAAGCTGTTCGGTGATGTAATACGACCGGACTACTGAGCCTGATAGTTCGGTATCGATATCGATATAGGACGTACACTAGTAGTATAAAGCCCTTGACAGGTTTTCTCTACAGATCAACACACGTAAGGGCGTAGTTGTCAATTAAGTTATTATAACTTAAGATGACATAACATTTTCAAGTACTGAGGTTTTTTAATAGATGTGTAAAGTATTTTTATACAATTTTCGTATTTTTATTTGATGTCAAAGTGACAGGTGATTGATTTTTTTATAACAGTTTTTGACAGATGTCAAAGTGACAGATGACCTACCTGAAAGTACACTCTTGGAAGGAATTTGGTACTACTGGTAAATAGTTAAGAGGTGGGGGTGAAGAGGGGGGGTGGGGGATGGGAGGTGACCCCCCCTGTGAATGGGGTGTTGCGAAACCGCGTAGTTTATGAAATATTAATTTTTCAAATTTTGCGGTTATGTTGGTCCAAATTAATAGTTTACGCAGTTTAGAATATGAAAACTACTTTTTATGGATAAAATTGACTCTTGCTTTAGCTCCGGCGCTTGGGGCGCGGCACCTGACACGTGCAATTCATCGAAGGCATCGTCACTCGCCTTCACCGCTCGGCTTTTTGGTCGCCTTCGGCGACCTGCCTCGCTAGCTCAGGCTTCGTTCCTTTGCCTGCTCTTCATCGCACGCTGGCGGGGCGCCCCTTCGACGCCTCCGGTTTTCGATATACACTCTAGTTGTAGTAGCCACAAGACTGCGTGGAGTCGGGGGTGCTCTGATTCGGTTTTGGTACAGATTCAACCTATACCCCGAGGAAGTGGGTTGCTCTGATTTGGTTTTGGTAGAGATTTAACCTATACTCCAAGGAAGTGGGTTGCTCTGATTCGGTTTTGGTATAGATTCAACCTATATCCCGAGGAAGTGGATCGCTCTGATTCGGTTTTAGTACAGATTCAAACTGCGAGTAACAAACACTGACTGAACGAAAATAAGATGGCCGACCCCTAACCAATGATAAGCAACCGCAGAGGGTTGCGTTTCGTTCCATGCAAATTTTTGCTACATGAAATTTCAAAATAAATATCAGCCTTAAAACCATAGAGCTTAAAACTTGGCAACTTCTTTTATTTTGTGAAACGGAACGTTCGTGTCACAAAATTGTGAAAATGCATAGAATTTATGAAATTTTGAAAAATCATATCTCAAAAACTAATTCGATTCGCAAAACACGACTAACACAGGAAGTCTTCTTGTAACCATATCTTTCACTAAAAAAATCATGAACTCGAAAGCATTTACCTGTAGTATCGAATTAAAGCCTGAAAGTCCTTGGTGGAATTCTTAGGTACCTATATATTTTTTATGTGAGTTAAAAAAAATACGTAAAGAATACGCACGGCGCTCGCTATACAACGGAGGATGCGGTACAACCATCGGCGAATCCTATATCTATGGGTAAAAAGGTAAAACAGGTGAGAGTACCTATTTTATTACCGCACATTTCGTTGTATGGGGCTTAAAATTTTACTTTCGAACAATGTATACAGGCTTCGTAAATACATTTTTTGAACAAATGTGTTGAAATGAAAATAGCTTTATCTCGCTTTACTTTTCAATAATGGCAACATTGTTTTGTTGCTCAAAACCTCAGAACTCAAAACTCAAAATTAAAAGTCATAAGGTTGGAAAAAAGGCGCGAAGATGTGATGGCGTCTTTTCTTGTTTTTTGGGTGTTTTGATCAACAATAGTGATAGAATATTGTGAATTAAAATCGCCATAACCTGTGTAGTGTGTTGTTCAATGGAACAAAAGTGTGGGCTGTGCCTTTTCGTGTGTTTTTTCCTCAGAATAAGGAATTCTGAGGTTTTTTCTAACCCTGTTGTATTTGCGTTATAATGCTATCATTATAGCGGAAACGACAGGACAGTGACTTATAAACAGTGCATATAAACAGATAATAACTATTACGTCAGACATGGCTGTATGGGCTAAGATCCTTTTGCCTTTCCACTTAGTGGAAAAAAAAAAAAAAAAAAACTAAATGTCATAACAAAAAAAAAGTAATATGGCGTAATTCGATGTGCAAATATCTGAATTGTTTTTTGTTCAAGCTTGAAGTATTGATTGGAACAAGGGTACGAGATAATGGTGACATGTGCAATGTATGAATTGTATTAAATTCAGAGGTCTTGGTTTTGCACGATTCACCTTTACACATATTTTCAGGTTGGTTTCGCTTTCGCATGAATTTCAGCAGTTTTTTGGTTTTTATATGATTACTATTTACACTCTGTATGTACTTAGAGGACATTCGATATGAAACACTGAATTTCTATTGCTTTGGTATTGCGGATTTGCTTGAATTTAGCGTATCGCGTACCTACATAATTTTGACAGAGTAGTAGGTACCGAATACTATAATAGTATACTAGTACAACCCGGCTGAGTTATCTTGGCACCTAGGGAGCGAGAGATAAATATATCCTGTAGTAAGAGCGATCGCAGTAAGCAAAAGGAAAGTGGGGTGCCAAGTTGCCGGGTTTGTACAGACATTCTATCTCACGAAGACGGTTTGGCTATGGTTGATTTTGCACACTAGAAAAAGCATATTCAAATTCAAATTCAAATAGTTTATTTTGCAAAGCAGGTATAGATATATACACTTTTTACACGTCAAATTTAATCTAATAAAGAAAATATATGTAATAAAATAATAAATGTACATGAACTAAATTAAAGGTTTATTTAATTTATGTAGCAATATATTTACGATTAAAATGATAGGTAAAATATATATTATACAAGGTAAAATCCAATCAGCCGCCCGAACCCATACCGGAGACCCGGCCAGGGACCAGGAACAAGGTTCAATGATCATCAACCGAGCCCCCAGCACGAATCCAGGTGGCCGACCAAATCCCATCCTATATACTACATACTAATAGGTTACATATATAAATACATAGATTTAGAATGTTCAAGATAAACAAAGTAGAGAAAATGATACCAAAATATAAATGCATATTACTATTACATTTACTATTTTACTTAATATTTTGGACAATCCTGTATATAACTATTAAATATCAAAGATTTCAAAAGTTTAGATGAGCCCTGGCACCTAAAATCTATGGCATTGTTTTTGAATGCGTGCACAATGAGTACACTTATGAGTGCACAATCTGTCTACCTATGGTCAGCAAACAGATCAGACTACTAAAGTTGCTCAAATGATTAACTTTAAGTGCACTAAGGCATCCAACAATCACTGTTCAGATGAGCACTGATTCCAAACATGTGGGCGTCACCCATTTAAAGTGGGTGGAAAGATTTTGGTGCTGTCATAGTACGGTAAGAGCTTAACTTTACTTTTGAAATCTTTGCCAAATATAGCTATCTACAACAAAGAAAATCAATACATTATTGTAAAAACTCTTTTTTGGGCCAATTAATATGAGAAATTGGGCAAAATTTGGTTCAAAACATTCTAATAACAAAATCATATTTACCTGTGAAATGTGTAATTATTTGCGTTATTTCTCCTTGTCACATCAAAATTACTCACTGCACAAGATAAACCAATCACTATTTACCAATTTAGTTATGTATTATTTAAATATTATTATAAAATCCGCAATCACACCCAAGCAAGCGGGACGCTATGGCCTCTTACTCGAAAAAATATTGACATGGCGGTTCTTTGTTGTGCATCTCTTTCTCTCTTGCAAGATGTTCATAAAGGTAGGACATCTCTTTTACAAGCTATGGACGTCTTTTAAGCGCAGCGAATCCTATGTCTATGACAAAAAGTGTGTGTGCACGCATTACTACAACCATAGCCAAACGATCAGCGTAGCGTTCCTAAACACCGGGGTAAAGGTAAACATTTACTCTTACTCAATACTTTACTCACCCGAGTGAAAATGAACAGTTGAAAGTTCTTCTATAAACCTTGTCGGAAATATAAAATCTACTTTGACTACGGTATGGACTATGGTGTTTAGTGGTGGTTTGACTCGTCAATGCCTCAATGGTCGGTCACAAAGTCAGTAGGGGTTTATTCGGTTTATTTACATAACAGACTTACCAATGATAGCTGAGCGTTGTGAATCTGTTTATTTTAATAACCACACTAATTATGTACTAAAATTAAATTAAAGTTTAAAGTAATGAGTACCCAGCCGAGACAGTGCACATAAGGCCTGGTAAGCTTTAGGCAGTTGTTGCGGATGCTGTGCGGTTAGCTAGAGTGAGGAAGCTGGCCTTTTAAGTGCCTACGATCAGTTCTCATATAATATACGACACCAGGGCTGAGTTCAGTTTGATCGCCTACGAACGCCCAGCGATCATGACATGATTTATGTTTTTTACTGTGTGAGGTTATTTTGATTTCGTGCTATAGTTTCTTTTTGAACTTTTAAAGGTGAATTTCCTCTACATTAGTAATACCTTAGCATTAATAAAAATTAAAATATTCATTACAGTATTATCATAAATGGTATTGTTACCATAAATAGTAAAGGTTGTATCATTTAATCCCTTGAATAAATATCCTTACAAAGAAAAATTGATGTCAAAATTTGTAACCAAGGTGTTTGATATAATCTTTGGGGCTGTGTGGGCAGTATCGATATCAGTATTTGGTAATGGCGTAAGATAATTGACCACCAGCTTGTGAGTAGTCACCTAAGTCAGGTCTAATGGAATTTTGACTTCCTATGGCGTAAAGTGAGTGGTTTGACATTCACTTGGTTAAGTATACATTCCCTCACCTCGGTAACTTCTGCGCTCTATTCCCTTTGTCCATATAAACAGGTGCACATGCACATATAGACTTTTCCTCATCTTTTTATATGGCCAAATAAATTTGAATCAGTGTAAACATATTTGACCTAGCAGCTTTTCAACTTAAGGCAGGGTGCAATTGGGTATGAGAAGTTGATGCCAAGGCATGCTGATTGAAGAACCGTTTTGAGATAATACATTTTTTGGGCCATATTTTATTGTTTCTGCAGCAAACATAAAAATTAAAAGTTCAGATAAAGTTAAATTTTTCTGCTGAACATGGAGAATTGTGATTAGCCTAAAATTAAAACTTTATGTCATAAAGTGTAAGGTTGCTGAGCAGATTCAAAGCCTCAAAAATTACAATGCATAGCGGAGAATACTAATTAAATGATTAAACAAACAGAAATTGTAATAGTTACAGGAATCAGTAAAAATGAATTGTAATAGTTCTATGGGATCAGTAAAAATAAATTGTAATAATTCTATGGGATCAGTAAAAATAAATTGTAATAGTTCTAAGGGATCAGTAAAAAAAAATTGTAATAGTTCTATGGGATCAGTAAAAATAAATTGTAATAGTTCTATGGGATCAGTAAAAATAAATTGTAATAATTCTATGGGATCAGTAAAAATAAAATTGTAATAGTTCTATGGGATCAGTAAAAATAAATTGTAATAGTTCTATGGGATCAGTAAAAATAAAATTGTAATAGTTCTATGGGATCAGTAAAAATAAAATTGTAATAGTTCTATGGGATCAGTAAAAATAAATTGTAATAGTTCTATGGGATCAGTAAAAATAAAATTGTAATAGTTCTATGGGATCAGTAAAAATAAATTGTAATAGTTCTATGGGATCAGTAAAAATAAATTGTAATAGTTCTATGGGATCAGTAAAAATAAAATTGTAATAGTTCTATGGGATCAGTAAAAATAAATTGTAATAATTCTATGGGATCAGTAAAAATAAAATTGTAATAGTTCTATGGGATCAGTAAAAATAAATTGTAATAGTTCTATGGGATCAGTAAAAATAAATTGTAATAGTTCTATGGGATCAGTAAAAATAAATTGTAATAATTCTATGGGATCAGTAAAAATAAAATTGTAATAGTTCTATGGGATCACTAAAAATAAAAATAAAAACCCTTTAAGAGGCTATGCGAATTTTATTTTTGTCACTGTCACTCCAAGCGAAAAATCGCGCAGTGCGAGAGGGGCGGATTCAGGGCAAAAGGGAAAAAAGTTGGTTTTATATTTTTATTAAGAAAACTAAAATAGCGAGCAAAATTTCAAATATTAATTCTCTAGATATTGTTGAAACACACCTAATAAAATATGTTTGAGTTCTGTATATGGTTCCTATTCGTCAAACGAGGAGAAAAAGTGTGTTTGAAGACCTCATTTCAACAATTATTTCTATCGAGGAAAATTTATCCAAACATGTTTTCCAATTTCAAAACCCTAGATTATGTAGTCAAAATGCATATACCAGAAATTCATTAAAATTTTCCGTGTATTTCATGAAATACACAGAAAAGAAACACCCGTATTTTTTTTCGCATATCGCCTTAAAAACAAGCTCTCACTACTGGTCCTCTAAAAAGGCCATTTTGCATGAATCACATTATGATTGTGTTCTAATGCCGTCTCTTTTGTACGCGTGAAAAAACTCTGACTCTATCCTACTTTCAAATAATTTTATAATTCACCCAAGTCGGCCTTTTTAGATCCTCTGAGGTCTCAGAACGTTACCTATAATTTATTGAATGCCTTATAAAAGCTGCTATTATACTGTGTTTAATACAAAATCAAACACTTTTTTTCTATAAAACTACAAATTTTCTGCAAAATAATGTCATTCTTGTGGATTCTTTATGATTTCTAATTAGTGTCCATTAAAAATGGTTTTCATTCTCATCATTAATAGGCATGATTGCACCTCGCCTTAATAAGAAAACAAATGTCTCAGCCATCAGCCAAGCATAAAATTTTGTTGAGTGTGTATGTGTAGTTAGGCTTTATAAAGAATAATGTTTAATTGCAATGTATTACTAGGATGGCGATAAAATACTGTTGCATAGAAAACTGTGGTTCTTGCTCGTCATGCCCCGAAGACTTTGGTGTGACATACCACAAGTTCCCAAAGGACTCTACACTCCGAGATGCTTGGATAGATGTAACACAGTTTACTAACACTATTGTAGATTTGCCAGCACATGTGTGCTCGAGGCATTTCCGTAAAAGTGATTTTCAAACTTATAAGGACTCTAGATATGTTTTAAGATCAGGTACTTGGTTGGAAATTGAATATTATATTTCCCTACAATGAGAGATTGAATAGAACAACATGTATGCTTCTTGGATTTGATTGAAACTTTTTGATTTATGTAGAATTTTTCATGTTAGTTATTGATTTAGTGAAGTATTAACAACCATTATTTTAGTTATTATTTCTAACTAAAGTGAAGAAAATGTTCCTGCAAGCATACTTAGAGTCCAGCGGCCCAATTACCGTATTCTACGAAGCACGTATGCAATGCAGTGCTAATCGACGTCAAACATGTCATTTTCGTAGGCGAAACTTGGTATATACAGGGTGTAAATACAAAACCAAGAATCCCTTTAGGGTATGAAAGTACACACGATACTGATACGATTACGATAAAAAAAGTATACCTTAAATTTTTACCAAAAATTATATTGTTTTCCTAAGATCCAGCTACGCACTCTTATCAATGCAGTTCATTCACCCCGTAGTGCGGTAACGACCAATCACATTGAGTAATTATGTTCTGTGCTACTGACGCTATCAGAGGTCAACGACCAGCGAGAGTGTCCACCGGATTAGAGTATTTCAAGTTTAACAAATCGTGTTATAAGTTGGTACTGCTACATAAAAAAAAAATTGCCGCTATTTTTTTTAGAAAGAAAGAAAGAAATATATTTATTTGCAACAAAATCAAAACATAAAAATAAATTTTAATTAAAAATTTATACATATTTTGTTAACAAAATGGACCAATCTCAGCATTTGCTATAAGTTAAAAACGTTACAGCGCTGATTTTCAGATTGACCCATTACAACTAGAATAACATTCTCATTCTCGTTGCAGGAAGGAATACTCTTACACATAATAAAAAACCAATTAGAATAATACAATTATGAATTTAGAATAATGGACAATATAGGGGATTAATATCAATATATATAAAAAAAAACATATTATCTACAGAATAACAAAAAGCATTATTACACAAACATATGAAAAAAATTATCAATCATAAAAATAATCAAATTACATTAAAAATAGGTACTGAATTAATGACAACATAGTGTTGCATTCACATAAGAATAATTTATAAAGAAATGAATGTCACGAAACCACTGAATTTAATAAGGTTTTTTGTAGATCTAATAGTATGCATCTATATTTTCTTTTAAAAGTATAAATTGACATTTTTATGCAGGGGAGGAGGCAAATCATTCCAAATTTTGGCGGTTTTAAATACTATATTTGCTTTTACATCCTGTATATAATATATATATATATATATATATATATATATATATATTTTTTGTTACTTACCATTATCATATATATGCATGCATGCACATATATATATATATATATATATATGTATGAAGCACTCCCTACGTACAAAATTATTAAAACATTAAGGTAACTCTACTTATTTCAACACTATGAAATTGGGCATGTAAGGAGTGCTTTATATGATTATTAATAAATAAATAAAACAAAAGTCAAGTGCGAGTCAGACTCGCGTACCTAGGGTTCCGTATCGTGGATGAAAAATTTAATTTTGTCATTTCGTTTCGTGTATTTCGCAGCCGCTATATTTCTCCTGTAACCTTTACATAGACACATATTACCATAATTTTTCTTATTTTTCGGTCCACCAATTTTGGAGATAAGAGTAATACATACGTTTATTTGTGGTTTTTCGAGGATTTCTCGATATAGATGCAAGTAAATATAGACAAACTATATATTTTTACAATCGGCTCTTTCATACCTACAATTTGATATCTATATTGTATTTGTATAAAATTCTTTTTTTTATTAATTTTACTTTATTTTAGATATTTCTCATTAGAGCTTAACTTTTTAAAACGCTATAGTTTTCCTATAGGTCATTACTGGCACCAATTTCGATACGTCTTTGAAAAACCACAATAAAATGTATGTCTCACTCCTTATCTCCGAAACTGGTAGACCGAAAAATATTAAAAATATGTTGTTTAAAGGTCATAACTCGGGAATTATTATAATCTTTGAAAAACCACAATAAAATGTATGTCCCACTCCTTATCTCCGAAACTGGTAGACTAATATAATAATTATAATAATTCCTCAGTTATTACCTTAAAACAACATATTTTTCATATTTTTCGGTTTTATTGTGGTTTTTCAAAGATGTATCGAAATTGGTGCCAGTAATTGTTAGGCTTTTTTATTTTTTTTCTCTCTTTTTGTTCAATTTTTTTTTGCACCTTATGTAGGCGAGTTAAAGCTATTTTAGTGCCAAATTTCAAAATTTAATCTTTAACGGTGCTAAAGTTATGAGGGTGTGATATACTTAAACCAAAGTCTCACCAAAAAGGGTTCCTTTTGTACCTTTAAAGTACTAAGGAACCCTAAAATGTTATACCAAGTTTCGCCTATGAAAATTACATGTTAGACGTTGATTAGCACTGCAAGTGCATACGCCCTGCATAGAATACGGTAATTGGGCCGAATGTGTAGTAATAATTGAAATAAATATATATATGTTGCTACATAGAGTATTTATTTTATTTTAATTTTTTTGTTTAATTAAAACAGTGTATAAAACTTATTTTCGAAATATATTTCGGCCCACTTTGGGGCCGGCATCAGTCGAATTATAAACAGTAAATAATCAAAACAATTTTAACTGTTTATAATTCGACTGATGCCGGCCCCAAAGTGGGCCGAAATATATTTCGAAAATAAGTTTTATACACTGTTTTAATCAAACAAAAATAAAAATATAGTAATAATAATGTTACTGCAAAATATTTATTAATGAAAGGTAATCTTGAAACAATAAAAATATATGAAAATGTTTTTATAGGCTTTGAAGACATTGAAGACAAAATAAGTTCAAGATATTTTTAGTATTTTAAATTAAATATGTACTAGTAATTCGCCCCGAACTGTGAACACGCGATTCGATCTTGACCGATTTGGCTCATGTTCGAACTTAAAAATTCTTTGTCTTATTTACTCGCCTACTAAATTTCAATACATTGAATACAAAATAAGTTCAAAATATTTTTATTATTTTTAAATTAAATATGTACTAGTAGTTCGCCCCGAACTAGGAACTCGCGGTTCGATCTTGACCGATTTGGCTTATGTTCGATTAAAAAAAAATATTTTTGTCTCGTTTATCATCAAATTTCATGACGTTCCGATCAACAATACTCGAGTTATCATCGGACAAACATACATACATTCATACATACATACATACAAACATACATACATACAAACGCCGGACTGTTCAAGTAGACTCGGAGAACTTCGCTCGCTCGTTGAATAATCCAAAACTAGATTAAAAAGCTTATGTATCTAGAAGACAATATTTATTTATTAAATAGTTTTCTAGATCGTCGATGTATTTGATGTATTTTGTTATTCTGTTTGCTTGGTTGATTTTACTGTACTTAGTAATTATTGTACGTTTTTTATACTTATTCAGTAAAGCCGATTCTGAAGGCTATAATTTTAGTTTTAGTGCTGTCAAAATTTAATTTTTTCTTAAGTAATTTATCTTTTCTATTCTTAACAATTTTACAATGAAGAAAATTTAGTTTTGGCAGAACTAAAACTAAAATTAAACCCTTCAGAATTGGCTTCAGTGTCTCTGACCAAAGGTAAAATTCAGGTGACGCTCAAGTTTGTTTTTGTTTTAATAGTACGCTCAGCATTTTACAGATACTCAATTTTGCATGAGGTTTAGACCCTTTAGTTTCGTATTCCTAAGTAAAATTTATTCTAGAATAAATTTTTTACACATAATGAGTATGGTCGTGGTTGAAGCAGTGCTCCTCATCCGAGTTAGTCCCTGACAAAGCTCTGCAAGAAGTGGAGGCAGTCAGTTGGGTGACTGCTGCCTGCTTGTCTTCATCTGTTACTTTTTTCAAACTGTCCACCTACCTTATTGACAAACTCGAGTAGAAAGTGAATCTTCATATTTATAATTGAAGTCTGTTATAAGTTTGCTTGAAAACCTGTAACCTGTAACTTGTCAACTAAAACTTCCTTTGCTGTCTCTGCTAAGTAAAAATACATATTTCTGTTTTTAATATACATACTCTTATTTTAATTTAGTTTGTTATTAGTACATAATGGTATCGATTCGGTATAACACGATTTAACTTATCTGACAGCACTAAACTTAATTTAAGCGTTCTGCCCTTGTCTTTTCAATAAAGAAAGAAAAGGACAGAACGCCTAACCTAAGTTTAGTCCTATCAAATAAGTTACACCGAATCGACATCAATATATCTTTGTTTATTTGAAATTATCAATGTTGTAAAAAATGTAGCTAGTGCATGTTTTGAGAAATAACATACTAGAACCTGCAATTTTGTTGTTTAAATTACTTATTTACCCCTTACATCAAAATCAAATTTCTTATTCATGTTTTTAGATGCAATCCCATCTATTTTTCCTTGGACTGTCAATATAGAAGAAGAAATTGACATAAAGATGGAATCCTTAGAAGAGACACCATCTCCAGCTGTGATTCTACTTGATGATGATGATGATGATGATGACAAAGCAGAAATTTGCTTGAATGATCGCAAGGAGTCTGAAGGCGAAAACATTGAGGCTATAAAAAAGTTTATTGAAGAACAAGAGAAAGAAATACTTGAATTAGAAGCTGAAGTTAAACCTAGTGTTTTTAAATTTAGTCCAGAGGTACAAATCAAAAAAGAAATGATTGATAATAGCCTTGAAAATGATGCAGAGAACGAAAATGAGTTATTTGGAGAAAAAACAATCAAATTAGAAGTTGTGGATGAATGTGATGACAAACAATATAACATGAAAGAAAACCCAGCTGAGCATGATGAAGAAACTATGTCTATAGCATCTAATGTCATGAATATTATTCTTAGTGAATCAGAAGCTATATTAGCAAAGAACAAAACATGTTTAAAAGCAAACAAACAAAGCATGAGTCCATTAGATAAAGGTAGCGTAAAGAACATTAAAGGATTTTTTGTCTTATTTAGTTTATTGTACCAATAAAATGCGAATTATTATAGGTCCCAGCAGTAGTATGGCACTCTCAGTTGGTTCAAAAGTGGAAGCTAAGGATTTCGCCGAGCACTGGCATTCAGCTCGTATTATGGAAGTGGACTATGATGAGATGGAAGTCCTTGTTCACTATGACAATGTATCCAAAAAGTAAGTACATAATCGAACTTTTTTTACAACCTTTTTAAAAACTTGAAATAAAATAAACTTAGCTGTCAAATATTTTAGACATGATGAATGGATAAATGTTGGAAGCCCAAGACTCAGGCCTATTGGAAGTCCAACTAAGAAAACTCAACCAACATTAGCGGAAGAAGCTAGTAAAAGTGAAAATATCACAGTGAAAGAGGAAGTTAAAGAGGAGAAACCCAAAATGCAGTTCAAAGTTGGAGACCGATGTTTAGCTCGGTGGAGGGATAACAGACGATTCATGGCTACTGTGTGTGCTGAGTCAGAAAATGGTGAGTTATAATATATTCTTAACCTGCGGCCCGGCAGCAAATAAAGCCAGAAATTAACTTTAAATTTTAAATGCAATGTGTTTTATTTATTACTATTGCCAATGTCATATGATGTAGTTAAAAACTGTTTTCCGTATAAATCCCTAAATAATTAATTGATTAACACCTTGACGGACGGTAGACTCATAATAAGCGTTGTTTAATTGATTCTATTGAGTCTGGCTTTTTCAAGTTGTTTCGTACATAATGTAATCTTGAAATAAAGAAGATAAGTTGCAGGGCCGCAGTCTTCAACCAAATATTCCAGCGACGTCAAAACTTTATTTATATTTTTTTATTGGCAGGCCAATACGAAGTCGTCTTTGACGACGGTGTCCATTGGATATGCGGCGTTTCGCGGCTGTCCAAAATGAAAGATTCGTCTTACGGAGCGAAGGATTCTCCCCTCCATGTCATCACCCCGCTTGTGTCTTCTAGCCCATCAACTTTGTCCCCCCTAGATTCCCAAGTAGACCCGATAACTACCACCCCAACTACAAGCGTACCCCCCGGCCTTCCCTACCACACCCACCTATTTGACCCCACCCGTGATTACCTAGGTTCTAAAAGCGAGCGCCGCGAAAGGAAACGAAAGTTGAACATAAAGGAAATATTCAACATTGGTCAAAAACGGAAAAAAGAAGACATGCCGCAGCCAGTCAAAAAGGTAGAAAAGAAGGTCGATCCGAAACCGAAAGTCGTTAAAAAGAAAACTGCGACGGTTTCAAAAGGTACAAAAGCTAAACCTGAACTCAAAACGGAGATACCTGGTGAGTTTAAATGCTGATTTTATTAAATATTTTTACTCAAAATTGCTTTCAATGTGATCATTATTTTGAAAACCTTCTTTGAGCAAAAGTCGACCTTTCCGCGCTGCTTGAATAGGCGCCAGCAAAAGTTGTATGCAATTTAATTGCCGGTGTGTTTTAGCTACCAGCAATTTTCTTCGATAATCCATTATTATCGAGTTTTATTCCGGCATTGTGGTCTTCTCGCACTCGCCATACCGCGCATAAACCATGTGGTTTTAGTCGGATGGCTTTAAACTCTTAAATATGTAAATAAATTTAACTATGAATAAATAAACTAAAAAAAAAAAAAAAACGGCGGATCCAGGGGGGTCATGGGGGTCATGACCCCCCCTGGGCCTAGTTCAACTTTTTTTTTCTATACAGACATGCTAAATTTGCCTAAAATTGCACAACATTGTATTATATATTATGAACTAATTCGGAGCATGTGACCGCCGCCCCCTGGCTCGCAGGCTGGATCCGCCCTTGCCCCTGGTGGCGGAACATATTGGGTTGCTGTACATTCGTCACAAAGTAAACTCGTCACATTTTTTGTACACACCCATTTTTCGTACAGAAAACAGAAAAATCAAACAAAAAAAAAATGTTATTTATTTATTTTTCCTAATCACAGCACTTTTAAGAATTAAGAGAGAGAGAGGGAGAGCATTCATATAGGTGTTTTTTCTTGTATAATTTCGAGCGCTAAAACCAATAACTTTGCTTGCTTTGGTACTTTACACAAAAATGATGTAAATTGAAACCTTATGAAAAATAAATATATAATATGTTTTTATTTTAATTACTGAAATATTTTAACGACTGAAAACCGACGTTGTGGTCTTATACGGCCATAACATAAATGTCGAGTCGTAGCCCTTTTTGCTACCGTGGCGCATAGGTACACAACAACACATTAGTAAGAAACGAATGTCTTTGTTATGTTATTAAAAGACAGGTTTATGTTTACGTGAAATGCATTTTTGTTTTTCCTATTCTTTTTCTTTTTATTGTCCGTACGTGTTAATTATTAAGTATTTTAGAGATAAGCTGAATTTTGTATTCCTCATTTTGTGTTATGGTGCTTAATAAATGTTCTATCTATCTAGCTAATTTTTCTGCTGTTTGGACGAAAATGTGACGAATTTACATGTGACGAATTTACTTTGTGACGAATTTACTTTGTGACGAATGTACAACAACCCAACGTACTCAGGTTCCAACGTTAAGACGATATTTTTAATGTTCGTAAATAAAGTATTGTGTGCAACTGGACATAATTAGACATTGAGACTAACTTCGTTCGTTTCGTAAACAAGCACTCGTGTCCCGGATGTCTCTGATTATGTCACAGTTGCATAAACTATCACTAACGGATTTAACTAACTCACTTTTTTTTTTACTGTGCAAGGAGCTTACGGAGTTCGAGCTTTTTTTCATTGTTTAATTTGTATACTATTGGCTCAACGGTGAAGGAAATACGGCTAAAGGTTATCATTATCAGTGATAGCCGTTTTTATGGCACTGGAGATTTCTCTTATCACCTGTCACATTGGGATAAAAAAAGTGTCAGTGAAAAGTCTTACGAGTGTTTGGCTGTGCAGTTGATAGCATAAACACTAATGGTAACACCTCACTTTGCGTATTCGTCTAATCGTCTAACGGAATT
Source organism: Ypsolopha sequella (assembly GCA_934047225.1). Taxonomy (NCBI): domain Eukaryota; kingdom Metazoa; phylum Arthropoda; class Insecta; order Lepidoptera; family Ypsolophidae; genus Ypsolopha; species Ypsolopha sequella. Next base: position 23,434,833 of record OW203987.1, read on the forward strand.
TGCGTATTTGGACTAATATTGCTGTATTCGTAAATTCGATACGCGTATTTCGTAAATTCATTTTATTTTAGAACACACTATTTTCGCACTTGTCAGCCGCAACGACTGACGTAACAACCATGTTGCGGTGCGAGCTGATAAGAACTTTATTTTAATATGATTTTGATCAAAATTTCAAGCGCTACGGATGGAGTTGTTAATTTTTCCGACGGAATCAGCTTAATAAAACCGTATTAACCTCTTCAGTCCTGAGAGTGTATTTCTTAAGATATTAATGCAAATTTTCTATTGGGATATGATACAGCTGCAAATAGATGATTTCTGTGGAAAAAACATTTTTCCGTGAAAAACTCCGGGAACTATTACAGGTATCAAGTATGATACCTCAGGACTCAACCACCATAAAATAACTCAGATTTCAAGGATTATTTCTTTATTTGACCATGCAGTCAATTAGTTTTGAATAATAGTTACAGTACCATCGTTTCTCACCACTTGATCGTAAAAGCCTCTTTGTTTCGACATTTGATGGTCTCTTGTAAATTTTGTGTTTTTAGGTATGCGATTCTTGAAGAAAAACAAAAAAGTTATCATAGAAAGTTTGAAAAAAAAAAACATACTTGAGTCCTAACGTATCACCCGCGATACCCCAACAAAAAACACTAGCTACACACAAACAAAAAAAAAAATCTACGCCATGGCTGCGTCAGAAAAGTAATAATACACTTACAATTCTTTTTCAATCAAAATTTCCTATAACATATAGAAAACACAATAAAATTACGTAATTTGCGTCAATCCTTGGTGGTACAATCAAAATTCACTGATTTTGACAGGTGACAAACAGCTGACTTGAAATCCAGTAAAATGTACAGAATCTGATACAATGGGCCGTTTCCTTGTGCTTTATTTAGATTCGGCTATAAAAAATCATAACCCAAGGTATCATATATGATACATGGGGACTGAAGAGGTAAATAATTTTTTTTCAGATGCAGTAGCAGCTATAATAGGAACGATCAAACCTGAAGATTACGATGAAGTAAAATCCGAAATGGTCGAAACAGAACAGAAAATGGAAAACACTTCTGAAGATACTAATGTATTAAAAGTAGAGGCGGAAGTTGAAACTGAAATAATACCTGTTAGTATACCTACAGACGAACAGGTTAGTGTACCTATATTGTTAATTACTATTATTTTATGTTGACCGCCTCTGTGGTTTAGTAATTCGAACGTCTCGAACACTAATCCGGAGGTCGCGGGTTCAATTCCTCTAAAGGCACATTTGTACCGGAAGGCACGTTAAGTTGGACCCGAAGTGGCATTTTACAGTCCATACTTGAAAACACCGACATCCGAAATCCCCTCGGGGATTCATTCATTTCATGATGGTGTGTTTATTTTTAGGGTTCCGTAGTACCTAAAATGTACAAAAGGAACCTTATGGTTTTGTGAGAGGGACTATTTCTGACTTTATGTGTTATTCTTATTTATTTTAGTTGATTGTACCGTTTTGTGTTTGTGTTACTACGAGGGTGAATCCAAAAGTTCTAAGCCCGACCGTGAAAATGAAAGAAAAGTGTGTTCAAAATTATTTTTATTTTTTGACATAGTCTCCATCTAGATCAACACACTTCTTCCACCTGACCTGCAACCAGTTTATACCCTCGAAAAAAAATATTCCGGAAGGTCGTCAAAATAGTCATTAACTGCGACTATCACTTCTTCTCTAGTCGAATATTTTGATCCCACCAAGTGTTTTTTTAAATTTGGAAAGAGATGATAGTCAGAGGGGGCTAAATCCGGCCAATAAGGTGGGTGAGGCAGCAACTCGTAACCACATTCATGGATCACAGCCATCGTTTCAACCGAAGTGTGAACTCGTGCATTGTCTTGAAGAAACAAAACTCTCTTACGCAACATCCCCGGCCGTTTTTCTTTTATTTCTTCGCGAAGTTTTCGTAATAGGTTACAATAATAGCGTGAATTTATAGTTTCACCTTTAGGTAAATAATCCAATAAAATAACTCCCTTCGAATCCCAAAAAACAGATGCCATGACTTTGTTGGCTGACAAAACGCACTTGGCCTTTTTCGGCGTGGCTGAGCCAGATCTTTTCCGTTTGGATTGCTGTTTTGTTTCAGGAGTATGGTGATGAACCCAGCTTTCATCCATGGTAACAAAACGAGACATAAAATCCTCAGCATCTGCCTCAAAAAGGTCCAAACAGTCACGCGAAATTGTGAATCGAACTCGTTTTTGGTCAGCTGAAAGCAATCTTGGGACCCAGCGAGCAGAAACCTTACGGAACCCCAATTCTACAGTTATAATGTTTTGCACTCGGCCATAACTGATGCCTGTGATCTCAGGTATCCTACTAATGGTCAATCGTCGGTGTCCTAGGATGAGATCACAAATTTTGTCAGTGTTTTCTTTAGTGGTAGACGTTGAAGGCCTTCCGCTCCTTGGGTCATCTTCAATGGTCTCCCGACCGCGTTTAAATTCAGCTACCCACTTTTTGACAGTGGAATACGATGGAGCAGATTCCCCTAATGTTGTTTCCATATCTTCATGAATCTCTTTAGGTGAAAGACCTTTTTTATTGAGGTACTTAATCACAGCACGGTGTTAAATTTTCTCCATTGTGAAAAATCCCGTCAGACTGCGTTAAACAAAATATCACAAAAAAATAATAGCTTGCAGTATCGAACTTCAACTTCACACAATCAATCACGAAAAAACATACTAACAAATGACGGTAGATTTACAAAGATTTGATACCTCTTTGTAGGTCGGGCTTAGAACTTTTGGATTCACCCTCGTATCTTTAATTATTGTAATTGGTTTGTCCGTTTTAATTAAAGTAAATAAATAAATAAATTGCGAGACTCCGTTGTCCGTCCGTCCGTCCGTCCGTATGTCACAGCCTCATAACTTTAGCACCGTTAAAGATGAAACTTGTCACAAAAATAGCATTAGTTTGCCCAGATATAACGGAAAAGAAAAATCAAAATATTTCCAAAACACAAGAGAGAAAAATGAAAAATATTAGCCTAAAATACAATATGGGTATTAAAATTGTAGATATTAAAAAGTTGATTGTAAAAATATATACTTTTACTATATTTACTGCCACCGGTTTCGAGAAATCTTTAAAAAACCCCAAAAATATGTATGTCCCCTCCCCTTATCTCCGAAACTGTTGGACTAAAAAATATGAAAAAAATCATGGTAATATGTGCTTACGTAAAGATTACAGGAAAAATAAAGGGGTTGAGAAATTCAGGAAATAAATGACAAAATTAAATTTATCATCCACAACACGGAACCCTAGGTACGCGAGTCTTACTTGCACTTGGCCGGCTTTTTATTATAATTTTACATACTTATTTGACCTCTCAACAATGCGCGACCTAAGGGAGGGTATAAGGAGGTCAGAACCAAAATGGTTTATTTAGTAGGTAATTGATCTTTTCATATGAAATTGCCGAAATTTTCTTACAGCTAAATGAGTTCATAGTTCCTGTAATTCAATAGCTATTTTCAGTATTTATATTTTGTTTGAAATTTCATTTCATGGTTTTACATCTACGTATTGAATTTTGCTTTTATTTTCGGTTTGAAAACCAAAATTAAAATTTCAAAAACAGTTCGTCCTAAATGCCCATATCCATGATAAAATTCGTAATAATTTTTTACAGCTGACACTTAAAAATTAAATTAGTGTTGTTGTTAGCTTAATGTTGTCTCATTCATACACAAAAGAAATTACATAATTTGGACTTGTCATTCCTAAAAAAATGCAAAAATGTTAGTATTGAAAATTGAGTTTCCTTCAGTTGAATATAAAAATTGAATAACGTTTTTTAATAGAACACACGGACTCTTTACTCTTAAACTGGGAAGTTAGAGAATATACTTCCTACGTTTCTGAATGCACTGTTCATACTGGTTTGCCAGCTAAACATCGTGGGGATGCTTCTTTACGCCGGGGCCACAGCGTCAGACTTCTGGCGGCGCTTCTTGCTGCGCTTCCTGGTGGTTTTTGCGACGGGCTTTGCCCTGCCACGACACCCGTCGACGCCTTCCACCGCATCGAATGTATAGCGCGCTCGCTCGCTCAAAGCGCTCGACACTAGGTTCGTCCTGTGCGCTCGATCACTGGCGCGGCTCCCCGCACACCGCCGTAGCGAGAGCGCAAGTCACTCGAAGCTGGCCGGCTCTATACAACTTCATACATTTGTTCTCTCCGCCGGCGCCGTCGCAAAAAGAACCGCTTGGCGCGCCTCTCGAAGCCTGAAGCTGTGAGCGACTGGTTAGAGACGAAATAACGACATACACAGAAATTATATTAAAAAAATCGTGTGATATTTAGATTACAGTAACGCCAACGAAAACCGTACATCGTGTTCGACGTATACTTTATAGGCTCTTTAATAATCATAATTTATGTGAACAGATGGCGGAAGAAGAAATGAAACTTGAAGGTACAGATAAAGACGACAAAGCCACACGAGAAGAAGTCATAGACCAGATACAAGAATCAATATCTAAATTGGAGGAAGACTTAATCAAGGCTAGCAGCCCCAAACCTCCTATTCAACAAGATAATGAAAGTGCCGTTGCACCACAAATGGAAAAAGATAAGAAGAAAAACTTATCCAAAGTTAAGAAAGCCAGGAAATTGAGATTGTTACAAGAAAGAAAGGTAAAACAGGAAGTTGAAAAGGTTAAAAAGGAAATGGAAGCCATGAAGACGCAATTGGAGGAAATGAAGAAGCAAGTGGGACTGAAGACAGAGGAATTGTACAAAAACCCGAAGAAGAAACAGGCTGAGGTACAGCAAAGTTACCTTTTGCCCGGAGAGTGGGCTTGCAAGTGGGTTAACGGGCAACCGGTCGGGGCGGTTAGCGAGATAGAGTGTGATAAGTTTATCGATGGTAAACCTGGTTTACCTAGACGGTCTGTACAGGTAAAATTTATTTTTCTTTTTTTTTGTAGCTCATCATTTTTGTGTTCCGTATCTCATCATGGGAAAATGGGACCCTTACAGGAGTATGTCCGTCTGTCTGTTCATTTGGCAAGGTCCATTTTCTTAGGTACGGCTTGAGGTATAGCTATCAATTTGAAATTAATACCAAAAACTCACACTGCCAACAAAAAATCAAGTTTCTGGTTGAACGCAATTACTATTTTAGATGCGTCCTTTCCAACCTTATTTAGAAATATAAATATATTTATTTATGTAATGTAGATATATCAGATATCCTTATTACGAGTCGGTTTTAATGTAATATAATTAAATAAATAATCTATGTATATAAGTAATAGTTTTATATAATAATATGGGGAAATACACAAGGAAATAATAAAAGTTAGGTTTACTTAATTTTTTTTTATATTTTCCTATATTCAAAAGTTTTTATAATAAATAAAAAAAAAATAGTAAACGTTAATATTTTTTCAATGCATGTGCTCGTAAAGGCCCACTTTTTATGCATCAAAACCGAACAAAAAGTCGATTATTTTGCCCTAGGGCTTTATTATTATTATTTTTTTTAATTTATTTACAATGGTTGGCTAACCTGCAGACTTTCCTGTGTACCATAGATATTATACTTTTTTTTTCCACTGTTTAACGGCTCTGGATACAATCCTTTTGAGCCAATTACAATTTAAAGTTCACAAGATTATATTTATTTTCATTTCCTCACACTATGCATTGAAAAACGTAGTATGATACACGGGCGTAAAAGCAATAAATTACTCGGCTACGTTTAAAACACTCGCTACGCTCGTGTTTTAAATCGTCCTCGTAATTTATTCCTTTTGGCCCTTGTAGCATAAACTACTATTAAAATCACCTTTTTGAGGTTAGATATGAGTGTATTAAGACACATATGGCGTATGTTTTACAAAAATTTAGTAAGCCGTCTCCTACTTGGAGGAGCCCAAAATATTTCTTGGATTTTTAGAAAACAGGTGGCCGAAAGGTAATGGTGTAGTATATTTTTAGAACCGGCTCATGAAGCCCTTTCATTTGAAACCACACACGAAGGGTATCTAAAAAAAAAATAAAAAAACAATTCCCATATGTACAAAAACTTAATGACGTCATTACTGCCCCCCCCCCCCTTAGGAATATTTTTAAGAACTACCGCTCAAAGTTATTGTTAAACCTGAAGTGTACTAAATGGCTATCCTGAACATCGATTTGCGTTTGTAAGCAATGAGAAGTTTATAATGTTTATTCAAATTGTTCAAACCCTCGAAGCACGAGTCCTACTCGCTTTTAATCGGTTTTTTCCGGGTCCGTGCCAATAATATTGATTTTAGATATTATAAATATGTTTTAGGTGGAAGATGATAGGTTGCCTCCAGGCTGGACCAAGCATATGGTACGACGTAGTCAAGGCTCTTCTGCTGGGCAATGGGATGTCGTTATGGCCAAGTAAGTGAATTGTCCACTCTTGCTTTACAGTGTGTCCCTCGTACAAGTGCACATCCGAAAAGGGGTGAAACTAGACCTTATTTTATCGACCAAAAAGTTTTTTTTTTATAGAAAATCTTTGTTTTATAAATTTACGTTTTAATTTTTTTTTTGCCTACCATGGAGACCATATATATATTATATAAATTATGTCATACTTTTGATCTATCGCGAGTAATGCAATGAAATAAAACTTATAATCCTTAAGAATAGACGTTGCATACCAAATCAAAAACAAAACATAATCAACTACCATTACCATAAAAATAATATCTTAAAAGATTATTTCTTTAATTTTTACGTCTTTTTTTTCAGTAATAGTCAATTTTTTCAAAATAATGTCCCCGTTTCACTATACTTTTATTCCTATTTATCATTGCCTATTCCATTATCTTTCTAACAAAAAAAAAATACAACGTTCTATCATAAATACAATATTTTCTACGAGCGGTTATCCAAAGGCACTGCGCTCGCGTCCCATACAAAGATACCCAGGTTGAGTATTTTTTCAAGATTAATAAAAAATTCAAAAAAAATTTTGCAGAAGGTTGCAGTTTAACACTAGTATTAACATTAAAAATCGACTGTTCCAAAACTCAATTAATGTCACTCGAAAAACCCTTGCGTCTCCGACAATTATCGTGGATCGCCCTTTATTGAATGTCTAGAGTTTTCTCTTTGAAACGTACAAATAAAACTCAATACGTACATATCCCAGAGAGGTAGGGAAAGATTACTCTCGCGTTTTCCACATTCATCAATCATACATTTCTTCTATTCCTGTGCAAAACCTAAACCTCAATTCTCTCCACAGCCCGGACAACAAACGCATGCACACCCGGTCTGACATGCGAAGGTACTTGGAAGACGTAAAAGATGAAAGCCTCAAACCTTATGAACAGGCTCTTTTGGACTTCGGCGTCCACCGCAAGCTGTCCCGCCGTCTCGGATGGGATACGCGCACTGAAGATGGGGCGGCCGCGGCGCCCTCGCCGTTACCGCACGGTCTACTTTGTACCACTACGTCACCAATCGTGAAGCTCACCAAATTGAGTCTGAACAAGGAGAGCCGGCAACGCCCCAAAAGGAAGGCGAAGAAGAAGAGTGCTCATGGCCATGGGTTTGGGGTAAAATATATATTTTTAATTTCTTTAAGATGACCGGAGTGAAAATCTTAGAATGCAGGTGTCAATAAATAATATCAATCAGTTTATTTGAAAAAATAACTGAAACTACAATACTTTATATATACGGGTATTAATGCTTTAAAATACAATACATTACTTATATATATACGGGTATTATACAAATACTTAATCGGGTCTACCGCGATTCAAATTTTTACCTTTTTACGAAAAGGACAATCGACGACGTTTCGGGCACAAGACATGCCTTGAAACGTCGAGTGGCCATTTCGTAAAAAAAAATTAAGTTTGGATCGCGGTAGACCCAATTAAGTATTATAATGTTAATAGCTTTTGCAGGTGGCTCTGCCCGCGTGATATTCTGTTTAACGTCATCCTTTGTCCCACGGGAATAGTGTTTGTATTTCCGAGATAAAATCTGTGTTAATTCAGTCAAAATTTCACCCAAAACCGTCCAGCTGTTTCAGCGTGAAGAAGTAACAACATACTAACTCACCCTCAAACACACACACACACCAAATACCCTGACACAGACCCAAACTTTAGCATTTATAATATTATATTATAGTGGGGATAGATAATATACTGATCGAAATTTCCACTTTTAAAGCCTTCCTAAAAACAGTTTCTTAATTTACTGATTCTGCCATCGGTAAGGAATTGAAATCTAAATTCGCTGATTCTCGCCACTTCCGTACTTAGTAGCGGAATTTATTAAACTTGTTTGTTGTTGGTGAAAAAATTGTTTTGTTTTTATTTTAGCACGTTTCAACTTCGGTGCCAAAGACGACAGCTAATAATGTAGCTGATCGTACGGGGACGCCTGTTCCTTGTGAACCAACCGTTTCTGTCGAAGTCCCACCTCTGGAAGACGGATACGGTATGTGTTGAAAACAACTTTAGACTTGAAACTATTTTTACACGACCTACGAAACAAATTTTACTAAAAAAAAAATCTCAATCTTTCCAGTGTATGTCGGCTCGTTGAAAGTTCAAATCATAGGCACTCTACTGCGTTGTCCGGCCGAAGGCTGCTTGAAAAACTTCCGAAATAACACCCTACTGCAAATGCACATAAAGCATTACCATAAAGAACTGAAAAAGATGATGGGCGCCACACCGAAAGTATCCGATTTGGCTTCGTCGAGAGCCGAAATAGAAACCGAGCATGTGAGACTGCGAACTGATTCAGAGCCAAGAATTCCAAAGCTCAAAATCAGCAAACGACGTCTCGAAGAACCTCAAAAAATGGATGAACTAAATCTTGAAATCCAGGCGGAACCAACTACACCTGTCAAATCTGATCCAGAAAAGACACCCAAACCTTTAGACTCTCCGAAACTCAGAAGTGCTCTGATCGCTAAACAAGCAAAGAGACCACGAGTATTGCTTCCAGTGAAACAGACAGAAGAAGACCTTGAAGATGACATGCTAGCAGAAAGTGATGACTCTGAATTTGAATTAGAACCAGATGTATCGGTGCCTGTTTCGGGTATAGTTGAACAACTCGACTTTGAATCAGCCATCTCCACACACACTGTTACAAAACCGTTAGTCCCTGATAAAAAGGCAAAGGGCGAGAAAAGGAAAAAAACTTTTGCTACCGTTTCTAAATTCAAACCTCCTAGTGAAGATGAAGAATGGTGCGGGGCTAATTCTGACTTTGAAACCAGGCTTAGTTTCCCCAGATCTGGAACCCCAGATTCCAAGATTATGGACAAGTCTATGGACACACCAACACAACCGGTTTCCTCAGAATCTACCGAGGACCAAAAGGAACCAAATATGTATGCGTACACTGAAAGTAAGTTCTTATTTATTATATTTATTCATATAGATCCAGTTTACTTCAGATTACTATAAGTACTTATTTAAACAATTACATAATCTTGAATTTTTTCATGTTGCTTTCATGGAAAAAGGTCCCAAAATGAGATCGAAACTATTTTATAAATCCGTGAGGAAAGCGAGTGAGTAAATCAGTACTGTGTTACTTAGCTTTACATATATTTATAACTTATTTTAATTGTGCACAGTATGCTTTTTTTGAATGGTGGATATTATCCACGACATAATTATTTACTCGCTCAAAGTTATAACCTTATTTGAATGTTACACAATGTTCACATATTATTATGAGTTAAATTCGCTACTGTGATATATTTTTATGGGTTACATTTTAGTGTATTTGGTATTCTGCCTAATATTTTTTTTAAGGTTGTTAATAAAGCCGATTCTAAAGGCTTTAATTTTAGTTTTAGTGCTGTCAAAACTAAATTTCATTCATTGCAAAATAGTCCTTAAAAGTTAGGAACAGAATCTAAATTACTTTGGAATATTTTTATGTTTGACAGCACTAAAACTAAAATTAAAGCCTTCAAAATCGGCTACAGTAAAGGTGGATAAATGTGTATTTAGTTAGACGGTTGTTTTGTGCTCGTCTGTATAACGTACAATCTTACGTGTTGTTTTATGTTTATAGCCCATTTATATCATTATTTATTTAATTATTTGGGTAGTTCTTTTTTTTAATGACCAATTTGAAATAAGGAGAGTTTTGTACTTTATAAAAGGTTTTGATGTGTTTTTATTTATACAACGTGTAATAGAAAGGTGTAACCATATTTGAAGAGCTTATTCAGTCAATGGTATAGAACAACTTTTACTATGGAACTAAGCCTGTATATCGAAAAAAAATATGACTTGCTTCGTAGAAAAATGCAATGCCGCTCGGCCGAAATGTATGGAAGGACAGATTTTTTTTTGAGATTTCAGGGTTGACTCCATAGTAAAATTTGTTCTATACCATTGACTGAATAAGCTCTTCAAATATGGTTACACCTTTCTGTTACATCTTGTATATCATGTGCTTGGATTAAATGAAAGCTAGATAATAAAGCCGATTCTGAAGGCTTTAACTTTAGTTTTAGTGCTGTCAATACTTAAATTTTTCCAAAGTAATTTGGCTTCTGTACTTCACACTTATGAACTATTTTGCAACGATGAAAATTTAGTTTTGACAGTACTAAAACTAAAGTTAAAGCCTTCAGAATCGGCTACATTGGTAGAGTTATATGAAATTATCTATGAAATCTGTAACAATCGTAATAAAATAAATATTCGTTTCTGTTCCTTATTTAATCGGAAAAGCGATGTCCATTTTGCACCTGCGTCACGATTATTAATTTACATGGTGTACATTCGTGCAACATCTAGTATTACTTAGTGTAATTTAAGCCAAGAACAAGAACATTTAATAAACACTTGTTTATTTGCATAAACTAAGAACAATACAAAATTCTGATTAAGTGCTACTGCGTCACGGCTTTTGCGAAGTATAAATAGAAATAATAAAATATATTAGAAACAAAAATTTTACGGTATTAATGTTATGATTTCAGAAAGAAATTTCGCGAAAGTTGAAATTTTTCATAATATAAAAATAATTCAATATAATAATGACAAATTTATGGTCATAAAAAAGAAGAATTACCCATTTAATCTTATCACGATTTTAACACGTTTACTATCGGCGAGCGGCACTCAGAGTTTCACAAGTCCAAACATGTTGTTTATTTTGTCAATTGTGCTCCGGATTGTGCACGTGTTAAATCAAGAATGCCTGACTATAATTTGTTTCTAATTGGTGCACGTTTATCTGGGGAAAAAAGGATTCATGCGTCTAGTGGTGTTGTTATTTTATCACATTATTATAAAAGATGCACAACCGAAATACATATATCGGGTTTTTCCTTGAGGTACCCGATCCTTGAGGGACCCGTCCTTTAGAGCCCCGATAAATTTGATAAAATGCCAATGTCTTTAAAGTATAATTGCCAACAAAAGTGTTAAACTAACAAAATTATTAATCAGTTGGAATTAAGTAATAACACAGTTGCTAATAAAGTAGCTCTTATTTCACTGCTTTTAGGTCCATAATGCAGCTTATAAGACACGCGTACTTTTTACTTTATTTTACTGCACTAGTGCTTTTACATTTACATTTTTTTTAATCTCAGCAAAGATTTTTATGTGTAAAAAATAGTAAACACATAGTATAGCGCATATAATATATAATTTAGTATAGCGCCAGCTCATTACAACTAGTTAGTGGCCAGGTATAATTTTTAACAAAGGGTCCACTTTTCTGGCTCGTCTTTAGTATTTCTAGGGATTTAAAATATGGAATAAACATAAAATTATATCAGTTTAACTCTAGACTATGTTGCCTTAACCAAACTAACACATTATTTAATTAATGTACTTTGAAGCACTTTTTGTATCGATGGTACTTACACTAGCATGATAATGGCAAAAATAACAAAAAAAAGTTAATTAAATTTATCGGGGCGCTCAAGGATCGGGGCCCTAAAGGACGGGTCCCTGAAGGGTCGGGTACCTTAAGGATGAACCCCATATATCTGCAATCCTTCCTGCGGAATGAGGGGAGTGTGGGGTGGCGCGGCGTGGTAAGAGACGAGTGGAATATGGAGAAGCGCGGGGCGGGGCGGATGCGCTTTCACCCCCACATTTCCTTCATACTGCAGGGACGATACCAATTAAGTTCGTAAACTGACTAACTTATTCTATGAAACACTGAAAAAATCCTGTCAAGCGTAGGTCGTAGACAATGTACGAACTCCGTCAATGCATTTGAGATATAATCTACTTGCAAATTGGCAACCCACGATTTTTCCAATGAGCGTTTTTCCTTGTGTCAAATTTAGTGTTCAATAAGATTCCTAGATGGCACTGTCGTACACTTTAGCAACATAATCAAAGACAAAAATTGCACAGATTCCAAACAAACTACAAACCACTTTGACAGCGACATCTAGAAGAAAGCTAAGAACTAAGAAAAACAAAAAAACGAAAAAATCGCTCATTGTTATTTTGGATGAACCTTTAAGGCGACTATCCTTGTGAAAATGTGAAATTCGACATTTTTGAATGTCGAATACGTCGCATCCTGTCGATTTGGGAAATTGAAACTCTGCATACACATACCTTGATCCTTGATGAAAATGACGACAACCATTTGAATGTTTTTTCTTCAATTCATTATTTTCATTTATGTATTTTTGTAATTTATTTTAATATTATTGAGTTAGCATGATTCTAAATTCCAATTTAAACTCCAATATTTTGGAAATTATTTAGAAATTTATTTCCAAATAATTGGAATATCGGCATTAAGTCTAACGAATCACGGTCGCGGAAAGTTGTAAAAACAACATATTCACAGAAAACACGGATTTAGTGCATTTTACGATTTCTCGCCAATTTCACAGTGCTAGTCGCCTTAAGACGTATGGGTTCAGTCTTAGTTAAGACGCGGACATTGAGCGTTTCCTTTTCTAAACGGAACCTAAATGTTCTAATAATTAGTAAAAAAAGCGTTTTTTTTTTTAAATAGTTTGTTGGGCAATCAGCTATTCAAGAAGACTGGTGTGATGTTAGCCACAGATAGCATTGCAACAATCGAATTGACAGAACTTCACGCCCGCTTTCTTGGTTGGCCGGAACTGCAATACCCCTTAAACTCAATCAGAAATCAGAATGCTTTATTTGTGAACAAAATTTGAATTAACACAAAGTTAAATTAATTAATATTATTAAAAATATTAAATTGTATTATCATTTAAAAACATTTCGATTTTATAGTAGCATTTTTTATAAGTAATTTAGATAATTTATTCTTAAATTGTATCAAATTTAAATGTTTAATAAAATTAGGAATCTTGTTAAATATTTTTGGAGCCATACAAAATATACTCTTATTCATTAGAGCAGTTTTAGAACTTCTCAGGCGTAACTGGTGCCTGTATTGTATGGCGAGGACTTAACTTGTTTGGTTGGTAAATGACAAAGCTTGTAACAACTTTCAGCGGGCGAGCGGGTAAAGATAGTGCACATGAAACGTGAGGAGATCATAAACTGCCACTGTGGGTTCAGAGAGGAGGACGGACTTATGATTCAGTGTGAACTGTGTCTATGCTGGCAGCACGCGCTCTGCCATAACATACAGAAGGAAGCTGAGGTATTGGAGCATTATCTATTCCAGCGTTTCTTAACCTTTTTTGTCCACGGACCCCTTAGGAAATCAAGCACAATTTTAAGGATCCCCTTAATAAAAAAGCAGCAATAAATTTCGGACCATTTATTTTAGCTCTACAAATTACAAAAAAATATACTTTTTCATATAAAATACGTTCATGAGAAGGTTGGTGCTGCTTTTTTGCACATAAATTAGTGATATTTGGGTTTATATTACTACTAAGATTATAATCTAGTAATAGCCTAATCTATTACTAAATTAGGCTGCGGACCCCTATACATACGCTCGCGGACCCTTGAGGGTCCGCGGACCACAGGTTAAGAAACGCTGATCTATTCAACCAACTTGTGGTTCGGCACCACCCTAATGACGAAACCGTGCCGCCAATATACTCCTGTGGATCTTAAAAGGCTGACTTGGGTGAACCATAAAATGATTTGAAAGTAGGATAGAGTCAGAGTTTTTTCACGCGTGCAAAAGAGACAGCATTAGAACGGAATCATAATATGATTCATCCAAAGCGGGCTTTTTAGAGGACTTGTTCCGGCATACTAGATACAACTTTTAATGTTCACGTAGTATGATTTCCCTGACGGTTCAGTGTTAACAATTACAGTGATGTAACATATCAAAATCAAATCGATTTTTTTAAAGTAAGTATCAATTAAGTTTTCAAAGTAAATTGAATCGATTTTTAAAGTTCAATAATATGTGTTGTATTTATACTTTAATTGATGGAAAATCTTATACTTCTGTAATAATAAATATACCTTACGTGAATTTAAAACAAATTTTAAAAACAATCAAGTAGCGGATATCGCAAGACGGTCGTACCGATTCAACAATGGCAAGGGTTTCCTTAATGCAACTGCATAATGACTACTGGTTGAATAAGTCGGTTTGAAGGATAAACAGGCCGTGGTTTTTGGATATTATTAAATATCATTATAACGTGGAAAGACAGAAATATTTGGAGTGTGAAGCAGACGGAAATCGTACCAGTAATCTTGTCGATACATATAAATTGATTTCTCTAACAGCAGTCGATAAAACTTAAATCAATATAGAAACTCCCATAGAATTCATTTCAAGTGCCATCGCTTATAACGCGAAGAACCTTTAAACAACTGATTTTGTTCATTTATTAAAATCCTCAGCTCCTATTAGTCACAATAAAACTTTCCATACATATGTATGTAATTGAGTTATAAGCCTACATGCATACAGATAGCCTTGTTGCATCTTATATTTATAGAGAAGTAGAGAAGATTAAAACCCTTAATAATTTAATTCCAGGTGCCAGAGAAATACACATGCAGTATTTGCCTGAACCCCCGCCGCGGGCGTCGCTCGCAGCGATTCCTGCACGATCAAGATCGACTGTACGAAGGGCTGCTCCCGGGAGCAAAGCATTGCGACACGCTCAAACGGTCACATGAGCTGTCCGGCAATCTGCTGAGGATCGACGACACCTTGCACGCTCTTAGAGTCAAGTATTATGTTGCAACGTAAGTGATGTTGTCTGTTTCTCGTTTTTTAGGGTTCCGTAGTCAACAACAAGGAACCCTTATAGTTTCGCCATGTCCGTCTGTCGGTCTGTCTGAATGTCTGTCTGTCTGTCCGCGGCTTAGCTTAGAGACTATTAGTACTAGAAAACTGTAATTTGGCATGGGTATACATTATTTACTACGCCGATAAAGTGGTACAGTAAAATTTTGAAAAAGATTTTTTTTTCAGGGTACCTCCCCTACACGTAAAGTGGGAATGATTTTTTTTCTCGTCTGTCCCGTAGTGTGGGATGTCATTGGATAGGTAATTTAAAAATATTGGGGGTGTGAGACCATTTTTCGATCCAGGGTTCCGTTTGCGAAATATTAAGCTTAAGTGTTAATTTTTGTTAGAGTCAAGTGTCCCCCCCCTGCCAGCGAAACGATTGTATTTGGAGACGTGAAAAAAATCACGGCAGTAGTATACATAACGAAATTAAAAGGAAAACTATCACAGCTAAGTAGAGGCTTTACAAGTTAACGAGTACAGATCGCGCCAAAATTTTAGTCCCCTCTAAACACGGGGCGATTCGCATCATCAGGAACAAAATGTACGGGCTGTTTTTGGGAAGAGCAACTTCCGAGCGCACTAGAATTTTGGCGCGATCTGTATTAGTCGACAAACTTATAAAATGTACTTGGAGAAGAAGTCCGCATATTGTGCAGGGCAACTACGGAACCCTACAATGCGCGTGGCACTTGGCCGGTTTTTTCAATTAATATACGGATGCAGCATTTCTACGCTCATTTCTTCAATTGAATAGCCTTAAGGCAAAGGCAGGAGTCGCACGTTGTTTGTACTAAGAACTGAAGGATTTGGCCCTGGACAGAGAACGATGGAAGATGATATCCCGCCAAGTGCCAGGCTCTTAAATAAATGATTGATGAGGCTTTAAATTGTAGTTGCATTGGAAAACCTTACCGCAAGTAATATTAAAAATAGTTTTTGAACAAATAATAACTCGTATAAGTCAGAATGGGAGATTTTTTATATTTGCCCTTAAAAGAGTGCATGACTCATTTTCTAACCGAAGAAATCTCTTGATCAACCCAACTTTTCTAGATTTTGATCAATTAAAAAAACCTGTATGATTAATTATAACTGCAATATTTTCCAAATTGTTTCAGTAAAAGCAAGCCCGACCACCCGAAGCTATACCTCTGGGCCAAAGACTGGGAGCTCCCTGACAGCGCGAACGTGTCTCACGAGAGAATAAACAACTCTTACGCAACACTTAGTGCCATGATACACGAGCTCGGCAAGGAGAACTTGCCCGAGTCTGATAGGTTAGTGAACAAATACGAAACGTTTAAAACGAACACGGTTTATCTTGGAAAGATTGCTTATGTTTGCGCGAACATGTTCGCGAACACCTCGAACACTGAATATTTTTTTAGACTGCGTTGTAAGATAGATAAAAAATCAAGTAAATATAGAAAAAATATAATTCAAAGACGGAGCTTGAACCCGTAACTTTGCCTATCGTGGGCCAGCGACTTACTCAATTTGTCCTCCGAGATTAGCTAGACTCTGCAGAATTTTGTATTAAATTATTTAAATATGTAATGCACATATGTGTGAACGTTCATGTCTTTTATTGCACTGAGTTTCCCAAGCGATGAATTTTCGCTATACGGTACATCCCTAGTGTCAGGCCCATCCCTATGCCGAAATCAAAAATGCCAAGGCCCATCCCTAAGAAGTCGCCCGTTCGCCCTCATAAAATACGATTTAGGCTAATTACTATCAATCAATACAGTAGTTTGAAGAAATAGTTTCAGTTTTTAGATACGTGCACGAGACGACTGTTCACTTCAATCTGCGACCATTTATAAAGGCATTCATAGACACAACCTTTCTGTTTTTTTTTTGACATAACCCTAAATACGCTGAGGTTTAATTTATTGTGATCAGATGATACGATACTGTTTTCCAACTTCTTTTCAGGCTTAGTCAAAGCAGCCAGCTGGGGTCACAGGGATTGCTCAGTGGTTTGCTGTCAAGTCCAGGAGGGGCCTCGTTGGATCTACCTATCAGCACGTCTGATATAGAACGGCTGGCTAAGACTGTGCAAGGTTAGACTTTTTTGAATATTAACTTGCTAAGTTTCTTGCCCTTCTTCTTAGAAAGACTAATCGAATAGGCGGAGTTAGGCATATATTTATAATATTATTTATTCCCTATTCCTATAT
Organism: Ypsolopha sequella; assembly: GCA_934047225.1. NCBI lineage: Eukaryota > Metazoa > Arthropoda > Insecta > Lepidoptera > Ypsolophidae > Ypsolopha > Ypsolopha sequella. The sequence continues at coordinate 23,452,269 of OW203987.1, forward strand.
TTTTATTTTATTCAAGTGTATTTTTTTTAAATTAAATTTATGTAAACCCAACCCTTAATTCCCTATGTATTTCCCCATATTATCATTTATTACATAAAACTATTATCTATAGATTATTTAATTACTTATATTACATTAAAACCGACCTGTATAAGTATAATTACACCTACATTACATAAAAATATTTTTCATTATTTCCTTTCATATTAACTTTATACATTACTTGCAACTTAATCTTTATTTACCTTTACAACAATTGAAAGAAAAGCAGATTGTGAACGGTGCGTGACGCAATCTGTTTTTTCACAAATCACTTTGCAGTCAGCATATAAACAAATTATTGTTTCTAGATCAAAAGATTTCTCTGAACTAAAGAGCTGAATCGTTCACATGAGGAAATGAAGACGTTAGTGAAAAGTTGATATGATGAGTTCGTTATTGTAGTTTAGTGCAGTGACCTGTGAAGCATAACAAAGACGAATACAGCCTACAGACTCCTCATAACAGGCGACCGATTTCTGTCAACACATCTGACTGAACCAGCAGATACAATTCCCCACTCCAAAATTATATGTTTCGGTAGGCCAAACCAAAATGGCTTCTATATTCATTACGTCAGAGTCTTCGCCTTCGGGAAAGATAAGTTTGTGGCGCTATTTTTAAGATTGGAAGAGCCAATATGATTGCAGTATCCCGTTGCGATTGTTGACAGAATTATTTGTACGCAAGATGTTGAATAATACACGTCTTTCTGGGCTGTATTGTCTATGCCAGTGAAGCATCATCTTTATTTTATGTTTGTCCAGTATAGTGATTCGTTCGATGTGAGATTGGTCATTTAAAATCTTGAAGTGTACTACCGAAACGAGACTAAAAACCTAACAACCGAAACGAAGAAAGGGACAATGCTATACGAGCTAACGAGATATACTCATATCATACATCTTTTGTTTCGTTTATACTACTGCTAGTTGAACAAGCATGATCCGGCTCAGAAAATAAAGTCGAATTTTGTCTACTTCCAGAAGGGCACGTCAGTACGAACATCACGGCGCCGGAACCGGAAGCCGCGATAGAGAACAGCGTGTGTCGCGAGAGACTGCTGCGTCACATACAAAGATGTCAGGCACTTATCGACGCGAGACTAGACTCCATTGAGGCGCAGGTTGCAGGTCGGTTTGACTTTGCTTTATGAGATAGGTTATTAAGACTAAGAAATTCGTTTTAAATATTCGACTGAAATGGTCAATTGTTAGATTCCCTTAGTTATATATAGGGCTAAAATCACTGACCTCTATACCACTGGACTAGGTGTCCGGTACAAATGACACTAATACACTGTGCCGATTTGAACCGCCAACGGCGAAGTTCCCAGGAACTATTTTTAACTTTTAAATAATGCAAAGAGCGTCTTCTAATCCGAGATTCTCGCACATTTTGATTGACATCACATCACCGCACCGTCGACTTCGCACGTCGCTAGAATTTCAATTCCATGGAACTTCGTAGTTGCCTACAGCGCGCACCAAAATCGCGTAAATCAAATAGGCATAAAAATTATTTGACAGCCGCCTGTCCAATGGTAACAGTATGAATGTCAGTGGCTAAAACATATACATGAAAATCTGGGGTCCTCCTAGGTAACCGTATCAAACAAAATCCAATCAACGGTTGTCAGGTTATAAGCCGAATACGAAAACTGACTACACTGGTCACTGCAAGATTGTTTGCGACCGTCGCGCTTGGCGCGCGGTGACAGATGCTGGCGGGGACGTGGTACTTTTGGCGGGGGGCGGGTGATATAGCGGGGAAGAGAAGTGCGCGCAACTGCGCGTCACTCACCACGCCGACACTCGCAGCCGCGCAGTCGAAGCTACCTCGCCCCCGCCAACGTCTTTCGCCCCGAAAGACGATCGCGCACGATCTTGGCAATCTATAGTTTCAGAGTAATAATAATATAATTAATCAATCAAAATTCTTTATTTCTGGATACATAGGTAAGAATGATATTACAATTTTTGTCATGTCCCATTATGATCTGCCTAATGGCGTACAAAATTAAAGCTTAAAACTAAATATATCATTATTACATTGTTAGATTACATATTTACAGCACTATTACATTTTGTATATCTATAATATTACATTATTTATTATATTGCAAAGAAGTTATATAACGTCACAATCCCAATATGAGTCAAAATAAGTAAAAAGTCATGTCATCTAAATATTCGTTAGTACCATAATAAGATTTACCAATCAAAAACTCCTTTAATTTAGTTTTAAATGAATATAAATTTACAATATTTCTGATATGGTTGGGAAGCTTATTATAAATGCTCGTTGCTATCCCGAGAATGCTTTTCTTGTAGAGTTGCGTGTTACGGGAAAAGGCTTTTAAGCTAGTGGGATATCGTTTGCTGTTGTAAAAACTAAATAAGTGAAGGTTAGTCTTCACAAACCAGCAACATAATAAATGTAATGCACAGTTAGTCATGATCTTGTCCAAACAAAGTTAATACAGCATTTTAAGTTGGTTTTGAGAAGATCATGACTAATTGTGTACACTATTTCAAACTTTTGCTTTATTAACCTCACTAATGCTGAACTACTTGCGTCAAATGCCACAAACCAAAATGCTTTCAAAATTTTAATTTATAAACAAGAAAAACAAAGTTATGTTTTGCACATTGCGCTAAACTACTGACGTTTAACCTTAAGACAGGGCAAAGTCGTCCAAACTCTGGGTAGCATTTCGTGGCTCATCAAGATTCGCATGTAATATAAGTTAATAAGAGTTAGGCTGCCATTCCACCAGAGATGTGCGAGGAGAAAATCCACCAATAGGATTGCTTCATTTTTCATGCTAAGGAAATAAAAAATCTATTATTGGTGGATTTGCAGCCCTACCCATAGCATTTCGTGGCTCATCAAGATTCGCATGTAATATAAGTTAATAAGAGTTACGCTGCCATTCCATCAGAGATATGCGAGGAGAAAATCCACCAATAGGATTGCTTCATTTTTCATGCTAAGGAAATAAAACAAATCTATTATTGGTGGATTTGCAGCCTTACCCAATGAAACGTCATAAGGCCGTTACGTCCTACGTATTAATAGTTTAAAAGTCATAACAATAATGTCAACAGAACTGGAATCCTGCGACCCCTCGTTCGAGGACGACGAGACCGCGGAATACTTCCCGCGCACCAAGCAGACCGTGCAGATGCTACTGCGAGACCTGGATACCATGGAGGAGCTTGGAGTGATCACCTAAACCTCAATTACGTTATACAAATACCAGTATTTTATAGACTTTTGATGGATCGGTTTGGTTTATTAACGCATGCATGTAGTATCAGAACGAGTTATAGCGTTATATATAACGTTAGTTTTAAGCGCATTTGCCCAAAATAACGGTATTTATAACGCTATTTGGAGGTCTGTCTAGGTATAGCTAGTCTACTGACACTACACATTTAGTACAGAGTCAATGGGAAAGAAAGTTAAGGGGCTACACAATGCTAAAATTCAGTCCTGCTCTAACGCTTTTGTTTTTTAACTGTCAGATGCCGCGCAGGCATAACTTTAGTTATTTTGAAATCGCGGCTACATTAGGACATAAACTTTATGTAATAAAGATGTTTTTTTCTGGTAAGTATCTGCGTGGTTGGTTCCAATCGGTTTTGAAATATGGAAACGGAATAGCTTTTTTCGTGAAATTCATGCCTTTTTAAAAGTATTATAATTAAAAGAAGATTCAAAGTTAGTTTATTTATAAAGTGTAATTAATAAATGTCTCGAGTCAAAATATATTCTATATATATTTTTTATTATTACTATCTACATTGATGGAACTGAATCCTATGCAAAACTGATATTTAGCATTGTGGAGCCCCTTAACATACCTAGACACGGTGGACGCTGTTATACCCGAGTCGGTATCCAATCAGCTGTTTGACGTTTCATTTTACCCTGTGATTTTACTACGATATTTATGGCATGAATTGTATCGTAAGGTTCTCTATCGTTTGTTATTAAATGTCAAGGCAAGGTCATTAAAATTTTGGTAGTCTGTCGTGGCCATCGAAGAACCTCGAGAAGAAAATGCTTTCGAAAAGCCGTCTGATTTCGCCAACTAATCCAGTGTTTTTGCATAGACTTTTCTAAATACGAGTACATCTCACTTCCACTTACCGATTCTTTATTGTTGGATTAGGCAATCATAGCGCGCAAAATTTATTTCGAACAAACCAAGTGTCATTGTACCTCTTTAGGGGTAGTATAAAATTTCGCTCTAATACAAGTTAATAAGAGTCACAAAATGAAACTAAAAAAAAACTGTTAAAATACCGACTCTAGTATAGCGTATGAGACCAACGAAGAAGGCTGGTATTGACGCCCCAAGCGACTAACTGAGCACGCCTTCTTGATTGGCCCGTACCGAGGAACGGTAAATTTTCACGAAAACTACCTACTCAAAAATAAAAAGGTATATAACTTACGAGCTACGCTCTTGTCGGTGCAGTAACCGCCATTCCACTTTTTTCTTCTGCTAATGATTTGACCTCACGATACACAACATTAACTTTCTCGTTTCTCCTTCACTTGAAAGGGAAGGAAAAGTTATACAAGGATCGTTAAATAAATTGTTGCTTTTTGTACAATTTTAATTTGTTTATGAGCCCAATTTGGAAAAATACCTTTTCTTGGAATACCCAAAGCCCTCTGATTGACTGGAAAACAGGCCCGGTACTCCCAAAAAGAGTCAGTCGATAGTTTATCGTTCGACAATACGTCCAGTCTATCTCTGACACACGTACTTCGTCCAAGCACACGTATCATGAGTATGATAGAGATGGATATGCGACCGAACGATAGATATATTATTATTACCTTTCTAGAACCCGATAGTCCGATAGTAATACATATAGCCGGTTTATTTTTATATGAATTTGAACTTTTTCTTCTGTGAACAGAGAGACAATTTTTTTCTGATCCTTGAAATAAGAAACTTAAGTCTTTAATTTTTTTTGGGATGCAAGGATGAAATGTTTCGTTCCATACTAGATTATCGAGGTCACAATATTTTGGATTGTGTCATCTAGTGAGGGTCAGTAATTCATTTTTTTTTTGCGTTGATAAGAATTTTGAGTTTTCATCTTTACCATTGTTTTTAATGTACTAATAATGAAGCACCATTACTTTAATATAGCATGAACAACCAAATGATATGTACTGCAATTTGTTTTAGTTGACAATAAGGCATTATTTTCGTTTATAAGAATATTCAATGTACATACCAAAATAATACATGTATTTTATTTACCAAACAACTCGTTTAATTTCTAAAATCAAACTCTTCCTTATTGAAAAAGATATTTAATGCCTTAAAAATTACAAATTCAACCACCTCAACCTTCGTAGAACTTCGGTAGCTGGTCACCGAGGATGACGGAGCGTTCACAACCCGCTTCGGTTATCACTCCTAACCTGACGACCCCGCCTGACGACCCGTCTCGGAGCATGGCTAACGTTAGGGTGTTAGTGACGAACTTGACAGCTTCCTCCTTGCTCATGCCCGGCTTGAAGTTGGCATCGACGTAGCCATACACGTAGGACGATCCCGAACCGCCGATCGACACTTGTTGCCGCTGCACCATGCCTCCGATTGGCACGGAGTAGATTTGACCTGGAAATGTAAGATGATGTGTTTATCGATCAATACTAAGTTGTTATATCACTAAATTTAGGGTGAGTGTCCATCATAACGAAATAGATAAAAACATTATTTATGCGAGAAAAACTCGACGTTTCGGTCAACTTAAGAGTGATCTTCATCAGGCTTCGCGAGGTGCTACGGCGCGTGCGACAATTCGGTCCTCGTGAGGGTGTTTTTCTCGCATAAATAATAGTGAGTTTTAGCTGTTGTTACCTATTTCGTTATAATGCTAAGTTGGTAATTTTTGTAGGAAAATTTGTTATGATCACAAGATATTTTGTGTAAATTTTACAGCTTCGAGGAATTTAGTTTTGTTTGTATGTGCCAAAGATTAATTAAAGTCTGTGTGTTTTTGCTAGCTTCTCTCCAACCTCTAGCTGCTATCATGCAAAAATAAAATCCAGGTAGAGTTCAGGCCGAGACAGAAGGCGCGCGTGGAGGTAGCTGGCACTCCGCGTACCCCCTACCTCATCGAAGCTCCGAGACTAATATTAAGCCTATCTTCTGTACTACAGCCATAGATATCTTGTAATCAAATAAAATTATTCTAATACTGCAGCGTATTTCTCTGACGCCACGCGAGACTGAAGTGTTGGTACTTGCTCTCTGCTGAAGTGCGTATAAGGCTCGCTTTCCTGATATGCGGATTTACGTCAGGTTATTTACGCAATTGGAATTGGGCTGGTGGCCCGAATTGTAGGCGAATGGCCACAGGAGAAAAGTCAAAAGCATTTTGAGCTAAAACCTGGAAGTTATACATTATAAGAAAAGAAATTTCACCTCCAAGACGTTTGTCCCAGCCGGCGACTAAAATACCAGCCACAAGGGAGTCACGGTAGTTGTAGCAAAGCTCACGGAAGATAGCAGATGCGGTCTGAACTAATGGTGGCTCTCCGAGTTCCATCTTGTGGAAATCTGGAAAAAAAATTGTAGTAATATTAGATTATGATTCAAGCTACAGTTTATCCTCTCTTTTTCTCACAGCTGAAATTTTTCGTTATCTGAACAGGAAAACGTAAGATCCACTGCCACTGGGTCACTTGAAGCAAGGCTGCATTAAAAAATAATACTTATGCAACTTGAAATTTCTACTTATAAGATCATAGATTTTATCATTCTGAAGTCTGAACGTCCATCGGGAAGAACTACTCCAATCGATCAGGTTTTTCGGCTGCTAGGGGGGCCTAAAGTTGCATTTTATTGATTCTCTATAACAATTGATGATCAATAGATTTCTGGCACAATCATCATGCTTTCTGCCACTCAGAGGGGGGCAAGTTGTAGATAATAAAATCGTTTAGCTCTCTTTTATTACATATCTGACAACCATCCTGATTGGTTAGGGTTTAAATACCTACAAGCTCATAACCATTATTGACACTCTAACCCAAGTCTGGCTAAGAAATAAAGAGATACTCACTTAAGTGGTAAGTCACAATATCAGCAATAGCTTGTGTATCAGCAGCAGAGCCCGAACGGCAGCAGTAGATATGGTCAGTAATCTTAGTCAGTTTGTCTGTCACTCTGTTGGCGATGTATGCTCCGGTAGTAGTCCGGGAGTCAGCACCGATAATGACGCCTCCATTGAACTCGCACGCCATGATCGAGGTCCCCGTACTGTGGGGAGCGTTCATCCAACTCATCGACGGGTCGGCGTAAGCGTTGACCACAGATGTCGCCATTTTACTGGAGAAATATCAACTGTTTTAATGCCTAACGCGACTGAAAGACAAAGTACAAGTGGATTATATTAATTTATTATTATTTCTTGTTTTTGGCTTCTGAAACTATAAATATTTTACATAGAAAAAAGTTAATGCTAAATGCTAGGTTAGATTCAAAGGTGTTTATTAGATGTTTGGAGTCGAATTTGCAGTATGAAACAAGACAGGTGGAACTAATATATGATATAAAATGAAAACTATGTATTACTTACGCCTGTATTTGTGAAGAATTACTTATAAACAACAAACGATTTTGGAAAGTCACGGTTTTGTTCGGTTTAGAGCAGCTGTCAAAATTGTCAAATCATTTTCTGAACGTTTCGTTGTATGCATTGTACGATAAAATATGTAACATAATTTTGGGTATTTTACATGTATCCTGAAATTTTATTTGTCATTTAATCAATCTTGAAAAATTATACAATGTGGTTTTATTAATCAACAAAATGTTTGTATATTTTACGAAAAATGGAACACTTATAATGCGTAAATTGAAATGTTTAAAAATGCGTTCAGATTAACCTTTGATTTGCACTGTATCATAGAAAACTAATTTTCGAAAAAAATGTAAGGATATCGTAAGATATTTATAGCAAAAATAAAATTATACCATGGGCAGAATATTACATTTGAAATTCCTTATTGAACATTTCGAGTTTTATTTAAGTAATGAAAGAACTACACATGCTAATTCGTTTGGTTTAATTGGTTACATAACCCCTAAGATCAGTTTTAAATACTTATTCCCGTAACTGGATATACAAATTTTGAAATAAAAACAAACAAATACACATCAGATAGTTCTCGCCCGTAGTACAACTTATAGTACAACTATATATGCCTCAGAATAAGGAATACAAAGATATATGCCTCAGAATAAAGATATATGTATACCTGCAGTGTGTTTGTTCGTGAATGAACTACTAGATGGCGCTGTACGCTGAGTCACGTATCCAGTTGAATGATATCTTAGCCAAATTCATACGGGCGACTTTGTAAGTGATTAGAATTAATCATACAATGTTATATATTAATGTAATGAGAACTGAAAATTTCGTAACTGTCTGATGCAACAGGTATTGATTGTAGCGACGACAGCGCTATAATATTTTTCGTATTTGGCAAAAAGGGTATTTGAAACTTGGTCCTGCCTGACCAATAACCGAGTCTCTATTATGAATTTGGCTAAATCAATCAAAGTCACATTGTACAAAATGCGACGTCTTCCTGTCTATACAACGTGTAACAAGAAGGTGTAATCATATTTGAAGAGCTTATTCAGACCATGGTATAGAACAACTTTTACTATGGAGCCATCCCTGAAATCTCGAAAAAAAATCTGTCCTTCCATACATTTCGGCCGAGCGGCATTGCATTTTTCTGTGAAATTGTCGTTTTTTTTTTCGAGATACAGGGTTTGTTCCATAGTAAAAGTTGTTCTATACCATTGACTGAATAAGCTCTTCAAATATGGTTACACCTTTCTGTTACACGTTGTATAATGAGTAAGTGGGTATATCTATATATTTACAGACTGTTGCCCTGTTGTCAGGAAGTCCTGTACTTTTTATAACTTTACTAAAACAAATCCTAATAAAACAATGTAATCATACATTATAAAAATATATAAATTAGGTAGGTATCTAATACTTGTGATTGTGACGCTACGTACGACTGCAGCGAATCCAAAGCGTTGTTTTCTTACACCAAACATTCTCAAGTAGGTAGGTTTGTATGTAATTAAAAGAAAGTAAGAACTGCAACGTCATCTTAGCGTGGGTGTCCCCAGCACTCATTAGCACCCTTTGTCCTATTAAAAACGAAGTAAAAAAAAAACGCATTTGCTACGCGCCATTTTGTCCCGTTTTCCCAAAAACGATGTTTATTTAAAAGTTATAAAGCCGATCTGCATGAATGCGCTGGCTTTTTTTGATAAATCGCTTTTTTATTCGACACATTCATTCAAAAGGAATATCAAATCTATTCATTTATTTATTCATGAAGTTTTCGATTCGCCACCGTTCTTCAGAATCAAACGGTCCACGCGTCGTGATAAAGGTTGTAGACTATTCAGTCTTGATACTTTAAGAGCCCACAACGAGGATTTGACCATGATTTATTGTGATCATATACATCCACCATACATTTACTTATTTTTTGTTGTTGAAAGCCTATAAGATTTTATGGAAAATTAAGACTTCAAAATGCCCTATTTTAAAAAGATGTTTAGAAGATGTTTAACTATGAAGATGTTTCTCAGGGCCTCTTCAGTTCTTTGTCCATAACTGCATTGCATGCTTATTATTGTCTTGACCAATTTCCTTTGATGGGTCCCTAAGCAGAGACATATAGGACTATCAAAACAGATTTAGAGTTGGGACGATTTAGATTTAGAGCGGGGGCCTTATCGTTTAACTTTAAATCTATCGCGATTCCTTTGATTTTGACATTTGAAGTATGCTACGAATGTCAAATTCAAAGGTATCGCAATAGATTTAAAGTTAGACAATTAAGGCCCCTGCTCTAAACTTCAAACCTCTTTTCCACCTACTTGTCGCGGAACAACGCAAGTAGTTTATAGCAAAATATAATTTTGTCTGCCCGTTTGTACAATTAATTTATTTTAGTTATTAAGGCCAAAACAGGTACCATATGCGCTGGTAACAGCTGCATGTACAGGCCATATTATTTGATCTTTATTTTTAGATATGACATGCGTGACGTAAATTAAACCAAATACAGATTCATAATCTAGTTGAAGTTATTGTCCTTTTTTGTAATTATCCAACAGATCGATAGTAAAATGCACTCCAAATTTCAAGATCTTGCACTCGCTCTACATTTCGGAAAACGTTGCTCAGGAAGTAATAAGTAGGCGTATTATTACTCCACAAAACGCGACCTTAGGATGGAAGTGGCTGTCAATCCATCTTGAATAAAGAGAAAAAAAGTTTAAATAATGACCCGTGCGGTAGCGACATTTTGTTGTTATTTATTTTATTTTATACGGACTCCCCCGCGAAATGTAGACAATGGCCAGATGTTGGTATTTTTTTCTGCATTACAATGTATTTTGAGTACGATAGTTCGTGCCAACGATGTCCTTTTGTGATGGTGATGTGACAGTTTCCGTTAAACTGATGGTCAGACTGCCATACAGGCACACTTTAAAAACTTAAAAACAGAACGTGGAGCTGTCTTATCAAAACCTCCCATTATCAAGAAGTAGAAAAATAAAATGAACTTTTAACAAAAAAATAGTAACCGACTACAAATGTAACTGCAGTCATTCACTAAAAAGTTCAAAATAATTATATACTAACCGATAAAATAAAACTTTTGCTGACTTTTTTATGTTTTATGTTCTTTAGAAGTCGAAGCCCGCATATTCGTTTTTATATTGTAGGGAAAGGGAATACCTACGCTGACTTCTAGATAACATAATATATTTCAGGAGTAAAGAAGTCGGCAAAGGTGTTATTTCCGTAGTACCATCGGATTTTAAACATTTTAGTGAATGGCTGCAGTTACATTTGAAGTCGGTTACTATTTTTTTTTGTTAAAAGTTCATCTTATTTCACATTTTTTTTTGTTTTTGTGAAGCCAGGATAGAAGGTCAGGTGGGAATTCTGATAATTTCCAAAAAAAAAACTGCAATCTGAGCTATGGTGTTCTATAGTGATAAAGCCAGGATCAAAGGTCAGGTGGGTATTCTGACAATTTCCAAGTAAATCCATTGCGCAATCTCGAGTTGTGTGCTCTCATCCGTTGAGGAGTTCTATGGTAATGACGCCAGGATCGAAGTTTAGGTGGAGGAATGACAATTTTCAAGTAATACCCTGCAATCAGCATCCTAGTGCAAAGCGATGGTCTCAATATCGAGAGGTATGCTGTCATTTTCTGAGGAGTTCCCCTGCCTATCCCTGAAGACCGTCATCAGATCATGACCAAACTCAAAATAGGACCTACCTGGAAGCACACTCTTCCAAACGAAAAAAGAATCACTCAAATCGGTTCAGAATTAACGACGGAGTTATAAAAAAATACAGTTGACTTGAGAACTCCCCTCCTCTTTGGAAGTATGTTAAAAAGCATGCACTAATGAGCTTTTTGGAATTTATTTGCATAATATTTTATACGTTTATAATTTACTAATGTCAGAAAACACTTTCCTGCATGTCCTAAAAAGCGTGACCTATTTGTGTCCGAAGTTACGGCGATAAAGCTCACCTCCTATCACGTTGAGACGTTAAAATCGTCGGTGAAAAAAGGGCATAGGAGTGTTCACTACTACAGTGAACTCCTCTGACACCGCCTGTAGATGGGATATATTTCGCGACGGCAAGTGTTAGATGAACATTTAAAATGGTACTAGCTGTTTAAATAAAAAAAAATACAGAACCTAGAAAATAAAAAATAAAATCTTGAATTAAAAACACTTGTACTTATAGTTTCACTTTACTAAGTTTCACCAAGTGCCGACAATCGCAAGTATAAATTTTGTTAAAAAATAAAAACTTGCTGTACAGAGTACCTAATCGTAACTAAAGCAAACATTGCTGTTTTTGTTATAAGTGAGTAGGTATTATTATATCAATAGCAAAATTATATAAATCTATTTGGTAGATTGTCATACCGATTTCAAGCCTCAAACATAAGTAAGTGCGAATTTAAGAAAAAAAAAATGGATTTTGAAAAATTTTGTAAAAATTTAAATTGCTCTTTCTATCGCCCATAGTCGTCGTCTGTGGACTTTAGCGAAATCTCTGTACGCAGCGTAGCCATTAAAATTTGTAGAAAGTCAAGTCATACTTTTTGATCAAGTTTGTAGAGTTAGGCTTTTCAGATCTAGGGGATTGGCTCTACTTGAGATCTGATAAATTTTTAACAGTGAAGGCGTTATGTGCTCGAATATAAACCTGGGATTAGACTTGGAAATAGGGACATAGCCATTAATTGCTTAATACAGAGCCGATTTTGAAAATTCTTTCACTGTTGTAATGGTTGGACTCTTCAGTTGGACATAGGCTATAGTTTGTTCCCTGGGGACGCGTACCTCCCTAAGGACATAGCCATTAATTACTCTTAATACAGAGCCGATTTTGAAAATTCTTTCACTGTTGTAATGGTTGGACTCTTCAGTTGGACATAGGCTATAGTTTGTTCCCTGGGGACGCGTACCTCCCTAAGGACATAGCCATTAATTACTCTTAATACAGAGCCGATTTTGAAAATTCTTTCACTGTTGTAATGGTTGGACTCTTCAGTTGGACACAGGCTATAGTTTGTTCCCTGGGGACGCGTACCTACCTAAGGACAAAGCCATTAATTACTCTTAATACAGAGCCGATTTTGAAAATTCTTTCACTGTTGTAATGGTTGGACTCTTCAGTTGGACACAGGCTATAGTTTGTTCCCTGGGGACGCGTACCTCCCTAAGGACATAGCCATTAATTACATTCTCGCGGGTAATCTCTGGAACTACTGAACCGATAAAAAATAAAAACATGAAAGAGGACATTGATATATTTCACAGTATACAAAGGCGGCACTTATTGCTAATAGCAATACCTTTCAGGCAACCTTTGGGTGAAAAGGAAGATACCTTTAGAGGGAAGTGAGTAAATGTTACGAAACAAAATGCTAGAGTAAACTCCCTACATAGATTAATTGATGGGGGGTTTCCTTTACGCTATAATAAACTAAAAAGCTAAAATAATATATAATGTGAATTATATACACAAAAATATTACATAATAAATATACTTGTACATAGGTCAGAGTTTGTTTCCTAAGCCAACTACATATTTATCTGCATCAGTATAAAGTTAAAGTAATTTTAAGGCTAAAAAGCAAAAAAATAAATTATAGGTAAAAAAAAAACACGGTTTAGTCACTAAAAAAGTACAAAATAATGTATTTTAAAACTATTATTGTCTTATCGCTTCGTTCTTGAAATATTTGAAAATCAATGACTATGCCAAAAAGCGTGGCGTGCTTTGTTGAAACTAATTAAAAGTAATGCTTCTAAAAGAACATAACAAAAAGGGCCCCACGGTTTTTGACATAGTCATATGTGTAAGTTACATTACTTTATACTTTTTAGCTACAAAAGTGCGTTTTTTTTGTTCTTTAAACTAAAATTGATTAATGCAATATTTCAGGAACGAAGCGATAAGACAATAATAATTTTAAAATACTTACATTTTGATAAAATAATAATAAAGAAAAATTAAAAAGTATTATGTTTTTAGCAGAGCATTCCGTTCATTCTAAGCAAATATTACCTTGAGCTGTTTAGTGTTTATTTTATAGGTTAAGCACAGGTTTGTAGGTAAATGATCCATTTATACTATAAAAAAAATGAACAAACACAGATGTATAACACATTTCTATAAATATAACGTGTGAATAGATCACCTAGTAGTAATATAAAATTACCTACAGGTAAATGACACATTTATAAAAAAAAATTGAATAAACACAGATGCACTTTCTATAAATATAACATGTGAATAGATCACCTAGTACAAATAAGCTAAATATTAGTCTAGCTGTGAAACAGTCATGAGAATTCAACTGGCGTCTAAATAGCTACCACACACTTCATTCATGATCAAATCAAAAGGTTTTTTCTTCCTTCATCTAACAATGAAACCTACTTCCTAACATAAATATAAATTTGATACGATATTTTATAGCAGCTCGATTGTAAGCACGCGACGAGGCGGACCCTCTTGGCGCGTGCAGAGAAATATTTTTATATTCTTTTCATATATTATTTACGTGTGTGTTGGTTTTTTCCCCCTTGCGGAAGCTGCGCGGGGTGAGAGAGGGGGATAGCTGGGGGACGGCGGTCGACCCCTAAAAAGTTATGTATTTTTTCTCCTCTTTTTTCCCATCGAACGACGTGATGAAATGGCGAGTGGGTATTGATCCGGGTGTCTTTAGCAGCGTAGGTTTTTCTCTTGGATACACTATTTTCTTTTTATTCATAGGCTTTTCTTGCATGTTACGGTTTTATTTTTAGCAGGATTGTAGGGACATAAGTACTTGTACACTGTATTCTTCCTGTATTTTTCTTTATGTATGCACATAAAACGCAGTCGCGGGCAAAAACTAGTTAATTTAATACTAGAAATGTAAACCCGGATTTCTAATTTGACCATTTATAATCAGCGCTGTGATTGGTCCATAGTTTAAGTACCACTTAGCGAGATTTTATCAAATCAGAAACTGGGGGTCAAATTAGCAAATCGTATTGTTTGTAATATTATAAAAAAGAGGCTTTACAAGGTATTAAAATATCTACATAGAGGGAGAAACCAATGGTCTTTAGGGATACCTCACACTGACACATTTTTTTCTAACTAAAAGGAGCAGGTGTGCGGCATGTTAGCAGGACCAAGCATCGACGGCGCGCGTCCATCCCTTTTTGGATTGTACTATTTGGGAAAACATCCACCATAAAAGCCAAAAGTGGGCCAGAGGAAATTTCTCCGATGGAACTTCTGCAGGACAAGCTGCGGACAGAATGGGCACGGATTGAGATACAGGATGCTGTAAAATGTTTTTACTGATGTAACAAAAAGGAGGGACATAATTTTTGTTTCAATCAGTTCTGTTTGTAGGCTTGTTCTCTTAATATTTCGAAAAATACATATTGTTTTCTAAAACTCTCTTATTATTACGAAAGAAAAGAGATTTTTAAAATTTTAATTTAATATTAATATTTTATCTAAAGGGTTGTGAAAATTATTTTTTACATAAGAGCTGTCATTTATTTTTTATTATCGAAAAACTATTTGCGGTATTTTTATATTTAAAAGAAACCGACTAAGATATACAAGGCGACTTTTTGGTCATCGTCCAAATTCATACTGGAGGCTTGGTAAGTGATCAGCATCATGAATCGATAACAATTTTTGTGAAATTCGTATAATGAAATTTCAAATTCCCATAGTAATTCACTCCCAGTCCTGAGTGAATCACTATGGGGAGTCGAAATTTAGTTTCATGAATTTTACAAAAATCGTTATTGGTTCATGATGCCGATGAGTTACCAAGGCTCAAGTATGAATTTGGACGATGTTGATAAATTCACCTTGTATATATTTTTTTTGTATCGGTGTTGTAGGTTTTGGAAAAGACTTTTATTAATTTAAAGTTTTGCTAGTAGTCAAAATTTTGAGTAGTCAAAGTAGAGATTTACAATTATATAAAATAAACTCAATATGTTTATAATGTTTCTTGGAATTCATAAATAACTAATCAAACACATTTATTCTATAAATGAAGTATAAAAAAAACTATTTATACATTTACATCTCTAAGTAAATAGAGGTTTATGTATGCATAGGTATGTATTATTAATATTATTATATACAATATGGTACACGCTCAAAGTAAAGAAAATAAAATAAAAAAAAACTTTTGCGTCATTTAGCGAAAACATCTACGCGTAACCTATATTTTCCATATTTCTACATCTGTGTAAATTGAACGTGTTTATTTTACAAAATAACAATTTATCTCTGTTTCTCAAAAAGAACCATCGATGTCACGATTTCTTTAAATAATTTCAGCACCTGTTAAAACAATGACTCTTTTTTGGTAAAAATACGAACTTACCTTATGTACGTATGTACCGAATAAGAATTTTGCTTTCAAGGTGTATTTTTCACAATTATATTTTTTGTAGTATGTAAATTTATCTAAGAAATGTCAAAGTTACTACCCTTTAAATCTAAGGTGCAAAAATTCAAAATTCAAAAAGTTTATTTTGCAAAGTAGGTATACAAGGTGACTTTTTGATCATCGTCCAAATTCTTACTGGAGGCTTGATAAGTGATCAGTATCTTGGATCAATAACAATTTTTGTGAAATTCGTATAATGAAATTTCGGCTTCCCATAGAAAGTCAGTTCCAGTCCCGAGTGAATCACTATGGGGAGTCGAAATTTAATTTTACGTATTTCACCAAAATTGTTATTTATGCATGATACTGATCACTTACCAAGCCACCAGTATGAATTTGGACGATGATCAAAAAGTCACCTTGTATATAATACACGTTTCACAAGTAAAATTTTAATCTTATAAAAATATATGTAATAAAATAATAAATGTACATGAACTAGATTAAATGTTTATTTAATTTATGCAGCAATGTATATATATACGATGCTTCATTAAAATAAAATTTTTGTCGAAGAGTGCCTATTCTTATACCTATATTTTTTAAAAGCAAAACACATTTTTGTCCAATGGTATCTTGTATGTGTATACCTATGTATGTATGTATCCCCCTGTATTCTAAACACACTCAACCAAACACGCACAATTTTATAAAGATTTTTTTTTTGCGGATACCGCTCCGCCGTTTTGTTCGATTCAATAGTCCACATTTAGTTATCCGTTCTCTTTTTCAATTCCGAGTACCCTCTTAGGGGTCACTTTTTGGAGATTACCGTGCATTGTGGACCTCGAGTCGAAAAAGCTGGACAAAGGGATGAATATACTTCATACTGACCGTATAGGTAGATGCCTCATTGTGCAAAGCAGCAACGGCAGATTTCTGATAATCTTTTTCTAGGGGGATCAGTTTCACATCTTGATTTTGCCAATTTTTGGCTCGTGTGCCCCTGTTTATTGCACAGAAAATTGCTTATTTTGATAAAAATCTCGTTTAAATCAAGATATCAACCGACTACTTATTGCATAAAAAAACAGTTTATAAACTTTTTAAAATGAGGTCGGTTCGCAGAAAAAACATTAAATTTTAGTAGCGTATTCTCGCGGCTTTGCCTGCTTGACTCAATTTTTTTTGGTGTCCTCAATCATCTTCCTTGAAGTGGCAATAAATGCAACTTGAAAATTGTTCTTGAAAGGTTAAACCAATTTTTATTAGTTTGATTATTTATTTAATTATAACTGAATCCGCGTTGTCTGATGATTAAGAAGTGAAATAAATTTCAGGTCACTTGGTCTTCGCATATGCTTCTTGGAAAAAAAATACTCGCGAAAGGGTAAACATTAAACATTTAAGGCCACTTTATAATTTTTGACTACCTAACTAAAAAGATAATAGAAAAGAATTTATTTATTTATAATATTTGTTTCTTCTTATGTTATAACTTTCAAATAAGCACTCACAAAGGGAACAGGCTTACAAGATAAAAGCGATACTAGCCTAAGGCAGCTTAAATTAGTTTTGGCACTATCGTCGTTTAAAATAATAAAAAAAAATAAAAAATGTTTATTGTGATAACCAAATATTTGGCCTTCTTTTAAGTAAAAATACCTGTATCAGAAGACTCCGCTTCTTCGGTCCTCAGCTTAGGTTTTAGAAAATAGTTTCAAAAAATAAAAAAATAACTTAAAATTTACAAAAATTGATTTTAGTAATAAAAAGTACACAAAAGAAATATGTATATAATAAAAGAAAAATAATATGCCGCATGAGTCCATATTATGGAAGTATGTATGAGGGGGTGCATGTGTGAGAGTGTGTGTGAGAGGGTGCATGTGTGGGTGTGACGTTTAACGAAGACGAGGCGAGTGAGCCTCGAACGCTTGTGATTTTAGACCTGCTGTACGAAATGTGGGTCGAGCCGTTTATGTATCCGAGATCTCATAGTGTATGGTGACCAAACCCGTAAAATAAATTCGAGCCAAGTTCGAGCCACTGTCTTAACTGCTATCTTTTGCTATTTTTGCTTCGTAAGAACTCAACAGATTAAGTACATTATCGATCGATCGTATAAGATATATGGTTACTTATTTATTGTTTTAAAAGGTGATTCAGGCCTTGAGATTGAGGCTAGGCAAATGAAAATTATTTTCAACTGTGGTTTAATTGTTGCTACTATCGGGGAAAGTTCCGCTGACCATCTTTTCGCCATTTTCATCATTACATATGATATGAATGAACATTTTTTTTATGGAGAGCGAGACCTATAGGTGCTAAATCAAGTACTATCAGAGAAAACTGTGTTGCCCACATAATTATGTCAATTATATTTTTTACATCTTATGTGGTGTTGCCCAGTTTTCTCTGATAGTACTTGATTTAGCACAATTGCTCCCTTTAATAATTTTACACAAAATCTTAAAAGGTTATTTAAAACATAACCAGTAAAAAACGGGAATACCAGCCCCTTGAAAAAAGTTCCCTGTAATTTATCAAGATAAGTTTTTGTTGAGTAGTTTATGATAGCGCTAAAGAAGACAAAAATAGGCGATCATAGTTGACGGAAATATGGGGCGAGGTGTAAATGGGGACTGTTTTTTTCAATATTTATGAAAGTTGTAAAAAACTGACGACGTGGGCGACCACGGCTCTTTTTTGTTACACAGTTGTAAAAAGTATATAGTAAAATTACTACTTAATAAAATTGTAAACAAAAAAAATTCGTTTGTTTGGTTTACTGACTGAAAGTCTTTTCTGAAAGTCTGAAAGCTCTTTGTTTATTTATTACACATAAAGGTTTTACCGAAAACTATTTTTTTTGTGTTGGAATTAAAATCTTTTAAATATTATAAAAGAGTCAATTAGTGTGTAGTTTCCAAAGCTAATTAATTTTGGTTTTAGTCGCTATATTTCGACCCCTCAGTGAGGCCGTCATCAGGCGAATAGGAAAAAATATTATATGACATATATGTATAGGTATTTGAAGTAAGAAAACCGCTGACATCTATTGATATAAAATATTGAATAGGAAAAAATATTATATGACATATATGTATAGGTATTTGAAGTAAGAAAACCGCTGACATCTATTGATATAAAATATTGATAGATGTCAGCGGTTTTCTTACTTCAAATACCTATATATATATGTCATATAATATTTTTTCCTATTCGCCTGATGACGGCCCCACTGAGGGGCCGAAATATAGCGACTAAAACCATTTAAGTGTTTGTATTTATGTGGAGTAAAACATATATATAAAAAATAAAAAAGGCCCTTGAACGGTGTTTTATAAAAATATTTTATTAACATAATTATTACAAAGCTAATTAAGTAACTCAAGTATTATTCCACCCATGGGAAATTAGGATTTTTGGATTTATTCCTTCACTTGTACCAAAAGACCTCCTTTCTTGCCCAATTTCAAGATTGTAGGTCACAAGCGGCGAATTTTTCGTTCATTGGTCACAACTAGGGTTGCCAGATGGTATCCTAAAGGAGGACATGTCCTCCTTTTTCACAATTTGTCCTCCCGTCCTCTCTCACCTATCAATAGTCCTCCTTTTTCAAATTTTGCACTTACCATACCGACACCACTTAGTTAGCCCACACGGCACGGTTCATTCTCCTATTTCTCTTGCGTAGAGTTGCGGTATCGCTGTCACATTCACCCATTGTACTTGCGATGCACGCATAACCACGCATGTTACACTGGCAAGACAAATATCATCTTGGATGGGTTCAATTTTTATAAATGTCTAACAAAACATAATATTTGTATCGTTTTATTTAAGTATGTCCTCCTTTTTTTCTGCAGTCCTCCTTTTTTTGCTTAGTAGCACTGATTTGTTCTCCTTTTTCATTTTTCCATCTGGCAACCCTAGTCACAACTAGTCACAAGGATGTACTTTTTATGTAAGGTTTTTATGATCAGTACTCTATGATAATTTTTATGATTTTATTGCGGTAAACTAGAAACTAGATTTTTTACAGCAGTTGAGGCTAACTATAAATATAACCATCGGTATTAATTTCAGCTTGATACCTCAAGCCGTTTCTGAGAAAAGGGGCACACGGACAGACAGACGGACAACAAAATGATTCTACAAGGGTTCGGTTTTTATTATGTACGGAACCCTTAAAACAGACAAGCATGACAATCAATTAAAAATTATTACCACAAAACCGCAAACTAAAAAACCACTTGTCGTTAGTGTTCCCCAAACCATCAAAATTACACTAATCATAAAAAAAGTGTTTTTTTAAATAAAAACCGTAAAGGGCGTATCGCTTCCGTGAGGGGAACTTTGACTCGATGGTAAAAAGTTTCAAATAGTTGGATAATTGATTTTTTTCTCATTCGCGTGCCACTTTTTAGCTGGGGTTGGGTGGGAATAAACGTCAAGTGCAACTGTTCGCTTGATACAGAGGCTTTTTCTTTAAACGTTGGGGTGATATGAATGTGATTTGAAATTTAATCTAAAAAAATGTGGTATTTACGAGTCCATTCTGTTGAACCAGTGCGAGTGCGGTGCTCATTCGCAGAACATGTCTCATTTGCTCTCGTGCCCAGCGTGCCCAAACACCTGTACGTGGGATGATCTATGGAAGGCCTCGGCAAATGCTGTGGATGTCGCTGCGTACTGCGTGAGGTACTGCGGGCCTATTATGTATCTCTAGTTGCCTTCTGGACTGGGTGTCTATCATCAAAAACATAGATATACTATCGAATTCCGATGTCCTAAGGATATTTTCGCACTTGAAGTGACGACACAGATTATTAATAGTTCAATACCCACTAAAGGCAATTTTGAAATTTCAGTTTTTATCTATGTTTTTCATGATAGGCACCTCGTTCAGTTGGCAACTAAAGATACAGAATAGGGGGGCTGGTCCAGGATTTTGTAAAGGAATCATTGACACGAAAAGAAGAAGAGTACATTCTCGTTGATTTTTATAAAGTGAAATAAAATTTAATTTCAATTTATTTTCTCTCTGTCATTTACATTACATGCCTCGCTTTTGCATCGCATCAGGCATGTTTACCGAGGCTCGTATTGACAGCTGGGAGTCAATATTACGCAAGAGAGTGGCCTCCCTGATGCGGCGCGTGAGAGACAGTCCCAGCAGCCTTCTCAACACCATACTGGATCGGATGGATTGTCCGGTTGTGCGGCACTGGAACTTCTTACATATGGGGTCCAGAGCTGCAATGTTTAACATTAAATAAGGTTTTCAAGTGTAAATATGTGTACTAATATAGTTTTTAAGCAATTCTGTTACTAACAAAATATGGACTCGGTCTGAAATAAAATTATATTATTATTATTATTACTAGCCAATTGTAAACGAGATGTTTAGGTTATAGAGCTGGAGTCAGGCTCGACTGTGAAGGTACAGGTGTACCAACTTATCTGTAGAATGAAAATGGTGGAACTAGCATATCTGATTGGATAATATTGAATATTAGCCAATTACAGACCCGGAAAAAGCTAGTTCATTCTATAGATAAGATAGTGGCACTGAACCATCATCTTAGTCGCAAACCCCCCCCCCCCTTAGTTATCCGGGGGAGAGTAAGAAGACAGCCTTAGGATAGTTTTTAAACAGGCACAACCAGGTTTCTCACCATGCCTGGGACGGATTGAGGGCCGTATAACTGTGGCTGGCAATTAGTAAAATTCGGCATTTTACAAATGGCGTCGTCAGTTTTTAAACGCTCGCTATTTTGCTATTTGACGAATCTTCGTCAGTACAATTCAGCATTTTATAATTTGCCTCGGCACATAGTAATTCTGTTAGAACTATTGAGGGTCGCCTCGCCCCGCTCTGCTTTGCTCGGCTCCCAATATGTACTTACATGTAAACAAGTTTTTTATTGTTTTTTTAAATAACCCCTCTATGAGACTCTTTTTCAATGAAATGAAATATATTTATTTATATAATGTAGGTACACTTATTAGGTCGGTTTTAATATAATAAAATAAAATAACCTATGTCTATAGGTAATAGTTTTAGAAAATAAATAATAATATGGGGAAATACGCAAGGATATAATATAATAAAGGTTAGGTTTACTTAAAATCTGTGCTGTTAGTATGTTTGCACTTAAGAATACATCAGTTTTGTTTTGGTAAGTAGCAGTGGCGTGCACAGAACTTTTTGCTGGAAAAGCAAGCAATTGGTCAAGAATAACAATAAAAAAAATATGAAAAAATTTAAATATCACTTTGAAAAAAAAAAGTTTGTATAGGAAATTTTCACTCTAGGGTAGACGCTGTCTACCCTGGCGTCATACAATTTTTTTTTTTCAAAGTGATATTTAAATTTTTTCATATTTTTTTTATTGTTATTCTTGACCAATTGCTTGCTTTTCCAGCAAAAAGTTCTGTGCACGCCACTGGTAAGTAGTTTCCACGCGAACGAAGCATGCATACCTACTCGTATAATAAAGCCGACTCTTTAGTTTTAGTGCTGTCAAGACTTAAATTTTTCCAAAGTAATTTAGCTTCTGTGCTTCACACTTATGAAGTAATTTGCAACGATGAAAATTTAGTTTTGACAGCACTAAAACTAAAATTAAAGCCTTCAGAATTGGCTACAATATTATGAATACATAAATATATGTAGATTTCAATAAATTATTTTAAATTAGGAGTTGAATATTTAGATCAATGTCGAATGTTTTGGATTCCAAGTTTTGTAAATTATTTCTGTAAATTCATATTTATTGTAAGTAAGCTAATTATGTATTTAAAGATTCTAACAAACTATTGATATAAGTACCAATATGGTATGTAAGTAAATGATATGTTATAATATTGTGGACATGACATACATACATGTATTCTATCTAACGAAATATTTATTTTTAAAATAGTTTGTTTTCGTTAAAATGTTCCATTGTTAGTACTTCACACAAGTTAATAACATATTTGTTGTTTTTCTTTATCTGTGCAAATATGACCTAGTATTATTGTTAATTATCATCAGTTAAAGCAATAGAATTTGGGGATTCTAAAATAATGCCACAAAATAGATACTACCAGAAGGCCGACTCGACGACGGAGCGAAAACAGACGCACACATGCATAGACGCGTACGTATGATGATCTCGGCAGAATTTTGTATGGACATTGGACCGAGTACAATGCGCGCCAATCTTTTAGTCGCCTCTGAATGAGTTACGAGTGCAAGCTTGCGCAGGTAAAGTCAAGAAAACAATAATATCAACGGTTGATTGTTAAATAATTACTATAAGTGGGAGGGTGTACTTGTTGTACCTACCTATTTAATTATTTATTTATTATTTATGTGCCATCTTAAGTATATAAATAAAACGCATTAATATTAAAAATAAGTAAATTTATAATCTACAAATGTAGGCAAATACGTTGTTACTTTATTTATAGAGGTGAGACACCATCTATAAACAATGGTTCCCTACTTGAAGAAGGAAGATTTTCGTCCGAATCACTATCGTCTGTAGAATTTTGGTCCTCCTCGGTGTCGAGCCATAACAAAAACAATAAACTTAACATACTAAATCAAGAAAACTTTAACAAACTAAATCAACAAAACAACAAAAACAATAAACTATGACAAACAGATTCAACGATAAACTTAACGAATCATGGATTTTTTTCTTCGAAGGTACTTTTCATGCAACGCGCGCGTGTGTTGTGTACGGACGTAGCACTAACACTAACGCATAGTGTTGACACCTGTTAAATGGCGAGCGGGGGGTGTGGTGCGGCACGCAGGCGGGTGTGCTCCGCGCCCTCGCTCCTGTAACGTCCCCCTGACACCGTAAAACGGCTATTGCGTCGCCTCTTGCGGCTATCTTCAGAGGCGACTAAAAGATTAGCGCGCACCATAGATGCACTATATCTTCGAGATTGTCGTACGTACGCGTCTATGTGTGCGTGCGCCTGTTTTCGCTAGTTATTCCGAGTAATTCTGTAAGTGGTCATTTTTGATAATGATAATGCCGGCTACAATGGACCACATCTAAATTAACTAAGCACGTTGGAACAGTTTCTCATACTCTAATGATTTTTTGATAAACAATCGTCGGCGTCATTAAAGGTACCTAAGAAAAGTGCCGTTAATGGTAAATGGCGTCGGCTTGAATAAACAGTTTTGTAAAAATTAATGCTATTGTCCATTAATCAACTTAAGGGATTTTGTGTTGCAAGAACGAGCACCTTTGATGGTCAACCCTTTTTTACCGCCGCAGCCCGACAGAACCGTTACTCTTAAAATATTTAGAACAATTTCTTTGTTGTTTTTCTAAGCTTTTTACGAGGGGCCAAGGCGTGCGATGCGGTGTGCTTTTGTGTCCTCTGAGAGTAATAAATTTGCATACACAAACTAAGAGATTTGCATTTTGTTCTCAGCTTGAATTGACGGGTTGAGATTTTTATTTTTCTGTTTTTCCCTGTTACAATGAGTTAAATAATAAAATGTAAATTGGAGGTACAAGGCTTTTTGGGTGTTGTTTTAGATTCAATGGAGAAACTGCATAGCAAATTTTAAAGGACTGAGAATATTAATACTTTTGACGTTGTCGACAAGACGTAGTTGCAGGTTTAGGTAGGTAAAAAATATCTATTCATATTTAACTTAAAAGGATTAAATAAATTACAAAACTTCAATTTTTCCGCTCCGTTCTCACAAATACCATGGGACAAAGAAAGTATCATACAATTTTTTTTCCATAAATTTTTTAATGTGCCATCTTTCAAACAGCATTTGAAATTTTAAAGTTGGAATGCGCATGTGGCTGTAAAGGACAGTGCAGGTACTAAAAGTTTTTGCATTTCCTTTCCTAGCTTTTTAGAATAAAAACTTTCTTTTAAATAAATAATCCCGACAGTCGCTTGACAGGGATTCATGCTAAAATAATAATTGACGATTCCTGCGTTTTGGGCGAATATTTTTTTTTGTGACCATCCTTTTACAACGTTTGTGTTTGGCCGGTGATCTATAACTGATCAGGAAAAGATTTTTTTATGTCCTTTTCTATTGAAAGTAATGTGGGTACTATAGTCAACTATTCAGCCAAACGTTCTACAAAATGTAAAGTAATACACGCAAAGGGAATTCAAAATATCGATAGTTAAGTAGTATTAGTTAGGACTCATAGGATAAAAAGAACCGGCCAAGTGCGAGTCGGACTCGCGCACATACGGTTCCATACCACAGACCACATAATACAGGTACGGAACTCTAAAAACATCATGGTAAATATAGTAGATGCTAGTGATTGTTGGCACTTGTTGGAATTTATAAAACATTGTTTTTGAAAAACACTTGTACTTATCCACATATTACATATAACTTTATTATGCCCGACCGGTTTCGCTGTAAAGCATTTTCTAGGGCCTTTTACACATCCTAACTAACAAATAAATAATATAGGTACACTACAACCATGTCTAAAATGACGTGCAATAAATAATTTCACTTGCAGTTTGGGGTCCCAACTTAACTTGACACTTACATTACATATAATGTATTAAACTCTATGTATCTTAAGGGTCTTATTAAGTTGGTCATTAATAACTTCCTAAATAATGAAATATTTATAATTTTTAGATTTATATGTGTGTGCTATAAGAACTACCTGCAAACGAAATTTCAAGATTCTAGGTCATCTGGAAGTGCCCTAGGTTTTAATTCCTTTGCGAGTGTCAATAGTAGTTTATGCTACAAGGGCGCAAAGGAATAAATTACGAGGACGATTTAAAACACGAGCGTAGCGAGTGTTTTAAACGTAACCGAGTAATTTATTGCTTTTACGCCCGTGTATCATACTACATTTTTCAATGCATAGTGTGAGGAAATGAAAACTAATATAATCTTGTGAACTTTAAATTATAATTGGCTCAAAAGGACTGTATCCAGAGCCGTTAAACAGTGGGAAAAAAGTATAACGTCTATGGTACACAGGAAAGGCTGCAGGTCAGCCAACCATTGTAAATAAATTAAAAAAAATTAATAATAATAAAGCCCTAGGGCAAAATAATCGACTTTCTGTTCGGTTTTGATGCATAAAAAGTGGGCCTTTACGAGCACATGCATTGAAAACATTTTTATGAAATTGATTGCAATAACTTTTTTTCGCGTTGAGTTGGAAGCCTGATTTTTTTACAGCACCAAAGAGGCGTAGACTTCTGTAGGAGGTATCTTCGATATGATAACTCATACGGGGGCTGAGCAAAAGGGTCTTGACAGACAGACAGATGGACGGACGGACGGACGAACAGACAGACGGACAACAAAGTGATCCTATAAGGGTTTTTTTTCTTTCTGAGGTACAGAACCTTCAAAATAATAATTTAATACATTTTTAAAAAGTGACGTCTCAAACGGATTTGTTGTATTTTTCCCTAGAAACAATGAGCCAAAATCAAATATTTCCGCATTTGACGGAATTCTCTAATCGCGCACAAAAACATATCTTCAGAACGTTTCCTAACTGGACTGAATATTCGGCAGATTTCGCTTCACCTATTCCCAGATAAAACACAATATAAATGGCCTTCCTCGGGCCCTCCCTTGGCCTCCGCCCGAGGGAGGATGGTCATAAATTCTGGCAGCCTCATTAGAATTTCCAATCAGTACATTTATTGTGAGTCTGTGAGGGTTGGGGCCTGGTGAAAAAACCTCTTCACACTGAGGGCATCACCTAGATCTCTCTCTATCTGTGTGGGGGGTGCATATATACCTATATACAGTGTGTCTCTCGTAAGAGTGCACATCTGAAAGGGGGTGAAACTAGATCTAAAAATATCGTCAAAAACAAAGGAAATTTTTATTTTAGATTTTTTTTTTAATCTTGGAAAGATGCTCCACCTGGGTATCTTTGTATGGGACGCGAGCACAGTGCCTTTGGTTAACCGCTCGTAGAAAATATTGTATTTATGATAGAACGTTGTATTTTTTTTTTGTTAGAAAGGTAATGGAATAGGCTATGATAAATAGGAATAAAAGTATAGTAAAACGGAGACATTATTTTGAAAAAATTGACTAATACTGAAAAAAAAGACGGAAAAATTAAAGAAATAATCTTTTAGGATATCATGTTTATGGTAATGGTAGTTGATTATGTTTTGTTTTTGATTAGGTATGCAACGTCTATTTTTAAGGATTATAACAGTTTTATTTCATTGCATTACTTGCAGTAGATCAAAAGTTATGACATATTTTATACATACTCTCCATGTTACGCAACAAAAAATTTAAAACGTAATTATATAAAACAAAGATATTCTAAAAAAAAAACATTTTTTTGTCGATAAAATAGGGTCTAGTTCCACTCCCTTTCGGATGTGCACTCTTAGAAGAGACACACTGTATACGTAAAAGAAGTATATATTAATATATAATTATGTAGGTGTTGATAAGTTTGTGCAGATGAGAATCCGTATATTTATGAGTACATAGACGAGTCTGAACGGTTGTTCTAATTTTGTATATACCTATATATAAACAGGTAACATTTAATATTTTAAATAGATTATAATATATAAATAAAAAGTATTAATTTGTTTCGAAATATATTTCGGCCAACTTGTAGCCGTCGTCAGTCGAATAAGTAAATGAAAAATATATTTCACATGTAAGTACAAGATGTTGACATTGACACATAATTCTAAACAATTTAATTATAAAGTAGGAGCAAAGTAGAAGATAATGTATGACTAGATTGATAGATGTGAAAGAGGTGGAAGAATATCAGGAAGAGAAGTTGCGACAGTAAGTGTGAAAGTGTGTTTGTGAGGAGCTTTGACTATTGCTTTAGTCAAAGGTGAGGAGGGAGTGATAGGGTTTGTGAGGGGTCATATGTGCGTTATGTATGTTATGGGGGAGGGGGGGGTGGAGTATGTCTTTTTGTTAGTGTTGTATGTTCAGTCCTGGTCTGTAGTGAGCACCAAGTGACCAGATGTATGAGGACTCCCATGTTCTCAGTTCTATGTCAGTCAGTGGGGGATGAAATGATTTGATGACACGAACGGTGGAAGTTTAAGTAATAAATAAATAAACAAGAAAAGAAGTCACGATAATAATTAATGCCGCAAAATTTGCAAGGACAAGCGGTGAATTTTTATTTATTCGTGAGGATTTTGTTTTGATATATAAGGTTATATTAAATTAGTTTGCGAAATTTGAAACATATGTAGAACATGTCCATATGAACAACTTTTTATATTGGGACTGTGCAGAATTCTTAAAATTGGTTTTCACCTTTCCATACTGGACCGGTCAGCTGATCGGGGGAATTGTATTGGAGAAAGTGAAAAAAGTTACGAATTTCGCTTAGCTCATATACAAACAGTTGTTCATATAGACTAGTACTACCTATGTTTTGAGTTTCGCCAACTAATATTATTTTAACCTTATATAAGTACAAATACACATACGCGTGCCATTGTAAAATCCGACAGTTTATTAGATTAGGTTAGTTTAAAAACAACCGTGAAAAAACCTACCGTCAAATTAAAATCTCACTAGTGAAATTATAAACTATTGGATTTTAAACATGGATAGGGAACAGGACAACTTGAATATTGAAGTGAACGATATGTAAAAAAAACCTTTTATTTACAGACGTCAAAACAAAAACAAAATTGCTAGAGATCACGCGTTGAAGTTTTACTAACGTTGGATTATGGAATCAACATATATTTTTATATCGGATTTTGCAATAGATACTGACAAATAGTACTAACCGTTTTAGATGTTGTAATTAGCTCATTGTGACATGGGATAAAAGTAAAGCGCTCGCCTGCTAACTAGGGTTGCCAGATGGGAAAACCAAAATATCTGGGCAAATTTCAAAAAGTCGTGACTTTGTGGTTACGGTTGGGACAAATAAATATTACGAATCAAAAAATTTCTTTTTATTATTAAAATTAAAGTAATTAGAACAAAATACTTTTTTGCCCGCCGACCGTTGTTATTTGTTATTTGTCGGGACAATTTGTATTTTGTCGGGACTCTGGACATCATATCAAATGTCGGGACAATCACGACGAATCCCGACCATCTGGCAACTCTACTGCTAACCTAGGTGTCGTGTCGTGTCGTTCCCGTGGTGCACATTCATTAGTATTCTACGTGCTTCGGAAAGCTGGTCCATTTGTGTCTGAAGTACGGCGATAGGGCTCGCTACCCAACACGTTTGGGATATGATAGGTAATCGTCGGTGAAACGTTGGTGCACCAAGAGTGGAATGTGACTTGCATTGACTGTAACTCAATATGATAATATGATATAAAAGTTTACACACAACAGGACAACAAAACAAACCGCATTCATATTAATTTCTTTGTTTACAAATCAAGATGGTGTTAAGCGGGTCGTGCAGAAGATCTTATCTTTAATCTTTTTATGACATTTCATTCTTCCATCATAATCCTGACGAATAATAAGGTCTGCAGACACGGTGTCGATTAACAAACGATATTTTTGATGTACAACCTTGGAATCTCTATCAGAGAATGCTTGAAACTCGTAAAAGAGTTTATAGGAAATATTTTGTTTTAACTTGTATTTTTCTTTGTACCTATGAAATGGAAAGTCTGTTTGTGGGTTGGATTTTGATTGGTTTTTCAGCAACAACATCAACCAATACATATCTCTGGTTTTCAGTTTGAAGCTTCAGTTTATAGTTTGAAGGTAACTAACGTTATGTATCGTTATCGTTATGCTATGACTAAGAGGAGCTGACTTTACAGCAAGTTGTAGAAAAACATGCCGAGGACATCATCTAAGAGTATGGCCTACCCTAGCAACTTTTTTATTACCAGCCCAGTACAATAAGTCCAAATGGCAAAGACTTCATTTACTTTTGATAGAAGCGATTATGTTGGCTCATTGGCCTCTTTTTCTTGGACGCGTAATAATAATAATCACGCAGCGAAAAAACAAACTTAAGTGTTTTTAACTAATACTGAAATATTTTGTAGGCAAAACATATTGAATTTAAATAGATTGACTTCATATATACTCGTAGTATATGTACTAAGTTAAGTAGTAATTAAGTAATAGTATCAGTACTTAAGATTTGTATATGTTTGTTTAATGATATACCTATGTCAATTGTTTTGTGAAAATTTAGATTTACTGGACTAACGAATTAGGCAATTCTGTAATGTTAGTTTTTAGTTGATGATAATAAATAAATAAATAAAATTACCTATTTTATGAAAAAAAAAATCAAGTCGATCCCTTAACCGCGTTACTCGGCGGAATTTTTACAAAAATACGGTTGGTTTTTTTTTTTTTTTTTTTAAAGATTATTTGAAGTGAAAATTTTTGAATTTTTGAAATATTTGATTAAAATCTTGCATTTAAAGTTTTCCTTCTTTACATAATTAATAATACTCTTTCCATATCTATGGATACCGATGATATTTTAATAAATAGTAAGAATATCTATATAAAAAAAACTAAGTTTTCTCGACATTAAATCAACACTTTCCACAACTTTGTGTGATTTGTGGAAAGGAATCATAGTTCTCTCCTATTTTAATTTGTTTCTGAAAAAACCGAAACCCAAATAATGTTGAACACGTGGCGGTATGAAATAATAGAGTGGCATGTGACGCGATGGCAGATTAAGCAAGTGTTTCATTTTTTCAAATTTTTTCCCCGTTTTTTGCACGCTTCCTAGAACCGTTGCACCAGCTTTATTCCATAATCTTCTTCGTTTCGTTTGTTTTTAGGATTAGGAAGGCTTTCATTTTTTAGGGAGTTAAATATGCACGTGCATTTTGTTTGTGGATTAGATAATGCTTTGACTAAATATGTTCATACAAACTTGAGGTATTCAGTGCCGATATGCCTACTTGTATCAATGACAGGATTGCCAGTCCACAAAGGTCTACTTATTGAACAAACTCTACCATCTCAATCAAAGTATCATCTGACATCGGCTAAGCCCGCATGTGCAATAAAAAAGCAGCACAATATGAGTGGTCATCAAACAACAGCTGCTGCAAGGGACGAAAGGAGAAAAAAGAAACACATTTTGAGGTTGCCGAAGCGTGCCGCCCATACCGCCTACTTCATGTTTTTACTCAACAATTTAAACTTTTTATTTGGACTTACCAAGAAAGACTTTGATATGGTGTAAGAACTAAGAACCCTTGTGTGGTCAGTGAAGTATTGGCCACATGACGCTTGATCTAACAAAAAAGTCAGTGGCACGAAAAAATCTTTCGAACGTTGCAATTTTTTTTTCTATCCTATTACTTACACAAGAAAAAATATAAAAAGTATAAAATGTGTAGCTATGTGTAGAAAAAATGTGTACATTGCATCGAAATTATTATTTCGATGGTACCTTGGCTTGTAAAGTTCAAGGTACCTATTATGTTGTGTTATATTATGTATTACTTACGTTATGTATTACCATCATTAGGAATATCATTGTCTTGATTGACGGGCGAGTGACCGTATTTTTATAATGTATCACGCCGATACCTACGGTAAGTAAATCCAACCTTCAAATAATAGCATCGTTGATTTTTTCATTTCCTAGGAATATCAACCAAGTAGAATGAAAGCTTTTATAAAAAAAATATTCAAAGAATCCGAACATTCCATTGTCGAAGGTGATACATCATTTAGCTGCTTTTTATTTATTTTTTACTCTATTCCAGCTACAACCAGTGGGTGTATGTGTGAAGAATCACAAATTACAGGTCGATTGTTGCTAAAATGCGTCCTTTAAAGTTTTGGCGCCGTTTTTGATAAATGAATATTGGAGTAAATTATTGATGATGATAAAAAAATATAATATGTGGTTCTCAAAGTGATTTATTTTTTAATTGTTGAAGCTAGTTTTGGAGTTTTTACTCGAACTAAAATTTTTCTGCGAAGACTAAAGTTTTTTTTTTACATTCCGTATCTATAAAAAGAAACGGGCCTATTGAAGGTACGGAGCGCAACTACAAAAGTCTACGAAATTTTGCTTCCGCGCTTACTGCGACAGTAGCCATAGCAACGAATTTGGTCAAAGCTAGTATTATAATAATATTAATAAAATTCTTTATTGCACAAGATAAAAATTTTGTACATATACTATTTAGTATTCCCTACCAGCTAACCTTTGGTAGGTAATGGGGAAGTTGTTGTGGGTAGTCGGTAGTCCCATGATGTCAAAATATTATAGGGTGCCGATTTAAATACTCAAAAACAAGTAAACTATATTATACTACATGCTAATAAACATAAACAGTAATTAATAGGAAATAACAACATTAAATGATAAAATACATTTACGACTTAAAAAAAAAAACGTCTAACAAATCAAAACAGACAAAAGATTTTAATTATTATGAATCATTTTGTAAATCAAGAAAGTGTTGTTGTATCTTATTATTCTTGAAGACTGATACAGACGGAGCCTCACGAATGTGTAGCGGCAAACTGTTCCACAAGTGTATTGCACTCATAGTAAAATAATTTGTATACACGCATGAACTATGATCAGGTGTACGAAGAAGCCAAGCTTTGCTGGGCCGTTAAATGCGATCAAGGGACGAAAGGGGCACGAAACGTTCCTTAAGATATGATGGGGAAGTGGGGTTATAGAGAATACCATAAAGAAAGGTCATCAAAACATGGGAATCTCTGTGGAATCTAATATTAAGCCAATTGATTTCAGTGCGGAATTCAGAAATGTGATCATACATCATACTTACGCAGTCCGAGTATTATATTATCTGTGGCCAAAGTTATAAGACAAACTTCCTACCCTTGATAGGTGGAGGCGTGTGTACAAAACCCACCCATTATGTAATTTTCAGAAGACGCTCAGTGTGCCCTTAGATTTATTAATATTATTATTTTAAAATTAACAAACTGAGAATCATGTTACAGAACGTATGTATCTTCAACATCTAACCAAATCACATTAAAACCGCTTGCATTTATACAAAAGTATCCATAATCCAGCTAGTGCAGTGTAAAAAGGTTTATTGTATGCAGGTTTCTCTAAATACTTTTTTTTCCAAAAACTGCAGACACCTGCGTGGCACGAACCTTGCAAAAAGCATTCAAAAAGGTGCGCATTATTCGATCGAAACGTACAGATTTGTGCTCGTAGATTTATTCAAAATGTTGGAATAGAGCATACTTTGGAGTAGCGAATCTGTGGACTTGAACGATGTCAATTCCGTCAAAAATTTTATGTAGCAAAAATTGGCAATAATGAATAATATTTTACTAGCTACGCCCACGCTGAAAATGAAACTGCATTTATTGTAAATTTTAACCCAATTCTCAAAATCCTCCCTCAAAGGATAAGGATATAGGTATAATTAATTTATTAGAGCTGCGAGCAAAATGGAGTAACATGCTTTTGGGGCGTGCGGGAGTCAGCTAGACGCATCCATGTTTGAACATCGGTACGGTAACCAACTGAACAGAGTAAATTTTACATGTGTTGACACCTATGCTCTGCCAAACATCCAAGCGGCCGCCGCGCCGCCTGGGCTGGTGCAGCTATGGCAGCGACTAAAGCATCCAAGAGACAAATATGCAGCGCTCAGTTCCGAGTACTTACATATTGATGAAACGTCAGAGATGAAACGTCTTTTTAATTATTATTTTTTAGTTGGTCTGTCTCCGTGGACCCGAGGGTTGTGGCATGGCATGCTTCGGGCAAAAGGGATTTCTGTCAGCCTTGTGGAGACTGTAATAAGCGGCAGCGGTATGGGCATTTTTTATTTAGTTTATCTTTTCTTTAGTATTTTACTTTAATATAACTGTTATTTTAATATTTTTAATGTTATTTTTAGGATAGTTTTACTATTAATTTCTTCATGTTAATCAAGTTTTCGAGTTATAACTATTAATCACTCTTAAAAAAGCGTTAAATCTAAGACTACTCCACATTATCCTATGTTCTACTTACGTCTCATAGGTATCGAAGTTAACCGAATTCTTTTTAACTTTTTTCTAATCTTTTTTCAAGATGCGTGCTTTGGAAAAATGTTACATCCGCTGGATTTGGGTCAATGACAATTGAATACTTGGCAGGGTTTGAATGAAGACTGCGCCACCGATAAAAATATTGCTCAGCGGAATACTTGGAAAAAGGTGCATCAGATGACATATCGATTTTGGCCACTTCTTTGAACGATTTACATTTTTAGTATTTTAAAACTGCGCAAAATCTAAAAGGATAAAAGCCACTAATAGGATATACTATATCTTTTAATGCAATTCTCTACGAGTTATGTATGGTAGTGAATGTTTGATATAGCAAGACAAAGATCAAAGTAGAGTGAATGCAGTGGAAATGCGTTCCTTACGGAGTATGTGTGGTTTAACATTGAATGATAGTGTGAAAAATATCGACATACGGGATCGTTGAGGCCTAAAAAAAGATGTACTGACTAGAATATAAAAAATAATGCTTCGGTGGTTTGGACATGAAGAAAGGATGAATGAAAGTAGAGTGACGAAAGAAATTTATAGTGCGCATGTCGAAGGTAGAGCTCAACCAGGCCGTTCTACGCTGACCAAATTGGCAAGATATTGAAGAAGGGCAACGTCAAAAGTACCCAGAATAGAAGAGCTTGTATGACTAGATTGATGGATGTGGAAGAAGCAAAAGAAGTGCGTTAGGATCGTAGCAGATGGGAATCTGTAGTCTCTGCCTACCTTTCTGTAAAATTAACTGTTACGTATAAACATTTGCAAGAAAAAATAAAAACCTTTGAGTGGCGAGGCAACGTTAAAAAATGCTACTTTTTCTAGGTATTTTTTTGTATGGTTTTGTATGTTTTGGAGTTAGATTTTTTTTTCTTATTTGCCATGATAGTAAAAGGTATTCCGTAAAAATTTCAGCTGGATACCTAGGACGGCTGAAGCTGTAGACTAGATCCCTAGCTAGGAGATAGACAGACAGAGCGACAGACGGACGGACAGACAGGCAGATAGACAGCAGCCCTAAAAATAAACTAATTTAGGGTTATTTTTAGACATTTTGCAATACATTATTTCGTTTTAATTTTTTACCACTGACCAAAACAAATTGACTTTTAAATTTTTTTATATTATTTATATCTAGATTTAGTACTTATTACTGTCATACATTTATCTTACAAAATAAATTCATTATGAAAGCTGATGAACTATTTTTCAACTGTGATATTATCACAGATCACAGTTAAAAAATTGTTTATCAGCTTTTATAATGAATTTATCTTGTTCCACACCTACAAATTTAGTATCTACTTGGATACCAAAAACATTTCATATTTCATCAATTATTTAAGAGCCTAGCTCTTGTCGGTGTAGCATCTTCCATCGTTCTCAGTCCAGAGCCAAATCCTTTAATTCTTGGTAACGTGCGACTCTTCAAAATTCAAAATTAAAAAGTTTATTTTGCAAAGTAGGTATATATAATACACGTTTCACAAGTCAAATTTTAATCTTATAAAAATATATGTAATAAAATAATAAATGTACATGAACTACTTAGATTAAATGTTTATTTAATTTATGTAGCAATATATATACAATTAAAATTATAGGTAAAATATTATTATACAAAATACAAAAAATACAAAAATATTTATTTCGGTAAAAAAACACATTTTAACAAAAACATTGTTGAGGCCTTCTTGTAAGTATAAAATATATTATATTATATTATACAAGGTGAAATCCAATCAACCGCCCGAACCCATACCGGAGACCCGGCCAGGGACCAGGAACAAGGTTCAATGATCACCAACCGAGCCCCCAGCACGAATCCAGGCGGCCGACCAAATCCCATCCTATATACTACATAGTAATAGGTTACGTATATAAATACATGCCTACCTCCGCCCATTCGATTAGTCTTGCTAAGAAGAACGGGCAAGAAACTTGGCAAGATCATGTCTTTTTTTTAACATAAACTTAAACTATACATTGAATTACTTATATCTACTTTAACCAAGGGATAAGAAAATACAAGACAGCAGGAATTCAGGTTAATGAAAAAAGAAAAACATATATATCTTTGCCTACCTGTCTCATACAGTCTATTTCCTTTTACAGTCTGTAATTAATTAATGTTAACTCTTAAGAGGAATCAAAAGTTAGGAAATTATATTAATTAATTAAATTATTACCTACTATCATCAAAATCAGTATCACTATAACACCATGCTTCACCATCATCCAAATATTCATTTATTTTATAATATGCCTTTTTCAGTAGGCCCTGCTTAATATACTGTTTAAACTTATTCTCTGACAAAGTAAGGACCTCTTTTGGAAGTTTATTGTAAAATCTTATACCATGTCCTACGAAAGAGGTACTCACTTTGGCGAGTCTGATTTTTGGAAAAGCCAGTTTAGTCTTGCCTTTACAAATGGTCACTGTACTTGATAATAATCGATCTGCCTCTTCCTCTTTTTCCTTTCGAAAATGATATTTATTAGAGGATCATGCCTAAGAGGGTATCCGAACATTTTCTTTCTTCTGTTTTCAATTACATTCTTGATGTGTCTTTTCTCTCTAACTCGTTTTAAGGCACTACGGAAAAAAATCGACACTTTTAGAACTTCTATATCTACTTCGGTAAACAATGTATAATTTTGATAAAATAGTATATTATTTTTGGAATCTTTCTCTAGGGATCTGTTAAAACAGAAACGCGATTGGAGAATTTCGGCTCGATAGAAATATTTATTGAAATGAGGTCTTTATCGACACCAATTCTCCTGGTTTGACAATTTAGAATGACATATGGACTGCAATATATTTTATTAGATGGGTTTTAACAGTATCTACGACCTGCCCCCCTATTCTGTATCTTTGGTTGCCAACTGAACTGGGTGCGTATCATCAAAAACATAGATAAAAACAGAAGTTTCAAAATTGCCTTTAGTGGGTATTGAACTATTAACGAACTGTGCCGTCACTTCAAGAGCGAACATATCCTTAGACAATCGGAATTCGATAGTATATCTATATTTTTGATGATAGGCACCTAGTCCAGTTGCCAACTAGAGATACATAATAGGCCCGCAGGAGCCGTATTTTTGAATCGTTCGTTTTCAATTTACGTGCGAAAGTATATACCCATCTCACGTAGCA
Organism: Ypsolopha sequella; assembly: GCA_934047225.1. Lineage (NCBI taxonomy): Eukaryota > Metazoa > Arthropoda > Insecta > Lepidoptera > Ypsolophidae > Ypsolopha > Ypsolopha sequella. The sequence continues at coordinate 23,489,522 of OW203987.1, forward strand.
CATCAGAACTTGTCATTTGCAAAATGAGACAGGTGTATATCTTCGCACGTGAATTGAAAAAGAGCGATTCAAAAATACGGCTCCTGGTTAAACGAAATTTTGATAGCATTTTTAGTACATTTTATATTAATAAAAAAACGACTTTTTGCTACTTTTCCACGAATCCGTCCCTCTCGCACTGAGGGTTTTTTCGCATATGGAGTAACAGGGACGCTACAACTTTTACATATCGCCTTAACACGTCCTCATTCATTATTTTCTCTGTCCAACTAATATGCTTCAATCCTTTCCTTATCTCTCTTTGTTATGGTCTTCGTTTCGTACCGCAACGCTGCTTTATACTTATTTCTTATACCTATTCTCTATATCTCTAGACAATTTTGAAGTGAGAATGTGTTTTTTATTGTGGAAAGCCTCGATTTTAGCCTTGATATCTGTTGTGTACATTTTGACAGCGATGTCGCTGCATTTTGAGTTTTCTGAGATAGTGTGCTAAATATAAGATAGTATGTAAAGCTTTTTACTTGTGTAAACGACACTATACGTTTATTTTTATCGTTTTGATTTTAACTGGCCGTTTTGCAGTTACATTTTGTTTTTCTTTTTATTTATATTAAACTTATATTTGTATATTAATATTTCATGAAATTTTATATCTGGTATTTTTATAGCGGTGAAATTATTCTTTTATTTCTTAAGTATAGAAACTTAAATAACTTCAGCATTGCCGGACTAAAAGTATAGTTATTGTATTTTATTTTGCATAAAACTTATTATGTATGTAAAACGCAATATATTTATGCTTATAGTCTGCCTAATATATTCGTAACCTTGAGCAAAAAATTAAATATACACGGGTTTGCATAATTTTAAAATTGAAACTTTACTGTGTCATTCAAATATATTTCCTAAAATAGCTAATGAAGTTTTTTGTTCGGAAAACTGAGACAAATCGTTATTGAGACGAAAGATTGACAATGTCTATTGTTTTGTTAGAGAAAAAAACTAGACATTCGGTAAATGTCACGTATTGAATATTCATATTTCGTTTTTACATTTTTACCTGTGGCAGTTACAGAAATAGCTTAGCGAAGTAAAAAACAGCAGCATCATACATAACAATTACTCTTTGAAACAAAAGAATTCGTTATTTACCTCTGGTACTACCGCCGAGTGTTGCTAGTGGTGGTTTTCTTTTGTCTTTTTACATTCAATTTTATTTTAAATTAAGAACTAAGAATTGGAACTGCTTTTGTTTTTAGGTATAAACTAGCGATAATTTTCAAAGAGATTAGTTCCATTTTCTTATTAGAGACAGGTACTCAACGGGGTGTGAATGATAAGCCGAAGTTTAGATAAAACACAGCTTTATTGTTTTCGTTTTCAGCACACAAAACTCTCGGAAAAAGAAGTCAAAAGTTCCTACTTTTACATTCAACCGCTTATCTAAATACAAATTAACACAAATGAATAAATAAATTATAAATATGGTTATATTCCATATATAAATATCTACAATCTGACTCACGTATACAATTATAACTTAATTAGAGACATCTTTTGCATTATGTCCTTTAATCACATTATTTAATCCTATGACTAATAGGTAACTTTACCGTCTTGTCTTTTATCAATATACAGTTATGCAAATGACTAAAATCGTTATCAATGAAACATTATTGACACTAAAAATGATAAAGTAAGTAATTATAAATCGACATTGCTTTATGTTTGTACTTATCATCAAGTATAACAGTCTTGATTTACATTGGTCACTCTCTAATAATTTCTAATAAATTCACACAGGGTTTACATGAAATCATTTTAAACTAAACTACTCTAGATACAATAAAAATTAATCTCATAATCTTAACTTCTCTACCTATTATACAAAATTCTACAATACAACGTATGAATTCTTTGGCCTAGCATGCGACTAAACTCAGTTCAACCGATATCGAAAGCTTAAAAATATCTCTACATTTGAAATCCCTTTGCATTCCTTCTCTACATTCTTTTTACAAGCAATGACTAGTTTAACAAGTAACTTGTTTATTATGTAACTAGGCGTGTTGCGCCCGTCCCAAATGGATAAAGAAAGCCACACGGTCGCCGCTGCGTTCTCCGCATTTGTTGCACATGAATGGATCATTGTAACCATGGAAACCCATGTGGATAGTGTGCATGGTAAGATCACCGAATGTGATGTCGCAATATTGACAGACGTAGTTGTTCATGGCCGTAATGGTGGGGGTGTCTACGGAGGCATCAGACTCTGAACCAGATGCGTCGGCTTCTCTGCGTTTTTCTTCGTCATGCTGAAGTCTTAAGGCTGCTGGTTGCAACTTGAAGGCTCGGCCTTTTCTACGGTTCTTTAGTGAGGTAGTAGGCGTTAGAGGAAAGGGTTTTTCTGCCGGTGGAGGCGATCTAGCATCATTAACTTTGGTGTTTGTTAGGTCAAGTGCGTTGTCAAGCTGAGCACCAGGGGAAGAGCACACCGGGGGGTTAGTAGGTGTCTTCGGTAGACTTGCGGGAGATTTCGTTGGCGGAGATACAGATCTGGAGTCAGTCATATGTTCGGCGTACGATAGTCGTTGTTGAAGGAGGGATGGCGGGCTCATCGGTTGCCGTTTCTCCATTGAAGCATCAGATGGCTTAGGAGAAGTCTTTGGCTGCTCGTAGTTGTTGTTCGGCGGGAACAAGAATGACTGAGGTAGCAGTGGCGGGAAGTACGGCAAGCTGACAGGGAAATTGTTTCTGAACAACGGATGCGATGATAGAGGCTGCTGTGGTTGGTTATTGTTCAATGGCGATTGCTGCTCGAAGAGCTTAGATAAGGGTTTCTGTTTTGGGCCACGACGGGTTCCATAAACGTCAATGATTGGTAAGGGGTTTGGTGTGCCATCCATGTTAAGTACCATCGCAGGGCTGTGCTGGTACTTTCGCAGGTGAAGTTTTAATGAATGGCAGTATTTGGTGGCGTAGTTACAGTCAGCGCAACGGTACTGATAGATATTGGAGTGCGATTTAAGATGAGAGTTCAACATCGATTTATTGACACATGAATAAGAGCATTGTGAGCATTGGAAGGGCTTGGACCCGAAATGGTTACGCATGTGGTACTCGAGATGGTGTTTGTATTCGGTGACAAAGGGACACTTGGGGCAGGTGAGCATCTTCTCGGGTTTGATGTGCTCTTTACTGTGCTCCCAAAAGCTAAGTTTAGTGACGGCAACGAATTCGCACTGCTTGCATCTGAACGTTTTAACTTTTCCGTGAGAGTTGACGGCGGGGACGCGAAGACCTGGCTCTTCGTCAAAGTCATCATCCATCCCAGACCCGTCGTTACCGTCTTCGGAGTCTTTCATTCCATTTGAAGTGCCATCGAAACCAGAGTCATGGAAGGCACGACGCTCGTTGTCTCTGTTGGGTGATGCTGGTGTTCTGGGCGGTGATTTCGGTGGTGTTGCGTCAGCACGGGGTAGAGGAGTTGATAGATGTGCTGGTGGGATGAGTCCCCTTCCGGGTGAGTAGGAAGGTTCGTAACCTGGGGAGGATTCGCGGCCGTCGGCATTGCGTGGCTCGAATCCCGGTGGGGGGGTGAGAAGACTGTAAGGCATGCCATTGCGGTAGGCATCGAGATGCATACCTAGATTGGCTTTGGCGTGAAGAGACATATTGTCGTAGAAAGGTGACGGTTCGCCACCACTGCCCACGCTGCGCGGTGAGTGTCCATTGGAGTCTTTGCTTGAGGATGACGGAGAAGCACTGTGGAATCCTTCAGAGTAGAAACTTACTCCTGGTTCCTTAGCGAATGATGAATCATCAATGTTTTCTACTGGTTCCGATTTCTGAGAACAAAGTAATTAAATGTTATAGCCACATAATTTCTAAATTTAAAATTTTAGCTTATGTACACGTTAAACGTTAAAACATGGCGAAATAGCGAATTTAAAACTCCCATTTTCTTTTAAATAAATTTTAATTAAAACAGTTGGAGATTTGCCATTGAAATAAATTAAAAGAAAATATTTCACAAACATTAAAATTGGGATATAATTATATAAAAAAGTAATTAATGGATAGCTCTTTTTTGTTGAAATAAGAAACTTGAACTTGTCATCGCAATTTAGTGGACAAATACCTACAAGTGTTTTATTTAAACAAAGTGATGGGTTCCGTCAACTGCCTACAATCACAACTATCAACTTTGTACTCGATATGATAATAAGGCAATAAAAAACTACCTTAATATCATCTAACTTCAACATCTATCGCTATCACTTTTAAATGTATCTTAATTGGCTAGCAATTATGTTTGATGTCATTTAGTCATTTATGCATTAGTAGTTTATGCTATGTTTATGCTATGGCTAAAAGGAATAAATTACAAGGACGATTTAAAACACGAGTATAGCGAGTGTTTTAAACGTAACCGAGTAATTTATTGCTCTTAAGCCCGTGTATCATACTACGTTTTTCCATGCATAATGTGAGGAAATAAAACAAATATAATCTTGTGAACTTTAAATTATGATTGGCTCAAAAGGACTGTATCCAGAGCCGTTAAACAGTGGGAAAAAAGTATAACATTTATGGTACATAGGAAAGGCTGCAGGTTAGCCAACCATTGTAAAAAAAATTAAAAATAAAGCCCTACGGCAAAATGATCGACTTTCTGTTCGGTTTTGATGCATCAAAAGTGGGCCTTTACGAGCACTTGCATTAAAAAAATATTTATGTCATTTTTGATACAGTTGAAAGCGACAGCGATAGAAGTTAAAGTTTTAGACAGTAAGAGGGCAGCTTATTGTAAGTGATGGCGTACATACCACGGTAGGAGGGTGTAGCAGCGACGCCCAGGGCTGGGTGTGACCTGAACGGGGCACTGGCGGCATGCCGGCGGGGGTCGCACAGCTCAGCATACCTGTAGACAAAGACGATTATGTTGAGCGTGAGCGGCCACACCAAAAGTTGTTCAAGAATTCGAACCCTTTGTTGCCTTCCTATTAAGGAGAACTAAACAAGAAGTCATTACAAAAAAATGCAAACTGTGACATTTTGAAAACCCGCAGTCGTTAGTAGATTATAAAAAATTCACCGGAAGCGCAAATGATTTTTTTCGTAATGATACCTTAATTGTAAAATATTGTTAGTAGTTAATTATTAATTGATGAAATTTTTTACATTCCTAAAATAATACATTTGTTAAAAGCAATTTCTATCAGAAATTAAACATTAAATAGTTTTGTAAAAGAAATAAACATTCAACTAAATAATAGTGTGAAATCGATGAGAATCTCAACCGAATATTAATTAAAAAAAGTGGAAAATGTTAAGATAATTACAGTTATTGTTTAGGTAATTCCATTTTTTTTTAATACCAAGTTGCAAATACTTAAAACCGGTAACAATTCTACGCAAAAAAAAAATCGATCAACAAAAACCCGGTAACAAAACCTACCTAAAGCTTCGACTGAAAGTTCAGCAACCAGCTTCCGTCCGCAATCCACTATATTTATTGTCTCTCCAGTAACTTTTGTTCAAAAACACCAGAGTCTTTGTCAGTTTACCAACAAAATAACAAAAACAATTCCAATTTTAAAATCACGAGAAACGATCAGCACATTTTTTGGTCCACAACCCTTCGGCGCTGAAAGCGGAGTGTCACTGCGCGCGAAACGGCGTCCCACAATAGACTGAAAAAATCTGTCAATTTTTATGCCCCAAACATCGATGTCTTGTATTCTACATTCGGAAAGCCACGAGTTTTCTAGAGTGAACGAGATAGGTGTATCCACCGATAAGTGTGTCCTTATCACACACCCTCAGCCTATTTTCGTTTGAGCCAATGCGGAGCGAGATGAATTTGGGTGGATATCAACTTATTAAGTTATTGTTTATGCGATATTAATAATAAAAAATTTAGCGTCTCGGCACAGTGGGAGCTGTTATTGTAATAAAGCATAGGCGTTATGATCAAAATAATATTAGGCTATAAATATGCGTAGAAATGATATTGTTTTCCTATTGTTATTGGGTGGCTAATGCATATTTTCTGTTTATTTGATAATGGTGTTATGCATTTGGCTTTTCTGCACTAAAACGTCCATAGACATTAATTTTATGGTTTTAATTATCAGCATATTGCCAATAAAGGCTATAAGTAGCTATCTTGAGTTAGAGAACAATTAATAAAGTAACATGATTAAATGTATGAAAGTTACATTACATTCCCCGATGTGAATCTAGCCTACATGATAATTCTTTGACAATAAAAAACACTGGCCGTAAAAACCGGCACGCGTGAAGGGGCGGGCGTTGCTGTTTTTTACGATGCGCATCGAGCCAATCACGGCTCTAGATCTAAAAAAGGAACGCTGTCGCCACTTTTTGTTGCTATCCTTGGCCAATAAAACGGTGTGTATTCTATTTTTTGTATTTTATTTACTTAAACCCTCTGTTTTGAACTTATTGTTTTTTTTTTGTGTTTGATACCAAATGTTAGCTCGTGATCTTTGGTGCTGGCTAGACTATAAATATATGTATAGGTTATGTAGCAAAATTATGTAAATTGAATCTAGAAAGATCAGACAAATATTTGACTCATTTGACTAAAATTTGTTTAAGTATGTATATATTATAATTTTTGTATTTAAATATTTATACTGTATAGCTTTTAATGTTTTTTGTTTTTTAAAAATATAAATATATCTAGGTATTGATAAATAGAATAATACAAATATAAAGTGATCTCAAGATATATTTCGGGTCCAATCTGGACCCAGCATCGGTTGACTCTTAATTAAAATAAATACACAATAAAGCCGATTCTGAAGGCTTTAGTTTTAGTTTTAGTGCGGTCACAACTAAATTGTGTTTATTGCAAAATAGTCCTTAAATGCTAGGAACAGAAGCTAAATTACTTTGGAGTAATTTTAGTTTGAAAGCACTAAAACTAAAATTAAAGCCTTCAGAATCAGAATTGACAAATATAATATAAACACACATGACATGACATAATATTTATTAAAATACAATTTATAATTTTTTGTCGATAATGTAAGACTATGAACACATCATAGTAATGAAATTGTATTTTTAAACAAGTCCATTTATTTATACTCATAAAATGACACGTCAGTCAGTCTGTTTATCTGTGTGTTTGTTCGCTTATTACTTGAGAACCAATAAACAGATTTTAATGCGTGTTACTTGTTTTTTTTTTCAATTTATTTATTCATGGTTTAAAAAACATATATGGTACACAAGTAACACATGACAAAAACCTCGTAGGGTTTATCCGTCATGCATGAGTTGAGTGAGATCATCTTAGCTCGATACAATGTTAGGTGAGGTATAAAATTAGGTTTTACAATATATTTTATATATGGTCATAATGCTTAAGAAACTTTGTGTTTTAGTTTATTTTAAGGATATTTTTAGTTTAGTTTAGATGTTTTTATTTTAGTCCTTTTTATTTCAATTTTAATGTCATTTAAGTTAAATGCAATTTGTTGTTTTACTCATAATATTAAATAGTAGAGTAGAAACTTATATAAAGATTTATTCATTATATTAAGATTTTATTTATATAACCTCTCTATTGGTTTGAGCTACCTTTAAGGTTAAGGTAGTACGTTTTTAAAAACAAAGAGGTTTTTTAGAAAGATTTTCAGTTACATTAATTGCGCTATTTATGCTTATATTATTGTGATATATAGTGAGCAAGGCAGAAAAAAAGAGTTCAAGGCAAGAGTTTCTTAATAAGGCGTTACAACATGCGAAAGTGCTGCCATATTAAAAAAAAAATATTTGTTAGAATAATTATTTATAATAATATTTAATATCTATTTTCAAGAAATAGCAATCATATATTTTTACTTAGCTTAGTTTTCATAGACAACGTCTTCAATGAGCTAACATTTTTACTTTTGCTACAAACAGCCGCTTTTGGCATAACTTAAAATTCTACCTATAAAAAGACATTGTTTCTGAAAACTTTACCATGTAAAAATAGTTCATTCCTATTTTTAGACATTTACCTCAGCAGATTTTTAATAATTATTCTAGAAAATATTTTTTTTTTCTAAATTTGCAGCACTTTCGCAGTCGCAGGCAAAATACTAGTTATTAAATGAAACTTACTTTATGGATACTTACTTAATTTTAAAGAGAGCGATGTTGCAGCTGGATTGTGAAAAACCCACCTTTTTCTAATTAATCGAAACAGGACACTTAGATTCAAAATTCACTCAATGGTTATTAACAAAACCTTATTACCTATGTATTGTGTGTGCTGCCATCGCAAAATTTCCATTGGTTTCTGTATATCAGAATTTCAAATTTTTTCAAGTTCAAAATTTTTGATTTTTTTTTCTTCAGAAACCAATGCATACTTTGCGGTGGCAATATACACAGGTAATAAGGTTCCATCCATCCATCAGCCTGTATTCGTCCACTGCTGGACATAGGCCTCCCCATATTACGCCACTCTTGGCGGTCCTCAGCAGTCATCCTCATCCAGCCGCCACCCGCAACGTCCTTCATGCGGGCACGAGGGCGGCCTACGCTGCGCTTTGCTGTACGTAGTCTCCATTCAAATTCCTAACGCCCCCAACGATTATCACGTCGGCGACAAATATGGCCAGTCCACTGCTATTTCAACTTACTGATTCGGCAGGCTATGTCGGTCACCTTCGATCTCTGACGGATATCTTCGTTAAGGTTATGAATAATTATTGAGTGAATTTTGAATTTTAGCTCCAGCTGCGAAACCGCTCTTAACTGTCTCTTATGAGTCTTATTGCCTAGTTTACACGGGTAGAGTAACCGGTAGATAACTAGGGATAAAACATTTTGCAAAAAATAAACAAATAGTACGCAAGCTACACTCCTTCTTACCTGCTTAAGAGGCTATGCGAATTTTATTTTTGTCACTTTCACTCCAAGCGAAAAATCGCGCAGTGCGAGAGGGGCCGATTCAGGGCAAAAGGGAATAAAGTTGGTTTTATATTTTTATTAAGAAAACTAAAATAGCTAGCAAAATTACAAATATTCAATCTCTAGATATTGTTGAAACACACCTAATAAAATATGTTTGAGTTCTGTATATGGTTCCTATTCGTCAAACGAGGAGAAAAAGTGTGTTTGAAGACCTCATTTCAACAATTATTCCTATCGAGGAAAATTTATCCAAACATGTTTTCCAATTTCAAAACCCAAGATTATATAGTCAAAATGCATATATTAGAAATTTATTAAAATTTTCCGTGTATTTCAAGAAATACACAGAAAAGAAACACCCGTATTTTTTTCGCATGTCGCCTTAAAAATATAATGTTTCTTTTAAAATTTTATTAAAGAAAGATTATGAATAAATGTGTCTGAATATAGACCGGTAGGTATATGGCATGGTATCAAACACGCAGCAATTAATTTCATTTCAAGGCTTTCTTATAATATAGGTATAAACATATGCTGTTTACTACCTAGGTACAGTGGAGACCACATCAAGCTATACACTTGCAGTACGACATTAGCCCCTACAGAGAAGAATATAAGATAGGTACAAAGTCCAATGTCAAAGTCGTACTTGATGCGGTCTCCACTGTACAAGTAACATGTAGTTGATAAATATTGTTTAATATTTGTTTCACAAAAAGTACAATATTCATGTTTTAGCAGAATTTACAAAATCATCACGTTTTTACTGTTGATGTCTTTAAAATCACGTTCGATTTATGCAAATAATTTAACAAAACAAAAAACACAAACATACCTAAAAGGTGTAATGATGTTCTCTTGATCTTCAAGTTATTATTATATTTTTATTCTACGATAACAAATACCAAATTGATTTTTGATTTTCGAAATAACGCAAAAATAAAGTCGGCTACTCAAAAGAAAAAAAACAAAGTAAAAATTTGTAATAAATGATAAGTTTTATATACCTATGTGTAACACGTAACTGCTACAATCCGCTTTCCTTGTCCTTGCTCCGATCGCTCATACTACAGGATATATTTATCTCTCGCTCCCTAGGTGCCAAGTTAACTCGACCGGTTTGTACATTTTGTTAACTACTTCAGGTAAAAAAAAATATATCAGTATTTGGGCTCTACTAATAACCCGCATGCTACGTCGTAGACTACGGCTCGTAGCAGGCAGGTCTACGAAACGGGAAACAAAGGCACGCGTGCCACGCACGCAGAAGTGTAGGCTGAGTAGGAACACTCGGGTTGTAACGCTGTGTTTTTGAATGGGTTTCGTTGTATTTGCGACACTCTACAAAGTCAGTGTTGAGATGCGAGTTAATTTTTGAACGGGTTTGTGTAGGTAGGAAGCCCAACCCGATGTGAGTTTATGAACGAATATCTGTGTAGCTAATCCATGGAGAGCAACTTTCCACTATCCCACTTTCCCTCCCATTCCATTACATCCCACTAATCTCACTTCCCATCCCATCCCCTCCCACTTCCCACTAATATTATGTTTTGATGGATGTATGGATGGATGGATGGATGGATGTATGTTTGTTACTCATTCACGCCGTAACTATTAAACCGATTGGACTGAAACTTTGCACAAATGTAGTTCTAAACCTGGAATAGGACAAAGGCTAAAATCAGTTCCCATGGGGTGTCAAATTCCTATAGAAAAGTGATCTAATATTACTCCTTCACGCCGTACCTACTGAGCCGATTGGGCAGAAACTTCCATCCATACGAGCAAGACCCTTAAAACAAGGAACAGTTTGATTGGTTATGTTTTTATCGCGTCGAATTTGACCGTTTTAATTTAGAGTCACCATCTTTATTGACTACATATTTAGGTCGAATAAATAAGATAGTTAAGTACATAGTATATTTCTGTGTAGGTATCTAAACATATCTACTAATTGTTAATTAAAGGGTTCAAAAATACCTAAACGGAATTGATTTTTTATTCGTTTATAGAAAATAAATTGGTATTGGATACGTCGCGTCGGCACGGGTTAGTTAAGGGACAATTCTAGAGATTGTTATTGAAATACAAGAAAAGACTTTCCCAAAAACTAACTCATCTATAAACAAAAAAAAAACCGCAGGCCTACTTATCAACCGTATTGTAATAGTAACTATAAGTGCGATAAGTATATCAGCGGCAATTTCTTTGATGGTAGCCTAATATCGAAACTATAATGGTGCATACATACAGGTACATACATACATATATTCACGCCTGTCTCCCAGAGGGGTAGGCAGAGACTACTGCTTTCCATCTGCTACCATCCTGACACACCTATTTTGTCTCTTCCACATCCATCAATCTAGTCATACAAGCTCTTCTATTCCGGGTACTTTTGACATTGCCCTTCTCCAATATCTCGCCAATTTGGTCAGCATACGTCCTTGTAGGGCGGCCTGTGGGTCTACCGCGTAATTCTCATTTTCATCAACATCAACTTGAGATTGAAATTTGAGGTGCGTGCGACGACGCCCGCCTAACATGCCATCTCTTTTGCACACGTTGAGTTTCGCATGCATTTGCTTGAAATTGATACAAATGAGAATTACGCGTCACAGCATAAAATTCTTTCGTCACTCTACTTTCATTCATCCTCTCTACATGTGCAAACAACCGAAGTATTCCTTTTTCTATTATAGTCACTACACCTAATAATAGTGTATTATATTATGTGTGCTATAACTATATCCGTTGGTGGTATTTTGGGCGTAATGTTTATTTTTTAATATTTTGTTAAAAAATTCAAGTTCTATCAAGATCGTACTGAACAATTTGTTTCCATGAGATTTAAAATGACGTTAAATAAAATTCAGCCAACCGTAATTTGCGAGTAGGTAATCAAATTTTGCATTATTTTGCATATTTTTTCAAGTCACATAGGCAGATTTAAGGCGCTACGGAAAAAAATCGACACTTTAAAAACTTGCATATCTACTTCAGTAAATACAGTATTATTTTGATAAAATAGTATATTATTTTTGGATTTTTTTTCTAGGTATCTGTTAAAACAGAAACGCGATTAGAGAAATTCGGCTCGATAGAAATATTTATTGAAATGAGGTCTTTTTCGACACCAATTCTCCTGGTTTGACAATTTAGAATGACACGTGGACTGCAATTATATTTTATTGGATGGGTTTTAATGGTATCTAGGACTTGGTTAAACGAAATTTTGATAGCAACTTTAGTACATTTTATATTAATAAAAAACCGATTTTTTGCTACTTTTCCACGAATCCGTCCCTTTCGCACTGAGGGTTTTTTCGCATATGGAGTAACAGGGACGCTAAAACTTTTACATATCGCCTTAAGACCCTGAAAAAATATTTGTCCTGTCATGTTGGGAGCAATATTATTTGTCCGGAACCCGGTATTTATTTGTAAGCAGAAATTCATCAAAAAACTATTCACCCAAGAATATGAATGACAAAATATTGAGATCTATCGTAACTAAATATTTTAGTTGTTAATTACTTTGCATTATTTACGAGTTTCACACGGTTCGGACAGACTGTCGCCTTTTCCGCTGATTATTAAAACATATTGTTAATTATATTTATTTAAGTGATATTAAATTGTTGGCCGGCGCCTTACGCCACGTGACTCTACATTATTAGGGTTGCCATTATATAATAGTCTGAGCACTGACATTTAACTTCGAACTCGAAAATATCCCAATGAGAAAAAATAAAACATTTATTACCGTTTTATCTGCATTGCCTGTTATTATTATTACACATGAAGTCTTTGATATATAATATTTCCTCAAAACAAATGTCCGCAATAACTACACCTTCTCTTGTGACACTTATGAGTAACATATTTGTGTCGATTCGGCGCAACACGACTTAACTTATTTCACAGAACTAAACTTAATTTGAGCCTTTTGTCTTTTTCTTTCCGTATCGAAAAGACAAAGACAGAACGCTTAAAATAAGGTTAGTTCTGTCAAATTAGTTAAATTGTGCTTAGCCGAATCGACACCAATGTCTGTTCAATATTTTGCCATTTTAGTGCAAGATTCATCCAATAAATCCAAACGAATTTCCATTTCATCATCCAAACGAAATTGTATTGCAAATGTCTTATATTTATAGGACATTTTTTTCTTTTTAATTCCTGTCTTCTTTTTTATTGTGTTTGCTACTTATTTATTTATTTGTTTGTAGCGAATAAATTGTATTTTATTTTTATTCTTATCCACGAAAATATTTCCAGTGGGCGACTCCATTACAATATTAACACATATTACATAACGGTTTGTTTACCGGGACATTTGGTAAACTGGTGACACGTCCCGGTGTATCGGGACAAATGGCAACCCTACTCTATATAGAGTCGGCACTTCAAATGAAGAATGCATAGACGCATTAAAAATAACTTAATTTGTAGTTGTTAAAGAATCAATACCTACTAGTAAATACTGGGCGGTTTGAGGCAAATGCTACTCTGTGTAGTATTGCTCTCAATGTTAAGCTGATAGTCTTGTCATTATTTTGTGTCGACCAGACCAAACTCAATATGGTTCTTAAATATCCGTTTGAATCTGTATATTATTAGTGTCGAACTTATTAAGAAACTAAGTTTTTTAGAGTAACCTAAATATGCTTATCCCTAGATATTAAGATTTTTTTATTCAGACAGACCATTGTATTGTATCTCTATGTTTGACTTTCTGATGAAGCCTTTGCATAGGAGTTTGGTATCAGAATGATGAATGTGAAAGAAGTGAAAGAGCTATCTCGATGGAAATTCTGCGTACCCCTTTGAGATATAATAGTTAGGGAGCTGGCGAGCAAAATTTCGATATGATCAGCGCACTAGGCAAGCGTTATTAATAGTGATATTTATGCCCTAAGAAACATTAAGGACCTTGTCTGTCACCATGGTGGCGATGCGTTGTAAAGTTACAGCGTTTCAAAAATGTTTAAAAAAAAGGTGTGCTATAATATGCGCACAGGTCTGCCTCTGGGGCTGAAGATCACAGTAACCTTGGAAACACAAAGAATTGAAAAAGCAGACATCCATCCCAATAACTTTTGTAGTAATCAATTTTTTTATTTATTTTTATGATTTAAAAAACTGTATATGAAGTGCGCACTTGGCAGATTTGAACTGTTCGATCAATAACAATGAGAAGAACCACGGAAAAATAGTCTGCCTACATGTTACCTCTGTGTTGTCTTTTGACAGTGTTTCAAAAATGTAAAAAAAAAAAGTGTGCTATATTATGCGGACACGTCTGCTTGTTCGACTGATGTTTGAATTCCTTATGAACACCAAGAAAATCGATGAGGCAGACTCTCAAGCCTCAGATATTCCAAAGGCAGACTATTTGATTTTTTTTTTCAACTCGATGCTCGCGTTGCACGACCAAACCAAGCAGGTATAGAAATATCCCCATAGTTCCTTTCGTGGTGTTCTTACTTTCTAATAAATTTACTTTCTAATAAATGTTCCAAGGGCATTTCGTTTCTGATTGGCATTCAGAAAAAATATGATGTACAGCTAAAAATCAGTGAGCAAAGTGTCTGCCACATTTTTTTTCGAATCCACGGAGTCATAGTGAATCGAATGGGCGCACTAAAAACCGCGTGCAAATAATTTAATAGAGATTTTTTTTTTTTACATTTTTACAACTCCGTCCCATGATAATGCAGAGTCCTGAATGTCTGCCTCTTCGATTTTCTTCGTTTTCAAGATGGTTGTGACCATGAACTCCAGAAGCATACATGCACGAATGATTCAATACCCCGATTTTTTTAAGCAACTTCAATCCGCTGTAACGCGAAAATGCAGCGACATACGACCTTAATTGATTGGACCAAATCAATTCGTAATGATTTAAACTGCAATCCACCTCGACGTAAAATATGTGCAAATCATATAGCGAAATGCTCGCCAGCTCCCTAACTATAAAGGCATGACTCGTGCATAGAACTTTCTTCCGGAAAAGCAACGAGGTCAAGTTTAACAATAAAAAATATGTAAAAAAAAAAACAAGACATTGAAAAAAAAAATTGTATGGAAATTGTCACTCTAGGGTAGACCCTGGCGTCATACAAATAATATTTTTTTCATAGTGATATTTACATTTTTTCATATTTTTTTATTATTAAACTTTTCCAGCAAAAAGTTCTGTGCACGCCACTTGGCATGTGTATATATTTATTTATGTATGTAGTAGGTATCGCAATAGAAAAATACAGTTTGAAAGACTGAAGTTTTGCTTCATAAAAAAGATTTCGAGTTTTTTTAACGTCTGAATGCAAATTGGGTTTGAAGCAATTGTGTTATGCGTAATTAACAGATGAAACCAGTTAATAAAGTTTATAAATAAATATTTGAAAGTATAGATTAACAAGTGTTTTGACGTTTAAGTATAAAACATGCTTTATGAGATATTTATATAAAAAGCAATTAGTCTGGCGCCGTATACAAGCATTATCTTTTTTTAATTAACTTGATTTGGCCGGTTATTTGGGTTCTGTCCACACGTAGAAACCTTCGTTTTTGTCTTTCTTTGTCTGCTTGCTTCTCTGTCGGCAGCATAGCTCAAAATCTGACGGCATAACGGGCGTTGCCAGGTACAGGTTTATCATTTCCTGGACATTTCTGAGTTAGTTGGTGGACTCCGAGTCCCAAAGCTCAAAGTGCTCAAACTGTTGGACGGATGATAGAATAACATGAAAAAAATTACTACGTATTTTTGAAAGGAAAAAGAATATGAACATTTTAGTCTTAAGTTTCATTTAAGGTAAAAACTATGTAACCTTCCTTACATAAATAGCAATTAAATTAAATATTACATACAATAAAGAACATAAATAAAAAATACAAATACATGTTTTTCGCTAGAGTTTGCCATTTTAACAAGATTTTCTCCGTCATTGCTTTGTTAAATTGATAAAATTTCTGAGCAAGACTGTTCAAAATTGATACGAATTTGTAGTTGAGTCTTGATTAAATCCATGGACATATTGTTTCGCTCTTTAGTCCGGTATTCAACAGGCTAAGCATTCTCTCCCAAACAGCATTTCTTGTAGGAATTAACAAAACTAAAAACAACTATTTTCTTAAGATTTGCAATAGCAATAGAATTATTATTGTTTGTTCTTAAGAAAAGCTACTATTTGGGTATTCCTGGATAGTTAACTGTAATTACTGGACACGGGACTGGACGCAAAAGTCCGGGACTGGATTTCCCGGCCATCTGGCAACCCTGGCCGCAACGCATGTAAGTAAATGGTAGAATTTCATCTGGATAATTCACGTGGGGAGTCTACGTGTACGCGGCTTGTACGCTGACGTTTTCGGAATCTGTAATTTGTCTAACTAGAAGTTACTAATACTGATGCAAAGACAGACCACAAATTATTACCACTATGTTAGTACCTAAGACAATAATAAAAAGAAGTATGTGAGCGATTACATTAAATATCAAATTAATTTTAGCACTGTCACAGATATCTTCATAAAGGAAATATCCCTAAATTCACCGTGGTATAAAAAAAAATCGCTTTTTTTAATCGCTCGTTTTTTTATTTAGCTCTATTGATCTATCTATCTATCCTATAATGGAATTTTCTGCACGCCAATGAATGAGCAAAGTCTGATATCTGATATACGGCTGCCATACATTGGGGTTATGATAACACTTTTTTATCCGTTCAAGACGTGACGTAACAGACGTAACTCCTTTGTATATCCTCAGCACTCTATTACTGCCTATTGGAGTTGTAAATCGCTAAAATAGCATTTACTAACCCTTTGCTGCAGCTCAAAGCTTCAAAATTGTTGAGAACATTAGCTAACGCATTTCTATGTCTTCAAGTAAATTTCACCGCTTTTATAACCCTTTGAATGCATTCAAGAGGAGTTGCAGAAGTGTAAAAAGCAGCTTGGGTGTTACTCGGGGAGTAAACTTTCATCAATGTTAGAAAATTCGGCAAGATAGAAGATATAAGATAGCTTAAAATGATAGATCGATGATGTATAAAAATGTATGTTAAGTCCAAGTTGTCGTAGTTTACACCCATGGAAGCAATAGTGCCCTAGAAAAAAAGGGAATAAAGTAACTTACTCATATTTTGACGAAGACAGTCACATTCCGTATATGTATTTTACCTACATTAATATTCGGCCTAATATGAAATATGCTGCAGACAAACAAAAGAAAGCTATCAATTTCTTGACAGAATCCTAAAATCAATGCCATTCAACTTTTTACTCTTCAGTCTGCAAGAAATCTTCCAAGTATAAAAGTACTGTCACGCACACAAGTAGGTATATGTCCAACGTTCCTAGACTGCTGGCCCTTATCGCGCCCTGTAAAAAGTAATGCTCTTCGCCTTTATGGCAGTCGCGAGACACGCTCTTTATTATGGAGGGATAGAGGGGTTAGGTACGGTGGACACTGAGGACAACGGGGTGGTTTGAATTTAACTTCTGATAAACTTCTTCTAATATAACACAAAGCACGGGTTGCGTTAACAAAATGTCGGATGAATTTGTCAAAATGTATGTTAAAGTTTGACTGAAAAATTATTCCTCTTGTATATACAGGTGTAATCGTTAAAGGTTCCAAGCGATTATTCCGTAACTATTACAGATATCAAAAAAAAAAAAAACTGTAATCGAAAGAACGTTACCTAATCAGTAAAATGACATTAATAACTTTTTGAAAATCAAACGAGAAGTATCCAAAATTTTGACATTAAACATTCCCATACATTTAGTATGAGATTAGTAGAAAGGTTTTAGTTTCCTTATTTTAAGTGTTCTAATACTCATTTTACCTTAATCTCATTTAATGATTACGTATGATATGATAATAATGATTATCAAGTAGATACACGTGTAGATTAATTATGTTACCACTTCAAATTAGTAATAAACCTTGTTTCAATATCGCATTAATTGGTACTGGCTGAAAAGCAACACACTACAAAAAACAAACATACTCTTTGGTGTTCGTTCTAAATTCAAAATCTTTATTGCGGGTTGTCATTCCCGCCAATTGTTAATAATCATGATTGTTTCATTTATTGATTGAAAAATGGCATACTCCAATATTATACTAATCTCATACTATATGTATGGGAATGTTTAATGTCAAAATTTTGGATACTTCTCGTTTGGTTTTCAAAAAGTTATTGATGTGATTTTACTGATTAGGTAACGTATTTTCGATATCATTTTTTTTAATATATGTTATAGTTACGGAATAATCGCCCCGTCACACTTAACGATTACACCCTGTATATTATCAGGCATGGTTTAAATATTAATTTAAAAATCGTAAGTGAAAAGCGGGTCTACGATTGCTGACTGTTTTGGTGACGTTCCGCACTCGGAAAAATCTTTGACCCCTCCTTGGTGATATAAGACTATGTCGCGACTTTATGTGTATGTAATATGTTTTATTATAAAAAAAATATATATATAGATATTGTCATGACATGAATCCTCGAGGGGGTGTCAGAGGTGTTCCAAGTGTGAACTGTGAAATGCAAGTCACAGTCCATACTCGGTACAGCCGCGTTTTACCGACGATTATTACGTCCCTACGTGATGGGTTAGTGAGCCCTATCGCCGTACTTCGGGCACTATTACACGCTTTTTAGGGCATGCAGGTTTCCTTACGTGTTTGCCGTCACCGTTCAGCAAGTGGCAAGTAAGGACAAATACTATGCACATAAATTCTCAAAAACTCATTGGTGCATGCCCAACCGGGGATCGAACTAGGATCTCAAGATTGAGAGGCCAGCGTTCTACCCCTAGTTATCGTCGTTTTATTATTTATTTAATGTAATTATTAAATATATAGTATCATAGAAGAATCTTGAAGATGATGAGTTTTGATCTCATCGAAAGCTCGACCTGTGCCTCCTTGCACAGATATTAAAAAATATATATAGGTATTTAAATCCGTTTTTAAAATATTTATGGTATCATACCTTTTTAATTTCAAGTTGACAAAGCATATGGGACATTTTGCAAGTTTGTGAATATCCTTATTCAGCTTTGTCTAAAATCATTGACGTACTAGGTCAATGTCTAAAATAGTAAAAAATTCTGATTGATTCTTGTTTGTCCCAGGGTCACAGAGTAGCTTTTGAGTTCAGTTAGGATAGTTGAACCGATATGATGGGTTTTGATAAAGGCGTTATCATCATTTGAAAAGTGACAGGACCTTTAAAAAGCCGCATTGGTTTTGAAAATGGTTTCTGTTGCTACACCTTACCGGTTCTCAAGAAGTGAATAAAAGAGAGGAGAAGTTTGGAAGAGGTTTTAGTAAAATTATTGCGCCTGAAGTTTCAAGACGTTACGACGGTAAAAGGCAAAATTTAAATTAAGGTGAAGGTAGTCGCTAACGACCTTAAGTCGATCTGTGTCGGTACAAATATAGACAGAAATTATATTGAAATAACGTTAATATCAACGTGCACTGCATTACGACGTCGCTGGGTCTCCGGATAGCGCAAATTTATAGGAGAAAATAATGCTTCTCACATGGACGCGATGGACGGAAAAAAATCCATTTACAATTTTTCCAAGCAATATTTTCCTTGTATTTGAATGCAAGAACAATAAAAATATCATTAGCGGTTTCAAAGAAATTACCAATTTTACTTAATTTTAGTCTAAAAATAAAGCAGATTCTGAAGGCTTTAATTTTAGTTATGGTGCTGTCAAAACTTAAATTTTTCCAAAGTAATTTAGCTACTTTTCGTAACACTTATGAACTGCGGGTCTACCACGTAATTCTGATTTTCATCAACATCAACTTGAGATTGAAATTTGACGTGCGTGCGACGACGCCCGCCTAACATGCCATCTCTTTTGCACGCGTTGAATTTCGCATGCATTTGCTTGAAGTTGATACAAATCAGAATTACGTGGTAGACTCGCTGTTTTGCAATGAAGAAAATTTAGTTTTGACAGCACTAAAACTAAAATTAAAGTCTTCAGAATCGATTTTAAAAGCTTCACTAATTTCGTAAAATAAAGTTGTTCTTTATGGTTTAACAAACAACATTTTTTTTAGAATCTTTAAACATACCGTTTAAAAAAAATTACTTAATCAAAAGAGTAGTTTTCGGACGACGCTGGGAAGAGGCGGGATTTTCACAACCCGGCTGCTAAAGGGCTCTTAAATAATGTTTGCCAAAATTAACTTCTGAGCTTCACCGATATCGGTAAGATAGCAAAACTAAAGTCTTTTTTTTCATTGAGTATGAATTTTGCAATTTTTAGAAAAAAATTATCTACAGTCTCATTTCTTCATGCCCAAGTACACCTCCAGCCCAATCCTACGTTATTTCCCCTCGCATAAAAAATGATTGTACCTTCAAATCTATCCCGAGCGAAGGGCCGCTCCCTCAGGTCAGCCCTCCCCTTCTCCTCTCTAATGCCCACCTAAACCCCCTCCCCCTTCCCGCCTACAATATGAATGACTCACATCTCGGGGAGTGTAAATTACACTTTTGAGCGCCCTCTCATACGAAGATTATTTTCGAGATAAGGATTTATGTGCGCGACTGTGAACATTTTTTCATTGCCAGTGGTATAAAGTGAATTGTCATCATAATTCATTATTAAAATAGGTACTCGTTCCTGCTTTTGGAAATGTTAGTGAAAATTTACCCTTAATCCTTAAGTTTTTTTTTTTGTTTTATTCGGGACAAATCGATTATTTTATTTTGTTTTATAAATATAATAGCATTTCGCTAACGGCTCCGCCCGCGTTTATTCAATATTTTCCTCGTTTTCGACATGGCGGTTATTTTTATCAACACTCCATATAGCCCATATAATATTTTGAACAGGGTCACTACGATGATAGGAGTGAAAACCACATCCAAATCCGTTGAGTAGTTCTCGAGTTAAAACGAAATAGACAGACAAACAGAAAGACAGACAAAAATTTTAGTTTTTGCCTCAGTACAAAACTAGTATTTAATAATTTTATTTAAAATTCCGCAAAAAATTTCAACGTTGTACAAAAACGACTTTTTTACTAGTTTATTATTTATGTGTCATGTCTTGAATTTTGTGAACCAGTGATAGTAGTAATAATATAAACATATTTTGATGCGGTTTTAACTGTTACCTGAAAGATTTCTTGAGGAAGGTTTTGTTATTTATGGTGGTTGTTATTTGTGGTGTGGTCCGTATGAGTGGTTAAAAGCTGTTTTTTTGTACCTAAGTAAAAAAAAGCCTGCCCAAGAAAATATAATGTTTTCCAAACGAAAGTTGAAATCACGGACAAAAACGTCAGTAAAAAAAAAAACTTATTGGTAGTTCTTACTGTTTTATATTTAAATACAATCTTCGCTCCTAGTATGGCTTATGCCATTTTAAAATGTTTTAAAGTTAACTCAACATTTCAGCACTTTTAGGTACCATATAACGATGGCCACGTGTCGATTTTTCGCTCGAACAAAATCACAGAACCCGGAAGCAAAAAACTAGTAGCAAAAAGTAAAAAGCAAAAGTGGGTCCAACCGTTTTCTACAAAAATAAAGTAATTTATTGCTGTGCGCTAAGGAAGGGGGTCCTTTTGGCCAAATTTGCCACATTTTGCGTCGTCCACTGCACGTTATTGTGTTTTAGATGTGTTGTTTGAATACAGGCTGTACAAAAGTAAGCAAAATATTTTACGAGTTAATTCGTATAGATTCTCTACATTGCATGTAATTTGTAATTTCGTTACTTCGAGTAAGTTATTCTAATTATCGAGTAGTATAATCTACTGTCATCGGAAAAAAAAATCGTTTAAATGATATGTGTTACAAAAATTTATCAAAAATAAAACATTGAGAATAATAATAATATTTTTTTTTATTGCACATGATAACAATTTCTAACATAGACGAGCTTAATACTATTTAGTATTCTCTACCAGCTAACCTTTGGTAATGGGGAGGTTGTTGAGGGTAGTGCCATGATGTCAAAATATTATAGGTATTATATATATATATATATTACTCAAATACTTAGTAAACTATATTATGCTACATGCATAAACAGTAATTAATAGGAGATAACAATATTAAATGATAAAATACATATACCACTTGAAAATTTACATACATAGATAAATATAATGTATACATTACATACTAAAGAGAATTTGTCTAATTACTCAAAACAGACAATTTTTTTAAATTATTATGTATTATTTATAAATCAAGAAAGTGTGAGTTACATATTACGAGTACCTAAAACAAGCATTAAAAAGACGATACAGACCTCAATTATTGAACACACTGTGTTTTCGAACAAAGTGACCTATGAAAGTGAGTATCATTTTTTTTTTTGGGCAGACACCTTGCCTCCGCCGCTGCGCTGGTCATAAATTATAGTTTGGTACATTCGGTGGCACAAATTGGTTTTTCCTCGTATGCTAAACATTTGTAATAAAATTTTATTTTTGGAATATAACATTGCTAGCTTTTGCAATGCTATAATAGTCCTGTTTCGTAAAACAAAAACGGAAAAGAAATAAAAAAAAATAATACAGACTGTTAGTTGAGCATGCAAAAAGCGAAGCAAGTTGGCGGCACGAGGCGCAGCTGCTGCTAGCTTCCTCTTCCGAAACGAAAAAAACTAAAACTGAACCAAAGTATCGAATCTCGAGAGCTGTCAGCAAAGAAATCAATGCAAAATCCCCGAACCTTGGAACGGAATCATCTGCACTAAAACCTTTTCTAAAATTACACAAACTTTTTTAGGAGTTGAGGCAAAATCTTGGTAAGTCTTGTCGCAATGCAAAAACTACGCAACACAATGTTGTTTTTAAAAGTAAAAGTTTTTGATTTGCCTCCGTCTTCACTTTTACAAATCTTTCATTGTTTCTATTCATTGCATTTTTTTTTCAAGGTTAAATTTGCAATTCCAGTAGCTATTTCGCATTGTGCATTTTCTTGGAAGGACTTGCTTATTCAGTTTTGTATAAATGACAAAATTATTTGTCATTTTTTATTCAAACGAAACTAAAAGTAAGCATTTCTTAAAACTAAAGAAGTGCAAAAAAGCATTACTCGTGAATCATCATTGACACCGTTTTTACCTGCTTTGTTGGTAGCTATTGATTGATGTAGGTATCTAAAAATCTTTTTATAAAAGAAACTTAAATAAAAAACACCCTACTGGTGTCATAATCACGCTCGCTAATAGAATGATAGTGAACAAGTAACTAAACCCAAAAAATCCGATTCACTATTTAGTTTGAGGGTTGTTTAAAGAGTCAGGTTTGTAAAAAGAGCAGGTTTTTTTGTATTCGTTTTACGTGAAGATAAAACGATTTGCCGCGTGATCCGCGAGGCGTTTGGGGTCCTTTTTACCTAGGTCGTGTTTGGAGGGTTATTTTTTGTAAGAGCGATACGGATCTTTCTCTCACGTTTTTTTAGCGTTTTTTTTTTTAATTTAGAATCACGTTAATTCCACTTTATTAGGGTATGTCATGCGTGCTCGACACGTGTTATCTTTTGATGGCGTTTTTTATTGAGCGTTTATTGAAATGTTTGTTTTGTAGTTTGGTGAGTTTACGTGACCTTTCTTTAAGGGTGGATATAGTTAATAGTTTTATGTTATTATTTTTGCAGGTATCAAAGATTACTACAAGAAAATAAAGAGGGTATATCGTGAAAATTTACACTTTTTGAAGTTATTTATCTGCCCTTTTGAATACGTTCTAAGTAAAAAAAAATTAGTTTAACAATTTTGGGACCTTTTTCTAGATTTTGGGCTATCAGAAACGCGATTGGAGGAATTTTACTCGATAGAAATAATTACTAAAATGAGGTCTAAATTTACACTTTTTGATATTCCGACAAATTGGGATACCAAACGGACTTCAAAAATATTTATTTAGATGGGTTTTAACAATACCCAAATTATTTGTTATGGAAATTTTCGTAGCTATTTTAGCTAATTTTGTATTAATTTAAAACCGACTTTTTGACAATTTTCCCTGATTCCTTCCCTCTCGCACTGCGGGTTTTTCCGCCTGGAGTAACGGGGACCTTTGCACGGACGATATAACATTTGTTAAACCTATAAACTAATAAATCCAATCTAAAAAATGAAATGATATGAAATATATTTATTTATGTAATGTAGGATTGTAGGTTAATAAATACATCAGATACGCTTATTACAGGTCGGTTTTAATGTGATATAATTAAATAATCTATGGTTAATAGTTTAATAAAATAAATTATAATATGGGAAAATACACATAAAATATATAAAGTTTAGATTTACTTAAATTTAATAAAATAATACACTTGAATAAAATATAAATATAGGAATAAATATGGGTAGGTAAATAAAATGCAATACATATAATCTAAATATGCATATGCCTAACTCCGCCCATCCGATTAATTTTGCTAAGAAGAAGTGCAAAAAACTTAGCAAGATCACGTCTTTTTTTATAATTTTTGTTACAGGCAAATGTGTAAAAAGTTAAAACGTAAGCATCTTTAATTAAATAAAGAGATAAAAAATGCAAGACAGGAGACATTGAAACAATTTAAAACCTAATTAACTTTTAGGACTTTTATAATATTACTAGTCTTTGCCCGCTGTTTCCCTCACGCGGATGTATAGATAATATATCCCTAGGGAACTGCCCGTGCCCAGGTTAAAAACTGTAGCCTATGCTATGTCTAAGTGAAGAGAATAAAGTTGAAATTCATAAATTTACATTGAGCGCCCTTCCTCCGTATGAAAGTTTTACATAAAACGAAAACTGGTGATAGTAGCTTATCCATCCCAACAACTTTTACTATGGAACTAAACCTCAAATCGAGAAAAAATTTAGCTGTTCTTTATTCTTTATTGTCCACACACATATAGAGAAACAGAGATACATATAATATTTACATTTAAACAATATGCACATTGGCGTGCTTATCTCTAAGAAGAGATTTCTTCCAGCAAAACCAACAGGAAATAACAAAAAAAAAATTAAACGAGTAATCATAATCATACAAGAGCACAAGAGATTGATGCAAATTAAAAATATAAATATATATTACATAAAATAGCAATAATATAGTATTCAAATACTTACTATAAATACACACTATAAAATATCGTTGGCTCACTATTACAAAGTTCTATGTAAAAAAAATTGGAACAACACAAGGTTCTATGTGTCATTCATTAGCTATTGTCACATAGAACCTTGTATTATTCTCATTTTTTACACAGAACCTTATAATAGTGAGCCAACGATATATATATATATATATATATACATATATTTTTATTTATAAATAAATATATATATATATATATATATATATATATATACATATATTGTATCTGTTCCATAGAGAAGTTACAAAGCTACCCGACCAAAATGTATGAAACAGCAGACATTTTTCGCGGTTTCAGGTTTGGCTCCATTTTTCGTTTCCAAAGCCCATTGATTTAATAAGTCAATGCCAAAACCACGGTGTATAAGGTGAAATTTAATCAACAGCCCGAATTCATACTGGAGACTCTTCAGGAGAAATTCGTAAAAAAAATTTTTTGCTTTTTTTACTGCCTATAGGAAACTAGGAATTGTATTTTAACTTTTTTTATGTTTTCGAACAAAAATATCGTTGAACCTTGTTCCTGAACACTAAACGAGTCTCCAGTATGAATTCGGGCGGAAGATTCAATTTCACTTTGTATCTATATACGCCCGGTGGTCATGCAGATAATTATAAAGTAGGTATTTAGTTATTACATAGCACACAATTTAAGACGCGGTTTCGAATTCTGCCTGTCGACCATGCACCTATGAACTGGTCACTTGCTGATGGTAAAGAATAAAGTGTGTATTCGTGCTCGAAGTACGGCGGTAAGGCCCTCTATCACGAGGCTGTGCAAATTTTATTTTTGTAACTGTCACTCCAAGCGATAAATCGCGCAGTGCGAGAGGGGCGGATTCAGGCCAAAAGGGAAAAAAGTTTATGCTTTTATTAAGAACACTAAACTAGCTAGCAAATTTCCAGAATCAAAAATCTAGATATTGTTGAAACCCATCTAATAAAATATGTCTCAGTTCTGTACATAGCTGCTACTCGTTAAACTAGGAGAAAAAGTGTGTTAGAGGACCTCATTTCAACAATTATTTCTATCGAGGAAAGTTTATTCGAACATGTTTTCCAAAATCAAAACCGTAGATTATATAGTCAAAATGCATAGACCAGAAACTGATTATAATTATCCGTGAATTTGATGAATTATACAGAAAAGAAACACACCGTATTTTTTTTCACACATCGCCTTAAGCAGCCAAATTAGCAGCTCGATGTTTGTCGGTACGAATATCAACGGAAACGACATTGAAATAACGTTCATATCAGCGAGTAATACATAGTGGCTGTTGCGACGCTCGTGCGTCCTTGATAGGGCGAAAAAGGAGAAAATAATACTTTTCACATGGACGTGATTGTTCGATTGAATAATCCTATGTTATGTTTATAGCTGTCAAGTTTATCTATCAAAGCATAAATTAATTAAATCAACCAAGCCGCTTAGGAGCAGTAGGGAGTTTAAGCTAAAAAACACCACTCGGTTGAAATTTTTTTATATAGATGTTTTGGTGGTATAAAAAATATAAATGTTGCTTATGTTGTCTTAGAGTGGATAATCCATAATACATTTTTTCAATATTTTTGTTTGGCCATAAACGAGGAGTAGGCTTTAGAAAGTATCCATTTGGCGATACTAAGCCCCTTAAAATCGTCTGTAAAAAGAGGGCATTCCGAGTGTTGACTGTTGTAGAATTGTGTAAGTAACATACGACGTACAACGTACGATTTTGATTGTCAAAATGGCTAATAGCAGTTAGACAATTGAATATGTACGTTTAAAGCTACCAAATGTTGTTTAGTTTTAGTTATGTTATATAATGGTATCGATTAGGCATAACACGTCTTAACTTATTTGACAGGACTAACCTTATTTTAAGCGTCCTGTCCTTTTGTTTCTTTATCGAAAAGACAAGGACAGAACGCGTTAATTAAGTTTAGTCCTGTCAAATAAGTTAAGATGTGCTACACCGAATCGGTACCATTGTAGCCGATTCTGAAAGCTTTAATTTTAGTTTTAGTGCTGTCAAAACTAAATTTTCATCGTTGCAAAATAGTTCACAAGTTAGTGTGAAGAACAGAAGCTAAATTACTTTGGAAAAATTCAAGTCTTGACAGCACTTAAACTAAAGTTAAAGCCTTTAGAATCGGCTTTATTATTTGCATGCTGTAATCAGCAGAACACGGCAGAACCATACCTGCATCAACATTGTAACATATATAATGAGCGTTTTTCTCGTTGTTTTTTTTTTCTTAGTTCTTAGCTTTCCTCCAGATGGCGCTGTCCATGTCACCATAGATAAAATGTGTTTCATAGCAATCAATGTCAAAGTTGTTTTTCGTTTGTTTGGAATCGGTGCAAATTTTGTGTTTGATTCTATTGCTAAAGAATACGACAGTGCCATCTAGGAATCTTATTTAACACTAAATTTGATATATGGAAAAACGCTCATTACCGGTGTTTCAGCAATAAAGACATTTGATTTAATTGATTTGATTTGATTTGAATGAATAAGATTTTCTTACAAAATTACACCCCTGATCTAGTGATACACACTCAGAAACACGTCTGACACCCGCTAACTGTCGTAACTATATATCTAGTTATGTTGGTATATCAAACCGATATAGCAATAACAAATCATAATGGCAAATGGAGGTAAACTTTACAAAGCTTTGTGAAACTTCCGTTATACTATTCCTTTTGTAAATCATAATTTATAATTTATGTTATCTCAATAAGCATTGTAATTACGTTTATTATTACGGGTCAGGACCCCTAAGACGTTGGAATCCATTGTGACACATCCGGTGGGGTCAAAATGGTCGGGGGTCAACGATTTATCGCACTTTTAGGAGAATTTGAACTGTGTCATTGTTGTTGTTTGACCAATAATTCAAAATGCAGAGTGTGACAGGGAAACAGAGAGAGAGAGAGCGATAATATTCATGATAATATATTGGTTCATACCTATAATAGTAATTTATACTGTAAGGTGTGACTCCTTGATGGAACTTCATTCTAACACTAATCAAAGTCTTCTTGTACGAGTTCCACTATTTTATTTTCTTAATTATTGCGCCTAGTTTCGTCTATCAGCCCGACGATGTCAAATAGACGAAACTAGTCGCAATAATTAAGGAAATAAAATAGTGGAACTCGTACAAGAAGACTTTGATTAGTATCCTATAATAGTAATTAATGCTACAAGAACGAGCGTAGCGAGTGTTTTAAACGTAACCGAGTAATTTATTGCTCTTACGCCCGTGTATCATACTACGTTTTTCAATGCATAGTGTGAGGAAATAAAACAAATATAATCTTGTGAACTTTAAATTATAATTGGCTTAAAAAGACTGTATCCAGAGCCGTTACACAAAGTATAACATTTATGGTATACAGGAAAGGCTGCAGGTTAGCCAACCATTGTAAATAAATTAAAAAAAAATAATAATAATAATAATAATAATGCCCTAGGGCAAAATAATCGACTTT
Source organism: Ypsolopha sequella (assembly GCA_934047225.1). Lineage (NCBI taxonomy): Eukaryota > Metazoa > Arthropoda > Insecta > Lepidoptera > Ypsolophidae > Ypsolopha > Ypsolopha sequella. The sequence goes on from OW203987.1 coordinate 23,518,130, forward strand.
CTGTTCGGTTTTGATGCATAAAAAGTTTGCCTTTACGAGCACTTGCATAGAAAATCTATTTTTAAGCAAGTATAAAAAATATTATTTTCTAGTATAGTATTCTTACAAAACAATACGTCATAAGATATTAATTCGCATGTGTAAATTCGAAATAAATTTCGAGATTTTGGTTTAATAACCATTTAACCATTTTACTACTTATGGTCTAAGAAACTCATGATGATGAATATTTTTACGAAAAAGCTGCAACTTCCATTCGCCTTCGTGTGACGTCACTTGAGAAATGGCTGTTTAGAAATGTGTTTGCTATCAAGATATATTTATAATTATTTGCTTCCGACTGATTTGACAGATGAGTAGACAGACAGAGACAGACCACTCCTTTTTATAAGCAATCACACGTCACAATCAGTAACTATAAATGCCTAAAATTCCCAAGTGACGTCATATCCGACAATTCTTTAAAAAATCATCAAAAAATAATGGTTAATTCCAATAATGTCATTGGTTAATTCACATACCAAAATAATGAAAACTATGTCCAAAAATGGCGTATATTCTCTGAAATACAATTTAAAAAAATCTTTTATTCCGAGGTTTCTATCTGTTGCAATTTAATTCCTATCTAACAGGGCAAACCAATGTGAAATTGATTAAATGTGAAATTGTGATATTAGATACTCTTTATTATTACTTTTTTGTCCGATCTCCCTTACCCAAAAAAACCCTCTTTTGGGCAGTCAGGTAAAAACATAATCAGCCAGAAAATAAAAGAAATTTCGTCGTTATCGTACCGTATTAGACTTACAGAAATACATCAATTAGTTCCTATATTTATTTACCATCTTATTTTAAAGCAAGACAATACGGCTCATCACCCATCACGTTAGGGATGTAATAATCGTCGGTGAAAAGAGGGTATACCGAGTGTGAACTGTGGGTTCTATTTTATAGTTCACACTTGGGTACACCTCTGATACCTGTTATATGAGAAAGATACAAGAAAGAGCAGTATAACCTAATTGTATTTGTTATTGTGTAATTGTATTTTGAATTATTATTATGTTTTAATGTTAAAATGAAAAAAAATGAAAATTTCTTTATTGCAAAAACATGTTACAATATACAAGACGATACTAATTCCCACATTAAGTTGCCTTGTGAAGTGGAAACTAGGCTAGAGACCCAGAACATTAATAGTAGTTTATGCTACAAGGGCGCAAAGGAATAAATTACGAGGATGATTTAAAACACGAGCGTAGCGAGTGTTTTAAACGTAACCGAGTAATTTATTGCTCTTACGCCCGTGTATCATACTACGTTTTTCAATGCATAGTGTGAGGAAATGAAAACAAATATAATCTTGTGAACTTTAAATTATGATTGGCTCAAAAGGATTGTATCCAGAGCCGTTAAACAGTAGAAAAAAAGTATAACATCTATGGTACACAGGAAAGGCTGCAGGTTAGCTAACCATTGCAAACAAATAAAAAAAAAAATAATAATAAAGCCCTAGGGCAAAATAATCGACTTTCTGTTCGGTTTTGATGCATAAAAAGTGGGCCTTTACGAGCACATGCATTGAAAAGAATATTATAATTATGAGTGCTAAAAGAGCAAGTAACAATTTACATCTAAAAAAAATTACAAAAAAGAAATAAAAAATATAATGAATTAAAGTTGCTTCAGAATATATATGTATTTGAAAGTGAATCTGTATATGTGGTTAAGTTCAATAGGAGAAGTTAATATTATAAGATGTGAGTGAGGTGTGTTGTGAGTGAGGGAGAGGGTGTGAGTGAAGGTGTGAGTGTGTGTGTGTGAGAAATACAATTAAATGATAATTTAATATTTATTAAAATAATTGAAATGTATAGCGTAATAGATTTCTGTAAAGCTGTACTTTTATGTAAATAAATAAAAATGTCGTGACGATATGATTTTTATTCAATTTAAGTAAATTTCATAACCACTACATATGCTGGGTGTTAATATAAAGTTGCGGAAGCCAGAAACTGGCTATCGTACTCGTCTATACGAACAACTTTTACTATGGACCCAACCCTCAAATGATGAAAAAAAACAGCTGTTTCATAGATAAGTTACAACTAAAATGTATGAAGCAACTGTGTTTTTGTTCTCGATTTCTCAATTTTTTTCTACGAAAAGTTCTTCGTTTGGGCGTGTACTATCGTCAGTTTCCGGCTTCCACAACTTTATCTGTATACTTTTATTGGAAATTTATTGCTTAATCGAACTCGTGATTAAATGATTCTATTTTTAAAAATGAGTAAAAACATAAAATGATAATAGACTTTTCTTGTCTTTTCGATTAAAGAAATTATATATATATATACGAAAACACAAAAAATATAATTATAGGTAGTAAAATATATTTCGACCACTAATTGTGGTCGGCATCAGTTACACAATTATACTACTCTGTGTAAAAAGTATCGGGAATTGATAAATTACAGAACGCGCGGTAAACATGTCGACCTATTTTTTTTTTTCGTAAGTTGGTAGGACTGTAATGAGTTACGACGCGAACTTTGAGTGCATTATGTCACTCAGTGTAATTACAGCTGCTGTTTTTGTATCTCGTTGTTTTAAGTGTTCTGCGATTTTGCTATGGAAGCATTTGTTGAACAAAGAGTTTGCCTTAAATTTTGCGTATCAAACGAGATTTCCTGTGCCGAATCACTAAAAATGTTGCAGAAGACTTACGGTGATTCGTGTTTCTCAAAAACACGGGTTTATGCATGGTATAAAGTATTTAAAGAAGGCCGACAAGTGGTAACTGATTTGCCTCGTTCTGGTCGACCCCCAACCGCTGCGAATGATGAAAACACCAATCTAATTAAGAGTCTGGTGCTTGAAAATCGTCGTATGAGTCTTAGAGAGTTAGCTCTAGAGGTAAAAGTATCTTTTAGGTCCGTTCATAATATTCTGACGGACATTTTGTGCATGAAACGCGTCGCCGCACGATTAGTTCCAAAAGAGCTCAATTTTGTCCAAAAAGAGCATCGAAAGCAGGTTGCTGAAGACATAATTTCCCGATCTTTTTCGGACTCCACCTTCATGAACCGCATAATAACTGGCGACGAGACATGGGTTTATGAGTACGGTATGCAAACAAGTCAACGGTCTTCAGAATGGCGCCTCGAAAATGAACCGAAACCCAAAAAACCGCGTCAAAGCCGCTCGAAAATCAAGGTTATGCTGATAGTTTTCTTCAATTGCCGGGGTGTAGTGCACTATGAATTTCTTCCAGAGGGACAAACGGTGAATAAAGAATGTTATTTAGGCATCATGAGGCGTTTGTGTCAGAATATCCGCCGAAAACGGCCAGATTTATGGAACGCAAATTCGTGGATTTTACACCATGATAATGCACCATCGCAAAAAGCCATAATCGTGCAAGAGTTTTTAGCCAAAAACTCGACGAATGTCATCGACCAAGTGCCGTACTCACCTGATATGGCTCCGTCTGACTTTTTCCTGTTCCCAAAGCTGAAGTTACCACTTCGAGGAAGATGTTTCGAGTCGATTGAAGCTATAAAAGAAAATTCGCTGAAGGAGTTGAAGACCATCCCCCAATCAGCTTACAAAAAATTTATGGAGGAATGGGTCAAGCGCTGGCGTGGCTGTATTGCAAGCGAAGGGGCCTATTTTCAAGGCGACAAAAAAAATGTTGGCGAATAAATTACTTTTTTGGTTTTATTCAACAATTCCCGATAGTTTTTACACAGAATGTATATAAAAGTTAAAAATTAATAACTATAAATTATAGATACTATATACTATATAGTATCTATAATTTATATATAATATTTTATATATAATTGTGTAACTGATGCCGACCACAATTAGTGGTCGAAATATATTTTACTACCTATAATTATATTTTTTGTGTTTTCGTATATACAGGGTGGAAAAAATGAAAGGGCCCTGAAGGGGAACTACCTTAAATCCTTTAGTTAGCTCATTTTACTGAAAGGAAACATTCCTTTATTTTTTAAAAGAAACAAAAGTGCATTCAAAGATCTTCTAAAATTTGCTTGTCTCACCCGGGAACTGAACCAGCTAAAAATTTAAAAAATAAACCCTAGCTATTTTATCATACGAATCGGTAGGATTATTGTTCAGGATAAAATTTGTCTACTAAACTAAAGTCTTACACTCATCTGTTGTACGAGATACCCATGAAATAGAATATTTATTACAAGTTCTTTATTAACAATACCTAGTACTGTTCACTTGTAAAGTAATAATTATACGCCATTATTACACAATGACAGCACGGAATGAAAGCAAAACAAAACAAAATTTTAATTTCAAGCGAAATTTATGGTTCGAACTTCAAATTTGTTGCTCCGCATTGCAAAAAAAATACGTTCCTTTTTTAAACTTTTCGTCAGTAGTAGTAGTGCAAGAAGTAATTGTGCTCTGCATACATTTATTATTACCATTTAACGATTTTCTTATTGAAGTCTTCAACAAGGTACTGAAGATAAATAATAACATTAGCAAGCTTGTACTTCATACGATGTCTTTGGATGTAAGAGAGATAAGAAAATTAGAACGTTTCATTTACAAGTGAACAGTACTAGGTATTGTTAACAAAGAACTTGTAATAAATATTTAATTTCATGAGTATCTCGTACAACAGATGAGTGTAAGAGCAAATGTTTATTAGACAAATTTTATTCTGAACAATAATCCTACCGATTCGTATGATAAAATAGCGAGGGTTTATTTTTTTAATTTTTAGTTGGTTCGATTCCCGGGTGAGACAAGTGAATTTCAGAATATCTTTGAATGCAGTTTTGTTTCTTTTAAAAAATAAAGGAATGTTTCCTTTCAGTAAAATGACCTAACTAAACGATTTAAGGTAGCTCCCCTCCAGGGCCCTTAAATTTTTTCCACCCTGTATATATATATATAATTTCTTTAATTAAAAATGAGTAAGTGAATTATACCTAAATTATATTCGAAATAGCCACATGAATCCTTCTGTGCCATTCGTCCGATATTACGGCATCCCTGCCTCTTTCAGTGCAGAAAAAAATGCAATAAAGATTCCAAGACATTTTCTCATGTGACCGTTAACCCGCCATCACCTTTAGCTGACCGTTAAGAGATTATATATCACCACAATCGAACCTATTGACCCACGGGAACACCTTTCATGTTCCAAATACATCCGCCTCAGTTTTCAGTTCCAACATAAATCAACAATCGAACACAAGGAGTTCCAAATTCGAAAATGTGTCAAAAATCGACCGTTCGCGTCATAATGGCTGCATTCGGTTACATTTTATTTTATTATTGAAAAATGTGACAATGTACAATTGTTATCAAAAGGGTAGATTTTTGTAATCTTCTTAATGGTATGTGTGAAAAGATTATAAATTAAGTTTCTGCAACAAATAAAAGTGACCCCTGGGCATTGTCATGGTGTCAATATGTGTGACCAGGCTTTTTGTTCGTGACCCCATGGGCGGCTTAGTGCCAATTTGCGATCGCTTCGGTTCACAGCCGTGATCGCCTCCTTTCGCAAAGGATTTCCAAATTTCAATCGCAATAATGCATTGCAACAAAATACGAGCGTTTTCGGAAATGTTTTGACTGACACAAAAGCGCGGACATTAATCCCTGTGTAATACCGGTTGAAGTCTTATTCGCTTGTAAAGGAGAAAAAAACTTACTTACCCCTTATGTATAATTTAGATCTTTATATGAAACAAGAAATTTCAAAAGGTACAGTCAAAACCACGTCTTGCAGTACTACAATAGCCCCTATATATAGTGAAGGATATAAGATAGGTACAAAGTCCAATGTGTATAGCTCATAGATATATATCATAATAATAATTATTATGTGATCTTGACTTTACTAACTCTTAATTTCATAGTACGTTGTAGAAGAGTTTCTGTGACTAGATTGATGGATGTGGAAGAGGCGAAAGAGGTGTGTCTGGATCGTAACAGATGGAAATCTGTCATTTCAGGCATCTTTATCAGGCGTGAGTATATGTATGTATATATGTACGAGTATCTACGTAGTCCATTATGAAATTACCAAAAATCACATGAAGAAAAGATTTTTTCGCCAGCTGAATAATTATAGCGTTCTTTCTAAATTTAGAGCAGAAAAGCAATAAAACCCACTCGAACACACTGCAACAAATGTCCATCTCTGCCCATTGTACATAGTGACCCCTCGCCAAAAAATAATAGCCGGGGGCAGATAAATTAAAAATGGCCCAAAATACCCCTTGACGTGCCGTCGATTTATATTTATCGTCGAACACATTTTATGTGCCAGCTTTCGGTTCATATAATTTTAAAGGGCAAGGAAATGGAATGACCAGAACACTAGGGGTGGGGTTGAGTTTGTTTTGTGATAGAGACTAGAGTCGCTCTCGATCTCGATTTGGATCGAAGACGGCTGCAATCGTAGTTGACCCTATCAATCCGTTGGCCTTTGACACTATGGGGTAAAGGGCGAGAGGTGAAGAAACGTCAAAACTTTTAATGTGAAATGCAAATCCTTACTATGATTTTTTCGAAGTTTTAATAAAATGAAGGTTACCCTTGCTGCTTTAAAAATAACAATAAGTAGAAATCATTAAATACCTTGTACAGGTAAAAATCGTAAGGCACTTACGTAAACTTCTTCACAAAAGGTGACATAGAAATGTAAGATCGATGTGCTTTTTTAACCACGTATTTTAGCTGATCGTTCCTTCTGGACAAAGGAGCGATTTTTTTTTCTTACCATTGTTATTTTTTTAAATGGACAAGGCGATTAGGAATGTCCATTTTGTCGCCTTTTTATCGATACCGTGTGGTAGTAAATGCCACAATTGATGGATGAAGCTGGTAACATCTGCGAATTTTTCTGGGTAATAAGAAAAATAACCTTTTTGTAGGTAGCAATATCATTGTCGTTTAGATAATGTTGCAATTTACAAGTTTGTTAATGAAATAGGTTATTGTCAGAAATACCTAAACAAAAAATATAAATTAGAGAAAATTGAAAAATACGTGTTCTAAAAATATAAATCTGAATATTTTTTGTACCGAATGGATGTTTTAAACCGCCACTTTCAACTCTCTTACACCCTCTTTTTACCGACGATTGTAACGTCCCAATGTGACACTATGAGGGATCGATTGCTTTACTTTGGGCGGGCACAAATATATCCTTTTTAGGACATGCAGATTTCATAACCCTAATGGTGTGTGCAGCAGGATTAGAACCTCTGCTATAAAACTAAAAATAAAAGTCACTTGCTTGACTCGGGTTCCATATTGTTGATGATAAATTAAATTTTGTATTTTTTGGCGTGAATTTTTCAACCGCTTTATTTTTCCTGTAATCGTTACGTAAACACATACGGTGTAACCACAAAACGGTGTTTAACTTTAGACAGTGTTTAAATCTGTTGCTGTCACTCTTTTACAATATGAAAGAAAAGGCGACAACAACAGATTTAAACACTGTCTAAAGTTAAACACGGTTTTGTAGTAGCACCGATTGTACTTACCATGATTTTTTTCATATTTTTCGGTTCACCAGTTTTGGAGATAAGGGGAGGACATACATTTTTTATGGTTTTTCAAGGATTTCTCGAAATAGATGCAATTAAGTATTGCCATAATATGTGTTTTTACAATTAACTTTTTAATACATACAATTTGATACACATATTGTATTTTTATAAAAAAAAAATTTATATATTTTTTTATTTTTTTTATATTTCTCATTTGTGCTCAACTTTTAACTCACTATAGTTTTGCTGTGATTGGCCAGTTATTACAATATCTATAATTGATGATCAAATGAACTTACTTGCCTGGGAGCGATGCATAGATAACATCGTAGATGTAGGATATAGGGCCTACATATATAAATACAAATGTTTTATTGTATTCGAAAAGATATATATTTAGTTTTCTACATATTTTAACTCCAAAACACAGTGCCACGTGACGAGGAGCATCTATGATACTACATGTTGTGAATTTAGTAAATTTATTTACAAATTCTGATATCTTCGATATATCCCGGAGTATAATATACTGGCATTCTATTGCCTGTTTCGTCCTTCTCTAAGATACTTATATATCTACTACTTGTATATCGAATCCATACAGGCAATCTATTCCAAATAAACATAAATGTCTGTGTAAACAAGTATCCAATCGTAGGAACAAATATCCAAATAACAAAACACACAGAAACTATGTAAATAACAAAAGAATCAGCCCGAATCTCCAGTACATAGGCCTGATTCAGTTCTCTACATGATATGAATAAAACATACCCCTTTGACAAAGAGCAAGGGGGTGAAAGGGGACACCCAACCCTTTCCCTTCAACGTTACGCTGCAGATTTAATAAATGTGCTCCAAAAAGACCCCACTCTGCGGCATCAGTTTTTTTTCCGAGTAGAGTCCTTCATTTGGAAAGCTTGTTACGCTACATTGGGTTATCGATTCAACTAAAAGAGAGCTGCAAAACTGAAAACCGCGATGGTTTTATTTTAGGGTGCAAAAGTTTGAACTAAAATATTTAAGGTGACGTTAATTTACGAAATAAAATATTGTGACATTGTAATTATTAATAAGAGTAAAAACATGATTGATTTTGTTTTTAATACATTAAACATAAATATGTTACTACTAAATTTTTGCATGCCTTAATTGGTTAAATGTGCTGTACATAAATGATTACTTGATTAGTTTTAAGTAATATTGTAATATCTATAAACCACATTAATTGCAAATAAACTATTTCTATAGCCTAATTCATACTGGAGGCTTGGTAAGTGACCAGTATCACAGATCGATAACACTTGTTGCCATTAAAAATTCAAATATTCGCGAAATAAAATGATGACGTCCTGTAGTAATTGACTCGGTTGCGTTCATATAGGGAACAAGAAAAAAATACATACGAACCTACCGACCGAGTCGTCAGTAAGAATTTGGCTTGTATAATTAAGACATGTCATAATATGACATATTATGTTCCCAGGCAGTCAAACGATTCGGGTGTCAACCGATTGACATGACTGAAATTATTATACAGAAGATGAAGTTGCGGGAGCCAAATCTGGAGATAGTACAGGCCACGAACAACATTTCATGAAAAAAAAAACGAGAAATCAAGAAAAAAAATCTATTGTTTCATAGATTTTGGTCGCGCAGCTATGTAACTTTTTTATGGAATAGCTGATTTTTTTTTGCGATTCAAGAGTTGGTAAAAGTTGTTCGTATGGACGAGTACTATCGCCAGTTTCCGGCTTCTGCAACTTCATCTTAACACCCAGTATATTATCGATTTATTTGTATCGACGACTATTCCTTAATATTTTTTTATAGGGACGATCATGTCTTTTCGGAGAAACTTGAAGACTGATTCTGCAGCGTCCGAAAAATGCAGCAGCAATTTAGGAGATTAGAATCCAATCTAACGAACTGTCACTCATACTGATATTATTTTTGCGCTCGTATTTTTGCTGACTACGTTCGCAAAAGGGTTGGGGGAACAAAGAATAGTAATTTTGTACATTTCAACCCCATCATCTGTTATATGAACTCATCTCGTTAGTCACGTGGCGTATATGTTGGACGTAAATAAACAGAGTAGTAGCCGTGTGAATATCGTATTTTTGTTCAAACAAAACCTTTGAAGTAGTTACTAAAATATTTTATTCGGTGTCGGTCTATACTTGTAACACAAAAACCATTTGAGTCGATTGAGATAAGATTAGTGATCATGAACAAATTTTCAACGTCAGTCGCTTAGCACAAAGTGCATATAACTTAACTTTGTATTTCTTGTTTAGAAGTTGAAAATTTAAAAACATTTTGGTATGTGGCAGTTAACAAAAATAGTTCAGTATTAGCATTTATTAGTCTATGGTTTTATCTTATCTAACGCAAATGTCGGTGGTGACAAATATTGACGGTTTTGATATCTTTTTTCGTTTACCACTTCCTGTGGTTACCTTTAAGCAAAAAGTCAGTTTTACAGTTTTAAACGAACAGTGAACAGCACCTGTAAAACATACACACACCTGACCAACACTTACATCAGCGCCACCGCCAGCAGTAGCCCAGTAGCGTTAGAGCCACCGCTAGAGCCACCCGACGTTGGAACCGCATCTCGTCAGCTCGCTCTCTCTCTCTCTCTCTCTCTAGTTCCCTGCTGCACACATCTGACCAGCAGTTACACCAGCGCCACCGCCAGCAGTAGCGCAGTAGCGTTAGAGCCACCGCTAGAGCCACCCGACGTTGGAACCGCATCTCGTCAGCTCGCTCTCTCTCTCTAGTTCCCTGCTGCACACATCTGACCAGCACTTACACTAGCGCCACCGCCAGCAGTAGCGCAGTAGCGTTAGAGCCACCGCTAGAGCCACCCGACGTTGGAATCGCATCTTATCAGCTCGCTCTCTCTCTCTAGTTCCCTGCTGCACACATCTGACCAGCACTTACACCAGCGCCACCGCCAGCAGTAGCGCAGTAGCGTTAGAGCCACCCGACGTTGGAACCGCATCTCGTCAGCTCGCTCTCTCTCTCTCTCTCTCTAGTTCCCTGCTGCACACATCTGACCAGCAGTTACACCAGCGCCACCGCCAGCAGTAGCGCAGTAGCGTTAGAGCCACCGCTAGAGCCACCCGACGTTGGAACCGCATCTCGTCAGCTCGCTCTCTCTCTCTCTCTCTCTCTCTCTAGTTCCCTGCTGCACACATCTGACCAGCACTTACACTAGCGCCACCGCCAGCAGTAGCGCAGTAGCGTTAGAGCCACCGCTAGAGCCACCCGACGTTGGAACCGCATCTCGTCAGCTCGCTCTCTCTCTCTCTCTCTAGTTCCCTGCTGCACACATCTGACCAGCACTTACACCAGCGCCACCGCCAGCAGTAGCGTTAGAGCCACCCGACGTTGGAACCGCATCTCGTCAGCTCGCTCTCTCTCTCTCTCTCTCTAGTTCCCTGCTGCACACATCTGACCAGCACTTACACCAGCGCCACCGCCAGCAGTAGCACAGTAGCGTTAGAGCCACCCGACGTTGGAACCGCATCTCGTCAGCTCGCTCTCTCTCTCTCTCTCTAGTTCCCTGCTGCACACATCTGACCAGCACTTACGCCGGCGGTAGCGCTAGAGCCACCTCCGACGCTGCCGCCGGCGTTGGAACCGACGGCTGGGGCCGCCGGCGTGACCGCCCCCCAAAACCACCAACACCATCCTTCATCTGAATCATCTCATCATCATCATCATCATCTTCTTCTTCTTCTTCTTCTTCATCATCATCTAACAACTACAACACCCCGGGGGCTGTCGGCGTGGACGTCACACTACATCTAGTTACACGAGCAATAACACGAACTCGATGACTTTTTATCACCACGATAATTAGACTTCTTGATACTCCACACTATCATACTACGCATGGTCTAATTATAATGGCGCTTAAGGGGCAGAACCCGCTGTTATCTCGGACAATTCTTTAAAAAATCATAAAAAAATAATTGTTAATGTATATACCAAAGTAATGAAAACTATGTCCTAAAATGATGTAAATACACCGAAAAAAATCTTTTGAAAATTAAGTCATGGGAATTATGAATGTCACTTATATAGAATTAAGACTAAAATAAAACAAAATGATTAGCGGGGTAAATCGGGCCGCAATAACCGTAAACGGTCGCTCTTCACTCGTTTTTATTTTACAGGGTGTCAAAGTAAACCAGCAAAAGTACCGATGCGTGGATATCGTGGGCAATTAAACAGTTCTGTACGAACAGTTGGATGTTCCAGCAGGACTCGGCGCAGTCCCATAAGCCTCCCCGGACTCGATTTTTTTTATAAAATCACATTCCACGGTGTATTTATTCACAACAGTGTTCCCCATACTCACTAGATTTTAATGTGATGGACTTCTCCATATGGTCCATTCTGGAAGCTAGGGTGTCAACAAAAGTATGAAAGTATGGAACCGTTGAAGGCAGCGCTCCTCGGGAATGGAAGCGAATCCCGCAAGCCCATCTTCGTGCACCGTGCGAAGCGTTTGTCGGAAGACTTGATGACGTCATCGGAGCCATAGGAGGTCATATCGAACAATAATAATGACAAATCAAAGTTCAATAATTTTCTAACATTGCCTTGATTTTTTAAATTAAAATGAAGTAAGTTGACCAAATAACAGCATTTTTAATCGATAACACATCGAGTGAAAATGAAATTCACTAATGACAATGAAAGAAAGTGAAAACAATAAAATCCCATTCCCCGGACTCGCAAGCCCCATTAAGAAATCATCCAGCTACACGCGCTCCCTAACTGGCGAATAACAGAAAGGAAATCCGAAAAAGAAAAGAAAAGTGAATAATGTCCACAATTTTCCAACGTAAACAATCCCATCAGTAAGCGAATATCAGAGATTTACGATCAGATGTGACTCTAGATTTCCTTTTCATATAGGGCCTGGATCCTTTAACTGATCATAGTTGTGATGAATGTATAGAAAGAGAATGAGAATGAACTGGTAGTTCGTCCCAAACTGTGAACTTGCGAACTCCCAACCCCATATCTCGGCAAGCACTCGACCGATTTGGCTCATGTTCGAATTTAAACATTATTTTTGCTTCATTTACTCGCCTACCAAAGTTCATGAATCATGACGTTTCGATCAACGATACTAAAGTTATCGTCGCACAAACATACATACATATATCCATACATACAAACGCCGGTTTGTTCAAGTAAACTTGGAGAACTTCGCTCTCTCGTTCAATAATTTATTTTGCAATCTAGGTACATCATTTCGCCCCGAACTGTGAACTCGCGATTCGATTTTGACCGATTTGGCTCAGATAATTTTTGTCTCATTTACTCGCCTATCAAATTTCATGACGTTCCGATCAACGATACTCGAGTTATCGTCGGACAAACATACATACATACAAATGCCGGATTGTTCAAGTAGACTCAGAAGAGTTCGTTCGCTTCGCTCACTCGTTCAACTATTACATGTCATCTATATTTATCTATAAAGTTCGTTTGTTTGTTTATACAAACTAATGCTATATTTTTGCACAGAAGATTGAAAAAATCATAGACCGCGTAAGCTTCGGGCATTATGGATTTACAGAATACTTAATTTTCATTTAAGATCATTAATTCAGTTATATATCTACAGGGTGTTAAGATTTTGTGTTAAGACCTGTTCTTTACATTAATATGAACAACTTTTACTAAAATTGCAAAAAATAAATCAGCTGTTCATACATTTTGGTCGAGGTCGGTTTCATACATTTTGGTCGAGTAGATATTTAACTTTTCTATGGAACAGCTGATGTTCTTTTTGCGATTTCAGGGTTAGCTCCATAGTAAAAGTTGTTCATATTCTTGGGTAGGACAACCTGTTTGAAGGAAAAAGTCTATCAAATTAACACCCAGTATAATACAGACAATTACACAGTAATTTTTCATAAAAGTTTCACCTGAATTTGAGAATTATAAACTTTATTATATTTATATATATATGTATGTACACACACATTTCGTGTGAAATTGGAATATCTCAGTATGTAAAATAAAAATTGTTCCCAACAATTTCTTAAAAAAGATGGGCCAATTTGCACAAATTTCATATAGTATCTAGTGGCACTTATTCGTCATTAAAAGTTAAAAAGAGAATTAAAAATAAGTTTCTACACGTTTGTACACAATATCTGGTCTCTATATAGAAAAAATTATATAAAAAAGGAATAAAAAAAAGGATAATACTTATATTATTAATATTATTATTAATATTATTGCAATACAGCAAAATTTGTACATAAAGTTGGGACCATTTGACTGTATTGTAAGAATTAGTTATCATTTATTACATATACATTCATGAATAAACCGATCACTTTCAAGATCCGTTGGGAAAGCTCCTTCCGCAACGGCAAAGTTGCTCTCGTAATTTTAGATTCCCGCGGCGAATATTTTTTCCTTTGATAAAAAGAGAGAGAGTCGCGTTAGAACAGGACGTCGATAAAATCCATACTTATAATATTTGCAGCCTTCGTACTCTGCACTCACACATACATACTAGCGGCGATTTAGCGCTCCTTCGAGCTTTGGACGCTATACAGGTGGTTCAAAAAGTTAAAATCTTTTGTTTTATTTTGTTACAGACGTATTCGTTATAATTATAACGGCTTATAGCAAAACCTATGTATTTTTCTTAATGTAAGAAATGCAAAATTCCCATATCTAAAAGATTTTTTTTTTAATTTACGTCATTTTAGGACATAGTTTTCATTGTTTTGGTATACAGAATCATTATATTTTATGATTTTTTAAAGAATTTTCAGATTTGACGTGACGTAATTGTGATGTCTGATTGCTTATAAAAAAGTGGTATGTCTCTGTATGTCTACTCATCTGTCACCCAGGTGTCAAATCAGTCGGATGCAAATTATTATAAATTTATCTTGATAGCAAAGGACACATTTCTAAAGAACCTTTTCTCAAGTGACATCTAGAAATGGTTTTCGAATTAGCACATCTTAACATAATTTAATCTAAGCAAATTCAATGACAATATCATTGAAGCAGAATAAAACACATAAAGCACACCACAAATACTTCAACCAACAAACTTAACTACAAATCTAAGGTATGACAACAACGAGTTTAAGGTGGTGGTAAGTTAACACAATATCGTTTAACCTTGGTCGCGTAGCGCCATAAATCACATTTATTTAATACTTTTCATTCAACAATAAGAAAAACTAAAATAATGAAATCATTTTCAATCAAAAATAAGTTGTGCGTTTGGGAACGAGCCCCATCGCAACCACCTTAAAGCACGTTGAGTTTTCGATTAAATCATGACTCATCAACATGAGGGCTCATCATTCAACTTACAAGCGAAGCAACCAAAGACGTCGGATAAAAAAATTACATCTCTAAAACAGCACATCCTGTAGACGGCGCGCACTTACAATCCCCTCCTCCCACCGGGCGCCGCGGAGGAAAAAATGTACGATGCCATAAAAAATCAGCGTCCATTCGGGCCCGCAATTTTTACCCGTTTTTTCCCCTCCGAGGGTCGCCGGTTTCCATGGCAACGGGGGAAAAGGGGCGGACTCTAGACGAGTATAGATTCGCTGAAAGCAGCGTCAATATTTTATATGAAAGAAAGAACGGAATTGGCTTCTTTACTGTAGCTTCCCTGCCTGTAAGAATATAGACGATAGAGTTCTATACAGAAAATTGCGACGACGCGACGCTAAGGAAAATATTTTGGCTGCTGGTAATTTTATATTTGGTGGACTTTGCTGCCATGATGGAAACACTTGAAGATGATGAATGCGCTTATTAAATTGAATATGTGCCAAAAAATATTAATATAATTTTGATAGATATATCTCCAAGATGTTATTTTATAATTTTAATATGGCAATGTGTTTTTTGCGAAATCTTGACACACATAAGAAACTTCTGTTATTTAATTTTTCGCACTTGCATTTTTTGATGCAACCGCTCACTAGTTTTTAGGGTTCCGTACCCAAAAGGTGCCACCGAAGGGTGCCAAACGAGGCCCTATTTCTGAGCCCCCGCTGTCTGTCTGACCGTCTGCCACAGGGGCACAGCTTCAGCCGTTTTAGGTAGCCAAGTTGAATTTTTTCAGAATTAATGTTATATGTTAAAAAAATGTAAAACCAAGGGCGGTCCTCATAAAGAAAACTTCGAAAAGTAGAATTTTGACTAAACTGACTGTCTTGATTTGGTATGTCAAGGTCAATTTGTCCTTTTTAGGGTTTCGTAACCGAAAGGTGCCAAACGGGACCTGACATTTTAGTGCCTTGTTTTATGTCACCTTGATAATGCTATGGCATCTATATATAAGGTGACTTTTTGATCATCGTCCAAATTCATATTGGAGGCTTGGTAAGTGATCAGCATCATGAATCGATAACAATTTTTGTGAAATTCGTATAATGAAATTTCGACTTCCCATAGTAATTCACTCCCAGTCCTGAGTAAATCACTATGGGGAATGGAAATATAATTTCATGAATTTTACAAAAATCGTTATTGGTTCATGATGCTGATCACTTACCAAGGCTCAAGTATGAATTTGGACGATGTTCGCAAATTCACCTTGTATATTATGGTTAATAATTTTTTTTTAATCACGAACTGGCAGGTTACTCCAGCTAGTTAAAAATCCGATTAATTTTATCAGCTCCCTTTAAGGTCAACCCAAGATTGAACATAAAACTAACGCTTGCGGTATTTTCAGATAATTGCACTGTAATACTTATAAAGAAAGCAAATGTACTGTGGTGCGCACACCGTGTACTCGGGATCTTATAGGGATATTTCTGAATCACACCACTTTATTTTTCAGTTTATCTTCTCTTATATTTTCTTTTTTCATTTTACACAGCCTAGTTATCAATTGAGCATTAAGGGAGGGGAGCTCTAAATCTGGTAGAGCACTCGCTTGTTATACTTCTTCAATAATTTATGGATGGAGAAACACATCCGCACTAATCGGACTCTCTGAGGAATCTTCCTCGTGTTTTGTCTGAAAGATCTTTTATACTCGATCTGTATTTATTTTTGGAAAACACGAAATAATTCAGTCAATGCGACGTATGTCGATCCATAAAGGTTATCGATTGCCAACTAAACATGAACAAATAGTCCTTTAACCTACCTATAAAACTTAGCCTTACCTAAACCTAACATATTGCCTAGCTATATGTTACAGTACATAGTATTTATATACATATTACCAAGTTGCTGACGGTGCGTGAAGGAAACCAAAGTATTCCATCCATCAGCCCGTACTCGTCCACTGCTGGACATAGGCCTCCCCAATATTACGCCACTCTTGACGGTCCTCAGTCATCCTCATCCAGCTGGAAGTCATGCAGCCGCCACCCGCAACGTCCTTCAGATCGTCAGTCCAACGGGCACGAGGGCGGCCTACGCTGCGCTTTGCTGTACGTGGTCTCCATTCCAATGCCTTACGGCCCCAACGGTTATCACGTCGGCGACAGATATGGCCAGTCCACTGCCACTTCAACTTACCATATACCATATGCATACATACCATAGTATTACTAATTACAAATTTATTCATTTATCATTAGTGGGTACAAGATTATGGGTATGTACATGTATAGTCACAGTGTATTTTACTAGTATAGTTTACACTCACAGTATAATTTTCAATATTTATACTGTGGTGACAACGTGGGGTAAACTGGATGCCCTAAAAAGATTTTGTGCCCAAAGTTCGGAGAAAAGGCTAACCCGCTATCACGTTGGGACGTAAAGTGGTAGAAAGAGGACGTTACTCTGTTATCTGGTCTAGTGAAAGTCCACATTCGGAAACACACATGACACCCAATCGGGGATTTACGTTGTGACGAAATGTTTATATTTTGTTCTTGAACTGTGATACTCAGATATCATTTACAGCTCGACTTCTTTGGTACCATTTTCACTCTAACAATGATTTTATTCTGGTGGTGCCATCAGTTGTAAAATTACGGTTTGAAAAATGGCCTCTTGTATTTTTATTGTATATATATATGGATATCGTCAAAAAATGAATCCCTGTGTCATGGTGTTACGAGTGTGAACTGTGAAATACAAGTCATGATTGTATTAACAAGGGTTGCCAGATGGACCAGATAAAAAAACCGATAATTTTTTTTTTAACAAATGGTATAAAAGGGGTTTTTTTTTTTAGTACAATTTGTTTAAAGTGATTTTGGCCAGATCAAACTGAGAAAATTAGCGGAAATTACTGAGGGTGAATACAATTAACACTTAGTAAACAGTAAAACTTATATTTATTATTACTATTGGTAAGCAAAAAATCAATTTTTAATATATTTGGCACTAGATTTGTTTCTTTAAATTCAGTGTTACTGAAACACAAAATTCGCTTTTTACGGTATTCACACCAAGTCGATTTCTTTCGTCAGTCCATACATTACCCATAACGCTAAAAACTCTTTCTACGAAGGCATTGGAGACGGGATATCGTGTATTTTCAAAAAAATCGGACAATATATTGTCCGGTTTTCCAAAATTTTCTAGACCGGACAGCCATTCAAAAAACCGTACCGTCCGGTCCAAAACCGAACATCTGGCAACCCTAGTATTAATCTGTCTGTACGGTACATACTCTTATTTGTTATTGTTGTTATTGCATTGTCTTATTTAATATATCCTATTAATAATCCTCTTCTATTTTCAGGTGCCAATACTTCCCCGGGAATATTATCCCCCGAATCCATTCAATTATTTTCCTGAACGTATCGCAAACAGTTCTCACAGACTTCCAAATATTAAGTTACTGTTGGAGGTCCATTTTGTCTGTTTGTACATACTCTGTGGTCTATTTAGACGTTAGTTAGGTAAAATGGACGCCATATTTGTCTTATTATTAAGATTGAGTGCGTCTACATTTCGTTACCTTTTGCCAATTCTCTGTACGCTAAATATTGTAGATATGTAGATACAGTGTTTATACAGAATGTAACCGCAAGCATATCCATTTACGCAAGTTAATTTGGGAGTTTTGCTACGATTTAGATGTTAAATTTACATAAGCGATATACCACGTTGGTAAACATAGATATTATAGCCGATATTCTGAAGGCTTTAATTTTAGTTTTAGTGTTGTCAAAACTAAATTTTGTTAATTGCAAAATAGTTCTTTAGCGTCAGGAATAGAAGCTAAATTGCTTTGGAAAAATTTATGTTTTGAAAGCACTAAAACTAAAATTAAAGCCTTCAGTATCGGCTTTATTGTCTTATAAATATAACACCGAATCCCATCCTATTATCCCACTATCCCACTAATCCCACTTCCCACTAATATTATAAATGCGAAAGTTTGGATGGATGTATGGATGGATGTATGTTTGTTACTCCTTCACGCCGTAACTACTGAACCGATTAGACTGAAACTTTGCACAAATGTTGCTCTAAACCTGGAATAGAATATAGGCTACTTTTTATTCCAAAAATCAGTTCCCATGGAACAAGAAATAGTGCCGTTCAGAGACGCGGCCCGGCCTTCAGCCTCGCCAAACATACTATACTAGGGGATTAAATCAGTTATCAAAGACCGCCAAAGAGACATTAGCATAGTATTAATTCAGAAAACAAAAAATAGTGTCGGTCAGAAAAGCAGCTCGGCCTACGGCCTCGCCAAAGTTGGAAACATGTCTTGGTTTTCGGCCTCACCAAAAATACTTTACACGGGGACTAAATTCAATGGGAATCAAACCAAAAACACTCCAAACCAGAGTCAGGCCAACTACGTACTAAAAAATGAATGGTCTGCTAAATATTTACAGATTCGATACGACACACAAAAACTTAATAAACGCGGGCGTAGCCGCGGGCAAAACCTAGTCAACCAATATATTTATATACGAACAGAACATGACATTTCATACATAATATTATGTAGGTCGGTACAAAGTTTACAAAAAAACCTCCCCTTCAAAAGCTTAAAAAATATAAACAAACACCTACAAAGGCCCACGCCTACTGCTATAAAAAAACGTCAAATCATTCTTACATACAGCTTTAAAACGAAAAAACTCCCCTCATTTTTTACCAAGCCCTCCTCATTGGTTGCTTTCCCCCAATAAAAAAGATAAAAGACGCGTGCTCAGCGCACGAGCGATCCATTCAAATTCAAATTTGGAAGCAACTCGTGCTCATATGTAACATACGAGATCGCGGCTGCAACGTATTATTACCCGAATCCACACAAACTTGAGCTGCCCTACCCCTTGAAATCTCTACAAAATTGGTAAAATGAGAGGCGCTGCGGAAGTGCTATACAGGTTTAATTAAAGTGGTGGTGTTCGGTAAAAATACACGGGAGCAGGGAAAAAACATAAAAGAAACTGTACGTATGGGGAAGTATTTTAAAAATAGCACCGTCCCCTTCCGCTTTACGGGGTTGCTTGATATATGACGGGAGTTACTTGGGATTTTAATAATGCCAGACGTGTGTAGGTAAGAAATCCGTAAGTATTTGTCAATGTGGGGTTCTGTGGTTGCTATTTTCGGCGGTCGCGTGCGCCTGCGCCCTTGTGAGATCGTATTTCTAGATTGTAATGTTTACCTGGATGGGATGAGAGATCAAGTTACTTGGCTTCCGGTGGTTTTGAGGGTACATAAGATGTGTAAAGTAGAAGTGTTTCCATATTTCATTCGCATTTAAATTGTTACTTACTTGCGCTGTACTCATGCAGATGTTGCAAACACACTAACTTTAATTCCTAAATAAGAAATAGGTAAGTGTCCTAAACGACAACTTATTTTTCCCTAAAACAGTACTTGAATCTTTTGCCGCAAACCACTGTCTTCTAGAGTATGGGTAGAAATAAATTTGGGAAAGGAAAAATAATTTGTTAATTTGTGAGTGGTTGACTAAAAAGGGACCTCAAGGAGAAATAATTGATTTTGAGTAAATCGCGTTTGAAGTTTGAAGTAGAAACAAGGAGTAATAGTAAGGTGTAATTTCTACAAAACAATCTCGGCTCACAAAAAAAAACTACGGCACCTAAAAAATATGCTGGTTAGACCAAAACAAAGCTAAAAGACCATAGATTCAAAAAATCCAAAAAAAAAAAAAGCGTTTCCAATCCCTCCAGGTCCCTTTTTGGTCAACCACTCACATTTATTGTAAATTCAAAGTCATTGCTCCTTCTTGAACCCTCGGAACGAAAAACAATGTCCAAATCTGAAACACAAAACGACAAAGCCAATGAAATTAATAGCAAAATAAACATCGAAGAGCATGGAGAAGTATCGACTTTTTCGTATCGAGCTTATAGTATAATATAAACTACGAACCAATTACTAGATTCCTCCGTTGAAGGAATGCCATCTTAACCGTTAACTAAAGAAAACAAAGATGAAAATACATGGGGAACATAGATAACGGAATACAAAAATATAGAAGCAATTTAATTATCATTACTCACACGATCTTAAGCTTGGTTAAAACCGTCAATTTATTATTATGGACCCGTATCCAATTTAAAACAACGTACGCACGAATAGAGACATTAGGTAAAAGGGGATTGGGAATATACATTGTTTTGCTACGAGAACATAAGGGGAATCCTTGTGGAGTAGAAAAAACAATTTAAAAATAAAATGAAATAATTATAAAAGGGACGCGGCGCGTGTCATGGCCGCTTTATTTATTTCGTTGTTCAGCTGCCGTTTGAGTTTTTGAATTTGGAATGCTCGAAAGCTGGCTGGTGGAGGTGACATATGGTTGATTGAAAAAAGAAAGCGCAGCAAGGAGTTTGTGTTAACTTCACCTGTGTATTGCTATACGTAAAAATACATATCATAGCCCAACCAACCCAGCTTGAGATAGTAGACCTAGATAAGAGTAACTAGTATGATTGTAGACACTTTAATACTTTCTCTAGATAAAGTAAATGAGTACATTGAAGTATCATGAATGGAAGATTGTCCACCGCAACGCAAGCATGATCCCTTCTAAAGTACTGCTCCATAGAACGATGCTTTGGGAAAAAAAAATCACACATGGGAAAATCTTAAAACATGAAATGTAACATCATTCTAAAACTTTTTGAAAGATGTGGACACATGACAATTTTCACTTATAAAAAGTCGTACCATTTGGTATCATTTCTTTTTCCACAAATCCAATTTTAAGAGCTAATGAACCCAATTTTTGCTCAATGGTTAGTCAACAGAAGAAATTTCTTTTAGAAATAACTCCGCTTTTGCCTCGTTTTTTATTAACATGTGTAATGTATTTATCGGTTTTCTTTGTGCAATAATTATGCTTAGATATTATGATTCTTCTTCATGCGTTTTTGTTTGCACTTTGCATTTGAATACCTATTATTAAGTCCAGTTAATTATTTTAATGCGATTTTAAATTTTATCACAATAAATATTTATATTTACGAAAAAGTCAATAATGTCTGAACAATTGAAAATATATTTTAATAACTATTAATCACCTTGTGTGGCAAGTTTTTGTTATAAATTTTCATTAAAAAGTATTTGAAGCTACACCCGCCTTTTTGTAGATGGGGCGGAGTGAGAGCCATGTGTCGATTCGGCAAGGCGAATGGAACTACAATAAAGAAATATATTATATAGATATATTTGTCTGAGACATGATAAATAAATACGATTTAGGTCCTACAGGCGGTATAAAAATATTTTCAAATAACTTACTTGTGAATTCTCGAAATGAAAGTCAAATGAGTCAAACGAATAAATATAAGTTATTTCTTATAAAACCGAGAAAAATGTAACATAAAATAAAAACTCACATGGAAATTAATTTAAAAAACTTAAGAGCGGTTTCGCAGTCGGATTGTGAAAAACCCGCCTTTTTCTAATTAATCGAAACAGAACAGCATTTTTAAGTTCCAAATTTTTGAAATTCTAATTTACAGATACCAATGGAAACTTTGCAATGGCGGCATACACAATACAAAGTGTACTATAGTTTTGTTGAATAACTATTGAGTGAATTTTTTATTTAAGTGTTCTGTTTCGATTAATTAGAAAAAGGCGGGTTTTTTACAATCCAGCTGCGAAACCGCTCTTAATACTTTTCAATTTTGTAATTTAAAAATATATTCCTCTGATGCTAAAATTTATTTTCCTGTTATTTGTAAAATTAAAATTTGGACAATAATGCAAATAATAATAAAAAATAGGTTTACTCATTATTAATATTTAACTGCAACTGAGATGTCAGTTAACAGATGCGGGTCAGTTAGATTGAATTAACTATTGGGTCAAGATAGTGGTTGGGCATGGACAGTATCTAACAATGGGTCATGTGATCTGTGTTTTTGATAACAAATTGCATAAGGGTATAATTTATGAGAGTTGTGGATTATATAATTTTAATTTTGAAATTACCTATAAATTCGTTTCTGCTCTGAATTGTTTTAGGACAATAATTACCGTTGATAAGTTATTTTGCATGAAGTATTTCAGGAATAGGTGTATAAAATTATAATAACTTATTCAGCCAAATTCATACTGAAGATTCAGTAAGTAGTTTTTTTCTGTTCAATACAAACGCAAGCTCCACCCCGAGTAAATAATATGGAAAAGCAAAATTTTGTTTTTTAAATTTCACGAACTTTTACCGATCCGTAATACAAATCACTTACCAAGCTTCCAGTATGAATTTGGCTGCATAAATGAATGCCTGATATTTACGATTAAAATACCACTGGTACAGACAGTGGAGACCACATCAAGCTATGCACTTGCAGTACGACATTAGCCCCTACAGAGAAGAATATAAGATAGGTACAAAGTCCAATGTGTCTTACTTGATGCGGTCTCCACTGTAGGACTGGGCGTCCAAGACAACTTTGACAGAGGCGATTATTGGTTGACCCATTTGCCTAATTGTGTTGGACGCTTAGTATGTGTTTCAATTTTAAAACTCAACTTTAATCTCCATCTGTCAAAGCAGTCTACAAGGTGCTCAAAGGTGGAAAAAGTGGACCAGAATTTACCTCAAAGTGGACCAGAACCTATTTCAAGTTGGCCCAGAACTTATTTCAAAGTGGACCAGAACTTATCTCAAAGTCCATCTTGCCACCTAACATGGCTTCTCAAGAAACATGATAACCTATTTTATGGGGTATTAGAAGAAGACAAAGGGCAAGCATCAGCATTTTTTTTGGTGAAAAATGTGACTACGTAAATGTCTTTAAATTCTACTGCAAACACATTTGGCGCCATTTTGTAGAAAGTTTGCTGCAACGTTTTGTTTATTACATAATAATGGCATTATTTACAATAATAAACGGAACATACATTACATATATACATGCAGACGGACAGACAGACAAAAATTCTAGAAATGGTAGTTTGCAATGCTAATTACTAATTACCCCTTTTCATGGAAAAAAAAAATTCAATGTACAGACATGACATTTTTCCTACTTTATTATTAGTACTACATATGTAAGTACTATACCTACAACGTGTAACAGATAGTTGTAACCATATTTGAAGAGCTTTTCAGTCAATGGTATTTGAACAACTTTTACTATGGAGCCAAACTCGAAATCTCAAAAAAAAATCTACCCTTCCATAAATTTCGGCCGAGCGGCATTGCATTTCTCTATGAAACAGTTGAATTTTTTTTTCGAGATGTTTTTCGGTTTTGTTCCGTAGTAAAAGTTGTTCTAAACCAGGGATGCACAGACTTATTAAGACTAGGGGCCACTCGGGCAAATTATGAACTGATGGCGGGCCGCCAGAAGTATAGGTAATTAAAGACAATAAAGATGTATTAAAATTGAAAAAGAATTTATTAATTGGAAGCGTGGCACTGCATCTTTTTTATATTTGGCTCAAATTTACTTGTAGCAACACGTAAAACTGCTTCCAAACTTTCGTTTGCAAGGCGGTTTCGATTTTTTGTTTTATTATTATTTAGTATTGAAAAGGTTTGTTCACATATATAGGTAGAACCAAATAAGCTGGCACATTTCAGAGCATTTATGCGCAACTCTTTGTACGTATTTTTATCAATGCAGCGGTAAAAGTTCAGTAAGACTCCTTCGTTGAATTTGTTGTGTAAATCTTGGTCGTTTTGAATGTCGATAATTTCTAACTGCATTGACTCTGGCGCATTTTCAGCTGAAATCGTGAAAGGATTGCTGAATATGTCCAACAGAGGTTTCACTTTTTTAAACTCCGAAAATCTGTCTTGAAAAGATTGAATCAAAATATCTAGCTTTTCTCTAAACCATTGACTGAATAAGCTCTTCAAATATGGTTACACATTTCTGTTAAACGTTGTATATATAGCTCACATAATGTAGTACTAATAATAAAGTAGGTAAAATGTCATGTCTGTACATTGAATATTTTTTCAAATTTTTTTCATGAAACGGGTAATTAGTAATTAGTATTGCAAACTACCATTTTTAGAATTTTTGTCTGTCTGTCCGTTTGCATGTGTGTGTGTGTAATGTATGTTCCGTTTATTATTGTAAAGACCCAGCACCCGTAGCACAGTGTTTAATCGCGCGCGAAGGTACTCGAGGAGCGTGACACGATGTTTTTGCGATTAAACAGTATGTCACGCTCCTCGCACCTGTGATTCGACTAAGTAGCGTCGCGCGTATTAAACAATTTGCTACTGGCGCTCTGGTCAACATACCTATAGACTATAAGGGGTGTCGATAAAATAACCGTCAAGCCGAAAACGGAGCAAAGATTGAATAAAACGTGGGTGGAGCCGCAGTTGAAAGGCTAGTACAAAATAATAAATAATATAAGCTAATGCTACGCGGTTATCGTAGCTAGCGTAGCACTGTCGTAGCACTCTGAGGATATAAATGAAATGTTACTACAATTACGTAAAACAGCTTTGCTGCCTACTGTTAAAATTTTGTAAAGTATGCTGAAAGGTGACGTTGACGGCAATTCTGACACACGGCAATTTATAAAAGCCGAAGGCGAGTGCTTTTTAAGGGCCTTACTATTGCCAAATGGGTACTTTCTAAAGCCTACTCCTCGTTTATGGCCAAACCAAAAATAATGAAAAAATATATTATGAATAATCAACTTTTAGACAACATATGCAACATTTTTCTTTTTCATACCACCAAAACTTCTACATGAATTTTTTTTTTACTGAATGGTGTTTTTTGACCTCAAATTCCCTACTGCTCCTGAGTGGCTTGGCCGATTGAATTCATCTATGCTTTGATAAATAGATAAACTTTATAGCTATAAATATAACATAAGACTATTCAATCGAGTAATCACGTCCAAGTGAAAAGTATAATTTTCTCCTGTTTCGCCCTCTCAAGGACGCAGCGAGCGTCGTAACAGCCACTATGCATTGCGCGCTGATATGAACGTTATTTCAATGTCGTTTCCGTTGATATTTGTAGTGACAAATATCGAGCTGCTAATTTGGCGATGGTAATCGCCTTAAAAGCTGTTTGTACAGGCGTATCAAGCTTTTAAAATAAAAATGTTTTTCCCGGATTCATAACAGGTTTTACATGTTTTTTAAGGAGTTATAGTTTTAAGGCGTTAAAGCAGATCATGTTACCATGAATTAAGAATTAAATTAAATCAGATAAACATTGGTTACGACCAGGTTGGTCAGTCAGCTGTGACCTATATACAACTACCTTTATCATCCATCACACACAAACCGTGTTGGTTTAAGTGATGTGTACTATGTTTAATTAAATGAATGTAATAATGTGTTAAAGAAAAAAAAAAGTTTGTAGAATTATCATCACACGACATCGTATGAAAAGTAAAGCGCCTGAAAAAGTTTTTTTTTTTTTTCACGGTATTTATTCACGGCTTACGCTTAGCAGCCACTACTGCACCTGATGTAAAGCGCATGAATCGCGCTCGCTAGGATATCTACTGGGAGAACGTCTTTTGGCGTTTAAAATGTAGTGTTACAATATAGGTTAAGATGCAACCGCGTCTGTTTTCGTACCAGACGCACAACTTATTATTGTTTTCATTATTTTTTGGATAAAAAGTATTAACGGAATGTGATTTATGGCATTACGCGACAATAGCTTAATGTTAGTTAAGCTTACCTTGCAAAGTTGTGTTATCACTATCACTATCACTACATAGTTAATTAAATATTAAAGAGAACTTATTTGTTTTTTTATTCAGTTTATATTATATATTTATATAAAAACACTTATTATTATAATTATTTCCAGATATATTTCGACATTTATAGTCGGCGTCAGTGGAATTAGGTATAAGTTAAATAATCAAAAAATTATGTGACGTTCCGTTCCTTGCAGTAACTTACCAAGTTCAGCGCCATCTATCCAGCGACTAAGGAAGAGTAAAAAAAAAAAGAAAAGAAAATCCCTCATTATATAAAAGACAGTATAGAAATCCTTCTGTCCATGAGTGACACGCTCCATATCCTACGATGATGATGATGAGTGATGTATTTCACATATAGAAACAAAATCTACAGCTGTAAAAACATAAACGAGAAGAAGCTAATAAAAACCGCCCGTTTTGCTTCAGCTGCTACCCATTACGGTCAAAAAGGGGACATTTGGACATACCCGCTTTCTACAATAGACCCTCGAATGACCAGAAAAAATAACTTTTTTTTTAAAACGACAATAGGCAATGGTAATGTGCGCGGGTGGACGATCGATTATGCGTTCCTTTTTGCTTAAAAAGTCCTAAAATAATTATAAATTTTCTGGAAAGGAACGATTTATGTCATCAGTAGCTATTGTGGTCTTTCTTTTTAATACAATATTTAGGAGTTTAAAAAAGGCTTTATGCCAATGGAATAGGAGCTACTACATGTAGTGTCCAGTTGCAGATGTGGATTTTAACAAAAAATCCAAGCTTTGTACACGTTTTGTTTGTGCCAATTGTTGAATAAGTGCTCTGTTTATACAGAGAGTTGGTTTTCTGTTCAGTTTTTTTAAATGACGGTCCTTGATTGATGTGAATTTAGAGCAACATTACTTGATTCTAAAGTATCTTTATATCCACGGTGCTGTAAAAGCTTTTTGAATAACATTAACTTACATAAGAATTTGCTTCGTAGGCTTGGTTTCCTGATTGACTGAAATACCGTTAGGTTGCCTCGTAAAATTAAAATTCAAATCTGTACAATAATAAAGTATTACAATTCGAGATCTCGCGTGAAGAACCCTGGGGTCGAGATTGGCCATTCGAGATTTCGCCAGACAATTCTTTTATGAATAATAATAATAACTAATACCAAATGATGAAAGATTAAAATTGTAATAGTCCATCCTCAGAAATCTAAAAACAATGTTCCGATAGTGACCTCCATACAAGTTCTAAACATGCCCCCTACGATGCCCCATATGAGATGCGAACAAAGAAGTATATTATATATAAATATATAATATATTTTATATATAAATATAAATATATCGTTTTGTAGTGTGTGCATTATTTGGCTGTTTTTCAGCTTAAACATGGCAGGATGTCCAATTTTGAAATGGTCACACTGCTGTGGCTGACCGGCAGCAATTTTTAGAGGTTTTGTCTATCTGTCTGTTTCGTTTTAACTCGAGAACCATTTAATGGATTTGGATGCGGTTTTCTTTATCATTATTGTAATGACCCTGGAAGCCGGAAACTGCCGATAATAGCTTTTATCTGACTCGCAAATAAAATAAAATTTGATTGAAACACACTTCCACGCGAGTGAAGCCGCGGAAAAAAGCTAACACATAATAAATGTGTTCAATTAAAAAACTTACCAACATATATATATGGCACGTATCTACGGCTGGGTAAACTTTTATATTATTGAAATTTAAAATATTACTGAATTAAAAAAAATAAAAATTATTTTTTTCACTATATCCATAACTGGTTTTCTTTTTGTTCATTAAAGATTATTTACGTCCCATGACGATATGTAAAATTTCGGTCATTCATTATTTATACTTCAATGTGCACTTTTTGTCAGATCAATTAGGTAGGTATGTAATTTTAATAATACACTTTTTCGTGCTTTTGTACAGAGTTTATAAGTGTTGTAGTATTTACAGGAAGTGACGTAGTGATCCTGACATACTTTAAGGGGGTATATCGTCAAAATGGACATAGTTTGAAGTTATTTATCTGCTGTTCAAAAGTTGAATAAGTTAGTAGGTATAGCAATTTTGGGACCTTTTTCTAGGTTTTGGGCTACCAGAAACGCGATTGGAGGAATTTCACTCGATAGAAATAATCATTGAAATGAGGTCCAAATGAGGTCTTTTTTTGATATTCTGACAAATTGGGAGAGCATACAGATTACAGACTTCAAAAATATTTATTTATATGGGTTTTAACAATACCTAAATTACTGGTTATGAAAATTTTCATAGCTATTTTAGTTAATTTTGTATTAATTTAAAACCGACTTTTTGTCAATTTTCCCGGATTCCGTCCCTCTCGCACGGTGGGTCTTTCCGTCTGGAGACCTTTGCACGGACGACATATCACCTTAAGATGCGTTCAAGAAATACTTTTTTCTGTATTGAAATGTGTGGTGATGACGTCACTCAAAGACATCGCTTTTTTCGTTTTATAAAGAATATGCATGCTTATTTTAACATCTGTCTACTAGAAACGATTAAGGGAAGCTGTTCCACGAAACGGTTTTCAAATCGTAAATATTGGCGAAAAAAAGAAAAAGCCAGCGCAGTCCTTACGGTATATTTAGTATAGGCAGTGACAGAATAACAGCGTCCACTTTGCTCTTGGCTGTAGGGACAAAAGCTGAGTCACTGACCTTTTCAACGGATTCATGCTGAGTTTCCTCTAACTTCGTTTTAAATAATAACTTGTTTGTACTAAAATTATGTGTGATCTGTTGAATAAAACATATTTTTATTTATTTATTTTATTATTTATTATTTGGTTCAGTCAGGTTAGGAACCGTTTTGAAACGACTTCATCTATAAAACATCAGCATGACGTCAACAAGCGGAACAGACAAGTTTCGTCGTACCACTTTGAATATGACGAGGGTAGTATCTTGACAGCCCATTTCACAATAATACCAGTTTTAGACCAATCGGACGGAGAAAATCACCTTTACGAAAAAGGTAATAAGGTCGATGTGAGAAGCTCCAGTGTAACGGGGTTGGTAAATATTCATACCAGAGATGTGCTGGCGTTGGAAAGTCGTTAGCAAGTCGCCATGATGAAGGAACGGAATGGTGAAGGCAAGAGTGTGAGAGGTGGAACAGTCAAATCAAATTAGGTTTTCAAGTATTTGTTTCTGATATAATAGTACCGAACATAATTATGTCAGTCAGTGTGGCGTCTGTCTGAAAATGTGGACTATTTGTAGCTATTAATGAGCGTTTTTCCTTATGTCAAAATTTTGTGTTCACTAAGATTCCTAGATGGCACTGTCGTATACTTTAGCAACAGAATCAAAGACAAAATTAGCACAGATTGCAAACAAACTAAAAACCACTTTGACATTTATTGCTACGACACATATTTTATCTATGGTGACATGAACAGCGACATCTGGAGGAAAGCTAAGAACTAAGAAAAAACAACAACGAGAAAAACGCTCATTTGAAAAGTGTAAAACCAAGTATGAGCTACTGTGACTTGTTTCACAGTTCACACTTTGGCACACCTCCGACACCCTCTCGGAGATTTATGTCGTGACGTTATGTTTTTATATATTTTTTGTTAGTGTTTAGTAATTTTGAGATTTTCTCGTTGTATGACGTCATGGGTGATTCTTAGATACTAATAATATAATTATTGCTTGCCTAAAAATTGTTACGTCGGCGAACACTTATACATAAACCATTCATCTTTGGTTGCCAACTGGTTGCCAACCATCAAAACATAAAAATACTATCGAATCCCGATTGTCTAAAGATATGTTCGCACTATTTAAAATTGGCATAACCTTATTATTGGAATAATCCAGCGTTTGTATGTTTGTATGTTTATTTATGTTTGTTCGACGATAACTCGAGTATCGTTGATCGGAATGTCATAAAATTTGGTAAGAGAGTAAATGAGACAAAAAAAAAGTTCGAACATAAGTCAAATCGGTCAAAGGGTTGCCGAGATATGGGGTTGTAAAAAGGGGTCTGCGAATTCAAAGTACGGGGTGAACATTGATTTAAAGGGCTACACAATGCTAAAATTCAGTCCTGCTCTAACGCGTTTGTTTTTTAACTCTCTATCCTGCTCTAATCAGATGCCGCGCACGCAAAACTTCAGTTATTTTGAAATCGTGGCTACATTATGACATTAACCTTAATTTCTTTATGTAGTAAAGATGTTTTTTTTTGTTAGTATCTGCGTGTGTTGGTTTCGTTTCAGTCCGTTTTGAAACATGGAAACTGAATCGCTTTTTTCCTGAAATTCATGCTTTTTTAAAAGTAATATAATTAATAGAAAATTGAAAGTATGTTCATTTATAAAGTGTAATTAATAATTAACTTGAGTCACAAAAAAAGGTATATTTTTTTGAAATTTTTACCGTCTACATTGACGGAGCTAAATCCAATACAAAACTGATGTTTAGCATTGTGGAGCCCCTTAAAGATAAAGATAAGATAAAGATAAAGATATTTATTTGCTTAAATTGTGGTGCATAAGTTGTTATATACAGGTTCTAGAAATAGGGGTTTAGAGGTTCTAGGACAAAACACGTTTATTTAACCAACAACGGACGATGGTTAGTTTTTAACAAGTTCTGTGGTTTAGTTCTGTGCTTTTTAACAAAGCCACAACAAAGATAGGACATTAATAAAAACAAACTATCCCGTAGTTCAAAGCAGGGTGCATGCCTGATAGTCATTTAAACTATAAACGAACTCCGTCACAGCAATGAAGATGAACGAGCCATCTAATGAATGGTCTTAGGTTCCTCAAAGAGTGCAGCTTTGCAGATGGGACTCGATACGAAAGTGGTAGTTGCCTAAATTCAGGACCTGAATGACTAATTACCCCTTTTCATGGAAAATTAAAAAAAAAAATTCAATGTACAGACATGACATTTTTCCTACTTTATTATTAGTACTACATATGTAAGTACTATACAACGTGTAACAGATAGTTGTAACCATATTTGAAGAGCTTATTCAGTCAATGGTATTTGAACAACTTTTACTATGGAGCCAAACTCGAAATCCAAATTCAGGACCTGAATGACGTATTCGGAGTCAATGACACCTAACATTGGGCCCTAATGTTAAAATAATAATAATTTAATAATTATATTTAATAAAAAAAACCAAAATGTGTTTCAGGAAAATAAAAAATAAAAAAAGTATGCAATGTGAACCTAGTCCAAGAGCTGTATTATTCAACACGATATTTTTTTAATCAAATCTACGGCTTGAAAATTATTCCTACATTAGTTTCCAAACCAAGTACATATTTTTAAATAATAATCAGATTTAAAAATTGTTTATCACAACAGTGTTGATTTTAGAATTTGGTTTGTTAAAACCATGTATGTTTTCGACATGATAGGTCTTGTCTACGGACGATGGACTAAAACTCTAAAAGTAGTTGCAAAATGTATTTCAAAAATATAGATATTCATTCTGCATCAATACCTAATCTGTGCCCACATGATCACGGCGGTTGCGCTAGCGCTGCACTTGTTCCTGCCTCGTGTTGTAACGAACTTTTTACGTCAAGTTTTTATTTTGAGTTTTTCTAGAAAAAAAAAACACTCAAAAAACCCTGCTGTAAGTGTAACACGAGCCGATGCGCACTACGGTATGCGGATGTCAGTTGGAAATGTTTCACTTTGCGGAGTATCGCATCTATGAGTGATTTTGGTATTTGGTGAAAAATTGTTTAAATTTAAAGGTGAGTTTTGTAGATTATTTTATTTTGCGTATACAAATATAAAATTTCTGCAGCAAAATAGAATACAGTAGTGCAGTAATAAGACCTCATTATTAAAAACTAGCTTTTGCCCGCGGATCCACCCGCGCTGATTTAGTTTGCATTTTTCCGATATAAAAAGTAGCCTATGTCACTCTCCGCCCCTAAACTATCTTTATGCAAAAAATCACGTCGATCCGTTGTTGCTCCGTTGTTGCGTGACAGATGGACAAACCAACAAACACACAAGGTGAGCCTTATCGATGTACAGGTCCCGGCAATAAATAATGCGCATCGTATAGTAGCGTCATCTCTGTCGCACGAAGCACTAACAGTCCGGTGACAGAGACGGCGCTCTACAAAGCCGAAGATAGCCGATGTGCATTTTTTACAGCCGAGTACTGTACTTCGATGCTAGTTTACCTCAGTGTTTTATTAGATACCGTCAGCAAGTGGCAAGTATACAATATAAATAGTATGAAATAATATAATACAAATACTATTTCTGAGAAACTATGGCGTATGCTCCGGTGGCAGGATTCGAACCTGGGTCTCAATTACTGACTAAGCCACAGCTGTCTATGTAATACAAGCATTTTTAAGGAAATAATAATGAAGTTAAACCACCGAAGCATCTGGTCAAAACGCCCAACAAATTCAAGCCAACAAAAAACTTTCGCTACACATGACAAGTTGAGATTTTTGCCGATGGTTTTTTCAAGTTTTCTTCAGTTCAGCAGCGAGTGTGCTCTTGCAGGAAATGATGCACTGGAATGAGGATATATTCTCGTTAATTTGCGCCATAAATCATCGGAAATGTACAGTTTTTGGCGGGTTTTCAGTTAGAGAGCGGCGACTAGTCCTTTTTGTCTCGACATTCTTTACATTCGGTAGCTATCGGGTTTCAAGGAGGTTTTTTGCGGGTTTTTTTCGGGTCGGGTTGGGTAATTTACTTGCACGTTTATTGAAGACGCATGTCCGACTAATTTAACTAACATTCAAACAGGATCTTAAAATACTGGCTTTTAAAAAGGTAAAAGTTTTTTTTTGCCGTTTTCGCAGAATTTTTTGTGTACAACATTTTTTTTTAACAAAAACAATCACTTTTTGATGAAATATATGTATATGGAATATACATATGTAGAATAACGAAGACTAACTCTGTGGTCTAATGGTTTGACTACTTGACGCTAAACTGGAAGTCGCGGGTTTAAATACCTTCTTCTTCTTTCTCTATCCCTCTTCCCAGTTCAGCTGGGGTCGGGCCTCCTCGTATGTCGGCGCCAGGGCATTCTATCCCGGGTTGTTATTGTGGGCAGGTTCTGGTCTTTAATTTCCCTCTCGATATTGGACCACCAGGTTGATGGTGGTCGTCCTCTCTCTCTTGGTTTATTTGGAATGTTAATAGCTTTCTTTACGACGTAGTTTTTCTCTCGCCTCATCACATGTCCATACCATCTCAATCTGCTTTCCGTTAACTTCTCAGTAATAGGTGCAACCTTAAAAGAGCCTCTCACATATTCGTTTCGCGGGTTTAAATACCGTCGGGGCACTTTTGTGTTCGGTTTACGTGCGTTGGTCAATACTTTCTGCCCAAACTACGGCGATAGGGCTTACCGCCCATCACGCTGGGATGTAAATCGTTGGTGAACCGTGGATGTACGAGTCTGAAACCTGTGACGTCCTTTCGGGAATTCATGTCGACGATGTATTTGTATTTGTTTTTCAAAATTTTAAATGGAATGAGTTATTAGCCAAAACTACAATTTTTAAGGATTTTGGTCTGTCTGTTCCGTTTTAACTCGAGAAAAACTCAACAGATTTTTTTAATTATCATCGTAGTGATCTTGGTTAATATACAGGGTGGAAAAAATTTAAGGGCCCTGGAGGGGAGCTACCTTAAATCGTTTAGTTAGCTCATTTTACTGAAAGGAAACATTCCTTTATTTTTTAAAAGAAACAAAACTGCATTCAAAGATATTCTGAAATTCGCTTGTCTCACCCGGGAATCGAACCAACTAAAAATTAAAAAAATAAACCCTCGCTACGTTATCATACGAATCGGTAGGATTATTGTTCAGAATAAAATTTGTCTAATAAACATTTGGTCTTACACTCATCTGTTGTACGAGACACTCATGAAATTAAATATTTATTACAAGTTCTTTGTTAACAATACCTAGTACTGTTCACTTGTAACAAGTAAATGAAACGTTCTAATTTTCTTATCTCTCTTACATCCAAAGACATCGTATGAAGTACAAGCTTGCTAATGTTATTTATCTTAAGTACCTTGTTGAAGACTTCAATAAGAAAATCGTTAAATGATAATAATAAATGTATGCAGAGCACAATTACTTCTTGCACTAGGCGTACTGACAAAAAGTTTAAAAAAGGAACGTATTTTTTTTGCAACGCGGAGTAACAAATTTGAAGTTCGAACCATAAATTTCGTTCGAAATTAAAATTTTGTTTTGTTTTGCTTTCATTCCGTGCTGTCATTGTGTAAAAATGGCGTATAATTATTACTTTACAAGTGAACAGTACTAGGTATTGTTAATAAAGAACTTGTAATAATATTTAATTTCATGGGTATCTCGTACAACAGATGAGTGTAAGACTTTAGTTTAGTAGATACATTTTATCCTGAATAATAATCCTACCGATTCGTATAATAAAATAGCGAGGGTTTATTTTTTTTATTTTTAATTGGTTCAGTTCCCGGGTGAGACAAGCAAATTTTAGAAGATCTTTGAATGCAGTTTTGTTTCTTTTAAAAAATAAAGGAATGTTTCCTTTCAGTAAATTGAGCTAACTAAAGAATTTAAGGTAGTTCCTCTCCAGGGCCCTTTCATTTTTTCCACCCTGTATATAGGCTATAAGGGGTGTGAATAACGTGGCAGAGGTTAAATAAACGTCGGCGAAAGGCTAGTTTGTATATAAAATAATGTTTGTTTGAGAAAACGTAATATAAGACAGATTTTCGGATACATTTTCACAAATTTTTATACTAATAACATATTTCTTAAGAAACCTGAAAAAATTTGACCATAAGTCCGCAAACCTTTTAAAAAACCTTTCAACTCGCAACTTTACTTCCTGTTTTCAATTTTATAGCAGTTTCGCGGAATTCTTCAATAGCAAATTTATGTGTTACGGAACCGCACGTCGCGTTATGATTGTTTTGGGAATTTGCCAAGTGGATCCCTATTTCTTTATAATATTTCATACTTGACTATTTGACTCTAGGGATCACCGCGACTGCATGTTGATATTTTATTGAATTTGTCGGAACTAATCGGTTTCGTTATTTTTTTATATGAATTATGGCTTCTGGAAACGTTCTCCCGGTATTTTAATTTACTCCCGTTTGCAAATAAAAAACACATAAAACAATTTCTAACAAAGCAAGAGCGCAAATTATTAAAAATAATACATATTGGTGCACTATCCGTTTGATGTATGCCCGAATTCATACTGAAGACTCGGTTAGTGAACAGGAACAAGGTTCAATAACCCCTTTTTTCTTCATCATAAAAATAATTGTTTCCATACGAACTAGACTGGTGACCGGCAGCGGCGTCACTGGTGCGAGGGTTCCGGCACCGCGCTCACCACCTGCCCAGAGTGTGTGAGTATGGGCAATTCTTCCAGGATGACCGCCGGGAGTGTCAACGTCCTGGAAAGGCTTATGTCCAGCAGTCGACGAACTAAGCTGATGGATGGATGGATGGATGAACTAAACTGGTTCAAATACAATTCCCATAGCTTAATTTCTAAAAGATTTTTTTATATATTTTTTCAGGTTAATAATGTAATAATTTTATCATTATTTTTTTAATGATTTTTTTAAAGAGTTTTCAGGTATGACGTCACTTGGAGCATTTTAAGCAATATACTGATTGTGATGTGTGATTGCTTGTAAAAAAACCGGTCAAGTGAGAGTCAGACTCGCGTACCTAGGGTTCCGTAATGCGACAGTTTTGGGAATGTTGCCATTTTGATTTCGTGAATTTCTCAACCGCAATATTTTTCCTGTAATTTTTACGTAAGCACATATTACTAAGATTTTTTTCATATTTTTCTGTCCATCAGTTTTGGAGATAAGGGGGGACATATGTTTTTTGTTGTTTTTCATAGATTTCTCGAAACCAGTGCAGTGAATATGCTTAAAGTGTCTATTTTTACAATGAGCTCTTTAATATCTATAATTTGATACACATATTGTACTTTTAGAATATTTATTTTTTATTTATAAGGAAATATATTAAACTATTTCCAATTTTTTTTACACCCTGATATGTGGGCAAATTAATGCTATTTTTGTGCCAATATCAAGTCCGGTGCTAAAGTTATGAGGCTGTGACATATGGACGGATGGACGGACGGACAACGGAGTCTGACCATAAAGATTCCTTTTGTACCTCTTAGGAACTACGGAACCCTAAAAAAGTAGTCTGTCTCTGTCTGTCATCTCATCTGTCATACATCTGTCAAATAAGTCGGAAGCAAATTATTATAAATTTATCTTGATAGCAAAGGACACATTTCTAAATAGCCTTTTCTTAAGTGACGTCACACAAAGGCAAATGGAACTGCAGCTTTTTAGTAACAATATTCATAATCATGAGGTTTTTTAAGTTCTAAAATACGGCTTATTAAACACACCTTAACATAAATTAATCTAAGCGAATTCCTGTAGGCAATACCTACGGGAGCAAAACCTTTTTTTTCACATTTCACCTGATGGGTCATCAAACATTGTTCCTGGGGATCTAAAAAGGCCGACTTGGATGAATCATAAAATGATCTGAAAGTGGGATAGAGTCAGAGTTTTTTCACGCGTGCAAAACAGACGGCATTAGAAAAAATAATATGATTCATCCAAAGCGGCCTTTTTAGAGGACCTGATAACTAACCGAGTCTCCAGTATGAATTCGGGCGGTTAAATAAATTTCACCTTATATTGTCATCATCATCACTGCCTAAATCTTCATCTCTTAGTAAATATCGCCTGATGACGACCACACTGAGGGGTCGAAATATAAATAATATATCACTTTTTACTTCAAATAATAGTAGTTTATGCTACAAGGGCGAAAATAACGACGATTTAAAACACGAGCGTAGCGAGGAAATAAAACAAATATAATCTTGTGAATTTTAAATTATAATTGGCTCAAAAGGACTGTATCTAGAGCCGTTAAACAGTGGAAAAAAGTATAACATTTATGGTACACAGGAAAGGTTGTATCTAGGTTAGCCAACTTCTCGTACAAATAAAAGAAATATATATTTTAAAGCCCTAGGGCAAAATAATCGACTTTCTGTTCGGTTTTGATGCATAAAAAGTGGGCTTTTACGAGCACATGCATTGAAATAATATTTTTTTCTACATACATAAATTGTCAATATTGTAGTAAACAATTGTATTAAAGGCAATTTTGAAATTTCAGTTTTCATCTATGTTTTTGATGATACACACCCAGTTCAGTTGGCAACCAAAGATACAGAATAGGGGGGTTGGTCATATGGTTCAAAGATGACATTACGACTTCTTGTTCACAATTTTTTGCATACCATGAGAACTCTCTCCTTTCCATTATCACTCATCCAGTTTCTACTAAACTAACGACCTACGGAACTCCTAATGAGTACTGGTCTTCAGGAAATGCTTGGCGGTTCAGGGTTCGCGTCCCGTGGGACCCTACTCATTAAGGTACGAAACCAACACCTGCGCGCGCACGTGGACAGTACCACTCGAAAGTTTTTGTCACGAACAGGATTTTACACTTTCGAGTGCTATGTCTATAGTTTTGTTCACACTCTGCGGCTTTTAGCCGGATCATCCTAACTTTAAACCGTTGTCATAGGAAATAGGTTCCTAAAACACAAAGCTTAAAGTGCATTTTATGATAGTATCGGAACTGGTATAGGTAGGTTGAATTGTTACAGAACAAAATTCAGTGAAGACTTTATTTTTTTAAGGTATCGGGTTTAAAGTTGGTCGATTAGACTGAAATCTACTGCTGCCGTTTTTTAATGCAACAGTGGAGTTTCGATGATTGTCAGTTCTTCAGCAGCATAAGTCGAGAACAGTTTAGCCGACTGGGTTTTGTAAGTCATAGCTCCATTGCATGACGACAAAAATACCAATGACATCTTTGATGATGTCATCAAATGAACTGTCTTTTTTAGCAAGTCAAAATTCACTCAATAGTTATTCAACAAAACCTTATTACCTATGTATTGTATATATTATGCTGCCATTGCAAAGTTTCCATTGGTTTCTGAAAATTAGAATTTCAAAATCATTTAAATAAAAAAAAAATGAAATTCTGATATACAGAAACCACTGGAAACTTTGGATGGCAGCATACACGATACATAGGTAATAAGGTTTTGTTGAATAAGTTTTGAGTGAATTATTTTGAATTTAAGGCGATATGTAAAAGTTTTAGCCTCCCTGTTTCGTGGAAAAGTAGCAAAAAGTCGGTTTTTTATTAATATAAAATGTACTAAAGTTGCTATCAAAATTTCGTTTAACCAGCCCCCCTATTCTGTATCTTTAGTTGCCAACTGCACGAGGTGCCTATCATCAAAAACATAGCTAAAAACTGAAATTTCAAAATTGCCTTTAGTGGGTATTGAACTATTAACAATCTGTGTCGTCACTTCAAGTGCGAAAATATCCTTAGGACATCGGAATTCGATAGTATATCTATGTTTTTGATGATAGATACCCAGTCCAGAAGGCAACTAGAGATACACAATAGGCCCGCAGGTCCTAGATACTGTTAAAACTCATCTAATAAAATATGATTGCAGTCCATATGTCATTCTAAATAGTCAAACCAGGAGAATTGGTGTTGAAAAAGACCTCATTTCAATAAATATTTCTATCGAGCCGAATTTCTCCAATCGCGTTTCTGTTTTAACAGATCCCTAAAAAAATTCCAAAAATAATATACTATTTTATCAAAATAATACATTATTTACCGAAGTAGGTATGCAAGTTCTTAAAGTGTCGATTTTTTTGCCGTAGCGTCTTAAGTGTTCTTTTCGATTAATTAGAAAAAGGCGGGTTTTTTACAATCCGGCTGCGATAACGCTCTGAATCATATGATCACGACATACATTTATTTGGGACACCATTGAATGAGTTTGAAGTCTATAAAATTCCAATACCTAGTTCATTAGAACCTCCTAAAAAGCCACACTGAATCAGAATATTGGTGTCCTCCCCCCAATGGGAGGGTTATTTTATTACTTATTATTATTATTCTACTAGTAGTTCGCCCCAATCTATGAACTCGCGATTCGATTTTGACCGATTTGGCTCATGTTTGAACTTAAAAATTATTTTTGTGTCATTTAATCGTCTACCAAATTTCAATACATTGAATACAAAATATTTACAAGAATACAAAATAAATTCAAGATATTTTTAGTATTTTTAAATTAAATATGTACTAGTAGTTCTCCCCGAACTATGAACTCGCGATTCGATCTTGACCGATTTGGCTCATGTTCGGACTTAAAACTTCTTTTTGTCTCATTTACTCGCCTACCAAATTTCAATACATTGAATACAAAATATTTACAAGAATACAAAATAAGTTCAAGATATTTTTAGTATTTTTAAATTAAATATGTATGTACTAGTAGTTCGCCTCAAACTGGGAACATGCGATTCGATCTTGAATCTTATGATGTTATAAATTATTTTTGTCTCATTTACTCGCCTGCCACATTTAATGCCGTTCCGATCAACGATACTTGAGTCATCGTCGGACAAACATTACATACAAACTCCGGATTGTTGAAGTAGACTCGGAGAACTTCGTTCGCTTCGCTCACTAGTTCAGTCAAAGTTCCGATTTACTTCTTGTTTGAAAATGTACTTAAATGTTTTATTCTGACATCAAAAATGTTCGTAATCTGACATTAAAACTGTTTATTTGTCTTCAAAACCATAAAAAAAAACTTATTTCTTTACATAGAAAATTTTTCTAGTTAGAAAATTTTTGTTTTTATTTTATTGGATGTAATCATAAAAATAAAAGTTATTTTTTATATGATACTAGCGACCCGCCCAGCTTCGCACGGGTGCAATGCTGATACTAAATATACTACAGAATGTCTTTAACCTCTAAAATTATCAGTGTTTCTCTAATATATTATGCATGTATTATACATACAAACCTTTCTCTTGAATCACTCTATCTATTAAAAAAAGCCGCATCAAAATCCGTTGCGTAGTTTTAAAGATCTAAGCATACATAGGGACAGACAGACAGCGGGAAGCGACTTTGTTTTATACTATGTAGTGATTATGGATCATAGTTTAGTTAAAGTTGTATCCAGAGTCAGAAGAAATGAATAATATCCATAGACTACAAATAAAAAAAAAATGCTTTTCTTGTTACGGTATATTTATCCGTTTTATGCATCGGAGGAGCAGTAGACTTTAGATAGTATACCTTGGTCCTAGCCACTTTAGGATATGCAACTAACATTATAAAAAATATAAAATCTTGAATAAAACACACCTTGTGGATGTGCAATTCGCAATTTCTGAAACCATGACATCATCCATCTTGATCCACATACTGCAGGACGTTCTCTTGTTCAACCATTGTTGTTTTTAACCGGGCTAGACACTTGCGTTTGCGACTATTTGACAAAAATCCTTCATTGAATTGTTTACTTTTGTATGGCGAAAGGTGTAACTTAGGATAGGGTAGTTATCCCTATATATGGCTATAATAATGATTTTGATTCAGAGATTTTGCACACCCTAGTTTTGAAAGCTGATATTGTAGAAAAATAAAAAAAGGATTAAAGAAAGGAAATATCTGTGTGGATTATTCTTTCTTTCAATATCTTGAGATGAAACTTCTAAGCCATTGATTAGAATAACCAGATAGGTGTCGATTCGGCGTAACACGGCTTAACTTATTTGGCAGGACTAATCTTATTTTAAGCGTTCTGTCTTTGTCTTTTCGATAAGAAAGAAAAAGACAGAACGTTTAAATTAAATTGTTATTACATACGGCTTGAACACTCACGTGTGATTGTTGTTGATGACGCTCGCCTTGATAATGCCGAAATTGTATCGGTGAAACGGTTGGCATATAGTCAACAATAATCACACGTGAGTGTTCAAGCCGTATGTAAGTAACAAGTAAGTACATTGTATGTAAGTAATTATAATTTTGTATGTGAGCTCACGCGAGTTTTAATAATATTATAAGTCCTGTCAAATAATTTGAAGCGTGTTACACCGAATCGGCACTATTGGCTACTTTACCCTATCTACCACAAAAGGTGCGTTTTCTGGATGGGTTGAAAGTACACAATCAAAATGCATTCATTTCAAAAGTGTTTATTTGTGAAAGCATCTGCATTTTGAAACATATGCAATTTTTTGCCCTACCCTTGCCATGATGGGTTACTGCAATGAAAAGAGAAATGGTCAAAATAATTTGCTAGAGAAGGGTTTTTAAATATTGCGTCTTACGTGTATACAATGGCTTTATGTCAATTGCTCACATTTGTAAGGAAATCGCAAAAAGATGTTATCTATAGATAGCTATCTATGTCGCAGGTAAATAAAATTGTCAGAGCCGGTAGGTGAGAGCTAGGGAGAAGAATTTGGTAGGTTTTTGTTAGGGTTTTTATAATCTAACCTAACCTAGTGAAATAATATTTTCAAGGCTTTGACAATTTACCTGCGACATCTATACAGGGTGGAAAAAATTTAAGGGCCCTGGAGGGGAGCTACCTTAAATCGTTTAGTTAGCTCATTTTACTGAAAGGAAACATTCCTTTATTTTTTAAAAGAAACAAAACTGCATTCAAAGATATTCTGAAATTCGCTTGTCTCACCCGGGAATCGAACCAACTAAAAATAAAAAAAATAAACCCTCGCTATTTTATCATACGAATCGGTAGGATTATTGTTCAGAATAAAATTTGTCTAATAAACATTTGGTCTTACACTCATCTGTTGTATGAGATACTCATGAAATTAAATATTTATTACAAGTTCTTTGTTAACAATACCTAGTACTGTTCACTTGTAACAAGTAAATGAAACGTTCTAATTTTCTTATCTCTCTTACATCCAAAGATATCGTATGAAGTACAAGCTTGCTAATGTTATTTATCTTAAGTACCTTGTTGAAGACTTCAATAAGAAAATCGTTAAATGGTAATAATAAATGTATGCAGAGCACAATTACTTCTTGCACTAGGCGTACTGACGAAAAGTTTAAAAAAGGAACGTATTTTTTTTGCAACGCGGAGCAACAAATTTAAAGTTCGAACCATAATTTCGTTCGAAATTAAAATGTTGTTTTGTTTTGCTTTCATTCCGTGCTGTCATTGTGTAATAATGGCGTATAATTATTACTTTACAAGTGAACAGTACTAGGTATTGTTAATAAAGAACTTGTAATAAATATTCAATTTCATGGGTATCTCGTACAACAGATGAGTGTAAGACTTTAGTTTAGTAGACAAATTTTATCCTGAACAATAATCCTACCGATTCGTATAATAAAATAGCGAGGGTTTATTTTTTAAATTTTTAGTTGGTTTAGTTCCCGGGTGAGACAAGCAAATTTAAGAAGATCTTTGAATGCAGTTTTGTTTCTTTTGAAAAATAAAGGAATGTTTCCTTTCAGTAAAATGAGCTAACTAAAGGATTTAAGGTAGTTCCCCTCCAGGGCCCTTTCATTTTTTCCACCCTGTATATAATAATAAATAATAAAGTTGTAAAAATATCGTGTCTGTACATCGAATATTTTTGCAAATTTTAAATAAAATTTCTTATATACCTACGGAGAGATACAACTTTTTGAATTTTTATCTGTCCATCTGTATGTCATTGTCGTCTGTGTATCTACCTATGTTCCGTTTTAACTGG
The DNA here is from genome assembly GCA_934047225.1 of Ypsolopha sequella. Lineage (NCBI taxonomy): Eukaryota > Metazoa > Arthropoda > Insecta > Lepidoptera > Ypsolophidae > Ypsolopha > Ypsolopha sequella. Next base: position 23,561,540 of record OW203987.1, read on the forward strand.
AGAACCATTAAACGGATTTGGATGCGGTTTTCTTTATTATCATTATCTTAGGCTATATTATAAGGGGCGTTAATAAAATGACCACGCCAACCCGATAATTGTCGATAATAGTTTTTAACTTACATTGATTGAAAGACACCGCGAAGCTGCGGGCAAAAGCTAGTAATAAAGTTATAAAGTATTATTGCCACCACAGTGGTAAATTCTTGAAGCTACTAAAATATCATAAAATTAAATGTTTTATCTACTCCCATACTGCAATAAGACAATTAAAACATCAAAAGTGGTTTTATAAGTAAGTACCTACATTGTTTGACCGATGTTATAATATTACATTATAATAACAGCAGAATTCTGCGCTGTGATTGGCCAAATTTATTATAAAAGAACTAGAGAACCAATCAAAAGCGATAACGGTGTGTCTTAACGCCCTCTTCACTCTTTTCGCTTTTGATTGGATTTTAGGCATCTACATACTAATTCCATCATAACACGTTTGACGACAGTATCATGACGAGTGTTCTTTTTCAAATTGTTGGTGAAATTGTTTTTGATGGTCGTAGATGGTGTGCAACTGGACATAAAAAGACATTGGAACACTCGTGCAACTCTATTACAAAACTCACTTCCTTCGTTTCGTAAACAAGCACTCGTGTCCCAATGTCTCACATTATGTCAAAGTTGCACAAAATACAATTTGCATATAGGCTGAGTGTTTTTTGGCGTAATTATGTCCTGTGTACTATTTAATTTTTATAGAATCGCCATATTCAATGAGGGTCAAAAAAGCTTGATGCGTCGTCATAAATAAAATGATTTATCCATACCCAACTGATTGAGTTATTTTGATCAGTCCAGTAACTAGCTTTCTACTTTTGTACGATTTGTTTAAATGTAAATGGACCGGGTGTATATTTAAATGAAACCACATTATGTACTGATCATCACAGGGATTATAGTCTTTACACTTTTGGATTTTCATTTATATAATAATATATATCGTCACGACATGAATCCCCGAGGGGTTTCAGAGGTGTTCCGAGTGTGTGAACTGTGAAATGCAAGTCATCGTTTTACCCCTGAGTTACCGCTGCTTCATGTATGTACTGTTATCGCTTTTAACTGCAACTTGTTATTTTTTTGTGACATTACAGTTCTAAACACAAAGAAATAAACTTTCGTTATTCCTTTTATAAATTTAAGTCTTTTCAATACCAAATATAATACAGTAACCTCCAACTAAACAGTAGACATTCTAAATTGCCAATCGTAAAATAACTATATCTTCAAAAATGCCGTATGCTCTCTTTTCCCACTAGTTATTGCTATTCATAACCTCTTTCTTCGACAGGTAATACCTTTTTTGCATCGCAAAAAAACCGCGTCTTTAGGAAAAGGGTCTAAAATTGGTCTACAAGATTTTGCATTGAACCTTCGCAATCAAAAGTAGCCCCAATTCCGAAGACACAGAAACCATTACTTCCGGCAGAGGATTCAGTTAATTTTTAAAGAGAAAGTCTTGTACAAAAATGTGTTCCCGAACAAATAGAATAAATGTGGTTTTTTGAGAGCGTGATGACAAAAACTGGACCTTTCTCCGAACTGCCGGATGATGGAACTACAAAAGGGTTTCGTATTTCTCAAACAGATGTATTTTTTGTGCTAATACATAATGTTGTGTGAATGTCAGTTATTGTATGAGAATATTGATGGAATTCTGTTAGTACAAGTGTTCGATTATAAACACTTTTTTACCCTATCCTAGGATTTAGTTTTTACCCTATCCTAGGATTTAGTTTTTACCCTATCCTAGGATTTAGTTTTTGGAATTCCGTATCGGTATCTTCGAATGTGTTTGATTCAAATATGAAAATTTAGATAAATTTGTTTTATATCGAAATACATCGCTATGAATATTTAATTGTAAGAAAACCAAGACACCCCTTTAGAGGTGGTAGAGCTGATGCCGGGCTCGACTGTGTAGGTACCACCATCTTACTTGGAGACCTTCTCGAAGTAATTCGGGGGAGAGTAAGAGGACAGCTCACAGGCAAAAAACCAGGTGGCACACCCCAGTGGCCTGGGGCCGACTGATGGCGGTATATCCATCTCTAATAGCCGGATCTTATATGAAACAGACTGGTGATGGGCAGCGGCGTCACTGGTGCGAGGGTTTCGGCACCGCGCTCACCAACTCGCCTGCCCAGCGTGTGTAAGTATGGGCAACCCCCCCCCAAATGAGTCACACTCCCAATAAAGAGTGGCGTAATATTGGGGAGGCCTATGTCCAGCAGTGGACGAATACGGGCTGATGGATTGATGGAAGAAAACTAAAATTATTATTTTGAAATTTATATATGAAAATTTACTTATATATCTGTAGAACCTAGAAAGTAATTAGTAATTACTAGTGCAACTACAGAAATTATATTGAAATAGAAGCCACAAGCTGACCTACCTTGCGTGTTCTTAGTGAGCGAAATCGTTTTCACAGTAAAATCTGACACGATTGGTTTTCATAGAGTTTGATGCACTTGCGTCATCAACTTCAATCTATATTTTTGTGAGTGCAATTGTAAAAAAATTGCAGATAAAACTGCCAGCCTTTTGGGGGGCCAATCAACGGCGGTGATTTAGGGGAAATATTTCATTTACCTTAATTTTATACCTACTTAGACATTAAAAAAAACAATAATTTTTATTTTTAAGAAAACATTTCGGAAAAATTTTCGCCAATTTGGCAAAAAGAAGAGAATGCGGATATAATCTGAATTTCATTGTTTGGCCTGGTGACATGTGAAATCGGATGGACCAGCATGACATCTGTTATTCTCTACTCGGGTTGTTTTCCTCTATGATTCGGTGTAACACGTTTTAACTTATTTGACAGGACAAAAATTAATTTAAGCGTTCTGTCCTTTTCTTTCTGTATCAAAAAGACAAAGACACGGTGGTTGAAATAAGGTTAGTCCTGTGAATCGACCTTAGAATAAGGAAGAATCGACACCACTGCTTACACTTGAGTGAAAAATTCCATACAAACTTTTTTTTCAAAGGGTTTTTTCATTTTTAATTTTTTTTTATTGTCAAACTTGACCTTCTGATTGCTTTTCCGGAAAAAAGTTCTGTGCACGCCACTTACAGTATTTTCCTTAACCGTCAGCAAAGTGGTATTTTATTTATACAAATATTAAGTATTCGTGTAAGGTATTATTTAAAATATATGCTACTTTATGTATATTCTTAAAAGCTCGTTGGTGCATTCTCGACGGGCAGGATTCGAACCTGCGTCTCAAAATTGAGAATCCGACGCCCTACCAACTAAGCTACATCTGCTTCAAATCAAAACACCACATGATTTTTCGATAAAAGACAGACAAGGTCTTGCTTCAATAACATGTTGACACGAAAATTACATCGACTCATAGTTTGATGGACATTCACCTTTAGCAGCCCCTTTGTTACTCTCCAAGTTTTTCGAGTAACCTTTGGCACGCGCGCCCTTTCAGTGAATTAAAAATTTAGACGCAAATTTTCTCGTGATTTTTTGATGTTTTATGGGCAGCTTGATTTGTTTCCACAAACTTTATTTTTGAAATTACAGTGAGATGACGTAATATGTATTGTGAAACGAATAAACTCACTTTAAATTTGTGTACTTATTTAAGGTACAGCCCGTGGCGTGCACAGAACTTTTTGCTGGAAAAGCAAGCAATTGGTCAAGAATAACAATAAAAAAAATATGAAAAAATTTAAATATCACTTTGAAAAAAATGTTTGTATTGGTAATTAAATATTTTTTTTTTCAAAGTAGTATTTAATTTTTTTCATATATTTTTTATTGTTATTCTGGACCGGTTGCTTGCTTTTCCAGCAAAAAGTTCTGTGCACGCCACTGTACAGGTTTAGCTTTTGATGATATTTAACTTAGTATAGCTGCAGCTGCAGCCTTCTTTTCTCGTCCGAATGTCGCGTACGAGTGCGAATCAAGGATTTTACTCAGGGGGGCAATTTAAGGGGCAGGTAGTCGCTAAAGACCTTGAATCAACTTGTGTCGATACAAATATCGACAGAAACTATATTGAAATAACGTTTCTTATCAGCACGCACTGCATCTCGACGTCGCAGGGTCTCCGGATAGTGCAAAATAGGGGAAAATAATACTTTTCACATGGACGAGATGGACGGAAAAATAATTCCATAAATGGGTTTTCTAAGCAATATTTTCCTTGTATTTTAGTGCAAAAACCATACAAATACAGTGGTTTCAAAGAACCAATTTTACTTAATTTTAGCCTAAAACAGCTTGACTTTGAACAATAATACCGTTTTTTTTAACGCAAAAATAAATATCAGAAATCAATTTTTTTCCTTATACTTCAAAGAATACTATATATTTTTTCATAATTTTTAAACATCTCATTTAAGAGAAATGAGTTATCATATCAGTAAAAGTAATTTTCGTGTGACGCTGGAACAGGCACCTCAAAGCACTGTTCATCCGGCACAGGGATTTTGAACTCAAGTAAGTACAATTGTCAGAAAGTAAGTGGGCTGCATCATGCATCGACCATGGGGTGCATAATCAGTGTATTAAGAAATAAATAAAAATTGCCTATGGTCTTTAATCATGAAAAACATAATTTGGCGTTGCAAACAGAAAAATATTTTTTTTGTTTTAAATTGTAACATATTTTTTTTTATATAATTTATATATATTAATATTTTTTTCGTTTCGTTATTTGAAAAAAAATACACAAAATTCCAAATTCTTTTTGCGTAATTTTTCTGTGCAGGAAAAATGTAGAATGTTTGAGTATTTCTTTTAAATTAACGAAAGGAAGGCTTCTCTATAAAAAAACTCTTTTTACTCTATAAAAAAAAAATTGATTTTGTAGTTAGATCAGTAGACTGATCATCGTACTAGTTCCAAAGCCAAATTACGTTTACCGTGATTTTACTGATCTTTCCGATTTTTCTCGATGATTGTGTGTCAAATCTGAAAAATGGTTAAAAAAAATCATTATTGGTTAAAAAAAATTGTTTTAATAAGCTAAATTGTCCAAACGCGAGAGCATGTTTGGCGCAACCTATCCGTAATTTGACGAGTTTACTTTGCCATTTTTTTCTACCAAGAGAAATTAACTCAATTAGGTTTTCAGGTCTATTTGTATATCCTCTATTGTAACATATATTTTACTTGTATTTGAAAAGAGATATTGAACTGACATGAATGAATTAATCAAAACGCTCGTGTTGGAATGGAAGGGCCTTAAAAAAATCAGTTAACGAGGTAATTATGACAATTATACAATTTTGAAATTAATAATATTTTCTGTATCCGCGCCTGCGCGCACTGTTCTTCCAGCGAATCCTGATGATTTTTAGTAAATTGAAAATGTTGTCGAAAATGGCTTCGGATTTTTTGATGTTTTATGGGCAGCTTGAATGGTTTCCACGAATTTTATCATCGAAATTACAGTGAGTTGATATATTACGTGACAGTGAGTTGACAAGTTGAGTTACAAGCTAGTTAAGGCGAATGGATACGCCAACTGCAATTTGGACCTGTCTTTGAAGGCCTACTCCTCCCACACGGGTGGTCCAAAAACTTTCATAAAAATATATGATAAGCATTATAAAGTCAAAAATAAATTTCAAGTTTCATAAACTGTTTTTCTATTGTAAGTTTTGACAAAAAAAATTGAATGTCATCGAAAGTTTCACATGATTAACACAAGAATTCTCTTACTCCTTCCAAACGCCTAAAGCGATTTTAATTATTATTTCACCAAATTATAGGAAATTTTTAGATCTAAAAAATGTAAGTTCAAATTTGTTTTACGGTCAGGGCGTCCATGTGAAAAGTATTATTTTCTCCTATTTTGCGCTAGCCGGAGACGCAGTGGTTTTCGTAACAGCCACTTTTCAAGGCACGCTGAAATGAACATTATTTCAATGTCGTTTCTGTTGATATTTGTACTGACACACATCGAGTTGTTTATTTAGCGTGGTCATACGCCTTAACTCAGAGCTGCATAAGCCGCCTCTGCTTCTCATCCAGGGGGGCTATTCCGGAGAAACAGTCGAAGCGAGATTTCTAAAACACGAACTAAATATGTATGGAGTTTGACGATTTTTACGGTCGAGAAGGCTAATTCTCCAGGCCCCAGGTGTTTTGAGCGCTCACCGAATCCTGATGATGTCATTAATCCCATCGAAATCTTGAACTTGAAAGTGCGTTTATTCGGTGTCCGAGTTTAGCAGAAAGAGAAAATTAAATTAAAAACTCATTTTCAAACTGTGTTTTTATTGTTACTGTCCTGCTACAAACATCTTATTACTTATTTTAATTCTAACTTAACTTTATATTAAATTAATTAAAACTAATAAATGCACAAAATTGCAAATTCTTCAGCTGATTCATCTCAGAGTGACTTACTAATTAAGTTAAAATAAATTATAATTAACTAAACATAGACAAACACCTAGAGCTTTCCCAAAAAATGGTGGATGCAGTGATTCTGGCACTAACTACGTAAAAGTTGGGCTTTAAAGTCTAAAGCAGAGTAAAAATATATAGAGTAGTGAATCTTAGAAAAAAGCTCTGTTTCAAACTCACGCACACAGATGCGTGCTCTACACGCCGTCTAAGCGAAGTTCGGAGGAGACTCCATACTAATCTCGGCGCGGCGGTGTCTAGGTAGAGCACGCGTCTGCATGTGTGAGTTCGAATCTGAGCGTTTGTAATAATTAGTGAATACTACGCGATATATTTTTACTCTGTCTAAAGTAGTCTTTAGGATACCCAAGATATGAAATCAATCCAATTTCTTATTTATTTAGTTACTTTAAAAAATATCCGAAACATATTCGGATAATATCAGAATCACATTGCATTTTCCATGGCATTACTAAAATGTTGTCATTCAAAAAGCTTATTGAAAAGCTTGAAGAACAAGAACAGAATTTGTTTGCTACATCATAATATAAAATAGTGAATTAATAAATGTAGCAAACGAAATGATAAAAAGACCAAACCTGTAGGACCCTTTTTCACATACCTACCTACTGTAAAATATTGAGTAATATTTATGGTCTTCCCAGTAAACGTTTCGAGTATTCATATAGGCTAATGAAATTTATAAATTTTGTCCAAACCTACAATATCTATGCAGAATCTAATAGGCATTTTATATGCACACCGTACGAAAAAAATCCAATTAGAAGTAGTGCGAAACTCAAAAGACCTTCTCATTTGGCCCACCTATTATTGCCTGATTCAGCGCTATTCTGTTTACATCCAATCGAAGTCGTATCCGTTTCCGCCACTCAAATAGTCGTACATGTAAACCGCCATCTCATCCAGGGCTTCGAAGCGAGGGTCGTGAAGTGGATCCTCGCGGGTCGACCTGGCCGATCTACCGAGAGACCTGGAAATTTAAGCACTATATTTAAACATGTAATATTTTTTTATTACTTTTATTTTTTTGAAGATAAGGGAAGTTTGCGTGTACTTAAATAGCCATATAATTTCGCCCAGTAGCAAGGTTCTGCATTGCAAAGGTCAAGAACGACAGGAGGTTAAAAATCCTTGCCAGAAATTAAGTAGTTTAACTCACAGAAGTGGGTGCTCTAGATCGGGAATTCTGGAGAATATAATAGGAAACTCAGTTCAAAGTAAACATATGTATATGTATACTTTTTATATATAATTTCATGTATGAGATTTTAAGAACGCATTTACCTGAAATCCGAGTCAGTGTCGAGTTCCTCTTCTGATGTGAATCTTTCACGGATGTCTTTCATGATGCAAGCCTCTAATTTCTTATGCTGAAAGGAACACGAAACATTACAACAGCAAATTAAATTTTAAATTGTAATTTTTTACGATACTACATAGTTCACGTAAATGTCATACCTTGTAGCAACGGAAGAAAAACATTGGCTTCACCAGTTCTTGTGAAAGTGGTGCTACGTTGCGCTTCATATCCGGAACACATTGCTGTAAACAAAAAAAGCTTTCATTAGCTACATGAAACATTTCGATTTTAGTTTTATCATGCACTTTCTTATTCTTTCGGTCAAAGCCTAGGAACTAAAACGTCGCGTTATCCTCGTAACTCAAAGTGACTTTTTAGCCGTATCATTTATAGGTAATTCGTTATCATGGACACTCAACCCAAATTTAGTGATTATATACTTTCTTAATGTTACCGTACAATAACCGGTTAGATCTATTGCTAAGGTTGTTTTTTGTATACGACTACAAAAAAAAAACAGTATTCTTTTTCGAAGATCCCAATGCAAAGCATCTACCTAATATGTCTAACTTTAACAAAATGTCCAATAACTAAAGGCTTCGCCTAATAAAAAGCACAAACTCAACGAACCGAAAACTTCTGACAGAACTGCAGCCCATCCTGAATGTCTCCCTTAAGCTCAGTGGAGACGGGCAGATTGCTGATCCGCTCGGTGATCTTCTCGTAGTTGGGTTCGAGGTTGTGGTCAATGTAGCCAAGCTCCTGCATCACGCAGGTGATGTTGCGGACCTTGCCCGCAGCGGGTGCTCCAGGGCCGCGGGAGATCAGGTCGAGGCGGTCACGGAAGTCCATGTCACGCTGGAATTAAGGAATCGAATGAAAAAATGTATGAATGAAAAAAATCTTTGTTTATTTTGACTTGAATCGAAACAGTGATGGTTTTGCTGATGATGATGTGTCGTGAAAGGTAGTCATAAAGAGAGAGGATATAAGGTAATTGTATCATGCATATCGAAAGTAAGGAAAATGAAAAATGTTTTATTTAATATTGAATCAGTAACAGAATGAATAAAAATTAATTGCCAAAATTATCACTTAGATTCCTATGAAGTAATCTGTAAAAAATTTGGGTGTCATATTTGATTGTAACTTGACGTGGGCTGCGCATATTAATGAAGTCAGCAGGAAAGTCTTTGCCACATTTCATTCCTTCAAGCGTCTCCAGAAATTTCTCTCCTTTGAAACTAAAGTTACTCTCGCACAATCTCTATTTTTGCCGATCATCAACTACGCTGATGTTTGTTTCCTAGATATCAGTCAGGAGCTGCTAAGTAAATTTGAACGTTTACTAAATCTGGGAATCAGATTTATCTACGGACTAAGAAAATATGATCACGTATCTTAGTACCGTGAACAATTAAAATGGCTTCCCATTTAATAGCGTCAGTATGTTCATATCCTCTGTTGCCCTTTTAAAATTTTAAAGAGTATTACTTCTTCTCCATACCTCCGCAATCGTTATGAGTATATCTTCCTTGGAGCAAGTCAGGTATCACACAGTCTCACTTTTAAAAACATCTTCTCTTAACACTGAGGCGTATGGAAACTTTTTCACTGTTAAGTCCATCAAACTGTGGAAATCCCTTCCTCACACTATCAGGGATAGCCCCTCTATTAGTGTAATCAAAAAGAAAATAAAAGAGCACTATCTTCGACAACATAATAAGTATATCATCATTATGTATTTATTTACAGAATATGTATTTTTAAATTTATTTATACTATATATGCATTTGCATGTAAATTTTATGTAGTTTATTAATATATTTTTAAGTATTAGGTATCTGCTATTCATTTAATCTTGTTTCTGTATAAGTATTATCGTGCACAATCTTATTTATATCAAATATCACACTTGATTTGCTGGAAGAAATCTCTTTATTGAGATAAGCACGCTATTGTACATAACTTTTATAATGTAATTTAGAATTAGGTTTTCTGTGTGCAATAAGAATAAATAAAAAATAAATAGTTCTAAATGTACAAAAGACACAGGTTGATTGCTTAGAAGTATAACAAAAACACCGAGTCATCGTTCCATGACGTCACTCACCGACATCCTGTGACTAGAGAAGTACGGCTGCTGATAGTACCCTTGTTGGTACTGATTCTGATACTGGCTGTACGGATTGTACGACTGGACACCGGGCGGGTAGAACATGCCGGGCCCGTACGGGAACTGGTAGAACGGCGTCGCCGGGGAGAAGGGGCGGTACTGCGGGGAGGGGGAGGGCACCATGTATGGAGGCACTTGTGGCTGTTGCTGGTATGATGGCTGGAAGATTATGAAATAGGTTAAATAGCTTTAAATATGCTGGTGGAACAACATTTCAGTGTTATGTGTTATCACATCAGAAACAAAGATGTAAAGCCTGTCAATGTCAATGTAGGTTAAGGTTCCATCGGGAAGAGTTCTGAGAAATAAATCTGCGAAATTTCCTGGATAATACGTCGCATTTGCTTTCGCAATTTTACAGGTTCCGTGAATGGAGAGGTTGTAATTTTAATATTATAGGTATATATAGCCACTACTCCAGACAACAATAAAATAATGCTTCATAGGTCTTACATTGAGATCCTAACGACGGAATAAGATTCTGATCTGACAATCCACAGACCTAGTGTGACAATCAAATAAGAAATAATCTTCAATTATATTTCGCAATTGAATGTGATTTGTAATTTTGCAATGCTGATCAAAGCCTCTTTAGCTCAGTGGTAGAGCACTGGTCTCGTAAACCAGGGGTCGTGAGTTCAATCCTCACAGGAGGCAAGTTAAATTAGTTTTTGTCTTTTGTAGTTTTGTTTTAATTTTTGTAAGATTATTAAATTAGGAGAAAAGTCGAAATATAATTAATTGTTATGTTATATTTTTTGCGTTTATTTATAATGAATCAAAATAAAACAAATATCTGTAAAATTAAATAAACTTACCACTTGTGGTCTAAAAGTCAAAACATTTGGTGGTCCTTTTTGTGGTAAATGATCTTGTTGATTAGGCAATTCATTATCTTGGTTTATACTAGCGCCATCTCCCGGCTTTGTAATAGTTTGCGTGCTCGGGTCTATTGCGAACCCAGGCGGTAGTCTGCCGAGCAACACTGGGTGTATTTGTTGTGGGTTCTGCGGTACGTCGACAGGTGGCGGTGCTGAACACTTTGCATAAGCTTCTTTCATTTCTTGTCTGATTTGTTTTACTACTTCATTTCCAAAACAGCTTTCATAAATCTGGAAACAATTTAAAAATTGATTTATTTCCTGTCATTCTTTTACTACATACTTAAATCAATCGCGGCAGCGATTTAAATGATATTTTTTATTTAATTTAGTATATTTTTAATTTTATTTTCTTTGTAAAATAAACACTTTATTTTAAGTATTATTTATAATAAAATTTTATTTATGTTATTTAAGTGCCATATTTATGTTATTATAGTTTCTTCATGGTCTTCAAAATGAGGTCACAGGTGAACCTATTCGAAAATTTTCACCACGTTGTTATAAGCAGCCGTGGCCGAGCGGTTAAGGCGTCTGACTAGAAATCAGATTCCCTCTGGGAGCGTAGGTTCGAATCCTACCGGCTGCGAACATTTTTGTCGTTTTTTTTACCTTCATCATGGCGTATTTCTTGATAAATCTATCATCACTGCTTGCTAAAGCTGTGGCCGTTACGCAAACGAGGCAAACTAATAAAATTTGCTTTTGCACCATTTTGACGGGAATAGAAATCTGCAACAAGGAAATTAATAATTTATTGATATATTCTTTTCTGTTACCAATTTTTACGTGAGATATATTCCTGTAGAGCTATTGATTTAAATATATATAATAATCTTACGTACATTATCTGCACATTAAATTACATCATCTTGATACGTCACTATTTTCGGCGTATCCATTTTATTTACTCTAATAATTTATTATTAGATTATTATCTTTATTTAGCCTTCCTGTCGAGTGATTACGTAATCAAACTGATTCTCAGAAAAATGCCGAACAGCTCAATAGATTCAGTCTTTTTAGGGTTCCGTATTACCTAAAAGGTACAAAAGGAACCTTTATGGTGAGACTCCGTTGTCCGTCCGTCCGTATGTGACAGCCACATAATTTTAGCACCGTTAAAGATAAGGACATGAAATTTGTCACAAAAATAGCATTCATTTGCACACATATCACGGTGTAAAAAAATATGAAAAATTTTAAAATTTGTTTAAAATCTTTCCAAAACAAAAGTGAGAAAAATAAAAAATATTATCCTAAAAATACAATATGGATATCAAATTGATATTAAAAATATACCTATATACTTTTACTATAATATGTCTGGCACTGGTTTCGAAAAATCTTTCGAGAAAAAAACCATGGTAATATGTGTTTACGTAAAGATTACAAGAAAAATAAAGCGGTTGAGAAATTCACGATTAAAATTAAATTTATCATCCACAATACGGAACCCTAGGTACGCGAGTCTGACTCGCAATTGGCTGGGTTTTTTTAGTTGTGCCGTGGAAATGCAGACAGATAGACAGTGGTACCATGGATTCGCTAAAAAGATTTCCGACAGGACACTTGTAGCACCCCCGTCACTTCATAGTCAAGGCTCAAGTTATTTACCTACACTCTCACGCGCGCATCTGGCTTGTCCGCACACGCTTGTGTGTGTGCGTGAGCTAGTCTAGGGCTGGCAGCAATCGTGTGAGCGTCGTCGCCCGAGAGGGACATAATATAAGTCAGCAACTTATGTGATTCTCTTCCTAAATTTTAGCGTAGTCCAATTTCTGGTTCCCCGTGGATTAATCAGTATTAAAAAAATATATGTATACAACGTGTAACGGAAAGGTGTAACCATATTTAAGGAGGTAATTTAGGGAATAGTACTAATGCTATTGGCATTTGTATTAACTCCAAAATCAAGGTTAAATTATATATATATACAAGGTTAAATTCAATTCAAATTCAAATTTGAAACATATGTAGAACATGTCCATATGAATAACTTTTTTTAATAGGATAGTGAAAAATTCTTAAAATTCGTTTTCACCTTTCCATACTGGACGAGTCAGCTGATCGGAGCAATTTGTACAGGAGGAAGTGAAAAAAAGTTAAGAATTTCGCTTAGCTCCCATACAAACAGTTGTCCATATAGACTAGTACTACCTTTGTTTTGAGCTTCGCCAAATAATGTTATTTAACCTTATATATGTATATAAATCGTTACGACCTGAATGCCCCGGGGGGTGTCGGATGTGTTCCGAGTGTGAACTTTGAAATGCAAGTCACAGTCCACCCACACTCGGTAAACCCGCGTTTCACCTGCAAATATTACGTCCTAACGTGATGGGTGGTGAGCCCTATCATCGTTCTTCGGGCACAAATACACTCTTTTTAGGGCATGCAGGTTTCCTTACTATGTTTTCCTTCACTGTTCACAAGTGGTAAGTACCTATTAGCAAATACTATGCACATTATGTAAATTCCGAAGAACTCATTGGTGCATGCCCGACCGGAGATCGAACCTTAATCTCAAGATTAAGAGGCCAGCGTTCTACCCCTGAGTTACCGCTACTTTTTCGTTACTTTAAAAGTAAATATATATATATATATAGTATGCCTAAGCTTAGTAGGTACCTCTATAGTTTCGTATGCATAAATGATCATCATATAATTAACAACTACTCAAACATGAACTTTGGAAAAAAAATGAAAACTTAAACATGGAAAGTTATAAATACTGATTTTATTGTTCCAAATGCGTTACTGAACGAAATTGTAAGGTTTGATCACGCAATTCTAATTTTTGAAAAAAAGTTTTCCAGGTATCCATAAACACTGCAATAACGCACCATACTGATTAAAAATCAGTATCGTGATAAAACTTTGTAACAAAACACGCGCGCAGCAAACGAGTGGTAATCGAGCTCTGCCTGACTCCAGATTTCCACTAACTTGCGGGGGACCGCGGGGACCGTTAAATTCGCGCGGGGAGGAGAGTGTCGCTTCTTTACGTAGTAATACTTTATATTCTCTGCTTGTAGTAAGTATATTATTTTAAACATGCAATCACAGACAACTAGATGCAATGATATATTATATCAACACGCATAACTTCCTGACTGTCTTTAAATAATTATTTTAATACCTACAAGAGTAGTCGGAGCTTACAAATTACATAGTCCGTCTAGAAAGTCGTGGAAACTCTTAAACAAATTAGCTGTAGGCATCAAATGCCCCACTTAAGGCGATATACGAAATTCATGAAATACACGGAAAATTATAATCAGTTTCTAGTATATGCATTTTGACTATATATAATCTAGGGATTTGATTTTGGAAAACATTTTTGGACAAACTTTCCTCGATAGAAATAATTGTTGAAATGAGGTCTTCAAACACACTTTTTCTCCTCGTTTAACGAGTAGCAGCCATGTACTACATAACTCAAACATATTTCATTAGATAGGTTTTAACAATATCTAGATTTTTGATTTTGGAATTTTTTTTAGCTAGTTTAGATTATTTAATAAAAATATAAAACCATTTTTTTTCCCTTTTGCCCTGAATCCGCCCCTCTCACACTGCGTAATTTTTCGTTTGGAGTGACAGTGACAAAAATAAAATTCGCATAGCCTCTTAAGATTATACATCATAATGCAACCAACTCAACTGTGGGCGTGGCCAAATGTCATGCTGTTTCATTTTACTATAAGGAGCACGCTCCATGAAACTTGCGAGGACAATCGTGCCGATTTCATCGCGGGCGCAAAATTGAAAACTTGTTTCAGGAGAAACATTATTTTGGCAAGACTGTGCGAAGAACGTTATTATTATTGGTTATTATTAATCTACATAACATTTTCGATGTTTGACTCGTATTAAGATTTTGATTTTATCTAAAACAAAAAAAGCAAATTCGGCTACACTTTAAAAAACCGTTAAATTTACGTATTTTAAGGGTTTGTTGTTAATATTACTTAAGATATTACTCAAATTTTACAATTTTTAATTCGGCTTAAACATAAATCTAGACAATGTTAATAAACTCAGCCTAAAATATTATAATAAAATTCCATAGACACCCCATAATTTTGTGACAGCGTTTGGCCTGAGCCTAGAACATGAACAACGCCAGATTTTCAAGGTTTTGTTGGAAGAAAATAGGACCTTCCCTATATTTAAAAATATATATTTGATTTTTTAGTCTCTTATTAAGGAAACATACCAATAAAAATGTATTATAAATCTTGAATTAATAGCACTTGTACAGTCGACAAGATTCCCGCCTGTCCAGTTTCAAAACCTTGTTGCTTGCATGTGGCGATCTCAGTTAGCCCCGCCTTTTATTTTGTTGACATTTGAAAATTTATGAGAGACACTTTTTATGGCGTTTTCGGGTCCATCAGACTTCATTAAACACTTGTTGGTTGTTGTATGAATGACTATTGGCAGACAAAAACTGGCAAGGCGGGGCTAGCGGAAGATGCCGGGAACCACTGCACACAAAACTAGCCCTTAAGGTGGACAGGCGGGAATCTTGTCGATTGTACAGTAATTTTACTACTTATAAATATAGCAACTACTGTACAAGTGCTTTTATTTCAAGATGTGTTTCATGTTTCACCAAGTGCCGACAGTCGCAAGAGTAAATTTTGTGTTATGAATATTATCATATATACTTTTGTCCCAAGAAAATAATTCCAAACCCTAGATTTTTGGTTTTTAAGTGTTCCCTAAAAGAACGTGGTTAGGTGATCAACTTAATTATTTTCATAAAATAGATTATACAAAATATGAAAGGAATCTACCAAAATCCAAATAATTTTGGCTATAAATAATTTCAGTATAAGTTAAAACCCTCCATTCTGTTTTTCTGCTACGTGATTATTAGTATTACCATTAGTCAATATGTTATAATGAGCCAACCAATAATCACTTCTATTAAAATGATATAAAGGCCATTTTCCTTTTTGTGTAGGATGGGTAGTCGAATTTTTTCTAGGGTATGCCATACTCTTAATAATTTAAAATGATATTGCTGTACGCAACGCAATCCTAATCAGACTAGTATCAAATTAAAGCGTTGGAGCTGGATATATTTTTCTGAATACTCTCGCCTTCAAGCGCCTTCTGAATACTCTAAGCCTGGTCTATGGTACACAACAATCGTTTAGAGTGATTTTGAACTTCATTATACTGTCGGAAAGTCTTCATTAGAACGCTCACTTCGTGCGCTGCCGGCACGCATAATAATCGGTGCATTTTCAAGGTTTTTCTGTACATTCTGAAAAAGTATTTGATGTTGGTACTATTTGTCTTGGCAAATAAATCATGTTTTCGTGTTATAGCAGACATTTCAGACGGCAAGACAAAAAACGTATTTATAACTAAAAAAGTGGTAATTTTTAAAAATAAAATCTATAGTGTGAAACGTGTCCAGTTAGGTACCTAACTGTCTTGACAACGGAAAGACAAAGGTCTGAAAAAAATGTCTGCAAGTTTTAGATTGATAGGGTCAGTAGTTGACTCAACATATTTAAGCAAAAACTCTTGGAATACCAAAGGCAAGGCCTTAAGGTTTAAAACCGAAATGCGTAAATGAATGCTTAGCCTGTATTTAAGCATTCAACCACAGGGGATCAAAAGCTGTAAATATATACACTAAACATACACACCTTCCCTAGCAGTTTTTCTCAAATAGTGATTCCAAGACCTCGATCGTAGGGCTAGGGAACAATACTCACATTCACTACAAATGTTAATGGTCCTGATTGTCGGCACTTGGTGGAAATTATGAAACATATTTGTTGAAAATTAAACTCTTCTACTTGTCCACAGATATTCACTTTATTAAACTAAACCCAACCGGTTTCGCTTATAAGCATTCTCAAGGGTTTCCGGTTGGGTTTAGTTTAATAAAGTGAATATCTGTGGACAAGTAGAAGAGTTTAATTTTCAACAAAGACACATTCACTACACTTCACACCTCACTCTTACACGCACTTTTAACATAACTCTTTCTGTTTTTTTACTATTTTAAACCGTATTTCATTTTCATAAGGTACATATTTGTTTGTTTGAACTTAATCAAAATAATTACTGTCCACCATGGAAAAGCGGAGTCTCCTACCACAGGTATCTCTTTTACTTAAAAGGGGACTC
Source organism: Ypsolopha sequella (assembly GCA_934047225.1). Taxonomy (NCBI): domain Eukaryota; kingdom Metazoa; phylum Arthropoda; class Insecta; order Lepidoptera; family Ypsolophidae; genus Ypsolopha; species Ypsolopha sequella. Next base: position 23,578,519 of record OW203987.1, read on the forward strand.
CAACCACCTGTAAGAAACTGTAAGATGAAGTTGAGAAATAAATCATTTTGTATTTTGTATTTGTATTAAAGAGGACATAATAACCTTAAAGCTATTAATGTTTAGTTGCTAACGGCTTATGAGAGCTACTTTTATATCATTTTGATATTATGTATGAATGTTATTTTACCATTAAGAGCCATTTCACACTTTTAGATAGAAATCAAAATTTTCAAGTGCCTAATTTAACAACTAAAGAAAGACTTTTATACTGTTGAATACATGGTAAACATAGACCACTCTTGTGAGAAGTAGAACGTGCAAGCGACAGTACAAGAGTGTCAGAAGACTTTTTCACTTCGTAATGTTACTTAATAAATATGTTTTTTAATTCTTCAAAGTTAAGGGTGGAAATCTGTTGGGTACTACAACTTCATAGATAGACAATAATTAAATCCACTCGTATCAAGTTCATTAACATTGAAATAGCAAATTAAGTCTTAGACGAACGGCTTAAACCTTATTGCGTACGGATAGCGTCGGTTTTGGCCTGCTCATGGATGTAAAACTTCTTGTAGGTTATAAAGTCCGTTATTAGAGGCCAGTCTTAAGGCGGTTACACGCATGATTGATAAATCGATGATTAGATCAATAGCTTGATCAGGCAGGTCAGGTTTAAGGGTAGTTTATTTAAGGCTTTAAGAGCTGCGAAAACGCTGCCACTTACTGAAGAAGCGCAATGTCCGGGCCCGGAATAGAAGAGCTTGTATCATTAGATTGATGGATGTGGAAGAGGCGAAAGAGGTGTGTCAGGATCGTAGCAGATGGAAATCTGTAGTTTCTGCCTACCCCTCTGGGAGACAGATATACAGACAGGCTGACGGACAGCGGGGGCTTAAGGCGCTACGGAAAAAAATCGACACTTTTAGAACTTCTATATCTACTTCGGTAAATAATGTATAATTTTGAAAAAATAGTATATTATTTTTGGAATATTTTTCTAGGGATCTGTTAAAACAGAAACGCGATTGGAGAATTTCGGCTCGATAGAAATATTTATTGAAATGAGATCTTTATCGACACCAATTCTCCTGGTTTGACAATTTAGAATGACAAAAGGACTGCAATTATATTTTATTAGATGGGTTTTAACGGTATCTAGGACCTGGTGAAACGAAATTTTGATTGCATTTTTAGTACAAAACCGACTTTTTGCTACTTTTCCACGAATCCGTCCCTCTCGCACTGAGGGTTTTTTCGCATATGGAGTAACAGGGACGATAAAACGTTTACATATCGCCTTTATAATTTCTTGCGTACCAGAATAATTATTGAAAGTTTGCTCAATTCAATTCCTAAAAATAGAAATGAGCTGGTTTTGAGCAGCAAAGTTTTCAGAAACGACGTCTATTTATAGCTTAAATTAAAAAAACTTATGCCAAAAAAGGGCATTTTGGCAAAAGTTAAAATTTTAGGCTATTTTAAACAGTTAATTGATATTTCTAGATAACACAATATTCTATATAGGGTTATTTTTTGAACCCTAGCCAAAAGTAAATATGATTTATGGAAAGAAATAAAAAAAAATTGGTAAAAAAAATAACAACTATTTCTTTTTAGGGTTCCGTACCCAAAGGGTAATCAACGGGACCCTATTACTAAGACTCCGCTGTCCTTCTGTCTGTCCGTCTGTCTGTCCGTCTGTCACCAGGCTGTATCTCATAAACCGTGATAGTTAGACAGTTGGAATTTTCACAGATGATGTATTTCTGTTGCTGCTATAACAACAAATATTAAAAAACGGAATAAAATAAACATTTAACTCTCATACCTCCCATACAACAGACATGTTTTTTTGCCGTTTTTATAGATAATGGTACGGAACCCTTTGTTCGTGAGTCCGATTCGCACTTGGCCGGTTTTTAAATCCGCATTTTAGGCTATGTTGTAAATATTGAATTTCTAGGCACGTTCGGTCACTCTTGCGCTCAACGCGGAGGGGGGGCTGGCGATGGGGAAGGTGGTGAGGGGGTGGCCTGGCGGCGCGTGGTGGGGCGGTGCGCGCGGTGAACAAACGAGTGAGCATAATTTTAATTTGTGTAACGAAAGGTTGACAAAAGAATGCAAAAAAAATATCGTTTTTCTTTTCATAAATTGATTGTACTCCTGCAATACAATGACGTGAAAAAATTTGGCTAGGGGTCCAAAAATAACCCTCTATATTACGAAAAAAAAAAAAAAATGGTTTAAGGTTTCGTCCGTGCAAAGGTACCCGTTACTCCAGGCAGTCCAAGCGGAAAAAACCAGTGCAGTGCGAGAGGGACGGAATCGGGGAAAATTGACAAAAAGTCTGTTTTAAATTAATACAAAATTAACTAAAATAGCTACGAAAATTTCCATAACCAGTTATTTAGGTATTGTTAAAACCCATATAAATAAATATTTTTGAAGTTTGTAGAGATGATAAAAGTGGCAAAAGAAATTTATGGTGCGCAAGTCGAAGGTAGAGCTCGACCAGGCCGCCCTAGAAGGGCGTATGCTGACCAAATTGGCGACATACTGAAGAAGCGCAATGTCAAAAGTACCCGGAATAGAAGAGCTTGTATGATTAGATTGATGGATGTGAAAGAGGCGAAAGAGGTGTGTCAGGATCGTAGCAGATTGAAATCTGCAGTCTCTGCCTACAGACATCTCTGCCTATATACAGACAGACTGACGGACAGCGGGGTCTTAGTAATAGCACAGTTTAAAGATCCTTTTACACTATGCCTCACTATGGTAATGGGTCTCGTTTGGCACCTTTTGGGTACGGTACCCAAAAAATGACCCTGTTATCAATACCTACACCTACGGTACCTAATTATAATTTAAATAATATTATTTTTTTGTTCGTAAAAATTAACATAACCTCTTAAGTACTGTAGAAAAAATATAAAACATTTTTGTCTGTCTGTATAATTATGCTCGCGACTAACATAGCAGGTTTAAAGGTGGTAGAGCTGATGCCGGGCTCGACTGTGGAGGTACCACCATCTTACTTGGAGACCCCCTCGAAGTAATTCGGGGGAGAGTAAGAGGACAGCTCACAGGCAAAAAACCAGGAGGCCTACCATGCCTGGGACCAATGGATGGCGGTATATCTATCCCTTATAGCTGGATATGGAACAGACTGGTGACGGGCAGCGGTGTCATTGGTGCGAGGGTTCCGGCACCGCGCTCACCAACGCGCTTGCCCAGCGTGTGTGAACATGGGCAATTCTTCCAGGATGACCGCCGGGAGTGGCAAAGTACTGGAAAGGCTTATGTCCAGCAGTGGACGAACTAGGTTGATGGATGGATGGACTAACATAAAATCGACTGAACGAATTTGGATGGGGTTTTCACCGTTTTGTTTTGCAAACAACTTAGGGTGTATATGGAAAGATCGTAAAATATGAAATCGAAAATCTTTCTCCAAAAGTCAAAAATAGGTGCAACAACGAACGGAGCAAACTGGAGCGAGGAGGAGCGTGTTAGGTTTACATGTAAATGAATTTGGGGAGCCGAAGGAAGCGGAGCAGAGCGAGGCGAACCTTCTAGTTTTAACAGAAATATGATCTGCCCAGGCAGATCAATGATATGCAGAATTCTAAGATTTGCCGATGACATAATATGTCTATACGAGTTTTTTTTTTCATACCATATTCCATAAATATATTAAATATAATATTCACTGATAAGTATTACACCCACCACATAGATATTAAATAACCATATTATACAAATTTATCTTTGCATACTACATATATTATTTATTTCTTAATTAAGTTAACTACACAAAATTAAACGTTCAGCACGTCGCTCTTCCACGGTTCCGGCAGAATGATCAGGCCCTCTAAAAAGGCCGCTTTGGATGAATTATATATTATGATTCTGTTGTAATGCCGTCTCTTTTGCACGCATGAAGAAACTCCTACCTACTTTCAAATCATTTCATGATTCACCCAAGTCGGCCTTTTTAGATCCCCAGTGCTGCATTGTGAATCTTTGCAGCAAATACTGAGTCGGAGCCCTTTTACTATTGTAATACGAGTATATTCATAATTATGTATCTATCTCATTATTGTTATTATTGTTAAAACTTGTTTCGTGTCTTTTATTGTTAATGTAAATGATTAATTATGTTGAATGCGAATTGTGTACGTATTGTAATAGTGAATTAATGTTTTATCTATCTATCTAAAATTTAATATTTTTGGGCATAGCTCTATCCGCCAACTAGTTTTTTAGCTAAGCTGCAGATGGTCAGACGCTTGGATAGACGGCAATAATTTCAGGTCCTTCGTGCTCCGGCTTCCGGCACAATATTAAGATATACTCCTGGATCCAAAGTTTTGGCCTGAGGGCAAAGTATTTAGGCGGTATAGCGAACCACGACCTAAAATTGTAAATCCTTAAAATGTATGTACGTTCCAAAAATATTAATTTTTGTTTTGTATTGTGTAATTCTGTGTATTTTTTTTTAAATTTGTACAACGCATTGGATATTATCTGTAATGTTGTACAAACTTTTGTGTTAACCCTTAAAGGACCCTTGTTTTTTTAAAACAATACTATAGTCCAAATTTAACATAATATATTTTAAATTTTTAAATAAATTGGCATTATTGTAGAAGAACGCGCCAAAATCCAGTAATTACCTATATATTATTGTACAGAAAAATCTGTTTTTTTTTCTACGATTTTTTTTTGCTTTTGCGCGGGAAAGTTGTAACATAATACTAATGACCTTGCAAAAATATATTCTTAAAAAATGTTTTTCTTGTGTACCTTTTAACAGGTATTTTATATATAGATATTAGAATGTTACTCTGTATGATTCGATATAAACATATATGACAAACTAAAATTCATTTACATATCTTTTTCATATGTAAATAAAAAATTGGTCCTTTAAGGGTTAATAAATAAATAAATAAATAAGGCATTGCTGAAGTGGCTTTCCGTTTTTTGAAGGAAAAATTTCAATTAGATAAAATAGATAAAATGGTATAACTTTTAGCTAAAGAGCTATAACATTTGTAGGCCAGCAAGAAAAATTATAAACCCAGGTTCCCACTACCAGAGACCGCTAGAGGGCGCAGGGCGAGGTCACTGACCCCTTCGGCCTTGCTACAGGAATGCGCGGGCGCAGCCTCCTGTGCATCTGCTACTGTATCATCAACGATTCTCGTCCTTACTGCCACACTACACCACGCCAGAGTGATACAACTCCTATTACAACAGGTATAAAGGTTGTGAGGAACTTCGATTCAACAATACTGTATTTGCTATCGTCGGCCTTAATTCATAGACATTATCGGCTATTTCCTCTGTAATACTAGAATTTAATGGCGATAAGACTTCGGACAAAGATTTCAAAAAGTAAAGATAGGCCCTTACCGTAGTATGAAAGCACCAAAATGTTTTCACCTTTAAATGGGTGACGCTCACACGTTTGGAATCAGTGCTCATCTGAACACAGTGATAGTTGGACGTCTTAATGAATTTTTACAAGAAAAGAGGTCTCAATATAGCGTCGTGTGCATTTTTAAAGTGCACTAACATTTCAATAAATACGAATAAAGTCAAAAGTGTGACATTTCAAAATCAAAACCAAATTGTGCCGGCTTAATTTAAGAATTCTTAAAACACCTGTTTTTTATTCATTATTTTATTCATTATTTTTATTCATTATTTTATGTATAAATTATTAATTTATTGACGTAAGTATATTTTTTAATTAATTTATATTATATATATTAAATATATATATATCTTTCTTTTCCTATTTTTTTTTTGTATTGAATTATATTATTGACCCAATAAAACGCATTTTCTTTTAGTAAATTTTCTTATGTCACACAGAGAAAATTTTAGTTTCATAAATAAATTTTGTTACATCGCATGTGTCTCTCGCGGCCCCTGACGGAAGATCAGCGTTACAGTTCTGCTGTGGCATGTTGCTGAGTCAGAGACCTTTTTGTTGGCTGCATCTTATAAACTACCTCAGGCTGTATAATAGTTTATTGTTTAGATTATTTGGTTTTTTTGTAATGGTGTAGCTTTCAAAATAAACGCCTTTTCTTTCTTTCTTTCTTTCTTTCATTTCACAATCAAAACACATTTAAAAACAATGCAATAGTTTTTAGGTGCCAGGGCTCATCTAAACTTTTTTGAAATCTTTGACTTCGGAAAGGTCATTTCTAAATAAATATGAGAATTGAGAACGAGTAACGTTATAGGCCAGGTTCGAGTTGGAAAGTAGATTAACTATGTAACAGATTCTGATCTTAGTTACTTAGTTATGGAAACCAATAATTCAGGCCTCTGTGGCCGAGTGGTAGAGCGCTCGCCTGCTAACTCAGAGGTCGTGGGTTCAATCCCCGCGATGCACAATAATTCGTGTCCGACCGGAAGGCACGTCAAGTAATTGGTTCATTTGTGCTCGAAGTACGGCGATAGGGCTCACCACTCATCACGTTTGGGACGTAATAATCGTCGGTGAAAAGCGAGTATACCAAATGTGAACTGTGACTTGAATTTCACAGTTAACAATTGGAAACACCTCTGTCATCCCCTCAAGGATTCAAGTCGTGACGATAATGTTTAATCAACCGAAAACTGGGTGTTAATATAATTATGATGAGCCATAAACTTATAAAGTCATAGCATAAGACATAATTTATTTCACACCAAAATATTTTTGTACGAGGGAAATCTTGTAAAAAAAGTGAAAAGCGGGCCAAAAACATAAACAGGGTGTTAAGATAAAATTGCGGAAACCGGAAACTGGCGATAGTAACCGCCCATATGACCAACTTTTCATGAAATAAAATCGAGAAATGGGACAGCTGATTTTTTATCTTTCATCGTGCAAAGTATTTATAGGTATATAACGTATCGCGTTTTGAACCGTAACAAAATCTGTAGAAAGGATGTATTAATATACAACGTGTAACAGAAAGGTGTAACTATATTTGAAGAGTTATTCAGTCAATGATATAGAACAACTTTTACAATGGAGCCAACCCTGAAATCTTGAAAAAATAATCTGCCCTTCCATACATTTTCTATGAAACAAATACATTTTTTTTTCGAGGTACAGTGTTTGTTCCATAGTAAAAGTTGTCCTATACCATTGACTGAATAACCTCTTCAATTATGGTTACACCTTTCTGTTACACGTTGTATATATTTTTTCACACTCAATAAAGCCGATTCTGAAAGCTTTAATTTTAGTTTAAGTACTGTCAAAACTTAGTTTTCCAAAGTAATTTAGCTTCTGTGCCTAGAAGGCCTATTTTGCAGTGAAGAAAATTTCGTTTTGACAGCACTAAAACTAAAATTAAAGCCTTCAGAATCGGCTTAACTGTATTAACATTAGAATTTTATGGTTTCAAATTAATTTAAAAATAAACAAAGTCGGGATAAGCCCCCCTTAAAATGAGTGCGAAACTACGAAGAGGAGAATAATACAAAGACTGACTTCAACTCCTGTTCAATAACCCGCTCGGGATTCAATAAAACTCACTTGTCTTGTCACAGTTGAACGGTTAGTAATAAGAAATTATGTTCACTATTACACACGGCAACGGATGTACTATGATTGAGCAGTTAAAAGTGTTGCAAAAGAAAAAAACCGGCCAACTGCGAGTCAGACTCGCGTACCTAGGATTCCGTATTGTGGATGATGAAAATTTTGTAATTATTTTTCGTAAATTTCTCAACCGCTTTATTTTGCCAGTAATCTTTACGTAAACACATATTACCAAGATTTTTTTCATAATTTTCGGTTCATCAGTTTTGGAGATAAGGGGGGGGGGGGACATAATTTTTTTATGGTTTTTCAAGGATTTATCGAAATACATGCAATTAAATATAGCCAAACTATATATTTTTACAATCTAATTTTTAATACCTACAATTGTATAATTATATTGTAATTTTATTAAATATAATTTTAATTTATTTTACTTCTTTTTTTATATTTCTCATTTGTGCTAAACTTTTTTTAAATTACTATAATTTTCCAGTAATTGGCCAGTTATGATCTACAATTTTTTCGCATTGTCCGGTCAACCATTTTCGGAGATAAGGGGATAAGGGCGGGGGGGGGGGGACCAACATATTTTTGTGTTTTTTTCAAGATTTCTCGAAACCAGTGCCAGTAAATATAGTAAAATTATATATTTTTACAATCAAATCTTTAATATCTACAATTTGATACCCATATTGTATTTTTAGGATAACATTTTTTATTTTTCTCAGTTTTGTTTTGGAAACATTTTGAACAATTTCAAATTTTTCAAAATGTTTTTACACCGTAATATGTGGGCAATAATGCTATTTTTGTGCCAAATTTATCATTCACGGTGATAAAGTTACGAGGCTGTGACATACGGACGGACGGACAACGGAGTCCCACCTTTTAGGTACTACGGAACCCTAACTAGTGTTTTTGTTTCTATTGCTTACTTGTTTTTGTTTGAAACAATCCTAACGGTGGATTTTTAGTTGCCGATGCATTTTTTTGTGTAGCTGATTGGTTTATTGGTTGAAAAGTAGGGGTATCCTACTTGTGCTCTCACGCATACCGCATTTGTAATTATGCGAGAGAGCAAGTATGATGGAAATACACTACATCGATAGGGTTGCCATAACTTCTAGCAACCAATACGGGACGTTTTCTCTTCCGATGCCCAAAACTCATAACACATCCAACGCCGACACGCGGCTTTTCAACTACACCATACATAGCACGCATGTTTACATAGTGAGAGACAAACTATGTGTTTTCTAACAGATACCCTTTAATCTCAACCGTAGTGGCTATCAAAAGTAAAAAATTTATTAAATAAAAAAATCTACATTATCTAGGTACATAATCAAAGTAATCAAAGTAATCTTAACAAATCCATGAAATTTGGCACAAAAATAGTATTAATTTGCTCACATATCACGGTGTAAAAAAAATATGAAAAGTTTGAAATTGTTCAAAATATTTCCAAAACAAAAGTGAGAAAAATAAAAAATATTCTCCTAAAAATACAATATGGGTATCAAATTGTAGATATTAAAAAGTTGATTTTAAAAATATATACCTTTACTATATTAACTGGCACTGGTTTCGAGATATCTTTAAAAAACCCCAAAAATATGTATGTCTCCCCCTCTTATCTCCGAAACTGGTAGACCGAAAAATATGAAAAAAATGTCAATTATAGATCATAGCTGGCCAATTACAGGAAATCTATAGTGATTAAAAAAAATCGAGCACAAATGAGAAATATAAAAAATGAAGTAAAATAAATAAATAAAAAATTATAAAAAATTTAAAATGGGTATCAAATTGTAGGTATTAAAAAGCTGATTGTAAAAATATATACGTTTACTATATTTACTGGCACTGGTTTCGAGAAATCTTTAAAAAACCCCAAAAATATGTATGTCCCCCCCCTTATCTAACTGGTGGACCAAAAAATATGAAAAAAATCAAGGTAGTATTTGTTTACGTAAAGATTACAGAAAAAATAAAGCGGTTGACAAATTCACGAAATAAAATAACAAAATTAAATTTATCATCCACAATACGGAACCCTAGGTATGCGAGTCTGACTCGCACTTGGCCGTTTTTTTTAAATGATCATAGAACTGGGCGCATGTCATTTTGAAATTGTAATGACAAATCAATGTGGATTCGATGGTCATCACCGAAAATATTCTTTTCACATTTGCATTGTGTATTTTGTCGAAAAACGGGACATGTAGTAATACGGGACGAGATGGTCAAATACGGTGACAGTCCCGTATATACGGGACGTATGGCAACCCTATTATCGACGGTCCGTGCTAAAACCCCTAAGATGTAAAAATTACCGATGTAAAAATTGGTTCAGCTAGAAAAACACATTGCAATTTTTCCATTGTAAGGAGATACAAATAAACAAAATAGTATGAAGGGTTATAGTTACAGGCACAGGTGTGGCGCTTGCGACCGCATTATGCCAAAAGTAGGCCTCATGCGAGACCCAACGCCGATAGAGATTTGATGTGTTGTGTTGTCCGTGACTACATATTGATGCGACACCCTATTTTTGCATGTGTACTATTAGTGTGCGTCGTAAATACAAGATGGCGCAAAAGTAATGTCATAATTTGAATGAGCGTTTTTCCTTGTGTCAAATTTAGTGTTCAATAAGATTCCTAGATGGCACTGTCGTATACTTTAGCAACAGAATCAAAGACAAAAATTGCACAGATTCCAAACAAACTACAAACCACTTTGAGATTTATTGCTATGAAACATATTTTATCTATGGTGACATGGACAGCGACATCTAGAGGAAAGCTAAGAACTAAGAAAAAAAAACGAGAAAATCGCTCATTAGCTGCCATTTTTGCAGATGGCGCCAAATGTCAATTTTGACAATTATGATGTAGATAGATATATAGAGAATTAGTTGCCAACAAGCCATGGAGCGATACACACCTCAAGAACGTGGAATTATTGTTACTGCTTATTTGACAAATCTTGATCTCTTGTTTTGGAGAGTGTAACTGGCCGTCCAGATCACCAGATCTAACAGCACAAGGCTTCTTCATTTGAGGCTTTTTTTTTTAAATCTCGCGTTTACCACAACAAACCACGAACCTTGCAAGTCTTTAAAGATAACGTTGAACTTAATCGCCAATTTGGTGTCAGATAGCCAGATCTTTTGGGAGCAACAATTCAAAATGTCGTAAAATAAAACGAGCTCAGTTATGCATCAACTCGGGAGGTGGCCATTTGAGCGATATAATTTTTTCCAATTATGTAATGTCATCAATTTTACACTTTCAAATAAACTTTTTATGAAAAAAGAGCTCTTATTTTTTCATTAATAACAAAATGGCAGCTAATTCAAATCATGACATTACTTTTGCGCTACCCATTATAAGTATGTGTGCCGTATGTATAATTTTTATGTTTATGTCGGTGTAATAAGTGAGAGGAAACGTTTAGACATCTTCATGGGAATTCGCTAGCATATAACTAAACTCTTAGAAAAGTAAACAGGGATCGGCAATTAATTTTAGGTGGGGTCGAAAAATCGTATCGTCGTCCAGAAAAAAAAAAAAACTTATTACCCTTACGGGTAATACGGGTCTTACGACCAGTCTGACCATAACTGATTCTTTGAATTTTTTTTTCATCTTAAGTCGTATCTGTTGCATAAAAATATTATTTAAAAATTTTGGCGGTCCAAGTTTAGACCTTCCGCGGTATTTCTATATTCCTTAGTATTTCTAATACAAAATATTTTACGCAATCGCTAACAAGATTCGTTGATTGTATTGAGACCCAAACTCACTGGTTTGGTTTCTTCTTCGTTTCTATACCGCAATGTTACTCTGACCACTTACCGAGTCTTCAGTATGTATTTAGCTATATCAATCAAAGTCACTCTTTATGTTAGTCTAGCTAAGAGTTCAGTTAGGTTTTAACGGATGCTTAAGCGTTAATTATCCGCTACGACTACTGCTAAACGCACCGTTACCGTTTAATCGCCAATTAACCTCTAATGACAGTTAAGCTGCTATTAAAGCATAATATATTTATGTAAGTTCCTTGAATTATTTATAAGGACAGGTATTGAAACTGAAAGGTATATATATATTTTTCTCTGGATCGTCTTTGTTTAACAATCCCGTTCATCAACAAGCTTCGATTGCATGCTCACTTGACGAATGGAATAACGTTGGTATCACTATTTGTACAGAGTACCGCGTTAAGATAGGGCAGTATGGAAGAAATTAAACTATATGAGAAAATAAATTTGCTCAAAGAACTCTCACCGAAAATATGACAGAAAAAAAAATTCTGTCATTGAACACTTGGCGATTTATCCGTCGCAAGGAGATATAAATTAACATTATATTAGGAGCTTCTCATATCCAGATTTACTTTTCTTTCTGCGTTTCTATACTGCAATGATATAATGTTAATCAAAGAACTCTCGTCGATATATCGCAAAATAAAAACGGCATTCTCTTTGAAAAATTACTTTTAGGGATTGCATCAGCAGAAGTCCAAGCAATCATTTACAATCACCTCTAGCTCCGTAACCTTAAAGGTGACATTAATTTATACACCCAAATTCATACCGGAGCCTTGAAGTGATCATCACTATCACGGATCGATAGCATTTTTTACTTAGTTCGCAAAATAAAATATTGACCCCCCAAACCGCCCGTATAATTAAATAACTGAATAAAAATTAACTCGGGGCTGGGAACACGTTTTTTTTTACGAATTACACAAAAATAACAATTGAACCTTTATACTGAGCACTCATCGAGTCTTATGAATTTGCAAACAGGGAGGCCAGTTTCTTCGTTTCAAGGACGTGTTGAAGAGACATATGAAGAGTTGCGATATACCCCATGAGACCTGGGAGGAACACGCAGCTCAAAGACCAGAGTGGAGACATCTTGTGCAAACAAATGTTTTTAGCTTTGAAGCACAAAGACGAGCAGATCTCGACTCCAAGCGTGACCAACTCAAGGCCCGACCACCTGTGGCTATCGACTACAACTACGAGAATGGAATACTCAAATGTGGTATATGCGGACGAACATTTAAAGCCAAGATTGGTTACGTCAGCCACATTCGAGCACACCAGCGAAGTCCATCACACCCTCACCAATAGCAGTCGCCGTAGCCGTGTCGGCTTGGAGACCATCATCATCATCATCATGAATTTGAATCACAAAAAAATAATGGTTGATTTATATACCAAAATAATGAAAACTATGTTCTAAAATGACGTAAACCCTCTGAAAATAAATCTTTTAAATGGAAATTGGCGGACTGCGGAAGGTCAAAACTTGGACCGCTAAAAATTTCAAATAATATGTTAATACAACATATACGATTAGAGACAAACAATAAATAAAAATTAATAGATTCAAAATTGGAAATCTTTTTTTGTCAGAAATAGCCAGTCTTACGAGTATATTAATAGTAAGAAATAAGTTTTTTTTTTGGACTTCGATACGATTTTTCGAAGGTATCCGGCCCCCCTTCAAAATTTTATTGCCAACTCCTGATCTAGACCTTAGATCTCTTACCAAAAATCCAAGAAAAATTTAAAATGGTACATACGTGACAAAAGAAGATGATTCTATAATTTCTGACGTGACTAAAGAAGAATGGACAGAGGTGACAGGTAGTGGTTTAGATGTTAGTCTCGCTACATAATAGGTCTTTACATATGAAATTGCCGAAACTTTCTTATAGATTCATGAGTTCTAATTCCTGTAATTCAATAGATATTTCAATTATTTGAGCCGTTTTGCAATAATCATGTTTTATCCTCAATTTTCTTTCTATTCGATAATACTTCAAGAGTTCAAGATGTTAAAAGCACAAGAAAGTTTTTTTCTGCGTCATCCTCGTATAAAGATTTAATAGATAATTTCAGATAATAGATAGTTTGACCTGCTAGCAATGAATGCTGACCATATAATTATCACAAAATGACTTTAGAATACCACTGTGCAAAGAAATTTGAGAAATATTCTTAGGGGCAATAGGAAAAAAGATAAACTAAAATTTTTGCGCCCATTTGCGGATAAACAGACAGTCAATATAATTTCGCTATAAGGGTTTTCGTTTTTTAGCAGGACTCTAAAACAGGAATATCCTGCAATTTTTACATAATTTCATGGTTCTAAACCAGAAAATCTCGGTCCATTAGCAACACTGATCTGCATAAATAGGTACATAAGTGATGTTTAAAAGTGATGATTAAAACAGCCTTATCGACAAATTTACTTAGAGGTTTCTTCTATCGATATTTTATTAAGCTGCTCTATATTTAAAGTTCATCATCGTTTAAACATAAAACGAAATCATCATAACTTAACATAATTATAGGGGTAAAGCCGGGGAACTAACTTAGCTTGTTCAGAACATTATAAATAAAACTTCGCTATTATGTCAGAATGGCTGTCGTTATATCCTATTGAAGCACTGTTATTTTCAGCCATTTACCCAGTCAATTTTATCTATGAAATTGAATGGTGGAGTAGATGCATGCTTTAGCCTGGGGTTGATATACAGGGTGCTTGGTAATTTGAGCTATTCCTTGAAAGGAGTTATACTAGAGATCATTTCCAACGAATAGGACTTATCCTATCAACTAGGTGTCGAAAATGAATGGTCTCCGAGTTACGAAGGTTTTTATATTATTTTTCAAACTTTCAGACTAATAATCAAAAATAAATAATTTAAAAATAACTATTCCTCTCTCAGCACTTATTTATTATATTTCTGATCAATGATAGATGAGTGATCATTTATAAAAAAAATACGTGCCCTGAATTCCCATAATCTCAGAATTAAAAGGTCTTAAGTGGTAAGAAAACCGTTTTCATTTTGTAATTTTTGAAATATCGACGTGTTTTACTTGAAAAAAAATCATAATTTTCGACCCCTAGTTAATAGGCATTATTTTTTGGAAACGATCCCTAGTATAACCTCTTTAAAGGAATAGGTCGGATTACCAAGCACCCTGTATGTATTAGAATTAAAATATATCAATTGTATTATAAAATCAAGTTTTACTTTTACTACTATAATAACTTTAAAGTACATAAGTATTGCAAGCTCTTAATTTCTGTAAATGCTCATCGCTTTATCATACGTTATAAGTAAATAAGTTTTTTTTTCTTAACAAGTCCAGAACCAGTCTGGCTTCATATCTGTCCTAGAGCCAGTTTAATGAGAGTGCTGTCAACTGTGATCAGCCAATTATTTGAGCTCGAATGGCCGCCGTAGAACATGTAAATCAGCTGTTGAAAAAAACCGGCCATGTGCGAGTCGGACTCGCGCACGAAGGGTTCCGTACCATTATCTATAAAAACGGCAAAAAAGTCACGTTTGTTGTATGGGAGCCCCCTTAAATATATTTTTTTTCAGTTTTTTAGTATTTCTTGTTATAGCGGCAACAGAAATACATCATCTGTGAAAATTTCAACTGTCTAACTATCACGGTTCATGAGATATAGCCTGGTGACAGACGGACAGACAGACGGACAGACAGACGGACAGACAGAAGGACAGCGGAGTCTTAGTAATAGGGTCCCGTCCCGTTGGTTACCCTTTTGGGTACGGAACCCTAAAACTTTTGTAATGATTAATTTAAGTATCAAAGAATTTTTTGTTAGTTGAAGTGCTGATCAATTGATTAATTTAGAGGAGGTGAAAGTGTTAAGTCACGATCGTAGTATATAGAGGTCTTTTGTCTCTGCTTGGCCCTCTAGGAGAGAGGCGTGAGTATAAAATGTGCATTTTCAAAAAAATACCTTATCTAATTAAATCTATTTATGTTACAAAGTGAGTATTAAAATAGTTTTAAAAATATCAACACCAAACAGTTATATGATATACTACATAATCTAAATTTAACTAGCTGCGATTAATATTGCACCCATGTATATTTATTACCTGTACTTATGAAGATCAAGCTTATAAGTGAATATTTCGCAAAGGAACCCCAACAAAAAGTTCTTTGATGTACAATCGACGACAAAAAAGAAATGTTATTGGTTTGCGTTTTTGTTGATCATAGCTTAGATGCGCTCTGAAATTATGGTTTTCTAGGGTCTTTATCTTCATATTTTATAAATGTTTATTGTCTTCATAAATTTTATCAATATTAGTTTTGAAAAAACCAAAAATAAAACGCGGTTATTTGCAAACCGTTACCTTTTAAGATTACTTTGTTTATTTATGCATCGTCTTTATGATTTTTTAGTATTGAAAGATGAAAGTACTATTTACACTAACTTGAAGATATTGAAAAACATAATTATCTTAACGGGACACCTGACGCTAGAACATCAACAACACCAGGTTTTTAAGGGTTCATTGGAAGACACTAGGTCTCTCCTCCTTTGAAGAAAATATATTTGATTTATCGATCTTTTATCTAGGGATTCCACCTATAAACAATGTTTTAAGATTTATACTTTTACAAAAAAAAATATATGTTTTCCACCCTCTTTTTTTTGGTTTTCAAACGTTCGTTTCAAAGACGCGGTTAAGAGATCAACTTGATATTTTTTTTTAAATAGGCAATAGAAATATGAAGGGATGTTACCTAAATCCAATATTTTTTTCCCTACAAAATATTTCAGTATTAGCTAAAAACACACCAATTTGATGTTTCGCTGCATGATCAGTGATCACTAGTATTACGCGTCCAAGAACAAGAGGCCAAAGTGCCAACATATAATCGCCTCTATGAAAAGCAAATAAAGTCTTTGCCATTAGACTTATTGTGCTGGACGGGTACTAAAAAACGTTGCTAGGGTATGCCATCCTCTTAGTAATACAAAATTACAAATAGACTACTAACGTACTAAAATTATCTACTCTTGTTATCTTATCTAACAAGTGAAACAAAGATTGACTGAATGAATGATAAGAAACTACACAAAAACATATTATAACAGAAAAACAGAACTTCTGTTCCTAAAAAAAGATTCATACGAATGATATCGAATATAATATTGGACTCTCAAACTATACAAGATTTTTTAAATATGAGTATACGGCTTAGACGATTATGCTGAAATTTAGTATGTTGTTGAAGATTAGTGTCATCCCAGGAAAAATTATGGAATAATTCTTCTCAGATTTTTCGTTTGGTGTCTAATGAAGCGTATTTTTATACAGATCTATGTTGATGAAAACCTATAATAAGTTGCGTACGACTTAGGTATATATCATTAAACATTTATTTAACTTGGGCCTCTGGAAAAGTTATTCAGTGAAACAATGAAAAAATATTCTTACTTCCATAAGTAATAAAAACTACTTAAAAAATTCTGACGTCAAAAATTTTTGTATTTTAGTCCGAAAATGATCCGCCCGCGCATACCGACAACAAGACATCCACACCCTTCAGATACCCGACAACCAGCGACAAGCAAAAGAATCCCTAACAGACAACGGTAAAAAGAAAAACATAAATACAACTACAGTTGTGTTTTATCATATATACATATATATATAATATATATATATAGATATATATTAAAACAAGAATACTATATGTATATAAAAATATTATATCTGTATAATCATAAACATATTGCCACAATGTGAATCCCCGGAGGGTGTCAGAGGTGTTCCCAAGTGTGAACTGTGCAATGCAAGTCGGAACACTCGCATTACGTCCCAAACGTGATGGGTAGAGCCGTACGTATCGTAAAGACGTGGCATTATGTTGTTTATATTGGATCCCGATTGTCCCTGCGAAAATAAATTGTGTCCATTGCTTACGCAAATATCATTTTATAAAATATAATTGGTTGAACCCAAAACTAGTTCTCTTTAAAATGCACTCCCTGCATTGCGGCTTAGCTATGGCATCAGTAGCGCGTTTGCCGCCCCATAAAATAACGAGAAAAAGGCAAAAATATTTCAATAATACAATAAAATAAAATCCAACAGTGTTGGTTTGGGCTAAGAATGTAATGCATGAAAAAACTAAAAAGGCCATACAAAGAAATAAACACCATTAATTATTCAATACATTTTTTCTGATGGCCAAATTGGTTACAAAATTCTCAAATTACGCTATCGTAATTTACAGATTTTGTCATGTCAGCTTCTATATGTATTAAGAAAAGCTAATTCTTAATTGCTTGTGTCGCCCCTCGCAGCCTGCCATAAATACGCCACTGTATAGCAACCTGCATCCGAAGACATGAGACGAAAATCAGGGATTGCAACGAGCTCCAACTTCCCTTCACTGGACCAGTTTATGTGTCAGAATGCTGAAGCTGTTCGGCTCTACTTTAAGGAGCTGTCCTGGCTGTGCTGACTGACCGGGGGCACAGAATCGGGGGGAAGTGCACAATATTCACGATTGCCGAGAATCAGTGCAGGACTCATCGCCCCTGCTACGAATTTAGAATTAAGAATTAGCATCTTCATAGATTATACCGACATCGAATTAAAAACCAGCCAAGTGCGAGTCGGACTCGCGCACAAAGGGTTTCATTATCTATAAAAACGGCAAAAAAACTTGTCTGTTGTATGGGAGCCCCCTTAAATATTTCTTTTATTCTGTTTTCTAATATTTGTTGTTATAGCGGCAACAGTGATACATCATCTGTGAAAATTTCAACTGTCTAACTATCACGGTTCATGAGATACAGCCTGGTAACAGACGGACATCGCAGTCTTAGTAATAGGGTCCCGTTGGTTACCCTTTGGGTACGGAACCCTAAAACATAGTTTGGGTGGTCTTCTCTTGCACCTCGAAACGTGTTTAATGGTCACGGTCAATTTGAATATAAAACCAACATTTACATTAATCTCTGAGAGATAACTTTACAGTCAAAATAAGAATTTCTCACGGGCTAGCGTGCAAAAAGAACATTCTGAACAGGTAACTGGCTCTTTGAACGACGACCACTTACCACATCCGGAGATGTCATTGTTGTAAGTGTTCTGTCAATCTTTGTATTCCGCAGGTTCCGTCTAAAATTCCGTCAGTTGTCCGTTGGCAATAACTGCTGTGGTTTGGGTGAAGTTTGGTTATGCGCTGGAGCTATACGCAAATAGTTTATAATTGATATGTATCAATGTCTTATCGACGCGTGCATTACTTAAGAAGGGGGGTAAGGAAGGGGGGATTGAGGAAGGGGGGTAAGGAAGGGGGGAGTAAGGAAGGGGGGCGTTAAGGAAGGGGAGGCGTTAATGAAGGGGGGAGTAAGGAAGGGGGGAGTAAGGAAGGGGGAAGAAAATGGGATCAAAAAAGTAAAAAAGTTACCCACTTCCGATCGGGCACTTTTCCTGAAGGGTTACCTTTACCTGTTTTGAAATAACCATTACGGGTCATTACGAGACACCCTCTTTTGACCCCAATGGGGTCCTTGTCAGTCAAATAAATATTGAGCGGAATCGACAATTAAGGTACATAAAGATTTTTCTAAAACAATAGATAGCAGGCAAGATCGTGGCTCAATTATCAAGTGATATAAGTATTTATTTTTATATTTTGAATACATTTAGAATTTTTGCATACAGAGAGTTTATGGACCAGACATATGTGTCGATTCGGCGTAACACGACTTAACTTATTTGACAGGACCTACCTTATTTTAAGCGTCCTGTCTTTTTCTTTCTTAATCGAAAATACAAGGACAGAACGCTTAAATTAAGTGTAGTTCTATCAAATAAGTTAAGATGTACTAAACCGAATCGACACCATTGGCTACTTTTTATCCCGGAAAATGCTAACTAAATCAGCGCTGGCCAAGCCGTGGGCAAAAACTAGTTATTTTTACTTGCGAATGTCGGTACTTGGTGATGTAAATAAAATAAAAAGGAAAGAGAGCCTAGAGATGAGTTAGCAAATAAAATAAAAAGGAGAGAGAGCCTAGAGATGAGTTAGCAAATAAAATAAAAAGGAGAGAGAGCCTAGAGATGAGTTAGCAAATAAAATAAAAAGGAGAGAGAGCCTAGAGATGAGTTAGCAAATAAAATAAAAAGGAGAGAGAGCCTAGAGATGAGTTAGCATATAAAATAAAAAGGAGAGAGAGCCTAGAGATGAGTTAGCAAATAAAATAAAAAAAAAACTTCAATAACAACTGTAACCCAGTAATGGTAGGAAGAACAGTAACCGACTCTACCTTCGTTTACACTCTCTCTATACAAGGTGTAACAGAAAGGTGTAATCATATTTGAAGAGCTCAATCAATGGTATAGAAGAAATTTTACTATGAAGCCAACCACGAAATCTTAAAATAAATAAATTTGCCTTTCCATTAATTTCAGCCGAGCGGCATTGCATTTTTCTATAAAAATTTCTATTTTTTTTTCGATGTACAGGGTTTGTTCCATAGTAAAAGTTGTTCTATACCATTGACTGAATAAGCTCTTCAAATATGGTTACACCTTTCTGTTACACGTTGTATAAGGTGACATTTATTTATGCAGCCAAATTCATATTGAAGACTCTGTAAGTAGTCGGTATCAAGGTTCAATAAAACTTTTTTGATTTTCTTTCCGTTCCCTACACGCTAGCCCAGCCCTGAGTCAATACTACTAGTCACAATACTGGATAGCCAAAGTTTTCTCTTTCAAATTTCACAAAAAGTGTTATTGGTCTGTGATACTGACCACTTACCAAGCCTCCAGTATGAATATGGCTGCATAAATAAATCCATCATCCATCCATCAGCCTACTTCGTCCACTGCTGGACACTTTGCCAGTCACGGCGGTCATCCTGGAAGAATTGCCCATGCTCACACACGCTGGGCAGGCGGGTTGGTGAGCGCGGTGCCGGAACCCTCGCACCAGTGACGCCGCTGCCCGTCACCAGCATAAATAAATGTCACCTTGTACATGGTTTTATAATTATCGTTACGGAAATTGAATATAAGCGGAAAGTCCTATGTCGGTGCTGATTTACTAGGCGATAAACTCACGTTACTATTTACTAGGCGATAAACTCACGTTACTATTTACTAGGCGATAAACTCACGTTACTATTTACTAGGCGATAAACTCACGTTACTATTTACTAGGCGATAAACTCACGTTACTATTTACTAGGCGATAAACTCACGTTACTATTTACTAGGCGATAAACTCACGTTACTATTTACTAGGCGATAAACTCACGTTACTATTTACTAGGCGATAAACTCACGTTACTATTTACTAGGCGATAAACTCACGTTACTACTCAGACTTAGCGCTAAAGTTGTCGGAACGTTAGTTTTGCATGGTAATTAACATAAACTCTCCTTCATTATCTATGGGAGAATATTCACATTGAAATAGATAACAGTTTTTAAGTAAGGCTTCAAAGAGCGTGGGAGGATACGGTAATTGGTAGACTCCGTTAGAACATACCTAATTGTTTGTTATGATATGATACTTCTGAAACGGATTTGGATTTTGTAATTACAAAGTACGACTATTATGTAACCGGGGTAATGAAATGAAATGAAATGAAATGAAATATATTTATTTATGTAATGTTGGTATAACAGACACTTATTACAGGGGATCTAAAAAGGCCGACTTGAGTGAATCATTAAATGATTTGAAAGTAGGATGGAGTAAGAGTTTTTTCACACGTGCAAAAGAGACGGCATTACAACAGAATCATAATGTGATTCATGCAAAACGGCCTTTTTAGAGGTTAAGGTCGATTTAAATGTAATATATTTAATTAAATAATCTATGTGTATTAGTAATAGTTTAACACAGGGAAATAATAAAGGTTGGGTTTACTTAAATTTAATAAAAAAAATACACTTAAATAAAATAAAATAAGGAATAAAATAAAAATAAGGAATAAACAATATTATAAATATATGCAATACATATAATAAATATATGCCTAACTGCGCCCATTCGATTATTCTTGCTAAGAAGAAGGGCAAGAAAAACAAGATCATGTCTTTTTTTATAATTTTAGATACAACTAAACGTAAAAAGTAAATGAAAAGGTATCTGTTATAAAAACGCATTTTTTGCTAAAAATACTTTTCTAAGGAAACGTGACATAGCAGATGAAAAAAAAAATTGTCATACAAAATTTGCGGTAGACTAGTTAGTATGGTGAGGAAAACGAGCTTTTTCATTTGCGCGGGTTTGTTTCTTTGGGAATGTTGTTAATTAGGATCAGCAGATTATGTGGTATAATTTTAGTCTATCTATCAAATGCGTTTGCAAAGTCACGCTAATATAATTTTTTGATAGGACCAAATAAGAAGTCAAGACGGATAACATTGAAGTGAGGCCGGTTTCGTAAACATCGTGTACACTTAGTGAGTGTTGCCGCGTAGTTAAAACTGAGACAGATTATGTCTCACTTTTGGCCTGCTTCACCCGTTACATGGAGTAAACCACGTCTTGACTTTTTATTCGTTTAATCAGTAAAAATAACTGTCCATTTAGAACCGGTATTTATTTGATTTCTTTTGTTAGTCATAATATCAATTAGACAAACATGAAAGCTCCATTATATTAAAATGCAAGTAAATGTGTTTTTACGGTTCGTAGATTTGGGTACTTCCGGCATCAACCCGAAATTTTCAACCTACGAGTAAAAAACCATAATCCTTCCGTTTTCTACACCTTTGGCAAAATTGTAAAATAAAAATGAAAAGTGAAGCTTATGTCATTTTAAATAATGTCCTGGTAAATGTGGTTTCTTTGGAAGTCGCTGTATTTGACATTTAACACGAATTTTCCAAATGTGACGTCATTGTACATTTTCCTTTTTTCCCGTAGAACAATCAGTTTAGGCATTTTCAAAATAGACTGCAGAGTGGACGAACGGACAGACATCAAGGCTTCCCTGAGGGCTTTCATTCCTTTAACAGAACCCGCATGAAATAAAATCCCTAGAACAGATAAATATTTTTTCTGCTGGACCTAGTTACTAAGATAGTATTATTTTTTGCGAAATCCATAATTTTGTAAGAGAAGGACATACATACATAATACACAAGCAGGAGGAGAGGTATTAGTAGGCAGAGCCTACAGATTTCCATTTGCTACAATCCTGACAAACCTCTTTCGAATATTCCACATCCATCAATCTAGTCAAACAAGCTCTTCTATTCCGGGTACTTTTGACATTGCCATTTTTCAGTATGTCGCCAATTTGGTCAGCATACGTCCGTACTTGAAAGAGAATATAGGTACATAAAAGATATTGCATAAGTTACTGGCTGGCGATTGGTAGAAACAGGGTTCACCCGCTCCAAAAATGTAATATGAAGTCTAATGCGTGTAAGACCGGGTCACACTTTTTAAGATATACATGATACGGTGTACTGACGACGTGCTCAGAAAATTAAACCACATGCTCTACTGATTAAACTGAATCACTTTCATAGAAAAACTATTAAAACAACGCGAAAAAAAATTCACTTCCAAAATTTCAATAAACATTTTGAATACCTACTCGTCGTTTTCTATGGGAGAGTGAATTTTGTTTTCGCATTGGTTTAGAAGTTTTTCTGTGGAATTGGTTCAGTATTATCAAAAGAACCTGTTGTTTTATTTTCTGGGCATGTTTTATTATGGTTTATTTTATGTTTTGTTTTATTTTCTGGGCAATGCAAAGTTTACATTTGAATTCATTATGTAATGCATTTTAAACTTTACATTTTAATTCATTATGTAATGCACTTTAAGCAGTCTTAAAACATCTTCCAGCTCATCTGAAAGTAAAAAAAGAGTTGACAATACTCAATGTATTTTATAAATAAAAGTGGCATACTGCATTATAATTTTTCTCAATAGCCAAAACCCGTTTTGCATTGCAAAATAGAAATGGTGACTCACAAGCTTTTCAATCTCATTCTACATCTACCTACTTACTCTCATAGAGTTTGTGGTCAATGACCTCAACTAAACAAATAACGTAGCCGTAGTACTATCGACGACGAGAAGATCGATGATACAGCAGAAATGGTACCCTCTGACTAGACCCGTTTGACCCTTCTATACGTCCTTGTGTATTAAGCCATAAGTATAGAAGGTGTATTAGTGATGTGATGAAAAATTAAACCACATAAATATTTCATGCAGAAAAATGTTGGTTCATGAATCTCAAAACAACTCAAAACGAAGTTTCCGTCAACGCTTTTTATTTTTGCCCAGTTTTAAAGTGATAGCATAAATCTTTAGTATGATTTGTACTGATCATTCACATTATGTGCTACAATACATATTGCTATAATGTCTGGTAGATGAATATCTATATATATGTCATAGGTAAATTGTCAAAGTCGTGAAATTTCATGATAGTCTTTTTTTAGGTTTCTTATAAACTAACCTAACCTAATCCAGTAAAATTATAATTTCATGGCTTTGACAATTTACCTGCAACATAATATAAAATAATACCCTGACTGACTAACTGACTGATTTATTAACGCCCAACCAAACGGCTGGACCTAGGAACATTAAAATTTAGAATGTATTTTCTTTGTATGACGCAGACATTCGCTTAGAAGGGATTTTTGGAAATACCCGGGTTGGGAAAAACGGGATCCATGCGGGGTCATCCATCACTAAGCGTCCGCTAGTATTTTACATATACCTATTTTATTTTTATGATGGAACTATAAATCAGACCAATTTATGCTTTAGTTTTGAAGTAAGCAGATATCAAAATTTTAAAATATGAGTTGTTTTAAATATACAAATATTTATGTAATCCTTCGCAGATTATTTTGAAACGACTACTAAATTTCTGACGTTTCAATTCGTTTTCATCAAGTGTTCACAGGCTGACTGTTAATATATTCTTTAAAAAAAAATTTTTAGCTTTATTTTTAACTTTTAGAGTTGATCTCATCTGGTATAGCTTCACCTATATATTCTCAAGGGGAAAACTCCAAGGTCCCATCAGTTTATTCCGCTTTCATTCATGTGTTACGGTCAATTTTAAAAATAGTGGTTTAATCATAACGGCTTTCTTTTATGTTACCTGTAATTTCGCAGGCAAAAGTTAATTTGTTTAATAGCAACGAATTTGTAATCCTGTAGAACTGCGTGTTTTGCATACTTAATTTGTGCAGTTAATTCTCAGAGTCAAAAGTTTTTCATTTATTTTGCTTGTACAGTTAAGTTGATTGCTCTTCTAATTTAAGGAATTATACGAGGGTCATTGTATTTTTGTAATGTTCTATAATGTTTGTTATGAGGTAGGTTTTGATTTTTTGTGGATGTTCGTGGAAACAAAGCTCGTTACCGCATAGGTAAAGAGAAAATTTACAAAATTTACCGTACACTAAGTGTATGGTTGAAACGGACGTCCCACAGCGTTGCCCACGTGGATCCTGTTTCTCCCGATCCCGAAGGAATTTCCTAAAATCCCTACTTAAGGCGCTACGGAAAAAAAAATCGACACTTTTAGAACTTGCATATCTACTTGAGTAAATAATGTATTATTTTGATAAAATAGTATAGCTATATTATTTTTGAAATCTTTTTCTTGAGACCTGTTAAACAATTCGACCTACAATTCGACTCGATACAAATATTTATTGAAATGAGATCTTTTTCGACACCAATTCTCCTGGTTTGACAATTTGGAATGACATATGTATTGCAATTATATCAAATTTTTGATAGCAACTTTAGTACATTTTAAGTATATGAATAAAAAACCGACTTTTTGATACTTTTCCTCGAATCCGTCCCTCTCGCACTGAGGGTTTTTTTGCATACGGAGTAACAGGATCGCTAAAACTTTTACATATCACCTTAATGGATGTCTACGTCATACAAGGAACCTACAGTCTAAATTTCATGTTCTTAGGTTCAGCCGTTTCTGGGCGTTGATATATTAGTCAGTCAGCTAGTCTAGATAGCACCATATCGAGCTCGATACCGCGTGATACAGTGCTCTCTCTCACTCTGTTGATCTACCTCGAGGGATACACATGCTGTATCGAGCGGTTAAAACTCGATATGGTCTGCTATGCTAGACGGGGAGTTCTTTTACTTATGAAGAAAGCGGAATCTTTCGCTTGGGAAACTCTAAATATTATTGTAAGAAATATCAATGAAAAAAAAAATTAAAAAAATGCTCACAACGCCCCCGTGAGCGTTCGTATGTGTATTATTTATTATGTAAATAAATATTGAAAATTGACTTTTTGTCTTTTAAATGATTATAATTACATAGAAAAACAGTTAAATGAAAAATTTTTGTGAGATGTCACAATTAAATAATCATTTTGACTGATGCCGGGCCCGAATGGCCCAAAATATATCTCACAATTATTTTTCATTTAACTGTTTTTCTATATTATTTATTATACTAGTTAGTGTATCAAGTAAAGCAAAAAAATCTGAATAGTCTTTTATATCTCGGTGGGCGAACTGGGTCGGTCTCTGACCCGTGATAGTCAGAGATACGGGTTTAACCCCGATCTGGGACCCCCTTACTGCATGGATTTTTATATTTGTATAGAAAAAAATGTGCTATTCTATACACATAAAAGCCTACATAAAATATAAAAAATGTAGCCCAAGTATTTTTGGAAATATTTCAAAAAAACTATCACTGCCAAACATATGCAGATCTATGTATATTATTTTCGCCAGATATTATCGCATTGTATCATAGACTATTGTATGCAGAAATAGTTGGAAAAATATGGCAGTAAGCAATATAAGATCAAAATCAGACAGTATACAGAAGGCTGGCAAAACCTGCACTCGTAGCATAGTGTTTAATCGCGCGCGACGCAACTTAGTTGAATCACAAGTGCGAGTAGCGTGACACGATGTTTTTGCGATTACACAGTACGTCACGCTCCTCGCACTTGTGATTCAACTAGTGGTGTCGCGCGTGATTAAACACTATGCTAATGGAATTAGAAATTCATGTGAAAACATGCTCATGTTATTTTTACTATTTTTCATAAATACAAATAATACAAATAACACTTAAATGGTTTTAGTCGTTATATTTCGACCCCTCAGTGGGGGGTCGTCATCAGGCCCTTGAACGGTGTTTTGTAAAAATATTTTACTATTTTTGGTATGTTATTTTTATTGCAAGTTCAAAACTACGAAAAAAAAAATATATTGCAGACATTTATAGAAAGTATTATGCATACTTGCATACTATGCCAAATATGGCTGACACATATTTTTTTATTATACTATATGTCGCATTCTGTCATGAGTACGGTAGGTTTGGGTCATGAGTCGTCCGTATTCATGACTCCGGAAGTTGTTGCGGAACGCAAGCGCCACCTGGTGGAGCTGTACGGAGTCTTGGAGAGGCAGTGCAGAGAGTGCTAGTCTCCTCGAAACTGTACGCGTTTCGTGAACTAAATTTCGTGTTCGAAATCTTTCATTTTCTTTTATTATACGCCCACATACCTTCTAAAAACATGTCAGGTACTGATCTGGAACATCTTGATTCGATACTATATATACCAACCTATATCTGGTTACTAAGTTCAACAACAGAAATATTTGAAATCATTCATACAAATCCAGTTATTATAGAGGTCGAGTTTTAGTTTTACTCAGATGTCAATTTAAGGCGTATGACATTTGCGTATGAAACGACATTGAAATGTTCATTTCAGCGTGCCTTGAAAAGTAGCTGTTACGACAACCACTGCGTCTCCGGCTAGCGCAAAATAGGAGAAAATATTAATTTTCACATGGACGCCATGAACGGAAAAAAAAATTTGGACTTAAATTTTTTATTTCTAAGAATTTCCTATAATTTGGTGAAATAATAATTAAAATCGCTTTAGGCGTTTGGAAGGAGTAAGAGAATTCTTGTGTTAATCATGTGAAACTTTTGATTTTTTTGTCAAAACTTACAATAGAAAAACAGTTTATGAAACTTAAAATTTATTTTTGACTCTATAGTTAATGCCTATCATATATTTTTATGAAAGTTTTTGGACCACTCGTATGGGAGAAGTAGGCCTTCAAAGACAGGTCCAAATTGTAGTTGGCGTATCCATTCGCCAAAAAATTGAAAAATGGTATATGATTTACTACAGAATATGTGGAATGCCGTGCTTTGATTATAATATAATTTTTTTATCTATGATTTAACAAAGTAAATACCAAAACAGGGTCCAATTTAATACTAAGGTCCGATTTAATTAATTAAGTATGCAAAGAAATTGAAACTTAGTCAAATTGACGATATTGTAACAAAAAATTAGTTCCATCTTTTATGTACACAGAAAGACACTTTATTTAGACATATAATAAATTAGAAGAATATACCCACAGGCAAACTTATCTCTAAAAAGAGATTTCTTCCAGCAAATCTAAGCGGGAAAGGGAAATTTTATCAAAATAAGTAATCATACAAACGTGTACTACAAAATATATACCCTAAATATATGTATATATCTATGTACTCGTCGTACGGTACCTTAACAAAATACTATAATACTTAAACTTACTTACCTATGATATAAATAAACTATACTTATAGGTAAACTTACCTATTTACTATGTCAGCGAGGGATAGCGCTCTTTTAGTTTTTCCTTTGATTATTTTTGAAGAATTTTAGCAACAACATTTTTTATAAATTTTTTGGTTATTTTTTAGCGCCTATTTTGCGCTACCCGGAGACCCAGCAACGTAATGCAGTGTGCGCTGATATGAACGTTATTTCAATATAGTTTCTGTCAACTCAAGGTCGTTGGCGGCTACAGCAGCCTTAATATGTTAATACATTAAAATACTGATGGATTAACTTACATAAAATTTATCCAGCGATACGCAACATCGTTTCGGAAAGAAATTTAACCATGTCACGTATTGTTATACAACGTGTAACAGAAAGGTGTTACCATATTTGAAGAGCTTATTCAGTCAATGGTACAGAACAACTTTTACTATGGAATATGGCTGAAATCTCAAAAAAAAATCTGTCCTTCCATACATTTCGGCCGAGCGGCATTGCGTTTTTCTATGAAACAGTCGTTTTTTTCGAGGTACAGGTTTTTTCCATAGTAATATTTGTTCTATACCATTGACTGAATAAGCTCTTCAAATATGGTTACACCTTTCTGTTACACGTTGTATAGGTATAACATTTGACTGTGGACCAGACAAGACATACCAATTTATAGTTCCAGAACCAATCATCTTTACATATTTTTTGCTTAAAATATATTTGTTCTGACCACGACTGTTCTACAAAGCCATGACGTTTTCATTTACTTTAGCTATTGTATTGTGACTCGTGCGCTTCAGGTCAGATTGGTCACGTGCGCCTGCGCCGGTTGTTTGTGTTCGAGCTTGAACTGTATACTTTTTACTAGGTATTGATTGGCAGAGCTTAAAAAAGTAAATCACTTTTGGAGAAAACCCACTTTACTTATTCAATGTGTCAAGAAAATACACTCAAGTACATATTTAGAGCAACGTAAGAAAAGGTTCGATTCAAGTTTTTAGTGAATAAGGTTTTTTAATGGGTGTTGGGTTATCGTTTTATGATTACCTTTCAAAAAGGAGTCCCTTTGCTGTCTTTGTGCAAGGTTCGGTTCTAATTAGTTTTTGGTGCACCTGGTAAAATATATGTTTGCGCGATCTAATGTATGGTGGTTTCAAAATGTTGTCATTGTGCTACCGATTACTTGAAAATACTGAAAAGTCAACTAAGCGCGAAAGTAGGCATCGTGCTACGAAATCAAAACTAGATTTCAAAATTGCACCAAAATTACTCCTCGAAAGTACAGAAAAATTTAAGTCCTTTGTGAAAACTTGTGACAAGAATATGGTTTACAAATTTAATTGACTCAACTAAAACTCTAGGAGAATTGAAACTTCACAAAATATTGAAAAAAAAAATTCCAATTATTACTCGATTAATTTTAGGTAATTAATGAGGCTAAAACTTTCATCAATATTACTTTTGGAAAGCATAATGCAAAAAATTTACGTATTTTTACTAAAGTAACTTCATAATTTTTTTTTTGCGATCCTCTAATTTTGTCCCTGGGTGTTTTTTTTTATTCTTTAAAGGTGCAAATTAAAACATTGTACAGAAGTATTTAAGAACGGTTGTGCTAATTGTGCTGAATTAGTAAAGCAATTTGTTTTGTTTGGAACATCGTCGACAGAATAAAATTATGAAAATTCTGGTGAGGTGTCAAATAAATCCAATTTTCAAGGAGATTAAATATCAGTTACGGTCACGATTTATTTTGCTAAGTTGTGTACTGGAAAAATAAACACTGGTTGTAAAGACAGTCAATTTTGAGATATCGTATTCAAGTGGAAAATCCAAAGATAGAAAATGGCCGTATTTTCCATAAGTGTTTATAGAAATAACTGTCTCTACCACCATAATGAGGTGAATTTGATTCTTGCCGTGCTCAAGTTTAAAAATTTACGTAAATTCACTCTTGGTAAAAACCGTTAAATTTACGTATTTTAGGGTATTTATCAAATTTATCGATTTTTAATTTCACTTAAACATAGATCTAGATAAAGTTAACGGACTCAGCCTAAAATATTATAATAACATTCCATAGACACTTCACAATGTGGTGACAGAGTGTTTGTATGGAGGTTTGCACGTAACGACACCTCATTGTATATTAACCACCTAAATTTAGGGTAGGACAAGGGTCGATGATGGTTATCGAGTCTTTATTTTATTAATAGGGTTAACTCTTTCAATATATTTTGACGGTTTAATAAACAAATATAATATAAATATTATGTAAAGTTAGGCCTAAACTACGATGTAAATATAATTTTATTTCACATGTATAGGGTTTTGGACAATAAAACCTATACCAAAACAAATGTGGTACAAATTGAGAAATAAAACGGCCGTCATATTAAAAATCCATCCTTTTCATTACAAAATAATAAATAAAACACTTTGAAATCATGAGATTTCTGAGCGACCCGCTTCCACTGAGCAGGATAGTCAAGTGTAAAATGAAAGCGTTGGAGCAAGACCGACTTGTCTGGATACCCTCGCTTTGAAATTTCATAGCTTTTTATTTTTGGTTACATTTTTTTTGTAATCGTATTTCAACCCATTTGTGTTCGTCGTCAGTTAAATAGGCCATTAACTATGAAATTACCGAAATTTTCTTACATAGTCATGAGTTTATAATTCCTGTTATTAAATTTCTATTATTTGTCTTTTGTTTAAAAGTTGCTTTCCAGGTTTTATGTTTACGTATTAAATTTTGTTTTTATATTTAGTTTTGTTACAAAAATTAAATCTTCAGAGACAGGTTCTCCTAAATGTCATCTATTACCACTGACACTTTTGAAAAATTTAATTAAACTCGCTGTTAGCTTAATGTTGTCTCATTTATACACAATATTTTTCATAAAACTTAGATTTTGACGTTCCAAAAAAAAAATGCAAACAATTTTCTTCAAATTCTCTACGACCTAATATTCTGATGAACAAAAGTCAGTTTAATAAACATAAATCTATTTTGAGTCAAGGATAATAAACCTCGATCATTTTCTAAATACCGGGCTATAGATCATAATGTTGGGTTGGCAGACTTGGTAGCATCGTCGGTCGTGGGTAAAGTTAATTGAAGTAAACTCCTGCAGTTCTATTCAAGGGATGTAAAGGAAAATAAGTCTTTTTCTTCTAAGAACATGAGCTAGTTTTAAAACAATGTAACTTTAATTATTCTTTACATTTAAGTAGGTAGTAGGCACAACAACCTTTAAGTAGGTACTACGAACTTGAAAAAATAATAAAAAAAGTAAAGTCTTTTATAAAACTAATAATATAACCAATAAAAGTAATAAACAAATAATAACTATCAAATCTCAAGTAGATTTCAGCGCATATACATCGTGTAACAGAAAGGTGTAACCATATTTGAAGAGCTTATTCAGTCAATGGTATAGAACAACTTTTACTATGGAGCCAACCCTGAAATCTCAAAAAAAACCTGCCCTTCCATACATTTCGGCCGAGCGGTATTCCATTTTTCTATGAAGCGAGTAATTTTTTTTTTCGGTATACAGGTTTTGTTCCATAATAAAAGTTATTCTATAACATTGACTGAATAAGCTCTTCAAATATGGTTACACCTTTCTGTTACACGTTGTATACATTCCCTTTAAAAATAAGCTTCTAAGCAATACTTTACATTGTGTGTTAATTTCTGTTATTCTCACTGCATTTGCATATACTTATATTTTTATAATCATTTCACACATTTTGTTAAGTGAGCAAATATGTTTACCAATAACTTGAAATTAAAATACTTTCTCATACAAAAATAAAAGTTCCTTCATTCAAGTCCTTATGTTATGTATATTATAGTTAGTTCACCATAGAAAAGACATCAACGTGCGTTCAAAGTTTTTATACATTACGTTAATAGATTTTTTGGCTTCTACTGTTAAAATTTAATACATGCCGATATGCAGAATTTGATCAACACAGTATAAGTGAATAATATTTTCAGAAATTTTTCTAAATTAGCAAGTAACTGATACAATAAAGATAAACTAAATAAAGTCATCTTATACGGAAAACTGCATTGATAATTTATGAAAAATTGCACTTCAAAATATAACTTAACCTTTTTGATTCTCATGATCACTAAAACAATAATAAAACAATAGATCACAGTCTAGATCGTGGGTTGAACATCTTACAGATTAGGAAAAAGTTTATTCTTTAACACTCTCTAGTCAATTCTGCAATTATTGCCTCTTTATGGGGATAAACACTCATTTTAATTACCGATTGAATAACTCAAAGGTTTTTTAAAAAATGCCAAAGTAAACTCACCAGCTCACAGAGGATCGCACTAGAAGCAGCAAGCTATGGAGATGCGCGCGACGGTCTACAGCGCATGCGCGGAGCAATGACTCTGTACCGCGCTTGACCTTGCGCACGAGTACACGCGAAACCTGCCCGCTACACGTTTTATATTGCCACGGTGTGAAGGAGGTAAAGCTCTCAAAGCTTTGTCCAAGTTTCAAATATATATGATACAAAATTAAAGTTATGTATTTGTTCAGTATAGGTATAAAAACAAATAGTATTATTATTGTAGCTTAGCCAGGATAAAGATATTATTTAAAATAATGCAATGCACACATATACAGGGTGTAATGATGACCTGCTCAGAAAATGAAACCACATGTAGGGAATATTTCTACAAAGCCATAAAAAAAACAATTTCGAGAAAATATTTCTGTTTACAGAAATTTGTTTTCTCGAACAAAATAAATCGTGTTCCAAGTGTCAAGTCAGTTTTATACAATTTTTTAGTTTTATACAATATTTAAACAATTTTATAAAAGTTTCCAAAATTACAATAAACAAAGATTTTGGAAGACATATCTATGCAGAAGCTAAAGGGTTAACGATGAACAGGGCTCAAGATAATTATACTACAGACTTGTTGAACAATTTGGCTCATACAGGACTGAAAGTAGAAGAGCTCAATTATTGCTATAGCCTCCATCATAGCTGTTTAATATTTGTAAATAATTTGTAAATATCTCCTTGCAGATAAGTATTAAATCCATGTAAAGTATCTATGTACAGAATAATATTTACGAGTGCATATTTACGAGTACGTAAATTGTTTTTTTTTTCACAAATATATAATTTTGATAAAAGAATTACGTTTTCTTATGGTGCGCAATTTTAATTTTTATTTATTTACCATTTACACAAAATTATAACAAAAAATAATATCTAATAGCAGCTAAAAACCACAAATATTATTAGAGTGCAATACAAACTAGAAAATATCAATCAGAAACAAACCCAAAGACAAGAATATGAAAAAATTCCCCGGGCCAGGATTCGAACCTGCGACCTCTTGTTATCAAGACAAGCGCGCTACCAATTGCGCCACCGAGGTTCCTACCCGGACCGGTGAATTCTTCCATCATACTTGTCCACTGTTATTTTTGCTTCTGCTTGATATACTAGCTTGTACAACACATATAGAACGCTCACGAGGGCGTTATGTGATTTCACGCCTTGTTCTTAGAAACAGATGGCGCTGTCGTCGCTACAATATTGTTGCTTCAGACAGTTAAGAAATTCACAGTTCTCATTAACTAAGATTATGTTTATTTTTGCGAAATCCATCGCTATGAATACTCTAAATATTATTAGAGTGCAATACAAACTAGAAAATATCAATCAGAAACAAACCCAAAGACAAGAATATGAAAAAATTCCCCGGGCCAGGATTCGAACCTGCGACCTCTTGTTATCAAGACAAGCGCGCTACCAATTGCGCCAAGCTAGTATATCAAGCAGAAGCAAAAATAACAGTGGACAAGTATGATGGAAGAATTCACCGGTCCGGGTAGGAACCTCGGTGGCGCAATTGGTAGCGCGCTTGTCTTGATAACAAGAGGTCGCAGGTTCGAATCCTGGCCCGGGGAATTTTTTCATATTCTTGTCTTTGGGTTTGTTTCTGATTGATATTTTCTAGTTTGTATTGCACTCTAATAATATTTAGAGTATTCATAGCGATGGATTTCGCAAAAATAAACATAAAAACCACAAAGGTTTAAACTTGTGCTATCGTGAGTCACGTTACACGTAGCTACGAGAGCAAAATAATAATTTGGCACTTTGCTTACAATAAACAGCTAAAATTATAAATATATACACAGTAATTTGTTATATTTTGGAAGGATAATCGGAAGGAACAGCTCTACCAGGCCGCCCTAAAGGGATGTATGCTGACCAAACTGGTGACATACTGAAGAAGGGCCATATCAAAAGTACCCGGCAGAGAAGAGCTTGTATGACCAGATTGATGGATGTGGAAGAGGCGACAGAGGTGTGTCTGGATCGTAGCAGATGGAAATCTGTAGTCTCCCCCTACCCCTCTGGGAGACAGGCGTGAGTATATGTACTCGTATGTATGTTTGTATGTATGATTACGTTATCTTCGATATAAACAAAACTAACAAAACCAGTTGCTTTGTTGTGCTTTTACAAAATTCAACATTACAAATTCTACTCTCAAAATTGTTTACTATTTACGAATTGCCCGAAGTCTTTTTCGCTACTTGTAAGATCTGGTAACTTTATCTTTCTATATACAGGGTGTTAAGATGAAGTCGCGGAAGCCGGAAACTGACGATAGTACTCGTCCATCTTCTTCTTCTTCTTGGTGGGCTCGGTTTCCGCACCTAGTCTCTTCCTTGGACCTTTGTGCGTGGAAAGTGTGGAGCCGGCTATTCCAGCCAGCCCAGCTCTCGCTAGAATCCCAAGAGGCGACCTAGGTCGCCACAGGATTGGCGAAGCGTCCCCGGTTCACCGAGGATCTTAGTCCGTTGTGTGCTGACGACTACGCAGTCTATCGTCACGTGGGTCGGCGTTTCTTCGGTCTCCATACAAGCTCTGCATAGATTACTGTCCGTCAGACCTATATTATAGAAATGTCTGTTGAGGTTACTATGTCCCGTAATTAGCCCTACCATCATGCGAAGGTTCAGTCTATTGAGACGAAGTAGTTTCTTTGTCAGGCGACGGTCCACGGTGGGTAGAATCGCTTTCGTCTGTCTACAAGTTGTCATGCTTGCCCATCGCTCAGCATGTTGAGAGCTGGTAGTACTCGTCCATATACGAACAACTTTTACTATGCCAACCCCCGAATCGCGAAAAGCAAATCAGCTGTTGCATAGAAAGTGACATAGCTACTCGACCAAAATGTATTAAACAATAGATCTTTTTTTCTGAATTTCTCTTTTTTTTTCACGGAATGTTGTTTGTGTGGACGAGTACTATCGCTAGTTTTCGCCATCCGCAACTTCATCTTAACACCCTGTATATAATAACTACATATAAATATATAAGAATACCCGGGCTGACTGACTGGACCAGGAAACATGAAATTTGGGCTGCAGGTTTCTTGTATGAAGTAGACATCTGCTAAGAAAAGAGAAACAGAATCCACGCGAGCAACGACGCGGGGCGTCCGCTATAGAACAATTTTTTACTTGTATATTGGTACGACCCAAAAAACCGGTTTTTGTATGCAAAGTTTTAAATCAATCGCTCAAGCGATTGAGACAAAGATATGTAACAAAGAAAAAGAAAAACAGAAATTAAGTTACAAATTTTGTAAATCTATACTGTATCTTCACCATACTGGTACTATCTCGTAGTTTTGCAACCAATCTCAATGGGCCTACCTCGATCCCCATTACAATACGAAAATAGCCCATCAAATAAGGCTTCTTAGAAGTGACCGGAGGTCACAGTAGACTGGTTTTACGCAAGGGAGCTTCCACAACCACTTACAAGAGCTTAAAGCTAGTTAAGACGTCTGCTAAGGAAAAATAGTGGTGGCAAGAATCGGTATTAAATTTTGCCAAAGGTTATTCTCAATTTGTTATGTCATCTGTTCCCACTTTTAGAAACATGATTTAAAGATAAATGACTGGCTTAATAAAAAAAAAAACGGTTAAGTGCGAGTTAGACTCGCGTACCTAGGGTTCCGTATCGTGGATGACAATTATAATTTTGTATTTTTTTTTCGTGAATTTTTTATTCGCTATACTTTTCCTGAAATCTTTACGTAGACACATATTACCATGATTTTTTCATATTTTTCGGTCCACCAGTTTTGTTTACAAGGAGGGTATGTCCCCCACATACATATTTTTGTGGCTTTTCAAAGATTTCCCAAAACCAGAGCCGGTAAATATAGAGTAAATATATATTTTTACAATTAGCTCTATAATATCTACAATTTTATTTGATTTTTTGGATAATATTTTTTATTCTTCTCTCTTTTGTTTTGGAAATAATTTGAACAATTTAAAATTTTTCAAATTTATTACGTGACAAATTAATGCTGTTTTTGTGCTAAATTTCAAGCCGTTTTCTTCAACAAGTTATGTGGCTGTGACGGACAACGGAGTCTTATCATAAAGGTTCCTTTTGTACATTTTAGGTACTACGGAACCCTGTTAACCTTGAACAGTAATTTTGCTTTTAAGGTAGATGTGCACAAAAGCGGATACAAGGGAAAAGGGGGAAACAACTGAACTTATCTTGTATACGACTTTCGTATCAATTTAATTAAATAATGTATTTTTAACAGATTATGTCAAATAAAATAAACAATAAAATGTTAAGTAAAAAGCAATCGTCAATAAGAAAACTTCCAGACTTGGAATATTGTATATTTACAAATCAATAGACGTATAAAAACGTAATCATCACAAAAAAAATTAATATTAAACCTAATTATGTTGTACAGGTGCTAGCATGACAGATTACCATAAGAAACTTTACCGGTAGCGTCTGTAGCGTATTTACAAATTAAAAAAAATATAATGTTAATGAGTCTAAAAGTAACACCCGCGCATTTATATCACTAGAAACCCCAACCAATAAAAACTAGCCAGTAACCACTGACGAGCCAAAAAAACATGTTTGTCACAGGTCACTGGAAAAAAAGGAAAATAAAAAAAAAACTCGGAAAAACAATTATATGAAGAAGAAAATCGAATTTTACAGCATGCAAAAACAATGAGCTCGAATTTTTTATGTAAAAATACCTGTTTACAAAAGCAAAAAAAAAAAAAAAACGTAATATTAATGTTAAAAATTTATTTAAGAAAATTTCAAGTGGCCATTTCAGTACTCATTGAAATTGTAACTGGCCATTGAAAATAAAATCTTAATATGGCCGTAACGTAACGGTAACATTATCGTCACGAGGCTTCACTTTGCCGGTTTTATTATTTATAATGTTAAAAAAAATCATTATTTTGTTTTTTCGTCAACCACATTACCCGACACCTCAATGTAATGTTAGACCATTTATGCCTTTTTGAATAACGCTACAAAAATTTTCATTGACATTTCTTTCAATTACTACGTTAAAATCGTGTTCAAGGCAATTAGGTGCTCAAAAGTATTAGCCACGATATAAATTTTCTTGTTTGTTCTTGATGGAGCCCTCATAACTTTCACATAGAGTATCAAGTGGTATCAGGCCCGTCTGTGTTTACAATCTGATTACGAAACAAATATTTAGGCAAAGGTTTATTGCCATCTGATTACGTAACAAATATTTGAGCAAAGGTTTGTTGTAAAGAAAATCATTGTAATAATAGTAGTTTATGCTACAAGGGCGAAAAGGAATAAATTACGAGGACAATTTAAAACACGAGCGTAGCGAGTGTTTTAAACGTAACCGAGTAATTTATTGCCCTTACGCCCGTGTATCATACTACGTTTTTCAATGCATAGTGTAAGGAAATAAAATAAATATAATCAAAGAAAACAATTTAATTATTAAAGTTGAAAGTTACATTGTTAAAATTTTGCAAGTTAATGATTGGCTCAAAAGAACTGTATCCAGAGCCGTTAAACAGTGGAAAAAAAAGTATAACATTTATGGTACAAAGGAAAGGTTGCAGGTTAGCCAACTTCTAGTAAATAAATTAAAAAAATAATAGTAATAAAGCCCTAGGGCAAAATAATAGACTTTCTGTTCGGTTTTGATGCAAAAAAAGTGGGCCTTTACGAGCGCTTGCATTGAAAATAAATATAAGTCAGTAATGCATTTTTGTACCTGTAAAAGCGTCTGTATAGTAAAACGACAGTGCAATCTATTTGATCGTACGACTCACATGTGATGAGTGATAGATCAGATGAGCAATACTTGGTCAACACACCACATGCGATATTGATTATGTATTCTTCATCTCGTTACTCGACCCTCATGTGTTTGCGCTGGACCTTTCGCTTAGATTAAATTATGTTAAGGTATGTTCGAGATTTAGTTTGAGATGAGCCGTATTTTTGTACTTGTGCTCTAAAAGACCTCATGATGATGAATATTTTTACGAAAAAGCTGCAACTTCCATTTGCCTTAATGTGACGTCAATTGAGAAATGACTATTTAGAAATGTGTCCTTTGCTTTCAAGATAAATTTATAATAATTTGCTTCCGACTGATTTCACAGCTGGATGACAGATGAGTAGGCAAACAAAGACAGACCACTTTTTTTATAAGCAATCACACATCACAATCAGTATAATGTCTAAAATTCTCAAGTGACGTCATTTCGGACAATTCTTTGAAAAATCATAAAAATTAATGGTTAATTTATATAGCAAAATTATGAAAACTATGTCCCAAAATGGCGCATATTTACATACAAAAATTAAAATAAATAAAATAAACGTAAATAAATAAATACGTATACTTATTAAATACTTAATATTAGGGACGGGATATTTAGATGGAGTTCTATTTTGACGGGTATTCAGAATGAAAAAAGTGATTCACTTTGATCTTAAATGAGTTAACATTTTTCAACTTTTGGATAGAAAAGGGCAAACGGTTCCAGAGTCTTGCAGCATGAAAAGTAAGCGAATCATTGTAAAAACCTGTTTTCGCTTCAGGAAATTATTTGGTATAGTACAAAGTTTTATCATACCTATAATTGAAAAAAAAAACTTTTTCTTTTTGTTTGATCGCATTTTGTTTTAAACACTTTAATGCCAGCCAGTATTTATGTTTTGCCATTTAAATTCTGCCTGTTATACCTACAAGCAAAACATTATAATCAAATTACTGTTCGTACGATGTTATCTCTTTTATTAAGTCATCAGAAGACTAGTTGATGATGATGTGAAAATCCCAACGATCAGAAACATAATCTAGTCATCAATCTACTTGAATTTACATCTTTAAATAATTGTTTATTTACTAAATTACTATTATTTCTCTATACAGTACTTTTATTTATTAAGATTGCAACTTGTGTTTTTCTCGCGGTTTCGCTCGCGTCTTTCCTGTACTCTAACTTGTTTTGCTGAAATATTAAAGCTTATAAACGCTTTAATTTTATACTTGTCTATCCTGCTCAGCGGAAGCGGGCCTATCAGAAAACTGGCGATTTGGAGGTATTTTTATTTATCACTAGGTTTTGCCCGTGGCTTCGCCCACGCTGATTTAGTTTGCATTTTCGCGAGATTAAAAGTAGCCTATGTCACTCTCCGGCTTATAAACTATCTCTATGTAAAATCACGTCGATCCATTGCTCCGTTGCTGCCTGAAAGAACGACAAACCA
The DNA here is from genome assembly GCA_934047225.1 of Ypsolopha sequella. Taxonomy (NCBI): domain Eukaryota; kingdom Metazoa; phylum Arthropoda; class Insecta; order Lepidoptera; family Ypsolophidae; genus Ypsolopha; species Ypsolopha sequella. The sequence goes on from OW203987.1 coordinate 23,618,135, forward strand.
ACAACCAACAAACACACTTTCGCATTTATAATAGGGGTACGGATTTTGGAATAAGAGATATGGGTTTTTAATATGACGGCCGTTTTTTTTCTTTTGGTATACGTTTTACTTTCCTGATATAATTCAAATAAAATGAATTAAGATCACACTTAATCGCTATCTTTGCGATTTTATTGGATACAAGAAAATGCAATTAATCGTATATCGAACGGCCAAATTAATAATATCTAAGGGTGTAATGGACAAAATTAAATATGATACATATTTTTTTCAAAATGCATACTATTACAGTTATATTATTTACAGATACATAACAACAGAGTACTACAACGTTTATTCTGGAAAACGCAAATTTGCTCAGCTCCAAATATAGCACATAATTGTATCAATTCGGCATAACACAACTTAACTAATTTGACAAGACTAACCTTATTTTAAGCGTCCTGTCTTTTTCTTTCTTTATCGAAAAGACAAGGACAGAACACTTAAATTAAGTTTAGTCCTGTCGAATAAGTTAAGATGTGCTTCACCGAATCGGTACCAATGATTAATTGCTCAAAACCTTTTTTAACCTTTCTTGTATAACAAAAAGTGAAATAAACATCAAAATCCATTCTACAGACAGACAGACGTTGAGTTTGTGCTTGCATGTATATATAGAGATCAAAAGCTTAATTGCGCTTTTGAACACCATCCAACTATGTTACTATATGAAAATTATACTTAAATCGAGATTATGCATCAATGAATGGTGCACACTGATCGGCCTCCTCTACATATTTAAACTGGTACAACAATGAGTAAAATTAATTTACCGCTAGAACTCTAGTACTGTAAAATAAACATATTAGCTCTTATTTCTTATGAATTAGAGTATATATAAAATTTAAAACTATTTGTAACTAAATTTACATATTACATACACACGTATAATGCGGTTGAACTGACAACAGTTTTTAAGCATGGCCATGGTTGTAATGTAACCACGAAATTCCATTGTAGTCATTCAAGGGCCATTATAGTATTTAGTCACGTTAAGTCCTATAGCGGTTATAAAAAAGGTTTCAAGAGATGTTACCAAGTATGAACTGTGAAATGCAAGTCACAGTCCACACTTGGTACAGTCGTTTTTCAAGTAAATTAAAAGGTTTATTTAAGTATAGACTAAGTATCACTACGTATAGACTAGCAGTTTCCAGACATCAGTTTGTAGCCACAAAAAAGGTGTAAAATTCTAACGAAATCTAGATGGCGTTGCTTAATCCTCTAACAAACACGATGCTAAAAAGACCGATTGGTGACGCTAGTGGCACAGCGATGTCACGTAGCATAAAAATAATTCCCACTTCGATAATAGATAGCGCTGAAATATTCACTGTTAGTGTTGCCAACTAAGCGCCATCTAGTTTTTATAAGCAAAGCTATTACAGCCACATGTTTACTCGGTAGCCATGAGAGTTTACTTATAGCCAATTAAACAAATTATGCTTATTTGCGACACTTGGCGACACCTAGTGTTGTAAGGGCGCGTAAAAAATTTGCTACGCCTTGATGTATGGGAGTTGTCGGTCCATACGTAGTAATACTTAGTCTATGATTTTAGTAATAAATTAACAAAATGTGGCAGATAAACAGGAATTAAAGATCTATGTGGACGCAGCAGAGAACAGCACTTTTTTTTACATAGATAGGCTATGGCACAAAGATTAAAATTCAAGACATCCGCTGGCTGGCTGGGAACCAGTGGATGTCTTGAATTTTCATCGGCCACCATAAGTATATTTCTGATATATAACAAGCTATGGAAACAGATATTTTAAATTTTATTCAATTCACGGCACATTTCCACACCGCAATCCTCCGGATTTGTTACAAAATTACAACGGCCAAAAGAAACTTCTAGCTGAGACATCTTTTAACAATAGTTTGCTATATGCATGTACATAATTTTTAATGATATTATGGTAGCTTCAAAATAATTTGATTTTCCATAAGCGTGATATAAGATCGTTTTAGGAATTTACGGCTGGTATCACGTGTATGGAAAAGCCATTTGTTTTATAGCTATTGTTATATAATTAAAAATATGTTTATGCATATACTGGGTAGTGTTTCGATAGTGTTTGTCCATACGAATAATTATTATTCGTCGAGAAAGAAAATACAGTTGTTTCATGCATTTTGGTCGGGTAGCTATGTAACTTTTCTTTGGAACAGCAGATTTTTTTTTGCATTTCGAGGGTTGGCTCACTAGTAAAAGCTCGTATGGACGAGTACTATTACCAGTTTCCGGCTTCTGCAACTTTTTTTTACACCCAGTGTATCAAAGTATTTTTAAAAGTTGTCTTAGCTAGAAGTTATTAATATTTTGTTTTAGATCCGGAGAATCGACCCTTACTGCGCTATGGCCGAAATCGTGCGACCATAATGAATTTTAAAAATCAATAATTAAAATAACTGCCAATCAATTATTATTTTCTATATTATTACTTTTATATATTATTACTTTCATATATATTATTACATGATATTATTATTTTCTATAGAGATTTTGAAGGTAACTCAATTTTCAGTACTAACATTATTGCATTTTGTTTTAGGAATGACAAATCCAAATTATGTAGTTTGTTATGTATATGAATGAAACAACATTAAGCTAACAGCAACAATAATTTAATTTTTGAAAAGTGTCAGCTGTTAAAAATTATTACGAATCTTATCATGGAAATGGATGGCATTTGGGGCAAACTGTTTTTGAAGATTTAATTTTTATAATCAAACTGAAAATAAAAACAAAGTTTAATACTCGTACGTAACTGTAAAACCTTATAATCAACTTTCAAACAAAAAACAAATAATTGAAATAGCTATTGAATAACAGGAATTTTGAACTCATGAATCTGTAAGAAAATTTCGCTTGACTAGTATCACTGTAATCGTACAGTTTTTTTGGGAGCAAACAAGATTACGCGACGGTGACCCGTTTGGTTTTTGAAGTGGATACTTAAACTAGGGGGCATGTACATCACCTCCGGAACGACTTTTTTACAAAGGATAATTAGATTTCTGTTAAAGTTTTTTAATAAGTTATTATTCATGATAAGTTAATGCTTATTTGGTTGGAATAATAAACATTTTGAAATTATCTCAAAATAAATGCGTTGCCATATTAATATTATGATTTATATTCTATTGGCTGCCTTTGATGACTTTCTCTGTAATTGAGTATGGAGGCGGCATAAGAAGTATTCACTTTAATAATGTACGATTGTATCTCAGACACAAACCACCACCATTTTTATATTATATGTAAGGTATTATTTGTTTATTGTTTTAAAAAACTGTGACAAAAGTTGCGAAAGGTACTTAGTACTTAGATCCAGAATTTCAACCGAGGACGTGCCGTCAGACCTCGTGTAAAGCTTTTTACAGGAGTTTACACTTAGAGAAACAAGCAATAAATAACCGAAAAGTCGACTACAATAAGAAACAATGTTTTAAAAAATACGAACACACGTGGCCTCATACAAACTTGGTATAAGGTATAAGACGACAGTTTTGGAGGCCTCCCCTGCCTCCCGCTGTATCCGCCTTCAGTTGCGGACTAAATCAACACCTAGTACAGATCAGAAGGCGAGACTTGAGCATTGCGTTTGTGTGTGTGCACACCTACAGTGTAGAGAGTAAAGCCACTTGAAGTTTTTACAGTCGGCTTGCAGCCGTGTCGCCCTGCCGCGCACTTCTCGCATTTCACCTCCAGTACCGCTAACAGATTGAAGCGCGTTCAGTTGTTTCGATTTTTGATTTTTTTCAATACAAATTAGTGAAATAGCTCCTACATTGAGTACATGAAAACCATTGAGGAGGTAATCGAAAGAAATTGTGTCAACCTTAATAAAGTATTTTAAAGATGTAAATAAATTTGAGGATCGAAACGCCGCTATTGATGCCCGAAAAGAGCGATTTAGTCTATATTTATGGTTTGGTCTCTATTGCCAAGTGACAATGACGTTGGTCTTCAATAAAATGTAATGTCAACCGGGTGTTATTTTTTTACAAATTTAGATATTTACTAACTGGCGACGAGGAAACCAAGGAAAAATGCCCTCTTACATTGGAAAAATCGAGGAATTCGATGTGGATAATGGTAACTGGCAATCATATATACCTAGATAGACTAGAAATGTACGTAAAAGTCAACAAAATTGAAGAAGTCATGAAAGTTCCGACACTTATATCCGTCGTGGGTGAACGCACATATGAACTTATGGTTGACCTGTGCAGTCCAACGAAACCAGCCAACTGTACTTACACGGCTCTCATACAAACTTTGAAGGAACATATCCAACCACTTCCTTCCATGTTAGCTGAAAGATATAAGTTCAGACAGTGTCGACAAGTAAAATCCCAAACAATTAGTCAATATGTAGCCGAATTAAAGAAGCAAACTCGGTATTGTGAGTTTGGGACGGAACTCGATAACAATTTACGGGATCAATTTGTTTGTGGCATTGATAGTGAGTACATTCGACAAAGATTATTCGCTGAAAAGAACTTGACGTACATAGAAGCCTTGTCTATTGCTAAAAATTTGGAAGCAGCGGAAAAAGACGCCAGATCAGTGGAAGGGAAAGCCAAGAGAGGCGCGGTCGAGTTGGCAGGAGAGGCCGAACTTGCGCAGGATCTCAACGCCCTTCACGTAGCAACCAACAAGCGCAGCATGAGCGGCTGTCCTGGTTGCGGCGATCAATATCACCGCTATTCCGAGTGTAAATATCGAGATTATGCGTGCACTCGTTGCGGAAAGACCGGGCACTTAAGGAAGATGTGCCGAGATGGATATACGCCATTTGTAACAAGCGAGGCGGGCGCTAGTACTAGTCTAGGCCGCTGGCGCTCTACACCCCATGGTCGGCGATATCGAGATTATGCGTGCACTCGTTGCGGAAAGACCGGGCACTTAAGGAAGATGTGCCGAGATGGATATACGCCATTTGTAACAAGCGAGGCGGGCGCTAGTACTAGTCTAGGCCGCTGGCGCTCTACACCCCATGGTCGAGGAAGCGGATGGCGCCGACCACAAACAGAAAGAGGAAGAATAAATAACCACTGGGTGGAGAATGATGAGGATGAGGACTCCATTCATGATGTGGATGAAGATGAACCTGAGGAGCAGGCAATAATGCAAATGTCCTTAAACAAATACAAGTCGGTGGACTATTCAGTTATTCCATAAAATGATGATATCTCCATTCATGATGTGTATGAAGATGAACCTGAGGAGGAGCAGGCAATAACACAAATGTCCTTAAACAAATACAAGTCGGTGGATTATTCTGTTAAACCAGAAAATGATGATGTGGATAAAGTAAAACGAAACCCTCATCTCAGTGCACAAAAGAACGGAACTGTATTTTTTGTTCCAGAGTCCGATGACGCAGAATCTGATGATGCCACAGAAAGTTATGATGAGGAAGATATCCAAAACATGTCAAAGTCGGTGAATAAGAGAAGCAGTGTGGCACTAAGCCATGTTATATCTAACAGCAACGAAGATGTCAGCAAAAGAGGCAGCATCAGCAGGCAGTCTGAACTCTCTTCCACGAAAGTGATCCTCAGGTCTAGTTCTGATGAAGAAAAAGTATCACCAGAAATAGTAAACAGCAAATTCTCTGATTCTCCTATTATAAGACGGGTGAAAAGACATATGACGCACGATTCTGTAGACAACAATAAAACCAAAATGATCTGCTTGAAAGACACACCGGCTAATATTGACAATGGTGAAGAAATCACCGATAATATTGAACTTAAAAATATGTCTTCTAATGATAGCAATGTTGTTGATAGTAATGATGATGAAGGTGTGGAGGATGAAGAGTTTGGACCGGATGAGGATGAGATGGTGATGTGCAAAGCGACAAGGATGAGCATAAAATTTGAACCGGATGAGGATGAGATGGTGATGTGCAAAGCGACAAGGATGAGCATAATGGAGATCAGACCTAAAGATGCAGAAAGTGATGAATCTGACTTTATTGTGTCAGATGAAAGAAATCTCAAGTCTCGAAGCAGCAATAGCATATCTGGCTCAGTAAGCAGCTTGAATGAACCGCTTGATGCAGGCATTAGTGTTTTTAAAACTTCTGTAAATACCACTGAGCCGTCAGATGAACTGAACGAAGAAGAGCTTGATGACTCCAAACTATCATGCTCCACTTTCGGCAGCCGTGTGAAAGGCAATGATTTCACTAATGATATAACCAAGGAAAACGATATAGATAAAAATATAACAAATAAAAGATATGTATCAAAAACACAAGATCTACCAATGATCAAAATACCAAAAAAAAAAAAAAAAAAAAAAAAGGAAGAAAGAAAGATCTACCAATGATCGAATACCCAATAATAGGGACCGGGTACTTACACCGGGGCAAGCAATTGTTGAACCCTCAAACCATACAACAGACCCCCCGAAATCTTGCGGTCCTAATGACCCCCGTTCCGAGTAGATCAAACAACAAGACGAAAACCGCTAATCCGTTTTGGGTTTGACGATTAACGTAATTATTTATCCTTTTTATTGTTGTTGTAACACCGAGGATGTGTTTTTATTTCTTCTATTTCTATTATTTGGTTTTTGTTAAATTTTGGTGTTCAGATATTGTTATCTTTTTACCATGTGTATTCTAGGAAATAAGCAGGGAGGTAGTCTATATTTATGGTTTGGTCTCTATTGCCAAGTGACAATGACGTTGGTCTTCAATAAAATGTTATGTCAACCGGGTGTTATTTTTTTACAAATTTAGATATTTACTACGATTCACCTTAAACGTAGGCAATACATGGGACGGGTAATTTGAATTTCAAGTTAATGAAGATGTAGTGTGGTTGTAGAATAAATATTATAAAATTGTAAATAAATAGAACTCTATATAATTTTTTTTGTCTGGCTGTTCATTTGAGGATCACTCACACAAACGCAATTCCCAGGTCTCGCCTTCTTACCTGTACATAATATATCTACACGCAACCAGTGTACAGTGTATATAGACATGTTTGGATGATAACATTTCAAGTACTGTACTTACAACAGGAAAGCAGATGTAACCGTTAACTAAATTCGTTGACGAAACTTGCTCTTTTATAGTCTAGTTAGGCACACTTTGGAAACCGCATAGCTTTATATCTCATTAGATCTGACAAACTTTATCTCAGTGACTGTTGTCACAGTGTAGATAAGTAAAACAGTATTATGTCTTCATATAAAATGGCCGAAACGCGCGCTTCCAAATCTTGGTTAACACTTCATAGTAGGGATGCGCCGCAGTTAAGTAAGGACGCCGAGAGTGTAAGACGCCGCCGCCCGATTCCCGCGCAATTATGTGGGCAGCCCTAACGCCAGTGCCGCAGCTTCAGGCTTCTGGCGGCGCTTCTTGCTGCGCTTCCAGGCAGTTTTTGCGATGGGCATTGCCCTGCCATGACACCCGTCGGGTGCCTTCCACCGCATCGGATGTATAACTCGCTCGCTCGATCAAAGCACTCGACACTAGGTTCGTCCTGTGCGCTCGATCACTGTTTCAACCACCCGCGTCCCCGCACGTTGCCGTCCCGAGAGCGCAAGTCACTCGAAGCGGGACAAGACGCGCGAGCAGCGACCCATGGCCGGCTCTATACAACTTCATACATTTGTTCTCTCCGCCGACGCCGTTGCAAGAAGAACCGCTTGGCGCGCCTCTCGAAGCCTGAAGCTGTGGCCGACCGGTAATACGTGCGTCTACCGAGCGTTGTGTCAAGGATACTGCCCCAGATGTAATACTGTTACTTATCTATATTGTGCCGTAGTGGTTTTGTTAGTGCCCGTAGACAGTGTAACTCAGGAGTGATTGGTAAAAATGTAAATCGCTGTGGAAATATGACCGATGTATATCGTTCAAAAAGAGTGATTCAATCAGTAAATCATACGTTTCATGGAAGCATAAAAATATGTAGATCAAGACGAGTGTTGGAGGATTAGATGAATCTAAAAAAGGCAGACAATGATTTGAAAAGTTTGCGCATGCGTACGGTAATTATCGCTTGAATTTACGTTAGACCTCGTATCGTATAGGGAACTATTTTTTCTGCCTTCTTTTTATTGCTAAAGCAAACAAATCAATTGTATCTTGCTCTAATTAAGAACCAACTAAGAAAATAATTATTTACTAGCCGATTATTTTTTTTGTTTTTCAAATACATACCATGAAAATGTATTTAAATGTACATCTTATTCTTTAATCAAATCCACTTAAATTAGAGCGTAATATACTGATGCAGTTATTAATTTTTTTTTAAATTATTCACTTATTTGGGAATTAAAGATTTATAAGAGTGATGTCAATCTTCAAAACAAAAAGATTTATAAAATCTCTTTTCCTTCAATACCACATACCTTATAAGCCAATTATTTCAAATGTCACGGGATTGATCCAGATACTATACGGCCTGAGATAAATCATCTTATACATGATGAACCAAACGAATGCCCCCTGGATGGGAATGCCCTAAATATTGAAGGCAGCAAATTTTACTTAAATGAACCTTTATTTTATTTTTAAAGTAAAGAAAAACTGCACTTTATTAAGAAAATGCGAATGCTTATAATTTACTTTAATACATAGACAAATTTATCTTAAAATAGTTTTCCAGGAATCATTTTATACTTAAAACTGTCTGTACATACTACTTTGCATAAAAGAAAAGTTACCATTTTAGAAAAAAACAATGGATGAGGTTCATCTACACCGCGGACGGAGTCAACGAGTAGGTACTTACTGTTATTTAATGGAAGCCATGATTACTTGGTTCTACTCAATGGCTCAGGAAATGAAACCCTTGGTGTATCATTTTTAGAAAAAAAAGTACACGTTCTTTGATTGTTCTCAATTGCTAAGTATCGGAAGATTGGACTTGTACTTTACTTAATCACTCTCGTTGTTTATAATGATGATATGATCTGGGGTCACTCTAATGTAAAGGTCTGTTTTAGCAGAGGCGATTAAAAAAATGGCATGCTACATAAAGTTCAATTACTGATAATGTAGCTTTTCAATAGTGTTGGTGGATTAACGATAAAAGCATAAGGCTTTGCACTAAAAAAAAAAACACATGCTATTTATCATGGCCGAATAATACCATGCTATTTATCAAAAAAGCAATAAATTGATAAATATATAAATATGTTGTCAACTGAAGGCGTAATTTAAATTGGTTTCAAACATAAAAATACCCAACAATTTACTTACATCGTTTATTTTTTATCAGACTTACAAAAGAGTATTCAGCCTTCCAATCCATATCAATGGCCGTCGGCATATCATATTTCTGTTAAAATATATAGGTTTTACATTAACTAACATGTAACAATAACACGTTCGTCTTCGCTCCGCACGTCTTCGCACCTATTTTTGACTTTTGGTGTAAGATTTTCGATTTTATACTTTACGATCTGCACAATTCTACGATCCGCCTACGACATCAACATAATAAAAGCCAGCCTGTCTATAATTTTAGTGTTAGTTAAGATTTTGCGTATTGCTATCATTGCCCGGCATTCTATTTAGGTGAAACCATGAACCCAATACACAAACAAATGAACTAACACTGACACATAGCAGATTGCATACAAAATAACATTCTCTCCATACCTACACACACGCGACTCCATAATCTGACCTTTAACTATTGTTTCACCCTACTTATCATCAAATCATCCACACCTCCATTAACCCACATTGAATTACGGACATAAGAGACATTTTTTTTTTTTTTTTTAAGCATGTATATCCTTTATTAAAAGAAGATAAAATAAACTTTTAACAAAAAAATAGCAACCGACTTCAATAGTTACAGCAGTCATTCACTAAAAAGTTAATAATAATTCTATAAAGACCGATGGTACCGAAGCAACACTTTTGCCGACTTCTTTCTTCCTGAAACGTTATGTTATCTAGAAGTCGGCGTTCTTATATTGGTCTCTATGTTGCTATATCGTAGGAAATACGCCGACTTCTAGATAACATAATGTTTCAGGAAGAAAGAAGTCGGCAAAAGTGTTGCTTCGGTACCATCGGTCTTTATAGAATTATTATTAACTTTTTAGTGAATGACTGCTGTTACTATTGAAGTCGGTTGCTATTTTTTTGTTAAAAGTTTATTTTATTTCACATTTTTTAGTGTTGCTGGGTTAAATTGTGAGGTATAGGTAGTTCTTGCAAACGTGGTGTTAATATGAAACGAAGTTCAAGTGAGTATAAGTAGCCATGTTTGAGTAGCTTCCTGCTATCAGCACCCTAACACAACATGATTACCGCAATCTCGAGTTATGTGCTGTCATCCGTTGAAGAGTTCTACGGTGATGAAGCCAAGATCGAAATTCAGGTGGGTACACTGGCAATTTTCAGCAATGCCCTGCAATGAGCACCCTAACACAAACTGGTTGCCGCAATCTAAAGTTATGTGCTGTCATCCGTTGAGGAGTTCTATGGTGATGAAGCCAGGATCGAAGGTCAGGTGGGTATTCTGATAATCTCCAAGTAATACCCTTGAATCAGCACCCTAACGCAGTGATTGCCGCAATCTCGAGTTATGTGCTCTGATCCGTTGAAGAGTTCTATTGTGAATATGTTGATGAAGCCAGGATCGAAGGTCAGGTGGAAGAATGTCGATTTTCAAGTAATACCTTGTAATCAGCACCCAAGTACATAGCGATTGCCTCAATTTCGAGAGATATGCTGTCATTTTCTGAGGAGTTCCACTGCCTATCTCTGAAGACCTTCATCAGATCATGACCAAACCTAAAATGGGACCTACCTGGAAGTATACTCTTTCAAACAAAAAAATAATTGTTCAAATCGGTTGGGAAATGACGGAGTTATGGAGTAACAACGCCAAAAAAAAAAAAAAAAAAAACATACAGTCGAATTGAGAACCGCCTCCTTTTTGAAGTCGGTTAAAAAGTGATGTCGTTCATTCGACCTTCAGTTCATCATCACACATTTCTATACAAAAAAAAAAAAAACTTGAACGCATTTTTAAGTCTGACAAGGATTCGACCATTCAACCTAATGATTACGTCACTTCCTGTAAATACTAAAATGTTTATAAAATCGGTTTAAAGGCACATATCAAAATAAAAATAATTCATATGGTCACTTGGAGCTCATGAGCACCTGCGGGCCTACTATGTATCTCTAGTTGCCATCTGGACTTGGTGCCTTTCATCAAAACCATAGATATACTATCGAATTCCGATTGTCTAAGGATATGTGCGCACTTAAAGTGACGACACAGTTCGTAAATAGTTCAATACCCACTAAAGGCAATTTTGAAAGTTCAGTTTTTATTTATGTTTTTGATGATAAGCACCCAGTCCAGATGGCAACCAAAGATACAGAATAGGGGGGCTGGACTGAACAAACATCACTGATTGACTGACACGACCTGACCTGAATCATAATAATATGATTATCTAACAAATGACTCAAACCTATATTTATAATTAAATCCTAGTTTAATGTAACAAAATATTCAGGATCGGAGCACTCTGCGTGATAACGCCACCTAGCGCCTCCGGCTGACTAAATTCTCCTTTAAAAATATCTGGTTCATGATTTAAAATATACTTTTTATATTTTTATATCAATAAATTTCTTTCGTTTCTCTACTTTCATTTATACTTTCTTTATGCCCAAACCACCGAATTGCTCTTTCTATTCTAGTCACTAAATCTTCTTTAAAGTAGCTAACATTTTTAATATCGCTGGTGTTGATGGAATAACCACACACGCATAGGCTCGTAGCATTGTTAAGATAAAATAAACTTTTAACAAAAAGAATAGTAACCGACTTCAAATGTAACAGCATTCATTCATTAAAAAGATAAAAATAATTCTATAATGACCGATGGTACCGAAACAAAATTTTGCCGACTTCCTTCTTCTTGAAATTTGTGAAATTATTGATTTTATATTAGTTTTTATCTTGCTCTATCGTGAGAATACGCCGAATTCTAGATAACATAATGTTCCAGGAAGAAAGAAGACGGCAGAAGTGTTGTTTCAGTACCATCGGTCATTATAGAATTATTTTTAACTTTTTAGTGAATGACTGCTGTTACATTTGAAGTCGGTTACTATTTTTTTGTTAAAAGTTCATTTTATTTCACATTTTTTAGTGTTGACGGGTTATGTTGTGAAATATGGGTAATTCTTGCAAACGCGCTATTGATATGAAACGAAGTTTATGACTACATTTAAGTAGCTTCCTGCTATCAGCACCCTAACACACAGTCATTTTCCGCAATTTTGAGTTATGTCCTATCATCCGTTGAGGAATTCTACGGTGAAGAAGCCAGGATCGAAGGTCAGGTGGGTACACTGGCAATTTTCAAGCAATGCTCTGTAATTAGCACCCTAACACAAACGGATTGCCGCAATCCAAAGTTATGTCCTGTCATCCGTTGAGGAGTTCTATGGTGATGAGGCAAGGATCGAAGGTCAGGTGGATATTCTGATAATTTTCAAGTAAAACCCTTCAATCAGCACCCTAACAAAGTGATTGCCGCAATTTCTAGTTATGAATGCTCGGATCCGCTGCGGAGTTCTACGGTGAATATCGTGATGAAGCCAGATCAGGTGGAAAAATGTTGATTTTCAGTTAATACCCTGCAATCAACATCCTGATAGAAAGCGATTACCTCAATCTCGAGTCGTATGCTGTCTTTTTCTGAGGAGTTTTACAGCCTATCTCTAAAGACCTATATCAGATCATGACCAAATTCTAAATGGGAACTACCATGAAGCACATTCTTCCAAACAAAAACAATCATTCAAATCGGTTCAGAAATTACGGAGATATGGAGAAACAAAGCCAAAAAAATGAAACAAAAACAAAACAGAATTGAGAACATCCTACTTTTTTGAAGTCAGTTAAAAATGAATGTTATTGGTCCAAGTAGCAATAAATTGTTAAACCATAACATTGCATTCGGATTCTTGTACGACTACATTTAAGTGATTGCGTGTTGCAGGCATCTTTCTAAATAAATAATCTCGTTTTGTTCTGTTTTTTTTGATTTTCTGCGACAGTTTTTTTAACAGGGATTATATTAACTGGTCTCTTTCCTAAACGCACAACTTATGATTGTTTTTCTTATTTTCATATAAAAAGTATTAAATAAATGTGATCATAGCACTACGTGACCATAATTTATTGTCAATTAGGCTTTTCTAGCAAACATTGTTTAAAAAAACACTTGTACTTATCCACATATACAGTAAACTTTATTATGCCCGACCGGTTTCCCTGTAAAGCATTTTCTAGGGCCTTTTATAAATCCTAACTAACAAAGAAAATAATTTTATTCTACAACCAGGTCTAAAATTACGTGCAATAAAGGTCGGGCATAATAAAGTTTACTGTATATGTGGATAAGTACAAGTGTTTTTTTAAACAATGTTTTATAAATTCCACCAAGTGCCAACAATCACTGGCATCTACTATTTTCTAGCAAAAATGTACAACAACTATAAACACGGTTTAAAGTTTTAAGTGCAGGATCATTAACAAAGTAACGCAAGAAATAACACAACTTAGCCTAATAGACATTAAACTATGGTCGCCTAATAATAAATAATAATAATAAATAATTAAATTAATAAATTTTACTCAAAAATAAGAAAAACAATCATTAGTTGTACGTTTGGAAACGAGACCAGCATCAACGGGGACAGACAGATTACAGGGACAACGGGAAGTATTTTTAGTAATTTTATTAAATTCCCGCTGTGTTCCGGGGACAGCGGGCATACACGCTTTTTCTACGATAATGTTAATAAATCAATCAACCTCGATTGTTTCTGGAAAAAAATTCAAATGCCGACTTAGAATTAGATTTAGATTTATTTATTGATAACAATATATACCTACATATAATTCATATTGGATATTTATATATATTGGACTGGGACGGCCAAAAGTGGGCCAAAATTATGTCTCCGTAATATCCATTTTATTGTGATAATTGATTTAATTCAATATAGTTTATGTTATACTGTATTGTTACAATTGCCCTCAAAGTTACCTCCTCATCACCAATAATTTTATGGATGAAATGTGCTGGGTTAACGACTAGAAGGTTCTATACACAATGTACGTATTATGCATCTTTGGTTGCCAACTGGATTGGATGCCTATCATCAAAAATATAGATAAGAACTGAACTTTAAAAATTGCTTTTGTCACTTCAAGTTGAAACATAGCCTTAGATAATCGGAATTCGATAGTATATCTATGATAGGCACCCAGTCCAGTTGACAACTAAAGATACATAATAGACCCGCGAGTTAGGTTAAGACCCATCGGGTCTAAGGACCCGATACAAATTAAATTACCCATTAATGTATTCGTCAGTAACGGGCTATGCTGCTGGCAATGCAGATGATCGAGTAAAAAGCCGTTTGTCGAGATAAGGCTCCATAAAATGTGCTGTCGCCAGTTAACGGCTATGTAATTGCTGGAACTTGATTTAAAGTTGGCGGAAGTGCAGCAGATTCCTTATCCATCATGATGTTGATCCGAGATACACAGCCAGTTGCAGGAAGGGTTTTTAAAGTAAAATAGACAGAATGTCTGATGAGTTTGCATAAATAAGATATGTACAAGGTGACTTTTTGATCCTCGTCCAAATTCATACTGGAGGCTTGGTAAGTGATCAGCATCAAGAATTGTTAAAATTTCGACTTCCATTACACACCAAGCCTTGTATGAATCACTATGGGGAGTCGAAATTTCATTTTATCAATTTTACAATAATCGTTATTGGTTCATGATGCTGATCACTTACCAAGCCTCCAGTATGCATTTGGACGATGTTCACAAATTCACCTTGTATAATGAAACTACCTACTAATTGTTAAAGGTACATAGTACTATCTGTGAAAGTTTTCAATTACTCACCTTTTTTAAGATGATGTAGCTATATACAACGTGTAACAGAAACGTGTAACCATATTTGAAGAGCTTGTAGAGTCAATGGTATTGGTATAGAACAACTTTTACTATGGAGCCAATCCTGAAATCTCAAAAAAATAATCTGCCCTTTCATACATTTCGGCCGAGCGGCATTGCATTTTTCTACGAAACAGTAATTTTTTTTTTCGATATACAGGTTTTATTTCATAGTAAAAGTTGTTCTATACGCTATAGGAAGCTATAGGCTATAGGAAGCCTTAGAATATCGGCACATTATAACATAAAAATGTCAAATTAACAACATTAATTTTTTTCTGAACTTGTGAAGTTGCCGGAATTCTGTAAGAAGCTTCAAACAATAATTGCCCTAGAAGTTGACTATAACTTTTGGTAGTACGAAACAACGTTAAAAAAAAATTTTTTTAACTTCAAGACTCGTACTTTACTTTATAAGTTTACACAACCAAGCCAAAGGTTTTATTTAGGGGCTTGGTATCTCCAAAGTGTACTTTCTAAAGCCTACTCCTGGTTTATAGCCGAACCAAAAATATAAAAAAAAATGTATTTGAATTAAAATTAACTCTAACAGAACGTATGCAACATATTTCTTCTGTGTACCACCAAAATTTGTATATGAAAAAAAACCGGCTAAGTGCGAGTCGGACTCGCGCACGAAGGGTTCCGTACCATTATCTATATAAAATAAACTTTTAACAAAAAAATAGCAACCGACTTCAATAGTAACAGCAGTCATTCACTAAAAAGTTAATAATAATTCTATAAAGACCGATGGTACCGAAGCAACACTTTTGCCGACTTCTTTCTTCCTGAAACGTTATGTTATCTAGAAGTCAGCGTTCTTATATTGGTTTCTATGTTGCTATATCGTAGGAAATACGCCGACTTCTAGATAACATAATGTTTCAGGAAGAAAGAAGTCGGCAAAAGTGTTGCTTCGGTACCATCGGTCTTTATAGAATTATTATTAACTTTTTAGTGAATGACTGCTGTTACTATTGAAGTCGGTTGCTATTTTTTTGTTAAAATTTTATTTTGTTTCACATTTTTTAGTGTTGCTGGGTTAAATTGTGAGGTATAGGTAGTTCTTGCAAACGTGGTGTTAATATGAAACGAAGTTCAAGTGAGTATAAGTAGCCATGTTTGAGTAGCTTCCTGCTATCAGCACTCTAACACAACATGATTACCGCAATCTCGAGTTATGCGCTGTCATCCGTTGAAGAGTTCTACGGTGATGAAGCCAAGATCGAAATTCAGGCGGGTACACTGGCGATTTTCAGCAAAGCGATTGCCTCAATTTCGAGAGATATGCTGTCATTTTCTGAGGAATTCCACTGCTTATCTCTGAAGACCTTCATCAGATCATGACCAAACCCAAAATGGGACCTACCTGGAAGTATACTCTTTCAAAAAAAAAAAGAATTGTTCAAATCGGTTGGGAAATGACGGAGTTATGGAGTAACAACGCCAAAAAAAAAATAAAAAAAACATACAGTCGAATTGAGAACCGCCTCCTTTTTGAAGTCTGTTAAAAAACGGCAAAAAAACACGTCTGTTGTATGGGAGCCCCCTTTATATTTATTTTATTCTGTTTTTGAGTATTTGTTGTTATAGCGGCATTATAAATACATCATCTGTGTTTCAACTGTCTAACTGTCAAGGTTCATGGGATACAGCCTGTTGACAGACGGACAGCGGAGTCTTAGTAATAGAGTCCCTTTGGTTACCCTTTGGGTATGGAACCCTAAAACATCCAACCGAATATTGTTTTTTGGCTTGATTTCCCTACTGCTCCTATGCAGCTTGGTCGATTCATTAATTAAATATGGTTTGAGTAATAGATAAACTTGATAGCTATAAACATAACATATGATCATTCAATTGAACAATCACGTCCATGTGAAAAGTATTATTTTCTATTTTATTTTATTTATTTACTATTTTCGACCTCTCAAGGACGCAGCGAGCGTCGTAACAGCCACTATGTATTACGCGCTGATATGAACGTTATTTCAATGTCGTTTCCGTCGATATTCGTACTGACAAACATCGAGCTGCTAATTTCGCGACACTAATCGCCTAATAGAGGCTTTTAAAAGAATAAGACAGGCGAAATTGTATTTAGTAAGTATACAGGATGTAATCGTTAAGTGTGACCAGGCAATTATTCCGTAACTATTAAAGATATCACAAAATTTTAAACTGATATCGAAAGTACATTACCTAATCAGTAAAATGACATCAATAACTTTTTAAAAACAAACGAGAAGTATCCAAAATTTTGACATTAAACATTCCCATACATTTGGCAGAGAATATAAAGCATTTGGTATGAGATAAGTAGAAATTTTAAGTGGTCTAGTACTCATTTTACCTTAATCTCATTTTATGATTACGTATGATATGATAATAATGATTTTCAAGTAGATACACGTGTCGATTAATTATGTTACCACTTCAAATTAGTAATAAACCTTGTTTCAATATCGCATTAGTTTGAACTGGCTGAAAAGCAACACACTACAAAAAAAAAGATACTCTTTGGTATTCGATCTAAATTCAAAACCTTTATCGCGGGTTGTCATTCCCGGCAATTGTTAATAAATCGTGATTGTTTCATTTATTGATTGAAAAATGGCATATTCCAATATTCTACTAATGTCATACTAAATGTATGGGAATGTTTAATATAAAAATTTTGGATACTTCTCGTTTGTTTAAAAAAAAGTTATTGATGTCATTTTACTGATTAGGTTACGTACTTTCGATGTCAGTTTAAAATTTTGTGATATCTTTAATAGTTACGGAATAATTGCCTGGTCACACTTATCGATTACATCCTGTATACTTGTACTAGTTATTCATATTTTTAAAACTTACACAAAATGAGTACAGGCGCAAACTTTAATGGCTTTCAATTCGCTCTCGTAGAAATATGCACATGCTTAGCGTCTTATTTAACATTTTGAATAACTCTAATGCCCCTCCATATCTTCGCGAACGTGTCAGTGTTCTTCCCCCTCGTGACAGGCTTCAGAGATCGTGTGACATTAGAAGCTTAGAAGTGCTTCGTTGTCATACCAACTTCTACTCCAAGTCTTTTACAGTTCGTGCAGCTGGAATGTGGAACACACTGCCTAAAATTTGAGAGATAGTCGGACAATAACACCGATTCGGGTAAACATGTTTTAATTTATTTGATAGGACTTTACTTAATTTAACCGTTTTGTCTTTTTCTTTCTGTACCGAACAGACAAAGACAGGACGCTCAAAATAAGGTTAGTTCTGTCAAATAAGTTAAGTTGTGTTGCGCTGAATCGATACCAGTATCATCTTTTAAGAGGCTATGCGAATTTTATTTTTGTCACTGTCACTCCAAGCGAAAACACACTCAGTGCGAGAGGGGCGGATTCAGGGCGAAAGCAAAAAATTTTAGTTTTATAATTTTTATAAAAAAACTAAAATAGCTAGCACAATTTCAAATATCAAATCTCTAGATGTTGTTGAAACACACCTAATAAAAAATGTTTGAGTTCTGTATATGGTTCCTATTCGTCAAACGAGGAGAAAAAGTGTGTTTGAAGACCTCATTTCAACAATTATTTCTATCGAGGAAAATCTATCCAAACATGTTTTCCAATTTCAAAACCCTAGATTATATAGTCAAAATGCATATACTAGAAATTTATTAAAATTTTCTGTGCATTTCATGAAATACACAAAAAAAAGCACCTCTATTTTTTCACATATCGCCTTAAACACAAATTAAAAGAGCACTAAATATGTTTTATCCCCTATTCGTATTTGAACCGAACAGCATTTTTATGGATCGTGGTAATTAATTAATAATCGTGGTTTTACCTACAAAAAGCTTTGAATAAAACAATGTAAGTATTTATGTTGAGACATTTATATATATTTATTATTTAACAGAAATATGTCATTCTATAACATCTTATAATAAAATGAAAGGGGATAGCGAAAAAAATTCCGAAGTTTTTTTTTAATACATCTTTATAACACCAGCGGGTAGGTGTCATCAATATCAAAACCATTCATAATTTGACACACGCAACCTGAAATACTACATTATCTATACCTTTTGTTTCACAAGGTGCAACCACAGTTTACTTTATACTGTGGTGCTACTATGTATTATTTTTTTTGGCATTTTTGTTTTTAGTTAACAGTTAATCTTAATATTAGAGTTTCTGCTTCAACAACTAAACGATTATTATCTGTTTTCTCTTTTTAAATTGGATGCTGTTAAAAGATAGAATGGGAAATTGAAAAAAAAATACAGTCGAATACATTTTCGTAAAACTTCTACAAGTTTTTTTAGAAATACATTTAACTAAACCAGCTTCACAAAATAAACAGACCCCCATAACAACTAAGAAAATAACTAACCACAAAATATTAAGGAAAATACTAAATAAGTGATCCTAAAAATAAACATTCCAGTAAATAGCGGCCGCATTTTTGTTTAGGATCCACGTATAAACATAAATAGCGGTTGCGTTATTGTTTATAATCCATGTTTAGACATAAACAGCGGTCGTATTATTGTTTATGATCCACGTATAAACAAAGCTTAGCATGGTCAGTCGTTGGATGTGTGACCAATGTTTTTAAGCAGTTATAGGGACGTATATTGTCTGATAAGGTGCACCGTACAACTGACAACCTATGTGCCGTTACTTACACCTACTGCTAAGTGCGAAGATAATTAAATATGGTAAAAAGGATAAAGCGAAAGAGTCGCCTCCAGACCTTAATAAATAACGTCACAAACAATACCAGTACCAAGTGTTTTATAGCGTTTTGATTAATTGGTTTTGTTCAAAATAACGTTATGATGTATCAAAATGTTGTTTTGCAAAATGCAACACAACCTTCATGTATAACATTAGTTTCATGCGTATTTGTAACGTTATAATGTTGTTATTTTACAACGCTATTTCAAGGTCTGGTCCAATCATCTAAATGTGCACCATCTCCTGCATCCTCACGGAGTAGGGCACATCGTGCACGGATGTCCAGTTGACGGTGTTAGCCTTTTCAACCACGCCCTCGACCACCTGGTTCTTGAACTCCTGCCAGTGCTGAGCTGACACGAACTCTTTGAACAGCTGCTTCTTTGTTGGAACCTGGAACATATTTTAGAAACACAAGTCCGAGCATTTGCAGGTATAGATTTCTATGCGCATATATCTGTGACAGATCTGGGAATCTAAAAAGGCTGACTTGGGTGAATCATAAAATGATTTGAAAGTAGGATAGAGTCAGAGTTTTTTCACGCGTGCAAAAGAGACGGCATTAGAACAGAATCATAATGTGATTCATGCTAAACGGCCTTTTTAGAGGACCTGTACTACAGTACTAACTCTCTTATGCAGGTAATACTGAATTCTGGTCCAGATGTTGGCAGTGTTCCTCTGCAGCAGCCAGACCTTGGGCAGGAGCATGCAATGCACCGGCGTCAGAGCCACGACTCTCCGGTCTCGCATGTTCTCACCGAAGCCGAAGGTCGCGCCTTTGTTCAGTAGGCACACCTGTTTACTCGATCTAGGTGAATCATCACGGTACTAATAAGTGTGAAAAGACGGGTTACATAAACCCTCATAAGAGCAGACATCATGAATGAGAATAAGAATATCTTTATTTGCTTTAACAAGGGTAGATAGTACTAGGTGTATAGTATAGTACTTCCAAAGTGATAATGCGCATACAAATCTTCGCCACTGTTCGACAAAGTTCGTATTTCCTTACACTTTCTATACAATCAATACGGTCACGTGGTCACTCGGCTATAGATTTGTATGCGCATTGTCATTATTACTTTGGGAGTACTGTAGGTACATGCAAAAGAGCTCCTTATTAGCTAGTTTTAACGTAGCATGCAAGTTTTGGTACAACAGAAATATTGGATATCAGTAAAAGAAACATTCACAAAACAAGAATATAATAGCCAAACAATCATTCATGCATGACAAGACCAACAAATTTAATATATACAGTTTTCAGTATGATAAGTAAAACATGTTATGATTAAATTTCCAGGCACGCGGTGGTGTTTTTTAGGGTTCCGTAGTCAACAACAAGGAACCCTTATAGTTTCGCTATGTCCGTCTGTCTGTCCGCGGCTTAGCTTAGAGACTATTAGTACTAGAAAGCTGTAATTTGGCATGGGTATACATATTTATCACGCCGATAAAGTGGTACAGTAAAATTTTGAAAAATATTTTTTATATATTTTTTTTACACGTAAAGTGGTGATGATTTTTTTTTCTCGTCTATCCCCTAGGGTAGGGTGTTGTTAGATAGGTAATTTAAAAATATTATATTAATTAAAAATATTTATATATTATATATTTTTCGATCCAGGGTTCTGTTTGCGAAATATTAAGCTTAAAAGTGTTAAAAGGGGGCCCCCTGCCAGCGAATCGGTTGTATTTGGAGACGTGAAAAAAATCACAGCAGTAGTATACATAACGAAATTAAAAGGAAAAATATCACAGCTAAGTAGGCTTTACAAGTTAACGAGTACGGATCGCGCCAAACTTTTAGTCCCCTCTAAACACGGGGCGATTCGCATCAGCAGGAACAAAATGTATGGGCCGTTCTTGGGAAGAGCAACTTCCGAGCGTACTAGAAGTTTGGCGCGATCTGTATTAGTCGACAAACTTATAAAATGTACTTGGAGAAGAAATCCGCATATTGTGGAGGGCAACTATGGAACCCTACACTGCGCGTGGCCCGACACGCACTTGGCCGGTTCTTTATATATAAGAACCAATAAATTATTTAAAATGTCACAGAAGTCCAAGTTATAGCTTTTTTCTCACTTTCATCTCACGCATTCTTGAAAAAGGTATCAGTATGCTCATCTACTGAGCATGCTCTTTAGAACATGTGGTAATTTTTTTCCTGCCACAAATGGTGTTTTTAGGGTTCCGTACCCAAAGGGTAACCAACGGGACCCTTTTACTAAGACTCCGCTGTCCGTCTGTCTGTCCGTCTGTCACCAGGCTGTATCTCATGAACCGTGATTATTAGACATTTGAAATTTTCACAGATTTTATTATTAATTATTAACAGTAATACAGTATTTCTGTTGCCGCTATAACAACAAATACTAAAAAACAGAATAAAATAAATATTTAAGGGGACTCCCATACAACATATTATGTGATTTTTTTGCCGTTTTTATAAATAATGGTACGGAAACCGGAAAACTCGCACTTGGCCGGTTTTTTTAATTTCATGAGATCTTAAATATAACTTTTCATAAACGCTGATTGATTTGTAGTATCTCGTTTTCTATGGTGTTCTTTTTTACATACTTACTTAAATAGGATTTATAGAAAACTCGTTGGTCAGTGTGATAAGTTAAAGCATGTTACTAAATAATGTGTAACAGAAAGGTGTAACCATATTTGAAGAGCTTATTCAGTCAATGGTATAAAACAACTTTTACTATGGAACTAACCCATAACCCGAAAAAAAAAAAATCGACTGTTCCATAGAAAAATGCAATGCCGCTCGGCCGAAATGTATGGAAGGGCAGATTTTTTTTTCGAGATTTTTGGTTTGGGTCCATAGTAAAAGTTGTTCTATACCATTGACTGAATAAGCTCTTCAAATATGGTTACACCTTTCTGTTACACCTTGTATATACACCCAAGTCATATAAATAGAAATTAAAATAATGAGCAGCTGGAATAAAACTGGTTAAACTAGGTATGAAGGGCAAATAACAATTTGGATATGCCTATGTAACTAATAAGCTTGACTAATAGATAGACTAAGTATTACTACGTATATACTAGCAGTTCCCATACATCAGTTTGTAGCCACAAAAAAGGTGTAAAATTCTAACGAAATCTAGATGGCGTTGCTAAATCCTCTAATGAACACGATCCTTAAAATACCGATTGGTGACGCTAGTGGCACAGCGATGTCACGTAACATAATAGTAGATTATGCACTAAGGGAATAAAGCAGTGTCTTACGTCACGGGTGGCATATTGAACCCTGAGAGTAACGAGGGACTCTATATAGAGTCCTGAGTAAAGCGAGGGGTTCAAGCAGCCCAAGACAAAGACAGGCTTTATTCCAGAGGAGCATACTCTACTTTTCACACCTTCTGCGAGAAAATAAAAAGCTCGACATTTTTTATCAACATTAATAATTCAATAAAATTCACTGATAAAATCACCACAGCACCAAACACCGTCTTTTGTTTCACATTCTTTGTAAACGCTTTTTTTCTTTTTTTTGAATTCTGTTTATGGTGGCCAGTTCGATTTTCGAACAAACCTCTTTACAATCCCATATGGGCATTTGTTTTCCACGAGTTTCCACTTGAATTTGACGTTCCAAATTTAAATCACTTTAATCCCTAGGGATTTTCATATAACTTTATATCCCTTGAGATATAATGCGTTACTTTACGTTGAAGTTGCATGATATGTAATTGGACATTGTCGAGCAGGTGGTGTGAAAAAATAATTTCCACTTCGATAATAGATGGCGCTGATGGCTACGCCTTGATGTATGGGAGTAGTTGGTCTATACGTAGTAATACTTAGTCTACTTAATAGGTAAAACTTAATAGGGACTCTTGTTACGGGAAAATTTCTTTTTTGGGAAAAGTTCATATACAGAGGATTTCTATAATTCTACTTTACATTTAGAAAATTGACGTCTTGTCCGCAAAAGAGCCAGGAAAAATATTCAAACTGAAACGTTTTTTTTTTAAATTATTGAAGACAAGACAGTCCATGCAAACAATGAACCTAAAGAGAGAGACCAGCACTTTTTTGATCGGAACATCAACTCTAAAAATAAAAAAATCATTCTACTGGTATTGGTGTCGATTCGGCTAAACACAATTTAACTAATTTGATAGGACTAACCTTATTTTGAGCGTTCTGTCTTTGTCTTTTCGATACGGAAAGAACAAAACAGAAGGCTCAAATTAAGTTTAGTTCTGTCAAATAAGTTAACCGAATCGACACAATTGTCATGTATTACCGCGTAATGGCATACCGCGTTTATTAACGTGTGAGAGACCAAACAAGTGGTGGCGCAACAAAGTGGTTCAACAAAGGAGAGGTATACTTATATACTAGGTGTTAAGATGAAGTTGTGGAAGCCGGAAACTGGCGATGGTACTCGTCCAGACGGACAACATTTACTATGGAACCAATCCTCGAAACGTGAAAAAAAAACGGCTGTTCCATAGAAAAGTTACATAGCTACCTGACCAAAATGTATGAAACAACAGATTTAATTCTCGAAATCTCAATTCTTTTTCACAAAAAATTGTTCGTATTTACGCCAGTTTCCGGCTTCCGCAACTTCATCTCTGTATTTTTAAACCTGCATAAAGAATGTTTCCAGATTTTTAGGTGGAGGAGGAGGTAGTGCAGGCATGTCAGTTCCACTGCAACAGAATGAAAAAGGCTAATTTATTATGTATATCAATTGTTATATCAATTGTCTATCTATCTATTAATCAACCAGCGAATTCATCGGTATCAATTGCTTAAAGCTTATCGATATATCACTCATGGTCATGCATGATCCACTTTACACAAAAAATACGAAAAGCTTTGTCTCAAGGTATACCCAATCGCAACTGGCCAGCAGTCAAAGAGTCCAGTAGTTCTGTCTTTTAAAAAGAATTTAACCGAAATGTGCAAATGCTTAGAATGTACGGGCCTTTTTGAACTTCGACCCAGGCGGCGTAGCATAGTGTTTATTCGAAACAGCACGTCACGCTCCTCGCACTTGTGATTTGACTAGTGGCGTCGCACACGATTAAACACTGTGCTACGAGTGCAGCTATTGTTATATCGGGTATAACTATCCTGATTTCATGACGTGCATGGAACGCAACCATGCACTTTGCAAAACAGAACACTTAAAATCACGTCAACGCACTTATAATAATAAAAATAAAAATACGTTTATTCATTACAAATTTTTAACATTATAGTAGTTTATGCTACTAGGGCGAAAAGGAATAAATTACGAGGACGATTTAAAACGCGAGCGTAGCGAGTGTTTTAAACGTAACCGAGTAATTTATTGCTTTTACGCCCGTGTATCATACTACATTTTTCAATGCATAGTGTGAGGAAATAAAACAAATATAATCTTGTGAACTTTGAATTATAATTGGCTCAAAAGGACTTGATCCAGAGCCGTTAAACAGTGGAAAAAAAAGTATAACGTCTATGGTACACAGGAAAGGCTGCAGGTTAGCCAACCATTGTAAATAAATTAAAAAAATATATATATTAAAGCCCTAGGGCAAAATAATCGACTTTCTGTTCGGTTTTGATGCATAAAAAGTGGGCCTTTACGAGCACATGCATTGAAAAAAGTATTAACGTCAGGGCCCCGTGGTAGTTACAGGAACTGAAGTACAGGAACCTGGCTCTTTCTCTAGGAGTTACATTAACTTACTTAAATAAACAAGAATATATTTATGTAATATTATTACAACTTAACTTAATACAACTTAATATAACTTAGCTACAATTAAATGTGTAGAAACTATTACAATTCCAGAGTGAGGTGATGTGAGAGTGTGTTTGTGTGGATGTGTGAGAGAATTATGTGAGTGTGTGAGTATGTGAGGGTGAGTCTGTGTGAGAGGGTGTATTTGTGTATGTATGTTTGTCTTATGAATACGGGTAATTATGAAGTGCGCCAGCCTCCTTAGCCCTACGACAAAGGTCTTGGGATCAATGTGTATTACATACTAAGAAGGGAGGGCGTGGCACTTATGTAGTAGATGCCCAAAATAGAACAGATCTTGTGTGAGTTTGTTTTGCTTGAATTTGTGACGATATGTGTGTATATTTACATTGTATTTACAAGCTCACGCACACATATCGCTGCGCGCAAACACGAGTTGAAGTATCTGTACGCACCTTGTACTCTTGCCGTCTTCTTGGTCCTCCTGTGGTTTGAAAATCATCTCAGAATTTACACTTTTAGCACTGTCTTTACTTGATGTACTAGTTTGTCTTAAACGCTCTTTACCACTCTCTCTTCCCTCTCTATCTTTATTTAAGATGCCGCTTACACGGCTTGACTGGGACATGCGCGTTTTACCAGAAGAATCTTTGGAAGATTGTCTGGCAATAGAGCGGAAGGGTTCTCGTCCATTTCCTAGTTCGAAACCCTTGACTGATTTTCTCATAGACGAATGTTTGGTAAACGTTGGCGAGACAGTAGTGTTATCGTTGACGTTTCGATTTTCTTTGTTATGTGTACGGAAATATTTGACATAGAAATCTTCATCCTCATCTTCATCTTTTGCGTCCTGAAAAAAAAGCTTATTTCAATAATGTAATGTTATTTATTAGCTGGATGTCTTATATTTTTAGTTTACATAAACGATTTGCCAAACATAATAAAAGAACGTCTGATATAATGTACGATTACATCGATGTACATATTTGTAATAAAACTTTGTAGTAAATAACGACAAAACTAACTGATAGGTTATGAGTTCATTTCAATGATTTGTTTTTTGTTTGAAAGTTGTTTTCAAAGTTTTATATCTACGTATTAAAATTAGTTTTTATTTTCAGTATAATTATAAAAATTAAATCTTCAAAAATAGTTCGTCCTAACTGCCACCCATTTCCATGATAAGATTCGTAATATTTTTTTAAAAATTCTTCTTTAAAAAATTTTAAAAATCTTCGGCTTTGTAGAGCGTCGTCTCTGTCACCGGACTGTTACTCTGGATCTTTTACAGTGGACGCTGTCCGTCTTTGGAATGATCTTCCACACTCCCTTTAAAAGTCTTCCCTCAACCGCTTCCTTCAAATTCAACTTGAAGAAGCACTTTTTGTCCTCTCAGCAGCTCTAGCTACTAGTATGTATGTATTGTACGTATTTATGTAGTGTATCATATTTAATATATATATATATATATATATAATTTTAATACCCACTCTCTGTTTAGTTTTTAGACCGTTAGGTCGTTAGGTATACTTTTAGGTTAGTAGTGTATGTTGACTATCATATTTATTATAGTTACATACATATTTATATCACTCATTATGCACTCATTTTAAATTTTAATAAGTCAATGTAAAATTTTCTTCATCTCTGTCATTTATGGTTGACTGGAAGAAATTTCTTTTTGAAATAAGTCCGCCTTTGCCCTGTATTTCTCTTAAATCTGTATTTATCTGTGTTTTTGTGTGCAATAAAGTGTTTATTATTATTATTATTATTATTATTGTTATTGCTTCGTGCGACAGAGATGACACTACGATACAATGTGCATTATTTACTGCCGCGACCTGTAGCTTAATGTTGTCTCATTCATACACAAAAGAAATAACATAATATAGGATTTGTCATTCTTAAAAAAAAATGCAAAAATGTTAGTACTAAAAATTGAGTTTCCTTCAAATTCTCTATAGAAAACGGCAATTTCATATGTAAAGACCTAATATTAGACCAAGTAGTAAAACTTACGTAAGGATCGTAGAGCGTGTAAAATTGGCGGCCGCAATCGTATTTGACAATGATTTGCAAGGACTCAATCATCTGGCAGTGGCCTGAGAGGACGAAATAGACAAAGTTGTGCACTCCCTTGCCATCGCCCAAGATAGTATCATTCTCCTTGTACGACTTTAACTTTGCCACTATGCAGCCCTCGCGGCGAGATAACTTGAAGGAAATAAAATTTATACTTGCGATTGTCGGCACAAACTTGAAACACATCTTGAATTAAAAACACTTGAACTTATAGTTGCACTTTATTTATGTTAACTCCCAACCGGTTTTTGATTTTACTCCATTTTCAAGGGAATATATTAATTAAAATATTTCACTGACTCCAGGCACTAGCTCTGAGCAACGTAAACAATGAACTTTTAATTAACATAACATAATTAAAATTAACATTTTAATTAACATCTTTCCTTGAAAATGGAGTAAAATCCGAAACCAGTAGGGAGTTAACATAAATAAAGTGAAACTATAAGTACAAGTGTTTTTAATTCAAGAGTTGAAGGAAATACATACCGTCACGACCATTGACGAAAAAAAAGGCGGACGGTGTTTTGCTAACCAACAACTGAAGCACCCAGAGTATGCTGATTCGCTTTCACGCACGAGCCCGGCACGCAGTCATTCACATCATGGTGTACCAATTTCCATAGTAGTGAAAGTGATAGTGAAATAAATTTATTTGCCACAAAATAAACATAAAAAAAGAAACAGTACATCATTACATAAAATGGCAAAAAGGAACAAACTCAAGCAACTTTTAAGCAACTTGCAGCGCTGATTTTCAGTTTGTCCCATTTTAAAACATACAAGCACGTATAGTAAGTTCACGCACACATTTACAAACCGCCGCCATCGCTATGCTTCAGTAGTTGCTTAGCTGCGACTCTGTCAGCCTTTTTTTCCGTCAATGGTGACGATATTAATCTCTAAAAGGGTTTCAGAGGTGTTCTTAAGTTTGAACTATGAAAAACTCACAGTCCACACTTAAGGGAAGAGCGCAAGACTTCGCGGCCATACAAAACGATATAGCTTCTCATTTGTACGCTAATGCATTAAATCAAATAAAACTTTGAGTAACTTCATCTTTTTCACAACCTACAAGTCCGATTTAACTTTAAAATTCAGATAATCAACACGCTTAGGAAATTCAAGCACTTGGAAATCTATGTTTTAAGCTCCAAAATGTTCCATTTTCATGTTCGATTTTCTTAAGCATTTCTCAAGTAAAAACAATTTATATTGAATTTCGGATCCGTGGTAGTTCATAAATATTTGGAAAATGCAGTTATTTCGTATGTAGAAAGTATAGGATTTCAGTAAATAGCTATGGGCTGGCATTCGAAATCGCGGGCGCAAATTACATAAATCTAGAATTTCATTCTGTCGCATCAGGGGTGGCGGAGGCGTACGGGGGGAGAAGACGGGACGTTTCCTTAACTAAATATCCGGCCGGTTCCGCAAAAAAAATGTCAAGGGATTACATAAAATAGTAAAAAAAAATTATTCAACATTCCGATGTTATTATGTGCAATAATATCTGGATAATAAATAATTTTTGTTATATTTGTCTTTGAGCAAATCTAAATTACTCTAACGAAACCTATAAAGATTACAACGTAATTAATAAACTGAAAAATAACAACATCAATCAGCTCATTGTTACCTATTACACTTAATGATAAAAAAAATATTTTATTAACTCTATGATGTCTTGATGATTGTTACATTTAAAAAAAAAAGCCAAGTGCGAGTCAGGGTTTCGTATTATGGATGATAAATTTAATTTTCTAATTTTTTTCGGAAATTTCTCAACCGCTTTATTTTTCATGTAATCTTTACGTAAACACATATTACCATGATTTTTTCCATAAATGTTTTAAATTTATTTCACTTTTCCTTCAGTCAAAACATATTTTGGGAAGCACATAATTAAGTTTACGGCCTGTATAGTTATCTAGAGAAGAAGAGCACAAAATAAAGCGTAAAGATTGTTCGTTAGACGAGTATTACCACCAGTTTCCGTTTCCAAAACCAATTGAATTTCACAGTAAATATCCATTTAGTTACTCATATAACACAGTAATCGTCCAAAATATTTTACATACTATTATATTGTGTTCGTTAGACAAACAGGAACAAGAGATCATTCATTTTTTATTTTGCATGTTGTTTCTTTTGAATTAAATAACCAAAGGCACTAAAAACGAAAGTACGAAAGGATGTTCTGATCTGGATCTGAGAGTAAGCTGTGAGTACAAAATGAACCAAGTGCGGAGCAGGGAGCGGGGCGCGGGGGGAGGGCGGGCTCGTGCCGGCCGCGAATGACCGAAACAGCTACAACAATTGTAAGAATCCAAATCTCGCGCGCGTAAGTTTTACCGTCTAGCCTTAATACACCCGCTGTTCACGGACGATTATTACGTCCTAAACCTGATAGGTGAGCCCTATCACCGTACATCTGGCACAAATGGACCAATAGATAAACGTGCTTCCCGATGCACGCAGACCTAACACAAATTAACACGTTGAAGGACAGAGACGCTGGACAGCGTCCTATTAGATATTCCAATTTGAACACGACGCCGTATGACGTCATCGATTCCCTGTAGAATTGTGCAAGAACGGCTAGCAGCGTCGAGATTTCTCTACAAACCAGTAGATACAAGTGTAGTTTATTGTGTCTTAAAGTGAATATTCAAACGAGATCTACGGTCAATCCAATGGGCCTAAATGTGCGTTTTCCCTTTCGCCTTCCTCTCTACTACCGTGTGTCACAACACAACTTGTATGAAGGCAATCTCTGTCCTTCAACGTGTTAATGTGCACCGCGGAGATTGAACCCACGACCCCTTGGCAAGTAGGCGAGCCACAGAGACGGTCTAAAATTCTAAATTAACCTGCTTAAGTGTACAGCTAATTAATAAATAAAATAGCTAGCAAATTTTTATAAAAACAAGTATTAAGTTAATATGATTTATAGCATTACGCGACAATACTTAATGTTAATTAGGCCTTTCTAGCAAAGTTTTGTTATTTCTTGCGTTACTTTGTAAATAAATTCCCACGAACTGAGAAAACCATATCATTTTATATTATTTTGTCTAGAAGTTCATAAAATGTTATACTGTGTCGGTAAAAATTGCAGCAGTTATATTGCTACAAGTGGACAAAATCGAGAAAAAAAGGGTACACTTGCAATTTTTTTGCTTCGCTTCTGAATATTTAAATAAAATTCAGGAAAAACCACATCACTATTTGTATCATGTAGATTACTATGCATTTTTCATCTCTTAAAAAATGCTATAGTTACCGTATGTTACAATTACAATGTTACTCAGTTCAAGGTCGTTGGCATTGGGAGAAGCCTTAAGAAAAATGGTAATTGGGCTACTGACAAAGCTATTTATGGACAGATAAACCAGTATAATCTGCAAGGGAAAATATTTGATGTTTGTAATCTTTAATCGAATAATTAAATGCTGCATGCGGCTGCGCCACAATTTTGTTTCTTACTAACCGCATCAAGTGAATCAAAATACGTAAAAGACGACATAGCTGTCTCGACCTCATCCCATTGATTCTGAACCGATGTCTGAAGAATATTCTTGAAGTCGGTCTTCCTCAGAACCAGCAATTCACAGTGACCTGATAGTGAGTGAGTGAATGATTTAAACAACATTAAAATTAATCCATTGATATAAAAAAGAAGGAAGATATCGTATATACGTTCTTACATCGTTAACTGAATAATGGGCCTGCTATATGAACAAGTGCCACTGAACAACAAAGATAGAGTGACAAACTGGTGCATCAAAGCAGGTCCTTTGGACTTGAAATTGTACGACCACGCGCGGAAAACGGGTATTGTATCGTCTTCCTCCTCTAGTTTTTATCGAAGTGTTAATCTCTACATCATCATTGTATAATATTTTTAGATTTCAACATTCAAATAATTCTGGGGGTCTAGCACGCCCCGTAGATATGTCGTGGGCAGATCATAGAATTGGGTAGATCGTGAAGTATGAAATCGAATATCTTTCACTAAAAGTCAAAAATAATTAGGTGCAACGACGAACAGAGCGAGGAGTGTTAGGTTTACATGTAAATGAATTTCGGAAACCGAGCGAAGCGGGGCGGAGTGAGGCGACCACCCTAGCTTTAACAGAAATATGGTATGTCTAGGCAGAACATGATATGCCCAATTCTACGATATGCCGACGATAAATCGCGGTATGCGTTAGAGTGCATGAAGGATAGATAGATCTTTGGCGCGTGCTAGCTCCACCGATCTGACTAACTAGCAGTGGTGCACGAAGCAGTCCTCGGGATATTGTGCAGAAGGGAGACCTCGCCGAACATGTCACCCGAGTGCATGTACCCGATGTCGACGGACCGGTGCTCCTGGGTCACCTCGTCCCACTCCATGTGGCTAACCGTGACGTCACCATTTACGATGAAGTACATCGCGTGGGCTTCTTGGTTCTGACGCACAATAGTCCGACCCGGGCCGTAGTAGTTGAAGTAGGCGACTGCTGCTAACTGCTTTTTCACGTCCTGTTTGTTAATGTTAATTGTTCTTATTTGCCTCTTTTATAACCAAATATCGTCTAGGATTGTCTTTATTCACCTCTCTTATAACCAAATATCGTCTAGGATTGTCCTTGTTTACCTCTTTTATAACCAAATATCGTCTAGGATTGTCCTTGTTAACCTTTTTTATAACTAAATATCGTCTAGGATTGTCTTTATTTACCTCTTTTATAAACAAATATCGTCTAGGATTATCCTTGTTTACCGCTTTTATAACCAAAATAAAACTTACCTTGGGGTAGGGCCTAAAACACTTAAAGTTGCCTATGATTCTGTATAAGTAACGTTTCTCATGCTCTACTCTACTGCTAGCTGGTTTGCACAGCAAAGCTTTATCCTGTAAAAATCCAAAAATACATAACAATTAAAGAATCTGTCATAAAATTATACATAGTGAAAGAAATTGGGATGTGTTCCTGCCGAAGAAAGGAAGGGACTTATCCTTTGACAAGCACCCGTGAATCACAAGTGCGAAGATCGTGACACGATGTTTTTGCGAATAAACAGTATGCCACGCTCCTCGCACTTGTGATTGAACCAAGTCACGTCGCGCGTATTAAACACTGTGCTACGGGTAAAGAATAAAAAAAAGAGAAACGAGGGAGAACATGGACAGACACTCATACACAAATTTAAATTAGTAAGTCAGATACATAGAAAGAAAGGAGAAGATTACAAGAAAGAGCAATAAAGAGAAGGCGAGAAAAATACCGTACTATCTAACTGAGAGAATTGGTACTGGAGAAAACTCAATGGCAAATAAACAGTCTAGCCAAAAGTTCCTTGCCTCAAAATTCAATTGAATATTTTTCATCCCAGACCGAATCTAGTAATAGTCACTATAAAATATTGTAGCTGACCTAACCAAATAAATGTTCATTTTAACAAAACTACCCTTGAAGCAGTCCGAAGCTTACATCTTAAAACCGCGCCATAATTTTGGATTTTGGGTTTATACTTATCTTTTTTAATCCTAACTCTTACAATTTGAATTTGTGTTGAGGTTTAAAGCTGACTATATTGTCTCTTAGACAACAGATATTAGAAAAGAAAAACATGGGCT
This sequence comes from Ypsolopha sequella, assembly GCA_934047225.1. Lineage (NCBI taxonomy): Eukaryota > Metazoa > Arthropoda > Insecta > Lepidoptera > Ypsolophidae > Ypsolopha > Ypsolopha sequella. Next base: position 23,651,373 of record OW203987.1, read on the forward strand.
TGAAAGTTTTTGGGAGACATTTATAGATTTTGTTAGTTTATCAATATAAACAAATCCCTCCCAATTACGCCGTCTTAGAAGCATTTTTTATTTTCTTTTGAGTTTTATAAATTAATTTTAGGATTTATTGCTTACATAAAAAAAAAAAACATTTTCTATCTTATTACAAGCATTAAGATACATTTTTTATCACATTTTCATCCATATCAGTGGAATACTATAAAGCTAAAATACATTCGTGTTTTTACAACCAAAATCTGCAACTTTGAGACCCGCTAAAAAGTAAATTTTTTTGATATAAAAAAACAATCAATTGTTTATTGTAGTTTGAAACCTACTCTATCTAATGAATTTATAGATTGATGTTCTAGATAGGGTTTCCTTGGAACCTTGCAAGGCTGAAGCGCTTCATGGCTATAACTACTTAGCCATTTTTTTTCCACGCCCGATCGATTAATGACTATATTTATCCATTCAACCATATCACTTGAAAGTTGGGTTTATATGAAATGCGTGAATGATATCGTCGCGGTTACTAATTTAGAACGTTTGTAGACATATTTGACCGGTTTTGGAACAGAAACAACTGATTTTCTACCTTTTGGAACGCAAAAAAAAAACTAAGACGTGCCGCGCAGGGTCGATTGCTGCGTGAACCTACCCTAGATTTTTTACGATAACTAAGTAATAATTGATAAAGTTATATGGTGTTGTACATTAAAATGACCGTAAAGATACGTGTGACCTTATTCTAGAATCATAATGGTGAATTAATGAAAATTGTGCTTGATTGATTGTTGTAAACAACTAGGTGTTTCGTGTGTGACTTTGATCTACGATCTTTTTGTTGATAATTCTGTAGTGATTCCTGAAAGAACTTGTGTCTAAAATTCTACGGTATAGGAGCTCATTTAATACTCTATTTAAATAATAAAACACTTCAGTAGTCATTCATATAAACAAATCTTCAAACTGGCTGTTTAGTGACACTTGAGGGCACTTGAAATACGACGTGGGCGGGCAAGCGCTCGAGGGTAGTCTAGGTCACGCGGCCGAGCGCTCGGGCGGTTAAAAGCAGTAACAGAACTTATGGCAGGACTATGTATATAATATAGGAACCGCCAGACTCGTAGGATTAGTTTATTTATTTATTACACTTATGTACATTTACAGAATACATAAAAACAGGACACTTAAAAACATTTATATTGTACAAAGGCGGCACTTATTGCTAATAGCAATATCTACCAGGCAACCTTTGGGTGAAAGACAAGGTGAGAAAATAACAAATAGAGGGGAGCATGTAAATGTAAAATAGACTACATGAGTACATTATGATTAATTACTAACGCTAAGATAAACGAATACATAAACTTACACAATACAATTATACAATATGAAAAATAGACATACATAACTAAATACACAAATTTACACATACATAATAAATCACGGATAATTTTATAAGGAATGCACAAGAATAAATAGTTGATAAGTTAGGAGTTAAGCTCACTTAAGTAGTGAGCTTTAAGTTTAGATCTAAAGGTGTTTAAAGTACGACAGGTTTGGACGGATTCAGGTAGACGATTCCATAGTCGAGCAAAATGCACGGTAAAAGAGTCGGAGTAAAAACCAGTTTTATGTGTAGGTATACACAGGTTTTTCTGGTTGACAGGGCGTTGCAATCTGCCTCGATCAGAAAAGAAGCTAAAACGTTCCCGTAGATAATTGGGTGCGGAAGCATTGTTGAGAAGAGAGAGGATATGAGTATATCTACGAAAACGAATGGGGAGCCATTTTAGCTGTGTGCGAAATTCAGAGACATGGTCATATTTACGAAGGTCAAATATGAAACGTATACACAGGTTTTGAAGGCGCTCAAGCTTGTTAGCAAGCTCTTCAGTGAGATCAAGGAAGCAAGAGTCAGCATAATCGAGAATTGGAAGAAGGAAGGATTGTGCTAACATAATTTTCGTTTGAATGGGCAGAAAGTTCTGCAAGCGTCTAAGTGAGTGAAAGGTTCCAAACATCTTTCTACTAAGTGATTCAATATGACGTGCCCAAGACAGTGTTTTGTCGAATATAACACCCAAGTTTTTTACAGTATCAGTGAAGGGAATGATGGTTTCATCAAATATAACAATATTTGTATCACCTGTATTGACTTTGGCAAGCATTCTAGAACTCCCGATTATTATAGCTTGTGACTTTCCAGGATTAACAAGGAGTCCGAAAGCCTTTGCCCACTTAGATATTTTAAGTAGATCGCCGTTTATGGCGTGAATGGCTTCATTAAGCGATTCCACAGGCGTGCCAGTATACAATTGCAAGTCATCAGCATAGAAGTGGTAGAGAGAAGATAGTTGCTTAGAGAGAATGTTGATAAAAATTGAAAATAATAAGGGAGATAAGACGCCACCTTGCGGTACACCAGCTTGTAAGGGGCACCAGTCTGAACTAGTTTCATTGACCCTCACGCACTGTTGGCGACCGCGAAGATAAGATTCAAACCAGGAAATAACAGCTGGAGAAATGTTAAGAGTGCGTAATGCCCCAAGAAGAAGATCAAAGTCGACTGAGTTGAATGCATTGCTGAAGTCAAGCAGTGTAAGAATTGTGAGATTTTGATTTTCCATATTAAAACGGATATCATCAGTGACTTTGACTAGGGCAGTTATTGTACTGTGACCTGGACGAAAACCAGACTGAAGTGGATTTAGAAGATTGTTGCGAGAAAGAAACTCAGAAAACTGACGATGGACAATTTTTTCAAGGATTTTGGATAGGAGAGGGAGTATAGAAATAGGTCTAAAGTTTTTGAAGTCAGTAGGGTTACTGATTTTGGGAAAGGGGATAACGTAAGCATGTTTCCAAGTAGAGGGGAAAGTGCTGCTCCCCAAAGAGTCATTTAAAATCTGTGTGAGAGATGGTAGCAGCACGTCAAGGATAGGAATTAGCATTTCTAGGCCTATGCCATCGCATCCAACCGATTTTGAGGAAATGGAAAGGATACACTTTTTAACATCCTCAGCTGTGACTGAATTAAAAGAGAAAGGCTCGTGCTCAAGAGTAGGCAAGCTGTTTAGATAATTAAGGGAAGTAGTTTTGGTGGACAAGTCTACCGAAGCTGGCGGAGTAGTAAAAAAGGTGTTAAGACCATTTAGATCTAGAGAATCTGGGGAAGTGTCAGAAGATTTGCCTACACCAAGAGTTTTAAGAAATTTCCAAATATTAGATTTAGTGCATTTGTCTATGCTTGAGTGAATGTGGCGCTTTTGAGCATCTCTACACACCCTGTTGCATCTGTTTCTGTACTCTTTGAAGAGCCTTAAGTTTTCATCAGAAGGATTTTTCTGATATTGCCTGCTGGCGTGATCTCGCAATGTCTTCTGTGCCATGTATAGTTATTATCAGAACGTAATTTTGAACCTTAATAGACCTTCTATTGATATATTTGCTACAAGAACTAATGCAAAATGTCCATGCTACGTTTCTTGGCATCCAGACCCAGAGGCATTTGCTGTGGATGCACCTTATGTTGGTCGAATTTACAATTCTATGCTTTTCCTCCTTTCTCCATGGTTCTTAAGACCTTGGAAAAGATCAAATATGATAAAGCGACAGAAATTGTAATTGTGCCATATTGGAGTACACAACCGTGGTTTCCTATATTAAGAAAACTATTAGTAAAAGAAACAATAATTTTTGACCCATCTCAAGATTTGCTTGTCTTGCACATGAACCACATCCTCTTCATAAGAATCTGTGACTGATGGCCGGACTATTATCAGACAAGCTTTGATAAGCTGCGTCTGCATAGGTTTAGCTGCTCAATTAACAAATCTAACACCTAATCGAGAAATAAGATGACATCATCCTTCATTCCGGATAGGATAAGTTTTTTTTTTTGAGAATTCCATTTTATCTTTTATCTTCAGTTTTCTAATATTATTTGGAATAGAGTATAGTATTATTAAATTGCTTACACGTATACTCAAAAGTTGGTTTTTCATTTTCACCCTGCTGACTGCCCGCTTCACTCGTCGTTTCACGTCATCAGTTTTGTAATAGTCTTCGTCCTGAAGGAGCCAGTATGCGTTGGCTATCACCCTCCTCACGCACGCTCGGAAACGTAGTCTGATGCGAATCTTGTCGCTCGGCTGCAAGAAGCGAGGTTTGTGATCAAGGCCCGTAGCCGCAGATGGAGCATTGTCTACGCCTGTAGCTAGTTGAATCACGAGTGCGAGGAGCGTGATTCAATTGTCGCGCGCGGTTAAACACTGTGCTACGAGCCCTGCGGGCCTATTATGTATCTCTAGTTGCCTTCTGGACTGTGGGTGCCTATCATCAAAAACATGGATATACGATCGAATTCTGATTTCTTAAGGATATGTTCGCACTTGAAGTGACGACACAGATTGTTAATAGTTTAATACCAACTAAAGGAAATTTTGAAATTTCAGTTTTTATCTGTTTTTGTTGATAGGCACCCAGTTCAGTTGGCAGCCAAAGATACAGAATAGGGGGGGGCTGGACGCGAAATTTTAAGGGGCAGGTAACCGCCAACGACCTTGAGTCGACCTGTGTCGGTATAAATAACGACAGAAATTGTATTGAAATAATGTTCATATCAGCGCGCACTGCATTACGACGCCGCTGGGTTTCCGGATAGCGCAAAATAGGAGAAAGTAATAATTTTCAAGTGAACGCGATGGACAAAAAAAAATTCCATAAATAATTTTTCAAAACAATATTTTCTTTGTATTTTAGTGCAGGAGCCATACAAATACTGTTAGTGGTTTCAAAGAAATAACCAATATTACTTAATTTTAGTTTAAAAACAGCTTGACTTTGAACAACATTTTCATATTGTTTCTTATATGCGAGAGTTTACTTATTACTTTAATATTTATTTTTTCAAAATTTTCAAACGTTAAACGTATCGTTTAGGAGCGGTTTCGCAGCCGGCTTGTGAAAAACCCGCCTTTTTCTAATTAATCGAAACAGAACACATAAATTAAAAATTCACAAAATAGTTACTCTTTTTTTTGCATTGGTTTATTTTTTATTAGCCTTTTGGCTTTTAAAATTTTACCATTTTTTAGAGGGGGACAGAGAGTCCCAGCCTCTTTATTATAGTTATTCAACAAAACCTTATTACCTTACTTATGTATTGTATATGTTGCCATCGCAAGTTTCCATTGGTTACTGTAACTTAGAATTTCAAAATTTTTGTATTTATAATTTACAGAAACCAATAGATACTTTGCCATGGCAAAATAAGGTTTTGTTGACTAACTATTGAGTGAATTTTGAATTTAAGTGTTCTGATTCGATTAACTAGAAAAAGACGGGTTTTTCACAATCCGGCTGTGAAACCGCTCTTAAGAGAAATATCTTTATCAACAGAGTCATTTTCGAATGACACTGTTGTAAGGATTTGTTAGCACTCTTTATCCTTTCTTTTTTTGGAAGCAAAGCGGCTTTGCTATCGGAGACCTGGAGACGTAGTAATACTTTATATTCTCTGCCTGGAGACTGACTTTAGTAAGGGACACATTTAAACATGCTTTAAATTAATGGAAATAGCAATACAGAAATGCAAGAAAAAATAATACACTATAAATATATATCACCACTTAAAAAAACTGGCCAAGTGCGAGTCAGACTCGCGTACCTAGAGTTCCGTATTGTGGATGATAAATTTAATTTTTTTTTCGTGAATTTCTCAACCGCTTTAATTTTCCGGAAGGAATTTACATTAGCTGGTAAAGAGAGCAGGGCTGTAGTTGGGAAGGGAAGGAGCGGGGTGGGCAAAGACCGTAGGCGGGGTGGAAACCCCCCTCTTTTTTTTATACAAATTTCTTTTTTTTTGAGGTTATGTTGATCGTAACTTTAAAATTTATGCATTTTGGAAGGGCTTATACATTAGACACCTTTTTTGCATCCGACTTCGGGGACGTCTCGCTCCACTCCGCTTCGCTCGGCTCTGAATAGTTTCATAATGTTGAAACCTAACCTAACCTAGTTTTTAAAAATATATTTCGACCATTAGACACCTTTTTTTGCATCAGACTTCGGGGGACGCCTCATTTTACGTACCAACTCTTTTTTTTTTCGGAACGGAACGTAAACAATCACAAAATCGCGTGCCGGCATCAGACCAGAACGAAAAAAAAAACGGTTTTTCAAAAAATCATATCTCAAAATCTAATCGTTTCCGCAACTCGCGATATGTGATTGCTTACATATAAAAAAGTAGTCTGTCTCTGTCTACTCATATGTCATCCATCTGTCAAATCTGTACCATCAATCTGTACCATCCATCTGTACCGTCCATCTGTCAAATGTAAATTATTATAAATTTATCTTGATAGTAAAGGACTCATTTCTAAACAGCCTTTTCTCAAGTGACGTCACACGAAGGCAAATGGAAGTTGCAGCTTTTTCGTAAAAATATTCATCATCATGAGATTTTTTAGACCACAAGTCCTAAAATATGGCTTATTAAACCAAAATACAACAATAACATAATTTAATCTAAGCGAATTGTCCAATGCAATCATCTGTCTGTCTGTGAAAGTCGATTATTTTTAGAAGCTTTTTGTACAATATCAAGCTTTTATGATTAAAATCTTGTGTGCGGATTTAAAACATGTTTTACATGTTTATTATTGAGTTTTACTTTGTAAAATTATCATCACACGGCATTTATCACGCGATCAGCAAAGTCGTTAGGAAAATAAAGCGTGTGAAGAATGTTCCGAGAATAGTCATCATGGGTCCTGGGCCTTTGACCAAATCTATGGAAGGTAAGCAGTGGTTGTATCACAGTTTACGTACTTAATTGGTGAAACTGTAATTAGTGGTTGTATCACAGCTTACTTAAGCTTACTTAATACGTGAAACTGTAAGAAGTGGTAGTATTACAGTTTTACGTAATCGGTGAAACTCTAATTAGTGGTTGTATCACAGCTTACTAAATAGGTAAAACTGTAAGCAGTGGTTGTATCACAGTTTACGTAGTTTGTGAAACTCTAATTAGTGGTTGTATCACAGTTTACGTAATTGGTAAAACTGTGAGCAGTGGCTTTATCATAGTTTACGCTCGGAAAGGGTCGTTTAATGTATTCTGAGGTTATCATCAAATATTATCAAATTATGAAGAAAAGAAAAACCTTATGCAGAAAAAAATACCCGATGACGAACTCTTTCATCCTACCTAATGAATCCTTGTCTCCTGGACACCAGGAAGTCACTGAACAGACTTAGAACAAATGTAGGCCGCTGTGGAGAGAATATGTGCAAATGGGGCTACCGAAACGCGGCATCTAACCTTTTTGCATGTGGTGCCTCCCTAAAAACCACCTGCTGTCTTGTCTCGGATGTCCCAACACCTGCATCCTGGACGACGTCCTCATCGCCAACCGAAGAGGAATCGACGTGGCGGCCCATTGGGCTGCGCAAGTTTAGAATTGCCCATTGCCATCGACAGGGCAAGAAGAAGAAGATCAAATTATCATTTATAATTTTGCGACTTCTTAAACAATGTGCAAAATATACTGTTGATGAAGAAGCTTGCGTAGACTCTCGCTTGCCTGCTTGGTTACGGTTGTCTAATTCCTTTCTAAAGAAAATGAATTTGTAACAAGGTTGTAATTGCTCACACAAAAAAATAAGTATAATAAGTACGTAGTATATAATAATAATAAATTTACATACAAGCGTTGAGGGGCTTTTACGAGGCCTGGGACTAAAACTGGCTCTCTTCTTATGTAGGAAGCTCATTTTTGAAAGAAATTATTTGTAAAATTAGTTTATATTACTGCCTAAGTTCTTTTAATTTCTATCAATTGTCATGTTATTTTTCGTTCTTTTATATAAAATAAAGAGGGAGAACAAAGGAGTAAACCTGAAAAAGATTGGTACCTAAAAATTTTTTAAATAAATACCGTGATCTATGAAACCTATTTTAATCTTGAATAGGGAAATTTAATGAAACGGAAAAATTGTACCTTATTTCTTGTATAATATTTATGAGACATATAATGTGTAAATTTTAAATTATATGAGTAAGTTATTGAATTTTTTATACAGAGATGGGGAAAAAAAATAACATTGTAAATTACAAAAAATAAAAATTTTAATCATTTATTGCAATCTCTAATTATGTAGGTTTAAAGATACACGAACAATTTAAACAACAGCCACTACAATTCTTGGGTCACAATAAAATTCTATGGCCATGATTTCCTTAGACTTCAGACTGTTTTTTAAACCAGTATTCCTCATTAGGTTTGCAACATTCAGGGCCCAGAAGTGATGATCCTTGTACTTTGCTGCATAGTTTATTGCAATATCTCCCGATAGTTTTGCTTCATACTCCACCTCAATCACAAGAACATTCTTGATAACCTGTATCTCAGCCGTTACTTTCTGCTTGCCAGAAACAGGCACTGGAATTCCTTTGGAACTTCCAACGGTCAAATTGTTGAAAATTTCTGAAGAAACTCCCCATGGAACAGTAAAAGTAAATTTAGAAGCTTCAATGTTTATCCCGTAGGTGATCTCATTCTTCACGGTTAAGTTTGCATTTTGGATCCATTCGGAAGACGCTTTGTGCTGAATTTTAGCTGGGATATTGATGTAGAAATTAACTGGAGCAGAGGCGTGGTTTTCGAAAACTTGGCGCGCTATCACAACATTTTCAACGGTTTTCATGTCCATGATTGTTGCTTTGACTGGCTGTAGAGTTCTTTGAACTGGTTTCCAACCGTAACTTTTGTACAAATCATCCCATGGTGTAGGGCTGCGTAGATAGACGTCATCAGGTTTTTCACCAAAATCTGCAGTGGCTGCTTTCTTTATAGCATCATCTTCTAGTTTAAAACTTTTTATTTCCACGTCTGATATGATGCTGGCTTCGGACCCTGAAAACTCCACGGTGTAATTTTTAGTGCATAAGCTGATATCTATATGTATGTTTGCCAAAGACAATGATGGTAACAGAAACAGCAAAAGTTTTGTCCCCATTTTGAATCTGTAAAAAAACAATTTATGTAAACACTACTTAGAAAACTAACTTTGTATTGTATCAACCTGATATCAGACTAGTCTATTGTTTGTCATGTCTTTATATACTGAAAACCCAGTGATTTTCGCATAAATTAATTTATGAACAATGAAGTTGAATCAAAAACAAATAAATTTAAATTACCTAATAATTCCTGTTCAACAAAATTAGACTTGTCACCGCGTAGTTGAATGTTACGAATGAATTGTCAGACAATTTCAGAGTCATTGTTACAAAACAGAATAATATATTCCATTCGCACTTTACCAATATTTATTTTTTAGCAAATAAGTCAGTAGGATGACTCCTGATAGAACTAAATTATTGATAAAGGAAGGACACAATACCTAATAAAACTGGAAACCGAAAACAGATTGGGCTTTTCCAGTAGTTTCTTTCTGCAGGTTTTAATAACTAACTATTGTTGAGAAATCCATTCTTCCTTCCCTCTAGGATTTATTTATCAAGTAATGGTAGGTTAGTGCACAGAAAATGGAAATTCCTACTAACATTTCGAGCACCAGATAAGCTGTTGCGTAAGAATACGTGTTCTCCTTAATTATAGGCAAAATTCGTACTTGTGGCAGAGAATATAAAGTATTATTGTGGCGAGTTTGGGATAAGTTGAACGAGTTGGCAAGCGATATGGCTATTGATTTGTTTTCTTTGTCAACAACAGGTGTGAAAAGACTTCTTAGCTCGAAATTTTTAATCAAAATTTTCAATGTGTCAAAATTAATACATTTGATTAACTTCTTAATAATTTGTTAGTTATTTCCTTAAATTAACTTCAAATGGAACCAGTTTTTGTATTGTTGTATTTCAAGTTTTAATGTAAAATCTAGTATGTACTCTTATTTCTAATTTAAGCAGGTGTTACTACTTGTGGAGACTTTTTGTTATCTATCAAAAATTCATGCATTAGGTTAAGTTTTTTTATAAAGTTGATAGTCTTCCTAAAAATGTAAAATAAAATAATAAAATAAAATAAAACATACCAAAATTGGAATTAAAATTTATGTGTAAACGGGACAAATCACATCATGCGTTAATCTGATTTACTTTTAACCGAGCAATTCCATTAACGAAGTAAAAGGGTCTTTGCTTATAAGCCAAAAAATCAATGTGTAAACATACATACATACATACATACACTCATGCCTGTCTCTCAGAAGGGTAGGCAGAGACTACAGATTTCTATCAGATACGGTCCTAACACACCTCTTCCGCCTCTTCCACATCCATCAATCTAGTCATACAATCTCTTCTATTCCGGGTACTTTTGACATTGCGCTTCTTCAGTATGTCGCCAATTTGGTCAGCATACGTCCTTCTAGGGCGACCTGGTTGAGCAGTACCTTCCGCTTGCGCACCATAAATTTCTTTTGTCACTCTACATTCATCCTCTCTACATGTCCAAACCACCGAACCGAAGATTTCCTATATCCATTCTAGTCACTACATCTTCTTTCAGTTCGCAACGATCCCGTATGGCGATATTTTTCACTCTATAGTCCGTAAAATTTATTCGGTTTTCGGCGCCGCCGCCGATGTCAGCGTTTTGGGTGTAGATACATCATAACAGGGCGAACGAAAAAACACATTTTTTTTTAAAATTATTTGTCTTTCTTCCCGTAGTGCCCTTATCTACACCCCAACCAACAATCCAAAATAATATGTGTTTCTTTTCCCCATGTTTCCATTTTAGGATACGACCGGAATCCTATATTAGGTATTCTATAAGAGTACAGCCACGATAGATGAGATGAGGAATATTTGAATTTTGATCAATACGCATTATTTATAAAGTATTCTTTATTTCATATAAATGGGACAGCCTGTTTAATATTTAACGATCTCAAATAATTTAATTAAAAAAAAAACTGATTTGAAAAAAAAAACCTACTTGTAGTAGGTACCAAGCATGGTACCAAGAAAAATCTACAGATATCTGAAAAAAAAAAACAGATATGGAGTATTTTAAAATGTTGTTAGAGATCGTCTATCCAACAAACCGGGATACTAAATCAAACATTGATTGAAGTATTGGTATTAAATCAAGTTATCAAAATTTGATGGACAGCTATTGAAAACGGTAGGACTTGGATGGAGGTCTCTGGAACCAAACTTAAGGTGGATGGTCCAAGACAATCTTCATAGAAACTTGTGGGAACAAATAACGACGGCAGAAGTATTATTATTTACCTATAATTCTGTTACCTTTTTCCACACGTTCCATCAACTTTACACCCGCGAATAATCAGTTTTTTTACAAACAAACTTTTTTAGAATCTAATTTTGTTATTTCAAACTTTTGTAATCCAGTGTATGAGAGTTTTAAATTGCAAATTAGACTGTTAAAACATTTTGTTTTTAAGAAAAACTGAATATTCGCGGGTGTAAAGTTGATGGAACGTGTGGAAAAAGGTAACAGAATTAAATAATAATACTTCTGTCGTCGTTATTGGTTCTCACAAATTTTTTATAAAAACGAATCTAGCTACGATAAGTGACATTGAGATAATAATTTTTCAAATTAGATTTTCACGATGACTCTTTATAAATTAACAAAAAGAAAGTTAGATCGATATAGTACATATTTATAAGGATTATGAAAATTTATTTAGCTAGCCAGATTTTTTTTTTGATATGTGGTCTGTTTCCTTAGATAATTTTCCTCCATGTCTATAGAAAATATTATTTTTTTAAACCGCCTCTGTGGTCTTTACCACTAATCTGGAGGCCGCGGGTTCAAATACCGTAGGGGCACATTTTATGTTCGGTCTGCGTGCTTCGGAAGGCTTTACGTTCATATTTGTGCCAGAAGTACGGCAATACGGCGTACCACCCATCACTTTGGGATGTAATATAATAATATATGTAATAAAATAGCTCTCAAAGGTTTACAGCTTTTATTATTTCTTACGTGTTTTGTTATTGATACCTTTATTTTCAAATTGATAGCCGAAAACACAAAATACGGAGGAAAAAATGCAATTTCATCAACATCGCAACATCGCATACTTTTAGAGTAACATAATATTCTTTTATGTTGTAGAAAAGAAGAACTCGGTATTGCCACTCGTAGTGACATCGTAATAGCCCGAGAGCTGGTGTCAAATAACTAAAAGAGGCTAAATAACTAAAATATATAGGGTGTACATGAGCCAGCACCCGATCAAGTAGCAGAACACCAAGCGGTGACGCGCTTTGAAGTATGTTCAATTTTCACATGCACTACTAGTGTTAACAATAAGAGTAGTTGGAAATATTATGTTCTGAACTAGTTTGTAGTAACTACAAAAACACTTGAGAAAGTGGTCAGACTGCATAATAGTAGAGCGCAGCCAGTCAGCACGTCGTGTAAGTTGTCGCAATGTCGCAGTCGGTACAAGAGATCAGTAATTTTATTTGCTCTGGGGCTGAAACTTTGTACGCTGCTTAATTATTATTTAAAGGTAATTATAGAAAAAAAACAGTCAGACCTCAGTTTAATGGAACAGACGCAGTCAGAAGTCGCTAAAAATATGGATATCGCGTAAAATTAAGTTTCGTTTGATATGAAATGAAATTAATTGATGGAATATAATTGAGTAAGCAATGATAATTATTTCATAGGTAGATACTACTACATCATATTAAAACATGAGCCATTACTAAGCTCTTGTAGTTATTTGACACCAGCTCTCGGGCTATTTATAAGAGTTATAACTCTTCGCATGGAACGCAAAAAAAAACTGCAAGAGATAACTTTGAGTAAGTATGTAGGTACCTATATAGCTATTACTCAAAGGTGAATAGGTCAATTATTTATATTGCACGATTGAAGTCTACTGGTAGTCTAGAACAGCGGTTCCCAATTTTTTCGGCTATGAAATCCTTCTTTTGGCGAAACCCTATAAGTAACTCTTGAAATTTTGTTAACATCCCTGACATTCTGTCTGGCACTTGTTTCTGACCGTGACCGCACCCAACGAGACCCAACCCAACTCAACCCATGAATGATGCATCATGCATTTGACACTGGGGGTTAGAAAAAAGGCGTGAAAATGTGATGGCGTCGTTTTTTTGTTTTATTGACAAAATATTCCATTTTGGGTGTTTTGAGCAGTGTTGTGTTGTTTAATGGAACAAAAGTGCAGTTTGTGCCTTTTCGTGTGTTTTTTCTAACCCTACTTTAGCACTGACTGACACGACAAGACAGCGACTACGACAGGACAGACCGTTTAGATGATCCTCAAGAGAGGATATAATAAACAGTGACTATAAACAGATAATAAAACCGCAGAAATTGCTGTTGTGGCTAAGTTCCCTTTGCTTTCCTATTTTGTGGGAAAATATAAGTAATTAAAATTAAAAGCATTTGAGGACGGGAAAAAAGGCGCGAAGATGAGATGGCGTCGTTTTTTTGTTTTATTGAAAAAATATTGCATTTTGGGTGTTTTGATCAACAATAGTAATACCTATAATATTGTGAATTAAAATCGCCGTAACCGGTGTAGTGTGTTGTTCAATGAAACAAAAGTGCAGGCCGTGCCTTTTCATGTGTTTTTTCCCACCCAACATTTTGTTCGTGTTATGGGTCTATCACTTTAGCACGAACTGACAGGACAGTGACTACGACATGACAGTTCCTTCAGATGATCCTGAGGAGAGGATATACAAACAGAGAAGAAAAGAAACTAAAATAAGAACAGGCAGTATGGGCCTTTAGCCTTTTCCATAAAGGAAAGAAAATTAAAAAAAAAAAAAGAAATACACAAAAGAAAAGGCTATCATGGTCTCTTAGATACCTTTGCCTGTCCAAAAATGGGACAAATTGAGGAAAAAAAAAAAGAAAAGCATTTGATTGGTAAGCGGGAAGAAGAGGGATCATAGTCAACAGAAGGTAAATTTGAAATAAGTAGAAAAAACTTGCTTAAGTTATTATTTTAGAACTCTGCTTAGTGGGCTTATTGTAATCACAGTTAATTATTGTAATAACAATTGTTTTTTTTTCAAAAGCAAACTTTACTATCAGCCCATAGCCCCCCATATTCACAGTTAAAAGACAATTTTTTTTACTTTTTGTACTAGTTATGACCTTTTTTTAAGTTAGGTTTTTAAGCTTCTTGAGTCCGTTATTTTCCGTTAGTTTATTGTCCGTTAGTTATTTTTAAAAGCGATATTCTGCGGACTGTGTTATTTTTTTCAAGTTTTTGTTTTCGCTCAATCATTGTTATCGAGACATTTTAGGAGATGGCACTATTTACTCAATTTTTGAAAAAACTGAAAATGATCTTTCTTCCCCCTTACCCTTCATTTGACATGACACTGACACTGACAGTTCGAAGGTTCGTTCCAAATTATATATATATATTATATGGTTCGTTCGTTGGTTCGTTGACTCAGCGCGTTCCGAATGACGAAATAATCGATTTGATTGCATCATTGTCAGAGTCAGTGTTAGCGCGATAACGTTAGCCATACAATGCTCGCTATAACACATTAATGACGACGCCATGTTGTGCTATGATCGCCCATGCTTCAGAACGTTTGCACTTTGAACGATCTATGAAAAGTGACAGCCAGCTAGCGGCAATAAAAAAAAATAGGTTATTCGGAATATAAGTGTTTATTATTAAACCATGATTCAAAGATTGAAGTTAGAGGAAATCAATTCTTGGACCTAGTAAAGTAGTATACCCTTTGTATTCACGTAACGTAAACAAATTTTTACAAATTTTGTCACTTTCAAATATATCAACGTCCATGTCGCGTTCCGAATGAATCATAAGTTTAAGTTTTCGGAACGACTTGATGGGCGTGAGAAGTTTGATGATAGTGTTGGAACTATTAGCCTCATGCGGAACGCGCTGATGTTTTTGTTGTTGAATTTTGATTGAGGTTATAAAAATATTTCGTGTTTATTTTTGATGTTCTTGTTTAATTGTTAAGTGATATTTCAACACCAAACTGTGAATAATGTCTAGTAAACCTAATTCTAAGCGTACAATATACGTGGGTGGTCTTGCCGAGGAGGTGGACGAAAAAGTTTTGAACGCTGCCTTCGTACCTTTCGGTGACCTTATTGATGTCCAGATTCCACTGGATTACGAGTCTGAAAAACACAGAGGGTTTGCTTTCATTGAGTTTGAGAATGCTGAGGATGCTGCAGCGGCTATTGACAATATGGTGAGCCATGGCAACATATTTATTTATTAAGTGGTACTAGGTTAAGTATGTTTATTGCAATTGCACTTTTTGATGTCGTGTGACCTGGAGCTTGCGCGTTTCATCCACCTGGAGGCATAGGTATTTATACATCATAGTATTTATACATAATAAACAATTAGTCGGTCGGTCTAGGCTATGTTACCTGGTAAAAATTGTGTCTTGGAATACAGGTCTGCAATTGATGGAGTCGAGTTCTTTTTTCAAGTATTTTTAATGTACCTTTTAATGTACAGACAGCAAAAGAGATAAGTAACTAGGCCAAGCTCAAATACTTTGGTTCTAAGACCCACAAGTTAGCGATAGATGAGATGTGAAATACTTGGTCAATACATACACACATGCACTATTTATTAAGTAAACCTATCGGTACTGTAACATATAGCAAGGCAATATGTTAGGTTTAGGTAAGGCTAGGTTTTATAGGTAGGTTAAAGGACTATTTGTTCGTGTTTAGTTGGCAATCGATAACCTTTATGGATCAACATACGTCGCATTGACTGAATTATTTCGTGTTTTCCAAAAATAAATACAGATCGAGTATAAAAGATCTTTCAGACAAAACACGAGCAAGATTCCTCAGAGAGTCCGATTAGTGCGGATGTGCTTCTCCATCCATAAATTATTGAAGAAATATAAGAAGCGAGTGCTCTACCAAATTTGGAGCTCCCCTCCCTTAATGATCAATTGATAACTAGGCTGTATATAAAAAGAAAAAAGAAAATATAAGAGAAGATAAACTAAAAATAAAGTGGTGTGATTCAGAAACATCCCTATAAGATCCCGAGTACACGGTGTGCGCATCACAGTACATTCACCTGCATAAAAGAAGCCTGGCTAGTCTGGACAGTCCATTGGACAGAAAATTCTATCTCGGGCGCTGGGAACCATGTTATCATTAAGACCTGTGTAGCAGCCGGATTATGAAAAAGCCACCTTTTTCTGATTATAATATTATTAAAATTCGCGTGAGCTGACATACTAAATTATTATTACATACGGTTTGAACACTCACGTGTGATTGTTGTTGACTATATGCCAACCTTTTCACTGATACAATTTCGGCATTATCAAGGCGAGTGTCGTTCTTAAGACGACGACGCGGCGTTCACCGTCATTGTCAAACGGGCACTGGCAGCCGCCGATCAGCGAGTTGCATACATTGCTCGTGTGCTGAGTGTTGGCTGCGTCGTCGATGGAGGTGGGATGGTGGACTCACTTGATTCTATTAATTGTTCCAATTATTGATTCTTTTAATTGTTTTTCTGATTAATTGAAATAAGGGTATTGAAAAATTAACTCAATAGTTCCTCAACAAAATCTTATTACCTTTGTACTGTGTATGCTGTCATAGCAAAGTTTCCACTGATTTCTGTAAATTAGAATTGTAAAATTTGGAAACTTTGCGATGACAGTTTCAATTGATCACCTCAACTGAAGATGTGTTGTAAAAAAACTAGGTTCATTTTGTGACTACTTTATCTGATTATGAAAAACATTTGCATCATTGCTGTCAGAAAAACAACTGCAAGTGTATGTTTTTGAAAGGCATCTTAATCAATAGATCTACCATCTCAATTACAAAACACTTTTACTTTTTCTTTTGTTTCTATGGTTCTTATGAAATACATTGGTGGAAATATAAGCTTATCATACAGGTTTTGTTTGATAAAAATATTAAAATATAACATATTTAGAATCTAAATCTAGGCTAGAGTCAGATATAGCCTGACTTGTTTCACTGCAATAGTACAGTTTCTTCAGAGGCAAACAGGATTATGCGGCGGTGTCCCGTTTGGCACTGCGAATCGCTGCGCGGCGGAGCCTCTGCGGCATCAATGTTGGGGGTGGTGGGGATAGTGAGCTTAGCTGTGTCATTCGTAGAAAGTGCAGGAGCAGAAGATGTATTTTTGTCACCTACATCACACACACTGAACTCACTTTATCACCATTTTCGATAATATTTACACTTTCTGTTATCAAATTGTTGCTTGGTAACAGCATCCAGGTATGAGGCAGGAGCCATTCATCATCTCTTCTGTGAAATTCGGGTGCCATTGGATTAATACTTGACATAATTCAATGATCAATCTCCATCGAGCAGATGAAAGTGCTACGGAGGTTACTTAACCTATTTGCCATGCTCTTGTAAAAATCTAAAATTATATCATCTCAATTTCAGAATGACTCAGAACTATTCGGGCGTACAATAAGGGTAAACATTGCGGCCCCACAAAGAATCAAAGAAGGTTCAACTAGGCCAGTTTGGTCGGAGGACAGTTGGCTTCAGAAGCACGCTGGAGAGACATTACCGGGCAACAAGACTGGTCCTGGAGATAAAGAAGATGAAGAGAATAAGGAGAAGACTGAATCGGGTGCTGCTGTAAGTTATTATTTCCCTACTAAGATCGTATGATTTATTGCGAAATCCATTGCTTTGGAAACTAAATATTTTTAGAGAAGTTTTGTAGATCTAGTTGAAAAAACTAAATAAGACGCTGGCCTGTAATCGACTGCTGGTTCAAGCCCCGCCTGAAATTATTTATTCTCATAGAATTTGTTTGTAATTGATACTTTTTTACCTTGTAAGGCATTAAAAAAAATACTACCAATCATCATCGTACGCCTTCTGTATTAGAAAACAATAAGGGTTATATTATATTTGTTTAAAACTTGAGATTTTGTTGTGGTTGCTACTAGTGCTGATTCTGTGTTACATATTTGACAGGACTAAACTTGATTTAAACATTTTCTCATTGTTATTTCGCTACAGAAAGAAAAAGATAGCAAATAAACTTAAATTTATTTTCTTATTACAGACAGCACCTCCAAAACCACTAAGCAACAAAAACCCACAAGTATACTTTGATATCAGTGTCGGGAAGCAGGAGATTGGTCGCATCATCATGCTGTTGAGAGCAGACATTGTACCAAAGACGGTGGAAAACTTCAAGTCTCTGTGCACGCACGAGAAGGGGTTTGGTTACCAAGGCAGCTGCTTTCATAGGATCATACCGGATTTTGTATCCTTTTTAACCATAAACAATGAAATTATAAAAATAATTATTGTGGTAGCTGAACATCTTGCTAAAAAATCTCAAAAAAATATGCATGTCTTGTCTAGTTTATTATTTCCATAACAGAGGCGCTAAATGTTTCTTAATCATGATACCTTCTATTATGTGGTATTTAGTTCATGGCAGCTATATAAAATAAACAGTGACGGGCAGTGGCGTCACTGGTGACGGGCAGTGGCGTCACTGGTGCGAGGGTTTCGGCACCGCGCTCACCAATCTGCCTGCCCAGCTTCTGTGAGTTTGGACATCACTTCCAAGAGGGCCACCAAGAGTGGCAAAATCTTGGAAATGAATTATGTCCAGCAGTGGACAAACCAGGCTGATGGATGGACTTTAGACTGTAGTATTATTTAAAGAAGATAAGTGATGAATGAGCTTTACCTTCCATAGATTTCTTTCATCACTCTACTTTCATTCATCCTATTTGTTTGGGGAGGTGCTCTTTAGTGAGGTGGTCTCCAAGCGTTTTAATCTGCTTTTTATGTTTAAATTTTACAATGATAGTATATTCCGTGCGGTCCGAAATAGAATTACATCGATAAAAGCTATGAATGAATTAATGTGTGAGTGATGACTGGTCCGTAATTTGTGAGCTAGCAAACGATGTGAAAGATAGCTTATGATTCGGACCGCATTAAAAAAGATACATCTTAACCATAACCTCTTACCACAGAATACAATACGATTATTTTATTTTATTTCGTCAAAGTGCCGTGATTCGTGATAGAACAAGAAGAGTTGGTAGCACTGTTCTTCAACGTAGACTCAGATAGCGACGAAAAAAAAAAATATATAAATTCTTCCTTTTAGACGAAGAGTTCCACACGACTTTTCATTTGTTTCTTTCATGGCCGAATAAAACATATACCATGCTTTGTCTGATCTGAACTGCTGAAATAATGGAGCGAAAACCATTTTTGACATTCCATTCCGTTCAACGCTCACATCGCCTCACCTCCGTCGCATGAGCCACGAAAGTCATACGAATGAATGAACGCATTTGCTTCACTCATGGATTATTAGCCATTCACCTCATTCATTCGTAATCGATTTTAGCGAAATAATTCTATTTCGGAACGCGGGGAAGGCCAGTCGCCGTTGATGAATGAATAAGAATGAATACAAAAATGAATGAACGATGAATGAGGTGAAGAATGAACGACGAAGAGTTAAGTAATCGGAAGTCAGTTGCGTAACACTCCCTGCGCTGCGGTCCGAAATAAAATTACATTGCTAAAACCGATTACGAAAGTATGAAGTCGATGGCTTATGATCCATTGTAATTCTATTTCGGACCGCAGGGAATATCAACTTGTCCAAACTACCGAAGCGTTCCTTTTCCTATTCTGGTCAATATCATATATGATAGAAAGAAATTTATGGTTCTCATGGGAAAGGTAAAGCTCGACCAAGCCGCCTTAGAAGGACGTATTTTGACCAAATTGGCGACATACTAAAGAGGATAGCATGTCAAAAATACCCGGAATAGAAGACCTTGTATGACTAGGTTGATGGAAGGTGTGTCAGGATCGTAGCAGATATCTGTAGTCTCTGCCTACCCCTCTATTAAATATATATATATAGTATTTTTACGTATTCTTCAGACATATTTACAAATTTAAATTGGATAATTTTCTGTGAACCTTTAAAACTTGACTTACTTTCCCTTAACACAAGCTCGCTAGATGTGTCAAGGAGGCGACTTTACAAACCACAACGGGACTGGCGGCAAGTCCATCTACGGTCGCAAGTTCGAAGACGAGAACTTCACTCTGAAACATACGGGACCAGGGATGTTAAGTATGGCGAACTCTGGACCTAATACGAATGGATCGCAGTTCTTTATTTGTACTGCCAAGTAAGTATTTTTGATAATTTTATTAAGAAACTAGCGGACGTCCCTAAAAATAGATAAATCCCTTCTCTTTTTAGGGTTCCGTACCCAAAGGGTAACCAACGGGACCCTATTTCTAAGACTCCTCTGTCTGTCCGTCTGTCACCAGGCTGTATCTCATGAACCGTGATAGTTAGACAGTTGAAATTTTCATAGATGATGTATTTATGTTGCCGCTATAACAACAAATACTAAAAAACATAATTAAATAAATATTTAAGGGGGCTCCCATACAACAGACATGTTTTTTTGCGGTTTTTATAGATAATGGTACGGAACCCTTCGTGCGCGAGTCCGACTCGCACTTGGCCGGTTTTTTATGTCTACGACATACGAAAAACCTATTGTATGATACTTATAACGTTTTACTAAAACTGCTACATTCTATTTCATATGTAAAATCTTAATCATAATAATATTTAAATTCAATAATTATAATAATTTTAATTGTCAACCTGAATCTGACTATTTTGTACTAGGAATGTATTCATTGTAATAAACAATAGACAACTATTGTTGGCTTCATTTACTGTATCTTTTATTTATTCGTATATTATTAACTTAACCATAAGCTGTTGCAATACCATTATTTTTTAAATTTGAAATATACTTCAAAGTATTTTTTTTGTAAGCCTAAAGTTTATTCTAGGTTATCTATGCTACTGACGTTTAACCTTGAGGCGCGATGAGCAATTTTTGGTAATGGAAAATCTTATAGTTTTGCGTCACCGACATGCTATGACGTGTTGTGCTTGGCCAGGAGTGCAAAGTTTTCACTTCTGTCGGCAGTCCCCATGACTGCCTAGGTTTTTTTACTTTTTTGGAAGTAGGATCTTATGAAACGAATAGTATTGTTGGTATTTGTGTCGATTCGGCGTAACACAACTCAACTTATTTGACAGGATTAACCTTATTTTAAGTGTCCTGTCTTTTTCTTTCTTCATCGAAAAGACAAGGCCAGAACGCTTAAATTAAGTTTAGTCCTGTACACCGAATCGAAACCATTTGTATAGATTCGGCGCAACACGACTTAACTTTTTTGACAGAACTAAACTTAATTTGAGCCTTCTGTTTTTTTCTTTCCGTATCGAAAAGACGAAGACTGAACGCTTAAAATAAGGTTAGTCCTGTCAAATTAGTTAAGTAGTCTTTAGCCGAATCGACACCATTGTCTCCCGACCTATTTGTGAGTGGTCACGCAAAAAGGGACCTGAATGGACACAATTATCCAGAGAAAAACAAATTTTAAAACTTATTCCTGAAAGCTCTAATTTGCCAAATTCTTTCAGCGGGTCTACCGCGTAATTCTGATTTGTATCAGCTTCAAGCAAATGCATGCGAAATTAAACGCGTCCAAAAGAGATGGCATGTTAGGCGGGCGTCGTCGCACGCACGTCAAATTTCAATTTCAAGTTGATGTTGATGAAAATCAGAATTACGCGGTAGACCCGCAGGTCCTTCAGGTCCCTTTTCGCGTGACCACTCATATTTCTCGATGAACTGCATATAGAGCTGTAGCCATTGGCGTGCTCAGAACTTTTTTCTGGAAAAGCAAGCAATTGGTCAAGAATAACAAAAAAAAATATATAAAAAAATTTAAATATCACTTTGAAAAAAAAAAGTTTGTATTGGAAATTTTCACTTTAGGGTAGACATTGGTACCGATTCGGTGAAGCACATCTTAACTTATTCGACAGGACTAAACTTAATTTAAGTGTTCTGTCCTTGTCTTTTCGATAAAGAAAGAAAAAGACAGGACGCTTAAAATAAGGTTAGTCTTGTCAAATTAGTTAAGTTGTGTTATGCCGAATTGATACAATTGTCTACCCTGGCGTCATACAAAATATTTTTTTTCAAAGTGATATTTAAATCTTTTCACATTTTTTTTATTGTTATTCTTGACCAATTGCTTACTTTTCCAGCAAAAAGTTCTGTGCACGCCACTGTGTAGCGCATCTAGCAAAGCAGCAACGTCGATTTTTCTCTTTTGTGCTATTATTTGGAAAGCGGATCTGCAGCGGCGCTGGATCTAGCAGGCCGAAAAATGCGTTGGATACAGCTGGATTGCTGGATGAGGGATCCAGCTAATTGCAAATTGCATTACCTACTTCATATGATGGTGTATAGATACAGAAACCTACAAATACGTTTTCTTTTCCAGAACCGACTGGCTGGACAACAAGCATGTGGTCTTTGGTCACGTAATTTCCGGTTTAGACGTTACAAAAAAGATGGAGCGATACGGCAGCAAGGGTGGGTCAGTCTCAGCGAAAGTGATTATAAGCAATTGTGGTGAATTACAGTAGTATTTTGAGAAATGAGCAGTTTTATTTGCAGCGGCTTGTAGATTTTTAGTAAGCTTCGGTAAGAAGTTTTGGTCATTCCCTTTTTGGAGTGTGCTAATTTAGCTAGACACCCAGCTGATTGTGTGTTTTATCCATTTTGAACAATAACTCAAACACTCACAAATTAGTATTTAGCATTTTACAATATTGCATCATAGACGAATTTATGCATGCAATAAATCTTAGTTAATTTTCACTATTGAGTACCGAAAAGATAAAATACTAGTAGCGCCATCTAGTGACCACTTGTAACATTCGTTACAGTCGCTACTTTGCTGCCGCTCTATGCAGTTGCTTTATTTCATGCAGTAGTATATAGATGGCGGTTATATGAAAACAGATGATAGTCACTTGAAAACTCATCCATGACAATGAACAGAATTTTGAAATCCAGTTATAGATGACTTTAATGAATTTGTGACTACAGGCTACCATCGTGTTTCCCTCTCTATTTTACCATCAAGACATGCAACCTCAAGGAAGTGCCAGAGAGAAGAGGATTTCGAATGTTTACTTAAGATGAAGTGAGACCCAAAGCAACCACGCATTATCACGCATACGACGATGCGAACAAAACCAATTTCAAGGGGGTATATCCTCAATATCGACACTTTTGAAGTTATCTATCTGCTGTTTAAACCAAGTCCCAAGATAAATACATTAGTATAACAATTTTGGGACCTTTTTCTAGATTCTGGAACATCAGAAACGCAATTGGAGGAATTTCACTCGATAGAAATAATTAATGAAATGGGGTCTACATTTACACTTTTTTTGATATTCTGACAAATTGGGATAGCATACATACTTTCAAAATATTTATTTAGTTGGGATTTAACAATACCTAAATTACTAGTTATGGAAATTTCCATAGCTATTTTAGTTAATTTTATATTACTTTGAAACCCACTTTTTATCAATTTTCCCCGATTTCGTCCCTCTCGCACTGCGGGTCTTTCCGCTTGGAGTAACGGGGACTTTTGAAAGGACGATATATCACCTTAACAGACACTAATTGTATAGAACTAGCGTGGCACGTGGCACATGCTGCGTCGAACTTCGTATGGCACAAGCTAGAGCGGTTGTGTTGAAAAATCCATGACAATGACATTATTTTGCAGGTAAGTCGCACTTTTATGGAAAACTAAGGCCTATAAAAGAGGCGAAAGAGGTGTGTCTGGATCATTTCAGATGGAAGTCTGATGAAATCAAGCAATTCTTCGTGCACAAGCACAAGTAAACAAATGTCTATTGATAGCAGCTTATGGGTTACTAGGAGTCAAGCGATGGGAAGAGCCCTCCATAAATTAAAACCTAAAATAAATAACCTGTAATTTATTATAGCGAGAACTTGTAATACCTTTCTTCGTAAACTTGGAAACGTTGCCACATTTATCAACGATATGTTCGCTATTCGGAACATACATTCTAATTCTACTGCTCCACCCAGGGGGGGTTGCAGCCTACGCTTTTGGGGGGGTCATCTTGGCTCAAGTTCAGCTCCATTCATTTTTAATTATTTTTATTTTAGCTTTTGAGTTTTTTCTACATTTCGATTAATTTTTGATTTCATTGCTTAGACTTTTGTAGTTAATAATCAATTCAAAATGTTCCTAAACCGTCAAGTTTTAGGAGATTTTGGAGTTAGTGTGGGTGATTTGGAGGGGGGGGGGGGGGGTGATGACCTCTGTGACCCCCCCTCGGACCGCCACTGCTTCCACCGTGGGAATATTATTTGGGCGTCGTCCAAAAGTGGAAATAGTTCCATCTACTGCACACTGGCGCGTGTATGTGCAATTTTGCAGAACACTAGTCAGGTAAGGTAAGTACAAAACAGTTATATTAACTATTTTTTTTATATATTTTATTAAATTATTTTAATAATTATTTTTTAATATCTGCATATATTAATTATCTTTTGTCACTTGAGGCCTCAGCCGGTAAATTCTCCATACAAAAGGTTAAAACTGATTGTGAAGTAAACATTTCTCATATTTTTTTTCATAAAGTTAGTATTATCTAGCTACATCCATAGACAAACAATACGAGTCCATGCTACATCTAACCTCGTCTCTATACAGCCCAAAAAGCAAAATTTGATGAAACGCCATCATATTAGCTGTGAGGATATCTTGAATATTGCCTCATTTTTATGCAAAGTTTAGCGAGTCGTATAACTTTTAGCTATATCGGAAACAAAAAAACCGAGGAATACAGACGTCGTTCATGTAAAGAAGACCAGGTTTACACACATTTTTATAAGTAAACAGTTACAGTTTCATGGAAATCAGTTTTTACCTGAAACCATTTCACAAACTCGACGCCGCGCCGCGCGCCGGCCTAACCGGTCGGCCACAGCTTCAGGCTTCTGGCGGCTTCTTGGTGCGCTTCCAGGCGGTTTTTGCGACGGGCTTTGCCCTGCCATGACACTCGTCGGCGCCTTCCACCGCATCGGATGTATAGCGCGCTCGCTCGCTCAAAGCGCTCGATACTAGGTTCGTCCTGTGCGCTCGATCACCGTTTCAACCGCCCGCCTCCCCGCACACCGCCCGTCCTGAGAGCGCAAGTCACTCGAAGCCAGACAAGACGCGCGAGCGGCGACCCATGGCCGGCTCTATACAACTTCATGCATTTGTTCTCTCCGCCAGCGCCGTCGCAAGAAGAACCGATTGGCGCGCCTCTCGAAGCCTGAAGCTGTGGCCGACCGGTAATATCGGTTTGAATTTCTCGCTATCGCAAACCTCTTGATGAGGGAAGGGTCGGATTCCGGAGTGCGGGGTGGTGCGGGGAAGGAAACCTCGAGTTTAGTCGTAAGTACCTACTCGTATTTTGTCGGTTCGTATGACCTCGGGTGTTTTCTGTCGGTGTTTGCGTCGACTGACATGACATGAAAATTGAAAGATTACATTATTTGTTTTGACGTTTGGGAACTCGGTTATTTTATTTTATTTTGTTTATTTGTTTATTGGTTTATTTAGTCTGTATTATGTTTATTGTCATGTATCCAAGTATATTTATAATACGAAGTATGTAAGTGTAAATAAATATATTTTCACAACACAAATCACTGAGGGGTTGTCATGTTAGAGGTGTTTTCGCGTATGGACTATGAAATGTAGGTCACAGTCCACACTCGTCCACCCACGTTTCACCCAGCGGGCTGATTGATGGTGAGCCCTATCGGCGTACTTCTGACACAAATATGGACCCACTTGAAGCACGTAGACCCAACAAATGTGCCCACGGGATTTGAACCCGCGATCTCCGGATTTGTAGTCGAGACGTTCGAACTACTAGTTCACAGAGGTGGTCACGACATGCAGACAGCTATTGAGACTTATTGGATGGTTTTGTTGAGCAGGACGGTGATTCCGGCGCGTGCGCAAAAATTGTGAAAGCAGAAAAATCAATTATTTCTGTAGAAAATCCCTTGTAAAATCACTCGAAATTTGCCACAGCAAATTTTTTCGCACTTGCCAGAATCGCTGTCCTGGTGTTGAACTCATTTTCTATTAAAAAGTTTACACCACCGTTTCACCCCCTTATGGGGTGAATTTTGAAACATACTTTTTTTGTGCACCTCTTGTTCTACATGGTTCTATCTTCAGTTGTACAGTCTACGCGTTGTAGTCAGTCAGTAATGGAACTGTTTGATAATATAATATAGATTTTAGTAAAGCTACTCAGAAGAAGTTCGAGAAGAATAATGTCTTTCAATGCGGGTGAAACTGCGGGAAAAAGACCAAGTATTGCATGAATAATGAATGATGCATGAAACGCCTTATATAACCCTTACAGACTCGTCTACTACAATCGTGCGTGCGTAGTTGTAGAGTGACTCAGATCTGAAAGTATTATATAACCCTTACAGACCCGTCTAAAACAATCGTGCCTGTGTAGTTGTCCTCGTACAGTAACTGCACCGCGTGCAGCTACTGTACGAGGAGAGTGACTCAGACCTGAAAGTATTATTTATCTAATTCCTACCAAAGAAGCAACTTATATCACAGAACGGATTAAAAGTAGATAAATCGTAATTTTCTGACAAAACCACACATAAACAAAAAAATAATACATTTATTACAGCATTTTTATTATATTTATTGTAAATGAATAATTTATACATATTTAAATTAAACCAAAAAACCTACTAAAACTCCTACTAAAAACCTACTAAATGGTAGAGCCTGGCTAACAATTCGTGGCTCCGGCGTGGAGCGTACATATAATCCTACTTTTTCTGTAATGTTTACATAATAGAATAGAATAGAATAATTTCTTTATTTAAGACAGTAGATTACAATAAATATTAAAACACAAATATCCACTGAAAGTTTCCTTGTAAAGTGGAAAACTAGGCTCTTTCTCAAAAACATAAGACTTAAAGAAATTAGTTTTACGTTATCTTAAGACTATAATTTAAGCTATATACGAATACATTTTGACAATAAAACGAATTTAGATCAATTTTATTTAAACACAAATTATGTTATACTCAGCTTATTTTAAAGTGTGTTGATGCGTGTGAGGGTGTGTGAGGGTGTGTGTGTGTGTGTGTGTGATGTGCGTTTGTGAAGAGGTGATGTATTCCTAGCCCTACGAGCGGGGTCTTGGGATCAGTATGAGAACTACTAGGGAGTGTGTGGGAATGAAGATGGATATTAACGGGCCGGTGTCATTTTTCCCTACCCCTAAGACCGAGGTCTTGGTACAGTAGTGACTACTAAGGATTAAACAGTGCGTTATCATCTATTACCATGATTTTTTTATATACTTTTAGGTCCTCTTGTTTCGGAGATATGGGGGGGGGGGCATAATAACGTTAAAATGCTACTTTTTCGAGGTTGTAAGAGTTTAAATTGTTTTTTTAGTTTTATTATTTGCCGTGAAAGATGCCATAGTAACATGTAATCTGTGAAAATTTCAACTGGCTACAGCTGTAACGGCTGAAGCTGTAGATCCCCTGTGACAGATGGAGAGAGGGGGGGGGGGGCTTAGTAACAAGGTCCCGTTTGGCACCCTTTGGTTCTACGGAACCCTAAAAAACAAGGAAAGGAGATAAAGTCTCATTGTGGTGTATCAGAACTCCAAGAACTCCAGCCCCATAGCACGATGACGCGCGACTTCGTTTGTCACTTCAAAATAGCGATTAAGGCGAATGATTACGCTAACTGCAATTTGAACCTGTCTTTGAAGGCCTACTCCTCCCACACGGGTGGTCCAAAAACTTTCATAAAAATATATGATAGCCATTATAGAGCCAAAATAAATTTAAAGTTTCATAAACTGTTTTTCTATTGTAAGTTTTGACAAAAAAAATCAAAAGTCATCGAAAATTTCACATGATTAACACAAGCATTCTCTTACTCCTTCCAAACGCCTAAAGAAATTTTAATTATTATTTCACCAAATTATAGGAAATGTTTAGATCTAAAAAATTCAAGTTCAAATTTTTTTTTCGTTCATGGCGTCCATGTGAAAAGTATTACATATTTTCTCCTATTCTGCGCTAGCCGGAGACGCAGTGGTTGTCGTAACAGCCACTTTTCAAGGCAAGCTGAAATGAATATTATTACAATGTCGTTTCCGTTGATATTTGTACCGACACACATCGAGTTGCTTATTTAGCGTGGTCATACGCCTTAAGATAATTAGGGTTCCGCACTCAGAGGGTGCCAAATTGTTTGCCAGGCGCTGCCGTTTTAGCGGCTTGTTTTTGTAGCCTCAATGTTGTCCTGGCGTCTATATTGTTGTTTTTATTTTTATCGTAGAATTGGACAGATCGTAAAGTATGAAATCGAAAATCTCACACCAAAACTAAAAAACAGGTGCGACGACCAGCGAAGCAAGGCGGAGCGTGTTAGGTTTACATGTAAATACATTTGTCATTCGTTTTACAAAGAAATATTATCTACCCAGGCAGAGCTCCATCACTGCCTGTCATCAAAAAATTCGGTCAAACATTATTACTTGTCACTCTGATTCTTCTATCGCATATTTTGTATTTAGAGTTTTTAGATTTTATTGTTTACATGTAAGTATATGATTTTATTTGATATAATTATTTATGCATGTAGGTATGTGTATATAATAAGTTCATTTCCTGTTATTCAATAGCTAGTTTCATTATTTGTTTTTTGTTTTAAAGTTGATTTTACGGTTTTACATCTGCGTATTAAATTTTGTTTTTATTTTCAGTTTGATAACCAAAATTAAAATTTCAAAAACAGTTCGTCCTAAATGCCATCCATTTCCATAATAAGATTCGTAATAATTTTTTACAGGTGACACTATTCAAAAATTAAATTAATGTTGCTGTTGGCTTAATGTTGTCTCATTCATAAACAAAAAAATTACATAATTTGGATTTGTCATTCCTAAAAAGATACAAAAATTTAGTACTGATAATTGAGTTTTCTTCAAATTCTCTATAGAAAACGGCAATTTGTATGTAAAGACCTATTATACAACGTGTAACAGAAAGGTGTTACCATATTTGAAGAGCTTATTCAGTCAATGGTATAGAACAACTTTTACTATGGAACAAAACCTGTTTTTTTATTGTTTCATAGAAAAATGCAATGCCGCTCGTCTGAAATGTATGGAAGGGCAGATTTTGTTTCTGAGATTTTAGGGTTGGCTCCATAGTAAAAGTTGTTCTATACCATTGACTGAATAAGCCCTTCAAATAACCTTGTATATGTATGTACTATTATTTATATAACTATGCCATTATTTAAATACCTACCTTATTTTACAGCATATTATTCTGTTCAGCAATTCTATCGTACAATTTTTTCCACCTAAAGGCTGGAAGAGATAAGGCCGCCTATTTGTACTTACTCTTTGTACTCGTATTTTTAAGTTCAAGGCCTTGTTTTACGAGGTGCCGACGACACGTATATTGAAATAGACTAAGTATTGAAATTGAAATTGAAATATTACTACGTATGGACCGACAACTCCCATACATCAAGACGTACCAAATTTTTTACGCGCCCTTACAACACTGTGTCACCAAGTGTTGCAAATAAGCATAATTTGTTTAATTAGCTAAAAGTAAACTCTCATGGTTACCGAGTAAACATGTGGCTGTAATAGCTTTGCTTAGAAAAACCAGATGGCGCTAAGTTGGCAACACTAACAGTGAATATTTCAGCGTATCGAAGTGGGAATTATTTTTATGTCACGTGACATCGCTTTGCCACTAGCGTCACCAATCGGTCTTTTTTAGCATCGTGTTCGTTAGAGGATGAAGCAACGCCATCTAGATTTCGTTAGAATTTTACACCTTTTTTGTGGCTACAAAATGATGTATGGTAACTGCTAGTCTAAACTTAGTAATACTTAGTCTATGCTATCGATGAAAGACAGACATTGGAATTAGGTAATAGAAGAAAAGTTCAATAAGCCCCGGCTAAAATCATAATTAACTTTTCAAATACATTTCAGAGTCTGTTTACCGTGTAAACACGATGACAAAGTTTTCGGATGTTTAAGATTGATCTCGTCAAACAGTTTGAAGGCTGTTGATCTTGTGAAAAC
Organism: Ypsolopha sequella; assembly: GCA_934047225.1. Lineage (NCBI taxonomy): Eukaryota > Metazoa > Arthropoda > Insecta > Lepidoptera > Ypsolophidae > Ypsolopha > Ypsolopha sequella. Next base: position 23,681,520 of record OW203987.1, read on the forward strand.
TGGTACAGCTTGGTGGTACATAAGAGAGTGTAAATAAATAGGTTATATTAGATGGAACATTCTTTACTAATCAAATCATACTAAACAATTTGCCCAAAACATACTCGTGCACGTGATTGAAATTAAGGAGCATAATGGGGTATTACGCCTGAATGGGCCAGATTGAATTTGGCGCGACACATTCGGACGTAAACTGAAATCGACTACTTTCGAATGGCCCCAATCGTAAAAATTTCAATGTAATATCAATAATTAAGTACAGTCACCTGCAAAAGTGGAGTCACACCGCAAGGGAATTATAGTTTGATATAACTATATAAGTACTTACCGCTAGGTATTTTATCCCATTTAATTCACAAACACAACGCTCTACAGGAGCAGACTGCTGCGAAAATTACAGTGAATAGACCGTTTAAAAAATGCTTTTCGCTAGTCCTCTGACGTCACAGATAAGCAGTTCGTTTGTGATTGGTTGACAAGAAAGGGTCATTGCTATACTTGCTACCTGAGATCGTGCAAACCGGGTTGTGATATGATGATCTGTTTCTGTCATGTGTCTGTACGTATTTGATTTCAACCAAGTAAATATATAATTAGAGTAGAGAAAATCTTACTGATATAATGATAAAAAATAATATTGCCAAATGTTCATGTATTCTGTAAGTGACAGTACCGTTTAAAATTTTTACGACCGCCCCATTCGAACGCAGTCGATTTCAGTTTACGTCCGAATGTGCCGCGCCAAATTCAATCTGGCCCATTCAGACGTAATACCCCATAATGCATACTGTAGGATTTTTTGTGAAGGGAAGTCATGTGGAATCTCTTTATTGCAACCAACATAATGCCGGTTGTACCAAGGGGCGTACTGTCTAAATTCAACACCTATCGCTATCGCTTACAAAGGTTACAAGAGATTGGCTAGAAATGACATCACATATAATTTTTAGTCAATCACGATACGTTGGTAAGACCTTTCAAATTGCGTTGTTTATTTTTTATGATGTCATAATTTTTATAGATAGATTTTAATATTTTTTTCTAAAATCTCTCTGTCAAATGTATTTGGAACAAAATACAAGAAGTTTGAATATTTTTCCATTTCTATTTGTGAAAAAAGTTCGCAATAGGGGCTGCCCATTTAAAAATTGTGCAGAAAGTTGTTTTGTTTTTCATTGTATTTTTCTTGGGAAAAATTGTTTAGTATTATCATTTTTAAACGTAACCGAGTAATTTATTGCTCTCACGCTCGTGTATCATACTACGTTTTTCAATGTATAGTGTGAGAAAATAAAACAAATATAATCTTGTGAACTTTAAATTATGTTGGCTCAAAAGGACTGTATCCAGAGTCGTTAAACAGTGGAAAAAAAGTATAACATTTATGGTACACAGGAAAGGCTGCAGGTTAGCCAACCATTGCAAACAAATTAAAAAAAAATAATAATAATAAAGCCCTAGGGCAAAATAATCGACTTTCTGTTCGGTTTTGATGCATAAAAAGTGGGCCTTTACGAGAACATGTATTGAAAAATATTTATTGGGTTAACAATTTCTTGGTTTAACAAAAATTATTTGTGTTACAAGGGGCCCAAGTATTTAATATTTTGTTAATCGGTGGCATTATTTTGAATTCAGAGCGAAGCGTATATTCAATATACGCCACCCGAGAACAAAATATCTTCGCCTCAAATGATGTACACATTTTTTCATCACTACCTAAGATAAAAAGAAAAAGCTTCGAGTTCACGAGAACTTTTCAGGAGTTAATATACTCACTACTCGAACTCATTTTTCATTACTATTTGCATTAGCTAAGCGTGAAAATTTCTGATAAAAACGAAAGAAGAATGCACAGCACATACAGTTTTTTTTCTGCGCGCATTGCCGCCAAAGCCTAACCGGCACATTATACAGAAAAGCTTCATAGAAACGGCCCGAAACGACGCGCTTCGAAACCTCGGGAGCTGTCGGGGGACGGCAGTCGCAGAATTGTGAAGTGTTCCGTGCAGTTGTGCCTAGGGATGAAACGATACCATCTAGGTATTGATACTTTTACTCGATACCGTATCGTTCATGGGGTATCGATACCTACTCGGTATCGAATGAAAAGTATCGATACCTACTTGTATCGGACAGTCTTTTCGTATGAAGAATCAGGCAAATAAGAACAGCAGTAAGTACCTACAATGATTTGATTAGGTACCTATTGCTATTACAAATTCAGTCACAGTTTTAATAAACAACATATCAACAAGCGACGCACGCCAAACGATGAATGACTGACTGAATTAACGAATGAATAACGAAAATCACTGACAGATTAACTGAGCGGTAGAAAAGATAAGTTCGCGACACAAAAATTTAAACCAGACCTTAGCATAGAGTAAATAGAGTGCACACGAGTTTTTTGACACTTCTCAATGAGTGACCGACTGAGTACCGATACAAGTACTTACTTCACGATACTACTTGTTACTCAGTTCTAAAGTATCGATGCCAAAAGTACTTGGTATCGAAAGAAAAGTATCGAGTAGTTACTTGTATTTACTCGTATCGTTTCATCCCGGTGCCTCAGTCACGTACGCAGGTTATCGCGTTGACACTGTAAGCCGCTCCCGCGCATTTTCGTAAATTATGGCACGAAATTATAGAATATGTTGTGCATTGTATGGCTGTTTAAATGAAGTAATGCGACAATTTAATGTAGCATTATCAAATACATTGCAGCCCTAGCGCGTGTTAAGGTTACGAGCGGCCGTAGGTTTTGATTTCAAGGACACCGCCAAGTTAAACTACTGTCTACTTCCTTATACTGTGTAACCGGCCAGTAACTTCTTAACTAATCAATCAGAAGCGCGATCGCAGACCAATCAGAAGAGAGAAAGCGCAAACTCCCATGGGAATAAACTTGACTTGGGTTCCCGCTATCCTCTAAAGCCAATTGTCGTTTTCAAACAGGTGAGACGAAAAAAAAATTCAGTAGCTCTTAAACTAGACCAGACCTGGCTCAGTAAGGGCCTGTTTCACCACTTCCAGATAAGTGCCTGATAGTTATATGTGACATATAACGCATACAAAATGTGTTCCATTTTTAAACTTATCTTCTGGATATCACTTATCTGGAAGTGGTGAAACAGGCCCTAAATCAATCAGTGTTAACATTATCGTGTTAACGTGAGATTATCTACTTAATGTAAAATAAGTACATAGATATACATACGTCTAAGATTGCTTGATTGATGATTTGAGAGGTGATGATCTAACTATATTCGATTTTTTTGGGGTTTTCATTAAGTATAGTTTATGTAATGATTTAGTTTTTGTAATGAAAAACTGTTAGTTGTATATGATCCTTTTATATCTATGAACTTTTTTTATATTAATTTTCAGCGAAATAAAATATATTACAAAAGAAAGATTTTCTTTTTCCTAGATCATATCACTGAAAGGGCTTGACATAAAAAAATGGTTAGAGCAAGTTGACCCCGGCGTTCCGGCTGTAAAAGGAAAGATCACGATAAGGCGCATAGGTACCATAGCATAGACGAATACAGCCTACAGACTCCTCGTAACAGGCTACCGATTTCTGTCAACACATCTGACTGAACGAGCAGATATGCTAATTCGCCACTCAAAAATTATCTGTTTCGGTAGGCCAAACCAAAATGGCTTCTATATTCATTACGTTAGAGTCTTCGTCTTCGGGAAAGATAAGTTTGTGGCGCTATACGTAAGATAGAATGACCACGCTAAATAAGCAACTCGATGTGTGTCGGTACAAATAACAACGGAAATGACATTGAAATAATGTTCATTTCAGCGTGTCTTGAAAAGTGGCTGTTACGACAACCAGTGCGTCTTCGGCTAGCGCAAAATAGGAGAAAATAATAGTTTTCACATGGACGCCATGAACGGAAATAAAAAATTAAACTTAAATTTTTTAGATCTAAAAAATTCCTATAATTTGGTGAAATAATAATTAAAATCGTTTGGAAGGAGTAAGAGAATTCTTGTGTTAATGATGTGAAACTTTTGATGACTTCGATTTTTTTGTCAAAACTTACAATAGAAAAACAGTTTATGAAACTTAAAATTTATTTTTGACTATAATGCCTATCATATATTTTTATGAAAGTTTTTGGACCACCCGTGTGGGAGGAGTAGGCCTTCAAAGACAGACCCAAATTGCAGTTGGCGCATCCATTCTCCTTAAGAAGGGCCAATAGGATTGCAGTATCCCATTTCTCATGCCTCGGCTTGTTGACAAAATTATTTGTTCGCAAGATATTGAACAATAAACGTCTTTCTGGGCTGTATTGTCTATGGCGCATACGTACAACAATATCGTTGCATACATACCTTTAATTTGCAACTCGATGCGTGTCGGTACAAATTGTTATTGACGAAAACGACATTGAATATATGAGCACACATTGCAAAGTGGTTGCTACGACAATCGCTGCGTCTCCGTATGGCTCAAAATAGGAGAAAATAATACTTTTCTTTCAAATAGACGCGATCGATGGACACTTAAAGTTCACAGATCTATTGTTCGGAAGAAGCAAGAGAATTTTTGAGTAAATCATATAACAGATTGGTCATGGTCGCTTGGTGCACAATATGGTCCAGGCTTAAACAAGCAACACTAATTAGTCGTCATCATTCCGTTTTAATTCCCCACTCACATCCCTCCAACTGCTTGGTCCTCCACGAAATAGATTGGCATAAACAGCATTCACCGCGTGGCGCCATCCCATCTCATCGCTACATAACTAAGAACAGAAAAGTCTGCATCGATGCGGTGGGATGGCGCTATGTGACTCTTGTAATATCTTATAAATAGGTTAAATGTAAATAGTTTTTATTTTTTATTATTTTTTTAATTTTTTTTACCTATCTGTTATATTTTCATACTTCATTGTGACTGATGCCGGGCCCGAGTGGCCCGAAATATATCTCACTAAAATTTAATTTAACTGTTTTCTTATGTAATTATAATAATATAACAGAAAAAAAACTTTCAATTTATTTTTATGTACGTAGATATTACAGTTTGAATCTAAATATGTTTGTGTACTCTGTTGTTGCCTCGTATCTGCAGACCGACTCAATCAATAATTATTATCTGTGCTTTTTATGCTAATAGCTAGTATCTTTTCAGAGAGAGTTTATGACTTGGCGTTATTTTTCAAAGTACTGAACTCTAGGGGACGCTACATTGAAAAGTATTTGATTTATTTTTGAATATCTCAACAAACTATTGTGATCAAGAAACTAATATTATTACTTATTTATGATAAAAAATCCGAATAAAAGACAAAATGTAGCATTCGAAGTGGCGGCCAAACGTAAATCGAGCTGAAAATTTGTATCATTGAATTTTACAGGTCACAAATTCAAAATGTACAGTTGCCCAATGGACGCCGGGGTCATCATTCAGCCCCATAGATAATTCTCTATGTTTTCGGAGTTGGGACGCCGGGGTCATCATTCAGCGCTATAGATAACCCTCTATGTTTTCGGACTTGGGACGCCGGAGTCATCATTCAGCCCCATAGCTAATATTCTATGTTCATGTTCAGCCCTTACGAAAGCAGATCTGTTTTGATAAGCGTGTTTGCCGAATGAGTCATTTACCAAAAAGAGTTTTTTGAAACTCCTCTACGGAACTCTCTATGTCATAGGCATATAGGCAATATCTAGCTATATGACGGAGTGGATGTAACTCTGAGATAAATTGATTGATGAATGTTTCGTTATTGATGCGAGTAGTCTATTTGTTGAAAACGTGAAACGTACAGGCTGTCAGTGGAGGAACCGTTGTAGAACAGACAGCTGGATGACACAAGCTGGAGTTTATATGACGTGACTATTATCAGAAATTTAGAAAGGTTTTAATTATCTGGTTTTGTTATTCTATGATTCCTTCATTTACGTACGGGAGGGCGGATGGTAGATTAATTTTCCACAATAAAATATCAGTCAGCCATTAGCTTCTGTGCATCATTGACAGTCTACTAAGTTTATGGCTTAGTTGACTACAAAACTTTCATTTGTTTTGCGGGCGCTTGTTGTTTACGGCTTTTGAAAGAGTATCGGGGAGCGGCAAAAATATTAGAAGTAGAGATTGAACTAGTGGAATTAAGAATCAACAAGTCCAATACAAAGGTCTTGTTTGTGGACAGAGCTGGACAATAAGATTGCACTGCCGAACTCGCTGACTTCTAAGGCGAGTTTTTTTACCTTGGATCAATATTAAGCGACATCTGAGAAGGGAAATCGGGGAATAAAGTTGGTCAAAGCTGCGATAAACAAGCTGACTAGAATAAATTAACATAAAATCCTTCATCTTTTCCGTTTTTCGAGTCCTAGACAATTCGCTCATCCTAGAGGAACAAAGCAGACGCCGTAGAAATATATGGTTCTGAAGACAGTTGCTGCATTAACCTTTAACAACTAAATGAACTAGCAAAACCATTCTAATACAACCTACTGCCAGAAGAGACTCCGCAATTCGTAACCAATGAACTCTTGGTTATTTCAGCCAAGTTGCGAAGAGAGAACACAATATCCTCGGTAAGCTGGTGATTGTTAACGAAGTAGATGGAAAAATCTGGCGATCACTCTTTCTCATTGGCCCAACTAACACTTAAAGACAAGCCGAAGACAGAGCACAGTGGAGGTAACTGGTTGACAAGTGAAGGAACTTCGAGGTGTTTACTTTCAGCAATGATGATGATTATGCTGGCGTCCAAAGTCCGAAAACCCAGGCACAAAATAACCACTTACAAAATGTTTACTCCGCATAACTAGCGAAAACAGGCGCACGCACACATAGACGCGTACGTACGACGATCTCGGAGATATTCGGGTGAATGCCAATACGAAATTCTGCCGAGATCACAATACGAACGAGTCTATGCATGTGTGCGTCTGTTTTCGCTCCGGTCGTTGAGTTGGCCTTCTGGTAGTATCTATTTTGTGACCCAGGCCTCTATCACTTCATTACTCGATATTGCGTTCCAAAATAATATCCTACTTCTTAAGGCTGAGTGCCTTTGCAATGACACTGGTCAAGCATGTGTAAACAAAGACCTTCAAACATCAGACAATGCAAAACCGTCTTTAGTACCATTTATTACGATATTCCAGCAAACTTTAATTAATCATACCATCGAAGCTTTTCTAAACTGATCCTATAACTGCCTATCAAAAAGTTTACCCATTTCCATATCGCTAGAGTTTGTTTTCCTTTGGTAGTGTGGAATACCCTGGCTTCGGTATGGTTATTAGAGCATGTAGGTGCCGTCTTAATGGAATGGAACATGTCGTCGCGTCGGTCTTGAGTGAGCACGGTCTTGTATCAATCACAGGTGGAATTGAATTACATGACCCACGATACACATGGTGTAGAGTCAATTGTTAAATGAACATGTTTCTATATTATGGATTATCTATTAGTATTTTCAAATCAAATCAAATCAAATCATTTATTATCAGGAATCTGTGGCCCATAGATAAATACCTTACAAACTAAAATATATACATATACATTACAAAATTATCTGCACTATGCTAAAATTCAGTCCTGCTCTAATGCGTTTGTTTTTTAACTCTCTGTCCTGCTTTTTTCAGATGCCACGCACGCATAACTTCAGTTATTTTGAAATCGTGGCTCCATTAGGACATTAACCATAATTTCTTTATGTAATAAAGACGCTTTTTTCTAGTTAGTATCTGCGTGTACTGGTTTCCTTTTTTGGTTTCTGGTTTTGAAACATGGAAACTGAATTGCTTTTTTTGTGAAATTCATGCTTTTTTAAAAGTTATATAATTAACAGAAGGTTGAAAGTATGTTCATTTATAAAGTATAATTAATAATTGCCCTTGAGTCACAAAACAAGCCATATTTTTTTCAAATTTTTACCGTCTACATTGACAGAATTGAATCCAATACAAAACTGATGTTTATCATTGTGGAGCCCCTTACTTAGGGATCATTCAACAATTACGTGATCACCGGAAGGGGGGGGGGGGCTCGGGTGCTTGTATATACATCTGGATTATTTGGGGGGGGGGGTTCCGAAAATAAATAAATTATATTTAAATATTTACTCCATTTAGCCAGGAATAGTCTGTATTCTTAGTCTTCTTAATAATTTTGTTTAAAAATGACAGACGTAAATAAATATTAAAGTATGTAGGTTCTTCCTGTCAAACATATTCCTGTCAAACGTTGTGATCACATAGGGGGGAGGGGGGGGGGGGGGGGTTAAAAAAACGGTGATAAGTTTTCCTCCATGACGAGGTGCAGATAGCAGTTCGGTACTCGGTATTTTAGGAAGCACCCTTCTTTTACCAACACAGTTATGAATTAATGAATAAATTAATTATGAAATGCAGGTTCATCATTTACACCTGTAACACGTCAATGTAAATAAGTTTATTACTAAAAGATGCGTGTTTTTTCACGATATATTAATCACATTTCGCCTAACTAGTTACACTGTAACCGTAGCAGCAATCCGACAAATACCTATATGATATGACTAAAATATAATCCGACTAATAAAAGTAGTCAAAAATGTCAAAGTAAAATTACAATGAAACTAAAAAACGGTACAATATTACAAATTAAATTAAATTTTTGGCCGACTTATTTTAAAATAAAAAAATGTATTATAATTCTTTTTAGCTTTATTTTTAGTTAATCGCACTTTTATAATAATACGGACACCTTCCTTGAGACAGTTTATTAATTTAAAAATAATTCAATTATTGGAGTCCTGTTAAATACTACTTTCTAAAATAAGCACAGAAATATTCTATGACCGCACCAAAAGAAGCATGTATTTGAAACGCAGCACGTAAAAAAATAAAATGTAAAAAACAAAAACCTGCAACAAAGGCTTTTTGATATATTTTTATTGTCAAGAGGGTTGTAAAACGTAGAAATTTTGTGCAAGCCCTTTTTAATATATCAGGAGCAGCATAAAATACATAATTACATTACCGAAGCGCCCTGTTTATTTTCGTAATGACATACGAAATAACCTCGTAATCTAAACGATTAGTCTTGTGGGAAGAGGGTCAGATTTTGACGCTGTACAATTTGAACGCTAATGCATAAAATCTAATAAAAATAAAAATAACTTTGTCTGTCGCCAAACCGATGCGTCTTAAAATTTCCGATGCGTCTTAAAATTTCGGTTGATATGTTTGAAAAATACAACTAAATACTCTAAAATCTTGTATTTAAAGCTCCAAAACGTCCCATTTTCACATACATATTTTAAAAATAACAACGAATTTTTCTTGTATTTGAAAACATATTAACCCTGTGGTAGTTCATAAATAATTGAAAAATGACAAAATGCAGTATTTTGGTATGAAGGATGTATAGGAACGTTAAGGCGATACGTAAAAGTTTTAGCGTCCCTGTTACTCCATATGCACCCTCTTGTTTTTGGTTTTCAAACGTTCGTTTCAAGAACGCGGTTAAGAGATCTATTTTTTTTCATAAAATACGTAATAGAAATACGAAGGGATTCTACTTAAATCCAATATTTTTTCCCTACAAAAGATTTCAGTATTAGCTAAAAACACACCAATTTGTTGTTTCGCTGCGTAATCATAATTATTACGCGTCCAAAAAAAGAGAAAATTGAGCCAACATATAATCGCCTCTATCAAAAGCAAATAAGGTCTTATTGTGCTGGACGGGTAATAAAAAAAGTTGTTAGGATAAAGTTGTTAAAGACTACACGGCGCATCGTAGCAGGCAAGTCTACATGGCTACGTCGTAGCAGATGATGTAGACAATTTTAAAAGTAGGTACAACACAGGTTGTAACAAAACAATAGACTGAAACAGACAAAAAGTCTATCAAGACACATACATAGTCAAGTGAACATACTTCTTCTTCTTGTCATGTATTTAGTTGTATTGTTCAAACATATCAACTGAAATTTTAAGACGGATCGGATGATTTCGTTGGGGGACAGGTATTATTTTTATTATAATTTATGCATTAGCCTTCAAATTGTACTGAATCAAAATCTGACCCTGTTCCCACAAGACTGATCGTTTTGGTTACGAGGTTATTTTCGTATTATTTCCAAAAAACCAGGAGGCCCACCATACCTGGGACCGATGGATGGCGGTATATCCATCCCTAACAGCCGGGCCCTATATGGAACAGACTGGTGACGGGCAGCGGCGTCACTGGTGCAAGGGTTACGGCACTACGCTCACCAACCCGCCTGCGCAGCTTGTGCGAGTATGGGCAATTCTTCCAGGATGACCGCCGGGAGTGGCAAAGTCTTGGAAAAGCTTATGTCCAGCAGTGGACGAACTAGGCTGATGGATGGATGGACTGTGCCTATATCACACAAATAAATATATTTCATTTCATAATAGTTATCGTAATGAAGAAAACTTCAAACGTTTTTATGCGACGCCGTTCAGAAAAAATTGCGACAGATATTGAGTTCACACAACAGATAACAACAGACAACAACACACCCCACCAAATGCCAACAAACACGAGCATAACATTAAAATAAAAGTAATGTAAACTTTATGTACATTAAAGGTCTTCGTTACCCAACAGAACCCTGCAATGCTTTGTTTAATTTGGTCAATAATACACATGCAGACCTTCATAAATATTTAAAGGCTACCAAGGAGTTGTGCGTATGGAATGACAGCAAATTCAAATTCAAATAGTTTATTTTGCAAAGTAGGTATATATTATACACTTTTTACACGTCAAATTTAATCTAATAAAGAAAATATATGTAATAAAATAATAAATGTACATGGACTAGATTAAAGGTTTATTTAATTTATGTAGCAATATATATACGATTAACATGATAGGTAAATATATATTATACAAGGTGAAATCCGATCAACCGCCCGAACCCATACCGGAGACCCGGCCAGGGATCAGGAACAAGGTTCAATGATCACCAACCGACACCTTCCACCAACAGCTTCCTTTTGTTTCTACTGGTTGTATGTGACATGCTATTGATCATGCTGGACAACTTTCATTTGTTACAGTTTATTTTGGCCAAACAGCGAGGATTCAAATTTTCAACTTCTGAAATAATTCGGAAAAAAATATCGCTTAACTATATAATATACGTATCTATACAAAATAAGTAGTGACAAATTTCTATTTGAACAATATTACAAAAGTCGTAAAATAAAGTTTGTTCAGTATAATCAGTAGAACACTTAGTTTATGTTATGTAGCATGTCAGGTATGCACCAAAAAATGCTTAGTGATAATTCCTGCTAAATTACAAGAGGCAATTGTATGGTTATTGTAAACAGAGTGTGTTCATCAAAGGTTTTCAGATAAATAATGATCAAGTGCCACATTTTGGAGAAAATTAAAAATAAAATAAAAATAATAAACTCCCATAGAAAACAGGTGTAAATATTTAGTAAGTAAATTGCAATACTTCTATGTTAGTTAATCTTGTAAACGATTAAAATTTATTTAAGAATAATATACTCGTACCTACGAGTAACCGGTAAACATCTTGAGCAAAAAATCGGCGTAGTGATGGAAAGTTGGCGTACGAATTTCGTCCTTCGGTCCGCCGAATAGAGACTGCGTTTCCCCGACTACGCCCCTTTTTCGTCAAGATTTTTGCCGATCTGTCAAGATTATATCTCATAAATGTAAATGATTACTATTAATTTTATAAGCTAACTATATGTATCTCCATCAGTACAACTCTGTGGGCCGACGTTGCTAATGTTGAAACGAAAGCCTTCGTTTATTCGTAAATAATGAAACGGATTTTGTGAATTTGTGTGTTCTGAACAAAATGAAATGTATACTTTTCTAAATCTAATTGTAGTCCAATTAACAAAGGTGTTTAGGGGTACAATGATTTCTCTGTCGATGAAACATTGAAGTGTGATGTAAAAGTTGATATAGTGGTGAAATAATTAATTGTATGTACTCCCAAACTAAAATAAAGTAATTAAATTACATCATCAAAACGTACCTACATTATTTATTTCGATAATATTACATAATAACCCCGCGATTCTGCGCTGTGATCGGCCCAATTTATTATAACACCGCTAGAAAACCAATCAGCATCAACGACAAGAAAAAAGGTCGGGGTCACACGGCAATACCGAACGGACGCACTTGAGCTTTAGGGGCGAGTGTTTCTTTTTATTTTTCGTGAAATTTTAATTGAAAATATTATAAACTAGCTTTTGCCCGCAACTTCGTCCGCGTGAGTTTCGTATATAAATTCGAATGAGATTTACTCATAGAACTTTAACATCTCGTCAGGCAAAACAGTATTTTTTCTAAAAATTATTCCTTGATGCACCCCTAAACCTAATAAATACATGTTTGATTATTTATTTTTAATAGTTATATAAGTTTCAAATGAATACACAGAGGTAATACGATTTTCCTTACAAAATTTTGCATTTAACTCAACATTGGAACATTTGTGCAGATTTCTCTCATAATTTCACACCTTTAATTGGATTATTTCTGAACAAAACCCTGTTCTTTGGACTATTTTAGGAGTAGATGAATGGAAACATAAAACGTGGTATTTAAAAGATGAATTATTTTTGGACATTGGACAGATAAAATGTTTCTTTGCAAGACTTGGCCTTACTAATAACACTATCAATTGATGCAATTAAATTAAATAAAAAAAACTTTGGATGTAGCTTTTATTTTCTCTAAAATTTATGACGGGAGTCCTTTGAGCAAATTTCTCTATTATAGTTTAGATTTTCCAAATACTGCCCTGTCTCAACGCGCTACCTGTAGGTAAATACTTTTTCTGTACAATAAAGTGTGTCAATTTACCTACTTATAGGTATGTATAGGTTCATTCATGGATACCACCTTCACATAAAAGGGTGTATCTAATGTCGGGTGACATGATGGAGGGAGATTGATGGCTAATGAAAAAAACAAAATAAAAAATGAAATCGCGCATCACTCGCTGGCGGCGTTTTCTAAAAAGCTTTAACATTTGTACAGTGGAGACCACATCAAGCTATACACTTGCCGTACGACATTAGCCCCTACAGAGAAGAATATAAGATAGGTACAAAGTCCAATGTGTCTTACTTGATGCGGTCTCCACTGTAAATTGATCCATTTTTGGGTTCAATATTCAAAAATGAGAAAAAAGAGCCCGGTTCCGTACAAAACTAAATGCACATTTTATTTATATTATTGTCAGTTTATTATCATAAATCATAAAGTTAAAAAAAATATTAATGTTTTAAATATTCATGAATATTTTTTGTGCTTTAATGGCGTTAGACATGAGGATATTACGAGTCATTTAAGGGTACGTTTCACAAAAAAATTCTTCAGCCGTTTTCTGCCTGGAGAATACCACATTTGGTGTGTTTTGAAAATCATTTTTTTTTGTTTTTTAGAAAATGAGTGGCTGAAATTTAATGATGTTGTACATTTTTACAATCAGCTCAAAGCAGCAAAGGCTTTTCATTTGATATCCCACATGGTTTTTTCAGAAAAAAAAAACTAATTCAAAGTCCATACAAAAAATTATGACGTCATAAAAACCAAACATGGATCTCTAAGCAGTATCACCATTGATTTATTCTTATTCTACAACTTAAAACCTGACACCAGACTAAAATTACTCCTAGATTGCACAGAAAAAGTATGTCCGTAGTAAAAACTGAAAACAATTAAGGCGAATGGATACGCCAACTGCAAGGCGAATGGATACGCCAACTGCAATTTGGACCTGTCTTTGAAGGCCTACTCCTCACACACGGGTGGTCCAAAAACTTTCATAAAAATATGATATGATAGGCATTATAGAGTCAAAAATAAATTTCAAGTTTCATAAACTGTTTTTTTATTGTAAGTTTTGACAAAAACAATCGAAAGTCATCGAAAGTTTCACATGATTAACACAAGAATTCTCTTACTACTTCCAAACGCCTAAAGCGATTTGAATTATTATTTCACCAAATTAAGGCGCTCTTATCCCAGAAGAGTGACTCTCTGTCTTTTTCTTTACGTGTAAGGAGTAAAGAAAATAACCACACTTTTGTACTTTTTCGTTGTTTTTATCGGTTTTTAATTTGTTTAAAAATAAGGGATATGTTTATTAAAACCCACTTACGTGGTCGACCTAGAAAATTTAAAGAGCAATATTACCAGATATGTTTCGTTAATAAAAGAGTGAAATTATGGAAATGGCATGATTTGAAAGGTCTTATTACATGCTGTGTTCGTGAATTATTTCTATCGAGCAAAGTTTATCTGATCGTGTAACACATGCGTGGAAGACCTAGATAAAGGTTTGAACTATATTGCGTATTTTTTTTTATAAGTTTTAGATGATATTTGAAAGTTCTATTTGACTTTGAAATTACTGATTTTGGGATAAGAGCGCCTTAAATTAAATTAGGTGTTGCGCCTTTTGTAAGCGCTCCCAAGGTTACGCACACTAGAGAAAGTATGTGTGCATGCACTACTACAACCAAGGGCGGATCCAGCCTGCGAGCCAGGGGGAGGGGGGTCACAGGCTCCGAATTAGTCCAAATATATAATACAATTTTGTGCAATTATAGGTAAATTTTGCGTGTCTGTATAGAAAAAACTAGGCCCAGGGGAGTCATGACCCCCCATGACCCCCCTGGGTCCGCCGTTGACTACAACCATAGGTAAGTAGACTTCGTGCAATGAAACATCTGTATCGCAAACATCATATTTATATTAGTTAAATAAATTCATCATTTCATTATATCGTCAAGATTTTTAATTTATTTTGCCATTAAATATATAATTCAAACATTTTCCGAGTAAATATTTCTCTTAACGATGCCTAACCAACTTATTTTTATGGTAAATAACATGAATTCTGGTTTGTTTGCAAATAATTATTTATCGAAATTACACGTTCCCATAATTTGGTACTTTTACCTTACTTCATGCTAATAATAATATCAACCGAAGTTTGTTTGTTGTTTGTTATCTTCAAACTCTGCTACAGGTCTGCTACCAATGAACGGATGGCGATAAAACTTTTTAATGGTTAGTTTACGACCTGGTCTGACAAATGGTGTAAATAAACAGATACAACAGACTGAAACCACATAATTTGTAAATACTGATAAAATTTACCAAGAAAATTGTAGATTTTTTACCGGTAGATACTTATTTCAATTTTTCAAGTGATGAAAAAGGCCTTTTCTTAAATTATACAGCTTTGAAATTTGTCTTAAAAATAAGTGAATAATAACCCTGTCTTCATTTCAAAAATGCTTTCATTTTAGAACATTTTAATAATTTCATCAGAAGCCGAGTTATTAAATAAAAACGCAGTTTTTCGTGAGCGCGCGTTTCTTGCTGGTCGTAGACATACGGACGGTAGCTAGAGAGCTAGAGACCCGTGACATACGGACGGACAGATAGACGGACAGCGGAGTGACATTAATAGGGCTCCGTTTTGCCCTTCGGGTACGGAACCCTAAAAGACGTACAATCACTATCATCACTACATAGTATAAAACAAAGTCGCATCCCGCTGTCTGTCTGTCCCTATGTATATGCTTAGATCTTAAAAGCTACGCAACGGATTCTGATGCGGTTTTTTTAATTGATAGAGTGATTCAAGAGGAAGGTTTATATGTATAATACATGCATAATATAGTAGAGAAACACTGAGTATATTTAGTATCAGCATTGCACCCGTGCGAAGCTGGGGCGGGTCGCTAGTTAACTTTAAAAAGTTACTTCAAAAACTCGCTTTTAATTTCAATTACTCACCACTTATACAAGGTGACTTTTTGATCATCGTCCAAATTCATACTGGTGACTTGGTAAGTGATCAGTATCATGCATCAATAACAATTTTGTTGAAATTCGTAAAATGAAATTTCGACTCCCCATAGTGATTCACTCGGGACTGGAACTAAATTTATATGGGAAGCCGAAATTTCAGTATACGAATTTCACAAAAATTGTTAGTGATCCAAGATACTGATCACTTATCAAGCCTCCAGTATGAATTTGGACGATGATCATAAAGTCACCTTGTATATAAATCTTACGGTGTGGCGTATAGACTAGTTAACTTTTCGACAGTTTTTTAAATTATAGCGGAATTTTAGGTAACATTTCGTTGGCTCACTATTACAAAGTTCTATGTAAAAAAAAATTGAACAACACAAGGTTCTATGTGTCATTCATTAGCTATTGTCACATAGAACCTTGTCTTATTTCTATTTTTTTTACACAGAACCTTATAATAGTGAGCCAACGATTTGGCGAATTGAGCCTTTTTAGGTTTCTGTAACCAAAGAGCAAATCGGAGCTCTATTAATGTCACTCCTCTGTCCGCCTGTCACGGATCTCTAGCTCTTAGACGGAATGAGATATATACCTGAAATTTGTATATGTTGTTTATTATTTATTGTTGACCCAAAACCGAATTTTGAATTTAAAATGTATTTTAATTATTTTTCAGGAGGGGCCTCATACATGAAATTCATTGTCTAGAGCTCATTTAGTAGAGTCTAAACAAATTTTTTATAATTTTTTCATGTTAAAAAATAAAAAAATGGGGTGCTATCAAAGTTGCCATTTTTAAACTATTTTTGTTACGGGGTCTATCTCAAAGGCCAAAGTAGTTAGGAATTTGAAATTTCTGTATATTGTGTTCAATAATTATGTTGTATCTAAACAACAAATACTAAAAACACCGATTTATAATATAGTTACGTCCCCGATTACTCAACCAATTTAATTTTGCAGTTTTGTTTCATGAATTTTGTAGGTAATGATAAGTTTGTAATAGACTAAGAGCTACATAAATGTGATTATGTCTGACAGAATTAGAGCATTACCTAAAATTAAATAAATAGCAAGGTTGAAATAATTAGTCATATGTACGGAATCCTAAAAGAGCAAGGCCCGACTCGCACTTGGCCTGTTTTTCACTACATTGGACCTGCTGAACACGAATTTGATTAGGTAAGCAAATTTTTTTCTGAAAATTAGCCGTTTAGCCTTTGATTAAATTAATCAAAACGTTTAGCGGGAATTTTACTTACTCGTTTCACGACAAAAATAACCCGTCTTTAGACGAAAATTAATCCCAGGAGAGTCAATATCGTAATATTAGGTAAACGTCCGCCATCTTGAATTTTGAACTTGCGGTCAAGATTTGAGTCTGCCAACATCCAAGTTCAGACGGTTCGAATTAGTAAAAATAGCTTATTTGGCCTAATGTTACCCAAAATACCGGTACAACATAAAGGCCATTTTTGAGAAAAGTGATCCAGCCTGTTATGTTATCGCCCGTTATCTAATAACATCCAGGTGAAGTGTAGTAAAACGAAAGGCAAAGTTGAGATTTTCAAGGGGGTTTAAATCTCGCTGGGCACAAAGTGTTCGGCTTACGTGCTTCCGAATAAGACCCATCTCGCTGGGACCAAAGATTTCAAAAGTTTAGATGAGCTCTGGCACCTAAAATCTATTGCATTGTTTTTGAATGCGTGCGTTAACATAATGCCGACGCGCGCACACTTATGAGTACGGTCAGCAAACTGATCAGACTACTAAAGTTGTTAAAATGACTTAAGGCGTCCAACTATCACTGTGTTCAGATGAGCACTGATTCCAAACGTGTGAGCTGTGAGCGTCATCCATTTGAAGGTGGAAACATTTTGGTGCTGTGATAGTACGGTAAGGGCTTATCTTTACTTTTGAAATCTTTGGTTGGGACGTAATAATCGTCGGTGAAGCGTCGGTATACGGGTGTGGGCTGTGACTTGCATTTCACAGTCCTTATTTGGAAACACCTGTAACACTCCGACGGAGATTCATATCGTGACGATTAATTTTATCATTTCAAACAGAATGTAACAAAAAGCTTGCACCCTAATTGAACATTTCGATTTTCTTTTCATTCAGCTTCGGTTTCAGCAGATGAAAGTTTTCAATGAACCTACGCGTTTCGTCGAAATATTAGCAGGCACAGGCGAAGTGTATAATTTGCTTTTAGTAACTACTGGCATAGTGTAAATAAAACCTCGTCTTACAAATATATTTCGGTTAAAAATAATCGAAAACATTCCTTAGCGTACTGTAATAAGAGCTACCAAAATAGTATAAGAAAAGAGGTCCAGGTTGCACGCGCAAATTCCAACCAGAGTGCGATATTCCCGCCAGTTTTGCGTGAGATTTCTGATTACATGGACGTGTTTTGACTCTGTGTTCTAGAATGAACCTTAGCTACGTAACTTTAAGGTTTTAGTTCTAATATCACACTTTGGTGAAACTTGGTAGTACGTAGAATTTTAGTATAGAGATTGCATTTTGTAGGTAAAAATCAACTGAATAAACAGTTCAGACAAAGTTTTGGATTAAAGTTTAGAAATATTAACAATTGGTGTCATTTTGTGTATTTATAATATTAAAACTGCAGTCAAAAGTTCATGTGAAGGAAAATACTACAAAGTTTTTTAAGGTATGTAAATAAAACAATTATCATCTACCAAAGTAGATTCTGAAGGCTTTAATTTTAGTTTTAGTACTGTCAAAACTTAAATTTTTCATTTAAAATGAAGGACTATTTTGCAACGAAGAAAATTTAGTATTGAAAGCACGAAAACTAAAATTAAAGCCTTTAGAATCGGCTTTAATATTTTTAAGAGCGGTTTCGCAGCCGGATTGTGAAAAACCCGCCTTTTTCTAATTAACCGAAACAGAACTCTTAAATTCAAAATTCACTCAATGAGTTATTCAACCAAACCTTATTACCTATGTATTATGGTTTCTATGGTTTCTGTAAACTAGAATTTCAAAATTTTTTCAATTCAAAATAACTACCGAGTGAATTTTGAATTTAGTGTTCTGTTTCAATTACTTAGAAAAAGGCGGATTTTTCACAATCCGCGCCCTTAAACAAAAAAATGTAGTTTATGCCTTAGCTCCTTGCGCGTACCAATCGAAAACTGAAATATTAGTATTGGGCTTTTGACCTTTACAAACGTCAGTAGCTTATCGTGAAGTGCATAACTTAACTTTGTTTTTCTTGTTTAGAAATTTGAATTTGAAAAGCTATTTGGTTTGTGGCATTTGACGCCAATAGTTCAGTAATAGTGAGGTTTATAAATCAAGAGTTTGAAATTGTATAGACAATTAGTCATGCATGATCTTCTCAAAACCAATTTTAAATGCTATTTTAAAGTGACTAATTGTGCATTAAATTTCAAACTCATGCTTATAAACCTCACTTATACTGAATTATTGGCGTCAACTGCCACAAACCAAAATCTTTTTCAAGAGAATACCCAGCCTCATTTAAATGTCTTTTAATTTTTAATGTATAAATAATTTTATTTTCTTGCAATTACTACGATAATACGTATATAAACAATATACGATACATACTAATTTGCTTAGTTTAAATTATGTTAAGGTGTGTTAATTCGAAAACCATTTTGGGATTTAGGTTTAATTAGCCGTATTTTCGCACTTGTGGTCTAAAAAATCTTATGACGATGAATATTTTTACGAAAAAGCTGCAACTTCCATTTGCCTTTGTGTGGCGTCACTTAAGAAATGGCTGTTTAGAAATGTGTCCTTTGCTATCAAGATAAATTTATAAAAATTTGCTGCCGACTGACTTGGCACAGATGAGTAGACAGACAGAGACAGACCACTTTTTCATAAGCATCATCACTATCAGTACAATGTCATAAATTCTTAAAGTGACGTCATAACCGGCAATTCATTAAAAAATCATAAAAAAATTATGGATAATTGATATAACAAAATAATAACAACTATGTCCTAAAATGGCGTGTCTGAAATCTGAATAAAAAAATTAAAACAAAATCTTTTTGAAATTAAGTTGTGGAAATTATTCTATAACATGTGTATAAAAGAAAATCTCATTAAACTCTAGAGATGAGACTGGAAAAATGCGGCAAATTCAAAAAATACTCTTTGACCATATTAAATCTTTAACACTGGTTTTAGTACAAACAAATTATAAGGATCAGATAACTTCTACCATAGATACTCCCCGATGGCTAACACGTTATAACACGGGTTTCAATTCGCTGTAGCATGATATTACTTGTTTGCCAGGACTAAAATTAAGCGTTTTCTTGTTAAGAAGATGACATACTCTAGCAACTTTTTTTATTACCCGTCCAGCACAATAAGTCTAATGGCAAAGACTTTATTGGCTTTTCATAGAGGTGATTATATGTTGGCTCTTTGGCCTCTTTTTCTAAGACGCGTAATACTAGTGATCACGCAGCGAAACAACAAATTGGTGTGTTTTTAGCTAATACTGAAATATTTTGAAGGGAAAAAAATATTGAATTTAGGTGATATACCTTCATATATGTATTACCTATTTTATGAAAAAAAATCAAGTTGATTTCTTAACCGCGTTCTTCAAGCGAACGTTTGAAAACCAAAAAAAAAGAGGTTGCAAAACATTTTTTTTTGACAAAAGTATAAATCTTAGTACATTGTTTATACGTAAGATCCCTAGACGAAAGATTCATAAACCAAATATATTTTTTTCAATACAAGGAGAGTCCGAATTTCTTCAAACGAATCCTAGATAGACTGGAGTTGGTCATGCTCTAGGCTCAGGTACAGTCTTAAGAAAAACAGAAAGAAAGACAGAACGCTTGCTAAATGAGTTATATAAATCGTGCTAGACTGAATCGACATCAATCTTTATGTTGTGAGACAAGGACAGAACTTCACGACATTTGAGGTCATGGATTGGATTTGAGGTTGAAGAGACCACGCAACATATTTGCAGAAACACAACGGAGTAAATTTTCTTTTATGAAGTTGACTAGGTGCAGTGACATTATTTTTGGGGTTGCAACTATTGCAACAAAAAAATTATGAATTGATATTATATCATTGCAGTATAGAAACGTAGAAAGAAAAGTAAATCTGGATGTGAGGAGCTCTCAACCGGGATCAGAAACCGGGTAGAGCTCCTCACAGCCAGATTTACTTTTCTCTCTGCATTTCTGTACCGCAATGATATGATGTTAATTTTTAACTCCTTGCGATGGATAAACCGCCGTGTATTAAAATATAAAAAATTGTTTCTATCATAGTTAAGAAACTCATGACTTCATTTTACAAGACTTAGCAAAACAACATGGACTTCAAATTCTTTAATACTACACCTGCTCGGAAAGTACCTTCTTACTTTTTTGAAAACGATGCAGAAAATACGTCATTACTGTCATACAAATATGCGGGCGGAAAAAGTGTATGAAAATTCATTGTTAACTTGCTTGAGCGGGCAGAAAAAGTATATGCAAATCCATTGTTAACGTGCTGTTTTTTTTTAAATAACATAAAGAATGAGCAAGTGGCCAAGTGGCCAGTATTATTTTGCGAACTCGTACATAATACTCGAAAAATGATACTGGCCACTTGCTTTTCCTGTATATCATAAAAAATAAGAAGGAAATAAAAAGTGACAATCGCACGCGAGTCAGTCGGTTTCTTTTATTGTATCTTGATTAAAAGTAAAATTATACTATTTCCTCGCAGGTGTAGTATAAAGCACTATGTATCACTCGGGAGAAAGTGCGATTCCCAACTCGTGTGTATTGAGGCCCTTGGCTCCGCCTCGGGCCTCAAACCACACCCTCGTTGGTAATCTTCCCCTTTCTTCCCTCGGTGAACAATGTACTATACCTTTCATGGGTAACTCTATTTACAGAGAAAAAAGTCATGAGTAAAAGAGATAGAGATACGAACAAAGGTAATAAATGTCATTTATTTTAGCGTGCGGATTACAATAGCGGTTATCACTTTTTTCTGCTTATACAGTGTGTCCCTCGTGCAAGTGCACTAGATCCGAAAAGTGGGTGAAATTAGATCTAAATTATAGACAAAAACAAAGAAATATTTTTTTTTATTTTTTTTTAATCTAGAAAAAATACTCCACCTGGGTATCTTTGTATGGGAGGCGAGCGCAGTGCCTTTGGTTAACCGCCCGTAGAAAATATTGTATTTATGATAGAACGTTGTATTTTTTTTTTGTTAGAATGATAATGGAATAGGAAATGATAAATAGGAATATAAGTATAGTACGGGGACATTATTTTGAAAAAATTTACTATTGCTGAAAAAAAAAGACGGAAAAATTAAAGAAATAATCTTTTAGGATATTATTTTTATGGTAAAGGTAGTTGATTATGTTTTGTTTTTGATTTGGTATGCAACGTCTATTCTTAAGGATTATAACAGTTTTATTTCATTGTCGATAAAATAAGGTCTAGTTTCACCCCTTTTCGGATGTGCACTTGTACGAGGGACACACTGTATAAACTTCTAGGGCGGAAAAATTGTTAAATTATCTCCTTTTGATATCCAGGTGTTATTGACCTTCGCGTTTTTATTGTCCTAACCTGCTCAGTGAATTATCTGCGAGAAATACCACTCTAGAACTCCATGATGCGGCCCACGATTTCAAAATTTATAACGAGGACTTCAGCCACAAAATAACTACTTAAGGTTTACTCCACATAACTAGCGAAAACAGGCGCACGCACACATATACGCGTACGTACGACGATCACGGTCGAAGTCGGTCGAATGCCAATACGAATTTCTTTCGTTCTTGTTTTCGCTCGTTGTATGGAGTCGGCCTTCTGGTAGTATCTATTTTGTGCTTCGGCCTTGCTGTATACAGATTATAGACACTCAGCAGTGTGTCTAGAGCAGAGTTCAGATAATTAATGATTTTCCTATGGTTATTGGAGTCATGGCAAAGCCGAGGAACTCATTATACTTATAAATTATATTTATAATAAATTGGGCCCATCAAAGCGCAGAAACGCGGTGTTATAATATATATTAGGCATGCACCAATGAGGTTTTGGGAATTCATGTGCATAGTATTTGTTTTAACCAACAATACAATACTTACCACTTGCTGAACGGTGAAGGAAAACATCGTAAGGAAACCTGCATGCCCTAAAAAGCGTGTTATTTGTGCCCGAAGAAAGGCAAAAGGACTTACCTCACCACCCGTCTCGTTGGGACGTAATAATTGTCGGTAAAACGTGGGTGTACCGAGTGTGAACTGTGACTTTCATTTTACAGCCTACACTCGGAACATCTCTGACACCCGCTTGGATATTCATGTCGTGACGTTATAGTTCTATTTAAATTCGAGTGTAATTTATATTTTTTGCCTCCTCCTACCACACAATCTACTGGTTGCTCTTGGCCAGTAGTGAAAAGTTTTTCTGTCGGCATCCCCGTAATTGCCTAGGATTTTCTTTTTCAAAGTGAAAATGAATGAAGTAAAAATCGGTTTAGGACCTCATTTCTGATCACATCACAGCATAGATTTTGCTGATCACAATCCCCTGACTAACCTATCGATGCTTGTATTTTTTAGATCAATAAATGTATTTTTATTTTTTATTTTAATAAGGTACAATATTCCTAGTCACTCCCATTCAGGTTATATTCGAAAATCAGTGCTGCAAAGCTAAATGTTTGCAGCAATATGCTGAAATAATGGCTTTTTTTTTGCCATCAAATAGTTTTACAATATGACGGGGAGAAGTGAAGGTTCAGGTAGCTGATGGTCCAAGTTGCACGTCACTTGCTCGTTGTTAGGTCGATCTTGTAAGTAACAGCACAGATATTTCAAAATGTCTGTATTATTAATCGTTATTTTATGTTACACACTTTGAATTACAACACTAGATAAAAGGCGATATAAAACAATAACGAAATCTGAATAGAAGGTGCACCGCACACACCGTTCCGTCTGTGTCTAAATTCAGTAAATTAAGGCGTATGACCACGCTAAATAAGCAACTCGAAGTGTGTCGGTACAAATATCAACGGAAACGACATTGAAATAATGTTCATTTCAGCGTGCCTTGAAAAGTGGCTGTTACGACAACCACTGCGTCTCCGGCTAGCGCAAAATAGGAGAAAATAATACTTTTCGCATGGACGCCATAAACGGAAAAAAAAATTGAACTTAAATTTTTTAGTTCTAAAAATTTAATATTATTAAAACTCGCGTGAGCTGACATACTAAATTATTATTACATACGGCTTGAACACTCACGTGTGATTGTTGTTGACTATATGCCAACCGTTTCACCGACACAATTTCGGCATTATCAAGGCGAGTGTCGTTCTTAGGACGACGACGCGGCGTTCACCGTCGTTGTCAAATGGGCACTGGCAGCCGCCGATCGGCGAGCTGATAACCTAAAAATTTCCTATAATTTGGTGAAATAATAATTAAAATCGCTTTAGGCGTTTGGAAGGAGTAAGAGAATTCTTGTGTTAATCATGTGAAACTTTCGATGACTTTCGATTTTTTTTTGTCAAAACATACAATAGAAAAACAGTTTATGAAACTTAAAATTTATTTTTGACTCTATAATGCCTATCATATATTTTCATGAAAGTTTTTGGACCACCCGCGTGGGAGGAGTAGACCTTCAAAGACGGGTCCAAATTGCAGTTGGCGTATCCATCAAGGCCCTGATGATCGAGCCCGCGCGGTGTAGCGCGCGCGCACGTGGTTCCGTTTTCTTGTTTTACCTCCGGAAACAGGAAGTCAAGTTTTCTCGTTGGATCGACTGCCACGGCGCTCGATGGCCCTCTTTACTTTGTAATTTTCGCAATATCGACGTGTTTTTTGTGACAAAACTTTATCATTTTCGACCCTTAGTTGATAGGCATTATTTGTTGGTAATGATCTCTAGTATAACTCCTTTCAAGGAATAGGTCAAATTTCCAAGCAGCCTGTATATATATATATATATATATATTAGGTATGGACATCTTTTTTCAAGTTTTAAAGTAACCATTTTGTGTAATATTACAATAGGTATGGAGGCCTAAAATAAATTGATTAAATACTTACTTACTATTAATCAAGGTGACCTTGTCTTGTATTATCTTTGTACCATTGAAAGTAATGCATAATGTTATATCATAGAGTTTGGCCAAACGTCAGAAAGGAGTGTTAAAAATAAATCCATCACGCTCGCTCTCTCGGTAGAGGGCAGTAAAAACAAACCTTGACCAAAATATTCACTAAATGCTTCAACTTACGTGGTTTTATTAAAGCAACCTCTAGGAGCTCTGAATGCAATAATCGTAAAACGTTTTATTATTGTAGTTTGCATCGGACTATCTCAGCAATGGGTATCTGTACTATAGTTTTGATATAACACTCACTCAACAGCATCAAACGAAAAAACACATATCGTCACGACATGAATCCCCGAGAGGACGTCAGAGGTTTCCTCAAGTCTGAACTGTAAAATGCACTTAACACTTGTTAGCTTTTCACCGACGTGAAAAGCGAAATGTTCCAAACGGATGGGTGGTGCGCCCTATCGCCGTACTTTGGGCACAAATGAACCAACTTAAGGGGCTGCACTATGCTAAAATTCGGTCCCGCTCTAACGCGTTTGTTTTAAAACTTCAGTTATTTTGAAATCGTGGCTCCATTAGGACATACGGAAATAAAGTAGTAAGGCTTTTTGTAGATAATAATGAGATCTTTTATTGTGTGAAAGATTCATTTCAAACGCATATTGCGTGTCCGAGCGAATTGAATGTACAGAATGAAATTAGGTACCTACAGATATATATTTATTTGAGTAAAGATATAAAATTTAGATAATCTACAAAGGCTTAATTCGTCAGCAAAACATGATTAAGTACATATATATTTCCCAGAATTTTCTAGTAGCCAGTTTGGTCTACAAATCGAGCTAAATATACGCAATTTTACCAAATCCACGCTTATTCAAGCCTTAACGTGCCTTCTGAAGCACGCAGACCAAACACAAATTAATGTGCACCGCGGGGATTGAACCCGCGACCTCTGGGTTAGCAGGCGAGCGATCTACCACTCGGTCATAGAGGCTCAGTAAAACATTAGTCAAAACTTTTAATGCGCTTTTTACGCTATACATATATATGCATATTAGACCAAGTTAGTGGTTTAACATTGAATGACAGAGTGCAAAATATCGACATACGGGATCGTTGTAGCTTGAAAGAAGATATAGTGACTAGAAAAAAAAGAAATGCTTCGGTGGTTTGGACATGTAGAGGGGATGAATAAAAGTAGAGTGATAATAGTAGTTTATGCTACTAGGGCGCAAAGGAATAAATTACGAGGACTCGCTACGCTTGTGTTTTAAACGTAACTGAGTAATTTATTGCTCTTACGCCCGTGTATCATACTACGTTTTTCAATGCATAGTGTGAGGAAATAAAACAAACATAGTCTTGTGAACTTTAAATTATGATTGGCTCAAAAGGACTGTATCCAGAGGAAAAAATAGTATAACATTTATGGTACACAGAAAACGTTGCAGGTTAGCCAACTTCTCGTAAATAAAAAATAATAATAATAATAATAATAAATAGAGATGAAACGGATATCCGGTTACTATCCGGTATCCGGCCTATCCGGCCATATTTTTGGTATCCGGTATCCGGCCGGATAGTAGTCAGTATCCGGCCGGATACCGGATACTTAACTCAACATACAAAAAGTCGTTTAAATCACAAAATAGATTGAATAATCTAAATTCTAATACATAAAGTGAATAAGAATTGAGCTATGGTAGATAAAGACAAGCTTTACATCAATTGTTGGGAATAAACGTTTCTGCTTTTCTTCATACATTACACCAGCTTCTTTTGCTCTCACAATATACCGAATGTAACTCAACAGGTATCTTTTAATAAAAACACATGGTCATACTGAAATCATACTAAACAACTTTTCCAAAGATACATACTTGTGGAAATGAAAAAATATTTTCGTGTTTCCTTACTCATTTTGAAAACCTACTATAAATTTTGAAAGGGCACTGGGCGGGCAGGTTCAATTTTGTTTTTTCAATATGTTACTTTGGAAAATTTGTTCAGTATGAACAGTATATTACGCGGTTTCATTTAAAGATTCGTGTCCATTTATATACAGTATACACCACTCCAAGAAGACAAAAGATACATATTTACAAATTTCGTTAGGATCGGAAATTGTTTCGCGTTTCCAACCAGCATTTGTATGATTGTGATACGATCATTTAGAAATGATCTTCATTTAAAAAATGCACGAATAATCTCGCCCACTTGCACCCGCACGCACCTTGGTGCGTAATATTTAGACTTGCTCAATTAGTGCGAAACGCATATCTTCAGCCGGATATCCGGCCACCGGATATCCGGCCGCCGGATATCCGGCTATCCGGCCTAGTGCCTCTCCGGATATCCGGTATCCGGTATCCGGCCAAATCACTATCCGTTTCATCTCTAATAATAAAGCCCTAGGGCAAAATAATCGACTTTCTGTTCGGTTTTGATGCATAAAAAGTGGACCTTTACGAGCACTTGCATTGAAATAGTATTTAATACCTATTAGAATTTTGTCCAGGAAAAATATTTCCTTATTGTCCACAACTTGATAAATATCTCAACCCGTAGACTAAGTTTAACTTTTCTGTTAGACAAGGTTCTATGTACTTGGTGATTGCATTGGAAACTTTCAGGTAAGTATTGCTCAAAAACTTTTTCCATTTACAGACAACGAAAAACTGTGAGGGGACCGACGTGAAAGGATAGTTTTTAGGGTTCTGTCACAAGAACTTTTATAGCAAAGTTTATGTTGTATTTAAACGCACAACAGAAAATACTAAAAATGCTACTACAGTGTTCTATCAAAAATACTAACTGTGCTCTTTTAGGATTTCTCGGTTATCATAAACAAATAACCACGAAACTTCTAACCTAACCTACCGGCTCTCTTCTGCGCTGAAGAATTTCTAATGGCGATATTTAATGTGCAAAATAGTATTTTTGATGTGAAATTTAATATTATCCTACTAATATTATAAATGCGAAAGTTTGGATGGATGTATGGATGAATGTTTGTTACTCCTTCACGCTGTAACTACTGAACCGATTGGGCTAAAACTTTGCACAAATGTAGTTCTAGACCTGGAATAGCACATAGGCTACTTTTTAGCCCATAAATTAGTTCCATGGGATGGCAATGGGGTGTCAATTTCCTATAGAAAAATGATGTAACGTTACTCCTTCACGCCGTACCTACTGAACCGATTGGACTGAAGCTTTGCACAAGTGTAGTTCTCGACCTGCAATAGGATATAGGCTACTTTTTAATATAATTTTGTTCAAAAACGCGGCTCGGCCTCTGGCTTCGCCAAAGACAGTTTAACAGAGGATCAATTTAGAGAACAATAAATAGTTTCGTTTAAACCAGAGTCCAAATAAATACGTTCTATAAAATTAAGGGTACAAAAAATATTGACAAATTCGATTGTCTTCACAAAAACTGAACCAGCGCGGGTGAAGCTAGTCCATTAATAAATTACAGCAATTTTGATGTCATAGCAACATTAAGGCTCCAGTCCCCTAAAAATCAGTATTCTTGCAGAATTATCAGAAAAGAAAGATTTTATTTTAGTTAGTAAGAAAGCAATAAATAAAATACATTTTACGTTAATTTATAGTGTGGAATTTGAAGATTTTAAAACATATTTTTTCATTTACTTTATTGCTACTTTTAATAGGTTTTTTAGGCTTTAAACATATCTTTATTTGTCACATTCATGCACACGTCACGTAAAAATTATGACAAAAACAAGAAATTTATTCAGATAACATTTATTTTCATATCTTCGATAATAATCTTATCTGGTTACTTTTTTCGATAATGCTTTAGTTTTCTTATTTTGAGTGCTTTAAGTAGTTATAATTTTATGAATTCGACCACTGCTAAAATATTTTTTTTCTACTAGAAAATTATCATTTAGCGTAGTCAAATTTAAAACACGGAGAATAGAACTATTGATAAGTGAGATAACAAAAAACGGTATTTAAAAATTATTTTAAGAACATTTATCAAATCAGAACCTTATCGAGAGTTTAAAACACAAAAGGCGTCGAAATTTCCTTCAGTTTCGCTGGGACATCGCAGCGTTCGGACGTGTGTTGTGTAGCTCGACGTCATTTTATCTCCCGCTCGCACGGTTGCTCCCTTTCCCTCACGTAGATTCTTATGGAGAGGCAAACTGTATCATGACAGTTGCTCTACTTGAATATTGCACTTATCATTTAATAACTAAACAACTATGGATAAAATATTATTTGAATATTTTAAGAAAAGGAAGAAATATCCCTGTTTCGATAAAATAAAGTCTAATCTACGTCCGTCCATATTTCACAGCATCATAACTTTAGCACCGTAAAGATAAAGACATGAAATTTGGCACAAAAATAGCATTAATTTGCCTACATAAAAATTTTAAATTGTTTAAAATATTTTCAAAACAAAAGTGAGAAAAATAAAAAAATATCCTAAAAATACAATATGTGTATAAAACTGTAGACACCAAAAAGGTGATTGTACAAATATATACTTTTACTGGCACTGGCTTCGTGAAATCTTTAAAAAACCACCAAAATGTGTATGGCCGAAACTGGTAGACCAAAAAATATGAAAAAAATGTCGATTATAGATCATAACTGGCCAATAACAAAAAAACTATAGTGATTTAAAAAACAAACATAAAAAAAAGTAAAAAAAATATTTTTAAAAATACAATATGGGTATCACATTGTAGGTATTAGATAGTTTATTGTAACAATATATAGTTTGGCTGTATTTAATTGCATCTATTTCGAGAAATCCTTGAAAATCTATAAAAAATGTATGTCACCCTTCTTATCTCCAAAACTGGTTGACCGAAAAATATGAAAAAATCACGTTTACCTAAGAATTACAGAAAAAATAAAGCGGTTGAGAAATTCACGAAAAAAAATGACAAAACTAAATTTATCATCCACAATACGGAACCCTAGGTATTAAAAAATAATGGTTACTGTATATACCAAAATAATGAAAACTATGTCCTTAAATGACGTAAATTCTCTGAAAAAAAAATTTTAAAAATCATTCAGAAATTAAGCCATGGAAATTGTGCCAAAATATGAGATCGCTCTTACCATGCTATCTATAACTCCAGGTAGATTTATTTTATTATTTTTTTATTTTGGTTTTGTAAATTCATTTTGTTTATTCCAATAAACATACCAAACTTTGTAAATTACCGTTATTTGAATAATTAGAAATCATTACATGTCAAATTTTAAGTAAACGTACACTCATTTAATGAAGTAGAGCAACATGCACGAGCGGTCTCTAAGGTATCAATGCAGCGGGGGGAGCGCCACTTCTAAAGCCTCAGGTAAGATAAAAGCTAAATGTTGCCAAGTGAGTCCGGGGCCTTAGGGCAAAACCAACAAGCTGCTAAAATAGTAGCGCCTGACAAACAAGTAGTAGTAGGGTCCTCTTTCTTCGAAGATAAGGGACGGAGGGGACATGATGACGTTAAAAACGCTACTTTTTCGAGGTATTTTGTGTGGGGAACCCCTCGGGTTTCATTTAATTTTTGTTATTGCCATGATAAGGCGTATTCTGTGAAAATTTCAACTGGCTGCCTATAACGGCTGAAGCTGTAGATCTGTGTGACAGACGTATGGACGGATGGACGGACAGACAGACAGACAGACAGACAGCGGAGGCGTAGTAATAAGCCTGTCCCTATGGGCTTCCTATTTAAATATATGGTTTAAGAATGATTAGTGTGCCTTATTTATTTACAAATTATAAGGTCTTTACATACGAAATTGCCGTTTTCTATAGAGAATTTGAAGGAAACTCAATTTTCAGTACTAACATTTTTTAATTTTTTTGAAGGGATGACAAATCTTATTATTTCTAATTATTATATTATTTATGTAATTATTGTGCATGAATGAGATAACATTAAGCTAACAGCAACATTAATTTAATTTTTGGAAAGTGTCAGCTGTAAAAATTATTACGAATCTTATCATGGACCTGGATGGCATTTAGGACGAACTGTTTTTGAAGATTTAATTTTGGTTATCAAACTGACAATAAAAAGAAAATTTAATACGTAGAAATACGTAGTAAAACCTACGTCTAAAACCTAGACATCAACTTTTAAACAAAAAACAAATAATGAAAATAGCTATTGAATTACAGGAATTATGAACTAATGAATCTGTAAGAAAATTTCGGCAATTTCAAATGTAAACACCTATTAATATGATTATAATTTCCATATATAATTGTTCCACAAATTACTTATTTTAGCGTAAAAATAAATTGGGCAAAAGAGATCCTGAAACTCTAAGCCGAGCTTAACTTAATATTATTTACAGAACAGAACCCATATGCATTCTGTACGGTGTATGCTTAGCAAATTCTGTTTCGGGATGTTTACTCAACTTCAGCATAACGCTGATGTGAATTCACTCGTAGTTCCATTTTCATGTTCTTTTGTTTATGTTTTTGTGAGTATTTTACGCGTGGCCATATTAAAGAATTCATCGTCACGACATGAATCCCCTAGGGGTGTCAGAGGTGTTTTCGAGTATGGCCTATGAAAAAGTCCTACACCACCTTCAAATCCAAGTTCCACCGGCGATTATGATGGGTGGTAGACCTATCCGGTCGGCCACAGCTTCAGGCTTCAAGAGGCGCGCCAAACGGTTCTTCTTGCGACGCGACGGCGCTGGCGGAGAGAACAAATGTATGAAATTGTATAGAACCAGCCATGGGTCGCCGCTCGCGCGACTTGTCCGGCTTCGAGTGACTTGCGCTCTCAGGACGGCGGTGTGCGGCGAGGCGGGTGGTTGAAACAGTGATCGAGCGCACAGGACGAACCTAGTGTCGAGCGCGCAATACATCCGATGCAGTGGAAGGCGCCGACGGGTGTCATGGCAGGGCAAATCCCGTCGCAAAAACCGCCTGGAAGCGCAGCAAGAAGCGCCACCAGAAGCCTGAAGCTGTGGCCCTGGCGTTAGACATGTAGGAGTCGGTGTGCACTAATTGGCATAGATTAAATTATTTTAAGGTGTGTTCATTCGAAAACCATTTCGAGATTTAGCTTTAATAAGCCGTATTTTCGAAGTTTTGGTTAAAAAAACCTCAAGATGATGAATATTTTTACGAAAAGGCTGCAACTTACATTTGCCCTTTTGTGACGTCACTTGATTAATGGCTGTTTAGAAATGTGTCCTTTGCTATCAAGATAAATTTATAATAATTTGCTTCAGACTAATTTGACAGATGGATGACAGAAGAGTAGACAGACAGAGACAGACCAATTTTTTATAAGCAATCACACATCACAATCAGTATAATGTCTAAAATTCTCAAGTGTAAAGGTCATCGGACAATTCTTTAAAAAATCATAAAAAAAGTAATGGTCAATATATATAGCAAAATAATGAAAACCATGTCCTAAAATGACGTAAATTCTCCGAAAAAAATTAAAAATAAAATTAGAAATTAAGCTATGGGAATTCGGATTCGTTATACTCAAGGGTTCTACAGTGAGGTTGCTGCTTATTTTCATGAAAAAAGAATACGATTCATTATTAAAGCTGCTTAAATAAAATGATTTTTTTGTCGCGCAAGTTTAGAAGCTGTATAAAAGTTGCTGGTTTATGAAATCGGTCGCTAATTCAGTAATTTAGAGGCTAATTGATAATCAAATCGCTAAACTAGGAAAAACCGTTGCTTTTGATTTGATGCGTTTTTTGTAATTGTCTGTTTATCATAAAAAGAAAATGAATTAGTTTTTTGGAAGCGTTATTATTTTCCTGTCGCCAATGTAGTAAATTAAGTAGATGTCAGGGCTTACTGTCAAATAAATATTCCGGTCGCAAGGGTTTATTATTAAATATCCAAAAAAATATACAAATAGCATTTATATTAAACTTGAACAAAAGCTACTTAAATTTTTGTGTTTGTGAAAAACCGATGTCACAATCAACTTTTATTGTTTTTTTTTCAAGTTTTGTTTTAAGAGCGGTTTCGCAGCCGGATTGTGAAAAACCCGCCTATTTCTAATTGATCGAAAAAGAACACTTAAATGCAGAATTCACTCATTAGTTATTCAACAAAACCTTATTACCTTTGTATTGTGTATCATCGCAAAGTTTCCATTGGTTTCTGTAAATAAGAATCTCAAAAAAAAATGTTTGAAATTTACAGTTACCAATGGATATTTTGCGATGGCAAAGTTTCCATTGGTTTCTGTAAATAATAATTTAAAAAAAAATTAATTTGAAATTTACATTAACCAATTTATACTTTGCGATGGCAACATACACAATACATAGGTAATAAGGTTTTGTTGAATAACTATTGAGTGAATTTAGAATTTAAGTGTTCTGTTTCGATTAATTAGAAAAAGGCGGGTTTTTCACAATCCGGCTGCGAAACCACTTTTAATTGAAAGACCGTATTTCTCACGCGGGTTCTCATTTTTCATGATATAAGTTGCTATTTTTCATCCTAGTAACTTTTTAATGAATAAAGATTGTAGGATAATAATAGACTTGATATCTTTCATATAGTTTTAATCCCTGATTCATAACTATCATAAGAATATTATTATAGAGATCAGTGCACTGACCTCAATAAGTATGGAGGTCAGTGGTTTTAATGCAAAAATAAGACTGGCCACTTTACGTCGTATAGATTGTGTACTTTTTTCAATAACCCCAATTTAAATTAAGAAGAATAGTAAAAAGAATAAAGGTAGAAGAATAAAGTCCATTATTTAAAATTGAGCAACGTGCTATCAACATACTAAAATCAGCTAGAAAAGTTACAAAACTGAAAACAGAAAGTGTATGAATTGCGAATATTTGTGGGTGTGCCTAAAATTATGAATTATTTGCTATATGTTCCAAAAGTTCCAAAAGTATAAGAATCGCGAAAGGATAAAACGTACTAACAAAACCAAAGTTTTCAAAAGTAAAGATAAGCCCTTACCGTACGATGACAGCACCAAAATGTTTCCACCTTTAAATGGGTGACGCTCACACGTTTGGAATCAGTGCTCATCTGAACACAGTGATAGTTGGACGCCTTAAGTGCACTTAAAGTTAATCATTTTAACAACTTTAGTAGTCTGATCGGTGGGTCTACCGCGTAATTCTCATTTTCATCAACATCAACTTGAGATTGAAATTTGACGTGCGTGCGACGACGCCCGCCTAACATGCCATCTCTTTTGCACGCGTTGAATTTCGCATGCTTTTGCTTGAAGTTGATACAAATGAGAATTACGCGGTAGAGCCCCAGTTTTCTGACCGATTGCGCACTCAAAAACAATGCAATAGATTTTAGGTGCCAGGGCTCATCTAAACTTTTTTGAAATCTTTGAACAAAACTACATTTCTTACTAAAGGGAGAAATTCACCAAATAATATCAAACAATGACTGTGTTATTACAAAAGGGTGTTTAAACGATGTTTAACTTTAGACAGTGTTTAAATCTGTTGCTGTCACTTTTTTACAATATGAAAGAAAACGGGACAACAACAGATTTAAACACTGTCTAAAGTTAAACACCATTTTGTAGTAACACCGTGTATGTTTAATGTGTTTGGTGATTCATACCCTTCTGATTTCGTCGTAAAGTTTTGGTCGAAGCAATGGAAACATGGCCGTGAGAGCCTGGAAGACGATCCTAGTGGACGAACATTTCAGCAGTACGGAAGAAAATGTGGGTAAAGTGAAACCATAGACCATATGTTCCTTATTAGCAAGAGGATCGAATAGATTGAAAAAAATCCCATCCCATCCCACTAATATCCCATCCAACTTCCCACTATCCCACTATCCCACTAATTCCATCCCAACCCATCCCATCCCACTAATATTATAAATGCGAAAGTTTGGATGGATGTATAGATGGATGGATGGATGTTTGTTACCTCTTTACGCCGTAACTACTAAACCGATTGGGCTGAAACTTTGCAAAAATGTAGCTCTAGACTTGGAATAGGATATAGGCTATTTTTTATTTCATAAATCAGTTTCCATGAGAACAAGAAATAGTGTCATTCAGAGACATGGTTCGGCCTTCAGCCTCGCCAAACATGCTATACTAGGGGATTAAATTAGTTTTCAAAGACTGCCAAAGACACATTAGCAGAGTATTCATTCAAAAAACAAGAAATAGTGTCGACCAGAAAAGCGACTCGGCCTTTGGCTTCGCCAAAGTCGGAAACGTGTCTTGGTCTTCGGCCTCACCAAAGACACTTTAGACGGGGATCAAATTAGAGATGATGACAACCAAAAACACTTCAAACCAGAGTCAGGTCACCTACGTACTAAAAATGAATGGTCTGAAAAATTCGATACGACAAAATGTAACTTTACTTTGCGCAGGCAGTGTTTCGCCATCAACACGAGCGAAGCCACGGGTAAAAGGCTAGTAATATATTTATTTTATTAAGATTTGTGTAAAAATGTTGATTTTATAATGCCCGCACTTT
The DNA here is from genome assembly GCA_934047225.1 of Ypsolopha sequella. Classification (NCBI taxonomy): domain Eukaryota; kingdom Metazoa; phylum Arthropoda; class Insecta; order Lepidoptera; family Ypsolophidae; genus Ypsolopha; species Ypsolopha sequella. The sequence goes on from OW203987.1 coordinate 23,716,993, forward strand.
GTCTTACTTGTGAAATCCGGTGTTATTATTGGCTGATTCGACATCCATGTTTTCTAAATTCTTGTAACCTATCACTCCAGGAATTATCCTTTAATGCCCATTAGAGACCAGTTACAACAGTAAGTAATACCTATTGATTGACAGATGCTAATGGTTTCACGATGAGGTCACAGTTCTTGTATCGATATGGGCTCAATTAAATTGCTTTATACACAATACGGATAATAAATTACGAAATTGAAAACAATTTCTTTTTTATGTTTCAAGTTGCTGTGATCTTAGCTACATCATCAATCAAACTCATCACTAAAATTATAATATTGCATAGAGAGAGAAAGAAAACTTTAGTAACGTCACTTTACGAAGTCAAGTAAAGTTGTAAAAATTAAAGGAATATAAAATAGCAAATTATTATTTATAAAAAAAAACATTATTTTGTTTTGACACCTAGTTGAACAGGTTGTCAACTTTTAAGCTGATTGATTTTAACTTGCTCAAATTTTAATGATATTAGTTGGTGTACGATTTAAAAAAAAAGCTAATATAATTTTATATGTGTCTTATTTCATTTCTGTTTATTTTTCTGAAGCCACATAAAAAAAATGTACAGCAACTTTTTTCAATGACCTTATACTTAATTTTACACAGTAACAAGTGGTATTTATTTTGTTTAGAAATGATAATATTTACTATCGTCTAAAGTGAGAATGCCGAACCCTGTTTCTGCCCGATGTATTTTCCCAATTCATTTTGCTTGCAACACGCATGATTACGCGTGACGTAACAATTCTTTCATTAGAGTAGTCGCCTATCAACGTCCCGTGAGATAAAGGTTACGTTCATCACGGAGTTTCACGGCTGAACCAACACTGCTTCATCTTGTTAACATTAGTTTGCTTAACATCCTATATACATTTGCACAGAAGATGCGGGCGTAAGGGTCGATTTTCCTGTTTTGTAACGACACACCGTAAGAAATTATATACAGTATGTTTTATCTCACGACGACGCAACGGGTCAGTTTTGGTTGTAATAGTCCGTGCACGTATACATTGCTGAAGTGTGCGTGAGCAGGGGAGCTACGTAAAGTACGCAATAACGCTCACGCACACTGCACTAGCTACTTCAACCAAGCTTGACCCGCCGCGCCGATGTGAGATAAAACATCTGTACTCAAAAATAGGAGTAATAAACTTAAATTATTCTGTACAGGGCTCGTTCCCAATAGCACAACTTATTTTTTTTTCTTGTTTTGCATAAAAAGCTTTAAATAAATGTGATTTATTGCATAACGCGACAATAGGATTTTTTAGCAATGAGCGTTTTTCCATATGTCAAATTTAGTGTTAAATAAGATTCCTAGATGGCAGTGTCGTATTCTTTAGCAACAGAATCAAAGACAAAATTTGCACCGATTGCAAAAAAACGAAAAACCACTTTGACGTTGATTGCTACAAAACGCATTTTATCTATGGTGACATGGACAGCGCCATCTGGAGGAAAGCTAAGAACTAAGGAAAGAAAAACAACGAGAAAAACGCTCATTTTGTGATCTTGCACAACAACTTTGAAGCGCGTTTATAGTTATTGTGCAGGATCATTTACAACGTAATGTTTAATACATTTAATACATTAATTTTACTGTTTATTGAAGTAGAAAAAATGCGTATAAAAATATTTTCGAGATTTTGGCCCACTTTGGGGCCAGCATCAGTCGAATGTGTCATTATTTAAAATTGCCGCAATTTTTTTTAACACTTTAAGAGTCATACTTCGCCTTTGCATTTACATCCAGTATAAAGGATTGTAACATTGAATTGTATCTATAAATCTAATAAGATTCATATTTTATAATAATTCATTTGGAAAATGCCAATTATTCAAACAATAAAAAAACTATTTCTCTTATACGGTAAAATATTATTAAAACTTTTTGGTTATAATTTAGTTGTCTGCGTAATGAATTAACTTTGTCTCATAAACTAAAGAGATGTAAGCAATTTAATCTTAGTAAACGAAAATGAGACCAAATTTAATTAAACTTTGGAGACAGTTTTCTAAATAATAAGTGATGAGAAGATAATAATAAACAAATAATTGGACAAAGAAGCATTTTATTTATAATTAATTATTTAAAAACGGATAGTCTTACATGAATTATCTCGCGATACGCAGAATGTTTTGAATTCGTGCATCCGCTGACGACAGACACTTGCTCGCTTGAGAACGAATTTGGAAAGAATTCGAAACACGTCGCGTATTGCGAGATAATTCATGTACAATATCCGTTTTTACATAATCAATTATGAATTCAACTTGCAGTACCTAGCTACGTTCTATTTATGTTAAAATATAGCAATGAGGGTTTCTATTTTTATATTTTACATGAAAGCTGATCATTTCAGAAAAAAGTAAAAGAAAAATGTCATTGGCAGAGTCCCTTCTTGTAAAGGTGTGCGTGGATTGGTCGTGGCCAAAAGAACGTCGCTTTTTTATTATCCGTAATCCTCGTTTCACTAGCCCCCCTGTCAATGTCATCTACGTGCCAAAAGAACTGTACAGACAAATGACGACTCAAGCCTGTAGCAGAGTAAAAATATATCGAGTAGTGAATGTTAGTACAAGCGCTCAGATTCGAACTCACACATGCAGACGCGTGCTCTAGCTTTGTATGCTGGAGACTCCTCCGAACTTCGCTAACCGGTTGGCCATAGCTTCAGGCTTCGAGAGGCGCGCCAAGCGGTTCTTCTTGCGACGGCGCCGGCGGAGAGAACAAATGTATGAAGTTGTATAGAGCCGGCCATGGGTAGCCGCTCGCGCGTCTTGTCCGGCTTCGAGTGACTTGCGTTCTCTCGACGGCGGTGTGCGGGGAGGCGGGGAGCCGCGCCAGTGATCGAGCGCACAGGACGAACCTAGTGTCGAGCGCTTTGAGCGAGTGAGCGCGCTATACATCCGATGCGGTCAATGCGCCGACGGGTGTCCTGGCAGGGCAAAGCCCGTCGCAAAAACCACCTGGAAGCGAAGCAAGAAGCGCCGCCGGAAGCCTGAAGCTGTGGCCCTGGCGTTAGACGGCGGCGTGTAGGACACGTATCTGTCTGTGTGCGCAAGTTTGAAACATAGCGTTTTTCTAAGATTCACTCCTCGATATATTTTTTGTTCTGCCTGTAGTACACCCCCGACACTCTGTACATTACCGCCAATTTAATTACCTACAACTCTCACGCGTGTAATTAGCGTGTCGATACACGCTTGTGCACACACACATGCGCAGCGAACAAGCGGTACTGAGCCTTACTGAGTACTGCGTGCACACGATCGTGCACCTGATTTATACGACGATAAACTCGCGGGGGGAGGGTGAGTGTCGTTTTTTTACGGAGTAAAACCTATAGTTTATATTTCTTATCTGTAGCCAGGATTCGTTTTTGGGAGTGGGAGAGGGGGTGGTAAAAACTAAATATATTTTTACGGTGATGTCTTAAAGACAGTAAAAGTACTTTAGATTCTTTTTTTAAGTAAAAATTCGATGGGTTTTGCGACATCCAAAACCCTCCCACTTTGTACGGGCCTGTTATGGCTTTATAACAAAAACAAAGGGTAATTAAGAGTGGTATCGTAGCCGGATTGTGAAATACCGGCCTTTTTCTAATTAATTCTCGTTTACAGAAACGAATGGAAACTTTGCGAATGCAGTACACACAATACATAGGTAATAAGGCTTTATTGAATAACTATTAAGTGAATTTTGAATTTAAGTGTTCTGTTTTGATTAATTAGAAAAGGGCGGGTTTTTCACAATCCGGCTACAAAACCACTCTTAAGGCCGATTGGATATGGATGAAGAATAAAACCCGCCATGTTTTACATTATCCGCACATTTCAGCTTCAAATTCACGTTAGGTTTTGTAGGAGAAAAATAGTTCCATATTTTTTTACGGTGGGCTTGTTTGAACGAAGCCGCCTAGCCGTCACAGATTTTTTGATATGGCTTAAAGGTCGGTTAGTGCTGTTTTTTAAGCCCTTTATATATTTATTAGGTATATGTGGATATTCATTACCCATGATTATTTATTAGTATTAAAACATTTAAAAAAAAATTATACTCGATATAATTTCGACCCTCGGTATGGGGCCGTCATCAGTAGAATGCAAAAAAATATTGACATATAAATTAGGTATGATAATAAAAAAATAAAAGTGATACTTGTAAACAATGTAAGGAACGATTTAAAAAAAAATAAAAATAGAAAACATGTGAATATTCAGGGAATCATGAAAATTCTGAAGTTAACATTTCATCGAGATTTAAATAAACTTTCTAAGGCATTATATTTATGAGTAAATAAAAATACTAGGATTTTAGGCGTAAAATATTGTACAGGATAGGATATCGTCAGGAAATTTTATACATCGCCTTAAGTATTGACAAATTATAAGACAAACCTCGAAGTCGCGAGTTTTCTGAGCGGCCCGGTCCCTCTGAGCAGGATAGACAAGTGTAAATTTCTCCGAATTTCGGATACGTTTGTAATGTTGTTGTTTACTTCAAACTGTTGACTAGGCCAAGGATATCCGTTCATACTAACACAGACCTTTGAAAGTATTTGTAGGGATCATTTAACTACGTAAACAAGCATTTTGAAAGTTTACCTTCTCTTGCTCTCCTAAAACATATATCGTCAAGAAATTAATTTACTAATTTACGAGGGAGTGTCAAAGGTGTTTCCTAGTGTAAACTGTGAAATGCAAGTCACGGTCCATAATTGGTACACCCGCTTTTCACCGACAATTGTTACGACTCAAACGTGATGATAAGTGGTGAACCCTATCAAAAATGAAAAGCTTTGTACCTAACTAGGGTATACTTGGAAAAAAATTGGCGCCTTTGACCGATGCGTGTGTCCACATAAACCGAGAAATTCAAGCCAAGGGGGCTTTACTAAAATAATAAAAAAAAAGAATTCCAAATTGAACGGTGAAGGAAATATACTGCAAATCCTGAATGACCTAAAAAAGTGTACCTATTTGTGCCCCATGGCGATAAGGCTTACACCATATCATGTTAGGGCGTAAAAATCGTCGGCAAAAAAAGGGTGTACAAGTGTTGACTGTTCTAGTAATAGTCCACACTTGGAAGCACCTCCAACACCCCCTCCCCCTTTCAGTTGTAAAAACTCAGAAGGAAATGGCCAGTAATTAAAACTTGGATGAAATCGTGATGTGTTTATTAACTCATACAACCTCCCAGCAGGTAACCAATAAACAATGGCTGACATAAAAGAGGCGCGTGCAAAAATGCACGGTCACAGATTAGGTGTGTTTTTATGAAAGATAAACCAACCATAGACTTAGTAAGTCTATGAAACTAACTGTACTTCACACATAACCATTCGCTACTGGAATCAAATAACATAATCGAGAATTCAATTACTAATCATTGAATAAATACCGACACACGCAAATGTTTGTTACACAACAGTACTTTGGACTGAGTAACATCTTAAGATAAATCTGTTCATAATTCAATAATCATAAAAACATAAATCAAGTCAAATAAAACATCGATAAAAAAAACAAACAGAAATATTTTCTGTTTAGAATAACCTGCCAAATACTCTTACTGTGAGAAACCTTTTATAAATAGAAGTCGTTGTTAGAAACGCTTCAAAAGCTTTTAAAAATATCTATATATCTTTTTATCTAACGCATAAATTTCGGATTTGAGCTACCTACAGCTATATTAATATAATATATCTGTAAAAATATATCTTATAAAACGACTTGTATATAATAAGCATAGACAAATACAGCCTACAGACTCCTCATAACCGGCGACCGATTTCTGTCAACACATCTGACTGAACCAGCAGATACCATTCGCCACTCCAAAATTATATGTTTCGGTAGGCCAAACCAAAATAGCTTCTATATTCATCACGTTAGAACCGTCGTCTTCGGGAAACATAAGTTTGTGGCGCTATACGTAAGGTTAGAAAAGCCAATAGGATTGCAGTATCCCGTTTCGATTGTTGACAGAATTATTTGTACGCAAGATGTTGAACAATAGACGTCTTTCTGGGCTGTATTGTCTATGATATAAGTAGATATATCTGTAAGTATTTTTATAACCTGTCAATAGAATTAATCTCCTTTTTTTACTTAGTTAAAAAGTTTATTCAAAACACAAAAACTTATATAAGATAATAACAAATTAAAACTATCCTATAAATAAAATAGACCTATTACAAATAAAAAACTGGATCCAGATCGCTGTCCCTTGGTAAGGTGCCCAGAATGCTGGCTACATTACCTCTCTGGATGGCCAGACTTATTCTCTGGCCGAGGTAAGCACCAGCCCTCTGGTCACCCGAGACGTTGACCAGGCGCGATGACAGTTCTTTACTTAGTTTAAAGCAGTTTTAAATATTACGCATATTATACGAGGTGAATTTTGAGTCATGGTCTAAATTAAAACTAGAGGCTAGTATCATGGATCAAAAAAAATTCGTGTGAAATTCATAAAATGAAATTTTGACTTCTCAAAATTTCTACTCTGGACTGGGGGAATAAAAATAAAATGAAAATTTCATAAAAATTGTTATTGATCCATGATACTGATAATTTACTAAGCCTCCAGAATGAATTTGGACTATGACTCTACGACATGAATCCCCGAGGGAGAGCAGAGGTGTTCGGGAGTGTGATGTATCACAAATGCAAGTCTCAGTCCATACTCGGTATACCCGCGTTTTACCGAAGATTATTACGTTCTAACGTGATGGGTTGTGATTAATATGTTCTGTGGTTGCGAGCCCCATTACTGTTCATCGTGCACAAATACACGCTTTTTAGGGCATGCAGGTTTCCTCACGATGTTTTTCTTCGCCGTTCAGCAAGTGGTAAGTATTATATTAGTATTATACTTCGTCAAGTTGCAAAAACCTAGCGTTTAGAAACTGACGAAAATGCCGAATTTTCCAATTTGCCTGCGACATATAACCTCATAGCCGTTCTCGGTTACAGCGAATGCTTCTGAACTCCTGACATGTTTGAGAGCTAAGCTATACAACTCTCTGGTGTACACTCAGGTGAATTGCATGCATAACCTATTAAAACGAAACAGGTGAATGTGCGCCCACATAGAGCATACGGGGTTGTTGTACATTAGTCACAAAGTAAACTCGTCACTTTTTTGTACACACCCATTTTTCGTACAGACAACAGAAAAATCAAACAAAAAAATTTTGTTTTATTTTAAATATTATTAGAGTGCATTACAAACTAGATAATATCAATCAGAAACAAATCCAAAGACTAGAATTTGAAAAATTCCCCTGTCCAGGATTCGAACCTGCGACCTCTTGTTATCAAGACAAGCGCGCTACCAATTGCGCAAAGACCAATTATCTTTGGATTTGTTTCTGATTGATATTTTCTAGTTTGTAATGCACTCTAATAATGTTTAGAGTATTCATAGCGATGGATTTCGCAAAATAAACATAATCTTATTTATTTATTTTTATCATAATCACAGCACTTTTAAGAATTAAGAGAGAGAGAGGGAGAGCGTTCATATAGGTGTTTTTTCTTGTATAATTTCGAGCGCTAAAACTAATAACTTTGCTTGCTTTGGTACTTTACACAACAATGATGCAAATTGAAACCTTATGAAAAATAAATATATAATGTTTTTATTTTAATTAATGTTTGATTTTTCTGCTGTCTGTACAAAAATGTGACGAATTTACATGTGACGAATTACTTTGAGACGAGTGTACAACAACCCGAGCATACGTCAGCACATCACATCGAACAACTACGAGAAGGGAAATACCGTACCGTCCGATTTCACTGATCAGTGTTTTTGCATATACTTGATTTTATGCATGTCACTCCCAGTTACTGGCGATTATTCTCTGTTTCTATCACTGCGTGGTGTTGTCTTAGCCAATCAGAGCGCGTGAAAGCGAAGTGAAAGTTGGCGGGATTTATTTCGACCAGACCAAGTTGCAACTCTTTAGGGGTAGTTTCTCTATGGCACACCATTAGCGTAATTAACATATACATACATACATATAGTACATACTTTATAGTCAATAATACATAATAAAAATTAGGGTTGCCGACTAGTTTGCCAATTTTACCATTTTAGCGCCTTGATGTTGCTATGGCATCCACACTCTTGTCATTTACAATAACATATTTAGGGTTCCGTATTCAAAGGGTGCCAAAATGTATGGTGTTACGGAACACTTTTGTGTGCGAGTCCTTCTCGCACTTGCCTAGTTTTTTTTTCTTGTCAATTTAACATCACTTTATCAAAGAGTTGTACAAAACACGGAGTGGACTTTTGAAAGGGCTTTATTTTTGATGTGGGGTGACAGGTATTTCCACTGGGCCAGTATGAATAGAAGCCTATTCAATAATTCAATATATTTATTTGTGCGTTGTCGCAAAACCTGACAACTCCACCTTTAAATCCTTTGAAACAGGTTTTGTTTTTGATTACTTTAGCATGTATATGTGTCCCCTTTTTTTTATTAACCTGAATTCCTGCTGTCTTGTATTTTCTTATCCCTTGGTTAAAGTAGAAATAAGTCATTTGTTGTATAGTATAAGTTTTATGTTAAAAAAAAGACATGATCTTGCTAAGTTTCTTGCCCGTTCTTCTTAGCAAGACTAATCGAATGGGCGGAGGTAGGCATATATTTATATATGTAACCTGTTAGTATGTAGTATATAGGATGGGATTTGGTCATTTTCGGTCTGGATTCGTGCTGGGGGCTCGGTTGGTGATCACTGAACCTTGTTTCTGGTCCCTGGACGGGTCTCCGGTGTGGGTTCGGGCGGTTGATTGGAGATCACCTTGCATAATATATATTTTACCTATAATTTTAATAGTATATATATTGCTACATAAATTAAATAAACGTTTAATCTAGTTCATGTACATTTATTATTTTATTACATATATTTCTTTATAAGATTAAATTTTGACTTTTGAAACGTGTATTTTATATACCTACTTTGCAAAATAAACTATTTAAATTTGAATTTGAAACAGTAAAATGGTTTGTAAGTGTCATACTCGACCAAAATGTATGAAACAGTATTTATTTTTACGATTTAAGTGTTGGCTCCATAGTTAAATTTGTTCGTATAGCCAAGTACTATCGCCAGTTTCCGGCTTCTGCAACATCATCTTAACATAATATCCCAAAAAAAAAAAGTACTTTATGGATATAGTTGAGGCACATAACAGCACATATTTACTTTCTGGGGGATTTATTTTAGCCATTTGTTTTCTTAAAAACAAAAATCTTTTTTTTTTAAAGTTACTGCAATTGTTAACAAGTGTCACTTTTACTTTTTTATTAACATACATAACTAACTTATCTGTCAATATTTTTTTACATTCGACTGATGACGGCCCCATACAGAGGGTCGAAATCTATGTTCGAAATCCGTGGTCGAAATATATCGAAAAATATTTTTTTATTGTTTTAATCATTGAAATCTGTATAAATAGGTACTAGAAGTGCTATACTCGTGATTCCTTCCGTAACCAGTGTCGCCGCTTCTTTACATGTGTGTGTTGACTCAGATTAAATAGATACAGTGCTCCCAAATTAGTAATGCACATACAAATCTATAGCCGAGCCACAGAATAAACCGGACGTACCACGTGACCTTATTGCTTGTATAGAAAGTGTGAGGAAATACGAACTTTGCCGAACAGTGGCGAAGATTTGTATGCGCATTATCACTTTGGGAGCACTGTACGTATTTTGCCACGCGGGCAAGACGTGCGGCTGCACCGTGATATATTCGTATGCTTGGCGAAATCGACATGTTTGAATTACATTACTGCGTGCAGTTTATTAGAATTCTGACATTTGAGAACAAAAGTAGCAATAGATGTTGCAATGATTATTGATTTGATTGATTGATGAATGATTTGTTGGTTAACTTTAACGTTTGTTAAATGATCTCTAGTATAACCCCTTTTAAGGAATAGGTCGAATTACCAAGCACTATATATATATATATATATATATATATATATATTCAAAGCATGTGCTCGTAAAGGCCCACTTTTTATGCATCAAATCCGAACAGAAAGTCGATTATTTTGCCCTAGAGCTTTATTATTATTATTTTTTTAAATTTGTTTGCAATGGTTGGCTAACCTGCAGCCTTTCCTGTGTACCATAGATGTTATAATTTTTTTTCCACTGTTTAATGGCTCTGGATACAATCCTTTTGAGCCAATCATAATTTAAAGTTCACAAGATTATATTTGTTTTCATTTCCTCACACTATGCATTGTAAAACGTAGTATGATACACGGGCGTAAAAGCAATAAATTACTCGGTTACGTTTAAAATTAAATCGTCCTCGTAATTTTTTCCTTTACGCCCTTGTAGCATAAACTACTATTATGACACCTCTTTCCATAATCAACAACTTGTAGATTATAAATAGCAATGAAATCGTGAATGAAGCATGTCAGACCCGTGTTCACGAGTCATTCACGAACGCTCTTCAGCAAAAGCGTGAATATTTTCACAGGACAGGAGCCATTGCAGTAAAATCTGTTGCTGGGTGCAAGGTGAAAGAAAAATATTTTTATGTTTGGTAATTTTAACAAGATGGAGCTGAGCAGTGAGCGTTTTAACCTGCATGTACATTTATAACATAAGACCCAGTGAACGGATGTTGATGCGGGATTCACTGTACGCTGGGAGCTTCTTTATTCGTCTTAGGCTCACTTGCAGCATGATCGAGAAAAAATCCCGCCCCGTATTTTTCGTCCGTTTGATGCGAAGTATTTTTTAAATATTTTTGTCATCTTTGCCGCGATGTTTTTGTAAAAACCAGAGACATACACCAGCTCATATTGGCCGTCTAAATGAAGTCCTAAAATTTATTTGATTGAATTGTTTCTCCTTTGCGAACTATTTTGGTACTTAGACATTATGAAGAATTATTCGGAACGCGCTCGTAGGTATCAAAATAATTTGCAAAAGAGAAAAAATTCAATCAAATAATTTTAGGCATTCATTTAAACGGCCAATATGAAGTGGTGTATGTCCTCGGTTTTTTCAAAACATCGCGATAAAGGCCAGAAAAATGTTTAACAACATGATTTCTATCAAAACTGCCGTCGTCACGGACCGGGTTCTTAACCCTCTGGTTAACTAACCCGACATTTCATTAGTCATATTTGCACCATGTTAATATCGAAGCGGGTTACTAATCCCGATCTATGTATGACATTTGACACTTATATAGAATGTTATCATAAGGTAATTAGTTACAACCAATGGTATCTATATACCTAATATTAACCACTTACTGAACGGTGTATTTGTGCCTGATAGGGCTCACCACTCAGTTGGGACATAATAATCGTCGGTGAAAAGCGGATGTACCGAGTGTGGATTGTATCTTGCATTTCCCAGTTCACACTTGCAGACACCTCTGAAACCCCTTAGAGGATTCATGTCGCGACGGTATACATATTTTTTGTTTTATTTTCCTCAAAGGCTTACGCTTGGCCATTACCTTATGTAATGCGTTGATAAAACTTGCGATGAAGCACGCTCGCCTTGAAAATGGGAGAGTGACAGCAGGCGAGGCGTCAATCAGTCTTTTCAGGGACTTCTGCAAAATCTACAGAAGTCGGTAACAGACAAATCAGTCTACGCAACTGCCTGTATCCTCTCCCGGTACGGCATCTCATGACGTCATGCCGGAACATGACGAGTCGCTTGGTGGCATAATTTCGCCATAAGGGTGGCAAGCTACGGTCGAAACTTACTAGCAGTTGGAGAGAAAGGAATCTTCAGTTATGCCATAGACTAAGTATTACTACGTATAGACCAACAACTCGCCCTTTTTACGCGTCATTACAACACTTGGTGTTGCCAAGTGTTGCAAATAAGCATAATTTGTTTAATTGGCTGCAAGTTAATTCTCATGGTTACCAAGTAAACATGTGGCTGTAATAACCTTGCTTAAAAAAACTAGATGGCACTAAGTTGGCAACACTAACAGTGAATATTTCAGCGCCATCTATTATCGAAGTGGGAATTATTTTCATGTTACGTAACATCGCTGTGCCACTAGCGTCACCAATCGGTCTTTTTTAGCATCGTGTTTGTTAGAGGATTTAGCAACACCATCTAGATTTCGTTAGAATTTTACACCTTTTTTGTGGCTACAAACTGATGTATGGGAACTGCTAGTCTATACGTAGTGATACTTAATCTATGCTTACACTTGGCGCAAAATCTCGCTGCAGTTAGGATCATAAATCATGTTTTGCGTAGTGATTTACACGTCAAGTACGAGTTATCCATAAACACTACGAGTCGAGTGACTCACGCTCAAGCGCAATATTAACTAACTAGCACGCATCGTTATTATCAATGTTTTGACATTTTTAAGTGACAAGATCCAGTGAAAGATAAAGAAATATTTTTTTATTTTTTATTGGCTTGTCGATAACATTAAGGTACGAGCGCTGTACATGACTACACGTTGCCATAAGACCTATAAGTGCGAGGGAGCACGACATATTCCTCGCTCTACTCACACGTTTTATTGCTGCGCCTGCAGCGATATTTTGCGCTAAGTATAGTTGCGTCTTTGTCTAACTAACCAGGGAGCACTGGGGCTCTACCGCGTAATTCTCATTTGTATCAACTTCAAGCAAATGCATGCGAAATTCAACGCGTGCAAAAGAGATGGCATGTTAGGCGGGCGTCGTCGCACGCACGTCAAATTTCAATCTCAAGTTGATGTTGATGAAAATGAGAATTACGCGGTAGACCCGCTGGTCGTGTTTGGTGTAATCAAGAAGTTGCATGTATTACAGTATATGCCACTCAAGGAGGCTCCTTTCATTTAGTCCAATATAAATAATAGGCCTTTACCTATGACATTGCCGAAATTTTCTTACAGATTTATGAGTTCATAATTCCTGTAATTTAATAGCTATTTCAATTGTTTTTGGTTTGAAAGTTGAGTTCAAGGTTTCACATCTACGTATTAAATTTTGTTTCTGTTTTCAGTTTGATTATAAAAAATAAATCTTCAAAAACAGTTCGTTGTTAATGCCATCCATTTCCATTATAAGATTCGTAATAATTTTTTACAGCTGACACTTTATGATTAAATTAATGTTGCTGTTAGCTTAATGTTGTCTTTGTTTCATACATAAGAAATGATATAATTTGGATTTGCCATTCCTAAAATAAATGCAAAAATGTTAGTACTGAAAAAGTTTCCTTCAAATTCTCTATAGGAAATGGCAATTTCATGTGTAAATACCTAATACATATCGATACACGTAAAGTTAAAGTCAAGGTATCCGGAATACTGTTTGACTCCCAGCCTGTTTGATTGTGTGTGTGTGAAAGTTGAATTTTCAGGGGTGCTTTTCATTTAGCTGAAAGGTCAGTGTAAAGAGGGTGGATGTGGCACACGAGGTTGTTATTTACTACGAAGAGTTATAAATATAGTCCTCTTTGGTCGTGGCCTTATTTTAAACCATTGTGCCATGAATTACTTTTTTATGCTGTCGTCATCAAATTTGCTGTTGTTGGGTGGAGAACGCTTATTTATATTTTCAAGGTGTTGTTAAAAATCAAAATCCATGGTAGCAAAGCTTCGGTGTCTATTGGTCTGGGTGCCCGCTATAATACGGAAGAGGATGCATGAAGGAGCTCGCTTGACTGGTGTAAACTGAGTTTTGAAGTGGATACTTTTTTGTTTGCATCTTGTGTTTGTTATTTTATTAGTTCGTATTCAGGATAAGTTAATGTTTATTTGATTAAAACAATAAAAAAAAAACTGATTCTTTTCTTTGTGATTGAGTAGAGAGGTGGCATAAGATGTATAGTAGACTTATAGTAGTTTATGCTACTAGGGCGAAAAGGAATAAATTACGAGGACGATAACCGAGTAATTTATTGCTTTTACGCCCGTGTATCATACTACGTTTTTCAATGCATAGTGTGAGGAAATGAAAACAAATATAATCTTGTGAACTTTCAATTATGATTGGCTCAAAAGGATTGTATCCAGAGCCGTTAAACAGTGGAAAAAAAAGTGTAACATCTATGGTACACAGGAAAGGCTGCAGGTTAGCCAACCATTGCAAACAAATTAAAAAACAATAATAATAAAGCCTTAGGGCAAAATAATCGACTTTCTGTTGGGTTTTGATGCATAAAAAGTGGGCCTTTACGAGCACATGCATTGAAAAATAATTTACGGTTTTATATACAACGTGTAACAGAAAAGTGTATATTTGAAGAGCTTATTCACTCAATGTTATAGCACAATTTTTACTATGGAACAAAACATGAAATCTCGAAAAAAAAACTGCCCTTCTTTACATTTCGGCCGAGCGGCATTGCATTTTTCTATGAAACAGTAAATTTTTTTTTCGAGGTACAAGGTTTGTTCCATATTAAAAGTTGTTCTATACCATTGATTAAATAAGCTCTTCAAATATGGTTACACCTTTCTGTTACACGTTGTATATAATTATATTTTTAATAGGTTCGTACATAGACTACTACCTTAATAAAGACAAACGTAAAAGTTTACAAAATACAATTAATCATTCCTCAACTTATTACTTTCGTTGAGATATGATATGCAATGATAGATTACGAAAACCGAAAAGTAATCGCCGAAAACTCTGCCGTTATGAAAAAGTTACCAACCTCTTATTTACAAATTCTTTATTTATTTTATACCTTGTCTGCGTGAAATTCAGTAAAAATTATGTTGATTATCAACGTATTCTTAGAACCTATGTAAACTCAGTTTATAAAGGTAATATAAACTGTATTACCTTTATAAACTGAGTTTACATTATTTATATAAAGGTATATAATATTTTTCTTATCCTTTTTTTCCGTTTTGTTTAATTATTATGTTTGATTGTAAAGAATATGTAATAATTACTTTTCATTAAAAAATGACAAAAGTAAAACAAAACCTTTATTTTTCATTTATTTTTAACACTTTTGCACATTTATAGAAAAAGTATTAATCTAAGAAAAAAATAAATTAAACTACTTAATTATAATAAAAAAACATTGTGTGCAAGGCCAGATCTTCCAGGCAACTTTAGGGTGAAAGAATGAAATTATGTGAGGGTAGTGTAAATGATAACTGATAATTAATAATGATAGAATACAAAATACGGAGAGTGATCATAGAGACCTGGGGCTCTACCGCGTAATTCTCATTTGTATCAACTTCAAGCAAATGCATGCGAAATATAACGCGTGCAAAAGAGATGGCATTGTTCAGAACTCATTTCAGGAAATAGTATTTTATGTAATTGTTTATGAAATCTATGTATTTGATATATGTCAGTCACAGACGTAAGAATGAAAATAAAGGAATTTACAAAAACATAAAAAGTGAATTTCTATTCCAAATATTAAATATAGACGTGATGTGGTAAGATTCCGTTCAACTGGCGACCGTAAAATAAAAATCACCCCGCGTAATGGAGAATAAGCAAAAAGAACGACGGGTGGTGAGGCGACTTTTTACCACATCTGCCAATAATTTTGAGACTGTGTTAAAAAGCAACAATCGAGATGACATTGCAGCCATTTTCGAGAAGTTGCAAGATTTGGTCTCAAGGCTTCACGTCATTGATGCAAGTATGATAGAAGAAATGCTGGTCGCAAACTGTGATGAGGCCAGCTTGGAGGCAGAATTTGAAAAAGCCTTTGAGTACTCTGATAGATGGCGTTTCCTGAAAATAAGGTATAATAATTCTATCATGAATGAGTGCTCTGGGGTAAATAATACTGCTACCAGTCATTTCGAAAATAATAATAAACATAAACGCCACCATAGACTTCCTCAACTAGAATTGACAAAATTTAATGGAGATATAAAAAATTGGCTTCCATTTTGGGGACAGTTTAAGAAAATTGACGAGGATAAAGATATAGATGATGACGACAAATATCAATACCTGCTTCAATCCATGACACCAGAATCAGAGGCGAGAAGTGTAGTTGAGAGTTTCCCATCAAACGGTAGAAGCTATAGAGATGCGATTAACCAGCTCAAGTCACGTTTTGCACGAGATGATCTATTGATTGAAGTCTACGTACGCGAACTACTTCATCTTGTCCTTTTACAAGCAAATGAAAACCACAAAATGGCAATCACTCCTCTATATGACAAACTGAATACTCAAATTAGAGCTTTAGAATCATTGGGTGTCACGAAAGACAAGTTTTCGGCTTTTATTTATCCGATGATTGAGTCAGCCTTATCGAGTGACATATTAAAAGCTTGGGAAAGAACGAGACCGCACACTTCAATAGACAGCTCTGATGCTCAGTTAAATGACTTATTGATTTTCTTGAAAAGAGAAGTTGATAGTGAACAGAGGATCAAGATTGCTCAGAACACGTTTGCTGATTCTGATGGAAACACAAGCACTATCCAAATAACAGAACCTTCCGCTGGATGTCTTCTTACAACCAATCGTCTGAAAAAGAAATTGGTTGTTAAAACCTGCATTTTTTGCGAAAAAGATAACCATGCCAGCACTGAATGTTTTAAAGCTTCGAGGATGACGCTGGATGAGCGTACCGAGTACCTCAAAAAGAAAAAAGCATGCACAGTATGTTTAAGAGCTGGACATGTTGGAAAGTACTGTAAATCATCCAGTAGGTGTTTTATTTGTAAAGAGCGTCACTCAACCATCCTGTGTACCGGCAAAGCTAAAGAAAAAAGCAAGTCATTGACAGAGAAGGACACGGACACGGTCAACAATGTTTCAGAGGTACACAACGTGACGTTATTGCAGACTCTTCTAGTGGACATCGTGAACGGCGACAAGAGAATGACCGTCCGAGCACTCTATGACAGCGGAGCTCAGCGATCCTATGTGAAAAAAGAGATTACTGAAAAGTTAAACATCCAACCCACAGGTAAAGAAGTATTGAGCCATTCATTATTCGGCGGAGTCCAAGTGAAGTCAACGGAACATGAGGTATATGATTTGGACATAGAAAGTGTTGATAGTTTGTTTAAAACCAATTTATCAGTTTTAGGTCAATTTATGATTTGTGGCACAATTCCAACCTTTGACAAGAAAGATGTAAATATGTCAAAGTTATTGAAAAAATTCAATGTGACACTGACAGACCATAGTGAAAGCCCGCGCGAAATAGGTTTACTGATAGGCGCTGATTTTGCTGGCTTGTTAATGACTAATGAGTCCATTAGTTTTGAGAACGGGTTAGTCGCTATCAAAACAAAGCTAGGCTGGACCTTACTGGGAAAACAGAAAAGTGTCCGTACAAATGTAAATAATATAAATACGTCTTTATTCTGCTCTACCTTTGACATTGCAGATCTCTGGTCACTTGAAGATATTGGTATAAAAGATCCTACCGAGTCAAAGAGTAAGACACAAAATGAGGCTGAAGTTATGATGACGTTTGAGGAAACGGTAACAGTCAATGCCGAGGGTTGTTATGAGGTAAATCTCCCCTGGAGGTATGACTATGAAAAATTATCTCATAACTACGATATAGCTAAACGTAGATTGACAAGTATGACAAAGAGTTTGATAATATCGGGAAAGTTCAATACTTACGATGTGGTATTCTATAAATGGTTAGATAAGCCCAAGATTAACTCCCCATTTCAGTCAAGTTTGGTTTTGTCCAAATATAACAAAAAAAAAAAAAAACTTAAATAAACATCATTGTATGTATTACAAAAACTTAGGGATGATTCAAGACAATCGGTTAAGAACCGAATATTCTATTTTTTTGGTGCAAAGAAAAGACAAAATATTAGCTATTGGTAACGAAGTTCTGGTAGAAAGCGACCAGATAAGAGTTAAATGGCCTTTAGGTGTAATAATAGAGATCTACAAAGGTAAAGACGGCATTAGTAGGACAGCGAATGTTAAAACGGCAAATGGTAACAGAGTCCGACCATTTCAACGTCTTTATCCCTTAGAAATATCTGCGGCAGATGTAGATACTTTATTAAAGACGAACTAAACTTTAGTTTTACTAATATACGACCTCGTTTGACAGATTTTACGAACTATTATAAAAAGTACATCTATGGTTTCAGCTGTCGTCTGTCACTGTCAAATATTTTTGTGGTAAAGGGTAAATTTTTCAAGAAATATTTTGGTCAAGTACGAGCTAAAGTTACCAAAGTGAGTTCTGTATAATAACAATAATATTATTTTTTATTGTTTGTTTTTCGTGCGGAAGATGTACGGAATCTCAATTTTTTTTTTGTTTCTCTTTTTTGGTTAGGAGGATGTTCAGAACTCATTTCAGGAAATAGTATTTTATGTAATTGTTTATGAAATCTATGTATTTGATATATGTCAGTCACAGACGTAAGAATGAAAATAAAGGAATTTACAAAAACATAAAAAGTGAATTTCTATTCCAAATATTAAATATAGACGTGATGTGGTAAGATTCCGTTCAGGCATGTTAGGCGGGCGTCGTCGCACGCACGTCAAACTTCAATCTCAAGTTGATGTTGATGAAAATGAGAATTACGCGGTAGACCCACTGCTCATCTCCTTGAACGCTATTTGTACATTTTTCATAGTGTTTTTGTATAGTTATTAAGTATTGTTAGGGTTTTGTGTATTGTATTTTATTTATATTTTTTTCCTTATTACTAACGTATCTTCTATTAAGTCTACTAATTCTATAGATCTAAAGTTGTCCGAAATAAAAGATTTTTATTTTTAAATTTTTATATTATTTATTTATTTTATTTTAAATGCTACTTTTTATAAAAATATATGAAATTACAATAAACACTTATACCAAATTCTTTAACATAGAAATACTTAGTAAAAAATACATAAACATAAATGTAACTAAATAGTATTATCTTTAGTTAAGACTTTGTCAATAAAACATAAATGGTAGGTGCTATAGTTATTTTTATTTCCAAAAATACCTGAATCAATATAAAAATACCTGAACTTATTGCCGTTTTTATGGTCCCTTCCAGGCAATAACTCTGGAAATGAAAATAATCTCGAAAACCCTTGCTCACGTAGAAAATGTCTACAGGACCGTTTTATGTATCAACATTCTACACAAATAGAAAATTCGCGTGAACGTTAGCTATTCAATTAAATATAAGAAGTATATATTGAACATTGAAACATCTTTTTCGTTTTCAATGCAAGTGCTCGTAAAGGCCCACTTTTTTGCATCAAAACCGAACAGAAAGTCGATTATTTTGCCCTAGGGCTTTTATTATTAATATTTTTTTTTATTTATTTGCGAGAAGTTGGCTAACTTGCAACTTTTTTTTTCCACTGTTTAACGGCTCTGGATACAGTCCTTTTGAGCCAATCATTAACATTAACTTGCGAAATTGTAACAATGTAACTTTCAACTTTAATAATTAAATTGTTTTCTTTGATTATATTTGTTTTATGTCCTCACACTATGCATTGAAAACGAAGTATGATACACGGGCGTAAGAGCAATTAATTACTCGGCTATTATTCCTTTTCGCCCTTGTGGCATAAACTACTATTTTGTGACGTTAATTTGTTCATCCTGGAGTGTCAATAATATAAAAATACTATTATATTTATTTCTAAATCATTTTACTAGTGTATCTTTAATTCGAACACAAATCTTTCATTTACTGGACTATACAAGGTGTTAAGATGAAGTTGCGGAAGTCGAAAATTGGACATAGTACCGGGGCTCTACCGCGTAATTCTCATTTGTATCAACTTCAAGCAAATGCATGCGAAATTCAACGCGTGCAAAAGAGATGGCATGTTAGGCGAGCGTCGTCGCACACACGTCAAATTTCAATCTCAAGTTGATGTTGATGAAAATGAGAATTACGCGGTAGACCCGCTGGTCCGTACGAACAACCATTCATGAAAAAAAAAAAAAACGAGAAATCGAGAAAAACCATCTGCTGTTTTATTAATTTTAGTCAAGTAGCTACATAACTTTTCTATAGAATAGCTAATTTTATTTCGTGATTCGAGGGTTTCCTCCATAGTAAAAGTTGTTTGTATGGACGAGTATAACTATTGCCATTTTCCGGCTTCCGCAACTTCATCTTAACACCAAGTAAATGGTCTCCTTTGAGTTGTTGAATTCTCAGAAATGATTAATAGTATTTTGTGCTTCTGTGGCATAATGTGAAACATCGTAATACACTGCACGAGTGTCCCAATAACTCATAATGTGAAACATCGTAATATACTGTACGAGTGTCCCAATAACTCATAATGTGAAACATGGTAATATACTGCACAAGTGTCCCAATAACTCATAATGTGAAACATCGTAATATACTATACGAGTGTCCCAATAACTCATTTATTTATTTATTACTTTTGGAAAACTAGCGACTATTACTTATATTATTTATTACTTATTTTGGAAAATTAGCGACTCATAATATGAAACATCGTAATATACTCCCATCCATCCATCAGCCTAGTTCGTCCACTGCTGGACATGCCTTAAAGTCCTGGCGGTCATCCTGGATGAATTGCCCATACTCACACACGCTGGGCAGGCGGGTTGGTGAGCGCGGCCCGTCACCAGTCTGTTCCATATAGGGCTCGGCTATTAGGGATGGATATACCGTCATCCATCGGTCCCAGGCATGGTGGGCCTCCTAGTTTTTTGCCAGTGAGCTGTCCTCTTACTCTCCCCCGAATTACTTCGAGGGGTTCTCCAAGTAAGATGGTGGTACCTGCACAGTAAAACCCAGCATCAGCTCTACCACCATTGGGAGGAGCGTCCCAATAACCCATATCGTAATATTCTCTGCCTGAAATAAATTCTTGGCTCCAGCCTTCGAAAGTGACGTAGTGAAGTAATGATAAAACGGAAACGGAAACGGAACACTAAAAATATCTGAACGAAATGGGGTTTAACAGTATTTCCTTCGCCCTTCAATGTCGCAAGGGAGCCAAACATCTATCTATACTAATAATAAAGTAGAAAAAAATCGTGTCTGTCTGTACATAGAATATTTTTTCGATTTCTTTATTGAAATGGAATATTAGAATCAAAACTACAATTTTTAGAATTTTTGTCTGACTGTCTTTTCCGTTTAAACTTGAAAACCACCATTTTTAGGGTTCTGTAGTACCTAGAAGGTAAAAGGAACCTTTATGGTGAGACTCCGTTGTCCGTCCGTCCGTATGTCACAGCCTCATAACTTTAGCACCGTTAAAGATAAATACATGAAATTGGACACACAAATAGCATTAATTTGCCCAAATATGAGGGTGTAAAAAAATATATGAAAAATTTGAAATTGTTCAAAATATTTCCAAAACAAAAGTGAGAAAAATTAAAATATTAGCCTAAAAATACAACATGGGTATCAAATTGTGGGTATTAAAAAGTTGATTCCAAAAATATATACTTTTGATATATTTACTGAAACTAGTTTCGAGAAATCTTTAAAAAACCCCAAAAATATGTATGTCTCCCCCCCCCCTTATTTTCGAAACTGGTAGACCGAAAAATATGAAAAAAATGACAATTATAGATCATAACTGGTGAATTACAGGAAAACTATAGCGATTAAAAAAAAATTCAGCACTAATGAGAAATATAAAAAAAGAAGTAAAATAAATAAAAGAAATATTTTATAAAAACACAATATGGGTATCAAATTGTAGGTATTAAAAAGGTTATTACAGGAAAAATAAAGCGGTTGAGAAATTCACGAAAAAAAAATGACAAAATTAAATTTATAATCCTAAATACGGAACCCTAGGTACGCGAGTCTGACTCGCACTTGGCCGTTTTTTTATTATCATCGTAGTGACCCTAGTCAACATACATGTGCGCTATAAGAGGTGTTGATAAAATAATCGCTAAGCAGAAAACGGGGCAAATATTGAATAAACGCGGGCGGAGCCGTGGGCGAAATGCTTGTACCCTAAAAAGGTCCTCAAAGGTATATGAATTTTATCTACTGGAGTATCTAACAAAGATTAAACTAATTGGAACAGCTTTCTGAAAACTTGAATGTGTATGAAATATAGGTCTGTGCCTTAAGGCCTTGTCTTTGGTATTCTAATGGGTTTTTGCTTAAATATGCTGAGCCAACCTACTGACTGATGTACAACTCGCAGACATGTTTGTTCAGACCTTTATCTTTCCCTTGTCAAGACCTCACCTCCTTGGACACATTTCACTCGATAGATTTTATTTTTGAATATTACACCTCTTTAAGTTATAAATTATGTATTTTGTCTAAGCGGCTTGAAAACATGGTTTGTTTTCCGTTGTTCAGAAAAAAATACCTACATCAAAAATTTTTCAGAATATCCAGAAAAATCTTGAAAATTTACCGGTTATGCGTGCTGACAGCGCACGAAGTAAACGTTCTAATGTAGACTTTCTGACAGTATAATTAAGTTCAAAATCACTGAATGAATAGGATTGTTTTGTACCATGGACCAGGCCTTACGTAAGAGTTTCAGCGAGTTTTTCTAATTATTCAGTCTCTTGAATAAGCATAAGAATAATGAATTAATTAACATTAAATGAAATGAATTAATAATTATACATTTTCCTTCGTCGGATGCCCAATTTGCTTTCTTAATAACGTAATTAATTCAGAAATAATGGAACAATTATTAAAATAAATAAAGTTGCAGAGATATGGTAAATGTAGATAATTAAAATATGAGGTGACCGGTATTTTTGACGGTGCGAGCCATAGACAAATACAGCCTACAGACTCCTCATAACAGGCGATCGATTTCTGTCAACACATCTGACTGAACCAGCAGATACAATTCGCCACTCCAAAATTATATGTTTCGGTAGGCCAAACCAAAATGGCTTCTATATTCATTACGTTAGAGTCTTCTTCGGGAAAGATAAGTTTGTGGCGCTATAAGTAAGATTGGAAGAGCCAATAGGATTGCAGTGTCCCGTTTCGATTGTTGACAGAATTATTTGTACGCAAGATGTTGAACAATAGACGTCTTTCTGGGCTGTATTGTCTATGGTACGACTAGTCAAAGTTAAAATGTTATCTTAGCATGGATGTCTAAAGGGACTCTGTCTCGCCAAATAACTTTGCATATTATTATGTAAATATACATACAGATGGCGTTTCAGTGGCGTATTATTTAAGCATCGATGAAAAAGGGATGTCTGGGGTATACATTGCAGCTGACAGCTTATTTAAGGCGCTTTTTGCTGCGAAAGTGCTGCCACTGTAGAAAATAAATCATTACTTACCAACCAGAATAATTATTCGTTATTCTTTATTGTATACAAAATATTTAATTACACACGGAAACATTAAAACTAGTGTATAGCGGCGAGCTTATCTCTATCAAAGATTTCTTCCAAGAAACCTAAAAAAGATCAGGAATACATAAAAGAAAAGTAATCATATGTGTACAAACTTAATACTTACTACCAAATAATAAACGACTACACACTAGTTTAACTAACTACAAAACTAAAGTACATAGATATGAATAAATAATGAATATAATACAAATAATAATTACAACTGTATGTTCTAAGACATCTATCAATTAAAATAAATATGAATACATATATAAATAAATAAATAATTAATTATTGAAAGTCTGCTCAATTAAATGTCTAGAAATAGCAATTAACTGTTTTTAATTAGCATAGGTTTCATAGACAACGTCTTCGATGAGTTGAAATTGTAAATTTTGCTTAAGACAGCTGCTTTTAGCATAATTTAAACTTCTAGCTATAAAAAGACGTTGTTTCTGAAAACTTTGCTATGTAAAAATTGTTCATTGCTTTTTCTAAGCACTTAATTAGGCAGATTTTCAATATTTATTCTAGTAAGTAAGAAATATTATTTGCTGAAGTGGCAGCATGTTCGCTGCATATAACGCCTTAAGGGGGAACGTTTCGTGTCAGCTACGAAACGCTCAACAACTGTTCTTCTTATTTTCGAATTAAAGATGTTAAATAAATGTGATTTATGGCATTTCGCCAACACAGTTTAATGTCAGTAAGACTTTTCCGAAAAAACTTTCGTTATTTTTTTCATTTAAACAGCACAACAACAGTTTGCCAACAGACATACATCTTAACTAGTAACTTATCTAACTACATAATAAAAGGGTTTGAGATGTAGCCCAATTACAGGCAAACACAGCTTGTTAACATAGAATGACAGTATCGCTCAATAGTCGATACAACGACTACTATCTAGCTTGATAAAACTATGCTTAAATTTTATATATTTAATAATTTAATGTGGACTCCTTTGTGGAGTACAAGACATTTTTGAATTTACCCAACGAAATGCTAAATATGTCCATTCTTG
This sequence comes from Ypsolopha sequella, assembly GCA_934047225.1. Classification (NCBI taxonomy): domain Eukaryota; kingdom Metazoa; phylum Arthropoda; class Insecta; order Lepidoptera; family Ypsolophidae; genus Ypsolopha; species Ypsolopha sequella. Next base: position 23,741,383 of record OW203987.1, read on the forward strand.
TTGAATGAAACAGATTATTGTGTTCACGACTTAACCTGGGCAGCAATGAATAGGCACACAAACTTAAAACACAATTTAAGATACAAACAAATAAGAAGAACCATCTTAAGTTGTGCGTTTCGTAGTGAACATGAATCGCTCCCCCTTAAATCCATAAAATTCGCTGGTGAGCGTTGTATCAGAGTCAAAATTTTTAGGGTAATATATTTTATAATAGGTCTTTACATATGAAATTGCCGAAATTTTCTTACAGATTAATGAATTCATAGTTCCTGTAATTCAATAGATATTTTCATTATTTATTTTTTGTTTGCAAGTTGATTTTATGCTTTTATGCTACGTATTAAATTTTGTTTTTATTTTCAGTTTGATAAACAAAGTTCAAATTTCAAAAACAGTTCGTCCTAAATGCCATACATTTCTGTTATAAGATTCGTAATAATTTTTTACAGCTGACACTTTTCAAAAGTGAAATTAATGTTGATGTTAGCTTAATGTTATCTCATTCATACACAAAAAAATTACATATTTTTGATTTGTTTTTCCTAACAAAAATACAAAAATTTTAGTACTGAAAATTGTCTTTCCTTCAAATTCTCTATAGAAAACGGCAATTTCATTATGTCAAGACCTAAAATATCCATAATATATTGTATAAATTAATAACAAAAGACGAAGAAGTCATAAAGTTATATGTATTAACACTTATATTAATCTGTTTATTCCAAAAAGCAGACAAAAAAGCACACTAAGTAGCTTCAGGAACGATTGATTTCTACTGAAAAATTGAGTCTAGCCTATGGCTAACAAGGCTAAGTATTATCAATGTTTTTATAAAAAACTCTTAAGGGGCTGCACAATGCTAAAATTCAGTTCTGCTCTAACGCTTTTGTTTTTTATCTGTCCATCCTGCTCTAATCAGATGCCACGCACTAAAAACTTCAGTTATTTTGAAATCGCGGCTACATTAGGACATCAAATATACTTTCTTTATGTAATAAAGATGGTTTTTTACAGTTAGTATCTGCGTATGTTAGTTTTGTTTCAATCGGTTTTGAAATATGGAAAATGAATCGCTTTTTTCGTGAAATTCATGCCTTTTTAAAAAGTATTATAATTAAAAGAAGATTGAAAATATGTTTATTTATAAAGTTTAATTAATAATAGTCTTGAGTCAAAAAACACGCCATATTTTTTTCAAATTTTTACAATGACGGAACTGGATCCAAAGCAATACTGATGTTTAGCATTGTGGAACCCCTTAAAATCTTTGTTCAAGTATCTAAAAGAATGAATGCTGAGCCGTCCTTAATGCGATTTTAATGGAGACATCCGACATTAACGTGACAATCTATCTTATTGCGAATATTTCTGTATCTCGTCTTCTGGAAATAAAATGAGTCCGTGTTTTATTCAAATAAAAACGTATTTAACTTGTTTTCTGTGTAAATAAGGAAATCGTGGTTTAAGTTATTACATGGATATGACATTGTAAATAATTATACAAAAACGCTGCGCGTAGTTACAAAGGCGTAAACAGTGTTTTGCAGCCGGATTGTGAAAAACCCGCCTTTTTCACTTAAATTCAAAATTCACTCAATGGTTATTCAACAAAACCTATGAACAAAATGAAAAAATGTAAAATATTTATTTCTTTAACAAAAATGGTAGGTACATACTTATATCTTGGTGGCTGTGACCTTTTATTAAGTGAAGAACACCTGTATGAAAAGGAGACGCTCTTCCATTTCCATTAAGTTATCGTACCAAATAAACTTACTCTAAAATATTTATCTTAAATATAAGTATGGATTATATTATATTATAATATTAGTAATACCTATGTCTTGTGTATACTGCATTCGCAAAGTTTCCATTGGTTTTTGTAACTTAGAATTTAAAAAATTTGAAATTCTAATTAACAGAAGCCAATGGAAACTTTGCGATGCCAACATCCACAATACATAGGTAATAAGGTTTTATTGAAGAACTAATGAGTGAATTTTGAATTTAATGATATTAAAGCTTCATTAGAATAGCTAATCCATGTCTAACACAGTATGGTTTCCAGAAGTTTCTAAACTCTGTTTCCATCCATCAAAGTTCGTCTACTGCTGGACATAAGCCTTTCCAAGATTTTGCCACTTTTGGTGGTCCTCTTGAAAGTAGCAATAATATAATATTCCAACAAAGATCAACAGCTTCTACATCCTTTTTGATCTGTAGCACCAGGTATCCTTGGTTTCATTGGTCATAGACAAGGTTTCATGGAACAAAATAGTACAAGGTATATTCTTTACTTAAGTTGTAAGTAAAATATTTGTTTGCATCTAAAATACCCGCATAATTAAATGGATTTTATGATCATATTAGCTTTTGTCCGCCATTTTATACGCACTGAAATTATCTGGCCTTGCTTGACGCATGAGTAGGGTTTTTTTTTTAATATAGCTCATACCATTATTCAGTTTTAGTGACCGTATAGTCATAAATTGACAATATATAGCCTAAAGTACTCCGGAACACTAAGCAATACAAAGTTGAAACCCTATTTAAAGCCGTTAAGTAGTTTTTTCGTACATCGCGATCATAATAGCATCTCAAAGATTTATAAAGCCAAGGAAACATCGTGTTTCACAAATGGATTAATTAAAATATGTTTATTAAAATATGTAGGTATTAGTAAAATATTTTGCATATGAAAGAAATACGGTAAGATTTTTGTCTTCTTTGTGGTGCCCCTTTCTTGTACCTTGCTAGTTTTTGGGGTTTGTTATTTCGTAGTCTGTCGCATTAAAATGAAGGTCACAGATACGTTTTCTCGGAAATATATCAGAGATCTTAATCGAATTATCCAGTAATAAACTTGGGGTCATTTGGCAATCTATATGATAAAAGAAGTATAAATAACCAAAGAAAAGAAAAAATCTATGTCTATGATCGCGATACAGATGAATAGACATTTTTTTTGTTTTCTGAGGTGAATATAGATTCTACTTTTCATATTTTTCTCTTATAAGGACAAAGCCTAACTTGCGATGTTATTATAAGTATGGATAGTAGGATGTGTACACTGTACATGTACACTTGTACAGTCGAGATCAAGTGTAAATACAAATATAATACAATACAATATTCTTTATTGCACACCAAAAACAACGTAAATAGACAAGTTAAAGTAAGGTACATTGGCGGTTTTATCACTAAAAAGCGATCTCTTCCAGACAACCTTTGGATGGAGGAACCCTTAAAAAAAAGTAAAAAAATGTGTAGAGACGTTAATGATGATGATCTGTCTATTTTCAAAACTTTTTTGTCTTTATTACGTATAAATTAACCAAATCCATGATATTTTAGTTCTTTCGACTATTGATAGCTTTTAAAAGATTTTCTCTACAAAGATCTGATTTTAGTTTAAGGCGATATGTAAAAGTTTTAGCGTCCCTGTTACTCCATATGCGAAAAAACCCTCAGTGCGAGAGGGACGGATTCGTGGAAAAATAGCAAAAAGAAGGTTTTTTATTAATATAAAATGTACTAAAGATGCTATCAAAATTTCGTTTAACTAGGTCCTAGAAACCGTTAAAACCCAATCAAATATAATTGCAGTCCATATGTCATTCTAAATTGTCAGACCAGGAGAATTGGTGTCGAAAAGGACCTCATTTCAATAAATATTTCTATCGAGCCGAATTTCTCCAATTGCGTTTCTTTTAACAGGTCCCTAGAAAAAGAATCCAAAAATAATGTTCTATTTTATCAAAATAATACATTATTTACTGAAGAAGATATGCTAAATATGATATAAATATGATAAAGATATGATATGTTCTTAAAGTGTCGATTTTTTTTCGTAGTGCCTTAATTCTACGTGACGTATTTAGTTTTGAACGGTCATACATCACAAAGCAGAAAGGTAATTTCCTCACTGAAGCGATAGCCCAATCGGTAGCTTGAGGATTCTCATATAATAGTCATAAATAAAGTCTGATTTCGATTCCAGCTCAGACATCCACCGGTGACTCTTTTGGAATAATAATTTTTGGGTATTTGTGCCCGAATTACATCGATAGTACCCTCTATATATAGCTATAATAATGTTGGAGTGTAATTAATTATAGTGGGTGTACGACTGTTCGAAGATTCAGGTGGCTCAAAGAGCTCAGGCACCCTCTCGGTAATATATGTCGTGAAGATATAATTATAAGACTTACGAGTTTGATTGATTACGCTTCGCCTTGATGACTTCTCTAGGTAAGCCTACCTATTAAGGGGCAGGTAGTCACCAACGACCTTGAGTCGACTTGTGTCGGTACAAATATCGACAGAAACTATATTGAAATATCGTTCATATCAGAGCACACTGCAATGACGTCGCTGGGTCTCCGGATAGCGCAAAATAGGAGAAAATAATACTTTTTACATAGACGCTATGGACGGAAAAAAAATTCCATTAACAAAATTTTCTTTGTATTTTAGTGCAAGAACCATACAAATACCATAAGTGGTTCCAGATAAATAACCAATTTTACTTAATTTTAGTCTTAAAACAACTTGAATTTGAACAATATTTTTAAACTGTTCTTTTAACGCAGGAATAATTTTCAGAAATCAGTTTTTTTCCCTATACTTTAAATTTTATTGTATAATTTTTTTTTTCGTGATTTTTAAATATCTCATTTAAAAAAAATCGTTATCAGTAAGAGTAATTTTTGGATGACGCTGGAACAGGCGCCTTAATAAACAACCCAAAGCTGTTCACTTTTGTTTTGGTGTCGATTTGGTAGAATTGGTAGATTTGGTAGAAAAGGTTTGGCCTTAGAATAAGGATATTCTAAGAGTGAAGCACATCTTAACTTATTTTACGGGACTCTTATTTAAGAACTTAATTTAAGCGTTCTGGGGGTCTAAAAAGTCAGAGTTTCTTCATGCGTGCAAAAGAGACGGCATTACAACAGAATCATAATATGATTCATCCAAAGCGGCCTTTTTAGAGGGCCTGTTTTTGCCTTTTCGATAAAGGAAGAAAAAGACACTACGCTTAAAATAAGGTTAGTCCTGTCAAATAAGTTAAGTCGTGTTACACCAAATCGACATATGTCTTTATGTCGACGTAATAAGAACAAAATATTGATCGATCGTAAACTTTCAAATTAATTATGACTATGACGCCATTTAATATTCATTTACCATATATTCAAGATTTTAGTTTTATTATGTATGTACTGTGATGCTCACCGCGCACTCGGGATCTTATGGGGATATTTCTAAATCACACCACTTTATTTTTCAGTTTATCCTTCTTTATATTTTCTTTTTTCACTTTGTATGCCCTAATTATCACATATATATTAAGGGAGGGGAGCTCCAAATTTGGTAGAGTACTCGCTTCTTATATTTCTTCAATGATTTACGGATGGAGAAGCACATCCGCACTAATCGGACTCTCTGAGGAATCTTTTCATATGGAGAACTACGTCCGCACTAATCGGACTCTCTGAGGTATCTTGCTCGTGTTTTGTTTGAAAGATCTTTTCTACTCGATCTGTATTTATTTTTGGAAAACATCAAATAATTCAGTCAATGCGACGTATGTCGATCCATAAAGGTTATCGATTGCCAACTAAACACGAACAAATAGTCCTTTAACCTACCTATAAAACCTAGCCTTACCTAAACCTAACATATTGCCTAGCTATATGTTACAGTACCAAGTTCTAACTTAGTACGTCTACATTTGTATACGTAACCCTAAAATATATATAATCGCAAAAAACGACGTATTTAGCTAAATGCATCTAATTTATGGGCATAATGCTCAATCATTCAAAACATTCCTCCTCGCTGGGCACATAAGCTCGTATTTTCAGGGGTAATAGAGTACATACATATACTATATACTCACGCCTATCTCCCAGAGTGGTAGGCAGAGACTAGAGTAAGTAATAAAGTGTTTTCGTTTATCCCCTAGCCTTAAAGGCTTGACAGTATTTCAGGCCACCTAAATCCGGCCCTGGATAACGAAGACCCAACCCGAATAGCCTCTGGATAGTGTATGTTGCAATTAGTCGCCCGATCGTTGAGGCTTGTACAGTGGACACCACATCAAGCTATACTGCAGTACGACATTAGCCCCTACAGAGAAGAATATAAGATAGGTACAAAGTCCAGTGTGTCTTACTTGATGCGGTCTCCACTGTACAATGTACACCTTATCTGTTCAACTGACGGTGTCGCTAGTGGAGTATTTGTTAAGATATCAGTAAAAAATAGAATATTATTAAAGTGCATAACAAAATAAACAAATAATTTTTATTTTTTTTTTTGGTTCCATTAATCCCGTCTGGGAAAGGGTAAGGTATACAAATGCTGTCAACACATTGTGAGGTATCAATAGAATCTATTATATAAAATCGAAAAGCTAGAGAGGGACAAAATTCACGGGAACGCCATCTCACAGGCGCTCTAGACATGTTTGCGTAGCACTCACACGAACCTCAAATTCGCGGAAAAAATGATGCAATTCGATTCCTTGGATTGCGAGAATCATCAACGCCATAAATAATATGGGTTTGGACACGTGATCACTTAATAATTTTAAAGAATTCAATTATGAAGTCAAAATGTCCCGCGTTTAAGGCGTATGACCACGCTAAATAAGAAACTCGATGTGTGTCGGTACAAATATCAACGGAAACGACATTGAAATAATGTTCATTTCAGCGTGCCTTGAAAAGTGGCTGTTACGACAACCACTGCGTCTCCGGCTAGCGCAAAATAGAAGAAAATAATACTTTTCACATGGACGCCATGAACGAAAAAAAATTTTGAACTTAAAATTTTTTAGGTCTAAAAATTTCCTATAATTTGGTGAAATAATGATTAAAATCGCTTTAGGCGTTTGGAAGGAGTAAAAGAATTCTTGTGTTAATCATGTGAAACTTTCGATGACTTTCGATTTTTTTTGTCAAAACTAACAATAGAAAAACAGTTTATGAAACTTAAAATTTATTTTTCACTCTATAATGCCTGTCATATATTATATTTTTATGAAAGTTTTTGGACCACCCGTGTGGGAGGAGTAGGCCTTCAAATACAGGTCCAAATTGCAGTTGGCGTATCCATTCGCCTTAAGAAACGTCGGATTTCTATGGCATGTCTAAGCGGCCGTTCAAACTGTATTTTATTTGCAACATTGTAACAACGTAACACCATACAACGCAACTTTCAACGCAAATTGAACATCAAATTATTGTTTTTGTTTTCTTTGATACCTATAGATAATTTACAAACTGAACACTTAAATGGCCACAACCTAATGATGTACTTGACTTACCATACCGTGGTTATATTTTTCAAGTTCTTCTAAGTGTCATTGTTAAGGCGATTATCCCGGACAAAATGTGAAATTCGACATTTTAGAATTTCGAAGACGCTGCATCCTGTCGCTTTAGAAAATTGCAGCTCTGCATAAACATACGTTGATCCTTATTCTAAGACCCCTTGGAATTCGTTTTTACATAATTTATCATTTAAAGCTATAATAAGCTTCACGCGTTACTACAAAGTCATAAAAATAAGAAACTGTTTATCATCAGTTTCTCACCAAATACGGGCTAAAATGCAGAAGACATCACATATTCAGGTATGGTTCAAAGAAGTAAAGATTCCTATGAGATTCTTTTTTTATTCAATTTGTTTTAGAAGGAAAAAGCTTGAAAATATTTAATAGCGCCTGAAAAAAAAAATACCAAAACAAGATCTAACGATTTTGATTATTGCTTTTAAATTTAATCAGGCACTTAGAGTCAAACGACACGCTCCCGTCACGCAAAAATAAAAAAATAAAATGTCTTTATTTCGGGCAATGAAAAACACATAGAAAGTGGAAAAAAAATTTTGGCTAATATCAGGTGTTTTTGTGGTAGTGTAGTGCATTTGACGATTCCGATTTTGTATAATGGATATTGTGAACTAGTGGTGTGTGGTGTATAGTAATGTAAATATTCCCTTTTGTTTTGTTTTTGTGCAATAAGTGTAAGTGTAATGTATAGGTTAGGTTAGTATGCTGTATCATTTATTAAATAAATTAACATTGTAGAAGACAATAATAAATGGTAAATAATGGGTAATAAAAGAATAATAAAGTACTACGGTTCTGGTAAAGCCAAGCGAGTTTACCAAAATAAAGGTCGACGACTCCTCGGTCTCAAATAGGCACGTCAAAAATAAAATAAATCAAAATAAAAAACAAATAAAAGGCCAATAGAGGCAATATTATATATTTATTAAAGTATTACTCGCACATGTGATTATATTATAAACTTATGAACGAATAACTCTTTTCGAGTGCAACAACAATAAAAAGATTTTATGCAACAAGGATTGAAGAATCACGTCGAGGTGCATAATTGAAAAACTGCAGAGACGCAACCACACGTGCATTTGTCCCAAGAGCTGCAGTTGATTTCATACAGTGCATTGTGTGCGCAAGACATTTGAAGGCAGCCAGAGACTCAAAGGATTTCTCTCCATTCTTCAGAGGGCTATTGACGGTCTCCAATATCAATACGTAACTCGATGAGGACTGCTTGAAGCAGGCATATGGAACAGAACCCACACAATTATTGCTGCTCGTTTGATGGACTCTAATCTTGTGCTATATAGGTTACACTGTGTTCTTCTTACTGCCGTCTCAATTCAGCGTATCCACGTTTCAAAAACATCTTTAATTATTGTTATATGCTCCTTTGTGCATTTTTGACAAATACCAAAATCTTGATCATCTGTTACAGCCTTCTGTCAAAGTCAGTATAATTTTGATGAACATAGATACTCGCAACGTGCCAGTTAATCAAATTAGAACCTTCTTACTTAAATTTTAACGAAAATGAATGAAATCGTAAATAAAATAAAAAATATAACAGCCAAACATTCCCAATATTATACCCATTTACAATTTTTAGGAAAATGTTTGGAAATTGGTGCAGCACCGAAAGGGCTGATACCAAAAATTGTCCTCAGTGCAATACCACCAATAATCAGAAGCAACATGATTATGGTTAACTACATGAACGCCTTACACTCTACACACATGCTCTACATACAATATATACACCACTGCACAGATCAGAAAAATAAGCTAGATGCACTTTTAAAAGTCAGCCTTATCGCCTTTCCTCATCTGTTTTTAAAAATACAAACGCTCCTCTCAAAAGCTACGAGAAATATCTCTCAGGAGCAAATCAAATCACAAATAAAACTAAAAAATCTACAAAAATATTACAAACAAAACAACATTAATCTACCATAAGAGTCGTCCTACATCTGGTCACTTGGTGCCCACTACAACCATGGACTGAACAGAAAACACTAACTGACAGACAAACTAAACCACCCTCTCATCACTTCCATCACGCTCTTCCACACATACCCTGAATACCCCACCAACCACAGAAAACTCTCTGTCCCTTTCAGGGAACACATATACCAGAATTGGGATGGCATGAGAAAAATTTATGGTGGTGATTGTTGGCACTTGAAGGGCTTGTACTTGTCCACAAAATTTTTTAAATTTTATAATTTTATTATTTGATAAAAAATTTGTGGACCAATACAAACAGGTTAGGTTAGTTAAGAAAAATATTGTCTTTTTTTTTATTATTTCTTTTCCTGTTTTTATTACTATGGTATATTTTTCTTTTTTAATACTTGACTGATGACGGCCCACTAAGGGCCGAAATATATTTCAAGCTAAAAAAAATTATTTTATTTATTAATTATATTTAAAGTAATATATGTATAATTACAAATCAATGATAAAATAGTATATGAATTCTAGGTAAAAGAAATACAAATTGTTAAGTTAATATTTTATATGTATATTATTAAAATATTATATCTTTCATAGAAATTTAGGTGTCAGTAATGAATTACCATTCTGACAAAGAAAATATATATGTCCTACTGAGAGGACAAGATAATTTAAATCAAGAAATGGTAATGAGGGAGTACCTAAGTATCTAGCTGCTGAATCTTCATTCAGTAAAATATAAATCAATGCTTGATAACAGAACTATTGAAACGTTAGAGGCTTTAATGATTATTTAGAATAATTTGTTTGTTTTTTAGCTTTTAAAGAAAATTGAGTGTCAGTAACGACCATCCTGACAAAGAAAACATAAATGTCATACTGAGTGGACAAGATAACGTTGTGCCGTTCAGGGTCAAGGTCATTGTACTGCCAGAAGGACAAGTCAAATTTTCATACAAAATACGTACTGCAAGCAGGACAACATATTGATTTTGTCAGGACGTTTCGCACAAAAAACCCATCCTTCCAGAAGAGCTACAAATAAATATCCAAATAAGCTAGAAATAAATTTAAATATCTGCCTAACTTTGCCCGTTCAATTAGTCTTACTAAACAACCAATCAACCCAAATTTTGGATTGATCTACGTATATAACATGTGTTATTATTTTACTCTAATTAATGATTCTTTCGCTAAACTCATAAACTAAACATGAAAATCAGAGGTGCGATTGTGTAAGAAAATAGTCATGAAATCGTATTCATTTGATAGCTTAAAACTAATCATTTCACTTGTCAAACGGCCAATTCGAATTGTCTATGGTATTCATAGATGCTTTACGATTTGTATTGTTATTTTAGACAATGAGTGAATGATTTGTTAAGATTGACAGATAATTCGAATTGTCTAAGATTTTTTTAGTTCATCGCTAATGTCAAATGATTGCGGCGACTTGTTGTCTATGACAGTCGTTTAACGGTAAGTGTTTTTGATTATTTTGGAATAATATTAGGTAAAACAATTTTTATTCTACCATTAAAATCAATAAATGATGTTCAATTAATTAAAATTGTGGAGCTTTTTAGTCAAAACCCTTGGCTTTGGCACAGAAATAAGAATTGTTTTTTATATGAACACAGTTTGGGGTTATATTTTTGTAGGAAAGATATTATGAAAAGGTTTAGGGCAGTTCGGCCACAGATTAAAATATTTTTTCTTACTTTTTAGGGTTCCATACCCAAAGGGTAACCAACGGGACCCTATTACTTAGACTCCGCTGTCCGTCTGTCTGTCCGTCTGTCAACAGGCTGTATCTCATGAACCGTGATAGTAAGACAGTTGAAATTTTCACAGATGATGTATTTCTGTTGCCGCTATAACAACAAATACTAAAAAACAGAATAAAATAAATATTTAAGGGGGCTCCCATACAACAGACATGTTTTTTCGCTGTTTTTATATATAATGGTACGGAACCCTTCGTGCGCGAGTCCGACTCGCACTTGGCTGGTTTTTGTATTTTGGTTCGGTTGCTATTTCGTCATACTAATATAATAAAGAAACATACTATAAAATAAAACACCGACCGATTCAAAAATATTTTGCAGTTGCAGTTGACTTGACACTTGAATTGATTCGAAACTATGACGCGTTATTATAACTACAAAACTCGGACGAAGACAAATAATACGATAAGATATAGCGCTGTCTCTTTCAGACATCACATCTAGTAAAAAAAGTAATCCCGTGTCAAGCTCTTCAACTACATATACTGTTGAGTAGTAGTAAACTTATGCCACCACCTGGGGTCGAGCAGTTGAAACTCGGTTTTCCTTCAATTGTTGCGTTTGGTTATACGAGTTGCATGTAGATAAGTTTCGATTGAATTCTATGTTTTAAATTATAAAAATTAATTTTTGTGGTGGATTTAAAAAATGTAATCAAAAAGATCTATTATTTTTTTGTTTGACATAATTTTAAAGTAAATAAATTATCAAATTTCATTTTACGTAGGTAGTACACAATAAAACGCAATTTCATTTCGCATTTTTTAAACCATCGGTCATTTTTAAACCTTCGGTTACTTTTCGGTCTTCATTTTATGGACAGTTTTACACAATTCGAATTTGCCCTACACGATCCTTGACAATGGTATATATTTATCATCTATGACCAACCTTACACAATCGCACCTCTTTACATTACCAGAATACGGACGCCTCACAGAATAAGGTTGCGGGAAGCGCGCGGGGCGACTCGCTTGCAAGTGCGCCGCGCAGCAGGAATAAGACGGCTATAGTTTTTTTCAAATACAGACTGTTCACAGGTATTTTACCTCTGACAGCTGTTCTATGTCCAATACTTAAGAAACATTTTCGATCATCCTAGAGGTAAAATAACTGTGAACGATCTGTACCTATCGCGGCCGCGGCCGCTAACTCAATGATTCCCTTAAAAAGCCTTAGAACTTTGCATATAATAAAGTTATACTTACTTTTCTTTTTTGCGGAGTTTAAGTAAGAGTTGATAGTGTGATAGAATTGATCAAATATATACGTAGTGTTTTAATTTAAAATCAATTTATTCACACGTCCTTCTTTAGTAAAATATTATTTCGTTCTAATTTGTTTATATTTAGACCGGGTGCTAGAGCTGATGCCAGGCTCGACTGTGTAGGCACCACCATCTTACTTGGAGATCCTCTCGAAGTATTTCGGGGGAGAGTAAGAAAACAGCTCACAGGCAAAAACCAGAAGGCCCACCATACCTGGGACTGATGGATGGCGGTATATCCATCCCTAATAGCCGGGCCTTATATGGAACAGACTGGTGACGGGCAGCGGCGCCACTGGTGCGAGGGTTCCGCCACCGCGCTCACCAACCCGCCTGCCCAGCGTGTGTGAGTATGGGCAATTCTTCCAGGATGACCACCAGGAGTGGCAAAGTCCAGGAAAGGCTTATGTCCAGCAGTGGACGAACTAGGCTGGTGGATAGCCCGGGCTGTTAAGGTTAAGCTACCGAAAAGTCGAAAATCTATAATTTTTGTGCAATGCGTTTGACTGACGTGATGAAGTGAAGTCATTATAATTTGTGTGCTCGTGAATGATTTGAATATTTTCTCTGAATATTAATGTTTTTCTCTTTGTAGTTGGAATTCACGGACGTAATACGTCCGTGTTGGAATCGTGATATTTTACAATAATTATATAGGTTTTTGCCACACTGATTTTAACAGTTTTCTGCTTTCAAGCAATGTTTGTATGAGTGACATGAGATTTTCCCGTAAAACAGTTGTAAATTCTAAGTTTTATGAGATGGGATGTAGATAAGGTGGCACTATGGGGAGAAGACTTAGCAAACCAGAAATCCTTCAGTGCAGCAGTGAGCCGGTAGGCTAGGTTAGAAGTTCTTCATGGTTATTTTTAATGACAACCCAGAAATCCTTCAGTTGTACCCCCTTTGCTACACTCTCTCTGATGGTTTTGTGTAAATAAAAGAAAGTATATAAACCATTCCGACAGTGATGAAGTCTTACTGAACGTTATCCTTATTATTTTGACACTTCTGTCAAGACAAAGCTTAAGGGTCTGACTTAGCATATACGTGTGAAAGGAATATATACCTTAGGCAAAGGGAATAACAGCGATATGTAAAAAATACGGTTGTTTCTTTTCTGTGTACTTCATCAAATACACGGAAAATTTTAATAAATTTCTGGTATATGCATTTTGACTTTACCTATATAATCTAGCTTAGAATAATTCTAAGTAATCTAGGCTTTTATTCTAAGTAATCTAGGGTTCTGAAATTGGAAAACATGTTTGGATAAATTTTCCTCGATAGAAATAATTGTTGAAATTCTCCTCGTTTGACGAATAGGAGCCATATACAGAACTTAAACATATTTTTCAATGCAGTTGCTCGTAAAGTTTTCTTTTTTGTGTAACAAACTTATGCGGAAACCGACTCTTTATTTCACGTGTGAAATAAAACAGTACTGAAATCCTTTATGTCACGCGTGAAATAAAGTAATTTTTTTATGTTTTTGACTCTGTGGTGCATGGTGCAAGTCATAAAATTTAAAAAATTACAAAGATGCAAGGAGGTTTTGCTGTCCAAAAAAAAACAATTATTTATAAGTATGCGCGCTCTAGCAATAATTGAATGATGATAAATTTTCTTTATTATACTTATTTTTTTGTTGTATTTCCTCGCAAAATGCATTGAAAAATGTTGTAAGATACTTGAGCGTAAAAGGTTTTTATCCGAATGCGTGCCAATGAAAACACTCGCTGCGCTCGTGTTTTCAATTTGGCACTTATTCGTATAAAACCTTACTTTCCGCACGTGTATCTTAAATAACTATTATTAGGTGTGTTTCAACAATATCTAGAGATGTGATATTTTGAATTCAGAGCCCAGTGAAGGATTCTAAAGTATAGGTATAATCCTGAGCGTAGCGAGGAATTCAATATACGCCACCCGAGAACAAAATATGTTGGCCCCGAGTGATACATACTATATTTCATATGAGAAAAAGAAAAAGCTACGAATAGTTGGTATTTTGTGGTAATAATTATGGCACCACATTAGCTGCTCATTTACTATGTTTTCAGGAGCAAAAATATATCACTACTCATTTTGAATTATTATTTTCAAAAAAGTTTGAAAATGAGCGCTTTTCCTTGTGTCAAATTTAGTGTTAAATAAGATTCCTAGATGGCACTGTCGTATTTTTAGCAACAGAATCAAAAACAAAATTTGCACCGATTTCAAATAAACGAAAAACCACTTCGACATTGATTGCTACAAAACACATTTTATTCATGGTGACATGGACAGCGCCATCTGGAGGAAAGCTAAGAACTGAGAAAAAAACAACCAGAAAAATGCTCATTTCTAAAAAAAAATTTAAAAGAAAGAAAGCCTAACCGACCAGTAACTTTTTTATAAATCATGCGTTCTTTCATTCGACGCTGTGACCAGTTCGACCTCTTTGGTCAAATGATAATATGGGATTTGAGCGATCGACAGTATACACATTGAGTGTTATTGTTTTTTTATGCTATCTGATTTCCATGCGCGAATATAGACAGAGATAATGTGTAAGTAAGTGAGAGGTGGTAAGAACGGTCGCCATTTCTATTCCCAAGGTCTATTGATTCGGAATATATCTAACTTATTCAATTTAACCAAATCTATACGACAAATACGCGATTCGGATTTCTTAACAAGAACAATTCTTTTTGTTGAACCGTCGTCATTTTTAAGTGACAGTCGGTGTTAAGTGGGCTTCCTAGCATAAGATTGTTTTACTTATCTTTTATTTATCTTTGTTTTATTTAATACCTCTAAATGGACTGCTGAATTTCTGGTGTGAAATATTTAATTAAGAAGTTTATAACTCGCCCAAATTTTATTGTTGCCAACTTTACTGTTTCGCTCTTAATTACTGGCGTTCTGTCCCTGAATCAAATATTATTATTACTATTAAGTTTTCTTCTAATAAATGAACAAAAATCTCAATTAGGCTTTAAAATTATGTTATAATGATTTTGATAACCATTAACAAGTACGCCGAAATGTAAAACACATAGACAATACAGCCCAGAAAGACGCCTATTGTTCAACATCTTGCGTACAAATAATTGTGTCAACAATCGAAACGGGATACTGCCATCCTATTGGCTCTTCCAATCTTAAGTATAGTGCCACAAACTTATCTTTCCCGAAGACGAAGCCTCTAACGTAATGAATATACAACGTGTAACAGAAAGGTTATTCAGTCAATGGTAAAGAACAACTTTTACTATGGAACAAAACCTGTATATCGAAAAAAAAATTTACTGTTTCATGGAAAAATGCCTATGCCGCTCGGCCGAAATGTATGGAAGGGCAGATTTTTTTTCGAGATTTCAGCGTTGGCTCCATAGTAAAAGTTGTTTTATACCATTGACTGAATAAGCTCTTCAAATATGGTGACACCTTTCTTTTACACGTTGTAGAAGCCATTTTGGTTTGGCCTACCGAAACATATAATTTCGGAGTGGCGAATTGTATCTGCTGGTTCAGTCAGATGTGTTGACAGAAATCGGTCGCCTGCTATGAGAAGTCTGTAGGCTGTATTTGTCAAAAAATCATGGTAATTTGTGTGTACGTAAAGGTTACAGAAAAAATTACAGGAAAAATAAAGCGGATGAGAAATTCACGAAAAAAACTTATAAAATTAAATTTATCATCCACAATACGGAACGCGAGTCTGACTCTCACTTGGCCGTTTTTTTTTATCTCATTCAGCCCTGAATATCCATATGCACTAAGAACGCACTCCGGATGCTCTAGAGCGAACATTAACAGGTAATTGAAACCGGTCGACTCTAAATAGACCGCGTCTACGACACGGTACGGCCCTTTGCGCTGTCATTATGCTCTACAGTGCGACAAGGCTTTTGGCGCGTGGATTGGTTGTGGTCAAATACGGATCTAACACCGCTGCCCTATTCTTTGTTTCACAGCTGCACCCCCATGTCACGTCATCCACTTACCAAAAGATCCTTGTAGCCCTGTACTTTGATGTAAAACAAATACGAGTGTTTCTTTTCTGTGTATTTCGTGAAATACACGGTATATGCATTTTGATTATATAACCTAGGGGTTTGTTTTTAGAAAACATGTTTGGATAAACTTTTCTCGATATAAATAATTGTTGAATGAGGTCTACTAACACACTTTTTCTCCTCGTTTAATGAGTAGCAGCCATGTACAGAACTCAAACATATTTTATTAGATGGGTTTCAACAATATCTAGATTTCTGATTTTGGAAATTTTGCTAGCTAGTTTACATTTTTTTATAAAAATTAAAACCAACTTTTTTCCCTTTTACCCTGAATCCGCCCCTCTTTGCAGGTTTTTTCGCTTCTACAAGTAGAACGCGGCTATGAAGTCAATCCTGACATATTGCGCAACTATGAAGTTTCTGAATAATGACAATGTCAACCATAGGAATGATTTTATGGATGGATCTATGGTCTACTGTCAGACTGTCAATATAAAAAAATTTCTGAAAAATAAATATTAATATTTTCCTTAGTAATCACGCATATTTTCTGGACCAGCCTTTCCCAAATTACAAGTATCTGCTGTAAGTCTCCCTGCAGCTTCCCGACCCACCCCAGCCCTCAGACAACTCGCCGACAGCAACAACTAAAGAAGTCGAGGCTGCAATTATGTCCTTCAGGAAGGGCTCCGCCGGAGGTCTAGATGGACTTTCAGCCCAACACCTGAAAGATCTTATTTGTGGGGCTACTGGTGAAACTGGCAGAGCCCTCTTGTCGGACTTGACACAGCTGGTCAACTTGATGCTGTCGGGAGAAGTTTGCAGCGATATAACCAAGATACTATATGGAGCAAATTTATGCGCACTTAATAAGAGAGACGGTGGCATAAGACCGATTGCGGTCGGGAATACCATCCGTCGTATAGTTTCCAAGGTCTGCTGCGGGCATCTGCTACCCATCCTCTCAGATAAGTTCCAACCTTTGCAGCTAGGCTTTGGAAGCCGGGGAGGTTGCGAGGCTGCGGTTCACGCGGCCCGCACCTTCCTAGATAACGGCGGATGCGAGGTGATGTTGAAGGTGGATGTTAAAAACGCCTTCAACTCCGTTGACAGAGGCGCCTTGTTGACTCAAGTGAAGGAAAACATACCACAAATCTACAAATATATATGGCAATGCTACAGTGCACCTACCAATCTAATATACAAAAGCCATCTTTTGAGTTCCGAAGTAGGCTGTCAACAAGGCGATCCTCTAGGCCCGGCTATCTTCAGCCTGGCCATCCACCAAATAATTTCGACTTTAAATTCTAAATTCAATGTCTGGTATCTGGACGACGGCACCATGGGAGGTGAAGCGACTTCGGTTTTAGCAGATTTAAAAAAGCTTTGCAAAGAGTTTAAAGACATAGGACTAGATTTAAACTATAACAAATGCGAATTATTTATTCCGGCCACAACTTGCAATAAAGACGAAATTATACAAAACTTTAACAGTGTAGCCCCAAATATAAAGATAATTACCAACGAATCGCTTTGACTCCTAGGTGCACCCTTACTAGATGACGGTATCCCAAAATATATTTCGGAACAAATTCAAAAATTCGAAGAGTCGTCCAGCCGCCTTTCCGAAATTAACTCACACATGGCTCTTTTCATAATTCGATTTTGTCTTTTTGTGCCAAAATTTACATACGTTCTACGTTGTACAACGCTTTGGAAACATGACAACCTTTTAGACACTTTAGATAAAATAATCCAAAACACGATGACCCAAATTCTAAATTGCCCTCTCGATGAACGGAGTTGGACCCAGGCTACCTTGCCGGTACGGCTGGGTGGTCTCGGAATTCGAAAAATCAGTAGTGTGGCCCTCCCTGCGTTCCTGTCCTCAATCCACAGCATACGGGACCTCTTCGGTAACATAATAAGCCCGTCACTTGGTGACGTCGAGGTCTCGGGCTTGGATGGGGCTAGGAATGCATGGACAGCAGCTTGCCCTAACGAAAACCTCCCCATCACGCCGTCCTCACAGAGGCTCTGGGATGAGCCCCTTTGTAGGCAGGTGAAAGAAAATCTTTTCAATACCGCCCATAACCAAGGAGACAGGGCTCGTCTCTTGGCCTCTGGAGAGCGTGAGTCGGGATATTGGCTCAACGCCATTCCATCAGCGAACATCGGTATCCTCCTGGATAGGAACACACTAAGCCTAGCCTGCGGCCTACGACTAGGTTCAAAATTAAATGAGCCCCACCGTTGCCGTTGCGGTGAAGGTGTTGGTCGGCTCGGACATCACGGCCTCTCGTGCAGGCTCAGCGCGGGACGACTATCGCGCCACGCCAGCCTTAACGACGTCATCCGTCGGGCCCTTGCCAGCGCCAATGTACCTGCTTCCTCAGAGCCTCTAGGCATTTGCCGTGACAATGGCAGGAGGCCCGACGGAATGACTTTGTTAGCCTGGAAAAATGGCAGGCCGCTTGTTTGGGACGCGACGTGTGTTGATACGCTCGCCCCGTCCCATCTACAGGCGACCTCAGCCAGGGCTGGTGCGGCTGCGGAGTCAGCAGAAAATCTAAAGCGGCGCAAATATGCTTTCCTCGAAGAGGACTACATAGTTGCGCCGTTTGGTGTTGAAACCCTGGGGCCGTGGGGTCCGAGCGCACGTCGCCTTTTTAAAGAACTTTCGACACGCCTGATCGACGCCTCTGGTGACCCAAGGGCTGGGGCATACCTCGGCCAGAGGATCAGTCTGGCGATCCAACGGGGTAATGCCGCCAGCCTCTTGGGCACCGCACCCGACGGCAACGGTTTAGATAATATTTTTTATTTAGCATAATATTTTATTTAGTATAATATTTTATTTAGTATAAGGTTTTAGGGCTTTTTCTTTTATTATATATATATATTTTTTTCTTAGGGTTATTTAAACTATGATGTAAATATAATTTTATTCGAGTTATATTAGGTTTTGGACAATAAAACAACCATAGGAAAAAATTACATATTTACTTATTGCGTGTGACAGAATAGTGAGTGTCAATAATATCACAGACAATATATCGATACACGTTAAGAAGTTCGTATAGCCAAAAATATTGTTTATGTTTTATGATGATGTGCATTAATGTAAATAAGGCGATTACCATTAAGAAATGGATGGTGAGAAGTTTACCCAATGGTTCAGTAATATGCTGACTAGCCTTTCTGAGACATCAGTTATTATTATGGATAATGCACCTTAGGTGTAGACGCAAGTATGTCTATGTTGAAAGGAGATTTGATTAGATTGATGAATATTCACAGATCGACAGTAAAACGATACGTCATTGATGAACTAGCACTGCAACATGGGCGCCGAGTACTTCGTTTACCGCCGTATCATTGCGAGTATAACGCCATCGAATAGATATATGGGCACAGATCAAAGGACATGCGGCACGCCATAATACTGAACCTCCATTTTCCACAGCGAAAATTATGAAATTATTAGAAGAAGCGTGCAATCATGTAACCAAAAATAACTGGAAAATGTTAGTGAATAAAATTTAAGCCAAAATATGGGACGATTGCAACAGAGACATTAAAGTGGACAGTATTTTAGATAATGACTTTGAGTTAGTTATTAATACAAACGATTCCAGTAGTGATAATGGTGATGGTGTTTCGGAAAGTGATACATAATAAAGTAAAGAATATAAATATTATCTCTACCTAGATGTTTTTTTTTTCACTTTCCTTTTATTACTATTCGACTTAACTCACACTTGACGAATTTTATCGATACAATGATCGAACGTGTAACAACCCTAGAGGCATGTCTCATAGCCGCGTTCTACTGTAGTGACAGTGACAGAAATAAAATTCGCATAGCCTCTTAAGACTAATTAGAACTCTCCAAAAAATTAAAAGGATGATAACATTACGGGGAAAAGTCCCGTTGAGGCAAAATAAAATAAAATAGATTTCAATGCAAGTGCTCGTAAAGGCCCACTTTTTATGCATCAAAATTGAACAGAAAGTCAATTATTTTGCCCTAGGGCTTTATTATTATTTTTTTGTTATTTACTTACAATGGTTGGCTAACCTGCAGCCTTTCTTGTGTACCATACATGTTGTACTTTTTTTTCCACTGTTTAAGGGCTCTAGATACTGTCCTTTTGTGCCAATTATAATTTAAAGTTCACAAGATTATATTTGTTTTATTTCCTCACACTATGCATTGAAAAACGTAGTTTGACACACGGGCGTAAGAGCAATAAATTACTCGGTTACGTTTAAAACACGAGCATAGTTTCGCCCTTGTAGCATAAACTACTATTGCAATGCAAGTGCTCGTAAAGGCCCACTTTTTATGCATCAAAACCGAACAGAAAGTCGATTATTTTGAATTAACATTATATCATTGCAGTATAGAAACGCAGAAATAAAAGTGAATCTGGATGTGAGGAGATCTGAACCGGGAATTGAACCCGGGACCTCTCTCTTATATCTCCTTGCGATGGATAAATCGCCAAGTGTTCAAACATAGAAATTTATTTCTGTCATAGTTTCGATTATTTTGCCTTAGGGCTTTATTATTATTATTTTTTTTATTTATTTACAATAGTTGGCTAACCTGCAGCCTTTCCTGTGTACCATAAATGTTATACTTTTTTTCTACTATTTAATGGCTCTGGATACAGTCCCTTTGAGCCAATTATAATTTGAAGTCACAAAATTTTATTTGTTTTATTTCCTCACACTATGCATTGAAAAACGTAGTATGATACACGGGCGTAAAAAGCAATAAATTACTCGGTTACGTTTAAAACACTCGCTACGCTCGTGTTTTTTATATCGTCCTCGTAATTTATTCCTTTTTGCCCTTGTAGCATAAACTACTATCTATGTCTACGACTAAGCAGTAGAGCTGACTTTAAAACAAGGATTTTTTTAAATTTAGTTTTGTTTTGAGATACCGATGCAACACCAAATCATTTTCGTGCATGTTTTTTGAAAAAATAAATAAATAAAATATGCAAAATGGAAACGTTTTCAAACAAACTACACCGAATTCATTTTTGGCCAAGTAAGTAGGTAAGTAAGTAAGTTGCGTTTATTCATGAACATGTGTCAAACAATATAAATAGGTTTTAAAATTTGTTAACAGTACACTCCATGTTCTACCCACATGAGCATATGAATAGTAATTAGCAGACACCCAATTATAATTAAGTTTCATCAAAAGAAATGAAACAAAGTCTTGGAGAATTAAATACAATACCCAGTGTCACATTTAGTATATTAAATACAATACCCAGTGTCACATTTAGTATATTAAATACAATACCCAGTGTCACATTTAGTATATTAAATACAATACCCAGTGTCACATTTAGTATATTAAATACAATACCCAGTGTCACATTTAGTATATTAAATACAATACCCAGTGTCACATTTAGTATATTAAATACAATACCCAGTGTCACATTTAGTATATTAAATAAATATTAAATCCTGACACCAGGATCCTCTAAACGGAGAAATCCTTCCAAAAATATCGAAAATTGTGATGACTATAAATCAGGGATATCGTTCCTACATGTCTGGTTATGTATTTTGAGGAAGATCAAACGATATCGCGATGTAATATACAAGTAGCGCCATCTGGTTTTTAGTAGCAAAACGAACGATTGCGGTCTAGTAAGTACATTGTCAAAAGTATTTTATTGTTCCGTAACCGAAAGATGACAAACGGGACTTTCTTTAGTACTTAGCCTACTGCTTGCTTTTGTAGGACCCCTTGCGACTTTGTCTAAGAAGACGCCGCTTGGCATAGTTGATCCTTGGGTTGTTCTGAGCTGATTCAGCCCGATTGACACGAATTGACCCCCTCTCAGAGATGTTAGGGGGGGAGGGTGAAAGTGCATCTCCCGCGGAAAAAAAAGTGCATTTGCATAATTTTGATTTTTGGAGTTCGTGGAGCTTGTTGTAGCAAGGAGCTTCTAAAGCTAACGATCGATAATGTTAATATAAGACGCACTCGAATTAATTCTCATTTCTAAATTTTTGTTTTAAAATTTTATATTTAGAGACTATGCGCCATTTTTGGACATAGTTTTCACTATTTGGGTATAAAAAATACCGGCAATAAATTAAATAACGGCAACCAATTGAGATAATATTGATGACAAATGACACAGCAAAGTCGGCCATGTCTTTTTCTCTTTTAGGTCGAAATCGTCGTTGTTTTTCTTTTTTATTTTCCCATTTTTAATTCTTTACCCAAACTCGGTTGTTTGAGACCCAGCTTAATTGAGACCCAGCCTGAATAAATACAAGAATTTATTACGTGTTTTTCTGTGATGAAAACGGAAAAATAATCAAAATTCGCAAAAGATTTTGTTGTACTGGGCGTAAAGGGATGCTTTGTGTCATCAAGGGTTAGTTTGTAGCTCGACTTACAGCGAGGGCTCTAAAAACGCTAATAATATAATAAATCATAAAACAACCAAAATTATTTACCAATGTTACGTACATTTGTTATTTAATTATGCTACGTTATTAAAACGTTTAAAATTATAAGGACCTCTAACATATCGTTATCAATAAATAATCTATCTGAATCAACCTTTCTTCCATCTACTTTCACCGATTTCACTTTCACTTTCACCACTTTCAACTTCGTAAAATTGAGACGGTAGGTTATAGGTTAGAAGGTTAGGACCGTGGTTATATTTTTGACAACCCAGAAGCGCTTTGGTTAGTTTTTCGACCTCAGCGCAGATGAAAGCCGGTAAGTAAGGTATGGCAAGCCGCGCCATCGCCATAACCTTCGTGGTTATTTTTTTATGACAACCCTAATAGTTTGTCCTAAAATCAGGTTTTGCCAGTAACATATATTTTCGTAATTTGAAAAAATGTTTATGGTCGACATAAAATTTGTATTTGGAGATTTACGATTAATAAAATAAACTTTTAACAAAAAAATTGTAACCGACTTCAATAGTTACAGCAGTCATTCACTAAAAAGTTAATAATAATTCTATAAAGACCGATGGTACCGAAGCAACACTTTTGCCGACTTCTTTCTTCCTGAAACGTTATGTTATCTAGAAGTCGGCGTTCTTATATCGGTTTTTATGTTGCTATATCGTAGGAAATACGCCGACTTCTAGATAACATAATGTTTCAGGAAGAAAGAAGTCAGCAAAAGTGTTGCTTCGGTACCATCGGCACTGTGCCATCGGTCTTTATAGAATTATTATTAACTTTTTAGTGAATGACTGCTGTAACTATTGCAGTCGGTTACTATTTTTTTGTTAACAGTTTATTTTATTTCACATTTTTTAGTGTTGCTGGGTTAAATTGTGAGGTATGGGTAGTTCTTGCAAACGTGGTGTTAATATGAAACGAAGTTCAAGTGAGTATAAGTAGCCATGTTTGAGTAGCTTCCTGCTATCAGCACCCTAACACAACATAATTACCGTTATCTCGTGTTATGTGCTGTCATCCGTTGAAGAGTTCTACGGTGATGAAGCCAAGATCGAAGGTCAGGTGGGTACGCTGGCAATTTTCAGCAATGCCCTGCAATGAACACCCTAACACAAACTGGTCGCCGCAATCCAAAGTTATGTGCTGTCATCCGTTGAGGAGTTCTATGGTGATGAAGCCAGGATCGAAGGTCAGGTGGGTATTCTGATAATCTCCAAGTAATACCCTTGAATCAGCACCCTAACGCAGTGATTGCCGCAATCTCGAGTTATGTGCTCTGATCCTTTGAAGAGTTCTATGGTGAATATGGTGATGAAGCCAGGATCGAAGGTCAGGTGGAAGAATGTCAATTTTCAAGTAATAACTTGTAATCAGCACCCAAGAACAAAGCGATTACCTCAATTTCGAGAGGTATGCTGTCATTTTCTGAGGAGTTCCACTGCCTATCTCTGAAGACCTTCATCAGATCATGACCAAACCCAAATGGGACCTACCTGAAAGTACATTCTTCCAAACAAAAAAATAATTATCCAAATCGGCATGAAGGATCTATGAAGGCAAAAAATATATAATACCTTTGTCTACAATGTAATTGTAAAATGTATTTTATGCTGGTGGAATAGCTTTATGTCAGCTTTTGATAATTTTCTGTATTTAATTTGGTATTGACCGTCGTCCAAGGGGGTGTTTTATAATGTATAAGATCGAGTTTGGAGACTATAATATGATTGTGTGCACATGATTGGTGAACTTAAATATATGATCAACTTCTGCCGCGCCAAGAAGCGTTTTTAAAATATATGATGAACTTCTGCCGCGCCAAGAAGCGTTTTTAAAATCGTATATATACGATATATATAATATATAATATATATATTAGGATGATTCGCAGCATCATTTTGAACAGTTTAGACTAAATCTCTGCTTCCGCCAAATGGCGTCACACGTCACTCCTCTCATTTTTATTGCATGTAGTGTTTACCTGTTATTGGAGTTACACTCTATTCCTACTATACGCTAGATTAATTGTATGTTGTAAAGTGTATCATCTGTTGGTAGACCAAATAAATAAATAAAATAAAATAAATTCCAGAGGATTTACAGGAAGCATGTGCAGAACTAGAAGTTTTGTATAGTGCGCGCCAATCTTTTAGTCGCCTCTGAATGAGTTACGAGTGCAAGCTTGCGCAGGTACAGTCAAGGAAACAATAATATCAACGGTTGATTATTAAATGTTTACTATAAGTGGGAAGATGTACTTCTTGTACCTAGCTATTTAATTATTTATTTATTATTTTAGTGCAATCTTAAGTATATAAATAAAACGCATTAATATTAAAAAAAAATTATAATGTACAAATATAGGCAAATACGTTGTTACTTTATTCAGTGAGGTGAGACACCATCTATAAAAACTGGTTCCCTACTTGAAGAAGGGAGATTTTCGTCCGAATCACTATCGTCTGTAGAATTTTGGTCCTCCTCAGTGTCGTCGTCGGGGCCATTGTCATTGTCACTGACTTCAATAATTATTTTAATACACCATTTTCCTACATTGTCGCCTTAAAACGCTTTAACGTCCACGAGGCATAACAACAATAAACTTTAACAAACTAAATCAACAAAAATAAATCAACAAAATAAATAAAGGCAACAGAAACAATAAACTATAACAAACAGATTCAACGATTAACGAATCATAGAATTTTTCCTCGTAGGTACTTTTCATGCAACGCGCGCGTGTGTAGTGTACGGACGTAGCACTAACACTAACGCATAGTGTTGACACCTGCTGAACGGCGAGCGGGGGGTATGGTGCGGCACGCAGGCGGGTGTGCTCCGCGCCCTCGCTCCTGTAACGTCCCCCTGACACCGTAAAACGGCTTATGCGGCGATTCTTGGGGCTAGCTTCAGAGGCGACTAAAAGATTGGCGCGCACTGTAGTATGGAAGTTTGTACCAAAAAAATATGTTTATGTGATTGTTTCATGAAACCACGTTCAGAAGTAACTCGATTGTCTAAAAATTCCGTCTTAAATAAATAGCAGTATTATTTTAAACAGCTTAGTCTAAATTCCAGACGATTTACTGGAAGCATGTCAGAAAAGGTGGTATCAGGTGGTAGAGCTGATGCCGGGCTCGACTGTGGAGGTACCACCATCTTACTTGGAGACCCTCTCGAAGTAATTCGGGAGAGAATAAGAGGACAGCTCACAGGCAAAAAACCAGGAGGCCCACCATGCCTGGGACCAATGGATGGCGGTATATCCATCCCTAATAGCCGGGCCTTATATGGAACATACTGGTGACGGGCAGCGGCGTCACTGGTACGAGGGTTTCTCTCTGCCCAGCGTGTGTGAGTATTGGCAATTCTTTCAGGATGACCGCTGGGAGTGGTAAAGTCCTGGAAAGGCTTATGTCCAACAGTGGACGAACTAGGCTTATAGATGGATGATGTCAGACATCAGAGTTTTTCAATGTGGCAGGTACAGTCGCGCCACACTGCCCGCATCCTCTCCGACGTCGTCCCCCAACCCCTCTACCGCGTGGGTGCGGTAAGTACAGAGTTGAAACGGAGTAGTAACTCCAGTCAGAAATACGCAACAAATCATTTCATAAAATCTCGCTCGTGTAAAATGCAAAATCTACCCAATAGTAGTTCTTATTATGCTATCACAGAATTGAAAATCGTATAAAAATAGGTAGCTTGAACTGCGATTGATGTTCCTTAAACACATTGGAGTGGTAAATTTAACAAAACTGGCATGCACACCCACCTCAATGGATATTATCGAGTACATATGTCACAGTCAAAAGTCATAACTGGTCAAAACTAGTTTTGACTGCGAGAATGAGTCAGTCAAAACTAGTTTTGCCAAAGGACGTAGTGTTGACTGATATTCGCGGGCAAAATTAGTTTTTCGGATGTCCTGCAGCGCAGAAGAGAGCCGGTAGGTTAGGTCAGAAGTTAGGTATGGCAAGTCGCGTTCCGCGACCGCCGTACCTGACCTTCGTGGTTATTTTTTTATGACAACCCAGAAATACTTTTTAATCAAAATTACTTCAGACCAACTTAGTCAAGACCAGTTTTGACTGATTTTCGTAGTCAGAACTACTTTTGACCGGCTATGAGTTTTGACTGTAACATATTTCTGTTATTCCTTACGTACGGTTCGTGTATCCGTTAGGTTAATCAAAACGTATGTAGATTAGTTTTTGCTCGCGGTTTTGTTCTCGTGGTGGTTTCTGTATCCATTTCGAATGCATTGAATAGTTTTTATCCGACCGAAATACGAGTAGTATTCTGAAGCTCCGATTTGAAAACCTGTTAGGTGGTTAAGGGCCTGTTGCAGAAAGGGATTTTAGGTTTAATGAACCTTTAAAGTTGTTGCCATCCTTTACACTGTTTTTGACAAAGAAAGTGACAGCATTCTTAAAAATCCTATTTGCAACTGGCCGTAAGAGAGCTAATCCACAGTACCATGTTTTGAGATAGTGAACTTATAAGAGGCATTTCACAAAATCACGCTTTTTGTATGGTAGCACTTCTGGATCGCAATTTTGTTGGAATTTGGAGTAATGTTTATGTTTTATTTCGATCTCATTAAATGAAGTGATTATCAATACAATTACTGAATTCATTTAGTTTAAGATAATAGGTCATGACATGAAGTTTTTATTGTGATTATGCTTTAGTCAATACAAAATATCGCGATAAACTGGCGACATTAATCGGGAAAATTTATGGGAGTTATTATTTTTTTCCACAAATAGTGTTAAAAAATACATATTCTGGTACATTATGTGTTAACGAATTTATATATCAGATGTTTTGGCAATTTTTTTTGCAAATGTTTTCAATTCTTATTAAGGAATCAGGTCCTTAATGTTGACAATGTGATTAGTTTTCCGTAAACAAGGTGTGGGAGATTAATTACTACAAAAAATACAAAGTAGTATTTGAAAATTTGGTACATTAACTGTCAATATTGGTCTATTGAAATATTGAAATATTAGTCTACGTTTGTCATCTATTCAACAATAAAAATCTTTCTGATTTTGGTAAATTAGGCGCTTGAAATTTTAGATTACTTGCTAAAAGTGTGAAATGGTCCAAAAACTCTCCAAAACGTGCTATTGTGGATAGGGTTACCAGGCCTAAAAATGCAAAATCCTGTCTGACATGTCTAAAAATCCTGATTTTGAAAAAAAAAGTCCGGTCACGCACCTGAATTAAATAAAAATCATAGTATTTAAGTACGTTTTTATTTACTTATAGTTATTTCGACATATATTTTTGGTTGCTAGCAACCGCATGCAAAATGTTGGTTTTTCCAGCTATTTCGCTATGAAATTGTTCACACGTTACGTGTTTATAGTTATACTGCGTAAGCAATATGGCCCTCACTGACTCCACTGAACTCCACTTTCTCTCTTTGGTCCACTGAGAAGTCATGAGAGAAAAGACTCTCTCCACATTTGCGTTGTGTGGCAAAATACTAAAGAAATATTGACAAATCTTCAGGAATTCTGAAACTCTTGAGCTGTCGTTAATTGCATTAAAAAAGATACACCATTAGTTTTCAGCGAGCTCGTCATAAAAATTGCTCTGCTTTGTGTTGCGGGAGGACATGCAAGTATGGCAAAAATCCGGTCTGACGTAAAATCCGGGCGGAGTCCGGTCTAACCCGTAAAAATCCGGTCTAGACCGGATTTATCCGGTCAGATGGTAACCCTAATTGTGGATTAAATCCCTTCACCACCAAGGTTGCGATATCGGTATCTACGGCGAGGCCGAGGGTCTTGTAAAGTTTCCGATAAAAATCTATCCCTAATAGCAGGGCCTTATATGGAACAGACTTGTGACGGGCAGCGGCGTCACTGGTGCGAGGGTTCCGGCACCGCGCTCACCAACCCGCCTGCCCAGCGTGTGTGAGTATGGGAAATTCTTCCAGGATGACCGCCGGGAGTGGCAAAGTCCTGGAAAGGCTTATGTTCAGCAGTTGACACACTAGGCTGATGGATGGATAAACTATTAATAAATAAACCCAAGAAATAAATAAATTTATATTTTTATTATTTATTATTTATTTTATACTATTATATTATATATTGATACTTGTTTTGAGGGGTCATACAAATCGTACAAAAAGGTACACCGTAGCGTAAAATGTAATGTGCTTTGATCTACTGGGAAGGCAACATGGAGGTCGTATATTACGTGCCAGGAAGTATCAGAACGAAGTTTCCAAAATTTATGACCAATATGTCTGTCTATTGGGATCGTACCAGCCAGCAGCAGTGTGCTACACGCATACAGAATTACAAACGTGAATTTCTGTTATGTTAGGGAGAGTAGACTGAAAACAACGGCTGATCCAGGGGGGGTCATGGGGGTCATGACCCCCCCTGGGCTTAGTTTTTTCTATACACACACGCTAAATGTACCTATAATTGCACAAAACTTTATAATATATTTGGACTGATTTTTAGCCTGTGACCCCCCCTGGCTCGCAGGCTGGATCCGCCCTTGACTTAAAATTTCACTCGGTAAAATAAAAAATAAGCTTGTCTTATGACGGATATACCATGGGTTTTAATTAAAGCAATATTTTCCAGCTGCTCAAACACTTAAATGTCTTTATTTTTTGTATGCTTTTTCTATAAGCCGTCTATATATTAAGTAATTTGAAATTAGGGGGGGAGGTCTGATCTGCGGATGACTGTATGAGATATGAGCATAGATGGCAATAATGGGGGTCTTGCCAAAAAAAAAAAAAACTATTGTTTCAACAACAATATTCATTTTGTGAAACGAAAATTACATCAGTTTAAAAAATGATGACTCCTGCGTTCTTTGTATAGTGCGCGCCAATCTTTTAGTCGCCTCTGAGTGAGTTAAGAGTGCAAGCTTGCGCAGGTACAGTCAAGGAAACCATAATATCAACGGTTAGTTATTAAATGTTGGCTATAAGTGGGAAGGTGTATTATTATTTTAGTGCAATCGTAACTATATAAATAAAATGCATTAATATAAACACCATTTTCCTACATTGTCGCATTAAAACGCTTTAACGTCCGCGAGGCATAACAACAACAATAAACTTTAACAAACTAAATCAACAAAACTTTAATAAACTAAATCAACAAAACAACAAATAAAGGCAAGAACAACAATAAACTATAACAAACAGATTCAACGATAAACTTAACGAATCATAGAATTTATTCATGCAACGCGCGTGTGTAGTGTGCGGACGTAGCACTAACACTAACGCATAGTGTTGACTGACACCTGCTGAATGGCGAGCGGGGGGTATGGTGCGGCACGCAGGCGGGTGTGCTCCGCGCCCTCGCTCCTGTAACGTCCCCCTGACACCGTAAAACGGTTAATGCGTCGATTTTTGGGGCTAGCTTCAGAGGCGACTAAAAGATTGGCGCGCACTGTACCTTCCTATCGCGTGCTCAGACCTTCGTTTGTGACCCGGGAGCAGTCGCGGTGGGTGCACACGTGTCGTTCTACGAGTCACTTTGTGAAGATTGTTAAAAATATTTTGATTTTGAGGGCGTGTAACTTTTGATTGAACCAATGAAAGTTGCTATTTTTTAAAATCTGATTAGTATACATGTTAGCTTTAATAAACATATAATCTTTCTTCAAAAAATTTGTATAAACGTAAGTTTTTGAGGACTGATTTCGATATATCAATAAATATTCCTAAAATTTACATTTTTTTTATTTCAACATAATTATTCACACAAAATTATAATACACATTCAAAAATAATCATAACATTAGGTATTTCAAATTAAATTAATAAGATATAAGCTCTCAAAGTGGTGCCTGGTGTAGCCCACGTCAGTTAAATTGGGAAAATTAAGCGTCAGTTGCAAAGGGTTAAGAAGATGGCATACTCTAGCAACTTTTTTCATTACCCGTCCAGCACAATAAGTCTAATGGCAAAGACTTTATTTGCTTTTCATAGAGGCGATTTTATGTTGGTTCTTTGGCCTCTTTTTCTTAGACGCGTAATACTAGTGATCACGCAGCGAAACAACAAATTGGTGTGTTTTTAGCTAATACTGAAATATTTTGTAGGGAAAATAATATTGAATTTAGGTGATATACCTTTATATTTCTATTACCTATATTATAAAAAAAAAAAATTAAGTTGATCTCTTAACCGCGTTCTTCAAGCGAACGTTTGAAAACCAAAAAAAAATAGAAACATTTTTTTTTGACAAAACTATAAATCTTAGTACATTGTTTATACGTAAGATCACTAGAGAAAAGATTAATAAACCAAATATATTTATTTTCAATACAAGGAGAGTCCGAATTTCTTCAAACGAATCCTAGATAGACTGGAGTTGGTCATGCTCTAGGCTCAGGTACAGTCTTAAGGTACCCTCATACCAAATTTGGTGCTATTATCCGCCCAGTAACGGTAACTTTTAAATACAGTTCTAAGCCACTTGATTAAATATTACGATACAACGGCTGAGTAACTTTGCAATCCATCTGGTTAGTTTTCATAGCATACCAATAGCTCTAAAGTGCTCTTGGCTTCAAATAATCAATTTACCTAGTATATTTGCTAATGCACGTACGTCAATACAATACGTTAAGAACCAGTGTTATTTGCACCTGATGACTGAAGCAGAGACACTCTATCTTCGTAGTAAAGCTGAAATTCCAATGGTCGTAATTAGGATATGGTGGTGATGGTTAACGTCCAAGCTGCTATTGCGACGACAGATCCACTCTACTGAGAGCATTTGCATCGACAGTAGATAGTGATGTGAGTAGTTTACACATGGGCGGGTATCGATACTATGATAGAAATAAATTTCCGTATTTTAAACACTTTGACGATTTATCTACTGCAAGGAGATACAAATGAACATCAAACAAAACTCTGGTTTGGAGCTTCCCACATCCAAATATACTTTTCTTCTGCTTTTTGCTGATTGGCTATTATATCGCAAACCAGTCAATAAGAACGACATTATTCACGTGACTAGCGTTGCCATAGCTAAAAATCAAAAAGCCGGACTTATCCGTTAAAAAAGCCGGACTTTTGGGTTCCAAGGCCGGACACTAAGAAAAAAAAAGTATTTTTGAAAAAATATCGAATAAAACACATATTTAAAAGCTGGACTTTTGAGTCCCCAGGCTCGATAAAAAAAGGGATAACGAACGTTGAAAGGTAAAACAATACTTACCAAAATTGTAGTCACCGCTTACAAAATATTACGCGTAGAGTGAGGTGTTCGCGGTGCGGGGGTGGCGCAGCCGCGGCTAGTAAATAGGTGGGTAGTATGTGAACCTGCATGTCTTGACGAGTCAGCGGGTCTCGTCTCGCTCGCTTGTTTCCGACTGAAGTGACTGAACGATAGATATAAAAAGCAAAGCAAAAGCCGGACGGGCCGGACGCAACCCAATTTGGCTGGACAAGAAGTCAAAAAGCCTGACACTGTCCGGTTTTATCCGGACGGATGGCAACGCTACACGTGACCGAGTGCGGCACCGGCACATCGGTGCGGCGCGAAGCAGAAGCAGGTTAGGTGCGAGTCGGTGCAACTAGAATCTAAATGAAAGTAAGCGAGGCGCGAAGGTGCTGGCAGATTAAATATATTTATGGAGTAGAGAATCTTAGTACAAACGCTCTGAGATCCGAACTCACACACGCAGAGGCGTGCTCTACGCGCTGTCCCGCGTCAAGGTTTGGTGTGGAGACTCCCCCGAATTTCGCTTAGACGGGGCGTGTAGAACATGCACCTGTGTGCGTGAGTTTGAATCAGATTCACTATTCTATTAATATATTTACTCTGGTACTGGTGTGTGTACACGACAAACTATCAAACTTGACGTTTTGTATGTTTTCTCAAAGTTTATTTAGATCGTGGTCGTACTGTATCGTTGGTCGGTCGGCCAAACAAGATGGCTGAAGTAAGTTAGTCATCTGCGTATCTCAACGCTCTAATACACGCACAATTACGACGCTATCTGTGTAACTCGAACTGTATTTCGATAGTTCAAGACCCTAAAATATTTAGGCTGAGGACAGCTAACCTTACATTACTGATATCGAACAATATACCGCACTAGTAGTTATATTTGTTTAGCAGAATCAACTGCTCGATAATAGCTCTCACATCGTGTGATAGGGGTGTACAAATCAATGTAGGATTGTTCGTATAAACACTACTTCCACATTATGACGGCTGAAGCCAAAGTCAGCTTTATGTTTAATTTTCATTTAATTTTTCTACACATTATTGGGGTATAATTTTCTACACGATCGGCTCGTACCACACCTGATGGAAAGAAAGTAAAGTATCGTAAATATAATGGATCAAAAATGTTTTGTACACCTGAAATCTACCGTATTTATTGCGAATAAATTAAACCTGTAAGCATACGGAAAAACATTTCCGGAGACAGGCTGTTCACGCGACAGCGTGACGACGCGCATGCGTGGATGACGAGACCCCCCGCCGCGCGTTACATTTTTGCAAAAATGTAACCGCTGGCTACAGGAATGCAGGGCTGAAGGGATTTGAGGATTGACACTGGAAAATTGTGGGTGCACTGACCTGTGATGATGATTGTGGATGGATGCGCTGTGTGGCGTCTCTCCTTGATGGGCTGATGGAAGTATCGTTCGGTCGACGGTTGCGGCGAAACAGCCGGCTGCGCGAGCGCGCAGACGTGCGCCTCGGGAGGCGTCTCGAGCCGAACAGAAAGGACCAGCGCCCGCGCGCGCCTCGAGCCGGCGCGCGGCGGGGGGTCTCGTCATCCGCGCATGCGCGTCGTCACGCTGTCGCGTGAACATCCTGGGGGGGCCGGGGCTGCGACTCCTCTTGAGCTGAATCCAACGGCAGCCTGGCTATCTTGAACACAGGTCGTCGCAGATTTCCATGAGCTGTGTCCAGATCCACAACTCGGATCACTCCATCCTTGCCAGGTATCGTGCGGAGAATTCTCCCCAACTTCCATTGGAGCGGAGGCAGGTCATCCTCTTTGATGAGGACCAGTTCACCCACTTGAGGAGGGGAAGAAGGGGAGAGCCATTTGGAGCGGGTTTGCAGGGTATGGAGGTAGGATCTGGACCAGAGAGTCCAAAAGCGCTGAGAGAGCGCTTGAATGAGCTGAAAGCGTTTAAGAGCAGATATGGGTCTGTCGTCAAAAGACTGCTCAGGTAGAGCGGTGAGCGGACGACCAATAATGAAATGTCCGGCCGTGAGAGGTTCAAAGTCCGTAGGGTCGGATGAAATCGGGCAGAGGGGTCTTGAGTTGAGTATTATTTCGTGCAGAGCGCCGAACCAAGTTATGTGCTGATTCGCGAGCTTGTGAGTGATTGCATCATTGTTTGACCTGAGGAAGTTCTGAACTTCAATGAGCTGATTCCTAGCACCTACATAGTTTGTGCCGCAGTCTGAGCGAATGAGAACTGGAGTACCGCGACGTGAGATAAAACCTAACAGGGCTCGTGCTGAGTGAAATTGACCATGTACGTCTGCTATTTTAAGTGAGACGGTTGGCAACAAAATTGGTGTGTTAGTGACGTTCACTACACGTTGTGCGGAGTTACAAGAATTCTCTGTTGGAGTTGAAGTCATTGAGTGAAAATGAACTGAGTGTGTATGTGATGAGTGTGTGTGTGATGAGTGCGCTGAGTGCGCTGAGTGCTGGTTTCATTGAGTGAAAATGAGCTGAATGTGTATGCGATGAGTGAATGTGTGAGTGAAAATGAGCTGAGTGTGTATGTGCTGATTGAATGTGTGAGTGAAAATGAGCTGAGTGTGTATGTGCTGATTGAATGTGTGATGAGTGTGACTATATGTGAAAATGAGTTATTAAAACTTGAGCGCTACCAACTCCAACGTGCGGATAGCTTGTAACTTGCGCGGGCCGAAATAACAAAGGCTATGTTCAAACGGAACACGGAAAATAAACACGACAGAGAGAAAAAAAAAATAAAAATTTTTTTTTTAAACAACCTGTATATGAGCAGATACACCAACGTGGAACATCCTATATGTGTACCACAAACAACAAGAGCAGAGATGAGATGAAAAAACAAATTTTTTACTATATTTGTGCTATATATATACCCGGGTAAAAAAAGCAGACAATAACACAAATAAACGGTCCGGCAATATATTACTGTAACACAAGATTACCGTAACATAAATTATCGAAAAGGGGCTGATTACTTGTTTACTTTTATGTTATTTGCCTTGAAATCATGTGCCGACAATACGCGTTAGTTCGTCGTCGAAAATTCTATTTATAGAATAAAATACCTACCTACTGCTTTGAGAGCGTAAACAAACAAAGAATGTATTTACCTAGCCGAAATCGGTTCTAAATGAGCGGACAATCCAATGATGCAAATCAAGCTTTGTTAATACGTACGTAATAACGTGTGTACTTATGTACTCAACACACGTAACTTACGTATATATGTGACGTATATAATTGCACGAAATAAAGCGAATTTATACTCGCACCAAAAAAAATATCTCGCAAGATACCTACGAAAACTATCTTTGACAATGGGCAGATTTACTAAAGATATATAGTGGACTGTAACAAACAATTGGGCTGAATGGATATAATTATATTATCTGAGCTGAATAATAATAACAAACGGGATGAAAATGAGTTTATTCTGTAAAGGGGCGGGGGAGGCCGGTTCTATACCGATAAATGGAATGTTCTAGGCGGCGGTTCTAATTACCTACCCGCAATAGGTATTCGAGACCACAAAATATTTTTTGCCGGGAAAGGGGGCAAAATATGTAACCGGGTGAAAATGGACTGTAGTAAATCGACGGGGGCTGGTTCAAACAAAGTTACGGGCCGGCGGGGGGGAGGCGAGGGGTGATATAAACCAAAAATTTTCCGCTCGACGGACCAAAATTTTTCTTGGATTGATAAAAATGTTTTACTACCGGCTCGAAGTGACCAAAAATTCGATCCGGCTCGAAGGACCAAAAATGTAACCGCTGGCTACAGGAATGCAGGGCTGAAGGGATTTGAGGATTGACACTGGAAAATTGTGGGTGCACTGACCTGTGATGATGATTGTGGATGGATGCGCTGTGTGGCGTCTCTCCTTGATGGGCTGATGGAAGTATCGTTCGGTCGACGGTTGCGGCGAAACAGCCGGCTGCGCGAGCGCGCAGACGTGCGCCTTGGGAGGCGTCTCGAGCCGAACAGAAAGGACCAGCGCCCGCGCGCGCCTCGAGCCGGCGCGCGGCGGGGGGTCTCGTCATCCGCGCATGCGCGTCGTCACGCTGTCGCGTGAACACAGGCTGCTTGTAAAGAAGACAATGAAATGAAATATATTTATGTATGTAATGTAGGTATAACAGATACACTTATTAGAGGTTGGTTTTTAATTTAACATAAGTAATTAAATAATCTATATGTAAAGCTGGTAATAGTTTTATATAATATGGAGAAATACGCAGGTTGGTTTTACTAAAATTTTATAAAAAAATACATATTTATAACCCCAAATTATTGCACCTATTTTATCCTACGAATGCTTACTTTACGATGCCTGGACTCGAGTGGGCCTAACAACCTCCTTTTACTCCTCAATGCTGCAGCTGCCTCTCTACAGACCCCTCCTGTATAATACGTGGCTCAACTGTGTCTCACGTCTTCGCACCCTTGCAGCAGAACTGCTGGCTGGATAAGTTACCGGAACAGAACAGAAGAACTGAAAAAATCTGAATCTTATCGCCGCATTTCAGGGACAAATGAATTAACACCTCAACGTGACTTCCGAAGCACGCAGACCGAATACAAGGGACTGAACCCATGACCTTTAGTTTAGCAGGCGAGTGTTCTACCACTCGGCCACACAGGCGGTCTTAGGTATAAAAAGATGTATTGAAACATACTTGAATTTTGAATTTGAATTGAATATGTTCAATCAGGTGGTAGAGCTGATGCCGGGCTCGACTGTGGAGAAACCACCACCACCACCATCTTACTTGGAGACCCCCTCGAAGTAATTCGGGGGAGGGTAAGAGGACAGCTCACAGGCAAAAAACCAAGAGGCCCACCATGCCTGGGACCAATGGATGGCGGTATATCCATCCCTAATAGCCGGGCCTTATATGGAACAGACTGGTGACGGGCAGCGGCGTCACTGGTGCGAGGGTTCCGGCACCGCGCTCATCAACCCGCCTGCCCAGCGTGTGTGAGTATGGGCAATTCTTCCAGGATAACCACCCGGAGTGGCAAAGTCCTGGAAAGGCTTCTGTCCAGCAGTGGACGAACTAGGCTGATGGATGGATGACGTTGAAATCGAAGGTACTGGTTGAATTTTAATATGTAATTGAAAAATCACTGAAAATCTGGTCTCCTGCGAACTGTTGCTAGAAAAAGAAAGCTAATTTATATTCCGAGCCCATTTTAACATCTATTTTGATGAAACAACTAAAAATAAGTTGTAATATTGTTATATAATGGTTTCACGACACATAAAAACTTTCTGAAAGGCAATACATAAAATATTTTAACGTCTAAAAAACACCATCAAAGTGAAACCGTAAAATAAGTTCAACATCGTAAATGGATTTTCAAACAAGTAAAGAACATAGGAATCAGTCATAAAATAATAATAAAAACGATCTTTACCCTACCGAATATATTTTTAGGGTTCCGTACCTCAAAATGAAAAAACGGGAACCCTTACAGGTTCACTTTGTTGTCCGTCTGTCAAAACCCTTTTTCTCGGGCCTCGTGTAAGATATCAAGATGAAATTGATACCTCCTACATAAATCTACAAATCTCAACGCAAAAAAAAACCGGCCCAGTGTGAGTCAAACTCGCATATCTAGGGTTCCATATTATGGATGTTAAATTTGATTTTGTAATTTTTTTCATGAATTTCTCAACCGCTTTATTTTTCCCGTAATCTTTACGTAAACATATATAACCATGATTTTTTAAATATTTTTTGGTCCACCAGTTTCTGTCCATCGGGGTATAAATTTTTTATGGTTTTTCAAATATGTCTCGAAAAAGATGCAATTAAATATAGCCAAACTATATATTTTTACAATCAACTTTCTAATACATACAATTTGATACCCATGTTGTATTTTCATGAATAATTTTTTAATTTATTTTACTTCTTTTTTATATTTCTCATTTTTACTCAACTTTTTTAAATTGCTATAGTTTTTCTGTAATTGGCCGGTAATGATCTATAACCAAAATTTTTTTCATATTTGTTGGTCATCCAGTTTCGGAGATAAGAGGGGGGGGGGGGGGGGGACATACATATTTCGAAGTCAGTGCCAGTAAATGTATTAAAAGTATATATTTTTACAATAAGCTTTTTAATACCTACAATTTGATATCCTTGTTGTATTTTTAGGATAATATTTTTTATTTTTCTCACTTTTGTTTTGGAAATATTTTGAACAATTTCAAATTTTTTATACCGTAGTATGTAAGCAAATGAATGCTATTTCTTTGCCGAATTTCTTGTCCTTATCTTTAACGGTGTTAAAGTAATGAGGCTGTGACATACGGACGGACGGACGGACGGATGGACGGACAACGGAGTCTCACCGGAGTTCCTTTTGTACCTTTTAGGTACTACGGAACCCTAAAAAGTGATTGGCTCTTACATAATCATAATCAACTACATACAGCTCACCATAAAAACCTATAGGACACTTCCACTAGACTAAGGAACTTGAAATTTCGTTCACAGGTAGGTCTTATACTCGTAGCACACGTATAGGGAAAAATCTGAAAATTATCTATGACTATACAAGGTGACATTTTGATCATCGTCCAAATTCATACTGGTGGCTTGGTAAGTGATCAGTATCTTGGATCAATAAAAATTTTGGTAAAATTCGTAAAATGAAATTTCGACTCCCCATAGTGATTCACTCGGGACTGGAACTGAATTTCTATGGGAAGCCGAAATTTCATTTTACGAATTTCACAAAAATTGTTACTGAACCATGATACTGATCACTTATCAAGCCTCTAGTGTGAATTTGGACGATGATCAAAAAGTCACCTTGTATATAATTCTTTATTAAATATTCTTAATTTATCGTTGGTAAATAGGACCGTTTAGATACATAGAGTTGAATATATCGTAAGTGTCAAGTTACGTTGGTCAGTCATAACTGCAAATGGAATAAATTAGTTTTTTAAACGATAAGTATATACGGAACCTTCAAAGCTCGAGTCCTACTCGCACTTGATCAGGTTTTTTTTCTGACTAGCCTACTCTGAATAATGGAGTTGAAAGCAGACCGTGTGGAATAAAAATCCGCTGGACTAAACCACCAGTACGCCTACCATGAGTTTTGCACTCGATACACGTTAAAAACTGCGTTAAAATATTTTTACCTCACTACCACGAAAAGCGCGCTTTCTTTGCTTAAAACCAGTGAAACAAAGTCAATTTTGTTCACTCGGTGAAGAAAATTGTTTTAAAGAAAATTGGGATTTCGTATTTCATTGATTCACAAAACGTTCAGAAACTGCATATACTCTAACTACTCGAGGGAAAGAACGATAGCAAATATCAGCATGGTGGCTATCTCTTTCACTCTATACGAGTTCCATACACATTAGGAAGCTTTTACAGCCCTGCAGTTTGTCGGATACCATAGACAAGGTTATAGCCTCCCAATGTGTATGGAATCCGTACCTTAGACTATGGATTCCGTATAAACGATAGACGGGGGATATACCGTGAGCGAAGCGAACGAAGTTCTCCGAGTCAACTAGAACAATCCGGCGTCTATAGGTATGAATGTTTGTCCGTCAAGATCTCGAGTACTGATTGGAACGTGATTAAATTTGGTAGGCGAGTAAATGAGACAAAAATATTTTTTAAGTTCGAACGTGAGGCAAATAGGTCAAGATAAAATCGCGAATTAACAGTTCGGGGCGTACTACTAGTCTTAGAACAAGCGAAGTTCCAATTAACGGTACTCGAGTTATCGTCGGACAAACATTCATTCATACAAACGCCAGATTGTTCATGTAGACTCACAGAACATCACATAACATATTAATAAGTAATAGAAATGCTATGAAAGCCGTGAGTGCGACGCACCGCTGTGATAAATACGTCAGGGCATTCCCCGCTGGCCTTTCATTTCTCAACCGAACGCGTTAGAACAAACATATTGTAAAAATTGTGTATTGCAGCGTGGCAAATTACTTCTAACTCTTCGAATAACGCAAATAAGACATCCAAAGGAATTTAATTTCACTCGTTAGTACTTTAAACATGTATTTATTGTGATATTTACAGAATAAATCTTGCGGTAAATACATTTTTAACCTTACCATGAAATATCTATCGTTGTAGTGAGTAGC
This sequence comes from Ypsolopha sequella, assembly GCA_934047225.1. Taxonomy (NCBI): domain Eukaryota; kingdom Metazoa; phylum Arthropoda; class Insecta; order Lepidoptera; family Ypsolophidae; genus Ypsolopha; species Ypsolopha sequella. The sequence goes on from OW203987.1 coordinate 23,781,617, forward strand.
GTTGAAATTAGACAATATTTTGTCCATTGCAGGTTATAAAGAGTGTCACACATTGCGTTAGAATATTAAAGACGCAATGTATATTTTTTCAAACATTATCATAGTATCATAGTATGGCCGCTGGTCATGGCTTTTTACACATATAGTATAATAGCTTGGCACAGTGCCATGACGTGTTTGGCATTTTACAACTAAGCTTCATATAAATACGGTGTTATTTTGGCTGTATGAAGACGGGTGAAACTATGTGTGCGCCGCGTATGTTTACTAACTAGGTAATACTAACGTTACTCCAAAAAGCGGCGACAGCGGTGCTCGTATAAAATTTGTGTCACACCATCCCCCGTGGAGAACATCTACTGGAAATAATTAGAGTAAAACGCATGCGTGACGGTTGTGTTTTGCGTTTTTGATCGGTATATATCAGAGTTTCCAATTTTTTACGGCTTTTTATTTACCTTTTATTTTATATGCAATATTTTATACTTATGCTGTATAATAAAAAAACGTTTGATTGTTATAAATTCGTTCGAAAATGTAGTTTCTTTACATCGTGTGTTTTCTCGCTAGTGAGGTGAAAAGTTGTATGTGTCACACGAGAGCAAAGTGATTTTGTTTTTTTTTTTTTCTTTAAATCCCTCCTACGCTCAGGATTCTATCTTAGAATCACTCGCTACGCTTGTGGTTCAATTAAAGAAACCTTCGCTTGCTCGGGATTCAAATTCGGCATTCAAAACAAAATCACTTTGTTCTCGTGTGACAAAAATAACTATTGTATGAAATATTCTGGTTCCAGCTAGGGGAGCTGTGCAATTTCTCATATAAAAATATTTTACGCAATTGTTAAGGGGCTGCACAGTGCTAAAATTCAGTCCTGCTCTAACGCGTTTGTTTTTTGACTCTCTATCCTGCTCTAATCAGATGCCGCGCACGCAAAAGTTCAGTTATTTAGAAATCGCGGCTCCATTAGGACATTAACCATAATTTGTAGTAAGGCTTTTTTGTAGATAGTAATGAGATCTTTTATTGTGTGAAAGATTCATTTTAAACGCATATTCCGTATCTGAGCGAATTGATTGTACAGAATGAAATCAGGTACCTAAAGATATATATTTTTTTTGAGTAAAGATAATTTCGATAATCCATAAAGGCTTAATTCGGCAGAAAAACATGATTAAGTACATATATATTTCCCAGAATTTTCTAGTAGCCAATTTGGCCTACAAATCGAGCTAAATATACGCAATTTTACCAAATCCACGCATATTCAAGCCTTAACGTGTATCGAGTGCAAAACTCATGGTAGGTCTACAGATACAAAAACAGCATATCCCAAACCACTGCATGTATTTGAAAAATTCAAGAGTTTTCCAAATAAAAATGTTTACTGCAACAATAAAGTAGATGTCAAAACCACATTTTTCATCACAGCGTGTCCAGAAAAGTAGTAAACTTTGTATGAGAAATACGAAAGTATTGGAATAATTTATGTCAATAAATTATTAAATAGTGTATAACGTTATCCATGTCTCTTCTTTTAGCTACGACGTAGCAAGTGCTACGACCCGACGCTTTCCTACTTGATAGACCGGCTACGTCACAGTCTGAACGCATAAATATTATAATATCCATATTTTTCGTTTTATTCTTCTGCCAACTCGTACACACTTCATCCATTCGTTACGAAAACCAGAGTGCTGCTAATGTTGCAAATGCGGTTGCAAATGGTCGACACATTACGATTTTAGTAGTCAAGGTACTACGAAAAACAAAAAAAAACTCTTTGGTACAGTGGAGATCACACCCACAATCACCACATTGGACTTTGGATTTACCTATCTAATATCCTAATGTAGTACTGCAAGTGTGTGACTTGATGTGATCCCCACTGTACAATCTGACCGGTGCATCGACTTGTAGACGCAAACTTTTCGGCAGGACAAAAAGGCCGGTTTTAAGGCGATATGCGAAAAAAATACGGGTGTTTCTTTTCTGTGTATTTCATAAAATACACGGAAAATTTTATTACATTTCCGGTATATGCATTTTGACTATATAATCTAGGGTTTTAAAATTGGAAAACATGTTTGGATAAATTTCCCACGATAGAAATAGTTGTTGAAATGAGGTCTTCAAACACACTTTTTCTCCTCGTTTGAGGAATAGGAACCATATAAAGAACTCAAATATATTTTATTAGGTGTGTTTTAACAATATCTAGAGATTTGGTATTTGAAATTTTGCTAGCTATTTTAGTTTTTTTAATAAGAATATAAAACCAACTTTTTTCCCTTTTGTACTTTATATTCTCTGCTTTTGCCCTGAATCCGGCCCTCTCGCACTACGCGAATTTTATTTTTGTCACTGTCACTCCAAGCAAAAAATCGCGCAGTGCGAGAGGGGCGGATTCCGGGCGAAAGCGAAAAAGGATAGTTTTATAATTTTTATCAAAAAATTACTGTTACTATTCCGTCCTTCGTTTAAAAAAAAAATTATATTCTTTATCTGTCATATTTATACCTCATTCGACTGATGACGAGTCCACAGTAGGAATCGAAATATATCGTATATTAATTGTTTTTATCATTGATATGCTCCATATCTATAAATAATTAAATGCTATACAAAGGTAATCATAAAAAATATATGTATTTGAATTTTATAAAAAAACTAAAATAGCTAGCAAAATTTCAAATTTAAAATCTCTAGATATTGTTGAAACACACCTAATAAAATATGTTTGAGTTCTGTATAGGTATGGTTCCAACTCGTCAAACGAGGAGAAAAAGTGTGTTTGAAGACCTCATTTCAACAATTTTATTTCTATCGAGGAAAATTTATCCAAACATGTTTTCCAATTTTAAATCCCTAGATTATATAGTCAAGATGCATATACCAGAAACTGATTATAATTTTCCGTGTATTTCATGAAATACACAGAAAAGAAACACCTGTATTTTTTTCGCATATCGCCTTAAGAAAATTAAAAACTGAAATGCGTTTCAAGGTCACCATGAATTATGAATTATGTTGACAAAATGGCATTTTAATACGACGGCGATTATTACCTCAGCCGTACTCTTGTTATCTACATTAAGGCGCTACGGAAAATAAAATCGACACTTTTAGAACTTGCATAATATCAACTTCAGTAAATAATGTATTATTTTGATAAAATAGTCTATTATTTTTGAAATCTTTTACTAGGGATCTGTTAAACAGAAACGCGATTGGATAAATTCGGCTCGATACAAATATTTATTGAAATGAGGTCTTTATCGACACCAATTCTCCTGGTTTGACAATTTGGAATGACATATGGACTGCAATTATATTTTATAAGATGGGTTTTTAAAGTATCTAAGACCTGCCCCCCTATTCTGTATCTTTAGTTGCCAACTGCACGAAGTGCCTATCATCAAAAACATAGCTAAAAACTGAAATTTCAAAATTGCCTTTAGTGGGTATTGAACTATTAACAATCTGTGTCGTCACTTCAAGTGCGAAAATATTCTTAGGACATCGGAATTCGATAGTATATCTATGTTTTTGATGATAGACACCTCGTCCAGAAGGCAACTAGAGATACACAATAGGCCCGCTGGTTAAACGAAATTTTGATAACAACTTTATATTAATAAAAAACCGACTTTTTGCTATTTTTCCACGAATCCGTCCCTCTTGCACTGAGGGTTTTTTTCGCATACTGGGTAACAAGGACGCTAAAACTTTTACATATCGTCTTAATGGAATCCGTTAATGTGTCCGTTTTATGCTTGAAATAACTTATTTTTCAAACGACTCAAAGGCATTTGAACGAAGTTTTATGCATTATATTCTTCCAAGGTCCTCTCTGTAAGACGAGCTTTAAATTTGCCTTTAGACTTTTAAAACTTTAATAACTTTTTCAATTGCATTTTCGACGCCACTTAACAAACTGCGTCATTTTCTTCAGAAGTATTTCAAGGGGTTATTTTTTTCCCATTTATGTGAAGTATCCGTATCAGTTTTTCCCACTTGTTTTTCCTTTGATCTTCATATGAGAAGCCCTTGACAGAAGGAATTCCACTTGAACACACCACAAACGGAACTTTATTACGTTTTGAATTGAATAGAGGATAGAGAAGAATTTCATTAAAATACAGACCCGTATACTTTTAGTAAACGAATGAATTAATACACACTTTATTGTACACGGTTAAATAAAAAAAATTGTAAAGAGTTTTGAACACACAATGTTGTACAAGGGTGGACTTATCACTTAAATAGATTTCTTCCAGACAACTTTTGGGTGGTGAAGAAAGTATTATTTTATAAAATGTGGAACTGGGATACCAAATTAGGGGGATAAATCTAAGTAAATTAATTTCTAGTCCAATTCAACATTTAAAATAATTATGTTAAATTTTTATTATTTTGATTTTTATATATTGATGGTTTTTTAGCTAAATTTACAAAATAAATAAAATAAACAAAACCAATAAAGTGAATATATATAATGCCAAACTACTTACTCGTATAAATATAAGGTCTTTGAAATTGAAAGTAATTTAGGAGGTGATTCAGTATCGTTAATACATCACATTCCACTGCAAAGTATTTTTTTTTGCGCGAAATTTTTCTTCACTTGTCCATACAAACTGAGTCAGCTGATCGGACTACTTTGTACTGAGAAGTGAAAAAAAAGTTCGCGCAAAAAAAAGTGCTTTGCAGTGGAATGTGATGTATTAACGATTTGGAATCACCTCCTAAATTACTTTCAATTTAAATTTTCAATTCGTCACGACATGAATCTCCGAGGGAGTGTCAGAGGTGTTCCGTGTGTGATCTGTGAAATGCAAGTCACAGTCCACACTCGGTACATCCGCATTTCACCGAAGATTATTACGTCTAAAAGTGATGAGTGGTGAACCCTATCGCCGTTCTTAGGACACAAATACACGCATTTTTAGGGCATGTAGGTTTCCTTACGATGTTTTCCTTTAACGTTAGCAAGTGGTAAATATAAGAATATAACAATAAAGTCGGATACTTGAGACTTTAGGATGCATTCAAGAAAAATATAATATGATAATGTAAATGTCTGGTGATGACGTCAATGAAGGAATACATACCTTTTTTAATTTATTAAAGGACTAGTGACCCGCCCCGGCTTCGCACGGGTGCAACGCTTATACTAAATATACTACAGAAATTTATAGGCACACGCCGCCGGCCCCCGGCCGGTACCGCCGCAACCGCTATGTACCTGAAAATAATCATTTAAATTACATACTGTAAAGGGCCATATTGATCTATATTAAATGCACAAAGTATTTAAGGTACTTAATTGGATAAGGATTAATGCTGTATTGTTTAAAATCGCTTCGTAAATAAGCCATTATTTCTCGTAAAAAGTAAAGGATAAAAAATGGTTATTGTGGGTTATCCCCCATAGACATTTACCATCGCGAACTTTTTTGTAGACCTTTTTAAGGTATACAATACTGTAGTACATTATATTGATCTATCTCGTAGGGTCCAGCCAGCGTTTGCAATGTAAGCGCAAAAAAAAAGTGTTTATTTACGACATCACATTAGAAACCTCTAAAATTATCAGTGTTTCTCTACTATATTATGCATGTATTATACATATAAACCTTTCTTTTGAATTACTCTATCTAATAAAAAAACTGCATCAAAATCCGTTTAGTAGTTTTAAAGATATAAGCATACATAGGGACAGACAGACAGCGGGAAGCGACATTGTTTTTGTCGATTCGGCCAGGACTTACCTTATTTTAAGCGTTCAGTCTTTGTCTTTTCGATACGGAAAGAAAAAGACAGAAGGCTCAAATTAAGTTTAGTTCTGTCAAATAAGTTAAGTCGTGTTGCGCCGAATCGATACAACCATGTATTGATATACCATATGCACGCTTATTCCAAAATCTGTCCTTTTTAAAACAGTTTAAGAAAGCTATTCCTGGGATTTGTATCGAAAATATTTGCGAAAAGAGAGAAAATTAGAAGAGACCAATTAGACAATACGTAACCGTTAATTTAGTCCTACAGTAATAAATGTTGACGAAAAGAGGGTAGAAGAATTTTCAAAAAATTTGTCTAAAAAAGGCAGCCGTAACTTTATTATCCTTTAATCTCTTGCATGAAGTACTCATATCAGCGAGCTCGGCGACTCGTATAATTAAATATGCATTTAAAGTGTATAATTTTACCGTATTAAAAAACCTGTTTTGGGTTGCGTATTAAAACGGAGTGTCTAAGCGTTCGCCAGTAGAAAGAAAGAAGAAAAGAAAGAAAAGGCGTTTATTTTGAGTGCTACACCATTACAAGAAACCAAATACTCTAAACATGCACGGCGGAATCCTATAGGAAAAAATATATAATTAGTGACAAATTTTAGTACCTTCGTTTCAGATATTGAACTGTTGGCGAGGCTTGATTTAGTAAGCAGATTTAAGGTTTCGAATACAAGTAGAAGATTTTCTTGTTTTGTTTTTTTTTATCAGACATGGGAAATTTAAACAAAATTGCAACAAAAATTAAAAAAATAAATGCTTTAAAAGTAAATGCTTAAATAAATTTATTACTAACGGGCTTGTGTTATCAGCCCCCCTATTCTGTATCTTTGGTTGCCAACTGAACGAGGTGCCTATCATCAAAAACATAGATAAAAACTGAAATTACAAAATTGCCTTTAGTGGGTATTGAACTATTAACAATCTGTGTCGTCACTTCAAGTGCGAACATATCCTTAGGACATCGGAATTCGATAGTATATCTATGTTTTTGATGATAGACACCCAGTCCAGAAGGCAACTAGAGATACATAATAGGCCCGCTGCCCCCCTATTGTGTATCTTTAGTTGCCAACTGCACGAGGTGCCTATTATCAAAAACATAGCTAAAAACTGAAATTTCAAAATTGCCTTTAGTGGGTATTGAACTATTAACAATCTGTGTCGTCACTTCAAGTGCGAAAATATCCTTAGGACATCGGAATTCGATAGTATATCTATGTTTTTGATGATAGACACCCAGTCCAGAAGGCAACTAGAGATACACAATAGGCCCGCTGGACACCGAACAGCGATAGACACGCAGAACTCACGGTATCTACGTCACTTTTAGTATATTCTGTGCGTGATCTAGTTACTGTTTTAAGCACAGGCTTCCACATCTAGGGCAGGGCCTAACCACTGTAATTTCGATGGATTCGCGAATTTTACTTGTCACAAATAACCTTTCACTCACCAACACTTTCGCTTTGTCTAATGACAAATTATGTGTGGTATGAAATGTGTGGTATCTGAGAAGAAGGCAGTCTGAATCTGCTGAAACTGGTTGGCTATCCCGATCAAAAATAGTTATTGAGGTGAGCCGTCCCGACCTTGTCACACGGACTTGGTATTTGAGACAGACTGTGCATAATCTGTGGTTGGTCAGACCAACAGATTTAAATTAAATCCGTGATCGGAACAATGTGTAGAAGAGGTTTTAGGAGCAACACTTGATTTTTGGAATCCATTTTATTGGTCTCTTTTATTTCGACACTCAGTGTGGACGGTCACGAACCGGGAAACCATAGATTTAGAATGTACAAGATAAACAATGTAGAGAGAAAATGATACCAAAAAATTTATTACATTTACTATTTTACTTAATATTTTGGACAGTCCTGCATATAACTACTAAATACAACAAAGAAAATCAATACGTTACTGTTATAACTTTTTTTGGCCGTTTAATACGAGAAGTTGGGCAAAATGTGGTTCAAAACATTCGAATGACAAAATCATATTTACCTATGAAATGTGTAATTATTTTTGTTATTTCTCGTTGTCTCATCACAATTACTAACTGTACAAGATAAACCAATCACTATTTATCAATTAAGTTACGTATTATTTAAATATTATTATAAAATCCACAATCACACCGGGCCGCTATGGGCACTTACTTGAAAAAACATTGACGTATCTGACTATCTGTTCGTTGTTGTGCATCTCTTTCTCTCTTCCAAGGTGTTCATAAAGGTAGGACATCTCTTTTACACGCTAAGGACGTCTTTTAAGAGGCTATGCGAATTTTATTTTTGTCACTGTCACTCCAAGCGAAAAATCGCGCAGTGCGAGAGGGGCGGATTCAGGGCAAAAGGGAAAAAGTTGGTTTTATATTTTTATTAAAAAAACTAAAATAGCTAGCAAAATTTCAAATATCAAATCTATAGATATTGTTGAAACACACCTAATAAAATATGTTTGAGTTCTGTAATGGTTCCTATTCGTCAAACGAGGTGAAAAAGTGTGTTTGAAGACCTCTTTTCAACAATTATTTCTATCGATTAAAATTTATCCAAACATGTTTTTCAATTTCAAAACTTCATGAAATACACAGAAAAGAAACACCCGTATTTTTTTCGTATATCGCCTTAATCGCAGCGAATCCTATGTCTATGGAAAATTTATCCAAACATGTTTTCCAATTTCAAAACCCTAGATTATATGGTCAAAATGCATACACCAGAAACAAATTATAATTTTCCGTGTATTTCATGAAATACACAGAAACGAAACAACCGTATTTTTTTCGTATATCGCCTTAATCACAGCGAATCCTATGTCTGTGGAAAAAACACATTGAGACCGTACTCGAACGCGCTGGTGTTGACATCTTTCAAATTTGCGTTCTGAAATCTGGCACAGCGACAGCTTGTATTGATTGATATGATGATATTGTGACATGGCAAGTAATGTACGACTTATACTCGAAAAACTTTTCTTAGGGTTACGGATATTTATGTAATAAATAATATTTATTACCGAAAATCGCCGTTAGTCTGGTGTTGGCGCCTTGATCCTGACATAACAATCATATGGAGTGCTTTCACTCATAATGTGATTTTATTACTATGTTAGGCACAATACGGAAACGCTTTTATATGAGTCATTTCGTTCAATCTTCAATCATTCGTAGCTTGTCAGTCAATTCCCAGATTACCAAAACTGACAAAAAAATAATTTTTGCTTCTAAAATAAAAATTAAAAATATGTTCGGGTAATAAATTATATAGTATATGTATGATTGATTTAAAAAACCGATATTTAGAATAAACGTAGTGACTAGCACAAAAAAAGGATTGCTTCGGTGGTTTGGACACGTAGAGAGGACGAATGAAAGAAGAGCGACGAAAGAAATGTACGATGCGCAAGTGGCAGGTACAGCTGACCTAATTAGTGACATAGGTACTGAAGAAGGGCAGTGTCAAAAGTACTCGGAATAGAAGAGCTTGTATTACTAGATTGATGGATGTGGAAGAGGTGAATGAGGTGTGTCTGGATCGTAGCAGATGGAAATCTGTAGCCTCTGCCAGGCAGCAAGCAGCCCGCGCACTCACTCAAAATTAAACGATGAATTCGCGGTGTCCACTCACACAACTGAATCGAAATTTTACTCACACATTTATACGATTCTCGACGTCACTTGACCTGCCATAGGCTATTTGACAACATTGAAAATACATTACAAATTGTGGTCATCCTATCAGATAATAGCCTAAAAAAGACATATTTCACGTTATTTAAACTAAATTACGCATATTGTTTGCAAATTACGCGAAATAAAATATAATATTTTAAAATATCTTATCTGTGACGGCAATGTGCCGCGAACGCTCTGTGATTGGTGGCAACTCATGGTGACGTCACATGCAAGTAAACATGGATTCCTAGACTGATTGTTGTTTGCATTTTATGTTTTCTGAGTGTTAAATTCGATCTGTGAAGCACTTTTCGGTCAATTTTGGATAAATTTTGTAATGAGAATTCACTTAGGTGCACTGTTTTGTTGAGGTTATGTGAACTTGTTTACTAGCGTGTGACGTCACGCGTGTCACGTGACCAGCGCCATTACAGAAACATCGTTTTCGGAGCGATTTTTAAAACGTACTCTTAAATATTTATTTTATTAATAAAACAGTAAAATTTCTCGGAAATATCAAAGAAGTGTGCTTATTATGTTATAAATAATCATTTAAAATTACGTCCGAAATTAGTCAAATAGCCTATTACCATGCTTGATTCACATGTAGTCTCTATCACCTACTGAACCTCCTATGGAAATTTAGACGGTATGCAGTCTGATTATTAGGCAGATCATGATATGCCCAATTCTATGATGTACCACCACAGAACTATTAATAGTGTACCAGGCATGGTATTTCTAGTTTATAGTTCTGTAGCATTTCAACAACTTGTAATTATTGTAAATATTCATATGCCTTCTGGCAGACTGTAGCGTACTTAAAATTATTTCTAAGACCTATTGTATCACCTACTTTCATGAATAAACGAATTCTTATCTTATCTTATCTTACCACTGAGAATGGAGAATGGTGAATTTGAAGGAAACTCTATTTTCAGTAGTAATATTTTTGAATTTTTTTTTGGGAATGACAAATCCTAATTTTATAATTTCTTTTGTGTATGAATGAGACAACATTAAGCTAACAGCAATATTCATTTAAATTTTGAAAAGTGACAGCTGTAAAAAATATTTACGAATCTTATCTTGGAAATGGATGGCGTTTAGGACGTACTGTTTTTGAAGATTTTCATTTTAGTCATCAAACTGACAATAACAACAAAATTTAATACGTAGATGTAAAACCTTGAAATCAACTTTCGAACAAAAAACAAATAATAGAAATAGCTATTGTATTACAGGAATTATGAACTCATGAATCCTTGAGAAAGTTTCGGCAATTTCATAGTTAATGACCATTATGTAAATAGCGGTAACTCAGTCAATATACCGCGCTGGACCCTCGATCTTGTGAATCTTCAGTATCTAAACAGAATTCCAATATTTAACGTAGTAAATGTAAATCCAAATCTGGATCCGAGCATGAATTCCTCAATTTATTTGACCTTGGTATTTCAATTCTTTTATTTCGGTACAGTTACACAAGGCGGAAAAATATGCAACACTTTGACCATCCATCCATCCATCAACTTAGCTGGACATAAGCCTTTCCAGGACATTGCCACTCCCGGCGGTCATCCTGGAAGAATTGCCCACACTCATACACGCTGGGCAGGCGGGTTGGTGAGCGCGGTGCCGGAACCCTCGCACCAGTGACGCCGCTGCCCGTCACCAGTCTGTACCATATAAGGCCCGGCTATTAGGGATGGATATACCGTCATCCATCGGTCCCAGGCATGGTGGGGCGCCTGGTTTTTTGCCTGTGAGCTGTCCTCTTACTCTCCCCCGAATTACTTCGAGAGGGTCTCCAAGTAAGATGGTGGTACCTCCACAGTCGAGCCCAGCATCAGCTCTACCACCTGGTACTTTGACCATCACGACCCTTTTGCCGTAATATGGTGATTTAACAACCATTATCATTTTATTTATTGTAATATTTAATTTTATTATTGTTCCCTTGAGCATGATATTTTGAAACAGTACAATTGTTTTTACCAAGATTATGATGATTATGATGATGTTTCAGCAAGTTTTATTGAAACTTGTTCCTGGTCCCTGGCCGGGTCTCCGGTATGGGTTTGGGCGGTTGATTGGATTTAAATTTTTATTAATTATAGATTTTACCTATCATTTTAATCGTATATATTTTGATACATAAATTAAATACACCTTTAATTTAGTTCATGTTTATTTATTATTTTATTAAATACATTTTTATAAGATTAAATTTCACTTGAAAAAAGTGTATTATGTAAACCTACTTTACAAATAAACTATTTGAAATTTAAATTTTGAAATTTGTTCCGACAATTGCAAGTAACAGTTTCTTTTGTAAATACAACGGGAAGAATTTTTAAAGTGAAAACTTGTTAAGGTGTGTTGAGTGATTTTTGGTATTGGAAAATCTTATGGGTTCACGTCACCGACATGCTATGACGTGTTGTGCTTGGCCAGCAGTGAAAAGCTTTCACTTCTGTTGGCAGTCCCCATGACTATGTTTTTTCTGCCTTAATGATGAACTTTCTCCATAATGTTTATTCTATCGACAAATGATTGGCGAAGGTATTGTTATTTTATTTCTTAATAAAAATTTTAGTTAATGCGGGTAAAATGAAGCCTGGAGTACGTCGTAAAAACTGAACTAGAGAACCTTTGATAAGATGAATCGCTAACCGTCATTCAAATTCAAATTTTTATTTTGGGACTACAACAGCTTATGATTGAGTTAACAATATAAGAATAAATAAAAAATACAGTAATTGAAGCCAATAATAGTTGTCCACCATTTACACAATAATTACATTCCTAGTACAGAATAGCTAAAAATCAAAGTAATAATTAAAATTATTATTTAATTTACAATATTATTATTATTATGATTAAGATTTAAAATATGACATCGAATTTATTAAAGCAATTTTAGGTACATAATAAGTGTATGTTGAGCATGCAAGTTTACGAAGGTGAATGTATGTGTGTGAGTTTGAATGAGTGTGTGAGTGGGAGAGGGAAGGATTTTGAAGGAGCTAAGTATTGAGTAGTCATTTGTATACAATGTGTAAAAGAAAGGTGTAACCATATTTGAAGAGCTTATTCAGTCAATGGTATAGAACAACTTTTACTATGGAGACAATTCAGGGTTGTCTGCCTTTCTATACATTTCGGCCGAGTGGCATTGCATTTTTCTATGAAACAGTAAAATATTTTTTTCGAGATACAGAGTTGTCTCCATAGTAAAAGTTGTTCTATACCATTGACTGAATAAGCTCTTCAAATATGGTTACACATTTCTGTTACACGTTGTATAATAATAATACCTCTATAATAATATCCATAAGTGTTAGTAAGAATTATCTTAAAAATAATACCGCCATCCATGGGTGTATGTCAGGTATATGTAGTCGGCACATTGTACAATTAGCCATATTACGTTCTGCCAAGGTACATCATATTTTTGTTCAAACAAAGGGGGTCGCCTCACTCCGCTTTGCTTCCCAAATCGCTTTTCCTGGCTCCGCACGTCATCGCACCTATTTTTGACTTTTGGTGAAAGTTTTTCGAGTTTATATTCAACGATCTGCCCAATTCTACCCCACGACAGATACAAAATGTAAGCTTTACATTGACAATGATTCATAGTAGGTCACACTCACAACTCAGTTTCCTTCACCATCCATCCATCCATCCATCAGCCCGTATTCATCCACTGCTGGACATAGGCCTCCCCAATATCACGCCACTCTTGGCGGTCCTCAGTCATCCTCATCCAGCCGTCAGTCCAGCGGGCACGAGGGCGGCCTACGCTGCGCTTTGCTGGACGTGGTTTCCATTCCAATGCCTTACGGCCCCAACGGTTATCAAGTCGGCGACAGATATGGCCAGTCTACTGCTACTTCAACTTACTGATTTGGCAGGCTATGTCGGTCAGCTTCGATCTCTGACGGATCCTTCACCATACCATTAGAATAAACATTATTTGGTCGTAAATATTGTATAGGTATAGAAAACAGATTTATCATTGGATCTGTTATAACCTTCAGCCGCTATAGAATGTGGTACTATTACCCCAGAAATTGATGTTGCATCTCTTGAACTAGTATCATATCCAGCTGCGATGCCAGTCATTGTGGTTGGCGGTTTACACGTATATTAGGTACATACATTCACTGCCCTCGACACGTAATTAAACGTTCGAACCACGTTGCTCCTAGCAAACATTCACAGCCTCCGACACGTAATTCAACGTTTTTCCTCTCCAGTAAAGCGGAAAATGTTTAGCGTACAGCGTCTGTAAAACGTAAAACGAACGATTTTGTCAAACTAGCTAATTTGCTTGGGCGAATAGCAGTTTGACAATTGAAAACGTACGTTTTAAGGCGATACGTAAAAGTTTTAGCATCCCTGTTACTCAATATGCGAAAAAGTCCTCAGTGCGAGAGGGACGGATTCGTGGAAAAGTAGCCAAAAGTTAGTTTTTTATATATAAAATGTACTAAACTATTTTGTCAAAAAGATTTTCAAGGAGACTTTACAAATAGATAATATCCACACTTTGAATGCAATTTCACAATGAAATTAGTTAGGATTTCAGAATTACAGGAAAAAATAAAACAATTTAGAGGTCTTTTCGGAATTAAATTCTATCGAGAAAATTTCATCCAATCGCGTTTTCCTTCAGTGAGAATCTTAATTAAATACTCAATAAACATTTACCAAAAAATAAAATACGTAGATAACGTAATAGTGGAGGAAATGGATTCGAAAAATCTCCATTTTTTTGGTATCGCCTTGAACTGTCAAATGAATACGATTTTCTTATACCTACAATTGCACCCCTGATCAGTGCTATCACATATAGAAAACTAAAGCAATTCATGAGCATTTTTGTGATATAGCTGGCTGGTTTCCATCATCATAGTGTACGCATAAAGACAGGTCAACTCCCATCGGTTTTTACCAATACTGGATGTAATTTTGCTTAAAAGGGTTTATTCTGTGTCCCCCTACATGATAAAAATATATAAAAAAAGAATTTTGCGCAAACTTTTTCTTTATAATTACAGGTCATGTTTTCCTGTCAAGACGAAAAACAAGTTCACACTATATACACTGTGTAACAGAAAAGTGTAACCATATTTGAAGAGCTTATTCAGTCAATGGTATAGAATAATTTTTACTATGGAACAAATCCTTTATACCGAAACAAAAATTACTCGCTTCATAGAAAAATGCAATGCCGCTCAGCCGAAATGTATGGAAGGGCAGTTTTTTTTTAATATTTCAATGTTGGCTTCATAGTAAAAGTTGTTCTATATCATTGACTGAATAAGCTCTTCAAATATGGTTTCACCTTTCTGTTACACGTTGTATACGTCTTTTCAGCTCATAACTAGGAAGCCAGTAGCACAAAGTCTTACGCAAAATGCAAAGAATTTTACTCACACTTAGGATGACTATTTCTTCACGTGTTGGTACTTGAAGGCTGAAAAGGATGTAATGTCGATTGCTGTGGAAATGAAGACGTGTTTCTATTATCTAGTGTTTTCCATCGGATCTACGAGGGTGTGTAAGTTCTCATTACATTTTGGTTTAATAAAGTGCGATGTCTACTTCTCAGTATTCTAAATAAAACCGTACAAACACCACGGACGTTAAAATATCCCGGACTGTTTCGCTTCAAGCAACTGAACGCACACATTCACATCATAGTAAGCAAATTTCCATAGTAAGTCCACTCACACACAAACCGCCGCCATTGCTATGCTTCAGTAGTTATTTAGCTGTGACTCTCCCAAGTAACTTTTAAGGTTTTAGAAAGGTACTGAAAAGGTTCTAATACCTTTGTATGGAAATCTGCTCATAAGTCTTTGTAGTCTCAATTACTTTATATTAACGTTATATTAACCTCCTGAGTGCAAAAAGGGCCCACGTTGTAGAACCTTTCTGAGAGCTACAGCAAAACCTGTAGCTCTTATCTATAACCTTTCTAACTACTTACTCAAAACCCAAATATAACCTTCACAACCTTAATTTAACGTTAATATAACCATACAATACAACTAATAGTTTCTACATTAGTCTTGGATGTAACTCTCTGACCACTTGAAACCTTTTTGATAGAAATGAATAACGCTTTTCCAGGACTTTCGGGTTTTAAAATGTTTCTGTTTAAGATTGTTTGTACGCAGAAACATTAATGGTGGGTTTAAATTACTTATTTGTAATGGCGCCATTCCCTGTCATTATACCAAGTTTCAAAATGGCTAGATATGTAAGTGTTGTATTCTTGAAAAATAGTTAGTAGCATGTTAAAGTCAGATAAAATGCAAAACATAGTGCGATTGGTACATTATCGTGAAACTTTAGGATAATAGTGCTATATGCGAGACGGGCCTTTCGTAATTGCAAATTTTCAGGACATTTTAAATAAAAAAAAATGAAAAAATAAGGTGTTTGATGGTTTGTCGTTTTAGAAATAAAAGTTATACTCATATATAAAAACCTATATTTAAAATTATATAGAACATGTTATTTAATTTTGCTTCGTTGTATTAAAATGTTATTTTCAGTTCGTTTTTTTTTTATTTTAGTGAATAAATATGGCTGACGTTAGGAAATTACTAGAAAGCATTCAAGTTAACCTTTTCAGAACTATAACAGCTCAAAACTCTTAATTTTTGCCAAAGTAAGAGCTAAAGGTAATTTCGCGGAGCTATATAAAACCAAAAGGCTGTTTTCACAGCTTTCAGGTTATCGTCAGGAGTAATTCAATACTCACCAGTCGCGACCACAACCATTAAGCAAAATCAAGTGTTCAAGTGTTCATCAGAAGTGATATCAAGCAGCTACAGGCTGCTCCTTGAGTGCAAATAAGTTACTATTTCTTTTTTCAATTATGTTTAGTCGATAGGTACTTGTCTAACTTATGTTTTACCTTTACTACTGAATACATTTAAATTTAGCCTTAAGTAGTCCTTAACAGTGACCAGACTACCTATCTTGAAAAAAACGGACAAGTGCGAGTTGGACTCGCCCGTCGAGGGTTCCGTACAAATTTGTATATAAAAGAATACCCTGACTGACTGACTGACTGATTGACTGACTGATCTATCAACGCCGAGACCAAACAGCTAAACCTAGGAAGATGAAATTTGCACCGTAGGTTCCTTTTATTGCGTAAACATCCGCTAAGAAAGGATTTTTTGAAAATCAATTCATAATGAAAGGGGGTAGAAGCTTGTTTGGAAAATCATAATCCGTGGGAGTATCAACATATACTGAAGAGTCAACATACTTCGCATAAATACTCTTTTTAATAAACTATGAGAAACCTGTAAGAGGGTTTTACAAAACTCATCCCCCGAGGGGGTAAAATAGCGTGTTAAGTTATATATCGAAAATTGCATCCCTTGAGTGTATCTACTTAAAACTTTGCTTAAATATTCCTTCCTTAAAACGTATAATGAGATACATGTAGGAAAGTTTTCAAAAATTATCCATATCCTAATGGGGATGAAATGGGTTAAAAACGTTGATATGGAAAATCACAATCCCTGGGCATATATAAACTTATATATTATGTATAACTTATATACATATATACACTTACTTACAACTTCGCATAAATCATATTGAGAAAAATAAAACACGTATAAGATGTTTTTTTTTTTAAAGAAAACCGTACGCATAACAGGATTTAGCGGGATGTTGAAGCTTTCATTGTAAAATATGAAACGCATTACATACTAAATTCACGTGGACGAAGACGCGGGCAACAGCTAGTTATAAATAATTCAGACTTTTTTTTATGATTAAATTACAAATGTATATTTTTTAGTATGTATGTTTTCCTGTATTCGTAGTATAAGATAATACTTGCCTTTCATAGTTCTAGGTCAACGGAAAGTACCCTATACATTTTGATTCCCTTGAGAATGTCGAAATATATGATTTTAGTGGCATTAAAAGCAGTATTTTTTTTGCGTTAACATAAAAATTCATTTTTTTCGCAACTTTAAGTAACAGTAGACTTGATTATATGGTTTTAATTTCAATGTGATAACTTCACGCGTTCTTGAGATAAAGGGTCTGGACAGATATACAGACAGGCGGCCAGACAGACGGACAACAAAGTGATCCTATAAGGGTTCTGTTTTTAGGGTTCCGTACCTAAAAGGTACAAAAGGAACCTTTATGGTGAGACTCCGTTGTCCGTCCGTCCGTCCGTCCGTATGTCACAGCCTCATAACTTTAGCACCGTTCAAGATAAAGACATGAAATTTGGCATATAAATAATTAATTTGCCCAGATATCAGAGTGTAAAAAAATTTAAAAATTTGAAATTTTTCAAAATATTTCAAAAACAAAAGTAAGAAAAATAAAAAATATTATCCTGAAAATACAATATGGGTATCAAATTGTAGATATTAAAAAGCTGATTGTAAAAACATATACTTTTACTAAATTTACTCTCACAAGTTTCGAGAAATTTTGAAAAACCACAAAAATATGTATGTTCCCCCTCTTATCTCCGAAACTGGTAGAACAAAAAATATGAAAACTGGCCAATTACAGGGAAACTATAGAAGTTAAAAAAATTAAGCACAAATGAAAAATATAAAAAACTAGCTTCTGCCCGCGGCTTTACCCGCGTGGCCTACAGGAAACAAATAACTTTTTTTTCAGAAACAAACATTTTAAGTACTCTCACTCCCTCTGGGAATACAGGGACTCACCGATCAAAGTTTTTCCGAAAAAGTGTCAAAATCCCTATCACTTGTCAAAAAATGTCCAATTTGAATACGGCAGCGTAATCGGCGACCCTAAATGCCCCTTGATACCGAGTTTCATGCAAATCAGAATACTTCTTTAGACCTGTTCAAAAATTGTCAAAACCGGTCAAATTAAATTATTTTTTGGTCATGTAGCTCCAGCTTGACCGATCACTATAATTGAAACCCAAACTCCTTAAAATTAGCCATTCGGGAGATATGGCCGATCAAAATTATAGCACCTTTTTTACCGTCATCTAGATCTCGCCGAGGACTTTTTTGGAATACCATGAACATGGTTCTAGCATCAGCCGTTTAGGAGATACGGGCCCGTAAAGTTTTGACTTTTTCAGCAGGTAGATCTCGTCAAGACCTTTTCCTAGACATCTGTCTAGCTCCAGCCGTTTGGGAGATGCAGGCTGTCAAAGTTTTGACAAAAAAAAAACTTTTTTTGGCACCCCATGGTCCAACCCCTAGGGATGTACCACCTTCCGTTCCAAAGATATTTTGCTTGGATATAGATAGATAGATAAACAGATAGATAGATGGATATATTGTGGATATATAGATAGATAGATACCTCAAAAGGAAAAAATGGAAATCTAAAAGGATCACTTCTGTGGCTGTCTGTCTGTCCGTCTGTTACAGCCGATTGCTCTATCACACATACTTTCAAGAATTTTCATGTCCGCTATATTAAATTTCAACCATAAAAACGACACCCATATTGATATTTACACATTTCAACATTTCAACCCCATCGCACCCCAAGAGGGGATGATGGTATTTCACGTCCACTAAGTTGCATTTAGAAATCGTTGTTGTATTCTTAATCAGCGACCCGATAAACCATACAAACGATACCCATGTTGATTTTCAGAATTTGTCACCCCATTTCCCCCTTTTAGGGATTGAATTCGGAAAAAACCTGAAATAAATGTTTACTCATTTATAGATAGGAGTACTCCTGTGAAGTCTCGAATAAAATAATCTAACTAATCTTGTTTTCCCATACAAACTTTGGACACACGTTTCACCCCCTTAGGGGGTGAATTTTGAAAAATCCTTACTTAGTGGATGCTAACACTATATAAGGTATCTTTGTGCAAAATTTCAAGTCTATAAGACTAGTGGTTTAGGCTGTGCGTTGATATATCAGTCAGTCAGTCAGTCAGGACTTTGAATTTTATATATACAGATAAGTGTAATACATAAAAAAAATATTTTATAAAATACAATATGGATATCAAATTGTAGATATTGAAAATTTGATTGTAAAAACATATATTTTTATTATATTTATTCTCAATAGTTTCGAAAAATCTTTAAAAAAACACAAAAATATGCATGTCCCCCCCCCCTTATCTCCAAAACTTGTAGACTGAAAAATATGAAAAAAATCATGGTAATATGTGTTTACGTAAAGATTACAGGACAATTAAAGTGGTTGAAAAAAATGACAAAATTAAATTTTTCATCCATAATATGGAGCCCTAGGTATGCGAGTCTGACTCGCACTTGACCGGTTTTTTTCCTTTAGAGGTACGGAACCCTAATAATATATACTAACCGCTGTATTCATTATTCGTAGGAAATTTTCCGCACTTTCCGTTTAAAATTTCCACTCCGTTTTTTTGAAATCACCCTGTGTTGGTTCAATTTGCAAGACATCGTAATTTGAATTCGCGGAGACAACTGATAATATTTGAGAATGCCTCTAAAGCTTTCAAATATTCTTGTAGGACATAAATCATGCCTTCAGCTCTGAACTATAGCCTTTTGGTCTTGGTTTTTACCATGCGGTCCTAATTTGTTTGCCGAGACATTTTTTATACAGCCTAAAGGCTTTAGATAGGTTTTAGAAATAACTTCTAAGTAATTTCAACATTCCATAGCTTTGTGGTTATATCAAAGTTAAAAATTTAACCTTTAGATCTCACTTAAGCATAATCCTAGCCTCTCCAGAACTTTATCAAGAGTCTACAACAACTATAAGATCCTAGGACTTTAAGGTCGTGAAACACAAGTCAAAATAACGTTAATTTAAACTCTTGTCAACGGCTTAAAGGTTGTTATGATAAACAATTAGTTTTAGAACTTAATAAACATTCTCAAATACTTAATATGCCTAGATAGAAAAGCATTAACCTTTTTGCAACCCAAATACAAGCTAAAGGAAGTTTTCACAACCTAGGCCCGAATGAATTGTTACTTGGGCTGTCCGCTTTTTTTTACGTTCGTGACTAACACTAACATATTAAGTTGTTTTCGTGTCGAGAAATAATAAGTTGATCAAATAACTTGTTGGTTTTGGTCCCTGTTAGTTGGAAAATAAACTATTTTGTAGAGAAATCGCCCGGTGAGCGAAAGGTCCCGGGTTTGAATCCCGGCTCAAAGCTCCTCACAACCAGATTTACTTTTCTTTCTGAGTTTCTATACTACTACTGTTAATTTATATCTCCTTGCGATGGATAAACCGCCAAGTGTTCAAACAAAGAAATTTATTTCTGTCACAGTTTAAACTATTTTGTATTTTTGTATTTGTAAAATATTTCAATCTTTTTAGTCGTATATTGAAATTTAGTTTTACTCTGTATAAAAATGTCATAGCGAAAATTGGATATTCCCTTGTGAGTTGGGCGTAAAGAGAGGGTGAATAAAGTAGAGTGACGAAAGAAATTTATGGCGCGCAAGTGGAAGTTATGCCGACCAAATGACAAACTGAAAAAGAGCATACTCAAAAGTTAGAATATAAAAGCTTGTATAATTAGATTGATGTATGTGGAAGAAGCGACATAGTTGTATCAGGATCGTAGCAGATGGAAATCTGTATTCTCTGTCTACCCCTTTGGAAGATAGGCGTGAGTACAAATAAAAAAAAAAAAACTTTATACAGTGTGAGGCGTAACGTCGTCACGTAAACGTCTTTACTCGCCCAGATGAAGGCAGTCTAAATCTGCTGAAACTGGTCGGATTTCCCGATCATCACACGTATTGAGGTGAGCCGTTTTTATATAAATCTTTATTTACATTACAAAATGTAGGTTTTGAGGGGGTGGGACTCCCCTTTTAAGTTTTACAACCTGTTTTAAGGGAGACCCTATGTATGTAGGTAGTTGTATTTCTTCAATATTACAAAGAGCGAAAATTATAAATACTTCGCCAGCTACACACAGTCTCAATGTTCAAAGTTCACTCGGTTTTTGGATGATAAAATACGTGTTAACAGTAATGCGGTTCTGATGATGACAAAACTACGTGAAATACAGACCGTAATGGGTTTGTGTTTTGGCGAGCTTAGGCTATTATTCTGCAGTTGTTTGTTTGTGGTCACTGCATCGGTTGCATCGGTATGTCACGGCATAGATAAATAAAGGAAGGATAGATTCCTCACTCCATACATTAGAACAAAGCCCGCGTAAAACTTATTATTTTGTCGCTACTATACTAGATAAATTGTGACATACCTAGTGTCATCTATCGAACAGTTGATGAAATGAAATTCAATGTGTGTGTGTGTGTGTGTGTGTAGCAACTATACTGCGCCCACACAAACAAAAATTTGCTAGAATACGACAATACGCGACACATGGCATACGATAAATCTGAGGATAAATCGCTCAATCGTGCATGACAGTTGAGTCAAAGAGTAAAGTTATATACCGGTATGTATGAGTAGTGTGTGTTAGGTAAATAAAGCGTATTTTAATGAACATATTTTGTTTAATTGATCGTTGTGCGCCGTCTACCGAAATCCAGAATAACCATCTGCATGCTTAGTTAGATTGCCAGCTTACCACCGAAAGTTTAATGAAAAAAATGTTTTCAATGCATGTGCTCGTAAAGGCCCACTTTTTATGCATCAAAACCGAACAGAAAGTCGTTTATTTTGCCCTAGGGCTTTATTATTTTTTTTTTTATTTGTTTACAATGGTTGGCTAACCTGCAGCCTTTCCTGTGTACCATAGACGTTATACTTTTTTTTCCACTGTTTAAAGGCTCTGGATACAGTCCTTTTGAGCCAATTATAATTTAAAGTTCACAAGATTATATTAGTTTTCATTTCCTCACACTATGCATTGAAAAATGTAGTATGATACACGGGCGTAAAAGCAATAAATTACTCGGTTACGTTTAAAACACTCGCTACGCTCGTGTTTTAAATCGTCCTCGTAATTTATTCCTTTGCGCCCTTGTAGCATAAACTACTATAAAAACACCGGACTAAGAATTCACTATTTTCTGATGCGATGTTATGAAACGTTTGTGTTTTTATTCATAAAATAAATAAATATGATGAACCAGAACAGTAAAATGCTATATTTTGTCGATTTCAGACAAATTTTATTTCCAGCGAGACAAGTAACGCCAGCTAGCAACGTTATTTTTAGTATTGCGAACAGTACAAGGAGATAGCAATCTATCCTTCCTTTATTTATCTATGGTCACGGTTAAAACTTATAATTTACAATATAATCTTTGTTGGTAGGTCATACATAGCCGGTGAAGTGATCGGATATTTGATCGCTGGTATACCTAAATTTCATTTGTTCCCACAAAAAATAATCTGAACAAACAATGCCTTTCTGGTTTATGTTAACGAAAAATAAAAAACGGTTTTTCTAAAATTTTTAATGTTATGGAATAAATAATATACAATGAGTAACAGAAAGGTGTTATCATATTTGAAGAGCTTATTCAGTCAATGGTATATAATAACTTTTACTATTGAGCCAAACCTGAAATCACAAAAAAAAAATCTGCCCTCCCATACATTGCGGCCGAGCGGCATTGCATTTTTCTATGAAACAGTCGATTTTTTTTTCGAGATACAGGGCTTATTGCATTGTAAAAGTTGTTCTATACCATTGACTGAATAAGCTCTTCAAATATGGTTACACCTTTCTGTTACACGTATATATATATTGGAATAAATGTTACATAATGTTAATGATAAATTATGAATAAATGATAAACTTTGTTCCGAAAAACTTGTCCAAATATAAAACCATTTCCTTTTATTATTTTGTCGGAGAAAAGTGAAGTTTAGGTAAATGATGTATAGGCGCCCAATTACTGATCATAACATTTACCCAGGACGTATCTATTCTCAAATAAAATAATTAATAACAAAAAAGATAACCCATGAGATTTAACTTAACTAGATAACAACATCCAGAAATTATTGTAAAGGTGTAATTAGAGAAATTTAATTTTTTTATTTCAAGTAACAAAAAGAAACTTAAATAACATATAAATAATGATACATTTTTTTATAAAACTAACTTAAAATCAAATAAAATATAAAAAGAAAAACAAATACCAACCTGTCTGTCTCATAGCGGGCTCTAGATCAAATTAAATATGTGAGCCAGATCACCGCCATCATCGGGGAGAGTACCCAATAGGCTGGCGGCGTTGCCTCGCTGTATTGCGAGGCTTATTCGCTGACCAAAATAGGTCCCAGCCCTTGGGTCTCCGGAAGCGTTGACCAACCTCGACGATATTTCCTTATATAGGCGCTTTGCGTCTGGTCCCCACGGCCCCAGGGTCTCTACAGCAAAAAGCATAAAAATGTAGCCTTCAGCCAGCTCCACGTATATACGCCGTTTGAGACCCTCAAGAAATTATTAACGAAATAAATTTAGGTCGCAGGTGGATGGTCTTTGGTCGAGTGAATAAATAAATATGTTCAGAAATATCACAAAGTGGTGTTAAATAATTACTAAAATAAATGATAAGAATAACATAAAACAACTTAAAATAAAATTTTAGTGAGATATATTTCGGGCCATTCGGGCCCGGCATCAGTCACAATTGTGACAATTGTGATGCCGGGCCCGAATGGCCCGAAATATATCTCACTAAAATTTTATTTTAAGTTGTTTTATGTTATTCTTAGCATTTATAAAGACAAAAAAGTCAGTATTTAATATTTATTTACTAAAATAAATGTTATATAATGCAACCCCAGTTCACAGCATGAGCATAGTTTTTTTTTTTTTCTTTAAAATTCTGTTATTTACTGCCGAATTTATACGGGAGGCTCTCTCTATAAGGGGTAATAAAACCGGCTAAGTGCGTGTCGGGCCACGTGCAGTGTAGGGTTCCGTAGTTGCCCTGTACAATATGCGGACTTCTTCTCCGAGTACATTTTACAAGTTTGTCAACTAATACAGATCGCCCCAAACTTCTAGTATGCTCAGAAGTTGCTCTTCCCAAGAATGGCCCATACATTTTGTTCCTGCATCACCCCGTGTTTAGAGGGGTCTAAAAGTTTGGCGCGATCTCTAGTTACTCGTTAACTTATAAAGATTACTTAGCTGTGATAGTTTTCCTTTTAATTTAGTTATGTATACTACTTTCGTGATTTTTTCACGTCTCCAAATGCAACCGTTTCGCTGGCAAGGGGGTTGGGACACTTAACTCTAACAAAAATTAACACTTTTAAGCTTAATATTTCGCAAACGAAACCCTGAATCGAAAAATAGTCTTTTTACCTCTGTAATATTTTTAAATTACCTATCCAACGACATCCCACACTAGGGGATAGACGAGAAAAAAAATCATCCCCACTTTACGTGTAGGGGAGGTACCCTAAAAAAAAAATTTTTTTTCAAAATTTTGCTGTACCATTTTATCGGCGTAATAAATATGCATACCCATGCCAAATTAAATCTTTTTAGTACTAATAGTATCTAAGCTAAGCCGCGGACAGACAGACAGACAGACGGACATGGCGAAACTATAAGGGTTCCCTGTTGTTGACTACGGAACCCTAAAAACGACACGTGTAATTCGTTTTTTTTTGTGCCTCCATCTTGTCTAAGTTCAACTCCGAGTCAGTCAGTATGGGACATTAACATTTCATTTCAGAAAGGGTCTTTTGCCTTCTTTTTGATCGATCAAATAGACGTTACAGACCCATTCTCCAGTAAGATTCTACCCCCTTATTACTTCGATAAAATGATAAATTAGATGAGTAAGTATGAAGCGTAAAAAATAAACAAAGGTTTATATTTTAATTATTTGTGCAACTGTAACATAATGAGGCACATTGTTCGTTCGTTTTGTAATAGACCGCATGAGTGTCCCAATGTCTAATTATGATCAGTTGGACACAGTACTTTATCTACGACCATTAAATTATCGTCTTCTTGTGACATTATTTGTAATATTTTTCACCAACTATTTCACGAATAATGGGAAAAACAACACTAGTTCATAAAGTGCAGGTGCGTCTGTATAGTATTGTTGCCTGAAACTCACTAAAAAATCTTATAATATAAGGGCGGGCCTTATTGCTTGCCTCTGCGATTCTGATTGGTATTTTAGTGGTGTATGTATATAATAAATCGGGCCGATCACAGCGGAGAATTGCGGTATTATAATTTAATGTTATTGGGTCGACAAAGATACAGGCTGCTCCAAAATTAAAAACCATTATTGACTCGGCCGTCTTAAACACACATTTAAGTAAAGTTAATTGGAAGTCTACAAACAAAATGTCATGCCCTAATAATATTTACGAGTTCATTAAAACGAATTTTAATAACTGCTACGAAAAATCAAGTCGTGTAATTAAAATTAAAAATCGTGCTGAAAAGGATGCTAAATGGATTAATAAATATGTCAACACTATGTGCAATAAAAGAGATGAACTTTTTATGAAATGGAAAAAAGATCATACCAACTTAGTACTTAGACTAGAATATAATAAAGTTAGAAATCATACAAACAAAGTGATAGAAAATGCAAAAAACTCATATTTTAAAAAGGAAATAATAAAATATAAAAATGACCCTAGAAAAATGTGGGAAATCCTTAATAGAATTTCTGGTAGAATAAAAAAAATCAATAGACGACACAATTACTAAAGCATTTAAACATGAAAGTAATCACGATACGGCAAACAATTTTGCTAAAACTTTTAATAAATCCGTAAAAGACACAATACCTAATTGTACAAGCACACTCTTGAACAGAAATCTATACACAAAATTTAGTGATGTTAGCATGCGTTTCATTAAAGCGACTCCTAGAACAACAAAAAAGTTAATCTGTAGGCAAAACAGTAGAAAAGCACCAGGTATTGATGGCATAAGAGCTTCTGATCTTAAGAGTTTGTGTAATAACATCAACGAAACGATCTGCGATTTGATTAATGCAAGTGTATCTAAAGGAGTGTACCCAGATGAACTTAAATCTGGGATTGTACGACCGGTACATAAAAAAGGTAGCCAATCTGAATACGATAAATATAGACAGATTACAATTCTACCCGCCATAGACAAAATAATTGAAAAACATATTACTGACCAGCTCCACAATTTTTACAAATCAAATAATGTATTAGTGACTAACCAATACGGCTTCCAAGCCAATAAAAGTACTACGATGTTACTGTCGCATTTCACGGATAAAGTAAACGAGCATTTAAATGATAAAAAGCATGTGTTAATAGTGCTGATTGACTACAGCAAAGCTTTCGACACCCTTCGTCACGATCTTCTTTTGCAAAAGCTAGAGGAAAGCGGTGTAAGAGGTCCACTGCTACGGTGGTGTAAGGACTATCTTCGCAATCGATCGTATTACGTTAAAATAAATGACTCGTACAGTGATAAAACGTCTGTTACAATAGGTACGGCACAGGGATCTGTAATAGGCCCCCTACATTATCTTATTTACGTGAACTCAATGGCTAACACATTTAGCGACTGCGATATGTTCCAATTCGCAGATGATACTTGTTTGATGGTGGCAGATCGTGACATAGAGAAGGCAACTCATAAATTACAAAAGGACTTTGATACTATTTGCAAGTGGTCGCACGATGCTGGTCTAGCCCTAAACGCAGACAAAGCTAAAGTGCTACACGTGCGATCTAGTCATAATCCGGACTCTCAGAAGAAAATTAACTTGGTGGCCCATAACCACAATTGTATGCACAGCAATAATATCTCGTCTTGCTACTGTCCTTCTATCAAACAAGAACGTCAACAAATGTACCTCGGACTTATAATAGATGAAAGATTCAACTGGAGTGACCATGTAGATTACGTATGCACAAAACTACGTGCGGTTATGGCAAAACTTTATCTTATCAAAAACAAAGTTCCCTTTTCAATCCTGCTAGACATATACAGATCGCTGGGTGACTCCATAGTATCATATGGGCTTAGTAGTTACGGACGAACATTCATTACATATTTAAATAAAATCTATTCACTACAGCTTCGAATACTTAAACTAATAGCTCCTGTAAAAATAAAAGAACGGTTTCGCGACGACACCAACGGCCTTTTTAAAGTCTTTCAAGTATTACCAGTACATATAAGAGTTGAATTAGAACATTTAAAAGAACACTTCTTTGATTTAAGTGTACAAAAACACGTACAACATAAAATAAGCACACGGAGTATTACTCAAAAAAAACTAAAAATACCTACCGCGAGGAACTTTTACGGAAAAAGAACTTCCGCGTACATAATACCTAAATTAATAAATAGTTTGCCTTATGACGTAAGAGAATCAATGAAAACAACTAATATTAAACAAAAATTAAAAAAGTATTTTATAGAAAACCTATCAACTTCAGTATAAATAAAGTATATAATGCAAGTATATAATAAAGTATATATAATATATGTGTGTATGTATACATGTATAATATATGTATCCTACTTCATATGTTCTTATTTAAAAACTCGACGTTAACAATATTATTACTCCTAACCTTATTCCCCTAAATAATAACATAATTTAATTAAATCATCCTATATTCGTGTTAACTTGTCCACTTCCTAGTTAAGATCGAGTTATGTACGGACTAAAATAGTTCTTATGCTCTTGTGTGAAAGACAATTGATAAGTTTGTATTTTTTTTGTTATCTCTATCTCCATGGTTAAAAAGAGCAACAATGAACGTTTGCTCATATTGTCATAAGTAAGTAAGTATCTATAAAGATACCTACCTAGTTACGTTTGTGTGTATTCCGTTATTTTACGAATTTGTCGCAAAGCATTTCGATATCATAAGGCATTATCAATATTTATTTAGACTACCTGTAAATCTAATTTTCTATATGCTTGCATAAGACGGGAATGACGGTGTACGTAAAAACCCTTACAGGTTTCTGATACACCTTATTATTGTAAAGTATGTATTTCTTTTTGGTTATTAAATAAATAAATTAATAAAAATAAATTCAATGACGGAAAATATCTGCAAGAAGACACCAACATCGGACAAACAATGTAGGTACTTATTAAACCGCTCTTGATGTTATAATTACCCATACCAATGTGAGGACTCAAAGATGAAAATTATTATGTCTCGGTAAATATTCAGTAAAATTATGTAAAATTTCAAGTGATTTTAAAATGTTATCTCTTTGTTCCAGATGGATTACCACAACTCAGCCTCAGACATAAAGTGATGTCCTTAAGTCCACCAGACTCATCTTCACAACATGGGGACCTAAACGACACGCACCATAGACTTACATTACCCTGGCGATGTTGAATTCCACATCGTCCTACGAAGATACAATCACAACTCTATCTAATCTAAAAGAGATCAGTTGTCGACTCGTCAAAGGGTTTGGAGACTGCAGCGATGCCATTGCCGGCCTTGACTGCAGAGTTGACAACACCACCAATGAGGATCGAGTCTTCAGCTGCGACCTTAATATCGACATCCAAAACGAGACATCATACAACTGCAACTCTTGCAATGAGACTCTACTCATGGATACTGATGGCAACTTTACTCTGTGCAGCTCTGGATTCAAGCTAAACTTGGTGACAGTAATTTTTGAGACCGCTCTCAAATCTCTCTGGATACGTCTCCCGAATTTCATTGAATGTGATTTTAGTGTAAGTAGTATTGTGCAGTGTTTCACGGATAACCTTTATGAAGTCAATCGGACGTTACATTTTAGTGATAGTGATAGTGTCGATGGTGTTTATGAGAATTTTCAGTGTTACTGGAATGGTAGTGAGGATTTAGTTGATGTGCCAAAAGTAGAATATGACTGGATCTTCCTCTTTGTGATATTATTTATAGTGGCTGGTGGTGTGGGTAATATCCTAGTCTGCTTGGCTGTGTGCTTGGATAAAAGACTTCAAAACGTGACGAATTACTTTCTGCTATCTCTAGCTATAGCTGATCTGCTGGTCAGTTTGTTTGTTATGCCCATGGGAGCTATTCCTGGATTTTTAGGTAAGAATTTCTTGTTAGATCTTTCCATTCTCTGATTTTTTGACGCCCGATTTTATCTTGAGATTTATGATTTACTTTCGTTATATCTTGCTCAATATGTCGACAGACAGGTTAAAATATTTATTTTTCTATAACTAAACGTTCATCTTAAGATTTATTTTGATTTCAAATCCCTTTGCCGGTTTTGTTTAGTTTAATCTATAGCTATAAAACTGGTTATTTCGGTTGCAGGCTACTGGCCTCTGGGTGTAGTATGGTGTAACGTCTACGTTACATGCGACGTGTTGGCGTGTTCTGCTAGCATCATGCACATGTGCTTCATTAGTATTGGAAGGTTGGTATTGCTGACTCCACTTACACTAGTCGTCCTTAAAAATCTCCGGTCTATACTGGCTGAACTTTTAGTTGCTGAAAAGCTGATAACTAAAGATGCGTTTTTTTTTTGTTATGTATCCAATCTTGAAACAGCGACAACAATTTGGCCAAGTGTAAGTCAGACTCTTGCGCAAAGGGTTCCGTACCACAAAACAATATGGGTTCATGACGACAAAAATCATTAAGATGACAAAAACAAGCCGTTAAAATGGTAACGCCTGATAAACAATTCGGCATCGGCACCCTCTGAGTACGGAAATCATACGGAAACCTAATTTTTATTATTTGTTGTTTTACTTCAGTGATGTTTGTAATGTGACCAAATTTAAAACTTTTATGTATTACCGTCTTTTAGATAGAGCTGCAACAAATAACGATAAAATTGTTACCTTTTTAAGGTGTTTTGTATGGAGACCCTCTTGAGAGTTTTGCACGTTATACTCCAGACGCTTGGTGGATGAGGGCTAGCCCGAAAAAAGTGTAACGTTTCGACCGTAACGTTTTTATCATATCGCTTCCATACACTTCTTTATCGCTAGCGTTTCTTACCGCGTTTTTTGACTTAAATGTATAATGTATGGGTACTCATTAAACATACGTAATCTGTTTTGCCTCACCCTGCGCCCCCCGCAGCCATCTTGTTTGAGCGAATGGCGAGACGCGAGAGTTAGCGAGACGGGGAACCCTTTTCTTTTACTAGATACTTGTTTTTACTGTGAAAAGTTTGCAAAATACACACAATACCCTAGAACTGTTTTTTGAAATACTCCATAGCATACCGTCCATCCATCCACCTATCCAGTTGCGTATTTACCCTAGGGCCAAAAGGGCCATGGCCCGGGGCGGCAGGCTGCGAGGGGCGGCACAAGAAATCAAGAATTAGCTAAATTCTCAATACCTATAGAAGCTGACTTGATCAAACAAAATCCGTTAACTATGACAGTGTCATTGAAGAATTTTGTAACCAATTTGGCCGTCAAATTTCATTTCAGTATTTCTTTGTATGGTCTTAGTTTTTTTTTTCATTAATTGGATTTTATTTTATAATAATGAAATACCTATAAGTTTCTTGCCCGTTCTTCTTAGCAAGACTAATTAACCGAATGGGCGGAATTAGGCATGTATTGATGTCGTGCCCAGATCATAGAATTGAACATTTCATGAAATGTTCGACCATATCATGAAATGGTTGCATTTCATGAAATAGTACATTGTTTGTTGACCATTTCATGATATGGATTGACCAAATCAATGAATAAAGATCGTTTGACGATATAATCAACTAAACACAAGACCATTTCATAATCTGGTCACACATCGTATGATCATATCGTAAAATAGTTACATTTATTCACCAGTAGCGGCGCTGATGGCGCATTGTTATTGTTTGTGCGATGCATCATGGCGGCGCTACACAATTCTCTTGTTTTAAACAAATAATGTAATAATAATAATAATGTAATAACTGAGGAAGAAAGTGCAGTGAAGTGTAATTAAATTCCTAAAACAACTAATTCATTTTATTTAAACCCAGATGGTTGTGATTATTATTACGTATTATTTAGTAAAATAAGTTCCTTAAAAATGCCTAATTTGCTAAATCCTTAAATATTGATTTTTCTAAAAAATTAACCTAAGTAGGTAGTATAGTAAGTAACTTGAAATACGTGCTAATTCTTTATAAGTTGTTGATTTTGTACTTTCCTGTAATTTTGTAAGTTTCTAACAACAAGATTTCGAATTTCTAGTATCAACATTTGTATGAACACCCTACATTAATGATATGGTCAAACGTCGCTGACCAAATCGTTAAACGTTGAACATTTAATGATCTGGTCAGCGACAGTTGACTATTTCATGAAATGCGATCATTTCATGAAATGGTCGACTATTTCATGAAATGTTCAATTCTATGATCTGGTCACGACATTTATATATGTAACCTATTAGTATGAAGTATATAGGATGGGATTTGGTCGGCCGCCTGGATTCGTGCTGGGGGCAACCGTGATCATGAAACCTTGTTCCTGGTCCCTAGCCGGGTCTCCGGTGTGGGTTCGGGCGGTTGATTGGATTTCACCTTGTATAATATATATTTTACCTATAATTTTAATCGTATATATATTGCTACATAAATTAAATGAACCTTTAATCTAGTTCATATATTTTTTTTATAAGATTAAATTTTGACTTGTGAAACGTGTATTTTATATACCTACTTTGCAAAATAAACTATTTGAATTTTGAATTTGAATTTGAATATTTTTGCTTTTTTTTCGTTATTTTATGGTGCGGCAAACCTTACGGGAACAGGACGCTAAATCTTAATATACGCCACTTAATATACTGCTGGACATAGACCTTTCCAAGATTTCGCCACTCTCGGCGGTCCTCTTGGAAGTGATGCCTATACAGGTGGGTTGGTGTACGCGGTGCCGAAACCAGTGAGGCCGTTGCCCGTCACCAGTTTGTTTTATATAAGGCCTTTTAAGGTTTTATATAAAAACAGGTAAGCCAACTGTTTGAGAGCTGTCCTCATATTCTTAATTTCGGGGGCGTCGAACTCGGCAACTGTTCTACCACTAGGGCTGCCAACTGTCCCGATTTAATCGGGATATTCCGATTTTAGGCCCTTGTGTCTCATGTCCCGACGACAGGGAAGGCGGGACGCTAATTGTCCCGATTTTCAACATCTACCAATTTTTCATTCAATTAAAATATTCTAAATCTTTTGATTATGTAATGAAATGTATTTTTTTTCTAAAATGCGCCAAACACCAAAACAAATATTAATTTAAAAACAAAAATTTTACGTATTTTGTTTAGTTCAGTATCAGATATAATTAAATTTTAGTTAAGGTAAGTAATTATTATACCTTTACAATGTTAAATCTGTTCACAATTATTTTTCAAGAAAATTCAGAACGAGACTTATTTTATTGGTAATTTTAAATTAAAACTTTCCAGCTTTCTTCTTTATTATAATAAAAGTATTTTTTTAAGAAGTCCCGATTTTATTTTGGTTGTCTCGATTTTTATTCCATTAAACCCCGAAAAACTCATTCCCAGAGTTGGCAACCCTATCTACCACCTACGTAGCATACAAACCTAGAGAACTTTTTAAACCTAATATGTAATATGTTCGTTGGCATCTCGTTTTCATTAAAAACTTGCTAATGAAGGTCCTCAAACTCATCAAAGTAAATGGGTGTTTAGTTAGACACTTAAACCATTAGCACAAGAAAATTCGACTCACGAAATCTAATTAGAGTGCCAGTCAATAAATTTCTGCCAAATATTCGATTTGACCCTTCTAATTCTCATTATCGCTAAAACAATAGATCGCAATCCCGATCATGGCTCGGATTGAAGGTATTTATTAAGGCCCTTACTATTGCCAAATGGGTACTTTCTAAAGCCTACTCCTCGTTTATGGCCAAACCAAAAATAATGAAAAAATGTATTATGAATAATCAACTCTTAGACAACATATGCAACAGTTTTCTTTTTCATACCACCAAAACTTCTACATTATTATTTTTTTACTGAATGGTGTTTTTTGACCTCAAATTCCCTACTGCTCCTGAGTTGCTTGGCCGATTGAAT
Organism: Ypsolopha sequella; assembly: GCA_934047225.1. Classification (NCBI taxonomy): domain Eukaryota; kingdom Metazoa; phylum Arthropoda; class Insecta; order Lepidoptera; family Ypsolophidae; genus Ypsolopha; species Ypsolopha sequella. Next base: position 23,815,073 of record OW203987.1, read on the forward strand.
TCATCTATGCTTTGATAAATAGATAAACTTTATAGATATAAACATAACATAAGATTATTCAATCGAGTAATCACGTCCAAGTGAAAAGTATAATTTTCTCCTATTTCGCCCTCTCAAGGACGCAGCGAGCGTCGTAACAGCCATTATGCATTGCGCGCTGATATGAACGTTATTTCAATGTCGTTTTCGTTGATATTTGTAGTGACAAATATCGAGCTGCTAATTTGGCGATGGTAATCGCCTTAAAAGAACGTTTTAATCGAATTTAATTTGACAGGGATCCATTGAATCTGGTAGATTGGTAATCATTTTATGTTAAACAAAATAAATAAAATTATGGTATTGATTCGGTGTTACACGACTTAACTTATTTAACAGGACTAATATTTTCAGCGTCCTGTCTGTCTTTTTGATACAGAAAGAAAAAGACAGAACGCTTAAATAAACTTAAGTTCTGTCAAATAAGTTAAAGCGTGTTAAATCGAATCGACACTAATTTCGTTCAGTTTTTATATTCGTATCATTACGACATAAACTCCCGAGGGGGTATCAGAGGTGTTTATTTATTTATTTATCAAAAAGGTACACCAACAATGCCACCACAAACTACTACATATATAAATATTGGGCCTTGTTCTGGTGTTGCCATCAATGACAAGTGAACACAGCATTATCAGAAAACATTAGCATCAAGAGAAATTACAAAAAACTAGTCAATATTAACAATTTAAACATACACATAAACTAACTTAAATCTAAGCTTAAAATCTAGACAGACAGTTAACACAATTTACTTAAAAATAGTTGTTTCCGAGTATGAACTGTGAAATGCAAGTCACAGTCCAAACACGCACATCCACTTTTCACCGACTATTCTTACGTCCCAGCATGATGGTTGGTGACCCTTTATCGCCTTACTTCGGGCGCTAATTGGATTAGTGGTCGAGACATTCGAACCACTTGAGAGGCCCCGTCACGCCTGGATTTTCCTCAAGGTTCATACAAAAGTAAAAACTGATTGTGAATTTAATAGCTTATTTTCTTCATATTTTTTTCAGTAGTATTATTTAGCGACATCTAACTACGTCTCTATAGAGCCTAAAAAGCAAAATTTTATGAAACACATAGCTGTCAGGATATAGTGAATATTGCCTCGTTTTTACGCAAAGTTAAACAATTTGTACAATTTTCATCTACACTGGAAATAAAAAAAGAGAGAAATATAGACGTCGTTTATGTAAAGAAGACTTGTTTTATACACTTTTCTGTAAGTAAACAGTTACAGTTTCATGGAAATAGTTTTTAACCGAAACCATTTCAAAAATTCCGCGCTGTTTGAATATCTCGCCATCTCGCACCTCTTGATGAGAGAGGTCAGAGTGCGGTCTGGGAGGGAAGAGAAACATATTTTAAGATGTGTGCAAAGTTTCATTGCGATGAAAGCCATGAGAAAGTCACAAGCACCTAAAGCATTTATATGGCAGCTGAGCGGTACATTTCATTATCATCCTGATAAAGTTCTAGCCAATTTTTGCACAAAATAACGAACAACTAAAGTCTTTCCATAAATAACCATGATCATGATAGTGAAGAGACATGAAACAACAATTCAGGGTTCCACATGCCATAAAGAAACCCTTTAGCGGAATATAAGATCCTTCATTATATCGCAATTCGGTGGCTTTATGTCCGCTATCTTGCGTAGTTTTTCTTCCTTATTATTATAATAAAGTTTTATCGGGCTGTCCTGTCCTTTTTATTGTCACGTCATAGAAATGATGAATGGCTTCCTCGGAAGGAAGTTATTGGCTGTGTTTTTGTTGAGAAAGTACCTTTTACATTTTTAGGAAACGACAAAATTTAACGTGTTGTGGGCAAGTTAGATTTCTTTAAAAAATGAATAAAGCCATTGTATTTTGCTTTTTGGAAGCTATATTTTTATATATGCTAGCATTATTATTATAAAAAAAAACACTGAAACATTTATTTTTGGTATAATATTTTGTCCCTCGGGGCTGTCATGGATTAATTTGACTGATAAGGGCCGAACGAAATATATCGAAAATACGAGTAAATATTAAAATAAATATATCGTCATAACATAAATCCCCGAGGGGGTGTCAGAGGTGTTCCAAGTGTGAACTGTGAAATTCAAGTCACAGTCCCACTCGGTACAACCGTGTTTCAGCGACGATTATTACGTCCCAACGTGATGAATGGTGAACCCTATCACCGAACTTTATATAGGCACAAATATAAGCTTTTTAGTTCATTTCCTTACGTTGCTTTCCTTCACCGTTTAGCATGTAAGAAAGATATTTAATATATATTTAATATTTAAGTAACATATAAAATTTTGTTTATTTATTACATATATATATTTACACCACCTACGCCTTATCCTCTATTTTACATTATCTTCCACCCATAGGTTGTCTGGAAGAACTCGCTTAAGCGATAAGACTGCATATTGTACCCTCTTTATTAAAAATATTTTATAACTTCTTTTGTTTCGGTGCACAGTAAAGAGCATATAATTTATTTGTTATGTTACGTTATAAATTCCGAAAAACTCATTGGTGCATGCCCGACCGGGGATCGAACCTAGATCTCAAAATTGAGAGGCCAGCATTCTACCCCTGAGCAACCGCTGCTATATTTTTTATGTTTTTAGGGTTCCGTAGTACCTAAAAGGTACAAAAGTAATCTTTTTGGTTAGACTTCTTTGTCCGTCCATCCGTCCGTATGTCACAGCCTCATTACTTTAGCACCGTTAAAGATAAAGACTTGAAATTTGGCACAAAAATAGCATTAATTTGCTCACATAACAAGGTGTTAAAAAATTAAATAAAAATAAAAATTGTTCTAAACAGAGAGAAAATAAAAAATAATGCTAAAAATATAATACGGATATCAAATTGTAGATATTAAAGTATTTATTGTAAAAATATATCCATCCATCCATCAGTCTATTTCCGTTCACTGCTGGACATAGGCCTTTCCAAGATTTTGCCACTGTCGGCGGTCCTCCTGGAAGAAATGCCCATACTCACACACGCTGAGCAGGCGGGTTGGTGAGCGCGGTGCCGGAACGAAACCCTCGCACCAGTGACGCCTACTCGTCACCAGTCTGTTTTATTAAAAGGCCGGCAATTGGGGATGGATATATACCGCCCAGGCATGCTAGGCATGGTGACCCACCTGGTTTTTGCCTCAGTGCTGTCCTCTTACTCTCCCCCGAATAACTTTGGGGGGGTTGCGAGTAAGATGGTGGTACCTCCACAGTTGAGCTCGGCATCAGCTCTACCACCAATATACCTATGGCACTGATTTCAAGAAATCTTTAAAAACCACAAAAAATACATGTCCCCCCATTTATTTCCGAAACTGGCGCACCGAAAAACATGAAAAAAATGTCGATAATAGTTCATAACTGGCCAATTACAGCAAAACTATAGCGATTTAAAAAAAAAGCTGAAGTCAAATGAGAAACTTTAAAAAAAAATACAACATGGTTGTCAAATTGTAGGTATTAAAGAGCTGATTGTAAAAATATATAGTTTGGCTATATTTACTTGCATCTATTGTGAGAAATCCATGAAAAACCACAAAAAATGTATGTCTAAAATTATCTCCAAAACTGGTGGACCGAAAAAAATCCTGGCAATATGTCCTTATGTAAACATTAAAGGAAAAATATAGCGGTTGAGAAATTTACGAAAACAAAATGACAAAATTCCCAAAACTGTCGAATTACGAAACCCTAGATACGCGAGTCTGACTCGCACTTGACCGGTTTTTATATTAGGGAAAAATTGTAGTCATGTGTGTTTTTTTGTTACATTGTATCTTTTTATCCCCCCTGTGCCTCCAGTACTTGTTATTGTAAGATAAAACATAAGAAGATAAACAAAAACATGACTTTAGTATATTTGTTGAAGCATCTTACACCTACTAAGCCTTTTAGGTGGTAGAGCTGATGCCGGACTTGACTGTGGAGGTACCACCATCTTACTTGGAGACCCCCTCGAAGTAATTCGGGGGAGAGTAAGAGGACAACTCAAAGGCAAAAAACTAGGAGGTCCACCATGCCTGGGACCGATGGATGGCGGTATATCCATCCCTAATAGCCGGGCCTTACATGGAACAGACTGGTGACGGGCAGTGGCGTCACTGGTGCGAGGGTTCCGGCACCGCGCTCATCAACCCGCCTGCCCAGCGTGTGTGAGTATGGGCAATTCTTCCAGGATAACCGCCGGGAGTGGCAAAGTCCTGGAAAGGCTTATGTCCAGCAGTGGAAGAAACTATTTCTAGAGTGCAACTTAATGGCATAAGTGCCCCCTTTGTGAGGAAACTTAATTAGTCCTCGAGTTTAACTCAAATAGGGTTGAAAATATAAAATGATTTGTCTGAATATAGTGGAGAAGAAAATATGAACAAGCAGCGTGATATTTTATTTTATTTTATACATCAAGTAAGATGTGCTCGTCAGCGTGAATACCTATTGGCCGTTCTTACAGCTGTGTTATAGCTGCTCGTTTGTTTACAAGTAGGAAGCTTGAACTGCTGGCGTCTGTACATTGACTTAAGGGGAACTAAAATGCAAACAGAAATAAAATTATGGAATTAAATGAGACTTGAGGATAATTCATGATTTATATGAAAACGGCTCACCTCAATACGTGTTATGATCGCAAAAGCCGACCAGTTTCAGCAGATTTAGACTGCATTCATCTGTGCGAGTGAAGACATTTACGCGACGACGTTACGCCTCACACTCAGAAATTCACTACAGAAATAAAATGTCAGACTTCGGCTGATTTTGTTGAAATAATTAGATAACGTATAGTGATTACTTGATTAGTAAGTGATCCTATAAGGGTTCCGTTTATTCATTTTGAGGCGCGGAACCCTAAAAATAGAAATGAGATTTTTTCCACACGTGTGTCTATTCGTTAGAGTATTCTGATTGAGGGAAAAATTGTTCTTTTTAATTTTTCCAACATTGCTTGTTAAAATTGTACTTATCTATTATGTCACAAGGTTCTTTTCGCGTGTGCGTTCTAGTTTCTTTTGTCTACATTTTGCACAAAACATATCCTACAAACTTGTTTGATAGGTAGATAGGTTCCTTATGCTATAGAAGCATCTGTAAAAAAAGTATTAGGTCTTTACATGATATGATATTGCCGTTTTCTAGAGAGAATTTAAATGAAACAAAATTTTCAGTACTAACATTTTTGCATTTTTTTTGGAATTACAAATACAAATTTTTTGGTTTGTTTTGTGTATAAATGAGACAAACATTAAACTAACAGCAACATTAATTTCATTTTTGAAAAGTGTCAGCTTTAACAAATTATAACGAATCTTATTATGAAAATGAATGGCATTTAAGACGAACTGTTTATAAATATTAATTTTTTTAAATCAAACAGAAAATAAAAACAAAATTTGATACGTAGACGTAAAACCTTGAAATCAACTAACAATCCAAAAACAAATAATTGCAATAGCTTTTGAATTACAGGAATTATGAACTCATGAATCTGTAAGAAAATTTCGGCAATTTCATATGTAAAGACCTATTATTTTGTGAAATTCAAACTATGGATACAGAGTGTTGAAGTTTATATCCACGCGCTAAAAAAGCCTTGTCGAACTGTAATTGTCACACAAATAAAAAAAAAACTTTTAGATTTTATTGATGTATCGTAGTCGTATACAATAAATCTTTGAAAATGATCAGTTAAGCTTGTCATTTTAGTTTGTTAGGTCATTCATTACTATACATTTTAATATCACTACATAGTCTTCTTCTTAGCGTGTCGATGGCATCAAACTATTATTATTTTAAACCTTTCCGGACCAGAAAGAGGCCACTTTTATGGCTCTGTCGTTGGCCTCAAAAAGATCGGTCATCGGCCATGGTTTGCTGGGTGGCTCCGCAATCGCAGCTCCCGTTATTTGAGAAGCCCCATTTGAAAAGGTTGTGTCTGCAGCGGCCAACCTGGGTGCGCAGGCGGTTAAGCGTTTTCCAAATAGGCCACGGGTATTTGTTCCCAGGTGCCAGCTGCTCCTGTGCTGGGGCAAATGTGGTAGGAGGAGGGAGTGTTTCTCTCCACCGATAACATCTCGCATTTGCTGGACCGTCAGTGAGAGCCTTGGTGCCCTTCAAGAAGCTGTTGCGACTTTTGAGTCGAGGTTGCTCTTGTTGGTACTTGTAGACCGGGTGCTGCGGGTCAGTTTCTTGCTTCAGCTTCTCCACTGCGCTCGTGATCTCCCTACGGACTGCTGGTGGGGCTATGCCTGCAAGTGGGTACAGCATACCAAGAGGGGTTGATTTAAGGCAGCCCGTTATAATGCGGCAGGTCTGGTTGAGTGCCACATCTACGTCCTTTGCATGGGCTGACCGACAAAAGACAGGACATGCGTATTCTCCAGCTGAGTAACAGAGTGCAAGCCCTGTTGTGCGGAGAACGTCCGGTTTTGCTCCCCACTTTGTGGACGTGAGACGTATTAGCAGGTTGTTTCGCGTACTCACTTTCTGTTTGATGTTAGCGCAGTTTTTCTTAAAAGTAAGAGACCTGTCGAGTGTTATGCCAAGGTATTTTGGACTGCAGCTGTGTTCGATTACCGTCCCTCGCCAAAGGATGTTGAGTTGCCTGTTCGCATCTCGGTTGCGCAGATGGAATACGCATGATTGCGTTTTAGATGGGTTTGGCTTTAGTGCGTTTGAGTCATAGAATTGGCCAAGACTTTGTAGTGCTATTGTGAGGTTGTCTTCTGCCTCTTCGAAAGTCTTGGATTGTGTGGTCAACGCTAGATCATCCGCGTAAAGGAAACGCTCAGTGTTGGGGGTGGAAGGCTGGTCATCCGTGTAGATGTTAAATAGGATGGGAGCCAACACACTTCCTTGTGGCAGGCCATTCTTCTGGCATCGCCAACGGCTTTGCTTCGAGTTGAGGTGGACTTGGAAGCGGCGATTATGGAGCATTTCGCTCAGTATTCGCACAAAGCCGGGGTCTTGCGTAAGATTTGTGACCTTCCAGAGGAGACGCTTGATGTTTACTGTGTCATAAGCCGCAGATAGGTCTACAAAAATGGCACCAGTTACTTTGCCCAGTTCGTATCCATTTTTTATGTGTTGTGTTAGCTTTAGTATTTGACTGACGCATGACTTCCCAGGTCTGAAACCGGCCTGTTCTGGAATGAGGACTCGGTCAATTTTGGCGGTAAGTCGGTTCAAGAAAAGTCTTTCAAAGAGCTTGTACGTTTGACACAACAGTGATATAGGCCGGAAGTTCTTAGCATCATCGGGGAGTTTTCCTGGTTTGAGAAGGGCGATTACTTTTGATTTTCTCCACTGCTTAGGTATTTTTGCCTCAGAACGACATTTGTTGAAGAGGCTAAGCAGCCATGACACAGACATGGGGCCCAGGCCACGTAGTTGTTCTGCAGAAATTAGATCGACCCCAGCCGCCTTACCAGTCTTCATGGTCATAATGGCTTTGTCTATCTCTTGTAGCGTGAAAGGCCTGCTGATAGATTCCGATACGTTCTTGGGCTCTGTTGTCTTTTGAATTCTAGGGAGGCGGCAGGGAGCTTTGCCATTTTTTAAGAGTTGATGTGCTACTTGATTTGATGTCACCTGTCCCTGGTTTATCGCTGGTGGAGGGTCGCTTGTAAGTTTACGAACGGTTGACCACGCCTTCTTGCTATTATGCGTCATGTTGATACTGGTCACCATATCCATCCATTTTTGTGATCTGGCTTTACTCAGCTGTTGCATAAGTTCTTCGCCAGCCGTAATGGTGTCTTGTGAGAATAGTACATAGTACATAGTATAAAACAAAGTCGCTTCTCGCTGTCTGTCTGTCTCTATGTATGCTTAGATCTTTAAAACTACGCAACGGATTTTGATGCGGTTTTTTTTAATAGATAAAGTGATTCAAGAGAAAGGTTTATATGTATAATACATGCCCATGCAAAGCCGGGGCGGGTCACTAGTAGATAATATTATATATGTGATCAAATTTTTGGGATTTAAGTTTTTTTAAGGAAAATCCTAAGTTCGCTTTTGTACAAAATTATGTTTAAAAACTCTGTTTTTCTTTTTATCTGCCATTTGTACAAAATAAAGATTCATTCATTCAATCGACAAAATAACCAGGGAAATTAGCAACAACTTTTACAACACTTCTATAGGGCCAAGGTTACGTTTGAGAGTGTAGTAAATTCCAAATGAATAATTTTTATTTCATCGATCATAAAAAGGTTGTGACTTATATAAAACTGGTGTTGTTCTCAACGATAAAATAAAGAAAACTTGTCTGCTCTATGATGTAAGAAGTTATGTGCTTTTTACAGTGAAGCAAATAAAGTAAGTCACGTTCCGTCTTTTAAATTCAAAGGTTTTAGGTCCTTTTTTACTGTCCACGGTCACTGAGAGAGGTCATTTTCTGTGGATAATTTAAACGCTTAGGTAGAGGACGCCCTTATTTTGAAGTATCTACCCCTTGTTACGGTGGGTCGTACAAATTGTCGGTAAAATAAAAGTGTACGAGTGTTGACGTGAGTGTGGGCTCTAAAAACGCGGATGAAGGAAATGACAAATTATGTCATACTCGTAGTCCAAGAGCTGGCCGTACACAAGTCCTATGTATCAGAAGAATGGATATTTTTTGCATTTGATTAGTATTCCTATCACAGAACTATTAATAAGGAATAGAAATGCCATGAAAGCCGTGACTGCGACACACCGATTTGATCAAGACATAACCCGCGGGCCTCTCATTTCTCAACCGAACGCGTTAGAACAAACATATTGTAAAAATGGTGTATTGCAACGTGGCAAATTGTTCTAACTTTTCAAATAACGCAAATAAGACATCCAAAGGCATTTCATTTTACTCGTAAGTAATTTAAACATGTATTTACTGTGATATTTTCAGAATAAATCTTGCGGTAAATAAAATTTCAACCTTACCATGAAATATTTATAGCGTACCATAGAGTGGCGTTGAAATTAGACAATATTTTGTCCATTGCAGGTTATAAAGAGTATCACACATTGAGATAGAATATTAACGCCGCAATATATATTTTTTCAAACATTATCAACACGGACCTCTGTGTCATAGTACAGCCGCTGGTCATGGCTTTTAACACATATGTGTAATAGCTTGGCACAGTGCCTTGACGTGTTTGATATTTTACATCTAAGCTTCATAGAAATACGGTGTTATTTTGGCTGTATGAAGACGGGCGAATCTATGTGTGCGCCGCGTATGTTTACTAACTAGGTAATACTACGTTATTCCAAAAAGTGGCGACAGCAGTACTAGAATAAAATTTGTGTCACGCCATCCCCGTGATTCCTATAGATGATAAGTGACGACACCTCCAAAATTGACCAATTTTGACCGAATGCAAATATTTGACGTCACTTTCAGATCCCGTAGCATAGTGTTTAATCGCGCGCGACGCCACTAGTTGAATCACAAGTGCACGGAGCGTAACGTACTGTTTAATCGCAAAAACATCGTATCACGCTCATCGCACTTATGATTCAACTAAGTTGCGTCGCGCGCGATTAAACACTATGCTACGAGTGCTTTTGCCCTAGCGGTTCCGTCTGTGCTAATTAGATACTCTGGTTGTGGCTGTTTTTAAGAATTATTGTTTGCGGCTTATTTTGCCCGTGCGCATCTGTCCGTGCTGTATATATATATCTGTTTGCTTGCTTTTTCTTGTGCTGTGATTTTTGGACCAATCAGTGACTGTATCTCAGTTTAAATATGCCACTTGTTTGCCACTCTGCAGCCCAAAAGTAGTTTTGTAGTTTTACCTTTGATAAAACCTAACCTAATAGGTGAAAGAAATGATGCCGGGCTCGACAAATGGGGATTGTGTGTTTGACAAGGAGAGTGGGATGATGGATGTCGCACGAGACGATGCACAGGATAGATCTTGTCTTGTTTTCGCTCTCGATAATTATGATTATATATAGTATTATGATATCAGGTGGTAGAGCTGATGCCGGGCTCAACTGTGAAGGTACCACCACCTTACTTGGAGACCCCCTCGAAGTAATTCGGAGGAGAGTAAGAGGACAGCTCACAGGCAAAAAACCAGGAGGCCCACCATGCCTGGGTCCGGTGGATGGTGGTACATCCCTAATAGCCGGGCCTTATATGGAACAGACTGGTGATGGGCATCGGCGTCACTGGTGCGAGGGTTCCGGCACCGTGCTCACCAACCCGCCTGCCCAGCGTGTGTGAGTATGGGAAATTCTTCCAGGATGACCGCCGGGAGTGGCAAAGTCCTGGGAAGGCTTATGTCCAGCAGTGGACAAACTAGGCTAATGGATGACCTTTGATAAAATAAACCCTTCATAAACTCTTTACAAGATCGCCATGAAAAATAAGCTAAAAGATGACAGTACGATTTGGGGGAAAAAACACTTTAATTAAGTATTTTATATTGCTGTATGGTTTCCTTCATTGGAAATAACCAGAATTACCAATAAGTTTTATTGATGCACATTCCGGTAGGGTTTTGACCTGGACCTTTTTAACAAAAGTCCATCAGCCTTTCCATCCACCCAGTTTTGTAAAGGATAAATTCTAAGGAAGTAACATTTTTCAAGAGGTGCGGTAAGCGTTACAATTCTCGGTAAGGAGCTTTGTGTACCTTTTGTGAGAAGAATATCAATGCCAATAAAGGTTCAAGCCCGTTCATGTTTCCAGAAATGTAAATGGAATTGCTTTTACCGAATTTCGGAATAACGATAATCGTTTTAGAAAATGTGTGTATACATTTTTATTAATGTGCTTTTGGTAGAAAGTTTTGGTTTATACTAATTAGCATTTAAGTATAAATTATGAAACATTACATACCGTTAGTAAAAGTGAAATTCTGGTCTTGAATTTGAGAACAAACTTTTACTGTGGAAAAACACGGGCCATAGCGTACAGATTTTTGAAGTCTGTAAAGTGAGCGCCGGCTCTCACTTCATCTCTGTCTCTGTCTGTTAGAAGAGTGACACGTACGCTTATTATTACATGCCATCCAAATAACTGACGAAAAAATACCTTCTTGTGCATTTACAAAGTGCAAAAAGCAAAATATACATAAAAATAAAAATTAGGTATTGAAGTATATATCCAATTGCTTAGACTCGTTATGAGTGAGGAAACTGTAAAGACAAGGCCCGTCCATTCATTTTATTTTGTTCGAAGATTTAATGTACTACAAATTTAATGGCTAAAGTTTACTCCATAAAAAAGGTTGGAAAGACTTATTTATTACTAACTGCAATTTTAAATGTACATAAAGATTTTAAAAACTAAATTCAACCATATCTACGTTATGAATCAGAATGAGAACTAATAAATACATAATGCAATAAAGGTACATCAAATAAACTTATTAAATTTTAATGTTGCAGCAGTAGCTCAAGGGTAGCTTACCTCTCAAGCTTGAGTTGCAGGTTCGATCCCTGGTCGGGGATGTACTAATGAGTTTTTCGGAATTTATGTAAATAGTATTTTTTTCTTACTTACCACTTGCTGAACGGGGAAAAAAAACATTGTAAGGACACCTGTATCCCCGAAAAGGCGTGCATTTGTGCCCGAAGTACGGCGATAGGGTTCACCACTCATCACGTTGGGACGTAACAATCGTCGGTGAAACGCGTGTGTACCGAGTGTGGACTGTGACTTGCATTTCACAGTTCACACTTGGAACACCTCTGCCACTCCCTTGGGGATTTATGTCATTATGATATATTTATATTTTTTATATTGATACATTTTTATGACCCAATTAAACTCGATAAATTAAGGGGAAACGATTCGTATCCTCTACGAAACGCAAAACTTGGGATGGTTCTTCATATTTTTTTATTACTGATATTAAATAAATGTGATTTATGGCATTTCGCGAACGTTGTTTAATGTTAGTTAGGCTTTTCCGGCAAAATTTTGTTATTTTATGAATTACGTTGTAAATGTATGGGCACACAAACTTAAAAGCGCGTTTCAAGAAGCCTCAAGTATCTGGAAAATGAAAGAAACAACAATTAACATCTAGAAATTAAAAACAGTTTAATAATTGTGATTTACTCTCTTAAGGAATTGATTATATGTATAGATAAATTATTAGTATTTAGGGGACTATTACCTACATCATCTATGTTTGGAAGGCATCGAAGTTGCTCGAATTGTAGCGATAGGGCTCACCACCCATCATGCTGGAACCTTATAATAGTCGGCGTAACGTGGGTGCACGGGTGAGGACTGTGATTTGCACACACCCACAGGGATTTATATCGTGACGATGCGTTTTTATGTTCATTTAAATACATCAATTAATTAAGTTGCTTCCCGCTGTCTGTTTGTCCCTATGTATGCTTAAATCTTTAAAACTACGCAACGGATTTTGATGCGGTTTTTTTAATAGATAGAGTGATTCAAGAGGAAGGTTTATATGTATAAAACATGCCCGTGCAAAGCCGGGGCGGGTCGCTAGTTATATATACTGCATTGTTTACTTTCTTGTATATGTATGTACATTGTCCCTGGCAACCTTGATTTATATAGAATTATTTACAAGATCCTGCAACAGTGTGAATTTAATATTTTATTGGAAACAAGTTTCGAATCAAAAAGCTCATCCTTTTGCAATATCTGAGACTCTGGGGATACATCGTATACTGATTGTGTATTCTACATGACCACAGAGAAATAAAAGTTATTTGCAATTGGCACAAACCACTGATCCAATAAACTAGAACCAAAAAATAAAAAATGAAAAAAGTTATGCTGTTATGCCGACTTCAAAAATAATGCAAAGAAAATATATAGGTAACAGAAAATTAGATCACATATATATTATCTATATTAAAATGTATAGTAATGAATGACCTAACAAACTAAAACGACAAGCTTCACTGATTATTTTCAACGATTTATTGTATACATCATAAAGCAGACAAGTTTTCTTTATTTTATCGTTTAGAACAACACCAGTTTTAAATAAGTCACAACCTTTTTATGATCGATGAAATAAAAATTATTTATTTTGAATTTACTACACTCTCAAACGTAACCTTGGCCCTGTAGAAGTGTTGTAAAAGTTGTTGCTAATTTTACTGGTTATTTTGTCGATTGAATGAATGAATAAATGAATGAATGGACACTTTATTTTTTACAAATGGCAGATAAAAAGAAAAACAGAGTTTTGAAAACATAATTTTGTACAAAGGCGAACTTAGGATTGTCCTTAAAAAAACTTAAATTCCAAAAATTTTATCACATATATAATATTATCTACTAGTGACCCGCCCCGGCTTTGCATGGGCATGTATTATACATACAAACCTTTCTCTTGAATCACTTTATCTTTTAAAAAAACCGCACCAAAATCGGTTGCGTAGTTTTAAAGGTCTAAGCATACATAGGGACAGACAGACAGCGAGAAGCGACTTTGTTTTATACTATGTACTATGTAGTGATATTAAAATGTATAGTAATGAATGACCTAACAAACTAAAATGACAAGCTTAACTGATCATTTTCAAAGATTTATTGTAAACGACTACGATACATCAATAAAATCTAAAAGTTTTTTTTTATTTGTGTGACAATTACAGTTCGACAAGGCTTTTTTGGCGCGTATACAAAATAATAGATCTTTACATATGAAATTGCTAAAATTTTCTTACAGATTGATGAGTTCATAATTCCTGTAATTCAATAGCTATTTCAATTATTTGTTTTTGTTTGAAAGTTGACTTCAAGGTTTAACATCTACGTATTAAATTTTGTTTTTATTTTCAGTTTGATTATAAAATTAAATCTACAAAAACGGTTCGTCCTAAATGCATTTCCATGATAAGATTCGTAAGGATTTGCTACAGCTGACACTTTTCAATAATTAAATTAATGTTGATGTTAGCTTAATGTTGCCTCATTCGTACACAAAAGAAATTACATAATTAGGATTTGTCATTCCTAAAAAAAAAGCAAAAATGTTAGTACTGAAAATTTAGTTTCCTTCAAATTATCTATAGAAAACGACAATTTCATATGTAAAGACCTTAATATGTACAGTCGACTAAAGAGATGAGCAAACACTTTGATCCTGAGACACAAGTGAGTGATAGATGGCATGAGGAATACTTGGTCACAATATACTATACAATATATACAATACAGTATATACAATATATAGCCTCTAAGATAAGCAAGCTGAAGTGGCAGTGGGCTGGCCACATCAGCCGAAGAACCGACAACCGATGGGGGAGAAAGGTTCTCGAGTGGAGACCACGAACCGGCAGACGCAGTGTAGGACGCCCGCCAGCTCGCTGGACTGACGATCTAAAAAAGATTGCCGGTAGTGGCTGGATGAGGATGGCTGAGAATAGAAAAATGTGGCGTGCCCTTGGAGAGGCCTATGTCCAGCAGTTTACCGATATTGGCTGATGGATTGGATTGGATATATACAAACATGCACTATTGATTAGTATTCTTTATCTTATCCATCACTTGTCAGTGTGTCTAAGGATCTTAGATGTTTGCGCTGGGCCTGATTACCTGTTAATTTTGTTGACTGTGCCTTTTTAATAACATCCTTTTTTAGGGTTGCGTAGTCAACAAGGTCTGTCTGTCAGTCCACGACTTAGCTCAGTGACCCTTAGTACTAGAAAACTTTAATTTGGCAAGTGAATAATACATATTAATCACATTATAATATATATAATCGGGTCTACCGCGATCAATTTTTACCTTTTTACGAAAAGGGGACGCCCGACGTTTCGAGACAGTTGCATGTCTCGTGGTCTACGGGAAACTGGCAAGTATGGCGAGGCACAGTGATGAGATGCAGGTGACGACCGAAGTATTTTCCTTGTACCCGCAAAAACACTTTAGTCTTTAAAATTAATTGTTATCTTATTCACGCACGGCACACAACACTCACAGTATCCGGAGATGCACTAAGAGAAGAAACCCGCGATTTAAATATTAATCACGCCAGCAAAGTAGTAAATATTTATAAATACACTCCAAGTTCTTAAAAATTTAATTGTTTTATTTACTACTACAGTGCAATTAAAGACACTAATTCATTTTTTTTTTGAAGATATCAGAGGTCAGTGGTATATTCATCATATAAATTCATCAGTTCTTAAAGTCTGTTTCAAGGGCAGCTGGAAAATCGATCATTAACCTTTGCGCATTTTGTAAAGGACCCCGTACCACGAAACGCATTGAGTCAAGCGATAAAGATTCTATGGCGAGATTGATGTATGGTTCCAGAAAACAGAAGCTGAAATCTTTTTGCCTAAAATGAAATGAATTTTTATGACGTCATGTCATAAGTGAGAACTTTCTTTGACAGTATTTACAGAAAGGGAGTAAAATGAGAATCATGAGGCCATGACTATGTATTTTAAAGCGTTTCACTACAAGTAAGCATTGTTGGATACTACAAAGTCATTTATGAAACGACCGAAATTGCGTGCAAGGAAATAAGCAATATGCAACACTTTGTACCATTCGACTCAACAGCACTACTTGACAAGGAATACATTTCGCAGATAGGACAGTTTTCTTCACAAGACAATGTTTTGGCAAGCCACAAAGTTTCCAGATTTATATTAAAGTTTTGAACAGACGTTGGGAAGAAATATTACGTGCTTTAGTGGCAGGAAGAATCACGACAATATGTTTGCGGTTTTATATTCTTTAGCCACGAAGATTTATGACTAAGTTCCTGAAGTGCGCTTTTGAAAATTTTGCTGCGATGCAGGTTATAAAAAGTTTGATCTAGAAGACATTTCTACTTAAAAATAATGTAATATATCAAAGACGATGTCACTGCATCAAAAATTTTGTGCAATAGACATTATCTATATATTTTTTTACTAATATTATCTTTGTTTTCTGTGTTTTAATTATTGTGATTCCTGTATAATATGTTAGCCTTAGTTGTTCAGCTACTTTGATATACTCTGTTATGTTGTACAATTTTAAATAAATAAATAAATAATTTTCATTTGAAACTGACTCAATTTTTACTGAAATATGTTACCTACCTATACAAAGTGTAACAGAAAGGTGTAACCATATTTGAAGAGCTTATCAATGGTATAGAACAACTTTTACTATGGAGCCAAACCTGAAATCTCAAAAAATTGCGGCATTGCATTTTCTATGAAAAAGTTATTTTTTTTTTCGAGATACAGGGTTTGTTCCATAGTAAAAGTCGTTCTATACCATTGACTGAATAAGCTCTTCAAATATGGTTACACCTTTCTGTTACACGTTGTATAATAAAAGTTGCTCAACAATTTTGGAGTGCTCTATGAGACATTCTTCTAATACTTTACTTTGACTTTGATTTGGAAAATAAATAAGAGTGCTAAAAGGTGTTTTGTCTTTATAATTAACCGTTTCCACAAATTTCAACAAGTAAACTTCAAGGCCAAATAAGAGGTTCAAAAGTTTTGTCCAATTTGGAATGTTTTTTACACGCAAAGTTTTCTGCAAATATATCATTTAGAAAACACACATTGATCCCTAGAGATAGGGATCAAACCGAAACCCTCTAATAAAGAGCCTGGGTCTGGCATCCTAAAGACTTAGGCTCTAACTTTGTTCTGAATATTGAAACAGTTCGAAGGTTTTGACTTTGAAACTATATTATTACCCAGTTATCAGATCCGAGTAGTTTGGTTTGTATCGATTTATTTTTGAATTTGGTCCTCTGAATTCTGTTCTAAAGGCCAGAATTTTGACGTTTGAGTACACGTAAAGTTTTGTATTTTTTATGCACATTATCACATTAGGCAAACCTGCGCTTGTCGGAAAGCGTCCATGAGAATGAAGTGCGCTGACTCAGAAAGTGAGACAGTCAAAGATAGTGGCTGACATTCTGACTTCCACCAAATCTACGGAAGTTCGTAACGGACGAATGACTGATACTACGCCTGTAACCAATCTTCCTGTACGACTTCTAATACCGTCTCGCGGGAACACGAGGAGTCGCTTGGTGCTCTGGTTTCGTAATGAGGGTGTTGATAAGCCACGGCTGAAGCCTTGTTGAAGTGAAAGTATTTGTCAGTTAGACAACAGTTCAACAACAACAACAGTTCAACAGTGACAAGTACAAGTACAAGTACAATAACTGATAACATAACTTTGTAAAGCAGGCTCATATAGACCTTATAAACATGTCAACAAGACACATTCGAAAAAAAATTAAAAACTTATATTTTTATTTAAATGTCTACATTTGTCACTAGAGATCTTTGTTATACCTAGAAAATGTTTGTATCTTAGTAAGTCAGCATTTAACTCGTTACATCCATTATAACAGTAGTTTATGCTACAAGGACGAAAAGGAATAAATTACGAGGACGATTTAAAACACGAGCGTAGCGAGTGTTTTAAACGTAACCGAGTAATTTATTGCTCTTACGCCCGTGTATCATACTACGTTTTTCAATGCATAGTGTGAGGAAATAAAACAAATGTAATCTTGTGAACTTTAAATTATGATTGGCTCAAAAGGACTGTATCCAGAGCCGTTAAACAGTGAAAAAAAAGTATAAAATTTATGGTACACAGGAAAGGTTGCAGGTTAGCCAACAATTCTAACTAAATTAAAAAAAATAATAATAATAAAGCCCTAGGGCAAAATGTTCTGTTCGGTTTTCATGCATAAAAAGTGGGCCTTTACGAGCACTTGCATTGAAAATTATATTCTTTTAATTTATCGTAGACTCCAGGACCAAGACAAACCAAACATGGTTTCATGGTACTGAACAATGTTAAAATATTGTACTCGTAACTGAAAATAAATAAAATAAAAATAAGTGTTCGTGTAACAGTCCAAGGTCCGCCCCACCCCGGGCGTATTTAGAGTAACAGTGATTGTATCTCAGTTTACGCAACACGGGAATTATCCAATCATAAACCCTAAAAATGTACTTTGTACATATTTACAGTTCTTTTTAAACAGAAAAATTCAAATAGGTTTACTGCTTAAAAAATAAGAATCTTTGAAACATCGAAGCATTTCGTCTATGAACTTTCTAGAAACAAAGCAACTTGTCTAATTTTTTCAGACTCTGTTAAATTGTTGGCATTTTTCTAACAGGCTTGAAGTTGATTTGGCTAGGTGCTTTTGCTGATTCCTAATAATGAATATGACTAAAGTAAATTAACGACAGTGAATGTTACGTTAACCAACTTTTTAATTTAATTGATAGATCTGGATCCGGCATCAGTTGATCGGGCCCGAAATATATCTTGAGATTTACTTTATATTTGTATTATCTTATATATCAGTATATTTATATTTTAAAAACCGGCCAGGTATGAGTCGGACTTGCGCACGAGGGGTTGCGTATCATTATCTATAATAATACAGATCGCGCCAAACTTCTAGTCCGCTCGGAAGTTGCTCTTCCCAAGAACGGTCCATACATTTTGTTCCTGCTGATGCTAATCCGTATTTAGAGGGGACTAAAAGTTTGACGCGATCTGTACTTGTTAACTTGTACAGCCTACTTAGCTGTGATAGTTTTCTTTTTAATTTCGGTATGTATACTACTGCCGTGATTTTTTTCACGTCTCCAAACACAACCGTTTCGCCGGTAGGGGGGGGGGAGACTTGACTCTAACAAAAATTAACACTTTTAAGTTTAATATTTTCGCAAACGGAACTCTGGATCGAAAAATGGTCTTTTCACACCCCCAATATTTTTAAATTACCTATCCAACGACACCCCACACTAGGGGATAGACGAGAAAAAAAAAATCATCCCCACTTTACGTGTAGGGGAGGTACCCGAAAAAAATCTTTTTCAAAATTTTACTGTACCACTTTATCGACGTGATAAATATGTATACCCATGCCAAATTATAGCTTTCTAGTTCTAATATTCTCTAAGCTAAGCCGCGGACGGACAGACAGACAGACAGACGGACATGGCGAAACTATAAGGGTTCCTTGTTGTTGGCTACGGAACCCTAAAAACGGCAATAAAACATGTCTGTTGTATGGGAGCCTCCTTGAATATTTATTTTATTCTGTTTTTTAAGTATTTTTCGTTATAGCGGCAATAACATAAATACATCATCTGTGAAAATTTCAACTGTCTAACTATCACGGTTCATGAGATACAGCCTGGTGACAGACGGACAGACAGACAGACAGACGGACAGACAGATGGACAGACAGACGGACAGACAGACGGACAGACAGACGGACAGACAGACGGACAGACAGACGGACAGACAGACGGACAGCGGAGTCTTAGTAATAGGGTCCCGTTGGTTACCCTTTGGGTCGGAACCGTAAAAAACAAAAAACTTTAAAAGCTGTTATAGTGTATTTAATTTAAAAAATTTAATTTAATTACGGGTTTTTATTTCATTACGGGCTTTTCCCCTGACGGATTTAAATATAAAAAAAGCTTATTCCAAAGCTTTGGTCTGAATGAACGGCTAAGCCTATTTATTGAACATTGGCGTGTAAAGAAAATTTGGGCCCCAGAGAAAAATATATAAAAAAAAATCAACAACATCTCATTTTAAAAATGTTTCGGTAATCGTGTGGGGTCTCAAAAGAAGCGTATTTTTAAATATATTACATACCGGGTGTACATGGACAGGTGTAATTAGAGAAGGGCGCGGGAAAATTCCCGGGTTAATTCCCGTTTGGGAAAATTCCCGGTGTTTATCGGGAAAAGTTCCCAATCGGTTGGTCTTTTCGTTTTTCTTCACAAATACTATGAAACCTAAAATTAAACTTAATGCAGGTGATGGAGGAAGTCACAGCCAACATTTTATTTCCTTACACTTAACTGCGAAAATATGCGCTTTGGAAACTACAGGCACATGAAAATATTTAATTAAAAAGTTAAGTAACTGAATTTTTTTTGTGATAGACTGCTGACATTATTACGAACACCTTTTACAAAGAAAGTTTTTCTGAAATATGCATTACTTTCTGAGAAAAAATAATATTGAGTTATTTTTTGTATGGAGAAAACAATGATACTGTCAATTAAAGAAAAACTTTCTGTAGTTTAGCTACAATACGGCAAATCTACTTATTTGCCACTATACACCATTTATTTCAAAATATATTAAAATAAAATGTCAAAATGAAAACACTCGAATATTTTCCAAAACGGGTGTTTTCACGAAAACTTCCGAGAATTTTCCCGCAATCGGGAATCCCTAAGTGTAATGGAGTGGTAGTAATGCTAAACAACTTTCTAAAAGAAACAATCCTTTGCAAAAAGTAATATTTTTGCGTTTCCTTACTTATTTTAGGAACTGTGAATTTTGATGTGGATAAAGATATTTTGTATGTACTCTTTCTAAGCTTTTTAAACTCTATATACAAGGTGACATTTATCAATCACCGGAATTTATACTGGAGACTGGGTTAGTGATCAGGAACAAGGTTCAATAATCCTTTTTTTCAAAATCATAAAATAAATTTTTTGTTCCCGTACGAACTGGACAAGTTCAAGTACAATTTCTAGTATAGGTAGTATGGGAGCTAAAAAAAATGTTTTTCGAATGTTACCTGAAGGATCATTAAACATTGTTCCTTGTCACTAACCGAGATTCCAGTATGAATTCGGCTGGTTGATTAAATTTCATCTTATATTTCGGCACACGGTATGGGGCGATGACGGCCTCACTGTGGGCCGAATTACATTGTGAATTTTGCTAGGACTGGTCCAATATTTCTTTTTTCATCTGCGTGGTTATATTTCCTTCAGAAAATTCTTCAGTATGATCAGTAGATTGGGTGGTTTAATTTCAAAATACCTGTCCATCTACACCCGCTTTCCCTTGCGGAACCTGTACATGTACAAACTTTCTCCGATAGTTCCTTACAATGCTCGTTTCTTCCACAGGTACCTGGGCATTAGGAACCCTCTGAAGAGCAGGCATCACTCCACAAAGAGAGTCGTCGTCATCAAGATAGCTCTAGTGTGGCTGCTGAGCATGGTGGTGTCCAGTTCGATTACTGTTTTAGGTAAGAGTCAGCACGGTATTTTATTTAAAAATATGAGTATTATAATATATAAGGTCTTTCAATTTAAATCGAAAGTAATTTAGCAGGTGAATGAGTATCGTTAATACATCAAATTCCACTGCAAAGCACTTTTTTTTCACTTCTCATTACAAAGAGGTTCGATCAGCTGACTCAGTTTGTATGGACAAGTGAAGAAAAAGTTCGCCCAAAAAAAAAGGACTTTGAAGTGGAATGTGATGTATTAACGATACTGAATCACCTCCTAAATTACTTTCCATTTAAATTGAAAGACCTTATATATTTTTATTTTCAAAATCTTAACCTAGTTACATTAATGCACAATCAACAAAAACTCATAGGGTTTTATCAGTGATTGCGGAGTTCGTTACTTATATTAAATTATAGTAGCAATAGTTAAGCATCTCACAACCATAGCTGGGTGGTGATCGCGGTCGGTCCGCACACACGACACTCTTCCGCCTGCCCGTGTATCTAATTTTGCCCTTTTCAGATTTTTGTTTTTGCAGGGAGTGGGTTTTTTGCTTTAGGGGGATACAGTCAAAAAATTGTAAGGTGAAATTTTGATACTTTTACAGGAATTACTGCACCAAAAAATAAAAGTATTGAAAACAAACTTAAGTGACCTTAGTAAAATTTCAAAACATCGTTGAAGAACAATTTTTGTTAATCAGATTAAAGAAAAAGAAATCAATACGTTAAAAACAATGATATTATATAATATTGATTAAAACTAATTTAAGTTCCTAAATACGAGCATAGCAAAATTTCCTGAGAATATTATTCTACTTTTTAGCATTTTGTTTGCAGTAAAATTTTTCAGTTTCAACGCGTTGAATATGCTGTAAAAAATATAAAGACAGAGGAAGCCATGTCTGTGTCATAACTAAAAATGTATTGAAAATAAAACAAAAAAAAACAAAGAAAAGAAATCATCAACTTCTAATTTAGTATTTTTGAAGGAAAACAAGTTTTTTGGATCTATCGAAAGAATTAGGTGGTACGTTAAATTCACGCCAAAAATATTTAAAATTAGGTGGTACATTAAATTTACGCCATAAATATCTAAAATCCAATAAAATTTCAAACTTCTTAGGAACAATTACACTTCGCCAACTTGACGAGATTTCAACATCTTATTTCATAAATTCGGTTTGTGGAGTCACGTTCAAGTGTCAGAAACTCAAACGTAGCACGTGGCGGTTGTCTTGATGTCTACCACATGCTCCTCAAACAAATCCAATAATATAGCAGTCGAAAAATAAAGGATACCTTTGTCTAAGTTGGATTGTAGAATCAGCTGTTTTGCAAAACCGCTAGTTGTTTTACAAAATAGCACCATTATGTAAAACAGCTAAATTAGATTCAGTTGCAATGTCATTGCGTTATGTTCGACAAGAATGTAAAAAGTCTTTTAACAAAAGTCAAAAACAGGTGCGACGACGAAAGAAGCGAAGAGGAGCGTGCTAGGTTTACATGTGAGATCAAATATGGAGCGGAGCGGAGCAAAATTAAACAAAATTTACTACCCAACGTTAAATTTGACGCTGTTTTACAAAACCGCTTAACGTTGACCCGCTGCTTTGAATAATGCAAAACGTTTAAAACAGCTGGAGGTGATTTACCTGTTTAACATAACGGAGCTGTTTTGTAAAACAACTTTTGGTCGATCGTGTCCATCTGAATTGTATTATTTTTTTGTATTTTATGCTATACACAGACGCAGCGATTACATCGTAACAGCCACTTTGCATTGCGCGCTGATATGAACGTTATTTTAATGTTGTATCCGTTAAAACGTTTATCGTAATTTTTCTAAATTGTATGCTTGAATTTTGAATTTTGGTACAAAAATTCCATATACTTGCACCGACACAGACTTCTGCTCCTTAGATAAAAAAATGTGTATAAAATTATAGAATATAATATCACAGAACCAACGATGTTGCGTAAGTTCCACACGCACTTGACTATATTATTTAATACTATTTTTTTAAATTATTAATAAAAAAAAATGTTTACACATATGTTTTTTTGTAATTTTTTTCGGATTTAATTTTAAATCCATATTTTGGTTCGCGTTACTAACGTTTATATTGTAAAAAATTGGCTTAAAACCTCAAAACATCGAAAAACTCGGTCACGTTTTAAAAGTTAACAAGCATCTGAACTTTACGAGGCTACCCTTGAAACACTTTTTTACAAATCGACACAGTTCGTCTTCCTATAACTTTTACCCACGTTCTGAAACGCAATTTTGCTTACATTTAGGGCGTTAATGCACTCACTTTTATTCGATTTTTATTCGTAATTTGTTAGGAAGAACTTAAGGGCGTGTTATCCCTGACATTGAGCACCTCATTTAGCTTCAAGTAGAACTGAACTCTATGATCTTTTATCATAGTTTAAAATAGCGCGCTTTGACAACCGAAACATCGCGCGCTGTTCAAAAACACGTTTTTCGCTCAAAAAACGTTTTCACGGAGTAATTTTCAGAAAAATTTCCGCAAAAGTACTTATTAAATTACATTTTCCTCAATTTTCTGTAATTTTCTAACGATTTGGTAATATAAATTTTATGTAAAATGAAAAAAACATCGACAAAGTTTCGTTTTTTTTTTCGATCGAGCGAAGTTTAAAGCGCATCGCGTTTTAAACCGCAAAAAAATCTGCAAAAAAGATGTATCTAAGATATTATGTATTTTTTCGGACATAAAATTTCACAATTTCATGGTTTGAAATGAATCAGAAAAGAGACAAAATTGGGATGTGCCCCCCTTAAAAATGGATCCAAAATTCATTTAGGAAAAAAACACGTAAAAATACAAACACGAATCGAGGACGAGTGTGTGTACAAACGCCCTTACACGACTTATACGTTGCAAAAGTATGAATAAAATCAAGAGGTACTCAGGTCCTTATTTTTTTTTAAAGAACACTTAACTTTGCGCTTTGAATGAAGCCTTTAAACTCCTTGAAATTCTAAAGAAACATTTTCAGAAGTCACCTTTTGGAACGCTTAACCTACATTTTCCGAGATTTCTTTTTGATAGGTTGCGTTGTCAAGTTGAAGCATGTACCGACAAAACGCCTTATGACGTCATCGTATGTACGGAGTAATTATAACTATAACCTATGTGAGAAATATTTAATTAACATCATAAAGTGTCAGCTGTAAAAAATGATTACGAATCTTATAATATAATGGAATTGGATGGCATTTAGGACGAACTGTTTTTGAAGATTTAATTTTTCATATCAAACTGAAAATAAAAACAAATTTTAATACACAAAGAAGGTTAACACACCCTTCAAATCAACTTTCAAACAAAAAACAAATAATTGAAATAATGTAATAACAAATAATACACGTTTATTTCAGATATTATATCCATATTGTTAGTGACAGTTTTTCTAGTAACTATTGTTAGTAACTATTATAGTTACAATTTTCTTACAATTACCTACTTATTTCGCATTGGGTAGGATTGACAGTTGCCATCTGAGTTAAACCTTTACAGCTAATACAGCAGCTACACCTTGTTCAAAACGAAGCTACGACAGTTCCTTTAGATAAGTGACTTTATGAAGTGGACGAATTGTATTTTATTTTATTTGTTGACACTGATATGAATGAATTTATGTTATATTTTTGCTTTATATTTATTTTTGTATTTAATAACATGTTTTTTAATGTAAATTGAATTTTTTTTCTTTGTCATTATTTTTAATTTTATTTTGTATACAGTGTTTTAGTTCTAAGGATAGTATTCAAATGCAATGTTTATTGTTTAATTAATTAAATCAATGAAATGAATGAATGAAAATGAAATGACAACAGCACCCAATGTATAATGAATGGGTTGTCAATCCTATCCACGATCGTGCTCAGGATGCTGTTGGTTGGTAGAGGCTCGCACTCGGCGCAGCAGCGAGGCAGCGCGCAGCCGCATGATGCCGAAGTAGTCTAACAGCTACAACGAGCATAAAATAGCTATTGAATTACAGAAATTATGAACTCATGAATCTGTAAGAAAATTCGGCAATTTCATAATGTAAAAACCTATTATGAAATGAATTATTAATGTTTGAATGTGAATTGATTTATCTGTGGGAGTTATCGTTTCAATCTTGGGACCCTGGTTTGAATCCTGCCAGTGGGGCTTGCACCAATGAGTTTTTTGGAATGTATGTGTATACGAACCTTTTGCTGACGGTGAAGGAAAACATTGTGAGGTAAACGTGTTGGAATGTTAAAACCGTGGTCGGTGAAAAGTGGGTATTACGAGTGTTGACTGTTCAACTGACAGTTTCCACACGGACACACCTCTGACACGTCCTGAGGGAATGTGTTGTGACAATTTATGTTTAAGGTTAGACCTGACTCTAGAACGTGAACAACGCCAGACCTTCGAGGGTTCTTTGGAAGAAATAAGGATTCTCTTTAAATTGAAAAAAACGTGTTTTTTCAGAGCGCACGATGTTTCGGTTGTCGTAACAGTTATTTTAAATTATAATAAAAGATCATAAAGTTCAGTTCTACTTGATGCAAAAGGTGTGCAAAGTTTTTATTTAACAATATAAAATTTAAATAACTTTAAACAACTAGACTACCTATAAATTAATATAAATATAAAAGAAAAATTATACCTAACTAAATTAAGAAAAAACTAAGAAAAACTTAACTATAAATTAAACCATATAAACCATAATCGAAATAAACCAAAAAAATGTATGTGATCTGTTGTTCTTTTATTAAGGGAATCTACTTATAAGCAATGTATTAAGATATAATTTTGTCTAAAAAATATATATTTCCAACCTATTTGTTTTTTTTGTTTCTATACGTTCCGCAGAAGAACGTGGTTAAGAGATAACAGTAATTATTTTTTTATAAAATAGGTAATAGATATATGAAGGGAATCTACTTAAATTAAATATTTTTTTGCCTAGAAAATACTTCAGTATTAGCTAAAACCCCTCCAATTTGTTGTTTCGCTTCATGATTAATTAGTATTAATACAAATTAGTAGTAAAAAAAATAGGCCTCTAAAAAAAGCTACTGAAGTCTTTGCCATTGGACTTTTTGTGCTGGACGGGTAATAAAAAAAAAGTTGCTAGGTTAGGCCATACTCTTAAGGGTCCGTTTCGCCAAACATGCTCTCGCGTTTGGACAATTTAGCATATTAAAACAAAATATTTTTAACAAATAAAATTTGTGTAGGTAGGTAAGGGGATGAACTACATCATAATTTTTCAGATTTCACACAAGTATCACAAGCATCGGGAAAAAAATCGGAAAGATCACTAAAATCATGAAAAATGTAATTTAGCGTTGCAAACAGAAAAAAAAATGTTTTTGTTCCAAATTGTAATATATTTTTTTACATAAAGAGTTTAAAGTACCTAATTCATATAAAATATTAATATTTTTTTCCTTTCGTTATTTAAAAAGAAATACACAAACTTCCAAATTCTTTTTGCGTAATTTTTCTGTACAGGAAAAATGTAGAATGTTTGAGTATTTCTTTTAAAATAACGAAAGGAAATAAAAAATAAAAAAAATCTGTAAAGGCTACTTTCATTTCTTTGCTCTATAAAAAATATTTTAGTTTGTAATTGGATCAGTACACTGATCATACTAGTTCCAAAGCCAAATTACGTTTTCCGTGATTTTACTGATCTTTCCGATTTTTTTTCTCAATGATTGTGATGCTTGTGTCAAATCTGAAAAATTATGATGTAGTTCATCCCCTTACCTACCTACACAAATTTTATTTGTTAAAAATATTTTGTTTTAATATGCTAAATTGTCCAAACGCGAGAGCATGTTTAGCGAAACGGACCTTTAACGTGGACGGCGCAGTTGTCACACCTCCGAATCGGCCGGGAGTCTTATTGTGTAACTTCGCTATCGCTTTCAAAGTAATGATCTGAATTTTGGCCACTATCGCACCTGATGGAAAGCGTAAGTGAGAAAGAAAGAAAAGCAGGCGAAGCATTAAAAGACTCTACACAACTGTCATTATCCTGGTACTTTCCCATCGAAAGCACCTAAAGTTTTTGGTCCATGTAATGTATTGCTGCATGAATGACTCTTGCACCAGGTTGACCATAAGCTAAGAAAAACCGTTGTCATTCTTAACAGTTATAAGTTGTTACTAAAGTCCATTACGAGATGGTAAATCGCTTGGAAAACTAATTTCCTGAAAGTGATATTTCATGTTGGTTTTATTTTTTCCTAAAAATTATTTTATTTGAGAAGGGCTCTTTTTCTCAGAAAAGGGACTTTACAGACGAGTAGGGATCTAGCACGCGGTATCGATACAGCATCTTTCTATCATTCTTGCTCTCTCGCAAGTTGACAAACGCGGTAGGCGTGATAGCGAAATTAGAATATTAGGCACGCTGGGATCACAAATATTAGGCACGCTGGGGTCGCAAATATTAGGCACGCTGGGGTCACAAATATAAGGCACGCTGGGGCCGCAAATATTAGGCACGCTAGGGTCGCAAATATAAGGCACGCTGGGGTCGCAAATATTAGGCACGCTGGGGTCGCAAATATTAGACAGTGCCAATGAATAAATCGTCGTCTTAGAGTGAAAACCTCGTAAGGGCGTTATGTGTGATAAATTTTATACGAGGAATAATGAATAAAAAATAATGAAAATATTTATAATTTTATAGAATAGAATATAATAAAAACACTGTACATAATTAAACTTAAAATTAACACAGGATGTATCAAAAAGATCGCCGCTCAGCTTAATGCCGTGACAGATCCACGGCGCTGATTTTCATCCGATTGCCATCCGAGGTTTGTACTCCAAGGCGCCGATCGTCGTCTTAGAGTGAAAACCTCGTAAGGACGTTATAATGAATTTCATACGAGCAATAATAAATACAAAACAATTTCGTATAATTTGCCGTCCGAGGTTTTCACTCTAAGGCGACAAAATAGTACGTCGAATAAACATCGCACAGCAGTGTTTCCACTATCAGGTTTTATATTTGCCTTAGATTTTTTTAGGGTAACCCTCAATACCTCAAATGAGTCTCTGAAAATCTTTGATTAATCATTATTATCTCCCATTTTCGCCATATTTCCAATACGTAATCACTCGAAAATTTATTGTACAATCGTAGTTGCAACAGTAATAAATGAGAAAAAAGCTGATTCTGGAGGCTTTAACATCATTTAATGGATAAAATCCGAAACGAAGATATCCGTCAGAGATCAAAGGTGACCGACATAGCCTGCCGAATCAGTAAGTTGAAGTGGCAGTGGACTGGCCATATTTGTCGCCGACGTGATAACCGTTGGGGCCGTAAGGCATAGGAATGTACAGCAAAGCGCAGCGTAGGCCGCCCTTGTGCCCGCTGGACTGGTTGGATGAGGATGATTGAGGACCGCCAAGAGTGGCGTAATATTGGGGAGGCCTATGTCCAGCAGTGGACGAATACGGGCTGATGGATGGATGCTGTCAACATTAAAATTTTTCCTAAGTAGTTTGTCTTATGTTCCTGACAGTTAGACTATTTTTGCCATGAAGAAAATTTTGTTATGAAAGTAATCAAATTAAAATTAAAGTCTACAAAATTTGCTCCAATATACACAACTTTTATATTATTTGCAAGAATAAATACTGATAACTCTCATTCACAAAAAAAAATCGACCCGTTTGCACACAGACATTGGTCGAATAATAATGTATTTGGGAAAAAAGTACTATATAAAAACAATATAAGCGCCGTCTATGTTAAAATGGGGTTTCGATTTTTACATTCGTTTTTACACCGAATTACACAAAATCCTTAAAAAATATTAAAATATTGTCCAAAGCTCTAACTTAAATAAGACGTATTGCCTAAAAAAGGGCGACATACCTAAAAGTAGAAACACTGTCGTACAGTTTAATTTAGCTGCAGGTTAAGAATACGTTTATAACATAACACATATTTTTAATCCGAATTTTAAGTGGATTTTATTTACTTACCTAGTCTCCAGTATGAATTTAAGTGTTTTAATCAAAGTAAACTTATATACTTCACGAGATTTCGTAGTAAGCCCTCTGCTCCACGTGAAATAGTTTGTGTCGAATCGAGAATCTAGTAACGTATTTCGCGCGCCACTTGCCAGCTATTCTCGAATTTTCCCGCTCGGCTTACCACGCTGACATATGACTTTTTGGATAAATAAAACTCGAGACGAGAGTATTTTATGTCCCTTTAGGTTGTTAGTAAACAAAATACCTGGTCTATTATAGAAATAAATGTCTGTAGTTTAATATACTTGGCGATTTATCCATCGCAAGGAGATAAAAATTAACATTGCGGTATAGAAATGCAGAAAGAAAAGTAAATTTTGATGTGAGGAGCTCTGAACCGGGATTCGAAGCTGGGACCGGGTACCCGGTAAATGACACAACCTACTGTTTTTATTTTATTGACTAATTTGAGAAAACTTTGTTCGTAATATGTATGAAGGTTACTTCCGAAAAATCTGAAATTATTTTACTACGTGGATGATTTACTATGATTTTCTTTTTTACATTACAGAACCATTTTTTTTACAGGCTCTCTTGTTAGTTTACTCACGTTCATGGCTAATACAATTTAGCCGAAATATTGGGACTCGAAATATTTTTTTCCTTAATATTTTTTTTTTCTTGCCCGTGCCAAGTGTTCAGTTAGCTGACTCGACTTCCATCGAAAAGTGAACAAAAGTACACTTACTGTTCTTTGGCTTCTTAAATTTGTTTCAATTTGAATTGTATGCCTATATTTTCAAAAGGCTCTTTTTAAACCTTCAATGTACAGATGAGAGTTAAATTCGCACTTGGCCATTTTTTTTAATCTTATTTACTTATGTGGGAGGGTAGTTCGTACATTTAAACAAAAAGGTCAGGTGTTACTTTTATGAACTTTGCCTTTTATTTTACAACTCTCATACTTTTAAACTTAATAGTGTTTTGGACAAGGATTTTGTTATTTTTCTTATTCAAGTAGCCTATATTTTGGCTCAGGTCAGAGCATATTCCGCTGCAAAAGTTTCATCAAGTTTCGTTAATTATTTACAGAGCTAAAAGCTAACAAAACAACTTTCAGATTTAAAATTTTTTCTGGGATTAAGTACCCATTTATTTAACTTTGTACCTGCCACAAACTTTATGTAAAATATTGAAAAACAAAGAACTATTTTTTGTTGTAAATGTGAACCTTCGATTTCTCTTAATTGGATATATATTGCACTTTTATTAAATTCTTCTTCAGATTGAAATGGGATTTCAGATACTCGGACTTCAATCGGGAATTGCATATTGGACCCAATTCCTGGTAAGCTAAAATTAAGCTGTAACAATAACTTCAGTTCTCGACAGTATCCCAGTTTAATTAAATTAGGATTTTATCCTATTAGGTACAAGTATAAAGAACACGGATTATTTAAACACTTGAAAGTCATAAATGTTTCCAATAAAGTGAAAATGGAAACTATTTGTGAGGAATACGACAAAGCTAATCTACGAAAAAAAAACAAGACAATCAAATTAACATACTAACCGACATACAAACTACCCGAATATAACACTCGCATCTGGGAGTATATGCTCCTAAATATACCTATCAAAAGTCAAATTATAAGTCAATTGAGTCTGAATCCGCAGACAATTAAAACTATTTTAAGGGCTTATTATCTTAATATTAACGTAGATATAATTAAATAAGTATATTTAGGTTGGTGATAATAGCTTGCAGCGACACATAAACCACTTTTGGTTTCCGTCAGCTGTGTCCGTTCATATCAGCGGGCATTGCATTACGACGTCGCGGGTTTCTGGACAGCGCAGAATAGAAGAAAATAATACTTGTCCATAAAATTATTTCCATAAGTATTTTTCTAAGCAATATTTTCCTTGTATTTTAGTGCAAGAAGCATATAATAATTTATACTGTAAGGTGTGACTGTTAAAATAATTTTATTAACAAGAAACTTAAATAACATAAATAATACTAAATTATAAATAATACTTAAAATATACACTAACTACAAAGAATATAAAATTAAAAATAGACTAAATTAAATAAAAAATATTGTTTAAAGGAGTGTGACTCCTTGATGGAACTTCATTTTAACACATGAAGTTTTAACACTAATAAAAGTCTAACTCTGTCTAGAGTTAGCTATCCTTTTTACTGTTTACCTATTCCAATTAGCCCGATGATGTCAAATGGACGAAACTAGTCGTAATAATCAAGTAAATAAAATAGTGGAATTCGTACAAGAAGACTTTTATTAGTGTCATACAAATACCATTAGTGGTTTCAAAAAAATAACCAACTTTACTTAATTTTAGTCTAAAAACAGTTTGAATTTCAACAATATTTTCATGCTGCCTCTTAAACACGAGAATAATTTCCTAAAATAAAGTTGTTCTTTATAGCTTGACTAACAATATTATTATTTATTTCTTAATTCTTAAACATGCCGTTTAAGAGAAATAACTTTATCAATCGAGTCTGGAAAGAGGCGCCTTAATGCGGTCACAACGACCAATTTTAGAGGACGAGAGAAAACGATTGAAGCTTCGTTTGTGGTAGGTAACTGCGGACAGGCGTAAGCGCGACTTGACTACCTACTAATAATATAATGCAAAAATTAGGTGAATGCAAAAGCAACAAGGTGCTCCATTTTTAATGTATGCGAAAGATATAGCGAACTTAAAAATATATTGCCAGTCAACTGATACCTCATACGATCGGTTGACCTCGGAAACCTTGACCTTGATCTAATTTTAAGTAAATTAAATTTTAATTTTTAAGTTCTTGGAAAGTTATAAAACTGATACATTTTTAAGTGGCAAAGTCCAAAAATTTTTAGTATTAATCATAAATATGTATTTTTATCAGATTGGAATATAATACAAATTCAATAGAAAAAAAATAGTCTATACTTATCAAATCGTGGGAACTTTCGAATATTGCGACATCAGGGTTGCTTGATGCTTAACGTTTGATGGCATTGTGCGATGTGACAATTTCCATAGCTTAATTTCAAAAAAGGTTATTTTTTTATAATTTTTCAGAGAATAATATACGCTATTTAAGAACACAGTTTTCATTATTTTGATATAAAAATGAACCATTATTTTTCATGATTTTTTAAAGAATATTCGACAGAGAATTTTAGACATTATACTGAATGTGATGTGTGATTGCTTTTAAAAAAGTGGTCTGGCTCTGTATGTCTACTCATCTGTCATCCATCTGTCAAATCAGTCTGAAGGAAATTATTATAAGTATATTGATAGCAAAGGATATATTTCTAAACACCCATTTCTCAAGTGACGTCACACGAAGGCAAATGGAGCTTTTTCGTAAAAATATTCATCATCATGATGTTTTTAGACTACAAGTTCGAAAATACGGCTTATTAAACGTAAATCTCGAAATGGTTTCGAATTAACACAACACACTTTAACATAATTTAATCTAAGCGAATTACTGGTAGTATTAACACGTAACTAATTTATAGGTATACTGACACAAATAAAATATTATTATATTTATGTTTATTTAAGTCTTTCTACGTACTCAGAATAAACTCATCATGAATGCATCCTTTGATTAAGAGAAAAAAAAGTGTTATTTTTTTTTATTATTTTGTCCAAACAAATTCTGTCCCGTTGTCAAAGCGATAAGCTATTTTGAGTTAGCAATCAGTCAGTAAATTACAAATCCAGATCAAATTTGTCTAAACCAGAGAGAATATTGGTTTTAGAAAGGCCACTGCCTTTCTGCATTTTGGCGCTCTATTTAAAATAGGATTTTCACGATAGTCGCAGTCCATCGAGATTCTGGACGTCAGAACATCAAAGCAAATACTGGCTGATAAATCATTTAGAATACTCGTAATGGATTCGGATTTACAAAATGTTCCAGTCTTGAGCCTTTCACTGTTTGAGTTGGATCGATATAATTATGTGCTATGAATGAATGAATTAATTAATAAAAAATAAAAAATAAGTAAGATACAAAGAACATACAGAAGGCAAGGGCGGACTTATTCCTACAAGAAGTTTCTTCCAGTCAACCTTGGGAAAACATAGTAATTTTTTAGGGTTCCGTACCCAAAGGGCAAACCGGAGCCCTATTAATGTCCGTTTGTCTGTCTGTCCGTATGTCACGGGTCTCTAGCTCTTAGACGGAATGAGATATAAACCTGAAATTTTTATGTATTTTGTAAAATGTTGACCCAAAACCAAATTTTGCATTTAAATTGTAATTAAATTATTTTTCAGGGCGGGCCTTATGAAACATAAAAATAAAGGCGATAAAAAATAATTCTTACCCTAGCATGTGAGGTGTCATTGTCTAGAGCTCATTACGTAAAAAATATATAAATATATTTATACATATATATTTATATTTACATAATGAGCTCTATTACTATATTAAAAAATAAAGACATGGAGTGCTATCAAAGTTACCATTTTTAGACCATCTTTGTTACGAGGTCTATCTCAAAAGCCAAAGCAGTTAGGAATTTGAAATTTCTATATATTAAGTACCATATGCTGTATTTAAACAATAAATACTAAAAACGCCGATTTAAAATGCAATTTTGGGTTTACTTTCCCGAACACAACCAACTTAATTTTGCAGTTTTTATGTCTGACAGAATTGGAGCATCACCTAAAATTAAATAATTGTCTAGTTTAAAATAATTGGTCATTTTTACGGAACCCTAAAAGAGCGAGTTCCGAGTCACACTTGACCGGTTTTTTATCTTAGAAATTTATATCAGTGCGTAACATAAATAATACAATGTTATTTTAATCCTATAATCTAAACATAAATATATAACATACAAATACATACATAAACTCACAGATACACAAACGAACATGTACAACCCGGCCGAGTTAACTTGGCACCTGGGGAGCGAGAGATAAATATATCCTGTAGTATGAGCAATCGCAGCAAGGACAAGGAAAGCGGGGTGCCAAGTTAACTCAGTCGAATTGTATGTAGTCTTGTCTTGTCATTCAGAGAGAGGAGAGGTATATTTTTTAAACTTTTGCTGTGTTTATCACTTTTATGCTGCCTTTATTAGATTTTTCATCGTGTCCAACGTGATATAGAGGTAAAAAAGTTTATTGGAAGAGAACGCTTTCAAGCAGGTGATTACTAAAAAGGACTCCAATAAATTTCCGCGCGAGTAAACAAAATAATAACTCAGTTGCGGCACACAGCAAAAAAAGTAATTCAATATGAATCTTTCTTATTTTTTTTTAAACAGTTTTTTAATTATTTTTGCTTCAAACGTACTTGTTCTTAAAACGGTGTCTTTTAAAACATGAGCTTTTATTATTGCTACAACCTAAAATAAGTCAGTTGCAGCTAGCACATCATTGATCAAATTCTTTTGATGCAAAGTTAGTAAGACTCCCATTACAATATAATATAAAGATACTAAAGCCAATTCTGAAGGCTTTAATTTTAGTTTTAGTGCTGTCAAAAATAAATTTTCTTTATAGCAAAAAAGTACTTAATTGTTAGTATTAGAAGCTAAATTACTTTGGAAAATTTTAAGTTTTGACAGCACTAAAACTAAAATTAAAGCCTTTAGAATCGGCTTTATTAAATTTTTAGACATCAAAATTTTTTATTCTTTCTTCTGAAAATAAAGTTCCGTATTAACAAAGTTATACAAAATAGAAGATAAAAAACCGATCAAATGCGAGTAAAAATCGCGCCTCGAGGGTTCCTTGAAATTTAAATAGGTCAAATACTTAAATAATTTGTCAGAAATTACAAACTTATTACTGTCTATATATTGTATGAAACCAAACTGCAAAATCAAATTGGTTAAGTATTCGGGGACGTAACCCTAAAACTACATCATAAATCGGCGTTTTCAGTATTTGTTGTTTAAATGCAACATATGGTACATAATATACAGAAATTACAAATTCATAATTACTTTGGTCTTTGAGATAAACCCCGTAACAAAAATGGTCTAAAAATGATAACGTTGATATCCTCCCATTTCTTTATTCGATTAAAAAAATATATATTTTCACTGACATCCGACATAAAGTAAAAAATTTATGAAAAATTTATTTTTTCGGCTCCGATTTCTTGTATGAGGCCCCCCTAAAAGTATTTTTTTTTATTTTAAAGTTAATATTCGGTTTTGGGTCAAAATTTTACACAACATACCTCATTCCGTCTAAGAGCTAGAGACCCGTGACATACGGACAGACAGACGGACAGTGGAATGACATTAATAGGGCTCCGTTTTGCCCTTTGAATACGGACCCCTAAAAACAGTCTGATACAGTTTATGAAACAAAAGTTTCAAGACTATTTAGGCGACCTAGAAAGTGGTATTTTGCTCCCAATGCGAGCTCGCAAATCTAGCAAAGTGTGACTTGTGATGTGATTTGCTTTCTGAGTCGGAATAGAATGTATGGCTCATATTTGAGTCAAGGTTAATGGATAAACTTCTGGAGTGCGTATTGATTTGACTGCCCCTGGGTCGTCTGTTGACTCGACGAAAACCTTGATAGGAACAAAATATATATACAAATACATGACACTGATTGATGTAATATACTGGAGACTTTAGAAGTGATCAGTTATACAGTTTAGTGACCCTTTCTTTGCAAAACGCAAAATAAAATTTTGACTTCTTATGTTAATTGACTTGAGGTTCTTCATAAACAGCTATAGCACAAATAATATATTTATTATTTTTCATTCATCCATCCATCCATCAGCCGAGTTCGTCCACTGCTGGACATAAGCCTTTCCAGGACTTTTCCACTCCCGGCGGTCATCCTGGAAGAATTGCCCATACTCGCACACGCTGGGCAGGCGGGTTGGTGAGCGCGGTGCCGGAACCCTCGCACCAGTGACGCCACTGCCCGTCACCGGTCTGTTCCATATAAGGCTCGGCTATTAGGGATGGATATACCGCCATCCATCAGAGAAGTGTTTATAGTAAATATATTTACCTACCTATATTTATATAAACTCTAACTATATAAAATTTACATATTAAATACAATATCAATTAGGTAACCTCAAATTAAAAGTTATTAAATTGATAAAATTTACTCCTTTTTGGTATTCCTAACAACATAAGTTGACCAAATTGTAAATAACAGGGTCAAGTCAAAAGCACTCAGATCAATTAACCTTGCACATTGAGTAACCAAACAGTATGTCAGGATCGTAGCAAATGCGTACTTGTAAGTAGTGTGTGTTCACCTGTCTCGAATAGAAAAATTACAGAAGACTACTTTTAAACTAATGACGCTGGTAGCTCAGGCGGTATAGAACGCTGGCCTCTCAATCTTGAGATCCAGTTTCGATCCCCGGTCGGGCATACACCAATGAGTTTTTGGAAGTTATGTGCATTGTATGTGATACCTAATACGTAATACTTATCACTTGCTGAACGGTGAAGGAAAACATCGTGAGGAAACCTGCATGCCCTGAAAAGCGAGTATTTGTGCCCGAAGAACGGCGGTAGGGCTCACCACCTATCACGTTGGAATTTAATATACGTCGGGAAAACGCGGGTTTACCGAATGTGGACTGTGACTTACATATCACAGTTCAAACTCGGAAACATCTCTTCGATTCTTCTGGTGACCAACGGCATTATGCCAACGGGCTTGGGCATGCATTTTGTAATGGATTAGCCTCGCTTTTTGGTACCTTACCGAGTGACGGTGGCGAACTGCCTATAGCATTAGTTTTCTAGACATACGAATGTAACCAACAGGACCCTATTACTAACCCTGCGTTCCGAAATAGAATTATATCGCAAACATTGATTACGAAAGTATGAAGTGAATGGCTTATGATCCATTGTAATTCTATTTCGGACCGCTGGGTAAGACTCCACTGTCCGTCTCTCCGTCTGTCACCAGGCTGTATCTAATGAACCGTGATAGTTAGGCATTTGAAATTTTCACAGATGATGTATTTCTGTTGCCGCTATAACAAAAAATACAAAAAGAAACGGAATAAAATAAATATTTAAGGGGGCTCCCATACAACAGGGTACGGAACCCTTCGTGCGCGAGTCCGACTCGCACTTGGCCGGTTTTTACTATATTAGGTCTTTACATATGAAATTGCCGTTTTCTATAGAGAATTTGAAAGATACTCAATTTTCAGTACTAACATTTTTGCATTATTTTTTAGGAATGACAAATCCTAATTACCTCTGTGATTTCTTTTGAGAACAAGCTAACAGCAACATTAATTTAATTTTTGAAAAGTGTCATCTGTAAAAAAATATTACGAATCTGATCATGGAAATGGATGGCATTTAGGACGAACTGTTTTTGTAGATTGAATTTTTGAAAAAACAAAATGTAATACGTAGGTAAATGCTAAACCTTATAATCAACTTTGAAACAAAAAGCAAATAATTGAAATAGTTATTGAATTACAGGAATTATGAACTCATGAATCTGTAAGAAAATTTCGGCAATAAAAATAAGGCAAATTTTTGTATCCATATTGTTTTATGGATTCCATCAGATCATTTTACGTTTAAACAAGCAATAAATTTGTTTTCAATGCATGTGCTCGTGAAGGCCCACTTTTTATGCATCAAAACCGAACAGAAAGTCGATTATTTTGCCCTAGGGCTTTACATTTTTTTTTTATTTATTTGTAATGGTTGGCTAACCTGCAGCCTTTCCTGTGTACCATAGATGTTATACTTTTTTTCCACTGTTTAACGGCTCTGGACACAATCCTTTTGAGCCAATCATAATTTAAAGTTCACAAGATTATATTTGTTTTCATTTCCTCACACTATGCATTGAAAAAAGGAGTATGATACACGGGCGTAAAAGCAATAAATTACTCGGTTACGTTTAAATCGTTCTCGTAATTTATTCCTTTTCGCCCTTGTAGCATAAACTACTTTTTTCTCTGAATTACGTGACCTGTTTTAACAGGAACAGTAAATGGAATTTAAAATGTAAGGCATTCTCACTGCACATTTCATCAATCTGAATTAAATCGGAGCTTCGTTAAGCCAACAGGTTAATTAACGCCGACACTTTACACAACGTCACACGTGTAGGTGAATAAATTGAACCAAACAACAATGAATAATTTAAACCGTTTTCACTATCAGGTAAACTATCTGGAGTATAATATATCATCACAACATTAAGGCGATTATGTCGAATACGTCGCATCCTGTTGGTTTGGGAAATTGAAACTTTGCATGCACATACCTTGATCCTTAAGGCGATATATAAAAGTTATAGCGTCCCTGTTACCCCATATGCGAAAAAACCCTCAGTGCGAGAGGGACGTATTCGTGGAAAAGTACCAAAATGTCGATTTTTTATTAATATAAAATGTACTAAAGTTGCTATCAAAACTTCGTTTAAACAGGTCCTAGATACTGTTAAAACCCATCTAATAAAATATAGTTGCAGTCCATATGTCATTCCAAATTTGTCATTCAAACCAGGAGAAATGGTGTCGAAAAATAGCTCATTTCCATAAATATTTCTTTAGAGCCGAATTTCTCCAATCGCGTTTCAGTTTAACAGATCCCTAGAAAAAGATTCCAAAAATAATATACTATTTTATCAAAATAATACATTATTTACTGAAGTGGATATGCAAGTTCTAAAAGTGTTTTTTTTTTCAGTAGCGCCTTAATCTAAAGTGTTATCTCCAGCGTTTTTACATATATATAATTTTAAAGATATAGTACGCTTTACGCTTAAATACAAAAACATGAAAAAAATATTTTTTAATCGCCCATTTCTCGTCAAACACGTAGTAAAGTGCAGAACCAATCACATAAGCAGATTGAAGCTTATAAAAAGGTAGACTGTCATCTGAATGTTTTTTCTTTACTTCATAATCTTTAGTTATTAATTAAATTAAAATTTTATATAATTTTTTTATTTATTTTATTATATTTGAATTGGCATGTTGGAATAATTCAAAATTACGTATTAAATTCCAATATTTTGAAAATTATTTGGAAGTTTATATTTATCTATTGGAATATTGGCACTACTTAGGAGCTTTGAGTGTAATGAATCACAGTCACAGAGAGATAAACAGAATATTTGCAAAAAACACGGACATTTTAGTAATTTTATGCATTTTACGATTTTTCCGCCAATCTCACAGTACTGGTCGCCTTAAGTCATACATAATATAACTGCAGAAATGTACAATTGTACAACGTTCTTCACTTGTTTTTTATTTTTTTTGGTAGGATAATAATGTAAACACGTCACCGTTTTGCTACGACGTAGCAAGTGCTACGATCCCGTAGCTTTCCCGCTATTTCGTAGCCTGAACCTAATATACGCGTCATGAGATACCTGTCTACGTACCATAAGGGTCGGCGCTCCAAGGAAATAAGTCGTGCACTGACCCTTTTGTTTTTTAACTGTCTATCTAGCTCTAAACAACTGCCGCGCACGTAAAACCTCAGTTATTTTGACTTTTTTTGCAACATATTTGCATAGTGTAAAAAAGCTATAAATTATATTCTGAAAACTGTTGTTTGATGTTGTTTAAAAAAACAGTTGTACTTATCCACATAGACAATAAACTTTATAACTTTATTATGCCCAACCGGTTTTGCTGTAAAGCTTTTTCTAGGGCCTTTTACAAAAACTAACTAACAAACAAAATAATTTTATACTTAAACCATAGATAATATTAGCCTAAACCATGTCTAAAAATTACGTGCAGT
The DNA here is from genome assembly GCA_934047225.1 of Ypsolopha sequella. Classification (NCBI taxonomy): domain Eukaryota; kingdom Metazoa; phylum Arthropoda; class Insecta; order Lepidoptera; family Ypsolophidae; genus Ypsolopha; species Ypsolopha sequella. Next base: position 23,854,932 of record OW203987.1, read on the forward strand.
AAATGTAAAAAAAAAAGTTTTTTGATGTTTTATTATGTTTCTGAAATATGTTTTGTCATTGTTATGTCTCCAACGATATTAGTATCCTTGTATGTCTCTAATTAAATCACAATAGTGATAATGCGGCAATGCTATTCGACAGATTTTCTTGAAATTCATGTTTTTTTCCTGAAGTCACTATAAAATTTACAGCTATTGTTTTGATGATCTTATTCTTCATTTTATAGAATAACCTTCACGGTTCATGAGATACAGCCTGGTAACAGACGGACAGACTGACAGACGGACAGACAGACGGACAGACAGATGGACAGCAAAGTCTTAGTAATAGGGTCCCGTTGGTTACCCTTTGGGTACGGAATCCTAAAAAACGAAAGATTTTTATTTGGTAATTCATAAACAACCCAACGTGATGTTTGCCTGCAATCTGCATCTCTGTGCACCAGTGCGCTCCTGGTATCAAAACTTAATACTAAAACAGTAACATGTTTAAGTACATGTTTACAGAGAAGGAAGCTTCACCAAGCTGAAATTGATTAAAAATTAATTGCATTCTGAAATGGTTTAGGAGCGCCTTAATGGACTGGCAATATAAAGAAGGGAAAATTATATTGTGAAATATTGCGATGGATCGCCCACAAACCACGAGGTTACAGTTTTTTTTTCAAGTTGAGAAATGCTTAACAATTTCGTCACTACAAGTAAGAAAATACAATGCACCATGTTTATTAATTTGTAGGTACTGAAGAACTGGTTGTTAAAATATATAATTATGATTTAGTTCTCTAAAATCTTTTCTTTCTCTTTCTTTGAAAACCCACAAAAACTAAAGAGAAACTGAAATCCAGCGGGCCTATTACGTATCTCTAGTTGTCAACTTAACTGGGTGCCTATCATAAAAACCATAGATATACTATCGAATTCCGATTGTCTAAGGATATGTTCGCACTTGAAGTGACGACACAGTTCGTAAATAGTTCAATATCCACTAAAGACAATTTTGAAAGTTCAGTTTTTATCTATGTTTTTGATGATAGACACCCAGTCCAATTGGCAACCAAAGATACAGAATAGAGGGGATTGGCCTCGGGGCAGATTGCATTGTTGTGAAATTTCGTTACATAGAAACTTTGTTGATACTATCCTGTGCTTACCTACGGGTCCTACTATATACATGTACTAATACTCAACCTAAGAAATGTTTGTAAGTTCATTCAAGATATTATAATAATCTTCCCTTTTTGGAATGGCAGCTTAGCCTAGAAAACCGTACAGCTTCAGCATTAACCTCACACTCGCGTCTACCTTGTGCTACGGTCCCATAGATCTCCCGTAGTTTGTAGACCCACTACATCGTGGTCTAAACGCAAGTACGCTTGGGGATCATGTGTCGACGCAACCGATTTTAAGGCGCCTCTTACCAGCGTCATACGAAAATATACAAGGTGACTTTTTCATCATCGTCCAAATTCATACTGGAGGCTTGGTAAGTGATCAGCATCATGAATCGATAACGATTCACTCAGGACTGGGAGTGAATTACTATGGGAAGTCGAAATTTCATTACACGAATTTCACAAAAATTGTTATCGATTCATGATGCTGATCACTTACCAAGCCTCCAGTATGAATTTGGACGATGATGAAAAAGTCACCGTGTATATATTTTTAGTTAATCTTTAAATTACCACTTCAAATAAGGAAATTATTTTAGCGTATAAAGAACAACATGAAAATATTGTTCAAAGTGTAGCTGTTTTTAAACAAAAATTAATGGTATTTGTATAGTTCTTGCACTAAAATACAAAGGAAAATATTGCTTATAAAAATCAATTATACAATTTTTTTCCAGTTGTCTCTTTCATGTGAAAAAAAACTATTTATTTGCTTCTATTTTGTGCTATCCGGAGACCCAGCGTCGTCGTAATGCAGTGCGCACTGTTATGAACGTTATTTCAATCTAGTTTCTGTCGATATTTGTACCGACACTGGTCGACTCAAGGTCTTTGGTGACTACAGTTACGTTGTATTGTGTTGAAACAATGAATCTATTTACAAATTTATTATAATACAAACAAAATATAAATTCAAAGGACTCTTTGATTTCTGTTTAAAAGATATAAAAAGAGAGAATTTGTATGTATTATGTATTAACCGACCATCACAGTAAGGCCAATAGCGAAGGCTTTATAAGCTTTTGATAGAGGTGATTATTAGTGGGCTCATTGCCTAATTTTAGTAGTTCAGGTAGTAGCTACATCAAAAATCAAACGAAACCAAATCTCCGGCCATCATCCTTCCATTATTATGAAATAACAACTGGATTCAATAACGTACTGTAAATAATTGAACCAGAATTGAAACAAGATTCCGAAATTGAAGCAGCTTTTGTGTTTGTTAATCTCTGATGAAATATAGCGATCGGATGTGTATTTTAATAGCTTTCCTTTGACCAACGTTAGACAACGTTTCATTTCTTGACGTATTGATTTTACCCTTGTTGACTGTTGATAAGGTGAAATTTAATTACCCGTTTGAATTCAAAATGGAGGCTTGGCTAGTGTGCAAAAAAAGGTTTAATGATCGTTTTCTTAGAAACCATAAAAATAAATTTTGTTCCCATACGGTCTGGACTAGCTCAAATACAGGCAAGACGCGAGCAAACATTTTTTTTTTTAAATTTTACCTGAAGGGGAATCAAACTGGAGACTTGGCTTGTGTTCAATTTTGTTCCCATACGAGCTGGTTTAGCTCAAATACAGGCAGAACAGGAGCAAAAATTTTCAAAATCGGTTTTGTAGTTCCAGAGATCATATCTACTACAATGCACTGAATATAAGCAACTAAATTATTCATAATATTGGTGTGGATTAACGCATAGCAATATCGATAAAATTTAGGTCCTAAAATAGTAACCAGTTTTTGCCGCATTAGTTACATTATCACGTATGGTAGCCCCTCGGCCACAGCTTTAGGCTTCCAGAGGCGCGCCAAGCGGATCTTCTTGCGACGGCGCCGGCGGAGAGAACAAATGTATGAAGTTGTATAGAGCCGGCCATGGGTCGCCGCTTGCGCGTCTTGTCCGGCTTCGAATGACTTGCGCTCTCGCGACGGCGGTGTGTGGGGAGGCAGGCGGTTGAAACAGTGATCGAGCGCACATGACGAACCTAGTGTCGAGCGCTTTGAGCGAGCGAGCGCGCTATACATTCGATGCGGTAGAAGGCGCCGACGGGTGTCGTGGCAGGGCAAAGCTCATCGCCAAAACCGCCTGGAAGCGCAGCAAGAAACGCCGCTAGAAGCTTGAAGCTATGGCCCTGGCGTAACGACTGTTCACAATGGGAGCGGGAAAGCGACTGTCGAGGCCGGACCAGTGTTGTCATTGTAAAATTTCGAGTTGCCGTATCTAAAATTCTAACTGCCGTATTTATGGAAAAAAAAACCACAAAATTGCCGTATTATTATATTTACTTAAGAACAATTTAATTTATTAATAAAAAAAAATGCCGTATTTCATAATACGGTACGTGACAAGCTTGCCGTATCATGTGAAAAAAAGTCATGGAATGCCGTATATTACAACACTATTATTACAATACAATATACAACGTGTAACAGAAAGGTGTAACCGTATTTGAAGAGCTTATTCAGTCAATGGTATAGAACAACTTTTACTACAGAGCCAACCCTGAAATCTCAAAAAAAAAAATCTGCCCTTCCATACATTTTGGCCGAGCGGCATTACATTTTTCTATGAAACAGTAAATTTCTTTTTCGAGGTACAGGTTTTGTTCCATAGTAAAAGTTGTTCTATACCATTAACTGAATAAGCTCTTCAAATATGGTAACACCTTTCTGTTACACGTTGTATAATAACAACACTGGGCCGGGCTAGTTTGGCAACATGTGTACTTCTGACTAATTGTTAACTCAGCAGAACGCCGAGCCCTTACAAACTAAACGTCTGAATCTTGGAATTTGGACTTAAGTTTTTTTGTATGACGTAGACATCCACTAAGATGGGATTTTAAAACATTCCCACGGGATCGGGACAAGCGGGATCAAAATTTCAACTGTCTAACTATCACGGTTCTTGAGATACAGCCTGGTGACAGTCCGACAGACGGACAGATGGACAGACAGACGGACAGCGGAGTCTTAGTAATAAAGCCCCGTTGGTTACCCTTTCGGTACGGAACACTAAAAAATAAATAAAAAACATTGGGACGAACAAGTATTCCAAAACGTAAAACATCCACTTCTGACCTTATATGCTTCCCTTTGACGCTCAAAGTATTCGTATTGTAAAGGAAGTAGACTGAAGTGAAGCAACGTTTAGAATGCATATCGTGAATTTCTTGTTTCTTATGTAAATAACGGACGGAAGCTAAGGGGAAACGTTTCAGAAGTCAGTAAAGTATACTACACAGTAAGGGGCAGGAAGCCACCAACGACCTTGAGTCGTCCTGTGTCGGTACGTAAAATAAATCTTCTACTTTCAGTTTTATTTAACACCATTCTGAAGCCCAATCATAAGGTTACAAATACGGCAGAACTATACCAGCTTGTAAAATCAGCTTTTATTGGTTTTCAAAATCTGTCAAACGCATTTGTTGGCTTCCATTTTTAAGGATCGTATGAAATATAAAATGTGTGCAAAATTTAACCCAATAATCGTTTGACGCACAGATTATAATGCATTCCTGAGATTTAAAACTCAGATTGTATGTGTGTGTATGGGGTGAAAATGTGCTTCATCCATTAACAACAAGATGGAGTTCAATCCAATCCCAATCCAATCCCAATCCATCAGCCAATATCGGTCCACTGCTGGACATAGGCCTCTCCAAGGGCACGCCACATTTTTCTATTCTCGGCCATCCTCATCCAGCTACTACTGGCAATCTTGTTTAGATCGTACGTCCACCGAGGTGGCGGGCGTCCTACACTGCGATGGAGTTGGATGAAATGAATGGAGATACAATGGATGAAAGATAGAGTTACTGGTATTAAAAGAACGTACAAATGCAGTACAAATTAATTTTTAAATTCTGTACGAATGGGGAAACGTCAATCTTTACACGAATTAACGGTCATATCAGTGCGCGCTGCATTACTACGTCACTGGGTTTCCGGATTGCGCAAAATAAGAGTAAGTAATGTTTTTCACATGAACGCTATGAACGGAAAAAAAATCTATAAATAACATTTCTAAGCAACATTTTTCTTGTATTTTAGTGCATAATACAAATACTATTAGTGGTTTTAAAGAAATATCCTATTTTTCTTAGTTTTAGTTAAAAAACAGCTTGACTTTGAACAATATTTTCATGCTGTTTCGTATAAGCGAGAATAATTTCCTTAAGGGCCTGTTTCACCACTTCCAGATAAGTGATATCCAGAAGATAAGTTTAAAAATGGAACACATTTTGTATGCGTTATATGTCACATATAACTATCAGGCACTTATCTGGAAGTGGTGAAACAGGCCCTTAATAAAGTTATTCTTTATATTTAAAGTAACAATATATATTTTTTTCATAGATTTTAAACTAATGATTTAAGATAAATAACTTTATCAATAGATTCATTTTCGGAAGTAGCTGGAAAGAGGTGCCTTAAGTAGGAACGATTCGTGTCCGCTACGACAAGCACAAAATAAGATAGTTCTTCTTATTTTTAAATAAAAATATTAAATAAATGCCTTATATCACATTCCTTTGATATCTTTAATTCAAAAATAAGAAGAACCATCTTAAGAGGATGGCCTACCCTAGGAACTTTTTTTATTACCCGTCCAACACAATAAGTACAATTGCAAAGACCTTATTTGCTTTTGATAGAGGCGACTAAATGTTGGCTCATTGGCCACTTTTTCTTGGACGCGTAATACTAATGATCACGCAGCGAAAAAAAAGAATTGGTGTGTTTTTAGCTACTACTGAAATATTTGGTAGGGAAAAATATTGGGTTTAAGTAGAATCCTTTCATATTTCTATTACGTATTTCATGAAAAAAAAAATTAAGTTGACTTTTTAACCGCGTTCGTGAAACGAACGTTTGAAAACCAAAAAAAAGAGAGTGGAAAACATTTTTTTTTCGACAAAAGTATAAATCTTAATAGGTACATTGTTTATAAAAAAAACTCTAGATAAAAAATCAATAAATCAAATCTATTTTTTTCAATACAAGGAGAATCCAAATTTCATCAAACGAATCCTCGAAAATCTGGCGTTGTTCTGCTCTAGGCTCACGTATAGTCTTAAGTTGTGCGTTTCGTAAAGGATACGAATCGTTCCCCCTTAAGGAGTTCCTACTCCTTACTTTAGCGTAGCTCCTTACTTTAAGTTCTTTTACTTTTATGTTAACTTCTATGGATTCGGCTGTTTTTGTTAATCTCTAAGGTGGTTCCGAGCCACGATCAGAACATTCTATTGTTTTCCTATTGTTTTGGCAATAATGAGAATTAAAAAGGTTTACCTTCTTATTGGTTGGGTGAATAAATTAATTGGAGTAATGATGGGGGTAGGTAGAGAAAAATTATATACTTGCATTATGTCGTCATATGAACATAATAATATTAGTTAGATTAAAAGAGGCCAAAATAGGCAATGGAATGAGCTCAAGTCGTATAGAGATTAGATCTCGGACAGAAAAGACGGATTTATTTTTGTCAATTTATATAATAAGGTCGTAAGTAGGGTTTTGTCCGTACCAGTACGTGGTAATCTTGGAACTACGGAACCCTGAACTCTTTGAACTGTTTTGACGTGTGGCAACGTCATGTAAAATTGTATTTTGTGCAACTGTGACATTGGAAGATGAGTGTTTGTTTACGAAACGAACGGAGTGAGTTCCGTGATAAAGGAGACGGTCAGAATCGGCCTTAACCGCGTACATGAAATAAATTTATACTATAATTTTTGTTCGATTTATTCGTAGCTAGTTTCACTTTTATAATAACACGGACACAGATATTAAAATAAATAAGTAATGTCGCAGCCGGTCATGAGAGCGAACACCGAACAAAACGAAAGCGCGCGCCATTTACCAAGTAGTCCACAAACTACACTTCCAGCGTGCTTTGATAAGATTCATGCGTGACGCGATCGCCAGTCCCAGCTTTTTATTTCACGATTCATGCTTTTCTTCTGGATTTTGATAGAGATTACATTACGCCTGACATTCGAGCATGACCCTTTTAAATATATCAGAATCATTTTGAAACATTGTTACAACTATGAACGTTTCAAACGCGCTTAAGTTTATTTTCGCAATGCCATATGAAAATAACCTCAAAATAAAAACGATTTATCATAAAAAGTTATTAAAATATGGTGACCGTTTTAAATGGATAGTCAAACCGTGTTATTTTGAATTTGTTCTTTATTATAGACCACAATATACTATTTGTGTACTCTCTTAAGGCATTTTGCTTATGCGGAACTAACCGTCTCCTTTGCACGAGTGTCCTAATCTCTAATTATGTCCAGTTGCACACAATACTTTATCTACGACCATCAAAAATTATTTCACGAAAAATAAGAAAAGATCACTCGTTCACGAACCAAGGTACGTCATTCCGGTAATGCTGCCTTAAAGGCCAATCAGAACAAAGAGGGCGTAGCTTAAGACTTAACTTCAAAGCAGGGGAAGGGTTCTGATTGGCTCTCTAGCGGTCTTATAATAAATTGGGCTAATCACAGCTCAGAATCGCGATGATATAATGTAATATTAAAACATCGGATAAACAATCTAGGCACTTAAAAACTGCTTTTGATGTTGCAATTACTTTATTGCAGTATGTGAGTAGATTGAAATGTATTTTTAGTTTTAAAGACGAGCTATAAAATAGGTAAAAGCGACTAATTGCATATTCATTTTGATTATGAACGTGGGCTTTTCATTATCTAGTCTACTGGCAGTTAATTGTCATAGCGATGTGATTAATAATTGATTAGTGTTTGAATACAGATCACAATCCTAATTTCCTATATTAATTAACCTAATTTAAATATACCTTTGACGATGGAATAAATTCTGCTACATGTTATTTAATTATAATTAGTAATATTCTGTATAATGTATTTCCTTTATAAATTTCAGTTAATTATCCGTTTGCCAGCGGCTGCAGTGCAGTATCTCTCTATTCTCCAACATGTTTCTAGCTTGTTATAATAATGTTGTGTCAGAGATACAACTGTTATTTGAAGTGGATACTTCTTATGCCACCTCTTTACTCAATCACAGAGGAAGAAACCAATGGCCAAAGATAATATAATAATCGCTCGTGTCAATGGCGGCGCATGCGCTTACGAGGTAATTTTAAAATTGTATTATTCCAATAAATTTATTTATGAAAAATAAATTAATAACAAATAACTAATGATTAAAAAACTCTATTTAATCCTTTGTCAAAAATGTCGTTCCGGAAGTGACGTATAAGTTCTGAAAAAAAATTGGTCAAATGCGTGTCCCAAACTCATGAGTTCATTGTTTTGTAGAATTTATATGCTTATTAAAATTAAATGTTTTTATAGCGAAATCTATGACTTTGAATATTCTAATTATTATTATTATTATAAGAGTGCATTAAAAACTTGAAATCAATTAGAAACAAATTTAAAAGCACTAATATTTTGAAAAACTTCCTCGGGCCAATATTTGAACCTGCGACCTCCTGCTTACATGACAGGCACGCTACCGACTGCGCTACCAAGGTTCATATTTGGAATGACGAATTTTTCCAACAGACCTGTACAAACTATTTTTTTGCAACTACATGAAATACCAGCTTATAATGCGCTTACTGAACGCTCACGAGGGCGTTACTCTCTTAAATGTCTGATGCATCAGGCATTGTAGCGACGACAGCGCCTTCTGTTCAGAATGAGCTAGGCGTGAATTACATAACGCCCCCGTGAGCGTTCAGTATGTGCATTACAAGCTGGTATATCATGTACTTATAAAAAAAATTGGTATATAGGTATGGTGGCAAAATTCGTCGTTCCAGATACGAACCTCGGTAGCGCAGTCTTTTATTGATAGATAGATAAAAACTTTATATAGGGAGTATGGGCGCAGGAATAATGCGATTTGTTATCACCGAATAGACGATGCGCAGAAAAGTATAAGGCTGCATATGAAGTCAGAATGAGCACCTCCTTTTTCGTTTTCTATTTTGAAATAGCGCACCCTCAGCTGTAGCTGTTACGACTACCAAGAAACATACCATCCATCCATCAGCCCGTATTCGTCCACTGCTGGACATAGGCCTCCCCAATATTACTCCACTCTTGGCGGTCCTCAGTCATCCTCATCCAGCCGCCACCCGCAACGTCCTTCAGATCGTCAGTTCAGCGGGCACGAGGGTGGCCTACGCCACACCCCCGACACTTCATAGTCAAGGCTCAAGTTATTTACCTACACTCTAACGCGCGCATCTGGCTCGTCCGCACACGCTTGTGTGTGTGCGTGAGCTAGTCTAGGGCTGGCAGCAATCGTGTGAGCGTCGTCGCCCGAGAGGGACACAACATAAGTCAGCAACTTATGTGATTCTCGCTGCGCGTGCGTAAAGTCGACATTTTCCGCACTTGTGCTATAAAAAATTATACGAAACTCGTGCGAGAAACTTTTTCTCGACTCGTGTGATTGCAGCACTCGCCTTCGGCTCGTGCCGCAAACTCACACTCTTCAGAAAACGTTTCATCGCTCTCGTATCGTAATATACTAATATATACAAGGTTAAATTCAATTAGTTGGCGAAATTTGAAACATATGTAGAACATGTCCATATGAATAACTTTTTTTAATAGGATAGTGAAAAATTCTTAAAATTCGTTTTCACCTTTCCATACTGGACGAGTCAGCTGATCGGAGCAATTTGTAAAGGCGGAAGTGAAAAAAAGTTAAGAATTTCGCTTAGCTCCCATACAAACAGTTGTCCATATAGACTAGTACTACCTTTGTTTTGAGTTTCGCCAAATAATGTTATTTAACCTTATATATGTATCTAAATCGTTACGACATGAATGCCCCGGGGGGTGTCGGATGTGTTCCGAGTGTGAACTTTGAAATGCAAGTCACAGTCCACCCACACTCGGTAAATCCGCGTTTCACCTGCAAATATTACGTCCCAACGTGATGGGTGGTGAGCCCTATCATCGTTCTTCGGGCACAAATACACTCTTTTTAGGGCATGCAGGTTTCCTTACTATGTTTTCCTTCACTGTTCACAAGTGGTAAGTACCTATTAGCAAATACTATGCACATTATGTAAATTCCGAAGAACTCATTGGTGCATGCCCGACCGGAGATCGAACCTTAATCATCTCAAGATTAAGAGGCCAGCGTTCTACCCCTGAGTTACCGCTGCTTTTTCGTTACTTTAAAAGTAAATATATAGATATATATATATATATATAGTATGCCTAAGCTTAGTAGGTACCTATATAGTTTCGTATGCATAAATGATTATCATATAATTAACAACTACTCAACCATAAATTTTGGAAAAAAAATGAAAACTTGTCAAAACATGGAAAGTTATAAATACTGATTTTATTGTTCCAAATGCGTTACTGAACGAAATTGTAAGGTTTGATCACGCAATTCTAATTTTTGAAAAAAAGTTTTCCAGGCATCCATAAACACTGCAATAACGCACCATACTGATTAAAAATCAGTATTGTGATAAAACTTTGTAACAAAACACGCGCGCAGCAAACGAGTGGTAATCGAGCTCTGCCTGACTCCAGATTTCCACTAACTTGCGGGGGACCGCGGGGGACGTTAAATTCGCGCGGGGAGGTGAGTGTCACTTCTTTACGTAGTAATACTTTATATTCTCTGCCTACGCTGCGCTTTGCTGTACGTGGTCTCCATTGCAATGCCTTACGGCCCCAACGGTTATCACGTCGGCGACAAATATGGCCAGTCCACTGCCACATACGCTCACGAAACATACGCTCACGAAAAACTGCGTAATTATTTAATAACTCGGCTCCTAGATGAAATTATTGAAATATTCTAAAACGTTGAGACAGAATTATTGTTCACTTATTTTTAATACAAATTTCAAGGCTGTATAATTTAAAGGAGGCCCTTTACAACTTGAAAAACATGAAATTTAGAGGTAACTTCATAATTTTTTTCTATCGATTGAAGTCAAAGCTTTTGCGTTTTTTCCTAAATGCTTAGATCAAACCTTAAGTCTTCTATCTATTTTATTTTTATTAAACCGATTGACCAAGTTATATATAATCTGCAATAGACATTTGAAGTTGTGTTTTTGACATTATACGGACCCTTAACCTTTATGTTGTCAATATTTCATTCGTTCGACTGTAACGTCCCAAATATTCGTTTCACATCCGTACAGCTGAAATTCAATTCAATTTATATAAATGTGGGACTCCGTGCCAGCGCGGCGTCCGTTTTACCGGTCATTATTAACCCAAATTCTTGTTTTTCTATTCGCCTCATAACAACCCCACTGATAGGTTGAAATATAGAGCCTAAAACTATTTAATTTTAGTGTTTATATTTATGTATTTTTGGGTAAGCGCTCTTTTTCGTAGTGCGACATAGCCCAAGATTCCACCGCAAAATTCTGCACTGTAGACCGATTTGCTTAACATGTATAGCATGCAAAGTAATGGGAAAAAATTATTGCTGAAAAACAAGGGAATTCTTGTCCAAGGAACAAATAATTATTGTTGAACAACACGGATTTGTGCCTCAAAGATCAATAGTTGCTAACCTGTTTTCATTTGTAGACTATTAGACAATTAACTGGGATAAACATGAACCTACAGACATAATTTATTTGGAATAGTGAAAAAGCATTTGACCGTGTCTCCATAAAAAGATTAGTTGCAAAGTTAAAACATTATTTTGGTGTCATCAGCAAATAAAAACAATCCAGATTTTATGATGTCTTTTAGGTCTGTCAAAGATATTCCAAATAGGATTGGTCCTAATACGGAGCCTTGAAGAACACCACTGTAAACATTAAAGGTGTCGGATAGCTCTTCTTAAACTTGGTCTTTGAATGTTTGCGCTCTAAGGAAGTCCTCTATCCACAGCAGAAGTTATCCTCGAATTCTGTCGCTGATGACACCAAAATAACGGAAAACGCACTAATATCCTACCGGATGATTCAAGATGATCTGAATCGAATAACTTAGTGGACAAAAGTCTGGCTTCTAACTTTAAACTCTGGGAAATGTGCTGTCTTGCATGTTGGAAAAAATAACCCCTATTTACCATACACAGTTGACTAAAAACCCCTAAAAACAGTTAAAACAGAGAGAGATCTGGGAGTCACAATAAGAGACAACTTGAAATGGGATGCTCACATTCTTCAAATAACCAAGAAGGCTAACTCAGTAACATATATGATCAGCGGGTCTACCGCGTAATTCTGATTTTCATCAACATCAACTTGAGATTGAAATTTAGCGTGTGTGCGAAAGAGATGGCATGTTAGGCGGGCGTTGTCGCACGCACGTCAAATTTCAATCTCAAGTTGATGTTGGTGAAAATCAGAATTACGCGGTAGACCCGCTGGTCCTCTAAAATGCCGCTTTGGATGAATCATATTATGATTCTGTTGTAATGCCGTCTCTTTTGTTCGCATGAAGAAACTCTGACTCTATCCTACTTTCAAATCATTTCATAATTCACCCAAGTTGGCCTTTTTAGGTCCCCAGAAAAACGCTTAGTTACATCTCTTGAATTAAAAACACTTGTACTTATAGTTTCACTTTATTTATGTTAACTCCCAACCGGTTTCGGATTTTACTCCATTTTCAAGGGAAGATGTTAATTAAAATATTTCACTGACTCCAGGCACTAGCTTTGAGCAACGTAAACAATGATAATGTTTATTATCATTATCATTTATTATCGATCTGTATTAGTCGACAAACTTATAAAATGTACTTAGAAAAGAAGTCCGCATATTGTGCAGGGCAACTACGGAACTGTTATAGGATTCATATGTATAGTAATCTGCCCTGTTTCTAATATTTTCCATTAGAGTCAGCAAAATACATCATACAAAACTCCTAGACCGCTCCGCGGCCCATCAGTTCGTCACAGCCCGCGTCGCGTTCCAGACATATACTTTTAAAGGCAATTTTTAATAAAGAGTTTTATTTTGTCTAAAAGATTATTTCCTTTTTTAAAAAGACTCTTCCAAGGCCGATCCTAACAGTGGTGGCAGCGTAAAGGGATACTAAAATCCCCGGGACGTCTCTTGTGAAAATTGTGTGAAAGTGTTTCAAACGAAGGCCAGAACCCTTTTTATAAAAGTTTAAATTTATCAAAGTGAAGTCTAACACGACGGGCGAACTCATCACCTAGACCTGCAACGGGTTTAGTACACGGGACAGCTCCAGCAGCGAGCGACATACTTCAGCACAGCATCCAGCTGTGTGACCAGCTCTACAGCGAGCGACATACTTCAGCACAGCATCCAGCTGTGTGACCAGCTCTACAGCGAGCGACATACTTCAGCGCAGCATCCAGCTGTGTGACCAGCTCTACAGCGAGCGACATACTTCAGCACAGCATCCGGCTGTGTGACCAGCTCCATTAGCGAGATCTTCATACTCCAGACGTGAGACCAATTGTTAGTTCCAGATGGACGTATCACTACTGTGAGTCAATTTATTTCTATCCACTTCCACAAGTGATAAGTGAAAAGTGTTTTTATCTTTTTTAAATTTTTTTTTACTAGAAAGTTTTATTTCAAAAAGCTTTCATAAAACTTTTGTTCAAAGCTTTATTGTAATTCAATTCACAGTAATAAAGCTCAGAGAGCAAGTAACATCCGCGATAAGATTTCTTCGAATTCAATCTCACTCGAACCTTCTAGCTAGACTAAACAATTCTTATCTCATAATGACTGGTACTCAAAGCACTGACTTACAAGGAAAACAAATTATTTCAACAAGTCAGATAGATTTGAATATTTTAATTAAGTTTATAAACAAATATGATGGGAGCCGAGAAAAACTAAATTCATTTTTGAATAATTGTAAAAATGCGATTAGCCTTTGTTCCCCAAATCAACAAGATATATTATTCAAATTTATTTTGAGTCAATTGGAAGGCCGAGCTGAAACGGCATGTTCCATAAAAGAGTTTCAGAATTGGACTCAACTTGAAGAGTTTTTAAATGCTCAATTCGGTGAACGTAAACATTATTCACACTTGCTCTCCGACCTTCAAGATTGCCGTCAATCCTCTAGCGAAACTGTTAATCAGTTTGCCCTTAATGTTGAGTCTTGCTTATCAAAACTTTTAACAGAAATTAATATTTCTATTCCAACAAGCAAAAAGGGCGAATTGGCAGGCCGTGTCGCTGCAATGCAGGATTTGGCTTTGCATACTTTTGTTACGGGTCTTAACCCGAAAATTGCAACTGTTGTTCGATGTCGCGACCCTAAGTCTTTAAATGATGCAATTAATTTAGCTGTTTCTGAAGAAAAAATTTACCAAGCATCTATTCGCAAGACTGTTGCATCATCATCATCTTCGCATTCTAAAAATGTGATTTTTTCTAACAAATTTAAGCAGCCTTCTCAATCGAAGGACCACGCGAAGCCTCTCCACGAAGGTAAGTCTTCGAGTAAACCTGACCGGTTTTTCTGCAAATATTGCAAAACGGCGGGACACACCGTCGAATATTGTCGCAAACGGCAACAAAATCATTCAGAGCGTCCCTCGACCTCTAACAATCGCGTTCATAACGTAGATTTTATCGAATCCGATAACGAATCGGAATCTCAGAATTTTCAGAACGAACCTGAATACGACGTTGATGACAATATCGTCAACGAACATTTAAACGAGTAGGGTTTCCCGAATCGCGTCAGTCGGGAGACAAATCTTTCCAAAACGACGCCATACCCCAAAAACCTACGAAATTACAGGTTTCTGATGTATTGACTACACGACAGGGTAACCAGTCCCAAATAGGAAGTCATGCATCTACAGACTACACGACAGGGTAACCAGTCCCAAATAGGAAGTCACACATCTACTTCATTGACTACACGACAGGGTAACCAGTCCCAAATAGGAAGTCATGCATCTACTTCATTGACTACACAACAGGGTAACCAGTCCCAAATAGGAAGTCACGCATCTACTTTATTGACTACACGACAGGGTAACCAGTCCCAAATAGGAAGTCACACATCTACTTTATTGACTACACGACAGGGTAACCAGTCCCAAATTGGAAGTCACAAATCTACTGCATTGACTACACAACAGGGTAACCAGTCCCAAAAAGGAAGTCACTCAATTAATGCGATGACTATACAGCAGGGTAACCAGCCCCAAACAGGAAGTCATACACAAAATAACAACCACACTTTTACAGTGTCTACCGATACTACAAAAAAATATTTGCCTTATGTAAAACTACAGACCAACCTCGCTAAAAGTGCTTTAACCTTTTTGGTTGATACAGGATCGTCTGTAAGTTTGATTAAGAAGCAATCTATTGAGACTATGCCAAACATTATTCAAGATAAAATAAAGTTGAAAGGTATTGACGTAACTGGACTCTCCACTTTGACTTTAGGTCATTTCAACTTGTGTTTATTTCCTGACTTAGACGACTCCCCGATATATAAATTTAACTTAGTGGAGAAAATAAATTTATCTTATGACGGAATCATTGGTAATGATCTTCTTAATGATTTACAGTGCATGGTTGATTATAACAAAAACACCTTAAGAATTGGAAAAGTTACTTTGAGATTAAAATTTTCTGAACCTATTTACACGATTGCTCCAAGAACAGAAATGGTAGTCGAATGTTCCGTTTTGAATCCATTATTAAAGGAAGGCATAATTATTGACCAAAAGATATCGGACGACCTTTTAGTGGCAAATTGTATAGTCAAGGTCAAAGACAATCAGCGTGTTAATATAACAGTTATCAATACTTCAGAAGAACCAATCACTTTCGAATCAAATCTCAATTTAAAACTTGAATCAATAAACAATGAACCTTTCGTGCCAGTTCATACTAGTTCTTTCAAATCAAATGTTTCCAAAAGAACCAGACAAGTATTAAGTCAATTGAGAACTTCTCATCTTAATAAAGAAGAAACAATATCCCTGAATGAAGTTTGTTCTCAATTTTCGGACATATTTTATTTACCTAATGATGAATTGAGCTATACTACAGCTCTTGAACACAAAATCAGGACAATAGATGACAATCCAATTCATACCAAATCATACAGATTTCCAGAGGTTCATAAGAAAGAAGTCGAAAAGCAAATAAATAAAATGCTCGATCAAAATATTATTTCACCATCAGTTTCTCCATGGTCTGCACCCATTTGGATAGTCCCCAAGAAACTTGATGCAACAGGTCAACGAAAATGGAGAGTAGTCATCGATTACAGGAAATTGAACGACGTCACAATAGGTGAAACTTACCCTATTCCACAAATAACGGAAATTTTGGATCAACTTGGACAGAGTAAATACTTTTCAACGTTGGATCTTGCATCAGGCTTTCATCAGATATTGGTATCCCCTGATGACGCAACCAAAACAGCCTTCTCCGTACCTCAAGGTCACTTCCAATTTAACCGTATGCCGTTTGGGCTTAAGAATGCCCCTTCAACCTTTCAAAAATTGATGAATACCTGTCTTTCTGGCCTCCAGGGCACACGATGCTTTGTCTATCTTGATGACATCGTAATTTACTCCCCAGACCTTAAATCGCACATTGAAAACATCACCGCCGTTTTCCAAAAACTTAGAAGTTTCAATCTCAAGTTGCAGCCTGACAAATGTGAGTTTCTTCGCAAAGAAGTAGCCTGCCTTGGCCATGTCATTAGCAGTGAAGGTGTTAAACCTAATCCAGAAAAGATCAACTCTGTCACAGAATTTCCGATTCCCCAATGCGCAAAAGATATAAAATCCTTTCTTGGCCTCGTCTCTTACTATAGACGATTTATCTCTGATTTCTCTAAAATCGCAAAACCATTAACAAACCTTCTTAAGAAAGAAGCTTATTTCGAATGGAAAAATGAACAACAATTAGCTTTCGAAACCCTAAAAAATAAACTTGTCTCGGCTCCAGTACTTGCCAATCCAGACTTCAATCAACCGTTTGTACTCACATGTGATGCTAGCAACTTTGCCATTTCCGCCATATTATCCCAAGGTCCAGTAGGACACGATCGCCCTATTGCCTACGCGTCACGCACTCTAAATAAAGCTGAGTGCAATTACTCTGTCACCGAAAAAGAAGCTCTTGCAGTAATATTCGGTGCAAGAACATTCCGTCCTTATCTGTACGGATTCCATTTCACAGTCTATACCGACCACCAGCCCCTCAAATACTTCTTTAAATGTTCTGATCCAAATTCACGACTTGTTCGTTGGCGCCTCAAAATGGCAGATTACGATTATACAATCGAATACAAGAAAGGCAAAACAAACAGTAATGCAGATGCTCTTTCTCGTTACCCTATCCAAAAATTAGTCTCAGTCCATCCAATTACATCACCAAGTAATGTTCCCGACGAATGTCTAGATCTCATTCTAGATAACGAGCAACCCAGAGCAGGTACTTCCTCCGATAATAATCAAGATTTGATTGAGTTAACCGACTTGCTATCATCACCAGCTCAAGAAGACGATCTACTTTTTCAACCATCTCCTAATCAATTATCTAATGATAATTCTAATCCAACATTTTTGAATCCTTCAATGAATCCTCCAAACATAGATGACATTATTGGGACGGATCCTCCTTTAAACTTGCCAACAACCGAATCACCTCATTTAGATCAACCAGATGACCAAACTTACTCAAAATGCTTAAAAGCAGTTTCTAGTAAAACATTTACTTCAAATGTTACAATCAAAGAACATAATGAAAGTATACTTAAAAGTAACTGTAAGACTATTATCATACCAACATCTATTGATCTTGATGATTCAAATCCTTATGTTGAAGAAATTGTTTCAAATTTGCAAGATTCTACAGATATCCTACAAAGAGAAAGGACTCTGTACTCTTTTATAACGTTTCAGAACAATAATAAAGAATATTTTTTCATTTTCCCCAAAGTATATCACTTTGAAAAATCTTCATATGAAGATTTGTTTAAAACCCTAAAACAATTGAGAAATGAACTCATAACCAACAATACAAAAGAAGTTGCAATTACAGATTTTAAAAATCCATTTGATAGCCATCAGTTTATCAAACTATATAATATGATCCTTTATTTATTTAATAACACTGGAATATGTGTACATATTTATCAAAACTCTCTGATTTACCCCTCACCCAGTGAAATTCAGAAAATACTAAAAGAAAACCATGATTTACCCATTGCTGGCCATATCGGCTGTTCAAGAATGTTGAAACGATTACAAGAACGGTATCATTGGAAGGGTATGCGCAGTGATGTTGACACCTATGTAAAAAAATGTAGCTCGTGTCAAACAAATAAAGCGTTACGTCAAATAAATAGAGCACCAATGCAAATCACTACAACTTCAAGTAAACCATTTGACAGAATAAGTCTTGACATTGTTGGACCGTTACCAGAAGCTGGACTTTTAAATCTTAAATTCATCCTCAAAATACAGGATGATCTCACCAAGTATTCAGTAGCATATCCTATTGCAAATGTTACAGCTGAAGAAACATGCGAGTGTCTTGTACACTTTATATCAATCTTCGGAATCCCCAGAATGATATTAACCGATCAAGGGACTAATTTTACTGCTGACCTATTCAAAAAGACCTGTGAGTTCTTAAGAATAAAAAATTTATGGTCTTCGCCATACCACCCACAAACGCAAGGTGCTCTTGAACGGAGTCACTCTACTTTAAAAGAGTATTTGAAGTCTTACGTAAATGATAACCAGACAGACTGGCATAAATACGTTTATACCGCAATGTTGGCTTATAATAGCAATGTTCATACAACTACCCAGTTTACACCATACGAACTCCTTTTTGGTAATAAGCCATTTATTCCCGACTCGGTTTACGAACTTCGCCAAGATGCAACATATCCAGAGTACATTAGAATGCTACACCATCGCTTAAAACTTTCTCGTGAAAAAGCTCTTGAGCATATCCGAAATTCAAAAGAGAGATCTAAAACCTACTATGATCAACATTCAAGACAGACTAGATACAAAGCAGGAGATTATGTTTATTTAAAAAATCACCTGAAATCTAGAAAATCACTTGCACCTGTATGGAAAGGTCCTTACAAAATTATTAAAATACATGGACACAACACACTTTCTCTCCTCATTAATAGACGACATATTAAACATCATTTTGATGAGGTCAAACCAGGACCCGAAGTTGTAAGGTCAGAATAAATAAGTTTTTTTCATTAACTTGAATTTTTCCGTCATTACAGCCTCCTAATAACCTGCAGTATTACATTGGCTAATTGTAATGAAGAAATCATCGAATCAATATCCAAGAACCCTGGTATCTACTTTGATCCTGTTGGAAAAGCAAAGTTAGTCAACGACCATGTCCATCTGATTATTCCGGTAGACATATCCTTTATCAATTCACATATCCAAAATATTAAAACTGTTTTTGGTACAGTCAGGTTTCTTTGTCAAAACAGTGAAGCATTTAATAAAATAGAATGCCATAATATGATTCAACCCTTAGATGCACTTTTTGACGATATAATCAAAGACTACGATTCCATATCTCACCTTATTTCTCAAAAATCAAAGAGGTCCGCCTGGTTCTCCGGCGTTGGAACAATATTTAAACACATCATTGGAACTTTAGATGAGGAAGATGCAACACGTTATAATAATGCCCTTCAAAATCTACACGACAATGATGCCAAACTGGCATCTCTGGTTAGAGATAATCTAATCTTATCTAAATCAGCAATATCTAATTTTAATAACTCAATTCGTCAAATGAGTAAGAACGAAGCACGTTTGAATGATGCTATTGAAAAACTTACTCTTACTACTAATAATATGTCAAATATAACGAAAGCGTTAGTATCAAAGAATAATGTAAATGAAATTTTAAATGTTTTACAATCTAGTTTGTTAACTTTGTCTTTTAAGTTAGAAGATATTGTTAATTCTATTCTATTTGCAAATAGTAATGTCTTACATCCTTCAGTCATTACACCCAAACAATTGTTTAATGACATGTTAGATAATTTAAGATTTTTGCCTAGATTTAAAGAATTTCCTGTAAACTTAGAATTAAATAACATTCATATTTTGATAAATGTATCAGAACTTATATCATATATTCTAGATAGTAAGATTATTTTTGTTCTTAAACTTCCTTTAGTATATTCTATGGAGTATAGTTTATTCAAGGTCATTCCAGTTCCAGTTCCACATAATGTCAGTGAACCGAATTCCTTTGCTTTAATGATTCCTACAAAACAATACTTAGGACTAAGTGAAGACAAATCAACGTATGTAAATTTTGACGACTTAAATAATTGTAAAACAATTTTCAACCAGGCTTTCCTTTGTAATAACTTAGATATTTCCACAACCACAAGTAGTTCTGTATGTGAAATTGACATTGTAACAAAAGTAACCACAAGGTTACCAAGAGAATGTAAAACTAAATTCCTGTATGGAAACTTAGATATTTGGCATAGACTTAACGATGACAAATGGTTGTTTGTACAATCCCAACCAACTAAGATTTCTATAGAATGTAACGCTGAACTCATAGACAAAACTATATTAGGTACAGGTATACTTCATATTAAACCTGAATGTACTGTATTCTGTAAGAATGTTAAGTTACTCGGTAGAGTTAGTCCTAAGATAAAAATAAATAGAATAAGCTCAGATTTTGATTTGATAAAAGATCAGTGTTGTAACTTTGATAAATTTAAACAATTAAACGTCAATCTCAGTATTCCAAAATTGTCAAGTATAGATCTTAGCGATTTGAAAATTTTGAAACAAATGTCTGATAAATTGATTGATGAATCTAAAACAGTGATTGTTCCTAACGATAAACTAAGTAATCATATTAGTTTTCCTATTTTAAGTACATTTTCAATTATTTTATGTTTAAGCTTAATTTTGTATACTTGTAAATCAAGTAAATGTCTGAAACACTTTCGCAAGGTTTATAAAGCAGATAATTCTGATAACTGCTCTTCTTCCAATCATCATACCGAAATAGTTGAAGAGTCTGTTCCTCAACCAAGACTAAGAATAGAGTAAAATAACATAAACTTCGCCTAATGTTGCGTAAGTTTACTCTTAAACAGGGGGTTGTTATAGGATTCATATGTATAGTAATCTGCCCTGTTTCTAATATTTTCCATTAGAGTCAGCAAAATACATCATACAAAACTCCTAGACCGCTCCGCGGCCCATCAGTTCGTCACAGCCCGCGTCGCGTTCCAGACATATACTTTTAAAGGCAATTTTTAATAAAGAGTTTTATTTTGTCTAAAAGATTATTTCCTTTTTTAAAAAGACTCTTCCAAGGCCGATCCTAACAGAACCCTACACTGCGCGTGGCTCGACACTTGCACTTGGCCGGTTTTTTTCTTTTGTCGCATGATTTCGAAAATGAAAATTTTCTTTTTATATGCGTGAATGCACGAAATATGCAAACATACATACGTGTTTAATTGAGAGCTTTCAAAATAAAGTCGAGACGTGACGTTGGACACCCAGTTGGAACAAAGTTCCTTTCGATACTGACGCGCAAGACACCGTATAGATACTTATTATAATTGTGCGTCACTCACCCCACCCCGTACTTTGAAACGCGGTAAGAAGCGTTAGCGATAAAGAAGTGTATGAAAGCGATACGATGAAAACGCAACGGTCGAAATGTTACACTTTTTTCGGCCTAGCCCTCATCCGCCAAGTGTCTGGACTCTGGAGTATAACGTGCGATAGGAAACTTCGTTCCAAAAAGAGTTTATCTAATTTATCTCGTATATATGGCCGCAAGGGTAACGCAATCACAGCCGCACTCGGAGAGAAAGTAATCAAATCCAGCTACTTAGGTAGAAAGGGAGAAAAGTTCATTTTGAGAAATGGTTGGTGAAACCGACCATACTTACAAATGGTAAGTAACTTAGTGGTAGAGAATAAAGGTCTTATTTGGATGGCACGATCACAATAACAATGAGTAGTTTATTTTAACAGTTGATAAATGGTGCACGTTTTTGTTAATTGGCTTTTTCGCATCTCGGATGGCTATTACGTATCTTGGAAACAGTAAGCAATCGACAAAAATTGTGCAATTAATGTGTCAAAAGTCACTTTTCTTATTAAGAAAGTGACTTTTGACACAGCAACTGCGCAATTTTTGTCGATTGCTTATTGTTTGCAAGATAAGTAATAATAACCCCGCCCGCCCGTTTGCTTTTATGCCGGGTGTAAAAAGATAGGTATAACATAGTTTTTTTTTTCTGATCACACTGATTACAAATAAAGAGAATTTGAAATTTTCCAAAGAAAGATGCCTGCGCAGATTACCTTCATATTTTATTGACAAGTTTTAATAACCAACGGTGTCAATTCGGTGTAACCCGATTTAACTTATTTGACAGGACTAACCTTATTTTGAGCGCCTTGTCTTTGTCTTTTCAAAAAAGAAAGAAAAATACAGAACAGTTAAAGTAAATTTAGTCTGTCAAATAATTTAAAGCATGCTACACCGAATGGACACTACTGTAAACTTTACACGAGTAAGCCATTTCTTAGGATACCGTACCACAAAACGAAAAAAAAATGAATTCTTATAAGATCACATTTGTCCATCCGTCCGTCTGTAAAGACGGCTTTTCTCGGGCCCTGTTCAAGATATCAAGTTGAAACTGATACCTCCTATACAAGGTGACTTTTTGATCATCGTCCAAATTCATACTGGTGGCTTGGTAAGTGATCAGTATCATGGATCAATAATTTTTTTTGTAAAATTCGTAAACTTAGATTTCGACTCCCCATAGTGATTCACTCGGATCCTGGAAGTGAATTTCTATGGGAAGCCGAAATTTCATTTTACAAATTTCACAAAAATTGTTACTGATCCAAGATACTGATCACTTATCAAGCCTCCAGTATGAATTTGGACGATGATCAAAAAGTCACCTTGTATAATGAATCGGCCCCATTGTATTGTAAAATATCAGGCTTCTTACTCAACACGAAAAAAAGCAATTGCCCTTTTAATAATCAATTTCATACAAATTGGCTTACAGTGAAACCATATAGGGCACTTCCAGCTGTGTCGTGAAAATTACTTATTTAATTATTCAAGAACTAAAATTAGTCCAGAAGTTCGCCGTTAAAATATAGCTATCTCATGCATTAAATACCTCGTTGAGCTTGTTACAGGTCGTTAACCGAAAATCACGTCTGCCATAAATTAACCCGGGTCAAGAAAAAAATAACAATAACAATAATAGGTTATTGTCAATATATTACCCCCTACAAAAATTCCATGAACAAATGTTCATAACTGCTGGAAAAGATGAAACTATAATCAAATTGACCCCGTGCACCCCTGGAATAACAAGAAACCCACCCTTCTTGTTAATCCAGGGGTGCGCGGGGTCAAGTCTATTAGAGTTCCGTCTTTTCTTGTATAGTCATGGCATTCTTTTCATGGGATTGTATGAGTTTTTTGTAGGGGTTAATTTATTGACAATAACCTTTTATTGTATTTGTTATTTCTTTTTCTTGACCCGGCATGATAAAATCGATTAAATACCTGTAATAAGCTCAATGAGGTATCTCATGAGATCGCTATTTCAACGGCGGGCTTCTGGACTATATGATCAACTTTTTTTTTATCCGCTTTCCCCCGATTTTAATTTTTCAGGGACCTTGTTTTTAAATTTTTTCTATTGTTTATTATTTATTATAATATTTATTTGCGTCATTATACTTTTACATTGTTTATTATGTTAATTAAATTTATATTGAACATTACAATACATGTATTTGTTTATCTTTAATAAAAATTTTACTGTTATTATAATAAATCAATGAAAATTTTTATTTTTTATTTTTTAAAACAAATCCAACAATCAACTTAATTAGACCCTTCTGATATATGGAGTTTATTGGATCGTAAGTTTTTAACTTTAAGTTAGGTTGTTCACTCATAACTGCACGTGGAATAAGTTTGTGTTTTAAACGGTATTTACGGAACCCTCAGAGCACGAGTCCTCCTCGCACTTGACCGGTTTTATCTAAATTACGTGTGTTCAATAAGATCAGTAGAATATATGTTATCACTAGCTTTTGCTCGCGGCTTTTCCCGCGCTGATTTGTATTTGATAAGTAGCCTATAACACACTCCGGCTTATTCTATGTAAAAATCACGTCGATCAAGGAACAAACCAACAAACACACTTTTGCATTTATAATAGGGCTACAGATTTAATGATTTCCGCTATTCCTTTTTTTTCTTCAGCAGTTATATCCGCTCTTGGAAATAATAACGCCCCTTCATATTTTCTCCTTAGAATATCTAAATAGTATAGAATATCTAAGATTCTCTCCAACTCGGTTTGTTTGTGTTTGGTATTATCTGCCAACTCTGTACGTTGTGTCCTGGACAGATATTTACACGTACATAATGTATTCATATTCATATTCTTTATTGTACACAAAAGAAACATTATTTTTACAAAGTTCTTAGATAAATCATGTACAGTCTGTTCGACAAGAGCGTAACCGGCATAATTTTAATTTTTAATATTGTTAGCGAAAAAAAAAATATTGTAGCAAGTAGAGGGACTCTTTGCCTAAAACGCATCGCGACGACAAATTCAATACGCTCGCAATCTTTGCAGTTAGAGCACCTTTCCCGCCATGAGTGCCGCGTACGATTCGCGCTACGAAGCAGTGTTCCTGTGCTCGCATCCTAAAGGACCTAAAATGTCGCGCGATCAGGCTGCGAAGTATTTGAAAAAGTCGAAGGCTTTCGTGACGAAATGGGTAAGACGATATGCAACAACTAAAACCGTTGATAACCTGCCACAGCGTGGTAAAGTTAGAAAGACGTCGCCCGCAGAAGAAAAGTGCATTGTTCAACGTTTTGTCAAAAATCCACGCTTGCCTCTCCGTTCTGCCCAGGAAATATTAAAGAAAAAAGGACTCAATGTGTCCCTAGATGCTATCACGAGACGGTTAGAAAAAAACAAGATAAAATATAGAAGTACTACCAATAAACCGCTTCTTTCCGTAAGACACATTCAAAAAAGAATGGCCTGGGCACAGGAAAACAAAGGCCGTGACTGGGGTAACGTAATATTTTCTGACGAAGTATCGTTTTGGGCATCAAACATAACGTCTCGTGCTTGGTCAACGGCCGATAACAAACTTGTGATCCGAACCGTGAAACACCCCGTGAAGGTGCATGTTTGGGGATGCTTCTCAAAAAGAGGTTTTGGCAACTTGCACTTATTCACTGGGACACTGAATGCTGCCAGGATGACAAAAATATACGAAAAAGCTTTGTTACCTTCCGCTAAGAGGTTGTACCCAAAACAAACCAATAAATGGATTTTGCAAGAAGACAACGACCCCAAACACCGAAGTCGTCTGTGCACCGCCTGAAAGGCAGAAAAAATCATCGAGGTCTTGGACTGGCCCTCACAGTCACCTGATGCCGACCCGATTGAAAATGTTTGGGCGTTGATGAAGCTCAAGATGCGGGGAACAAACACACAAACAGTTGCCGAACTGACTCGCAATATAAAATGTGTATGGAGGTCACTGACCCGCAACTACGCCGAAAAATTAGTGCAAAGTATGTCTCAAAGATGCCAGGCGATTACACACAACGAGAGGGACTGGACACCGTATTAATCAATAAAGCGTCAAAGTAAGCATAATGAACTAATTGTGTTATGATTTTCAACTGCCTAAGTCGATTCCTTAAATAAATTTTGCCGGTCACGCTCTTGTCGTACATAGTGTACATAGGCGAGCTTATCTCTAAAAAGAGATTATAATATATATATATATTATAATATGTACTTACGTGTACACTAAAATATGTTAATATACTTACACCCTATGATTGTAAATAACTACAATATACCTACATAAATAATAATGAAGTAACTATTTAAACCAAGGCTGGCCAATAGATTTTCCAGGTGAGCAAAATTTCTTAGACTGGCGGCGCGTCGGGTCACCACTACTACCATATTAATAAGGTAATTTATTCACAAAAAAACAAAATATGCTTTAATTTACTTTATTTGTAAATGAAATGAAATTACATATTTTTATTTTTTTAATGTGAGCTCTGAAGTGGTTTTCCTGATAGTAATTTGTCAGCTAGCCGGCCGACCAAAGTGCTGGCGGGCAAATTAAAATGTCTTGGCGGGCCACTTCATGGCCCGCGTGTCCGGGTTTGGCCGGCCTTGATTTAAACAATAAACATATTTACTTATACGCATAATATTTGCAATAAATAAGATAAAAATATATAACAATAGTTAAAATAAATATTGTGCTATCTACATATACTCATGGAGTTGAAAGGTAGTACTCTTTCACTCTGTTTTTAAACATACCGGGTGTAGGACAGTCTCTGATGTTATGGGGAAGATAAACATATATGTATCTAGAATTTTTGAATTGCCGATTTTTTTTTTACAGATTCATGAGTTTATCATTCCTGTAACTCAATAGCTATTTCCATTATTTGCTTTTTTTGTTTGAAAGTTGTTTTCAAGGTTTTACGTATTAAAACTATGACAGAAATAAATTTTCATGTTTGAACACTTGGAGATTTATCCATCGGAAGGAGGTATAAATTCACATTATATTATCTCTCGCGAGAAGTCCCGGGTTTGAATCCCGGTTCAGAGCTCCTCACATCCAGATTTACTTTTCTTTCTGCGTTTCTATACTGCAATGATATAATGTTAATTTTACGTATAAATTTTTTTTTTTATTGTTAGTTTGATAACCAAAATTAAATCTTCAAAAACGGTTCGTCCTAAAAGCCATCCATATTTATGATAAGATTTGTAATAATTTTTTACAGCTGACACTTTTCAAAAATTAAATTAATGTTGCTGTTAGCTTAATGTTTTTTCATTCATACAGAAAATAAATTACATAACTTGGATTTGTCGTTTCTAAAAAAAATGCAAAAATGTTAGTACTGATATTTGAGTTTCCTTCAAATTCTCTATAGAAAACGGCAATTTCATATGTAATGACATATGAAATTAATTTAATATATATTTTTTGACCTGTACCGGCAAATGAAAAAAAACCGGCCAAGTGCGAGTCAGACTCGCGCACAAAGGATTCCGTACCATTATCTATAAAAACGGCAAAAAAAATATGTCTGTTGTATGGGAGCACCCCTAAATATTTTTTTTTCTGCTTTTCAGTATTTCTGCGGCAACAGAAATACATCATCTGTGAAAATTTCAACTGTCTAACTATCACGGTTCATGAGATACAGCCTGGTGACAGACGGACAGCGGAGTCTTAGTAATAGGGTCCCGTTGGTTACCCTTTCGGTACGGAACCCTAAAAAAATATCTAACAATGTGTAATTTGAAAATGACACCAGACACCAAAGATATTCCAAATATCGTTGCCAAAGAGCCGTCGCCATACAAAAATGTGTTCAACACACTTTATCGTAAGGTCATTTTTCAGCTCTAATCAGACTTACATATTTTTTCGTTCACTGTACTGTACACACAAACAAATAGTGAGTGGTATTTATGTAGCCCAAGTCCATCCAATTTCTCCTCCCCTCTGTTTCGTACTGTGATAATTGATAGCCAATGTGACATGAAAATATGTTCAGTACAGGGTGGGTATTCTCGCAACATTTTTTACGCACTTTGTTTTTCATACGACTTTCTGAATCGCGTGATGAATGCCGTCTGATGATATGTAATGAATAAACATGTAATGAATCATGGCAAAAGGTTTTTATTTTAAAAGCTTAATACGTTTTTGTATCAAGCGTCTAAAAGTACCCAAATTTTGCCTGCATAAATTTACGCATGTATCAGAAGTGCCCTCCTGGAATTTTGACCGCCTCTAATGCTCTGTGACAGAGCTTTATATACATTATATATTATTACATATATAATATAGTACCTAGTAAAAAAGTGATATACATGTACAGAACTTTTAATACTTTGGCGAAATTTTAAATAAAATGGGTTTTTAATGTTCTTATATTATTAGTATTGAAATGAGACCAAAACAATTTTTTTTTACAATTTTTGTTGGTATATTTGTCTGTTTCTATGTATGTTTGTTCCGTTTTAACTCGAGAATCACTCAATGGATTTTAATGCGGTTTTCTTTATTATTATCGTAGTGACTTAAGTCAACATGTAGGCTATATGAGGTGTCGGTAAAAAAACCGCCAAGCCCAAAACGGGGCAAATATTGAACAAACGTGGGGGAAACCGCGGGCAAAACACTAGTGCCAGTATAAAATACGTGTTGAAGTAAAAAAAAAAATAGGGGTCCCTTTTTCTCTGTGTAATTTATGAAATACAGATCCTCTGAGATCGACGTCATGATGATATATTTGTTTACATTATTTTTTATGTATTTTTACTATTAAGGCGATATGTAAAAAATAGAGGTGCTTCTTTTTTGTGTATTTCATAAAATACACGGAAAATTTTAATACATTGCTGGTATATGCATTTTGATTAAATAATCTAGGGTTTTGAAATTTTGAAATCCCGGTTCAGAGCTCCTCACATCCAGATTTACTTTTCTTTCTGCTTTTATATACTGCAATGATATAATGTTAATTTGGAAAACATGTTTGGATAAATTTTCCTCGATAGAAATAATTGTTGACATGAGGTCTTCAAACACACTTTTTCTCCTCGTTTGACGAATAGGAACCATATACAGAACTCAAATATATTTTATTAAATAGGTGTGTTTCAATAATATCTAGAAATTTGATATTTGAAATTTTGCTAGCTGTTTTAGTTTTTTTTTAAAGAAATATAAAACTAAAATTTTTTGCTTTCGCCCTGGATCCGCCCCTCTCGCCCTGAGCGTGTTTTCGCTTGGAGTGATAGTGACAAAAATAAAATTCACATAGCCTCTTAAGGTATTTGTACCGACAACAGTCACAAAACAGAAATTGAAAACGTATTTCGCTCCATCTTTTATTCGTAAAGGACAAAATAAACATAATATAAAATTGCGATTCAATTAGGCTCCGCCCTAGATTGTCTGGATTCAAAATAGTGCCGTCGTGATAAAAATATTATTTTATACTACACCTGCTCAGAAAGTACTTTCTTACTTTTTTCAAAACGATGCAAAAAATACATCATTACTGTCATACAAACATGCGGGCGGAAAAAGTGCATGAAAATCTATTGTTAACGTGCTTGAGCGGGCAGAAAAAGTATATGCAAATCTATTGTTGACGTGCTGTTTTTTTTTAATATAGCATGAGCAAGTGGCCAGTATCATTTTGCGATTTCTGACATAAAAACTTTTTGTCTTTTGGCATAATATGATTAAATTAGGTTACCTACCAGGTTCTAGGAAACCAAAGCGTTAAAATCACGCGCAAATCGCTTTTTTTGTTTTATCTGAATTTTAAATTTGTAAAATTACTAACTATCTTCTGTCTAATGAAAGCTGAGAGTAACTTTACCTGACACGGGTATGTAAAGTAGGTACCTATGTTATATAATGTGGATACGTACAAGTGTTTTTAAACATAATTTGTCTTTTATTTTCCTCATAGGTGTAGTATAAAGCACTATGTATCACTCGGGAGAAAGTGCGATTCCCAAATCGTGTGTATTGAGGCCCTGTGAACAATGTACTATTGCTTCCTTGTGATACAATCTACTATTTAATTGCATCAAGTAGTAACAGAAGAGTCTAGTAGACCTCGGTGTAAAAACTGGCTCTCGGTAAGTAGAGCAACGGATTCGTGTCCCGTCAGAGATTTATTTTTCTCAGATATTTTTTCATCATGAATGAATGAATGAATGAATGAATGAATGAATGAATGAATGAATGAATAAACACTTTATTGCACACAAATAAGAAGACAAGATACACACAAAGAACAGATAGAAGGCAAGGGCGGACTTATTCCTAAAAGAAATTTCTTCCAGTCAACCTTGGGAAAACATAAACACATTTTTATCTTGAAAATTTAACCTAATCAGTGCATAAGCATATGTAAAAGTTATTTTAAACCTATAACATAAACATAAAAATATACTACATACAAATACATACATAAATACACAGATACATATATACAGACAAACAGTAGCTTAGTCAGTAAGTCATTCAGAGAGATGAGAGGTAAAATTTTTTCAAGTTGTATTTAAAAGAGGACACAGAAGGAAGATCTTTGAGGTTTTGCGGAAGTTCATTCCAGAGTCGAACAGCATTGACCGTGAAGGATTTGGTGAAACGATCAGTGGTGTGGGCAGGCATTGCCAGATCGGAAAGGTGACAGGAGCGAAGCGTTCTGTTGCTACGGTCAGTGCGAAGGACAACTCTTTCTTTTAAATAATTGGGGTAGACGGGGTTGTGAAGAACATTATATAAAAGGGAAAGGATATGTAAGTTCCTGCGAAGACGAATAGGGAGCCACTTCAACCTGCATCGAAAGTCGGAGACGTGATCATACTTGCGCAGTCCGTATATGAATCGGATACACAAGTTCTGAAGACGCTCCAGCCTATCAAGCAGCTCTTCAGTGGGATCTAGATAAGCAACATCGGCATAATCTAGTAGGGGAAGAAGAAGAGATTGAGCTAACGTTATTTTCGTTTCCTGTGGCAGAAACTTCTGTAAGCGCTTAAGAGAGTGATATGAGCCGAAAACTTTACGACTTACTTCATTGACATGTGGAGACCAAGACAGAGTTTGGTCTATCCACAAACCCAAATTCCTCACAGTCGTACAGTAAGGCACTACTTCTCCATCAAAAACAACATCTGAAACGTTGGACATGTCCAAGCGGGAGACGTAATAGTCACTACCAATGATGATAGCCTGTGACTTCTTTGGGTTGACCTGTAAACCGAAACGTAGCGTCCATTCACTAATGGCCATGAGATCAGAGTTAATGGTGTCCACTGCCCTGTTTATGTCATGTGGTGGTGCGGCTGCGTACAACTGCAAGTCGTCAGCATATCGATGAAAAGAGGAGGAGAGGGAAGCAGTAATAGAATTGATAAAAATTGAAAATAGGAGAGGAGAAAGAACGCCACCCTGTGGGACGCCAGTTGTTAGGTTACACCAATCGGATTTGGAAGTGTCAATTTTAACCAGCTGCTGTCTACCACGGAGATAGGAATTGAACCATGAAATTACCAATGGAGATACATTGAGAGACCTCAGCACGCCAACAAGTATGTCGAAGTCAACAGTATTGAAGGCGTTGCTGAAGTCTAAGAGCGTTAGGACGGTAAGATTCTTTTGCTCTATATTTAGTCTCAAGTCATCTGTCACATTGACGAGAGCTGTAACAGTGCTGTGTCCCGGACGAAAACCAGATTGATAAGGATTCAGGAGTTGGTTATGGGACAGGAAATTAGCAAATTGCTCATGAACAATATGCTCAAGGATTTTGGAGAGAATAGGAAGAATGGATATAGGACGAAAATCAGAGAAAGAAGCAGGATTGGACTTTTTAGGGAGAGGGATAATATGGGCTTTCTTCCAGGGACTGGGAAAGGAACCAGAGGACAGGGAACAGTTAATAATATCTGCTATTATTGGAGAAACTACATCGGAGATTGGCAGGAACATATCTTTACTGAGCCCATCGTCACCTACTGCCTTGGTTGTTATAGAGCGAAGAATCTTCCGAACATCCAAAGAAGTAATCTCATGGAACTGAAAAGGTGGATAGTTGGTCGACAGAATGGAATTGTGAAGGGTGTTCAAGGTGTTAGATTTTGGAAAGTTAGATAAGAAGGAAGGTGAACTACTAAAATGACCATTAATAGCATTTAAATCAAGGTTTGAGAGAGGACCGGACTTTGGCTTGCCAACACCAAGGGTTTTTAGGAATTTCCAAAGATTGTGAGGAGCACAGTTTTCAATGGATTCGTATATATGCTGACGTCTAGCATGCCTACAGGCACTATTGCAGTGGTTACGCAGCAGCTTGAACCGTTTGACATTTTGAGGGGAGGGATCCAGCCTGAATCTAACCTGAGCCCTGTCCCTTTGTGCCATAAGTGTCTTAATCTCCGGTGTGAGCCACGGTGCTGGGAGATGCTTTACCCTAGTCTGCTTTAAGGGAGCATGCTTATCATATAGTGCTAGAATGATAGTGTTGAAATGCTCGACCTTTTCGTTAACTGATGCGTTTTTAGTTATTGAGGACCAATCAATCTGACTCACATCAGCTCTTAGCGCTTCGAGATCCATACCACTGAAATTACGAAGAAGAAGAACCTTATGTTTGAATTTAGGTGGACGAAGATTATATGACAGGAAAATGAGATCGTGATGAGAAAAACCAGCAGCATTGAATTGGCCATGGAAAACCGTATGAGCCGGAGACGAGGTAATAATCAAATCAAGGAGTGAAGGGGGCGAGCCAGGCTGAAAATGAGTTGGACCAGAAGGTAAAATATTCAAATTAAGAGATTTCATCATTGACTGTAGTGATTTTGCCCTATGGTCATTTTTGATGAGACAGGTATTAAAATCTCCCATCAGGATAATTTGCTCATAATGTGACCTAAAAGCTTCAAGAGTTGTTTGAAGTGAAGAAAAATAATTAACATGACAAGAGGGGCTATAAAAGACACATAAAAGAAGTTTCGTGTGGCGAAGAGATATTTCTAAAAATAAATGTTCCGTAGGACTGCCGGGATCAGACTCTGAGACAACCTTGCAGTCTAGGTCAGCACGTAAATATACTGCGACACCACCACCAGTAGTATGAGTCCTGTCCCGTCTAATAAGTCGATAACCAGAGATGGGATACAGCGTCGAAGGGAGCGTTGGCCGTAGATGAGATTCAGAGATACAGATTGCATGGATATGCCTGGTAGTGAATGATGCCAATAAATCCGGGTAATGTGCATTAATACTTTGCGCATTTATATGGACGACATTGAAGTTTTTCGGGACTGGACTAAAGGTGGTATGAAGCTTATTGCCGAGATCAGGCAAATCAGATGAATCACTATCCGCACTCAAAAGACCTTCGGAAGAAGAAGAAAAAGAGAAATAAATACTGTCAGTGCTACTATTTAAAATATCAGACATAATTAATACAAATAAAAATAAATAAATAAGTATAAAATATTTAACAATATTAAAAATTAACAACAAATAATTTAAGCTTAAAAGACGATGCTTTTTCAACTTGACCCCTTTTTCCCGTGGACTGCAGTAAGAAAATGCGTGTACAATGTTGTCATAGTAAAGTTGCATGTTGCATAATTTTACTGTAAGTATTCCAATAAACAGCAGCACGAATTAAAAATGAGACGTCATTTGAAAATAATGCAAGAAGGCCGCCAGAGAGACGTTCAAAAACAAGCGGTTCACTGACAGCAGAATAGGTAACGTTTATTATTATTATACGCATGCAAAAAAGACAGAAAAAAGCAAAGTTACACATGCTTGACGGCTGATATCTTTTGCTAAACCGAGTTTACGAACGTATCCCCGACTTGTCACTGATATTTGACACATTTGACAGAAACAGAACAAAATATTTTAAACACAATATTGATAATAACAAAATTATTTCACGAAAACTACCCTACTACAAAAAAGGTAATCCGTACCGTTTAAAGATACATTTTTGTACTTGTCTAAGACGAAACCGAAAAGATGAAGGAAACAGAATGAAATGACTCAAGTTTTCTTGTTCGTGGTGGAGCTAGCTGCTGTTCGCTTTGACCTCCCATTGTGTTTCGCTGGTTCCTGTTGAGGATTGAGCGGCTTCTTGGACTTTTGCTCGCCCTGAGAGCCTTCCGACGAAGGAAACCTCTTCGCAATTGCCTCCAGTTCTGACATCAGTTCTATCTTGCACTTAGATTTGTCTGGCAGCAGCAATATGATTTTCCCTTCGGATGTCCAGCACTTGTGTATGCCGAAGTGATTGCGAGCAGCCATAAATGTGTCGTGCCTTCCCTTCGTTAGAAACTCAGAGATTGTTATTCCGCTGCCTTTGAGAACAGATTTGGAACTCCACACAGTATTTCTTGAAGAGTAGTTTGTGAA
This sequence comes from Ypsolopha sequella, assembly GCA_934047225.1. Taxonomy (NCBI): domain Eukaryota; kingdom Metazoa; phylum Arthropoda; class Insecta; order Lepidoptera; family Ypsolophidae; genus Ypsolopha; species Ypsolopha sequella. The sequence goes on from OW203987.1 coordinate 23,889,192, forward strand.
GCGTACCAATAAAGGTCTGGCTTTCTCCTTATTTTTGCCAAGACGATGACACACAGCAATATCAGTAGTTGTGGGTTCTGACAATTTCATTTTGTCGGATAATAGTCTTGAGATAGTGACCGATGGATTTTCTTCTGTTTCAGCTATCCCATGGAATAAAAGAACTTTCCTTCGGGATGCTACCTCATGCCTATCTAAGCCCAGTGATAGTAGCTCAATCTGCGACTTCATCATTGACAAAGATTTCCATACAAATGCTTTAAACTGCGCGAACTCACCTGACAGCGAAGACAAGTCACAGGGTGTATCTGTAGCTGTGACTGTGGCTGTAGATTTGGCATCGCGCAAATCCTTGTCATAGCTGCCCATCCTATCCAGGAACATAGCAGCTAAATCTTGCATGTTTTTAGACAGTTCAGTGTAGGGGTCCATCTTTGAACTAAAAGTGATGTTCCAGTGAAGTTATCAGTGAAATTTCAATTTGTCCAGGTGAATTAGGGGTCCAGTATAAAATGCACTGATTATGACATTAAAATTGTACTTGTAAATAATAAAAATGAATTAATTTGTATTGAATTATATTTTTATGTGTGTAGCATAAGACTACCCACACACATCATTGTTTTTTTTTTCTTATTTTGCCCTTTGTTATATTTAGTTTTCCAAGCGACGTATTTTACTATCATTCTTATAATGTCAACATAGTAACTAATAAAATATTTCCTAAGAAGATATATAATTCACAGATTTGTATAGGCATGATTCTTAGTTCTAAGAATGGACTCTTAATTGTTGAATATTTATGGGAGAGCTAATAGGTCTGTAAATAAGCAGTGTTCATAAAGGTGCAATAACTGTGGTGACTATTTCCTGTTATATTAGTAAATATTTATCCAATATGAAGTCATTATAAGCAACACTAGCTAGCACTTTGCTAACAGCTTTGGTACATTTATTAGTTCTCTGATTTATAATAACATATTCAGGCATTGTGACATTAACCGGTCGGCCACAGCTTCAGGCTTCGAGAGGCACGCTAAGCGGTTCTTCTTGCGACGGCACCGACGGAGAGAATAATTAATGTATGAAGTTGTATAGAGCCGGCCATGGGTCGCCGCTCGCGCGTCTTGTCCGGCTTCGAGTGACTTGCGCTCTCAGGACGGCGGTGTGTGGGGAAGCGGGCGGTTGAAACAGTGATCGAGCGCACAGGACGAACCTAGTGTCGAGCGCTTTGAGCGAGCGAGCGCTCTGTACATCCGATGCGGTGGAAGGCACCGACGGGTGTCGTGGCAGGGCAAAGCCCGTCGCAAAAACCGCCTGGAAGCGCAACAAGAAGCGCCGCCAGAAGCCTGAAACTATGGCCCTCGCGTAAGGTATGTTCTGTTCCTGAAGCTAAATCCAAGGTAGCAAACTGGCTAAAAACTATTGAATATGAGGACACTGAAAAACTGCTGGATCCATTCACTGTTGACAAGTTTTCAATAGACCTTTTATAACTTGAATAAGTGTTTACTTGTGTAAATTTAATTTTTGTATTTAATTTTATTAAAATTGTTTTTTATTTTTTTCTCTTTCTGTGTAAGTAATCTTTTTTAAATTATTTCAGTCTAATTACTTAAAATTAATTTCACTTTATGTTTTAGGTATAAACTTTAATAAATAATATACCTATTCCACTAAATATTCTGGTACCCTAAGTAACTAGTCCAGCTGAGTTAGGGGTCCCCTGGTAATTTTGTATTTTAAATTATGTGCAGTGTATCTAAGTGTTGTTTTAATTCTGTAACCTCACCTTCCATTTGCAATAATATTTTTTATTTTTTTTTACGCTGTTCAAAGAGAATTTACTACGAAAGTATTCTACAGAAAATATGTGAGTGGTCATGCAAAAAGGGACCTGAAGGACCTGAAAGAATTTGCAATTTAGAGCTTTCAGCAATAAGTTTTAAACTTTGTTTTTCTCTCGATAATTCGCTTAGATTTAATTATGTTAAGGTGTGTAAATTCGAAAACCATTTCGAGATTTAGGTTTAATTAGGCGTATTTTAGAACTTGTGATCTAAAAACGTCAAGTTGATGGATATTTTTACGAAAAAGCTGCAATTTCCATTTGCCTTGATGTGACGTCATTTGAGAAATGGCTGTTTAGAAATGTGTCCTTTGCTTTCAAAATTAATTTATAATAATTTGCTTCCAACTAATTTGACAGCTGGATCACAGATGAGTAAACAGACAGAGACAGACCACTTTTTTATAAGCAATCACACATCACAATTTTTTAAAAGCAATCAGTGTAATGTCTAAAATTCTCAAGTGACGTCATAACGGACGTTTCTTAAAAAAAACATAAAAAATAGTGGTTAATTTATGTACCAAAATAATGAAAACTATGTCCTAAAATGTTTTTTTTTTATTAAAAGCCATGGGAATTGTATCCCTTCAGCCCCTCTATTATGTATCTTTAGTTGCCAACTGGACTGGGTGCCTATCATCAAAAAGATAGATAAAAACTGAACATCCAAAATTGCCTTTAATGGGTATTGAACTGTTAACGAACTGTGTCATCACTTCAAGTGCGAACATATCCTTACATTACACAATCGGAATTCGGAATCTTCTAATCTTTATAACTGTGTATAGCCTAGTTGATGAATTACTTATCTAGAAGTTGCGAGTTTTATCCCGTAGGGCCAAATACCGACGGAAACGATATTGAAGTAACATTTATATCAAGTGGCTGTTACAACGACCGCTGTATCGTCGCTTGATAGCGTAACATAGGAAAAATATAATACTTTTCAGATGAACGCGGGTCATTGGTTTTTTGTTGTTGCAATATTATGTTATTAGATAATCTAACCATTAGCGTCTTGTTGGAAATTAAATAACGTCACCATGAAATCAGTATTTATTTTCAACTTCAGTTATTTCTTTGAAAGCAGATATCTGGTATTTTTAAGTTGTTTTGTGAAACATCACGCCAAGATAAGTGCCATATTTTTTTATTTATTTAACCATATAGTTACATATAGTTCTGTCTCTGATTTTTACTTCTGTCCACTAACGACTTAGAAGGAAGCAAGAAATGACTTAGCACAGTATTTTGCGGTTGAACTTCGTATTGCACAATTTTTGAGGTTGCGGAGCCACGCATGAAAATACATTTATTATGGAGGCTTTATTTTTTAGTAGTTTATGCTACTAGTGCTGTAAGGAGCTAATAACTTATGAGGCGATTTCGTTTCGGATAAGGTATTACCCTTACCCCGTGTATCATACTAGGTTTTTCAATGCATATTGTGAGTAAATAAAAGATATTTAATCAAAGAAAAAGTAATTATTATTGAAGTTAAAATGTCCACAATGAAGATGGTTCATATTTCTTTGCCAGTTCACTGAAGTATGCCAAGAGAAAGTTTTCCGAAAGTCATCAGCATTCTGGAGTTAAAAATAGAACATTACAGCTTATTTAATCTTTTAATTTAAACAACAGGTCCTATTGGAGAGAAAGGAGGCTGACACTGTCGACTGAACAGGCTGTTAAGCTAGTTAGGATTTAAAATATTCTAGCGAGTGTCTAGATGAAAACGTCACACTTTTTTCTTTGTTGTGTCAACATTATTTTCAGCCTAAATAAAACTATATACAGCGTATATTTTGGGTAGATTTGCTTCCTACTCTACTAGAGCAATTGGTAGTTCCAGTATCACGAAATTACCAATAGGTCTCAAACAGTAAAACTAACGGGTCAAAATCGACAGCTCCTCTTTTTAAAATTAAAGTTCCTCAGGGCTCAATTTTAGTGCCAGTTTTATTTAATGTGTATATAAATATATGGCTTTTTTTGTAGACAAATTGTCTGAAATGGTTTTTGTTGAAATAAAATTATGGCTGCCGAATAACGTTTAAATTTTTTAGTACAACAATCTCCTAAGACGTTACCAACTCAATACTCAAATTTCCCCAGGTCTAATCAACCGGTCCAACATCATGCCGACTCCAGACCTCTGTGTCATCAACAACCGCCTCTTCTGGATCTTTGGGTCCCTGGTAGCGTTCTACGTGCCCATGCTGATGATGGTGGTTTCTTTCGCCTTGACGGTGCAGCTGTTGAAGAGCCAAGCGAAGTTGGCAGCGACGCCGGTGCCGGGAGGTACCCAGCGTAGGTGAGTTCAAGAAATCAAAAATTAGAAAAAAATAATAATTTACAGGTTAAATTCGCATCTGAAGATTATGAAAATAAAAACCGGTCAAGTGCGAGGAGGACTCGGGCCTTGAAGGTTTCGTATACATCGTTCAAAAGACATTACACTTGCAGTATATAACGTCCAACTAAACTTGACACTTACAATCTATTCAACACTATGTATATTTAAAGGGTCTTATTAAGTTGGTTTTTTTATCTTCTTAAGGCGCTCTTATCCCAAAATCAGTAATTTCAAAGTCAAATATAACTTTCAACAATCGTCTAAAACTCCAAAAAAAAAAATACGCAATATAGTTCGAACCTTCATCTAGGTCTTCCACGCATGTGTTACACGATCAGATAATCTTTGCTCGATAGAAATAATTCACGAACACAGCATGTAATAAGACCTTTCAAATCATGCCATTTCCATAATTCCACTGTTTTATTATCGAAACATATTATTATCTAATAATATTGCTGTTTAAATTTTCTAGGTCGACCACGTAAGTGGGTTTAAATAAACATATCCTTTATTTTTAAACAATTTAAAAACCGATAAAAACAACGAAAAAGTACAAAAGTGTGGTTATTTTCTTTACTCCTTACACGTAAAGGAAAAGACAGAGAGTCACTCTTCTGGGATAAGAGTGCCTTAAAGAACTCAACATAGGTAATTTCTAAATTTTTTCCTATATGTGCTTACGTAAGACCTACCTATAAACGAAATTTCAAGTTTCAAAGTCTATTGAAAGTGCCTTAAAGGTTTGCATGGTGAGCAAATTTGTAAAAAATATATCATGTAAAAGGCAATAACTTTTTTTTTGCGTTGAGTTAGAAGTAGACTATCTATCGGGGGTATTAGTTTCAAATTGATATCTCACATGGGGCCCGAGCAAATGAGTCTTGACAAAAGCACATACAGACAAACGGAAAACATAGTGAACCTATAAGAGTTCCGTTTTTTTCATTTTGAGGTACGGAACCTTAAAAAAGATCGATGGAAATTTACATATTTCTGCCTTTGAAGTTGGTGTATTTATTTTAATACACAACATATCATCACGACTTATATCCCAGAGGGGGTGACAGAAGTAATTCCGAACGTGACTGTCATTAGAACAGTTAACACTCGTAACACCCTTCGACATGATAGGGGGTAATTCTTATCGCCGTACTTCAGGCACAAATACAAGATTTTTAGTGAATGCAGGATTTTTTCAACATCAGCAAGTATACAAACATAATGCAGATGAAATTATTCCGAAGAAGTCATTGGTGCATGCTAGATCGGAAAGATATGAACCCGGGTCTCACTCAACGGGTTCTGCTGAATGAGCTATGTCAAAGTTGCACAGATTTTGTTCCCAACCACACTCTTACTGTGCCTCGTTAGGACTAAAAATTAAGGGTTGTCCCATCGAATGCCAGTGTGACTGGTTGAGATATTTTCTTATTTTTTGTCCCAATAAGTCATACTGTGGCAGGTTTGTGTGTGACTCGTTGGGACCAAACGCCGCTTTTATACTTTTTACGAATCAAAGCAAAAAATTTGCAGGACGAAATTGAAACAAAGAAACAGAGGGTTTTGAACAAACGAAAGCGGAAATGAAAATACAAAATGCTAACGAATATATTAGAAGCGCTCCATCGTCGTCGGCAAACGTAACGTAACGAATATTTCTATCAACCTCTCACTTTCACACTAACTCCGTCTATATTTACACATGTAAATACAGAAAGCCATCGAGTGATGGCACATATGACGTTTAAATGATTACCAAGTTTCGTAATTATTTATGAGTAAGTGTCAATAAAACAATGTAATACTTCATTGTTGATAGAGATGTACTACTCTTTTCGGTTATAATTTTTCGACTTTCATGTTGCCGTTATTTTGTACATTGACTTGTTGTAGAAACAAAGACTATAGCAAAAGTTTAAATTTTTTTTGAACTCAAGGGGCCGACTATTTAAAGCAATTCAACAGGGAGTGTTAGTGGCTGAATCGTAATCATTAAATAAAGGGTTCTCCTCTCCTTAATCTAATGGCTCCGTCTCTTTCCAAATTATATAATTGTGAACCAGTCCCTTTTTATTATGGCTACTTTGTAAGCAGATTTGGCACATTTGCCTTGTGTATTATAATGTAAATTTTTGTATGACGTGTCTGATGTTGAGTAAATTCACACTTGGTTTTTATTTTTAACCGAAATTTTAAATGTATCCCATCTCTAAACGCATCTGTCATAGGTGCCATCACTCGATGGCCCTACTGTAAAAACAATAGCAATCAATGTGTATATTGTCGATCTCTCAAATCCCACATTGTGACGTAAATATGACACGTGTGCCTTTGGTCTATGCTGACAGTACACCACGAGTGGGCGGCCATTTCTATTTCCAAGGTTTATTGATGCGGGTAAAACCAAATTGAGACGAATTTTATTCATTTTGGTAGTTTATTTCTAAACAAGTAGCCCTTTACAGTTCTAAACTTTATATCATAATTTATTAAACGGTTTTCGAAAAAGTGATATGCAAAAAACAAAACAAAAAAAAAACAGGCAATCATGGGACTGCTGACAGCAGTGAAAACTGCAACACTTTATAGCATATCAGTGACACTAACCTATTAGATTATCCTTTACCAAAAATCTACAAAGTAATATCTGTTATACCTACAAAATTATTGTTTCTGTGGCTTATTTAATTTGTTAATTTTTGAAGATTACAATTCACCTAAGCATCCTCTTTAGGATACTATTAATTGATAGGAATCATTATTATTGCGAAAGTAAATAACATTTCTTATTTTATTGTCTTCTACATTTTGCAAAATCTTCAAAACCGTCTTTAGCATTCATGAGGAAAGAACTTAATTTTCTAACAAATATTACAATTTTTCGTGGAAAACTCCATTAACGAGTATGATAAGGATTCTGTCTTATCATTCATAAACAAAGCTCTTAAAGCAAATATCAACATATACTTCCAAATTCAAAGATTTTTGAATTTGGAAGTATATGTTGATATTAACATGGATACAATGTTTTCAGTGTATATTTCTTCAAATATCGATTACAAATTTTAAGCAACGATTAATACAATTTATGTATTAAAATCTCTTGTCACCTTTTTCAGCCGATGAATATAACATAATATAATAAAACAAAACCCGATGAGAATTCTGATTCCGGGAATATCCATATTAAAATCAACATAGCACAAGTACATAAATCACACTACCTAATACCAACCTCTGTTCATAAGGCAATAACGAGCGAGAAAACTTATCGAAACGTGTTTCGCCTCCAAACGAGTCGTGCTCAAGCCAAACTGCTTAGCAGCATTGTATTGTTTATATAGTATAAGTTTTAGTATAAAACAGAAATTATAAAAAAAAAGAAAAGGAAAAATGCTTAAAAACAAATCATGATCTGGCTAAGTTTCTTGCCCTTCTTCTTAGTAAGACTAATGAATCCCGGTGCTTCATACTAATCGAATGGGCGGAATTAGGCATGCATTTGTATTATGTAACCCATTAGTATGTAGTATCTAAATATAGATTTTACCTATCATTTGAATCGTATACAGGTTGTAATCGTTAAGTGTGACCAGGCGATTATTCCGTAACTATTAAAGATATCAAAATAATTTGATATCGAAAGTACGTTACCTAATCAGTAAAATGACATCAATAACTTTTTGAAAATCAAACGAGAAGTATCCAAAATTTTGACATTAAACATTCCCATATACTTAGTATGAGATTAGTAGAAAGGTTTAAGTTTCCTTATTTTAAGTGGTCTAGTACTCATTTTACCCTAATCTCATTATATGATATGATAATAATGATTTTCAAGTTTATACACGTGTAGATTAATTATGTTACCACTTCAAATTAGTAATAAACCTTGTTTCAATATCGCATTAATTTGAACTGGCTGAAAAGCAACAAACTACAAAAAAAATATGCTCTTTGGTGTTCGTTCTAAATTCGAAACCTTTATCGCGGGTTGTCATTCCCGCCAATTGTTAATAAACGTGATTATCTCATTTATTTATTGAAAAATGGCATATTCCAATATTCTACTAATCTCATACTAAATGTATGGGAATGTTTAATGTCATAATTTTTTATACTTCTCGTTTGATTTTCAAGAAGTTATTGATGTCATTTTACTGATTAGGTAACGTACCTTCGATATTAGTTTAATTTTTTTTGATATCTGTAACAGTTATGGAATAATCGCCTTGTCATACTTAACGATTACACCCTGTATACATTGCTGCATAAATTAAATTAATTAATTTAGTAAATTTAGTTTAATTTAGTTCGTGTAAGTTTATTATTTTATGAAATATATTTTTATAAGATTAAATTTGTCTTGTAAAAATGTATTTTGAGTATCTACTTTACAAAATAAACTAGTTGAATTTGAACTTGCAACAATTTTCTCATTTGAAGAGTTATTAGCGGAATATTGCAAATAATAAAAATTTTAATATATGAGTTAAATTGTATTACTTATTTCAATTTATTATATTTAATTCTTGTCACGCTATTCAAAATGCAGACTCAAGCATCGCTCGCCTTTCAAATAAAACATGCAAATGCAAGCAGTACGACTATAAATATTAAACAATCTTTAATAACGAGCAAGATAACTTCTCGACACGTGTTTCGCCTCTGAGCGAGGCATCCTCAAGCCCGACTGCTCAGCGGCAATTTTGCATTTTGAAGACTGTTCAGCGGAATATTGCAAATTATTAATGTGTAAATCCATGAATTCAATTGTATTACTGATTCCAATTGATTATATTTTATTAAAGTCGCTTCAATTGACATAACGAAACATGGAATATATTTTTTAAGTCTCACAAAAGAGGGTTGTTGAAATTTTGCCAAAACCTTTGCATATTTTTCATAAAATGTTTTTTTTTTCTAATAAATAAGTATCTACAGTTCTTGCGTCGTTTCTAGTGAATCTTAGTAATGTAATAAATTTAAATTCGATTTTAAAACTACTTTTACAACTTTTAATAAGGTACGTTCATTTAGATGTGAATTGGACCGAAATGCAAGAAACTTGTCATTAAGGTAATCCACCCTCAAAACTTTTCTTATTAAGAAAAAGATTAAAAGGCCGCCGGTTTCGAATCTATTTCTGTCGAAAACATAAGAAGGTCCTCTGATAGAGGTCTTTCGTGATTTTAAGCTAAGTTAAGCCGTTGGATCAGAGCTTCAACTTTTGTACTTAAGACCCGTTTAGCGGCCGGATTGTGAAAAACCCGCCTTTTTCTAATTAATTAAAATATAATAATAATAATAATAATATTGTTTATTTACAACAGGAAAAAACTTATAGCTATACATAAATAAATACACATTTTTATTTTTAAGGAAAAACTATACAATAATACCTTGAATAATTGAAACAGAACACTTAAATTCAAAATGCACTCAATAGTTATTAAACAAAACCTTATTACCTAAGTATTGTGTGTGTGTTGCCATTGCAAAGTTTCCATTGGTTTTTAAATTCAAAATTATTGAAATTCTAATGTACAGAAATAAAGAGGTTTTATTGAATAACTTCTTGAGTGAATTTTGAATTAAAGTTTTCTGTTTCGATTAATTAGAAAAAGGCGGGTTTTTCACAAACCGGCTGTGAAACCGCTCTTAATTACAAGTCCTGATGTAGCCGCAAACTCAAAATAACTAAAGTTTTGCGTGCAAGGCAAGTGATGACAGCATGATAGACAATTCGAAAACAAAAGCGTTGGTGCAAGACAGAAGTTTTGCTTGATGCTGGGCCTTAAATAAACGAAGTGGAACATATCTCACTTAACAATTTATGTAAAAACGGTCAGCTAATTAAAGATGTTTTGGTCAGCTCCAAAATGTATTTTCTCAGCAAACAAAGTGAATCGAGGTACTTCTAGTGGTCGGCAAAAATAACTAAATTAATCAGAAGGTAATGTGATAATGGGCAGCCTTAAAATTTACGTCATAGAAAATTAAATATATCTGTAGCAATATTAGTAACTAGCTGTTGCCCGCGACTTCGTCCACGTGTTAGAAGAATATGCGGCCACAGTTCCCGTAATTAAAATATATCCCAGTTTATAAGTTGGATAATAAGTTATCGAACAGTGATCTCTCTTCCTTCTTTCTTTGTAATTCATTTCTCTCTGTTGACAATCGTACAGTGATAACCATATCAATACCCTTTCATAGTTTTTGCGTGATGCATGAAATACTGACTATAATTCCAAATATTTTTTTTGTATCTACTATCCTACAGCGTTATTTTTTTTGGAATCTCATCAATGTACAGACAGACACAGCTCTTTTCTTTTACAGTTTTTAATAGTATTTAATATACTTAGCTTTAGATTTTTCAGTTAGTAATATTAAATCAGCGGTAGCTCAGGGGTAGAACGTTGGCCTCTGAATCTTTAGATTCAGGTTCGATCCCCTGTCCGGCATGCACCAATGAGTTTTTCGGAATTTATGTGCATAGTATTTGTGGTTACTAACCACTTGCTAACGGTGAAGAAAAACATCGTAAGGACACCTGCATGCCCTAAAAGCGTGTACTTGTGCCTGAAGAACGGCGGTAGGGTTCGCCACTCATCACGTTGGGACGAAAGAATTGTCAGTGAAACGCGGGTGTACCGAGTGTGACTTGCATTTTACAGTTCACACTCGGATTACCTCTGACAACCCTGATTCATGTCGTGACGTCACTGTAGCCACTGTATAATATATATGTATAAAATAACAATCAATTGTTTATTGTAGTTTAAAACCTACTCTATCCTATGGATAAAGATTGATGTTCTAGAGTTTCCTTGGAACTTTGCATTTTTTTTATGCAGTAACAGAACTTATGGCAGGACTAGGTATATATATATAAACAATTAATTGTTATTTTACATCATAAAAAATCAACTTTTGAGCGAGTCTCAAAGTTGCAGATTTTGGTTGTTAAAATACGAATGTATTTTGGGCTTATGATATTCCATAGATATGAATGAAAATGTGATAAAAGTTTGATCTTGATGCTTGTGATAAGATGGAAAATGTTGTTTTTTAAGCAATAGATCTTGAAATTAATTTAAAAACTTAAGAGAACATAAAAAATGCTTTTAAGACATCCATTGGGCGTGATTTGTTCATACTGATGGTGCTGTAAAATTGTCTCCCAAAAATTTTCAAGGCCCTGTTTTTGTTTTATAATAACGTTTGTCTAAGAGACAATATAGTCAGCTTTAAACCACAACACAAATTCCTGGCGATTTTCGCAAAGCAAAATATTGGTCGTTTCAGTAGAAAAGTAGCACGAGTGTGACCGTTCCAAAACGATCTCAGTTGAGGTTTTGGAACCAGCATTGAGCTACTTTTATCTGCCAGGTAGTGATACTATATTGGACAACATAAGGCGATTCGGAACGCTACATACCCTAGTTACTTGCCGTTCCTTTTTATGACAGGAGAAAATAATAGTAGTTTATACTACAAGGGCGCAAACGAATAAATTACGAGGACGATTTAAAACACGAGCGTAGCGAGTGTTTTAAACGTAACCGAGTAATTTATTGCTCTTACGCCCGTGTATCATACTACGTTTTTCAATGCATAGTGTGAGGAAATAAAACAAATATAATTTTGTGAACTTTAAATTGTAATTGGCTCAAAAGGACTGTATCCAGAGCCGTTAAACAGTGGAAGAAAATGTATAACGTCTATGGTACACAGGAAAGGCTGCAGGTTGGCGAACCATTGTAAATAAATTAAAAAAAAAAAAAAAAAAGCCCTAGGGCAAAATAATCGACTTTCTGTTCGGTTTTGATGCATAAAAAGTGGGCCTTTACGAGCACTTGCATTGAAAACATGCTTAAATGCTTAAGTTCTTTTTTCATTAAGTTTTACTTAAAATCAAATCAGTCAAACATTTAGGCAATTTTAACTCCGAATTTGTTTGTAAAATGGTGATTTCCTGATGTTTATGGAATTAAATTTCACTCAGGCTATTTGGCTCCCGTCTGATTAACTGTTAATAAGTTGTCTCGCCGTCTTGGCTCTTGGCCAGAAATTAGCAAAATATCTTCATAAAAAATATGATTTTTCGTTTTTTCAAACAGGCTAGTTGACGGAACCCGTACGTTGTTTATGACGTACACTTTACAGACTTTATAAAAAATCTGAGTTTTACAGGTTTGGTCTTCAGTTTTTATCACAAAATCGACTAAAAATTTTACCTTGGTTTTACGATACAAAATCCGGCTTAAAACAAAAACGGTCAAGTCAGAATAAGGCTCACACCCATACCACTCAAAAAAGCTTATAGACTTAAATAATATGAACAAACATTACAAACCTACATTACTTTCTATAAACATTACAAACCTACATTACCTACAAAATGTATGAAACAAAACTGCAAATTTGAGTATGTAACCTTAAAACTACATTATAAATAGGAAGTTCAGTGTTCATGGAACAAATAATATACGGCAATTATAAATTCCTTACTACTCTGTGTTTGAGATAGACCACGTAACAAAAATGGTCCAAAACCGTAAATTTTTCTCCTATTTCTTTGTTCATGAAAATAAAAATAAAAAGTTGTAATTTGTTATGCATGGCTGCAAAGTTGTTGTTTGGCGCGAGTACTTGTATTTAAACCTGAGGAAGCGAAGGATTCTAAAAATAGAATCCTGAGCGTAGCGTAGGTTTCAAAGAAATTCAAAGTCACGAGACGCAATATAACTTTGCTACCGAGTGAAACACGCAATTTTTCACCTCGCTACAGCGAGGAAAATGCTAGGTGTTAGACACTGACATACTGACATATAGTAATACAAGTGGGTACGCTGGACATGTTGTGCAATACAAATTGGCAGGTATTTTTTGTGCCGATTCAAAGCGCCCCCGCCAAGCGTACCGGGAACTAAAATTTACACTTGCTGTAATAGAGATAACATTGAGACAACATCATTGTCTCATTTCTATGTCAGAATGTACAGAATGTCATTAGTTCCGACTACGCTCACGTCACTCACAAAATGGCGTTGTCAAATTGCTTCATTATCAAGTCGTCAACAGCCAGTCCAGTGTACTCGTACTATTAAAGGTCAGTAGTGGAAGAAAACACACAAAAAAAAAAACGAACAAGGCTGGTGCACTGAGGTGAAATAAGTATTAAGAGGCGTCATGACACGCAACCCTGTCAACAGATTGTGAGGTGTCTATGGAAGGTTATTATAATATTTTAGGCTAACCCCCGGTTTCTGAAAGGCCAATCAATGTTAACAGTAGATTAAAAAATTATTATCTGCGGATTAAGCCAGAAAAAGTGGGAATTTTAAATTGAAATCAAAAATTAACCAAGTTAATTATTGATTCATCACTATTCAGACTTCATATATGATTTATTTTCACCGTTATTTGCGGTAAAAGTTTTTTTAATCTACTGTTAACTTTGATTGGCCTTTCAGAAACCGGGGGTAAGTCCATTAACATTAGCTAGATTTATGTTGAGGTCGAACTAAAATTGTGAAATTTGAGTAACATCTTAACAACAATCCCCATGAATTTTACCATACATGAATTTTACCGTTTTTTACCAAAAGTGTAGCTGAATTTGCTTTTATTGTTTTAGATAAAATCAAAAAATTAATACGACTCAAACAACAAAAATGAAAATCTAGATTAATAGTAACCAAAAATAATGTTTTAAAACGTCCACAGTCTTGCCAAAAGGTGGTTTCTCTTTTGCAAATTTTGCGCCCGCGACGAAATCGGCACAATTGTATTGTCTTCCCAAGTTTCATGAAGCGTGCAACTTATAGCGAAATGAAACAGCATGACATTTGCCCACGCCTACAACTTAGTTGGTCGTGTCATGATGTCTGTTCTTCCATTTCAATGGGCTGGCTGGCAAACTTTTTTTTAATGAAAGGTTCGAATTTTATAAACCTTTTCCACGCTAGCGGACAAAATGTACTCGTACTTTTGCACGCATATTTCGAATGATAAATAGAACCTTGAACCGGGTCTCCGGTATAGGTTCGGGCGGTTGATTATATTTCACCTTGTATAATTATATATTTTTATCTATTATTTGAGTCGTATATATTATATTGCTGCATACATTAAACAAACCTTTAATTTAGTTCTTATAAGTTTATTATTTTATTAAATATAATTTTGTAAGATTAAATTTGACTCGTAAAAAGTGTATTATGTGTACCTACTTTAAAAAATAAACTATTTTAATTTGAATTTAAATTTGACCTTTCCAGGCTTGTGAGGTGATAATATAAGTATTTATACTCTATACTCAATTAGCTCTAGCTAGAAAATGACAGCTCACATAAAAGGGTAAGAAAAAAATATTTTTTTTGACTCCTTTTTTGTGTATGGGCCTGGATGGGCCCCTTAAAACATTATTTAGTTCTATTTTTATTCAATATTCGGTTTTGGGTCAACATTCTTCAGGTCTCTGTCTCATTCCATCTAAGAGCTAGAGACCCGTGACATACAGACGGACAGACAAATGGACCCGTTTTGCCCTTCGGGTACGGAACCCTAAAAAGCAGTCGACTCTATGTATATTATAAGTTGGGATTGTTACTATCATGTCCGTTGGGATAGTCTCAGAATAAACCACTGAACGATATAAATTGCACTTTTCGCCCTCATGCAATGGTGATAAGAGTGAAAAGTGGGCCTGTGGAACTCTTCCCGATAGTGAATAATACATAGACTTGGGAACTGGCGCTCTGCCAGCAACATAACTTTTTCTGAACAGTTTTAATAAATAAAAGTGGTATATAAAGTAGAGAGGATACCATAATGTTTCTTGTTTCTGAACTTGAGAATTAATTGTGTGTACTTCGACTATATATTCTGGCAATTTGGTTACAGACTTTCTTAATCTGAACGCTTGATTTGTTTTTTAGTAACTGTGAATTATAAAATATTACCTTTTTATCGAGTTTTTAATATCATCAACTGTATTATTAAAATAATTGAGTTTGTTTCTAAGAAATGGTTATTAAAGTGAAAAAAAGTGCCAATATTACTTTTTTCTGTGAAATTGAAATGAGCAAATGAAATTCTTGAAGGTTGAAAGTGATTTTTTGTTAGTGACTCGCCTATTAAAAAATGAGAAACCTGACTTGAGATGAAAATAGTACCAAGGCACTGGTTCATTCTCTATGCCTATATAGGCAGGTATGTACTAACTTATACCAATATTCAACAATAGTTTATGCCCACGGGTTTACCTATTCTATTTCCTTAGTATATATATATAGGAATATTTAAAACCCGTTTTAACTAGTAAAAACTAGATCTAACTGAAAGTCTGTTACAACTACGTAGTTTTGAACTAAAATTTACTCAAGTATAGAGTAATTTACATTCAAGTTAGAATGTGTTTTTGTACAACAAAATGTGTACAATTTTCGAGCAAATGTGTTGAAAAATATTGCTTACTCGTTAATGGTACTCGTCTCCATTCCAAGCGCTTCTCGCCTCAACAAGCTAATCAAGTGAAGCAGCTGTCTTTGTTACAAAACAGATAAGATTCGGGTAAGCCTCTCTCTCAGCTGTTGTGGAAAAAGGGAAAGGTAGGTACTCGAGTCTTGATGAGTTCGATTCATCGTAAATGTCTTTAGTTTGAATGTACTGTAACATATAGCTAGGCAACATGTCAGGTTTAGGTAAGGCTAGGTTTTATAGGTAGGTTAAAGGACTATTTGTTCGTGTTCAGTTGGCAATCGATAACCTTTATGGATCGACATACGTCGCATTGACTGATTTATTTCGTGTTTTCCAAAAATAAATACAGATCCAGTATAAAAGATCTTTCAGACAAAACACGAGCAAGATTCCTTAGAGAGTCCCATCGGTGTGAAGGTGGCTCTCCATAAATAAATATTCCTTCTAGAGATTTGACGAAGTACGAAAAGCGAGTGCTCTACGAGGTTCAGAGGTTCATCCCTACTAGCTTAAGCAACGAATAATTTGTGGATGGAAAAGTCGAAAGCAGGATCTTTGACTTAGGAACTTTGTTTGGACTAGTTAAGAGATAAACATACTAAAAGTCCTTGCCCCTCCGAGTCGAGCCCGAGGAGGGGGGCACAAAGAAGATCCCGTTTTATGGTTTTTTGCTTACATCTCGAAAACCGTGCATTGTACGAAATTTTGTTTTACTACATAATGAAAGCTGATAAAATTTTCTACAACTTTAGCTTTCACACTTTTTATCTATCTCCAATCTTTGCCTAGCTATGAGCTTCGAAAAATTGTCGAATTTCAAAGCCTTTTTCAGGTCAACCACGTTGGATTTTAAAATCGTTGTTGTTTTCGTAATCAGCGACCCGATAAACCATTCAAACGATACCCATGTTGATTTTAAAAATTTTTACCCCATTTCCCCCTTTTAAGGGTTGAATTCTGAAAAAACTTGAAACACATTTATAGATAAGAGTACTCTAGTCATATACGCTCTTCTGCTCCGGGTACTTTTGACACTGCCCTTTTTCAATATGTTGCCAAGGACAGTACCAAAAGTACCCGGAATAGGAGAGCTTGTAATGACTAGAATGATGGATGTGGAAGAGGCAACGTTGCGGGCTCCATGGAGGGTGGAGCGCTGTGGAGGTGAAGTTTTTATTACCGTTTCAAAAATGGGGTTTCAGGAAACGCACCAAAGCGGCGACAGGGCTCGCCTCCCGTCACGTCGCGTCGAACAAGAGGTGTGTTCCTAGATCTTCTGAAAGGGAGCTCTGACGGGATAGCTTGAGTAAAATAAAACGGAGAGTTCATGTAATTTTGGGTGCTGTATTCGGAGGATAACAGTATCGCGTGCGTGTCGTGTATAACGTTACATATAGAGAGAGAGAGAAGAGAATGACTCGATATAAAAATGCAATTTATTTTTGAGAAAACAATATTAAAATTAAATGCTAAGGAAAATAGGGCTTTCACACAATTACTAAATACTTATACTTAACAATAACAAATTAGTTTACTTGTATGAGGGTGTGTAAGAGGGTGATGAGAGACATAGAGAAAAAAGGTAAATGTTTGATAGATAAACATCCCGGTGACCATATTACCTTCACCGCGGACGTGAGGGGCAAAATATATTTATAGGAAAATATAAATTAGCAGACTGAAACCACACAGGTGAACTTTATTATGTGGAATACCAATACTTAAGAGGATGACCTACCCAAGCAATTTTTTATTGTCCGTCCGGCACAATAATTCAAATGGCAAAGACCTTATTTGCTTTTGATAGAAGCGATTATATGTTGGCTCATTGGCCTCTTTTTCTTGGACGCGTAATACTAATGATCACGCAGTGAAACAACAAATTGGTGTGTTTTAGCCAATACTGAAATATTTTGTAGAGAAAAGAATATTGAATTTAAGTAGAATCCCTTCACATTCCTATTCCCTTCATATTCTCTATGAAAAAAAAAACAATATTATCTCTTAACCACGTTCTTGAAACGAACGTTTGAAAATAAAAAAACCGGCCAAGTGCGAGTCGGACTCGCGCCCGAAGGGTTCCGCACCATTATCTCTAAAAACGGCAAAAAAATCACATTTGTTGTATGTGAGCCCCCTTAAATATTTATTTTATTCTGTTTTTTTTAGTATTTTTTGTGATAGCGGCAACAAAAATACATCATCTGTGAACATTTCACGGTTCTATATCTAACTTTCACGGTTCATGAGATACAGGCTGGTGACAGACGGACAGACGGACGGACAGCGGAGTCTTAGTAATAGGGTCCCGTTGGTTACCCTTTGGGTACGGAACCCTAAAAAAGAGGGTGGAAAATATTTCTTTTTGACAATAGTATAAATCTTAAAACATTTTTATAAGTAGAATCCCTAGATAAATAATCAATAAATCAAATATATTTTTTTCAATACAAGGAGAGTCCGAACTTCTTTAAACGAATCCTTGAAAGTATGTTGTTGTTCATGCTCTAGGCAGTCTTAAGAGTGCACCGAGCTTTTTACAGACACAAAAACGTTTTTATAACCGTTGTTTGAAGTGGTAAACAATTAAAATCTAGGGAAACATATTGGTATTATTGGGGATATATACTAGACAGTATCCACGATGGAAACACGATTTGACAAAGTTGGCCCCATAGAATAAATTCGCAAAGTTACCTCTCGTCGAATAATTTTTTCCTCTATTTCCCTCCTTTTTTATATAAATAAGAAATTTGATATTATGATTCATTTACTAAAATAAAGTTCATAGACGATTGGAGCGTTTATACACGATAGTTTTTTATTTAAGAACAATATGATGAAAATAACAACGAAAAACATTGGAAAAGTGCAAAATTTTGGTTATTTTCATTACTCTTTACACGTAAAGAAAAAGACAGAGACAAAAGCAAACGCTCGGCGTGCCCTTAAGTAAAACGTCACTTTGAGTTAGCCCGAAGTCAGTGTGGGTCGGAAATAGCTACTCGGAAACTTTAGCCATTGTCGACTAATGCCTTCGATGAATCGCACAAAAGTAGCTAAGTAGCATGGTTGGGAGTTCCGGCCTTCCATGTTTTGCTCTTAATACAAAGCAGTATGGTTCAAAATTTGATGTACTCTAATTTTCGTAATGGTTGGACTATAAATACTCACTTTTACTGCTTATACTTGTAACACCAACTACACAATAACATTTTGTCGAAATATTTGTTTTATATACATAGTTTTATGTATTTTAGGTTTAACAAATTTTAATTATAACGTGTTATTGGGAATTCCATGTGTGAATGGATGGGTAACAATATTTTACTGATTTACATATTAAACAAATTTCCCAAAGGAATTTGCCTGATTAAATTATCAGTATGTATATTAATAATTAGTTAGTTAAAAGTCGTGTCTGTTTATAGAATATTTTGAGGCACACACTAAAATTATTTGAATTTTTATCTGATGATGATGATGACAAATTCATGATGGACTTCCGCAAAGTAACGCCTTTTTCAATATTTTTTCCCTTTTTTTAGTTTTTATCTGTCTGTCTGTTCTGTATTTACTCGAGAACCGCTCTACGAAATTGGATGCGGTTTTTTTATTATCATCGAAGTGGCCCTGTCAACATAAAGTTAGTTGATTAAATAACCACCAAGCCGAAAACTGTCGATAGTTAAAATACACTAATAGACGTCTTGCATAAACCAAACCATTAGTTTTACAGCGCATTTTTGAAATATTCGTGCTCAAAAAAAAAAAAAATAACTGCTCATTTTAGATTCATTACTGTGTCAAAGGGTTTTATTATCATCGAAGTGGCCCTGTCAATATAAAGTTAGTTGATTAAATAACCACCAAGCCGAAAACTGTCGATAGTTAAAAGACACTAACAGACGTCTTGCATAAACCAAACCATTAGTTTTACAGCGGTTTTTTTGAAATATATTCGTGCTCAAAAAAAAAAATGCTCATTTTGGATTCGTTACTGTGTCAAAGGGTGGCTTTACAAGGCTTATCTCGGATTTCAGCGCCATATTAACTGCCATATTGAATATCTTACTTCCGGTCGGGATTTCGCTTGAGCAACTGACTCATTCGAATTCAGCCGGGCCGAAATAGGGAAATTTTGCCCAAAGGTAACATGAATGTTTTCTTAAATTATAAAGGGTGTTGATGAAATAGCCACGAAGCTTAAAATCATCCATACTACTGAGAGATTGGAAGACTTCCACGCGAGCGAGACTGCGGGAAAAAGCTAGTATTATCTATAGTTACACCGCATAAAGTGTTTGTGTCTGTCCATCACCTGTCTGCTGCCGTTTTGTGGTATTAGTTGAAAACAGCTGGACTTATTTAGTTAATATATGTACATGGTCGGGCCTACTGACTTGCAGGTAAACTACATACAATTTTATAAAAGAGGGGTTGTTTACGTAAAGTTTACTTATAGTCGCCACCGGAGCAATTTTCTTCATAGCTCTTCTTATTTCAAAATTATATAAAACTAGTGAAGGCCCCGTGGCGTTGCTTGCGTGGATCTCGTTTTTCCCGTGGCAATTTCCTAAACTCCCTTCGTAGCGGATGTCTACGTCATACAAGGAACCTACAGTTACTAAAAATGGCTATTGTTTTTTATGTGTTTTAATCATAGTTGTGTTAATTTTTGTTTATTGTTTTAAGTATCCTTATGGATGAACAGGCAGTGACCGAATAATTCTGGCTTAAGGGGGAACGATTCGAGCAGCTAGGCACCACATCCTCGTGAGATGGCGCTGTTTTGCCAATATTGATATTGAATTTTTTAATGATCTTACTTTGTAATATAAACAAACAGAACCTCACTTCGCGATCCAATACAAGCATATGTGATAAGTTCTAATCATTACACAATTGATAAATCATTCAACTTTTACATAAATTGGCCTACAAGTTTTAATTGTACCGATCTCTGTGTATACAAGAAATCTTACCCACACATGTAAATTGTCACTACAGGTAATTAATAATAGCAAATTTCATTCACCTCAACAAGACATCGCGTGGCGCATTGTAGCGTATACTTACTTCGCAATTCATGGTATCTAGGTTCGATCCCCTATCATAAATTCTTTTTGTGTTTTAAATTTGTATTATTTTGCTATGTATGAAAATATAGCAAATTTCGTTCACCTCAACAAGACACCGCGTGGTACATTGTAGCGTATGCTTGCTTCGCTATTTATGGTATCTAGGTTCGATCCCCTATCATAAATTCTTTTTGTGTTTTAATTTGTATTATTTTGCTATGAATGAAATTTTATTATGAAAATATAATGAGAAGTTTTTATAATGAAATAAAAAAGACCAATTATAAGATTTATTTATTTACAAGATCGTAACACTTGCATTTTTCGTTACTTTCATTAGTATTATTTCTGGTAATACGCATTCCTTGTAAAACGATACCAATTTTGGTATCATTCCTTGTATAAAGTCTTCATCCCTGTCAACTTCCACCACACACAGTGATGGGTTGCAGCGGTGTTATGAAGCACACAAAATAACACTTCGCCATTTTTGTCACTTTGAGCTGTCCCTAGACCTGCAATAAAATAAAATTGTGAAAGTACTAAAGAAAGTAGAGAATCATAAGTTCATAACGTAAGGAAGTAAGAAATAATAATGTGTCATGGTGTAAGTTTAGTGGTTTTTGATAGTTGTAGCTAAATTAACTTATCTATAAAAATATGTTTATTTTGCGATTTCAGGATTGTCCCTACAGTATACAAGGTGACTTTTTGATCATCGTCCAAATTCATACTGGTGGCTTGGTAAGCGATCGGTATCATGCATCAATAACAATTTTGGTAAAATTCGTAAAATGAAATTTCAACTCCCCATAGTGATTCACTCGGGACTGGAACTGAATTTATATGGCAAGCCGAAATTTCATTATACGAATTTCACAAAAATTGTTACTGATCCAAGATACTGATCACTTATCAAGCCTCCAGCATGAATTTGGACGATGATCAAAAAGTCACCTTGTATATATCGTCACAACTTGAATCCCCGCGGGGGTGTCAGAGGTATTTTCCTAGTGTGGACTGTGCGGTGAAAGTCATAGTCCACACATGTACACCCTCATTTCACCGACGATTGTTACGTCTGTTACGATTGTATGGAGATTGAGACTCCAGCATTTTACTGCCTGAGCTACGCCACTGTCCCCATATTAAAAGTACTAAAATGTGATAAATAACAATAATTTCACAAACCTGGTAATAATAGCTGTGCTTTTTGTTCATTTTGAAAGCGCCATCTGCTAGAATAATGGCGAATTTTTTTCTCTCCTTGGCTGCAGTTTCGATATCCTGGTTGTTTCTCGCCAGTGAAGGAAAATAAAAAAATATATATATTTTAAAATCTCATTTCTTCCATTTCTTTGTCATCAATGTTTAAATTACATAGTACACAATTTTCCTTTTTCCGTATTTTAACTACATCACATCAGCGAAGCAAAGCATATAATATGTATATATGTATTTGATGTTTTCAGAGATACAAATATTTTGAAATCAGGACCTGTTTCTTTATTTCGTATTTACTGTCATGCATGATTCATGAAAGATATAACTTGAAAATGTTTAGACTTCAAGAGATAAAATTTTAATATTACATACCGAAATTACGGTACATTTGGTACAATGGCAACACTAGTTAGAATCAAAAAAGCATGCATTAGCAGTTTCGAAGAAATTATAATAAGAATTCGGAGCGGCAACGCCGCAGTCGTCCCCGCTCCGTACATCTGGCAGCGTTGCATAATATACACATACGTAAAAAAGGTACTCACACATGCTTGTATGTTACTGCGTAGTGCGCACCACTACAATGTCAGAATTTGACGAAATATCATTACTAAAATGTGCTTGAAAGGTAATTTTTAAAAATATATTTTATTAATTCGCGACTTATTGTGGCGTTACTAAGATTATTGACATAATTTTCAGTACATATAACCATATGGTTAACTCAGGAAAAGGCCTGAACTTTTGTATAGGAATCGGATCCCCTTAAGGGACAAAAGCTGAGTCACCGACCTTTTCAACAGAACCTGTCTAATCCTAAATAGTCTTTTCAATGCATGTGCTCGTAAAGGCCCACTTTTTATGCATCAAAACCGAACAAAAAGTAGATTATTTTGCCCTAGGGCTTTATTATTATTATTTTTTTAAATTTAAATACAATGGTTGGCTAACCTGCAGCCTTTCCTGTGTACCATAGATGTTATACTTTTTTTTCCACTGTTTAACGGCTCTGGATACAGTCCTTTTGAGCCAATTATAATTTAAAGTTCACAAGATTATATTTGTTTTCATTTCCTCACACTATGCATTGAAAAACGTAGTATGATACACGGGCGTAAAAACAATAAATTACTCGGTTACGTTTAAAACACTCGCTACGCTCGTGCTTTAAATCGTCCTCGTAATTTATTCCTTTGCGCCCTAGTAGCATAAACTACTATTAAGTATTATGTGTTTTGGGTTGTGTTCTGTTGAATAAAAATCTTTTTATTTATTTATTTAGTTCCTAGTTCCATCCGTTTTGTTTATCAATACATATAATAAAAGAGTAGAACCTGGTGTGTATGTACATTGAAGAAAAATAATAGAAATAGAAATGACTAAAGAAGAGTAATAGAACACAAATCAGCCATTTTCAGAATTCTTTTCTGTCTGTCTGTTTGTTCAGGCATATCTCCGAAACCACTTAACGGATTTGGATGCGTTTTGTTTTTATTATCATCGTAATGATTTTATTCAACAAATAGACTATAAGGGGTGTTAATGAAATAACGACCGAGCCGAAAATGGGGCAGAGTTGAATAAATGTGGGTGGTGTCGCGGGCAAGGCACTTACCTACTATAATACATCTGTTTTTTTTTAGTTTGTTTATTTACAACAATATAGTACATGTTATTAAGTATTAAATGGATCACAAAAACCCAAAAAATCGATTCGTTCAGTGCACCTTTAGTTTATAAAGCTTTTTGCAGCGTCGCAGAAGCTTTGTTTGGGATATTGTCAGTTTGTACATTGAATTTTTGTTTGAAATTCGCTTTTAAACAGAATTTTGACACCCCATTGATGGATTCCGTAGGAACTTGTTTATGGGATAAGAAGTAGCCTATTTCCTTTTTCAGGTTTAGGACTACTTTTCTGCAAAATTTCAGCAAAATCGGTTTATTTACAACAATATAGTACATGTTATTAAGTATTAAATGGATCACAAAAACCCAAAAAATCGATTCGTTCAGTGCACCTTTAGTTTATAAAGCTTTTTGCAGCGTCGCAGAAGCTTTGTTTGGGATATTGTCAGTTTGTACATTGAATTTTTGTGTGAAATTCGCTTTTAAACAGAATTTTGACACCCCATTGATGGATTCCGTAGGAACTTGTTTATGGGATAAGAAGTAGCCTATTTCCTTTTTCAGGTTTAGGACTACTTTTCTGCAAAATTTCAGCAAAATCGGTTCAGTAATTACGGCGTGAAGATAACAACCGTCCATACATCCATCTATACATCCATCCACAATTTCGCATGTATAATATGGTGGGATGGGATGGGATGGGATGAGATAAAGATATATATATATAGGTTGCTTGGATTGCAAATGACTTAACAGGTTCAACTTAAGTCGCATTTGTTCTGTAAAGTCGGTAAACCAGCAAGGAAAATGAAATAAAAAAAATTTAAATTTCTTTATTTCAAAATAAGTTACCTAAATTATTAAAACTCTAGTTCCCACAGAAAGTTTCCTTGTGTAGTGGAAACTAGGCTCCTCCCAAAATATATTTAAACTATCGATATTTTAATTATCGCCAATTTCAATGTTCTGAAAAATCATGTTTGTTGACAATCGTCTAAAAAGTATACCTTACCTTGTGGCCGTTTATACGACGTAAACTCATAGAACAAACGAATAACCAAAGTCGATTAAGCTCGGTCCAAAAAGTTTTTTTAAGCCACAAACGTCAACAAGCTCTCAAATCCCCGTTGGCATTGCAGCCGTTTCAAAAATAAACAACACACCTAAATAATCATGAGAACCGAGACATATGTATTAAAGTGCAATTATATCACCTATGTATGGTAGCAAATTTTAGGTATGGCAAGATAAATATTAAAGTAGAGTAAATGCAGTAGAAATTAGGAATGGGTCGTTGCAGGTTTTTTTCGCTAAGATACGAGACTGTTTTTCAGCGATACAGACTAGTTACCAAAGTTGCAACTAGTTTTCAGTAGTACCACCATCGGGAGCAAGGGACCTGAATGGTTTTATTTACTATTCCTAGTTGATAATAAAGTAAACTAAACTTGGATCGGCTCAACTGAAGACGTGTCGTCAAAAAACTAGTTTCATTTTGCGACTACTTTATCCGACGCGCGACGTTAAAAAACGGTTGCATCGTTGCCGTCAAAAAAACGGTTGCAAAAAGTAGTCCGTTGCAAGAACGCCCACTCCTAGTGGAAATGCTTTCCTTAAGGCGCTTGATCCTTCAAATACAGCCAGATGGGTACTTTCTAAAGCCTACTCCTCGTTTACGGCTGGACCAAATGGCTTGAAAAAAATATATATGAATCAATAACTCTTTAAAAATATTTGCAACAAATTTTGGTTTTGTACGATCAAAACTTCTATATTAAAAAAAATAACAACTGTATGATGTTTTTTTGGCTTGAATTCCCTACTCCTCCTAATCTGCTATGACGTTTGGAAATATTTACACGCCAAAAAATTAAGAATCTGTTGAACTTTAAATGCAACATATCTCAAGTAAATCCAGTAACTTTTTCTATTAAAAATATCGAAATATGTAAGATTTCAAGGTCAAAGGCTAAGAGGTGCTCTGCGCGGGCGCAGGCATCAGTCATGCAGTGGCGTTCAGACGGGGAGGCTGTGTCACTCGTTGCCACGTACCGCACCCTGGCGTCTGATGACATGTTTGCGAAAATATTTATAAGGATTTTTATTTGCGTGCGTTCAGAGAGTACTTTCGGCAATGGACTTAGTTATTTAGAGGATAAATTGTGCTGTGAAGTTCACGCGTGGACGCTATAATAAACTAGAAGTTTGACGAGTTAGCAAAGAACTTTTTTTAGAAAAATTATAAATATATAATGTGATTGAGAAAAATGCCACGAAAACCTAAAACAATAAAGAAGCCTACAAAAGCTTTGAAAATACATGCAGTAAAGTA
Source organism: Ypsolopha sequella (assembly GCA_934047225.1). NCBI lineage: Eukaryota > Metazoa > Arthropoda > Insecta > Lepidoptera > Ypsolophidae > Ypsolopha > Ypsolopha sequella. The sequence goes on from OW203987.1 coordinate 23,915,162, forward strand.
AGTAAGTACCTAACATAATCTACCTACACAATCATTATCCATAGTAGAGTAGATATGAATAATTACTGGTAACAATTATAGTAGCTCATGGGTAGAACGCAGGCCTCTCAATTTTGAGATCCAGGTTCAAGCCTCGGTTGAGCATGCACCAAGGAGTTTTTCGGAATTTTTGTGCATAGTATTTACTAATACTTACTACTTGCCGAATGTTTTGTGCCCGAAGTCACCACCAACCACGTTGAGACATACTTATCGCCGGTGAAACGCGGGTGTACCGAGTGCGGAGACACTCGAAACACCTCCAAAACCCCCTCGGGGATTCCTATCATGACGATATATAGGTATAATTATTATTATAAACAGCTATAAGCAACAATTCACGCAAAAAACGTTGCTCAAAATTTTGTTTTTACTTCTATCCAGCTAAATAAACTACCCAAGTATCAAGGCTCGGACTATGTATATGGTTTAGCTCCGCTTCCGACCTGTTTTTTTGGACCGGAGCACTATTTGAAATACTTGTTTTAGTTCATTTCAGAAAAATATGTCCCAGGCAGGCATATCAAAGTTGTGGTATTTATACCTGTAATATTATGTAGAATAGTTGAATAACTAGAATTGTAGGTATAATACATATAATTGATATATTATTTCAGGGGCATCTAAAAAGAGACCACCAGAAACAGAAGGCAAAGAAAATAATCCGACAAAATCTGCAAAAAAGACCAAGTACCGAAAAGTTCATTCGGGTAGACCTGACAATATATTAATTCAAAATAATCTGTGCATGTAACCTGTAATGTCATTCCATCCATCCTTCAGCCTCGTTCGTCCACTGCTGGACATAAGCCGTTTCAGGACTTTGTCATTCCCGGTGGTCATCCTGGAAGAATTGTCCATACTCACACACGCTGGGCAGGCGGGTTGGTGAGCGCGGTGCCGGAACCCTCGCACCAGTGACGCCGCTGCCCGTTACCAGTCTGTTCCATATAAGGCCCGGCTATAAGGGATGGACATACCGCCATCCATCGGTCCTAGGCATGGTGGGTCTCCTGGTTTTTTGCCTGTGAGCTGTCCTCTTACTCTCCCCTGAATTACTTCGAGGGGGTGTCCAAATAAGATGGTGGTACCTCCACAGTCGAGCCCGGCATCAGCTGTACTACCTATTAAATATCTTTGCATTGAAATTATGTAATTTCATTGAAATTTTGTAAATATTTAGGGTGCCAACAAACGAACATCACTTTCAAAACGGTAGCCGTAGACAACGGTAGCTAACTGCACATGTCGAACCATATTGGCGATAGCCATCGACTACCATCGAACAATGGTAGTGAGCGTCAGCTATTGGTTGCATTCGACGCGCTGACGCTGCCAAACAGCGCCGACTGTACTCGATTGATAGTATTGTCAGCGTTGTATGGTCGACTGCAATCGACGGCTGACGCTAACGTCATTCGGTGGCAATTTATGGTATAGAATAGTATACTGTCAGAATACAGTCGGGAACACTATCTCATCGAGTAATAAGATGTGACCAACTCGTAGTGATGTAGAAAAAAAACTACATCAAAATAAACCGGGTTGGCTAGGCGCAACCTAGAGCGTTTTATACAGTCAGCAAAAACAACGCAAATTTTCTGACAAAAAATTACGTCAATAAGTAGCAAGTACTATGTTCGATATAGCGTATCACAAGGTGCTTAAAAATAAGGTTTGCATGTCCTATGTTGGTACTTACGAGTATATCAGCCTGATTTTATCGAATATCTTTTTATATGAAAAAAAGCTTTTTTTAGCACCTTTTATACGCTCTGTCGATGATATATACTTCATGATGTGATTTTTTTAATCAATAAAATTGTGCTGCTTTTGCTGACTCTACAAAATTTTCCAGGTTGCGTCGAGCCAACCCTGTTTATTTTGATGTAGTTTTTTTTCTACACCACTACGAATTGGTCACATCTTGTTATTTGATGACATAGGGTTACCAACTGTCACCCGACAGCCTAGTACGTTAAAAATTATATTACGTATTAAAACATATTCAGCGTTATCTGTTATGTTTCTCAGAGAAAAGCATCGTCTGGATCACCACAATCTCTAAGCTCATTCATTGCTTCAGAAATGGAAGGCAAAGACAATGATCCAACAATGTCTGCACAAAAGACTATCGAAGAGTCGAATCCGGTAGGTTTGAGAATTTACCAATCTTTTTTTATAACGTGGTAATATCCTTGAAATTAGGTAAATATTTAGGAATTAATACTATCCCACTAATATTATAAATGCGAAAGTTTGGATGGATGGATGTTTGTTACACCTTCACGCTGTAACTACTGAACCGATTGGGCTGAAACTTTGCACAAATGTAGTTCTAGACCATGAATAGAACATAAGCTACTTTTTATCCCATCAATCAGTTCCCATTGGAAGGCAATGGGGTGTCAAGTTCCTATAGAAAAGTGATGTACTGTTACTCATTCACGCCGTTGATTATTAGCGAGATGGGATAGTGAGGATGGGATGGGATGGGATAATGGCATTAGTGGGATAGGATGAAATGAGATTCGATAAGACTACACAAAAACTTAATCAACGCGGGCGAAGCCGCGGGCAAAAGCTAGTATTTTATATTTGTTTGTGAAACTTGAGTATTTTTCTTTAATGCGTTTTGCATTATTTTATAATTTATAGTAGGTTAAAAATTATACTATGTACTTAGGTAAATGCAAACTTATTTATTATGTTTTTCAGAGAAAAATATCTTTTGGACCACCACCATCTCCAGATTCATTCATTGCATTAGAAATGAACGGCAAAGACAATGATCCGACAGCCTCTGAACAAAAGACGATTAAAGACTCGATTCTGGTAGATTCGTTTTAATTTACAGCAAATGTATTACAAAATATAAAACAAGAAAATGAAAACCACAGTACAGAACAATAAAATGAAAAACAAAGTGCACAACCAAAAAAGTAACAAAAGGAAAAAAGAAAATTACAAAAACGAAAACACACAGAAAATGTATTACAATATAATAGAACAAGAAAATGAAGACTGCAGTACAGAACAATGAAATAAACAAAGTACAGAACAAGAAAATGAAGAACAAAGAGCACAGCAAAAAATTTAACTTATCTCAAGTGAAGTTCAAATAAAAAGCAGAAGACTCATGATCAAGAAAATATATACATATATTTACCAAATTGAGGATTTACCTGCAGATCAGAGCTTACAAGTGTTAGCGAGGTGAAACTGTGGTACAGATTACGTAACATAATTAAAGTATACAGACTAAAAAAATATATGTTTTGTTTATTTTACGTGCGAATACAATCTTCATAAAAATGAAATCTAAAAGTTGCATCAACATAATTGAGACCGTTTCTGAGTACCCAAATATATTACATACTATCGGTTTTATTATGAGACCCGCAAATAACCGATACATACCACTCAAGTCTCTAAAAGCACCGAAATCAACAAAAATTGTAACAAAATAATATTTTATCAATATATATTTTTTTTCGTCATTATCGTTCAAAAATCATTCAAATATAAAAACAGAAACTTTTTATGAAAAATTGTTTGACTGCAACCCACGATGGCTGACGCTACCATCATTAGACGGTTACCTCCGACAAGGTTCGACGTCTAAAGTTACCTCAATCCTCTGGCGCAGTATAATACTGTGCCTCTGGCCTACCATGAGTTTGGCACTCGATACACGTTAGCGACAGCGTAAAACATTTGTATGAGTTTAGCGGTTCTAGCGGTATACGAGAGGAACCAGAATTTCCAATACATTATATTTTACGCAGTCGCTAACTTATATCGAGTGCCAAACTCATGGTGGGCCTACTGTTGACGGTTACCAACTGCAAAGTGACGATCGTCTGTTACCGCTCAAGCCCAAGATTTATAAAGGTCTGACCCCAATATCAACTTGGTCACTTTCGGGTATCCTCACATAACCGATTTTGATGACATGTTACATTAGAGCAGGTACTGTATGTAACTGTTGTATATGTTTTATATATTTTCGTGATTTCAGTACTATCACCACTAGTTCGCAATAACTATAACCACTAGTTTGTTTTCAAAACTACCAAAATATCACCGCGTAGTAATATGTACAGAATGGTCACATATTTCTGTTACAGCACAGCCTATTGAGCTTGAAAAGTTATAGTTATAGGTTTGCGCATAAAACAATGCTACATAAATTTATTTCTACCTCGCTACGAGGTGTGAATCATTCCGACGCTAGCGATCTTTGTAGAGGGGCGCGGGGCGTCTGCGCAGAGGCATGCGGGGAGCAGCGCCTGTAACTCCCCGGAGGTGAGGCCGATTGCTCAAGGCCGTTGGCGTGGGTAATCACCTTAAGGACATGAATGATAGAGTAAAAAATATCGACATACGGAATCGTTGCAGCCTGAAAGAAGATGTAGTGGATGGAATAGAAAAAGGAATGCTTCGGCGGTTTGGACATGTAGAGAGGATTAATGAAAGGGGAGTAACGAAAGAAATTTATGGTGCCTAAGTGGAAGGTAAAGCTCGACCAGGCTGCCATAGAAGGATGTATCCTGATCAAGTTGGCGACATACTGAAGAAGGGCAATGTCAAAAGTATTCAGCGGAATAGAAGAGCTTGTATGACTAGATTGATTGATGTAGAAGAGGCGAAAGTGGGCCGTCAGGATTGTAGCAGATGGAAATATGTAGTCTCTGCCTACCCCTAACTGCATGTGTACTATAATTAACTTGAGTAAATTCCCATAGCTTAACCAAAAAAAAAAAAAATTTTTTAAGGCATTTACTCCATTTTAGGTCGTAGTTTTTATTATATTTTTATGATTTTAAAACAATTTTCAGATATGACGTCACTTTGGGCATTTTAGGCATAATATACTGATCGTGAATTTTTGCCTTGCTTATAAAAAAGTCGTCCGTCTCTGTCTGTCTTCTCATCATCATGTCATGGATGACACCATCTGTCAAATCAGTCGGAAGCAAATTATTATAAATTTATCCTGATAGCAAAAAGGACAAATTTCTAAACAGCCTTTACTCAAGTGACGTCACACACACGTAGTCAAACAAATAAGTAAAAGAAGTTGCTCCTTTTTCGTAAAAATATTCATAATCATGAAGTTTTTTAGACCACAAATTCTAATTCTAATAACCAAAATCTCGAAATGGTTTTCGAATTAATACACCTTCATATAATTTAATCTAAGCGAACTGAGAATCTTAGAATAATAATTATTCTATGCTAAGAATGTAACTTATCAATGGTTTAAGCAAGGTTTAGATACCTACCTACTTTTAGCAGTGCATATTGCAGGCTGTTCTAGAACTGTATTAATTGTTTTTTTATAATTTGAATCGAATAATAGTACATTATTGCAAAGGCAGCGAAATAGGCAATTGTAGGTCGAGTATGAGTTTGAAGGCCGAGCCGCAGGCGAGGACTTCAATGATACGAGACAGGTAATTATCATTTCGGCCGAGGCATATATAGTGCTTTTCTTAAAAAAATGCAAAGAAATAAAAAAGGGCCTTTTACATAAGTTGTTAAATTTCCGTAGTTCTTCAAGTCAATGCTGTTTTTAATATGAACTGTACATTTCAGCATAGAATAAATCGCCCATAATGTAGATGGCTTTTTAGTTTTAGCAATTTCATTGAAATACGCCAAAAACACTGTTTCGGAGAACAATTTTGCATTTTTTTAGTTTTTCCAGAACATGAAATTTTCATATACTTTCATATATTTTTCTTTTGATTTCGCTGGAAGCAGGTTTTCCATCGCTAATTTAGCTTCCGATCTTAAATCTGGTGGAGTGCAGTCAATGTCCATTTCATTTTCATTTTCAGAACCATCGGAACTCATTTTAATTTATTATTAACCAAATAACAACGAACTTTACCGCTTTACAGCCAGTTTTTTTTTTACAGTTCGTGCCGAAAGGTAAACGCATCTGTGGCTATACAGCCACGAGAACGCAATGTGTACGATAGACGAAAGAGTTCTAAATTCAAACAGCACACCGTTTCAAATACAACATCGCCGGTGCGCTTTTCGTTCCAAATTCAAAGAATGCGCCGGGAAGTGATTTTGGTTTTTCAGTCTACGTAAATATGATACTTCGCGTATTCTTTATTCAAATGTACAACCCGGTCACATTATCTCGAGACCTCGCTGGAATGCGAACCACCCGCCCCGTTCTCCTTTCACCTCCCCGCGCTCGCCACGGCGCGTCTATATCTGAGCACCGACGCGACGTGACGTCATCGACGCCAGGTCTCGAGATAATGTGACCGGGGGCTCTACTGCGTAATTCTCATTTGTATCAACTTCAAGCAAATGCATGCGAAATTCAACGTGTGCAAAAGAGATGGCATGTTAGGCGGGCGTCGTCGCACGCACGTCAAATTTCAATCTCAAGTTGATGTTGATGAAAATGAGAATTACGCGGTAGACCCGCAGGTTGTAATGATAATATTTCCGCGTATGTTTAAGAAAAATGTTTTTATTTATATTTTTAGATTATGCGGCGGTTTCGAAGCTGGACCACACCAGGGCATCAGACGTTTCGGTACCAGGAGTTCTCCGGACCTGTCACCCAACAGATCCGTGTCAAGGCAACTGACGTGGAGGGTCACTGCTACAACCAGGTATAGTCCTTGACTTGATCAAGATAGAGTCGACTTTCGAATAAACACTGAACATGCACCGACGATATGTCGTGGGCAGATCGTAAATTATGAAATCAAAAATCTTTCACCAAAGATTAAAAGCTTACCGTATAGTTTTTAGGAAGAGAGAGAGAGCTTCACTTCAAGGGCCAAGAAAGATTGCGTGATATGCATAGCATACAATTATAGAGGTGTACTCCACAAAACAAAGTCCCTTAAAAATACGTACCGGGGAAAAAGATGGATACTTATTAGTATATTATTCGTTATTAAGTAATAGGGTGGAACGAAAATCCACATTTTTCGATTTTCATATTGTAATAGTGGAATTACTTTGAAGCGCACTATAAGGAGCTTAAATAAAATAAAATATAAATATTGGATTACATCTTCTACCCCCGCATTGAATACAAAGTATAATAAAATGTACGGAAGAAGAAAAAAACATGCCTGGGACCGATGGACGGCGGTATATCCATCCCTAATAGCCGGGCCTTATATGGAACAGACTGGTGACGGGCAGTAGCGTCACTGGTGCGAGGGTTCCAGCACCGCGCTCACCAACCCGCCTGCCCAGCGTGTGTGAGTATGGGCAATTCTTCCAGGATGACCGCCGGAGTGGCAAAGTCCTGGAAAGGCTTATATCCAGCAGTGGACGAACTAGGCTGATGGATGGATGGATGAAGCTCTTTATAGATCGCTTCAAAGTAATTTCACTATACAATATGAAAATCGAAAAAAGTAGATTTTCGCTCCACTCTAATAAGTAACTCTGTAGAAGTAGGTACAGGTATAATATAACATCTGCAGGTTATAGAAATTGATGTAACTCGTGATACTGGATACCAATTATAGCAGGATTATATGAAGTCATGCGAATAACATCTGTCCCAATAGGGTTTCTAAAACCTCTACTCAATTATTGTACTGAACCTTTCTCATATTATTTTAATGTCTATATTATATTTTGGGAAACTTTCAAGGAATAATAATTCTGGTTCACGTTATTAATATTTTGATCATATATTTTTCAGATTTAAACGAAACAGAAAGAAAGAAAAGACATTCATTCCGATGCTAAATCAATACAAAAAACCAAATACACCCAAAAAAGTTTCTTCGACTTAGAACTAACAGCTTGAGGTAGTATACGATGCAGAAAAAAGTCTTTAACTCAGCAAAATGCCACAAGAAAACTGTGACGCTGATCTTCCGTCAGAGGCTCCGAGTTGCGACACATGAACTTTTAACTGAAGTCTGTTTATTAAGGAAGTAATTCCCAATTAATAAAATTTAGTAGAATTACTCACACTCACCTTACACCTATCACGTCAGGAAGGAATAAGCGATGGTGAAAACTGTATTTTCGATTACCTTTCCGTTTTCAGAATAGCTCGAGAGCTATTTTTGCATCTGTTTATTTTAAGCTAATCCTACACTTCCAGAACGCAACGCAACAAAATCGGGATGAGCATCTCGCACCCCCAGCTCAGCTACATGAACGGCTGTGGAGGCCCTGGGTCGACTCCAAGGAGAGGGAGGGACGTGGCAACGCAGACGCCTCCAAGTATAGTCGCGGAAACCAGACGAGCCAGGCTGCGACCTCTAAAGCTGAACCTGGTGTCGCCTAATGCTTTGACCTTGAGGTAAGGAGCAACCTACAGTAAGAAGGAAGCAAAAGCGTTCATATTAAAAAATTCAAAATTATTTATTTCCAAACACAAATATTGTTATATATTCTTTTACATGGGTAAATATTTTGTATTTTAACATTTTACAATTTAAAGTTATCTTGTAGCCCCACACTAAGCAAGCTTGACTAGTGGGTATCCAGTTATAAAGTTTTCGCACAGGTAAGGTTGGGCAAGTGTTTGACATACATAGTTAACATAATTACAAACATAACTAAGCATATAAAAAGTAAAAATGAAAAAAATATTAATAAATTAAACATGGCAAGCACATTTAAAATTAAACATAGTAAAATTTAACTAACAGATAATTATAAATTAAGAAAAAAAAATTGTAAGAAAACAATAATATAAATTTATCTGTGTATGGATGTTACTTTATTATTAATATGTGAATACTACGAACAAAGTACGAAAACATGTACTGTATAAAATTATGATTAAGTAAATAGGATATGCGCTTATAGAATTAAATGAAGGCAGTCTAAATCTGCTGAAACTGGTCGGCTTTCCCGATCATAACACGTATTGAGGTGAGCCGTTTTTATATAAATCAGGTTATGCGCTGTATAACATTAACATCTGTACTAATAATAAAGTAGACAAAAGGCGTATCTATACATTGAATATTTTTGCGATAGCCATATAATATTTTTGTAGGGTTATTAGTTTTAATTTGAAACCAAAACTACAATTTTAAGAATAACATCTGTCTGTTTGTGTGTATGTTTCGTTTTAACACGAGAACCACTCAACGAGTTTGGGTGTGGTTATCTTTATCATCATCGTATTGACCCTGGTCAACATAAAAGCTTTAAAGAGTGTTGATAAAATAACCGATACTTGAAAAATACTTCCACACGAACGAAGCCGTGGGCAAAAGCTAGTCTATTATAAATCAGTATACCCCATATACAATACAGCCCAGAAAGACGTCTTTTGTTCAACATCTTGCGTACAAATAATTCTGTCAACAATCGAAACGGGATACTGCAATTACATTGGCTCTTCCAATCTTACGTATAGCGCCATAAACTTATCTTTCCCGAAGACGAAGACTCTAACTTAGTGAATATAGAAGCCATTTTGGTTTGGCCTACCGAAACATGTAATGTTGGAGTGTCGAATTGTATCTGCTGGTACAGTCAGATGTGTTGACAGAAATCGGTCGCCTGTTATGAGGAGTCTGTAGGCTGTATTCGTCTATGGTATACCCCTATCTTTTGATGCGTAACGATCTCTTCGAAGAAATCGTCAACCTAACCTAACCTATGAATAAGAAGAGGTAATCGATTGGAATATTCGACATTATCTGGTATTTCACGAAATCTCTGATAACCTCATTTCCTGCAACATGTATAAAGGAGGGGTTGAGTAGGTTAAACCTTAACCCACTCAGGTCGGATCTAAATTTAGATAAGGAAGTGAGTCAAGCTAATAATAGAATATAAAATTTAGTCTTATTTGATGGCTCTCTTCAGATGCTTCTCTTCCTTCCAAAATAACGAGTTGAAATGTACATCCTCCCACTTTACAGCTATATACGCCCGTACGCTCCCAAATTGTCTAAAAGCTAATTGAAACTTCACAAATTAGGTCATTATTTAGGTAAAGTTTACCAACGATCGCTACGGCGAAAACCTACCTCATGGCATATGGCAGTTATTTCATTCCATTTCCATTTAAATTACAGGCTCAAATTTACTATGTATTTTGCTGTACGGCACACTGCAAATAAAAAGTTTAAAGCCCGTGTCGATAGGCCAGCAAGCAATTTCCGATATCAATGTAGTCCATCTGGATCGTACATTGCTGGACATAGGACATTTCAAGTATTCGCTATTCCCCCTGATAAAAATGCCCATGTTCACACAAGCTGGGTGGTTAGTGAGCTCGGTGCCTAAACTTTAGCATCAGTGACGCCGCTGCCTGTCTCAAGTCTGTTTTACATAAGGGCCTGCAATAGGTGATAGATCGCCATGATTCGGTCCCAGGAATGGTGGGCCCCTAGTTTTGCCTGTTTGAGAGCTGTTCTTTTACTCACCCCCGAATAAATTTGGGGGGCTTTGCGAGTAAGATGGTGGTAACTCTACAGTCGAGCCCAGGGACTGAAAGCTGTTGAAAACGGTAAAGGTATTACATTATCATACCTTTAAACATACCTTTATACCTTAAAATAACGGTACCTTATTTCATAGAGGTTGTGCCCATACCTTTATTTAACGTTTTGCGATTGCGGTACCAAAAACCATCGCGCACCTTGCGTGACGAGGGGAGCAGGTCGGGGTGCTGAGTGCGGCGGAGACGAGGGCCGGGAGGCGGGGAGTCGGCACCTCATCAAAGAAAAGAAAGGTAATAAGGATTAGGTACCAGTACCGAAACATTCCTTTATTTTTCGCCAACCGCAATTATTTAAGTACAGAAATATTTAGGTAACCGGAAAATACAGGTAATGACGTCATACCGTAATTTAAAGGTACCTTAATTTTTAGCTTATTCGGTCCCCGAGCCCACTAATCAATGTAGTGAGAAGTCAAAGTTACTTCCAAAACATTGTATAACTATCGTTTGCTTCGGATATTGTATTTGTATTTCTAAATATTGGATGTAACACAAATATACAAATACTCATAGCAACCCTTAATAAACGTATCTATGAATGATAAACGATAAAACGAGATCCATTATATCCTCAATATGAATGTAGTAGCTCTAAATAATGAGACAGTAGAGTCATTTTACTCATATCACCCTTTTCAGAGTGAATTCTGTTTTTCCTCCAGTTTGTCGGAACAATGCATCATAATGTTTCTACAGAAGAGAAAAAATATTACCTGCCCTGTTATGTTGTATGGCTGTTAAACATGAGAATATTTTGCCGGTACAAAAGGTTGGCAGTAGATGAGCATTTTTATACTTTTCATGTTTTAGGGTTTCGTAACAGGTGGATTATTTTGAACAATGAATAAAGCCATTTCTTGATGGACAACGTTATTAAATTGGTGAGAGTAACAATGATATTACTCGTACGTTTCGAATACGTAATTAAATGTTAGATACTTATTAACATTTAATAAATAAATCTAGGGATCTGCATTATTTACAGGGAATTTTTCATAAAGTTCATATTATATCTAAGATACATAAGTTAGGTATTTACATTAAAAAAACATATAACTAGAACATAAATTACAGTACAGATATCATGGTAAAAACGATGATAACTTGACGGTTCTACCTTTTAGTCTGACACAATGCTCAAAGATAAAAGTTTTCAGACTGCGAGATAATCGCTGTCAGTGCTTTAATTAAAAGACCTTTTTGCCAGTCAGGTTTTCCACTGAGTGCAAAAAGCAAAAGGCGTTTCTATTTTCTTGGAGAAAATAAAAAAGGGCTAGCGTAGCAACTTAGGGTTCTTAAAGGGACACTGGAGAATTCGATCTATTATGTTGTTTTGGTTTAAATACACTGGTGGTACAAGTACTCTGATTCGCTATCAGAGTATTTGTAGTACCAATATCGCTAAAACAATGATAGCAGGAGATGGTGTCTCGAATCAATTACAAGGGTAAATTATGAATCAAAACCAGAAATTTCTTAGTGATTATAATGATAAATGTGCTCATTTTAATACTTGATGTGCTCTTCATCTAAAATTCCACAAAAATGTATTAAAGTCTCATCACCACTTACTTCCACTGCAGTCACAAACTCACATCACTTATCAAATAAGCCCTTCTAATTCTCAGACAACACAACGAAACCCAAAATCTACTATTTGTAACAGACAAAACCAAAACTTCGGACACATACTCAGCAAAACAAAAACAAAACAACCCATCAACCTCATCAACTCATCACCTGGCAGAGCTCCTTGCCAACAGCCTCGGTGCAAAACGTGTCCCATTATTAACACACCTATACATATCAACACTCACCACACATCAAACATATACAAAACACAGCCTAATACATCATGCAAAACCAGCAACTGCATTTACCTACTAGAATGCCGTCATTGCCCGGCATTCTAACCAAACCAACACCGACACACAGCAGATCGCATACAAAACAACATTCTCCCCATACTTACACACACGCGACTCCACAAGTTTCACCTTACGTGTCATTAAATCATTCACACCTCCATTGAATTACGGACACGGGAGACATCATTCATATGGTCACTTGGAGCTCATTATGGACCTAGACTGAACAAACAACACTGACTGACTGGCACGACCTGACCCGACTCATAATAATATGATTATTTAACAAACGACTCAAACCAACATTTATAATCAAATAATATTTCTATTCGCCTGATGACGACCCCACTGAGGGGTCGAAATATAGCACCTAAAACCATTTAATTTATATTTATGTGGAATATAACATACAAAAAATAAAAAGGCCCTTAAACGGTACCTTATAAAAAAATATTTTATTAACATATTAAAGTAAATGTTATAATTTTTATTGCTCAATCACGCTGTAGTGGCTAAACAAATGTCCTATAATAACCCTCGCTGACGACGCCGAGCGAAATATAGTGAAGTCATAATCGTAAAAAAGCTCAGATTTATTTCCCACATGTTTCATTTGCAACATAAATCAAGTATATTTCCAGTTCCAACGTGGCGTGCATCAGTGCAGATCGACATTAGCTCAGCGCCGCTGGACTGATTGATGAATGGGGCTGACGTGTTCACTTTATTTCAGTTTTTATTATAGTTACATTTAGTTTTTCACGCTGTGTAAATGGTTTGTTGAATGTATGAAGGAAATAAAATAACGAGATGATAGGTTATTCAGTCGAAAGTGTTTCATCATCGAATTTGATGAAAACTAAACTTGCATAAAGTTTTTGGGAAAATTTTGTTTTTTTATTTCATTTATGCCCACTGAGCTTACTCTTGGCCACTACTAGCGTTGATGGCACCTTAAATGAAGGGCGTCTACCAAAACAGTGGGAGAGTTAGGCGAGGCGTTAGTCTGTCTGTGCAGGGTACTTCTATACTTCCAAAATCTACGGAAGTTGGTAACGGACGAATGACTGACTGATACTACCATAAAAAACCTACCCCAATAGACGTCCCATACAGGGCAATTACTTTCGGTAAGACATTAGACATGCAAATGCATTCAAAACCAGTGTCAGTTGCGACCTGCCCCCCTATTCTGTATCTTTAGTTGCCAACTATACTAGGTGCCTATCATCAAAACTATAGGTAAAAACCGAACTTTCAAAATTAGCTTTAGTGGGTAATGAACTGTGTCGTCACTTCAAGTGCGAAAATATCCTTAGACAATCCGAATTTGATAGTATATCTATGTTTTTGATGATAGAAACCCAGTCCAGATGGCATAGTTCATAATTCCTACGAATAAAAATCGTAATATACTTAAAAAGTCGCTAAAATACCTACTTGCGCTGTGAAATGGTGTGGAAAAACCAGCACAAACAGTTACTATAAAAAGGATGCAATCACATTTCTTAGTTAAGTACTTACATAAATATTGAATACAACATATTTTAACTAAACCATCGTGGTTCAACTTAAACTGGTCATACGATGATTGAAACTTGCGCACCGCGTTGAAGTCTTTCATCCTGTCTCTTACTCTCTTGCTTTCTGTAGTATTTTGTCTCGCTTATTTCGTCGCTACCGGGTAACGATAGAGGTGCGAATTTATGGAGCCGTTACTTAGCGGTAGTAATTGATGTATGTAGTTGTTAAAAGTATATATCTAGGCCTTTAAAGCAAGTTAAACATATAATAAGGTATGTATTTAAGCTAAATAAATGATTACTCACTTAACATATGATAGGGTTTGCCGCAGTGTATGGTTCCTACCATTTTCAGGAGTACCTTTTTTATAGCAACACTAACTCTACTATCAGGTAACTTGAACAGCGCAGCGGGCAACTATACTTATTAAACTTATTTACCTATAATATTACTATACTAATGAGTTACAAGTTGAAACAAGGCAGTTTTTTTTACAAAAATCTTACAAGGAGTCCTACATCGATAAAATATAATTAATACATATTTCTCAAGATCATACCAACTACCTCACACTATTGAGTCTAGGTTTCTTAATGAATCTTTAAATAAGTTATCGATTATTTATAAAGCGTGATCTACACTATTGTCACGTGGTTGTTTGTCCCTACACCGCTGTCCTTGACAGAATGTTTTCGAAGCAAAATAGTTTCTATTAGGTGTCCATTGGGTGTCGTCCGTGGATACTACGCAATGACCTATAACAAGGGTCTCCAAACTGCGAGCCACGGGCCAATACTGGCCCTTGAGCACCACCAATCCGGCCTGCCGTCGCTTGCGGGACATATCCAGTTTCTATCCCGCTATAGTTTATTTAAAATTCACAAACGTATAATATTAACGTGATGCTATTTATAATAGGATCAAAATTCACAACCCGTTATCATGATTTCTCTAAAAGTAGCGTTATTATAAGAATGTTATTTACAACCCTATTTCAAGGTCTGCGTTGCGGCTAACTCGATCGTAATGGTTAATGTTGCCTGAAGTACCAACTGAAATTGCGAACGGAGCGGAGTACACTTCTGCGCCCTGCACTGACAAGGGCGTAGAAATGATTTTTGGGGGGGGGGGGGGCAGATTTAATTATTAACCCAGCCGACCGACCACTGACAACGAATACAAAACTTTTCGTTTTTATTTATGCATGTTAGACATGTTAGTTGATGTTAGTATACACATAGGAAGGTGGTGTATGTATTATTAAAAACATTAACATTGTTTTACGTATATTGCTGATGTATTTTGGTTTTATTTAATATTTTACTTTTATTCTAGGGTGGGCTGGCGGCCCACCTGCCCCGCCCCCCCGTAAGCCGGCTGGTCGCAATACGAAAATTTGCGCGTCAAAACTACAGTATTTTGGAATCATGAGCTATTATAGTCTTGGCCCTCAGACAAAAGAGTTTGGAGACCCCTGACCTATAAAATAGAACAATTATTGTTCTGTGGCCTATAACCACTCATTCATAAATTGCAAAAAAACTGAAATCTCTGTTCGTAAACTGGTTTCAATTTCCAATTCCAACTTTATTATTCCTGAGTAATTGATAAATGCACGTGCAGAGAGCGTAGATTGCCTGAAGTTCCATCACGGTAACCGTTATATAAACTAAGTGCCCTGAAGGCAATTTACTCTGTGTACATACTCAAAGTTGGCTGGATATAAATACAACGTCATGGTATATACTTGTAGGCACAGAACGGATTAATAAGGTGCTCGTAGGTAATTTTTAATAGGTCTGGCATTTCTTATCAAATCTGCTGAATATTCACTTCCTTTTTGATGAAACCCAAAAATCTGCGTAATTATTATTTATTCCAAACAAGCTTTTGCCCGCAGTTTCGACCGCATTATAAATTCGTTTTCTGTAGCCCTTTTTAATTTTATAATACATATTTGACCTAATCACTTGGTTTGGGGTGTTTTTATTCTTATAAAAATCACATTGTTTTTTCCAACTATTAATTTTCAAAAAATCACAATAAGATAAGGCCGCCAATTGTTACCTTCTTTAATAAGTTTGTTCTTTTACCTGTTTTATTTATTTGGGTGTACAATAAAGAGTGTTTGTCTTATCTTGTCTTGTATTGTCTTGGTATACAAGGTGACTTTTTGATCATCGTCCAAATTCATACTGGAGGCTTGGTAAGTGATCAGCATCATGAATCGATAACAATTTTTGTAAAATTCGTATAATGAAATTTCGACTTCCCATAGTAATTCACTCCCAGTCCTGAGTGAATCTAAATCTAAATCTTATAAACCAGAGTGTTGAGTGATCTTTCTGATTACTAAATTTCACTTTTCGAAAATCATTTGGCCGATATGGTCATGGTCACCCTACACGACTTTATTAAAATCATGTATCAATTACCTATTTTTTTTAAATATTTGAATGTGTATCGATGAACGTAACAAAATATATGTTTTTTCGAAATCCTTGTTTTGTTTTACTTTCGGTAGCTTTTCTCTACAAAGCCCAGAACCCCGGATATTTGGAATTATTTATCATAATCTTTTTAATCTTTTAGTACCCTGTCAATACCCTTTTTCTAAACCTATAAGTTTGTACGGAACCCTCGGTGCGTGGGTCCGAGTTGCACTTGGTACTTACTTTAGGTAGGTTTTCTCTTCAAAGCCTCGATCTCCAGATATCCTTATATTTTGATAAATAAATAATTTCAGATACAGGCATTGACTTGTAGAGGAATTTCCATAAAACGCATTCCTAGTATGTATATTCACTAAAGATTCCCTGAAGTAGATAACAAAAAAAAGCAAATCATGAACATAGTGCCTTCGAGACGTTATGAATGAATGGTACACACACACACACACACACACACACAGCTACGCATCGCGTCTCAACCGCGCGCCTGAGAGAGGCGGCAATATTCTGACAAATTTTTAACTCGCCTCGAATTGTAGTTGCGACCGTTTGGCGCCGGACTCTTAAGGGAAATCACGCGTCAAAAAAGATAAGTCTTTCGGGTTTGGTTTTATCCGCACAAGGGATAAAATTATGAAATTTGATTACTTGGGCCCCCATCTACATGTCAAAAGTAATTTAATAAATATCAGTTATGTATAGGTACAATAGATCTATCTTTTTATCTCTGTGCTGGCGATGTGAATCACGTAACAACTGAACGACCTGAAGGATACAGCAATGGATCGCAAGCAGTTTAGCCTACTGACCTCCAAACTTCATTTTAAAGATGGCACCCAATGACGAATTCAAATTGAAATGCAAAATTCAAATAGTATCAATAGATACATTTCAATGTTTATATTATTCCAAATAAATAAGCAATAACTTATCATGAATAATAAAATAACTAATGAAAAATAATGGACGATTAAAAAACGTAATGATTTATAATCAGAAATCAGTTTATCCTTCTTTAAAAGTTGTTCCGGAAGTGACGTAGATACAGTTCTGCACTATGCACCACATACCTTAAAAAAAAAACTGCATGCAACCCCCTTGTGTTAAAAGTGGACAAAAGTGCTATCCTGGCATGCAACCTTATTTACGAGTAAAACTTGCGGTGGAGACAAATTGATGCTTTCCCTTTGCCTTAGTTCAAATGCTGAGTCACTGTCCTTTTTGACAGTGTAGTAGAGTAACTCGCTTATGGTTTTATATTTTACGTTTTTTTTTCCCAAAAGTAGTGTATTCGTACAGCAATAAGGTATTAAAAAATAGTTTATGCAAGAATTTAGATTCTCAAGTCTCAAAGTTGGATGGAACTTCAAGAATTTGCACAATTTGTACCCGCTGTGAAGCTACTTCGTCTTTGATATGGGCCAAGAGTCTATGAATTTTGTTTTAGTGTTACAGTTAAAAAGCCGAGACCTGAGAATTGCGTTTGTGTGAGTGATCCCCAAATGTACAGTCAGACAAAAAAAATTACATATAGAGTTTTATTTGTTTATAATTTTATAACATTTATTCTACATCTCACATCAACTTGAAATTCACTCCCGTCCCATGTATCGCCTACGTTCATGATGACTAGCTCTTTCTGGTCATCAATAGCGGCGTCTCGACCCTCAAATTTAGTAACATCTTTAAAATACTTTATCAAGTTTAACACAATTTCTTTCGATTGGCTGCTCAATGGTATTCGTGTAATGTAGGCGCTATTTCACAATTTGTATTAAAAAAATCGAAATAATTAAACGCGCTTCAATCTACTAGCGGTACCGGAAGTGTAATGCGGGAAGTGTGCGGCAGGGTCACGCCACGTGCCGAGCGGGGCCGGCTTCAAGCAGACTATAAAAACGCGGACGCTCCGCGCTTCAACTTGCTTTACTCTCTACATTTTAGATGTGCACGCACACAAACGCAATTCTTAGGTCTCGCCTTCTGATCTGTATCTAACTGCTTTAGTAAATACTTGTAAAACCAAAATTGCAGTCACGGCTAGTCCATGTAAACGATATTGGTTTTTATACGAGTATTCACACAAAAAATTAACAAGACAAGTAAATCTAAAGCCTCACAGAAATACCAAAATCTTGCGAATTAATAAAATACGAGAGACACCCGCCTCCATAATATTGTCTAACTTCAACATCTATAGCTATCGCTTTCAAACGCATCATGATTGGCTAAAAGTGACATCACACATAATTTTTAGCCAATCACGATACATTAAAAGGTATATTCTGTAATTAATCACTTTTTTTTCTAAACGATGTCTAAATTAGGCCTGACCTTATCGCAGCTTTTAAAGGTCACCAGGATCTGTTGACCCCTTAATTTCCATTATTGCTAAAGCATCAATAGTAAAACAGTATATCATAGTCTAGATCAGGGACGGGCAAACTACGGTCCGCGGGCCATCGCCGGTCCGCGAAAGATTGCAATCCAGCCCACGGCCATCGAACCAGGCCTCGTAGCACAGTGTTTAATCGCGCGCGACGCCACTTAGTTGAATCACAGGTGCGAGGAGCGTGAAATACTGTTTAATCGCAATAAACATCGTGTGATTCTCCTCGCACTCGTGATTCAACTAAGTGGTTTCGCGCGCGATTAAACACTGCTACGCTGGCAGAAGTAGATAATAACATAACTTAAAGTAAACTTAACGACTTGTAATAATACATCTATGTTCGAGATTTTCCTATTTTATATATTACCTGCAATAAATATCTATGTCCCTATCTCAAAGTGTACTTGATTTGAATATAGTTCATATAATTAAATTTTTCATAAATGAGAAACCTTTCAATGTTGTTGAAACTTGTGAGTCAATAAATAACTTTATTTCGCAAAATACAAGTATTTTCATATTAATAAAGAATTTTAATATGCTTAAAAATTCAATAACCTTGTCCCCCATCAAACTCTGTAAATATTGGCCCGCGCAGGAAAAAGTTTGCCCATCCCTGGTCTAGATTGTGGTTAGGATCTAACTAACAAAAGCACTTCATTTCCCCAACAGGTTTTTAGCTAAGAAGAAGGATCGGTCGCTGTCAGCGAACGCAGTTGCCAACGAGCAAAAGGCCACCAAGGTCCTGGGGCTGGTGTTCTTTACCTTCGTGCTGTGCTGGGCACCGTTCTTTCTACTCAATATTCTCTTCGCTGCGTGTCCGAGTTGCATCGTACCAGGTAACTTTATCAATAGCAGATTGTTGCATTAAGCAGAAAGTGAATTTTAGTTGCTGAGGTAGGTTCATGACCTGCTTTTCTTTCAACTACCTAAAAAATAACTGAAGTCGAATAAATCATACAATTATTTTCTCTTGATTTTTCTCAACAGAGTACCCATCTTAGAACTCAAATATCCAATATGATTATAATTTTTGCATGTTTATTTATTATTTATATATGTATGTGTATATTTTATAGGTATGTATTAATTTATATAAGTATGTTCATGTATTTTTATATGTAAGTTTATGTCTTAGATATTTATATTTTAATCTTGATCTCCCTATTATTTTCTGATTAGTATTTACACCTCCACATGTTATTTTTTTCATCTTTCTGTTAGCTAACAAGGGTTGCCTAGAAGATATTGCTATTAGCAATAAGTGCCGCCCATGTACACCATGTTTAACTGTTTTTTGTCTTTAAGTTATTTGTGTAAATGTGCAAAAAGTGTAATAAATAAATAAATAATCAGCCTAGTTCGTCCACTGCTGGACATAAGCCTTTCCAAGACTTGGCCACTTCCGGCGGTCATCGTGGAAGAATTGCCCATACTCACACACGCTGGGCAGGCGGGTTGGTGAGCGCGGTGCCGGAAACCTCGCACCAGTGACGCCGCTGCCCGTCACCAGTCTGTTCCATATAAGGCCCTTCTATTAGGGATGGATATACCGCCATCCATCGGTCCCAGGCATGGTGGGTCTCCTGGTTTTTTGCCTGTGAGCTGTCCTCTTACTCTCTCCCGAATTACTTCGATTGATAATATAAAAAATACTTAATAAATAGTGCATGTACGTACCTATGTATTGACGAAGTATCTCATCAATCACTCACCTGTGAGTCTTAGGATCAAAGTGTTTTGCGCTGGGCCTGGTTATTTATTTCCTTTGCTGTCTGTATGTAGTTCGAGTATTCGGGTACTAATCCGGAGATCGCAGGTTCATATCCCGTATGGGCATACTTGTGTTCGTTCTGCGTGCTTCGGAAGGCACGTTAAGGCAATACGTAAAAGTTTTAGCGTCCCTGTTGCTCCATATGCGAAAAAACCCTCAGTGCGAGTGGGACGGATTCGTGGAAAAATAGCAAAAAGTCGGTTTTTAATTAATATAAAATGTACTTAGCTATTTTGTCAAAAAGATTTTCAAGGATACTTTACAAATACATAATATCCACATTTTGAATGCAATTTCACAATGAAATTTGTTACGATTTCAGAAATACAGAAAAAAATAAACAATTACGGTGTTACTACAAAATAGTGTTTAACTTTAGACAGTGTTTAAATCTGTCGTTGTCACCTTTTTTTTCATATTGTAAAAGAGTGACAGCAACAGATTTAAACACGCTAGCATTTAATTCCGAAAAGACCTCTATCGGTCTTACCACAAAACTGTGTTTAACTTTAGACAGTGTTTAAATCTGTCGTTGTCACCTTTTTTTTCATATTGTAAAAGAGTGACAGCAACAGATTTAAACACTGTCTAAAGTTAAACACAGTTTTGTGGTAAGACCGATAGAGGTCTTTTCGGAATTAAATGCTAGCGAGAAAATTTCATCCAATCGTGTTTTCCTTCAGTGAGAATCTTAATCAAATACTCAATAAACATTTACCCAAAAACGAAATACGAAGATGACGTTTTAGTGGAGTAAATGGATTCGAAATAACCCCATTTTTTTTTGTTATCGCCTTAAGCTGCCTTATATATATATATATTTGGAAATCATGGCACCCCAAAAACTTCCCCATATCCAAAGGTTAGCTGGTAGAAAATACTAAATAGGATTAAGCTCGCCTGTGTACAAAAATTTAACTTGTGCACTAAAGAATTTTATTATTATTATTATTAAGCTGTGGATCCAATTTGTGCCCGAAGTACTCCCAATTTGCTCCCCACCCATCGCGTTGGGACGTAATAATCGTCAGTGAAACGTGGGTGTACGAATATGGACTCTGACTGTGATTTCAAAGTCCACACTCGAAAACACGTCTGACACTCCCCGGGGATTCGTGCCGTGACGATACACAAGATAAATTTTTAGTCACAGTCCAAATTCACACTAGAGGCTTAGTAAGTGATCGGTATCATATATGGAACAATTACACTTTTTGTGAAATTCATTCGTAATTTCCAAAAAACGCAGAACCCAGTCACGAGTATATGGGAAGTCGAAATTTAATTTAACGAATTTCACAAAAAGTGTTGTTGATCCATGACAGTAATCACTTACTAACTTACTAAGCCTCCAGTATGAATTTGGACGGTGACTTAAAATCCATATTGTATATTTTTATTTACCCCTTAACGGTGAACAAAAAAACCTGCCCCTTAACGCTTCAGCGTACTAATATAAGTACTAATATAAGTGCTACAAGTACCTATTCGACGTGCATATGCGTAGTTTTCCCGTTTTGTAATCCTTAGCCTAAGTATGAAAACATCTCCGTATAGTTGCGTTTGAAACTACACTTAGGTTGCCTGTAACGTTGCGTTTTTTTGTAGTATGGTAACATTTAGTTATAAATAGGTGTATTTATTATCAAAAGTGTCTTAATCTAAGCCACGAAACTAACATGAACTAAGAAGCACTTGCCGTAGGATTTGCTATTTCTTGCCTACCGGTTTTACGAAGGTTGTTTTGGTAAATTTTAAAAACTTCACGTGATACTCTTATAAACCTTAGACTTTATTTTATTACACAATAAGAATAGAAGTGTAGTAACATGTTAAAAGCTGCATTTTATACATCTTTTGTATGTATTGTTGATTTAAAAATAGCTTCATTAAAGTTGATAGCTTAATAAAAACTTTGCAAACACTTCTTTAAAGCTAAAGACATTATAAAGTTACACAAATTCTATTGAAAAGCTATAAAATGTTGACGATACCCTTATAATACCGTACTTCAACCGTAGGCTGTAATAAGTGGCACATTTTTTCCTTTAAACGCTTATGTGCCGCTTGGGAGACAACCAGATGTAACCATACTACAAAAAAAAAACGCAACGTTACATGCCATACGTAGTTGTTAGTTCCGCTACTGTCCGCTTGGAGCGGTTTCCCAGATTCCATACGATTTTGATGTAGTTTGAAACGCAACTATACGGAGATATTTTCATGCTTAGGCTGCTGGACGCTTATGCATGAGGAGACGGAAATGAGGTAATCCGTATAGGGATAATGGATGAAAGATGTGGAGCGCAAGTGGAAGGTAAAGGTTGACCTACTCGCCATAGAAGGACGTAGACCGACCCAATTGGTAATAATAAAGTGAAATTGAATTGAAGATCTCGTATGACTCGATTGATTAAGAGGGCGCCGAACAAAATAATCTAAAACGACAGTCACTGTTAAATTGATTTATTGAATAACATTTCAATGATAAATAAATAAAATATATATTTAGTATCACAGAGAATGTATCTACACTTCCGCCGCAGTGAATATTAAAAATAACTTATGGTGTAAGAAACAAATCTATCTAAAGTAGGTCCAAAATCTAAAAAAGGTATTGGGGTTTTAGTCATTTCAATAACTTAACTGTAGAATTTTGTCTCAACCACAATTAAGACAATCACAAACGTTATAAAATACAATTGGGCCGTTTCACATTTTTTAAATTTTGTCTGGTAAATTAAATACGATTTTTTCTGTTAAATTCAATAAATACGACCGCGAGAGAACAAGCGAGGTGTCTAATCGTTCTACGCTCGGCGCAGCCTTAATGTTGAAGAAGCAGCATATTTCTGTCATTTAAAAGTTATTTGGAAATCTGCAGTTTTTGCTTATCACTCCGGAAGCCAGGCGTGATCAAATGCCTTTTGTCTATGGTTTCGATGGCCCTTGAAGAAGAAGAAGCCCGTAGCCCTTTTGTCGACTCGTTTCACTAAAATTGTCATTCCTCGGTTCCCTTGAATTATAGCTTCATGATATATGTTGCGGACAACAAGCCTGAAAGGAAGCTGGCCAGCGGACCGAGGGACAGAGCGACGAGATGGAGCGAGAAGACAACATGTTGACTCGCGTCCAGGCTGGCCTACCTCAGGCGTCCTTCCTCTGGCCTCACCTCTCCGCGCTCCTTAGACATCGCGCCTACAAGCACTACACACAAGAGTAGTTTTGTGCCATAAATATAAGGCCCTATTTTTGTTATTTTCATTCACTACAGTTTACTTGTTCACTTCACTTCTACTATCGTTTCACTTAATAAAGACGTGAAGTTTGAATACTGGGTTTTAATACAGTCCACTTCGGATCCTGACCTCAACAATTTGGACCTTCGAGACGGATCGCAGCAAAATCGACCTTCAGGACGTCTTGCTGCCCACGGACCACCCAGCAGCCGCCAGCCGCCAGCCGCCAGCCGCCAGCCGCCAGCCGCCAGCCGCCAGCCGCCAGCCGCCAGCCGCCAGCCGCCAGCCGCCAGCCGCCAGCCGCCAGCCGCAGCCAGCACAGCCATGGTGACCACCCGGTCCCAGAGCGGAGACCGCACCACGGAGGAGCAAGCCACAGCGGAGCAAGCCGCAGCACAGCAGGCAACAGCGCAGCCAGCAACATCGGTGCACGCCGCATCGGTGCACGCCGCAGCGCTACACGCCGCAGTACTGCACGCTGCCTCGCCGCACGCCGCACCGCCGTCCGCATCACCGCTGTCCCATGCAGTGCTGGGGACCGCTGCATCACTGCGTGACGCTGCCGCGCTTCATCCTGCATCACCGCTGCACTCCGCAGCGCTAGACGCTGCTTTAGCGCTGCAGAGCGCCGCTGCACTACGGCCCGCTACGTCCCAGTGTTCTGCAATACTGGACGCTGCCGCATCCCTGCAAGAGGCCGCAGCCACGCAGCCCGATACCCCGCTGGGGTGCGCAGTACTGGATGCTGCCCTGACGCTTCGAAGCGCTGCCGCCGCCGCAGCCCTGGACGCACAGCGTGCTGCCACCGCAGCGCTCCCGGTGCACCCCGCCTACCGTGGCTTGGTCTTTCACGAGCCGCCACGGTCACCATCAGCCCCGACGACCACCTACGGGATGCAGCTACCAGCCATCTCTACGGGGGGAGACGTCCGCGCTGCCGACCGACGCGCGCACTCACCTGTGCGCTCAGAGCGCTCTCACCGAACAACGGCCAGTGCGAGAGCCCGCATCCTGAAGGAGCAGCACGAGGCGGAGGCTCAGCTTATCGAGCTTCAGCGCCAGGACCTGCAGCTCCAACAAAGGCTGATTCAGCGCACGCTGGCATACAACGCCGCGGCGCTCGAAGCCGAGGAGTCCACGCACGACGCCGACTCTGTGCACGATGACGCACGGGTCGACAGATGGATGGTGCAGAACGCAGCACACCTCAACGTTGCGCTGCCATCCACATCGACAGCCAGACCAACGACCCTGGCTTTCACCGAGACTCCCCACCAGCCCCGGTTACCAGTGACCAGCCGCCGCACATGGTTCGACAATGAAGCCGCAGCTGATCGCCGCCCGCCAGCGCTCTACGATGAGCGCCAGCTCCATGCTCCACCGACCATTGAGCAACGCCCCGCGGCCGACAGCTTCCCACCAGCGCTCTATGGTGAGCGCCGGCACCACACCTCGCCAACCGTCGTGCCCCGCCTCACTGACGAGGCCACAGCCAGTCGCCGCCCGCCAGCGCTCTATCATGAGCACCGGCCCCCGGCTCCACTGGCTGCTCCACTCCAAGCAGAGGACCGCCACCTGCGGTCTCCCACGGAGCACCGCCGCCGGCAGTCACCTTCGCCACCACCGGCGGAGCGACGACGCCGCTCTACGACGCCTTCCCAGCGCGGTCAAGGCATCGACCGCTTGGTGGAGGCACTGGAGAGAATGTCCCGTGGCCGAGCACCCCCGCGCCAGTCATCGGACCTACCAGCATTCACCGGTGCACCAACTGAGTGGCTGCCATTCAAGGCAGCTATGCGGGAGTCGACGCAGCTATACCACTTCTCGCCCATTGAGAACATGGCGCGCCTGCGCAACTGCCTGAAGGGCGACGCCCGGGAAGCTGTCGTCGGCCAGCTCCACTCAACCACCGACCCCGAGAGCATCATGCGGACATTGGAGCAATGCTTCGGCCGCACCGAGGTCATCGTAGACCGAGCCTTGGACGACCTGCGTCGCCTGCCTCGACCGGGCCCAGCCGCATCGGAGCTCAACACGTTCGCTGTAAGGGTGTACAATATCTTGTGCATCCTGAAGAATGTGGACCGCAAGGGGTACATCCACACCCCAATGCTGGCACGGGAGACGCTGGACAAACTGAGCCCACACCTCAAGTCACGCTGGTGTGACTACGCTCACGATCACGCCGACCCCAGCGCGTCGGAGTTTGAGCTACTGTCCCGCTTCCTGATGCGAGAGGCCGACCGAGCGCTGCAGTATATGTTTACGGCAGCGCCCGCACCCGCAACAAAGGCCCCACCGAAGACGCCCGCACCAGCACCGGCACGCCGACCTGAGCGACGGCGGGAGTCCGCTGCCTACACAGCAGCCGAGACAGAGACAACGGCGACGCCGCCGTGCCTCTGCTGTGGCGCTGAGCACCGAACCACGTCATGCCGCAAGCTGCGCGGTATGACTGTCAACGCCCGCTGGGAGTGGGCACGCTCGTCCAACACCTGCTTCCGATGTCTGGTGAGCAAGCATCGCAGGGACCGGTGCAAGGCGAGACCCTGCGGCATCAACGGCTGCACACGCCCACACAACACGCTGCTGCACTCTGACGTGCCGGCCGCCAACCCAGCAACTGCTACGGGGGGAGCCCCCACTGCGGCTCTCCAACCGGCACCACCTGCCTCACCAGCGCCCACGGCCAGCTCTGAGGCCGTGCTCTCCATCTGCGCGCCGAACACGGCCCGCAGCGTGCTGCTGAAGGTGTGCCCCGTCACCATCACTGGACCCACCGGGACCGTGAACACACACGCCATTCTTGACGAGGGGTCTACCATTACCCTCGTCGACGAAGACCTGGCGCGCCAGATCGGCGCCGATGGACCCGCAGACCCTCTCAACATAAGAGGAGTCAACGCTGTCTGCAAGCAGCCGGACAGCCGCCGCATCAGCCTCTGCATCAGAGGCCGAGATGAAGCCGACGTCCACACCATCTCCGCACGCACCATGAGCAGAATTAACCTGCGCAGCCAGGCAGTGCCCAGAGATGTCACGCAGTACCCACACCTGCGTGGCCTCCATCGGGCCTGCTACGCGACGGCAACACCGCGCATCCTGGTTGGAGCAGACAACTGGCACCTGATGGTGTCACGCCGGCTGCGGCAGGGCCAAACTCACGAGCCCGCCGCCTCACTCACCGGCCTGGGCTGGGTCATCTACGGGACCCTGCCACGCCTTCTGACACGGGAGGACTCCGACGCAGCGGTGCTGCACATATCTGCGCCCGAGCATCCCGTCATCTACCCCACGACCCTGGGGCAGTCTCCAGACGACCGGCTGGACAACTTGGTGCGTCACCACTTCTCCGTTGACGCACTGGGTGTCTCACTGGCCATTAAGGTCAGAGAAGAGGACCAACGGGCGGTAGCGACCTTTCAACGCACCGTCCGCCACGTCGACAACCACTACGAAGTTGGCCTCCCCTGGAAGACTGATGACGTCGTACTGCCGTCCAACCACGCCCACGCCGTCACTCGGCTGCGTGGCATCGAGCGGAAGATGGACCAGGACCCGAGCTTCAGCTTGGAATACTCGCAGCAGATCTCCAACCTGCTCAGTAAGGGCTACGCACGACCAGCAGATGGAAGCGAGAGCAACAGCCCGCTTCAATGGTTCCTGCCACACTTTGCCGTGAGGAATCCAAACAAACCCGGCAAAGTGCGCCTGGTCTTCGACGCAGCAGCCGTCTCCCAAGGGGTGAGCCTCAACAGCCAGCTGCTGGAGGGGCCAGACCTGCTGAAATCTCTGCCAGGCATCCTCTTTCGATTCCGGGAGAGACCAGTGGCTGTCACCGCCGACATCCAAGAGATGTTCCTCCAGGTGAAGATCCGCAAGGAGGACCAGCCAGCGCAGATGTTCCTATGGCGAGGCGCCGACCGCACGCACCCGCCATCCCAGTACGTGATGACTTCGATGATCTTCGGAGCATCCAGTTCACCGTTCCTGGCACACAGCGTGCGAAACCACAACGCACAGCTGCACGCACGCACGCACCCTAACGCGTTGCGTGCCATCACCGAGAGCCACTACATGGACGACCTTGTGGAGAGCTTCTTCACAGAGGACGAAGCCCGGCAGACAATCAGCGAGGTGAACGCTGTCCACACCCAAGCCAGCTTCAAGCTGCGCAGCTGGAACGCCAACTCCGAACGAGCCCTGGCAGATGTTCCTGCCACACTCCGAGCCCGAGCCCCTACGGAACTCGGGGGCAAGCACGAAGACCAGAGGACCCTGGGACTTCTCTGGAACGCGGAAGAGGACACTCTGGGATTCGGTGCCACCATGAACCGAGTCCCCACAGACGTCCTGGCGCAAGCACGCGCCCCCACCAAGAGAGAAACCCTAAGCGTGGTCATGTCCATTTATGACCCGCTGGGGCTTCTAAGCCACTACACGGTAGCGGCCAAAATCCTGCTGCAAGACCTGTGGCGCCTGCAGCTTGGGTGGGACGACACCCTGCCCCCTGACGAAGCCGAGCGATTCTCCGGCTGGCTGCAAGGACTGGCCGACGTCCGCCTGCTGCGCCTTCCCCGGTGCTACGATCTGGAGGAGGGGAGCCGGCAGCTCCACGTGTTCTGCGATGCCTCAGGACACGCCTTCGCAGCAGCAGCCTACTGGAGGATCCAGCACACAGACGGGACTGTGGCCGTCACCCTGGCAGCCGCCAAGTCTAAGGTGGCGCCCCTACGAGCGCTGAGCATCCCTCGTCTCGAGTTGCAGGCGGCACTCATTGGAGCCCGCCTCGCCGACCTCATCCTCAGAGAGCACCGATGGGTGCCCGAGAAAACCATCTACTGGACAGACTCCCGTACGGCACTGCACTGGATCGAGGATGATGCGCGCCGCTTCTCTCCCTTTGTGGCACACCGCCTCGGGGAGATCGCCGAGCTGACCAACCGCCAACAATGGCGGTGGGTCCCAACTCACCTGAACGTGGCAGACGACGCAACCAGACCGGTCTACACGCCGGGCCAGCCAACCGACCGCTGGTTCACGGGGCCTGCTTTCCTCAAAGAAGAAGAAGACCGATGGCCTGCAGTACCGGCTGACAGCCTTCCAGAGCAGAGCGAGGACGTCCTGGTCACCACCGTGGCTCCCAGCCTTGAGCCACGGTCACCTCTTCCGGACATCAGCCGCTTCTCTTCCTACGAGCGGCTGATACGAGCAACGGCAGCGGTCCTCCTATTCGCTGACAAGTGCCGGCGCCAGGCCAGCAACATGGAGGCACGGCACCTTGAGCGGGCTGAGCACCTATGGCTCGCCCGCGCTCAGCGCGATGACTTCGCTGCTGAGATCGCCTGCCTGAACGCAGGCCAGCCCATCTCCCGGTCCAGCCGACTACACAACCTGGATCCGGTCATTGAGGACGGCCTTCTCTGCGTGCGAGGGCGCATCGGAGTAGCCAACGTGCCTGCCAGCACCAAGCGGCCGGTCATTATAGACGGCCGCCATCCATTCACGAAGCTCCTCGTGCTGAGGGAGCACACAGCCGCCGGCCACGCCAACAACGAGCGCGTGGTGAACGACCTAAGACAGCGCTTCTGGGTTCTTCGCCTTCGGCCTACGGTGCGCACCACAGCCCAGACCTGCGCCCTCTGCCGAGTGAGGCGAGCCACGCCGCAAGTGCCCGTCACGGGCGATCTTCCACTGGCCCGCCTCGACGCCCACTGCCGCCCCTTCACCAACTGCGGTGTCGATTACTTCGGCCCGATGACAGTGACTATCGGCCGCCGTCACGAGAAGAGGTGGGGCGCCCTCTTCACCTGCCTGAGCACTCGCGCTGTCCACCTCGAGCTAGTGAGCAGCCTGACGACCGACTCGGCCATCATGGCGCTGCGGCGTATGGCTGCCCGCCGAGGATGGCCCAAGCTGATGTACAGCGACAACGGCACCAACTTCAGGGGCGCTGACGCCGAGCTTCGAGCAGCTTACACCGAGTGGGCTCCAGTACTGCGGAACTACGGCCTCACCTACCGGATGGACTGGAGGTTCATTCCCCCTGGAGCCCCAAACCAAGGTGGCGCCTGGGAGCGGTTGGTGCGGTCGGTGAAGACAGCTCTTCGGGTGGTGCTAACAGAACAGCACCCCAAGGAGGAAGTCCTCGCCACCTTGCTTACCGAAGCTGAGCACTCGATCAACGGGAGACCCCTCACGCATGTCTCCGTGGACCCAAGCGACCCAGAGGCCATCACGCCCAACCATTTTTTGATTGGGACGTCATCAGGCCTACCCATGACAGGCCCTTGCCAACCAGCTGACCGACGCACCTGGAAAGCAGCTCAAGGACTGGCGGACCAATTCTGGGCAAGATGGGTGCGCGAGTATCTGCCTACTCTCGTGCCCCGAGGGAGTTCCTCCCACGGAAAGCGGCCCCTTCAAGTAGGAGATCTCGTGGTAGTAGTCGACCCCACACTACCACGAAACACCTGGCCACGAGGGATCGTGAGCCGTACCCTGCCCGGACCAGACGGAGGCGTGAGGAGCGCGGAAATCCAGACGAGAGGAGGCATTCTGTGGAGACCAACCACAAGGCTCGCTGTCCTCCCAGTGGATAGAGAGGGCTGCGTTAGCTCTGCGCCGGGGGGAGAATGTTGCGGACAACAAGCCTGAAAGGAAGCTGGCCAGCGGACCGAGGGACAGAGCGACGAGATGGAGCGAGAAGACAACATGTTGACTCGCGTCCAGGCTGGCCTACCTCAGGCGTCCTTCCTCTGGCCTCACCTCTCCGCGCTCCTTAGACATCGCGCCTACAAGCACTACACACAAGAGTAGTTTTGTGCCATAAATATAAGGCCCTATTTTTGTTATTTTCATTCACTACAGTTTACTTGTTCACTTCACTTCTACTATCGTTTCACTTAATAAAGACGTGAAGTTTGAATACTGGGTTTTAATACAGTCCACTTCGGATCCTGACCTCAACAATATACCATTTAACTTTTCTAAAGAATGGGGATGGGAACTCTGAAAAATAAAGGAATCCACCGAAGACGTCGAACAAATAAATAAATTATAGATTATATTCACATTTTAAAAGCATATTTACGAGAAGATTTTCTCAGTGTTACTGTAAGCGTTCTAGAGATAGCACCGCCAAATTGTAACAAATATTTGAAACAAGGATAATTTAAACTTGAAAGGATAAACACAGCAGTGCACACAATGTTACTTTGTGGCTGAAGAGGACCACAATCCTTTATAGCAGTGCAAAAAACAAGAAGGAGACAACACTAAAACTAAATGAGACTTCCGTGCAACATAAGCTAAGTCTTCCCGTAGTTAATGCTTGTGATTATCGACTATCGACGCCTGGTAGAATTTATGATACAAGTAATTACCCGTATTTCATGCATTTAAACATGCATGCATTGGTGTCAACTTCGTAAATAAACACTACTGTCATTCAGTCAGTCAGTCTGAGCGGGGTGATGCTTAATGTCGTACTTTGGGAACAAAAGAACATCCTAGTCCGAGCGCGGTGCAGCTAGGGTTGCCAGATGGGAAAACCAAAATATCTGTAAAAAAATTAAAAAAGTCGGGGTTTTGGGATTACGCTCGGAACAAATAAATATTACGAATCAAATTTTTCTTTTTTAATTAAAATTAAATTAATTACAACAGAATACTTTTTTACCCGCCAGCCGTTGTTATTTGTTATTTGCCACAGCTTCAGGCTTCTGGCGGCGCTTCTTGCTGCGCTTTCAGGTGGTTTTTGCGACGGGCTTTGCCCTGCCACGACACCCGTCGGTGCCTTGACCGCATCGGATGTATAGCGTGCTCACTCGCTCAAAGCGCTCGGCACTAGGTTCGTCCTGTGCGCTCGATCACTGGCGCTCTATAAATGGCTCTATACAACTTCATACATTTGTTCTCTCCGCCAGCGCCGCCGTCGCAAGAAGAACCGCTTGGCGCGCCTCTCGAAGCCTAAAGCTATTTCAGAGGGGTTAGATAATTGCAATATAAGCCAATGGTTCCCTTCTCCAGTGACATCTTTGTTGCTTGGTTCTCAGTTTCAAAATAGAACTAAACTACATAGTTACGTACGAGCACCAGAGGAAATACTTAGAACTCGATGTCGGATGCGTGGTCCGAGAGAATGGAATAGCTTGCTGTATTCCGCTTGGAGTCTAAACCAAACATTTTATCAGCTGTTTCAATGGCTAAGATCTATTTTTAAACTTGCAACATACGAACTTATGCAATGCTATATTTCACCTATCACTATTGAATTATGTACAAAACAACAGTAGCTGCTCGTATGTTGGTTGAACATACATAAAAAGTCTGGTCCTTATTTCTGTTTACAGTGTGTAAAATATTTATATGAGAAATGAGTGCTTTTCTTTGTGTCAAATTTATTTTATTTTATTTATAACACTTTTTGCACATTTACACAAATAACTCAAAAGACAAAAGAAACAATTAAACATGGTGTACAAGGGCGGCACTTGTTGCTGGTAGCAATATCTTCCAGGCAACCCTTGGTAGCTAACGGAAAGATGAACAAAATAACATGTGGAGGTGTAAATACTAATCAGAAAATAATAAGGATATCAAGATTAAAATATAAACCTAAATATCTAAGACATAAACTGACATATAAAAATACATGAACATACTTAAATAAATGAATGCATACCACAAATTTAATAATATTGAATATTTGAGTTCAAAGATGAGACTATAAAATTAATGTTAAGTAAGATTCGTAGATGGCACTGTCGTATACTGCCGCAACAGAATCAAAGACAAAATTTGCACAGATTCCAAACAAACTAAAAACTACTTTTACATTGATTGCTACGCAAAATATTTTATTTATGGTGACAAGGACAGTGACATCTAGAGGAAAGCTAAGAACTAAGAAAAAAAATTAAGAGAAAAACGCTCATTATACAGCACCCCTAGCGGCTATAAAACAAAACATACTTAAAAAAAAGTAATAATCTTGTTTAAACTTACACATTTGTGATTCCACTACATACATACGTAATTTGAGAGTGTTTGTTACTTCAATTCAATAAATAACGATCAAAACGGCACAGCCATAATTTTTAATGTAACCTCTATATTGTTTTCTACGCGTTTAATGGCCGGTATACACGGCAACGACAAAACTGCACAAACGATCTGCACAGTTCATTTGCGCAGTTTATCGAACATTGGTAGTGCGTCTACATATTTACGATATCTGCGTCGATCGTCAGTTCTCGGCAGAAACTCTGAAGAAAAACAAGTCATTCCTGATGGAAGACGATGTAGCGCTTGCGCTAGACTGGCTACTTTTACTACCGTCTCCCTATTGGCATTAGGATCAATAGGTTTGTACTTAATAATTAGCCTATCGTACGCAGCATTTTTCTTGTTGCGGTCGTGCTAATCTTTACTTTTCTTATTCCACAAACAAACTTCATTTTTATAGCACGGGATAAACTCTTCTAATAACTCACGGATTAATCTTCTAGCGACATGTTTTAATGTGCGCGGACGCGTCCGCCTACACCAAGCCTTGCGAACGAACTGAATGATTGGCCCAACTTCCATACTCACACAACGATAAAACTGTGCAAACGCGATCGACAACGATTTATCGAATAGATTTTGAACCTTGCTCCGATGGCTTGCACCAACCAAAAAA
Source organism: Ypsolopha sequella (assembly GCA_934047225.1). Lineage (NCBI taxonomy): Eukaryota > Metazoa > Arthropoda > Insecta > Lepidoptera > Ypsolophidae > Ypsolopha > Ypsolopha sequella. The sequence continues at coordinate 23,948,613 of OW203987.1, forward strand.
TCTGCGCCGATTTTTGTATATACGTTCGATAAAACTGCGCAAACGATCTGCACAGTTCAAGTATACCAGCCGTGTATACCGGCCATAAGGGGCTCCAAAATGTAAACATCAGTTTTGTATTGGATTCAGTTCCGTCAATATAGATGTTAAAAAATATAGCGTGTTTCGTGACTCAAGGTTAATTTTAATTACACTTTATAAATAAACATACTTTCAATCTTCTATTAATTACATAACTTTTAAAAAAGCATGAATTTCACGAAAAAAAAGATTCAGTTTCCATGTTTATAAACCGATTGAAACGAAACCAACACACGCAGATACTAACTAGAAAAAAAAACATCTTTATAACATAAATAAATTATGGTTATTGTCCTAAAAATAACTGAAGTTTTGCGTGCGCGGGATCTGATTAGAGCAGGATAGAGAGTTAAAAAACAAACGTGTTAGAGCAGAAATGAATTTTCTGCATTTTGCAGCCCCTACTGTCTTACCTACTTTATATAAATAAGAAATCTCCTTTAAAATGTATTGTGTATTGCAGAGAGGTATTGTAGAAGAAGCTTGACCTTTCTTGGAATATCTTGCTTTTTTTCAGGTCCGTACAAAATTAAGGAAAGATCAGCTGAAAAATTGTTAAGGACTTTGAGTTGGAAACTGAAGAGGGTTATATCTTTTCTTGCTTACAATAAAAATGAAAATTTATTTCCTTTTCAAGTACAAAAAATTCAAGTGGTTGAGTTTTAAACCGAAGTTATTTATGTAATTTCATTGAAGAGCTATCGATGATAACTAAATTATGTTCCCACTCGACTAGTCTAGTATCTTCCTTCCATCATTTTACATAAACATATGCGTTATTCATTGATTTAAATTTCCAGAGGTGGAAATTACCTACAAAATGTTTTTTTTTTGTATATTTGTGATTTTACCCGTGTGAACTGTCTTGTTGATAAAGTAATTATATTGAATATAATTTATTTAATTAAAATACTCTTTTATGAGTACAAAAGCCAAGTATAGAAAGCGGCGGCGGTTGCTCAGGCGCATAGATAGGCGATAGAACGCAGGGGGCTATTTGCGGAGAAATTGATACTTGTCGTTGTTGGTTCTTGATGGAACATTTGAAACATCTTGTCAATAAAACACATTACTTGGTAACTGCTCCACTTTATATAAAGTGGAGCAGTTACCAAGTAATGTGTTTTATTGACAAGATATTTGCGGAGAAACAGACTTCTAAAATTCAAGCTAAAAATGTATGGAGTTAGACAGTTATCTGATCGAGTAGGCTATTGGCTAAGGCTATTCAGCAGACTCGGAATTGCCCCCCTCAACTTTCAATCTTAAAACTCATGATTATAGAAAGACATTTCCTGGATGACATTCTCCGACTGATTTATTTGGCGATTATTTGTTTCGTTGACGCCCATTTATCCCATGGTTCGTTTCACCGAAAATTTATGAAGGCGATACGAAAAAAAAAATCGACACTTTAAGAACCTGCATATCTACTTCAGTAAATAATGTATTATTTTTGGATTCTTTTTCTAGGGATCTGTTAAAACAGAAACGCGGTTGGAGATATTTGGCTCGATAGAAATATTTATTGAAGTGAGGTTTTTTTCGGCACCGATTCTCCTGGTTTGAAAATTTAGAATGCATATGGACTGCAATTATATTTTATTAGATGGGTTTTAACGCTATCCAGGACCTGGTTGAACGAAAATTTGATTGCAACTTTAGTACATTTCATATCAATAAAAAACCGACTTTTTGCTAACTTTTCTACGAATCCGCCCCTCTCGCACTGAGGGTTTTTTCGCATATGGAGTAACAGGGACGCTAAAACTTTTACATATCGCCTTAACCGAAGTTATAGTTTAAGTCCTTTCATTATACCGAAAAACTATTACTAGAAAGAGATTTTCAGGAGTTTTAAGTTAATATTCAGTATTACGATTAGTTAATGTAACCTATCACGATTAGTTTGGAATAAATTACACACATACATAAACCCACTACCATATTACCACAATAATAATAGGTATTTACCTATGAAATTGCCGAAATTTTCGTACAGATTCATGAGTTCATAATTCCTGTAATTCAATAGCTATTTCAATTATTTGTTTTTTGTTTCAAAGTTGATTTCAAGGTTTTACATCTACGTATTAAATTTTGTTTTTATTTTCAGTTCGATTATAACAATTAAATCTACAAAAAACAGTTCGTCCTAAATGCCATCCGGTTCCATGATAAGATTCGTAATAATTTTTTCATCTGACACTTTTCAAAAATTAAATTAATGTTGCTGTTAGCTTAATGTCAGTGGCGTGCACAGAACTTTTTTCCGGAAAAGAAATCACAAGGTCAAGTACGACAATAAAAAAAATATGAAAAAATTTAAATAACACTTTGAAAAAAAAAACTTTGTATGAAAATGTTCACTCTAGGAAGAGCAGTGCCTACCCTGGCGTCATACAAACTTTTTTTTTTCAAAGTGTATTGAAAATTTTTCATATTTTTTTATTGTCGTACTAGACCTTCTGATTGCTTTTCCGGAAAAAAGTTCTGTGCACGCCACTGCTTAATGTTGTCTCATCCATACACAAAAAAAATTGTATAATATGGATTTGTCATTCCTAAAAAAAAATGCAAAAATATCAGTACTGAAAATTGAGTTTTGAATGCAGCTAATTCGCCCTTGCGTCCTTCCTTCCGTCCTTCCGTCCTGCCTTCGGCGTCCAGCCTCAGCTGCTACGGCTCGCACGGGTGCCTATTAGACCTTCATCCAAGGGGGTGTTTTCTTACGTATAAAATTGTGTTTGGATACTAGTAAGATTATGGGCACATGATTGGTGAACTTATATCAACTATAAATAAATATCTGCGGAGCCAAGTAGGAAGAGTTTGAGAGTTATGCCAGTTTGAAAAGTGCAAAAAATCGCAAAAGATGATGTATTGGTTTGTGTAAAAAGCAATTGGCAGTATCATTTTGAACAGCTTAGATTAAATTCCAGAGGATTTACAGGAAGCATGTGCAGAACCAGAGGTTTTTTATTATGGAAGCTTTTACCAAAAAACATGTTTATAATTATATGATTGTTTCATGAAAAAACATTCAGGAGTACTTTATTGTCTAAAAATTCTGTCTGAGAAAACTTGGCCGTAAAATTTTAAACAGCCAAAACTAAATTTAAGAGGATTTACAGGAATCATGTGCAGGATAAGAGGTTTAAAGAAGGAAAGTTTTGACTAAAAAGTGATGCTGAAGTGATTGTTTGGTTAAAACACATTTAGGAGCACTTGAATGTCTTAAAAATTCCATATACTGCCAATTCTCATAGCTTAATTTTTAAAAGATTTCTTTTTAATTTTATTTCAGAGAATATACGCCATTTTAGGACATAGTTTTCATTATTTTTGTATATATATATAACCATTATTTTTTATGATTTTTTAAAGAATTTTCCGATGACCATGCCACTTGAAAATTTTAGATATTATACTGATTGTAGTGTAGTGTGATTGCTTATAAAAAATAGTAGTATGTTTTATAAAAAAAAACTTTCATTTCAGAATTTAAAACTCCATATTGACAGATTTCTTATTAACTATGTTAGTAAGAGATAATTAAAAGAGACGAGTCTTCTCGAAAAAAAAAGTTAGGTTGTGCACTTTGTGTTTGTACCGAAGGACTGACGTTTAAACTTAAGGGGAAACAATTCGTATCCTCTACGAAACGTATTATTTTTAATTACAGATATTAAATAAATGTGATTTATGGCATTTCGCGAACAATGTTTAATGTCAGTCAGGCTTTTCCGGCAAAATTTTGCAATTTTTTGCCTTACATTGTTAAAAGTGTTAAGTTTGTGTGCCCAAACATTTACAACGTAATAAATATAATAACAAAACTTTTCCGGAAAAGCCTAACTGACACAAATTTTTGTTCGCGAAATGCCATAAATCACATTTATTTAATATCTGTAATTAAAAATAATACGTTTCGTAGAGGATACGAATTGTTTCCCCTTAAGTTTAAACGTCAGTCCTTCGGTACAAACACAAAGTGCACAACCTAACTTTTTTTTTCTTGTTAAGAAGTTAAAAGTAAAAAAGATATTGGTCTCTGGCAATTCACGCCAATAGTTCAGTTTAAGTTAGGTTTATAAATCAACAGTTTCAAATAGAATACACAATTCGTCACAATGTTTTCCAAACAAGCTTAATTAAAAATAAAAAGAACCATCTTAAGGCGCTCTTATCCCGAAAGAGTGACTCTCTGTCTTTTTCTTTACGTGTAAGGAGTAAAGAAAATAACCACACTTTTGTACTTTTTCGTTGTTTTTATCGCTTTTTAAATTGTTTAAAAATAAGAGATATGTTTATTAAAACCCACTCACGTGGTCGACCTAGAAAATTTAAAGAGCAATATTACCAGATATGTTTCGTTAATAAAAGAGTGGAATTATGGAAATGGCATGATTTGAAAGGTCTTATTACATGCTGTGTTCGTAAATTATTTCTATCGAGCAAAGTTTATCTGATCGCGTAACACATGCGTGGAAGACCTAAATAAAGGTTCGAACTATATTGCGTATTTTTTTTTTGGAAGTTTTAGACGATATTTGAAAGTTCTATTTGACTTTGAAATAACTGATTTTGGGATACGAGCGCCTTAAGTTGTGCGTTTCGTAGAGGATACGAATACTTCCCCCTTAAGTACATTGTTCTATTGACAGCCAACAATCGAAAACACCTGCGACATCCCCTCAGAAATTTATTTGTATTTTTTTTTTGTAACAGAACACGTGGTGGACATATGCTTATGGCTCGGCTATGTGTCATCGACCATCAACCCCATCATCTACACCGTGTTCAACAGGACCTTCAGGGCGGCCTTCTTGCGGCTGCTGCGGTGTCATTGCTCCAGGTATACCTAATACTAGCTTTTGCCCGTGTCTTCGCTCGCGTAGACTATTATTGACAGTTTTTGGCTTGACACTCTGGTCGCTACCGGTACCGGCACCGCGCGCAACCCGCCTGCCCAGCAATTGCATTTTTCCATGAAACAATAAAAAAATAATTTCGAGAGACAGGTTTTGTTCCATAGTAAAAATTGTTCTATACCATTGGAATAAAAACCTGTTTGTAATTGGAAAAAAACTATGGAACAAAACCTGTATCTCGAAAAAAAATAATTACTGTTTCATAGAAAAATGCAACGCCGCTCGGTCTTTTTTTTTTTTTGATATTTCAGGGTTTGCTCCATAGTAGAAGTTGTTCTAAACCATTGACTGAATAAGCTCTTCAAATATGGTTACACCTTTCTGTTACACCTTGTATAGTTAATAGACAGAAGATGCATTCGATCAGATATTACTTCACTTTTAGGTTTTCGGAGTATCAAACCCCGAAGAGTATGAGTTTATACAAGGTGACTTTTTGACCATCGTCCAAATTCATACTGGAGGCTTGATAAGTGATCAGTATCTTGGATTAGTAACAATTTTTGTGAAATTCGTAAAATGAAATTTCGGCTTCCCATATAAATTCAGTTCCAGTCCCGAGTGAATCACTATGGGGAGTCGAAATTTAATTTTACAAATTTCACCAAAATCGTTATTGATGCATGATACCGATTACTTACCAAGCCACCAGTATGAATTTTGACGATGATCAAAAAGTCACCTTGTATATAGACTTTATTTTGCACCCATATTTGCATTATTCAGTGATTATGTATAAAAATTTCACAGAAACCAAAAATACGAGTATAACCTTTGAGTAGGATATAGTCGTAATACTCGTAATCCATTACACAGCTAACTATTTCATTAAATTACACTAATATTACTAAATTATGGCACCAGAAGCCATTAGCCAGCAGATTTAATTAAATGGAACCTTCCGAACGACAGCGCCCCAGATCTCACTAACGAGCCTGTTACTGGAACTGCATTTAAGGCTTCTTTGACTAAGAGCTCATTACGCTAAGGTATTGTGATACTTATTATCCTTTGCCAGACAATTTCAGGTAAAGTACAGAGGGGACAAGAGATCGGAGAAACAAAAGGATATCTTGAATTGATAGTCTTCGAGGTTGTTCTAGGGTTAGGCTATTCCTAGGCACGAAAATAACAAAAGAGGGGCGTTCTTTAAAACGTACAATACAAAATACAAGTAATAGTAGTTTATGCTACAAGGGCGAAAAGGAATAAATTACGAGCGTAGCGAGTGTTTTAAACGTAACCGAGTAATTCATTGCTCTTACGCCCGCGTATCATACTACGTTTTTCAATGCATAGTGTGAGGAAATAAAACAAATATAATCTTGTGAACTTTAAATTATAATTGGCTCAAAAGGACTGTATCCAGAGCCGTTAAACAGTGTAAAAAAAAGTATTACATTTATGGTACACAGGAAAGGCTGCAAGTTAGCCAACCATTGTAAATAAATAATAATAAAAAAAAAAAATTATAAAGCCCTAGGGCAAAATAGGGCAATAGGTTGACTTGTATATTTGATGACTTGACACAGTGCAGGAAAATTTCTTGGTTTTTTTTAAAGAGATTTTAAGATTTTAAATTGTTAGATTTTAAGCATTTTCAATTTTCATGTTTTATGTTTTAATTTGATTTTAGTTCTGTATATTGACTCCTCTAAGTGTGCTTTATGCTCCTACAGAGAAATAAATAAATGAATGTTAAATTTAAGCAGAGTTTCTTAAACTGGGGTCCATGGACCCCTGAGTAATGGGGGTCCGGGGCATGATGTCTGATACCGAACGCCGTACAGCGCTATTGTGTCTTTAGCGCGCAAGTGAAAATGAAAATAAAATGAAAATATGTATTGATACCATCAATATGAACAAAACATTAGGCTATATAACATGCACAATACAAAAAACTTTACAAACAAACCTTTGTTACTTTTCGGTGACAAGTGGAAGTAAATACTGCTTTTCGTAATTGCTAATGCTCGATTCAGTTGGAATGTAAGTTTAAAAATTTATTACTTAATTTTTTTTTTGTTAAAAAGTAGTAATTGCTTTCTCTGCAATTAGGGTTGGAAGGGGTCCATCAGTTTTTGAACTATTAAAAGTTTAAGAACCCCCGAATTAGAGCGTTCTGTAATCACTGTGAGATGGATGGATAAAACCCTAATTATTAATGCTGGCAGCCAATGATTTATCTAGAAATGTTTAGTTTCACCATTTTCCATTTCACGAAAAAGCTGATACAATGGCACATGTTTCCACTGCTTCAGTGAAATGAAATGTATTAATGTAATTTAGGTATAACATATACACTTACTACGGGTCGGTTTTATTGTTCTATAAGTAATTAAATAATCAATGTGTATAGGTAACAGTTTTATATCATACTCGTAAATAATAATATAATAAACAGTGAAATAATTTGAAATAATTGAAAGGTTGGGTTAACTTAAATTTGATAAAAAATACACTTGACTAAAATAAAAATATAGGAATAAGGAATAAATTATATTATAAATATATGCAATACATGTAATACTCGTAAATAAATGCCTAACTCTGCCCATTCGATTAGTCTTGCTATGAAGAAGGGCAAGAAACTTAGCAAAATCATAATTTTTTTTCATAATGTTAGTAACAACAACTAAATGTAAAACGTAAGCCTATACTTTAATTAAATAAAGAAATAAAAATACAAGACAGGAGAAAATTATGCAATGAAAGCAAAAATATATATTTTATACCTTTGTCAGTCGTCACGGTTTTTCTTGTTGAACACTTTAATTGTAATAATTTATAGACACAATAGATTTCAAATAATTTGGTCAAGTACAAGTCGGATTCGCGCACACAGGGTTCTTTACTACAACACTATAAGACAACAGAACCCAAAAACATAACGGTCAATAACAACATTATAGACGGCTAGACAAAACAAGCCGCTAAAATGATAACGCCTGACAAACAATTCGGCACCCTCCGTATAATAGCAAACCTAATTATAAATTATTTTTAATTAACTTTAAAGTATGAAATACAATCTGAAACTGTATGCATGCACTGTATTTACTGTTTGCACTGTATGTTCTGTATCCACTGAATGCACTGTATGCACTGTATGCACTGTATTTACTGTTTGCACTGTATGTTCTGTATCCACTGAATGCACTGTATGCACTGTATGCACTGCATGCACTGTATGCACTGTATGCACTGTATGCACTGCATGCACTGTATGCACTGTATGCACTGCATGCAATGTGTGCACTGCATGCACTGTATGCACTGCATGCACTGCATGCACTGTATGCACTGTATTTATTTTTAGTTTTATTATTTTTCGTGTTAATAAGGGCCTTAGTAAAACGTAATCTGTGAAAATTTCAACTGGCTTCCTATTACGGCTTCGGGTACGGAACCCTAAAAAGCTGCGATATACAGATTATGATCGAATAATCTATAACTATAAAAAAAAAATCCTTCGTTAAAAAAGGTTGTTCCTGAAGTTTTTAGAAAATCTGAGATACCCCCCATACGAAATACCCCATACGAGGTGCGAACAAAGAAATATTCACTTCAAAAAGGTATTAAAAATTAAAAATGTTAACAAAAAAATATAACTCAGTCACGAAAACAATATCGAAGAGTGCATTCTAATATTACCCTATACCCAACGACATTGGTATAGAATGTCATTGCCTATACCCAAAGATTTCAAAAAGTAAAGATAAGCCCTTACCGTAGTTTGACAGCAACAAAATTTTTTCACCTTTAAATGGGTGACTCTCACACGTTTGGAATCAGTGCTCATCTGAACACACTGATACTCGTAGTTGGACGCTTTAATGAATTTTTACAAGGAAAGGGTCTCAATATGCCCTCGTGTGCAATTTTAAAGTGCACTAACATTTCAAGAAATACGAATAAAGCCAAAAGTGTGACATTTCACATTCAAAGCACATTCAAAAACAATGCAATAGATTTTAGGTGCCAGGGCTCATCTAAACTTTTGAAATCTTTGTCTATACCAGCAACAAACTCAGCGCAATAAATTTTTATTCCTCTCTCCCATTTCGGTAGTAATACTTACATTCCTACCTAAGATTTCACATTTCAAGGACGCCATTGTTGATATTATCGATTTTCAGAACAGTTTGTTCTGGCACCCTTCCAAATTCAGGTCGTAGTGTTGTAATCTCTCTTTTACTGTCAGCCATAAACAAGATAAAAAGGCGTTTGGGAAGGTAGTTAAATTTTTAAAAGCTCTTGTCTTTTGCCGAAATGTTTTTACTTGGCGGCATTAGGGTTAAAATTTGGCTAATGAATGAAATGAAAAAAATATTTCAGCACGTGATTGTGTTATACAAAGTGTAACAGAAAGGTGTAACCATATTTGAAGAGCTTATTCAGTCAATGGTATAAAACAACTTTTACTATTGAGACAACCCAGAAATCTCAGAAAAAAAAATCTGTCCTTTCATACCATCGAAAATACATTTTGGCCGAGCGGCATTGCATTTTTGTATGAAACAGTTGATTTTTTTTTTCGATAAACAGGTTTTGTTAATAAAAGTTGTTCTATTCTATACCATTGACTGAATAAGCTCTTCAAATATGGTTACACCATTCTGTTACACGCTGTATAGGAAATAAAACTAGTGATTTTCACACAGAACGTAAGAACGTAGTTTGGAGAGATTATAGAGGATGCGTTATTAAGTTCGCCGAATAAGCGGTAAATAAAAATTAGCAAATATTTTTCTTTTTCTATATATTCACCTGCTAGCCTAATAAATTTTTCAGATGGTTCAATAAGCTTATGCATACTACCGAAAAAAAAACATTTTTCTTCTACCTTTATGAAAAAGTTCCATTTAATACTCGAAATTAGTTTTGAAAATCGAACTTTCCGAGCCCCGTTGCGGAATGATTATCAGGTCAGTTTAAAATATCCTATTGAAATTTCATTTATTGCAAAATTAGGTTCTTTTTGCCGTTTGTCTTCATTTCATGTTAAATTAGGTACTTTTTGACGTTCTTAGTTTGTCTTTACAATCGAAATTCCCTGCGTTGCGATGCACGACATAATCGATTACATCGCGTCTGACAGTCTTTTTTCGCAAAATGATACCGGCCACAAATAAAAGCCACCGGCCAAAGCCTGAAAAAAAAAAAGTTAAAAACCGCGCCGCGCTTTGCAAAGTCAAAAATAACATTAAATTTGAAAGGAAAAATTTAATATTTAAATACATAAATCAGGTAGTAGAAAATGTATCGTTCGCAACGAGCAACAAATGGGTTTTCTTACCCTTACGTTCGCCTTCGGCTCACGTCGAAACTAGCTTCATTCCTCGGGTAAGAAAATCCGCCATTTTATACTCATCACGAAATATACTATTTTTTATCTTGTAAGAAGTTAGGTCTTGTTTTACAAAAAGGAAAATCACATTAGATTCTGACTACTACTTTAGGAGATAGAGCCAAAAATAAAACTGGCGCGAAAACTGGTACGGCACACATACATACTCATAGTTCTCACGAACCCAATAGAACACATGCAAAACGAGGGCGACTCATCAACCTAGTATATATAGTCACGGCATAGCCTTCTCTATTACAAGCCATGTTGTAGATGTTTGGCAACGTCGACGGTGCACCTAGTTTTTCTATCAACCTTTGGGTAGGTAATCCGACCTAGTTAAAAGTAAGCGGATGCTATGGACACTCAAGGGTATCTTGACCAACCAAAGTTATGGGGTAATATTATGCGAACTATTTGCGTAGTTGTTAACAAAGTATTATAAGTACGTATCTTCCTGCGAATCAAATTAGTCAGATAATACAAAAGTGTCATTGGAGCCAAAAAGCTGTTTTGCTGCACACAAAATTGTGATTTCAGTGATATTTTAAGGCAGTTTTTAATCAAAACTTGTAGAGCTTTATTAAATAGTGTGTGCTATCAAGCAAGGTAATTATTTTTCACAATTTCATACATTCTTACGTTAAAAACTTTTTTTAGTCTGTGGAACTCCTTGGTAACAAATTAAATTTCCTTGCAGATGCCTAGACGTGGCTGTGTACCCGGCTGTAAATCAAACTATGATTCTACTTTGAAGAATGGAGAAAAGCCAGTTCCCACTTTTGTTTTTCCTCGAGATGAAAACCAACGTAGCCTTTGGACAAAGGCGATACCGAGAGCCAATTGGCAGCCTTCTAAAGGATCTTTCGTGTGCTGTAAACATTTTAATGATAGCGAAATAATCCGAAGTGAAAATATAATAAAAAGTTATGGAATGCGTGAGGTAGTTCCCTTGCATAACCCAAAATTGATTGATGGTGCTGTGCCCCACATTTTTCCCAACCTACCTCAATATTTGAGTTCAACGAAAAAGTCTAGGGTGGATATGTGGATATATAGGGTGGATATATATATGTGGATATGCAGTAAATACATTGACAAAAAAAATGAGATGTATTCACTGCATATCTACAATAAAAGAAAGCAAAGGTAATTGCATAAATAATAGATATTTTGATTATTTGCAACGAGGAGGAATGTCTCTGCCCGCAGATTCTGTAAAATTTCCATGTTTTCATTTGTTTGCTTTATTTAATTATATCATTCAACATGGAGATTTAAAAACCACTTTCTTTAAATTGGATGATATGCGAGGCATGTTGTCATCGCTTACAATTTCAAGTTTGCAATCGGTTGATTTTTTTGTAGAAATTGATGGGTATTATGAAGCGGGGCACTGATTAAAATCATTATATTTTACAATTTGTAAAACTTTATCAAATATTATATTAAACAACTTCACGAAAAATGTAAATAGCTCCAATGCAGAAAAAAAACAAAAACAAAAAAAAAACAAATTTAAAAAGAAAGCTTAATGTGTTTTTAAATAATTGAACTTTAATCAAAGTTTATTTGTCACATTAATTTAGTTTGATTTGCAACTAATAAGATTAATGGGTGTGAAAGAAGCGAAAGATGTGTGTCAGGATCGTAACAAATGGAAATCCGAAATCTTTGCCTACCCCTCTGAGAGGCAAAGGTGAGTACCTATATAATAAATACTGTTGAAGTTTTCGCAGTATCCACTATCCATGCGTCAATATCGGTTCACGCAAATACAAAATGCAACGTTGCCAAATTTAATAGCATGGCTTGTAATAGGGAAGGCTATGGTCACGGACAACACAACACATCACGTGTCTTTTGACATTTGGGTCTCGCATGACGCCTATTTTTGGCCTCATGCGTTCCCAAGCGCCGCGCACGCTTCTTACTGCGACTTGTGAATAGGGTAGCCAACCGTACTTTAAAATAAAGTAAGTATCTTACGATATTTCGGGTCCCTGTACTTTAAACTTTTGAACACCAATAAAGTACGTGAAAATACTTTATTTCAATCTTTACGCAAAATTAGACGTAAACTGACCACACCAGCCAGCGAAAACACAGCCGTAAAAAAAGGGAAAATGTATGACTTGTGCGCGTTGTGCGTTTGTGTTTGTGCAAAGGGCACAAAAAATACAATTTCACAAAAGGATTTGAGGATGTCAGTATGGAGCCTGGCCTTCCTAGTTCCTACCGTCCGCTGCCTTAATATATTTTCAAAAAATCTTTGAATTCCCTTGAATAAAGGATACTTCTTTTAAAGGACCGTACATTTTATTTACCTTCCCTGAAATCAGATGTACTTTAATTCTTCTAAAAAAAGTTGGCAACCCTACTTGTGAAGACCATTACAATAGTTATTTGTTATGAAAGGCTGAAAAGTTAATTTTTGGCGCGAGTACCTTGTATTTAAACCTGAGCGTAGCGAGGGTTTCAAAGGTACGAGACGCTAAATACTCGTAACTTTGCTGCCGAGCGAAACATACAACTTTTCACCTAACTAAAGCGAAGAAAATGTTAGGTGCAAGAAAATATATATCGTACGCTTGCATTATGTAACGCTTGCACTAATTCTGCAGGTGTTAAATTTATATCTTCGTCGCTGCTAGCCTTACTCATATTTTATGATTTCTTTCGATTTTATCAAAAAACAAACCAAAATAATGGAAGGAAATTGAATTGAATAAAGAGAAGCAAATTTGAAAGTTTTTGTTTTTAATCAAGTTTTCTTGCTGGCCAGTGCGATTATTATTAGAGGCTGGCGCATGACATGAAATATGTATTTGCATTTCAGTGGACTGGCTATTACGAAACCAATGAGGTTATATATATATATATATGTAATATTATTGTACGAGACCTTTACTGAATAAAAATTTTAAAAACACTTTCCACGCTAGCGGATACAGTGCGCTTTTCCACCCAGATTTCGAATGATAAACAGAGCCGTTCCGAGCTTATGAGGGGAAAAAATATTTCTTCTCTCAGTCTATGGCACACACACTATCCCTCCCCCTCCGTATCACTTTCGTTACAAACTGCAAAGCCAAATATTGTGTCAGGAGCATTGTGTGCCGTTTGTCACTTCCGCTTTTTGTTTTTGCCCGGACGAGTATAAAGGTTCTGTGGAAGCTGTGTTTTTGTTCGTTGATATTTTAACGGTGTTGTAATATACAGCGTGTAGTTGATCAGATTGAGTTAATCATATTGACCGACTTTCCGAAAGAACTTATTATATGGCCTGGTCTCGGGTATGAGTTCGGGCGGTTGATTGGATTTCACCTTGTATAATATATATTTTATGAATCATTTTAATCGTGTATATAGTGATACATAAATTAAATAAACCTTTATTCTAGTTCATATACATTTATTGTTTTATTACATATATTTTTATAAGATTAGATTTTGACTTGTGAAACGTGTATTATATACATCTACTTTGCAAAATAAACTATTTTAATTTTGACTTTGAATTTGAATTTGAATATCCGCCAAGTATAAAATTATTTTAACTTCTCTATGCAAATTCTAAATAAGTATCTACTGTGATTTGTATTTTCAAAAAGCTTTACTTCACTCATTCTCATTATACAGGATGCTTGGTAATTCGACCTATTCCTTGAAAGGGGTTATACTAAGGATCATTTCCAACGAATTAAGTCAATCAACTAGGTGTCGAAAATGAATGGTCTCCGAGTTACGAAGGTTTTTATATTATTTTTCAAACTTTCAGACTAATAACCAAAAATATATAATTAAAAAATAACTATTCCTCTCTCAGCACTTATTTATTATATTTCTGATCAATGATAGATTAGTGATCATTTATAAAAAAAATACGTGCCTTGCATTCCCATAATATCAGAACTAAAAGGTCTTAAGTGGAAAGAAAACCTTTTTTATTTTGTAATTTTTGAAATAACAAAGTGTTTTTCTTGAAAAAAAATTATCATTTTCTACCCCTAGTTGATAGGCATTATTTGTTGGAAATGATCCCTAGTATAACCCCTTTAAAGGAATAAGTTAAACTACCAAGCACCCTGTATATGTTATCAAAATGTTTTACAACATTAGTTCACTTGACAATGACATTGACACGAGCAGATAAAAACAAGTGGCGCTACTCGTGGCACAAACCGGAAACACTTATGAACTCGTTCCGATTATGATTTATCTCCAACAGAAACTCTGCTTTTTGGGTCTCCCTATATATGGGAACGTATTGTATAGCGAAGATGTAAATTAATAGTTACTATCATATCAATCCATTTAAAAATATATTGGACATTCTTATGGGATTTCTATTCAGAGTGTTAAGATGATAACCTTTTTCCATAAAACGGGATGTTCTAACCATTATTATGAACAAATTTTACTATGGGGCCAAAGCTGAAATCGCAAAAAGAAAATCAGTTGTTTCATATATTTTGGTCGCGTAGCTATTTGCTTTTCTATGGAACAGCTGATTCGCGATTTCAGGGTTGATCCTATAGTAAAAGTTGTTCATATTAATTTGCAGAATATTCTGTTTGAAGACCTGGCATCAGCTCTACCACCTGAAAGTCGACTGTGGATGTACCACCATCTTACTTGGGGATCCCCTCGAAGTAATTCGGGGGAGAGTAAGAGAACAGCTCACAGGCAAAAAAACAGGAGGCCCACCATGCCTGATGGATGGCGGTATATCCATCCCTTATAGCCGTGCCTTATATGGAACAGACTGGTGACGGGCACTGGTGCGAAGGTTCCGGCACCACGCTCACCAACCTGCCTGCCCAGGGTATGTGAGTATGGGCAATTCTTCCAGGATGACCGCCGGGCGTGGTAAAGTCCTTTGAAGGTTTATGTCCAGCAGTGTATGAACTAGGCTGATGGATGGATGGATGGATCTGTTTAAAGGAAAAAGGTTATCAAATTAACACCCAGTTTAATGAAGCGCATTCTCAAGCAGAACAACGTGCATTGACGGAATAGTCTAAAACGTGCGTTTTACTTCTTGTAACTTTTTTCACTTGAATTTATTACAAAAAAACATACGTTAAATAAAATATAAATACAGGCTTTAATTTGACACAGGTTAAATGTATTGTTTAACCCCATCAAAATTCCGATGTTTAACCCCTAGAATTGTTGGCATAGATCTGGATGATAGTCGCAATAACTCCAACTGTATTTTTTTTTTACCCGCGGCTCTTTTTTATTTTCAATCCAGATTTGCTCTCAGAATGAGTAAAATGTTAACTCTGTGCGTTAATTCAGGCGAGCTGATTTTTGGTTTCTGTACAAATTCGCAGAATAAAGTCTTTCTTAATTTCCCAAGTGTACCGTTAGCTGCGAGGTCACAAGTAATTTTTATGTTCTGATATAGCACTACATATGTTTTGCTTGGATTTTATCTCAACAACTTTTCTTTGGTGGTAGCTCAGGCGGTAGAACGCTGGCCTCTCAATCTTGAGACTAGGGACGCCAACCGTACTTTAAAATAAAGTATCTTACGTTATTTTGGGTCCCTGTACTTTATACTTTTGAATACCAATAAAGTACGTGCAAATACTTTATTCGTAAAATTAGACGTAAGCTGAAAACAAAAACACAGCTGTAAAGAAATCCGAGGGAAAATGTATGTCTTGTGCGCGTTGCGCGTTTGTGTTTATGCAAAGGGCACAAAAAATACAGTTTCACTAAAGGGTTTGAGGATGTTAGTATGGAGTCTGGCTTTCCTAGTTCTTACCGTCCGCAGCTACCGTGATATTTTTTTCAAAAAATCTTGAACTCCCTTGATTAAACGATACTTTTTTCTAAAGGACCGTACTTTTTATTTACCTTCCCTGAAATCAGATATACTTTATTTCTTCTAATAAAAGTTGGCAACCCTACTTGAGACCCATATTCGATCCCCGGTCGGGCATGCATTAATATAAGTTTTTTAAAATTGATGTGCATAGTATTTGTATTACCTAATACTACCACCTGCTGAACGGAGAAGGAACACATCGTGAGGAAACCTGCTTGCCCTAAAAAGCCTGGTATGGATGCCCAAAAAACGGCGACAGGGCTCACCACCCATCACGTTGGGACTTAATAATCGTTGGTGAAACGCAGGTGTACCGAATGTGGACTGTGACTTGCATTTCACAGTTCACACTCAGGAACACCTTTGACACCCCCTCGCGGATTCATGTCGTTACGATATATAATTATTTACTTTCCTTTCACCAGACGCGGCCGCTGCACCCGCTACAGGTCAGTGGGATCTACGCGAGGAGCTTCTCAGCTGTGCGCCAGATCAGCTCTCCCCCTCGCCATATCGTTGCGCCCATCTGGCATCCCAACTTCCGCCCCAGCCGGCGTGGACACGACAGAGACGGTCATGATGGACCCGCCACTCGGTGATACATTGTACAATGAAAGATACTGAATCTGGCATTATGGTAAAGAATAGTGTTTTGGAAAAACAACCAATGTCACTTTTCTGACATTTTACAGGAAGTAAATATCAAAATCAATCAGCCCACATCTACCAACCGTTGCCGTTGGGCATAGGTAAATAAAACCTTATAAAATTGGTTACATGAAAAAATCCTTATTTATGTTTTTTTATTAAACATGGATATATGAAAATACTTAATTTTGTATATAAAAAGTTAAAAAAATATTGTTTATTTATTGGCTATTCTTTATAGAAACGTTACTGACGTTGGTGTTTTTTTCGGAAGCACTGTTTTTGTAGCTACATTTTGAATGTACTTTGGTTGTTTTGCTGATTCTAATATCACCAGATTATTGTATGCAAAATAGAGAATCCATAGAGCAAAAAAAAAAAACAAATTCTAAAAATTGGACATGGTTATTTTTCCAAAACAGTCTTCTGTTATGTAGCAATGTCAACATTCCATCAGCGTGGGTTGAGAAACTGTTATGAAAGTGATGTGTATTTGATTGTTATCAATTTGTTTCATGAAATATAAAGAATAGAGCTTATACACAATATTTCAAAACTGCCCTTGCCAATTTACATTCTTGCAAACCGATGCCCACTACTATTTAAAAACGATTTTAATGGTGGCAACTCAAAAGTGACAATGATAGTAATCTTTTTAGTGGTAGACTTTTTAAGCATGGCTTATCGATCACCGATAAAGCCTTCTATGTTTTTAGGGCTCATTATCTATCTATCGGCAAACTGAATCTCCATCTCAGCAAGGAGCCGCGAATTTTTATTTTATTTTGTTTATAGGTTCTGTTTTTGGAGTATGGTTTATCACTGCTATTTTAATAAAGGTAAAATTTAGTTTTAACTCTTGACATGTGAAAGTCACAAATATGGTAGCAAATTTATACCTGCCTCAACGAGCCGCCAGTTGATTTCGTTTATAAAACGAAACATGAAAAAATTGTGTGAGTTTTACAATCACTTTCAGCTTTGAAAACAAATAGAAAATTAGAAAATTTAGAAAATTGGTAAATTGCAAAAAAGCAACACCATCTCGAAAAACAGTACTGATAAATAAATTTAATCAGCCCTTTCTTGCATGAAATTAATCTCTTTGGTTGTCTTAATATATTCAAGAGTCTGGTACGTATGTATATTTATGATCATTACTCAAAGGAATAAGACATACATATATTTCCCGAAATCCAGTGTTTTGTTAATTAATTGCCAAGAACGAGCCTTGAATTTAAAATTATAATACTTGCTACTCATCTTCTTTGTGTGAGAAATTAAGCTCTGAGAAAATGAAAATGTATTTGAAACGAGCTTTCGTTAAAGTCCCAAACTATAACCACGCTAAGGTTTTTGCACGATAATGCATAGAAGTTTATTATGTTATTTCTTTGTCGGTGAAATCTTTTAATTTGTCAGTACCTGGAATCTTAAAACAAGAAATCCTTCATAGAAAAGCATTATTGCATATTACAATTTTTATGTTTCCTCGTGCCAATATTGTATTTGTATCTCTCATTTTAAGTACGTCACAAATATTTGCAAAACGTGTTACAGAAAGAAAATGTCACAAATTCCAATATACAATTAATATTTGTAAAATAGGTAGACACATATTTGAAATAGTTTATATATTTTTAAAGCTATTATTAGACAAATTGCTTATGTTTCCTAAATAAGCAGGATTCCAAAGTGCAGATAAATTATTATACATATCTTTTCAATATTACTTCCATTACAATTTTATAATTTATTGTAATTAGTCACAGTCAAATATTGTCTCAAAATAATTTTTAAAATGACTCAACTTGTGAATCTCAAAATAGACAAAAATGTGCGCAAGTCAGCGAATGAAAAAAACACGTTCATTGGTGCAAGGATTTTTCATTTTGCACTCGTAATGTACCCTCAAATATTTTGTAAGAACATCACTTGCAGACCATTTTGTAAATAAAAATGTTTTTAACTGATAAGTTTAGTTTTAAGGTAAATGTGAAAGCAATGTCATTTAAAGACCCGTAGAATATGTGAAAATCTTAATGTTATCGTGTGTCAACAAAGTATTATTAGATTATTACTTTCTAGAATAAACATTATTTTTGCGTACCTGAGTCTTTTCTTTGACAATAGTTTTTGAATCTTCATACTCAAATACGGGAGATTGCTAGCTGTGCTAACAAAGGTGTTTGAGGCGTTCAAATAATAAACCTTATGTGAGTAAGGCGAAGTTTACCTTTGTGTAAAATAATATTGACTTAGTAGTTGAACGCGTCTTTATTAGGCATCTATACTTATGCAAACAGAATACCTGATATTACTTATACGCCAGGGATGGGGATTATTAATAACTTCGTTTTTATCCAAAAATATTTTTCATTGTCGTAGGTAAACAAGAAAACATGCAGAAAAATAAATATTACATAGTATAATCAATATAAGTTACAATATTTTTTTATCTACTCCCATAAGGCAATTGCAACATTATAAGCAGTTTTATAAGTACCTAGATTGTTTATCCGATGGTTTAATATTACGTTATAACACTTAGATTCTGCGCTGCGATTTGCCCAATTTATTATAAAACCGCTGCAGACCCAATCAAAAACAGAGACAAGAAATAAGTCCCGACCTTTATCTTGATTGGCCTTCAAGCCATATTACCGAGATGACGCACGCGAGGTTCATGAACGAATTCAAATTCAAATTTAAATAGTTTATTTTGCAAAGTAGGTATATAAAAATACACTTTTTACGCGTCAAATTTAATCTAATAAAAAGATATGTAATAAAATAATAAATGTACATGGACTAGATTAAAGGTTTATTTAATTTATGTAGCAATATATATACGATTAAAATGATAGGTAAAATATATATTATACAAAGTGAAATCCAATTAACCGCCCGAACCCATACCGGAGACCCGGCCAGGGACCAGGAACAAGGTTCAATGATCACCAACGGAGCCCTCAGCACGAATCCAGGCGGCCGACTAAATCACATCCTACCTCCGCTCATTTGATTAGTCTTGCTAAGAAGAACGGGCAAGAAACTTAGCAAGATCATGTCTTTTATTTAACTACAATAATAATAAAATTGATAATCTACTTTAACTAAGGGATAAGAAAATACAAGACAACAGGAATTCAAGTTAATGAATAAAAAAGAAAAATATATATATCTTTGTCTACTTGTCTCATATAGTCTATTTCCTTTTACAGTCTGTAATTAATTAATGTTAACTCCTTAGAGGAATCATAAATTAGGAAATTATACGAATGTTGTTCTTCTTATTTTTCGTGAAATTGTTAGTTGAAAATATTATAAATAAAGACGATATTTTGATGGTCGTGGATAAACACAGATCACCATATAACGCCTCTGAGAACTTGCACTAAGATCAAGCTGTGCTAGAACTGTAGATGTCAGTAAAGTTTGAGATCCATAGGTAACGCGTGACATCTCAGCTTAAAAAATATCCTTCCGGATTAAAATGAGTTCTTGCTCTGTCAAATGGTATGGAAAGTTGTCTCGAAAGTCGAATTACCAAAAAATGGCATAACATTCCACCGGTAAGTTAAAACTACTAAGATTTCTTTTTATTTGAAAAGTCAGAGATCAGCTTATAATGGTACATATCATATACAATTCGAAATACTTGAGGCAGTGCGTTGAAGTCTTTTTGAAATATCTCTTTCTCTCACTACATAAATTAAAATAGTCTTCTTTTTCTGTCGAAAGCACGTGCAACGGTAGTCATGTGCTTTCATGCGCTTGAGTTTTCGATTCTTTTTGTTATTTTTGGGAAACTGTATTAAAGAATTATGGTAAAGTAATAATTGTGATGTGTTTACAAAGCTTATCATAATTATCTTATTTACTTGTATTTAGACGCTTCCATTTACAACCGAAATATTTTGTTTGAGATTTGTCTAACCCGAGCTGAGAGTGACTGTACCACAAATTACACACGGAGCGCGGCGCTATGTAGCGTTCTGAACTAGGGTTGAACAATTTAATGAAAAGTTTCTAAAAAATATTAGAATTTTTACATATAAAAAAAAACACGCTTAACATACTTTGTTATACCTATAGCACACGTGGTTTAAAGGAACGAAGTACTTTTCCTAACACCTGTATATATATTTCGAAAGAAATTAAATTATTATTGTTCCACGTCTTCTTAATAATTTTTAAAATCTACTTTGCGTTTTGCGTGGTGATAGTTTTTTGAGAAAATTGTTCAGTATGATCAATAGATTATGTAGTTTAATTCAAAGATACCTTTTCATTTAAATTCGTTATAATTTGACGTTTAAATGAGATTCGGACTCCGCTATATATGTTGCAGTCCATCGTGAGCGAAATCGAATTTTCTAGACGTACTGTCCCATCACACCCATCACATTATTGGGACATATATATATATATGTCCCATATTACATCAGCAAGTACTCGGTCGGTGCATGTCTAGCACGTCCTTGAAATAGCCAATCATGAAGCCGCTGTGACGCTCCCCGTAGCCCGCATCTTCCACCAATTTTCGTGAACTCGATTCAGATGAAAATGGCCAACATAGGGGATCTACTGGGGGTTATCTATGTGGATAAAGTATTGTGTGCAACTGAACATAATTAGATATTCGGTCACTCGTGAAAAACTATTACATCCTTCGTTCGTTTCCTAAACAAAGGCTTGTGCCGTTTGTCTCAAATTATGTAACAATTGCACAAACCGTGTCTATAAAATTCAACCGTGTTCAATAGGACATAGGTTCGCTATCCTTGTTGGAGATAAATGTTTGATAAATAAAATTTAATTACCCATCTCATTTGTTTTTAGAATTGTCATCTGTCAGAGGTCATCGTAATATAAAAACCTAAAAACCGAACTATAATTCTATTCCGGAACCCACATCCAAATCGTACGGTTAAGTGGGAACCTGACGAAAATATCTGGAACGCCGCCGGAAATTTACCGAAAAAATTGAAAACATTTGGGGAATTGTGACCTCTGATATCTCTTGACATTTATTTTGAGCCAAATCGGAGTAATCTTACAATACTATTTTGGCCACCATCTTAAAAAAACCGGTTAAGTGCGAGTCAGACTCGCGATGGTTCCGTATCGTGGATGATAAATTCAATTTTGTCATTTTGTTTTCGTGGATTTCTCAACCGCTTCTTTTCCTATAATTTTTACGTAAGCACATATTAATACCATGATTTTTTTCTTATTTTTCGGTCTACCAGTTAACATTTTTGTGGTTTCTCGAGGATTTCTTGAAATAGATGTAACTAAATATAGCCAAACCATATATTTTTACAATAAGCCTACAATTTGATACCCACATTGTATACATAATTTAAAATTTCTTCTTCTTCATTTATCAATTTTTTTTATATTTCTCATTTTTATAGATTTCCTGTTAGTGGCCAGCTATGACCTACTATAATCTACATTTTGTATAATTATTTAGTATAATCTACATTTTTTCATATTTTTCGATCCACCAGTTTCTGAGGTAAGGAACATACACTTTTATGGGGTTTTCAAAGATTTCTCGAAATCAGTTCCAGTAAATATAGTACAGATATATTTACAATCAAATCTTTAATATCCACAATTTCATAACCATATTTAGGATTTTAATATTTTTTCTCTCTTTTGTGTGTAATATATATTAGAAAATCTTAAATTTTTTTATTTTTTTATACCTTCTTATGTGCATATATTAAGGGCAGGTTATCCGGGACCTGTAGGTATTTATCGCTACCTCAGCCCCCGCCAATTCACCGCGACGTATTTATTTACGATGCAACTGAGCGGCTATAATCGTGACCTCACGTGACTCGACACCGACCGCCGTACATTAAAATAGGTTCGGGGCCAGTAACTGTACTTCGTACTAATAAGAATTGATGCCGATAAATGAACCAACATAAACTATTCCTACTAAAAAACCGAGTTAGTACAAATAGGGGAGTTTATTACATTGGATCATATGAGTAATATCTAAGCACGCTCTTATAAAACATTTGGAAGTACAGCTAAAAATATTTAATACACTTGGTAACCATATGAGCTAACAAAGCTGACTCTGAAGGCTTTCATTGTAATCTAGGAGCTGTCAAAACTAAATTTTGTTTATTACAAAATAGTTCATAAGTATTAAAAATAGAAGCTAAATTACTTTGGAATAATTTAGGTTTCGACGGCACTAAAACTAAAATTATTGGCGTAGTATTTAAATGAGCGAATATAAATTCAAAAATATGGTGTCAAAAATACTGAATATAGCGTACTAAAATACTAAGTGGGCGAAAGATTGTGAGCGAATAAAAATGTTGTAAACGGCGACTTGAAATTACAAATTTGAGTTGAGTTGATAATTTTCAGGCGAAAATTTTTCTATTTTAGTGTAAATTTCATTTTAAGGCGCTACGTAAAAGTTTTAGCGTCCCTGTTACTCCATATGCGAAAAAACCCTCAGTGCGAGTGGGACGGATACATTTACATTTTTAATGCACTTTGACAATGAAATTAGTTAGGATTTCAGAATTACATGAAAAAATAAAACAATTTAGAGGTCCTTTCGGAATTAAATTCTATCAAAAAAATTTCATCCAATCGCGTTTTCCTTCAGTAAGAATTTTAATCAAATACTCAATAAACATTTACCCAAAAATGAAATACGTAAATGACGTTATAGTGGAGTAAATGGATTCGAAAAAACCCAATTTTTTTTCCGCTTCGCTCGGCTCCTTATTTTATAGGTATTACATGTAAACCTAACTCGCTCCTTCTTGCTTCGCTCTTCGTCGCACCTATTTTTTTATTTTTGGTGAAGTATTTTCGATTTCATACTTTAAATTCGCCCACTCGGTATTTTTAGTCGCACGATTTGTTCAGTTGTATGTGTGCTAGTGCTAGGACCCGGTTGCGAGGTGTCATAGCTTGATTGTTGCTCTGAGATAGGTGAAGGATCCACGTTTTCTTATTAAATATTATTTTTATTATCATGCAAAGTCAGAGTTCTTATAGGCATCCCGCGTGTATACCGTGGGTTTACTATACCATGTTGTTGTTTTATTTTATTATTTTATTTGTAAATTTCTATTTTTATTAATTCCATTTCTGAACATGTCTTTTCTCTCTAATTTTTTTTTGCATGACACCCATTACAGTCTATTCCATTTACGAGGTAAAGTTACTTAGTCAAGTTTTTTAATTTGATTAAATACTATTATTTTTCAATTTTATCAGCATGCGACTTATGCGTGCTCGCTATTCAAAATCGTTGCATCATATTCATTGTCACCATCGTCTGTAGGATCCACTGTATTTATAATAATTTGGTTATCTATTGGGGCATCGATATGCACATTTCGGTCCCAATCAGCGAAATTTAGATTTAATGTTCGTAAAACCACACTATTCCAATTCGCAGCAGTAACGTTATAGCATGCTTCTTGCAACAACGACAGCATTTTGTTTGTGTGACTATCGACCTTCTAACTTTTTTCTTAAGTGGCGATTGTAATTTATTATCTTCTGGTATATCTTTACCATGCTTTTCCTTACTTATTTGGGAAACAGTTTTTCGACTGATAACGAAAGAGTGGACTACCATTCTGAAACTCACATTCAAAGTAATGTTGTAGGCGTACCACAAACTCCCGCGCTTGACTGCCCAACACTGTTCTTTTAGTGGTCAAGCAAGAAGAAAACACACGCACGCAACGTATACAAGGCTTCTGCACCGTACTGAACAGACAAACAATATGGCTGATCGTGATTGCCATGGTAACCATGGTGATTGCGAGGTGGACCATATTTTTAGTAGATTTTTATTTCTTACGACCTCGGTACACAAGAGAATAATCGATTAACTAACCGATTTTATGAGATTTTTTGAACTACGTCACTATGTTTAAAAGTAAAAAATAAACCATAAAACGTAAACGCGTATTTGCAGTAAAATATTATTTTATTTTAAAGTTATACTTATTCTGAGCACGATATCTAAAAAAAATACGTTGATTATGTTTGTGAATAAATTGTATAATAGACTGTAATTATTTTATTTTTAATTCTTTGTCAAATTAATAATTTTTTGTCTGTTTTCAATATTATTTCAATAAAGTATTCAATATTATTTTTATGAATAAATTATTATCATTCATTATTTTCTTGGTCAATAGTATAATTGTACTAGTTAAAATTCTTAATTATTAATTATTATGTTTTACTTCTATTTGCTATTGTGTTTTGTTCATATGTGGCAAACTGAAAATCAGAGCTGCAAGTTACTTCAACGTGTAGCATTTGATAAGCTTGCTCCTTTTTGCAATTTTGTTTTGTGTTGTACTGTGTCTTCTTTTTTTATGTGTTCTGTGGCAAATAAACTCATTTCACTATCACTTTCACTATCTCTGGTATTACACATTTTATATAAAATTGTATTAGCTTCCTCTCTATCTTCGTCATCCAAAAATCATCATCTCTTGTTTTGCGTTCAATATGTACAAGTTCATTATCTCCTACCCAAATGCCAAAGAGACATAATCGCCGTTCTGACGTAAAGCTGTCCTTGTACCTGGTAATACCAATTACTGTTTTTATTGAGTTTTGTCGAACTTGTTGCCTCTATACATTGTCTCGATGCGAAGGTGCCCTGCTCAGTACGAAGATTTGATAAACTGAAGTTAAGAAATTTCATTTAATCACTTAGTTACATACGATTCATACTTACGCTTACAAAAAAATAATAATACGTAGATACAATCGCATTATTTTTTATATATATATATATATTATATATTTACATAATATGTACATTATATATCTATACATTCTGTCTGACTGCAAGAGTAAGTACTGTTACATTTTACTGTTGTACAGTTATACTCGGACACATGAGTTGTTTACATTTTTTGCGTAATTTCAAAAGTTGGTTGTTCTGTACGATCAATAAAACATCTCGTTACAGTTTCAAAGAATTGGTTTCTTATCTTCAGCACTCTCAAATTTGATGATTTGTATGGTTCCGTAGTACCTAAAAGGTACAAAAGGAACCTTTATGGTGAGACTTCGTTGTCCGTCCGTCCGTATGTCACAGCCTCATAACTTTAGCACCTTTAAAGATAAAGACATGAAATTTGGCACAAAAATAGCATTTATTTGCCCACATATCACGATGTAAAAAAAGATTGAAATTATTCAAAATATTTCCAAAACAAAACTAAAAAATGTTATCCTAAAAATACAATATGGGTATCAAATTATAGATATCAAAAAGCTGATTGTAAAAATACATTGATATAAAAAAAAATTTATGTCTTTATCTCCAAAACTGGTAGACCGAGCATTATGAAAAAAATCATGGTAATAGTGTTTACGTAAAGATTACAGGAAAAATAAAGGAGTTGAGAAATTCACGAAAAAAAATAGTAAATTAAATTTATCATCCACAATACGGAACCCTAGGTACGCGAGTCTGACTCGCACTTGGCCGGTTTTTTCTTCTTATTTCTAGTTTCCATTTTTATTTTTAAACATCCAAGCAAGATACAACTAAATGATTTTTATTTACATGTACACACAACTGATAGTTTGATGTATATTTACACGATTATTTAAATAATGATAGTACACTCTATCAGAGCTTCGAGGCGAGTGAGGGGGAACGAGGGCTCAGAAAACTGACATAGGTCTTGCCTCAACAGCCGCTGGCGGGCAACTGGCGGCCGCTCGCCGAGTAGTTGCGAATCAATTTTTCTTTTTAAATTAAGGGAAAAAAATCGATTTTCATTAAAAAAAAAGTAACCACAAAAGTTATTAGTACATTAGTTTTACTTTAATTATCTGCAATTTTCATACAATTTGGTAAAGTACACGTTAAATAAAACGAAAAAAATCTTAAAAATCGACAAAGTTTCGGATTTTTTTTCGATCGAGCAAAGTGTAACGTCTCGCAAATTGAACCACAAAAAACACTGCACAAAAGATGTATCTGAAACATATATTTTTTTCAGATTTGAAAAATAACTATTTCATGCTTTAAAATGAGTTTGAAAACAGACAAAATTGGGATAAGCCCCCCTTAATGCTATTTTTCTGCCAAATTCCAAGAATTTGTTTTAAATATTGCAAAAGTTGTGAGGCTGTGACATACGGACGGACGGACAACTGAGTCTCACCATAAAGGTTCCTTTTGTACCTTTTAGGTACTACGAAACCCTAAAAAGTAATAAAAATGGGGGATGTTTTGAAAAAAAAATTGCGCTTTTCTTCCGTTCCGGGATTAGAGGTCTTAGGAATAATCGGAAAAGTATTTTCACTTCATGTTTTTTTTGTTTGTGCAACCTCATATCAGCGACCTCTAGATTATTTATAGAAACCTATTGTGGGCCGATTTGAAGCAAATTTACTTTTTGGTCACCATATTTTAAAATAAAATCTGCTATTTTGTAAAATAATCGTGATCTTGTTCCGTTTCAGCGATTGAAACAACTTTTGATCCGGAAACCATTTGCAAAACCCTTTGTATAAGTTTTACCGTTTACTTGGTCAGATGACAGAAATACTCTGTTTTTTTTCCTCAAAATAATTCTGGAAGTGATGACGCAGCGACTTCTAACACTAAATCGGAACAAATTTACATTTAAAACACCAGAGTGCGAGACGCAATGTCGTCGCGTGAGCATCTTCACTCGCCCAGAAGAAGGCAGTCTAAATCTGCTGAAACTAGCCGGCTATCCCGATCAGTAATACTTTTTGAGGTAAGCCGTTTTATTCTCAAGTTTCATTCAATTTTAAACACCATTTTATAATTACAAAATCCGCTATTAAGTAAAAAAAATTGTGGTCACGAACCCCAAGATGAGGTTCGAAAAAAAGTTCATTTATAATTTTTCAGTTTTATTTTTTCCAAAATCGATAATTGACTAGAATTCCCTATATTCCCCATTTCAACGCCCTAACTACATTTGTATAATTCTAAAATGCCAATGACCAAAGTCAACACTATATGAACCAAGTCTACAATAAATGCTACGAACCGCTACGAGATGCTACACGTGCGAGTCGGTTAAAAATGAACCACTCAAACCTAAATTACCAGTAGTAAGTCTTTTTCCACACAACATTAGCCTTTACTCTTGTGAAGAATGTACTTACAGAAGGGGAAATACGAGTCCCCAGAAACTTTATTGAGATGCTTCGGCAACTTTGTCAAGGGTTACAGAGTTACTTTTACTCAGTTGTGGGAGTATTGCGTTTTAGGGGAGGGAGCTAGTAAAGTGATGTATATGCTAGTGTACTCGCGTTTTAAACATGCCAATATGAAAAGGCGGTTGGTTTAAAATGTGTTGAAATTTTTCCTGGGTTCTAACATTATTTTTCGAACTTCATGTCAAAAACTCAATCGAGTCAGGGATTTTTTGGTTTTGCTGTCAATGGAAAGACAGAGATAAAATCTTCACAAAAAGTATCATGAAACATATTCCACACGGATTTCAATTTGTGCTGATAAAATGCAACAGAACAACTGTTATTTAGGTTCTTTATCTCAGCAGCCATCATATACCTATATATATTTTATATTTAATAAAATGTGATGTTATTGATGATTTACCTTATTTTTCTTAGAGTCACGTTTATCACCTTCATTTCAAACCGTGCTATCTGAAGATTTTTGATTCAACATTGTCATTTATAGTATTCCGTGTAACTGTGACATAATGCGAGATATTGGGATACGAGTGCTTGATAACGAAATGAACTAAGTTTTGCACGAGTGTTCCAATGTCTAATTATGTTGACAACAACTAATCTACGACCATCAAAAACAATATCACAAAAAAGAGAACAAGTATGGTAAGGTATCGTCTGGTAATGCTGTCTTAGGGCTAATCAGAAGCCACAAGGGTGAAGGGGGTGTGACTTAAAAAATAAGAACGGGACTTATTTTTTTTCACTGTCGTTAATTCGCTCTCTATAGCGGAGTTATAATAAATTGACCCAATCGCAGCGCAGAATCGCGGTGTTATAATGTGATATTAAACATCGGATCAACAATGTAGGTACTTAGAAAACCGCTTTTGATGTTGTAGTATGGGAGTAGATAAAGATATTTATTCTGCGTACAGACCTACAGACGAACAAATATCAAAGCTTTGCTATGTGTGACCCACTCATTTTGATAAACATTATGCCAACACATATTTATATTTACTTTTAGTTATCCAACATTCTTAATATGATTTTTGTTTTTTGTATAATTAAAACAGCGTATAAAAACTTATTGTCCGGCCCGCATCAGTCGAATTATACACAAAGTGGGCCGAAATATATTTCGAAAATAAGTTTTTATACGCTGTTTTAATTATACAAAAAAAAAATGTTCTATGTAGCAACATATATATATTTATTTCAAGTAAATATATTCTTAATATGACAAATTCAGCATTCAAAGAAGGTGCTCAAGCGCTAAAAGCTGGTATGTTGACTGAAAGAGCTCATTCCAGCTATTCAAAGTAATTTGCGATGCAACAGCATCTGTTTATGTAAATTTAGCTCTGATGAGCATGAGCTTGCAACTGAGCTTAAGCTTAAACTTTGAGAGGTATATAAGGCGTTCTTATGTATGAGTTTCGGAAATCTCTAGGGTAGCGTAGGAAGGAATAATTTGAATGTACTGTAGGATTTTGTGTCACTCGTAAGTACAGGAGTGTATATATATTATGTACCTATCTAGGGAGTATAAAAATGTGACTATTTTGTTACATTCTGCTCGTTTCTTTTTTGTTCGATCTGGTCCCTTGATAGATTGTGTTCTTTTATCTTCAAGACAATTTTCTATTCCCAGACAAGTCAGTCGATACGATGAACGTTGAACTCTTAACCTTGAAATATGTGTTCGAATGCCTCTGTGGGCGGGTGGTAGAGCGCTCGCTTGCTAACCTAGAGGTCATGGGTTCTATCCCCGCGGTGCACAATAATGTATGTACGATCAGCGTGCTTTGGGAGGCACAGTCATCTGCTGGTTCATTTGTGCCCGAAATACAGCGATAAGGCTCACCACCCATTACGTTTGGAACATAATAATCTTCGGTGAAAAGCGGGTGTACTGAGTGGACTGTGACTCGCATTCCACTTCTTTGCCACTCTTCAGCAAAGGTCGTATTACCTTATAATCCATGACAGATAGTGCACGTACGGTCCAAAGTTTAAAGATCATTTTATTTGAGGTTCAAACAATAATGCGTGAGTCCTAACGCAATGAGATACGGGCGCTTTTTGAGGCAGCGTCATCCGTGAAACAGCTGTTCACGCATAGCGTTCTAAAATATACCTTCCTCCTGCGAGTTAAAGTCATTTAACTTAAACTGTAACAACAATTGAATATCTTCTTCTCTGATGTTTTGTGCGTGAGACTTGTTCAGTATTTTTCAGAGACTTGTTCAGTATGATCATTAGATTATGTGGTTTTATTTAAAGTTCGTAGTCTTTTTATTCTCTGTATATGAACATGTTGTTGGGGCAAAATAATTCAATCTATGCTTCATCGACGCTTTCCATTGGGATCGTTTAGATAGCAGATGGAAATCTGTAGTCTCTGCCAACCCCTCTGGGAGACAGGCGTGAGTATATGTTTGTATGTGTGTATGCTACAGGCACAAACAGGCAAAACACATCGAGAAAAAAAACCAGCCAAATGCGATTCGGACTCGCGCACGAAGGGTTCCGTACCATTATCTATAAAAACGGCAAAAAAAAAAACATGTCTGTTTTACGGAAGCCCGCTTAAATATTTATTTTATTCTGTTTTTTAGTATTTGTTGTTATAGCGTCAACAGAAATATCACAGAAAAATCTGTGAAAATTTCAACTGCCTAACTATCACGGTTCATGAGATACAGCCTGGTGGCAGACGGAGAGACAGACGGACATTCAGACGGACAGCGGAGTCTTAGTAATAGGGTCCCGTTGGTTACCCTTTAGGAACGGAACCCTAAAAAAACAGCGGGTTATGTCAGAGCATCGAGCAACTAACTACGTTTGTGAAACTGTGACATAATGTGAGACATTGGGACACGAGTGCCTGTTTACGAAACGAACGAAGTGGGTTTCGTTATAGACTTGCACATGTGTCCCAATGTCTAATTATGTCCAGTTGCACACACTACTTTATCTAAGACCATCAAAAGCAAATTCACGAAAAATAAGAAAAATATCACTCGTCATGATATTGTAGTGATACTCGCCATAATACCTGAGCCTTTGGAATTACTATGTAAATGGCAAATGCGAAGAGTAAAGAGGGTGGCTTAAGAAATTAAGACAGACTGGTATAACTTGTGATTGATTCTCTAGCAGTGTTATAATAAATTTGACCAATCACAGCAATCAAGTTTTGAACAGCCCCCCCTATACGAGACGCGAACAAAGAAGTATCCAGGTCAAAAATTTCAAAAAATTTATTTTCTACAGTTACTTACTGTTTATTCTATTTTATAATTTTGTTGTGAAATAAAGTTTCTCTTTTTGTTTATTGTGTTCCTTGCCACTTTAAAACTTGTAATCTTCGCAATTTCCACAGCTACAAACATTTACAATACTTCTACACAATACGAAGACTTTACGATTATGGCTTGAGGAGATGTACCCTTCTTAAATAGTCCCACACACTGTTACAAACAAGGATGGTGATATGGACAAAGTTTCTTGATAACATATTCATTCTATGCGTCAACTTGGTACACTCTCACTCGGCAGGATATCAGAAAAGTTATATACCTAAGTTGAAATTTAAAGCATTTATTTATTTTTCATTCATCTTTCTTTATTGTACACAGAAACACGAATAAAAACAGTTATAGTAAAAGATATGTACATATGGGTTAGCTTATATCTAGTTAGAGATTTTTTACAGAAAACTAATGAGGAAACAAATGAAATTTAAATGAGAGTAATCATACACGTGCACAAACATCAAGTTTGAATTAAAAATTCAAATTCAAAAATTCTATATTTATGCATAAAATACATACATATAAATACATACATATAAATATAAATAAATAATTATACATACATATATACAGGTTGGTCCAAAAGGCGACGTCAATTTTTTTTTATATTCCTCATTCCTATCATATAGTTGCTTCGGTAGAAAATTCGCAAAAACACATTCAAAAAATCATAACTTCTAAACTGCTAAAAATCGCGGAACATACATGGGGTATTTTCGGATACACCCAGGAAAGAGGAATCTAAAAAAAAACTTTGACGTCAAACTTTGACGTCCTTTTGGACCAACCTGTATATACTAAAATTATTAAGAGAACTCCAAAGTCTGACTGCTCGGACGTAGTCTGATTAAAAATTCGAAACGCTCACGAAGGTAAGCGGGGGAAAGTGGATTCTTAAGTATGTTTAATAGTTAGGATGAAATATGAAAATTTCGGCGAAGACGGATTGGCAATTATTCTAACTTTTTGCGAAAATGAGAAACGTGATCAAATTTACGAAGACCAAAGATACATCGGATAGCTAAGTTTTGAAGACGTTCAAGTTTATTTAACAATTACTTGTTGACATCAAAAAGACAGACGAAGATAATGCGAAGAAGAAGCGTTTGAGCAAGCATTATTTTGGTTTGTAAGGGTAAAAATTTCTTGAGTTTCTTTAGGGAGTGAAAATCACCAGCTTCGGGTGACAATAATAACTCTTCTGCTAGTCTCTTTCACATGCGGCACCCATGACAGGTGGCTATCAAATTATAATACCCAAGTTTTAAGCTTTGTCTGAGTAGACAATTTGAATCCGGTTGTAAATTACGGAGAGAATTATTCCATTGCTAAGAACCCCCAACCAGTATCTGCTACTTATCGTCTGCATAGAGATGTTTATTTAAAATATAATAGAAAAAAAAAAAATGAGATGAAAAGTGCAAGTTTTTGAACTCTGATTTTCAGCTAACAAACACTATAATTATTTTTTCAATGCATGTGCTCGTAAAGGCCCACTTTTTATGCATCAAAACCGAACAGAAAGTCGATTATTTTGCCCTAGGGCTTTATTATTATTATTTTTTTAAATTTATTTACAATGGTTAGCTAACCTGCAGCCTTTCCTGTGTACCATAAATATCATACTTTTTTTCCACTGTTTAACGGCTCTGGATACCTAGTCTTTTTGAGCCAATTACAATTTAAAGTTCACAAAATTATATTTGTTTTATTTCCTCACACTATGCATTGAAAAACGTAGTATGATACACGGGTGTAAGAGCAATAAATTACTCGGTTACGTTTAAAACACTCGCTACGCTCGTGTTTTAAATCGTCCTCGTAATTTATTCCTTTGCGCCCTTGTAGCATAAACTACTATTACTCTTTTATATTATGTAGCTGTTTATGTAATATTATTATGTTCCCATTTAAACCTTACTATATTTGCCCCACATCTGCTTAGATCATAACGTTACTGTTACCAAAGATTACTACAATATTGTCTAATAGAAAGAAATTCAATTTCAGTTTACACCTTGAAATACCACGTAAAATACCAAAACATTTTTTAAAAACCAAACAAAAATAAGTATTTTAGTTACGAATGTGCCAGACGTATCCTAAGTTTCAATTGTATTTTTTTCTCTAAAATAAACTTGGTGATAAAACAGTCTTGTTGAAAATAATAATTAAAAAGAGTCCAATGTTTTTGTTACAGTTTTACAACAAAAAAATAACGTATTTATTCGATTCTGCTGCACCATATCAGCCTAAGGCTACAGTGACAAATCAACCTACTATCGGACTATTTCGTTGCAAAAGTCTATTTCACGTGTGGTAAGCGCGTATTCAGCCAGATAGCGGTTAGGTCGAGGCTTTTATTTTTGAATTTAAATACAACCTATGATTTAAGTTATAATTTAATTAAATAGTATAATTTCTTAACTTATGATTCCTCTAAGGTGTAAACATTAATTGATTATAGACTGTAAAAGGAAAAGGACTATATGAGACAGGTAGACAAAGATAGTTATATATGTTTTTCTTTTTTTCATTAACCTGAATTCCTACTGTCTTGTATTTTCTTATCCCTTGGTTAAAGTAGATATAAGTCATATATTGTATAGTATAAGTTTTATGTTGAAAAAAAGACATGATCTTGCTAAGTTTCTTGCCCTTCTTCTTAGCAAGACTAATCGAATGGGCGGAGGTAGGCATGTATTTATATATGTAACCTATTAGTATGTAGTATATAGGATGGGATTTGGTCGGCCGCCTGGATTCGTGCTGGGGGCTCGGTTGGTGATCACTGAACCTTGTTCCTGGTCCCTGGCCGGGTCTCCGGTATGGGTTCGGGCGGCTGATTGGATTTTACCTTGTATAATATATATTTTACCTATCATTTTAATCGTAAATATATTGCTACATAAATTAAATAAACCTTTAATTTAGTTCATGTACATTTATTATTCTATTACATATATTTTCTTTATTAGATTAAATTTGACGTGTAAAAAGTGTATATATCTATACCTGCTTTGCAAAATAAACTATTTGAATTTGAATTTGAATTAAAGCTTGTTGACACGCTAGAAACCTGTACGAGCTGTTGTCTGTGTTATTTACCATCTGGTGTAATCTTCTACGGACGTATTAAGGGGCTGCACAACGCTTAAATTCAGTCCTGCTCTAACACTTTTGTTATCTAACTCTCTATCCTGCTCTAATCTGATGCCGCGCATGCAAAACTTCAGTTATTTTGAAATCGCTGCTCCATTAGGACATTAACTATAATTTCTTTTTTTTAGTAAGTATTTGTGTGTGTAGGTTTTTTTTAAACGGTTTTGTAATATGGAAACTGAATCCCTTTTTTAGTGAAATTCGTGCTTCTTTAAAAGTAATATAATTAACAGAAGATTGGAAGTATGTTTATATATAATGTAATTAATAGTATCTTAAATCAAAAATCACGCCATATTTTTTTTTAATTTTTACTATCTACATTGATGGAACTGAATCCAGTACAATACTGACGTTTAGTATTGTGGAGCCCCTTAACAGCCGTCCCCATTTAGTTAGAGAGTATCTGATATATAATTATCTGATAACGGTTAATATTGCTAGATATCATGATATCTAAGTATGTATCATAATATCTAGCAATATTAACCTTTCGTGATTTACGAAGTAAACAAATTATTACCTTGAGATTTCAGCTCTCAACTTCCGTGCTTAGTGGGTTTGAATTTTTTTTAATTTGCTAAAGAGGTGGTCACAAAGTAAATGGAATGCCTATTCATCGAGGACTACATTTAAAATGGCAGGGTTAGAAAGATTTATTGAAAGAGGAAACGATCATTTTGGTTATTTAAATCGAAACGTTCACTATTTTAAGATAAGATTAATGATTGTTGCCCAAAGATTTAAATTCGTGTTTACCACAAAAGTAGTCCCGTGACAAGGTACTTATTGTCAAGGAATAATGAATGATAAAATTGCTTAATTAGTGTTGCCTTACTATCGACAGTCGATGTATCGATAGCTGACCTTGAAAACACCAACTATTTAACAAATTAAGAACCATTATTAAGGGCCTTACTTTTGCCAAATGGGTAATTTCTAAAGCCTACTCCTCGTTTATGGCCAAACCAAAAATAATGAAAAAATGTATTATGAATAATCAACTCTTAGA
This sequence comes from Ypsolopha sequella, assembly GCA_934047225.1. Classification (NCBI taxonomy): domain Eukaryota; kingdom Metazoa; phylum Arthropoda; class Insecta; order Lepidoptera; family Ypsolophidae; genus Ypsolopha; species Ypsolopha sequella. The sequence goes on from OW203987.1 coordinate 23,984,182, forward strand.
CAACATATGCATCATTTTTCTTTTTCATACCACCAAAACTTCTACATGATTTTTTTTTTTTACTGAATGTTGTTTTTTGGCCTCAAATTCCCTACTGCTCCTGAGTGGCTTGGCCGATTGAATTCATTTATGCTTTGATAAATAGATAAACTTTATAGCTATAAACATAACATAAGATTATTCAATCGAGTAATCACGTCCAAGTGAAAAGCATAATTTTCTCCTATTTCGCCCTCTCAAGGACGCAGCGAGCGTCGTTACAGCCACTATGCATTGCGCGCTGATATGAACGTTATTTCAATGTCGTTTCCGTTGATATTTGTAGTGACAAATATCGAGCTGCTAATTTGGCGATGGTAATCGCCTTAAACTAGTGTAAAGCTTAAAATAAACACATAAATTATGTGCCAGCCCTATCGCACAAATACACTCTTTTTAGAACAAATACTTTGCACATAAATTCCAAAAAACTTATTGGTACTTGCCCGACCGGGGATTGAAACTGGATCTCAAGATTGGGAGGCCAGCGTTTTACCCCTGAGCCACCGCCGCTTTTTAAAATAGTCTTGATCAAAGCCATATGACAAGTAAGCCGCAAAATTTACAGTCTTATTTTCTTGATTAAACAAGTTATCGTTCCTCTCGGAACAAGATACGTGATTTGGCGACGCCAGGTTGAGTTCACAGCTCATAAAAGCCTTACGTGACTGAATTCTCAGGCACTATTAAAGTTTTCATATCAACACGTCACTTGCAGTAGAGAATCGTTAAGGATTCAGTGCGACAAATCTACATGTAAATTGCATGGTTTATTTAATATAGGACGCAGGATCCGTCTAAATACAGAAACCCTTTTAATAGTTCAATTGATACCTTAATCAATCGGTTGATCAACGAAATTTGCTTGTGCAAATTTCAAGAATTGCTTTAAAGGTGAAAGGTGAAATTTAATCAAACGCCTTTATTCATACTGGAGATTCGGTTAGTGATCAGAAACAATGTGTTATGACACTTCAGGTGAAGTTCGAATTTTTTATGTCATCAAGAATAAGGCTGAATTGACCTTGTTCCTGGAGCTGTATTTTTGAATCATTCGAATTTCAATTCGCATATGAATCCGCATGATTCGCATACGAGAACTTGAAATCAGTATTTTTGAAAATTCTCGTCATGAATTCTGCAACGAGTGGTCTGACCCACTCGTTTTCCGATTTCCACTAGTAGAAACTATGCAAGAATGCTGAGCAAGAATGACAAGAAGAAAATGTCAATGTTGATGCATCGATGAGACTGACATGACATTATAACTTTTTAATTTACGTTCCGTTCACCTCCATTCATTACCGGTTTTTAAAATCAACGAAATATTTCTTTCCGGTTTTAATTTTTTTTGCGTGAAACGAAAACTGTTTACATTGATTTCTACTGATTCAAAAATATTTAAAATCGTGATCATTCGAATTGAATTTCGCACGTGATTTTTTTTCGTGCGTGAATTTATGATGCACGGCGAGTGATTCAAAAATACAGCTCCTGATCGTTAACGGAGTCTCCGGTACGAATTCGGTAGGTTGATTCAATTTCACCTTGTATTAAGGAGTCGTCCACAAATTAGATAACGCAATTTGGGGGGTAGGGGGGTGGCGGCCAGGCGTTATAGGTCCTGGTACGTGCGGGGGGGTGTCTTAAAGTTTGCATTACATCTGATTTTAGCATAGCTAAACGGAGATTTTTTCCGTTAGTTCTCATTTTTCGTTGGCTAGACAACCTACTAAAATAAAATGAAATGAATGTAAATTCACGAGTTGTGTTGAGACCTGGATAGCTCAGTGGTTAGAGCAATCACCCGGTAAGCGAGAGGTCCCGGGTTCGAATCCCGGTTCAGAGCTCCTCACATCCAGATTTACTTTTCTTTCTGCGTTTCTATACTGCAATGATATAATGTTAACATGAAATGAGATATAAAAAGAAATATATTTGTGTATGTAATGTAAGTATATCAGATACACATAATAAATATATAAAACATAATAACATAATAAAATAATTAATGTCTATAGTTAAAAGTTTTATATGATAAATATGGGGAAATACACAACGAAATAAAAGTTAGGTTTACTTATCTTTAATAAAAAAATATACTTGAATACAATAAAAAATAAAGGAATAAGGAATAAATAGTATTATAAATATATGCAATACATATAATAAATATATGCCTAACTCCGCCCATTCTTAGTCTTGCTAAGAAGAAGGGCAAGAAAGTTAGCAATATCATGTCTTTTTTTTCATAACAAACAAATAAACGTAAAAAACAAGAGTATACTTTAATTAAATAAAGAGATAAAAATACAAGACAAGAGAAAATTATGTCATGAAGGCAAAAAAGACCTTTGTCTACCTGTTCCGTATAGTCTATCTGCTTTTACAGTTAATTCATCTATTAACTAATTAATTTAATTCATTGAATTTTTTTTTTTTTAATAAGCGTTACAATAATATGATGTGCATTTTGCACCTACATTTTGATTAACTACTTACAAGTGACCAGTTTTATCCATACTTATATAAAAATATTTTTTTAATACAGTTGCTCAAAAAGTGGCGTATTGCAGGGACGTATAGCGTTCGGGATGTGGGCTATTACATACTTGAGCTTTTTCTTTACCCTTTCCGAACTCGTGCGTTCTTTTTCCCAACTGTCAAAATAATGTCTATTAAAAAGAAAAAAAAAAACACGAAGTTTTTACTAAAAAAAATTCATAGAAGTTTTTATGATTCATGCAAATATTTCTAAAAAGAAGCTACTAATTTGTTTCAATATCAGATTTAATGATTTGATTCAATCAGTTAGGTTAGGTATCATTTCATTTCATCTCATTAAATTTCATTTTCATTTCATATCAATAAAAAAAATCTGCTGAAGACTTGGCTGTATGGGCATAGTTCCCTTTGCCTACCCAGAATGGGTGAAGAAAACAAAAAAAAAACTCTGCTTATATTCTTTTACGGTTGGCGCCATTTTCCTAAAATTTTCTTTGCGGGTTTAGTTGTTTGTTGCACAAAATGAGTAATTTCAACGATATTTTATCTTTTTGAAAATCAAACGAGAAGTATCCAGAATTTTGACATTAAACATTCCCATACATCTAGGCTACGTTTCAGAACGTGTGATCTTCGTGCGAAATTTCACTCGTTTTTAAGAAAGAGACAGAGCTATATACTAGAAAGAGAAAGAAAGATCTGGTTTCGAAACGCTTGCGAGTGATTCCCGTGAGAAAAGCGTTTTGAAACGGTCTGGAGTGACACACGTCAAGTAAATACATAACCTCAAATCAAAATAAATAAATTAAGTAAAGTACCTAAATACCTATTGCTTTTAATATGGATGGCATTGCAACCTTTGCATTTGCAAGCCATAATCCTGTCGAAGCAGTTTCGAAACATTTTCCCGTATTCGTACGGAAATGTTGAATTCTGTTTTCAAAAATTGTCCGAATCCCGAGAAAACTCCGAAATGACAACTGTCAGGCGAATTTTAACGGTACCCAAACAGAGTTAGAAATCGCACTTGTCAGTGCGATATTCACATTCCCCGAAAGCGTTTCTAAACACTTAGCGCAACTGTCAGGTAACAGTTCGTTTACCCTCGGTTTCACTCGGGTCGATTTTTGAACGATGCAGGGTAAAATTCGCATCGCTCCGAGTGATAATCGCACGTTACGAAACGTACCCTTAGTATGAGATTGGCAGAAAGGTTTTAGTTTCCTCATTTTAAAGGGTCTAGTACTCATTTTACTTAAATCTCATTTTATGATTACTTATGATTTGAGGAAATGAAACAGTGATATTGCTAGCAAATGACATATTTGACATTCAGTAGGTAATATTTAATGCAAGTTTAAATAAACAACTTAATATATGTACCTATTGAGGAAAAACAACAGCTCTTTCCCGCCAAAGTATTTTTTTTTAATTTCGTCCACCATTATTGAGTTTTAAAAAGTTTGTCTATGATGTTGTACTGGCTGTATGTACGTTCTTATAAGAAGTAAACACTTTTATGCACTAGAGCATAAAACGTAGTTTTAGTCCGCTTATAGCAAGCATAAACAAGAACTTTACGAGCATGAGAAGTGAAAATAATGTTTTTTTAACAAAACAAAGGTCAACCGATCGGTTGATGGATCTCTAACTATAATTGACTCGTAGTACCTCAGAACATTTTTGATTTAAATGTTCTGTGCGTAGTACACTTTAAGAGGCTATGCGAATTTTATTTTTGTCACTGTCACTCCAAGCGCAAAATCGCGCAGTGCGAGAGGGGCGGATTCAGGGCAAAAGGGAAAAAAGTTGGTTTTATATTTTTATTAAAAAAACTAAAATAGCTAGCAAAATTTCAAATATGAAATCTCTAAATATTGTTAAAACACACTTAATAAAATATGTTTGAGTTCTGTATATGGTTCCTACTCGTCAAACGATGAGAAAAAGTGTGTTTGAAGACCTCATTTCAACAATTATTTCTATCGAGGAAAATTTATCCAAACATGTTTTCCAATTTGAAAACCCTAGATTATGTAGTCAAAATGCATATACAAGAAATTTATTATAATTTTCCGTGTATTTCATGAAATACACAGAAAAGAAACACCCGTATTTTTTTCGCATTTCGCCTTAACGTGATGAGCTAAGGAGGATTTAGTATTTATTTAACTTTAACTAGTTACTTAAATAAATTAAAGCAAATATATATGAAATATTTTGTTTAAACCTAGACATCAGGTACGTAAATGATCACAAAAGTTATGTTAAAACTGCAGTTGTTTACCTTTTAAGCCTGGGAGTTGAAATCTCAAATGCAATAAAACTAAAACCACAAAATAGATACTACCAGAAGGCCGACTCCATCCAACGAAAACAGACGCAAACATGCATAGACGCGTACGTATGATGATGTCGGCAGAATTTCGTATTGGCATTCGACCGACTTCGACCGAGATCGTCGTACGTACGCGTCTATGTGTGCGTGCGCCTGTTTTCGCTAGTTATGCGGAGTGAACCTTTTGTAAGTGGTTATTTTGAGCTAAAACCGCACTTGTTAAGTCAGAGGTCACTCTCAGAGGCAACCCTAAAGTTATAATTAGTCAGGGTTAAAGGTGTTATATTCGGTTTGTTCGTAGAGCTACGGGTTTGTTACACTTAATTATGTCATTGTCATGTACAAGTACAACTGTTCTGGCTATACAGAGGTAATATATCACTAGTACTCTGGGTACGGCAACTTGAACCAAGATTTTATTATAGTTTTTGATGGTGTTTGTTGTAATAGTATTTTCTGCAACTGTTACTTTAGAACTTTAGAAACAAGAGAAGAAATAGAAACTTTAGATGAACAAGATACTTACAAACATTTAGGATACATTCAGTCATTATTACAGATACGCTATAGAGAAACAAAAGAAAAATTAAAGCAAGTTTTCCGACACCAACTCAACTTCATACTGAAAACGCAACTACACGCCGGAAACAGATCTAAAGCCATCAACATCTTTGCTATTTCTATACTATAAACTAGACTAATCAGACCTAAAAACCTTGCAGCGCTCGATAAACACAACACTGACTTAATTCCGATATTAATTTGAATAAATATCTTAATAACTGAAAAACTCACCAAATACATTAAAGTAAAGGATGAAATAACCCGAATTTGGCATCTCCAGAAAATTATAACAGTTCTGATTGCGCTCTCATCGATTGGCGTAATTCCAAAATAGCTTCACCAGTCCCTTAACCTATTACCTTTTGCAGAAAGCTGTCATCTTGAATACATGCCATATAGTTGGAAAATTTTTGCAAAATGAACCGAACCGTATGTCTGTGCCCCATAATAATAATGTCAACTGTGCTTCTACCGGGGTGTGTACCGTCTCTCTCTCTCTTAAATTCTTTTGGCCAAGAGGGAGAGACAAGATCAGAAAATCTCAAAATAATAATAACATATTACGAAACTAAAAAACAATATGAACACAAAGGGATTTAATGGGATAGACAATAATGGGATTGGTAACAGAGCATGATGAAATATAAATACGAACTATAAGGATTTGGAAAATTAAATGTGAATTTACAGTTTACAATGGTACTTATTAAATATTTAAATCAAAATAATAATAATAACAATTAAAGTGCGCCTTTCAGAAATAGAAATTTTTATTGTTATTAATTATGAGTTTTGTGTGTGTAAGCTGTGACAGTGTGTTCGTTTGAAGGTAGTGTGTGTGCGTGTAGGAGGGGGGGAAGGGTGAGAGGGTGTATGTGAGGGGGGTAATGTATATAATTATCATATAAACTTTCATCCAAGCATAATAATCATACTAAGGGTACATTATTGCGCAAATTTTCTTATTTATGTTTCGCAAACTATTTTTGTGACTTTTTTGTGTGGGTTGGTATTATTATTTCACCAGTATTTTCTTTGTTTAGTTTATTTAATATTTCTTATCTACTTAAATCTGAAAATAAGTTTTATAAAATTGCACAGTTTTATTTGGGCACCAAAACCATTAATAACCCTAACTAGACATTCGAACTAGGAATATTCAAATAACCCCTAATTTTCTAAGTAATATTCTAGAAGCTGACAAGCGAGCCAATATTGCGGCTCTGTAGAGCTTAATGCATAATTCATAATGACACCGCAGTGAAAACTAGCGAAGGTGTATCAATCGTGGCTATATCGTAGAATTTACCATTTCATGGTCTGATGCCTTATTGTCTAACTTCAACATCAATCGCTATTGCTATCAAAAGTACGCGTGATTGGCTAGAAGTGATGAGTCACGTCATTTCTAGCAAATCACGTTACCTTTAAAGCAATAGCGATAGACGATTTCATGACTATTTCCTTACACAATCGCACCTCAGCCCCCCTATTGTGTATCTTTAGTTGCCAACTGCACGAGGTGCCTATCATCAAAAACATAGCTAAAAACTGAAATTTCAAAATTGCCTTTAGTGGGTATTGAACTATTTACGAACTGTGTCGTCACTTCAAGTGCGAACATATCCTTAGGAAATCGGAATTCGATAGTATATCTATGTTTTTGATGATAGACACCCAGTCCAGAAGGCAACTAGAGATACACAATAGGCCCGCAGATCGGACATTTATCATGAATATACAAGGTGACTTTTTGATCATCGTCCAAATTCATACTGGAGGCTTGGTAAGTGATCAGTATCATGGATCAATAACAATTTTGGTGAAATTTTGACTCCCCATAGTGATTCACTCGGGACTGGAAGTGAATTTCTATGGGAAGCCGAAATTTCATTTTAGGAATTTAACAAAAATTGTTATTGATCCAAGTACTGATCACTTATCAAGCCTCCAGTATGAATTTGGACGATGATCAAAAAGTCACCTTGTATATAATGAATGAATGAATGAATGAATAAACACTTTATTGCACACAAATAAGAAGACAAGATACACACAAAGAACAGATAGAAGGCAAGGGCGGACTTATTCCTAAAAGAAATTTCTTCCAGTCAACCTTGGAAAAACATAAAAACATTTTTATCTTGAAAATTTAACTTAATCAGGGCATAACAATATGTAAAAGTTATTTTAAACCTATAACATAAACATAAAAATATACTACATACAAATACAAACATAAATACACAGATACATATATACAGACAAACAATATATATGTATATATATTTTAATTGTTATACGGCTTTGGAAGCAAGTCCTTTCAGCCAGTCTAGTTTTAATTGAAATCTGATAATACCATGTTAGACGATTTAGACGATTATAATATGTCGTGGGCAGATCGTAGAATTGTTTTAAGGCGATTACCATCGCCAAATTAGCAGCTCGATATTTGTCACTACAAATATCAACGGAAACGACATTTAAATAACGTTCATATCAGCGCGCAATGCAAAGTGGCTGTTACGACGCTCGCTGCCTCCTTGAGAGGGCGAAATAGGAGAAAATTATACTTTTCACTTGGACGTGATTACTCGATTGAATAATCTTATGTTATGTTTATCTATTTATCAAAGCATAGATGAATTCAATCGGCCAAGCAACTCAGGAGCAGTAGGGAATTTGAGGTCAAAAAACACCATTCAGTAAAAAAAAAAAAACATGTAGAAGTTTTGGTGGTATGAAAAAGAAAACTGTTGCATATGTTGTCTAAGAGTTGATTATTCATAATAAATTTTTTCATTATTTTTGGTTTGGCCATAAACGAGGAGTAGGCTTTCGAAAGTACCCATTTGGCAATAGTAAGGGCCTTAATAGGGAAAGGTTTGAATAATGGTCATACTCGTGACCAAACCCATGCGCGGTAGACTGCGATTGATTTTAATGATGGTAGAACTTGTGGCCGGACTCTTGTCTCACATGCGATGGTAGCTGCTAATTATCTATTAATTAAACTTTCACTGCTTTTTTATTTGTTTTAAGTTTGGTTCTGTGCAAAATGTCTGACAGCATATACTGAGCAACAAAAATGACAAACAATGAGGAAGAGTCACGATTTTTGTTAAGTATGTAGATCGATGACAGTAAAAAAAACATGACTTATGGTGAAAAAAATATCCAAATCGGACAAGAAATGTCGAAAGTACAGCAATTTTACTGTAGCAGTTCAAATAACGCCCGCCAGTACCAGCCGCGAGCGCGTGACGTCATCCCACACATACCCGGGGCGCGACCCCGCACGCGCTCTTCAGTTCTGTAGGTGTACTCTGTTTCCCGCGCAGTTCTTGAGCTGTGCTTGTCACGGTCGCTTTGTTATAGATTTATTGTTGTGTATCAATATCCTTAAAAATGTCTTACAAATATTGTGTCGTGCCAAAGTGCAAGAGTACAAGTAGTAGTACGCCCGACAAACTATTTTTTCATGTTCCAACAGACAAAAAAGCTAGAAAAAAGTGGTGTAGTGTTATGAAGAGAGATCCTTTATCAAGCAAAAGTACTCATTACTGTTGCGAAGATCATTTCGACGTAAGTACCTTTCCTACGTTATACCTTATACTTGACGTATACCTATTTCCTCGTATTATTGAGTAAATGTCACCTATTTTATCGATCAATGGAATCAAAAACCTTAAAACTTAATCCTTTTATGTCATATTGTCTCAACCTTAACACAATCGTATGAGGTAATAACAATAAACAATAATCAACGTAGGTATGATATTTGTAGTCCGGGAGACTACCGCATTTTTATCTACGATAATGAATACCTATCAACAATAGGTAATGATTCGAATTTTAATTTCTTTGCTGTAGGACCTATTTTTTGGATCTGCTTTTCTCAGTAAGTAAAGTATTATTTAAAAATAAAATAAAGAATCTTTAATCTGTTTTTACTTTTTACAGGTCGAAAATGACATGGAAAATTATATAAGGTACCGATTGATGGGTGGTCAACTAAGACTAAAAAAAAGAGTTCTGCCGCATAAATTTGACTGCCAAAGAAAGGATAACGCCGTTGTAGAACGGACTGGATATAAAAAAAGACAGCAGATTGAGTACTTTGAAAGAGTGCTTAATCCGGAAGTTGGTCATGAAAACCTAATAACACAAGAAGAGTTCGTGGCGTGTGAAACGATTGATTTTAATTCAAATGATACAGAGGCTATAAACCCGCTTGAAGAAGATAATGCGGCAAATCTACACAATGATCCTAAATATAAATCACTCGCAGTGCAAGTTAATATAAAGCCAAAAGTTCGAAGCAAGGGCATTAATACTGACGCCGGTTTTGACCGGGTTGAAGAGTTTGCTCTTAAAATAAAAACGGTGAAACCAAAAGAACATCGTCGGGATCATCATCGGGAACCAATGCATGATAGCTTCACATCTTACTCTAATACCTCATCAGTTTCTGCGAGCCTAAGTGGATTCAGTGTAAATACTGACGCCTGTGAAATGAAACGACAAGTAGATACTGAGTTATTTAAGGAACACATGCAAAAAGGAACTTTAATGTCTATATCTAGAGAACCTAAGCTTTTTCTCGGATTACCATCGCAAGTGTATTTCTGTTTAGAATATTTGAGTGAATCTACTGAGAGACCTCTGATGGATGTATTATTGAGCTTGAAAAAACTGAGATGGCGTGAACCGAATTCCGTGCTTGCTGTTCAATTTGGAGTTTCGGAATCTACAGTCGCCAGACATTTCAAAGAAACAATACCTAAGGTTGCTCAATGCATGGAGAAACTGATTTTTATTCCTCCTCGCGACGATATTCGCTCAAATCTTCCGATACCTTTTAGGAGGCGTTATTCAACAGTCGTCAGCATCATAGATTGTTTAGAAATTCAAATCGAGAAACCTAGCTCAGCAGTACATCAGGCGCTGACGTGGTCACAATATAAAAATGCGAATACTATAAAATATCTAATATCGATAACACCTAATGGACTTATAAACTTCATATCCGAAGGTTATGGAGGAAGGACATCGGACGCCCTTATCTTTGAAGACTGCGGTTTTCTTCAGATGTTATCCCCCGGTGACGTAGTGATGGCTGATAGGGGATTTAAGAATATAGCTCATTTACTTGAACGTCAAGGTTGCAAACTTTTAAGGCCTCCTAGCGTTGATTCGGGATCAAAAACTAAAAGAATAGCGGCCCTTCGAGTACACGTCGAGAGAAGTATAGGGCGTTTAAGGGAGTTTGAAATGATTGCACCTCATGCATGTGTTGACATTGATTATGTTAGAATATTAGACTATGTTGTGACATCTGCTTGTGGAGTAGTTAATCTTCAAGAATGCTTATTTAGAAACCAAGTTTAAAATAAAACAATATTTATATCTTAAGCCATCTGTTTATTTTTATACCTTAACCTAAGTTTTGACCAATTTAGGAAAGACTGAGTGTTTCCAAAAACTTGTTGACTTTTCCAAAAGATCTTTGCAGTAAATTTCATCAAAATCTTCTTCAAAGATTTCTACTTCTTTGTTAGCTTCAAAATTCTTATCAGCAACACAAAAAAGCCCTTTAGTTTTGTTGCAAAAAAACATTTGCAGCTGGATTTGACCTTTTGATTTGTTTGTGAGACGATTATTTTTAATAAAGCTTTCTTTGCCTTGTGTGGTCATGGGACATTTTATTTCTATGACATATTCTTGTGTTAAGCCATCAGGAGATGCACCTAAAATAGGCCAATCACTTTTCAAAAACAGCCCACCATTTTCGATTACAAATTTTCTCAATTTTGCTACTTTTGCCCTAACATCAGGTTCCAGTACTTTGCCTCTTCGCATTGCAGGAGTTTCTGGTATGGTTGCACCGAATATTTGCTCAACTAATGAACCATCAGGGGTTTTGCAATGGGCGGCGTCGTGTATTTTTGACGCGGTTATTCTGCAATATCGCATCTCATGCCATAAAGGAGACTGAGCTTGAGATAGAGTTTCTTGTTCTATTTTTGAACACTTTTCTGGTGTTTGTTTTGTTGTACAATAATCGATGAAGCCTTGTGCACCGTTCGTGTCGTTACCTTCTTTTTTATAATCATTTATCAAGTTATGCAATGATAATTTCGTAAGTTCATTCTGTGTAACGTAACTTGTTAACTGAATCCTAATAGAATTTAACTGTATATTGTGCACCAGTTTGTTAAAAAATTGTTCACTTCTTACATTAGCGTTATCGTCAATATCTCCAGCGCTGGAACCGATATCTTTGGCTTTTATAAATTTCAAGGTTGTGCCCACTGTGGCCAGTTTTGGTTTGGCCCAATAACATTTTTTTTCAGTTGGAGAAGGCTCTTCACTGCGTCTGTGTATCCACATAAGAAATGCTACACTATGTTTGCAACCTCCTTTTTGTGCAGCACAATCATGACAAGTAACATCAATAATAGTTTTATCATTTTCTTCACATTTGAGAGTGCAGCTATAACCTTTAGTTTTTACTTTATGCTCCGGTGTTATTCTTGCCTTTACTGTGCACACATTTCCATTTCTTTGGACTTGGACATACCCTACGGCATCGTCGCCATATGACTCTCGTACAGACCTGTAATAATCATACAGCATTAAATACCTACATCACATTACCTGATGCGGTTGCACCATTTAAGTGCATCGAAACAAAAAACATGTTAGGTATCCGCTAATGTTAGTTAATCTACGGCGCGCTCCCGGTCTATAATGTTTAGGTGAACTTGAAACCGGCACTTACTAAATCGCAATGAATCATGCCTGCAGTTGCCTGCTTACAAAAACATCAACTCGAACTCCGTAGGAAGAAATAATGTAGGTACTTGACTTGACTAACGTTTTTATGATGGAGTGTGTTATGCTGCCATGTACCTTTTTACCCAGGTTATTTTATTATTTTCACATTACCTACCGCAACAGCCATGGGAAAAAGTACCTAGGCCTAAACTCACTAACTAACACATTAAATTTGGTAGGTACTTACCGTTGAAGCTTCCAACCTCGGATTTCAGCGCTGGTATACTTCACATGATTGTTTAAGTATTCAAAAACCATGAAAGAATCCACTTTAGGTAGATTATCTGACTGTCCTTTTTCGAATCCATCTTCCAATTTGTTGCTCATTATTACAGAACACCGAAACAATAAACCGATAATGCATAAAACTCGAAAAAAAACCGAGTGTTCGCTACTAATCACGAATGTGCGTACTGGACGACTGCGATCGCGCGGGGTCTGTGTGTGATGACGACATCGGTATCCACGGGCGGGAGGCGCGCGTTTTAAAATCAAGCCCGATAAAATATTAAATAACTTTGCCATTTATGGACGGATTTCAAAAAATCAAAAAGTAGTGTACTCAGAAAATCATAACACATGCAATGTAATAGTCAAAATTGGATTCTCCCGTTATGTGACTTATCCTCATTAAAACGAAACAGCAAAATCAAGAAAAGTCATGTTACCAAGATCTTAATTAATTTGCATGAGTGTATATAAAGTAGTGTATGAAAGTTCACATAACTATGTGTTAAAACATTCGTGTATACTGTTCAAAAACTGGCCTACGCCTCGTTCTTTGAACTCACACTCGCGTTTTGATCGACATCTTAACACCCAGTATATATATATTACATAACGCCCTCGTGAGCGTTCAGTTTGTGCATTACTGGCCGTAATGTACTTTATAAAATTTATATAAAATGATCGTACACGTCAAAAAAGTAATTTTTCAATACATGTGCTCGTAAAGGCCCACTTTTTATGCATCAAAACCGAACAGAAAGTCGATTATTTTGCCCTAGGGCTTTATTTTTTTTTTTTTTTTTATTTATTTACAATGGTTGGCTAACCTGCAGCCTTTTCAGTCATACTTTTTTCCACTGTTTAACGGCTCTGGATACCTAGTCCTTTTGAGCCAATTACAATTTAAAGTTCACAAAATTATATTTGTTTTATTTCCTCACACTATGCATTGAAAAACGTAGTATGATACACGGGCGTAAGAGCAATAAATTACTCGGTTACGTTTAAAAAATCGTCCTCGTAATTTATTCCTTTTCGCCCTAGTAGCATAAACTACTATTATTGGTTATCAACCTTACGTTACAAATCTTAGGTTCAAAAATAGTTTTCAAACAAATTATTAATAACTTTGTTTTGAGACGGCGTCCTTCACAACTGAAAGAGGTTAACAAAGTTGGTTGGTCCCCATATTACTAAATCAAGAACTAAAGAACTAAAGACTAAAGAACTACTACTCAAGAACTAAGAGACGTCGTTACGCGCAGACCTTCATAAAAACGCTGTCAACACATGGTGGGTGTATATTTTAGTCTGAGTTCATTAACATTATTTAGATCTATGTTTAATTCAAATTAAAAATTGTAAAATTTGAGTAATATCTTAACAACAAACCCCTAAAATACGTAAATTTAACGATTTTTTACCAAAGGTGTAGCTGAATGAGCTTTAATTGTTTTAGATAGAATCAAAAAAATTGTACGAGTCAAACATTGTTAACGTAATCATGTAAATATGTATAATAACCAAAAATAATGTTTGAAAACGACCATAGTCTTGCCAAAAGGTGGTTTCTCCTCAAATTAGTTTTCAATTTTGCGTCCGCGACAAAATCGGCACGATTGTGTTGTCCTCGCAAGTTTCATGAAGCGTGCACCTTATAGCGAAATGAAACAACATGACATTTGGCCACGCCCACAACTGAGTTGGTCGCGTCATGATGAAAGATTGTAGGTTAAAAATTATTTCTGTTAACTGCTACTGTAGTATGGATCCATAAACATAAACATAAACATAATTTATTTTCACACCAAAATCTTTTTTACATACACTCAACAAATCAACAGACTTAAACAAACAAAATTAAATTATAATTAGAGAAAGGGAACGAGCATACATCTGCTAAGTGTAGGTATCCGCATGGATGTTACCCTGTCTGCCAAACTAAGTTGCCTTGTCCGCATGACAGCCAGTGTCCTACCGATCGATGGATCAGATTTGGCGTAATATAAACAAACAAAAACAATGAAAAATTATAATTAAGGTAACCAATACTGCCTAAAATCTAAAAATACCACTATAAAACAACTAAACCCTACAGCCTATATATATATATACATATATATATATATTATGTTACATACATGACATACGTAAGTATTAAATATATCTACTAATAACATATCAATAAATAGAAGTACTTACATAACAATTACACATAGGTACATATATACATACAAGTACAGATATAACATTCATTTATTTAGTGTGGAAACAAAAGGATAATTAGATTTTATTATTTATTTTTAATGTGGGTAACTTGCTTTTTTGTCGTTGACAAAGATATGCAACGGATCTGTTAACAAAGATCGACAAGTAGCTGGAAAGAACCTTATCATCGAGCATGATGGGTCATATTGCTACTTTTTAACGACAGCAAGCCGGTGGCACGTAATTCGCAAACAAATTGCCAGTGACTAAAGATGTTCTAGATACAACAAAATATAAACAGGTAATTGTTTTATTTTTATAGATTACTATTTAAGGTAATTAATATAATTGTATTATTCTTTTATTTTAAGAATTTCTTCGCTCTGTTCGTACGTCATTGGCAAAAGCCAAAGAGAGACAGCAATTTTAAGTCGATACATTGAGAGCGAATAAATATTTAGTAATTTGTTTACAAGTGTGTAGACATACGGACCATGGAATACAAAACTTGACCGAGCATATTGTGTTCTTACTTTAGGTGGTTTACATACTGCGTGTTTGCGTCTAATATTGGCATTTTTTTCCAGGCAGTAAGATAGTTTACCATGTTGGCGAATTAAAATGGTTTTAATGTATAGTTTTCTTACCGAAAGTATACCAGTTAATTCGTATATTTCTATAGTAGGGAATCGTAAACGTTTGAACATCATAATTTTTAATACTGCTCTTTGAGCACGTTCTATTTTAATTAGATGAGTTTTCGCTGCACTACCCCAAAAAGATATACAGTATCGCATAATGGATTCGCATAGCGCGTAGTACACTTGGCGTAAAACCTTGATTTCTGCTACATGGCGGAGAGTCTTAAAGACGTAAATAAATCGTCTTATACGTGAGGTAAGTAGATTTATATGTTCAAGTCCAGTAAGTCTGTGATCAATAATTACTCCTAAATACTTAATAGAAGTAGCTTCCGTTAAAGGAAGACAACTACAGCTATCACGATTATTGCAGGAGTGTATAGTTAGATCAAACGTACCGAGAGGGGGATGTGTGGAATTGTTTATGCAAAAATTTATATATTTTGTTTTATTTAAATTGAGGGTCAATAAATTTGAATTAAGCCAATCATACAGCTTCCCCATTCCCACGTTCGAGAAGTGTTGTGTTTCTGCCCACGTTTTTGCAGAAAACAAAATAACAGTGTCATCAGCAAAAGTTATGATTTTAGCTTTCGGTAGATTAAGGTTACATAGGTCGTTTATGTACGTAAGAAAAAGAGTTGGTCCCAGCACACTTCCTTGTGGGACTCCACAAGTCACCGGTAGGTCCACACTAATTTGATCTTCAATTTTGACTCTTTGTACCCTGTTTGTGAGGTAATTAGCGAGTAAGTTAAGAGGTGTTCCTCGTATTCCAATACATTCGAGCTTTTTCAACAGGATAGGGATAGAAACAGTGTCGAAAGCCTTTGCCAAGTCCAGGAAAACACCAGTACATTTGTTTTGTTTGTCATTAGTATTAATAATAAATTCTGTTAACGAGGTAACTGCATCTTCTGTTGAAAGACCAGCTCTGAAGCCAAATTGGTTGTTGGATAGTATTTTGTTAAATTCTAAATAATTTACTAGTCGCTTATTGATTATTTTTTCAAATATTTTAGAGAGTGTAGTAAGAATTGAGATGGGCCTATAATTTTCAACACTGTCTCTCTCCCCACCCTTATGAATAGGTCGAACTACAGACCGTTTGAAAGCAGAAGGCACAGTACCATCATCCAAACACAAATTTATTATGTGGGTTATGGGGGAAACTATAAATTCACTGACATATTTTATTAGTCTGGTGGATATTCCATCCCAACCAATCGCGCAGTTATTTCTGAGACCTTTAATAACACCTTGTACCTCACTTATATCAGTAGGTATTAACATAAATGAATTACATTGGAAATTGGGTACGTTTGAGAGAACTAACTCAGCCTCAGTCTTGTAGTGATTTGCCAAAATATTTTCAGCCAGGTTCTTGCCTACACCAATGAAGTATTCATTAACATGGTTTACAGACTCATTTTTATTGTGTTTTATGCTTAATAGTTCCATGGGCTCTACAGCACACCTTTTCATATGACATATGTCCTTCAGAGTATCCCATAGTTTTTTTGGATTATTTCGATTTTTCATTACTTCTTCCTTTTCATGTAATCTTTTTATTTTTTTAAGTAACTTGTTGCAAACGTTTCTGTAGTCTTTATATTTTTTACATGTATCAAAGTTAAGTGGGTTTTTTCTAGCTTTAGTGTGCAATCGATCACGTTTTTTAATACATTTTATTAGACCTGGTGTTATCCAACTTTTTAAATTGTTTTTTGACCTAGGTAATTTTAAGGTAACCGAGTTTTTCTCAACGCTAGTTTGTAATATTTGTATTAGAGTATTAGTTGCATCTTCAGCGTCGGTATTATTAAGAATAATAGACATATCTGAGTTTTTTATATCTTCCTGCACTGCTTCATAATCAATTTTTTTATAATAACGTATAGGTTTCTTAAAATTTAAAGCAACTTTTGATAAACTCAGTATAACAGCCATGTGGTCAGTAATATGAGTTTGGATGACAGCCGTTGATGTTGCATGATTAGTTTTTGCAAGAACGTGATCGAGGCAATTTTCCTCTCTAGTGGGGAGGTAATGTAATGGGATCAATCCATGCGCAGCAACAATATTTAGATACTTTAAAGAAGGATTTGTCAGTTTAGATGGTAATATATTTATATTAATGTCTCCTATCAAGACCACGTTTGGACAGTTTGAAATTGATGGTAGCCAATTATCCAGAGAGTGAATAAAATTGGTTGGATTGTTAAACTCATGTGGTCGATAAATTGATACCACAGTGTAATTATCATTTATCGTTAAAACCAAACAATCACACTCCGCCAACTTTGGTTCGTATACATTGACCCTTAGATCGTCTTTAACGTATAGAACTACTCCATTATTTTGATTAATATATCTTTTAGTTGAAAAAGTTTGGTACCCAGGAATTTTAGGAATAATTTTCAAGTCATCAAGCCAGCATTCAGTGAGTGTAATTATATCAACACGTCTATTTAGTCTCGTAAGTAAGATTACAAGCTCATTAAAGTTGTGAGCGCAGGTTACACTTCTTATGTTTAGGGACATTATTATTAAGGAATCAGTAACTGGTTTTATATAAGTATTTAAGTCTTCGGGTATACAAGTAACAGCCGATGGGGTATCAACCAGATCGATGTCATTTATTATTGTGATTGTATTACTCATATTTGATTTTTAATGCAAGGAGGCACCATAAAAGAGTAGTTTTTAGGTTTGATTGGGACAGCTCTCGAGTATTAGTAGGAAAAATGTTTGAGCACGTTTCTTTGATACTTAATACTGGAAAAGGAGGAATTTTCATTAAAATAAATGCAATGCAAAATAATAATAATTCAAACAAACAAAAAATAAATATGTTATAAAATTTTATAAATAATAGAATGAGATAGATATATATATGCATATTACAGTAATATATATTTTTCTGACATGTAAAAGTCAATATGGTAGGTATAAATATATACATTGAAGATAGTCAGACCGTAGCAATTCTAATTTCACTCAGCTGTAATTCAGACTTAACAAGAATGTATGGGTCGTTAACATCTTTCCTCAAATAAACTCTACCTAACTTGGTCCAACAAAATTTAAACAGCTTTTCGGTGACAAATTGTCTGGCCAGATAATGAAGTCTTTTGTTCTTTTTAGTAAGGAATTCAGAAATGAATATGTAAGTCTTACTCTCAGCGTAACCCAGCACAGCTGCAGAAAGTTTGACCGCTCCCTTTCCCTTGTTGTAATTTTTATAGGAATTAATCAACCTATCCTTCAAAAATACGCTCTGGAACTCGATGACAATAGGCTTTTCATCACCTTTCCCGGGTAGACGGTATATGTTTCGAACGTTGGTTTCCTGTATGTCAATCTTCATCATTTTTCCACATTTTTGGACAATGCCAAATAGGTCTTCGTTCTTCTTATAAGGAACTCCTCTTATTTCGGCCGATGTCAATTGGGAACTACGCTGCACATCGTCCAACTTCTCTTCAAGGGATGAAATATAGCTCATTTGTTGCTTGTTCTCCTTTTCCATTGTATTTAGAGTAAGTTCGATTTCTTCCTGTTTTTTATTTATAGCTTCGATGAATCTCGTTGTCTCTTCACTGGATTTTTTCGCTTCTTGCATGAAATCATTGATTTTTTGGAACTCAATTTTCTGCTTTTTTTGCCAGTCATTAAACATTTTCTTCAACATACCTTCCATATCCTTCTTAAAATCGTTGAATTTGTGTGCCATATCTTCATTTTGTCCCTTCCGGTATGTCACATTCATAGGAGCGGACGAAGGTGATACTACTTTAGATGGTTTTTGCGGTAATAAGTTACCTGCTCCTTGTGTCTCAGCCATAGTATGCGGAGTCTAGTTTTTTACTAGATCAATGGTTCAAACTGCCGCGAGCGAGCCGCTTGTGTGCACACGACCGGTTGGCACGACGAATCCGGTAGAATCCGGTCCATGGATGTTAAAGGTTTAAAAAAAAAAGTTTTAAAGGGTTTAAAAGGAAAGGGGAGGTTTTAAGGGTATGAATCTGTTCAAGAAAGCAGCGGGTTGTGTCAGATATACAAACGTAAATTATTTAAATTCTCAGGCCGCCTCTTTAAGTTCTTGCATAAAGAATGATTGATTCTGTCAAAAATGCGCATTTTATAAATTATAACCGTACTGACAGGGCATTCGTTTACGAGGTCATTTCAAAAATCTTATTATTTCGATCAAATTGAAAAAATAATAAACGATTAAAAAAGTAATTGATTGCAAATTCAATTTGTCCTTGAACGTTCCCCAAACAATCTTCTAAACTTAGATCTAGTCATATTTCGGGTTTACTTTCTGTAACGAGAGATGACATTTGAGAAAGTAACACGAAGTTGCTTTGAAATGTAAATTTTAAGTTGACGTTTCCAAATATTTGTTTTTATAAACATTCAACGAAATTTATTTTAACTCAAAGTTAAAAGCTCATGAGCCTTTTGAAACCAAACACAAAAAAGATCAAAAAGCTTTGGTTAATGCTATCTAGAAGTATTACTCTTCAAATGTTCAAATGTCTTCAAAAGAACCTTCAAATCTCAATGTGATATTTTGAAAGTATATAGACTCAGATTTGTACAGGAGAAGGGTCTGAATAACATAAAAATATACGATGAAATAAATTACCCTTCTTTCCGGGGTCAGTAATTCAAATAGCCATTTGGGAGTAGAGTGCTAAGCGAACGAAGTGAATTTCGTAATAGGATGCACCAGTGTCCCAATGGCTAGTTATTAGAGCTCGGAATGAGGTAGTGTAATTTTTGAATTTTGAACTGAATGTTCATATTAGTATAGATATACAAGACCACGTCACCAAATGATTATAATGCCCTAGTATCTAAAACATGGGTCACACACATGGAGTACTGGCTTGTTGCTTCATGGTCACACACAACATCAACCAGCTTGGCATATTATACAAACAAATTTATAGCGGGATTGTGCCACGCCCTTAACTGAGAAATAAAACAGAAATATTTTGCAGACAAGCAAAAAAGCGTTTCAACAAATTCTCCAAGCCAAGAGACAAAATGGGTGACAATTTTACATTTTAATTTTGGCAGATATGTTTCGTTATGGCCAGGGTTAACCAGTTTAAGCAGGTTGGATACACAATAAAACAAAGCCGGGGCAAATTTCCTAAATATACTAATCACTTGGAAACGGAAATGCCCATTCTTAGTGCCGACATACGATAGTGGGCCAAATTCCGGGAATATCCATATTACCATCACCATAGCACATGTACCATAACTACCTAATTCCGACCTCAGCTAATTATGTCCAATTGAACACAATACTTTATATACTAACATAACAAAACCATCTTCGCGTGATATAATTTTTAATATTATAATATAATAATAACCAAAAATGTCACGATCATCTAGGCGTGAAATCGCATAACGCCCTCGCAAGCGATCAATATGTGCATTACTGGCTGGTATATCAAGTAGTTAAACAAATTCGGCTTACGGGTATGGTGGAAAAACCCGTCGGTCCAGATGAGAACCTCGGTAGCGCGCCTATGTAAGCATGAGGTCGCAGGTTCGAATCCTGGCCCGTGGAATATTTTCAAAATATTTGTTTAATCGAAATTGGTTTCTGATTAATTTCTAGTTTGTAATGCACTCTAATACTAATAAAAATATCAGATACAGAAATGTATTTTCAATGCATGTGCTCGTAAAGGCCATCTTTTTATACATCAAAACCGAATAAAAAGTCGATTATTTTGCCCTAGGGCTTTATTATTATTATTTTTTTAAATTTATTTACAATGGTTGGCTAACCTGCAGCCTTTCCTGTGGACCATAGATGTTATACTTTTTTTTCCACTGTTTAACGGCTCTGGATACAGTCCTTTTGAGCCAATTATAATTTAAAGTTCACAAGATTATATTTATTTTCATTTCCTCACACTATGCATTGAAAAACGTAGTATGATACACGGGCGTAAAAGCAATAAATTACTCGGTTACGTTTAAAACACTCGCTACGCTCGTGTTTTAAATCGTCCTCGTAATTTATTCCTTTTCGCCCTTGTAGCATAAACTACTATTATAACAGTAAGTTACAGGTTATATGGGGTATTATGAAAGATAATAATACCTAACTCACATAAGATTTTAAAAGTACTTCCTCTAAGTATAATCTTTAAACTTAATAGGTAAGTCATAATAATTTTTAATTTTTAATTAACACATAATCTCGTTTTGAATAAAATTAAAACCGAGTAAATAAATAAAATGAATAACTAATATAATCATGCTGTGACTACGGCAAATAAAACTGCTGAAAATTCAGGGAAATAACAAAATAAAAAACCCATGCAATTGTCATAATCAACCTTTTAACACCTATTGCTGTGCGGTGTTTGGGAGGTATTTTCAAGCATAATATTCTGAAGTCAGTACAAACGTGCAGTACTTCCCCTGGAAGAGGGCGCCAAACCGGATGTTGTCGCCCCCGCTCCGGCACCGTTTCCGACGAGGTGCTTCTGTTTATAGACAACGCGCAACGGTGGCTATAAAGTGAAAGCGGGAAAATTTGGCCGAAGGGTTGCAAAATTATAGCTTTGACTGATTTTTAAATAATTAAGTTTTGAACCCAGGACGCGACGTATTTATTTATTGATCTTCCTAATAATACGGAATTATTAAATGTATCATTCATATTTTTCCTATAACAGTCGACGATAGATTAAAAATGTTCGTAACCCTAATTTTGTGTCAAACAAAATATGTTAGTTTGTTTCATAATTGAAACAGAAAATTAGCGTATAGCGGGCTCGACCGTGGAAGTACCACCATCTTACTTGGAGACCCCCTCGAAGTAATTCGAGGGAGAGTAAGAGGACAGCTCACAGGCAAAAAACCAGGAGGCCCACCATGCCTGGGACCGATGGATGGCGGTATATGAGTATATCCATCCCTAATAGCCGGGCCTTATATGAAACTGACTAGTGACGGGCAGCGGCGTCACTGGTGCGAGGGTTTCGGCACCGCGCTGACCAACCCGCCCGCCCAGCGTGTGTGAGTATGGGCAATTCTTACAGGATGACCGCCGGGAGTAGCAAAGTCCTGGAAAGGCTTATGTCCGGCAGTGGACGAACTAGGCTGATGGATGGATAAACAGCTAGAGAATGAGCATCCACAATACCTGACATTGCTTCGCATGATCCAGTTTTATATCAACAATACTGCAATAATTACTCTGAAATAAAAATATGGTAAAGTTAAGGACTTTAAGTATTCCATTAAATTTTTACGATAAAAAAAATTTCGAAGTTACAACCAAACTGTACAATAAACCGATAGTTTTAATAACTAGTACTTCGCCCCAAACTGTGAATTCACGGACCTCCAACCCCGGTAACCCCTTGACCGATTTGGCTCAGGGGCTCTACCGCGTAACTCTCATTTGTATCAACTTCAAGCAAATGCATGCGAAATACAACGCGTGCAAAAGAGATTGCATGTTAGGCGGGCGTCGTCGCACGCACGTCAAATTTCACTCTCAAGTTGATGTTGATGAAAATGAGAAATACGCGGTAGACCCACTGGTTCGAACTTTTTGTTTCATTTACTCGGCTACCAAATTTCATGACATTCCGATCAACGATACTCGAGTTATTGTCGGACAAACTTCTACATCTTTTTTTATGCGTTTATTGATTAAAAACTATATAATTTTACTACCAAAAAAGGATTATGTGTCGCTGCAAGCGCTCACGAACTAAATTATACTTATTTGATTATACTAATATATTATTGGATATAATATTAATATAAAGGTAAAACGTACGTACTGGAATGTACTGAATGTTCAAGTAAACGCGGTTTAAAAAAATTACCGTAAATTTTTTTTTTAACGAAACCCGGGATTTTTGAGAGCGCACAATGCTTCAGTTCCCGTAACAGCCACGTCTCAGAGCGAACTTAAAATGTCATAGAGTTCAGTTCTAGTTGATGCAAAATTACCTGTGCGATATCAGGTACTTAAAGACTCCTAGATTGCGTTCCTAAACGCCCGGTTAAATGTCAAATTTAACTGCAGTCAAAGTGAATTTTACATTTTTGACAAGGTTTATTGAAATACTTCGAGCTGTTCGTTTTCACTCGGGTGGTTGTGGAACGGGTGACAGTTAATTCTTACCTTTAGCACGGCGTTTAGGAACGCTACCTTAATTTTTAGGGTTCCGTACCCAAAGGGTAACCAACGGGACCCTATTACTAAGACTCCGCTGTCCGTCTGTCTGTCCATCTGTCACCAGGCTGTATCTCATGAACCGTGATAGATAGACAGTTGAAATTTTCACAGATGATGTATTTTTTTTGCCGCTATATCAACAAGCACTAAAAAACAGAATAAAATAAATATTTAAGGGGGCTCCCATACTACATACATGTTTTTTTTGCCGTTTTTAAAGTAATGGTACGGAACACTTCGTGCGCGAGTCGGACTCGCACTTGGCCGGTTTTTAAGAAATATTCAAGTCAAGATCTGGAGTGCAATCGATTGTTTTAGTGATAATCAGAAATAAGAGGGCTACTATTCAAAAAGTCGAGAGGTGTCGTGGGATTGAAATTCCTTTCAATACTGACGCGCAAGCCGACGCAACGTATAGATATTGTGCGTCGCTCACTCTACCCCGTACTACGAAACGCGGTAAGGATCATTAGCGATAAATAAGTGTATGAAAGCGATACGATGGAAACGTAACGGCCAAAATGTTACACTTTTTTCAGCCTAGCTCTCATCCGCCAAGCATTACAGAGCAAAGTAATCCGGAAAGAAATATTTGCAAATGATTCGTGAGAAAACTTCTTCACAATATTCTGGATTGTTAGCAGTATTCAGTTGTAAGAATTATTAGCTGTTTGTAGTCAGGCCCGGAACTCCCAAAAAGATTCGGTGGATTGTTTATCTCCCGAGCATACGTCTATCTCTGACGCACGCATAGAGAGTGTGATAGAGATGGATATACGACCGAACGATATGAAGGGTAAGCGGGAAGAGGGATCATAGTCAACAGAAGGTAAATTTGAAATAAGTAGAAAAAACTTGCTTAGGTTATTATTTTAGAACTCTGCTTAGTGGGCTTATTGTAATCACAGTTAATTATTGTAATAACAATTTTTTTTTCCTCAAAAGCAAACTTTACTATCAGCCCATAGACCCCCATATTCACAGTTAAAAGACATTTTTTTTTACTTTTTGTACTAGTTATGACCTTTTGTTTAAGTTTGGTTTTTAAGCTTCTTGAGTCCGGTTTATTTTTAAAAGCGATATTCTGCGGACTGTGTTATTTTTTTCAAGTTTTTGTTTTCGCTCAATCATTGTTATCGAGACATTTTAGGAGATGGCACTATTAACTCAATTTTGAAAAAACTGACAAGAATCTTTCTTCCCGCGTACCCTTCATATTCGATCGAATTTTGTCACTTCGGAGTAGCCCACCAGTTTAAAGCCAAACATATGTTTTCACCTAAAATCCTATTAGTATAATGACGTTGTCAAAAGATTTAATAAAGTAAATTAACGTGGAACTACTTTATGCCGGCGCCATCGTCTGTGGACAGGAGATAAGTTGTACGTAATTTAAAATACTCTCCTTACATAGAGCTAATATGAAAAATACGTTGCTATAAGGAACACCATGTAAACCTATCTGCATGACAAAGAACAGATTCCATGAAAAATAAATAAACACAATCCTACACTTTAGAATTATGATTTCAATAACGTTTATTTCAAAGGCTTTAGTTTTAGGTTTAGTGCTGCCAGAACTAAAATTTCTTCATTGCAAATGAACTTGATAAAAGCCTAATTACTTTTCAATTTTTTTAGTTTTGACTGCACTAAACCTCAAACTAAAAAAACCTTTAAAATAAGCTTTAGTATACTCGTAAGTACGTAGATTTTTATGTTACAGTCGCAAAAGTAAAATATTAGTCATAATCTGAAAGATTCATACAATAATATCAATAGATTCATACAATACTATTGTTTCTTCATTTCTGTGTGCATTAAAGAATATTGAATTGTATTGTAATATTTATAAGTAAACATATTTTAAGATATTATTACGAAAAACCTTTCAAATGACCTCGTAAAGTACGTGCAGCCATAATCGCCATTGATTCCTTCCTCTGCGATTGAGTGGAGAAGAAGTATCAACTAAAATAATTTACAGTTGTATCTGTGACAGAACCCGCTGCTTTTTACGTACAATATTCATCATAAATGTACGTACGTTAAACGCTTGAAAAAAACTTTCAACTCTCTTTTTGTTTGTCTATTCGCAGCATTAACAACTAGGTTTTGAATGAATTAATTGAATTAATTGAATTGCAATATACAACGTGTAACAGAAAGGTGTAACCATATTTGAAGAGCTTATTCAGTCAATGGTAAAGAACAACTTTTACTATGGAACAAAACCTGTATATCGAAAAAAAATATTTTATTGTTTCATAGAAAAATGCAATGTCACTTGGTCAAGATGTATGGAAGGGCGGATTTTTTTTTTTAATTTCTGGTTTGGCTCCATAGTAAAAGTTATTCTATACCATTGACTGAATAAGCCCTTCAAATATGGTTACACCTTTCTGTTACACGTTATATTGTTTTAGACCTGATGACATAAAGGGTTAAGCAGAGTCTCACGAACCTCAAAACGAACGTTTTCTAACCCTTTTCCTTTCTCCCGTTGCTCCCGTATACCTCAGTTCAAATAATATAAAGTCAAAGGTTTACTCTGAATAAATTGCCCCGAGGGCACCGAAGGCAGTGTTAGCAGCCAATTTAAATAAGAATTTCCCCTAAATTTCCTCACATCGTGACGAAAATCCTTTTTAATCCACATGGGAAATAATTGGAAGCAAGCGGGTCACATAAGACTAATGTCGGAGTAAAATTCTTTATACATACATACATATGGTACACCTATAGGTGGTACAGCTGATGCCGGGCTCGACTGTGTAGGTACCACCATCTTACTTGGAGACCCCTCGATGTAATTCGGGGGAGAGTAAGAGAACAGCTCACAGGCAAAAAACCAGAAGGCCCACCATGCCAGGCGATTGATGGCGGTATATCCATCCCTAATAGCCGAGCCTTATATGGAACAGACTGGTGACGGGCAGCGGCGTCACTGGTGCGAGGGTTCTGGCACCGCGCTCACCAACCCGCCTGCCCAGCGTGTGTGAGTATGGGCAATTCTTCCAGGATGACCGCCGGGAGTGGCAAAGTCCTGGAAAGGCTTATGTCTAGCAGTGGACGAACTAGGCTGATGGATGGACATACATATACTCACGCCTGTCTCCCAGTGGGGTAGGCGAAGTGATTTATTCATCCAAGGGTAGGCATAAACAAAGATCTCCATGACAGATCTTTTATTGTGCAGACGCCTGAATTAAAAGCTCTTTATTTATAACTGCCAATAGGTAGCCATGCTAGCGTCTGTACACTCTATCTTCAAAAACGATTGTCTAAAGATTTCTTTCTTCAAGAAAGTGTACTCCAATCCAGTCCGAAAAGTTGCATATTTAGTAAAGTTGCCACATTGTTTTACAATATAACAAAAGCAAAAGTCATTAGAAATAATTGATTTAATACCTACTATAATAATTATGAAATCAGCATAGTCCTAGAAGGACCTATTCTGACCAATTTGGCGATAGACTAAAGAAGGGCAATGAAAAAACTACCCGAAATATATATAAGAGCTTGTATGACTTGTACACCCCTCTGGGACACAGGCGTGAGTATAAAAGTATGGAGTCAGTTGTCATATTTACACAACTATTATTTTATAGCATTATTTCTTCGCAGGTCCCGATTATGTCATACTGAAAGGCTTGATTGGTGACACGACCTCAAGAAAAAGTGGGAGGTGGTTATACCTGGCGCAGTAAAAAAGGATTAATTAATACGTGCTCTAGGTCAATTTTCGTCTGGCAACCAGTTCAGGGTGAGGTTGTTGATGAGGTCAAGAAGCAAAAGCGGATGTATAAATTACAGAGGGCAAAGGTGCATGCATAATGAGATTTAGGGCGAGAGGGCCTGAAGAGATTTTGATTGCGATGGGATTCCTTCGAGAATCGAGGTTGTATTAATTATAATTTATAAACCAACCGAATGTGGATCTTGCTTCACTTGGAAATAGTTGTTTATCATTCCACTGCTGTTAGGCATCGATTTTTCAACGGTCGGTGTCACTATACGGAAAAACGAGCAGTGCTGATAAACCGATTTAGGGCGAAAGAAAAATATTCAGTGCTTTTATTTATATAAAAAATTTAGAACAATTTCCAATTACCAAAATCTAGATATTGTTAAAACCCATCTAATAATAGTAGTTTATGCTACAAGGGCGAAAAAGAATAAATTACGAGAACGATTTAAAACACGAGCGCAGCGAGAAATAAAACAAATATAATCTTGTGAACTTTAAATTAAGAGTGGCTCAAAAGGACTGTATCCAGTGCCGTTAAACAGTGGAAAAAAAGTATAACATTTATACACACACAGGAAAGGCTGCAGGTTAGCCAACCATTGTAAATAAAAAAAAAAATAATAATAAAGCCCTAGGGCAAAATAATCGACTCTCTGTTCGGTTTTGATGCATAAAAAGTGGGCCTTTACTAGCACTTGCATTGAAAAATATGTTTGAGTTCTGTACATATAATTCTGATTCGTCTGACTATGAACAAGAGTGTTTTGAAGATATAATTTCAATCATTATAATTAAGATATCGAGTGAAAGTTGTTCAATCGCGTCTCTGTACTACAGGAATCTAGAAAAAGGTTCCAAAAAGGGTATAGATACTAATTTATCAAATAAGTAGTTTTATTACCTATTGAAAGTAGTAAAACCTAAAAGTGCCAATTCATGGGCGTTGCTAAGGTGACGCAACAACTATAAGAGCTCTGCTCTTGTCGGTGGAGTAACCGCCATTCTTCTTTACCTTCGTCTAATGATTTGACCTCTTGAGATGACATAACATTAACTTTTTCCTTCACTTGAGTAAAGGGTGAGTCGAGGTCTTCTTCTTTCTTAATTATTTAATTTAATTTTTTTTATTTTATTTGGGACTTCAACAGCTCATACAGTTTTAATGATAATACAGAAAAAAGGAGTACAGTAAATATCGCCAGTGACAGAAATCCACCGTAAATACAGTTAATGTATGAATTTTCTGGATACTATTTCCTGGAGCATTTTGTGTCCGCCTCTGTGGACTAGTAGTTCGAACGTCTCGACAACTAATTCGTGGGTCGCGTGTTTAAATACCGTAGGGGCACATTTGTGTTCGGTCACCACCCATCACGCTGGGATGTAGTAATCGTTGTTGAAACGTGGGTTTACGAGTGTGGGCTGTGCCTTGCATTTCACAATCGATACTAATCTTGGAAACTTGAATTCATGTTTTATTTATTTATTTCATGGAAAAGACACAGAAGTAAGTTACACATATGTAGACTTAATGTAGAATTAAATTTACTTCTATTGACTCTTACTATTGAATTAAATTTTTATGTAGAATTAAATTTACTTCCTCTACGCTTTCCTCAAGTATGGAGGTGTATACAAGGTGACTTTTTGATCATCGTCCAAATTCATATTGGAGGCTTGGTAAGTGATCAGCATCATGAAACGATAACAATTTTTGTGAAATTCGTATAATGAAATTTCTACTTCCCATAGTAAGTCACAACCCGCTGCTTCCCAGTCCTGAGTGAATCACTCTGGGGAGGGGAAATATAATTTCATGAATTTTACAAAAATCGTTATTGGTTCATGATGCTGATCACTTACCAAGGCTCAAGTATGAATTTGGACGATGTTCGCAAATTCACCTTGTACATACCACGTTAGTTTATTATGTGGAAGAGATTTGTGTTTATTTAAATTTGGTGGAGGCATGGATTAAACGCATGCAAATTAAGGCGGTCTTGTTCGTACGAAGCCGTCTAGGAAACGAAAAACGTACTCTTAGAGACGAATTTCGATTTTTGCAATCTAGAGCGGTTGTGTTAAAAAATCATGAAAGTTATATTATTTTGCAGGTTATTCTTACTTTTAAAGAAAAATAAGGCTTATATAAATAAATAAATAAATATATAAGATAAGTGCTCGATAATAAAATTCCAGAATTTTGATATTTTTAACATCTATGTAATAAAATATCATTGAGGTCTGTATGTCATATTTCGTCAAACTATGAAAAAAAATGTTTATGAAGACCTCATTTCAATAATTGTTTGTATTGAGCGAAAAGTCTGCAAGTGCATTTAGAAAAAGATGTACAGAAAATTAGGAAAAGATTCTAAAATGTATATACTACTCAATTCAATTCAATAACCTTTATTGCACACAAAAACAAAACGTGTTACAAGTAACAAGCAAAAGGCGAGCTTATACTGAAAGAGATTTCTAAAAGCAAACCCTTAGTGATATATCGATTAAATAAACTTGAGTAATTCATATGTGTACACAAAGCCAAAATCAAACCAGTAGCTCCTTCTGATAAGCAGGTAAACAACTTCAAAATCATTTTATCAAAAAATATAACGGATTTATCTGACATTATTTCATCTACAAATATTGTTTTGAAATGTCTGCCCAAACATGATACTTTTGAATAAACGACCCAAAGTTGATGAGAAGACTTAGAGAAACTAGAAACCTTGTGTTAATTAATGCCTTTATGAGAAGGGTTTCTCGTAACAATTTTATAATAGTTTTTGTTTACGACTTTGTTTGCACTGAACACTGGTTACGTGATATAGTGGTGAACGGTGAACGAAAATTCACCGGTGGTGAAGGATAAATCTACTGGTTAGTAATTTTATCAGTATTTACCTGCTAACTCAATAAATCCAAAGCCAAGAGTAACCCTTATGCATTATATTTTTGAAATAACTTTGGAATAAACTTTGGAAGAATAGCCCATACTCACACACGCTGGGCAGGCGGGTTGGTGAGCGCAGTGCCGGAACCCTCGCACCAGTGACGCCGCTGCATGTCACCAGTCTGTTCCATATAAGGCCCGGCTATTAGGGATGGATATACCGCCATCCATCGGTCCCAGGCATGGTGGGCCTCCTGGTTTTTTGCCTGTGAGCTGTCTTCTTACTCTCTCCCGAATTACTTCGAGGGGGTCTCAAAGGGTCTCCAAACTAATGACGCGTGTAATTAATAAATCTGACTACTTCAAGAAGGTTTTTGAAGTGGATACTTCTAGGGGGGCCTATTCAGAACTTGAACGTCACATTCACGACTTTACGAAAGAATTCCGCAGATCAAGGCACTTTTGTATTTAGTGCTTGACAATAAAAGTCCCTTGACAGGGAAGTTCTTTTGGGAATTTGATCTGCGCATAATTTATTACAAACTATGAAGTTTTTTTTTGTCGTTCATTATTTGTTACATCTATGATTACTTTCTCCTTGAGTAAGTAAAGAGGCGACTTAATAAGACATCTAGTTTATTGAGTAAAGAGGCAACTTTAGAAGTATCTACTTAACATGGACTTATAAATTCCCAGACAAAGTTTCGCTAAGAAACAACTGTGGCACCCCTAGTACGCCGACTCGCTTGTGGGTACGAGCCAGCACACATACATTCACATCTTAGTACCTACGCCGAAGGAAAGTTCACCTTAGCGTATTGTCGAATGTAACCCAATCGTCGCAGGTTCAAATCACCCAATGGTAAAATATTTTGTTAGCAGACCTCTCACTTATTTGATTGGTCTTAATTAGTACTTTGGTAAAACATGGTGACCAGGGGCTGATGATGGAATTGGAAGATGTATACGGGAACTCCTCAACGGAGAACAGCAGACCTCTCGAGTATAGGCTATTTGATTGGTCTTAATTAGTACTTTGGTAAAACATGGTAATTAGAGTATATTATTATTACTATTAACCAAATAATATTAACCGACTTTTGAAGAATGTTTTATGGAAATTGGTTTTACTTGGCAACCCTCCACCCACTCACATATTTTTGAGCCACCGCCATTGTTGTGCTTCACTAGTTTAGTAAAGTTGTATGTCTGACATATCCCGTTGTTTTTTTATCTGGACAAATTGGAATTGTAAAAACGTATTATTAAAGAATGTTGTATACAATATAATATAAATATATACAATGATCCCATACAAGGATGTAACATTGTAAACGTATAACTAAAAGCTGTAAGTGAATTTAGGGATAGAGGGACTGATAGAGATAGTCTTGTTAGGAAACAAACAATTCCTACAAAGGGCCGATCCCAATATCTCCACATACCAGCAATAGCTCTACGAAATTGGATTGAACACAATTTAAATCAAAATCCCTCGTGTTATTGAGTTACATTGTAACGTCAGAGAACCGGGCGGGTAACTAACTTTTACCTACCTCTACACAGATAAAGTACTACATCTATCTGATGTCTTATTATTTGGGTGCCAGTGTATAAATTTTAATGCAACAAAATGAAGAACGAACCACACCGTTCTTCTACATTAAGTAGTTACATTTTTAATTCTAAAATAGAAGGAATAGAAGAGCTTGTATGGATGTGGAAGAGGTGAAAGAAGTTTGTCTGAATCGTAGCAGATGGAAATCTGTAGTCTCTGCCTACCCATCTGGGAGACAGGCGTGAGTATATGTATGTATGTATTTATTTATGTACATCTTCGGCTCACAAAATGACTCTTCGGCTCACAAAATTTGGTCCAGACAAAAGTGTGTTGGTTTCCTCTGAGCTCACAAGAGTAATTTTACGATTTTTACGGAAGCAGTGCTAAAAGTTAGTTGACAGGGCTTTCAATCTTAAAACCCGAGTTCAAATCCTTTGTGTTGAGCATACATCACGGAGTTGTTCGGAATTTATGTGCATTGTATGTAGTATACCTCCACTTGCTGAATCGTGCTGAAGGAAAACATTGTGAAGTAAATCTGTATCACAACAATATTTATCTATGATTTATATAAAAACGGTTCACCTCAATACGTGCTATGATCGGGAAAGCCGACCAGTTTCAGCAGATTTAGACTGCCTTCATCTGAGCGAGTAAAGACGTTTACGTGACGTGTGAGGCGTAACGTCGTCGCGTAAACGTCTTCACTCCCTCAGATGAAGGCAGTCTAAATCTGCTGAAACTGGTCGGCTTTCCCGATCATAACACGTATTGAGGTGAGCCGTTTTTATATAAATCATGAATTATCCCTAAGTCTCATTTAATTCTATAATATTTATCAACACAGGCAATCAATAGTAGGTACGTATTAAGCATTGTGAATGATGCTTCATTTTTTCTAGAGCGTTGCAGTGCGACTGCGGAGCGGCGCGGCACGGCAAAATATGTTTGTTGTATGGATTTGACACAGCTACGTGCCGCTAGTGCGGTATGGTTCATACTAAACTATACGAGTATTATAACCGCGTCGCTCCGCGTTGCAATTCTGTTCCGCCTATATAGTGCAGCTCGTTGGTAGTATTCACCGATTTACCTATCCGATTACGTACTCCAAGATAATTTTGCTCCAAGGATATGGCTACATGCATTCGTTTCGGTTTCGAATAAAATGGACAAGCGTTGCATACGGAATAGGAAGTTTAACAGACTGTGTTACATCCTGCTTACTCGGATTGGTTTATCCCTTTCATTTGAAACCGAAGCAAATGCATGTATTCCGAGCCTTTGACGCTGTTCTGGTCATACTTGAATGCAAATCCTGCGAAAGTATGCTTTGTACTGACGGTAGCATCAACATTCAAGTGCATGAGATTGCAAGGAATTAATTATCTGAGAGTCATGAGGGAGCTCTTAGTTGTTAGCGGCAATCCAATTAATAGAAGAACTGACTCGATTGTGTAATCAGTGTTTCGAGATGCTGTTCTGCGTTTTTCTATTGCTCGTGTTTGTAATAACGTAGTTTTTTGCTTTGTTCCGAGAGACTTGTTGCATTTAGTATTCCACTAAAACATTGACGGGAAATAAAAACAATGGACGAATCGTCCATGATACCTACTATCTTCTACACTAATAAAAATGTTGTGCAAATGTCGTTTTTTAAATTGAATATTTTCGCGACGTATAATTTATATTCTACTGAGGCCAAACCTATAGTTTTTATAATTTTTGACTGTCTGTCTGTCTGTATGTTCCGTTTTAACTCGAGAACTACTCAACGGATTTAGATGTGGTTTTCTTTATTATTATCGTAATGGTTAATTAGCCTTTAAGGGGTGTTTATAAAATAACAACCAAGCTGAAACCGGGACAAAGATGAAATAAACGCGGGTGGAGATACGGGCAAAAGGCTAGTTCTTAATCACATTTTTAAATAAATAAATAAGGCATTTTTAATTACTATAAGAGTGCATTACTAACTAGAAATCTATCAGAAAAAAATTAAAAACCAGAAATATTTTGAAAAAATTCCTCGTGGCAGGATTTAAACCTGCGTGCTCCTTTATAATTGTGCTTTTAGATTTGTTTCTGATTGATTTCTAGTTTGTAATGCACTCTTACATGTATTCTCTAACTCATAGAGTATACAAAAGCGATGGATTTCACAATATAAACACAAAACACCAAGTCAAGTAGGCACCTGGCAAATGTGACATTACCCGGAATGCGGAGCACATATTTCGGGTATGGACAGCAAAAAAATAAAAATGAAAATGGGTGCAGCAAAAGTCAGTCAACATTGAAATAGTAATCCAAGGTATTTTTTGTTAAAAAAAAGGAGGGTCAGCAGAAACAGAAATGCAAAAATATCAAGCGTTTTTTTTTTGTCATGTAACCTCGAAAATAATGAATTGGGTTTTTACTTTTGTATAGCTGAATGTTCTGTTCTGACCATAAATAAATATAAGAAAAAAGTATTCTATGTCTATGGTTCTAACGGTAACTTAACTGGTTCTAGGTTTTAACTTACTTCCTTGCTTTCCTACTAGATGGCGCTACGTGTATATTCACCAGGATTCCTTTTACACTAAATGTTTTGATTTATGGATGAACAACTAAATGGTATTGTAAAATAAGTCACGTATAAGGACGTCCACGCGGGTGAAGTCTCGGGCAAAAGCTAGTAAAAGAAAAAAAAAGTTGTGACTAAAGCAGTCTTTATCTCTGCGTAACTATAGGTATACTGAATGAGTTCTACAAAAAAAAAACAGATTTTAATAAAAAGTACATCTTCATGAGATGAATCCCTAAGGGGTTTCAGAGGTGTTTCCGAGAATGGACTGTGAAATGCAAGTCACCCCCGTCTACCGACGATGATTACTACCAACGTAAAAGGTGGGTGAGCCCTATCGCCATACCTCGAGCACAAATATGGGCCCACAGTACATTTAAGGGTCCGTATAAGGTCAGATGCACAATTTCAAATGACCATTTCATATTTCGTTACTTGATCAATCGGTTTAATAAAAGTAATATAGATAAAAGACTATACGGCTGATCTAAACATTTAAGAAAAAACACAAAAGCTTTAAGGCGATATACGAAAAAAACTCGGTTGTTTCTTTTCTGTGTATTTCATGAAATGCATTTTGACTATATAATCTACGGTTTTGAAATTGGAAAACATGTTCCGATAAATTTTATTCTATAGAAATAATTGTTGAAATGCGGTCTTCAAACACACTTTTTCTCCTTGTTTGACGAATAGGAACCAGATACAGAAATAAAAAAATATTTATTAGATGTGTTTTAACAATATCTAGAGATTTGATGTTTGAAATTTTGCTAGCTATTTTAGTTTTTTTAATAAAAATATGAAGCCAACTTTTTTCCCTTTTGCCCTGATTCCGCCCTTCTCGTAATGCGTGATTTTTCGCTTGGAGTGACAGTGACAAAAATAAAATTCGCATAGCCTCTTAAGTCTGCTCGATAGAAAAAAAATACGAAGTTAACTCTAAGGGCGGCTTGTACCAAATTCTATTTAAATTTATGTTAAACTCATTTAACTAATTTTGTTCAACACATTAAACTAGTTTACCATGAACGCAATTAAGGTTGTCTTGTACCAAAGGTTTTGCAAGACTGTTTAACTAAATGAAATTAACGCGTCGGTAAAACAGTTTTTTGCGTTCCGTTTGTCACTTACGTCAAAATTATGCGTAAACGCTGACACGAAACGAGTTTCGTATGCGTGTAACGAAACAAAATGTAAATTTTGACGTTTGGTTGGTTTGTGCGCGAGATCGCCTATTCGTCTCGTCGTATTCGTGTGGTAATTCGTGGTGATTAGCCCCTATATAAAAAGTACTTTGTGTGGTGTTAACTAGTGTTTAGTTTATTTATTTACCGTCGTGATCGTGGACTGCATTTGTTTTGACGAAATTTAAAATGAATAAAAAGAGCCAGAAAGACTTTCGAATAAATTGCTTCTTTCAAAAACTTGCCGCACAGTAATAGGTTTATTTAGATATTCTACAATTTCTTTGTCATCATCAGAAAATAAATCTGCGAAATCCATACTTATTTCAAATCAACCTCAATTCGTAATAGTAAAATACGCCATGACAGTTTCGCTAAACGTGTTTAGCAACGTTAATTACGGTCCTGAGGCTGTTTAACTTTGACAGTTCGGTGATCGTGTTTAGCGCCGTAAATGTTTTGGTGCAAGAAGCTTGTTCTACTTAAATAAGAAATTATGTTTAAATATAAATTAAACATGTTTAGTAATATATAACTTTAAACTCTCGCGTTTTGTACACATTATAATATATATAATCGGGTCTACCGCGATCAATTTTTACCTTTTTTCGAAAAGGGGACGCCCGACGTTTGTTTGGTTTCAAATTGTCTCCCACATGGAGTCCAGTCATCGGGAAATTTAAATCGCGGGTTTCTTCTCTTAGGGCGGCTTGTACCAAATTCTATTTAAATTTATGTTAAACTCATTTTACAAATTTTGTTCAACACATTAAACTAGTTTACCATGAACGCAATTAAGGTTGTCTTGTACCAAAGGTTTTGCAAGACTGTTTAACTAAATGAAATTAACGCGTCGGTAAAACAGTTTTTTGCGTTCCGTTTGTCACTTACGTCAAAATTATACGTAAACGCTGACACGAAACGAGTTTCGTATGCGTGTAACGAAACAAAATGTCAATTTTGACGTTTGGTTGGTTTGTGCGCGAGATCGCCTATTCGTCTCGTCATATTCGTGTGGTAATTCGTGGTGATTAGCCCCTATATAAAAAGTACTTTGTCTGGTGTTAACTAGTGTTTAGTTTATTTATTTACCGTCGTGATCGTGGACTGCATTTGTTTTGACGAAATTCAAAATGAATAAAAAGAGCCAGAAAGACTTTCGAATAAATTGCTTCTTTCAAAAACTTGCCGCACAGTAATAGGTCTATTTAGATATTCTACAATTTCTTTGTCATCATCAGAAAATAAATCTGCGAAATCCATACCTATTTCAAACCAACCTCAATTCGTAATAGTAAAATACGCCATGACAGTTTCGCTAAACGTGTTTAGCAACGTTAATTACGGTCCTGAGGCTGTTTAACTTTGACAGTTCGGTGATCGTGTTTAGCGCCATAAATGTTTTGGTGCAAGAAGCTTGTTCTACTTAAATAAGAAATTATGTTTAAATAGAAATTAAACATGTTTAGTAATGATGGTACAAGCCGCCCTTAGTGCATCTCCGGATACTGTGAGTGTTGTGTGCCGTGCGTGAATAAGATACTCGTAACAATTAATTTTAAAGACTAAAGTGTTTTTGCGGGTACAAGGAAAATACTTCGGTCGTCACCTGCATCTCATCACTGCGCCTCGCCATACTTGCCAGTTTCCCGTAGACCACGAGACATGCAGCTGTCTCGAAACGTCGGGCGTCCCCTTTTCGAAAAAAGGTAAAAATTGATCGCGGTAGACCCGATTATATATATTATAATGTTTAGTAATGATGGTACAAGCCGCCCTAAATTTCATGTTTTTCAAGTGTTTAAGGGCCTTCCTTGAATTAAACTGTCTGGAAATTTGTATTAAAAATAAATGAACAATAACCCTGTCTAAACATTTAAGAACATTTTAATAATTTAATTTAGAGGCTGAGTTAGAAACACGCGCTTAAGGAAAACTGCGTTTTTATCAAATATCCGAGAGCGCGTGTTTCTTAGTTGTCGTAACAGCCACAGCTGAGGGCGCGCTATTTTAAACTAAAAGGAACCGTCATAGATTTCAGTTCTGATTGATGCAAAATGAGGTGCTTAGTGTGCCTTTATATGCAGCCTTTAACATGTCCTTAGAAGCACGCAAACCGAACAGGAATGTGCCCAAACGGGATTGAAATCCTGGAACAACTCGAATCACTAAACCACAAAAACGGTAAATTTCTTTCTAAAATTTTGAATTAAATCAAAACTCACAGGATATTCAACGAATGATAAAGGTTTACGATATCTTTGTCGAGAATCCTTTCCGAATATTGAATTTCAGGGTAAATATTCTGATGAAACTTCAATAAATATTGAAATTTGTGACCGTTACGTTATGGAAATGCCATTCAGCCCGTGAACTGATAATTTTATTAAGAATTTGAACGAGTTCAGATCTTACTTGAAACGATTTTAAAATTATATAAAAGAATAAATTGCCTTCGTATTAAATGTGTGAAAAATAAAAAGAAAACTTATTTTGTAAGACAAATTATTTTAGTTTCTAAACTTCATGTATAAATGGATTAAAAAAGCGGCGTTGCTCAGTTGAAAAAAACTTTCTCATTCATGCATGTGCTACATAATTAGTCATGCACCAATGAGTTTTTTGGAATTTAATTAATTAGCTCCGACCGTTTTCGGTCTATCTCTTTATAACTTAGGGTCGGCTCCACCAAACATGCTCCCACGTTTGAACAATTTAGCATGATTTAAAGTCAGAATATTTTTAACAAGTTGAGGAGTTAAACTTTATTATATTATGTATCACAATCATCGAGAAAATATCTGAAAGATAACTAAAATCACGGAAAACATAATTTGGCGATCAACAAGAAAAAAAAACTTTATTTCCAAAGAAATTATCCAAATTTTGGAAAAGTAGAAGTCTGTAGGCGCAAGTTATGATGAGTACGGCGGATGACGGAGAGCTTCCAACCCCAGCTTTTGTAACTTGGAGACCGTCTGGTGTACAGCATGAAGTTACGCGTTGTCGTGCAGGAGCAGCGGGCACGAGCGATTGACCAAAGCTGGTTGGAGACGTGCGAGCTTCTCCATCATTGTGTTCAGTTCTTCACAGTACACATCTGCAGAAATGCTCATCCCGTATGGTAAGAAGCTGTGATGAATCACACCGGCGCTAGACCACCAAACAGTGACCACTACGTCCATGACAGTGACCATCACTTTTCCAGGGGTATGTTTTCGTTTAGGGCACTGTTTAAGTGCTGAATCAGGATCCAACCAACTAGCTGAGTACTTGCGATTGTGAAAACAGAATCCATTTTTCGTTGCAGGTATTAATGCGTTTCAAAATTCCTTCGTTTGTGTGCCTGTTGAGAAGTACAAGGCACGACTCGATGGGTACTTCGCGCTGGTGATCATTGACAAGACAAGACAAATACTCTTTATTGTACACCAAAGTTGATAAAATAAGGTAAAAGAACAAACTTATGAGAGAAGGTAACAAATGGCGGCCTTATCACTTATAGCGATTTCTTCCAGACAACCTTTGGGTGGAAATTAATCAATGGAAAAAATAACGCGAAGGTGGTGCACAAAATAAATAACATTAATTAATTGGATAGCAAATACCTAAAATAGTAATAAATTGTACATACAAATACATGTAATACAATAAATATATACACTAATATATAACAAATATATACATAACATAACATTACATAACATATATACATAACATAACATAACATTGAGTTCATGGGGCATCCATTTGTCAACCTTTTTTGCGTTGCCAATTTTTCGCAAATGGACCAATATTGTTTTGATGCTAACGTCGAAAGCTGCTGCTAATTCAGCCGTAGATTGAGGATCATCTGATTCCATAATCGCCTTTAATCCGTCATTGTCGACCAAATTTTTCGGACGACCACGTGGTTAAATTTTCAGGTTGAAATTTCCAGAACGAATGCGAGCAAACCAATAACAGATGATGCGTTCGTTTGTTGTGTTCGCTCCGTCGACATCGTTGATGTTGCGTGCCGCTTGTGTCGCGTTGCTGTCACGACGGTACTCATATTTTATAATTACTCGAATTTTTAGCGTGTCCGTGATGTGATGACCGACGAACAAGATTCAAATGCGATGAAAATATAACGCTAATCAATAAACAAATGACTAATTTTGAAAAAAGAATTCCATGTTTAAAATATAAAATTTATTTGAAATTAGAATTCTTAGCCAAACAAAAATAATTTCGATTTGAAATGGCCAGTACTGTGGAACGGCAACTTCAAAGGTAACCCTTTTACTTGTTTCAACGTGTCAACGCCAAATGAAGTTTTTCGTGATTTTAGTGATTAATTTTTTTTTTCTAGATTATTGTGATATTTGTGTCAAATCTGAAAAAAACACAATGTAGTTCAATTTCCCAACTAGTTACATGCATTTTATTTGTTGAACATATTTTGTTTTATTATGCTTAATTGTCTAAACGCGAAAGCATGTTTGGCTTTGTGGAGCGGTGGAGTAACCGCCATTCTTTCCTTTTTCTGTTTCTGCTAATGATTTGACCTCTTGACCTTTATTTGAGTAAATTTTCTTCTATGATATTTTTCAAGCTGTCATGTCGAATCGAGTGTCCTATCATCGTTTACGGATAAATTCGGCAATATAAGTGAAATGATAGGCATTTAACTACCTACCTATTAGAAAGTCAAGTAGAATTCATCTCATTTTTAGGGTTCCGTAGTCAAGAAAAAGGGACAAGACAAGACAAGACAAATACTCTTTAATGGTGTCGATTCGGCTAAACACAATTTAACTAATTTGACAGAACTAACCTTATTTTAAGCATTCTGTCTTTGTCTTTTCGATACGGAAAGAACAAGATAGAAGGCTCAAATAAAGTTTAGTTCTGTCAAATAAGTTAGCCGAATCAACACAATTGTACACCAAATTAAATAAATAATGTAAAAGAACAAAGTTATGAAAGAAGGTAATAATTGGCGGCCTTATTACTTACAGCGATTTCTTTCAAACAACCTTTGGGTAATGTAAAAATATTGGGGGTGTGGAAGACCATTTCCAGGACGATCCAGGGTTCCGTTTGCGAAATATTAAGCTTAAAAGTGTTAATTTTTGTTAGAGTCAAGTGTCCCCTGCCAACGAAACGGTTGTAATCAGAGACGTGAAAAAAATCACGGCAGTACTATACATAACTAAATTAAAAAGGAAGCTATCATAGCTAAGTAGGCTTTACAAGTTAACGAGTACAGATCGCGCCAAACTTCTAGTCCCCTCTAAACATGGGGCGATTCGCATCAGCAGGAACAAAATGTATGGGCCTTTCTTGGGAAGAGCAAGTTCCGATCGTACTAGGAGTTTGGCGCGATCTGTATTAGTGGACAAACTTATAAAATGTACTTGGAGAAGAAGTCCGCACATTGTGCAGAGCAACTACGGAACCCTACACTGCGCGTGGCCCGATACGCACTTGTCCGGTTTTTTTTATTACACATAAAATGTTTGTCAAAATATATAGAAGCCAAATTTTCTTTTTGTTAATTATATTTAGTGCAATTCGTCTTTTTTTTATAAAATTGGTGTGTAATAAGTATTTTAATTTTATGTACCCAAATTGCATAAATAAATCTATTTTTCAATGCATGTGCTCGTAAAGGCCCACTTTTTATGCATCAAAACCGAACAGAAAGTCAATTATTTTGCCCTAGGGCTTTATTATTTTTTTTTATTTATATATTTACAATGGCTAATTTCTTTCCTGTGTACCATAGACGTTATACTTTTTTTCCCACTGTTTAACGGCTCTGGATACAGTCCTTTTGAGCCAATTATAATTTAAAGTTCACAAGATTGTATTTGTTTTCATTTCCTCACACTATGCATTGAAAAATGTAGTATGATACACGGGCGTAAAAGCAATAAATTACTCGGTTACGTTTAAAACACTCGCTACGCTCGTGTTTTAAATCGTCCTCGTAATTTATTCCTTTGCGCCCTTGTAGCATAAACTACTATTATTTTATTTCAGGTCGGTTTAGCTTTGCATTTGACGGGCTTAGTCTACTTTTTCTATATGTTCTAGAAATCAGAGTTTATTCAGATTGTAAACTTACATTCTACACAATCTAACATTATTTTTAATTTTTTTTTAATTCTGTAGGTGTTCTTCATAGTAGTAATAATATTTAGATCTAAATTGTACTTTTTTTTAATTATTATTTTATTATGTTAATGAAATTAATGAATTACTATGTCCCTAGGGAACTACCCGTCTCCAGAGAAAAATCTATAGCATATGTCCTGTTGTATTATAAACTTAACAATCAAATTATGTAAGATAGTGTTAAGTTATGTTGCTGGTTGTTAAAAAATAAATCTAACATAAAAATACCTACAAAATTTATATTAGTAACGAGTTATAGTAGAACGGTGTTTCCTGAAAAATTACTTTTTTGACAAAGGTTGTTTTTCTAATCAGGTCCTTATTGTGCTTTAACAAAAAAGAATCCTTTTTGCAGATTTTGTTTCATTCTTCACAGTCCTTCGCTAATGTAAATATTCAGTGACGGCTGCCCTAAGAATGCAAATTTTGTAGAATTTTCTACACAAAAAATATTCCTTGACTGCGGGAATAATTTGTAAAAAAAATCCACGTCAACAAAAATTCTTGGTGCATCTTAATTCTTAAAATGTTTCACTGTTGCTCGCGGGTTCACTCACTTGAATCAATTATTTATTCTACATATACGTAGAAGGAATTTCTGGAATCAAAAATAGCTTTTGTCAGTTTTGTCCAAACTAAGAGTATGAAATCCACTTTCTTGTTATAATAAAACTATAATTTTATTGTAATTGTGTTTTTGTGAGTTTATAAACTTATATACTAATTAGGTATTAATACTGTGACTAAGGGCCAATTACACCGATCGCTTTGAAAACCGAGTTAAATAAAACTTAGTTTAGCTAAGACCGAGTTTAAATGGTCAACTTAATCTCAGTTTAGTCAAACAGATTTCACGACTACATTTCGAAAACATTAACCTAAACTCGGTTTAATTCGCAATCACAATGGGTTGATAGATGTTTTATGGCTCGAGTCGCTGATTTGGGGTGATAGTTCAATTGAGTAATTCTATGTTATGTTT
Source organism: Ypsolopha sequella (assembly GCA_934047225.1). NCBI lineage: Eukaryota > Metazoa > Arthropoda > Insecta > Lepidoptera > Ypsolophidae > Ypsolopha > Ypsolopha sequella. Next base: position 24,026,901 of record OW203987.1, read on the forward strand.
ATAGTTATCAAGTTTATCTATTTATCAAAGCATAAATGAATTAAATCGACCAAGCCGCTTAGGAGCATTAGGGAGTTCAAGCCAAAAAACACCATTCAGTTAAAACAATTTTCACATAGAAGTTTTGGTGGTACGAAAAAGAAAAATGTTGCATATGTTGTCCTAGAGTTGATAGTCCATAATACATTTTTTCAATATTTTTGGTTTGGCCATAAAAGAGTAGTAGGCTTAGAAAGTACCCATTTGGCGATATTAAGCGCCTTAAGAGCTTAACCGGCCAAAATCGGGCGTTCAGATTTTAAACTGCGTTTAGCTTAAACTGCGTTTGTGAAATGCTTGAAACTCAGTTAAGTGTCTAAACTGAGTTCAATTTGAACTAAACGTGTTTGGTTACATTGGTGAAATCCGCACTAAAACAGTCAAATTTTGTTTAACTGACGATGTCAACGTCCTAAGTTTGAGCCTTACCGCTGTACTTCGGACACAAATACTTACACGTTTTTCAGGGCATGTAAGTTTACCTTACAGTGTTTTTAGGGTTCCGTACCCAGAGGGTAACCAACGGGACCCTATTACTAAGACGCCGCTGCCCGTCTGTCATGAACCGTGATAGTTAGACAGTTGAAATTTTCACAGATGATGTTTTTCTGTTGCCGCTATAACAACAAATACTAAACAACAGAATAAAATAAATATTTAAGGGGGCTCCCATAAAACAGACATGCTTTTTTTGCCGTTTTTATAGATAATGGTAAGGAGCCCTTCTTGCGCGAGTCTGACTCGCAGTAGGCCGGTTTGTTTCACAGTCAGTATGTGGTTAGCATTTAAATACTATGTAAATTAATTCCGAAAAACTCATTGGCTCTACTGAGATGATTCGAAATCGGGTCTCAAGATTGAGATGATTGTTTAACCGTTGCTTCTTTATACAAGGTGTGTTCTACTAACGTGTCTTAATAAATTCTAAAATTATAGGGGTTTGTTTAAAAGTCAGCCAGTATATTATTTATATTATTATCTTGTCTTTCTACTAGTGCTTTTTCCATCCATCAACCTAGTTCGTCCACTGCTGGACATAAGCCTTTTCAGGACTTTGCCACTCCCGGCGGTCATCCTGGAAGAATTGCCCATACTCACACACGCTGGGCAGGGCGGGTTGGTGAGCGCGGTGCCGGAAGCCTCGCACCAGTGATGCCTCTGCCCATCACCAGTCTGTTCCATATAAGGCCCGGCATATAAGTGCTTTTTGCCAGCATTAATTTATTTTTTAAGTTATTCTTTTGGTATTTACTTTGCTATAGTCTAATGATATAAATATTAAACGTTACATTTCCTCGGGAAAGATTAATAATGAAAAAATGTACATTTATCACATTATCTTGCATTTTATTTTATTTAGTGTATATATGTATATATATATATATATAAACTACATTTAAAGACAAACTTGTCAATTAATAACGTTTATTTACTTAATTATAATTATAAGTCACACTCAAAACAGTTGCAGTTACATTAAGATTCAGATAATTTTTTGCACAAGTCCTTACATTTATTTTAGATCATGAAAAAATATCATACTTTCATTTTAATGATTTTCACACTACGACTAAACAAAATGCTTCACGTAGAGCTATTATTAATACGACAAAATTCTGTATCAGAGGAATCATATGAAGAAATATTGAGTTGCAGTAGTACCAGTTCGTAGGTGACAATTGTTCCAAATAACTGAAATGACAGTAAACGACGCTTACATTTGGCAAGATAATAATCGAAACATATTACATCACCATAGCACTATACAACGTGTAACAGAAAGGTGTGACCATATTTTAAGGTCTTATTCAGTCAATGGTATATAACAACTTTTACTGTGGAACAAACCCTATATTTCGAAAAAAAAATATTAACTGTTTCATAGAAAAATGCAATGACGTTCGGCTGAAGGGCAGATTTTTTTTTGAGATTTCAGGGTTGGCTCCATAGTAAAAGTTGTTCTATACCATTGACTGAATAAGCTCTTCAAATATGGTAACACCTTACTCTTACATCTTGTATATAGGTATATACAGAATGATTTTTACATATTATTTACAAATTCGTGTTGGAGTATAAATGCCAGCCTATACAAGGTGAAATTTAATGAACCGCCCGAATTCATACCAGTGGCTTAGTTAGTGATCAGGAACAAGGTTCAATGATATTTTTTTCGAATCATTAAAATAAAATTTTGTTCTCATACGAACTGGACTAGTTTAAATAGAATTCCTAGTATAGGCAGCACGGGAGCAGAAAATATTTTTTTCGAATTTCACCTGTATTTCCTTAAACATTCTTCCTTATTACCAACCGAGTCTCCGCTATGAATTCAGGCGGCTCATTAAATATTACCTTGTATTTTAATTTTATTTTAAATATTCACAACTAAATATGCGTAATCAGATCAGTAGCGGATCTAGAGGAGCCCCCCCCCCCAAAATATACGTTATAGGACTCACACATTATTTTTGTTCTAGGACTTACAGTGAAACCTGGTTAATTGGGATCTCAAGAGACCAAGGATTTTGTGCCATTTAAAGAGGTTTTCATTTATCCAGTGTTCCAATTAGACAGTTTTGAACTATATTGTCTCATTTACAGAGGCCCCCGCTTATAGTGGTCGCAATGTACCGTTATTCCAATAATAGAGGTGAAAATGTTGATAAAAATGCGTATTTTGGTGTTATGAATTAAGTTAAGAATTAACAAACGTGTCGAAACCTGTTCCAACCTGAAAAAATGTCTCACTTAAACAGGGAATTGAGCTACAACGTCCGAATTATAGAGAATCCAAGATAACAAATCTCTTTTAACCAGGTTCGAAAAGTTCCATTAACATAGGTAATTCGATGAAAAAGTGCCGGGACCTAATTGGAATTCTCAATAATAGAGGTTTCTCACTTATCCAGGTCCCACTAAACCAGTTTTCACTGTATGATAATTTTCTACTTATGTTGTACATTCACTTACATACCATACACCTATTTTATTAGTATAGGTTATGGTATTTACTACCATTTCCTAAAAAAGCTCGATTGAACCTATCTACAGCCCCCCCCCCCAAAATATGTTTTTAGATCCGCCACTGTGCGTAATAAGAGCGGTTTTGGCCTTTTGTGTGGTTAGATTTAAAAGTACATACCGTTAAAACCATCTTTCGTGTTACATAAAAGAAATCCAGACCACTCAGTGCAACCTTTGCATACTTTACTTGATCAATGTATCGTCGTATCTGAAACAAGAAAATAATTTTAATTAATAAATATACTAATTAATAAAATTTAATATTTCTTTGATAGTGTTGTTTTCTGATTTGTATCTCAGATGCCAGCCATTCAGGTAATAATTTTAGAAATGAAACTTTCTGTAGCAAGCCTGTTTAGTAAAAAACCGGCCAAGTGCGAGTCGGACTCGTGCTTGAAGGGTTCCGTACCATTATCTATAAAAACGGCAAAAAAAAACATGTCTGTTGTATGGGAGCCCCCTCAAATATTTATTTTATCCTGCTTTTTGGTATTTGTTGTTATAGCGGCAACAGAAATACATCAACTGTGAAAATTTCAACTGTCTAACTGTCACGGTTCATGAGATACAGCCTGGTGACAGACGGACAGACAGACGGACAGCGGAGTTTTAGTAATAGGGTCCAGTTGGTTACCCTTTGGATACGGAACCCTAAAAACGTAAGGTGCGACAAGGCTCTTTTGGTGCGTGGATAACATTGTCAGAGGAATGCGGCTGTGAAACAAGGGTAACGTTTTATTACCAAAGCCGCTTTGGTAATAAACCTTTATTAGTTCCGATTTTAACCTCGAAAAATCCACGCGCCAAAAGAACTTTTTCGCACTATACTTCCTTACCAATCAATTACTGTACAATTAAACTAATTGGTTCCTACTTGTATGAATATTTCACGCGACAAGCTTTTGGAAAACAAATATTTTAACATAAAATATTACATCAGTTTCTGAATCTGAATCTTTTTTTTTGTTGGTCCGTGGCTTGAGTAAAAGCTTGTTTTTAAAAAGGTTCTACAACTTGTGGTCCCCACTCGAGATTTTTTCCCCAATCGACTGTTGGTTGTCCAGCAAATCTAACCTGCCCACTGCTTCTTTAATTTGCTAATATTAGAGCCTCGATGAGTTTGGTTCTTTCATGAATCACCTCATTTATGATAATGTGATAATTTGATATAACTATTACATCAAAGAGACTTCGAGCATATCCTGCTCGCTATATTGAGATTTTTTCACCGTTGATATAAATAATTCTTCAGTTCAGTCCAGTGTCTTGGAGACATCTTCCAACACATTGGTGAACAGTTTCGGGGATATTACATCCCCTTGTCTCACACCACGTTGTAGTTTGATGGTTCCCGTTTGCTGGTCCTGAATTTCGAAGATTATCATCAGACAATTATCTCATTACTTCGATGTACGGCCAGTTAATGTAGCATCTTTGAAGGGATTCCATAACAGCTCAGGTTTTGAGGAGTAGAAGCCTTTCGAAAACGCCAGACATAGTGAACTGTATACCTCTTCGGTCTTCTGTATAGTAGTGTATGTGGTCCATGTTGCTCAAGACTTTTGAGTATTTGGATGAGACGATTCGTGATTACCCTCAGGAACAGCTTGTAAACATGGCGTGAATCGTAATAAATGTCTCTAAAATTCATAAATTGCATTTTTTTAAATATACTGCCGTCTCTTTTTGGATCGCAAACAAGTGTTTGTATTATAAAATTTATTAAATATAAAGTATTTAATGTTATTATTAGAGTACATAACAAGCCTGAAATAAATCAAAAATAAATTTAAAAGTACAAATAATTTTGAAAAAATTCCTCGGGCCAAGATTTGAACCTGTGACTTCCTGCTGACATAACAGGCGCACTACTAATTTCTCTTCCAAGGTTCGTATCTGGATCGAGGAATTTTTCCACCATACCTGTACACTGTTTTTATTTGTAACTACTTGATATACCAGCTTGTAATGCGCACACTGAACGCTCACAAGGGCGTTATGTGATTTCGCGCCTTGCTCATTCTGTATAGAAGGCGCTGCTGTCGCTACAATATATGTTGCATCAGACGGTTAAGAAATTTAAAGTATTTAAAGTTACTTACTTCGACAGTAAAATTTGACGACGGAATCCCAAACAATAAATGCATTGGTGCCAAAGATGACGATCTAATTCTTGCTGCCAATAACGATACTAATAGAGTTCTTATCAATAAGAATGTAAAAGAAAAGACAAAATAGGCAGTGTGTTCTGGACTATATAAAGACCTGAAATAAAGGAGTAATTAAAAAGTAGCCAGATGAAACAAAAAAAAAACAATTAAAGAGGATAGCTAGCCACGCATGTCAAAATTTAAAAATAAAAATGAGAAAGACGACGTGATACAATATATAACGTGATATAATAAAAGTGTAAAATATACAATTTGGAAAGACATGGTGAAATGTTTTAAAGGTGAATGGGCACGTATTGCGCTTGGTCTATCGGCGGCCATTATTCATTTATGCTTTTTCTGTTAGAAAATTATGCATTTAATGCGAATATGAAACCTAACTTATGTAGGATATTCACATAACAACTTATAGACGATAAAAAAATTGAATAGTGGAGATGAGGGATAAAAAGCAGCTACCAGAATCATAATGTCAACCAGAGAGTGCTCTTTGATTGCTAAAATAAAACAGTATTATATTATCTTTGATAAAACTTACTTTATTAGACTTACCCTAACTTTTGGAGTATTTTATTTCTGCATTTACAGATTTTAAGAAAAAGGTACAGTTACCAGAAAAACAGCAATATTCAAAAAAACAATTCTTCCTGTTTGATCCTCTTACTGATAATGAACATAACTCACAACGAGATCAACCGAGGTCTAGGTATTAGAACTCCTAGAAAACGCAAAATAAAATTCCCATACAAATAAATGTTAAATATAATGCAATAAGTGGAAGAGCTGATGCCGGGCTCGACTGTGGAGGTACCATCATCTTACTGGCAAACCCCCCCTCCCCCCGAAGTTATTCGGGGAGAGTAAGAGGACAGCTCTCAGGCACAACCAGGTGGCCCACCATGCCTGGGTCCAATTGCTGGCGGTATATCCATCCCCAATAGCCGGCGTTTAATTAAACAGACTGGTGATGGGCAGCGAAATTTAGAAAAGGCCTATGTCCAACAGTGGATGAAGACAGGCTGATGGACGGATGGATGGATGGATACATAATCCATGAGAACATAATACGTACATAGGTTTCTTGTCAGTAAACGGATCAAATAGGGCGGTATTTTTGTGGAAATTACTGTTTTCTCGGTAACTGTACTTATTTTGCAAAATGTGTCAGTGCAAAACTAAAATACTTCAATAGTTAGGGTTAGCCACCTGAGTAGGGTTTCTTTTAGCTATAATGATTCTAGTAGCTGGCTTTTGTGACTCATCTCAACCTTTAACCTTTTATGTTTTGATTTTTTTGAATAACTTATTTTATGTTACAACAATAAAAGTTAGTCTATGCTATAAGTTCTTTCATTTGACACTAGTAATATGCATGGCCATTCTTATACCAGTGCCCATTCTCCTTCAGAAATAGAGAAGTAAAATTTGGGTACGATAATAATTATGCTTACTGATCATGTGGGTTATTGCAAGCCAATATATGTCCCGTATTGTTTTTACTGCAAAAAATGAATTTTCTTTTTCAAATCTAGACAAAGCTGAAGCTGATGTTTATTATTTACAATTAAAGTATTAGGAAACACTATTGCATATATTTATCATTTGCTGCAGGTGACTTACTTCAAACTATTGAACATTTGCCAGCAAATCCAATACAAATTACAAGCAAAAGAAGAAACGATGTAAATACCAATCTGCTTGTTTATGAGTCTAACTAGATTCATAATGTTCAAGTATTGAATCCGGTAGTCATCAAGGTAAAAGTTCTCCTGGCAGAAAAATAAATTATTTAAGTTATCTAAAACTTATTTACCAGTAAAGAGCAACAACAGCAAATGAAGAGATAACTGAGATTGTGAGAAATACGAGTATTTAAGGTGAACATGTACTTGTCAACTCCGGACGCACTTTAGGCTAGGACTACCTACCTACATGCACCCGTTTCGGATCCGAATGAAAGGGACACCCTTATGCAAGGAAGTGTAACAGTGTGCTCTACCTTCAGTGAATCCTGCGTACTTGTGTTGGTTTGTTCCTTTCAACCGGACCCGAAACGGATGCATGTAGTACGAGACGCATCGCGTTCTCATCGTACGTAGCGGGTAGATGAGCGAGACCTTCAGCAAATTCGTCCGGTGTGGCCCAGTGTGCGTTTACCTAAAAACGACTTTTAACTCTAAAACATTGGGTCATGGGTGATCCCACGCACATATTTTTTTTTAACGTGTTTTTCACCTACTACACTCTACGTCTAGGTAGCCTTATTAAACTCGTGGATATTACAGTTTGGGGTCACATGCGACCCGTGTTGTGGTAATCTCTTGGAGTGACAATGCTTCGCGTTATGGGGGTAGATGAAGAAAATAGCGTTCCACAAGCCCAGGCTCGATCAGCTTCGAGTTCTCGCTGCTATTTATGCACTAGAGTCAAAGACAGGTAAGGCAGAGAGAGATGTGTCAAGTGCACCAAGAATATAATATGTGCACAGCGTAGGTTACCCATTTGTTTACAATGTGTCTAGATTTAAGATATTTGACATATTTTTTTCCTCTTTATTATTTCTAAAATATCCAAAGTAACGTCTTACATGTGTTAAAGGCCATTAAAGTTTTGTTTTTTTCTTTGGGGTCACCCGCGACCCATGTTGTGGTTCATGTAACTAAATTTAGATTTTGCAGTTCTAGGGTTAAAAAAATATTATTAAATAAAAACTTTGACAAACCGATCAATCAGACAAGACACTGAGGGTGATATATAAGATTTCTTACTTACATTTAATATGTTTTGTTTTAAAAACTTTTTATGAATAAGAAAGTGTTCTGTGAGGTAGATACTGCAAGTCATTATGAGCAAATCATTGAAAGACCATAAAAAAGTTGCTTGTATGTTGAAAATCTAGAACACAAAAATTTTATAAGTATCTATTAGTTGTCAGGTAGCACATCCTAAATCGAAGATAAACTAGTAAAATTGCCAATAGGAAGGGACCTAGTCAGAAAAAAAATATGTATATTTGTAAGGGTCCGGTCTACCGGTCGACCGCGGTCTTTTTTTTGTATTTTTCTAAGAAGACAAAAAAAGGAAATTATTCTATTTACAACGAACCATGTAAATTGAAAAATAAACAGTAACAATCCGTTTATTAGTTTGAAAAGTGTGTAAAGTTGCGGAAGCCAAAAACTGGCAATAGTAGTCGCCCACACGAACTAATTTCCATGAAAAAGAAAAAATTGAGAATTCACGAAATATATATATCTGTTGTTTCATACATTTTAGTTGGGTATTCTAAGGAATATATAGGTCACCGGAAAATAACAAGAATCGTAAGTTGATCAATTGACTAGGTTAGGTTAGGTTAGTTTATAAAATACCGTGAAAAATCCTGCCGTGAAATTATAAACTACCTAGTGAATTGATAAACTTACGATTCTTGTTATTTTCCGGTGACATAAATATAACTATAACTTTTCTATGGAACAGCTGATTTTGTTTTCGCGATTCGGGCGTTTGCTCCATATGAGTAGTAGTATGAGTCTAATGGGCGAGTACTATCGCCAGTTTGCGGCTTGAGCAACTTCATCTTAACGCCCAGTATATATCTAAATATATATTTTTGCGAGATTTTTTCTTATTAACATAACAACATATCGTCACGACATAAATCCCCGAGGGGGTGCAGAGGTGTGCCTAAGTGTAAACTGTTAAGTGCAAGTCGCAGTCCATTCTTCGTTCACCCGCTTTTCACCGACGATTATTACGTCCCAAACGTGATAAGTGGATCAAAATTTTAACGTGCCTTCCATGCACGCACCTCAGAGATTGAACCCACGACAAACAGGCGAGCGCTCTACCACTTAGCCGCGGAATTAATCAAGTGAATGAGGGTATTTAAACCCATAAAATGGTGCGTTCCGTTACAATAATTAAATACCATAAACATAAAATTGTTCAAGGAAAAAGATGTGATTTAATTAATAAAAAAATATATATAATATAAAAATTATAAATTCGGATGCAATGGATTTCTTTCCCAAGTGAACAACTTATGAAGTCTGTCATGTGTTCACTTAGGATTGCGGTGAGAGCAGGGGAAATAAATAGTCAAGACTTATCACTATTAACTCCTTTATTACATAACTGCATTTATACGGTGTGTAGGGAGCCACGAGCCATAGTGACCGGCTATGATGGATGAACGGTAGAGAACGACTGTCGGACCCGTGGTCGACACGAATGCATGCGAGTGCGATGGTAAATGAGCAAATTAAATATTGCAAATCAGCATAAAATCATGTGTAACTACAATTGTTTTCTTATTTTTGAACAAAAAGTTTTAAATTAATGTGATTTATGGCTTAAGATCATTTACAAAGTAATGCATAAAATAAAACAACTTTGCTTGCAACTTCTAGTTGACAGTAAACTATTGTGCTCTAAATCACATTCATTTTATACTTTTTTAAAATATGAATATACTGATAGATAGAATAATACAAATAAAAATACTGTAAAGTAATCACACTGTAAATAAAAAAAATATATTATGATATTGAAAAATATATGAAAATAATAAATTCATATCTAAAGTTTAAGGTGGATGCGGATTTCGTTCCCAAAAGCACAACTAAGGTTATTTTCTTATTTTTGAATAAGATGGACAAAATTAATTTTTAAAAAATCCAATACACTACAACCGCTTACCTAAAATAACCTTAGTTGTGCTTTTGGGAACGAAATCCGCATCCACCTTAAACTTTAGATATGAATTTATTATTTTCATATTTTTTTCAATATCATAATATATTTTTTTAAATTACACATCTGTATCTTATCTTATTTTATTTTATTTTTGAACAGTTTTATGTTAATGTAATTAACTATTATAACGGAACGAGATTCGTCACATCCACCTTAAGCGGCTGTGATTGGTCAAAGATCTGTCAAAACTGCAACACTAGATCTTCTGCATGAACACTAGGAATATACTAAGGTTCTATAGTATTACCTCACATCCAATACCCTTCCAGTGGTTATACTTAATATAACTAAATACCCAAGGCATAGTTTGAAAAAAGTAGGTTTCCCAAAAGTTGTCAGGGTCACAATTGTATGCAACTCGGAGGCCGTACAAAATGCTGAGAAAGTGTTCGACTGGAAAAAACAAAAAAGGCAAATATAGCCCAATTTTTTAAATGTGCACTATAAGCTGTCAAATTCGTTAGGTTGGCAGCATTGATTTTATTTTTCTTAGAAATTGTACTTTTTTAAAGAATTTATGGACTTAATCTTGTAAAACGTTACTTATTTTACTTTTATTTACTTGTCACCTATGCTAAAAAATATATATTTAAATTTATAAAATAAATGGAATTTAAATTGACTAAAATTTGTTGGCGCTACCAAAGGTTGCCGTAAGTTATCAATTATAAGTTATTATATTAGATTTTGGAAGTAATAATTGTAATTAAAAAAGTATTCACTTAAGGCCCTGCCGTTCCAAAATGAGCATTTTGTTTAATTCATATTGTCAGTTCAATATCTCATTTCAAATACAAGTAAAATATATATTACAATAGAGGATGTACTCTAAACACAAGTAGATCTGAAATCGTAATTGAGTTAACTTCACTTGATAGAAAAAAATCACAAAGTAAGCTCCTCAAATTGCGAATATTTATTGACTAAATCACATTAAAATGCTAATAATAATTTATAGCAGACAAAGATGTTCAACCGAGGTAATTAAAAGTTCTCCAGAATTTTCTTAACACATGACCGAAGACCTTTATAGACCCATTTTTATTTATTTATTTTTCAGAAATTCAAGAAAAACTCGCAAATTTACTAATTATGCGGGCATAAAGCGAGCGTTCTAATGTAGACTTTTTGAAAAAATGTGAAAATCACTTATAAGGATTGTTGTGTCGGATGGGCAGAGCCTTAAATTCGCAGTCTTAGTTCTCGAATTGTGTAGCAGTAGATTTTACTGTTATTATAAATAAGAAAAAATAACATATCATCATAACTTCGAGAAGGTAGTCAGAGGTGACCCCGAGTGTGGACTGTTACTGTTACACTCTTTTTACCGACGATTTTAACGTCCCAACGTGATAAGAGCCTTATCGCCGTTGTTCGGGCACAAATACGCTTTTTAGGGCTTACAGATTTACCTCAGACAAATAAAAAACGAGACACAAACTTACTTAAAGCAGTTGATAATATAAACACCGTCAGTAATGTGCAAGTCTTCGATAAATTTCTTGTAAACGGAGGAAGATCTTTTTCTATTGACTCAACTTTTCGCAAAACTTTTGGCCACGCCATTCCGATTTTTATTAGTATTAACGATGCAATTAGACCATTGGTGTAGAATAACATAGTTGCTGGAAGAAAAACAGGTAATTCTAGACATTATTTATTTTTGATCATATTGTAAGGGCAGCAAAAATTGCCCTTTTTTAACATGATTTTGAATGATGGTAGGAGTAAAATTTCATTAAAAACTGTTAGTATTTTTTTCACATTATTTTTATCTTTTCTTACAAGTTAATTGCGTAGGTTGCTAGTGTGGGGCGCCACTTGTGTTCACACATTAAGTGACTGCTGCTAAAGCTGGTGCTGCAGCAGCCTCAGTAGAGGCGCAAGTGTATCAGGTGACCGAAGAGCTGAAAGCTACTTTGGCCAAAGAATAAGTTTGACCATTCAACGTGGCAACGCCGCATGCCTTTTGGACACCCTTCCTAACGACGCACGACGGCAGCGATCTGGCCATCATTTTCTATTTATTATAAATATTTCAGATTTTAGGTTTACTTTGTTAGGTTTTTATTTTAGGTCATCTTTAGTTAAGTTTTTGAATGTTATTTAAGTTTTTAGTAAATTTTCTTGTTTAGACAAATGAAAATTAGTTCAGACTGTATATTTGCGCCTTTTGTAGTAGAAACCTCAGGGCCGTAGGGTCCAGCCGCAAAACCGATCTTCAACGAAATATCTTCGCCACTGATCGATGTTTTAGAGGACCGAAGGTATGCCACCTTAGGTAGCTTAGCAATCGAACGAGGGAATGCTTCCAGCCTTTTGGGGATCTTGCCGATCAACGGCGCTGATTTAGAAAATATATTTTATATAACTAGTTTAATTTATAGGTAAGTTTTAATTTTAGTTTTCTTTTTTTTAGATTTTTCTTGATGTAGTTAGATTTAATATTATTATCTGTTGTTTACATCTCACATGACTCGTTCCGTACTAACATCTCCGTCACAAATATACACAACGCGCACAAATAAATATAAATAATTACAATAATATCAAATAACTAAAATTCTTCAATAATAAATCGGAGAAACTCATTTGTCTTTATAATATATTCAATTTGACTAAGTTTCGATTTGTTTTTTTGCAATTTGTTAATTAAATCGGATCTTAGTCTTAATTTGGACCTTGCTGTAGTATTTAGTAAGTAAAAGTTCTTAATAAAATTAAAAATACTTATATAGGCATCTCATTCCAGATTCCAGATGATCCCCCCTGGGATCCGTATTGAATGTAGTACTTTAGTGTGAAGGAAATGAAAAAATACTTACTGGTGTGGATGAGTGAACAGCAAGTCAAAATAAAGTGGTATATGTTCAAGAAACTCATGAAAAATTGTCCAAATATGCTTATTAAATATATAAGAACATATGGTGTCCTTAGAGAAAACCTGAAATCAACGTAATTTAAGTAATAAAGAAAACTTGAAAGTACATGGGCATAACCAATAAAATAAAAAACATTGTTTATATTACGCCATACAACCTTAAACTATGGGTACAAGCTCTATCAATGTATACATAATCTACCTAAAAACCTCAGAACATTCACATTCTATGTTCTGTGCTAAAAACATTTGACAGTCACATTAAGGTCCTGACTCCTGGAACACAGCATAAACTACTCTAGAAGCCAGTCGCTCAAACTTCATGCACTAAACTAAATGTTTGTTCAATAATAGTAGTTTATGATACGAGGGCGAAAAGGAATAAATTACGAGGACGATTTAAAACACGAGCGTAGCGAGTGTTTTAAACGTAACCGAGTAATTTATTGCTATTGCGCCCGTGTACCATACTACGTTTTTAAATGCATAGTGTGGGGAAATAAAACAATATAAAAAATAATAAAGCTCTAGGGCAAAATAATCGACTTTCTGTTCGGTTTTGATGCATAAAAAGTGGGCCTTTACGAGCACTTGCATTGAAAATAAATTTTATGTTTTTATTTACAAACTTATTTTCACTAAACCTAAAGCAGGTCATTCACGTTGCAACTGTTGCACGGACTTTGAGAAAGTTCGATCGTGAATGGATTGGTAACAAAGGACTGCACGTATGTGAGTCATTGCTGCGAAACATCGGGGGGGGGGATGGTGCGGGAATGACTTCACCACCTTCCTAAATTATAATGTGCATATTTTTCAATTATAGTTAATTTAATTTTTCATTTGTTTTATTTTATATTGTAAAGTTTTCTTACTAACCCAGTTTTACTAACAAAATGAGCTTTTGATGCTTTAATAAATAATGATTCTATTCTAAAGCAGACCAATCGATCCCAAGGTCCGTTGAAAAAATGATCAAACTGTAAGTAAGACTATTACTTTTTTTGTTTATAGGATATACGCAGACATCATTAAACAAACAAATATTGATAAACGCAGACAGATAGATTCGTCAAATGCCCACTTAGGCAGAAAGTCTATCCAGAAAGTCTTCTCACTTTAATGCCCACTTATACAAGCTACAACAGAAAGGTGTAACCATATTTGAAGAGCGTATTCAGTCAATGGTTTAGAACAACTTTTACTATGGAACAAAACTTGTATCTCGAAAAAATATATTTTACTCTTTCATAGAAAAATGCAATGCCGCTCGGCCGAAATGTATGGAAAGGCAGATTTTTTTTTTAGATTTCAAGATTGGCTTCATAGTAAAAGTTGTTCTATACCATTGACTGAATAAGCTCTTCAAATATGGTTACACCTTTCTGTTACACGTTGTATTTTACCCAGAAAGTCTACTCACCTTAAGGCACTACGTAAAAGTGTTAGCGTCCCTGTTACTACATATGCGAATAAACCTTCAGTGCGAATGGGACGGTCGGCAAAAAGTCGGTTTTTTATCAATATAAAATTTACTAAGATTTTTGTCAAAAATTTTTTCAAGGAGTCTTTACAAATAGGTACATAATATTCACATTTTGAATGCAATTTCACAATGAAATAAGGTAGTTAGGATTTCAGAATTACAGGAAAAAATAAACCAATTTAGAGGTCTTTGCGGAATTAAATTCTATCGAGAAAACTTCACCAATCGCGTTTTCCTTCATTGAGAATCTTAACCAAATACTCAATAAACATTTACCCAAAAATGAAATACGTAGATGACGTTATACTGGAGTAAATGAATTCGAAAAAACCCAATTTTTCTTTTGGTATCGCTTTAATGCCCACTTATATTTTACCCAGAAAGTCTATTCGCCTTAATGCCCACTTATATTTCACCCAGAAAGTCTATTCACCTTAATGCCTACTTATGTTTCACCCAGAAAGTCTATTCACCTTAATGTCTACTTATATTTCACCTAGAAAGTCTATTCACCTTAATGCCTACTTATATTTCACCCAGAAAGTCTATTCACCTTAATGCCCATTTATATTTCACCCAGAAAGTCGATTTACCTTTATGCCTACTTATATTTCACCCAGAAAGTCTATTCACCTTAATTCCCACTTATATTTCACCCAGTTATATACTACAGTCCACTCACCTTTAATATTATTAGAGTGTATAATATACTCGTAACAGAGCCAGGATTCAAATCTGGACCTCTTGCTTTCTTGCTTTCGAATGAACAAGACGTGAAATCACGTAGGTAACGCCCTCGTGAGCGCTCATCATGTGCATTACAGGCTGGTGTACTAAGTAGTTACAAAAATTCGGTGTACAGGTGTAGTGGAAAAATTCATCGGTCCTGGCGCAGTCGATAGTGCGCTCGTAGAAGCGAGAGGTCGCAGGTTTAAATCATGGCCCGAATAATTTTTTCAAAATATTTGCAAGTAGTCCCTGTTTTTTTTTTCTTATGAACTTTTCTACTTTTCTACTCTGATAGTATTAAGGGTATATAAAGCTATGGATTTCGCTATAAAAACATATCGAGGGCATCAAGCTGAAAAGGCGTATCTACAGATTTTCCGAATTCCGAAAATTATGACTATTTTGGGTAAATCTCCATAATTATAAGCTCTATAATGTATTGCAAAAGTTACGGTTGCCCCACTGGTAATAGCTACTATATGCCTAAGTCTATGACGTGAAAATGCGTATTTATAATTAAAGAAAAATATGTATAAATAACGAGTCGGTACTTTTATATTTTTGTAGATACACCCTTTCAGCTTGATGCCCTCGATATAATCCACCCACCTTAAGTTACTGCTACTGGGATGTAACAAACCAGACAAAGGTAACAAGCCAAGAAGTCGACTAGACAACAACGTACGTCTTACAACCGAATGAAGACCTTGAGACTTGGTATTTAGAATCGTCAATCTATCCTCCAACTTGTATTTTGGTTCCACTTTTACTGTCACTGGTTTCATATTCAACCAGTTATTTAAAATTGCCTTCAGTCTCAAAAAGCCTGATATTAGAAGAGCCTCAACGTTCAGCATTTGACTTTTGCCACGTGAAGGGTATGTTTGCCCTAAATAACAGTTTTCATAATACGGTATGTATAATATTATAGGTCTACTCGTATGTCACAGCTATGACAAAACATAAACAAACCTGTTCTTCAGCAACCTGTTTATAGTAACAATAATATCTAAGGGCATAGATAGGGTTGCCAAATTTGTTTTGGCAGAATATAGTATTTCAAAGAATAATATAATATATAATAATAATAATATTTTAATAAAATATAGTATATTATAACAAAATGTATAAAAAAGGTATGTTTGTTATTAAGTACTGATTTATTTTTATATTAACTGTATTTTTTGCATTCTTGCATCTTTTTTCATCGCGTTTTATGGTACAAACAAATCGAAACAATTAGAAGTTTGTTTGTTAGTAGTTGTTGCAAAAAAAAAATTGATCTACCCATCTGAAATATAGTATTTTTACGTACTATATATTTCTTCAACAATATATACTACGGAGACTCAAAATACAGTACAATACTATATATTTTAGCACGGTTGGCAACCCTAGGTATAGGTGAGAAAAAAATGTTACTACTAATCCAACACAATAAGGCCAATAGCAAAGAATTTATCAGCTTTTGATAGCTGGAGGCGATTATTGGTTGGCTCATTGGCCTTTTTAACTTTGATGGGAAAAAAAAATACGCAGCGAAACAACAGATTGGAGAGGAACTGGGTTTTAAACGGTCACTGTCACTCTAAGCGAAAAAACGCGCAGTGAGAGAGTGACGGATTCAGGTCGAAACAGACAAAAGTAGCTTTTTCATTCAGATAAAAAAAAAATTGCTAGCAAAATTTCCAATAACAAAATTAAAGATTATTGTTTAAAACTATCTTAAAAAATATAGTGGAGGGCTGTATGTCACTCCTATTTGTGAAAGTTTGAGAAAGTGTGTTGACGAAGACCTCGTTTCGATTATTACTTCTACCGAGTGAAAGGTTTTCAATCGCGTTTGTGTATTACAGAAATGTAGAAAAAGGTTTCAAAGTAGTTTCTATTAGCTTCATATTGAAAGTAGTCAAAACGACTCCAAAAAAATGTCAATATTTCAATTTCTCGCCTTAATACTGAAATATTTCAGACGGAAAAATAAATAGTATCGAGGTAGATTCACTTCATATTTGTATTACTTAATTAATAGAAAAAAAAAATTAAGTCAAAATCCCGTAGAAGCGTTCTTGGACACTTAAAAACAAAAAAATATATATAATAGGCTTGAAAATAAAATATATTTTTTAGAAAAAAATAACACATTATTGATTAGTACATCCCCTTATCAAAAGATCAACAAATCAAATATGATATATTTTGTTCAATATAAGGGTAGGTCGAATTTAGGCTCAGTTCCAGCCTTAGGTGTCAAATGAATAATATTATGTTTTTGTCTAACAACAACATAAAGTCACCTTCATTATTTATTTTGATAAATATAACTCCAGAGGTAAATTTGATATATGAGTTTAACTTCAGTTTAGAAGAGAAAATAATGTTGATTAATGAAATATTTTGTTGATAATGTTAACACGTAAACATCAAGAACGACATCAATAAACTGCTTGTTTTTGTCTTGCTTATTTTTTGTGTAATTGGTATGAAAAATTAAATGTATGATTTTTTTTATGAACGATCACACAAAGTGTTTAGTTATCAACAATCAGGATATAACTTAAGGCGATATGCGAAAAAAATACGGGTGTTTCTTTTGCGCGATTTTTCGCTTGGAGTGACAGTGACAAAAATAAAATTCGCATAGCCTCTTAAAAAGCCGCGATTAGGGTTCGATCTAATCCAAATGTTAAGTTAGCAAAAAATATTGAAAAAATATATGTACCTATGATAAACTATTAGGAGTGGAATGAGATGGCCCTACTAATGTGCCCTACGGGATTTAAACCCCGTCTTCCGGATTACTGCACCAGTACTCGAACCATTAAGGCGCTACGGAAAAAAAACCGACACTTTTAGAACTTGTATAAATAAGTCTACTTCAGTAAATAATGTATTATTTTTCTATGGACCTGTTAAACAGAAACGCGATTGGAGAAATTTGGCTCGATACAAATATTAATTGAAATTGAGGTATTTTTCGACACCAATTCTCCTGGTTTTAAAATTTGCAATGACATATGGACTGCAATTATATTTTATTAGATGAGTTTTAACAGTATCTAGGACCTGCGGGCCTATTGTGTATCTCTAGTTGCCTTCTGGACTGGGTGTCTATCATCAAAAACATAGATATACTATCGAATTCCGATGTCCTATGGATATTTTCGCACTTGAAGTGACGACACAGATTGTTAATAGTTCAATACCCACTAAAGTCAATTTTGAAATTTCAGTTTTTAGCTATGTTTTTGATGATAGGCACCTCGTGCAGTTGGCAACTAAAGATACACAATAGGGGGGCAGGATACACGAAATTTTGATAGCAACTTTAGTATCCATCCATCCATCAGCCCGTATTCGTCCACTGCTGGACATAGGCCTCCCCCATATTACGCCACTCTTGGCGGTCCTCAGTCATCCTCATCCGGCCGCCACCCGCAACGTCCTTCAGATCGTCAGTCCAGCGGTCACGAGGGCAGCCTACGCTGCGCTTTGCTGTACGTGGTCTCCATTCCAATGCCTTACGGCCCCAACGGTTATCACGTCGGTGAAAATTAACTTTAGTTTATTTTATATTAATAAAAAACCGACCTTTTGCTACTTTTTCTCGAATCCGTCCCTCTCGCACTGAGTGTTTTCGCATATGGAGTAGCAGGGACGCTAAAACTTTTATACATCGCCTTAAACCACAGAGGCAGTCGTAATAAAACACCATAGACAAACTCAACTACTCGAAGAACAATGGTATTGGCAATATCGTAGGTAAAAAGCACAACGAATTACCTTCAGTAGTTATTTCCAAATGTAATCCGCATTATGTTCATTTAATTATTCCTCCCTCCCCCACTTTTTCTTATGGCATTGTTGAAATAAAATGTAATACTAAAAGTAATATAATTGCGTTGTATAAAAATACAAAAAAAACTAAAAAGCAAGCGGCATGTAAAACTGGTTTGTTTTTATACATCTATGTGGGTGAACCATGTGTAAAACTGTAAATAATTTATTAGTATCAGTATATATTTAAATAAACGAGAAAGGAAAATGAGCTTTATAGTAGTTTATGCTACAAGGGCGAAAAGGAATAAATTACGAGGACGATTTAAACGTAACCGAGTAATTTATTGCTCTTACGCCCGTGTACTATACTACGTTTTTCAATGCATAGTCTGAGGAAATAAAAAAAATATAATCTTGTGAACTTTAAATTATGATTGGTTGAAAAGGACTGTATCGAGAGCCGTTAAACAGTGGAAAAAAGTATAAAATTTATGATGGTACACAGAAAAGTCTGCTGGTTAGCAAACCATTGTAAAGAAATTAAAAAAATAATAATAATAAAGCCCTAGGGCAAATTAATCGACTTTCTGTTCGGTTTTGATGCATAAAAAGTAGGCCTTTACGAGCACTTGCATTGAAAAATAAAATAACAGTGTGTCTAAAAGTCTGCCGCCGGTGGAATCGTATTGTAGACGTTAATTTTATGCCGTCTGTTGGACTTTTTATTTAAATGAATAGGAATCCGCTGAACAACCGGTAAACTTATATCAAATATAATTATTGATATAAATATTTGATATAATATTTTGATATAATATCTTATATCAAATAAGGGGAATCGCACTTTCTCCCGAGTGATACATAGTGCTTTATACTACACCTGCGAGGAAATAGTATAATATTACTTTTAATCAAGATACAATAAAAGAAACCGACTGACTCGCGTGCGATTGTCACTTTTTATTTCCTTCTTATTTTTTATTATGTACAGGAAAAGCAAGAGGCCAGTATCATTTTTCGAGTTTTATGTACGAGTTCGCAAAATAATACTGGCCACTTGGCCACTTGCTCATTCTTTATGTTATTAAAAAAAAAAACAGCACGTTAACAATGGATTTGCATATACTTTTTCTGCCCACTCAAGCACGTTAACAATGAATTTTCATACACTTTTTCCGCCCGCATATGACAGTATGACAGTAATGACGTATTTTCTGCATCGTTTTCAAAAAAGTAAGAAGGTACTTTCCGAGCAGGTGTAGTATAAAAAACATTGGTGGCATGGGAATAGCTGAAAATCAGCGTTATCTGAAAATTGTTTCAGATGGCATATAGCTGAGTTTATTTCCATTTTCTGGTAATTGTTTTAAAAATAATATAGTTGTAGTACACCCCAGCGCGGGTTTACTTGTATTATAAATAGAAAGTAAGCTCGACCGATTAATTACTCGAAATAAATATTTTTTCTTTCTTTCTTTCTTTAATTTTGCGCATGCACGGTGGAATCCTATTAGATTGACAAAAGCCGCCGTACGGCGGATTTGGTATTTTTATCAACTTGGTTTCACTGCCGCCGTCACGTTACAAACTTCGCTTGAATTTTCGCTTAGATATCGAATCGTTGGTGAAGCGGTTAGGTTAGGAATAATAATAGATTTAAAAGTAACTAGATTTTTGGGGTTCAAATCCACATCAGAAGTTTTTCTTTCAAGAGGTCTGTACCCGAATTGTACCAAGCGGGATGAAAAAGGTAGTAAAAAATCTGCCGGGCGCCGGAAGAATAACATCTATATATGCGATTCTGGCGGCGGGGGACGTTTATCCACTCTGATAAAATAAAAGCATCCAAGCTTGTGTCAAGGATTGTCCAAGTGTAAATTGCTCAATCAAACACAATTTTATACAAAAATGTTGATGGTTGTGATTGTCGGCACTTAGTGAAACGTCTTTGTTGTAATAAAATACTTTTACTTGTACACAAAACGTTACAAATATGAAATTGCTACTCGTACATATGAAATAAAGCTCAATTTTCAGTACTAACATTTTTGCATTTTTTTTGGAATGACAAATCCAAATTATGTAGTTTCTTTAGTGTATGCATGAATGAGACAACATTAAGCTAACAGCAACATTCATTTAGTTATTTAAAAGTGTCAGCTGTAAAACATTATTACGATTTTTATCATGTAAATGGACGGCATTTAAGACGAACTGTTTTTGAAGATTTATTTTTTATTACAAACTGAAAACTAAAACGAAATTTAATATGTAGATGTAAAACCTTGAAGTCAATTTTCAAACAAGAAACAAATACTTGAAATAGCTACTGAATTACAGGAATTATGCACTCATGAATCTGTAAGAAAATTTCGGCAATTTCATATGTAAAGACCTATTATATGTATTTTGTTACACCCAACCGGTTTTGCGTATACGTGTACAGGTTGATAATGAACTCTCTTTAAAGGAAACTATTCTATGTTCGAAAAAAAAATGTTTGTTATTTTTGTCTTGTTATGACAATTGTAACAATTACAGTGTTTCTGTTTTACGTTATTATTTCATTTAATTAGGTTTAGTTTTGTTTTTTTTTTAGTTTATTTATTCATAGTTAAATTTATTTACATATTTAAGAGTTTAAAGCCATCCGACTAAAACCACATGGTTTATGCGCGGTATGGCGCGGTATGTACTAATTCTAACTTATATTATGTTATATAACATCACGCAGCCACAGGCTGCTGATGTTGAAGAAAATAAAGCTTTATGGCACTTTTTCGCTTTTGATTATTATTTAAGTTTTTTAGTCTATCTAATGTATGGGTAGGTATTTCATTTAGTATTAAAGGAAGCATGTACTCCCATGTTCTAACCATGTTATGTAGTATTAACCACTTGACATAACTCTCGATTAAACAACAAATTTGTTTTGTTGTTAACAACAAAACAATGAACTGTCCAAGTTTAGTAAATAATCGAGCAACCCGAGTTGTTTTGCTTATGATTTTCATGTTGAAAATTGAAAAATGTAACATTTGTAAACAAAGGAGCTATTAATCACTCAGAAAACCAGACGGTTTAGTACTTAAGTGAATAAATCCACAGCATTAGAAAAATTTCACGTACATTAAAAAACATCTCTTGAGTTAAAAGCACTTGTACGTTATAGTTTCACTTTATTTATGTTTCCTCCCAACCGGTTTCGGATATTACCTCATTTTCAAGGGAAGATGTTAATAAAATATTTCACTGACTCCAGGCACTACCTCTGAGCAACGTAAACAATAATAAATCATCAAGTTATCGGTTGGGAGAAAACATAAATAAAGTGAAACTATAATGTACACGTGCTTTTAACTCAAGATGTGTTTCAAATTTCACCAAGTGCCGACAATCGCAAGTATAAAAAAACATTTCCAAGTGACATAGCTTACCCATATTTCCCTTACACACCGCCCGCCTAGCATGACACAGGTTAACGAAAAGCTGATAACCTTTCTTATATCTGCTATACATCATGCAAACTGGCTCAGTGTCTCCTTTTGGTAGATCTTGACACACACTGTCACACACATCGTCATACCGGGGTTTCATCATAGCTTTAAGAGTTATCATGTCTACTGCTTCCGTAGGATCTATTGGGAAACGTTTCGTTGATGTTTAGTAACTCTTGTATATATTGTATTTTAATGTAGTATAATTATAACATATGTATAGTTTTTATATACATACATTATAATGTATTATTTAACAGATATTTACATATTCAATTATATTATCAATAAATGTACACATTATGTATGTCTACCTTTTTTCTTTTCTTATCCCCAAAGGTATACTGGAAGAGATAAGTTTACTTTTGTGCATGCTTATTAATAAGAATTAAGATAAGATTCCGAGCACAAAAAAAATAAATAGTAAATTCGAAAATTTCACATCTGAATGTTATCAATAAGCTGTTTAAGAAAGTACAGTCCCTATTATAGCATTTTCTATGCTTTTACTTATGTCAAAACTTATACAGCTTAAAAAGTGTATGTCTAATAAACCGTTTACAAATTATTAATATTTTATTTAAACTTCCGCTTGTAGCATTGCAATGTTTTAGATAACCTCTTTTCGTTTTACTTGCATTCGAATCCACATTTAACTTTTTAAATCTAAATTCAAAAGTACTCTTTTCGTAAAACTAAAACAAAAGAATAACTTCCTTGGAGAATTTTCCGAAAGAAGCGTCCTTGAAGACAAAAATTATAAATATCTATTTATCTAAATTTAATTATTATTTTACTAGTAGTTCGCCCCGAACTGTTAACTCGTGATTTGATCTTGACCGATTTGGTTCATGTTCGAATTTAAAAAGTCTCTTTGTTGAAAATTAAACTCTTCTACTTGTCCACAGATATTCACTTTATTAAACTAAACCCAACCGGTTTCGCTTATAAGCATTCTCAAGGGTTTTGAGCTATGAAAAAATATTAACAGTTAAAGATTGTTTACAATGTTATACCGAAATCTACTGTTTGACACATGCGATAAATGTCAAATAAATTTACTGGGTAGTTTGAAATTAAAATCACAATCAATCATGTGACAAATCTTTTTGTCTCATTTACTCGTCTACCACATTTCATGACGTTTAGATCAAGGATACTCGAGTTATCGTAGGACAAACATTCATACATTCATACATACAAACGCCGGATTGTTCAAGTAGCTTCGCTCACTCGTTCAATTACTGATAAAAACTTTGTTACTGCTGAAATAAAAAGGCTGCCTAGCCGCAGGTATGTAAATAATGGGTCTTTACATATGAAATTGCCGAAATTTTCTAACAGGTTCATGGGTTCATAGTTCATGTAATTCAATAGCTATTTCCATTATTAGTTTTTTGTTTGAAAGTTGATTTGAAGGTTTTACATCTACGTATTAAATTTTGTTTTTATTGTCAGTTTGATAACCAAAATAAATATTTCAAAAACAGTTCGTCCTAAATGCCATCCATTTTTATGATAAGATTCATGATCATTTTTCACAACTGACACTTTTTAAATTCAATTCTGGAGGCGCTTAGAGCGGAGGCATTGGCCATAGACTGGACTCCTGTTTTATGTTCTCAAACTGTAGATACCAAGGTGCATAACTATAATCAAATACTTATTTCTTTATTTGACAAACACGCACCAATTAAAAGAATTAAAGCTAAGCATCTGCCGGCTCCATGGCTCACACAGAACATACGAGATGCTATGGCGTTGCGAGACAAGGCCAAGCGTAATTATAAAAAATGTCCTAGTGAAATTAATTTTGAAAATTACAAACAGTTGCGCAATCGCTGTACAAAGATGTGTAGAAACGCAAAGAGGCACCATATTCACAAAACTGTCAATAATTACAGCCCTGCTCAGGTCTGGAAATTCTTAAAAACGCTCGGAATTGGCAAATCATCCGAAACCCATCCAGGGACTATTGATTTGAATGCACTTAATCAGCATTTTTCTAAACCGCCTGTCTCCTTAGAAGACAAATTAAAAAACAAAACTCTCCTAAACCTTCGTAATAAGCCCAAACCCGACTGCGATCATTTTACCCTCAAGACTGTTTCTGAGTGTGACGTTAAGAAAGCAATTCTTTCTATTACTTTAAAGGCTGTGGGTGATGACAAAATTTGCTCTCAAATGCTGCATCTTATACTAGATGAACTTGTACCTGTCCTAGCTGACGTTATCAACTGCTCCCTTGTCACCAGCTCATTCCCCACAGCCTGGAAAAATGCACATGCCATCCCTCTTCCAAAGACTACAAACCCTTCATCGTTTTCTGAGTATCGTCCAATTTCCATTCTTCTTATCCTTTCTAAAGTTCTTGAGTCTTTAGTCCATAACCAACTTTCGTATTTCCTATCTAAAAATAGTTTACTCAATCACTTTCAATCTGGATTTCACCCAAGGCATAGCACCGTCACGGCACTCCTGAAAGTCTCCGATGATATAAGATTAGCTATTGACAATAAGAAACTGACTATACTCACACTAATGGATTTCAGTAGTACATTTAACTGTGTAGACTTCAATGTACTCCTTAGCATTCTTAGCTCTCTTAACGTATCTCCTCTTGTCACAGAATGGTTTGATACTTATTTAAGGGGTCGCCTGCAGTGCATACGCTCGGACGAGGTTTCCTCGGAGTAGTGCTAACTAACTGCTGGCGTACATCAAGGTGGTGTCCTCTCTCCTCTCCTTTTTTCAATTTTTATAAATTCTGTTTCCAATGTTCTTTCTTCGAACTCTACCATCTTTACGCAGACGATTTACAACTCTACCGCCACTTTGACGTAACTGAGGCAGATATTGTTGTCTCAGAAATGAACAGTGATCTTTCAAACTTTCGGCTTTCGGACTTTTGGTTAATCCCAAAAAATCTCAAGCTATTATTTTGGGTAGCAGATATATGGCTAACCATCTCAATCAAACGGTAATTCCACAAGTAGTTTATAACGATATCCCTATTGCCTACACTAAATCTGCAAAAAATATCAGGAAAGTCTTTGCCACATTTCATTCCCTTAAGCATCTCCAGAAATTTCTCCCTTTTGAAACTAAAGTTACTCTCGCACAATCTCTACTTTTGCCGATCATCAACTACGCTGATGTCTGTTTTTTAGATGCCAGTCAGGAGCTGAACGTTTGAACGTTTACAAAATCTGGGAATCAGGTTTATCTATGGACTAAGAAAATATGATCATGTATCTCAGTACCGTGAACAATTAAAATGGCTTCCCATTAAACAGCTTCAGTATGTTCATATCCTCTGTTGCCTTTTCAACATTTTAAAGAGTCTCACTTCTCCTCCGTACCTCCGCGATCGTTATGAGTATATTTTCCTTAGAGACAAGCAAGTCAGGTCTCATACAGTCTCACTTTTAAAAACACCTTCTCATAACACCGGGGCGTATGGAAACTCTTTCACTGTTAAGTCCAGCAAACTGTGGAACTCCCTTCCTCACACTATCAGGGATAGCCCCTGCATTGGTGTATTCAAAAGGAAAATAAAAGAGCACTATCTTCGACAACCTATCGTGTAGGTGTATGTATATATACTCGTATAATTTATTGTGTATTTATTTACTGAATATGTATTGTTATATTTATTTATACTATGTAGGCATGTGAATTTTATGTAGTTTGTTATTATTTTTAACTAATTAGGTATCTACTATTAATGTAATCTTGTTTCTTTATACGTATTATCGTGCACAATATGAATATCTTATTTATTTCAAATATCCTTATCACCCTTGGTTTGCTGGAAGAAATCTCATTATTGAGATTAGCACGCCATTGTACATAACTTTTATTATATAATTTACAATTAAGTTTTCTGTGGGCAGTAAGAATAAACAAATTAATGTTGCTGTTAAATTAATGTTGTCTCATTCATACGCATAAGAAATCAAAAAATTTGGATTCGTCATTCCTTGAAAAAATGCAAAAATGTTAGTACTGAAAATTGAGTTTCCTTCAAATTCTCTATAGAAAACGACAATTTCATATGTAAAGACCTAATATAATATTTCATGTAAAACTCTGTCCAAGTTATATCTAGCTCAGAGTCGGAGTTCCGAGATTGGGCAAAACAGGGTTCGGGGTTATGGCCTTTAATTTCTGAACAAAATAAATACCACTTGTTACCTAACAAGATGAAGTACATGTTCATTAAAAAAAATCTTGGCACTAATGCTGCCGCGCTTACGATAAACGCATCATCTAAGGTTTTTGGCGAAATTAAGTTATATACATATCTGATATCAGAAAAACGAGATCTACATCTTTCTCAAAGTGACATTTCATGATTTCTTCATCTACCCAGTTTTTCAGTTTTCATAAACGCATTAACTAAGACTTTGATTCTTTGATTACAGTTTACTTATCAAAAACGCACTATCTTTAGTTAGTACAAACTTATTTTCTGTCTTTCAATGGCTTTGCTAATAATAAATGCACTATGTCGGAGTTATTGCGTTTATTGCTGGCGGTCTCTATGGTCAATATTGGCAGCGTGCTTAGATTAGTAACATCAACTTGAGAGAATGCACTTATTATAAGGAAAACATAGCATATTTTATATTAACATACAAATTAAATCGCATTAAATGTACAAGATAATGCGTTTATGCTAAGCAAGACGGACACGGGCACAGCGTTGCGGGGGAAGAAAGGGTATCAGAAAGAGAAATTTAGTGTTTTCCGGTCCCCAGCCAAGCACGGCGCTACCACCAAGCTGGGCTGTCGTTCGTTGCAGCAACATTTATGTAATTTTTTTATTGATAAGAAGTTAAGCAGGTAGATTTAACTACTTTGCAGATAGCATTTTGTTTGGAGTTTTTCCAAGCAAAATCAATGTTATTCAGTTTTCTTTTGGGCAATGAATACAGCTTTTACGAGTGACTTTTTAGTTGATTGTGTATTGGGTAGCTCAATAACTTTTTAAGTAAATACACACTTTCATATAATTATGTACGTCATCAGTTCAGTGTACTATAAATATGTAGGTGAATATATGGGTGTTTAATGAAATGAATCTCCGAAGGTGTGTCAGAGGTGTTCCGAGTGAAGTACACCCGCATTTTACCGACGATTATTACGTCCCCACATCATGGGTGGTGGGCCAAATACACGCTTGTTAAGGCATGCAGGCTTCCTCGCGATGTTTTCTTTCACCGTTCAGCAAGTGGTAAGTACGAGTATTATCAAACACACATACAATATACAATATACACATACATTCCGAAAAACTAATTGGTGCATTCTCGAAAATGGGGATTGAACCTGGGTCTCGAGATTGAGAGGCCAGCATTCTAACCCTGAGCTACGGCCGCTTTTTATCGTTGATATACATTTTATTAACGTCATGTAAATAAAGACAGATTACTTACCAAATTGTTTATTTTTTTGGGTAAACTGAGCAGAATAGATCAGATTTGGGTTGGCTATAGACGTCGATTTTAACTATGGTTTCAGTTTAGGGGTATTTTCTGGGTTCAGCTTAACCCTTTTTATCCGTTTTTTGTTTTATTAAATTAATTAAATTATTCAAATAATTTGAATCACGGAACGCAATTTTGACAATTTTGTATAGCGTTAAGAGGTTGGTTATCAAATACTCATACAAAATGTGTGAAACGAAACGCAATACTAGCAGTTAGCGGCCATTTTGTGCGCGTCTGTCACTGTCATTCCGTTTCTCCCGTAGTCACGCGAATGTGTTCTTGGAGTATTTGTGGAGAAGAAAGGTACAAAAAAATAAAAAGATCCTTTTTTTTGAATTGATGGCAGCAATTAAACATATTTATGAAGTAAAAAAAATTATGAAAACCATAAATTGTATATTGTTAAAAGAGGTCAGCGCACCCCGACTTCATGAATAAAATAGGTTGAATCTGTTGCAAAACCAAATCAGACCAGCCCGACTCCACCCAGTCTTGTGGTTACTACCCCTAAAGTGTACATAAAAAGCCGGAGGCGCGGAGGGAGGGCAGTCCCCGCCCGCCGTAATAAAGCGCAGGCACCCGTGCGAGCCGTAGCGGCTGAGCAAGCCGAAGCTGCAGAGGTGAGCATGGGTGCCTGTGCTTTGTTACGCAAGGGCGAAGGAACTACACTTCCCGAAGCGCCGGAGCAGATGCAAAAGTAACTTAAGGTCATTAATCCCATAGTGTCAAAAAATCTGAGGTTATGATTTTACAAAAATCATTACTCAAAAACTATACACTTTCAGACGGGAGTGGTTCCAGGGGTGCCTCAACCTCTCCCCCGCCTAACTCATTATACCCTCCTGTGCATAAATCCCATAAATTGTATCAGAAAAAAGTAAGTTTATGATTTTACTAAAAAAATCATAACTCAAAAACTATACACGTCACGTTTTGCCACAGAATAATTTTAATTAAAGTTTTGTTCCCCATAGAAATGCCAAAGACAAAGGAATATAATACTTTAAGGATTGGAGTAAAAGCTTACTACACAAACTTGCACTATATTGGTTTACTAGGCATAAATGCATCAAGTAGGGTAGTTGATGCGTTTATGACTAGTATTATGGGCTAAAATTGGAAGAGGCTAATAGCCATAAGTGCTTTTTTGTAATTATATAGAATACTATACTTTATATTTGTAAATATTTGTATTTTGCGTTTACTTGACACTTTTTTCTTTATTTTGGTACAATTTCCATGTTGGTATCTCTTGTAGTTCCAGAGATACATGCAAAATAAAAATAAAAACTTCAAACGCATTTTTTTCAAGTGTCAAAACCTAGTTAGTGCGTTTATCGTAAGCGCGGCAGAATGTATAGTAACTTCAGAAAAAAAAACAGGATGTCAAGTTCAGGTTACACCCGTAGCGCTGCAATGCTATTCAAGAGATTTTCTTGAAATTCCTGTTTTTTTTCTGAAATTACTATACATTATTGCCGTGATTTTTTTTAATGAATTGAAAAATAGTTCATAGCTACATATTTCTAGACAATTACTTGAGCAGATTTTTAATAATTATTCTGTGGAGTAAAAAAATGTTTTTTCTAAAGTGGCAGCACTTTTGCAGATTTAGGTGTAATCAGCCGTAATTTAGAACTCGTGGTCTAAAAACCTCATGATGGTGGATATTTTTACGAAAAAGCTGCAACTTCCATTAACCTTCGTGTGACGTCACTTGAGAAATGGCTGTTTAGAAATATGTCCTTTGCTAGCAAGATAAATTTATAATAATTTGCTTCCGACTAATTTGACAGCTGGATGACAGATGCGTAGACATACAGAGACAGACCACTTTTTTTATAAGCAATCACACATCACAATCAGTGTCATATATCTAAAATTCTCAAGTGACATCATATCGGACAATTCTTTAAAAATTTATAAAAATAATGATTAATTTATATACCAAAATAATAAAAACTATGTACTAAAATGACGTAAATTCTGTGAAAAAAAATTCTTTTAAAAATTAAGCCATGGGAATTCTTTTTTCGCGAAGCTAACAGTCCTGTGAAGTGCTTTGTAAATTTTACATTAATAATAAACTACAAATGTGCAGGAACGTATGTGTCATTTCACGTATGTGTTATTTCACGTATGTGTTATTTCACGTATGTGTTATTTCACGTATGTGTCATTTCACGTAGGTGTTATTTCACGTATGTGTCATTTCACGTATGTGTCATTTCACGTATGTGTCATTTCACGTATATGTCATTTCACGTATGTGTCATTTCGCGTATGTGTCATTTCGAGGATGTGTCATTTTGCGATACAAAAATGTGTCACTATGCGTGTAATCCTACCGAACTCGGTTCCTTTTTAATAGAAATGTGTTTGATGAGATATAAAACTTACAATTTCTTAAAACGTATGCCAATATTGCTGTCACTACTACAAACACCATTTCGAAAATACAATTGAAATTTTATTATGTTTAAGTATAAAGCATTTATTTTACACTCGATAAGGAAACTGATTTATTGAGTAGGTATGAAATAAAAGATAAGCAAGGTTGTTTTTTTCAATTTTATACATCAAATTGCAATGTTTTTTAACGTCAGTGCACAATATGAGATATTCTTGCTAAACAAAAATGAAATTAAATATACTTATTTATTATTTATATAAAAACGTCTCACCTCAATACGTGTTATGATCGGGAAAGCCGACCAGTTTCAGCAGATTCAGACAGTGTGAGGCGTAACGTCGTCGCGTAAACGTCTTCACTCGCCCAGATGAAGGCAGTCTAAATCTGCTGAAACTGGTCGGCTTTCGCGATCATAACACGTATTGAGGTGAGCCGTTTTGATATAAATCATGAATTATCCTCAAGTTTCATTTAATTCTATATTTATTTATGTAATGTAGGTATAACAGATACAATTATTTCAGGTCGGTTTTAATGTAATATAAGTAATTAAATAATCTTTGTGTATAGGTAACAGTTTTATGTTATAAATAATAATATGGGGAAATACACAGGGAAATAATAAAGGTTGGGTTTACTTAAATTAAAAAAAAATACACTTGAATAAAAATACACTGAATTTTATCTACTGCAATAATACTGCAATAAGGTAGTTACAAAATCAAAAGCGGTTTTATAAGTACCTACATTGTTTGATAGATGTTATAATATTACATTTTAACACCGCATTTCTGCACTATGTGATTGGCAAAACTGCTAGAGAACCAATCACAAGCGATAAGGGCCGGTCTTCCTTTCTTAAACCACGCCTCTTTACTCTTCTCGCTTCTGATTGGTCTCAGGCAATGACATACTAATTCCATGGTCTCAGGTATCATGACAAGTATTACGACAATATCATGACAAGTCTTTTTTTTCTAATTTTTCACGAAATTGTTAGTTAAAATATTATAATTAATGTCACGCCACAGATAATGTAAGTCACGATAGAGGACGATATTTTTGATGGTTTTAGATAAAGTATTATGTGCAACTGCACATAATTAGACATTGCAACACTTCTTTTGTTTCGTAAATCTTCACTCGTGTTCCAATGTCTCACACTATGTCACAGTTACACACTAGCTCAGTAGCTGATGATCTCCAATTTTATCAGGCTACGAAAAAAAACAGAATTTTGTTTAAAAATGTTATATGGACTTACATAATAATGTTCATTTCACACATTGAACATATTGCAGACATACATAATGTGCATTTACCTACATATTCTGAAAAACAGTAATATTTTCGGTTAGTCATAAAATTTAAAAACGCTGCATGATTCTGCTGATGTGTTAATTCTTATTTACATTTTGTTTTTCATAACAGAATCCTAGGCTAACAGATAAGAAGCCACCATCCGACAGTGGGTACACCTGACATCAGCGATGGATTTAAATGACGTCACTAGTTTATATGAAAACTATTACTAGAAGCGAAAAATTTGAGGAGGGAATGCCCCTGGGACAACGGGATACCAAAGCTCCAAGCATTGGGAACTGAATGGAAAAGTACCAACTCAACATCATCATCATCATCATTATGAACACTGAAAACTACTCTACGCGATTTGTTTACCGCGTGTGTCAATTGCAGTTGCTACACAGAAATGTTATAACTGACGGAGCGCATTATAACTGACAGAAATGTTATAACTGACAGAATTTACGACTAAAATTTTCTAGCTAGCTCTAAGGGATAAGCAAGGAGGAAAGTTTGTTAAGTGCTGTGTAAGCGCAAGTTTAAATGGCTTACAAAACTGTTTACTTAATCCTATTAATACGCAGATAAAGTCACATCAAAAAGCTAAGGATTAACTTTTATACCAATGAATGAAAAAACATAGTAAGAAGTCTGATTAGAGCTGAAAAATGATCCGACGATAAAGTGTGTTGAACACAATTTTGTATGGCGACGGGTCCAATAGCGTTTATTGTGTCTTTGAGTCGGCCAATCACGGCTGACTTAGTGTCGCATGATACAGACCGAACCAATTATGAGCTTTTGCCCTTTTCAGTCTCTGGTGCCATTTTCGAATGACACTTTGTTAGAAATGAGTCTTCTATGTTTTTATTTCGCTGTTTTAAACTAATTATTATTACTGGTTCCAAATTGTAGTAAAACGAGTTCGTACGTCACAATTGTTCCGGCCACCTGGAAAAGAAAAGTCTGTCAATCAACGGTGCCTACATAAAGATATTTTTATCTGGAATTTGAGTCAGTTTTGTATCAGCCATATTTTTACAGGTACATCTTTCCATATCAAACAGTAAAAGAAAATGACTAATTTGTGTGGCGCTTGTTCTATCAGCAATCATATAATTTACGTGATTTTTGTTAGACAATTAGATAAGATAAATAGGTATTTATTGTGCTCTTAATAGAAAACAAACTTATGAAGATTAAGAAGGTTACAATCGCTTATAACGATTTTTTCTAGACAACCTTTGGGTGTAAATTAATATATATATATATATATATATAAGGTCTTTCAATTTAAATAGAAAGTAATTTAGGAGGTAATTCAGTATCGTTAATACATTACATTCCACTGCAAAGTACTTTTTTTTGCGCGAACTTTTTCTTCACTTGTCCATACAAACTGAGTCAGCTGATTGGACCACTTTGTACTGAGAAGTGAAAAAAAAGTTCGCGCAAAAAAAAGTGCTTTGCAGTGGAATGTGATGTATTAACGATACTGAATCACCTCCTAAATTACTTTCCATTTAAATTGAAAGACCTTATATATCGGCACGACATGAATTCTCTAGGGGTGTCAGAGGAGTTCCCGAGTGTGACTGTGAAATGCAAGTCACAGTCCACACTCGGTAAACCCACGTTTCACCGATGATTATTACGTCCCAACGTGACGGGTGGTGCCCTATCGCCCTTCTTCGGGCTCAAATACATGCTTTTAGGGTATGAAGGTTTCGTCACGATGTTTTCTTTCATTGTCTAGCATAGCAGACCATATCGAGCTTTAACCGTTCGATATAACATATTTATCCCTTTGGAGGTAGATCAACAGAGTGAGAGAGAGCACTGTATCACGCGCTATCGAGCTCGATATGGTTTGCTATGGTAAACTAGCAGCAAAAAAAACTCATGGTTCATGCCTGACCAGGGATCGAACTTGAGTCTCAAGATTGAGAGGCTATAGCGTTTTACCGCCTGAACTACCGCCGCTTCTCTAAAATAAATGGTGGAAATAAAATGTAATAAAATTGGGCAATTACGAGTCAAACTCGCGCACAAAGAGTTCCGTATCACCATACAATATCAGTACGGAACCCTAAAAATATTATGGCAAAATAACAACTGTATAGATGACATAGAAAAATTAAAGCGATAAAAACAAGCCGTAAAAATAGTAATGCCGGGCAAACAATACGGAACAAGTACGGAACCATAAAATCTTAACCGCTATATTTTACCTTTAAATTTTACACAATTATCTATCACCTTGATTTTTTTCATATTTTTCGGTTTTCTTGTTTCGGAGATAAGAGGACATACGTAGGGCGGCTGACATGTAATCTCCTTGGTCAGAAATATATACAAAAATAATGCTGGCTGATATGGATTTATATTCGTTTGTTATTCTATTTTCAAAATGTATTACATTCATTTGTTTATTGCATCACGTTTATTTGTCTCCTACAATTGTTTCGAACATGTCGGTAGAGAAAGTGAAAATGGATAAAATCGAGCAGCGTGCGGTGATTAAGTTTTTGACTAAAGAAGGGAATACGCCTTCGGAGATCAGACAGCGTATGTCACGTGTGTTTGGCAGTTCGTGTTCTTCCGAATTTGTTATAAAGTTTTGGTCAAGGCAGTTTAAATTAGGTCGTGAGAGCCTCGAAGATGATCCTCGTAGCGGAAGACCAGTTTCGGCCGTCACCGATGAAAATGTAGCCAGGGTGAAAAAAAATATTTTAGAGGACCGACTAGTGAAGCAGTGGGAGATAGCTAGAGATGTGGGCGTCAGTAAAGAGCGAGTCAATGAAATAATTCATGAGCATTTGAACATGTCCAAGGTTAGTGCACGTTGGGTCCCTAGAATGTTGACTGCATTTGACATGGAGAGGCGTGTCAAATGTTGCGAAGAGTTTTTGGACATGAGTCGAGGGAAAGAGGAAGAAATAATTTCTAGCATTGTAACATGTGATGAGACTTAGATTCGACAATGGGACCCGGAAAGTAAGCAAGAGTCGTTACAGTGGAAATTTAAGGATGAGAAGCCGCCTCGGAAATTCAAGGTCTGCCCATCGGCCGGTAAACTTATGGCTACAATCTTTTGGGACACAGAAGGGATTTTGCTCATAGATTATTTCCCGAAGAAAACTACAATGAATGCTGATTATTACTCAAACTTATTATATCAACTAAGAGAGATAATAAAAGAAAAATGGCGAGGTAAACTAAGCAAAGGAATTCTGATTTTGCACGATAACGCACCAGTGCATACCGCACGCACAACAAAGCTAGCAATTAAAGACAATGGCTTCGAAACCATTGACCACCCCCCTTATAGTCCAGATCTAGCCCCCTGTGACTATTTTCTGTTTAGACTTCTCAAGAAAGACCTCAGGGGACGAAGGTTTATGACCGATGACGAAATGAAGGCAGCGGTTTCTGACTATTTTGACGACAAACCGTTTTTTTTTTCTTTTAATGGCTTAAATTCAATATTTGAAAAATTTAATAAGTGCATTTTATTAGCAGGGGACTATATAGAAAAATAAAAATAAACTATCCAGTTACGTCATTTCTTTCATAGTTAGGTAGATTACTTTTCAGCCTCCCCTCGTAATATTGTTAATAAATGCTCCTTAGGATTTTTGCATGGGGATCCCCTTGGCTTTAATTTTTTTTCTTTGCCTTTACTTTTTAGACTTCTTTTTTTTTGTGTAGTTTATTTTTCCATTGTTACAAATTAAATAGATTTTTAAGAATTTAAAGTCATCCAAATAAAATCACAATGGTTTATGCGCGGTGTGGTGAGATTGCAAACTTACTAAACTATTCTAACTTATATTATGTTATATAACATCACGCAGCCATGATGTTGAAGAAAATAAAGCTTTATGGCACTTTTTTTGCTTTTTATCGTTATTTAAGTTTTTTAGTCAATCTAATTTATTGGTAGGTATTTCATTTAGTATTAAAGGATGCATGTACTCCCATGTTCTCATACCATATATGTTATTATAGGTAGGTAAGTTAGATTTCGTAAGTTCTTAGGCCTAGCTTTCTCAAGGCGATAACAAAAAAGGGGTTTTTTCGAATCCATTTACATTTTTAGTATTTGATTAAGATTCTCACTGAAGGAAAATGCGATTGGATGAAATTTTCTCGATAAAATTTAATTCCGAAAAGACCTCTAAATTGTTTTATTTTTCCCTATAATTCTGAAATCCTAATTAATTTCATTGTGAAATTGCTTTCAAAATGTGGATATTATGTATTTATAAAGTCTTCCTGAAAATATTTTTGTCAAAATAGTTTAGTACATTTTATATTAATAAAAAACCGACTTTTTGCTACTTTTCCACGAATCCGTCCCACTCGCACTGAAGGTTTTTTCGCATATGGAGTAACAGGGACACTTAAACTTTTATGTATCGCCTTAATAAATATAACGGCTGAAGCTGTAAACCCCTGAGACAGACAGACTGATGGACACACAGACAGCGGTGGTTTAGTAATAGGGCCTCGTTTGCAGTAGCGAAGGCTACATAGAAGCCGATTCCCACCGGTTTACCTTTCAGAAATATCTCCACTTACAACCAACCAATATACCATGTACAATTATTTTTGTGTGATTCTAAGAATTACTTTAAAAAAACGCCTCCGCGAAACGAAAAGCAAATCTTCCGTACACATTAATTCAGAAGTTCGAATATTTATTTAGTTCATAATGGCGGCATTTTCGTTGTCTATGTGCGTCCTTGTGAATTGATTACTTTTTTGTGAATAAGTAAGTTAATTGTTATTATTCACCGGGTTTTTTTTATTTTACTGTTTTTATCTCACTATTTGTTTTCAATACATAAACCGTAAAGAGCTATAATGTTGATCATTCTAATTCTCTTAGTAACTGTAAGAAAAAGAGTTTATACCCAAAATTTTCATTTACAACTATCCACACAGGTTTATGTATGAAATAATAAAAGATTATTCAATTTTTATAACATTAAGGGTTCAGCTGTGGAATACCAGCACTCATTAGAATAAATGTAACCTTTTACTCCATTTACATTTTTTGGGAAAACAATTGTTCTGTTTTAAAGACCCTATTATCACACAATTATTTGATTTATTTATTTTTTATGCAAGTGCTCGTAAAGGCCCACTTTTTATGCATCAAAACCGAACAGAAAGTCGATTATTTTGCCCTAGGGCTTTATTATTTTTTTTTTTATAGTAGTTTATGCTACAAGGGCGCAAAGGAATAAATTACGAGGACGATTTAAAACACGAGCGTAGCGAGTGTTTAAAACGTAACCGAGTAATTTATTGCTCTTACGCCCGTGTATCGTACTACGTTTTTCAATGCATAGTGTGAGGAAACAAAACAAATATAATTTTGTGAACTTTAAATTGTAATTGGCTCAAAAGGACTCGGTATCCAGAGCCGTTAAACAGTGGAAAAAAAGTATGGCATTTATGGTACACAGGAAAGGCTGCAGGTTAGCCAACCATTGTAAATAAATTAAAAAAATAATAATAATAAAGCCCTAGGGCAAAATAATCGACTTTCTGTTCGGTTTTGATGCATAAAAAGTGGGCCTTTACGAGCACATGAATTGAAAAATTTGATTGCAATGGTTGGCTAACCTGCAGCCTTTCCTGTGTACCATTGATGTTATACTTTTTTTTCCACTGTTTAACGGCTCTGGATACTATGTTTTTGAGCCAATCATAATTTAAAGTTCACAAGATTATATTTGTTTTATTTCCTCACACTATGCATTGAAAAACGTAGTATGATACACGGGCGTAAGAGCAATAAATTACTCGGTTACGTTTACCGAACGCTACGCTCGCTACGCTCGTGTTTTCAATCGTCCTCGTAATTTATTCCTTTGCGCCCTTGTAGCATAAACTACTATTATTGCATTGAGTTTTATTTGCCATAATGACTTTAATTCATATTGAGTGCTGTTCATTCAACTGATTTTATCATACTTCCAAGACACTGTCATCATCAAATCATCAGTGCTTTTTTGTACGGTGAAAGAATTGGTGCTTTCATCACGCGGTGAGTGTTTTCTTTTTTTTTTATCGGCTTACCTACTTCATAATTCTATGCCTCGCCACTGCTAGATTAGCACCCTCCGAGTATTGAACCCGAAAAAACGCAATAGCGGTGCACAAATTATGTTTAAGGGTTTTTCATTTATTTCAATGAGATAGATATTTTCGTTCTATGATAAATTGTTGTAGATATTCTAGATTCATAATATCATGTAATGAAAATTAAAGATACAAGGCAAACCGATGAAATCAGTCATACATAGTATGATAATGAGTCTTGAAATGCACGAACTGCAGATGAATATGATGATGATTCGTTCGGTTCACAACTGACTCTACATTTTGCTTATACAGAGTGTTAAGATGAAGTTTAGTGAAAGCCAGAAACTGGCGATAACACTCATATATACAAACAACATGGCTGACTTGTAAGACCGCCGAGAGAACCATATGAAAAAAAAAAAAACTAATTGATATTTTAATTTATTTTCTGTAATTTTTAAAACATTATGTAAAAACTTATCACATAATTAAGCCTCAAGCTTAATTTTTGTTTTATTTTGAATAATTTGTTTAAGTTATAGTTTATTATTTCATGGTTTTAGTAATTTATAAAATTCAGCATGTTTGTAATTTTTTATTTAAGTTTTTTTTTTTGTTTGTTAACATTGTAACATCATGCCAGGGCTATGTGCTTCTATAATTTGTATAACTCTGCAGGACTAATGTATACTTAATAAGTAAATGTTTCTAATTGTAGTATGCAGTTGGAGCGAACTGAATAAATAAACTTTTACTATGGAACCTACCATCGAATCAGGAAAAAAATCATCAATTCCAAAGAAAAGTTACAAAGCTACCCGAACAAAATGTATGAAACAACTGGTTATTTTTTCTCGATTTCCTCATTTTTTTCACGAAGAGTTGTTCGTATATACCCCTACTATCGCCAGTTTCTGGCTTCCGCAAAGCTTCATCTTAACACCCTGTATTTAGGCAAAACGAACAGTTAGTTGAGCACTGAACGAATCACATACTGATGGTAATAAATTAACGTACGTTTTGATGATTGTACGAGATTGGAATTTGAATTTGAATATAAATTTTGAATTTGAATTTGAATTTGGATAAACCGCACAGTGACGTAGCAAGCACTTTATACACACAGACGTAATAAAATAAGGGTAGTATTTAAACGAGCGAATATAAATTCAAATTTAAGGTGTCAAAAATACTGAATATAGCGTTCGAAAATACTAAGTGGGCGAAAAAACTGTGGGCGATTAAAAATGTTGTACACGGCGACTTGAAATTACAAATTTGAGTTAATTTGAATTATTCTCAGGCGAACAATTTTCTACTTTAGTGACAATTTGATTTTAAGTTATAAAATTAGGGACGTCGCCTCGCTCCGCTCCGTTTCGTTTGGCTCCTTATTTTATCTTACATATAAACCTAACACGCTCCTCGCTTCGCTCGTCATCGCACCTATTTTTTGACTTTTGGTGAAATATTTTCGATTTCATACTTTAAATTCGCCCACTGAGTATTTTAATCGCACGCTTTGGTATTTATTCTGGACACTTGAAGTCGCTAAAAATATTTTTATTCGCTCGATTAATAATTTCCCATACAATAATAAGAAATGCGACTGAATTGCTTACACTTAGAACAACACCACGGGTCACATCGAAAAAATTAAGTCCAGTCAATGCCACGGGGTTGGTCTGTATCTGATTAATAAATCTTTGGACCTGAAACCAAAATATAATATTCATACTAGATGCATGTTATTATTTTACGTAATCACCAATATTTTAGGTAACAAGTAACAAGATGTGAAACATAAACTAAGAAAATCGCGTTTGTTGACACATATCATGTGTCCAACAGTGTTCAATTTATTACCAAAAAACATTTTGGGGTCACCCAAATTAACTATTTTTAAATCCAGGTTGAAGTGCTGGCTTCTTGAGCAAGTGTTCTATTCTTTTAAAGACTTTCTTGTTCTCAAGAATAACTTTAGAAGTACATCTAATTAATTAATGATACTACATTGTAATTAATTATAAGTAATAGTTTGTAGTTAATTTTAAGTATTTATTAATGTGACATATAATGAATATTATGAAATAAATGAATTATGAATATGAATATTCATAATTTAACGAAATAAAAAATATTAAATTTACTAACAGGTTCATATGCAATGCACTTCATTACTTTTACTGACAAAATAGCTTTAAAAGGTTATCTGTACACTTTTGAAAACTTTACTTCAAAAACAACATAGTCATTGCCATGAAATGGCTAACCAAAGGCGGTTCCTTGTTGAAATCGTGACTTAGACTAGTATTCACAATCCAACAAAGCTCTGCACATTGTCATAATGATGTTGGTATCGATTCGGCATAACACAACTTAACTTATTTGACAGGACTAACCTTATTTAAAGCGTCTTGTCTTTTTCTTTCTTTATCGAAAATACAAGGACAGAACGCTTAAATTAAGTTTAGTCCTGTCAAATAAGTTAAGATGTGCTACACCGAATCGGTACTATTGTTAACCACGGGCAAATAGAGCTTCTAGTGGCCAAGTATGTACATTGCAATGGTATGATAGTGACTGAAATGAAATGAAATATTTTCATTTATGTAATAAAGGTATAACATACACATATTACAGGTCGGTTAATACACTTATTACAGGTCAGTTAAACACTTATTACAGGTCGGTTAGCCACGAAGAAACAGAGCCTAAAAGGCTATGGTCTATACATTGATGGGAAATTTAACATTAATTGAGAAAACAAAACCTCGAGTGGCTATAAGATCCAATCCAATAGCCAATAAGTACATAAATTAATGGGAATTTGTGATGAAAGGGAAATTAAATATGTAGGGTAGAAATAAGGTAGTCTGTCATGCTGGCGTCCATATTGTTATTTTTTTGTGGCCTGGACAAAAAAGGAATGACGATGTTGAGAAAATCGAATTTAGGAATAGATTTCTTTGAATATCTGCGAATGCTGCCTTTGAAATACGAGTGGTGTTTCATCTACCTGGGATTCAAATAGATAAACGAATCATAAATATTGACTCTTTTATGAGTAAAAAGTAGCTCAACGAACAGCGGTGTAATTTTCAAGTGGATACTGTCTGTTCGCATCTTGTATGTCTTGTATAGGACATGTTCAGAACATGTGCGTCACTTTCGGAACGACTTATTAAACAAAGTTTAATTTAACTTACGTGGTAATTACATTTTTTATCGTTTATTTTTTGTTATTGGTTATTATTATTGATATTAAGTTAATGCTTATTTGATCGGAATAATAAAAGCAGCAGGTTGTGTCGGAGATGCAACCGTATATTATTTAAGCGGATGCTTCTTGCATTGTGGTTCTTTTTGCTATCATGTTCAGCTTTGGGAAAGCATTAATTTTTAGTCTCGAGTATGCACTTGCATGATCACTATTGATCGTTTGTTTGCAGGCATATTTGGGATGCACTGCTTGATTGATGATTGGGGTCTATTCCCGAAAATTGAAATAGTCTAGGATTACATCAAAGTTTGAAGTTAAAAATACACTACACACACAGCTTAACCATCTTATAATTATTTTAGGTTAGTCCGTCTGAGTTGACTGCCTATGTTATCGTCTAGTTCACCTATTCTCACCCAGAGGTAGAAATCCTCACAGATCACATTAAGAAATTATGTTCGATATGCATGCTTCACAAAGCACGTCGGGCTGTTGGTTGAAGTACGGTGACCAAGAAGCGAATGCGCCGCCATATTAATATTATTACATCTATGGCAACTATTGATTACTTCCTCCTCAGATTTTGAGACTTCCTCTGTGATTGAGTAATGAGGTGGCGTAAGAAGTATTCATTTTAATAATTTAGGGTTGTATCTGTGACATAACCCACTGCATTTTTTAAATTAACTTATATTACTTTTCGGCTATTTGGCGACGTTAAAAGGAACTTTATAATATTTCTTACCTCTTCACAATAGGCTGATGAAGGCACAGAGTACAAGACCGTTACGGGGACTAATGAAGATGAATGTACTTTTGCAACAAACAGGGAGGTTACTAGAGATCTCGTCATAAGCAGAACAGTTGAGAAGAGAAGATATACTGCTCGCTCGTAGCCTCCCATCGGACTTGAAATCAAACAAGGCGGGTAGAATATTAAACAACAACGGGTTTAAGACGTTCTGTGTGTTTATCAGGAGGGGTTCTCCCAATTTTGTCTCTTTTCATACTCATTTCAAACCGTGAAATTGTGATAGTAAAATTTTGAAAGAATATATTTCACTCTTCAATATTAATATTTCAGCGGTTATGATATGCGGTTACTTGCATTTTCCAGCATCCAATAAAATCGCAAAGATAGACCTAAACTGTGATGTAAATATCATTATATCGCGATTAATTATCAAAATAACGTGTCGAGAAATTGAACCGAAACGCTCTGATAGTGTGACGTTAGCTGGATGTTATGGAGCTCAGCATTGAACAAATCTGTACGTCCAGCTACTGGAAAGATGAAATCCACAAAAATAGTTTCTAAATTATAGTTTTTTTAAAGTCTCGTAATTTACATACAATTTGGTAACGTAAATTTTATAAAAAACGAAAAAAACATGAAAAATCGACCTAGTTTCAGGTTTTTTTTTCGATCAAGCAAAGTATAACATATCACGTTTTGAACCGCAAAAATTTGCATAAATATTTTAAATATATATTTTTTAACATACAAAATATCAAAATTTCAAAGTTTAAAATGAACTTGAAAAGAGAATAAATTAACTAAACTTAAGCACTACGCAGATTTAACGTGGATAAATCCAACGGCACTGGATAATATATTAGACTTAGTTTTAAGGAATTGAACACCCAAGTCTCTCCTGTTCTGAATTATGCTTTTGTATCACTTCTCACTTGCAACGGGAATCGTCGCTAAATCTTGGAAGCTTATGTATTTGAATTATAAAAGAACTTGCCAACTCGCTATCACCTCCATATACTGCAAAGAATAAAAAGTCCCCAGAGGATCAGTTTTGGCGACAGTGGTAGTGACAGGCTCGTCTATGTCTATCGTGTATGCCAATCACTATTGTGGCAAAACCATACAGAAATATGGTGATGCTTTTGTTGTGTCTTTTCACATTTTGAAGGCTTTTGAGAGGGTTTCATTTACTAGTCTACTAAGGTTTCTTTCCATGTGATTTCTGTTTGCTTGAGTATTTGTATAGCTGACTTTCTGAATGAACGATCGATATGAGTGGTCATTAATGGCCACTACTCTGATCTTCAGGATTTTCGTAGCGTCCTTCGTAAGAATACTTCAGGGATGCATTCGCCCCGCAACTTTGGTTCTAGGTCTCATCCAAGCTTTCCATCAAACGCGAAGAGAAAACACATTTTTAATTAATTAACACACAAATTTTTTCTTAAAACTTACCCACTAGGAAAATTGGAACACTTCTGTGCTGGTTCGGTAAATGTCATGCCAGATCTGAAAAAGGAAATCATTGTAGATACTAGTTTTACAATTAAATACTTTATAAAGCAACATCGCAACTATCATGATTGAACACTTTTGTGGTACTTATCAAATGATCATATTGTTATTCCCCTATTGAATAGTTATTTTTGAAGAAACTGAACCGTTTTAGTTTTTCATACAGATGCAGCAATAAACTCAGTCACAAATACTGCTCATTAAAAATTACCATTTAAACATTATCTACCTACGTGATCTAAAAATAAACCTAGAGTAGTATGTATAATTACTTGAGAGTGTAGTACAGCTGAATGCAGATGAAGAAGAGGTTGATAGAAAAAGAAACAAAGATAACGCCGCTTATGACGTCATCGAAGGAGCGTACCAATAACGAGACACGGTTGTATTCTTCGCGTCTTTTACGCCAAAAGGAAGATAGCAAATGCTGTAATAAATTAAATCTATATTAGTGGAAGAAATATGAAATGTATATTGCGCTTTATAAGTATTTGCTGTTTTGTTTTCCAATGTTTAATGTACGTTGTAAGGAGATGTACGTTACAGATGGATTTAAACCTTACTGGGCCACTGCAGCTCACTTATTAAAAACTTGTAGGTTCTAAGTTATATTTTTATGTTTTCATATGGAGTAAAAGTCGGTTTAGTTTATTTAACTAGTTTTGTTTTCCTATTACAATAAGAAAATTAAGTCTTTAGCTAATAGAAAGTAGCTAATATTTTTTTTACATCCAGGTCAGGCAATTTTTTACAACAAAGTCAGGCAACGAATTTTTGATCACTTCTTGTAACCTTATTAAGACGATATGTAAATGTTTTAGCGTCCCTGTTACTCCATATGCAAAAAAACCCTCAGTGCAAGAGAGACGGATTCGAGGAAAATTAAGTTGCTATCAAAATTTCGTTTAACCAGGTCCTAGATATTGTTAAAACCCATCTAATAAAAGATAATCGTAGTCCATATGTCATTATAGTCAATCCAGGAGAAATGGTGTTGAAAAGGACCTCAATTCAATAAATATTCTAGCCGAATTTCTCCAATCACGCACGGAGAAAAAATATTTTTAAAATACTACCAGATCGTTTTGTAAAAAAACATTATAAACAAAAACAGAATTATGTTATATTCACTTGAATTATTGTCTACATTAGATTGT
The DNA here is from genome assembly GCA_934047225.1 of Ypsolopha sequella. NCBI lineage: Eukaryota > Metazoa > Arthropoda > Insecta > Lepidoptera > Ypsolophidae > Ypsolopha > Ypsolopha sequella. Next base: position 24,071,233 of record OW203987.1, read on the forward strand.
TCAAGTAAACTGAACAATAAATATAGACGTCACATATAGTACAATGTTTTCTGTTTAAATGAACCATGTTCAGGTTAACGGAACCAGATTTTTTTCTCAGTGCGTTTCTATTTAACAGATCCCTAGAATAATATAACAAAAATAATAGTCTATTTAATCAAAATAGTACCTTCATTACTGAAGTAGATATGCAAGTTCTAAAAGTGTCGATTTTTTTTCCGTAGCGCCTTTGGGCTACTTACCTTTCCTTTTCCGATAATAATTTTCTTATTTACTTGCTCAAATCTTGATTCTAAATAAAAACTATTGCAGATAATGAACATGTCTGCATAGCTCCAGTTCAAAGTTGATGCAAAATTAAAAAGCTGAAATATATAAAATATCAATAATAATTATTTAGACAAACCAGACATGCGATAAAATTTTAAGACTTTTCGTATCTTAAGTCAGTTTATTTTGTTTAAAATAGGATGGCGCGATATCATTACATGAGTGTGAGCATTGTAGTATATGTCAATAACTGTGAGTTAATAATATTATTTTGTGCAACTGTAACATTTTGGGCAAAGAATAAGCCTGGCCTTTCAGCGTGGCAACGCCGCCAGCCTTTCCGGCGATGACGACGATTTGGCCAGCATTTTCTACCTTATGTAAATATTTTAAGTTTATTTAAGATCAATTTTAACTATGACAGAAATAAATTTCTATGTTTGAACACTTGGCGATTTATCAATCGCAAGGAGATATAAATTAACATTATATCATTGCAGTATAGAAACGCAGAAATAAAAGTAAATCTGGATGTGAGGAGCTCTGAACCGGGAATCGAACCCGGGACCTCTCGCTTGCCGGGCGATTGCTCAAGAGCTTTGGAAGAGCTCAAGAGCAATCGCCCGGCAAGCGAGAGGTCCCGGGTTCGATTCCCGGTTCAGAGCTCCTCACATCCAGATTTACTTTTATTTCTGCATTTCTATACTGCAATGATATAATGTTAATTTAAGATTAATTTATTCTTATAATTATAAAGGAAATGAATATCCTGTTCACTATATTATTACGTTTAAAATGGTTGTTGCAGGCATAAACTGCAAGATAATTTGAAACATTGTGACACGAGCTTGTTTACAAAACGAACGAAGTTCACTCGCAACCCCTCCCCCCCCCAACGGTCCCCTCGTGCGTACTATTTTAAGGTATCCATCCATCAGCCAAGTTCGTCCACTGCTGGACATAAGCCTTTTTAGGACTTTACCACTCCCGGCGGTCATTCTGGAAGAATTGCCTATACTCACACACGCTGAGCAGGCGGGTTAGTGAGCGCGGTGCCGGAACCCTCGCACCAGTGACGCCGCTGCCCGTCACCAGTCTGTTCCATATAAGGCCCGGCTAGGGATGGATATACCGCCATCCATCGGTCCCAGTCATGGTGGGCCTCCTGGTTTTTGCCTGTGAGCTGTCCTCTTACTCTCCCCCGAATTACTTCGAGGGGGTCTCCAAGTAAGATGGTGGTACCTCCACAGTCGAGCCCGGCATCAGCTCTACCACCTGTATATGTTATATTAATGAGAAATAACAAAGATAAAAAACCTGCAATACAATTCCAAGCGGCCATGAATATGAAAACCCGCCTTCAAAGAGAAATGGGAAGGAAGTCTCTATGTAAGTCCGGAATAAGTCATCAGAGTCAGAATAACAGTCCAATACTTCTGTGGATCGTGATATTATAGAAAAAATGTGCTCCACTGAAAAATAAAATAATATATCGATTAAATTTATCAGATTTTTTTACCGTTTTATTATATATATTATATACAGATTCTTACGAATATTAAAGTAGAAATTGAATAAAAAAGAAAATTTTCGAGATATATTTCGACCCACTTGGGATCGTCGTCAGTCGAATATGGAATAATATCATAAATAAAATAGAGTTAACAATAAATTGACAAACTTAACCTATTTTTTTTCATTTTTTTTTTCTTAACCTATTAAATAGGTTATATTAAATAGGTTTGTAAATAGGTTTTGTAGGTTTTAAATTGACAAACTTAACCTATTTTCTTAACCTATTTAATATATATTATTGTTAACTCTATTTTATTTATGATATTATTCCATATTCGACTGACGACGATCCCAAGTGGATCGAAATATATCTCGAAAATTTTCTTTTTTATTCAATTTCTACTTTAATATTCGTAAGAATCTGTATATATATATAATAAAACGGTTAAATTTATCAGAGTTATTCTATGTAAAAGATATTGTCATGTTACTGTGCTCCCAAAGGGAGTTTGCAAGGGTTGTCTGACATTTGGTTCTTTGTATTTTAACTCTCAATGTACTCGTAATTACGTATTATAGTTTGTAGTTTAGGAAATTTAATTTGCATCAATTAGGATTAACTTTAGATAACAATTTGAACAATAGAGGCACGTGCCGGTAAGTCACAAATCACGGCCACGACTATCCATAAACCGTAAAGAGCTAATAAAGCCGATTCTGAAGGCTTTAATTTTAGTTTTAGTGCTGTCAAGACTTGAATTATTCCAAAGTAATTTAGCTTCTGTTCTTAACACTTATGAACTATTTTGCAATTAATGTTGATCATTCTAATTCTCTTAGTAACTGTAGGAAAAAGAGTTTATACCCAAATTTTTATTTACAACTATCCACACAGGTTTTGTGTATGAAATAGTAAAAGATTATTAAATTTTTAAAAAAATTAGGGTTCAGCTGTGGAATACCAGCACTCATTAGGTAAAATGTATTAACCTTTTACTCCATTTTCATTTTTTGGGACAACAGGTGTTATGTTTTAATGACCCTATTATCACACAATTATTTTATTTATTTATTGTTTAACATGAAATTTTGCTTAAATCTACTACAATAAGAACCACATAAACTTTCTCAGGTTTGTCATCAGGTTTGTCAGGTTTGTTAAACTTTCTCACATTAATCTACCGTACAAATTAACTTTTAACGTGCTCATAAGTACTATGACAAATTTAAAGTTATGGCCACAGTGTATCTTATTTGTTTACCTATAAAGGTCACAATAGATAAGCCGTCCCATTAATCAGTGCAAATTATATTTCCTGAGCTATAAAACCAAATGTATCTTGTAATATCAAAATATGCACCAACATACATACGTGAGGCTAGTGTACAAGATGTTATAACTGCCATATTACATCTAAACTTCAAGTTTGAGTCCGTTACCGGGTCAATCGATTCTACAGCGACCACTTCTTGTACCAAAACTGGCCATTGCATAGAAACATGGAAAAACAGGGCGGTTGAGCAAAATACTGAACCGTAAAACCAAATGTAAGCTGTAAAAAATATTTGAGATTAAATTCGATGTATTATTTGCAACGCCTTTGGTTTAATTATCCAAAAAATCAATGAAAAGCTTGTATGACTAGATTTATGGATGTGAAAGAGGCGAAAGAGAAATCTGTAGTCTCTGCCTACCCATTTTTTTTTAATGCGAAACAAGGACAAACACACACTCACCAATAAACATCATACATCACCATCACACCTTCCACAAAAATACTAATTATAACACACACATAATTTTCCGTTAATTCTAATATTAATTATTTTTTTTATATAACTCCTAATTTAAATGTTTTATTAGTTTTTTATTCTTCTTAATGCTTTAATTTTAACTTTTATTAAAATTAATTATAACATAGTCTGTTACTGTAGAATGGGCCTGTGACCCCACGATACACGAATACGTAGGTTTAGGGGGCAGGAAACTTATTTTAAGTACCTCTTATTTTTATTAAGAAACAAATAAAGTTATTAGTTATTATTATTATTATTATTATTTTTTTATGTTTTTTTTTTTAATTTCTGCTATACAGAAACCAATGGAAACTGTGCTATGGCAACATACACAAAACATAGGTACGAAGATTATGTTGAATAACTATTGAATCAATTTGGAATTTATGTGTTCCGTTTCGATTAATTAGAAAAAAGCGGGTTTTTTACAATCCGGCCGCGAAACCGCTCTTAAAAGAAACACACTTTGTACGAAACGCGGCTTGCAGCTATTATATCTAAAGACTATTTTGCACGAAGGAAGAAACTGACAGTTCGGAAATGCGCTTGTAAAGTTTATGGTGTATGAGAAATTTCACATTGTAACATTCAAAAGTTCGATGACTATATGAAATAGCTCATGGACTATAGGATTTAAGGGGGTATATCGTATAAATATACACTTTTTGAAGTTATTTATCTGCTCTTTTAAAGAAGTTTCAAGTAAAATAAATAAGTACAACAATTTTGGGATCTTTTTCTAGATTTTGGGCTATCAGAAACATAATTGGTGGAATTTTGACTCGATAGAAATAATTATTGAAATGAGGTCTAAATTTTACACTTTTTTGATATTCTGACAAATTGGGATACCATATAGACTTCAAAAATATTTATTAATATGGGTTTTAACCATACCTAAATTACTGGTTATGGAAATTTTCGTAGCTATTTTAGTTAATTTTGTATTAATTTAAAAACAACTTTTTGTCAATTTTCCCCAATTCTGTCCCTCTCACACTGCGGGTTTTTCCGCCTTGAGTAACAGGGACCTTTGCATGGACGATATATCACATTAAAAGCGCATTTTCCGCTGTCATGAACTGTCAGTTCCTTTGTGAAGAAAAATATACTGTAGTATTTCAGAACCTGTAGTACTTAAGGTTAAATAAACGTCAGTAGCTCAGCGCAAAGTGCATAACTTAACTTTGTTTTCTTGTTTAAAAATTTAAAATTGAAAAGCATTTTGGTCCTTGGCATTTGGCGCCAATAATTCAGTATAAGTGCTGAGAATGCTGCTGCGCCACACGATGTAAAAAGTACTACTTAAAGTTAAACGTCAGTCGCTTAGCGCAAAGTGCATAACTTAACTTTGTTTTTCTTGTTTAGAAATTGAACAACATTTAGTATATGGCAGTTTACGCCAATAGTTCAGTATTAGTGAGGTGTGTAAAGCAAGATTTTGAAATTGTACAATTAGTCATGATCTTCTCAAAACCAACTTAAAATGCTGTTTTAACTTTGTTAGTACAAGATCATGACTAATTGTGCATTAAATTTCAAACTCATGCTTTATAACTACTGGCGTCTACTGCCACATTCTAAATTTTTTTTCAATTCTCAACTTCTAAACAAGAAAAACAAAGTTAAGTTATGCACTTTCCGCTAAGCGACTGACGTTTAACCTTAAGTAGTACTTTTTACATCGTGTGGCGCAGCAGCACTCTCAGTGTGTGCTAAATAAAATAATATTGACATTTTGTTGCTGCCGCAGTCGCAAGCAGCGTTGCAATCAAAGTGCAACTTTACCAAATAAACTGTAGGTCACAGCGTGGTTCAGCAATCTTTGAATGCACAACCAAGTAGCTCCCCCTTGTGTGAAACACATCATTATAGAATATATAACCTTCCACGATTTCCAGGAAAACCTGTAAGGAAAAAAAAGTTATAATTAATTGATTAATAACAGTCTATTTTTTATGTAAACCTTTTATGATATCTATATGTTTTCTTAGGGAGCTCCACAATGCTAAACGTCAGTTTTGTGTTGGATTCAGTTCCGTCAACGTAAATGGTAAAATAAAAAAAAGATCATATTTTTTTACTCAGGACAATCAATAATTACACTATATAAATTTTCAATCTTCTGTTAATTATATAACTTTTAAAAAGCATGAATTTCACGAAAAAAGTGGTTCAGTTTTCATATATCAAAACCGATTGAAACGAATTTAACACACGCAGATACTAAGTAGAAAAAAAAAACATCTTTATTACATTAAGAATTTATAGAAGTCCTTATGGAGCCGCGATTTCAAAATAACTGAAGTTTTGCGTGCGCGGCATCAGATAAGAGCAGGATAGACAGTTAAAAAACAAAAGCGTTAGAGCAGGACTGAATTTTAGCATTGTGCAGCCTCTTGACCTATGAGGTAAGCTATTTATTTCTTCTTTGAAAACGTTTGTTTGCAAAAAAATATTAAATACAAACCACGATAATGATAAGTAAACAAGTTTTAAAAATAAAGACTCCAAATTTGGTTTTCTTATGAAACATTATTCAAGTTATTTTATTAAAAAATGCATACACCGGACAAAAGTACCTTTATTACAAAACTGCAATCATGAATTTTATTTTATATTTGACAAAATTTATTTCCACTATGTTTAAATAAATAAATTTTGTAACGTTTAGAGAACACTAATAGATATATATAACTTACATAAATTTGAATGGCCCTTAGGGATATATCAAATATAAATCAAGATGGCCGACATAAAAATCAAAATGGCTGCTAGTTCAAAATTTTAAGCCATAGCCCTATGTAAAAAGTATGTTAAAAAGTGCTTTTGTCCACTGTATCCTCAATCCTCTCAAATTCATCTTTTAGCTGTCTATCTCTTCCTAAGGAAGTTAACGACAGACGGACGGACAGAGATGGCATGACCCTTTAAATGTTCTTGCCCACGGATTTCTTGCCTCACTAATGCTTACACAAAAATGTGGAAAACGCCAGATGAAAATTTGTAGTAATCTCTTGCAGAGACAGTCGTGAATATATCTAAAATGCTATATTTCTGCAAATATCTTTCCCTAGTGTTTCTTAGAATATTATCTACTTAGGAATTTGGATCACGTACATTTTATCGATACATTTGACAGTGAAGCCTGACGTCGTCTACAAGTCGTTTATCATCATTTACTTCACAGCACACCTGTTCTAGTACTTTACGTAACGATGAGAAAAAATACTGAATATCAAAATATTATATTTTCTTTCCACTACCACATTTTTATTACATGGCAGGCGTGGTAATTTTATTTTGTACAAGAAAATATGTATGAAAACACCCATTTTTAAAGCAATGAATTTATGTTATTTTATTTTGCAGCTGTTAACTAAATAGTTGCTAAAAGTTTCATGTTTGTGTATACATTTTCTCAAGAAATATAGAGATACTGTCTGGTTTGATCAAACGATGAATTGACAGTCAAATTAAGCATATTTACACACGAGAACATACCTACTTTGACTATACTTATTTTTAGTGTATTTGAAAGAAACCCAGTTTATTAGCGTATTATAGTTGGATGTAATTTGTAATTTGTTATATATTCCACTATTTACGTTAGAAACACCCAAGGTAATAACTTGATAAGCTAAGAGATCGCCCGTATGGTCTATCAGTTCAAATGTCTCATCCACTAGCCGGAGACGATGGGTTCAAATCTCATTGGAGCATATTTATGTTTGTGTACTTCGGAAGGCACGATAAGAATTGGTCCACATTTTTGCCCAAAGTACGACGTAATAATCGTCAGTGGAAAGTAGGTCACGAGTGGGGGTTGTGACTTGCACTTTACGGTCTATACCTCTTTGATTTTGAAAGCAGTTTTATATGAAACGAAAAATCCCGCTGCAGACTAAATACTAGCAAATACTAAATAGGTGTGTCACAGTCAAAAATTGTAACCGATCAAAACTAATTTTGACTGCAAAAATAAGTCAAAACTAATTTTGACTGACGTCCTTAGCCATAACTAGTTTTACCTGTTCGGTAGTCCTTCAGCGCAGAAGAGAGCCGGTAGTTTCATGGTTATTTTTTAATGACAAAATAATTTTTCAGTCAAAATTCCTTTTGACGGACGATATCCTAGTCAAAACTAATTTTGACTGATTTTTGCTGTTCAAATTAGTTTTGACCGGTTATGAGTTTTGACTGTAACATATATACCTTAAATCGTATGAAAAAGAACATAATACATACCTCACTTTAGAGGTATCGTCTTCCATTATGCCTATGACTGAATTCAAGCCAACTAGCTGTCCAATAAATAACGGTAACTTCATGCAACTTTGAAAGGTTACAACTTTTGATTTTACCTGTGATTCCAAACCTCGGTTGATTCCTAAAAATAATGGTAAGTACTTAATAGTGTCGATTCGGTGCAACACGACTTAACTTATTTGACAGGACTAAACTTAATTTGAGCTTTCTGTCTTTTTCTTTCTGTATCGAAAAGACAAAGACAGAACGCTCAAAATAAGGTTAGTCTTGTCAAATTAGTTAAGTTGTGTTGCGCCGAATCGACACTATTGAGTTTTTTGCTGCACGATTTCTCGAGTTTCGCAAATGAAACCTTTCCACATAAAAAAAAATTGGACGCAAAAATGTTCAAGTTTGGACTCATTTTTTACAACTTATTCTAGAGAACATTTGAATTAGTTAGCGTGAACTATACAAAAATTTTAACCCCTTTTTTTTCTTTTTGCTACATCTTCATATAAAAAAAAATAAAAATTTGGTTGTAGCCGGATCCCAATGGCCCGAAATATAAATATCATTTATTTTATTTCGATGTTTTTTTTAGTGCATTAATAAAAAAAAATACAAAGCTCGCAATTTTATAAGTTATTACTTTGTCTGATTTCGTAAAATTATGAAACAATATAAAATAAAAGCCGTACTTATGAATACTATAGGAAACTCTTAAGACTAACCCAAATTATTGGATGATTGCGGATTATTCTTCTTCCAATTTCTATATACAGGGCCTCCCACGGCGATGTCACATGGAACGAAAATATCTTAAATATTGTAGATGGAACATTTTACTGAAACAATTTAAACTGCATTCATAGATTTTTTAAATAGTTACATGGTTGAATCGGGAATCGAACCCGTTACATGAGAAAAATTATTACCCTGTAGCTTTATCATACCGATCGAAAGGCTTCATCATAAGGATTATTTTTTGCTAAATAAGATAGTGTCAAAAATAAAACGAAGACCATGAATTTTAACATTTTTAATACAAAATTAATCAATTTTTCTCGTGTAGCGGGTTCGATTCCTGGTTCAACCATGTAACTATTTAAAAATCTATGAATGCAGTTTAAATTGTTTTTTAGATTAAAATAATGTCTTCTTTCAGTAAAATGTTTCATCTACAATATTTAAGGTACTTTCCCTCCATGTGACATAGACGTGGGACGCCCTGTATTTTTGTAATCGTAGTTTTCTTGGGTATTAAGAGGATGGCATACCCTAGCAACATTTTTATTACCCGTCCAGCGCAATAAGTCTAATGGCAAAGGCCTTACTTGCTTTTCATAGCGGCGATTATATGTTGGCTCTTTGGCCTCTTTTTCTTGGACGCGTAATACTAGTGATCACGCAGCGAAACAACAAATTGGTGTGTTTTTAGATAATACTGTAATATTTTGTAGGGAAAAAAATATTGGATTTAGGTAAAATATCTTATATTTCTATTGCCTTATTTATAAAAAAAACGAACGTTTGAAAACCAAAAAAAAGAGGGTGGAAAACATTTGTTTTTTGACAAAAGTATAAATCTTAATACATTGTTTATAGGTGAAATCCCTAGATAAAAGATCGATAATTCAAATATATTTTCTTCAATATGAGGAAAGACCTAGTTTCTTCCAATGAACCCTTGAAAACCTGGTGTTATTGAAGTTCTAGCGTCAGGTATCCAATTAAAACAAAAAAAAAATATTATTTTGAATAAAAACCTATGCATATTAAGGTTACTTATATGACCAAAGCATTTATTACTAATATTCATAAAATCTATTTACGAGTAAATGTAGCTACGTACTTGTTCTTCCAGAAAAAATTCGTTGGGATACGTTTATTTTTGTTAGATCCTTACCACCATCAGAACTGTAAATTAAAAAATTATCAGTTCACAATAAATTTTATTCAGATTTCACTTCTAATACGTAGCAAATTAGACCTTTGTAGTTCCGACGGCGTTTTCTCTTCCAAAGTCCAAAAGTTGGTATTTTCAAGTTCTTTATAGAGTCCCCAGTTTGAATGGGCTGCTGCTAAATAATATAATAAATAAAAGGTTTGTAGTTAATAGACAATCAAAGGTTACAAAAATCAGCAACAAAATTATGGGATCAAAAGTAATATGTTGAAACCTAACCTAACCTAATTTAGGTGCTCATTTTGTATTTTTAGGGTTCGGGACCCTATTACTAAGACTCCGCTGTCCGTCAGTCTGTCCGTCTGTCCGTCTGTCACCAGGCTGTATCTCATGAACCATGATAGTTAGACAGTTGAAATTTTCACAGATTATGTATTTCTGTTGTCGCTATAACAGCAAATACTAAAAAACAGAATAAAATAAATATATAAGGGGCTCCCATACAACAGACATGTTTTTCTTTGCCGTTTTTATAGATAATGGTACAGAACCCTTCGTTCGCGAGTCCGTCTCGCACGTGGCCGGTTTTTTAGATGGTCAACCTATGATTTTATCCATAAATAAATAGTTGATAATGATTTTTTTTTCAAACAAAAGGCAGCTGTTTTGGAATGATTTAAAGTTTTTAGCTAACTAAAGCCATATATTTCGCTTAAAACATAAAATCAACTGGTTACAAGTTTGCCAACTCTACGTAGACGTGGATACGTCGAATGCTAACGGACAAATTACAACGATATTACGACGCGTCACTACGTCGTTGTAGCTAGGGTTGCCAACTTTGGGAATGAGATTTTCGGGATTTAATGGAATTAAAATCGGGACAACCGAAATAAAATCGGGATTTTCATCATTAAAAAAGAAAACCTGGAAAATTAAAATTTGAAACATTACACAAACTAAAAATATTTCAACCAATTTCTTTCTGAATTTTGTTCAGAATTCTGTTCGTGAACAGATTTAATATAGTATGATTATTACTTACCTTAACTAAAGTTAAATTATATCTGATACTGAACTAAACAAATTACGTAAAATATTTGTTCTTAAATGAATTTTTTTTTTGGTGCATTTTATAAATTCCGTACGTAATCGAAAAATTCAGAACATGTTAGTTGAATGAAAAATTGGTAAATGTTGAAAATCGGGACAACTAGCGTTCCGCCAGCCCCGTAGTCGGGACACGAGACACAAGGGCCTCAAATCGCGATATCCCGATTAAGTCGGGACAGTTGGTGACCCTAGTTGTAGTATATCTGAACTGCTGAACAGAATGCTTTTATGAATGATCGGATAAGATATAAACTTAACTTTTTTAATTATTTAAGTTTATTGAACAAAATTTTACAAAGTTTACAAATTTACAATGCAGAACTATCTGGCGTAAACCACGAAGGTTTATCTGCAGATAACCGACTGACTCGATATAATTAATAGAATTTTTAATTTTTAATTTTTGCTTTTGCTTTGGAGCATATTTATACTTAATAATTGATACTAGTTTATATTAGTATTATGGTTAATTAATCTTAAAGCAAAGCGATGGGTCTTTTTAATGATTCTCATGACATGACATTTTTACACAAATTTTATCTTAGAAACTGGAATAAAATTTTGATACATTGTTAATAATAATAAAGTGGTAAGAAGTAATGCTATTTTACAAGAAATTCTCAATTTTTTTTAATTCTTTTGGTTTAGCTACGGTTTAGTGGCGTGCCTAGAACTTTTCGCTGGAAAAGTAATGACAAGTAAAAAATATGAAAATTATAAAAAACAATATTGAAAAAAAAAAAAAACTTGTGGCGCCAAGGCATGCCAGCATGCCTCAAAGAAGACATTTTTTCAAAATTTTTCTTTTTCAAAGTCGTTTTCTATTATTTTTATATTTTTTTACTAGTCATACTTGAAAAATTGCGTCGATTCGACGCAACAGAACTCAACTTATTTGACAGGACTAACCTTATTTTGAGCTGCCTGTCTTTGTATTTTCGCTACAGAAAGAAAAAGACAGAACTCTTAAATTAAGTTTAGTCCTGCCTGTCAAATAAGTTAAAACGTGTTACACAAAATCCACACAATTGTCTTTGCTTTTTCAATAAAACGTTCCAGTCACGCCACTGCTACAATAAAAAAATTAAATGTTACTTTTTCAAGCAAAGAAAGGCCTTGATAAGGGACTAATATTTATAAAGGTATATCTAATAAACACACAATCTGTGCAAACATTGACTTTTCTTTATGCAAAGACTTTTATATTTTTTTAATAATATTGACTGCATATTCACCCAGATTTCCCTTGGATAACTCTTCAATTTCCATGATTTTCTTTTCAATAAACAATTCTGTCAATAACTACGGTGCTTCGTAATGTTTAAATTTATTCCGAATGAAAATATGTTATAGTACACATATGTAGACAAACTTACTCGTTTACCTATGTATATGCCCGTTCGTTGATTATTATGTCTTTAATCATTGTCATATTGTTTTACCCATTTGACAAGAACATAAATAATTTGAGGTTCTTTATCTTTCAATCATATGGAAAGTGTCAAACTGTCAGCACTATTGATTATAAGACTTCGTCCGTATGTCTGTCTGTTATAGCTACTTTTTAGGTTTCCGTACCCAAACGACTAATCGTAGCCCTATTAATTTCACTCCGCTGTCCGTCGGTCTGTCTGTCTGTCCGTATGTTACGGGTCTCTAGCTCTTAGACGGAATGAGATAGAAACCTGAAATTTTTATGTTGTGTAAAATGTTGACCCAGAACCGAATTTTTAATTTAAAATGTAATTATGTTTCAGGAAGGGCCATATACATGAAAATACAGCCGAAAAAAATTTTTTCTTAGCCTAGCATGTAAAAAAGTAAAAAAAGGTTTATTGCCAAAAAAATACTTTAAACTAAACACATTAAAATTATACACAGGTTAAGACAGAAGAAAAAAAAGTTTTAAACATTTCTGGCAAATGGTAGCATGGTCAGCAAAGCTGTCGATCTCATAGAAATCGATCAGCGCTGATTTTCAGCATATGCGGTGTCATTGTCTAGAGCTTATTAAGTAGAGTATTCATATACTTTTTATAAATGGGGGGCTATAAAAATTGCCATTTTTAGACCATTTTTGTTACGGGGTCTATCTCAAAGGCCGAAGCAGTTCGTAATTTGAAAATTCTGTATATTATGTACCATATGCTGTATTTACGCAACAAATACTAAAAATGACGATTTATGATGTAGTTTTAGGGTTACGTCCCCAAATACTCAACCAACTTAGTTTTGCAGTTTTTATGTCTTACATAATTAGAGCATTATCTAAAATAAAATAAAAACATGTAGTTGAAAATAATTTGTCTTATGTACGGAACCCTAAAAGAGCGAGAGTCGACTCGCACTTGGCCGGTTTTTTGAATTCATATCTAATATTGGTTGCTTACCTTTGAAATTGGCAAAAGATTCCAAGGTTTTAAACCTACATACCTATTCAATTTAGTTTTTATTTACAATTTTCAAACTTAAATTAAATCTTCAAAAGCAGTTCATCCAAAATGTTATCCATTCCATGGTAAGAACCGTTATAATTTGTACAGATGAAACTTTTCAAAAATGAAATTTATAAATTAATGTTGCTGTTAATTTAATGTTGTCTCATTCGTACACAAAACTTCGACCAAAATAAAATGAATGGACGGGCCATAGCGTACAGATTTTTGAGGTCTGTAAAGTGAGCGCGGGCTCTCACTTTATCTTAGTCTGTTAGAAGAGCGACACGTACGCTTATTTTTACATGACATCCAAATAACTGACGAAAAAATGCCTTCTTGTGCATTTCCAAAGTGCAAAAAGCAAAATAAAGACTTACAATTAGGTATTGAAGTATATATCCAATTGCTTACACTCGTTATTAGTAAGCAAATTGTAAAAACAAGCCCCGTCCATTCATTTTATTTTGGTCGAAGACACAAAAGAAATTATAAAATTCCAATTCGTCATTCCTAAAAAATGCAAAAATTTCAGTACTGAAAATTGAGTTTTCTTCAAATTCTCCATACAAAACGCCAATTTCATATGTAATGGCCGATTAATTATCATTATTTCAGGCACTAGGCCATGGCATATAATATACTCGTACCTTAAACTAATACGTAGAAAATCTTATATTCAATTTAATAACTATGGCTAACTAATTTTATGTGTCGCTTCCCTGAAGCGCCGCGCTGGAACACGATGCCATAAAATAACCACTTACAGAAGGTTCAACCTGCATAACTAACAAAAACAGGCGCACGCACACATAGACGCGTACGTACGACGATCTCGGTCGAAGTCGGTCAAATGAGAATATGAAATTCTGCCGAGATCATCATACGTACGCGTTTATGCATGTGTGCGTCAGTTTTCGCTCGTGGGATGGAATCGGCCTTCTGGTAGTATCTATTTTGTGAGGATGCCCTGCAGACAAAAGTCGGCTCTGAGAAAAGCGAGACCGTGAGCCGCTGGCACTCTAAAAAATAAGTAAATCTTTTAGACTCACGGAGCGTCAGTTGAATATTCCCAGTCTTTTCAATGCATCCCGTGCACATTGTTTTATCTGACGAAAAATATTATCTGACGACACATTTTTGTGCACCTGATGAATGATGATAGATGAATATGCAGTTACGGCGATATTTAAAAGTTTTAGCGTCCCTGTTACTCTATAAATTATTTATGGAGAGATCTTTCGAGAAATCCTTCAAAACCACAAAAATTGACTCCAAAACTGTTACACCAAAAATAAGAAAAAAATCATATGTGTTTACGTAAATATGACAGAAAAAATAAAGCGGTTGAGAAATTCATGCATGTTTACGCAAGTAATTATTGCCAAATTATTAAATGACTTTCTCAAAAAATCCTCTATGTTAAATCCTTTGATTTAAACTCCTAAAAACGAGAAACAAAGCGTAAAATCTGTAGCGCGTCCGCACACGGTAGAGTCGTGTGACGTCAAATCGGTCAAGTGGGCAACGCGCTCATTTCGGCGGGTGTTTAGCAGTACATTAATTTTACTTCAAACTTTGTTTGTTAATATCTCTGTAAGTACTTGGTATTTTTCGATGATCTAAAATTTTTTATACATGTGAAAATACTACTAACACTATCTGCTTACCCATAGACATAAATAAGTTAGAGTGGATAAGTCTATTAGTGTCGAAAAAGACCTCATTTCAATAAATATTTGTATCGAGCCGAATTTGTCCAATCGCGTTTCTGTTCAACAGAATTTCTGATAAAATTGTTATTATATCAAAATAACACATTATTTACGTAGATATGCAAGTTCTAAAGGTGTTGATATTTTTTCCGTAGCGCCTTAAATGTGGAAGCTTATTCAGGTATTTCGCTACAACCGACAGGAATCATGAGAGTCGGTCTCATTGAATATACGAATAATGATGCTGTGATATCTTCTTGAAGTACTTATCCATCTCTCTGCCTCGCCGCAAGGCGTACGGTAGTGACGGTAGTATTGTCTAGCACAGCTTTTGCAGCAATAATCTTAGTCTTTCTGAAGCTAGACGAGCAGATCCGCTTGAGGCTGAGCTCATCCATCTAGCTTATTTTGGACGAAAACGAGCAGCTTATTGACCACGGTGCGTGGTGTCAGCTAATTCACAAATTTACATTTATGATGACGTTCTACAATCGGAGCTCCGAGAAGGCAAGCGCAAACAGGGAGGCCAGTTTTTCCGTTTCAAGGACGTATTGAAGAGACACATGAAGAAGAGTTGCGATATACCCCATGAGACATGGGAGGAACACGCAGCTCAAAGACCAGAGTGGAAACATCTTGCTTTGAAACACAAAGACGAGCAGATCTCGACTCCAAGCGAGACCAACTCAAGGCCCGACCACCTGTGGCTATCAACTACAACTACGAGAATGGAATACTCAAATGTGGTATATGCGGACGAACATTTAAAGACAAGATTGGTTACGTCAGCCACTTTCGGGCACAACAGCGAAGCTCATCACACCCTCACCAATAGCAGTCACCGTAGCCGTGTCGGCTTGGAGACCATCATCATCATCACCTAGAAGTTACAACATTGGTGAACTATCCAAAGAAAATCATGCGCAGACTTACGAATATTATAATTACAATAAGAGTGAAAAGTGGGCCAGCAGAAAGTTCCATGATAGTACCTTCTTGATTACAAAATTACTTATACGAACAGCAACAATTCCTAAGTCTATGCTAACATCTCAGTAACATGAATTCGAGATGCAAATTATTCTACCTATGTATGTGTGCAGGTGGCTGATTGTGCTCGTGTCACAATTATGTTATGCTACAGTAACAAGCTTCCCCTTAGCTAAATACCAGTCGTTCTTAAACTTTTTGAAGTGAAGTGACTATTTTTTAAAGTTTTATCGAATTATAATTTCCTCAGTGTCAAATAACTACTTGATAAATGTTTACTAGTGCCTATATGAACCATTGCCCACTACCAAATTGACAATACCATCAGACAGCAAGATGTGTCAGGATCGTTGCAGATAGAAATTTACGCTCTCGGCCTACCCTTCTGGGAGAGAGATGTGTATAAGACAGTAGTAAGTTTTATTGAGTGTTTTATAAATGGACCTTATTTTTAGAAAGTCAAATCTGCCAGTGTCGAATTTCATAATAGTTTCACTGTCCACATAATGAAACTTGAAGAACCACGGGTTTAAGAGGATGGCATACTCTAGCAATTTTTTTATTACCCGTCCAGCACAATAAGTCTAATGGCAAAGTCCTTATTTGCTTTTCATAGAGGCGATTATATGTTGGCTCTTTGGCCTCTTGTTCTTGGACGCGTAGTACTAGTGACCACGCAGCGAAATAACAAATTGGGGAGTTTTAAGCTAATACTGAAATTTTTTGTAGGGAAAAAATATTGGATTTAGGTAACATCCCTTCATATATCCATTGCCTATTTTATTAAAAAAACTGCGTCTTTGAAACGAACGTAACCAAAAACCAAAAATAAAAGAGGGTGGAAAACTTTTTTTTTTGACAAATGAATAATTTTTAATATATTGTGTATAGGTTGAATCCCTAGATAAAAGATCGATAAATCAAATACATTTTCTTCAATATGAGGAGAGACCTAGTTTCTTCCAATTAACCCTTGAAAACCTGGTGTTGTTGATGTTCTAGAGTCAGGTGTCCCGTTAAGAAACACTGCTCTGTACTACACAGAGTGTAAGTCTGCCTACAATTGGCTTTGTAAAATAAAGCTTCTTAGTCTTTTTGTATTTTTGCAGCAATCCTTGATAGATTTTTTTCAGGGAACAATAATGACAACCATAATTATATTATTATTATTAAGTGTTCGTTTATTATGGTAACATTATTAGTATACATCAGAAGAGTCATGTTGAGAGAAAAAAAAAACAGCTACACTTGACTTGGATTATATTGTAACAAGAGCAGAGGAGAGGACTAGCGAGAGGTGAGGCGAAGTGGCGTGAGTGTCGGTGAGGAGAGGCGAGGAGAGTTGGGTTGTCTGTGGAGAAGTGTTAAAGTCATCTGTGGAGACATGTTTTTTTTATCTGTGTAGTTGACGCTTTTCTATTTGGTTGAAATTCTAAATCTATGGTTAAAAAACTGACAATTGGAAAAATAAAGAAATATTAATTAATCTTTCGTTCAGCTGTTTTACGAAATAACACGCAGGATTTTATAAACTTTTGCGTTATTCAATGCAGTAGGTCAACGTTTATCGGTTTTGTACCCTTCAAGGAGCCCACAAAATTGAGTATATCTCGGATAGAGATATTAAGGCGATATGTAAAAAAAATATGGGTGCTTCTTTTCTGTGTATTTCATGAAATAAACGGAAAACTTCAATAAATTTCTGGTAAATGCATTTTTACTATATAATCTAGGGTTTTGAAATTGGAAAACAAGTCTGGATAAATTTTCTTCGATAGAAATAATTGTTGAAATGAGGTCTTCAAACACACGTTTTCTCCTCGTTTGACGAATAGGAACCATATACAGAATTCAAACATATTTTATTAGGTGTGTTTCAACAATATCTAGAGATTTGATATTTAAATTTTGCTAGCTATTTTAGTTTTTTTCTAAAATTATAAAACTAACATTTTTCGCTTTCGCCCTATATCCGCCCCTCTCGTACTGAGCGTGTTTTCGTTTGGAGTGACAGTGACAACAATAAAATTCGCATAGTCTTTTAAAGCTTACTGCAGAGATATTGTTGGGTAAATACAAAGAAGCCATACGTAATTGACAGCACAGGAATCGAATTGTAGATGAGACAGCATAAAGAATTTTAAAGCATAGCTGAATGGATAACTTTGGTTCTAGATCTGCTAGTAATACAAGTTTTTGAAGAGTTCACACATTTTATGGTCACTTACTTTCTATTTGACTTTAAATATCAAACGCATAATTTCAGAATTTGTATAAAAACAGGTGTTCAGTACCAGAAGAACATCTGGTTTTGCACCATTTTGTAATAAATCTAAACTTAATGACGTCTTATTATTTAGATTTCTATGGGTGTCACTGTTGAAGTTAACGCAGAGACTTGGTCCTGTTGTTCTTGTGCCGCTGTTGGCTCATTTATTTGTAACATCACTAGTTCGTACGTCACTATAGTTCCTGCCACCTGAAAAAAAAAATGTTTTGGTGATTAAGTTTCAAATATTTTACCATTTATCGACCTACCTACATTCTACCCACACAACCTACTTTTGGTTCACAAGTAAAATGACGTTATTCACCAGTAGCATTAAAATAAAATAATAAATAAAAAGCCTTTTATTTAAGACTCTTAGTTTATATGTCGAACCATTTCTTAAAAAAAGTTTGCGATTGAAATTGAAATTTTGTTTTAAAAAGAGTTATTATTTATGATTCTAATTTTAGCAATCATGAAAAAATCATTGCCTTTTAGAATGTGGACTAAATAAATAAATTAGCTTGCCTTGCACGTAAGTTTACTTAGTAGTAATACGTACAGTGAGAAGCAGTCCGCGCGTCACACTGAAGAACTGCAGACCACTTAGCGCCACTTTGTCGCCATTTACTTGCGAAATAAACCTTTGCACCTGGAACAAGACGTAATTATGTCATAGACATTACGGCTTATATTTACAAAGTTGCAGAGTAAATGCCTAAATACACGTCGGCTAATGCGTTACTGCGCTGGCCAGAGTGAAAGGAATAATGATTCACAGCCAGAACATAAAGACTTACTTTGTATTTAGATCAAAACTTTGTACCATCTATCTTATAAACGTGTTCAACAAATAATAAAAAGTTTGAAAGTAAGTGAACAGAGCACAGTACATTCCACTTACTCGCATACCCTTCAGTAATACTTTGCTCTTTGCGTTACCGCGATGTTGCCCTGCTCCATCTACGTTACCGCTATGTTGCTAGCCACACATTGCTCCACTGGCCGTCGCCATGCGCCACACGCAATTCATGCGGTGGCATACCTGTAAAAATCAACCGTGCTTCTTTCAAGAGCGCTCGATGCGTACTGCGTTTCTGTATATAATAATGTACTCTGTGGTACTGCGTGCGCGTAGCTCGCGAGTGTGTGGCCGGCTACTCGTCGTTCGATTTGACTCGCGCACAAAAAAACTGACAAAAACGGGAACGTAGGGCAACGCGAGCGTAGGTGAGTGGCAACGTGAGCGGCAGCGATAATAACGCAGCCACACGGTGTCCCTCATCATTTTCCTCGCCGCTTGTCCAGTGTGTGGCTAAGGCAATATGCGTTTTTGTTGATTTTTTGTGCGCGAGTCAAATGGAACGACGAGTAGCCGGCCACACACTCGCACGCTACGCGGACGCAGTACGCGCATCGAACGTTTTAGAGAGAAGCATGTACGGTTGATTTTTGCAATTATGAATTGCGTGCGGCGCATGACGACGCGAAGGATGAAGCAGTGTATAGCTGGGTAGGGCAACATCGCAGCAGCACGAAGAGCAACGTTTGGCTGAGGGTTTAGGTTTGCCTCTTTCACAATAGCCAGCGCACTAATGCATTATCTGACGTGTATTGTGTATTGAACCTGGGTGTGGTCCAATGGGTGTGGTTCAATCACCGTTTTATAAATATTCCAAGGATAAGTATACCTAAAATTTAATAAATTTACAGGATCTTGAAAAATAAATCACGCTGATTCTGCATATCTTTAAAAGTTAGGAATGCTCTTATATTAAAGTTTATAAGGTTGTTTAAAATTAATTTTAAATAATTGAGCTCCTTTCACTTAAAGGGTTTTCATAGTAAATTAAAATAGAAGACTCATTTCGAATAAAGTATTACTCGAGAATGGCACCAAAGACTGAATAGGGCAAAAGGCTTATGATTGGTTCGTACCGTTGTCATACGACACTAGGCCAACCGTGATTGGTCGACTCGAAGACACAGTAAATGCTATTGGAGTCGTGGCCATATAAAATTGGGTTCAACACACTTTATCGTGGGGTCATTTTTTAGCTCTAGTTAAACTTCTACTAATAGACCGTTCGTCTTTTTATCGGTATATCAGTCAGTCGACATTTCGTACAAACTTTTATTTGTAGGAGCGAGAATACCATGAAAGTAACAGTTATTTAGGCGCATGGTTTGGCTATGGTTTTGCTCGATCAGATATATATAGGAATCAAACCGGGATAAACGGCGATGATGCTTTCCTTGTCTATCTGCGGTGCGCAGCGTGCAGCGTCCAATATCAAAACTGAACCGTGAAAAAATGCTCAAAATGGTAAATCCAATTGTTTTGAAGCTGAAGAATAAAAATCTGCTTTCGTTTTCTGTTTATATTATATAAATTGTTTTAAGCCGGAGCTAGGTGTTGGGTCTTATTGTTATTTCTTTTGATTTGGTTACAATCTGAAGAATCCCTAAAAAAAACTCTTAACGGTTGACACAACTACAACTTTTCGCTTACCTCATTGCAATAAGATTGTGTCGGCACATCATACAACACTGATGCTGGAAATATGGATGCAGTATGAACCTCTGACACAATCAGGGACATAGCAACCGATCTGCTAATGAGATAGATGAGAGAGTAGGAGAAGTACACTGCAGTTATGTAGCTTGTCATTGGGCTAGAGCTGTAACAAGGCACATCATGCAATACTGATGTTGGGATTGTGGCTGCAGTATACCTGTTACCCAATCGGAAACAAATGTCACTTATGAGAAGGACACTCCGGGTCTCCGGTTATGTAGCCTGCTACCAGTGATGCAGTGCGAAAGGTCTAGATAGTATTTTCAAATTAACATTGAACAACTCATTGGTACCTAACCCTACTAAATCTAAATATATCGTTCTCAGCACAAAACATCAGCGCGAATAAATAATAGCTCACGCACCTGACCTAAAAATAGACGGTGAAAATGTTGAGAGGGTTACCACTACGAAAAACCTGGGTGTATTGTTCGATGGTGAGTTACGATTTGTAGAGCACATAAGTTCACAAATTTGGCTTGTATAATTTTGCAGCACTCTTATTTTTTGCGGCATCATTGTATTTTGCTGATCTGAAAGTGTTTTTTAAAGTATTTTTTGTGTAATCTCGTACTCGCTCAAACATGAAAGCAAGTCGTTCCAGGCCTTATATGGACTTTTCCTGCAGAATATTGGTAATCTTACAAATACAGCGGGGATTTTTTTCCATTTATTACAACGGTAATTAGACACTTGTTATTTACGTGCAAAGTTTCTGAAACTGCTACTACGTTTGTTGCTAACGCTGTTTGTTAACTGTCGCAAAAAAACGTTCTCTTATTTAATTTACATTCAAATACTCCGCTCCAAATATTATTTTCACCATCCTTTTTCAAACAAATTACGATGTACCTTGCGTAAGAAATAAATTAAATTTGTGAATAAATCATATTGTATTTTGACCTTATTTAAGCGCTTCTTATTAAGTTATACACAATAGAAATCCTAAAATTTTTATATCAAGGGTGGAAAGTTAAGATGATGCACTAAAGGCTGCTAACAGATACGTTATAGCTACAAGAAAATGGCCTTAGGAGACTAACCCTAACTAATGGAGCATTTACTTCTGTATTCACATATTTTGAAAAAATACATATTTAAATCTGTGCATGCAGAAGTGAATACAGTCATCGAGATTCTCTTCGATTCTTTTACTGATAAGGAACATAACTAAGTCTCTATAGAGTCAACCAAGGTCAGGGTATAAACTCCCATAAAACCCAAAATGATGATGATGATGATGGTGATGGTGATGATGATGATGAACCCAAAATAAGATTCCCATATATTTCTAACGGGAATAAAAAGAATAATATTCTATTAGATTTTCTTTCTGATAAGGAACATTGTCTATGTATTATCTATGTCTATTTGTAGTTAACAGAGGGTGTACTGTGCTATCCCAAAAAGCACCCTTGTGGAATAGACAATAGAAATCAAACTCCAAAAAAAGGTGTGTATAAATGAGCGTCTAATTCGAACTTCAAAATTGGTACAACAAACTGGAAGAAACACAACGATATCGCGATGTAAATCGGTTCACCGCCATCTAGTTGTATTAAACTTAACTAAACTATAATTCTAACAAACTATGATACACAAATGGTAAGGTTTTGTGTACTTACAATTATACATTCCGCCTCCTATGGACGTATGTCCATCTTAACAAACATAAATTCTTAAAATAACACAGAAATGAAACTTGAATCTGAACTTCTACGAACCAATTATCTTACAACTTCAATCTGTTACTGGCAAAATACATAGTTTAGACACAGGCCTTTTAATTACATTATTTTTACAACGTAAACTTACAACACGTGTAACCTTGTCCAAACCAGAATGTTTTTCTATAATAATGCCGTAAAGCCACTTAGCCGGAGGAAGATCATCTTCCATCACCAGGACTACGTCTCCAATCTTAGGTTCAGGAGTTTGTTGATTCCATTTATATCGATGGTAAAATTGTGAAAGATATTCTCGTGACCATCGTCGCCAGAAATCTTGAACCATTCTTTGGGTAAGCTGCCACCTTCTAAGATTGGTAACATTGGACTTCTCATAATTTGAGTCAGGAATAAGAACTAGTGGTTCCCCAACTAGAAAATGCCCTGGTGTCAAAGGAAAGGGGTCTTCTAAATTCTCACTCATTTTTGAAATTGGTCTCGAATTAAGGCAAGCCTCAATTTGAGCCAACACAGTTGTGAATTCCTCAAACGTGAGAGTGGACTCACCAATCACACGTTTCAAGTGGTGTTTGGTCGATTTCACTCCAGCCTCCCACAGTCCTCCAAAATTGGGACTATGTGCTGGAATTCTATGCCACGTCGTTCCATTATTTGCAAGGCACTCAACAATTTCTGAAGCGACAGTGGACTTTTCATTAACAAGAAGACTTTTCAGCTCTCGATCTGCACCTACAAAATTTGTGCCATTGTCGCTCCAAAGATCTTCACAGTGACCACGCCGTGCTACAAACCTTCTGAATGCAGCAATAAAACCTTCTGAGGTCATATCACTTACGGCTTCTAAATGTATAGCCCTGGTGGCCATACATATAAAAAGGCAAATGTAGCCTTTGGTAGCGTGATGTCCTCTTCCCTTGGTTGTCCTTATCGCAAAAGGACCTGCGTAATCAACACCGCTGCGACAAAACGGTCTAGAAGGAGATGTTCTAGCTTCTGGCAACTGACCCATTAAGGGTTGGTTTGCTCGAGCTGAATATCGCAAACATTTTATGCAATGGCGAACGCAGAGTTTCGCTAAATTCTTTACCTTTAATACCCAATACTTAGTCCGAATATAATTCACCATCAATTGGGGGCCTCCATGAAGCGTCTTCTCGTGAGCGTCCTTAATGATAAGCTCCGTGAATCGAGACTTTTCAGGTATCAAAATAGGATGTTTTCTACTCTCCAGAATCTGAGCTTTCTGCAATCGCCCTCCAACGCGAAGAATACCATCAGCATCAATGATTGGATTGAGAGAAGCAAGTTTGCTTTTCTTACTCACAGTACCTGATTTAGTCAAATCATCAATTTCAATTCCAAAGTAGTGTTTCTGACACTCGATAATGCAAAATTTAAGCACTTTTTGCAGTTCTTCACTTGTAAGCCAAGTCGGGTATGTGGGTTTTGGTTTTGTGTGAATGAGCTCATAGAATCTTCGACAAAATGCTACTACTCTAACAAGTTTTCGCAAAGAAGAGAATCTGTCGAACAACTCATGCTCACGATTATCAATTGTAGTACTGCCACACAATTTCACGGACTTCATTTCTTGCTCAGTATCTAGTCCAGTTTGGCCATTCTCAGGTAGTGGACTGTAACTTATTTCTTTGTTTAAGAGCCAATCTGGACCCTGCTTCCACAGTTGTAAATCTGTAAATTCCGTTGGACTAACACCTCGAGAGGCTGCATCAGCGGGGTTGTCTTTAGATTTGACGTGTGACCAGTAACTCCGATCATACAGCTGCAAAATCTCTGAAACTCTATTGGCCACAAACGTCTTCCAGCGGTTTGGATGACTGCTCAACCACGCCAACACAACTGAAGAATCTGTCCAAGCATGAACATGATCCTTTTGTATCTCCAATATCTCTGCTACTTCATGAAGCAACCTAGCGAGTAACTGCGCTCCGCATAATTCCAATCTTGGAATGGAGATTTGTTTGATTGGAGATACTCTTGTTTTCGACGTGATGAGACTAATCTGCACTTTACCGTTTTTATCTACTACACGACTATACACAACGGCTGCATAAGCCTCGCACGAAGCATCGCTAAAGCCATGGAGTTCTATAACACCATCATCTAAACTCATGTGAATCCATCTAGGGATGCTAAAGGTTGTAACTTGTGAAAGTTCACTCCGATAACTTAACCATTCCTGCAATAATTGAGAAGGAAGTTCTTGATCCCATCCTATACCAGAAATCCAAAGCTTCTGGATGAATATCTTTGCTCTAATAATAATTGGACCAATCCACCCCAGGGGATCGAACAAACGTGAGATGTCCGATATCACTTTTCTTTTGGTCACAGGTGTATTCAATGGTAGAATTTGAAGAGAATACTCAAACTGGTCTGTTTCATTATTCCAAGTCAAACCTAAAACCTTCTGTATCCCTTTTTCTGATCCTACGTGTAACTTTTCTTCCTTGGTTACTGTTTGACCTATTTCTTCCATTAACTCTTGACTGTTACTCATCCATTTCTGAAGCTGAAATCCTCCCTTACTCATCAACTCATTCATATCTTTATATAGCATCAAGCCTTCGTCAAGTGTATTGCAACCGGTCATCAGATCGTCCATGTAAAAATCAGTGAGTACCTTTTCAGCTGCCAATTCATACTTTTGACCCTCGTCTTGTGCTATTTGATGTAATACTCTAACTGCGAGATATGGAGCCGATGCAATGCCGAAGGTGATACGCAGCATCCTGTAATGTTGTAATACTCCATGCTCATCTCGCCATACAACGCGTTGAAAGTCGGAGTCTTCTTTTGTTACCTTTACTTGGCGGTACATTTTAACAATGTCTGCCACTAAACATATTTTATGTTTACGCCACTTCATAACAATATGTCTAAGATCCAATTGAAGATTGGGACCCACCAGTAGATCATTATTCAAGGATACGCCGTTTACGCCGACACAAGACGCATCATACACAATTCTTAGTTTTGTAGTGATCTTGTCTTCTCGGGTAACGCCGTGATGTGGTAGATACACTGCATCTGCTTTTCTACGTTGATCTTCTGGAACTAACTCCATATGACCCAAATCTAGGCACTCCTTCATTACATTGGCATATTGTTCTTTATACTTCTCATCCTTTGAGAACCTTTTCTCCAACATTTGAAATCTCTTTGTTGCTATCTGTTCAGTTTTACCCTGCTTACACTTAGGATCTTCATCGCGAAATGGTAGTTTGACGATATATCGTCCAGTCTCATCTCTTTTGGTGGTAGTCATAAAGATATCTTCACATCTTTGTTCCTCTTGAGTCAAGATCTTCTTCGCCGAAAATGATTCTGCTTCGAGTTCCCAGAATTTTCGCAATAACTCATTGTCATCAATTTGAGTATGCAAAGAAACTATCGATTTTGATTCGTTTTCTTCACCAGAAATGCACTGACCAGATAGAATCCACCCTAGCTTGGTTTTCTGCGCTACAGGACAACCAGGAGGACCCTTGATTAAACCTTCTTCTAAAATCTGACAGTATACTTCTGCTCCTAGCAACAAATCAACCTTATTAGGTAGATTGAATTTTGGATCTGCTAATTTCATGTTTGTTAGTTCAGGCCAAAATGGAATTACTACCTTCTTAGCTGGAAGAAGGGTTGTAAGCTTCCTAAGGACATGAGCCTTGACCACCACTGTAAACCTTGGATCATGAATGGATTGAAGCTTAATAGTAACAATTGCCTTTGAATCTAACGTACCCTCTTGACCACCTACTCCTGTAACTGAAATTTTATTTGGAAGCTTCTGCAGTCCAAGGGCTTGAACTGCTGACTCCGTGATAAACGAAGCTTGTGACCCTTGATCCAATAAACATTTCAGTGTTGATTTACTGTCACCTGTTTCTGATTCAACTCTAACCAACGCTGTAGCTAGCAGAACTTGGCTGCTAGTGTTCGAGAAACAAGCGACAACATTCTTTGATTCCTCCAATGTTGCGGTAGTCGAAACTGCAACAACAGCTTTATCACCTGATGCGTTGTTATTAGTGGGTGATTTCAAAAACTCTTTAGGATGCAATAAGGAATGATGTTTTCTATTGCAAATGCGGCATCTAGCGGTTTGACGGCATGAAAATACAGGATGATTGATTCCCAGACAATTAAAACATAATCTATTTGTTTGGACAAAGTTATGTCGTGAATCATATTCCTCCTTTGCAAACTCTTTGCAGTTAGCAATTTTATGATTACCTTGACAGAATTGGCATTTGACATCATCATTAGTACTAACTACATGAACAGCTGTTTTAGCAATATTTGTATAGACTCTCGGTTTGGTTTTTGGATCCAGAAATTCTAACGATCTAAACTTATGCTCCAAAAATTCTTTAAATAATGCTAAAGTAGGCAGTTCATCTGACAACTCACAAGCTTTTGATTCCCATTGTTTGCGCGTTTCTGAATCTAATTTATGAGCAATCAAATGGATGATTAAGATATCCCAAGAAGCTACATTTACTCCGATATTTGAGAGTGCATTTAAACATTCGCAAGTGGTATCCAGGAGCTGCTTGATACCATAAGACGACTCTACTGATAACTGTTTCTGACTTAATAATCTATTCAAAATACAGTTTGAAATATAACGCTTATTACTATACCGTTTCGTCAGTAACTCCCAACATTGCTCGTAATTTGCTTCAGTGATAGGGATGTGCCTAACTAATTGTTCAGCTTCGTCTGTAAGATGACTTTTAAGATAATGTAATTTCTGTACATCAGCTAAAGACGCGTTCTTATGAATTAGAGTTTCGTATAAATCGCGAAAGGTAGGCCACTCTAAGTATTTTCCAGAAAAAGTAGGGAGGACAATCTTCGGTAACTTTATCGGATTTGAATCATGAGCCAGACGAACTTCACTAGCAGAAGAACTATTGCGGTTTTTATCTTTTAACTGCTCTAGTTTTTCTTTAAGACAGCACTTATAATCCATATACAGTTCTTCCATAGAGTCATACGCAGAGGATTTGCAATAATTGCTCTTAGAATAATCCGCATCGTACTCACAAACAATTTTATTATGAGTCTCAAAAAGGCATTGCCATACCTTTTCTAAAGCTTCAAGTCGCGTTTCTACATACGAAACAGTAATCCTTTCTTTAGGAGACTTGAGGAAATTTGATTTAGCCTTTGATACATTCTCTAAATAGTGACTTTGCAACTTAATTAAACTCTCCATAATTTCTTACAGTTTTACAAACCAACTTAACAAACTTATAATTAATTAATGACCACGGAACATAGCAAGTCTACCAACACACAGTCTTTCTCAATGTTTACAAGTCTATATACCAGGTAATCGTATTCAAAATTTTACAAGTTCATGATCTTCGTAATTTTTATAAGTGTTTGAGATCTCTATAGAAAATCGGGCATAGGTTCCCCGTCACTTCACTTTTCTCAAAACTATTCTAAGTCTTTTTCAAAGCACTACAATTCAAATTCTAAAGTAATTTTGTTGCTTGAAATAGAGTTCAAATTTGCATACACTGAATGAAATAATTAAACAGTACTCACAGCGATTTGGCACACACTTCACCTTATGACGTTGAACTTCAAACTCACTTCATCCGCCGCTTCCGCTTACGAATTTCCCGCCTTTCTTCAGTTGCTGCTACTTCCTTGACTGACTGTCTCCCTCCTGGCTGGTTATCTTCACTTCAGAGCTCCAGGACACCGGAAACAGGAAAACAACACTCTCCGCAACAATCCGTTGCGCTTTAGTGTTGGTGGTTGGACTGACAGACACGACTCACAAATCCACAAGCCGATTTTTGAATCCGCTTCGATAGGACCATGTACTGTGCTATCCCAAAAAGCACCCTTGTGGAATAGACAATAGAAATCAAACTCCAAAAAAAGGTGTGTATAAATGAGCGTCTAATTCGAACTTCAAAATTGGTACAACAAACTGGAAGAAACACAACGATATCGCGATGTAAATCGGTTCACCGCCATCTAGTTGTATTAAACTTAACTAAACTATAATTCTAACAAACTATGATACACAAATGGTAAGGTTTTGTGTACTTACAATTATACAGAGGGCAATGTATTAAAGCTTTCAGAAAACGTATCAACTTTAGTACTTATATGCAATTGATTTTGTGTTTTCTGGGAGTTCTTCTCCTTGACCTTAGTTTACCCCATAAAAACTTATGTTCCTTATCAGTTAGAGGATCGAATATGATGAAAAATTAATTGTATATTCCCATAGTAAATGTCAGGGATTAATCTTTGCGTTTTTTGGGAGTTCTATAGCCTGATCTCGGTTGACCCTAGAGACTTATGTTCCTTATCTGTTAGAAAATCGAACAAGACGAAAAAAAAAATTGTGAATATGTTCTGTACTTTTTTCGATGGCTGTAATTTTTTTCCAAAATCTGTAAACACAGAAGTTAAATGCTCCAAAAGTTGTTAGTCTCCTAAAACCGTTTTCTTGTAGCTATAACGTATCTGGTAGCTGCCCCTAGTGCCCCATCTTTACTTTCCACTACGTAAAATGAAATTAATGCCTACCAGAAATAAAAGAGTTATTTAAGTACTTATGTATTTTTCAAACTCACCTTGGGTGATTTGTACATTTATTCTCACCTCCAACTCCATCACTGAAAAAAAAAGTGTTTTTTTATTTATTGTTATCAAAATACTAAACTAACTACAAACTAACAAAAATGTGAAAGGACAGGATCAGAGCCGAGGTCCCCGGGTTCCATCATTTTATTTTAGAGGAACGTGGGTATCGGGCGAGTAGTCCAAACAAGGTTTTTGAACAAACAGATTTATAATCTAAATCACTTCACTAATACCCAATTATGTAAATACCTATTCCACATTGACTAATTAACAAAATTAAAGGAATCTAAAATAACGTTCGGCAACCTTAACAATGGACGGTACTGGAAGAAAATCAGTGTCACAGATTATTCTGTGACGTATACTGAGCCGGTCTCCTTTTTTGCCCCTGTGTTACACAAACTTTTATTTAAAATTGTAGTATTTTGGAATATTTATGTTCTACTGTATTGTATTTGTATTTTGTATTATTTCTCGTGAGTTACAAGTATGTTAAGTGGCATGAAATAAATTGTTATGTATTTATGACCATTTTCTTGAAGGCAGAATTTCATAGACAACAAGCTTTCGAAATGTGTGAGTTGCCAAGCAAGGCGCTACAAATTACGCCGATGTTTGGACGCTTAAATATGCTTAGAATCCGAAATGTTCGTGTTGAAAACACTTATCAATGAATAAAAAATACTAACCAGTCTAATCACTTACTTATGAGTAAAAACACTTAGAAAAAAGGAAAAAAAACTTACTCAAGTGTATAAAACAGCTGCAAGCAGATGTAGAAGAGGTTGTTGGCAAAACACATGAAAATAATTCCGCTAATGACTTTGTCCGCTTTCCTCACCAGCTGGGTGGCACGGCCGTATTCTTCTCGGATGGACCGCCAGAACGATTCTGGAAGCGGCTAGAAATAAAAGATCGAAGATAATAATCTGAATACCTTGAATCTGAATATTGGTGACATACTGGAAAAGGGCGATGTTCAAACAACCCGAGAAGAGCTTGCTTTGACGTTTACTTTATTTACATCCTTTGTAAAGGATATCAAAAATGTTAATTTTATTACGGACCATGTAGGTTTAATACTCTGGTTTTATGACAACTAATACAAAAAAAAATCGTCGCGGTTAGAATTCTTAGTGGAGCGAGAGATACAATAGCTGATATGATTTTTTTTTCACTAGTTATGTTATCTACTTTTTAGAAAAAATAAACAGTAAGTAGTATATAAACAATTTGAATCACATTTTATTATGTCTACAGTGAGTGGTAAATAAGAGAACTAAACATTGATTGTTATTATCATACAAATAAAGCATTCTGATTTCTGATTTCTGATTACATTACATGCTTTAACTACATAAATGCATAAGATGCAATCATATAGGAATTGAGCCGAGTAATATTTTGTTGGTCGGGCGTTATTTTGAATTCAGAGCGAAGCAAAGGATTCTATTCGTGCTTATTTTAAAATGACGTGCCAAGGATGTGATGAAGAAGCTTTAGATTTTGTGAAGTGTCACGGTTGTAGGCAAAAATATTGTTTTGCGTGTTATGACATAAACAAAAAAGCCTACCGACTCCTCAACAACGAAAAGAAACTGCAATGCCGGAACATTGAAAAACCTGCAAGCGTTTCTCGTCAAGATGAAGAGACAACATTATCGTCCACTTTAATAGAACTATAGGCAATGAGAGCCGATGTCATTGATTTTAAAAATAAGAAGCTCGTTTCCATATCAATTGACGTCAGTAAAATCAACGATATTGTCTCAAAGTTGAACGCGAAGTTTGATAGCTATAGAAAGGGTTTGTCGATAGTGGAGAAAAAGACAAAAGAGATTGATCGTCTACAGACCAAGCTAGTTTGGCTGAAAATAAACAATCAGAACAAAATTAAATGTTCAACAAAAACAAAATTAACTGTGATACAAAAATCGCTTCTTTAGTAAAAGAAAATAACACGGCAAACCAGTATCATCGCATAAATAACGTGGAAATTTCTGAGGTACTGTCTTGGAAGGGCGCAAACCTTCACATGATCGTTGGACAACGGTGCAGCAAGGTGGGTGTACCCGTCAGTGATGTTATCGTCAGTGTTCATCGTGTGCGTCGATACCCCATGACTACTGCCAAACCAAGGTCCTGCTGAGCCAATCAGCGTTACCTAAATCTTTTGGTAAAACTGTGGACGTTTTCAAACATTATTTTTGGTTATTTTTAACCAAAATTACATTTTAGATGTTTGACTACTATAAATTTTTTGATTTTATCTCAAACAATAAAAGCACATTAGGCTACACTTTTGGTAAAAAACCGTTAAATTTACATATTTTAGGGATTTGTTGTTAAGATATTACTCAAATTTTACAATTTTTAGTTCGACTTAAATATAGATCTAGAAAATGATAATGAATGCCTAAAATATTATATTAACATTCCATAGACACCCCATAATGTGGTGACAGCGTGTGTACGGAGGATTGCGCGTGATGACTCCTGTTAAAGTGAATAAAACAGGGAAGATAAAGAAGTGTTCCCAAAATTAATAGAACTTAGGGACCACTTTGAGGATTTATGGCTTGACTCACTGTCACATAAAAGTCTGCTATGTAACATTTGTTTACCATCCCCTGAGCGGAGCGCAGTTTCTCATTGACTAGTTGCAGTCGTGACGTCAGATAGTAGCTCATGCATATCACGAACAGATCAGAGAAGTTCCAAGTGAACGTGGCCTGGATCTGCAAAAACTGCCCGAAGTGGCGGAGAACGGTTGATAAATTATTTAAAAAAATTACATCACTGGTTTGTTTTATATATTAATTTTAAACAAAAATGTGGGTAATTTTACTATGAAGCCAACACTAAAATCGTGGTAATTTAACACTTGTTCATTTGGAAATTGCACTTAAACAGCATTAAAACCTATACCTATAAAATAAAACTAACCTAAAACCCTTATAAATTTATTTATGTTTAATAAAAATGTTATTTAAATTTTATTTTGTTTCAATAAAATTATTGCACTTTTATACAGAACAGTTTTTTTGAGTTTTCAGTGTTGACTCCTTAGTGATTTGGTCGTGTACAGAATTTTTCATCTAAGTCAACCAACCTGGAATAAGACACCAAAAAGCGGATGGTATGGAACTGAAACAAAGATCCAACCGAACGTGTGCTTGAGGAATTTTTCGTATGAGTCGATTGGTGGATCTAGACATGCATTTGCGCCATAAATGTCCGACAAAAGAGCGAGGATGTGCTCCACTGCGATATGAAAAAAAAATTGTATGTCATATTTGAATTATCGTAGGCATAATAGCTCAAGTTCGTGGTGTGATCAGTACAAGGTATATCTTGGAAAGGCGACCTTTGGTGCTGAATAGACCGGCTGAATTGACCAAATTGGCACTGTCCCAGTCGGTTACTGCCTGCAGGGTCATATAAATTTGTTCTACCATGGTATCTCTGTTTGAACGGATTATGTTCGTATTAGGCTGAGCATTAGACAAAAATCTTTTCGTGACAGTGCTATCATCTGCATAACTGAATATATTCGATTGCAGTAGATCATTTAGATGGAGTAGAAATAGAGTTACAGAGAGAACTGACGCCTGAGGATCTCTAGCATTAATATTCATAAGATCAGATGAGCATCCATCAATGACCACTCGTATTGATTGTTAACTAAGTAAGTCAGCAATGCAAGTGCACAGGCCAACAGGTATTCCGTAAGATGGAAGCTTGCTGAGTAGATTAGCATGCCAGACTCTGTCAAAAGCTTTTGAAATTTCAAGAGAAACAGCCACAGCCTGACTGTGATTCTCTATGGTTTCGACCCAGTAGTGAGTTGTATACGATCCCCAGTGGTTTCGACGAAAACCATACTGGTGGTGGCGGTCACTGAAGGTACGACAGCAGGCGACTGTTTAAGACACATTCAATAACTTTTCAGAATATGGAGGTGATGACAAATGGTCTTTAGTCGGCAGGGTCAGTGCGGTTGCCTTATTTGGGTACGAGCTGTACATTCGCAACCTTCCAAGATTTAGGGAGATTCCCATTGCAACTATTGCAAGAGAGAGGCGGTACAGACGTGTCAGAACAGGAGACAACTCGGTTGGGCTTTTTCAGAACTATGGTCGGTATACTTTTGAGGCTACTAGTTTTATTCATGTGAAGACCGCTCAGTGATTTTAGTACCTATTTTTTGTGAATTTTGATAACCGACATAGTCACAAAATAACCACTATATAAAATAGTGGTTATTTTTTGACATAGTGAGTCACAACAAAATATTGTAGGTGGATTTATGGCACTCGCCTAAGTGTGCCTCGTACTCGGCTAAGCCTTTAGCTTTTTGGTAGAGGTGGTAACGTTGGACGGCAGAAGTTTGTTAAAACCTGGCTAGGGACCAAAAATCTTTTCTTTCCGAAGCGTACAAAAACAATTCAGTTCATATGCGGCTAATGTGGTAAACGAGCCTTACGTAGAACCCTTTTGGAGTACGAGTTTGATACGGAACCCGAATTATTGTTTAATTATTTGATGTTTTGTTTTAGAATAAGTACTACAATTTGACCTTGAAACTTGCGTTTTTAAGATAGAGCTGAAACAAATAACTGACGAATAGGTTAAAATAAATCCAAAATAAACGCGAGCAACTACTCCTGAAACTTCTTATGGATCCGTAGTGGCTTTACATAAAAGAAAAGACGCTGTTAGAAGCATCGATTCGATTGACATATAAAATCGATAAATTCTCAACAATAACCCGTTATAATATAACCCGTATAATATGACAATTAAATAAGAGTTACATCTTTATTTATTGAATTGATGTCGAGTCAATAGCATGTCCAAACTTGTAGAACTGGTATGATATAAAGTCACTAAACAGAATATCTTGGGATAGTTAGTTCTTGGTCGCCAGCATAGATCATTTTATATTATAGATAGGCAAATAGGCAGACTGACCTAAAAATTGTAAAATGTTAACCAAAATACTCACACAAAGCCAGACACAGCACAGCTGCACAAGTACCAACACACTTGTTGGCCAACTTTCCATCAAAACTTGGATCCAATTGTTCAACATTGGCAATGTATCTCACCAGTTTGGGCCAGGACATAGCAATCCTTAAGAAAATTGATGTAGTTATGCAGCTTGTGCCGTAGAATACTATTGCAGCTATAAGAAAATAACATAATGTTTTTTTATATTTAATGAAATACTCAACTTATAAACATAAACATCGCAACTGTAACTTTAATTATATGTAGGCACATGAGCTACACGATCAATTTGGTAAAATAATAATTGATTTGGGTAAGCGAGGGTCACCAGGCGAGGAGAATAAAAACCACACTTTGAAAAACACAGTGATGATTTAGATTGATCGTCGAAATACTGAGTAAGTAATTAAGTTAGTTATTTATTTGCGTAAGATTTTGTTAACAGAGTAGTCTTTAAAAAAATACAACAAACATGGTGTGCAAATATTGGAATTGAAAAACAAAACAAAAAGAACTATCTATAGAACTTTAACTTTGTCTATTATGTCAAAATAAATTTACAAGTCAAGATATGCCTGTTCAGAGTGTACAGAGCGTAAATATATAGAAAGTAATAGATTTATAAAGCCCAGACAGGAAACATGAATACCGAAATCGTTTGCCAATGTGTGTGATACATGCTTATTTGTGTGTAGTGGTGGATACCTTAAATATGTTAAAAACAGACTTTCGATAAAAATAAATTTGAGGATGAAGGAATAACGTTACGATTTTTGTCTCATCTTCATGTTGCTCTTTTATTGTGCCTTTTCATTGTTTTTTGAGGTTTCTTATTTCGTAGTCTGCTGCCCTAAAATGAAGACCACAGACCCTTTCCTTATATTGGGAGTAAGTCTAAAGTTTAGTTTGTCTCACTCACACAAGGTGATAAACCTTTCTCGATAGTTAATTATGTACATTTTGGGAAACCGTTAATAGGTATTTTTATTCTTAGGGTTCCGTACGAAGAATGAAAAAACGGAACCCTTATAGGTTCACTTTGTTATCCGTATGTCCATCTCTCCATCTGTCAAAACCATTTTGCTTGAGGCCCGTGTGAGATACCAAGTTGAAACTGATACCTCCTATACAAAAGTCTACGGCCTCATGGTGCTTAGGTTGACTTAGAAACTTGAAATTTCGTTGACAGGTGTAGGTCTTATCGCACACGTAACAGAAAAAAAAATCAAAAAATTACCAATATTTAATTATTTAGGAAGTTATACCAGACCAAATTAATTAGATCCTTTAGAAACATGGAGTTGAAAAGGTCGTAAGTGTCAAGTTAAGTTGGACCATATTAACTGCAAGTGGAACCAATTACCATAATGTTTATAGGGTTCCTAAACCGAATTGTGTGGTGATACGGAACCTTTTGCGCTCGAGTCTTACTCGCACTTGGCCGGTTATTTTAAAGATATATTAATTTAAGATAATACATGTAAAAGAAACATAATAGAATACTTACAAGCTGAAGCTAAATTAGTAGAATTATACGCATTTTTAATAGACATTGCTATCATAAAAATCTGACAACATATCAATACAACCGTGTAAAAACATTTCCAAGACTTCTGAATGAATCTGAAACAAACAAAAAGCGAATTGATTTTAATAAGAGTTACATACTTTGCCACATTCTGGAGTTCGTGTCAATTTCCTATAAAAGAGAGAAAAAATTCAGATGCTGCATCTTCTTAACATGGACAATCTAAAGCAGTTTGGGCCCACAATTAAGAAACTACAAGACTACCTATTCAGATGGATGGAGCGGGAGGTTGACTTATCATGGATGGAATATATTATGTTGTGTTCTCCGACAGAGTCGATTTTAGCTCCAATAATTTGAAGTTCCTTTTAACCATTCATAATGAACAGTTGTATGTTTAGTTGTATGTATTACTCAACTCCCCGTCGTTGATTCCTCTCTAAGCTGATGGCTGATTCAACGATTGTAGATCATGTTATCTGGAAAATACCCCTTTTAATCCATAGAGGTATAGGTATTCGAGGAATGTGTTAAACTGAACTAACAATTTTGTTCGGTTCATGGACCCTTAGAAACCATGAGTGGGGTGTTATGAGTAAGGTAAGTGTCGTTAGTGGTTCGTTGAATAAAGACGGTTGGTCTAAAGTTGGGTCTTTGTCTTATCGCCGTTTCACTCCTTTGGCACTAGTAAGTTACACACATAACATTTGCGATGACGACCATGTGATTCGCCTGTTCGCGTAGAATGTGCCAAGCTGAACGCAATCCAGAGTGCTGCCGACAGCGGAGTGGCAAAACAACCCGCACCACGAAAGATGGATGCTTTTCAGGCCTGTGTAGATCAACCTACAAACTAATTCCGTGATTCCTTGACAGTTAAACAAGGGCTAGATAGGCAAAATGGAAGTGATGATGAGGTAAAACGTAAATAGATAAAAATTTCCTTTAGGCTAAGGGCTTTGAGGCTTTCACCCCCAGCCTACAAACAAAAGTGAACGAGTAGAGAAACTTAATAGCCTAATCGTAGTTTATGAAGGCGGCAGAAAAATTCTGACTGTTGCGTCTGACCAGAATGCCAGTGATCGCGTCAATAAATAGTAGCTTCTTGATGCCATTGGCTTCCGCTTTTGGTGAAGTTTGGGTGGAACATATCAATGTCCTGCCGTGTAAATTCAAATCCAAATCCAACTCATATAGGTAGGTGCGGTGGTTTTCAAGTAGATTTAACTTGTGGACGAGTTCCTGATGAAGGATTTTGGCCATTTGTACATGCCTGTGTAGATAATCAGTGTTGGCAAGAGCAAAACAACAAGAAATAGCATGTCTAAGTGATTATCCAGGGTGGGCACATAATACTTTGGGTTCCATTCTTAATAATGTGTTTTCGAATGCAATATTAGGATTTCTTCAAGTTACATTTCTTTAGAAATAGGTAAGTTTTGTGATAAGTATTGTGATAAGTGCACATGGTTAATGACCGGTAATCCTTAACTTACCTAACATTCAACACGTTCTTGCTAGTGATGCCAAATACCGGCAGAAGTGCAAATATTTGTCCAACTATCAACGTTACTTTTAAACATTTTTGAAAAGTTACGGTGTTATTTTTCGATGCCATCTCCAATTAATACGTAGATTTATAGTCTGAAAAAGTGAAATAAGTCTTAGAAGGCGAAATTTATTGCAAAAATCTGGATGGTTATTATCCCTTCACGTACCCGGCCTTCCTTGCCAAAGCTCTACTTAAGGCGATACCAAACAAATGGGGTTTTTTCGAATTAATTTACTCCACTATAACGTCATCTACGTATTTCATTTTTGGGTAAATGTTTATTGAGTATTTGATTAAGATTCACACTGAAGGAAAACGCGATTGGATGAAATTTTTTCGATAGATTTTAATTCCGAAAAGACCTCTAAATTGTTTTATTTTTTTCCTGTAATTCTGAAATCCTAACTAATTTTATTGTGAAATTGCATTCAAAATGTGGATAGTATGTATTTGTAAAGTATCCTTAAAAATCTTTTTGACAAAATAGCTTAGTACATTTTAATCAATAAAAAACCGACTTTTTGCTACTTTAGCACGAATCCGTCCCACTCGCACTGAGGGTTTTTCGCATATGGAGTAACAGGGACGCTAAAACTTTTACGTATCGCCTTAACTTCAAGCGCGCCTTTCGTATTGGCACAGAATACAATTATTGTATTGATACAATGTGGCTGTGATATACGGACAGACAGACGGATGGGCAACGGATTTTTACCATAAAGGTTTCTTTTGTACCTATTACTAAAGACGTTAAAGTAAAACATACCAAAGGTCTCACTTAAAGATTAAAAGAACCCATTGCTGCTCAATCCGGAGCAAAAGTAAACTAAAAACTAAATGTGGTATACTATATATTGTACCAAGATATAGAAATTAGTATAGAACGAGAACATGTGCCAACTTAATACCAAATATATTTAACTCAATTTCAGGGGACATTGACGAAATATTAAATTAGAGTAAAATAAGTAAAAACAGATTCAAAAATATTTTAAAAAAGGTGCTTGCTTCATTTATTTATATAAACACTTATTTTTCATAAAAGCATAGATATTAGTAACCTGTATACTAGAACTAGAACCTGTCAGCTAGATACATGTAGAGATATGTGTACCGAGAATATAGCCGATAAATTTTTGTATACAAAACTTGTTGTTTTTATGGTAAATAAATAATTAATTAATTAAAGGTACTACGGAACGCTTAAAACATGTAACAATAATATTTTCCTTGGACATATTGAGCTGATTTAAATTTAATTAAAAAATATATTAATGGTACACTACACATGTACTTACAATTTTGTTTGTTTGTAGCAAAATTTACTTCTTTTTAGGGTTCCGTAGTACCTAAAAGGTACAAAAGGAATCTTTACGGTGAGACTCCGTTGTCCGTCCGTCCGTATGTCATAGCCTCATAACTTTAGCGCCGTTAAAGACAAATACATTAAATTTGGCACAAAAATAGAATTACTTCACATACCTATTACAATGTAAAAAAAATACGCAAACTTTGGAATTGTTGAAAATGATTCCAAAAAAATAAAAATTGAGAAAAATAATAAATATTATCCTAAAAACACAATATGGTTTTCAAATTGTAGATATTGAAAAGGTGATTGTAAAAATGTATACTTTTACCATATTTACTGGCACTGGTTTCGAGAAATCTTTAAAAAAC
The DNA here is from genome assembly GCA_934047225.1 of Ypsolopha sequella. Lineage (NCBI taxonomy): Eukaryota > Metazoa > Arthropoda > Insecta > Lepidoptera > Ypsolophidae > Ypsolopha > Ypsolopha sequella. The sequence continues at coordinate 24,110,172 of OW203987.1, forward strand.
CACAAAAATATGTATGTCCCCCCTCTTATCTCCGAAACCGGTAGACCGAAAAATATGAAAAAACTGTCGATTATAGAATCATAACTGGCCAATTACAGAAAAATAAAAATATATAGTTTGGCTATGTTTAATTGCATCTGTTTCGACTTTTCGAGTAATCCTTGAAAAACCATAAAAAATTGTATGTCTCCCCCCTTATCTCCAAAACTGGTAAACCGAAAATATGAAAAAAAAAAAACATGGTAATATGGTAATGGTACTTACATAAAGATAATCTTCTCAACCGCTTTATTTTACATAAAAATAAAGCGGTTGAGAAGTTCACGAAAAAAATTGACAAAATTAAGTTTATTATCCACATTACGGAACCCTAGGTACGCGAGTCTGACTCGCACTTGGCTGGGTTTTTTTATACTTTGTCACATTGATAACAGGAATTGTATGACTTTTAACCAGCATTGTTAATTTTATTCTAAAACTTGAAAAAATTGTTTAAATAACATGTAAAGGCAGTAAAAAAAAATACCGTAACAGCAGCAATTTATTAACCTGACCAACATTTGCTCCAAGTAAAGCCGATTCTGAAAGTCAAAACGATTTTTTTTTATTACAAAATAGTCTTTTAGTTTCAGGAACAGAAGCTGAAATTTAAGCCTTCAGAATCAGCTTTATAATAATACTCGTACTAAAAGTATTCATTAAGGGCACCGTATTCGCCAGAACTCCAAATGAGTGCTGTACGCTGATAATGTCCTTATTTTTTAATATTTACCTGAAATCAACTTTCAAACAAAAAACAAATAATTGAAATAGCTATTAAATTACAGGAACTATGAACCCATGAATATGTACAAAAATTTCGGCTATTTCATAGGTAAATATATATATAGTGGTTGTTTACGGTACATAACCTAAAATTTAAACTAAAGACCTAAAAATAAATATAATATAATTATAAATAGTAAATGTGAAAGACAATAATTAATACAAAAATAATCTTAAAGAAAAAATTATAAAAATTATTTATATTTACCTTAATTTTGAATTTGTGTTACTTATACTGTACATTACTTAATTAAACAGTTTTAGGCGCTATATTTCGACCCCTCAGTGGGGTCGTCATCAGGCGAATAGAAAAATATTCAAATATAAAATACTTTTCTATTCGCCTGATGACGACCCCACTGAGGGGTCGAAATATAGTGCCTAAAATTGTTTAATTAAGTATTTATATTTAATTTAAGTGCAGCATACACAAAAAATAAAAATAAAAAAACCCTTTATCGGTATTTTGTAAAATATATATTATTAACATTATATCCTTATCCTGTATAAATGACTAAAATCAAAAAAAATAAGAAACATCAAAACAACAGTGGCGTGCATAGTACTTTTTTCCGGAAAAGTAATCAGAGGGTCAAGTTTGACAGTAAAAAAAATAAGAAAAAAATTAAATGGCACTTTGAAAATAGAAAGTTTGTATGACGCCAGGGTAGACACTGCCTACCCTAGAGTGAACATTTTCATACCAACTTCTTTTTTTCAAAGACTTATTTAAATTTTTTCATATATTTTTTATTGTAAAACTTGACCTTCTGACTGCTTTTCCGGAAAAAAGTTCTATGCACGCCACTGCAAAACAAGGGTTTGAATGTCGGATGTAAATTCAAATATATACTTTTAAACGCTTGTAAATTTTGTGTGTACTTGATTTTGGTAAATATTTTAGGCCACAAATTTCAAAACCAAACATCTACAAATTTCTTAAGTAATGTATATAAGAATACTCGCAATTAATAGCTTTAAAAAAACATGCTCTATCAAACGAAGTTAATGAAATTACATGTTTAGATCTTAAAATATTTTAAGTGTGTCCTGGGGATCTAAAAAGGCTAAATTAGGTGAATCATAAAATGATTTGAAAGTAGGATAAAGTCAGAGTTTGTTCACGCGTGCAAAAGAGACGGCATTAGAACAGAATCATAATGTGATTCACGCAAAACGGCCTTTTTAAATGACCTGTTTTACAACACACATTTTTTTGTATTTTAAATATGAAGATAAACTGCTAATATAAATTATTATAATATTATACTGCTAATAAAAATAATTATATAAATAAACTGTACATTTAGCATTTTTCGAGGTCCACAATAATGATGGCATTAGGTTTTTTGAGCATATACAATGTATCTATTACCTTCACGTACTTACCAAAACTTTAGTCAAGGAATCATTTTCACAACTATTCCCTAACTAAAAATCAATATACATAAAAATACATACATTCTGTGTAATTTGTCATTGTCATTGCTGTTCAAGAGCACTATAACAAACAACAAAATTGAGTTAAAAGCTGATATTAACTGGAAGCGATAAAATCTGAATTTATTGTTCATGGCCGCAAAACATGTACTTAACTAATTTAAAATTTACTAGTTAGGATTCTTTCCGTATCAGAAAGTTTCTGTTGGGTTCAATTTGAACATTAAAATATTGTGTCAGGAAATAAGTCATGTTTTATCTACTACCATACTGCAACAAGGAAATTTTACAATATCAAAAGCGGTTTTATAAGTACCTACATTGTTTGGCCAATGTCATAATACATTGGCCCAAAGTATTATAACACCGCTGGAAGGCCAATCACAAGTAGCTTAAGAAATTACGCCACATCCTCCTCTCTCGTGCTCGCTTCTGATTTGTTCCATATCGGCAATACCGTCAAACGCACGTGGACTTTATAAACGAGTGTTAATAATTCCTGAAATATTAGTTGAAAATATTATAAATTATGTCATACGAAGGCGACATTTTTGATGGTCGTAGATAAAGTGTTGTGTGCAACTGGATATAATTAGACATTGGAACACTCGTGCAACTACGAAATTAACTGTTTCAAATTATGTTACAATTGCACAAAATTAAATTACTTTAATTATTAAATTATTAAATTTTTAGATATAAGCTTTTATATAAAACAAAGAAATATTGGTTTGGGAGCCGACCCAATGTCGGAGGTGATCCTAACAACGCTAATGTTTAGAAGTTTTTTTACAATCAATACTTACATTAGAGGCACTCAATATGCAAATGAGCAATTGACGCTGAGCCACACGTTTATTATTTGTTATCTTAGAGTGTTTATTATGAACGTTATAAATGTCACATCGGCAACGTAAAATAGAACCAAATAACAGTTTAACTTGTAGATCACATCGGCATCTGTAAACAACCCCTATCACAATATTTAATCGACGATGTCGAACGTACTACAAATATGTTTTTATTGATATTTGTATCACTTACCCCCATGGGTGTATGGGAAGGGGGTGCAGGCAGCTAACCCCTCCCCCCCCCCCTCTTTAGCAGGTGTCCGAGCTTTTGAACGAAAGAGTAAACTTTTGATCCACTCTAACAAAAAATTGCAACATTCATCATATTTTAAATACAATAATTTCCACTAGTGGTTTACAAAAGGTACTGCGCTCGCTTTCCTTACGACACGCTGTTTACTTTAGCAGTGAATGTGCCAATGAAAGTGCTGCATTTCATCCCAATTTTGTCTCTTTTCTAACTAATTTTAAGCCATGAAATTATTGTTATATTTGTCTGAAAAAAAATAAATGAATATAACGTCCTTTCTGCAAGTTAGTCGCTTTTTCAGGTAATTTGCGTTTTATAAATAAAATTGTAAGAAAGTTGCAGTACATTAAAAAATATAGTTTAGTAAGTACTTTCACGGACACATTCTTGAAAGTTTTACCATAAAAACGATTTTTAAGTGATAAATGTGTTTTTTGAGAGCGCGCGGTGGCAGCCACGAAATTAATTGTTTCAGATTATGTTACAATTACATAAAATAATTTAATTTTATAGATTTAAAATATTAAACTTTTTTATAATTAAAAAATAAAGAATAACTAGGGTTTTTTAGCCGACCCGATGGTGGAGTTAATCCTAACAACGCTAATGTTTAGAATTTTTTTTACAATCAATACTTGCATTAGAGGCACTCAATATGCAAAGTAGCAAGTGACACTGAGCCACTCGTTTATTTCTATACTTGGGAGCTTGACAATAACAAGTAAATTTTTTTCAAAATCCTTTTGTTTCGGATTCTTAAATTCTCTATCTGATGGTATTTACGAAATAATAAAAAATAAAACGAAAATAGCCAGAATTACACAGTAATAAGTCCAATAGTTTAAAGGAACTTATTGTTTATTGTTTATCTCATAAATCATAAATCATTTATTTGCTTTGAATAGGGTTGGATGGAAAAAAGTTCTGCACAGAAATCGCCTTATTCAGCTAATAAGAAGTTAGCATGCAAATATTAAAAGAAAAACATCAATAAAATTTACATGTCGCATACTTAATTATTCAAAAAAAAACATTACAATCATAATTTTATAAACAATACATAGTCAGAGAGAGAAGATACATGCAAAATTACAAGCAAGCAAATATTACGAGTACTAGCAATCTAAAAATTATTTGAGCGAATAGAAGGTATTTTCTAAAAGCCATTTTCGTAATCTACTTTTAAACATGTTCAAGGACGGGAGATCGAGTATATTTTGTGGCAGTTTGTTGTAAATGGTAATACACATGACGTAACAATTATTTTTATAAAGTTCAGTAATTATTAGGTTTGTGGTCGATAACCGATCTATTTGGATTTCGTTTATTTCTGGGATAAATGTCTTTAGCCTTTTTAAATAGGTGAGTATTTTGTCTGACAAAAGTGGCAATTTTGAACACCTACAGGCAAAAGAACGGTTAAAGGTTTAGCTCACGAAACAATGGCCTGCATGAGACCACTTGAAACACTCCATATAAAGGAATATTAGGATTTTTTTATTTATTATTGTTTATTACTGATTTAGATTAATAAGTGGGGAGTTATTATTGTTTACCTTGCAGTGATTGGCGGTTTGATATAGGAATAGTAGTTGTAAACATTAACATTAAAATCTTATTGGTAAGATATTTCACAGTGTAAATTTTTTAACATGTCAAGGGACACGGCCTCATCGTGTTTCTCTATGGCTTCGCCTCAAAAAAGAGTGGAATATAAATTTAAAGTTCTCCAGCGGAGCGAAAGCCTTACTGGTGGTCACTAAGGAGGTTGATACCTTCCAGGTATGACAAAAGTTGTTTCTTCAACTTTGAAGAATATGGAGTGTATCTGTAGTTGCCAGGTCCAGGCTACACATTTTCAAGCTTCCAAGATACAGAGACGATATATTTTGTATTGACGCACGTTACGAAATGGATGAAAACAAACACTTGTACTGTTTCACAGTTTAATTTACAGCAAAATTAACCCCAACTAGTTTCGCCTTATCGGCATTCTCAAGGGAATAACATAATAATTTATAATAAGCATTGTCTAAGAATGACAACTAAACCCAAACCCGAAAACGGATTTCAATATTTTTTTCTTATTCATTTTAGATTGAGTAATGAACACTGTTAGCGTGTATTTTCAAGATTATAAATCTGGAAAAGTTTCCATATAAAACTACAAATAAAAGAGAAATCATCGTTTGAATCCCTTTCGGTACCACAAAGATAGTTCCGCTCCGGAACGTCATTAATATTAGTTTATTACGAAGTTCTAAATGTTTTACATCCAAAACTTTTGTAACTGTATTTAAATTAGTCAAAGTTTTTTGGAAAGTATCAAATAATTTACTTTAAAGCCTTTTTTCATTAAAAAATATCATAAAAATGTTTTCGCTTCGTGACTTTTGGTTCAAAATGGGTTATTTTTACCATAATCTGTTCTCATTAGGAAATATTGACACTTAACTGGTTTTATTTGAACAAAATAATAAAAAGCGGTAACATATACATCAAAATGAATATAATAAATAATTTAACTGCCCCTTAATTAACAAAAAAAAATATTGGAAAAAAATGCAGGAGAGACATACATGGAAAATTTATGTCACGTTGCGGAGTTCTAAGGCTTTGTATACATCAAACCAAAAGATATTCAATTTGTTTAAAAATGTATAATATATTTGAATATGAATAAAACGACAGAATAAAAAGGAATTGTAATTAATATTTACATCGTTGTGACAAAATAGACATTTAAATTAACAAACCATCCCAGAACTACAAAGAGACTTAACAACACCACTTATAGGTAATATCATTTGTACTTTCCCACAAATTTATCATTGAATAAATTTGTGGGATAGTACAAATGATTTTCTGTTCATTAAATATCATTAACGTTTATCAGACTCAGTCTGTGAAAATAAAAAGTGACAAAGAAAATGTTATACATTTACCAATAATTTTTATCACCGCCTAAAAACTGAACAGATTAGTTTTTTAATTATTAGTTTACTTAGCCTAGCATCACGTAATTCACAGCATTAATGAGATCAAAAATTAACATTCCTTTGGTACAAAATTAAGCATAAAATTTACAAGGTACAAAATATTACAAGGTACAAGATATTTCAATTTTGTTTTTTTTTTTTTTCATATACAATACCTCCTAGCAGCGGGAAAGTCGATAGCTTAGAGAGGATCGCTGTTGTCACGGCTTTATGCCTTTCTTCCTTGCCTTACTTCCACCTATACCTAACATCACAGAGCGGATGTCACGATTCCTACCTCAGTACGCTTTAGCTTCCCATCTCGCTTAAGGTGGATGGTCCAAGGTAATCTTCATACAAACTTGTGGGAACCAATAACGACGACAGAAGTATTATTATTTAAATCTGTTACCTTTTTCTACACGTTCCATCAACTTTACACTCGCGATTAATCAAACAAACTTTTTTAGAATCTAATTTTGTTATTTAAATCCAATGTATAAAAATTTTAAATTGCAAAATTAGACTGTGAAAACATTTTGTTTTTAAGAAAAACTGAATATTCGTGGGTGTAAAGTTGATGGAACGTGTGGAGAAAGGTAACAGAATAAAATAATAATACTTCTGTCGTCGTTAATTGGTTCTCACAAGTTTTTTATAAAAACTACCTTGGACCATCCACCTTAAAATAGCTTTCCTAGGTTTCGATTTGTTGATATTTCTACAGTGATCACGAAAAAACATCTACTTACCCTTCAAATCGCTGTTCGTAGCTTTTTTTTTCAAAACAGGTAAACCAAACAAGAAAAGAGTTAATAACATAAAACTAAAAATAAACAATACAATTGTAACGTGCCCCTTAAAAATTGAAAATAGTTTTAATTAATACTTTTTATCTATAGGCATAGATAAATAAAGGAAGGATAGATTGCTCACTCGATACATTAGAACAAAGCCCGCGTAAAACTTATTATTTTCGCCGGTACCTAGTAGTTCGACTTATTATTTTTGATGTCGCTACTGTACTAGATAAATTGTGACATATCTAGTGCCATCTATCGAACAGTTGATGAAACGAAATTCGATGTGTGTGTGTAGCAACTATACTGCGCCCACAAAAACAAAAATTTGCTAGAATACGACAATACGCGACACATGGCATACGATAAATCTGAGGATAAATCGCTCAACCGCGCATGACAGTTGAGTCAAAGAGTAAAGTTATATACCGGTATGTATGTATGAGTAGTGTGTGTTAGGTAAATAAAGCGTATTTTAATGCACATATTTTGTTTAATTGATTTTTGTGCGCCATCTACCGGAATCCAGAATAACCATTTGCATGCTTAGTTAGATTGCCAGCTTACCAAAAAAATGTTAAAAACACCTGATTAAGAATTCACTATTTTCTGATGCGATGTTATGAAAATTGTGTGTTTTTATTCATAAAATAAATAAATATGTTGAACCAGAACAGTAAAATGCTATATTTCGTCGATTTCAGACAAATTTTATTTCCAGCGAGACAGCGAGAGTTATTTTTAGTATTGCGAACAGTACAAGGAGATAGCAATCTATCCTTCCTTTATTTATCTATGCTATAGGTGAAAGCGGACCAAGTAATCAAGCACAAGGACGCCCTGTCATAAACTCTTCAACCTGTTCCACGTACGTTAGGCCGGTTAACAATAAAGAAATCCTAAAAATAATTAAGTCAATAAAAATAAACACAGTCATGGTTTAGATGATATACCCCCGATTTTAGTAAAACAGTGCGCAGAAGAACTATGCGTACCCCTGACAACTTTAATTTGAGGAAGGCCTATTATAAAGACCGATAGCATTATTGCCAACTTTTTCCAAAATCTATGAAAAAGCCATGTGCAATCAATTATATCACTTCTTACAACTTACTTTGTACAACAAACAACCATTAAATATTTATTTATGTACAGTATATATAGTAGTATGTATATTATATCTATGTATATTTTTGTACTTATATATGTTTATGTAGATATTATATATTATATTATTATACATATATTACAAGCTATAGCTTGTAATTTACTATATTTATATTTATAGGTTTAGTCTAATTTTTAATGTCATTTAAGTTTTATTTTGGGTCAATAAAAAAACAATACACAAAGTTGTAAGCCACATTTCATAATCGCTCGAGTTTATTATCTTAATTAACGACCTGCCTAAAGTAGTTGAACATGATTATATAGTCAAAATGCATGTACCAGAAATTTATGAAAATATTCCGTGTATTTCATGAAATACAAAAAAAGAAGCACCTGTATCTTTTTACATATCGCCTTAAGTTACTTTGTTGTGCCCGTCAGGGTCCGTAATTGATATTAAACTAAATGTTATTTAAGACCTTTTGAACATTATGGTGCAAATAAATTTGATTACTTGATTCTTTACTTTGGATCTTCGAGACCAGTGGAGGCGGAGTCGCGGTGAGACCATAAGTCGGTGTTCAGTCAAACAATGCGCACCACGCATAATTCGGGTGATTTGGACTTGACACAAGTCTATTTGTCGTATGGCATCGTTATCGATCAGATGTCTACCAGTGCTTGGTGCGCGGTTGCATCCAAATGTTCATGTGCTTAGCGGGAAGTCTGAACATACTATTCGTTACCTCAAGTTCGTTTTGAGCACAAACATTTAGTAGCAAGTAACAATTTAAGTTCATGTTGTCGACTTCGTGTCTGCCCTGGACTTTAGGCCAAGCCGCATAGTAACGCCCAACTCGGGCATTAAATTCGTCTAACATCAGTAATAGAATAGAATAGAATAGAATATGATTTTATTCATCTAAAAATTACACAATAACAGAATAGGATTACCTTGACGCCTACAAGGGTGTATGTACCGGTGCTATAGGCGCCAAGCTCTTCCCTTACAGAGTTGTAATATTTGTTCGTTGGGGCAAATACTGTCTAGACATTGAGAAAGTTCAAAAGTCCTATCCAAGTTTGGGTATTATAGACACTAATGAGTGATGATGAAATTAAGGAACCTAATTCGTTTAGATTAAATTATTTTAAGGTGGGTTAATTCGAAAACCATTTCAAGATTTTTGTTTAATTAGCCGTATTTTAGTACTTGTGCTATAAAAAACCCCATGATGATGATTATTTTTACGAAAAAACTGCAGCTTTCTGCAGCCTTCGTGTGACGTCACTTGAGAAAAGGTGGTTTAGAAGTGTGTCCTTTGCTATCAAGATAAAATTATAATATATTGCTTCAGACTGATTTGATAGATTGATGACAGATGAGTAGACAAACAGAGACAGACCATTTTTTACAAGCAATCGCACATCTCGGTCGGTAATTAATGACAGATGAGTAGACAGACAGAGACAGACCATATTTATAAGCAATCGCACATCTCGGTCGGTATAATGTCTAAAATTCTCAAGTGTTGTCGTATACGACAATTCTTTAAAAAATCATAAAATAATAATGGTAATAAAAATACCAAACAAATTAAAATTATGTCTTAAAGTGAAATTAAGCTATGGAAATTGTCTTTATCAAGGTGAGGGCGCTATGTGGTAACGCGGTCAGAGATGTGCACAGGGTACTCCCACATTAGCCCATTCACTCTGAGAGGATATTACCAAGACAGTCTCGAACATGCCAAACCAAAAGTCTGTATATGGGCCCCAGCTGGTAATGGTATCAAAAAAAAAAAAAAAATCAAAAATGTTTTTATTTCATAACTTAAATCTTATCATAATACAGGGTTGAGGCCTCCTATTAAGTATAAAAATACCTGTACCAGGAAGTCTCGCTCTCCGATAAAAAAATTTTCATTAATTTGTTGAACTAAATAAAATAAATTTAGGCAAAAAAACTTAAAGAAAAAAGTAAATTATATAATATCTAGAGAGGGTGTGTTTGTGTGTGAATGTGTGAGAGAGAGTGTGTATGTGTGTATTTGTGTGTGAGTGTGCGTGAAAAGATGTGTATTTTTAGGTCATATACTGCAATATTTCTTCTGTACTTTCATAGTTAGTACCTCTAAACGTTTATCATCTAAAATATTTCATCTATCTCTTCATGCAATCCTCCAGAAACATTCAGTGTAGCAAAAGGCAATCTGCAGTCCGCTATTTACGTCTTCGTCCTTGGAAGATGCGACGTGACTTTCTGACATACAACATTTTTTGTTTTGTTATCCGGCGCAAAAACAAATAAAGCTGATGGTTTGCCGACACGTGAACATGCCACATACAATTGACCATGAGAAAAACATGCATTTTCTAGATTTAGACCACAAACACTCAAGGATTGTCCTTGTGACTTATTAATCGTCATGGCGAATGCAAGACGGATCGGAAATTGAATTCGCTTGAACTCAAAGGGTAAATCGGTTGAGATCATCGGAATCCTCGAAATGAGAACTTCCTCACCTTTGAATTTTCCTTTGAGTATCGTCGCGTGTATCACATTCACCATCAGTTTTCCAATCACCAAACGCGTACCGTTGCATAATTTTGGTTGGTTGAGATTTCGTAGCATGATGACTACTGAGCCAACCTTAAGTCGTAAATTATACGGTGGTAAGCCAGGCACATCCAAGGAGTTTAAAAGTTCAGTCGGATAGTTGGTAGCTTCGCCTAAAAGGATGCGAGCTGTAATCAATTGTGCAATCGTATAGATATGCTGCACGATTCAAATCAACACTTGAAGCACTTCTTCTTGCGCGTCGGACAATATCTCGTTGTTGATCTGTTCGACAAGCTCGACGATTTCTCATTTCCAACCTAGCCGTTTCACGAATTGCTGCTCTTTGCTCTTCTGTTTGAGAAGCGCGAACACGCCTCTGTTCTCGAGCGATTTCTTGGTCTTCTTCAGTTGATTGATTCGCCCTGTTCCGCAGCCTAACTGCATTACGGCTTTGTTGGGAAAGATTAGATCTTCTTGGTCGCGGCATTGTTAATTAGGTACTTCTCCAAAACAACAAAACAATCCAACCGACCGACCGGTACATAACCTCAAGCAATCGATACGCAATACGATTTTTTTTTTCTATTTGACGGCTGCTGGTTTGTTGTCTTTGCACTTTGAGCTGTCAAATTGCATTGCGACTGTGGTGCCACCGGTGTTTTTTTATATTTCAACAGATGGCACCACATGCTGTTTGTATTCGTAAAATTAATTAATTAATTTATTGTTATTAGATAACTTATCCGATATTTTATTACTTATTCTGCTATTCGGAGCGGAGAAGAATCCACCAAAAAAGAGATAACTAACATCGGTCCAGCCGATCTTGAGTTATAAGTGGTGTAACTAACACGACTTTGTTTTATATATTTATATATAAATAGGTAAATATGTTTATTGTTTAAATAGTCACCTAATTATTATTTATGTAGGTATATTGTTGTTATTTATAATCATAGGGTGTAAGTATATTAACATATTTAGTGTACACGTATGTATGTCTACTTTTTATTAGGACTTCTCTTTTTTCAATCCGGGTTTGCTGGAAGAAATCTCTTTTTAGAGATAAGCTCGCCTGTGTACATGATATATCTAAGTACTTTGTAAAAATGATGTTTTGTGTGTACAATAAAGAATATGAATATGAATAAATGGCTTTTACACTTACGACAAAAGTCGTAATAAAATATCGGATAAGTTATCTAATAACAATAAATTAATTAATTAATTTTACGAATACAAACAGCATGTGGTGCCATCTGTTGAAATATAAAAAAACACCGGTGGCACCACAGTCGCAATGCAATTTGACAGCTCAAAGTGCAAAGACAACAAACCAGCAGCCGTCAAATTGAAAAAAAAATCGTATTGCGTATCGATTGCTTGAGGTTATGTGCCGGTCGGTCGGTTGGATTGTTTTGTTGTTTTGGAGAAGTACCTAATTAACAATGCCGCGACCAAGAAGATCTAATCTTTCCCAACAAAGCCGTAATGCAGTTAGGCTGCGGAACAGGGCGAATCAATCAACTGAAGAAGACCAAGAAATCGCTCGAGAACAGAGGCGTGTTAGTATGGCCCGAGTTCGCGCTTCTCAAACAGAAGAGCAAAGAGCAGCAATTCGTGAAACGGCTAGGTTGGAAATGAGAAATCGTCGAGCTTGTCGAACAGATCAACAACGAGATATTGTCCGACGCGCAAGAAGAAGTGCTTCAAGTGTTGATTTGAATCGTGCAGCATATCTATACGATTGCACAATTGATTACAGCTCGCATCCTTTTAGACGAAGCTACCAACTATCCGACTGAACTTTTAAACTCCTTGGATGTGCCTGGCTTACCACCGTATAATTTACGACTTAAGGTTGGCTCAGTAGTCTAGCATAACATACTAGCATAACATATAACATACTAGCATAATGTTATATGCTAGTAAGTGTTATATGTTATGTTATACTAGCATAACATATAACACTTACTAGCATTAACTAATGTGGTAGAATTATATGTGTTTTCAATAGACGATGCCGTCATAAAAATCTGACAACATATTAATACAACCGTGTAAAAACATTTCCAAGACTTCTGAATGTATCTGAAAAAAACAAAAAGTGGATTCTTGATTTTGAATATAAAGTGGATTGATTTCAATAAGAGTTAGGTACTTTGCCACATTCTGGATTTTACGTCAATTTCCTATAAAATATGACAAGATAGTTGAGTATACACCTGTTCATTATGAATGATTAAAAGGGACTTCAAATTATTGAACCTGAAATCGACTCTGTCGGAGAAAACAACATAATATATATACCCTCCATGATATTTTGTCAACCTCTTACTCCATACATCTGAATATAAGGAGTCTTGTAGCCTTTTAACTGTGGGCCCGAACCGCTTTAGATCGCCCATTTTTTCTCTCTGAAGCTGAAAACACGTAGCTGATTCCTCTCTTAGCTGATGGCTGATTCAACGATCAGCAGTACCAAAGCAGGCTTAAAGATAATGTTATCTGGAAAATATCCCTTTTAATCCATAATAGGTATTTAAAGAATGTGTTGAACTGAACTATCAACTTTGCTCAGCTCATGGACCCTTAGAAACCATGAGTGAGGTGTTATAAGTTAGTCAAGGTGTCGTAAGTGGTTCGTCGAATATAGACGTTCACTAAAGGCGGTTGTTTGTCTTATCGTCGTTTCACTCTCCCAGCACTAGTAAGTAATAACACACATAACATTTGCGACGAAGATGACTATGACATGTGATTTGTCTGTTCACGTAGAAAAAGCCAAGCTGAGCACAAGCCAGAGTGCTACCGACAGCGGAGAGGCGTAAGAACCCGCAGCCCTACAACAGTTGAACAAGGGCTAGACAGGCTAAATGGAAGTGATAATGAAGTAAAATGGCTTGAAATAAAGATAAACATTTCTTTAAGGCTAGGAGTCGAAGGGTACTGCAGGTATAAGAAATCACTTAAAGTAGGCAGATAAGCAGGTACTCATAAGTTCTTGATGGTCAGTCGAATAAAGGTGGTTGTTTTTCTTACCGCCGCTTTTAACCCTAGCCTACATAACAAAAGTGAACGAGTAGATAATCTCTTTAGCTTTATCGTAGTCTACAAAGGCGGCAGAAAAATTCTGACGGTTGCATCTGACCATAATGTCAGCGATCGCGTCAATAAGGTATAGCTCCTTAAAGCCATGGCTTCCACTTTTGGTGAAGAGATTGTCATATTTATCAAAAACACCCTGATTGCGCCCGGTCGAACAATACCATGACAGAAAAATTTGCGTGAATCATCCTATCCGTGTTGATGTACCGATACCAGTACGTACGAATAGATCTTACTTGTGGACAGGTTCCTGATGAAGGATTTTGGGCACTTGATTATGCCTGTGCAGATACTCGGTGTTGGCAAGAGCAAAACAACAAGAAATAGCATGTCTAAGTGAATAGCTTGTCTAAGTGATTCTCCAGAATTTTGTGATAAGTGATGTACATGGTTAATGAGCGGTGATCATAAACTTACCTAATATTCAACACGTTCTTGCTAGTGATGCCAAATACCGGCAGAAGTGCAAATATTTGTCCAACGATCAACGTTACTTTTAAACATTTTTGAAAAGTCACGGTGTTATTTTTCGATGCCATCTCCAATTAATACGTAGATGTATAGTCTGAAAAAGTGAAGTAGTTCTTAGAAGGCAACATTGCACAAATCTGGATGGTAATTATGCCTCCGCGCATCCGACCTTCCCTACCCTTTCGTATTGGCACAGAATACAATTATTGGTCTGAACTGTAACTTGTTAATTATATCATCAATATACAAATTATAAAAGAAGTTCTGACTCACTCACTCACTGACTCATCAACGCCCAGCCAAAACCCTTAAACAGAGAAAGGCGAAATTTTGCACAGAGGTTTATAATGTAAGGCCGTTTATAATGTAAACAAGGAATAAGGCCGGTTACTTTGAAATTCCTACGGGATCGACCAGTAAGTAATCTTTTTCCATATTTTTTGGTCTACCAGTTTCGGAGATAAGGAGGGGGACATACATTTTACAAAGAATTTTCGAAATCAATGCCAGTAAATAAAGTGAAAGTGTATATTTTACAATTAGTTCTGTAATATCTACAAATTAATACACATACTGCATTTTAAGGTTTTTTTGTTCTTCTATATAATGGACAACGGATTTTTAATTTTTTTATTTTTATTTATTTATTCATAATTTTACACTATTTTATTACATGGTGAATAGTACCAATAAACTCACATGAGTTTGTCCTGATACTACAATTCGTGAATAATACTCATATTCGTGCATGATTATGCCCACAAAAGTAGAAACAAATAAATACTGATACTGTATGCTATCTGCATACATATTATAATTTTACAATAGATGAGGAGAGAAATTGTTTGTCGAACGGCTGCTACTGCAATGTTACGTAGTTGTTACAAAAATAAGTAAAGGCAAATAAATTAATTTAGTCGATCTTGACATCATGTAAATAGGAATTAAATTACAATACAGAATTAGGAGGTATAAAATTGTAAGGTAAATGAGCAGTCGATCGGAAAATGGTATACAAATGAAAAGATGCTCTTATCGCGGCGCAGGTAGCAATGGAATGACTTATACACAATGTTCCAATTTCATTTTCTAGTTAAAGGTATAAAGTGACTTTTTAGCATACTTTTAATAGTTTTAGGATTATGACTGGACTTTATTTCTTGTGGTAATTTATTAACCAAACGTGGTATTAAATACACGGATGTTCTCTTCCCATACGTATTGTTTGACCGAATTGTAATTAATTGTTTTGTTGTAATTTGTCTGGTGGTTATTTTATGGGAGATGGGTTTTTGAATTTGGTTTTTGATTCTCATCATAAAGATTCCTTTTGTACCTTATAGGTACTACGGAAACCCAAAAACAATTTTAAAACATGTAATAATAATGTTTTCCGTAGACATATAAAATAATTTAAATAAAAAATATCAATGGTACACTATACATGTACTTACAATTTTGTTTTGTTTGTTACAATATTTACATAACAATACAACGTGGCTTTATTTCGTCAAAATTAACTTCTTTTTATATTTTGTCACATTGCTAACAGGAATTGTACGACTTTTTACAGGCATTGTTAATTTTATTCTAAAACTTTAAACATGTTTAAATAACATATAAGGGCAGTTAAAAAAATGGGTGTTCCAGAAATTTAAATATTTTTACTTTGGAATTTATCACTGTTTACAATTATTTTGATTTTTATCACCCTGTCTATGTTTAGTATTTCAAATAATAACCGTTTACACATTAACAGTTTCACAAGCTACTCACTATTTACAACAATACTGCCTGTTTATTGTATGATATACATTACAAATTCGAAGACCGTAACAGCAGCAATTTATTTACCCAACCAACATTTTAAGGCGCTACGGAAGTATAATCGACACTTTTAGAACTTCTACATATAGAAAATAATGTAAATAATGTATAATTTAGATAAAATAGTATATTATTTTTGAAATCTCTTTCTAGGGATCTGTTGAAACAGAAACGCGATTAGAGAGTTTCCGCTCGATAGAAATATTTATTGAAATGAGGTCTTTATCGACACCAATTCTCCTGGTTTGACAATTTAAAATGACATATGGACTGCAATTATATTTTATATGGGTTTAAACAGTATCTAGGACCTGGTCAAACGAAATTTCGATAGCGTTTTTAGTACATTTTATCAGAGAATCTTTACGGTACCGTTGAAACGGTGAATCACCGTATACGAATTTCGGTACAGGTTGTTATAACCGAAATCTTTCCAACCCTTATTTCACCGGTTATTATTTCGGTTGCCGAATCAGGCGGGCGAAGAGTACTTTGATTCGTCGCTACCGCCGCGTCACGCCATGCCGCCTGCCACCAAACCCCGCGCCCCGCGCCTAAGGCCACGGCCATGCAGTTGGCACACACATATAACTCTCTTTGATAGCGCCGCTCGCGATGTAGGTATACGTGTTAAAAGTACAAAAAACGTAAGAGTTGATTCATGGGGAGAAGAAAAAATGCCGTAAATGGCTTTCACACTTACGACAAATCAAATAAACAGTCTTCGTGTTTGATACAAAGCTGTTTATGTTTATTTTTCATTTTACTAATGGGTAATCGAATTAAATCGTAAGAAAGTTAGCAATCATTATAATGAGATTATTGGCTATTTCTTATACAGTCAATACATTGAACCAAAAAAGGCGGGTAGAGCTTTGGCAGATAGGATTGAAATGTTATAAAAATAAAAACCGGCCAAGTTCGAGTCGGACTCACGCACGAAGAATGCCGTATCTATAAAAACGGCAAAAAAATTATGTCAGTTGCATGGGAGCCCCCTTAAATATTTATTTTATTCTGTTTTTTAGTAAATATTTGTTCTTATAGCGGGAACAGAAATACCTACATCATCTGTGAAAATTTCAACTGTCTAACTATCACGGTTCATAAGATATAGCCTGGTGATAGACGGACGGACAGCGGAGTCTTAGTAATAGGATCCCTTTTTTTACCTTTTGGGTACGGAACCCTAAAAACTGAAGCACCCATAGTATACCAATCCGCTTGTACGCACGACCCTGGTACGCACTCATTCACATCATAATAAGCCGATCTCCATAGTAAGTTAACTCACACGCTTACTAACCGCTGACATTGCTATGCTTCAGTAGTTACTTAGCAGCGACTCTGTCCGCCTTTTTTTACGTCAATCAGTTTATATTATGCCACAGTGCATCCTTTCGGAAGCGCTTGGAGGTCAGTAGGGCTGCCAGCCAAGTTATTATAGATTTAATTATAAAATATTTTAATAAATATATATAGTATGCTATAATTAGCTTTTTATTTATAATTACACAATATAACTCGAAATATATACAATAAATAAAAGAAAATTATAACTTGAAATTTATTTCGGCCCTAATTGGGCCGTCATCAGTCAAGTATTCTTGACTGATGACGGCCCACTAAGGGCCAAAATTATAAAATAAAATATACAAGTAACAAATTTCACAAAATTACCAAAAGTAATAGGTTAAATTTTCTCAATACAGATAAGACATAATGATTAGAAAAATGTATCAGCACTGATTTAAAATGTTTAATACTTTCAATTAAATTTTGGTAAATAGATGATACCTATAATTAATTCATAAAAATGTAGTTTTTTAGCGTTCTCCTGGCCGGCCAATTTTGAAAGTTGACAGCCCTACGCACTCCTAGAAGTCGACTAAGATGGCTGCCGGCGGGCGCGTGCCATCAAAGAAATGCCGACAGGCGTGCGGCGACGCGGCAGCTACAAAGGAACGAGCCGAAACCAAGGCAAAATAACGGTAGCCGTTATTTAACCGCAACCGCAACCTGAAATGACGTCAAACCTAAATTTTACGGTTGCCCTTATTTATCGGTTGGGCAATTAAAGGCAACCGAAATACAACGGTATGACGTCAAACCGATTCATTACGGTTGCCTTTATTTTGTGGTTGAGCAATCCCTGCATTTTATATTAATAAGAAACCGACTTTTTGCTACTTTTCCACGAATGCGTCCCTCTTGCACTGAGGGTTTTTTCGCATATGGAGTAACAGGGACGCTAAAACTTTTACATATCGCCGTAAATTGATGGTATTAGTATAGTAAAGTCGATCCTGAAGACTTCAATTTTAGTTTTAGTGCTGTCAAAATTAAATTTTCTTCATTACAAAATAGTCTAAAACTGAAATGAAAGCCTTCAAAATCGGCTTTATTATAATACTAAGTCTTAAATGTCTGATGCAACAGGTACTGTAGCGACAACAACGCCTTCTGTTCAGAATGAGCAAGGCGTGAAATCACATAACGCCCTCGTGATCGTTCAGTATGTGCATTACAAGCTGGTATATCAAGTAGTTACAAAAATTCGATGCACAGATATGGTGGAAAAATTCGTCGTTCCAGGTACGAACCTCGGTAGTGCAGTTGGTAGCGCGCCTGTTATGTAAGCAAGAGATCGCAGGTTCAAATCCTGGCCCGATGAATTTTTTCAAAAATATTTGTGCTATTAAATTTGTTTCTGATTGATTTCTAGTTTGTAATGCACTCTAATAATAATAAGAATACTAAAATTATTTATTAAGGGCACCGTGTTTGCCAGAACTCCGAATAAGTGCTGTTCTCTGAAAATGTCTTATTTTTTAATATTCACCTCGATTTTGAATTTGTGTAACTTATCCCGTACATGACTTGAATCTAAAAGATAATCAAAAACACACTAAAGTTGCAAGTTTTTGAATGCCGGATTCAAAACATATTCAAAACCATACATTTTTATGTAAAAAACACTCGTAAATTTCGAGAGTATGCTATTTTAAGATTTTTTAAAACTGAATTTGCGATGTTTTTCTATCAAACGAAGTTAATGAAATCACATTTTTAGTTCTACAAATGTTTTAAATGTTTCCTCTTTTATAACACACATTTTTATGTATTTTAAATATATTAATAAAGTGCCAATAGTACGTATGAATAAACTGTCCATTTAGCTTTGTATGGAGCTTTGTACTTTGGACAGGCATTTCGAGGTCCAAAATGGTGGTTTCATTTGTTTTGAGCTCATATATAACTTAAAAACAAAGTATCTGTTACCTTTACCTACTTACCACAATTTCACAACTATATCTAAAAACTAAAAATCAATATACAAATACACACTTTCTGTGCAATGTGTCATTGTCATTACAGCTCAAGACCACTATAACCAACAACAAAATTGAGTACAAAGCTGATATTAACTGGAAGTGATAAAATCTGAATTTATTGTTCATGGACTCAAAATATGTACTTAACTTATTTAAAATTTACTAGTGAGGGTTGTTTTCGTATCACAAAATTTCTCTTGGGTTCAATTTGAACTAATTTAAACATTAAAATATTGTGTCAGGAACTCAGTATGGTAGTAGATAAAATATGTTGATATGTGAGTATGGCATACTGCAACAAGGTTATTGCAACATCAAAAGCGGGTTATTACATTGTTTGACCGATGTTATAATATTACATTAATACATTGGCCCAATTTATTATTACACTGCTACAGAACCAATCACAAGTGGCTTAAGAAATTATGCCACGTCTAGCGGCAATACAGTGAAACGCACGTGGACTTTATGAACGAGTGTTAATTTCTCATAATTCCTGAAATATTAGTTGAAAAGTATAACTTTTATTACACAACAAATCAAATACATAACAATAAAAAATAATAAAATTAAAACTAGTTGAAAATGTTTTAAATAATGTCACGCGAAGGCGAAATTTTTGATGGTCGTAGATAAAGTGTTGTATGCAACTGGATATAATTAGACATTGGAATACTCGTGCAACTACGAAATCAACTGTGTCAGATTATGTTACAATCGCACAAATCAATATTACTTTGTGGATTTTAGATATAAACTTTTATATAAAAAAAAAGAATATGTTGGATTGGGAGCCGACCCAATGTCGGGGTTAATCCTTCAGAAGTTTTTTTGCAATCAATACTTGCATTAGGGCACTCAATATGCAAATGAACAAATAACGCTGACCCACACGTTTATTAGGGTTCCGTAGTCAACAACAAGGAACCCTTATAGTTTCGCAATGTCCGTGTGTCTGTCTGTCTGTCTGTCTATCTGTCTGTCCGCGGCTTAGCTTAGAGACTAATAGTACTAGAAAGCTGTAATTTGGCATGGGTTTACATATTTATTACGCCAATAAAGTGGTACAGTAAAATTTTGAAAAGGATTTGTTTTTAGGGTACCTCCCCTACACGTAAAGTGGGGATGATTTTTTTTTCTCGTCTATCCCCTAATGTGGGGAGTCGTTGAATAGGTGATTTAAAAATATTGGGGGTGTGAGAAGACCATTTTTCGATCCAGGGTTCCGTTTGCGAAAGATTAAGCTTAAAAGTGTTAATTTTGTTAGAGTCAAGTATCCCCCCCCTGCCAGCGAAACGGTTGTATTTGGAGACGTGAAAAAAATCACGGCAGTAGTATACACAACATAATTAAAAAGAAAACTATCACAGCTAAGTAGGCTTTACAAGGTAACGAGTACAGATCGCGCCAAACTTTTAGTCCCCTTTAAACACGGGGCGATTCGCATCAAGGAACAAAATGTATGGGCCTTTCTTGGGAAGAGCAACTTTCGAGCGTACTAGAAGTATGGCGCAATCTGTATTATTATAGATAATGGTACAGAACCCTTCGTGCGCGAGTCCGACTCGCACTTGGCCGGTTTGTTATCTTAGAAGGGTTGTTATAAACGTTATAAATGTCACATCGGCAACGTAAAATAGAACCAAATAACAGTATGATAACCTGTAGATCACATCGGCATCTGTAAACAACCGCTATCACAATATTTAATCGTCGATGTCGAATGTACTACAAATATGTTTTTATTGATATTTGTACCACTTACTCCCATGGGTGTATGGGAAGGGGGGGCAGGCAGCTAACCCCACCCCTCTTTAGCCGGTGCCCGGGCTTTTGAACGAAAGAGTTAAGTTTTTGTGTAATTTTTGATCGACTCATGATTTTGATCGAAAATTGCAACATTCATATTTATCATATCTTAAATACAATAATTTCTAATAGCGGTTTACAAAAGGCACTGCGCTCGATTTTCATACGAAGACACTCAGGCGGAACATTTCACCAAGAAATAAAAATAAAATCATAATTTCTTTGTTTTCGTCGATTTATTTTGATAGAAAATTGAAAAATACGTGAACAATGTTCCACTAATATATTTAAGCACAATTACGCTACCGGTTTCATCGATTTAATCGACATCTTCAGGTGAAAACAATTAGAAAACAGTCACAATCACATATTTGTCTGTTAATTATTATAAAGTTTACATTTAGTGACTAACAACAGAATTATCAAGATTTGTTTTGATTTAGTTTAACCCCCTTTTGGTGTGCACTTTTGCGAGGAACACACTGTTTACTTTAGCAATGAATGTGCGAATCGAGTGCTGCAATTCATGTCAATTTTGTCTCTTTCGTAATTAACTTTAAGCCATAAAACTATTGTTATATTTGTCTAAAAAAAATGTATATTACGTCCTTTCTGCAAATTAGTCGCTTTTTCAGGTACTTTTCGATTTATAAATAAAATTGTAAGAAAGTTGCAGAACATTAAAAACTATTTTTGAGTACTTTCACGGACACTTTATTGAAATTTTTACCGTAAAAAGGATTTTTAAGGGCGCACCGAGCGTTTGCCTTTGTCTCTATCTTTTTCTTTATGTGTAAAGAGTAAAGAAAATAACCAAGTTTTAGCACTTTTTCTAAGTTTTTCGTTGTTTTTTCCATCATATTGTTCTTAAATAAAAAAATATCGTATATAAACGCTCCAGTTATCTATGAACTTTATTTAAGTAAATGAACCATTATATCAAATTACTTATTTATATAAAAAAGTAGGGAAAAAGAGGAAAAAGTTACTCGAAAAGAGGTAACTTTGCGAATTTATTCTATCGAGCCAACTTTATGGAATCGTGTTTCCATCGTGTATACAGTCTAGTATATACAGGGTGGAAAAAATTTAAGGGCCCTGGAGGGGAGCTACCTTAAATCGTTTAGTTAGCTCATTTTACTGAAAGGAAACATTCCTTTATTTTTTAAAAGAAACAAAACTGCATTCTAAGATTTTCTGAAATTCGCTTGTCTCACCCGGGAATCGAACCAACTAAAAATTAAAAAAATAAACCCTCGCTATTTTATCATACGAATCGGTAGGATTATTGTTCAGAATAAAATTTGTCTAATAAACATTTGGTCTTACACTCATCTGTTGTATGAGATACTCATGAAATTAAATATTTATTACAAGTTCTTTGTTAACAATACCTAGTACTGTTCACTTGTAACAAGTAAATAAAACGTTCTAATTTTCTTATCTCTCTTACATCCAAAGACATCGTATGAAGTACAAGCTTGCTAATGTAATAATTACAATTACTGCTTGTAATGTAATAATCTTAAGTACCTTGTTGAAGACTTCAATAAGAAAATCGTTAAATGGTAATAATAAATGTATGCAGAGCACAATTACTTCTTGCACTAGGCGTACTGACGAAAAGTTTAAAAAAGGAATGTATTTTTTTTTGCAACGCGGAGCAACAAATTTGAAGTTCAAACCATAAATTTCGTTCGAAATTAAAATTTTGTTTTGTTTTGCTTTCATTCCGTGCTGTCATTGTGTAATAATGGCGTATAATTATTACTTTACAAGTGAACAGTACTAGGTATTGTTAATAAAGAACTTGTAATAAATATTCAATTTCATGGGTATCTCGTACGACAGATGAGTATAAGACTTTAGTTTAGTAGACAAATTTTATCCTGAACAATAATCCTACCGATTCGTATAATAAAATAGCGAGGGTTTATTTTTTTTATTTTTAGTTGGTTCAGTTCCCGGGTGAGACAAGCAAATTTTAGAAGATCTTTGAATGCAGTTTTGTTTGTTTTAAAAAATAAAGGAATGTTTCCTTTCAGTAAAATGAGCTAACTAAAGGATTTAAGGTAGTTCCCCTCCAGGGCCCTTTCATTTTTTCCAGCCTGTATATTCAATAATACCAATGTATTTCCCTAGATTTTAGTTTAATTGTTTACTACTTCAAACACGGGTTATATAAACGTGTTTGTGTGTGTAAAATGCTCGGTGCACTAAGTGATAAATGTGTTTTTTGAGACCGCGCTGTGTTTCGGTTGTCATATAGTCGTTACAGCCAACAATAATGAAATGTCAATAATTGATGCAAAATGAGATACTCAATGTCCCTTAAGAGGCTATGCGAATTTTATTTTTGTCACTGTCACTCCAAGCGAAAAATCGCGCAGTGCGAGAGGGGCGGATTCAGGGCAAAACGGAAAAAAGTTGGTTTTATATTTTTATTAAAAAAAACTAAAATAGCTAGCAAAATTTCCAATATCAAATCTCTAGATATTGTTAAAAAACACCTAATAAAATATGTTTGAGTTCTGTATATGGTTCCTATTCGGCAAACGAGGAGAAATAGTGTGTTTGAAGACCTTATTTCAACAATTATTTCTATCGAGAAACATTTATTCAAACGTGTTTTCCAATTTCAAAACCCTAGACTATATAGTCAAAATGCATATACCAGAAATTTATTAAAATGTTCTGTGTATTTCATGAAATACACAGAAAAGAAACACCCGTATTTATTTCGCATATCGCCTTAAGGGCCTTGCTATTGCCAAATGGGTACCTTCTAAAGCCTACTCCTCGTTTATGGCCAAACCAAAAATAATGAAAAAATGTATTATGAATAATCAACACTTAGACAACATATGCAACATTTTTATTTTTTATACCACCAAAACTTCTACATGAATTTTTTTTTTACTGAATGGTGTTTTTTGACCTCAAATTCCCTACTGCTCCAGAGTGGCTTGGCTGATTGAATTCATCTATGCTTTGATAAATAGATAAACTTGATAACTATAAAAATAACATAAGATTATTCAATCGAGTAATCACTTCCAAGTGAAAAGTATAATTTTCTCCTATTTCGCCCTATCAAGGACGCAGCGAGCCTCGTAACAGCCACTATGCATCTCGCGCTGATATGAACGTTATTTCAATGTCGTTTCCGTTGATATTCGTAGTGACAAATATCGAGCTGCTAATTTGGCGAAGGTAATCGCCTTAAGCATATCGCCTAATATGAAATTCTCAAATGTCAAATCGGGTTTAAGTGTTGTTCTTCTGTAATAAACCCGCATAAATTTTCAGATTGATTACAGTGTTTTCCTTCACCTTGCAGCAAGTAGTAAGTAAACAAATACTACCATGCACAGACATACCATTAAAATTATTTGTGCATTCTCGACCGGCAGGATTTGAAACCGGGTCTCAAGATCGGAGAGTTCGGCATCCTATCGACTGAGCTGCCGCTGCTTTTTGTACAATCATAATCGAATCGTAGATAGATAATATATATTTTATTGAGTACTTTTGTTAAGAAATAATCACGTATGATAATTCCTGCAGCAACTAAATAGATCAAGGGATTTCACCACTAGTAAATAAGGCGATACCAAAAAAAAAGTGTTTTTTTCGAATCCATTTACGTATTTCATTACTATACGTATTTCATTCGAATGTTTATTGAGTATTTGATTAAGATTCTCACTGAAGGAAAACGCGATTGGATGAATTTAGTTCTGAAAAGACCTCTAAATTGTTTTATTTTTTCCTGTAATTCTGAAATCCTAACTAATTTCATTGTGAAATTGCATTCAAAATGTGGATATTATGTATTTGTAAAGACTTCTTGGAAATCTTTCTAACAAAATAGCTTAGTAAATTTCATATATAATAAAAAACCGACTTTTTGCTACTTTTCCACGATACCGTCGCACTCGCACTGAGGGTTTTTTCGCATATGGAGTAACAGGGACGCTAAAACTTTTACGTATCGCCTTAATAAATGCTATCCAAAACATAAGTAAAAAAATGGATAGTATTGCAGATGAGTTATTGCACATTATCATATTATCATATCAGGCACTTCAATAATAAAAAAGCGGGCCAAGTGCTAGTCGGACTCGCACACAAAGTGTTACGTACCACCCCACACATAAAAACATTATACTCGTAGTAAAAAATTCTAATTCCAGTTGACACCTACGATCTATTAAACTCTATGTATCTGAAGGGTCAAATTAAGTTCGTCTTTAATAACTTCTTAAATAATTAAATATTATTAATTTTCAGATAATTTCCTATGTGTGTGTTACAAAACCTATCTGTTAACGAAATTTCAAGTTTCTAAGTCAGCTGAAAGTGTTCAATAGGTTTTGATTCCCTTGCGAGAGCCAAAAATTTGTATAAAATTGATTATGTCAATTGCAATAACATTTTCCCGTCGAAAATTTGTAATTTTTCAAGTTTATTCCTATGTTTGTGCTATAAGATCTAGTTTTTTAGTCAAATGGAAGTGCCCTATAGGTTTTCATTGTGAGCAAATTTGTATAAAATTGATTATGTCTATTGCAATAACATTTTTCCCGTCGAAAGTTTGTAATTTTTCAGGTTTATTCCTATGTGTGTGCTATAAGATCTAGTTTTTTAGTCAATTGGAAGTGCCCTATAGGTTTCCATTGTGAGCAAATTTGTATACAATTGATTATGTCTATTGCAATAACATTTTTCCCGTCGAAAATTTGTAATTTTTCAGGTTTATTCCTATGTGTGTGCTATAAGATCTAGTTTTTTAGTCAACTGGAAGTGCCCTATAGGTTTTCATTGCGAGCAAATTTGTATAAAATTGATTATGTCAATTGCAATAACATTTTTCCCGTCGAAAATTTGTAATTTTTCAGGTTTATTCTCATGTGTGTGCTATAAGATCTAGTTTTTTAGTCAATTGGAAGTGCCCTATAGGTTTTCATTGTGAGCAAATTTGTATAAAATTGATTATGTCAATTGCAATAACATTTTTCCCGTCGATAATTTGTAATTTTTCAGGTTTATTTCTATGTGTGTGCTATTAATTAGATCTAGTTTTTTAGTCAACTGGAAGTGCCCTATAGGTTTTCATTGTGAGCAAATTTGTATAAAATTGATTATGTCAATTGCAGTAACATTTTTCCCGTCGAAAATTTGTAATTTTTCAGGTTTATTCCTATGTGTTTGCTATAAGATCTAGTTTTTAGTCAACTAGAAGTGCCCTATAGGTTTTCATTGTGAGCAAATTTGTATAAAATTGATTATGTCAATTGCAATAACATTTTTCCCGTCGAAAATTTGTAATTTTTCAGGTTTATTCCTATTATGTGTGTGCTATTAATTAGATCTAGTTTTTTAGTCAACTGGAAGTGCTCTATAGGTTTTCATTGTGAGCAAATTTGTATAAAATTGATTGTGTAAAGTACAATTCCTTTTTTCGCGTCGTGTTAGAAGCCAGATTTTTTTGCTGCACCATGGGGCCGTAGACTACTGTAGGAGGTTTCAACTTGATATCTGATACGGGGCCTGAGCAAAAGGGTCGTAACAGACAGACAAGTGATCATATAAGGTTTTGGTTTTTCATTTTGATGCACGAAACCCTAAAAATCCCTAAGAAATAAGACATTTTAATTTAATGTTATCTGTAATGTATAAAGTACGGAATTAAGAGTGTTTTCGCACCCAGATTGTTAAACAATTATTGAGTGAATTTTGAATTTAAGTGTTCAATCCATCCATCCATCAGCCTAGTTCAACTACCTACTATATAATCTGTGCTAGTTCGTCCACTGCTGGACATAAGCCTTTCCAGGACTTTGCCACAACCGGCGGTCATCCTGGAAGAATTGCCCATACTCACACACGCTGGGCAGACAGGTTGATGAGCGCGGTTCCAGAACCGTCGCACCAGTGACGCCGCTGCCTGTCACCAGTCTATTCCATATAAGGCCCGGCTATTAGACATGGATATACCGCCATACATCGGTCCCAGGCATGGTGGGCCTCCTGGTTTTTTGCCTGTGAGCTGTCCTCTTACTCTCCCCCGAATTACTTCGAGGAGGTCTCCAAGTAAGATGGTGGTACCTCCACAGTCGAGCCCGGCATCAGCTCTACCACCTAAAGTGTTGAGTGTTCTGTTTCGATTATTAGAAAAAGGTGGGTTTTTCACAATCCGGCTGTGAAACTGCTATTAAGTATAATTCCTACGAATTGTATATAAGGTGTTTCAATTTAAATGGAAAGTAATTTAGGAGGTGAATCAGTATCGTTAATACATCACATTCCACTGCAAAGTACTTTTTTTTGCGTGAACTTTTTCTTAACTTGTCCATACAAACTGAGTCAGCTGATCGGACCACTTTGTACTGAGAAGTGAAAAAAAAGTTCGCGCAAATAAAAGTGCTTTGCATTGGAATGTGATGTATTAACGATACTGAATCACCTCATAAATTACTTTCCATTTAAAGTGAAAGACCTTATATATACTTTAGTATCTAAAATCATCAGAAAGTGTATAAACTTAATTTCACGACACAAATTTTCAAGGAACTGTACATATTTTCTTAGTAGTAATCTCCCAATAGCGGAGTTAAACAGGAATAGTAGGAGATGGTAAACCACAGAGTGAAGTAAACCATCTATTATGTCTGTTTATTTAGTACTCTCTTTTTGCGCATGTACGAAATACAAAAAAAAATACAAAAATTTTATTTATACACAAGTAATTTTTACAATTCTTTGGACCCTCCTTTTAAGCTAACAATAACCTGTATTAGGAGGGACCGTTCTTCCCTTGTTACATTGTTTTTGTGCTTTTGTTAGTAGGAGAAGAGGCGAGATGGTGTATACCTATGTGTTTGAGAGGTTGTGTGAGGGTGTGTGTGCGTGTGTAGTGTATGTGCTGAAATCTGTGTGGTATAAATATGTGTATGGATATAATAATAATAATATGCATGAATATACTTATATAATATAATAATAATAATAAGATGCCGTTTTCATTTAAATGTTATGTAGGTAATTCTCGTGTTTTGGTTTTAATTTAGATACAAGTAACTGTTAATTATCTATCATACTTCAACACAGCATAGGGGGTAGGTGGCAAAAATTATTAACTATTCTTAGGTGCAAAGAAGGAGAAAAGATAATGGAACCAGTTCATAAAAGTGTTACCGATGGAGATTCACTCTTATGAGTAACACAATAAACATTAAGCTAAGTAGGTTAATAAGGCCTGTCGATGATTGTACTCGGTAAGGTTAGATTGCTAGAACGATGTGCTAGTCAACCACAACTCGCGTAGCTTTTGTAAAAAAAATGATTTATGAAACATCGATTTTACCACGGATCTAACTCGTAGAAAGCTATAACTTGTGAATGCGCAGTTCTTTCAGTACATTTTTTTACTGAATGTTTGTCCTTATGAAGCCTAATTAGTCCCTATGTGGTATGAAGGTACAGCTCGACCAGGCCGCCCTAGAAGGACGTATGCTGACCAAATTGGCGTCATTGTTCGATTGAATAATTCTATGTTGAATAATTGGCGATCCATTGATTGATGGATCTAGAAGAGTCGAAAAAGGTGTGTCTGGATCGTAGCAGATGGAAATCTGTGGTTTTCGCCTACCACTCTGGGAGACAGGCGTGAGCATATAAATAAAAAATAAAATAAAAGGACATTTATTTAACACACTATTATAGACAAAGTAGTATCAATGTTCTTAAACGTAAAGTTGAAAGGCACTGTTAAAAAGGCATTAGGAAGGCTGTTATTCTGCCACTACCATTAAATATTACACTCGTATATACCATTGTATATACATACAAACTTTATCGTCAGTCTGTATGATTTTATTTTTGTCTTGAAAGTCTTTTTATTTTGCATCCTTTTAGAATGTATTTTGGCCTTCTTTATCTAAGTATTTAATAGAAAATTTTTCATATGTATGTATGTGGCTAATATGGTTGAAACAAGCCCTACGTACTCGTAGAACTCTCTTAGAGGGCCTGTAGCATAGTGTTTAAGGCGATTACCGTCGGCAAATTAGCAGCTCGATGTTTGTCTGTATGAATATCGACGGAAACGACATTGAAATAACGTTCAAATCAGTGCACAATGCGCGGTGGCTGTTACGAAGCTCGCTGCGTCCTTGAAAGGGCAAAATAGGAGAAAATTATACTTTTCACATGGGCGTCATTGTTCGATTGAATAATTCTATGTTATATTTATAGCTATCAAGTGTATCTATTTATCAAAGCATAAATGAATTAAATCACCTAAGCCGCTTAGGAGCAGTAGGAAATTCAAGCCAAAAATAGATTATAGATTCATATAGAATTTTTGGTGGTACGAAAAAGAAAAATGTTGCATATGTTGTCCTAGAGTTGATAATCCATAATACATTTTTTCCTAATTTTTGGTTTGGCCATAAAAGAGGAGTAGGCTTTAGAAAGTACCAATTTGGCGGTATTAAGGGCCTTAATCGCGCGCGACGCCACTAGTTGAATCACAAGTGCAAGGAGCATGAAGTACTGTTTAATCGCAAAAACATCGTGTCACGCTACTTGCACTTGTGATTCAATTTAGTCGCATGGCACGCGATTAACGGGACCTCTGACGCTAGAACATCAACAATACCAGGTTTTCAAGGGTTCATTGGAAGAAACTAGGTCTCTCCTCATATTGAAGAAAATATATTTGATTTATCAATCTTTTATCTAGGGATTCCACCTATAAACAATGTTTTAAGATTTATACTTTTGTCAAAAATAAGTTTTTTACCCACTTTTTTTGCTTTTCAAACTTTCGTTTCAAAAACGCGGTTAAGAGATCAACTTGATTTTTTTTTATAAAATATGCAATAGAAATATGAAGGGATGAAACCTAAATACAATATTTTTTCCGGATAAAATGTACATTACGGGACGCTAGTCTGGGCTTTCGTAATTTTTTACAGAAAGTAGATAATATAAGAAGTCTTTCACCGAATTCTTTTTTGTAGCAAATGCGTAGTTTTCGAGAAATAAATTATTAAAAGTTGACAATAAAATTTTCGTTTTGACTTACAACCATCACTTTTGACATGTCAATTGCGTTTCGTTATGCAAAGGTTAAGTCCATACAACCACATGTGACGAGTTTTACCGTAATTATGTTGTAATTCACATTCAATAGGTTTTGGTTTGTATTGCAAACTTAGAATTTTGTATATTAACGTGAAAATCATTATAAAGATTATTAATTTAAAGACATTTTAAAAGAAAAATTGTGTTTCTGTTGTGCTAAAACGAAACGCAAAACGACGCCATTTTGTTTTAGTGACGTTTCGCGTTGATTAGTTGTCGTTTGTTGCTTTTGCGGTCGAGATCGTTTTACGTACTCCTGTCTAACTAACACGTGTGACTACCATGGCTAAAAATCGACTTCTGTACTGGTAGGTTAAACTGTTCAAAAACCGACTTAGTGCACCCCGACTCTATACAGTCTTGTGGCTACTACCCCTAGAGTGTATATGAAAAGCCGAAGGCGCGGAGGGAGGGCAGCCCCCGCCCGCAGTAATAAAGCATAGGCAACCGTGCGAGCCGAAGCGGCTGAGGCTGGTCGCCGAAGGTGACCAGCAAGCCGAAGCTGCGGAGGTGAGCATGGGTGCCTATGTTTTGTTACGCAAGGGCGAAGGGGCTGCACTTCCCGCAGCGCCGGAGCCGATGCAGAAAGGAATTTGTGTCAAAATAGGTGACTTCTGTACTGATAGGTTCAAACAGTCCAAAATATCTCGATAGAAGGGGGAGGGGGAGGAATCAAATTGATGGACAAACCCGCAAAGTATTATCCGCTTGCTCTGTTCTCATTAATATCCCCCCGCTCACCCCTCTATCGAGGTATTATCACATACATAACCTCAAACTTCAACCATGAATATCTCAAAAACCATGGGTTTGCTACAAAGAGGAGGGGTACCAGGGGGTAGCCCTTCCCCTCCACCTCCCCCCATACCCCTCCTCCCCCCCTACAATCCGTCCCGTAATGTACATTTTTACCTTTTTTCCCTACAAAATATTTCAGTATGAGCTAAAAACACACAAATTTGTTATTTCAAATTTGTTTGTGCGTCATCACTAATATTACGTGTCCAAGAACAAGTGAGGCCAAAGAGCCAACATATAATCGCCTCTAAAAGCAAATAAGGTCTTTGCCATTAGACTCATTGTGCTGGACAGGTAATAAAAAAGTTGCTAGGGTATGCCTTCCTCTTAAACACTGTGCTACGGCTGCAGGTCTTCGTGGTCTTGCAGGTCATCTCGCTTGGCGGCATGGGTCGTCAGGAGCTTGGTGACAAGTAAGTCAATTTGGAGTTATCAGTGGTTGTGTCTCAGTTTTCAATTCCTATTATCGTTATATAATTCCTAGGAATTTTATGTAAAAACACATATTAAATAAATCACTATGTACATTTCCTAGCTCGGTGTTTCATTCAGACGTAAAACCCAATAAACTGGGTTAGAATATAAGTATACCAAAAAATCAAAAGAATAATAAAATTGTATCTAAAAATAAACGAATGTTTTTGAAATAATATTTACTAACTGAGGTACCAGTAAACACAAGCACAAGGAACAATTTCAATTATTATGCTACAGCCAAATAATACCCTAGAATGTTCACCAACGGATAAAAAAAAACACCTAGAATATTGTGTTTTAATGTATATTTCTCTACTGCCATACTGCAGTATGGTAATTACAACATCAAAGCAGTTTTATACAAGTAGTTTTATAACATTACAACACCGCCATTCTGCGCTGTAATTAGCCAAATTTATCATAACACCACTAGAGAACCATTCACAAGCAATAACTATCTGTCTTAATTTCTTAAGGCACGCCCTCTCTACTAGTCTCGCTTCTGATTGGTCTCAGGCATGTAGTTTAATTCCATCATGAAGAGTGTTCTTTATATAATTCAGTGTCGTAGATAAAGTATTGTGTGAAACTGAATGTAGTTAGACATTGGGACGCTAGTGCAAAACTTACGAAACTCACGAAAGAGTATGACATAGCCAAAACAAAAACCAGTTCCGGGCGTGGCTTATTCTATTTTACGATAGCGCGCGGGGGGAAATTCGTCCCGGTCTCTAAGCTCGCGTCACCATAGCAAAAATACGAATAGAGTGGACGAGCCAGGGTCAAAAGTAATACGTATTTTATTTTATCTAATTTATTAGTGTATTTCGATCATCGTCACACGGCATTGATCCTACTTGCTATCACGTCGGGACGTAAATTTATTATGGTCGGCTAAAAGTGGTTTTTTGAGTGTTTGATTTATCAGTTGACCCTCGGAACATTTCAGACACTCTTTTAGAGATACATAATGATATTGTGACGGTTAATTGTCACCATTACCCATTCTTTAAATATTTTTCGCCCGTTGAGCTGGTTTTACACTTGCGGGAAAATAAATTGAACCAAAAATTTCTTTACAATTTTTTTTTAATAAAGTTGTTATTACAAAAAGTGGAAACTAACAAATATTCTCAGAAGGAATGCACCACGTCACTATCTATCTCACTGTAGCCTATATCAATTATGCCTCTCTCATTCAACCACGTTTAACTGCGTTACTATCTCATTCCAACTCATTTTAAATAGCGTCACTATTTATCTCACTCTAACGCGTGTTAAATGGCAATTCTAATGAACGTCAAATATTTTTACTGCCCGCCACTCTTTCATTCTAAATTCTAATTATTTAAAAAAATACGCAGCTCCTTTGGTAGTAAAATAGCTATAACTTTTTTTTCAAAAGTAATACACAGAAATTGCCAGATCATTTGAAAAACAATATTTGATGAGCCGTTATTTAAGACAATTTGCAAAAGTAACATAGGACATTTTTTTTTCAGGGTGTGGTATCGATCTAACCTAATTACAAAAAATTGCTCATAAATTGGGTTTTTATTTTTCTTCCTGATGTAACAGCATTTCAAGGTTTGTTTTTGACTTTATCAATAGCATGACTATTCAGAGTTGAGCAACAAAAATTTTATTCTTTGAATTTAGAACTGGTTAGCTTTGACTCTCAAAAATCTATTCGAATTTATAAAAGTACCATCAACTCGAAGACTATCTACTTTTTGCTGAGGTCATAATTTCATATTCTGGTCATGAGCTGGCCTACCAGCCTTCCAAGGGAAAGCGTTGACTTTTGGGACACCTGTTTACCCTTGGAATAAATCGCCAAGTGTTTAAAATATAGAAAATTATTTGTATCATAGTTTGAAATTTTCAGGTCCCTTACGCAAAATGAAAAAACAAAACTCTTTTAGGATTAATTTGTTGTCCCTATGTTTGTCTGTTTGTCCGTTTGTCTAAGCAATTTTTCTGGGTAAAATCAATAAATGCTAATATTCACAGCCCTGTAAAATATACATATTATAACGTTTTTATGGCCTTTTGTTTAACTTTTTCATACAAATTTTCTCCTTATGAAAATATAGAGATCAACACTTCACATAATATTTTGCATTTGAAAGAAAGCACAGAAAGGAACTGTAGAACAAATAATGTAAAAAATATAAAACCATATCTTCCTATTCTAAAGGGATTAATAATTTACTGTTTGTTCAATGTGGCGATAGCTTTGTTTTTTATTTTTTTTTCTTTGTTACAAAGATAACAAATATTTTCATACAAGGTTTTCCTTAAGGGCTATTTCTCCGAATTTGTAACAAAATATTAAGAAATAATTATAACGGTAAAGTACAACTTTTAGCTAAGACAATTTATTGTTAAAAGTTTGCTAAATGCATAAACATATTTTAATGATATTATGGTATCTTCAAAATAATTGGGTTTTCCATAAGCGTGATATCAGATTATTTAAGAAATTCACGGCTGGTATCACGACGACGGATAAGCCAATTATTTTATTACTAATGTAATATAATTAAAAATATGTTAATGCATACAGCAGACTTTTAACTATAAGTTTTCTTAACTAAAAGTTGTATTTTTACTTATTGAAATTGTATTTCTCATCAAGAAGTGCAAGATGACAAGATATTCAAAATAAGTTAATTGAATTTGTGAAATGGTTTCAGGTCAAAACAGTTTTCCATGAAACGGTAATTGTTTATACTTAGCAAAGTGTGTAAACTTAGTCATCTTAACATGAACGACGCCTGTATTTCTCTCTTTTTTATTTCCAGTATACTCGTAGATAAAAATATACAAACTTGTTAAACTTTGCGTAAAAACGAGGCAATATTGACGATATCCTGACAGCTATTATGATGGTGTTTTATCAAATTTTGCTTTTTGGGCTGTATAGAGACGTAGTTAGATGTCACTAGAATATACTCATTATTTTTTCAACAATTTCTTTCTGTGTTGACTTTTAAATGCAAAATATTATCTCAAGTGTTCATCCCTACATTTTCATAGTGAGTAAGTTTGTATGAAAAACGTAAAAAAAAAAAATGTAAAAACCTAAAACGTAATATAAATAAAAACGTCAAAAGTATGTTTTTACAGCTCTATAGAGGGCCGTTTATATTGGTATTTATTAATTTTACCCAGAAAAAATTGTCTAGACAAACGGACAGACAGACAAACATAGGAATAACAAATTAATCCTAAACGAGTTTCATTGTTTTCATTTTGCGTAACAGAACCTGAACATGTACCGACAGGATTATCTACGATCTAATAATTTTGCCATGCACTGTAAATATTTCAAAATAAATTTCTATATTTTAAATGCTTGGCGATTTATCCCAAGTAAGTGTACCTACCTATATAATTTGCAAAAAACTTCACTTATTGGACCTGAAATGGTGAGCCAATACTAGAGGGTAATTTCACGAAAAGGTCATTGACCTTTGTTACAGATCTCAGTAAGTATAAGTAAATTAATTTGGGTTTCAATAACGATCACAAAATTATTCTTTTAGAGTAACATATATTATTTTCCCGCATAAAAGTATGAATTCATTCCAAATTCAGTCAGTTTTGTTATTATGACTATGGCACGATATAGCTAAATCACTCATACGCATATTTTGTTGAGTTTTTAACGGCAGGAATATGATGCTCCTCGAATTATTACTTTATAAAATTAATTTCAATGTGTTTTGAAGTAGTTTTGGGAGATATTTATAGCTTGCAAAAAAGGGCACAGGTTCCACGTCTTACGGGCGCCAACGCTAGGCGTAGACTGACAATATCTTGCTGCCGATGACTGCATCAGTGGATTTACGTATTTTTGGAAAAAGGGGGTGCTTTTTTTGACCCGAATAACGTGGTATTTGGAAAATGAATAGATATCATTCACACTAATTTTATTAAAAAAAAACCAACAAAATCGCGAAAGCGATACCTGAAACAAAATCGATAAGAAGTGTGCAATAGAGGGTTACAAAAAAATTCATTGACAGTACAAATATGAATCGATTAACGTGGTTTGTGGAAAATGAATACCTTAAAGTTCAACCAAAAACATGTATTTTTTTTTATGGCTATACGTAACCTAATTATTGCAACAAAATCATCCGAAAGCTGACATTTTATTTCTGTTTGTATTTTCGTTCCCCGTCCCAATGTCTTACAATAAGTTAAAGTTGCACAAAATACAATTTCAATGATAATTATTATTTTGCGCTATCGCCACAGTTTCGCTGTCAGGTACCTTCATGAGTATAAAAAATATAAAAAAAATAAAATTAAAAAATTACCATAACTATAAATAAAAAAAAATTAAGGTGGGCTTAAAATTAAGGTCTAAAACAACAACTCACAATTTTTTTTTGTGTTGTAGTATTTATTTTTTATTTTTTTTTATTGTTATTTGTCTTTCTAGCTTTCCAACAACACCCATATTGTATATAATATAATATAAATAATTGAATATTATAGATAATAATTGACTGACCTGTGCCGATTGGCACAGTAATGAGCTTACGGGTTCAAATTTATTTTACATCAATGGTTCAAATAGTTTTCGAAAAACGGACAAATACAGGTGACTTTTAACCAAACCCCGATAATTTTAGAGGTTATTGAAACTTTAGTAGAACACATTTTAAATGTAAAAACAATAAAAATTTGAAGTAAAAAATGTTAAAAAACGTAACATAATTTATGTTATAAAATAATTTATGGTTAACCTAGCCATTCCCATACGGAACAAATTCAAAATAGTCCAAAATAGTGAAATCAACAATAAAAATAACTTCGCGTGATCTAATTGTCTTTTGTGTTCAGGTAACCATGATTTCTTTGGTTTTTACGAAAATCTTTAAGTAGCTCTAAATTTTTTTTATTTATTAATTAATTATGGATGTTTATTATGAATTCAGTTCATAGTCTTCTGCAATCTATCAAATTATCGGGGTTACATTAAAAATCATTCTGTATAATTTGATTTGAAATTTTATAAAAAAGTAATACGTTCACTCACAAGCTGCCAGTATTACAAATTTTTAGAACTCAGATGTTATAATTCGCTTCGCATGGTAACGGTGCGTTCCTAAACGCCGGGGTAAATATAAAATTTACGTCACCTGTTCAACCACCACCAGTGAAAACGAACAGCTCCGAACAATTCTCGAAGACGTTCATAAACCTTGTTAGACCGACCTTGGGTTGTTCTAACACTGAAGAATTCACTTTTGACAGTTAAATTTTAGGACCCGTAAATTCAAGAATGAATTTTTACTTTGAAATTGGTCACATTACGCGTTATTTAAAGTTTTGTTGGTAATAAAAGTTTTCGGAATGACTTGTAAAGCCATTTATTTACGGTAATAATGATACATAAACAAAAAAATATCTTTTGCCACGTGTAAATAAACTGCCTATACAAAGTGTCTATTCCTACGAATAATAGTTTTCTGCTTTTCAAAATGATTTGTAGATTCCTTCTTAGTTTTATCGCTTTCACTTTTACGAAGTAAACTTTAAATTTACCCAGGCGTACTGGAACGCTACCTAAAAATCAAACGAATTACTTGTACGGACATGTAAATTCCCGGACAGAGTTTCGCTAACAAATAACTGTGGCAACCCTAGTACTCTGATCCGCTTGTGGGCATGAGCCAGCACGCACACATTAACATCATAGTACGCCGGGAAGCCGCCATTCTGCAGTGAACTTTGGCAGGTGAAACGCGTCGACGTTCTTGGAAACATACACCAATATGCCGTCGTGTGTGGTGAAATCTTGCAACATTAACACAACTTTTCACAAAAAATGGCAGGAAATCACATTTCATAGGTAGGTTGTTAAATTTATAATGTATTTCAAACTATTTGCCGTGTTTTTACACAAATTAAATCTACTCAATTTGGAACACAAAACATACATTATACAACTATACCCCAAAATGTGGGGAATAGAATTTTTATTTTCGTTGTGTGTGGTGCACGAACGTTATTTGAACGATATGGAACTCTTTTTACTCTTTTTACAAGAGTTCCGTACCACCATGTTTGTTATTAAGTCTGTCTGTCTGTTTGTCAAACTTCCAATAACTTGTGAACAATCCAATGAATTTTGATGCAGTTTTCATTATAAGGTATAGAGCATTTTTTCGGGAATATTTAAGGATATATTTTACTACGCTATGACCAAATGGAACAGCGCAACAAGAGTTTTAATGAAACATGTGAAAAGTTCACCTTAGCGTATAGTTGAATGTAACCCGATCGTCGCGGGTTCAAATAACCCAATGGTAAAATATTTTGTTTAGCAGACCTCTCGAGTTTGGGCTTATTTGATTGGTCTTTATTAGTACTTTGGTAAAACATGGTGACCAGAGCCTGGTGATGGGACTGAAAGAAATACGGAAACTCCTCAACGGACAAAAGCAGACTTCTCGAGTTTGGACTTATTTGATTAGTCTTGATTAGCACTTTGGTAAAACATGGTAATAAGGGTCTATTATTATTCCTACGAGTATTAACAAAAAAATATTAACTGACTTTTGGGGATTTCTTAGGGAAATCGGTTTTACTTGGCAACCCTCCACCCACCCGAACATTTTTGAACCACCGCCATTGTTGTGCTTCACTATTTGCTTAGCGTCGACTACGTCCGGGAATTTATACGTCCGTGATTACTCGTATTTCGGAGAAATTCGGAGATCAAATGTTGATCAGTACGATCAGTTATGGTTTTCATTTTGTAGTAAGATATAACTTTGTAAAAAATCTAGGTTCCGGTAAAATTAAGAATATGAGGTATCGCTGTTGTATTTATAGTTATCGAAGAGACTTGGCCCAGTTGTGCTTCTGCCACTGTCGGCGCATTTATTTGGAACATCACTAGTTCGTACGTCACTATAGTTCCTGCCACCTGAAATGAAAAATATTTTTATAACAAGATACAGAATTATCGTGTGAGTAGGCAAATGCCAAATACGTTATTAAATAAAAATAAAACAAAATAATTTCATTTATTCAGCAGGCTTGCAGCAGGGAAACGAGTTCATGCAACATAGAAATAGATTTCTATTGTCATATATTTTAACTGCAAGCAGACATGTTAAAATAAATAATTCTTCGGCCCTGCTAACGATATCTCAGCTTTTGGTCCACTGCCGAAGGCGAAACAGAACGCCAATATTCTGTCACCACTAAACGTATAAACTACAAAAACAACGGCAGACTTAAAACAAAAATTTACTCTAAATACAAAATTTAAAAATAGATTAAAAATTTTAAACCTACGATCTTTTATTTTCCTACCTAAACTACCAAATTTCTTATAATCTAGACATATTTTTGTCCCGAAAATACTATAGGGTGGAGATTTGAAGATATACAGAGTGTCGATTTGGTTAATCTAAAAAACATCATACAAAAAAATTGCAAATTGAAAGAGGACATAACATGCCCTTTTTATGTGTCCTAAAATTCTCTTGATAAATGGTCACAGCTCACTAGTGTGAGTAAGTTGTTGTCTAAATTTTGACAAAAAGTTCATCGCCCAGCGGTTGCTCTGATTTATGAATCTGCATAGCTTTGATTTTCAGCATGTCCCTGTTCCGACTGCTGGATAAAACTTACTTATAGATTTAGGGTTTTTGATTATTACTTCCGAATTATGATTTCATTTTAACTCCCAAAATTGTTTGACTCGGAGCAAAGTTAAAGGCAACAAGCTCGTTGTTAAAGTTAGCTTTTACAACTTTGGAGGCAAAAACAGATATTTCTAAAACTTTGCCAAAAAGGTAATTAAACCTTGGCTATGATAAATACCAAGTGCCCAGTATAAAATGGGCTATATGAATCAATTTTCTTTCACCTATGTTAGAAAATTATAAAGTGTTGAGAGAATGACGTACAGTGAGAAGCAGTCCGCGCGTCACACTGAAGAAGTGCAGACCACTTAGCGCCACTTTGTCACCAGTTACTTGCGACAGGAATCTTTGCACCTGGGAAATGAAGTCATTATGGTAAAGATGTAAAATAAAGAAATTACGGCTCCGAGTCCTGACTTTTGACGGGATGTCCCGGGTTCAATCCCCGTTTTATAAATATTCCAAGGAAAACTGGACAGACCAAAGTTAAAATGATTTCACAGGATTTTGGAAAGTAAAACAAGTAAATCAAGTTGATTCTGTATTTTATAATAAGTTAAGAATGCTCAACAACAGAGTTTATGAAGTTGATGGTGGTCATTGTTGGTACTTGGTGGAACATTGTGATTTAAACACGTTTATGCTTACGATTATGTTAAATTTGATTGAAATTAACGTGAGAAAATTGTAATTTCTGTTTTGTAATATTATTTGACTAGTCTTCTTGCCCTCACTTTTTTTTCTTGAACTATTTTTGGATCGAAATAACTTTAACTTTTCACTCACCTCATCGCAGTAAGATTGTGTTGGCACGTCATATAACACTGTAGCTGGGAAGGTGGATGCAATATGAACTTGTGATGCAATCAGAGATACAGCCACCGATCTGCTAAGGAGGTAAATGAGGGAGTATGTGAAGTACACTCCGGTTATGTAGCCTGTCAATGGACCTGACCTGTAACAAGATAAACCATACAATACTGATACTGAGAAGGTGGATGCTGTTTGGATCTATAATGCAATCGAAGACCCAGTCACCGATATACTGATGACATAGAAAAGGGAGTATGAAAAGTACATTCTGATTATGTCAATACCATTTGGCCTGAGCAATGTCAAGGTACATCATACAGTACTGATGCTGAGAAGGTGGATACAGTATGGACCTGTAATGCTGTCAGAGATACAGTCACCGATATATTGATGACATAAATGAAGGAGTTTGCAAAGTACATTCTCATTATGTCACTACCATTGGGCCCAAGCTGTCACAAGGTAAATCAGACAACACTGATTATGGGAAGGTAGATGGAGTATGGACTTTTGATACCACCAGAGACATATATAATACTGCTTTTATACTATTTATTGGTTATAGCATGATGATAGATGATACATACCTAATACCTTTTTAGAAAAATGTTCTACCTTACAATAAAAATTGCATCAAAGTCCATCGAGTGTTTCCCAAGTTAAAAGTAACCGCACACTCAGACATACAAATAAACCAACAGATAGACATACGTTGCATTTTATATGTGAAGAGGAGATGGAAAAGAAGAAGAAAAAGATTATAACCCATGCTAATAATATAAATTTAAAAATGGCGGCCGAAGAATGCATTTCTGTCAGAATTCTTACAGACATCCATATTTCGGCCACCATTTATAAAGCTCTTTTTTATTGGCACGGATCATACTTGTCTTTTTACATATGTAAGTACCTATGTTTTTATTTGTTCTTACCTTGGGTGATTTATACATTTATTTTCACCTCGGACTCCGCTCCTGAAAACATAGTTTTTTTAAATAAATAAAAAAAAAATGTTGATCAAGTTATTTAAAAAAATTAAAAATTATATACAAGCTATCATGATTATTTGTTTCTATGCAAATTTATTTACATGTTAACCTAACACGCTCCTTTTCGCTCCGCTTTGCTTCGCTCGTTGTCGCACCTATTTTGACTATTTGTTAAAAGTTGTTCTTAATTATTGTATTATTAAACTCGCCTTTGCTTAAAATTGTGAAATTTTACCTGCTTTTTCGCGAATAAGCTAAAAAATTTCATATACTCGCGTAATGGGATAGCCGTTACGCCATATTCGTTTTTTTTTTACATAAAAGCTGCTTTTTTGTAAAAAAGCAGTTTACGTCATCGGTGTCATACACAATACATAGATACAGACACTCATGCCTGTCTCCTTGGTGGGCAGGCAGAGACTTCAGATTTAAATTTACTACGATCGTAACACACCTCTTCTGCAAGCCACTTGCACTATAAATTTCATTCGTCACTCTACTTTCATATATCCCCTCTTTATATTAGGTATGTCCAAACCACCGAAGCATTTGTTTTTCTTTTTTAAACCTTACCTATTTTTTTCAGGCCGCAATGATCCCATATGTCGATATTTTTCACACTATCATTCAATTTTAAACCACATAATACTCCGTAAGGAACGCATTTTTACTGCATTTTCTCTACTTCGATGTTTATTTTTCCGTACCCTACACTCAGTACCATAAAAAAGTGTAGTAGTAACACTTTATTATGAACTGCCTAAAACACATGAACATGTAGTAAATAGAATAGATAAAGAAACGCTTCGATGGTTTGGACTTGTAGATATGATAATGAAAGTAGGATAATGAAAGTAGAGTAACGAAAAAAATGTATGTTGCGCAAGTGGAATAACAGCTCGATTAGCCTCTCTATTATGTATCTTTAATTAACAACTGGACTGGGTGCCTATCATTT
This sequence comes from Ypsolopha sequella, assembly GCA_934047225.1. Classification (NCBI taxonomy): domain Eukaryota; kingdom Metazoa; phylum Arthropoda; class Insecta; order Lepidoptera; family Ypsolophidae; genus Ypsolopha; species Ypsolopha sequella. The sequence continues at coordinate 24,152,406 of OW203987.1, forward strand.
AAACATAGTTTAAAACTGAACTTTTAAAATTGCCTTTAGTGGGTACGAACTATTTACGAACTGTGCCGTCACTTCAAGTGCGAACATATCCTTAGACAATCGGAATTCGATAGTTTATCTATTTTTTTGAAGATTAGCATCCAGACCAGATGGCAACTAAATATACATATAGGCCCTTAGGCCATCCAAGAAGGATGTATTCTGACCAAATTGGTGACATACTGAAAAAGGGAAATATCAAAAGTACCCAGAATAGAAGAGCTTGTATGACTAGATATATGTATGTGAAAGAGGCGAAACAGGTGTGTCAGGATCGTAGCGGATGGTAATCTGGAGTTTCTGCCTACCGTTCTGGGAGACAGACGTGAGTATTAAAACAGCTACACCGTAGCTCAGATGTATATAATTTTGTTTTCAATGCAAGTGCTCGTAAAGGCCCACTTTTTATGCATCAAAACCGAACAGAAAGTCGATTATTTTGCCCTAGGGCTTTATTATTATTATTTTTTTAATTTATTTACTAGAAGTTGGCTAAACTGCAATCTTTCCTATGTTCCATAAATGTTATACTTTTTTTCCACTGTTTAACAGCTCTGGATATAGTCCTTTTAAGCCAATCATAGTTTAAAGTTCACAAGATTATATTTGTTTTATTTCCTCACACTACGCATTGAAAAACGTAGTATAATACACGGGCGTAAGAGCAATAAATTACTCGGTTACGTTTAAAACACTCGCTACGCTCGTGTTTTAAATCGTCCTTGTAATTTATTCCTTTACGCCCTTGTAGCATAAACTACTATTAGAGTCGCAAACGTCAAAGTAATAAAACAGTTAAGTAAAAAACACTTACTCAAGAGTATAAAATAGCTGCACGCAGACAAAAAAGAGGTTGTTAGCAAAAGATATAAACACAATCCCGCCTATGACTTTGTCCACTTTCCTCACCAGCTGGGTGGCACGGCCATACTCTTGTCGGGTGTATCGCCAGAACGATTCAGGAAGCGGCTAGAATTAAGAGATTATGATTGTCATCTTATGAAAAATAATGATATTTAAAATAAAGTTATAACAATTGAATCAATTGTGACTATCGTCCGGACCTGTGACTAGATACGACATTGGTGACATGCTGAAAAAAATCTAAGGCAAAACAATTTGAAGCAGAAAAGCTTGCTTTGACGTTCACTTTACAACCTTAGTAAAAGATAGCCAAGGGTCGCCAAACAATATGGGTACGGAACCCTAAAAATATTTTTGGTAATAACTACAATAAAGATGCACCCTAGAACCCTAGTTTTCATCATTTGTTGTGTAACTTTAATCCGTAATTTTTTAGATACAGCTGAAACAAATAACATAAAAAAATGTAACTTAGTGGAGATTTTTTGTATTGATGAGATGTTTCGTATTGCGATTTTGCAAAAAAAAAAACATAATCTTGCTAAGACTAATCGAATGGGTGGAGCTAGGTATATATTTATAATATGTACTGCATATATTCATAATATTATTTATTTCTTATTCCTATATTTTTTATTTTATTCAGTGTGACTTTTTATTGTGATTTTTAAGTAAACCTAACCTTTATTATTTCATTGTGTATTTCCCCATATTATTATTTATTATACAAAACTATCACCCATACACATAGATTATTTAATTATTTATATTACATTAAAATCGACCTGTAATAAGTGTCAATCAGTTTCAATTCTTTTCTATTTATTAATTATTTGCCGTTATAGAGGCCATAGTAAAAGTAAAGTAAAATACAGTAAAAATTTCGGCTAGCTACCTTTAACGGCTAAATCTGTAGATCCATCTAACAGATGGACAGACAGACAGCGGAGGCTTAGTAATAGGGTCCCGTTTGACACCCTTTCGGGTACGCAACCCTAAAAACGTCTTTCCTAAAAATACAATTTTAATCAAAAATGTCGCGTAGCAAGCACGCTAAGTTAGTCAATTACCAAAATTAACACTCAAATCAGTTATTCAAATCCGACCCAAAGTTTACCTTCCCCTGAGCGGCGCGCAGTTTCTCATTGACAAGTTGCAGCCGTGACGTCAGATAGTAGCTCATGCAGATCACGAACAGGTCAGAGAAGTTCCAAGTGAACGTGGCCTGGATCTGCAAAAACTGGCCGAAGTGGCAGAGAATGGCAAGTGATAAAAACTAGCAAGTCTGGAGTGCAAAGGTGGGTTAAGGGGATATATTGTCAAAATGGAACACTTTTTGAAGTTATTTATTTGCTGTTTAAAAGAAGTTCCAGGTTTAATAAATTTGTATAACAATTTTGGGACCTTTTTCTATATTTTGGACTATCAGAAACGCGATTAAAAGAATTTCACTCGATAGAAATAATTATTGAAATAAGGTCTAAATTTACACTTTTTGGGTATGTATCACCTTAAAGGACACGGGAGTAGGGTGATTCAAAGTTTCCTAATTATTAAATGAATATATATGGTCACTACATGAATCCCCGAGGGGGCGTAAGAGGTGTTCCAAGTGTGAACTGTGTAATGCAAGTCACAGTCCACACTCGGTACACCCACGTTTCACTGACGATTATTACATCCCAACGTGTTGTGTGGTGAGCCCCTTTCGCCGTTCTGTGGGCACAAGTAAATGCATGCTTTTTAGGACATGCAGGTTTTCTCACGATGTTTTCCTTCACCGTTCAGCAAGTGGTAGTATCGTTAGAACAAATACTATGCACATAAATTCCGAGAAACTCTTTCATGCAAGCCTGACCGGGGATCGAACCTGGGTCATAAGGTTGAGAGGCCAGCGTTCTACCCCTGAGTTATACCGCCACTTTGCATACCAGATACCGGTAGCGGCATGGTTAACAAGGTCTGACCTTGACTGCGCTGGTAATTTTTTCTCTATCGCACTTAGTACTTTTGTGCGCGATTGGACAGATGCGCTAGTCCCCCACCCTTTCGCCGAGCAGACAAAAATCGTGCCGTGACTTGTACCACAGTATTTTATTGCTTTTTAGTATTTCTAGCCTTTTGAAAACTCGGTGAGTGGTCAGAATCAAGAATCAATGACCTATTTGTTCGTGACCCCAAAGTTAGCGAAGCCCAATCGTGAGTCATTGCTAAAGAGAAGACAAAATTAAATTTGGCAAATTTTTCAAAACGGGTAAATTGTACCTCAGTTTTGTTAACGTAAGAAACTGGTTGAAGCAATTAAAATCAATCTAATGAACATCATAAATCATAAATTTCGCTCATAAATTTACTTTGTTTTCTAATAAGTATATTCAACCAACCTGGAACAAGACACCGAACAGCGGATGGTAAGGTACGATAGTGAAAACCCAACCGTACGAGTGCTTAAGAAACTCTTCATACGAATCTATCGGCGAACTGAGACATGCATTTGCGCCATAAATCCCCGACAAGAGGGAGAGCATGTGTTCCACTGCAACATAAGTAAATAAAATATACTTTTAGTTGTCTTTGTAAATGTGCTAACATACAAAATACAAATGATACAAAAGTGAAAAGACAAAAAGATCTAAGCTCAGCATACAGCTAGCTGACACACATGCAGACAGCCGCCAAATTTCAGCTTAGCCTTGTAATACTATGATGAAAGACATAATAAATCAAAGTAACTACAAAATTTACTGGACAGGACGACCTTCACTCTGGCTGTAAGTCTGCGCCTTGGTGCCAAAATAAACGAAGCACATCGCTGCCGTTGCGGAGTTAGTGTCAACCAGCTTGGTCATCATGGCCTTTCATGCCAACGCAGTGCTGGGCGTCTGTCACTTCATGCCAGCCTTAATGACATCATCCGCCGGGCTCTTGCCAGCGTTAACGTGCCAGCTACCCTGGAACCTCCAGGTCTGGTGCGCGACGACGGCAAGAGACCCGACGGGATGACTCTTTTAGGTTGGAAGAACGGGCGGTCATTGGTGTGGGACGTGACCTGTGTGGATACACTGGCCCTATCCCGCATCAATGCGACCACCACTAGGGCTGGCGTGGCAGCAGCTGCAGCAGAGGCCTCCAAGAGGCGCACATATGCAGCTTTAGGGGATGGCTACATGTGTGTGCCTTTTGGGATAGAAACTCTTGGGTCATGGGGACCAGAAACGCGACGACTTTTCTAAGAAATTTACTCGCGCCTGGTCGACGCTTCTGGTGATCGGCGGGCTGGGGCCTACCTTGGACAGCGGATTAGCCTCGCAATCCAACGAGGTAACGCCACCAGCCTGCTGGGGACCCTCCCCTGCGGCAGCGATTTAAACAATATTTTTTATTTAGTTTAGTTTATTTTTAATTTTATATTCTTTGTAGTTAGTGTATATTTTAAGTATTATTTATAATTTAGTATTATTTATGTTATTTAAGTTTCTTGTTATTAAATTACTACAACAAGTATTATTACAAAATTAATTAAAAAACATCTGCTACACTTAGCACGGAAGGAGCCTAATGACGTGTCGTAGCAATGAAGGAGTTGTGGTTTTTAATAGACTAAACAAAACATGCCCGTTAGCCCTATTCAAGATACCTTCAGTCAGTAGATAGGGTGAAAAGTGGTCCCTTTTATTGAAAAAAAAAACGCATACAAGCATTCTGGACTCGCTGCACAGCTTCAACTGTTTTTTGGAGTAAACATGGACCATACACAATATCACAATAACTTAGATGTGAGAACACAAAACAATTACAACGCTGCAACCTTGTGGCATAATCAAAGCATTTTCTAAATAATTTCGTCAATAATTATTATAGTTTTGGGCATAGCTCAAAAATGTTTCAACCCGTTTTAGCAAACGGCTCATCATGTTAAAAATGGGATATTATTAATAGGGCGATTAAAAATATAATCAGCCACTTCAGGTGTCCGGAATAAATACCAAAGCGTGCGATTAAAAATACTGAGTGGGCGAATTTACAGCACGAAATCGAAAATATTTCACCAAAAGTAAAAAATAGGTGCGATGACGAGCAAGGAGAGCAGGAGCGTGTTAGGTTTACATGTAAGATAAAATAAGGGGCCAAGCTAAGCGGAGCGGAGCGAGGCGACGTCCCTAGGTTTGTCAATAAAATAGAAAATTGTTCGCTTGAGAATTATTCAACTCAACTCAAATTTGTATTTTCAAGTCACCGTTTTCAACATTTTTATCCGCCCACAGTATTTCGCCCACTTAGTATTGTAGTACGAGTACGCTATATTCAGTATTTTTGACACCTTAAATTTGAATTTATATTCGCACGTTTAAATACTACCCGTTAAAAATGTATTAGATACGATACGATGTTTTTATGCAAAATCATAGCGAATGAAAACTTGACTAAAACTTGAACTTTTGTCAAACAGGCCATAATTTTTAAATTGCTGCAGAAAGACGAATGGATAGACAAATATTTCACCAAAAAAACAATAAAAAAAAGTTATCAATTGTGTGTTAAAGTAAAATACTTACACAAAGCCAGAAACAGCACAATTGCACAGGTACCAACACATTTTTTATGCAACTTGTCATCAAAACTTGGATCCAAATCTTCAACCTGGGCAATATACCTCACAAGCTTGGGCCAAGACTTGGCAATATTTATAAAAATCGCCATCGTTATGCTGCACGTGCCGTAGAATATTACTGAGGCTATAATGAAATAAGATAATAATTTAACAAATTGGAGATAGTTTGGTATCAGACCAATAGAGATTATCAGTTGTGACCTTTTAAATTCAAGTCAGTTACAAGTGAATAAAATATATTAGTAAAAATGAATACAATAAGCATAAAATCATCCACAAATATTAAACTAACACTGTCAGATGCATGTGTGGGCAAAATGGTAGTGTGTGTGTCACAAGTATTGTAAAAACCACGCGTCACTATTCCATCCGTGTTGCATTCTATGCAATAATGAGATTTTCCCTCAATTCACAGTTTTGTTTTTTCACTATTTTTAAAAAGCTGTGAAGTTTGGTCATTTTAGTTAAATCTGATCTAAACTTTATTGCGAATTAGTCTTATTTTGTACAGTCATGGTCACATCCAGCTATAAACATTGGACTTTGTATTTATTTTATACGAGTATCCTTCACCACAGCAACGGCGGATCCAGGGGGGGGGTATGGGGGTCATGGGCCCCTGGGCCTAGTTCATCTTTTTTTTTCCATACAAACACGCTAAATTTACCTAAAATTGCGCAAAATTTTATTATATATTTGGACTAATTCGTAGCCTGTAACCCCCCCCCTGGCTGGATCCACCCTTGCACCACAGTGGCTAATGTAATATTTACTGTAACTGTATATTATTCGACGTGGTTTTGACTTTACGACCACACAACATAAATAGTAGTTTAAGCTACAAGGGCGCAAAGGAATAAATGACGAGGACGATTTAAAACACGAGCGTAGCGAGTGTTTTAAACGTAACCGAGTAATTTATTGCTTTTACGCCCGTGTATCATAATACGTTTTTCAATGCATAGTGTGAGGAAATGAAAACAAATATAATCTTGTGAACTTTAAATTATAATTGGCTCAAAAGGACTGTATCCAGAGCCGTTAAACAGTGGAAAAAAAGTATAAAATCTATGGTACACAGGAGAGTCTGCAGGTTAGCCAACCATTGTAAATAAATTAAAAAAAAATAATAATAATAAAGCCCTAGGGCAAAATAATCGACTTTTTGTTCGGTTTTGATGCATAAAAAGTGGGCCTTTACGAGCACATGCATTGAAAAATATTATACGTTCAACCTTATGTTAGTTACGTTACCACCTCAAGGTGGATATGACAGACCGCGTTCCCAAACGCAATACTCGTGATTTTTTTTTTTCATATTTTAAATAAAAAGGATTTATTAAATGTGATTTATGGCATCAGGCGACCATAGCTTAGGGGCTCCACAATGCTAAACATCATATTTGTATTGGATTCAGTTCTGTCAATGTAGATAGTAAATGTTAAAAAAAAATACAGCTTGTTTTGTGACTCAAGGCAATTATTAATTACACTTTTTAAATAAACATACTTTCAATCTTATATTAATTATGTTACTTTTAAAAAAGCATGAATTTCACGAAAAAAGCGATTCAGTTTTCATGTTTCAAAACCGATTAAAAAAACCCAACACACGTAGATACTAACGAGAAAAAAAACATCTTTATTACATAAAGAAATTAAAGTTAATGTCCTTATGTAGCCACGATTTCAAAATAACTGAAGTTTTGCGTGCGCGGCATCTGATTAGAGCAGGATATTGAGTTAAAAATCAAACGCGTTAACGGACTAAATTTTAGCATAGTGTAGCCCCTTAATGCCATAAATCACATATATTTAATACTTAAAAAAAAACATGGGTATTGCGTTTGGGAACGCGATCTGTCGCATCCACCTTAAGTTGTATTATCACTTATACCCTTTTATGTTATGTTACGTGTAAGTAGTAGTATAATATGTTATTTTTCATCACTTATGCTCTGAAAAGAAGTTGCATTTCACTTGATATGCGGGAGATAAAAGCGATTTACAACCTTTGGGAGGTAGTAAATTTGAAAATCGAACGAGGCTCCTTTCTTTGTTTTCGGGACAAGATCTCTTATTTGAGGCAAGACCCCGGAAAGACACTTAAAAGTGACACAATAATAGTACATTGTTCACCGAGGGAAGAAAGGGGAAGATTACCAACGAGGGTGTAGTTTGAGGCTCGAGGCAAAGCCAAGGGCCTCAATACACACGAGTTGGGAATCGCACTTTCTCCCGAGTGATACATAGTGCTTTATACTACACCTGCGAGGAAATAGTATCATTTTACTTTTAATCAAGATACAATAAAAGAAACCGACTGACTCGCGTGCGATTGTCACTTTTTATTTCCTTTTTTTTTTTTTAATTTTCCCACTAAGTGGAAAGGCAAAGGGATCTTAGCCCATACAGCCATGTTTGACGTTATAGTTTTTTATGTTTATATGCACTATCCTCTTCTGTTGAGGATCATCTGAAAGGTCTGTCCTGTCTAAGTCACTGTTCTGTCGTTTCCGCTATAATGATAGCCTTATAACCCAAATACAACAGGGTTAGAAAAAACACACGAAAAGGCACAGCCCGCACTTTTGTTCCATTGAACAACACACTACACAGGTTACGGCGATTTTAATTCACAATATCCTATCACTATTGTTGATCAAAACATCCAAAATGCAATATTTTTTCAATAAAACAAAAAAAACGACGCCATCACGTCTTCGCGCCTTTTTTCCAACCTTTTATTTCCTTCTTATTTTTTATTATGTGCAGGAAAAGCAAGTGGCCAGTATCATTTTTCGAGTTTTATGTACGAGTTCGCAAAAAAATACTGGCCACATGGCCACTTGCTCATTCTTTATGTTATTTAAAAAAAAAACAGCACGTTAACAATGGATTTGCATATACTTTTTCTGCCCGCTCAAGCACGTTAACAATGAATTTTCATACACTTTTGCCGCCCGCATATTTGTATGACAGTAATGACGTATTTTCTGCATCGTTTTCAACAAAGAAAGAAGGTACTTTCCGAGCAGGTGTAGTATAAATTTGTTTTATTTTTAAAACGATTGCACTGGTCAGCAAGAAATTCGCATGAAAAAAAGAAAAAGAAATTTGGCGCCACGCAAATTGTGTTGAAAGCGTTGTTGGTATATTTATATTTTGAACGAAAAAATTATGAATTCAAGTGCTGTTTTTGATTTCACGCCTGAATAGATAAAATTACAGGAAAGGGAGTCGTTACCTCCGATTTCAAAAGAAAAATATTTGAGAACCTATGACGATTTTATCAAGTGGCGGACTGAAAATAAAGTAAAATCTCTGTCGGAAAGTGTACTTTTTGTAAGTTGTGTTTTATTTCCTCGCATTAGTGATGAAAAGTAGAGTATTGCACACGGGTGTAAGTGATCAATTACACCTTCAAACCAAAAGCACACTCACTCGCTTCGCGAGCTTAAATATCTCGGGTGTAATTGATGACTTACCTCCCTTGTATAACAATCTACTATTTATAAAGATGATTCATTCACGATTGAAAAGTAACTCACTAGCAGTTGCTAAGCTCGTGTATAAATAGACGTTGTAAAAACACATAGCTGTCATAAACGTTTGACAACAAATTGATAGAACTGCATATAAACTTTTCCAAGATCTTTTTATGTATCTGTAAAAGAAAGAAAACGTTAAATGCAGTATAAGATATTCCACTAATGGTTTGAATTATGCAGATGTCATTATAAAAAATATATCATAATAGTAGTTTATGCTACAAGGGCGAAAAGGAATAAATTACGAGGACGATTTAAAACACGAGCGCAGCAAGTGTTTTAAACGTAACCGAGTAATTTATTGCTCTTACGCCCGTGTATCATACAACGTTTTTCAATGCATAGTGTGAGGAAAATTAAATAAACAAATATAATCTTGTGAGCTTTAAATTATGATTGGCTCAAAAGGACTGTATCCAGAGCCGTTAAACAGTGGAAAAAAAGTATAACATTTATGGTACACAGGAAAGGCTGCAAGTTAGCCAACCATTGTAAATAAATAAAAAAAATAATAATAATAATAAAGCCCTAGGGCAAAATAATCGACTTTCTGTTCGGTTTTGATGCATAAAAAGTGGCCGTGTTACTACGAAACTGTGTTTAACTTTAGACAGTGTATAAATCTGTTGTTGTCGTCGCCTTTTTTTTTCATTTATTATTTATTTATTTTTTATTTAATACATTTACAGTACAGCTTTACAGATACTTAAATCTAATACGCTATACCTACTAAAATAATTTACGAATAACATTTATTTACAAATACAAATAACAAATAATTACACAATACTACTCTTTTTTGCATCTTTCTCACATAACCTCAGACATTCACGAAACACGTTCATCAAACTATCAGCAAACAGATCACACGTTGGATTTGCTGACAGCAGTGTGTTTAGGCCCTCCAGAGCGCGCGGAAGCGGAGAACGACGTCGCGCCATGGTTAAGAGTATGACATAGCCAAAACAAAAACCAGTTCCGGGCGTGGCTTATTCTATTTTACGATAGCGCGCGGGGGGCAATTCGTCCCGGTCTCTAAGCTCGCGTCACCATAGCAAAAATACGAATAGAGTGGACGAGGCAGGGTCAAAAGTAATACGTATTTTATTTTATCTAATTTATTAGTGTATTTCGATCATCGTCACACGGCATTGATCCTACTTGCTATCACGTCGGGACGTAAATTTATTATGGTCGGCCAAAAGTGGTTTTTTGAGTGTTTGATTTATCAGTTGACCCTCGGAACATTTCAGACACTCCTTTAGAGATACATAATAATATCGTGACGGTTAATTGTCCCCATTACCCATTCTTTAAATATTTTTCGCCCGTTGAGCTGGTTTTACACTTGCGGGAAAATAAATTGGACCAAAAATTTCTTTACAAAAAATTTTTACTAAAGTTGTTATCACAAAAAGTGGAAACTAACAAATATTCTCAGAAGGAATGCACCACGTCACTATCTATCTCACTGTAGCCTATATCAATTATGCCTCTCTCATTCAACCACGTTTAACTGCGTTACTTACTCATTCCAACTCATTTTAAATAGCGTCACTATTTATCTCACTCTAACGCGTGTTAAATGGCATTTCTAATGAACGTCAAATATTTTTACTGCCCGCCACTCTTTCATTCTAAATTCTAATTATTTAAAAAAATACGCAGCTCATTTGGTAGTAAAATAGCAATAACTTTTTTTTCAAAAGTAATACACAGAAATTGCCAGATCATTTGAAAAACAATATTTGATGAGCCGTTATTTAAGACAATTTGCAAAACTAACATAGGACATTTTTTTTCAGGGTGTGGTATCGAACTAACCTAATTACAAAAAATTGCTCATAAATTGGGTTTTTATTTTTCTTCCTGATGTAACAGCATTTCAAGGTTTATTTTTGACTTTATCAATAGCATGACTATTCAGAGTTGCGCAGCAAAAATTTTAGAATTTAGAACTGGTTAGCTTTGACTCTCAAAAATCTATTCGAATTTATAAAAGTACCATCAACTCGAAGACTATCTACTTTTTGCTGAGGTCATAATTTGATATTCTGGTCAGTCATGAGCTGGCCTACCAGCCTTCCAAGGGAAAGCGTTGACTTTTGGGACACCTGTTTACCCTTGGGATAAATCGCCAAGTGTTTAAAATATAGAAATTTATTTGTATCATAGTTTGAAATGTTCAGGTCCCTTTGCGCAAAATGAAAAAACAAAACTCTTTTAGGATTAATTTGTTGTCCCTATGTTTGTCTGTTTTTCCGTTTGTCTAGGCAATTTTTCTGGGTAAAATCAATAAATGCTAATATTTACAGCCCTGTAAAATATACATATTATAACGTTTTTATGGCCTTTTGTTTAACTTTTTCATGAAAATTTTCTCCTTATGAAAATATAGAGATCAACACTTGACATAATATTTTGCATTTGAAAGAAAGCACAGAAAGGAACTGTAGAACAAATAATGTAAAAAATATAAAACCATATCTTTCTATTCTAAAGGGTATAATAATTTACTGTTTGTTCAATGTGGCGATAACTTTGTTTATTATTATTTTTTTCTTTGTTACAAAGATAACAAATATTTTCATACAAGGTTTTCTTTAAGGGCTATTTCTCCGAATTTGTAACAAAATATTAAGAAATAATTATAACGGTAAAGTACAACTTTTAGCTAAGACAATTTATTGTTAAAAGTTTGCTATATGCATAAACATATTTTAATGATATTATGGTATCTTCAAAATAATTGGGTTTTCCATAAGCGTGATATCAGATTATTTAAGAAATTTACGGCTGGTATCACGACGACGGATAAGCCAATTATTTTATTACTAATGTAATATAATTAAAAATATGTTAATGCATACAGCAGACTTTTAACTATAAGTTTTCTTAACTAAAAGTTGTATTTTTACTTATTGAAATTGTATTTCTCATCAAGAAGTGCAAGATGACAAGATATTCAAAATAAGTTAATTGAATTTGTGAAATGGTTTCAGGTCAAAACAGTTTTCCATGAAACGGTAATTGTTTATACTTAGCAAAGTGTGTAAACTTAGTCATCTTAACATGAACGACGCCTATATTTCTCTCTTTTTTATTTCCAGTATAGATAAAAATATACAAACTTGTTAAACTTTGCGTAAAATAGAGGCAATATTGACGATATCCTGACAGCTATTATGATGGTGTTTTATCAAATTTTGCTTTTTGGGCTGTATAGAGACGTAGTTAGATGTCACTAAAATATACTCATGAAAAAAGATATGAAGAAAATAAGCTGTAGACTTCACATTCGATTTATACCTATTGTATGAATTTTAAGAAAAATACAGGAGTAAAGGGACCTCTTAAGGAAAACCTTGTATTAAACTATTTGTTATCTTAGTAAAAAATAATTTAAGGAAAAAAATAAACAAAGCTATCGCCACATTGAACAGTAGATAATTAATCCCTTTAGAATAGAACAACATGGTTTTCATATTTTTTACATTATTTGTTTAACAATTCCTTTCTGTGTTGACTTTTAAATGCAAAATATTATCTCAAGTGTTCATCCCTACATTTTCATAGTGAGAAAATTTGTATGAAAAACGTAAAAAAAAAACGTAAAAACCTAAAACGTAATATAAATAAAAACGTCAAAAGTATGTTTTTACAGCTCTATAGAGGGCCGTTAATATTGGTATTTATTAATTTTACCCAGAAAAAATTGTCTAGACAAACGGACAGACAGACAAACATAGGGATAACAAATTAATCCTAAAAGAGTTTCATTGTTTTCATTTTGCGTAACAGAACCTGAACATGTAACCGACAGGATTATCTACGATCTAATAATTTTGCCATGCACTGTAAATATTTCAAAATAAATTTCTATATTTTAAATGCTTGGCGATTTATCCCAAGTAAGTGTACCTATATAATTTGCAAAAAACTTCACTTATTGGACCTGAAATGGTGAGCCAATACTAGAGGGTAATTTCACGAAATACAGATCACAGTAAGTATGAGTAAATTAATTTGGGTTTCAATAACGATCAAAAAATTATTCTTTTAGAGTAACATATATTATTTTCCCGCATAAAAGTATGAATTCAATCCAAATTCATTCAGTTTTGTTGTTATGACTATGGCACGATGTAGCTAAATCACTCATACGCATATTTTGTTGAGTTTTTAACGGCAGGAATATGATGCTCCTCGAAATATTACTTTATAAAATAAATGTCAATGTATTTTGAAGTAGTTTTGGGAGATATTTATAGCTTGCAAAAAAGGGCACAGGTTCCACGTCTTACGGGCGCCAACGCTAGGCGTAGACTGACAATATCTTGCTGCCGCTGACTGCATCAGTGGATTTACGTATTTTTGGAAAAAGGGGGTGCTTTTTTTGACCCGAATAACGTGGTATTTGGAAAATGAATAGATATCATTCACACTAATTTTATTAAAAAAAAACCAACAAAATCGCGAAAGCGATACCTGAAACAAAATCGATAAGAAGTGTGAAATAGAGGGTTACAAAAAAATTCATTGACAGTACAAATATGAATCGATTAACGTGGTTTGTGGAAAATGAATACCTTAAAGTTCAACCAAAAATATGTATTTTTTTTATGGCTATACGTAACCTAATTATTGCAACAAAATCATCCGAAAGCTGACATTTTATTTCTGTTTGTATTTTCGTTCCCCTTAAAGAGTGACAGCAACAGATTTAAACACTGTCTAAAGTTAAATACCGTTTTGTAGTTACACCGTGGGAGTTTACGAGCACTTGCATTGAAAACAAATAAATTTAAAAAGTAAGGTTATACTATAACTGAATAAAAAATACAAGACAGGAGAAAATTATGTCATGAAGGCAAGAAAAATATAATACCTATGTCTACCTATCCCATATAGTCCATCTGCTTTTACAGTCATTTCATTTATTAACTAATTAACGTTAATTCTAGAGGATCATAACATTAGTTATGATTTATGAACTTTACTAACTACTATTATGACAAATATCACTATCATAACCCCATGCTTTAATCGTCTAAGAAATCATTTATTTTATAATATGCCTTCTTCAACAGGCCCTGCTTAACCCGTCAAGTGTCCTACGATCAAACGGTTGATCATAAGAAAATGGGTGCCTCAAATGCCCTATGATCAAACGTCTGATCATAAGCGGCGGTATGAAATTGCCGCCAAATATCTCGGAGTGAAATTGAACGAACTTTTGAGCAAAAATTGTTTATGATTTCTCACAGTGTGGCCAACATTTTTGTATCATTGGTTTTCGGTTTAGAACGAATGAATTTTAGAAACATTTTGCTCAGTGAAAACGCAACCGGCATCGAGTTTGTTTACGTCCGTAAATATTTAATTATTGTGAAGTATTTACTGAGTATTTCAATAAAAAAATGTATGTAGTCTACGTGTAAACTAATTTTGATTACGTGAGTGTAAAAACAAATTCTGAAATTAGTGTAAATGAAGTGTTGTGATGAAAAATGTGACAAAAAATGGCGGAAAAAAGTGAGAGCTGAAACTATATCTAAGGATATTTTTCCTTCGGATTGTTGCCTAGGTATGTAAATTACATGAGAAGATGGCAAATTTTATGTAGATTTTTAGAAGATATAACATATTCGGTAATAATGATTGCAACTTAACTAAATCCGAGCATTTCTAACAACAAGTCGCTCAAAATCTCGCTTGGCGCGATGTATGGGGACATTTCGAGCACTTGGAATTCCCTTCTATGGGGACACTCAAAAGGTTAATAAACAGTTTAAAATTTTTCTCTGAGAAAGTCCTTTGGAAGTTTGTTGTAAAATATTTCTGATTTTTGGAAAAGCCGGTTTATGCTTATTTCTGGTTTCTTTACAGTATTGCTCATCAAGCCTTGGGAAAGACTCAACATTTCTCTTGTCTTGTATTTTGAAGTGAATACTTCTATGTTCACGGCTCGTATGGGGAGCTGTTCGGAATCTAAACGTCACTTCCGAGATCAACTTCACGAAAGAATTTCCTAGCTCAAGGCTTTTTCGTATTTAGTACTTGACAATAATAAAAGTTTTGACAGGAAAGTTCTCTCTTTATAATCTCAATATGGTAGTAAACCAACCGTACTTCGGTTTTTTTTTTTAAATATATTCGACAATTTCTTAGAGAGTTATTTGTTTTTATTATTGTATGGACTTACTTCACATTTAACACGTTCTTGCCGGTGATACCGAAAACCGGTAGAAGAGAAAAAAGTTGACCGACGACCAACGTAACTTTCAAATTATCTTGAAACGTCACGATGTTACTTTTCAATTTTTTCTCCATTTTATACGTGGAAGCGGGGTATTCTGAAAAAAATAATTGTTTTTGATTACTATTTTATTTTTATACTACATATGTATATAGAATATAATAACATTTATTTTATATTTTATGTTGTAATACGTCAACACTAAATTGATTCTAAATTAAAGTTATCTACCAATTTATTGAATGAATAATACACATTAGGAAATTATGTGTATCTATTATAAAAAGCATTTAGAATATAAAGAAAAAAAAATACTGTCAAATTGAGAACTTCCTCTTTTGTTGAAATCGGTAAAAAGAAGAGCAAAATTAGCCACCATTTTGAGGTTTGAATTAGAATATGACCAAAATTCGAGTGCTTGAGAGAGAGAAGATACATAGATATATATAGATACATATGACGCTCTCTTAATTTTTTTCTTGTTAAATCGACGGTGGAAATTTCAAATGTCGTAAGGGACATTTTTCGTATTTACACTGAATATATACCATTAAACATAAACATTTTTTTCTCTATCTATTTGTTTATTTTAAATTTGTCTGTTGAAAAAAAAAAAAAAAAAAACATACAGTCGAATTGAGAACCGCCTCCTTTTTGAAGTCGGTTAATAAAGGAGATACGATGTCAAATATTTTGTAGATAAATAACATAAATAGTTAAAAAAATAGTCGTTTAGGTCAATATAATATAATAGTCGTGTTGGCTTTTAATATCATCTACCGTCACTTGGAGTATATAACAATGTATTTGGGTCTAGGGGCCCAAACTGTGATCCACAGTAACATTTTTTATTGCCGGACGCTTTTGTAAGAAAAAACTCAGCGCACCCCGACTCTATACAATACAAATACAATACAAATTGTTTATTTACAAAAAAACTTATCTTATTACATTAGGTGTTGGAACATCCTTGTAAGTATTAAAAATACCTGTAAAAATAACTATGGTTATAGTTTTACAAAATAAACTTAATAAATAATTTTAAACTTAGTTATTATATAAAAGTGTGAGTGTGTGTTGAGTGTTGAAGGTGTACGTGTTGGGTATATATATATATGGTATAAAATATATTCACTTTTGGAAAGCTTTTTATATATATTTTTATTTATACGAATCAATAATTAAATAAAATACGTTATAATTATAAAATTACACGGTTTAAGATATATTTCGGGTCCGACCTGGACCCGGCATCAGTTAAATATACTAATAGAAATATGTATGGCTTGACAACATCCATAGACATTAACATTAGCGCATAGATAAAATATGTATTAGAACTATTTATAAAAACTATTTACAATCGAGCTTCGATTTCGATAATGAGGTGATGATGATGATGATGATGATGATGATGATGATGACGATGATGATGATGATGATGATGATGATGATGATGATGACGATGACGAGGAAGATGCTGGTGATGGTGATGGTGATGATGATGGTGATGAGGGGGTAGGTAATCTGGGTCATCAATGTTGTTTATTGAGGCCATCTCCGTAATGCGCACCAAGAGACCATATAAACGAGGACTCCCATGTCCTAAGCTGTATGTCGGTTAAGGGGGGATGAAATGACTTAATGATTCTGACGGTGAAGCACTGATCAAATGTTAGGTTGTGTAGGCGTGTGTGTGTAGGAATGGGTAGAATGTTGTTTTGTATGGATGATGTGTGTCGGTGTTGATTTATGCGTATGTGTAGTGGATTTTTGGTTTCTCCTATATAGAATGCCGGACAGTGCCGGCATTCTAGCAGATATATGCAATTTTTAGTTTTGCAGTTCGTGTTGGGTTGGGATGTGTATGTTTCTGATGTGTGATGTGTGTTGATTTGTATGTTGGTGTTTATGATGGGGCAGGTTTTACATCGCGGTCGGCGGCAAGGGGATGTTCCGGGAGAGGTGATAGTTGCGGGTATAGGACTTGGTTTTGTTTTATTTAGTGTTGATTTTAGATTTATATTTTGTCGAAAGCATATTTTTGGATTTGTTGGGAGCAGATTTTTTGTTTCGTCATTTTGACGGAGTATTGGTAGATTATCTTTAATAAGGGTCTTTAATTTGTGGCTACCGTGGAAATATGTGGTAACGAGACGGGTTTCTTGAGATTGAGATGAATTTGTGTGGTTATGATTATTTCCAGAATATTGTGGTCGTTTATATATATGTTTTTGTAGAAACCGTTCAGGGTAGTTTCTTTTCAGGAGTCCACTGTGAATTTTGTCATGATATGTGGTAAGTGCATTTTCGTTATTGCAAATCCGCCGACCACGGAGTGATAGGGAGTATGGTAACGATTTTTTTATGTGTGGAGGATGGCAGCTATGGAAATCAAGGTATTGTAATTTGTTTGTTTCTTTGAAGTGTACTGAGGTGTGAATTTGGTTATGGCGGTCAATGTTTATATCCACGTCTAGGAACGTGATATTATGGTTGGAGATGGTGTGTGTGAATTTGAGTGTGCTATGATTGTTGAGTCTTTCGAGGAAGTTGGTGAGGGAGTCCCTGTTGTGCGGCCATATCATGAATATGTCATCGATAAACCTCTTCCACAAGAGAGGTTTGAGGGGTACTGATGCGAGGAATTCTGTTTCAATCGAGGCCATGAAAATGTTGGCATAACTTGGAGCCATCCGAGTCCCCATTGCAGTTCCTTTTAACTGGTGGTAATATTTGTTTTGGAATGAGAAGAAGTTATTTTTTAATGTAAATTTAACATCATACACTCTTTACTCCTAAAAAAAGGAGTTCTGCCGCATAAATTTGACTGCCAAAGAAAGGATAACGCCGTTGTAGAACGGACTGGATATAAAAAAAGACAGCAGATTGAGTGCTTTGAAAGAGTGCTTAATCCGGAAGTTGGTCATGAAAACCTAATAACACAAGAAGAGTTCGTGGCGTGTGAAACGATTGATTTTAATTCAAATGATACAGAGGCTATAAACCCGCTTGAAGAAGATAATGCGGCAAATCTACACAATGATCCTAAATATAAATCACTCGCAGTGCAAGTTAATATAAAGCCAAAAGTTCGAAGCAAGGGCATTAATACTGACGCCGGTTTTGACCGGGTTGAAGAGTTTGCTCTTAAAATAAAAACGGTGAAACCAAAAGAACATCGTCGGGATCATCATCGGGAACCAATGCATGATAGCTTCACATCTTACTCTAATACCTCATCAGTTTCTGCGAGCCTAAGTGGATTCAGTGTAAATACTGACGCCTGTGAAATGAAACGACAAGTAGATACTGAGTTATTTAAGGAACACATGCAAAAAGGAACTTTAATGTCTATATCTAGAGAACCTAAGCTTTTTCTCGGATTACCATCGCAAGTGTATTTCTGTTTAGAATATTTGAGTGAATCTACTGAGAGACCTCTGATGGATGTATTATTGAGCTTGAAAAAACTGAGATGGCGTGAACCGAATTCCGTGCTTGCTGTTCAATTTGGAGTTTCGGAATCTACAGTCGCCAGACATTTCAAAGAAACAATACCTAAGGTTGCTCAATGCATGGAGAAACTGATTTTTATTCCTCCTCGCGACGATATTCGCTCAAATCTTCCGATACCTTTTAGGAGGCGTTATTCAACAGTCGTCAGCATCATAGATTGTTTAGAAATTCAAATCGAGAAACCTAGCTCAGCAGTACATCAGGCGCTGACGTGGTCACAATATAAAAATGCGAATACTATAAAATATCTAATATCGATAACACCTAATGGACTTATAAACTTCATATCCGAAGGTTATGGAGGAAGGACATCGGACGCCCCTATCTTTGAAGACTGCGGTTTTCTTCAGATGTTATCCCCCGGTGACGTAGTGATGGCTGATAGGGGATTTAAGAATATAGCTCATTTACTTGAACGTCAAGGTTGCAAACTTTTAAGGCCTCCTAGCGTTGATTCGGGATCAAAACTAAGTAAAGAAGAAGTTTTAGAAACTAAAAGAATAGCGGCCCTTCGAGTACACGTCGAGAGAAGTATAGGGCGTTTAAGGGAGTTTGAAATGATTGCACCTCATGCATGTGTTGACATTGATTATGTTAGAATATTAGGCTATGTTGTGACATCTGCTTGTGGAGTAGTTAATCTTCAAGAATGCTTATTTAGAAACCAAGTTTAAAATAAAACAATATTTATATCTTAAGCCATCTGTTTATTTTTATACCTTAACCTAAGTTTTGACCAATTTAGGAAAGACTGAGTGTTTCCAAAAACTTGTTGACTTTTCCAAAAGATCTTTGCAGTAAATTTCATCAAAATCTTCTTCAAAGATTTCTACTTCTTTGTTAGCTTCAAAATTCTTATCAGCAACACAAAAAAGCCCTTTAGTTTTGTTGCAAAAAAACATTTGCAGCTGGATTTGACCTTTTGATTTGTTTGTGAGACGATTATTTTTAATAAAGCTTTCTTTGCCTTGTGTGGTCATGGGACATTTTATTTCTATGACATATTCTTGTGTTAAGCCATCAGGAGATGCACCTAAAATAGGCCAATCACTTTTCAAAAACAGCCCACCATTTTCGATTACAAATTTTCTCAATTTTGCTACTTTTGCCCTAACATCAGGTTCCAGTACTTTGCCTCTTCGCATTGCAGGAGTTTCTGGTATGGTTGCACCGAATATTTGCTCAACTAATGAACCATCAGGGGTTTTGCAATGGGCGGCGTCGTGTATTTTTGACGCGGTTATTCTGCAATATCGCATCTCATGCCATAAAGGAGACTGAGCTTGAGATAGAGTTTCTTGTTCTATTTTTTAACACTTTTCTGGTGTTTGTTTTGTTGTACAATAATCGATGAAGCCTTGTGCACTGTTCGTGTCGTTACCTTCTTTTTATAATCATTTATCAAGTTATGCAATGATAATTTCGTAAGTTCATTCTGTGTAACGTAACTTGTTAACTGAATCCTAATAGAATTTAACTGTATATTGTGCACCAGTTTGTTAAAAAATTGTTCACTTCTTACATTAGCGTTATCGTCAATATCTCCAGCGCTGGAACCGATATCTTTGGCTTTTATAAATTTCAAGGTTGTGCCCACTGTGGCCAGTTTTGGTTTGGCCCAATAACATTTTTTTTCAGTTGGAGAAGGCTCTTCACTGCGTCTGTGTATCCACATAAGAAATGCTACACTATGTTTGCAACCTCCTTTTTGTGCAGCACAATCATGACAAGTAACATCAATAATAGTTTTATCATTTTCTTCACATTTGAGAGTGCAGCTATAACCTTTAGTTTTTACTTTATGCTCCGGTGTTATTCTTGCCTTTACTGTGCACACATTTCCATTTCTTTGGACTTGGACATACCCTACGGCATCGTCGCCATATGACTCTCGTACAGACCTGTAATAATCATACAGCATTAAATACCTACATCACATTACCTGATGCGGTTGCACCATTTAAGTGCATCGAAACAAAAAACATGGTAGGTATCCGCTAATGTTAGTTAATACGGCTAATGTTAATCTACGGCGCGCTCCCGGTCTATAATGTTTAGGTGAACTTGAAACCGGCACTTACTAAATCGCAATGAATCATGCCTGCAGTTGCCTGCTTACAAAAACATCAACTCGAACTCCGTAGGAAGAAATAATGTAGGTACTTGACTTGACTAACGTTTTTATGATGGAGTGTGTTATGCTGTCCATGTACCTTTTTACCCAGGTTATTTTATTATTTTCACATTACCTACCGCAACAGCCATGGGAAAAAGTACCTAGGCCTAAACTCACTAACTAACACATTAAATTTGGTAGGTACTTACCGTTGAAGCTTCCAACCTCGGATTTCAGCGCTGGTATACTTCACATGATTGTTTAAGTATTCAAAAACCATGAAAGAATCCACTTTAGGTAGATTATCTGACTGTCCTTTTTCGAATCCATCTTCCAATTTGTTGCTCATTATTACAGAACACCGAAACAATAAACCGATAATGCATAAAACTCGAAAAAAAACCGAGTGTTCGCTACTAATCACGAATGTGCGTACTGGACGACTGCGATCGCGCGGGGTCTGTGTGTGATGACGACATCGGTATCCACGGGCGGGAGGCGCGCGTTTTAAAATCAAGCCCGATAAAATATTAAATAACTTTGCCATTTATGGACGGATTTCAAAAAATCAAAAAGTAGTGTACTCAGAAAATCATAACACATGCAATGTAATAGTCAAAATTGGATTCTCCCGTTATGTGACTTATCCTCATTGCTACTAGGGAGTGTGTGTGTACTTATATTATATGAGTTTATGTTTATAAATGTAGGTTGGTATCTAGAATTTATACAGTGACTTGGATGAGGGCCTCTACTTGATTATAGTTTAGGTTTTGTAACCATGCCGTGATTGTATTTTTGCATTGCAGTCTTGTGGTTACTACCCCCGGCCTAGAGTGTAAAAAGCCGGAGGCGCGGAGAGAAGGCAGGGGATGCACATCACGAAGCGCCGGAGTCGATGCAGAAGTGAATTTGTGTCAAAAAAGGAACTTCTGTAGGTTCAAATGGTCCAAAAATAGACATCTGTACTGTGGTTCAAAGATCGACTCTGCAAACCCAGCTTAAATTACTGTGAAAATAAAATCAATATCTGTGTCTTATATTTTAAAGTTATTTTCATACGATTTTTGAAATAAAAAATAAAAACCTCGCGCCTCCGGTAAAAAAAAGTAGCAGAGGTGGTTACTCCCCCTCGCCCCGCTTCTCTCTCCCACTTCCCTCTCCCCATAAATTAGTAACAATCTTACATTTTCAGGTTATTTCAATACGATTTTTAAATTTCGGTAAAAAAAAACGTGCACCTCCGGCAAGAAAAATGACACAGGTGGTTTCCCCCCTCCCCCACGCCTCCACCCAACACTCTGTCCCCATAAATAAGGTAGATGATATCAAAAAATTAACCTAATAGTCGTATAAACACTATGGTATACATTATGTTTCGTGAGCCAACGAAACATAAAACTTTTTTTCATTGTGTGATCAAACCTCACTAACTTTCACCTCACTAACTTTTCTAGTTAGTGAGGTGAAAATAGTTATTTGTGCAACAAGAGAGCAAAGTTAGTTTTTGTTGCGAACGCTGAGTTTGAATCCCGAGCAAACGAAGGATTTTATAATTGGGTGACGAGCTCTACAAACCATACATATATTATTTAATTTTATACGAATAAATGTATTTATCTTCATATATTTCATTCAGAAAAAGTCTTACATAAAATAACTCACGCAAACAGAACAAAATATACAACATGAAGGGCGTGTCTAAAGACCCTTTGTACACAATTTATACGCACCCATTAAGCAAAACAAATGTTTCTGTAGTGAAGTATTAAGAGAATTTTATAGACACTAAGTACAAAGTTTACGAGTAAAAAAGATTGATTAAAGCCCTTTTTATTTATAAATGGCAGAATCAGCATTATAGGTACTCATTCACTATTAGAAATCGACGCACGTTTACACTTTTGAAATCATTTTTATCTTGAATTGCAGATAATTTTATTTTTTTCTCTAATAAAGTTAAGTCTTATGACGTCGGACAAACTAGAGACAGCAACCCTGGGACTAGGGGATTCACCGCAGCAATCATAACTTTGCTACTCTAATCTGAGCGTGCAGGTAGAAAAATCAACCAATTGCATAACCGCAGCCGCACATGAAAAAAAAAAAAAAAGTCAGGTGTGACTAGGACTTGGGCCCTGAGGGTTCCATATATATCTTTTAAAAGGCAAACATATTCCACTTGCAGTTATAATGAACCAACTTATCTTGACACTTACTATCTACTCAACTCTATGTTTCTTAAGGGTGTAATTAATAATCATGATAAAAAAAATTGTACTGTTTCACAATATCACTGTTTTATTACATAGTCCAACCGGTTTCGCCTTACATAAACAAAGGAATGCGTAGTTGTTGTTTACATTGCAGATGGTGAATGATGGTGTAATTAAGTAAGACTTCTATAACTTCCAAAATAATAACAAATAGGTATTTTTTCCTATACCTGTGCTATAAGAATTAAAATCTACTTGTAAATGGAATTTCAAGTTGGACTCGAAATGCCCTATTCATTGTATCAGGTATTCATGGTACGTAAATTTGTATGAAATTGAATATGTAAAAGGGCCATACATTTTTTTTGCGTTGAGTTAGAAGCTTGACTATTTTGCAGCAGCAGGCCGTAGAGGTCAGTTTCAACTCAATATCTCACACGGGGCTGGAGCAAACGGGTCTTGACGGATGAAAAGGACATCAAAGTGAACCAGCCGTTTTTTCATTTTGAGGTACGGAACGCTAAAAATATTGCTGAATCAAAAGAACTGCTCAACCGGAAGCGCATTCTGTCCACGAGTGTCATACTCATTTTGTTAATCGGAATGTTGCCCATTTTTAGGTACCCTTATAAAATAAATTTAAATGTCTGAAATCTAAACACACTGCAGTGTGTCTTCCAGCCGTGTTCGGAAAAGAAAAGACAGGTTTATCAGCCATGTGCTATAATACAGGAATAATTTGGAGCTATGTTTACTCAAGCGCTGTTTGAATAACTTGGTCTCAGAGTGCGCGACAAACCGGTGGGTGTTTAAAAATCATCCGGGATTAAGGGGAACGAAAATACAAACAGAAATAAAATGTCAGCTTTCGGATGATTTTGTTGCAATAATTAGGTTACGTATAGCCATAAAAAAAATACATGTTTTTAGTCGAACTTTAAGGTATTCATTTTCCACAAACCACGTTAATCGATTCATATTTGTACTGTCAATGAATTTTTTTGTAACCCTCTATTGCACACTTCTTATCGATTTTGTTTCAGGTATCGCTTTCGCGATTTTGTTGTTTTTTTTTTTATAAAATTAGTGTGAATGATACCTATTCATTTTCCAAATACCACGTTATTCGGGTCAAAAAAAGCACCCCCTTTTTCCAAAAATACGTAAATCCACTGATGCAGTCAGCGGCAGCAAGATATTGTCAGTCTGCGCCTAGCGTTGGCGCCCGTAAGACGTGGAACCTGTGCCCTTTTTTGCAAGCTATAAATATCTCCCAAAACTACTTCAAAACACATTGAAATTAATTTTATAAAGTCATATTTCGAGGAGCATCATATTCCTGCCGTTAAAAACTCAACAAAATATGCGTATGAGTGATTTAGCTACATCGTGCCATAGTCATAACAACAAAACTGAATGAATTTGGATTGAATTCATACTTTTATGCGGGAAAATAATATATGTTACTCTAAAAGAATAATTTTGTGATCGTTATTGAAACCCAAATTAATTTACTTATACTTACTTAGATCTGTAACAAAGGTCAATGACTAATGACATTGGCTCACCATTTCAGGTCCAATAAGTGAAGTTTTTTGCAAATTATATAGGTACACTTACTTGGGATAAATCGCCAAGCATTAAAAATATAAAAAATTATTTTGAAATATTTACAGTGCATGGCAAAATTATTAGATCGTAGATAATCCTGTCGGTACATGTTCAGGTTCTGTTACGCAAAATGAAAACAATGAAACTCTTTTAGGATTAATTTGTTATCCCTATGTTTGTCTGTCTGTCCGTTTGTCTAGACAATTTTTTCTGGATAAAATTAATAAATACCAATATTAACGGCCCTCTATAGAGCTGTAAAAACATACTTTTGACGTTTTTATTTATATTACGTTTTAGGTCTTTACGTTTTTTTTTTACGTTTTTCATACATATTGTCTTACTATGAAAATGTAGGGATGAACACTTGAGATAATATTTTGCATTTAAAAGTCAACACAGAAAGGAATTGTTGAACAAATAATGTAAAAAATATGAAAACCATGTTGTTCTATTCTAAAGGGATTAATTATCTACTGTTCAATGTGGCGATAGCTTTGTTTATTTTTTTCCTTGAATAATTTTTTACTAAGATAACAAATAGTTTAATACAAGGTTTTCCTTAAGAGGTCCCTTTACCCCTGTATTTTTCTTAAAATTCATACAATACGTATAAACCGAATGTGAAGTCTACAGCTTATTTTCTTCATATCTTTTTTCATGAGTATATTCTAGTGACATCTAACTACGTCTCTATACAGCCCAAAAAGCAAAATTTGATAAAACACTATCATAATAGCTGTCAGAATATCGTCAATATTGCCTCGTTTTTACGCAAAGTTTAACAAGTTTGTATACTTTTATCTATACTGGAAATAAAAAAGAGAGAAATACAGGCGTTGTTCATGTTAAGATGACTAAGTTTACACACTTTGCTAAGTATAAACAATTACCGTTTCATGGAAAACTGTTTTGACCTGAAACCATTTCACAAATTCAATTAACTTATTTTGAATATCTTGTCATCTTGCACTTTTTGATGAGAAATACAATTTCAATAAGTAAAAATACAACTTTAAGTTAAGAAAACTTATAGTTAAAAGTCTGCTGTATGCATTAAACTATTTTTAATTATATTACAATAGTAATAAAATAATTGGCTTATCCGTCGTCGTGATACCAGCCGTAAATTTCTTAAATAATCTGATATCACGCTTATGGAAAACCCAATTATTTTGAAGATACCATAATATCATTAAAATATGTTTATGCATATAGCAAACTTTTAACAATAAATTGTGTTAGCTAAAAGTTGTACTTTACCGTTATAATTATTTCTTAATATTTTATTACAAATTCGGAGAAATAGCCCTTAAGGAAAACCTTGTATGAAAATATTTGTTATCTTTGTAACAAAGAAAAAAAAATAAACAAAGCTATCGCCACATTGAACAAACAGTAAATTATTAATCCATTTAGAATAGAAAGATATGGTTTTATATTTTTTACATTATTTGTTCTACAGTTCCTTTCTGTACTTTCTTTCAAATGCAAAATATTATGTCAAGTGTTGATCTCTATATTTTCATAAGGAGAAAATTTGTATGAAAAAGTTAAACAAAAGGCCATAAAAACGTTATAATATGTATATTTTACAGGGCTGTAAACATTAGCATTTATTGATTTTACCCAGAAAAATTGCCTAGACAAACGGACAAACAGACAAACATAGGGACAACAAATTAATCCTAAAAGAGTTTTGTTTTTTCATTTTGCGTAAAGGGACCTGAACATTTCAAACTATGATACAAATAAATTTCTATATTTTAAACACTTGGCGATTTATCCCAAGGGTAAACAGGTGTCCCAAAAGTCAACGCTTTCCCTTGGAAGGCTGGTAGACCAGCTCATGACTGACCAGAATATCAAATTATGACCTCAGCAAAAAGTAGATAGTCTTCGAGTTGATGGTACTTTTATAAATTCGAATAGATTTTTGAGAGTCAAAGCTAACCAGTTCTAAATTCTAAGAATGAAATTTTTGTTGCGCAACTCTGAATAGTCATGCTATTGATAAAGTCAAAAATAAACCTTGAAATGCTGTTACGTCAGGAAGAAAATAAAAACCCAATTTATGAGCAATTTTTTGTAATTAGGTTAGTTCGATACCACACCCTGAAAAAAAATGTCCTATGTTAGTTTTGCAAATTGTCTTAAATAACGGCTCATCAAATATTGTTTTTCAAATGATCTGGCAATTTCTGTGTATTACTTTTGAAAAAAAAGTTATTGCTATTTTACTACCAAAGGAGCTGCGTATTTTTTTAAATAATTAGAATTTATAATGAAAGAGTGGCGGGCAGTAAAAATATTTGACGTTCATTAGAAATGCCATTTATCACGCGTTAGAGTGAGATAAATAGTGACGCTATTTAAAATGAGTTGGAATGAGATAGTAACGCAGTTAAACGTGGTTGAATGAGAGAGGCATAATTGATATAGGCTACAGTGAGATAGATAGTGACGTGGTGCATTCCTTCTGAGAATATTTGTTAGTTTCCACTTTTTGTAATAACAACTTTAGTAAAAAAAATTTGTAAAGAAATTTTTGGTCCAATTTATTTTCCCGCAAGTGTAAAACCAGCTCAACGGGCAAAAAATATTTAAAGAATGGGTAATGGTGACAATTAACCGTCACGATATTATTATGTATCTCTAAAGGAGTGTCTGAAATGTTCCGAGGGTCAACTGATAAATCAAACACTCAAAAAACCACTTTTAGCCGACCATAATAAATTTACGTCCCGACGTGATAGCAAGTAGGATCAATGCTGTGTGACGATGATCGAAATACACTAATAAATTATATAAAATAAAATACGTATTACTTTTGACCCTGCCTCGTCCACTCTATTCGTATTTTTGCTATGGTGACGCGAGCTTAGAGACCGGGACGAATTTTCCCCCGCGCGCTATCGTAAAATAGAATAAGCCACGCCCGGAACTGGTTTTTGTTTTGGCTATGTCATCCTCTTAAAGTAAATAATTATTTTATCTAAACCTGTGTTCACTCCCCGGCACGGTTCTGGAGGCATGAGCAACTAAGTAGTGGGGATCTGCGCATACAGTTTTGTACGGACGAACCGAAAAAATCATTTCTGCGCATACTACTCTAAAAATGCCGGGAGATTAAACAACTGACTCTATTTTTTTCTTTTATTTCCTTGAGATGTTAGAAGTATTACCATATCAAAAAATTATGCATATATACCCGTACAAGATGCGACTATCAATATCTACTGGAAATAACATTTTTAGGTAGATTTCTTTTTTTTTATTTTTTATTATTTTTTTATTATGTTATACACAAATTTCAGTAAACAATATTCGCCAAACTGCTAAACAGTTTGTTGGCGATACGCTCTTACAAAATTTTGTTCCTTAAATAAGCATTTTAGGCACTAACTTAAAATCTAATACTTATGGAGTCTTGAGAGAAAAAATAATAATAATTATAGTTTTGTAGAATTGTAGCTATGCGTTTAAAGTTTTAATTATTCAGAAAAGATAACAATGTGCTCTTTAATTTATTCTTTAAGTTACCAATTTTTAACTTATTTTCTTCCAGTAGGAGAGGACAGTTATTACATAACTTGGGAGTTACGTATTCCCTAGTTCTCTCTCCATAATAGTTTTTGGATGATGGCTGTGATAGTTTGCCACTTTTTACTGCTCTAGTGAAATGTCTATTTGGTTTAGGAATTTTAAAGTCTTTAGTGTAATAAATTTACAGACCTATGAGGTATTTGACTTTAAAGTGTACAGGGAGAATCTTACACATTGTAAACAATTTATCATATTCGCCCTTACATTTAGCCTCCGTATTTTTATCTACTAAGTATTTAATTATTCTTAATTGTAATTGCTTAATTTGGTCTAAGTATGTTTTGAATGTAAGTCCATAACAACTCAATCCATAACTCAGCAATGAATCAGCAAGCGCATGGTAAACAATGTACAGGGTTCGTTTGTTTACTATCCTACATAGGTGATAAAATTGTCCTAAAACTGATCTTAATCTTGTGCAAACCTCATTTGTGTGTAATTTCCAATTAAAATTTTTGTCGATTAATAATCCCAAATATTTAAATTTATCTACTATTTCTAAAGTTTTACAGGTACAACCTTGTTTATTTTTATGAAAACATTCATAACTGTGACCTAATATTTTTATATCTGAAGGTTGTAAGGTTTTGGCTTTCTTATTATGAGGTGAAGAAATGTGCATACATTTCGTTTTATTAAAATTCAAAATTATGCCATTATCGTGTGCCCATTTACTAATATTGTCAAAGTCCGCCTGTACATTGCTTACCATCTCCGGCATATCTTTTCCGGCGTACAGCAGGCACATGTCATCAGCGTACATGTAAACGTTGCAGTTCTGTACCACGTTCGACACGCTGTTCACGTGCATGATGTAGCCGACCGGCCCGTACACAGAACCGGTCGGCACACCCAGCCTGACAGCAGCTTCAGATCCAGATGTTCCATTGATCATAGTGCGCAAAGTTCTGTTTGACAAGTAATAACGGAACCACTGATTGGTGGGCCCACTAATGCCGCATTCGTCCATAGCCTGCAACAATTGTTCGTGATCGAGCGTGTCGAACGCTTTTTTAAAGTCAATAAATATCGCTAGTACCTGCTGCCTAGCGCTAAGTTTTGTGTTTACATAATTAGTGAACTAGGCCTGAAGTGTGCCATCGTCCGAATCGCTTACTTATTATTATTACCCAAATTATTTTTGTACTATACCCACCATGGGTATTATACAACGTGTAACAAAAAGTTGTATCCATATTTGAAGAGCTTATTCAGTCAACGGTTTAGAACAAATTTTACTATGGAACAAATCCTGTATATCGAAAAAAAAAATTACTCGCTTCATAGGAAAATGCAATACAGCCAAAATGTATGGAAGGGCAGATTTTTTTTAAGCTCATCAAATATGGTTACACCTTTCTGTTACACCTTGTATAACCCAGGCGAGTCAGACACACTTCAGAAATCTACCCAAAAACCTTCTTTCCTGTAGATTATTGGTGACGTAAGTGGTTAACGATAAAGAAAACTCAAATTAAAATCTATAAATATTCAAGATGAAGCATCCAGACAATCCAGACATTATCTCCCTTGTGGCAGGGGTCTGATCACTGACCTCGCTACTTATATTGTTAGCTAACTTAGTTGAGCAGGTATTCGATAGTTGAGTTTGATTCAAGTTTCTGCTTTGGGACGTCTGAGATTTGATACGAAAGCTAGAGGATCAATTATAATTTACTATGAAATAGCTTGTACCCGTGGCTTAGTTCGCGCTGATATCTTTTGCATTTTGCCGAAATAAAAAGTAGCCTATGTCACTTTCCGGCTTATAAACTATCTCTATATAAAAATCACGTCGATCCGTTGCTCCGTTGCTCCATGAAAGAAGGACAAAGTAACAAACATTTTCGCATTTATAATAGGGGTATGGATAGGCTTGTGTAGTATAGTACTACTAAGAGGCTTCGTCACACGCAAACCTCCATACAAACTCTGTCACAAAATTGTGAGGTGTCTAAGGTATGTTATTATAATATTTTAGGCTGAGTTCATTAAAATTATCTAGATCTATGTTTAAGGCTCCAGTCCCCTAAAAATCAGTATTCTTGCAGAATTATCAGAAAAGAAAGATTTTATTTTAGTTAGTATGAAAGCAATAAATAAAATACATTTTACGTTAATTTATAGTGTGGAATTTGAAGATTTCAAAACATATTTTTTCATTTACTTTAATGCTACTTTCATTAGGTTTTTTAGGCTTTAAACATACCTTTATTTATGTTCTACGCGTTGAGAGTCTCATTCATGCACACGTCACGTAAAAATTATGACAAAAACAAGAAATTTATTCAGGTTACATTTATTCCCATATCTTCAACAATAATCTTACCTGGTTACTTTTTTGGATAATACTTTAGTTTTCTTATTTCCAGTGCTTTAAGTAGCTGTGATTTTATAAATTCAACCACTGATAAAATATTTTTTTTCTACTAGATAACTATCGTTTAGCGTAGTCAAATTTAAAACACGTAGAATAGAACTATTAATAAGTGAAATAACAAAAAACGGTATGTAAAAAAACATTTTAAGAACATTTATCAAATCGAAACTTATCGAGAGTTTAAAACACAAAACGCGTCGATATTTCCCTCAGTTTCGCTGGGACATCGCAGCGTTCAGACGTGTGTTGTGTAACTCAACGTCATTTTACCTCCCGCTCGCACGGTTGCTCCCTTTCCCTCGCGTAGATTCTTATGGAAAGGCGAACTGTATCATGAAAGTTGCTCTACTTGAATATTGCACTTATCATTTAATAAGTAAACAACTATGGATAAAATATTTTTTGAATACCTATTTTAAGAAATCCCTGTTTCGATAAAATAAAGTCTAATCTACGTCCGTCCGTATTGAAATACTGTACGCTGTGAACAGCATCATAACTTTAGCACCGTAAAGATAAAGACATGAAATTTGGCACAAAAATAGCATTAATTTGCCTACATATTACATTGTAAAAAAAATATGAAAAATTTGAAATTGTTTAAAATATTTTCAAAACAAAAGTGAGACAGATAAAAAATATCCTAAAAATACAATATGGGTATCAAACTGTAGACACTAAAACGGTGATTGTAAAAATATAAACCTTTACAATATTTACTGGCACTGGTTTTGTGAAATCTTTAAAAAAACTACAATAATGTGTATGTCCGAAACTGGTAGACCGAAAAATATGAAAAAAATGTCCATTATAGATCATAATTGACCAATAACCGGGAAAACTATAGTGTTTTAAAAATATAAAAAAAAAGAAAAATAAATAAAAAAAATATTTATAAAAATACAATATGGGTATCACATTGTAGGTATTAAAAAGCTTATTGTAATAATATATAGTTTGGCTATATTTAATTGCATCTATTTCGAGAAATCCTTGAAATCTATAAAAAAATGTATGTCTCCCCTCTTATCTCCAAAACTGGTGGGCCGAAAAATATGAAAAAAATCATGGTAATATGCGTTTACGTAAGAATTACAGAAAAAATTAAGCGGTTGAGAAATTCACAAAAAAATGATAAAACTAAATTTATCATCCACAATATTAAAATTTGACATGTGAAGATTTTTAATTATTCAAGTAACGGTAATTTACAAAGTTTGGTTTGTTTATCGGAACAAACAAAATGAATTTGCAAAAGCAAACGGGGATGGCGTGACACAAATTTTATACCAGCACCGCTGTCGCCACTTTTTGGAATAACTAAAGCCGAAGCTACATCCTTTTTTATTACTTTACTTACTTTTATTTAAAATATCTTAAAAAGCTATCGAAGTCACTAAAACTGACAGTCGAGATAACAACGTGCTAGACAATAATGCATCAAAACAAAAGAAACATCACATTTCTAAAACTAAATTTTTTACCTTTTTTATTGGACCTTAGTCATAACCATGGACACACAAACTGACAGACACTTAATTACCGTAAGAGTTTCTATTTTTGATATTATATTACTTAAAGAACTGATTGTAATATGTGTGTGAGTATTAGGAATACATAATTTTAAATGTTTTCATTGTTACGATTTGATTATTAATTTTCTACATTTCCAAATTTTATAAAGGTATTTTTTATGTCAGGCATTAGTTAAATGAAAATCTTGATGAATAAAGAAATTTTCGGGCACAACTACAGTCAGTAACACAGGACCGTGCGGTCTATAATGCCTAGATGCAGTTTAAGGTGTGACTAGGAATTTTGCCATTGCAATCTTAACCCAATGCACTAGGATGCATTTGACTAAAAATGCACTTGAATTTTTTCACTACAAACGATGGTCGCTAGCCTCCCGGCACGCTCCTGGATAAGTTCTAGACATAAATCTCTGCACAAGACTTGCAGGTGTTAGCGAAAAGCGTTGTCACACTTTACTTTTGTTCTGTGACCGTAGCAACTAAATAATCCCAAATACCTTATCTTGGGTTTTATAAAAACTAGCACGGGTTCGTTGCTACGTCGCTTCCCGAAGTATTTTTCCTTGTTAGCCAAGCGATTAAACTCATAGGTATAGGTCAAATAATTATTTGACTTATCGACCCGTTGTAATGAGGATAACGATCACTAAAAGGTATGTATCGCTAGGCATGACCATGTGTGGCAAAGCCGAATGATGTCATTGGGAATTCGACAGAATTCCAGCCAAGTTTGCGTCATGTGTGTAGTTAATTAAAAATTATCGCTGCGTCCCGTTGCTACCTTTGAAAACAAAATCACGGCAGAACTTTTGTATGTTGCGAAGTGTTCGCTGATGAGTCCCAAGCCGCGCTCTCGATAAGCCTGAGTAAAATACATGGTTTTTTCTTCAAAGATAGCACAGTTGCCGCACCTCATTCCATTATGTGACCGCAAGCTCCATGCAGCGTTGGAGAGTCACGTGCAGAGCGGTCTTATCGGTAGCTCGGTGGTACGTACGGCCAAGACGGCCGGAGCAGCACCTGGTCGGTGTGCAAGTTAATCTTGTACGGAGTTTGAAAAAGTTAGCATGTCAAAACGTATGCACGTTGTATTAGCTACATTAGGTACAAACACAACTTTAGTTTAAAAACAAACGGTATGATAACATTTATTTAATTATGGCATAAAAATATGGTGACATTCCGTTGACGTCAGGGTTTCAGGCAAACCACAGAAATAGTTGCCTATTATTGCAATATTATCGGCATTATTTCTGATGGGTGACGCAAAAGTATAAACCGCTCGCGATTTAACCACAATTATTTATTAATTTTATTTCAGGATTATTGCCTAAATGCCTAATCAATTTTCCTTACATTGCATCATTGGATCGTTCACGTCACAGCCGATGATATCAGCAAGCTATGGGCTGTGCAGCTGTCATTTTCTTACTTTTCTGCAACACCTGCAAGTCTTGTGCAGAGATTTATGTCTAGAACTTATCCAGGAGCGTGCCGGGAGGCTAGCGACCATCGTTTGTAGTGAAAAAATTCAAGTGCATTTTTAGTCAAATGCATCCTAGTGCATTGGGTTAAGATTGCAATGGCAAAATTCCTAGTCACACCTTAAACTGCATCTAGGCATTATAGACCGCACGGTCCTGTGTTCCTGACTGTAGTTGTGCCCGAAAATTTCTTTATTCATCAAGATTTTCATTTAACTAATGCCTGACATAAAAAATACCTTTATAAAATTTGGAAATGTAGAAAATTAATAATCAAATCGTAACAATGAAAACATTTAAAATTATGTATTCCTAATACTCACACACATATTACAATCAGTTCTTTAAGTAATATAATATCAAAAATAGAAACTCTTACGGTAATTAAGTGTCTGTCAGTTTGTGTGTCCATGGTTATGACTAAGGTCCAATAAAAAAGGTAAAAAATTTAGTTTTAGAAATGTGATGTTTCTTTTGTTTTGATGCATTATTGTCTAGCACGTTGTTATCTCGACTGTCAGTTTTAGTGACTTCGATAGCTTTTTAAGATATTTTAAATAAAAGTAAGTAAAGTAATATAAAGGATCTAGCTTCGGCTTTAGTTATTCCAAAAAGTGGTGACAGCGGTGCTGGTATAAAATTTGTGTCACGCCATCCCCGTTTGCTTTTGCAAATTCATTTTGTTTGTTCCGATAAACAAACCAAACTTTGTAAATTGTCGTTACTTGAATAATTAAAAATCTTCACATGTCAAATTTTAAGTAATCGTACACTCATTTAACGAAGTAGAGCAACATTCAGGTGCGGTCTCTAACATCTTAATGCAGCGGGGGGAGCGCCACTTCTAAAGCCTCAGGTAAGATGAAAGCGAAATGTTGCAAAGAGAGTCTGGGGCCTTAAGTCGAACTAAAAATCGTAAAATTTGAGTAGTATTCTTAACAACAAACCTCTTAATTATGTTAAATTAACGGCTTTTTACCAAAAGTATAGCCGAATGTGCTTGTATTGTTTTAGATAAAATAAAAAAATACCACAAGTCAAACATCGATAATGTTATCTAAACTAATAACAAACAAAAAAATTTTTGAAAACGTCCACAGTTTTGCCAAAATCATGTTTCTCCAGAAACAAGTTTTCTATTTTGCGCTAAATTGTATTGTCTTCGCAAGTTATAGACACCATTTTATTTCTTATGCCAATACATTAGAAGTTAAATTGCTTCGAATAATTTTGTTGAGTCATTTCAATCGGTCATTTAGTTCAGTCGCAAAATCAGACAAAACGACACGCTCATGGTGAGAAAATTTGCATGAAATTGGTTATGTAAAGAGCAAAATTATTTTCTTTTGCGTTGAGTTAGAAGCCTGATTTTTTACAGCACCATGCGGCCGGCTGTAGACTTCTGTAGGAGGTATCAATTTTAACTTGATACCTCACACGGGTCTTGAGCAAAATTAAAAGTCTTGAGTCAAGACTGTTAATTATATTAAATATATATATATATTTATATATATTTTTATATAAATTTTATATAATATAAATTGAATTTTCCTGATTCTTAGTAGCTCTAGTACACTTTACCAATTACATTCATAAGTACTTTCACTTACATTCATTTCATTACACACCTCTCACACACGCACACTTTTATGCACTTATTTTAGTATTCATGTAAAAATAATAACAGTGCTAATTATTAGCTAGTTTGTCTGTCTTTTTCAATTATATATTTAGTGTCTAGTTAAATAGTTCTATGTACTTTCGTTAATGTACTATTGTGGATATCTGTTATTGGATTTATTTCTTGTATTTTTTGTTAATGTTGTATTAAGTTTTATGTATTGCTGTTGATGTCCCTAATAAAACTAAATAAATAAATAGACATACAGACAGGCAGACAGACGAACAAAAAAGTGATCTTATAAGCGTTCAATATTTTCGTTTTGAGATACCGAACCCTAAAAAATAGATACAAAACCACAAATATTTTAAATCAACTATCCGGCAGAAGATGTAGTCCATATTTTGTTTATTTTTTTTAATATGAAATTCGAAGCAACATAATCTTTTTTTGCATTTTATTATAGTCTGGATTAGGTAGCTAGAAGAATAAAAAACATGGAGGCGGATAGACTGGATCTATGACTTTAAGGATTTGACGGGAATAATGTCGCCAGCATCGATACGTCAACTGCAATTTGGCCCTGTCTTTGAAAGCCTACTCCTCCCACACGGGTGGTCCAAAAACTTTCATAAAAATATATGATAGGCATTATAAAGTCAAAAATAAATTTTAAGTTTCATAAACTGTTTTTCTATTGTAGATGTAAAAAAAAAACGAAAGTCATTGAAAGTTTCACATGATTAACACAAGAATTCTCTTACTCCTTATTTCACCAAATCATAGGAAATCTTTAGATCTAAAAAATTTAAGTTCAAAATTTTTTTTTCGTTCATGTCGTCCATGTAAAAAGTATTATTTTCTCCTATTTTGCGCTAGCCGGAGACGCAGTGGGTGTCGTAACAGCCACTTTTCAAGACACGCTGTAATGAACATTATTTCAATGTCGTTTCCGTTGATATTTGTACCGACACACATCGAGTTGCTTATTTAGCGTGGTCATACGCCCTAACATTTAGCGTGGTCATACGCCTTAACATTGCCGTCGTCTTTCTGGTTACCAAGAACCTTGATATTTTAGAAAACTTAAGGATATACTTTTTCTGTTAATGCAACCATTTAAATGGTATGTGTAACTTGGTAATACCATGAAGGCTTTAGAAATAAAGAAACCCTTACGAGATGGATGGTAAATAATATTTTCCATCTTTTATTGTTAACACATTATGAAGAACCCGAAAACTTTATTAAGACTTCACAAGACTTCATAACATGTATACATTTTTATAAACAGACAACCTCCTAGATAATCTTTATATTGCTTTTTCATATATGTATAGAAATACTCAAACTATTTATAAACAGCTTTGCACAGCCTTACTTATACACTCTCTATAACTTTTTTCAAACACATAAAAACTCGAACGCACACACTTATACACACAAATTCCATACCCATAATATATTTTTTTTATTATTCTAGCTATAACTTCTTAACGTTGCTGTCTCTATTACCAATCTCTCAAGTACATTTACCCTGCATTCTATCCTTGAAAAAAACGGGGCTGTTATTCCTTACTAAAGGCTTGAACCCCTATCTAGAATAAGAGCGTACCACATCTGTTATTTAGTACTTCTAGTGTATCTGAGATTTTAAGATAGTTATTTTTATCACTTTTATTGTACCCACTTCTTACGAAATTAATAAATTCTATTCTTTTCGTTTCACTACATTTTGATGGTAAATATATGTTAGATAAAGAAACGATTTTTTGTCACAATGTAAACAATCGAAGGCGAGAATCGTTTGGAGAGTTCTCGCACGGGATAAACGATTACAATTTCTCGTCTCTCGTCTCTAGTATTTCTCACCTGCACGTATCCAGGATTTAGTTTTCTTAGAGGTCCGCCAAATAATGGCCGTTAAGGGTCGGTTGCACCAAACATGCTCTAGCGTTTGGACAATTTAGCATATTTAAACAAAATATTTTTAACAAATAAAATTTGTGCGGGTAGTTAAGGAGTTGAACTACATTATATATTTCAGATTTGACACAAGTATCACAATCATCGAGAAAAAAAATCGGAAAGATCAGTAAAATCACGGAAAACGTAATTTTGCTTTGGAACTAGTTTGATCAGTCTACTGATCTAACTACAAAATAAAATATTTTTTTATAGAGCAAAGAAATGAAAGTAGCCTTTACAGATTTTCACTATTTTTTATTTTCTTTCGTTAGTTTAACAGAAATACTCAAACATTCTACATTTTTCCTGTACAGAAAAATTACGCAAAAAGAATTTGGAAGTTTGTGTATTTTTTTTCAAATAACGAAAGGAAAAAAATATTAATATATTATATGAACAAGGTACTTTGGACTCTTAACGCAAAAAAATATATTTCAATCTGAAACAAAAAATAATTTTGTTTCTGTTTGCAACGCCAAATTACGTTTTTCGTGATTTTAGTGATTTTTCCGATTTTTTTTCCCGATGCTTGTGATACTTGTGTCAAATCTGAAAAATTGTAATGTAGTTCAACTCCTTAACTGCCTATACGAATTTTATTTGTTAAAAATATTTTGTTTTAATATGCTAAATTGTCCAAACGCGAGAACATGTTTGGCGCAATCGACCCTTAAGTGAACACCTGACGCTAGAACATCAACAACACCAGGTTTTCAAGGGTTCATTGGAAGAAACTAGATCTCTCCTCATATTGAAAAATATATATTTGATTTATCGATCTTTTATCTAGGGATTCCACATATAAACAATGTATTAAGATTTATACTTTTGTCAAAAAAAAATGTTTTCCACCCTCTTTTTTTTTGTTTTCAAACGTTCGTTTCAAAAGCGCAGTTAAGAGATAAACTTAATTTTTTTTTATGAGAGATATGAAGGGATTTTAAATAAATTTAATATTTTTTCTCTACAAAATATTTAAATATTAGCTAAAAACACATCAATTTGTTGTTTCGCTGCGTGATGATCACTAGTATTACGCGTCCAAGAAAAAGAGGCCAAAGAGCCAACATATAATCGCCTCTATGAAAAGCAAATACTTTTTTAAGCAAAGCAAGCACTTATTGTGCTGGACGGGTAATAAAAAAAGTTGTTAGGGTATGCCATCCTCTTAAATATAACGTTCTCATAAAGTAGACAGATCATGATATGCCCAATTCTACGATGTGGCGATGAAATATCAATAACCATAATAAAACCGTTACCCGACGACAGCGAGTATAGTTTATTTTTGTAAGGTTTTTTCAAGGCCAACGGCTTTTTTACTTTTTTTACCATACTTCGACTAAATTACTTGTGTTGAATATTTTATGAAGCCTGTTCACTTGTATTTTGTGAAGCAATTCATAAACAACGTGTAACAGAAAGGTGTAATCATATTTGAAGAGGCTATTCAGTCAATGTTATAGAACAACTTTTACTATTGAGCCAACCCTGAAATCTCAAAAAAAATCTGCTCTTCCATACATTTCCGCCGAGCGGATTTTATTTTTTCGAGATACAGTGTTTGTTCCATAGCAAAAGTTGTTCTATACCATTGAATGAATAAGCTCTTCAAATATGGTTACACATTTCTGTAACACGGTGTATATAAAAAAATCATATTCATATGTACAAAAGTTGTGACGGTTTCATCCATCCATCCATCCATCAGCCTAGTTCGTCTACTGCTGGACATAAGCCTTTCCAGGACTTTGCCCCTCCCGGCGGTAATCTTGGAAGAATTGCCCCTACACACATACGCTGGGCAGGCGGGTTGGTGAGCGTGGTGCCGGAACCCTCGCACCAGTGACGCTGCTGCCCGTCAACAGTCTGTTTCATATGAGGCCCAGCTATAAGGAATAGGTATACTGCCATCCATCGGTCCCAGGCATGGTGGGCCTCCTGGTTTTTTGCCTGTGAGCTGTCCTCTTACTCTCCCTCGAATCACTTCGAAAGGGTCTCCAAGTAAGATGGTGGTACATCCACAGTCAAGCCCGGCATCAGCTCTACTACCTGAGATGGTTTACTGACTTTTAAATTATTATTTTTACTCCCGTACAATATTGTCCTTATTAATATACCAGAATGTTGATCAAGATGTGACTTAAACAAAGGGTAATTAAAATAATTCAATAAAATATTATGCCAGGCTATGACTACGAGTGATCAAGTGCTACAATGCCTTTAATGACTATACCTAATATTTTAAAAAGAAAAATATTTAGTTAGTATTTTGAAAAATACCATCACAATAAATTCTTTAACTTTACATTATAAACCCAAACGACGAAAAAAAAATCAATTTGATTGGTATTTATTTAGTTTTGTTCTTAGGAAAGCCAAGTTTTTCCTACAAAAAAAAGGAAGTTTTTGTGAACGGGTTTGTGGGTAAAAGCTTGTTCCAAATCCCACTAATATTATAAATGCGAAAGTTTGGATGGATGGATGTTTGTTACTCCTTCACGCCGTAACCACTGAACCGATTGGGCTGAAACTTTGCACAAATGTAGTTCGAGACCTGGAATAGGCTACTTTTTATCGCATAAATCATTTCTCATGGGAATAAGAAAAAGTATCGTTCAGAGATGCGGCTTGGCCTTCAGCCTCGCCAAAACTACTACTAGGGGATTAAATCAGTAATTAGACCGCCAAAGAGACATTAGGAGAGGATTAATTCAGAGAAAAAAAAGTGTCGATCAGAAAAGCGGCTCGGCCAAAGACACTTTACATGGGGATCAAATTAGAGATGATGAGAATCCAAAGTATTCCATATCTCCAAATCAGAGTCAGGCCAACTACGTACTAAAAAATGAATAAGCTGAAAAATATTTACAGATTCGATACGACTATAAAAAAACTTAATCAACGCGGGTGAAGGCGCGGGCAAAAGCAAGTAGGTATAATAAATTTCCTATCCATTTCACTTTATTTCATACATCAACCATAAACAAACGCAAGGCAAGAATCATAAAAATTTATACGCAAACGACGGCACAACACAGAAGTGGCCATATATTTTATCGGTTTATATTTTTATTAAAATGTCCTTTAGCCGAATATTTTTCTTACAAACACTTGTCGTTTGCATAAAAATGAACTGTTACGTGGAAAGTGGGTTTATAAAACGAGACGTAATTCCTTTGCGCAAACTAGATGAAGATATCACGATGGATGGAAGACGAAGTTTTTACCCTGAATTGAGTTATCGAAAGACAAGAGATGTAAACAAATATATGCTTCCAGAAACAAGAAGACATCTTAAAGTTTTGAAAGACAACACGGAATATCTTCAAAAACAAACTGTTAATATACCTATAGAAGAAGACATAAGCAATGGAATTGGATTCGATGTAAAATACCCTTTGACATTTATATAAATAAAAAAAATAAGTTAATTTCTTCTATTTATGTACAGGACCAGCTTAAATCATGATTTACTTAGAACAATTTAAAATATATTTGACTGAATAAAATAAATGAGTTGCTTTCATATATATTTTTTATTGTCTTGAATTTGATTGTTTGTTTTTCTTTTCAGCCTTTTAAAGAATTTGGTTTTGAAGAAGGTGCAGTTTTAATAGAACCATCTGATGTAAGAATTAAAGGTTAAATAAAAGACAATATATTTGAAATGTCTTTAAAAAGCAACAAAGAGGCAGCGCAAGAAATTACCAGTCACAAAATTTTATATTTTTAAATAAAAAGTAGCATTTTGTATTCTATCATTATTTATTATCATTATTCATTTACACTAACCTGGCATTCTTTCACCCTAAGGTTGCCTGGAAGATATTTTTATTAGCAATAAGTGCCATATTGCACACAATGTTTTTTATTATAATTAAGTAGTTTAATTTATTTTTTCTTACTTTTCTTACTTACTTTTCTGTAAATGTGCAAAAGTGTAATAAGAAAAAAAATAAAAAAATATTAGATCACAAGAGATCAATCTATCAAAACTTATTATAACATTTATTTATAGCTTTTGCCCGTGACTTAGTCGGCGTGGGCACGGATATGAATCCATGGAATAAAAAGATAAATCGAATCAGATTTTCCCATAGAACTTTAACACCCCGTCAGGCAAAACAATTTTTTTCATATAAGTGGTCATGTATAGCATGCGCAAAATTACATATCGATGGTTTCAAACCGTAAGGGTAAC
The DNA here is from genome assembly GCA_934047225.1 of Ypsolopha sequella. Classification (NCBI taxonomy): domain Eukaryota; kingdom Metazoa; phylum Arthropoda; class Insecta; order Lepidoptera; family Ypsolophidae; genus Ypsolopha; species Ypsolopha sequella. Next base: position 24,193,991 of record OW203987.1, read on the forward strand.
AGGTGGCTCACAGGTGGTAGAAATGATGGCGGGCTCGACTGTGGAGGTACCACCATCTTACTTGGAGACTCCCTCGAAGTAACTCGGGGGAGAGTAAGAGGACAGCTCAAAGGCAAAATACCAGGAGGCCCACCATGCCTAGGACCGATGGATGACGGTATATGAGTATATCCATCTGTATTATCCGGGCCTTATATGAAACAGACTGGCGACGGGCAGCGGCGTCACTGGTGCGAGGGTTCCGCCACCGCGATCACCAACCCGCCTGCCTATGTATGGGCAATTCTTCCAAGATGACCGCCAGGAGTGGTAAAGTCCTGGAAAGGCTTATGTCCAGCAGTGGACGAAATTTTCAAATAGGTATTACATAATTAACAAGACTGATGCCGAACAATAAAGTTCGAAATATATCTCTCTCTAAATGTGTTTTTTAAATATATATAAATAAAAATATATAAATAATAATAAAAATATAATAAATATATATAAAACCTAAATATATATACGTATTTTAATCTTAATAACAACAAATAAGTCTTTACCCTTTAATTATTTTTTTTTATTTTTTACGTCCTTCTGTTCTGACGACTATTCTTGCTTTGCAAAGTTACCTATTGCTGCTATAATTTAATATAAGTAACGAACTCCGCAATCACTGATAAACCCTATGGGTTTTTGTTGATTGTGCATTTTTGTAACTAGGTTAAGATTTTTGAAAATAAAGAAAAATATATTTAAAAAAAAAGTAGAATCCCTAGATAAAAGATCAATTAAAAAAAAAAAAAAAAAACAGTTTAAATAAGGTTTTGAAGCGAATGCTTCATTGTTCACGCCTTTATAGGGGGTCCAGTTCAAAATTTGTACGTCAGACACTTCCATGATCGATTCCAGGAAAAAATTCCACAGATTAAGGCATTTTCGTATAAAGTGCTTGATAATAAGAGTATTTTGACAGGAAACTTCTTTCGTGGAAATAAATTTATGACAATGGATAAGCTCATTTGTTATTACAGGTTCTCATGTTTTTTAATAGTTCATTACTTGTTATTAGTTTTAATTCATATTAAATTAATGTTTATTTGATCGGAATAACAGAAATAAAGGCATGCGTTGGCATCGTTCACAGGAAGTGTATTTTTTATTGTCAATGTCATGACACAAAAATTATTTACAAATTGAATAATTATTTTGTGTCTCAGTAGTCGATTAGGAGTTTAGGACGCAACTGGGCCTTCGCCTGGAGCCCCACAAAAAAACTGCAGATGTCTGTAGTCATCCACTGCAAACCACAAAAGCATCTTTTCCCCACTCGTCTTGCAACTCCATGGTCGGCCAATTCAAAGAGAAGTGCAGTTGAACAAGTTTTTTGCAAAAGATACTGATCACAAACGGTAATATCCCCCTACGCCACCCCTCCAAGCTTGCGGCTAGATTCTAAGTAAACGCCCACACCCGTTTTTCACTGAAAATGATAAGGTCCTAAACGATAATTTTGAAGACGTACATATGAATAGATTTATCAATCTGTCTCCTTATCAATCTGTCTCCTTTTTACTGTAAACTTGGAACTGACAAACCTTATTAACATTTTTTCTTGAATAAGCCAGTACTTTACCGATGATAAATATGAAATACAGGTACGTCTCTAGTGTAAGACTATCAAGCCAATCTTTTCGGAGTTGTAAAAATCTCAAAAATGCAATGATTTTTAAAAGTTTTCCGTTACTCAACGGTTGTATAACTGGTTACTGGTTTAGTACTGGTTTTTTAGTATTCTAACCCGAATTTACGATGGTTTTATGTAACATAAAAATTATCTTACTCTGCAAAACAACAAAAATTATGTCATTCTGCAAAACAACAAAAATATGTGACTCTGCAAAACAACAAAAATAATATTTATTTATTTATTATAATTATTACGGGTGAACCCAGTTACAATAATTATTAGATTTAGTATTAAAACATAAAATTTAAAACATAAAACATGAAATTTAAAATAACATAAAATAAACATGAAATTCAAAATAACTTTAAGCCAATATATAACTAATTAACTTACTATCTAAGAACACGTCAGCAGACGGTTCGGACTCTAAGAATGCATTGAGAGCTGTCGTCATTTTACACATTGGTGAATAAACGTGAGCTCTCCAATATTAACGACACTAAATAAACAGTCGTACTGCAAAAATTAAAAAATTAAAATGCTAATAAAATTACAATTACAAATATACTCACCTGTATGCCACGATTCAACTCTTCCAATCTGATTTATTAATTTGAAATTCGATGAGGATGAGGGTTTAAATATGAGTCTTCCATAGAACATTGACCATGAATCACTGAAATATGACAAAAGAGTTTGTTTACAAACAGGGGCTTGAGACCTAACGGGTGTTCAATAAAGCCATTTTATTGTTCTTATCAGTAAAATTTATTGTTGGTTGGAGTATGATCAAGTAAAGTACTCATTATAGACGATATCATCAGGGAAACCTACGCAGATCGAATTTTTACTCTTATTACTAATTTAATGTGTGCCCAGAATAAGGGTCTAAATGAAAAAAAAAAAAAACTTTTTTTCTATCATCTTCTGATCATATTGCGATATAGACCGTTTTTCCGTTATTAAAAACAGCGTTTTGATTTTTTTGTATTATTATTCCGGCCACAGATTCAATTGTTGTTAGGGTGAAAAATGGGCCTGGAGAATTTTCAGCGATGGTACATTAGTGCATCTATCTACAAGTTGCAAAAGTTACGTGTTATTTGATTCTTTGTTGCGCTATTTCGTGATACCATAAATATATATTTTTATCTACTCCCAAAATGTAATAAGGTAATAATAACATCAAAAGCGGTTTTACAAGTACCTAAATAATTTAACCGATGTCAATATAATAGTACGTTATAACACCGCAATTCTGAGCTATGATCGGCCAAATTTATTATAACACCGCTAGAGAACCAATCACAAGCAATAACGGTCTGTCTTACTCTTCTCGCTTCTGATTGGTCTAGGCATCTTCATACTAATTCCACGGGCTCAAGTTTCATGGCATATCCAGACAAGTGCCCTTTTTCTCATTTTTATTGACATAGTTTTTGATGGTTGTAGATAAAGTATTGTGTGCAACTGGACATAATTAGACATTAGGACACTCGTGCAAATATATTACGAAACTCACTTCGTTCGTTTCGTAAACAAGCACTCGTGTCCAAATGTCTCACATTATGTTACAATTGCACAAAATACTATTAATTATATATAACTTTAAATTAAGTTATATACCAGTGTAGAAATGCCATTCAATAAGTAAAATACGATTCGTAAATTAACGAGAGAAAGTCACTTAATATTTCATGGAATTTATTATTTGTTATTTATTATGTATTATATTAAATCGTAAATTTGGAAAGTGTAATGAGTGATATTGTTTTAACAACAGGTTACTAATATACTTAGCAAATTTAAAGGAGAGTTTTTACCGATTAGAGTAAGTTTTTTAATGGAAAACAAAACAGATAATTGTTTCATATTTGACAGCTGTCAGAAATTATATTGTGAAAAAAGACATATCTGTCATCTTTGACATCTGTCACAAAATCTAAAGATATTAATTTAAAAGACACATCTGTCATCTCTCTGACACCTGTCAATTCTATATGAAAAACTACAATATTTTTGCAAGTGGTCATTTCAGCCTGCGGGATGAGTTGCGGGCTGAGTTGCGGGCTGAGTTGCGGGCTGAATTGCGGGCTAAGTTGCGGGCTGAGTTGCCCTCGAAGTGAACGTAAGGATTATTTTCTTTGCAGATACCAATATGCCTATTAAATTACTGAAAAATAATTAAATTTACAAACAACTGCTTATAAAACACATTAATGGCCACAGCGTTTTATCTCAAACCTCCTTTGGTTGCTTTATTGCTTTAAGGTAGTGAAGCGTCATATTACGATTTTAAATAATAGTTAATAAATTAAATATTAGGTACAGGATGTTAAAATGATGACCTTTTTCTTTAAAACACGGTGTTCTACCCATTCATTACCCATTACATTTTGGTCGAGTAGGTATGTAACTTCTCTATGGAACTGCTGATTTTTTTTCGCGGTTTCAGGGTTGGCCCCATAGTAAAAGTTGTTCATATTTATAGGTGGAACAAACTGTTTGAAGGAAAAAGGCTATCGAATTAACACCCAGTAAACTTACACAACAATTAATAAAAAATATATATATAACATGCCGATCCGCAACCACTCAGACATTGCGTAAAGAAAAACTGCCTTCTGCCTTACAGAACCACGCCTGTTTCTTTTTGACTTAGATGTAAATAAAGGTTGAAAAATAGTTGAAACATTTTTTTTATTAATTTTTCTTCATTTAAATATAAGATGAATAAAGAAGGACATAGAAAATGGAGTACAAGTAAGCTTTGGCACGCTACCCTAAAAAGCCGTATAATAGAATTTGAATGTCTTGATTGATGATTTTAGAAAAAAAGAAGTAGATGTAGTTCACTAGGGACAGCCCTTTCCTTTGCGTGACAAGTGAATATTCGTATATTTACATTTTGTTTGTCTTTGACGCTGTGCTGTGATGTCATGAGTGCGCCAGGGCCACAGCTTCAGGCTTCTGGCGGCGCATCTTGCGGCGTTTCCAGGCGGTTTTTGCGACGGTCTTTGCCCTGCCACGACACCCGTCGTCGGCGCCTTCCACCGTATCGGATGTATAGTGCGCTCGCTCGGTCAAAGCGCTCGACACTAGGTTCATCATGGGCGCTCGATCACTGTTTCAACCACCCGCCTCCCCACACACCGCCGTACCGAGAGCGCAAGTCACTCGAAGCCGGACAAGACGCGGCGATCCATGGCCGGCTCTATACAACTTCTTACATTTGTTCTCTCCGCCGTCGCAAGAAGAACCGATTGGCGCGCCTCTAGAAGCCTGAAGCTGTGGCCGACCGGGTAGAGCTCAGCCAGCATACTTTGTAAATGAAAACATATATGGCTATGTGGTACGTACGTTCAGTTACGTTACGGTTTAATCATTTAGGGCAGCGTTTCTAAACCTTTTTTGTCCACGGACCACCTAGGAAATCAAGCACAATTTGAAGGATTAAATTTATTAAAAAAGCAGCAATAAATTTTGGAACATTTATTTTAGTTCATCAAATTACAAAAAAATATACTTTTTCATATAAAATACGTTAATGAGAAGATTGGGGCTGATTTTTTGCAACTAAATTAGTTATAATCGGGTTTATATGACTAATAAGATTTTTATCTAGTAATAGCCTAATCTATTACTAGATTAGGCTGCGGACCCCCATACATATGCTCGTGGACCCCCAGGGGTCCGCGGACCACAGGTTAAGAAACGCTGATTTAGGGTAATGAACACACAATCAGCATTTATAGCTCAAAAAAACTGTATACGCGCTTTACATGGAATGTCTCAAATGGTCTCATGCAGGCCGTTGTTTCGTGAGCTAAAAGTTTTACCATTCCCTTGCCTATATGTGTTTGAAATTGCCACTCTTGTGAGACAAAATACTCACCTATTTAAAAAGGTAAAAGACATTTATCCCAGAAATAAACGAAACCCAAATAGATCGGTTATCGACCACAATCAAAATACTGAACTTTATAAAAATAATTGTTACGTTATGTGTACTACCATTTATAACAAACTGCCAAAAAATTTACCCGATCTCCTATTGTTGAACATGTTTAAAAGTAGATTACGAAAATGACTTCTAGAAAATACCTTCTGATCGCTCAAAGAATTTTAGATTGCTAGTACACGTAATATTTTGTGTTTGCTTGTGATTTTGCATGTATCCTCTCTTGTCTGACTGTGTGTTATTTATAACATAATGATTATAATGTAAGAATGAACTTTGTAACTGAATAATTAAGAATCGGACATGTAAATTTTATTGTTTTTTTTTTATATATTTGCATGCTAACTTCTTATTAGCTGAATAAGGTGATTTCTCTGCATAACTTTTTTCCATCATATGTATAACCTTATTCGAAGCAAATAAATGATTCATGATTTTATGATTTTTATGGTTTATATATTAATAACCCATTCCTAAACCATTGCGTGAGAACACCCAAGTGTGTGTATTCATTAAAAGTACTATAAAGTTTCTATCAGTGTGTATTTAACTCTTAGAGCATGTTTAATTTAACTTGATATAAGAGTGTCATATATAATGTACTTGTATTAAGTGGGTACTATCACAGATAATATAGGTACTATTAAGTGTTTATTGGGTAAAAATATCTGCATTTATTACAGTCTTGTATTTGTTGTGAACATCACCCATCAAAGAAACAGTTTTTTTTTTGTGAAATAATGAGTAAGTAGTTGAAACTGGAATGCTAAGTAAAAAAGTAAAATAAGTATAATAATCTGTAAGGGAGCTCCGAGTCACGATCTGTCTAACTATAGTCTTAGTGATAAAGAGAATAAAAAGGGTTACATCTGTGTTGACGGAAACGCGGGCATTTGCGCACTATGTTTGACAAACCTTTTATTACAATTTGAGCTAAATTTGAACATTTTAAAAATTGGGGATCGCAAGTGAAATGTATAATTCGAACGTTCTTGACAAACAAGTCCTGTGGAGCTACAGACGGTGGCGGGGGCGAGGTACAAGTTAGCGGAGGGCGGGTGGTGTAGCGGGAGCGGGACAGCGAAGCGCGTGCAACCGCACGACCGACACTCGAATATTCACAGGGCCCCATGGGTCAGTTGCTTGCGCATGATCTTGTTAAGGCTTGAATATTCGTGGATTTGGTATAATTGCGTATATTTAGCTCGATTTGCAGGCCAAACTGGCTACTAGAAAATTCTGGGAATTATATATGTACTGAATCATGTTTTTCTGACAAATTAAGCCTTTATTGATTATCGAAATTTTATATCTTTACTCAAAAAAATATATATCTGTAGGTACCTAATTTCATTCTGTACACACAATTCGCTCGGACACGGAATATGCGTTTGAAATGAATCTTTCACGCAATAAAATATCTCATTATTATCTCCAAAAAAGCCTTACTACAAATTATTGTTAATGTCCTAATGGAGCCGCGATTTCTAAATAACTGAACTTTTGCATGCGCGACATCTGATAAGAGCGGGATAGAGAGTCAAAAAACAAACGCGTTAGAGAAGGACTGAATTTCAGCATTGTGCAGCCCCTTAACATAATTTAATAAGTGTGAAAGAACATTTTTGCATCTTTTGAATTTTCATCTAGTCATAGCGGACATGCAAACTTGTGGCGGGTGCTGGCCTTGACCAAGTTTTAATTATGTTTTAGTTACGTATAGATAGATTGTAGCCGATTCTGAAGGCTTTAATTTTAGTAAAACTGCTGCCAAAACTAAATATTTATCATTGCAAAATAGTTCATAATTGTTAAGAACAGAAGCTAAATTACTTTGGGAAAATGTAAGTTTTGACAGCACTAAAACTTAAACTTAAAATTAAAGCCTTCAGAATCGGCTTTATTATTGGAATACTATCTTACAATCTATGTAAACTGTTTAAACTTATATTCCCCTGTTTTGAAAGAATATTCTTTCAGCTTGTTTTCTATAATTGCATTTTGCAAAAAAACGCTCGTGAAATGTTTAAATTTTTATTGCGAGCCGACATAAAATTGAAAGTTTTAGTTTCATAAATAAACAAACAAATCTATTATAAATAAATACTCAACAAACATACCTTCTTAAATCTTCATTTAATTTAAAAAAAAAAACAAATTTTGCCTCACAGAAAAGAATACTCGTAAAAAACCTTTGCTTCATTTTAATTGCCTTAATAAATCCCTATCTCCGTATGCCGTGATTAATTTTCGTTAAAAAAACACTTAAAAAGATTTTGTCACAAGATAATGGTCTGTGTCCACAATTGTTCTTTTAAATTGCCTCAACAAAACAGCGTATTTTTAACTTGTTTTATTATCTTTTTTATTTTGAATGAATGTTGTTGTATAACAAAAAATGTTGCGTCATACAAAAAAATAGAAACTAAAAGCTCAGACCAATAATACTCAAAGTCAACTTGAATACTGAAATAGCTCTCATGACTGTCGGCCGCACACAAAGTTAGGCTTCCATCAATACATATGTAAACTGCATGCATATAAGCGACACTCCACAATCCCATATGAGTTTGACACCCTACACCACAATCTCACATTAGTTTCACGCCCAAAAAGCCAACATTCGTTTTTCAAAACGTAACGTCTTATGAATCATCGTAGATTTAAACCTTTCTGTGACGTGACAAGTGTCTGGTGGATTTCTCTATACATGATGTTTGGGACATCGATGTAAATATTTTCAGGGATGGACATCGGCGGACGCATTTGTGGATGATGAGCAAACGTATCGTGTGGACGCCTCGCAAAACATTTCCGCAGAAAATTTGTTCTTCATCTGCTGATGCGTCCATCAACGTGTGAAGCAGGCATAAACTGTTTTTGTATAAAGGTGATCGTTTCGGTTTTGGTGCGAAGCGCACAACATAAAATTGTTCTTCTTATTTTTGAATTAAAGATATGAAATAATTCATTCATTCATCAATCATAAATAACTCATTCTACGTGCGGAACTTTAACAGTAAACATCCACGTCACTTCGCTCCCTAAATATTTTTCGTAAAGTGGTGCAAAAAGTGATAATTCCGACCAGAAATCTATATCAGTGTAAAGAGTGAAGTACCAAGCACAATATCTGCTGTTTTGTGTTTTGGATAAGTGTTTAATAAAAGCATTACAAGCCTCGGAAGTGAAATAACGGTTGACAATTTAACCGATCACCTGACGTCATTCTTGGAGGTCAATGCACCGGCCGGCAAGCTATATCGCCGCTCTCTCTCCCTTCCTACGAGCGTGACAACATAAACTGCTACGATCAATTCAATAACAAGGAATCTGCTACATCATCATATCAGTGCACCATGTCTATGAAGTGTGATAAATGCAATGTTTACATTGCTGAAGCCGAAGCGGTTGGTTGCTTGTCATGCAAGTCCCGTTTTCACCATTTCAAATGCCTTAAAATGAAGGTTAGTGACTACAAAAAATTACCCGAAGATAAGCGCTTCGTTACACAGTGTCCTTCATGCAAAGAGAATGAGCTAGTAAATACTAGTACTCCAACTAACCCTCACCTAACACCATCATCACACCAGACCTTGCATTCAGATCTTGAAAATCGATTAAGTGATATGATGAAATCGATGCTTGAGAAATCCAATGACTCTTTGATGGCCAAAATGAAGTCACTCATCAAATCGGAAATTACCTCAGCGCTTGAATCATTCACTTTGGAAATGGAGAGAAAGATCTCCAACCTAGAAACTAAACTGCAAGATTCACAGGAACGTGTTACCGAACTCGAGGATCAATTCAGCGCTCACCAACAATGGCTCCGGATGAACAACCTGGAGATCGCCGGAGTCCCGGAGCACAACAAAGATTCCCCCATGGCAATCCTCACGGACATCGCCCATCTCGCCGGAGTCTCCCTGAAGCCCGATGACGTCGAGTTCATTCATCGAGTGCAAGCTGCCAAGCCCGAGCATGGACGCCCCAGGAATATTGTAGCGAAGCTTAAAAGCCGTCAGCTAAAAGATGCTATTTTATCAGGTGTTCGTAAATGTAAAAACTTTACTTCCTCAGACATCGGCTTAACCGGTGAACCCAAAAAGATCTTCGTGCATGATCATCTAACCCCATTAAATAAAAAGTTATTAAGAGATTGCAAGCTACTTCGCAACTCATTAAACTACGAACACGTTTGGGTTAGAAATTGTAACATTTATGTAAGAAAATCTGATGGTTCTCCACGATTTCAAATAAAAAATATCTTGGATTTTCAAAAACTACAGACTGCAAAACCTACCTTTTAGATACGCTGTTACAATCCGTTAATCTTTCTTGTTTCACAATTTTTCTTAGGCAGTTGTATGCACACATTGTATTTGTACACATTACCCACACACACACACACATTTTAACACATTTTATTTGTGATTAAACGAACTTACCTGAAGTGAAGTTCTATCATAATTATATGACATCTTCATCCGAATAGATTAAATAGATTACAAGGTAGTAACGCTCATCAACTCGCCTTTCAACCACTAATTTTAAAGCTAAAAATAGAAAAAACAACTTTTTTGGTAACCATAATTTCTGCGGGTAGAACGGTCTCACTCACCGCAGTGACAATGGTGCGCCTACCCTATTTCTTCATTTAGTTGAAAGACCCTAAGAAAAAATATTTCACACCAAAGGGGAAGCCAGGGTGGGAGGGATTTAATCTATTCGGATGAAGATGTCATATAATTATGATAGAACTTCACTTCAGGTAAGTTCGTTTAATCACAAATTATATTTCCATCTTCATCCTCTAGATTAAATAGATTACAAGGTAGAATTTGAAAGATTTGTGAAATATTTTGAAATAAGCATTGTATTTATGCAAATACAATGTTGCAAAAAAAAAGATTAACTTAAGTTAACATAGTACAATTTTACTTTTTACTTGAATAAATCATCATACAAAACAAAAATAAAAAAAATATTAGCTTCTTTTATATTTGTTTTCAATAATATTACAATTTTCTTGTAAATGTAACATTACTTAATGTATTAATCATTGCTACTTTCAAGGATAGCTAATGCGAACTCATTTTGATTAGTTGATACAGTACTCGTATTTCTCTGATAGAACCTCGCAAATACATTAGATGTCCCACTCCAGCCCGCTGTCTTTCTGATCAGCTCGACACTGACTCCCGACCTCTGAGCAGCAGAGGTTGAGGCGTGCCGTGTGGAGTGGGCTGAGAATATTGTGGTGTCAATTCCACTATTCTTTAGTATGTCCTTTATCCATCTACTTATGGTTTGAGACCCTACAGCCTTGTGTGGTTTCTTTAATGCAATAAAAAGGTTACAGTTTGTTCTTAAGAGTTTAGTTTTGTTTAGATACATACTTAAACATGAGGCTGGACAAATTTCTGGTTTTACATAATAAAATGGAATCATTAAATTCGGTTGTAGGGTACCCATTTTGGAGGTCTTTAGTAAATCTGGTATCTTTATAGTTAAATTACTTTTTTCATTGGAAAATTCTATATTCTGCACATTGATTTTTGACAATGTTTGCACCCTGTGTGCTGTAACTAAAGCTAGTAGGGTGACAGTTTTCTTGGTTAACTTATCTAATGTTAAATCATCATTTGGGTACCAATTTGATAAATAATCTAGAACCTTAGAGGGGTCCCAAGTGACACTGTACTTAGGTAACGGAGGGCGTAATCTAAAAAATCCTTTAAATAATCTAGTAATACGATCATCTTTGCTTATTCCATTATTTAAGATTAATGACAGAGCGGAACGATAGCTATTTAAAGTGCCGTATTGCGCACCTGAATTAAACATTTCAGTTAGAAAGCTCATAACCTGTGGTACTGACGCTTCAAATAAACTTAAATTATTTTTGTCACAAAAGGCAGACCAACGATTAAAAGCAACATTATATTGCCGTAAGGAACTATCCGATAACGAAGCACACATGATATCTACAGAAGCCTGTGGAATACATCTTCTTGCAAACGCTGACCGGATAATCTCTCTGCCAGCAGTGTGAGATTGCGTTGTAGGTGACTGTTGGACACAGATAATTTTAAATTATTTCGTGGTTTCAGTAATATTGATTCGCAGCATAAGTTATTGAATACCGAAAACCAGGGCTGGGTAAGCCACAGAGGAACCACGACGGTGCCTTCAGCCTTACCATTTATAATCTTTCTCAATGTTTTTAGAATGACCGAAAACGGGGAAAAAACATAGAATCTTAAAGTTTCCCAGTTTAAAGTAAACACGTTTATAGTGTATGCTTTTGGATCTCTATGCCAAAACACATATGTGTCACATTTCTTGTTGATTCTAGTTGCAAAGAGATCAATATCAGGTTTTCCATAGGTCTGAACTATTTTGTTGAAGGCATTGTCTCTGAGTTCAAACTCGATATCTGGCAAATCTTTGGCAAACTTGTTAAGATGGGGGAACCTGACCCCTCCCATTCTTTTAACGTACGAAACGGCAGTTTTATTGTCGATTCTTAGTAACATTTGGCAGTCACTAAGATTCTTTGCAAAAACTTTCAGGCCAAAATATGCGGCCAATATTTCCAAATAATTAATGTGCATTTTATTTTCCTCACAGCTCCATTGACCACTAGCGGTCTCCTTACCGCATGCCAACCCCCACCCTTTTTTGGTAGTATATCTTTCTATTTGTTTTGTATATAGCCAGCCGTATTTTATGGCGGGGCAGGATGAAGTAAGGAGGCCTGCCAGTCTGGCAAAACTTCTTATTGTGCAACAAGTCAAGGTGCGAAATCGGATCAATTCATTTAGAATTATATTTCACTTTTATTGTGTTAAACTCAATTGTAATTTGTATGAATCTATAAGAAAACCGAGGTATTTACACATTATGTTGGGTACGAAACAACTTTTCTCCTCATTAATTACAAAACTTAGAGATTCTCTAAAACCAATCTCGTTTGAGTTATATTATATTTACATCCTTGCAATGTATTGTCTATGGCACAATATCATCCAAATAAATTGTAGAAGCAAAACCAGGTGATCTCAAAAGAGCCATCATCGGTTTAAGTAATTTTGTAATGACTCGTCTTAATAAATTTATTGAGTGATTTCATATTTAAAAATATATCTTTCGTTTTTTTTTTTTTTTTTTTAGGCTTTGTTATTAAAATAAAAAAATACTAGAAATAAATTGGCCACTACACGGCTGACCTTGTGAAATTGCTTCTATTTTGATAAGGTCATTAATGGTACTTTGATACTGACGTAAGTCTGTTTCGGAAAGCGCCGGTGAAGACGGAATAAATAACTACTTAACAGGTTTCAGAAAAGGTATCTCATAACCCTGAATCCAGGATAATATAGCTGGATCTCTTGTGATGAAACTCCAACGTTTATAAAAAAGTGATAAGCGTCCCGTGTTACATACTTGATCTAGCGACGACGGAGCGGAGTCCGGGCTTGTGAGCGCTGCGACTGTGTCCGCGACGACGCTGCTGGTGCTGCCAAGAAGGGCGGTGGGGCACGCAGGTGACTCACACCCGGCCCAGGCTGCTGCCTCCACGTTGCTCCCGCTTGCCTGTTCATTGTCTGGAGCGGAGGCTTGAAGTTTAAAGGCCGGCCGGTAGATGGCGGCTTGTTCGTCTGCAATGTCATTTTTGCAGGAGGATTATTTTTAATCTCGGAGCCAGATTTATTTATGGCCTTTGCTGCCTTTATAGCGTCTGCTAACTTTTCACCGAAAAGGTATTTATCTATTTCAGTGTCATAAAGTTGGTCCTTAATGTCCTTTTTTAAGAAGGAACACACAAAACTCCTTCTCGCCATTGATTCATTGTGTTGGTAGTCGCTGATGAGACGCCCAGCATCATTTAGCAATTTTATTATTGATGGATCCTTGTGTTCCGATGAAAGAGATTGAGTCAAAGCTTCACCAACGCAAGCAATTGCTGCACTCAGGTGTTTTTGTTTTCCTTCAATTGCTTTGTCTTTTTTACAAAGCTGATCAGACAAAGCGGCTTTTATTTCGGGATTGAGGATCGGCGCTTCAATTTTTTGACAATTTGCTGGAGTAAGGTACCTTTCCAACAAGTCCTTGCGTGATTCCTTAGATAAGCCCGTCGTGGCGATGTGTTCCCAACGAATTGCTATATCTTTTTGCAGTTTTGGTCCGAACTTTTTATCTTTTGTGGGTGTCTCCCCAAGTATCTCTAAAATATCATTATCTAGCTCAACCTCTATCTCAGGTTGCTGACTCGGACCAGCAGACTGGTCATTAGGCGTAGACTGTACCGCAGCGGTGGTTGGTTCTAAGTCCAGATTTTGGACCACCTCCTCCGGGGCGGAACCTTCTCCACTTGGACCTGGTAGACTGTTCTCAATAAGGAGATCGATAAGAGGTTGGCGGTTATCCACGTCTGCAAGTGACAAAACTTTGCTTTACACATGTCGGTAACAGTCCCACAAAACTGCACTCTGTGATATCTAGTGAAGGTAACATCCCCACAAGATGAACTCAACACAATATTTGTTTTGCAAAGTTAAAAAAGCACAGAGATAGTCATAGCAACTAACCACAGCATTATTGATGCGAAGGTGACACCCCTTATAAGATGTACTCAACGCTTTACAGTTGTGCTATTTTACACAGAAAATAATACTCACTCGTGTTTTCAATACCTTCTGTCGTAGGTATTTGATTATCCGGTGACGAACCTTTAGGGCGTTTACGATTAAAACGTCGTCGTAACTTTTTTTCCAGCTTTTTCATCTTACGACGAATATACTCATCAGTTTCTCCCTCTTCGTGCTTTCTCTTACCCATAACTTTCACTAAAAAACCACTAAAAACACGATAATTTATAGAGTGTGTGTTGAACGGCGGAGCACTAAAGCGATAATGAAGAAATAGGGTAGGCGCACCATTGTCACTGCGGTGAGTGAGACCGTTCTACCCGCAGAAATTATGGTTACCAAAAAAGTTGTTTTTTCTATTTTTAGCTTTAAAATTAGTGGTTGAAAGGCGAGTTGATGAGCGTTACTACCTTGTAATCTATTTAATCTAGAGGATGAAGATGGAAATATAATTTTGGTGATTATAGTCAATTTTTTTCAAAATCATTTACTATATAATAGTCCACTTTGGATTCACATGAGTTTGCAAAATTCATTGCTTGGAGGCGCGCCTCATTCTCAGTTCAGTTTTGATCATAAAAGGCCTTGAGTTACGAATATTTTACCAAAATGTGAGAGGACTTCGTACTAAATTACAAATTTTCTATCAAAATATATTAAGTAACTGTTATGACGTAATAATAATCACAGAAAGTTGGCTCTGTGATGGAGTCCTCGACACTGAAATTTGTAACAGCAGATACGACGTTTTTCGTCTTGACCGAGATCGCATATTAAGCGGTAAGTTGGACGGAGGAGGCGTTATGATTTTGGTACTACGTAGCCTCGGCGCACGCGCGCGACCCGAATGGGCGCGTGTCGGCTCCGAGTGCCTATGGGTCACTGTCCCAGCAAACTCATTGCATGCGCGCTCCGGCGCGAATAAATTTTCTTCTTCTACCCGCGACTTGCATATTTGTTCTGCTTATGCGCCACCCGACTGCAAAAATAGTATAAAAAACAAAAACCATGTCTCGTTATCGCAACATATATCTTGTCTAACTTCAATATTTGATCAAGTATTAAGTTTGAACAACGACAACTTTTTAATTGCTGGTGATTTTAATTTGTCGAATATTCAATGGGACTCTTCTAATAACCCCATACATCTTCACAAAGGTTCTGTAGAATTGCAAGAGGCTGGTTTAGGTTTGACTCAATTACTAACAAAACACAATTTTGACCAATATAATCTGATCCCAAACTCGAAAAATAACATAATCGATCTTGTATTTAGTAATTTTTCTACTGAAGTTAACCATTCGAAGTTTCCGTTAGTAAAGGAAGATGTTTTCCACCCATCACTGGAAATGTTGGTAACAGATATCTTTTCTGTACCCCTCACGGAAAACAAGCTGCCGAAAAGGAGATTTCGGAAGGGAAGTTATGACTTAATTAATGAAGCTTTCATGCAAATCGACTGGGCCTACCGTTTCGCTTTGTTATCCTTAGATGACTCTGTTTCCAGTTTGTATGAAATTATCGCAGCACTTATTGTTTTACATATACCACTGGACACACGTAATTGCCGGCAAAATTACCCCATTTGGTTCAATAGCTCACTACTGAAATTAATTAAAGAAAAAGAAAAAGCCCATTCTAAGTGGAAAAAGTACGGCAATCCACTTGACTATGATGAGTTTGCTCTATTGCGCAATCGCCAAAAAAAATTGCAGGATAGCTGTTTTAATAATTACGTGGTTTCTATGCAAGAAAACATAAAAACTAACCCTAAACAACTCTGGTCGTATGTTAAAGCAAGACGAGGTACTTCAGCTTATCCCAAATCTTTCGAGTATAAAGATCAAAAATATGTGCAGGGTCATTCAATTTGTCAGGGTTTCAGTGATTTCTTTGGTTCTGTTTTTAACAAACCCGCTGACTCTTACCCAGAAACCAAGCTTGAGCCGCCATATTGCGATGATGGCAGCTTGATTCAGAATATTCAAACATCTGAAGAGGAGATCTATAAACTTTTGTCTACTCTTGACTTAAATGGCGGTGCTGGAAGTGACGGAGTACCTCCATATTTTATTGTAAAATGTGCAAAGTCTCTATCTATTCCTCTTAAAATTATATTCAACCTTTCACTAAGGCAGGGCTACTTCCCTATAAAATGGAAAGAAGCACATATCTTACCGATACACAAAAAAGGCTCAAAAATTAAAATTCCAAATTATAGGGGTATATCCATTCTTAACACTTTCAGTAAGGTGTTTGAAAAAATCGTCTATAATAATATATATCCTGTTATAATTAAAGGAATACCTCCTCAACAACATGGATTCCTTAAGGGCAAATCTACCACTTCTAACCTGATCGAGTTTACAAATTATGTACTTTGTCGTATGCACAAACTTGAACAAGTTGATGTGGTCTATACCGACTTTGAAAAAGCTTTCGACCGTGTGGACCACATCATTCTTCTAAGGAAACTCCTTCATTTGGGTATCAAGGGTGACGTTTACAGATGGATTTTATCATACGTAAGTAAAAGAAGCCAGGCTGTTGTACTCGGTGGGTTTAGATCCAATTTTATTAGTATTCCATCAGGCGTGCCTCAAGGGTCTCATTTGGGCCCCTTGCTTTATAATGCGTATCTCTATGACATTTATTCAGTATTTCAATATTCAAAATTTCTAATGTATGCTGATGATAAAAAAATATACCTTAATATCAAAGACCATAGTGACTGCCATAAATTACAAGACGATCTCAGTGTATTAACACAATACTATGCCATAAACCGTATTAATGTTAATATATCCAAGTGTGTATTGATATCTTTTTCGCGTAGTTCAAATCCTTTAATGCATCAGTACTTCATTGAAAACCAATCCATTAAACGAGTTGACACTGTTCGTGATCTGGGTGTAGTACTCGACAAGAAATTGACCTTCGTGAATCATGTTGATGATATAATTAACCGGGCTCATAGAAACCTTGGCTTTGTACTTCGTACGTGTCAAGTATTTAAAGACATTGATTGCATTAAATCTGTCTACTACGCATATGTCCGCAGTGTGCTCGAGTATGCTTCCAGCGTCTGGTCTCCTCAATATGTCACTCATAAAGAAAGGTTTGAGAAAATTCAGTGGACATTGCTACGACACCTTAACTGGAGATGCAAATTTACTGACCTCAACTATATGTCTTCTTGTAAAAAACACAATTTACTCTGCTTAGAAGATCGTCGCCTACTGTTAGACATGGGGGTTCTTCATGACATTTTGAGTGGACGTCTTGATTCCCCGGCTCTCGTCTCAGAATTGTTTCTTAATACACCTGGCTACCGCACCCGTCATACGTCACGATGTTTGTTTCATGTGCCTGCTGTTCGTACAAACTATGCTCAGAACTCCCCACTTATTCGTTTGGTAAAAGAGTACAATTCAAAATTTCACTCTATTGATCCATTTAATTGCAATAGATTCAGATTCAAAAAACGTGTTTTATATAAATTGAATTTTCCTGATTCTTAGTTGCTCTAGTACACTTTCCTCAATTACATTCATAAGTACTTTCACTTACATTCATTTCATTACACACCTTTCACACACGCACACTTTTATGCACTTATTTTAGTATTCATATAAAAATAATAACAGTGCTAATTATTAGCTAATTTGTCTGTCTTTTTCAATTATATATTTAGTGTCTAGTTAAATAGTTCTATGTACTTTCGTTAATGTACTATTGTGGATATCTGTTATTGGCTTTATTTCTTGTATTTTTTGTTAATGTTGTATTAAGTTTTATGTATTGCTGTTGATGTCCCTAATAAAACTAAATAAATAAATAAATAAATAAACGTGAATAAGTGGCATTTTGCGTTAATGATTTGGTGTCAACAAGGCTTTTCTGGCAAAATTTTGCTATTTTATGCTTTACGTTGTAATTGAATAGGCACACCAACTTCAAACACGCCTTTAAATTGGTGTGCCTGTTCATTTAATAATTATTAAGGAAAAGCCTTATTGACATTAAACTATGTTCGCAAATTGCGATAAATCATATTTATGTAACATCTTTATTTGAAAACTAAGAAGAAAAAACTTAAGTTGTGCGTTTTGCACCAGTTACGAATCGATCCCCTCACCAACTTTTAACCGTATCGTTTCCATACGCATAACTTTTGTCTTTTTTCTTTATTTTTTATAAAAAGTATTATCTGATAAATCTGAATTATAGTATAAGCGACTATAGTTTGGGTCCTACTCTGGCCAAAGAATAAGCGTGGCAATGCTTGCAGTCTTTTGGGCACCCTTTCCGGGGACGAGGTCGATTTGGCCTGCATTTTCTACCTTATGAAAATATTTTCTACCTTATGAAAATATTTTAATTTAGTTTAGATTCATTTATTTTAGTCCCCTTTTTTAATTATTTTAATGTTATTTAAGTTTATTTTATTGTTTAAATAAAAAATAACTATAGTTTAATGTCAATTACGCTTTTTTAGCAAAGTTGTGTTATTTTATGCATCACTGTTTAAATAATTCTGCACAACAATTATAATGCTTGCATATCCTTGTTACACAGGATCATTCACAAAGTAAAAGTTATTCTATACCGTTGACTGAATAAGCTCTTCAAATATGGTTACACCTTTCTGTTACACGTTGTATAACACAACCTTGCCTAGAAAGGCCAATTTGACATTAAGCTTTGGTCGCCAAATGCCATAAATTACATTGATCTAACACTTTTCACTCAAAAACAAGAAAAACAACCATAAATTGTGTGTTTGAGACCATGCGCCACCTTAAGTCATCGAATCACTTTATCTACGTATCCACCTTAAGTTGTAGAATCACTTTCACTAACTACTCCGTAGGTACCAATAAATTACTTTCAACTACTAGTAAACAACTTTTTTGTTACCAAAAAAATACATATAAATTGTATAGGTTGAGAGTACTACAGGAAACAACAGAATTGAGTAAAAAGTTTATATTAACTGGAAGCGATAAAATCTGCATTTATTTTTCATGGACACAAAACAACCAACTAATTTGAAAAAGTATCTAGTTTAACATGTAAAATGCGGGTTGGTTTCATTTCGTTATATTAAAGTTGGAAATGACTAAAAAAGATATAGAAAAAAATTTGGGCAAGTGCGAGTTGGAGTCATGCACAAAGAGTTCCATACCACCATACAATAACGGTACTGAATCCTGAAAATATTATGGTAAATAACAATAATATACGAGTAGATGCCATAGCAACATTGAGTTGAGAAAAACAAGCCGCTGGTATGGTAGCATCTAGCAAAAAATTCGGCACACTAATAATATCTTTGCCCCTATATTTTTTCTGTAATGTTTACGTAATGAATCACCATTACCATGATTTTTTTACATATTTTTCGGTCATCTTGCTTCAGAGAAGCCTTTTTGGATGGGTTTTAATTTCACGTTAAAGTCACGAACGACTGTTTCAAAAGTGTATAAAATCTTAAAGGTGGCGCTGTTCATAATTTGAACGTGCGTAAATAAATATTTAATTATTTCGTAATTGTATCACAGATGGTGATACCTTCTTTGAATAAACTGGCTAGGTTCTATAATAACTGAAAATTGTTAAACTTAGTATATTAAATACTATTAAGAACTGAAAAAGAATTGTGTCTGTCTGTAAATTGATATTCTAAAAATATTTGCGCCGTAGGCAAGTGATACAAAAAAAGAAAAACGGAATTTTTGTCGGTATTTCATGCACAACGCAAAAATTATTGAACGGGTTTAGATGCGGTTACCTCTGTTCGATCTTCGGCAATGAGGCATGGGTTATAAAAAAGAAGGCAGGGAGACCACTGTTCAATAACTATTATCCAACTTAAAAACTGGCATACTTTTTATTGCGGGATTCCCAAGTTCCAATATTGCCACATTATCTTTTTCCACGCGGACGAAGTAGCGGGCAACAGCTAGTATTATATTTTTTTCAAATGTATTGTTTTATAAAATTTAAATATATTAAGCCTTACTATTGATTTTTTTATTGTATTTTACACGTATTATTGTTTATAAAGTACATATTTTTTTTAATTATATTATACGCGAAATACATGTTTCTTATTTACCCATATTACAAAAGTAAAATTTAAATTTGATTCTTTTTGTACTTATATAAGCATCAAAATACAGTATGTTTTTTTTGTGTTGGTACATTTAACCCGTTTATTTTAGTGTGGTCATCCATCAGATTAAACAAAATAAACACACTCAGCTATCGTAGGTAAATCGGTTATGTAAATAAGCAGAATAAACTAACCACCATAGTGCATACAATGGTCCGAGAATGTATTACTGCGTCCATGGTGGTTTATAGTGGCCTAAAGTTAGCTGCACAATCACAGGTGTTTGACAGCCAAATTTTCCCAACAATTTTTGACGTTTGTTGAGGGTCATGACCGAATCGCGGATGTTTATAGTAAAAAATAGTTTGCGATCTGATGACCGTACCCATTATCAGTTTTTTAAAGCAATTATGAAACATTTCGTATTTGTTTAAATTTAAACTTGGAACGCAAGCATGACGCGTACGTTCTTTTGTCTAGATTTTTGTTTTACGCTACAAAAAAGAATGGCTGCATATTTTTTTCAAGTTAAGTAAATACCATTCAAAGGTAAGTACAAAGTGCCTTTTATTTTGTCAAAACAGAGGAAAACCCATTATTTAGTGTTGGGGCATTACTGTCCCCTACAAATTGATGAACAATAGATACGTGCGATAAAAATATAACAATGGAATCAATTGTTTCGATCTTGGACGTAACAGACGAGCAGTTAAATTATTAAAATATACAGATTATAAAAAATTTAGAGAGTTTTTTTATTTGTGTCGATGGCAAATGGGTAATTCTACTCTTGGGCAGCCCAACAGTGGATTAATAGTAGTTTATGTTACAAGGGCGAAAATGAATTAATTACGAGGACAATTTAAAACACGAGCGTAGTGAGCGTTTAAAACGTAACCGAGTAATTTATTGCTTTTACGCCCGTGTATCATACTACGTTTTTTAATGCATAGTGTGAGGAAATAAAACAAATATAATCTTCTGAACTTCAAATTATGATTGGCTCAAAAAGACTGTATCCAGAACCGTTAAACAGTGGAAAAAAAAGTATAACATTTATGGTACACAGGAAAGGCTTCAGGTTAGCCAACCATTGTAAATAAATAAAAAAAAAATAATAATAAAGCCCTAGGGCAAAATAATCGATTTTCCGTTCGGTTTTGATGCATAAAAAGTGGGTCTTTACGAGCACTTGCATAGAAAAGTACTCGTATGTTTTGTTTTTAATAAAATTTAGACAGGAAGAAAATAGGAGGAGTTACACAATTATGTATTATCTGTTTGCCCCCTTCGCTATCCTATCCTTTCGCTACGGTGCGGCGTAGCAAGTGCTACGATTATATAGTCCTCCCGTAGACCCACTACGCCGCAATGTAGTCTCAACACAATTGCGTCAAGGGCAACTTATGTGTAAAAGGGACTGAAGTTCAGCAGTGGTACTTGCCTAAAACATTTAACAACCTTTCAAAATTACCAAAAATGCTATTAATTCGAAGTCCTTTTAAGAACCTTGGGACCGCAAGAAATCTGTGCGTTAGAAGACTTAAATAATCGTCGACTTTTACACGCATATAAAAAAAAAACCACTGCCTATTTTTAGGACAACAGCAACAAAAAATACCAAAGTAAATTAATTTTTTTACAAGGTTACTTGCACTTTATCATTGATAATAATTAATATTATGTATAAAATAGTTTAAGTGAAACACTTTTAGTAAAATGTTGATGACTTTTCTTTAAGTGCCGACGATCGTAAGTATTAATCAAAAAACTGACTTACCACAATATAGTTAGTTTAACTAGGCTCGAATTTATGCTGACGCTAAGCATGAAATTTTGAACCAAACTGTAAGAATTCTTTTTGTACTTATTTAAAAGCACCAAAATACAGTATGTTTTTGTTTGTGTTGGTACAAGGAGACATTTTAGTTTTATAGGTAAATTTGTAAGGTTTAATTTTAGTTTTATTTCATGTTATTTAAGTTTTTATGTTTCTGTAAGTAAAAAATAATCTCAAATTATCAAGAATTTTTAAAAATTTAATCTGACTGTTTATATAGTTTATTAATAAATTCACTCCGTATGCAAGTTGGTAAGTCTATTTTATATTAAATAGGCCAAAAGTTTTCAAACGATTTATCTTCAAAACTACACCAACCTTTGTCTAAACGTAAACAACATGCAAAGTTATGGTAACAAAATAAAGGACAATTAACCTTAACTCTATTATTAAGGTAAATTATGGGTTGATCCGATCAAAGGAAAATTGTCTACAGGACATGTAAACAAGCAGGTGTTGGTCTAAGTAAAATAGGTTAAA
The DNA here is from genome assembly GCA_934047225.1 of Ypsolopha sequella. Lineage (NCBI taxonomy): Eukaryota > Metazoa > Arthropoda > Insecta > Lepidoptera > Ypsolophidae > Ypsolopha > Ypsolopha sequella. The sequence goes on from OW203987.1 coordinate 24,216,716, forward strand.
GGTTGAAAGGAAGGCGCTTATATTGTGGACTTTTGATTTTACCTGGCTTTGCTCCTTCATTGCCACTTCGACTGCAAACAGCTCATTTCATTTATACTGACAAGTAGATGGAAAAATAACAAATAATTCGCTTATTTTTCATTCCACATATAAGTTTTAATTTGCTACTTGATTGTAATCGAAGTGAATTTGCAACTCGTAGCAATAGTCCATTTGCCACGGGCGCAGTGTAATCTGCGGGCTACAACTGAACAAACCGAACTATAGAAGAAAATATATGGCGGGGAAAATCCTAAAATGCTAATGTGCCTTTGAAACAGAAACGCTGAGACAAAAGTTTATCTTTAGTGGCCGGCCGACAAAACACAAAGCGCGTTCTGCGTTCACTGTAATCTTTGCGTTAGCTTGGATCTTTACACACACAGACCATTGGCGGTAAGGAGGCCGCACGTTCCGATTGTTTGTAACACAGAACCCAAAACGCTATCTGTGTAGTCACCCCTTACCTATAACATAAATGACAGCATCAACAACGCAAACTAACACCAATACAATACGATAACATGTACAGAACATCAGTATCTGTAAACAATCTACCGCTATCACAACATTCAATCTACGATTTCGAACGAACTACAAATGTTTTTATTGGTATCACGTAGTGTTGTGACGTACAAACCAGAAAAACAACTACGCGAAGCTTGACTTTTGATGTTTTCATAGCCCACTCGGTTACTTCAAAACAAACTGAGCAGACTATACTACCTATACTTGTGAAGTTGAAAGTTGTATCACAAAATAAATGGTATACTTACGCCCAGTGATTGGTGAGGAGGGCCTAATGTTTTCTTGGAATAAGGTCGATGTCAGTCCAATCAAGGAGGTGAAGAATGATAAAAAGATTAGAAAAATGAAAACTGTTTCTTGGAGTCGTACAAGAAGTAAACAATGTTTGTTTTATATATTCTGAATTGTATTGTAGACACAATGTTAAGTAACTTTTTTTGTAGCCAAAAGAAGAAGCTGCCAGTTGTCTTGTTTGTAGTAATTTGATTTTCGGTTCTTCTTATGGCTGCTAATAGGGTCAGTGAGTGAGATCGGTAACCTTAATGAGATAATCAATAGTGTTATAAGTAGGTACATAATAGTAGATTATGCACTAAGGGAATAAAGCAGTGTCTTACGTCACGGGCGGCATATTGAACCCTTAGCGTAACGAGGGACTCTAGAGTAGCGAGGGAGTTATATAGACTCCTGAGTATAGCGAGGGGTTCAAGCTGCCCAAGACAAAGACAGGCTTTATTCCAGAGGAGCATACTCTACTTTTCACACCTTCTGCGAGACAATAAAAAGCTCGACATTTTTTATCAACATTAATAATTCAATAAAATTCATTGACAATCACAGCACCAAACACCGTCTTTTGTTTCACATTCTTTGTAAACCCTTTTTTTCTTTTGTTGAATTCTGCTTATGGTGGCCAGTTCGATTTTCGAACAAACCTCTTTACAATCCCATATGGGCATTTGTTTTCCACGAGTTTCCACACGAATTTGACGTTCCAAATTTAAATCACTTTAATCCCTAGGGATTTTCATATAACTTTATATCCCTTGAGATATAATGCCTTACTTTACGTTGAGGTTGCATGATATGTAATTAGAAATTGTCGAGCAGGTGGTGTGAAAACGTATTTTTTGTTTTGAATTTTACCGGGTCTCAACTTGTACTCACTAATTTATTTAGGATAAACTAAAGTGAATAATTTAATGCACATAAGTTGGCTTGTAAATTTATTATTTTTGTTCAATTCTGCCAGTTAGTACAGAAATATTATTTATCATTGATAATTTATCAAATATCAAGACACATGTCTGTTCAAATTCTACTGAACGGTAGTCATAGGTGTGGTGTATGAAATTATTTCTGCAACAGCAATCTCGTATTTCACAGAAAATAAAATCAATGTCCAAGAACGAACTGTCAATAGAAAGGTGGCGACATTTCAAGAGTCTTTGAAAATACTGTTGATCATTGGACAAGCGTTTTCTTTGCTGCCATTCGACGGAGTAACTAACAAAAATGCTTCGTGTGTTCAGTAAGTTTTTAACAAGTATATTATTCATTTCGATTTTAAGCCAATAACATGCATTACTCTTTCCATAACCTTCCAGCTTGAGGTGAGTTAAATAATAATGATTAAAATTAAATATAATTTAATCAAAACAATATGAATATTATAAATCCTACTAATTCCCACAAATATTACGAGTATAAATGCAAAATGTTGGTATGTATGTATGTTTGTGACTCCTTCACGCCGTCATTTCTGAACCGATTGGACTGAAACTTTGCAAAAATGTTATTTTCAACTTGAAATAGAACAAAGGCTACTATTTTTTCCATAATAAATCAGTTCCCATAGGATGTCAATGTCAATGGGGTGTCAATTTTCTATAGAAAAGAGATGTACTGTTACTCTTTGACACCGTACTTACTAAAGACTTTGTTTTGCGGCTTTCGGCCAGCAATTAAGTGTATGTAAAACCAGTTTATCTGGCCTGCAGATCATACAAAATAAACTAATTAAAATGTTACTTCACTATCCTTACTTAACACCAACAACTACAGTATTAAAAAAAAACCATATCATGAATGTAAAACAATTATATACTACTGCACCTGCATCCTCGTTAGGAAAATATTAAGAAAATCAATACACACACCAATCTCATTTATCCAACACAGGCAAGTGTCTAAACGATCTAAACGAGAAAAAAAAAACGAGACGGCCAAGCTATATCATGCTACCAAAGATCCAAACAAATTATTATGGCAAACGAATGTTTACTTACGAAGGAGCGCAACTTTTTAACAACTTACCTTCAGAAATTAAAAATAACGAGTTTTTTATAATTTCAAACGTAAATTAGCACAACATATTTTTAATAACTAATATATTAAGTTATGTTAGAGAGGTGTTTATAATTAAGATTCAAAAGTGAACTGTGGACTTTATTAAAGAAACCTATATATTATTAACCTTTCTAGAATTAGAATAATATTATTATGATATCTATGAGTACCTACCTCATGATACTCGTATTTGCATTTATGGTCTGTGCGGATGGACGACACTCTAATTTTAATTGTAAATAGTTAAGATTTCTTCTTATGTAAGTGAAATATTGTCTTTAATAAGAATAAAGTATCTATGAACCTAATTACAAAGCAATGCTAGAGTCTCGAAAATGATTGAATTTTTTCCCATTTTTAGGTTTCGTAAGACATCATGGAAGTGCGCATATGCATTTATCTCATTCCTGGGACAATTATTTATAATGCTCATGTGCATGTATGAAATGATTACAACAGACTCATCACTGAAAGCTACAAGTATGTATTAAGAAAACAGATTTGTTGCCAAAAATTAATACCTGCATATACATTTGTATATGTACATTTGTTCGTACGACCTGAACTTAAAGGGATGTTTTCAGTATTTTTCTTTAAGAGGACGGCATACCCTAGCAACTTTTTTATGACCCGTCCAGCACAATAAGTCTAATGGCAAAGACCTTATTTGCTTTTAAGGAGGGTGGAAAACATTTTTTTTTACAAAAGTACTTATAAATCTTAACACATTGTTTATAGGTGTTATCCCTAGATAAAAATTGATAAATCAAATATATTTTCTTTAATATAAGGAGAGACCTAGTTTCTTCTAATTCACACTTGCAAACCTGGTGTTGTTGATGTTCTAGCGTCAGGTGTCCCGTTAAGACTGTACAACCTATCCAAAAGATTAAAAATAAATTTGAGTCAAACAATTTGATTATTTGGGGAGGGAGTTGAGCTACAATACCATGTTTTGACATAATTTTTGATTATGACATTTTTGACAAATAACCGAAAAGTTGAAATAAAATTAAGCGTTTTTGTGTTCTATAAAGTAAATTATCTCAAAACGTGGTATTGTTGATCGATTCTTTTCACCACCAAGCCGAAGATATATACATATATTATTTATTTATTTGTGTATTTTATATTTATAAACTATTTTTCATTGTTTTAACATACCTATGTGTAATAAATAAATAAAAATATTGTATTGTGTAAATTAAGTAGTTGACAATGTCTGGAGGTTGTACGCTTGCAGCCAGCCTTTTAATTTAAACTTTCACATCAATTTACACTTTTTTTAATATTCAGATTTTTGATATTTATTTATATGGGTAAGATGGTATTAAGATCGCCTTTACTGTTAGTTAACGTATAAGCAGCGACTTAAGAGGATGGCATACCCTAACAACTTTCTTTACTACCCGTCCAGCACAATAAGTCTAATGGCAAAGACCTTATTCGCTTTTCATAGAGGCGATTATACGTTGGCTCTTTGGCCCCTTGTTCTTGGACGCGTTATACTAGTGATCACGCAGCGAAACAACAAATTGGCGTGTTTTTAGCTAATACTGAAATATTTTGTAGGGAAAAAAAATATTGGATTTAGGTAACATCCCTTCATATTTCTATTGCCTATTTTATAAAAAAAAATCAAGTTAATCTCTTAACCACGTTTTTGAAAAGAATAAATCTTAAAAGATTGTTTATAGGTGGAATCCCTAGAGAAAAGATCGATAAATTGAATATATTTTCTTCAATATGAGGAGAGACCTAGTTACTTCCAATGAACCCTTGAAAACCTGGTGTTGTTGATGTTCTAGCGTCAGGTGTCCCGTTAATCTTGGCACCAATGAGTTTGCGGAACCTATACACATACAGTAAGCGTGCGAGTTGAATGCAGATTTGCGCTATACAATTTTTACACCACATGTCTGCATTCAACTCCCGCGCTAACTGTAGTTTTTGTGTACCCACCACTTGTTGACGGTGAATGAAAACACTGTGATGTAAACCTGCAAAGCATGCTTGCTCCCGAAGCACGGCCGCTCACTTCTATCTCGTTGGAGCATTAAAATCGTCTGTGAAAAGAAGGTGTACGAGTGTTTGTAACAGTCTACAATCGAAAACACTAGTTTTCACCTCCGCGGTGATAAAATAACGTTATTTTGTTACGTAATTTTTAAATTTTTTAACGGTATTTACGGAAGCGACAAAGTTTATAACCTCTGTCATGGAGTACATTGCAGTACATTCCTGGTTCTATCAGCATGAGTGTTCTATTTTTAATGTCAGCCATAGTTCATAGTAACTTTTTTTTTAAAGATTTTATACTTTTATTTTATTTTTTCAGCTTCAATAATATTCTACATAACAACGCTAATAACGATTGGAATGTACTTCCAAGCAGCCAGAGATTGGCCAATGCTCGTCCAAGCAGTGGCCAATACAGAAGAATTGGATCCAACCTTTGATAACCGGCTGTCGTATAGATGCAATATTACTTGTGCCGTGGTTCTGTCTATGGCTTTGAGTGAGTATAAAATGAAATGAAATATGAAATAAAATATATTTATTTATGTAATGTAGGTATAACAGATAAATTTATTACAGGTCGATTTTAAAGTAATATAAATAATTAAATAATCTATGTGTGCAGGTAATAGTTTTATATAATGACCATATTAATGGGGAATGGGAAAATACAGGGAAATAATAAAGGTTGGGTTTACTTAAATTTAATTAAATAAAAAAAACTTCAATAAAATAAAAATATAGGAATAAAGAATAACTAATATTATAAATATACGCAATACATATAATAAATATAAGCCTAACTCCGCCCATTCGATTAGTCTTGCTAAGAAGAAGGGCAAGAAACTTAGCAAGATCATGTATTCAGGATTTCGTCAAAACATTTAAACTCTTGTGGTAAAATTTGCTATAAAAGCTATAAATTTCTACATTTTGACATAAATTTAGCGATTTTTCCATAGCAAAGAAACGGTCTGTCTTCCCGCGAAGATTTGGCTTATTCGTGAAAAATTCGGAGTCTTTGATGACGTCACAAAAGTTTTTTTTCAATGTATTGTCATCATTATACATACATATACACCGTGAAATTAACGTGGTTTTGGAAACGAAAACTGGTGATAGTACTCGTCGATACGAACAACTTTTACTATGGAGCCAAACCTGAAATCGAGAAAAAGAAGTGAGCTATTTCATTCATTTTGGTCGGGCAGCTATGTAACTTCACTAAGGAACAGCTCATTATTTTTTTCGCGTATTGAAGTTTGGTTCCATTGTGAAAGTTGTTCGTATAGACGTGTATTATCACCAGTTTTCGTTTCCAAAACCACATAAATCTCACAGTGTATTTAGTATAGTCCTGACTCAGTCCACACTCACTGACTGACTTCTTGACGCACAGCCCAATTACTTGGACCTATCAAGCTGAAATTTTGCACAGGGGTTCTCTTTATAATGCAGACAAGAAATATGGTCAGATTTTTTGAAACTCCCACGGGAACGGGAGAAACGGGATCGACACGAGCAACGCTGTGGGGCGTGCGCTAGTTATTTACAAAATTATTGTAAGATGAATAACACTCACGTCTTTTTTTTTTATACGGGCTGTGGCAAGCGCTATGAATCCATAGTTTTCCTGTTAGTATACCTAACTAATTTTGCAGGTGGTAGAGCTGATACCGGCTCGACTGTGGAGGTACAACCATCTTACTTGGTGACCCATTCGAAGTAATTCGGGGGAGAGTAAGAGGACAGCTCACAGGCAAAAAACCAGGAGGCCCACCATGCCTGGGACCGATGGATGGCAGTATATCCATCCCTAATAGCCTGGCCTTATTTGGAACAGACTGCTAGCGAGCAGCGGCGTCACTGGTGCGATGTTTCCGGCACCGCGCTCACTAACCCGCCTGCCCAGCGTGTGTGAGTATGGGCAATTCTTCCAGGATGACCGCCGGGAGTGGCAAAGTCCTGGAAAGGCTTATGTCCAGCAGTGGACGAACTAGGCTGATGGATGGATGATACCTATAGCGCTATGACTCCATAGTTTTCCTGTTTGTTTACCTATAGACGCATATATGCGTCAGAGGATGCGAAAGTGCTTGAAACGTACGCACATTGCTACGACATAAACTTCACATATTCTTGATCGCTCTTGTTGCATTTTTCATAGTGTTTTTGTATAGTTTCTTAGTGTTTTTGTATAGGTGTAGTTATTAAGTATTGTTAGGGTTTTGTGTTTATATTTTATTTTTTTCCTTGTTACTAACCTACTATTAAAGGCCGATTTTTCAATTAACAGATAAAATTTATTCCTATGAATAAACTACGTTGGTTTCACTCTAACACATTTTGTTTTATGAAATAAATGTAGTTTATTCCTGGGAATAAATTTTAACTGGCAATGAGCGTTTTTCCTTGTGTCAAATTTAGTTTGAAATAATATTCCTAGATGGCACTATCGTATACTTTAGCAACAGAATCAAATACAAAATTTGCACACATTCCAAACAAACTAAAAACTACTTGACATTGATTGCTACTAAACATGTTTTATCTATGGTGACATGGACAGCGACATCTGGAGGAAAGCTAAGAACTAAGAAAAAAAAACAACGAGAAAAACGCCCATTGAAAAATCGTCCCAAATCTACCAATATTCTATGGAATAAAGTTGTCCGAAATAAAAGGTTTTTATGTTATTTATTTATTTTAATATAAAAACATCGTATTTTTCAGTTGAACACGTCCTATCTTTACTGTCAGCGTTTGCAGCCGTAAACCACTGCTTCCCAAACTCGCCAATTTACGAGGGATTCGTGAAATATTTCTACCCTTGGGTTTTCAATTTTCTACCATATACTCCAATACTAGGGATTTGGACTCAGGTAATTATATTCTAATAATGAAGCTGATTTCGAGGGCAAAGTTTAAATAGTCCCTAATTGGAGAAAATAAAACGTAAATAACAAAGCAAATATTTTGGTATTGACAACCCTAAAACAATCAAAAAACCTTCATAATCACCTACAATTTTTTAAATAAAACACTCGTGTCTTTATTATAGAATTAATTTTATTATATTAATGAAGTAATTAGGTCTTATAATCCCATTGACTGAAAAGCATATGGTTACATGTTCTAAGATTTATTTTCCTTTCCTGTAAAATTTGTAAAATTGTATACCCGACCTGATGCATCTGAAGTATAGTGTTTTTTGGATACTTATTAATTTTGTTTTGTTACTTCTGTTTGTATTCTTTCCATTTTAGTTAATAAACGATTACAATTTTTACTTTTTTACACGAGAAAAGCCTTCAGCCTGCCCTTAATAACCATCACATGGTTTCCCTATTTAATAACCAGCACATGGTTTCACTATTTATTAACCATTACATGGTTTCACTATTTAATAACCATCACATGGTTTCACTATTTAATAACCATCACATAGTTTCCCTATTTAATAACCAGCACATGGTTTCACTATTTAATAACCATCACATGGTTTCACTATTTAATAACCATTACATGGTTTCACTATTAATAACCATCACATGGTTTCACTATTTAATAACCATCACAAACATGGTTTCACTATTTAATAACCATCACATGGTTTCACTATTTAATAACCATCACATAGTATCCCTATTAAATAACCAGCACATGGTTTCACTATTTAATAACCATCACATTGTTTTACTATTTAATAACCATTTCATGGTTTCACTATTTAATAACCATCACATGGTTTCACTATTTAATAACTATCACAAACATGGTTTTACTATTTAATAACCATCACATAGTTTCCCTATTTAATAACCAGCGCATGGTTTCACTATTTAATAACCATCACATGGTTTCACTATTTAATAACCATTACATGGTTTCACTATTTAATAACCAGCACATGGTTTCCCTATTTAATAACCAGCACATGGTTTCACTATTTAATAACCATCACATTGTTTCACTATTTAATAACCATTTCATGGTTTCACTATTTAATAACCATCACATGGTTTCACTATTTAATAACTATCACAAACATGGTTTTACTATTTAATAACCATCACATAGTTTCCCTATTTAATAACCAGCACATGGTTTCACTATTTAATAACCATCACATGGTTTCACTATTTAATAACCATTACATGGTTTCACTATTTAATAACCAGCACATGGTTTCCCTATTTAATAACCAGCACATGGTTTCACTATTTAATAACCATCACATTGTTTCACTATTTAATAACCATTTCATGGTTTCACTATTTAATAACCATCACATGGTTTCACTATTTAATAACTATCACAAACATGGTTTTACTATTTAATAACCATCACATAGTTTCCCTATTTAATAACCAGCACATGGTTTCACTATTTAATAACCATCACATGGTTTCACTATTTAATAACCATTACATGGTTTCACTATTTAATAACCAGCACATGGTTTCCCTATTTAATAACCATCACATAGTTTCCCTATTTAATAACCAGCGCATGGTTTCACTATTCAATAACCATCACATGGTTTCACTATTTAATAACCATTACATGGTTTCACTATTTAATAACCAGCACATGGTTTCCCTATTTAATAACCAGCACATGGTTTCACTATTTAATATCCATCACATTGTTTCACTATTTAATAACCATTTCATGGTTTCACTATTTAATAACCATCACATGGTTTCACTATTTAATAACTATCACAAACATGGTTTTACTATTTAATAACCATCACATAGTTTCCCTATTTAATAACCAGCACATGGTTTCACTATTTAATAACCATCACATTGTTTCACTATTTAATAACCATTTCATGGTTTCACTATTTAATAACCATCACATGGTTTCACTATTTAATAACTATCACAAACATGGTTTTACTATTTAATAACCATCACATAGTTTCCCTATTTAATAACCAGCACATGGTTTCACTATTTAATAACCATCACATGGTTTCACTATTTAATAACCATCACATGGTTTCACTATTTAATAACCATTACATGGTTTCCCTATTTAATAACCAGCACATGGTTTCCCTATTTAATAACCAGCACATGGTTTCACAATTTATTAACCATTACATGGTTTCACTATTTAATAACCAGCACATGGTTTCACTATTTACTAACCATTACATGGTTTCCCTATTTAATAACCATCACGTGGTTTCCCTATTTAATAACCAGCACATGGTTTCACTATTTAATAACCAGCACATGGTTTCACTATTTAATAAACATCACATGGTTTCACTATTAAATAATTTCTTTTTCAGTTTTTGCACTTCCAAGCGACTTTCATTTGGAACTTTTCGGACTTGTTTGTTATCTGCATAAGCTACTATTTGACATCAAGACTAGAACAATTGAACAAAAAACTACTTGCCGCGCAAGGAAAGGTAACTAGAAAACAAGTACATATTTTACTTTTGCTTTGTGTGATATGCAGAATAACAGCGCTGCTACTTCTTCCTTTGTTTTTTAAGCTGTACTAAGTCAAGGTCCCTTTTTTTCCTGCAATAAATAATAACCTGTTTATAGACGTACAAATTATTTTTTTAGGTTGTTTACTATATGACGAGCTAGCCATATAAAATATTAAGTTCAGCAAAAATTTATAGGTAGTATAGAAGTACATCGGTCCACATGAGAACCTTGGTGGCGCAATCAGCAGCGTGCCTGTAATGTAAGCAGGAGGTGGTCGGTTCGAATCCTGGTCCGAGGATTTTATTCAAAATTATTTTTACTTGAAAGTTTTCGATTGATTTCTAGTCTGTACTATAATGCACTCTACTAATTATCTTTTCTCTAAATTAACAATATATTTATTAATTTGTTTATAGTATAATTAATCTACAAAGCTACATCTAGTATCCAAAAAAAAAACTTGTTTAATAATAAATTATTAAGAATGAAATTCAAAACATAACAAATCGAGTAAAGTCGAGTAATAAATCCCTTTATGTGTTGAACATCAGCAAAAGATTTAAAATTTGTGTTTCCATTTTTTTACAATTGTTCAGCCACAAATAGAATTAAAACTTCTAATCCCCCCAAAGATCACTACATAGTATAAAACAAAGTCGCTTCCCGCTGTCTGTCTGTCCCTATGTATGCTTAGATCTTTAAAAGTACGCAATTGATTTTGATGCGGTTTTTTTAATAGATAGAGTGATTCAAGAGGAAGGTTTATATGTATAATACATACCCGTGCAAAGCCGGGGCGGGTTGCTAGTAATCAATAACTTTTTTCCTTGCCAGTATCTCCCCGAGCCGTTTTGGAAGTCTACTCGTGAACAATATGGTCGAGCCACTCAGCTGGTGAGGAAAGTGGATGAGGTTATCAGCGGAATAGTGTTCATGTCATTTGCTATCAATCTCTTCTTCATCTGCTTTGTGCTATATAATACTATTGAGTAAGTACATTTAAAGCCCGACTTTACAAAATATGGTTCTATAAATGTTGCGTATAGTTCAGGCTCGGGCAGAAGTCATGCGTGAATTTAGCTTTCTCTTGAGTGGTATCCTCTCACGATCCCTTTAAATTCTAAATTCATAGCAGGGGTGATGTTTCTTGCACTGACTCTTCGCAATCGTGAGTATTGTGCACTTCCTCTCAGTCAGTCAGCCCAGCCAGGAGTCAGTGAAGGGAAGGTGGAGTTAGTCACGATCCCTGCCTTTCGTCTTAAGTGTTTGCTTACAGAGCAGTGGAGGAGCACATGCTTCGCACGTCTTCTAGGCACCCTCTACAACTCTACGTAGATAGCTATCGGTGCCACCTATCGTGAAAAGATGCTTATCTGGGGGCACGGCAGTGCCCCCGCCGAGTCTCGCAAAAAAACGCGGAACGGCCGTATTAAGTTTACAATGTCCAGTTAAGATACCTACCACATGTCATGTAGGATCAGACCCATAGAATAATAATCTAGTTCGGACTGGTTTAGGACAGTCAAAAAAAATATTTTTAGTAAGTATCATGTTACCTTACCACTTTATCGTGTTACATTAACACTTTGTCGTGTTACCTTGCCACTTTATCATGTTACCTTACCACTTTATCGTGTTACATTAACACTTTGTCGTGTTACCTTGCCACTTTATCGTGTTACCTAACCACTTTAACAAAATGCATCAAATAACAAAATTTTGCCGGAAAAGCCTAATTGACATTAAAGTATGTTCGCAAAATGTTATCAATCACATTTATTCGATACCCTTAATTCAAAAATAAGAAGAACAATCTTAAAGTGGTGCGTTCCTCCTAACACGAATCGATCCTCCTTAAGGACAGCAATCACGCGCAAACCTTCATACGAACTCAAATACAAAATTTTGAGGAGTATATTGAATGTTTTAATAATATTTAAGGGTGAGCGCATTGAAATTATTTAGATCCATGATGCCGCATTTGACCCAAAAATCGAGAAATATCGAGAAAAATAACTTAACAACAAACACAGTTTACATAAAATAACAAATAATTTAATATATCGAGTAAAAACGTATTTTATTGTTTAAATATTAAGAAAAAATTTTAACCAATATTATGTTTGTAAATAGCTTTACTTTTTGGACTGAGTTGCGGCGCTCATTACGTGTGTCGTTAAAATTATCATTGAAAAGCTTTACTCGACAATAGGACTATTGCGTCATCATTTTGCTGCACATTTCTTCTGGGCAGTTGTAAAATATTTGTCAGTATTCAAATTTTCTTTTGGTAAAAATATATCCAATAAATCGATACTAAATACAACAAAAATAATGTAATTGGATATATTCAGTCAAATGATAGTAATTTATTTCTTTCAGAAACGGTTTCAAAGGGAGGGTTGATTGCAAGTCTGATTCCACGGAAGCAAGGTTAGTTATTTCAAAGCTATTGATATTAACTGAATATAACTTCGTTCGTTTCGTAAACAAGCACTCGTGTCCCAATGTCACTGATTATGCCTCAGTTGCACAAAATAGTTTATATACATTTAAAAATAAACTCATTTTTGGTTCATAGTCAAGTTAGGCGTAGGATTTAAAGAGGCGTCGTCGGTTGCGGAAGAGATAAGACGGCGGCGCGGGGTGCGGGCGCTGCGCCGCTTCTTTCATATTTCATACAAAATATATAGAAGCGACGATGGGGAGACAAGCCATACAGAGGTTTCGCGCCTCTTGTACTTATATTATGGCTCGCCATTCACTAAAATCCACACACCGTACGAACCTCCCCCCGTCGTAGTCCAGTCACTTGTGGACCAAGGTGAGATCTGCACGTATCAGACCTACCGGTACTCCCACAAGCCACACTTCAGACGACATGATATCTCTCTCATTAAAGCAGCAACAAAAAATATGACCACAGTCACCTGCCGCGCATTGCTCTCTGGGCCTCAATTCCGGGCTCGGACGAAATATCCCGACTATGGAGATGAATCTCCGTTTCAAATCTCCGCATCAATGTCCGCTTGAAATCTCCACACTACGAAAAAGCCCTATTCTTGTAGACCATGGAGAAGGATTAGCAACGGAGAAGATAATTTCGTCTTAGAGACGTTCCGTTTTTACCGATTCATTTTGAATATAATCGATTGTCTTATTTTTCTTTTTTTAGTAAAAATAATACGTGTTTCATTTAACAAATCTAAGCAAACACATAACGATCAAGAATATTTTAGCATATTGTGGTTCTACAACTGTCTTTTTTTTAATAATAACTGAAAACAGTAAATACAAATTAGCGTGAATCGAAACGCATTGCGCGTGAGTTTGTGTTTATTTTAACCTGAAGCGCTAGTTTGCTTTATGCAAATGTGTTGAGCAAGTTCACATCACAGCATACTTTTAAATAAAGCGCTTTCAGCGCTGCTGTTGTACATAGACTCCTTAGCGTTCTGTCAAATCTCCTACATTTTATTATTTTAAAGTCGAAATAAATTCATGATTTTACAAGAATGCCTCGAATGTCCGGCGTTTAGTTGTAAAAACCAAGGAATACTGACGAAAAATTAAAAAAGCTGTGGGTCAAAGCATTACGTCTCAAAAATTGGAAACCTGGTTTATCTGCCAGGTTATGTCGGAATCACTTTAAACCGGATGATTATTATGATGAAGGTAAACATACTGGTAAGTTACTCCTACTAATATTGTTAAACTTCAAATAATTACATAAATAAGTTAAATAATTAAACTTCTTGAAGGAACCATCATTGTGCCTACCTCCCTTGACACGAGTTCCTTTTGGGGTGGCGTAATACATGCATTAACTTGCTCAACTTTTTTATTCGCGCATCTATAAATTAAGGCTGTCATGGACTAATGCTTTTAATTATACATTTTGAAGCATGTAGGTAAATGATTTCAATATCTATATGACAACTAGCTGAACCTCAAGCTAAAACTATCCCGGTTTAGAGCTCCTCACTTTTTATTCTGCGTTTCTATACTGCAATTAATAAATTTTCTTCACTACTCAGATAAGTGTGCTTTATTAGTTTTGTTTTGCATTGTTTTAGGTTTGAAACGGGAAAGTAAGAACTTGAAGAAAGGTGCTGTTTACAAAACCTGCAAGTCCAACCTCGAAACGAAAACTTAGGTATGATGCATGATGTGCGAAAAACGAAGTAGCAACAGACTGGAATCCAAGAACAAATTATTTTTGATGGTTCTGACATCTCTTCAGAAATAGTAATTGAAGCAACTGTTGAAGTAAATACGGATTGTGCTGGCACAGAGTTTCCTGTACAAAAACCAAGTAATACATTGGCTCAGTAATACTTTGAAAGTACTAGTTGGAGCTATACCCGGAGGGTTGTTGTCATACTGCTCTCCTGCATACGGTGGATCTACAAGTGACAGACGGACAATAGAACGCTATTCTGCCTGACCGTGGGTGGATTTAACGTGCAAGACATCTTCGTTGCAAACAAACAATGTGACAGTTAACATACCTGCATTCCTCAAAGGTAAAAGTCAGTTAAAAGGCTTAACTGTACTCCATGACAGAAAACTTGCTAGTAAACGAGTTCATATCGAAAGGTTGATTGGTCTTACTAAGACGTAACCTGACTATAGTTATATTCAATTAGCAAGTAAAATATTTTTTTTTTTGTTTTATGTGCTGTAATTTTAGAGAATGCATAGTTAACATTAATAAATAAATGAGTAAACACTGGATTGTTGTTTAATTTTTATTGATTATGTCATAATTTTTATAAAAACGTCCATGTAAAATCATGGGTTTAAAATAATTATTATAAAAAGCACTAAGAGTATCCAACATGGCCTCAATAAATTCATTATTCCAAGAGTGACCTTGCTCTTAGTTACCTATATTAGCAAGTATTTAGCAAGTAAAACATCTTTTGTTTGTGTCTTGTGCTGTAATTTTAGAGAAGCTATAGTTAATATTAATAAATAAATAAGTAAAGCACTGTATTGTGGTTAAATTTTTATTGATTATGTCATAATTTTTAAACAAATATGTATCTAAAATAATGATTATAAAAAACACTCAACAGTATTCACCATGGCCTCAATAAATTTATCATTTCTTTTTATGGGTGAGTTTCCAATAGAAATATGCCCCGCTTAACTACACTTCTTATGGTAAACATGTCTTCAAATCGTTTGATTGCAAAGGGCTCCTGTATCTTTCCATGCATAGTAGCTTTAGAGTGAAAATGCTTCGGTGACATGATTTTGTCACTTGTTTTTATTAATCTCTACACTACAATGACACACTGAAAATTGCTAGCTGTTATGTGTGATTTCCTAATAGTGTACTTCCATCTTGAAGTCTGGTATTTTCTTCTACTTTCAGCAGCCTCAGCTTCTGTAAACTAGCTCTGGGCTAAGAATTCATAATAATCGTTGGTAGGTATCCAATCGGTTGCAGGAAATTCACAATGGGTAGCCAAAAGTCATCAAAATTACAGGTACCTGCTTATAAAAGTCCGTAAAACGTAGCCGAGTCAAATTTTATCAAAAATAACCACACAAAAGCCGTCAAAATGTTGAAGTTTATGTTATTTATTTTGATAATTTGGCAGTTACTGCAACGGAGATGTCTATCTCCCCAGCTTACGACCAGTCGAGACATCTCGCTGATTTGCGATCGAGAAATCTACGGATGGAGATCGTTAGAATAGCATTTTTTGTTTTTCGACGGAGATAAGCACTTTCTCGCCAGATATTTCGACCGTGGAGATCATCTCCATACCTCCGGAATTGGCTTCCTGGTGACTAATTTCTCCGATATACAATATCATCAACGTCCGTCCTGACTAAAGGTCACTCCGGACCCTCGGAATACGATGATTAAAAATAATCTCTGATAGCTAATTATCTCACCGAAATCTTTGCGCACACACACATAATACAATGGATTAGTCTGGTACGGCGCCGGGCGCGGCGCCCGCGTCTCGAAAGTGCGTCGCCGCAGTGTTGCCACCTTAGCCCTTTTCGGGCTAGATCTATCACTTTTTACTGTAGTTGAACTCGTTTTTTGATGATTTAGCCCGGAAAGAGCAATCTAGCCCTTTTCGTTACGTGTATATTTATAGTTCTGTGAACCTAATTAAAACAAATAATAACAAAATGGGGCTAAAAACAATGATATCCATACTACGTATACGATGGGGTTTACAACGACTGAAAGAGTCTTGCTGTTCACACAAGGTGTCAACTGAAATAATAAAAAATCCGCAAAAAACGCAGATGTCAATCAGCCATCAACTTTTTCTGCTTCAGCAGGTACGATTTTTAACAAATTCAATAACTTAGTTTTAATTATACTGTTGCATTTTCTGAAATTACTTACTACATTTCAAATAAACAATTTTTAGCACTTTTGATGGCAAAATTTGCTAAATCTAGCCCTTTCTACCTTGTCCAACTGCTCTTTTTCAAAAACCAAGGTGGCAACACTGCGTCGCCGAGCCCGTAGTAGATAGAAGATTTACGGCCAAGCCGGACATCATTCCATTCACACGAGGATTTTTCGGCAGACTTGTCCAGCGACAAATCCGGCAGATCAATATTTTAACGAATGAATGGTTTGGTATGAACTGAATTCATAATTGTAATTTGGTATCCTACCTACTAAGAAACCTATTACTATCGAATCTGTTCAGTTGCAAATAGCGGAATAAATTTTTTTTAGCTTTGTGAATGGTTATATTCGATTGCAACTCTTACACAACAATCACATCCATCTTTATTTCACATATAGAGAGGACTTAAATTAATATGTTTAGTTATTTTGATAATTTTTCTATTTGAATACTTACGTATAAGATTATATCCCTTATTATCCATGCATGCTTGAATTGTTTTTAAATTGGCTTTGTAAATAATGATATTATCCGATGATAGAGGTGCTCTTATGCTGAAATACGGGTTATACGTAATAACCTAATCAGCAGCTGATGCTGCGTACCTGATACACAAAAATGTTATCTAAGTCGAATTTTATGTACATCTAAAATTTGTGCATGATGAGTTTTTTGGACTTAATTAAACTTAATCTTATTCTTAACTGAACAAATGTTGGATCTGTACTGCTATTTTTAAGGCTTATACGAAAACCACGCGAAACTGGTTTTTCCTGTCTATCCGCTGCAAAAAGATCGTTTAATTTTGTATAAAAATTTTAAATTATTACCTTCTAGGACCTTGGGAAAAAATAATCATAATAGTTATACAAGGTGACTTTTTGATCATCGTCCAAATTCATACTGATGGCTTGGTAAGTGATCAGTATCACGGATCAATAACAATTTTGGTGAAATTTGTAAAATGAAATTTCGACTCACCATAGTGATTCACTCGGGACTGGAACTGAATTTCTATGGGAAGCCGAAATTTCATTTTATGAATTTCACAAAAATTGTTACTGATCCAAGATACTGATCACTTATCAAGCCTCCAGTATGAATTTGGACGATGATAAAAATGTCACCTTGTATATTATATATCTATGATGACTTGATGTCTTTACATAAAAAAAAATTAAGCATTCTTGTGGTTGATCCCATCTGGCGGATTCTGGCGTAGGTAGTTTTACGTTAATATGTAAATTTACAAAGAAAGCTTTTTGTTTAGTTGTTATATTTTTTTGAATGGTTCTAGTATTTTATTATTATATTTTTGCTGTTGTATGTAAATTGTGTTGTAAATTAAGTTTACCTCGTTTTATTGATAAATTGTAAAAATTAGCCTACAATAATTGTTTACACACTTTTTGTATTTTCACGTTGACTAATCAGATGTTGTTTTGACTTCACAGCCAAACTCCTCTAAAGGGCTACGAAACAGCTACATACTACTTTTTCTCCCTGGTCTACCTGATCACCAGGTCCATGGCAGTGTCTCTGATAGCTGCCCAAGTGAACACAGCTTCCCTCGTACCAGCGCCGGTTTTGTACGATGTGCCATCACCAGTTTATTGTACTGAGGTAACAGTTTATTTTACTGAGGTAACAGTTTATTGTACTTAGGTAACAGTTTATTGTTTTGAGGTAACAGTTTATTTTACTGAGGTAATAGTTTATTTTACTGAGGTAACAGTTTATTGTACTGAGGTAACAGTTTATTGTACTGAGGTAACAGTTTATTATACTTAGATAACAGTTTATTGTACTGAGGTAGCAGTTTATTTTACTGAGGTAATAGTTTATTGTACTGAGGTAACAGTTTATTGTACTTAGGTAACAGTTTATTGTACTTAGGTAACAGTTTATTGTACTGAGGTAACAGTTTATTGTACTTATGTAACAGTTTATTGTACTGAGGTAACAGTTTATTGTACTGAGGTAACAGTTTATTGTACTTAGGTAACAGTTTCTCGTACAGAGGTAACAGTTTATTATACTGAGGCAACAGTTTATTGTACTGAGGTAACAGAAGACCGACCGAATACATACTTCGTCACAAGAATCTTCAAGGGAGTGCCATAGATGTAGCTGAGTATGGAATGCGAAATACAAGTCACAGCTCACACTCGTTTCACCGAAGATTATTTCATCTAAAAAACATGTCTGTGAGTCTAACATCTATCGTTCGGTACAAAGTGCAAAACTTAACTTCGTTTTTCTTGTTAAGAAGTTAAAAGTGCAAAATATATTGGTTTATGGCAATTCACGCCAATAGTTCAGTATAAGTAAGGTTTATGAATGAACATTTTAATTAACCATAATTTTGTCGAAACAACCTTAAAACAGAATTTTAAGCTTGTTTGCCCAAAATCGTGACGAATTGTGCATTTTATTTCAAACAGTTGATTTACAAACCTAGTTATACTGAACTATTGGCGTTAATTTTCATTTTTAACTTCTTAAGAAAAAAAAAAGTTACGTTGTGCACTTTGTACCGAGCGACTGACGTTTTACCTTGTTAAGCAAGCAAGGCAAGGCCTTAAGTTAAGCTACACGTCATACTCTACACAATTAAAAATAAACGAAGCTTCAAGTCTGTATAATAATAGCCAATCACGGATGACGCGCAATTTTAGTGTAAACATTATTGAAATTGCAAAACGTGACATACACCTGATTGGGGAATCAATTCATAATTGTTATATACTGGGTGTTAAGTTGAAGTTGCGGAAGCCGAAAACTGGCGATAGTACTAGTCCAACCGAACAACTACCCGTAAAAAAAATCGAGAAAAATATCTGTTTTTTCATACATATTGGTCTGGTAACTTTTCTATAGGACATCTGATTTCTTTTTCGTGATCCTCATGGGTTGGCTCCACGGATTTAGAACAGAGGTTGGCTCCATTGTAAAAGTTGTGTGGACGTGTATATCGCTAGTTTCCGGCTTCCGCAACTTCATCTTAACACCCTGTATACAACGTCACGGCTTCGTGATCAGCTTGGAACGTGTTAAGTGGGATCAATCAGGGGGTGTAGCATAGTAGACCATATCGAGCTTTAAGGCGATATGTAAAAATCTCTGTTACTCCATATGCGAAAAAACCCTCAGTGCGAGAGTGACAGATTCGAGAAAAAGTAGCGAAAAGTCGTTTTTTTTAAATATAAAGTGTATTAAAGTTGTTATCAACATTTCTTTTAACAAGGTCCTAGTTACTGTTAAAACCCATCTAATAAAATATAATTGTAGTCCATATGTCATTCCAAATTGTCAAACCAGGAGAATTGGCGACGAAAAAGACCTCATTTCACTAAATATTTGTATCAAGCCGAATTGCTCCAATTGCGTTTCTGTTAAACAGGTTCCTAGAAAAATGTTCCAAAAAAAAATATACTATTTTATCAAAATAATACATTTTATACTAAAGTAGATATGCAAGTTGTAATAGTGTCGATTTTTTTCCGTAGCGCCTTAACCACTAGATATGAAATGTCTTTCCCTCTCGAGGTAGATCAACATAGTGAGAGAGAGCCAACCACAGAGCAACTCCGTCTCTGACTCCGTGGAGAGAGCACTGTATCACGCGCTATCGAGCTCGATATGGTTTGTTTTGCTAGACTAGCAGCATCGAAATAATGACTAGCAGAAATCAGTTTCCATAACCGTACAATGTGAGCTCAGGAAGCTCTAAAAATTTTGTATCTCTACTTTTTTTCAAAGTATGCATAATATAGAACCCAGACCACTTATCAATTAGACATCCTATTACCCAATGTATGTTGCGGGGTAATGCGGGGAGGGTACTTAGCAAGAAAATAGAGTTGGTATAGTATGGAATGACATTTATATACAAGGTGTAATAGAAAGGTGTAACCATATTTGAAGAGCTTATTCAGTCAATGGTATAGAACAACTTTTACTATGGAGGCAAGCCTGAAATCTCAAAAAAAAAATCTGCCCTTCCATAGATACGGCTACACCTTTCTGTAACACGTTGTATATGAAGCAGTGCAATTGCACTGATGTGTTGGCGAAAACGTTTGCCCTCCTTACGACGTTTAATGGTTTATATGTCACGCCAAAATAATAATAGGTCTTTACCTATGAAATTGCTTAATTTTTCTTACAGATTCAGGGGTTCATAATTCCTGTAATTCAATATTATTTCCATTGTTTGTTTTTCGTTTGAAAGTTGATTTCAAGGTTTTACATCTACGTATTAAATTTTGTTTTTATAGTCAGTTTGATAACCAATATTAAAATTTCAAAAACTAATTATAACAGTAGCTTAATGTTGTCTCATTCATCCACAAAAGAAATTACATAATTTGGATTTGTCATCCCTTAAAAAAAAAATGCACAAATGTTAGTACTGAAAATTGAGTTTCCTTAAAATTCTCCACAGAAAACAGCAATATCATATGTAAAGACCTAATATAATCCAGTAGATTGCCGGCCGGACACTTAACCCTTAAATGCATGAGATTTTATTTTTGTATGAAATTCAAAACAGTGATAGAAAAATACCAAAAAATTAGGAAAAAAATAATAAAAAAAATATTTCTTGATTGAAAGGGGGGGTTTTACAAGTAAAAACAAGAAAAAAAAACAAATTTAATTTGCGATAAAAATACTTTTTTTAGTTTTCTGTTTTTTTATTGGGTACTTGTAAAGTTGAACTCTTTGTGACTTTAATATCAAAATAGTAGTTTATGCTACAAGGGCCAAAAGGAATAAATTACGAGGACGATTTAAAACACGAGCGTAGCGAGTGTTTTAAACGTAACCGAGTAATTTATTGCTTTTACGCCCGTGTATCATACTACGTTTTTCAATGCATAGTGTGAGGAAATGAAAACAAATATAATCTTGTGAACTTTAAATTATGATTGGCTCAAAAGGATTGTATCCAGAGCCGTTAAACAGTTAAAAAAAGTATAACATCTATGGTATACAGGAAAGGCTGCAGGTTAGCCAACCATTGCAAACAAATAAAAAAAAACAATAATAATAAAGCCCTAGGGCAAAATAATCGACTTTCTGTTCGGTTTTGATGCATAAAAAGTGGGCCTTTACGAGCACATGCATTGAAAAAACTATAAAATATATCCAAGCAGAATATGTATTAGATTTTTTTTTCCAAAAGCTCTCTTCCACGATTTTCCGCCAAAATGCGAGAAAATACAAAAATAAACAAAGGAAAATGAATTAATGACTTAAAAAAACATAAAAAATGTAAATTTGTTTTGCCAAACATATTTTTAGCTCATGCAATCATATAATTATACATTTTTACATACAATTATGTAAATAATAAATAAAAATTCCTTTGTGCCGTTTTCGACCCAAGATGCATTTAAGGGTTAATCAATGAGTTTTTTGGAATAGTTTTTACACTTACCACTTACTGACGGTCAAGGAAAACTGTGAGGTAAATCTCCACCATACCCTAAGAAGCGTGTATTTTTGGCCAAGTGTAGTGCAAATTCGGCGCTAAGGGTCACCACCTATCACGTTGGGACTTGAGAGCGGTTTCGCAGCCGGACTGTGAAAAATCCGCCTTTTTCTAATTAATTGAAACAAGACACATAAATTCAAAATTCACTCAAAAGTTATTCAACATAACCTTATTACCCATTATGTTGTGTATGTTGCCATCGCCAAGTTTCCATTAGTTTCTGTAAATTAGAATTGCAAAGTTTTTAGATTTTTTTTTTTTTAAATTCTAATTTACAGAAACCAAAGGAAACTTTGCGGTGGCAACATACACAATACGTAGGTAATAAGGTTTTGTTGATTAACTTTTAAGTGAATTTTGAATTTATGTGTTCTGTTTCGATTAATTAGAAAAAGGCGGATTTTTCACAATCCGACTGCGAAATCGCTCTTCAAAATCATCGGTGACAAGAGAATGTACGAATGCTGAGTTTCCTATTGGCAGTACACACCTCTGGGGGTCAGAGATATTATTATATGCCATGCCGGTGTATTGTGTCGTACATAGAAGTATTTACTCCAGTTAGAATCAGAAATTAATTAAGAAATGAACAAGTCACCTGATATTTTTTTGTTTCTAGGTGCAAAGATTCTTGGATCAAGTAAATGGCGACAATGTTGCACTCAGTGGACTACAATTCTTCAGTGTGACACGTGGTTTACTCCTTTCGGTAAATATTTCGTTCATTTACAACGTGTAACAGAAAGGTGTAACCATATTTGAAGAGCTTATTCAGTCAATGGTATAGAACAACTTTTACTATGGATTAGAAAAAAGAAAAATTAACTGTTTCATAGAAAAATGCAATGCCGCTCGGTCGAAATGTATGGAAGGGCAGTTTTTTTTTTGAGTGTTGTTCTGTACCATTGACTGAATAAGCTCTTCAAATATGGTTACACCTTTCTGTTACACGTTGTATACATATACAAGGTGACTTTTTGATCATCGTTCAAATTCATACTGGAGGCTTGGTAAGTGATCAGCATAATGAATCGATAACAATTTTTGTGAAATTCGTATAATCAAATTTCGACTTCCCATAGTAATTCACTCCCAGTCCTGAGTAAATCACTATGGGGAGTGGAAATTTCATTGTATTAATTTTACAGAAATCGTTATTGGTTCATGATGCTGATCACTTACCAAGGCTCAAGTATGAATTTGGATGATGTTCACAAATTCACCTTGTATATACATATACTTACGCCTATTTCACAAAAGGTAGGCAGAAGCTTTAACGTAACTAGCAATTTTTTCATTACGTTTTTGTAACTTTTAAATGCAAATTGGTAAGCTGGGCGAAATATTGGAGAGGCCTGTGTCCAGCAGTGGACGAATACAGGCTGATGGATGGATGGATGGAAACTGGTAATTGTACTTGTCTATGCAAGCAACATTTATTACTATGAAGCCAACCCTGAAGTTACAAAGAAAAACGGTTGTTCCATTTCAATCAGGAATGTAGGGTATTGCCTGACGAAGTGCTATCTTACACGTATTTAAAAAAGTGTTCCCAGTAAAATTAAATTTAAACATTTTTTTTTAGAAAATAGTTTAATACTAAAATTGTTTACAAGTGTCACTTTTACTTTTATTATGATACCTAAATTATATGTCACTATTTTTTTACATTCCACTGATGACGGCCCCATACCGAGGGCCGAAATATATCGAATTATATATTTTTTTATTGTTTTAACACTAATAAATAAATAAAAAGCTCAAAAATTTAAATAAAAATGTTCGTATTTAAATGGATTAAAAAGGTTTGACTAATGTGTTCAATTAAAATATATAAATAAATAATTCGTCATTATATGAATTCCCGAGGGGGAGTCAGATGTGTTCCCAAAATTGTAAACTGTGAAACACAAATTACAGTCCACAGTCGGTACACCCGTGTTTCACCGACGATTATAACGTCTCAACGTGATGGGTGGTGAGCGCTATCGCCGTTTTTTGGGCACGAATACACGCTTTTTAGGGCATGCAGGTTTACTTACGATGTTTTCCTTCACCGCAAGTGGTAAGTCATACAAATACTATGCACATAAATTACTAAAAAGTCATTGGTGAATGCCCAACCAGGAATCGAACCTGGATCTCAAGTTTGTACATGGAAGTGTTGAATACTGATAAAATTTATCTGGTTAACGAAAATGGACGAAACAAATACCGTGTTACTACAAAACGGTGTTTAACTTTAGACAGTGTTTAAATCTGTTGTTGTCGCCTTTTCTTTCATATTGTAAAAGAGTGACAGCAACAGATTTAAACACTGTCTAAAGTTAAACACAGTTTTGTAGTAACACCGTTATTGTTTAAATCCCGGAGTTAAGTTGCTGCGATGAAAGCTCTTCTTTGCCGGATTTACTTGTTACAAGTTAAGAATTATAAGGGCGGAAATGGACATTTAATGTAAATGTTAATACCATTTTCCCACTAAATAGGCTGGTAATGTGAGTCAACTTTACAAATAGCTTTGAACTCGTGAGCAATTTATGTAAATTTTACTATCCCCGATCTGCTACCGGAACAATCGCGCAGCAAAGTTTCACTCTTATGCTAGGGCTACATCTGCGTCAAGCGCGCTAAAAAATCAAGTTATGAATGTGATCGCACACGCAGCGCAGGTAACTTCACTGACAGTCCGATGTGACGCATAGTAGATTATATTTATTTATTTTCAGACCCCTAACCTGAAAGTCTTAAAACGAAATCGTAAGTTAAGTTATTAATAAATAACGGGTGTTTTTTTAGAGGTATGGAAATGGAATAAAAATTCAAAGTTCTATACCTCTAAAAAAAACACCCATTACTAACCATTATGTAACCATACATACAATAACCGGCTAAGTGCAAGTCAGATCGCGTATCTACCTAGGCTTCCGTATTGTGGATGACAAATTTAATTTTGTAATTTTTTCTCGTGAATTACTCAACCGCGTATTTCCTGTAATCTTTACGTAAACACATATTACCATGATTTGTTTCATATTGTTTGGTCTACCAGTTTTGGAGAAAAGGGGTGGGGGGAGACATACATAGTTTTGTTTTTTTTTCAAGATTTCTCGAAACCAGTGCCAGTAAATATAAAATTTATTGAAAATGGCGTTTCATGAATTTGTGGATATATTAATAATATATTTTGGGCGGGCGGTGCTTGAGTCTAACAATTTGATACCTGATTTGATATCCATATTGTAATTTTAGGCTAATTAATAAAGCGTCATAGAGTTTAGTTCTAATTGATTCAAAACGAGTTGCTCAATCTCGGTTCACCGATACCCTTTTTTGCGAATATGGGCGGTATTTATGTCGGGTTGTCAGTTTTCGCGGGTGGATCATTTTCGCACTATAATACCTATAGTTATTTGATTTTCGGCTTCAGAAAAAAGTTGTAGTATTATATTTTTACATCTTCAAATGAAGTTTATACAAACAATTCATACTAACACCAGGGATAGACATACAACAATATCTTTTAAGGTGGATGGGCCAAGGCAATCTTCATACAAACTTGTGGGAACCAATAACGACGACAGAAGTTTTATTAATTAATTCTGTTACCTTTTTCCACACATTCCATCAACTTTACACCCGCGAATAATCAGTTTTTTTACAAACAAACTTTTGTAGAATCTAATTTTGTTATTTAAAACTTTTGTAATCCAATGTATTAAAGTTTATAAATTGCAAAATTAGACTGTTAAAACATTTTGTATTTAAGAAAAACTGAATATTCGCGAGTGAAAAGTTGATGGAACGTGTGGAAAAAGGTCGTCGTTACTCGTATTGGTTCTCACAAGTTTTTTTATAAAAACTACCTTGGACCATTCACCTTAAGTGAGTTTTTTTTGTTAAGTGTGTTTGTCACTTTTTTTGAGTATGGGCGGTGTTTATGTCAGGTTGTCAGTTTCTGCAGGCTGTCAGAGAAACGTCATGGTATTTTTACATCTTCAAATGAAGTTCATTATTTCATCGATTCATTTATTTATTTCTAAAACATGGTGTACAGCCTAGACTGACAGGTTTCTTCATTTCAGGTGGCTGGCACAATAGTCACGTATGAGCTGGTGATGGT
Organism: Ypsolopha sequella; assembly: GCA_934047225.1. Lineage (NCBI taxonomy): Eukaryota > Metazoa > Arthropoda > Insecta > Lepidoptera > Ypsolophidae > Ypsolopha > Ypsolopha sequella. The sequence goes on from OW203987.1 coordinate 24,243,128, forward strand.
TCAGTTTAATGCGCCCAGTACTCCGCAGCAGCCTACTCCAGGGGTCACGACGATATCGTCCTTACTTTCCAACGTATCTGTAACTTAAATATTAAATTTAGTTTCGGTAAACAAGCTATGAAGAAACTTTGTTCATCATCTGAATTGATTTAAATATAGAGTTTCATTTAACTATTAAAGAGCTCTAAATAAAAACGACGTTCAATAAAACTCAAAAACTTTGATTTTAAAAAATGTATCGAACAAATATGTGTGTCGTCAATAAAAACATCAATACAATTAAATTGGTATGAAAATTATATAAAGTACTTAGATGTTTAAGAAAGAGTAATTTTGGTAAATGTATCCCATGACAAAGAGCCATCCATATATTACAGGCATCGGCATAGTTTTAAAAGCACGTGCATAAGTAGTGGAGGTACGTTTGCGCACGTACACTCGCGCACGTAATTGCTTAGCCAGATTTTATGAATAAACATACCTACATTACCTAATAATATTTAATTGTGTAAATGGAATTGGCAAGTTGTTTGTGTATAGTTAAGACATTATCATAGATAATGATTATGTAAAATATGAGAAAATGTTGTATGAATAAATTGATTAATATGAGTAAAAGGCAGGGGTTATAGTTTAACTGCTTACCAAACGGTATACTAAAACTTTACTTTTATAATGTGACTTTTATTTATAAAGCCCAATTCATACTGCAGACTCGGTAATTGGTAAGGACCAAGGTTCAATTACCGTTATTGCAGAATACGAAACAAAATGGTTCACCTTCAACCAGCATGTAGATCGCTGCCTTCAACTATTTCCACAGTCTCAATTTTCATGGAACAATGCACGTCGTATACCATTTTCTTTGCCTGTCTAGTCAAAGCTTTGTTTCGTTGCAGGTCACAAACACAGAAATTAATAAAATAATATACACTACTAAAAATATTTGTGTACGTGACTGTACCAAAAGGTCTGGAGACGTGCGGTAACAGAGTGCGAATAACGAACCAATCACAGCCGCGCGGCGCCTACTCTCCCGTCACGCCCCCCTACTGTCCTCCAAACAGTCCCAATAAATGACTTCTAAGAATTCCCCCACTACTTTTGCTCGTGCCTTTAAAACCGTATCGATGCCTGTGCGTTATTTTATTTGAGTATATGGGAGTCTGTGCAGGTTAAGGGTATTTCATTTTTATCGAAGTATAAAAAAAAGGATATAAAAAAGATATTCTCAACATACATATTGGGCCCACTTTGGGGCCGGCATCAGTCAAAGTGGGCCGAAATTTATTTCGAAAATATCATTTTCTACTACCTTTATGAAAAATTTCCATTTAATACTCGAAATTAGTTTTGAAAATCGAACTTTTGAAATATAGTATTGAAATTTCATTTATTGCAAAATTAGGTACTTTACGTTTGTCTTCATTTCATGCTAATCGATTATATCGCGTCATAAACTCTTTTTTCGCAAAATGATACTGGCCACAAATAAAAGCCGCCGGCCGAAGCCTGAAAGAAAAAGGTCAAAACCACGCCGCGCTTTGCAAAGTCATAAAATACATTAAATTTGAAAGGAAAAATTAAATATTTAAATACATAAATCAGGAAGAAGAAAAAGTAGCGTTCGCAATGAGTAAAAATGGGTTTTCTTACCCTCGGCTTACCTTCAGCTCACGTCGAAACTAACTTCGTTCCTCGGGTAAGATAATCCGCCATTTTATACTTGTCGCGAAATATACTATTTCAACATGTATTTGGGCCCACTTTGGGGCCGGCATCAGTCAAGGTGGGTCGAAATATATTTTGGAAATATCTTTTTATACCCTTTTTTTCTACATCTATAGACATAGAAATGCAAAGAAGAAAATAAAAACAATACGGTGGAGTTTAAAGAGTATTATTTTAATACTACCAAATCGAAATTCATAGGTACAGTGGAGACCGCATCAAGTAAGACACATTGGACTTTGTACCTATTTTGTATTCTTCTCTGTAGGGGCTAATGTCGTACTGCAAGTGTATAGCTTTATGTGGTCTCCACTGTACATAATATTATATTCGTCAAATCTGTGACAAAAAGATCGCCATATTTAAAAATTTATGAATATTTTCAGTAAAACTTTCGGTCCTTTTCCTTCACTTATAATAAAACATTCAAAGCCGGAGAAGCTCAAAATAATATTGCTGAGGCTCCAAGATTTCAATTATCATGAAAACGGGATTAGAATATGAAATCATCGTGATATTTCAATATTCTGGAAGGATTGCCGCCTGGCAACTTTCCTATCTGATGTTTTACATAGATAATATTCTGTGATTTTGCTTGGTTAGGTTTTTATTATTTTAAGAAGAAAATACCATGGCCATGGAAAAGACAAATATTTTTTGAAAAAGTTTATCTGACCAGGATTTGAATATGCTGCCTCTTAAATTTGTACCTATTTACGTTGGCGAAGAAACTATCATGCTTTCATTGTTCTACGTTTTTACAATACTCTGGCTGGTCTCCTTTCACTGCGCGAGCTCGATTCAGCATTATGTATTTACGGCCAGCAACTGGCTAGCGCCAGCGCAGGTGCAATAAATAGTGTAGCGCGTACAGCAGTCTTGATCCTTTTGGCTTGTTATTTATTTTTTTGTTTTCTTATTGCTATAACTACTCAAAATTTTATTATGTAGGTACCTAATGATTGTTTTAGTTGTATTTTGCAGTAAAATTTGTGAATGTTTAAAATTAAAAATTTATTAAATTTTAAAAATGTTACCAGCTCTACCTCTATCTTTTTAAATTGGGAAAGAATAAATATAAAATTTAATTAAATGTATTAATTTATGTAATAAGTGTACATCATACATTAAATATTAAACCGTCAGGTTTAATGTAAAATAATAGAAAAATAAACAATTTTAACTTTATAATAACAATAAGAATTTGTTTATAATTTTGGCTTCATTAGATTTCATATTATTATATATTTAACAAAATAAATATATGGAAATAGAATATGAGGCATTACAACAAAATAAGAAGTTGCAAAAATAAGAGTTGATACAAAAATAAAAAAATACAATTACGTTAAATATATAAATATTAGATTTAGATTAGCAATTAGTCTTGCTAAGAAGAAGGGCAAAAAACTTAGCAAGAACATGTCTTTTCTAAAATACATTTGTATTTTACAAAGATATAACTTATACTTAATTTATGTAAAGTTATAAAAATACAAGACAGGATAAATTTATTTGTTCAGTATGATCAGTCAATGATATGGTTTAATTTTCTGAGCTCGTCATTAATACACCTGGTATAATAATAATACTCGTAAAACACGACAGTCTAAAATTATAAATTGAACTTATTTCTATTTGTGCTTTTTTCACATTGTCATAATTCTGGAATTTCCTTTTTTGATACAATGATAATATCTTTACTCGTCCCATAGCTAAAATTATACGTTGGAATTGAGTTTAAAATTAAAAAGCCGTTTATTTCATGAGTACAGTTCAAAGTAAATATACAATACACACTTACTGCTTAACACTAGGGTAGGGACGCCCTATTTGACTCCTATAACGGTCGCGCGGAGTACATGTGTAGTGTGTAGCCTATTAATAGTTATGTGGTGTAGCCCAATTTGAATGCAAATATTTAAGTTTAATACTGAAAAAATTTAAATCCTTAGTTTTTCAGTAACTTTTTAACGAAACAATATGAATCTTGGAAAAATCGACGTCGTGATTTCCTAAAGTGATAGTAAAAGTAAGTATATTTGTTATGAAACAGTATGTAAAATGTATAAATTACACTGAAATTCATTAAAATATTAGTACAATCTTTGCATATTAGGGGTTTATCACATTGCTAGAACGGCCCTAGCCCAGCCGCTTTATTAGTCTTTCTGGCCTGACGTTCGTGTGCTGAAGGTACACGCTACTGAGCGACACGGGGTTCCATAGTCGAGGAATACATGGAAGAACACCGCGGTAGTGTGATGCGTTTGAGAAAGAGGCCCTTATAATGTACGCTGGTCTACGCTGTAGCCCACGCGCCCACTCTAGTGCCAAAAGTCTCAAAGCTATGTAGTCTATAAAATGGTGTATGTGCCCACCAGATTATCGTAAGCAATGAAAAAAGCGTTTTTCGATTACGTCCTCCCTTAAGGTTTCTCCTTATAGCCAACGACCTTGAAATGAGTAATTTTGTAACCAATTTTTAAGGTAACTATAGCATTTTTTAATAGAAAAAATACGCGGTAATCTACATGATACCTGCTTTTTCTGAATTTTATCTTAATTTACAGAAGTGGAGCGCGAAAATTTTAAATTTATCCTTATTTCTCGATTTTTTGTTCACTTGTAACAATATAACTGCTGCAGTTTTTATTAAAACAGTATGAAAATTCACAAACTTCTAGACAAAACTATATAAAATGATATGGTTTTCTTAATTCTTGGAAATTCATTTTATTTTAATATAAAATTAATTAAAAACACACTGTTTTCGCACTTGCCAGCCGCAGCGACTGACGTAACAGCCATGTTGCAGTGCGACCTGATTATAACTTTATTTTAATATGGTTTTGTTCGAAATTTTAACCACCATGAATCTAGTTGCTAATTTTTCCAACGGAGTCACCTTAAGCAAGCGCGAAGCGTGTCTGACTGTAGTAGCTTGAAGCCACGCAAAAAATATCTGTTATCGAGTAAAGTTTTAGATTTTGTAACGATTTTTCTACGGTATATAAAATAAATCAAGAGACGAAATCCAGTAGTTCTATAAATCAGTCAACTACATTTATTTTAGTTAATTACAGTTTTTATTTATTTTTGCGACAAAGTTGGGTTATTTTTGGGCAGTGTTTAGCAGTGGCGAGCACAGAACTTTTTTTCCGGAAAAGCCATCAAGATTGGCAATAAAAAAATCAAAAAATCTTATGAGCGGTTTTGCAGCCATATTGTGAAAAACCATATAATTTGAATAAATTTGGATATACCTAAGTGTTTTATTTCGATTAATTAGATAAAGGCGGGTTTTTCACAATGATCTTGCTATGATCGTTAAACACCTCTTTCAAATTTTATTAATTCATAGATCCCGAAAACTTCACACATCTAAGATGTCGTTGATTTTACAATTACAACATTCATTATTATTTTGTATCTACATTTATACCTACTCTTTACTTGTTAAACGGAAAGCAATCTGACGTAACCGTGCATCTATTGTGACCAAATCATGTTGTTGGTAAGTAAATATATTTTATTCTACGAAGTCTACTTACCTTTTTCTAGTGTGCGTAACCTCGGGAGGGATACAAAACATGCAACACACACAAGACGCGCTTATCTGTACACGTCACTATACAGCCATAGCCTAGTAGACTTCGTGGGATATAATATCTCTATTATAAGATGAAAAAGTTTTAAGACCAACGCTAATAATAATAACCCTTTAAAAATGCTGTTAAATTTCTTGGTAGTCTACAAATAAACCCCTTGATTTCACATTTGAGAATAACTTCAGACCAATCGAAGGTGATTTGTAGAGTATATTATATTTGAAAGTGAACTGTCGAAGGAAAAAAGTACTACAAAAAATATGTTTAAATAAAAGAAAACAATCGAAACTTAATTTTATATATTTTTATTCCATTTAGTTTTATGCAATAGTCCTCCAGAAAGTTGCTGGTAACAAGAAATTTTCAAATATAAAAAACATATATCAAAATATATAACATACAAATTGTATTATCAATTTAAAACTATGCACTTAAGGGTTAAGCATTGATTTAAAATAAGTCAATTATTTTGAGCTTATTGTAGCCAAACGATAGGCGGGCAACTATAAAAAATCCAAAGCAATGAAGAAAGTAAATAATTTAATAATAAAACTCTTTATTATGACATGACTTCTTCGTCAGTCCCAGTCGCGTATATACCCTTCTAAATTGATCACCATCTGTAACGTATTGAAAGAGCATTTACGCGTGTTTATTGCCTAAAACAACTGGAAATGCTAACTCAGTTCGTCTCTGCCTAAGGGGACGTATTAAGGCGATACTGTCGCCAAATTAGCAGCTTCATGTTTGTCGCTACGAATATCGACGGAAACGACATTGAAATAACGTTCACATCAGCGCGCAATGCATAGTGGCTGTTACGACGCTCGCTGCGTCCTTGATAGGGCGAAATAGGAGAAAAAGCTTTATATGGACGTGATTGTTCTATTGAATAATCGTATGTTATGTTTAAAGCAATCAAGTTTATCTATTTATCAAAGCATAAATGAATCAAATCAGCCAAGCCGCTTAGGAGGAGTAGGGAATTCAAGTCAAAAAACACCTTTCAGTTGAAATTTTTTTTTATATAGAAGTTATGGTGGTATGAAATAAAAAATTGTTGCATATGTTGTTTTAGAATTGATAAATTTATAATAAATCTTTTCAATATTTTTGGTTTGGCTATAAACGAGGAGTAGGCTTTAGAAAGTACCTATTTGGCGATATTAAGCCCCTTAACCCTTTAAAGGGCATAAAGTTTTCGCATGAAATATTATAGCCGATTCTGAAGGCTTTAATTTTAGTTTTAGTGCTGTCAAAACTAAAATTATTCCAAAGTAATTTAGCTTCTATTCTTAGCATTTAAGGACTATTTTACAATAAACAAAATTTAGTTTTGACAGCACTAAAACTAAAATTAAGGCCTTCAGAATCGGCTTTAATGAAGTCATAAATGATTTAATTATAAATTTAAAGTAATAAACAAACTTGAGAAAAAAAAATGTCAATATACTTCGGTACCATGTCAATAATTACTGCGAGTATGTAAAAAATAAGAAGAAAAACAAAATAAATATAAAATATATTATCAGTTAAGGTGGAAAAAAATTGGTGGGAAAAGTATTCCCTCTGCCTTAGAAAGGGTTAAACTAGCATTCGCATACGCATCACGGTCAGAGATATTCACATCGAGGGTTCCTTTTCTGTATTTCTATACCGCAATTATATATTTTGATATGTAAAGTGAATTCAAAGATTTTGGTCCCGATGGCCGCCATTCCATGTAATTGCAAGCCAGTCTTATGTATCATACTGCAATAGTACTAATTCGTATGTCAATATCGCCGCTGCTACCTGAAACAAAGTTTTTTTTTTATTAACGGGCTTATGCTCGGCCAACACCAAGCTTAGTGAAAAAAAAAAAAGTTAGGTATCGCACCTCAAGGTGACAAACTAACATATTAGGTACGACTTTTGCTATGACATGTCTTCAAAAGAAGGAGGCCATAAAACGAATAGATATACTTAGTATTAAATAGCACGAGAAATAAAATAAGTAGGGATTGTGTATGAAGTGAAAGGGGAAAATCACGCAGACCCGTAGATAAAAATAAAAGGAGAAAGATGCGGTACCCAACTACCCACCCATTTTTCGCTCACGCTACTGTCGAAGCTCGATCTCTTTCGTTTTGGTTTCCTCCCTTTGTTACATCAATGCGCAGATTGCGCAGACCCAATTCGCTTAGATATTCGAAAACCAGTCCATGATTTTGGTTTAATAATCCGTATTTTAGAAGTTGTGGTCTAAAAAACCTCATGATGATGAATATTTTTACGAAAAAGCTGCAACTTCTATTTGCTTCGTGTGACGTCACCTGAGAAATGGCTGTTTAAAAATGTGTGCTTTGCTATCAAGATAAATTTATAATAATTTGCTTCCGACTGATTTTAGATATGGATGACGGACAGGAGACATGCAATTTTTTTTCAAGCAATCACACATCACAATCAGTATAATGTCTAAAATTCTCAACTGACGTCATATCCGACAACTCCTTAAAAAATCATAAAAATAATGGTTAATTTATATATCAAAATAATGAAAATTATGACCAAACATGGCGTATGTGCTCAATTTTTTTTAATAAATCTAATCTAAAGAATTGTCCGATATGACGTCACTTGAGAATTTTAGACATTAAACCGATTGTGATGCTTGATTGTTTTTAAAAAAGTGGTATGTCTCTGTCTGTCAACTTACCTGACATCCATCTGTCAAATTAGTCGGAAGCAAATTATTATAAATTTATCTTGATAGTCAAGGATACATTTTGAAACATCCATTTCTCAAGTGACGTTACACGAAGCAAATGGAAGTTACAGCTTTTTCGTAAAAATATTCATCATCATGAGGTTTTTAGACCACACGTTTGAAAATACGGCTTATTAAACCTAAATCTCGAAATGGTTTTCGAATTAACGCACCTTAATACAATTTAATCTAAGCGAATTGAATCAGCGCAACTCTAGGTTTGACGTAAGTTTGGACCAGTTCAAATAGAAATATGTATTTTAGTACGAAGTTATGTAATTAAATTTTCAGGCTACTGCTTTTAGTAAGTAGGTATCTAAGTAAGTTTTAATTGAAACATGAACCTAAAAGCTTACAGATTCCCAAGAGGGTAATTTGAAGTGGTTTTTCAGTGTTTTACCTACTTTCCCAGCCCTAATTTAAAGTCGGCGTGATACATTTATTAGTAGGAACATTTTAGGGTCCCTTAATAGCACGGTAAACCTAAGAAGGGCTCAGTGTCTATCCTTCTGCATAAATAAAAACACTGCAAAGCCATTTGCGTCTTTATTTAGTCAGATGAGGGTTCTAGAAAATACACATTAACCTAAGGGCAAGAGGATATATGATGCTATGAGCTCATTGTATGATTTTTCGCTTTTTAAACGTAAATTCTTGTCTTTATACAGTGTTACCAGATGCAAAACGTAAAATACAGTGGGTATGTAGCTTGAAAATTACAGTGCTACTCATTGTGAGTACCCGTTACATTTATTTATTTATTTATTAGATATTTACTTAGATAAAAAATATTAATACATACATACATATAACAATACTTTACATATTTTAATTATGAATCTAAACCACGAATATTTTAGTAATAAAAGTCTTATTACAATTATTTGTAAATTTGAATTTCAGACTAATTTAACTTTTACTAATTAAAGTTCAAAATTTTTATAGATATGACATTTTGATTCCAAGAGCCCGCAATGATCGAAAACGTAAAAGAATAAAATTGCCTCCATAATAATAATAATATAAATAATAAAAATTCTTTATTGCACTTATAAATATAGTACACAAGGCGAACTTAATGCTAATTAGCATTATCTTCCAGTTTACCTTTGGTGATGTGGATAAATTAGGGTAGTGCCGGAAAAGATGATAAAATGATAATTAAATAGGTACAAGCTTATAAGTAACTAAATATTAAACAGTAAATAGTTTACACAATATTAAAAACCATTATTTACTAAGCAATATCAATAGTATATATGTATATATATATATATATATATATATGTAAATATATATATATATATATATTTCTATACAATAAATACACATATACATACATATTAATGTAAGATACACATTTAAGACAAGACTCTAAACTCGTGCAAAAGAAGAAACAAAAAACCTAATCAAGAAGTTACCTCTTGTTTTGACAGAGTTTCTATTTGTACCATATATAAGGTCTTTCAATTTAAATGGAAAGTAATTTAGGAGGTGATTCAGTATCGCTAATACATCACATTCCACTGAAAAGTACTTTTTTTTTTGCGCGAATTTTTTTCTGATCGGACCACTTTGTACAGAGAAGTGAAAAAAAGTTCACGCAAAAAAAAGTGCTTTGCAGTGGAATGTGATATATTAATGATACTGAATCACCTCCTAAGTTACTTTCCATTTAAATTGAAAGACCTTATATCGTGCAAAATATTAAGCCAAAAATTAGGTAAATAATAACAAGTTCATAGCACAAGAGCCCCAAGAAGCGAATTTATAAACATAACTAATTTCAAGAGTTATTTAATAACTGGTTTCTTGGTTGTAGTAACTACAGTTCAGAGGACGCTATTTTAAATAATAAAAAAACGTCACAGAATTCAGTAACGATTGATGCAAAATAAAAGGTACCCAATCTGACAAAAATTTTACCAGTGTATTATTTTATTATTTCAAGTGTTTAATTACCTTTAGTAACATAGTCCGGTCTAAATAGAAGAAGCCTTTTCCGCTGAGAGCTACATAATCTTTGTAAAGCTGTTTTTCAAGTCTTGTGGCCTGAAATTACTTAAAAATAATATTTTGTGCAACTATAACATAATTTGAGACATTGGGACGCGAGTGCTTATTTACGAAACAAACGAAAGTGAGTTCGTTACAATTTTGTACGGGTGTCCTAAATGTTCAGTTATTATGTTCAGTTGCACACAATACTTAATCTACGACATCAAAAATATCGTCTTTATTTATAACATTTTCAACTAACAATTTCACGAAAAATTTGAAGAAGAGATTCGTTCATGTACCTTGGGTTCCGGTAATGCTGCCTTGAAGGCCAATCAGGATAAAAGGGGCGTGGCTTAAGAAGCAAGGTCGGGAATTATTTTTCGTCTCTGTTGCTGATTAGGTCTCTAGCGGTTTTATAATGAATCGCGGTGTTATATTGTAATATTATAACATCGGATAAACAATTTGATTAGTCGTAAAACTGCTTTTGATGTTGCAATTACCTTATTGCAGTATGGGAGTACAAAAATTTAGTTTTTATTAAATCGTCTCGCTCAAATAACGTTTATTTCAACATTTACAACCAAATTATAATAATGAGTATAAGATTCGGGTCTTAATCGCGTAAACATACAACATACCTTAAGGCTATATGCAAAAAAAATACGGGAGTTTCTTTTTTATGTATTTCATGAAATACACGGCAAATTTTACTAAATTTCTGGTATATGCATTTTGACTATATAAACTAGGGTTTTGAAATTGGAAAACATGTTTGGATAAATTTTCCTCCATAGCAATAATTGTTGAAATGAGGTCTTCAAACATACTTTTTCTCCTCGTTCGACGAATAGGAAACATATACAGAACTCAAACATATTTTATTATGTGTGTTTTAACAATATCTAAAGATTTAAAATTTTAAATTTTGCAAGCTATTTTAGTTTTTTTAATAAAATTATAAAACCAACTTTTTTCCCTTTTGCCCTGAATCCGCCCCTCTCGCACTGCGCGATTTTTCGCTTGGAGTGACAGTGACAAAAATAAAATTCGCATAGCCTCTTAACGGTTATGTTGTATGTTTACGCAATTAAGACCCGAATCTTATACTCGTAATGTGTGAAAATCGCGAAAGTTTAACGTTTACTATCACATTATTATTATCGCAATATACTATTTGATTTTGTCTGCTGCCACTGCCACTTTCGTGGACAGTATGTATCTCAATAAAATGTTAGTATTAAAAACATCAGGGTAGTTTCTTCCCGTAGCAAGAGTCAATAATAGTATGAGGTACGTCAAAATTCTTCAAGTACATACTTTGCTAAGCTTGAGTTAAAACTGCATGCATCAGTAATCTTGAAGTCCGTTTGAAAGAGCTTCTCGATTAATCTTGCTTTATCGAAACTAGAACTTTGCAGACACTAAATTAGGATTTCTGGAGCGAGTTGCAATATATCAGTAGACTTAGTACTAAACGAAATCGATATTTCATGTTCAGATCATAGGGTCTAAACCGTTTTTTTTTTTCACAAAAAGTCAAATATAGTTGCGACGAGGAGCGGAGCGAGAAGGAGCGTGTTAGGTTTACATATGTAAATGAATTTGGGGAGCTAAACGAAGCGGAGAGGAGCAAAGCGACTTCATTAATAAAAAAAAAAATGTACACGCGTGCATGCACGAGAGTGCACGTTGATGTCAGTGGTGGCGCGCACGACGCTGCTCGTGCGATAACACAGCCAGGAGAGAGAGGTTAGGTAGTACAACTTGTTTAAGAGGCTATGCGAATTTTATTTTTATAGTGACAGTACTGCAAGCGAAAAATCGCGCGGTGCGAGAGGGGCGGATTCAGGGCAAAAGGGAAAAAAGTTGGTTTTATATTTTTATTAAAAAAACTAAAATAGCTAGCAAAATTTCAAAAACCAAATCTCTAGATATTGTTGAAACACGCCTAATAAATATGTTTGAGTTCTGTATATGGTTCCTATTAGTCAAACGAGGAGAAAAAGTGTGTTTAAAGACCTCATTTCAACAATTATTTCTATCGAGGAAAATTTATCCAAACATGTTTTCCAATTTCAAATCCCTAGATTATACAAGGTGACTTTTTGATTATCGTCCAAATTCATACTAGTGGCTTTGTAAGTGATCAGTATCATGGATCAATAACAATTTTGGTGAAATTCGTAAAATGAAATTTCGACTCCCCATAGTGATCCACTCGGGAGTGGAACTGAATTTCTATGGGAAGCCGAAATTTCAATTTACGAATTTCACAAAAATTGTTACTGATCCGAGATACTGATCACTTATCGAGCCTCCAGTATGACTTTGGACGATGATCAAAAAGTCACCTTGTATAGTCAAAATGCATATACCAGAAACTGATTATAATTTTCCGTGTATTTCATGAAATACACAGAAAAGTAACACCTGTATTTTTTTCGCATATCGCCTTAATATCACCTCAACATTGAAGCACCGTTCAGGACACGCGTGCATGTACTGGAGGGCGGCACGGGAGTGCACGTTGATGTCTGCGGCGGCGAGCACGACGCTGCACGCGCGGAAGCACAGCCAGGAGAGAGAGGATAGGTAGTACAGCTTGTTTATTAGTGATGGATTCTCGCCACTGTAAAATGAAAATAGAAAATAAAAAGGGCAAGTGCAAATGTGATTCGTGCGCCGAGGGTTTTCCACATGTTATGTAAATTATAATTCATAGGTTTACCTATGAAATTGCCGAAATTTTCTTATACAAGGTGTAACAGAAAGGTGTAACCATATTTGAAGAGCTTATTCAGTCAATGGTATAGAAAAACTTTTACTATGGAACAAAACCTGTATCTCGTAAATTTTTTTTTACATTTTCATAGAAAAATGCAATATCGCTCGGCCGAAATGTATGGAAGGGCAGATTTTTTTTTTGAGATTTCAGGATTGGTTCCATAGTAAAAGTTGTTCTATACCATTAACTGAATAAGCTCTTCAAATATGGTTACACCTTTCTGTTACACGTTGTATAGTTTATACTTCCTGTAATTCAATAGCTATTTCAATTATTTGTTTTTAGTTTCAAAGGTTTTATAACTACGTATTAAATTTAGTTTTTATTACGAGTTTGATTATAAAATTAAATCTACAAAAATAGTCCGTCCTAAATGCCATAATTTTTTACAGCTGACACTTTTCAAAAATTAAATTAATGTTGCTGTTAGCTTAATGTTGTCTCATTCATACAAAAAAAAAATTATGTAATTTGGATTTGTCATTCATAAAAAAAATACAAAAATGTTAGTACTGAAAATTGAGTTAATACTTCCTGTAATTCAATAGCTATTCCAATTATTTGTTTTTAGTTTCAAAGCTGATTTCAAGGTTTTATAACTACGTATTAAATTTAGTTTTTATTACAAGTTTGATTATAAAAATTAAATCTACAAAAATAGTCCGTCCTAAATGCCATAATTTTTTTACAGCTGACACTTTTCAAAAATTAAATTAATGTTGCTGTTAGCTTAATGTTGTCTCATTCATAAAAAAAAAAAATACGTAATTTGGATTTGTCATTCATAAAAAAATGCAAAAATGTTAGTACTGAAAATAGAGTTTCCTTCAAATTCTGTATAGAAAACGGCAATTTCATATGTAAATACCTAATACATATTAAAGTAAGGGATTTGTATATAGTTTTCCTGTTTATACAATATTTTTCTCATCACTAGTGCTCTGAAAAGAAGTTGTATTTAACCCTAGTGAGGGAAGTAAATTTGAAAATCGAACGAGTTTCCTTTCTTTGTTTTTTGGGACAAGATGCTTGAAAGACAGATTTGAGGCAAAACTCCGGCAAGACGCTTGAAAGTGTCAGAATAAATCTGTTTTCTTTTTAAAACGATTGCATCGTTTTAAAAAGCCAACAGAAAAATCACATGAAAAAAAAGCTGGTAGGCACCCTACAAATCTTGTTGAAAACATTGTTGGAAATATATTTTTAACGAAAAAATTATGAATTCAAGTGATAATGATTATTTTGATTTGACGTCTGGATCAATAAAACTACAGGCAAAAGGCCTGCGATTTCAAAAGAGAATATTTGAAAACTTACGACGGTTTTATCAAATGGCGGACTGAAAAGAAAGTAAATTTTTTCTCGAATAGTTTACTTTTGTAAGTTGTTTTTTATTTCCTCGCATTAGTGATGAAAAGTAGAGTATTGCGCTCGGGGTGTAAGTGATCAATTATACCCACAAACCATAAGCACTCTCGCTCGCTTCGCTCGCACGTGCGAATATCTCGTGTGTAATTGATGACTTACCTCCCTTGTATAGCAATCTACTATTGAGCTTTTGTATACTTTCAGAAATAAAAGGACGTAATCTCATAAATTGCTTCTAGTAAACATTATTATCAATTTATTTTTTCTAGTGGTCACCCCGCAGTATTGCTCTCTTGGATTTCGTTTCTCCCAAACCCGTAGGAATTAAAAAAAATCCGGCTATATTCTTTGTCTACATTTTAAAGGGAACCTCTGTGCAAAATTTCAGCTATCTAGGTTCAAGAGGTTTTTTTGCTAGGTGGCGCTCTGAGCGTTAACATTGTTCTGAGGCAGATCGCAAATTCTTGCCTAATTATTAAATATTTAAACTCTTTTAACATAATTAGTAACATATTCAGCGCTTTAATATAGAACTAATGTGTGTCACACAGTGTTTGCAAAGCATATAATTGTGTAATAGTGCCTAAAACAGTAAAATAAATATTCAGAATTCGGCCGTAAACAAACATATAAAATTTAACCAGTTACGCTCGTAATTTCTACCGAATAGCTTATCCAGTGCAATAAGAAAGTGTAACCCAGTGTGTGGAAGACCATTACCTATATAATAGTGCCAATATTTATGCAAATGCAATATACAATGCGCATGTAAACAAACCCGTAGCAAACGCCAGCTAGAAAGAGGACTAATAAAAGATCAACTGTGAGTAATAAGCATAATAATATACACTCGATCTACACTTAAAACCTGAAAAGCATTGCATATTACAGCTTATTATGTACAATTTGTGTTTTAAACACAACATTAAATAAACAGAGGGTAAACTGACTTTTTGCTTCACCTCGGTCATCTCAACGACATTTATAAAATCAACTAGATAAGGGACTACTAACGCCATCTCTAGCAAATCCGTAGAACCGCAACGGCAACAACAAAGCTTGCGCGACAGCTAGAAGTCCAGACACTCACGCGCAGTTCAGCTGCGTAACAATATTGGTTCCGCATCCGAATCCTAGAGGGCCTATTTAATTTTACTCGGTCAGCTGTTTTCACAATTGTAAGACGTCCGTTAAGGCAGATGAACTGTTAAAATGTATTGGATGTACGAATGCATTTCATTATCGGTGTGTTGGGCTACTCGAGGCGGATTACAGAAAGATGTTGCCTATGAACAGAGGGAAGTGGAAATGCCCTTCATGCAAACCCACGAAACCCCAGGAAAAGGTGAACAGCCCTGTAGTCCTGAATAAAAACAGCGAATTGATGTCTTCAATCGTCAACTTAGATGCGAACAGCATAATAGGACTCATGAACAAAAATTTTGACTCACTGAAATCCATGATAGAGAACCTCCGTATAGATATCAATAACAAATGGACTAAGCTTACTGAGACAGTGTCATCATGGGAAGCAAGATTCACGATGGTGGAAACTACTATAACGGCACTGGAAAGTACCAACGACAAACTTTCATCCGAAAACAGCTCACTCCGTAGCGATCTTAATTCTCTACAAAACCATGTCGAAGACTTGGAGCAAAGATCTCGCAATTGTAACATCGAAATCCAAAATGTCCCAGAAACAAAAGGAGAAAATCTTATCCATGTCGTGGAAACCATTGGGACAGTTATAGGGCTACCGATATCTCCTAACCAGATAAAAGACGTGCATAGAGTCGCGCACAATGCCAAATCGGATAGGCCAAAGAACATTATCCTACAGCTCACCACTAGACACGTCCGCAATGATATCCTCGCTGCTGCCAGAGTACGCCGTGGTTTTACCGTTTGTCAACTCCAAAAAGCAGCTGGTGGTGGTACCAGGAGCGGCAGTAGCCAGTCAGACAATCCCGTACGTGTAGATCAGAAAATATACATGAATGAGCATCTCACCCTAAAGAACAAAATTCTATATGCAGAGACTCGTAAAGCTAAAATAGAGAAGAACTACAAATTTGTTTGGATCAAAAACTCGACAATTCTTGCACGAAAAAGTGACGACTCTCGTGTTCTCACAATTCGTAACAATACGGACATAGACAATATGTGACTAGGATTATGCACAACTAATATATTAATATTAAGAATGTTGTCTCTGTTTACGCTCCTATTTATTGCGATTGAATTTGTCAAAACCATTGTCATGTTATTTCCCCATGTATCAGCCCATTTAACAACCCATAACATAATTAAGCAATATTATAAAATATTTAAACTCATCCTATTTGTAACTTATATTACGGTTAACAATCTGGAGAGCAAACACACCAAACGCACAACATATAAATTTAAATTAAAGTACCTACTCACAAATAAAATTCAACAGTTTAATTAATCTAAATATTTACTATCAAAATTGTGGTGGTTTGCGTTCCAAATTGACTGACCTTCGATTGGGTATACTAAATGCAAATTATGATATAATTATAGTTACGGAGTCATGGCTGAGACCTGGAGTGTATGATTCAGAGTTGGCGGACGACAGATACACAATTTTTCGTAGAGATCGTGATTTATCTAAGACTAAAAAATTAGACGGAGGTGGAATATTTATTGCTATCAAAAAGAGTATACCGGCGACTCGACGCTTTGATCTAGAAGACCCCTTATATGAAGATATAATAATCACAATACCTAATGTACAGAACTCTACTTTACTGTTGTCGATAAATTACATACCGCCTAAGTCAAAGACTACTATCTACGAAAACCTACTCGGTAAAATACAACGAATTTATTTAACTTATCCTGACTTCACATACTGCGTTATTGGAGACTTTAACATACCAGATATAGAGTGGACTCCGCACAACAACGACAGAACATTACTGCCATCACAATCTACTTCTGAGATACACAAGACACTTATAAACACAATGACCCTTATCAAACTTAACCAATACAATCACTGTCTTAACAAAAATAAACGTGTCCTAGACTTAGTACTTAGCAATACCCCATGTATTTGTATCCGATCCCAAGTTGACATTTCTCGATCAGGCTCACACCATCCTAGTATTGAGTTTAACCTGGAGCAATCTGTGCAAAAAAATATCCCTTCAAAAAACATCCCTAAATACAATTTCAACAAGGCTGACTACAACAACATTCGCACCAAAATTCTAGCAATTGACTGGGACACTAATCTTAAATGTTCAAAGGCTTCTGACTCGGTAGACATATTTTATGACACAATTTACGACATCATGGACCAAGAAGTACCTCTGAAAAAATACAAATCTGCAAAATATCCGGCATGGTTTTCTCCTGCACTCAAAAGTACGCTAAACCGTAAGAAAAAGCTTTGGCACAGATGGAAAACATACCATTCACTATCTGATTACACGGAGTTTTCACTTCTCCGAGCCCGTTGTAAACTACTGCTGGTGAAATGTCTAGATAACTATATCTCTGGTACAGAAGCTGCCATTCCCAAAAACGTCAAACACTTTTGGCAATATGTGTCATCATTAAAGAAAAATGACTCTAGCTACCCTAGCACTATGACACTTGGTGACCAAACATCCAAAAATCCTGATGAAATAGCAGAAATGTTCAGTACTTTCTTTTCGTCCGTCTTTGAACCATCAACTACCGTCGATGCTAAGCACCTCGAACATCTTCTAACTAACGAACTAGCCGAAAACACGGTCTCTTTACACATAGAAAAACATAAAATAGAACAAGCATTAAAACACCTAGACACAACAAAGGGTCCTGGCCCCGACAAAATAAGTGCTCTGTTCCTCAAGAATATATGTACAGAAATCACCCACCCCCTTTTTATAATTTTTAATAAATGTTTAGAAGAAGGAACGTTTCCGGATAGATGGAAATTTGCCAATGTCACTCCCATACACAAATCTGGTCCTAGAGCCAAGATCCCGAATTACAGACCCATATCAAACCTCTCAACTTTACCAAAAATATTTGAATCACTTGTATATGATGCCTTGTATCCCATTGTCCAGTCACAAATAAGTCAAAAACAACACGGTTTTATGAAGAAGAAATCTGTTATAACTAACTTACTATTATATTCAGAATATCTGTTTGAAGCATTAGATAAGAAAACAGAAGTCCACGCAATTTACACAGATTTTCGCAAAGCTTTTGACAAAGTTGATCATGCTTTGCTACTGGAAAAACTCGCTTACAATGGAATTAAGGGCAACCTTCTTAGATGGTTTGCCTCTTACATCAATAACCGGTATCAGATCATCACCATTAACGGGTTTTCTTCGAATAAAAGACTAGTCTCGTCGGGAGTTGTGCAGGGTTCTATTCTGGGACCTCTCCAATATCTTCTCTTCATCAACGAAATAGACCAATGCTTTCAGAACTGTAACATTCTCATGTTCGCTGATGATTTAAAAATCTACAAGACGGTCAAAACGCAACAGGATTGTATTCTCATTCAGGAGGACTTGAATAGGTTTAACGAATTCTGTACAAGAAACAAATTGCAGCTCGCGCACGACAAGTGCCAACAAATATCGTTTACTAGAAACCTTAACAAAATAGAACATATCTATAACATTGGCGGCAAAGACTTAATTAAAGTAAATAGCATTCGTGACCTGGGCATGACTTTTGACGAAAAGCTAATATTTGACAAGCACATAGAGAAAATTTACACTAAGGCCTATCAAATGCTGGGATTCGTCCTGAGAATCACTAAACCTTTTAAGAAAGCGTTCACATACTTATCTCTCTACCAATCATTAATACGCTCGGTACTTGACTATGCATCTATCATATGGAATCCATATTATGCAGTTTATTCCGAAAAGGTGGAGATGATTCAGAAAAAATTTGTTAAAGCCATGCATTTCAGACTGACTAAATCCCGAGGACACTATGCCGATCTGCTTAAACTCTATAATCTACAGAGACTAAGTGACAGAAGAGTTCTACTAGATGCAATGACCCTTTACAACATCTTGAACAATAACTACGACTGCCCTACTCTTCTTGAGCAAATTAACTTTAGAGCGCCCGCGCGCTCTACACGACCTAAGGCTTTATTCTCAGTTCCTGCTTCACGCAGTAACGCAGGCTGTCGAGCCCCCCTCCGAAGAATCTGCAACTCCTACAATAAACAACTCCTTACCGTAGAAATATTTAACACAAACAAAATCAAATTTAAAAAAGATGTTAGACAAATTCTAGATACTAAAAACTAATATAAGAAATCGTAACTAAATATAAGATCAAATAAACAGGCATGTGTATGCATGAACGATGGTATGTGAGATTGCATGTGTGTGATTGTGTGTATGAATGCTAGGCTTAGTTATAAATTGCTTTGTAAACTTTACCTCATTATTTTATTTTCAACACATTATATCACTCAGAAATGTCACCAATTAGTTTCTACAAAGATAATGTATTTGAGGAAAGCGTAGAGGAAGTAAATTTAATTAACCTTTAACTTTTACTTTAATATGTGTCTATGTGTAATTTACTTCTGTGTCTTTTCCATGAAATAAATAAATAAAATAAATAAATAAAGAGTTTGGGCTGTGCCTTGATGAGTCAGTGAGGGAGTGAGTCAGGACTTCTATGAATATATATATAATATTTAACTTAATTTTTAATAGGTGCCGAACACTTTTTTTATTTTTTTCATTTTTGTTTTTTATTATTTGTTAGTAATATTTATATTTTAAGTATATTAAATTTTAGTTTAATGTCACATTAATGTATTAAATTTTTTTTTTCACATTTTTTGTAGGAAACATACAGGATTATTTATAATGTTAATTTGTTTACCTATATTTTAAGTTATAAATAAATGTAATTATATAATATATATAATTTATTTATTTATTACGTACCCAATTCCAAGAAACAGCTGCAAACATATGAAGTAAAAATTGTTTAGATTGGAGAGTAATACGAGCCCTCCAACCTCCCTGCTTACTCTTCTGACGAGATCTGCCTGTCGGACGTAGGCTTCTCTGATTCGTCTCCAAGTATGAAGTCGAACAATGTCTTCATTTTGACGCTGTAAATGTTCAAATTAATTAGAATTTAACTTTCATTTATAGTTTTTTTTTAAATGGCGCGGAAATTGGCTATGCAAAAAAATTTATAAATAATTAAATTTTAGACCTATACCAACTCAACACTCTTTTATTTTAGTCTATGAAACATGCAATAATATTGACAATATTCTATAATATTGCATGTCTATGTGTTTTTTGACGTTTCATTTACAAATATTTTCCAATTTTCATCTATGGTTTTCACGAAAAATACGCATTTCCTCGGAAAAAGAAAACAACTTTGTCAGGAAAAGTGACTGCCCACTATCGATTCCACACCTCATTACAATCAAATAAAGGGCGCACGATATAAAAAATAACCCATGATTTTCATTAATAAAATTTTTGAATTCATTTACATTTAAAAGATATGACGGATTAACTTACATCGCATGCATTGACTCTGCACTGTGTCTGCTGGCTTGAAAACTAATTCGGAAAGATTTTGAAACATGTCACGTATCGTGAGCTAAATTTAATGGTTATTCCGCCACATATTTTAATCATAGCATACATATAATATAATTTACTACTGACCGAGTTCTGAACTTCGCTGACGTATGTCAACTCCTTAGTATACTTTTTAACATAAAGGTTTAACCTCCGATACCTTGAAGTCAGGCCGATGCTGATCAAAATAATTATGGAGTCTTGAAAATTCCACAAACAAGTCGCAGTTTTGCTTAATATAAATATCGGGACACCCAGCCATAAAGAAAATTCACCTGGAAAAAAAAATCGTCTTGAAATTTTGCTAGCGTTCACTTTTTTGCAAACTGGAATTACAAATCTTACTTGCAACGGCAACAAGTAATTAGAAAAGATTACACATAGTTTATATTTCATATCATGATTTTTTTATGTTTAGAAATTAGTGAAATAACAGGTATTTCAAAAAGTACTGAAAAGCAAAATTATAAATGAGGAAAATAAACAAGAGAGCTTTCCACTTTAAATCTCCAAGAAAACAATTTTTCCCAAAATAACGAAAAGTAATTGACAGATAAAATAAGAAAATACAGACACAAGGTTTTTAGTACTTATTCATTAGTATAAATTTATTATAATATATATAATCGGTTCTACCGCAATCTACAACAACAAGGAAAATACTTCGGTCGTCACCTGCATCTCATCACTGCGCTTCGCCATACTTGCCAGTTTCCCGTAGACCACGAGACATGCAACTGTCTCGAAACGTCGGGTGTTCCCTTTTCGTAAAAAGGTAATTAAAAAAAAAAAAAGAATTATAAATATTATAATGTGTGCGAAACGCGAGAGTATAAGAGTATAAATTTAGTCTCAATATAAAAAATAAATCAAAATAATAAATAAATCAAATAAATCGAACCCCTTCCGTGTGTAGCGTGCGTTACCCCACAAATCTGGACACGTTTAGGAGTGCAGAGGGGTGAAACTATCCCGGGAGGGGATGGGATGGTTAATAAATTTTAACGTCGTTTTATGACGAACGTATCTCCATAGATACATTTTAATGTGCTCCATACATTTTGCAAAATGTTCGGCTTAAATAAATGAATTACTAGTCTCATAGAGATCTTAACCGGTCGGCCACGGCTTCAGGCTTCGAAAGGTGCGCCAAGCGGTTCTTCTTGCGACGGCGCCGGCGGAGAGAACAAATGTATGAAGTTGTATAGAGCCGGCCATGGGTCGCCACTCGCGCGTCATGTCCGGTTTCGAGTGACTTGCGCTCTCGCGACGGCGGTGTGCGGGAAGGCGGGTGGTTGAAACAGTAATCGAGCGCATAGGACGAACCTAGTGTCGAGTGCTTTGAGCGAGCGAGCGCGCTATACATGGAGGCGCTGTCGTGGCAGGGCAAGCCCGTCGCAAAAACCGCCTGGAAGCGCAGCAAGAAGCGCCGCCAGAAGCCTGAAGTTGTGGCCCTGGCGTTATAGCGGTGCGCTCGCACCTCGTCCCTGCCTTCGTCTCCGCCCCGCAGGACATAGCGTTGAACCGCTCACCGTAACGTTGTGTGTAAGGATCGCCGGACCGAAGTTTAATGACGATGACGCGGTGGCGCGGCGTTCACCGTCGTTGTCAAACAACCACATGGCATGTAGTCAACAGTAAGAGTGATAAATCTATTCTAAAGTTATTTGAAAATGGTTTTTCTTTTTACATACGAGAAAATTCAGAAAATAAATATCTTACTCTCCCGCAATAAGAACCCATGGGAAGTCAAGATGTATCTTTCAAAATACTCCCATGATGGAATATTGAATCCAGTAGCTGACATCATACTCAGGGAATGCTCCACTGAAAAAAAAAAGTAGATATCGTGACATGACCTAAAAAAAAATCTCAAAGGCCGTCCGCTGCGTTAAAGGTCCGTATAAGGTCAGCAGCACAACTTTAAATGACAATTTCACATTGTTTAACTTATTCAATCGGTTTAATAAAAATAATGTAGATATGTAGTAGACTATAAAGCTGAGGGCCTTCCTTATATCCAATTGGTGAACAATTCATGTCTTGTCATTGACTATCCCATTGAAGAAAAGTGCTCTATATTCCAACAGCTGCTTTCCAATGGCCATTTAAATTTACAATAGCCTACCTAGTGAATTAAAAGATATAGCCCCTCAATTTTTTTTAAGGAAACTGTACAATTGGCTCATCAACAAATGTTTTTATAGTGTTAAGGAATTTTTGACGTACAAAAAATAAAATTAAATGTGTTTTTGTACTTGAAAACGAATTTTTGACATGTAATTGACATTGCAATTTTAATTTTAATTATTATAATATCCAATGTCCTCCATGTTTGTGTATTTGAGTAAAATAATTTCTATGTAATAATATAATTGTAAATATTTGCATGCCTTCTTAGGTGAAATATGTGGGACGTTTTAAATTTAACAACTGCACTGTACCATATTTAATGCAAATAAAATTATCTTTATCTTTACATTGCAATGACAAATGTTCTAGTATTGGGCAGCCCGGTCAATACCCTCCTTGCATTGCCAATTTGAAGCTTTCAGTAGCAGCTGGATATGCTCTCCGCAGCGCTCCACGTTTCAAAGGCACTCTTCTTTCCGTGGGAGATGCACTTTCACTCTCCCCCCCTAACACCTGTCTCAGAGGGGGCCACCTCATGTCAATCGGGCTAAATCAGCTCAGGGGATCTAAAAAGGCCGACTTGGGTGAATCATAAAATGATTTGAAAGTAGGATAGAGTCAGAGTTTTTTCACGCGTGCAAAAGAGACAGCATTAGAACAGTATCATAACATGATTCATCCAAAGCGGCCTTTTTAGAGGACCAGAACAACAAAGGATCAACTGTGCCAAGTCGCAAGGGGTCCTATATAGGTATAAGCAAGTAGTAGGCTAACTGTTATAGAGTCCCGTTTGTCATCCTTCGGGTAGGTACGGAACCATAAACTACTTTTGTCATTGTACTAGAAAAGCCGCAGTCGTTCGTTTGCTACTAAAAACCAGATGGCGTTACTTGTATCGTTTGATCTTTCTCAAAATACATTCTCATAATATGGTTCACAATGTAAACCCTACCTCTCCACTGTACTTCAGTATTTTTGGAAGGATTTCTCCATTTAGAGGATCCTGCTGTCAGATTCAGAGACGATAACTAGGGTTTCGTAGTACCTAAGCTGAACGAAATTGAATTGAATTGGAATTCCATATTTTTCTAAAAACATTACTTAAAAGTATTACAATTTTGCAAAACCACTATCGCGGTTTTCCGGCAAGCTATTAATTTAAATTGTGCACTATCCACACTATACACAAAATACTTTTTGTAGAAGTATCAAACAAATAAAAAAAAACTGTACAATACTGACTTATTGAAGTCTTACATAAAAGTAAGCGCTTGAGTTTATTTTTAAAAACAGAAGTCTGTTGGGAAGCTTTTATAAATTTTAGGTAGCATAATATAGTAGTTTATGCTACAAGGGCCAAAAGGAATACATTACGAGGACGATTTAAAACACGAGCGTAGCGAGTGTTTTAAACGTAACCGAGTAATTTATTGCTTTTACGCCCGTGTATCATACTACGTTTTTCAATGCATAGTGTGAGGAAATGAAAACAAAAATAATCTTGTGAACTTTAAATTATGATTGGCTCAAAAGGATTGTATCCAGAGCCGTTAAACAGTGGAAAAAAAGTATAACATCTATGGTACACAGGAAAAACTGCAGGTTAGCCAACCATTGCAAACAAATTAAAAAAAAATAATAATAAAGCCCTAGGGCAAAATAATCGACTTTCTGTTCGGTTTTGATGCATAAAAAGTGGCCCTTTACGAGCACTTGCATTGAAAAATATAATAATGCCCAAACGGGATCCGTAGTAGTTACAATGTTTAGGTATTAGGTATTTGTTTTCATTTCTTTTGGCACTACGGGTAGGATAGCCATGGCTAAAAAGGAACCTCTATGGTGAGAGTCCGTTGTCCGTCCGTCCGTCATAACTTTACCATCACAAATTTGAAATTTGAAATTGTTCAAAATATTTCCAAAACAAAAGTGAAAAACTTAAGAACTATTATCCTAAAAATACAAGATGGGTATAAAATTTTAGAAATCAAAAAGCTGATTGTAGAAATGTTATAAAAAAATGTTATATATATTCACTGTATACGTATAGGTTCACATATTACGTCATCGATTTTTGCTGATTTTCGACCCAACTGATGACTGCCCCTCCCCTTTAACAAAACTGACGTCATAAGTATGAAATGGTGATATCTCAAAAAGTTTTAGAGCTACGTGAGTGGTAGTTGAAATGTCAAAATAAGTAAATTTTCAAGGGCTACAAGTCGGTATAATTTTGTTTATAAAATTCTATAACTTTTCAACTTTATGAATTATGGTAATTTCAACATTTTGCATTTTCAATATTTTGCTTATTTAACATAAATAAGTCAACATCATGTTCCGCAAGGAATTTTTTATGATTCTCCTAAAGAGAAGAATCCTAAAGGTTCAAAGCCTTTGAAATCTGTAATTTTGACATCTGTCAATTTAGATTTATGACATCTATCACTTTCGACATCTGTCGCATTTGTCATCGGTCAATCCAGAAGGCACTGAAAATTTTGAACACGTTATTTTGACATCTGTCGATATTGAGGTCTACTACTTTTAGTTCCTGGGTATTTGGAAAAATTTGACATATGTTACTTTTGACAACTGTCACTTTTGAAATCTGTCACTTTTGACATCTGTCACTTCCGTCATCTATCATTTTTAATTCCCGAGGTATCTAAAAATATTTGATATCTGTCACTTTTGACACCTGTCTCTTTTGAGATATTTCAATGTAACATATAAGATAAAAATATACTTTTTTGTCAATGTTAAGATTTCATATAAATTTTATTAATACTACCCACTTATAAACTATTTTTTAAATTTAAAAGTCCCGGCAAAATTTTGACGATTTGTGATTTTTTTTGTTATTACGAGTATTTTGTGGTCAAAGGTGGGTCTTTGGTGGTTCTAAGATTGACGCCAATTTTAACAGGACCCCTCCCCCCCTCCAACATCATATTACTATCATCCGTAGAATAGATACCCCCCTAATTTCAAATGACATAATATATGGACGCCCTATAGTAAAAATCTAAGAATACTTTAAATTTTTAATGTCTTTTTTTCGATATATTATGAGATTTATGACCCTGGTCAAAACACACAATATTTTATTCGATAAAATTAAGCTCATCTGGAGTTAAAAGCACTTTTACAGTATTTCCACTTTATTTATTTTTTCTTCCAACGTAAACATAAGATTATCATTCTTTACGTTGCTCAGAGGTAGTGCCTGGAGTCAATGAAATGTATTTTATTTAACATCTTCCCTTAAAAATGGTGTAAAATCCGAAACCGGTTGGGAGAAAACATAAATAAAGTAAAACTACTGTACAAGTGCTTTTAACTCAAGATGTGTTTCAATTTTCACCAAGTGCCGACAATCGCAAGTATAGAAATAAGCTTAGCTCTAATCCAACACCAAAACGAAATAGGCTTTAATGGTACGTAATTGAACAAGGAAAACATTATCTATATTATATTTCAGAGATTTCTGAAATATCACGTAAACATATTGTATCTTACCAATCGAGCAAGTTGCAACCAAACTGATAACAAACACGAGCCGTCTTCTCAATTTTTCATCTGGTGGGAAGTAGGCCCCTGAGGTTTGCTCAGTCATGGCCCAGAAATGTGACGTGGTCTTCCAACTGTTGGCAAATCTCCAGGATAAGATGGTAGAAATTACTGCGTTGGCGTAGAAAATGGACCCAGATAAGCGGGCTATTACACTACCTGAAACATTTTATAGGGAAGTATTTTAATTGTACATCAAAAATACAAACTTCATATCAAAGATCTTTTAAAGTCAATGTACCACCGGTTTGGGTGTAGGAAAAGGGGCACTTTGGGAAAAAAGAGTATGGGAAGAAATCCTTTAGTTAGGTTAGAAGTGGTAATCTTTTTAGGACAACTTAGAAATAAAAAAGAAATCAAAAGTACTCGGAATAAAAGACCTTCTATGACTAGATTGATGGATGTGGAAGAGGTGAAAGAGATGTGTCTGGATCGTAGCAGATGGAAATCTGTAGTCTCTGCCTACCCTTTTGGGAGACAGGCGTGAGTATATGTATGTAAAGAAATAAAAAATTGTTGTGCAGCTATAATTTTTGATAGGACCCTATACAATGTGTAACCGAAAGGTGTAACCATATTTGAAGAGCTTATTCAGTCAATGGTATAGAACAACTTTTACTATATTTAAAAAAAAAATGGTACTGTTTCATAGATAAATGCAATGCCGCTCGGCCGAAATGTATGGAAGGGCAATATTTTTTTTTGAGATTTCGAGTTTGGCTCCATAGTAAAATTTGTTCTATATTATTGACTGAATAAGCTCTTCAAATATATAGTTTCTCGTTACTTTATTAATTTTATTCGTTACTGCCCCACTTTATACATTCCACCTGCCATTGTGATAAGCTTTGAGAGTAATTTTATTTATAGGTAGAGGGAAATTCTAGTGTTTTTTTATATGGTATTTTTTGATAAAAGTATTTTGTGCTAATTATGTCCAGTTGCACAAAATACTTTATTTACGATCATCAAAAACAATTTCACGAAAAATTATAAAAATAACACTCGTCATGATACTGTCGTGATACTCGTCATGATGGAATTAGTATGTAGATGCCTGAGACCAATCAGAAGCAAGAAGAGTAAAGGGGTGGCTTAAGAAATTAAGACGGACCATTATTGCTTTTAATTGGTTCTCTAGCGGTGTTATGATATATTTGACCAATCACAGCGCAGAATTGCGGTGTTATAATGTAATATTATAACACGGGTCGAACAGTGTTAAGATGATGAGGAGTAAATTAAACAACTTAGTGAACCAAATTAATGAAAAAAGCATGTTTTTGTACTTACTCTCACGTTAGACATAAATCGTCAGTGAAAGGACGGTATTCGAGTGTTGACTTTTCCAATGAAAATCCTAACTATCATTTTTCGTGCCTTAAAGTACGGCGATAGGGCTCACCATTCCCATCCATCACGCAGGGACATAATATTCATCGGTGAAACGTGGGTTTAAGGCGATACCAAAAAAAAGGGGTTTTTTAGAATACATTTACTCCACTATAACGTCATCTACGTATTTCAATTTTGGGTTAATGTTTATTGAGTATTTGATTAAGATTCTCACTGAAGGAAAACGCGATTGGATAAAATTTTCTAGATAGAATTTAATTCCAAAAAGACCTCTAAATTGTTTTATTTTTTCCTGTAATTCTGAACTCCTAACTTGTAAAGTCTCCTTGAAAATCTTTTTGACAAAATAGCTTAGTATATTTTATATTTTATAAAAACCGACATTTTGCTACTTTTCCACGAATCCGTCCCACTCGCACTGAAAGTTTTTTCGCATATGGAGTAACAGGGTCGCTAAAACTTTAACGTATCGCCTTAAGAGTGTGGACTGCATGTCACTGTCCATATTTGGAATTTTCAAGGTAAAAAACAAGTCATGACGATACATTTAATTAAGTAATTATGTGTTTAATTAACATACGTCCTCCAGCAGTGGAAATGGCAATGCCAACAATAGCTCTGTAGAACTTCCACAATGCTCCTAATTCAATAGAGACCATTATGCAGAACAGGAATATGCACCATATCAGAGAGAAACCACCTCCATATGAAGGGATGCCGAACCATCGTGCGAAGTAAAATACTGAGCGGATTATTCGGAGAAAATCCTTAAAAAAAAAGAAAAATGCAAGCTATTTATTTGAAAGCTTGGCAAAAAGGAGTTTAGAATAAAATGAAGGTGATTTTTATACCACACATGTGGCAACACCATATACTGCTACGAAAACGTTAAGAGCGGTTTCGCAGGATTGTGAAAAAATCGCCTTTTTCTAATAAGTCGAAACAGAACACCTGAATTCAAAATGTACTCAATAGTTATTCATTAAAATCATTTTGAATTGAATTGTTTTGTATAATATATTAAGTTAATTTTAAATTTCCGTGTTCGGTTTCGATTCATAAGGAAAAGGCGATTTTTTTCACAATCCGGCTGCAAAACCGCTCTTGAGTTTGCGGTACTCACTGCAAGAAAACATACTTTATTACAATCTGCATAAAAAAAATAAACCTAAATAATTTATTGACATTTTGCGTCAGTGTCGAGTAATTTTACATTTAACTGTCCAAGAAATCCCAAATACAAATACTAGCTTTTCTTCAGAACAAACAATGATTCTATTGTTATTGCAAATCTGAACAAAACAGTTGGTTTTGTTATGACAATTCTTACAAAAAATGCCTTTTGCGAAAGAATGGCGAGCTTGTTGAATAATGGACTAAAGAGCGAAACAAAATGTCCAGGAAATGATAAACCTGGCAAATCTAGCAACTCTAACCTAGGAAAATGAAATTTAGACTGTAAGTTCCTTGTATCACGTAGACATCCGCTAAGAAGAGATTTTAGGGAATTCCAACGAGATCGGGAGAAACAGGATCCAGGCGAGCAACGTGGGGGCGTATTTATATGTATGCTATTCAAGAGCCGGATTGTGAAAAACCCGCCTTTCTCTAATTAATCGAAACAGAACATTTAAATTCAAAATTCACTCAATAATTATTCAACAAAACCTTATTACTTATTTATTGTATATGTTGCCATCGCAAAATTTTCATTGGTTTCTGTAAATTAGTGTATGTTTTCTTGCTGTGAGTAGGTATTTATTTTAGACATAAAACTGAAGCCACATAATAAATTAAAATTCTATCCAAGAAGCATAACTTTCAAAATTCCGTCGAGTGAAAATTATTCAATTAGGTAACTGGCTTTGCATTATCTTTATAAAGGTCTGAAAAAATATATATTCAAATTTTACATTAATCAAGTTAGTATCTAGTGGACACTGCGTATTAATGCAAAAACTCTGTAATTTAGGGAGCCTGGTCCTGGTGAGACTTTAGTAGTACACTTTTATTAGCATGAGAAAATGTAACAATATTACAAGAAACAACAGCAAGTAGTAATGGGTTCTTACATCGCTTTGTGGAATTCGAGGAAGCAAATCTTTATTTCTTGCATATATTTTGTCGATTTTAACATCATCTCCGTCGCTATCCATTGTTAGGAATGAACATTTTTATGTGAAAAAAAAACAAATAAACATTGCAGCTAATAATATACGTTATATATTATTTACTAACACTGGCAAAAGTTTCGAAGTGAATAAATAACATACAATGAAATTAATGACCCGTTACAAAAATGCACTTTGACAGAAAAATAAATTATTGTTTATGAAAAAGAAAATAGTAGCTTTATGAAAGCAATAGTTATCAAAATGAAATGGTTTATAGCACTTTTGATTTCGGAGATAATAATATATGTAGATGTTTAATATAAAAAACTAACTTTTGTTTGTGTTTTAGCTTTAGCTTGTTGAGATATATTATGTTATATCACGGCAAATTATCCTGAAAAATATAACTACAATTAGCATGAACTTATCTAATAACACTAGTAATTAGTATCAAATTTCTGTCAAGTACGAGTCCATACAAGCAAAAAGAGGTTCCGTATGTAAGTAATTTTTATCAAAATTGATAAGAAAAATATGTTTCTCATTTTTATTTATTCATGTACATGTATAATATATTCCACCAAAAACATAAAATGTACAAAAATGTCAAGTTTCGCAACGCAATCCTTCCAACGTAAAAAGTTGTGAGATCTTATATGTAAAAAGCCAAATCTATTATTTTAAGTTTGTATGGAAGCACCTATTTAACAAATTTATCATTAATTGTTTCCTTATTAGTTACCTACCTACATTTAGTGGCTGTATTAAAATATTTGTCATTTAAAAAAAAATATATATATAGTAACTTCGCAAATCGCACAGCAACATAATAACTTATCTACCTATTATTATCAATTTATTAGCGATCTGAGAAGATATTTCTACGCAGCAGCGCTTTATTTGTGCTTGTATATTTAGGATAATATTTTTTTATTTTTCTCATTTTTGTTTTGGAAATATTTTGAACAAGTTCAAATTTTACCTTTTTTTTTACGCCGTAATATCACTATCTATAAAAACGGAAAAAAAACATGTCTGTTGTATAGGAGCCCCCTAAAATATTTAATATATTCTGTTTTTTAGTATTTGTGAGTAACTTATTGCTATTTTTGTGCCAAATTTCATATCTTATCTTCAACGGTGCTAAAGTTATGAGGCTGTGACATACGGACGGACGGACAACGGAGTCTCACCATAAAGGTTCATTGTAGGTACTACGGAACCCTAAAAAGATAAGAACTAAACTGGGTGTACCAAAGCTATCCAAGAATAAAAATTAATTGCCCGTAACTCGATATGCGTAAGTATATAGGTATACACCTAATAGCAAAATGTCTTAAACAATCTTTGTTGAACATTTTGTGTCCTAAAATATTTTTTCATTCAATTTATTTTATACAAGTCTTTAGTTTATTTTATATATTAGAGATACTGAAGGTAATAATGACCTGCCCAGAAAATTAAACTACATGCTCTACTGATTATACTGAACCACTTCCTAAGAAAAAAATTCAAACAACGCAAAAAAAAATCACTTCACCATAAAAAAAAAATTATGGTTACTCGTCATTTTCTATGGGAAAGTGAATTTTTTTCGCGTTGTTTCAAATGTTTTTCCATAGAAGTGGTTCAGTATAATCAGTAGAGCATGTAGTTTAATTTTCTGAGCAGGTCATTATTACAAACGGTATATTCGTTGTCTCCAGAACCCTAAAAATATCATGTCTGGTCTCAGTGGTGTGCCTAGAACTTTTCGCTGCAAAAGCAACGACAATGTTAAGTATGACTAGTTAAAAAATATGAAAATAATAAAAATCGGCCAAGTGCGAGTTGGACTCGCGCACGAAGGGTTCCGTACCACTATCTATAAAAACGGAAAAAAAAACAGGTTTGTTGTATCGGAGCCCCCATAAATAATACGAGATTTTATTCTGTTTTTTAGTATTTGTTGTTATAGCGGCAACAAAAATACATCATCTGTGAAAATTTCAACTGTCTAACTATCACGGTTCATAAGATACAGCCTGGTGACAGACGGACAGACAGACGGACAGCGGAGTCTTAGTAGTAGGGTCCCGTTGGTTATCCTTTGGGTACGGAACCCTAAAAAGGATGTATGTGACCGAGTTGGCGACATACTGAAGAATGGCAATATCAAAACAACCGGAATAGAAGAGCTTGTATGTCTAGATAGATGGATCTGGAGGCGAAACAGGTCTGTCAGGATCGTAGCAGATGGAGTCTGTAGTCTCCGCCTACCCCTCTGGAATACAGGCGTAAGTATGAGAGTCTTGTAATGTAGATACATTTTTTTAGTGTAGGGATACGTTTAATGGCGTACGTAATCTACGTAACGAAGGGCCCCGGTGGAAAAATGAAATTGGGGCCCTACCTAAACGTTTTATCCAGTAAAAAATGTAAATACTTTGAATGTCCAAAGCTACTTCATCATAAGTATAATACCTATTTGTAAAACGGTAGATAATATGAAATTTAAAAAAAATTGTGTTAATTACAATTTTCAGTTTTCAAAGTAAATTTTTCGATTATAACAGGTAGTTAATCGACTCTTTCGAACGTCACGTCTCTCAAGGGGCCGGGTTCCCCCTGAGCTTGAGGGCCCCAGAGCGCCCCGTTTTATCCAGTAAAAAATGTAAATACTTTGAAGGTGCAAAGCTACTTCATCATAAGTATAATACCTATTTGTAAAACGGTAGATAATATGAAATTAAAAAAAAATTGTGTTAATTACAATTTTCAGTTTTCAAAGTAAATTTTTCGATTATAACAGGTAGTTAATCGACTCTTTCGAACGTCACGTCTCTCAAGGGGCCGGGTTCCCCCTGAGCTTGAGGGCCCCAGAGCGCCCCGTTTTATCCAGTAAAAAATGTAAATACTTTGAAGGTGCAAAGCTACTTCATCATAAGTATAATACCTATTTGTAAAACAGTAGATAATATTAAATAAAAAAAAAAATTGTGTTAATTACAATTTTCAGTTTTCAAAGTAAATTTTTCGATTATAACAGGTAGTTAATCGACTCTTTCGAACGTCACGTCTCTCAAGGGGCCGGGTTCCCCCTGAGCTTGGGTGCCCCAGAGCGCACTGCACTGCCTAGCCCTCCGATAGCTACGCCTTTGTACGTTTGCATAAAAATTAGATATTTAGAAAACTAGAAAACGTTTATACGTTTATATAGAGAAATTAGAAAACTTCAATAGGTACATACGTTTTAGAAACTAGACTACTCTCCCTCTAAAAAAACTACATTTTTGTATGTATTATGTAGCCTTTTTGAGACTAGTTTTAACCATCGACCCCTATTCCCGCCAGTAACTCCGAGCACGTGTCACCACAACGCAACTATCATGACTTCCTTTGATAACTTTGATTAAATCTATATGAAATAATTAATATGTGTGTATCAAATGATTATGAATGTTATAAGTTTTGTTTGGTTAGAATTTATATTTATGGATTTGTATAATCTCCGCTTTTTCTAGTAATTTATTTTGGCGCCGACTACAGTGGCGCCAAGGTTGTCATTTTAATCAGTATCAACAACTGTATTTTTCAAATATGTACCAGTTACTTTGTAAATACTCGTTACAATTATCTCCTAATTATATCATGTATTTATATAGCCGTAAAACTAGAATTCAATGGTTAGAATCTTTTGTTCAGAAATTTAAATTATTGTATTCAACTTCCGGTATAGAAATTGAGCTCAGACATTATAAAAACGGAGGTAAGATGGAAACAACTCACATTTATCAACTGTAGGTTCCCGGAATAAATTGTAAGGGGAAACGCCAAATACACAGCTATCTATTGCCAATTGCATTTTATTAAATAAAGTACTACATCAACCGTAAAACTAGACAAGGCTGCGAGTCAACCGAAAACAGTTCAGCTTTCATTTTACGTATATTGAAATGTAAGAGCTCAGTATGTACTTAGCCATTCGCTATTGTTCTCTAAATAGGAAAAATATATTTAATAAAATATATATTAATTCGTCTCAGACGGTGAAATAAAAAAAAATAATAAAAAAACTTTGTAAACATTAAAAAGCAAGTAATAGCATTTTTTTTGGCTTTATTCAGAGGAGGCAGCTTATTTTTGTCAAATTTACTCGCCTACCAAATTTCATGACGTTCCGATTAACAATAGTTGAGTTATTGTCAAACAAACATTCATACATATCAACATACATGCATATATAACGGTGAGTGAAATTAATTAATAATTTTCGGTGGTTTTTAATACAAAACAGCTCATATTGTGAAAGTAATAAATTTATCACATTCAATTTGAATCAAAGTACCACCGTTATCAAAAAAAAAAAAAAAATCAAATCAAAATCATGTATTTATAACATATTTCACAGTTTTTGTTGTCGAGTTCTCCTTTTAAGTTTTCAAATGTAGTAGGGGAAATTCGCTCTTTCATCCATAGTTGCGACACAATTATAAATAAATATTTAAACAAAGCAAGACTTTAAAATTGTACCATTGATGAACTGAGGAGAGGTGCGGGTTGCGGGGTAGGGTATTCATATTTTTTAAATATTTATGTCGTTGATTTGACGATTTGGTGATGTGATTCACATTGTGATGTGAGTCTGTGATTTACAAAATTTTATGTGGCTTTAATTTAGTACTACTGGTAACTCCTTGTGAGTTTGTGATTTTTTTGGTGAAAGATATGCCTATTATAAGATGTTATGCTTTTGTCGTAATTTTTGGCGAAGATTCATTTTTAAGATATAATTTTTTTTTTTATTTGGAAATCTTTTCGGTACTAAACACGATTTTTACGTTTTACGATTGACAAACTTTTTATTTTACTGTAACTAAACGCAATGGTAAATTTTACACATTTCGTTTTGCGAAATTAATTATGTTAGTTCGTTTACGGCAGAAAATGGCGATATACAGTGACAATACTGCATAAAACGAAACTGTGCTGCCATTTTGTTGAGTGCCGCACCAGTTGCAGAAGCAACTTTGCATCATTAAACCGATAAAGTAGGCAGGGATTGAATAAACGCGGTAGGAGCCGCATGAAAAACCGAATCAGCGCGCCTCGATTCCACACAGACTTGTAGCTACTATCCCTAGAGTGTATATAAAAATCCGGAGGCGCGGAGGGAGGGCAGCCCCCACCTGCTGTAACAAAGCTCACGACCAACAAACCGAAGGTGCGGAAGTGAGCATGGGTGCCTGAGCTTTGTTAGGCAAGGGCAAAGAGGCTGCACTTCCTGCAGCACCGCAGCAGTTGCAGAAGTAACATAACAACAACATTTTCAAAAATCCCTCACCCTCTCCCCTCACTACTCCCAGCCTTTAACTATATACCAGTAGTACTAAATTCCTTCCTTTTATATTCTGGATTGTTTTTTTTGCCTCTTTACAAGAAAAGTTTATTCTCATGACATAATATGTGATTTCAACTATCTTTCGACATAAATTTTTAAATTAATCGAATAATGACATTTACTTTCAATACATCCAGAAATTTGTTGATTTGGTGTTTATTTGTTTTTAAGTTTAGAAAAGCTTATGCATGAATAATTATTTGATTTAATTGATTTCATTTTTCACTTTTTTTGATTTAATTGATTTCGTTTAATTATTTTATAAGTTCAGTTAAGTGATATCTTCTTTTAGTAGATAACTTCGAAGTTAAAAAAAAATTCGTTGATTTAATTTTACTGGTGTGTCTCTGTTTTTTTTATTAGGTTGGTTTAATTAAAAATTGCAAGACCTTTCAGTTTATTCCCTATGTCAAATTGATTTGTATGTTTCTTAATTTTTGTTTTACTTTGTGAGTTAAAATTGAATGGTTGTCATTTGCATAAGTAGCCGACTTCTATGGTCTATTTATTTCTTTATTTATTTTATATAAGCTAAAACTTTGTGGTTTTTCTGATATAGTATGTCAATGGTTTTCTTAACAATTAGGTGTGTGCGTCAATGCTAAAGGTTGTACCGTCAAGTCTAAGCCTGTACCTGATATGATAACCGCGGTGTTATCCAAGGCTCAATACTGGGATCCACCCTTTTTGTAATACACACATCTAATATAACTCTAGCTTTTAAAAATTTTAAGTTCCATCTATACGTCGATGACACGCAATTATACATACAAACACCGACAGCGGCTCGTGGTATTTAACAGGCAACTTCTAAGCTTCATGAAAATGAATTTAAAAGTAATAATGCAATGGGCAGAAATCACAGTTTAATGCTTAACCTGAAATAAGTGTCGATATAATATTCGGAACTTTGCACCAAGTAAAATCAATTGAAGTTTTTAATCCAAAAATCAGGTAAGGAGATTCTATTACACCGATAGAAAGTTGTGTTCATAATTTGCGGCTGCTGATGGACGAAAACTTACACTTTGTAAAGCATGTTCAACAAAAAGTGGCTAGGTACTATTTTGGAGCTCTTAAAAGTTTATATAAAATCAGGGCATTTTTAGATCTAAAGGTGCGGTTGCAATGTTAGCTATTGTATGTCAGCTCACGCGAGTTTTAATAATATTATATTGTGATATTGTGTATATATTTATTCCAAAAAGCAGCTAAAGTTGTGCAATGAGTCCAAAATGCTTTAATGCGATTTTGCAATAATATTCCTAGAAGGGACCACATTTCAACCCATCTACTGAATAAAGGTACCTACCTTGAATGTGGCTACAAGAGCATGTAAATTAACATATTTTTTGTTCAACCTGTTAAAGACTAAAACTCCATCAAGAAAGTAGCATGGTTATCTACATCTCGTAGAAACATACTCAAGACTCCTAAAAGTAATCTTACTAAATACCAGAGGCTGATTCAAGGCAGTTGCATGTAAATGCTGGAATGTGCCACCACCACCAGTATAACCGGTCGGCCATAGTTTCAGGCTTCGAGAGGCGCGCCAAGCGGTTCTTCTTGCGACGGCGCCGGCGAAGAGAACAAATAGACGGAGAGCTAGCGACCAAATCGGTCATGTGGCTTCAGCTGTATTGAAACTCCGTTAGCTACTTCCCTGAACAACCTTTTCCGATAATCTTCGTGCTGGCAGGCTGCGGGCGGTGGGTGCGGGTGTAGTAGGGTGGGGAAAAAAATGAAAAGAAATGTGGGCTCAGCGACTTTAATTTTTTTTCAAACAGTTGCTCTGTACTCCCTGTGCACCCAAAAAAAAATTTAAATCGATCGGGTGGTGGGAAGGGGTTGCCAGCGTTAATTAAAAGCACCAAAATAATAATAATTTTCATGTGGGCTCGGGGAGCCGCGCCAGTGATCGGGGGCACGGGATGAACCTATTGACGAGCGCTTTGAGCGAGCGAGCGCGCTATACATCCGATGCGGTAGAAGGCGCCGACGGGTGTCGTGGCAGGGCAAATCCCGTCGCAAAAACCGCCTGGAAGCGCAACAAGAAGGGCCGCCAGAAGCCTGAAGCTATGGCCGAGGGGTTAAACGTCAAGTAATTAGGCTCTTTCCGCACTAAGTGTAGCAGATGGCTACTCTTGTAGCAGTCTCAGGTTCTAAGTGATCGAACATAAAAAAAAATGTATTTTCTAGATATTTTTTTATTTTGTATAAAATTTTTGTAGATTTTTACTTTCTTATATTTTTCAGTTTATTTTGTTAATATTTATTGTAGTAACTTCAATCTAATATGTGTTTCATCATAGTATTACAAGGCTGAGCTGAAAATCGGCGGCTGTCTGCATGTGTGTCAGCTAGCTGTATGCTGAGCTTTTTGTCTTTTTACTTATGTATCATTTGTATTTTGTCTGTTCGCACATTAGCAAAGACAAATAAAGTATTTTTTTAATTTTCAGTTTGTGAAAAAGTAAAGTTTCAAAATGTGGAACAGTCTAGTAATCCTGTTTGCCTCGGAAGAAACTGTGTGAAACTATAGTCAGGTTGAATCTGACTGTTAAACGTCGTCGTGAGTAACCGTTTATAATTAAATATGATTTTCAGTTTGTTTATTGATCCAATTTTGTTGCGTCGATATGTTTGTTATAAAATTAGTTTCATTTGCAAATAATGACTCTTTTTATCTTGATTATTTTATAACGAACCAACATAATAACGATAAATTAAGCTTAATCGTGTGTGTTTTATTACTTTCACCAAAACCGTAAGAAAATTATTAATAATCACCGGTGAAAGTGATCAATCTCTCTGAATTTATAACATTCACGAAACGATGTGCTAGTTATTAAAATACACTGATAATTATTAATAATAACCTTATTTATCACTTTCAGCTTAACATATATTATAGTCGGTGAAATAAATTATGCCAGCAGAATTTATCACATTCACCAAATGATGTGGTGATATTAATCCATCCATCAGCCTAGTTCGTCCACTGCTCTAGCATATGTCTACATAAGTCTTTTCAGGACTTTGCCACTCCCAGCGGTCATCCTGGTAGAATTGCACATACTCACACACGCTGGGCAGGCGGGTTGGTAAACGCGGTGCCCGAACCCTCGCACCAGTGACGCCGCTGCCCATCACCAGTCTGTTCCGTATAAGGCCCGGCTATTAGGGATGGATATACCGCCATCCATCGGTCCCAAGCATGATGAGCCTCCTGGTTTTTTGCCTGTGAGCTGTCCTCTTACTCTCCCCCGAATTACTTCGAGGGGGTCTCCAAGTAAGATGGTGGTACCTCCACAGTCGAGCCCATACCACCGATAATATATTTACCGATAATTATTAATACTAACCTTATTTATTACTTTCACGTTACATAAATATAGCCAACCCATCACAGAGCGGAACACAGAACTCAAAACTCAAAACTCTAGAACGCCCAATTAATGTCCAGCGAATAATATGTTGTCATTTATTTGACAGGTTTCCTTTTTTTACAAATAATAAATATGGCAAACATCCACCTCATTTGATTACTATCAATCAAAACCACCCTAAATACCATTATCCCTTTCCCTTTTTATGTCTTTTAACGCTATCTACATAAGAAAAACATATAAATCATTCTTATTTTTCTTCAAAAGTTTCCTTTATATCGTTTTGATTACAAAAAAAAAACCTTTTACGCAATTTTCCATTCTAATTTATCAGGTTCTGGTTCTTTTGTTTTTTAGTCACGCACGTATACGTCATCAAAATAAGGTATTTTTATTTCAGTTGGGTTCGTTATAGGACTCGGTATAAAAGGTCAATTAAAAAGGTTAAATGTGTAGAAATGAGAAATAAAATAAACCTATGAGGTCTCGTTTCATACTTTTTAGTGTTCCGTACCCAAAGGGTGCCAAACGAGACCCTATTTACTAAGCCTTCGCTGGCAGTCTGTCTGTGTGTCCGTTTTTAAAGAGGTCTACACCTTCAAGCTGTAAAATGTAACAAAATAAAATTTTCAAAAAATACGTGTGTACTACAGAAAATAATAAAAATATCGAGAAATTGGAACCTAAGCACAAAATAAGTATTAATACTAAGCGTTTGAAAACCCTCGAAAATAATAATAAAGCCCTAGGGCAAAATAATCGAATTTCTGTTCGGTTTTGATGCATAAAAAGTGGGCCTTTACGAGCACATGAATTGAAAAATATATAAATGTTTATTATATACATGTTAGTCATTTTCTATAAGGAAGTAAACTGTTCTCACCTTGATTCAAAAGTTTTTCCATGGAAGCGGTTTATTATAATCAGCAGAACGTGTGGTGAAATTATTACAATATGTCGTGGGTAGATTGTGGAAATAGTAGATCGTAAAGTAAGAAATCGAAAATCCTTTAACAAAATTAGAACGAATAAGCGGATCAGGGAGGAGCGTGTTTTAAATTTAAATACATTTGGGGAGCCCAGCGAAGCAAAATGGAGCGAGGTGACCCTCCTAATTTTTCATGCCTTGATATGCTCAATTCTATGGTGTGTCGAAGACATTATATAAAAAAAAATAACAAAAATGTGGGGTACTTACTCTAGGGTGGGGAATTGTTTGTCAGGCGCAAAAATTTAAGTGTCTTGTTTTTTTTCACCTTAATATTGCTATTGGCATCCATATAGTTTAGTGCTAGACATACGACTCCCCCAAGGTGCGTTAAAGCACTGGGTTTGGGAGATTTGCAAGATTTTGCACCAAAATACTCACTCGTTGAAGGCCTATGGCATTGCATGGCATTGCAAGCAAGGTTTTCAGCACTTGGCACAACACACACAACATTGCAGGAATAAGTCCGCCATTGCTTTCTGTCTGTTCTTTGTATTCATCTTATCTTCTTAGTTTTTGGTAATAAAGTGTATATTCATTCAATTATTCACACATGCAAATGTTGTTGAGATTTAATCTCCATCTAGTTGTGAAATTATACTTTTATTTACTAAACAACAAATTTAGTTCAATTTCTATAGAGTATTTTTACCTTTGCAAATAGATTAAGTCTGATAACAATCCTGATTGCATGTCAACAAATGATTTATTAACCTAACGTTTAACACGTTCCATTCGAAGTTAGAAAGCCACCATTTGCTGCAAATAAATATGGCAATCACAATAGAGAGCAGGATAAATTTACAAAAGAATTCTCCAAACGATGTAAGTATCGAATTCGTTTATTTATAAATTATCTCCACTTTTTTATTTGCAAGTCGATGTAAATATTAAGCGTACAAATATTGAAGTTTTTAATAACGATAACGAAACGAAAGGCCATTTCAAATTATAGAAGTGAAATATTATTACAATGAAGATAGATTTTTCATTGGTTTAAGTAGTTAGTTTATATTATTAATTTATTTTTTAAATTTAAGTAACAAGTAAGAAACTTAAATAACATATAAATAATGATAGATTTTTTTATAAAACTAACTTAAAATTAAAAAAATATATAAAAATAAAAACAAATACCAACCTTTCTGTCTCATAGCGGGTTTTATATCAGATAAAATATGTGAGCCAGATCACCGCCATCATCGGGTAGAGTACCCAATAGGCTGCCGGCGTTGCCTCGCTGTATTGTGAGGCTTATTCGCTGACCAAAATAGGTCCCAGCCCTTGGGTAATTAATTATTTATAAAAATCAAAATGCTTTTTGAAAATGAAAATGATTATTTCTTAATAAGAACAATTAACCTATCACCGAGATAAAGTCAGGGATAAAATGTGGCAAAATACATAAGTTTTGGAAGTTTCAATGGATGATCTCTTAGTTTTATACTACTATGAATGTGACATATCATTTTCTTCCTCTGTGGCCTTCATTTATGTTTTAACAATATTTTGTCTATTTTGTTTTATAGAAAACTCATTTTAATATTTTCATATTGACAGAACTTCATTCGTACCTTCGACCAACTGATAGGATACTTACGTTGGTTTGGTATACCTTGGGGTGGTTCCAGAATGCAAAGAATATGGTCGGATGTTGTTACTTCCGGAATCTTCATAGGCATAATTTGCTCTACCAACAGGATGCTTTCTGACAAATTGACTGGTAAGTTTTGTTTTACGTTTAAGTTCAGAATGGAAAAGAATGGTTAGAAAACAAAAATGGTAAATGTGTGTAAGAATTCTTTAGTTTTGTGGAGTAGAGAAAAGCAAAGTGTAAAGAGAATGCATGGCCTTCATTTTCGTCAAATAACTCATATTTTATCTTGGTCCACATACTTGTCTTCAATGTAGACTCTACATTATAATTGATCCATAAAAACTTCAGCACTTAGGTTTAAAATTTACTTGGAAAATTTTATTTAACAACAATATTGAAAGATTGAAAGATAAAAAATTGCCAACACCACAACAAAAAGAAAACTCATGTGGGTATATTATAGTTGGTAAAATACCCGAAAGTAAAACGTGCGATATCTATGAAATTAAATGAAACAATGAACTTCATTTTGTTTTTATGTCATATAAGGGTATAAAGTGACTTTTATATCTAGATAAGATAGTATTTAATTAAAAGAACTTTTCGTGATTATTTTTGACGTCTTTCTAGGAAACATTTTCCTCAAGTTGGCAGGGACAGCAAAATACATAACTTCTTTTATTGTACTGCTGGTGGTGCACCGTCTTCGTATATTGTGGCCATCACTGACAAAGTCGTGGGAAACCTCAATGTACTGCTGTGGAAGAATTTGTTCACCAAATAAGCTACTTAGAGTAAAACTTATCAAGATCGCAATAGGCTTCGTGGTTTTCAGTACAGGTATGTTTCTTTAAATAAAACTGCAACACGGGTCTCTCAAATAAGATTAAAATCTTTAGCTGTGCATATCTCTTAAGTACTCTTTATGTAGTTAAAGTTATCTTTTTTAGCATGTGAGTATTATTCCCTAACAATAACAACAATCAAACGTGTGGCTTCCAGATTCCAAATAATAACAGTAACAATCCCTTAACCATAAGTGCAATTAATAAACACGTGAAATAATTCTACCGTGTTGTTTTTATTTCTTTCAGTGGAACGTTTATTTACAATATTATCATCAGAAAGCGTTCGGACAACGTCAACTCCTTTAGAATTTCTGCGAGACTATATAATCAAATCTCAGAATTATATCATATCACCTGGTAAGTGAAGTATGTACGATCAACAAAAAAAATAAGCAACCAGGGCCAACTGACGAGTAATGTTAGAGATAAGGAATATTTGATTCATAATGGGTGTACAATACGGCTAAACATAATATAATGCACATAGGAATCTTCGTCACTCCCTTGAAAGAGGTTATATCTAGATAGAGTACCATAAAGTGATTATATATATATTAATTATACCAATTCATTAATTAATATATCCAAAAAGGGTGTGTAATACAACTCTTCAGAATTCACAACAGATAGTACACGTCCTGTCGGCTAAAGACAACTGCCAAAATAACAGGTATAGATTGCTTCCGGTTCTTATTGTTTGTACATGATTATGTTCATACCAGATAATTGATAAATTAAGCAAAAAGGGTGTGTAATACAGCTCAATATAATTTTTAATACAGTTGCTCAAAAAGTGGCGTATTGCAGGGACGTATAGCGTTCGGGATGTAGGCTATTACATACTCGAGCTTTTTCTTTACCTTTTCCGAACTCGTGCGTTTTCTTTCCCAACTGTCAAAATAATGTCTATTAAAAAGAAAAAAACAACCACGAAGTTTTTACAAAAAAAAATTCATAGAAGTTTTTATGATTCATGCAAATATTTCTAAAAAGAAGGTACTAATTTGTTTCAATATCAAATTTAATGATTTGATTCAATGAGTTAGGTTAGGTTTCATTTCATTTCATCTCATTAAATTTCATTTTCATTTCATATCAATAAAAAAAATCTACTGAAGACTTGGCTGTATGGGCAAAGTTCCCTTTGCCTACCCAGAATGGGTGAAGAAAACAAAAAAAATCTCTGCTTATATTCTTTTACGGTTGGCGCCATTTTCCAAAAAAATTCTTTTAGTTGTTTGTTGCACAAAATGAGAAATTTCGACGATATTTTATTTAAATTAACACCACCGGAACTCAGTATAATTGCACAAAATGCTTCGGAGAACATTTTACCGGAAAAGTCAAAAAGTCGCTACATATCTACATACGAAGAATTTATTGCGTGGAGTATTAGTTAGTTGAGTTTATTGAGTTTTTATTATTTTATTAAATTGCTTCATTTTTTCGCAACTGTATTAAAAATAGTTGTTCAGTACACGTGCGGAACCGTCATTGCAACTTGTTCCGACTGTCAACCCTCACCTTCGGCTGCGCCTCGGCTCGGGTAGACATTTGTCGGAACTCTTTGCAATGACAGGCTTTCCGCACTCGTAATGAAAAATACTATTCACGACAGATTGATTAGTACACGTCCGGTTTTTGCACTTGTT
This sequence comes from Ypsolopha sequella, assembly GCA_934047225.1. NCBI lineage: Eukaryota > Metazoa > Arthropoda > Insecta > Lepidoptera > Ypsolophidae > Ypsolopha > Ypsolopha sequella. The sequence goes on from OW203987.1 coordinate 24,287,029, forward strand.
CTAAAATGGCCTTCACTGCCATTTTATTACTTACTAGCTTTTGCCTGCAGCTTCACCCGTCTTGATTAAGTCTTTGTGTATCTTATCTGCCAGTATTGACCTATAGTCTCTAAGCACAAATTTTATGACAGTTATAATTGAAAAGCCATTAAAAGCATCAAATAATCTCATGGGAGCTGATTAATGGGATAAAAAGTAGCCCATGTCTGATTCCAGGTCAAGAACCATAGTTGTGCAAAGTTTTATCACAATCGGTTTAGTAAGTTTGGTGTAAAGGAGTAAAACAACCCTTTTATATTGAAACTTGACAACCCATTGCGATCCCATGCGATCCCTAACTCAAGATGTGGATCCCATGGGAACTGATTTATGGGATAAAAGGTAGCTTTTGTTCTATTTCAGGTCTAGAACTGTGTTTGTGCAAATATTCAGCCCAATCGGTTCATTAGTCACGGCGTGAAGGAGTTACAAACATACATCCATCCATACATCATACATCCAAACTTTCGCATTTATAAAATTAGTGGGATAAGATACAAATGCAAGTGCAATCTTAGGCCTCCTTATGATTCGGCTGTTTTCGAGAATACGAAGACTGCCGATAAAGTGCATTATGCCTTGACCATTAATAGTATTTCTTACCTTATCACTAAATTGCTTGTGGAATCAAAGTGATATCGCTGGGCTTAGTTACTTATCTCTTTGACTGTACATTAAATTTAACTTTTGACAGATTGGTCACTTAAACGAATATTTTTAAGTATACAACAATCATTATTTCAATGATAGAATCCGTCATGATGGCAATAACATGCAATTTATTTTACTTGCAGAACAGTACACAACAGTTTTCGGGGCGATTATATTTCAACAAATTCTCATCACAACTTTGATATCGAATCTCAACGACTTCATCATCATAGCTTTCAGCATGGCGCTTGCGTCTCGGCAGAAATACCTCAATTACCTCTTGAAAAGTCTTTGTGAGAAACACTCATACAAATACGGAATGCAAGAGGTACGAAATTAAGAGTACAGTAACTGGAGGTTTTAACAGGTAGTAGAGTTGATGCCGGGCTCGACTGTGGTGGTATCAATATCTTACTTGGAGACACCCTCGAAGTAATTCGGAGGAGAGTAAAAGGACAGCTCACAGGCATAAACCAGGTGACCCACCATGCCTGGGACCGATGGATGGCGGTATATCCATCCCTAATAGCCGGGCCTTATATGGAACAGACTGGTGACGGGCAGCGGAGTCACTGGTGCGAGGGTTCCGGCACCGCGCTCACCAACCCGCCTGCCCAGCGTGTGTGAGCATGGGCAATTCTTCCAGGATGACCGCCGGGAGTAGCAAAGTCCTGGAAAGGCTTATGTCCAGCAGTGGACGAACTAGGCTGATGGATAGAACTGGAGGTTTAAACTAAACCATTTTTATCTACTTATCTAAGACAGTTGCAACATCAAAGGTGGTTTTGTAAGAACCTACATTGTACAATTCCATGATCTGAGCAATAATCATGACGAGTATCATGACAAGTATTCTTTTTCTGAATTTTCGTGAAATCCTTAGTTGGAAATATTAAAAATAATATCACGCAACGACGATATTTTTGATGGTCGTCGATAAAATTATTGTGTGCAACTGAACCAAAGAGTAATATAGTAATACAACTCACTTAGTTTCTTTCGTAAAGATTCACTCGTGTCAAAATGTCTTAAATTATAGCACAGTTGCACAAAATACTTTTTATGCTTGACCATGACCATAAAATTAAAGACAAATATATATAGAATTTAAGGACAGGTTTCTTCTCAATTTAGAAATTAAGTGCATGTGATGAAAGTTTGATGCAAATCCATTCAAATATCTATTTAAATCAACTAAATAATCTACTGATCACACTGAAGCACTTTCCTAAAGAAACCTATATATGATTTTTTTTTAATTTTCCTTACTACTTAATTTTAAAAACCTAATATAAATGTTGTATGGACAACTAGAAACTATTTTGGGAAAATTATTTATTTTATTTATTTATTTAATAATATCACATTCTTAATATATATCACACGTCACTTAATATATCATATCTTTCAACAGATTCAGTTTTTTGTAGAATTTATGACACAACCCTTTGCTTCGTAACAAGCAATCTTAAATGCCACAAAATACATTTCATGATATTTTATGATAATGAATAATATACAAACTATACAAGAAGACTTAGATTATGTGATCTCATCATATTGTGCAATACTGGAACCGGAAGAATGCTCAGTTTATCTAGATAGGTCACCTAAATCAATAAATATTCTGACACAAAATATTCGTAGTGTCTACTCTCATAATTTTGCTTCACTAGAAGTGCTTTTAAATAGATTAAATTTAGAATGTGATATTCTGGTACTCACAGAATGTTGGTTAGAACATCATAAACCTCCACCTCTGTTAAATAATTACAACATACACATGTCAACAATCTTAAGAAATCAAAATGATGGCGTAATTGTTTATGTTAAAAGCAATATTGATTGCATTGTTGAGGAACCATCTTTTGAAGGCGGTAACTGTCTGACAATAAAGATTGGCACTGATCTAGTGATTCTGGCCATTTATCGATCCCCTGAATTTAAAAGTACAAAAAGCTTTATAACCTCCATTGAAAATATCCTTCCAAGTCTTAACACATTTAAAAATGTAATTTGTATTGGCGACATGAACATTGATATCAAACCAAATAATAATGCTGACAAATCGTGTGACAAATATCTCAATATTATGGCAGAACATGGCCTTTTGCCTGGACACACTTTTTCAACTAGGAAGAAAAATTGTCTTGATCATGCTATGATAAGAGCATCCTATGACACTAGGACATTTGTTTTAGATGCACTAATCACAGACCACAAACCAGTTTTAATTAACCTTGCCCTAAAACACCAATTTGAAAAACCAGAGTCTAGAATTAAAAAAATCGACTATGAAAAGACTAAAGCTTTTAGAACACTCTAACCTAAATGAAATTATGTCACTTTCTGACCCAAATGCTGCCGCTGAATTCCTGGTTGCAAAAATTACTGAAGCACTTGACTCAAGTTCTTCTATTATCGTTATTCCTAGCAAAGCTCGTATTAAAAAACCCTGGATCACTCCAGGTCTTCTTAGGTGTATCCGGCATCGAGATAAGCTACACAAAAAAACCACTAAAGACCCTGACAATTTAATACTCGCAACAACCTATCGTAGATTTAGAAACTACTGTAACGCCTTACTTAAAAAAATCAAACTAGCATATAAAAAGCTGGAACTAGAAAAAGCATAAAAAATAAAAAAAATAATCCACGAACCCAAAGCAAACATGGAAGATAATTAAGAATATGACCAGTACGACACAAAAGAAAAATATCCCCATTGAGCTGCTCAAAATGAACCAGAAAGGCACACAGGAGTCAATTAATGAAGTTAATTCTTTTTTTACTGGTGTGGGTAAAGATCTAGCCTCCAAAATCCCTGTTAGGACGAATCAATTGTGTAATTCTGATATACCTATACAAAAATATTCAAAATCATTCGTCTTACTGCAAACAGACGAAAGGGAAATTATTTCATTAATAGATCATTTAAAGAATGACTGTGCTAAAGGGTGGGATGACATACCCTCTACCTTACTGAAAATGACAAAACACGTAATAGTCAAACCTCTCACCCATATATTTAATCTATGTTTTGAACTAGGAGTATTTCCTCTCATTTTCAAAAAAGCAATAATCCATCCTATCCACAAATCGGGGGAGAGAAACAGTGTCAACAATTATAGACCGATCTCTGTTTTGCCTTCTCTATCTAAAATTCTAGAGCGATTAATGAATAATAGATTAGTTAATTATATGGAAAATAACAATCTTCTAGCCGACTCTCAATACGGTTTTCGGCCTGGCAGATCCACAGAGGATGCCGTATCATCTCTTACTGATTACATTGTCAAAAACTTGGACCAACGTATGAAATGTGTAGGTGTTTTCTTGGATCTGTCTAAGGCTTTTGACACTGTGTCAATCCCACTCCTGATTCGTAAAATACAAAACATTGGCATTCGTGACACAGCTCTGAAACTTTTCTCTGATTATCTATCTCATCGTACACAGAGAGTAAAAATAGGCTTAGATCTGAGTACTGACTTAACGGTAACTACAGGAGTCCCTCAAGGTAGCATCCTTGGCCCGAGTCTTTTCCTGATATACATAAATGAGCTTTGCCTCCACACTCCACGCGAAGGAAAAATATTCTGCTACGCAGATGACACCGCTGTAGTTTATCAGGGAAGGACTTGGGATGAGGCCCGCAAAAATGCAGAAAACGGGCTCCATAAAATTATGTGCTGGTTACAAGAAAATTTACTTTCCCTGAACTTAGATAAAAGTAAGTTTTTGTCTTTCTCAATCAGAAACAACAAAGGCAGAAATATAACACTTCGGGCTCACACTTGCAGTTTGGACCACTCTCAATTCTGCTCTTGCATAGATCTCACGAGGGTATCGACTATTAAATACCTTGGAGTACTTTTAGACGACAAACTTACCTGGACACCGCATATTGATGCTCTAACCGTCAGAGCACGAAAACTCATATTTCTTTTTAAGACTTTGCGTCACATAGCCTCTCATGATCTTTTAAAAACAGTATACCTTTCACTTGGTCAGTCAATACTTAACTACTGTATTCTTGCATGGGGTGGTGCCTGCTAGACAAAATTACTCAAACTCGAGAGAGCCCAAAGATCGATACTGAAAGTGATGTCATTTAAGCCTTTTAGATACCCCACCGAGCTATTGTATAGCGAATGTAAAGTACTTACTATTCGTCAACTATATATTCAGAAATTAATATTTAAACAACATTCAAAATCCTCGTTTGACTTAGATTTGCATATAAATAAAAGAAGAAATGACTTGGTTTTTAAAGCAGAATGGTGTAAAACTTCCTTTGCCCAACGTTTCTTTTCATTTCTAGGACCATTTGTCTACAATAAGTTAAATAATATACTAGAGATATATCCAATGACACGTCACGCTTGTAAGACAACAACAAAAGATTGGCTCGTTACCCAGAATTACTACAATATAGAGTCTCTTATTGTGACAGTTCAATAAAATCTTAAATATTTTAATTTTATTATTATTATTTATTTATTTTTTCTGTCCGTACATTACTTTACACGATTTTCTGTGTCCATCTTATGAGATATTTAAATAATAATAAGATTATATATATGTATATTAATATTATCCACACTGATATTTCAACATCCACACTCTCACACTCATGTCAAATACTATATAAAATCATTACCTTCTTCATTACCTTCATTACATCTACCGAATAAAGTTTAGTAAAGTGCCTATATATTGCTGTATCTCAATGTTAACTTGGCCTGTGAGAAGGCGCTGGAGGCCATAACTCAGGTTTTCGCCTACATTGGTCTCCAACGTTACTTAATAGTAAGAAATTATATTTGTAAGTTAAATAAGATAAGTGTGTTTTTTTTTTGTTGTCTTTTTGTCAGGTAAATAAAAGTTTTTTTTTTTTATTTTTTTTTTTTTTTATTTAAAACACTTTTTGCATGTTTACACAAATTAATACAGACAAACATAAAAAATTCAAACATGGTGTACAAAGGCGGCACTTATTGCCGCAATCTTTTCTAAACAACCTTTGACAGCAAACAGATAGTTTACGAAATAATACAAGGGAAGCGTAAATGCTAATCAGAAATAAATATACTTATCTAACATAAACTAACATATAAAATATATGAATATGCTTACATTAAATTAATACCCATAAAAACTATGCATATATAATATTAATATATTATATACAAGGTGACTTTTTGATCATCGTCCAAATTCATACTGGTGGCTTGGTAAGTGATCAGTATCATGCATCAACAACAATTTTGGTGAAATTCGTAAAATGAAATTTCGACTCCCCATAGTGATTCACTCGGGACTGGAACTGAATTTATATGGGAAGCCGAAATTTCATTTTACGAATTTCACAAAAATTTTTACTGATCCAAGATACTGATCAACAAGCCTCCAGTATGAATTTGGACGATGATCAAAAAGTCACCTTGTATGTATATAAGGTCTTTCAATTTAAATCGAAAGTAATTTAGGAGGTGATTCAGTATCGTTAATACATCACATTCCACTGCAAAGCACTTTTTTTTGCGCGAACTTTTTTTTCACTTCTCAGTACACAGTGGTCCGATCAGCTGACTCAGTTTGTATGGACAAGTGAAGAAAAAGTTCGCGCAAAAAAAAGTATATTATTAATATTATGTAAAAACGATACTGAATCACCTCCTAAATTACTTTCCATTTAAATTGAAAGACCTTATATATATACAAGGTGTAACAGAAAGGTGTAACCATATTTGAAGAGCTTATTCAGTCAATGTTATAGAACAACATCTACTATGGAACAAACCCTGTATCTCGATTTTTTTTAACAGTTTCATAGAAAAGTGCAATGCCGCTCGGCCGAAATGTATGGAAGGGCAGATTTTTTTTGAGATTTCAGGTTTGGCTCCATAATAAAAGTTGTTCTATACCATTGACTGAATAAGCTTTTCAAATATGCTTACACCTTTCTGTTACACGTTGTATATATAAATATAATATTAATAAATTGTCATTAAAAAAAATACACTATTTTCAGATATCACCAATAGCAGTAACCACAAATAACAATATGCCCTGGTGCAAAGTGAGAGAAGCATTTGTTCAATACACACATCTAGTACAAGAAGTTGACAATGCAGTAGGGCCTTTAATATTGTTATCTCTTTTCTCCAATCTTACATATATTATGATGATCGTTTTCGCGTAAGTATATTTGTTTTTGCATGATTATCTCTTGGACTGCCATCGGTTACCGAAGCGATGTTAATTTAATTTGCATTCCAAATGTAAGGGATTCTGAAAAACCGATCAAAAAGAAGGTTCCGTAATATTCTAATAAGTTAAGTGACGCTATTGTTCTAAGTTTACCATGAACTCGTTTCTAAACGGTTTATATATTTTTTGTTATGTAAATGTTACGGTAAAAGTGATATATTAGGTTATTATAAATAATAATCGGTGAGTATGAATAATTTCAGCACATCATTTGGTGAATGTGATAAATTCAGGTAGATTAATCACTTTCACTGGCAATTATAAAAAAAACTCTAACGGTTTTGTTGAAAGTAACAGAGCGTTCCGCATGACGCTAATAGTGCCAACACTACCATCAAACTTCTCACGCCCATCAAGTCATTCCGAATGGACAATGGCGTCCATCACTGCTTAAACTTATGATCCATTCGGAACGCTTTTGAACGCGACATGGACGTTGACACTTGAAAGTGACAGAATTTTTAGGAATTTGTTTTACGTTACGTAAATACAAATGGTATACTACTTTACTAGGTCCAAGAAGTGATTTACTCTAACTTCAATCTTTGAGTTATGGTGTAATAATAAACTCTTAACACCTAATAAATTATTTTTAAAATTGCCGCCAGCCGGCTGTCACTTTTCATAGATCGCCCACAGTGCAAACGCTATAAAGCATGGACGATGATAGCACAACATGGCGTCGTTCATGATGTCATCTATGACGTCATAGCGACCATTGTAGGGCTATCGTTATCGCGCTAACATCGACTCGGAATGGCCGTTGACGCGATAAAATCGATTATATTGTCATTCGGAACGCGGTGTAAAACACACATGATTAAGCTTCATTTATAGTTTTTATGTTGGTTCATAATGAAATTGTCAAGATAACAAGAAACTTTCTTTTAAATTAAACAAATTTTATAACAAATATATTGGCAGAACAAAAATGACCTATAAACGAACTGAAGTTAATAATTAACAAAAAACGCCTCACCAGTTCAACAAAGTTTTTTTGGAGGCAAACAGGATTACGCGACGGTTCCTCGTATGAAAACTTTACTTTCTTACAACTGAAAATTACTACCATTCAAGTTAAACCCACAAAGTACAAAACCGAGCAACAAAAATTAAAAAACAAACAAATCAATATTACTTACTGAATAAACTAAATGGTCTTACAATTTTTAATTATAAAAAAACATTGACACCAGTAAAATTAGTTCAAAAAAGTTGATTTTAACTTCTAAATCAGCTACTAAATGCATCTCGCTTAATTGAACATACAAAATAATATAACTGTAAAAAATTAAACCTATGACATCACATTTTTATGAATAAACTTTTAAAAACTTAAAAACAAATTTAAAGATCAAAGGATAATGCAAATCTTCATAAGGGGCCCGGGCCCAAAAAAAAAATATATTCGCCCAGACCTGAAGCATATGCCAATCTATAGATCTAGACTGCCGCGTTAGTATTTACTATGGAGTAACCAAAATCTGTCGTGGCAGAAAAAAGAAATGGCCTTTCGAAAAGGCTGATCTAAGTATCTGTATCCTTTAAGTTGAAAATCTGTTATTTTATTTAAAAAAACCAATTACGATAACACTATTGTTATTATTGTAAAAGGATACACATCCTTTTCGACCGTATCCCCCATTTCCACTAAATCCCCCTCCCCTCTTGCATTATTTAAATCCTTGTATTAGTTTAAAAATGCAGTAACGCATATAATAACTGAAACATTTTCAATTGTATGCCCCTTTTCCACCAACCTCCTTCTCCCTCCCTCATTTTAGTTTCAAAATAGGGTAACGCATGCAATACAGTGCCTTACCCAAGATCTTTCTGTTCCATTACTCATTTTGAAATAAGTCTTATTCCCCTTTCCTTTTGTTTGTATAATTATTTTAGTTCATAAATGCAGCGGTGTTTAACTGACCAATTCTAGCGCTCAACAGACACGTCATATTTTCCATTATTTGTGTCGTTTTCATTAGTTTAGTTTTTCAGGACGAGTCTTTTTTCCTAATATAAATCTCCCCTCCCTATTCATCACGTTTCTCTTCCCCTTCAACCCAGTCCTTTCATAAAAAAAAAACAAAGTATCGTATAACAACATCTTTTATTTATACATTATCAGTGTCGTCAATTACATTGTCTAAATATAGACCTGGACGATGTATCGTATTCTGGTGTCTAGCCCACCCAAGAAACCATACAATAGACATAAGGTGAGCGCAAACCCCAATAGTTCTCCTTCCTGTTAAACAATTGCAGCAGTAATTATCTATTGCTTCCAAGCCTTGCAAGTTCTCCTTCACAAGAATATAACAAAAGTATGTCTTATTGCTGCTATGCCGGCTTTTTATTTTAGCTCGCAGTAAAAAAACATCTGTTGAAGGCATGTTATATCTTTCTATGTCTTGCAACGCTCTCTGGATATATATTTCAATGAAGTAGTCTCCACCACGTACATGCTCACTAAAGTAACTCGCTGCAAGTTTTATGTGGTACGTACCTACCGCATATAGCACCATTTCGTCAGGGGTTAAAATTGGAAATGATGGTATATTTGGTACATAACCAACAATATTTTCGAAAGGGATTCTTTGTCTATTTAAGTTTTTATCATCTACATAATCGGCCAAGTGGTTGGGAGTGTGTAGTCTGTTGTTAATTATATTTATAAAATCTGCAGCATGCGCATTATCTACAAGGGGTATATGGAAAGCATTTGTGATTGCTGCTGCAATCCCAAAATCGTCAAACATATGTGACATTGATTTATTAAAATAAGATTGTCTAAAAATCTTGAAGTCCCGCTTGAATCGACCGTTGACCACTTCAACGGGCCAACGGCAAATCGTACAGAGTCTCGATCTGTTGCATTGTTCAGTGGTCAATTGCGTTGCATGTCCGCTCTTTGTCACAGGAATTATTGGAGTTAATCCACATTCTTCAACTGCGTTTACTGAGTCTCTGAACCCACGATCCAGAATTAATACATCACCAGTGTTTAAATACCACGGCATTACAGAACCCGGATCAGCCCGGAGCAGCTCTTTCAAAATCTTCGCATCGCTTTTTGTAGCGGCATAGGGTCCTAGGACATTTACGATATAGCCATCTGTTGTCACTATCTAATCACTAATGTAAAGTTCATACTTTTCTGTATATAAATGTATGTGCCGTCTAAAATCAGTATTGCTTTTGTGTGATCTGGAGTTCCAAACAATGTATTTGGCACTAAAAGATTACGCCGAGCAATCTCTTCTCTATTTATGTGGTCAAACCCCAAATGTAACGGCTGGAAATCTTCTTTTAGACATTTCCTAGCAATGTTTAGTTTATATTCTATATTCTGTCTCGTCATATGGAAAATATTGAAAAGAGCGTCGAGCTTAGTACCTACCTACATAACACCAGGACTATTTATTTTAGAGGGAAGATTAATGGATGGATACAAAAAAGTGGAAAAGAAGATATAATATACATGGACAGGGGAATTATGATAATTGATAATATTAAACGCATTACTGCACTATTTACCTAAAATGACAGTGCTTTAAAAATAATGGAAGAGAAGGAGGGAGGAGTTGGTGGAAAAGGGGCCTATTATCGAAAAGGATATATTATAATATGCGTTAATGCATTTTTAAATAAAATAAGGATACTAATAATAGAAGGGGGTAATACGGGGGGGGGTGTATTCGTGGAAAAGAGGGATATAATCAAAACGGATATAATATTGCATGCGTTACTACATTTTAAAACTAAAATGACAGTGTCAATACTTTATTAAAGTATTCCTTGGAATAGCCTTTTTAAAGGGCCACACCTTTTTTCTGCCTGGATAGATTATATTTACTCCATAGCAAAAAAATACATGGCAGCTTAGATCTATACATTGGCGTATGTGTCAACTTTAGGCGACGTGATTTTTTTTTGGGCCCAATCTTTTGCATCATCCTTTACAAAACTGTTTTCAGTTTCCGGATGTAATAACACTAGATGTCACTGTACGAGTAATCTAAACATACAAAATTAACTGAAAAAAATAGTCAAAAGCATGAGAGCGGAACTTCGAAGAGAAACATTACTATAGGTAGCTTTCTTTTTCTTAAAATTTTCTTCTACTTTCAGTCTGTCTGTCTATAAAGCAGATCAATACGTATTTGCATATTACATATATGCCTTGTTTTGGTTGGGAATTAGATGCTTCACTGTTTTACTAACCGCAGCAAGTGTTCACGATATGTCTCAGATTGGGATGGAATATTTGAAAAAGATCAAAACGACCAGTTTTGATGTGGAGGTAAGTAAATTATAATTATGCACACAGTGACGCAACGCATATCCGTCGCCATTTTTATGTTTCGAGTATTTTCGAGTATTATACACTCTTTTAGCCACTTTTTTCAAAACTGATCCTTCCCGTTTCGATGGGAGACTTGCTCCTGTTAGTAATGTTATACCTATACAGTATGGAAATTAAAAGCGGTCGTTGGAAGTAATGGGCCAGCAGATTTCACTCAAACGAAATAAGATTTTTGTAAAGTTGCTTGCCTCAATTGATAGTTTGAACTAGCTAAAATGTTAACATTTAGTAATCCTGTAGTTTTTTGGCATCAATCGAAACAACGATTTTGTCTTAAATTTACACGGTCACTATAATAGTTCTGGGGCATTTGTACATCAAAAAACGGTAAGATTTCGAATAACGCGAGTATATTATGATTGGTGGCAATGAATAGGTAATGAGCTATAGGATCGTGTAATACTGGGTGATTTGTATCAAAGTTTGACCTAGCCGGTGTATGACGTCATAATATTTTTTGTATGGATATTTGTTCCTGGAATCTTTGTTGTGGGGTATGAAATGAAAAGACTTTAGAAGCTGATTGTAGAAATAAACTACATGTCTACATCTGTCTGTTTCCCGTTTTCTAAACAAAAACCGGCCAAGTGCGAGTCACACTCGAGTACCTAGGGTTCCGCATTATGGATGATAAATTTCATTTTGTCATTTTTTTTGAATTTTCAACCACTTTATTTTTCTTGTAATCATTACTTGTAATCTGTAATTTTTCCATCCACTAGTTTTGCGGAAAGGGGGGGAACATATACATTTTTTAATGGTTTTTCAAAGATTTCTCGCAATAGATGAAACTAAATACAGCCAAACTATATATTTTTACAATCAAATTTTTAATACCTACAGTCTGATTCCCATATTATATTTTTATTAAATATTTTTTTATATTACTTCTTTTTTATATTTCTCCTTTGCGCTCATTTTTTTTGAAATCCCTATAGTTTTCCTGTAATTGGCCAGTTGTGATCTCTAATTGGAATTTTTTAATATTTTTCTGTTGACCTGTTTCGGAGATAAGGAAGGGACACATAAATATTTTTGTGATTTTTCAAAGATTTTTCGAAACCAGTGCCAGTAAATATAGTTAAAGTATAAATTTTTACAATCAACTTTTGAATATCTGCAATTTGATACCCATATTGTATTTTTAGGAATATACTTTTTTCTCACTTTTGTTTTGGAAATATTTTGAACAATTTAAAAAATGTTACATTTTGTTTTTACACCGTAATATGTAGGAAAATTTTTTTTTTGTTCCAAATTTCGTGCCTTTATCTTCAGCGCTAAAGCTATGAGGTTGTGACATACGGACGGTCTGACAACGGAATCTCACTTACATATAATATTTTTTTTTTATTAAATTTGCCATTTTTAGACCATTTTTTGTTATGGGGTCTATTTTAAAGACCAAAGCAGTTAGGAATTTGAAATGTTTGTATATTCTTTACCATTATGCTGTTTTTAAACAACAAATACAAAAAATAGCGATTTATAATGTAGTTTTAGGGTTACGTCCCCGAATACTTAACCAACTTAATTTTGCAGTTTTTATTTATGAGAGAATCAGAGCATTACCTTAAATTAAATAAATATCTAGTTTGAAATAATTTGTCATATGTACGGAACCCTAAAAGAGCGAGGCCCGACTCGCACTTGGCCGGTTTTTTTTATTCATGACTACTCAACAAAACAACAATATGAATTCCATTAAATGAACCTCAAATTTTCTAATGATCATACTGAACTAACTTCCCTAAAAAACATATTTACCGTGCGAATTTTATGTTCGTATTCAATTAGAGGGGCTCAAATCTTCAATCAATTAATTTTCGGCAGGTGTTTGAACCTTAGACCGAAATTTCCAATAAACTTGATTACGGATAGACCAGATGACAGGAATTTTCCTGACATGTCAGGAATCTTGGCCCTCTGTCAGTAAATTATGGAAAAAAAAGTTATTTTCAGGAATTTTCAAGAGATAAAAGACATTTGTAATTATTATGTTTTTCGAGTAACATTGTGTTTGTAACGAAAACTGTTAAATTAACACAATGCTTTTGAATTTACACAAAGCTTTTACAAAAAACGACTGGAAATTTATTGAATAATAAGGGATTTTGTCAGGAATTCACGTTATTGGATCTGGTAACCCCAGATACGGAACCATGTTATTTATGTGCTTACCTACATGAGCACAGAACCTTGCCTCAAAGTAATTACAGTTTGATAGTTTGCATAACTTACTACCTAACCCTAAATCTAAGAGAATGCATTATCAAAGTGATCAAAGTTAAGTTACATACTAGTTTGCTGAAATATGAAGATTCATAATCATAATAATACTGGTGACATTTCATATAATCTTAGGAAGATAAACTGGCTTACTCATTGATTGTGTACAGTCGCTTGCAGTTCAAGCTCCCTATTTGTAAATTATTTTAACGGCTATGACTACGCAATAAAATCTACCAATAGGTACACTGTCATACTGGCGTCCGTATATTTGTGCAGTCAGAAACAAGGATAAATCTGATATATATAAATATCTGAAATATATAAATCTGGGTTATACTACTTTTAAGCTCAGCGCCTTAATTATTGTCTCAATTTAATGGAAATGTTATGTCCCATCACCGGTTTCAGCAAAATATCAAATTTCAGTTTGATTTGCGTTTCTCTTCTGCTAACTTGAAAGCGACGTAGAAAGTGTGCGAGTGTTGTCTTCATTGCCATCATGGCGTAGTTCCTCCCTTAAAAAAAAATATATAAATATAAACGAATAGCATGACCACAGAACTACTAATAGAAAGGCCATGAAAGCCGTGACTGCGACGCACCAATATGATCAATACGTCAAGACATAACCCGCGGGCCTCTCATTTCTCAACCGAACGCGTTAGAATAAACATATTGTAAAAATGGTGTATTGCAGGGTCACAAATTGTTCTTACTCTTCAAATAACGCAAATAAGACATCCAAAGGAATTTCATTTCACTCGTAAGTAATTTAAACATGTATTTACTGTGATATTTACAGAATAAACCTCGCGGTAAATAACATTTCAACCTTACCATGAAATATTTAGCGTTGTAGCGAGTAGCGTTTTGCAGTTTTTTCAATTGCAGGTTATAAAGAGTGTCACACATTGAGTTAGAATATTAACGCCTCAATGTATATTTTTTCAAACATTATCAACACGGACCTAATTGTGTCAAAGTGCGGCCGCTGGTCATGGCTCTTTACACACATTGGCACAGTGCCATGACGTGTTTGGTATTTTACATCTAAGCTTCATAGAATTACGGTGTTATTTCGGCTGTATTAAGACGGGTGGATCTATGTGTGCGCCGCGTATGTTTACTAACTAGGTAATACAACGTAATTAAAAAAAGTGGCGACAGAGGTTCTCGAATAAAATTTGTGTCACGCCATCCCCGTGAGCATGACTGACTCATCTATCAACGTCCAGACCAAACGCTTGGACCTGGGAAAATTAACTATTATGGACCTTTAGACACCCGTTAAGGCGATTAGTGCCGCCAAATTAGCAGCTCGATGCATAGTGGCTGTTACAACGCTCGCGACGTTATTTATAGGGTGAAATAGGAGAAAATAATAGTTTTCATATGGACGTGATTGTTTGATTGAATAACTATGTTATGTTTATAGCTATCAGGTTTATCTATTACTGAAAGCATAAATGAATTAAATCGACCAAGCCACTTAGTAGCAGTAGGGAGTTCAAGCCAAAAACACCATTCGGTTGAATTTCTTTTTTCATATAGAAGTTTTGGCGGTATGAAAAAAAAAAGTGTTGCATATATGTATTATGTTGTCTTAGAGTTGATAACTCACATGATTTTTTTTCAATATTTTTGGTTTTACCATAAACGAGGCTTTAGAAAGTACCCATGTGGCGATACTAAGCCCCATAAGAAGGGATTCGAGGAAACGATCTACGTGAACAACGCTGCCACCCGCTAGTTAAAAATATTTTGCCTACGAATACAAGTTATATTATGTACTTGTATTCGTAAAGAAACATATCTAGAAGTAGACTCCCAAATCATATTATGTAATTGATTTCTACTATAACTAACTAAGCTTGTAAAACCAATCACTAAAGGGTAATTTCTACTCTAACTAGTTAGTTAGAGTTAGCCTAGTTAGGCTTGTCAGACCAGTCGCTAAAGGGTAATTTCTACTCTAACTAACTAGGCTTGTCAGACCAATCACTAAAGGGTAATTTCTACTCTAACTAGTTAGTTAGAGTTAGCCTAGTTAGGCTTGTCAGACCAGTTGCTAAAGCGTAATTTCTAATCTGTTGCGACTTTCTATAATTTAAAAGTAATTTAAAATTGATTGTTTGAAACTAATAATTAAATCACCGATGCGAAATTTTTATACCTATGTTAAATCAATATATTAAGTCTACTTAAGATAATTTTATAAAAATTAAATCACCGATGCGAAATTTTTTGTAGCTTATAGCTCATCTAATAATAGTAGTAGCTGAGAAATAGACTAAATTTTATTATATGAAATTGGTCACCAATATTATTCTATACTGGCCTTTCGACCACTATGAGCGTTTTTATGCAATCTTTTCCCCTTTTTCAGCTTGGCGGTTTTTTATCAACACCTTTATAGCGTTTATGTTGATCAGAGTCACTATAAAGTAAACCGTATCCAAATCCGTTGAGTGGTTCTCAAGTTAAAACGGAACTACATACAGACAAAAATTCAAAAAATTATAGTTTTGGCCTCGTTCAATAAAAATAACGTTTCATTTCATTAAAAGCGGTATTGCAGCCGGATTGTGAAATATCCGCCTTTTCTAATTAATCGAAACAGAACACTTAAAATTCAAAATTCACTCAAAAGTTATTCAACAAAACCTTAAATTACCTATAATATTTATTGAGTATGTTGCTATCGCAAAGTTTCTATTGGTTTCCGCTAGTTAGAATTTGAAAAAATTAAATTGTAAAAATTTTGAAATTCTAATTTACAGAAACCAATGGAAACGTTGCGATGGCAACATACATAATACATAGGTAATAAGATTTTGTTGAATAACTATTGAGTGAATTTTGAATTTAAGTATTATGCTTCAATTAATTAGAAAAACATTTAACATTTAACATAACTCTTAACATTTCATATAAAATTTCGCAATAATATTCAATGCACAGATTGGAAGCGTCTCCTGTAGTGAAATATCAGTATCAGTATATGAAATAAATAAATAAATATATAATGTTAACTAAATAAAAAAAACAAATAAATTATATTTATTTATTAAATAAATAAATAAATGCTTTATGTTAATTGACTACTTAATTGGTAGTAAATAAATAATAATAAATAAATATAATTTATTTCAGAACCCGGTTCCATACATTTCAAATAAAAAATAAATAAATAAATAAAAAATTAAAATATAGCAAAGCACAAAACTTTTTGAATTTATGAAAAAAATTTATTAGTGCCGAAGTAAGCAATAGCGATATTTATAACTTTTAGTATGAAATTATGTCAGATGACGTCACGTGACATGCCGTCTAGATCACTTTGATTGTGTTCATAGTATTTGTTTCGATTAATTAGAAAAAGGCGGGATTTTTACAATCCGGCTGCGAAACCGCTCATAAGAGGATGGCTGGCATACTGTAGCAACTTTTTTTATTACCCGTCCAGCACAATAAGTCTAATGGCAAAGACCTTTTCATTGAGGCGATTATATGTTGGCTCTTTGGCCTCTTTTTCTTGGACGCGTAATACTAGTGATCACGTAGCGGCACAACAAATTGGTGTGTTTTTAGCTAATACTGAAATATTTTGTAGAGAAAAATAATATTGGATTTAGGTAAAATCCCTTTATATGTCTATTGCCTATTTTATAAAAAAATTCAAGTTGAAATTTTAACCGCGTTTTTGAAACGAACGTTTGAAAACCAAAAAAAAGAGGGTGGAAAACATATTTTTTTTGACAAAAGTATGAATATTAATACATTGTTTATAGGTGGAATCTCTATATAAAAGATCCATAAATCAAACATATTTTCTTCAATATGAGGAGAGACATAGTTTCTTCCAATGAACCCTTGAACACCTGGTGTTGTTGACGTTCCAGCGTCAGGTGTCCACTTAAAACAAATAAACATCACATTTACATATTTATTCAAAGTTTTTACTTTAAATTCGTTTGACACAGAAACTAGTGAAACTATTTCTCTGTATAGCACTTTTAAATCTGTTTTTAAAATATACTACAGTGGGTTACATACAAAATTAAAATTATCAGGTCTTATCCCAATACCTTCGATATGTTCCATAAAGGACCTTAGGAGGTAACACTACAAAAAAACTTTTCAAAATTTGCTGATGAAGGAATAAAACGGAATGTAAACTTTTCTATCGAAAACGAGTTCCAAAGGCGTAGAACGGGCTGTTTATATCACAAAAACACGGGGACGAAACCGCAGACCTCTTGTATACACATAAATTTACTCATGACGGAGAAAGACAATCCTCTTTTAGTCTGTTTCGCAAAATACTGGTTGATGGAAAATAATGGATGCTCTGGGGAAGTAAGTTCCACAACTCACTTATTATCAAACTTAAAAACTGTAATACGGGATTCCCAAAGTATTACACTGTGGCATAGATAAATAAGGAAGGATAGATTGTTCACTCCATACATTAGAACAAAGCCCGCGTAAAACTTATTATTTTCGCCGGTACCTAGTAGTTCGACTTATTATTTTTGATGTCGCTACTATACTAGACATATTGTGACATACCTAGTGCCATCTATCGAACAGTTGATGAAACGAAATTCGATATGTGAGGGTGTGTGTATATTTCTGTGTTTTCTTTAAGTTAAATCAAAATTCAAAGTAATAGTTTCATTGTAACAATAATGTTATTTATGGTGATGAAAAGATTTTTATAATTTTTTTTACCGATTCTGAGAATAAGTTCGTTAAAAACGCTTACTTTGCAAACAATTTGCTGTAATGTTCTAAACAATGTGTAACATAGGTGTAAAAAAGGTGTAAACATATTTGAAGAGCTTATTCAGTTAATGTTAATAACTTTTACTATGGAGCCACGGCGAAATCTCAAAAAAAAATCTGCCCTTCCCATTTTTGCTGAGCGGCATTGCATTTTTCTATGAAACAGTTAATATTTTTTTTTGAGATACAGAGTTTGTTGCATAGTAAAAGTTGTTCTATACCATTAACTGAATAAGCTCTTCAAATATGGTTACACCTTTCTGTTACATGTTGTATATTACAGTACTGATAAAATACAGGAAGGTTAAATACAACGAGTGAGAAATAATACTTTAGTTATTTATGTTTTTTTTTTCAGATTCATTACTTGCGAAATTCTTCACTAGCGACGTTATTATCATTTGAATAAATAAAGATCATGGTACTGTACAAGTTTTTAATCATATTTTAATCCATTTCCAGGTGGAAAGACTTTATTTTCAGTTGTCTAAAAACGAGATAGCACTTAGTGGAATGGGATTTTTCAGGCTGAAGAGAAGTTTGATGTTGAAGGTAAAGATTTTTCTTATCTACTATAAGTAAGAGCTGGTGAAAATAAAAACGGAGTGATTTTAGGTGTAACTACGGGACTCGCCATGTTTAGGTTTTATATTTTACCCGAGTTTATGCCGAAAATTGGGGAATATATGTATAATAATTTGGGCAAGCGCGAGTCGGTATCGCGCACAAAGAGTCCCGTGCCTCGACACACAATACGGGAACGGTACCTTAAAAATATTTAAGTAAATAACAACAGCATAGATGCCACAGCAACATTAAAGCGACAAAAAGAAGCCGCTAAAATGGTAGCGCCTAGCAAACAATTTGCGGTTCCCGCTGAGTACGGTACCCCTTATATCTTTACCGCTATATTTTTCCTGTAATCTTTACGTAATCTTATCACCAATTACCATGATCTTTTTTATATATTTTTGTCATCTTGTTTCGGAGATAAACCTAATACGTTCCACCTCACTTCGCTAGTCATCGCACTTATTTTTTTACTTTTGGTTAAATATTTTCGATTTCATACTTTAAATTCGCCCACTCAGTATTTTTAGTCGCAAACTGTGGTATTTATTCCGGATACTTGAAATCGCTAACTATATTTTCAATCGCCCGATTATTAAAATTTCCCAAATAATGTTCGGTAATACGTAGGAGTATGAGTGTAAACTGTGACTTGAATTTCACAGTTCACACTCGCGAAGACCTCTGACACCTCCTTAGTGATTCATGTTGTGAAAAAATGTTTTTCTCTTTTTCACAATTTCATAGAATTTTATGTCGAGTTTACTTTGTGAAAAGTGTTGAAACGTTGGTGTACGAATGTGGACTGAGACTTGCATTTACGGTCCACACTCGAGAACACCTCTGACACCCCGTGGGTGAAAAAAGCGACGAAAAATTTTTTTTTGCTATATTTTTAAAACTTATTTGAGAAAAGTGAAAAAAAAGCGTTATTTTAGAAAAATTATCTAATTATAGGTAGACTGTTGACGTACAAATCTATTTTTTCGCCTGTATTTATATCATCGATTATAGCATCAATTACGACGATTCCTGTAGATTACATAATTTGTTGACCCTGGAGAACAGACGAACACTTTTAGACATGTTACTTTTCCACAATATATGTCATGGTGCAATTAACTGTATCGACCTAACTTAGTCCATCTTAAATTTGTGTGCACCTTCTACTAGTACTCGTCACACACCCCTTTTCCATACACCTTTAGTTCACACTAACTATGCTCAAAATTCTATGTTGTCGCTTACCTCGTACTTTAATAAAAAAAATCAAAGAAATTGATGTAAAATATAAGAATATGTTGCTTAGATCACTCTCAGAGTGATATTAGTACTTTCATATAAAAAAAAACGCACATACACATACACACCCTCTTGCACCCTCTCACACACCATTATAAAGTGTACTATTTCGGTACTATTATTGTTATAATTATAAGTATTTAGTGATTGTGCTAAAGCGCTTTTTTCCTTAGTGATTATATTGATTTTCTTTTTTTTATATCAATTAGCTTGTACATTTCGCTTTCTTTTGTAGTTTTTAGTTGTTATTATCCACTTCAATTTATCAATTTTTTTCTTTTTCGTCTTAGTTATTTTAGTATATTTAAGTAAAGATTATAATGTAATGTAAACCCGTTATTGGCCTATGTTAAGTTAATGTTTTTCTGTCTTATTATTGTACATTGTGCTGTGGGTTTTGTAAAAATAAATAAATCATAATAAGAAATGTATTTCGGGCCATATCCTGGGTCTGGCATCAGTCACAATCATCACATTACATTGTGACCGATGCCGTACCCAGGATAGGGTCCGAAATATATTTCACATTAACCTTCATGATATTTTATTAAGTATATATAAGGTCTTTCAATTTAAATGGAAAGTAATTTAGGAGGTGGTTCAGTATCGTTAATACATCACATTCCACTGCACAGCGCTTTTTTTTTGCGCGAACTTTTTTTTCACTTCTCAGTACAAAGTGGTCCGATCAGCTGACTCCGTTTGTATGGACAAGTGAAGAAAAAGTTCGCGCAAAAAAAAGTACATTGCAATGGAATGTGACGTATTAACGATACTGAATCACCTCCTAAATTACTTTCCATTTAAATTGAAAGACCTTATATATACATAAAATATAATACATTTTTAAGAGAAATTAGTCAGTTAATAACGTTTATTTACATATTATTGTCATAATAAGAGTGAAAAGCGATTTAACGGCTAAATATTAGATAATAAAAAGTATATTTGCAAATTCTCACTAGTATTTATTGCATCTTTTTATTTTTTACAGGCACTGTCGGTGATCATAACGTATGATTTAATATTAATACAATATAACGATCGTTTATCACAATAATGAAATATTTATAACAAAAATAAATATATCAACCAGTTCACGAGCGTCAGATAAGTCTGAAGATGGAACACAGTTTATATAATGATTGACAAAAAAGCAAATTTTAAAATAATGCGAGGTTGTAAGCAATGGCATTGGTAATTCGTTAAGCAACATGGGGTATTACTATACTAGTTCTATATTTAATAGTACTCGTTAAGGTAATATAATTTGCACCGATTCGGATTATCGGAGTAAGTAGGATTAACAATATTAACAATTGAACAATAGAGGTACGCGCCAGTAACTCACGACTCACGGTCACGATTATCCATAAACTGTGTACAGCTAATGTTAATACCACAGATAAATTATAATATTAATACTTAGTATTTAAGAAGTACCTAAGAGAATTGTAAGGAAAAGTTTTACTTAGTATACACCCAACATTTTCATTTATCCATACAAGGTTAATATATTGCATTTGCTTAATCTCTCTAATTACCCATTCTCGATTATGCTGATTTCAGTTATTTGGATCTCACTGAAGCGGAACTCGACAACCTTAAACGTCTTAAAAATGTTTGTATCAGGTTTATTTTTAGTCTTCGCAATTACGATCACGTTTCTGAATTTCGTTCTTGACTTAACTGGTTACCTATTCGCCAGCGACGTAATGCTCACATCTTGTCTCTATTATTTTGTGTTTTGCACAATTGTGCAGTTGCTTCTTATCTTAAGGCTCATTTGCAGTATCTTCATAATACTCATGATGCTTCCTTACGTTTCTCTCATTATCTCCTTTTGGCAACACTATCTCGTTCGTCGTCCTTCTTCAGTAATTCCTTTTCAGCCTAAGTTGTTCGGTTGTGGAACGATCTTCCTTTGCCAATAAGGAGAGCTCCATCACTGCCTGCCTACAAAAATTCAGTCAAGGATTATTACTTGTCACTCTGATTCTTCTGTCACATATTTGTATTTAGAATTTTTATATTTCATTGTTTAAATGTTTACATTTTATTTGATATGATTATTTATTATATATTGAACTATACATGAAATATATAACTAAAGCTTATGTCCAGCAGTGGACGAACTAGGCTGATGGATGAATGGATGGATGGAACTATTATTTATATAACTTTGCTACTTATTTATATACCTTATTTTACAAGTACACCACCTTTTCAGCAATCCTATCGTACAATTTCTTCCCCCTAAAGGTTGTCTGGAAGAGATCGCTTTCAACTCGTATTTTTAAGTTCAATTGATTGTATTTTTCTCTTTTTTGTGGTGTGACAATAAAGTTATATAGTATTGTAAGGTTATGTACGAAATAGTAAAATAATATTAAATTTTGAAAACATTCACTAATTGGTTCAGGTGTGATGAATACTTTTATTATTTGTGACTTTCACACATATCCTCAATCCTCCCCTTTCATCCCTTCACACACACTCAACCTCACTTGTCTTCTCAAATATTCACACTCCTCATTACGTTTTTAACCTGTATTTAGCTACAATATTGATGTTAGTTTTTAAGTATTATCCCTATTAGATTTTAAACTCTGTATTTGTTGCACATTGTAATTGTATTCTCCTTGTCTAGTCAGCACTGTATTAAATTAAATTGTTAAGAATTTTGCCACTGCTCAAAAACGGTTAAGACCTATAAATTAACCAGGCAGGCGCTGGTGACTGTAGTACAGTTTAAACTAAAACAGTTGCCAACGCAACATTTTACTGTCTCAACTATTAGACAATTTGCAAGCTATAGTGTCTCTGCTATGTACTATATTGTTATTAGATTTTTAGTCTAAGATATTTGTACACTGACTTTGTCAATAGGTGACCAATAAATACATTTTTATTTTATTTTTTTATAAATTATCAAGACCTTTTACTCCTTTGATGTTTTTTGTGAAAATAGATGTTCTGATTTTATGAACCTACTATATTATAATATAACACAAAAGATAAGCCGTCCCAATCATCAGTGATACTTATTTATCCCGAACAAGCAAACCTTGAAATGGCAAAAAAATTAATCAGCTGTTCCATTCATTTGGATCAAGTAAGTATCTGGGGGCACGATAGTGCCCCCCGCCAAGACGAGTCAAAGGAAACGGAGCTACGTACCTTTTCCCGAAGCGTTTCGTCATATTTTCGAATTGTACATTTTCTGGTGGACGGCGTCTACATCTAAATCATATTTCAGTTCTGTAAAGCAAATGGGATCTGAGAATTAAAAGTGCGAAAATATATTGGCTATGACACCCTAAAAAGGAAAACCGTAAAAAAACAAAAAAAACAACATCAATCAGGAGATACTTATCACGTTTCTAAAGCATTTACCCGTTACATAATAAAATACGGGTATGGTTCTTTGATAGTGTAGTCGGCCTTAACAAGGTCAGGAATAAATCTAAAGGGTGAAAGAAATAAATCCATTAGGCCATTACTCTGTATGCAGCAGTATAGACCTTTGCATTTGGGCCCAATTAATAATAGGTACACATAAAATATGAAAATAGATGAGATCGTTAAGAGGCGAAACGTCATTGTCGTGTAATGCCTAGTTTACACGGGTAGAGAGTACCAGGGATAAAAACATTACTGGCTTATAATATTTCTAAAGCTGGGAGAGGAGAGTGAATCAGATGTGGTAAAGTAGCTAAGCTATCGCCTAAGGTTAACTGACAAAATCAATATTAAAGCCGTTTTATGCTACAACCATAACCAAACGGACTTCATGAGGTAGAATATGTAACAAAAAAAGAGTGTGCCACAAAAATGGGACAATAGGTTTAATTTTTTTTGCTCAGATACGGCAGAATTCAGTACAAACCGTCTCCGTGAGATAGAACATTTGTAACAAAAAAGGTTTCAACAAAAATGGGACTACGCTAAAGCCTAAGGTATCGGGTAATCTGACAAAATCAATGTTGAAATAAGCCATTTTATGCTACAACCATAACCAAACGGACTTCATGGGATAGAACATATGTAACAAAAAAAAAGGGTGCAACAAAAATGGGACAACAGGTTTGATTTTTTTTGCTCAGATACAGCAGAATTCGGTACAAACAGTCGTAACTCACCGACGATCTTGCTTCGCTTACGAAAATTACGAAAATACGACCGAAGTGTACGGTTTTATTATTAAGGATTTATTATTCTAACGTTATGATTGATCATAATGAAAAATAAGAGTCTTTTATACGATCTTGTGGTTTGAACGTCTCGACCACAAATCTGGAGACCTCGGGTTCTAATCCGTTGGGGCACACTCATTTTTTGGAAGGCACGTTTAGCTGTTTGTTTGACTCATGATCCAATACGCTGAGACATTAATATTCATTGTTAAAATGTGGGTGTACTAGTGTGGTCTATGACTCTCATTTTATAGTCCATTTTTTACAATAAATACCTTTGACATCCCCTCGGGGATTCAGGCAGTGACGTTGTGTTTTAAAAAAGGTTATTTGGATTGATACAGGCAAATTCATATTAGAGACTCAGTAAGTAAAGAGATCCAAAACTCAATGAACCAAATCGCGAAATTATAAAACTATTTCTTAAGGCGTATGACCATGCTAAATAAGCAATTGTCGATGTGTGTCGATACAAATTTCAACGAAAACGACATTGAAATAACGTTCATTTCAGCGTGCCTTGAAAAGTGGCTGTTACGACAACCACTGCGTCTCCGGCTAGCGCAAAATAGGAGAAAATAATACTTTTCACATGGACGCCATGAACGGAAAAAAAATTTAAACTTAAATTTTTTAGATCTAAAAATTTCCTACAATTTGGTGAAATAATAATTGAAATCGCTTTAGGCGTTTTGGAAGGAGTAAGAGAATTCTTGTGTTAATCATGTGAAACAATCGATGACTTTCGTTTTTTTTTGTCAAAACTTACAATAGAAAAACAGTTTATGAAACTTAAAATTTATTTTTGACTCTATAATGCCTATCATATATTTTTATGAAAGTTTTTAGACCACCCGTGTGGGAGGAGTAGGCCTTCAAAGACAGGTCCAAACTGCAGTTGGCGTATCCATTCGCCTTAAAACGCAACCACGAGTCAAAGACTCAAGCCAATTTCTTTTTTTCATTGTGCGAAATGGTTCGTCGAACTGCAAAGCTACAACTACTGCCAGAGACCTTGAGTGTATGTGTCTCACTCTTTCACCCGGCTCGTCCCACACTGATCTCTCTGTCGTTCGAGGGGAAATAAAGCTGCGAATGCGCTCAAATACACTTAAATATGACAATTAAGTTATTATAACTAAAATTCTTCAAATATAATCAAGGGAACCTATTTATTATTCTTCTATCTATCTATCTATCTATAATTTCATTAAGTTTTAACTTGTTTCTTTGCATAATTAATTAATTTAATCGGATCTTAGTCCTAATTTAGACCTTGGTTTGGTTTCTTTATACCTAAAGTTCTTGATAAAAATTAAAAATAATAATTAAGCCATTGCATTCCAGATAATTCTGTAGATTATTTTTTTTTTTTCTCGATTTTTTTATAATATTTTATCAAAATTAAGCCGGATCTTAAGGCAAGGGTATTCAGAGAAATCTGTACTGCTCCAACGCTTTCATTTTACACTTGTCTGTCCCTCACTGGAAGCAAGTAGACTAGAAAACTAGCGATTTCGAGGTGTTTTTATCAGTTTTCGATATTTATTTAAACTATTTTACAAATATGGTTTCTAGAAACTAGACAATAATAAATGCTTTTACTCGATATATTTTTCATTGTGAAACATTAGTTATACAATAAATGCAATCGTTTTAAGAATTAAATCAAATGTCCTAACTAATATTTATTATTATAAGATAAATTAAACTTTTTAACATTAAAAATTAAAATCTAAATTAATAAGTTATGCACCAAAAAAAAAATTCAACAAACTAAACCTAGCTAAAACAGAGATATTTAATTAAGTAATTTCTTCCAAATCGCAGCCAAATGGGAGGTTGCCCAAGACACTGGCACCGTAACCTCGTTCTTACCTCGTTGGATTGCGGTGTCCGAGGTACGCGTCAGCCCTTGGGCCACCCAAGGCGTCGACCAGGGCGGCTATTCTCGCAACATTTTTCACACGCTTTATGTTTCATACGACTTTGTTACTTGCGTAATAAATGCCGTTTGATGATAATCCTACGAAGTGAATTTCCTTAAAAGATATGTAAACACATGTTATGAATCCGAGCAAAAGGTTTTTATTTTAAAATCTTGTTACGTTTATGTACAAAGAGCTTGTTCAAATCACCCGCCTTTGGCCCTTGCAAATTGTCGCATGTGCCAGAATTGCCATCCTGGCGCGACTATATTTCATGAAAAAGGTGACGTGCCTCTGGCCCCCACAGTTTCAACACCAAACGTCGCAAATATATAGCTATGTAGATCCCAGGGCCGTATATTTGCGCTGCTTAGCTGATTCCGCCGTTGCTGCCAACGCGCCTGCGCGTAATCGCTGAGAGGTGCTACGGTGCGAGCATATCTACGTCCTACACCAGCAACCGCCCGTTTTCGCATGACACGACTGTCATTCCGTTGGCCTTCTTGCCATCGTCACGTAGGTATAATATCTTTTGGCTCTGATATTACCGGCACGTTGTCAGAGGTAGGGCCCTACAGATGACATCGTTTATACTCGCATGGCAAGTCAGGCGGCCGGCGCGGCGCTTCGACGACATGATAAGCCGTGGTGGACTAGATGGTTTACGTTCGTGCCACATTGGCATATGGTTCATTTACTGGAATGCTGAGTCGCAGACAGATGGCCATTGAAAAAAATATTTTATCTAAGAGTGTGCCCATAGAAGCTGATGGCATTCCTTGCAGCCAGTATCCGGCCTCGTGCTCCCTGACAGCAAGATGATGGGTGCACTCCACAAGGTCCACGGCAGTTTCTAGAAGATTTTGTTGTGTTTTCCTGCAGAGCGGTTCGTCCCATAATTTTTTGGAGTTCAAGTCAATGGGCAGGGGTTCGTCTAGACAGGCTAGCATCCATTGATCTCTGGCCTCCGTCAGGCCCAATGCCACAATGTCACCGAGTGACGGGCTAACGGTCTAATTATATTACCGAAGAGAGCATTGGTACCATTGACAGAGGACAGGAAGGCAGGGAGCACTACACTTAAAATTTTCCCGATTCGTAGGCCGCCGAAGCGGACAGGGAGCGTGGCTTGATCCCAACTCTTTTCTGTAAACAAGCAATTTTATATGGAGCTAAAAGTTTGTGCAATTGTATTATTTTATTAATGTTTTAAGAAAGGTGTTGAATTTCCACATAATTGAACAGTGGAAAACATAATTTAAATTTAGGACAAACAAGCAATAACGGATAATAAACAGAGCCATATGGGGATTATTTTTTGTTAGTCGTTGATGATTCAATGAATATAGATATTTGCTCGTTTACATAGGAAGCAGTGGCGAAGGCTCCATAGAAGCTGATTCACACCGGCTTACCTTTTATGTATGTCCAACTACAACCAACCAATTTACCATTCATTATTATAATGTACAATAATCTTTGTGCGCTTCTAAGAATTACTAAAAAAACATGCCTGCGCGAAACGTATTATAAGCAAATCTTTAACTCATTATGGCGCGTAGCGCTATATTTGCACAAAATTGGGAGGTTAGGCCGGTTCATTTTAGCTAACCTTGCAACGTTGCCACGTCGGGCACTTTTGGGCAGGCTCCCGTTGCGTAGTGAGCAACATGGGTCGCTTGCATCTAGAGGGTAAAAGCGTAAAGAATAGGCTGATGCCCGGCCGGGTTAAGTATTTCTCTCTCTCTCTCTAATTAAAACGCTTTTCACATTTTTTTTAACTTTTTGAGGCGTAGACAAGTGCAGGTGATATGATTGCGAAATTAAAAATAAGAAAACAATAAGAAAATACATCGCGAGTTAGACATTTTTAATTAGAAGTAGTTCGGTTTGATTTTTTCGCAATTTCGAATATTCATTTAAAACATAATGGCAGTATTTTCATTGTTTATGAATTGATTAGTTTTTTGAGATTTAGCGAGATAATTGTTTTTTTTACCGGTTTTTGTTTATCTCTCATATTTGTTTATTGCAGTGAGTTAATTTGCCATAATGACTTTAATTCATATTGAGTGCTGTTCATTCAACTGATTTTATCATACTTCAAAGACACTGTCATCATCAAATCATCAGTGCTTTTTTGTATGGCGAAATACATTAACTAAGAATTCTTAGAATTGGCGTTTGCATCATGCGATGAGTGTTTTTTTTTTGGATCAGCTTACCAACGTCATAGTTATATGTTTATGTAATATGTTTATTCTTATTGCACACAGAAAACTTAATTCTAAATTAGGTATATAATAAAAGTTATGTACGTTATAGCGTTCGTATCTCAATAATGAGATTTCTTCCAGCAAACCAAGGGTGATAAGGATACTGGAAATAAATAAGATATTCATATTGTGCACGATAATACTTATACAGAAACAAGATAAAATTAATAGTAAATACCTAATTAGTTAAAAATAATAACAAACTACACAAAATGTACATGCCTACATAGTACTAATAAATATTGCAATACATATTCAGTAAATAAATACACAATAAGTTATATATATACATAACACACTTGTCACTTTTAAAACTAAATGTCGCAGATGGCTGCTTTCTGTGCAGTCCTTGGCTGGTGGTGGGCCTATGGTGTAGTTATCGTATAATTATGTCTCTTAATTTTAATTTTATTTAACGTTCGTTTGTCATTTTACGAGTATATTGTGTAACTTATTTTGAAAATACAATTATAATTAAGTTCTAATTGTATCTATAATTTTAGTTTTAATTTGTCTTTTGTATTTATCATTTTAGTTTTAATTTGTCTATTGTTCATATTTTTCTTTGTGTTTCTTCTTTTTCATTAAAGGCTAAGGCTGAAAATCGGCGGCTTTTTGTGTTTACAAAAAGTCAATGGCCGAGTCTTAGACCGATTTGTCTCTTCTAATGTTAATTATTATTATTATTTTGTATCGTGTTTTGAGACAAATAAACAGCTTTTATTATTATTATTATTATTATTATATACATACACCTACAGGATAGGTTGTCGAAGATAGTGCTCTTTTATTTTCCTTTTGACTACACCAATAGTTCCACCCCTCGCCACTGAAAGGAAGGAATAGGTCTACGTGGATGAGGGCACCATGGAGGCAAAGCGACTGCTTATCGAGAATGTTAATGCCCGGAGCCAGATTGTTAAATTTTAAAGTCATGTAATTTTTTTCTACCGTAGGCATACGATCGGAAAGAAATATTTCGCATTCTGAAAAATTATATAATAAGTTTATGATAAGTCTATGAAGTTACTAAGTACATAGGCATTTTTCAAGATGGAGCATGTGAACCGAACTGAGAAGGCCTTATTCAGTTTTCTACTCAAGAACATCAGCAGTTTATTACAAAGAGAACCGTTTAGTTATACCTTCACTGATCGTACATAAGAACCCTTGTCCGAAAAACAATAAACCGGGTGAACCCTAAAATTTTATGTCAATTGCCCGCTTATCCGATGCTTGAAGAAATCTGAAAAGGGTTTCGATAGGGCCCGTAAGGTATAAGAAAGATTGTAAAGTACCTAGACCCAAAAAAATCGATGTAAGAATAAATTGAATTAAGTCTTGTTCCATTTTTATCGGTTTTTTTCGTGCCAGATATAGTATTATTTAAATCTGCTGCCCCAAAATCATAAAAAAATTTTCAATGCAAGTGCTCGTAAAGCCCTACTTTTTATGCATCAAAACCGAACAGAAAGTCGATTATTTTGCCCTAGGGCTTTATTATTATTATTTTTTTTTTATTTGTTTACAATGGTTGGCTAACCTGCAGCCTTTCCTGTGTACCATAAATGTAATACTTTTTTTCCACTGTTAAACTGCTCTGGATACAGTCCTTTTGAGTCAATCATAATTTAAAGTTCACAAGAATATATTTGTTTTATTTCCTCACACTATGCATTGAAAAACGTAGTATGATACACGGGCGTAAGAGCAATAAATTACTCGGTTACGTTTAAAACACTCGCTAAGTGTTTTAAATCGTCCTCGTAATTTAATCCTTTTCGCCCTTGTAGCATAAACTACTATTAAAAGCAATTATAGGTATTGGCCCTCAAGACGAGGTTTCCTAAACTTCAAGATTTTTTGCATAAATATGTTGAGTCAACTACCTTATCAATGTAAAACTAAATTATACGTTTTTTCAGACTTTAAAAATTATATACAATGTGTAACAGAAAGGTGTAACCATATTTTGAAGAGCTTATTCAGCCAATGGTAAAGACCAACTTTTACTATGGAGCCATCGGCGAAATCTCAAAAAAAAAAAATCTGCCCTTCCGTACATTTCGGCCGAGCGGCATTGCATTTTTCTATGACACTGTTTATTTTTTTTTTTTCGAGATACGGGATTTGTTCCATAGCAAAAGTCGAACTATACCATTGACTGAATAAGCTCTTTAAATATGGTAACACCTTTCTGTTACACGTTGTATATGTTTTTCCAGCCTTACGTTTCAAAGCCAGTTACGTAATTAGATAATGTTCACACATTACATTTTTGAAAATGATGCCTTCTGGAATGATTTTAAATTTTCCTTTAAATTGGCTAACTTTTGTCTAAAATAAAATACCCATAGTAAGAAAACATATTGGAATTAGAGTACTTTTTTTTTTTTTTTTTTTTGAAATAAATCTCATTCTGAATCATTTGGCGCACACGATTTTCAACTTACTTGGGTTTTAGCAAAGCCACTGTGCGCCGAAGAAAGTCCTCATCTTAATAAAGACCTATTAGGCATACTTTACTATGTATTAGGTTGGAATATGGCCATATCCATAATCGCTGGAGATAGGTGATAAGAGAAGAGAAGAAACAGCATGTTTATTGGTACTTATTTTTTACGTTCTTATACAAGTTTTTATGATGATGATGCAGTAGCCGGAAACGGCGTCAGTAGGTATTCATTCGTACAAACTTCTTCTTGAATATTCACAATAAAAAATAATTGATTATTTATTTATATAATTAATTATAACGGTCACCAAAATTGCAGTAATTAAAAAACAATATAATATAATATTATTAAAACTCGCGTGAATTGACATAGCAAATTATTTTTACACAAGGCTTTCACACTCAAGTGTTCACACTCACGTGTGATTGTTGTTGACTATATGCCAACTGTTTCACCGATACGTCGTCGGCTGCCATAAGAACGACACTCGCCTTGTTAATGCCGAAATTGTATCGGTGAAACGGTTGGCATATAATCAACTACAATAATACGTGAGTGGTCAAGCCGTATGTAATAATAATTGAACAATATAATAATTTGAATTCAAATAAAGCTAATCAGACACAACTATAACACATTCACAATAATTACGTTTTCGCAATATTCAGAGCAAACCTTCAAAATGCGGCGCCATGTATAATTGAAGATGTCAAAGTATATTGAATAGTCGAGGATTATTTCAGGCCACTGATTATTCGACAGAGAGGCATGTGCATGCGAGGCAGTCAGACAGATTATCCATAATAATACTACTTTATAAAAAGTTATTATTCTCCTTAAATATAGTACATATATACATACCGTTTTTTCTATGTCGGTATTTATTTTTGGTTACTAGACTGTAAGTGCTTTGATGGGAGAATTCTTCTCAGCATTTACTTACAAAAACACGTGATTTAATAAGCCAGGCTTACACTAAGGCTAGTATCAATTTATTCAACTAGTTTACTTAGCAAGGCAAGCGCACGCGTTCCTCTAAACTCTGCCGAAGTACATGAACAATTTGTTGGTGTAAGTTTGCTTGTGCGCGCGTTTTGTGTTTGTGTTACGGCTTGCAATTAGTGTTAAGGCGCTTGATCCTTCAAATACAGCCAGATGGGTACTTTCTAAAGCCTACTCCTCGTTTACAGCTGGACCAAATGGCTTGAAAAAAATATATATGAATCAATAACTCTTTAAAAATATTTGCAACAAATTTTGGTTTTGTACGATCAAAACTTCTATATTAAAAAAAATAACAACTGTATGATGTTTTTTTGGCTTGAATTCCCTCCTCCTCCTCTCCTCCTAATCTGCTATGACGTTTGGAAATATTTACATGCCAAAAAATTAAAAATCTGTTGAACTTTAAATGCAACATATCTCAAGTAAATCCAGTAACTTTTTCTATTAAAAATATCGAAATATGTAAGATTTCAAGGTCAAAGGCTAAGAGGTGCTCTGCGCGGGCGCAGGCATCAGTCATGCAGTGGCGTTCAGACGGGGAGGCTGTGTCACTCGTTGCCACGTACCGCACCCTGGCGTCTGATGACATGTTTGCGAAAATACGAGTATTTATAAGGATTTTTATTTGGGTGCGTTCAGAGAGTACTTTCGGCAATGGACTTAGTTATTTAGAGGATAAATTGTGCTGTGAAGTTCGCGCGTGGACGCTATAATAAACTAGAAGTTTGACGAGTTAGCAAAGAACTTTTTTTTGAAAAATTATAAATATATAATGTGATTGAGAAAAATGCCACGAAAACCTAAAACAATAAACAAGCGGCTACAAAAGCTTTGAAAATACATGCAGTAAAGTAAGTAAGTAACTAACATAATCTACCTACACAATCATTATCCATAGAATAGTAGATATGAATAATTACTGGTAACAATTATAGTAGCTCATGGGTAGAACGCAGGCCTCTCAATTTTGAGATCCAGGTTCAAGCCTCGGTTGGGCATGCACCAAGGAGTTTTTCGGAATTTTTGTGCATAGTATTTACTAATACTTACTACTTGCCGAATGTTTTGTGCCCGAAGTCACCACAAACCACGTTGGGACATACTTATCGTTGGTGAAACGCGGGTGTACCGAGTGCGGAGACACTCGAAACACCTCCAAAACCCCCTCGGGGATTCCTATCATGACGATATATAGGTATAATTATTATTATAAACAGCTATAAGCAACAATCCAGGCAAAAAACGTTGCTCAAAATTTTGTTTTTACTTCTATCCAGCTAAATAAACCACCCAAGTATCAAGGCTCGGACTATGTATATGGTTTAGCTCCGCTTCCGACCTGTTTTTTTGGACCGGAGCACTATTTGAAATACTTGTTTTAGTTCATTTCAGAAAAATATGTCCCAGGCAGGCATATCAAAGTTGTGGTATTTATACCTGTAATATTATGTAGAGATAGTTGAATAACTAGAATTGTAGGTATAATACATATAATTGATATATTATTTCAGGGGCATCTAAAAAGAGACCACCAGAAACAGAAGGCAAAGAAAATAATCCGATAAAATCTGCAAAAAAGACCAAGTACTGAAAAGTTCATTCGGGTAGACCTGACAATATATTAATTCAAAATAATCTGTGCATGTAACCTGTAATGTCATTCCATCCATCCATCAGCCTCGTTCGTCCACTGCTGGACATAAGCCGTTTCAGGACTTTGTCATTCCCGGTGGTCATCCTGGAAGAATTGTCCATACTCACACACGCTGGCCAGGCGGGTTGGTGAGCGCGGTGCCGGAACCCTCGCACCAGTGATGCCGCTGCCCGTTACCAGTCTGTTCCATATAAGGCCCGGCTATAAGGGATGGATATACCGCCATCCATCGGTCCTAGGCATGGTGGGTCTCCTGGTTTTTTGCCTGTGAGCTGTCCTCTTACGCTCCCCTGAATTACTTCGAGGGGGTCTCCAAATAAGATGGTGGTACCTCCACGGTCGAGCCCGGCATCAGCTCCACCACCTATCAAATATCATTGTCATTGAAATTATGTAATGTCATTGAAATTTTGTTAATATTTAGGATGCCAACAAACGAACATCACTTTCAAAACGGTAGCCGTAGACAACGGTAGGTAACTGCACATGTCGAACCATGTTGGCGATAGCCATCGACTACCATCGAACAATGGTAGTGAGCGTCAGCTATTGGTTGCATTTGACGCGCTGACGCTGCCAAACAGCGCCGACTGTACTCGATTGATGGTATTGTCAGCGTTGTATGGTCGACTGCAACCGACGGCTGACGCTAACGTCATTCGGTGGCAATTTATGCTATAGAATAGTAGACTGTCAGAATACAGTCGGGAACACTATCTCATCGAGCAACAAGATGTGACCAACTCGTAGTGATGTAGAAAAAAAACTACATCAAAATAAACCGGGTCGGCTAGGCGCAACCTAGAGCGTTTTATACAGTCAGCAAAAACAACGCAAATTTTCTGACAAAAAATTACGTCAATAAGTAGCAAGTACTACGAGTATGTTCGATATAGCGTATCACAAGGTGCTTAAAAATAAGGTTTGCATGTCCTATGTTGGTACTTATATCAGCCTGATTTTATCGAATATATTTTTATATGAAAAAAAGCTTTTTTTAGCACCTTTTATACGCTCTGTCGATGATATATACTTGATGATGTGATTTTTTTTAATCAATAAAATTGTGCTGCTTTTGCTGACTCTACAAAAATTTTCAGGTTGCGTCGAGCGAACCCTGTTTATTTTGATGTAGTTTTTTTTCTACACCACTACGAATTGGTCACATCTTGTTATTTGATGACATAGGGTTACCAACTGTCACCCGACAGCCTAGTACGTTAAAAATTATATTACGTATTAAAACATATTCAGCGTTATCTGTTATGTTTCTCAGAGAAAAGCATCGTCTGGATCACCACAATCTCTAAGCTCATTCATTGCTTCAGGAATGGAAGGCAAAGACAATGATCCAACAATGTCTGCACAAAAGACTATCGAAGAGTCGATTCCGGTAGGTTTGAGAATTTACCAATCTTTTTTTATAACGTGGTAATATCCTTGAAATTAGGTAAATATTTAGGAATTAATACTATACCACTAATATTATAAATGCTAAAGTTTGGATGGATGGATGTATGGATGGATGTTTGTTACTCCTTCACGCCGTAACTACTGAACCGATTGGGCTGAAACTTTGCACAAATGTAGTTCTAGACCTGGAATAGAACATAGGTTACTTTTTATCCCATCAATCAGTTCCCATTGGAAGGCAATGGGGTGTCAAGTTCCTATAGAAAAGTGATGTACTGTTACTCATTCACGCCGTTGATTATTAGTGAGATGGGATAGTGAGGATGGGATGGGATGGGATAATGGCATTAGTGGGATAGGATGGGATGAGATTCGATAAGACTACACAAAAACTTAATCAACGCGGGCGAAGCCGCGGGCAAAAGCTAGTATTTTATATTTGTTTGTGAAACTTGAGTATTTTTCTTTAATGGGTTTGCATTATTTTATAATTTATAGTAGGTTAAAAATTATACTATGTACTTAGGTAAATTCAAACTTATTTATTATGTTTTTCAGAGAAAAATATCTTTTGGACCACCACCATCTCCAGGCTCATTCATTGCATTAGAAATGAACGGCAAAGACAATGATCCGACAGCCTCTGAACAAAAGACGATTAAAGACTCGATTCTGGTAGATTCGTTTTAATTTACAGCATTAAATGTATTACAGAATATAAAACAAGAAAATGAAAACCACAATACAGAACAATAAAATGAAAAACAAAGTGCACAACCAAAAAAGTAACAAATGGAAAAAAAAAATTACAAAAACGAAAACACACAGAAAATGTATTACAATATAATAGAACAAGAAAATGAAGACCGCAGTGAAATAAACAATGAAATAAACAAAGTACAGAACAAGAAAATGAAGAACAAAGAGCACAACAAAAAATTTAACTTATCTCAAGTGAAGGACAAATAAAAAGCAGGAGACTCATGATCAAGAAAATATATACATATATTTACCAAATTGAGGATTTACCTGCAGACCAGAGCTTACAAGTGTTAGCGAGGTGAAACTGTGGTACAGATTACGTAACATAATTAAAATTTACATACTAAAAAAATATATGTTTTGTTTATTTTACGTGCGAATACAATCTTCATAAAAATGAAATCTAAAAGTTGCATCAACATCATTGAAACCGTTTCTGAGTACCCAAATATATTACATACTATCGGTTTTATTATGAGACCCGTAAATAACCGATACATACCACTCAAGTCTCTAAAAGCACCGAAATCAACAAAAATTGTAACAAAATAATATTTTATCAATATATATTTTTTTTCGTCATTATCGTTCAAAAATCATTCAAATATAAAAACAGAAACTTTTTATGAAAAATTGTTTGACTGCAACCGACGACACCATACGCTACCATCATTAGACGGTTACCTCCGACAAGGTTCGACGTCTAAAGTTACCTCAATCCTCTGGCGCAGTATAATACTGTGCCTCTGGCCTACCATGAGTTTGGCACTCGATACACGTTAGCGACAGCGTAAAACATTTGTATGAGTTTAGCGGTTCTAGCGGTATACGAGAGGAATCAGAATTTCCAATACATTATATTTTACGCAGTCGCTAACTTATATCGAGTGTCAAACTCATTGTAACCGCGGGGTTACAGAACTGCAGGGCTGATGGGATTTGAGGATATGACACGGGAGAAGAAAAGATTGTGGGAAACAATGTGGGTGCACTGACCTGGTTGGAATGTTTTCGATGGGCCGGCAAATGCACCGCGTGTCGTCTCCTCTCGTTGGGCTGATGAAGCTGGCGTCTTGGGCAGTGATGAGCTGGATGTCTTGGTTCGTGGTAACGTGAACACTACACTTTCACAACCTAAATGATGGGTCCGCGATATTATTTGGGCTGGCAGCGCGAATGTATGCACACATGTATTGTTCGGTCGACGGTTGCGGCGAAACAGTCTGAGTGAGCCAACGCGTGGGTTGGCGCCAGCGCGCGAGTGCGCAGACGTGCGCCTCCGGAGGCGTCTCGAGCCGAAGATAGTGAGTGAACCGCGGGTTGGCGCCAGCGCGCGAGTCCATTGTGTCGCCAGGTGGCGCCAGCGCTGCGCCGCGAACATTAGTCATGCACATGCGCGAACGTCACGCTGGTAGCGTGAACACTCATGGTGGGCCTACTGTTGACGGTTACCAACTGCAAAGTGACGGTCGTCTGTTACCGCTCAAGCCCAAGATTTACAAAGGTCTGACCCCAATATCAACTTGGTCACTTTCGGGTATCCTCACATAACCGATTTTGATGACATGTTACATTAGAGCAGGTACTTTATGTAACTGTTGTATATGTTTTATATATTTTCGTGATTTCAGTACTATCACCACTAGTTCGCAATAATTATAACCACTAGTTTGTTTTCAAAACTACCAAAATATCACCGTGTAGTAATATGTACAGAATGGTCACATCTTTCTGTTACAGCACAGCCTATTGAGCTTGAAAAGTTATAGTTATAGGTTTGCGCATAAAACAATGCTACATAAATTTGTTTCTACCTCGCTACGAGGTGTGAATCATTTCGACGCTAGCGATCTTTGTAGAGGGGCGCGGGGCGTCTGCGCAGAGGCATGCGGGGAGCAGCGCCTGTAACTCCCCGGAGGTGAGGCCGATTGCTCAAGGCCGTTGGCGTGGGTAATCACCTTAAATATTAATTTTTCGCAAGTGTGTGCGTAATTGAGTAAATGTGTGCTGTGCGTGTTTACCTCTCCTCCCTTGGGAAATGGCTGAATCAATTCACTAAGAGACGCGCTTTGGCACGTCCCGTGTTAAAAGGTATAAGTTTTTGACTCGGTTATGATTTTTGCAACGTAATTGTACTTTTTACCTTTGCATTTAGCTTTATACATAACGATTATAAACTAGACAAATCGTAACTGCTCGAGCGATTTTGAGACAAAGAAGTAAGGGCAGGTTTTCCCCGGCGCACGCGGCGTGTCTAAAGTATAGCCGAGCTTGCGCCGTGACCGTGACCCACGCCTGCTCCTGTGTCTTAGGTTCAAGCAAGTAAACATAAGTAATGATTATTATGGAAAATAATATTGAAAACTTTTAATTAAATATGCTGCTATATGTCACTGAGTCACCCCGCTGCGACTGTGGAGCCACGGAACAGACCATCCGACGCGTTGTAGAGGAGTGCCCCATCAGAAGGTTTCCTGGTGGTCTGGTGCAGCTACATCAACTGACACCCAAGTTAAAAACATGGCTATCAAACCTATGAAAGAATTCGAAACATGTCGCGTATCACAAGATAATTAATATAAGTCTATCCGTTTTTAACTAATTAACAAATATAAAATATTGACTTTTTTGTCTTTTTAAATGACTAGACAAAATTTATACTTGCAATTGTCGGCACTTGGTGAAACTTGAAACACATCTTGAATTAAAATACTTGTACTTGTAGTTTCACTTTATTTATGTTAAATACATTAATTATATATATTATAAAATTTATTATTATGATATATAATATTTTAATTAAAAAAAATTATAATTTATATTTCTAATTGTTATTAGAACATTATCATTGTTTACGTTGCTCAGAGCTAGTGCCTGGAGTCATGCAAAATATTTTAATTAAGATTTTCCTTTGAAAATGGAGTAAAATCTGAAACCGGTTGAGAGTTAACATAAATAAAGTGAAACTACAAGTACAAGTGTTTTAATTCAAGATGTAAATGATTAGAATAAGATAAAACAAGGTTAAATAAAATTTTTGTGAGATATATTTCGGGCCATTCGGGTCCGGCATCAGTCACAAATGATTTGTGATTTATGAAGATTTGTGACTGATGCTGGGGCCAAATGGCCCGTAATATATCTCACTAAAATGACAGCAGAATTTTGTTCTTTGAGCACGGAACTCTAAAAACCTCGCCTGCTGCGGCTCGTTTGTGTTAACCCCTAGTATGCAACAGTTTCATAAACTATAATTTGTCACTCCAGCTATCGTATTTTCCATTTACGGCACATTCTGAAAGCATGTAGGTTTATTTACATAATATAAACATGCAAATAATAATGCTTGTTGTTATTTATGGCTGCTGTAGTTTCAGGCTTGCACTTTAATTAACTTTTAACAATCTCAGGCAAATAATGATGGTATTAATTAAGAATGTTTTGAACACATTTTATACAGTAAAAACGTTCATAATTAGTGCTGAAAAACTAAAACCTTTTTTTTGTTAACTAATAAAGTACGTTTAGAAAGAAAGAAAGAAAGAAGAAAGTAGAAAAGTAAAGAAAGAAAAGTAATTTATTTTAAAGTTTACCTGAAGTGTCGAGTTTAAGTTTACATTTTATACAAAAATAATGAGAAAGGAAGGGTTTATTAGATAGGTGTACCAAGATTCAACTTTTTTTAAAATAAAACATTGTCACGCACAAGTTTCAATGACGAAATTTACATCTCATCTTAGGACATAAATAGGTGAAAACAGGTGAAACAACAGATATCAGGAGATATGGTAAGGGGGCGTGGCGCTTGTGAGCGCATGAGGCCAAAAATAGGCCTCATGCAAGACGCAATGTCAATGTCAATAGAGATGCGATATGTTGTGTTGTCCGTGGTTGAAACACCGCCCTCTTTTATATAATTATGTATATTTATTAGGTATATAGCACAAAATAGATACTACCAGAAGGCCGACTCGACGACGGAGCGAAAACAGAAGCACACATGCATATTATAGACGATGCATATTATATACATGACTATTATAGACGTATGATGATATCGGCAGAATTTCGTATTGGCATTCGACCGACTTCATCCAAGATCGTCGTACGTACGCGTCTATGTGTGCGTGCGCCTGTTTTCGCTATTTATGCGGAGTAAACCTTCTGAAAGTGGTTATTTTGTGCTATTAGTGCCCGTAAGAAATATGACTATGTGTGCCGTACTTATAGTTTTTATGTCTATGTCGGTGTTATAAGTATGAGGAAACGTGGAGACATCTGAACAAGAACAATTGGAACACAGGGTGTTTGCGTTAACCATAGCCAAAAAAGGTTTAGTAATAAACTGCCCACCTACCAGTTGGGCTCAGTCCTAACTATGTGGGGACCTATTATGAGCTCATGGTTCGGCTTCGCTCTACGCGGAGCTCGGCTTTTGGCCTCGCTTAGAACCTTAAGAGGACAACTACTGCTAGTGACCATTAACAAGGTCGCGATAAGATCCTGTTAAATTCAGATGTTTTGTTAGTTAAAAATAGAAACAGTTTGTGATAATCTATAAATTAGCTGGAATGAGATGGCTTGATTTGCATTTTTTTTAAAACTTGAACTACATAAATACCTACTTGAGCAAGGTCTAAACTAAGACCAAGATCCGATTTTGTTAATTTTGCGATAAAGCTGACATTTTACGAAAGTGCGTGATCAAAATAATTACAAAAGTCTTTCAACAAAGAATTTCTTTTGAAATTTACAAACGTTTTCCAATGTGTAACTTTTTGGAAAGCTGAAAATCGTACAAACAGTTTGGAC
This sequence comes from Ypsolopha sequella, assembly GCA_934047225.1. Lineage (NCBI taxonomy): Eukaryota > Metazoa > Arthropoda > Insecta > Lepidoptera > Ypsolophidae > Ypsolopha > Ypsolopha sequella. The sequence goes on from OW203987.1 coordinate 24,327,755, forward strand.
CAATTACCTAAAGATACGTTATCCAAAATTCTAAATTGCACATTGTACTCTGTTCGCGCCACTTCTTGTGGCTCTCATACTGCGGGGTAGTTGTGAATTAATATTTTCAACTGTCATTTTCGCTGCATCTCCACCCGCTTAGTTTTGGACGCAAATCAATCAGTCGTCAATCAGAAGCCTTTCACGCCGGAGGTATACGCTGATTGTCATTCGACTAGGTCCTACCTCGACCCTACCGCCCGCCATTTTGAGATCGCACCCGCTGTGCGCCTCATTTTCCTCTATTACTATTACGAAGAAGATTAGCCGAGAAGAGCGCAACCAGGCACGAAGAGGAAGAAGAAAACCATCTTGGAGAACACCAGAGACTTGGTGGCTCAGGCGAAGCGTGGTTTGTGGTGCATGCAGCTCCTTCCCAAGGTCAGATCTTTCATCTTCGTAATTATTTCTCTTCACTTCCCGCTATTTTTAAAACCTATGGTGATACAAAGCACTGCCGTCATATCGCGTGCTCATTTTTTGGCCATTCGAGCCGGATCTAGATCCATTTTAGGCCCTTTGATCTGCGATCTATAACCATTTTTTGGTATTTCCAACCGCTATCTTCATGTTCTTTGTCTAAAGAACACGTGAATTCCGCTCTAATTTTCACTCTGCCCGCAGTATTACCCCGCATTCCCGCTCTTATTTGCATTATCTATGCATTAAAACCCCGCATTCGTCAAAATATTAGTGATTCCATTTCCTATATACTGGAAATTATAAATTATCTACAGTGAAATACGCCATTCTGTTAATTTATCCGCTGCGATTATACCATTTGATCATTTCACAGAAAATATTATCTGCCTACCTGCTAATTCTTAATATTATCGAGAGGTACTCGTACACAGGTTCGTCCGCCGCCCGTGTTATCTCTAACTCATTAGCATTATTCTATGTTGTAGTCAGTATAAAACTTTCAATAGTTCTGGTACTTGCCTAACTTTGTACTATATAACATGCCAAATTCCGCAGAAGCTGCAAAATTAAAGATGTCGTATAGTTTAAAGAAGCTTAAAAATAAAAGGCAAGAATTGTTTAATCGCCTTCAGAGAGTTTATGACTTTTCTAAAACCGCTTTAGAGGATGTTTCTTCGGCAGAATTGTTTATGGCCAATGTCGAAACTTTGGATACTGTACGCTCAGAAATTCATGTAATCATAGATGAAATTAATGACACAGAGGTATTGATAAATCCTAATTTTGAACCAAATTATCAAAGTTGGTCAGCTTTTGAGGATCTTTACTCCCATTGCAAATACATCAACCGGAAGTTATCACATTCTTCGAAATCGGCTGACTCTAAAGTTAAAGCTCCACTTGACATGGAATGTCCCAAAAAACCTACTATCAAGCTTCCAAAACTGGAACTCGTTGGTTTTTCTGGTGAAGCTACTATGTGGCCAACATTCTATGAAACATTTAAAACCACGATTCACGATAATCCGGACTTGACCGACAACGAACGAGTACAATACCTGATGGGTAAACTTTCTGGCCGGGCACTTTCGATTTGTTCTGGAATCACACCGAACGCAACTAACTACGACATAATCTGGAAAACACTCGTTTCTACTTTTCAAGACTCGCGTAGTTTAGCCACTACTTATTTGGATCAAATGTTTGAATTTCGCCCTTTAACTACCGCTAGTTCAAAAAACTTGGACTTGTTTTTAGACAAGTTCTGTTCCGCTGTTTCGTGTTTAAAATCACTGAATATTAAAGATCTTTCGGATTTTATCCTTATGTATTTGGCCCTTAAAAAACTTGATGTTGAAACCGCTCGTTCATTTGAAATGTTTAAACGTGGTTCCGATTTACCCCATTATGATGAATTAATATCATTTTTACGGGAACAAACTAAGATACTGAACCGCACTGCACCCGCAATTACCGCTCCCGCTCCGAACCGCTCCGTTAATAATAATAACAACAAAACCGGGTACAGTACCAAGTCAACCCATGCTTTTGTCTCCGCTTCGACCAATAATAATTGTTGTCCGCTATGTAAACAATTAAAACACTATAATTTATATAAGTGTCCCGAATTTGTGAAACTAGATATCGAGAAAAGATTTCAGTTCATCAAATCTAATAACGGTTGCACCAATTGTTTAAGTATTACGCATAACAATTCCGCTTGTAAATCGTCTTATAATTGCCGCCATTGTAATTGTAAACACCATTCGATGTTGTGCCGCAAACAAAATGTGATGAATACTCACACCGCGCTTGGTCAAAATATTACCGTGTCTCCACGCACACATACGCAATCTTCGAGGTTGGTGGATCCTGCCGTATCGGCGACTAACACAGAACATATGACTAATGATTCTCAATCCGTACCAACTGCGAGTAATAATATTTCTTTATGTAACTTACAGCCTAACTCGCAGCGTAATGAAACATGCCTTTTAGGTACAATTCAAGTGATCGTGAAAGATTCTAACGGTATGTCAGTCCGTCTACGTGCGCTCTGCGACCCTGCGTCACAATCCAGTTTTTCGACGGTTTCCTGTTGTGAGAAGCTTAACTTAAAATATGAGAAAATTCCCCGCGCTTTTGTTAAGGGCATCGGCTCTTCATCAAACCCAATTAAGGGTGCGACAAACCTTAAATTGTTTTCACGATTTGATGATTCGGTTTCAATTTCGCTTGACACTTATGTAATCGACCGTATTACCGACAACTTACCATCGGTGCAGGTCGATTTGTCTACGCTTTCATATTTAAAAGGTATCACACTTGCTGATGAAACCTTTTACTTACCGGGCGAGATTGATATTCTTATCGGTGCATCTTTATTCGCGGATATCTTGTTATCAGGCCGCGTCTCTGGTCCCCCGGGTACGCCGACGGGATTTCAGACCATCTTCGGTTTTACGCTAATTGGTAATACGCCTGTTTACCAAAATACCGCATGTTCAATTTCGTTATGCTCTTATATGGAGATTGAACCGCCAATAGATTTTATTTTACAAAAATTTTGGCAATTAGAAGAGGTGCATTGTGAACCTGCTTCTAGTCCCGCAAATGATGAATGTGAAAAATTATTTATTAACAATGTGTCACGTGACCCCGCTGGTCGCTATTCGGTTTCTTTACCGTTCGCACGGAATCCTAACATACTAGGAAACTCGTACCATCACGCAAAAAAGTGTTTTATGTCTCTTGAGCGTAGGTTTGTTTCTAACGCAGATTTACGTTCCGAGTATAACAATATAATAAATGAATACCTAACTAAAGGTTACATATCCCCGCTTCATAATGATGACCAATTATCTCTTGGTTATTATATTCCGCATCATCCCGTAGTGCGTGTTGATAAATCAACGACAAAGGTGCGTATTTGTATGAATGCCAGTACTAAGACTGACTCCGCTGATGGTACTCGTGTCTCATTAAATGACACGCTGCACACAGGTGCTAATTTGCAAAACGATTTGTTTTTAATTTTACTTGACTTCCGCTTGTATGAAATCGCTTTTACCTCGGATATCAAACAAATGTTCTTACAAGTTTTGGTTAACGCCGATGATCGCAAATTTCAAAAGTTTTTATACCGCTTTGACACGTGTTCACCGCTTATCGCTTATCAGTTCAATCGCGTCTGCTTTGGACTACGTAATAGCCCTTTCCTTGCGATGAGAGTAGTCAGGAAACTCTGTGAGGATGGGAGTTCATCGTACCCGCTCGCCGCTACTGTAGCCGCACGAAACTGTTACATGGACGACATCTGCTATAGCACGCCCACCGTGCAGGGCTCCTTACAGCTCAGAGATGAGCTGGTAGGATTGCTTAAGGCCGGTGGCTTTGAGCTCGTCAAGTGGTCTAGTAACTGTCAACAGTTACTTGATACACTGCCTGATACTCACCGCTTAAATTCTAGTAAGAATTTTGAAGAACAAACTCAAACTCTTAAAGTTCTTGGCTTACAGTGGTCGCCTGATTCTGACGAGTTCTCTTTTACTGTATCGCTAGATAGTCGCCCATGTACTAAACGCAATGTTTTGTCCGTGATAGCACGTCAGTACGACGTCCTCGGCTTTACCGCTCCTGTGATCTTGTACGCAAAATTACTCTTGCAGAAAATCTGTATTTTAAAATTAGACTGGGATGAAACACTACCCTCTGATATTGCGCAGATTTGGCAAAACTATTTGAAGGAGCTACCTGTTTTGCGGGATTTACGTATTAAACGCCACTTAGACGTGTTCCAAAATTCGAAAATTTCGATAATATCATTTGCAGACGCAAGTGAACGTGGATACGGATGTGTCGTATATATTAGAGTACAAGATGACTCAGACACTTGCACTAGCATTCGGCTGGTATGCGCAAAGTCAAAAGTCTGTCCGCTCAAGACCGTCAGTGTCGCCCGCCTTGAGCTTTGTGCCTCGTTACTCATGTCGAAATTAACTCGTCGTGTAGTTGACGCTTATAAAATACGTCACAATATTGAACGTATTTACTGTTTTACCGATTCTATGGTAACTTTACACTGGATACATTCCTCACCGCACAGGTTTAAAACCTTTGTCGCGACGCGTATAACAAAAATAATATCCGCTATTCCCGCTGAATGTTTTTACCATACAGCTGGTTCTCAAAACCCGAGCGACTGTCTTTCCCGTGGTCTCACTCCCACGCAGTTGATGAGTCACCCGCTCTGGTTCACTGGACCTGCTTGGCTTTATCTGGACGCTAAAGAGTGGCCAATCAAAACAATAGAATCAGCTTCTATTGAAGAAAACTTGCCGGAATCAAAAACAATTTCTCTTCCCGCTTTTAGTAATGAAGAACCGCATCCACTTCTTTCTCTTTCGGAAAGAATTTCGTCATGGCTTGTGCTTTTACACACAATCATTTACATCTACCGATTTTTACGTATTTTACCGCGCTCTAATATTTTTACCGCTACCGATATGGATTTCGCTGAAGTTGCATTGATTAAAGCTCTTCAAGCATTTTATTTTCTTGATGAAATAAAAAGATTAAAGTCAAATAAACTTTGTTCTCCCGCTTTAAATCGACTATCGCCATTTTTAGATAAAAATGGATTGTTACGCGTTGGTGGTCGACTTCGCAACACAGACATGACGTTCGATCAACAACACCCTGTGTTGTTACCTCGTAAAAATCATATTGTCGAATTGATTATCATTCATTATCATCGCAAAAATTGTCACACTGGACCAGTGGCTTTAATGTCAATAATCCGCCAAAAATTTTGGATACTTTCCTGTCGAAATATTGTTCGTCGCGTAATACATAGCTGCAATTATTGTTTTAAGGCGAAGCCGAGACAAACCTTCCCTTTCATGGCAGATTTACCATCATGCCGCGTTAATGAGGCTAAAGCTTTTGTCCACTGCGCTGTGGATTATTGTGGTCCTATCAGTATCACTCCGTATCGAAAACGTGGAGTCCGTCCCGTCAAATGTTACCTCTGCATATTTGTATGCCTGGTGACTCGTGCAGTTCACGTTGAATTGGCAACTGATCTTAGCACGAACACTTTTCTTTCCGCGTTCAAACGTTTTTTATCTAGACGTGGAGCAGTGTCTTTCGTATATTCAGATAATGCTACGAACTTTGTAGGCGCTAGAAATGCCCTCTCAGAAATTTACAATTTGACAAACTCCGAAGAATTTAAAACGTCTTTCGCGAATGAACTTGCCGATCATAGAATACAATGGAAATTTAATATTCCACGTAGCCCACATTTTGGGGGACATTATGAGATATATGTCAAAGGATTTAAGACGCATTTGCATAGAGTAGTAGGTACTCAACTGTTGACCTACGAAGAATTATTAACTGTAGTTACGCAAATAGAATGTGTCATAAATTCTCGTCCGCTTACGCTGCTGAGTGAAGATCCATCTGAACTTAGCGCGTTAACTCCTGCACATTTTCTGATGTCAACTCCTTTAAAAGAATTACCCGCTTGTAAGGTGGCTGATGAGCCAGTTAATTTATTACGTCGCTACGCGTTGCTTGATCAAATGGTAGAATCGTTCGCAAGGCGATGGAAGAATGATTATCTCCATCTTCTCCAGTCTAGAGGAAAATGGAATACACCTTCCAACCCAATCAAAATTGGATCTGTTGTCGTTGTAGTTACCGATAACACTCCACCGCTTCAATGGCCGCTCGGTGTTATTGTAGCTGTATACCCTGGCAAAGATAATGTCATTAGGGTAGCTTCTGTCAAAACGACGACAGGTGTTTACAAACGACCTGTCGTGCGTCTTTGCCCTCTCCCATCTCAATAACTCCTTTCTTTGCCCCCGCTTCAAAATTTCGTTATTCTCTGTCTTATTTTTACTTTTCTATTCTTATTTTAAAACCAATGGTTTTAACGCCGGGGGCAAATGTTCGCGCCACTTCTTGTGGCTCTCATACTGCGGGGTAGTTGTGAATTAATATTTTCAACTGTCATTTTCGCTGCATCTCCACCCGCTTAGTTTTGGACGCAAATCAATCAGTCGTCAATCAGAAGCCTTTCACGCCGGAGGTATACGCTGATTGTCATTCGACTAGGTCCTACCTCGACCCTACCGCCCGCCATTTTGAGATCGCACCCGCTGTGCGCCTCATTTTCCTCTATTACTATTACGAAGAAGATTAGCCGAGAAGAGCGCAACCAGGCACGAAGAGGAAGAAGAAAACCATCTTGGAGAACACCAGAGACTTGGTGGCTCAGGCGAAGCGTGGTTTGTGGTGCATGCAGCTCCTTCCCAAGGTCAGATCTTTCATCTTCGTAATTATTTCTCTTCACTTCCCGCTATTTTTAAAACCTATGGTGATACAAAGCACTGCCGTCATATCGCGTGCTCATACTCTACTAATCAGGATGGGAAGGAGGCCTAGGTATACGTAAAATTTCTAGTCTTGCACTCCTGGACTTCTTTTTCTTGGTTTATAGCACTCACGACCTCTATGGTACTATAATATACTCGTCACTTGGTGACGTTGAGGTCGCAGGCTAGGAATGCCTGAATGCAGTCCTCAACAAATATAATTCCTCCAATTAATCCAAAATTGCAAAGGTTATGGGTTGAGCCCCTGTACAAACAAGTTCAAATACAGCTCCTTAAACCTCTCCCAATACCACTGACAGGGCTCGTCTTTTAGCCACTAGCACACCAGAGTCGGGGTACTCTGTTGGGTAGGACAATTTTAATTTGGCCGTAAACCTGTGACTGGTTAAAAAACTAATAAACGTCACCGCTGAGGGGAGAACGTCACCGCTGAGGGGAGAGCGTCAACCTATTTGGTCACCACGGTCTGTCTTTAGCGTCGACCGCCGCTCGCGTTATACCGACCTGAATGACATCATCCACCGGGCCTTTGCCAGCAGTAGTGTCCCAGCTATTTTAGAACCACATGGACTCCCTCGGGACGATGACAAGAGGCCCGATGGAATGACTTTGATGCTCTAGAAATATGGCAGGTCATTGGTGTGGGATGTGACTTGTGTTAATACAATAGCCCCGTCCCACTTGCCGATGAGCTGCTCCAAGGTGGAGGTGGAAGGAGCCGAACAAAAGAAGCAGCGTAGATATGTAGCCGTTGGTACGGACTGTACGTATTTGTTCGGTGTCGAGACACTCGGACCGTGGGAGCCGAGTGCACATTATTAGTAAAAAGATTTTTTTAAAACGCCTGGTCGATGCCTCGGGAAATGAAATTAAATAAATGTAATAAAATTAAATATATTTATTAATGTTATGTAGGTATCTCAGATACACTTATTACAGGTCGGGTTAAATGTAATATAATAAAATTATCCATGTATATAGGTAATAGTTTATATAATAAATAATAATATGGGGAAAAAGACAAAGAAATAATAGAGGTTAGGTTTGATTATATGTTTTTATTGTGAAATCCATCGCCTTCAATACTTAAATTTACTTAAGTTTAATAAAAAAATACACTTAATTAAATAAAAAAATAGAGGAATAAGGAATAAATAATTAAAAAAATTATGCAATAGATGTAAAAAATGTATGCCTAGCTCCACCCAATTAATTAGTCTTGCTAAGAAAAGGGCAAGAGACCTAGCAAGATCATGTTTTTTTTTTCATAATATTAGTTACAAACAAATACATTTAAAAAGTAATCCTATACTTTAATTTAATAAAAAGATAAAAAATACAAGACAGGAGAAAATCATGTCATAAAGGCAAAAAAATATAATACCTTTGTCTATGTGTCCCATATAGTCCATCTGATTTTACAGTCATTTCATCTAATAACTAATTAACGTGAAGTCTAAAGGAATTATAACATAAGATAGGAAATTATACTAACTACTATTATGACAAAGATCACTATCATAAACCCACAGCAGCATGCCGTGTGACGTATGACGTAATACTGTAAAAGTAACTAAAATAGACTAATCTAGCAGTACCTACATCAGTAATTTGCATAATGACTCTAACAGCGTATGCAGCTGAACTAAATCTACCACGTAGGGCTTCTATGTGGGGACTCCAATGAAGACGCGAGTCTATCGTAATGCCTAAAAACTTAGTTTCGTAAAACAACTCCAGCTTGACCCCCTGCAAAAGCAAACTAACATCCCCTTGAATTACATTTGGTAAAGTAAATTTTATACTTTTGTCCTTTTTGCGTTTAAAACTAAATTATTTGCAGTGAACCAATCAAGAACCAGTGATAGAGTTGTATTTGTGTCGTCAATATTCACTTTAAAAATAAATGACGTGTCGTGTGCAAATAGTACTATCTTGGATAAGTCTAGGGTCATTTATGTTAATCAAAAACAACAAGGGCCCCGATATGGAACCCTGTGGGACACCCATTTAAACTAATGCTCCACATGATTACATCCCATCAATTTCTACCTTTGAATTCGATCACTAAGAGATGACTCCAATAACGCCGAAGATTTACTCCTCACTGCATAGTGATTAAATTTACATGCACGGGCTGGGACTAACCTCGGTCAGAGAATTAGTCTGGCTATACAACGGGGTAACGCTGCAAGCCTGCTGAGTACTCTCCCATACGACGGCAGCAAACTTGACAAAAATTTTATATATATAAATATACATATATATTTTTAGGTATTTAGTATTTTAAAGGATTATTTAGTTTTAATTTAAGGTATATTTTTTTGTAATCAGAATTTTCGTGAGCTGTCCAACATGTGGTTGTTGTTGACTTTATGCCAACCATTTTACCGATACAATCTATGCATTATCAAGGCGAGTGTCGACGCGGCGTTCACCGTCGTTGTCAAACGGGCAAATCATCGTTGTGAAACGATTGGCATAAAGTCAACAACAATCACACGTGGGTGTTAAAGCCGCATGTAATGTTGGTTATTCAAATACTTATTGTGTTATTTTATTATAAATAAAGCTATTTATATAAAAATAAATATTTATCTATAAATATATAAATAAATATACAAATAAAAACACTTTACTTTATCTAATTAGTTATTTATTACACAGCAAAGTTTCATAAGCAAAATAATTATTGTACCTGCAAAGGCGTTGGGGTCGTTGATTGGACTATAAATATAATTTGGGTGGCCATTAATCATGTCATTAAAGATCAACAGTTTTTGATTGTTGTATTTGATATGAATGGAAATTGTTAAATAGTTTCTTACAGACACTTTATAGACGTAATAAAATCCAGACTTGAGCTTTACAGAACTAAAAAACTTGCTTGTTTATTGGATTTTTAAGCCAATTTGATTAAGAGGCTATGCGAATTTTATTTTTGTCACTGTCACTCCAAGCGAAAAATCGCGCAGTGCGAGAGGGGCCGATTCAGGGCAAAAGGGAAAAAAGTTGGTTTTATATTTGTATAAAAAAAAATTTTACTTAATAAAAGCTTATTTTACTGAACTTACTCCGTAGTGGGCACCAAGTGACCGGACTAAACAGACAACACTGACTGACAGACATACCCTTCTCTACCTTCACCAGATGAGAGCAAAAAGGTAAATGAAATAGGTTAAGAAAATAGGTTAAGTTTTTTAATATCATTGTTAACTCTATTTTATTTATGATAATATTCCATATTCGACTGACGACGGCCCCAAGTGGGTCGAAATATTTTTCGAAAGTTTTATTTTTTATTTAGTTTCAACCATAATATTCATAAAAATCTGTGTATTATATAATAAAACAGTAATAAAAAAATTAAAATAGCTAGCAAAAAATCAAATCTCTAGATATTGTTGAAACACACCTAATAAAATATGTTTGAGTTCTGTATATGGCTCCTATTCGTCAAACGAGGAGAAAAAGTGTGTTTGAAGACCTCTTTTCAACAATTATTTCTATCGAGGGAAATTTATACAAACATGTTTTCCAATTTCAAAACCCTAGATAATATAGTCAAAATACATATACCAGAAACTGATTATAATTTTCCATGTATTTCATGAAATACACACAAAAAAAACACCCGTATTTTTTTCACATCTGCCGAACTCTCTGGGAGACAGGCGATATGTATGTATATTTTCATAAATTACATTATTATATTTCATATAAATAACATTACTGCCTAACATTATTATAAATAATTTCAATAAATTCGAGTTCAAGTATTTTGAAGTCCATGAAAAAAGTTACAACAGCACTTGCGATTGTTACGTTTTACCTTAAGAGCGGTTTCGCAGCCGGATTGTGAAATAGCCGCCTTGGTCTAATTAATCAAAACAGAACAATTAAGTTCAAAATTCACTCAATAGTTATTCAACAAAACCTTATCACCTATGTATTGTGTATACTTGATTCGCAAAGTTTCCATTGGTATCTAATCTATGAAATTCTAATTATCAGAAACCAAAGGAAACTTTGCGATGGCAACATACACAGTACATAGGTAATAAGGTTTTGTTGAATAACTATTGAATGAATTTTGAATTTAAGTGTTCTGTTTCGATTAATCAGAAAAAGGCGGGTTTTTCACAATCCGGCTGCGAAACCACTAACATGCGTAAGTGGCCCAAAATCGTACCCACTTTTTCTGTGAAACAAGGGATAGGATAGTAGCGTTAGTTCCGATTTCAATCACGACCAATCCAGGCGCCTAAAGAGCCTTGTGGCACTGTATGTGTTGATAGATCCGCCAGAGAAGCAGCCTTCCTCATGAAGTTTTGTGAGTTTTATTTTTATCACTGTTACTCCAGGTGAAAAAACGTGCAGAACCACAGATAATAGAAGATTTGCTTTATTACTCTAATTGTTTGTGTTCAGCCAAGGTTTCCTCCCACTTATTTCACCGACATATACACATAAACTATGAATACGGCACATACTCACATTTCTGAGGTACACATAATAAGAGGGCAACGCGTCCACCTGTAGCCACGTACAAATTAACAAATCACATTTCTATTGACATTGATTCTCCCATGAGGCCTATTTTTGAACTCATGCGTTCACAAGCGCCACGCCCAATTACCATATCTGTGATCAGAGGGCCTACTCCAGATTGACGTAGGCTCGAACGATAAACGATCGACCGAATCGTTTTGGGGGAGCCGGATCAGAACTGTACATTTATTACTCTGTTGTGCTGCTAACGAACTTTATCATTTGACCCATTACATTAGTAACATGAGCATGGCTTAAGAGTATGACATAGCCAAAACAAAAACCAGTTCCGGGAGTGGCTTATTCTATTTTACGATAGCGCGCGGGGGGAAATTCGTCCCGGTCTCTAAGCTCGCGTCACCATAGCAAAAATACGAATAGAGTGGACGAGGCAGGGTCAAAAGTAATACGTATTTTATTTTATCTAATTTATTAGTGTATTTCGATCATCGTCACACGGCATTGATCCTACTTGCTATCACGTCGGGACGTAAATTTATTATGGTCGGCTAAAAATGGTTTTTTGAGTGTTTGATTTATCAGTTGACCCTCGGAACATTTCAGACACTCCTTTAGAGATACATAATAATATTGTGACGGTTAATTGTCACCATTACCCATTCTTTAAATATTTTTCGCCCGTTGAGCTGGTTTTAAACTTGCGGGAAAATAAATTGGACCAAAAATTTCTTTACAAAAAATTTTTACTAAAGTTGTTATTACAAAAAGTGGAAACTAACAAATATTCTCAGAAGGAATGCACCACGTCACTATCTATCTCACTGTAGCCTATATCAATTATGCCTCTGTCATTCAACCACGTTTAACTGCGTTACTATCTCATTCCAACTCATTTTAAATAGCGTCACTATTTATCTTACTCTAACGCGTGTTAAATGGCATTTCTAATCAACGTCAAATATTTTTACTGCCCGCCACTCTTTCATTCTAAATTCTAATTATTTTAAAAAATACGCAGCTCCTTTGGTAGTAAAATAGCAAAAACTTTTTTTTCAAAAGTAATACACAGAAATTGCCAGATTATTTGAAAAACAATATTTGATGAGCCGTTATTTAAGACAATTTGCAAAACTAACATAGGACATTTTTTTTCAGGGTGTGGTATCGAACTAACGTAATTACAAAAAATTACTCATAAATTGGGTTTTATTTATCTTCCTGATGTAATAGCATTTCAAGGTTTATTTTTGACTTTATCAATAGCATGACTATTCAGAGTTGCGCAACAAAAATTTTATTCTTAGAATTTAGAACTGGTTAGCTTTGACTCTCAAAAATCTATTCGAATTTATAAAAGTACCATCAACTCGAAGACTATCTACTTTTTGCTGAGGTCATAATTTGATATTCTGGTCAGTCATGAGCTGGCCTACCAGCCTTCCAAGGGAAAGCGTTGACTTTTGGGACACCTGTTTACCCTTGGGATAAATCGCCAAGTGTTTAAAATATAGAAATTTATTTGTATCATAGTTTGAAATGTTCAGGTCCCTTTACGCAAAATGAAAAAACAAAACTCTTTTAGGATTAATTTGTTGTCCCTATGTTTGTCTGTTTGTCCGTTTGTCTAGGCAATTTTTCTGGGTAAAATCAATAAATGCTAATATTTAAAGCCCTGTAAAATATACATATTATAACATTTTTATGGCCTTTTGTTTAACTTTTTCATACAAATTTTCTCCTTATGAAAATATAGAGATCAACACTTCACATAATATTTTGCATTTGAAAGAAAGCACAGAAAGGAACTGTAGAACAAATAATGTAAAAAATATAAAACCATATCTTTCTATTCTAAAGGGATTAATAATTTACCGTTTGTTCAATGTGGCGATAGCTTTGTTTATTTTTTTTTTTTCTTTGTTACAAAGATAACAAATATTTTCATACAAGGTTAAGGGCTATTTCTCCGAATTTGTAACAAAATATTAAGAAATAATTATAACGGTAAAGTACAAGTTTTAGCTAAGACAATTTATTGTTAAAAGTTTGCTAAATGCATAAACATATTTTAATGATATAATTGTATCTTCAAAATAATTGGGTTTTCCATAAGCGTGATATCAGATTATTTTAGAAATTTACGGCTGGTATCACGACGACGGATAAGCCAATTATTTTATTACTATTGTAATATCATTAAAAATATTTTAATGCATACAGCAGACTTTTAACTATAAGTTTTCTTAACTAAAAGTTGTATTTTTACTTATTGAAATTGTATTTCTCATCAAGAAGTGCAAGATGACAAGATATTCAAAATAAGTTAATTGAATTTGTGAAATAGTTTCAGGTCAAAACAGTTTTCCATGAAACGGTAATTGTTTATAGTTAGCAAAGTGTCTAAACTTAGTCATCTTAACATGAACGACGCCTGTATTTCTCTCTTTTTTATTTCCAGTATAGATAACTATATACAAACTTGTTAAACTTTGTGTAAAAACGAGGCAATATTGACGATATCCTGACAGCTATTATGATGGTGTTTTATCAAATTTTGCTTTTTGGGCTGTATAGAGACGTAGTTAGATGTCACTAGAATATACTCATGAAAAAAGATATGAAGAAAATAAGCTGTAGACTTCACATTCGGTTTATAATAATAATATTCCATTTATTTCAGATACCAATGATCCATAAGTGTTAGTAACAATTATCTTAAAAATCATGTTAGTAAAAGAGAATTAAATTAAATATAATTTATACCTATTGTATGAATTTTAAGAAAAATCCAGGGGTAAAGGGACCTCTTAAGGAAAACCTTGTATTAAACTATTTGTTATCTTAGTAAAAAATAATTCAAGGAAAAAAATAAACAAAGCTATCGCCACATTGAACAGTAGATAATTAATCCCTTTAGAATAGAACAACATGGTTTTCACATTTTTTACATTATTTGTTCAACAATTCCTTTCTGTGTTGACTTTTAAATGCAAAATATTATCTCAAGTGTTCATCCCTACATTTTCATAGTGAGAAAATTTGTATGAAAAACGTAAAAAAAAAAAAACGTAAAAACCTAAAACGTTATATAAATTAAAACGTCAAAAGTATGTTTTTACAGCTCTATAGAGGGCCGTTTATATTGGTATTTATTAATTTTACCCAGAAAAAATTGTCTAGACAAACGGACAGACAGACAAACGTAGGGATAACAAATTAATCCTAAAAGAGTTTCATTGTTTTCATTTTGCGTAACAGAACCTGAACATGTACCGACAGGATTATCTACGATCTAATAATTTTGCCATGCACTGTAAATATTTCAAAATAAATTTCTATATTTTAAATGCTTAGCGATTTATCCCAAGTAAGTGTACCTATATAATTTGCAAAAAACTTCACTTATTGGACCTGAAATGGTGAGCCAATACTAGAGAGTAATTTAACGAAAAGGTCATTGACCTTTGTCACAGATCTCAGTAAGTATAAGTAAATTAATTTGGGTTTCAATAACGATCACAAAATTATACTTTTAGAGTAACATATATTATTTTCCCGCATAAAAGTATGAATTCATTCCAAATTCATTCAGTTTTGTTGTTATGACTATGGCACGATGTAGCTAAATCACTCATACGCATATTTTGTTGAGTTTTTAACGGCAGGAATATGATGCTCCTCGAAATATTACTTTATAAAATTAATTGCAATGTGTTTTGAAGTAGTTTTGGGAGATATTTATAGCTTGCAAAAAAGGGCACAGGTTCCACGTCTTACGGGCGCCAACGCTAGGCGTAGACTGACAATATCTTGCTACCGCTGACTGCATCAGTGGATTTACGTATTTTTGGAAAAAGGGGGTGCTTTTTTTGACCCGAATAACGTGGTATTTGGAAAATGAATAGATATCATTCACACTAATTTTATTAAAAAAAAACCAACAAAATCGCGAAAGCGATACCTGAAACAAAATCGATAAGAAGTGTGCAATAGAGGGTTACAAAAAAATTCATTGACAGTACAAATATGAATCGATTAACGTGGTTTGTGGAAAATGAATACCTTAAAGTTCAACCAAAAACATCTATTTTTTTTATGGCTATACGTAGCCTAATTATTGCAACAAAATCATCCGAAAGCTGACATTTTATTTCTGTTTGTATTTTCGTTCCCCTTAAGGTTAAACGTCAGTCCTTTAGCACAAACTTAACTTTGTTTTTCTTGTTAAGAAATAAAAAATTCAAAAGTAATTTGGTCGCCAATAATTCAGTATTAGTGAGGTTTACAAAGCAAGAGTTTGAAATTTAATGCACAATTAGTCGTGATCTGGTCCAAACAATGTTAAAACACCATTTTAATTTGGTTTTGAGAAAATCATGACTAATAGTGTATACAATTTCTCACTCTTATACTGAACTATTGGCGTCAAATGGCACAGATAAAAAAAAAAAAAAATTTTAAATCTCTAAACTCGAAAAACAACGTTAAGTTATGCACTTTGCGCCAAACTAGTAATGTTTAACCTTAAAGACATTCTCTTAAATCTGACATTGACATTCACGCTCACGCCATCTAGTGACATCGAAAGTTTTAATAACTGTGTAATCTTTTACAAAAAGAGCTTATAGGCACTACAACATTTGGTGCCCCAGAGTACAAACAACGCTTACAATAAATGATGAAATCGCGTGACCTTATTATATCACTTTCGAACACGGCTACCAAACAGTTGAAAACAGAAAAAGAATTAGTTATCAAGGCTTCGTTCTTAAGAAAATCGACTATTTGGTAAGATTTAATGTATTTTATTTATGTGGGCCTTGAAAATTAATAGACATTTTGTAACAAAAGAAAGGATTGCTTATGAAGAACGGTTGATATATATATTTAAATTACTTAGGGCCGATTTTTCAACTGAGAGATGAAATTTATTCCTATGAATACTACGTTGGTTTCACTCTAACAGCTTTTGTTTTATGAAATAGATATAGTTTATTCCTAGGAATAAATTTTATCTCGCAATTAAAAAATCGGCCCTTAGTGTGGTAATTTACTCAAATAAAACAAACACCAAACCTATATAATCTGTGACCAAACATTTCTCCGTTTTCGATTATTACGGTGACTGTTATATCTGAAAGCTCAGTACGCGAAACCGTTTAAAAAAAAGCAGAGCAGTTCGTGTCAGAGATACAACCGTTAATTATTAAAGTGGATACTTCTTAAGTCACTTACTCTGTCAAAGTGGGAGGAATTAATAGCGGCCATAGTGGCCTCTTTACTCAATCACAGAGAAAGGAAGTAATTAAATATAATACTGGGGTGTCCCAGAAGAAAAGAGACAAAAAATAAATCTAATAGCTGACTTGTTTATTAGACAAATGTACGTACATTTTATATATTTCCAAAGTCTATATTAAATTTGTTCGAGCGATACTTTTGTAGCCGATTTTTCTCAAATTAATAGATGCACGCCTCATCACTGTTTTTACATACTCGTATATAGCTGCAACTCTTTTAGACAATCAGTGTTTGAATGATGTATGTAAGGGTTTTCGATTTTTCTGTGTACTACTTGTTCTCCTTTTTACATAGAGTCCAAAATAGCTTGAGGAACATTTGGAGCATTGTTTTGTTTAGTTATGAAAGCGATACTTGCAGACTGTAAATATTGAACGACTTCAGACTCGTAATGGCAGGATGAATCTCTAATCGTCTTTACCCCGCGCAACCCTGAATGATAATAAATCTACCCGGAATAGAATCGAAAGAAAAGCCCATACAAATTTCCTTGTATACCTAATTCTATAGCCATAACTTGCTCAAGCAAGATACAGAAGGGAAAGTTTGATGAGCTTTTTTTTATCTTATGAGATAGCTATTTCAACGGTGGATTTCTGGTCTAATACGACGGCGTTCACGTTTAGTTTGAAAGTTAATCCATATTACATAGAACATGAATACTACCATCGACAAAGACCCTAAGCCAAGCCATACTAAAACTGATTACGTACCGAACAAGTAAATCTCGCCGGTAATCTCTTAACCAGCTTCAGTCAGATAATCTGATTCCAACATTTTATATTTATTATCAAAGGATTATCATCTTAGTCGTGAAAATGAGAAATTTCAAACAAAAATCCGATTTCGTGGGATTTATTGTTTTTTTTTGTATTTCAGGTATTTATGTTCAACGAGGTGTTTGGGACATCGATGTAAATATTTTGAGGGATGATCAAGGAAGTGATTTTGAACATTTCTGACTAAATTTACTATTACGCAAAGTGTTGCAGTTTTCGAGATACAGACATTTTTCAGTTTTGTCTACGTATAATTATGTAACTGCATTTTAAAAAGAATAAAACACTTTTTATGGCTAAAATATTAATTTAAGTTTTTACTAAAATTTCAAAAATAATCTGTTTCTACGTACAGTATTTAGCTAGTTTATTATGTTTATTTTCAATACTTTTTGAACACATTTATATTGTTTTTTTGTTTAATTGAAATGTATTTAGAAATAATTCAAAATAAAATCATATTTTTAGCCATAAATAGTGTTTTATTCAAATTTCAAGTAGATAAAACTTACAAAATGTCTATTATTCGAAAACTACTAAACTTTGCATATAATACATTCAGTCAGAAATGTTCAAAATCACTTTCTTTATCATCCCTGAAACTATACACATCGATACCCCAAGAGAAGGCAAATGGGGAAATACGTAAGTCAATGATAATGATGGATGATGAGCCCTGTCGCCTTATTTCTAGCTCAAATATGGACCCACTATGGCTTAGCATGACTTCCGAAGTACACAGACCAAACTAATGTGCTCTAATAGGATTTGAGCCCGTGACCTCCAGATCAGTGGTTGAGTTCTCGAACCACTAGGCCATAGAGTTAAAGGGTTTAAGTAGATGTTTTGTTTTTCATAACTAATTATTAGAAGGATGCCGTGCGGTAACTTTCCAAACAAGTATCAAAATACCTACTATGTAGCAAAGCCCTGTTACCTATAATTTCAATTCGATGTTATCGACACATGGTAAATATGGCTGAACATGCAATTTGCCCTTCTACAAATAGTTTCAGCCCGTAATCGTAAAATTGGAGTTTCAGTAGAAGTGGCTTGGCAATTGAAAACTAGCCTTGTGACAGCCCGGCAGACAATAAATTCTATAGTCGTTAGAAATTAACGGGAATGAAACAAATCGACCAAATCTACGAACGAAATAGACTACTTCTGACACACCTCCCACAAAATGACGTGAGTACAATTTTATTTTAGGGTTCCGTAAGGTACCCTATACAATGTGTAACAGAAAGGTGTAACCATATTTGAAGAGCTTATTCAGTCGATGGTATAGAACAACTTTTACTATGGAACAAAATCTGTATCTCGAAAAATATATTTTACTGTTTCATAGAAAAATGCAATGCTGCTCGGCTGAAATGTATGGAAGGGCAGATTTTTTTTTGAGTTTTCAGTGTTGGCTCCATATTAAAAGTTGTTCTATACCATTGACTGAATAAGCTCTTCAAATATGGTTACACCTTTCTGTTACACGTTGCATAGTAGCTAAATAATATCGTCACGACATGAGTCTCCAAGAGGGTGTCAGAGGTTTTCCGAGTGTGGACTGTGAAATGCAAATCACAGTCCTCACTCGGTACACCCGCGTTTCGTTAACGATTATTACGTCCCAAGCCCAACGTGATGAGTGGTGAGCTCTAACGCCGTACTTCGGGTAAAAATACACGCTTTTTTTTAGGGCATGCCGGTTTACTTACGATGTTTTCCTTCACCGTTCAGCAAGTGGTAAGTAAGAAAAAAATATACTACGTACATAAATTCCAAAAAACTTATTGGTGCATGCCCGATCGGGGATCGAACCAGGATCTCAAGAATGAGAGGCCAGCGTTCTATCCCTGAGCTACCGCCGCTTGATTTTAATAAACTTAAATAACTGTAAAAAATTATGCTGAAGGAATCGATGAAGGATAGACGATCACGCAAGTTGCTTCCAGAGCAAGGCGGCTATTCCCGCAACATTTTTCACATAAAGATCCAATAAAGCCGATTCTGAAGGCTTTAGTTTTAGTTTTAGTGCTGTCAAAACTAAATTTTCTTCTATACAAAATATTCCTTAAGAGTAAGGATTAGAAACTAAATTTCTTTGGAAAATTTTAAGCTTTGACAGCACTAAAACTAAAATTAAAGCCTTCAGAATTGGCTTTATTATGTTATTAAGTAAAATAAGTCAAGTCAAATGAAGGTGTTCTCAAAAAGATATTGCTGTTACTAACATAACAAAACTTTATTTTGACATTTCACGAGCCAAATAAAAAGTGAGTCAGAGACACAACTGTAAAAAAAGTAAGTGGATACTTATACTGCCGCCTTTTTACTCAATCACAAAGGAAGAAATAGCGGTCATAGGTACAATTTGTCAGTGATATTTGAAGTGTAAAATTATTTAGGCGCATTAAGCAATTTTTGGCAGGGTTATGGGTTCGCCTCACCGACATTCTATGGCGTGTCGCACTTGACCAGCAGTGAAAAGATTTTACTTGTGTCGGCTGACCCCATGACTGTTTTTTGTATTTTATTATTCCACTCAAATAAGCATGAACTAATAATGATAAAAAAACATTAATCCATCAATCCATTCTTCGTCCAGTGCTGATCTAGGCCGTTTCAAGATTTCGCCACTCCTAGCGGTCTTGCTGGAAGAAATGCCCATACTCACACACAAAAGCCAGGCGATTTGGTGAGCGCGGTGCCAAAACCCTGACAACTTTGAGGCCGCTGCTGCCCGTCATTAGTTTGTTTTGTATAAAATCTGATTTATACGAATACAGTGGCTAGCGCCAGTATCGCGGGCACGCCAGCACTGGAAAGGTTTTGGCTGCATATTAACACTTTTTCGTGCCAGCCAGCGCTGGCTGCCAGCGCTGGAGTGGAATAGAGCCTGCGGCTATTTTTCATGCCAGTAAACTCCGTCCGCGTCTCCCGCATCGCCCGCGCCAGTCATTTGCGCCAATCATTTGCACCAGTCCGCTTATGCATTTCTTAAAGCCTTTCAGCAAATCATAAAATGCCCGTTGTTTTGCGATTTGCCGATGGCAAATTGTAAAATGACTTCAATCATTTTCTAAAAAGCCGAAATCGAAAGTCTTTCACCAAAGAGGCCAAAGATGTACCGTATACATAAATTGAGAAGACGATCTAGCTTATTTAACAACCTTGAAGTCAGGTTTACAGACATCAGCATAGTCTAAAATAGGGAGCAAGAGTGAATTAACTGGCACGACCTCCGCAGAATACGGCAAAAACCTTTGCATGCGTTTAAGGGAGTGCATCGATCAAAGATCTTTTTACTAAGTCAGCCACATTCAAATCCATGTAATCTCCCTTCCTTCCACATGAAGGAAGGAAGATTACTGTTCAATAACTTACAATAGTTATTATCCAACTTAAAAACTGGTATCCCTTTTATTGCTGATTCCCAAGGGATTACACTGTGGCCGCATTATCTTCCTCCACGCGGACGAAGTTGTGGGCAACAGCTAGTTAAAATATGAGGTGTTCAAAAAATATTGGCGATGAAAATAAATCTTTTTTTATTTTCAAGAAAAATAAAACGAAATCAACAGAACCCGTAATATGTGTGCGATGACATACATTTGATAGACAAATGTCTATAAATATGGGCCTAATAACTGTGATTACTAAGTAAATTTGTGACTAAACCTTATTTATTTGCTTTTATATGGTTTCTATATACTACATCCCTCTCACACCAATGCTCACACGAGGCGATTTATTTGTTGAACTTTGACATATCAACTATATTAACCTCGGGTCTAGTACTAAATTTACGAAAATGGTGTACTGATCTGACCTGAGATAACTTATACAAACATAGATACATGTTTAACCATATAATGAAACAAAATATTATAATTTGAATCGTATGTCTTTGCTGCACTGCTTAATTTTGCTTGCATCAATTTATTAGCTTACGGATTTCGAGTATCGGAGGCGAGTGTCATTCTTAGGACGACGACACGACCAAAGTGTTCTGTGGACACGACGACGACACTCGCCTTGATAATGCCCGAAATAGTTACGGTGAAATGGTTGGCATATGGTCAACAACAATCACACGTGAGTTTTAAAGCCACATTTAAAATTAATTTAGTATGTCAGCTCATGCAAAATTTAATAATATTATCATGTGATTTTTACTGTACTTTTCTGAGTGGAAATTCAATCAAGATTAACACGTTTATTTTTGTACAATGCATAATAAGAACTTCTGTCCAAGATGTAGATAGAGATTACCATGAGAATTTAAAAACAGCACCGGTATACAAGATAACTCTTATTTGGCATCCTGGATTACTTCTTCTACTGGGGTTGCTAGATACGTGCCTCTTAGAGTCCATAAACAGTTAAACAGTCAGATGAACTGTTGGTTGTACCCGAGCTAACCTTCTGCTTTTTAACTCCTTTTCATTCCTTGTTTAACAACCTATTCTTTAAACTCTTCATCGCGTGTATTTTATTACATCTGATTTTATTCTAATATCTTCCAGGTGTTTCTCCAAACCATTGAGTCAGTCTTCTACGTTGCAAGGTTCTTCGGAGTACCAACAACTGGCAGTACGCTTTCTATGATCTGGTTTATAATGTTGCTATTACTACATCTGGGAATGGAGTCAGGAGCCATTTATAAAGTTATCAAGACAGCTATGGGGAGTGCGCTTTTTTCAACAGGAAATCGTAAGTAAAATATTTGTAAAATGTGTGAAAAGGTGGAAAATCTTGGGCTTATCAGGCGCTTATTGGGCGCAGAAAGTATACATCTTTTTTATTTTAATTTCTAGGAAAAAAAGACTGTTTGGTGCCCTGTACAAATATTATTTCTGTCAAGTTATGTTGGTAAAAAGGGTCACATTGGAATGATTAGTGAGCCAAACTTTTGAGTCTTTGTACATATTAAAGAACACATTACAAAAATAGTAGTTTATGCTACAAGGGCGCAAAGGAATAAATTACGAGGACGATTTAAAACACGAGCGTAGCGAGTGTTTTAAACGTAACCGAGTAATTTATTGCTTATACGCCCGTGTATCATACTACGTTTTTCAATGCATAGTGTGAGGAAAAGAAAACAAATATAATCTTGTGAACTTTAAATTATAATTGGCTCAAAAGAACTGTATCCAGAGCCGTTAAACAGTGGAAAAAAAGTATAACATCTATGGTACACAGGAAAGTCTTCAGGTTTGCCAACCATTGTAAATAAATAATAAAAAAAAATAATAATAAAGCCCTAGGGCAAAATAATCGACTTTTTGTTCGGTTTTCATGCATAAAAAGTGGGCCTTTACGAGCACATGCATTGAAAAAGATGTTATAGGCAGAGACTAATAGTCCCTGTTCAAAGGTACATCTTATTTTTTTTGTTGTACTCCCATTAGTATGGTTTCAACTAAATCTTCCACCAAAAATGAGCCTTGAACATTTCAGTCTACCACTCACATAAGGTGCACACACTAAATTGGTACATTGGTACATTAAATAAGTATACCCGTACAAGGTGGGTTTGTTTCAATCACCATGGTAGAAAAATTGTTGGTGATGCGCCTTAAGCAGTCAATCATCGTCTCATTCCGTTTCAGGTAGCGTAGCAGCAAGATTGTCAGGAGCAATATTCTATGGAAATGGGCTAATATCTCTAATCCTCTTCTGGAAACTCAGGTCAGGGTGGACGAAGTTGACACACGAGTGGTGCTTGACTGAAAGTACCACTGGATTGTACTTCCCTCCAGATAAGGGCTTGAGGAGACGACTTCTTATTGTCATAGTCATAGTGGCTGTTTTCTCATGTCGTAAGTTTAGATAGATTTTTCTCCTAAATGTTGGCATTATGTTGATCTGTACGAGTAACTAATAAAATAAATAGTCCGAAATTTTTTGGGCTTGTAGGTTTTAAACGTTGGCCATGAATTGGTAATAAGTGCTGAATAGCAAAGCTACGAACACCGAAGAAAAACTACTTACCTCTCGCTTTTTGATTAGCCATATTTGAAAGAGTGTTATGGCCTTAGCTATACTAAGTATTTCTTTTGAACTAATTTAAATCAATATTCAATTCAATTCAATTCAATTCATTTATTTATGTCAGGCTCTAGGCCAATATAATATTAACAAATTACAAATTATCAACTAGTTATAATAAATATTAAAATTAAAATTAAAATTAAAATATGGTTAGTAATTGTTAGTAAGTCATCAATTTTACAGCAATAATAATTTCATTTAACTTTGATTGATTTCATTTTACAATTTTCACACATTAATATTTCAGTCCAATGTCGATCTATTACATTCAATACATTATTATATAAAACATTCATAATTTTATTATTACTTTTCTCTAGTCGGGCTCTGATGGAGCAGATTCTCATTCTGATGATACCATAAAAATCGTCTATACTTGCCTCGGCAAACATTTCTTTTGCACTACAGAATCGAGGATAAATATACATTTATTCTTAATATTTTCCTACATTACCACGATAAGATCGAACAACGTTATTATTAATCTTGCACAAGAAGAACCAACTGCTGCAATTTCAGCAAAAACAGCTCTAGAGGTATGATGTAAACTCTTATTATGGGATGAACACACAATACACAATGTCCCACAAAAAAGCTATTGAGGCACTAAGCTGAAATCTCCAGGACTTGCGAGACAGTACATATATTACGAGAGGAATAGTTGTTTTACAAGCTGATGATTACCACCAAACTATCAGTGATCCATAGAGGCACAACTGCAGATGAAATCAAAGCTTATCTCAAGTCATCAAGATTATAGACAAACGTTAAGTTATACTCTGACAACGAATACGACAGTGCAGTGCACCTCTACAAAGGATAATAATGTAGAAAATGACGCGTATGCAATATAAAATTGGCAATAGGTGATAATACTGATAACATAAGAAACGAATGTCGAAATATGTATAAGAGAATTCTGCTATTTGGTGTAGAATAATACAGAACAAATTGCTTAAGTTTAAAAGAATTTACAAAAAAGAATCATGAGAAATTATTTTCTTTAGCAAATTTGTAATACGGGTAACAAGAGAAGAGAATGTGTGATTGAACTTTTTCATGTTATCTGTAAAGAAGCACTCTTGAATTTTCTAATCGATTGACAATAATGTGATGAATCAGGGCAATTAGTTTTTAGTAGAATTCAATTGAAACTATATATTCAGATAACGATTTTTGTAGGACTGAATTACTATGACTACACCTGCTCTCTGCCTCTCACCATGTAGTTGAAACTAGGTATATTGTTGCTTTTAATGCCCAGTTGGCCAATAACCACAATCATGACCAAAATAACATTTTAATAGCTGTTGATCATGGCCACTGGCCAGTTACTATTATGTTATCAATAAAATATTTTGTTCTTCCCGACATCGGTAAGCTTAGATCACACCCTTTGTCAAACAAAAATGGTTATTTTTCCACAAAACATTTCATTTGATGCCAAAAAGAGCTTTTAAAATTTCAGTGGAACATAGTTTGAGCATGGTTGCAGCAATTGGCTTGGACTGCCCTATTTCTGCAGCTTTCAGAACGTACATTTTGAATTCCCATGCATTTCTCATCATACCAAGTAAGTAACAGTATTTATCTCCTATATATACCGAGAGCCCAGTCACAATTTACAATTGTTTATGGAACATATGCTGGTCCTGTCAGAAGATTTAATATTATGTTTTTTTTGCGAAATCCATCGCTATGAATACTCTAAATATTATTACAGTGCATTACCAACTAGAAAAGATCAATCAGAAACAAACCCAAACTTTGGGTTTGTTTCTGTTTGATCTTTTCTAGTTTGTAATGCACTCTAATAATATTTAAGATTTAGTATATAAAAAAATATGCTTGATTGAAAACCCACATGAAATACCACAATGTTTTCAAAATGTACTTGTCTATTCATTTTTGCATTAAACTAGACATTTAAAGATTGACATCGAAGCTTGGCTAAACCAGGGTTTCTACTTTTTGTTGGAATTCTCAAAATATACGTATGTATGATAAGTATGAAAATCAAAATAAAGAAATTTTTGGTTTTTTCCACGAAGCCGTAGTTTTTCACACTGCGGTCAGATAAAAAAAAACCTACCCTGAATTAGCACAAATGATGTTCTATACAATTCAGTACTAAGAAGTCGATCAATATAATAGGTCATTACCTGGGAAATTGCCGTGTTCTATAGAGAATTTGAAGGAAACTCAATTTTCAGTACCAAAATTTTTGCTGTTTTTTGGGAGGGACAAATCCAAATTTTTAATTTCTTTTTTTACATAAATGTGACAACAGAAACATTAATTTAATTTTTGTAAAGTGTGTGCTGTAAAAAATTACTACGAATCTTAACATGGAGACGGATGGCATTTAGGAAGAACTATTTTTAAAAATTAAATTTTAGTTATCAAACTGACAATAAAAACACAATTTAATACGTAGATGTAAAACATTGAAATCAATTTTCAAATAAAAAACAAACAATGGAAATAGCTATTGAATTACAGGAATTATGACCTCATGAATCTGGTATAAAATTTCGGCAGTTTCGTATATTTCATGAGTTATTATATTATTTTTTCATTTGCTCAGAATTACCTTTCTTTTAGGTGACTATTCCTTTCCTTTGGGTATGGCGATGTTCATAGTAAGCAAAATATCGACCATAATGTGGAACTTTCAAGACTTAGTGATAATTCTCATCAGCGTCGGTTTATCGTCTCGGTACAAAAGACTCAACAAATATGTTCACCATATAACAACTATTGATAGATCTTCAATAGGAAACGGAAATGTGAGTAAACATGCCAATTCCAAAAAAATATGTTTTTAAAATGTTGTCTTATCTATCTGCGTTCAATTTTTTCGGAATATTGGGGGCTCAAAATAAAAATAAATATCGCGGTAAGAACCAGAAAATTCATTACTGTTTTTTTTTTAGGAAAACCATGATGATTATATGGAATTACATATATGGAGAAAAGTGCGCGAAGCGTACGTCCGTCAGGCAGCTTTAGTGCGGAAGGTTGACAACGAGTTTGGAGGTCTGATTCTCTTGTCTAACTCCAACAACTTCTACTTTATCTGTCTCCAAGTCTTCAATGGAGTTGGGTGAGCATTCCAATTGATCATCTGATTGTGAAATTCAAAGAAACTGGCCAAGTGCAAGTCGAAGTCACGCTACGAATCATCAACCATCAAAAATATATGATTTTTTTTGGTTTATATTAATAGATCAAACATAATTTTGAAACAAAAACGCTTTTTACTAATTCAAATTTCAAATTGATAGCTTTATCTGACACGGAAAAAAAAGATAGACATATGTAGCGGACAGATATACTGATGGAGGGAAGAACTGAATCATGATATGAAGGTTCCTTTTCTTATACTAATATGAGTATGGAAACTTTATTCTTCTTTTAGTGTGGTAAGTGGACAACCTGACGTCAAAGTGTTCTGGCCAACATTATAAGCCTCTGAGATGGCTTAACGACCATTATCTTTTGAAATCAGCGGTGAACAACAGCTTAACGTGCTTTCCAAGATACGGAGGGACTCGGATATAAAAGCCACTAATGTTCACTTAACCAAAGACTGACCATACCAAAAATTGCTTATTCGCAGATCGTAATTAATCAGACGGCCGAACGCTACAGGTCCTCAAACCTAAAAAGTTGAAATCTGGTATTGAAACCTAATAAACTTTTACAAAAAAATAATATCCGACTTCAAACAGCAGTCGTTCTCTAAAAAGTTATAAATAATTTTATGATGACCGATGGTACCGAAACAACACTTTCGCCGACTTTTTTCTTCCTGAAACATTATGTTATCTAGAAGTTGGCGCTCTCATATTGGTTTTTATGTTGCTCTATCGTAGAGAATACGCCGACTTTTAGGTAACATAATATTTCAGGAAGAAAGAAGTCGGCAAAATTGTTGTTTCGGTACCATCACTAAATTTAAATAGCTTCCTGCTATCAGAGCCTTAACACAAAGTTATTGCCGCAATCTCGAGTTATGTGCTGTCATCAATACAACACATCAATACTTACTAGTACCCCGCAATTAACATCCTGGTCTCAAACCCGAGAGGTATGCTGTAATTTTCTGAGGAGTTCCACTGCCTATCTCTGAAGAACTTCATCAGATCATGACCAAACCCAAAATGGACCCTACCTGGTAGCACATTTTTTCAAACAAAAAATAATCATTCAGGTCGGTTCAGAAATTACGGAGTTACGGAGTTACGGAGTAACAACGCCAAAAAAAGAATGCAGTCGGATTGAGAACCTTCGCCTTATTTGAAGTCGCTTAAAATATATAATTCATTAGAAAACTGTTTTTCTCTGTTGCACTCCACTTCCTTATTATTGTACATCCTTGTGACATCGTCTGGTTAATGAATGATGACGGGAAACCGCGTCGGCCTTTGGAACTAGGGCCATAGTTGTTTATTCAATTAGGTAAAATGTTGGATCTTGGTTACCGGTCTAAACACAAGTCGTCGAGACAAATTATTTAATATTTTAAGAATAACGCTTGCAGCTGTATTTAAAAGTCTACAAACTAAGATTTATTTATAATATCATTTATCATTCAGCCTCATATAACTTTTCTGAATGCAATTAACAAATAATCCTTTTTTTCATACAAAATAATTTATCCAGGGTTCAAGTGGGATTCTCAATAAGCAAAGTGTACTTCTACGTGTCGATCGCCTGGTTGATCGCCCGCGCAAGTGGTGTTGTGTTGGCGGCAGCTGATGTCAATGTCGAGTCTAAAATAGCAGTGAAGTATTTGTATACTTGCCCCGAGAAATGTTTTAATGTTGAGGTGAGCGGTTTATGGATCGAGGTTATGTTTTTTTTTACTGATTCAAATACACCTGGCCCACACTGGACAGTTGGACCAAGACCCTAAATTATGAATATTTTCACTTTAGCTGGTAGCTGGCTTCGGCTGCGAAAAAAAATTTTTTCGGTTCCATTTCATGTTTACGGTGAGGCTCCCTCTGAAAAATAATTAAATCACATTCTAAATTCTAAATTCAGTTTTGGGATAACATTTTACACATAATATAAAAATGTAAGGTTTCTATATAATTCCGTCTAAGAGCTAGATACCTGTGACATACGGGCAGACAGACAGATAGTGCAGTAACATTAATAGGGCTCCAATTTGCTTGGGCATGGAACTCTAAAAATGACAACCAATCAAAACGAACCATCAAAATCAAGAAAAGCTTACGATAATTGTTACCAAGATTTCACAGATTGAAAAATAGGTACCTAGGTAACCTATTGCGTGAGTCTAGATAAAGTAGGGTATGAAAGTACACATAACTTGGTATTCAAACACTAGTGTATACTATTAAAAAACTCGCCTACCTCGTATTTTAATAATCTCTTTTTGTGCAAGTTTCATAAACTACTATTAAAGAACATTGTTATTTGAAATTTGTGTCTTATATTCGCCTTAATCCGATCCAGTAAGAACTGCCATGGCATACCCTAATGTGTTGGAGACTGTACCTTTTCACTGCACATTTTCATATAATTTTCTTTCCAGGTGGCAAGACTAGAAAAGCAGTTGAGCAAAGATTTTGTAGCTTTAAGTGGAATGGGTTTCTTCTTTTTGGATCGCACAATGCTGCTGGAGGTAAGACTTATTTATTTTATAATGGATTCATTTTTTTTTAAGGATAACTCTTCTATGAGAGATTCAAAATTGGAGTTGCCATTATCGTCTTAATAAAAATAAAATATAAACTTAACTTATATATGACTTTTCTATATAATACCTAAGGCTTAAAAAATACTACTTCAACAATTGTAGTATTTTTTTAGTCTTAGTAATACGATAACTTATCAAGAACAAAAGTTATCGATTGAACTACAATTTCATAAAAACAGTTACTGGGCAAGGGGTCAGGTAAAATGGTTATAGTATACTTAGGAGATATTAAATCACACTATCAATATGTACAGATGCCAGCAGTTCAAGCTCCCTATTTGTAAACGATTTTAACAGTTATATCACCGCAATAAGAACTGCCAATAGGTAGCCTGTCATGCTGGCGTCCGTACATAGATACTCAAACTGTAACGAGACCGTGTCTAAACATGGCATTTTTTTTGAAAATTGTAAATTAGTGTATTGACTTTATTTGTGACAGCACGAAGAACATTTCAGGGGAACTGTTTCTCTTGGATGCACGAGGTGGCACTGCTTAAGCATTATATTACAATAATACCTATTTTTTATATATTTCTCATTTTTTATTGTATTTTTTTAATTTTGTTAATTTGTATTCGATACTTTACGAGTACTTTATAATTTAAATTCTTCTGATTGATTTTATACCGACACGTGGCACAAGCAACGTAGCGGGCAAAGCTAGTTTCTAAACATTTATATAAAATACGGAATGAACAAGGAAGCTGTTCGGTTTTATGCTGATGCACCGAACACGTGATATGCAAGCGGCACGCGACGAGTTAACTAATTCCTAATTTGAACAAATCAGTGCATCAATCGGTGCCGTCGCGACCGGGTGCATTCACATAACATTTCTCAACATTTAAACTAATTATAATAACATTGCATAAAAGATTCAATAAAACTTCTTTAATAATAATATGGACTTTTAAATAACATTTATAACAGACATTTAATCCGTTCCCGTTACATTGGTCCTTCGAACCTTTGGGACCTCTCGCGCGGTGTATAAAGAACAGTACAAAACGTGTGAGGTGTCAATGAACTAGTGAAACATTTGGTGAAACGGATCGCAGTGTCAACAACAAGGATTGCAGGAGGTGCGCATTGACAGCTTTCTACAACCAACAGCGGTAACATTAAAGGAGAATCTCAAGTAAGATCGATCCTTTTATACATTAACATTAAATACCTACACTTCTCGCATCATGTCGCTGGAAGAACAGTATGATCGCTTGGAAGAGCTTAGCAGATATTGGGAAAACTTCAAAAAGGACAGTCAGGAGAGGAAAAGTAGGCAGGATTATTATAAAAATCAATGGAGTAAGGTGGAAGCCTTGTGGAGTACGATCCAGTTCAACCATGATCGACTGCTTATGGATCTTAGTCAATCCGATACGTATTTTACAAACAAAAATTATGAAAAGGCTAGGGAGATTTTGGCGCATTACACCAGTGCCATAAAACAAGGAGGAACCAAATTATTAGGATCCAAAGGAGAATTGGAGAGAGGAGACGGAGTGAAAGAAGCTGGAGAGAATCAACCCCATCAACAACCCTTACAAAAACAGCAGGGAAGCAACAGCAAATTGGACGAGAATAGACGTCAGCAACAGGCCAATTTTAAGGCATTTACAAGAACAGTGAAGAACATTAGTGTAGAGGAAATGACGGAGAAATGGGAGTTTGAGGATGCGTTAAAAACGCTGGAGAATCGTTGGTCTGTAGTGGATAAATTACATTGGCAAATTGAGAGTGAGTTGAATGAAGAAGGAGAAGACTCCGTTTATAACACTTTATTCAACCAGTATGAAAAACAATTTAATAACCTGAAAAGGGACATCAATAAAAAAATGTGGTCAGCTTCTTACAAGGACAAGGTTACACCGAAATTAGAAATACCTTCTTTCAGTGGAAATTTCAATCAGTGGATGTCGTTCAAAGATTTATTCATGGACGCCGTTCATAACAACAAGATGATACCCAACACTCAGAAGATGCAAATTTTGAAGACCAAAGTTAAAGGGGAAGCTGAGAGATTGATACAACATTTACATATAAGTACCGAAAACTATGACTCGTGTTGGGAAATTCTTAATCACCGTTATAATAACAGGAGGATGATCTTCACTTCTCTTATGAACATGTTGTTTGGTTTGCCTAACATTCAACATAACTCCATAACATACATAAAAAGAATGCATGATGTGACGCTGGAAACATTGAATGCCATAAAAAATTTGGGAGTAGACACAACAACATGGGACTCTATCCTGGTCCATTTACTATGTCAAAAATTAGACCAAGATACCTACAACGACTACTTGGAATCAGTAAAAAATCCACGTGAGTTACCTATCCTACAAGAGCTTTTAAACTACCTCGAAAGCAAATTTACTACCCTGGAAACAACCGCTCGTAGAAAACAGGAGTCTAATCCTAATTCCCAAAAACTATATTTTCATAATTCCAATAACAATAAAAGGTCGTCTAATTTTCAACAAACATCGAACAGCACACCTAGAGGGACAGGAAATGGGAAAATTGCGAAATCATACAACGTAACAGGGTCAGGAGGACACACGTGCCCACTATGCAAGAACCAACATGGCTTGTATAATTGTAAGACATTTTTACAATTACCTAACGACAAGAAAATATCGACAGTAAAGAAACTTGGAATTTGTATGAATTGTTTGTTTTCGCACAATGGCAATGACTGCACTTCTACACACACATGCCGAAAGTGCTCCAATCAACATAATACGCTGTTGCACGATGCCTTAACTCGGTCAATGACTCGAACATCGGCACAGCACCAAACCATTGCCACCACGTCCAAAGACAATGAACCATGCACTTCTCATGTGTCTCAAGACAACTGCTCGGAGATATTATTGGCCACTGCGCAGTTAAAGGTTAAAGGAGCCGATGGTTGCTATCACATCATGAGGGCCCTAGTAGATCAAGGGTCACAGAAATCCCTGATAAATGAGCACGCAGCTCAGGTGCTGGGGGTCAAGCGCCATCAGTGGAAAGGAGTGATCTTTGGCGTAGGCCAACGGGAAAACAATTGCAAGGGCAAAATGGAAATAACATGTGCGTCTTTGTATAATGAGTATCGTTTTGACACAGAGGTCTTGATCATGAACAGTCTTATAAAAAATTTACCTAACAAAACATTTATGAAACCATCATGGTCGAACATTAAAAACATTAATCTAGCCGATCCAGAATTCTACATCAGTCGTCCCGTGGACTTACTGCTGGGGGCAGATATTTATTCAAACATTTTATTGAGTGGCCTAATAAAGGGCGAGGACGCAACACACCCTGTAGCTCAACAAACACAACTAGGCTGGTTGCTATGCGGCACCGCCCCAACATTTTATTGTAATGTTATTATGACCAACCTGGACGAGGTACAACAGTTTTGGGAGAATGAGGAGATAATAGAAGATAGTGATTTGTCAGCAGAAGAGCTAGCCTGCGTAAAACATTATGATGAAACTACGAGAAGGACTCCAGATGGGAGATATGAAGTTCGCCTTCCCATGAAAGCAAACTTTGAGGAACACCTCGGAGATTCAAAACAAAAAGCAACAGCACAGTTGCTAAGTCAAGAAAGAAGGTTCAAAAGACAACAAAACTTGGCATTGGCCTATAAAACATCTATGAGAGAATATCACGAATTGCAACATATGGAACAAGTAAACATTAACTCGAAACCTGAGTGTTATTTAGCACACCATATCATTGAAAGAAAGGAGTCAATAACCACCAAATACAGGGTGGTCCTAAATGCCTCGGGAAAAACATCTACTGGATGTTCTCTCAATGACATGATGTATAAAGGACCCAACTTACAACAAGATTTACAAATGCTGTTATTAAAGTGGAGACAATATCAGTATGCCTTTACTGCCGATATTGAGAAAATGTATCGACAAATCTTGGTGAACAGACAAGACACGCCGTTACAGAAGATTGTCTGGAGAGATTCACCTGAACAAGTTATTCAGTCCTACGAGTTGTTAACAGTTACCTACGGCACTAAAGCAGCCCCCTTTTTAGC
This sequence comes from Ypsolopha sequella, assembly GCA_934047225.1. NCBI lineage: Eukaryota > Metazoa > Arthropoda > Insecta > Lepidoptera > Ypsolophidae > Ypsolopha > Ypsolopha sequella. Next base: position 24,361,067 of record OW203987.1, read on the forward strand.
CATGCAAACGCTAAAGAGACTAGCTGCTGACGAGAGAAGTTCATTCTCTGAAGCGGCCGAAATCCTGGAAAGTGCTTTTTATATGGACGACCTGCTGCATGGCGCACATACCATCGAACAGGGAAAACAATTGGTCCGGGACCTTACCCTACTATTACGGTCGGGAGGGTTCAATTTACGAAAATGGTCCTCTAACAACACAGAAATATTAGAAAACATTCCCGAACAACAAAACGCTGAACATATATTTCATTTAAAAACAGAAAACACCTCGAAAATTTTGGGCTTGGGATGGAACCCAATGGAGGATAAGTTTCAGTTCAAAGTTCAAATCTCAAATACACAGAAACTAACTAAACGAATCCTACTATCTGAAATATCTAAATTATTTGATCCCCTAGGCTGGTTGTCGCCAGTGATCGTAAAACTAAAATTATTATTTCAAAAGGTATGGAGATCGAATAGTCAATGGGACGATGACGTCACACCAGAGGTTTATAAAGAGTGGACTAAGTTACAAGCGGACTTATCAAACTTAAACACCTACAAGATACCTAGATGGATTGGTAGTGGAGAATGGGACGTCATCGAATTACACGGGGTTTGTGATGCATCACTAGAGGCGTTCGCATGTGTCGTGTATATACGGGTCAAACAAACACAACAAGTAACCCTGATCGCTTCAAAAACCAAACTTGTACCACTCAAGAAAGATATAAAGTTACCAAGGCTTGAACTGAGCGGCGCTTATTTGCTAGCGAAATTAATCAAGAAAGTTAAGCAAGCTTTAGGTACACAGGAGTGCGAAACATACGGGTGGACAGACTCTAAAGTGGTGTTGGGATGGCTAAACGGGGAACCAGATAGATGGAAACCGTTTGTAGCTAATAGAGTACGTCATATAACAGAGATAATGCCTCCTAAACAGTGGCGATATGTGAAAACAGGAGAAAACCCGGCGGACGACGCAAGCCGGGGCTTATTCCCCTCTCAGTTCCTGAAAAAACAACTTATGTGGAAACACGGACCCGAATGGCTCCCCACCTTTGAGTCAAAACAAACAGAAAAGGAAACATTCAACACGGATCAGGAACAAAAACAAATAAAACAAATAAACATTGTCCAACATAATCCAAAAGAAACAATTATAGATAATCTATTAACAAAATATAGCTCATATACAAAGGTCGTGCGTGTATTAGCATGGATACGCCGAGCGCTGACTCAGAAAGATGAACGACCGCGAGCAAACTACCTAACATTGCAAGAATTACGCAATGCTAAGATAGCAATTGTAAAACATGTACAGAAAACGGAATTTGGAGCGGAAATTGAGCAATTGCGAAAACACGGCCAAGTTGAAATAAAAAACAAATTAATTCAGTTAAATCCTTACCTTGACGAAGGGAACATTTTAAGAGTTGGCGGTCGATTATCTCAAGCTAAGATCGGCATGGAGATGAAACATCCCAAAATTATACCAAGTGGGTCCCGACTTTCAACCTTGCTCATCGACCAAGCACATAAATTAACTTATCATGGTGGCCCGCGCCTTACGTTGGCTACTTTAAGACAGGAGTACTGGATCACTGGCGGTCAAAACATGGTAAAAAAAGAGATAAGGAAGTGTATTACCTGCCGAAAGCACGAGGGGCAAACCCAAAAACAGCTGATGGGAGATTTACCAGCGGCAAGAGTCAACCCCGCTCGAGCTTTTCAACATACAGGAGTAGACTATACAGGCTTTGTCGAAGTAAAGAAGAACAAAGGTCGATGTTCTACGTCCGTAAAAGGGTACATAGCCATTTTCATCTGTATGGTCACCAAGGCCGTGCATTTGGAAATAGTGTCGGAGCTGACTAGTTCTGCATTCCTAGCGGCGCTAAGAAGAATGGCCGCAAAAAGAGGAACACCTCAACATATGTACAGCGATAACGGGACAAACTTTGTAGGAGCTAACAACGTTTTACAAAAAGAATGGGAAAAATTGAAACAGATATTTGATAACAGCTTTCTTGCCGAAATAACAGAGATGAAGATGGAGTGGCATTACAACGCAGCTGTTTGGGCTAGTGCAGGTGGACTGTGGGAGCGAGCTGTTAGAAGTCTGAAGCACCATTTGAAACGGGTGGTTGGAGAACAGAAGCTCACGTTCGAAGAATACGCCACCATGTTAGCTCAATTAGAAGCGTGTTTGAACTCCCGACCATTATGCTCGCTAACAGAAAATATCGAAGACCTGGAAGTACTAACACCCGCTCACTTCTTGTCGGGAGATGCAGGAGTAACGGTAATCGCAACAAGGGAAGATGCCAGAACACGCTGGGACATGACTCAAAAACTTTTCAACAACATCTGGAAGAAGTGGAAACTGGAATATTTGAGTCAACTTACATCAAGACACAAGTGGCAGGTCCCTCAACAAAACATTAAAACCGGAGATCTGGTGGTCATTCATGAAGATAATCTGCCGTCAGGAAAATGGGCCCTAGGAAGAGTAGTGGATGTCCACCCCGGAAAAGATGACTACGTGAGAGTTGTCACCTTGAAAACAAAAAACGGGAAAATAAAAAGGCCAATTACTAAGCTATCGGTTTTACCTTTAGAACAGAACCCAAAACAACATGATGAAGTGACAGCGAAACAAAAAACCCAGAGAGGTACAAGTGCAAGGAACAGATCCAGTTTCATAACATTGGCAATGACCTTATTATATTTTATATCTATTATCACAACAGCTGATGGATTCAAGTTGCAGAGTCTCGATAACAGACAAAGTATATATTTTGACCACGTCTCAAAAATGCAAATCATAAAAGATAAATGGAAAATAATAGCATATTATGATTTAAACCCTTATTGGGAGGGAAACATTGCATATGTAAAATATTATAAACATTTGCAAATAGTATGTGAGCTAATAAAACAACAAACACACTGTGAGATTATCCTTTTACAGTTACATCATACCTACACCGAGTTAGAACATAACAACAAAGTATTATTATCGTCTAAGAACAGTAGAACGCGCCGGCGGCGGCGTGGGCTTATCAACGGGGTCGGGTATTTAGCGAACACTTTATTCGGCGTACTCGACGATAAATTCGCAGAACAGTATACTAAGGATATAATCCTAGTACGGGAGAATGAAAAACACCTGCTATTGTTATGGAAAAATCAGACGTCCGTAATAGAAGCAGAATATAATTTAATGAAGCGGATGGAAGTGACAGTACAAACCCAACATAAAATTATTAACAAACATTTAGAAGATTGAAGAAGAAGATTGAAGAAGAAAACATTACCACTTCAAACAACCAACAGGCTTTGAAAGAAATTGAAGAAAAAATTAGATACATGAAGAACGAAGCGGTGCTTTCTGAACAGTTATCTGTACACGATGTGCATCATTATATCGTCATATATGCATCCTGGGGATTGGCGATCGTCGCAATAGGAGTGTACGTGTGTAGGTGGTCTCGCTGCCGCTGGCAGGCACCAGCCGCGCCGGCGCCCGAGGTAGCTGCGGGGCCCACGGAGCCCAAGGCCCGGGCTCGCGCTCGAGCCCCTCTCCGTAACAGTGCAATGCCCAATAACGAAAACAAAGGTGAAAGTGTTAAAGTTTTGAGTGAAAAAGGAACTTCACCAGTGTACCGAAGCACAAGTTTCCGTGAACACTTGTAAACATGTGTATACATAGATTTGTAAAAAAAAAAAAAATAACATTGTTAGTCGTATATTTATAGTTATAGATCACATTCACTAACCGAACAAAGTCAAACATTGTTTATCCTTTGTTGTATTATCGATAGTATAATTATAAGTTACTAACATTATGGTAAGTTAATTTTAGTTCACCTCATCTCTCACCTTTTGCCCTCGGCAAGATGTTCGGTTTTATGCTGATGCACCGAACACGTGATATGCAAGCGGCACGCGACGAGTTAACTAATTCCTAATTTGAACAAATCAGTGCATCAATCGGTGCCGTCGCGACCGGGTGCATTCACATAACATTTCTCAACATTTAAACTAATTAGAATAACATTGCATAAAAGATTAAATAAAACTTCTTTAATAATAATCTGGACTTTTAAATAACATTTACAACAGACATTTAATCCGTTCCCGTTACAGAAGCCTATGCCCTCCTTGTCCTAATGGTAGGATAAAGTAGTAGGGCAACGAGGAAACGGCCGTAATTTTGGTTTCCAATTTTGACCTGTGTAGGACAATTTTTTTTTGTAATGTTTGGATGTACTCATTTTAATTTTAATTTAAAATTTGTTCTCTTGTCGGTGGAGTCCTCTCCATTCATTCCTGCACTCTGCCTTTTCTTTTACTTCTTGATACGACACGACATTTACTTTCTTTTTCACCTGATGAGGATTGATGATTTCTTCTAGGCCTTTTATTTTCCCCTCCACTTTTCCTTCAATGCTATTTCTGATAAAATTGTCGTGCCGTAAGATCTGTCCCCTTCTTCTCACTATGGTCTTCGTCAAAACTCACTTTTCGCTTACAATCTGCAGGACCTCTTAATTTCTCTTCTTTTCCATCCAACTTATTCTTTCCATTCTTCGCCAACACCACATTTCAAAAGCTTCCAATTTTCTTTGTCACGTTTTGTAATGGTTTGAATATACTTTATACAAATACAAATACAGATATCTTTATTGGTAAAAACAAAAGTAATTTACATAATCGAGTTGTTGGAATCACCTTTTAAGAGGCCCCTTTACGCCTGTATATTCCTCAAGATTCACACGAAAGGTAAAAACTGAATGTGAAGTTAACAGCTTATTTTCTTCTTATTTTTTCGCATCAGTATTATCTAGTGACATCTAACTACGTCTCTATACATCTCAAAAAGTAAAATTTTATGAAACACCATCAACAGTGTTTACCTGAAACCATTTCACAAATTCGGCGCTTTTTGAATATTTCGTCATCTTGCACCTCTATGCGGTGTGGGGGGAAGGGAAACATAATATATATAAAAATGAGTGCAAAGTTTCATTGATATCAAAGCCATCGGGACTACATAAACACCTAAAGCATTTATATGGCAGCTGAGCGGGATGGCCCACCTTAAGCATACAATGCCTGTCTCAGGTCTTCACATAATTCACTGATTGTAAAACAAGAAACATTAAAAACAGGTTTAATAAAGATAATAATTGTTAGATATTTTAAATATGTTACGTAGGTATATTTATGCGTGTAAATGTATATAATAGTAGGTTTTTTTTTAAATATTCAGTTTAATATTACAAATTAACGAAGATTATACAAGGTGGCGCAAAAGTAATGTCATAATTTGAATTGGCTGCCATTTTGTTATAAATAAAATAAAAAGTGCTCTGTTTTTATAAAAAATCAATTTAAAGTGTAAAATTGACGAAATTAATTGGAAAAAATTTAATCGCTTAAATGGCCACCTCCCGAGTTGATGCATAATTGCGCTCGTTTTACGGCATTTTGAATTGTTGCTCGCATCTGGCTCCAAGTTGGCGATTTCTTCTTCAATGTTATCTTTCAATACTTGCAAGGTTCGTGGTTTGTTGTGGTTAAGGTGAGATTTTAAAAAGCCCCAAAGGGAGATGTCTGGTGATGTTAGATCTGGCGATCTGGACGGCCAATTCAAATCTCCAAAACGGAGATCAAAATTTGTCAAATAAGCAGTAACAATAATTCCATGTTCTTGAGGTGTGTATCGCTCCATGGCTTGTTGACAACTTATTCTCTACGTATATATCTACATCATAAATTTCAAAGCACAGTGACATTTGGCGCCATCTGCAAAAATGGCAGCCAATTCAAATTATGACATTACTTTTGCGCCACCTTGTATTTTTAATTTATAATATTTCAATCATTAATGTAAATGTATATTATAGAATATTAATACATTTATGTGTACGTATAGTATTATGTTAAGTCAATAAATATTCTATTTCGTCGTAGCTAAGTGGTTGTAACCGATTAGTGATTGCCTTCTTACATTCGTAATAAGGCCTACTTTAGATGTCTAATTCATTGTTTAACTTATTGTACAGGTATGCCGATCGTTTTGAGTACTGTGCGCTTGCAAATTCAGTTTTAATTTCCGGAGTTTTAGCTACATTGTATTTTTTTCACTTCATAAATACTCTTGCATCATAATCAATATCGTTGTATTTTTATAGGACGGTTTGAAATATGTACAATTTATTCACAGATAAAATAAACAGTTGCATAATTCGTAAAGGTTACCAGATGGGAATCTTCTTTTTTTTAATGCATTATCTTCAAAGGACCACGCTGGGCTCTTTCTAGATCCAAGAATTGAGTCTTTCCTGCACATAAATTTCAAAAAACTCAAGTGCATTGTCAATCGGCAGGATTCGAACCCGTGTCTCAAGATTGAGATTTGCGGCATCTTACCGACTGAGATAACAACTTTGTACATTTTTCAAGTACAACATTTTCTTATTTTACAGGTGGCAGCTAACATAATAAAATATGAATTAGTCTTACTAGAATTTGATGGGCAATAAACAGAATTTGATGATCGTTTAATATAATATTCTTCAAAACATTGTAGTGGGCAAAATTGAAGGCAAAAGAGGCAGAGGAAGACCAAGGACATCCTGGTATGAAACAAAGGACCCCGCCACACTCAAGAGACTGGCACAGAATAGAAATTTATTTAGTAAAATGATCACCGACATCTGTTAGGATATGGCACCAGAAGAAGAAGAAGATGATTCTTTCTTAACATTTTAATTATTCGCCTTTCAAAATTACAAATACTTACAAACAAAGACAAAATTAAATGAATCATTTAGAAAGACGTGATCAAATATATTTTTTGTAATTCCTGAAATACTTTCTTTATCCTAGTTTGAAGAAATTGTTGATTTGAGACAAGGTGTTTATTGAAAAGTTTAATTGCTATATTTTTGTATAAATTTTAATAATTTTATCGGAAAAAAAAACGTACAATTTTTTTTGACAATATCGCTTACGTTTATTACACGTTAATTCCAATGTAACAATTGAAATTAATAAATAATTCTACGGAATACAAATAAAGATGTAAAAAATACAAGACACAATGACTTTTAAATGATAACGCAAAAAGTTGATTGGTTTGATAGATATTATTATATAGTAAATTAAAATAGAATACTCGTAGAATAGAATCATGTTTATTTGGTACATAATAAGAACACTTTACATAAAATTATAGTTAAAGCTTAAAATTAGCACAGAATGTACCAAAAAGGTCTCCGCTCAGTTTAAGGGGCTTGATAACGCCAAATGGGTACTTTCTAAAGCCTACTCCTCGTTTATGGTCGAACCAAAAAAATGTATATGAATAAATGTTGATAATATATAGCTTCACAGCCGTTCTCGGCCACAGCGACAGCTTCTCAACTCCTGTCAAGTTTGAGAGCTAAGCTGTCCAGCTCTCTGATGTGCTCTCAAGTGACTCGCGTAACCAATTTTTGCATTAAATGTACGCCCACATAGGGCGCACGTCAGCACACCATTCATGAAGTTGTAAGCGATGTTCGCAGGTGGCCGAGACTTAAGGTCGTCCCTTTTTCGGTCTAAATCGGACCTTCGTTCTTGTTCAAAGTCATAAACTTTCCTTTGAACAAGGTTCCGCCACTCTGCGCGTTGAGCTGCCTTATCCTCCCACTGCGATGGCTCAATGTTGCATCTTTTTAATTGTCTTTTCAGAACATCCTTGTACCTTAGGTACTGGCCTCCACTTTTTCGCTTTCCGGACTGGAGTTCTGAAAAGAAGATGCGCTTCGCCACTCGCTCCTCCGCCATCCGCGACACGTGTCCGCACCACCGAAGCTGTCGCCGCATGATGTACGCCTCTATGCCACCCACATTGGCGCGTTGCAGCACTTCGGTATTTCGCACCCGATCAGACCATCTGATCTTAAGTATATTTCGGAGGCATTTAAGGTGGAATCGGTCGAGGGTGCGGATTTGGTGGCGGTATAAGCACCATGTCTCTGCAGCGTATAGGAGGTTTGGCAATACTATCGCCATGTACACGGAGACTTTCGTGCCCAGCTTCAGTTCGTGGGAGCAGAAGGCCTTACGACTCAGTTTGCCAAATGCCGCGGCAAATGTTGATAAACTCTAACAGAAAGTACGCAACATTATCGAAAATGTTATCGATATCGATGTCGCAGAAAAATCGGAAAAAATGGATCAACGTGAAAATCGTAGGATTTTTGCAAAAAGGTCCGAATAATTGCAAGCTTTCTGTTAACAGCCGTCTAGCAGGCAAATAATAAAAAACCCGCCTTTTTTTAATTAATTAAAACTGAATTATTAAATTCAAAATTTGCCCTATCCTATATAACCTTATTACCTATTTATTGTGTATACAGTCATCGCGAAGTTTCCATTGTTTTCTGTGAATTTCAATTTTAAAGTTTCAAATATTAAAATTCCTCCGTTTCACTTCGCGCATAATCACACCTATTATTGATATTTTTTTTCAATTATATGGACCATTTAATTTAGGGTTTTCGTGAAAAAACTACTAATGCTACTAACCCGCATTATGTGCGCTAAGGCCTTAATTTGTAAAAAAAAGCCTAGAAAAAGTTACCAAATCTGATAATAAAAGATCATTATTTCAATAAAAATGTATTGGTATGCTGGTGAAAAGAATAAATTACAAAGTAAATTTTAACGTCTGTTTAATTTTTAAATATTTACAAAGACAGCGGTCCACGAGTGGCATGTTAAAATTTGCCTAATTTGACAATCCGAACTGAACTCAGTATCTCTGTGAGTATCGCGTTGGTGCCAGCGTACGACGGACGTCGCACGGGTAGACGCACAGCAACATATTATAGGTCTTGTTTTTTTTTCGCTCGCGATAATTATGACTTCCACGTGTCAATGTGACATTGCAATACTACGTAATTGACTGAAATCATTTATGTTTTGTGCCGTTTAAGAAGTTCGATTCTTGTGTAGGTAACCTTTGATTAATTAAGTGAAGATGCGGTATAACCACAACGCAGTTGGATCCACAAATACAGGTCCAGCGGGCCTATCTTTGTTTAGTAGTATTCCAGGCGGCGTTTGTGTGCACGTAATTGAAAACACCTTAACCTGTGCTATAAAATCCAGAAAATACCTGCAGATATGCCTTTGTGTGCATTTATCGGGTGTACAAATCACTCAAGGACAAAAAACAAATTTCATGGCCTCACCTTCCACTCATAAGGCGATTATCCCGGACAAAATGTGAAATTCGACATTTAAGAATTTTGAAGACGCTGCATCCTGTCGCTTTACTGTTTATCATCAGTTTCTAGCCAAGTACTGACTAAAATGCAGAAGACATCACATATTCAGGTATGGTTCCAAGAAGTAAAGATACCTATGGGAATCTTTTTTATTCAATTTGTTTTAGAAGGAAAAAGCTTGAAAATATTTAAAAGCGCCTGCAAAAAAAAAATACCAAAACAAGATCTAACGATTTTGATTATTGCTTTTAAAATTAATCAGGCGCTTAGAGTCAAACGACACACTGCACCGCCGCGCCGTCACGCAAAAATAAAAAAATAAAATGTCTTTATTTCTGGCAATAAAAAACAATAGAAAGTGGAAAGAAAATTTTGGCTAATATCAGGTGTTTTCGTGGTAGTATAGTGCATTTGACGATTCCGATTTTGTGTAATATTGTGAACTAGTGGTGTGTTGTGTATAATAATGTAAATATTCCCTTTTGTTTTGTTTTTGTGCAATAAGTGTAAGTGTAATGTATAGGATAGGTTAGTTTGCTGTATCATTTATAAAATAAATTAACACTGTAACAGTAGAAGACAATAATAAATGGTAAATAATGGGTAATAAAAGAATAATAAAGTACTACGGTTCTGGTAAAGCCGCTTGGGTTTACCAAAATAAAGGTCGACGACTCTTTGGTCTCAAGTAAGTAGGCACAGAGCTAGGGTTGCCAACTTTTTTTAGAAGAAATAAAGTATATCTGATTTCAGGGAAGGTAAATAAAAAGTACGGTCCTTTAGAAAAAAGTATTCTTTATTCAAGGGAGTTCAAAGATTTTTTAAAAAAAAATGTCACGGTAGCTGCTGGCGGTAGGAACTAGGAAGGCCAGACTACATACTAACATCCTCAAATCCTTTTGTGAAACTGTATTTTTTGTGCTATTTACATAAACACAAACGCACAACATAAAAATATCATCCACAATGAAGGAAGTCATACATTTTCCCTTGGATTTCTTTACGGCTCTGTTTTTGTTTTCAGTTTACGTCTAATTTTATGTAAAGATTGAAATAAAGTATTTTCACCTACTTTATTGGTATTCATAAGTATAAAGTACAGGGACCCAAAATAACGTAAGATACTTTATTTTAAAGTACGGTTGGCAACCCTACACAGAGCATAAAATATAATCTTTACGTGAGGACAAGATAATTTAAATCAAGAAAGGGTAATGAGGAATTACCTAAGTACCTAGCTGCTGAATCTTCATTCAGTAAAACATAAATCAATGCTTGATAACAGAACTATTGAAACGTTAGAGGCTTTAATGATTATTTAGGATAATTTGTTTGTTTTTTAGCTTTCAAAGAAAATTGAGTGTCAGTAACGACCATCCTGACAAAGAAAACATAAATGTCGTACTGAGTGGACAAGATAATTTAAATCAAGAAAGAGTAATAGTAAGCACCACCTGCCTTTGTCATGGCACCGGGGCGACGTGTTTCGACGTTGTGCCGTTCAGGGTCAAGGTCATTGTACTGCCAGAAGGACAAGTCAATTTTTCATACAAAATACGTACTGCCAGCAGGACAACATATTGATTTTGTCAGGACGTTTCGCACAAAAAACCCATATTTCCAGAAGAGCTACAAATCAATATCTAAATACGCTATGTACAAATAAAATTAAATATCTGCCTAACTTTCCCCGTTCAATTAGTCTTACTTAACAACCAATCAACCCAAATTTTGGATTTATTTACGTATATAACATGTGTTATTTTACTCTAATTTGTGATTCTTTCGCTAAACTCATAAACTAAACATGAAAATCTGATATGTTACATTTACATTACCAGAATACGGACGCCTCACAGAATAAGGTTGCGGGAAGCACGCGGGGCGACTCGTTTGCAAGTGTGCCGCGCAGCGAGAATAAGACGGCCATTGTTTTTTTCAAATGCAGACTGTTCACAGTTATTTTACCTCTGACAGCTGTTCTATGTCCAATACTTAAAAAACATTTTCGATCAGCCTAGAGGTAAAATAACTGTGAACGATCTGTACCTATCGCGGCCATGGGCGCTAACTCAATGATGCCCATAAGTACATCAAAACCAGAAAATTTCCTTAAATTACTTTCTGTTTGTTTTGTTTACACTTCGCCATTTGCAGAAAAGGACGGTAATATTAAACATAAATGTGTGCGACTAGTTCAGTTGCGCTTGCGGCGGCAGTCTTTCGCTTGCATGCCGCGTCACGTACAGAGCCACAAACTTATCTGTTCCGGTAGGCCAAACTAAAATGGCTTCTATATTCACTACGTGACATTCTTCGCCGCCGGAACAGATAAGTTTGTGGCTCTGTAATCACACTAGACTTCACCGCTCGGCTCAGCTCGCTTTCTCTCGGCTCAGTTCGCTTTCTCTCGGCTTTTAACGAACCGAGCCAACCAACCAATATCCTGTCTTGCTCGCTCAAAAGTCTTGTATCGTCAATCTATCTCTTTCGCTGATGGTAATTGCATATACATAGTACGATTAGTACGAAATACCTGTTCCATTTCTCGAATCAGTCGAGTAAGGGCGTTACGAATCTTCACTAAATTTATCAAAATAGGTAACCTACACATCTACACTTTCTTATAATATCGTTGTATTTACACCTTAATAATCCGCCTGACACACTTCGATAGTTCTTGAACGTAAAATGAACATCACTCGTTGATGCACACGATGACAAATCAAAATTTGTCACGCGTTATTGGGCTGTCAGTTCGTTTATACGCCAGTATGCATCCTATGCACAAAATATATACTGCCAGAAAGCCAACTCGACGACGGAGCGAAAACAGATGCACACATTCATAGACGCGTACGTATGATGATCTCGGTAGAATTTCGTATTGGCATTCGACCGCCTTCATCCGAGATCGTCGTAGTACGCGTCTATGTGTGCGTGCGCCTGTTTCGCTAGTTATGCGGAGTAAACCTGTAAGTGGTTATTTTGTGTCCTAAGTCTGTGATCATGACTTATACAAGTACGTTACAAGTACTGTGATATAACCTTATACTGTGACCGCGTGGACCTTGCCAAGCGGGTGATACATCATAGGTTTACCTGCCGCCGGCGCCGCTAGGTGCCTAAGAGGCCCGCGTTATTACAGACAAATTACCAAATCCATTTGTAAATCATACATGTATTTATTCCGATTGTATTACAGAATATCTAGGTTCCCAAATATAATATTAAATAAGAATACTGATTTAAACATGAAATATGAATAAAATAAGCATTCTATGGAAATTTGAAATTGCTTATTATGTCGTCTTTAAATCAGTGTCCTTTCAAAATATATATCTGGGAACTTAGATATTCAATCGGAATCGGAATAAATACACAGTGCCTTAAGAATATCTATGCTTTACAAATGGTTTTGGTATTTCGTTTGTATGAACTAGGATTGCTCCAAATGCCTCTTAAGTGAAATTGTGTACTCCTACATTAACGTTAGGTCTTTATTGTGAGGACAGAATAGACGTTTAGGTACACCGGTAGGACATTCTACGGTCATAGTTATCACCACCAACCAACCCTACAAAAATTAAAATAGTACGATGCAAAAAGTACTTGTTGAAGATTTAGACACAGAGAAAAATGAAATCCTAAGGAAACATTTCCCCGGTAAGTATTTCAATAATTTGGCCAAGTGCGTGTCGAACTCACGCACAAAGTGTTCCGTACCACCACATTATACGGGTACGAGACCCTAAAAACATAATGGTAAATAACAAAAATATAGATGCCATACCAATATCAAGGCGACAAAAAACAAGCCGCTGAAATGTTAGCGCCTGCCAAAAAATTCGGCAGCTTCTGAGTAGGGAACTACTCAGAAGCTGCCTTTACTCTTTACTTGTTGATTTACTTTAAAGTATGAACTACAATTTGAACAAATTTTAAAAATAATATTCAGAAACAAATAACGTTGAAAAAATGCTAGGTACTTTTTCGTAATATTTTGTATTTTTATATGCTTCTTTTTTTTTTTTTTTTTTTTGTTTTCCGTTGAAGAAGGAAGTCATAGTAACACGTATTTTGTTAAAATTTCAACTAATATAAAATATAAAAATAGATTAATAAAATAGATTAATAAAATAGACAATATACTATTTAGGATAAAATAATATTAAACATTAACTGTTAAGCATTAACTACTTGTGGATTAATAAAGAAATTTGTATTTGAATAAAAATTTGTATTTGAAAAAAAAAAAACATAAAAACATTATTCGTGAAACTAAACGTTAAGGGTCGGTTGTGCCAAACATGCTCTAGCGTTTGGACAATTTAGCATATTAAAACAAAATATTTTTAACAAATTTTTAAAATTTGTGTAGGTGTGTTTACTGATCTTTCCGATTTTTGTTTTAATTATAATGTAGTTCAACTCCTTAACTACCTATACAAATTTATTTGTTAAAAATATTTTGTTTTAATATACTAAATTGTCCAAACGCGAGGGCATGTTTTGCGCAACCGACCCTTAAGCCATAGAGATTGACAGGTCAATCGGCAACATTAATCGATGAATCAAATAATATATTTATATATATTTTAATAAATTTATTTTTGCGGTCGTGTAGCGAATTTGACTGTTTTAAAGTGTTCACGTATGTATTAAAAGTTTATAACCGAAAACGCTTTTCCACAATAAAAGTACAAATTAATGCGTAAAATACAATTGTTTAAATTTAAAAATCGATTCAAGTCTCTTTGACCACTTAATTGATACTTTAAAAAAATCGATTTGATTTTGGTTGGTAACATCACTGCCGTTGTCAACACTGAACTGTCAGGGAACTTATGCTACATGAAAACAACTATAGCTAAAGTAGAGCCACTGAGTGATGGCACTTATGACAGCTGCATTTAGTGATGAGGTACATTTCAAATTTCGGCTAAAAATAAAAATCAAGTGTGAGTTTACTCAACATTAGACACGTCATTCAACATTCAATTAATGATACAAAAGGAAAATGTGCCAAAACCAGTGGCGTAGCTATCGGAGGGCTATGCGGTGTAGTGCCCCGGGGCCCCCAAGAGATGTTTAAATATCTAAATCGAAAAAAGTATTTTACTATCATTTATTTTCGTTTAGTTTAACTTCGTCATTGTTTTGTTTTTAAATATATTATTGCGTAACTTGGCGAACTCAACCACGACCTATAAAACATGAGAAGCTTTAAAAAAGATCTCTTTGTTTCTATACGAATTCTATTGCAGAATAAAGCAACATTCAAATCGAAATAAAATAACCGAAACAAGTCTATCAACAATGAAGTATTACATTTTTAATCCACATCTGCTTATAAATAATTACGATACTTTGTAGGCATTTAAACGACATAGGCGCCATCACTCGATGGCTCTACGTACCTATTGATTACTGCTGAAGCTGTAGACCTAATAGTCATGTGTGAAGACCGCTGTGATTATCGGATTGCGTAGAAACTTGCAACACCGGATGCGGCACTTTTTACCTAAAAATGTTTTTTTTTTTTAATTTTTTTTTTAAATCTTTTATTTAACACTTAGTAAGTTCACTTATACTAGGTATAAGGTAAGGCATTTCGCAAAACTTTGCTGTTTGTCTGCGAAAACGTAGCAGCTTTAATAGTTTTTACTTAAATTAAATTAACCCTAACTACTTTTATAAACACACCTTATAAAATATAATACTTGGTAACTGAGACATAATTTTGAAGTTAGTTAAGTATTTATGACAGGTAATACTTTTTTAGCAAATCTTTAGCTTTAGAAAGCTTTCTCTCATTTACAAGTTTTAAAGTTATTCCTTTTGTACCCTTATTGCCGCGAGACACGCTACTTTCGTACAATACTAACCAAATGGTTATCAATATAATAAAAAACGAAAAAAACGAAGCAGTTTTCATTAAAAACCTACGGTATCACCACATACTACTTATGGGTTAGTGGCCTGTGGGTATCACAACATGGACCTTCGAGCCGGATCGAAAACTTCGAGCTTCATCATCATCCACGTAACCAAATGCAAGTCGTGATTCTACGGTGCATATTTAGTATCAAGATCAAAGCACAAGAAATTGTATTACTACGTACAGAAGATCCACTGTTAAAAGAAACTTAAATAAAAAGCTACTGTCGCCCCGTGACAATAAAGTGCAATTCAGCTTGCATAGCGCTGCGTGGCTACCCTTCACAGCAACTGTCTGCACCTCTTTTTTTATCGCGTGATTCTATCCCTTGTTTACTTACTGAATTTCGTGCCAGGGTGGGCCACTGATGATTTTACGGAGTGAAACAGTAGGTTGAAAGTAAGAAAAATCAACGAGATCATCACATCATATTGAAGCTATCACGTGAGTTCGTTCCATCAAATAATTTCTTACCAATTAACTATTATTTGGCATTAATATTAAAGACGACCGAAATATGTATATGAAAAAACAGGGGCTAGGGGAAAAAAGTCATTTTAGTATTCATTACGTAAAAATTAGGCTCATCTTTTTTAAACTTGACTTGTAGTAGGCTCACAATTTTTTTTTTGTGCAATGTTCTTATTATATTGAATAATCTCACAAAGTTTTCAGATCTAGGAATTAAAAACTTTCTGAAATAAAAAATATCAAACTTCGACAAAATAACCACAACTTTTGTATCATTTTATTGCTTTTGACGTAATTTTGACAGGTGTTGCTATATTAGACAATTTTAGTTATACGTTTTGATTTTGCAAATAATACATAAGTTGACGCAGACTTAGGTTCAATTGTTCAAAAACTGACTAAGCGCTTATTTCGATGGCGCACCCTGACTTCTGTACTGGTAGGTTCAAACTGTTCAAAAACCGACTCAATGCACCTCGACTCTTAAAAGTCTTGTGGCTATTAACCCTAGAGTGTATATAAAAAGCCAGAGCTGCGGAGGTGAGCTGGATGCCTGCTCTTTGTTACGCAAAGGCGAAGGGGCTGCACTTCCCGCAGCGACGGAGCCGATGCAGAAGTGAATTTATACAAAAAAAAAGACTTCTGTACTGATAAGTATAAATGTTTCAAATATCGACTTCTGCACTGCATTCTTAAATGGTTCAAAGACCAACTCTGCGAACCTAACTTTAATTTGTGTGAAAACCCATATTTTAAGGTTACTTTCATACGATTTTTAAAATTTTATAAAACAATAACTGCGAATTTCTGTAAGTAGCACAAGAGGGGAGTCTCCTCCCTCCCCCTTGAATCTGGTGATGATATAAAAAAATACCAAAACATAACCTGAAAATAAGATTTTAAAAAATGTATCAAAAAAACTACGCATATCCCACTCAGTTTTCCCCCATGTGGGGGTAATATCCCCCCTGCCCCCCTTTCCCCTTCAAATATATTTTTATATATGTACCTTTATATAAAAGTCCTTCTAAAAATTATATGAGAAGATTATTAAGGTTTGGTCATAGTTTTTACTATGGTTTGGTTCTCAGAGGGCGCCGAATTGTTTGCCAGGTGCTAACGCGGTACCTTTTTTGCTCGACTACCTACGTAGAAAAGCAGTAATCTCCATATAAATTTATATCGCTGTAATAGCCGTACTGCCACATTCATTACAACACAAAAAGATATTTGCGATTTGACAGTGTGGTTATAGCCGCAACACGCCGAACAAAAACCCATACAAACATACCGGTTATTGCCGTACTGTCAGTGTGTGAGTACACCAGTATGCATGTGTGCACTAGTCAATAAAAAACGCGACGCAGCGGACTGTAGATTGATAGTACACCGTTGATGTGTTCCTGTAGAATGCCAGTGGAAGTGTTTTGTATGAGACTTTCGAAGAAATTTCACGGATGTAACCGTACTGGCATTTAGAAAAGATTAAAAATTTACGGGCATCGCCGTACTGTCAACCCGCAAGAGGTAAGAAAAACGGCATACACCGTTACCGCGCCGGAACGTGTTAAGCGGCTTGTTTTTGTTGCCTTAATGTTGCTATGGGATCTATATTGTTGTTATTTACCATAACATTTTTAGGGTCTCGTACCCGTATTGTGTGCTGCTACAGAACCCTTTGTGAGTCTGACTCGCATTTGCCCAAATTACTTTTTAATCTTCTGTTAAATATTGCTTCTTTTTACATAAGAACACGTAACTTTACATGGAACCTGTTTTTTTTTTAATTACTTTTGTTCAGGTACCGGCATGGGGTTTTCTTACTTCGGTGCTGAAAAGTGTCTAATGCCAGACGAATATAGGAAATTTGCCGAGGAAATAATAAATATGGAAATTCGACCTGATGATATATGGGTCATGGGAGCTCCAAGGAATGGTAGATTAAAATTATTATTATTTTTGATATTAATCAATCAATCAATTTATTTATTGTCATCATAACCAGGTGCCTGTAGTTCGAGCTCTCTATGTGTAAACTAAAAGAATGGCTATGACACCCATTGATGTACATGGCACCGCAAAAAGAACTGTCAATGACGTCAGGGGATCTAAAAAGGCCGACTTGGGTGAATCATAAAATGATTTTAAAGTAGGATGGAGTCAGAGCTTTTTCACGCGTGCAACAGAGACGACATTAGAACCGAATCATAATATGATTCATCCAAAGCGGTCCTCTAAACAGGTAAATACCCGATAAATAAATACTACACCATTTCCATACAAGAAAGAGATTCCACATAGTGGGAACTTCCCTTCTAAAAACTCCCACAGAAAGTAACCACACTCTTTGACAAGAAAAAGTTAAGCCCTTAGCAAATATTGTACACAGATTAAAATTTTAATTGATTTAACTAAAACCATGAGAGAATTATTATTAAAATATCAGAAAATATTGAAGAATTGCTTATTGCTACTCGATTAATTGTTAGTAATTTATGAGTCCAAAAACTTTCATATAGTTTGAACAAATATATTACTTTTGGAAAGCCTAGTTTCCAGAAACCAGCGCCAACCAAAGCATGTTTTGGATGGCACATAGCTGAGCTACATACTTTTGTCGTGTTATTTTTATCTATAGATTACTCCCTACTTAAATAAACCTTATCTACTGTGTTAGCTATAAGTTCTTTTTATTCTTTTGTAAACGCGCCAATAAATCTATTTTCTTTCTTTCTTTCTTTCTTACAAACAAAAAAAAAACATGAAAAAATGTAGTAACTTCAAATTTATTTCGCGTCCTCTAATTTTGTTCAAAAGTTTATATGCAGTTTGCGCCTCAACTATAAGCTGTTTTATGATTTTGCAAATAAATTCAATTTTCAATTAATTTTGAAATTATCTTTATTTTTCGTTTGTTTCATAAGATTTTCTATGGATTTGGTTCAGTATTATCAAAAGATCAATTGGTTTAATTTTCTGAGTTCGTCGTTATTTTTCTGCGGGTCATTTTCGTGTTGGTTTTTAATTTTTTTTTTGTGTTTTACAATTTCCAGGAACAACTTGGACAAGAGCTATGGTTTGGTTGATCAATAATAATTTGGACTATAGGACTTCTGAAAAGCCTTTAAAATATCGTTTTCCATGGCTTGAGTAAGTTAGGGTTTCGTAGCCGAAGAGTAAAAACAGTTAACTTTATGGTACTCGTACTTACTTTTAACTTTGTTAGGCCGTCCATCCGTTCATTCGTGTGTACGTATATATTACCTGGCCGAATTAACTTGGCACCTGGGGAGCGTGAGATAAATAGATCATGTAGTATGAGCGATCGCAGCAAGGACAAGAAAAGCGGGGTGCCGAGTTAACTCGGCCGGGTTGTACATACATTTTGAACTGCTTAGTTAGGCTATAAAACTTGAAATTTGGGTACAAAAACAGCAATTAATTATATTGTTAAATCAATCGTTTGGAAAGGAAAATCTTCGAAAAATAAAAACAAAATTTACTGATTTTGTTTTTTTTTTCGAAGAAAGATTACATGAAAATAATTTTGAAAAATCTTTTCGTTGTTTAAACCTACCCGCCAAATCTCAAATTTGTTGACTCTGTAGTCGCCGAGATTTCGTAATGACGTTTTTTTTTTTTTTTTAGGAAAAAGATATACTCCGTGGACAGAAGGACTGAAGTTATTCCCCCACGGCATATTTTTACTCATTTACCCTTTTCACTTCTACCGGAGAACATTTTGGACGAATGCAAAATAATATTTGTTGCTCGCAACCCTAAAGATGTGATTGTGTCCCATTATCATGCAGCTAAATCATTTGCTCTGCTCTCATACACCGGGAACTTTCGGACATTCTTGGATCTTTATATTTCTGATCAAGGTACGTGAACGGCTACTCTATTATTCACTAAAGATATTGCATTAGAAATTACATTTAGTTTCAAACCTAAACCACGAATCTTTCCTTGTATGCATAGCTGGTGTAAATGGACTACTATTTTTAAATGTAACCACATACTCAACTAGTTGATTGTACTAGTTGATATAATCAGTTGATTACACGGAACAATTTTTCCCAAGTAAAATACCAGCGAAAAATTGGGGAAGAAGATATTAATTATAATATATTAAATATTAAATTATATTAAAATATAAGAAGAAAGGTCTATTTTAGAACGAAGCTGTCTCACGGAATTTTGCCTCAAAACACGACCATCGCACGTAGGTCTTTTCTGATAATCTACGCGTGCATAATGTTAAAAATTTAGGTGATACAAATGGATGATAATCAGTTTAAAAAAATGCTCAATTAGCCAGGCAAATCAAAACACTCAGTATCTAATCGGATTGCGAGAGTTGAGATGAACAACTAGGTGTACAACTTACAACTAGTTAATTCACGCATCCGAGCGCACGATCTTGTGTCTGCCAGTCAAAGACGAAACTTATTTGTGTGAGAAAGTTATTTAATAGTCAAATATGGAATTTAAACGGACAAGTATGGCTTTATTACTACGTAAAATTCAGTTTAATATTATCTGTATTCACAAAATAAATTAAATAACAAAACTGTGTGTTAATGAGAACTAAAACAGATGCATGTCCGAAAAAAATAAAGTTTTATTTACTAAACCATTTACATTAATTATACAATGAGACCCTTGTTTAAGTTAAAGGTAAAGGTAACCTGATTCAGGGACCCGCTCTTCCTCTCGGAAGTTCTTTACAATTTATCTTGTTCAACAAATAAAACCAAGATCCAACAGAGACACTGTTGGAACGAAAGAAATACATATTGAAAAAATGTATATATATGTAAATGGCTATCTGTGTAAGTGTATGTATGATAAGAGTGAGTGTGAGTGATAAATGTAAGGGTAACTTAGTGTGTGTGATAATTTTGAATATATTCGTGAGGTGAATGCGAGCATAAAAATATTGTATTTTTCTTTTTTTTCTTTATTCCTTTGTAAATTCTGTCTTGGTTTTCTATACAAACTATTTAAATATATAATTTTCACACATGCAAACTTTCGCAGAAATCGCAAGGTAAAAAATAAGTTTCTTTTTTTTCACATTTGTATTGTTTTTTTTCACATTTTTCACACACGCTTAGATTATTAAAAAGGACCTACTGTTTCTGTTGCCTGAAATCAATATCTAGAATGTGGTTTTTGAAAGAAATAGCTTAGTGTTTGCTTAGTACCTTTGATATATACATTTTAGTTTACACTCGGTATATAACAATAATATAATAATCAAAAATTGTATTTAAATAATTTTTGCGTTAGAACCTTAATTGGGATTCTTTCATAAAAATCTAAGGGTAAGAGGTATGTATTAGTATAGTATACCAGATCAATAGTGTCAAGTGGGCAGACGTACTGTCGGATCCGTATAGGCTGGAGTGTGGGGTGAGGCAGGGGGGTTTGACATCGCCTGCACTTTTTAGCCTTTACGTGGACTCGCTGATCGGGGTGCCCAGCAGCCAACGTGTTGGATGCTACATTGATGGCGTCAGCTTCAACTACGTAAATTACGCGGATGACATGGTGCTGCTGAGTACCTCGGCCTGCGGGATCACACAGATGTTGCGTATTTGTGAGGAATAAGCCCACTCTCACAGACTCGTATACAATGTCAAGAAGAGTCAACTCATGGTATTTGGGGCAAACGTCGGGTTATTCCTCCTTTCAGGCGGAATGGATCTACCCTAGAAAGAGTGGATAAATTTAAATACTTAGGCCACTTATTAACGTCCAGCCTCAAAGATAATGATGACATTGAGAGGGAACGGAGGGCATTGTCGATCAGAGCGAACATGATTGCTCGCAGATTTTTCCGGTGCTCCAAGCAGGTTAAAATAACCCTTTTTAAAGCGTACTGTACCTCATTTTATACCTGTAGTCTGTGGGCCTTATATTCGCAAAAATCGTACAGTGCCCTCCGGGTACAGTATAATTACGCGTTTCGGAGTTTGCTGGGGCTGTCCCGACGCTGCAGTGCGTCAGGTATGTTTGCGGAAGCGCGCACAGATTGCTTCTGCACAACAATACGCAAGCGTGCCGCCTCGCTGGTACACCGTGTGCGGGCCAGCTCCAACATTCTCCTGTCCACCATTGCGGCCAGGCTCGATTGTCCCTATCTGAGTCGCTGCTCCCTGCTGCACACAAGCGTCCCAGCCTGGCGGAGAGCACTCACATAGGTACTTATGATTAAATGCTTATGATTTATTGATTTACCAATACATATTAGAATAAGAACTATTGTTACTAACAAATTATGGGTTGATATTTTAGCCTGAAATTAATGGATTTATTTATTTATTATTAACAAT
Organism: Ypsolopha sequella; assembly: GCA_934047225.1. Lineage (NCBI taxonomy): Eukaryota > Metazoa > Arthropoda > Insecta > Lepidoptera > Ypsolophidae > Ypsolopha > Ypsolopha sequella. Next base: position 24,383,095 of record OW203987.1, read on the forward strand.
TATTTTAGGTAGCTTTAAAGTTCCATTGAATTTAAGTCAATAATTATTTAAAAAATTGTGTTTTAGTGCCACGTTCAAACTTTTTTCCGCGTTTAAAAATGGCGTGGGCTCAGAGAAATCATCCAAATTTGTTTTTCCTCTTCTACGAAGACATGCTACGGGTAAGTGTTTTTTTTTTATATACATTTACGCCTTTACTATCGATTTCAAATAAGAAAGAGATGGGACCCGCAGATATCTTTACTCGACAATTCTCACTCTGATCTATAAAGGTACTGAAAGCAACAAAAATCTAAACAAAATAATTCATACTAAAATAATATACATTTTAATTTTAAAACAAGAGGCGTTTTTAAAAAATATATATTACTATAGGGATGGTTGACAAGCCAACAACAACAGTTTTTAACGATATAAACGCAACATGGTTTAAAAAAAATACAACTGACTAATAATTATTGGACCTTTTTTTTGAAATTTCAATTTGAAATTGAAATTTTGATTCTTAACGTTTCTCAAAATAGCTTTGAAAATAAAAATAAAGTTAACTAGAGATACGAAAGAAACTTAGGTACATGTAGAAAAAAATACGAGAAATTCCTTTTTAACGCCTGAATTTAAGAAGTATTCACGAGAAAAAGCACGTAGTACAAATTCTTGACTTTTTATGAACTAACATTTTATTTTTATGTACAGGATTTAAATACAACAGTTCAGGGAATATCAAATTTTTTGGGCAAGCAGTACACCGATGAGCAATTCAAAACACTTTGTGAACACTTGAAGTTTGAAAACATGAAAAATTGTTCCACTTATGCTTCTAACATCAATCCAGGAACGGAAGACTTCTTTAGGAAAGGTAAAGACTACGGAATGAATGACGATAATCGAATCTTTCAAATATAGGCATTATTCAAAATTATTGGATAGAGAAAATATATTGAATTGTTTTTCTCTAATCAAAATAAATGAAAAATAAAATAATATAAGAAAGAAAGAAACAAACAAAATAAACATTTATTGCCAAACACATTAAAAGGTAAACAAAAAAGATAAACTTAAACTAAACTTTTTAGAGAACAGATGTGTTTACTTTATAATAAAAGAATTTAATATACATACTTAATTTATTAAATATAAAGTTTTGGCAAATGGATGCACGCTCAGCAAAGGCTGTCTGTAAAATGTAAATAATTAAAAACAGCACTGGTTTTCAGCATGAACCATGGCAGTTGACATATATTTCGCTGACTTTAATAGAAAAGCGCATACAGTATACGTACATTAAAAAGTATTTATTCCGGAGTTATGGTTATAATTATGGTATGTTGTAATTTTATATGTTGGTTTACCGTTTTTTCGCATCGTTTACCGTAATTAACTTTGAAGATTTTCATACAAACCCCGTAATGATTGCATTAAAATTTTCATGCAAACATCCCAAATATGTTATTTGTATAGAGACACCGTAATTTTGAATTGGCAACACCATGCTTCGAGTGAGTTAGTTTAGATACATACTAAAGCCGATTTTGAAGGCTTTAATTTTAGTTTTAGTTATGTCAAAACTAAATTTTCTTTATTGCAAAATAGCCCTTAAATGTAAGAAACATGAGTGAAATTACATTGGAATAATTTAAATTTTGACAGCACTAAAAACTAAAATTAAAGCCTTCAAAATCGGCTACAATGTAAGTGAATGGAAAATCAAATTTATTTCATTTATCCTTAAAAATGATTACTGATTATAATATGAGATTGCGTTGCGTCATTTCATTCCTTCCCATTCGATCTGCATTAATAAGTGATAAGCAAGGAACTAATATACCTTGGTGATTTTGATTAATCTATATCTATAATTATTGTTTTATATAAAAAAAAAAAAATAACAACACAAGTTTGGTATATGCGCCAAAAATTTGCAAGTTAAACCTTCATATATTTTTGTTTGTACGCAAGAAGGCTTTAATACCTTTAATATGGCAATAAAGTCTAACCGGATTACTTGAGGATTAGTTTTAAAATAATAAAAAGAAAACCTACAAAATAAATTGTGCCATACGAATTAAACCTAGTTAGAGCGAGAGCGAAAATCAGGGGTTGCTATCCGTTTTATGAAAATTTCAAAGGTTATAAGCCAAAAGCGATTAGAATAGAAAAAAAATATAAAACCTTAAAAACAAAAATTACGGATTATAAATGATTTTCATACCGAGTAACTGATTTTAAACGTGGAGCACAGAGCTGTGAAGACGCCCACAGGTCTGGCCGTTCAAATAAAATCACAACTTCAGAATTGATAAAAAAGTTTACATAATTGTATTGCTTTCGTCGCTTGAAGTTGCGAGAGATAGCAGAAATGGTGAGCATTACGTCTGAACGCGTTCTTAATATTTTAAACGAACATTTGGGAATGAAAAAGCTTTGCGTGCCATGGGTGCCGCATTTGCTCACCGTTGATCAAAAACAACGTCGATTAGACGATTAATCGGAGTGTTTGGCGCTGTATAAGCGAGATTCTAACGAATTTTTGCGGCGTTATGTAACAGTAGACGAAACATGGATACATCACTATACTCCTGAAACGAAAGAACAATCTAAGCAGTGGACTGAGAGTAGAAAACCTGCCGCCGCCGATGAAACTGAAAACGGTTTTGTCAGCTGCCAAAGTGATGACTGTTTTCTGTTTTCTGGGATGTTCAAGGCATTATTTTAGTGAACTGCCTGCAAAAAGGAAAAACAATAAATGGAGAGTTCTACGCAAGCTAGCTGCATAAAAAATCCGAATGAAGCGAATTCATCTGGTCAAGAAAAAAAATTTGTTTCACCATGACAACGCACATGCATACATGCCATCCATAAACTGTGAAGAGCTAGTATTGATACTTCTAATTATCTTAGAAGCAACCAAAAGAGAATTGTAATAAAAAGTGTTAAAAGACATATAATAATCGGCTGCAATGGGAGACAGTTTTGTGTATATAGATTACAAAAGTGAAGAAATTTCGTACCCTGGAATAGTAAAAAAATTTGAGAAAATAAAGTAATTAACATTTACTTTATTCTGCAAAACGTAGTTCACAAACTACACACGAAGTGTCGTTTCGTAATGAAAATAATTGACACCGAATTCGCTGACCAGTTTAAACTACCTAATCAACTTCTTCTTCTTCTTCTTCGTGTACCATGCCCTAACGGGCGTTGGCTACCATCTATCTAAATTTTTCCGATATTTAGCTAGTCTGCAGATCTCCGTCGCTTCCTTAATATTAGTCCAGGTCTTTAGGTTGTCAGTCCACTTTGTCCTTCTTCTGCCTCTTCCTCGTTTCCTCTCTATTTTTCCTTCTATAATGACTTTTATTAAATTGTATTTGTTGTGTCTATAAACATGTCCCAGATATGCAAGTTTTCTTCTTTTGATTGTAGTGAGTAGCTCTCACTTTCTGGTCATTCTTCTAAGGACTTTTTCGTTGGTAACTCTGTCCCTCCAGGATATTTTAAGCATTCTTCTAATAATACGTAGGCAAAAGTGTTTTAAAAGTGCACTTACTTACCAGTTACCGCATTACTCTAAGCTTACCGCAGATAAAAATATACCGGACAGGGCGGCATTGTTTGATAAGAATGAGGCAACAGTGCATGAATGAACGGCTTCATTGTGAAATGATGTGGCGGTGGGGCAACAGTAAATTACTACGGGTCGGTTCTATAAAAGTAAATCAAATCAACTCAGAGAACTATTCATCTCTTAACCGATCTTTGTATTTTCTGTACAAAGTGTATCAGTTTTGCCTAAAAAAAAATATTACAGCTAAGCGGACATCTCGATTGCTTTACCCTTTTCCTTTCAGATAGGAAACAAAACTGTTCATATGTCTGTCTACTGAATAACTTTTATTTTTATATATTATTGAAATGTTTCTATAATTACATGACATTAAAATTTGAAATACGTACTATTTATTGCCTTTTATGTAAGTATAGTGTTATTAAAACAATTAAAAAAATTATTACTCGATATATTTCGGCCCTCGGTATGGGGCCGTCATCAGTCATCATTCGACTGATGACGGCCCCATACCGAGGGCCGAAATATATCGAGTAATAATTTTTTTAATTGTTTTAATAACACTATACTAATCAAAAGCTTTTATGTAAGTCAAATATTTATAAAATTTCGTTCTAGCGATGATGGGCGAGTAAATATATATTTTTTTGGTTTTGTGGTTTGTTTTGATATAAAGATCCATTCTCCTAATAAATTATGTTACTTAATTGTAATTCTAGAGTAAGGTTAGGTTATTTAGGTTTCATGCATATCGTATCTAAAACTAATATTGTATGTTTTTGCTGAATACATTTTAAAATAAGGAACTAATAATTTTACAGGTAAAGCTGGTGACTGGAAAGAATACTTTGATGAAGAAATGACAAGAAAGGTGGATAAATGGATATGTGACAATTTGGCTGGTACCAACATTAAGTTTCCAGAAGCTTAAAAACTTTTATTTAATAAATGTAAATATTATAATAATTATTAGATATTGGAACACATTTATTTAAGAAATAAGTCCTCCTTTGATTTCTTACTCAACATTTTGAATAGTATTTTTCTTTGCTTTTGTTTAACAGTGTTTATCATAATTGTTATGTTCTGCCTAATCAGATATAGAACAGAAATAGTAGACCTATATTTAAGTAAATTATTTTAAAAAAGGTTGTAGTAAATATTTTAAACCAGAATCTTGTCTCAGAAACAAACAAAACAAAGTTTCTCCTTCCTCTTTTCTCTAAACACTTCTATGATTTGATTACTCTAAATTTTACCATTTCCTTGATGGTTTGCTGTAAAAAATTTCTTACGAGAGATATTCTCACCATTGTGCACATACTCTTTACTGTTTCAGTTATTATTGTGTGTCTGTTTAAGTACAATAAGAATAAATAAAATATATAAAATGAAACGTGTATTCATATTACCATTATTTATAAATCAAAATTGATTCTTAATAAATAAACTAAATCGAATATTATGTACACTTAATGCTTACAGATTCTTGTCATTTTAGAAGTTTATCTTGTCGAGCCCGAAATAAAATATGTAAAATTAAATTTGTCTGGATTCTGGATCGTTCGACAATTTGCATACCTAGTAACTTTGTTCAAAAGCGTATTGCATATTTTCGCAAAATTATAGCGAAAGTTCACGATCAGGACGGCTATTATTGGGTTAGTGTTTGTTTTAAAATGTTAAATTGTATGTATTCTTAGGTTAAGGTATTAACAATATGGACCTTGTAGTAGTCTGAAATAAAGAAATGATTATTATTCATTATAATTATATATTTTTCAATTCATTATTTAAAAAACAGTGTGAATTTTCTAAAATCTCCGGGCCTATCCTTTTTGGAAGGTGGCAGCCCTAGCCACAACGCATGTACTGAGAGAATAGTGTCATCTCTTTTTCTATCAAACACTACTTTTCTCTTTCGTCCAATATACATTTTGAATTGAATATTTTTGACAACGAAAGTAACTAAATTAGTTATTAATGAAATCATAATACTAAAGCGTGAAATGTCTCACTTTTGCTGTATTCGTATTTTTTTAATTGTTTGTGCATTTTAGAAATGCACAATTATCACTGTGTACGGACACAGAAGAAAAAGTAGTGGTACAGATGAGCACTGAATCCAAACGTGAGAGCCTCATCCATTTAACGGTGGAAACATTTTGGTGCTGTTGTTCTACGGTAAGGGCTTATCTTAGCTTTTGAAATCATTGTTTGAAATAATATTATATTAAATTTTATCTCTCTGTCACCACTGTAGAAGTTTTGTTCCAAAGTTAAGCAAATTTACCTCAAGCACCAAATCACAGCTCCCTTTAGTAACACACGAGTAGCACAATACTGAGATGGTAGTCCTGCACTCGTAGCATAGTATTTAATCGCGCGCGATGCCACTTAGTTGAATCACAAGTGCGAGGAGCGTGACCTGATGTTTTGCGATTAAACAGTATGTCACGCTCCTCGCACCTGTGATTCAACTAAGCCGCGTCGCGCGCGATTAAACACTATGCTATCGGGCCTGAAGTGTTATGTATTTTTCCAAGCCGGATATGTCAGTCTACGCCCGCGCCACTACAGCAGGAGTGGAGGGCGGGCTTATGTTGCAAAGAGAGTTTGTAAGAGGGAGTGTCATAAGACTCACGAGCCTAGTTCCCCGCGCGATTCCCTACATCATAATCCCCCACGTCCCTGCAATGACGCAAGCGAAAACTGGCTTTGTCCGGTTTACCTATAAACATGATGAATGTGGAAACATCCGTTATCGGATATCGTAACGGATTATTGTACCTACAATAATTTCCGAAGAGGTGTCAGAGGTTTTTCCGGTCTCACTCGTACATTCACGTTTCACCGACCGTTATCCTTTAGAGCAGGGGTCGGCAACCGGCGGCCCGCGGGCCGCCCACTTCGGTTCAGCCCGCTAGGTTCTCAACCGCTGCATGAGAACTATATTTTATTTGTGGGAGCAGACATTTTCCATTCTAAACTATCGAAAAAGCAAGCCTTGTTCTCGGTTAACGAATGTACATACCTATAGACGCGATACTGCGCACTAAAATGCAAGCGAATAAAAGCAGCCGCAACAATCGCATTAGTTTTTACCAATATAATATTAAAATTATTTTAAACTGCAATAAATATGATACAAAATTGACTAATATGCGTTCATTTTTATATGCGGCCCTCGCTGATCCCCTGGTAACATTTTTGGCCCTTTGATATAACAAGGTTGCCGACCCCTGCTTTAGAGGGTTCTGAGTAACCTGGATGTGTGACAGCTATGAATTTTATATCAATCCACACTTTATTGTAAAGAGAAAAATAAAAATAAATATTTATTAGTTTAGTTGTACATGTACAACCATGTGGAAATTATTTAAGGTGAAATAATATTAGATGGCGAAACTCAAAAAATAGGTAGTACTAGTCTATATGAACAACTGTTTGTATGGGAGCTAAGCGAAATTGTTCATATAGACTAGTACTACCTATGTTTTGAGTTTCGCCAACTAATATTATTTAATGTATATACCTATTCTTCACTAAAATACTGGCTTTTCATGGTGGTTAGATAAAATAAAAATAATTTCATACATTTAATTGCTTTCATTTTAGAGATAACCACTAATATAATCATCAAATAAAACTGAAAAAGTTAAAGAATTTATGTGGTACTTTTTAAAAAATGGCGTCGCTTTGTTCCGACCAGCGGGTCTACCGCGTAATTCTCATTTTCATCAACATCAACTTGAGATTGAAATTTGACGTGCGTGCGACGTCGCCCGCCTAGCATGCCATCTCTTTTGCACGCGTTGAATTTCGCATGCATTTGCTTGAAGTTGATACAAATGAGAATTACGCGGTAGAGCCCCTGCACTCGTAGCAGTTTTTAAAGCAGATAAACAAAATACAGTTAGATTACAATTGACGGTCTTATCGCTAAAAGCGATTTCTTCCAGACAACATTTGGGTGGAAATGAAGCAAATAATATAAATCGTAAAGGCGGTGTACATCAAAATAAATAATAAATAATTTAATAGTGTTTACTTACTATATTATATCCAACTAATAATTTGTTTTTAAGAAAGAAAAAAGAAAGAAATTTATTTGGAGACAAAAAGAATACATGGAAAAGCAACATATAGGTACATAATAACTATTAACTTAAAACTAGTACTTATAAATTAACATATTAATCACGATAGTCTAAGATTAGGATGAAGCTATCCCATGCATTCAAAGTCACCACATTGGCCATAACTCAGTATGGTGCTGTGACGCAATAATACATACTTATACTAACATAATGTATGCATACTACGCCACAACGCTGGTATTCTGTTACAGCCAGGTTGGGAGTGATATGCGAGTGCGGACGCAAAAGTTTTCACGCAAAATTTCGCTAAATCATTTACTAATATGCTAAGTCTTGGATTTTAACATATTGTGGGAACTCTTTGTCTGTTGTACCTTGAATAATATTATGTTGGAAATTCTCATAGCTTAATTTTTGCAAACTATTTTTTTTCCAGAAAATTTACGTCATTTTAGGACATAGTTTTCAATATTTGGTTAAATAAATGAACCGTTATTTTTTATGGTTTTTTAAAGAATTGTCCAAATGACGTTGCTTGAGATTTTGATTGCTTATAAAAAAGTGCTCTATCTGTCTACTCATCTGTCATCTATCTGACAAATTAGTCGAAAGCAAATTATTAAAAATTTATCTTGATAGCAAAGGACACATTTCTAAACAGCCATTTCTCAAGTGACGTCACATAAATGCAAATAGAAGTTGCATCTTTTTCGTAAAAATATTCATCATCATATGGTTTTTAAGACCACAAGTTCGAAAATACGGCTTATTAAACCTAAATCTCGAAATGGTTTTCGAATTAACACACCTTAACATAATTTCATAAAAGTGAATTGTGTGTGGGAAATAATTTCCTGCTGCGCTATTTTTGGTTATAATAATACGTCGCAATTAGGGAATGCAATCTCGGTATACCGAGATCTCGAAATACCGAGATCTCGCACATATATTGCAAGATCAATCACGCATCGTTATCAGTGCGAGATCTCGCAAGATTTGCGAGATCAAGCGGCAGCACATATTACAGATGCAGGGCATTGAGGACACTTGAATTACTTAAAAAAAAAGATAAATCTTTGGATTTGCTGGGTCGAGAAGACAATAACTGCATTTTGCATCATAAAATCAACATCATTTTGTTGAAATTGATGACTACAAACATGAAATTAGAACCTTGTCCGCGGGTGGGCTAGCCTATAGGCTATATAAAGTAAAAACACACGTTATCTTTAAATAAAATCATATACTCTACTCTACTGTTCACACTAAACAAATTTACCAAAAAACATAACAAAGCAAATGAAAAAAAAAAAATGCCCATACAACATTTACAGTTAGTTTTTAAAGTAATTATGGAAAAAAAAATCATTTGCGCTGGTATGTTTCTTTAGAAAAATTGTTGAGTATGATCAGTAGAATAATATAATTAACTATTATAAGTGTGTTTAAATACAACCCTTTTATTGGATTGATATCTTGTTTTAATTTTTTTACTAACTAGTAGTAGAAACAATATTTTTTCGAAAGAATTTTCATTAGTGCAAGATTGCATTCCCTAGTCGCAATGGTATGGGTAGTGAGCCTTATTGCCGCACTTCGGAGACATATGAACCAATAGCTGAACGTGCCTTCCGAAGTAAACGGACCCAACACAGGGTTTGAACCCTCATCCTCTGGGTTAACAAACAAGCGCTCTACGACTAGGCCACAGAGGCTGAAATATACCAAAAAATTCTACACCAATGTTTTTTATTTATATTTGCCTTCAAACAAAATGATTCACTCTCATAATTAGTAACAAGAGTTTTAACAGACATTAAATTAATTAATTTATGCGGAAGTTGTACTGTAAAAATTCCAAAATTCCAGATTGATGTTTAATATTCAAGTTTGAAGTCGTTACACTGCAGTTATCTTTATACTTTGGTTAAAAGTAATGTGCGGTAATTATCAGGCATCCTTGCCGAAAATTGTCAAAGTGAAATTGGAGAAATCATTTGTATGCAGATTGATACATTACTTGGAATTTAATGTTTCTGGAGCTGGTGTTCTGCGAGGATTATTTTGCATATATAAAAAGTTTAAATTTAAATAAATATACAAAAGAACGATTTTTAATTTGTGTAAAATTAAGTTTTTTTGGATTCCATACTCGGTGATGAACAAGGGAACAATAATGAACTTTTATAACCCAAGCAGCACATTAGCGTTAAGATAAGCTGTAGTAGAGCTATATATATAAGATGAAATTTATATTTCTATGGGAGGTTCAGTAGGTGACAGAGACTACACAATGTGAAGTTTCTGGTGGATCAGATAAGGTAATGGCAGGTCACGTATTAATGATCGTATTAATGTGTGAGAAAAATTTCGATTTAGTTGTGTGGGTGGACACACCCAAGTAACACGGAACTGCATTTTAAAAGATCACATAAGGTCCATATCGGTAATCCAAGCACTTATTAAGTGTTATTAGAGTTCAATTGATCTGCAACAGCTGTATAGTAGAATGCCAGACCCTAATTTAGCTCTTTTCGCTGAATATTTACTCTATTTAGCACCACGAAGGCACCAGTTTAATGATAAGGGCAGCTTTAGGTACTCTCAGCTGCAAAATGATACACGTGTAGTTTCATTTATAGCAAATAACTAAACAATAGGTAACATGTGCTCATTTCAATTACTTCCAGCTGCAAAATGAGATATTTGTGGTCTTATATAAAGCAATCAGCCGAATAAGAGGTAACATGGACACATTTAAACTACTGCACCATAAGAGAGAACATGTGAACTGTTATAGTTTCCGTTGTTCTCGAGTGAACTAAATTAACTATGATTTAATGCTCTAAGCAGCATATTGTTAAACTTTTATCGTATTATTCAGCTGTTGCCACTTCTACTCCTAGAACAGCACTTATCTAGTCCACGTGTGACATTATATGTAGACAAATGACAGCTACACGTCGTTAATTAGTTCACATGTTCTAATGTTCATGTTCTAATCGACTCATGGCTGTTAAGTTTACCACATGACATTTTTTTTTCGACTGGTTGCTGAAACATGAACCACAAGTGAACATTTGTACAGCACATAGCATTTGTTTGTGTTTACTAAAGTACACATTACTAGTCCGCTATTTTTCAATTTAATTTCAATTTAATAATTATTCTATCACTAAATGTTTTAGTCTAATTTTCGATTAAGGCTATTGGAATAAGTTTAACTTAGATTGTTTACACGTAAAACAAAAATATACATATTTTTTATATTCATTGCCCATATTTAACGCTTAGATTTTCTGCTAAACAGTAATATCTTAAGAGCGCGTGAAAATTTTGTTCTTTGACGACAAACTTACAATCGCAGTCAGATTTAGCGCAAATAACGGAAACTCTGCATTTAATAACCGAAATTATTGCTGCTGCAATCACAAAACACTAAAATGGTTGCTTTACAATACACTGTGCACACTAACAATCTTCAAAGTCCACTCGACCCACAATGAATACTTTATATGGCGGATGTTAGACGTACAATAAAGAATAAGAAGATATATTGATTCACGGTTTCGCTCGTAGATTACTCTCATCTGCATAGAAGCTTTAATTTGGTACACATTCGTTGTAAGTGCTGAATAATTCGTCCACTGCTGGACATAGGCCTCTCCAATTTTACGCCACTCTTGGAAGTCCTCAGTCATCCTCATCCAGCCGCCACCCGCAACGTTCTTCAGATCGTCAGTCCAGCGGGCACGAGGGCGGCCTACGCTGCGCTTTGCTGTACGTGGTCTCCATTCCAATGCCTTACGGCCCCAACGGTTATCACGTCGGCGACAAATATGGCCCGTCCACTGCCACTTAAACTTACTGATTCGGCAGGCTATGTCGGTCTCCTTCGATCTATGAAGGTTTTTATGCATCAAAGATATTCCAACCATAGCCCGCTCCATAGCTCGTTGAGCGAATCGGCGAATCAAGCCTTTGGTAAGAGACCACGTTTCAGCGCCGTACGTCATCACTGGAAGGACGCACTGGTTATATGCTTTAGCCTTTAAGCACTGCTTTATTGGCGACGTAAATATGTTAAATATATTTTTATTACAATAAAATTTGATTTGTATAATGTGTTCCTACTTTAACTAGGTATTTGAAGTTGGTATCTTAAGATTATCGTGCGACAATCTTTTTGAAAACAAATAATTCAACCTAAAATATGACTTCAGCGATCTAAACTTCTTTTGTTCGTTTTTGTCCATGGCTTGAGTAAACCTATTTAATAAGGATTTTGATTAATAATTTTTTACTCCCGGTATGTAGCATATGTCAACTGAGATAATACAAGAGTTTGAACGATACCACAGACTTTTAAATCGGTTCAAGAATTTAGAAGTTAATTGGAATAAAAAAACAATACATACATGGATCTTGAAAACATTAGAGAAATTATTAATCGGGCTTATACAAGTATAATTAGAGACTTTAAGTGTACAGAATGAATACCAAAGCGTGCGGCTAAAAATACTGAGTGGTCGAATTTAAAATTTGAAATCGAAAATATTTCACCAAAAGTCAAAAAATAGGTCCGACGACGCGACGCGGAGCAAGAGGCAGCGTATTAGGTTTACATGTAAGGTGAAATAAATAAAAATTAAATAAAATAAACATAAAATATTTTTATTTCAGACACTATTACAGTCCATAGAGATGTTAATAAAATAAGGAGCCGAGCGAAGCATTTTCAACATTTTTATCCGCCCACAGTCTTTCGCCCACTTAGTATTTTAGTACGCTATATTCAGTATTTTTGAGACCTTAAATTTGAATTTATATTCGCTCGTTTAAATAATACCCAGAACATTACGCTTTTATATAAGTCTTTTTATAAGGAACAGTTTCACAGAATAACGGAACAGTTTTGTTGCCGATTAACAATTAAATTAATTCGTGTATTATTGTATATAACTGAGTACGAAATCCAAGTTTTTATTCACATACAACTCGGCTACTATTCAGTGAACATCTCTGATAGATGTTTTTTTAAACTTTTTGTTTAATACAAGTGAAATTTGACAACAAAATATTTGCATTTTAAACAAAGCAACTAGAAATTGTTAGTTATCCTTGGCTTAAAACTATTTTAAATTCATTTCAGATACAAAAAGAACAGTACCAAATAATCAGCTCATTATAGATTTAAATATTCAAGCGAAACAAAACAGATATACATTTTTTCAGTTGGTGTGTTAGTGATTTACATAGTGTACACAATGTGTCCTAAATATTCAAGACGAGTTTTAAATATTTTGTTATGCTTATTTAACATTGGTGTTAACGGGTTAGTCTTCTTTATTTTAATTTAAGGGGCTCCACAATGCTAAACATCAGTTTTGCATTCGATCCAGCTCCGTCAATGTAGATGGTAAGAATTTGAAAAAAATTTGGCTTGTTTTTTGACTCAAGACAACTTTATAAATAAACATACTTTCAATGTTCTTTTAATTATAATACTTTTAAAAAGCGTCAATTTCACAAAAAAAATGGATTCAGTTTCCATATTTCAACACCGATTGAAAAAAACCAACACACACAGATAATAACTAGAAAAAACCATCCTTATTACATTAAAAAACTATAGTTAATGTCCTAATGGAGTCGTGATTTCAAAATTACTAGAGTTTTGCGTGCGTGGCATCTGATTAGAGCAGGATATATTGACAGTTAAAAAACAAAAGCGTTAAAGCAGGACTGAATTTTAGCATTGTGCAGCCCCTTAAGTATATCGTTTTAAATTTTATACAATATATTAAATATCCGTACAGGCATTTTTGAGTTTTGCGACGGAATGCCAAAAAGACTTTACTGGTATAGTACATTTCAAATACCATGGCCCGATTCCACTTAAGACGGTCATTAGGTGTTAACAATAGGATTAGTGATAACAAAAGATACCTGGCCAGACCCTTTTGCGGTGTGGTATTTTACACGCAACCTAATGATCTTGATCGTTTAACCAAGTAATCTTTATGAATGTAAACAATATTTCATGCTAGTTGTCATCTGACTACGTTAGTGATTACACGTATACTGTCAATAACAATGTTTCGACCTTGGGTAACATCCATAAGTGACCCGTCTAGTGGTGAAGTTAGTTCGCAGCAACGTAAGAAAAGATTTTTAAGCAAGGACGCTCAAGATGTGGTGATAAGTGTTTATAAAACTTTGTTAAATCGAATGGGCGAAAAAGGTGTAATTAAAGAAACATCGATATTCACCAATGTTCCGGAAAGGACAGTTAAAAGGATTGTCTCATCACCCTCATCAGGACCAAGATATCTTCCCCGAACACGAATAAAAGCTTCTTTTACAAAAATTGATAATTTTACAGAAGAATTTGTGAAGAGAACTGTGTACGACTTTTATCGAAAAAATGAAGTTCCAACGCTCACAGAGATTCATCAAACATTATTAGCAAGCGATGTGGGCTTTCCATATTCAGAAACGACACTATGGAGACTTTTACGAAAACTTGGTTTTAAATATGGAAAGTTAAATGAAAGAAGAATCATAATGTAAACTTCACGGCTTAAAAAATTAAGAGAATTTATTACCAGTATAAGACTAAAGAGGTCTTCAGGAAAAAGTATTGTATATTTGGACGAGACTTGGTTTGACACCCACGATACATTGAAAAAAGGATACAGGGACAATTCTCAAAATTGTTCGACAAATACTCCATGTTCAAGAGGCAAACGTTTAATTATATTGCACGCAGGCACTGAAAATGGTTGGATTCCAAGGGCTCTTCTTGTCTCGAGCAAACATTTGAAAAACTCAAGTTCAGACTATCACGAAGACATGTGTTCGGAATTGTTCGAAAGATGGTTCATAGAGCAGCTTTTACCCAATATCCCTGCCAACAGCGTTATCGTTATGGATAATGCGTCTTATCATAGCCGGCAAGACGAAAAAATTCCCAACACAAATACAAGAAAAGCGGATATAATAGCTTTTTTAAGAAGGCGTCATGTTACTATACCTGAGAAAATAACTATTAAGAAGTTGTTGGAAATTGTAGAAAATCAAAAGTTTGAAAAGAAATACGTCATCGACAAAATAGCGGCTGAGGCTGGGCATGAAATTTTAAGGCTTCCCCCCTATTGTTGTGTGTTAAACCCAATCGAGCTTATGTGGAGTCATGTGAAAAAACAAATTCGTAAGACGAACATTACACCAACAGTGGGTGATACCGTAATTCAAAATTTAAGAACTGTGGTAGACAATACGAACCCCACGCTTTGGAAAAATGCTTGTGAGCATGTCATCAAAGTGGAGAACGACTTTTTAACCCACCCTGTGTATCCATTCATCATAAACACCTGCGAAACCTCAAGTTCGGAAGAAAATATGTCAGAAAGCGAATGAATCTTATATTTTTTATAATTAATGTACCTATATGTTAAACGTAAATCAATTAAGCTAGTCGTAACTTAAGTTATCTGAATGTCTGTACTTGTTAATTATTAGACGTTACATGTAATAAATATAAAGATACCATAGTATTATAATTAAACATTAATGTAAATAACTAATCATACGTATTTTTATTTTCAAGTACCAAAATTTCTTAGTCACGCTTTAGTTACATACAGATTGCACCGACGCGTGCCAATTTTAAGTGCTCCAAATTAGATAACAAAAGGCAAACATTATGAGCCCCATTGTTAAGTTTCAAGTGCAATAGGGCCATGGTATTTGAAATGTACTATACGTCAACGTATTATCATTAACGTATTTTTAGGGTTCCGTACCTCAAAATGAAAAACGGAACCCTTCTAAGATCATTTTGTTGTCCGTCTGTCTGTCAAGACCCTTTTGTTTGGCCCCTGTATAAGATACCAAGTTGAAACTGATACCTCTTATACTACAGAAGTCTACGGCTCCTTAGTTCTGTAAAAAAATCAAGCTTCTAACTTGAAACTCGCAAGGGAATCAAAGCGTGTAGGGCATTTCCAGTTTCGTTTACAGGTAGGTCTTACAGCCTCTGGTTTTGTGTATATATATTTTTGTATTCTGATTTCATTTTTATTTGGTATTCTTATAATTTTATATGGACAAATATTGTAAATATTTTATTCTGAAATAAAAAATTACATATATTAAATTATTTAGGAAATTATTAACCCAACTTAATTAGACCCTTTAGATACGAAGAGTTTAAAAGATCGTAAGTGTCGAGTTAAGTTGGTAATTGCAAGGGGAATTTTTTACCATGTTTTTAGGGTGCCGTACCCGTATTGTGTGGTGGTACGAACCCTCTGTGCGCGAGTCCAACTTGCACTTGGCCGGCTTTTTCAAATAACTTGAAATTTATGGGTTTTGAGGTGCGTGGTGAACATTAGGCGGCTTCCAGAAGTAATACAAATTGTCAAAAAGCAATGATTGTACAAAGACGGGCGTTTTAGAAACCGTCCCTTCTTGTCCAATGGACGGAGAATGTTATTTTGGTCGTCTGCATCTGCTTGGGCTAAGAGTAGGGTTGCCAGATATGTTGGAATAAATAAACCGGACATTTTTTAAATATATTTATACATATATATATCGTCACGAAATGAATCCCCGAAGGGGTGTCAGAGATGTTCCGAGTGTAAACTGTGAAATGCAAGTGACAGTTCACACTCGGTACACCCGTGTTTCTCCAACGATTATTACGTCCCAAAGTGATGAGTGGTGAGCTCTATTGCCGTGCTTTGGGCACAAATACACGCTTTTTAGAGCATGCAGGTTTTCATACGATGTTCTCCTTCACCGTTTAGCAAGTGGTAAGTTAGAACAAATACTATGTACATACATTCCGAAAAACTCATTGGTGCATGCCCGACTGGGGATTGAACCTGGATCTCAAGATTGAGAGGCCAGCGTTCTACTCCTGAGCTACCGCAATCATATATTATATTTTAATGATACGCAAAAAATCACGAATTAATTAAAAATTATGTTATTTCCTAAAATTCAGTACAAATGACATTTAAATTGAAGAAAACACGTAATTCGCTTTTTACGTTAGACCGCAATATTTTCAAAAAAAAAACGGACGTTCTATTGTCCGGTTTTCTAGTACTTTTAAGACCGGACAGCCGTTTCAAAAACCGTACTGTTCGGTCCAAAACCCGACGTCTGGCAACCCTAGCTAAGAGCTATAGCAAGTCTGCGCCGAAGTTTTCAGTTGTGCTATGTCCTTGTCTAGCTGATTTTTTCTGGATTAAATGTATCTGCATATCTTTTCATTAATGATGAATCTATGGTCGCGTAACTAGCTTTGAGTCCTACTTTGGCGCTCGCAAAGAGTCGTGTATTGAGGATAAATCGCTTTGGAAAAACGACAAATGGCTTTAGAGGATAGCGGGAGACAAAGTCAATTTTATTTTCATAGGAGTTTGCGCTTTCTCTCTTCTGATTAGTCCACGATTAGCGTAATTTAACCAAAGAGGTCGAACGCATAATTTATTAAGAAGTTACTGGCCGGTTAAGCTAAGGCGTCAAAGCGCACTGAAAAAAAAACTATTTGTGTATTCATGGTTCAACCCATAATGTGTGTATTCGTCTTTCTTTTAATTTCTTTTTCTCAGAAATTTTCATGCTACGAGTATTAGTCTTCGCCAAAATATTGCAAACAATAATTAAAAAACCGGCCAAGTGCGAGTCAGACTCGCGTACCTAGGGTTCCGTAATTGTGGATGATAAATTTAATTTTGTCATTTTATCATTTAAACACATATTATCATGATTTTTTCATATTTTTCAGTTCTCCAGTTTTGTAGATAAGGGGGGAACATACATTTTTTATGGTTTTTCAAATATTTCTCGAAATAGATGCAATTAAATATAGCTAAACTAAAATATATATTTGAAATAATTTTTTTAACACCTACAATTTGATACCCATAGTGTATATTTATAAAACATTTTTTTTTATGTTTCTCATTGAAGCTCAACTTTTTTTAATTGCCATAGTTTCCGTGTAATTGACCAGTTATACCTATAATCGACATTTTTTTCTTGTTTTTCGGTTTACCAGTTTCGGAGATAAGGGGGAGACATGTATATTTTTGTGTTTTTTGAAGATTTGTCGAAACCAGTACCAGTAAATAAAGAAAAAGTATTTATTTTTACACTCAACTTTTTAATATCTACAGTTTGATACCCATTTTGTATTTTTAGGATAATATTTTTTATTTTTCTCACTTTTGTTTGGGAAATATTTTGAACAATTTCAAATTTTTGATATTTTATTTTACACTGTGATGTGTGGGCAAATCTTTAACGGTGCTGAAGTCACAGTATACACAATTATACTGTGCTGAAGTTGTGAGGCTGTGACATTCGGACGGACTTTCGGATTTCCTTTTGTACCTTTTAGCGTTTTAGGTACCTACTATGGAACCCTAAAAATGAGTTCCAGTAATGACGACACCTCATTAGGTACAACACCGTCTAGAGATATTTTGTATAAAGTTCATTAACTCAAAAAACACTGGCCGGTCTTAAAATGTTATGAAGAAAGCTTATTTTGTTAGCCTCTTTGGATGATTCCAAATTTAAATTTGGAAAAATAATTTAATAAACAAAAGATTTGCGCGGCATAACTTTAGCGAAGTTTGAAGGTTTCAATCATAGAACACTTACTTTTCAACAGTTTTTTATTTTTCACTGTTTTTGGTAATACTTGGTGTCAAATTAAAGTTTTAAAATAAGTTAGCAGTTAATTTCGAATTTATGCCACTGTACTCATCATGCAGCGAGGCCATTTAACGAGAGAGGAAATGTTAAGGATAGTAGGCGTGCTCCAAGCTGGGGCAACCCAACAAAGTGTTCCGTGTACTCAACAGAGTATTGCTGAGTAGATTGGAACAAAACAAAACGTTATATGAAGGTTATGGTCACGTTATCGTGCAACTGGTGAAGTGGCTGAAAGACACCCAAAGCGGAAAGCGCATTACCACCCAACGACAAGACCGATTTTCTCAAGTAGCCGCGAAAAGACAACCAAATGTTACGGCCATGCAGTTGGTCCAAAGGCTCCAATCAGAGCACCATTTGCTTTTGAGTGATGAAACTGTGAGGAGAAGACTGCATGAAGCTAACCTTCATGCTTGTGTCGCTTCGTACTCCAGCACTACGTCGAGGAAATCGTGGACGAATATTACAGTTGGTTCGTGAACATTTGCTCTAGGAAGATAACCAGTGGTCTGTAGTGATGTTTACTGATGAGTCCCGATTCAGTTTTCATCCCGATTCGGGAAGAGTACGCGTATGGCGAGTTCCTGGTCGTGAGAGCCGTGTGCAATACCCTAAGGAAGTCCATCCATACCACGGCGGGACAGTTATGGTTTGGGCGGGAATTGGTGTTGGTGGAAAAACTGACCTTGTTTGGATCAGAAACACCAAGACCGCTGAAAAATTCCGTAACCAGGTGCTAGTACCAATATTCTATCCCCATCGAATACAATTGGGCCAAGAACTTACGCTCATGCACGACAACGCCTGTCCGCACACAGCGGGAGTGGTGACCAGCTGGCTGCAGGAGCACGGTGTGTCGGTCTAAGACTAGCCCGCGCAATCCCCGCGGACCTAAAACCCATATAGCATGCGTGTAACATGCTCCAAAGAAGGGCTTTGAAGAATTTTCCTGCAAACATTGCGACTTAAGAGCAACTTTTTTGGCATTTTAACAGGACCTGGGACAATCCTGCTGCAAAACTTTGATTCAAAGCATGAAAAACCGTTGCAGGACCGTTGTTAACGTCATGGGTAGTTTTAGTGACTACTGATTTTTCGCATAATTACAAAAGCGAATAATTTCGCTTTATTTTTTTAATTTTTCTTGAAAAACAACTTTTGAGTAAATTGAGAATATCCGAAGTATCAGTAGACAGTGTTGAGGTGTGTATACTCGTAAAAAGATAGCAAATGATGCAGTTACTGTGGTGCAAATATTATTACCACAAAATACCAGGTACTCATAGCTTTGTCGTACTCTCGTAGTTACTGATGAAAAATAGAGTGTTTCACTGGGGGCCAAAATATTTTGTTCTCGGGCGGCGTGTATGGAATTCCTCGCTACACTCAGGAGTCTACATTAGAATCCTTCGATGCACTCGGTATTCAAAATAACACTCTCGACGAACAAAATATTACTTGGGCCCTTTGTAACACAAGTAAATATTGGGCGATATTACTGAACATAGAGCTGCATAATTTGGTAATATTTATCAGTTGAGAATACAGAAAAGAAATACCATGAAAACCGTGACTGCGACGCACCGCTGTGATCAATACGTCAGGGCATAACCCGCGGGCCTCTCATTTCTCAACCGAACGCGTTAGAACAAACATATTGTAAAAATGGTGTATTGCAGCGTGGCAAATTGGTCTAACTCTTCGAATACATAAATAAGACATCGAAAGGAATTTCATTTCACTCGTAAGTACTTTAAACATATATTTACTGTGATATTTACAGAATAAACCTTGCGGTAAATAAAATTTCAACCTTACCATGAAATATTTATCGTTGTAGCGAGTAGCGTTGAAATTAATAAATATATTGTCCATTGCAGATTATAAAGAGTGTCCACATTGAGTTAGAATATTAACGCCGCAATGTATATTTTTTCAAACATTATCAACCCGGACCTAACTGTGTCATAGTACGGCCGCTGGTCATGGCTTTTTACACATGTATAATAACTTGGCACAGTGCCATGACGTGTTTGGTATTTTACATCTAAGCTTCATAGAAATACGGTGTTATTTTGGCGGTATGGAGACGGTTGAATGTATGTGTGCGCCGCGTATGTTTACTAACTAGGTAATACTAACGTATTCCAAAAAGCGGCGACAGCGGTGCTCGTATAAAATTTGTGTCACGCCATCCCCGTGGTTGAGAAGTAACCTGCTCTCAGCCTGTCATCATTTGCAACAGGGCGATGGATGTTTTTAAATCAAAATTATCTTGCGCCATGTTTACGGTTACTGTACTCAGTTATACACTTGGGAATATTCAAACTTAAAATATACTGGTGACGCTCTTGTATATTTCCGATTAATATATAACAAAATTTAATTTATTCACAGAAGTAACGGCGTAATAACAACAGTGCGCTAGCTCCCACCCGGAGTTGTATTGTTTTGTGAGAGCTAGGCTTAACCCAACCAAGTTATAATTAATTACTAATGTGTACTATTCATAAAAAAGTAGACATTTACAAACACATAGAAATTTAATATATATAATGTTTGTATATCATCACTGTAACATTCACTTTCAAATCACTGAATTAAAATTTTTCGTTAATATCAGACGAAAAAGACTCCAAACGACTAAATAATTCTTGGGCTTTTTGAAACTTGAGCTGAGCTTTGCCTTTTGGTTGGTCTGATTTTAATGAGATATGGTTTTATTTCAGCTTATCTTTCAAAAATAATTTCTAGCTGAGTTAACTCAGACATAATAAATAAGAATATAATAATCTTAAACAAATAAGTGCACTAAAACTTAAAAGTATAACTAAACAATGGACATCGTCTTGAACATATAGGGAGGTACACATAAAACTTATTGCATTTTAGTTCACTTAGAGAACATATCGGCACTGCTTATATGATTTGATGGTGAAGGGGGGCATGTGGTATGATCATGATGACAGTTGTGCTCTCTAGACCTCGTCTGGTGGGCCAGGATTAGGTCGTCATACTGTTTTTCTTTTAACGGGACACCTGACGCTAGAACATCAACAACAGCAGGTTTTCAAGGGTTCATTGGAAGAAGCTAGGTCTCTCCTCATATTGAAGAAAATATATTTGATTTATCGATCTTTTATCTAGGGATTCCACCTATAAACAATGTTTTAAGATTTATACTTTTGTCCAAAAAAAAATGCTCTTTTTTTTTGTTTTCAAACGTTTGTTTCAAAGACGATATAAACTTGTTTTTTTTATAAAATAGGCAATAGAAATATAAAGGGATGTTACCTAAACCCAATATTTTTTTTCCCTACCAAATATTTCAGTATTAGCTAAAAACACACCAATTTGTTGTTTTGCCGCGTGATCACTAGTATTACGCGTCCAAGAACAAGAGGCCAAAGAGCCAACATATAATCGCCTCTATGAAAAGCAAATAAGGTATTTGTCATTAGACTTATTGTGCTGGACGAGTAATAAAAAAAGTTGCTTGGGTATGCCATACTGGTAAGTGGTTTATTCAATTTCTCGCTTATTTTGATCTTCCTGCTGATAACGAAGTCTTTGGATTCTTGTGGCAGAGGGTCGCCACGAGAAGCATGGCCTCAGTGGTCTGATGTTAGGGACGAATAAAAAGAAACCTATGTTGTTTAGTTGATGATCGTATACTGAATGCCTACGAATAATTAGTAAAAAATTGCTTAATTCTAAATTACTGATAGAACGTTAACAACCTAATTAGCGACGCTTAATTATTAGCGACGCACGAAAGTGTATGTCGCAATGCTAAAACTCATTATTATTTTAAATATTCTAGCGAAACTAAACAGATAAACTAATTTTCAGTTGGTGTGTTAGTGGTTTACATAGTATACGTAATGTGTCCTAAATATTTAAGACGAGTTTTAAATATTTTTTTATGCTTATTTAATATTGGTGTTAACGGGTTAGTCTTCTTTATTTAAATTTATAAAGTTTTAAATTTTACACGAACAATATCAACCCTACAGGCATTTTTGAGTTTTGCGACGGATTATATAAATAAAATATGATTATTTATATTGTTTAAAGGTACGATCGGCAGTACTGTTCCGATTATGGTGAGAAAGACACAAAATTGGTGATCGACCAGGATGCTGGAGCTGATGATGCATTTGCTGTATTCATGGCTTTGCAATATGAAAAATATTTTTGCGGGTAATAACAAATACCTAATTAATGTTTAATATTAATAATAGCATTTTTTATGTTTTTTTGGTTCGCTCTTTACCCAGAATTACTTTAGGCAGTGTAATAGTATTTTGTGCAACTGTGACATAATTTGAGACTTTGGGACACGAGTCTTGTTTACGCAACAGACGAAATACTCATTATATATCTGAGGACCTATTATGTATCTTTAGCTGCCATCTGGACTTGGTGTCTATCATCAAAAACATAGATAAACTGTCGAATTCCGATTGTCCAAGGATATGTTCGCACTTAAAGTGACGACACAGTCCGTAAATAGTTCAATACCGACTAAAGGCAATTTTGAAAGTTCCGTTTTTAGCTATGTTTTTGATGATAGGCACCTAGTCCAGTTGGCAATTAAAGATACAGAATACAGGGGCTGGACTCAACAGACAGCACTGACAGATATGACCCGACCGACCAACAAGCTAGACCGCTCAAAATTTCAAGTAATATCAACAACAACATCGCGCAACTACATAACCACCATCATCCATCATCCATCACCAACATATAATACACAAGAAGGGCAGTATAAGATAATATCATAAGTAATCAAAACCATCTGCAGAGAAAAAATTTACTAAAATTGTTAACAATTGTCACTTTTACTTTTTTACTAAGCTAAATACAACTTATGTGTCAATATTTTTTTGCATTCGACTGATGACGGCCCCATACCGAGGGTCGAAATATATCGAACAATAATTTTTTATTTGTTTGAATACTATCCATCCATCAGCCTGGTTCGTCCACTGCTGGACATAAGCCTTTCCAGGACTTTGCCACTCCCGACGGTCATCCTGGAAGAATTGCACATACTCACACATGCTGGGCGGGTGGGTTGGTGAGCGCGGTGCAGGTACCCTCGCACCAGTGACGCCGCTGCCCGTCACCAGTCTATTCCATATAAGGCCCGGCTATTAGGGATGGATATACCGCCATCTACCGCAGGCATGGTGGGCCTCCTGGTTTTTTGCCTGTGAGCTGTCCTCTTACTCTCCCCCGAATTACTTCGAGGGGGTCTCCAACTAAAAAGGTGGTACCTCCACAGTCGAGCCCGGCATCAGCTCTACCACCTGCTAATACTAATAAATAAACAAAAGAAATAAGTGGCCCAATGTCTTATTATGTCTAGTTGCACAAAATACTCATATATTATTATGGAATTAGTATGTAGATGCCTGCTGAGACCAATCAGAATCGAGAAAAATATAGAGGATGTGCCTTAAGAAATTAAGACAGACTTTTATCGCTTGTGATTGGTTCTCTAGCGTTAATATAATAAATTTGGCCAGTCAGAGCTCATAACATATATTGCAGTATAGGGGTAGATAAAAAAGTTTTTCGAAACGGTGTTTTCAAGGTATTTTGTTTCTTTTTGGTAATCCTCTTTTGTGTGAGTAATAAAATAAGTATTCCCAAAATAAGGTTCAGATTATTTGTACAGTACCGGATGGAAAAAAAATGGAAGGTTAGTAAAATACTGTGCAATTCTTCTAATTTCAGACCTACTGTGGTAGCCATAACGACCAGCCATGGTAACGTGGGTGAACCACAAGCCTTCAAAAATACTCAACGGATTCTCAATATTGCTAACAGAAGAGATGTGAGTAATAGGTTAGATTTGGATAATACATGATGTGTAGGTATATACGTTTTAGTAGTTTATGCTACGAGGGCGAAAAGGAATATATTACGAGGACGATTTAAAACGCGAGCGTAGCGAGTGTTTTAAACGTAACCGAGTAATTTATAGCTCTTACGCCCGTGTATCATAGTACGTTTTTCAATGCATAGTGTGAGGAAATAAAACAAATATAATCTTGTGAACTTTAAATTATGATTGGCTCAAAAGGAATGTATCCAGAGCCGTTAAACAGTGGAAAAAAAGTATAACATTATATGGTATGCAAAAAAGGCTGCAGGTTAGCCAACCATTTTAAATAAATTAAAAAAATAATAATGATAAAGCTCTAGGGCAAAATAATCGACTTTCTGTTCGGTTTTGATGCATAAAATTACGTTCATGCCTTTGTTTTTTTGTTAAAGTGGGCCTTTACGAGCACATGCATTGAAAAATAATATGTAGGTACTCCGCTTTTTTTGTTCATTACTAAACTGGTCTGAAATAAATATTTTTGATTTGATATGTGTGGATATGATAACATCTATGTACCTATTACATTTTTAAATGACTGCATAGATTAAATTGGTTATACTAACGAGAGTAATGAAAAAAAATTTCCCAAGTCTTATTTTACGCTACCAAGATCTTAAGAAACAAAATGAGTTTTTTTTACGTTCTGTACAAGGTGCTTTTGTTTACTTATACAAAAATTCATACTAAAATAATACTGAAGACTATGTAAGAGAAACTATGACAGAGATAAATTTCTTTGTTTGAACACTTGGCGATTTATCCATCGCAAGGAGATACATACTCGTATTAACTTTATATCATTGCAGTATAGAAACGCAGAAAGAAAAGTAAATCTGGATGTGAGGGGGTCCGGACCTGGTTCAGAGCTCCTCACATCCAGATTTACTTTTCTTTTTGCGTTTCTATGCTGCAATGATATAAAGTTAATTTACAATGTAAGAGACCAGAAAAAATATAAATTAACCTCAAGGCAACATTCAAAAAACAAATTTTCATCGCATAAGGTTGTTGGGTTAAAACAGTGTGGTGTCATAAAACCAGTAATTTTCTCTATGAAAAACCTGAGAAAGAAACACCTGCGGGTCTACCGCGTAATTCTGATTTTCATCAACATCAACTTGAGATTGAAATCTGACGTGCGTGTGACGACGCCCGCCTAACATGCCATCTCTTTTGCACGCGTTGAATTTCGCATGCATTTGCTTGAAGTTGATACAAATCAGAATTACGCGGTAGACCCGCTGCTGAAGCTGCTGTTTTAACCAGTATTACTGTTATAAAGATTATCAGAGAAGGCCGTAGAGCTAAAATCAAGCTTTTCATCCATCTATCCATCAGCCTAGTTCGTCCACTGCTGGACATAAGCCTTTCCAGGACTTTGCCACTCCCAGCGGCCATCCTGGAAAAATGAGCGTTTTTCTCATTGTTTTTTTTTTAGTTCTTAGCTTTCCTCCAGCTGGCGCTGTCCATGTCACCATAGATAAAATGTGTTTCATAGCAATCAACGTGAAAGTTGTTTTTCGTTTGTTTGGAATCGGTGCAAATTTTGTCTTTGATTCTGTTGCTAAAGAGTACGACAGCGCCATCTAGGAATCTTATTTAACACTAAATTTGATGGTACGTTCACACGCACGCGTTTAACTCGACATTCAACGTGCACATTCACATTCACGAGCGTGTAAACGGTACGCCCGAGCCCGTGAACGCGCCTGTGAACGTGAATGCCGCGAATCGGGCGAGTGTCGGTTTTTTGGCAAAGTTCAAAGGATGAATGTGCGGGCGCCCGGTGACTGTTTAAACGCGCGCGGGCAGTCAGTCTCTCCCGCGCTTTCGCGACGAGTGGATCTTCAACGTTGCTAAGAAAGTCACTACGATCGGAGATTACAACATGGCGGAATGGTCAAACGAGACAATTTTGCAGTCTTTTTCTCCGTCGTTCATCATTTTGTTTCTTTTTCCAATAAAAATAAGTTAAGCCAAAGGATATGGCAGCAACAACACCGAGATCCTCGCTGCCCGCCATGCCGGCACTGACTGACACGACGGCGTGCGTGTGAACATCTTGAATTTTCGCCGGCCCGCATGCCGTGCAGCCCGCCAGGCAGCCCGCCGGGCTGCACGGCGCGCGTGTGATCGTAGCATGACATAAGGAAAAACGCTCATTGCCCATACTAACACACGCTGGGCAGGCGGGTTGGTGAGCGCAGTGCCGGAACCCTCGCACCAGTGACGCCACTGCCCGTCACCAGTCTGTTCCATATAAGGCCCGGCTATTAGGGATGGATATACCGCCATCCATCGGTCCCAGGCATGGTGGGCCTCCTGGTTTTTTGCCTGTGAGCTGTCCTCTTACTCTCCCCCGAATAACTTCGAGAGGGTCTCCAAGTAAGATGGTGGTACCTCCACGTCGAGCCCGGCATCAACTCTACCACCAAAGAAAGCTTTTATTCATATATATTTTTTGTATGTGCAGCGATGTTGTAATGTTGGTATATCACGCCTAGATTACAGATTAAAATATCAGGTATACACATATTACAGGTCGGTTTTAATGTAAAATAATTAAATAATCTATGTCTCATAGTTTTATGTAATAAATAATAATATGGAGATATACACAAAAAAAAATAAAGGTAAGGTTTACTTAAATTTAATAATACACTTGAATAAAATAAACAATACAGGAATAAGGTATAAATAATATTATAAATACCTAGTCTAGCCAAAAATTCTGTCTCTCGTAAAATGGTGTCTCAATCAAGGTATATAATAAATATATGCCTTACTTCACCCATTCGTTTAGTCTTTTGTAGCAAATAAATTGAAGTAAATAATCTAAACATCCCGGAATTAAGCTGGGTTTATTAAACTAAAAACTCCACATTACAAACGCTAAACTAAACGGACAAATGACATGTATGACCACGCTAAATAAAAACTTATAATAAAAAAACAGTTTATGAAACTTAAAATTTATTTTTGACTCTATAATGCCTAATTTATATTTTTATGAAAATTTTTGGACCCCACGTGTGGGAGGAGTAGGCCTTCAAAGACAGGTCCAAATTGCAGTTGGCTTGTCCATTGGCCTTAAAAAGTTCACCGGTTTTTCAGATACCAATTTACAGGGGTTCAAACGAATCTCTTATACAAAACTACCCATCAGATGAGTTTTTTGGCAAGGACGGTCTTGGTGATAATGGTTACGGTGATCGTTTCAAAACAATACCAGCGCAAGCTGGTCACGCTTCATTGGCTCTCATTGAGCTGTCAAAAATATACAACGGTAAGCACCTACATGTATACCTAATATGAATAAAGAAGGCCAAATTATAGCATAACTTGCTTTTCAACACAAACACTTGTACAGTATGTTTCATACATTTATATATTTTTCACACACTTCCCAACCGATTGTTGACATACGATTGTCGTTTAAAGCTCGTAAAATAATATTAAATAATTTGTGTTACCCTCTGAAGGTGGATTAGTTTCCGAAGCCGATTGGGAAGTATGTAACAAATATAAAATTTATGGAACATATTGTACAAATGTTTGTGTTGAAAATCAAGATTATGTCTATGATTCACCAAGTACTGACAATCGCAAGTATAAATTATATAACATAACTGATTTATCGTTATCGTCATTGTCATCGTCATCGTCACCGTCATCGTCATCGTCATCATCATCGTCACCGTCACCGTCATCGTCAACGTCATCGTCATCGTCATCGTCATCATCATCGTCATTATCATCATCATCATCATCGTCTCTCTCATCAACTTATTATAGGCCACTAAAATAAAAGGTATAGATTATAAAAAAAAACGTTTTAATTCGCTTTAAAATCGTTACGAATATTATATTATTAATATTATCGTTATAATATTACAGCTAAGACTAACTTTGATTTATGCAAGAAAAACTCGAGGTTTCGGTCAGTTCAAGAGGGCCTTCATTGGGCTCCCCTCTGGCGTGTGCGACACCCTCGCGAGAACTTAATAAAAGTAGATTGTTATACAAGGGGGTAAGTCATCAATTACGCCTGAGGGTGCTTATGGTTCGAGGGTGTATTGATCACTTACACCCTAGTGCAATACTCTACTTTTCATTACTAATGCGAGGAAATTAAAAACAACCTACAAAAAGTAAACTTTCCGAAAAAGATTTTACTTACTTTTCAGTCCGCCATTTGATAAAATCGTCAGGTTCTCAAACATCTCTCTTTTGAAATCGGAGATAACAGGTTTTCTACTACTGCCTTTGCCTGTAGTTTTATCGATAAAGGCGTCAAGTCAAAATCAACATTATCACTAGAGCCATAGATAAATAAGGAAGAATAGATTGCTAACTCCTTGTACTGTTCGCAATACTAAAAATAACGTTGCTAGATGGCGTTACTTGTCTCGCTGGAAATGAAATTTGTCTGAAATCGACGAAATATAGCATTTTACTATTCTGGTTTATCATATTTATTTATTTTATGAATAAAAACACAAAATTTTCATAACATCGCATCAGAAAATAGTGAATTCTTAATCAGGTGTTTTTAACATTTTTTTCATTAAACTTTCGGTGGTAAGCTGGCATTCTAACCAGGCGTGCAGATGGTTATTCTGGATTCCGGTAGATGGCGCACAACGTTCAATTAAACAAAATATGTGCATTAAAATACGCTTTATTTACCTAACAGCCACTACTCATACATACCGGTATATAACTTTACTCTTTGACTCAACTGTCATGCACGGTTGAGCGATTTATCCTCAGATTTATCGTATGCCATGTGTCGCGTATTGTCGTATTCTAGCAAATTTTTGTTTTTGTGGGCGCAGTATAGTTGCTACACACATGCACACATCGAATTTCGTTTCATCAACTGTTCGATAGATGGCACTAGGTATGTCACAATTTATCTAGTATAGTAGCGACATCAAAAATAATAAGTCGAACTACTAGGTACCGGCGAAAATAATAAGTTTTAAGCGGGCTTTGTTCTAATGTATGGAGTGAGCAATCTATCCTTCCTTTATTTATCTATGCTAGAACTCATAATTTTTTTGTATTTCCAACAACGTTTTCGACGAGATTTGCATGGCTACAACTTTCTTTTTCTTTTTCATGCGATTTTCTTGCAATTTTTTTGTGTCAATTTTTTAACCATCTTGTCGGGGTTTTGTCTCAAATATGAGCTCTTGTCCCAAAAAAACAAAAATTCGTTCGATTTTCAAATAGTTATAAATCGCCTTTACCCCCGCATGTCGAGTTAAATTCAACGTGTTTTCACAGCATTAGTAATGAAAAATCGTTTAGAATTGACTTTTTGTACATTATATAGGTATTATTTTTGGTCTTAGAAACTTACTCTGAAATTCTTTTAATAACTTAGAAAAAAAATGTATGCACGTTTAACATGTTTTCTTATTTTTCAGGTCAATTGGTAGTAATCTCACTGGGTGCCTTAACAAATATTGCACTTGCTGTAAAACTTGATCCAAAATTTATGCAAAGATTATCTCAACTTTATATAGCTGCTGGAAATATAAAAAGTAAGTTTTTTTTTATTAATGTATACATATAAGGCTGATGCTGGGCTCGACTGTGGAGGTACCACCATCTTACTAAGAGACCCCCTCGAAGTAGTTCGGGGGAGAGTAAGAGGACAGCCCACAGGAAAAAAACCAGGAGGCCCACCATGCCTGGGACCGATGGATGGTGGTATATCCATCCCTAATAGCCGGGCATTACATGGAACAGACTGGTGACGGGCAGCGGCGTCACTGGTGCAAGGGTTCCGGCACCACGCTCACCAACCTGCTTAGCCAGCGTGTGTGAGTATGGACAATTCTTCCAGGATGAGCGCCGGGAGTGGCAACGTCTTGGAAAGGCTTATGTCCAGCAGTGGACGAACTAGGCTGATGGATGGATGGGTACATATAAGGTGACTATGATTGATATTAATCAACGATCTGATCTGTTACAACGTGTAACAGAAAGGTGTAACCAAACCATATTTGAAGAGCTTATTCAGTCAATGGTTTAGAACAACTTTTACTATGGAACAAACCCTGAAAAAAAACCTCGAAAAAAAAAAATTAACTGTTTCATGGAAAATTGCAATGCCGCTCGGCGGAAATGTATTTGAGGGCAGATTTTTTTTTTGAGATTTTACGATTGGCTCCTTAGAAAAAGTTGTTCTATACCATTGACTAAATAAGCTCTTCAAATATGGTTACACCTTTCTGTTAGTTGTATATGTATAGGTAATCGAAACTTGGTAGGCATATAAACCTTATAGTGGAAGAGGCGTGCCTTGCGTACCTTGTGAGATGGAAAAGAGTTGCAGTGTAATTTGCACCTTGTAATTTTATAAGGTACAAGTCTGATTGTAGGATTTAATAACGCTTTCGGGCTTCATCAGAATTGGTTCGTGTCTGCGTAAACGGTGATTAATGACGACGCTAGGCGCTTCTTCCGAGCGTCATCCGAAAATATGACTATTGATAAATAATAGAATATAATTATAGAATTAAATGAGACTTGAGGATAATTCATGATTTATATAAAAACGGCTCACCTCAATACGTGTTATGATCGGGAAAGCCGACCAGTTTCAGCAGATTTAGACTGCCTTCATCTGGGCGAGTAAAGACGTTTACGCGACGACGTTACGCCTCACACTGACTGGTCGGCTATAGAATATAATGTTACCATTCGGCTTTTGTTTATAAATATTGATAGAAATAGTTGTTTCTGTTAAATTGTACACATTAATTAATGATAGCAAGATAAATTTCGAGTCCTCTTGGACTCGGCATCAGTTGCATTGATTGACAATAAAAATTGTGACATTATAATTATAAAATACAAAAAAGTATAGTGTTTTCATATTTGTAGCTGTATCACTGGCTAAAGTGTGGCGCCCTCTAGTGACTGTTTGAGGCAAAATGTTTTTGGCAGATATTCTAAGGAGTGCAATGGGTTTGCAGCTGTTAATGCAGTGTGTCTATAAAAGATATTTGATATTATATACAGGTTGATAATGATCCCTCTAGCTATATTCAAGAAACCTATTCTATGTTCGAATTAGAAAATACATGTTTTGTTACTTTTGTCTTGTTTCATACTAAAAACAAAAGATATCGACTGTCAAAGTTTTCCTACAAAAACCGAATAGCGTTGTCATATCACTGTCAAGCTAAACACGTGACGCGCGTCACCGCCTCGCCTCGCCACATGGCCGACCGGCCGGCTTCCAAACGTTGTCGGCAAATTACCCTTTGTCGCGAGCCGACAAGTAAGTATTCTTTATCCGAGCCACCAAAGGACACCGCTTTTGTTTTGCATGCCGCTCTGAAAGGAGAAATCAGCGATCATAAGTTGCAATTTTCCCTTCATACTTTTACGGGCTTAGGACCGTCAAAATACAGAAGTTGTTTAGATTGCGCTAAAGAATTACTCGTAAGAATGCTTTGAATAGGATTTATAATTTACAAACAGCAAGTAGGTAAGTAGCTAAGTTACGAAATCGTTAGGTACTTGGTCACTTCTGTATTCAGGCGTACTTAAAAAATTGAAATCAACTTATGTACAAGTAATTGAAATCAACGAAGTTGTATACCTAAACTAACATTAGCTGTACTTCAGCAATTGTTCGAAATGCAGTCCGTTTCTCTCTAAACAGAGTCTAGCACGTTTTACTGCATTCCTTCTCAGTTTTCTCAGCACTACAAAGTCACTTTTTACAGCGTTAAATGCACTGATAATACGGTCTTTCAGTTCTTCGCGGCTTTGAGACTCCTCCGAGTATACGCGGCGTTTGATTTCTCCCCACAAAAAAAAATCACAGGGCGTGAGGTCTGGTGACCTGGCAGGCCATGCCACAGGCCCGGCGCGACCTATCCATCGGTCTCCGTACTCTTCATTGAGGTACTCCCGTACCTGTTGGGCGTAATGAGGTGGTGCTCCGTCTTGCTGGAAATAAAAGTCATGCAAGTACGCGAGCGGCACATCCTCCAAATAGTCTGCAATCACACCTCTTAGCATGTCTAGGTATGTGCCTCCGGTTAAACGTTCTTCAATAAAATACGGCCCAAGCACTTTGTCACCAATAATACCGGCCCACACATTAACACTGAACCGCACTTGATGGTGATGTTCGCGAATCATGTGTGGGTTTCTGTACGACCACCAGTGCTCATTGTGGCAATTGTACAGACCCACACGTGTAAACATTGACTCGTCAGTCCATAAAATGTTTTTGTTTTGGTTCTGAAGGAACCACTCACAAAACGTGCGACGATTTTGCGCGTCAGCCTCATGCAGGTGCTGCACTGTCTGAAAATGATATGCATGAAGTCCAGCATAGTGCAACAATTTCCACACTGTTGGTTGGCTAATTTCAAACCGCTGAGCTGCGTCTCGCGTACTGGCTCGGGGGTGCCGCTCAAAGAAGTCGAACACAGCATCTTCTACCTCAATAGCCAGACGTGGCGCGCCAGCCCCTTGTGCATGGCTTGGCACGGTAAACTGACCATAATCCAGTAGCCGCTGGTTTACCGCTAAAATCGTTTGACGATGTGGAACCGTGGCGTTGACAAGTCCTTGAGCACGAAGCCGAGGAATGCTCTCCTCTTCGTACAATGTTCTCGCTCGGTAAAGATTTTCTCCACTGAGGATGTACACTCGCACCATTTCGTAATATTCGCGAGAAGAGTACATCGGCATCGTGACGACTCGAAAATAGTTGCGCGGCGGGAGAGAAAATTTGCACTTTTATTGTATTTGCGCATGCACTCGTGACGTCGGTGCGCCGGCGACTGGCGATCGCGGGCCGGGGCGGGGGTAGGTGGTACACAGGTGTACGGGAATGTTTTTCATTGATGGTTGGGGCCCGGCGGCTCGTCGCGTAGGCTAGCCATTTTATTCGCAATTTGGAAACTTTTCCCGATAAAAATATGGGGGAAAAAAAAACTTTTTTTTTTACGATTCTGTGTTCTATTAGTGATTTGGATTCATAGATTTCAATAAAGCT
Source organism: Ypsolopha sequella (assembly GCA_934047225.1). NCBI lineage: Eukaryota > Metazoa > Arthropoda > Insecta > Lepidoptera > Ypsolophidae > Ypsolopha > Ypsolopha sequella. The sequence goes on from OW203987.1 coordinate 24,416,439, forward strand.
AGGGGTTTCATTATCAACCTGTATAATTAAGATAATATATATTTAAAAAAACAACTATATACATCAAACTCTATTGATAAAGTTATTTGGTAGTTTTAAAAATTACGAAAAATATGCATATAATATAGCCGATTCTGAAGGCTTTAATTTTAGTTTTAGTGCTGTCAAAATTAAATTTTCTTCATTGCAAAATAGTCCTTAACTGTTAGGGTTAGAAATTAAATTACTTTGGAAAATTTTAAGTTTTGACAGCACTAAAACTAAAATTAAAGCCTTCAAAATCGGCTTTATTATATTGTTAGTTACTATAACGAACAAATTTATTTAATTAAATTATTCTCACGTATAATAAACAGCTTGAAACCACTCATGTTACTTGTATGGTTCTTGCACTAAAATACACGGAAAGTATTGTTTAGAAAAATCATTTATGGAATTTGTTTTTTGTCCATCGCGTCCATGTTAAAAGGATTATTTTCTACTATTTTGCGCTTTCCGGAGATAAATCTTGAAACTACCTACTTACATTATAAATTTGCGTTTTCGGTATTTGTTGTAAATACAATAATAAACAGAAATTCCAAATTTCAAAACTGCTTTGGTCTTTGAGATAGTACAAAAATGGTCTAAAACTGACAACTTTGAAGGCCCTACATTTATTTATTATGTTTTTGCTCTACTCAATGAGTTCTAGACAACGAACTACGAACTAAAATTTTATGGAAGCGTAAACTCGCTTAAAACTTGACGCCATCATTTATGTGCCCAGGCGGGCAAGGCTTATAATTATGTGTATTGCGTTGATCAGTCTTGCGCTGCGCCACGACGATGGAGCAAAAACAGACACACACAACTATAGACGCGTACGTATGATGATCTCGGCAGAATTTCGTATTGGCATTCGACCGATTTCATCCAAGATCGTCGTACGTACGCGTCTATGTGTGCGTGCGCCTGTTTTCGCTAGTTATACGTAATAAACCGTACCGTTAACACTCTTACTTACGTTGAATTGTTAATACACTAACATAAAGACTACAACTAGGTCCATTCTTTTCGGTCCAACTCAAGTCTATGGTTGGCTAGAATCGGAATGGCGTGATTGCCACTGGCCAATCATTTTTATTTTCTATTTTATTTTTCATTTATTTTCTTTTAGGAAGATTTACAGAAAAAATATTAAAATAAAATTGTTCTTATACAACTAAATGCCGATAAAAAATCTCCACCAGATATATTTAACAATTTTATAAAAGAAGAGTCATGATAGCGTCAGCCATTCATTAAACTATACATTTAGCAAACTTAATTAAGTTAAATATAACAATAGATTATGTTATGTATATTTACAAGTATAAATAAAAGATAAAAAGAAGCAACAGACTTGATTTTAAAACTAATTAAAATTTTGGATTGTCAAGGCTCTTTTGACTGATGAGGTGCTCCTACAAAACATATCTATATGATATAGATATTTGATATTTGATATAGACTATATCAGTAGAAATATTATTGAACAGGTTATTTGCTCTTTAAATAAATGCATTCTGTCTGTAATTCGTATTGCATGGGTGGATATAAAGAAGATTGGGCTGCTTCCTGCTCTTTTTATAAACTCGTAGGTTAATTAAGTGATAAAAGGTCCGGGGTCCGGGCTATCAACTGATCCGTTGGCGATACTCATAAGGAAGAAAACGCCTTACTGTCAAAGGTAGGAAATGACATCTCCTGCATCGGTGATCATAATCAAGGGAATATTGATGCGCCTTTGCGATTATCGTAGTGACCTAAGTACGTGTAGTATATTCAAAATCACACACAACCTCCGTGTCGTGGGGCCATAATTCTAGGAAGGGATGTACTGAGATAGATTTCTATAAAATGTCAGTTCGTTGGTTCTAGACAATGACATCCTACATACCAGCACCTGTATCACGATGACGCGTGACTTCGTGACTTATTTTGGTCGGTACGCAATAAAATGTGTGACAAAGGAAATCGCTCGTCATCTTGCAAACGTCACTAGGCAAGAAAAAAAAATATTTTTAGCTCCTTTTTTTTTATATATGGAGCCGTAAACAATAATTTTATCTACAAAATCAGGTCCTCTAAATAGGCCGCTTTGGATGAATCATATTATAATTCAGTTCTAATGCCGTCTCTTTTGCACGCGTAAAAAATCTCTGACTCCATCCTACTTTCAAATCATTTTATGATTCACCCAAGTCGGCCTTTTTAGATCCCCAGCTCCTATCTCATGATTGTAGCTGATTGGCTGAAAACACTTGAAGCAAGATAAACACTAGCATAACACTTTAGTTAAATTGAACCTTGTTTTTTCAGATGACACATCTCTAAACCCTGAATTTAATGCGAAGACAGACATCGAAGCTTATTACATCACGGTTCAGAACGCTTTTCCGGATTTAGTTACTTTAATACCGTTTTCTCAAATAAAGGAATCATTGAACATAACTAAGGTAAAATATTCAAATATAATAGTTTCTAGTAAAGATTGAGTAAGGTTTACAAAACAGGTACATTTTCAGTATGTTTCATTTATTTAATGTATTTTCAGTTCCATTCATATCAGTGAATTTGGACTGTTAGGACCTAACGAATCTACACCGTTTTTAGATTTTAATGAAAATCAATTCGCATAGATTAAATTATGTGAAAGTGTGTTATTTCGAAAAACGTTTCGAGATTAAGGTTTATTAAGCCGTATTTTCAAACTTGTGATCTAAAAATCATCATGGTGACGTCACTTGAGAAATGACTGTTTAGAAACGTGTCCATTGCTATCAAAATAAATTTATAATAATTTGCTTCCAACTGATTTGACAGATGGACAACTGATTTGACAGATGGATGACACACGAGTAGACAGACACAGACAGAGACAGACTTTTTTTTTTGTAAGCAGTCACGCATCACAATCAGTATGATGTCTAAAATTCTCAAGTGACATCATATCGGACAACATTTATTATTTATATCTGTATCGATTCGGCGTAACACGACTTAACTTATTTGACAGGACTTACTTTATTTTAAGCGTCCTGTCTTTTTCTTTCTTTATGCAAAAGACAAGGACAGAACGCTTAAATTAAGTTTAGTCCTATCTAATAAGTTAAGATATGCTACACCGAATTGACACCAATATCTGCCAGATGACATCTGAGAGATCGTTGATGTAAACAAGGAAAAGAAGGGTCCCAGGATGTGAAAAGCAGGAGTCATTCAATTTTTTTTTCAGAAATGGCGTACCGAAGTTTTTGGTCATATAAATACAACCATTGTAAGGGCTTTGAACGCGTTTGAAGAAATTTCTCTAAGCAACACCAAATCGTGGAATTTGCTTGATCCAGCCGGTATGAGCATAGTCCTAAATAAGTCTCTCATCACAGACAAGGAGTATTCCGATCACAGTATTATTTTACGTGGTAAGGATAATTTTTTGGTCTACCACTTTATTTCTAACAAATGACACACAACAAATTCCTGTACTTTATTCCACATAATTATATTTATTTTTAAATGGTTAGAAGAATGAACTTACCATCGACTCGACATCGCTTCGATAAATAAAATTGTAACTCTTATTTCATTGCAGCAGGGTTATCGTTTAGAAATTATCGACTTTAGCTGTCAAATTTTTTGAATCGATGCATACTTGGTGGTGCAAGTGCACTACCGCACCGTTTTTTATTTAACATCGTCAAGCCAACAAATCATTAGCCATAGCCAGCCACCCAACATTTCGGTATAATTTGGGAGTAGTAATTTTCCTTTTCACCGCAGTTAGGATGTGAAAAAACTATGCTGGCAGAGGTCAGTGATGCTGGCCAATGATGAAATAATCATTTTGTTGTATGGATTTTATTAATTCACTTTTCTGATTTATTATCAAACGAAAGGGATTTATAAGCTGATTGTAAAATATACTACCTACATCAATACTTTTCAGTCACATATTTTCTAAAAAAAAAAAATTCAGAATACACTAAGTTTGAGCTTCTTCAGGTAGGAAGTATAAAACGGCTGAAGAAATTGGTGTAAAACATACTCCAAATTACTCGCATTCTCCTCATGTATATCATCATAAGAGCAAAATTATGAGTACTACAGTATGGCCTCACTAATCCGGATAGCCAAAAAACAGGCCCTTGGCGGATTACCTAGGCATCCGGATTGTGGTCTGCAATATTTTAATGGTATTAAAATACATGGTTAACCTTAAGTTTACTTAATTAATTATCGAAAAACAATAAGTGAGACAAACAAAACAGACAATAAATACAATACAAAACTACGTATGTAGAGAATTATAAGAAATCTGCGCATAAAACACGAAGTCACTCTTCTGATGATAATTTTCTTTAATTTCAAAATGACGGTCTCTTAAGTCGACGGAGAAACATTATGTTCGGTGCTATCAAAGTCATTATCCTCACCTCAAAGCAGTGTTTAAATCTCAAAATGCTTCTGAATTTGCAACTTTTTATGGAATGATAACTTCAACGCCCAACTCCCCCGTCCGGATTACAGGGATCGCCGGATAAGCGGGGTCCGGATTAGCGAAGCCCTACTGTACTCCTAAATTATACCATTTCCTTAACGTTTTTTAGGTGGCCCATGGGGTATTAATTTTAACACCAATTAAAACATAAACATTCAAAGAAAAAAAACAGTAAACAAGGATGAATCACAGCCTAATTTTGGTTTCACCTTTGTTGAAAAAATTAATCGTTTCTCCTTTTATTTCAGGTAAGGAACGAGGAAAAAACATAAATTATATTGTACCTAAGGAGATCGCAAATGTTAACACTTTGATTTCAATGAGTAGTGATCACTACAAACAATTTTTGATCAATGTATTTTCCCATGAATAAATAAAACGTGAAACAATAATTCTATCACAGATAATATAATACTATTTAACAACTAACGACATCTCTTGGTTTTTTCTTCAACCAACCTTTACGTTTGGAGACTTTCAGGTTAGTCTGTAAGTTGTTTGGTTTGTGGTTCTGTGCAAACTCTGCAGATGGCTCTTATAAGCAATGTACTACATATATGAGCATTACATAGGAAAACCTCTGTGTTATGTATTGTTATGTATGACTTTGAAATTCAAGTTTGAATGAGGCATCAATGATTTTGTATTAAATAATCACATTGTGAGGCATGGATAAAATTATTTGTATCAAATTGTATTTTAGGCGTTAATTATTTGATTTATCTGGCCTAACAAAGAAGCCTCCGGGAAATACTGTTACATTAAAAATGCTGTAGGTATTCCAAAAAATAAAGACAAAATACCTAGTATAATATTTGGTGTAACCACAGGTGCAACAAAGACAACTTTAAAAAAACATCAAGTTGAAGTTGGTATTCTATTCAGGTATTCTGTATAATATTTTAGTGGCATCATTGTAAGCAAGATAACACTGGACCAGTTTTAGGCGTATTTCCACATACAGTCGGTTCTGCCACGTTTGGTGGGGGACGAGGTAACCACCCTTACATAACCGAATCATGTTCCTACAAACGCACCCACATGCAATTCGCACACCTGCAACACAAATTTACGTAAATACGTACGATCTTTGAATGTGTGCGTTAAATTTAATAGAGTTGGGAACACGTTTATCGATAAATACATACTGACACCATTCCATCAGAATCTGTTCAGGTGGACAAAATCTTCTCTATATCTACATATAAAATGCAACATCTGTCTGTGTGTCTGTATGGACGCTTGCTTATAACTTGAGAACATCTCATTGTATTTTGATGCAATTTTCATTGTAACGTAGTTTCTTGAGGAAGGTATAAGGCTATGTATCATCACGGTATGATATTGTTAGATACAGGCGGCTGATGGTCTGCAGGTCTTTGGTCAGGAGTCACGAAAGAAATCTAAACCATGATTTAATCACTTCAGCACAGAGTTGCAAAACACAATGGCGCGCGCCGCTCAGTTACAGCCTTTTATATCCACCGTGCGCGCGCAGCCGTCGATGACTCAAACTGTTGCCACGCTCGTCCGGCAGGGGCGCTCCATCATATTGTGTTGCTAACAATATATAAGATAATAAATATTTTTACTTTAAAAGCTTTTTTTCAACCGTTTTATAAGAATCTATATATATATATAATAAAACGGTTAACAATATATAAGGTCTTTCACTTTAAATTGAAAGTAATTTAGGAGGTGATTCAGTATCGTTAATACATCACATTCCACTGCAAAGCACTTTTTTTTGCGCGAACTTTTTTTTCACTTCTCAGTACAAAGTGGTTCGATCAGCTGACTCAGTTTGTATGGACAAGTGAAGAAAAAGTTCGCGCAAAAAAAAGTACTTTGCAGTGGAATGTGATGTATTAACGATACTGAATCACCTCCTAAATTACTTTCAATTTCAATTGAAAGACCTTATATGATATATAATATTATAAGATACAATTAACATTTAATTTCTTCAGATAACTTAAATTTATCTGAGATTGAAAACATTGATGGGGATAGACCTATTTATTAGTCATTAACAAACAAGAAATTATTAAAATTTTATAACTGATTGTCTTTTATCGATAACTACCATCGATAATAACTGATACATGCCTAGCTATTCCCGACGAGGCTACATGGCAGCCTGTTTGGAGCAGCGAGACTATTTAGCGAGACTATTGTGTTGCCATAGTTTTTAAGTTCTGATTTTTAGGTAAATTCTTAAGTTTTAGAAAAAAAATAGTTGTTGAATTTTTCGAGCAAGTAGATTTATAATAGATTTAGTAATATTTTCATTAAAAATATTAATTAACTATTGCTTATATTGCTGCCTACGATGCATAAATTGAAATTAGTTTTAGATAAATACTTAAATTTTGCTGTACACTTTTTGAAATAGTAGCATATTTCTCAACACAAAAATCAAGTTAAGGTGAATTAATGTTAAGGTATTGATGAATTTCTAGGTAATTTTTTGTAGTAGTTGGCAACACCAAAAATAGTCTCGCTGCGGCGCATTCCTGAATCGTGACGTAGGCGTACTCCCTACGAGTACGCCTACGTCATCGTGAAGAAGTTATGGCGCCAAATATGAATTTTATACATTTTGAAAAATGTTGGATATGAGTAAATTACGAATGAAATAACCAAAAATATACTTACAAGTGAAATGTAACACCATCTTTTTGTAAATTTGATGTGTTAGACATTTTTTTGCACCCATACACAGCACAAAACGGCATTTTTCTCGGAGCTCTTTATGCAAAGACGTTCGGGAATCGTATGACAGAAATGGCGGCTGAACTAGTTTTATATAACGCGTTAGATATAGAATCTCATACCTTTGGTAGAGGGGAACGCTTGTTAAAGGCGTCTCTTTTGATATATTGATATATTCTCTAAGTAAGCATTGATATAGAGTTAGATATAAGGGGTTTGGTTGCGCTGTGGGTCTACCATGAGTTTTGCACTTGATACAATATTTTAGAACCAGGTATCTTTGTATGGGACGCGAGCGCGGTGCCTTTTGCTTTTTCAACAGTTTTTGAACGATTGTACTGAATCTACTACAAACAGAAATAAAATGTCAGCTTTCGGATGATTTTGTTGCAATAATAAGGTTACGTATAGCCATAAAAAAATACATGTTTTTGGTTGAACTTTAAAGTATTCATTTTCCACAAACCACGTTAAGAATATGACATAGCCAAAACAAAAACCAGTTCCGGGCGTGGCTTATTCTATTTTACGATAGCGCGTGGGGGGAAATTCGTCCCGGTCTCTAAGTTCGCGTCACCATAGCAAAAATACGAATAGAGTGGACGAGGCAGGGTCAAAAGTAATACGTATTTTATTTTATCTAATTTATTACTGTATTTCGATCATCGTCACACGGCATTGATCCTACTTGCTATCACGTCGGGACGTAAATTTATTATGGTCGGCTAAAAGTGGTTTTTTGAGTGTTTGATTTATCAGTTGACCCTCGGAACATTTCAGACACTCCTTTAGAGATACATAATAATATTGTGGCGGTTAATTGTCACCATTACCCATTCTTTAAATATTTTTCGCCCGTTGAGCTGGTTTTACACTTGCGGGAAAATAAATTGGACCAAAAATTTCTTTACAAAAAATTTTTACTAAAGTTGTTATTACAAAAAGTGGAAACTAACAAATATTCTCGGAAGGAATGCACCACGTCACTACCTATCTCACTGTAGCCTATATCAATTATGCCTCTCTCATTCAACCACGTTTAACTGCGTTCCTATCTCATTCCAACTCATTTTAAATAGCGTCACTATTTATCTCACTCTAACGCGTGTTAAATGGCATTTCTAATGAACGTCAAATATTTTTACTGCCCGCCACTCTTTCATTCTAAATTCTAATTATTTTAAAAAATACGCAGCTCCTTTGGTAGTAAAATAGCAATAACTTTTTTTTCAAAAGTAATACACAGAAATTGCCAGATCATTTGAAAAACAATATTTGATGAGCCGTTATTTAAGACAATTTGCAAAACTAACATAGGACATTTTTTTTCAGGGTGTGGTATCGAACTAACCTAATTACAAAAAATTGCTCATAAATTGGGTTTTTATTTTTCTTCCTGATGTAACAGCATTTCAAGGTTTATTTTTGACTTTATCAATAGCATGACTATTCAGAGTTGCGCAACAAAAATTTTATTCTTAGAATTTAGAACTGGTTAGCTTTGACTCTCAAAAATCTATTCGAATTTATAAAAGTACCATCAACTCGAAGACTATCTACTTTTTGCTGAGGTCATAATTTGATATTCTGGTCAGTCATGAGCTGGCCTACCAGCCTTCCAAGGGAAAGAGTTGACTTTTGGGACACCTGTTTACCCTTGCGATAAATCGCCAAGTGTTTGAAATGTTCAGGTCTCTTTACGCAAAATGAAAAAACAAAACTCTTTTAGGATTAATTTGTTGTCCCTATGTTTGTCTGTTTGTCCGTTTGTCTAGGCAATTTTTCTGGGTAAAATCAATAAATGCTAATATTTACAGCCCTGTAAAATATACATATTATAACGTTTTTATGGCCTTTTGTTTAACTTTTTCATACAAATTTTCTCCTTATGAAAATATAGAGATCAACACTTTACATAATATTTTGCGTTTGAAAGAAAGCACAGAAAGGAACTCTAGAACAAATAATGTAAAAAATATTAAACCATATCTTTCTATTCTAAAGGGATTAATAAATTACTGTTTGTTCAATGTGGCGATAGCTTTGTTTATTATTTTTTTCTTTCTTTGTTACAAAGATAACAAATATTTTCATACAACGTTTTCCTTAAGGGCTATTTCTCCGAATTTGTAACAAAATATTAAGAAATAATTATAACGGTAAAGTACAACTTTTAGCTAAGACAATTTATTGTTAAAAGTTTGCTATATGCATAAACATATTTTAATGATATTATGGTATCTTCAAAATAATTGGGTTTTCCATAAGCGTGATATCAGATTATTTAAGAAATTTACGGCTGGTATCACGACGACGGATAAGCCAATTATTTTATTACTATTGTAATATAATTAAAAATATGTTAATGCATACAGCAGACTTTTAACTATAAGTTTTCTTAACTAAAAGTTGTATTTTTACTTATTGAAATTGTATTTCTCATCAAGAAGTGCAAAATGACAAGATTTTCAAAATAAGTTAATTGAATTTGTGAAATGGTTTCAGGTCAAAACAGTTTTCCATGAAACGGTAATTGTTTATACTTAGCAAAGTGTGTAAACTTAGTCATCTTAACATGAACGACGCTTGTATTTCTGTCTTTTTTATTTCCGGTATAGATAAAAATATACAAACTTGTTAAACTTTGCGTAAAAACGAGGCAATATTGACGATATCCTGACAGCTATTATGATGGTGTTTTACCAAATTTTGCTTTTTGGGCTGTATAGAGACGTAGTTAGATGTCACTAGAATATACTCATGAAAAAAGATATGAAGAAAATAAGCTGTAGACTTCACATTCGGTTTATAACTATTGTATGAATTTTAAGAAAAATACAGGGGTAAAGGGACCTCTTAAGGAAAACCTTGTATTAAACTATTTGTTATCTTAGTAAAAAATAATTCAAGGAAAAAAATAAACAAAGCTATCGCCACATTGAACAGTAAATAATTAATCCCTTTAGAATGAAACAACATGGTTTTCATATTTTTTACATTATTTGTTCAACAATTCCTTTCTGTGTTGACTTTTAAATGCAAAATATTATCTCAAGTGTTCATCTCTACATTTTCATAGTGAGAAAATGTGTATGAAAAACGTAATAAAAAAAAAACGTAAAAACCTTAAACGTAATATAAATAAAAACGTCAAAAGTATGTTTTTACAGCACTATAGAGGGCCGTTTATATTGGTATTTATTAATTTTACCCAGAAAAAATTGTCTAGACAAACGGACAGACAGACAAACATAGGGATAACAAATTAATCCTAAAAGAGTTTCATTGTTTTCATTTTGCGTAACAGAACCTGAACATGTACCGACAGGATTATCTACGATCTAATAATTTTGCCATGCACTGTCTGTAAATATTTCAAAATAAATTTCTATATTTTAAATGCTTGGCGATTTATCCCAAGTAAGTGTACCTATATAATTTGCAAAAAACTTATTGGACCTGAAATGGTGAGCCAATACTAGAGGGTAATTTCACGAAAAGGTCATTGACCTTTGTTACAGATCTCAGTAAGTATAAGTAAATTAATTTGGGTTTCAATAACGATTACAAAATTATTCTTTTAGAGTAACATATATTATTTTCCCGCATAAAAGTATGAATTCATTCCAAATTCATTCAGTTTTGTTGTTATGACTATGGCACGATGTAGCTAAATCACTCATACGCATATTTTGTTGAGTTTTTAACGGCAGGAATATGATGCTCCTCGAAATATTACTTTATAAAATTAATTTCAATGTGTTTTGAAGTAGTTTTGGGAGATATTTATAGCTTGCAAAAAAGGGCACAGGTTCCACGTCTTACGGGCGCCAACGCTAGGCGTAGACTGACAATATCTTGCTGCCGCTGACTGCATCAGTGGATTTACGTATTTTTGGAAAAAGGGGGTGCTTTTTTTGACCCGAATAACGTGGTATTTGGAAAATGAATAGATATCATTCACACTAATTTTATTTAAAAAAAACCAACAAAATCGCGAAAGCGATACCTGAAACAAAATCGATAAAAAGTGTGCAATAGAGGGTTACAAAAAAATTCATTGACAGTACAAATATGAATCGATTAACGTGGTTTGTGGAAAATGAATACCTTAAAGTTTAACCAAAAACATGTATTTTTTTTATGGCTATACGTAACCTAATTATTGCAACAAAATCATCCGAAAGCTGACATTTTATTTCTGTTTGTATTTTCGATCCCCTTAATCGATTCATATTTGTACTGTCAATGAATTTTTTTTTAACCCTCTATTGCACATTTCTTATCGATTTTGTTTCAGGTATCGCTTTCGCGATTTTGTTGTTTTCATTTTAATAATATTAGTGTGAATGATATCTATTCATTTTCCAAATACCACGTTATTCGGGTCAAAATAAGCACCCCCTTTTTCCAAAAATACGTAAATCCACTGATGCAGTCAGCGGCAGCAAGATATTGTCAGTCTACGCCTAGCGTTGGCGCCCGTAAGACGTGGAATCTGTGCCCTTTTTGCAAGCTATAAATATCTCCCAAAACTACTTCAAAACACATTGAAATTAATTTTATGAAGTAATATTTCGAGGAGCATCATATTCCTGCCGTTAAAAACTCAACAAAATATGCGTATGAGTGATTTAGCTACATCGTGCCATAGTCATAACAACAAAACTGAATAAATTCATACTTTTATGCGGGAAAATAATATATGTTACTCTAAAAGAATAATTTTGTGATCGTTATTGAAACCCAAATTAATTTACTTGTACTTACTGAGATCTGAAACAAAGGTCAATGACCTTTTCGTGAAATTACCCTCTAGTATAGGCTCACCATTTCAGGTCCAATAAGTGAAGTTTTTTGCAAATTATATAGGTACACTTACTTGGGATAAATCGCCAAGCATTTAAAATATAGAAATATATTTTGAAATATTTACAGTGCATGGCAAAATTATTAGATCGTAGATAATCCTGTCGGTACATGTTCAGGTTCTGTTACGCAAAATGAAAACAATGAAACTCTTTTAGGATTAATTTGTTATCCCTATGTTTGTCTGTCTGTCCGTTTGTCTAGACAATTTTTTCTGGGTAAAATTAATAAATACCAATATAAACGGCCCTCTATAGAGCTGTAAAAACATACTTTTGACGTTTTTATTTATATTACGTTTTAGGTTTTTACGTTTTTTTTTAACGTCTTTCATACAAATTTTCTCACAATGAAAATGTAGGGATGAACACTTGAGATAATATTTTGCATTTAAAAGTCAACACAGAAAGGAATTGTTGAACAAATAATGTAAAAAATATGAAAACCATGTTGTTCTATTCTAAAGGGATTAATTATCTACTGTTCAATGTGGCGATAGCTTTGTTTATTTTTTTCCTTGAATTATTTTTTACTAAGATAACAAATAGTTTAATACAAGGTTTTACTTAAGAGGTCCCTTTACCCCTGTATTTTTCTTAAAATTCATACAATAGGTATAAACCGAATGTGAAGTCTACAGCTTATTTTCTTCATATCTTTTTTCATGAGTATATTCTAGTGACATCTAACTACGTCTCTATACAGCCCAAAAAGCAAAATTTGATAAAACACCATCATAATAGCTGTCAGGATATCGTTTGACGATATCCTATTATATTATATATTGATATTGCCTCGTTTGTTTGTATATTTTTATCTATACTGGAAATAAAAAAGAGAGAAATACAGGCGTCGTTCATGTTAAGATGACTAAGTTTACACACTTTGCTAAGTATAAACAATTACCGTTTCATGGAAAACTGTTTTGACCTGAAACCATTTCACAAATTCAATTAACTTATTTTGAATATCTTGTCATCTTGCACTTCTTGATGAGAAATACAATTTCAATAAGTAAAAATACAACTTTTAGTTAAGAAAACTTATAGTTAAAAGTCTGCTGTATGCATTAACATATTTTTAATTATATTACAATAGTAATAAAATAATTGGCTTATCCGTCGTCGTGATACCAGCCGTAAATTTCTTAAATAATCTGATATCACGCTTTTGGAAAACCCAATTATTTTGAAGATACCATAACATCATTAAAATATGTTTATGCATATAGCAAACATTTAACAATAAATTGTCTTAACTAAAAGTTGTACTTTACCGTTATAATTATTTCTTAATATTTTGTTACAAATTCGGAGAAATAGCCCTTAAGGAAAACCTTGTATGAAAATATTTGTTATCTTTGTAACAAGAAAAAAAATAATAAACATAGCTATCGCCACATTGAACAAACAGTAAATTATTAATCCCTTTAGAATAGAAAGATATGGTTTTATATTTTTTACATTATTTGTTCTACAGTTCCTTTCTGTGCTTTCTTTCAAATGCAAAATATTATGTGATGTGTTGATCTCTATATTATTTTCATAAGGAGAAAATTTGTATGAAAAAGTTAAACAAAAGGCCATAAAAACGTTATAATATGTATATTTTACAGGGCTGTAAATATTAGCATTTATTGATTTTACCCAGAAAAATTGCCTAGACAAATGGACAAACAGACAAACATAGGGACAACAAATTAATCCTAAAAGAGTTTTGTTTTTTCATTTTGCGTAAAGGGACCTGAACATTTCAAACTATGATACAAATAAATTTCTATATTTTAAACACTTGGCGATTTATCCCAAGTGTAAACAGGTGTCCCAAAAGTCAACGCTTTCCCTTGGAAGGCTGGTAGGCCAGCTTATGACTGACCAGAATATCAAATTATGACCTCAGCAAAAAGTAGATAGTCTTCGAGTTGATGGTACTTTTATAAATTCGAATAGATTTTTGAGAGTCAAAGCTAACCAGTTCTAAATTCTAAGAATAAAATTTTTGTTGCGCAACTCTGAATAGTCATGCTATTGATAAAGTCAAAAATAAACCTTGAAATGTTGTTACATCAGGAAGAAAAATAAAAACCCAATTTATGAGCTATTTTTTGTAATTAGGTTAGTTCGATACCACACCCTGAAAAAAAATGTCCTATGTTAGTTTTGCAAATTGTCTTAAATAACGGCTCATCAAATATTGTTTTTCAAATGATCTGGCAATTTCTGTGTATTACTTTTGAAAAAAAGTTATTGCTATTTTACTACCAAAGGAGCTGCTTATTTTTTAAAATAATTAAAATTTAGAATGAAAGAGTGGCGGGCAGTAAAAATATTTGACGTTCATTAGAAATGCCATTTAACACGCGTTAGAGTGAGATAAACAGTGACGCTATTTAAAATAAGTTGGAATGAGATAGTAACGCAGTTAAACGTGGTTGAATGAGAGAGGCATAATTGATATAGGCTACAGTGAGATAGATAGTGACGTGGTGCATTCCTTCTGAGAATATTTGTTAGTTTCCACTTTTTGTAATAACAACTTTAGTAAAAATTTTTTGTTAAGAAATTTTTGGTCCAATTTATTTTCCCGCAAGTGTAAAACCAGCTCAACGGGCGAAAAATATTTAAAGAATGGGTAATGGTGACAATTAACCGTCACAATATTATTATATATCTCTAAAGGAGTGTCTGAAATGTTCCGAGGGTCAACTGATAAATCAAACACTCAAAAAACCACTTTTAGCCGACCATAATAAATTTACGTCCCGACGTGATAGCAAGTAGGATCAATGCCATGTGACGATGATCGAAATACACAAATAAATTAGATAAAATAAAATACGTATTACTTTTGACCCTGCCTCGTCCGCTCTATTCGTATTTTTGCTATGGTGACGCGAGCTTAGAGACCGGGACGAATTTCCCCCCGCGCGCTATCGTAAAATAGAATTAGCCACGCCCGGAACTGGTTTTTGTTTTGGCTATGTCATACTCTTAAATAAGTTGTAAGTAGCGTTACCTAATTGGAAAACTTTCGGTCGATAGATTTTATTTTTAAAAATAGTCTCTGTACAACTCAGCCTTTCAATAGCTCAGTGGTTGGGCCGTACTGCACTCTTAGAGCAACGCGGACTGTAGGCAGGTCCTAATATTATATATATATATATATATATATTATATGTAATATTAAGCGTGCATTAATATTACATATAATATATATATATATATAATATTATATGTAATATTAATGCACGCTTTTTTAATTTTAATTGTTTATTTGAAAAAAATATTCTTCCTTTAAACTATCTTTACTTCATCTATCCCAAATGCCATATGGATCGCATTTAATTAACTATCACTCTGCAGGACGGTCTTGCAGGCCAGCGCAGGTGATAGTGATCACAACAATAATTTATTAGTGTTAATAGGATAGTATGCTTAAGCTCATATTAGTTAGTTATTTTATTTATATCGATCACTTACTACTATTGTTATTTTTTAAACCAAATAAATAATTTGTATTTGTATTTGTATGTATCTGTCCTGTCCATCCGTCCGTTCTAAGGCTAAATATAAAACATGATGACCAGAGTCTGATGATGGGACTGGATGGATCTCCTCACGGACAACAGCAGACTTGTTTGGGCTTATTTGGTTGGTCTTGATAAGTGTGTTTGTAAAATATAGGGACCACTGACGATGGGATTGGAAGGTGGATACGTGATCACATCAATGGAAAACGGCAGACCCTTCGATTTTGAGCTAATTTGATCGGTCTTTATATAGTTCCTTGGTAACACATGCCGTGCGACTTTAGTTTTTAAAGTTCTTCGCAACGTCATGGGCGCGTTCTCCGTCCCCGCATGCTCGGTTTTCGGCCTCGCTTGCTTTGTTTGGGATATTGTCAGTTTTTATCAGACTGTTCAAGTAGACTCCGAGAACTAAAGAATTTTAGCGTGGCTTTTGTATCTTGACAATAAAGTAGATATAATGAATTTCACAGTAATTACTAGAAAAAAAACTGAAAAAATTGTGCAAAAATATAATTTTCTGTTACTTCGGATCTTATTTTCGCATAATTTCATAGACTGTTTAGTAGTCAAAAATACTCATATTTTGTGCCTGCTTCGAGTAAATAATTACGGTGTTACTACAAAACGGTGATTAACTTAAGACAGTGTTTAAATCTGTTGTTGTCGCCTTTTCTTTCATATTGTTAAAGAGTGACACAAACACACACAGTCTAAATTTAAACACCGTTTTGTAGTTACACCGTTAAAGTTTTGTCAGCCGCCAGACATATTCCTCTAAATTGATTACGGATTTAAAAAATCCCATCATTTGCGAGGTTTATAAACATATTTAAATATTTATTCTTTGACCAACTTCTGCTAGGAACAGTCATTGCTGCCGATGGATCGCTTACGTACCGAGGACTCCATGTTTGTGTTGTCAATATTCCTTGAACTTCTGTAACAAACCATGAAACATTTATTATATGGATCTAGTAATTGATTAAAGAATGCCAATATCACCTTCTGCAATTCAAAATGTCAGCGGACCTTTCTCGGCCGTTTCATGGACTTTCCTTACCCAAACATGCGGCCAGCCAGGCCAGTCTGAGCCAGCCGCTCCCCGTCACCCACGGTCTGCGGTATCGGCCGCCCCATAGTCTCGGGCAGCAGCAGCGCCAGCACTCCTCCGAAGATTGAAATTGACGCTGCTATCACCAGGGGCAGACCATTCCAGATGCGTTCCTGAGATTAAATGTCACTTTATTATGGTCTTCAGATATCTGCTAGACTTCAAGTTCTACAGAGGACTCGGGACTGGGGTGAATTCATTCAAAAACGCAAGATTGGTGTGCATGAAAGCATGAAAAAAGCTTCCCCGAATGACGTTAACTAAGATTCTACTTCAAACTTAGACCACTTGGTATTCTTTAAATACGCCTGGCGTACCGTGGACAGTTAGGCCAAGACCTAACTAACCGATACACTTGTGGTAGGATTTGGCCGCGGCTTTTCGACACCTTTATGACGAAATCATGTCGCCAAGAGACATAAGTGACGTCATGAGAAGCTGTAACAAGAATGGTAACTCTTCTTTTTTCTAGGTCTCATCGACATTTTCCATCTGGCCCGGTATTGGCAATGAATTAAAAAAAAACAGTCAAATGCAAGTAGGACCCGTGTCTTGAGGGTTCTGTAGCATAGAAATAAGTTAACTGACTTAAATAACGTTAAAGATAATTACAAACTTATCACTGCTACAAAATATATCCAACAAAACTGCAAAATTAAGTTGTTCGAATATTCGGGGACGTAACCCTAAAATTACATTATAAACCGGCGTTTTCAGTATTTGTTGTTTAAATACAGCATATGGTGCTTTATGTAAATAAATTTCTTTGGTGTTTGAGATAGACCCCATAACAAAAATGGTCTAAAATTATCAATTTTGACGGCCCCCTATTTTTCATTTTTGAAAATAAAACATTTATCTGTTCTCTACTCAATATGATACCCCACATGCTAGGGCAAGAAAAAAAACTTTTTTTTTTGTCTCCACTTTCATGGATGAGGCCCCCCAGAATTTTTAATTCAATATTCGGTTTTGGGTCAATATTTTATACAATATATCAATATTTCAGATCTCTATCTCATTCCGTCTAAGAGCTACAGGCCCGTGACATACGGATGGACAGACAGACGGACAGCAGAGTGACATTAATGGGCTCCGTTTTTCCCTTCGGGTACGGAACCCTAACAAGATAAGGTGGCTCACAGAGAACACCACGAAAGGTGACAGCATGACACCAGCCAACGCGCTGACGCGGACGATCGACGCTCCTGAAGCCCTCAGTCCAGTAGGCAGCAGCTCTAGAGTGAACTGAATAATGGTGTTGTACGCCATGTTGCTGAAGAATCGGGCTGTCACCACGAGCGCCACTGATGGGATACCTGAACAAGAAGCGTTCTGAAAATTCTGAGAATCATCGATACATTTTGAACAAATTTAAGTATTGAGAAATGTGTGTAGTATAAGAACAACATATAAATTCTTTACAGAGATTGAGAGATACAGAACCTGCGTACCTCGTGGTACAAAAGCTGCTACCAATGACAAAAGACCAGTAACGACTATGGGCCCTAATGTCAACCAACGGCGGCCGAACCTGAAAGAAAAAAAACCGGTCAAGTACGAATAATAAGTCTCATTAAACCATTTCTATACTGCAATGATATAATGTTAATTTATATCTCCTTGCGATGGATAAATCGCCAAGTGTTTAAACATGGAAATTTATTTCTGTCATAGTTTCGCTACGAGTAATGTGTATTCTTCACTACCCGATGCTGTAACAGGTGACGGTTAGGCATAATGGTCTTTGACTAGCTTTGAATACACTGGCGTCCTCTGGGCGCCAAGTGGCTCACGGGTATCTATAAATATCATTGCAGTATGTGGGAAAGCATATCGGTAAATTCACGAGTTGTGTTGAGACCTGGCTAGCTCAGAGGTTAGAGCAATCACCCGGTAAGCGAAAGGTCCCGGGTTCGAATCCCGGTTCAGAGCTCCTCACAACCAGATTTACTTTTCTTTCTGCGTTTCTATACTGCAATGATATAATGTTAATACTCATTAAGCTGACCTTTTATAAGTTCATGATTAGTTAAATATGAGCAATTTTCAGGTTTCTCTTTTTACATGCGCATTTGAATTTCCGTTCAAAAGACTTGTGAACTGTTTCGGAAGTTATGTGCATACATAGTGTTTGTATACTATGCACATAACTTGTATACTATTTGTGTACTATGCACATAACTCGTTGAACGGTGAAGGAAAACACTGTGACGTTTTAATGTCCTAAAAAACGTGTAATGGACGTGTAAAAATCGTGTATTTGTGCCTTAATTACGGCGATAGTTTACTCTGTTTCAGTGAAAATTCAAAGTTTTACTCTCCTACGGGAATACAGTGCTACAACAAGGATCTTTCGGCGCGTGGATGACAGTGACAGGAGGGGGGGGCGCAGCTGTGAAACAAAGGGTATGGTAGTGGCGTTAGTATCGACTTTGAACACAACCAATCCACGCGCCAAAAGAGCGTTTCAAAAGAGAGAGGAGACTTTTTCTTCTATGGTTGTAGCATTGTATGTCGTGACAATAAACATTTGACATAACCTACTTCATTTTATTGGAGTTAGACGTACCTATCAAGCAAAAACACGAGTAGAGCAATCGAAGGGAGCTCAGTCGCTGAAGCTAACGCAAAGGTGATGAAGAAATCTCCACCCAGGCTCTCCGACAGACGTATCAGGATATCGAACACGATGGCTATGGTCATGAACACTGAGACCATGAATATCAACATGGTACGGAGGCCTGGGCTCGTGAACAACACTTTTATGCCTTCTTTGGGCTCCTTTGATGTTTTTGCTATGTCCTGCGAAAAATAACTTCCTAGAATTACTTTAATACTCAATACTTTTTGTCAAGCAAACCAAGGGGAGATTTTGATGTTAGGGTTGGCACTCACAACAAATTGGTCCAAAGCGTCCTTCGGAATTTTTGTCTTGTTTATGCGCTCGAATCTCTGCAGCATTTTTACAGCTTTGTCAATTTTCCCTTGAGCGACGAGCCATCTACAAAAAAATCACGTAAACAAGATGAACAGGGCCAGACTGTTTTACCCTGGCTTTAAAGAAGGTTAAAGCTGTTGCAATGCAATCATTTTAAGGTTCCGTACCCGAAAGGTGCCAAACTGGACCCTATTACTAAGCCTCCGCTATCTGTCTGTCCGTCTGTCAAAGGGGTCTACAGCTTCAGGCGTTGAAGTTTTCACATAATACTTATTACTATGGCCTCTTTTACGGCTAATAATAATAATAATAATAATAATTTGGCCAAGTGCGAGTCGGACTCGCACACAAAGGGTTCCGTAACTACCTAGTATTTTGTGCAACAGTGGCATAATGTAAGACCGTAATAGATTTGCACGAGTGTCCCAATGTCTAAATGTGTCCAGTTGCGCACAATACTTTATCTTCGACCATCACAAACAGTTTCACGATAAATGCATTTGTATGGATCTTGCACAGAAAATATTATATATATATAATATAAAATATACAAAGAAAATATTACTTCGAAAAATCATTTATGGATTTTTTTTTCCGTCCACCGCGTCCAAGTGAAAAGAATTATTTTCTCCTATTTTGCGCTATCCGGAGACCCAGCGACGCGACGTCGCACTGATATGAACGGTGTTTCAATATAGTTTCTATCGATATTTGTACCGACACAGGTCGAATCAAGGTCTTTGGTGACTACCTACGCGCCTCGCACTTGTGATTTAATTATGTCGCGTCGCGCACGATAAAACACTGTGCTGAGGGTGCTGCATCGATAGATGCCGACGGTGACCCTGGCACTAATTAGGTCCAGTTGCGCACAATACTTTATCTACGATCATCAAAAAAAGTTTTACGAAAAATTTATTTGTATGGTTCTTGCACTAAAATACAAGGAAAATATTGCTCAGAAAAATCATTTACCTATGGAAAAAATGCCGTCCACCGCGTCCGAGTGAAAAGTATTATTTTCTCCTATTTTGCGCTATTCGAAGCCACAGCAACGTCGTAATGCAGTGCGCGCTGATATGAACGTTATTTCAATATAGTTTCTGCCGATATTTGTACCGACACAGGTCGTCTGAAAGTCGTTGGAGACTACCTGCCCCTTAAACAGTATGTTACGCGCCTCGCACTTGTGTCTTAACTAAGTCGTGTCGCGCGTGATAAAACACTGTGCTACGGGTGCTGCACCGATCGACGGTTACCTGGCACTCTCGGGGACAGTAAGCGGCGTTAATAGCACCAGCAACATTGGCAGCGCCATCGACAGCGACAACACCTTCCAATCAGAGATCCACAGCGCAATGAACGGGAGGGTGATGCAGCCGCCACCGAAGTACAGCGCTATCGACATGTTGGCCACCCAGGTGCGGTGACGCATGCCCACGTACTCCATGGCTGGATGGGGAATCATGATGTTAGTAGGAGAAGAAATGTTTTTGGACGGACTTCAAAGATAAATAGTAACAAAAAATACGAGAGATTTCGTGGGACAGGACAACTGGTTAGAACCAAGTTCCTTTCGCTACTGACGTGCACGCTGCACGTTTATACTGCTTTTATAAATAAACTAAATTTGGAATTTGTCCTAGTGACTGATGCTGTCTAATAAAAATATAATATCTGAATATATTACGAAACTACAAAGCAGCGAAAGGTTTTATTTAAGATTATAACATAATATACCTATACATAGCCGTACGCTTGTAATCACACTTACTATAGCAATATGTCGTGACGGTCAAAGTCTTACACTTTTTTGGCCCAGCACTCACACGCCAAGTTTCTGGAGTGTAACCTTGGACGAAAAGTGCAACGTCCAAATCCCATTAGAGCACATTCGTATTCGGTCTGCGTGCTTTGGAAGGCACGGTATATAATATTTATGTGCGAAGTACTTATGGCGATAGGGCTCACCACCACATGCTGGGACGTAATAAATAATCGTCCATGAAATGTATGTACACCCCCTCGGGAATTCATGTCGTGACGATGTATTTTATCATTCTTCTGCCATACGATCTCAAGAGCTTTGATTAATTTAGTGAAGATGCGGTATAACCACAACGCGGTTGGATCCACAAATACAGGTCCAGCGGGCGTATCTTTGTTTAGTAGTATTCCAGGCGGCGTTTGTGTGCACGTATTTGAAAACACCTTTACCTGTGCTATAAAATCCAGAAAAAACCTGCAGATATGCCTTCGTGTGCATTTATCGGGTGTACAAATCACTCGAGGACAAAAAACTAATTTCGTGGCATCACCTTCCACTCGTAAGTACACCAAAACCAGAAAATTTCCTTAAATTGCATTCTGTTTGTTTTGTTTACACTTCGCCATTTGCAGAAAAGGACGGAATATTCAACATGAATGTGTGCGACTAGTTCAGTTGCGCTAGCGGCGACAGTCTTTCGCTTCCATGCCGCGTCACGTACAGAGACAAAAACTTATCTGTTCCAGTAGGCCAAAATAAATGGCTTCTATTGTCACTATGTGACAGTCTTTGCTACCGGAACAAATAAGATTGTGGCACTGTAATCACACTAGACTTCACCACTCGGCTCAGCTCGCTTTCTCTGACTTTGTAACGAACCGAGCCGACCGAGCAATATCCTGTCTTGCTCGCTCAAAAGTCTTGTATCGTCAATCTATCTCATTCGCTGATGGTAATTGCATATACATAGTACGGAATACCTGTTCCATTTCTCGAATCAGTCGAGTAAGGGCGTTACGAATCTTCACTAAATTAATCAAAGCTCAAGAGTCAGCTTTGTGAACTTTCCTTCCAGGTAAAAGAGACAAACCTATAAGAGTAAACTGAAGACTGAATATACAAAAAGAACGGACCTAGAAATTCAATTTGGAGGGAGGAGGAGCATGGACTAGAAACAAAACCCGAGACTCGAAAACAAAAAAGGTTTTAAAAACTGCAAACTCAACACATGGCCTCACACAAATTATGACAGGTCTAAGGTCGCCAGTTTTGGTGGATAGCATCCCCCCACCCACTTGTAGAGCGTCTTACCCAAGATGTAAAATATCATGAAGCAGCTGTCGACGGACATGCCCACCAAGAAGCGACACACGCAGAAGTCCCAGAAGCCATGCGTGTACACTGTCGCCACGCCGCCCACGCAACCCACCAGGTTAGATACTGGAAATTACAATAGATTATCAGTTTAATTTTCTCGGAAGTCCGGCTACCGCTGCTTTGTATCTGCACAAATGAATGTTAGAAAAAACCTTACAGTTATGACCGGTGAAAGCAGTACCGGATGAGTCTATAAGCAAATTCAGCAATTGCATCACGGTAATCACGCCTTGGGGGGCACAATAAACAGCACTCAGATCTTCTCTTATGTTAGATGGTCCAAGGCAATCTTCATACAAACATGTATATAAAATAAAATACAGACGACAGAAGTATTATTATTTCATTCTGCTACCTTTTCTTTTCCCACACTTTCTCAACTTTACACCCGCGAATAATCAGCTGTTTTTGTACAAACTGTTTAACAATCTAATTTTGCTATTTAATACTTTCGTAATCCAATGTATGGAAGTTTTATATTGCAAAATTAGACTGATAAAACATTTTATAGATACTGCTAGATTAGTCTATTTTAGATATTTTCACAGCATAATGTCATACGGCATGCTGTTTTGGGGTAGAGCCGCAGATGCAGACGCAGTTTTGTTTTGCAGAAGAGAGCGATTCGGGCTATTTATAATATTAAGCACCGAGATTCATTACGAAAAAAAAAAAATGAGTTCAAGAACTAAAACCCGACTACTGTACGCTCTAAAAAGTATGAAACAAGAAAACATTATTATCTGAAATGGTTATTTACAAACGAATCAATATTTGTCGTTTTTTAAATAAACAACTTACACGTAATACATTTCAATGTAGTGAACATTTTCATATCAATTTTTTTTTCAGTGTTGTTTAAATTTTTTCGTATTTTTTTATTGTCAAACTTGACCTTCTGGTTGCTTTTTCGGAAAAAAGTTCTATGCACGCCACTGGGTGCAGGCAAGCAAAGCCGCAAGCAACAGCTGACAATACTTATATATATTTTTGAAATGTGCGAATTAAGTCCTTTTATTTGATACCCAAACGGCATAATTAAGACATATTTTTGTTTAGTTTACTTCATTCCCTCTAGAGGGCGCAATATTTAATATAATTTCACGTATTCTATAAACAGCGGATG
Organism: Ypsolopha sequella; assembly: GCA_934047225.1. Lineage (NCBI taxonomy): Eukaryota > Metazoa > Arthropoda > Insecta > Lepidoptera > Ypsolophidae > Ypsolopha > Ypsolopha sequella. The sequence continues at coordinate 24,440,397 of OW203987.1, forward strand.
ATCAAGACGCTTCCAAGGATACCTCACGTGTCAAATTATGATCAGTAGTTAAAAAGTTATGAGGGAACAGATGAACATTCATACATACGTATACATACACACCGGACAAAAATCCAAACCCTCCTTTTTGCTTTGCCGTAGTCGGGTAAAAATTTTATGTGAATTTATTTACCAATTACTCAAAAAAAATGTTGAGTCTTTCCCAAGGCTTGGTGAGCAACACTGTAAGGAAACCAGAAATGTGCATAAACTGGCTTTTCCAAAAATCACCTCTTTCGTGGGACATGGTATAAGATTTTACAACAAACTTACAAAGGAGGTCCTTACTTTGTCAGAGAATAAGTTTAAGCCGTTAAACTGTATTAAGCAGGACCTATTGAAGAAAATAAATGATTACTTAGACGATACTAATGCATGGGGTTATGAGAGTGATATTAATTGTTCATAATAGTGGTTAATATAATTTCCTAACTTATTCTATGATTCCTCTAGAATTAACGTTAATTAATTAATATATGAAATGACTGTAAAAGCAGATGGACTATATGGGACAGGTAGACAAAGGTATTTTATTATATTCTTTTCAATGCAAGTGCTCGTAAAGGCCCACTTTTTATGCATCAAAACCGAACAGAAAGTCGATTATTTTGCCCTAGGGCTTTATTACATTTTTTTTTAAATTTATTTGCGAGAAGTTCGCTAACCTGCAACCTTTCCTGTGTACCATAAATGTTATACTTTTTTTTCTACTGTTTAGTGGCTCTGGATACAGCAAATATAAGATAGAGCAGGATATAAGAGCAAAAAAAAATATTAAAAAATAAAAAGAAAACACATTGGACAAGTATGATGGAAGAATTCACCGGTCTAGGTAGGAACCTCGGTGGCGCAATTGGTAGCGCGCTTGTCTTGATAACAAGAGGTCGCAGGTTCGAATCCTGGCCCGGGGAATTTTTTCAAATTCTTGTCTTTGGATATGTTTCTGATTGTTATTTTCTAGTTTGTAATGTACTCTAATAATATTTAGTGTATTCATAGCGACGGATTTCGCAAAATAAACATAATCTTACTTATAAGAGCCGGAAGACGTCCCAACTTGTCAGCGACCTGTCCGATGAGCAGACCTCCGACGATGGAGCCGAAGAACGAGATGGTCACCGTCCACGGCACCAGATAAGCATTGTCACACACCCATTCTCGCTGCAATGAGAGTTACATAAGTAATCGGAAACCCATTTTGTATGCTGCATGAACTTCTTGGAATCCACGACGACAAATCTGCTGTGCTTGTTGAAGTAAATATTTCTATAACATGCAAATGTGTGTGTATGACACGCTCCGGCAGGCACGCACACTAGCGTACGATTTACTTTCATGGGCGTACCCAGCTGTTCAACTGTTGGCCTTCGCTGGTGGGGGCAAACCACGAATTTTCTGTAGGTAAGTAAGTAAATGTAAGTAGAGATGTGATTTATTACATTTATTTTAGAAGTAGCCTACTTGGGTCACGCGTCTGTGTGTGTTAGCTCGAATTGGAGCGCATCCAAGTAATTTCACTACTGTCTTTGTTTATACTGTGCCGGGGGGGTTTTGGAGGTTCGAACCCCTCCCGAAAAGTTAAAAATATTACAGCCCTTTGCTTTGACGTTTTTGCTGGCAGTTGCTAGAAGAGCGTTTTACGTTTGCAAACAATTTTTCACAAACATACCTAATAAATATCAATTTTATTTCATGCACTTTTTAGTCGTTTTATTTTCTTGAACCACTCTCAAAACTAAAACTTGGCTATGCACGTGAACTAACCAGTGGTATTTTACAATGAAATGACAAAGTCAATGCAAACCCCATCTAGGTAAATACCCATGTCCAGCAGTGAACTCCTACAGCCTGATGAAACAGAAAGCCATAGCGCAAGATATTTTCATGGTAATAGTACCTCGCTAACAACAGTAGAATAGGGAATGTCATCGAAGTGGAACTCCCAGCCGTGCTGACAGGGCAGGGTCGGCGTGGAGGGTGCGGGGGGTATGAGTGACTCGAGCACGGTACCCCAGTCCACGTCGAACACGCGGCAATGGTCCCAATCCTCGCCGGCCGCTGCACCTGGGATCGACAGGTTCCTCCTGGAAAAATAACATTAATAATTATTCTTTTTTACTTTTTTTGTAACACTTTTTTTGTGGTTACTACTAATAAAATTGTAGATCTTCGTAGTTCGTAAGAGTTTTGGTAAGAGTAATGTGTATTCTTCACTACCCGATGCTGTAACAGTTGACGGTAGGGCATAATGGTCTTTGACTAGCTTTGAATACACTAGCGTCCTCTGGCGCCAAGTGGCTCACTGTAACGTGGGTATCTACAAATGCCATTCAGTGTGGGAAAGCACATCGGTAAATTCACGAGTTGTATTGAGACCTGGATAGCTCAGTAGGTAGAGCAATCACCCGGTAAGCGAGAGGTCCCGGGTTCGAATCCCGGTTCAGAGTTCCTCACATCCAGATTTACTATTCTTTCTGCGTTTCTATACTGTGCAATGATATAATGTTAATTTAAATGGTAGATCATCATGTCTTGACATGAATCTCCGACGAGGACAATGCAAGTGAAATGCAAGTCAATCTCAAACACCGACGTTTCACCGACGATTATTACGTCCCAACGGGATCGGTGTTAGTGAGTCTTACATCGGGCACAAATATGGACCAACAGTTTTACATACATACATATATTCACGCCTGTCTCCTAAAAGGGTTGGCAGAGACTACAGAATTTCATCTGCTACGATCTGATACGAAACACACCTCTTTCGACTCTTTCACGTCCATCCATCTAGTCATACAATCTCTACTGTTCCGGGTACTTTTGTCATTGCCCTTCTTCAATATGTCGCCTATTTGGTCAGCATACGTCCTTCTAAGGCGGCCTGATCGAGCTGTACCATAGTAAAACAAGAACAGTAGTTTATCTTCAAGCAAAGATTATTATTAAGTATTGATTTTTTATTAGCTACGAAACTAGAAGAAGCGACAACCCTGCAACAGTAGGTATTTAAGTCTCGTACGGGGTGTGAGTTAAACTATTGTTCTGGTTTTACTATGGCTGTACCTTCCACTTGCGTACCATAAAATGTGCTCTATATGACCTGGGAGTGCCACTATCCTGCGCTCACCTCAACTCCATATCCAGACCGGCCAGCTCCGGCACGTGACACCAGTGGTGCTGCGGCGTCGCCATGATGAACATCTGACCGAAGGCCCCGAACGCCCACACGAAACCAAACGGCAGCATACCGATGAACAGTAGAATCTGGATCAAGAATACTGCCTTTGTAAGACTGCTATTACGATCATGCAATACTTACTGTGAAACGAGAATTCGGTTGATTTTAGCCAAACTGGGGTCTTAGCCAAGTTACGACTTTTGCTCGGGGCCGTCCAATCGTCAATATTACGTGATTTGAAATCAGGGGGTTTGCGGATGTGTGGCAATATCTAGATATGAAACGGATATCCGGTTACTATCCGGTATCTGGCCTATCCGGCCATATTTTTGGTATCCGGTATCCGGCCGGATAGTAGAAAGTATCAGATACCTGATACTTAACTTGGCATACAAAAAGTCGTTTAAATCACAAAATAAATTTATTGTATCAATGATTGAATAATCTTAATTCTAATACATAAAGTAGTTGAGCTATGGTAGATAAAGACAAGCTTTACAGCAATTGTTGGAAATAAACGTTTGTGCTTTTCTTCATACATTACACCAGCTTCTTTTGCTTTCACAATATACCGGATGTAACTCAACAGGTATCTTTTAATAAAAACACATGGTCTAAGAATCATACTGAACAACTTTTCCAAAGAAATATACTTGTGGAAATGAAAAAAAAAATTCAGGTTTCCTTTCTCATTTTGAGTTATTCTGAGGGCGGGCAGTGGTGGAACAATCAGTTAAATTACCAAACATATCCATTCCATCATTTTCTGGGAAATATACAAAATGGCCGTCTTTTAGGGATCTCTTTAGATCTTTGATACACAATAACAACTCTTTAGATGAGGTGCAAAAGTATTACTAATATCATAAGCGTAGAAGGTGGCAATAATGAAAAGTCTTGTAAAAAAAAAAATGATATTTTAATAAAGGTAATGAAAATTAATTAAGTTTTGTGAAATGGTTAGGTCGATTAGATATAGATATTATTATTATATATTCAGAATGTTAAGATAAAGTTGCGGAAGCCGGAAACTGGCGATAGTACTGGTTCACACAAAAAACATTTCGTGAAAAAAAAAATTAAGAAGTCGCGAAAAAAAAACTTATTTCAATACATTTTGGTCGGGTAGTTATGTAACATTTCTATGGAACAGCTGATTTTTTTCGTGATTCGTGAGTTAACTCCTTAGTAAAAATTATTTGTATGGACTATCGCCAGTTTCCGGCTTCCACAACTTCATCTTAACACCCAGTATATTAGATATTATATAATGACAATAGACATAGTGCGTCTATACATACATTTATTGATAATATTTATTGTTATAGGTATGGTTGGATATAATAAGTTGGAAGTGAGGAGAGACCTGGCGCTAGTAATTTATCTTTTTAAAGTTTTGCGAGGTATATTGTTCAATCCGCGGTTGCTAGCGTCCTTGAAGCTGTTTGTGCCGGATAACTATCTTCGTGCGAGAAATCATAAGTTGTTTTGCGTGCAGCATGCGCGCACTAATGTTCTTAAGACGATTACCATCGCCAAATTAGCAGCTCGATATTTGTCCCTACGAATATCAACGGAAACGACAATGAAATAACGTTCATATCAGCGCGCAATGCAAAGTGGCTGTTACGACGCTCGCTGCGTCCTTGATAGGGCGAAATAGTAGAAAATAATACTTTTCGCTTGGACGTGATTACTCGATTGAATAATCTTATGTTATGTTTATAGCTATCAATCGGCCAAGCCACTCAGGAGCAGTAGGGAATTTGAGGTCAAAAAACACCATTCAGTAAAAAAAAATTCATGTAGAAGTTTTGGTGGTATGAAAACGAAAAATGTTGCATATGTTGTCTAAGAGTTGATTATTCATAATACATTTTTTCATTATTTTTGGTTTGGCCATAAACGAGGAGTAGGCTTTAGAAAGTACCCATTTGGCAATAGTAAGGCCCTTAAAGAGTCACCTGTTGTAAAGGCACTCCATCTTTTCAACAGAATCGACAACCTCACGGATACCGATTTTTTTAGTTGTTCTTTGACGGAGTTCGCAAAAACTGTTTTCAATATAATTTGTTACCAATCGCATTAGGTTAGCCTGTAAAGATTGTGTAGTAAAAATGTAAATAATAAATAAATAAAATATTCATTACAATCCATAATAGAATGATTGTAGAGAGGGTGGTTGTAAATCTGGAAATATTACGTAATACATGGACGGCCCCCTTGTCGTAATGGTACTGACCTGGTAGGTGCCCATTTCTCCCGCGTGGCTGAGCACAATCTCGAGGGCGGCGGAAACATCTTTTGGCTTCGCTGCTTCGGTTTCTTCTGGGGCTCGCTAGGTTTAATTAAGTTGTATTAAATATTTACAAACGCAGGCAACGGCTGTTAGTGATGAGTGTGCAGGCATATGTGAACACAGAGGGCCAGGCAAAAAAAAAAAATAAACAAGTTATTTATTTTCCTTCAAAGTATTACAATGATTCCTATTAACAATTATTTACAGTTGTTACAGTTAATTGCCTTATATTAATTAATATTTAGTATTTTACAGACAAGGGTGTTTTTGTGGCCCCAGACTAAGCAAGCTTCATTCGTGGGTACCACCAATGAAGTTTTCCGGTCAGTTACATCAATTTCGCAAAGTTAAGGCGATATGCGAAGAAAATACGTTTCTTTTTATTTGTGTGTATTTCATGAAACACACGGACAATTATAATACAATTCTGGTATATGCATTTTGACTATATAATCTAGGGTTTTGAAATTGGAAAACATGTTTGGATAAATTTTCCTCGATAGAAATAATTATTGAAATGAGGTCTTCAAACACACGTTTTCTCCTCGTTTGACGAATAGGAACCATATACATAATTGAAACATATTTTATTAGGTGTGTTTCAACAATATCTAGAGATTTAATATTTGAAATTTTGCTAGCTATTTTAGTTTTTTTAATAAAAATATGAAACCAACTTTTTTCCTTTTTGCCCTGAATCCGCCCCTCTCGCACTGCGCGATTTTTCGCTTCGAGTGACAGTGACAAAAATAAAATTCGCATAGCCTCTTAAGGCAGTGATTGAGTCGGTCAGTCAGTCAGTTAGTTTGGCAGTTACATAAGTGTATGAAGCTAATAAAAAACAATGATATTATATAAAATACATGCAAACAGGAAAGTCTTATTTAATATAACAAAGACACGACACACTAAGCTAATTATAATATCACGTACAAGCTTAGAATAACAGTATTAATATTATTATCCATCCATCCATCTGCCTCGTTCGTCCACTGCTGGACATAAGCCTTTCCAGGACTTTGCCACTCCCGGCGGTTATCCTGGAAGTAAGGTAAGTCTAGTCAGAGAGATGAAAGGTAATAATTTTTCAGGTTAAATCTAAAAGAGGACACAGAAGGAAGATTTCTGAGGGTTTGCGGGAGTTCATTCCAAAGCCGAACTGCATTGACCGTAAATGATTTAGAAAAACGATCAGTGGTGTGCGCAGGCATCGCCAGATCGATATGATGACAAAACCGAAGCGCTCTGTTGCTGCGATCAGTGCGTAGGAAAAATCTTTTTTTTAAATAATTAGGGTAAACAGAATTATGGAGAACAGGTATTCCTTCCATTGATATTCCGTACATATCGTCACAACATGTATCGCCGCGGGGGCGGCAGATATGTATGTTTCAGAGATTGGACAACACTTGTGACACACTCTTTCCACCGACGTTTTATTAACGTTCTAACGCAGGCAATAGGTTCCGATATGATCTCGGTCTCGGTGCCGACGAGGAAGCTACCTACCGCTGCTAAAATTAATAAATTAAAAGTAATGTAAAATGAATATAACAAAAATTTTACTTACCCAGGCTGAGCCAAAAGACCTTGGGATTCAAAATGTCTGCCCGCTTTGGTACTGTCAGTGCAGACCAAACACAACCCTGACAAATTTACATCACAGTATGGGATTTGAGCGATCGATAATAAAGACATTATTGACTGCTATTGTTTCTAATGCTATCTGTATTTCCATCTGCGAATTTAGATGGAGATAGTGTGTTAGTAAGTGTTGAATAGTTCCGGTCGCCATTTCTATTCCCAAGGTCTTTTGATTCGGATTAGGTATATTTTTTTTAAATGCTCACCCTATCATTATTTTTTAAAGTTTTACTTTTTATTTCGTTATCCATTTTGATTTTCTCTTAACGTCTTTGTGCGATAACAGTTTACTAATCAAAGAAAGATTAAAAATACGAAACACTTATCCGATATGATAACCCTACATGATTATTATCTTCAGGTTTTTAATCAGGCTCGTAATTAAACGAAAGAAAATAGTTTATATTTAAAAAAAGTATCGTCTATCTGTCTATCTAAGCACAAAACAAAACACATTTTGATGTTGTTCGCACAACGTGTGATATACGATCCAAATTCTAGATTTATCATGACTTGAAACTGTTCAAACTAACAGGACATGAGAAGTAACCATTTTAATACTTACTTAAAAAGACGGTAGAATACGTATATGTCAATGCTTACATAAATATTATTTACATTTATGTTTTTCTTGAGTACTACTTGTAGAAATGCGTTTCTTGGTAGAGGAGCTGGGGCAGTCTTGTTAATGATACTGATGATAGTTAAAAGTAGTCGATTGTAAGATCGCCCACTAAGATGTTCCTCTACCATGTAATTTTTAATTAGAAAACTTTGAAATTCTAAGTAACAGAAACCAATGGACACTTTGCGATGGCAGCATACACATACATAGCTAATAAGGTTTTGTTGAATAACTATTAAGTGAATTTTGAATGTAAGTTTTCTGTTACGAAAAAAGGCCGGTTTTTCACAAACCGGCTGCAAAACCGCTCTTAGAAATGGCTAAGAATCGTTCAGCCCTCTGGTTAAACGTTTCGTTCAACTAATATAGGCTTAGTATCTTTTAACTTTTATTTTAATAACCTAGCCGGTCCTAGCCGTCCAATTGCCGCGGGCAAAAGCTAGTAAAAATGTATAAATTGTTGAGTTATACCTAAGTTAGTCGTGTATAAAACCAATTATTATATTACTATACTATACTTACTATAAATATACTACTTACCAAATATAATATAAATATTTAATATTTACCACTTACTGAACCGTGAAAGAAAACATCGTAAGGAAACCTGCATGTCCTAAAAAGCGTGTATTTGTGCCCGAAGAACGGCGATAGGGCTCACCAAGCATCACGTTGGGATGTATAATCTTCGGTGAAACGCGGATGTGCTGAAGTGTATAATGTGACTTGCATTTCACAGTTCACACTCAGAACATCTCTGACATCCCCTCAATTGTTTGCTTTTCAATCGTTTATACACTAAATTCTGATTATCGCTACCACGCAACATACTTTGATATTATCTTAGCGGTGACCAGAATACGGACAAACAGCAAACGCATCAGAATAAGGCCGCGCGCTGCAGTGAACGCACGAGGGTGTCCCGCTGAGGGGGAAACTAAATCCACCACTTCCCCTGCTTCACCACCTCAAATACCTGAAGATCAGCTACTTACAGCGCCTTAACCTTTGCGTAAAATATTTATATGAGAAATTGCACTGCGCCCTCTCATACAAAATATTTTAAGCAAACGTTAACGTGTATCGATTGCAAAACTCATGGTAGACCCACTGGTTGGAAATTGGAAACGACTTACTACGATTAGTTAGGTAAGACGTTATGTTTGGACGACGACGACATAGTCTTACTATGACGACGAGGTCTCTGAGGTGGCTTCTTCCAAAGTGGGGTTGCTCTTTGTAATTCGGCAGCAAAACTTGAGTTAGTTACTGGTTACACTTGTCCTACGAACGGTTGATTCATCATGGAGTGCCACAAGGTAGCGTACTCGGACCTTTCCTATTTTTGACATATATTAATGATTTGCCCAAACACACTCTTCATCAGATGGTACTTTTTGCTGACGATAGCACTGTTACGATAAAATGTATAAATTATGATGCTTTTACAGGCCTATATTATTTTTTTCATGAAAAGTGTTTCAAGTCTGATTGGTGTATTATAGTAATTGGAGTATGCTGCTCACGAATCTGTGCTTGGTTTTTTTTCAGCATGTCAGGTTTTCAAGAAAAGTGTGTAAATAGTTTTTTTTTTAATTTTCATATAAACTTCCATAAGTACTGAGAAAATATTTGTTTAAAAAGTGATACACATTGAAAGATGCATCGCAAAATAGAGTTATAATGTGTACATTACACAAGCATTGGTTTTTTTTAATGAAATCTTTCTCTTTTTCCCTGAAAACTACGTTTTGTTTTTTTTTTTGTGTACTTTATTCGGTGAGTCCCTCTTCAATGTCCAGCAGTAGTCTGCCATCATTCTCACATCCCATCTTCCTTGATAACATCTCTCTATCTCCTTTATATCTTGGTGAAACCTCTCTCCTTGTTCCTCACTGACATCCCCAAGATTTTTAGGAAAGTATTCCACGTGAGAATCAAGAAAATGCAGTTTAACACTCAAATTGCATCCCAGTTTTTTATAACTCTCAACCATGTTGGCTACAATTTCTTTGTAGTCTGGAGACTTGTTGTTTCCCAGGAAACCGTCTATGACCTTTACGAAAGAACTCCATGCTGCAGATTCATCCTCGGTCATCGTATTTTGGAACAATCTGTCGAATTTTAAGGTTCGAATTTGAGGGCCTACAAAAATTCCTTCCTTCAGTTTCGCTTCCGAAAGTGCAGGAAATTTTTGCACAGGTATTTAAAATAGTCACTTTCTTTATTCAAAGCCTTGACAAACTGTTTCATCAGTCCCAACTTGATGTGAAGAGAAGGCAAAAGAACTAACTTTGGATCAACTAATGCATCACGTTGCACATTTTTGTGTCCTGGAACGAGTCGGTCTCTGGCTGGCCATTCTTTCTTCACGTAATGTAGATTTCGTGCTCGACTGTCCTACTCACACAAGAAACACGGATACTTTGTGAATCCGGACTGCTGACCCAATAGCATGCATATTATTTTGAGGTCTCCACATAGCTGCCAACTATATTTGTCATAATTAATTTTATTTAGTAATAGCTCAAGATTTTCATATGTTTCTTTCAGATGCACGGAGTGAGCGACAGGCACCGAGGCATATGTAATACCGTTGTACAACAAGACACCCTTTAGACTTCTTTTAGAAGAGTCAATGAATAACCTCCATGATGTTGAATCATACGAGTATTTGTCAGCTCCTAATTTCATTACCAATTCAGGAATATTGTTGCAATACACCAGTGAGCCTTCTTGAGAAAAATATTTCATGAACTCTTTGTCGCGATGTGTATACCACGAAAATGTTGTCCCTGGAGCTAACAGATTCTTGTCTTTAAGTCTAGTTCCTAAGATCTGTGCAGCATCTTTCGATAGGCCCAACCCAAGTAACTTTTAAGGTTTTAGAAAGGTACTGAAAAGGTTCTAATACCTTTGTATGGAAATCTGCTCATAAGTCTTTGTAGTCTCAATTACTTTATATTAACGTTATATTAACCTCCTGAGTGCAAAAAGGGCCCACGTTTTAGAACCTTTCTGAGAGCTACAGCAAAACCTGTAGCTCTTATCTATAACCTTTCTAACTACTTACTCAAAACCCAAATATAACCTTCACAACCTTAATTTAACGTTAATATAACCATACAATACAACTAATAAGTTCTACATTAGTCTTGGATGTAACTCTATGACAACTTAAAACCTTTTTGATAGAAATGAATAACGCTTTTCCAGGACTTTCGGGTTTTAAAATGTTTCTGTTTAAGATTGTTTGTACGCAGAAACACTAATGGTGGGTTTAAATTACTTATTTATAATGGCGCCATTCCCTGTCATTATACCAAGTTTCAAAATGGCTAGATATATAAGTGTTGTATTCTTAAAAAATAGTTAGTAGCATGTTAAAGTCAGATAAAATGCAAAACATAGTGCGATTAGTACATTATCGTGAAACTTTAGGATAATAGTGCTATATGCGAGACGGGCCTTTCGTAATTGCAAATTTTCAGGACATTTTAAATTAAAAAAAATGAAAAAATAAGGTGTTTGATGGTTTGTCGCTTTAGAAATAAAAGTTATACTCATATATAAAAACGTATATTTAAAATTGTATAGAACATGTTATTTAATTTTGCTTCGTTGTATTAAAATGTTATTTTCAGTTCGTTTTTTATTTTTATTTTAGTGAATAAATATGGCTGACGTTAGGAAATTACTAGAAAGCATTCAAGTTAACCTTTTCAGAACTATAACAGCTAAAAACTCTTAATTTTTGCCAAAGTAAGAGCTAAAGGTAATTTCGCGGAGCTATATAAAACCAAAGGGCTGTTTTCACAGCTTTCAGGTTATCGTCAGGAGTAATTCAATACTCGCCAGTCGCGACCACAACCATTAAGCAAAATATAGTGTTCAAGTGTTCATCACAAGTGAGATCAAGCAGCTACAGGCTGCTCCATGAGTGCAAATAAGTTACTATTTCTTTTTTCAATTATGTTTAGTCGATAGGTACTTGTCTAACTTATGTTTTACCTTTACTACTAAATACATTTAAATTTAGCCTTAAGTAGTCTTCAACAGTGACCAGACTACCTATCTTGAAAAAAACGGACAAGTGCGAGTTGGACTCGCCCGTCGAGGGTTCCGTACAAATTTGTATATAAAAGAATACCCTGACTGACTGACTGATTGACTGACTGATCTATCAACGCCGAGACCAAACAGCTAAACCTAGGAACATGAAATTTGCACCGTAGGTTCCTTTTATTGCGTAAACATCCGCTAAGAAAGGGTTTTTTGAAAATCAATTCAAAATGAAATGGGGTAGAAACTTGTTTGGAAAATCATAATCCGTGGGAGTATCAACATATACTGAAGAGTCAACATACTTCGCATAAATACAATTTTTAATAAATTATGAGAAACCTGTAAGAGGGTTTTACAAAACTCATCCCCCGAGGGGGTAAAATAGCGTGTTAAGTTATATATCGAAAATTGCATCCCTTGAGTGTATCTACTTAAAACTTTGCTTAAATATTCCTTCCTTAAAACGTATAATGAGATACATGTAGGAAAGTTTGGGGAGGGAATGGGTTAAAAACTTTGATATGGAAAATCACAATCCCTGGGCATATATAAACTTATATATTATGTATAACTTATATACATATATACACTTACTTACAACTTCGCATAAATCATATTGAGAAAAATAAGACACGTATAAGAGGTTTTTTTTTTTAAAGAAAACCGTACGCATAACAGGATTTAGCGGGATGTTGAAGCTTTCATTGTAAAATATGAAACGCATTACATACTAAATTCACGCGGATGAAGACGTGGGCAACAGCTAGTTATAAATAATTCAGACTTTTTTTTATGATTAAATTACAAATGTATAGTTTTTAGATGTTTTCCTGTATTCGTAGTATAAGATAATACTTGCCTTTCATAGTTCTAGGTCAACGGAAAGTAGGTACCCTATACATTTTGATTCCCTTGAGAATGTCGAAATATACGATTTTAGTGGCATTAAAAGCGGTATTTTTTTTGCGTTAACATAAAAAATTATTTTTTTCGCAACTTCAAGTAACAGTAGACTTGATTATATGGTTTTAATTTCAATTTGATAACTTCACGCGTTCTTGAGATAAAGGGACTTGAGACAGGCGGGCAGACAGACGGACAACAAAGTGATCCTATAAGGGTTCTGTTTTTAGGGTTCCGTACCTAAAAGATACAAAAGGAACCTTTATGGTGAGACTCCGTTGTCCGTCCGTCCGTCCATCCGTATGTCACAGCCTCATAACTTTAGCACGGTTCAAGATAAAGACATGAAATTTGGCATATAAATAATTAATTTGCCCACATATCAGAGTGTAAAAAAATTGAAAAATTTAAAATTTTTCAAAATATTTCAAAAATTAAAGTAAGAAAAATAAAAAATATTATCATAAAAATACAATATGGGTATCAAATTGTAGATATTATAAAAGCTGATTGTAAAAATATATACTTTTACTAAATTTACTCTCACAAGTTTCGAGAAATTTTGAAAAAACCACAAAAATATGTATGTTCCCCCCTTATCTCCGAAACTGGTAGACCAAAAAATATGAAAACTGGCCAATTACAGGGAAACTATAGAAGTTAAAAAAATTTAGCACAAATGAAAAATATAAAAAAACTAGCTTCTGCCCGCGGCTTCGCCCGCGTGGCCTACAGGAAACAAATAACTTGTTTTTCAGAAACAAACATTTTAAGTACTCTCACTCCCTCTGGGACAACAGGGACTCACCGATCAAAGTTTTTCCGAAAAAGTGTCAAAATCCCTATCAGTTGTCAAAAAATGACAAATTTGAATACGGCACCGTAATCGGCGACCCTAAATGCCCCTTGATACCGAGTTTCATGCAAATCAGAATACTTCTTTAGACCTGTTCAAAAATTGTCAAAACCGGTCAAATTAATTTTTTTTTTTGGTCATGTAGCTTGTCCAGCTTGACCGATCACTATAATTGAAACCCAAACTCCTTAAAATTAGCCATTCGGGAGATATGGCCGATCAAAATTATAGCAATTTTTTTACCGTCATCTAGATCTCGCCGAGGACTTTTTTTGGAATACCATGAACATGGTTCTAGCATCAGCCGTTTAGGAGATACGGGCCTGTAAAGTTTTGACTTTTTCGGCAGGTAGATCTCGTCAAGACCTTTTCCTAGACATCCATCAACGTGGGTCTAGCTCCAGCCGTTTGGGAGATGCATGCTGTCAAAGTTTTGACAAAAAAGAACTTTTTTTGGCACCCCATGGTCCAACCCCTAGGGATGTACCACCTTCCGTTCCAAAGATATTTTGCTTGGATATAGATAGATAGATAAACAGATAGATAGATGGATATATTGTGGGTATATAGATAGATATATACCTCAAAAGGAAAAAATGGAAATCTAAAAGGATCACTTCTGTGGCTGTCTGTCTGTCCGTCTGTTAAAGCCGATTGCTCTATCACACATACTTTCAAGAATTTTCATGTCCGCTATATTAAATTTCAACCATAAAAACGACACCCATATTGATATTTACACATTTCAACATTTCAACCCCATCGCACCCCAAGAGGGGATGATGGTATTTCACGTCCACTACATTGCATTTAGAAATCGTTGTTGTATTCTTAATCAGCGACCCGATAAACCATACAAACGATACCCATGTTGATTTTCAGAATTTGTCACCCCATTTCCCCCTTTTAGGGATTGAATTCGGAAAAAACCTGAAATATATGTTTACTCATTTATAGATAAGAGTACTCGTGTGAAGTCTCGAATAAAATAATCTAACTAATCTTGTTTTCCCATACAAACTTTGGACACCCGTTTCACCCCCTTAGGCGGTGAATTTTGAAAAATCCTTTCTTATTGGATGCTAACACTATATAAGGTGTCTTTGTGCAAAATTTCAAGTCTATAGGACTAGCGGTTTAGGCTGTGCGTTGATATATCAGTCAGTCAGTCAGTCAGGACTTTGAATTTTATATATACAGATAAGTATAAAACATAAAAAAAAATATTTTATAAAATACAATATGGATATCAAATTGTAGATATTGAAAATTTGATTGTAAAAACATATATTTTTATTATATTTATTCTCAATAGTTTCGAAAAATCTTAAAAAAAACACAAAAATATGTATGTCCCCCCCCCCCCCTCTTTATCTCCGAAACCGGTGGACCGAAAAATATGAAAAAAATGACAATTATAGATCATAACTGGCTTATTACAGGAAAACTATAGCGGTAAAAAAAATTGAGCAAAAGCGGTAAATATAAAAAACGAATTATAATAAATAAAAAATAATTTTTATAAAAATACATTATGGGTATCAAATTGTAGGTTTTAACAAGTTTATTGTAAAAATTACAGTTTGGCTATTTGTATCTATTTCGAGAAATCCTTGAAAAATCATAAAAAATTGTATGTCCCCCCCCCCTTATCTCCAAAACTTGTAGACTGAAAAATATGAAAAAAATCATGGTAATATGTGTTTACGTAAGGATTACAGGACAATTAAAGCGGTTGAAAAAAATGACAAAATTAAATTTTTCATCCATAATATGGAGCCCTAGGTATGCGAGTCTGACTCGCACTTGACCGGTTTTTTTCCTTGAGAGGTACGAAACCCTAATAATATATACTAACTGCTGTATTCATTATTCGTAGGAAATTTTCCGCACTTTCCGTTTAAAATTTCCACTCCGTTTTTTTGAAATCACCCTGTGTTGGTTCAATTTGCAAGACATCGCAATTTGAATTCGCGGAGACAACTGATAATATTTGAGAATGCCTCTAAAGCTTTCAAATATTCTTGTAGGACATAAATCATGCCTTCAGCTCTGAACTATAGCCTTTTGGTCTTGGTTTTCACCATGCAGTCCTAATTTGTTTGCCGAGACAACTTTTATACAGCCTAAAGGCTTTAGATAGGTTTTAGAAATAACTTCAAAGTAATTTCAACATTCCATACCTTTGTGGTTATATCAAAGTTAAAAGTTTAACCTTTAGATCTCACTTAAGCATAATCCTAGCCTCTCCAGAACCTAATCAAGAGTCTACAACAACTATAAGATCCTAGGACTTTAAGGTCTTGAAACACAAGTCAAAATAACGTTAATTTAAACTCTTGTCAACGGTTTAAAGGTTGTTATGATAAACAATTAGTTTTAGAACTTAATAATCATTCTCAAGTACTTAATATGCCTAGATAGAAAAGCATTAACCTTTTTGCGACCCAAATACAAACTAAAGGAAGTTTTCACAACCTAGGCCCGAATGAATTGTTACTTGGGAAGTCTCTCACCAAGTCGGTTTATTTCGGCTTGGATAAACTGTTGAGGTTCTTCTATCTCAAAATCGAATAGGTCATCTTCATCGCTTTTTTCATTTTGGCTTTCTTTTGATGTGTCTGGGATGAACTGAACAAAAGGTGGAGGAATGGGAATACCAGATCCATGAGGAATTATGGAATTTAACGGAATTATGGAATTTCCAACGAGATGCTATTTCGCCCTCATAAAAAAAAAATCTCACACGTCTTTTTTATTTTCTGAAAAATCCTGATGTGATTGACTCAAACCGAATACATATTCGGAATAAGCGTAACCAAATTAGTTAAAAACAATCGTCAAAGTCAAAACACCAAAAATAATGTCAGCCTGTTATGAATTGATAATAACGGCCAAAATACAACTTTTAGCTAAAACAAATTATTGTTAAAAGTTTGATATATGCATAAACATATTTTAATGATATTATGGTAGCTTCAAAATAATTGGGTTTTCCATAAGCATGGTATCAGATTATTTTAGGAATTTACGACTGGTATCACGATTTCGGAAAAGCCAATTATTTTATAACTATTGTAATATAATTAAAAATATGTTTATACATCCAGCAGACTTTTAACTATAAGTTTTCTTAGCTAAAATTTGAATTTTTACTAATTGTAATTGAATTTCTCATCAAGAGATGCAAGATAGCAAGATATTAAAAAAGCGCCGAATTTGTGAAATGGTTTGAGGTAAAAACTGTTTTCCATTGAACGGTAACAGATTATACATAGCAAAGTGTATAAACTTAGTCATCTTTACATGAACGACACGCCTGTATTTCTCTCTTTTTTATTTCCAGTATAGATAAAATCATACAAACTTGTTAAACTTTGCGTAAAAACGAGGCAATATTGACGATATCCTGACAGCTATCATGATGGTGTTTTATCAAATTTTGCTTTTTGGGCTGTATAGAGACGTAGTTAGATGTCGCTAGAATATGCTGATGAAAAAAGATGTGAAGAAAATAAGCTGTAGACTTCCCATTCAGTTTATACCTTTTGGATGATTTTTTACAAAAATCCAGGCGTAAAGGGGCCCCTTAAGGAAAATCTTGTATTAAACTATTTATCTTAGTAAAAAAGAATTCAAGGAAAAAAATGAACAAAGCTATCGCCACATTGAACGGTAGATAATTAATCCCTTTAGAATAGAACAACATGGTTTACATATTTTTTACATTATTTGTTCTACTATTCTTTTCTGTGTTGACTTTTAAATGCAAAATATTATCTCAAGTGTGCATCCCTATGTTTTCATAGTGAAAAAATTTGTATGAAAAACGTAAAATAAAAGGCCATAAAAACATCAAAAGTATGTTTTTACAGCTCTATACAGGGCCGTAAATATTGGTATTTACCAATACTTACCAATCTGGGTATAAACTTAGAAAAAATTGTCTAGAAAAACGGACATACAGACAAACAGAGAGACAACAAATTAATCCTAAAAGAGTTTAGTTTTTTCATTTTGCGTAACGGGACCTGAACATGTACCGACGTGTGTATTAGACAAATTTTATTCAGAACAATAATCCTACCGAATAAAATAGCGTGGGTGTATTTTTTTAATTTTAAGTTGGTTCGATTCCCGGGTGAGACAAGCGAATTTTAGAAGATCTTTGAATGCAGTTTTGTTTCTTTTAAAAAATAAAGGAATGTTTCCTTTCAGTAAAATGAGCTAACTAAAGGATTTAAGGTAGTTCCCATCCAAAGCCCTTAATTTTTTTCCACCCTGTATATGATGATAAGAGGATATACCGTGGCAAAATCAGTGTTTGATGGGCGTGGTTTCGCGCTCGCCGCGAGCAGAGAATATAAAGTATTACAGCGAGTCAGCGCGACAAACCGCAGCTGCAGGAATATTGCCGTTGCAATATTCCACAATTTCCACATAACATACTAAAAGACTAATCAATTCAAAAATAAATAATATATTAGTAAATACAAATAAATTTAATTATCATTTCACGTCAATAAATTGTTCAATTATTTAACATTGGTTGCATGTACAGCTACAGCAGTAGTCTTAAAAAAATAATACAATACAAATTATAAATTCAATCTTAAAAATTAACCACAATATTGATAAAAATATAAAAATTATTATAATTATCCTACGTCAAATACAGAATAATAAATGTCAAAGAATAAATGCCGATACAAAATGTCAAATAATAAGAATAAATAAAACAAGACATTAATAATCTTCAATAACTCATTCACATTTTACAAGGTCATATTGAGAAGCCAGCATTTCATTTAAATACATGCACTTGTACACACAAATGAAAGATCACCATAAGCTAGAAACGCAAAATAAAGACAAAATATGGCATCCAGCATGTACATTAAAAGTTATGCTATACTTATATTAAAAGTCATGTTATGTACTCCACATCAATTACGATCTACAATAAAACACCAGATGACATACAAAATTAAAAAAGGACAAAAATTTCGAAACAATTAAAATCTTTTCTTATCAATAATCTAACTTGACACTGGCAAAAAGTGGCGCTTAAAATTGCAGCCGTCGTCGGCGCAAAGAAACAAAAATAAAAAAAAACATATTATTCTTTTTATTAATACTGTTATTAAAACAATTAAAAAAATTATTATTACTCGATATATTTCGGCCCTCGGTATGGGGCCGTCATCAGTCGAATGTCATATTATTCTTTTTGGATGACAAAAAATTTTGAACGCTCCGCTTCTGTCTGCCTATGATATAATAAATAAAAATATTAACTTTCATTGTACAATAATTATCTTAATAATAATTGCGTCAATATAATTATGTACTGTATAATAGCCGGGCCTTATATGGAACAAACTGGTGACGGGCAGCGGCGTCACTGGTGCGAGGGTTCCGGCACCGCGCTCGCCTGCCCAGCGTGTGTGAGTATGGGCAATTCTTCCAGGATGACGGCTGGGAGTGGCAAAGTCCTGGAAAGGCTTGTCCAGTAGTGGATGAACTAGGCTGATGGATGAAATTATGTTTAAGTAGCGGTGCCCGTCAGGGTTTATGCTTGGATCTAAATCTTATAATGTATGTACAGTGGAGACCGCATCAAGACTTTGTACCTATCTTATATTCTTCTCTATAGGGGCTAATGTCGTACTGCAAGTGTATAGCTCGATGTGGTCTCCAATGTACCATCTACGTATACGTAACAGCATAAAGGGAATAAACACGGAATACTGAATACCCAGTTGCTGCAACTCTCTAAGCTGCAACTAATTTTACATTAAATCTTTTATTTACCAAAATAGATGACGCTTTTTAAACGAAATAATTTAATATTTATTATACGCATTCTAATAAAAAACAGCACCACCTGTTAACTTTTTTATGTTCTAAAATTGTATACGCTACATAATTTTGTCTATAGACCTGAATCGCCAGGAATTATTATTTGCTATGTAACTTCTAACTTATATTATAACAGTAGAAAAGTAAATTCCAAAAATCTTAAAATGACGATAGCTTTATTTTCCGAGACCCGATTTTAATGATACCAAGCCTTCATTCTAATCCAAATTAAACTCTGTCCACCTGTGAAAACTACAAGTACATAGTAGCTAATTCTGAAGGCTTTAATTTTAGTTTTAGTGCTATCAAAACTAAAATTATTCCAAAGTAATTTAGCTTCTGTTTTAAGGACAATTTTACAATAAATAAAACTTAGTTTTGACAGCACTACAACTAAAATTAAAGCCTTCAGAATCGGCTTTATAGTTTCGGAGATGTGCACGAACAAATAAACGAACAGTCTGACACACAGATAGAAAAGAATTCTAAAAGTCGCTGATTTGTATTCTATTCAAAGTACGTACACACCGGGGGCTCTACCGCGTAATTCTCATTTGTATCAACTTCAAGCAAATGCATGCGAAATTCAACGCGTGCAAAAGAGATGGCATGTTAGGCGGGCGTCGTCGCACGCACGTCAAATTTCAATCTCAAGTTGATGTTGATGAAAATGAGAATTACGTGGTAGACCCACTGGTTCTACTTTTTTATTACATGTATTGATGGCTCAATTTTACGCAATTTATTCAATATGTCAATATCTCTCGTAAAGTGAACCTTGACATATCTCATATCTGAAGATATCACTATCTATAGGTACAGCCAATATCATAATGTGAGTGACGATCTGTCAATGTTTAGTGTTTAGTTTACTAATAACTTAAAACTTAAAAGCTATGAAGACCGGACCTTTCTCTTATTTTACTTATAATTGAAAATAATCAGCAAAGTTTATGTAAGATTTCCTGCTTTTCTGACGTCCCAGAGCGTCCTAAAGCTTCGGCCTGGAGATTCCGACATACAGCGTTGCGCTGACCGATGTGCGTTGTCGAAAGAACGAATGAATGGGAATGTTCTATACTGGTCGTTCGTTCCATCGACGTTTGCGTCAGCGGCAAGGGGCATGCGTGGGGGAGCGGGGAGACATTGACTGCGGTGTGCGTTAGCGCGTCGTCGTGACTTGTGCGTTTGCCGTCAATATGGATTTACGTCCACGTCGCTAGCTGCGGCAGAATCAAATGACCACTAATAGGTCTTCAACTTCGTGCTGAAGACACCGGCAGGGGCGCAGACGTCATCAGGGACAATGCGGTCAAGGTCACAGAAGGTGTCAAAGGGTTGCGGGTGTAGTGTGGGGCAAGGACGCAGGCACGTCGCGTGCAGGCGGCAGGGCAAAGAAATATTTTACAACGTATATGCATATATCAAGAAACGTAAATAAGATCGCTCGGTTTTAGAATATGTGCAAGATGTTAGTTTGACAAAATTAGTGGTCGAAATAACGGGTATTTGAGTACTGTAAACGATTTATGAGGGAAATTAAAAATAAAGCGGCGCTGTCCACTATAAATCGCCAAGAAAAAAAAAACGAATAAAAATTGACAGATGTAATTACAAAAATACAGACACAACGTTTTTACTACATAGTTATTAGAACCGAAATAGTCTCAGTGTAAAAAATAAATCAAAATAATTAGTAGTTGCCAAATAAATCATAAGATATATCTCAACAAAATCCTTCCGTGAGCATCGTGCGTTATTGCGATGCGCTCGCACCTAGTCCCTTCCTTCGTCTTTGCCCCGCAGGCGTCCTTAGCACGAACTTGGAGACCTATAATAGGTGGGTTAGAGTCATGACGCTGCGTCATGATGTTGCGTTGAACCGTTCACCGCAACGTTGTGCATCAGGATCGCCTGACCGAACCTTCAGTACACCCATGTGACTCGTGCGCTTGCTTTTACTTCAATATGGATTTACGTCCACGCGCTAGATGCGGCAGAATAAAATGATCACTAGGCGGGTTCATGACGCTGCATCATATTCATTACGTTGCGTTGAACCATTCACCGCAACGTGGTGTGTTAGGATCGCCTGACCGAACTTTAAGCGGGGAGACCCGTCTAACGTCCACTAAAAGTGTCATAGGTTTGTATAAAGAGTAAAATAAAATACTGACCAGTGAGAACACATTTAGTATTGATAGTAAAATTATGCAACTTTACACATTTTCGCAACTTGATACAAGCAACAAGAAAATGATCTTTATTTATTCTTAGATAAAACCTGATTATTTACAGTTAATCTGTTGTATCCAATTTCGAAATATGTCAATTCCATTTTTGAGGCATACCCACATGTGATGTCGACTGTACACACAGACCACTTATGTGACTGTAAACAGTTTTAGTTCTATGTCTTGTACACTGGAGTTCTGTTGTGGATTTGTGTGTAAATAAAGTATTTATTCGGTAAAATGTTTAAATGTTTACTTGTGGTCGCATTTGTGTGCCTTGTCTCGTCTGTTGAATGGTGAGAAATAATTATTTTAAATAAGTGTTATTTAAAGTAACTTGGTGTAAAACTCGTTAAAATTTATGCTATTTTGAAAAGGAGAACTGATGATAAATACACGTGGATACTAAGAACTTTTACTATGGAGCCAACAATTTGGCTGCTGTATACATACGTTTTATTTGGTAAAAGATCAATTTTCTATGAAACAGCCGATGTTTTTTGATTTCTGACGGTAGCTTATCATTTTTGCTTATTTCCTTATCAGTTTAAATAATTACTTAAGTTGACATAGAAGCAAAAACCGTTATTTATTATGAAGCGTTGCTGTATCTGTACTCGTCTGTCAGACTCGTACATTTTAAGGGGCTGCACAATGCTAAAATTCAGTCTTGCTCTAACGCTTTTGTTAGGGTTCCGTAGTACCTAAAAGGTACAAAAGGACTGTCTATGGTGAGACTTCGTTTTCCGTCCGGCCGTATGTCACAGCCTCATAACTTTAGTTCCATTAAAGATAAAGAAACATAGGATTAATTTGCCCACATATCACAGATAAAAAAAAATATTTAATTGTTTAAAATATTTCCAAAACAAAAGTGAGAAAAATAAAAAATATTATCCTAAAAATACAATATGGATATTAAATTGTAGATACTAAAAATTGATTGTAAAAATATATATTTTTACTATATTTGCGGGCAGTGAATTTTGAATTTGTATTTTGAATTTTTGTGACTTCGAGAAATCTTTAAAAAACCACAAAAATATGTATTTCCCCCCCTTATCTCCGAAACTGGTAGACCGACAAATATGAAAAAAAATTCGAAAATCATAACTGGCCAATTACAGGAAAGATATAGCAATTTAAAAAAAGTTGAGCACAAATGAGAAATATAAAAAAAGAGTTAAAATAAAAAAGATATTTTACAAAAATACAATAGGATATCAAATTATAGGTATTAAAAATTTGATTCCAAATATATATAGTTTGGATATATTTAATTGCATTTATATCGAGAAATTCTTGAAAAACTATAAAAAATGCATGTCCCCCTTATCTCAAACAATATCATGTCTGTTTACGTAAAGAAAACAGGAAATATAAAACGGTTGAGAAATTCACGAAAAAAAATTACAAAATTAAATTTATCATGCGCAATAATACGGAACCCTAGGTATGCGAGCCTGACTCGCATTTGGCCGGTTTTGTTACTTTCTATCCCGCTCTGGTGCGATGCCGCGCACGCAAAACTTCAGTTATTTTGAAACCACGGCTCCATTAAGATATTAATTATAATTTCTTTTTTTAATAAAGATGTTTTTTTCTAGTTAGTAACTGCGTGTGTTGGTTTTGCAATCGATTTTGAAATATGGAAACTGAATAGCTTTTTTTGAGAAATTCATGCTTTTTTAAAAGTAATATAATTAAAAGAAGATATTTATAAAGTGTAATTAATATTTCGTCCTGAGTCAAAAAACACGCCATATTTTTTAAATTTTTACCATCGCGGTATTGTTTCTAATAAAAAAATTATGTTTAGCATTATGGAGCCCCTTAATATGAAGTCGATTGAAATTAAACCTTTTATGTGCCGAAATTTGATGAAGATTCAGAATTAAATATTAGTATTTATTATAAATAAATGCAAAATCCGTTTCTTTTCATATAAGACATTGCTATGCACTTTGAAAACTCGATTTTGAGAAAAACGTGTTATTATGGTTTGAAAAGAACTTGATTACATCATTAAAATTAAATAAATGTATATCTGCACACATACATTTCGTTGTTACATGAATCCCCGAGGGGGTGTTAGAGGTGTTCTGAAGTGTGAACTGCGAATTGCAAATCACACACTTGGTACACCCACTTTTCACCGACAATTATTACTATGGTGATATAGGCCTATGGTGAGGCCTATCGGCGTATTTTTTATTATTCATTCAATTATACATGGCTATATATTTTTTTAATGTGTATAAATATATCAATAAAATCAATAACATTTTATGTCGATAGCAAAATACATAAAGTGTACAAACATTGTAACGACATAATAACACTATACTGAAACTAGTAGTGAAATGTGAAAACATGGAAACAAATTGATGACCTTAAATCGGATAACAATACGTATATGTATAAAGAAGGTACAGTTGGTACACAAATAACAAAAAAATTAAGGAATCTGTAACTTTCATCCTCCAACTCCTTATAAAAGAGGTCCAGTTCTGTATTATATTACAATTTCTGTTCCAAACAAAACATATATATATATATATATATTTTTCACCCCCTAACTCCTCATAAAGGAATGCAGGTCTATATATACAATTCCTTAAAATCAGCAATGTAATACCATCAAAAACATTTTAAGTAAAGTAGGTTGCCAAGACTCATAGTCTCATAAGTACTCATAACGTTTTCACTGTTAAAAAGTTATCAGATATTTGGAGTCAAGCCCCTAACTCTACAAGGCCTACATTTTGGTCAAAAGGTGACTTGGCTGTTTGATGAAACTGTTGCATGACACAATATTAAAGACCTGTGACTTAATTTCTTACGACAGCTGCGAAACGAAACGTTTGTAAAGTTAGGGCCTTGTAGAGTTAGGCATTGTAGAGTTAGGATCTTGACTCCACATGAGATCTTATAACATTTTAACTATGAAAGCGTTATGAGCTTACGAGTCTTGGCAACCTACTTTGTATGAAATGTTTTTGGTGCGGAGTCACTTCTTTAAACAAGCTTCAAATGCTTCCACAGAACACCGTAGACATTATTTATACCTACTGTTATTTTTTTTTCAGCGTCTATAAAACCAAAACGAAGTTAATAATTGACAACGATGCTGGTGGGGATGACGCCATGGCAATATTTCTAGCCCTTTTAAAAGAAAAATATGATGATGGGTAAGGATTTACCGCGTATAAGAGTTTCGCCAAAAAAAGTCCATCTATGCTGCATAATAGATAATAATCTGGGGGCACGATAGTGCCCCCGCCAAGACGAGCCAAAGGAAGCGGGGCACTACGTACCTTTTCTCGAAGCGTTTCGTCATATTTTCGAACCCTCTTAGCTTCGGTCTAGATAATACTAGAGATACCAAATTCTCAAGCTAACATGTAGGAAGCAGTCTTATTAAACACGATAAGTTTCATTTGTCTAGCTTTTATACTTTGAATGTTATTAATACCTAAAATACGTCGATTTTGTCACTCACTCACTTACTCACTCACTCACTCACTCACTGATGATCATCAAAAGTCTAGGGTACTTCCTGAAGTCCTAGAAATCTGAAATTTTGTATGCAGGCTAGGACTAGCACACAAACAACAAGAAAATTAAGAAATTTGTAACTTTCACCCTTCAACCCCTCTTAAGGGGGGTCTGGTTTTGCATTAAATAAAAAATTCAATTCCAAACTTCCTGATGTCCTAGAAAGCTGAAATTTTGTTTGCAGGCTAGGACTAGCACACAAACAACAAGAAAATTAATAAATTTCTAACTTTCACCCTCCAACCTCTCTAAAGAGGGGTCTGGTTCTGTATTAAATAAAAATTTCTGAAATTTGGTACGAAGGCTAGGATTAGCACACAAACGACGAAAAAATTAAGAAATCTGTAACTTTTAACCTGCAACCCCTCTTAAGGGGGGTCTGGTTCTACATTAAATAAAAAATTCAATTCCAAACTTCCTGAAGTCCTAGAAAGCTGAAATTTTGTATGCAAGCTAGGACTAGCACACAAACAACAAGAAAGTTAAGAAATCTCTATCTTTCACCCTCCTCTCAAGGGGGGTCTGGTTCTGTATTAAATAAAAATTTCAATTTCAAGCTTCCTGGAGTCCTAGAAAGCTGAAATTTGGTATGCAGGCTAGGATTAGCACACAAACAACAAAAAAATTAAGAAATCTGTAACGTTCACCCGCCAACCCCACTTAAGGGGAGTCCGGTTCTGTAATATTAAAAATATATACCAAATTTCCAAGTCCTAGAAATTTTAATTTTATTATTTGCCGTGTTAGAGGCCATAGTAACAAACAGGTAGGTAGGTAAGCGCGGAAAGACAAGTTTTTAATTCTTTCAGACTAAGAAGGCACTACGTGTCGTTTACAGCACGATATAACTTTTCCCTACATGTTGAAATCGTTACTAATATTAGTTATACTCTTGATAGGTACTCTCTGGTAGCTGACTGATTTCTGTTCTATTATTGAAAGTAAAGTTTAGTTAGATAGACATCGTCGTCGAAAACTAAGGTCCGGTTACTTGTACGTGAATTGATAGCTAGAATTGCTCATGTTATTGCGCGCGCAGATAAATATTTACGAGTATACTACTGCAACTGTATTCTTGTGCTGAGGACGGAGAAACCTATCATGATTCCGAGTCTTATTCTTGAGCTTAAGATAAAAATAAGGCAATAAGAGTTATAATTATTTTTAATAACGCTCTTAAACATGAACTTGCGCCTGAAAAAACAAAATTTGAAATAATTAATAGAGCATTCGTACACCGTGAGCAGTTTACGATCTGTATCGCGTATGCCATCACTATCCATAAAAGCCAAGGGTTAAATTTAAATAATACTCTCATTGATATCGGGTCATCGACGTTTTTTTCAGGGCATACTTATGTAGCACTTTCGAGGGTGACTGGTTTGATAGGGGTTCACCTTATTAATATTTACTTTGCAACAGTCAGCCATAAATGAATATAATCGCTTAATAACTAAGTACCACCCTGACCTATCGCTTATTGCAAATAATAAAACAACACGAAAAAGAAGCAAAGATAGTGTTCG
The DNA here is from genome assembly GCA_934047225.1 of Ypsolopha sequella. Lineage (NCBI taxonomy): Eukaryota > Metazoa > Arthropoda > Insecta > Lepidoptera > Ypsolophidae > Ypsolopha > Ypsolopha sequella. Next base: position 24,467,189 of record OW203987.1, read on the forward strand.
CGCCACTTCTTGTGGCTCTCATACTGCGGGGTAGTTGTGAATTAATATTTTCAACTGTCATTTTCGCTGCATCTCCACCCGCTTAGTTTTGGACGCAAATCAATCAGTCGTCAATCAGAAGCCTTTCACGCCGGAGGTATACGCTGATTGTCATTCGACTAGGTCCTACCTCGACCCTACCGCCCGCCATTTTGAGATCGCACCCGCTGTGCGCCTCATTTTCATCTATTACTATTACGAAGAAGATTAGCCGAGAAGAGCGCAACCAGGCACGAAGAGGAAGAAGAAAACCATCTTGGAGAACACCAGAGACTTGGTGGCTCAGGCGAAGCGTGGTTTGTGGTGCATGCAGCTCCTTCCCAAGGTCAGATCTTTCATCTTCGTAATTATTTCTCTTCACTTCCCGCTATTTTTAAAACCTATGGTGATACAAAGCACTGCCGTCATATCGCGTGCTCATTTTTTTGGCCATTCGAGCCGGATCTAGATCCATTTTAGGCCCTTTGATCTGCGATCTATAACCATTTTTTGGTATTTCCAACCGCTATCTTCATGTTCTTTGTCTAAAGAACACGTGAATTCCGCTCTAATTTTCACTCTGCCCGCAGTATTACCCCGCATTCCCGCTCTTATTTGCATTATCTATGCATTAAAACCCCGCATTCGTCAAAATATTAGTGATTCCATTTCCTATATACTGGAAATTATAAATTATCTACAGTGAAATACGCCATTCTGTTAATTTATCCGCTGCGATTATACCATTTGATCATTTCACAGAAAATATTATCTGCCTACCTGCTAATTCTTAATATTATCGAGAGGTACTCGTACACAGGTTCGTCCGCCGCCCGTGTTATCTCTAACTCATTAGCATTATTCTATGTTGTAGTCAGTATAAAACTTTCAATAGTTCTGGTACTTGCCTAACTTTGTACTATATAACATGCCAAATTCCGCAGAAGCTGCAAAATTAAAGATGTCGTATAGTTTAAAGAAGCTTAAAAATAAAAGGCAAGAATTGTTTAATCGCCTTCAGAGAGTTTATGACTTTTCTAAAACCGCTTTAGAGGATGTTTCTTCGGCAGAATTGTTTATGGCCAATGTCGAAACTTTGGATACTGTACGCTCAGAAATTCATGTAATCATAGATGAAATTAATGACACAGAGGTATTGATAAATCCTAATTTTGAACCAAATTATCAAAGTTGGTCAGCTTTTGAGGATCTTTACTCCCATTGCAAATACATCAACCGGAAGTTATCACATTCTTCGAAATCGGCTGACTCTAAAGTTAAAGCTCCACTTGACATGGAATGTCCCAAAAAACCTACTATCAAGCTTCCAAAACTGGAACTCGTTGGTTTTTCTGGTGAAGCTACTATGTGGCCAACATTCTATGAAACATTTAAAACCACGATTCACGATAATCCGGACTTGACCGACAACGAACGAGTACAATACCTGATGGGTAAACTTTCTGGCCGGGCACTTTCGATTTGTTCTGGAATCACACCGAACGCAACTAACTACGACATAATCTGGAAAACACTCGTTTCTACTTTTCAAGACTCGCGTAGTTTAGCCACTACTTATTTGGATCAAATGTTTGAATTTCGCCCTTTAACTACCGCTAGTTCAAAAAACTTGGACTTGTTTTTAGACAAGTTCTGTTCCGCTGTTTCGTGTTTAAAATCGCTGAATATTAAAGATCTTTCGGATTTTATCCTTATGTATTTGGCCCTTAAAAAACTTGATGTTGAAACCGCTCGTTCATTTGAAATGTTTAAACGTGGTTCCGATTTACCCCATTATGATGAATTAATATCATTTTTACGGGAACAAACTAAGATACTGAACCGCACTGCACCCGCAATTACCGCTCCCGCTCCGAACCGCTCCGTTAATAATAATAACAACAAAACCGGGTACAGTACCAAGTCAACCCATGCTTTTGTCTCCGCTTCGACCAATAATAATTGTTGTCCGCTATGTAAACAATTAAAACACTATAATTTATATAAGTGTCCCGAATTTGTGAAACTAGATATCGAGAAAAGATTTCAGTTCATCAAATCTAATAACGGTTGCACCAATTGTTTAAGTATTACGCATAACAATTCCGCTTGTAAATCGTCTTATAATTGCCGCCATTGTAATTGTAAACACCATTCGATGTTGTGCCGCAAACAAAATGTGATGAATACTCACACCGCGCTTGGTCAAAATATTACCGTGTCTCCACGCACACATACGCAATCTTCGAGGTTGGTGGATCCTGCCGTATCGGCGACTAACACAGAACATATGACTAATGATTCTCAATCCGTACCAACTGCGAGTAATAATATTTCTTTATGTAACTTACAGCCTAACTCGCAGCGTAATGAAACATGCCTTTTAGGTACAATTCAAGTGATCGTGAAAGATTCTAACGGTATGTCAGTCCGTCTACGTGCGCTCTGCGACCCTGCGTCACAATCCAGTTTTTCGACGGTTTCCTGTTGTGAGAAGCTTAACTTAAAATATGAGAAAATTCCCCGCGCTTTTGTTAAGGGCATCGGCTCTTCATCAAACCCAATTAAGGGTGCGACAAACCTTAAATTGTTTTCACGATTTGATGATTCGGTTTCAATTTCGCTTGACACTTATGTAATCGACCGTATTACCGACAACTTACCATCGGTGCAGGTCGATTTGTCTACGCTTTCATATTTAAAAGGTATCACACTTGCTGATGAAACCTTTTACTTACCGGGCGAGATTGATATTCTTATCGGTGCATCTTTATTCGCGGATATCTTGTTATCAGGCCGCGTCTCTGGTCCCCCGGGTACGCCGACGGGATTTCAGACCATCTTCGGTTTTACGCTAATTGGTAATACGCCTGTTTACCAAAATACCGCATGTTCAATTTCGTTATGCTCTTATATGGAGATTGAACCGCCAATAGATTTTATTTTACAAAAATTTTGGCAATTAGAAGAGGTGCATTGTGAACCTGCTTCTAGTCCCGCAAATGATGAATGTGAAAAATTATTTATTAACAATGTGTCACGTGACCCCGCTGGTCGCTATTCGGTTTCTTTACCGTTCGCACGGAATCCTAACATACTAGGAAACTCGTACCATCACGCAAAAAAGTGTTTTATGTCTCTTGAGCGTAGGTTTGTTTCTAACGCAGATTTACGTTCCGAGTATAACAATATAATAAATGAATACCTAACTAAAGGTTACATATCCCCGCTTCATAATGATGACCAATTATCTCTTGGTTATTATATTCCGCATCATCCCGTAGTGCGTGTTGATAAATCAACGACAAAGGTGCGTATTTGTATGAATGCCAGTACTAAGACTGACTCCGCTGATGGTACTCGTGTCTCATTAAATGACACGCTGCACACAGGTGCTAATTTGCAAAACGATTTGTTTTTAATTTTACTTGACTTCCGCTTGTATGAAATCGCTTTTACCTCGGATATCAAACAAATGTTCTTACAAGTTTTGGTTAACGCCGATGATCGCAAATTTCAAAAGTTTTTATACCGCTTTGACACGTGTTCACCGCTTATCGCTTATCAGTTCAATCGCGTCTGCTTTGGACTACGTAGTAGCCCTTTCCTTGCGATGAGAGTAGTCAGGAAACTCTGTGAGGATGGGAGTTCAGCGTACCCGCTCGCCGCTACTGTAGCCGCACGAAACTGTTACATGGACGACATCTGCTATAGCACGCCCACCGTGCAGGGCTCCTTACAGCTCAGAGATGAGCTGGTAGGATTGCTTAAGGCCGGTGGCTTTGAGCTCGTCAAGTGGTCTAGTAACTGTCAACAGTTACTTGATACACTGCCTGATACTCACCGCTTAAATTCTAGTAAGAATTTTGAAGAACAAACTCAAACTCTTAAAGTTCTTGGCTTACAGTGGTCGCCTGATTCTGACGAGTTCTCTTTTACTGTATCGCTAGATAGTCGCCCATGTACTAAACGCAATGTTTTGTCCGTGATAGCACGTCAGTACGACGTCCTCGGCTTTACCGCTCCTGTGATCTTGTACGCAAAATTACTCTTGCAGAAAATCTGTATTTTAAAATTAGACTGGGATGAAACACTACCCTCTGATATTGCGCAGATTTGGCAAAACTATTTGAAGGAGCTACCTGTTTTGCGGGATTTACGTATTAAACGCCACTTAGACGTGTTCCAAAATTCGAAAATTTCGATAATATCATTTGCAGACGCAAGTGAACGTGGATACGGATGTGTCGTATATATTAGAGTACAAGATGACTCAGACACTTGCACTAGCATTCGGCTGGTATGCGCAAAGTCAAAAGTCTGTCCGCTCAAGACCGTCAGTGTCGCCCGCCTTGAGCTTTGTGCCTCGTTACTCATGTCGAAATTAACTCGTCGTGTAGTTGACGCTTATAAAATACGTCACAATATTGAACGTATTTACTGTTTTACCGATTCTATGGTAACTTTACACTGGATACATTCCTCACCGCACAGGTTTAAAACCTTTGTCGCGACGCGTATAACAAAAATAATATCCGCTATTCCCGCTGAATGTTTTTACCATACAGCTGGTTCTCAAAACCCGAGCGACTGTCTTTCCCGTGGTCTCACTCCCACGCAGTTGATGAGTCACCCGCTCTGGTTCACTGGACCTGCTTGGCTTTATCTGGACGCTAAAGAGTGGCCAATCAAAACAATAGAATCAGCTTCTATTGAAGAAAACTTGCCGGAATCAAAAACAATTTCTCTTCCCGCTTTTAGTAATGAAGAACCGCATCCACTTCTTTCTCTTTCGGAAAGAATTTCGTCATGGCTTGTGCTTTTACACACAATCATTTACATCTACCGATTTTTACGTATTTTACCGCGCTCTAATATTTTTACCGCTACCGATATGGATTTCGCTGAAGTTGCATTGATTAAAGCTCTTCAAGCATTTTATTTTCTTGATGAAATAAAAAGATTAAAGTCAAATAAACTTTGTTCTCCCGCTTTAAATCGACTATCGCCATTTTTAGATAAAAATGGATTGTTACGCGTTGGTGGTCGACTTCGCAACACAGACATGACGTTCGATCAACAACACCCTGTGTTGTTACCTCGTAAAAATCATATTGTCGAATTGATTATCATTCATTATCATCGCAAAAATTGTCACACTGGACCAGTGGCTTTAATGTCAATAATCCGCCAAAATTTTTGGATACTTTCCTGTCGAAATATTGTTCGTCGCGTAATACATAGCTGCAATTATTGTTTTAAGGCGAAGCCGAGACAAACCTTCCCTTTCATGGCAGATTTACCATCATGCCGCGTTAATGAGGCTAAAGCTTTTGTCCACTGCGCTGTGGATTATTGTGGTCCTATCAGTATCACTCCGTATCGAAAACGTGGAGTCCGTCCCGTCAAATGTTACCTCTGCATATTTGTATGCCTGGTGACTCGTGCAGTTCACGTTGAATTGGCAACTGATCTTAGCACGAACACTTTTCTTTCCGCGTTCAAACGTTTTTTATCTAGACGTGGAGCAGTGTCTTTCGTATATTCAGATAATGCTACGAACTTTGTAGGCGCTAGAAATGCCCTCTCAGAAATTTACAATTTGACAAACTCCGAAGAATTTAAAACGTCTTTCGCGAATGAACTTGCCGATCATAGAATACAATGGAAATTTAATATTCCACGTAGCCCACATTTTGGGGGACATTATGAGATATATGTCAAAGGATTTAAGACGCATTTGCATAGAGTAGTAGGTACTCAACTGTTGACCTACGAAGAATTATTAACTGTAGTTACGCAAATAGAATGTGTCATAAATTCTCGTCCGCTTACGCTGCTGAGTGAAGATCCATCTGAACTTAGCGCGTTAACTCCTGCACATTTTCTGATGTCAACTCCTTTAAAAGAATTACCCGCTTGTAAGGTGGCTGATGAGCCAGTTAATTTATTACGTCGCTACGCGTTGCTTGATCAAATGGTAGAATCGTTCGCAAGGCGATGGAAGAATGATTATCTCCATCTTCTCCAGTCTAGAGGAAAATGGAATACACCTTCCAACCCAATCAAAATTGGATCTGTTGTCGTTGTAGTTACCGATAACACTCCACCGCTTCAATGGCCGCTCGGTGTTATTGTAGCTGTATACCCTGGCAAAGATAATGTCATTAGGGTAGCTTCTGTCAAAACGACGACAGGTGTTTACAAACGACCTGTCGTGCGTCTTTGCCCTCTCCCATCTCAATAACTCCTTTCTTTGCCCCCGCTTCAAAATTTCGTTATTCTCTGTCTTATTTTTACTTTTCTATTCTTATTTTAAAACCAATGGTTTTAACGCCGGGGGCAAATGTTCGCGCCACTTCTTGTGGCTCTCATACTGCGGGGTAGTTGTGAATTAATATTTTCAACTGTCATTTTCGCTGCATCTCCACCCGCTTAGTTTTGGACGCAAATCAATCAGTCGTCAATCAGAAGCCTTTCACGCCGGAGGTATACGCTGATTGTCATTCGACTAGGTCCTACCTCGACCCTACCGCCCGCCATTTTGAGATCGCACCCGCTGTGCGCCTCATTTTCATCTATTACTATTACGAAGAAGATTAGCCGAGAAGAGCGCAACCAGGCACGAAGAGGAAGAAGAAAACCATCTTGGAGAACACCAGAGACTTGGTGGCTCAGGCGAAGCGTGGTTTGTGGTGCATGCAGCTCCTTCCCAAGGTCAGATCTTTCATCTTCGTAATTATTTCTCTTCACTTCCCGCTATTTTTAAAACCTATGGTGATACAAAGCACTGCCGTCATATCGCGTGCTCAGATAGGGAGTGGGATATAAAAAAGTTATAGCACAGGCGCAAGAAATGAAGCCTGAAAAAATAAAAGAAGTAGAGGATCTTACAAAAAGGAATGAAATCCCATCAAAAACATTTCATGTAAACTATCGCCAAGACACAAGATCAAAATGCTTTTACTGTTAAAAAGTTATCAGATCTCATGTAGAGCCAAGCCCTTAACTCTACAAGGCCTAACTCTACAAGCCCTAACTCTACAAATCCTACATCTTGATCAAAAAGTTTGGCTTGGCCGTTTCATGGTACTATTGCATGACACAAATGGGAGTGTCTGTTTGACAACCGCAAAACGGCTAAGCCAAACTTTTTGATCAAGATGTAGGAATGTTTTTGATGGGATTTAGTTTGTCTTTGAAATTTTGGCAAAACGTTAATATTACTTACATAACATAGTTTAAATACTCTTTAATGTGTACCAAAAGAAAAACAATAGAAAAGAATAGTAGGTACAAAGTTTAGCTAGAAGATAAAAGCAACAATGGGTTGCATCATAGCTTAAAGTGCTTTCTTCCAACAACCTTCGATTATGCTGATGTCAGTTATTTGGATCTTACTGAAGCACAAATCGAAAAATTCGAAGTCTTCAAAATATTTGTATTTGGTTTAATTTTGATCTTCGCAAGTACGATCACGTTTCTGAATTTCGTTCTTGACTTAACTGGCTCCCTATTTGTCAGCGATGTCATGCACAATAATGCAATTCCTTCTTATCTTAAGGCTCATTTTCAGTTTTTTCATAATACTCATGATCGTTCCTTACGTTCCTCTCGAAATTTCCTTTCACAACACCATCTCGTTCGTCGTCCTTCTTCAGTAATTCCTTTTCAGCCCAAGCTGTTCGGTTGTGGAACGATCTTCTTTTGCCAATGAGGAGAGCTCCATCACTGCCTGTCTTCAAAAACGCAGTCAAGGACTTTTACTTGTCACTTTGATTCAACTGTCATATATTTTGTATTTTGAGGTTTTATATTTTATTGTTTAAATGTATATATTTTATTTGATATAGTTATTTATGTATGTAGGTATAGGTACTGCGTGGCGCAAAAGTATTGGCACTATAGAAAATATTTATATATTTTTTTAACGGTGTCTCCTGTCTTCTTAAAAAAAAAATATGTAGTAAACAAATGTAAAATATACCAGAAATAAACAGAAATAGTTTTACTCCCAAAGAATGTGGAATAATCGTGTCAATGTTTTTACGGAATAATTTAGCAATGATAAAAACACACCGTGAGGTCCATCGATGATTTCCCCACCGCCCGGCACCGGTTGGTCACTCATTTCGACGCTTTGCCACACGTTTTGAAGGAACTGGCTTCACATTGGATAAACCTAAGTCTGGCAGACCAAGAACTGGCCGTTCAGCCAAAAATATCGATGCTGTGCACGAAGATGTGGCAGAGTGTCCAGAAACATTAACGAGGCAATGTGCCACGCAATGGGCATTTCTAGGCGGACTTTGCACCGTATTTTGGTGAAAGACATGAAGATGTTTCCGTATAAAACTCAGATGATTCACCAGCTGCTGCCTACTGACCACTGGGCTCGTCTAGAGTACAGCCAACGCGTCATCAACCTCAACCTTGAAGAGAATGATTTTCCTACAAAATTGCTTATGAGCGACGAAACGCATTTTCATCTCTCGGGACATGTCAATGAGCAAAATACTTACTTCTAGGGTCCAAAAAATCCGCGCATTATTCAAGAAACACCTTTACACCCAATAAAAGTTACTGTGTGGTGTGGCGATTGTGCCGAAAGAGTGATTGGAACCTATTTTTTCCAAGACACTGCAGGCAATGAGGTATCTGTAACTGGCGACCGCTACAGTACCATGTTATGGGAGTTTTTGATACCCAGTTTGGATGAATTGGGGATGGAGCACATCTGGTTCCAACAAGACGGCGCCACGGCACACACAGCTATGGACTTAGTGAGGGACACCTTTCCAGGCCGTATCATCTCCGTTTTGGCGATTTCCATTGGCCTGCGAGATCGTCCAATCTGAAGAGTCCAAACTTCTTTCTTTGGGGTTATTTGAAATCTGTGGTGTATGTGAATAAGCCACAGTCTCTCGCAGCCCTAAATGAAAATATTCATCGAGAAATAAGGAACATATCACCGGAAGTGTTGCGACAAGTTACGGAAAATGTCATAAATAGGGTTTAAATGTGCATCAACTCCAGAGGTCACTATTTAATAGACATCATATTTAGATCTTGATGGGACGAAATTTGATAGCCAAATATGTAGTATTTAAAAAACTAATGACAGTTTTTGATTGTAGAAAAGTAGTTGTAGCTAAACGAAATAGGGTCATTACTTTTGCGCCACCCAGTATATACAAGTGACTTTTCCATCATCGTCCAAATTTATACTGGAGGCTTGGTAAGTAATCAGCATCATGAATCGATAACAATTTCTGTGAAATTCGTATAATGAAATTTTGATTTCTCATAGTCATTCACTCCCAGTCGTGAGTGTTCATTCCTCTATGGAGAGTCGAAATTTCATTTTATGAATTTTACAAAAATCGTTATTGGTTCATGATGCTGATCACTTACCAAGGCTCAAGTATGAGTTTGGACGATGTTCACAAATTCACCTTGTATATGTACGTGTACACCGGTATTTACATGTACACCGCCTTTTCAGCAATCCTATCGTACAATTTCTTCCACTTAAAGGTTGTCTGGAATAGATCACTTTAAGCGATAAGACCACCTGTTTGTACTTAGCCTTTGTACTCGTATTTTCAAGTTCAATTGATTATATTCTTCTCTTTTTTGGTGTGACAATAAAGCTATATTGTATTGTATTGTATTTGGGTGTAAGATATTTAAATACTTACACTGATTTGGTAAAGGCAGAAAAACATTGTGAAATTCTTAAAACTCTGTTTTTTAAGGTTATCTTTATCTAGAGTTTGATTATGCAAAGTTTTTATAATGTTTTTTTTTTGGTTAGAAAAGGAAGAGTGCTGAAATTATAATAAAATAAAATAACCATTAAAGCATAAACTACTCGTAAAATAATTTTTTTCAAGAAGCCTTTAAACTGTCCTACTGCTGGGCAAAGGCCTCCCTTTGTTGATACCACATATACAAGGTGACTTTTTGATCATCGTCCAAATTCATACCGGTGGCTTGGTAAGTGATCAGTATCATGGATCAATAACAATTTTAGTGAAATTTGTAAAATTAAATTTCGACTCCCGATAGTGATTCACTCAGGACTGGGAGTGAATTACTATGGAAAGTTGAAATTTCATTATACGAATTTCACAAAAATTGTGACTGATCCAAGATACTGATCACTTACCAAGCGTCCAGTATGAATTTGGACGATGATCAAAAATTCACCTTGTATAGCGGTCATGCTCTAACTTAAGTAGCATAATAATCATTATATTTATAATAGTCTGTTATAAATACACAGATTTAATTCTTGTCATGTTAATCTCTTCATTCATTACTTAGTTGTTATTTATTAATATATTCGTTTTTCTTTTTAGACCAAAAGTAATTGCCTTGACTACGACTAATGGAAACACAAAAGAAAGCAACGTTAACATAAATAACCAAAGAATTTTAAAGGTTGCTAAGCGGCAAGATGTAAGTAAAAATATATTTTTACACTATGTTTTGCCAGCGTTTTCGTCCGTGCTGACCTTTTAGCTAGTGACTCTTATACTTATCTCATGATCTAATTAAGACTGTACATGCCTAGAGCATTAACAACGCCAGAATTTCGAGGATTCGTTTGAAGAAACTGGGACTCTCCTTGTATTGAAAAATATATATATTAATTTTATTGATATTTTATCTAAGGATTTTACTTATAAATAATGCATCAAGATTTACACTTTTGTGAAACACTTTTGTGTTCTCCACCCTCTTTTTTTTGGTTTTCAAACGTTCGTTCCAAGAACGCGGTTAAGAGATCAACTTAATTTTTGTTTTTATAAAATAGCTGTAACAGAAATATGCAGGGATTCAACTTAAATCCAAGATTTTGTACCTCACAAAATATTTCAGTATTAGCTAAAAACACACCAATTTGTTGCTCTATCAAAAGCAATTTGTCATTGGAATTATTGTGCTGGATGGGTAATGAAAATAGTTGCTAGGGTAGGCCATCCTCTTAACACGTCAATGTTAGAAGTATCGTGATAAAGATACACGTGTCGAAATCTAAGTTGTCGAAAATGCTAAATACGTGTTTCTCTACTATACCCCAATTCAGAAATCGAGAGTATCGTTTGACGTTTTCTGTGATACCAGATGACGACGAAAAATAAATAGAGATGTCCTAAAGGTATTAATTAAATTCATTCACTTAGTGAACGAATGAATTATTTTTGTTTCATAAAATAATTAATTAACTTAGCGAATGAATCGATTGACATATTATTGGTTTTTGTTGTTTGTACATTTAATAACAATATGATAAATAAAACAATCGAGCTTTTAAGTGTCTAAATTTATTAATCTGAAAAATCTGTGTCACTGTCAGTGCTGGTTTCATCATTAACATTGATTATAAAACTATCCAACACGCCATCAATTAGGTGGTCGAGACAGCACATTTTGTCCTCTTCTTTAATAACATGAGTCACGCAGTCACTCCATTTTTGGGGTGTTACTTTTTTTATCCCTTCTTCTAACAGGCCTTTTCCTTCCGCCATTTTAAACGTTTTGTTAATCATGGCAACATGACTTTTTACCTGCGCCCATACCAGCTCAATGGGATTGAGTTTGCAATGGTACGGAGGCAGGCGTAAGATTGTGACTCCGTGCTCCGCTGCCATCTCGTCCACAACATACTTGTTGACACATTGGTCTTTGTTCTGCCGTACGATATCTATTAGAGTGGTTTTTGTATTTGTAGCATCGAATGCTATATTTTTGCTTGTTAGCCACTCCTGTATTCTTCCTTTAGTCCATGACATCGCAGGCAGCAACTCCACTTTTGGCATCAAGGAGGTAAAGGTAGGAGATAAGTATGTGAGGTAGGAGGAGGTAAATCTCTGCTCTGTGTAGTGTAATGAGTCACATACAAGTAGGTTGCGTTTATGCTGGCAATGTATGATGTCTACTGTAGTGTAGATGTCCGTCTACTTTGTATTAATTTAAAAATAGGTTTAAAATATGGAATTCCATGACAGCGAACCTTAGTCAATAAGTAGGAATGAAACAAATAAGTTAAAAAGAAATATTAAAGAAATGAAAAATATAAATTTTATTAAAAGTTATAGGTTTTAATTTAAACAAAAGGTACAGAGCCGCTACCAACGGTCTTGTTACAGTAGTTCGTTGGAGGTAACTCGTATTAAAACTCTTGCCACCCACTCAGAGGGAGAAAAAGCGATTTTTTGCATTACGTAAGTGCAAAAAACCGCCTTTTTTTCCTTGAAATCGTTAATGGTGAAATGATCAGAACAGAAGCATGAATTTTTTCGCAGATGTCGCCCAATTTTTAGTTTTAATATCTACCCTAGTTGCTTTAATCCACTTGGTTCTCAAAGTCTAAAGTGTGATGTACTTTATCATTGCAACCTACAACGGCACACGTACGCATTTTGTGTTCTAAATACTACCCAGAAAGAAATACTACTTTCACAAAACTTAAACTTAATGTGCGGGAAAAAGTACCAAAAGTCTGGCTCAACTCTAGTTTGTTTATGGTCTCTGCATAAACTTGACACTTCGTTTTCTGAAAACTTCTACTAGCGCTAACTAAACTACCGCCTTCTTATTCATTTTGATGAAACTCAACTGACAGCTGTCAAGGAAAACGGCTCATTGGAGCTCTCTCTCAATGTTTGATTTTTTTCTAAAAACAAATATCAAACCCTTTCATTTGATATCCATATTGAGGAAGTAGTCAAAAAATATTTAATCCGCCATTCTTGGATTTACAATGACAATGAATGTATTAATAGTACATTACGATACGAGAGCGATGAAACGTTTTCTGACGAGTGTGAGTTTGCGGCACGAGCCGAAGGCAAGTGCTGCAATCACACGAGTCGAGAAAAAGTTTCTCGCACGAGTTTCGTATAATTTTTTATAGCACAAGTGCGGAAAATGCCGACTAGTGGTCATTTTACGCACGGTGTGCTATAAATTATATTATCATCAGAACTAAAGGTGCGTACCAAATTTCAACAGGAAGGGGGTCAAATTTCAATTACTAGATTTGACCCAAATAAACAGGGCAAGCTAAATAAAATCGTTTAATAAAACCATTACAAGGAGGACGTATGCTAAGAATGTTGTTATGTTGATTAATCATAAATATTATATTAGTCAACATATTATATTTCTGGAATCACGTCGTTATTAGTAAAATTTGTCTCTTGACTTAATGAATTTAGTAATTTTTCTATAATATTGAACGATTTGGACGAATTAATTTATCGAACCCATCACTTCATGCAAACACTAGTGAAATAAATCTGGCCACATTATTCAGGTAAATGACAGTAGTGTCTGTCAAACGATACTCTCGATTTGTGGCTTGGGGTATAAGACACCAACGGTGAAAAACCCATGTCAATCAATATAGTAATCGTTTGATTTCAAACATGGCTTTGAACACTTTCAAGGCATACTTAGATGAAATAAAATGTTTACAAATTAGATTTCTTAAGTTATTGGTAGACAAAAATACAAAGAATAAATGTAAAAGTAGCTATAATAAACTATTTAATATCTGTAAAATAATCCCTGTACATGAAAAAGTAAGATTCTTTATAGCAAATGAAAATTTTGGTCCCGATAATCAGTACAAGAATCCTGTGAATCACAAATATTACACTAGAAAAGCCGCCAGAAATGCCTTCCAAATTTATAAATTCAAAAACTATTATGGTCAAAGAACAGATAAATATTTAATACCAAAAATATTTAACGCCTTTTCTGTTGTCTTTTCAGAATGTAATGTAACCCGTGCTGTATTAAAAAATAAGTTAAAATCATTAATATTGCAGAAATATGATATCTAAGTGTAGATAAAACGATTATCTTTTATTTTCAAGTAAGCTTTTTAGGTTAAATTGAAACTATTCAATTGAATTTTTTCATTGTTTATTTTTATTTAAACAGAGAGTTTTTTCCGCCTACAAACTGCATTACAGTTTGGCAGAAATATTTGTAAGTGCTAAATATTTTCGTATGGAAATAAACGTCTATTATTATAAAAAAAACGTCTTTTATTATCATTACTGTGAATTCACTTACTAAAAAATATTTTTTTTTTCAGGTGCCAATTTTCAGAGGAGCTAATGCATCATTGATATTAACACCGAAAACGAGTGATTTTTATGGGAAAGATGGTCTGGGGGATAATGGCGAGGAGCTTTCTGATTTGGTGCAAGCCCGAAACACAAGTGCTGTAAATGCTTTACTAGAGCTGTCCAAGATGTATGAAGGTTAATATTAAAATATTTATTTTAATTAAATATTGAAAGAAAGAATACCAAATGATATAAATTAAATAATAGATTTTGTTAAGGCTTGGCTTGGCAGTTACTTTGAAAAGACCTATATTTTTTATACATTTTTGAAAATCATAGTACGGCCTGTAACAATCTTAAGGGGCTGCACAATGCTAAAATTCAGTCCTACTCTAACGCGTTTGTTTTTTAACTCTCTATCCTGCTCTAATCAGATGCCACGCACGCAAAACTTCAGTTATTTTGAAATTGTGGCTACATTAGGATATAGGAACTATAATTTCTTTATGTAATAAATATGTTTTTTTCTCGTTAGTATCTGCGTGTGTTGGTTTCGTTTCAATCGGTTTTGAAACATGGAAACTGAATCGCTTTTTTCGTGAAATTCATGCTTTTTTTAAAGTTATATAATTAATAGAAGATTGAAAGTATGTTTATTTATAAAGTGTAATTAGTAATTGCCTTGAGTCATAAAATACGCCATATTTTTTTCAAATTTTTACTATCTACATTGACGGAACTGAATCCAATACAAAACTGATGTTTAGCATTGTGGAGCCCATTAATGAGTTCCAGCCTTGCAAGCGTGGGCTTTTGAATAGCTATTATTTGTTAAAAAGCAGCGGTAGCTCAGGGGTAGAACGTAGAACCCAAGTCTCTCAATGTTGAGATACAGATTCGAACCCCGGCCTGGCATGCACAAATGAGTTTTTCGGAATTTATTAGCATATTATTTGTCTAACTTACCACTTGCTGTACGGTGAAGGAAAACATAGAAAGGAAAACTGCATGCCCTAAAAAGCGTGGTATTTGTGCCCGAAGAACGGCGATATAGGTTGGCAGAATGTGCTAGTTCCGCAGATGTAACCATATTATAGGTATATATATATTTCTTTTCTTTTTTTTTCAGGACAATTGATCGTAGTTACTTTAGGACCTGTGACCAATGTTGCCTTGGCAATAACTTTAGATCCAAATTTCCTAAAGAGACTGAAACATCTTTACGTCGCTGGTGGACATATTCATAGTAAATAAAAATATTTGGAAATTATGATAGATTTTAAGAGTTCAGACGAGTCACATTTTGAGACTTTTAAATTTTAAAGGGATCTGGAAACACCAAAAAAGTGTTTTTTGTAATTCACTTACGCTTGGCCACCACCGCGCCTGATGAGACCTAGGATGAAGGGCGTTCGCTCAAAAAGTACTTTATGGATGTATTAATAATTTGCAATATTCCGCTAAACTATTCCGCATTCAAAATGCAGACTCAAGCACCACCCACCCTACCTATTGGTAAGTTTTCTTGCTTGTTATTTAAGACTAGATGTACCCGCGACTCTGCCCACGTTGAAAATATAATAATAAATATAAAAAAAAAACCCTTGAAACACTTTAATCAAAGAGAGATGTTTGTGAGTGACGTTGGATGTAGGAGATAATTTCTATAATTAATTAATTAATATAAAATTCATTCTCTGGAAAAATTATTGATGTTCAATTTGCGTTTAAAGTTACGTTGTATGATGTTACGTTTTTGCAAACCCAATACAGTATCAACGGCCGTTTAGACATGTCATAGAAGTCTGACGTTTCACAAACGCGGAATATTTAGATGTCATACATTCATCATGTCATACATACATTCTTAAATTTTTAAGCGATCACGTATCCAAACCGATACTTTTATTCCGTTCATCAATTCAATTAGCGTTTTTCCTTATGTCAAATTTAGTGTTAAATAAGATTCCTAGATGGCACTGTCGTATTCTTTAGCAACAGAATCAAAGACAAAATTTGCTCAGATTCCAAACAAACGATAAACTTTGACATTAATTGCATATTCACATATTTTACCTATGGTGACATGGACAGCGCCATCTGGAGGAAAGCTAAGAAGAAAGCAACAAATGGGACGAAATAAATCCAAATCATGATTATTTAAACTTTTTTTATAAATAAAAACCCTGGAATAGAATATATATACGATCTTATTATTTGGTAAGGTATATCAGTTTTATAATACGACAACACTGCCTTACACCGCAGATATTATAAACCTTTTTCTGAAATGTCGATTCAAAAAGTCGAGGATTCATACTGCAGGCATTATGATTGCTGATTTGACAGAAATAACTTGACACATTTTATTGATTAAACAAATAACTTCATTCGGCTTCTATCTTTGTATAATAATAAAATAAATAAATAAAATGACAACCTCTATATAAGGTTCTCAAATTCAAGTGAACACAGTATCGCTAATAGACAACTTTTCGCCAAAATAATATTTTTTGCGCTTTTTTTTAACTTTTACGTAGAAATTGAGTCAGCTGATTCATTAAGTTTTGTACTAGGAAGTGGAAAATATATACGACAAAAACACTTTTTATTAACAAATGGGACCTTTTAACGATATACAATCTACCCTAAAACCATCATGATAAATATAAAATATTGAAATGCAAAACAGTAAAAAATAGGTTTTATCCCCTGACATTTGCAAACGTCACCATTCTCTCGAATGAACGGCCGGAGTTTAGTGGTATATGTAGTTTATCATTTAATGTTGTTATCTCCTATTAATTACTGTATATGTTTATTAGCATGTAGTATAATATAATTTACTAAGTGTTTGAGTAATATATATATTTAAATCGGTACCCTATAATATTTTGACATCATGGCACTACCCGCAACAACTTCCCAATTACCAAAGGTTAGCTGGTAGAGAATACTAAATAGTATTAAGCTCGCCTATGTTCGAAATTGTTATCTTGTGCAATAAAGAATTTTATTATTATTATTAAGAACTAAGAAAAAAAAATCAACCAAAAAAATGCTCATTGCATTATCTTTTTCGCGATTTTGGCGTAGGTGTGAGTGATACGCGCACACAAAGGTCTGTAGAGCGCCATCTCACTCTTTACCGTGAATTTCTGTCTAGCTTTTTGATTTTATATAATAGATTGCTTTGTTTTATGCTCGTACAGCTTGTTTGTGTATGTTTTATGCGAGAGAGCGGGTGATGCTTGAGTCTGCATTTTGAATAGCGGAATAGTTTAGCGGAATATTGCAAATTATTATATATTAAGAGTTCATAATGGACTTCCACGAAGTAACACTTATTTCAATCAACAAAGGAGCTCTGAAATGGAACTCGAGAACCCGAGTGGTTTGTTTTCTATGGAAAATTTTGGAAGATGCTCATTTTCATAGTTCCACCCTCGATGTATTTTTATGCTCGTAATTGTTAAGCAGATGTTTTATATTAAAATAATTTACATAACAGATATTTAATTAGGTCACATCATAGAAAATATCCCTTTAAAACTTTATTAAGAAGTGAAGGTCCTTTCTTAGCTTAAAATACACGTTATAAATACGAACAAAACAAAGCAAAAAATAAATTTTATTGTTCTTTCACAAGTTCCAATACATTTATTCACTTATATTTATGATATCGTCGGTCTAAATGAATCATATTTTAACTCGAATATAGTCTATAATCTAGCATTAAAAAAAAATCATCAGGAAATAACCTTTTTTTAGGGAAAATATGACTGTTATATTTTTTAATTCCTGACAGGCAAATTCATAAAGAGATTGTTCAGTGCTGCTATTTATAACCACCTATTTCAAAATAAAAAAACAACCTTTATCCATAGAAAGGTTAAACGTCAGTCGTTCGGTACAAAGTGCACAACTTAACTTTGTTTTTCTTGTTAAGAAGTTAAAAGTGATAAAGATATTGGTCTGTGGCAATTCAAGCCAATAGTTTAGTATAAGTTAGGTTTATAAATAAACAGTTTGTAATAAAATGCACAATTAGAAAAAGTAAAGGAAATATTCTTTTTTATTTTTACTTTATTGCTCTTTAATCACAGCTTTCTAAGCCATACCTGATAAACTAGGCAGGATTCTGCAGGAATAAAAGATTTTTGTAGATTCAGCTTGGTATATTCTGTTTGTTTTCTGAGTGACACAGTTATACAACGTGTAACAGAAAGGTGTAACCATATTTGAAGAGCTTGTTCAGTCAATGGTATAGAACAACTTTTACTATGGAACAAACTCTGTACCTCGAAAAAAAACTTAACTGTTTCGTAGAAAAATGCAATGCCGCTCGGCCGAAATATATGGAAGGGTAGATTTTTTTTTTAAATATCAGGTTTGGCTCTATAGTAAAAGTTGTTCTATATCATTGACTGAATAAGCTCTTCAAATATGGTTATACCTTTCTGCTACACGTTGTATAGAACAGTTATTATTACTACATACAATTTTACATACAAGTTGATTATTATTACCTCCTCCTCCCCAGGTGATAAGTACCCAAACGCAGAGTTCAATGCTCGCATGGACGTCGAGAGTTACCACATTGTTGCTAAAGCTGCAACGCCAGACAAAGTCACTATGTTTCCTTACTCACAAGCCATTGACTCGTTGAGCATAGATAAGGCAAGTTTCCGAACCCAACAATTTCTTGTTCTCTGAATAGATCCTCTGCTAAAGTGTCTTTGGCAAGGCCGACGGCCAAGCCGCGTTTCCAAACGCAACTATTTTTTGTTCTCTGAATAGATCCTCTGCTAAAGTGTCTTTGGCAAGGCCGACGGCCAAGCCGCGTTTCCAAACGCAACTATTTCTTGTTCTCTGAATAGATCCTCTGCTAAAGTATCTTTGGCAAGGCAGAAGGCAGATCATATAATGCCCTATTCTACGATGTGCCGATGACATAGGATATACAATTATAAGTAAATTTACCTTGCATGAAGTGTTTATACGAGTATGTGTGTATTAACATATTAAGTTTATAACAAGAATGGACATTTTATTTTGTTACAGGTGAGAAAAGGGGAGTCAACACAAAACTAAAGTAGTAACAAAAACTCGTACAGAGTGACATATCCCTCAAGGATATATCTCACAAACATTCAAGGCCTACCATAAGTTTTGTTCTTGATACACGTTAGCGACTGCGTAAAATATTTATTATGAGAAAATGCACAGCGCCCCTAGCGGATAACAAGAGGAACCACAGTTTCTCATGCAAAATATTTTACTCAGTCGCTATCTTGTATCGAGTGCAGAACTCATGGTGGGCCTTCAGGCACACCCCCGACACTTCTTTGTCCTCGCTCAAGTTATTTACCTGCACTCTCACGCGCGCATCTGGCTCGTCCGCACACGCTTGTGTGTGTGCGTGAGCTAGTCTAGGGCTGGCAGCAAGCGTGTAAGCGTCGTCGATCGAGAGGGACAACATTTATAGTCAGCAACTTATATGATTCTCTTCCTAAATTTTAGCGTGGTTAATCCCTAGGTCCTAATTTGGTTCCCCGTGGATTATTTTTGTATTAAAAATATATACATCGTCACGACTTGAATCAAATGCTCGAGGGGGTGTTAGAGGTGTTCCGAGTGTGAACTTTGAAATGCATGTCACAGTCCGCACTCGGTACACCTGCGTTTCACCTACAAATATTACGTCCCAACGTGATGGGTGGTGAGCTCTATCGCCGTACTTCGGGCACAAATAGACAATTTTTAGGACATGTTGAAATTTGCTCAGCTCGAACGGTGACACAAAAACATTCGATTTTTAAAATTTCAACTTAATGTTGAAATTCTTACCAACTGTTACACAACTGCTTGAGAGTTGCAGTTAATGCCCTAAACCAATACATAAAAGAAAATGCTTTGGTTTAGTTCATCGGCAGGAAATAAAAAAAATCTGCGTTCTTTATTTTTTGCTCCGTTTTCAATGCATCCATAAACACCACAAAAACGAACCATATTCATTAAAAATCAGTATCGTAATAAAACAAAAAACAAAATACGCGCGCAGTGAACGAGTGCTACTCGAGCTCTACGTGCCACCAGATTTCCACTAACTTGCGGGGGACCGCGGGGGATGTTAAATTCGCGCGGGGAGGTGAGTGTCGCTTCTTTACGTAGTAATACTTTATATTCTCTGCTTCAGGTGCAATAATGGTGTAATTGCAGGGTCTACATAATTTAAGAAGAAAGGCAAATTGATATTTGAATAGCATTTTATACTCGTACATAATGTTTATTGCTTTTCCAGAAAAACCCTTGAAAATTCGCTAATTATGCGTGCCGACAGCGCACGAAGTGAGCGTTATCATGTAGACTTTCTAACAATATAATTAGGTTCAAAATCACTCAATATGATTGTTGTGTACCATGGACCAGGCCTTGATATTACAGATTTTCTTCATACAACCTAATCCCAACGCGCAATTTTCCATTCTAGGATTGGCGCCTTAACGTCTTCGGTGCGATAAACACCGACATAGTAAAGGCTCAAAACTCATATGAAAAAATTGGTATAAGCAGACACGAGACTTGGTTTGCACTCGACCCAGCTACCGTGGCTGTTGCTGTCAACCCTGGTCTGATTGAAGAGATCAAGTATTCAAGGCATTGTATTGTTCTGTGCGGTAAGAACTTTTTTCAGATTTGTCAAAAATAAAAAGAATAGGCTACAAGTATAATAACTGAGATAACCTTACAGCACGAAATAACCGAAAAATATTGGATGATGGGCTCGAAAACGCACGTGTTAAGCCAAATTTACATTACAAAACTAGTGGCATGAAAGTACGAGTTTTGTGACATTCATTTCACCAACAATTTCACGTGTAAACCTCAAGTAACACTGAAACAGTTTCGTGACGCGCGCGATTTTTGTATAAAACTAGTGTCATGCAACTAATGTCACCGTCTAAACGTGACGAAACAAGTGCCATAAGCCAAAAGCGCCTGCGCTGGTAGGTCATGTGTTTTTTAGTCGTTGTGTATCCTGTTTAGATATTTTGTTAGACACTTAACTCAATAAAAATTAATTCGAAAAAAGTTTGTATAGCTCTCGGGATCTTCGTCTGCTAATTCAGATATTAACTGTGTCACATCCAGATGCTTTATTGCTAGCCACCCTCAAATCCACTAACATCTTTTCTTTCGAGACTACCTTTTCGTAATTTTATACAATAACATAATATAATGACAACATTTTGCAATGCATAATAAAGCTTTGATATTGGCGGAGCCATGAAAACTGACATACTGTGGATTTAAGACACTATTATTTTTAATTAAACCAGTTTCACAGGAACTGGAAGTAGTGTCATGAAATTAATTTCATGATGCATGAAACTTGTTTTGTAATGTAAATTCGGCTTTACAAAAAATTGACTTATACGCTTTTTATTAATTGAAAAGATAATAAGGTTTGATAGATTTATACGACGTTTCTTCTTTTTTTTATTTCTTACTAGCTTTTACCCGCAGCAACGCCCGTCTTGATTTAGTTTTTGAAGACAATTGAATCTGTCAATATTGTTCGGACCCTTAATTTTATAGAACGTATTTATTTCGACTCTGGTTTGAACGAAAATATTTCTTAATCCCTAAATTGATCCTCAGTTAAACTGTTTTTAGCGAGGCCAGAGGCCAAGCCAAATTTCCAAACGAAATTACTTCTTGATCAATTGTTTGATCCCCAGGTGTAAGGTGTCTTAGGTGGGACCAAAGGTCGAGCCACGTTCTCGAATTAAAATATTTATTGTTCTCTGAATTGATCCTCTGCTGATCTGTCTTTGGCGAGGCCGAAGGCCAAGCCACTTTTCCGAACGAAACTATTTCTCGTTCTCTGAATTGACTCTCCGATTTCTTGTTCTTTGAATTTATCCTCTGCTAAAGTGTGTTTAGCGAAACTGTAGGTCAAGCCGCGTTTTCGAACTAAATAATTGCTTAATCTCGTATTTGAATCCTAGGGAAAGTGTTTTTGGTGAGATCGAAGCCCCGTATACGAATCAAACTATTTCTTATAGTCTGAAGTGATCCTCTGCTAAAGTTTTTTTGGCGAGGCCAAAGGCCAAGCTGCGTTTCCTAACGAAATTATT
The DNA here is from genome assembly GCA_934047225.1 of Ypsolopha sequella. Lineage (NCBI taxonomy): Eukaryota > Metazoa > Arthropoda > Insecta > Lepidoptera > Ypsolophidae > Ypsolopha > Ypsolopha sequella. The sequence goes on from OW203987.1 coordinate 24,489,441, forward strand.
TCCTGATCTCGTATTTGATTCCCATTTCTGAACGAAAATATTTCTTGCTATCTGTGTAGATCCTCTGCTAAAGTGTTTTTGGCGAGGCCGAAGGCCGAGCCACGTTTCCTTGTTCTCTGAATAGATCCTCTGCTAAAGCGTCTTTGGCGAGGCCGAAGGCAGATCATGTAATGCCCAATTATACGATGTGCCGATGACATATTATAAGTAAATTTACCTTGCATGAAGTGTTTATACAAGTATGTGTGTATTAACATAATAAGTAAAAAAAATAATGGACATTTAATTTTGTTACAGGTGAGAAAAGGGGAGTCAACACAAATTCCTTTGTTAATTCAGATGAAGCGAATGTCGGAATCATCTATGCAGTGAAAATGGAAGAGTATAAAATGTTCCTTGTAAATTTATTTCATGCTGAAGAAATAAAAACCTTGAGAAAAATACCATTGTAACACAAGTGACAATTTGGTTATTATTATCCACAACGAATAAAACGAACATAAACATGTCATTGTCAAGTGAGAGTCAGACTCGCGTACCAAACGTTGCGTATCGTGAATAAAAAATTTAATTTCGTCATTTTATTTTGGTGAATTTCTCAACCGCTATATTTTTTCTGTCATCTTTACGTAAACACATATTACCATGATTTTTTTTATATTTTTCGGTCCACCAGTTTTGGAGAAAAGGGGGGGGGACATAAAATTATAAATTTTTACAATCATTGATACCATTTTTTTTTGACACCTTGTGAGGAAACCAATGCTATTTTTGTGCCAAATCCCAAGTCATTATCTTTAACAGTACTAAAGTTATCACGCTGTGACATACGGACGGATGGACGGACAACGGAGTCTCACCATAAACCTCACCATGTACTACGGAACCCTAAAAATATAAGCAGTCATGGGGAATGCCGACAAAAGTGAAAACTTTTTACTTTTCATTTATGGCTCTTCATAGATAGTATCAACACGGATAGAATAGAAAAAGAAAAAATGAATGCTTCGATGGTTTCGACATGTGGGGAGGATTAATGAAAGTAGACTGTCGAAATAAATTTCAAGTGCACAAGTCGAAGGTAGAGCTCAACCAGGCCACCCTAGAAGGACGTATGCTGACCAAATTGGCGACATATTAAGGAAGGGTAATGTCAAAAGTACCTGGAATAGAAGAGCTTGTATGACGAGATTGATGGCTGTGGAAGAGGCGAAAGAGGTGTGTCAGGATCGTAGCAGACAGGAATCTGTAGTCTCTGTCTACCTTTCTGGGATACAGGCGTGAGTGTATGTATGTTTGTAAAGATTACAAAACGGATCAATCCGTTGAGTTCTCAGTATCGCTAAAAACAATAAATGGCAAGAAAAGAAACTTTAGTTTCTTGCTTGAATCCATAATAGGAAAAATCCTCTGACAACACCGGCACCGCCAAAAACGTCAGCAGATAGTTTGTGCCGTTCACTGTAGGTATAAATACCAGGCAATTAAGGGTACGTTTCAAAACGTGTGATTATCACTCGGAGCGATGCAAATTTTACCCTGCATCGTTCAAAAATCGACCCGAGTGAAACCGAGGGTAAACGAACTGTTACCTGACAGTTGCGCTAAGTGTTTTTAAACGCTTTCGAGAAATGTAATTTGATGTAATTAAATGCTATTTCTAACTCTGTGTGGGCACCGATAAAATTCGCCTGACAGTTGTCATTTCGGAGTTTTCTCGGGATTCGGACGAATTTTGAAAATAGAATTCAACATTTCCGTACCTACGAATACGGTGGAAATTTTTCGAAACTGCTCCGACAGGATAATGGCTTGCAAATGCAAAGGTTGCAATGCCATCCGTATTAAGAGCAATAGGTATTGGTTCAATTCCTTCTTTATTAGGTACTTTACTTTATTTATTTATTTTGATTTGAGGCTATGTATTTACTTGACGTGTGTTACTCCAGACCGTTCCAAAACGCTTTTCTCACGGGAATCACTCGCAAGCGTTTCAGAACCAGATCTTTCTTTCTCTTTCTAGTATATAGCTCTGTCTCTTTCTTAAAAACGAGTGAAATTTCGCACGAAGATCACACGTTTTGAAACGTAGCCTAAGTGAATATTCTTCACTGTGCATTGGAATAATCCGATGAGTGGTGCTCAATCTTCGCGAAATAGTTAGTGTCGGCGATGCTGGCCATTATGTTTTGTAAATACATGTTTATGGTTGTATTCTAGACATAAGCAAATTCAAAATTACTTCACTCATCGCTTGGCATTATTTTTAAACACAATATTTTTCGGAATTTTATACATTTTTATCTGTTTTAAACTTAAAAACCTGCCTTTTACTGCCGTCGGCAACATAGTGGTCCTATCGATCCGTGTTTTTACTAGCGACAATTCTATTTACAGTCCACCTACTTTCGCCTAAATGTCGGAGGACCCCGTGTTGCAGTCGGGAGACAACCTTGCCATGAGTGGCAAGGAGGGGGCAGGACCTGGGAAAACCAGGAGTGTAATATCTTCTAGATCATCCACGAGATCTATTTCGTCGACAGCGGCCGCTCGCATTAAGGCTGTCAAAGCTAGATATGCTCGACATTTGGCAGACCTTGAACATCGAGCCATCGAGGCAGAACGTATCGCAGCGCAAGCTGCTTTAGATGCAGAGATAGCCTTGATGGAAGCGGAAGATGAAGAGTTCATTACAGTCGACTGTACGGGAGAGCGGACTCCAAGTCAGGCCGTTGATGAACGAGTGGTTTCGTGGGTAAAAGAAACTTCGTTATTGAATTCACAGGTTTTGACAGAGGAAGCAGCTAGGAACCCTACTGCTTTCCAAATTAACAAACCTAAGGATTTGCAAAATACCACACCAGCAGATACCGTCATCCAGAGATCAACGCAAATCACCGCGGAGCCCTGCTGCGGAGCTTCTGGTAAACGGAGCGCAAAAAAGCGCGACTATTTGGATGTGGAGAGAGCGACCCAAGAACTGTCACCTGGTAACGGTAATGGAAGTCCAACGGTAAGTGCTTATGATTTTTCTCGCCTTGTACAAGGCGTGATTGACCTCGCTAACAAACCTAGTGGAGGTAAGCCTACCAAATTAACACCCTTTAGTGGAAGCGTCTCGGAATGGTTATTGTTCAAGAGAAACTATGAACGTTCAAAAAGTTTCTACACGCCTGTTGAAAATATGAATAGACTACTCAATGCGTTAAAGGGAGAGGCTAGAGAGACTGTTTGTAGTCTCATGTTGTTATCGGAAAATCCTGATGATGTAATTAATGCTCTAGAAATTAGATTTGCTAGACCCGATATGATTGTTAGTAACGAAATTAATAACTTGAGAGCACTTCCTAAGATGAAAGAACCTTCAGATGTCCAAGTATTTGCTTGTAAAGTGAGAAATTGTGTAGCGGTGACGAAATTGCTAAACAAGACACCCTACATTCACTCTCCAGAAATATTACAGGCCATACTCACTAATTTAACCCCTCTTTTACAGAACAAATGGCAAGATTTTGCAGCAATTCACCATGTTCAAGACAAAACGATTCTTGAAACGCTAGCAGACTTTTTAGATGGCGAAGCGAAGAAACAAGCTCAATACGGGGTAGCAAAATTCTGGCGTCCAGTTGTCAACGCAGAAAGACCAAGATCTTTACCTGCAGCTTCACCTGCTCCTCAATATGGTCGTAACACTCCATACTTAAAATCAAACAACATTTCAGTTCATTCATCATCATGTATTTTATGTGCTGAAGTTCACTCCATAAAAAATTGTGAGAAATTTTTAGCAATGCCTGCGAGTGAGCGCCTTGTTTGGATTAAAAAAGTTCGTGCGTGTCCAAGGTGCTTGAAGAAAAGTAGTCACGATTGGCGTCACTGTCCCGCGAAACCCTGTAGTGTAGAAAACTGCAGTAGGAATCATCATAAACTTCTTCATCCATCTGAAAACTTGTCATCATCATCAAAACCATCACAACCTCCACATGTAAACACAGCAAATGTCAACGATGAGATGTCTGACAACTCAACTGACACCGAAGAAAATAATTATGAAACCAAAAAGAGTTCACAATTAGAAAAGAGTTTGGAACCTCAAAATACAAACTTGAGTTCCAGAGAGGCCGAATGTTGCGAAAGTGATCCAACTTCTCTTCCGACCTCCTTTTCGTATTCTTATTCGGGAGCCAAAAGCGGTCGAGTGCTTTTGAAAATTTTGCCAGTTGTGTTGTCGGGCCCTAAAGGTGAGGTCCATACTTTCGGTCTCCTTGATGATGGGTCAACGGCCACTTTGATTGACCCTAAACTAGCAGATGAAATAGGTGCTACTGGACCTGTAGAAAACGTTTCTGTCAACGGAGTTACAGGTAGCCAGAGAAATATCGAAGTTAAAAGAGTTAACTTTAAGATTAGAGGCAAATATTGTTCAGATTACTATGAAATTAATAACGCACACACGTTTCCCTTACGTTTGAAAACTCAAACAATCTCAAGTGATGATTTGTCAAAACTCCCATATTTGACAGATATCATCGATCAATTAACATGTAGCGAAGCAAAACCACGGGTCCTAATTGGTTCCGTTGATTGGCCATTATTGATTTGCAAGGAAAACCGTATAGGAACACAAAGCCAACCAGCAGCCTCCAGGACTGCACTTGGATGGGTTTTGTTTGGTTCGACTAGTAAAATTACTAAACCGGTTAAGATAGTCAACCATTGCACTGTAACAGACCCCGATGACGCATTAAATGAACTTATTAAAGAGAACTATTGTCTCGAGTCAATCGGAATTAAACCAAGAGAACCATACAATGCTCATGAAAAACGTGCTATCGAAATACTAGAAACAACAACTAGACGTTTATCCAACGGTAGGTTTGAAACGGGCCTTCTATGGCGTAACGACATTCGAAACTCACCAGATAGCTATAACCATGCATTGTCTAGGTTAAATAGTCTCTCAAAAAAGTTTTCAAAAGACAAAGACTACGAGAATTTATACAAAACTAACATAGAGGCTTATGTAGAAAAAGACTATGCTGAACCGTGTCAAAATAGGTATGATGCACATAAAAAGCATTCGTGTTGGTATTTACCTCACTTCGGGATGACAAACCCAAACAAACCAGGGAAGATACGCATTGTTCACGATGCGGCTGCTAAAACATTAGGCATCAGCTTAAATTCTATGCTTTTACCCGGTCCAGACTTTCTACAGTCTCTGTTAGGAATACTGTATAACATGCTTATTTCAATAAGTCTTATTAAAGTTCCTCGGTGGTACGGTTTTATTCCCGATCAAGACATCGACCAGAGAGACCTTCACATCTTCGTAGACGCAAGCAGTGATGCTTACGCTTGTGTGGCCTTTTGGAGATTTAAAGGTCCTGATGGGACTTTTAAACTTTCACTTATTGCTGGCAAAAGTAGAGTTGCACCCCTAAAACCTGCATCTATACCTCGTTTAGAACTCCAAGGTGCTTTGTTAGGAGCAAGGCTTGCGCAAACAATAACAAAAGAACATAGGCTTAAAATAATAAATCGTACCTTCTGGTGTGATTCACGAACCGTGTTTGCCTGGATCAAAAGTGACGCCTGCACCTTTCGACCATTTGTTGCCAATCGCGTAGGCGAAATAAATGAAATCACCAAACCGTTTGAATGGCGCTGGTTAACATCCAGTCTTAACGTCGCTGACGATGCAACTCGGGCAAGGTCCATTAATCTCAAACGATGGTTAGAAGGTCCAGAATTTCTTTTACTTCCTGAACCAGAGTGGCCCGTAGAGCCAAAAGAACCTGTTAGGGAATGTAGAGAAGAACTAAAATGTCACTCATTACACTCATTACAAGTTCTTTCTTATAGTTTCCATTTGGTACCAAATTGTACAAAATTCAGTAAATGGTACAGATTGTTGCGTGCAACAGCAAGGGCACATCAATACTTACACATTTTAAAAGAACGATGTTCCCAGAATAAACGCATTCCAGTACAGACCTTGCTTTCCACGCGGCATTTAAGAAAGCTTTCCTCGCGAGATTTCCGATCTTTATCTGCTCGAGATATTCAAACCGCTGAGCTTCATTTGCTCCGTGAATCTCAGGCACATGCTTTTCCGCAGGAGCTGGCCAGCATTTGCCGGAATGAACCCCCTCCACGGGACAGCAAGCTAAAGGGCTTACCGGTATCTCTGAGTGAAGATGGGCTTCTTCGACTTGATTCACGTATTGGAGCAGCACCAGATGTTTCTTTGGATGTAAGAAAACCAGTTGTTCTTGACGGCCAGCATCACGTCGTTAGACTCCTTGTCGCCGCTTTCCACGTATGGGCACATCATGGACTAAACGAAGCGGTAGTTAACGAGATACGCCAAAGTACTGGGTTCTTCGCTTACGACCAACTGTACGAATTGTCGCAAAACAATGTCAAATTTGCCGAATTCAAAAAGCGACAGCTTCACATCTACCAATCGGAGACCTCCCCAAGGAAAGACTCTACCACCACAAGCGACCTTTTACTTTCACCGGAATTGATTATTTTGGCCCAATTAATGTAACCGTGGGCAGACACCAAGAGAAGAGATATGTGGCATTATTTACCTGCTTAGTAGTACGAGCCGTACATTTAGAGTTAGTACCATCATTAACAGCAGATAGCGCAATCATGGCCCTTCGACGATTTATGGCCAGACGAGGAAATCCAGAGAAAATTTATTCTGACAATGGGACCGCCTTTGTTGGAGCTGACCGCGAACTTAAGAAAGCATGGCTAGACATAAATGAAGCAGTGAAAGATTACATGGCAACCAAGGCCATTGATTGGATTTTCATTCCCCCTTCCTCTCCGTTTATGGGTGGAGCTTGGGAGCGTTTAGTTAAAACTGTCAAACAAGCCTTGTCCGCAACTTTGAAAAATAGGAACCTACGTGAAGAGATTTTATCTACACTGTTATTTGAAGCCGAAAGTGTTGTAAATTCAAGACCTCTCACACATATTTCAGTCTCTCCTGAAGATAAAGAAGCTGTAACACCTAACAGTTTCCTGATTGGCACTTCTTCTGGGCTTCCCATTATTGCTTCTGTCGACGACACCGATCTTTTCCGCAGACCAGATTGGCGAAAGACCTCAAGACTAGCTGATATATTCTGGGAGAGATGGCTTAAAGAATATCTGCCCACACTAGCTCCAAGACGCTGCTCAAATGCATACGACAAAAATTTAGAAGTTGGAGATCTTGTCTTGGTGGTTGACGGAAATCTCCCACGTGGAACCTGGCCTCGTGGACGTATAAATAAAGTATACCCAGGGAAAGACGGCGTGGTGCGAGTTGCCGAAGTCCAAACACCAGCCGGAGTGCTCAAACGTCCAGCTCGAAAACTGGTGCACTTGCCCGTGGATCCTCCAGCCAGCTCGCCATCAAGACTGTAAGGCCAGAGCCCTTACGGAGGGGGCCATGTCGGCGATGCTGGCCATTATGTTTTGTAAATACATGTTTATGGTTGTATTCTAGACATAAGCAAATTCAAAATTACTTCACTCATCGTTTGGCATTATTTTTAAACACAATATTTTTCGGAATTTAATACATTTTTATCTGTTTTAAACTTAAAAACCTGCCTTTTACTGCCGTCGGCAACAGTTAGGACCACCTTTAAGTAAACTACCTATAGACTTCATATATGTAAAATCGTGCAGCGTCAAACCATCGAGTCTTATTGTCTAATTATTTTTTCACAATTTTTTGGAGAAGAATGAGCACCAAGTAGATCAAGAAACGAAGAATAAAAGCTCTATCTAATTCAGAAGAAATGAAATGAAATATAGTTATTTATGTAATGTAGGTATAATAGACACACTTATTACAGGTCAGTTTTAATGTAATATAAGTAATTAAATAATATATGTGTAAAGGTAATAGTTTTATGTCAAAAATAATAATATGGGGAAATACGCAGGAGAATAATAAAGGTTGGGTTTACTTAAATTTAATTAAAAAAATACACTTGAATAAAATAAAAATATAGGAATAAGGAATAAATAATATTATAAATATATGCAATACATATAATAAATATATACCTAACTCCACCTATTCGATTAGTCTTGCTTAGAAGAAGGGCAAGAAACTGAGCAAGATCATGTCTTTTTTTTTCATAATATTAGTTACAAGTAAATGTAAAAAGTAAGCCTATATTTTAATTGAATAAAGAGATAAAACATACAAGACGGAGAAAATTATTTAAGAAAAAATAATAATAATTACCTTTGTCTATTTGTCCCATTTATTCCATCTGCTGTTACAGTCATTTCATCTATGTATTAACAAAATTAATTAACGTTAATTCTAGAGAAAACATAGTACGAGTAAGGAAATTAGGTGGTAGAGCTGATGCCGAGCTCGACTGTGGAGGTACCATCATCTTACTTTTAGACCCCCTCGAAGTAATTCGGGGGAGAGTAAGAGGACAGCTCACAGGCCAAAAACCAGGAGGCCCACCATGCCCCAGGCACCATGCCACCGATGGATGGTGGTATATCTATTCCTAATACCCAGGCCTTATATGGAACAGACTGGTGACGGGCAGCAGCGTCACTGGTGCGAGGGTTCCGGCACCGCGGTCACCAACCCGCCTGCCGAGCGAGTGTGTGTAAGGGCAATTCTTCCAGGATGACCGCCGGGAGTGGCAAAGTCTTGGAAAGGCTTATGTCCAGTAGTGGACGAACTATAGGCTGATGGATGGATGGATGGATATTATTATGACAAAGAACACTATCATAACCCCATGCTTTATATACTATAACCCCAAGATTCTTTGTATGTATTTGTTACAACACGAAATACGAAATAGTTATTAAGCAAAAAATATAATCACAAACAAAATGACAATTGCCAGCGGGTCCCACACTAGGTAATTCTGTTACGCGGGAACCCAGATGAAATTTAACACAAATCACATTTAATAATTTCACAGACTACTAGACTTAAAATAAACAAAAACTACAAAATACACAATCATGAATTTTAGTTTGAATCGAGTCTCATACAGTATTATATTATCTGTGCTCATACAAAGATTCAGTTACGTTGTTTAAGGATCAGCGTGTGAATATAATTCGTGATGTATGGTTTATGGTGGAATACTGTACAAAGCAATTATACCATGTCAATTGATTTACGTGTATGACTATTGGAAAAACAAAAGTTTAATTCAGTCAGATTGTAATAATAGAATTCTTATCATAGTTTTTTTTAAATCAAATATGCTTCATAAAGCTAAATGTACTCACCGTAAAAATTATACCACCTGGATCCTTTTTATGATACATACCTATATACATGCAGATTGTTCTCAATTTGCTGACAAGTAAGAATTTTATTAGTTGTTATTATTTTTAGCATAATGTAAAAAACATACAAATAAAAAAAATATAAAGCAGATAAAAAAAGCAGTTACTTAAATACGAGTAATAGAAGGTAATCAAACAAAATTACTATTTTTCCCGTAGACCACGAGACATGCAACTGTCTCGAAACGTCGGGTGTTCCCTTTTCGTAAAAAAGGTAAAAATTGATCGCAGTAGACCCGACAATATATATTATAAAATTACTATTATTTTTTATCAATTGCTCTCTTGTAGATGGAACCTATCTCTTAAATTTCGATTTCGTTATGTGAGTGAGTGTTATTTCGTCATCTATAATATATCTATAATATAAATAAGTCGCAGAAAGGTCGCAAACCAGTGAAAGTGAGAAATATGAGTTCAAATCCCGACAAATATTAATAAAAAAAGAGCAGTATGTATCATATTAAGTGTAGACTTCTTAAATTTTAAGTATATACGGTTTGAACACACACGTGTGATTGTTGTTGACTATTATGCCAACCGTTTCACCGATATAATTTCGACATTATCAAGGCGAGTGTCGTTCTTAGGACAACGATGTGGCGTTCACCGTCGTTGTCAAACGGGCACTGGCAGTAATAATAATTAAGTATGTCAGCTCACGCGAGTTATAATAATATACTTCCTTATGTCGCCTCTTTACTCAACCACTGTATGGAATTAATAGCGGCACATTCGATTACGAGGGAATTTTTTTATTGTTACGTTAAATAATGCATTACCTTATCAATTATTAACTAATACCAAATAATTAACGATTAAAAAAGTCTAAATCTATGTTTATACTATTGATTGTTGGCACTTGGTGGAACTGCCAATACATAAGTATTGAGTGTTATTGATCGCACTAGCTGATGTAAACTATTTATTGTATAATTAAGATCTTATATTAATTTCTTTGATAATGCCATAAAGGCGAAACCGGTCAGGTAGTATTAAATAAATGTGTGCGATAGTACAAGTGATTTTCTGTTCTTTATTAAAATCTATAATCAGAAATCAATTTATTCTTCGTTAAATAAGTTGTGCCAGAAGTAACGTACAAGTTCTGCACATGCCCCCACATTCCCTATTAGTGATGTAAACAAACAACTACTTCTGATGGATTTTCTATTTTGTGATACAGTTGAGTGTTCATAATTTATACGTAATCAGTTGCTGGCGCCAGTCTCACTGGCATGTCACCGCTGGCAAGGTACTGGCTGCAATGTAAACATTTTTTCATGCCAGCCAGCGCTGGAGTGGTATAGAGCCCACGGCTATTTTTCATGCCAAAAATGTTTTCATGTCTCCCACATCTCCCGGGCCAGCGTTGGTCATTTGCGCCGATCCGCTTGCGCACTTCCTAGAGTGTATGTTTGTTATTTTCTTGCAATAATGACTCTAAAACTTTTTGAAAATAAACTTTAAAGTTTGTACAACTTATCAGAGAGAAAACTTGTAGATATTACAAGAAAAACCTCTCGAGTGACTCGTATTTGTTTAAACGACACATGCCAGCACTGGCATGCGGGTGGCTTTGGATTGAACCGATGGCTCCAGTTGCTGGATACGAAAAACTTTTGGTTTTATATCCTATTTTTATTCGTTGTTAATTTTTTTCAATATTTTAAATTTTAAATAAGCACAAAATATTTCCCAGAGACAAAGATTTGAAAATGGTAATAGACCATGATGCTGGAGCAGATGATGCGTTTGCAATATTTATGGCTCTACATTATGAAAAACATTTTAAAGGGTAAATATAAAAATAAAGAATTAATTTTATTGAGTGTTTTTTAGTATTGTAGCCATCCATCAGCCTGGTTCAACCACTGCTGGTGATTCCAAGATTTCGCCAGTTTTGGTGGTACTCTTGGAAGAAAGACCGGGTAGGCGGGTTGGTAAGCGTGGTGCCTGTTTGAGGACTGTCCTCTTACACTCCCTCCCGAATTAAGATGGTGGTACCTTCACAGTCGAGTCCAGCATCAGCTCTACCACCTATAAGATTAGTGTATGAGGGTGAAATTATTTAAATTGTCTTAACTTTCTTGATGTATTGTACTTCGATAAAATTAACAAATTTAAACGGTTTCTAATATCAACTTGTGACCAATAAATAAAGTCAAAACTTCATTGAATTTAATGAAATTATCTACCATATTATCTACCATCTACCCTCACCTACACGTATATTATATAGGTACGTACGTACTGTAACTAATTTTGACGATTATTTGTATGCATTTATTGTTGCAAAACGTTGTGTATAACGTAAACTTTACAGCCTTATTTCTAATTCTAGACCAAATGTGGTAGCCATATTGACGAATCATGGCAATGTTGATGAACCACAAACCTTCTACAATACTCAAAAAATCTTAAATATAGCGAATAGAAGAAATGTAAGTACAAAATATCATCGTATTATTTCCAATTATTTTATTATTTCGTATTATTTTAGCCAGGTGGTAGAGCTGATGCCGGGCTCGACTGTGGAGGTACCACCATCTTACTTGGAGACACCCTCGAAGTAAAGCGGGGGAGAGTAAGAAGACAGCTCACAGGCAAAAAACCGGGAGGCCCACCATGCCTGGGACCGATGAATAGCGGTATATCCATCCCTAATAGCCGGGCCTTATTATGGAACAGAGTGGTGACGTGCAGCGGCGTCACTGGTGCGAGGGTTCCGGCACCGCGCTCACCAACCCGCCTGCCCAGCGTGTGTGAGTATGGGCAATTCTCCCAGGATGACCGCTGGGAGTGGCAAAGTCCTGGAAAGGCTTATGTCCAGCAGTGGACGAACTGGGCTGATGGATGGATGGATTATTTCCAATGACTTTCAATGGCAATAAGAATGCCACTTTTTAGGATTCCTTATAATACATTAAACCGCACGTGGCAGTTTTTAACTTTTCCAAGTTCGTTTTGTTGTCTCCAGTAGAAAAGTAGTTCGCTTGCTTTTCTAAACAGAAAGGTTAGACTTGCACTTTATTTTTATTTTTATTCAATCATTCATTTTGATTAATCCTATATACACAGTTTTGTAAACTTGCCGCTCTGCAACCAAATGTATAAATCACAACGAAACTTATGCATCGGGGTAGATTGGCCAATATTTGGCAAACAAGGCAACATTTTATCTGAAAAAAACTAGAGTATAGTTTTCAAGGGATGATATCCCAAATCACGACTGTGTAGCGATGAGCAAGTAACTAGTCCAAAGTTTTTTTCAGATCCCAATCTATAGAGGGTCAAATGAATCTTTGCTAAGAAAAAATCCAGTATGGGATGGGTTTTTCGGAAACGATGGTCTGGGAGACAATGGTTACGGCGACGGTTTCCGATCCATTCCTGAGCAGGACCAACATGCTGCTTTTGCTCTGATTGAGCTATCAAAGATGTTTGAAGGTTGGTAAAATTTTAAACAATTTCAAACATAGGCACTAGTGCTATTATAACAATCTGTGCTAGTATGTGATCATGTCAGAAACACAAAAATTCAAAATTCAAAATTCAAAAAGTTTATTTTGCAAAGTAGGTATATATAATACACGTTTCACAAGTCAAATTTTAATCTTATAAAAATATATGTAAGTAATAAAATAATAAATGTACATGAACTACTTAGATTAAATGTTTATTTAATTTATGTAGCAATATATACGATTAAAATTATAGGTAAAATATTATTATACAAAGTGAAATCCAATCAACCAGCCCCCAGCACGAATTCAGGCGGCCGACCAAATCCCAACCTATATACTACATAGTAATAGGTTCCATATATAAATACATGCCTACCTCCACCCATTCGATTAGTCTTGCTAAGAAGAACGGGCAAGAAACTTGGCAAGATCATGTCTTTTTTTTAACATAAACTTATACTATACATAAATATGAGGCACCTTCAAAGTGAGACCTATCCCAGATAAACTACAGGAGAGCTTTCTGCGGTGGTATGGACACGTTATGAGGTGAACATCCGACCATACGACCAGAAAAGTGCTAGATATCGAAACTAAACCACGAGGGCGAGGAAGACCTCGAATCACACGGGTGTCCGTAGTAAAAAAGGCCCTCAAAGAAGCCCAAGTCAACAAAAAGACGACCCAGGAGATGCATGACACGGAGGGCCGACCCCAAATAAAATGGGAAAGGGCCAGGCAAATAAGAAGTATGTCTAGAAAAATTTACCTGGAAATACCGTTCCTTTATTGTTTTTTTTATTATTAACACTATTCCAGATTATCTAAAATCCTATTACATAAATTGATTACATTTTGTCCCGTAAATATTTGTGCCGATTTAAAAAAAAATATGTAAGGTCTTTCAATTTGAATGGAAAGTAATTTAGGAGGTGATTCAGTATCGTTAATACATCACATTCCACTGCAAAGCACTTTTTTTTTGCGTGAACTTTTTTTTCACTTCTCAGTACAAAGTGGTCCGATCAGCTGACTCAGTTTGTATGGGCAAGTGAAGAAAAAGTTCGCGCAAAAAAAAGTACTTTGCAGTGGAATGTGATGTATTAACGATACTGAATCACCTCCTAAATTACTTTCCATTTAAATTGAAAGACCTTATATATATATATTAAAATAAAAGTATGCAAAAAGAAAACGATTTCGCTTCACTACTGCCGATCGACTGTATGATTTTTACTTTCGAGAGACGACGGTAAGAATAAAGGATAAAACAATTTTTTAGCACTCTGCACTCAGCCTACAGAAGTGAGCAAAGTAAAAGTAGTAGTTTATGCTACAAGGGCGAAAAGGAATAAATTACGAGGATTTGAACGTAACCGAGTAATTGATTGCTCTTACGCCTGTGTATCATACAACGTTTTTCAATGCATAGTGTGAGGAAATAAAACAAATGTAATCTTGTGAACTTTAAATTATGATTGGCTCCAAAGGACTGTATCCAGAGCCGCTAAACAGTGGGAAAAAAAGTATAACATGTATGGTACACAGGAAAGGCTGCAGGTTAGCCAACCATTGTAAATAAATTAAACAAAACAATAATAATAAAGCCCTAGGGCAAAATAATCGACTTTCTGTTCGGTTTTGATGCATAAAAAGTGGGCTTTTGAAAAAAATATTATAATGGTAAAAATTTAAATCGAGTTTTTCATGAAAATCGACTGTGATCAGTTTTTTATCGATGTTTCCTTTATACAGGTCGACTGCTAGTTGTATCACTGGGTGCTCTGACAAATATTGCACTAGCGATAAGACTCGATCCAATGTTCGTTCGAAGATTATATCAACTGTACGTAGTTGCTGGACATTTACGAAGTGAGTTATTTGTTTTTATAAGGTTATTCCAATAATGCGGAACTATAAGACGGTTGTTCTAATAATACGGAACCCGAAAATTATTAATAATATAAAATGGAATTTGACATTCATACAATATCTTAATATTATCAATAACGATTTTATCGACTTTTCAATCCCTTTGTGTTTTTAGCCAATTTATAGCTTTTGCACAGACAACCGCAGGTAGAATGTGAAAGTGTGCGTGCGCCATGTACGTGTTCGGTATTTCCATTACTATGGTATTTCTCTGTTGTAAATCCGTGGTATTTCACATCTAAACCCCATCAGAAATATGGTGTTATATTGGCTGTATGGCCCCGGTTTATCACGCTCTATCTATCGGCGAAGATTGGATATACCGGCGTGTGCGCCTTGTATGTTTACTTACTTGGCCTCACTAATACTAATCTTATTCCAAAAAGTGTCGACAGCGTGGTCCCCGTACATACAAAATGTGTGCCACGCCATCCCCGTGGTTTTGTTATCAGTAATAAATACGCAAGAAGTTACATACAAAGGTTTTTGGCCCCTTATGTAAGTGAATTTTTACGTATTTTGTTCCAGATGATACTTTTATGAATCCTGAATTTAATGCGAATGTAGATGTCGAAGCATACGACGTTGCCATCCGAGACGCTCATCCGGATTTCGTTACTTTGATTCCATTTTCATCAGTTATATTTTCCTTGAAAATTTATAAGGTATTACTATATTAGTCAGAGTGGTGTCAGAGATGTTCAGAGTGTGAACTTTGAAATGCAAGTTGTTGGAAATATGAGCGCCTGGCATATTTGTATATAGGGCATGCAGGTTTCTTTACGATGTTTTCCTTCACCGTTCACGAAGTAGAAAGTACGAATAAATACTATGCATATTAATTCCGAAAAACTCATTGGTGCTTGCGCAACTTGGGATCGAACCTTGATCTCAAGATTAAGAAGCCAACGTTCTACCCTTTTAACAGCCACTTATGAATATGAATAAAATAAAATTATTATGCGTCACGAAATGAATTCCCATAGTGTTTTCGACAATGGACTATGAAATGCAACCCACACACTCGTACTCTTACGTTTAAAAGACGATAATTACGTGAGCCTATCAGGAACAAATTTAATATGGATCTGAAACACGCCCACCGAACACAAATTTATGTGCTCCTTCGGGATTTGAACCAGCGACCAGCGCTAAGTGATCCCGACGATCGATCGATACACTACAGCAGAGACGGTAAAATTTTTCTATCTGAGAAATTTAATGAAACCTTATGAATTTCTTTAAATTGTTTTCCAGAAATGGCGAAAAGAAATTTTTGGGTCTTTAGATACAACCTTGGTGACAGCATTAAACGCCTTTGAAAAAGTGTCAATTGAGAAAGTAGAAAAATGGGATATGCTGGATCCAGCTGCAATGGCTGTGATTCTAAACAAAGATATAGTTAGTGAAATGAAATATTCTGATCACAGTATTATTTTGTGTGGTAAGATATGTTATTAACCGGTAGGAATAGTATTTTGTGCAACTGTAAAATAATTTGAGACATTGGGACATCAGTGCTTATT
Organism: Ypsolopha sequella; assembly: GCA_934047225.1. Lineage (NCBI taxonomy): Eukaryota > Metazoa > Arthropoda > Insecta > Lepidoptera > Ypsolophidae > Ypsolopha > Ypsolopha sequella. The sequence goes on from OW203987.1 coordinate 24,505,714, forward strand.
TTAATAATTTTGTTGACGCACGAACGTCGAATGTTTGAAAAGCTGCATGCATGCTACATTATCTAGTATCTTCCAAGCAGTTCAAATGTACAATGCACATACCATTTGTATGTACATTATGTACACCTCTTTAAATTTTATAAATTTTTATAGTTTGTGTTATGAATTTGTGATCATTTTTACTAATATTCTAACAGATTTTCATTTGATTTGCAGGTGAGCACCGAGGAAAAACAATAAATTCTTTCGTTACGATAGACAAGGCCAATATAAACACTTTATTTTCAATGAATAATTATCGGTATAAAAAATTTTTGTGGAACGTTTTTTCTATAGAGTGACTTAAAAGTCAGCTTTATACATTATAATTAATACTTGTGATTGTCAGCTCTTGGTGAAACATCATCATGGATGAACAAAACAGTTGTACTGTTTCACAAATTTCACTATTACTCAACTAGTTTCACCTTATTGGCATTCTCAAAGAATTAATTAGATGGTTCTGTTACAAATAACATAAAAATTGTGTATGGACGAAAGTACCAGATGACAAAGATATAGAAAATCATACAATGACAAAAAGGAAAATGGCATGATACAGACACCCTGTTATTAGAAAGAGATAAACTTACGTTCTTCGTTCCGTTCAGATTAATTAATAATAAATAATTATAATTAACCATAATTATTAACCTTATACCAACGTTTTTGAAATTGCTTATCGATCAGAGTAAAAAACAAAACAATTACTTCACCAACTATTCTGCTGCGCAAGCTCGAATGCCTTGGCGTCAGAGGAGTCCCACTTGAATGGTTTGCTAGTTACTTAAAGAGCAGAAAGCAATGTATTAAGATAGGGCAGCATATTAGCGAATTAAATAGTATTTCTTTTGGCGTTCCTCAAGGCAGCATCCTCGGCCCAACCCTTTTTATCATTTACATAAATGACTTATTAGAAGTGTTTGAAGGACAGGAAAACGTCGACATTTTCTGTTATGCTGATGACACTGCGATCATAATACATGAAAAACAGTGGGATCTCGCAATTCATGGCGCTGAAGAGTGCATGACGAATGTAGCAAGGTGGCTAAGAAGTAATCTGCTTACACTCAATACAGAAAAAACTAAATTTGTTTTTTTTTATAAAACATTAGCTTCTCAGCCACCACAACAGCTAAGGTTACTTAAAATTCACACTGCTAAATTTCATGATAATAAAACATGCACCTGTCCAGCAATTCAAAGAGTCAATTCAATTAAATATTTAGGCATCCTACTAGACCAAAAGCTTACTTTTAAAGCACACGTCTCAAACCTCTCTTCTAGAATCAGAAAACTTATTCCAGTAATGAAGCGAATTCGACAAGGAGCTCCAATGGATGTACTAAGATTGGTCTATGTCAGACTTTGCCTGTCCTTGCTTCTCTACTGTATTAAAGCCTGGGGAAATGCCTCGAAGACAGTCCTTATAACTGCAGAACGAGCACAAAGATCTATTATCAAGGTACTGCTCAAAAAACCTTTTAGGTATCCTACTACTACCCTTTATCAGGATTTCAAGGTGCTAACGGTTCGCCAGCTTTATATTTTGAGAGCGTCACTTACTCAGCACCAGATAACTATTACATCATTGCAGTATCCATCATTGTTACTTAAAAGAGTATACGGAATAGATGTCCCATTGGTAAAAACCGTTTTTGCTCAGCGTTTTAACAATTTTAGTTTTCCTTTTATATATAACGTTATTTGCAATGTAACAGGCATAAAAACATCGTCAGTTAAAGAGGCTAAGAGGACTGTTACAAATTATCTATCTGCATTGGATTACGACGCTACCGAAGCATTGCTTCAACACCCCTCATAGATAGCCCTTATTTATTAGTTATTTATATACATTATATATATACATATACATACTTATTATTACTATCTAACAATATAACTAGTTTATTAATTGATTTTTGACTTACTTGTAAAAATAATAACTATTCATGTATGTACCCACAAAAATTATTTTACTGTCACAAAACTTTTGCATTGTATAACCTTGTCAAAACTCGCACTTTAGTCTGGTAATCATATTTCTGGATCCCACGTGACAAGCCCGACTTAGTTTGGGGTCCACTGGAAAACGTAGACACTAAATAATTTGTTTTTAATCATTTATTGTAACTAATTTCTTTTTATGTTTCTTTTTATGTTTAGATTAAGGATTTAATTTTAAAGCATGTTTTAGTGTAAGTTTTCAAGAAATAAATAATTTATATTAATATTATTAATTTGACTTATTCTGGAGAAATATAAAAATTATCTAGTATACAACATGTAACTGACAGATGTAACCATATTTGAAGTGCTTATTCAGTCAATGGTATAGAAAAACTTTTACTATGGAGCTAACAATGACATCTAAAAAAAAAATTGCCCTTCCATAAATTTCGGCCGAGCGGCATTGCATTGCATTTTTCTATGAAAAAGTATTTTTTTTTTCGAGATACTTTGTTTGCTCCATAGTAAAAGTTGTTCTATACCATTGACTGAATAAGCTCTTCAAATATGGTTACACCTTTCTGTTACACGTTGTATAAAAAGGACGAGTCGATGGCTACCCAACCCGTAAACTATAGCTGTGTTACTACAAAAGGGCGTTTAAGCGATGTTTAACTTTAGACAGTGTTTAAATCTGTTGCTGTCACTTTTTTACAATATTAAACAAAAGGCGACCACAACAGATTTAAACACTGTCTTAAGTTAAACACCGATTTGTAGTAACACCGACGTTGAACCAACAAGGAGATGGCTTATTACAACATTGCATAATCAACTGCCGAACAACCTGGCAGAATGTCACTTCTCTAAGAATATATTAAAGCAAAAACTGAAAGTTAACTACCTTGACTCATTGCCGTAACAGGAATCGAACCTCTAACTTCAACAACCTATCTACTTCTATAGGTTGTTGGTGTTATTAGCTTATTTACCTTCTTAAAAGAACAGTGGATAATTGAAATAGCTATTGAATTACAGGAATTACAAACTCATGAATCTGTCAGAAAATTTTGGCAATTTCATAGATAAAGACCTATCATTAAATATAGCATACTGTGATGAGGTGTGGGTATTTAGTTGTCGGCGTACGCGGGCGAATCCTTTTATGATTAAAATAATAGTTTTGGGTCATAAAAACATCAACGTGGGATTCTCATTTCTAAAATGAAAATTTATTATTTTTCAATGCATGTGCTCGTAAAGGCCCACTTTTTATGCATCATAACCGAACAGAAAGTCAATTATTTTGCCCTAGGGCTTTAATATTATTATTTTTATTTATTTATTTACAATGCTTGGCTAACCTGCAGCCTTTCCTGTGTACCATAGATGTTATACTTTTTTTTCCACTGTTTAACGGCTCTGGATACAGTCTTTTTGAGCCAATTATAATTTAAAGTTCACAAGATTATATTTGTTTTCATTTCCTCACACTATGCATTGAAAAACGTAGTATGATACACGGGCGTAAAAGCAATAAATTACTCGGTTACGTTTAAAACACTCGCTACGCTCGTGTTTTAAATCGTCCTCGTGATTTATTCCTTTTCGCCCTAGTAGCATAAACTACTATTATTAACCTCTCATAAAACCAATAGATCATTTTTTACATGATAATAAAATATGTTGATGATCCTAGTGGTATTAGATTATAACATATAAACCCTGGTTTACCTGGCCAGTGGCCATCGATGGATGACTTCTGGCAGCTACAAATATTGGCAGATTTTGCCCACCAATGCAAGTCCATGTTTTGATGGTTGGGCATAAAGAGAGGATGAATGAAAGAAGAGTGATATGATGAAAGACATGGTACGCAAACAAAAGAAATATTTAATCAATTCGTCAAGCTGTCAAGCGTAGTAAATGGATCGTAGTAATCGAAATTTCAAGTTTCTAAGAATGTGTGCCCGGAATAAGGGTATATTCAATACAAAAAAATCAAAACGCTGTTTTTAACGGAAAAAGGGTCTATATCGCAATATGACCAGAAGATGATGAAAAAAAAAGGTTTTTTTTTTTTTCATATAGACCCTTTGTAATCGCGGGATTACAGAACTGCAGGGCTAATAGGATTTGAGGAGTATTGATTGGAACTGGAGAATTGTGGGTGTACTGACCTTGCTTTGGAATGTTGTTGGGCGACGGGCTGAGCCTTCTTGTTGGGTTAGTGGAGCTGGCGCTGGACTGATGGTCAGGAATGTGCAGAATGTCTTGTTGTAACACTACACTTTCACAACCTAAATGATGGGTCCGCGATATTATTTGGGCTGGCAACGCGAATGTATGCACACATGTATTGTTCGTTCGACGGTTGCGGCGAAACAGAATGAGACCAGCGCCCGCGCGCGCCTCGACCGGCGCGCGGCGGGGAGGGGGTGGTCGTTCGCGCGTGCGCGCGCGAATCACACGTCATGCTGCGCGTGAACACCCTTATTCCGGGCACACGAGCCGTTAATGGGGATTAGTGGAAGAAAAGTTCAGAAATCCCCATTGATGGGGATTGTCAATGGGGATTTGTGGAATAACCCATACCTATTCCAATTTGTGTGTCCAAATTATTAAACTTTAACTCTGCGGGACTGTCTTTCCTTAAGCCAGTGCAGGTGAGAGGGTCTATAAAAACAGTTTAAACCCAGGAATATACGATCAACATATTCATTATTATTATTGTCTATGTAATTCTTATTTGTATATTTTAATTTTCTGTGTGCATGCTATTAATTACTGATAAATAATACCATCAAGCAATTTAAGGCCCTTACCATTGCCAAATGGGTACTTTCTAAAGCCTACTCCTCGTGTATGGCTAAACCAAAAATAATGAAAAAATCTATTATGAATAATCAACTCTTAGACAACATATGCAACAGTTTTCTTTTTCATACCACCAAAACTTCTACATGATTTTTTTTTTTACTGAATGGTATTTTTTGTCCTCAAATTCCCTACTGCTCCTGAGTTGCTTGGCCGATTGAATTCATCTTTGCTTTGATAAATAGATAAACTTTATAGCTATAAACGCTACATAAGATTATTCAATCGAGTAATCACGTCCAAGTGAAAAGTATAATTTTCCCCTATTTCGCTCTATCAAGGACGCAGCGAGCGTCGTAACAGCCATTATGCATTGCGCGCTGATATGAACGTTATTTCAATGTCGTTTCCGTTGATATTTGTAGTGACAAACATCGAGCTGCTAATTTGGCGATGGTAATCGCCTAAAGCATTAACATTAACGTTCCATATAGGTTTTCATAGTGAGCAAATTTGTATGAAGTTGATTATGTAAAGTGAAATAACTTTTTGTAGCATTGAGTCAAAAGCCTGATATTTCTACAGCACCATGGGCTGTAGACTCCTGTAGGAGGTATCAGTTTCAACTTGGTATCTCACACGGAGCCTAAGCAAAACGGACAGACGGACTGACGGACAACAAAGTGAACCTATAAGAGGCTTAAAAATCATCGATGACTTGTCAATTAACATTGTATCATTGCAGTATAGAAACGCAGAAATAAAAGTAAATCTGGATGTGAGGAGCTCTGAACCGGGAATCGAACCCGGGACCTCTCGCTTGCCGGGCGATTGCTCTGATATAAAATGATATAATGTTAATTTATATCTCCTTGCGATGGATAAATCGCCAAGTGTTCAAACATAGAAATTTATTTCTGTCATAGTTTCGATGACTTGTCAGTTTTATCTTCAGTTACTTATGAAGAGATGCTTGACAGAAAATAAGTCAGTTTTTAAAATTTTTACTTAAAAACATAACATACATTTCATTTACAAAATATTAAAATTACACGTCAGTTGAAAATATTTGTAACAAAAACTTTGTAAATTCGTCTTGCACCATCGAGTACACAATCCTGACGTTTGTTCCTTCTTCGTTATCTCCTATAGTGTTTGTGTTTATTCCCCTTTGTTCCCCTGGAACAACAAATATATTTAGAAAAAAAACTTTAGAATATTTTTATTATTTTTTATTCTTTATGCACACAGAAAGCTTAATTCTAAAGTACATGATAAAAGTTATGGACAATGACGTGTTTATCTTTATAATGAGATTTCTACCAGCAAACCAAGGGTGATAGGGATATTTAATATAAATAAGTTATTCATACTGTGCACGATAATACAGAAACAAGATTAAATTAAAATAGTAGATACCTAATTGCACAAGTAAAAAAAATACATAAAATTTACATGCAAATGCCTACGTAGTACAAATAAATAAATACATATCCAGTAGGTTAATAAGTACATAGGTAATAAATTGTATTATACCTAATATAAACATATGCCTACAGGATAGCTTGCTAAAGGTAGATACAAGTATTACATAATAGCTAGAAAGTAAATAAACTGAGGTATAAAATAAGGTATTTTTTGCGTTTCTTTTTTAAAAGGGTAATATAGTTCCGGAAATATGATTTGCACTGATGAACAGCCCCCCTATTCTGTATCTTTAGTTGCCTACTGTACTAGGTGCCTATCATCAAAAACATAGATAAAAACTGAAATTTCAAAATTGCCTTTAGTGGGTATTGAACTATTAACGAACTTTGTCGTCACTTCAAGTGCGAACATATCCTTGGGAAATCGGAATTCGATGGTATATCTATGTTTTTGATGATAGGCACCCCGTACAGAAGGCAACTAGAGATACATAATAGGCCCGCAGGACGGCTTATCTATTGTTTTATAAAATAAATTAAATTAGAACATCTGATTTCACAAATAATGTAAATAGAGTAAAAGGTCTTGATACATTAAAATGAGTATTGGTGTTCATCACATCTACACCTATTAGTGAATGTTTTCAAAATTTAAAATTCTTTTACTATTTCATATATACCCTGTGTGGGGAGTTGTAAATAAAAATGTTATGTACGTCAGTAACGCTTTTTCTTACAATTCTTTTAGTTTTATTTAAGAGCATTAGAAGTATCACCATTAGTTGTTCACAGTTTATGGAAAGTCGTGACCGTGAGTCGTGACTTACAGAGCACGTGCCTCTATTGTTCAATTGTTATCCAAAGTTTATGCGATAATCCGAATTGGTGCAAATTACATTTTCTGAACTATAAAAGTAAAAATTAATATTTTAAATTAAAAGACTTACCACATAAAATAATACTATTATTTGAATATTTAATTTCCTTCACAACCTCGTTTCTCAGGTAGATTGCCATGGCTGCTGGGTCCAGTTCACTCCAAGTATTAGACAGTGGTATAGTTACAGCCTCAAAAGAGTTCATGGCTTCCATGACTACTGTGGACAGCCTTCCCAGGACATCTTCTCGCCATTTCTGAAAAACAATTAGAATATTTGTTTTAAAGTTAATATTACAACGTATTTTTTTCAAAGTATACTGAGGGTTGAAATACTAAGATGTAAAATTTAAGATACTTCATTAATATCAAGTCATTAGACAATTTATGTATTTTTCCAGGAATTCCCGTGTTATTTTGCAACCACCTGCCTTTTAGCTTTACATTATTTACCGCTTTTCAAACTGAGACCACCAGAGCAATGAATGCCAAAGATTTGAACTATAATCCTGTCCAAGTCACCCAAAATAAATCGTATATACACGTAAAAGCTCGATTGTCACAAGTCACGTCAAAGCAACTTAGCACTAACGCAGTTTTTATAATAAGTGTATCTGATATAACTATATTACATAATAGTAGTTTATGCTACAAGGGCGCAAAGGAATAAATTACGACGACGATTTAAAACACGAGCGTAGCGAGTGTTTTAAACGTACCGAGTAATTTATTGCTTTTACGCCCGTGTATCATACTACATTTTTCAATGCATAGTGTGAGGAAATGAAAACAAATATAATCTTGTGAACTTTAAGTTATAATTGGCTCAAAAGGACTGTATCCATAGCCGTTAAACGGTGTAAAAAAAGTATAACGTCTATGGTACACAGGAAAGGCTGCAGGTTAGCCAACCATTGTAATTAAATGGCTGAATAAAAAGTGGGATCCAGAAAGGGAAATCCGTATCAGAATTGAAATCGCCAGAAGTACCTTCATGAAAATGAATAAACTCTTCACTAATAAAGATATTAAACTCAAACTAAGATGGAGACTGGTCAAATGCTACGTATTGTCAGTACTTATGTATGGTGCCGAGGGATGGACTTTAAATAAAAAAATTGAATCGAAATTGAATGCTTTTGAAATGTGGCTCTATAGACGCATGTTAAAGATTTCATGGAGAGATAGAATAACAAACGAAGAAGTGCTTAACAGATTTAATGAAAGGCTTGAAGTATTAAAAACAATTAAGAGACGAAAAACAGCATATTTTGGTCACATTTATCGACATGAAAAGTATAACATGTTGAAGAACATTTTAGAAGGGAAAATGGACGGAAAACGGGGAAGGGGGAGAAGGCGGATGACATGGAGTGATAACGTAAAAACTTGGACTAACATAAAAGACGCTGCCAGTCTCTGCAGACTGGCACAGAATAGAGAAGAGTTTCGTGTGGTGGTCGCCGATATCCGCTAGGATATGGCACCCCCAAGAAGAAGAAGTAATTAAATAAAAAATAATAATAATAATGAAGCCCTAGGGCAAAATAATCGACTTTTTGTTCGGTTTTGATGCATAAAAAGTGGGGCTTTACGAGCACATGCATTGAAAATAAATATATTTCAATTTCAATTTCAAAAATAGACCGACCCAGACTCTGAAGTTTCGCTTAAAAACTCAAACTCAAACTCAAACGTTTATTGCAAACCAAGTGTACAAAAAAGATGGAAATAAAAATAAAGATCTTACAACTTAGTTGCCTTTTACTAGGCATAGCAAATAGGGAGGGTACGCTTATGTAACTGAACTTAAAAATAGAGGAACTTTAAATATTTAACATTACATCTAACCTTATCTTACCTAATCTTATTTATTTGTTAATTAGTTATGTCTATCGTTCTTTGACGTAATATTAACCTGTTAAAATACCAATACCTACCCTGGGTATACTCAAAGACGAATTAGTCTGTGAGAACGGTATGACTGTCACTTTGTCTGGAGTTGCATGTTCTACCACTACATGGTATGCTTCTACGTCTACTAAGGCATTAAACTCTGGGTCAGGATGATTAGTATCTGAAACATAAAAAAAAACACATTAGGTAGATCTTTAATCTCTGCCAACCTCTCTGGTAGGTATTCGTAAGTTTTTTTTAACAATTTTTAAAAGCCTTATAATCTTCAGTACTCTCTTAGCTCACCTTCGTCGCTGATGTCGTAGTCCCAAATTTTTTGTATGAATTAAATATACCTAAGGTGACTTTAAATTTAACCAGCCAAATTTTTGGTAGTAATCAGTAACGAGGTGTAGCCTAATGTAAAATAAAAATTTGGGTCCGATACAATTTAATTGATTTAGGGTTGGGCTTGAATATGAAGACCAAAAATATGTTTCTTTGAATAAAAATGTTTATACACATAAATACTTAGTATTGTACAAAAGTACATAAAACCTTTTTGCTGTTAGCAATATTTGAATTTTAAATTATTATTTTTTATGAAACAAAAGTTTGTTCTACAATGTTTTTTTGTTTCATTTTCTTCACTAAGACGGAAAATGTCGTCTGAGCAAGCTATTGTTGCTCCAAATATTATAATTTTTATATAAACAATGTATACCTTTACTAAAATTGTAGATTCCGTGTAATTCAGTGCTTTTCAGATTACCTATGTAAAAGACTAAAACCCTATAAATACAGTCCACTTTCAAATATCTCATGTCGGAGTTTTACTAAAGAACCAGCGACGCTCCGACATATTGCTCCTTCGAGGAACAGGTGGCCATAGAAATATTGGTCCTTCGAGGAAAAGGTGGCCATAGAAATATTGGTCCTTCAAGTCTTTTCATCGTGGCAAGGAGTACATACTTACGGAAAAATTAATCTACTGTAAAGGTATCATTAATTCAATATAAAAGGTATGAAATTTTTGCCTTTTTAAAATCTCGCGGCAGCCATTGTGCCGTTGAGTTCATGCAGACCATATTCTGCACATAATTCCGTCCGAAGTCTGTGAGCGTTTGTCGTGCGACAGCCATTGTGGAGCACACGCCTCCAGACTGCACTGAAAATTTATTTTGGAACGCATCTCTTTCCTGTCAAGCAAAGCAAGTTGTCAACAAACAAACGGCGGCGCGTTGGTAGTGGCGGTTACATCAGCTATTTTTGTATTTCGCCGGCCGGTTTCGTGTATAAAAGTGTTATAAAGTGATTCAGTATAAATAATTATGGCCGAGAAGGAGATTAGGCGTCTTGTCGCCGCGCGAGGCCAGGCTAAGGCCTGCATAACGAGAAGTCACAACAAGAACTATGAAGGTGAGCTTATAGACTATCTGTTCACAAAACGTGATGCTCTTGCTGCTGCATTTAGGGAATATTGTCAGCTGAATATTGATGTAGAAGTAATGGATGAGACTCAGGCTGAGGACATTGCGGACTACGAAGAAAAGTATTGTCAGACAATGGCGAAAATAAATAGCCGCATCCGAGAACTCATTCCCTCGCCGACTGGGCCTGCAGTGTCGTCAGTCTCACCTCCAGTAAATTCAAATAATGCCATGACAGATTTGCCAAAAATTCAAATTAATACTTTTGATGGGAAAGATTTATCAGATTATGTTCCATTTATGAATTTATTCAACAGTGTTGTGGGAAATAGGAAAGATTTGTCGGATTGTGACAAATTTTACTATCTTAGGTCGTTTCTCAGAGGAGAACCCTATGAAAATATAAAAAATTTAATGTTAACAGCGGAAAATTACCATGTTGCGTTAAAATCGCTCAAGGAGCGCTATGATAATAAGGCGGAGATAATTGCTTACCATGTGAATAAAATCTTAGATCTACCGCCTGTAATAAAGAGTACAGCAGTAGCTTTGCGATCGTTTGTCTCGGGATTTAGCCAAAATTTAGATGCTTTGAAATCTCTTGAACCTAATTCGGAAACATGGGATACTATCCTCATTTGCATTCTGCAAAGAAAACTTGATTCTTACACAGTGCGCTCATTTTATCAAGACAAAGATATTGAGACTATGCCAACACTGAAAGACTTGATGATTTTCTTACAGAAAAGAGCATTAGGTCTGGAGCGAGCAGCGACAGCCAATGTGCGTCCTGCTTCACAAGCTTCAGGGAGCAAAACAAACTATGCTAGCAATCATAGCATTGTTAAAATTAAAAGGAATCACCATCATGTAGCCACAAAGTCTGTAGTTTTACATTCTATTAATCTTGCTCCGAGCCAAGTTTGTCCCTCAAGCGATAACTCACTAAAAGAGATTAATCATAATATATGCAAACTTTGGGAGACTGAAAAAGTCCCGGAAGTATTTCAAGAGTGCACCTCAGAACAAGACCTGGCTGAAAAGATTTTTGTTGAGTCAGTGTCCTTAAAAAATAATAAGTTTGAAGTTGATCTTCCTTTAAAACAAGATATTAAAGAAATTCGATTAGGTGATTCTCTAACACAAGCCTTAGCAAGGTTTAAAAATTTAGAAAAAAGATTCTTGAAAGACAAACAGCTTTTTGAAGAGTATAAAAAGTTTATTGATCAGTACATTGAACTTGGTCATGCCGAAGTTGTTGACCTTTCATGTTACAGTTTGGATGGACAGGCTGTGTATTTTTTACCACATCATCCTGTTTTTAATCCTAATAGCAAAACTACACCTGTTCGTGTTGTGTTTGATGGTGGAATGTTAACTGATTTAAATGTCTGTGTAAACAACCTCATGCTTAATGGGCCAGTAGTCCAGGCCGAGTTGTTTGACATATTAATCTATTTTAGATTGCATCGGTATATTTTGATTTGTAATATTAAAAAATGCTTCAGAATGATCGATGTCACCCCTTCACACCGTTCTCTTCAAAATATATTATGGCGAGAAAACCCAGAACAATCAATACTGTGTGTTCAACTTAAAACCGTAACATACGGTCTCAAAAGCTCATCTTTTTTGGCCGCACGGTGCCTTATCGAACTAGCTAGGCGGTATAAAGAGCAATATCCTCTTGCTGCTTTTGTTCTAGAAAACAACTGTTATGTTGATGATATTATTACCAATAGTAATGATATTGATGAATTAATTGAAACAAAAAGACAATTAATTGAATTATTGAAGTTAGGTGGTATGGAACTTCACAAGTGGTCAGCTAATGACCCTAGATTGTTAGCTGATATTCCTGTTGAAAAGCAAAACTCAAATGTTATTGATCTGAGTGAAAATGATAACTTTGTAAAAACTCTCGGGCTGCAGTACAATGTCAATTCTGATGATTTTTACTTCAGTTGCCCGGAGAAAGATGTGGTTGATGTTTATACAAAGAGACAAGTGTTGTCATTCATCAGTAAATTCTTTGATCCACTCGGTTTGATTGGACCAATCTTTGTTTCCTCAAAGTTAATAATACAAGAAATATGGAAAAAAAACTTGTCTTGGGATGAACCTCTCCCACATGAATTAAATGAAAAATGGAAAAGTTTTGCCTTAAGTTTAATTCAAATGTCATGTATTAAAATACAGAGAAATATTCCTCTATGCAAAGAGAGTAAAGTTGAGTTGATTGGCTTCGCAGACGGTTCTAGCAAGGCCTATGGCAGTTGCCTTTATATTAGAGTAATAGATTCTCAAGGAAATGTTACCGTTCAGCTTCTTTGCTCCAAGTCAAGGGTGAATCCAATTAACAAAGACTTGACTACTCCTAGAATAGAGCTCAATAGTGCACTTTTATTGTCAAAACTGGTGTGCAAGGTAAACCAAACACTAAAACTGAAATATAATGTTATTATACATTTATATTTAGATTCTCAAATTGTGCTTGCATGGTTAAAAATCGAACCTATGAGGTTAAATGCTTATGTAGCTAATAGAGTCAAAGAAATAAATAAATTAGTGCCTCAGTCTAATTGGTTGTATGTGAACACGTCTGAGAATCCTGCGGATCTTCTGTCAAGAGGTATAGAACCACACGATCTTGAAAATTCAAAGTTGTGGTGGAATGGACCGCAATTTTTATGCGATCCAAATTACACCTTTGACACAAATGTCACCAAAAATCTGGTTAATATACCAGAATTAAAAGAAAATTGCAATGAACAGCTTAAATTAGCTTGTCATCCAGCTGTTTCAAATAATCTGTCGAACAATTCAAACCAAAATCAAATAGATACATGTCTTGCACGATTTTCAGACATTAAACTCACAAAAAAGGTAATAGGGTGGATCTATAGATTTTACAATAATTGTAAGTCCCGAATAGAGGACAGAAACTTAAGTAACTTGCTCACACCTTATGAGCTCAAAAATGCTTTACAAAAAATCATAAGATATGATCAACATAGGAACTATAGTTCTGAAATTGCTTGCCTGAAAGCTAATAAGCCAATAAAAAATCAAAGTCTGAGTTCTTTAAATCCGTTCTTGGATAACCAAAATATAATGCGTGTTGGCGGTAGATTACAAAATTCAGACCTTCCTTATTCTCAAAGACATCCGATAATTTTAGTAAAAGGGTCTATGATAACAAAATTAATTATTATTAATGAGCATAAAGAATTAATGCATGCAAGTCAAAAGTTAATTCTTGCTAATTTGAATCAGTGTTATTGGCTTATAAATGCTATAAGTGAAATAAAAAATGTAATACACAAATGTGTGACGTGCTTTAAACTGAAAGCTAAAGCTGCATCACAGCTGATGGGGTCATTGCCCTCTGATAGAGTTCGTGAAGCTCGCCCATTTGATAAAGTCGGAATGGATTATGCTGGACCATTTTTAATGCAGTTTGCTCGTGTTCGTAGACCGATAATAACAAAAGGTTACTTTATAATCTTTGTATGTTTTGTAACCAAAGCTGTGCATATTGAGCTGGCATCAGACATGACCACTGAGAACTTTTTAAACTGTTTCAAACGGTTTATAGCACGTCGCAACAAACCAAGTGAATGCTACTGTGATAATGGAGCATCGTTCAAATCAGCAAGCCATAAATTACATGATTTGTATAAATTGCAATCTTCTACATTGCATCAAAATAAAATTCAAAATTTTGCTAGTAATTCTGGGATTAATTTTAACTTCATCCCGGCTTATAGTCCTATACAAACTTTTTTAAGCAATGGCACAAACAGTATTTGTCACTACTCCAGAGCAGACCAAAATGGAAACATGCTGTATCTAATGTAAAAGTGGGCACACTAGTGTTATTACGTGACCAAAACACTAGTTCATTGTCTTGGTCACGAGGTAGAGTTGTAAAAGTATGGCCAGGTAAAGATGGTAAAGTAAGGGCTCTCGATGTGAAGACTCCTAGTGGCTATGTTTTTACTACTAGTATAAGTAAAATTTGTGTTTTTCCTATAGAAGAATAAGATAGGTGCAAATTTTTTTTTGTTTTGTTTTCATCTAGAATTGTTTTATTATTTTCTGCTGTAAAGCTATTTATTTGCCCTGAGATGGTCATGCTTACTCATGAACAAAGTTTAATCATTTATTTTAATATACCTCAATTTTTATTGATGACATATATGACATACCATAATTTTTTTAACTTAGTGGATTTGGAATAATTTAAATATTTTAAGTAGGATATTTTTGTTCATATGCCAATTCAAATGTGCAAATATTTTGTTAGAATAATATAATTCTTCTAAGCCCGCAACTTATGTACAAAAGTACATAAAACCTTTTTGCTGTTAGCAATATTTGAATTTTAAATTATTATTTTTTATGAAACAAAAGTTTGTTCTACAATGTTTTTTTGTTTCATTTTCTTCACTAAGACGGAAAATGTCGTCTGAGCAAGCTATTGTTGCTCCAAATATTATAATTTTTATATAAACAATGTATACCTTTACTAAAATTGTAGATTCCGTGTAATTCAGTGCTTTTCAGATTACCTATGTAAAAGACTAAAACCCTATAAATACAGTCCACTTTCAAATATCTCATGTCGGAGTTTTACTAAAGAACCAGCGACGCTCCGACAAGTATGTTCCTCTTTATTGACTGTTTCTTGTTTTATTTTATTCTTAACAGGTTCAACGAGCTTTTTTTCCTGTTTCTACAAATATTATTTAATTTTTTCTTACAGTTTTACGGAGTTTACATACGGACTTCTTCGGCTTCTCTAAAGTTCCTTCTTTCGTTTTATTTTGTACAACCCGTCGGAAATATCTCTGCACCCGAAACCCCCCACCCGCAAGGTTTCTACGTACGTTTGCGGGTGAACTGAGGTGCAGAGATATTTCCGACGTGTTGTATTTCAAATTATCATATTTTCTGTGTACAAATTTATGGTTATAATTTATTACAAACCGTTAAGGCGGCTGTCGCTGTTAATCTGAATTTAATTTGCATGAACGAATTATGTTCACGAAATCTCAACTTCAAATCAATTTAAAATCCTTTATTGCACACAAAAACAAAACTTATTACAGTCATAGTAATCTATACGTTAATCATAATTGTATTACGGTAAGTAAAGAAAAACAATATATATGCCAGAGCAACATCAAGGTGAAAAAACTAGGCGCTAAAATAGCACCGCCTGACTAACAATTCGGATCCCCTCGGTATGAAACCCAAATTTTTACCCATTTTACCCAAAGGGTAACCAACGGGACCCTATTACTAAGACTCCGCTGTCCGTCTGTCTGTCCGTCTGTCGGTCTGTCACCAGGCTGTAGGTATCTCATGAACCGTATTAGTAAGACAGTTGAAATTTTCACAGATGATGGTATTTCTGTGGCCGCTATAACAACAAATACTAAAAAACAGAATAAAATAAATATTTAAGGGGCAACGTTTTTTTGCCGTTTTTATAGATAATGATACGGAACCCTGCGTGCGCGAATCAGACTCGCACTTGGCCGGTTTTTATTGTTCTACTGTTGTAGAGTATGTACAACAATCGGACCAAATTTGAAACTTGTATGTATTATGAAACAAATAATGTTAAAAATGCTACTTTTTCGAAGTATTATGTATGGGAACCCCCTTCGATTTCCTTTTTTTACGTTTTAGAGGCCACAATGACACGTATTTTTATAAAACTTTCAACTTATAGGTAGCCAGTTGAAATCAATATTAAATTAAAATTAAAGTAGGAAATAAACTACATAAAAAAAATATAGGTATGTAAAAAAATATTTTATTAGATTTAAAGTGTATGGAAAGGAATTTTATTAATTTTATTAATATATTTTATTTTATTTGAAGGAGGGTTATTTGATTTAGCCGCTATACGGCTGAAGCTGTAGATCCCCGGGACCGACGGCGACGGACAGACAAACTGCGGAGGCAGGGTCCCGTTTGGCATCCTTCGGGTACGGAATCCAAAAAAGGACTTACTCTAATATATGGCTTTTCAGCCACTAAAAGTACAGCCAGTATAAAAAGGTCCTTACCTCTTACATGTCCAGCGGCAATATACAAATGTTCGAGTCGCCCCAAGAACTTTGGGTCCATCCGTATAGCCATCGCTATATTAGTCATAGGTCCTATCGATACAATGGTCAATTTATCTGTAAAAAGTATTATTTATTAAAACATAGTGTGCATAAGAAAAGCAGTAATTAACATTAGCTTTTATTTTAGGGTTCCGTACCCCAACGGGACAACAACCTAAACCCAATAATTATTTAAGTTTTATTTCATTTATTGTTTTGAAATTTTGAACTACTTATTAAATCCTTAGAAATCCTTAGTGAGTGCGGTAGGTGCGGGGGTGGATTGTGCGTACGTGCAACCTGATCTAACTGATCTGAGTTTCGTAATAGTCTGCACGAGTGTCCCAATGGCTAAGTATATCCGTCCATCCATCAGCTTTGTTCTATCAGATTTCACCAATCATGGCAGTTCTCCTGAAAGAAATGCCCATACTCACACAAGCTGCGCGGTGTCGAAATCCTCGCTCCAGTGACGACGCTGCCCGTCACCAGTCTTTTCTATGTAAGGGCTGGCAATTGGGGATGGACATATATCATTGGGCTACCTGGTTGTGCCTGTTTGAGGGCACACTATCCCCCGAATAGCCTATTTAGGGGGTTTTGCGAATAAGATGTTAGTACCTCCATATTCGAGCCTGGCATCAGCTCTACCACCTACAATTAAAACAACCTACCACCTACCTACCAGTACCACTAACCACCTACCACCACCCGTTTTGTCCAGTTGGACACAATACTTTATCTACGAACATAAGAAAGTTTCGCGTGACATTGTAATATTTTCAAGTAACAATTTCACGAAAAATGAGAAAAGGAAAGAAAATGAGAAAAAAAATGCTTCTGTATCTTAAGCAAGGGTCTAACTGTACAGTCTATACTTGGCGTCAGGTAAAAACGACGCTGGGCGAGAGTGGGAGGGGATGTATCTGCGCATGGGCAACAGGCACGCGAAAAAGGGACCACCTGGGCCTCACTAGCATCCTTTCTACGTGACGCTAGGTATAACTGTCGTTAATCATTGAAGGTATCCTGTAGGAGCATTCGAAGCTGCATGGCAGAGATAGCTATGCCCTAGCCCAAAGCAAAAGAAGACATATAAGCCAATGCTTGGTCATCTTAGCGGCGTAAATTGGGCCAATCACAGCGCAGAACCGCGGTGTTATAATATACATTATAACATCAGACAAACATTGTAGGTACTTATTAAACCGTCTTGGATGTTGTAAGTAGATAGTTATATTTTGGTATCATTTAGTTCTTTTGATAAAACGTCAATATGTTACCTACCCTCATGTTGTTTTGATAGTTCTATCAAAGCATTTACACCATGAGTTGAGTTTGCTTCTATAGGATCAAATACAGTATGAACATTGGAGTCTCCCAAACCATCTGTCCCATAGTAATAGTCTGATTCAAATGTAGAGACCAGAGAACTATTTGTGCCTCTGTAGATTGGTATCTGAAAATATGACAAAGAGTGAAGTAAATTATATGTGGAATGCGTAATATGTTAATGGACGAAAAAATTACAAGAAGTGCTAAGTTTCTTGCACAGAAATTCTAATCGAATGGGCGGAGTTAAGCATGTATTTAAATGTATAACCAATAAGTATGGTCGGCTATTCTAACTAAAAATAGCCATTGAGATGAGCTGTTTTACAATAATCATGTTTTATCCTCAAGTTTCATTCAATTCGATGATTATAAGTATGTATTATGTAGTATAAAGGTAGGTTTTGTGTGTATCGTATACTAAATATACCTATAATTATTATGTTGCTCATGGTGTTTTGTGTAAGCAAGCCCAAAATTCAATTTAATTTAATATGTTTTTATTTGCCCGTTTTAAATTTAGTTAGTTTAATTATTGTTAAGAGCGTTTTCGCAGCCGGATTGTGAAATTTTTTTTAAATTTATCGAAACAGAACACTAAATTCGAAATTTACTCAATATTTATTCAACAAAACCTTATTACCTATGTATTGTGTATGCTGCCATCGCAAAGTTTCCATTTTGTTTCTGTAAATTTGAATTTCAAAATTTTTAAATTCTGAAACTTGCTTAAACCATAAACTAAGTATTACTAGCAGTTCCTATACATCAGTTTCTAGCCACAAAAAAGGTGTAAAATTCTAACGAAATATAGATGGCGTTGCTTAATCATCTAACGAACACGATGCTAAGAAAGACGCTAGTAGCACAGCGATGTCACGTGACATCAAAATAATTCCTACTTCGATAATAGATGGCGCTGCAATATTAACTGCTAGTGTTGTCAACTTAGCGCCTTCTAGTTTTTCTAAGCAAAACTATTTTAGCCACATGTTTACTTGGTAACCATGAGTTTAATTGCAAATTATGCTTATTTGCAACACTTGGCGATACCTAGTGTCGTAAGGACGCGAAAAAAATTTGGTACACCTTGATTTATGAGAGTAGTTGGTCTACCCGTAGTAATACTTAGTATGCTTAAACAAAGGCTATATAAAAAACAAATTTTCGCATGCAGCAGAATTCAAACCTAGATCCCAAGGTGAAGAAAATCATCTGATAGCTGATATCTTTACAAGAAAAGAGCTTTTAACCGCTACTCATTGTTTTTTTTTTACATTGTCGTTTTTATGTTACAGTTAACTTAAAAATTACTGTTTGGAATTAAATAGTTTCATGTAGGTAAATAATGTCATATAAGTTAATATTTAAACCCAAATTAGTAGACAGTTATTTAGTTATATAGTCCTCAACACTAGATGGCGCTGCATACACTAACATCACGTATGATAACATCGTTCATAGGAGGGAATATTATAGAATGAGAAGTCTCATCCATCATCCATCCATAGGAAGAGCTATTTAAGAAAGGGTTATAATTATAATAATGAAGTTATAAAACTCACATCGCGTCTCTTTGCTATATCGAGAATTCGTTGAGTATTCAGAAACGCTTGGTCTTCGTTCACATTTCCATGAGTTGTGACCAGGCCGACGACTTCAGGACTGGAAAAAGATGAAATATAGCGGGGTTAGTAACAAATGAAAACCAAAATATTTGTTTTTTGGATCGTGTTCCTTTGGGCGCGTTACACTCCAGACTTAGTTGAGTTTAGCTTGGCCAATAAAAAATTAAGTCTGCGACCGTCAAGTTTTGGACCGTCACGACACTTTTGCTAAATAAATACTTTATAACCGCCAAAGTTGAATGGCGCGTGATCATCAAACTGGAACATTGGCTCAGTTTGGTGCTTTTATTTTCTTAGTTCTTTTCAAGGGGTACATGTAGGCCGTAGTGGATACTATAACTAAATTCCGTACATTAGGTCAAATATATAAAAAACTAATTCAACGCAGGCGAAGCTGTAAGCAAAAGATAGAAGCAATATAATTTTTAAATATTATTTAGAGTGCATTACCAACTAGAAAATATCAATCAGAAACAAATCCAAAGAAAAGAATTTGAAAAAATTCCCTTTTTTTATAATATATATATATATATATATTGATATTTTTAGTTTGTAATGCACTCTAAATAATATTTAGAGTATTCATAGCGTTGGATTTCGCAAAATAAACATAATCTTAATATAATATTTTGTTTTCACGGAATATATTTACATACCCATTGAAATGTTGCTCGTAGAGTAAAGCCATAAATATCGCCATTGCGTCATCAGCCCCACCATCTTGGTTTATTAGTAATTTATGATTACTTTTACTTTTTCTGGAAACAATAAAATATATTAATCTAACAATAATCGCCTCTATCAAAAGCGAATTAAGTCTTTTCTATTGGCCAAGTTGTCATCCTAAATGTCAGTTTTTGTTAAAATAAATTTACCGGCATCATTGATGTTAGTATTTCCACAGATAATAATAGGTATACTAAAATAGGTATTTCGGTCTCTACATACTATTTCTCAAGACAACTCCAATTACTTACCTATTCGTAAAACTTAAGGTAATAGCCACTATGGGAATTAAAACTGCGCCTATTACTAATACAAGCAACCCGATATACTTGTAATTTGCCGCCATATTGATTAAATACAAAAAAAACACGTTTTTAAGCTAATACAGTCACCAAACTCGTGCATTTCACTTCATTGTTAAAACCAAAATACGCCGGTGAATCATGTGCCCATTTTAACCTTTGATCTGAATGATAAACTGAAATAATTATCAAGGTAATATGACTCTTATTCATTTATACAAAAAAGCGTATTCAATTTGACAAAGTGGTATATTTATCACAGAAGATTGTAACAAGACAGCGCCAAAGAGTATGCAAGCGATGAATTGGCCAATCAGAAGTTAGTGCTCCGGCAGCTGTAAAAGATATCAACCAATCATGGCCTTGTAATTTCTATTCAGAAGTGCAGGATCATGATTAGGAAGTAAAAATAGGCCATGTGCACGTAGTACATACATGAGTTTAGGGCTTCATTTACCCTAATGGTCATACTTGTGCTATTATCACTAGAGTGGACGCGTGGGCTACAGGTGCAGACCAGGGTATATTATTCGTACGTTCATGATTATTCGTACCTCTTTCTCAAACGCGTCACACTACTGCGCTGTTTTTCCGTGTATTCCTCTACTATGGACCCCAGCGTCGCTCAGTAGCGTGTCACTACCTTCAGCACACGGACTTCAGAACAGAACGAGTAATAAAGCTACATAATGCGTATGTAGCCCGCGCGACCTTTCAGGGAATGTGATAAATCCCTATTATTTATGCAAAGATTGTACTAATATTTTAAGGGTACTTTATTTCAGTGTAATTTTTGCATTTTAAATACTGTTTTATAACAAATATACTAATTATTAATATCTTTTTAGGAAATCATGGCGGCGTCTGCGTCTCATGTTGATTTTTCCAAAATTTCTGTTGTTTCGTTAAAAACTACCTAAAAAATTTATGATTTTTATTTTTTTATTATTAAACGATAAAAATAAAGATGTTTATTCATAAAATTAAAATCTTTTTCATTCTTCTTAAATATGACCCACAATATTTGCATTCAAAATGGGCTACAGATGTACCCCGCGCGACCGTTATAGGAGTCAATTAGGGCGCGCCTACTGTAGTGTTATATAATATAATTGGTACAATACAGAATACAGACATACATATCGTATTTTTTTTGAGTGGATCTGTCGGCGGCGTTTGTAATTAGACGACATACCTAGGTACTTACACTTGTACTCACCCTCAAATATATCTCTATCTCCTACTATCTCGACAACCCTCTATTGCTTCATCCACATCCATCAATCAAGTCTTATAATCTCTTCTATTTATTCCAGATGCTTTTGACTTGGCCCTCTTATTTAAGAGCTTAGCTCTTGTCAGTGTAGCATGTTCAACATTTTTATTCTGACTTTCCCAAAATCATTTTCATTTGCAGTTTGTTCAAGCTTTCGTGAAGCTTATGTTTTCAAATCATTAATAGTAGTTTATGCTAGAAGGGCGAAAAGGAATAAATTACGAGGACGATTTATAAACGTAACCGAGTAATTTATTGCTCTTACGTTACGCCCGTGTATCATACTACGTTTTTCAATGCATAGTGTGAGGAAATAAAACAAATATAATTGGCTCAAAAGTACTGTATCCAGAGCTGTTAAACAGTGAAAAAAAAGGATAACATTTATGGTACACAGGAAAGGTTGCAGGTTAGCCAACTTCTTGTTAAAAAAAATAATAAATAAGTAATAATGAAGATCTAGGGCAATATAATCGACTTTCTGTTCGGTTTTATGCATAAAAAGTGGGCCTTTACGAGCACTTGCATTGAAAAGACATATATTTCCCAAACGGTGTGCTGTGACATATAATTTGTATTACATAGGTACGATTTTACTTTCAAGCACCTACGAGTAGGTACCTAGTTACCTACGTATGTTTATTGATACCTATTCAACAAAGTAATGTTGTTATAGAACCACTGCCTGCCTGCTGCTCGTTTCACTGTAGATAAACACGTAGTTATAATTATAAATCAAAACCACGAAAATTTAAACAGTAAAATTGTTATACAACAACAGAGAATCGAAGCTACTTTATTTACTGAGATCGTGTTTGAATAAAATTTTTAAGATAAATTATTTAAGGAAATAAATGCTCATTTATTAAATTAAAAGCAGTTTTATAGTAAACGCTGCACAGTATGAGTTTTCTTTTTTATACAAAATGCGAACAGCGCCATCTATAAAAATACACTGAAATTTTCAGCTCTTGCTTCGTTCATAACATTGTGCTAGTTTACAGCCAAACAGCCGACATGTTAGAGGCATGAGAATTTTAGGCTACACAATCCGTAAAGAACTTCAAGAGTTTGTTTGTAGATGGCGCTGAATGCTGGCTATTTAAAATAAAAACCAGTCAAATGCTACCTAGCTATCAGTCTGCGAGTAGGAGCTAAAATAAATAAGCCACATCGCTGCCGTTGTGGACACAGTGTCGATCAACTGAGCCACCACGGCCTATCTTGTCGGCTTGAATGACGTCATTTGTCGGGCCCTTGCCACGCGTGATAAATCCAGGTGGCCCGACGGAATGACGCTCATTACTTTGAAAATCGGGTGGTCACTGCGTGCATTGACACATTGGCACAGTCCCATGTCCAAGTGACCATAATTAGGGCGGGCGCGACAGCCGTAAAACAGGTATGAAGCCCTTAGCGAGGGCATCATATTTGTGCCTGTTGCTGCAGAAACTCTTGAGCCGTGGGACCCAGAAGCACGGCGACTGTATAAAGAAATTTCGTAGGGCTTGGTCGACGATTCGAGTGACCGAAGGGCTGGAAGATACTTTGACCAAAGAATTAGTTTGGCCATTCAACGTGGTAACACCGCCAGTCTTTTGGTCGCCCTTCCTAATGACGGCAGCAATCTGGCCAACATTTTCTATTTATTATAATTTTTTCAGATTTTAGATTTTTATTTTAAAAAATATGTACATGTACAGGGTGGAAAAAATTTAAGGGCCCTGGAGGGGAACTACCTTTAATCCTTTAGTTAGCTCATTTTGCTGAAAAGAAACATTCCTTTATTTTTTAAAAGAAACAAAACTGCATTCAAAGATCTTCTAAAATTCGCTTGTCTCACCCGGGAATCGAACCAACTAAAAACTAAAAAATAAACCCTCGCTTTTTTATTATACGAATTGGTAGGAATATCGTCAGGATAAAATTTGTCTAATAAATATTTGGTCTTTGAAATAAAAAAAAAAGTGAAAACAAGCTTCTAATAAATGAATTTGTTCTTGATACGCCATTATTACACAATGACAGAACGGAATGAAAGCAAAACAAAACTAAATTTGAAATTCGAACGCATAGTTTTATCGATTTTAAAAATGTTGAAAGTTATCATTCGAATTTTAAATTTGTTGCACCGCGTTTCAAAAAAAAAATAGTTTCCCTTTTTAAACTTTTCGTCAGTACGCCTAGTGCAAGAAGAAATTGTGCTGTGCATAGATTTATAACGATTTTCTTATCGAAGTCTTCAACAAGGTACTTAAGGTAAATAACATTAGCAAGCTTGTACTTCATACGATGTCTTTGGATGTTAGAGAGATAAGAAAATTAAAACGTGTCATTTACTTGTTACAAGTAAACAGTATTTTATTAGGTATTGTTAACAAAGAACTTGTAATAAATATTCAATTTCGTGGGTATCTCGTACAACAGATGAGTGTAAGACCAAATGTTTATTAGACACATTTTATCATGAACAATAATCCTACCAATTCTTATAATAAAATAGCGAGGGTTTATTTTTTTCATTTTTAGTTGGTTCGATTCTCGGGTGAGACAAGCGAATTTTAGAAGATCTTTGAATGCAGTTTTATTTCTTTTAAAAAATAAAGGAATGTTTCCTTTCAGTAAATTAGCTAACTAAAGGATTTAAGGTAGTTCTCCTCCAGGGCCCATTCATTTTTTCCACCCTGTATATATATTATTGCAATTATATTTTTAAAAGAAGATATAAAGATAACTTAGCTATCCTTATCAAGCACAGTAATATT
The DNA here is from genome assembly GCA_934047225.1 of Ypsolopha sequella. NCBI lineage: Eukaryota > Metazoa > Arthropoda > Insecta > Lepidoptera > Ypsolophidae > Ypsolopha > Ypsolopha sequella. The sequence goes on from OW203987.1 coordinate 24,530,304, forward strand.
TACACTAAAGCAAGAACAGGGGCACAGTTTGCATCTTACATAATATTATGTTTCACTTGCCTGATTACTGATTATTTTTTACTTCTTCTTAACAAGACTAATAGAATAGGCATATATTTATTATTTGTAGTGTATATATATATATATATAAAAAAATACTTTTACACAGGTTTTTTTATTATAATAAATATATATATTATAATATTTTTTTTTTACAATATTTATATTTATATAGATATAGATATAGGTATAGATTTTTATACATATAAACCTTCCTCTTGAATCATTCTATCTATTAAAAAGCCGCATCAAAATCCGTTGCGTAGTTTTAAAGACCTAAGCATACATAGGGACAGACAGACAGCGGGAAGCGACTTTGTTTTATACTATGTAGTGATAGTGATAGTGATAGTGATGTAGTGATATTGATAGTGATAGTGATGTTATCAGGAAATTGCTAGGTGTCTAGTTTTAGGTTGCTCAGTGTTAGGTTTAATAATTGTTACGCTATATCGCAGAAATATTTTGAAATGTTCTTTTATCAACATACTTGCTTTTGCTCGCGGCTTCACCCGCGTTAAGTTTTGTCTAAAATTTTTTGGACCATTAATTTTTGGGTTGTAATTAACTGACCATAAAAAAATACAAACATCAGCATCAAAATTACTAAGTTGGCATCAAAAATAATATGTTTAAACCTAACCTAACCCTGTTGATGCCAAGTTAGTAATTTAGATGATCATTTAGAATATTTTTTAATGAAAAAAAGAAAAAATATATCTGTCTACCTGTCTCATATAGTCTATTTCCTTTTACAGGCTGTAATTAATGAATGTTCACTCCTTAGACGAATCATAAGTTAGGAAATCATACTACTTACTTAAATTGTAATCTACTATTTTTACAAATATCACTATCACTGTAACACCATGCTTCACCATCATCCAAATAATCATTTATTTTATAATGTGCCTCTTTCAGTAGGCCCTATCTAATACTTTCTCTTTGAATGAGCATATGGATAAAAAAAAACAAACAAAATCCATTGATTTATTTATTATTATTACGAAAAATATTTATAATTTCTCTACTTTATGGTTTTAAAGTAATTTTTTGCATTTGGATGGGTAAAGTGAGTAAAAATCAACAGTTTTTTTTTCATTCTCCACTATTGTATTCCAGTTCCAAGTCACTTCCAGGTTGTACTTCATATTGTGAGAAAGGTTTAAAATCATCCTGAAAAAAGTAAAGGTCTCTTACACTGAAATAACACAATTACCCCTTTTCTAAATTCAGCTCCGCGAAAATCTGCTGATTTTTTAATAACAAGTAACATGTTTCTTGAATTGAAGTTAGGCAAAATGTATATTCTAATTCTTTTGTATGCTCTAAACTTTTGTAGGATTTATATTTCGAAGCTCCTGCTAATATTTTTTATTGATATTTTTATTTGCACATCAAAAATACTACTTTGCACACTTAATTTGCCATCAGAAATCTTTCAGCGCTGGTTATTTTTTTATGAAAACCCATAAATCCTATAAGAGCACAGTTAGTATTTTAGTGTGCAAGACAATATTTTTTGATGGGGAGTTAGTATTTTTGATAAAACACTGTAGTAGCATTTTTATTATTTTCTGTTGTGCGTTTAAATACAGTCTCCTTATAAAATAAGCTTTTTAAACAAAAAAAAAAAACGAGTAAGTTTTAAATATTGCTGATCGTGGCTTTTTTGTGTGATCTCATTATTAACATTAACATGGATTTAAAGCATTAAAATAATCTAAAATCCTTCATGTGTGGAAATAGAAGGGTGGCTATTAACGGTTTTGAAAAAAACCACTTATGGTTTTGAAAAAAACACACCAAACACTTATGCCAGTAACTGTGTTTTCTCAATATTAAAATTCAAGAGATTTTTTTCATTATTATTTAATTCTTTATTACACAGATTATAGATGTTCAATGGTTGGACTTAATGCTCAAGCATTTTCTGTCAACCCGTCAGGAGGTACAAAAGAAAAGGAAAGGCGTGCAGGGAAATTTTTTGGCGAAAAATTACTAGAGCAAAATTTCACGTTATTTCAATGATAAAAAACTACTGTATTTACAATAATTATTACACATTAAATAAACGTATTTTTTACGTTAAAAAATAATCATTAAAATCGATAATGAATGAAAACAAAAAAAAAACAATCCTTTTGGGAACCTCCTCATTTTCAAGTTGGTTAAAAAGGTGTGACAGAGGGGATACAATTTTGTTACTCTTTTTGCGTGGGTGGAGCCGTGAAGGACATGCTAGTATGGATATTTTCTATAAAAGAAACAGTTAACGAAAAGAAGAAGTCATGGTTTGGTTTTCTTTCATGCACATTTCATACTTTATGAATAAAAGTAAACTGCAATAATATCTTGGTCTTCAATTATTGAAGCATGATGCCAAATTAACAACTATTTTTTCTCTACTTAACTACGAGATAACCATAATGACACTTGAAACTTTTAAAAACAATATTGTTCTAACATAAACTAAAATATTATGATAGAAATAAATTTCTATGTTTGAACACTACGATTTATCCATCGCAAGGAGATATAAATTAACATTATATCATCCCCGTTCAGAGCTCCTCACATCCAGATTTACTTTTTTTGTGCGTTTCTATACTGCAATGATATAATGTTAACTTAAATATTACCTGATTAAAGTACCACCAGTTAATTTCACTGCTTGCAAAGAACTCTGGTGTGCCTGGTAATAAGGTTTTAAAATCTATTGCATCTTTCTTGATTTTAACATGATTAAAAAAGTCCTGAAATTTATAAAATAAGTATTAATTTTGAGTATATGTCACCGCCCTGTGGTTTAAGAGCGGTTTCGCAGACGGATTGTGAAAAACCCGCCTTTTTCTAATTCATCGAAACAGAACACTTAAGGCGATATGCGAAAAAAATACGGGTGTTTTTTTTCTGTGTATTTCATAAAATACACAGAAAACTTTTATAAATTTTTGTTATATGCATTTTGACTATATAATCTAGGGTTTTGAAATTGGAAAACATGTTTGGATAAATTTTCCTAGATAGAAATAATTGTTGAAATGAGGTCTTCAAACACACTTTTTCTCCTCGTTTGACGAATAGGAACCATATACAGAACTCAAACATATTTTATTAAGTGTGTTTTAACAATATCTAAATATACACAATAACAAACAAGTATTTGTGTTCAAAATCAAGATGCTTTGTATGTTTCATCAAGTGCTGACAATTGCAAGTATAAATCAAATATCTAGAGATTTGATATTTGAAATTTTGCTAGTTATTTTAGTTTTTTTACTAAAAATATAAAACCAATTTTTTTCCTTTTTGCCCTGAATCCGCCCCTTTCGCACTGCGCGATTTTTTGCTTGGAGTGACAGTGACAAAAATAAAATTCGTATAGCCTCTTAAGGTTAAACACTAGTGCCTGATTCTAAGTTTCCTGTCAATAGATGGCGCTGCGGTACTATAATTACTATAATTTGGTTTTTGTATTTAAAAATAGTAAACAAACAAAATATTTCGCTCCGTTGTATGATGCGACAGTTTTAATGTGTTAATTATTTTATAAAGGCAGAATTGTGTCATTTTCTGTTGTATGTTTCTACATCGGGCCCAAACAATCTTAAAATTTGCTGTTTTGTCGTAGCTATGCACGCACACATACACAATGAATTTATATATAAAATAATTGTTAATTTCAAATCGCGGTGTAGAGATTGATTGGTCTAATGGTTACACCTGTGGAATTTCGATCTGCTCGGGCAGGGATCGATCCCACATCACTACAAACGTTTTCTTTTTCTATTTTTGTGAAATATTTCAAAATTACCTACTTGTTTTTTTATTTGATCCATCAAAATGATTATTTTCCATCAAATTCAAGAAAATTATTCGATGATGTGACTTTCTGAAGAATCATGTAAGGTGTACTTACAATTACATCCTTTCAAGCAAACTACTTTTAGATTGGAAAAAACATTGAATTATGGGAGAAACCCGCGAATTGAGAGAGATGATGTACCAAACTTTTTTTTTTAAATTCATAATATTTACAGGTAATAAACAAATTATTTTACAAAAATAATGCTGTTGATATATGCAATGATATAAGCATAATAAGAGTATAATCACATTTTTATCCATTATAAAATCATACAAAAATAAAAAAGCTCTAATAAAGCTCTAATAAATTTTACGAACGAATGCTGCAATTTTTTAAAAAATACTAAATAAACTAGCGCCATCTGTTAGAACCTATCATAACTTCGTCGTAACTGGGACGACTCCATCTCGCTAAATAAGGTGACTGATTGATATTTGAGTAGCCAAATTCATACTGGAGACTCTCGGGGTTGTTCTTGAACAACATAAACATAACATAATGCACTCTAATTTTCATAATACAATGCGTAAAAGTACATAGACCGGATTGTAAGTAATCAGTATTACGGATCAATAACATATGCGAAATTTAAAAAAAAAGTTCGTGGCGGTATCTAGGGGCAGAAAGAACGCTGTCCTCTCAGTCTTGCTTGAGACACAGAATACAATACTACGTACTTGAGATCAATAATCCGTCCAAGACAATTAGACAAATGGGCCAACTAATAATCGCCTCTGTCAAAAGGTAATAAAGTCTTCGCCATTCGTCTAATTAGTTTAGACGTTAGTAGATTCAATCCCCGGTCGGGCGACATTATATGTGCATAGTATTTGTTCTTACTTACCACTTGCTGAACGGTGAAGGAAAACACTGTGAGGTAAACGGGCATGCCCTAAAACATGTGTTTTTGTCCCCGAAATACGGCAATATCTTTAAACTGCCCAAGCTAATGAGACGAATAGACTTTATTGCCTTGTTACAGAGGTGATTATTGGTTGGCCCGTTCATCTAATTGTTTTGGAATATATGTGTCTATCATCTATATAGGTACCTAAAAGTATAAAATAATGTTCGATGAAATGCGGGTATACCGAGTGTGTTCTGTGATTTGCAATTCATAGTTTACACTCGGGAACACCTCTGACACCCCCTCGGGGATTCATGTCGTGACGATATGTTGTTGTTGTATAAATCGCTGAAGTTACCGGGTCTTCATTATGAATTTGCCTGTATAATAAGGTGAATAGGTGACTTTGTTTTATATTGACCAAATGCATACTGGAGACTTTATAAGTGATCAGATCAGTAACAAGGTTCGATTACTTACCCTACCTTCTGTGAAATACAGAAAATACAATTTAGGCTTTCTATACTGAGTCGGGGACTCGGGACTCGGGGTAGACCATGAATTTGTATAGGAAAACAAAAAATATTTTTCGTATTTCGTAAAACGGGTCATTGAACCTTGATCTTGACGACTTATCGTGTCTCCAACAGCGATATGAATAAAAAAAATATTTATGATAGGTACTTTACATCACTGGTCTCCAATATGAATTTGGTCATATAAATCATAGTTACTTTATATATATTTATAATATAAAATAATATATAAATTAATACTAGAGGCTTGGTAAGTAATCAGTATGACAATTTCGAAAAATAAAATGTTAGTAGGGATTCGGTCTGTGTAGGGTCCGTGCTGAAAGATAGTAACTAACTACCTACCTACTTACTTACCTAGCCAAAATGTGGTACCTAAAACCTTTGCAATCGGAAACAAAAACGAACAAACGTAGCGAAAGCGTACGAAGTTAGTGTTGCCATACTCATACTCATTTATTGGTAAAAAACAAACTTATTAATCTGACTGACCTAAAAATTCTGTACCATAGAAACAATATTTATACGAGTAAATAACTATGAAATCTATCAAGATTAGCGATTATTTTTAACAAAAAAACTGAAAATAATGTTGAAAATTCTACATTTAGGTACAAAAAGGATAATTAAAGTCCCTACCTCTATGAAGCGTCCGAATCTCTTCCAAAACTTTTAGCGCTAAATAAAAAAACCTCCGTACAAACTCGTTTCTCCGTACATAACTGGTCCAATCTGTTTTCTGTAAATGTTCCTAAATCCCTACAAGTACAGATAAATCTATGTTTATGGCAACACAGAGTCGTCGCCGGCCACGCGTGCCGTCCCTTTGATATTTGCCGACATTGCTCAATAATGGCGGCTTGAATGAAAGACGATTGTCCCTGCTGCATGTAACCAGGCTCGTCGCTACCTATTTGAACACCCGTGTGGATACCGATTTGCCGCCCTGTTTATCTGCGAATACCCTTCTCCCTGTTACGATATACCTAGGATATAAATGCGAAATAAAGCGTGATAAGTAAGTAAGTATTTATCCTGATGAGAGAATACCTAGTGAACGTTATTTTCAGCTAGGAACGAAAAGCGTTCGTTTAGGACGCAAGAAGCCGGAAGTTCTAATCTCCGAGGACAACGTCACTTTTTGTGTTTTTTTTATTTTATTTTATTTATTCATAAAATAACGCCAAAGCCGAAAACGGGGAAGAGTTGAATAAACGTGGGCGGAGCTACGGGTAAAAGGCTAGTGATAAAATAAAATATAAATCACAATAATAGATTATTTTGCAAAGATTGCAGGAAAAATGTAGCGGTAAAGAAATTCACAAAAAACATTTTTTCTTTTATTACCTATATTTTTTTTATTATTTAAAAACTTAGCCGCGGTTTTTTTTCTTTTGTAAATATAATTGGTAGGTATGTACTTACTTGCAATCAAATCTTTTTTTTGTCTTCATAATCAGTTACTGGCAAAACTTTAACTACCTACCTACTATTTTCAATACGGAACCCTAGGTACACGAGTCTGACCTGCACATGACCGTTTTTTTAAGGTTCATTATTTCATCACGAAAAACTGAACCCTTATATATGTAAAATCACTTTGTTGTTCATCTGTCGGTTTTTAATTAGGCACGAACAGCGCCTGGGCACGAAGGAATTTATTTTGGCACAAGTGAAGGAATAAATCCAATAAATATTTTTTATTTATATTTACAATTCTGGAATCAATAATAATAGACAAAACAAAAACAAAATAAATACATGTGACAGGAATCGAACTCTGAACCTTATGATTTGTAGTCAGACAGTATATCACTTATGCTATTGAAGTATTTTTTATTGGTGTGAAATTTAAGTACAATTTAGTTCGCAATCTAATCATGCGAAACCGCCATGTAGTTAAACCGCACACACGTAAAGCATATTCACACACGTCTAACAGTTTTATATTATGACATCCACAACTACACACGTAAAATGATGGACATTTAACTGAACTTTAAAAGCTAAAATAACCCAATTATTGTTGTAAAATATAACTTTTATTTAAATTCGCGACATTCTTGTATTAAAATGTAATAAAATACAGTGATAAATACAAGCTAAAATTTGTACTTCAGCTGATCTTGGTTAATTGATTTTGTATGGAAATTGGCACTATCGTTTAACCTTCACTCAATAGTTTCCAAAACCTAGACAGCCTAGACATTCAAACCATCCAGCGGTGACATCTACATAAATACAACGTTGATCCATAAGTAATGACAAAAGGGTAAATCTAGAGGTTCAAAAAATTTAAAACATTATAGGAGCTTACTCAGTTCAATACTTATTCAATTTGTTGGAATACGAACAAGCAATAACACGACAAAGGAAAAAACGAAATAAGATCCATCATCAAGTACCTCGGCCCAAAAAAAATGTCGACCAAAGACATACCAGCCAACCTATTCTCCAAATCTGGCTCCCAGCGAGCAGCGACTTCTATCTCTTTCCCCGAGCTCAAGGGAGAGAAATTTGACGACAAGAGCGAGGTGGTGGTAGTCCCGGATTTTCCCTATGAGCCTACAAGCCCCGGACCTAGGGGCTCAGCCAACCTAGGGGCTCCAATCACCCAGCTAATAGAACTATAGAGAAAAAATTTAAGAAACGCCACGTTTGACGACTGTTGACGCAACTATAGTGACAATATAGTATAGAATACATTATTTCTGATGTTTATTTGTAGTAATGAAAGTCGGTTAAAAATTATACTTTTTGTACTAGGACATTTTATTTGCTACATTTCCAAACTGGTTTCGGAATGGGGGAGACCCAAATGTCAAGTGCCTTGGGTCGCTGGGTCCGGGCCTGGGTGATGGCCGCCGTAGAAGCGTTTGGCAGAGCCAAGAAGATTTTATTCCTAAAGGCATTTGTGCTCTAGAGTCCAGATGGACTGAGTGTATTGAGTTGTCAGGAGACTACGTTAAAATGGTTATTTTTGTTACACGGGGGCCAAGTAAAATTTTGTACAATTGCGTTAATTTGAATTCAGAGCGAAGTGAAGAATTCTAAAGTAGAATCCTATATCAGGGCCCCGGCCCCCGAGTGATACCTACACTCTATTTTTCATCACTACCTATGAGAAAAAGAAAAAGCAACAAGTAGGTACCTCCCTGTTATTTGGTGGTAATAATTGTTGCACCACATTAGCTGATTCACTTATACAACGTGTAACAGAAAGGTGTAACCATATTTGAAGGGCTTATTCAGTCAATGGTATAGAACAACTTTTGCTATGGAGCCAACCCTGAAATCTCGAAAAAAAAATCTGACCTTCCATACATTTCGGCCGAGCGGCATTGCATTTTTCTATGAAACAGTAAAAACTTTTTTTCGAGATACAGGTTTTGTTCCATAGTAAAAGTTGTTCTATACCATTGACTGAATAAGCTCTTCAAATATGGTTACACCTTTCTGTTACAATCACTACTCAAACTCATTTTTAATTATTATTTGCAATAACTTCTGAGAAAAAAGAAAATAAGAATACACATATTATATTTTTTTCCATTGCGCATTGCCGCCAAAGCCTAACCGGCCGGTAACTTCTTCGTAAATTATGCGTTCGACCTCTTTGGCTAATTTATCAGAAGCACAAACGCGGACCAATCAGAAGAGAGAAATCGCGAACTCCCATGGGAATAAAATTGACTTGGGCTCCCGCTATCCTCTAAAGTCAATTGTCGTTTTTCGAATAGGTGTGATGAAAAATAAATTAAACTCAGACTCCTAAATAATGTGTTTTATCATTACTTTTTGATCAACCTTGTAAGTGGATCATTTAAAACGCGTGACCAAAATAATAAATATTCAATATATAATCACTAAAAGCAACAAAGATGGTTATTCTGGCAAGTGCGAAAGTGCTGCAGCAGATTTTGAGTGATTTTACAAGGGATTTTCTACGGAAATTATTGATTTTTCTGCTTTCGCAATTTTTGTGCACGCGCCGGAATCGCCGTCCTGAGCTTAAAAATTCACCGGTGCTAAAAGTTTATTGCTATTATCGGTATCATCTTCTTCTTTCTCATCAGAGATGTCCTCTTGCTTGTCTTCCTCTTTCTTTAATGGCCTTGTTAAAACCAATTTCTTTGTTTTCATCGCCTCAATTTCGTCACTACTCATGATCACACGTCGGGAGGCTCTTGAATTTTTCAGACTATTCTGTAAGAGTAACTGTGCTGAGAAAAGAAATGAATCAATATTTTTTTAACGTTGCCTCACTAAATCATAGTAAGTTATGGTTAAGAGCGGTTTCGCTGCCGGATTGTGAAAAATTTTTCAAATTAATCGAAACAGAACACTTAGATTCAAAATTCAGTCAATCGTTATTCAATGAAACTTATAACCTAAGTATGCATTGTGTAAGCTGCCATTGCAAAATTTCCATTGATTTCTGTAAATTAGTTTTTTTTTTTATTCTATATTTTTAAAATTTTAATTTACAGAAATCAATGCGAACTCTGCGATGGTAATTGAAAATAAAATCTAAATTTTATTAATATATTTTACAGGACTTATCTATGTGTATATAGGGTACATGTATACAATTATATATTATGTATATGGCAGTAAAAATATTTAAAAAATAAAAAATAAATAAGATAAGGTAGTATGTAATGTTAAAGTTCAAAGTTCCTCTATTTTTAAGTTCAATTATATAAATATACCCTCCTTATTTGCTGTGCCTAGTGAAAGGCAACTAAGTTGTAAGATTCATATTTTTATTTCCATCATTTTTGTACACTTAGTTTGCAATAAACGTTTGAGTTTGAGTTCTAAAAAACTAAAACCTACCTAAAAGAAAACTACTTAATCTAAAAGTATCTATATATAGTGTACATAAAGTATACAACGTGTAACAGAAAAGTGTAACCATATTTGAAGAGCTTATTCAGTCAATGGCATAGAACAGCTTTTACTATGGAGTCAACCCTGAAATCTCAAAAAAAAATCTGCCCTTCCGTACATTTCAGCCGAGCGGCATCGGCAGTGCATTTTCCTATGAAGCGAGTAATATTTTTTTTCGATATACAGGTTCTGTTCCATAGTAAAAGTTGTTCTAAACCATTGACTGAATAAGGTCTTCAAATATGGTTACACCTTTCTGTTACACGTTGTATAAGTAGTATAATAAGTAAAGGTAAAAAAAATGTCCAAATTGATGCCATCAGGCATAGTGCCAAGCAGGCTGGCGGCATTTCGTTGTTGGAGACTAAGTCTTTGGCCGAGGTATGCCCCAGCCCTGCTGTCACTCGAGGCATCAACCCGTGACGCTGTATCTCTGAAGCGACGTTGTGCGTGAAATCTAGATTTTTAATCAATAATGTGTTTGAAAACTTTCACAGTATTGCCAAAATTTTATTTTTCCTGACACCAGATATCAGTGCACTTGTATTGCCTTCGCAAGTTTTATCCAGCGAGCATGTAATCCATCCATCCATCCACATGTGTTCGTTCACTGCAAGGAATAGGCATCTCCAATATTTCGCCCCTCTTGGCGGCCCTCTGTCATACTCATCCAGCCGCTACCCGCAACGTCCTTCAGGTCCTTTTTTGCACGTTCTACTGTTGGTAACTGTCATTTTATACAAATGCGTGAAGTTGGCGTTGACACTCAGTTCCTGTTCTGAAAGCGGAACGATAATAATGTATTTTTTAATACAGTTGCTCAAAAAGTGGCGTATTGCAGGGACGTATAGCGTTCGGGATGTGGGCTATTACATACTCGAGCTTTTTCTTTACCTTTTCCGAACTCGTGCGTTCTCTTTCCCAACTGTCAAAATATTGTCTATTAAAAAGAAAAAAACCAACCACGAAGTTTTTACAAAAAAAAAATCAAAGAAGTTTTTATGATTCATGCAAATATTTCTAAAAAGAAGCTACTATTTTGTTTCAATATCAGATTTAATGATTTGATTCAATGAGTTAGGTTATTTTTCATTTCATTTCATCTCATTAAATTTCATTTTCATTTCATATCAATAAAAAAAATCTACTGAAGACTTGGCTGTATGGGCATAGTTCTCTTTGCCTAGCCAGAATGGGTGAAGAAAACAAAACGGTTGGCGCCATTTTCCAAAAATTTTCTTTGCGGGTTTAGTTGTTTGTTGCACAAAATGAGTAATTTCGACGATATTTTATTTGAATTGACACCACCGGAACTCAGTATAATTGCACAAAATGCTTCGGAGAAGTCAAAAAGTCGCTACATATCTACATACGACGAATTTATTGCGTGGAGTATTAGTTAGTTGAGTTTATTGTGTTTTTGTTATTTTATTAAATTGCTTCATTTTTTCGCAACTGTATTAAAAATAGTTGTTCAGTACACGTGCGGAACCGTCATTGCAACTTGTTCCGACTGTCAACCCTCACCTTCGGCTGCGCCTCGGCTCGGGTAGACATTTGTCGGAACTCTTTGCAATGACAGGCTTTCCGCACTCGTAATGAAATATACTATTTCAATGCATGTGCTCGTAAAGGCACACTTTTTATGCATCAAAACCGAACAAAAAGTCGATTATTTTCCCCTAGGGCTTTATTATTATTTTTTTTTAATTTATTTACAATGGTTGGCTAACCTGCAGCCTTTCCCGTGTACCATAGATGTTATACTTTTTTTTCCACTGTTTAACGGCTCTGGATACAGTCCTTTTGAGCCAATTATAATTTAAAGTTCACAAGATTATATTTGTTTTCATTTCCTCACACTATGCATTGAAAAACGTAGTATGATACACGGGCGTCAAAGCAATAAATTACTCGGTTACGTTTAAAACACTCGCTACGCTCGTGTTTTAAATCGTCCTCGTAATTTATTCCTTTTCGCCCTAGTAGCATAAACTACTATTATAATATTATAACAAGAGACGAAAAGTTTTTCTGTCGGAATTCGCAAAATTATACTGGCTGCACGTGCCTGTTCTACATAATAAAAAAAATTAAACACCGTTTGTTTTAAAACAAAACAACAATCGATGTTCATATACTTTTTCACCTTACTGGCTTTCTTTCAACTTTGTTGCTTAAAACTAGTGAGCAAAAGTCAATTTTCAAATCAAAAATATCGTTTCTAACATCTTGAATTTTCTCGCTAGTGTGGTGAAAAGTTGTATTTGTTACACGAGAGAAAAGTGATTTACTTGCTCGGGATTCAACCTCGTTGCACTCGCAACGAAAACTAACTTTGCTCTCTTGTTGCACAAATAACTTTTTTATACGTTTTTCGCCCGCGTATTTGTATTGACCATCGAGCAACTAGCCCCGAGAGAGAAGAAGACAGTTAGTTCGATTTCACTAACTAATCAGTGTTTTTGCATATATTTGACTATGAGCATCTCCCTCCCACTTACAGGGAATTCTCTATTTTTATCACTGCACGGTGTTGGCTTGGTTAATGTAGTGTTTTAAAACATGACAGAAGATGGCGTCCTTTATTTCGAGCAAATCAAGTGACATTTGCCTCCTTGGGGTAGTTCCTCTTTGGTATTTACATTATATAATGAATGACGTGTATTTTGCATCGTTTCAAAACGTTAGAAGGTACCCTCCGAACAAGGTGTAGCATGGAACAACAGAACTATAATAGTAGGAAGTGTCTAGCCTGCCTCCAGCGGCCGTTTAGCAAAATAATATATTCTGCCACTGAATATGTTTAGGTTAAAGTAAATAGCAAGTTAATTAAGTATGTTTCTTTTTTCTTTTAATGGTGGTGGCAGAATATCAGCGTTCCTAATGCCTTTGATATAGGAACATATGCTGAGTCACCGTCCTTTTTAACAGTGCCATACAACTTTACGTTTAAGAACATTGTACTACTTTGTCCATAATGGTGTGTTAAATAAATGTCTTTTTATTTATTTATTTATTTACTAGCGGCAGAATAACAAAAATAATTATTCTACCACAAGTTTATGATTATTGAAATATACTTCCTAACTTCAACTAGATAAGGTACAATATTCAATACACGTAAGTTGAACGTAGTGAGTATAGCTACTGGTGGCTGAAAGCAGAAACGGCTATCCTGCCGCAAGTTAATTTATGGGCCATTTTCAAATACTGAAGTATTTTTATGAGACAAATTCATTTCTGCATCGGCTACGGCGCTGCGGGAAGTGCAGCCCCTTCGCCCTTGCGTAACAAAGGTCAGTTACTGGCTGTTATTACGGCGGGCGAGGGCTGCTCTCCCTTCGCGCTTTCGGCTTTTTATATACACTCTAGGAGTAGTTGCCAAAAGTCTGTACAGAGTCGGGGTGTGCTGAGTCGGTCTTGCCCTTCTTCTTAGCAAAACTAATCGAATGTGCGGAGTTAGGCATATATTTACATTTCAATAACCATAAACTTGTGGCAGAATAATTATTTTTGTTATTCTGCCGCTAGTGGCAGAATATATTATTTTACTCAATGGCCGCTGGTGGCAGGTTAGACACTTTTTTTCATTTTCACAAGCTTTAAGTATTCTTAATATTGTTATTATTACACAAACCTTTTAATTGCTTCCATGTTCATCCACTTTAACAAAAAGTATTATTGTTAACTTTTGAATCAGTCTACTAACTATTTTAAACTCAAAAACATAAATGCAATACTTACAGTTAAAAAACCTTTTGTGTGAAGAATTTTAACTCAAAATAAAACATATTTAATCCAGCACCAGAATATTTATTTATCTGTATTACATTACCAATGTTTATAAAAACGAATAATTTAATTGAGCAAATAAATTACCTCGTCAGAGTGTTTGTGTTCATTTTTCAGAAGCTGCTTTCTATAACGTAAAATACATTTCTTTTTAATTACATTAATTATAATTACATTAATTATAATTCCGTTTTAATGAAAAACAATAACACGTGTTTCTTTTTAATTCTGTAAAGCAAATGGGTTTTTGTTCTAAGGGGTTTCAATTGTTTTTTTTTAATTGTTATTGCATTAATAAAAAACCTGTATTTTTTATGAACAAAAAAAAGTAAAAAAAAATGATTATATTAATACATCCTTAGTTTTATAAATAAATTTGTCTTGCCTCGTGTTTTCGGTATAATATTATCAATTTTTATAAGGATTATTTTACTTGGTATATTTCAGTTTAATTAAAATACCGTTGGTATTGACGGTAAATACTTACAAATTATAATCAGCATTTTCTTTTTCCTTTACGTAACTTGCCAAAAGCTGAAATTTTATTTAACATTTAATAATATTTAGTAAGTATAATTTAATATACTTATTCAATTATATCCATGACCCAATGTTTATTATATCTCAATATTTTATTGCTCACCAGTGTGTGTGAGTATGGGAATCACTTCCAAGGGGACCACCAAGAGTGACGAAATCTTGGGAAAGGCCTATGTCCAACAGTGGACGAAGACGGGCTGATGGATGGATGGTATATTTAAGGTTTTGTTTTTAAATATTAATTAACCCTAGAGTGGTCGCGTATGTATTACATATGTAATCCACGCGTATAAGACCTTAAAACAAATCAAATCTGTTAAAGTGATCCTTTTGACGCTCAGTGTAGTTGAAGACAGATACATTGCGCATGCGCACGGTGTTGCGCGGACATCGGTTGCGTACGGTTGAGTCACAGAAGCTGTGTGGCTATAATAATAAGCTACACAGTTCCTAATAACTATAAGTAAGTCAGACAGTGTGATTGTTATAACCAAATAAGAGGTCATTTTTGTTTTTATTTTTTTCTTTGTAAACCAGTGGAGGTATATATTTTGTTTGTTACGATTTTTTTTTAAGAAAAAGCTTCGATTTAAACACTTAAGACTGAATAGTAAATAAAAAAAAGGATACAACTTGTTTTTTGTTACTTATAAATTGGCCTACATATGTAATCCACGCGACCACAAACGCTTCTATATACAGCGCGACTACTGTAGGGTTAAAAAATAGCAGTAGCATGACAAGTAGTAGTGAGTTAGAAGTCCTTGTCTTGAAGTCTTTACTTTCATCTAAAACTTACCCATTTTTTTTTCGTCTGTATTTATAGAACGTTACATTATTTTGTACCAACTTACGTTTTCAAGGTCTAAGTACGATTTCCTGAAAAGCAAAAGTTGTACGGATGAGAAAATAAAATGAAATTATACTTTTGGAATCGTTTTTAATCCAATTAAGTTAGGATAACCGGGTAGCCGTCCATCCCTAATCTGCGCGAATTTGAAAAGAAAATGCTTAGAGAAGGTACGCAGAATGTATCTCCCGAAGGTAGTGACTATACATTTATTTATTCTGTGGCATACACGTGTGAACGCGCATTGGACTTTTTACTGAGTATGCATTATCATATTTTGGAAGGATGCGGTTCGAGATAAATATCTCGTGGCAATATCGTAAAATTGACAATTCCATTATCTAATCGGCCATATCATGAAATCTGTTAAAACCATAGACGGATAACCTCACTCCGCCTCGCTTCGCTCGGCTCCCGAATTTATGATCAACAGCAACCACGGTACTCTTTGCTTCGATCGTCGACAGATACATATGCGGCCATTTTATTGCACATTCTAATGCCGGGTCTTCACGTAGGGTCAACATTCAAAAGAGATCACGAGAATGTTAATACTTAAGAATTATTAATCCTGATTATCACGCCTGTATGTAATTGCCCTTATCTGAATGAAATATGAATTACTGTTTCAACTAATAAGGAGTTACTGTTCCAATTAAAGACTGCAATTATTGGAATCAATAATCCACATCCCTACGGAGCTAGCAATGGGCTGTTAAACTGACGAGCGATACCTAGGTGTCTATACTACCTACACATTTTGTCACATCTAAAATGTTATGACATTTTAAAATGTAAATGGTGATTTGTAACGCACGTTAGTTCAAAAGAAAATGTTCACAAGAGAGGGTGTAAATAGTTATAATTTCAAGAAGCCGAGAAAAATTAATGTTTATACCAAGGCTCACGGTTCAATCCGTTTTCGTGTCATGCGTGGAAACGTTCTACGTATATTCGTTTAGATTTAAACGTTTAATTCAGAAAAAAGTCATTACGTTTCTACGTCACAACGATGTGTTTCCTACAAGAAGCCTAAAACCTATAAACTTCTTAGTTTTCAACAAAGAAGAAACTCTATGGTTTTCAATGACTGATATGACAGCGTAGAGCGATATAGCAGTGATGAGCACAAAGAATACACTTACAGTTCTACAAGGATTATATGGCGCGTGGATTGGTTGTGTCCAAAATCAGAACTAACACCGCTACCATACTCTTTGTTTCTCAGCTGCGCCCCACTGTCACTGTCATCCACGCACCATCAGATCCTAGTAGCATATTGTACGTTCAGTTCAAAGAAACCATATCTATGGCTGAGGCAGTGGTCCCACCAACGGCGAGTAAACGATTAACTATCGACTATTTTCTCGCTCAAGAAACGTACAATAGATATAACATTCCGTGTAAATAAAAGACATGCATATACAAATAGTTGATCGCTGACTGTTCACACTGCCGGCGACGACTCGCTTTACTAGTTTTATCGCTGAGCGACGAGCTTTCAAAAATAAACTCACTAAGCAATACTCGTTCAGCGATACTCGCCCGCTTCATCATTTCTATACGTACGCAGGTTTGCACAGGACTTAGCGAGTAGCGCGAGTAATCGCTCGTCGCACTCACACACTCGCTTATAGCCGTTATAGCCTGGCGACAAAACAATCGAAACTACACTCGCTTCCCGCTGATAGTTTATAGTTCAAATCGTTACTCGTTTCTCGTTCATCGTCGCCGGTCATACATATATGCTCTAATCTATGATCAATATCCTCTTCAAAATGTAGTCGTCGATTGAAATCCTACGTAGAATTAAATCTATGTTGAATTTTAAAGCTACGTCATTTTGAAGTCTACGCATGACAGTACGAACTAATTGCCTTTTGCCCTTTTGAGTGTCAGATAACTTTCGAATGATAATTTTTCAGAAACACGTCTTCTATGTTTATTGGTTCGCTGAAGAAACCATATATTCTACTGATCATACTAAACACATTTATCAAATAAAATACCCTGAAAATAATGGTTTTGACCATACAAATTCTCAGTTAGTAAAATTTGTGAGGAAAATAATGAAAGAAAAACATAAGTTAAAGACCGTATTTTTGCACGACCTGAATCCCCGTGGGTGTCTCAGAAGTGTTTTCGAGTATGGACTGTATATCCACCGTGGCTTCTGAAGCACGCAGCGCGAACATAAATATATGCACCATGACTTCTGAACCGCGCAGCGCGAACATAAATATATGCACCATGACTTCTGAAGCACGCAGCGCGAACATAAATATATGCACCATGACTTCTGAAGCGCGCAGCGCGAACATAAAATATGCACTGTGATTTCTGAAGCGCGCAGGGCTAGTGCAGCTTCAGAAGTATATTCTATAGTGTGATCAAAACTTTCGAATCACACGATCGCAGAGGCGGCTTTCCGAAAATTTATCAGTATTATCAGAAAGATGTTTTTGTTTTTATTATTTAATACAACCTAATATTTTGACCTTGGATGATTCGTCCAAAACTATGGGTTTAAAAAACGTGAATAATAATTGAACCTCATAAAAACATGCATTGTGAATATTTTAACGGCGTAAACATTCAATATTAATTGTGGAATAAACACAAAAATCAATAAGATTATTTGTGCTTCATTTTATTGTTTTGACATTTTTTATTTAAAAAAAAACTTTTTACCAAAATACTTATTTTGCTATGCGTAAAATATTTTCTATTTCTTATTTTTACGATTTTTTATTTCTACACTGTAGTTCGGCTTAGTAAACAAATAAAAAAAAATAGGGTAGCGGTCCAGGCAACGAAAATATTATTGTTTAAACTTACTTTTGGGGTTTGCGTGGTCTTTGAGACTTCGAAGAGGGTAGTTTATTTAAAAGAACTTCCAAATCAACATCTTCATTATCTCCCTGTTCAAATCTGCAACAGAAAAAACTCTTTTTTTGTACTTGGAAGGTAATGGTATCATTATTACAACGAATAAAAACTTACAAGTTGAAACTTCGATTTGGTTTTCTCTCGAGATTTTTGGACAAAATCTGAAAAATTATTTCTAAATACAATATTAATTTCATCAAAACAGGATGATTTCATACCAAAGTAACTTCTTCAAGATATCGCACACATACAAGCAAACGGTTTCATGCAACAAGTCAATTTATGACACCACCCGTAGCGCAGTGTTTAATCGCACGCGACGAGACGCGACTTAAGGCGTTCTTATCCCAGAAGAGTGACTCTCTGTCTTTTTCTTTACGTGTAAGGAGTAAAGAAAATAACCACACTTCGGTCCTTTTTTGTTGTTTTTATCGGTTTTTAAATTGTTTAAAAAAAAGGGATATGTTTATTAAAACCCACTTACGTGGTCGACCTAGAAAATTTAAAGAGCAATATTACCAGATATGTTTCGTTATTAAAAAAGTGGAATTGTGGAAATGGCATGATTTGAAAGGTCTTATTACATGCTGTGTTCGTGAATTATTTATATCGAGCAAAGTTTATCTGATCGTGTAACACATGCGTGCAAGGCTTAGATAAAGGTTCGAACTATATTGCGTATTTTTTTTTTTGAATTTTTAGACGACATTTGAAAGTTCTTTTTGACTTTGAAATTACTGATTTTGGGATAAGAGCGCCTTAATTGAATCACAAGTTCTCCTGGAGCGTGACATACTGTTTAAGAGGCTATGCGAATTTTATTTTTGTCACTGTCACTCCAAGCGAAAAATCGCGCAGTGCGAGAGGGGCGGATTCAGGGCAAAAGGGAAAAAGTTGGTTTTATATTTTTATTAAATAAACCAAAATAGCTAGCAAAATTTCAAATATCAAATCTCTAGATATTGTTAAAATACACCTAATAAAATATATTTGAGTTCTGTATATGGTTCCTATTCGTCAAACGAGGAGAAAAAGTGTGTTTGAAGACCTCATTTCAACAATTATTTCTATCGAGGAAAATGTATCCACACATGTTTTCCAATTTCAAAACCCTAGAGTATATACTCAAAATGCATATACCAGAAACTGATTATAATTTTCCGTGTATTTCATGAAATACACAGAAAAGAAACACCCGTATTTTTTTCGCATATCGCCTTAATCGCAAAAGCATCGTGTCACACTCCTCGCACCTGTGATTAAACTAAGTCGCATCGATTAAACACTGTGCTACAGGTGCTGGTTTACGCAGTTGGTTGTTCTTAGCAAACGCCTAACGATTCATAACAGTTTAGTTAGTAAATTTTTACTCGAGAGCTATGTTTTCACCGACTGCTATTTACTCGAGAGCTATGTTTTCACCGACTGCTATTTACTCGAGAGCTATGTTTTCACCGACTGCTATTTACTCGAGAGCTATGTTTTCACCGACTGCTATTTACTCGAGAGCTATGTTTTCACCGACTGCTATTTACTCGAGAGCTATGTTTTCACCGACTGCTATTTACTCGAGAGCTATGTTTTCACCGACTGCTATTTACTCGAGAGCTATGTTTTCACCGACTGCTATTTACACTTACATCTTCAAGATCCACGTAAGATTTTCTGAAAAAGTAAAGAAAACAATCTAAATTATCAACGGTTTTTTTTCTTCAGAATAATCCTAAGGACAAGATAAGATAAGGTAAGATAAGATAAGTTTATTCATGAATGTAGGTAGTATAACATTTGATCTAATGATAAATTGATGTGCTCTACACTCTGCCAAAAGGCGTATGAATATAAAATTAGTATACACAAAATGAGAACATCGTGCATTCACGTATATACATATAATGGTGTCGATTCGGCGTAACACGACTTAACTTATTTCCCAAGACTAACCTTATTTTGAGCGTCCTGTCTTTTTCTTTCTGACAAGGACAGAACGCTTAAATTAAGTTTAGTTCTGTCAAATAAGTTAAGATGTGCTACACCGAATCGGTGCCATTATTAATCTATTAGACATTTAAACAAAACGATATTAATTTTATATACAGAATTAATTAGCATGCAAATTGCTCAGGTATCAGTATCAGCCTCAATAGCCTACCAAAGAAATAAAATACTTTAATGACAATAAAAAATAAAATAAACTGCAATAAAAATATCTATGTCACAGATAAAAATAAATTGATTTATCATTAATAAAGTCTTTCACAGTGTAATATGATTTTTCAGTTCAAAGATTGTATAATTAGTTTTTAAATTCATTTATACTGAGTTCTTTCCAGTTTTCGGAATTTTATTAAAGAGACAACATTATTTTTAAATTCTTTAGTTAGGGATTTGGTCTCGCAGTGACTGTGTCACTCCAATTTTATAAACAGTCATAAATAATAAACACAAGAAATAATAATGAACAGAAAATCACTTGTACTATCTCACAAATTTATTTAATAATTCCTGACCGGTTTCGCCTTTATGGCATTATCAAAGGAATAAAATAAATTTATGATCTTAGTTACATAATAAATAGTTTACGTCAGCCAGTGCGATCAATGACATTTTTGTAGTGAGGGTAATACTCGTAGTTCATTTATCCGTTCTAGTAGATACCAACCGAAAATGTTTTGCCTAAAGTGGGGAATTTTAAATTCATGATAAGTAAATATAAAATAAAATTGTTGTTATTAAATATAAACAAAATAATAAAAAATAATTATAATAAAGTCTTTAAATTTCAAATTATGTAAAATAGTGTGCATGCAATGTCAATTTATAAAAGTTAATCTCTTTAGTTAAAATATTGTAAAAGGGGGGATCTATTATTGTCAAGTTGATGGTTTAGAATCGTGTCTTGGTTGAGGAGTACTAGTTTATTGATTTCAAGGGCTTCTAAAGCATTCAGTTATTTCTCTTTATTACAAATGGGGAAGGGCTTTGAAATCTTTCTTAGCGTCAAAGGTGTGATTGTCGGAAACCAGATGTTCTGCAAAGTTCGAATCTGTCTTTTTAAGTCTCCTGTTCCTTGATTCTCGTTTCAAAGGATATGCCTGTCTGGCCTATATACTTTTTATTACATTGAGTGCACGACAGTTCATAAACGCCACTTTTCTGAAAATTTTAGGTTTTATCTTTATTATTGCAGAGTAAGTTTCTTAATGAATGCGTAGTGTAAAATGCTGGTTTGGAGATGTTCAATATCCTACAAACTTTATATGATTGTTCCCTAACTTAACATACACCACTTCCTAATTTTAGTCCACGGCTAGACTGTAACTTTGCAAGGTTAAACGTCAGTCGCTTAGTGCAAAGTGCATAGCTTAACATTGTTTTTCTTGTTTAGAAGTTAAAAATTGAAAAACATTTTTGTTTTATAGTGACGTTTATAAAGCATGAGTTTGAAATTTAATGCACTATTAGTCATGATCTTATCCAATTGTAGTTGGTTTTGAAAAGATCATGACTAATTGTGTATACAATTTCAAACTCTTGCTTTATAAACCTCACTAATACTAAACTATTGGCATCAAATACCACAGACCAAAATGCTACTAAAATTTAATTTTCTAAAAAAGCAAAACAAAGTTAAGTTATGCACTATGCGCTAAGCTACTGACGTATAACCACGGAGCGATTTCGTATCCGAGCTCATAACGATTTATTGAATTATACTATAAAACGTGTAACAGAAAGGTGTAACCATATTTGAAGAGTTTTTTCAGTCAATGGTAAAGAACAACTTTTGCGATGGATCAAACCCTGTGTCTCGATAAAAATATTTACTGTTTCATAGAAAAATCCATTGCCGCTCGGCCGAAATGTATGGAAAGGCAGTTTTTTTTTTGAAATTTCTGGTTTGTCTCCATAGTAAAAGTTGTTCTATATCATTGACTGAATAAGCCCTTCAAATATGGTAACACATTTTTGTTACACGTTGTATATCTTACACACCAAACTACTGCACTTTTCAAATATTGATACACTACCAAGTTGTTGTTTAAGTAAAATCTTCAGGAAAATGAGACGTTTTGGAACTTAAACAAGATTTCTGTGTACAGACAGCAAAGGAGAAAGGTAACCAGCGGGTCTACCGCGTAATTCTGATTTTCATCAACATCAACTTGAGATTGAAATTTGACGTGCGTGCAAAAGAGATGGCATGTTAGGCGGGCGTCGTCGCACGCACCTCAAATTTCAATCTCAATTTGATGTTTATGAAAATCAGAATTACGTGGTAGACCCGCAGGCCCAGCGCAAACACTTTGATCCTCAGACCCACAGGTGAGTGATTGATGACATAAAAAGTACTTAATATATAGTGCGTGTGTGTATGTAGTGATCAAGTATTTCTCATCTCGCCTATTGCCCACCTGTGGGTCTTAAGAACCTGCTCCAAATCGTACTTCATACATCTAAAAACCATAATAACTCGCGAAAGTTGGACAATTGAATCAAACAAATTTTAGGCTTTCAATTAGACGGTCAATATAAAGTGGTCCCTGTCCCTGATTTTTTTCAGAAACATCGCGTTAAAGACCAGAAAAATATTTAAAATAATAGGTTTTCGCCCTAAAATCGAGCACTTTTACAAGGCTTCGTTAAGTGGCTTATGAACATTTAACAAGCAAAGTAAGCACATACACCACTTGGAAGTATCATCAATATTCTAATTAATTAAAACATTATAAAAAAAAATGAGTTCAAAAACTAAAACCCGACAGTTGTAATATTACGCTCTAAAAAGTATGAAACAAGAAAATATTCTCATCTGAAATTGTTATGTACAAACGAATCAATATTTATCGTCTATTACATAAACAACTTACACGTAATGCATTTTAATGTATTTAATACAAATACAAATACAAATTTCTTTATTTATCCACAAGTAGTTAATAATTAACAGTTAATGCTTAATAATATTATTTTATCCTAAAGTAATTAATAGCATGCACAAAGAAAATTTAAAAATACAAATAAGAATTACATAGACAATAATAATAATGGAGATGTTGATCGTACAGGAATATTTAAACTGTTTTTATAGACCCTCTCACCTGCACTGGCCTGAAGAAAGACCGTCCCGCAGAGTCAAAGTTTAACAATTTGGACACACAAATTGGAATAGGTGTTACACCTTATTTAATAGGATACATTATTATAATAATTATTAGATAAAAGTAACGTTAAAACATCGTTACAACAATATTAACATACTTATTATAAATATAGTTAAATGAATGAGTGCTTCATAAAGAAAGAGGGTGAGGGTGTGTGCATGAGTGAAGATGTGTGTGATTGTGTGTGTGGAGGGTGTGTCATGTTTGTGAGTTTATTTGAATATCACGCATCCTTATGCTATAGTATCTGTGAGTTAAATAAAAAACTCAAATAACCTTCAATCTGATCATAATCTTTGCCTTCCAACCAGCTTCTAATTTTTTCCTTTTGCTGCTTTATTTTCAAACAGCTTTTTTCCATTATGAACTTTTTCATTAAAAATGGTGCTAAGAAGGGACGAAATCTGTGCGCAAAGGTAGTTTTACAAACAGGTGTTTTATGTAGGTTTCCAAACCGAGTTCTACAAGAATCATTGGTTCTGTTTGAGGTGTTCATGTTGCTTAAAATATTCGTAATGAATAGTTTTCGCACACTAAGCACCTTTATATCTTTGTACAACTCTGTGGTTGGATACCGATAATCCTTCCTAAATAGCACTTTTAATACCGCCCGTTGTGCTCGCTCGATCTCGAGTAGGTGTGTTTTAGCAGCTCCACCCCAAGTGCCTATACAGTATCTAATGAGAGATTCAGCTAGTGCATAGTAAATATTACGCTTTAGGTTAATGTCATCAATGCATCGAAGTCTCTTACATATGTAAAGAAGTCTTCGAATGCGACCTGCAACCAGTTGACAATAAATAAATATTCATAGTGATGTTCAGAGGATCGTCGTGATCATATGCCACTTTGCCCTAAAGCCTATGATTGCTGACGAATGCATTGTTTTTTTTTTTAATAAATAGATGACAGCGCATCAGCTGTGAATTCTTTATAGACAGACAGACAGCAAATTTACGTTAGGTGTGCTTATTATAGCTTTTGTCAGTGGCTTCGCCCGCGCTGATTTCGTTTGCATTTTCCCGGGATCAAAAGTAGCCTATGTCACTTTCCGGCCCATAAACTATCTCTATGCAAAAAACCACTTCGATCCGTTGCTCCGTTGCTGCGTGAAAGAAGGACAAACCAACAAACCACCAAACACACTTTCGCATTTATAATAGGGGAACGGACGTTCAAAGTTATAATTAGATCCCTAAAATAAGTTTTGATAACCAAAAAAATACTTTTCAATGCTAGTGCTCGTAAAGGCCCACTTTTTATGCATCAATACCGAACAGAAAGTCGATTATTTTGGCCTAGGGCTTTATTATTATTATTTTTTTAATTTATTTACAATGGTTAGCTAACCTGCAGCCTTTCCTGTGTACCATAAATGTTATACTTTTTTTTCCACTGTTTAACGGCTCTGGATACAGTTCTTTTGAGCCAATCATAATTTAAAGTTCACAAGATTATATTTGTTTTATTTCCTCACACTATGCATTGAAAAACTTAGTATGATACACAGGCGTAAGAGCAATAAATTACTCGGTTACGTTTAAAACACTCGCTACGCTCGTGTTTTAAATCGTCCTCGTAATTTATTCCTTTTCGCCCTTGTAGCATAAACTACTATTTTATGACTTACTTCAGTTGTTTGTGGAGTTTGTGTGACTTCTCATGCCGTAGTTCATTCATTATTTTCAACACAGCATCATCTTTATCTACCTGTTCGGGCAAGTTTATTTATAAGTATAAAATATATGTATATAGCGAGTATTTTATTTTTAGTAAAAATATCAAAATAAAAATAAATATTGAAAATTGACTTTTTGTCTTTTAAATGATTATAATTACATAGAAAAACAGTTAAATGAAAATTTTTTGTGAGATATAATATTTAAATATTTTTTTTAAATTTTCATTTAACTGTTTTTCTATGTAATTATAATCATTTAAAAGACAAAAAATAAAAATAAAACAAACAAAGATACATGCATTTTGCACCTATTATTTACATTATAGTTAATTCAGCTATTATTAATTCAGTTTAAAATGTAATTATACTTACTGGTTCCAGACCTAATGTTGAGGCTAAATAACTAAAAACAAAATATTATTTATAACGATTACACAAAATTAAATAAATGGATGATTTTTTTACTACTTACTTTGTTTTTGGGGAAAATTTTGATGGGGCCGTAGGCAATTGTACCTGCGTAACGAAATATTAATTAAAATTATTATTTTTAGCTCCAAAGGTGTGCCTTTGTTGCTTAAAACCAGTGAGAAAAAATATATTATATTGCTCACTCAATGAAGAAAAGCATTTTGAATTAAGAATGCTGCGAATTGACATTTCATATTTCATTGGCTCACGAAACGTTCAGAAACTCCATATCTATACTCTTATGTAAGTCTGCTCGAGGGAAACGGATAGCAAACATTACATGGGGCTATCTCTTTTATTCTATACAGATTCCACACACATTGGGACGCTATAGACAACCTTGCAGCTTGTAGGATACCTTAGACAAGGTAAACCTTTCGTAATCCTGTGTATAGTACCCCAATGTGTATGGAATCCGTACCATAGACCTTCTTATTCTATGGAACTATGTTTAATTTATTTTATTTTATTTTATTAAGAAACAATGGGAATCAAGCGATAATAACATGGACTGCTTTTGTTTTTTATGCCATCTGTATTGTCATGTCATGTGCGAATATAGAAGGACATAAAGTGTAACTAAGGGGTGGTTAGAATAACAGCTATATAATATTATCAAGGTCTATTGATAGGGGTCACTTATATTGTAACTATATATATACATATTATGTTTTTCAAATATTTGACCAATGTGTTACAAATTACAGGTTTATAAAAAAATAAGATAAATAATGTTGTTTAAATCGTACTATTTAAAAATTTAACGATGACACATAGATAAGTGGAACTATAACTGTTTGTTGTAATAACAGAATATTACAGTTTTTTTTTATTCTGTCGAACTTATATTTTTCCAAATCATATTTTCTAAGTGCCATTTATTGAATTAAATGCTAATTAAGATGAGTTAAATAATAATGGGACCAATCATTATAAGTATAGATGTTTTGTTTTCCTGAACATTAGTAAGATATTAAGTTTTGATTGAAAACAAGTTTATTGTTTTTGAAATAAATGTAATTTTATTTTCAAAGCGGGCAGAGCCGCGGGTGCATCTAGTTGTATATTTCGAATATTATTATTATTCTACCGGAAATGAACAGAACAAAACGCCCGCGTGATGGTTGTGTTTTGCGTTTTAGATAGGTTTATTTTCCGATTTTTGACGGCTTCTGCATGAGATTAACATTCCTTACATTTTATTTCATATGCAATATTTTTATATGCCGTATTATTTAAAGAAAAAGAGCTTTCTACAATATACGAAGAAATTAACCAAATATGGAACAATATCCCTAATATGGAATACCACAATTTCTCTAAAACTAACACTTCAAAATGCAATTCAAAGTAAATTTTTATCGCAATTACCCACTTTAGTGTCGCACTTATTTTGTCCAGTCAGGTGCGCGGTGTGGCTATGGCAGGCGTTTTTTGTTTTCTCAAGATACTCAAGGAAAAACATTGGTCAAAAGTTTAATGTCTTCTTTGTGGGTTCATAATGTCTGTGCAGGTCCAGAGTTTGACACTCGAATTTGTGATTTTTGTGAGAAGATTAAGTTCTTCATTATTTTTTTTACAAAATTTCCTTACTTTTATTTTATAAATATGACCTATAGACATAGGTTATTTAATTGTGTTACATTAAAACTGACCTGTAATAAGTGTATCTGATATACCTACATTACGTAAATAAATATATATGCACTACATTAATTTCATTATAAAGCTGTCCTCTAACTCTCCCCTGAAAAACTTCGGTGATTTTGCGACTAAGATGGTGGTACCTCCACAGTCGAGCCCGGCATCAGCTCTACCACCCATTCCAGAGTTCAGGGCTTGCTTCGGGAGGCACACTTGCGCGGGTATGTTCATTTTACAAAGTTATTTAGCATGATCAGTTTTGTGGTATATAGACCACAGATATGGTACAAAATTTGAATGTATTTTTTCATTAGAACATATAATTATAATTTACCAGGAAGTAATCTGAGGGCATTCTCCTGAATGATCCGTATTTCACTCGATCCTGAGTGCCGGGATATCTGTCGATGATATGAAAATGTTTTATTATGATCATGTTTTAAATGTAAATTAATAAAATATGTATTTTAATTTTAAATAATATAATAAATAATAAAATTGTTTATTGACTCATAACTTAGCCTAGTTACATAGTTATACTTTGTAGACAGGTGGTGAAACATAGAAAACAAGTTCTTAGGCTATAAAGAGTCCAGGATAGTGATCTCTGCTCTCCGTGGTAGTTGAAACTGTTCTACGGCAGAGCAGCGCCCATTACCCTCCACTGTTCATAAATTACCAATTATAAACTACGTTTTCAATTCTGAGGTAAGATGTACAAATATTGAATCATATAAACTTATATCTAATTAATATAAGTATTTTAATAATTTATGGTAATATTTTGTAGCATGCAACATTCATATATTTTATTCTTAAATTTAAATTTAAAAGAGCTTTCAGTTAAGGTAGCTAGCTTCATTTAATTACATTATATATCATAACATTATCCACTCATATAATCCAGTTAGAAACATGAAAATAAATAAAAAATACGTAAGAATTATGTATAATTTATCCAATTATATATATATATATATATATATATATATTGATTTGCTTTATTATTTAATTGTATAAATTAATACATTATTCAATTTAATTTTTAAGAAACAATTTTGATTAGGTCCTCTGTATTTTTATAGTCTAACTCACTAAGATAATCAACAATTAATTTCTTACATTTAAAAATTGTCTTATCATTTAACTTAATTTCTTTACTTATTTTATTGTACAAATAAGGTCCGCGGAAATGTAAAAAACTCTGTGAAAATGTGGTTCTGCATAATGGCACCCCGTAAGTGATGTCTTTTCTTCTTCTTGTAACATTACACCGACCTAAGATTTTATGCTGACTTAAGATTATATTTTTGATATAAAGTTGTCGAATAGTGAGTACTGAGAATTCTTTATATAAAGCTGTTGTTGAATGTCGGAATTTCTTAAATAAGGTTACTTTTATAATTGCTCTTTGTGATCTCTCCAGGTTTATAAGTTTAGTCTTATCTGCCCCGCCCCATGCTGTAATAGCATATGTTGATATTGACTGGCAAAGAGAGAAGTAAATTGTTTTTATTAGGGCAGAGTCACCTAAGTGCCTAAGTTTTTTAAAAATACAAATTAATTTTCTAATTTTAGATGTCAAAGACCGTATGTGTTCATTCCAATTTAAATGTTTATCTATTAGTACACCAAGATATTTTACCTTTGTAGCAGCTGTCAAAGTAGGACAGTTACAGTCTAATAAATCAGCGCAAGAATGTGCTCTAATGTTGAAGTCCGAACTAGGTTGACCGTTACTTCTCATACTAAAGGTGATATAATTCGTTTTTGTTATATTAAGGGTAAGGATATTATTGTTTAACCATTTTGTCACCTCAGCAAAACCTCTCTCAGCTGTTTGTCTAACCTTATGCCAAGAATTATCACTAAAAAGTAAAACAGTGTCATCTGCGAACGTGACTATTTTACTGTTTGCAATTTTCTTTAAACAGAGATCGTTAATATAAACAAGGAACAGTGTAGGTCCAAGCACGGAACCTTGCGGAACTCCAAACGACACTGGTTCTTTAGTGCTTTGGAAATCACCAATCTTTACAGTTTGCCGTCGATTACTCAAATAATTGGCAATCAGCTGTAGTGGTGGTCCTCGTATACCAAGGACATCTAGTTTCCGAATCAATATGGGGATAGAGACAGTATCAAAGGCTTTAGCTAGATCCAGAAATACTGCAGCACACTTCTGCTTTGCATCTAATTTTTTAACTGTATGATTGATTAAATCGTCGATTGCGTCAGTAGTACACTTATTTTCTCTGAAACCGAATTGATTAGGAGCGAGTATGTTATTGTGTTCTAAATAACTAACGAGTCTGGAATTAACAAGTTTTTCAAGAACCTTCGATAAAACTGGTAAAAGAGATATCGGACGATAGTTGTTTATACTGTCTCTATCCCCACCCTTATGAATTGGCACAACTATAGATTCCTTTAATACATCTGGGAAAACAGCCAGTGATAAACACAGGTTACATATTAGCGTTATGGGTTTAACAATATCCTGCACAGCTAATTTTAGAAAAGTGGATGGAATTTCATCCCATCCTGTTGACGAGGTGTTTTTGAGAGACATTATTGTTTTTCTTACTTCAAATTCATTAGTTGGTAGGAGGACCATAGAGTTCAGGGAACTTTTTCCATCAGAACAGTTACTGGCTAGTTCAGTTTCAGTTGTATTTAATTTAGTAAGTACATCATCAGCAAGTTTTTGTCCTATACCAACAAAGTATCGATTTACCGCATTAACAGACTCCTGTGCAGTAGAGGTCAAATTAAGGAGTTCAGTTGGAATTTTAGAATTAGAGCCAAAATTACAAATCTGCTTGATAGTATTCCAAGTTTTCTTCAAATCATTTTTGTGTTTATTTATTTCTGATTCTAGTTTAATTCTAATTTAATTTGTATATGGACAAAACAGTCTGAAATAAATATTTATTATTATTATTGTTATTATATTTGGTTTTTATTTATAATAGTGACATGATGAATAATCACAACACTTGTACTCGTTTCACAGTATATTAACTTATTTTTATCTGACCGGTTTCAGTTTTACACCATCCATATAAATCCATTTACACCATGGTGTAATGTAAAACCGAAACCGGTTGGGTAATAATAATAATTATAACTGTTAATGCTGTGCAACTTTAGGGAAAAAAAGATTTCTTACTTACTAGAATAATTATTGATAATCTGGTTAATTAAATGCATATAGCAATTAACTATTTTTATAGAATTAAATGAGACCTAAAGATAATTCATAATTTATATAAAAACACACATAAGACACATAAGACTTTCACTAAAGACACATTTAACAAAAGAAACATTCACAGACTTTAGTGAAAGTGACAGCGTCTTTCTTCCTGAAACATTATGTTATCTAGAAGTCGGCGTATTTCCTACGATTTAGCAACATAAAAACCAATATAAGAACGCCGACTTCTAGATAACATAACGTTTCAGGAAGAAAGAAGTCGGCAAAAGTGTTGCTTCGGTACCATCGGTCTTTATAGAATTATTATTAACTTTTTAGTGAATGACTGCTGTTACTATTGAAGTCGGTTGCTATTTTTTTGTTAAAAGTTTTTAAATAGAAGTTTTCAGGGACGAGCTAAAATCAATATTTTTAATGTGCAGCTCTCTGACCAAATTGATAACTATCTGTGCTCACCACGGCATTGACGGACGCCAGCATGACAGACTCCCTATTGACAGTTGGTTTACAATAGGGAGCTTGAACTGCAAGCGACTGTACCAAATACATAAAAGCTGTCCTAATCTCAAAAAGTGTTAAGAGTGTTTCCTGTTTTAATCCCTTTACGGGAAATTCTATTTTTAAGACAGATGTAACGGATCGCGTTCCCAAACGCAAAACTTTTTTTTTTATTATTACATGAAAAGTATTAGATAAATGTAATAAGACGGTGCAATAGGCGAGCATAGCTCAATGTGTCATTTAAGCTTTTCCAGCAAAGTTGTGTTATTTCCTGGTTTACGTTTATAATTATCCTACACAACAACGTACAATGGACCTGACCCTGAATATGAACAACGCCAGACTTTCGAGGGTTATTTGGAAGAAATTAGGTGTCTCTTTATATTGAAAAAGATACATTAGGGTTGTTGGTATATTATTAATTGAACGTACTATTAAAAATGTATTGAGATATTTTTATACTTACATTTGTCTAAAAATAAATATTTTAAACCTATTTTTTTGGTTTTTAAACGTTCTTTAGAAGAATGCGGTTGATGGATCGACCTGATTTTTCTATTTTTATAAAATACATAATAAGAATGTGAACTCAATCTAGTAAAATTCAATATTAGCTTAAAACCGGCCAATTTTTTGTTTCGCTGCGTGACTTATCCAAGAAGAAAAGGCCAATGGGCCAACATATAATCGCTTCCATCAAAAGTTTTGCCATTGGACTTATTGTACTAGATGGGTAATAAAAAATGTTATTAGGGTATGCCATACTCTTAAAGTTGTTGTACACAGATTCGTTTACAAAGAAATGCATTAAAATAACACAACTTTGCAAGAAAAGCAATAATATAGTTATTATTAAGTGCTTCTTATTCTAAAATGTGAATAACAGTAATAACTTTTGCGTTTCGGAATGCGATCCGAATCCACCTTAAGCCAACAGGACATTATTCTGGAATAAGAAATAATCTTACTAAAAACATTCAGATTCAGGAAAAGCCATCAAGACATGCGTTTTAAAAAAGTAAATAAAATATTCTAACTTTTCATTATTTCTGTTCTAGGCAGATTTCTAATCTGATATGCGAGCACGTACGTGTCGATAAGATAAATTTGACAGATAGAATCGATACATTCTAAACGATAATCCTTATTGCAATGAAATAAGAGTTACATTTTTATTTATCGAATCGATGTCGAGTCGATAGCAAGTTCACGCTAGTACCCCAGATGTGATAATGAGACATATGAACAAATTAGACAGACTAAGCCCGACGCCCCAGAACTGGACACTATGAAAACGGTCTAGGTTTGGTATAATTATGTCAATACAAAAATATTTAAATTATCTACATACTTTAAGCGGAAGTAAAACCTTCACATAAAGAACGGAGATTTAAAACTTGCAATAAAAATAATACACTGTTGTTACCGATCCACCGAATAAAATAGAATACAATAGAATATAAATAGAATAGATTCACTGAATAACCAAACCTTATGCGGAACTCTAGTGTATGTTTGTCCATTTGTTTATCTGTCTTCGGCATAACTCAAAATATGCTAGGCCCTATTGGCCCTATTAAAATCGGCATGTGGCTGAAAAATTAATCTGAGACTCCGGAAAAAATTTGAAGACGTTCTTCTTGAGAGTATTACAAAAAAAAACATATTGGTATCAAATGATGGGTATTTTTAAACATAATCACCATTGTTGAAACCCT
Organism: Ypsolopha sequella; assembly: GCA_934047225.1. NCBI lineage: Eukaryota > Metazoa > Arthropoda > Insecta > Lepidoptera > Ypsolophidae > Ypsolopha > Ypsolopha sequella. Next base: position 24,562,985 of record OW203987.1, read on the forward strand.
AAATTTTACCGTTTACGGTACTCCCAAAGTAATAATGCGCATACAAATCTATAGCCGAGCGACCGGACGTACCTCGTGACCGTATTGATTGTATGGAAAGTGTAAGGAAATACGAACTTTGCCGAACAGTGGCGAAGATTTGTATGCGCATTATCACTTTGGGAGCACTGTAAACATTATACTATGTGCAAACACTTGTGTAAGATTACACTAGTTAAACTTTAAACTAGAGTATCATCTTATGACGTTATTCATGAACAAACAACAGTGCAATGATAAATACATTGATGCAAATGGTAAAAAACACTTAATTCCAAAGACGGGGGGGGAACTATGAAAAATAACCTTACTTAGCGCCCAAAGTTGCGAAATTTCCATAAACTCCTGACCCATCATCTAGATCCTTATGAGGGTACTTGACTGCAGACTTGAGCATCCCCAAGGTTGGCTTGATGAGGGTGTGTCCAGGTAGAATTGGCTCAGCTTCAGGGAGATGGGAGGGTCTGGATGGGTGACCGAGGATCGTGCCTTCATCTCCTAGTAGACGTCGCTGGTAAACGGATGTAAAATAAAGTGTTATTTTTAATATGCCTTTGGCCAGTAGTGACATTGAAAAACCCAAACATGAATTCAAAAAAGCCGCCTAAAGTGCAAGTTTGACTTATGCATCGAAAAGTGATGTTTATGCCTTTTTATAACTTACTTGTAAGTTTGTATGTTCGGGTCAAATCTTGATACTGAATTTTAAACCCGTTCCCCCAGCTGACTAAGCTTAACATTTTGCACACATGTTTGGTGATGCACGATAAGATAAGTGATGTCATTCTAAATCCAATATGGCGGAAGCAGCAAGATGACTCCCGTGACATGGGTAAAAAAAATTAACAACTAAAATACGTTAAGCTGAGTGACATCATTCTAAATCCAATATGGCAGACGCAACTCTCTGGAAAGGAGTAACAAAATGGAAATCTCGAAGAGGAGAATACGATAAGCTAAATAATGACAACTGATATGATCATAATGATGATGATGATGATGATGATGATGATGATGATGATGATGATGATGATGATGATGATGATGATGATGATGGTGATAATGATGATGATGATGATGATGATGGTTATGATGATGATGATGATGATGATGATGATGATGATGATGATATTCGAGGTACCTAGTGTACTCACATTACTTCGACGGCGATATTGGCCAACAGGGATTCCTATGCTTTCTCTTCTCCTTCTCTGTAATTAAATATAACTAAATATTTGTTTAATCATCCCAGGTAAGTATTAAAATTTGTAAGGAAATGTTTTTCCTTCTTCATTTGTGTATTTGTGTATTTTCCATGGAAAAGTGATTTATTATGATCAAAATAATATGTGCTTTAATTAAATATAACCGGTATATTAATTCATTCCATATCTTACTGAACATTCAAAAAATAGTTATACAATGTGACTTTTTGATCATCGTCCAAATTCATACTGGTGGCTTGGTAAGTGATCAGTATCATGGATCAATAACAATTTTTGTAAAATTCGTAAAATGAAATTTCGACTCCCCATAGTGATTCACTCGGAACTGGAAGTGAATTTCTATTGGAAGCCGAAATTTCATTTTACAAATTTCACAAAAATTGTTATTGATCCAAGATACTGATCACTTATCAAGCCTCCAGTATGAATTTGGACGATGATCAAAAAGTCACCTTGTATATCTACAAAAATAAATCTACAAAAAGGTTTCACTTTCCATTTTCTAACCGGTTGCCAGGAGGTTTTGGCATAGCTTCAACATTTTAAGTTGAGCGAGTGTTTTAAACGTAACCGAGTCATGTATTGCTCTTACGCCCGTGTATCATACTACGTTTTTCAATGCATAGTGTGAGGAAATAAAACAAATATAATCTTGTGAACTTTAAATTATGATTGGCTCAAACGGACTATATCCAGAGCCGTTAAACAGTGGGAAAAAAAGTATAACATTTATGCTACATAGGAAAGGCTAACCATTGAAAAAAAAAAATTATAATAAAGCCCTAGGGCAGAATAATCGACTTCCTGTTCGCTTTTGATGCACGAAAAGTGGGCCTTTACGAGCACTTGCATTGAAAATTAATAAGTAAGCAACCAGATTGTGTCGTAAATGAGAGAAAGCTTTCTAAAGCTAAAAATTTGCTAAAAAAGTATTACATGTCATAAATAATTATTAATAATAATTATAAGTAATAAATATTAATAATAATTATTAACTGAGAGTCCAAGTATTATATTTATAAGGTGTGTTTATAAAAGTAGTTAGGGTTAATTTAATTTAAGTAAAAAATATTAAAGCTGCTACGTTTTCGCAGACAAACTGCAAAGTTTTGCGAAATATATGTACCTAGTATAAGTGAACTTAATATGTGTTAAATAAATGATTTAAAAAAAAAGAAGTAGGCACGCGCGGTGCCGGAGTTATTCTACTATTCTATTTTTACTATGATATTAGTAAAACAAATTTAAAAAGCCCTAGTCTTACTGCTTGATGCCTTGCTTATATACGTTATATCCAGAGCGTGAGTTTAAAAATTGAGCACATTTTGTATGTATTATGTACATGCCCATCATAAGAATATAACGTGATTTTGTATCACATAAACATATCAAGCCCTTTAATAGAGAGCGGAAAAACAGGCCCTTAAAATATAATTTACGTAAAAAAACAAATCCAGGTAACAGTACTGTAAAAATATATTTTACCGCTATATGCTGAAGCTGCTCCTCTAAGCTCACCGCATTACAATAACAAATGTACTGAAACAAAAAAAAAATACACAGTAAATTAATTTTTCTGATTTAATTACCTACTATCATAATTATTATAATATAAAAAAAATACATGATCTTGCTTGTTCCTAAATTTTTTTAATCAAGCGTATCTTTTTATTAAATTTAAGTAAAACTAACCTTTATTGTTTCCTTGTGTATTTCCCCATATTATTATGTATTTATTATATAAAACCTACTTATTACTAGATTACATTCAAACCCACCAGTAATAACTTATAAGTGTATCTGATATACAAATATAAATACAAAGGTATATACTTAGGTACATTACAAAAATAAATATATTTGATATCATTATTGTTATAATTATAATCATTGTAAAATTTAATACCGTGTAGAAGACTGTCCCTTAATCTCCCTTGAAAAATAAAGATTACCGCACCTACCTATATGTATACCTACTTTTTTTCTTTGGCTAACATCACTAGCGGAGACCTTGCGGCGTTGCTCGCGTGAATCCTGTTTTTCCCAAACCGTTGAGAATTTCGATAAATTCAGCCTTTTCCCTTGTTTATGATTTTATATGGGAGCCTCTATGCAAAATTTCAATTTTCTAGGTCCAAAAGTTACTCAGTAAACTATTTAATAAAGTAAAGACCAATTTCACATTTGAGAATTTCAAGTAAAGTGCTTGATAGCTATAAAATGAAGAGCTATTGATAGCTATGAAATGCAGCGCTATCGGCTATTGTGGCGTAAAATTCACTTCTCGTGTTTTTCTCAAATCAGAAACTAGAATCTGCTTCTCAAGTTTAACAAATCAGCAGGGCCGCTGGCGCGGCAGCGGGCATTATCGAAAGCAACAAACGGCGCTAGTATATGCAGCACTTGTTATATTTGTGCTGTTTGGAGCAGAGACGCTAGAACCGTGCGATCTAAAGGCATGGTGAATGTTTAAAGAACTTTCTTCGCGCCTGATGGTTGTCTTGGGTGACCGGAGGGCTGGTGCTTTCCTCGGCCAGAGAATTAGTCTGGCCATCCCAAGGGTGGATCTAGGACTTTATTTTGGGGGGGCCGTTCTGACAAGGTTAATCACAAAGTACAAAAAAACTAAGTTTTTAGGTTTTTGGGCGCCTTAAGCCTTTAGTCGTTTTTGGCAAATCTATAACTTTTGGCAAATCTTATACAAATGTATGGAATTTCTGCTGTTTTAGGCATGGCCACCACAGCACACCCCCTTTACCCGCCAATGGGCCATCCAAAGAGGTTAGGTAACCTCACCATATGAATCTGGGCACCATACGGGGGGACAGCGACTTTAACTGGCTATAGCGGATAGATTTTTAGAATTAATTAGTTAGTAAGTAAGTAAGTAAGTAATTTATTTATTTGCGTAAGAATTTGGTTACAAAGTTGGCTTAAAAGAAACAATTCCAGCAAATTCAACCATAACATGGTGTGCAAATATTAAGAATATTTTAAAACAAAAAAAACAAAATACTACAGAGTTAAAAGACAAATACAATGAAAAACAAATTTTTACAATACAATGTCATAGAAAACAAAAAAAAATTATCATTGTTCGATCATATTATATACAATAATTGGTATAAATATTATGTCCAAATTACATGTCAAGATATGCTTGTACAGAGTAGAAACAATGATCAGAGAAATATTCTTTAATAAAGTGAAGGGTAAACTTTTAATGTCGTCTGATAACTTATTATAAATCTTTACACACATATAATATACATTGTTATCAAATAAAGTAAGATTGGATCTTGGTAGATATAATTTATGGTTACAACGACGAGTAAATTTATATTGCACATCACTTCTTTTTTTAAATAAATGCAGATTTTTCTTTACAAATATACAAATCTCAAGTAAATAAAGACACGGCAAGGGTAAAATTTTAAGTTTTCTAAAAAGGGGTTTACAAGTGTCTCTATAGCCTGCATTACAAAGAACTCTAACACATTTTTTTTTGTTTTTTAGACACCTTTTCCATATCTACAGATCTACCCCACATTATAACTCCATATCTCAGAATTGATTCCACGTGTCCATAGTAAACATTCATTGCAGCGTTAAATGACACGACCTGTTTTATTCTTTTTAACGCAAATATAAACCTATTAATTCTTTTACAGACGTATTCAATGTGTGGCTTCCAGCTACAATGATTGTCAATAGTGATTCCTAGAAATTGTGTGGAATCGACTTCTTCTAAAACTTCATTATCGCACTTTACCTGAAGTTGCAAAGGTTTTGCCCGATTTGTCCGAAACTGAATCATTTTAGTTAAGTATATTGTTTAATAAAAAATACGTATATGTACTTGGACTATTGAAACTACGTGTGCACGGTCATTGACTGATTCATTAAACGTCGAAGTATTGTATATATAGGAGTAAAAATCAAACGTTGAACTTACCAAGTTAAATAAAACGGCTATTATTATATTGATTTTAACCATCATTTTGACTCGATCCTCTTCAAATAAAATAAATAAAGTCTAGTTAGTAAAATTAATCAGTTAAGTCAATAACTTTATACTATAATTAAATTGCATACTTGCGTGAAATTGCTTGATATAAATTGCTATTGCTTTAATAAAAAATATTGCTTGCTTATATTGATTTAACAAACCTACTGTGTAATCAATTTAATACATAAAAAACATAATATACATACTTGAGTCAGAAAACGTCATCTCTAGAATACAGTCATAGAGTACGAGCGTACAGTGGGTAACCCTATGAATCTAGTAACAAGATGTGACCAATTCGTAGATCTGTAGAAAAATAAACTACATCAAAATGAACAGGGGTTGGCTGAGCGCAACCTGGAGTATAAGTCAGCAAAGAATTTTTTTTTGTCTGATAATCAAATCACGTCTTTAATTAATAATTAACAATTTTGATAGAGGGTAGGGTTTGCGCGTCCTATGTTTGGTACTAAACGCGAGTCAGCCTGATTTTATAAAAGATCGATTTATTTGAAAAAATCGATGCAGCATCGTTTTCAGCAAGATATGACCAATTCGTCGTTGTGTAGTAACAAAAATTACATCAAAATAAAAAAGGATGGATGAGCGTAACTTGAAGCATTTTGCCCAGCCGACCCTATTTATTTTGATGAAGCTTTTGTTTCTACACAATTACAAATCGGCCGTATCTTGTTACTCGATAATTAGGGTTACCGACTGACCACTCCTAGTCTATCAAGTTTCCGTACACAGAACATATTTGTCTATGGAATAGAAACGGCATTTGCGCATGTCACTGATGAAATAATCTCTTCTTTTGTTTCTGGCTAAGGCAATATGCCTGGTTCTTTGTGATTTTGATTGCATTTAATTGTTTAAATAGAGAGCTCTTGTTCGCGAAAATGAGATACTATGGGCTTTATGTACTTGGTTTCGTTTATATTTGACTAATCCTACACGGATTATTTCACAGAATCCTTCGTCCATTATTGTTCGTTATATTATGTTACCGACCAAACACGATTTTAGGATAAACTAGTTTGGCCTAGGCCAAATATAATCTCGGGCTAGGCTAGGCCTCGCCATATATCAAAATGTTTAAATGATTTGCCAAATGAAGTCTTAAATTACGCAATAATAAGCCAGTAAAGAGAAGAGCAATACTAAAGAAATATTTTTTAAGTTATAATAATGATAAATTATTATAATATCAAGTAATAAATTGTTAGATAAGAGTGATCTCATCGATCATGGATAAACCCTGAGGGGTTTTTGTGATCCAATTTATACTAAAATATTAATGTCTACTATTTTGTTTTGAATAAATAAACTAAAAAAATATATATACTTTATTTTTTATATACAGGATGGATAAAATTTAAGGGCCCGTAGGGGAACTACCTTTAATCCTTTAGTTAGCTCATTTTACTGAAAGGAAACATTCCTTTATTTTTTAAAAGAAACAAAACTGCTTTCAAAGATATTCTGAAATCCGCTTGTTTCACCCGGGAATCGAACCATCTAAAAATTAAAAAAATAAACCCTCGCTATTTTATTATACGAATCGGTAGGATCATTGTTCAGGACAAAATTTGTCTAAGAAACATTTGGTCTTACACTCATATGTTGTAAGAGATACCCATGAAATTAAATATTTATTACAAGTTCTTTATTAACAATACCTAGTACTGTTCACTTGTAACAAGTAAATGACACGTTATAATTTTCTTATCTCTCTTACATACAAATACATCGTATGAAGTACAAGCTTGCTAATGTTATTTATCTTAAGTACCTTGTTGAAGACTTTAATAAGAAAATCGTTAAATGGTAATAATAAATCTATGCACAGCACAATTCCTTCTTGTACTAGGCGTACTGACGAAAAGTTTAAAAAGGAAACGTATTTTTTTTGCAACGCGGAGCAACAAATTTGAAGTTCGAACGATAACTTTCAACATTTTTAAAATCGATAAAAGTATTCGTTCGAATTTCAAATTTTGTTTTGTTTTGCTTTCATTCCGTGCTGTCATTGTGTAATAATAGCGTATCATTATTACTTTACAAGTGAACAGTACTAGGTATTGTTGTAATAAATATTAAATTTCATGGGTATCTCGTACAACAGATGAGTGTAAGACCAAAATGTTTATTAGACAAATTTTATCCTGAACAATAATCCTACCGATTCGTATAATAAAATAGTGAGGGTTTATTTTTTTTATTTTTAGTTGGTTCCGTTCCCGTGTGAGACAAGCAAATTTTAGAAGATCTTTGAATGCAGTTTTGTTTCTTTTGAAAAATAAAGGAATGTTTTCTTTCAGTAAAATGAGCTAACTAAAGGATTTAAGGTAGTTCCCCTCCAGGGCCCTTGACTGCTGCTGCAAGACTTCCAAAAACTAGTTTGGAAATATTATACTGTTTTAAATAGATTATAATATACAAATAAAAAGTATTAATTGGTTTCGAAATAATATTTATATTAATAATATATTATATTTCGGCCAACTTGTGGCTGTCGTCAGTCGAAATTATACTTGTATAAGAGGTGAAATTTAATCTACCGCCTAAATTCATACTGGAGACTCTATTTGTGATCAGGAACACATATTTTTTTTCGAAATCATAAATAGGAATTAGTTTCTATACGAACTGAATAATTTTTTTTTCGAATTTCACCTGAGGGCTCATTTAATATTGTTCATAATCACTAACCGAGTCTCCAGTATGAATTTTGGCGGTTGATTAAATTTCACCTTATGTATAATGGCCGATGAAATAAAACTTGAATTTTTAGGCTAAAACCTTATATTTGTAGGTTACCACTCACTAAAATTCGCATTTTACGAATTTCATAAAAATTGTTATTGATCCATGATACTAAACACTTACCAAGCCTCCGTTATGAATTCGAACGATGATGAAAAAGTCACCTTGTATTTGTACTTGAGGTAAGTACCACGAGTAAGGCTCATCCATCACCCATCATGCTGGAACTTCATAATCGTCGGTGAAACGCGAGTGCACGAGTGTGGACTATGACTTGCACTGCATAGAACATACTCAGAATCACCTCTGACCCCCGTCGTGGTTTCATGTCGTAACGTTCTATTTTTTTATTATTTTTTTTAAATATTGTTTTAGGACAGTGCCACCTCTCTCTTTGTACCTAGCAATTTCCTGGCAAAGAAAGCTGGAAAGCGGTGATGCACCTGTCGGATCTACAAAATGGCGCTGGATGCATCCGTTGAGCGGAAGCGAGGGCGTGCTGCTTAGTGGCTATGTCATGTTATAAATGGTTCTATGTGATGTTTTCCCAAGACGTAGTAAACGTGTTTTGGTTGGTATTCTTATCCCCGAATACATATTTTTAAATGAATGACCAGCACAGTGTCTAATCGCGCACGACGCAACTAGAACGAGAGAAGAGCGTGACACAATGTTTTTGCGATTAAACAGTATGCCACCCTCTTCGCACTTGTGATTCAACTAAGTCGCGTAGCGCGTATTAAATATTGTGCTACGGGCGCAGGGGCCGAATTAGCAAAATTTAAATCTATCGCGATACCTTTTAATTTCACATTTATAAGATACTTCGAATGTCAAATTCAATGGTATCGCGATATATTTAGATAGCGCACCGAGCTTTTTATACACACAAGTACGTTTTTATAGCCCTTGCTTGAATTAATAAACAATTAAATGAATATCTAGGGAAATATATTGGTATTATTGAGGATATGTACTAGACAGTATACACGATGGAAACCCGATTTGATAAAGTTAGCTTTATATAATAAATTCGCAAAATTACCTATTTTTAAGTCATGTTTACCTTCTTTTTTATATAAATAAATAATTTGAAATTGTGATTCATTTACTAAAATAATGTACATATATGACTGGAGCTAAACGTGGAGCTGGCTAAACGCCATGATAGTTTTTTTTATTTATGGGCAAAATTATGAATATATCAACGAAAAACATTGTAAAAGTGCAAAAATGTGGTTATTTTATTTACTCTACACGTAAAGAAAATACAGAGACAAAGTCAAGCGCTCAGTGCACTCTTAAAGTTAGATAAGTAATAAGGCCCCAGATCAAAAATATATTCCACGATTTCAAAATTGTGATTAATCGTATTTCACCCGAAAATTTATGAATTACAAAATTTATCTGTTTTTTTTTTAAACCACATCTGAGTCTGAATCTGTGCCCAAATATTTTATTGCTTTTTCTAATTTTATTTACTTGTTTGGAAAGCTTTATCCTGGAGGAGAATTTTATTTATAGCCAAATATTATCGAAAAACTCGTTTGTTTCTTCCAACGAACTATGAATTTTAGTTCGTTGGTTTTTCAACCAAAAGCTATTAGGCTATTACCCTAGATATTAGAAATTACTGTTTATGAAGGAAAACAAAGTTTATCCTCATTATTATTAATAAAAGGGAAGATGCGGTACGTTCTTATATATCGTCAACTCGAAAAATGAACCTCTTTTTTAACTAGCACCACCAAACGAAAGAAATAGAGCGACGAGCTTCGACACTAGCGCAAGCGAGACAAAGCGAGTAAATTGGTTTATGGGCCTGTATTTGTAGGTCCACGCGCCAGGAGCCGGGTACTGTGTCTTCCCTTTTGTTTTGTCTAAGTTTATCCTTCGGCTTTAACAATTTAATAATTCGAGATAAGTCCGAGAGCTGGTGGCCAAAAACTGCAAGAACTTTGTAAAGGCTCATGTTACAATATAACGTAGTATAAAGGGTGTATTGTATATGGTCCGCACCCACTCACAAGGTCAGGTTTAAGAACACCTGGTGGCCACGGTACTTAAAAGTATATTAAGTTATAATATGCATTAAAAGTATTTCGAAATTCTTCAAAATTGGCCGTGATGTTGCGAATGGGTGCTGATTCAAGTACACCCTTCAAACTATAAAATATTTGAACATGAGCTTTTACAAGGCTCTTGCAGTTTATGGCCACCAACTCTGGGTCTATAGTTAATACAGCCATTTAGTTCATTATGATACGCTAGAATTTGCCGTCCCCTTAATTTTGAATATCTTCCTTGATGAATTTATTTACTAAAATAAAAATGTGCATCATAATAGCAAAAAAAAAACAAGTTAAGCTTTATCAACATTTATTTTCATTTGAGAAGCTTACTAAAACGGAACGTAGTCATCCTGAAACAAACATGTCTGGTTATAGAAAATGAAAATTGAGGTATTCTGGAACACACTCACAGTTTCAGTTTTTTTTAATAATAAATTACTTTTACTATCCCAATATAGTTTAAAATGTAAAAATGCGTAACATAACACATTAAAAGAAATATCAGTGAGATATATTTTGGGCCATTCGGGCCCAGCTCAGTCAACAATGAAGTTAAAAAAAGAAAATATAAATAGACAAGTCAACAAATAAATAAAATAAACTATTTACTAACCTATTCACAAAATATTAAAAAAGTATGTTTAAGTACGAGCATGTGAGGCATTTTCAATGATTTAACAGACAGTTTGAGAAATAATTATAGATTGGTAATAAATAACACATTGTTATAATAATTAGATTCTAATTTTATTGTTTATTTACAGGTACGAGTACGACATACACTGAAATCAAAAAAGTTCGAGATGCCACTAGAAGAACCTAAAAAATAAATTAATAAAACAGGCTTTCATTTTTTTATTGCTTCATACAATAAAATTTATAAATACATATTCTTTTTTTAAAAGTAGTTAAGTTATAAATAATTAATTTTATAATCATTCAAATAATTACACATGCAAGTAATTTTTGTATAAAAACAGTGTTGAAGTTTAGTTGCCTGTTCGTATACCTGTTTAATTTCATTGATTTTCAAGACCATAAATTTACAAAACGTTAACATGTCATATTTGTTATATAATCCTACTAAAAGAAATATCTATTTCCTATCAAATAACATTAAAATATAAAATTGTACCGTACGTGATGAATTGGTTAAAAAATTGGTGCCCGAATTTATGTCAGAATCTGACTTGACACTGACAAAAACTGCCGCTTAAAATAGCAGTTCAACATAAAGAAAAAAAAAACTAGTTAAGGCAAAGAAAGGAACTTTTATAATTAGTTTTAATATCAATATTTATTAGAAACTAAAATATCTTTTCTTTATTTTACTTCCCAAAGTTATGTTTTCGGCAGAACTTAAACAGCTTATAATTTACAGGAAAGGCATTGTAGGACGAGTTATTAAACGAAAAAAATATGTTTTTGATATTCCGTATCTTCTCTCGCATTGGGTCGAGATTGCTTTGGAGAGATTGCATTCTTTATGAAAGAGTCTTCTCTGCATTGTGTTGTGTTATCAGGTCTCTGTTATCTTTTATATATGTCATGCACCACGTGAACAATAGGACAATATTGATAATGTCCATATAGTATGAACAATGCCCAAAACGAGACGGCAATAAAATGGTAATTATTGAAAATATTACATTGACTTGGCTTTATGAATATTCGGCTGGATAATAAATCAATGCATTTTATGACTTCCGCGCAGAAGAGAGTAGGTAGGTTAGGTTAGAAGGTTAGATTCGTATCGAGTCACACCACGTAGCATACTTTTTAATATATTTATATTATTACATACTTATTTGACTAGTCATTATTTATACTGCCCAGGCATAGTAAATAATGCAGTCATTTATCATTTGGTCCACAACAATATTATTGTGTAATATTCCATAAAGTAGATATCATTTTGAAAAATACCTGGTTGAAGTACCACCATTTTCTAGCAAAGAACAAGTCAGCGCCAGATATACCCATAGTGTCCCACTGGGGAGCATATGGATTTATGTTAATGTGATCCCCATCCAGCTAAAACAAAAAGAGTTCCATCATTTGACAAGTGTAATGGAGACTACCACGCAACGCTATACAACGTACATTATAACTTGATCAGAATAACAGACATCGTCAGTTCGTCGATTTACACGCAGTGAAACATAACATAACAACGTTGGATAAAAAAGCGTAAAAATCTATGAACTGATTAGACCTGTCATTCCAATCAAGCAATAATGTACGGAGTGTAGATACAGATGACATCCCTATCGATCCTCACAAACTTCAATGTAGAAGAAAACGCAAAGCTATTTCCAGGTGATAAAAGCTCTATATAAGGTCTTTCAATTTAAATGGAAAGTAACTTAGGAGGTGATTCAGTATTGTTAATACATCACATTCCATTCCACAGCAAAGCACTTTCTTTTGCGCGAACTTTTTTTTCACTTCTCAGTACGAAGTGGTACGATCAGCTGACTCAGTTTGTATGGACAAGTGGCGTGCATAGAACTTTTTGCTGGAAAAGCAAACAATTGGTCTAGAACAACAATAAAAAAATATGAAAACATTTAAATATCACTTTGAAAAAAAAAAATTGTATTACGCCAGGGAGACAATGTCTACCCTAGAGTGAAAATTTCCTATAAAAACTTTTTTTTTCAAAGTGATATTTAAATTTTTTTATATTTTTTTTATTGTTGTTCTTGACCAATTGTTTGCTTTTCCAGCAACAAGTTCTGTGCACGCCACTGATAGTGAAGAAAAACTTCGCGCAAAAAAAATTACTTTACAGTGGAATGTGATGTATGAACGATACTGAATCACCTCCTAAATTACTTTCCATTTAAATTGAAAGACCTTATATACAGGTTGTTAAGGTGAAGTTGCGGAAGCCGAAAACTGGCGATAGTACTCAAACAATTTTATATTAAAAAAATGAGAAATCGAGAAAAAATATCTGCTCCTTCATACATTTTAGTCGGGTAGCTATGTAACTTTTCTATGGAACAGCTGATTTTTTTTTCCTTTTTCTGGGGGTTGTCTCCGTAGTAAAATTTGTTCGCATGGACGAGTACTAGTTTCTAATAACTAATAGCTAGTTTCCGGCTTCCAGAATTTAATCTTAAAAAATAAATTTTGCATTTCATACAACGATTGTATTTGAATTAAATCACTTATAATGTATTTTTGCCAAATCCAAAGACTGGAAAATCAATTTTTGTTCTATAAGGGAGCTTAAAAAGTTCAAAAATTTGTTGCTGAAGCATTCTAAAACAGTAATTATATAAATTATTTCTGTTTACATAACTAAGTAGAAATTCATGAAAATTATCTCTTGGAATATTAAATGTGTCAGGTGAAAGGGTAAAGTGCCAAGTGTGGCAACATTTGGCAGATTTCTTTCAACTTCTGTAAAATCCTACCCAAAACTATTTTTTTTTTCATTTCAATAAAATTCTGTTAGCTTGAAATATGTTGATTTGCGACCTTAATTGTTTTACAATCTAAATGATTTATAATTCTCTAATTCATTCATAATATTAAAATCAAATCTGTATTAACGGTATAGAATTAAAATGTTAAATTTCATGGTTTTCCTTAAAATTAGGATACTTTGTTATTTAAAAGAATTTTGTTCTTATGATAGAATTTCGATGGTTTTAACCAACGATCATGGTTTCGACAAGATGGGACAACATGTCACACTTCCAACGACTCAATGAGTGCAGTTTTCGAAATTTTTGGGCAAAAAGTGATATCGAAAAGAGGTGCCATTAACTGGCCACCTCGTAGCCCGGACTTATCCCCTATGGATTTTTTTCTTTAAGGATACCTCAAGAGTAAAGTTTTCAAGAGCAACCCAGTGTCTCTTGAGGAATTAAAGGAACATATTCGCAAATGCAAAAAATTTCACGAAGCACCTGCCAGGCCGTCATTGCAAATTTCCGCTCCAGGTTGCAGCAGTGTCAAAATACCCAAGGATCACATATGGATGATGTAATTAAAAAAAAAAACGCATTTGTGTACTTTCAGAATAAATTAACAGTTTTTATCTCATTTTACTAGTTTTTTTTTAATCATCGTTTAAAATATAAAAAGACTTTTGGTCCACCTTGTATTTATTATGTGTATTCACCAGTTCTGTGTATGTATTGCGTATATTTATAATATTATTTATTCCTTATTCCTATATTTTTATTCAAGTGTATTTTTTTATTAAATTTAAGTAAACTTAACCTTTTTTATTCCCCTGCGTATTTCTACATATTATTATTTATTACATAAAACTATTGCCCATACACATATATTTTTTAATTACTTATATTACATTAAGACTGACCTGTAATAAGTGTATTTGTTATACCTACATTACTTAAAAAATTAATTTCATTTCATTTCATAAATATATTATTCTAAAGTCAAGGTCCACGATAGCACTACCACAAAATAACCACTTACAGAATGTTTACTCCGAATAACTAGCGAAAACAGGCGCACGCACACATAGACGCGACGATCTCTGCCGAGATTCTGCCGAGATCATCGTACATACGCGTCTATGCATGTGTGCGTCTGTTTTCGCTCCGTCGTCGAGTCAGCCTTCTGGTTGTATCTAATTTGTGGTGCAGCCACTTATCGAGATAAAAAGTTCGACAGTAACTCGTTTATATGTTATCGAAGCCAAAATAGTTTCTGGATTAATAGCTATATTAGAATTAAATACTGATATTGTGGTTAGTACAATTTGGCCATGTCATAACTCTAACACCTTTATTGCTATAAAGAAACGGTATTTTTAAACGACAACTATCCGGAAGAGCTTCACAAAACAGTAAAGGTACTCACGTCTAGTTTCCAGGGCCAATTCTGCAAATATCGACCTTGCTTTACTGTGAAAGGGTTTCCAGGGTTCCTTTCGTAGCCATCATCTTCGTCTTCTTGCTCTTCGGGATTTTGACTTTTGCCTTCACATTCAACATCTTTGCCAGTTTCACCATCTTGGCCACCTTCGCCACCTTCGCCACCTGCGCCACCTTTGCCATCTTTGCCATCTTTGCCATCTTCTCCATCTTCAGCCCTTCTAAGAACTTTAGGTAAAGTCTGTCACAGAAGTTAATTTATCGGTAGACATATATTCATTAAGTTAACATAATATCATTGCAGTATAAACGCAGAAAGAATCGGGATTCAAACCCGGGGATCTCCCGCTAACCGGTCGATTGCCCTACCAGCTGAGGTATCCAGGTCTCAACGCAGATCGCGAATTTACCCATGTGCTTTCCCATACTAAAATGGATACATTCATTGTCTATACAGTGGGTATATTGATTACTATACATATTATATATAATATGAGTATAATTATTTTTTCAATGCAAGTGCTCGTAAAGGCTCACTTTTTATGCATCAAAACCGAACAGAAAGTCGATTCTTTTACCCTAGGGCTTTATTATTATTATTTTTTTAATTTGTTTGCAATGGTTGGCTAACCTGCAGCTTTTCCTGTGTACCATAGATGTTATACTTTTTTTCCACTGTTTAACGGCTCTGGATACAATCCTTTTGAGCCAATCATAATTTAAAGTTCACAAGATTATATTTGTTTTCATTTCCTCACACTATGCATTGAAAAATGTAGTATGATACACGGGCGTAAAAGCAATAAATTACTCGGTTACGTTTAAAACACTCGCTACGCTCGTGTTTTAAATCGTCCTCGTAATTTATTCCTTTGCGCCCTAGTAGCATAAACTACTATTATAAATGGATATGGGTATAACTCTTTATCCTTACGACCTAGTGCCTGAAGATGTGTCGCTAAGTGGAATAAATTAATACCGTGGAACCAAAGTACAAAAAAGATTTTTCATTGCTATAATTGGCATAGATTAAATTATGTTAAGGTGTGTTAATTCGAAAACCATTTCGAGATTTAGGTTTAATGAGCCGTATTTTCAAAGTTTTGGTCTAAAAAACCTCATGATGATGAATATTTTTACGAAAAAGCTGCAACTTCCATTTGCCCTTGTGTGACGTCACTTGATTAATGGCTGTTTAGAAATGTGTCCTTTGCTATCAAGATAAATTTATAATAATTTGCTTCAGACTAATTTGACAGCTAGATGACAGATGAGTAGACAGACAGAGATAGACCACTTTTTTTATAAGCAATCACACATCACAATCAGTATAATGTCTGAAATTCTCAAGTGACAAGGTCATCGGACAATTCTTTAAAAAATCATAATTAAATAATGGTCAATATATATAGCAAAATAATGAAAACAATGTCCTAAAATGACGTAAATTCTCCGAAAAAAATTAAAAATAAAATCTTTTAAAAAATTAAGCTATGGGAATTCTTTATTCTTTAATGTACACAGAAAAGCAGTTAAGACATAATATATAATACATTAAAAGATATTTACACAGGCGAGCTTATCTCTTAAAAGAGATTTCTTCTAGAAAACCTAAGCAGGAAAGGGACATTTTATTAAAATAAGTAATCATACATACGTGTACTACAAAATATATATCCTAAATCATCATCATCATTTAAATAAATAGAGAAGTCCTGACTGACTCACTCACTCGTTCACTGACTCATCAACGCACAGCCCAAACCCTTAAAGCTGGAAAGCTGAAATTTTGCACAGACCTTTCGTTTGAAATTTAGACAAGGAATAAGAAAGGATTTTTTGAATTTCCTTCTCTAAGGGGGTAAAATAGGGAATGAAAGTTTCTTTGGAAAATAAGTTTGTTTTGTAGTTGAAAAACCGTAAAAATTGGTATTAGGCCTAACGGTTAGACAGTGTTTCAGCCTTTTCTAAAATACAATCCCTGAGGCAGTAAAAAATTTAGCGCTTTGTTCGGAAAATCATCCCCTACAGACAAAAATAGATGAGAAAGGAAAATTCGCCGATCTCCTCCTTAAAACAGGAAAGGGCAAGATTGAAATTCCATCAGATCTTGCCTCAGCTGTGTCAAACGTTGACGACCTAATAGCCCGAATATATCCGGATGTCTACAACTTACACAGCAAATCCGCTGAGTGACTGTCCGAACGTGCGATTCTGACGCCTAAGAACGATCAGGCTTCCGTCATTAAGACTGTACCTGAGCCTAGAGCATGACCAACTCCAGTCTATCTAGGATTCGTTTAAAGAAATTCGGACTCTCCTTGTATTGAAAAAAATATATTTGGTTTATTAATCTTTTCTCTAGGGATCTTACGTATAAACAATGTACTAAGATTTATAAATTTGTCAAAAAAAAATTTTTTGCACCCTCTTTTTTTTTTGTTTACAAACGTTCGCTTGAAGAACGCGGTTAAGAGATCAACTTGATTTTTGTTTCATAAAATAGGTAATAAAAATTTGAAGGTATATCACCTAAATTCAATATTTTTTTCCCTACAAAATATTTCAGTATTAGCTAAAAACACACCAATTTGTTGTTTCGCTGCGTGATCACTAGTATTACGCGTCTAAGAAAAAGAGGCCAAAGAGTCAACATATAATCGCCTCTATGAAAAGCAAATAAAGTCTTTGCCATTAGACTTATTGTGCTGGACGGGTAATAAAAAAAGTTGCTAGAGTATGCCATCTTCTTAATGACACTTTGTTGAAGTCGTTCGAAAGTACATATAACCAATACAAGTCTGTAGATACTGTGCATACATATGATGCTATACACTATCCTGTGGAGTTCCTAAATGCACTCAATCCACCTGGTCTGCCATCTCACACACTAATCCTTAAAGTGGGTGCTCCAGTAATGCTACTGCGAAATCTCAATCCATATAAGTTGTGCAATGGGAAAGTTGTGTGAAAGCCTTACATAAAAACGTTGTAGAAGCCATTGTATTTACTGCGTGTGCCCGAGGTGAATCTGTGTATATACCGTGAATACCTCTTATACCGTTGGAGTACCCATTCGAGTTTAAAAGGCTGCAGTTCCCCCTTAAGGTCTGTTTCGCAATAACGATTAAGAAGATGGCATACTCTAGCAACTTTTTTTATTACCCGTCCAGCACAATAAGTCCTACGGCAAAGACTTTATTTGCTTGTTATAGAGGCGATTATATGTCGGCTCTTTGGCCTCTTTTTCTTGAACGCGTAATACTAGTGATCACGCAGCGAAACAACAAATTGGTGTGTTTTTAGCTAATACTGAAAAATTTTGTAGAGAAAAAAATATTGAATTTAGGTGATATACCTTCATATTTCTATTACCTATTTTATGAAAAAAAAATCAAGTTGATCTCTTAACCGGGTTCTTGAAGCGAACGTTTGATAACCAAAAAAAGAGAGGGTGCAAAACATTTTTTTTTGACAAAAGTATAAATCTTAGTACATTGTTTATACGTAACATTCCTAGAGAAAAGATTAATAAACCAAATATATTTTTTTCAATACAAGGAGAGTCCGAATTTCTTCAAACGAATCCTAGATAGACTGGAGTTGGTCATTCTCTAGGCTCAGGTACAGGCTTAATAAGTCTCAAAATCAGTCACTGAAAATAGCACGGCCAGTTTTACGTAGCCTGCTTGAGAGTGAACTCACCTAGCAGCCTGGTCGTGTTAAGGCCCTTAATACCGCCAAATGGGTACTTTCTAAAGCCTACTCCTCTTTTATGGCCAAACCAAAAATATTGAAAAAAAATATTATGGATTATCAACTCTAGGACAACATATGCAACATTTTTCTTTTTCGTACCACCAAAACTTCTATATGAAAAATTGTTTCAACTGAATGGTGTTTTTTGGCTTGAATTTCCTACTGCTCCTAAGCGGCTTAGGTGATTTAATTCATTTATGCTTTGATAAATAGATAAACTTGATAGCTATAAATATAACATAGAAATATTCAATCGAACAATGACGCCCATGTGAAAAGTATTATTTTCTCCTATTTTGCCCTTTCAAGGACGCAGCGAGCGTCGTAACAGCCAACACGCATTGTGCACTGATTTGAACATTATTTCAATGTCGTTTCCGTCGATATTCATACAGACAAACATCGAGCTGCTACTTTGGCGACGGTAATCGCCTTAACAGTTGAGGGCAGTATATAAAGAGGTACTTTAAGTATGATTTAAAAAAAAAACGAATAGGTAATAGGCCCCGCCAAAAAGACTTTACCTGGAAATGAAATAATTGCACCAAAAACATTCCAAACCAGATTTAAATACGTTGTATAAAAAAAGTACTACACAAAAACTAAATCAACTCGGGCGAAGCCGTGGGCAAAAGCTAGTAATATATATATATATATATATATATATAATGGGCTCCATCAAGGGCCATCATCAAACCCATTGATATTATATACCTATTGCATGAGTGTAGATAAAATAATATATGAAACTGTACATAACTACATATTTAATGGTTCAAAAGTTATGAGGCTGTAGGTACGGAACCCTAATAATTGTTTTACAATAAATTTAATGTTTGCATTGTAATTTGCAAAGTATAAATCTTCCAATCTCGTTGGTACTACGAACATTTTTACTTGATTGTTAACGCATAAAGCAAAAAAATAAAGATGGAAAGAGATGATGTTAGAAGTGCTTGCGAAAGAAATATATGTTAGGTGGAAGATATCAACGCGTAGCGAAAGCAACTTTGATCACTTACACGTAATAACCAGTATAAGATGAACTCTATTAGATTAAATCAATTGGAAAATCTAATTTGATTATCTCATTATAAAGTTACTGATGAAATGTTATGATTCTTTTTTGGAAACCCGAATTCTGGCTGTTTTTACCAACGAACTAATTTTTTTTTATGGAAATCTATCTCAGTACATCCCTTCCTAGGATTATGACCCACGACATGGAGGTTGTGTGTGATACTACAGGTTGAGTATACTACACGTACTTAGCTCACTACGATAATCGCAATATGATTGGCTAGTGGTAATCACGCCATTCCGATTCTAGCCAACCATAGACTTGAGTCCGACCGAAAAGAATGGACCTAGTCGTAGTCTTTATGTTATTGTATTAAAGACAAAAATGTAAAAAGCACTATTCGTGGTAATGTGTATAAGGTTATTTCAATTTTAGAGTTTTTGGGGTTAAATTTATGAAAATTTCGAATACTTACGCATAAAAACTGATGTCATGATTCTTGCAGTGATTGCACGAGTTTCTTATGCAACATTTTACGGTGCAACCCAGCATTTTATTCCTCCTTCTTTAATAATTTTGTTGTGCTCACTGATCAACGCAATACACATAAATATAAGCCCTGCCTGCCTAGGCACATAAATAATGGCGTCAAGTTTTAAGCGAGTTTACGCTTCTATAAAATTTTAGTTCGTTGGTTTTTACCACACCGTCGTATTATGCAAGGGGCCATTATAACATTTATTTACACAATTTTTTACTCACTACCACGGAAGTGTTTACGGCTCACACTGAATTTTTTCGAGTGGTGGGTTATTTATATCTGTTCGTTTAGTCAGATGTGTTGACAGAAATCGGTTGCCTTTTGCGAGGTGTCTTGTTGGGCTGTATTGTCTTATGTCGGGTCCTCGTGGGCCCTTGACTGAAAAGCGTACCTAAATAATTACCTAATTTTCTTCTTTTGTGTTTAAACCATACTACAATAACTATAATCAAAATGATTTTGACGCGATGCCTCTTAGCAATTTGAATTGATTTAATTTGATTTTATCAATTTATGTTGATACTAGTAGATTTTGCCCCGCTGAGTTGCTCGCTTGTATCCCATTTTGCCCCGCTGCGTTGCTCGCTTGTATCCCATTTTGCCCCGCTGCGTTGCTCGCTTGTATCCCATTTTGCCCCGCTGCGTTGCTCGCTTGTATCCCATTTTCCCCGCTGCGTTGCTCGCTTGTATCCCATTTTGCCCCGCTGCGTTGCTCGCTTGTATCCCATTTCTCCCGATCCCGTGGAAAATTCCTTAAATCACTTTTGAGTGGATATCTACATCATACAAGGAACCAAATTCAAATCTCATATTCATAGGTTTAGCCGTTTGGTCCAAATTTTTCATCCTTATTTATGTCGTTATTTGGGTTTTACATAAAAATTTCAAATTTGCTCAGATTTTAGTGCAAACTCTAAAATAAAACAAATATTAGGGCTCCGTACTCAGTGGGTGTCAAATTATTTGTCAGGCGCTACCATTTTAGCTGCTAATTTTTTAAGCTCCTCACATCCAGATTTACTTTTCTTTCTGCGTTTCTATACTGCAATGATATAATGTTAATTTATATCTCCTTGCGATGGAAAATCGCCAAGTGTTCAAACATACACATTTATTTCTGTCATAGTTTTGCTAATTTTTTGCCACCTTATTATTGCTATGGCATCTATGTGGTTGTTATTTTACCGTACTGTTTTTAGGGTCCTGTAGCCGTTTTGTGACGTGGTATGGAACCCTTTGTGTCCGACTCGCACTTGGCCGTTGTGTTATCGTATTCTATATGTTTTTAATTTTTATCTTAACTACGATTACTATTCTAAAGTGTTTATCAAGTATCAGATTATTTATTTATCTATCCTTACACTTTATTGTACAACGATTTATTGTCCCCTACTTATCTGTGAGCCCTGAGACTTACATTCGTTCCATGTCTTGAAGAACTGAAAATATAATTTATTGGATTCTTGTTATACCAAAATGCTAAGGTACAAAATACACATGCCACTAAAAGAGCATGCTCGGTTGCTCATAATGAGCTTACTCGAAAACACACCCCTTCCCACCATTAGGGCATTAGGGTTGCCAGATGGTTGGGATTCGTCGGGATTGTCCCGACATTTCATATGGTGTCAAGAGTCCCGACAAAATACAATTGTCCCGACAAATAACAAATTACAACGATCGGTGGGCAAAAAAGTATTTTATTGTAATTACTTTAATGTTAATGATACATTTTTTTTGTCCCGGCCACAATCCCAAAATCCCGACTTTTTGAAAGTTTGGTTTTCCCATCTGGCAACCCTATGTAGCATGCTTAAAAATCAAACTAGGCTCAGACCAATTGGTCTGAGAAACTAGGTCAGAGAAAAAAAAATTGTAAAATGACGTCGTTAAGGTGACGTCCTTTGCGATGACGACATTCCTTGAAATTCAGATGAATTTTCTGAAGAAATTTTCTTTTTTCGGTCACCTTAAGTCAAAAGTGTACAATAATTTCCGACAAACTTAAGCGAAGTTAAGGTCAAACATCGCAGAAAAAAATGCGTAGATTTCCAGCCCTCTTCATCAGAAAATTCATCTAAGATTCGAGGAACGTTGTCAGCGCAACGGACTTCACTTTTACGACGTATTAAAAAAAGATAAAAATGTATTTCTTTCTGATTTACTTAATTCTCACCAATAAAAATGTTTAAAACAACTATTTTTTCTGTTTGTTTGTACCTTGAAATGTTGGGTGATTTGCATTATTTAAAAAAAACGTATTTTTACTCGTATAAAGCTTTTTTTTCTTATTCAATATAAAACTTCGATCAACAATATACAAGTAAAAAAGCGGCCCGACAAATAACAGCCCACTTGCAAAGTGAGCCCTTATTTGAATTTAATTCGTTAGTGACAGCGCCAAGGTGAACACGTGTAGCAATGCCTCGATGCTTTAAAAAACTGCCGAAAAAAAAGAAAAAATATAGGCAGTGGTGATGGAATATCGTGCTTTCGGTAAGTATATATCAATTAGTTTTCGTTTCGTATTCTAAATCTACAAACGGCATCGGCATGGTATTTTCAATAAAATGTTTCTAAGCCAACTTCACATACAGTGGCTCCAATTTGCTCAAAAGAAGGAATATATGAACTTTAATTTTGTACATTTTGTACTTTAATTGCGAAGTAATAAAGTTGGATTTTCAATAAACCGTTTCTTTCCATCTCTAATAACATAATGTTAGATGTGAATACTTACACAAACAATAAATACTTTATTGTAAGCGCTTAAAATTAAAAATAGGTTGAATGCAACGTTATCACGTATTTAGTAGTTTGAGGTATACCTGTAAAGATATAAGCAGCCGGTGCCGACATATCGCTATGTTTTTGTTCCTGACCTGTCATCTTGTTGTATATGGTTGATCGAACGAAGGTATAAATAATAATGATTTGTTTATCCCTTATTTTATTGAAACAAAATAATTCTTAAATAACATTAAAATACTTAGAAACCTACCTACAAAATAAAACTTACCTAAAACAAAACACACCTAAGAACCTTTTTAAACCTATACCTTATAAAAATAAACTAAACTTAATAAAAAATCCTATCTAAATCGCCACCGTCATGTGGAAGGGTACCTAGAAGGCTGGCAGCGTTTCCTCTTTAAATGGCCAAACTGATTCTCTGGTCAAGATACGCGCCAGTCTTCGGGTCCCCACAAGCGTAGACATCCCTTATTTTGATTTATAGTTAATAATCTAAAATTATGATATTACCTTCGTCTTTTCTTCAACAGCACCTAAAAGTTTAAAAAAGTATGACGAATGCTGTACATTAATTTGTTATTCTACTCAAAATTAAATTTATTTTTACAAAAATACCAAAACAAACACTCGCCAGAAATTCAGAATACCTGAAAAAAAAGAAATGAAATGAAGCTTATTTTTTGTCAGTAGGCCCGACATGAGTTTGGATCTTGCTTGGAGATGTTTTATTCTACGAAGCCTACTTACGGTAACTTACCTGTGGTTGTACTATTGCATGCACACGCATATTTTCTAGTGTGCGTAACCTCGGGAACGCTTACAAAACGCGCAACATACACAAAACACGCGTATATGTACACGTTACTACTACAACCATAACCAAGAAGACTTCGTAGGATAGAACATCTTGTACTCGTTAGCAACTGCGTAAATTGTTGTGTAATATCATGGAGTACTAGTGGAGAGCGCATGCGGGGGTAACGCGACTCGCCAAACAGCCGCTTCCCAAAGCGTTTAGGCGCTTGAAGCGAAGCCATTGGTTTTAGTCAGAGTTTGGCTGTGTCCGTGAAAACATAGCGTGTTTCTGTAGAAAAAATCCGAAATTTACAGTAAATATGCCTACTTGTGCAATAAAATGGTGTGGAAAGAATACTTCTACTTCAAGTACCACAAAAGATGGAGTAACGTTTCATAAGTAAGTGTTTTCGTATACTTTTAATCTTCAAAATATAACAATTAAATATTTCAATTGAACTTGCGCTTTGCGTTGATGTCTTCACGTCCTCTCTTTCTGTCGCACGGTGAAATGCACAACAGTTGTCTCGCTTTTTTTCGATAGTGCTGTCCTACTACGTGTTTAATAATTTATCGAACAATGTATTGTTGCTTACATACATTGTATGCATGTAAGTATATGTATATGTAATGTATGCAAGGTAAGTACTTAATGTAGGGATATTTTTATACGCGTTTGTTTAGCGTCAGAAGTGCCTATGTTTATCAGTAGTGTCTGTCAGTGCATCTGATACCATTTTTAGGGTTCCATACCCAAAGGGTGCCTAACGGGACCCTATTACTAACACTCCGCTGTCCGTCCATCCGTCCGTCCGTCTGTCTTGAGGCTGTATCTCATGAACCGTGATAGCTAGACAGTTGAAATCACACAGATGATGTGTTCCTGTTGCCGCTATAACAACAAATACTAATAATTACAAATATTTAGTTATGAAGGTAGTTATTATTACTAACTTAATTAGACTCTTTAGATGTATGGAGTTTAAAAGATTGTAAGTGTCAAGTTAAGTTGGTCATTCACATTCACAAGACTTTATCTTCGAAATATAATTCCGATTATTTCATAAAGATTGTGTTGAAATCTTTCTTGGGATACGATCTGTTCTCAGACATAAATTTTCACCAATTTGATACAGAATCCACAAATCACTTGATTGACTTAGCTTCATGTGTAATAAAAAAATATGTGGATGCCCGGCTAACCTTCATTACAAAAAATAATCAAAACCCGAAGGATTATATAAGAAAAATATACTCCAAATTAATTCATTTCAAAAATCAGTGAGTAGCTACTTTGTCAAATAAATAATTTTGTTTTATTTATTACCCAACAATACTTTCATTGGTATATCTTTGACAAACTCGAAAATTCCAAATTAATTTTTTCGATTTTATCGATATCGATAATTTTTCGTTTCACTTGTATGACATCCCTACACAAATTACGCATCAAATTTTGACCTTGAGCTGTCCAATCACAGCTCGCTAAGCTGTCACGTCCCCCGCCGTATATTGGTGACTTGTGTTTTGAAGGAGAATGTGTCTCTGCGCTCTCCACTGGCTTGTTGCTTCATGTGTAATATAAAGTCTGGTTTCTCTCGGTAACCGCTAGGGGCGCTGTACAATTTCTTATACACATATAACGTATGAAACATACAAATTTATACATAATATATGGTCTACATATGCAATTGCCGTTTTCTATCGAGAATTTGAAGGAAACTCAATTTTTAGTACTAACATTTTTGAATTTTTTTTAGGAATGACAAATCCATATTATGTTATTTCTTTTGTGTATGAATGAGACAACATTAAGGTAACAGCAACATTAATTTAATTTTTGAAAAGTTTCAGCTGTAAAAAATTATTACGAATCTCATCATGGAAATGGATGGCATTTAGGATGAACTGTTTTTGGGATTTTAATATTGGTTATCAAACTGACAGTGAAAACAAAATTTAAAACCTTGAAATCAACTTTCTAACAAAAAAAAAATATGGAAATAGCTATTGAATTACTGGAATAATGAACTCATGAATCTGTTCGAAAATTTCAGCAATTTCATATGTAAAGACGTATTATTTTACGCAGTCGTTAGCAAGTATCGTGGCATAAACTTATTATGGTAGGCCTAACATGAAACCGTATATTATATTATGATATCAACATGAAAACGTATGATCTAAATTTACAATATTTATAGTTAACTTACGGCCTTCCAAGTTCTTCGGTATCAATTTTTTTTATTGACCTAAATACGGATTTCTGCAAGGTAAACAAATTAAAGTGGATTAAAGATATTTAAACAAGATTATGAAAAAATATATTGATGTACAAGATGGCGTTGTCATCGCTTCAATATGTGTAACCTCATTAATTGTGAGTATTTGATTATAATGTGATAATATGATAAAACACATCGCTTGCGCAACTTTTTTTGTTATTAGACATACGTCATACTCGTACAAATACTCACTCCTGTCTCGCAGAAGGGCAGGCAGGGACTGCAGATTTCTATCTTCTACGATCCTGACATACCTCTTTCGCTTCTTCCATCCATCAATCTAGTCATACAAGCTTTTCTATTTCGGGTACTTTTGATTTTGTCTTTCTTCGCAATCCCTCATAACATCTATGGGTGAAGCACAAGGTTCGTCGGTGTGGAATATTCTTTTTTCACTAAAATTGAACGATCTGCCTGAGGGTGTGCAAAATATCGACGATATGGCAGCAGTCATGGTCTCTCCCGGGCAAAATCAACTCGAGATGTGCTTGAACTAGACGGCGTCCAGCATATCTCAGAATGAATGAATGAAGACCCATTTTCTCCACTTCGACCTCTCAGGAAGAAAAATGAAATCACTGTGCGTCTCAGTTGACGGAGTCCGGATAGAACAGGTTGAGACGAGCACCTTCCCCGGCTTCGAACTGGACCGTGGACTAACCTGGGGCTGTCACATTGAAAAGTTATCTGTGCTTTGCTCTGCGTCGTCAAGCGCGTACCATACCACGGCACGTAGTCCGCACGTGCTACTTTGCGACAATGCATTCCCTGTTGCAGTACGGCGCCGAGCTGTGGAGACGCGTGGCCGACTGGAAGCGCACCTTCAGAAGTGCGTTCATTAAATAACCCTGTGCTGGGTAGGACCACTGGGGTTGTAACGCTGAGTTTTTGAACGGATTTCATCGTGTAGCGACACTCCAAACGTCAGTTGTCATTTTTGCATTATATTTAGTATAATAACGTTGAGAAGACCCCCTCTGTACGAAATTTAACGTAAATATATCAACTATAACGTTGAGAAGACCCCCTCGGTACGAAAATTAACGTCATGTCATTTACGAAAATTAACGTGAATCTCAGGTGACGTTTGGAGCCTATACGAACCTTGCGAACCCTGCTCAGAGTTGATGTTGAAAAATTCGACACCAATGTAGCGACACTGTCATTTTTGAACGGTTGGTGTTGAGACGTGAGTTCATTTTTGAACGGGTTCGTGTTGCAACCCGGGTAGGAAACCCAACTCGTTGTGAGTTTATGAACGACTATCAGGATGCAGAAAAGGTCCGTCCATGTGATCGTCCAGTTGTCGTCACACCGCATATCAGCGCAGCCCTACTTTAAGGAGCTGGATTTCCTGACGTTGCCGTTGATTGTGATCCAACAGGTTGCGGTATACGCATGTATATACGCGAGAATATGCACCTCTATAAGAAGGGCAGATATGTACATAGATACTGCACCCGAAATGCCGACAAACTCGTCTCACTTGGTCACAAACTGATGAAAACATCAAAAGTGACATACATAATGGGCCCCAAGGTCTACAACCATCTCCACTCACAAAACCAAAAGACACTCGGACTCCATGGGGACCGAGTGCACATTCTTTATAAAGATCTGTCAAAACGCCGGGTCGATGCCTCCGGGGACCCTCGGGCTGGGACTTACCGCGGCCAGAGAATCAGTCTGGCAATACAACGAGGTAACGCTGCCAGCCTGCTAGGTATTCTCCCACACGACGACAGCGACCTTGATAGAATTTTTTATTTAGTTTAATTTGTAATATATTTATTTTTAGGATTATGTTTAAATTTTTAATATTTATATTTAATATAATATTTTATTTTATTTTAGGTATTAATGTTATTATTTTTTTTGTTATGTATTTGATTTGTTTCATGCAATAAATATTATATTAATTAAGAAGACTATCAGCTCCTTCACTGAAACAATGTTTACTTCAGCTAAACCTCTACAGTGTGGAGGATTTCTTCACAGGATAGTTTTTTGTCTCTTTTGCGTTTGTAATTGTCTAATTTGTTGTTGACTACATGCCAAAGACACTCGCCTTGATAATGCCAAAATTGTATCGGTGAAACGGTTGGAATATAGTCAACAACAATCACACGTGAGTGTTCAAGCCGTATGTAATAATAATTTTGTATGTCAGCTCACGCGAGTTTTAATAATAGTATAATTTGTAGTATTTTAAAATTTAAAAAGACTGTGATTTTAATTTGATTTTTAAATTAAAATTAATTAACTTGTTTTTTAATTTTTTAATTAATAACTTCAAGTGTTACTGTATAAGTATCAGAAAATGTATTGATTATTAATTTTTATTTAATTAATTTCCTAAAATTGACTTGTAATGCACATTACCAATAAACTTGTTCTATTGTATATGTTCTATGTGTTTATGTTCTTCAGTATGTCGTTAATTTGGTGGACATAGTAAGTCCTTCTAGTGAGTCCGGTCGAGCTTTACCTTCCACTTTTTGCACCATAAATTTCTTTACTCACGTTACTTTTATTCATCCTCTCTATTTCATAACAATAAAGAAAAATCAATCAGAAACAAATCTGACAATTGATATAACAGTCACAGATGATGCTTCAAATTCAAACAGTATCTCTCCCAGGCCAGCGGCATAATTATCAAGTTTGTTCACCAAAATCTACTAAGTTGTACCAAATTTTGTAATTGTTCAATACACCAGCTAGTAATGCACATATGAACGCTCACGAGGGCGTTATTTGGTTCTTAGATGGAGGCGTATAATGCACACATTGCCTCGTAAGTATCCACATAATATGGGCATTAACCTAGTGTTTCAAGTATGTGGTACAAAAATAATATTCGAATCTATTATTTTAAAATATCGGGGAAATATTGTAGGGTTCCGTACCCAAAGGGTAACCAACGGGACCCTATTACTAAGACTCCGCTGTCCGTCTGTCAGTCTGTCACCAGGCTGTATCTTATGAACCGTGATAGTTAGACAGTTGAAATTTTCACAGAAGATGTATTTCTGTTGCCACTATATCAATAAATACTAAAAAACAGGATAAAATAAATATTTAAGGGAGCTTCCATACAACAGACATGTCTTTTTTGCCGTTTTTATAGTTAATGGTACGGAACCCTTCGTGCGCGAGTCCAACTCGCACTTAGTCAGTTTTTTTAAGAATGCAAACGTCAGACAGTAGCGTGCACAGAACTTTTTGCTGGAAAAGCAAGCAATTGGTCAAGAATAACAAAAAAAAATATATGAAAAAATTTAAATATCACTTTGAAAAAGAAATATTTGTATGACGCCAGGGTAGACAATGTCTACCCTAGAGTGAAAATTTCCAATAAAAATTTTTTTTTCATAGTGATATTCAAATTTTTTCATATATTTTTTTATTGTTATTCTTGACCAATTGCTTGCTTTTCCAGCAAAAAGTTCTGTGCACGCCACTGACGTCAGAATCGTAAAATACTTACCAATAAATTATCAATTATATTATTTCCTTTCCTGAAATCCGTGTAGAGCACATATTCATTGTCTCTGGTTCTGAAAAATAATAAACACTATGGTATGTACGGACGTGGTCGGTGAAGGAATAATTTTTTCAATGCAAGTGCTCGTAAAGGCCAACTTTTAATGCATCCAAACCGAACAGAAAGTCGATTATTTTGCCCTAGGACTTTATTATTATTATTACTTAATTTATTTACAATGGTAAGCTAACCTGCAGCCTTTCCTGTGTACCATAAATGTTGTACTTTTTTCCACTATTTAACGGCTCTGGATACAGTCCTTTTGAGCCAATCATAATTTAAAGTTCACAAGATTATATTTGTTTTATTTCCTCACACTATGCATTGAAAAACGTTGCATGATACACGGGCGTAAGAGCAACAAATTACTCGGTTACGTTTAAAACACTCGCTACTATCGTCCTCGTAATTTATTTTTTTTCGCCCTTGTAGCATAAACTACTTTTATAATAATATTTCTTATCACGTTGGAATAACTTTATATATAAAAAGCCCTATTCGTAATTTTGCTATGCAACACTAAATGGCGCTACTTGTTTGTGACATTGCGATATCGTTTTATCATTCTCAAAAATGCACCTGAGTATATTCCTCTACCAGTACAGTCTCAGAGCAACTCGATGCTGGTACAAAACCCGACAATAATGGATTTCCAATTGAAATTACTGATGGCTGAAACTCATCAGCAATGAAATTGTATACAACTTCGCAGGCACCTGTTCAAGTAGCGCGGAAAGGTCGACTTCGCTCCAAGATGGTTGTCAAAATAATGACCACATTATAGACGAATACAGCCTACAGACTCCTCATAACAGGCGACCGATTTCTGTCAACACATCTGACTGTACCAGCAGATACAATTCGCCACTCCAAAATTATATGTCTCGGTAAGCCAAACCAAAATGGCTTTTATAGTCATTACATTAGAGTCTTTGTCTTCGGGAAAGATAAGTTTGTGCATAGCCTTCTCTAGTCTCAAGCCGTGTTGTTGAAACTTGGCAACGTAGCAAAAGAACCGGGTCTAATTTTGACATTTCGTAGAGATAATCCGGCCAAATTTAAAATCATGTACTGCAACATTTGTTGACTTACCTATGTGACAACTAAATTCAGTCGATATTCATATGCTTCCTATTTATGTTGGTCATTGGATCTGTCCAATTTGGTAGAACAAAAGTACTATTTACAGGGGAAGGGTTATATCTTCGCGCCTAAATAGAATATTCGTATTGTTTTTGCGGCTTTGTGTGACAATTATTTAGGAAAACAAGTGTTTATTCGCCAAAAACCTAAAATCTCATTGAATACACATAACAAGCTGTTGACAAGGTACGTATTGCAGCAGTATTCGTAAGTTTACCTCTATTTTTAACGTAAAAATTCTACCTAACCTCAAAGTTTGTCAAGTGCTTTAAAGGTAAAAATCGTATTTTTTATTATTTTGGCCTTCGTGTAACATTATTAATTATTTATTTTAGATACCCAAACGATGTTGTGTTCCCGGATGCAAGTCAAACTACGACTCGACATTGAAGAACGGTGGAAATCCTGTTTCAGTATTTCGTTTCCCTAGAGACGAAAATTTGCTGAATATATGGATAAAATCAATTCCAAGAGCAGATTGGACTCCTACAAAAGGATATTTTGTGTGCAGTGAACATTTCAGTGACTATAAAATAATTTGAACCGAAAAAGTGTGGCGTTCACCTGATGATCTATATGAAGTTGTTCCCTTGCACAAACCAAAACTGGTTGCTGAAGCTGTGCCACATATTTTTAACAATTTGCCTTCGTATCTGAGCACAATAAACAAAAGACGCAGAGATCCTTCAGAGAGGCGGCAACAGTGCCAAATAAGAGATGCAGAACTTCAAAAAAGTTAATAGCTGAAGATTCTATAGAAGCATTTTCTCACCTCGTAAGTCAACTGCATGCTAATCAAGGATCAAGCCTATCTTGTGGTTGGTTGGTATGTCAAATTCTATGAAGACTGTGTTTATTTTAATACACTCAACACTGATTTGAATAACGCTCAAGACGTTGTCAGTCAAATTCATATTGTGAAAAGCGTAGAAATTAATTAAACTTAAAATCAAATCAGTTGTCCCAGCATGATTTAAAATGAGTATTACAAAATGGATTAGTCTTAAGCAAGTGGACCCAGTTAAAACAGCTACTTGAAAAATACAAGGAGAGCAGTTTTACTTTTACAGAAAATTTTCATGAGTTTTATGTGAAAAGCTGAAAAATATTTAGACAAAGCAAGAAAACTGCACTACCAAATTAGAGTTAATAAAATATCAATTAAAACTAAGTATTTCCAAAAAACCAAGGTACTCTGTGTCAGTAACAATATTTGCTTTTCTTGTAGACTGTATACTGTATTTCGGCAGCTTGTTATGATTATGTCAGGCAGGTCAATGAACATTGTTCCTGATCACTAACCGAGTCTCCAGTATGAATTCAGGCGGTTAATTAAATTTCACCTTTTATATTCACGCCTATCTCCCAGGGACGTAGGCAGAGATTACAGATTTTCATCTGCTACGATCCAGACACACCTCTTTTGGCTCTTCCACATCCAATTTAGTGATGCAAGTATACAATTGATTGAAATATGCGTTACTTTTTTACCTATGTTACCACCCTCCCGTTGATGTATGTCGTGACTATATTGTTATTTTTATATATACATATAAAATATATTTTATAATAAAAAACTTATTTATAAGCAAAAAAAAAAAAAATTTGTTTTATTCTATTAGGAATCCATAAATAAATGTATTAATGATATAAATAAATAACTACAGCATTTACAAGCAGTTTATAGGTACTTAAGCTGAAATCGAAGCCTAGGCCTCCTTATGTTCAATAAACGAGCTTGATGTTTTATATATGCCATAGTAGAGTTATTTTTTGTTTAAAACTATTATTTGTTCAGTTTTAGCACTAAATAATAACAGTTAAGCATTCATTATCAATGCCTTCAATTAGGTGGTCTATATGAAAGATCGGTTCCCTTTTCACGAAAATGCGACGTTGCCAATTCTAATAGCACGGCTTGAGACTAGAGAAGGCTGTGGTTTGTGGCGTTATACGTAAGATTGGAAGAGCCAATAGGATTGCAGTATCCCGTTTCGATTGTTGACAGAATTATTTGTACGCAAGATGTTGAACAATAGACGTCTTTCTAGGATGTATTGTCTACGCCACATTATAAGCATTTTTGAGTAATGTCTGAAACTTTTAATGTGGGCACCTGGAGCAAAAAGTTACTGATTTTATATTATTGTATCTCCTTGCGATGGAGAAGCCAAAATAAAAATGAGACTTACTTCAACCCGATATTGTTTGTATTCCCATAAACAGGATGTTCATCCACATGGGGGAAGCTGATCTGTGACTTCAGCATCCCAAGAGCTGGTCGTAGAAGAGTTTGTCCAGGGAGGACTGGGGGAGACCTCGGAAGGTCTTTAATGTCTTTCGGGAAACCCAGAATCACTGGGTCATCGTTGAACATGTGTTTTCTGAGTGACTGAAAATTCAAGGACTTGTTATTAACAAATAACTTTTTTAATCTAGTTCTGTTCTACAATAAGGTAATTACAATATTAAAAGCGGTTTTATAAGTACTTTAACCGATGTTATAATACAACATTATAACACCGCAATTTTGCGCTGTGATTGGCCAAATTAATTTAACACCGCTAGAGAACCAATCATAAGCAATAACGGCCTGTTTTAATTTCTTAAGCCACGTCCCTTTACTCTTCTAGCTTGTGACTGGTCTCAGGCATAGCTACATTTCAACTCCATCATGACGAGTACCACGACAGTATCATGATGAGTGTTCATTTTCTAATTTTTTGTGAAATTGTTTATAATGGTCGTAGATTAAGTATTGGGTGCAATTGGACATAGACATTGGGACACTCGTGCAAATCTATTACGAAACTCACATTGTTCGGTTTGTAAACAAGTGTTCGTGTCCCAATGTTCCGTACGAGTATATCACAGTTGCACAAAATACAATTTTTTATTCTTAGTGGAATATACTTAACACTTTAAAAGTAACATTATAAATTAAACATTTAGAAAAATAATTTCATCAAGTAAATACATAGAAGATGATTTTTGTTTATGTGGCCAAATTCATACTATGAACTCGGTAAGTTCTGCAGAAATGGAAAAAAAAACTGTTTGCCCCTTTACTAATTTTCATTCTATATTTTATTTTACGTTTTTCACAAAAAGGGTAACTGAATCTTGGTCCTGAACAATTACCGAGTCTCCAGTATGAATTTGGCTACATAAACATAAGTCAACATATATAAAAAAAATTGTCCAGATCAATGCCGCCCATACAGTTGGGCGTATTACAGGTCCCAACAGTAAATAATGCACATCGTATCGTAGCACCATCTCTGTCGCACGAAGCGCTAACAGTCCGGTGACAGAGACGGCGCTCTACGAAGCCGAAGATAGACGATGTGAATTATTTTCTACCGGGTACTGTACCATAGTACTCTATATCGGTGCTAATAAGTGCTTTAAATTATACGTCAAATTATTTGCATACTTTTATCACTTGCTGGATGGTGGAGGCAGCTTAAACAGCACGTATTTTTCCCAAAGCCTTATATTGGGACCAAAGCGTCGGTGAAAAGAGGGTGTCCGGTTGTTTGAGTGCTTAGTTTACATATTTATAATTTCTTATAACCTATATTCATAAATCTTAATAATTGTGCCTGTAGTACGGCGATAGGGCTTACAACCCATCACGCTGGGGTGTAATAATCGTCGGTGAAAAGTGAGTGTGCGAGTATGGACACGGACACATTACTGACACCCCCTCGGGGATCTATGTCGTGATGATGTATTGATATTACCTTTATATTATAGGTAAAAGATCTGGGTCCAAACTCTAGTGGAATGTCACCATAAATCTGAAATACATCCATAGGATAGATGTAGTCACCTAATTAATATACAGGGTGGAAAAAAAAGTGATAAGTGGATGTCATAATCAGAATCATAATTATTGATGATAGGAGATTTTACTTGAGGGAAACATTCCTGTTTCTTTTTTTTTTGTTAATAAAACAGCTTTCTTATATAAAAAAAATATATATATTTCTCACTTAAAATTATTAAATTTCTTAAATGTTCTTGAATAGAGCCTAGTTTCTAGTAGTGTTCTGTGTATAATTGAACAATGGTAACAAAGAAAAAACAAAATTAGTCATTTGTATTATGCCGTAATACATGATTTTTTTTTGCGTGCGGGTTAATTAAATTAATCTATACTTATATTATAGGTATAAAAATAAAATACCTTATGACCCTAAAAATAAATTTAAAATATTGTACATATTTATAATATCTTTGTCCATGTCTGTCGGTCTGTCTACCTGATTGATAATAATTTCAAAAAAAAATTGATGTGCTTTTAACTTTTGTACAGCTCAGAGTTCCATGTGTAACTTGGGCTTTAAATTATAAGGATACACTAAAACTGAAGAAATGGTTTGATCTTTATTAAAACCCCTCTCGATCATGGGTCAATTTATGATGAAAGTATTTCTTCAAGCTTAATTATTGGTGTTCAAGGCAAACGCCAGCGGCCAGTTCTCTATGAGTTCCTTCAATTTAAGATAATAATAAAGCCGATTTTGAAGACGTTAATTAGACGTTTTAGAGCTTTTAAGACCAAAGTTTTGTCAGCACTAAAACTAAAATTAAAGCCTGCAAAATCGGCTTTACTATCTATATATATGTATACAAAAAACCTGACTGACTGTCTGACAAATTTATCGACGTCTAGACTAAACGGGTAGACCTAAGAACATGAAGTTTGGACTGTATACTCCATTCCAAGAGTCGAAGTATAAGGAAGCAAAATACTCGCAGCTCATTTTTTAATGCGCATGACCTTCATTAGCCAACGTTTTTCTTAAGATTGGCTTACATGTCAGATTTTTTCAGTACGTTTATAGCTCTCGCAGTGTTCGGACGTGCGTGTGAGTGAAAGACAAAGTTATAAAAGACAAAGAAAGAAACAAAAGTGATAAATATACCTCTATTCTCTTTTTTTATATCACTAAATCATTAAAACTGATATTTTACGAAAATAATGTTTTTAATTTAAAAATAATAAGACATAGTAGTTGTTCGCCGCGCCGCCGCCGGCTAGCATGTAAACCTTTCCTTTAAAGCGGACTGTCTTCACTATTTAGTCGTTAATCTCTAGCCGCGCGCATTAACCAATGAGCTACGAGTATTTTGTTTCCTAATACTTCGACTCATGGAATGAATAGAGAAAAACGGGAACAACGCTGTGGCGCGTCGTCTAGTCTTAAATAAAACTTTTACACTGTTTGCCTAATTGGCATTACTATGCAGGGCTAAACTTTTAATTAACTCTGTAAACTTCAAAGTTAAAGAAACAGTAAAATTTATTGTTTAAATTTATCAAAAACTATTCCAAATGTATTTGCTTTTAATAAAGTTAAAACTCTGTTGCAAAATTTGGTAACTCGTCTAGACAACTTATTTAGTTAAGTAAAACAAAGTAACGCATTCTAGCCACTTAGCAAACTTTTGCAACACTGCACTGCTTTTGGTGTGTACTTGCTTGCACGGGATATTTATCGCACCAAAAATATAAATGGAAAACTGGCAGGTGGTTTTGGAAACGAAAACTGGTTATAGTATTCGTCGATACGAACAATTTTTACTATGGAGCCAAACCTGAAATTACTACTTTCTCACTCCAATTAATGCACAGGTAACAGTCAATCAATATAAATAAAAAGAGAAGTCCTGACTCACTCACTGACTCATCAACACCCAGCTCAAACCCTTGCACCTAAAAAGCTGACATTTTGAACAGAGATTCCATTTATAATGGAGACAAGGAATAAGGGCAGATTTTGAAAAATTCCACCCCTAAGGGGATAAAATAGGGGATGAAATTTTTTTATGGCAAATAAATTTGTTTTGTAGTTAAAACCATAAAAATTGGTATAATAGCCTATTCGTTACAAATAAAATATGATGGTTTTAGCGTTTTTGAAAAATGGACATTTTAGGGGGTATATTAAAAAAGAGAAGTCCTGACTCACAATAGTTTTGTTGGGAAATGCGGTTCAATCTTCGGCCTCGCCAAAGACACTTTACCTCCGAATCAAATACGAGATCAAAAAATATTTTCGTTTGGAAACGCGGCTTGGCCTTCGGACTC
Organism: Ypsolopha sequella; assembly: GCA_934047225.1. NCBI lineage: Eukaryota > Metazoa > Arthropoda > Insecta > Lepidoptera > Ypsolophidae > Ypsolopha > Ypsolopha sequella. The sequence continues at coordinate 24,599,907 of OW203987.1, forward strand.
GCCAAAGACACTTTACCTGGGAATCAAACACGAGATCAAGCAATATTGTTTTCGGTTCGAAAAATATTGACAGATTCGACAAAAACTAAATCAATGCGGGTGACGCCGCGGGCAAAAGCGAGTTCATTATAGAGTAGGGCTGGACATACTGCTGCTGCTAACTATATGTTTAATTTGATGCACTATGTCAATGATGTCTTAAGACCCAGTACAAAACTAAACTGCAGTCGTGCTCTAACACTGCTCTAATCCCACTCTTATCAACTGCCGCGCACGCAAAACTTCAGTTATTTTGAATTGGCGGCTATATTATGTTCACGCTAAGATTCTATCAAATTTATTAGTGCGACTTACAGAACAGAGGCTTCAGATGATGCTCAAGGATATATACAGTGAATTTAAAGAGAGATGATATACAATGAATAATGCATGTCTGATTATTTATTTAGGTTATTTAGACATGGCTGTATGGGGTAAGTTTCATTTGCCTTCCCACTTGGTAGAAAACTAAAAAAAATACAGTGGTGGGAAAGAGCTGTTGTTTTTTCTCAGTCAGCATTGTTACATGTTAAGTTGTTTGATTATTTAAATTTGCATTAAGTATTACTGAAAGTTAAAAATGTCATCCAGAGATAATGAAATAATACTGTTCCATTTCTTCGCAATCGAATTCAAAAGAAGAGTATTGAACTTGGCTACAAACGAGCCATAAAACTTCGAACTATAGCTGCCTTGGAGGCTCAGGCAGCTAAATATCTCGGGTAATATGGCTCGTTTTAAGCACTCGTATAACAATCTACTATTTTAGGTAAGCGAATGCCCAAAGTATTTCCTTTTTTGTACCTAACATATATTTATTTTATATTTAAAATATGATAATTAGCTGACAATATCAGCTAATTAAAGAAAAAGCTCATTTGCCTTTCTACGGGACCTTAAGACGCAGATGAAATCATAAAATTAAGCAAACCCTTATTTAAATAGGGTTATTTTATAAGGACTAATAATATCAAAATTATAACCATGTCAACGAAATCGACGTATTTTAGGTATTCATAAAATCCAAAACATAAAAGCTAGACAAATGAAACTTCGCGCATTTCATTACTCTGCTAATTAAACTTATCTTGATTATTTGGGCTCTCTAGTATTTTCCAAGGGTTCGAAAATAATTATTATGACGAAATGCTTCAAGAAAAGGTACGTAGTACCCTGCTTCCTTTGGCTAGTCTGGGCGCAGTATTTTTTGTATAATGATAAGAAAAGGTGACTTGGAAAATTTGGTGAGTTATAATTCTGTAAATTATGTAATAGATAGGATCTGAAATTATTGTACGCCCGTACATTTACCCGTAAAGTAAAAAAAAAAAGGTTTCAATGTACGAGCCGGTATCCGTTTTTTTGTCAGTAAGTAGATCAATTCCAAATATCTGAGGAAACAACACTCTCTACTCTCATTCACTACTCCACTTCTCCTCAAAGTTTTTTTTGCTTTGTACGTGTCATTACTCATTATGTAACAAATAAAATCTTGTTGCATTCTTTAAGTCTAAGATAACGAGACCATTTTTATTTTTGCTCAAAACGGGACATCGTCATAATTGTCATCGGCTACAAAATTAGGAGCACAATGAAAAATTCAACAAATATATACTTGAAAATTAAAGGTACAATTTTAAAACACGGTCACTGTAAACATAATGAAGACTACGGGACTCACAGTGTTTAGTTTTTAGTTTGAAAATTAAAGGTGATTTTGCCACAATTTTGCAATCAAATTATTGTCTGTCAGTACCTGGTCTACATCATTCAGAATTATATCTAAATTTTGATCTGGCTGATCCTTGAGATTGAAAAGGAGACGGTCAATTCCCCATAAGCAAAATGTCTTAAGCGAGTACACAAATATATTGTTGTCAATGATAAAGAACAAATTCAAAATAACTATCCATTTAAAACGGACACCATCTTTTAATAACTTTTTATGACAAATAGTTTTTATTTTGAGGTAATTTTCATATGGCATTGCGAAAATAAACTTAAGCGCGTTTGAACCGTTCATAGTTGTAACAATGTTTCACGATGATTCTGATATTTAAAAGGGTCATGCTCAAATGTCAGTCATAATGTAATCTCTATCAAAATCCAGAAGAAAAGCATGAATCTACGCTACGCTAATCATAGCTACGAATAAATCTAACAGAAATTATAGTATAAATTTATTTCATGCACGCGGTTAAGGCCGATTCTGACCTTCTCACGAATTGCTCAAATTCAAAAAGCGCAGCGTGGAGCGATGTGACAGAAGCTCAGTGAAATTCGAATTTTTCGCGCAGTTTGGATGTCGCAAATGTTGCATAGGCATAGCATTCTCAAAACGGGACAATTCTGCTTCCAGAAGCTTTCCTCGAGGACACCGGGACGGAGTACCGAGAAAAGGGACTGTCTCGTTCAAAACAGGACGTATGGTCACGTTAGTCTAAGACTATGTATTACGTAAAATACTCACGTAAGGGCTTTCAACATCATCAAACCTGTAGACCTTTATACCTTGCGTAAATTTCTGAAACCGAAAAGTCCTGTTATTATTTCTTGATAAAACGAATTTTTTTACGTAATATCAAGTTCAATCAAAAAAGATATTACCACTAAGACCAAACAAACAAATATACCGTACTCCATTATCTTTTTATTTATACAGCCGAAGTAAAACTAAAATTTCTAAACTATTGTCATCAAGAGTTTCATTTCCCTGACTCCACCGCTCTACCCGTAATTAGACGACCAACTATAAAACTTTTGTCATAAATTGTAACCGGTGGGTGGATATTGAATGCAAGCCATGAAATGAGACATTACTAATTTTATTCGTTGCTCTTTAAGGGTCCGTATAATTTCATCTCAATTAAATCTCCAGTTTAATTGGCTAAATATCCATTATCGTAGAAAATCACACATTCTTTTACTCCTTTATAACGCTCTCAACAGCCCCTTTTCTTCTCCATATCTTCGAGAGCTGTTTGTAACTGTTGAATCCCTTGGCCTCCCTCAGCGACCGAGTAAAGCTATGCTCCTCCAATTTCCCGAACACAGCACCAACATGTGTACAAATTCTTTCACAGTATCAGCAATCCACCTGTGGAACAGTCTTCCTCTGACATTCGACAATCTCCCACCATCTCTACCTTTAAAACAGTGTCTATAAACACTATCTTCGGCTACAGAATCAATCAGCCAGTGGCGTGCACAGAACTTTTTTTCGGAAAAGCAATCAGAAGGTCAAGTACGACAATAAAAAAAATATGAAAAATTTTTAATAACACTTTGAAAAAAAAAAGTTTGTATGACGCCAGGGTAGGCACTGCCTTTCCTAGAGTGAAAATTTTCATACAAACTTTTTTTTTTCAAAGTGTTATTAAAAATTTTTCATATTTTTTTTATTGTCGTACTTGACCTTCTGATTGCTTTTCCGGAAAAAAGTTCTGTGCACGCCACTGCAATCAGCTCACCTGTAAATTAAACTTTGTCCCCTGAGTCATCCTTCTCGTAACTACCGATATATTTTTGTATATTTATTTATGTACAGTATATACCTACACTAATATGTCTATTATATGTTTGTATATTTTTGTATTTATATATGTTCATGCAGACATTATTAAAAGTTAATATTTACGTGTAAAAATCATATTTTTCAAGTGTTAAAAGGCCTTCCTTAAATTATACAGCCTTGAAATTTGTATTAAAAATATGTGAACAATAAAATTGTCTAAATATCTTAGAACATTTTGGTAATTTTATCTAGAGGTCGAGTTGTTAAATTAAAACGCAGATTTTCGTGAGCGCGTGTTTCTTGGTGGTCGTAACAGTCACGGCTGAGGGCGCGCTATTTTAAACTATAAAAGGAAACGTCATAAAGTTCAGTTCTGATTGAGACGAAACGAGGTGCTCAATTTGACTTTATATGCAGCCTTAAGGGCGTTTTCAGACAAGCCACCGCAAGACACGATAAAATGCCAGAGAGGCTTGGCATTTACATATATCAAAATAGGTACCGTTTGATTATGAGTTTTGGTCAACTTAAGAGTGACCTTCATCAAGCTTCCTAATTTTATTGTTTCTTGTGCACATCTTAGCCTCAATACCAAATTTCAACTTTTGTTATATAATAACAAAAAATGATGATGTTTGAAATTGTTATATAATACAGAACTGCACCCCCGTTTATGAGAGGTTGGAGTATGAAAGTTGCAAATTTTCTAATTTTTTCAGCTTTCCATGACTTCAGTTTTGATGATAAATTTCAGCATTCTATGACTTTAAGAAGTACCATAGACGTTTTGATGGTCATGAGGCAGTCAGTGAGTGAGTGACGAAATTGACGTATTCAGTTATCAATAAAATGCAAAGTATAAATCATGACAAATGAAACTTAGAGTATTTCAAAAGTCTGCTAACTACATCTCATCGATGCTTTCATATAAGAGTTTGAAAATTCGATGAAACAGTGAAAGCAGTGCCCTGCTTGTTTTGGCTCGTCTTGGCGGAGGCACTGCCGTGCCCACAGATTTCGTTATGATAGACACTCCTTTTTTACCCTAGTTTCAGTAATTGACATTTACTTTTTTAAATTACTAATCTCAAAGATACTTGTAGCTATGACCCCTAGGAGCTATGACTCCTCAAAACTGATGTCTGTTAAAGTTTTATTCTCAAAAATGCCTGGAGACAAAATCAGATTATGAAGTCTCATACTTAATCACGTTTTAATAAATTGACAGCCCTTTAAAAAGTTGAAGGATCTTAGGTAAAAAATATACATTACACTAACATTTTGTCCCCGTCTCCGCTCGCGCTGAAACTTGAGCACTGTATCAAAAAATTAATTCTGAGCGGATGTCTTTGTTGTATTAACAACCTACCTGCCAAATTTCAAAACGGCATTTATATTTCTAGAGGTTTCTTGATGAGTTAAAGGTTTTTATTTCAAAAAATTATTTGAACCAAAGTTTTTGGAAAAATCTGCCGGGAATCGCACCTGTTCATTTTGTTAATAAATGTTATACCTGTATATTTTTGCAACGATTTGATAGTGTTGCTACTAAGGACCAAGTCTTGCAAAGATAAATTATCTTTACAATATGATATCTGTGAATGTTATTGAGTGTTAGGCATCTAAGTAAATAGATTTGCACCAACAGACATTTATTAGATCTGTTGCCAGCATAACCCAATTTTAGTATTTTGGCCTAGTCCAAACTAGTTTGTCCTAAATTTGGGTTTGGCCCGTAACAATATATACGTTTAGATGACAATAAAAGTTTGAGTTTGAGTTAGACACTTTTTTTTTATAGGATAATAATAAAGCCTCCGAAAAACAAATTAAATCCCAGCGAACTGCTGCATACTGTTATACTATCTGAGCAGCGGCAAAATTAGTTATCGAAAAATATACTAATTTAACTTTGTAACATCTACCGACAAAATAAATTAAACATAGCAAACTAAAATGTTTAAATAATGAACCTCCGAATAAATTACTGAACTTCCGAAAGAACTTATGAACCAAAGTCAAAAATAGGTGCGACGATGAGCGAAGCGAAAAGAAATTTTACTTGTAAGATAAAATAAGGAGCCGAGCGAAGCGGAGCAAAGCGGAGCGGAGCGAGGCGAGGTCTCTACTTTGAACAGAATTCATGACATACAAAAAAAAAAACGGATTTGGATATTCGGATGTCTACGATAAAAATTGATGACAATAGTTTTCGGAATTTTCAGTATTTCTTTCGGTAGTTTTCAACAGTTTTCATTTATTTATTAGCACAAAAGTTTTCGGTAGATTAGTATTTAAAGCAGTAACATTCAGAAATTGAACATCTTCATATTTAATTTAGTTATCGGAGCTTTTATTACGACCTTTTTTCAAATATATATCAATTCAGATAATAACACTGGTTCAAGCTTTACTGTCAGGATTTAAACTCGGATCCTTAATCCCGACTGACTCTATACTAAAAATATAATGAAAACACGAAATAGTCAATTAATCATACTAGCAGACGCCTCGTAAGACTGCTCGCGTAAATCTCGTTTCTCTAGATCCCGTGGGAATTTCGTAAAATCCCTACTTAGATGATATACTTCATACAAGGAACTTACAGTCCAAATTACATGGTCTTAAATCTAGCTGATTGGTCAGGGCGTTGATAGGTCTGTCAATCAGTCAGTCAGGGTATTCTTATAGATATAAGGAAATTCCTAATTTATTTACTTGATCAAAGAATGTATTTTTTCTACAGCAGTTTTGTATTAAACAAAATGTATACGTACTTGCGATTGTCGGAACTTGGTGAAACCGGAAACACATCCTGAATTAAAAGCACTACTCTCACAATTCATTTTTAACCGACTTCAAAAAGGAGGAGGTTCCCAATGTGACTGTATTTTTTTCATTTTTTGGCGTTGTTCTGAACCGATTTGAATAACTCTTTTTTTTTTGGAAGAGTGTACTTTCAGGTAAGTCTCATTTTAGGTTTAGTCATGATCTGATGAAGTTCTTCAGAGATAGGCAGTGGAACTCCTCAGAAAATGACAGCATACCTCTCAAAATTAAGGTAATAACTTTGTACCTGGGTGCTGATTACAAGGTATTACTTGAAAATCGACATTATTCCACCTGACTTTCGATCCTGGCTTCATCACCATATTCACCATAGAACTCCTCAACGGATTAGAGCAGATAACTCGAGATTGCGGCAATCACTGCGTTAGGGTGCTGATTCAAGGGTATTACTTGGAGATTATCAGAATACCTACTTGACATTCGATCTTGGCTTCATCACCATAGAACTCCTAAACGGATAACAGCACATAACTTTGGATTGCGGCAATCAGTTTGTGTTGGTGTGCTCATTGCAGGGCATTGCTTTAAAATTGCCAGTGTTCCCACTTGACCTTCGATCTTGGCATCATCACCGTAGAACTCTTCAACAAATGACAGCACATAACTCAAGATTGCAGCAATCATGTTGTGTTAGGGTGCTGATAGCAGGAAGCTACTCAAACATAGCTACTTATACTCACTTGAACTTCGTTTCATATTAACACCACGTTTGCAAGAACTACCCATACTTCACAATTTAACCCAGCAACACTAAAAATGTAAAATAAAATAAACTTTTAACAAAAAATAGAAACCGACTTCAATAGTAACAGCAGTCATTCAATAAAAAGTTAATTATAATTCTATAAAGACCGATGGTACCGAAGCAACACTTTTGGCGACTTCGTGCTTCCTGAAATAATATGTTATCTAGAAGTTGGCGTATTTCCTACGATAAAGCAACAGAAAAACCAATATAAGAGCACCGACTTCTAGATAACATAATGTTTCAGGAAGAAAGAAGTCGCCAAAAGTGTTGCTTTGGTACCATCGGTCTTTATAGAATTATAATTAACTTTTTTGTGAATGACTGCTGTAACTATTGGAGTCGGTTACTATTTTTTTGTTAAAAGTTTATTTTATTACAACTTTTCTTCCAACCGGTTTCGCATATTACACCACTTTCAAGTTTAGATTTTAGGTGCAGGTTCTGAGCGACGTAAATGACACTAATGGTGACATAAGTAAAAAAAAAATATTTTATTTTGATTGCGTATGTGTATACTTCTACAAACGTGTTGTTAAAGTACCAAGTTATAATTTTCATTTTAGTTCCTTTTATGCAATGTAAGTATGTAAATGGTCTAAAATAAAATACTAAGGCCCGCTTGCAGCATCATCGAACTAACGAGTTTTCCGGCACCGCGCTCACCAACCCGCCTGCCCAGCGTGTGTGAGTATGGGCAATTCTTTCAGGATGACCGCCGGGAGTAGCAACGTCCTGGAAAGGCTTATGTCCAGCAGTGGATGATCAATGGATGGATGGGTTAGTAATTCCAAGCTAAGCGGTTCTTTGACATTTGACAATTATTTAGAATGTTACCATAAAGTAATTAGTTGCTACCAATGAAGTATAGTATCTATACAGTGTGTCCCTCGTACAAGTGCACATTCGAAAAGGGTTGAAACTAGACCTTATTTTATCGACAAACAAAAGCTTTTTTTTTTTTTGAAAATTTTTGTTTTATAAATTTACGTTTTACAATTTGTTTTGCCTACCGTGGAGACTATGTATAAAATTGTCATAACTTTTGATCTATCGCAAGTAATGCAATGAAATAAAACTATTATAATCCTTAAGAATAGACGTTGCATACCAAATCAAAAACAAAACATACTCAACTATCATTACTTTAAAAATAATATCCTAAAACATTATTTCTTTAATTTTTCCGTCTTTTTTTTCAGTTATAGTAAATTTTTTCAAAACAATGTCCCCGCTTTACTAAACTTTTATTCCTATTTATCATTGCCTATTCTATTATCTTTCTAACAAAAAAAATACAACGTTCTATCATAAATACAATATTTTCTACGAGCGGTTAACCAAAGGCCGTGCAAAAAGCAAAAGCCGTTGCGGTCGCCTCCCATACAAAGATACCCAGGTGGAGTATTTTTTCAAGATAAAAAAAAAATAAAAATAAATTTTTTTCGTTGGTTTTGTCGATATATTTAGATCTAGTTTCACCCACTTTCGGATGTGCACTTGTACGAGGGACACACTGTATTATATCATTGTAAACAACACAATTTAAGTCAAACTGATAACATTACTTCGCTAACCCGAGTTTAACTCGAGATGACAGTCGGGTTAAATTCTGATGACTTTTTCTTAGTTTAATCCGAGGTTTTGATTGGTGCAAGAGAGTTTTTTTTAACCCTCTGTTTTTTTATTTAACCCGAGTTAAAGTCGAGTTAAGAACATGCTGCAAGTGGGCCTAAGTGTGTCATTCATGACGCACCCATCGAGCCGTCCGTGGCTTATCTACATCGTGAGGGACTGAAGGGCAGCCTCAACAGCACTTCAGTATCTCAGATACTTTAGCCTTTTCTTGATCACTGCACTTGGCTCTCACGTAGAAAATCGATCGTAGAATATTTAACCTTCAAGCGGTCGCGAGGCGTCGAATCAACCGCCACGAACAAATACTCCTTCATAAGATCGTACTTTGCTACTCGTAGTGCTTACCAGTTTTAGTAGCTTGTGATATGTTCATCACGCACACAAATAAACTGTTTATTCCATTCCCCAGATCCTCCAAGCCGCACAGACGGCTTTTGTTTCAGTTGCGCAGGACCATACTGCATTTCTTTGCAGTGAATGTTACAATGACGATGAAAATGATGATGAAGAAGAAGATAAGTTATAAAATTTATATTTAAGTCCTAGGAAAATAAAAATAAAAAGAAAAAAACAAGGTCATTGGTTTGTTTTAAATATTGCTTAAAAACCAATAATTACTTTATTAATTTTTGTTTTATTATGCTTGAAAATTAAGTAGGTCGAAATGACTACGCGCGATCACTGCCGTTACAACGAAAACTTACAAATGCCAGGCAGCCCATGCTACGTGAAAAACATTATAGTTTTGAACCTTTCAAGATAGTTTGTTGGAACAAATATTGTTAGCCCAAGATCAACAAATTTATACTTGAATCACAATAGTTTGTAAGATATTTGAATCGAGCTTTAGCCAGTATTTGATATCAACAATATCAAATACTGGCTAAAGCAATGGGTCTAACATAAAGTCAACAATGAGTTTAAATTCAATTTCACTGTTCGTATTAAGCTAGTGTTACATGAAAAGTAACAATATCGATTACACAAGTTGAGAATTAATATCTTTAGTTTAATTTACTTAATTTGAAAAATTATCGATAGTTTTACTATTTTTTCAAGGACAACTTTCGATACCTAAACAACCGATAGAATAAGCAACACTTTCCCAAATTAAAGTAGATTTTAATAAAATTTCCAATGCTGGCCTATAAATAGCTGAGCGGCAACAATTTGAAAAATAAAAATATGACATACTTGCTGCAGTAAAGGAATTACTCAAATTTTCCCATTTTGAAGCAAACAGTCAAACGATACACGGAAGCGACAAGGATGAAAAGAAAAGTAAAGTTGAATTACCAACAATCAACATGTCATCTTTTGATTATTTAACAAATGATTAGAGTATGTGGACACTTTTTAGTCAATGATTCAGAAAAACAGGTCCATAAGTGACATAAACAAATTTCATTATTTACGAAGCCCGCTGAATAGAAATGCTGCAACAGTGATCAACATTGTCTCTTTCTCAGCAGCCAACAATCAGTCTGCCTGGAAAACCTTGCTGAAACGGTATAATCATAAACGTCAGCTGACAGGTAGTCATGTCAAGGTGTTACTTAAGGTGATATGTCGTCCGTGCAAAGGTCCCCGTTACTCTAGGCGGAAAAACCCGCAGTGCGAGAGGGACGGAATTGGGGAAAATGATCAAAAAGTCGGTTTTAAATTAAAACAAAATTATCTAAAATAGCTACGAAAATTTCCATAACCAGTAATTTAGGTATTGTTAAAACCCATCTAAATAAGTATTTTTGAAGTCTGTGTGGTATCCCAATTTGTCAGAATATCAAAAAAAGTATAAATTTAGACCTCATTTTAATAATTATTTCTATCGAGTGAAATTCCTCCAATCGCGTTTTCGATAGTTCAAAATCTAGAAAAAGATCCCAAAATTGTTATACTAATTCATTTTACTTGGAACTTCTTTAAAAGAGCAGATAAATAACTTCAAAAAGTGTCAATTTTCACGGTATACCCCCTTAACTATGAACTAATTCTAAATGAATCTACCAAGTCTCTTTATGCACTAGTTTATCATATCATAACACATCTCACGTCAATAAATAATCTCGAAAAGACAAGCAACTGGGACACGCTTCTAATTCGTATGTTTTCAAACAAACTAGATTCTATATCATTGACAAAATGGGAGGAATTGAGAAATGCCTACCAAGATTTGCCAAAGTTTTGTGATTTTTTTGATTTATTGAGAGGCAGACTTCGTTTTATAAAAATTGGAAGGTCAGGTTTAAAAAAAAATTAGAAGCCACAGAAATTAAACCAATCCAATAAAATCAACAAATAAAAACGCAACAACCTGTATGTAGTAAAGTAAACCATCCTGCTTCTAAAGAAAACAAAATTTCATGCGTTATTAGTGCAGGGTTTCATTTTACTTACCAATTTGAAATGCTGAGAAAAGAAATGAAGAAGGATCATCAAAGCATAGGTTATGCATATATCGCTTAAAGTTGGGTCACTTTGCCGTCTATCTCCGCGTAGAGTTTGTAGAAGAAAACACAATCCCATCAAAAACATAAAATGTACAAAAATGTCAAGTCTTGCAACGCAATCCTTCCACCGTAAAAAGTTGTGAGATCTTATGTAAAGCCAAGTCTGTTATTTTAGTTTGTATGGAAGCACCTTTTCATTTTAGTTAGTATGGGAGCACATATTTAACAAATTTTACCTATTTAACAAGTTACCTACCAACATTAAGTGACTGTATTAATATTAGTCATCTTTATTTCTCTAATAAAATACAGTGACTTCACAATCGCACAGCAACATTTACAACATATCCACCTAATACCAATGTATTAGCGATATTTCTACGAATGAGCGCTTTATGTGTAAAACCATTTTCAAAAAATCATGATTCGGTGTCCAGTGATCAAATATATGCCAATCGACACTAAAAGTAATTACAAACAAAAAATATTCGAGGATAAAATGCCGTAATTGATATATTTTCAGAGATACGGGGGTTTGAAAATGAAAAGGAAAATAATTTGCGATATGGGTTATTTTGTGGATGGTAAATGGATCGGCAAAGGTAAGAAATAATTAAGATTATTATTTTGATTTGAATAATTAATGCCAATTTATAGTGAATACTTGTTAACAAGTTAAAAAATGCGAAAAAAAGAAACATGGATACTTTGTTAAAAATACGTATAGTAAATTATAAGCAAGGGGAAAATTTCCGAAACATTGAAAGTGACAAGTTCAACCTTAGGAAGAACAATGTGATCTTTGTGTACACAAATAATACAAAACTGCAAGCTTATGTTTTAACTTAAATAACATTTATTAATGACTATTGTCTCTAATGAACTGTCCGTCCCTATGGAATAAACTATAACCTTTGTCAAGTAAAGAGTCTAACCATTACAACAGTGAAGAATTTTCAAAATCGGTATCGGTACTACCCGCGCGATTGTAGTAACGGTTTTGTCCATAGGGAATATCCATTTCCAGGAACAAAGTGTAATTTATTATATTGTCATCCGAATTACCTTCACCTGCTAAGTTTTAGGTTAAAAATAGGTTAAAATCGACTTCCTAGATTTGTTTACATAGTCAGTATGCAACATTCAAGTGAAGTATTTCAGCAGTCATTGAGTGTACACAGACGGTTTTGATCTCAAATTGTAGCAAAATCAGTTTACTTTGAAAACGTAGTAATATCAAAAAACTAGCCCTTCAGGGTAAAATTGCCAAAAACTGAGGAAAGGCCGAATATTTGGCAGCTTTGTGGATTTTTGACAAAGATGCGTTTGGATTTCGAGATCACAAATTTGCTTGATTCATAAGGCCAATATCCTGAACAACTCTGCAAAAAAATCAGAGCTGGCAGTTCTGGCACAAAGCTTTCAGGCAACGTGGTTTCTGGCATAATGAGCTGCATCAATCATAGATTTGAATTAGAAATCGTTGAGTTTAGGGTTCCGTAGTACCTGAAAGGTACAAAATGAACCTTTACGGTGAGACTCCGTTGGCCGTCCGTCCATCCGTATGTCACAGCCTCATCATTTTAGCACCGTTAAAGATAAAGACTTTAAATTTAGCACGAAAATAGCATTAATGTGCCCACATATCAGGGTGTAAAAAAAATATAAAAAATTTTAAATAGTTCAAAAAATTTCCAAAACGAAAGTGAGAAAAATAAAAAATATTATCTTTAAAATACAATATGAGAACCAAATTTTAGATATTAAAAAGGTAATTATATATTTTTTTTTTACATATTTACTGTAACTGGTTTCGAGAAATCTTATCTCTGAAACTGGTTGACCGAAAAATATGAAAAAAATGTAGATTATAGATCAAAATTAGACAATTACAGGAAAACTGTAGCGGTTGAACAAAAACTGAGTACAAATGAGAAATATAAAAAAAGAAGCAAAATAAATAAAAAAATATATTTTATAAACATACAATATGTAAATCAAATTGTAGGTATTGAAGAGGTAATCGTAAAAATATACGGCTTGGCTATATTTAGTTGCATCTATTTCGACAAATCCTCGAAAAACAACAAAACAAATTATGTCTCCCCTTATCTCCAAAACTGGTAGACCGAAAAATATGAAAAAAGTCATGGTAATATGTGTTTAGGTAAAGATTACAGGAAACACATAGAGGTTGGGAAATTCACGAAAAAAAAAGACAAAATTAAATTCATCATCCACGATAAGGAATCCTAGTTATACGTAGCTGACTTGCGCTTGTCCGGTTTTTTTTCTTTTACGATACTCGTAATCGTGACAGACAAACAGCAATAATAATCAATAAGAATACATAATAATGAACAATGACAGCTCGGTAGACAGCAATTTTTTCCCGATATCCACCTGTGGTGGCAAAAAGTGGAGGAAAACGGGAATAGAAGTAAACCCTTGATCAGAGGCTCTACGTTCGTTTCAAGAACGCGGTTTAAAGATCAACTTGTTTTTTTTTTTCACAAATTAGTTAATAGAAATATGATGGGATTCTATTTAAATTCAATATTTTTTTGTCTACAAAATATTTCAGTATTAGTGGCCAAGAAAAAGAGGTCAATGAGCCAACATAATAATCGCCTCTATTAAAAGCAAATAAGGTCTTTGCCATTGGACTCATTGTGCTGGACGGGCAATTAAAAAAGTTGCTAGGGTATGACATCCTCTTAAACGGAAAGACGCGGTATGACCAAATAATTATGTGGGGTACTATAGTGCCCTCATTTTTCGAAAATTCTTTTTTGCCAGGCTGTAACTAATTAGTTTCAATGATCTTGATTTTGAACACAAACACTTGTACTATTTGCTTCATAACATAATTATATTTGTTGCACACTTCCCGTTGCACACATCCCAACCGGTTTCGGAAATAAATCCATCTTCAGGGGATACAGAATAGTTATTATTTTAATATACGAGCAATAAAACGACAAATTTATGTCAACCTATTCTGCATACACAGCTTTACGTACATTAACTTATAACAGGGTCTCACTGTAACCTTTGTAACGATTTATGGTTTAATAAATAGAGTTTTTTTTTATCCCCTGAAGATAGTTTGATTTCCGAAACCGGTTGGGAAGTGTGCTACGGGAAGTGTGCAACAAATATAATGATGTTATGAAACAAATAGTATGTACAAGTGTTTGTGTTCAAAATCAAGATGCTTTCTATGTTTCACCAAGAGCCGACAATCGCAAGTATAAATCATACTTTCAATGAATTTCTTTTTTTTAAAGCACAAAGCTCTCTTATTTACTGTCAATGTGGTCGGTTCATGCTCAACTGAGAACAACGTTGACTGTGTTACCAAAGGAAGGTCCCAATTTGAGCAACCTCATGTGAAATACCAAACGTATGTAGCGAGAAATAGCTTGATAAAGTGAGCATTTTGAACCCGGTCTTATTAAAGAATACCGTATCGGGGTTCAGATCAAGTAGCACAGGATATTAACACTTAGTAAGACATTTGCATTCGTCTCGTGATGTAGTTTTTGTAATTTTTGTTTCTTCTTCTATTATACAGTTATTTAAGTAGTTCCTTTTAGAATAGATTGGTATATTACAATAGATTGGTATATTGACTTATATTGGTATAAAATCATATTTATTTAAACGTGAAATTGCATTCGAGATAAACGAGGAAAGTTTATTTTTTAATTTACTCAACCGTAATTAGAAAGAACTCGATAAAATATGTTTTGTTGTTACTAGACAGTTTCAAGGACACTAAAACTTTTTACTTTTTAAAAAGATACATAAAGGAAATGAAGTACACATGTATCTTCAAAAATAATTAACTAGGCTTATCTGTTTGATAAAGTTACTACAAAATGCCGATGACGCAACTAGTTTTTCATTAGATATGCAACTAAAGAGTACTCTTTCACATGAACTAAATTACATTTTTTTTACTACACGCAAACAGTTTTGACACTTTGACTACAAAGATAACGAAAGATTCCAGATTACGCGCACTATCAAGATAAGTCAGTCACAGTGCAGCGGTGTCTAATTTCTTAACAATGTAAAAGCCATTTTTCTTTTCAAATTACGCGATGAAAAGTCGAGATTGTGGTGTTTTTCGTTTAGAAAGTGCATCGCAAGTGTAATTTCAAAGAATTTGCTATGAAAAGTCCTTGTATTATTCCTGGATGTTCGCTGATTGTAAGTAACTTTTTTTTTTTTTGTTATATTTGTAGTTGGAACTAATTTTTGTGCATGATAGGTATAATCCGTTTGGCACAATATTGGAAAATTTCCCGCTCTTTTTTGTTTTTGTCAGATAATAGGTTCGATAAGGTTAATCCAAGATGATTAGATATCTATGTTTACAGTCGGTAACATGGATAACGGTTTATACGTGGATTATTTTTTGATATGTTCAAACCAGCTTTTTTATTTACTAAAACGGTCATATTCCTGTAAACCTTTGATAAGAACCCCCCTTGCTAATAATAAAAACCATTTAAGAGGATGGCATACCCTAGCAACTTTTTTTATTACCCGTCCAGCACAATAAGTCTAATGGCAAAGACCTTATTTGCTTTTCATAGAAACGATTATATGTTGGCTCTTTGGCCTCTTGTTTTTGGACGCGTAATACTGGTGATCACGCAGCGAAACAACAAATTGGTGTGTTTTTAGCTAATACTGAAATATTTTATAGGGAAAATAATATTGGATTTAGGTAACATCCCTTCATATTTGCATATTTTATAAAAAAAAATGAAATTGATCTCTTAACCGCGTCTTTGAAACGAAAGTTTCTTGAAAGAAAAAACCGAAGAAAAGAGGGTGGAAAACATTTTTTTTTGAGAAATGTATAAATCTTAAAACATTATTTATAGGTGAAATCCCTAGATAAAAGATCGATAAATCAAATATATTTTCTTCAATATGAGGAGAGACCTACTTTCTTCCAATGAACCCTTGAAAACATGTTCTTGTTGATGTTCTGGCGTCAGGTGTCCCGTTAACGCCTGCAAACCTCTCACAAGAACCCCAGTGTCAATAATACAATGAAATACTTCATTGTTACCTCCCCTCCCGCGGAAAGTAGCAGAATGAATTCAGTACTAAGAGTTGCGCTTTGCCACGACCCGTATTAAAGCATGTCATGATCTACCGAGGCATATCATATTTCTGTTAAAACTATTGTTTACATGTAAACCTAACACGCTCCTCTTAGCTCCGCTTCGCTCTGCTCGTCATCGCACCTACTTTTGACTTTTATTTAAAAAAAAACTATTTCATAC
Source organism: Ypsolopha sequella (assembly GCA_934047225.1). NCBI lineage: Eukaryota > Metazoa > Arthropoda > Insecta > Lepidoptera > Ypsolophidae > Ypsolopha > Ypsolopha sequella. The sequence continues at coordinate 24,616,452 of OW203987.1, forward strand.
TTTACGATCTGCCCAATTCTACGTTTCGCTCACGACACATAAAAAAATAACATTTTTCGTGATTTTCGTTACACTAAATAATCCCAATTCAATTAATTCAAGACGGAGCATAATTCGTTTTCCCTCGAACTAATACAACATCCGTACAGCTGAAATGTGGAACATCGGTTTTCGTTTTTCTAAATTTTTATAACCCAGAAGAAGAAAAAATAGATATATATATATATATATATATATAAAGAATTAAATGAGACTTGAGGATAATTCATGATTTATATAAAACGGCTCACCTCAATACGTGTTATGATCGGGAAAGCCGACCAGTTTCAGCAGATTTAGACTGCCTTCATCTGGGCGAGTGAAGACGTTTACGCGACGACTGGTCGGCTTTCCCGATCATAACACGTATTGAGGTGAGCCGTTTTATATAAATCAAAAAATAGATACTTTCTGGGCGAGCATTCTTGATCCTCCTGGTTGGATTCATTCCATCAGTCTTCTAATTTTGAAGTGAGGCTAATTGATGGTCCATAATACTTTATATTCTCTGCCAGCACGGACTCTCCGTGATTGTGAGCATGGTGCACTTCCCCCGGTCAGTCAACCCGACCAGCCCCCCTATTCTGTATCTTTAATTGCCAACTGGACTAGGTGCCTATCATCAAAAACATAGCTAAAACGGAACTTTCAAAATTGCTATTAGTGGTTATTGAACTATTTACGAACTGTGTCGTCACTTCAAGTGCGAACATATCCTTAGACAATCGGAATTCGATAGTATATGTATGTTTTTGATGATAGGCACCCACTTCAAACGGCAACTAAAGATACGTAATAGGCCCTCAGCATAGCTAGCATGGCAGGAAGAAAACCTAAGAAAAAGCCCGATAAAACGTTGTTATTTCTTAATTTTGACAAGTAAACCAAGATGGAAGCTTTATTCTTCTTTAGCTAACATGGTGTCAAGATAAAAAAGATAAATTTCTTATTTTTGACAGCTAAAGAGAGTTTTTTTTTTTTAAGTTTTATTTCTTCTTTTGCTAACATTGCAAACACACTTTATCGATTTTTTGACATTTCTTGTAGAGAAAACCCGAAAAGTATATCACCGACCCTAGGACCCGGTGATATAGCCCGAAATACGAAATAGCAACTTCTTAGAAAGAAAGGTGGGTTGGTTAATTGGTTTTTACATCTTGTGCCACTTATTTACATATAATGAGGTATGGAATCGATAGCGGGCAATCACTTTTCTAACCCAAGTGCTTTTATTTTTCTGCGAAAGTAAAGAACACATGGTACCTACCATGTAAATTGTACAATCTGCACAAGCAGGTCTTGTGACATAGAGGAGGTTACAATAAAGCTACAGACTGGTCTACAGAGAGTGCGGCTGCATTATCAGCACTAGGCAAACCTGTCTGTAAGCAGATCCAAAATCATAGCAGATTGCCATGCAGAACTGCAAAACTACAAAACATGTGCAAGGTGAAGCTACACTGGACCAAAGCACACAAGGGGAATCAAGGTAACAAACAAGCCGACTCTTGCTAAACTAGAATCTTACATGAAGAAAACGACACGGGATATTAACTTGGTGGAAGAGAGAAACTTTGAGAGATGAGAAAATACACCCTGACCATGCACAACAGGAAGTGAGCAGAACAAATAGACTGCTGAATGATAATGATACCTACCGCAGTCAAATGGTGAGGTAACACAATACTTACCTTGTAAAACGTTAACTGTTATAATGTATTGAATAAATGATGGTAGAGGATATGGATATAAATGGACAGACAATGGTATTGATTCGGCATAACATATCTTAACTTATTTGACAGGACTAACCTTATTTTAAGCGTCCTGTCTTTTTCAAAAAGACAAAGACGGAATGCTTAAATTAAGTTTAGTCCTGTCAAATAAGTTAAGATGTGCTTCACTGAATCGGTACCACTCTTAACTAAAACAAGCACCTTTTCACTACAGGTGGCACCGATAGCCCACTATGCAGAGGATGCCTTCAAGAGGAAGAGACAGTGGAGCATTACTATTCCACTGCTCTTGTGACAGATCGTACCTCATCTGTTCACGTCTCAATTCACAAATAAATGTTATGATAATGGGCAGGAAGATTGTTGTATGTAATCAAATAAATCACGTTGAAATAAATAAAGCAAATTGAAATCGATCGCGTAGAATAACTGATTTTAAATGATAAATACAGTAAACTCAACCATCGGCCCAAACAATCGGTCCAATATGGAAGGAATTAAGAATAAACTTTCAATTTCAAACATTATGGTTTCCAATTATGCGTGAACCCTAAATTAGCTGTTGTTGTCACGCAACTGCCAAGTTGTTGCCACGTAGACTAGATGACGCCTTAGGCTTGTCACCATGTGTCTATCTCTTTCACTCTTACTTGTATATTTTTGTCCTGTCCTGCTTACGCCGAGTATATGCTGTTGCCATGTTTTGTTGTTATGTTGCCATCTCTATTACTCTTGTTTGGTTGTCTCACTTTTGTTCATTTTGCACGAAAGCGCACATAACACCGTTAGCACCGTTGACGCCGATAGCACTGATAACGCTAATATCACACTTAGTATATAAATGGGTGGAAATGTAGGGTGGGGGGATTCATTTTTACACCGTCGTCAGTGGAAGTGCTGCAAGAAGTTTTAAAGGTGTAGTTCATTTTTGAGTTTATTTGGGGAAGTTTTTGTTTGTTTTAATAGTGATTTTGTTTTCGGAATTTGCGATTAAAATACGGAATGTGTCAATCTATCTGTTCGTTAGGTCTCGGGACCATTTCGCGTCGCGTTAGCTTTTAGGTGGCGGAATGCCCTTTTTTCGTAAATAGATTCGGTTATGGTCAATAGTTTTTGACTTTTCCGACTCGGCGATTGACACACGCGTTTGAATTCGTGTAGGGTGAACGAGCGAACGAGCTAGATTCCGCGTTATGTAAAGGGTTCGATAATCGTCTTTTCAAGTTCCGAAATTAAAGTACGTTCCTAAATAATGTAATAGTGCATAGGTCGATTCAGGGGTTGATGGGGAGGAAGGGAGTATGGTCTCTTCTTAGTAATGCCGGACGTGGAAACGGGAAGATGTACCAGGGTAACAATGGCATAGGGCTAGTCGCTGGGATATCTTGAAGAGTCAGGCAGGGAGCTTACAGAGCGGAAGTCGCTTTGGGCTAGATTCAGGTCACCTACTGGTGTGAACGACAGAGTCTAGTTTTAACCTCCTCTGGAGGGAAGCAAGTGTCTGGGATGGCCTTGCGCCAGTTTTACATACTGGAAACACATCCCCCATGAAAGGCGATGTTTATGGCAAAGCGTCCGAGCCGTGAAGAGGCTGCGATTTGTTCTGTCCTTTGTCATCTGACTGAGCTGGTCATGGTCTCATATCTATATATTTATATATACACATGATCATATAGGCTATCCCAGCCAGCGGGGTGACGTCCTTTTAACCTACTGTATCACCCCCTGTCTGAGTAGGGCAAAGTTTTAGGGTGTTAGGCACACAGAGAGGTTTCAACTTGCCTCACTTCTTTCTGTCGATTAGTTGAGGGGTTGTATGGTGTTTGCTAGCACAATATATAACCACACACACGTTTAATTGTAAATGTGAGGTGACGGACCTCTAGCTTTGAAAATTCACACATTTAAAAGCCTAGGAACATTTGATTTTAGGGCCAAATGTTAGGTAGGTAAATTCTAAAATTCAAGTCTATTGTTAGAGCATTAATAGGTTTTTGAGAAATTATGCATAGTGGGAGGTTTCAGGTAACTTTCTTCATTGTTCAGGAAAAATAGGTCAATAAATTCAATTATGATAGGTTGCAAGGTTTCAAGTAGATAGGAACCTCTGAAAAATTAGAGTTAGTGGTTCAGGAATAGATTGTTGTTGACTAGTTTGTTTGACAAATAGTTTCATTGTTTACTTATCTGAGAGGGCTTTATAAGTCCAAAGAACTCCAATTTTGAATGTAAGGACATAGGGCTTTGATATTGAAATAGTTTCATTGTTTACTAAGAGGTTTTTATATGCCACAGAACACTAATTTTGAATGCTAGGGCATAGGGCTTTAATATTGGCAATAAATATGAAATGATAGGAAACATAATTTTCACCACTCAATTATCTCTTAAAATATTGTATTTACTTAGGTATTTCTTTCAAGAAATAAAGAGACTTGAGTTTGGCATAAAATATGCCTAAATAATATAGAAAGCCTAGATTTAGAATTCAGGTTGATGAAATGTATTTTAGACCATAAAAGTTCATAACTGTAGTACCTATCAAACCCTTTTTTAAGGTCAGTTCTTAGTAAACATTAAGTTATAAAGTAAAATCAAATAGTTTGGTATATAAGTATCCAAAATAAAGTATAGCAGACTGACAAACCTTTTAGTCAGTAATTACTTACATTCTCCCTTGTCGAAATGACTGCATTGATACAGAGTAGAACCTAGATGAAATATAGAATGTTTCGGATTTTCTTTTATTACTCAATTGAGTAAGTAACTAATAAACTAATTACCGTGAAAATAGTTTCGGGAAATCTTTATTCAAGAGAATAATTTCAATTCTTATAAATGTTCAATAAACTTGAAGTACATAACATGATGTATTTGTTTGCATAAATGCTTTCTCTTGTCTGGCAAAAGAAAAGCCTTAACTGATACTATACACCAAATATGGGTAGTAAAAGTTGTTCTTCGTCAATGGAATTAAATGAATACATCTTTAGAACAAAAACAAAGTTCTATTAGTACTATTTCTCATTTCTCTTTCAAAATATATTGAAATTATTCTACTGAGTGTAGTTATAAAATTGACTACATAAATAACTGCAAAACTGTTAAGGATAAAAGTCACAGTAGTTTCATATTACTAGAAAATCAATGATTTTTAAAGTAAACTTTCTTACATGAAATGAGGGTTGAAAACCTAATTTCTTGTATTCAATAGTTTTAGTATATTTGAGACTTATAATTGAAACTTGGAGATTTTTAGAAAATGGATAAAATTTTGACCTGGTAGAAATTTGTACTTATCTGTCTTGCATTAAATACAACAAAAACGATTGTATTAGAGAAGTTTATTACTGAAACAACTTACAATTTTGGCTTGATAAAAATTCTCTATTGAATAGTAAACAGAATGACTGTACGCTGAATATGAAAGTCTAAGTTTTTTACTAGATAGTTTTGTCATATTGACTTAGCATCTTTAAGTTGAGTACTACTAGCAGTATATAAGAAGATAATTTTAACTGAGACTGCCAGTCACTATTTGAGTAGATTTGTTAAGAGGCCGAATCTTTGAATGGGACATGATGCAACACGAGTGATTTCAATGTTTATTACTCAAATAAATAGTAATATTTGGTGTATTTGTATGAATGTACTTGTTCTTTTGTCAGGCAAAATTCAGCCACAAGCTAACTATACACTGAAATGGGGTAGTTTAGCTTACCAATGTCATAAGAACAAATAAAATATACTTGGTACAGAAACACAAGTTAGAAATCTGAAATCATTCTGTTGGATTAATTGTGTCATTTGTAGTTTTGGTTACTATAAAGATAGGGACGCTCTGGATTTCTTGTTGGTTCTTTACCAGAGCTGTGTAGTCAGGGAACCAACATAGGCGCGTAAAATTAAAAATAAATCCTAAATTTAGAATTCAAAAAAAAAGTATACACTAAAAAAAGTCAAGGGGGTATTCCACATCCAAGGGAAGGTACTTCTGAGGAGTTTGCAAATATGGCTTTCTTTGAATCTCTATTTTATTGACCAGATAATCACAGATGTGAGAATTTTACTCACTGTCCTATGGACTTATCTGAAGATTACCAGCTAAATAAGTAATTTTCGTATAGAAGTATCTATCGAGTAATAAGTTTTACAACATACATAAAGGTCAGCTGTTAGAATACTATTCAGCTTTGATCATCAATAAATTATTAAATTTCAAACTCAGAAATACCTCATCTCATCCATCCCCAATTATTGGTAGTGGTTATTAAAAAAAAATAATAATAATGCATTTTATTCATAACATAATCAAACAAAATTTGTATGTGATGTATCGTCTAAAGTAGCGGGTATAGTCTAATATAGTAAATTCATATAGCCTCTTAAGAGGCTGACTGGCGCAGAATTGCTACAGAGATTTTATTCACCTTTTATTATTTGTAACATTAATGAATTTTACATCTAGATTTGTTTACAAAGTGTTATCTCTATGACTTTCATATATTGGCTTAACTGACAAACAGTGAAATTTCTAATCTGAACATTATTACCAATACTTTATATTCTCTGATTTTACTATCTAAACCTACGAATTTGGTTTTAATTATTTTATGTCCAATTTACTTAGCACGTGAAAGATAACTAATAATTTACAACAGCATGGGACTTTTAATAGGGGTTTGTTTGCTATCAACATCTCTGAATCACTTTTAAATAATTTGGGTTACTACTTAAGGCGCTACGTAAGGTTCTAATCTGACGATCACACTTTGGCCATATATCTGTTAAAATCATTTCTATTAAGCACCAAACTTTGAACTATGTAGGTTGTAAGTGGGTTGTTATTCGGGGTTCAGTATGAGCAGTAGGGTTAAGGAGGTATTAGTACAATATGGGTAGCCGTGACCAGTATAGGTATTTTGGGCTTATTTCAAGTGATTTGGTGTTTATAGAAATGGTTTGATACAGTAATGTCACCCAGTTTTGGGTACAATTTGCTGTTCGTGTAAATAGGAGAAGTGATTTAGAGTGTTACGATGGATAAATATTTGTATTTATAAGAGGTAAACAGTATATTGTAAATTTGGTCCCGTGGACGAAGACAATGTAAATTTGTCAACAATGATTAAGGTAAACATTAGCTTCTTTGGTAGGAAAGTTAACTTCTGATGGTTCTATTGACTGCGTCACTTGTCTTAGGTGTCAGGGGAAGTACTCCAGTACTGACATACAGTCTCCGTCTTTGTTGAAGATTTAGGGACATCAATAACGGATCCAAAATCTGGAAAATAAAATGAGTCAATTATTATAATACTTTATCTCTGGCTTTTGCTTAGTACAGCGGGATAAATTCTTAATTCAGGGTCTTTCAATGAACGTACCAGTATTAAGGGCCAACAATATTTTGACAAAGGTTATGTATTGTATTTTGCTTAGTTTATGGAGTCAAGTATTCAAATACAAAGATTGACACAAGTTAAGTTAGTAGGGGTGAAGTAGGTTCATTAACAGTTGTGATATAAACTATGCGGCTATAAAATCAAAGAGAAAGTTATTCTGCCAACACAGTCAAGTTAGTAAAAATTGCATATCTACAATTTTCATTAATGAGCAACTGATGTATGAAAGGCCTACCCTCTGAGAGACAGGCTTGAGTGTATGTATGTAATGTATAGAACTATAGAGGTTAGAGGCTTTGGGACTTTAGTATAATTAAACGGCAACCTAATGATTGATGAATTGGATTTAACTTTGAAAGTAAGTAGATGTGTATAGGTACCTTGTATGCGTGAAGCCTGTTAGATGTACGGTAGATGGTAACATATCACTTTTACACGGAACTATGGGAAGATTCTGTCCATCCATGTCCATTCAGGATATAGGTAGTGCTGCAACTTTGTACAATTCTTCAGAAGTTATGTTGTAGAGAACTCCATAAGGCAAGTCCGGTGTCTTGCCCTTTTATCGACAGTGTGACTGACATCTGTAAGTAAATGAAAAGGTTTATGAAATGTTTGTTTATGGTGATGAAAGTTTGTATTTGTACGAACATAATTCAAGAATTTTAATGCTTGTTGGCTCTTAGAAACAACGACTATCGCATGAAAAGCTTCGTTTTCGTGTAATAATTAAGTGTAAATCTAATAATTTCGAAGTAGAATCCAACTGGAAATATTTATGTTTGTAAAAGCGGTACATACCTTTCTTGTGAGATAATTTTGCGTCCTAGTTACAGTAGATATGCTCATGGATCATTTTCGATTTTGTTTTCGGTATCTTCTAAGTGAAGCTTCTTTTGCGGTAGGTCCGTCATGGAATTTTATTTTAAATTAAAGAAAGCGTCCGTCACTGAGCAAATGGCGTTTTGTCAGCTTCAGTTTGAATTTGTTTTGTTTGGCATGTAGAGTTTGTCACAGGTTAGCGATTTAGCGCTAGATATAGGAAAACTGTTCATATCTAGCAAACATTTTCTACATAATTTTATTTTAATTTAGGAGACATTTTAGTTTTATAAGTACATTTGTAAGGTTTTATTTTTGTTGTATTTCATGTTATTTATAATATTATATACAATTTATAATGTTATTTATAATATTTATGTTTCTGTATAAAGAGCTAAACCGAAATGTAGAATGTAACCATAGAGTATATTGATGAATGTAACCACAGGGTTCGTTCCGTTTTGGTGACAATGATCATTGTACGCTGGGTTTGCGTTTGGACCTGGGTAGAAATTATTTAAAAGTTGGATTTATTAAAAGGTTTATTGTATAATTAACAAAAACAAATAAATTAATGAATTCAATTTGCACTTATGTCAATTAAATTTAAATTATGAGAGAGTTAATGATTGTGTACCCTAACTTTATATTAATTTCAAATGTTTGATTGTTTAGACAGATAGCGTTTAAAGTAATGGCTAGTGAGCGTACGAGAGGATCGTAATGCTTAAAAGGAATGGGGAAAGTAGAACATTTCCAGAGTAAGTTGAATCAGTGTGTAGGTAAAACTTTGTAACATTATTCGCTGTGTTGATGTGTCACATGGGTTTCTGTAAAATTAGTTGTCATATTCCTAGTTCTTAGATAGAAACACAAAATAAGAAGATATAGTACTTACCCGTTCATGAGTGTGATCCTGCAAAACCTAGTTCATACAACCGTCCTGCTTTATACGCTTATCTCGTTTGCACTACCGTCAAAACTCGTCGCTTTATCTCTGTCTTTCGCCGCTGGTGTTTTGATCAAGCAACAAGCTCGATATTCAGTTGACGATATAAGAATGACATAAGTGTAGTATATTTCTTCTTTATGTCGATGGTTGTAGTATGGAGTTGAATTATTATTAAATACTTAGGAATCTACAGTTGTTTATTTACGTTTATTTTTCATTAAAATACTAGCACTACCATCTAGTGCATGAACTAGGAACTTATGGGGTCGTCAAAATTGGGACGCTTATTGACGAACAAGCGTAACAAGAAGTTAGGTAGTAGGTACCGGAATAAATTTATAGATGGCGTTAATACATTATGTTTCATGACGAGTTAAAAATGTTCCAAATTCCTTTTATCAAATGATTATATTATTTGTTCTTATTACTACAGATTTATGTTAGCTTTGCAAGTAAAGTCATTTCGAGATTTGCTACTTGCCAAACAGTTTGTATTTTAAACTACTGGCTTTATTTATGGTTTCCATTTGTGTTGAAATAAATTACATAATATTCAAGGATATTTACTTTACTTCAATGTTTAGAAAAATTTGATGACGGGAGATAGTAGGGGGGGTGACCGTCAAATGTCGAATTTCAATATAACAGGAGAATTTTATTAATGTTGGAGTTTGTTTATTTACACTAAATATATTATCTTATATTGATTTAGAATTCTGGATAAATCATGGCGAGAACCAAATTTCGTTCAGTAGGTACCTAGTGCAAATGTTGATGAGTGAGTTACAAATATATAGACGTGTAAAATATAGACGACGGTTATCTAAAAATAATTGGAAATTTATTGTACGTAATAAACATATTAGTGTGTGATATGTCTATTTATTGTATTTTTTATGTTTTATGGTTAATTATCGGTTCGCATCGGCAGGGATCCGTGCGCGAAGTTTAGATGTATTGTCTTGCTTTGTAAGCATAGACCACCTTCTTCATTAGGCAGTTTTGGGGATCCTTTGTGAAAACATAAGTAGATGCATGGGTTCCGACGATTGGTTACAGGGGTAAATGAACTAAAGCTGTTTTATTTAAATAATTGTTTTCTTTTTGGTTATTCTCAAAGTAAATATGGGGGTGTTGTCTAAGGCGGTATTTGTAGTATGTACTGTATGAGTGTATTGTATATATTAGAGATTGAGCAGGTGTAAGTTGCGTAGGTTTTCATATCATGTTTTGAGAAGGGGTTACAATTAATATTATGTCAGTACCAAAGAAACAATTATGGAAAATAGTATTTATTTTAGTTAGTTGAGAATGGGGAAAGGTTAAATATAGTATAGTAATTTAAAAAAAAAATGTATTTAAATTTAATTAATGTACTATTGTCATCATACACAAAGTAAATACCTACCTATAATGTTTGGACTTTGGATTTTACTAATAATAGATATGGGATGAAGAATGTATTGGTAATGGGTAATAGAATCAGGGTTCTGTATGTATAGTCTCACTTTCTATTAGAGGGTCCAGTATGAAAGGTAACAAGTGTTGATAAATCAAATAAGAATCTGTAAGTGTAAATTTAAAATGGGAATAAGCTATTAGTAGAAAATCGGGTGCCTACCGAAGTGAGGATTTAGTACAAAAAGAGTAATATAAAATTAAGAGGTTTTGCTGATTTATTGATGGTCCAAAATAATGATTTCTAATTGTTAGGAGAGTTATGTAAGTACGTTGTTTCAAATAGAAAATAAATAATACCGTCAAAACTTTATTTAATTAAGGGGAAGTAAACTTTTCATACATACAAGAGAGAGGAGTAAATTAGTAGTACGACAATGGATCGACGTGTTAATAGTACTGTAGAAAAGGTTATAGATTGCGTGTTGGTTTGGTTATAGTCTTGGACTAGAACTTCAGGGTATTTCAGGGTTGCGTATTTAGTATTTTTAATTTATGTAGACAGTGAAGAACAATTTATATTGATTGAAGATCTGGATGGCGAACTCACGAGGATCGCAACTTATGTGTTGAAGGGTTAGATCGAGAACTGAGTTGTACTATAAATTATCTTTGTTGCACTTTGATAAATGCAAAAATCTATTGATCTAGAAATTTTTCTTAAAGTAAAAGTAGATAAATATCTTATAAATAATGGCTAGCTTAACTTTTAATTTTTAGAGAACAAAAAGAAACATAAGTAATTTAGGTAGTGTTTTAATCTGACTGGTAGATAGTGTATGTTATTTTCACATCAATAATCAAATGTCTCTGTGGCCGAGTGGTTGAATGTTCACCTAGGAAGAAGGAAACCGGACGTTCGAATCTCTTGTGACGCTAACGTATTCCGAATTCATTTTTTGTGTTTTTATACTATCTTCTTATTCATATAGTTTGTTTCATTTATGTAGATGTTGTATTAAAAAAATAATATTTATGTTTGGTATGATAGCCTTTATTTTACATTTGATTTCGCATAGGATGCGTGCGTGACGTCAGCATTTATTTACTAGATTTGGGCTGTACATGCAACCAGTGCCTATGTGCTAGTATACTTTTATGAAGCTGAGGGCCCAATTAAATTATATCTATCTTGTGAACGAAGTATAACTGAACAATCTACACTTTAGTTTATATAGCCAGAAGTAATCGGTTGCGAAATTTATAGGTTTAGTCGATGAAAGTCAGGTTTCCTGACGATACCTACTGAATTCATTATAATGCTATTTTAAAGCAATTATTACTGCTGTTAGTAAAGACTAGAATAACTTAAAAATATTTTAAATTATTTAGTATCTTCTGGTTATAAATTGTAGGGTTGTCAATATTAATTATAGTATTTACTATTTTTGTTTACTTGCAGGGAAATAATACCTTCGGTCATTAAAAATTAGACAGAATTTGATAATTAAATGAAAAAAAAAAAACTGTTAATGACTTTCATTGGTAGTTACATTTTTACTTTAAGGAATTGAATAAAATCTATTTAATTACAAAAAAGTCTTGTTTTATTTAATGAAATATTTAAGGACAAATGGAGAAGGAAGTAGACAGTACGCCACTGATGAAGTTTTATATTTTACAGGTAGATGAGGAAAAACTTACTTATTAAGTACTAAGGAAAGTAAGATTGGGGGAAAGTAGAGAAGAGAATTCAAAATTGATGAATTTTGATATGTTGACTGTGTAAATACTTTGTCAATTGATAGTAAATTAAATGAAAAAAAAATAAAGTGAAAAAAATCGTATTTTACTAAATGAATTTATTAAGAAGAAATGAAATGTAAAAATATTCGGAAGTTTATTAAAAGCAGTTTATTCTAATTTCTCGTTGTCTTATTGAAATAAAAAAAAAAAAAATATTAAATTATAGAAATTTATTTGGGTTTTATTTTAGTTAGTGGTAGTTAGTTATGTTATTTTATTTTATTTATTTATGTACAGAAATATAAGTTAGTTTATAAGTTAGCTCAAAAGGTATTAAGAGATAATAATTTTAAATAAGAGGTACTTAGATCATTTAGATTTGTCCATATTTTTTTGAGCTGGTGGTTCGTTAGAGAAAGTGTTAGAGAGAATGAGGAAGGAAGTATGTTGTCGGTGGAAGAGATAGAAAGATACGACCATGACGATTAACTTTGTCTTTGGCAAAGAAAAGGGCTCTAGCGAGACAACAGTTTCAGGAATGTGGACTCATGTTTATTGTCGTGTTATCCTGGAGACATTACACTACACAACAAACTATTTTAGTTGAAAAGGAGTTAGGTTAGAGTCATCTTGACTAATCAGCAGTATAAACTGTGATTCTAAATAGTTTCACTACACACGCAGCTAATGCATATTTCCTCGGCAACTATACATTCTCCGAATGGTTGATTAGAATTTAACATTGGAAGAGATTCTAGACTGGGGAATTAGTTATTTGGGTACTTATCTTGAGAGCTATTAAAGTGATCTCGATTCAAGAAAGAGACACAAAGGCACATCTATTGTTCAAATTGAAAAAAATAGAATTTGGCTAGAAGGTTGTTGTGTTACCACTAGGGTAGAGTTAATTCACAACTAACTTCTTTGAAGGATTGAGTTCTCCTTGTTTGATGGATATTTATCTGTAGTTAATAAACCTATAGATTAGAACTTCAACTGATTTAATTTTTGATTAACCGTTTGGTATAAAAATTACACCACACATATTCATTCTGGGAGGAACATGATAATAAATACCGAATTTATTTAGATATGGTTATTCTTTATGCAATTGTGAGTGGGCATATTTGCCAATGTTGACAATTGGCGTATATGACACTTTATGTGTCTAGCACTCTGCGTAATTAACTTTGTGTAGATATGCACTCATGAATTTAAGCGTAGTTGAAAATCAGCGAATGCTTGCATTTTGGCGTTTAAAAGGACTTTGCGTATATTTCAAATAAGTTATATATATATATTTTTTATTCTTTATGTAATTGTGAATGGGCATATTTGCCAATGTTGACAATTGGCGTATATGACACTTTATGTGTCTAGCACTCTGCGTAATTAGCTTTGTCTAGATATACACTTATGAGTGTAAGCGTAGTTGACAATCAGCGATTGCTTGCATTTTGGCGTTTAAAAGGGCTTTGCGTAAATTTAAAATAAGTTATATTTTAAGTTAGTTTTAAAAGGTACATAAAGGTGTTGTTAAAAAGGTAAAGGTGGTATTAAAAAGGTTAAGGAGGTATTAAAAGGTAATGGTGGTATTCAAAAGATAGTCATGTTAAATGGAGGTAATTAAAATTAAATAGGTTTATATTTGTAGGGCTGGTGGCTTGTTAGGGAAATTGTAAGAGCGGATGAGGAAGTCAGAGTGTGTCGGTGGAAGGAATGGAATGAAACGACTTTGACATATGACTATGACGTTGACAACAAAAAGGGCCCTAACAAGACAACAGTTCGAAGGTGTGGACTTAAATTTATTGTCATCATATCCTGGAGACTCTATACTTCACATAAACTTTTAAGTTGAATTGGTGTTAGGTTAGAGTCATAAAGACTAAAAGACAGTATATACTGTGATACTTAAAGGTTTAACTCTACACGCAGCTAATGCTATCTTCGGCAACACTATACATTCTCCGAATAGTTGGTTAGAATTTAATGCTGGGAGAGATTCCGAGCTGAACAATTGCTCATTTGGGTATCTGGATGGATAGCTATTAAAGTGATCTTGGTTTATGAAAGAGGCGCAAAGCGTGTCTACTTAAATTGAAAAAATAGAATTTGTCTAGAAAATCTTTGCGGTGTCACTAGGACAAGGTCATCTCACAAACGATCTCTCTGGGAATTTCAGATCTCCTTGTTTGACGGACAGATTATTCGTGAACAATTAAGCAATGGTTTGGAGTCTTAATCGGTTAAGTTTTGATTAACTACTAGGTATAAACACACACCACACGTGAACGGTCTGGGAGAAAGGTGATAATAAATTAATATCAGAGTGAACATTGTTATCGTGTATTTGTGAATGATGGAAGAGAAAATTTCCTTCGTTTAAGGCTTGCTAATCTGCGTAAATTTTGGGGAAAGCGCTGTGACAGATCGTACCTCATCTGTTCACGTCTCAATTCACAAATAAATGTTATGATAATGGGCAGGAAGATTGTTGTATGTAATCAAATAAATCACGTTGAAATAAATAAAGCAAATTGAAATCGATCGCGTAGAATAACTGATTTTAAATGATAAATACAGTAAACTCAACCATCGGCCCAAACAATCGGTCCAATATGGAAGGAATTAAGAATAAACTTTCAATTTCAAACATTATGGTTTCCAATTATGCGTGAACCCTAAATTAGCTGTTGTTGTCACGCAACTGCCAAGTTGTTGCCACGTAGACTAGATGACGCCTTAGGCTTGTCACCATGTGTCTATCTCTTTCACTCTTACTTGTATATTTTTGTCCTGTCCTGCTTACGCCGAGTATATGCTGTTGCCATGTTTTGTTGTTATGTTGCCATCTCTATTACTCTTGTTTGGTTGTCTCACTTTTGTTCATTTTGCACGAAAGCGCACATAACACCGTTAGCACCGTTGACGCCGATAGCACTGATAACGCTAATATCACACTTAGTATATAAATGGGTGGAAATGTAGGGTGGGGGGATTCATTTTTACACCGTCGTCAGTGGAAGTGCTGCAAGAAGTTTTAAAGGTGTAGTTCATTTTTGAGTTTATTTGGGGAAGTTTTTGTTTGTTTTAATAGTGATTTTGTTTTCGGAATTTGCGATTAAAATACGGAATGTGTCAATCTATCTGTTCGTTAGGTCTCGGGACCATTTCGCGTCGCGTTAGCTTTTAGGTGGCGGAATGCCCTTTTTTCGTAAATAGATTCGGTTATGGTCAATAGTTTTTGACTTTTCCGACTCGGCGATTGACACACGCGTTTGAATTCGTGTAGGGTGAACGAGCGAACGAGCTAGATTCCGCGTTATGTAAAGGGTTCGATAATCGTCTTTTCAAGTTCCGAAATTAAAGTACGTTCCTAAATAATGTAATAGTGCATAGGTCGATTCAGGGGTTGATGGGGAGGAAGGGAGTATGGTCTCTTCTTAGTAATGCCGGACGTGGAAACGGGAAGATGTACCAGGGTAACAATGGCATAGGGCTAGTCGCTGGGATATCTTGAAGAGTCAGGCAGGGAGCTTACAGAGCGGAAGTCGCTTTGGGCTAGATTCAGGTCACCTACTGGTGTGAACGACAGAGTCTAGTTTTAACCTCCTCTGGAGGGAAGCAAGTGTCTGGGATGGCCTTGCGCCAGTTTTACATACTGGAAACACATCCCCCATGAAAGGCGATGTTTATGGCAAAGCGTCCGAGCCGTGAAGAGGCTGCGATTTGTTCTGTCCTTTGTCATCTGACTGAGCTGGTCATGGTCTCATATCTATATATTTATATATACACATGATCATATAGGCTATCCCAGCCAGCGGGGTGACGTCCTTTTAACCTACTGTATCACCCCCTGTCTGAGTAGGGCAAAGTTTTAGGGTGTTAGGCACACAGAGAGGTTTCAACTTGCCTCACTTCTTTCTGTCGATTAGTTGAGGGGTTGTATGGTGTTTGCTAGCACAATATATAACCACACACACGTTTAATTGTAAATGTGAGGTGACGGACCTCTAGCTTTGAAAATTCACACATTTAAAAGCCTAGGAACATTTGATTTTAGGGCCAAATGTTAGGTAGGTAAATTCTAAAATTCAAGTCTATTGTTAGAGCATTAATAGGTTTTTGAGAAATTATGCATAGTGGGAGGTTTCAGGTAACTTTCTTCATTGTTCAGGAAAAATAGGTCAATAAATTCAATTATGATAGGTTGCAAGGTTTCAAGTAGATAGGAACCTCTGAAAAATTAGAGTTAGTGGTTCAGGAATAGATTGTTGTTGACTAGTTTGTTTGACAAATAGTTTCATTGTTTACTTATCTGAGAGGGCTTTATAAGTCCAAAGAACTCCAATTTTGAATGTAAGGACATAGGGCTTTGATATTGAAATAGTTTCATTGTTTACTAAGAGGTTTTTATATGCCACAGAACACTAATTTTGAATGCTAGGGCATAGGGCTTTAATATTGGCAATAAATATGAAATGATAGGAAACATAATTTTCACCACTCAATTATCTCTTAAAATATTGTATTTACTTAGGTATTTCTTTCAAGAAATAAAGAGACTTGAGTTTGGCATAAAATATGCCTAAATAATATAGAAAGCCTAGATTTAGAATTCAGGTTGATGAAATGTATTTTAGACCATAAAAGTTCATAACTGTAGTACCTATCAAACCCTTTTTTAAGGTCAGTTCTTAGTAAACATTAAGTTATAAAGTAAAATCAAATAGTTTGGTATATAAGTATCCAAAATAAAGTATAGCAGACTGACAAACCTTTTAGTCAGTAATTACTTACATTCTCCCTTGTCGAAATGACTGCATTGATACAGAGTAGAACCTAGATGAAATATAGAATGTTTCGGATTTTCTTTTATTACTCAATTGAGTAAGTAACTAATAAACTAATTACCGTGAAAATAGTTTCGGGAAATCTTTATTCAAGAGAATAATTTCAATTCTTATAAATGTTCAATAAACTTGAAGTACATAACATGATGTATTTGTTTGCATAAATGCTTTCTCTTGTCTGGCAAAAGAAAAGCCTTAACTGATACTATACACCAAATATGGGTAGTAAAAGTTGTTCTTCGTCAATGGAATTAAATGAATACATCTTTAGAACAAAAACAAAGTTCTATTAGTACTATTTCTCATTTCTCTTTCAAAATATATTGAAATTATTCTACTGAGTGTAGTTATAAAATTGACTACATAAATAACTGCAAAACTGTTAAGGATAAAAGTCACAGTAGTTTCATATTACTAGAAAATCAATGATTTTTAAAGTAAACTTTCTTACATGAAATGAGGGTTGAAAACCTAATTTCTTGTATTCAATAGTTTTAGTATATTTGAGACTTATAATTGAAACTTGGAGATTTTTAGAAAATGGATAAAATTTTGACCTGGTAGAAATTTGTACTTATCTGTCTTGCATTAAATACAACAAAAACGATTGTATTAGAGAAGTTTATTACTGAAACAACTTACAATTTTGGCTTGATAAAAATTCTCTATTGAATAGTAAACAGAATGACTGTACGCTGAATATGAAAGTCTAAGTTTTTTACTAGATAGTTTTGTCATATTGACTTAGCATCTTTAAGTTGAGTACTACTAGCAGTATATAAGAAGATAATTTTAACTGAGACTGCCAGTCACTATTTGAGTAGATTTGTTAAGAGGCCGAATCTTTGAATGGGACATGATGCAACACGAGTGATTTCAATGTTTATTACTCAAATAAATAGTAATATTTGGTGTATTTGTATGAATGTACTTGTTCTTTTGTCAGGCAAAATTCAGCCACAAGCTAACTATACACTGAAATGGGGTAGTTTAGCTTACCAATGTCATAAGAACAAATAAAATATACTTGGTACAGAAACACAAGTTAGAAATCTGAAATCATTCTGTTGGATTAATTGTGTCATTTGTAGTTTTGGTTACTATAAAGATAGGGACGCTCTGGATTTCTTGTTGGTTCTTTACCAGAGCTGTGTAGTCAGGGAACCAACATAGGCGCGTAAAATTAAAAATAAATCCTAAATTTAGAATTCAAAAAAAAAGTATACACTAAAAAAAGTCAAGGGGGTATTCCACATCCAAGGGAAGGTACTTCTGAGGAGTTTGCAAATATGGCTTTCTTTGAATCTCTATTTTATTGACCAGATAATCACAGATGTGAGAATTTTACTCACTGTCCTATGGACTTATCTGAAGATTACCAGCTAAATAAGTAATTTTCGTATAGAAGTATCTATCGAGTAATAAGTTTTACAACATACATAAAGGTCAGCTGTTAGAATACTATTCAGCTTTGATCATCAATAAATTATTAAATTTCAAACTCAGAAATACCTCATCTCATCCATCCCCAATTATTGGTAGTGGTTATTAAAAAAAAATAATAATAATGCATTTTATTCATAACATAATCAAACAAAATTTGTATGTGATGTATCGTCTAAAGTAGCGGGTATAGTCTAATATAGTAAATTCATATAGCCTCTTAAGAGGCTGACTGGCGCAGAATTGCTACAGAGATTTTATTCACCTTTTATTATTTGTAACATTAATGAATTTTACATCTAGATTTGTTTACAAAGTGTTATCTCTATGACTTTCATATATTGGCTTAACTGACAAACAGTGAAATTTCTAATCTGAACATTATTACCAATACTTTATATTCTCTGATTTTACTATCTAAACCTACGAATTTGGTTTTAATTATTTTATGTCCAATTTACTTAGCACGTGAAAGATAACTAATAATTTACAACAGCATGGGACTTTTAATAGGGGTTTGTTTGCTATCAACATCTCTGAATCACTTTTAAATAATTTGGGTTACTACTTAAGGCGCTACGTAAGGTTCTAATCTGACGATCACACTTTGGCCATATATCTGTTAAAATCATTTCTATTAAGCACCAAACTTTGAACTATGTAGGTTGTAAGTGGGTTGTTATTCGGGGTTCAGTATGAGCAGTAGGGTTAAGGAGGTATTAGTACACTCTGCAACTGAAGATACAATACAAAAGACAAGGTTTCAGTTCAGCTCTACTTCAAGGACCTGCCCTAGCTGAAGTGCACAACACCCACCATCGTGAAGAGTTAATTTAGGACTTATACCGCTATGAATTTCGAATTTTTCAGCAAAAATGTATAGTTAGTGTGAAAATTAAATAAAAGGTGAAAAATACTTGTGAACGAAACACAATTTGTTGATAAAATACATTGAATGTTGTAATGAACCCGTGCACACCCAATATATTGTATGTTATTTATATTTTAATTAATTCAATACAGTTTCATGATGAGCATTTGGTTTCTGCACAAGCTAAAAAATATTATAACTTTTAATTTAATACATCATTCTAATATTGAGGGTACTTAGTAAATAAAAGTAAATAAAAGTAAATAAATTGTACATGAGCACATTAATTTTATTATTTCTTATCACCATTCACAACATTATATTTCCAAGCATAAAGCATACACTAAAGAGACTATGCTGCTTAATAAATATCTGAGAATCTTGTATGTTTTGGCAAGCCCAATAATCCTTTTATGTGAATTCTGCTTGATGATGTTTTCTTACCACGGTCAAGCTGCAAACTATAGATTTTCTTCGGCAAGTTTAAACGGCACCCATATGTTTACATTTTTGAAGTAACTGTATAAAAAGTTGCTCCAAGTTATAAATACACGGCTTACTAATGCCTCACTTATTATCATTTTCATTTAATTTCATTCTGATATCAAACCTAAAAACAATTTATTTTGCATGTTGCGCCATAACTACAATAGTAAGAAAAGATTCATAGGCAGGAGTCTTGTTCATTATCCCGGCAGCCTGATGGATACTAAATGAGATGATGCACTAAGATATTGAATACAAGCTGGAAATGGTCTTGACAGTCAAATCTTGTATAACATTTGAGTTCTTCTTTGTTGGTTTCTGCCTGGATGTTTTCAATACAAAACGTCTTTTTAGTGCAATGAAACTGGCTGGTTCTTCGGTCTTGGTTTGGCTGTAAATTAGAAAAGAAATCCTTAAATAAGTGAGGTTATAAAATACCTAATTATTTATTGTTATTGTAGATTAATACAAATTGGCAGGTTATTTACTTACGTTTCCGGAATCCAGAGGCTGTCTGAGGCTCTGATTGTACAAAATTTTGGTTTCTAAATAAAATTATTGGCTATAATCCTTCTTTTTCTTAATTGTTCATCGCTTGGAAACCTGTGTGCTGACTTTCTTGAGGAAATTATGCACAAATTATAACAATTATGCACTTTATGTTGACAAATTAATTTTATCTTGAAAGAAAACAAAACTTTTTAAATAAATGTCTTGTGTCGTCATGTCAATTCAGTGCAATGCTACACTACCATTTTAAAAAGAGTACTGTTTCAAACAAATTATAAATCGCAAGTGCCTTTTTTAAATTGGTTGTTTAATAATGTAAAGGTCAGCGTTCATTGAGAATAATCGATTATTTTTTCGATTTAATCCAATTTTAGACAAACTATTCTGTGAATGCGATATAGCGAGAAAACATTTTTTCGACACGATTTTTTCTTCTTTTCTTTGCTGCCATGTTAGCAAAAGTAGATAAATCGGGATTTTAGAAATAATCTTGTAGAAATAAAAGAGTCGATAAAATTTTGCCATGTTAGCTATGCAGCACACAGCTCTTTAAAATAGAGTCGATTGTTGACGGTGAATGTTGTAGCTTCTTGATGGAACGTCATCTTCCAATTAAATAAAAACTCCTTGGTACTCGGTTCCACAAATATAATTATGTTTAATTACCTTTTAATGGTTTGCTACTGGTTTCGTCGTTTTACGACATCATCAGGCACAGTATTTGAGGTGTTAAGAATACATAAAACTACAAATTTAATGTGTTCACATAAACAGGATTTAGTTTGATAATACGATCAAAAGAAGTATGTCATAACCTACGGGGGTGCATTCGGGTACATTTAGGTTGAATAAATACGTTTTGTAAAGTCATGTAAGACAAGTCAAGATTATGTTTATTTTGCGAAATCCATCGCTATGAATACTCTAAATATTATTAGAGTGCTATACAAACTAGAAAAGATCAATCAGAAACAAACCCAAAGGGGGGCAAGAATATGAAAAAATTCCCCGGGCCAGGATTCGAACCTGCGACCTCTTGTTATCAAGACAAGCGCGCTGCCAATTGCGCCACCGATTAATATTAGAGTATTCATAGCGATGGATTTCGCAAAATAAACATAATCTTAGTTAATGAGAACTGTGAATTTCTTAACTGTCTGAAGCAACAATATTGTAGCGACGACAGCGCCATCTGTTTCTTAAGAACTAGGATCACATAACGCCCTCATGAGCGTTCTATATGTGCAGTACAAGCTGGTATATCAGGCAGAATCAAAACTAACAGTGGACAAGTATGATGGAAGAATTCATGTTACACTGTCTAAAATTAGCAAAAAATAATTACAACTAAATAAATATTGAAATTATGAAGAATAGGGAAGAATCCGCCCTCAAAATGCTGGTACAACTGATTCAGTGAAGGGAACTTGGAGATCATTATCGTCGCTAAACGTACTTTTGTTATTCTTTCCACAATGACGGGGGAGTGGAGAAGTACGTGCGCCACAGTCTCGTCCTCGTTTATGCACCCCCTACATAGCGGGCTCGTGGCACCCGTAGTGTGGAGATGTTTATTTAGGTTACACTGACCTGTTAGTCAGTAATCCTCCTGGCACAAAATAACCACAGAAGGTTTAATGAGACATAGACACGTACGTACGACGATCTCGGTTGAAGTCGGTCGAATGCCAATACGAAATTCTGCCGAGATCATCATACATACGCGTCTATGCATGTGTGCGTCTGTTTTCGATCCGTCGTCGAGTCGGCCTTCTGGTAGTATCTATTTTGTGCTCTTAGTCCTCTAAAAAGGCCGTTTTTCTGTTCTAATGCCGTCTCTTTTGCACGCGTGAAAAAACTTCGGCTCTATCCTACTTTCAAATAATTTTATGATACAACCAATTCGGCCTTTTTAGATTCCCTGGTCTAATGGATGCATTCCACCAGGCTTCGTAGTGTAGGAAAGCAAACATATAGGCACACCGTGAATTTGAAAAATAAAATAGTACAAATTAAAGTAACTGTGTTTTACTAAAATATATTAAATTTTTAAACATCTTTTATTTAATTGTACCGACAAAATTTAGAACATAAATCAACTGGGGCAAACTAGTCATTAAAAACTATTTTGTGTTTACGTATAATTTGTACACTAATATTAAAGAGTAATTAACACAATAGTCGTTTAAATCAAATTAGAAAACCTAAAAACAGGTTAATATAATAGGTCAGTCAAGTATATGAAAGGGTTCCGTAAATGTAAATAATACAATGTTCCAAATTAAATATTTCATTTTACATGCGTTCAGACTTCAGACTAATCAGCCAAGTCAAAATAAGACAGGAAAGCTTCGATGGCAGTCCTTCTGACCTGTAGAATTATTAGCGAATTTTTTTTCCCGCCAATTTTTCGCGCCAATTTTGTTTTTGGCTCTATTTCCTAAAGTAGTTGTCAGAATCTAATGCGGTTTTCTTTTTCTAAAACTAGAATACATTTTCTATAAGATAAGAAAAGAAAAAGTAATTAATTTATTACGTACGGTATGTATAATATTATAAAAATATATAACTTAAACCATAATACCTTAACATAAACAAACTTAAATAAAAAAAAAAATGAAGGGTGGCGTAAGTCAAAAACAAACCACATTTTTTTTTATTATTGTAGTATTTTTTATATTGTTGTTTGTCTTTTTAGCTTTCCAACGATACCTATATTGTATATAATATAATATAAATACTACTCATACTGAACGTTTGCCGTGACCTCAACTTAATTATGCCGGGTGGCACAGCTATAAGCTTACGGGTTAATACGTAATACTAGAATTGCTGCGCTGAATGAGATTTATTTTTATGGTCGTTTAAAGCACCAAATTATATAGTGCTAGAGTAAATATAAGTGACCTTGGACTTTTGATTTGTATTCAGGTGTGTGACAAAATAAGCAATTTTCTGCGATCCATCCATATCTCAGAATATATTGAAGTATATTTGGATTTTAGTATTCTCTGTTAGAACAAATATCATGTATCATTACCTACATAAGTATTTTAATACCCGTGTATCTCAAATAGGTGTTGAGTTTGGGGGTCTAATTGGGCGCGAGACGCCTTCGTGTATACAGTCCAGTGTGCGCGCCGCGCCGCACCGAGAGCTTGGCGACGCACTACCGTGCTATTTTAACAGTATGATCAGCAGAGAGTACAATTAGTAGATTACGTGGTTTTATTTAAAGTCCATTTACACCGCCATTTATTTACCACCTGCATCAATCACAATAACAAAACACACCTGTGTAATTTCAAGAATCCGCTATCAAAAATCGTGACTGAGATTTTCTTTGTTTTGCAACAATTTGTAGGCATAATTTTTCCCTTTTTGTGTCAGTATTAATACGGTTTTTGCTCGCAGTTGTCACATTACGAAAAAAAAAACAAACCTTAATTTTCTTGTATTAGAGTTCTCGTGTTCCGTTTTTGTGACTTTTTGTGCCATGATAAGTGTTTTTAATGTGTGTATTTTTTGTTTATTTAGAATATACAATCGCCTGCAAGATAACCTACCAATTGAAGAGTGTTTCAGAAAAACAACCAATGTCACTTTTCTGACATTTTACAGGAAGTAAATATCAAGATCAATCAGTCTACACCTACCCACTGTTGGGCATAGGTAAATAAAACCTTATAAAATTAGTTACATGGAAAAAATCCTTATTTATGTTTCTTTTTAAACTTGGATATATGAAAATACTTAATTTTGTAAATACAAAGTTCAAAAAATGTTGTTCATTTATTGGCTATTCTTCATAGAAACGTTACCGATGTTAGTGGTTTTTTCAGAAGCACTCTGTTTACTACCATTTTGAATGTACTTTGGTTTTATTTGCTGATCATAATATTACCAAATTATTATATACGCAATAGATAATCCATAGAGCAAAAAAAAAAAACAAATTCGAAAAAATTGGACATTGGTTGTTTTTCCAAAACAGTCTTCAATTCGCAGTTTTTATCTTGCGCATAAATGCTTAATCAATAAAAAGGTTTCCAAACTTCAACGAAACCCGAAAAACCGAAAATTTCAAAGTAGATCCGCATTGCAATCCTAGTAATTTTTCAAGGAAACAACAATCAGCCATGAAAGTATCCGCGCTATCGCTTCCTCCATACGGTTTATAAAACTAATCTAAACTCTGATAACGGTTTGCATCGCTGTATTACTGCCTCGTCCATTTACACAATCATACCAGTCAGGATATCATTCGCAACTGGGTCAGTTGTCAGACAATTGTCAGGAGCTCTCGTCATATTAGTGACAGGGTCTTTCATTGTTTTTATTGCTGTTTTATTGAGGGACAGACGGCGGCGTGGGAAAAGCCGGCGTTATGGTAAATACCTAATCATTTTGTTAGTTTTTGTTATGGAAAATTTGTTCAATTATGTTATTTTTTATTTTAAGTGTTGAGTTGAAGATTTCATATCACGTTATCAGTATTACACACATTTTTTAGGGTTCCGTATCTCAAAATGAAGAAACGGAGCCCTTATAGGATCACTTTGTTGTCCGTTTGTCCGTCTGTCTGTCTGTAACGATCCTTTTGCTCAGCCTCTGTATGAGATATCAAATTGAAACTGATATCTCTTACAGAAGTCTACGGTTCCTGGGTGCTGTACAAAAATCAGGCTTCCTACTCGACGCAAAAAAAGTTATTGCACTTTACATAATCAATTTCATACACATTTTTGACTCTCCCAAGGCAATTAAAACTTATACGGCACTTCAAGTTGGCATAGAAACTTGATACATAGGAAATAATCAGAAAATTACAAATATTTAATTATTTTGGAAGTTAAAAACCAACTTAATTAGACCCTTTAGTTACATAGAGTTTAACAGATCATAAGTGTCAAGTTAAGTTGGTACTACATAACTGCAAGTGGAATTATTAGTAATGTCTGTTCTCTATGTAAATTTATTTGAGATATATTTAAAACACATATATGTTTATTATTATAATAAATATTACAAAATTATTTTATTTATAACACTTTTGTACATTTATAAATATATTATATTTAACTTTTACGAGCTTTTCATTAGTAGTGTTATTAAAACAATAAAAAAAATTTTAACTCGATATATTTCGGCCCTCGGTATGGGGCCGTCATCAGTCGAATGTCATATTATATATATATGTAATTATATATAAAATATATATATATATATATATATATATATATATATATATATAGTTGTCAATGCAACTGATGCCGAGTCCAAAAGGACTCGAAATATATCTTGCCCATATTAATTACTGTGTATAATTTATAAAACAACTATATATATCAATATTTAGAAAGAAAAGCCGAATGGTAACATTATATTTTATTACTATATATATATATATATATATACAATGTATATATATATATAGTAATAAAATATAATGTTACCATTCGGCTTTTCTTTCTAAATATTGATATATATAGTTGTTTTATAAATTATACACAGTAATTAATATGGGCAAGATATATTTCGAGTCCTTTTGGACTCGGCATCAGTTGCATTGACAACTGATGCCGAGTCCAAAAGGACTCGAAATATATCTTGCCCATATTAATTACTGTGTATAATTTATAAAACAACTATATATATCAATATATATATATATATATATATATACATATAATTACATATATATGTAATAAATAAAATGTTTAGGGTTTCGGTAACCGTATTGTATGGTGGCATGGAACCCTTTATGCGCGTTTTCGACTTGCACTTGGCCGGTTTTCGTGAAATGCTTTACTACCTGTTTATGTATTTGTTACATTTAATTTTGCATAAAAACAAAAATCTCTAAAAATTCAGTTTTTTTTTGCCTATGCATATAGCGTGTCGCGTATTGAACCTATAAAATTATGCAGAAAGGATTTGTCTAAAACATATTATTTTTTTCAGTTTTAAAATGTTATATTTTTATGGTTAAAATGAATTAGAAAATACACAAAATCGGGATAAGTTCCCCTTAAGACGGCCCTGGACTAATCATAATGTATGTTTGGGTTGTCTCGAAGAAACTTTACAGAATTTAGCTGTAAGTTGCGTCGTTGCTCATCCATATCCAGACAAAATGATTAATTTCACGTCACATTGAGTTTCAGAATTCATTTGTCTTCTTCATTCTATGCAAATTCAAACGATCGATCCATCAGGCGTCAGTCGAAATCTGTATGTCACATATCGAGGGGTGAATATGTAACTTTGTTATGAATTATAAGGGTGTGATCTACAGACCACTTAAGGCACCTGTTCCCAGTATCATCCGAAAATGACTGATTAAAACCGGCCAAGTGCGAGTCGGACTCGCGCACGAAGGGTTTCGTACCATTATCTATATAAACGGCAAAAAAAACAGATCTGGAGCCCCCTTAAATATTTATTTTATTATGTTTTTTAGCATTTGTTGTTATAGCGGCAACATAAATACATCATCTGTGAAAATTTCAACTGTCTTACTATCACAGTTCATGAGATTCAGCCTGGTGACAGACGGACAGAAAGACGGACAAAAAGACGGACAGACAGACTGACAGCGGAGTCTTAGTTATAGGGTCACGTTGGTTACCCTTTGGGTACGGACCCTAAAAATTATAAAGTTATTTATCTTAGTGCATGTTTAAAAATATATATTGTTAGTATTAAGAACAATTTCATTATGAGGAAATTAATCTCGCGCATAAGAAACAGCATGATAATACTTTTCAAATTCAAGCTGTTTTAAGCCTAAAATTAGGTGAAATTGGTTATTTCTTTGAAACCACTAAATAAGTGTATGGTTCTTGCAGTAAAATACAAAGAGAATATTAGAAAAACCATTAAGCCATTTATGGAAAAAACGTTCTGTCCATCGCGTCCATGTGGAAAGTATTATTTTCTCCTATTTTGAGCTATCCGGACAGACAGCGATCGACGTCGTAATTCTGTACGCGCTGATATGAACGTCATTTCAATATAGTTTTCAATGCAAGTGCTCGTAAAGGCCTACTTTTTGTGCATCAAAACCGAACAGTAAGTCGATTATTTTGCCCTAGGGCTTTTTTTTTATTTATTTATTTACGATAATTTCGCTAACCTGCAACCTTTCCTGTGTACCATAAATGTTATACTTTTTTTTCCACTGTTTAATGGCTCTGGATACAGTCCTTTTGAGCCAATCATAATTTAAAGTTTACAAGATTATATTTGTTTTATTTCCTCACACTATGAAAAACGTAGTATGATAAACGGGCGTAAGAGCAATAAATTACTCGGTTACGTTTAAAACACTCGCTCCGCTTGTGTTTTAAATCGTCCTCGTAATTTATTCCTTTTCGTCCTTGTAGCATAAACTACTATTATATCAATATTTATACTGCCACAGGTCGACTCAAGGTCGTTGGCTCTGCCCCTTAAATGGTCTGTGGTGTGACCCCATAAAAATGTTCAGTGTGATCAGTAAAATATGTGGTTTGAGTTACGAAGCTTGCAGATAAATTTTGTAATATGCTTTTCATACCTTTTCAAGGCTGACTTTGTAGAACAACTTTTTAATTACTCCTCAATTGCCGCAGACAGAGATACAGATGGACACACAGACGGACTTAAATACGAAACAATGTATTCTAGAACCTTTAAGAGTATGGTATATGCTATCAAAAAATGTGACTACCCGTCCAACACAAAAAGGCCAATGGCAAAGACTTTAGCTTTAAATAGAAGCGATTGTTATTTAAAATTCAAGAATTATTCTCGTCCCTAAAAAGCAAGCCCACCCCCGAATCAATAATAAGGAAAGTCAAAATTTTATTTTCAAAAATGTTTAATCCGTTATTGATCCATAATACTGATCACTTACCAAGCCTCCAGTATGAATTTGGCGGCATAAATCAACATCATCTTGTATTTAAAAATTTACTATATAAATTTGTACATTGATCAAGGCGACTAAAATTAGGCCAATTACCTATTTTATTTTCAACCTTTTGTAACATATTAACACCGATTCGGTGTAACACAACCATCATCCATCATCCATCAGCCTAGTTCGTCCACTGCTGGACATAAGCCTTTCCAGGACTTTGCCACTCTTGGCGGTGATCCTGGAAGAATTGCTCATACTCACACACACTGGGCAGGCGGGTTGGTGAGTGCGGGTTGGTGAGTGACTCCACTGCCCGTCACCAGTCTGTTCCATATAAGGCCCAGCTATTAGGGATGAATATACATCGGTCCTAGGCATGATGGGCCTCCTGGTTTTTTGCCTGTGAGCTGTCCTCTTACTCTCCCCCGAATTACTTCGGAGGTGTCTCCAAGTAAGATTGTAGTACCTCTACAGTCGAGCCCGGCAACAGTTCTACCACCTTTTAACACGTTTTAACTTAATTGACAAGACTAAACTTAATTTAACCTTTCTTTTTCTTTCTATATCTAAAAGGCAAAGACAGGACGCTCAAAACAAGGTTAGTCCTGTCAAATAAGTTGTTATTCTTATCCATTGTTACACCATTGTTATCGATTTTATGATGAAAAAGACAAGTCTTTAAAAGTTCAAGGACTATGTAGTTATGTATTTATTTCACTTTTTTCATAAATTTTTTATCAATATACTTGCTGTTGCCCGCGACTTGGTCCGCATGGAAGAAGATAATGCGGCCACAGTGTAATCCCTTGGGAATCCCACAATAAAATGTATCCCAGTTTTCAAGTTGGATAATAAGTTATCGAACAGTGATGTCCCTTCCTTCTTTCCATGTCTCCCTGCTGGGGATCGTACAGTGGCAACAGCATCAAAATCCGTTCAGTATTTTTTGAAATTACGATTTTTTTTTTGTATCATTATCCTACACCTCTATTTTTTTGGAATATCGTCAATGGACAGACAGACACAGCTCTTTTCTTTTACAATTTTTAATAGAATTTAATATACTTAGCTTTACAATTTTCAATTATTTATAGTACCTAACCCGTTTCATTAAAAAAGGTATCATCACCATCTGTTATACAATTACTGCAACTAAATTCACATTGAAACTTTTTATTTACTAAAATAGATGACGCTATTTAAACGAAATAATTAAATATTTATTTATTAATATACGTTCGAATAATGAACAGCGCCACCTGTTAATTCTTATGTACTAAAATTTTATACGCTACATAATTATAACCAAAGTTTTCTTGTTTTTTCTTTACACAATTGTTCGTGACGTCTTTAGGCCTTCATTGCAAGGAATTATTATTTGCGATATAACTTCTAACTTCTAACAGTAGCAAATTATATTCCAAAAATCTTTAAATAACGATAACTATTTTTTTCGACATCCGAATTTATCGAAACGAAACCTATATTCTAAACCAAATTAAATTCTGTCCTTCTTTGGAAACTAAATAAAAAAAAAATGTGGTTTCGGAGATGTGCGCGAAGAAACAGACGGACAAACAGCTAAGAATTCTGAAAATCACTGACATGTATTCTTTTTTAATCAACCCTTTTCTATTTTGATCAATTTTCTTCAATATACAGACACACCGGGTCTTTTATTTATTATATATGTATATTATGTATTGATATTTATGATAAGATTTATTCTCATATAAACTATAAAATATAGGGTAGGACCCGTGAACGAAAAGAAGTAGGTATTGAACTTTTTCAAAAAAATACATAAATTATTATGAAAAAAAGGTCGGTAAAAATGCCAAATATAAGTTTTTGGTGTAACATTTAATATTTATAATCTTAGCCGCTCCCTACATATATTATAAAAGCATTAATAGACGAACACAAGAAAAACAGAGTAATCGATAAGGGTTTCGTTTTTTCATTTTCAAAGAGAAACCTAAATTCTCTGCTGATACTTAAAATCCCCCATGTTTTTTTGGGAATATTCTTGTTATTTTGGCAACGAAACTTTTGATGCATACGTTTGAGTCCAATTTGGCTGGAAACGATGGTCAGTGACCTTAAATAAAAGAGCTGCAGAGGTCAGAGTCACTCATGTCGCGGTTACTGAACACGCAACAGGCTCGGCAAAACGTAAATTGGTAAAAATTATCTCAGTCGTAATTGGAGTTTTTGCTACACAAACACTTTTGAGTGGATTTTTTCAACTTTTCAGTCCCGAAACATATTACTTAGAAATCTTAAATATGCTTATTACTCTGTTAAAATAAATTGTATAAAATTTGTTGTATTTGTAAGAATGTATTTCATTCCTAAACATTTACAATGAATAATCTATTGACCAGGACTCATGTCACAGTGTAGACCACTATGAATACCCTTTTATATTGAAACCCGCCTTATAGTAATAAAACCGGCCAAGTGCGAGTCGGGCTCGCATACAAAGGGTTCCGTACCATAACACAATCTAGGTACGGAACCTTAAAAACATTATTAGCATAATAAAAACAACAATAAAAACAATATAATGCCTTATAAACTTTAAGACGATTAAAAAACAAGGCGCTAAAATGGTAGTGCCTGTCAAACAATTTGGCAACCTCTGGGTACGGAACCCTATTTTTACTTTAGACTATGTACAAAGATTTGACCAAATTTGAAACTTGTATAAAATACCATAAAAATTACTAGCCAAAGCAATCAGATAGCATGAAAAGATTTTTTTTTTATATAATTTAACAAATATTGCGAATTTTTTCTTTTTCAAAACATATTTCATAATTATTGACTTATTCAGTAGATTAATGCTTGTAGTCAACAGCCTTCTAAAGGGCACTGCGCAGGCGCGATAACACTATCGCCTGAATAATTTACGAGACTCACTATACTGTAAGCTGGTAGATGAATCATGTTTGAAGTCATAGTTTTATTGAGGAAGGAACTGAATTAACACACCTTAAAAACATACCTACAAAATTCAGATAAAAAAGTAAAAATCACTTCTGTACTCCTAGAAGGTGCGTGTTATACAAGTGCTGACTTACTATCGATAGTAAGTTGTCCTTGAAAAAAAAACTATCGATGGTTTTTCAAATTAAAGTAAACAAAACTATCGATTATCTACTTAACTTAGACTATCGATATTGTTTCTTTTCACGCAACACTAGCGTCATACAAAAGCCAAATTTAATTTTGACTCATTTGTGTCGATTTGGCGCAACACAACTGACAAGACTAACCTTATTTTAAGCATCCCGTCTTTGTCTTTTCGATACAGAAAGAAAAGGACAGAACACTTAAATTAAGTTTAGTCCTATCAATTAAGTCAAGTTGTGTTGCGCCGAATCTGTGTTACTGTCAACTTTATGTAAGACCCAAGTTTAAACTTTGATATCATAAAAAAGTGGATGCTATTTTTAGTGGTGATTCCAAATTTTATCAAAATGTTGCCCAGGATCTTCAAATCATTCCAGATAGACATTTGTTGTCCAACTGGAACAATGAATGGAACTGTTTCTCTTATTACTTTTCTCGCTTGCAGCCTTTTGTTCCTCCTCGTCCTTGGTTTTATAAATTCCGAAATATTACCAAACGCGTTACAAGTGTGCTTATTAGATTATGATTGGGTCATGTGTGTTTCCCTGTCAAACTGTTTAAATTTAGGCTTCGCAACTCTCAAATATGTGATTGCCAAATGAAAGAGAGGACTCTGTACCACACATTATTTAATTGTCCTATTAATAAATAAATGGAGACCATCAGCTGAAGTACTTACTTCATGCAATATTTCCCTTCCCGACGATACTAATGATGTAAATAATATTTCAATGCAAGTGCTCGTAAAGGCCCACTTTTTATGCATCAAAACCGAACAGAAAGTGGATTATTTTGCCCTAGGGCTTTTTTTTTATTTTTATTTACTTACAATGGTTGGCTAACCTGCAGCCTTTCCTGTGTACCATAAATGTTATACTTTTCTTTTCCACTCTTTAACGGCTCTGGACACAGTCCTTTTGAGCCAATCATAATTTAAAGTTCACAAGATTATATTTGTTTTATTTCCTCACACTTTGCATTGAAAAACGTAGTATGATACACGGGCGTAAGAGCAATAAATTACTCGGTTACGTTTACGGTTATTACTTAGAGCAATAAATCGTCCTCGTAATTTATTCCTTTTCGCCCTTGTAGTATAAACTACTATTTTGTTATCGTTCAAACATAAGAAAAGCTATTTTGGTCCTGGCGAAATTCATAGAATAAAATAAAATTATTATTAGAATTGTTTATGTGTTGTGTTGTCTTATCTATGTTATGCTTGATTCAAATATTCTTTATTAGTCTTTATTCGTTTTCGTTCTCTTCTTTTTATAATTTTAAATAATAAAATGTGATTTGCTGACTACCTGATATTGGCAGAAAATGGTGGCAATATACAAGCCAATGGCCAAATCATTCATCCATCCCTCAGCCCAGTTCGTCCACTGGTGGACATAAGCCTTTCCAGGACTTTGCCACTCCCGGCGGTCATCCTGAAAGAATTGCCCATACTCACACACGCTGGGCAGGCGGGATGGTGAGCGCGATGCCGGAAACCACGCACCAGTGACACCGCTGCCCGTCACCAGTCTGTTCCATATAAAGCCCGGCTATTAGGGATAGATATACCGCCATCCATCGGTCCCAGGCATGGTGGGCCTTCTAGTTTTTTGCCTGTGAGCTGTCCTCTTACTCTCCCCCAAATTACTTCGAGGGGATCTCCAAGTAAGATGGTGGTACCTCCACAGTTGAGCCCGGCATCAGCTATTCGTATATACATTATATTCGTTTGTCTTACAAACTGTTGTGATTCAAGTATAAATTTATACATCTTGGGCAAACAATATTGTTCCATCAAATGATCTTGGAAGGTTCAAAACTAAAATGTTAAACTTATGACATTTTCCGTGCTATAGCTCACTCAAACCACTGAGTGAGATCATGAATTTAGCTTCATTCTATGTTATGCGATGTTATTAAGCAGCATCGTCGTCTTCTTCAAATACAAGGCGTATGGTGTACACCTACTTCTAACCTGCTGTGTATTTGATGTTTCTTTTTTATATTTGTAATTAGTACGTCGGGCTTATTTATTTTCATAAAGTATCCAAAATATCGTGTGATTGTACTTAAACGATTTGTGCATTTGAATTGTTTTTGAATTTTTAAACATGACAGAACAGTATTTATAATCAGATGTTGTCTTTACCAAAAGTTATTAATCTTTTTTTTTCTTTATTTTTTCAGAACAAGCTATTCAGCGGCAAATCAAGTGACTTCGAAAATGAGTCCTTAGAAGTCCATAATGAATACAGAAGAGACCACGGAGTACCACCTTTAACTCTTAACAAAGAAATATGCAAATCTGCCCAAAAATGGGCTGAAGAGCTCGCCAAGAAAGATGGCATGGCATACAGTCTTACAAAAGAGTATGGAGAAAGTATCTACTGTGGTTGGTCACCAGACCCTAATACTAAAGTTACTGCGAGAGATTGCGTAGACAAATGGTACAGTGAAATAAATGACTACTCCTTCGGTAAAGAGCCAGAAGTTCTAACCTGCGGGCACTTTACACAAATTGTCTGGAAAGATACTAAGGAATTAGGAATTGGAAGTGCTAAAAGCAAATCTGGGAAGCTGTATGTTGTTGCTAACTACTACCCTCCTGGTAACTATAGTGGCCAATTCTCTAAAAAGGTCTTGCCACCAGGAGCTTTTCAATTCCAACCGAATAAACATGAAAGAGTAGCTAACAATAATGTACCTCCTTCACCGAGAAACAGTAAAAACTTCACTGAAAAGGCGACAGATTTGGTCACAAAACTCAAGTCTACTTCTATCACGGGTGACAAAGGTGATAAATTTGAGGAAGATTGCTTACGTGCTCACAATGAATACAGAAGAAAGCACGGTGTCCCTCCGCTAGTTCTCAATAAAAAGCTTTGTAAATATTCAGATGAATGGGCGAAGATACTTGCAAAAAAGGGTAAAATGGAGCATAGAGATCAGAATGACTACGGTGAAAATATTTTTTACGCTTGGTCTTCGGATCCCACTTTCACAGTCGCTGGTAAAGATGCTGTAGATAAATGGTACGATGAAATTAAA
The DNA here is from genome assembly GCA_934047225.1 of Ypsolopha sequella. NCBI lineage: Eukaryota > Metazoa > Arthropoda > Insecta > Lepidoptera > Ypsolophidae > Ypsolopha > Ypsolopha sequella. The sequence goes on from OW203987.1 coordinate 24,650,808, forward strand.
GACCACACTTTTGGAAAAGAACCAACTAGTTTGGCATCAGGACATTTTACTCAAGTTATTTGGGAGGACAGTAAAGAAGTTGGTGTCGGTATATCGAAATCAAAAGATGGTCAAATCTATGTTGTAGCTAATTATTTGCCTCCAGGAAATGTTGTTGGTAGTTTTGCTGCTAAAGTCCCACCGCCTATCAATTAATTAAATGTTTACGATTAACTTAGCACCAAAGATTACATTGCCAATAAATCATAACATTCCACAGTTATGAATACGTTTACACATTTTTAAACACTTCAACTTTGTATTTTGATAATAAAGATAATATATGATAATTATAAAGAAAATGGTTTTTTATGTAACGTTTTTAATGGTTGCGCATGTTGCAGGCAAATTGTGTAATTCGTCAGTTTACAAACGACGTCGCCAGTTTCTAAACGCTGGCTCTTTTGCAATTTGCGCTTCCGTAAGTTGTGAAACCCTCGCTGTTTTGTAATTTTCCGAAGGCAAATTGTAAAATGCTTTAGCCTAATTTCACCAAAAAGTCAAAAATAGGTGCGACGACGAGCGGAGCGAGGAGCAGCGTGTTAGGTTTATATGTAAGTATAAGTACATACTGGGAGCCGAGCGAAGCGGAACGGAATGAGGTGACCCTCAATAGTTCTAACTGAATTACGATAAGTCTTGTAATACGATATGCTAATTATAAAACTAAATTCTACGATATGATGACGACGACGTAAATTGCAAAACAGTGAGCGCTCAAAAACTGACGACGCCGTTTGTAAACTGACGAATATTAATATTTGCCTGTGACTTATACAAATTGAATCAAACGAATGCCCCCTGGAGAGAAAGTACCCTACATTTGGAGAAATTTTACTTAAAGAAACCTTTTATTTATTTTTAAAGTTAAGAAAAACTCCATTTAAGAAGTTTTGAAAAATCACCTGCCTGAACCGGGAACTGAACCGGACAAATATGTAAAAAAAAACACCTTTGTTTTTATATTGCCGATTGAAAGGGTCAGTCATAAGAACTAATTTATTTTGAGTAACATAATATCCCAAATTATAGAAAAACCATAAAATTAAAAATATAATAACAAAACAAAATCGCATCCCAAAATTCAATATCCTATGGCGCATGAGCCATTTCACATTGCAACATTCCAAATTTCGTGACAATGGGAAATGGCTCATGCAACAAAGGAGTTAAGAGCATTTCTCACTATTACGAACTGTCAGTTTCCTACTTCATGCAAAAAAATATACTGCAGGTAATGGTATGCAATGTCTAGAAATTATATATGTTATCGGCAATTGAATAATCTAGTATTCTTCAAAATACCTAGGATTTCTATAGAATGACTAAATTGTTCAGACAATGTACAAAATATAATTTACTGCCCGCGTTGAAAATATATAAAACATTTCTTTGGTGTTCAATATTTATTTCAATAATCTTATAATCTTACTGCGGCACATTGGGCAAATATCAATAGATCTTGGGAATACATATGGCCGCTGTTCTCTCCACCTCTTACTTATGCACTCTCTCAAAAGCATATTTCCCATTAATAAACCCATCAGTTTCCTGCGTGCAAAAATTTTACATATCCTTGACGAACCTGGTTTTTTACTAGAATCACTTGTTATTTATACAATTACTGAATTATATTCTTTGCCGGTGACATAAATAAGCTATCTATGGATAAACCTGTAATCTTTTCTTTCCAAAAACATTTTGTTCTATACATTATACTTTGTTTATAACACAGCGAAGGTAATAACTTATTTCCTATGTAAGGAAGTTGGTAAATAATAATACGGGACACGCAATTTCCGGAAATAAACCGTTATAAATGTCTGTGTGTGATAAAATGTTACCTTTTTTGCTTGGAACACGAAACAATTGTTTATTTTTGTACGACAAAGTAGAAGAAGATATAGAAGTAAGGATAACTAAATCCGCCTTTGTAAAGAGGCTGTACCTACTTTATATAATTATAATATGTCATAAGATTACATTAAAATCAGATGAATTAGGCTCAGATCAAATCTGAAAAACTATTTTATTTATGACTATATACATTCTCGACCCAGTTTAGTATGGTAACAAAAAATACGACAACTGAAGCAAGTACAGGCAAGGGGTTAGTGTAACTAAACAAAAAACATAAACAACGAGTGAAATATATTGTTTTCAATGCATGTGCTCGTGAAGGCCCACTTTTTATGCATCAAAACCGAACAGAAAGTCGATTATTTTGCCCTAGGGCTTTATTATTATTATTATTATTTTGAATTTATTTACAATGGTTGGCTAACCTGCAGCCTTTCCTGTGTACCATAAATATCATACTTTTTTTTCCACTGCTTAACGGCTCTGGATACAGTCCTTTTTAGCCAATTACAATTTAAAGTTCACAAAATTATATTTGTTTTATTTCCTCACACTATGCATTGAAAAACGTAGTATGATACACGGGCGTAAGAGCAATAAATTACTCGGTTACGTTTAAAACACTCGCTACGCGCGTGTTTTAAATCGTCCTCGTAATTTATTCTTTTGCGCCCTTGTAGCATAAACTACTATTATTCTTTGCCCCGTTTTTGGCTTAGCGGTTATTTTGTTATTAAATATTGTAAAAGTCTATACTGCGTCTATATTACTATGGTTTACTACGATTATGACAAAAGTAAAATAAATGTAATAAATGTTAATAATATATAAAAAGTAATAAATGTCAATAATAGAAGTAAACTGCATCCAAATCCATAGGATTAGTTCTCGAGTTAAAACAGAACATAAAGACAGAAAAAAATAAAAATAAAAAAATAGTTTTGTCCTTTGAACATTATAGCAGTGGCGTGCACAGAACGTTTTGCTGGAAAAGCAAACAATTGGACAACAACAATAAAAAAAATATGAAAAAATTTAAATATCACTTTGAAAAAAAAAATTTTGTATGACGCCAGGGTAGACAATGTCTACCGTAGAGTGAAAATTTCCTATACAAACTTTTTTTTTTCAAAGTGATATTTAAATTTTTTTATATTTTTTTTATTGTTGTTCTTGACCAATTGTTTGCTTTTCCAGCAAAAAGTTCTGTGCACGGCACTGCATTATAGTAATTACGTAAGTACTCATTGTGTTAAAAATTTTGCTAAAATATTAAATGTAGACACAACTTTTTTACTACTTTATTATTGGTAAAGATTGTAGAGAAAGTATCACAACATTTTGCAACGATATAATGGTTGTCACAAAAAGAACACATTTACCGACGCTATTTTCTGAAATGAAGTGCAAACATTTTATTTTGTCAGAAAACGGCAAAGCTAGAGGAGATTTAAGATACAGGAAAAAGGGAAAGTTTATTTTCTAAAAACACATTATGAAAATAACTTAAATATTATTACTCTTTTGGTATAATTCGGGTAAATTCTCAATATCTGTGAAACTTATTTCAATGTTAATCCTATTTTATTTTTAGTTAGAAGCATTGGATAATAATAACAAAGTTAATATTTTTTATAGCACACTGTGCTATAAAAAATTATACGAAACTCGTGCGAGAAAATTTTTCTCGACTCGTGTGATTGCAGCACTCGCCTTCGGCTCCTGCCGCAAACTCACACTCGTCAGAAAACGTTTCATCGCTCTCGTATCGTAATATACTATATATGGACACAATGGACCCGGACTCAAATTTTTTACTTTTAACCAAGAAAAACAAAGTTAAGTTATGCACTTTGCACTAAGCGACTGACGTTTAACCTTAATTCCAAAATATGCTAGAAATATGCTCATATAAACATCACGGCACGTTTCTCCTCTCTTTCCAAATGCACGTTGTATTTTCAAGATTAAAATACTTGGATGAAATGTAACATTTAAAGCACTTTAGATAATGTGAAATACTGTCATTCTTGGCGTTTGAGCTCTGCGAGCCGTGACAGTTTTCATTTAGTTATAAGTAAAATTACAAACTCATACATATTTCACGTGTGTCACAGACGTACTTAACTTAAGGCGGCGAACCTTGTGAAAATGTGAAATTTGACATATTTGAATGCTGAATACATCGCATCCTTTCGATTTCGGAAATTCAAACTATGCATACACATTACCATTTTCAGCGTTTTTACATATTTATAGTTTTTAGTACGCTTTACGTCTTACTATAAAAACATGAAAAAAAAAAAATCCCCTTTTTAAATTTGTCAAATACTAGATAAAATGCAGAACTAATCACACATAATAATCGCATTTATAGAGTGTCATCTGAATGTTTTTTCTTCAATTTGTTATTTTTATTTGCTTATTTAAATTTATTTTTTATTTTTTGTGTATTTTAATAGTATGGAATTTGCATGTGGGAATAATTCAAAGTTACGTTTAAAATTCCAATATTATGAAAATTATTTGAAAATTTATTCCCAAATAATTGGAATATTTGCACTACTTAGGAGCTTTTAGTTGTAATCACGGTCTCAGAATACTTTCTGCAACCGTGATTACAACTAAAAACTTCTAAGTACTACTACTGTAGAAACAATATATTTTGCACACGGATTTTGTTTAACGATTTTCCCGCCAAATTCACAGTACTAGTCGCCTTAAATGACATATTCTACTGATTATACCACAGAACTCTTAGCCATTAGACATCTCATCAACATCAACCACGGACAAGTGAGAATTCTTTAAGTAGTGCAATTGCACTGATGTGTTGTCGAAAATGATTTGCCCTTCTTACGACGTGTAATGGCTTTGTGGTCTGTGGATTATACAAAAGAACTTTTACTTTTGCTGACTTTTAAAATAACTTTTAGTTGACAATATTTTGATATTGTGTACTTGCTATCAACCTTTTCATCAGTATCTTTCACTGGTTGGCTGGAAGAAAATTCTTGTAGAGGTACTTAATAGCTTTTGTGCACGTTTTTTACTTAAATGACATTAGACAAGAGGATGTTACGAGTAAGTTGACGTATTTTTAACAAAAATTCCTTCAGCCGTTTTCTGCCTGGAGGAACCCAAACTTGGTGTGTTTTGAAAATGGCGAAATGTAATGGTGTAGTAAGTATATTTTTGCAATCAGCTTACAAATCCCTTTCATTTGATACCCCTCAGGTTTCAGAGAACAATATTCAAAAACTATGATTGCCATCTCAATAGAAATGATGACGTCACAATTTTTTATATTGACTTTTTGAATATTGTTCTCTGAAACCTGTGGGGTATCAAATGAAAGGCATTCGATACCCCACAGGTTTCAGAGAACAATATTCAAAAAGTCCATACCTACAAAAAATTGTGACGTCATCGTTTCTATTGAGATGACAATCATAGTTTTTGGCATCCTTATTAACCTGTGTAACTGTAGTGAACAGGAAAATGAGTACCACAAATTATAGCATTTTCTCAAAAGCTAGCTGGCCCATGGACTATATAAGGGTCCACGTGGACGAAGTCGCGGCCAATACTTGATAATATTAGGTCTTTACAAATGAAATTGCTGTTTTCTTTAGAGAATTTGAAAGAAACTCAATTTTCAGTACTAACATTTCTGCATTTTTTTTTGGAATGACAAATCCAAATTATGTCGTTTTTTATGTGTATGAATGAGACAACTTTTGAAAAGTGTCAGCTGTAAAAAATATTACGAATCTTATCATGGAAATGGATGAAAGATTTAATTCTTATAATCAAACTGATAAAAAAACAAAACTTAAAAGGCTATGCGAATTTTATTTTTTCACTATCACTCCAAGCGAAAAATCGCGCAGTGCGAGAGGGGCGGATTCAGGGCAAAAGGGAAAAAAGTTGGCTAAAATAGCTAGCAAAATTTCAAATATTAAATGTCTAGATATTGTTAGATATTGATAAAATATGTTTGAGTTCTGCATATTCGTCAAAATGAGGAGAAAAAGTGTGTTTGAAGACCTCATTTCAACAATTATTTCTAACAAGGAAAATTTATCCAAACATGTTTTCCAATTTCAAAATCCTAGATTATATAGTCAAAATGCATATACCTACCATAATTTTTTTTTTAATTTTCCGTGTATTTCATGAAATACACAGAAAGAAACACTACGTTTTTTTTTGGCATATCTCCTTAATAAGTAGATGTAAAACCCTAAAATCAACTTTCAAACAAAAAACCAATATTTGAGATAGGTATTGAATTACAGGAATTATGAACTCATGAATATGTACGAACATTTAGGCAATTTCATAGGTAAAGACCTATTATATAGTAGAGTGAAGTCGGACCATCAAAGAAACATACGGTGGTACGGTCACCAGAGAAAAAAACTTATTGCGGTTCAATAAATTCTGTTTTAGGGTTCAGTCAAACCTTGTTGCGAAACCGTATGGAACAATGAAAACATTTTAGTCCCACGTACTAACGAAAAAAAATTGTACAAGGGATTAAAATATTTTCATTGAAAAAGCTTTTTTATTTATTTATTTATTCACAAACAAATATCCTTACAGGCTAGCCTAATTCGATAGATATGTATATGTCGTGCCCAGATCATAGAATTGAACATTTCATGAAATAGTCGACCATATCATGAAATGGTCGCATTTCATGAAATAGTACATTGTTTGTTGACCATTTCATGATATGGATTGACCAAATCAATGAATAGAGATCGTTTGACGATATAATCAATTAAACACAAGACCATTTCATAATCTGGTCAAATATCGTATGATCATATCGTAAAATAGTTACATTTATTCACCACTATGGAGGCGCATTGTTATTGTTTGTGCGATGCATCATGGCGGCGCTACACAATTCTCTTGTTTTAAATGTTGTTAATAATGTAATAACTGAGGAAGAAAGTGCGGTGAAGTGTTGTGATTATTATTACGTATTATTTAGTAAAATAAGTTCCTTAAAAATACCTAATTGGCTAAATCCTTATTGATTTTTCTAAAAAAATTAACCTAAGTTGGTAGTATAATAAGTAACTTGAAATACGTGCTAATTCTTTATAAGTTGTTGATTTTGTACTTTAAAGAACAATAATCAAGTTCCTAATAACAAGAATTTGAATTTCTAGTATCAACATTTGTATGAACACCCTAAATTAATGATATGGTCAAACGTCGCTGACCAAATCGTTAAACGTTGAACATTTAATGATCTGGTCAGTGACAGTTGACTATTTCATGAAATGCGATAATTTCATGAAATGGTCGACTATTTCTTGAAATGTTCAATTCTATGATCTGGTCACGACATACATACAACCACAAATCTTACTTTCTACAACCTTTATAAGTATACAATTTCAATAATAATTTTACAAAAACATCTTCTTGTAGCACAGCACAAACAACGCTGTTCTCGTAAACTCATTCTGAGCAACATGGAATATATCCGCTATTGCCGAAATATAGTTTAAGGCGCGGAGCGCTCGCGTCAACGGCGCTTTGCCAGTAAGTTAGTTCGTGCGCGGGGCACCAGCAAATACCAATTTCCATATATTTTTTAAACCCGTTAATTCTTTGATGAAACCTTAATAATCGATGAAGTCTAATCCAAGGGCAGCTGCAAAAACTGCACGCGTCAAATGAATACAATACATCAATCTCGCCATACAATCTTTATCGCTTGACGCAAATTACAGCGTTTCGTAGTACGGGGTCCAGTACAAAATGCGCAAAGATCATTGAACGATTTTACCTCCTTTGTATAACAGGTGGTAGAATTGATGCCGGGCTCGACTGTGGAGGTACCACCATCTTACTTGGATACCCCCTCGAAGTAATTCGGTGGAGAGTAAGAGGACAGCTCACAGGCAAAAAACCAGGAGGCCCACCATGCCTGGGACCGATGGATGGCGGTATATCCATCCCTAATAGCCGGGCCTTATATGGAACAGACTGGTGACGGGCAGCGGCGTCACTGGTGCGAGGGTTCCGGCACCGCGCTTACCAACCCGCCTGCCCAGCGTGTGTGACCGCCGGGAGTGGCAAAGTCCTGGAAAAGCTTATATTTCCAGCAGTGGACGAACTAGGCTGGTGGATGGATAAATAACAACCTACAATGAATCACATCATATTATTTCCATATTTTCAAATAGCTTACATCGACACTGACGGAAACCATCATTGTGTACGTCGTACTCTTGACAGAATTTTTAATAAATACGGCAGAGTGCCGGCCCGGGTGAAAAGCTAGGGATTACCGCCGACTGACTGATTGTAGAAGAGTGGTTCCGCATAAAGAGTCTGGATGTGGTGTTTACCACAAAAATTAAACCTAGGAAGGTTTATTTATATTTTAACTCTTGGAATATCTAGTGATTGTCTGTTCAAAGGGAAAAAATAATCCCTTGGAGATGATCCTAAATAACAATTAATTACACACCCCCTAATTTTTTTGTACTTTTGACTAGGCTTGGGTTTACTTTCATTATAATGTGTTTAAAAGTTCATCAACTTAAAAATACCTGTCTGTAAGATTTCGTCCGTTTGACCACAATACTCAAAATATTGTAACGAAGATTCAGAATAATAAACTCGATATTTATTTTTTTCCAATTGTCAGTTTTTATATCCAAAGATTTAGAATGTCAAAAAAAAGAAAAGAGTCCACTAGACAGATAACAAAAACATGTCTCCACCGACGACTTTTACACTTCTCCACAGATAACCCAACTTTCCTCTCCTCTCCTCTCCTCACCGACGCTCACGCCACCTCGCCTCGCCTCTCCCTAGTCCTCTCCTCTGGGGATCTAAAAAGGCCGACTTGGGTGAATCATTAAATGATTTCAAAGTAGGATAGAGTCAGAGTTTTTTCACGCGTGCAAAAGAGCTGGCATTAGAACAGAATCATAATGTGTTTCATGCAAAACGGCCTTTTTAGAGGACCTGCTCTTGTTACAATATGTTTATTTTTTTCCAAAGGCCTCAGATTCTAAACCTTCGTTCCTAATTTTAGTTTAATCAGCCTGGCTGTTTTTGAGTATTGTCGCTGACATATATATACAACATGTAACAGAAAGGTGTAACCATATTTGAAGAGCTTCTCAGTCAATGGTATAGAACAACTTTTACAATGAAGTCAACTCTGAAATCTCAAAAAAAAATCTGCCCTTTCATACATTTCGGCCGAGCGGCATTGCAAAGCGAGTAATTTTTTTTTTCGATATAAGGTAAATGCAGCTATTACCGACCCCTTTAAGCAAGTTTTGAAATAGATGATTATTATTAAGTGTATTGGTAACTAAAACCGTTTATTTCTTGTTTTTATTTGTAAATATGTATTATATATTGTATTTTTATTATCTTACTAATGAGTTAATAGAAGTTTATCTTAGGAATAATGTATTTTTTGTTTTAGATGTCAATTGTCGCTATTACCGACCCAACCCAACGGTTGTGAAGCTATTACCGATTTTCATGAATCTATTGCCGAGCGTAAAGAAATGATACCAAGTCATTTAATAAGTCTTTTTATTTGGAAAATATTTTTAGGCATTTTTGGTACAGACATCACATTTTTTGTATAGGCATAGTTAAGAAGGATAACGAATGACTAAATGATTAAATCAAATCATCAGAATCTGACTCAGAATTATAAAAGCATCGGCGTTTTCCCAACTCTCTTGCAAACTTACTTTTAAAATAAAAAAATTAACAATCAGATTCTGAGTCTGATTCCTGAAAATTATTTACGAGTATTATCGAAGCAGGAGTACCTTCGTTGTCAACTTCTTCAATTCCAGAGTATCCAGGTTCTCCTTGAGTTTTTTTTTGTTTATTTGTAGTGAGATGATCCACTAACTATTTTTTGAACGAGTTTTTGTTCACCTTTTTTCTTCTTCTTGAGAGCGTCTTCTTGATTTTTACGTTTCAGTGCCTCCTTTTGTTCTTTTTTCCTGGTTTTCAGTTTCTTTGTCTGTTTTCTAGTTTCTTTTTCTTCTTTTTCTCGCTCTATTCTTCGTTGATACTCCATAAACTCATTAGATATTGTGACTGTAGGTGTTAACTTTTTGTTCACTTTCTTCTTTGTCTTATCTTCATTTGTTTTTGGGAAACGTAAATCATTTTTGAAGGGTGTTGGAATGTCTTTGAAGGGTGTTAACATTTTTTGGAATGGTGTGCTCGTACTCGGTATCTCGTCTATCTCTCTAAGTGATGCAAAATTTTCTTTAGTGCTGTGATAATTTTTTGCAGATATATTTCTGTCATGCCGTTGGAAGAGTCTTTTATTTCCTTTTTCTCGTTCTGAAATTATTACAGTAGTGATAGACGTAGAAAACTCATTATTCTGATTGTCTAGTTCAGGCACACACATCACAGAACTATTGTGGTCTCCGTGAGGAGTTGACGTTCGCAATGGTTGGCCTTCATCTTTTCCATCTCACAATAAATGTTGAATAGGTGTATGAAAGAGCGACGTGCAACTTTTATCGTTAATATTTGTTTCTTTTGGAACAATTTATTCATTCACAATTACTTGCGGTTTTTCAATTTACTGTAGTAATTTGGATTCCTCAATCTCAGTTGATCCTTGTTTTGGTTGTATCGGTAGCAAATCATCATGCATTACTCCAAGATTTAAGATACATACTGATACATAAGATAATACAGGCTGATGGATAGATGGAAAGATAAAATCGGTAATAGGTTCTCATTGATGCCATTGCCGACTCATGTGGATCGGTAATCAGTGGTCTATTCAGAATATGTCAATCTTTAACCGATCCGTACAAAAAAGGATTTTTTTCTTTTAATTCTTTCTTTTTATTCATATTAGATACTATAAATGAAAGATCTAGTTATTTTGTTTTCTAAATACACACATGTATTGTAAGTTATAAGCGAATTTATAAGTGTTTGTTTTCAGAGTTTTCATCGAGAAATTAAACAAAACATTCTAGATGTGTCACAGAAAAAACACGCTTAGTAAACAACAAAGCTTGGGTCGCTAATAAATTATTATAGGGTCAGATTACTTCAGATTTATATAATAATAATGAAAAAATTGTTTGATTCGCACTTATTTACAAAAATGAGATAAAACAAAACGTAGCACGTGAGCTATTACCGACCCATTGAATAAGTATGGGTCGGTAATAGACGCAACTTTTTAAATGAATGCAGCTATTACCGTTCTATTTTAATTCGAATTATGAGTCGAAATTACACCTTAAAGAAATAAATAAAGTTTTGAAATGATAAAAACATACTTAAATTGATTTATCTGTCTATTCATAATAATCTTATATACATTACGTACGCAAAAAATTACCTAAACAAAAAATATGCGTACTTACTTGTAGGCACAAGGATCAGTATGACACAAACTCCACACTCGCCGCCGTCACAGAAACTAATAGTTTTTGTCTCTTTCCCGAATTCCTACGCATATTAACGTAGGTTCATACGATAGACAATAGACACGCGTGTGTTTTCTCTTTTACTCTTTTTAACAGAATTTTTCCAAACGTGAAAAAATGCGAATAAGCTGAATGGGTCGGTAATACCTGCCAAATTTTGATGGGTCGTTGATAGCTGCATTTACCTTACAGTTTTTGTTCCAAATTAAAAGTTGTTCTAAACCATAAACTGAATAAGCTCTTCAAATATGGTAACACCTTTCTGTTACACTTTGTATACAAACAGACGGACCAAATATTGAAAGCAACTAACGAACAAAAGAAAGCACGTTTTAAATCCGAGATATATATTTTTTTTATTTTATAATGATACATTTTTCATTCTTACTTTCTAAAGCCCAACTTACGAATATTTTTACATTTTAAATGTCATTTCATTTTTTAGAATCCGGGGCTGAAAGTACCATGTCCAAGTTCTTTAAAAGCTCCAAACGAGCCCCATACGGACCTGTCCATTTTACTGAGGCAGTATTTGTAGACCACTCTAGGTAGGTACCTAAGAGTGGTAGATTTCGCAGTGTAATTTATTTGTTATATACCTCGCCTGTATATATAGGTAACTCCTACAGTTTGGCTGCAATTTACAATGGTTTATTTCATTAAGTCACATCGAGGCAAAGGCTAATTTACTAAATTTTATTGTTTTTACGGTTCCTTTTACTAAGCCTCCATTTTCTGTCTGTCCGTCTGTCACAGGTGTCTACAGCTTGAAATTTTTGCAGAATACGTTTTACATGACATGCCTTTATCATGACAAATATTAAAAACAAAAAAAAATTAAATCCAAGTAGGTCCCCATACAAAAAACCCCGAAAAAGTAGCATTTTTATGTCAATTTCAGATTTGTTACTTCTGTAAGTTGATAGTTGATAAGTTCATAATTAATTATTTAAAACAGATCGACTAACGTAGATTATTTCGCGAAGAATTCGAAACATGTCGCGTTTCGCGAAATTATTCACGTTAGTGGATACGTGTTAATTATTTATGTAATTTTTTTCAGTTTTATCTTAAAAGTGCATATAAAGTCAGATTAAGCACCTCATTTTGCATCAATCAGAATTCATTGAGCGTTTTTCCTTATGTCAAATTTAGTGTAAAATAAGATTCCTAGATGGCACTGTCGTATTCTTTAGCAACAGAATCAAAGACAAAATTTGCACCGATTCCAAACAAACGAAAAACAACTTTGACATTGATTGCTACCGCCATCTGGAAGAAAGTTAAGAACTAAAAAGAAAAAACAACTAGAAAAACGCTCATTCTAGCGCGCTTTCGAGCCGTGTTATCAAGAAACACGCACTCACGAAAAACGTGAAAACTTCTTTAGGCGCGCTGAGCACTTCTTTTGTGGGCACTGAACAAGACTGAGGCGTCACGCTCAGCTATGTAACGCTCGTTCAGGTAAAGTCGGCTAGCCTTGATGAAGTATTCACTTCTGTCATGTAGTTTTAAGCACACCCCGTTTTTAGGGTTCCGTAGTCAACAACAAGGAACCCTTATAGTTTCGCCATGTCCGTCTGTCTGTCTGTCTGTATGTCCACGGCTTAGCTTAGAGACTATTAGTACTAGAAAGCTGTTATTTGGCATGGGTATACATATTTATCACGCCAATAAAATGGTACAGTAAAAATTTGAAAAAGATTTTTTTTTTGGGTTTCTCCCCTACACGTAAAGTTGGGATGATTTTTTTTTCTCGTCTATCATGTAGTGTGGGGTGTCATTGGATAGATAATTTAAAAATATTGGGGTTGTAAGAAGTCCATTTTTCGATACAGGATTCCATTTGCGAAATATTAAGCTTCAAAGTGTTAATTTTTGTTAGAGTCAAGTGTACCTCCCCCCTGCCAGCGATACGCTTGTATTTGGAGACGTGAAAAAAATCACGGCAGTAGAATATCACAGCTAAGTAGGCTTTAAAAGTTAACGAGTACAGATCGCGCCAAACTTTTAGTCCCCTGTAAACACGGGGCAATTCGCATCAGCAGGAACAAAATATATGGGGTGTTCTTGGGAAGAGCAACTTCCGAGCGTACTAGAAGTTTGGCGCGATCTGTATTAGTCGACAAACTTATAAAATGTACTTGGAGAAGAAGTCCGCATATTGTGCAGGGCAACTACGGAACCCTACACTGCGCGTGGCCCGACACGCACTTGGCCGGTTTTATTTAATAATTCGGCTTCTAGATAAAATTATTAAAATATTATAAAACAAATAGACGGGGTCATTGCTCGCTTATTTTAAGTACAAATTTTAAGTTGTATGATTTAAGGAAGGCCCTTTTAGAAAATCTCGAAAGATATAACATTTAGACGTAACTTCATAATTTTTTTCTATAGAGAGAACTTAAAGTTTTCATGTTTTTTCTAAGATAAATAGATTAACCTTATAGTTAACTATATATATTATTTTTAATAAACCGATTAACCAAGTTATACAATGTGAAATGGTCATTTGAGCTTGCGCATCTGACCTTATGGCCCTTAAAGACTTAGGAGACCTTAGTTTCAAATTTGATCAGATATTTGTACATAATCTAAAATAAAACAATATTTGTCAAATTTAATATTTTTTTGGGTATTTTCATAACTTTCTTATTCTTAAGTTTAGTCAATTGCAATTTTCAGATTTGTAATATTACCAAAAATAGAGAACTAAAATGTTAAACAAAATTAAAAGAAAACAAATGAAAAATTAAAATGGAGTACTTTTCGTACTGTCTCTGAGCCATTTCCAAAATTTAGACATATATAATATCTATACATAATACCCACACCTGTCTCCCAGAGGGGTAGACATAGACTACAGGTTTTCATTTTATGATCCTGACACACCTCTTACGCCTCTTGCACATCGATCAATCTAGTTAAACAAGCTCTTCTAATCCAGGTACTTTTGACATTTGCCTTTCTTACCTTCCACTTGCGCACCATAATGTAAACAATTTTTATTTTTCGTCACTCTAGTTTCATTTTTCTCTACATGTCCAAACCACCGAAGCATTCCTTTTTCTATTCTAGTCACTACATCTTCTTTTTGGCCGCACCAATCCCGCATGTCAATATTTTACACTTTATCATTCTATAAAATTTTCTAATTGTTTGAAAAAACTACCTAGTTGATGTTTTAAATGCCTTCGTGGCTGTAATGAATTATTTAGGAAAAAAATCGAAAGTAAAAATAAATTTCTTAACCTTGACTCACATAATTGTTATTGCCGGACTATTACTTAAACCAAATATCATACCAAACTTGAAATAATACGAACAAAACTGGTAAAGGAAAAGACATGGATAGGTTTATTTAATTAGAAAAGTTGTTCTGTACGCTGGGTAAATAGTTATCAGTAAATATTAATATTGAAACTCGGTATTGTAAATATAAAATTTTATTTAACATACAAATAAAACAGTAGAAAGGCGATCTTAATACTAATTAGCATTTTTTATAGTTATAGGTGGCAATTGAGTACTGAATTTGTAACTTATTAATTGAATACGTCTGTTTTACCGTGCATTTTTAACTATGGTTCCATTAAAAACACGAACTACGAGTAAGGGCTGATAATTTTTCAAATAAAATACTTATAAAATAAAATTGCAACATATTCTATTAGATGTTTAAATAACTATTTCTGGCTTTAAATAATAAAATAATAAGTCAAGTACGAGTAAAACACGCGCAACGAGGGATGCGTACTGCAGTTTAACGAAATATAATAGCTATTTGTTATGCAATGCTGCAAAGTTTTTATTTGGAGCGAGTACTTGTATTGAAACCTGAGGAAGCGAAGGCTTCTAGGATTAAACCACGAGTGACGCGAAAAAAATACGGTACGAGATGCAACATAACTTGCTGCCGAGCGAAACACAGAATTTTCCACTTCACTACTAATGCTATGTGAGAGACACTGACATGACATAGTACGCTGAACATGTTGTGGTGCCATACAAAATTATAGTTCCATTGTAGCCGATTGAAAGCGCCCTCACCAAGCGTACCGGGAACTAAAATTGACACTTGTCATTGTGATTGCCTCATCTTTATCATTAGTTCCGAGTACGCTCACGTCACTCACTGCAGCAGTCAGCATTAAAATGGCGAAAGTCAAATTGCTTCATTATCAGGTCGTCAAAAGCCACTCCGTACTTGTATTATTAGAGGTCATTAGTGCAAAAATAAACAAATAAAAACAAACAAACCTTTTTCTTTTTTCCTGCAATCGTCGTGCTGACCAGTGTGATTGTTCTAAAAATGAGGATGACATACTGACATGAAGTAGGGATTAATTTATTTCATTTAATAGATTTTAGTAGGCTAGTGGATAAAAAGTACTTTCGCACGTAGATTTCGAATGATAAATAGAACCTTTCCGAGCTTGTAAGGTTAAATAGTTATTTGTGCAACAAGATTTCTTTTGTTGCGAGTACCAGATTTGAATCCCGAGCAAGCGAAGATTCTATCTTAGTTAGAATCCTGAGTGTGGTAAGGGATTCAATGGCACAAGAAACAAAGTCAATTTGCTCTCGTGTGACACATACAAGTTTTCACCTCACTAGCGGGAAAACACAAGATGTAAATATACTATCCTTTTGAACGAACTTAAAAGAATTTAATGTTTTTTTCCTTAAATAATAGACCATATAAAAATATTGCAATTAAAATAAAATTCAAGGTATGTTAATTTAATCCCAAAAGCCGTGAACAATCGGAAAATGGTTGACAAACTGATCGAAAACGCAAAACACAACCATCACGAGGGAGTTTTACTCTATCTATCCGTTTCCGGTAGAAGTTCATTTGTTTATACCACTGAACTCTAGAAATATAATACATGGACAGGCTAATTTTGATAAGCCACGATATCCCCACCAGAATTTAAGGACCTCTTAATGAAGACTATTTTAATAGAGCCTATGACCCAAATGTCGTGGCGAAATGAAAGGTCACAGGAATAATGAAATCGCAAATAGAGTAAAAATGCGGTAGCGCTAACAGACACAGACCCACACATCCACACACCCTTCATTCACACAATTACAGCTACGTCCTCCAGTCTTTAAACCATAATTATAATGGTAATAATCAATATCTAAATCTATATTAAAGTGGTTAAAATTCGTGTCTAAACATCGAATATTTTTGCAAAATTTTAATGAAATAGGTTATTAGTATTATACTGAAACAACAATTTTTTGAATTTTTCTCTGTCTGTATGTATGTAGGTATGTTCCGTTTTAACTCGAGAACCACGCAACGGATTTCGATGCGATGGATTTCGAAGTGACCTTGGTCAACATAAATAAAATAATAAAATAAACATCAAGTCGAATAAGGGTCACAGTTTAAATAAACGCGGTTAGAGTCGCGGATGAAAGGCTAGTTTAATATAATTATAAACCCAAAATCAATAAATATGCGTCAGGGCAGCGAGAGCAAGTGGGCGAACTTTGACTGCTGCTACGGGAAGAATGATCACGGAAATAATCTTCATTGTTTTGATCACAATTTCAGTAAAACTGGGGCTCTTAAAATGAAACCAAAATTTTATTAAAGCATACGAACCTGGCTTTAACACTACGTGCGTTTTATCATAACATTCAGTCACTTTAAGTCTTATTCATTATGTGTGTGACGAAATTCTTAATTATTTTATATCAATAAAATTACATTATATTATATTGAACAATTGGTGGCAAAAAAAGATTTGGCTTATACCCAGCAGTTAGCGGAAACGAGCTGTTATAATTTTTTATGTGTGCTCGCTAACTGCTAAAAATTAAACCCAACTGTAAACCATTTAGGTACAGGACCCTAAAATCACCAAGTATGCTGTTCAAAGCTAAAGTATTTCTTTAACAGTAAAATTTATTGCTCCATTCCTCGACTAAGTATTGTCTTAACGGGATCAGAATATATTTGCATGAAACCCTGGCTTGGTCGATTGTCCGCCTTTCAAAATATACGAGTACCTAACAACACGGGTGTCACCATCAAATCTTCTAACCACAATTTTTATGCTTAAAATAAGCTTTTTGCAAAAATATAGTACCCGACTTCAAATGCAACTGCAGTCATCCACTAAAAAGTTAAAAATAATCATATACTGAGCGATGGTACCAAAATAACACTTTTGCCGACTTCTTTCATCCTGAAACATATTGTTATTTAGAAGTCGGCGTCCTTATATTCATTTTTATATCGTAAGGTAAACGCCGACTTATAGATAACATAATGTTTCAGGAAGAAAGAAGTAAGAAAAAGTGCTATTTCGGTACCATCAGTCAGTATATATTTTTTTTCAACTTTTTAGAGAATGACTGCAGTTACATTTGATGTCGGTTATTATGTTATTGTTAAAACTTTATTAAATTTTTTCAGTGTTCACGGGTTTAATTGTATAATATGGTCATTTCTTGTAAACGCGCTTTGGATATAAAACAAAGGTGAAGTAATTATATTTTCAAGTAATGCTCTGTAATCAGCACCCTAACACAAACTGATTGCCGCAAACTTAATTTATGTGCTTTCATCCGTTGAGTTCTATGGTGATGAAGCCAGGATCAAAGCTCAGTTGTGTACTCTGATAATTTCTAAGTATAACCCTGCAATCGATACCCTAACACAGTGATTGCCGCAATCTTGAGATGCTTTCATCCGTTGACGAGTTATATGGTGATGAAGCCAGGATTGAAGGTCAAGTGGGTATTCCGATAATTTTAAAGTAATACCCTGCAATCAGAACCCTAACACAACGATTGCCAGAATCTTGAGTTATGTGCTTTCATCTGATGAGAAATTCTATGATAATGAGGCAGGTCAGGTGGAGGAATGACAATTTCTATGTAATATAATATCCTGCAATCAGCATCCTAGTACAAAGCGATTGCCTTAATCTTGAGTGATATGCTGTCATTGTCTGAGGAGTCCTACTACCTATCTCTGAAGACCTTCTTTAGATCATGGCCAATCTTAAAATGAAACCTATCTAAAAGCACACTCTTCTAAATAAAAAAATAATCTTTCAGAATGACGGAATTACGGATAGACAAATCCAAAAAAAAAAAAAACAGTGATTGATAACCTCCTCCTTTTATGAAGTCGGTTAAAAATAGTTGAAATGTTAGAAAATAACCGGTCAAGTGCGACAAGGACCGTATATACTTATGCCACGTGCAGTTATAATTAACCAACTCAACTTGACACTTACGATCAATTAAACTTTGTGTATCCGTAGGGTATAATTAAGCTGGGCCTAAATTTCTTTTTGAATAAAAAGTAGGTCTTCTGTTTCTTTCCTAAACACAATAAAAACCCATTTCTGTGCTGCAGCTGTATCGTAGATATATAATGAGCCATTTTCCAGGCTAGCTTCCATAAAAATTTCATAGATGGGGCTGTCTCATCCATCCACCCATCTATCAGCCCGTGTTCGTCCACTGCTGGATATAGGCCTCTCTAATATTTCGCCACTCTTGGCGGTCCTGCGTCCTCATCATCCAGCCGCTACCCGCAATGTCCCTCAGGTCGTCGGTCCAACGGGCACGAGGTCGGCCTATGCTACGCTTTGCTGTACGTGGTCTCCATTCACATGGTCATGTCAGTCACTTTAAATCTTTGAAGGATTTCCTCGTTTCGGATGTCATCCATCAGAGATATCCCAAGCATAGCCCGCTCCATAGCTCGTTGAGCGGCCTTGAATTGGTGGATCAAGCCCTTGATAAGAGATTATGTTTCTGCGCCCTACGTCATCACTTGAAGGACGCACTGGTTATATAATTTAGTCTTTAAGCACTGCGGTATGCGGCACTGCGGGCTGTCTAAGGAATTATTTTTTTTCCTTTTCGCTTATGATTTCGCTTCTCTTATTCTTTTAAGTGCTTCTAGGAACCAAAAACCCTCAGAGCAATATGCAAAAACAGTAGCCTTTGCTCAAAATGATTAGTAAGTATCATTTGAGCAGATGAGTTTCGCCAAAGGTATCCGAGTCCTAAATCGTCGTCGTTAACAGTGTTTAAACAAGCGTATGCAGTAGAAATCGATGTGCAGGTTTTCGATGCTAAGGGCCTGTTTCACCACTTCCAGATAAGTGCCTGCTAGTTATATGTGACATATAACGCATACAAAATGTGTTCCATTTTTAAACTTATCTTCTGGATATCACTTATCTGGAAGTGGTGAAACAGGCCTTAAGTATGTTAGTATTATTATAGCTATCCAAGAAAAAAGTTATATCAAAACCAACAGAGCAAAGGCGCAGAATGTTATGATTGACAACCAGTTTTTTTTTTTTTTCAAACTTTTGGAAAGGCAAATTCAGTCAAGAGACTACATGTTTTTTAAGTCCTTAGACAAAGTCCATCTAGGTATGTAAATTTTATAGAAGCTAGCCTGGAAAACGGCTCATTATTTACACAATACAGAAATAGTCTGAACTAAGGGGTTGAACCGTTCTGCACTCACTTCTTTCCAGTAAAAGAAAGACAAAGCATGCATTTATTTGTACCTGTGAGACGACAGTTAACAAATTTAATACCCGAACATTTGAATTTAATATGTTTTGGAGATTGCTCATATTGATTTTTACTTGCGTCTTAGAGCAGAAAACGCACGTCTATTTCCGAGAGCAGTAGAAAGAGGCGACAGATCTCCATCTACTAGGATCTTGACACATCCTTCTTCAATATCCATCCATCGATTCATGCAAGCTCTTTTATTCGGAGTGCTATTGACTTGACCTTAGTGCGTCGCCCAATTGATCGAACGAAATACGTCCTTCAAAGCAACAAAATCAAAACATCGCAAGAAATACCACGAATAATAATCAGACAGACAAAGCTCCACAACAAGCATTTAATTTTTTAGGATTCCGTACCTCAAAATAAAATACGGGACCCTTATAGGATCACTTTGTTGTCCTTCTGTCTCTCAAGACCCGTTTTCTCAGGCCCCGTATGAGATATCAAGTTCAAATTGATACAGAAGTCTACGATGGTGCTGTAAAAAATTAGGCTTCTAACTCGATGCGAAAAAAAGTAACTGCACTATACGTTATCAATTTCATACAAATTACTCACCATGAAAACCTATAAGGCACGTTCAGTTGATTTAGAAACTTAAAATTTCCTTTAGCACATAGAAGAAACCCTGAAAATTACAAATATTATATTACTTAATTAGACCCTTTAGATGCATAGAGTTTAATAGATCATAAGTATCAAGTTAAGTTGGTCGTTACATTACTGCAACTGGAAATTATTTACCATAATATTCATAGGGTTATGTAAACTTATTTTGTGGTGTACGGAATAAAATTTATTGAAAAAGGCGTTACTTTGCAGAAGTCCATCATGAATTTGTGGATATATTAATAATTTGCAATATTCCGCTAAACACTCTTATCATGCTTAGCGGAAGGGCGGGCGGTGCTTGAGTCTGCATTTTGAATAGCATGGTAAGAGTGTTTAGCGGAATATTGCAAATTATTAATATGTCCACAAATTCATGGTGTACGGAAACCTTTGTGCACGAGTCCGACTCGCACTTGGCTGGTTTTTTTTCTGGATCATAATCGTGTTTCACAATCAGAACACGTAATATTTCAGCGTTGACTGTGAAGGTAGCGGCGCGGCATCGTGCATTCTGTACGGAACAATAGCCGCCGCCGTTAGAAAGCTGTAACGGCAGGAAATTACCAACCGTAAGGCGGGATTTCATATTTTTGTGAAGTAAACTAACTATTTAGCCAAAAATTTCTTTAAGTCCACACGTCTGTGCCAATTTTTTTTTTTTTATTAATTCAAAAGAGATCTGAAGTGTTTTTTGAGCTCGAATGATTGGCTTAGGGATGGTATAGAATAACAGCGCTGCGGGTTGAACCGAGGCAGTATACAAAACTAGGGCCATTTCGTTGCCACGATATAACGTCAATATTTTATCTTGTACATTTGTCTTTTGTGTTGTATTGTGTCTGTCGATAAATAAATAAAATTTGTATCTATCTATCTAGTTAGTAAAGTGTTAGATTTACTTTTGAAGTATACAGGGTGTCTACTTATTTAATGTATGTTCACTTAAAGCCGTAGAAAACAAGTCTGTATAATATATTTTGTATAATAATATACTTAATAATATTATAATATACTTAAATAACGATTTTATACGGTATTTCGTTTATACTGGATTTTATACTTCTATGTGCGTGATAATAATAAGTTCAATAAGGTTTTCAAGCAAATGAAAAAAACGTCTTAAAATAAAACTCGAAATATTTTGTAAATAATCCCCTTAGTAGGTTCAGACTGTGTACAAGAAAAAAACAAAATCAAAAATTAATTAGTTAAAAACACTAGAGATAATAATATATATTTATTATTTATATAATGAATATATTATAATGGATATAAAAATATAAATATATTATTATGGATATAATACTTATGGAACAAAAGAAAAACCTCTATGACTCGCACCTAATTTTTTTAGTTTTAAGACACTAATATTAGGTCTTAATCTCTGTACAATAAAAAGATTGTCACACACGTACATAATAATTCTAAATACAATGTGAATAAAGGGACCATTCAAATATTACATATACTTAATTTTATTCAAGACTATCAAAATATGAGACCTTTTTATTCCATAGAGTAAGAACCCTGATTTTTTTTCAGGATTATGTTGTTATGGCTAGCTGTCTGTTAAAAAAGTATCTTTTCAATGCATGTGCTCGTAAAGGCCCACTTTTTATGCATCAAAACCGAACAGAAGGTCGATTATTTTGCCCTAGGGCTTTATTATTATTTTTTTTTTAAATTTGTTTGCAATGGTTGGCTAACCTGCAGCCTTTCCTGTGTACCATAGATGTTATACTTTTTTTCCACTGTTTAACGGCTCTGGATACAATCCTTTTGAGCCAATCATAATTTAAAGTTCACAAGATTACATTTGTTTTCATTTCCTCACACTATGCATTGAAAAACGTAGTATGATACACGGGCGTAAGAGCAATAAATTACTCGGTTACGTTTAAAACACTCGCTACGCTCGTGTTTTAAATCGGCCTCGTAATTTATTCCTTTGCGCCCTTGTAGCATAAACTACTATTACAGATATGAAGATAACAAAGTCTTGTCTTATAGGTATAACCATAGAAAACGTTATGAAGAGCAGTGGCGTGCACAAAACTTTTTGCTGGAAAAGCAATGAGAAGCTCAAGTTAGACAAATATGACGATAGGGTAGACGTGTCTACTCTGAAGGGAATATTTAGATACAAACTTATTTTTAATTATTATTAATATTTTTAATCGACCGCTGGCGGAGGTGTGATGGCGTTGTGTGCATCGCGGCTCGGAGCACGTGCGAGACCGGAGTGGGGACACAGTCAGCTTGAATGCGTCTGGATCACGGTGAGTGCGCGGGCCTTGGGTTCTAATCGCGATCTTCACGTTGCTACTGTCTACTTTCCTGAATTTAATTTACCTACTAAAATGCAGTTGTTCCTTGATTCACTTTCACAAATCATAGATCAACATCCTGATGATTATTTTATCATCGCAGGGGATTTTAATTTATACTGCATTAAATGGACAAAAGAAGGACCACTATTACTGAAAAAAGGAACAACTGAATTGCAAAATACTGCATCTAACTTAGTAACTACAACATCATCTATAGGTTTGCAACAACATAATTTATTGACGAACACATGCAACAATACACTTGATTTAATTTTTACGAACTTTAACATAGGAATTGAACGTGCTGATCCAATCTCCAAGGAAGATGTATTTCACCCCCCGGTTCAATTAAATGCCGTAGACGTCACGATCCCTTCTTTGAAATCTAAACCCCATAAAAAGAAATTATTTAGAAAAGGCGACTATGCTTCTATTAACACAGAGTTATTGAATACTGATTGGGTTGTGTTGAGGCATGGGTCTGTTGATGAAGCTGTGGATGTATTTTATAAAATCATCAATAGCCTAATTGATAAATATATACCACAAATATTTATAACTTCATCTCATCAGTATCCAATTTGGTTTAGTCGTGCTTTAATCAATCTCACGAAAGAAAAGAGCAAAGTTCATAAAAGATGGAAGAAGTATAGAAATCCGGTAGATTATCAGACTTTCTCACTGTTACGTAGCAGGCAGACTTCCCTTCAGGAAGAATGTTATAGAGATTACATTTCACGCTCACAAGCTAATATAAAAATCACACCTAAACTATTTTGGTCATACGTGAAATCAAAACGGAAAAATAAATCTGGTTACCCAAGTCAAATGCAATATGACAATCAGAATTTAAATAATGAAGAGGAGATCTGCCTAGGTTTTAGCGACTTCTTTGAACATATGTTTTCGAAGCCTGCAGAAGAATATCCCCCCTCTGATCTTCTTGAAGTATTAAACACAGATATACTAGATGGATTGGTAGTAACACGTGATAGTGTTGCAAAGCTTCTAGGTGACCTTGACACGTCTAAGGGAGCAGGAAGCGATTGTTTACCTCCCATTTTCTTTGTTAAATGTGCAAAGGCGCTATCTGAGCCAATTGCTATTTTGTTCAATAGGTCATTTAATGAAGGATTTTTCCCAACAATATGGAAAATGGCACATATTGTACCAATTCATAAAAAGGGAATAAAATCAGCTATAGAACATTACAGGCCCATTTCAATTTTAAACGTTCTCAGTAAGGTAATGTAACAAGTTGTCCACAATTTTATTTACTCTTCAATTGCAAAGTCAGTTCCCGCGCAACAGCATGGGTTTCTCAAGGGCAGATCTACTACGACCAACCTTGCTGTTTTTCTTAATGACGTGTCTAGAGGTATGGATAACCGTGGTCAGGTTGACGTGATCTACACGGATTTCGAAAAAGCATTCGACCGCGTGGATCACGTCATCCTCATGCGGAAGCTGCAGCACCTTGGTATTTGTGGCGATTTGCTTAGGTGGATGAATTCATATATTAAGAATCGCAGTCAAGCTGTGGTGCTGAGTGGTCACAAGTCTAACTTCATTGAAATTACTTCTGGGGTACCACAGGGTTCCATTCTTGGTCCTCTCCTGTATGTGGCCTACCTATATGACATATTTGAATGCTTTCATCATGCAAAATTTCTACTCTACGCTGACGATACTAAGGTGTATAAGAACATAGTGAGTGTCTCAGATTGTCTGCAACTCCAGGAGGACCTTGAACGTCTAGCTGAGTACTATTGTAAGAATAGAATAAGCATTAACATCTCAAAATGCATGGCAATTACCTTCACACGTAAACGAAAACCTACTATATTTGCTTACTCCATTAGAAACACTGAAATTAATAAAGTACAGCTGGTGCGTGACCTAGGTGTTCTACTTGACTGTAAATTAACTTTTGCTCATCATTTTGCCAATATAATGGACAAAGCTTTCAAGAGCCTAGGTTTCATCATGCGAATCTCTCGTGATTTTACAGATTTGGGCTGTGTCAAGGTTCTCTATTACGCATACGTTCGAAGTCTACTTGAGTATTGCTGTTCTATTTGGAATCCCTTTTATGAATGTTATAAAAGCGGTATTGAACGAATACAAAAAAGATTCTTAAGATATCTGAATTTCCGTTCTAACTACTCGGCCATCGATTACAATGACTCCTGTATGCACCATAAGTTTATAACTCTGGAGGATAGGCGTACACTTTTTGACATGATGTTTGTACACAATATATGTAATAATAATCTTGACTGCTCAGAGTTAACAACCCTAATGATGCAACTACGTGCACCATCTAAACGGACTAGACATACAACATTGTTTCATGTACCTGCAACCCACACAAATTTTGCAAAAAATTCTATAATTTTTAGGGCTCAGAGGCTTTACAATACCTCCTTCTCATCTATAGATCTATTTTATGGATCAGAAGCTAGTTTTAAGAGGGAAGTAATAAGCAAGATACTTAATAAATAGATATATAATAAGAATGTGACTGCACACTATATTCGTAACAAATAATTATCAACATTCCTCTATCCTAGTTCCCTACCCTACCATACACACACACACACTTACTTTTACTCTGACATCCTACGCCGCTAACTTTTCAATATTACTATTTTTCTGTATATAAATGTATGTATTTTTTCCTCTTGGTCTTTGAAGTTAGTTTTAAATGTATTATTGTAGAAAATGTAAAACCGTAATTGGCATAAGTTTTGATGTTATTAGCTACGATTATAAATGTTTAAGGCTGTGGTTTTTGTAATAACAATAAAATAAAATAAAATAAAATCAAAGTGGTATTTTCATTTTTTCATATTATTTTTTTATTGTCTAACTTTACTTAACTTGTTCTGTGCACGCCACTGGTGAAAAGAGTAATTTACGCGCTCTGTCGCATGCAAAATTACATTAGTATTTTATTATTTTGAGTTAAAAGCACTTGTACGTTATACTCGTAGTTTCACTTTATTTGTGTTTTCTCTCAACCGGTTTCGGATTTTACTCCATTTTCAAGAGAAGATTAAAATACGAAATATTAGAATACATTTCATTGACTCTAGGCTCTGAGCAACGTAAACAATGATAATGTTAACTAACATTTTGTATTTTAATCTTCTCTTAAAAATGGAGTAAGATCCGAAACCGGTTGGAAGAAAACACACATAAAGTGAAACTATAACGTACAAGTGCTTTTAACTAAAGATGTGTTTCAAGTTTCACCAATTGCCGACAATCGCAAGTATAAGTATTTTATTAACCTATATGCTGGCTGAATAAAACAGAACAACGTATCTAAATTACCAAACCATATCTGTGCAACCCGTACAGTGATTTATAACATCGCAGGCATTGTTGGGCGTAGCATATTGTGCTCTACTGTCATTGACCCACATAGATACGTCGTGTAATCTTTTTTGAAATGTGCTACGAGCTTAGTTCAGGACAAATTCAGGTAGCAGACGTTAAAAGGAAACGCCATTTTTCGGGGTTTGTACGGTTCGTATTACGGTTCGTGTGCGGTTCGTTCGTTAAAGTTTCTAGACTGTAAATAATGAATTTGGAAGTTGTTTGGTTTATCTATGTTTGGTCGAAATTGTTTGGGGAAATGGTACTGTGTCCCAGTAAACAACCCTTTCACACTGTAATCACGGTCATCTTCAAACAAAATTAATTTCTCGAAAGGTTATATTTACTGAGACAAGTAAAAATTTGTCTCAATTTAATTAAAGAATTGTTACTTACTATAAAAATAGTAAGTAACAATTCATTAATTAAAACGGTTACTCAAGATATATTAGTCACATTTCACTGTAATCGTACAGTTTCTTCGGAGGCAAAACGGTACGCGACACTGTTCCCTGTTTGATACAGTTGGCACTGCGCTTCTCAAGCGCGTCGAGCTCGCTGCAAGATCGGCGCGGGGATGATGAAGGTGGTGGTGATGGCGAACGGAGTGGTTGTTCATCCGCCTTCAGTTACATTTTTTTTTTTTTATTTATTTCTCATTTAATTTTTACATTAATAGTGGTCAACGAGGCCCTCATCAGTCGAATGATTGACAGTAATAAATGAAAAAAATATATATACATATATATATATATATACAACGTGTAACAAAAAGGTGTAACCATATTATTTGAAGAGCTTATTCAGTGAATGGTATAGAACAACTTTTACTATGGAACGAAAACCTCTAATTCGAAAAAAAAAATTACTGTTTCGTAGAAAAATGCTATGCCGCTCGGCCGAAATGCATGGAAGGACAGATTTTTTTTTTGAGATTTCAGGGTTGGCTCCATAGTAAAAGTTGTTCTATACCATTGACTGAATAAGCTCTTCAAATATGGTTACACCTTTCTGTTACACGTTGTGTATATGAAAAAAAGTTGGTAGATTATGAATGGCCTATGTTGGAACTATTTATAAAACAGGAGTTTGGAAGGGAGTGCTACCTGATTGGGTCAGTTGGTCGAGTCTGTCTGAGTCCGGGTCCATAGTGTGCGCCAAGTGACCAGATGTATGATGTCTCCCTACCGATATAGTACTCAGGACCTAGCTATAAAAAAATCTTTAAAATTATTTTCTTTTGTATGTTTTTTAATTAAACAAAAGCTATCAATGCACTTGGTTTTTAATTTCACTAATTATTCTTACATTACCCAGCCAGCATTGGGTAGACCTAGGTGAGTATGGGTAAACTCCGAATTCAGAACAACACCTAACATTACCCATCCAGTTGTGAACGGGTAAACGCCGAATACAAATCAATATTCGGACTTTATCCAAAAAGCTTGGGTAATCCAAAGCAAACCCGGGTAAACCTAGGTTTACTCTATCTTCTAGCATTACCCGTAACGTATATAAACGATTCAAATGGTAGTTAAACCCTTTAATTTAGGTTACATAAATAAATACATGCCTTGCGCAAGAAAATTAGCAAGATCATGTCTTTTGTTAAACAACTGACGCTTTCCTGAATCCTATACTCACAACAGAAGCACCAGCTCCCGCTTCAATACTTAAATTGATTTCATGTTCTTGTAAGCAAGGCTGCGGAAAAAGATGCAGTTGTGTTAAAATTGGCCTGAAAAGGGGACACCCGACGTTTCGAGACAGTTGCGTGTCTCGTGGTCTACGGGTAACTGGCAAGTATGGCGAGGCGCAGTGATGAGATGCAGGTGACGACCGAAGTATTTTTCTTTTAACCGCATAAACACTTTAGTCTTTAAAATTAATTGTGCCGTGCGTAATACTTTTTTCAACACCACGTACAGTGGAGGCCACATCAAGCTATACACTTGCAGTACGACATTAGCCCCTACAGAGAAGAATATAAGAAAGGTAATAGGTATAAAGTCCAGTGTCTTACTTGATGCGGTCTCCACTGTACTCGAGAGATTTGTTTGATTAATCGCCCTTTCAAATGATACCTAAATAGTTCCCTCATAATTGGTTTCAAATATGCATGAAAGCAGTTTGAAGTAAATTTTTTAAAAGGTGCGATTTTTTTGACGCCGCGTGTATGTAAATGTGTAACAGTTGCCGAGGTATAAGCTGTTTTAATAAAAGTCAAGATTATGATGAGCCGGAGCAAGATGAGGAAGCTATAGAGTAGTGTTTTATTTATAAAGGTCTTTTCTTCTTTTTAAATTTATTAAAATGCTTATATTGGTGCCTTAGCTTTTTATTTATTACATTCCAATAATAATATTAAACTTATTCAACTCAATACCTTGATCACATTTGTTTTAACTAGCTGTAGCTTTAATACCGTCAAACCTATAAAAAAAAAAAATTGTTTAGAATTTAATAAGGATTATTTTTGTCCTTGACATTTTTTTTGTATGTATTATAGTTTTTCCACAAAAGGTATAAAACTGTTAACGGGGACACATTTACGGTGGGGGGGGGGAGTGAAACGTCAGGTGAAGGGGGTGGGAGGGTAGTGAAATTTAAACATCGCTCTCAAATGTATCATGTCACACAAGGTTTAAAACTTTATTATTTTGTTTGTCTCAAAAACATAGAATTACTTAATTATTTTTCCTTTTCAGTTTTTATCGTTTCTGTTACAAACTATAACGTAAAGTACATATTATATCGAGTTTAGTTAGAGATTAGAAAATACAAGGCAGCAGGAATTTACGATAAGGAAAAAATAATAAAAATATAACTTAGTCTATCTGTCCCATAATAGTCTATTTCCTTTTACAGTCCGTAATTAATAAACTCATATAAGTTAGGAAATTATACGAAATTATGAACTACTTTTTTGACAAATATAGACTAACAATATACGAGTAGTAATCTATGATTTACAAAATGGTTTTGGTATTTCAATTAAAATAAATTGGAACTCTGATTTAATTTAAGGTTTCGCCCAGTAACAAAATAATGGATTTTATTTGTAGTAACTTCGCTTCTCGCCCGCTCGCTGTATAGTACCTATCCCCGAAATAAAATTAAACGTCGAATTTGACATACCTGTCTTATTTGAATTTGAACAGAAAATTTGGAAAATTGAATCATTTTATAACAACAAACCCCTAAAAACGTAAATTTAATGGTTTTTTACCAAAACTGTAGCAGAAGGTGTCGAAAGCTAAATTGCTGTGCTCATGACGACCGTCCTTAATAAAGGAGGACATCATCATCACCACATGAGAACATGCTCATTTTAAGTAGTTTAAAGGTTCAGTAGACAGACGGTCGCAGACATGATAAATATGTTACCAACATTAACCAAGTAAGAAGACAGCTCACAGGCAAAAAACCAGGAGGCCCAACATACCTGGGACCGAAGGATGGCGTTATATCCATCCCTAATAGCCGGGCATTATATGGAACAGACTGGTGACGGGCAGCGGCGTCACTGTTGCGAGGGTTCTGGCAGCGCGCCCACCAACCCGCTTGCCCAGCGTGTGTGAGTATGGGCAATTCTTCCAGGATGACCGCCGGGAGTGGCAAAGTCCTGGAAAGGCTTATGTCCAGCAGTGGACGAACTAGGCTGATGGATACATGGAGATGCACCCTTTGAGTGCGGAACCCTAAAAATATCTTAACCTCTATATTTTTTTTGTACTCTACATGTAATCAATCACCTATCACCCTGATTTTCTTCATATTTTTCGGTCGTCTTGTTCCGGAGATAATGGGGCGGGCATGATAACGTTAAAAAATGCAATTTTTACGAGGTTTTTGTTTTCCAGATCCCCTTGAGTTCCTTTTTTTTGTGATCGAGGCTTTAATAACTCGTGTTGATTGAAAGTTTCAACTGGCTACCAAAAACGGCTGTAGCTGTAGACTGTATGTATGTATGTAAATACTTTATTGCACAAAATAATTTACAATCCACAAAGGTGCACTTAATGTTAATTAGCATTCTCTGCCAGTTAACCTTTGGTGATGTGGAAAGATTTTATGCGTAGTGCCAGAAAAGTTGATTACTATAATCAATTAGACCAAGAAATCATATTGTCATATACTATACATATATTATATACAAAGAGTTCAGTAATG
Source organism: Ypsolopha sequella (assembly GCA_934047225.1). NCBI lineage: Eukaryota > Metazoa > Arthropoda > Insecta > Lepidoptera > Ypsolophidae > Ypsolopha > Ypsolopha sequella. The sequence continues at coordinate 24,681,262 of OW203987.1, forward strand.
ATTGTATATATAGGTAGATATATAATCTACTCACAAATACAATTATATATATAGGTATCTACATATATTATACATAACAATGCATAGGTAATTACGAGGAGGACAATGACTCAGGGATATGTGAAAATTACAAGTTTTATGACTGATTTTGTAGCTGTAGATAGTGTTGATAGACTCTGGTTTTCAACGCAAAGACAGAAGGAGACTGACGGATATTAAGAGGAAAATTATTCCACAGACGAATTGCTGACACTATAAAAGAATTTGTGTACATATTAGTGTTGTGTTCGGGAAATCGGAGGAGCATAGCTTGGTCGCTAAAGCCGGCCAAGGGATTAAAGAGAAGCAAAGCGGTCTCAAAAATAGAGAGGAGAAAATGGGCAATTGAAAAAATTATAAAGAAGTGAGACGATGTGTGAGTTTAGCTGGGGACGAAATTGAGAGACATGATCGTATTTGCACAATCCGAAGATGTATCTGATACAGAGATTTAATAGAAGATTGTTGTTTAACTTGTTTGAAAGTCCTTCTGTTAGATCAGGATAACTCACATCAGCGTAATCTATAATAGGAAGCAAAAGAGAATTGACTAATGTAACTTTGACGTAAAGAAAAAAAAAATTGCATGCACTTTAGTGAATGTATTAAGGCAATCTTCTTGCTGACTGTGACAACCGGACAGATAGGCAGTGGAGGATTAGTTTAAGGTTCTGTTTGGCTCCCTTCGGGTACAGAACCCTAAAAAGAACCACGGCTAGTCTGCAATTCTTAAACCCATAAATCTCCGAAAAAACACCAGCTACACTCGGCTAAGACCCTCATAACTCATTCCACCACGCGGAAACCCAGAAATAATTTGAAGCACCCTCGTCTAGCCAAATTGGCGGTTATTTAATACACAGAAGTAGCATCGTAATAAAAGAAAAATTTTTATTTAAAAAACACGCCTTGCTCTAAAAAGCTTAAACGTTAACTTCGACGACTTGCTCCAACTCTGCTTCCAACCTCAAGAACATTATTGTGCCGGGTCATTATTTGTTAAGGGGAGCGGAGGCGATATTGAGTTAAAAATAATCTCAAATTTCAAAATGATGATATCTAAAATACAATGATGCATACTTTCAGCCCAATTGGAGAACATTTAATAAAAAAACCTAACCTGAGATAATAATAATAAATTATGATAAATCATTTCTAATGAAATCGTATTAAAACTGAATCAACAGTTTTCCATTAAAAGTAGACAAGTAAACAAAGAAAGCTCAAATATACACACAAATATACATGTTAATAAACAAACAACCTCTTACGGCAAATGCATACTTGTTTCCTTTTATCCGATAGGAGAACATTTATTAATGAAACCTCACCTGAGATTATAATAATAAATAATGATAAATAATTTGTACAAAACCGGATTAACATCGAATCAACAGTTTTCCACTAAAAGTAGACAAGTAAACAAAGAAAGCTCAAATACACACACAAAGATGCATATTAATAAACAAACAACCTCTTACGCCAAATACATACTAGTTTCCTTTTATCCGATCAAAGAACATTTAATGATAAAACCTAACCTGAGATAATAATAATAAATTATGATAAATCATTTCTAAAAAACCGTACTAAAACCGAATCAACAGTTTTCCATTAAAAGTAGACAAGTAAACAAAGAAAGCTCAAAATACACACAAAGATATGTACATGTTAATAAACAAACAACCTCTTACGCCAAATGCATACCTGTTTCCTTTTATCGTGGGTAAAAATAACGGTGGTGCTGCATCGTCGGTTGTCAGATTGAAAGGTATTTATGTGAGGTGAGTGGAGAAGGTTATATAAAGAGGTCAGGAGGTCAACGGAGATATGCAGTTTCGATGTTTCATCGCGTAGACGATAAGCCAGGGGGACGGGGGTTGTTGGGCTTCATTATTTTCGTTTTGATTGGGTAAATTTTGTATGGCGTTGACTTACTTTCTTATAAATAAAAACGTCACAAACTCGTATAGTCAGGTTCAATTAAATTACAGAGTAATAGATCCACGATAGAATCCACGAGGGGATGTAATATGTGCTCCAAGTACCTGGTTCTTTCATGGTGAAATGCAAGTCACACTCCACACTCGTATTCCCACGTTTTATTGACGATTATTACATTACAGTCTGATATGGGTAGAGAACCTTTATCGCTGTACTTCGAGCACAAATATTGCCCCACAGCTTACCGTGCCTTCCGAAGCTCGCAGACTAAAAAAAAATGTGTCCCAACGTGATTTGCACCTACAATCTTCGGATTAGTAGTCGAGGTGTTCTTATTTGATAAGATATATTTAAAAAAGATATCCAAGCAGCTTTTTCGGCTTGGCATACATATAATTTGGTAATACAATTCGATAGAAGACGAATCCAGGGTTGTTTAAATATAAATTGTAATTTCCCAAAAATCTATTATTTTGAGTAATGTCATCTTATTTCTAAGGTGGCGATATGTATAGGTAGGTATACATATGTTTTAACTGTTATACAACGTGTAACAGAAAGGTGTGACCATATTTGAAGAGGTTATTCAGTCAATGGTAACAACTTTTACTATGGAACAGCTCTTTAAATATGGTTACACCTTGTAGAAAAGTCGATTGTTAATTTTACATTTTATAACAGAAGCTATGTTCTACAAGATTTTTTTTACAACAACAATGCATTACAAACTAGATAATACCAACTTTAAAGAAATTTCAAGTAAATTTTTTTTTCTCAATTTGTCATATATCCCATTTACAAAACCGAAAAAATATGTTCAAGTTTCAATCAATAAAAAAACATGAAATTAATCCGTATTTTCAGTTGTACAAGATACGTTTCAAGTTCCAACACGTGTATTTCTACCGTAGGGTTGTTACCTGATCAAAACACACCAAGGTTGTCCCAAAATATGAAGGAGAGCCCGGGTCTCGAATTTTAAAAAAATGTCCCACAGTCATCAAAATCGGGTGTGATCGAATTGGGTTGATGAAAATTCCGAGGCAACACGGCACGGTACGAATTACGCCAATACGCTTAAATACATCCAGTCACCTGATCCTTTCCGAATTTCCATTACCACCGAAACTCTCACCGCTTGCTCTGCCCGTCGTGTTGCTTTAATCCGTACCCCTATTATAAATGCGAAAGTGTGTTTGTTGGTTTGTCTTTTTTTCACGCAACAGCAAAGCAACGCATCGACGTGATGTTTTCCGTAAAGATAGATGGGCTGGAGCGTGACATAGGCTACTTTTAACCCCGGGAAAATGCAAACGAAAACAGCGCGGGTGAAACTGCGGGCAAAAGCTAATTAATAATAAACAATGTTTATATTATGAGATGGATATAAAAAAAATGTTTCACTCTAATTGTGTTGCGTGTTGTAAAGCTAAGTTGCAGGATGGGATTAATAAATGCTGGTTTAGAAATTCCTGATACCTGATAATCGGATTAGATTGATGAAGTACTTAATAATTTTTGAAATGAATGTTATATTCTTATTCAAATTCTTTATTGCACAGAAAATATTAATATAATATCTAATAACAATATGTTATTTATTTCAGACCACATAAATATGTTATATTTTATAATAATTTTTAAATCCATGTTATAAAGTAAAAATTCAGTAATAAATTAAAACAAAATAAATGTTGAATATAAAATGCCTGATAAAACATTTAAATTCAAGGATAAAAAAAGTGCTTATATCTCGTTTTATTTTTCTATTGATCTAAAATAGGGTTTTCATAAATTTTGCCAACAATCATCCTTAAAATACCATAGCTGAAATTTCTAGGACGGTACCAAAATGATAATAATAGTATTTTTTTTTTTAGACATATCAAGACGTGTGGCAGATGTGGAAATTGACTGATGTCGAAAGTTAATTATGTCAAAAGTGATATTCGTCGAAATTGTAAAAGTTTTAGATATCAAAAGTATCAGATGTCAAAAGTGACAGATGCCAAAATAGAAAGATGTCAAAATCGACTGATTTAAACAATAACAGATGTCAAAAATTACAGATTTCCGAAGTAAAAAAGTGACAGATATCAAAATCTTCCAGGGCACCGACTTTTTCTGAGAAAAACAGTATCTTATGTCATTTTCAGCGCCTTTACATATGGCATACAAAATACAAGCTACATTTTGAATTTTTACAAAATTTGTTATTCGGACCGAATGATGCCAAAAAACCGGAAAATTATCAAACTTAGAAATTAGGATTGCAATATGGATGGATGGCCTACGTTTAGGGAGATTTAATGGAGACAATTGTGTGTTCTGCGATAAACACCTGAATACACAGCCTTTAGGGATTAATCGGACGGATGGATCCAATACGTGGAAGTGTTTGCAATGGAGGTATCGAACGAAATGCAGAACAGATTATATTTATGTCGCAGCCATATCGTATAACACTTCGTATTACAGTTAGGCCCGTCGGATTGAAAAACGTCGCTGTTTTGTAATAGGGCTACCTCACATTCAACCGAATTTAAATTAGGCTGAAATAAAGTGCACCGCATTGTACGAGTATTAGTACATCGCGTTCGTCAAAGTAACGTGACGCCCACATACAAACGGGCGCAACTGTTTTGTAAAACAGCGTCAAATTAAACGTTGGATTGTAAATTTTGTTAAAAACTAGATGAATGAATGAATGAATACTTTTATTTATCAAAAGGTAGATTATCTTATAGCTAAATATGACCCACAAAACTGCATGTGCAGTTTGACTGTGGGATCCGTGAGTCTCTGATACAATTTTAATAAAATTAGTACCTACTTAAATAAAAGTAATTAGTACGATCAGCCGAACGTAAGCGGCCACGCCTCCGCTACCACTTTACGTGCCTTTGCTAAGCTATGACTTATCAAGATACGTCACCTAGGTTCACTCCACTTCAATCGGCTCCTTATTTTATCTTACATGTAAACCTAACACACGCCTTCTCACTTCGCTCGTTGTTGCACCTATTTTTGACCTTTGGTTGGAAGACTTTTTACATTACGTCTAAACGTGCGTAGCCGGATTGTTAAACGTAGTGCACGTGAGGTAGCCGTATTTCAAAACAGCGACGTATTTCAGTTCGGCGCCTACTTATAATACGGCGTGTTGTACGATATGGCTGCGATAGTCTATATAATTGAGACTTCTGGGAATTCTACTGTTCTCGTTCTACTCTCCATGCAATTCTGCAAAACTACATTCCAGGTGCGCGCATCATCCTAGTCTCATCAACTATATCACTCGCGGTATATATATAGTTGCCAAACGCAAGCCCATTTTGTCTACCATTTTGTTTTGTTAAAAATCAGTAAGACTTTAAAATCAAAATTTCTAGTTTCAAATGAATATCAATAGAAACGTTCTCACAAGTACATAGTTCAAAATTTCTATTTATAAAAAAGTTGCGTCAGTTTCATGACTTCATTCATCATCAAATTCATCAATCATCATATTTTTTTAATATTTCAAATTAACGACAAAGTTTAGATAACTACGTAGGTAAATATTAGTCAAAAATATGGTTCCTGGATATAGATTACACGGAATTATAAATTTATATACCTAGAATATTGACGTCTTTGCAGTTTGCAACGCAGGCAGGCGGCGCGCGGGAGCGGCAAGCGTAATAGCAAAACGAACCCTCGCGGCGCGCCGCACGCAGTCATATCATGATCTGCCTGGGTTTCTGGCTTCGTTCAGCTCCCCAAATTTATTTAAATGTATGTAGACCTAAAAAACACGCTCCTCCTCGCTCCACTCGTAGTCGCACCTATTTTTGACCTATCGACTTGGCCACGACATTTACGTAACAATCTAGAACCATTCCAAATGCGTGCGCCGGCGTGTACAACACGTGTGCGTGGCAGCACCACCAGCCATATCGCATGAAACTGTATGGAAGACGTCAGACTGATTGTGTTACGTGTGTTATATTTTTTAAATTATATGTTACAGAAATCAATTATATGAACAATTTTGGAAATTCTAATTAAGAGAAACGAATGGAAACTGCGATGGCAATATACTCAATACATAGATAATAAGGTTTTGTTGAATAACTATTGAGTGAATTTTGAATTCGAGTGTTATGTTTCGATTAATTAGAAAAAGGCGGGTTTTTCACAATCCGGCTGAGAAACCGCTCTTAAAGTGTCTTCCAAAGCACGTAGACCAAACATTAATGCGCCCTTTGTAACATCTGGATCTAGTCGTAATGGAAATGACGTGACAATTTTTTACTTTAAAATTCAAATTTACAGAATATAATGGAAACTTTGCGTTAACAGTTCATACAAAACATAGGTAATAAGGTTTTGTTGAGGAACTATTAACTAAATTTTAAATATAAGTGTTATGTTTCGATTAATCAGAAAAAGTCGGGTTTTTCACAACCCGTCTGCTAAATCGCTCCTAAGTTATGGATCGAGTTGGGCGATAAGGCTCACCACTGCTCACCACTTTCACTCTGGGACGCAAAAATCGGCGGTGTTGAGTGTGGACTGTGATTGCATTTCACAATCCACATTCGGTAACACCGCTAACACCCCCTCGGGAATTCATGTCCTGACGATGTATTTTTAGAACGCAGTTACACTCCAAACGCTTGGAAAATAAGAGCTAGGCCGAAAAAATTGCAAGACATGACACTTTTGCATGTGTGTTTGTGTTATTTACAAATAAATATTCAGTATAGACGTGCAGCGTGCGCGTCAGTAGCGAAAGGAATTTCGTTCTAACCGGATGTCCCACGACATCTCTCGTATTTTTTTAATATCCATTTTCTGACAAAATATTTTATTTTTAATAACAAAAGTGTAGCACTCACATCGTTTCCATTCAAAGAGAAAAGTTATTACTGAAAGTGCAACGGAGAACAAGTGCCTTAAGCTTATCTTGATTGAAATTTTAAAGCTTTAGTGCTAGAAGCTTCGTGTCAGCTTGCCGCAAAAGCTTGCTAAGCCCATGAAATAACATGAGATATTTCAAGTTTTTGTTTGCTCTATAAAATTGCGGCTTACTAAAACATGAAGCTAAAATTTGTTTGTAGGTGTATCAAAGCAATTTATCTTTCAAATTGATGAAAGTTGACTTGTGTATTGATATAAGTGAACTTGTGTATTGATATAAGTAAACTTGTGTATTGATATAAGCTGACTTGTGTATTGATATAAGTTGACTTGGTATTGATATAAGTTAAATTGTGTATTGATATAAGGTGACTTGTGTATTGATATAAGTTAACTTGTGTATTGATATAAGTTAACTTATGTATTGATATACGTTGACTTGTGTATTGATATAAGTTAACTTGTGTATTGATATAAGTTGACTTGTTTATTGATATAAGTTGACTTGTGTATGGATGGGCATACCCACAATCGCAGTATCTTTTGTTTTATATATTTTTTAGCGCTAATGAGAATCAATATGAAACTGATGAATTTTGAAAAAAAAAAACTTATATGGTATAACAGTTTCGTTTATCAAGTAGTGTTTGAGATATTATCTGGTGTTACTTCCAACAAAGGTAACGTTATTGTATAATCCCTAGGAAATCGTCCCATTTCCAGATGAACTCACCTGATTTTGTATGGTCTCAACCCTTATAGACCTCGCTAAGTATTAAAAAATAAAATAAGAACCAAACTGTGAGTTTAAATGTCACATAACTCTTAGGAAATGTCGGAGAAAAGCGGATGAAGCCGGAGCGCATATATATTAAAAGCAAAGCCTACCAACTGAGTTCTGAATGCGGTCTCTGTTTAGCTGAAACTACGAAAGTTTCTCATAATAGATGTTTGCTTAAGGCTGCATTTAAAGTCAGATTGAGGACCACATTTTGCATCAATCAGAGCTGAACTCTATGACGTTTCCTCTTTGTTTAAAATAACGCGTCCTCAGCCGTGGCTGTTACGACCACCAAGAAACACGCGCTCACGAAAAACTGCGTTTTTATAATTGTAACTCTCTGCTTCTAGATAAAAATTATTAAAACGTCCTAAAAGGTTCACTTATTTTTAGTAAAAATTTCAAGGCGGTTTAATTTCAGGAAGGCTCTTTAGCACTTAAAAAAACATCAAATTTAGAGATAAATTAGTTTTTTTTTTCTATCGAGCGAACTTGAAGCTTTTGCGTTTTTTCCAATTAGTCTTCTATCTATACTATTTTTATTAAACCGATTGATTGAAATACACAATGTGAAATGGTCAATTGAAGTGGTGCATCTGACTTTATACGGACCCTTAATTATTTATTTGGGATTGATTCAGTGGTAGAACAACAGGTTTCGATAAGTACTCGTAAGTTGTTGGTTCAATTCCACATAAGAAGTTTTACTGGTATGTATTTTGTTTAATCTGAGTTATTATGTTCACAAAAGTCTTCAACAGAAAGAGAGAAAAAGTTGCGACGATGAGCAAAGCGAAGCGGGCGTGTTAGGTTTAACTACATGTAAATAAATTTGGAAAACCGAGCGTAGCGGAGTGGAGAGAGGAGTCACTCCAAGTTTTAAAAGAATTCATACTCAGAAATCCTTTTGTCTTTAAGCTCTCGTAATAATTTTGCTTTCAAACTCCACTACGGGAGTTTTGCAACCAATCAGACATCGCATTCAAAACTCAGTTTGTATAAACTTTTCTTATATGCAGCCGAAACCAAAATGCGAGTTAAAAGGATGACCTGCCTTAGCCATTTTTTTTATTACCCGTCCAGCACAATAAGTTCAATGGCAAAGACCTTATTATCTTTTGATAGAGGCGATTATTATGTTGGCTCATTGGCCTCTTTTTCTGAGACGCGTTATACTAATGATCACTCAGCGAAACAACAAATTGGTGTGTTTTTAGCTAATACTGAAATATTTGTAGGAAAAACATATTGGATTTAAGTAGAATCCCTTTATATTTTTACTACCTATTCTATGAAAAAAAAAATCAAGCCTATCTCTTAACCGCGTTTTTGAAACGAAAGTTTGAAATCCAAGAAAAAGAGGGTAGAAAACATTTTTATTTTAACAAAAATATAATTCTTATTACATTCTTTATAAGTAGAATACCTAGATAAAAGATCAATAAATCAAATATACTTTTTTTCAATACAAGCAGGAGAGTCCGAATTTTTTCAATCGAATCCTCGAAAGAATGGCGTTACTTGTTACTTGTTCTTACTTACCACTTGTTGAACGGTGACAGAAGACATCGTAAGGAAACCTGCATGCCCTAAAAGCGTGTATTTTAACACCAGTAATAATCGTCGGTAAAACGCGGGTATACCGAGTGTAGACTGTGAATTGCATTTCACAGTTCACACTCGGAACACCTCTGACACCCCCTCGGGGATTCATGTCGTGACAATATATTTATTTATAGAATAACTTGTGACACAAGCTATGTGCCCCAAAGTCGAAACGATCTGTAACGAGAAAGCCGAAAGAAATAAAAAACTTATGAACCTACATGAAAAACTTTCCACTTTTCACATAAAAACTTCGCTGAGAGCCTCGTAATTTTTGGGGAGATGCTCTCTTTTGACAACTCGGTTATGGGCTTATTAGCCTTTTTCTGGAAGTTTTTCGCATTATCGTTTTATTTTTCAAACCAATTCACGCTTCTTTTTTACATGTAAGAAAATCGTTATTCTAAATATCACTTCGATAAAAATTAAGAAATCATTATTTTATTATAAGAGAGCTTTTGGATATTTCTTTCAGTTGTAGAGAATTTATTGAATGATATTATTAAAACACAATCAGTTAGAGTAGTTTTTACATATATTAAAATCAGAGGGACACTACTAATATCAAAATTAGTCCAAGACTACCCTTAATGAGCTAAAATATCAATGCCTGTCATAAATATCACAATTACCTTGAATTAAAAGCGCTTGTACAGTAGTTTCACTTTATTTTTATTTTCTCTCAACCGGTTTCGGATTTTACACCATTTTCAAGGGAAAGTGTATTTAAATTGATATTATTCTTTATTTAAATTTACATTTTCCCTTGAAAATGGTGTAAAATCCGAAACCGGTTGGGAGAAAACATACATAAAGTGAAACTACTGTACAAGTGATTTTAATTCAAGAAGTGTTTCAAGTTTTACCAAGAGCTGGCAATCGCAAGTATATAATAGTAGTTTATGCTACAAGGGCGAAAAGAAATAAAATACGAGGACGATTTAAAACACGAGCGTAGCTCTTACGCTTTGCTCTTACGCCCTTGTATCAAACTACGTTTTTCAATGCATAGTGTGAGGCAATAAAACAAATATAATCTTGTGAACTTTCAATTATGATTGGCTCAAAAGGACTGTATCCAGAGCCGTTAAACAGTGGAAAAAAAAAGTATAACATTTATGGTACACAGGACAGTTTGCAGGTTAGCCAACCATTGTAAATAAATAAAAAAAATAATAATAGTAAAGCCCTAGGGCAAAATAATCATCATTCTGTTCGGTTTTGCATTTGCATTGAAAACAATATTATAAATAATATTTATAATAGGTATATCAGTGATGCTCATGCTACAGGAATAAAAAGTCAACAAAGCTAAAAGACTACGAAACCTTTCCCTTTTACCTACAACTCTGAAAAGTAAATAAATGATAAAAAAAATATTCAAATAAATTATCTGCAGCTTTACAGCTTCAAAGAAATTTATTTCAGGTTCGCTTTTCAACGAGAAAATAAAACATTTACTTCAGAAGCGCTGTAAAATATGATAATATTAAACAAAAAGTACATTATAAAAGCTTTCTACATTTCCACGACACAAAAAACAGCATACCGTTTTGACATATACCCTGAGAGGTGGACAGAGGTGATCTCTTTCCACCGACCATTTTAACGTCCCAACGTGATTGTCAACGTCCTTAATCACCATATTTTGAGCACAAATACACGTTTTTAGGGGACATACGGATATTTCAGTTATTTTCCTCACCGCTAGCATGTCAGCTGTCCAAAGCAGAAAAGAAGTAAGCCATTCTTTTGAGATTTTTTTTGCGCCTCCCGATTTATTAAGCTATCACTTGAAAAATCCACAATAGAACCATCTTCATATATACTAAAAAAAACACCTATTTTTTTACTTAACCTGTAGGTTATGCTATGGTTATAAAAAAAAATCGTGTTAGCACATAAGGTATATGGTATGGTCAGAAAGTGCTTGGTTTTGGATAGCAAGTACAGTTTGTTTATTATTTAGATTCAAATATTAATTTTAGACAGACAAATAAATCCTTTATTTAGCTTCTATCTGCATTATTAAAATACAATATCCTCTTTCCTGAACGTAACCATTGTTCTTGCTTAAAACAAATAGAGCCAGCAAATTTTTAAAAATAGATTCTTAAGAGTATTTCTTCTGTTATTTTAATTAATTGTAAAGCAATTCATGTAAGGGTGTGTAAAGTTGCATAAAACGGGTGAAAGTGTGAGTGTAAGGCTGTGAACACAACAGGTGAATCCACCAACTGCTCCGTCATTCGGCAGTCACTGGTTGAATCGGTCGCACGCATCTGCGCCACCCCTAATAACGTCGCGCTCGCTGCGTTCGAAACCCAAAATAATTCTTGGAAAACTTTATCTATTTTGTTTCCAGCCAGTTATTTTCATGTGAAGTGATAAAATGGAATGCTTTGATTTTATTGGATGATTCGGATATGGTTCGAAAATCGAATGCAACGGCTTAATTGAACTAACTGACTTGTGATGTCAATGTAGGAGTTAAATTGAGTGGCGATTTTTATGCAAAAAGGTATGTTGAGTAGAAAAAATGTAGAGGTTCCAGTTAAATAATATGGTACATTTTAAAATGGTATTCTTAAACTTTAACGAATTGAAAGGTGATACGAAATCTTGAAATTAATTATAAGGATTTCTTTGCACAATTTTAATTCAATTTTACTTGAGAGCTGTGCTCTTATCGGTGGAGTCCTCTTCATCCCCTTCTGCACTCCGCCTTTTCTTTAACTTTTTGATACGACACGACATTACCTTTCTCTTTCACCTGATCCATTAATGTTCTCCTAGGCCTTCCGCTTCATTCCTTACAACATATTACTTTACCTTGAAATTTATTAGTCTTACTACCTTACCTTAACATTATAACTTTACTATACCTAAAAAAAACTCTGTCCTTTATTTGAATTTCTTTCCCAAATGATTCTCGTGTTTTCATCATATAAAAAAAAGCATATGGTTTTATAAAAAAAAAATAATACAGGTCCTAATTTCCAGATCTTGATGAATTGCTGTATATATAAATATATAACAATGCCCTTGAGTACAAAAAAGAAAATAAGACTTAATTTAATTTTTTGGTTAACTTGCTTTAATATAGCAAAACAACAGATAATATTATACTATGATAAAACGTAAAAAATACTTCCTTTAAATGAAGTTTTATTTTGTAGACGTTATTATTTTTTTTATTTAATCAAGGTTTGATATTTTAGATACGCAGAACGTTTTGTTATTTGGCTAACTTTGATTCGATTTAAATTTAACTGTTATTTTTTTATGTGACTTAGAACTAGTTCATTCGAAGAGCAAGGGCTGACAGTACTTGCTCTATGGGCTGACATAATTTTTTACAGGAAAAAAAAAAGCACGTTATTTTATCATAAACATGCTCATGCAACTTTACATAGGTCTGGCATAGTATTTAGCAACTATACATTGATCACGCAACATAACCTCATGTTTACTAATATAAAAAACTTTGAACTTAGACCTAAATTGCTCTGTCATTATCACGTATTCACTCCTTGCTTTTTGGATATTTAATTGACCCTTTCTAGGTAACCGCAACGCTGTCGTTGAAAGCGTAACATTTTCATAACAAAATCAGGTACTTTTACCAAAAGGTAGCCAACGGGACCCTATTATTAAGACTCCACTGTCCGTCTGTCTGTCCGTCTGTCCGTCTGTCACCAGGCTGTATCTCATGAACCGTGATAGTAAGACAGTTGAATTTTTTGCAGATGATGTATTTCTGTTGCCCCTATAACAAAAAATACTAAAAAACATAACAAAATAAATATTTAAGGGGGCTTCCATACAACAGACATGTTTTTTTTGCCGTTTTTATACCGTTTTTATAGATAATGGTACGGAACCCTTCGTGCGCGAGTCCAACTCGCATTTGGCCGTTTTTTTTTATTCATCCCCTCCTAGACCATTACTGAGATAGGTATCATCTTTTTAATAACTTCTATAAATAAACAGACTGAAATAGTTTAAGATAAATCTTTTTATAAAACGATTAAAGCCATCTTAAGAGAAATTTTAGGTGTATGTTTGTGTTGTATTTATAACTTGGAAGATGTTTGCTAACGGCAAAATTCATACTTAATTATACCAAGCTTTAAAATTAATCAAAAGAACCAAGGATTAAAGAGATTTTACGACGAAATTAAAGCAAAAAAGGGCTTATCGGGTACATTTACAAAAAAAAAGGTAAATAAGTCGGCAAAAACTTTGTTTTTCCACAAGTTTTTATCATGAAAGGCTAAGCCTAATTCGATGGGTATCTTATTAAAGTTAATACTTGCGATTGTCGGCTCTTGGTGAAACATTATCATGGATAAAAACAAACTCTTGTACTGTTTCACAATTTAATTTATAGCAAAATTAACCCCAACTAGTTTCGCCTTATTGGCATTCTCAAGGGAATAACATAATAATTTAGTGATATATCAAACAAGCATTGTCTAAGAATGACAACAAAACCCAAACCAAAAAGGCGAAATTAGTTGGGGTATCTTACTATTTACAAATAACAAATCTTACTCTACTTCCTTATATATAACAATTAGTATATACGAGTAAGTCAACAGCTACATATAGCACAGCGCAAACAACGCTGTTTTCATAAACTCATTCCGAGCAACACGGAATACATCCATTTTACCTATAAGTATACCGTTTATATCTCCATCCCATGAGCTTGGTTCGTCTACTGGTGGCTTAGCAAGGTTTTACCACTCTTGGCAGTCTTGGAAATAATGCCCATACTCACACACGCTGATCAGGCAGATTGGTGAGCGCAGTGTTGAAACTTTCGCACTAGTGACGCCAGTCCCCATCACTGTAGTTTGTTTTAATTGGCCGGCAATTGGAAATGGATATACCACCATCAACCGGTCCCAGGGATGATGGGCCACCTCATTGTGCCTGTTTGGGAGCTATCCTCTTACTCTCCCCCGAATAACTTCGGGAGGTTTGCAAGTAAGAGGGTGGTTCTTCCATAGTTGAGCCCAGCATTAGCTCTACCATCAACACCTTTATATCTACCGTTGAATCAATAAATACTTACCTACTAGACGCTGCCTACGAACCAAACTACTGGATTTATTGCCGTCCACTAAAATACATATTTGTATTATGACAAAGTTTTAAACGCTTCAGTAGTCCAGTGGTTCGAGTACTTGACCACTATCCAGAGGTCACAGGTTAATATCCTGTGGGTTAATATTCACCACTCATTTCGCTTGTACGTAAGAATCGCTAATACGTGGGTGTATGTGTGTGACTTGCATTTCACAGTTAATATTCTGAAACATTTCCCACACCCCTTTGGAGTTTGATTACGTCACTAATGGGATCAGTGTCTTCATATCACTTTGGAGTGTACACGTTCCCTGACGAATATTTGCGCACAGACTACGACGTAGTGGGTCTACGAAGCAGGAAGTCTACGAGTCGGGTCGTAGCACTTGCTACGGCGTAGCAAAATGATGACGCAAAAAACTTACTTATTACTATATATTTTATTACACACTAAAACTTACACTGAAATTACAAATATGAAAAAGAAAACCTGCACATACGTGGGCTTAACTCGATAAGAGGTATCTTTCAGCCAAGTAGTATTTTGGTAAAATATGAAATGGTTGGACAGTATACAGCGTCCAGGCATGAGTTACACTGTTCCGGAACTGCTATGGTCGTGGCTTCCTATAATTTACATTAGGCTGTGGGCGCACAGCTAGTAACCCTATGTGATCGAGTAACAAGATGTGACATTTAGTAGTGTAGCAGAAAAAATTACTTCATGAAAATAAACAGGGTTAGCTGAGCGCAACCTGGAGCGTTTTGCACAATCAGAAAAAACATCACAATTTTTCTAATAAAAAAATCACGACTATATGTAACATGTATATAGGGCCTACTATGTTTGATAGAGCATACGTAAAAGGTGCTTAAGGGCCTTACTATTGCCAAATAGGTACTTTCTAAAGCCTACTCCTCGTTTATGGCCAATCCAAAAATAATGAAAAAATGTATTATGAATAATCAACTCTTAGACAACATATGCAACATTTTTCTTTTTCATACCACCAAAACTTCTACATGTTTTTTTTTTTACTGAATGATGTTTTTTGACCTCAAATTCCCTACTGCTCCTGAGTGGCTTGGCCGATTGAATTCATCTATGCTTTGATAAATAGATAAACTTTATAGCTATAAACATAACATAAGGTTATTTAATCGAGTAATCACGTCCAAGAGAAAAGTATAATTTTCTCCTATTTCGCCCTATCAAGGACGCAGCCAGCGTCGTAACAGCCACTATGCATTGCGCGCTAATATGAACGTTATTTCAATGTCATTTCCGTTGATATTTGTAGTGACAAATATCGAGCTGCTAATTTGGCGATGGTAATCGCCTTAAAAATAAAGTTTGTGCATCTTATGTTGATACAAATGTGACTCAGCCTGGAAGTAAAATAACCAGTTATTTATAATATTTTCAACTTATAATTTCATAAAAAATAAGAAAAACAACACTCGTTCATAAAGTTCAGGTGCACATTCTGTACGGTATTGCGGTTTAATCAATTAAACCCTATGTATCTAAAAGGTCTAATGAAATTGGCCATTAATGACTTCTACGAAATAGAATAATAAAATTGTTTTTTTCCTACACATGTGTTATATTTTAAGTTTCTATGACAATTGGAAATGCCCTATAGGTTTTCATCGTGAGTCAAATTGTATGAAATTGGTATGTATGTCTCTCACGGGGCCCAAAAAAGGATCTTGACAGACAGACGGTCAGCAGAGCAATCCTAAAACAGTGGCATTTTTTCATTTTACGGAACCCTGAAATGCACTGAAAAACAATTTTGACTGCTTAGAAGAATCAAAGGATTTAATTAATCACGGAGAAACAACCTTCAGAAGACCAAGAGTTTTATTTTGTACCTTATCTATAGAATCTATTGTTTTTTTTATAATTGTATCATTGTGATTGTGACCGATATAGTATGGTATAATAAAACTGGTTTAAACTACATAATTAGATATTAAATCATTCCATGCGATGTATTTCGCAATAATAGTAGTTTATGCTATGCGAGTAATTTATTGCTTTTACGCCCGTGTATCATACTACATTATTCAATGCATAGTGTGAGGAAATGAAAACAAATATAATCTTGTGAACTTTCAATTATGATTGGCTCAAAAGGATTGTATCCAGAGCCGTTAAACAGTGAAAAAAAAGTATAACATCTATGGTACACAGGAAAAGCTGCAGGTTAGCCAACCATTGCAAACAAATTAAAAAAACAATAATAATAAAGCCCTAGGGCAAAATAATCGACTTTCTGTTGGGTTTTGATGCATAAAAAGTGGGCCTTTACGAGCACATGCATTGAAAAAATATATAATCTTAGTTAATGAGAACTGTGAATTTCTTAACTGTCTGATGTAACAAGTATTGTAGCGACGACAGCGCCTTCTGTTCAGAATGAGCAAGGCGTGAAATCACATAACGCCCTCGTGAGCGTTCAGTATATGCATTACAAGCTGGTTTATCAAGTAGTTACAAAAATTCGGTGGACAAATATGATGGAAAAATTCATCGTTTTAGATACTAACCTCGATAGCGCAGTCGGTAGCGCGCTTGTCATGTAAGCAGGAGGCTGCAGGTTCAAATCCTGCTCCGAGGATTTTTTTCAAAAATATTTGTGCTTTTAAAGTTGTTTCTGATTGATTCCTAGTTGACTCTGATAATAATAACATCATTCACTCTGATAATAATTACATTATTTTTATTACGTTATTTTACAGTGAAAACGAATAGAACTAATCCTAATTACAGTTTGAACTAAGTCAATAAAACATTAAACTGGAAAGTTTAGCTGTTGTCGTGACTATTGACTATCACGCGATGCGAAAACTTTACACAAATAGAAATTGTATCATCAACTGATTTACGTATTCTAGTTTAGCCCTAAAATGCCCCAAGTATCAAATTTGATACAAACCAAATTTTAATTGAAATAAAACTACCAAATAAAATAGTCATTATGAAAATTGGTAATATTCTAATTTTAATCATTTAATCTTGATCTCCCTATTATTTTCTGATTAGTATTTACACTTCCACATGTTAATTTGTTCATATTTCTGTTAGCTACCAAGGGTTGCCTGGAAGATATTGCTATTAGCAGTAAGTGCCGCCCTTTTACACCTTGTTTAATTGTTTCTTTTGTCTTTTAAGTTATTTGTGTAAATGTGCAAAACGTGTTATAAATAAATAAAAGAAATTGTAACGGAAACACAGCGCACGAGAAAGGTATTAAAAAAAAAACGGTACATACATGTCCCCTCATGAGTGACTCATCGTGATAAGGGTTTTTTACTGATTACGAGACATCCTATATAAATAAAACAATATATATGGCCCTTTTAAAAAAATCACCAGTTTTGATTTAGCCTTTTTTGAATTATGGTACAATTGCTCCAAAATTACCTCTCTTGATGTTTTTTTTACCTAATACTCTGAAAAAATTACGCTATCTAATGTATTATACCAGAGGTCAAATTGCGATATTTAGGTAGGAAATGAGCCACGCTAAAATGTATTTCTAGGGCAGCTAATAATTCAGTCATTGACCTTTGCGCATTTTGTACTGGACCCCGTACCAGGAAACGCAGTAATTTGCGTTAAAAGGATGGCCTACCCTAGCAACTTTTTTTATTACCCGTCCAGTAAAATATTTTCAATAGCAAACACCTTATTTGCTTTTGATTGAGGCGATAGTTGGCTCATTGGCCTCTTTTTCTTAGATGCGTAATACTAATGGTCACGCAGCGAAACAATAAATTGGTGTGTTTTTAGCTAATACTGAAATATTTTGTAGGGAAAAAATTTTGGATTTAATTATAATCCTTTTATATTTCTATTACTTATTTTATGAAAAAAATAAACTAGTTGATCTCCTAACCGCGTTCTTGAAAGGAAAGTTTGAAACCAAAAAAAAGAGGGTGGAAAGCTTTTTTTTTTGACAAATATACAAATCTTAATACATTGTTTATAAGTAGAATCCCTAGATAAAAGATAAATAAATCAAATATATTTTTTAAAACGAGGAGAGTTCGAATTTCTTCAAACGAATCCTCGAAAGTCTGGCGTTGTTCATGCTCTAGGCTCATGTTCAGTCTTAAGCGATAGAGCTTGTATGGCGAGATTGCCGTATCGTTTTTTTTTTTGACACGTACAATTCTTCCACCTGCCTTAAAAACAGTTATTATCACACTTAATTGTCACCAATTACGGTCTATGTTTGTGTTCCTGATGTATTTTTAAACTTATGAGCGGAAAAGTTGCCTAATCCTGAAAATGAGAGCTTATAAATACAAAAAAAAAACAAAAATTCATTGTAAACATGCTTTTTTTTTGGATAGTTATTAAAAAAAGTTACTTTTATTAATGCAACAATTAAAGAACCGGCCAAGTGCGAGTCAGACTCGCGTACCTAGGGTTCCGCTTTATTTTTCCTGTAATCTTTACGTATACACACATATTACCATGATTTTTTTCATATTTTTTGGTCCACCAGTTTTGGAGATAAGGGGGGGGGAAATATATTTTTGGGGTTTTTAAAAGATTTCTCGAAACCAGTGCCAGTAAGTATAGTAAAAGTATATATTTTTATAATCAGATTTTTAATATCTACAATTATCAAATTTGATACCCACATTGTATTTTTAGGCTAATGTTTTTTTATTTTTCTCACTTTTGTTTTGGAAATATTTTGAACAATTTCAAATTTTCATATTTTTTACACTATAATATGTGGGCAAATTAATGCTATTTTTGTGCCAAATTTCATGTATTTATCTTTAACGGTGCTAAAGTTATGAGGCTGTGACATACGGACCGACGGACAACGGAGTCTCACCAGAAGGTTCTTTTTGTACCTTTTAGGTACGGAACCCTATAAAATATACGTGTTTTTTGTATACATGATTTTCGTATTTCGGGTATTTAAGGGTTAATGGTCGTGAATTAGATTTTGGTTCAAAACCTCTGTGATACAATCGAGACTATTTGATTTTTGGTAAATGGCCTCTTCTTATTTCCCGCCAATATTTGAAAACAAGATATTAAAATAAGCGTCCATATCACATAAGCATCATTCACTTATTTCCAAACCCATATTTTTTTCTAATGCATACTAAAGGCAGACCATTCTATCTTAGATTTAGATTTAGATTTATTTATTAATAACAAATATAGTTACATGTCAAAGAATATAATGCAAAGTTATACTTAAAGTATAATTATTTTAAAATTAACTATAAAATTATAGAATAATAATATTCTTAGTCAAAAATAATAATAATAATAATTGAAAAAACAATAAATTGTATTATGATTAAGTAATGTCAAAAAGAACAATATTCTATGTAGGTACGATTAGGTACCACATCTGTCCATAAACTCCTTGACCGTGTAAGGCGCAAACTCGACTAGCAGTTTTTTAAGCTTGCTTTTAAAACTAGTGAGTGATGGTGCGTTCGTTATCTCAGTAGGCAGCGAGTTGTACACATTTATACCGAAAACGCGGGTACATTTGTGAGTTTTCTCGAGTCGATGGATATCGATGACGTTACTATTCTTATTCAAACAGTTGTTATAAAACACAAAATAGTCAAAGAATACCATAGCAGCTATGGCAAAATTTGACTTAGCCTGGTAGTCTTCGATGACGCCAGCCATAATCCGCCTCCCCCAAAATTGAAGACCTATACAAGATGTAATCGTTAAGTGTGACCAGGCACTTATTCCGTAACTATTACAGATATCAAAACATTTTAAAATGATATCGAAAGTACGTTACCTAATCAGTAAAATGACATCAATAACTTTTTGAAAATCAAACGAAAAGTATCCAAAATTTTGACATTAAACATTCCCATACATTTGGTTTGGAATTACTAGAAAGGTTTTAGTTTCCTTATTTTAAGTGGTCTAGTTTTACCTTAATCTCATTTTATGATTATGTTTGATATGATAATAATGATTTTCAAGTAGATACACTTCAAAGTTACCACTTCAAATTAGTAATAAACCTTGTTTCAATATCGCATTAATACTAAATGTATGTGAATGTTTAATGTCAAAATTTTGGATACTTTTCGTTTGATTTTCAAAAAGTTATTGATGTCATTTTACTGATTAGGTAACGTACATTTGATATCAGTTTAATTTTTTTTGATATCTGTAATAGTAACGGAATAATCGCCTGGTCACACTTAACGATTACACCTATATATCCACCATTGCAATGTAGGCATGTGTTCGTTTTGACATTCCTTACAGCAAATTTTTTTCACGAAAGAAAAGGCTGATTACTTCGTTCTTAACCGAGGGCCTCCACGCTGTCGGCACTAATAGATCGTAGCTTTGTATCGCTTTCTATAGATTGAATATAAAACCTAGCATGTGCAGACCCAAGGAGAAGGGGAGAAACATCAAAGGGGGTCATCATCCCCTGGGGATATTGGCTTTGTATAGAAAATATTGAGCAAACTGAATATTTCTGACACAATAAATAGAATATAGGCTGTTGGTAAATTTTAAATAAATACCTAATTCTTATTTTTCTGAAAGCTTTTGAACCAAGCTGGTTTCGTGCTTGATATCTAGACCAATCGCGCTCAGTAACAAATGGTGTAAGCAATGTGCCTAAACAATAGATTTTTTTCTACAACTTCCTTCAGTGTATACGTTCACAATGCTTATTTCAAAAACCCCAAAAAATTATTGGAGGTAAAATATGCCATGTATCATTGAATTTTGTCCCTTAAGACTGTACATGAGCCTAGAGCTTGAACAACGCCAGGCTTTCGAGGATTCGTTTAAAGAAATTCGGCCTCTCCTTGTATTGAAAAAAATGCGTTTGATTTATTGATCTTTTGTTTAGGGATTCTACTTATAAACAATGTATTAAGATTTATTATATTGATATTGATATTTATTATATTGATATTTAAATGTATATACATATATATATTATATATTATAGATGTATTTATTAATATATTCTTGTGTATTTGTTTATGTAAGTCTATGATATCTATTAAAATTAAGTTTAATTTGTTAGGTTATTTGTATTAACACTTTATTGTTTTTCATTTAATTTACTCTATCTATTACGTCTATCCCCCTATTTTTACTTTTCTAGTGACTATTTCTTCACCACCCAAAGGTTGGCTGGAAGAAATCGCTTCAAGTGATAAGTCCGCCTTTGTACAAAATTATGTTTTCAATACTCTGTTTTCTTTTATATGTCTTTTGTGTACAATAAAGTGTCAATTCATTCATTCATTCATTCAAGATTTATATTTTGTCAAAAAAAATGTTTTTCACCCTCTTTTTTTGGTTTTCAAACGTTATTTTCAAGAAGAGATCAACTTGTTTTTTTTATATATAAAATAGGTAATAGAAATATGAAAGGATTCTACTTAAATCGAACTTTTTTTTCCCACAAAGTATTTCTGTATTACCTAAAAACACACAAATTTCTTGTTTCGCTGGGTGATCATTAGTATTACGCGTCCAAGAAAAAGAGACCAATGAACCAACATATAATCGCCTTTATCAAAAGCGAATAAGGCCTTTGCCAGTGGACCTATT
Source organism: Ypsolopha sequella (assembly GCA_934047225.1). Taxonomy (NCBI): domain Eukaryota; kingdom Metazoa; phylum Arthropoda; class Insecta; order Lepidoptera; family Ypsolophidae; genus Ypsolopha; species Ypsolopha sequella. The sequence continues at coordinate 24,703,239 of OW203987.1, forward strand.
GTGCTGGACGGGTAATAAAAAAAAATAATGAATAAAAAGATACGCCGTCTTCATGCATAGGAAAAGAAAAGTCGATACAATCAAGCTAACCGACAGCTTCATCTCGCTTTAGCCGCTCGGCTGTATCAATCAAATCAAACAGCTCGTTCGTTTGCTACAGTTAGTCCGTTCTCTCTCTGAGTCGCTCTGAGGTGAGTGATGAAAGAAAGAGATATATCTTACATTTTAAAAGATATATCTCTCTCTTTTCTTTTCAATGAGATGTTTTGCGCAAGTCGGGAAACTATACACAATCCTGAAGCTTGTTGGATACCATAGACAAGGTAAACTTCTCGTAATTATGTGTATTGTGTAGCCTTCAAGCGTATATGGAATATTTTTTAATTTTGTATTATTTAGAGAAAAAAACCATTGAACTCTTATAAGTTGGTTCGAAAACATACATATTTCCGGTCATCCGTGTCACACGAAAGCAAATTTATTGATTTCGGGATTCGAGCTCGGCACTCGTTACAACATAAAAAAAAACTTTGCTCTTTTGTTTCACAAATAACTATATCATTATACATTCATTGTCAGATGACGCAGGGAAGAGGCATCTTAAGCTTATGTTTTTGATATCCCTTATCAGCAAGTGGTAAAACAGGCCCGTTAAGGGGCTGCACTATGATAAAATTCAGTCCTGCTCTAACACGTTTGTTTTTTAACTCTCTATCCTGCTCTAATCAGATGCCGCGCACGCAAAACCACAGTTATTTTGAATTCGTGGCTACATTAGGACTATAACCATAATTTCTTTATGTAATAAAGATGCTTTTTTCTAGTTATTATCTGCGTGTGTTAGTTTCGTTTCAATCGGTTTTGAAACATAGAAACTGAATCGCTTTTTTCGTGATATTCATGATTTTTTAAAAGTTACATAATTAACAGAAGATTGAAAGTATGTTTAATTATAAAGTGTAATTAATAATTGCTAAGAGTCACAAAACACGCCATATATTTTTCAATTTTTTACCGTCTACATTGACGGAACTGAATCCAATACAAAACTGATGTTTAGCATTGTGGAGCCCCTTAAGGGGTAAATCAGATACTTTTCAACTATAAAACCACGATTAACATAGTTAAGGGTGCACTGAGGCATAACCCGTTTAACCCTACTTGCAGTCACAGTTTATCAACTCATCGGCCGCAAATTCTTGGTGAAACATTCTTCAAAGTTAAAGGGTCTTCTCACAATAGTAACAATGTAGCTTTGTCTGTTTGTACTCAAACAAAGTTGGTCTGAGGACGACTAAGAAAACTATCTAAAAGGAGATTGCGATGGGATGGACAGAGCATTTCTGGAGAGTTATGCAAGATATCTTCAAAACATTTTAGGTGTTCTGTTTTCATTTTCTTTGTGTGGATAGTAGAGAGGACGACAGTTTTGACAGTATAGGGCCCGAAAAGATGTTAAACATATTTTCTTTATAGAATTTTTGATAAAAGATGTTTATATTTTTGAGAACCTATCACTCTAATTCAGATTTGAAAATTTGATTTGAAGTGATTCTATGGTATGAAATACAGCTACGTGATTGGCTGATTTATTAGCTATGTTAATAACTGATACTCGTACTTCTTTACGAGATTTTCTCTTTGGACACTTTGGACAGTTCTCTCACCTTTAACATTTCTGTCATTTTTGACATATAAAATTTTCTCTTCCTGTGCTATATATAATATACAACATGTAACAGCAAGGTGTAACCATATTTGAAGAGCTTATTCAGTCAATGGTTTAGAACAACTTTACTATGGAACAAATCTGTATATCGAAAAATAAATTACTCGCTTCACAGGAAAATGCAATGCCGCTCGGCCGAAATGTATGGAAGAGCAGGTTTTTGTTTTGAGATTTCGGGGTTGACTCCATAGTAAAAGTTATTCTATTCCATTGACTGAATAAGCTGTTCAAATATGGTTACACCTTTCTGTTACACGTTGTATTTCACAAGTAACAGAAATGTTAAAGGTGAGAGAACTGTCAAATTGTCAAATAAAAAATTATTTGAAAAAATATGAATAAAATAATCTGTTGACTTCACATTCAGTTTTAACATTTTGTATAAATCTTTAGGACTTTCCATGGGTAAAGGAGCCTCTTAAATAACGAACTTCGATAAAACAATAATAAAATAAAGCATGTCTGAGTAGAAACCAGATGCTTACTCTTCTTTTTTGCATGAAATAGGACTTTTAACTTTGAACACTTTCCTTTATGGTGCAACTTAATAAAATTTTAATAATTTTCACTACTATGATTAAGCCAAACTAAATTAAACTCTATTCCTTTACATTACAAATCCTTCAAGGGTTTAAATGCAAGGCTTTTACGGACTTCTTTCCCGAAAAAACCGTGTTTCTGTATAAGAGATATTCAATTTGTGTTCAGTTTGCCATGAACTCTATATAGTATCGGTTTATTGGTAACATAATTACTAGAGCCCCCTTTAGACATTGCTGGATTAGCAAAACTAAATGAGAAAGCAATGCTCTGAAAGTACGAGTCTGAAAGCCTTTAGACGTTGCTGATTTATCATTGCTTTCTCATTTACTGTTCCTAATTCAGCAACGTCTAAAGCAGGCTTAATGTCTTGTCTTGCATAAGTCAACTATAATAATAATGTGAACACTTTCAGCTCCAGCCATATATAAGGATTTTCGAATTGAACAATGCATTGTTTTTGGCACTATAAAGGTAAATGTATAGACACCTGCAGTTGAAGCTCTCTATTTGTTAACTATTTTAACGGCTATGACACCGCAATAAGAACTACCAGCTGGCGTCTGTACATAATCTAGCAAAATCACTAAATATTAGGTCTTTACATATGAAATTGCTGTTTCTATAGATAAGTTTTATATAGAGGCTGAAGTACAAACTTTCTATGTCAGCATCGCCGATAAAGGAATTATTTGATATTACATAGTAGATGCTAGTGATTGTTGGCACTTGGTGGAGTTTATAAAACATTGTTTTAAAAAAACACTTGTACTTATCCACATATTACGTACAACTTTATTATGCCCGACCGGTTTCGCTGTAAAGCATTTTCTAGGGCTTTTTACACATCTTAACTAACAAATAAATCTTATAAACTACAATCATGTCTAAAATGACGTGCAACGTCACGTCACGTCACCCTGGGACTTGTTTAAAGTCATCGCAAAGCATACGGCTACTAGAAACTTCGCTTGAATTCGAACGGGTAGTTATTGGGGATGAGTGGTATTACGCGGTATAAAAACAGTTTCACCTGAGCTACATCCAGTAAGAATGTCAGGTTTAATAATTGTTCGTTGTAAAGCAGTCGAGTTCCATTGCACAATTGTTATGCTCGAAACAAACATTTGCACGAAGATGTAATTTACTTGCAGCGCCATCTAGTTTTCAGTTCCAGAACTATCCATAATAATTCAGATTTTGGAGATTAGACTAAAAAAATTACGATTATAGATCACAACTGGTTAATTACAGGAAAACTATCGTTTAATAAAAAAAGTTGAGCACAAATGAGAATAAAAAAAAATAAGAAAAAAATATATATATATATATTTTATAAAAATGCAATATGGGTATCAAATTGTATGTAGACGTAAAAATATATAGTTTACTATATTTATTTGCCTCTATTTCGAGAAATCCTTCAAAAACCATAAAAAGTGTATGTCCCCCCTCCTTATCTCCAAAACCGGTAGACTGAAAAATATTTAAAAAAGCATGGTAAATGTGTTTACGCCAAGAATACAGGAAAAATAAAGCGGTTGACAAATTCACAAAAAAAATTTCAAAATTTAATTTATCATCCACAATACGGAACCCTGTACGCGAGTCTGACTCGCACTTGGCCGGTTTTTTCCTACACATATGCTTAAGATATATTTATGAACGGATATTCAAATTTCTGGAAGTGCCTCATAGCCTTCCATGGTAAGACAATTTGCAAATTGAATACGTAAAGGACTAATATTGGTGTATTAAAATTTGATACGTTATATTAGGTACTTTTAACCAAAGCTTTCTTGTTTTCATTTAACACTCACTCGTAACGTCTATAGGCCTTTAACGCTAGAAATTATTATTTGCTATGTAACTTTTAACAGTAAAAAAGTAAATTCCTAGAATCGATAAATGACGATAACTTTTTTTTTCCGTCGTTCGATTTTAATGAAATAAAGAACTTGTGAAACCTACATCAAAATCCGTTCAGTAGTTTCGGAGATGTGCGTGAACAAACAAACAAACAGACAGACAGACAGACAGAAAATAATTCTAAAAATCACAATACGAGGGGCAAGCCAAAAGAAATTAGATACTCAAAAATTATAAAATTTATTCTTTATTACAAGTATCGATCTTTTCGAAGTATTCACCCTGAGCACGTATACACTTTTTCATACGTCTGAACTAATTGGAAAATACCAATGACCACTCTTCTTTAGACACCTCAGAAACCTCGAAAATATAGGCAGCCAGTGCATCTTCTTTGCTCTCAAACTTCTTCCCCTTTATTTTTTCTTTGATTTTTGGAAACAGGTAAAATCACAAGGTGCTAGGTCAGGGGAATATGGTGAGTGAGGGAGGGTTGACGCATTTGAGCCGAAAAAGTCAAGTGTTTTGGCAGACGTGTGCAACGCCGCATTGTCGTGGTGCCTGAGAAGGCGTCGGATTCCTGACTTCGGTCGCTTGTCACACCAAGCTGATATTACTGTTGGAGCACAAACTGTCACATACCATTCGGAGTTCATCGTTCTTTCATCGATCCGTTTTGCTGAAAAACGAGGCGACCATTTGTTTCTGTGTGCTTCGTGCACGGCGACATTTCGTTGGAGTTGGCTCATCTTCAAAGCACCATACAGTCGAATGTCACTTTGTTTCGGGATCATAGTTATAAAGCCATGTTTCATCACCAGTCAGTATATCATACACATTTTTTTTCTCGCCACCGTCGAATTTATCTATCATGAATAGAATAGGCACCAATCCAACCGACGGTCTTTGTGCTCATCGGTAAGTTTGTGCGATACCCATCTCAAACAACATTTACGGAGAGAAAGGTGGTCGTGAATTATGGTTTGCATTGCTGCTGATCCAATTCCCTGTTCTCGCTCCAGCTCTACATACATAATTCGTTGGTTTTCGCGAATAAGTTTTTCGACTGCACGAACGTTTTCTTCCGTGACCGCGGTTGGCAGCCGGCCTGTCTTCGCTTCATTTTTGAGACATCCCCGTATTCTTTTAAATTCAGCAAACCAATTAAATACTGTTGTTCGTGAGCAACCAGACTCACCAAAAGTAGTAGCCAAAAGTTCAAAACATTCTTGAGGCTTAAAACTTTTTTATAGCCATAATAAATCATAGCGCGACAATCACTTCGACTGAGCTCCATTGCTGCAAGCGAATTCCCGCCAGATTCTCGGAAAAATGATGCTCATCCAAATAAAAAAAAAAGGAAATGATGTGCGTTCTATATTCAGATATATCAACAAACAACCAGCCTATAAGATGATGTATAACTTGCCAGTGTCAATCAAAGGAGTAAGGAGTATCTAACTTCTTTTGGCATGCCCCTCGTATTAATAATTTGCAATATTCCGCTAAACACTCTTACCATGCTATTCAAAATGCAGACTCAAGCACCGCCCGCCCTCCCGCATAAAACATGCACAAGCAAAGCAAGCAGTACGAGCACAAAATAAAGCAATCTTAAATAACAAGCAAGAAAACTTATCGACACGTGTTCTTTTACTCTTATTTAGTCACCCCCTTTCTATTTTTATTACTTTTCTCCAATGTACAGACACAGCGGGTTCTACTCTTTTATTATATGTATTTTATAATATTGATGACATTGATTTATTTTGATAGCAAAGGACACATTTCTAAACAGCCATTTCTCAAGTGACGTCACATAAAGGCAAATGGGTGTTGCAGCTTTTTCGTAAAAATATTCATCATAAAGAGGTTTTTTAGACCAAAAGTTTCAAGAGTTTCTGAATTAACACACCTTAACATAATATAATCTAAGCGAATTAATGTGCACTGTAGGGATTGAATGCACGACCTCAAGGTTAGCAGCAAGCGTCTTGGCAACAGAGGGAGTCTAAAGCTACATAACAAACATATTCAACTGAAGACATTCATCTTTGAACCAAACTAAAATCTAGCAACTTCATTAGCAGACTATAACATTCATCCATTGTAACCCTCGACAAAGGGTTCCCAGCTCTAATGCCAGAACATGATTAATTGAAATGCTGCTAATCCTTTTTAGGTTTTATAGCTCAGGAGCTCAGTCTTTAGGATTTTGTGAATTCAACAAACAGAAGCCTTTTTTATTGTTATTACTTTACGTGCTTAGATGTGAAATTCGTAATTTTTTTTTCGTGTACTGACGTAAGCTCAGCCCCGCGTCAATTACTTACTATGGGAGGTCGACATTTTATTTTGCAAAATTAGCAAAAACTGTTATAGATCCGAGATACCATGATACTGATCAATTACCAAGCCTCCAGTATGAATTTGCCTGCAAAAATAATCTCACTTTACCTAAACGACGTTTGTAAAATTTCTGGTAGTAAATGCATTTTTATTTTATTACGACAATTAAACAAATTATTTTCGAAAAAGATTTCGGTTAGATAAGTCTCTTATTCAAATTCAAATAGTTTATTTTGCAAAGCAGGTATAGATATATACACTTTTTACACGTCAAATTTAATCTAATAAAGAAAATATATGTAATAAAATAATAAATGTACATGAACTAAATTAAAGGTTTATTTAATTTATGTAGCAATATATTTACGATTAAAATGATAGGTAAAATATATATTATACAAGGTAAAATCCAATCAGCCGCCCGAACCCATACCGGAGACCCGGCCAGGGACCAGGAACAAGGTTCAATGATCACCAACCGAGCCCCCAGCACGAATCCAGGCGGCCGACCAAATCCCATCCTATATACTACATACTAATAGGTTACATATATAAATACATACTTATTTTATATTTGAAAAATAAAAAAAACTCAGCAGTTAAATAGACAGTATGATTTGATTATATTAAGATATACATACAAGCATAGGGCTAATTCAAGTCATTAATCTTTAAACTGAAAAAATTAACACAAATTTCAGAGGGTTCCACTCCTGGTCTTGAGACCGGATAAAAACTGCAACCTTATCTCTTTTGTTCCTCACAACTCGTAATCACAGCGACCTGCTCGCACTTTTTGCTGATGCAGCCTTATTCAGCATTTTGATGAAATTCCGTAAAACAAAAGATTTCAGCTCCCGTTTTCGCGTAACTTTGTAGGTAAAGATAGTAGCATACGTAACGTAAGCATACGTTTTACTGCCAAGTCATGAAGGATGATAAATTGATAACATAATGTATGAAATTTGAAAGAAGACAATCAACTGTTGGCAACATAACACATTTTTTAAATCGTAACTCCCAGATTGGAATAAGGCCGTTTTTGAAAATTCCTAAGGAATCAGAAGAAACAGCAGGGCGTGTGCTAGTAATCTTATAAATTATAGTCATCATTTGTTGTGTATTGTATTTCATATACATTTATATAATTTTTGGCGCTATATTGCGATAAAAATTCATTGCGAAAACTTCATTATTTTTATACATAAGACGGGTTCTGCAAAGATAACAACTCTATATTTGTCCGCCATATGTTTTTCAGTGAAGGTCAAATATAATTTTCTAGTAATTTATTCACAAAAGAAAAAAGACATCTTAATTCGTTTGAAACTGTGTACCCTGTTGTAAAACACAGCTTTGAACACGAATTTTTTCAAAGATTTTCAAAGCGGTTTTCAGTCTAGACTAGGTTTTGATTTAAGTGTTTTCAAAATAAACAAAAATACCTGATTTAAATTTAGTTTGACTGATGACGGTCCCAGAGGTAAGGCCCTATCAAAAATAATTACGTTATGTTTTATATAAAAATATTGACCATCAAAATTAGACTGGCAAAGACTTTATTTTTATTTTCAATGGATGTGCTCGTAAAGGCCCACTTTTTATGTATCAAAACCGAACAGAAAGTCGATTATTTTGCCCTAGGGCTTTATTATTATTATTTTTTAAAATTTATTTACAATGGTTGGCTAACCTGCCGTCTTTACTGTGTACCATAAATGTCATATTTTTTTCCCCTGTTTAACGGCTCTGGATACAGTCCTTTTGAGCCAATCACAATTTAAAGTTCACAAAATTATATTTGTTTTATTTCCTCACACTATGCATTGAAAAATGTAGTATGATACACTCGCTACGCTCGTGTTTTAAATCGTCCTCGTAATTTATTCCTTTGCGCCCTTGTAGCATAAACTACTATTATTAGTTCTTAATAGATGTGATTATGGTTGGTTCATTAGCCTGTTTGTGATGTTCGGGTAAAACAATTTTAAAGTTTACAACAAGTGAATTTTTGGGTCTTAAGATTAAAGTTATGTACAAAAATTAATTTGAATAAAAGTCTATAAATCTATGATCATTTTTAAATTAATCAGTGTAATTTATAATAGAATTTAATCTGCGAGATGAATCCAAGTCACGATCTATACTGCGATCTTTTGTTTTAGCAGTAATGAAAATTAGAAGGGTTAAATTCGTTACTCAAAAATAAATAAACAGCGTTAAGCTTGTTAATGAGGGACTTTTGCCAGATGTTATTTGTACGACAAAGAACAAGTTTTTCTGCTCTAAAATACATCTTCACGACATGAATCTCCGAGGGGGTGTCAGAGGTGTGTCCGAGTATGTATTGTATACTGCGTGTTGCAAGTTTTTAGTCCACAGTGGTAAACCCTATCACCGTACTTTAGGCACAAATATGAACCCACAAAAGGCGGTTCTTACAGATGGTGGTAAAAAGCCATAATCTAGATTCTACCATAGACTATGATTCTACTCAGAAGTTAGTTTAGTAAAAAAATAGAAAAAAATATGATATACTACAGAATATGTGGAATGATGTTCTTTGGTTAGAATTTTAATTTTTATCTATAATTTAACAAAATAAATACCAAAACAGGGTCCAATTTAATATTAAGGTCCGATTTAATTAATTAAGTATGAAAAGAAACAAATTGAAACCTGGTCAAATGGATGATGTTGTAACAACAAATGAGTTCTATAGATTGAAGAAGTTTAGCAATAAATTTTATAGATATTTTTTTTATTTTTTTTATCTGGAGACCCAGCGACGTAACGCAGTGCGCGCTGATATGAACGTTATTTCAATATAGTTTCTATCGATATTTGTATAGACAGAGATCGACTCAGGGTCGTTGGTGGCTACAACAGCCTTAACATCCTTTCCGAAGTACACAGATCGAACAGAAATGTGCGTCAGCTAGATTTGAACCCTTGACCTCCGGATTAGTCGTCGAAAACGTTCGAACCGCTAGACTACAAAGGCAGTTGACATCCGTTAACATACGAACATACATATATTCACGCCTGTCTCCCAGAAGAGTAGACAGAGACTACAGATTTACATCTGCTAAGATCCTAACACCCCTTTGCTTTTCTACATTAATCAATACAGGATCTTCTATTCCGGGTACTTTATCATATAACCTTTCTTCAGTGTGTCGCTAATTTGGTCAGCATACGTTCACCTAGGGTTCAAAATATTCATCATGAAGATGTTTTTAGAACAAAAGTTCAAAAATACGGCCTAAATCTCGAAATGGTTTTCGAATTAACACACCTTAACATCATTTAATCTAATCGAATCACCAAGGTTGTTTTTGGTGGTGCTGTAATACCATACAGTGACACCGTTAAAACTTAGGGGTCACATTAGATAAAACAATTTCTTGGGCTCTTCACGTAGATGTAGGACGATGTATGGTAATCTCCACGCAAAGAAGCGTCTGTGGAGCTTTTTGCCAAAATTATTACCAAAATTATTTTAGCGCAATCATTTCTCCTCCCTATTTTAGATTATGCGGACTCTTGTCACTTGGACTTCACTCAGGAACTTCTCAATAAACTCGAACGTCTCCAGAATCTTTGTATTTGTTTTATATTATTTTTTCGCAAATATGACCATGTATCTGAATTCCGTTCGAAGTTAAACTGGCCCCCCATTCGTCTTCGCAGAAATGCTCAAATTCTTTCTCTTTTTCATGGTGCGTTTAACAATCCCTCTGCTCACTATTACTTGCGAGAAAGATTTAGTTTCTTTTCCGATTACGTTAGATAGATGCGGCTGTGCAATAGCAAAACATTTACTTTTCATGCTGCAAGACTCTGGAACCATTATCGCTTTCTGTACAAAAGTTAAGAAATATAAACTCATTCAATATCTTATGGAATTAAATGAGACTTGAGGATAATTCATGATTTATATAAAAACGGCTCACCTCAATACGATTTATGATCAGGATAGCCGACCAGTTTCAGCAGATTGCCTTCATTTGGGCGAGTGAAAATTACGCGACGACGTTACGCCTCACACTGGTAGGCTATCCCGAGCATAACTCGTATTGAGGTGAGCCGTTTTTATATAACTCATTTAATATACAGGATGGAAAACATTTAAGGGCCCTGGAGGAGAACTACCTTAAATCCTTTAGTTAGCTCATTTTACTGAAAGGAAACCTTCCTTTATTTTTTAAAAGAAACAAAACTGCATTCAAAGATCTTCTAAAATTTTCTTGTCTCACCCGGGAACTGCACCAACTAAAAATAAAAAAAATGAACCCTCGCTATTTTATTATACGAATCGGTAGGATTATTGTTCAGGATAAAATTTGTCTACTAAACATTTGGTCTTACACTCACCTGTTGTACGAGATACCCATCCGATCCTACCGATTCGTATAATAAAATAGGGAGGGTTCATTTTTTTTATTTTTAATTGGTTCAGTTCCCGGGTGAGACAAGAAAATTTTAGAAGATCTTTGAATGCAGTTTTGTTTCTTTTAAAAAATAAAGGAAGGTTTCCTTTCAGTAAAATGAGCTAACTAAAGGATTTACGGTAGTTCCCCTCCAGGGCCCTTAAATTTTTTCCACCCTGTATATGCTGTCTCACCACGCAGCCCTCAATGACGTCATCCGAAGGGCCCTCGTCACCGTAGGAGCTCCGACTACTCTCGAACCTCCCGGACTAGTTCGTGACGACGGAAAGAGACCCGACGGTATGACGTTAATACCGTGGAAGCATGGGAGGCCGCTCGTGTGGGATGCAACCTGCGTGGATACGCTGACGCCCTCTCATGTTTCCCAAAGCAGTAGGACTGCTGGTTCGGCGGCGGCCGCTGCTGAGCTCTCCAAGAGGCGTACATATGTGGCAATAGGTTCAAGCTACATGTTTGCGCCTTTTGGGGTCGAGACAATGGCGACATGGGGTCCGGAGGCGAGTCAGCTTGTCACGGACTTCTCTGTAAAGCTTGTGGACACTAGCGGCGACCGGCGAGCTGGCTCTTACCTAGGCTAGCGTATAAGTCTTGCCATACAGAGAGGTAATGTGGCAAGTATTTTGGGCACTCTCCCGTAGGGCAGTGATCTAGAGGCAATTTTCTTTTTATAATTATTTCTTTAGGATTATTTTTGTATTAATTACTATCTTTCATTAAGGACTATTTATGTACCTGTTAATGAAATTAATGAATATAATTAAATTAATTATCAATATATATGTGCCTTTATTATTTATTTTAATTTTAACTACGTTTCTGTATTTTTTGTTTAGTATATACATATTATGTTAAGCAATAAAAAATATATATTCTATTTTTCTATTAACATTATGTAAGTTTAGTTTAAATATCCCTCAAATTATTTGTTTGCATTAACAATACCCCTTTTTATGTTAGGTTTTTAAATATCTTTTCATTTTACCCAAAGGTTGACTCGGAGATATTGCTATAAGCAATAAGTGCCGCCTTTGTACACAATGTCTGTTCACTATGTAAAAATGTGTTTAAATATCTATGTAAATGTACAAAAGTGTAGTAAATACAAAATAAAAAAAATAAAGAGACTTACCTAGACATTATTTTTCTAGTACCTACCACGAAAGAATAATGATATTCTGCCTAAAAACCGACAAACAGGGCAAACATAATCAGCCGAAGGTTCACCCACGGAACTCCGAATCCATTAGTGGTTCCATTAATAAATTACAATTTAAAAGCCTTGTATTCAAACTGACATTGAAAAATTGTTTAATGAATTCCTAATGCAGAGCGTCAATGTTTTTTATGACGTAATATACGATGTCTTTCAGATATACCTTACAAAGCCTTGAAAGCATGAAAAACGCAGCCTGAAAAGACCTCTTCATATAAGTATATTTCATGAATGCATGTAGATTTCGCTGAGCTTATCACTGACATTCTATGAAACTCACTGCATATAGCTATTTTACCGTTTATATCGATTACGGCGCTACGTTAAAGTTTTAGCATCCTTGTTACTCCATATGCAAAAAAACCCTGTGCAAGTGGGATGGATTCGTGGAAAACTAGCAAAAAGTCAGTTTTTTATTAATATAAAATGTACTAAGCTATTTTGTCAAAAAGAGACTTTACAAATACATAATATCCACATTTTGAATGCAATTTCACAATTAAATTAGTAAGGATTTCATAATTAGAGGAAAAAATAAAACAATTCAGAGGTCTTTTCGGAATTAAATTCTATCGAGAAAATTTCATCCAATCGCGTTTTCCTTCAGTGGGAATCTTAATCAAATACTCAAGAAACATTTACCCAAAAATGAAATACGTACATGACGTTATAGTGGAGTAAATGGTTTCGAAAAAACCCCTTTTTTTGGGTGTCGCCGTAAGTCTTTTAGAACGACTTAGGTATATTTTGATTGCTCTCATAGAAACATGCTTGAAAATAATATTTTGAAATTTATGTTTTCTTTAGTATTTTTTTTATATCCTATGAATGTTTTTAAATGCAAGTAGTTTCTGTATACATCCAAAATCAAATTGACATGGAGTACGCTGAAAAGTAAATTCTGGGGTTCCGGTGCAATTTGTTCAATTTTGTGTAGATGCCCTTAGCAATAATTAATTAATTAATGTAAAAGGACTTGATGGATAAAATCCGAAACGCAGATATCCGTCAAAGATCGAAGGTGACCGACATAGCCTGCCGAATCAGTAAGTTGAAGTGGCAGTAGACTGGCCATATTTGTCACCGACGTGATAACCGTTGGGGTCGTAAGGCATTGGAATGGAGACCACGTACAGCAAAGCGCAGCGTAGGCCGCCCTTGTGCCCGCTGGACTGACGACCTGAAGGACGTTGCGGGTGGCGGCTGGATGAGGATGACTGAGGACCGCCAAGAGTGGCGTAATATTGGGGAGGCCTATGTCCAGCAGTGTATGAATTCGGGCTGATGGATGGATGGATGGAAAAAGACTAAGCGCATAAAAGCTGTTCAATTATTTTTAAACATGCTTCTCAAAATATGACATCGTTAATTTATAGAATACTGAATTAATTATTCATCGGTGTCAGGCCGAATCACTTATTGCATTATACTAATTTGGTTTAATGTAGTCAGAATAATTAAGTAGACAAAAAAGACCAGTCAAAAAAAAATCTAAATCATTTATTTATAATATATTTAACAGTTTTTGTTGTCGAATTCTCCTTTTAAGTTTTCAGCTGTAATAGGAGAAATTCGCTCATTCATCCATAGTTGCGACAGAATTATAAATAAATATTTAAAATTATTTAAACAAAGCAAGACTTGAAAATGTACCATCGAAGAAAAGCCCGCCGTCCCACTCACCACCCGCACTGTAATAGTAATAAGAGCGTTAAGTGGACACCTGACGCTAGAACATCAACAACACAAGGTTTTTAAGGGTTCATTGGAAGAAACTAGGTCTCTCTTTATATTGAAGAAAATATATTTGATTTATCGATCTTTTATCTAAGGATTCTACCTATAAACAATGTATTCAGATTTATACTTTTGTCAAAAACAAACCACCCTCTTTTTTTTTTTGTTTTCAAACTTTTGTTTCATAAACGCGGTTAAGAGATTAACTTATTTTTTTTTAAAATAGCCTATAGAAATATGAAGGGATTTTACCTAAATCCAATATTTTTTTCCCTACAAAATATTTCGGTATTAGCTAAAAACACACTATTTTGTTGTTTCGCTGCGTGATAACTGGTATCACGCGTCCAAGAAAAAGAGGCCAAAGAGCCAACATATAATCGCCTCTATGAAAAGCAAATAAGGTCTTTGCCATTAGACTTATTGTGCTGGACGGGTAATAAAAAAAGTTGCTAGGGTATGCCATCCTCTTAAGTAGGTCAAGTGTGTAGTTTAGTTCTAGTACAATGTGACAAGGCTCTTTTGAAGCGTGGATTGGTCGTGGTCAAAATCGGAACTAACTCTGCTATCCTTTCCCTTGGTTTACAGCTGCGCCCCCCTGTCACTGTCATTCAAATCAAAAGATCCTTGTAGCACAGTACATTTAAGGGGCTCCACAATGCTAAACATCTGTTTTGTATTGGATTCAGTTCTGTCAATGCAGATCGTAAAAATTTGAAAAAAATGGCATGTTTTTTGACTCAAGACAATTAATTACACTTTATAAGTAAACATACTTTCAATCTTCCATTTATTACATTAATTTAAAAAAGCATGAATTTCACGAAAAAAGCGATTCAGTTTCCATGTTTCAAAACGGATTGAAACGAAACCAGCACACGCAGATACTAACCAGAAAAAAACATCTTTATTACATAAAGAAATTATGGTTAATGTCCTAATGGAGCCGCGATTTCTAAATAACTGAAGTTTTGCGTGCGCGGCATCTGATTAGAGCAGGACAGAGAGTCAAAAAGATTTTCTTATTTTTTAAAAAGTATTAAACAAATGTGATTCATGGCATTAGGCAAACATCGTTCAATGTCAAATCAGGCTTTTCTAACAAAGTTGTCTTATTTTTTAAATTTCTTTGTTAATGATCCAGCACAACTACTTTTATTCGTGTTTATAGGTATTGTGCAGGATCGTTTAATTAAAAATATATGATAACAAAAATTTGCTTAGAAAGTCTAAATGACATTTAAATATGGTCGCATTATGCCATAAATCACAGTTATTTAATACTATTTACTAAAAAAAAAACAATCATATGTTTTGCGTTTGAGAACGAGATGTGACATCTACCCTTAAACAATTCTAAATTTGAACAGAGACACTAATTTTATCGTGTGCAACAGCAAAGGTGATCGAGCGCTGAGAAATGCAGCGGAGCAGAATGTGTTAAGGCGATTACCGTCGCCAAATTAGCAGCTCGATGTTTGTCTGTATGAATATCGACGGAAACGACATTGAAAAAACGTTCAAATCAGTGCACAATGCGTGGTGGCTGTTACGACGCTCGCTGCGTCCTTGAAAGGGCAAAATTGGAGAAAAAAATACTTTTCACATGGGCGTCATTGTTCGATTGAATAATTTTATGTTATATTTATAGCTATCAAATTTATCTATTTATCAAAGCATAAATGAATTAAATCACCTAAGCCGCTTAGGAGCAGTAGAAAATTCAAGCCAAAAAACAACATTCAGTTGAAACAGTTTTTCATATATAAGTTTTGGTGGTACGAAAAAGAAAAATGTTGCATATGTTTTCCTAGAGTTGATATTCCATAATACATTTTTTCAATATTTTTGGTTTGGCCATAAAAGAGGAGTAGGCTTTAGAAAGTACCCATTTGGCGATATTAAGGGCCTTAATAAGAACTCCCCTGAGGCATCGCAAATAATTAGCGTTGCTCGCTGCAGCGTTTGAATTACCTGTCATTTTAGCTTTTGTCAGTTTGTCGCGTTCATAAAATAACACATCTACTACTTTGAAGAACTGTTTATGCGGTAAAGGCCGTGGCAGTAAATAATGCACATCATGTCGTAGTGTCATCTCTGTCCCACGAAGCACTAACAGTCTGGTGACAGAGATGACGCTCTACAAATTCGAAGATGACTATCGGCTGTAGTGTATTATTTTCTGCTGGGTACTGTAATTGTATTATTAATTATATATTTAGAGAAGTCCAGACTCACAAACTCACTAACACACTGACTCATTAGAGCCCATCCCAAACTCTTGGAGCTAGGAAGCTGACTTTTTGCACAGAGGTTCCATTTATAATGTAGACAAGGAATAAGACGGGGAATTTTGAAATTCCCACTGGTTCAGGAGAAATGACATCCACACGAGCAAAGCCGCCCAACCAGCAAAAAATAGGCTTACAACAGTCTCAAGACAACTATTGGATCGCTCTTATATCACTCCTATATTATCGTCCTAGCCTGGATTTGGGCACAAATTAAAGGCGTTTTTAGTTTAATATCGTTCATAAATCAGTCTTATTGAATGCTGCTTGCACTTATAGTAATTTTGCCAAAACTAAGTTAAATCGCTCTTATGTAAATACCTTGTAAGCTTGCACTATTCTGTCGTATGATTGCTGGTTTGAAAGTAACAACATAAGAAAAAAAAAATTCAAATAAATAAAGGTAAAGTTGTTTATTATGTAAATATTGTAATAACGTGCTTATCATCAAATGTGTATATTTATGTTTCACAGTAATTATGCATATTGGAATATATTAATTACTGTAAACTAGACCCTGTTTTACGCTTCAAACTTCATGCGCCTTCTCTTATATTTTATTTTATATTCTCCTTTAGTTATTTTACTTATAAATTTGTATTGATAAGTCTTGCCATCGCCATTTCGGTTGAAAGCTGAATTTTCCAAGCGTACTGTTAGACTATTGTAAGATCGTTTACAATATGGCCAACTAAATCTTACTCTTACAAATTGTTTGTCCAAAATAGATTTAAGATCAAACGTTTGATCAAACGTTGATCCAATATCATATATCGCATATATCGCAGTTACTGCTGTCGATCTCACAATAGTTTTGAATAAGATCAGAAAGCACGTACTTACAGTTTTCTTACGCAAAGCTGATATTAGTCTGACATTATTACAAAAGCATTTAGCAATCTATTATAAAATCAAACGAGCTTAGAAGATGTGGATACAATAGCAAGTTTCCTTAACCTTAAAGTAAATGCTACTGTAGGAGTAAATAGCTAAAAGCAGCATTTTTAAATGCTCTTATATGCATATATGAGACTGGGTAGTAAAACTGAGTGTTCTTAAGCCCATATGTATGTATGTAAATACTTTATTGCACAAAATAATTTACAACGCACAAAGGCGAACTTAATGCTAATTAGCATTATCTAATGGTGATATGGAAAGTTTTTAAGGGTATACCGGCTTGTCTGAAACTAAACTAATACATATAAGAGCGATGGCATGTTCCAACACAATTATTAGAGCGCTATAAGCCTACCACTCTTGTAAAGCGCGCATTTTATTTTACTGTTTTGCTAGTTGGGCGTGGGCGTCCGCTCTGCAGTATATGCATTGAATTCGCCAGACAGACAAATCTTTGCCAAAATAAAGCCGCTCCATTTAAAATAGGTAAACCGCCATTAACATAATCAGACAGTAGTGGTTTCGTGTTTAATCCCAATGAGGCTAAATTAGAAGGTTTAGTCATGTGAATATTACATTGGTGCTGTGATGCCGAGGGCAACTCAACTTGGTCAGTTCATGGCCATGTAGGCTTTTTATCTTCTATTCGTAGTTAAATTTAATTCGTTTAGAAACGTGATCTGGTGATTGTACAGTATACGAATTTTTTTTTACTATGGGGTGAATTGCAGATGGTAGAGCTGATGCTGGGCTCAACTGTGGAGGTACCACCATTTTACTTGCAAACTCCCCCGAAGTTATTGGGGGGAGAATACGAGTACAGCTCTGAAACTGGCACAAACAGGTGGACCACCATCAATGGAACTGATTGATAGCAGTATATCCATCCCCAATTGCCGGACCTTGTAAAAAATAGACTGGTGACGGGCAGTATCATCACTGGTGCGGGGGTTTCAGTGTGTGCCCAGCGTGTGTTGGGCATTCCTTCCAGGAGGACCGTCAAGAGTGGCGAAATCTTAGAAAGGCCTATGTCTATCAGTGGACGAAGACAGGCTGATGGACGGGTGTATGAAAGAATCCATCCTGAGTGGTGTAAGCTGAGGATACAACCACCGATTTCTCTAAATACTCCTGACTCTGCCTGCGGTGGTTCGTCTGAAAACGCCCTGAACTATTCCATAGAAAAGCAAAAAAAACGAATGGTAGATAATTATGTAAAAAATACAGGATAAGAAATGTTGGAAAAAGCTGCTTAATATTAAACGAGTTATACGTCGTTATTGTAATGATTAATTACAGCATGTCATTGCCACGGCCCGCGTTAATATAAGAGTTAAATTGACTTAGATGGCAAGACATATCGAACTGGTATCCTAAACCTAAAGAATGATTATAATTACATAGAAAAACAGTTACATTTTTTTTTGTAAGATATAGGTATTTTGGGCCATTGTGACTGATGCCGGGCCCGAATGGCACGAAATATATCTCACAAAAAAATTTATTTCACTGTTTTATAAACATTTAAAAAACCTAAAGAAAAAAATATATAATTCGGTACCTAGTACAGCAAAAAGACTACCAGAGTTCACCTGCACTTTTGTGTTATGATGAGAAACGCCTGGCTTTTTATGTCAATAGTCACCTTTTTGTGTCAATTGTCACCTTTTTGAGGGAAGTTAGTTTCCCGCTTAGCTTAACTAATTCAGACCAACTTTCGAACGGTAAAGTTAAAAGTGTGTTTTTAGTATTTCATTTAAGCACTTTGATCCATTTAAACATTTTTAACAAACATTCTGAAATTAACCTTAATTAAAATACTTAGATGACTATTTCGTTTATTTTCGTCTGTCTATGTCTTCACGTAGATGACTCTTGCAATAAAACGCCGTAATTTAATACTTTCTATCTTCAAATTACAAATTAAATGTACTCGTTCAACGAACCTTGAGTTTGAAAACCCTCCGTTACCCCGCTTTTGACTTGGTTCTTTTTGAAATGTTTCAACTAGCGTTAATATTTAATCATGCTAGCATGGACTATCAGCTATTATGTCTGTCTATGTTGTAACTTATGTCTGTTTATGTTGTAGACATGTTTTTTCAAGTATTTTATAGGTATGAAGTTGTCATTAAATCTCTGTAATATCCAAACTTCAGGTCTTTAACTCATTCTGTCTACGAGCTAGAGACCCGTGACATACGGACATACAGACGGACTGACAGCAGAGTTATTTTAATAGGGCCCCATTTTGTCCTTTGGTAGGAATCTTCGCAATTCTTTAGCAAAGGTCGTATTTTTACATTCTATACAATCCATGTTGATTTTAATATAGATATTCCCGGGATTAAAAATCTGGCTCGGTTTTGTTACATTGTTCAATATTTTTATATTCATCGGCTGATTCATGTTAATTAATTTATCATATCCTTATTATCTGTAAATCATAAATAATAATATTGAATCATCGATGGCATCTGCTGCTATATTACAAAAGAGAAGGAGTGACATTTCAATAAAAAAATAAAGAGATATCGTATATTTGAGATAATAATACATTATTCTGAGGGATATACTATTTTCTAAGTCAATGGATTTTATCTACACACATATCATAAAATTATGAGTTCAATGGGAAAGTTTCTTTTTATTTTTAGTTCAAAGTTTTCACATAGATGTCTCTACTCCATTTTACCGAGTTAGGGTCATGTAGACATTATATCTATGCATAATGGTGCGTTTCGAAAAGAGAGTCTCCTTGTTTTAAATTTTGATTTTAGAATATGTCAAGTCAATGTTAATCTGAAAAAAAAAATAGAAACATAAACATTTCGAGCGCTAGCTCCATTTTCACATAGATTTTTCTTACATATCAAAGTATTTTTTTTGAATTTGAACATGCTTTACACTCGTGGTATTTCAATTTTATTAAAAAAAAGGCTGTTGTATGGACAAAAAGAATTGCAATAAAAGCATAAAGCGAAGAAATCAAATATTTTTGTATGGAAGCAGAAAAGTGGCCTTAGAGCATTTGTCCACGGTCTGGCATCAAAGATTTCAAAAGTAAAGATAAGCCCTTACCGTACTATGACAGCACCCAAATGTTTCCACTTTTAAATGGGTGACGCTCACACATTTGGAATCAGTGCTCATCTGAACACAGTGATAGTTGGACGCCATAAGTGCACTTAAAGTTAATCATTTTAACAACTTTAGTAGTCTATCAGTTTGCTGACCGTTGATAGACAGATTGCGCACTCATAAGTGTGCGCGCGTCGGTATTATGTTAACGCGCACATTCAAAAACAATGCAATAGATTTTAGGAGCCAAGGCTCATCTAAACTTTTGAAATCTTTGGAACTAGCTCCATTTTCACATAGATTTTTCTTACACGTCAAAATATTTCAAGTTTATTTAAAAAATGCTGTTGCATGGACAAAAAGAATTGCAATAAAAGTATGAAGCGAAGAAATTGAATATTTTTGTATGGAAGCGAAAAAGTAGCCTTAGAGCGTTTGTCCACGGTCTGGCATGGCATCCATGATCGGAAGTGCCACAAGGTCGGACCATTGCCGTCATTTACCGGCTCCGGTATGCTTGCAGTATAGTGTGAAATCTCAAATTGCTTCTGCTTTCTACAGTTAACGGCATTTAGTGAAACTTTTTGCCACCGGGATTTTTTAGACTAATTGGACCCCGCTGAACACGATCCTGCTCGGTGTCAACCCCTTTGCCACTCCTTGTTGTGTTATTTTATTTAAGTATAGTCTTTCATATCACCTACAAAAGTATATATACACAGTATGTATAACTTCGTGACGCGCGGCGGGGCGTCTGCGCTGTGACCTGTAAATCGTGAATGAATACTCGTATGACGGTAAGCTTGAACTTGTTTTGTAGGTAAACGTATACATATTAATTCAATTCTTGGCTACTTTCTCACAGCTTCGACCGTTTTTCGATAAATCAACTGTGGATGCAAAATTAAAAAAAAAATATTTATAGAGATTGAGCAGACATTATTTATTAAATTACTATGCCTGTCACATAATTTATAAACAAGTGTTGTAGAGAATTTATTGTACATTATTTTTGTCGTGGAACGTTTTCTTCTATCTCTAATAGGTTTGGATAAAAATTGAAAAAACCGCAACTGCGGGAGGGGGAGTGGGGGAGGGTTTGACACCGGGCGGAATCGTGTTCAGCGGGGTCAAATTAGTCTAAACAATCCCGGTGGCAAAAAGTTTCACTAAACGCCGTTAACCTAGGTTCAGTCCAAATTTTCCGCCAGTCTAATACAAACACGCAAGGACTTATCCACGGTTCCAACTCCGACCGAAACGTCCGTCATTTATGGTAAAATCAGCTTTGATCGATTCAATATCGGAGTAGAAACAGGATTAGTGGACAGATAGTTTCCGGCAATGCAAAGGCTCCGGCGTTCGACGGACGTAATCGGAGTGTGCCTACGTCAGTTGAACGCTGGAGCCAGTGGACGGAAGCATGCCGGAAGCTATTTGTCTACTAATCCGATTTAAAATCTTAAGAACATCAACGAAGCAAAGATGCAACAAACTTTGAATTTGGAACAAATAAAAACAAACGTCAAATACTAGTGGTTCGCCCCGAACTGTGAATTTGCGATTCGATGTTGACCGTGAAATTAAATGAAATATGAAATATATTTATGTATGTAATGTAGATATAACAGATACAGTTATTAGAGGTCAGTTTTAATATGATATAAGTAATTCAATAATCTATAAGTAATACTTTTATGTAATAAATAATAAAATACACTTGAATAAAATAAAAATATATAAAAAAGGAATAAATTATATTCAAAGAAGAAGGGCAAGAAACTTAGCAAGATTATGTCTCATGTTTGGCTCATGTTCGAACTTAATATGTCTTTTTGTGTCATTTACTCGCCTACCAATTTCATGACGTTCCGATCGACAATACTCAAGTTATCGTCGGACAAACATTCATACATACATGTATACAAACACCGGATTGTTTAAGTAGACTCGGAGAACTCCGTTCGCTTTGCTCACACATAAAATTTTTTTCATTATTTTTTCCTGTATGTGACAGTATACTCTTTCGTTTTTTCATCTTACTTACGCTGAATAAAAAAAAAAAATTGTTCTAATTTACAGAAACCAATGGAAACTTTTCGATGGCAGCATACACAATATATAGGTAATAAGGTTTTGTTGAATAACTACTAAGTGAATTTTGAATTTAAGTGTTCTGTTTCGATTTATTAGAAAAAGGCGGGTTTTTCACGTTACAGCTGTGAAACCGCTCTTAATGGGATCAAACATTTTCTTGCAAATTTTTCTAATTCATCACGCCTTCTACAATTAGGTCTTCCTTGATTTTACGGAAAGTAAGTGTAGCACCATTCAGTAACTTCAAGTGTCCATCTACTGCCTGTTATTCGTTGGTACGGTACAAACTTTGTAATTTTTTGAGCTACTTTTACAAAACCTATGGTGAAATAACTTTAAGCTGCATTTTTTTTATTCATTAAAATTTTGGCTGTTTTTACGCTATTCTGTCTCTAATACTCGAATCTCCATAACAACATGTCGGTAGGCCAATATTTGAGCTTTTCAGTTCAGCCCTTTTATCCCATGCTACTCAGAACGAAATGTAAGTACGACAATTAAGCTAGCACCATTGTGACCGCCTTCCACTTCTCCACTTTGAATGAAATTACAGCGGTATTTAACGTCATTAAATGTAGCACTTTTTAGCTAAGATGGATGACTTCGAATAAGCTAATTCTTGCACTTACACGACTTCGTTGATGGTATAATTCAAAAGCCTTTTGGGCTTCTATAATAGTATAAGTGTTTTAGTAATTATCTTGCCATATTTTTTATGCTATATACTATATGTAAGTACAATTATTAAATAGAAATGTAATTATATATTATATTCTCAAAAGTGGCCGCGTCTTCAAAGTAACTATCTGTAATTTCTATCATTTGAGAAGTGTTTTTTGCTGAGCAGTAAAACCCTTTGCCCTTACAATCCTATTGTTATCCTGTTACACTTCGAGCTGTTTTGAAGATTGTGGGTTGTTTAAAAAATTGCAAATTGTTTAAAAATTCTGAGTGAGATATTAGTTATTCCTTCGTTCGTTATTCTCAAAGTCACATGAAAAAAGTGATGCTGTCTAAGCCATTATTTTTTAAAAGATGAATTTTCGCTATCCCTTACTACAATAAAGTAATTACGGCATTAAAAAAGGATTCAAAAGTACCTACATTATTTAACCGACTTTATAATATTACATTATAACACTGCAATTCTGCGCGCGATAACGGTCTGTCTTAATTTCTTAAATCACGCCCTCTACTCGGTCTCGCTTGTGATTTGTCTCAGGCATCTACATACTAATTTCTTGGCTGAGGTACCATGATATATCATGATGGTGTTCTTTTACTCATTTTTCGTGAAATTGTTTTTGATGGTCGTAGATAAAGATAAAGATCTTTGATGGATAAAATCCGAAATGAAGATATCCGTCAGAGATCGAAGGTGACCGACATAGCCCACCGAATCAGTAAGTTGAAGTGGCAGTGGCCATATTTGTCGCCAACGTGATAACCGTTGGGGCCGTAAGGCATTGCAATGGAGACAACGTACAGAAAAGCGCAGCGTAGGCCGCCCTCGTGCCCGCTGGACTGAAGGACGATCTGAAGGACGTTGCGGGTGGCGGCCGGATGAGGATGACTGAGGACCGCCAAGAGTGGCGTAATATTGGAGAGGCCTATGTCCAGCAGTGGACGAATACGGGCTGATGGATGGATGGTAGATAAAGTGTTGTGTGCAACTGAACATAATTAGACATTGTTACACTAATGCAAACTATTATGAAACTCACTTCTTTCGTTCGTAAACACTCGTGCCCCAATGTCTCACATTATGTTACAGTTGCACATAGAGATGTGATAATATAGAAGATGTACAAGATAAAATAAGTAGCACATAAAATTAGAATTAAAATGATGATGAATGTTGTTTAAGTTTTAGATAAGTTTATTGTTTATTAAATAAACTGAAAGTCGTCGTGTCTCTGTCTACGTCATACATACGAGAATGAGAGCATGTCTTTTACCGACAGCACCCCGATGTGAAGCTGATATATTAAATGAATAAATAAGGTTGAAATTGGCGGCGCGTTTAATTTTATTTGAACGTGTTTTTGCAGTTTAATCTGAATAAAAAATTCAAATGATAGATGAACCACATATCTTCGAATTTTGTACATCAAAGTTATTTACTTTTGTAGTTCTAAAATAAAATATAGTCGCTCAAATTCGATCTTTTGTCTCGTTTTTGCTTTCAGAATAAAATTACATTTTTCTACTTAGTATCATTATCCTCACTCATGTTTTATTCGTTTTAACCAATATCTGTTTGTAATACAATTTTATTTTATTTTTATGGCAGTGGTTAAAATTTGGAACAAAATATAACAAAGTGGTGACGCATTAAGACTGTACATGAGCCTAGAGCATGAACAACGCTACACTTTTGAGGATTCGTTTGAAGAAACTCGGGTTTTCTTTTTATTAAAAAACAAATTTTATTTATTGTTATAGAATGTAAATAGATAATAGAAATATGAAGGGATTTGACATAAATCCAATATTTTTTTGCTTACAAAATATTTCAGTATTCGCTAAAAACAAACCAATTTGCTGTTTCGCTGCGTGATCATTAGTATTACGCGTCCAAGAAAAAGAGGCCAATGAGCCAATACATAATCGCCTCTATTAAAAGCAAATAAGATCTTTCCAGGACTCCTTGTGCTTGTTAAATGTTTAGTAAGCAATTTGTCAATAAAAGAGTAGAGTATGTTCTCGCGTATATTGTCCCATATGGTAGTGTTACAAATTGCTAGCTAAAACACGGGTAATAAAAAAAATTGCTAGGGCAAGCCATCCTCTTAATCATCTGCAACGGAAACTACAGGGCTCTATTTTAATCGACCATACTACAAAACGGCTCTATTTTCTATAGCGTCTCGATGTTTTGTAATACGGCGAAATCAACAATCCGCCTGTGACGTATTTACAAAATAGACATTCGATCGACACATAGAGAAATTCTAAGGACACACCCTTGTTTGTGCTAGGAAACAGGTGACGGAAAAGAGCAGCTTCCGTAATCGTCGCTTGCTCGAAGGCTCTACGTATATTAATTTCCTCTATTGTCAAGAAGCGTCTGCAGGAAGTCTTAGATGGGCTTTTGTTGTCTTTATTGACAGCAGAAGCCGATAAAATAACGTTCGTTTTTAAAGAATTGGGTAGCACTTTAGGAACTTGTTTTGAACTTTTTTCGTGGTTACAAAGTCTTATTTAACAGGGATGTTTCGCCATTACGTTTTATTGAACTTTTTTGTATTTTCACTTCTCCGCAGCATAGCTGCTGATTATTTTCCCTTTTTTTCAATGTTATGTTTAATGAAATTATGTTTAAATGTATTTATATACCGTTCAGATTTGCTTCTTTTATAATAACATAACACAATTATGAAATTGAAAATCACGTATTCATAATAGCGTTAATTTATCGGTTAACATTATTAAATTAAATTTCAATAATAGAAGTATAATTTTACTACATTTGTAGTAGTATAGAAAATTTATTTAATTTATATGTAAATTCTGTTGTTTGAAAAAAAATATTTTTGCCTTTTTGGTCTGGTGGGTTGAGTAATCAACCACTAATCCGAAAGTCCCGAGTTCAAATCCCGTATAGGGGAATATTTTGTGTTGGGCCTGCATGCTTCAGATTGGGTCCATATTTTGTGCCCGAATTATGGTGATATGGCTCACCAGTCACCATCCCTTACGTGGGACGTAATAATGAGCCAGTCTCCTGTATGAAGTTTTTTATGAAAATAAATTGCGTTTGAAAATTTAAAAACCAAAGTAAAATATTTTTTTTCGATATCCCAAAAAATTACGAAGTTATTGGCAATTAAAGTGAGCTTAACGGCATGTCTCGTGACGTCATCTAACACGATTTCATATTTAAAGTGATAAATATCGCTATCGCTAACTTCGGTAATGAAAGGAATTTTTCAAAAATTCAAAAAGTTATGTGCTTTGCTATAGCTAATTAATCAGTTGCTATAAAAATAGACTGATATTCTACTACAGGAGACGTGTCCAACCAAACTACGAGTGTGGGCTGTCATGCAGTTGCGTTTCACATTTTAAAGTTTATATACAAAGAAACATCTCTGACAACCCCTCAAGGATTGATGTCGTGAGGATGTATATTCATATATGTACGTTGATAGAGAAGATAAAGTAAAAACCATGTTTGTTTATAAGTGGCCACATAGAATCTTGGTAGCAGCAATCATATGTATTTTTGAGACATTTTATGCAATGTAATATGATATTTCTGTAGGTAGGTAGACCAGTTTGAAAAAAAAATAATAGAACTTGGTAATCACCTAAATATTAGGTCCTTACTTATGAAATTATCGAAATTTTATTACAGAGTTCATAATTCCTGTAATTTAATGGCTATTTGTATTATTTGTTTTTTTTTTAAGTTGATTTTAAGGTTTAAAATCTACGTATTGAATTTTGTTTTAATTTCCAATTTGATAACTTAAATTAAATTATCAAAAACAGGTCGTCCTAAATGCCATCCATTTCCATCATAAGATTCGTAATCATTTTTTACAGCTCACACTTTTCAGATGTAAAATTAATTTCGCTGTTAGCTTAATGTTGTCTCATTCATACTCAAAAGAAATTACAAAATTTGGGTTTGTAATTCCTAAAAAAATGCAAAAATGTTAGTACTAAAAAAAATTTTTTTTCAAATTCTCCATACAAAACGTCAAGTTCATATGTAGAGACCTATTATCAAATAATTCCTTTATCGGCGATGCTGACATAGCAAGTTTGTACTTCAGCCTCTCTAATGTTTATGTTTTTGGTCAGATTAGTATGACATCAGCAATAGTTTTTATGGCTTGATAAATTTAAAAATGGTCTCTTATTTCTATCTTTAATCTACGCTCTAATAAAGAATATTTTAAGAAGCAAAGCTATGAATTTCGTAGAATTAACTTGTAAAGTCTTAACTTGTAAGGCGTATGTAACACAATTAGCTGCTTATACCATGTGCTCGTGATATTATGATTTTCTCAAGTTCTCAGAATTTGTTTTACATGAATTGAATATGAAACATCATATTTTTATTAATTAATTAAGCCGAGCTTTATCCCAAAAGCAGGCCCGAAGCTTTATATTATCTGCCCGAAGTGTCCCGTATTTTACGGGATGTCACGTTTTCAACCATGAATTTGGCCGTGTTCTTTAGTTTGGTAAAACCAATACGAGACAGTTTATTGTATTCTATTTTTATCATTCAATAGGTATATTCTCGCACGCAACAACCTTGTGAAAAATATCGCAAACGAGAAATTCGCTTTTACCTGATAACTACTTTTTAACATGTTTTTTGGAACGAAGTTTACTATTGAAGTGTAAGGGCTAGGCCGAAAAAAGTGTAACATTTCTTTCAACCGATACATTTTCATCGTATCGTTTTCATACATTTCTTTATCGCTGTAGGCCTACGTAGATGTGTATTTTATAGATATACCTAGGTATATTGTTTCGGTCTAGATAGACTTTTTTAATTTTTAGTTTATACACAAGTGCTACCATCTATGTATCATTTTATTTTAATAATTAAAGGCGACAATTAACGGGTGCACAACGAATTTACTTTTATAATTATATTGGCCGGTAGACGGTAGTTTAGTTTTTGAGAGACTGGTAGACTTCGATGGAAGCTTGTTCGATGTGCACCCTTAGTCTTTGTTTAACTAAAATTTTCGGTAGTTTTTATTATTCAATGCCTTACAATCGCTAACATTTCTAACCGCGTTTCACAGACGCGACGCGGTCAAATCTATAACATGATGCAATCAGTTTTCTGCCTTAATATATTAACAACAAGTTGAAAGATATAACAAATAATAATCACTGAGATCTTGAATAGCTAGCTGGTTGATAACAAAAATAACTTTTCAATGCAAGTGCTCGTAAAGGCCCACTTTTTATGCATCAAAACCGAATAGAAAGTCGATTATTTTGCCCTAGGGTTTTATTATTATTATTATTTTTATTTATTTACAATGGTTGGCTAACCTGCAACCTTTCCTGTGTACCATAAATCTTATCCTTTTTTTTCCACAGATTAACGGCTCTGGATACAGTCCTTTTGAGCCAATCATAATTTAAAGTTCACAAGATTATATTTGTTTTATTTCTTCACACAATGCATTGAAAAACGTACCATGATACACGGGCGTAAGAGCAATAGATTACTCGGTTACGTTTAAAATAATTTATTCCTTTTCGCCCTAGTAGCATAAACTACAATTATTATATACTGACCGAAGGCATCGAAATAACACTTTTGCCGACTTCTTTCTTCCTGAAACATAAAAATGTTCTCTAGAATTCATCGCCTTATATTGGTTTTATGTTGTTATATCGTAGGGAATACATCGACTTATTGGTAACGTATGTTACAGGTGCTGTTTTCATAAAACAAAGGTCAAGTATATTCACAAGACATGTCCTGTAATAAACAAAGCACCCTAACACAAATTGATTGCCACAATCTCAAGTTACGTGCTATCACCCGTTGAGAAGTTAAATGGTGTATTGTGATAATTTCTAAGCAAAACCCTGCAATCAGTCCGCCAACACAGTTATCGCTGCAGCCTCGAGTTATGTGCTCTCATCCTTTGAGGAGATCTGTGGTAATGGGGCAAGGATTGAAGGCCAGTTGGAGAAATGATAATTTCCAAGTAATAATACCCTGCAATCAGCATCCTGGTACAAAGCGATTGCCTTAATCTCTAGTGGTTAGGAATTGCACTGCCTATATCTGAAGACCTTTATCAGATCATGGCCAAACTAAAAGCGGATCTATCTAAAAGCATACTCTTCTAAAAAAATAAAGAATAATTCAAATTGGTTAAGGTTCGATGAAGTTATGGAGTAACGTACTCGAAAAAAATACAGTCAAATTGGGAACTTCCTCCTTTTGTGAAGTCGGCTAAAAAGTTAATGTAAAACCCGTATTTTAATGCTATTGTCCCTTAAAATGACAAATCTGGTCTGGTTACCCCAGTTTAGAATAAAACTTTCAGAAGTTCTTGTAAATCGTATTTATTCACATTATTGCCCTGAATACCTACGGATTCAATTTAAAGTGATTACGCAATTACGTGATTTTCTGTAATCATAATAATTAAAATTCTTTATTGCACTAAAAATTGTACAGAAGGCGAACTTAATGCTATCTAGCATTGTCTTCCAGTTAACCCTGTAATTCTTATCTTCACTTCGCATTGCATTACATATTACATTATGATCATACAAAAATTTAATTTCAAGCTCGGCAGATGTTCACAAAAAGCGATCTGACTTTGTCAATTGTTTTGGTTTCACCTTCGTTACTCCGTAACCTATCTTTTACTTAATATTACATCTATGGTTTTTATACAAGGTGAATTTGTGAACATTGTCTAAATTTACACTTGAGCCTTGGTAAGTGATCGGCATCATGAACCAACAACAATTTTTGTAAAACTCATAAAATGAAATTTCGACTCCCCATAGTGATTCACTCAGGACTGGGAGTGAATTACTATGGGAAGTCGAAATTTTATTATACGAATTTCACAAAAATTGTTACCTATTCATGATGCTGGTCACTTACCAAGCCTCCAGTATGAATTTGGACGATGATCAAAAGTCACCTTATATATTCTTCCAAGAGTTACCGGTGCTTTTCATATTACCTAGGTGTCATTTAACGTGGAATAAACGTTTTATCGAACTAATGTTGAAATTTAAAATTATTTTGGAATTTTGATGTCCAAAGATTTCAGGGGGTATAAGATACCAAAATGCCAAAATGGTTTATAAATTAAATGGCGGTAAATTAATTGTGACACTGAATGGGTTATTTGGGGTGAGGCAAAGGGATTGGATTCTCAGAAGCAATTACTTAAGGTTTACCTACAATTAATAGCGTTTAAGTCGGTTTACATTAGCAAAAACATTTTAAAGCTGAAACATTTTTTTTTTTGCTGCTGTGTCAAAATTATTCATATGAGAATGACTTTATTTTGATTTTTAATCATATTTTTTTATAACATTATTCAATTAAAATTGTAGCTGATAAGTATGAAATTAACGAAAGTTAAATAAGTTATACTTATCGAAGTGTCTAACCCGAGCTGAGGTTGACTGTACCACAAATTACACACGGCGCGCGGCGCGCTACGTTGCGTTCTGAACTAGGGTTGAACAATTAAATGTATAGTTTTTTTTTTTATATATAACTAAAAAATTAAACACGCTTAACATAATTTGTTATACCTATAGCACACGTGGTTTAAGGGAACGAAGTACTTTTCCTAACATTCTGTATACAACATGGGTGTCATTAGAAAGCTAGAAAGACAAACAACAATAAAAAATAAATACTACACTAATAAAAAAAATTGTGGGTATTTGTTTTTGACCTTAATTTTACGCCCCCTAAATTTCTTTTTTATTTTTGGTTAAAATTACTTTTTTTATTTTTCTATATATTTTTATAATAGTATCTATAATATAATAGAAATAATATAATATATAAACTATATAGATAAATATAACCAAAACTTTCTTTCTATTTACTTTCTCTTGTAGATAAAAAAAATATATTTTTTTTGTCTTATAAATAATTTAATCTAGTTTTAGAAAAAAAACCGCATTAGATTCTGACAACTAATTTAGGGGATATAGCCAAAAACTAAATTGGCGAGAAAAATTGGCGGGAAAAAAAATCGCCCATAGCTTACGGGTTAAAGAAAACAAAATTATGCTTCACCCTTATGATAAAAATATTTCTTATTGAATCATTAAAAATAATAAAGTATTTGCAATGTATCTATATAGGTATACTTACCACTTGTGAACGGGAATGAAACGTTGTGGCCAAAAAAACAAGAATTGTTCTCTAAATACGACGATGTGTTTGTTTTGATAGAATTCTCTAGGCTTTTAAACTCCAATTACACCAACTCCTGAGTCATTGTGAAGCTGGTTTTGCATTTCCATAGTAACTAGTGCGGTGGAACCTTACTTAATAGTGGTTATTTGACAAATTACGGCAAAGACAACAACCAAACCAAAGATAAGGGTATTGTTACATCATCTTGGCAGACGCTCAAGGGAGTCAATTTATTTTAGTCGCTGGGTAAACCTATCTTTGTAAAATTTGTAGGTTTAAATTGATTGAATAGGCGTTACTTTGTGCAATGTGCATATCTATCATCAACATAAAGATATGAATCAATAAAATGCAGTATAACTAATAAGTTTAAAAATTGTGTATTCGTATCTTATAGTGTTGTATAATGTTGGTATTATTGTTACCTTCTCTATCGCATTAGGATGCATTTTGTAAAGATAGATGACAGGGGATTGTAAATAAATAAATAATAATAATAAAACTTATACTTTTCAAAATGCCGTACAATTATAAATTTACAGCAATCTAAAATGTATGTATGTATGTAAATTATTTATTGCACAAAATAAGTTTACAATGCACAAAGGCGAACTTAATACTAATTAGCATTCTCTACCAGGGTACTGCCAAATAAGTTAATTATTTAATTAATTTATAAATACTAACTCTTAATAATGTCTGCATAATAATATAACATATTATAATATCTACATATACATATATAAATACAAAAATATACAAACATATAATAAACATTTTAGTGTATATTATACTGTACATAAAAAAATATACAACAATATATCGGTAGTTACGAGAAGGATGACTCAATTATGATTCCGGGGAAAAGTGAAAATTACAGATGTGGTGACTGATTCTGTAGCAAGAAAACTTATTTTAATCTGTTTTGCCTCAGGATCTGTTGCTCGTCCGCAGCGAGAAGGGTCGATGGTGCTTGAGTCTGCATTTTGAGAAGCATAGAGAGTGTTTAGCGGAATATTGCAAATTAAGAATATGTAAGGTGCAATTTTTTCAACACCCGAATCTCTATGGGAGTTTTAGTAGGTGATAGAGACTACATATTCAGACATGGTGATGACAGGTCACTTGAAGAGAATCGTATTATTATGTAAGTAAAATGTTAATTCTGTTGTGTGCGTGGACTTTTGAATCCAAAGCTATACACACATACAGTGTCCACACACGTAACTGAATATATATTTTTTTCACACATTAATATGATTATCGATGTCACGTGGCCAGCTTCTGATCTTTTCTGACATTATCTAATATATTAATTCACATAATAGAAAGAAAGAAGAAGAAAGAAAAGTAATTTATTTTAAAATATCACAGACACGGGAAAAAACATACATACATACAAAATAACAAACAGTACGAGTAATAATATAATGTATTATGTCAATTTGTATAAGCCCCCTAAATTTAATGATACAAGTTCTTGTAAATGTGCCTATGTCCAGCAGTGGACCAATTCGGGCTGATGGGTGGATTGTAAATAATAAGTACTTAATTAAATATAAGTTTGAATTGATATTATTATAGAAATAAAAAATAAAACTGACTGTAAAAGTTAATAGGCGAGATAGGGCAGTACGGTCGTAAAATATATTCAGCTCAGACGGAGCCCCAGACAAAAATAGTTCGGTCTTTTCATATCCAATGATGGTTCTATAATAAGAAAATTATAGTATGATGTAGAAAAATCAAGTTACCATATTTATAGGTACAATTCCTCTGATGTAACGAAGAAAATGAGCTTCATTTTCGACGGTTTATGTGATCTCCTAATTCCTTCGCAGGGACCTATCGGAATTAGTTGCGTCAATAAAATTACCCGGAAAAATCTAATGAAATGGTTGGGAACGGACAGCCTAAGAAGAAAGAAATATTTTATCCCCACAAATTCTGACAGAATATACCGGTATCTACTATAAATAGTTATATTTTATTCCACATGGGTTCTGATAATTAAGGATGGAATATAAAACGTAACACAGTGTGAGGCGTAACGTCGTCGCGTAAACGTCTTCACTCGCCCAGATGACGGCAGTCTAAATCTGCTGAAACTAGTCGGCTTTCCCGATCATAACACGTATTGAGGTGAGCCGTTTTTATATAAATCATGAATTATCCTCAAGTTTCATTTAATTCTATAATATGCTAAGGTGTGTTAATTCGAAAACCATTTCGAGATTTTGGTTTAATAAGCCGTGTTTTATATATTGTGGCCTAAAAAACCTCATGATGAAGAATATTTGACGAAAAAGCTGCAACTTCCATTTGCCTTCGTGTCACGTCACTTGAGAAATGGCTGTTAAGAAATGTATCATTTGATATCAAGATAGTTTATAATGATTTGTTTCCAACTGATTTGACAGATGGATGACAGATGAGTAGACTGACAGAGACAGACCATTTTTTCACATCACAATCAGTATAATTCTCTAAAAAATCATAAAAAGGTAATGGTTAATTACATATACCAGAATAATGAAAACTATGTCCTTAAATGGCGTATGTCCTCTGAAAAAATATAAAAAAATAAATAAATTTGGAAATTAAGCTATGGCAATTAATAGAACATGCGAAGCGTACAACACGATAGCTTTCATGATTCGGTAATATGTTCAAAGATCTGTTTTATATTCATTTACCTAATTAAACCTGGTCTTTTCTATATGTATTATATTGTAATAATTAATAATTATCAAAGGATCTCATTAGTTTCATAAAAATAATATTTTAATTAATTATGTCGAATTAATTAATTTTCTTCCTATTCTCATCGTAAGGCGATCTTTTACGTTTTGTTTTTTCTGTTCATATTTTATTAATACAAAAGCTGTGTACATCTATTAAGCATCCATATCAGAATTAAACTACCTTCCGGGTAAGAGAAAAAGTAGTCCAGATTTTACAGCACGGAAAAATAGTATAACTGTCTACAAATATTAATATTATTCGTTTATAATTAATAGTTCACTAAACCAACAAAAGCTTGTTATCGATGTATTCCATTTCGTTATTTTATTATACCTCTACATAAAACATTTTTCAATGCAAGTGCTCGTAAAGGCCCACTTTTTGTGCATCAAAACCGAACAGAAAGTCGATTATTTTGCCCTAGGGCTTTATTATTATTATTTTTTAATTTATTCACAATGGTTGGCTAACCAAATTCAAATTCAATTCAAATATTCAAATAGTTTATTTTGCAAAGCAGGTATAGATATATACACTTTTTACACGTCAAATTTAATCTAATAAAGAAAATATATGTAATAGAATAATAAATGTACATGAACTAAATTAAAGGTTTATTTAATTTATGTAGCAATATATTTACGATTAAAATGATAGGTAAAATATATATTATACAAGGTAAAATCCAATCAGCCGCCCGAACCCATACCGGAGACCCGGCCAGGGACCAGGAACAAGGTTCAATGATCACCAACCGAGCCCCCAGCACGAATCCAGGCGGCCGACCAAATCCCATCCTATATACTACATACTAATAGGTTACATATATAAATACATGCCTACCTCCGCCAGCCAACCTGCAGCCTTTCCTGTGTACCATAAATATTATACTTTTTTTTTCACTGTTAAACGGCTCTGAATACAATCCTTTTGAACCAATCATAATTTAAAGTTCACAAGATTATCTTTGTTTTCATTTCCTCACACTATGCATTGAAAAACGTAGTATGATACACGGGCGTAAACGCAATAAATTAGTCGGTTACGTTTAAAACACTCGCTACGCTCGTGTTTTAAATCGTCCTCGTAATTTATTCCTTTGCGCCCTTGTAGCATAAACTACTATTTCAATGCAAGTGCTCGTAAAGGCCTACTTTTTATGCATCAAAACCGAACAAAAAGTCGATTATTTTGCCCTAGGGCTTTATTATTATTATTTTTTAATTTATTCACAATGGTTGGCTAACCTGCAGCCTTTCCTGTGTACCATAAATATTATACTTTTTTT
This sequence comes from Ypsolopha sequella, assembly GCA_934047225.1. NCBI lineage: Eukaryota > Metazoa > Arthropoda > Insecta > Lepidoptera > Ypsolophidae > Ypsolopha > Ypsolopha sequella. The sequence goes on from OW203987.1 coordinate 24,738,431, forward strand.
TTTCACTGTTTAACGGCTCTGGATACAATCCTTTTGAGCCAATTATAATTTAAAGTTCACAATATTATATTTTTAAATATTGAAGATAACTTATTTGTTTTTTTATTCAGTTTATATTATATATTTATATAAAAACACTTATTAAAATAATAATTTCCAGATATATTTCGACATATAGTCGGCTTCAGTGGAATTTGATACAATATTATATTTGTTTTATTTCCTCACACTATGCATTGAAAAACGCAGTATGATACACGGGCGTAAAAGCAATCAATTACTCGGTTACGTTTAAAACATTCCTTTTTGCCCTTGTAGCATAAACTACTATTAAGTGTTTACATAAAGAGCGTCATGTAAGCATTTATAGGTATATAAATTTCATAAGAATGAATACATTGTAGTACAGAATAATCTCAATGAACAATATTTTGAACAAAGCTGGAATTATTATTTGGCCTAATCCAAATTAGTTTGTCCTAAAGTCGGGTTTGGCCAGTAACATAAACGAGGATAAGTAACTCTTTTCCTTCTTCTGAGAAAATTAGAAGTATCAATACTACAAAAGCGGCACAGAATGCAGTATAATTACTCACTCGCGTTCTTATTTAGAGCTCTGCGCGTACATAAACTCTTGTAACAGTTCGCTTATGATCATACAGCGTCATATTGCCTTTATGTACCTTTTTAAGGCGCTACGAAAAAAAAATCGACACTTTAAGAACGTGCATATCTACTTCAGTAAATAATGTATTATTTTGAAAAAAATATATTTTTGGATTCTTTTTCTAGGGATCTGTTAAAACAGAAACGCGATTGCAGAAATTCGGCTCGATAGAAATATTTATTGAAATCAGGTCTTTTTCGGCACCAGTTCTCCTGGTTTGACAATTTAGAATGACATATGGACTGGAATTATATTTTATTAGATGGGTTTTAACGACATCTAGGACCTGGTTAAACGAAATTTTGATAGCAACTTTAGTACATTTTATATCAATAAAAAAACCGAATTTTTGCTACTTTTCCACGAATCCGTCCCTCTCGCACTGAGGGTTTTTTCGCATACGGAGTAACAGGGACGCTAAACTTTTACATATCGCCTTAAACAGCTTAGTCTGAACAAGAGCTGAACGATGCTAGAAAAACACCACCACCACAAACACGCTTTAAAAATTTCATCAGGAATTATTGAAAACAAGACCTCACATTTTTTTTTTAAAACATACCAGTAGTTTCTAAACTAAAGAAAACAAAATAAGTTTGATATATCCAACCACCTGCGCCTGATATCAAACGTTATCTTATTATGGGTTCCAACAGTGAAGCTTACATAGAAACTTGTTCCAAATATTTATTGCCGACCCCGCAAGAACATTTTATCACTCCACTATATCATAGAAATGGACCCTAAAATTAGGATTCCTTTGTCGCTTATCTGAATAAATGCTTCGAAAGGGAAAAACTACCCTCATTGCAAACATATTTTATCATAATATAAGGGTGTTTTGTATTTTGTTTGGAGCTCGTTCAAAACTTCATTGTTTTAACCTCCTTGGTATAGAACTGAGCGCGCCATTATGTTTGAGTGCTTTTTTTGGGACCAAAGATAAAACTAGATGAAATAGCGTAAGAATACGTTCCTATGTGCTCGATTAAGCAACCATGTATTCTGTTTGTTTTCTGCACAGTCAGGAAAAAAATTCATCCTGACAAATAGATACTCCCAAAAATTTGTTCAGAAACTACCACTTGAAATCACTGAAACAAACACAAATAAAACTACACAAATCCACTTATTGTTTATTTTTTATTACTCATATTAATTATAATTAATTTATATCACTAAAATTAGGGTGAGTGTCCATCATAACGAAATAGATAACACAGCGAAAAACTCGACGTTTCGGTCAACTTAAGAGTGACCTTCATCAGGCTTCGCGACTGTGAATGTGGCTGGCAAGTGCCTACAACTTGGAAACCGGTTCTCGATGCAACCTTTAAAGAAAAAGCTCTTACGGTAGTAGAGGACATCGTCAGTGCGGTCTGTATAACTGTTTCCGAAGATACACAAGAAGTAACCCAAATGGTTCTACCTCAAATTCAGACTCAACCCGAACAAATCGTGCCGGCTACGGCGCGGGCGCAGCGGGCTCAGAGACGAGCGGATGCGGCCGCAGCAGCAACGGCGGCGGGGGCGCGGGCGCGGTGGTGATAGGGAAGCGGGGATATTCAGTCCTCGTGAGGGTGTCGCACGCGCTGGAGCACCTCGCTAGGCCTACGGGTCTACCGCGTAATTCTGATTTTCATCAACATCAACTTGAGATTGAAATTTGACGTGCGTGCAAAAGAGATGGCATGTTAAGCGGGCGTCGTTGCACGCACGTCAAATTTCAATCTCAAGTTGATGTTGATGAAAATTAGAATAACGCGGTAGACCCGCTGATGAAGGTCCCTCTTAAGTTGACCGAAACGTCGAGTTTTTCTCGCATAAACAATAGTGAGTCTTAGCTGTGTTATCTATTTCGTTATAATTAATTTACTTTATAATTTTAGAACTGAAATCAGACAGACTATAATCCTTAAATTGCCTTGTATTGTGAACTGTACCAAAAAGGCTTTAATACACGCCTTTTTGTACCGGCTTTTTCACCAGATATGTGGCACTAGATTTGCCAGTCAACCATGCCAACAAATTAAATAATTCATGTGAGAATTGACAAGAAAAAACCACCTGCCAGAGACAAATTAAATTTTGACGTTGTATTTATTTGATATGTAAGTAATTTGTCACAAAATCTAGGTAAGAAATAAAAGCCATAATTTATGTAATCCTAAGACACACAAAGACACCAAAGACACACAAACTCGAAAACTAAGCTAAAAAACGCATAACGGAAAACCGATCGGGAAATAAAACCATCTAGAAAGAACATCTAGAAAGTCTACAAGTGAAATGAAATAAAATGTAACACAATTATTTAATTATGTAATATGGGTACCTTATATAACTTTAACTAAATATAATAAGAGAAAATACAATTTAAAAAATAAGTTTGTCTTAATTTGATTAAATAATTTTATATAATTACCAAAATAAACATATAGGAATAAATAATGAATATGAGGCCACAAATACAACAGAGTTGATATAAAAAAATACGTTTTATAAATATTATGCCTCACTCCGCCCATACGATTAGTCTTTCTAAGAAGAAGGGCAAGAAACTTAGCAAGATCATGTCTTGTCATTTCAAAATACATTTTTACTTTAAAAAATTAAGTACTTACGAGTATACTTAAACTATGTAAAGTGATAAAACATACGAGACAGGAGTAATTTATGTGACGAGCAGTGGCGGATACATATGGGGGGCGCGCGGGGCGAGGTAAAAGTTTTTATAGCACAAAAGAAATGTGTTCGTGCGATTTGTGGCATCCCTCAAGATGAATCATGCAAACCATTATTTACTAAACTAAGAATTTTAACTTTTCCGTGCTTGTATATTTTTGAACTGGCTTTATATGTAAGACAACTCCTTCATCTATTCAAAATAGCTAAAGATGTTTATCCAAAAAATACAAGAAATTCTAACAGGTTAGTGCTAGATCACCAACCTAAAACACAAACGTATATTAAATCATGCTATCCAATGTTCATAAAGATTTATAATAAACTTCCACAGAGCCTAAAAGATTTTCCTCTCACCTTGTTCAAATCTAAATTAAGAAAATGGTTATTAAATCAACAATTTTATAGTATTCAAGAATTTCTTGACACAAAAATGTTTAACGCTAGGTAAATAGATGTGTATAAGTTGACATATTTATTAAATTCAAGTTTAATTTCTATTGGATGCTATATAATATAATGCATGAATGATTGTTTGACTATTATGTTCTTGTTTTGTGAATGTTTATTTTACTGATGTCCAATATTTCTTTTGTACCAAAATTTGCATGCTACATTAAAACTAGCTAATAAGGAGCTCTTTTGCATGTACCTACTATACACCTAGCACTATCTACCCTTGTTAAAGCAAATAAAGATATTATTATTCTTATTCTTAATATAGAGTTTAAACTTATTTGCTGCCAAACTAAGGACCACCTTTGAAATTTTTTAAATAAAAAGTTTGTCAAAGGCTTCGGGAAAGTGGCCTTTTTATCGAAACTAAAATTGTAATATAATTGTACTTATCATAACACATTTAGGGTCTACCTTTTCAGCCATTTAGCCATTTACAATACCCTAATTGCGGGGTACACCCATATATCATATGTAAACCTATGTCGTTCCAAAACAGGGTAGAAAAGCACACAATAAATATTTGAGCTTCCTGAAACTGTATATGTTTCCTTGTTTAGGCAAACATTACCTTTTTTTTATGAACGGCCGTGGGCTCATGTTTAATGGAAAGTCTGATTTTGGAAATGAAGAGATATCCGATGACATACATTTTGAAAATAACACCAAAAATAATTTGAATAAAAAAAAATTATAAAAAAGATTTGCTTCGATAGCTAGGTATATAATTTATATTGAAGAAAAATTACTAAGCTTCCGCTTTCTGTCTGTCTGTTGGTCTGTCCGTCCGTCCGTCTTTCACAGTGGTATACAGCTTCAGCTGTTATAGGTAGTCAGTTGAAATTCTCACAGAATACCTATATTTTACTATGGCACCTATCACGGCAAATAATAAAATAAAAAAATATTTAAACCCAATGTTAACGTTATCATGCTCCCTTCTTATTTCAGAAACAAGAGGACCAAAAAATAAAAAATAAATCATAGTAATTAGTGATAACGTAAAGATAAAAGGAAAATATAGGCTCCGTTAAGATATTAAGGTTCCGTACTCAGCGGTACAAATGGTTTGCCAGGTGCTTCCATTTTAGCGGCTTGTTTCTGTCGCCTTAATGTTGCTATGGCATCTATATTGTTATTATTAACCACAATATGTTTAGGGTTCCGTACCCATATTGCGTTGCGGTGCGATATCGAGACCCCACTTGCCTAAGTATTTTTTTTACGCCAAGCAGCCCTTGGCCTTGTCGTTTTTGAATTATACTACGAATGTGTAAGAACCAATTTTATGCAGAAAATGTTTCTTCAAGAATGCAGGTTATGCAGGTAAAGACTGCACTAATCTTGAAAGGTACAATAACTTGTATTTTTCTTCAGAAAATGTACAGTCAAGACCACATCAAGCTATACACATTAGACTTATATCCTTAAGGGGCCCTTATCCCAATTTTGACTCTTTCCTGATTCGTTTTAAACAATGAAATCGTAAATGAATTTATTAACAGAAACATAAAAACTTAAATAACATGAAATAAAACTAAAATTAAACCTTACAAATTTACCTATAAATAAAATTAAAGTAAAATTAAACTAAATAAAAAATGTTGGCCAGATCGCCGCCGTCTTGTGGCAGGGTTCCCAGAATGCTGGCAGCATTTCCTCTTTGGATTGCCAAACTAAGGCGTTGTCCAAAGTATGAAATCGTAATATTTTGTGTCCGAAAAAATATATATCTTAGATACATTCTATTCGCAGATTTTTTTACGGTTCAAAACGCGATACGTTATACTTTGCTCGATCGAAAAAAAAAAAACCGAAACTTGGTCGATTATTCATGTTTTTTTCGTTTTATATAAAATTTAAATTACCAAATCGTAGGAAAATTACAGGAAAATAAGGAAAATTTAATTTAAAAAGTAGTTTTGTAGATAGTTTTCTGAAAAGTTCACCGTAAAAACGTATCTGAGCGAAAAACGTGTTTTTTAAGAGCGCGCGATGTTTCTGTTGTCGTAACAGCCACGGCTCAAAGCGCGCTATTTTAAACTATAATAAATGATCATAGAGTTCAATTCTAGTTGATGTAAAATGAGAAGCTCAATGTCAGGGATAACGGGCCCTTAATATACCTAGGCTAAATTAAATGTAGTAGTGCAAGTTTATAACTTAAGAGGCTATGCAAATTTTATTTTTGTTACTGTCACCCCAAGCGAAAAATCGCGCAGTGCGAGAGGGGCGGATTTAGGGCAAAATGGAAAAAAGTTGGTTTTATATTTTTATTAAAAAAACTAATATAGCTAGCAAAATTTCAAATATCAAATCTCTAGATATTGTTGAAATACACCTGATAAAATATGTTTAAGTTCTGTAAATGGTTCCTATTTGTCAAACGAGGAGAAAAAGTGTGTTTGAAGACCTCATTTGAACAATTAATTCTATCGAGAAAAAATTATCCAAACATGTTTTCCAATTTCAAAACCCTGGATTATTATAGTCAAAATGCATATACTAGAAATTTATTAAAATTTTCCGTGTATTTCATGAAATACACAGAAAAGAAACACCCGCATTTTTTTCGCATATCGCCTTAATCTACCTAGGCTAATGTAGTAGTGCAAGTGTATAACTTAACGTGATCTTGACTCTACAGTTACGATAGTGATCTTTGTCATAATAATAGTCAGTATAATTTCCTAACTTATATTATGACTCCTCTAGAATTAGTCAAAATATGAAATGACTGTAAAAGCAGATTGACAAAGGTAGACAAAGGTATTTTATTTTTTTGTTTGCCTTCATGACATAATTTTCTCCTGTCTTGTATTTTTTATCTCTTTATTCGATTAAAGTATAGGCTTACTTTTTACATTAAGTTGTAAGTAATATTACGAAAAAAGACATGATCTTGCTAAACTTCTTGCCCTTCTTCTCAGCAAGACTAATCGAATGGGCGGAGTTAGGCATATATTTATTATATATATTGCATATATTTATAATATTATTTATTCCTTATTCCTATATTTTTATTTTATTCAAGTGTGTTTTTTTTATTAAATGTAAGTAAACCCAGCCTTTATTATTCCCCTGCCTATTTCCCAATATTATTATTTATGACATAAAACTACTACCTACACACATAGATTATTTAATTACTTATATTACATTAAAACTGACCTGTAATAAGTGTATCTGTTATACATATATTACATAATAGTAGTTTATGCTACAAGGGCGCAAAGAAATAAATTACGAGGACTATTTAAAACACGAGCGTAGCGAGTGTTTTAAACGTAACCGAGTAATTTATTGCTTTTACGCCCGTGTATCATACTACATTTTTCAATGCATAGTGTGAGGAAATGAAAACAAATATAATCTTGTGAACTTTAAATTATAATTGGCTCAAAAGGACTGTATTCAGAGTTTTAAACGTAACCGAGTAATTTATTGCTTTTACGCCCGTGTATCATACTACATTTTTCAATGCATAGTGTGATGAAATGAAAACAAATATAATCTTGTGAACTTTAAATTATAATTGGCTCAAAAGGACTGTATCCAGAGCCGTTAAAAGTGAAAAAAAAATATATAAAATTTATGGTACACAGGAAAGGCTGCAGGTTAGGCAACCTTTGTAAATAAATAAATAAAATAATAATAATAAAGCCCTAGGGCAAAATAATCGACTTTCTGTTCGGTTTTGATGCATAAAAAGTGGGCTTTTACGAGCACTTGCATTGAAAATAATCATATTTCCCGCTAGCTAGCTAGGTAATATCCACCACAGCCGTGGCGTGGGCCGTTTGTTCAAAATTTAGCCTTAAGGCAATATGTAAAAGTTTTAGCCTCCCTGTTACTCCATATTCGAAAAAACCCTCAGTGTGAGACGGACGAATTCGTGGAAAAGTAGCAAAAAGTCGGTTTTTTATTAATATAAAATGTACTAAAGTAGCTTTCAAAATTTCGTTTAATCAGATCCTAGATACCGTTAAAACCCATCTAATAAAATATAATTGCAGTCCTATGTCATTCTTAATTGTCAAACCAGGAGAATTGGTGTCGAAAATGACCTTATTTCAATAAATATTTCTATCGAGCCGAATTTCTCCAATCGCGTTTCTGTTTTAACAGATCCCTAAATAAAGATTCCAAAAATAATATACAGTCTTATCAAAATAAAACATTATTTACCGAAGTAGGTATGCAAGTTCTTAAGGTATGCAAGTTTTTTTCCGTAGCGCCTTAAGGCATTGTATATTTATTTGCTCGTGCACACTCGTACACCCTCTTTTCACAGTTGACTTTTACGTCTCAAACAGTGAGCCATACAACTATATTTTACAAATTCGATATGGTTTGCCATTGTGCAGTGAGTTACGATCTGCGATGGTCAGTCCTTGGATAAGTGATCATTAGTGGCATTTGCATCTGGGTCCGTCCGAAACTCGGAAAGCACGCTTAGCTGTTGGTTTTAGCTGTTATCGTTAGATAATGGTCCTTAAGCCATGTCTGTATGGCAGCTAGGGTTGCCAGACGTCCGGTTTTGGACCGAACAGTACGGTTTTTTAAACGGCTGTCCGGTCTTATAAGTACTAGAAAACCGGACAATAGAAAGTCCGTTTTTTTTTCAAAATATTGCGATATAACGTAAAAAGCGAATTACGTGTTTTCTTCAATTTAAATGTCAGTTGTACTAAATTTTAGGAAATAACATAATTTTTAATTAATACGTAAATTTTTGCGTATCATTAAAATATAAGATGATTGCGGTAGCTCAGGAGTAGAACCCTGGCCTCTCAATCTTGAGATCCAGGTTCAATCTCCGGTCAGGCATGCACCAATGAGTTTTTCGGAATGTATGTACATAGTATTTGTTCTAACTTACCACTTGCTAAACGGTGAAGGAGAACATCGTGTATTTGTGCCCAAAGCACGGAAATAGAGCTCACCACTCATCACTTTGGGACGTAATAATCGTTGGTGAAACACGGGTGTATCGAGTGTGAACTGTCACTTGCATTTCACAGTTTACACTCGGAACATCTCTAACACCCCCTCGGGGATTCATTTCGTGACGATATATATATGTATATATATATTTAAAAAATGTCCGGTTTATTTATTCCAACATGTCTGGCAACCCTAATGGCAGCCTGAACGACTCAGACGAAAGAGTAATACTAACAACACGACAAGGAGACGATTGGAAATCCTATAACAAAATGAAGTTGACTATGACCACATTATGTCCAAATTAAGGCGCTACGGAAGAAAATCGAAAAACTTGCATATCTACTTCGGTAAATAATATATTATTTTTGGAACTTTTTTCTAGGGATCTGTTAAAACAGAAACGCGATTGGAGAAATTCGGCTCGATAGAAATATTATTGAAATTAGGTATTTTCGACACCAATTTTCCTGGTTTGAAAATTTAGAATGACAAATGGACTGCAATTATATTTTATTAGATTTGTTTTAACAGTATCTAGGAACCGGTTAAACGAAATATTTAAAGCAACTTTAGTACATTTTATATTAATAAAAAACCGACTTTTTGCTACTTTTCCACGAATCCGCCACTCTCGCACTGAGGGTTTTTTCGCATGTGGAGTAACAGGGATGCTAAAACTTTTACATATCACCTTAACCCTTTATTTGGTCCCCAAGTAGGCGATAAGGCTCCCCTATTACGTTGGGACATAACAGTCTTTGGTAAAAAGATGGTGTAATGAAAGTAAAAAAAAAAACTTCTACATCAATACAAAATAACCAAATACACTTATTAAATCCAAGTTCATAATACACTTTATAGTAGTTTATGCTACAAGGGCGCAAAGGAATATATCACGAGGACCATTTAAAACACGAGCGTAGCGAGTGTTTTAAACGTAACCGAGTAATTTATTGCTTTTACGCCCGTGTATCATACTACATTTTTCAATGCATAGTGTGAGCAAATGAAAACAAATATAATCTTGTGAACTTTAAATTATAATTGCCTCAAAAGGACTGTATCCAGAGCCGTTAAACAGTGAAAAAAAAAAGTATAATATTTATGGTACACAGGAAAGGCTGCAGGTTAGCCAACCATTGTAAATAAATAAAAAAATATATATATTAAAGCCCTAGAGCAAAATAATCGAGTTTCTGTTCGGTTTCGATGCATAAAAAGTGGGCCTTTACGAGCACATGCATTGAAATAGTAGTTTATGCTACTAGGGCGCAAATGAATAAATTACGAGGACGATTTAAAACACGAGCGTAGCGAGTGTTTTAAACGTAACCGAGTAATTTATTGCTTTTACGCCCGTGTATCATACTACGTTTTTCAATGCATAGTGTGAGGAAATGAAAACAAATATAATCTTGTGAACTTTAAATTATAATTGGCTCAAAAAGACTGTATCCAGAGCCGTTAAACAGTGTAAAAAAAAGTATAACATCTATGGTACACAGGAAAGTCTGCAGGTTAGCCAACCATTGTAAATAAATAAAAAAAATAATAATAATAAAGCCCTAGGGCAAAATAATCGACTTTCTGTTCGGTTTTGATGCATAAAAAGTGGGCCTTTACGAGCACATGCATTCAAAAATATATTAAGTTGCGGTAAACAAAAATGTCTGTGACTCAACAAAATACCACACAGAGCTGTGACGCTGATCTTCCATCAGAGGCCGCAAGTTGCGACACATGCGATGTAACTATTCGCGGAAGAACTCAAACTGTCAACCTTGAACCTGTTATGTATGATAGATGTAAGTTGAAAATAAATAAACTTACTGTATTTTAATAATTTGTTTTTGTATTGTAATAAATATTACGAAAACAGAATGAAATATTAAAATGGTAGCTGAAGATGGGGGTGGAAAATGTACATATGTTAAAATAATTAAAAATAATGAACGTGAGATAAAAAATAAAGAAAAATATAAACAAACAAGAATTTATCTTAAGTTCCACTCCACACTCGGAAACATCTCTGAAATCTTCTTGGGAATATATGTAGAGACGATATTAATTATTATGTCAAAATAAAATTAAAAAAACACAAAGCGTATTACAATATAATAAATATCAATATTTTACACTTGTACATAATAATGCTCACTTAATTGTCATTGTAACAAGAACATTTTAATTAATACTCAATTTAGAGCTAGCTGTAATTACAACATCTAACGATTCCACTATTTGATCTTAGAGTATTATTCCCTTCGTTGTTAATAAACGATTTTAATGAAATATTTTCAATGATCTCTACTTAATATCTTTAATTTTCTTTTACAATTATTACGTAACATCGAGTTATGAGCTGATGTTTCTTCGAGAACAAAAATCAAGCAAATAAATACAGCGTTAAGGGCCTTACTATTGCCAAATGGGTACTTTCTAAAGCCTACTCCTCGTTTATGGCCAAACCAAAAATAATGAAAAAATGTATTATGAATAATCAACTCTTAGACAACATATGCAACAGTTTTCTTTTTCATACCACCAAAACTTCTACATGACTTTTTTTTTTACTGAATGGTGTTTTTTGACCTCAAATTCCCCACTGCTCCTGAGTGGCTTGGCCGATTGAATTCATCTATGCTTTGATAAATAGATAAACTTTATAGCTATAAACATAACATAAGATTATTCAATCGAGTAATCACGTCCAAGTGAAAAGTATAATTTTCTCCTATTTCGCCCTCTCAAGGACGCAGCGAGCGTCGTAACAGCCACTATGCATTGCGCGCTGATATAATCGTTATTTCAATGTCGTTTTCTTTGATATTTGTAGTGACAAATATCGAGCTGCTAATTTGGCGATGGTAATCGCCTTAAGGATTTGTTGCGCCAAACATGCTCTCGCGTTTGAACAATTTAGCTTATTAAAACAAAATACTTTTATCCAATAAAATTGGTGTAAGTAGTTAAAAAGTCGGACTACATCACTATTTTTCAGATTTGACACAATTATCACAGTCATTGAGAAAAAAAATCGGAAAGATCAGTAAAATCACGGAAAACGTAATTTGGCTTTGGAACTAGTATGGTCATGGTCAGTCTACTGATCTAACAACAAAATCAAATATTTTTTTATAGAGTAAAGAAATAAAAGTAGCCTTTACAGATTTTTATTATTTTTTATTTCCTTTCGTTATTTTAAAAGAAATACTCAAACAGTCTACATTTTTCCTGTACAGAAAAATCACGCAAAAAGATTTTGTAAGTTTGTGCATTTCTTTTTAAATAAAGAAAGGAAAAAATATTAATATATTATATAAATAAGGTACTTTGAACTCTGTACGCAAAAAAAAATATATTTCAATTTGGAACAAAAAAAAAATTTTTTTTTCTGTTTGCAACGCCAAATTACGTTTTTCGTGATTTTAGTGATCTTTCCGATTTCTTTCCCGATGCTTGTGATACTTGTGTCAAATCTGAAAAATATATTGTAGTTCAACTCTTTACCTACACACATTTTATTTCTTTTAAATATTTTGTTTTAATATGCTAAATTGTCCAAACGCGAGAGCATGTTTGGCGCAAAAAGGAGCAACAAACTCACAATGTATCATTGTGTATTCTTATCAAATTTCTAGTTTGTGTGTTCTGATGTACCGGAGATTTCATGGGTATTTACTTTTAAAAATTAATAAGTTTCTTTATGTGTTCTGAAATGTATATAACTTTTTACATTCTCCATATTCTGTCCTGCCCCCCTATTCTGTATCTTAAGTTGCCAACTGGACAGGGTGCCTATCGTCAAAAACATAGATAAAAACTAAACTTTCAAAATTGCTTTTAGTGGGTATTGAACTATTTACGAACTGTGTCGTCACTTCAAGTGCGAACATATCCTTAGACAATCGGAATTCGATAGTATATCTATGTTTTTGATGATAGACACCCAGTCCAGAAGGCAACTAGAGATACATAATAGGCCCTCTGGTAAAGCAACCTAGTGTGCTTCAAACGTTTCATTAGCAAGGATTGCGAACTAAATCTCTTTGCATTATCTTCTTTGACACATTGAAATAATGTGTTCAAAGTCAAAAGAACTTTGCATATCACTTTGAGCCTAGTCTAAAAAACAGCCTGTTTGTTTTACAGACTTTAAAGACAGAACATACTTAGTCTCAGAGTTATTTCAAGGTGCTCTGCTTTCATACGAATTTTAGTCCTATGAAAGTGTACAAATAATCCATACCAACATCTTTTACTATGGAACTAACCCTCAAATCGCAATAAAAAATCTGCTGTTACATAGAAATGTTACGTACTGGACCAAAATGTATGAAACAACAGTTTTTTTTTTTAGATTTCTCTTTTTTTCACGAAATGTTGTTCATGTGCACTAGTATCGCCAGTTTGCGGCTTCCGCAACATCATCTTAACACCTTGTATAATTTCTGTCCTCGGGCGCTTTTTTCCCCTAAAATGGTAAATTCTTAACTTTTTATATCAGCACAATGAAACATTTAAAAAAATATAAAGTAATCTATTATTATTTAAATCCCCTTAAATCAGGTTACATTAAAAGTTATGAAAAGAAAACTACCCTTTATAAAAAAGTTCCATTTGATACTGGAAATTAGTTTTGAAAATCGAACTTTCCGGGCCCAGTTGCGAAATGACTATCAGATCAGTTTGAAATATCGTATTGAAATTTCATTTATTGCAAAATTAGGTTCTTTTTGACGTAATGTCTTCATTTCATGCTTAATTAGGTTCTTTTTGACGTTCTTTGTTTGTCTTTATAATCGAAATTCCCTGCTTTCCGATTCACGACATAATCGATTATATCGCGTCTGACACTCTTTTTTCGTAAAATGATACTGGCCACAAATAAAAGCCGCCGGCCGAAGCCTGAAAAAAAAGGTAAAAACTGCGCCGCGCTTCGCAAAGTCATAAAATACATAAAATTTGAAAGGAAAAATTAAATATTTAAATACATAAATCAGGTAGTAGAAAAAGTATCGTTCGCAACGAGTAAAAATGGGTTTTCTTACCCTCGCTTTCGGCTCACGTTGAAACTAGCTTCATTCCTCGGGTAAGAAAATCCGCCATTTTATACTCGTCACGAAATATACTATTACATGATAAATAAATACATTTGCACTCTTTTCACAGTTTATAAACTGTGAAACGAGTGCAAGTGTAATATTTATTCATCACTAGCTGACCCGGTGAACTTCGTATCACTTACCTCTTAATATAAACCATATGCATTTCAGAGCCGGTAGCTTTATAAAGGCATCATCAGATAGTCTAAGTATCGGCTCCATAGTGGGCGGAAAGAGTGGGCAAATCACGCACACATGTCCAGCTTAATGTTCATAATTATTTTGCATGAGACATATTACCAGCCTATTTTTTTTTGTCTGTATCGATTACGGCACATTACTAAACGTAATAGTAGAATAGTAACCTGGCAACACTGACTGTCAGTGTCATTGTCACCGAACTTTCCAAGAAAATATAATTGATATTTCGAAACTATTTTTCAGAAGTTATAGTTAACTTTTAACAATGCATTGTCCCTTTTGTAAAAAGTGGATAGAACGGCAGAACAACAGAAGTACCTGTCCTAGTCGCACAAAAAAATTGTTAAGATGCGACGAATGTTTCACAATAACCGCTGATACCTTCAAGTTTTGTATAAAGTGCGGTCACAGTTTGAGCCGAATAATACGAATTAATAGGGCTAACGAACAAAAAAATCGAGTGAAACAACAACTGTTATTAAAACCGAAGTTCGTCTCAACAATGTCATCATCATCATCATCATCATCATCATCTGTGTCTATCATCTAAAGGAATAACATTTTCAGAACTTAATTTAACTGCCGAAGAACTAAAGGATTTGGATGAGATTTAAGAAAGTCATGAGCACAACATCGGCAATATTCTGGTTCTACCAGACTTGTCCGAGTCACCGAGGCCTTCCGCCGCGCCGTCAAGTCCTGGCGAGCCAAGTCAAGACATCTTTAGCAAGCCTGGTTCGCCTTTGCTGTTAGATTAATTGATATGTTGCCGATTCAGGTGTCAATCGCGGAAATTTTAGAAAATATGGTTCCTACCGTAAAGATTGATTAATATAATCTTTATTAAAAAAATATTTGAATTGTATCAAATTTAATATTATTTCAGACATATATGTATTAGTAACAACATATATAACCAATGCATGACACCGCGTACTCGTGCATGTGGCGCGGGCTTCCAATGTAAGTGGCCGGCAAAATTGTAATTTTTCCCACATTGTTTGCATTGCCTTCGGCATTAATAGCATCGCGAAGATGAATGTACTTTTCAGATCGAAGCTGCTGTTGGTTTAAACGGATGTACGTCAATCGTTCAGTCTCAATTTTGACATGCATGTCAACTGCAAACTGATGAAAAAGCTGTTGAAACATCAAAATGTGATTTACTTCACCTTCACGGATCATGAGTCTGTATGAATAAAAATTCAAAGTACTGACTTTGTTGTTGGTTTCAGCACCTATAATCAATTAATCAACCATCCCAAAAACTAATAATTCTAATGGATCAGGTGGTGGTACTAATTGTGGCAATTTTACTTTACCACCAGCACAACATAATCCTGCAGATTCACCGCTATATTTTAAAGCTTTACGATGTTGACAATTGATTGACATTTCCCCAATTCTTACAGATTTTTCGGCACTATAATCTATTTCCGGATCGTAGGAGATTGCTCCTCGTGCCAGGTTCACAGGAACATTGCGTCTGCGGAATCGATCAATTTCATTTTCCCGTGCTCGCTGCTGTTATGATCGATGTGCCCGAACCCGTTCCATTCTATGCCTATCATCCACTTCATTGTAATTCACTCTAGAACGCAAATCTGCCATACCAATACGACTGTTATCATTATCAGTCTCTTGCTGGTCATCAGTGCGATCAGCGCGTGAAGTAGCTCGCGCACATTCAATCGACTTCGACGACCTATGTTAGGTCGTTTTCTCTTCAGCATTGTAAGCAGTATCAGAATGATAAATCAAGTTTTGAATCTTTTTTCAGGTGTTAAAAACATAATGTGTGCGGGTAATAGATAAATTGAATGCAATTCCGTGCATTTTGATACTTGACTGCTGTTAAAGTAAAATAATTGACACAATCCAATGTGATCTTCTAAAATAATCGTTAAAATATTTTTACGGATTTTTTCGAGGGTTTGACAATTTTTATAATTGCTAAAAACTAAGAAAAAAGGAAGCAGTTTGATCACAGAAAACTGTAGCCATAATGTAAAACCGGTAAAACCTCATACAAATTTCATAGTATCGGGGCGTTTTGACATTTTATAAAGAGTCGCTGAATTGATTTTTAGGGAAGTACCCAATTTTAGATCGTATAGCCAACTTTACTGTTTCAAAGTATATTTCTGAACGCACCCAACACAACAATCAAGTGTCATTATAATGTCAGTATTTTACATGTTTTAAATCTAAATATGCGATAATCAGACTATTATGGATATATGTTGTCGATTCCAAACCCTTATTTAATCTAGATCTACATGTTTTTATTCCTAAAATACCGAACCGACGCGACGACGGGGCGAGCATCAAATGTTTGACAGGTAAGAACAGTTTGTATGGGAAAATAAAATTGACGTTTTTAGTAATTTTCCTCGCAATTTTTCCACATTTTCTCATCGCTTAAACCTTCCCTGGACTTCCACGAATATTTCAAGACTAAACTTAGCCAAATCGGTTCAGCCGTTCTCGAGTTTTAGCGAGACTAACGAACAGCAATTCATTTTTATTTATATAGATAGATGTTGTCATCCAAGTTTCACCAAGTGCCGACAATCGCAAGTATTAATCATATTAAATATATGTTATTGATAATTTTAGAAAAGTATTTGTTACTTTTTCAGAAGTCAAATGATAAAATTTATTTTTTACCTCTTTCCGCAATTCTTACAAATCCGAAAATAGCACATGAAAGCTAATAAACTTGAAACATGAGATTCTATGAACCGAAAGCTGAATTCTCGAAAATCAACGTTGTAATTAATTAAGTTTCGACGAACTTTAATCATTTAATTTAACTAATTATTTAACACACGCAAACGGGTTAGATTAATATAAGCTCCTCGTATGAATAAAGATGTTGTGAAATTATTTATTCACAGCCAGCCTTTCGCCCGCGCCTCCGCTCGGGTTTATTGCATCTTTGCCCCGTTTTCGGCCTGCCGTTATTTTATCAACACCCCTCATAGCCTTTATTATGTTGACTAGGGTCACTATGGTTATAATAAAGAAAACCACATCCAAATGCGTTGAGTGGTTAAAACGGAACATACAGACAGACAGACAGAAATTCTGAAAATTGGAGTTTTGGCCTCAGCAGAACACCAATAACCCATTTCATGTAAAATTTCACGAAAATATTCAATGTACAAACACAACACTTTTACTACTTTTTCATTAGAACGAGTACCTACAGGTCCTGGCAGTAAATAATGCACCTACCATTTTAATCGTATATATATAATATTGCCTCATACATTAATTAAACTTTTAATTTAGTTCATTTACATTTAATATTCTTTTATTCTATATTGTACACAGATACATTACATCGAATTATTTACAATAAAATACATGTAAAGAGGCGAGCTTATCTCTAAAAAGAGATTTCTTCCAGCAAACCTTAGTGGGAGAGGACACAATAATAATAAAAATAAGTAATCATACATACGTGTACTACAAATAAAGACATATTAACATACAAATAAAATAACAATAAATAAATCTAAACCTACTGGACTATATATACATCTCTACCATTAGATATATGTTTACTTCTTTAGATAAAAACTAATATAAATAAATACATACATAACTTACCTTCTTTTAATATTTTATTATATATATTTTTGTAAGATCAAATTTGACTCGTAAAAAGTGTATTATACTTTACAAAATAAAATAATTGAATTTGAATTTGCACATCGTATCGTAGCATCATCTCTGTTGTACGAAGCACTAACAGTCCGGTGACAATACGAAGCTGAAGAGATAGCCGATGTGCATTATTTACTGTCGGGTTATAGTAAAGATTTTGGTCGACAATGTTTTTTGCGCATTTCATTATAATTACTCGAATGTTTGTGTAATTACACTCCCGCTGAACAACTTTGAATGCAAATGTTACTTTTATTGTTCGAATTTCCAAGGTTTTTTCTATCCGGGATCATAACCAGTAGTAACATCTTTATCTTGGCTCTAGGTTTTAGGTCTGCTAACTAAGGTTTTTTTACAAAAACCTTGAGAACGTTATATGGATCTGGGCTACTGTGATGTGCACACCGTGTACTCGGGATCTCGTAGGGATTTTGTTGAATTACACCACTTTGTATTTTTAGTTTATCTTCTTTTATATTTTCTTTTCATTTGATGCACCCTTGTTTGTTAAAAAATATGAAGTATATGTCAGAAGCTCCATGTTTGTACACTAGATGGCGCTGTTCGTTTCTAAATCGCGGTGTTAAAGTTTTCTTCGTTTAAAGTGTATCATATCTGTGAAATTTGAATAAACCGAGTTTTCGTGGTACGAGGTCTTTCCTTTTGACCAGCAACCCTAATTATCAAGTATACATTAAGGGAGGGGAGCTCTTAATCTCGTAGAGCACTCACTTGTTGTATTTCTTCAAGAACTCTCGAAGGAATATTTATAGATGGAGAACCACGTTCGCACTAATCGGACTCTCTAAGGAATCTTGCTCGTGTTTTGTCTGAAAGATCTTTTATACTCGATCTGTATTTATTTTTGGAAAACACGAAATAATTCAGTCAATGCGACGTATGTCGATCCATAAAGGTTATCGATTGCCACCTAAACACGAACAAATAGTCCTTTAACCTACCTATAAAACCTAGCCTTACCTAAACCTAACATATTGCCTAGCTATATGTTACACTACGATCTGGACCTGCAATCTTTTGTTTTAGCAGTAATGAGAATAGAACAGAACAGCTTCAAACTGCCTGGAAACCTGAAAACTGCTATTATTACTCTGTACAAGCTATAGTTACATGATAACATATTAAACTGGCTGGTGTAAATCAGCTTTTTCATACAATTTAGTTATGTGAAAGCTTCTCTTCACAAAAATGCAACGAATAAGGAAAACGTATTTCTTTTAAAAGGTACAACATTTTAAGGGAAGTAAATTTAATTTGAAAATACGAAGATGAAGCTTTTGAATTGTGATATTGTGGATATATTTTACTTGTAAAAAATATAAAGAGTGTCACGATGCTCAAAGCTCAAATAATCATGTAAAAGATTTATAGTGTAAAATATTATGAATTGTGCAAAGAAATGTTGTGAATCGTTTCCACGTGTCGTATTGAGATCTTTATTTAACAATCAGACAAACCTTTACCTAAAAATTGTTATAAATATTTTTAGAGTGATAATGATAAGTGAGAAAATGTATAAAAATATAAATTTCTCTGACAAAAATAAAATTCTTTTTTAAACATTTAAAACGCCGCATCTCTTCCAATTAATATTATAATTATTTGAATTCGAATTCGAATTTGTTTACATTTGATATTTTTTATGCCTCTTTAATATGTAAAGTTTACAAAGCGATAGGTTTCATAATCAATTTCATACAAATTTGCTCACCATAAAACCTGTATCTTTATCATAAAGAATATTGTACTAATATTTGTCACTTTAGATAATTTAAATTAAATTAAATCTGTGTAAATTCAAAGACTTTCCATTAAATCATTTTTATAATTGTAGTTTCTAATCATAAAAGTCAATATATACAGGTTGCTCTGAAAGAAGTTATACTAGAGATCATTTCCAACAGATTAAGCCCATCAACTAGGGGTCGAAAATAAATGTTCTCCGAGTTACGAAGGTTTTTAAGACATTTTTCAAACCTTTAGCAGACTAGTAACGAAAAACAAATTATTCAAAAATAATGATTCTTCTCTCGGCACTTATTTGTTATTTTTCTGATTAATGATAAATAAGTGATCATTTATAAAAAATACACATGCCCAGAATTTCCATAATCTCAGAAGTAAAAGGTCTTCAGTGGAAAGAAAATCATTTTTATTTTGTAATTTTTGAAATACAGACGTGTTTTACTTGAGAAAATTTATCATTTTCGACCCCTGGTTGATAGGCATTATTTGTTGAAAATGACCTCTTGTATAACCCCTTTCAAGGAATAGGTTGAATTTCAGAACATCCAGTATATATTTGGACCTTAATCATATTACTTCAGTTGAACATTTTTGACTTTAAATAAAAAACAAATAGAGTGGGATTTCTTAGTTCAGTGATGACGAAAGGTATGACATATTTTAAATTTGCCTTAAATTATATCTGGCAAACAGATCTATATATATCAAACACATTGAGAGAGTTCCCCAAATTGCATGACCAAATATAAGGGCCCTCGAAAATCTACTTCAATATTTTATTCAAAAATTCAAATGTTTGAAGGAAATTGTGTAATGTGAATTTCTCGCAATTCAAGATGTAATTCGAGGAAAACTCTCCTCATATTTTGGGGAGAAACGAATTTTGTCCAGTAATCTTGTCGGGATGACACAAAAATGTTCCTCAATATGAATTTGTAAGAAAGTTGTTAGATTTTATTTGTAAGTGTCAACTTTTTATGTCAAAGAATTTTATGTTTTTGTTTTTTTTGTTTTTCCCAAAGAATCATCTATAACCTTGGGTACTAGCATGAACTGGGTATCAACTCGACATCGATTCGATAAATTAAAATGTAACTCTTATTTCATTGCAATAAGGGTCATCGTTTAGAATTTATCGATTCTATCTGTCAAATTTATTTAATCGACGCGTACGTGCTCGCATAGCTTATTAGAGAACGTAATTAAAAGTATTTCTATTCTTGTAAGAAAATCCTTCGAATTTTAAATGTCTATTTTATGTTTTGGTACATTACCTTTCAAAGTTTTAAATTATAATTTAAGCATACCTATTAGTTCGGTGCAAACCGCAGCTTCAACCATTTACTGGCCACTTTGCATGTAAGTTAAAAGAGCTTTTACCTCAGAAGCTTCTAAAGCTCGTTTTAATCAAATTATCCGACAAGTAATATACACTTACTTTAGGTATATACTTAATTTTAATTTTGAATTATTTATTATTTGAAAGTCGATTATTTTGCCCTAGGGCATTGTGATGGCATGCAAATTCTTTGCACACACACATTCATGAAGCACCACGAAGGCGAAATAAGTATTTTAAAGAAAAAAATTAAAGGATAAATTTGCTATTCCTAAGAACGAAGTCATAAATTAGTGCCTACACTACGGGTGGGTCGGTTGTCAATAATTATTTTTTGTTCACATACGCATAGGCAGCGTTTAAATGAGATATGCAACACAGATGTGGATCACGGAAGCAGGCAGAGTGTAGTAGACAACGTTCTTTGATTATTGTGTGAATTTGAGCTTTAACAACTCAAATTCTAAGGATAAATTTGTTCGAGGACAAATGATATTGTACTGGGAATTTATCTTCTAATTACAGCCAAAGGAGAGATCGAGGTGGATTATTGCGCAAAGGCAAGGGTTTGGGTTTGAAACCTAGATTTGTGCTGACTTCAGTTGGAGAAGGCCTAGCTGTTTGGCGGGAAGTCCTGGATCGGGAGAAAGCGTCCGAAAAATGGTGACGATTGCGTCATCGTTTGACCAGCCAATCACAAATCAAGAGAACGTGACGTCATAGGCATGGGCGTGCGTCGAAGTCGATAATAGCGGATCTGTGTTTAAGTGAAATTGGACATTATAAGTGCAGTGATAAGAGTGAAAGTAGATTAATTAGTTGTTAAGATATATTTGGGAAGCTTTGTTGTAAAATGAGAAAAGGAGGGAGGGTTAGTCGAGGTTTTGACACGTAAAGGAGAGGACACTGATTTGTCCAAGAGATAAACAAATATAATTGTTTGTCTAATTCTATTTATT
This sequence comes from Ypsolopha sequella, assembly GCA_934047225.1. Classification (NCBI taxonomy): domain Eukaryota; kingdom Metazoa; phylum Arthropoda; class Insecta; order Lepidoptera; family Ypsolophidae; genus Ypsolopha; species Ypsolopha sequella. The sequence continues at coordinate 24,760,235 of OW203987.1, forward strand.
GTGAAATTTGAAATCAAAATTGTTGACAAGCTAAAGCTAAAGCTAGTAAAGATCGACGCGGGGATCACGAAATAAAGCTAAGTACATACATAAAACCTTCGGTAAAAAAAATCGATATTGTGATTGAATTTTTCTAACTATTAAAATTCAAGTTAAGTGGTAACATAACGTTATCTATGGAATATTGGCTCCATTTTCGAGCAAAGTAGTTAAAAGCGAGGGGTTGAAACTATATTCCACAATATTGATTATTTACCGATATAAACCTTGTATTTGTTAGAGAACGCAATGTTATTTAACATTTAATGAAATGTACAGAGATACCGATACATGTCTAATATAATCGGACATTTAAGCAACATAAAAATTGCATGCTCTAACAAATTATTTATGTGTTCTTTATTGCTCTAAAAATTCTTTTGAGACAAAGCTGACAGAGGCGACTCGTTAGTAGATATTTACGTTCATATTGTCTCTGATGATATAAACAAGTGAGGATTGTTTATACATATTTGTTATACAAGGGAGAGAGCTCAGTTTAATATACCTGTGCCAATCTGTCGTTCGAACCGACGGATTATTTATTTATAAAGAAAGACACAGTGATCATGTCCCAGTTATGCGATATGTTCTATACTGGTGATGTAAACAAGTAATATTGTTATACAAAGAGAGTTCAGTTCGACTCTGAATCTTGAAATCGTTTAAAGAAATAAATGTATGGTTGTGTGTTGGTAGCGTAAATATTGTCTCACTGGTGATGTAAACAAGTAGGCTTGTTTAATACATATATTGTTATACAAAGAATAATTCAGTTCGATTCTGAATCATGAAATCGTTTAAAGAAATAAATGTATTGTTGTGTGTTGGTAGCGTAAATATTGTCTCACTGGTGATGTAAACAAGTAGGCTTGTTTAATACATATATTGTTATACAAAGAATAATTCAGTTCGAATCTGAATCATGAAATCGTTTAAAGAAATAAATGTATAGTTATCTTAAAAATGTAATTCTTATGTACTAGATAAACTATAGATAATAAGGCCAAAGGGGTTTTTTGTAGTCGTTGTCTTTCCCCTTTATTAACTTCATTTTGGGCCATTTCGAGAACAACGATAAAAGATTTATTAAATTAGTAGAGTTTTTAAAGCATATGCCTGTGTTTATCTCTTCTTAACCTTTCCTTTTATGGCTTAGATATCTTGAATCAAGTAAATAATAGTATATTAACTTAATCGATTAATATATATCCGATATCAATAACATGGTATCAGTTCAGACACAATGTGAAAAGTAATTCAATAGTCAAGTCCGAGTCTAGACTTTCATGGTTAGAACCTGCACGGATGTGGATGTGTATGTATGTATAGGCGCCAATACATATATATATAGCTATATGCGTGTGTGTAGGGGCAGGCAGGTGGGGCGGGCGAGGCCCGGCGAGCCATCTCAGCATTATCATTATTTTTTTGTATTTATTTACAATGGTTGGCTAACCTGCAGCTTTTCCTGTGTTTCGTCTATGGTACCATAAATGTTTAGCTTTTTTTCCCACTGTTTAACGGCTCTGCATACAGTCCTTTTGAGCCAATCATAATTTAAAGTTCACAAGATTATATTTGTTTTATTTCCTCACACTATGCATTGAAAAACGTAGTATGATACACGGGCGCAAGAGCAATAAATTACTCGGTTACGTTTAAAACACTCGCCACGCTCGTGTTTTAAATCGTCCTCTTAATTTATTCCTTTTCGCCCTCGTTGCATAAACTACTATTAATAAATAGAAAAAATATAGGTATATATTACTATGTTCGTACAAACACACACATATATTAATAGTATACCACAAATATATTCAACTCACGTACATACATCCTCACACATACATACACCCTAACACCCTTTCTCCTTAAAAAAAGTTAAAAATTGTATTAACCTACCTACTAACAGCACAAGAACTATATACAACGTGTAACCATATTTGAAGAGCTTATTCAGTCAATGCCCAAAAATGAAATGGAGTTTTTCTTGACCCCTGGACCTTAAAATTCCCATAGTATTCTATTTTTATTATTTTAAACGCGATTAATGTGTACAGATTACTTATTTAGGTAAGTAATTGTTCAACGCGTTTTTTTCTTTAGGTTACTAATAATGATTATTGCAACGCGGCTCACCTCAATAAGTATTTTTGATCGGGATAGCCGACCAGTTTCAGCAGATTCAGACTGCCTTCTTCTGGGCGAAGACGCGTCCGCGACGACGTTGCGTGTCGCACTGCGGGCTAGCGCTCACGCTGTGCGGGACGTCATCGGTGCAGTTGGTGTGGTTGGTCGGACAAGTTGGGCGTCCATACAATTTATTACTAACGGGCTTGCGTTATCTAGACTGTCACCGAACAGCGATAGACACGCAGAAGTCACGGTATCTACGTCACTTTCAATATATTCTGTGCTTGATCTAGTTAATGTTTTAAGCACAGGCTTCCACATCGAGAGCAGGGCCCAACCACTGTCTCTATGGGAAGTCGACTAATTTTGATGGATTCACGAATTTTTCGTGTCACAAATAACTTTTCACTCACTAACACTTTTGCTTTGTTGAATTGCATGAAATGTGTGGTATCCGAATTTATGACGTGGCCTGCAACGGCGGATCCATTGCAATTGAGTTTTTTCATGCATCTAATGTGTTCCGTCAGTCTTGTCGATACGTTCTGTCAGTCTTGTTGACACGTTTCGTCTGTCTTGTCGATACGTTCCGTTTTGTCTCACCAATATAGCTTTTGCCACAGTCACATGGCTTGGAATAGACACCGGGCGTATTCAGTGGCACTTTATCCTTCGGCGAACGTATTCTGATCAAAAATACGTATTGATCTGAGCCGTTTGGCAATAATCATGTTTTATTTTGAAGTTTTATTCAGTTACTAATAATTTTTAAATTTAGCTCAAAAATTCTTTCTAAGGTTTCATTATTGCGGTTGTGCTTGGGAATTGTGACAACATATTTTTTCGTTTCTGTTTAATACTTAACTTTTCTGTGATTACAGTCCCACAAAACGCTTTCCATTTTCTTATACATACGAGAACTGAATAGCACGCAGTTCGCAATTAATCAAATGGAGGCATCCATTTGGATCTTTTTCATTTGGGTGAGTTCAATTGAATGAAATCGGACCATCGCAAGGACCATTTTCTGGTCATGTGAAAATATTGGCCTAGTATTTTGTAACTTTGAAAATCACCACGTTCATAAAATTTTCGGTGGTTTAATTGAGGCCGTCAAATGACGAGTAGCGTATCTTTTTCAGACACAATTAATTCCAATTGTTAAATCTTTTAAGATTTGATTAACAACGGCATAAATAAAAATTGCAGAATTAAATTAAACTTGGCGAGAATCCATGATGCAAACAAACATCTCACCTCAATAAATACGTGTTCTATGATCAGGGTAGTCAACCAGTTTCAGCAGATTCAGGCTGCCCAAGTCTGGGTGAGCAAAGACGCTTTGCGATGACTTTAGCTTAAGAGCGGTTTCGCAGCTGGATTGTGAAAAACCTGCCTTTTTCTAACTAATCTAAACAGAACACTTAAAATTAAATATTCACTCAATAGTTATTTATTTAATGTTAAGAGCGGCTTCGTAGCCGGATTGTGAAAAACCCGCCTCTTTCAAATTAATCGAAACATAATACTTAAATTCAAAATTCACTCAATAGTTATTCAACAAAATCTTATTACCTATGTATTAAGTTTGTTGCCATCAACAACATGATTATGTTGCGATGGCAGCATACACAATACATAAGTAATTCGGTTTTGTTGATTAACTATTGACTGAATTTTGAATTTATGTGTTCTGTTTCGATTAATTAGAAAAAAACGGGTTTTTCGCAATCCGGCTGCAAAACCGCTCTTAACATTACATAAAAGTATTGCGAATTTTTCGTCTGTAAGAAGTGTACTTTCATGAAGACACAAATTTATCTATAAATTCCTACAAAATTTTCTATAAATAATAAAAAAGTTGCTTCAAGCGACGCCATCTGCTGCATCAAACAGCGGAAACATGAAGTTAAACACCCGGTACCACAGCATTATGTAGCTTGCAATAAAGAGATTCTACATAATCGCAACTTCCCTTCACAAAAAATCCCAATGTGCCGTTATGCACCTCAACTACATTGTCAGAAAGTCTAAATTAGAACGCTTCGTACGTTGTCAGCATGCATAATAGCGAATTTTCGAAGCTTTTCTGGATATTCCGAAAAAGTATTTGGTGTACGTATTGTTTAGCTTTACATCGGAAAATAAGCTGTGTTTTTTAATAAAGCAGCTGCTATTTCAGACATAAAATTCAAGCCACTTACATAGGAAAAATATTTATCACGTCGTCATTTTCAAAAATAAAATCTATCGAGTGAAATGCGTCCATTTAGGTTACTGTCTTTACAATGGAGAGATAAAGGTCAGGAAAAACATGTATGTGAGGTTAACATTGATCAGGTTAGTAGTTGACTTAACATAATATTAGCAAAAACCCATAAAACTGCTCCGAGACCGTAAGACTGCTCCGAGGGTACCACAGTAAGGTAGTCTCTACTCTCATAGTCGATTTCATAGTGATCGTATAATTGAATGCCGCGCCGGCCATCGTAAAAATGTAGGGCGGATTTGAGGTACGTTTTGAAAATAATCATATTTGAATTATCAGCCAAATTTCTAAAATGTGAGTTGGACAAATTGTAGTTTTTATACGTTGGTGATTGTTTTGAATTGAAGTTGAAACAAAATTTTACAGTGAAGTTATTAAAATCACTTAAAAACTTTTATTTTATTTTGGGCTAGCTTTAGATACTTTTACTTCATAAACTATAATTAAGTTTTAGTTTTTGCTTTAGTAAAATTGTAGGTACATTATTTGTGATAATGAATACATATTTTTTGTGTTTATTATTGAAATATTGTTCATTAAATCAATTTAATTGTGACTGGTCTTTTAGCTTCTTTTGGTTGGCGCCCCCTTAACAGATGTATACTTTTATATACAGTGCTCCCAAAGTAATAATGCGCATACAAATCTTCGCCACGGTTCGGCAAAGTTCGTATTTCCTTACACTTTCTATCCAAGCAATAAGGTCACGTGGTACGTCCGGTCGCTCGGTTATAGATTTGTATGCGCATTATTACTTTGGGAGCACTGTACATATTATCATTATTTACTAATCCAATTGTGTGAAGTTGTGACGAAAAATATAAACTTTTTGTCAGTTTGTATTTTTCTTGAACTTTTCCAAAACCTAATTCTACTGAGTGAACGATACCAGAGGAAACATTTAAGGTAATATAGGCTCGTATCCCGGTAATAGCGCTATTACTTCCTAATGAAGGCAGTAAGTGCATATTAGCGATCTTGTTTCAGTGTCTTATTTGCTCGGGCATTGTCTTTGTTTCGCTTTGAAAATAGGCGCTTAATGGCTGTTTAGCTATCAGGAATATTACCGGAAATTACATTACTGAGCAGCTTGTTGGCGCGAACAGACTTTACTCTAACCTTATCATAAGAAAATTAAGTAAGAATACTAACCTTTGCACTCGCAATGTTTCCTATTTGTGCGAAACCGAAGAAAATTAACTCGAAAATATTATATTGGAAAAAACTGATACAGCGGAGGCTTTATGAACAAAACCCAAAAAATCTTAAATTTAATCAACAGAACATTTTATTTTCCTTTTTTTTATTGGTATATAAATCTGAACTCTTTCTGAGTCTGAAAAACTATAAATAATATCAAAGCAAATTTAATTTTAGCAAAAGCTCTCTTTAACAATTTACCCGCTAAATTGCGAAACCACACAAAACTGAATGAAAAAGAAATGTATTTTGAATAAAAAATAATTAAAAGCTGTTTCCAAACATCTTTTTAGCTCACATTAAAAAATGATATAATTTTATTGAATTAAACAATATTTAATTGAACGTCAAACGAGACTTTTATAACATATTTTATTGCTTTTTTTAAGCTTTTTTCACTGGTATCTCTTTTTCTTACTTGAATAAAAGTGACAAGATTCTGGTACAAAATGGATATACCATTGGGATCGCCTGAGAGATAGGACGACGTCTAGGGTTCTGTAAGACGTAACCAATCCTTATCATTCCTTTGTGTCACACTTTTAAATCTTAGAATCCAATAGACCCACAGACCATATGGGCTAGGCCTATATGTATATAACGTTCTCCCAATTTGTCTATTTTCAAACTCATTCTAAACTGTGACAATGTGATTATAATTTTGAAAAAAATGTTTATCGTTTGTATATGTTATGAAAAATATATGTTCACTCACTGATCTTAATATTTCGGCCGTTCGATACGCGATTACTTACATTTCCCTGCATCCAATAAAATCGCAAAGATAGGGCTAAACAATGACGTAAAAACCACCTAATACAAAATGATATTCGACTCGAATGCGACTCATTAATTCCTTCCTCTGTGATAGAGTAAAGAGTTGGCATAAGAATTATCTACTGAACACATATATTTTTACTAAATAAAATAATACTTAAATAACAGTCAAACACTTAAAAATCTACCTACAAAATAAAACTTACCGAAAACAAAACACTAACCTAAATAAAACCTATTCCTTATAAAAATAAACTTAACTAAATAAAAAATCCTATCTAGATCGCAACCGTCATGTGAAAGGGTAGCTAGAAGGCTGGCAGCGTTTCCTCTTTGAATGGCCAGAATTTTGAATTATCTAATTAAATAATTTTATTTATGATTGTATCTCTTACACTAACAGTTACTTTTTGTAACAACTTCGTCCAATAATGTCATAACTACTGCAGGGAAACAAACACCAATTAACTTCAAACGGTCTTTTGGGAAATCATGAGTGAAACAATGATCGAGTTCAATTTAGAATAGTTTGGTATGTTGTTTAATTGTGTTGTGTTTGATTGAAACTGTTAGCAATTTTAACTTTGCTGCATCATACTCGTACATTGCTCAAAGCATATGAAATGATACTACGATTTTTTCCACAACTTGTGTCACATGAATAGGTACTACATGATGCTTATTTCAAAAAACAAAATATACCACTTGAAGAAGGAGTTACAGTTACGTCCTTTTTATATGCCCTAAAATTATCTTGATAAACGGTAACAGCGCGTGGAGCGCTATAGTACTTATATAAGGTTAAATAATATTAGTTGGCGAAACTCAAAACATAGGTAGTACTTGTCTATATGTACAACTGTTTGTATGGGAGCTAAGCAAAATTCGTAACTTTTTTTCACTTCCTCCCATACAAATTGCCTTGATCTGCTGACTGGTCTAGTATGGAAAGGTGAAAACAAATTTTAAGAATTTTGCACAATCCTATTAGAAAAAGTTGTTCATATGGACATGTTCGAGATATATTTCAAATTTCGCCCACTAATTTAATATAACCTTGTATAACATACTGTTTTTCATTTTTTGTCGCCCCCAAAAATCGCAAATAAATTTTTGGAAAATAAAAATGTACCTATTTTTTTTTTATCATTATCGTGAGTAATATAACCTACTCTGTGACAGAAGTTGCTGTCAACACCCTGTAGAATGCTCGTTTGGACCGCAACTTAGTTTTCTAGAAGGATAGTGTCGTATTGGAACATTCCAGGTCGTTCCCGACAGTGCTAGAATGTTCTGGAATTTCATCGAAGTTTCTTTATTCTTTATTGTACACACACGGAAATATAAACATAAACAAAATTACTGTGAAAAAAGATTCACATTGGCGAGCTTATCTCTAAACGGAGATTTCTGACAGCAAAACCATAACAACAGGAAAATGTAACATCAACGAAGTAATCATATATGTACGTGTACACAGAGAAGAAGAACATACAAGAATTAGACAAGTTTAATAACAAAATGAAAATTTTAATCAATACTTACTATAAATACAATCTGTAAAATAATATAAATATACATAGTGTGTAATAAACTACATAAACATAAATATATATAATATTTACCTTTTCAGATTGTGAGAGGTAGTGTTTTTTAAGCTTTTTCTTAAAGGAACCGATAGTTAGACAGTTGCAAAAATACTATGTGGAAAAGCATTCCATAGTTGGACTGATTGGACACTGAATGAGTTTCCATAAGCACAGGTGTTATATTTAGTAGTTTTAAGGAGAGAGAAAGTTCTGAAACGTAAATGTCTATCCCCGGGGATCAAAACCTCAAAACGTTCACGAAGGTAAGCGGGAGAAAGTGGATTCTTAATTATATTAAAGAGGTGGGTTAAAATGTGAACATTGCGGCAAAGACTGAATAGTATCTATTTTAATTCTTTACGAAAATGAGAGACGTGATCATATTTACGAAGACCAAATATAAATCGGAATGCTAAGTTCTGAAGTCGTTCGAGTTTATTTAACAACTCCTGTTTATTTAAAAACTTAAAAGCTATGTCCTCGGGTAGTAAATGGGAAAAAATATGCTTTTGTCCGCTGCGTCCACATTTATCTCAAGTTCGTGTTTAAATTGCTCTACTACTCGTTTAATTTTTCTTAAAATTTTCTTCAAGTATGACTACAGTGGCAAGAACTGTAAATAAGGAGAATATTTCTTCTTCCCCCCATTGCCACCCTGCATATTCCATCTCCTCCCCCATTGCCACCCTGCATATTCTATCTCCTCCCCCACTGCCACCCTGCATCGTCATTGTAGGTCAACTGAGATATAGTCAAAATTGTATGATAACTTTAAATAAATTTCAGGTTTATATAGACTCTAGACTTTAGATTCTATGCTTTTCTTAACAAAACATTTAAGACTTTTTTTTAATACTTCGGTTCCATTTTTTGTATTTTAAAATTTTAAATTATACTTGATTGCTGACTATATAAACTAAGAATGAATATTACAAATTTTACAATTTTTTTCTTTATTTGTGTATCATCTTATTACATATATTATAATATAATCAAAACGCGCATAATTTTATTTTATTTCTTCCTTATTTTATAAAACGATGATTACAACTTTTAATGCTTCTAAGCTTTTAAATCTCTTTCTGATTCCGTTTCTATTTATAACTTATTTCTTACAATTTCTGCAAGTTATCTGTTTACAAATACTATTTTGCATTAATAATTCGTGAAACTTACGTAACAGCTTGAAAATTCAAACTAAGGCCACAGAGATATCTGAAACGACGTCTCAAGGGGCACTTGAGATACGTTTGTTGTCTTGTCTCTATTTGCCTGGACAAAATAACTTATTTTAAACATTGTCCAACACTATTGGGATTATCCTTACAACATAATTTTAACGTATCGTCTACAGTATTGTAGTTGTTTTTCTGAGTTTAGACTATCCCTATCAATCTTTATTTGTAGGTATACATTTTATGCAAGATCAACTAACAAGATTAGAAGACGGGTATTAAGACAAAGAGCCCAGATTTATACCGACAGAACTACCACTGCCTTTAAAAAGTCCTATTTTTCGTATAAGTGTTGGTTTTTTTAAAGATTTGTTAATGTATCTCAGTATAAGGTAAGACATCCGGAAAAATAACATAAAATTTATTTATCCAAAATATTTTGTATAAAATAATAATAAGCATCTCAAAATCCAACCCTACGTCCGAGCCAAACATCATCAGGCCACGTGAGAGACGGACAACGTGTACAAAACTTACACGGCTTAACAGGGCAATGCAATATAAAGCAGAGCAGCTTGAGGCGAGCTGTTGGGCAGTAGCGACCCCATGGGCCCGAAAATGCTCCCGGGGGAAGGCCCTGTTCCTCATATTTGGCTTACCTTTGTTGGCCAGCCAGAGTGAAAAATGACGAAGGACAGATCCCCCACCTCTGGCTTGCCGTGGTAAGCCGATCAAAGAGGAGTAGCAAGAGCTATATGCTCGAAGGGTGGATGTGAAACGTAAGTGGCGAGTAAGCATCACGTGCTGTACCCTCAGGCAGCAAGAGTGCAGTGACACCTCTTCCCCCATTTAGACACTCAGCAAATATTTTCCCTTGTCTCTCCGTGCGGACTGATCGTTTGAGGGGCTTAATTAATTGAGGTGGTGAGTCTCCGCCTGCCCATTTTTCCGTGTTTAATAACATAGGTCGGGCAGGTGCCATAGTTCCGTCCATAGTTCCAGTTATGCAGTCCACTAGCACCTCAACCCAAAAGTCTGGTTTCCTTTGTTTTCATTCCTTACAATAGTCCTACACTGACCGGGGGTTGTCCTTGGGTGCACTCCTACAGTGCGTACAGGGATAATCATCGGTTGGTGTCATAATACATTTAGATTAAATTGTCTAAAGAACCTCTACGTGTTTGCTTCGGCCCTATGCACGCCTCTCAAAGGTTCTTTATTTCAAACCACTTAAGAGCCCATAATATAAATACCTTAAGAGTATGACATAGCCAAAACAAAAACCAGTTTCGGGCGTAGCTTATTCTATTTTACGATAGCGCGCGGGGGGAAATTCGTCCCGGTCTCTAAGCTCGCGTCACCATAGCAAAAATACGAATAGAGTGGACGAGGCAGGGTCAAAAGTAAAACGTATTTTATTTTATCTAATTTATTAGTGTATTTCGATCATCGTCACACGGCATTGATCCTACTTGCTATCACTTCGGGACGTAAATTTATTATGGTCGGCTAAAAGTGGTTTTTTGAGTGTTTGATTTATCAGTTGACCCTCGGAACATTTCAGACACTCCTTTAGAGATACATAATAATATTGTGACGGTTAATTGTCACCATTACCCATTCTTTAAATATTTTTCGCCCGTTGAGCTGGTTTTACACTTGCGGGAAAATAAATTAGACCAAAAATTTCTTTACAAAAAATTTTTACTAAAGTTGTTATTACAAAAAGTGGAAACTAACAAATATTCTCAGAAGGAATACACCACGTCATTATCTATCTCACTGTAGCCTATATCAATTATACCTCTCTCATTCAACCACGTTTAACTGCGTTACTATCTCATTCCAACTCATTTTAAATAGCGTCACTATTTATCTCACTCTAACGCGTGTTAAATGGCATTTCTAATGAACGTCAAATATTTTTACTGCCCGCCACTCTTTCATTCTAAATTTTAATTATTTTAAAAAATACGCAGCTCCTTTGGTAGTAAAATAGCAATAACTTTTTTTTCAAAAGTAATACACAGAAATTGCCAGATCATTTGAAAAACAATATTTGATGAGCCGTTATTTAAGACAATTTGCAAAACTAACATAAGACATTTTTTTTTTTCAGGGTGTGGTATCGAACTAACCTAATTACAAAAAATTGCTCATAAATTGGGTTTTTATTTTTCTTCCTGATGTTACAGCATTTCAAGGTTTATTTTTGACTTTATCAATAGCATGACTATTCAGAGTTGCGCAACAAAAATTTTATTCGTAGAATTTAGAACTGGTCAGCTTTGACTCTCAAAAATCTATTCGAATTTATAAAAGTACCATCAACTCGAAGACTATCTACTTTTTGCTGAGGTCATAATTTAATATTCTGGTCAGTCATGAGCTGGCCTACCAGCCTTCCAAGGGAAAGCGTTGACTTTTGGGACACCTGTTTACCCTTGGGATAAATCGCCAAGTGTTTAAAATATAGAAATTTATTTGTATCATAGTTTGAAATGTTCAGGTCCCTTTACGCAAAATGAAAAAACAAAACTCTTTTAGGATTAATTTGTTGTCCCTATGTTTGTCTGTTTGTCCGTTTGTCTAGGCAATTTTTCTGGGTAAAATCAATAAATGCTAATATTTACAGCCCTGTAAAATATACATATTATAACGTTTTTAAGGCCTTTTGTTTAACTTTTTCATACAAATTTTCTCCTTATGAAAATATAGAGATCAACACTTCACATAATATTTTGCATTTGAAAGAAAGCACAGAAAGGAACTGTAGAACAAATAATGTAAAAAATATAAAACCATATCTTTCTATTCTAAAGGGATTAATAATTTACTGTTTGTTCAATGTGGCGATAGCTTTGTTTATTTTTTTTTTCTTTGTTACAAAGATAACAAATATTTTCATACAAGGTTTTCCTTAAGGGCTATTTCTCCGAATTTGTAACAAAATATTAAGAAATAATTATAATGGTAAAGTACAACTTTTAGCTAAGACAATTTATTGTTAAAAGTTTGCTATATGCATAAACATATTTTAATGATATTATGGTATCTTCAAAATAATTGGGTTTTCCATAATCGTGATATCAGATTATTTAAGAAATTTACGGCTGGTATCACGACGACGGATAAGCCAATTATTTTATTACTATTGTAATATAATTAAAAATATGTTAATGCATACAGCAGACTTTTAACTATAAGTTTTCTTAACTAAAAGTTGTATTTTTACTTATTGAAATTGTATTTCTCATCAAGAAGTGCAAGATGACAAGATATTCAAAATAAGTTAATTGAATTTGTGAAATGGTTTCAGGTCAAAACAGTTTTCCATGAAACGGTAATTGTTTATACTTAGCAAAGTGTGTAAACTTAGTCATCTTAACATGAACGACGCCTGTATTTCTCTCTTTTTTATTTCCAGTATAGATAAAAATATACAAACTTGTTAAACTTTGCGTAAAAACGAGGCAATATTGACGATATCCTGACAGCTATTATGATGGTGTTTTATCAAATTTTGCTTTTTGGGCTGTATAGAGACGTAGTTAGATGTCACTAGAATATACTCATGAAAAAAGATATGAAGAAAATAAGCTGTAGACTTCACATTCGGTTTATACCTATTGTATAAATTTTAAGAATAATACAGGGGTAAAGGGACCTCTTAAGGAAAACCTTGTATTAAAATATTTGTTATCTTAGTAAAAAATAATTCAAGGAAAAAAATAAACAAAGCTATCGCCACATTGAACAGTAGATAATTAATCCCTTTAGAATAGAACAACATGGTTTTCATATTTTTTACATTATTTGTTCAACAATTCCTTTCTGTGTTGACTTTTAAATGCAAAATATTATCTCAAGTGTTCATCCCTACATTTTCATAGTGAGAAAATTTGTATGAAAAACGTAAAAAAAAAAACGTAAAAACCTAAAACGTCATATAAATAAAAACGTCAAAAGTATGTTTTTACAGCTCTAAAGAGGGCCGTTTATATTGGTATTTATTAATTTTACCCAGAAAAAATTGTCTAGACAAACGGACAGACAGACAAACATAGGGATAACAAATTAATCCTAAAAGAGTTTCATTGTTTTCATTTTGCGTAACAGAACCTGAACATGTACCGACAGGATTATCTACGATCTAATAATTTTGCCATGCACTGTAAATATTTCAAAATAAATTTCTATATTTTAAATGCTTGGCGATTTATCCCAAGTAAGTGTACCTATATAATTTGCAAAAAACTTCACTTATTGGACCTGAAATGGTGAGCCAATACTAGAGGGTAATTTCACGAAAAGGTCATTGACCTTTGTTACAGATCTCAGTAAGTATAAGTAAATTAATTTGGGTTTCAATAACGATCACAAAATTATTCTTTTAGAGTAACATATATTATTTTCCCGCATAAAAGTATGAATTCATTCCAAATTCATTCAGTTTTGTTGTTATGACTATGGCACGATGTAGCTAAATCACTGATACGCATATTTTGTTGAGTTTTTAACGGCAGGAATATGATGCTCCTCGAAATATTACTTTATAAAATTAATTTCAATGTGTTTTGAAGTAGTTTTGGGAGATATTTATAGCTTTCAAAAAAGGGCACAGGTTCCACGTCTTACGGGCGCCAACGCTAGGCGTAGACTGACAATATCTTGCTGCCGCTGACTGCATCAGTGGATTTACGTATTTTTGGAAAAAGGGGGTGCTTTTTTTGACCCGAATAACGTGGTATTTGGAAAATGAATAGATATCATTCACACTAATTTTATTTAAAAAAACCAACAAAATCGCGAAAGCGATACCTGAAACAAAATCGATAAGAAGTGTGCAATAGAGAATTACAAAAAAATTCATTGACAGTACAAATATGAATCGATTAACGTGGTTTGTGGAAAATGAATACCTTAAAGTTCAACCAAAATCATGTATTTTTTTTATGGCTATACGTAACCTAATTATTGCAACAAAATCATCCGAAAGCTGACATTTTATTTCTGTTTGTATTTTCGTTCCCCTTAAAAGTATAGGTTAATAATAAATGGTTGGACCTATTCTTAACTCGCTAAATGCTGCGCGTTTGTGGAAGTGAAGGAGGTCGGCTAGCCTTCCACGAAATCACCGAAATATGACACCCTTTGCCCAGAAGTCTTCCTTTGTAAAGTGACCAAGAATCGTAGTTGGTACATACTCGCAAAACGAATTTGCAAAGCGAATGCAGCTTCTCAACACCCAATACGATGTTTGTTTTCTTCTACTAAATATTTGGGGGTGGTATAACATAATTTTTTACTACCAGTTTGATTGTTAAGTATGTTATAAGAAAAGAGGATTGCCAAACGCATCTTCTACTCAGAGCTGGCAAGGCGGCCAGCTGCTGCGGTTCAAAGATGTGCAAAAACGGCACATGAAATCGTGCAAAATCAACCCGTCCTGTTGGGAAGATTTAGCCCAAGACCTTTCTGGATGGAGGCTCACTGTTCAAAAGAAGGTGTTTGAGTTTGAAGAAGAACGTAAAGCTGTTCTCGACGCCAAACGTGATGAGATCCACGCAAGACTATCTGCGGCCATCTCATATAATTATGTAAATGGGCTTTTGACATGTAGCCTGTGCAATCGCACTTTCAAAATGGCCTATGTCAGCCATTGGAGAGCTCACCAGCGAAGTTCTGAGCCTTGATCAGTCACTATGACAGAAAAACGGCCAGGAGGCATCATCATCATCAGGTTAAATATATTTGACGAAAGATGAATCCTTATTTATACTCAATTATACGTGATTATTGATATCTAAAAATAATACGGAAAACGTAAACGTGCCGCCACATAAAGTCTACTGAATACTGGGTGGTGAAGTGCAGTCAGGACACGTACAACAGCATCGGGGGTAGCGCAGGTCGCAGTAAGTTGTCAAATAAACATAATGTGACAACATTACCAGTGTTCATGTTATTACAAAAAGGCAACTTAAGGTTAAACGTCAGTCGTTTAGTGCAAAGTGCATAACTTAACTTTGGTTTTCTTGTTTAGAAGTTAAAAATTGAAAAACCTTTTGGTATGTGGCAATTGACGCCAATAGTTAAGTATTAGTGAGGTTTATAAAGCATGAGTTTAAAATTTAATGAACAATTAATCATGTTCTTGTCCAAACAATGTTAAAACAGCATTTTGAGTTGGTTTTGATAAGATCATGACTAATCGTGTATACAATTTCAAGACAAAAATAAACGACCAAACCCTAGAGTGGTCGCGTGGAGCAATCCTTTCGACGCTCAGTGTAGTTGAAGACAAGACGCATGCGCTGTGATGCGCTCAGTGTTGCGCGGACATCGGTTGCGTGCAGTTGAGTCACAGGAGCTGTGTAGCTATAATAATAAGCTACACAGTTCCTAATAACTATAAGTAAGTCAGACAGTGTGATTGTTATAACCAAATAAGAGGTCATTTTTTTTCTTTTTTGTAAACCAGGGGAGGTATATATTTTGTTTGTTACGATTTTTTTTTAACAAAAAGCTTCAATTTAAACACTCAAGACTGAATAATAAATAATAAAAAGGATACAACTTGTTTTTTGTTACTTATTAATTGGCCTACATAACAATATGTAATCCACGCGACCACAAACGCTTCTATGTACAGCGCGACTACTGTAGGGTTAAGTAATTGTCTTGACAACGGAGATAAAGGTCTGAAAAAACATATCCACGAGTTTTACATTGATAAGGTCAGTAGTTTTGACTCAGCATCCTACGTATATTATTTATTCATATAAGCTTATTGCTCAAAACTTTTCCAATCATCATTGCCCAGGCTAAGTCAGTAGTGCCCGCTTTGTAGACTTGGCATCTATCTGTAGCCTGCCTCCTGGCTTAAACTTTGGTTATAGAAGAAAACTTTAAGTTAAGGCGCTACGGAAATAAAATTGACACTAGAGCTTGCATACCTACTTCAGTAAAGAAGCTATTATCTTGATAAAATTGTATATTATTTTTGGAATATTTTTCAACAGAAACGCGATTGGAGAAATTTAACTTGATTGAGAAAATGTGTCTACAAAAATATTTTAAGACACGTTATCTCCTGGTTTGACAATTTTATTTGAAATCACATATGGACTGCGATTTTATTTTACAAGATGGGTTTCAACATTATTAAAACCTGGTTAAATGAAATTTTGATAGCAACTTGAGGACATATAAAAACCGGTCAAGTGCAAGTCTGACTCGCGTACCTAGGATTCCGTACCCTAGGGTACGGATGGAAAATTTTATGAAAATTTAAAATCCAGCTGGATGGAAAATTTAATGTTGTTATTTTGTTTCCGTGAATTTCTCAACCGCTATATTTTTCTCGAAACAGATGCAAGTAAATATAGTCAAGCTATATATTTTTTTTAATCAGCTCTTTAATAGGTACCTATAATTTGACAACCATATTGCACTTTTATAAAAAAAAAAGTTATATTTCTCATCTGTGTTTAACTTTTTTTTTATTGCAATTATTTTTCTGTAATTGGCCAGTCATAACCTATAATCGACATATTTTTATATTTTTAGGCCTACCTGTTTCGGAGATAAGGAGGGGTCATATATTTGTTTGTGATTTTTCAAAGCTTGAAATCAGTGCCAGTAAATATAGTTAAAGTACATTATTTTAACAATCAACTCTTTAATATCTACAGTTTGATACCCACATTGTATTTTTCTTTTTCAAATTAGAACAATTTCAAAATTTTTCAATTTTTTTATGTGGGTAAATTAATGCTATTTTTGTGCCAAATTTCAAGTCCTTATCGTTAATTGTGCTAAAGCTGGACGGATGGGCGGACGGATGGACAACGCAATGTCACAATAAAGGTTCCTTTTGTACCTTTTACGGAATCCTAAAAACCGACTTTTTGGTACTTTTCCCCGAATCCATCCCTCTCGCACTGAGAGTTTTTTCGCACACAGAGTAAAAGGGCCACTAAAACATTTACATATCGCATTTAAACTCTTTTAGATCTGAATTTTCCAATGCTAACAAGGAAATATGGTGTACCAAATAGTACCGGTAAAAGTTTGGTTTTTAGAACTTTTTATAGATCCCTTCAAATTAATTCCACTATTACAAAATGAAATTCGAAAAAAGGGGAATTTTAACACACTCCCTAAAATATAATACGTTATACCCCATATTACACAGCTTAAAAAAACATGAGAACCGTTTTACAGACTTCTTATATTCCACATCACGCTCCGCAGCCTTATGTAGCGAGATATACTCGTAAAATGCTATAAAAGAACATTTTCCGGAATCTCTACAATAAATTATTTCAAACTTACAAGGTTGTATACCCCTGAGTGGTGTAGGTAGAATAAGAAGTTTTACAAGTCTTATAATAAAAGGTTCTGGGAGGAAAATTTTGTATTCGAAAAATTCTTTGATTTCTGGACTATACAAGGAGTTAGGAAAAGTTCTTCGTTCCTGTAAACCACGTTTTGTATAAGTACATTGCATTAAACAAATAAATAAAAAAAAAAACATTTCTATTCCTATTTCTTAGCTCGCTATTTCTAACATTCCTATTTCTAATAATTCCCATTTCTAAAACTCGAAGCACCATTGATGATGTTATTGCGCGTGGTATAAGAACGGTACAAAGTTCAGTGTCTAACCCAAGCTGAGTTTGACTGTACAACAAATTACACACGGCGCGCGGCGCGCTATGTTGCGTTCTGAACTAGGGTTGAACAATACTTTAAAAAAAAGAAGAATATAACAAGAAATACTTTTAAAAAATATATATATTTTTTTAATAAAAAAATAATAAACACGCTGAACATACTTTGTTATACCTATAGCACACGTGGTTTAAAGTAACGAAGTTTTTTTCCTAACAACTTATATAATATAAATATATTATATTTAACTTTTACGAGCTTTTGATTAGAATTACTATTATAACAATTAAAAAAATTATAACTCGATATATTTCGGCCCTCGGTATGGGGCCGTCATCAGTCGAAAAATATCAAGTTATAATTTTTTAAATTGTTTTTATAATAATACTAATCAAAAGCTTGTATAATATAAAGAAGATAAGCAAAGGCGATTATAGTTACAATTATATCTACCTATTATTTATATGTTTAAAATAAAATAAATTATCATAAGTATACAAATTTGTAACTTATTTTGGTGGCTCTCTACACTAATAATAGCATAACCTTACTCTCATTCACCACACACCACATTCTCACACACAGTCCATTCACTACTCACCTTTACACTATACACACACATATACACATCTTACCCACTAAAAGATATCATTAAAGAAATGCACACAGTGCTTTTATGTTATAAATAGTATAAGTTATTATTATTTTCTACTTAGTCATAATATTATAGTACTACACTGTAGTGACTATTATTTATTTTATTTATTTATTTATTGTTCCTTAAATTATTACAAATTTTATCCTTAAATAAGTATCTAGACAAATATAGTCGCCTAATACAGGTAATTCTTAACTTAACCCTTTAACAGGCATAAGGATTTCGCATGAAATATTGAAGTCATAAATTATTTGATTATATATTTAAAGTATTCAATGAATTTCAGAAAAAAAAGTTTACTATATGTTTTGGTACCATCTCAATAATTAGTGTGCGAGTTTGTAAAAAATAAGAAGAAAAACAAAATAAATATAAAATATATTACCAGTTAAGGTTGAAAAAAATTGGTGGGAAAAATATTACCTCTGTCTTAGAAAGAGTGGTGACTCCAACCACAGATAAAATACATTAAAAAAAAACTTCTATCGAGCCAATACAAGTAAAAATGTGATTAAAACCTTACGCGCCATTTTCTCGGTTCCATGTCAAACACACTTACCGTTAATATTGTAAGCATGGCAATTACTATAATGACATGGAATTTAAGGATTGTTCAGATAGGTACTGTTGGAGTTATTTTCGGGGGTTATATGCGTGATAGCAGGTAACTGAGGTTAATCCGTGCCCAGAAACACGCTTTTTAGGGCATGCATGTGTGATTACTTTATCAGAGAATAAGTTTAAACAGTATATTAAGCAGGGCCTACTGAAAAAGGCATATTATAAAATAAATGAATATTTGGATGATGGTGAAGCATGGTGTTACAGTCATAATGATATTTGTCATGATATTAGGTTATAATTTAATTAATTAGTATAATTTTCTAACTTATGATTCCTCTTATGAGTAAACATTAATGAATTACAGACTGTAAAAGGAAATAGACTATATGAGACAGGTAGGCAAAGATATATACGTTTTTCTTTTTTTCATTAACCTGAATTCCTGCTGTCTTGTATTTTCTTATCCCTTGGTTAAAGTAGATATAAGTCATTTGTTGTATAGTATAAGTTTTATGTTAAAAAAACTTGCTAAGTTTCTTGCCCGTTCTTCCAAGCAAGACTAATCGAATAGGCGGAGGTAGGCATGTATTTATATATGTAACCTATTAGTATGTAGTATATAGGATGGGATTTGGTTAGCGGCCTGGATTCATGCTGGGGGCTCGGTTGGTGATCATTGAACCTTGTTCCTGGTCCCTGGCCGGGTCTCCGGTGTGGGTTCGGGCGGTTGATTGGATTTCACCATGTATAATATATATTTTACCTATAATTTTAATCTAGGTATATTGCTACATTAATTAAATAAACCTTTAATCTAGTTCATGTACATTTTTTGTTTTATATATATTTTTATAATATTAATTTTGACTTGTGAAACGTGTATTATATATACCTACTTTGCAAAATAAACTATTTGAATTTGAATTAGAATTTACTTACTTCAGTTACTTTATACCTTCATAACCAGTTATGTGACTTTTTATTTATTACGGAACCCTTCGTGCGAGAGTCCGACTCGCACTTGGTCGGTTTTTACATTTATGGCAAGAGAACGGTAAGGGGCGTGCAGGCAGGCAGGCAAGGCAGCTACTCGAAATCGCAATGTAATTCTGTGAGAATACCCGGTCTCACAGACATATAACGTCACCAGTGGCAGGTTAAGCCCGTAAACAAAGAAAGAAACAAAGGAAAAACAAACAACGAAAGCTTTAAACAGTTTGATGGCACACTTATATAGATGACGGAACCAAGCAACAGGAAACAACAGCCAAAAAACAAGAAGTTCACCCAAAACCAAGACTAATCTAGAACTAAGTCTAGTGATGAGTTTAAGCTTATATGATTTGACTTTGATTGATATATCCAAATTCATACTGGAGACTTTGTAAGTGATCAGTAACAAGGTTCAATGACCCTTTCAGTGAAAAAATCATAATAAAATGTAGGTTTACTAATTGCCTTGTGGTTGTTCATAAACAAGTATAGGGGCCATAATAATATTTTTCGTATTTTGCGAAAAAAGGTTATTGAATCTTGTTTCTGACTACTTACCGAATCCAGCAAAATTTGGCTATATCAATCAAAGTCATTTTTTATTAGAATAAGAGTTTGCTTGTGATCAAAGTTTTAATGTTGGAGGCACTACGTCGTTTCGCTTTAATCTACAAGCAAGTCATGCTCTTTATGGTAAAATACCTTTAATTTATAGCGGCAAAGTTTGGAACTTCTTGAAATTTGTCGTTAAACTTCTTAACATGAAATTGCAAACACGCAACTTATTTTATAAATGTATATTTCAGAGTGAAGGTAGATAGGAAACATTGAATTAAAACTACATTGATATCCTACTGATTATAATAAACAAAATTTTACAAAGAAAAGCACATAAAATACAAACTTATTTCAAAAAACATTACAAATTTGTACGGAATAGTAGAAAACATGGTTAGTGCGGGCTATATATTTTTGTTTGGTTTGCATGCTTCGGAAGCCTGTAGGGCATTATTGTGCCAAAGTACAGCGATAGGGTTCACAAACCATTTACACTGGGTGGGATCTAAATAAATCATGAGTGAAACGTAAGTGAACGAATGTGAATTGATTATTATGCCTTGCATTTTACAATGCATACTCAGAAATACCACTGACAACCGGTGATTCACTTCGTGTTTCTTTCACTTCCTGGTTTCAGTCAATTTAGATTCATACAAAATATTTTCTAATTAAAATTTCTTTTTCCACAGATGAACCGCTGCATCGAAGAAAACTAAACAAAAATGGCGTCACAGAGCATAAAAAACAGTTACCACATTTTCGAAATTAGATGAATTATTACCTACCAACATGAGACTAATTACAAACTTATCAGGCACCTAACAATGCAAGCCTTCGAAAAGTTCTTTGAAAGCGACTCTTTGCCTCTAACCAATGAATATAACCTTTATCCACTTAACAATACAGACGATGACTGGATTATAATAGCCCAAGACTACAATAACAACACAACTTACTACAACAGGAGTTTTGAAGCGTATAATGAGACTGAGGAGGTTGTATTCGGAGAAGGAACGTTGAACTACTGGTGGGCATTGTTAGCATCGATGCTGGTGGTATTCACTGCATGTGGGAATGTTCTGGTGTGCCTCGCAATATATTTGGAAAGGAGGTTACAAAACGTGACAAACTATTTCTTGATGTCATTGGCTATCACGGATCTGCTGGTTGCCATTCTTGTGATGCCATTGGGGATACTGACGCTGGTGAAAGGTGAGTAGCAAATTTAGTGATAGGAACTAGTTTTGTATATTTTTTTATTAGAATCTGCCGCTCGGTCTAGTGGTTGAAACGTCTTGAAGCCACGGGTTTAAATCCCATAAGGGCATATTTGTGTTCGACATCCGTGTTTTGGAAGGCAAGGTAAACTGTAGGTCCATGTTTAACCCTTAACTACTTACCCCCTATTTTGGGTTTAAATCCCATAAGGGCATATTTGTGTTCGACATCCGTGTTTTGGAAGGCAAGGTAAACTGTAGGTCCATGTTTAACCCTTAACTACTTACCCCCTATTTTTGTCACATAACCACTTAACTGCGGCCATAGAGACCGCTTATCAAATGTCAAAAACCTTAGTAACTAGTTAAAACAAATATTATTTTTATACATATACTTATTTCAAGATCCATATCGTTTAACTAAAAACAATGAAATACAATGTTACTTAAATAATTGAGTAACAGTAAACACGAAACCAAAATCACTTCTAAATTGTAAGTTCAACGTGAGGTAAAAACCCATGAGATTTACATAGAGGAAATGCCGACCCGCGACCTTTTTTTGATCACCTGCAGAGGATTCGCGCACGTATACACCTGACGAGTGCTTGCAAATTGTGCAAGGGATCGACGAAAAGGTACATAGACGCACAGATATCTACGGCTTACGTTGGCCGAATAAATTGAAAAACAAAATCCGTTGCGGTCTCCAAGACCGGTGGTAGGTAGTTAAGGGTTAAACGAAGGACGCAGACTGCACCCCCATGGGTTTGAACCAGTGACTTCTGGATAAATAGTCTACCTATTTCCCATCTGTTTTTATGAATTTTATATTTCAGGAATATCCGATCTTGTTTTGGTTTAGCTTACTACTTACTCACACGCGCTTTTTCTAGATTATAAATCTAAAGCATTTTACTGGTTACACGCCATAAGAACTGCAATTAAGAGGCGTTTTTACGCGCAAATCTCCATAAAAACACTGTCACCACATTGTGGGGTGTCTATGGAATGTTATTATAATATTTTAGGCTGAGTCCATTAACATTATTTAGATCTATGTTTAAGTGGAACTAAAAATCGTGAATATGAAAATTGAGTAATATATTAACAACCAACCCCTAAAATAAATTAAATTTAACGGTTTTTTATTAAAAGTGGAGCCGTATGTGCATTCATTTAAGATAAAATGAAAAAATTAATACGGATCGAGAATGTTATTTAAATTAATAGTAACCTAAAATAATCTTTGAAAATGTCCACAGTCTTGCCAAAATGTGGTTTATCATGAAACGTGTTTTCAATTTCGGCACGATTGTATTGTCCTCGCAAGTTTCATGGAGCGTGAACCTATAGCGAAATGAAACAGCATGACATTTGGCCACGCCCGTAACTGAGTCGGTCGCGTCATGACGACCATCCTTAAGGTCCGGTTTAATTCTGATGTCGCGGAAGTAAAAAAAAAAATACAGAATATTGTGTTGCGGGAGCTATTATTTAAATTTTTTATCAAGATTGTTAACTACCAAATAAGTTCTAAATTAAGAGCGGTTTTGCAGCCAGATTATGAAAAACCCGCCTTTTTCTAATTAATCGAAACAGAACACTTAAATTCAAAATTCACTTAATAGGTATTCAACAAAACTTTATTACCTATGTATTGTGTATACTGCATTCGCAATGTTTCCATTGGTTTCTGTAAATTAGAACTTCAAATTTCTTTAATTCAAAATTTTTGATATTCTTATTTACAGAAACCAATGGAAACTTTGCAATGGAAACATACACAATACTAAGGTTTTGTTAGATAACTCTTGAGTGAATTTTGAATTTAAGTGTTCTGTTTCGATTAATTAGGGTTTTTCATTATTCATTAAGTATAATTCATTAAGTACGCAAAGAAACAAATTAAAACTTAATCAAATTAAAGATACTATATTTACGGTCGTCAGATCATAATAAACTTCTATTTTCCACAAAAAGCACCCACGATTCGGTCATGCATGACCCTCAACAAAAGTCAAAAATCGTGAGGAAAAATTGACCGTCAAACGTCATTGTGCAGCTAACTTCAGGCCACTATATACCACCATAGTATGTACTATGTTGGTTGGTTTATTTGGTTTATTCTGCTTATAACCGACTTACCCACGAAAGCTTAGTGTATTTATTTTTTTAAATGTAATGACTACCAATACTCACCGTATTATTTTTTAGAATTTTATTTCTTATAATTGTAAATAATTATTTACGTATTATTTTCTCCTATTTTGCGCTATCCGCAGCCACAAGGTCTTCGTTACAGCCAATTTGAAATGAACGGTGATATACAATGTCTAACAGAAAGGTGTAACAACATTTGAAGAGCTTATTCAGTCAATGGTATAGAACAACTTTTACTATGGAGCCAAATCCCAAAAGAAAAATCTGCTCTTCCATGCATTTCGGCCGAGCGGCATTGCATTTTTCTATGAAACAGTTATTTTTTTTTCGAGATACAAGGTTTGTTCCAAAGTAAAAGTTGTTCTATACCATTGACTGAATAAGCTCTTCAAATATGGGAACACCTTTTTGTTACACGTCGTATAGGTAAATCTTATTTCGACCTATATTCCGTCAACGTTTGTGCCGATACACAACAAGCTACTAATTTGGTAGGAGTATGGGCCTGAATTTCCGCTTAAACTCAATTAAGTGAAACATGTTGGGCGCTTACCATGAAAATCAATAGCATGAGAAGATAATTTACATAATATTCGGTTCAGTTCAACCAAAATTAAATGTACAAATTACTTCTAATACAATACACATTTTCATTTTTATATTCATTCACTATACCAACTTGATTAAACATATTTCACCGTATATTATAATTATAAGTATGGACAGCTTTTAAAATTTGGCCTATATTCAGGCCTATTTTATTTATTTAATATTTTATTTATTATAAGGTTTTAGGGCTTTAATTTTTTTTTTGGATTATTTAGTTTTAAATTAAGTTACTTTTACATAATATAATTGTGACTAGTTCTACATAAATAAAAAAAAAACCTTTAATCTACTAAATATATTTTATTTATCTATCATATTAAAGGTTTTAGCTCTAATAAACAAGACATCAAGGAAATAATTTAAAAAAATATACTAAATGTATTTGATTAACTATACATTTAATTTTATACAGGAAAACTATTTTCTTGTTCACTGTTTCGACTCAATTTAACTAAAAAGATCCTCAATAATAAAGGTTACAGTAACAGTAGCAGGTTCTTTGTATTAACTGACAAACGCTGCATTTTATATGTTAACAATAGAAGAGGGTAGATAAAATGAAAAAGATAATATTTTTATGGTTCTACACCAGGGACTAGGTTCACCGTTCACCGTTCTACACTCAGAATAAAGTCAGTTTGTGTTTACGAGAATTTAGTAATTCTGCTACTACTCATTATTGTAATGATTACCAGAAGTTAAGCTTTAACTAAAAAGGACTATATTGATCGCAGTAAAAATGTATGTAAACCATAAATACTAGAATATACTAAGATTCATGACCATATATTATTAATATTGTTTATTTATTTACTCATAGAAAGATAAACAGAAAAATAGGTGCAGTAAAAATTTTGAATAAATAACTAAATGCCGATATAAATTCTTCATTATAGATTATTCTAAGGAGCACTTACTCGTATACAGTGTGTCCCTCGTACAAGTGCACATGCGAAAAGGCGTGAAATAAGACCTTATTTTATCGACAAAAAATTGTTTTTTTTTTTTTTGAAAATCTTTGTTTTATAAATTTACGTTTTAAAATTTTTTTTGCCTACCATGGAGACTATGTATAAAATATGTCATAACTTTTGATCTATCGCGAGTAATGCAATGAAATAAAATTGTTATAATCCTTAAGAATAGACGTTGCATACCAAATCAAAAACAAAACATAATCAACTACCATTACCATAAAAATAATATCCTAAAAGATTATTTCTTTAATTTTTCCGTCTTTTTTTTCAGTAATAGTCAATTTCTTCAGAATAATGTCCCCGTTGTACTATACTTTTATTCCTATTTATCATTGCCTATTCTTTCTAACAAAAAAATACAACGTTCTATCATAAATACAATATTTTCTACGAGCGGTTAACCAAAGGTACTGCGCTTGCGTCCCATACAAAGATACCCAGGTGGAGTATTTTTTCAAGATTAAAAGAAAATATCAAAAAAAAAATTCTTTGTTTTTGTCAATATATTTAGATCTAGTTTCACCCACTTTCGGATGTGCTCTTGTACGAGGAACACGATTTTTTGTTTTTAAATAACATTCTCATCAACACAAATAGTTTTTTGGACTAGATTATAATTCATAACTATAAAAACGATTACTGACAATATACTAGGCAATTTTTGCCTGACTACTCCAACCGATATGAGCCGCAAGCCCGCCGCACTGTGATCCGCAGTGCCAAACGGGACAGCCCCACGTAATCCTGTTTGCCTCTAAAGAAACTGTACCAATACAGTGAAACTAGTCAGGTGAAATATTACTTACATAATGTGAGCAACCGTTTTATAGTAATTAAATTATATTAAAATTGCTTGGTAATGATATAAATTATTATTATTTGTTCCAAGTCATTTTGGTAGACTTTTTATAGTTTTTTTTTTGCGTGTACTGTAAGGTTGAGAAAGGGCTCTTAAGTTAATATCGATAACACTGTCGAATTTAGCTTCAGTTTACTACAACATTGACAGATTACTGATGTGACAGCTTGCAGCAAGTTCAAACAGTCCCAATTAAATTATGTTGCATACATAAATAGATAAGATAAACATATACCATTGTAGAAATATCCACTGACCCAAAACAAATTGCACTACGAGCAAAAAATGGCTCAGTGGCAGTTTTTTCGATTGTACCATTCGGAAACGATAGTCTAATAGTATTGTTTCTACTAGATCGTAAAGCTGATAGACAAACTAATCACATTAACCACGTAACGTACTTTGCAGTGAATTAAATGATATATTATGTATATGTCAGAGGCTAAAAGTAAAATTCGGCATTTTACAAATGGCGCCGTCAGTTTTTAAATGCTTGCTAGACGCTATTTGACGAATCTTCGTCATAGTAATTCTGTTAGAACTATAATTATTGGGGTCGCCTCCGCTCCGCTTCGCTTGGCTCCCAATTTAAGCTTACGTGTAAACATAACACGCTCCTTCTCGCTTCGCTTTGCATCGCTCTCATCGCAACTATTTTTTACGTTTTGGTGAAAGACTTTCGATTTCGGCTTTTTTACAAACAGTGGGCATTTTACAATTTGCCAGGCAAATTGCAAATCTTTAACCGTTTAGAAACTGACGACGACGTTTGGAAAATGCCGAATTTTATTATTTGCCTGTCACATACATATATGTACATAAATAAAGAAATTTGGAATTCAGGAAAAAGGGTTTTTAAACAACAGACAGACTGATGGACGGACAACAAAGGCTTCGTTTTTGAATTTTAAGGTACCAGAATTGTATTTTGTTTTAAGTATGTTTTTCCGTAAAATATAATTGTGCCTGCTTTTAAATTAAATTGTGCTAACAAATAAATAATACTGGGAATAGCCACAAGGAAGAATTCATTTAGCAACGTAAAATATGGCCGCGAGGGCTGGTACAAAATTTACACAACAACTTGCAATGTTTACCTTACATTCTCACAAATGTGAAGAAACTTATTTTCACGTTGAAAACAATAAAATGAAAATTAAATTAAGAACATAACTGTATAGGTTTTGTTTTGAGAAATTCCGAGCTCAAAAAACTGGTGTTCATTATTTTGAAACATTTTTTATAGGCTTATGAGATTGACCTTGATTATTTTTTAGTAGTTGATAAGTTATGAGGCTATATGATAGGTGCAAAACCAACAAACAGAGACAGAACCAATTTTGATTATAATCGTTACTGTTCAACCCTTTGTTCAAATCAAATCAAAACATATTTATTTGCAACATAAACTAAACATGGTACACAAATAAGTCTAAAAAATCATACACTAAAATAACACAGTCATAAAAATCTTACAAAAAAAAAAAAAAAGACAACTTTAAAGTAATACGACGAAAGAAATTGAATAAACAGAAATAAAATGTCAAAGTAGCAAATTGTAAAATGAATAAGAAGATGAAGATTAAATTGTAGTAGATGTCAAGAAGTACTAAATAAAAACAAGATTCAATTATATTATTATAAAATTCGTACAGATTATAAAAAGGTCTTGTAACTAAGAATTTTTTAAATTCGTTCTGGAACAATCTAAGATTTGCACTGTCCCTGATTTCATTGTCCAGATTATTGAAAATTTGTGTGCCCGTAAAAACAAAGCTTTTGTGGAAAATGTTCGAGGCCTTTAACTTTTCAAACCAATCAATCAGATCCACCAGCCAATATTCATCCACTGCACTCTCCCAGGCACGCAACATTTATCTATCCTCGGCCAACTAATCGGTTATTGGTTCTTCGGCAGATTTGACCAGCTCAAAATCTTAGAGGACATCTCAATGACCTTGGTTGGCCTTTTCAAACCACCTTTACATTAATTTTGATTACCAACATAAAGCGAAGAAGCGTCCAATACATCAAAGCAAACTAAATTGTCATAACAAAACTCAATTACTTATCGACGCAAAACTTTCTGGGACTCCAATAGATGAAATCGGCCACGACAACTTTGAAACGCTCTCAGAGGACAAACTTGGACCACCTCTCACCTGCTATCGAATTAGTTGAAACCTAATAAGAAACGATCTATCCAATTTGGTAAGACGTGTTTACCCATTTGTTTAGTAATAGATTTTGGGCCGTAGTTCTACTTTACCGCATCTTTGAACCTAAAATAATGTTTTCCTAATTTTCTCTCACCTGTTGTCAAATTAGTTGAAACCTATTAAGAAACGAACTTACTCGGTAAGATGTGTTTACCCATTTGTTTAGAAATAGATTTCGGGCCGTAGTCCTATTTTAGCGCATCTTTGAACCTAAAATAATGTTCTCCTAATTTTCTCTCACCTGCTGTCAAATTGGTTGAAACCTATTTAGAAACGAACTATACAATTTGGTAAGATGTGTTTACCCATTTGTTTAGTAATCGATTTCGGGCCGTAGTCCTATTTTAGCGCATCTTTGAACCTAAAATAATGTTCTCCTAAATCATTTCTGGCATCCAACGGATAAAGTTATGTTAAAATTGTATGCGTATCGTTTGTATATTTTACTTTCGTACCAAAATTCTTTTGTATTAAACTTGCATTGTAATTTTTATATTTATTTAAATTATTTATAACTAATATGATAGCAAGCGTTTAACAAACTAAGGCGCAATTATTTTTCATAATACGTTTACCATTGTTTATTTTATTTGAGAGAAACCTGATGATCTCACATTTGTCAAAATCGGTCTAGTAGTTGTCTTTGTCTAGTTGTTATTTCCAGCTAATTTTACAAGCACTCCGTTTGGAATTTCCATTTGGAGATTCCTTCGTATTGGCAGGGGAGCCCAAACACTACACAACACTTCAGATCTTAGCCATCTTCATAGTAAAAGGTACCATATTTTATATTAATTCATAGGAAATAACTATCGCGCACAAAAACAGATCCGTGCTAAAACCTCAATCGCCCGAATTTATGCTGGAGACTCAGTTAGTGATCAGGAACAAAATTCTTCTTACAAAATAATAAAAAAAAAATGGTACCCATCTAAACTGGACTAGTTCAAATACAATTCCTAGTACAAGCAGTAGGGAGCAAAACTTTTTTTTTTCAAATTTCACTTGAATGGTCAATGAAAATTGTTCCTGATCACTAAGCGAGTCTCCAGTAGGAATTCCGGTGGTTGATCAAATTTCACCCTATATTGTAATAGCTTTTTGCCATAGTTGTGAACTCCCAATGAATCCTATACTCACAAGTGTTTTAAATTTACTACCTATTAATAAAATCTGTGAGCACAAGAGCACTTATCTGCATACAATATATTCACTAGCCTTTTTTACCTCCGCCCACGTTTATTTAACTCTGCCCCGTTTCTGGCTTAGGCGTCATTTTATTGACACCCTTATTGCCTATATGTTGACCAGGTTCACTACAGTGATAATAAAAAAAAACGCATTCATATCCGTTAAGTTATTCTAGAGATGTGCGCGAACAAACAAACAGATAGACATATTTGTGTTATGTTACTCTTCTTTAGTCACCCCCTTTCTATTTCTACAACTTTTCGATTTTACAGCCCAAGTTAGATATTCAGGACTATATTTTTAGTCTAGCACATTTGATGTAGTTTTTTATACAGTAAAGACATGAAATCTCATGGAAGTTTTTTACAAAAACATTTTCTAACTATTGTATCACATACATAATGTCTTTCTGGGACTTTATATCGCATCTGCAAAAATTTCCGATCGGAACATCTCGTGTTGTGGAACATTTTTGCTCCCCAACCTCTCCTCTCTCCTCTCACTTGGAGACTCCTTTCGCCTCTCCATCATTCGATACTCACCCATAACAGTAGATCGCAAAACAATGTTGATGTCGGAATCTGAAGATTTCTGTAATTCGACTGTTAAAACGATCAATATTTTTTATTTAGTTATTCATAATTTTACACTATTTTATTACATGATGAACAGTATCAATAAACTCACACGAGTTTGTCCTGATACTACAATTCGTGAATAATACTCATATTTGTGCCTGAGATTATGCCCACAAAAGTAGCAACAAATAAATACTGATAGCTACCTGCATACATATTATAATTATACAATAGATGAAGAGAGAAATTGTTTGTCGAACGGCTGCTACTGCAATGTTACGTAGTTGTTACAAAAATGAGTAAAGGCAAATATCACAGTATAAGGAAAAGGAAGCAGTATTATGTCTTCATAGAAACGGCCCGAAACGACGTGCTTCGAAATCTCGGGGGTTTCGGGGGTCGGCAGTCGCAGTTGTGCCCTAGTAACGTACGCACGCTAAAACTTTCAGACGCTCCTGCGAATTTATGAGTTTTTTATGTAAATTATGACACGTAGCTAGCATGCTAATTGTTCAGCGTACGTATGTTTCAATACAACTCTATCGGAATAAGGATTAACTTTTTTTAAATTAACAACTCAGCCGGCAAGGTAAAACTATTCTAGGAAGCCTTAAAAGGATTGTAAGCTACCATCTGCTACCATCCGAACACACCTCTTTCATTTTATTTATGTTGCATTTAAAATTTTAATCGGCTCAACTACTGAATGAATACCTGGAAAGTTCCAAAAGTCTTGAATAAATTGTAGACTACCATCAATTACGATACTGACACAATACTTTCGTATTTTTGTTCCCTTTTAACGATTTATGCACTGAAATCGACCTTGACAAATTGTGGTGAAATGGTTAAATCCTGACAAAAACGTTACGCAACAAACAGTCACTGGCCACGGGGCAGCCCTAGTGCGTGTTTGCGTGTCGAGCGGCAGTAGGTATTTATTTCAAGGACACTCCCCAGTCGTAATACTGCTTCCTTTTCTTCTACTGTGCAAATATTAAGTTTTAGTCGATTTGCTAACGGGTATGTCTGTGTGGCTACAGAATTGGCATAGATTAAATTATGTTAAAGTGTTAACACCCATTTTTTATAGGTTGTTATTTATTATAAATCTAGAAGTAAATTATGTTAAGGTGTGTTTATTCGGGGTTTGGTTCCGTTGCATAAGTCGTTCGTAATGAACGAGTACTATCGTCAGTTTCCGATTTCCTCAATTTCATCTTCACACCCAGTATATACATATATTTTTATTCGTCTATCGTTTTTTATAAGGTGTATTTCAATTTCAAGGATTTAAAACTTAAATAACAAAAAAGTAGCTTAATTAATTAAAATTAAATAATCCTAAAATAAAAGAAAATAAAAGAAAAAGCCCTAAAAGACCATAGACGGATCCTCTGGCTGAGGTATGCCCCAGCCTTTGGGCATAGTATGCCAGAGGCGTCGATCAAATGTGTAGATAGTTCTTTGAAAAGACGAAGTGCGCTCGGACCCCACGGCCCCAGGGTTTCTACACCAAACGGCACAAATATGTAGCCCTCTCCGAGGAACGCATATCTGCGCCGCTTTAGGTTTTCTGCTGACTGCGCAGCCGCACCAGCCCTAGCTGCAGAGGTCGTCTGTAGGTGGGCCTCCTTTTGGGCACCGCACCCGACGGCAACAGTTTAGATAAAAAAAAATATTTAGCATAATATTTTATTTAGTATAATATTTTATTTATTATAAGGTTTTAGGGCTTTTTCTTTTATTATTATTTTTTTTTCTTAGGATTATTTAGTTTACATATATATTCATTAGGTTAAATTTCAAACATAGATAATAAGCTAATCACGCAGAATTAGAGTCTGAGCAATTAGTGCTATTAGACGCCAAAGCTCGGAACGGCGAATTTGGTACCGTTGTCATGAAAAAAAATGAAAACAAAAGTGATAGCATTTCGTGTCATGTCTGAGCGTTAATGATTTTGAATCTTATAAACAATGAACAAATTAACATTTTACGATGCGTTCTAGAAATAGTACAGGATGGTGCCATATAAATAATCTCTATTGAAAATAAAATTTTGTTATCTTTTGAATATTTCTTAGACTACTTTTCAGGAATTTATTTCTAAATATTTGCTAAAAATTTTGATGAAAAATATTATATAGTTATATTGGATATACCTTCAAGACTACAATACATTTCCATTTTTTTCACAACACAAAAATACCGATGACTACTTATAATGACCAAACCTGCGGAAAGAACAATTGTGAATGCAATGGATGGCAATTCTCTGTTTCTTAATATACCCTCTTTCGGTCGTTAGTAAATATTAATGTGACTACCTGTGGCATTGTGTGATTATTTTTTGTCATCATAAATTAATACTTAATGAGTAGAAAATAGCTACATACCTCAAATTGGAACGAATTACAGTGCCATGTTGGTATGAAAAATTAGGGTTCGTACTCAACGCTAAAACAAGTTATTTTCTTTCACATAATCAGTTTCATACGAATGTAAAGACACTTCCAGTTTAAAAACATTAAACAAAAAAACTGAAAATTACTTTCCTTTAATTGTTTAAGAAGTTGTTAGAGATCAACTTAATTAGACCCTTTAGATACAAAGAAATTAGGAGTAAGTCAGTTTCAGGCTATGTTGAAAAAAAAATCTTTCATACCAACTAAAAGAATCCTACGAAACTTATGCGTGGGAACTTTTTTTAATTTGCGCGTATAAGTTTCTTTGGAAAAGATTTTCATTATGATCAGTAGAGAATGTGGTTTCATTAAAAGATAGTTTTGAACACACTAGTGTCCTCTAGGCGCCAAGTAGCTCACTGTAAAGTGGGGATCTATAGATATCACATGGGAAAGCACATGGGTAAATTCGCGAGTTGTGTTGAGACCTGCAAAGCTCAGTTTGCAGAGCAATCACCCGGTTAGCGAGAGGACCCGGGTTCGAGTTTCAGTTCAAAGCACCTCACATCCAGTTTTTGCGTTTTTATTCTGCAATTATATAATGTTAATTTATAAAAGATGTTTAGACTGTTGATTGTTGGCACTTATTGGAACTTGGTATATATTATGAACAGAAAATCACTTGTTTTTAAAAGATGGACGTCCATTAACTCCCGGTATGACAAAAAGGATGTAAAAATGCCCCACGAAGCAAAATAATACTTTATTTTGATAAATGGCTTTATAAATTATAAAACAATTGCCACAGTCTTCGTAATAGAAAATAATAGATGTTCTTCACGAGAGTTCAACAGGCAAAATGAGAGCACAAATTATAGAGGGATACTAAATGAGAGTTTGTACAGATTGACAGCTGTCAAAAAAGAGACAGCTGCATTTACGCTACGTTACTTTAAACAAACATTTAACAAAGGATAATAAATATTGCTTTAGGGTTTTGTGAATATTCATCGAACATTTATTGTGTGTTTTTTTGGAAGCGTGTAAATTATTAACAATACAATTAGGGTGTATATATATTCATACATAACAATCGGAAAACAAAAATCAAATTAACATGACAAATTTCGCGTATACACGCAATGAG
Organism: Ypsolopha sequella; assembly: GCA_934047225.1. NCBI lineage: Eukaryota > Metazoa > Arthropoda > Insecta > Lepidoptera > Ypsolophidae > Ypsolopha > Ypsolopha sequella. Next base: position 24,794,243 of record OW203987.1, read on the forward strand.
ATTCTAACATATAGCTACGCACTTTGTTGTTAAAGTCAATACAATGCTCGATTAAAGCAAAATTATTGTTTGATTTTCAGCCATGTTACTGATTGAAATGAAAATAAAGCGCTTTTAGTGTGAACATTGAAAATTGTGAATAATATTTTAACGTTAGATACGCATTCGTATCAATTCCATTATTGGATTATGTACTTGCCAGCTTTTTGTCTGCGTCTACGCCCGTGCGAAATTTTTGTTTTGTGCCGTCTCTAGGGAATGTGATATAAATTTTCAGGATAATCATTTATAAAATTAAGGAGGAGTAGGGATAAGAACAAGGCATGAAAAACGCAGAACGCCCTGGTGAGCGTTCATATGTGCATTACTAGCTGGTGTCCCAAGTAGATATAAGCTTCAGGAGAGTCTTGATTATCTCTGTGGACAAACTGAGTCAACGGTTGCTGATCCCAAATTATCCATTAAATTCATTATTCTGAAAAAAATGCCATGGTGAGGAATTGCATGGCATCGTTTATGGACAGGGTTGCCACGTGTGGAAACTCTATCATAAACACGCTGTACCATAGGTTACCGTGTACAGCTTTTTATAAGTTTTGCTCGCTGTAGCAACATAAAAAACACCGTCCAAGTGCGAGTCAGACTCGCGTACCTAGGGTTCCGTATCGTAGTTGATGAAATTAATTTTGTTACATTTTTTTCGTGAATTTCTCAACCGCTTTATTTTCCTGTAAGCTTTACTTAAATACATATTACCATCATTCTTTCACACTATTCGTTTTGTCAGTTTTGGAGATAAGGAGGGGAAATATATTTTTTTGTGGTTTTTCGAGGATTTATCCAAATAAATATAGCCAAACTATATATTTTTACAATTAACTCTTTAATACCTACAATTAAGTACCCATATTGTATTTTATAAAATATTTTTTTTTACTTATTTTTCCTATTTTTTATATTTCCCATTTGTACTCAACTTTTTTTCAATTGCTATAGTTTTTCTGTACTTGGCCAGCTGTGATCTGTAATCGACATTTTTTTTTCATATTTTTCGATCTCCCAGTTTTGGAGATAAGGGAGGGACATGCAATTTTTTGTGGTTTTTTAAATATTTCTCGAAACCAGTGCCAGTAAATATAGTAATTAAAGTATATAATTTAACAATCAGTTTTTTAATATCTACAATTTGATATCCATATTGTATTTCTAGGATAATATTTTTTATTTTTCTCACTATTGTACTAAATAATTTTGAAAAACTTGAAATTTTTGATATATTTTTACATCGTTATATGTAGGCTAATTAATGCTAATTTTGTGCTAAATTTCAACTCTTTATCTATAACGGTGCTAACGTTATGAGGCTGTGATATACGGACGGACGGACAACAGAGTCTCACCATATAGGTTCCTTTTGTACCTTTTACGTACTACAGAACCCTAAAAAGTTATTGTTTCTTTCCTGCTTTATTTATTTTAGTTGTAGTTAAAATTATTTGATAATGATATGGATGACATTTCATCTGAAATAAAGAGTTTATTAATTTATTATAAATTAATTTATCCTGGAGTATCCCTGGAGGAAGCGGCGGCAGCTCAGTAAATAAGACATTAGACTCTCAATCTTGAGACACTGGTTCTAATCCTACCGATCGAGCAGGTACCAATCAGTTTTTTGGAATTAATTTGCATAGAATTTGTATATTTAAAAATTGTTGAACACTGACGAAAAACACAAACACGTAGACAAGTAAACGTGCATATTCCGAAAAAGCATTTAATTATGCCCAAAGTATATGGCGATAAAACTCAAAGCTAATAATAGTGATTACGGTGGAACATTATAATCGTCAGTGAAAAGAGGGTGTTCGTTTCTTGACCTCCTCGTGACGGCATGTTTTACCCATAAAAGGCATAAGGATAGCAGCAGGATTACTTTAATTTTGTTAAACCTTATGATGTTTTAATATAAGGAACATATTTTAATATTTAAGCAATCAGATTTTAAATATTATTTAGTAAGTATATAAAACCTCATTAAATGTAAATGAAAATGTTTGTGTAACCTTAAAAATGTATATTTGATCGTGCCTGAAATTAATAATAGTAAATAATAATGAACAGAAAATCACTTGTACTATCCCACAAATTTATTAGTACTTCCTGACCGGTTTCGCATTTATGTTATTATCAAAGGAATTGATATAAAGATCTTAATTACACAATAAATAGTTTATATCAGCCAGTGCGACCAATGACACTTATACATTTTTGTAGTGAGGGTAATCGTTTATTTAATCGGTATCTACCAGAACGGATAAATAAACGATTACCCTCACTACATAAATGTGTAAGAGTCACTGATCACACTGGCTGTTGTAAACTATTTATTGTGTAATTAAAATCTTATATCCATTCCTTTGATAATGCTATAAAGGCGAAACCGGTCAGGAAGTACTAAATAAAGTTGTGGGATAGTACAAGTGATTTTCAGTTCATTATGTATTACAAGTTCAACCAAGTGCCAACAATCAACAGTATAAACAATTGTGAATCAATTATGTATTGTAATTGAAAATTTTACAGCAGAAGTAAGTTTAAAAGTTCTTTGTTAACCTCATAATTCAGAGAAAATCTAGAACACATATTTTTAGTACAACAGCATGTAGCATCTCCTGGGGCTTAAAGGAGAAAATAAATTTCATTGTAAGACGAATACACGTCATCGTGGCTTCGCCGCAGTGCTGCAATTTTTCACAAGTTTCACTACAATGTGCCACTGTAGATTATTTTGTTGTCTTGCGGCTAGTGGGTACCAGATTTATCAGGTTTCTTTGAAAAAAATACAATTTAAGAAAGTTTATCAATTTTACTTAAGGCCCAGTGTCAAGATAAACTTTTGTCTTGCACCAACGCTTTCGTTTTTGTATGTCTATATTGTCTCTAGCATAGAAAACATCAGTTATTTTGAATTTGCGGCTAAATTAGGACATCTAATTAAAAATCGCTCTACAAATATCTTAAATAATGTATGTAGAAATTTTTTAGATTTATAGCTTTAAAATGCTTAACATGTCATTAACGTCGTTTTAAGATTTTTTTAGAGCTGATTTTGCGATTTTTTTCTATAGAGCGAAGTTGATGAAATCACGTTTTCAGATCTACAAATATTTTAAGTATTTGTTCTTTTATAACATATTTATTTGTAGTTTTAACAATTATATGATAATAATAAAAAATAAACTTTATATTTTCGATATATTTCGGCCTCATCAGTCGAGTCAACTGATGACGGACTCACTGATGTGGCCGAAATATAATAAAATCATATAATTGTTATAACTACAAATAAAAAGCTAATACAGCTAAAATTATATTTATTCATATTTATAACATCTTTATATTTTTATCTTAAATACATTAATAAACTGCCAATAATGTAAAAATAAAATGTGCTTTTTTAGCTAATGTAGCTTTTAAATTAAAAGCCACTAAAGTATTAAGAACCACTAAACAAAGTTTCGTATCGAGTCTTTTATATGAAAATAGAAAACACAAAACAGTTTATATTTAGCAATAAAATAAAACGCCATATCTATGTCGACTGCACGATAAAGGGCAAAAACATAACTAAGTATAACCTAAAGTACGACAACTGTTTTTATTGCAGTCGGAACCCATTTCCAATCAAATTGAGCCATTACCGTTATTGGTTCCCTGGCTGCAGCGAAAACCTGTTCTCTTATTTAAGTACGGTTGTGAACATTAAAATACGTTTCAAATTAAATGTTTTAGTTATTTGTCTTTTTAATAACTAATTGTTAAAAGATACGCGGGGGATAACTGCAATCTTTGTAGGTTTTATCTTTCAATAATTTTTTTTTAACATAACTCTGGTGAAGAATTAGGACTGGGGAATAATACATACAATCAGGTGGACTAGCGGCCAACTGCAGAAAGGTATTTTAAGTTTTAAATGAATGCTGTCACTTTCTTTATCAAAAATAGTGGGATGCAAGCAATTTTAAAGGTTCGTTCAGTTCAAAAAACCTTTCTGCAACTGGCCGCTAGATAATTAAAAATTTAAAAAAAACTTTGGAAGTAGAAAAGAAAAATTAAAATATCATTTAATTATAAAAATATAACGGAAAAAGAGCAAAAAAAAACATCAGCGAACAAGGAACATTTTAGGAATTTAATAAAAAAAATGGTGAAGAGGGGAGAGTAAAATGCTTATAGGTAAGGCAAGGGCAAGGCAAGGCTAGCTCATTAAGCAAGGCTCTTTTTTATACTAAACCCTCTAAATTCTCACTGTCACTAAAACAATAATCGGATCAGGCTCTGATGGATCTGATGGATCCATCTAACAGATTAAATTAAATTTGTTTGCTTGTTTGTTTGTTTGTTTGTTTGTTTGTCGGATATACTGTTGAAAATTGTATTTCATGTCCGCTGTCTTTTTTCAAGTAGCCACATCGATTGGATAAATAAAACCTTCAACCTTTAACCTCAAAGTAAGCATTTAATCCATCAAGGCTGTGTGGCACTTGAGCCCAAGTAGCCTTTGACGTCATCAAGTGCTGAAACTCATCATACCTTTACATGATGGGCTCAAAAGTTGCCAAAAGTACACAAAAATATAACGTCACGCCACGTTTATCTGAGGGGGTGGGACAGAGAAGTATCCAAGTGTGGACTGTCACTAGAAACAGTCCTTTTTTCACTCACGATTATTAGATCCTATCATGATAGGGGTGAAAGTTACCGCCGTAATTCGGGCACAAAAGAATACTATATGCACATAATTTCGACCGGGCAGCATTCGAACCCGGGGCCTTATTGTCTTACTTCAACATCGCTTTCGCTTTTAAATGTATTGTGATTGGTTAGAAGTGACGTCACACATCATTTTAGCCAATCACGATTCCTTTTAAAGCGATAGCGACTGATATTGAAGTTAGACTCTACTCTCTCAGGCCAAGATTGAGAGTCCGGCAACAAGCTACCGCTGCTTAGTAAGATGTCCTCTGCCAAAACTGTTGGTAAAACTATAGTACCGGACTATAATTTTATGTTGATTACATTGATGAATTTATTTGTCCATTAGTATATTATGAGCCTTAGTACAGGTGGTAGAGCTGATGCCGGGCTCGACTGTGGAGGTACCACCATCTTACTTGGAGACTCCTTGAAGTAATTCGGGGGAGAGTAAGAGGACAGCTCACAGGCAAAAAACCCGCCTGCCCAGCGTGTGTGAGTACAGGCAATTCTCCCGGGAATGGCAAAGTCCTGGAAAGGCTTATGCCCAGCAGTGGATGAACTAGGCTGATGGATGGATGGACGGATATTATGAGCAAATAGTTAATCTCTCGGTTATCACGACATAAATTTTTCTTTCACACTATTTACATAATTTTGTCATGGCTGGTCGACCTCTTCTTTCTTTTCTATCTCAAATTTTAAAGAAAATTATATTGTTATTTATATATATTTATCATAAATTACAATGAATCTAACAAATAATAAGTAATATATTTCTTAAAATAACAAAACAAAATTGATCCTAAAATAGAATTACCTCTTTGGATTGCTAGGCCAAGTGCTCGGTTGAGGTATGCGCCAGCTCTGGTGTCACCAGAGACGTCATCTAGTCGTGACGATAGTTCCTTGTACAGCTGTCGTGCTCCCGGCCCCCATGGCGCTAAGGTTTCAACGGTGAAAGGCGCAAATATGTAGCCTGCGCCAAGGGCTGCGTACGCGTGCCGTTTCATCTCCTCAACAGTAACAGCCACCGTCTTAGCCTGTAAGGCGGTTGCCTCTAGATGGGACGGAGCAACTGTGTCAACACAACTCGCGTCCAACACCAGGGAACTCCCGTTCTTCCAGGATATCAACGACATCCCGTCCGGTCTCTTACCATCGTCACGAAATATACCATACGGTTCTTGAATGGCAGGTACAATGACGCATGCAAAAGCCCGATGGAGCGGGGCAGGCGGCCAGCGCTGACACTACAGGCCATGGTGACCGAGGTGGTCGACTCTCTCCTCGCAACGACAATAATGTAGCTTCTTTACCTTCTTATATTTAAAATCTTACTTGGAAACCCCTTCGAAGTAATTCGGGGGAGAGTAAGAATACAGCTCATAGGCAAAAAACCAAAAGGCCCACCATGCCTGGGACCGATGGATGGTGGTAAATCCATCCCTAATTGCCGGGCCTTATATGGAACAGACTGGTGACGGGCAGCGGCGTTACTGGTGTGAGGGCTCCGGCACCGCGCTCACCAACCCGCCTGCCCAGCGTGTGTGAGTATGGGCAATTCTTCCAGGATGACCGCCGGGAGTGGCAAAGTCCTGGAAAGGCTTATGTCGAGCAGTGGACGAACTAGGCTGATGGATGGATGGATGGGTGTATATTTCAAACGTTTCATTGATACAATATGTAAGTATTGTATATATATACAATATACATATTTATACCTCAACCGCTTCGTTACTTGGACGTTAGTCGCCAGGCCTCGTAGTTCAATGTCAAGCGCTCGATATTCTAGTGGTTACTTACACAACTACGTGTCTGTAACCTCATGAATAGTTCAGACAAAGTAATAAAAACTGATGAAATATTGAACTTAAACAAATAAACATTTTGATTTCAAGGATATATTTTTAAGAGAAATGTTTTGCGTACCTTGAAAACATATTTTAAGACCTTAATAATTTAGATATTGTATTATAAGAAAAACATTGTATGATGTTAATGTTTCTTATATGATGTGACACCAACCGACGATTATCCCTGTACGAACTGTAGGTGTGCACCCAAGGACAACCCCTCGTCAGTGTAGGACTATTGTAAAGAATGGAAACAAAGGAAACCAGACTAATGGCAGAGAATCTATTGGGTTGATGTGCTAGCAGTTACCCGCGATTATAGAAGGAACCATGGTGCTTGCCCTACTACGTTAATAACACGGAAAAAAACGGAATATACGGAATACTTACGTTTCACATCCGCCCTTCGAGCATATAATAATAAAAATAATATGTACATTTCATTACTTTCAGTTAACAAATATCCATATTTGTTAACATGCCATTTGTTTAAAATTAAATACTACAATGATATAATCAACTTATGTCAAAATAAGAATGTACAATAATAGTTAAAATTAAAATTTAAAAGTTTAATACCTTCTCACAGGCACGGCTAATGCGGTATGTGTGTCACAGCAGTGATATAGCTTTTGCTACTTCACTCTAACCGGCTTCTGACGGCAAGCCAGAGTTGGAAGGAATCTGTCCCACGTCATTGTTCACTCCAGCCGGCCAACAAAGGCAAGCCGAAGATGAGGAACAGGGCCTTCCCGGGAGCAAGTTCGGCTCAAGCTGCCCTTATGCCATTGCCCAGTTAGCCGTGTGAGTTTTGTACACGTTGCCCGCCTCTCACGTAGCCTGATGTTCTGACGTAGGGTTAGATTTTGAGAGGTTTATAATAATTATTATTACATGATATTAATTATAATATTAGACACGTTGAGCTGTTGGTCCAATGTACCTGAAGTACGGCGATAGGGTTGACCACTTATCACGTTTGGGGCGTTATCATTTTTTGTGGAAAACGGGTGTGAAATGTGACTTGCATTTCACGGTTCACATTTGGAAACACCTCTGACACCCCTTCAAGCATTCATGTCGTAACGATATCTTAATTCTTATTATCGCTAAAAAAATTAGTTAAACGCTGTCCAGATCATGGGTCTTATTGAAAGTTAATAATTTTTTTTCGGGAAAACATGGTATGTAGTGAAAATCGTGTATTGCTTTGCAGTATTATTTTTGCCTTAAGAGCGGTTTCACAGCCGGATTATGAAAAACCCACCTTTTTCTAATTAATCGAAACAGAACACTTACATTCAAAATTCACTCAATAGTTTTTCAACAAAACCTTATTACCTTTGTATTGTGTATGTTGTCGTCTTGAAGTTTCCATTAGTTTCTGTAAATTATAAATTCAAAAATTTTGAGCTGAAAGAATTTTGAATTTCTTATTTACAGAAACCAATGGAAACTTTGCATTGGCAGCATACACAATACAAAGTTAATAAGGTTTTGTTGAATAACTATTGAATGAATTTTGAATCTAAGTATTCTGTTTCGATTAATTAGAAAAAGGCGGGTTTTTCACAATCTGGCTAACAAACCGCTCTTAAGCCATTTTTTATAATTTTTGGCTTAAACCCTTGAACCTACTTAACATTCTATGTCACGTAGCTGTCGAGCGCTTTTCCCTAATCTATCACTGCCAAATTCGTTTTAACTTGAAATTGTTCAACCTGCTCCTACAAACTAAATAATATTACATTTTGGCAACGGTAAATTATGCTGGCAGCCGATTTGCGAGGCCAGCGTTTTGTCAATAGACCGAGAGTGGGCGGGATGTTTTTTTGCAAAAAGGCCGAAATGAATATCGCACCGTGAAATCAATTTGTTAATGGCCCAGTGTTTGTGTTCTCCAATTTTTATTTGATTGTTCTCGTGTTATTTTCCATGTTATTAAAATGATGACACACAAAATTATTTTGCCTCATTTTACTGATGTTTTGTTATAATGTATACTGTACAGACATACGTACGCAGGATTAAATGTAAACCTTTTTGAATCAGCTGAGAGGAGTGTTTTATTGTATGACTCGAAGATTTGTTTGCGAGATGCTCGATGACCAGCGTTCTTCCGCGTCATCGGCAAAGGGAATAGGGCCTGGGATCGTGAAGACCACGCAGGTGCTCTAAGTTTGATCAGCGGGTCTACCGCGTAATTCTCATTTTCATCAACATCAACTTGGGATTGAAATTTATCGTACGTGCGACGACGCCCGCCTTACACGCCATCTCTTTTGCACGCGTTGAATTTCGCATGCATTTGCTTGAAGTTGATACAAATGAGAATTACGCGGTAGAGCCCCTGTTTCAGTAGAGAAGGACAGTCATAAAGGTTGTTACAGATATTGAAGAGAGTCAACGCGTCCAGTAAGATTAGTCTATCGCTTAGGCGTTGTAACATATAAAGTTGAAGGAGATTCGAGTAATGTCCTTGAGATCCCGTCAGTCTAAAGTGAAGTGCTTTCAGAAATCTTTTCTGGATCATTTTTAGTTTATTTTGGTATACTGCATGAAATGGATTCCATACGATGGAGGCAAAGTCGAACCGTAAACGTATAAGTGACTGATATAAAGTTATGTATGTCGATGCGTGTTTAAATTTTTTTGTTATTCTTAACATAAATCCTAATACTCGTAGTTGATAAGCTTTTTTACAGATTTTCTATGTGTTGATCTAGTGTGACTTTTTCGTCGAATGTTACCCCGAGGTCACGAACGCTGGTTACTTTAGCTACGTCTACGCCCCCTATGCTGTACTCATGTTCCACCTTATTGAGGTTCTTGGTAAATGATATTTGCTGACATATTTTATCATAAGCAAGTTGCAGCTTATAACGTAAACAAAAATTCTTGAATCTGTTTAAATCTTGTCGTATAAGGGTGCAATCATATGGGTCCTTGACAGCCTTAATAGTAGTTTATGCTTACACGGCGAAAAGGAATAAATTACGAGGACGATTTAAAACACGAGCGTAGCGAGTGTTTTAAACGTAACCGAGTAATTTATTGCTCTTACGCCCGTGTATCATACTACGTTTGTCAATGCATAGTGCGAGGAAATAAAACAAATATAATCTTGTGAACTTTAAATTATGATTGGCTCAAAAGGACTGTATCCAGAGCCGTTAAACAGTGGAAAAAAAGTATAAAATTTGTGGTACACAGGAAAGGTTAGCCAACCATTGTAAGTAAATTAAAAAAATAATAATAATAAAGCCCTAGAGCAAAATAATCGACTTTCTGTTCGGTTTTGATGCATAAAAAGTGGGCCTTTACGAGCACTTGCATTGAAAGTATCTTTAAGCCGTCAGCAAACATGAGTATATTAGTATTGTGAAAACACTGCTCATTTTCATAAATAAATAGCAGATACTGCAGTGGTCCCAATATAGAAACCCTAAACAATACCAAAAAATTTTGATTTTTAATTGATTAAAAATCTGACTTTAGTAATAGAAAGACAGTCAAAAAGAAACCTGTGCTGCAGCACAATACGCCCGACGCGAGTTAGTTGAATCACAAGTCATACTCGATCATCGTGTTTGTGCCTCGCAGTTGTGATTCAACTAAGTTGCGTCGCGCGCGACTGAACATTATACTACGGGTGCTGTACGTCTTTAGAATCATTGGTTTAAAAGTCTCAATGACTTATAATAAATACTTCCTACAAATATTTATTTATACTACGTGCTATTGACATTGGCGTACCTCCCGGTCTGGAGGCAAAGTAGTCTATCGGGTATGCGGTCGATACCACACAAAGGGTTGTTTTCCGTTTAGTTACATGCACTTTAATGTGGGAAAGGCTTTTTCAGCTTTTGTGTTTTCCTATGGGCTTCACAACTTTCTGTGTTTATTTATTCTGAACATTCGTGGCTGTAACGTCTGTGTTATAGTTTAAAAAATTAATTTACTTCATTGAGCTTCTTGTTTTATTTTATTTTTTGTGAATACATACTAACCACTATATTTTATATTAATAAAAATAAATCTATAGTTATTTTGGGTCTGATCTCAGCTGATGCCAGATCCGATCCAAAATATGTCTTTAGTTCTTACAATATATAAATAAAATAATATATATTTATTCATATATTTATTTAAAATAATACTTAAGAAACAATCAAACACTTACAAATCTACCTACAAAATAAAACTTACCTAAAACAAAACACTAACCTAAATAAAACCCTTATAAAACCTATACCTTATAAAAATAAACTAAACTAAAAAAAAATCCTATCTAGATCGCCACCGTCATGTGGAAGGGTATTTATTATATTATTTTTCTCCAGGCTCTTATTTTGTTCTGAAAAATTAAACAGCTCAAACATTCGGACTGGATCTCAGATTTGAGTAGTCGAAGCAGCTTGAGATATTTCATTTTTAAATCGTCTTTTGCCCGCAGCCCCGCCCGCGTTTTTTTAACTCTGCCCCATTTTTGGCTTGGGCGTTATTTTATTTACATCCTTTTTGAAAGTAAGAATGTAACATTCTACATCATACTATCCTGCTCAGTGGAAGCGGGCCGTTTAAAAAAACTCACAATTTTAAGGTGTTGTAATAAATAATAATAAATAAATTATTGTGGAATTATAGGGGGGGGGGGTTCATATGACGGCCATTTTATATCAAACTTTGTACGACGTTTATATTGTTATAAACTAGTTTTATTGTAAAAAACCTCATATGGAGCAAATAAATGATATATTTATATCTTAATTCAGGTTCTTTGTTGCGATTTTATTGGACGCAGAAAAATGCAAGTAATCTTGTATCGAACGGCCGAAATAGTAAGACAAAAGAAGTGAAATATGTCATAAATATTTTTTTTTAACTTATTAAAGTTTTATTAATATCAGTAATGACTTAAATAACATCATCCATCTAAAATTCTAAACAACATAAAAAGTTAAAACTAAAAAAATAAGTGAAACTAAAACTACTATTTAAAACCTAGCTTTTTACAAATAAAACAAAAAAGAAATTGACGTTTATCAGGGAAAACACCAATAAACTCGACTTAACCATTACGTAGGAAATCTGAAATAGTTACAAACTTTACCTAAAATATACAAGGTGACGTTTTGATCATCGTCCAAATTCATCTAGAGGCTTGGTAAGTGATCAGTATCATGAATCGATTACAATTTTTGTGAAATTCGTATAATGAAGTTTCGACTTCCCATAGTAATTCACTTCCAGTCCTGAGTGAATCACTATGGGGAGTCGAAATTTCATTATTGAATTTTACAAAAATCGTTATTGGTTCATGATACTGATCACTTATCAAGCCTCCAGTATGAATTTGGACGATGTTAAAAAAGTCACCTTGTATATTTACAATAGTATACAAGGAATAACGATACTAAAATGTACGAAAGAATATCTAAAAAAAGCTGTAAACATTAATAAAAAGTCAAAATAAAATAAACACTTTTTCTTTTAATACTCGTTATATCGTTTTAATAACGGTTTTGATTTTTCAAGAAAGAAAAGTCCACTTAGAAAATTCTTTTCATGACCATGCAAATGAAGGAACACTAATGAATGCATCCGTTTGATTTATAGTTTTTGTAGGGACCCGTACCATAGTAAAACCAGAAAAGTAGTTTATCTTCATAGAGAGAGGTACCTTGTGCGGCTAATATGTGTGCGTGCCAGTACATACGAACTATAACGCACACAACAGCAAAAACTCAAAATAGGCACAAGTCAGGATCCGCGGTGGCGCTCCTTAGAGGATCTAAGTGGCGCTCAGTCAAGTAGAGCGCGTGCTGCCAAAATGGGCCGCCTTGAGTTCATAAAATGCCGACACCGGAGCTTGCGGAACTATTCTAGCGTTATCAACACTAATATAAACTGAATATTTGTATGTATTTATAAACGTGATACATGTTACGGCCATAAACAAGCTATATTACAGTCTGAAGCTTTGTACTTGAGTATAACAAGGGCTGTGTAGAAGCGACATTTGGTAATTATTTAGTCCGGCCACTATACAGCCGTCATGTGCTGCTTGGGATATCTGTATGTAGTGATTTTTTTATAAACTACAAAACTAAAAGGGACAACCCTGCAACAATAGGTATTTAAGTCTCAGACGGGACGGGAGTTGACTTACTGTTCTGGTTTTACTATGCCTGTGTGTGAAACCAAGGAGAAAGTTTGCTCGACTTGGTTTGACTCAGAAATAAGATGCTAGCTCAAGATTTTAAGTTTATTCTATGCTTTTACTGTCAAAAACGTAGCAGAACAGTTTTAAAGTAAGGCGCAAAGTTTTGAACGAAACAACTTCTACTTACTTACTCTACTTTACTTACCGCAAGTTTCAAGTAAAATTTGCTATGACGTGACAATTTTTCGTTATTTTCAGCTTTTACGAAGTTATCTTGAACCATTAGTTTTCCTTTTTTCTTTATCGGACATCTGTTAAACTTAAGATTGCTTATTAGCTATGAAAGATTTACACTAGGGCAGAAAATATGAAAACTAAAATTAAATCGTGACCATATTTAGGAAAAAGAGAAAAAGTAGTTCCAGCTACAAATAGAATAAAAAAAAATAATGCCACTTGAAGAAAAAGGGTAAAGCTGATGCCTGGGTGTGACACAGGTGGTAGAGCTGATGCCGGTCTCGACTGTGTTGGTACCACTATCTTACTTGGAGACCCCCTCGAAGTAATTCGGGGGAGAGTAGGAGGACAGCTCACAGGCAAAAAATCAGGAGGCCCACCAAGCCCACCGATGGATGGTGGTATATTCATCTTTAATAGCCGGGCCTTATATGGAGCAGACTGGCGACGGGCAGCGACGTCAATGTTGTAAGGGTTCCGGTACCGCGCTCACCAACCCGCCTGCCCAGCGTGTGTGAGTATGGGCAATTCTTCCAGGATGACCGCCGGGAGTGGCAATTCTTTATATCATTAAATTATCTATAGGTAACTGCGGCGTGGAGCACTTTTACTTACCTACTCGGGTGCCTCTCTACCTCGCTGCTGCCGCTTCGCCATTGCTGAGTCAATTTCAAGTTTTTGTCGCCCTTAAAATATCGTACATAAAATAAAAATTAAAATGAAAAATTTAAGTGCTCGTTGCGCCATCGGTATCGTGAATATAACCTACTCTATGACGGAAGTTCCTAACCAAATCAACACCCTATATATGTCGTCGGCAGATCGAAGAATTGGACATATCATATTTCTGTAAAAACTTGGGGAGCCACCTTGCTCCGCTCCGCTTCGCTTGGCTTCCCAAATATGTTTAATATGTTTATGTAAACCTGACACGCTCCTCCTAACTTGACTTCGCTGCACTCGTCGTCGCACCTATGATGTATGATATATGACTTATGATAAAAGATTTTCAATTTCATACTTTACTTTTATTTTATTTTTTTATTTATTTACGATCTGCCCAATTGTGTATAAGGCGTGTATAAATTTGGAACCATAAAAATTTAAACAACCTGATACTTACTGAATTACATTACAATACCGAGAGAATAATATCTCAGTCCTTATCTCACGTACGCAATAATGACAGTCGGTTGAAGACGATGACGGCAGCGGCTGTCGTTGTGTGATTCGTGGTACAGGAAATCGGTCGGTCCTGCGGATGAAAACATTTGGTTCGCACTTTTCGTGAACAGGTGAATTTCTGTTTGCGTTCAAGCCTGAATGCATTCGTTTTCGTATTTGTTGTTATTGATTTGTTATTGTTAGTTTTTTTGTGGATCACGTCTCAAAACTATTTTTATAACAAAATTTACATGATTTATAAATTGACAATATAAAAATAGTTTTGTAATAAATATGACATATTTGGACTTTTCGTACGAATCATCTACATCTGATACAGACTACAACGATTAGAATAGGAAGTTGTAAATTTGTATATAATTTTTTCAAATAAAACTGTTTTGTACCCCTGAAAGTTTGTTGACCTTCTTTATCTCGTCTCGTGGGCCTTACTTTAGCAGCGTAGACATAATGTAATATAATATGGAACTCTGAGCACGTCGTCATAGATTTTCCAAAATTTTGCCTTTACAGATAGCACTAATTCATGTACCTATAGTTATATTACGTATTAAAAATCATTCCTCAATAGGTATCTACGGAACTCTAGAAGCAAGAAACTGTCTCGCCCGTGGCCAGCTTTTAATTATCGTTTTCTCTTTTTACCGGTATGGTAGGTGGTTTCACAATGTCCGACTTTGCAATTAGAATTTTCCACTTTAGATTAGTATTTTATGTGAAGGCAAAGTTGGACGCGAATTCATTTAATCACGGCTCTAATGTTTAATGAGCGATTTTCCTACGACAAACAAAACGTCAAAATTTGTTCCAAAAAATTTTTAGATATCGCTACTACACAGCAGCTGTCAAAACTTGTCGAGATGCTTATGGTTCACGTCTCTTGCTATGCAGTCCGATATAGCATTACATCGCTAAAATCGATTGCGAATGAATGAGGTGAATGCAAAATAAGTCATGAGGGACGCAAATGATTTCATTAATTCGTATAACTTTTGTGGCTCATGCCGTCATGAGTCATACTTTAAAAATTATTTTCTTTCCGTAGTTTGTGCGGTCAGAATCATCGCATAAATAGCTCACACATAATTGATTGAGAAATAGCATACTATTTTTAAGTTGAGTGCGTAAAGGATAGCATGTATTTGAACGAACTGTGATGTGAGCGATGATTTGGACTGCATGGTTGTAGTTTGTGGTTGCTTGCTTGACTTGCTCGTTTGTTTGTTTTGTTCGCTTTGTTATTTTTGTGGAATTTTGAATTTCTTTTATTCGTACGAAGAAAAGCCCTTTTTTCACATCAGCCATAAATACAGTTTCGTGTTCAGTTTTGACGCTTGCTCATAGAAGCGCCATCTATTGATTTAAAAACATACTAAAATCTGTACCTACTGGAAAATCATACAATACATTTTCAATACATTTTCAATAATACCAAATAAAAAGAATTATAGAAACCAATTTCTCATGTTGTTATTACGATACGTATGATTCTTAAATTATTCAAACGTCAAACAAGTCTATGTCTAATATAATCCAATTCGTAGGTAAGGTACATCATTAATTTGATTAATTATTAGATATACTGAATGTTAACATAGTGTTACGGAAGCGATACACTGGCGATAGTATCCGTCCATAAAGACAACTGTTACTATGGAAAAAAACCCAAATCGCGACAAAAAATCAGCTGTTCCATAGAAAGGTTACATAGCTACTCGGCCAAAATGTTTGACACACCTGAACTTTTTTTTACACGATATCTCAATTTTAACTTTCACGAAGTATTATTTGTGTAGACGAGTGATATCGCCAGTTTCCGGCTCCCGCAACATCATCTTAACACTTGTGTACTTTTATTTCTAATTTGACTTATTTCCTTGTTGCAGGCTTTTTCCCGTTCCCGGCGATCTACTGCCTCATTTGGATCTGTCTCGACGTTTTGCTGTGCACTGCCTCAATCATGCATCTGTGCACTATCAGTATTGACCGGTACCTCTCACTCAGGTAAAATTTAATTTTTTGGTTCTTCAGGGTTCATAACAGTCAGTTTATCATATGGATGGTGTATTAACTTTAAAACACAGTTTAAAAAAATGTCCTCTTTCAAAATTTTGAAAATATTTTGCCGTGTCATCAATCATATATAAATCTCAAGTGAATTATTATATAATTTAGAAATATAACCGTCATATTCAATATTTTTTCTAGGTATCCCATGAGATTCGGCAGGAACAAGACCAGAAAAAGAGTGACCGTAAAGATTGCCTTTGTGTGGATCCTGTCCACCGCTATGAGTCTTCCGCTCAGTCTAATGTATTCTAAGGTAAGATTTTGTATAACAATACTTTAGTTATTATTAGAGTGCATTGCAAATTAGAAATTCATCAGAAACAAATTTAAAATCACAAATATATTTTTAAAAAATTCCTCGTGCGAGGATTTGAACCTGCGACCTCCTGCTTACATGACAGGGGCTCTACGGACTACGCTACCGAGGTTCGTATCTGGAATGACAAATTTTACCACCATATCTGTACAAAGAATTTTTTTGTAACTACTTGATATACCAGCTTGTAATGCACATACTGAACGCTCCCGAGGGCGTTATGTGATTTCACAGAAGGCGCTGTCATCGCTACAATACCTGTTCCATCAGACGGTTAAGAAATTTGCAGTTCTCATTAACTAAGATTATGTTGTTTTTTCATAATTCTTGTTTTAACAATACTCTTATTTAATATTATTAAAACTCGCGTGAGCTGACATACTAAATTATCATTACATACGGCTTGAACACTCACGTGTGATTGTTGTTGACTATATGCCAACCGTTTCACCTATACAATTTCGGCATTATCAAGGCGAGTGTCGTTCTTAGGACGACGACGCGGCGTTCACCGTCGTTGTCAAACGGGCAATGGCAGCCGCCGATCGGCGAGCTGCACGCATTGCTCGTGCGCTGAGCGTTGGCTGCGTCGTCGAGGGAGGTGGGATGGTGGATGCACTTGATTCTTTTAATTGTTCCAACTCTTATTTAATTCAACATATTTTATCTTTTGGACATGACACGACCCATGCAGAAACCACTTTTATTTGATTTAATTTACTTTTTCAGTATTCATTATTTATTGCCTTTATGCTGTTACATAGACGGTACATGCATTATAATTATAGGTATAAGACTTAGCATTAATCCTGACTGCCACCGCAACTTAATCATAATTATATTTACACTTATATTATTTAAAAATTATTAGTATTATTATGTAGGTACACTTTTCAGTCACGGGCCCATAGGGATCCGGTCATTTGAAAGGCATTCATGGGACCGAAGCCAACATTGAAGAGGCCTTTGGTACCATTTAATCTAAATGTGAGATGGTTGCATCCATGGAGGCCTCTCCCTCAATGTATCATTGAGATACACTAACGGACAGTCCCCCACAAATGCCAAACTATTGCCAGGAAGGAAGCGACTTGGAGTGGGCTATGAGGATGGAATGCTAAATGGACCGGATAACAGGGCTATGGAGTGAGATAACGGACATCTGCCTCGAAAATCTCTCACAAATTTAAGTATGGCAGATAGTGACTTGCTGCTTGATAACTATCCAACAGGATAGCCGTTGTGGGCCGCCTATCTAGCCACCATAGGGCGGCCAGGGGGCAACACTATGTAAGCAGCTAAGGTGTCTGCGGGGCGCAATATCCTTATACAGTCAAGTGCCCCCGGCATTATGACATTTTACACTTCCAACCTGGAGCATAGGTTCCGCTCTTGCATCTCCACTCTGGCCGGCTTGTTAAAGCAAGCGCAGAGACGGGGAGGTGTGTTGCTGTGTTTGTTTTAAGTACTTTTCGAGGACGTGCACCTGAATACACAAGGAACTTTCGAGGACGTTTTCCAACCGAGGACTTTTTCATGGGTACCCGGGTAGACTTAATTACAGTACCGTATTCTACACGCGATTATGATCCTTTTGATATATTTAATAATGAAATCTGAGGAAAACCTCGGTTTGGTCACGATCATTCATGTTCACACACCGACAGTGTGTGACCACCAGGCGGCGCCACTATCGATTTTCACACACTACCTTTAACACTCTAGTCATGTTGCTGGTACTTTATGGGGACTTGTGTGTTAATTTACACTCATGGAGCTCGGATGGGTAGCTTTTCCTGACAAAGTGTATTCAGGTCCTCGTCTGGACGCATTTACAAGACGAAGGTGTGTGATTTTTCCGTCCTCGATTGGTAATCATAGATTTTACACAATGAACATACAAAAAATAATAACAACGTAAAAGTTAGTATGTATGAAAGCAAACTACTTGTTTTAAATTAAACTTATTGCTTAGATTTAGTAATTTATTTTCGCACAGTAAACAAAAAATATTTTAGAAAGTAAGTCTTCTGACATTGTGCAACTTGTTTGATAATCACAAAATATAAAATTGATAATCACTATGTCTCAATGCAATCGCCGAGCTAACACTCGTCTGGAGTGAATAACTTATACACCAGTCCCAGCGCCCGCGGTCATCGAGATCTGTCTAGTGGCAAAGAATTGCCAACTTTTATTCTATTCGATCTCTGTATATTCTTTACAAGAAATCTTACACAGTCATGTAAATTGTCACTATAGTAATTAAGTAGTAATAATAAACTTCGGTCACATCGATAGAAAATCGTGTTGCGCGTTTGATCGTGACGTGAACTAACATTGCAGACCATGGTATATATCTAGTTCTAGGTTCGAACACCTACAAATAATTAATTATTTTCGTGTTTTGATTTGTATTATTTTGTAGACATTTTACAAAAATATTTTACAAGCCACGATCCTGACATACTTTTGTCGCTTTTTCCACATTTGTCATTCATCAAGGAGAATTTGTTTAAAATTTAATAGAATAGCCGGAAAAGTGCAAGTCGGGCTTCGCTCTATTACGGTTCCGTACATGGGATGATTAATTGATTTGGTCACAGCTTACAAACTACATAACAGATCAGTGGTTTAGTATTTGTTGTTTAAAACAGTTTGGTATATGATACATAATATACAGATATTTCAAATTCCTAACAAGCTATTTCAATAACAAAAATGGTCTAAAACTAACCACTTCGACGGCTCCCTATTTCTTAATTTTTGAAATTGTTTGTACTCTACTTAAGGGTCAGCGCTCCGTGGAAATAAGTCCTGCAAACTCTTTTATTTTGT
The DNA here is from genome assembly GCA_934047225.1 of Ypsolopha sequella. Lineage (NCBI taxonomy): Eukaryota > Metazoa > Arthropoda > Insecta > Lepidoptera > Ypsolophidae > Ypsolopha > Ypsolopha sequella. Next base: position 24,813,669 of record OW203987.1, read on the forward strand.
AACTGCCTACCTTGCTGTAGTCCGCAGCCACGCATGGAAAACTTCAGTTATTTTGAATTTTTTGCAACATTTGCATCATGTGGAAAAACTATAAATCGTGTCTGAAAACTGTATTTTTTATAATGTTTTTTATGTTTTATTATGATTTTGAAATATGTTTTGTCATCTAAAGTGATGATTCCAAACCCTGTTTTAGCCCAATTTCCGAACTCGGACCCTTAATGAGTTTGAGACATCGACACCCTAAGCCAGTATAAAAAAAAATCGGCCATTTTGCCTGAAAAATACAAAAAATCTATTTTTGATTTAATATTCGGTTTAAAAATAAACTTATTTATTAAATTTCAAATATTTTTTTAAATATTTATTTAATTAAGGCAATTTTTTGTGTTATTTATAATTTTGTATCATTTATGTTATTTAAATTTCTTGTTAATAAATAAAAACATATTTAGTTTTGGGTCAACATTCATCGTAAAATGTCCAAATTTCAGCTCTGTAACTCATTCCATCTAAGAGCTAGAGACCCACGTAACTTATGAATGGACAGACAGACAGCAAGCAGAGTGAAATTAAAAGGGCTACATTTGGCCCTTTGGGTACGGGACCCCAAAAAACTAAGGATCTTCTTGTGGGGGGAGCGGTACCAGGGGATCCCTTCCAACCCTCTCCCCCCCTCCCAAACCTTGACACCCCAACTCCTGCCGTTGACTGTTACGGCTGTATTAATTGATTGATTGAACATTAATTTTACAAACCTGATAGAAATATATCTGCTTTTTAATCATTTTGAAAACTCCATCTCGGATAATTATAGGGATATTTTTTTTTCCTTGGCAGCAGTTTCACTGTCTTGATTGTTTCTGGCACAATAACACAATAGGTCAAAGGCACCAGGCTCACACAACAAATATACAAATATTGTGAATACAAGACATAGGTACCTATTTTTTTATTTCGTGTTTATTGTCAGGATAGACAAAAACTTGAGAATGCTTAGACCTCAAGAGATAAAATTTCCGTATTGCATACAGGAACTATGGAACACCTGGTAAAATGGCAACACCCGTTCAAATGCTCATATTTAGTAAGTTGCGAAGATGCAGTAAACATTCGGAGCGGCAACGTCGTAGTCATCAGCTAGCCGCACGATCTGGCAGCGTTACATAGTAATACATACAATAGTAAAAGGTACTCACACATGCATGTTTGCATGTAACGCTGTAGTGCGCAGTGCGCACTATGATACGTTAGAATTTGTGAAATGTCAAAATATAAAAACCGGCCAAATGCGAGTCAGACTCGCATACCTAGGGTTTCGTATTGTAGATGATAAATTTAATTTTGTAATTTTTTTTGGTGAATTTCTCAAACGCTTTATTTTTCATGTTATCTTAACGTAAATACATATTTTAAACATGATTTTTTTCAAATTTTTTTTTCCACCAGTTTTGGAGATAAGAGGACATATACATTTTTTATGGTTTTTCAACGATTTCTTAAAATAGATGCAATTAAACATAGCTTAACTATATATTTTTAAAATTAACTTTTTAATACCTACTATTTGATACCCATATTGTATTTTTATAAAACATTGTTTTTATTTTTTTTACATATATTTTTTTTAAGTTTTCGTTTGTGGTCAATTTTTTTTAATTGCTATAATTTTCCTTTAATTGCCCAATTATGATCTATAATTGTAATTTTTTTCATATTTTTCGTTCTACCAGTTTTGGAGATAAGGGGGGGCACATACATATTTTTGTGTTTTTTTTAATATTTCTCGAAATCAGTGTCAGTAAATATAGTAAAAGTATATATTTTTGCAATCAACTTTTTAATATCTACAGTTTGATATCCATATTGTATTTTTAGGGCAATATTTTTTATTTTTCTCAGTTTTTTTTCAGAAATATTTAGAACAATTTCAGATTTTAAATTTTTTTTTTTCATTGTGGTATGTGGGCAAATTATTGCTATTTTTGTGTCGAATTTCATTTCTTTATCTTTAACGGTGCTAAAGTTATGAGGCTGTCACATACGGACGGACGGACAACGGAGTCTCACCATAAAGGTTCCTTTTGTACCTTATAGGTACATTACCCTAAATATGCTATTTAAAGTATTCACTTTCTTTGTGTTTAGCCAATGCTCAGGCAAATACAATTTTAAATAGAAAAGACAAATATTTTTATGAAAAATTTTCTTGGGCCAAGATTCGAACCTGCGACCACTTGCTTACAGGGCAAGTTGTAGAGCTCAGTAAATTAAATGGTAGACCTTGTGAGCAAGAGAACGCAGGTTTAAATCCTGACCCGAGTAAATTTTTCACATAAATATTTGTCTTTTCTATTTAAAATGGTATCTACCTGAGCGTTGGCTAAACGAGAATTAAAAAAATCTTTTAAATTCCCAAAGGAATTAACAATTTTACTCGATAGTACATGTTACTGTAGTGACGGTGACTATCGATCGTATAACGCTCCTGCATTGATCGATTAGTATGTGAATATGTGATTATTACCAGTGGTCAGGTAAAACGAACACAAACCTATATTACGCGACTGGATTGTAGGCGATTTCATACTGACAAGTAAGTACTCGTCCGCACTCCCGCTGTGTCGCACGCATACTATACCTCTGCGTTTGAGAATTTAAACGACCAAGGTGAGAACCTTGGTCGCGCAGTTGGTAGAGTGCTTACCTTGTAAGCAACATGTTGCAGGTTTGAACCCTGGCCCAAAGAAATTTTTCAAAAAAATATTGAAAGTAAGTAAGTCAAAAATTATATTTAAGTTATTCGCTACAATAAAACGTGTAACTTAGATTATCGAACTGTGAACTGTGACCTACTGTGAAAAATACGGATTCACTACAAGGAGGTGAGTCACAGATGCAAGAGTTACTTAAGTGAAGCACATATTTGATGCTTGGGGAGAAAAGCAGGTTGCGTTCGGTGTCTTTTGTGACCTCTCAAAAGCTTTCGATTGCGTTAATCATGAAACATTTTAAATGCAAAAAGGACAAAATTTATAAAATTTACGCTACCAAACGTTATTCAAAAGGATGTTAATTTGCTTTTGAGGGGTCCAAACTCGAATAAGTTAAGGAAATTAAGTTTTTAGGCATTACAATAGATTTTCGTCTTCAGTGAGGTCCTCATATAGAAGCCCTCTGTGGTAGGCTTAATTCAGCCGCATACGCTGTTAGACGAATTATTAGGCAAATTACTGATGTAGATACTGCTAGATTAGTCTATTTTAGTTACTTTCACAGTATTATGTCATACGGTTTTCTGTTGTAGGGTAGAGCCAGGGATATAGACACAGTCTTTGTTTTGCAAAAGAGAACAATTTGGGCAATTTATAATATGAAGCACCGGGATTCAATAAGAGAAAAATTCAAAGAAATTCATATGTTAACTGTTTCTTGTGAATTTATTTACCAAATTCTTAGATATGTCAGAAAAAAAAATTGATTCTTTCCCGAGAATTGGCGAACAACCCTGTAAAGAAACCAGAAATAAACATAAACTGGCTTTTCCAAAAATCAGACTTGTCAAAGTGAGTACCTCTTTTGATGGACCTGGCATAGGATTTTACAATAAACTTCCAAAGGAGATCCTAACTTTGTCATAGAATAAGTTTAAACTGTATATTAAGCAAAGATAACTGAAAAAGGCATATTATAAAATAAGTGAATACTTGGATGATGGTAATCGTAAATTCCTGCTGTCTTGTATTTTCTTATCCCTTAACTTAAAGAAGGTATAAGTAAATAGTCTAGTTTAAGTTTAAGAATGTAGCAGATATGTCAAAAAAAGGAAATATGCAAAAAAAGACATGATCTTGCAAAGTTTCTTGCCCTTCTTCTTAACAAGACTAATTGAATGGGTGGGGGTAGGCATGCATTTATATATGTAACCTATTAGTATGTTGTATATATATTAAAGGTGGGATTTGGTCGGCCTCTTCCTGGTTGCTGGCCGGGTCTCCGGTTTGGGTTCGGGCGGTTGATTTAATTTCACCTTGTATCATTATAAATTTTACCTATTACTTGAATCGTATATATATTTCTGCATGAATTAAATAAACATTTAGTGTAAGTACATTTATTGTTACTATATAAAATAAATTTTTATTAGATTAAATTTGACTTTTAAAAAGTGTATAATGTTTACCTACTTTACAAAATAAACCATTTGAATTTGATTAAATTTATAGTTAATACATCTGAGGTGACTGTAATTTATGTGACCAAATTCATACTGGAGACCTGATAAGTCATTAGGGCCAAGGTTCAATTACTCTTTTGCATAATACAAAAAAAGTTTTTTGTGCCCCTATACTAATTTAAGAGTAACCCCAACTTAATTTATGTAAGAAGCCCAAATTTTATTTCGTGAATTTCACAGAATGGTTCATTTTACATTTTATTGATCATTTACAAAGTCTCTAGTATGAATTTGGTCATATAAATCAAAGTCGTCTTGTATGTAAATTTAGCTCAGGAATAGGCCTGAAATTTTGTATAGGAAACGGATCTCCTAAAACAAAATATTACAGTTAGCGATGCTTCATGAGATTTTTCAGTTAATGTCACGAAGAAATCGGCGCGAAAATCAAAAAAGGTCTCGGATGGTACTTATTTATTAGAAGTGAATGTGAAGAAAATGTGGTCCTCGTTTAGTACATGTTATACTCGGAAAAACGTCCACGGTCTGTTCTTGGGAAGTCTAACACAAGGTCCTCGTCAGGTACTTGACACTAGAAAAGTGTGTGAAAATAGGTCCTCTGACTGACATCCCTGAACATGGATTAAAGTCCTCGGTTGTCTCACACATATGTCCTCAGAAGGACGTCTCTGGGACTGTTTGCGCGTGTATCAGAAGTCCTCGGGCTGGTCAAGAAAAGTCAAGCAAACAAAAGATGAGATAGCATTTTGTCACCGCTCTAACTAAACCAGATTTTTTGTTATGGTTCTTTTCATCTAGGAAATAGGGCCGTAAGTTGTCTTTAACATAGTTTTTCAGAGGGTCCTCGAATTGTTAATATACAACCATAGTCCTCGATTAGTCCTCTGTACAAACAAGGGTGTGTGTATGTGTGTGTGTAAGCGCATGTGTGATAGTGTCCCCTGGTGGTAGGGTCCGTGGTGTCGCCACTCACCATCGGCTCGCCACAAGCCGCTCTGCGGTGACTGATTGCACTGGACGTACTGGACATACCAGAGGGCGATGGGGTCGTCACATCCCTACGCCTTATTATTATTATTATTATACAATGAAAGTTATTTTTTTATTTTATAAATCATAGGCAGACAGAAGCGAAGCGTTCAACATTTTTTGTCATCCATAAAATTTTCAAGTGAATTAGTATATTACGATACGAGAGCGATGAAACGTTTTCTGACGAGTGTGAGTTTGCGGCACGAGCCGAAGGCGAGTGCTGCAATCACACGAGTCGAGAAAAAGTTTCTCGCACGAGTTTCGTATAATTTTTTATAGCACAAGTGCGGAAAATGCCGACTTTACGCACGCGCAGCGTGCGTAAAGCGGTCATTTTACGCACAGTGTGCTATAAAATATGTTTTGGTTATAAGAAGAGATTTTAATTGTTTTTCGAAATGTTTGTCCTTTTCTAATTTTTTATTTTATCTGGTATTTTATAGTAGACCGTTGCTCTGTCAGGCAAAATTTTGTAATTAAATTTTGTATTCAAAATCATAAACATATCGTCACGAAGTGAATTCCCAGAGGGGGTGTCTGAGGTGTTTGGAAGTGTGAACTGTGAAATGCAAGTCACAGTCCACATTTGGTTCACCCGCTTTTACCGACGATTATTACGTCCCAAACGTGATGGGAGGTGAACCCTACCGCCGCGGCGTCACGTCGTCGTTCGGGTTCAAAATCCCAAGTACGTAGACTAAACACAAATTAATGTGCGCGGTGGAGATTAAACCCACGACCACTGGGTTAACAGGCGTTAGCCACAGACAAAATCATTTTAAAATAGTCTTCTCGATAACTGTTAATATAAATTCTATTTCAAAATTGGTCTAGAATCCGAAGATTGCAGGTTCAAGAACTGTCACGGTCGCTAAATTTATGTCTCAGCGGGCCACAATGGAGTTAAGGGAACTCAGTTTAACAGCAAATAAGTAATTTAATTAATTTAGACAATAATTATAGCGTATGCTTTAGTCGAAAAATGTTGAATGTAACAATTTTATGTAGGTAGGATAAAAATACGAACAGAAGTGCCTGATGCATAAACATTAGCAAAGATCACACATCGGTAATGTTCATTCAACTGCTAGGTGCTTATATGGTTTTTGTTTAAAAGCATGGCATTACCTTGTCGCCTGTTGCCTTATTCCTAATATGATGGAAATAATATAGGGAAAAGAAACGCTGTAAAAAAAAGTTGTATACACACAACTCTCACACTTTAGTGTCTTAAGGCGCTACGGGAAAAAATTGTCATTTTTAGAACTTGCATAATATATCTACTTCAGTAAAGAATTTATTATTTTGATATAATAGTATATTATTTTTGGAATCGTTTTCTAGGAATTTGTTAAACAGAAACGCAATTTAAAAAATTCAGCTCGATAAAAATATTTATTGAAATAAGGTCTTTTTCGACAACAATTCTCTTGGTTTGACATTTTGGAACGACATATGGACTGTAATTATATTTTATTAGACGGGTTTGAACAATATCTAGGACCTGGAGGGCAATTCCCAGTCTGTCGAATTAGCATTCTCGATCATAAAAACCAGTTTTATCCGTCGAACACCGTACATTTTAGCTCGAGTTTTAGAAATCTCGCTTCGACTGTTTCTCCGGAATAGCCCCCCTGGTTTAACGAAATTTCGATATCTGCTTTAGTACATTTTATATTGTAAAAAACTTACTTTTTGATACTTTTCCTCGAATCCTTCCCTCTCGCGCTGAGGGTTTTTTTGCATATGAAGTAACAAGGGACGTTGAAACTTTGACATATCGCCTTAAGAGGCACTAAATGCTAACTTGATTTTGAAAAGCCGTGATAAGGTCACGATTCAGATGTTATCATAACATTATCATAATTATCATTATTTATATGTTATTTAAGTTTATAATACCAATTAAATATTTTATTTATAATATTAAACAAGTATAAAATGTATATATATAATGATAAATAAACTACAGAATATTTGAAATGATCTGCCAAGATGAGAATATAAAATTTGTATCAAAACTTTAACAAAATAAATAGCAAAACGAGGTCCAAATTAAGACTATACAAGACTAAGATCCGATTTAATTAATTATGTATGCAAGGAAACAAATTAAAACTTAGTCAAAAGATATTATAACCACAAATGATTTTATGTACCTAGTTATTTTTGAAGAATTTTATATATTTAGGTAGTTGAGTTGAGGTTGTATTGTAATATAGGCTAAGGCGGAAGATCGACAGTTTTTGTTTCTAACAAACAGCCATAAGTCGAGCCTGATTTGTCATGTGTGTTTTGTGTATTTTGTTTTTTTTAAATATTGTGTTCATTTGTGACAAATAAACGGCTTCTATTCTTTTCTATTCTGTTTAGATAGTATGATCATCATAAGACGTGTCGTGTCAGAAGGTGAGACGCACGCACTATGGTCGTTAGCGTTTATTCCCGAATTTTCAAATCAACACATAATAATGGAAGTAGTAGTATGCCATAAATTACTGTGCAAGGAGGCACAAGTTGAGCTTTGGATAAGATTGCACCAGGGTGATGCTGTAAGGCGCGTGGCATTCGTTCGTGTACTGATTAGCATATCCTCTATTTTCTTCCCTTTAATTTTGTTATTTATACTGTTTTATTATATAATTTTAAACCTACCTGCAATATGCCTTCCATTTGTAATGTTTGTGTTATTTGTAAAAAAATGGGACAAACTGAAAACCAGCGCTGTCAGTTGCTTGCAACTAGCAGCATTTGCTGAGTTTTGCCCTTTTTGCCACTTTATTTAAAAATGTTTTCTGTGCGTGTGTGTTTCTTTTTTGTGACAAATAAATATTATTCACTTTCACTTTCCAAAAATTTATAAATATACAGACTTTTACGGTTATTGTAGTAGAAATTGAATAAAAAAGAAAATTTTCGATATATATTTCGACCCACATGAGATCGTCGTCAGTCGAATATGGAACATATCGTAAACAAAATAGAGTTAACATTAAAATGACAAACTTAACCTATTTTCTTAACCTATTTAATTTAACTTTTTGCTCTCATCTGTATTATATATTTATTATTTTATTATTTTAAGAAAATAGGTTAAGTTTGTCATTTTAATGTTTACTCTATTTTGTTTATGATATGTTTCGTATTCGACTGACGACGATCCCAAGTGGGCCGAAATATACATCGAAAGTTTTCTTTTTTATTTAATTTCTACTAAAATATCCACAAGAGTCTGTATATTTATCTGCATATATAAAATTCAAAGTCCTGACTGACTGACTGACTGACTGATATATCAACGCACAGCCTAAATCGCTGGTCCTATAGACTTGAAATTTTGCATATAGATACCTTATATAGTGTAGGCATCCACTAAGAAAGGATTTTTCAAAACACACCCCCTAAGAGGGTGAAACGGGTGTCCAAAGTTTGTATGGGGAAACAAGATTAGTTAGACATCTGTATGTATATAAAATTCAAAGTCCTGACTGACTGATATATCAACGCACAGCCTAAACCGCTGGTCTTATAGACTTGAAATTTTGCATATAGATACCTTATATAGTGTAGGCATCCACTAAGAAAGGATTTTTCAAAACACACCCCCCAAAGGGGGTGAAACGGGTGTCCAAAGTTTGTATGGGGAAACAAGATTAGTTAGACTATTTTATTCGAGACTTCACTCTTCACTCCTATCCATAAATGAGTAAACATGTGTTTCAGGTTTTTTCAGAATTCAACCCCTAAAAGGTGGAAATGGGGTAAAAATTCTGAAAATCAACAAGGGTATCGTTTGAATGGTTTATCGGGTCGCTGATTACGAAAACAACAACGATTTTAAAATTCAACGTGGTGGACGTGAAAAAGGCTTTTCCAGAATTCAACCCCTAAAAGGGGGAAATGGGGTGACAAAGTCTGAAAACCAACATGGGTATCGTTTGTATAGTTTATCGGATCGCTGATTACGAAAACAACAAATATTTCTGAATCCAATGTAGTGGACGTGAAATATCATCATCCTCTGTTGGGGCACACCCCCGACTCTTCATAGTCAAGGCTCAAGTTATTTACCTACACTCTCACGCGCGCATCTGGCTTGTCCGCACACGCTTGTGTGTGTTTGTTTTAAGTACTTTTCGAGGACGTGCACCTGAATACACAAGGAACTTTCGAGGACGTTTTCCAACCGAGGACTTTTTCATGGGTCCCCGGGTAGACTTAATTACAGTACCGTATTCTACACGCGATTATGATCCTTTTGATATATTTAATAAGGAAATCTGAGGAAAACCTCGGTTTGGTCACGATCATTCATGTTCACACACCGACAGTGTGTGACCACCAGGCGGCGCCACTATCGATTTTCACACACTACCTTTAACACTCTAGTCATGTTGCTGGTACTTTATGGGGACTCGTGTGTTAATTTACACTCATGGAGCCCGGATGGGTAGCTTTTCCTGACAAAGTGTATTCAGGTCCTCGTCTGGACGCATTTACAAGACGAAGGTGTGTGATTTTTCCGTCCTCGATTGGTAATCATAGATTTTACGCAATGAACATACAAAAAATAATAACAACGTAAAAGTTAGTATGTATGAAAGCAAACTACTTGTTTTAAATTAAACTTATTGCTTAGATTTAGTAATTTATTTTCGCACAGTAAACAAAAAATATTTTAGAAAGTAAGTCTTCTGACATTGTGCAACTTGTTTGATAATCACAAAATATAAAATTGATAATCACTATGTCTCAATGCAATCGCCGAGCTAACACTCGTCTGGAGTGAATAACTTATACACCAGTCCCAGCGCCCGCGGTCATCGAGATCAGTCTAGTGGCAAAGAATTGCCAACTTTTATTCTATTCGATCTCTGTATATTCTTTACAAGAAATCTTACACAGTCATGTAAATTGTCACTATAGTAATTAAGTAGTAATAATAAACTTCGGTTCGGATAGAAAATCGTGTTGCGCGTTTGATTGTGACGTGAACTAACATTGCAGACCATGGTACATATCTAGTTCTAGGTTCGAACACCTACAAATAATTAATTATTTTCGTGTTTTGTTTTGTATTATTTTGCTATGAGACATTTTGCAAAGATATTTTACAAGCTACGGTCCTGACATACTTTTGTCGCTTTTTCCACAATTGTCATTAATCAAGGAGAATTAGTTTAACATTTAATAGAATAGCCGGAAAAGTGCAAGTCGAGCTTCGCTCTATTAGGGTTCCGTACATGGGATGATTAATTGATTTGGTCACAGCTTACAAACTACATAACAGATCAGTGGTTTAGTATTTGTTGTTTAAAACAGTTTGGTATATGATACATAATATACAGATAGTTCAAATTCCTAACAAGCTATTTCAATAACAAAAATGGTCTAAAACTAACCACTTCGAGGGCTCCCTATTTCTTAATTTTTGAAATTGTTTGTACTCTACTTAAGGGTCAGCGCTCCGTGGAAATAAGTCCTGCGAACTCTTTTATTTTGTAACTGCCTACCTTGCTGTAGTCCGCAGCCAAGCATGGAAAACTTCAGTTATTTTGAATTTTTTGCAACATTTGCATCATGTGGGAAAACTATAAATCGTGTCTGAAAACTGTATTTTTTATAATGTTTTATTATGATTTTGAAATATGTTTTGTCATCTAAAGTGATGATTCCAAACCCTGTTTTAGCCCAATTTCCGAACTCGTACCCTTAATGAGTTTGAGACATCGACACCCTAAGCCAGTGTAAGAAAAAATCGGCCATTTTGCCTGAAAAATACAAAAAATCTATTTTTGATTTAATATTCGGTTTAAAAATAAACTTATTTATTAAATTTCAAATATTTTTTTAAATATTTATTTAATTAAGGCAATTTTTTGTGTTATTTATAATTTTGTATCATTTATGTTATTTAAATTTCTTGTTAATAAATAAAAACATACTTAGTTTTGGGTCAACATTCATCGTAAAATGTCCAAATTTCAGCTCTGTAACTCATTCCATCTAAGAGCTAGAGACCCACGTAACTTATGAATGGACGGACAGACAGCAAGCAGAGTGAAATTAAAAGGGCTACATTAATTTGGCCCTTTGTACGGGACCCCAAAAAATTAAGGATCTTCTTGTGGGGGGAGCGGTACCAGGGGATCCCTTCCAACCCTCTCCCCCCCTCCCAAACCTTGACACCCCAACTCCTGCCGTTGACTGTTACGGCTGTATTAATTGATTGATTGAACATTAATTTTACAAACCTGATAGAAATAGATCTGCTTTTTAATCATTTTGAAAACTCCATCTCGGATAATTATAGGGATATTTTTTTTCCTTGGCAGCAGTTTCACTGTCTTGATTGTTTCTGGCACAATAACACAATAGGTCAAAGGCACCAGGCTCACACAACAAATATACAAATATTGTGAATACAAGACATAGGTACCTATTTTTTTATTTCGTGTTTATTGTCAGGATAGACAAAAACTTGAGAACGCTTAGACCTCAAGAGATAAAATTTCCGTATTGCATACCGGAACTATGGAACACCTGGTAAAATGGCAACACTCGTTCAAATGCTCATATTTAGTAAGTTGCGAAGATGCAGTAAACATTCGGAGCGGCAACATCGTAGTCATCAGCTAGCCGCACGATCTGGCAGCGTTACATAGTAATACATACAATAGTAAAAGGTACTCACACATGCATGTTTGCATGTAACGCTGTAGTGCGCAGTGCGCACTATGATACGTTAGAATTTGTGAAATGTCAAAATAAAAAAACCGGCCAAATGCGAGTCAGACTCGCATACCTAGGGTTTCGTATTGTAGATGATAAATTTAATTTTGTAATTTTTTTGGTGAATTTCTCAAACGCTTTATTTTTCATGTTATCTTAACGTAAATACATATTTTAAACATGATTTTTTTCAATTTTTTTTTTCCACCAGTTTTGGAGATAAGAGGACATATACATTTTTTATGGTTTTTCTACGATTTCTTAAAATAGATGCAATTAAACATAGCTTAACTATATATTTTTAAAATTAACTTTTTAATACCTACTATTTGATACCCATATTGTATTTTTATAAAACATTGTTTTTATTTATTTTACTTATTTTTTTTTTAAGTTTTCGTTTCGTGGTCAATTTTTTTTTATTGCTATAATTTTCCTTTAATTGCCCAATTATGATCTATAATTGTAATTTTTTTCATATTTTTCGTTCTACCAGTTTCGGAGATAAGGGGGGGGCACATACATATTTTTGTGTTTTTTTTAATATTTCTCGAAATCAGTGTCAGTAAATATAGTAAAAGTATATACTTTGCAATCAACTTTTTAAAATCTACAGTTTGATATCCATATTGTATTTTTAGGGCAATTTTTTTTATTTTTCTCAGTTTTGTTTCAGAAATATTTAGAACAATTTCAGATTTTTAATTTTTTTTTTTCGCTGTGGTATGTGGGCAAGCTATTGCTATTTTTGTGTCGAATTTCATTTCTTTATTTTTAACGGTGCTAAAGTTATGAGGCTGTCACATACGGACGGACGGACAACGGAGTCTCACCATAAAGGTTCCTTTTGTACCTTATAGGTACATTACCCTAAATATGCTATTTAAAGTATTCACTTTCTTTGTGTTTAGCCAATGCTCAGGCAAATACAATTTTAAATAGAAAAGACAAATATTTTTATGAAAAATTTTCTTGGGCCAAGATTCGAACCTGCGACCACTTGCTTACAGGGCAAGTTGTAGAGCTCAGTAAATTAAATGGTAGACCTTGTGAGCAAGAGAACGCAGGTTTAAATCCTGACCCGAGTAAATTTTTCACATAAATATTTGTCTTTTCTATTTAAAATTGTATCTACCTGAGCGTTGGCTAAACGAGAATTAAAAAAAATCTTTTAAATTCCCAAAGGAATTAACAATTTTACTCGATACTACATGTTACTGTAGTGACGGTGACTATCGATCGTATAACGCTCCTGCATTGATCGATTAGTATGTGAATATGTGATTATTACCAGTGGTCAGGTAAAACGGACACAAACCTATATTACGCGACTGGATTGTAGGCGATTTCATACTGACAAGTAAGTACTCGCCCGCACTCCCGCTGTGTCGCACGCATACTATACCTCTGCGTTTGAGAATTTAAACGACCAAGGTGAGAACCTTGGTCGCACAGTTGGTAGAGTGCTTACCTTGTAAGCAACATGTTGCAGGTTTGAACCCTGGCCCAAAGAAATTTTTCAAAAAAATATTGAAAGTAAGTAAGTCAAAAATTATATTTAAGTTATTCGCTACAATAAAACATGTAACTTAGATTATCGAACTGTGAACTGTGACCTACTGTGAAAAATACGGATTTACTAGAAGGAGGTGAATCACAGATGCAAGAGTTACTTAAGTAAAGCACATATTTGATGCTTGGGGAGAAAAGCAGGTTGCGTTCGGTGTCTTTTGTGACCTCTCAAAAGCTTTCGATTGCGTTAATCATGAAACATTTTAAATGCAAAAAGGACAAAATTTATAAAATTTACGTTACCAAACGTTATTCAAAAGGATGTTAATTTGCTTTTGAGGGGTCCAAACTCGAATAAGTTAAGGAAATTAAGTTTTTAGGCATTACAATAGATTTTCGTCTTCAGTGAGGTCCTCATATAGAAGCCCTCTGTGGTAGGCTTAATTCAGCCGCATACGCTGTTAGACGAATTATTAGGCAAATTACTGATGTAGATACTGCTAGATTAGTCTATTTTAGTTACTTTCACAGTATTATGTCATACGGTTTTCTGTTGTAGGGTAGAGCCAGGGATATAGACACAGTCTTTGTTTTGCAAAAGAGAACAATTTGGGCAATTTATAATATGAAGCACCGGGATTCAATAAGAGAAAAATTCAAAGAAATTCATATGTTAACTGTTTTATTGTGAATTTATTTAACAAATTCTTAGATATGTCAGAAAAAAAATTGATTCTTTCCCGAGAATTGGCGAACAACACTGTAAAGAAACCAGAAATAAACATAAACTGGCTTTTCCAAAAATCAGACTTGTCAAAGTGAGTACCTCTTTTGATGGACCTGGCATAGGATTTTACAATAAACTTCCAAAGGAGATCCTAACTTTGTCATAGAATAAGTTTAAACTGTATATTAAGCAAAGATAACTGAAAAAGGCATATTATAAAATAAGTGAATACTTGGATGATGGTAATCGTAAATTCCTGCTGTCTTGTATTTTCTTATCCCTTAACTTAAAGAAGGTATAAGTAAATAGTCTAGTTTAAGTTTAAGAATGTAGCAGATATGTCAAAAAAAGGAAATATGCAAAAAAAAACATGATCTTGCAAAGTTTCTTGCCCTTCTTCTTAACAAGACTAATCGAATGGGTGGGGGTAGGCATGCATTTATATATGTAACCTATTAGTATGTTGTATATATATTAAAGGTGGGATTTGGTCGGCCTCTTCCTGGTCGCTGGCCGGGTCTCCGGTTTGGGTTCGGGCGGTTGATTTAATTTCACCTTGTATCATTATAAATTTTACCTATTACTTGAATCGTATATATATTTCTGCATAAATTAAATAAACATTTAGTGTAAGTACGTTTATTATTACTATATAAAATAAATTTTTATTAGATTAAATTTGACTTTTAAAAAGTGTATAATGTTTACCTACTTTACAAAATAAACCATTTGAATTTGAATAAATTTAAAGTTAATACATCTGAGGTGACTGTAATTTATGTGACCAAATTCATACTGGAGACCTGATAAGTCATTAGGGCCAAGGTTCAATTACTCTTTTGCATAATACAAAAAAAGTTTTTTGTGCCCCTATACTAATTTAAGAGTAACCCCAACTTAATTTATGTAAGAAGCCCAAATTCTATTTCGTGAATTTCACAGAATGGTTCATTTTACCTTTTATTGATCATTTACAAAGTCTCTAGTATGAATTTGGTCATATAAATCAAAGTCGTCTTGTATGTAAATTTAGCTCAGGAATAGGCCTGAAATTTTGTATAGGAAACGGATCTCCTAAAACAAAATATTACAGTTAGCGATGCTTCATGAGATTTTTCAGTTAATGTCACGAAGAAATCGGCGCGAAAATCAAAAAAGGTCTCGGATGGTACTTATTTATTAGAAGTGAATGTGAAGAAAATGTGGTCCTCGTTTAGTACATGTTATACTCGGAAAAACGTCCACGGTCTGTTCTTGGGAAGTCTAACACAAGGTCCTCGTCAGGTACTTGACACTAGAAAAGTGTGTGAAAAAAGGTCCTCTGACTGACATCCCTGAACATGGATTAAAGTCCTCGGTTGGTTCACACATATGTCCTCAGAAGGACGTCTCTGGGACTGTTTGCGCGTGTATCAGAAGTCCTCGGGCTGGTCAAGAAAAGTCAAGTAAACAAAAGATGAGATAGCATTTTGTCACCGCTCTAACTAAACCAGATTTTTTGTTATGGTTCTTTTCATCTAGGAAATAAGGCCGTAAGTTGTCTTTAACATAGTTTTTCAGAGGGTCCTCGAATTGTTAATATACAACCATAGTCCTCGATTAGCCCTCTGTACAAACAAGGGTGTGTGCGTGAGCTAGTCTAGGGCTGGCAGCAATCGTGTGAGCGTCGTCGCCCGAGAGGGACACAATATAAGTCAGCAACTTATGTGATTCTCTTCCTAAATTTTAGCGTAGTCCAATTTCTGGTTCCCCGTGGATTAATCAGTATTAAAAAATTTATGTATATATATGTATATATATATACAAGGTTAAATTCAATTAGTTGGCGAAATTTGAAACATATGAAGAACATGTCCATATGAATAACTTTTTTTAATAGGATAGTGAAAATTTCTTAAAATTCGTTTTCACCTTTCCATATTGGACGAGTCAGCTGATCGGAGCAATTTGTACAGGAGGAAGTGAAAAAAAGTTAAGAATTTCGCTTAGCTCCCATACAAACAGTTGTCCATATAGACTAGTACTACCTTTGTTTTGAGTTTCGCCAAATAATGTTATTTAACCTTATATATGTATATAAATCGTTACGACCTGAATGCCCCGGGGGGTGTCGGATGTGTTCCGAGTGTGAACTTTGAAATGCAAGTCACAGTCCACCCACACTCGGTAAACCCGCGTTTCACCTGCAAATATTACGTCCCAACGTGATGGGTCGTGAGCCCTATCATCGTTCTTCGGGCACAAATACACTCTTTTTAGGGCATGCAGGTTTCCTTACTATGTTTATATATATATATATATATATAGTATGCCTAAGCTTAGTAGGTACCTATATAGTTTCGTGTATGCATAAATGATCATCATATAATTAACAACTACTCAAACATTAATTTTGGGAAAAAAATGAAAACTTGTCAAAACATGGAAAGTTATAAATACTGATTTTATTGTTCCAAATGCGTTACTGAACGAAATTGTAAGGTTTGATCACGCAATTCTAATTTTTGAAAAAAAGTTTTCCAGGCATCCATAAACACTGCAATAACGCACCATACTGATTAAAAATCAGTATCGTGATAAAACTTTGTAACAAAACACGCGCGCAGCAAACGAGTGGTAATCGAGCTCTGCCTGACTCCAGATTTCCACTAACTTGCGGGGGACCGCGGGGTACGTTAAATTCGCGCGGGGAGGTGAGTGTCGCTTCTTTACGTAGTAATACTTTATATTCTCTGGTTGGGGTGCGATGGGGTTGAAATGTTGAAATGTGTAAATATCAATATGGGTGTCGTTTTTATGGTTTTTTGGGACGTTAATTACGAAAATGGCATCGATTAGGAAATTTAATATAGTGGACAAGAAAATTCTTGGAAGTATGTGTGCCGGGGCAAATCGGCTGTAACAGACGGACAAACCAGTTCCATTTTTTTCTTTTGAGGTATCTATATATCTACAATCTGTCTATCTATATATCTGTCTATCATTCTATCTATCTATCTATATCCCAGCAAAATATCTTTGGAACGGAAGGTGGTACATCCCTAAGGGTTGGAGCTTGGGGAGCCAAAAAAAGTTCCTTTTTTTAATGTCGAAACTTTGACAGCCTGTATCTCCCAAATGGCTGGAGTTAGAACCATGTTGTTTCCTCTAGGAAAAGGTCTTGACGAGATCTACCTACCGAAAGTGTCAAAACTTAACAGGCCCGTATCTCCCAAACGGCTGATGCTAGACCCATGTTCATGGTACTTTAGGAAAAGGGCTCGATGACGGTACAAAGAAAACTCGAAAAAAAAAATTGCCAAAATTTTTTCAACCGTATCTCCCGAACGGCTAATTGTAGGGAGTTCGGGTTTCAACTATAGTGATCAGTCAAGCATACAGGACCAAAAAAAATTGAATATGATATATGACAGGTTTTGCCAGTTTTTTGACAGGTCCAAAAAAGTATTCCGATTTGCATGAAACTCGGTATCAAGAGGCATTCGGGATCGCCGATTACGCTGCCGTATTCAAATTTCACATTTTTTGACAACTGATAGGGATTTTGACACTTTTTCGGAAAACTTTGATCGGTGAGTCCCCGTATTTGGCATTCGATTTGGTTCCACGAGGCCGAAAAACGAACATGTGAGGACGGGGAACGTGCCTGCGAGGCCGAAGGCCGAGCAGGGCGCTTTAGTAGTCCAAGCATGCGAGTTTTTCGGCCGAGCACTACACCTTGACTCCCAGAGGGAGTAAAAGCACTTATGTTTGATTCTGACAAAAAAATCAATTGGTTCCTGTAGGCCACGCAGGCGAAGCCGCGGGCAGAAGCTAGTATTTTATAAAATAGTCATTTACACTAAAAATATATAAACTGTTAACTTGAATTCATAGATATCAGAATGAATAATAATTATTTAAATATTAGTGCCTGAATTGGCTGAATTGTAGTAAGATGGCATTTTTTTTTAATAAACTTGTCAGATGGAAAGTACATACAGGATAATAATAAATTCAATGTAAAAAAAGATGGAAAAGTTTTATCCAAACGGTATTTTATTTTGTATGACGTAGATATCCGGTAAGAAGAGATTTCATGAAATTCCCACAGGATCGAAAGATACTGGATCCACGCGATCAGTGCTGTGGGACGTCCGCTTGTAATCTATAAGATATGTTTTTTTTTCTTTTTGCCAATAAAAATTCTGGAAGTTCCAATTGTCTTGACGTTTTTTTATGTGGCTTATATTAAAAAGGCTTCATTGAATTTTAAAACAATAAACTACCGTGTGGAAATAAAACATTTATTAATTTACTTACCTCACAATAACTTTAAATTCGGTGAATGACGTTACAGGTTAAATGATATATAGCGAAGTCTATCGCTCTGAAAAATCTTATAATATAGGTATTACTTAAAGTGCACTTAGATGAAAAACACAACTAGAAACATTCTAAAACATAATTATCTTTACGACACATCTACCTGAAGGGGTTGCCTTTCCACGTGTTTTTCCAAAGATCGACTCTGAAATGATATGAAAAATATTTATTTTACACTTATAACAGCGGGTCTACCGCGTTATTCTGATTTTCATCAACATCAACTTGAGATTGAAATTTGACGTGCGTGCAAAAGAGATGGCATGTTAGGCGGGCGTCGTCGCACGCACGTCAAATTTCAATCTTAAGTTGATGTTGATGAAAATCAGAATTACGTGGTAGACCCGCAGGTCAGTTTTAATGTAATATATGCAATTAAATAATCTATACGTATAGGTAATAGTTTTATGTAATAAATAATAATATAGGGAAATACACAGGGAAATAATAAAGGTTGGGTTACTTAAATTTAATAAAAAAATACACTTAAATAAAATAAAAATATAGGAATAAGGAATAAATAACATTATAAACATATGCAATACATATAATAAATATATGCCTAACTCCGCCCATTCGATTAGTCTTGCTAAGAAGAAGGGCAAGAAACTTAGCAAGTTCATGTCTCTCACTGGGACAGTCATCACTTATACACCCTCTTTTCGGCGATGATTTTAACGTCCCAACGTGGTAAAAAGTGATGAACCTAACCGTACATCGGCCACAAATACAGGTTATGCAGGTTAACGCACTGTATTCTCCTTCACCGTTCAACGAGGGGTGAGTTCACAAATATAATGCACTTAAATTCTACTTGTTCGTCAGGATTTGATCCGGGATCGAAGATTGAGAGGTCTACTGCCTGAGATAACATTGCAGAAATATGAGCCATACGACAAACGGACGGACACCGCAACAAAAACCCGGATCATAATCTATATACTCGTATTATAAAAAGGTTCTTGGGCCGTTTGTTCGTTTCGTAATAGACTGCACAAGTGTCCCAATGTGTAATTATGTAAAGTTGGTCAGAATACTTTCTCTACGACCATTAAAAATATAATCTTCGCGTGATATTATTTACCTTTTTCACGAAAAATTATAAAAAGAACACTTCTTCATAAAGTTCAGGTGCGTCCGTATTTTACACATCCATCCATCCATCAGCCTAGTTCGTCCACTGCTGGACCTAAGCCTTTCCAGGACTTTGCCACTCCCGGCGGTCATCCTGGGAGAATTGCCCATACTCACACACGCTGGGCAGGCGAGCTGGTGAGCGCTGTGCCGGAACCCTCGCACCAGTGACGCCACTGCCCGTCACTAGTCTGTTGCATATAAGGCCCGGCTATTAGGGATGGATATACCGCCATCCATCGGTCCCAGGCATGGCGGGCCTCCTGCTTTTTTGCCTGTGAGCTGTCCTCTTACTCTCCTCCGAATTACTTCGAGGGGGTCTCCAAGTAAGATGGTGGTACCTCCACAGTCGAGCCCAGCATCAGCTCTACCACCTGTATTTTACAATTTTTTTTTAATAGCCGCCTGGGGCCAGAAAGCAAGCAAGGACGAGAAAATGCGGCGGGGCTTAAGAAATAATTAAGAAATCAGTCTTCTCGTCGTTGTTGCTGATTGGTTCTCTAGTGGTGTTATAATAAATTGGGCCAATCACAGCGTAAAATCGTGATGTTATAATATTTTTTAAGAATATCAAAAAGACAATGTAGGTACTTATAAAACTACTTTGATGCTTGCGGGAGTAGATAAAAATCCATTTCAGCAAATAGTAAAATTACAAATAAACAAATGATTTTGAAAGTTCGACATCCGACCCAATCTTGGTAATTTTGATTAACGACTACATTCCAACCCTTTGTTGCAAATTTCTAACTGAACTCGTTTCACCACAGCTTTGATGTTCCCAAAATTGCTAATTAAATACAAATAAACAAACTTACGAAGTTCATTGGAACGAATCAGACAGCAATTGGGATCCAAACTGCCAAATTATCCCTGTAGATGGCGCTTCGTCGACCCGGCCCTGAAAATGTATCACTTTAGTACATTGATTTGGTTTTTGCGTAGTTTTTTGTAATTTTCTATTAATTTCTTGGAATTATACCTTTGTGTGCCGTAGTTTGCTATAATAATGGTGTTAATTTATTCCGGAAAAAAGCCATATTAAAAATGAATAACAATAACAAATGTATAAAATGTTGGAATACAGGTGATAAGAGGAAGGAAAAAAAAATACAGTCGAATTGAGAACCTCCTCCTTTTTTGAAATTGGTTAAAAAATAGGAGATATTGCAGAAAAACAGTAGGAAACCCGGAACACATACAACAACAAATAAACAAACAACAACAACAAATTTGACATAGTCGCACCGTAGTATTTATTGGCCGGACCTATGCTAGCGCCATCTGTAATTAGATTTGTCTGTGGATCCCCATCGGAACATACTTCTTTAAAAACATTGTTTTAAAAAACACTTGTACTTATCCACATATTACGTACAACTTTATTATGCCCGACCAGTTTCGCTGTAAAGCATTTTTTAGGGCTTTTTACACATCCTAACTAACAAATAAATCATATAAACTACAATCATGTCTAAAATGACGTGCAATAAATGAAACAACATTGTTGTAGCCCTAGAAAATGCTTTACAGCGAAACCGGTCGGGCATAATAAAGTTGTACCTAATATGTGGATAAGTACAAGTGTTTTTTAAAACAATGTTTTATATACTCCACCAAGTGCCAACAATCACTAGCATCTACTATACTTTAAAAACAGCTAATTTGAATTTATTGTCAGATATCACATGAACAGTTTCGCTATAATTAGTACAGCTTCTTCGGAGGCAAATAAATTGATGGGAAGATTCCTTGCTTGACACAACGAAGTCATGCACTAACCTAATTGTAGCACAAATGTCAGGTGTGTTAGATAAATCAGATTCCTTAGGTGGCGTAAAAGTAAAGTCATAATTTGAATTGGCTGCCGTTTGCCAAAAAAAGAGCTCTAAAAAGTTTATTTGAAAGCGTAAAATTGACGACATTAATTGGAAAAAATTATATCGCTCAGATGGCCACCTCCCGAGTTGATGCATAATTGCGCTTGTTTTATGGCATTGTTGCTCGCATCTGGCTCCAAATTGGCGATTTCTTCTTCAGTGTTATCTTTCAAGACTTGCAAGGTTCGTGGTTTGTTGTGGTAAAAGCGAGATTTTAAAAAGCCCCAAAGAAACAAGTCCAGTGCTGTTAGATCGCCAGATCTGGACGAGCAGTTCACATCTCCAAAACGAGAGATCAACATTTGTGAAATAAGCAGTAACAATAATTCCACGTTCTTGGGGTCTGTATCGCTCCATAGCTTGTTGACAACTAATTCTCTATATATCTAAATCATGAATGTCAAAGCACAGCGACGGCCATGTGGTGACCGGTAGAGTAGAATAGCACCAACCCAATACTCTAAGGGATGTCGTAAAAGGCGATTAATGAGATATAGGTGGTAGAGCTGATACCGGGCTCGACTGTGGAGGTATCGCCATTTTACTTGGAAACCCCCTCGAAGTTATTTGGGGGAGAGTAAGAGGACAGCTCTCGAACAGGCATAAAACCACGTGGCCCACCATGCCTGGGACCAATTGATGGCGGTATATCCATTCACAGCCGGGCCTTATATAAAACAGACTGGTGACGGGCAGTGGCGTCACTGGTGCGAGGGT
This sequence comes from Ypsolopha sequella, assembly GCA_934047225.1. Lineage (NCBI taxonomy): Eukaryota > Metazoa > Arthropoda > Insecta > Lepidoptera > Ypsolophidae > Ypsolopha > Ypsolopha sequella. The sequence goes on from OW203987.1 coordinate 24,835,966, forward strand.
TGTGGCACCGCGCTCACCAACCTGCCTGCCCGCATGTCCAACAGTGGATGAAAAAAAAAAAAAGCTCATGGATGGATGGACAACGACATTTGGCGCCATCTGCAAAAATGGCAGAGAGTATACGTATGTATGATATGTACAAAATAAATGAATACATTTAAATACTAAGTGTAAGAAAAAAAAACATTTCAAACAAAAAAATGCATTTTTTGTAATTCTTAATGGGGCCGCGTGGTTCCAGTCCCAACCAAAATGGCTAAGGGTGAATGTCTGTGGGGTCATGTAAAAACACTCAGAAAATAATATTACTCGTATATAAATAGGTACATTTGATCAGAGGTTCCCTTTATAATGTTGACGAGAGATAAGGCAGGATTTTCGAAATTCCCTTGGAATTTGAAGCAAGAGATCCACTTGAGCAACGCCACGCGGCGACCGCTAGTTAATACAATAATCGTGATAATAACAAGGATCAAATTTGGATTAAATTGTCTACAGGGCCTCTACATTTTGGCTTCGGCCCCACGCATTCCCTCCGGGACTCATAGTCCCTTCGATATGATAAATATATTTACTCGTAATAAATCATTTATTTCAAGCAATTACACTCAAATTTAATTATTACAACACAAATATTTAAATATTACATAGTTACAATTCACATCACATTACATTCTTATTCTATTTTAGTAACACTGAAGAAAGTAACAAAATATGGAATACTATTTTGAATGTTTGTTTTAAAAAATAAAAAATAAAACAAATTTTAAAGACGTTTATTGGTAATATATGGAATAATATGTTGAATGTTTGTTTTAACAAATAAAAAAAACAAAAATTCAAATTAAATAATAATCAGCCATATATTTTTTTTTACCTAGTATTCGTTTTTAGGGTTCCGTAGTACCTAAAAGGTAAAAGGAACCTTTATGGTGAGACTCCATTGTCCGTCCGTCCGTATGTCACAGCCTCATAACTTTAGCACCGTAAAAGATACATACATGAAATTTGGCACAAAAATAGCATTAATTTTCCCACATATCACGGTGTAAAAAAAATATGAAAAATTTTAAATTGTTCAAAATATTTCCAAAACAAAAGTGACAAAAATAAAAAATATTAGCCTAAAAATACAATATGGATACCAAATTGTAGGTATTACAAAGGTAATTCTAAAAATATATACTTTTAATATAATTTACTCAAACCGGTTTCGAGAAACCTTAAAAAAAAAACAAAAATATGTATGTGTCCCCCCCTATCTCCGAAACTGGTAGACCGAAAAATATGAAAAAAATGTCAATTATAGACCATAACTGGCCAATTACAGAAAAACTATAGCAATAAAAAAAAATCAGCACTAATGAGAAATACAAAAAAATAAGTGAAATAAATAAAAAAAATATTTTATAAAAATACAACATGGGTCTCAAATTTTAGGTATTAAAAAGGTGATTGTAAAAATATATACTTTCAATATAAATACTGCTACTGCTTTCGAGAAATCTTTAAAAAACCTCAAAAATATGTATGTCCCCCCCCTTATCTCCGAAACTGGTAGACCGAAAAATAATGAAAGAAATATCAATTATAGATCATAACTGGCCAATTACAGAAAAACTATAGCGATTAAAAAAAAAGGCAGCAATAATGAGAAATACAAAAAAAGAAGTAAAATAAATATTTTATAAAAATACAATATGGATAACAAATTATAGGTATTAAAAAGTCAATTCTAAAAATATACACTTTTAATATATTTACTGACACTGGTTTCGAGAAATCTTTAAAAAACCCTAAAAATATGTATCCCCCCCCTTATCTCCGAAAAAGGTAAACCGAAAAATATGAAAAAAATCTCAATTGTAGATCATAACTGGCCAATTACAGGAAAACTATAGTCGTTAAAATAAAATTCAGCACTAATGAGAAATATAAAAAAAGAAGTAAAATAAATAAAAAAGATATTTTATAAAAATACAATTTGGGTATCAAATTGTACATATTAAAAAGTTGATTGTAAAAATATATTCTTTTACAACACTTACTGGCACTGGTTTCGAGAAATCTTTAAAAAACCACAAAAATATGTTTGTCCCCCCCTTATCTCCAAAACTGGTGGACCAAAAAATATGAAAAAAATCATGGTAATATGTGTTTACGTAAAGATTACAGGAAAAATAAAGAGATCGAGAAAATCAGGAAAAAAATAACAAAATTAAATTTATCATCCACAATACGGAACCCTAGGTATGCGAGTCTGACTCGCACGTAGCCGGTTTTTTTGGTTTTAATATTACAAATAATTTTTTGTTTTAAAAATAAAATTGACAAATAGGTAGCTATTTATGGAATAACTACCCAAATATGGATTATTAGAAAAAGACACGTGATACCTTAGAAAAAAAACAAAAGAGTAAGGAAATTTTGGAAAAAAATAATGAAGAACTTAATCTTCTTACAAAAATCTCAAATTTGAGTGTCAAACTCTGGACCTGCACAGACATTATGAACCCAGACAGAAAACAATAAACTTATGATACATTTTTTTACTATCTTAAGGAAACAAAAAACGCTTGCCATAGCCAAACCGCGCACCTGACTGGTCAGACAAAATAAGTGCGACAATAAAGTGAGTGAATGAGATAAAAAATACTTTGAATTGCATCCTGAAGTGTTAGTTTTAGAGAAATAGTGTTATTCCATATTAGGGATACTATTCCATATTTGTAAACTTTCCTCTGCTTATATATCTACGTTTTAAATCTAAACCCGTTCAGTTTCTTATTTATATTAACAATTAAAGTCCATTAGATGTGACTCTCGCCTTTTGATATTTTATAGTATTAATAATGTTTACAACAATATACATGACATAATTTAGTAACATTAAGATGAAAAAACAAGTCGCTAAAATGGTAGTCCCTGGCTATGCTACTTTGCTAATTTTACCAGGTTTTTTTTTGTATGACCACGGGACCCCCTTGAATCTCATTTGTTTTATATTATGTGCCGTGATAGACTTCTACGAGTATAATAGCAAAACATACTCTGGGATAATTTCAACTGGCTACCTATAACGGCTGAAGCTGTAGACCCCTGTGACGAACAGACAGACAGACGAGGAGTACATTAATAACGGTAAAAATGCTACGTTTACGAGTTTTTTTTTTATGATAAACGATTAGTTCACCTCAATACGTGTTATGATCGGGAAAGCCGACCAGTTTCAGCAAATCTGCTGATCATGAATTATCCTCAAGTCTCATTTAATTCAATAAATGATTAGTTCAATGAAATAATAAGCAAAATAATGCAGCTATAACAAAATAAATACATCATGATCTAGAGATCTACGCTAGAGCGTACGCGCCAGCGCGCCACCGAGCACCGAACTCACGGAACACTTACCGAACTTCTCCAAGACCGAATGACAGCCGCTAGTGCTGTCCCACTCAGTTCCATAGATAAAATGATAAGTTTTGAAATCGGTATTTTCCGAATATTCTTAACACTACTAAAATCGGCTAAAGCTGTAGACCCCTGTGACAGACAAACGGACGAACGGACAAACAACGGAGGCTTAGTACTGGAGCAAAGATTATAATAACAGTTAGGGTCCGGTTTGGCACCCTTTGAGTACGGAACTCTAAAAATTTACTTCAAATAACAGATAATGAAAATCTTCAGGCTTTGTACATTTTTGGACGTCTCACTTAAATTCATTTAATTCATTTTTGAGGTCCTACCCAATGACGGGAGCTTAATTTGGATTATGTATTGTATTAATTTACACGAAAATTATCAATTTCACAAAACTTATTTAAGAAATTAAAAGGCAATTATATTTTGCTGCTTAAGCGGTGAAAAGGATTTATCCCTCGAAGAGATAAACTTTGTATTTTGTGAAACAATTCTATCTCAAGTTTGAAGTTATAACAAAATTGTCTTAAAGCGAAGTTTCTGATTGCTTTGAACATAATTTTGTTAGTAACATGTTTGTTGTTTTAATTAAAAGTTAATCAGTAACATCGCCTTCGTTTTTTGTGTAATAATTAAACTTAGATTTCTTACAGTATCTTTACCAAGTCATTGTCAAAGTGCATAATTTGATGTCAACTAAGGATTTTTAATGAGTTTTTTTTTTCCTTTACTTTACGATTACTTTGTGTAAATAGACAGGTAACTTTACATCAAATTAAAATGGTATGCTGTGCTGGTAGCATAGTGTTTAATCGCGCGCGACGCAACTTAGTTGAATTACAAGTGCGAGGAGCGTGACACGATGTTTTTGCAATGAAACAGTACGTCACGCTCCTTGCACTTGTGATTCAACTAGTGGCTATGCTACGCCGCCAGATCGTACTGAACAACATTCCCAATAAAACATACCGAGCAACAAAATTATGTTCTCCTTTTAACTTCCGTTAGTTTCTACATGGTTTCTGCTAACTTAAAGAACCTGGTGAATATTTTTTATGTACAAGTAAACATATACTGGGTGTTAAGATGAACCTGCGGAAGCCGAAAACTGGTGAAAGAACTCGTCCATACAAACAACTTCTACTATAGAGCCAACCCTCGAATCGCGGAAACAAAATCAGTTGTTCCATAGAAAAGAGACAAGTCTACCCGACCAAAATATACGAGAAAACAGTATTTTTTCTTTGTCGATTTTTCAATATTTTTTTTACGAAGATTAGTTTGTGGGTACGGGTTCTATCGCCAGTTTCCGGCTTCCGCAACTTCATCTTAACACCTGTATTTCCACATGTGGTTGTATCATTTTTGGGCCAGTTGTTCAGTACGAAAAGTAGATCCCATCAAAAACATAAAATGTACAAAAATGTCAAGTCTCGCAATGCAATCATTCCACCGTAAAAAGTTGTGAGATCTTATGTAAAGCCAAGTCTGTTATTTTAGTTTGTATGGAAGCACCTTTTTATTTTAGTTAGTATGGGAGCACCTATTTAACAAATATATCATTAATTGTTTCCTAATTAGTTACCTACCAATATTAAGTGACTGTATTAATATAAGTAATTTTTATTTCTATAATAAAATATAGTGACTTCGCAATCGCAAAGCAACATATACAACATATCTACCTAATACCAATTTGTTAGCGATTTGAGAAGATATTTCTACGCATCAGCGCTTTATTTGTACTCTGCGATTGCCAAGTCACTATATTTTATTAGAAAAATAAAGATGAATAATATTAATACAGTCGATTAATGTTGGTAGGTAACTAATTAGGAAACAATTAATGATACATTTGTTAAATAGGTGCTCCCATACTAACTAAAATAAAAAGGTGCTTCCATACAAACTAAAATAACAGACTTGGCTTTACATAAGATCTCACAACTTTTTACGGTGGAATGATTGCATTGCGAGACTTGACATTTTTGTACATTTTATGTTTTTGATGGGATCTCATTTCTTTTTGTAGGTAGTCCTCCTTTTTTTATTCTCGGGTAATATTTCTTGCACGTCAGCTACGGATTTTTTTAAAGCCCACTCCCTTTTACTGATCATTTGGACATACTCAAGAGAAACTAGTATCGGGAAGGAGCACTTCATAATGACCACCTAAGAAACTACCAGAGAATTGTAATTAGTTTGTGGGTACGGGTTCTATCGCCAGTTTCCGGCTTCCGCAACTTCATCTTAACACCTGTATTTCCACATGTGGTTGTATCATTTTTGGGCCAGTTGTTCAGTACGAAAAGTAGATTCTGTAATTCCATTTAAAAATACCTGTCCATTTATACCTGCCATGTATTTCATACAATTTTGCTGTTACCCACATGGTTTATTTAAAAAGTTGTGAGAGTATTTGTTTCTTATTTTATTATTATTATTTATTTATTTATATACTTCTCAACATATATTAACAAACCTTATGATCACAGACCAGTGGTCTGTGCCTATGATGCTGTTAGACCTAAGCATCACAATAATAGATTTTACAGAAATGTAGCCTTTAGCCAGTGTGCTAGAATACAAAAACTTTTATTACTTTTGTAACACTGTATAACTAAAATTTATTTAAAACAAGCAAATGTGAGAAAAAAGGCACATTGTATTGCGCTAAAAAGACTATAGAGCTGTGATAATTTTGTTAAGGCACTTCCCTGACCTAAATAAGCAACTCAATGTGTGTCGGTATAAATATCGACGGCAACGACATTCCCCTGGAAGGACATTGAATTAACGTTTATACCAGCGCGCACTGCAAAAAGGCTTACAACCGATCGTTCTGTATCCGGATAACGCAAAATAGGAGAAAATATTACTTTTCACATTTACGCGATGGTGTTCAGAAATAATTTTTTATTTAATATTTTGTTTATCATATTTTTTAACTGTTAGTGTTATGCTCGAAAATAAATAACAAAATAGATAAAATCAGTAACAATTTCTAAGTTTAATCAGTATTTTGAAAGCAGATATCTTAAGATATTTTGTAAGGTAAATAAATAATTGATTTGTAGAACTTCACTGCGGGATATTGGAGATATGTGCTCTGTTTTGTTATTATTTTAATTTCTATACGTCGACGGTTTAAGAGGATGCAAAAATCGCATAGCACAGTACTTTGTTGGGGGCACGCCTTAAAACAGCTTAAACAAAGTGGCAGGGGGCAAAAAATATTTCTGTTGTAAGAAGATCGTAGAATTGGGCAAATTGTAAAGTATGAAATCGAAAATCTTTCACCAAAAGTCAATTGTGACGACGAGCGGAGCGAGGAAATGCGTATTAGGTTTACATATAAATAAAATTGGAGAGCCGAGAGCGGAGCGAAGCGGAGCGAAGCGGAGCGAAGCGGAGCGGAGCGAGGCGATTCCTCTTGTTTGAACAGAAATATGATTTGTCCAATTCTACGATATGCCAAGGACATACCCACCGCGGGTAAAATCCAAGTACTGTCATTAAGCAGAGCCTATTGAAAAAGGCATATTATAAAATAAATGAATATTTGGATGATGGTGAAGCATGGTGTTACAATGATAATGATAGTAAGTTATAATTTAATTAAATAGTATAATTTCTTAACTTATGATTCCTCTAAGGTGTAAACATTAATTGATTACAGACTGTAAAAGGAAAAGGACTATATGAGACAGGTAGACAAAGATATATATGTTTTTCTTTTTTTCATTAACCTTTTTTTTAATCGAACGGAGTCTCTTATATCACTGGACCAGATATAGAAATAGCGTACTGTATCGATCTGTCCCCTATCAAAGCGTTACAGAGGCACCTTAATTATTCAGGAAAATGGCGAGCGTTCCTTCAGTGCCTATGGTTGCGTGATTACTTGAAAGAGATATCATTATTTAGAAGTATATTTTCTGATGTTGAAATAGCAAGGTCTAGTTTACATATGAGTACAAAGACAATGTATTTTTTGGTATTTGTACTGGAACTCTTATCGTAAACGGCCCATTTTGATAGTATGTATTTTAAGCTGCAATAATTATAATTATCTTATTTATAGAACTGTTGTGTAAGTTTAATCAAAATGCTTTATCCGTTTGCAATTTAGGTATACAAGTAGGTTTTGAGAGAGTTAAAACTTGCACTTGATCAGTATATAATATTGATTCATCCGACCGAGTTCGGTCACGGCGACTGTTGTGGCTGTGGAGAGCGTCGGTCATGTGCCCTCATGTGACTTATGTAGCCTATCTTGTTCGTGAAAGTGCGGTTGCACAGGCTACATGTAAGTTTTCCATTGCAGTAGTTGTAATGTATGGCAGCTGGTGGTCTACATCGGAGTTCATCACGTCTGGCGTCAAGAGCAGCTCTTCGTTTAGCCTCGAACTCGAAGATGTTAGTGTTGACTGTATGCCGCCACACAGTTCGGTCTTCAGCCTGGTCCTCCCATGTCAAATGTTCTATATTGCAACTTTTCATGTGGCGTTTCCGCACGTCCTTAAACCTAAGGAACTGCCCGCCTTGTTTGCGTTTTCCACTGCAAAGCTCGCAATATAAAATGCGTTTCGCCATTCTATCTTCTGGCATACGTCGCATGTGGCCACACCAGATTGTATAATATATTATACAATCAAACAAAAGGGGCAATTGCGAATGGAACTCGAACTCTAAGAGCTCCGTATGTACCTTTTAAAACACAAACATATTTCATAAAAAACCAATTTAACTAGACCCCGATTCCCTGATTTTGTCTGGCCTTCTACCTCTGGATAAGGTTTACGTGAAGCAGCAAAATTGTACGCAGTACGAAGAACAAAGCTCTTTGACGGCTTACCAGAAGGCAGAGTACCCGAAACACAACTGCCCTACACTAAAAAGCCACATCCCGCAAAGATTGAAATGTTGTCTTACAAATGCGTAGAAAACATGGATGAAGACACTCTAGAGTCTAGATTTACATCAAATCACGGGCTTTCATGTGTTTTATGATCCTCAAAGTTAGTGTTAAAAAAGTTCTGCAGTTTCTTTCAAGTTGATCTGCTCGCAATAAAAGTGTTTCGAATTAACTGAAAGGCGATCAACACGTGGTGGATATCAACATTTTTAGTGACCCAAGATCTTCCATGGATCTTTCCAAGATCTTTTTAACTTACACCCAATAGCAATGAACATTAGACGCCAAATTATAATATAAATAATTATGTTATGTTGTAGACTGTATGGTGGTTACAATTTAGATTTATTGAGCGTCGTTGTGTCTTTGCTTTGACATGTGAAAAGAGAGCACCAAAGGAAATTGGAGGGACTTACAGGTAGTTGATGATATTGATGTTCCTGGTTATCTCTGCTGCTCACTGGGGGCCCCCTGATCAATCCTGGTGCTATGTACACGCATAGTTCACTAAATTATATATTATTTTATAATAATATTTAGACTGTTTTACAGCGAGGTTTTAACATGTTGCGTTTGGATCGGTGAGTGAATGAGATCCCGAGGAAATGAATGGATTGACTGGGAAAGGGAATGAAGTGGATTGGTGGTGCTTTTAAAATTTGATAAATGAAGTATTAACAAATTATAATAATAATAAATTCTTTATTGACACAAATTATTACAAATAAGATGAACAAAAATAATAGAGATCAGCTTAATTATTACACAAGATAGGTAGTTGCTCTGACACCTAAGGTAAAAGAGTATCTTGGGATTTAGCTGTCAGCGCCCTCCCTATGATTGACCTTAGCTTATGAACAACAATTATAGACTTTACAAGATAAAGTGCTCAACATAAAATTTTATATAATAATAGATGATATTATCAAATGAGTTAAATTAATAAGGTGCATTGTTACATTAAATAATTTTCAAAGTACAAAAACATGGTTAATTATATTGATTAACATGCATGTGTGTGAGAGGGTATGAGGGCGTATGTGAGTGACTGAGGGTGTATTTGCGTATGTGAAATTAATTAAAGAACTACTGAATTGGACTCTTCAGGAACAAAGGTACATAAAATGTAAGATTATTCTAGATTCGGTCACATGTCTTTTCAGCCAGAAATAAACGCGCTGATACGTTTTGACACGTTTTGTACATATTTTTATCTTATAAAAAAAAAACACGTAAATCCTTAGGGGGTTCAAATGTGATTTCTGAGCCACTTCGTAGTGGTACATACAGTACATAACAAAAAATACAAGTAAATAATAAAAAAAATTAACTAACATAATTAATTAGTTCAAGACAATAGATGTCTCTTCATGATTTCTCTTACTTTGTTAGGTTTGACATCTATGTCTTGCAACACTTTACCTGGTATATATACTATTTAACATTTCAGGTAGCTTGTAGTTCCAAGTGCGCTTTCCATAAATATTGTTGCTTTTGGGCAGAACTTACGTTCTAAAGAGGTAGATAAGAAAGGTTACGAAAATGTTGAGGCCGCGTTCTCTTTTGAAGACAGTTGAAATTATTGTATTCTTCACACACAATAGCTAGTTTAACCTTATTGAATACATCAATTACTCTGCAATATTTAAATAATCCTTTCTCATCTTCTCTGAAACGGTTTCTTATGTTGATAGGTACAATGTTTTTTAAGATACTTCGTTGAAGTTTATACATTTTTTCAATATATGTTTTATTAGTACGGCCGTAACTACTTACAATATTAAATAAAACTTCTTGGTACTCGGTTCCACAAATATAATAATGTTTAATTACTTTTTAAGTTGCTACCGGTTTCGTCGTTTTACGACATCATCAGGCACTGTATTATTAACAACTCAAATACAGTGCCTGATGATGTCGTAAAACGACGAAACCGGTAGCAACTTAAAAAGTAATTAAACATTATTATATTTGTGGAACTGAGTACCAAGAAGTTTTATTTAATATTGCAAGATGTCGTTCCATCAAGAAGCAACAACATTCACCGTAACTACTTAATCCATAACTAATAATAGAATCCGCTTTAGACATATACAGTAATCTCACTGTAGAAAAGGGTAGTTTATATTTCAATATCACTAACTTAGCTAGAATAGCTCGTAGTTTTTTACTTATACGTTCTATATGCCCATGTCATACTCATATATAACACAGAATTAAGGATGGTTGTAAGCATCACAACTGAGAACCTTGAAAGTATCATCCAGCACGATGCTATGAGGGCACATTTTATTGAGTTCTCCACTAGAATAGTGAAGATCGAGATATTGAGACACAAGACCTAAACAATATTTTTTTTACATTTATTGTTATGTATACGTATATACAGGTTGTGGATTTGGTCCACAACTTGCGTCATATGAATATTAGTTTACGGGATGTTATTATAAAAAAAAAAATTTAGATGCCCTAAAATTTTGATAAGCAGTAACAGCGGCGCGGCGTGGATTGCTAGTACTTATTTACTCCAGTGCCCCTCCCCACCCCGCCGCGCCGACGCATCGCCAATACTGAGTCAATTTCGTCATTTTTATATATATATATTTTTCATTATCGGGGGTACTAGCATGAACTTGGTATCGACTCGACATCGACTCGATAAATAAAAATCTAACTCTTAATTCATTGCATTATTGTATTGCATTATTGCGACCCTTATGGGTTATCATTTATAATTTATCGATTCTATCTGTCAAATTTATCTAATCGACGCGTACGTGCTCGCATAGCAGTATCGTGAATGTAATCTACCCTGTGACGGAAGTTGCTAACCAAATTATCAACCGGTACATATTTGTAGTGCATAATACTTATCCTATAATAAATACTAAAAACTAAATTTAAATGATTACTAATTATGGTGTAAATAACACCCTTGAAGAGAAAAACATATATTGAATAAATAAGAATAAAACCGCTTTAGCAAAGACTGATTCTGATTACCCTTGTTGAAGGCAAACTTAAGCGGAACAAAAAAAATACTTTGACCAAGTATCTAGCGCAATCAAAAATAGCTCTTGTCACTTCCTAAAAGTATTGCTTTTAGCTTAAAATGGCTGACGAGAATATAACTGACCTGAGGCTACGATTTCTAAATCACGGATTTCAATCCGAAAGCATACTTTTGCATAATTCATTTTGATAAAATCTTCTGACGGTATCTGTCCATTTCCACTTCAAAAGAAACAAAGTTTTCTTTCGAAATTGAGGGCTTCGCTCAATGTTTCTGGGAATTTCGAAATGTTCACTGGGTATTAACTTATCGTATATCTTAGTTTAATAATAACAAATAATAATTAAAATCGTTCATTGAAGTAAAAATAAAGTTAAGTACAAACATGTTTGCTCAACTTATTAAATACAGTTAAAAGCAATTAAAATTGATAATTGATGCCTAAGCTATATAAACATCAATGCCCCTCATGCTATGGTACCAAAATTGATCAGATATTAAGACTGTACATGTTGTAAGAGAATGTTAGAGAGAAGTATGAAAGTAAGTGCTTTAGTTTAAGAACTATATTATTGTAATGATTTAGATTTATCTGTTATGTTACAATAATTTTGAATAAAAAAATTTGAATTTGAATTTGAATTTGAATTTGTTAGTATCATTTTATAGGGGTTCAATTCAATATATTAGTTCAGCTAAATATATTAAAAAACTCGAGAACAAGAAAACGTTCATGTCAATTAAAAGTTTAACGCTATTCAAATTTTTCGAAATAATACATGTTAGTAAAATTGTTCTGATGATGTTTTATTATTGTGTGCTGTGTAGTTGTTGAGTGTAGTGATTGTGTGTGACATACGAGTATGCTGTTGTGTATGTACAGCAGTGCCGAAGTGTCCATAGAAGCCCTTTCATAGAAGCCCTATGAAATTAATTTTCACTTACCCATCCACGGATTACCCCATTTCAAATGCAAAAAAAGTATACTTTCTTTTCTTCTGTGCAAATCCTACAATGACACTGAAGATTTCATAACTTCACGAAAATAGACACTCACCCTAATTTATAAACTTCTATAAAACATCTCATCATGCTTTTATAATTTCACACTATCTTTCACACACACACTATCACTCATACTCATCTCACGCAAATTCGCAATACACACACACTCCCTCCCTAGTAGTAAATATAAACTGATCCCAAGACCAAAGTCGTAGGGCTAGGGATACGCATATTACTAACACATCCTCACACAATAACACACCCTTACAAACACACACGCACACACCCTACCACCCTGACACTCACTCCTTTCGTTTTTGTTTAAATTTATTTTAATTTTCAAGTTACTTTACCTTTATAATTTAACTGCTCCCAACCCAAGGAGAAGGGCGCTGTTACTCCTTACTTACAGGCCTAAAAACCTAGCTAGGAAACAGCAACACCTTTGTTATGGTACCACATTGTTATAGACTAAGCATAAAGATGTACATATCCTTCATCTTGTACCCTCTTACGATAAATAAATGAATTTGAATTTGAATTTCCCACCGGCTAACCTTTCAGAAATACCTCCAACCACAACAAACCATTCCTGAATCCACCATTCATTATTTTAATGTACAATTATGTTCATGTGCTTCTAACTTCCATGTATTACTAAAAAATGCCTGCACGAATAGCAAATTTTCCGTACACCTACCTAAACTCATCAACGCGCGCGGCGCTATGTTTGCACAAAATTGAGAATAGGCCGATCTATTATAGCCGTATAAAAAATATATAATACCTTGCGTTGTTGCCACTTCTTGCTCACTCCTGCAAGTTTTACAGAGAGCCAAATTTTGCAACATCACAATTCGCTGACACGTATCGGGTAAAAGCAAAGAGCAAGTACCAAGGTTAGGCTTAAAGGTAAGGCTGCTAATGGTTGGGATACCTTTCTTTGTCTCTCTTTAACTAAAACGTTTTTAAAGTTTTTTTTCCCTTTCTGATGCGTAGACAAGTGCAGGAGATATGACTTCTAAATTAAAAATAAGAATGCAATGAGAAAATACAGTGTACGGAAGACAGTTTTTATTAGATGTGTAGTTCTGTTTGATTTTTTCAGAAGTTTCGAAGTAGGTATTTGTTTAGTTCGTGTTGCCATTTCATTTTTTATGTGCGTGCTTGTTAATTGATTTGTATTTTTGTGATTTAGCGAGGTAATTGATATTTTTTACTGGTTTTTGTTTATTTTATTGTGTTTATCTCACATATTTGTTTATTGCAGTGAGTTTTATTTGCCATAATGGCTTTAACTCATATTGAGTGCTGTTCCACTGATTACTTGCATAACAGAGATTCTTCATTTTCCAAACTTAGTTTTGGAAACAAAAAGCATGTATGAAAATATGACTATTCAATGCAAGAGGCGAGATGGGTTTTTTACACATTTTCATACTTTTTGTTCGATAAATGTACGTGGATGACAGGCAGTTGCAAACTGAAAAAAATCTTTTGCTTTCCATGTTTATTATTCTCTGATTCGAACACATTATTTACTGTGAGAGTGGGGCCTTATCTTCTGGGTGATGGTATACTTAAATAGGATTTCTCTCTACCAAGCTTCTCTCTACTTTACACGGTTACAGTAGGTAGGTGGTAGTGTACCAAGGATAAAAAGTACTAATAACATTACTAGCTTAATGTAAACAGTTACAAAATATACTACTAAAGATAGTAGCTGGGAGAGTAGAGTGGATCATGCATGTCGTGAAGTAACTAGTCGGCTAAATGGTATGCTAGTTACTTTACTTCTAACTAGCCCAAATATAAACCCTGCTTTAGTACTCGTAGTTCTTATCATTTTCGTACGGTTTAATATCGTACAAAAATAGCATGTGCGGAAGAATTTATGTATTAAAGCATGTCCGAAAATTCTTCTTCCACAGAATGAAGAGTCGGTCCTGATTGGTGGTTCGTGCCAGATCCCAGACCCACTCTACAAGGCTATTGGCTCCATCATCTCATTCTACATTCCACTTGGTGTGATGCTGCTGACTTATGCGCTGACAGTGCAACTCTTGGCGAGACAGAGGAAGGGGCTGGGACAAGGCTGGGCGGCTGGCTGGCTTGGTGCTCCTCAGATTGGTGAGATATATTGCTGAATATCTTTGTTTTTCTAGCATAAACTACCAAAAAAAAGCTTACGAACTAGAAAAAAGCTGCATCACGATATAAAAGATCTCAACAATCATTTCCATTAAATAAATACAATAATATAAATTTATAATTTAAATAATGTAAATAAAAAAAAAATAGCAATCTTACACACAATTTATACACTAAAAGTATATTGGTTTTCCGAGTTAGAAAGTAGTGCTACCTCCACAATCAAGCCCGACATCAGCTCTAAAAATATGAAACAAAAATTCGTGTTCTTAATTCAAATTGTTCCCACGCTATTCTCTTTGCACCAGAAGATTTTTACCACACTTCCACTTCTAATAAATTTAGCCTTTGGCAAACTGTTTCGTATTCTTTTCACAAAAATATAGTTTTTTATTGTCAAAGCAAGTACTTTTAAGGCTCCTTGTGTCGGCTTTATAAGATATATCTTGTCCATCGAGATCAAAAAATAAGGCAGAGGACAACCTTAATACAATTATTCGTAAGAATGCCTTAGAATGTGGAAATAATGAAGAAAATAGTTGCTACTTACCACTTACGTATATGTTTCAGAACATCTTAATAATTATAATTCAATACTTTAGTTTATACTTAAATAAAATGGGAGATAAAGATCAGAAATCAGCTTTTTCCTGTCAAACAAATATAATTAATCCTCATAAAAACTTAAAGAAATATTCACAATATCTGTACAAAATAAGGGGATAGAGCGTTTATAAATTTATTTTTTTTTGAAACTTTTACTAATTTAAATTTGCTTATGAATTATCCCCAACATCTTGCTACAATGTATTGAAAACTTCTTGTTGAGACGCCTGTAATTTTATTTAAACTCGTACAGAAATTCATCTTATGTTATTAAATTTGGAAATGTTGCCAAAGAAAATATCTTTGGCTTTTTAGTAAAAAGGTTTAAAAGTTAATTACGTGTTCCTGGATTTTGACTTCGTTAATATTTCCATTTACGGTATCAAATCGGCTGCAAAAACGATAAATGCAATAAACCCTCAGAACAATATTTTACATCAATGAATAAACCACTAAAATCCACGATATTTTGCTGAAACTTTGTTTCTGCAATTTAACGAAACCGCGATTCATTAAACTCAAAGCTTTCCCAGTAGCAATGATCAAAAACGTAAAATTTTGTTGCTGTTTTTCTACATGCTTTATATTCATTTTATGCTTTTTCGTATTTGAAGATAGATAGATCCTTTATAAAAACATTGTAGAAATTTTAATAAATTGAGTTGTAAACTAGTCTGCATTAAAACTATGACAGAAATAAATTTCTATGTTTGAACACTTGGCGATTTATCCATCGCAAGGAGATATAAATTAATATTATATCATTGCAGTAAAGAAACGCAGAAAGAAAAGTAAATCTGGATGTGAGGAGCTCTGAACCGGGATTCGAACCCGGGAATCCCGGTTCACAGCTCCTGACATCCAGATTTACTTTCTTTCTGCGTTTTTATACTGCAATGATATAATGTTAATTAATAGTCAGCATTATTTATTTATTTATTTATTTATTTATTTATTTATTGGGAAATAATATATTATTATGTAATTACTTCTGCATTTTATCCCGTATTTCACGAAAAATGGGTGAAATTATTTTGAAGTTATGCGTAAAGCTTACTAATAAGTATATATTTACAATGAATGTTATCTCAGACCAAGGATCAAGGTAAATTTAATTCGAGAGCCCCGTATTTGCTCGAACTCCCATAATTACCGAAGCTCGCTGATAATGTCCTTATTTAGTGGTTCTCGTATTTGCCCAAATTTTAAATTTGTGTTACGTATCCCGTACAACATTCGCGTCTTGAACTTAAAACATGTCTTCGCGTAAACGTCTTCACTCGCCCAGATGAAGGCAGTCTAAATCTGCTGAAACTGGTCGGCTTTCCCAACCATAACACGTATTGAGGTGATACGTTTTTATATAAATCTTAAAACATTTATTGGTTATACCGAGAGTCATAGAAGCGTAACAGCAACCCATCCCTACTGATTTTATAAATGCGAAAGTATTTGTTGGTTTTTCCTTCATTCACGCAGCAACGGAGCAACGGATCGAAGTAATTTTTTGCATAGAGGTAGTTTTTGAGCCGGGGAGTAACATAAGCTCCCGGAAAAATGCAAACTAATACAGCGCGGGCGAAGCCGTGGGCAAAAGCTACTTTGCCATAAATAAGCTGATAAATGATGGAGATCCAAGAATGAGATTAAAAACGACGGATCATTTGGTGAACGAGGTCCAGTAATTTGAAAGAACCGAAGGATTTATCTCAGTAATCCCTACTTTCAAAGGATATTCTGGGCTAATCACTGGAGAACAGTGATGTTTGCAGCCATTGATGTAAATAATGTTTGTAGCACAAGGATAGGCAACAAGCCTTTATAATTATTTGTAAACTTACTAGTGGAATGGATGTAGCTGAAAATCAGCGCTATCTAAAATCTTTTTTTTTGGTAGCACATAGCTGAACTACTTAAATATTACTTATATATTTTTTGTTACATAGTTTTTACAATGTGCATCCTTAATATCATTGTTTTTTCTCGTGTTTTTTTACCAGATAATAAAGCTTTTTTCTTTCTTTCTTTCTTTCAACATAATTATTTTTAATGAAGACAGAATTAGCTATTGATCTTTTAATTTATAGTTCTTATAAACAAAATGTAAACAATATCATATTTTCCTTTTTAGGGTTCCGTACCCAAATGTTCTAGCATCAAGTGTCCCGTTATTGTCTAACTTCAACATTTATCGCTGTCGCTTTCTAAGGTTCCGTGATTGGCTAAAAATGATGTGACACATCATTTCTAGCCAATCACGCGTACTTTTGAAAGCAATAACGATAGATGATGAAGTTAGACAGTAAGGCCTTAGGTCTTTTCTAGCTACGTGTCTGTTCTTGCTCGTGTCGGCATCGGAACGGCCACGGAGGCGGCTGACCGAGCCGAAGTTTTATTACCAGTTCAGCGGTCCTTCTTTAACCGATGGTCCCTTCATAAAAAATATAACACTAGAGTCATTTTTTTTGGTCCTTAACACAAACAAGCATTCGTTTCTCATTTTCTCTTTCTCATTCGTTTTCTTCCATTCAGAACGCCGCTGTACGTGGAGAAGATTTCTCGGCACCAGGGGCGGTACTCCTCAGCATTCTGCCGCCTCCACGGAAACTGAACTGCCACCCATAGATACAAGGGATCTCTGGCTACAGGACTCAAGGTATGACGGGTTTTGGTTCTCAGTAAACAAGTATATTGAGCCTAGCTGTCCTTTCATCTGTTTTAGCTTTGTGCGTGCTAGAAGGATCTCAATGTGTTCGTTTTGTGTTCTCGCAAAGGGGACCAAATTATATGAGTAAGAGAGATGGACTCTCTTGCATTTTGCATGACTCATATAGCTTTATCCCCTTCATGGCGAGAGTGTACTGCCGCCATAGGAACAGCAAAGAGGAAAAATGTGCATAGAGGGATACTGTGCAACTTCCTATACTGTATTCAGCGGTTCGATGCAAAGCAGTCCATTCACCCGTCAGTATTATGATACTTAATTTTAGAAAACGATACTTACAGGGGTAAGGATACGTGGAGTCAGAGGCCTGCGTTTTTTTTTTTGTGTCGAAAGTCGAGACGGTGGCGTTTTTTTTGACGTGGCAGGTGTCGATCGTGGAAATGGCCCGTTTTGCATCGTCTCGGTAAACGTAGTAGTATAAACACTCGCAAAGTTATTGGGTGAGTATCAATGTTTGCTTCGTTTAAATCTTCTTTTATGTTCATTAATTGACGTGTGCCATATTATCGTAATGACGTCATTACTTTCATTTTCCACGACACAAGTTTATCACAATTTAAGGTGGTAGTTTTTATAAAAAAACTTGTGAGAACCAATAACGACGACAGAAGTATTATTATTTAATTCTGTTACCTTTTTCCACACGTTCCATCAACTTTACACCAGCGAATATTTAGTTTTTCTTAAAAACAAAATGTTTTAAGAGTCTAATTTTGCAATTTAAAACTTTCATACATTGTATTACAAAAGTTTTAATAAACAAAATTAGATTCTTAAAAAGTTTGTTTGTAAAAAAACTGATTATTCGCGGGTGTAAAGTTGATGGAACGTGTAGAAGACGGTAACAGAATTAAATAATAATACTTCTGTCGTCGTTATTGGTTCCCACAAGTTTGTATGAAGATTGCCTTGGACCATCCACCTTAATTTAAACTGCCTTATTCCTTCAGATACTTTTAGCACTGTTGTGTGTGTAGTAGATAAAATCCAAAACAAATGTACTAAAAAACTCATGTAAGTAATATTTTTAAGTGTTTATAAGCGATCTCATAGTAGACTTATGGTCAGTGTTAATACTGAAAAAACCTAGCCGATCAAAGCGCTCTTTCGAAATTGTGTTTTACACGAGTAGTCACATTAATTATAGAAAAATAGAACTAGAAAAAACTTTATTGGTGTCACACAATTAAAATACAATATCAATAACAAACAAAACATAAGTGACACCCAAAAGGCCTCCACTCGGCATGTGTCATGGCACTATTCTGTACCACGATGCTGGTCTTCCGTGGACACCTCGCAGGGTAACATGCAACATAAGTAGCACCTAATATATTAACCCGTAGAATTATTGAATTGAGATGACAATTTAATACAATAGACTCGCGGTACGATCCTACCTTATATAAGCAGACGTGTTAATTACAAAAATCTGAATATACATCTATTGCACATGTTTACAGAAAAACAGAAACAAAAATAAAATATTACAAACAACAGGATATTGATAATTATATAATATATATATATCATATACCAAAAATATATATATATATATATCATATACATATGATATTGATAACTATATTTAATAATTTTTGAGTTACCTAATTACATTATAACTAGTGTTGCTATTAATAGACTTTAACCTATTCTGTATATTTTAGTCAGCTTTTTGGTATTTCTTATATTTAAAATTCTTAACCACGTATGTTTGTCCCTTACTATTTATGTTTGGTACAACATCAATTCGATGAAACTTCTGGCACTAGCCATAAAATGATTCATACAAACTTATACAGCGTTCTCCTAACTGTCTCAGAAAGAGACTCTCGAAAACTCGTTTTCACACAGATTTTCAAACGATCCAGACATACCTCAATTCTCTTTCATATAATTTATAGGTTCTTGTTTTGCTGAAGTTAATTTAAAATTTTCATTTCTGCAGAAACGAGTTTTATTATTCTTATAACCTTAAAAACTTTTCAATCATTACGAGCAGTAAAATATCTTAATTCCGACATTTAGACTCTACTCTTTAGGTTGCGTTCACATTTTGTGAACTTTGTCGCAGATAAAACTCAGTGGAAATTGCGATATTATGCATGGTATGTATGTACTTGAGAAGTGACGGAGTTACTTACCGAGTGCGAGTATGCCAAGACATCGGAATGTATGCATTCTCCGTAACATTGCATTCTTGAGCTGGCTCCACACTCTTGCAGAATATCAGAAAAAAAAATGTTCAGCTACCCAATACATTTATTGACTTAATGATTTTCACCCTTTTTAGACATTTCTACTAACATGAAAATTGTTCTAACCACGTTTTTGTAATAACTTCCAATGTTTCGGAAAATTTGCAGTAGCCAATAACATGATGATATATTTCAAATATTAATCCCAAGTTGGAAAGTGTTTTGGAAAAAACCAAGACTGGGGACGGGCAATCTAAATGTCGCAAAAAAAATAAAAAAAAACTGGGCCTGTTTTTTGGCTCAAGTCAAATGCTGCATGTAAATAGGTAGGCTTTTTAGGAAATTGTATGAATACCTTTAATTGTCAACGCTTGGTCACATTCACCAAAGCATTTGGACTTTTGGTTTGACAAGAGTGTAGAGCCTCGCAATCCACTTAGTCTGTACTTGCATAAAGAATTTAGGCATCGATGTCGTGTTCTTGTTATATAAAAAATTTATTGCTGTTCACGACGTCATAAAAATGCACTTTTCATTGCAATTACTGGAAGTGCATTCGGAATTTATTATGCAATGTTGGCATGTAAATGAGTTTATTATACTTGAAAATGGAATACAAATTTTCTCCTTGGAATCCAAGGAATTAAATATTAATAGTTTTTGTCACGGCATGGTTTGTCGATCAGTGAGAAAAAAATAAAATTAAAGGAAATTAAGTAAATTGGTTGCAATTCCTTAAAATTACATGTTTAAGCTCCGAAAAAAATAAGAAACTTATATATGTATAAGGAAATCTCTACAAAAATACCAATAAAGTGCAAACAGGGCTCGCGCTGAGGGTTCCGTAACAATTAAATAAGTTTTTGAAAAAATTACAAACTTCCAACTCCTGCAAAATGTATGAAATAGTAGTGCAAATTTTAGTTGGTCGAGTTTTCAGGGATGACGTACGGCGCTGAGATGTGGTCTCTTACCAAAGGCTTGATCTATGGAGCGGGCTATGCTTGGGATATCTCGGATGGATAAAATCCGAAACGAAGATATCCGTTAGAGATCGAAGGTGACCGAAATAGCATGCCGAATCAGTAAGTTGAAGTGGCAGTGGACTGGCCACATTTGTCGCCGACGTGATGACCGTTGGGGCCATAAGGCATTGGAATGGAGACCACGTACAGCAAAACGTAGCGTAGGCCATCCCCGTGCCCGCTGGACAGACGATCTAAAGGACGTTGCGGATGGCGGCTGGATGAGGATCGCTAAGAGTGGCTTAATATGGGGGAGGCCTATGTCCAGCAGTGGACGAATACGGGCTACGGACGTGAACCTAAAACTACTTTATAACTTTATTAATAATTCCTTACTGCTTTGGTCTTTCAGATAGACCACTTAACAAAAATTATCTAAAACTGACCAATTTGAAGGCCCCCCGTTTCCTTATTTTTTCAAGAAAAATATAAAATATACATGAATAATTATTTACGTTATACTCTACTCAATGCAAAAATGCCAACTAGGTTACAAAAAAAAATTCTATATTTTGCACAGCAAGTAACAAGCCTTAATAAGGGTGCAATTTTACTTCCTATTTTTGTGTTTTCCGGAATAGAGTATGTAAGGTGACTTTAATTTGTAAAGCCAAATTGATACTGAAGACTCGGCAAGTGGTCAGGACTAAGGTTCCATGACCTTTATACAGGTGGAAATTTAGGACGGGGCACTTAAGGCATCTATCAGATACGTTATAGCTACAAGAAAACTGCGTTAGGAGACTAACTCTTACTTTTAAAGTATATAATTTCCGCGTTCACAGATTTTGGGAAAAATAAACAGATATCGAAATAACAGAGAATTTTCACAAAATATTATTCATCTTATTCGGATCTCTTACTGATGAGGACTAACTGATACGGATAAGGGTCAACCGAGATCAGGATATAAGATTAAATTCAGATACATTACTATGGAAATTTTTGCAAAATTATTTTTTTCGTCAACAATAATAATAAAACTTAATTTGTACAACATAAAAAAGAAACCGAAATATAAGCATCCCGAGTCAATAGTATAGGAAGCGTCAAATTTCTCTTTTGCGTTTTCATAAAAAGGGTATTTGAAACTTGTTACTGATCACTTATTAAGAACAGACATCCTGACGCGACCAAATCAGTTATGGGCGTGGCCAAATGTCATGTTGTTTCATTTCGCTTTAAGGTGCACGCTCCATGGAACTTGCCAGGACAATAAACACGTGCCGATTACGTCGCAAACGCAAAATTGAAAACTTGTTTAAGGAGAAATATGATTTTGGCAAGACTTTGAACGTTGCACGTGACTGATTGCACTAGACGTACCGGACGTACCAAAAGTCGATGGGGTCGTTACATCCCTACGCCTTATTATTATTATTATTTTTGTATTGGTATACTATCTTTTGCCCACAGTTCCACCCACGTCCCCTACAGGAAACAAATGACATATTTTTTGTCAGAAACAAACATTATTAGCGCTCTCACTCCCTCTCAATTGAATACACAAACTGACCATATCCAAAACGAACCAAGCGAGGCCGACAAATTTGCATGTTTGGACTACTCCGTCCTCGCATGCTCGTTTTTCGGCCTCGCTAGATACTCCCGACTCCCGGCTTTCGCGACGTTGCGAAGAACTTTATAAACGAAATTCTCAACAAATAAAAAATTCACTGAACGAATAGATTGAGATGTAAGTGTGTAAAGTATTATAGTAAGTACAGTTTATTCAACTCTACCCCGTTTTTGGCTTAAGCGTTATTTTATTAACGCTTCCTTTAGCCTATATAATTATATTCTTTCAGAGGTTTCAAAGATGTGCGTGACCAAACAGATAGACAGACAGACAGAAAATACTTCCGGAAATCGCTGATTTGTGTTTTACGTCAATTACTCTTTTTAGTCACCCACTTTCTATTTTTACAATATTAATAAAATATTTTTTACAAAATACCGTATAAGGGCTTTGTATTTTTTGTATTCTGTACTTTAAATAAATATAATTACTTAATTTAACAGTTTTAAACGCTAAATTTCGACACCTCAGTGTATAATATTTTTCTATTTGCCTGATGACGACCCCACTGAAGTGCGTTCATTAAATAACCTAGGGCTGGGTAGGAACACTGGGGTTGTAACGCTGTGTTTTTGAACGGGTTTCATCATGTAGCGACACTCCAAACGTCAGTTGTCATTTTTGCATTATATTTAGTATAATAACGTTGAGAGGACCCCCTCTGTACGAAATTTAACGTAAATGTATCAACTATAACGTTGAGAAGACCCCCTCGGTACGAAAATTAACGTCATGTCATTTACGAAAATTAACGTGGATGTCAGGTGACGTTTGGAGCCTATACGAACCTTGCGAACCCTGCTCAGAGTTGATGTTGAAAAATTCGACACCAGTGTAGCGACACTGTCATTTTTGAACGGTCGGTGTTGAGACGCGAGTTGATTATTGAACGGGTTAGTGTTGCGACCCGGGTAGGAAACCCAACTCGGTGTGAGTTTATGAACGACTATCTGAGGGGTCGAAGTATAGCGTTTAAAACTTTCTATTTTTATTACTTTTCTTCAATGTAGACACACCGGGTGCTACTCTTTTATTATATGTATTGATTAATATCAGCGTGAGATTGTAAAATCCAATAATTTATAATTTCACTAGCTTTTCACTAGCCTAACAAAAACCTTAAATTATAATCTCACATACATTTTTCAATAATAAAAAAAAAAATGCCCGATTTACTTGTTAGTGTAGGATTATAAAATGTGCTGCACCTGTATTACAGAATATATCAAAATACTCCATGTCCGGAACTTTTGAAAGCATTGGCTCAAATTTCCAATGCGCAGTTTTGCTCTATTTCCATCAACGTTTTTCCAATTCTATCTCATGAACAGCTGCACTTCAATAACGGAAATTATTCTCGACTGAAGCCCGAATTCAGGGCACTTTCACTGAAATGAACTTTCAATTTTGCCCGATCTTTCAGCTATGTATTTGAGTTATATGCCTATTTGATATATGAACTGCCTCAGCGGTCTAGTAGTTCAGGTAGTCGATTACTAATCAAGAAGTTACGCGTTCAAATTCGGTTCTATTTTTGTGTTTGGAGTACAGCGATAGCACAATATAAACAAAGACAGTAGGGACTTTGAACCGAATTCACGAGTTAAATACCTACGCGCCACTGAAGCGTTAGGGCTGTCGCTCACTCATATCATAACTTGGGTTTTTCGAGATACGATAAGGTTCGTCATCGTCATTGTATGGCCTTTATTTGTTTCTGCGTTATTTTTATTATGCATCTGCTAAACGGCTCTTAAACTCATATTTTTGAAGAAAATATCAAGAGCTGCTCATGTATTTTCGATAAAATAACTTTTTCATTACGAAATGAAATAATAAACTATGAAATAGATAAAAATGAAATGATGAACTTTATTTTCAGAAGTAAGAATACTATGTAAACATTTTTCTGATGCCAACATACGAGATTGAACAACTATTTTAGAACGAAAAGGATCCGCCGGTCCACATCGACATCTCATCTGCGCGACCGTAGCGACTGACTTGAACTCTCCTTAGACGGCGTGTAGAGCACGCGTCTATGTGTGTGAGCTCGAATCGGAGCGCTTCCAAGTAATTTTCCTACTGTCTTTGTTTATACTGTGGCGATAGGGATCATCATCCGTTACGATGCGACGTAATAATCGTTAGTAAAACGGGGATGTGGATGAGAGTGGACTATTTGTTGTTGAAGACACAAATAAAGCTTTAAAGCTATAAAGTAAATACCTATAATATCAAAGTATTAAACCGCATTCGAGTTTACGAGTTAATAAACCACAAAATTAATTTATTGCGAATTTCTGAAACCACAATGGCGATATTAACGTTATTTATGTTTTGTCAGAAAATAGGCTGCCCGTTGTCCAACACCAGTTTGTTGGTTTTCAATTTGCGGCAAAGTTGCCAGTCGCCAGCTTTGAGGAAATATTCGTTGCGTATCGTCACGGAATATATCCCCGAGGTAGTGTCAGAGGTGCTTCCGAGTATGGGTAACTACCTGTAACAGTTAGCACTCGTACACCCTGTTTTACAGACGATTTTTACGTCTCAACATGATAGCATGTTAGCCTTATTGCCGTCATTCTAGATGCTTTTTGGAGCATGCAGGTTTACCTTACGTTATTACACCGTTCAGCAAATGGCAAAATCAAAATGTCAAAATGTTATCGATAGTTATTTGTTATGCAAGGCTGCAAAGTTATTATTTGGCGCGAGTACTTGTATTGGAACGAGTGGTTCTAAAATAGAATTCTAAACGTAGCGAAGGTTTCAAACGTACAACATTGCTGCTGAGCAAAATACGCAATTTTTTACCAGAAAAGATTTGTCACCCAGGTGCGACCTTGACTCTGAGATCAACAGGATCGGTGACGCAGCGGCGGCATTTGGCAAACTGAGTCGTAAGGTCTTCTGTTCCCACGAACTGAAGCTGGGCACGAAAGTCTCCGTGTACATGGCGATAGTATTGCCAAACCTCCTATACGCTGCAGAGACATGGTGCTTATACCGCCACCAAATCCGCACCCTCGACCGATTCCACCTTAAATGCCTCCGAAATATACTTAGGATCAAATGGTCTGATCGGGTGCGGAATACCGAAGTGCTGCAACGCGCCAATGTGGGTGACATAGAGGCGTACATCATGCGGCAACAGCTTTGGTGGTGCGGACACGTGTCGCGGATGGCGGAGGAGCGAGTGGCGAAGCGCATCTTCTTTTCAGAACTCCAGTCCGGAAAGCGAAAAAGTGGAGGCCAGTACCTAAGATACAAGGATGTTCTGAAAAGACACTTGAAAAGATGCAACATTGAGCCGTCGCAGTGGGAGGATAAGCCAGCTCAACGCGCAGAGCGGCGGAACCTTGTTCAAAGGAAAGTTTATTACTTTGAATAAAAACGAAGGTCCGATTTAGACCAAAAAAGGGACGAACTTAAGTCTCGGCCACCTGCAAACATCTCTTACAACTACATGAATGGTGTGCTGAAGTGCGCCCTATGTGGGCGTAGATTTAATTTAATGCAAAAATCGGTTACGCGAGTCACTTGAGAGCACATCAGAGAGCTGGACAGCTTAGCGAGTTAAAGAAGCTGTCGCTGTAGCCGAGAACGGCTGTGAGGCTATTCAACGTGTAACAGAAAGGTGTAACCATATTTGAAGAGTTTATTCAGTCAATGGTATAGAACAACTTTTACTATGGAACAAAACCTGTATATCGAAAAAATAATTTACTGTTTCATAGAAAAATGCAATGCCGCTCGGCCGAAATGTATGGAAGAGCAGATTTTTTTTGAGATTTCGGGGTTGGCTCTATAGTAAAAGGTGTTCTATACCATTGACTGAATAAGCTCTTCAAATATGGTAACACCTTTCTGTTACACGTTGTATATTTTCACCAGACTACAGCGAGGAAAATGCTAGGTGCAAGACACTGACATAATAATGTAGTAATACGTACGCTGGAAATTTTGTGCCATAGAAAATGACAGTTTTTCCCCGCCGATTCAAAGCGCCCCCACCAAGCGTACCGGGATCAAAAATGGACACTTGTTATAATAGATAACGTCGCTGTCTCATCTTTATCATTAGTTCTGAGTACGCCCACGTCACTCACTGCAGCGATCAGCGCCAAAATGGAGATAATCAAATTGCTTGATTATAATAATAATAATAATAATAAATTTAATTTATTTCGGATAACAAAGATCCATATTTGTTTACATGTCATTTGTTTTAAATAATAATAATAAATTTCAAAATACAATAATAACTAATGTAAAACACAATTAATTCATAATAATGGGAAATGAAAAAAAAAAAAAAATAAATAAAATAAAAATTAAAGATAAGAAATTAAAAATTAAAAAGTTTAATACCTTCTCACCGGCACAGCTAATGCCGTATGTCTGTCACAGCAGTGCCGGAGAAAAGGGCAGTATTTAATTAATTAATTAATTATCAGATCGTCAATAGCTGGACCAGTGTACTTGTATTATTAGAGGTCAGTGGTGCAAGAAAAAACAAAATAGAAAGAATTAAAGTGAAGTGAAATTAATTTATTTGCCACAGAACATACAAAAAAAAGAAGACGCAGTACAACATAATATAAAATGGCAAAAAGGAGCAAACGCAGCAAATGCTACAAGTTGAAGCTACTTGCAGCGCTGATTTTCAGTTTGCTCTATTTCAAAACATATAAACAAAACACAATGGCATGTAGGGGTAAAAAAAAGTGTAATTTTACCTAAAATTACACTAAAGACTTAGAAAATAATCAATAATAATAATTTAATAATTGAAACAAACCTTTTTCTTTGTTCGAGCAAACGTCATGCTGGCCAGTGCGATTATTCTAAAAATGATGTTGGTGCACCGACAAAAACCTTTTTTGAATAGAACGGTTCGAATTTTGAAAACCTTTTCCACGGTAATGGATAAAAAGCAATTTTGCCCGCAGATTTCGAATGATAAAATATTAGAACCTTTCCGAGCTTGGGAGGTGAATAAGAAATTGTTTTGGAAAACATTCAAAGAAAAAAAATTAAAATGTACTGCGTTTTTTGTATAATAAAGTGTTAATGTTTGTTGTTTTCAAATGTTTGCATTTCTAATTGGTATTTTTTTTACATGTGAATAGTGCTTGAACTCAAGTTTATTAAAATATTTATTTATTTGGATAGCTAAAAACCATAACTACCTTTGCGATATTTTCCGAAAATTTGGGTGTTTTGATAATTTTGAAAAATGTTTAATTTATTCCATAGAAGACTTTGGTACCTTTGAACTTTATTAGACTTTGTTATTTTGATATCTACTGAAAACAGTTTAATATATGAGCCTCTGACAGCGAAATTTGGCAAAACGGCCATTTTAAAATGACATGATAAAATAAACACTCGTATGTACATAAATATATACGAATAATTACAAGCGCTCACATCTTTAATTTTAGTTCCAGATAATTGGCAAGGGTAAAAGAACGTAGAAAACATTTAAAGGGTACAAGGCTAGAACGTAGAAAACATTTGAAGGGTACAAGGCTAGAACATAGAAAACATTTGAAGGGTACAAGGCTAGAACGTAGAAAACATTTGAAGGGTACAAGATTAGAACGTAGAAAACATTTGAAGGGTACAAAATTAGAACGTAGAAAACATTTGAAGGGTACAAGGCTAGAACGTAGAAAACATTTGAAGGGTACAAGGCTAGAACATAGAAAACATTTGAAGGGTACAAGGCTAGAACGTAGAAAACATTTGAAGGGTACAAGATTAGAACGTAGAAAACATTTGAAGGGTACAAGATTAGAAGGTAGAAAACATTTGAATGGTACAAGGCTAGAACGTAGAAAACATTTGAAGGGTACAAGATTAGAACGTAGAAAACATTTGAAGGGTACAAGATTAGAACGTAGAAAACATTTGAAGGGTACAAGATTAGAACGTAGAAAACATTTGAAGGGTACAAGATTAGAACGTAGAAAACATTTGAAGGGTACAAGGCTAGAACGTAGAAAACATTTGAAGGGTACAAGATTAGAACGTAGAAAACATTTGAAGGGTACAAGATTAGAACGTAGAAAGCATTTGAAGGGTACAAGATTAGAACGTAGAAAACATTTGAAGGGTACAAGATTAGAACGTAGAAAACATTTGAAGGGTACAAGGCTAGAACGTAGAAAACATTTGAAGGGTACAAGATTAGAACGTAGAAAACATTTGAAGGGTACAAGGCTAGAACGTAGAAAACATTTGAAGAGTACAAGGCTAGAACGTAGAAAACATTTGAAGGGTACAAGGCTAGAACGTAGAAAACATTTGAAGGGTACAAGGCTAGAACGAAGAAAACATTTGAAGGGTACAAGGCTAGCACGTAGAAAACATTTGAAGGGTACAAGGCTAGAACGAAGAAAACATTTGAAGGGTACAAGGCTAGAACGTAGAAAACATTTGAAGGGTACAAGGCTAGAACGAAGAAAACATTTGAAGGGTACAAGGCTAGCACGTAGAAAACATTTGAAGGGTACAAGGCTAGAACGAAGAAAACATTTGAAGGGTACAAGGCTAGAACGTAGAAAACATTTGAAGGGTAGAAGGCTAGAACGAAGAAAACATTTGAAGGGTACAAGGCTAGCACGTAGAAAACATTTGAAGGGTACAAGGCTAGAACGAAGAAAACATTTGAAGGGTACAAGGCTAGAACGTAGAAAACATTTGAAGGGTACAAGGCTAGAACGAAGAAAACATTTGAAGGGTACAAGGCTAGAACGTAGAAAACATTTAAAGGGTACAAGGCTAGAACGAAGAAAACATTTGAAGGGTACAAGGCTAGAACGTAGAAAACATTTGAAGGGTACAAGGCTAGAACGAAGAAAACATTTGAAGGGTACAAGGCTAGAACGTAGAAAACATTTGAAGGGTACAAGGCTAGAACGTAGAAAACATTTGAAGGGTACAAGGCTAGAACGAAGAAAACATTTGAAGGGTACAAGGCTAGAACGTAGAAAACATTTGAAGGGTACAAGGCTAGAACGAAGAAAACATTTGAAGGGTACAAGGCTAGAACGTAGAAAACATTTGAAGGGTACAAGGCTAGAACGAAGAAAACATTTGAAGGGTACAAGGCTAGAACGTAGAAAACATTTGAAGGGTACAAGGCTAGAACGTAGAAAACATTTGAAGGGTACAAGGCTAGAACGTAGAAAACATTTGAAGGGTACAAGGCTAGAACGAAGAAAACATTTGAAGGGTACAAGGCTAGAACGTAGAAAACATTTGAAGGGTACAAGGCTAGAACGTAGAAAACATTTGAAGGGTACAAGGCTAGAACGTAGAAAACATTTGAAGGGTACAAGGCTAGAACGAAGAAAACATTTGAAGGGTACAAGGCTAGAACGTAGAAAACATTTGAAGGGTACAAGGCTAGAACGTAGAAAACATTTGAAGGGTACAATGCTAGAACGTAGAAAACATTTGAAGGGTACAAGGCTAGAACGTAGAAAACATTTGAAGGGTACAAGGCTAGAACGAAGAATGCCCAAAAAAAATTTTTTTTTTTATTATTGCCTCTGGTAACACTTTCAAATCTTAATCATTTTGTCTTTGTATCATACATTAGAACGGTGTCAGTCAAGAGATAAATCAAAAAGAAATATTCCTTTCTACAGCAACAACGCTGAGAGTCACTGCGATAACACTCTGAAATGTGTGTGAGCAGTCGAAGTGGTTATATTGTCTTTGTGAGCACTGAATGTCCAATTCGGAACACTGCATCTGTTTATGTCAAATTCCACAAAATATTATTTCCCATTCATCGCCGAAGAATTTGCGCATACTCTCAAGATTTCGTTGAAAATAAGCAGTTACTATTATGATAATGAAAATGTAAGTTTCCACTGCAAAAATGCTGAATGTTTTGGACATTGATCATTGTTGTATTGTAAATTTGACACTTTGACATTTGCATCAATTTTTTTGTAATGATTCAACCAAAGATTTCAAAAGTAAAGATAAGGCCTTACCGTACCTACTATGACAGCACCAAAATGTTTCCACCTTTAAATGCGTGACGCTCACACGTTTGGAATCAGTGCTCATCTGACCACAGTGATAGTTGGATGCCTTAAGTGCACTTAAAGTTAATCATTTTAACAACTTCAGTAGTCTGATCAGTTTGCTGACCGTAGGTAGACAGATTGCGCACTCATAAGTGTGCGCGCGTCGGCTATATGTTAACGTACGCATTCAAAAACAATGCAATAGATTTTAGGTGGCAAGGCTCATCACCAAGAAAGGAGATCCCCTTAATATTAATAATTACAGACCTATCAGTTTACTACAAACAATATACAAAATTTTTACACATCTTATATTGTCAAGAATCATGAAAACATTGGAGCTCAATCAGCCCAAAGAACAAGCCGGCTTCAGGAGAAATTACTCAACCACAGATCATATATTCACCCCTACACAAGTTATTGAGAGGTACTGTGAATATGGCAAGAAACTCTACATAGCATTTGTTGACTACACGAAGGCATTCGACTCGATCTCACACGAAGCTCTGTGGAAATCCCTCCAAAACCAAGGAGTTGAAACCAAGTATATATCTATACTCCAAACAATATACAATAAAAGCAAAGCTTTAGTAAAAACAGAAAGAAAAGGGAACTCTTTTCGTGTTGAAAGAGGAGTACGACAAGGTGATCCTATCTCACCAAACCTATTTACAGCGCTACTTGAGAATATATTTAAAAAAT
Organism: Ypsolopha sequella; assembly: GCA_934047225.1. Classification (NCBI taxonomy): domain Eukaryota; kingdom Metazoa; phylum Arthropoda; class Insecta; order Lepidoptera; family Ypsolophidae; genus Ypsolopha; species Ypsolopha sequella. The sequence goes on from OW203987.1 coordinate 24,867,365, forward strand.
TAGATTGGTCAACTCTGTGAATTAACATAAATGGTGAATATCTTAATCATCTACGCTTCGCTGATGATATTGTTTTAATAAGCAAAAAATATAAAGATTTGGAACATATGCTAAGAACACTTGACGCAGAGAGCAGAAAATTTGGGCTGGAAATGAATCCTGATAAAACATGTGTAATGACGAATGACACAGAACGTAGCATCTACGTACAGTCAAAAAAAATAGAATACGTTACAGATTATGTTTATCTTGGTCGCAATATATCATTTAAACACAGAACTGAAAACGAAATTGACAGGAGAATTAAAAAAGCTTGGGGTGCATTCTGGTCTCTGAAACACATTTTTAGGTCAAACATGGACTTAAGACTAAAAAAGTAAGCAATGGATTCTGTGGTAACGCCTACTTTAATATATAAATATATTTAATATACGTTTTTCTTCAGTGAGAATCTTAATCAAATACTCAATAAACATTTACCCAAAAATTAAATACGTAGATGACTTTATAGTGGAGTAAATGCATTCGAAAAAACCCCCTTTTTTTTGGTATCGCCTTCTCCGGTTCCAATGTCTGACATCATGTCACAGTTGCACAAACACTATTGTCTAATAAAATAATAAATAAAATATTAGCACACAAGCTGAAAATGGGAAAAAGTCATCATAGCAGGCATTGGAACAAATTTGTATGTACGTAAATTGTCGCAAAATTGTACGTCATTACACCGCTGCTGTAGTTCTCCGAAAATTATTCAGCTTTGTTTATAAGTTATTTGAATGTCAATTCAAAAACAAGAATAGTACGACTCAAAATGGAAAAGCAAGGATAAAGCTAGTTTTTGCTAGAGATCTGGGTGAATGATAAACGTGTTTCACCTACAATTGCAGTGTAGATTTCAGCAAATTGATACTGTAAATGTTGCTGTTAATTTGAACGACAATTCAAAATTTTTGTAAAACCAGGTATTTCAAAGTTTGGCAATTCAGTCGTTTTTAAGGGGTTCCGTACCCAAAGGGTAACCAACGGGACCCTATTAATAAGACTCCGCTGTCCATCTGTATGTCCGTCTGTCTGTCCGTGTGTCTGTCCGTCTGTCCGTCTGTCACCAGGCTGTATCTCATGAAAAGTTTAAACTTTCACAGATGATATATTTATGTTGCCACTGTAACAACAAATACTAAAAAACAGAATAAAATAAATATTTAAGGGGGCTCCCATACAAAAGACATGTTTTTTGCCGTTTTTATAGATAGTGGTACGGAACCCTTCAAGCGCGAGTCTGAATCGCACTTGGCTGGTTTTTTAAACTTTAATGTGCAATTTTTGTCTGCTTTTCGTAATAAAAAGACCATGGTATGTAGATTCAAAAATGCATTTTTTTCTTGCCTATAAACCCATTTTATAAGAATGCAACCAACCCAGAATAGAAGACTATATTTATGGATGTGGAAGAGGTGAAAGAGGTGTGTCAGGATCGTAGCATATTGAAATCTGTAGTCTCTGACTACCCCTCTGGGAGACAGGCGTGAGTATATGTACGTATTTATGTATGCAATCATTATATTTAAGATTTTTGCGATGACCCGCTTTTTCCGATTATCCATAAGGTGACTTTTGTTCATAAAGCCAAATTCATACTGAAAACTCGGTAAGTGTCAGGACAAAGGTTCAATTATCCTTTTTGTGAAAAACGCAATAAGGTGTTTTGTGGCCCTATACAAATACATAGAAAGAATTAGTATAGGAAGCCTATATTTCATTTTGCTTTTTTCACAAAATGGGTAGTGAATCGTGGTCCTGACCACTTACCGAGTCTCCAGTATGAATTTGCCTATATTAACAAAAATCACTTTTATCTAATAATAAAGCTGATTCTGAAGGCTTTAATTTTAGTTTTAGTGCTGTCAAAACTAAATTTTCTCTGATACAAAATAGCCCTTCAGAGTTAGGATTAGAAGCTAGATTTCTTTGTAAAATTTTAAGCATTGACAGCACTAAAACTAAAATTAAAGCCTTCAGAATTGGCTTTATTATCTGATAGTAAGATGCTAATCTACGTAACGGCACGTGCTGTCGGAACCGTTAGAATTCACGCGTTCGTTATTACATTCCGATAGTACCAATTTGCATTTGAACGAGAAAGTATGTAGGTCACATTTTTTGTGATTGTACCAATTGATGTAAGACGTATTAAAGTACAAAGTAGTATTAGAAAGTAAAAAGAACTTAAATTGTAATTTTAATGTAAAATAAATAAACGAACATAATACTTTTTATCCTTAATATCTAAAACAGTAAAATAAGATTAGTACAAAGTAGTATTAGAAAGTAAAAAGAACTTAAATAGTAATTTAAATGTAAAATAAATAAACGAACATTATACTTTTTATACATATACTTATATTATGTACTTATAATACTTTAACTTTTTATTAAAAGTCAGACACGCGTACCTAGGATTCCGTATTGTGGATGATAAATTTAATTTTGTCAAGTTTTTTCGTGAATTTCTTAATCGTTTTTTTTTACCTGCAATATTTACGTAAACACGAATTTTTTCATACTTTTTGGTCGACTAGTTTTGGAGATAAGAGGGGGGGGGGGGACATATAATTTTTTATATTTTTTCAAGGATTTCTCGAAATAGATGCATTTAAATAAAGTGAAACTATATATTTTTACAATCAACTTTTTAATATCTTCAATTTGATACACATATTGTATTTTTATAAAATGTTTTTTATTTATTTTACTTTTTTTTTATATTTCTCATTTGTGATCAATTATTTTTTAATAGCTATAGTTTTCCTGTAATTGGCCAGTTATGATCTATAATTGACATTTTTTGGTCAACCAGTTTCGGAGGAAAGGGCCCCTTGGCATTTTATAAATTTCCTAGGAATTGTTTAAAATTTCTAAATAATATAAATTTACGGTAACATCTATTAAGTATTAGATACATCATCGTAACGTTTTAAGCAATGCCGTAATTTCCGCAATCAAAATAAATTATATTTTAAGAATCCGACTCCACAGTTACAAACTTTTTCAAGGATTTTCCGACTTTAGGTACATATATATCGATCCGATTATCCTTTCCCTGAAATTGTGACACTATATTATATTTATTTCATAGTTAAACCGTAATGTTGCTAAGCTGTTATTTAACCACTACGTTATTTGGATCTTCTATTATGAGTCTACTTTGAGATCGCTGGTTAATTTTAGTATTAAGTATTCTTATATACAGATTGAAAATAAACCCCCTAGCTATATCGAAATATATGAATCAGAATCACTAATAGAACGCAGAATCACGTTTTTTTTTTCATATATTTTTTTGGGATTAGTAAAAAAATTCTAATAAATGGCTAAACTACGCGACGTGACAATAGACCGTATCGTCTTCCCCGCAACGAGCCTCTGACCTCCAAGCATCAATTAAAAACATTCAGGACGCCCTTGGCGCCCGCCCCCACAACCTAGCCTCCCGCCCGCGATCGACTTTGGCGGTCGATATCTTTATTTTTATTATGAAACAAGAGAGAAGTTACAAAGCATATAATAAAGCCGATTCTGAAGGCTTTAATTTTAGTTTAAGTGCTGTCAAAACTTAATTTTCTTGATTACAAAATAGTCTTTAAATGTTAGGAACAGAAGCTAAATTCCTTTGAAAAAGTTTTAGTTTTGACAGCACTAAAACTTAAATTAAAGCCTTCAGAATCGGCTACATTGTTATTTTGAACATATAATAGTTTACTTTGATAAAGCTAGGGGTTCATTATCAACCTGTATATGATTTTTTAATGACATATTGTTCTAGTTTTTATATTAGATAATTCTGTGTTATTTAAATGTTTAGTCGTGTATATTCTTTATGAAAGTCGCAACTTGGAGATGGCTTATATAATTTTGTCTCTCTTACAAATGTGTCCCCGTGTCAACAAATTATGTACTCGTTTATGCAGCTGTTTGAATGTTTGTTTCAAAGTTTTAGTTCGTTTATTTACAATAAATATATTTACATACGAAGACATAAGTACAGCGACTACCAATTTCCAAAGGACGAACGGTTTAATTTATTTTAAATATTGACGGCAAGCTAAATATATAAATGATAATGAAAGAATATATAAATGATAATTGAAGACAAAGTCATCTTTCATTGTTTTTAAGGCTTTGGTATGATTAGATATTATCAATTATAAAGAAAGGAAATCTTGGTCCGTACGGACGCAATCTATACGTTCTTTTAGATATAATAATAATGAAAAAAGTCGAGCTTTTAATTTTTAAACCAATCTAGTAACATAAATTGTAATGATTCACAAGCAGGTCCCAAAAAATAAGGTTACACTGTATGGTATAAAATGACATTCTATAATTATAATTTAAAAAAAAATGGATCCAATACAATCCAATCCATAAACCAATATCGGTCCACTGCTGGACATAGGCCTCTCCAAGGGCACGCCACATTTTTCTATCCTCGGCCATACCAGCCAGAAAAAAATGGATATAATACTAAAAATATATCCAAGTGTGAACTGAGAAATTTTAGTCACAGTCCACACTTAGTACACCAGCGTTTCACCGACGATTATTACGTCCCAACATGATAGGTGGTGAGCCCTATCACCGTACTTCGGGCACAAATACAAGCTTGTAGGGCATGCCGGTTTTCTTACGATGTTTTACTTCACCGTTCAGCAAGTTAAATTCCAAAAAACTGATTAGTGCATGCCCGACCGGGGATCGAACCTGAATCTCAATATTGAGAGACAGCGTTCTATCCTTGAGCTACCGATGGTGCTCTATAATGATAAGTGTATGCCGTTTGCTGTTTTAGATAAACAAACTTTTTATCTTAATTTTTGACTTTGAAATCTGGTATCATTTTCGACTACACTGTAACCATGTACTGTACATATGTATACGTATGTGTGTTAGGATTACCTAGCCGCAAGAGGTACAATACCTAGTTTGTTTATGTCTATCTCTGTAACCACTTGAAGTATCCGTAACTGCTTAAAGTTGGATCTACACCAAATCATTAGGCCGTATCACATTGCCAAAGCATGATGAAACATCGTACCAAGTAATATGGACGCCAACCTTTTCAAATTTTATCGTATCTCCTTTGATAATCAAGCATAAGCTAACGAGAAATCGTTCAGGGTGTATCACATGCCCATATCGGAGCTGCATATCAAACGATCGCGTCTCATATCCGTCCAAACTAGCGATCATGATATGTTTTGGAAATACGGCAGAATAATTTGGCGTGGATCCATCTAGACTCTAGATTCCAGAGTAGATTTTATTTACTTCTGTGTTGTGTTGCACAGCGAGCCTGCCCCTTCTGCTATGTCAGCACTTCATCAGTTTGGAGCCGAGATGTTGCGCCTTTCTCGCGGCTTGGAAGCTTCTGCTGCAGCTAAACCACACATACAGTATAAAGGGTACTTATCTAATTGGCTTATAACTGTTTTCTAAGTCTTTAGCGAAAATGTTGAGTCTGGCTTTAAATATAGTGATCTGGGCCAGAGTGGACTGCTTTTTCCAGACAAAATTGAAAAAAGATTGTGTCTGGAAAATAAATAATAGGCCATTCTGGTGCTGATCGCCTCAAATAGATTTGTCTTAACATATTGAGAGCCAGAAAGGTGTTTTTGTTACAAGGCTTAACTTATTATACTATTCAAAATTGATCTTTCCTAGACCAGCCAAATGTAACTGGTCCAGTACAATTTATGAAGTTTCTACATCTTAGTTATAATTTGCATGCATAAAGCAGTAGTTTATGCAAAGTTACAAAGTGTAATTTAATACAATTTCCACAGGACGAACATATCCGAGAAGGGAGGCATGCTAACTCCTGGTTCACTGAGCGTATCATCCAGCTCTCCTTCTTCTATGCTGCAAGATAGAAGAAGACCATCTTCCACTTGCGATCCAAACACACCAGTTCACACTACAAGACCTAGAAGCGCTTCTGACGATGAATCCCAGAATGAAGGTCTTTTAGCACCAACTACACTGACGCACAAGTCTAGAAGTTCTGAAGACGGACTTTTGTTACCACCTCCATGTACGTGTCCATACTTTGGAACAGATTCGACCCCTCCACGAAGGACAACAGAAGTTATTATAGTGCCAGGTGGTGATATCAATGGCTGTAACGGCTTCCCCAAGAATGGAAACTACAAAAGCGATGATACACCAACGTCGACACCGTATTCTCGAAGATCCAGTCGAGGGACTGCGTCGATGGTAACGTGGGAAGAAGCTGGAAGGTTCAGGAGGGGTTCCAGTTTCGGTGGAGCGAGGACAACAGCGTTGTCTACTCCAGTTAGGAACATCAGGACTCGTAGATCGATTAATGCTCGCCAGCAAGTTCAAGCAAATACCCAAAGGCAGACGCCAAGGACGCATCACTCTAGGAACTCGAGCGTTATTTCCAGAAACTCTTCAAGACACGGTAGGATACTTCGGTTGGAGCAAAAAGCGACAAAAGTTTTGGGAGTCGTATTTTTTACGTTTGTCGTCCTTTGGGCGCCCTTTTTTATTCTAAACATGCTGCCAGCTGTCTGTCCTGAATGTGAGAGGCGAATTGCGCACTGGGTCTTTGATTTTGTTCTCTGGTTAGGATATGCGAGTTCGATGGTGAACCCGATATTCTATACGATATTCAACAAGGTGTTCAGGCAGGCATTTAAGAAGGTCCTAAAGTGTCAGTACTGGACGTCGCCGAGGTAGCCAGCACCCTGGGAGCGTGTTCGTCCAGTATCTGATCCTGGTATTAACGCGCTCTCTGTAAATAGGAATGCCAATGTAAGATCTCATTTTTTATGAAACCAAAGGTTTAAGCTTTAAAAAAATACGCTTCAGGTAACTTAGGGCATACTGCAGCTGCCAAATATCTTTGATTTTCTAAAGTTATATTTATAATGCTCACAGACGGTACACCCTGCTGACAAAGAGCCGTAGTCAAGTTTGTTGGCGAAGATATTTAGCGCTTATGCACTGCAGCCGTAACAGCATCTCCAGCCATATTATTAATATGTGTTTATACATACATATATACATACATACATACATACATACGTAAATACATATACTCAGGCTTGTCTCCCAGAAAGGTAGGTAGAGACTACAGATTTCCATCCGCTTCGATCCAGACCCACCTCTTTCGCCTCTTCCACATGCATCAATGTAGTCATACACGCTGTTGCATTTCAGGTATTTTTGATACAAACCACCGTAAAATTCCTTTTTATATTCTAGTCACTACATCTTCTTTCAGGCCACAACAATCCCGTATGTCGATAATTTTCACTCTGTCATTCAATGTTAAGCCACAGATACTTCATAAGGAACGCATTTTCACTGCATTCACTCTACTTTGATGTTTATCTTGCCATAACCAACATTCACTACCATACATAAGTGAATGGGCCAACAGTCTATTATGAACTGCCAATCGTGCCTTTGCAGTCACATTTTGGCTGCCCATAAAAGAGTGTAAGACTCCATTCACTTATAGCATTTCTTACAATAAGTTTATGTAAACACATCATCACGTTGTAGATTTGAGATAGAGATGAGGTATTGGAATATGGCAGGAGATCCTCCTTCACAGGTACTAAACTACTCTCTTGCCGCAACATATAAAAGCACAACAAAGTGCACATGGGCACATTTTATTACTCTCGCGGTGCTTTTTCTGTTTTACAATGGAAGTCCGTATTTGTGCCCTTAAAAAGTAGCTCACGTATAAACTGGAAAACCTAGAGTGCATTGATGCTCTAATTTTTAGCGGGATTAACAATAGTGTAGTATTTGCTTTAGAATAATTTTATTTTGGATAACACTGACAGGCTCTATCTTTTGTTTTGTTTTCACCTTGTTAGACACAGCACAAAAGCACACGCCGGTCATACCAATAAAAAACCTTTGACTGCGATCTTAACTAGTCCTTATAAGTACTTTCTCATATTTAGAACTTCTTACTCTCATCGCTTATGGCAGAACTATGACTGACATAATTCTCTAATAATATTAACTGACATAATTGTCAAGATTCTGTACTGACTACTGGCTGGGAACTTATATTGTTCAACTGTTCTTATAGTAGAACGCGGCTATGAAGTCAATCCTTACACATTGCGCAACTATGAAGTTTCTGAATAATGACAATGTTAACCACAGGAAAAAATTACATATTTACTTATTGCGTGTGACAGAATAGTGAGTGTCAATAATATCACAGACAATATATCGATACACGTTAAGAAGTTCGTATAGCCAAAAATAATGTTTATGTTTTATGATGATGTGCATTAATGTAAATAAAACGTATTACTTAATTGTTATATTAGTAATATTCTCCTTCAGTTAATTATAAATATTAATAAATAAATGAGTTTGTTTCTTTATTACTAACCTCTGGGAGTATAGTAAACATTTAAATTAGTTATATACAAACGATTCCAGTAGTGATAATGGTGATGGTGCTTCGGAAAGTGATACATAATAAAGTAAAGAATAATATCTCTACCTAGATGTTTTTTTTTCACTTTCCTTCATATACATCTGATAACTGCATTCGACTTAACTCACACTTGACGAATTTTATCTATACAATGATCGAACGTGTAACAACCCTAGAGGCATGTCTCAGGATTGACTTCATAGCCGCTTTCTACTATAAAAACCCGCTCCGTATTTTTCGTCCGTTTGATGCGAAGTATTTTTTAAATATTTTTCTCATCTTTACCGCGATGTTTTTGTAAAAACCACGGACATACACCAATTCATATTGACCGTCTAAATGACAAAATAATTTGTAAAAGAGAAACAATTCAATCAAATAATTTTAGGCGTTCATTTAGACGGCCAATATGAAGTGGTGTATGTCCTTGGTTTTCCAAAAACATTGTGATAAAGGCCAGAAAAATGTTTAAGGCGATATGTAAAAGTTTTAGCGTCCCTGTTACTCCATATGCGAAAAAACCCTCAGTGCGAGAGGGGCGGATTCGTGGAAAAGTAGCAAAAAGTCCGTTTTTTATTAATATAAAATGTACTAAAAACTCTATTAAAATTTCGTTTAACCACGTCCTAGATACTGTTAAAACCCATCTAATAAAATATAATTGCAGTCCATATGTCATTCTAAATTGTCAAACCAGGAGAATTGGTGTCGATAAAGACCTCATTTCAATAAATATTTCTATCGAGCCGAAATTCTCTAATCGCGTTTCTGTTTTAACAGATCCCTAGAGAAAGATTCCAAAAATAATGTACATTTTGATAAAATTGTAGTAGATGTAGAAGTTCTAAAAGTATCGATTTTTTTCCGTAGCGCCTTAACAAAATGCTTTGCATCAAAGTTGTCGTCGTCGCGGATCGGGCTCTTAAGGAGCTCCACAATGCTAAACATCAGTTTTGTATTGGATTCAGTTCTGTCAATGTACATGGTAAAAATTTGAAAAAATTATGGCGTGTTTTGTGACTCAAGGTAATTATTAATTACACTTTATAAATAAACATACTTTGAATGTTCTATTCATTATTAGCTATAAAAAAGCATGAATTACACGAAAAAAGCGATTCAGTTTCCGTGTTTCAAAACCGATTGAAACGAAACCAACACACGCAGATACTAACAAGAAAAAACCATCTTTATTACATAAAGAAATTATACTTAATGTCATAATGTAGCCACGATTTCAAAACAACTGAAGTTTTGCGTGCGCGGCATCTGATTAGACCAGGATAGATAGTTAAAAAACGAACGCGTTAGAGCAGGACTGAATTTTAGCATAGTGCAGCCCCTTAAAGCCAGCCGTGCTCTCTACTACACATAGTCAACCCTACTGACTATGTATAAACAGACCCTAACCCAACGACTCGTCGGTCGGCGTCGTACAATACGTATACGATGTTTTCCCCCTTTGGATCTTCTGAAGAGATATAATTTTAGCAACAGTTAAGTTATAGAATTAAATGAGACTTGAGGATAATTCATGATTTATATAAAAACGGCTCACCTCAATACGTGTTATGATCGGGAAAGCCGACCAGTTTCAACAGATTTAGACTGCCTTCATCCGGGCGAGTAAAGACGTTTACGCGACGACGTTACTATACTCAGTCTCACACTGGACGTCTGGTCTAGAAGGCAGTCTAAATCTGTTGAAACTGGTCGGCTTTCCCGATCATAACACGTATTGAGGTGAGCCGTTTTTATATGAAACAGTTAAGTTTATTTTTTACATCAGGTATGTGAGAAAGTTTTCGTAACATTTTACTGAATTGATTTAGTTTTTTTAATCAACCGGTCACTGACACATTCAAACTGATTGAAAGACTCTCACGTAGCCGTGTACTCAAGCAAGTAGAATGTATCAGTTGTAAGCACCCTTTTAGAAGCCCTAACTTACATAATATATACCTGACATTAATAAAGTTTATGTTCACATCCCTATAGGGGAAAATAAAACACGATATTGCTAAACAAAGGAGAAATTGTATTTATGTCTAAAAATGTAGGAAGCGTCTAATCTGCCACAAGTGGCCGTCTTGCAGAAAATAAAATCCTGCCACTGGTGGTCGTCCAGCAAAAAGAAAATCCTGTCACTAGTGGTCGTTTAACAAAACTAAGTAACTAGTCTGCCACTATTGTATTTATGTGGAGGAGAGATTTTTGAATTATGTTTTTTTTTGTAAAATCATAACCTCACTTTTCAGACTAAAATCGATTAATGACCTAAAGTTACTTCTGCAACTGCTTTGGTGCTACGGTAAGTGCAGCCTCTCCGCCTTTGAAAAATGTATTTGCAGTCTTCATCTGCACATTGTTTTGCAAGGAAAATGTAAGAAAATTATTATTGAGAACACAGTCACATAGAAATTTTGTTCTACATAACAATAGTAGAGAATAGACGTGGAGGTTACTAAATTCAGGAGATAATTTTCAAAACTGGTCGAATCACATGTAATTTTAGAGTACAGATATTTTTATAATGCCAATTGTCAGTACAATTTTTTAAATGTAAACTATAGATGAAAGTAATTTAAACGCAAAATCATTATTTTTTCCTTTTCGACAAATTTCTCTTAGTAAATTTTAGTTAGCGCATTTTTCAGATTTTGGAGATGACTAATTTTGAAAATTACCTCCTGATGACACAATCAAAATAAACTTATATAGAAAAAAAAAACAAATTTTAATTTTAACAAATGTTTAATATTATATCAAGCAAGATATTTCATTTAATTCAAATACTTGATGTTTTTTCCGGAAATTATTTTATTCATATAGATCATTCCAATTTTAATTATTATATTGTGATTTATTTTAATTTAATTATTATATTTTGCTTCAATGTTTTTAATACTCGTGTACTTATTCTTGCAATAGGTTAAGAAATATTATTCTAGTCACGGTCTTAATAATGAGTCGCGAAATATTATGAATACTTTTGTAAAATAATTTAAATCAAAAGTATGTACCTACGGTGTAAAATTAATTAAATATTGTAAATTCAAAACATTTAATTGATGTTTGTAAATAAAACTATAATGTAAATTAATCGTGATACAGATATTATTTTAAAATTAAGACATTGTAAAAATATTAAATGATTTGTACTATCTGAAATAGGCCTACCCTTTTTCTAAACATGCTTAACCGAAGAAATGCCTAAATTATATATTAAAGAAAATAGACCTACAAAAAGAGCTAAACCCATCTATATAAATGTTTAAAAAACAAAAATTAGTGTAAATAAAATTAAGCGATGTTTCATAAATGTGTACTTTAAATAATTAGGTACTACTGTTTTGATTGTAATAAAATGATTTTGTCAAAAGTTGGAGTATTATTTTATTTGGATCAATAAATTCTTCTTTTGCAAAGATTTCAAAAGTAAAGATAGAATATGATTAAGAATATGATTTAGAATATGATTTTATTCATCTAAAAATTACACAATAACAGAATAGGATTACCTTGACGCCTACAAGGGTGTATGTACCGGTGCTATAGGCGCCAAGCTCTTCCCTTACAGAGTATTACATTAAAAATTAGAAGTAATATAAAATAAACGAGAATACAAAAAAAACAACAGAGCATGCAGCTTAACTTATAATAAAAACAAAAAATCAAGGGCATATGAGAGGGTGGATCTGTGTAAAGAGTGTGGATGAGAATGAGAGTGTGTGTGTAGGAAGAGGGTGTATGTTAGTGTATGTATTTCCCCAGCCCTACGACCAAGGTCTTGGGATCCGTATATTTACTACTAGAGAGGGAGTGTGCGTGAGGGTGTGTTTGTGTATGTGTGGGTGAGTGTGTCAAAAATTTGATGAAAAATATTAAACAATTCATACGCATTTAGAAAGTAGATAGCGTGAAGGTTATTTACTAGGTTATAGAGAAACCGACCAACATAGTTCTCAAATCTTTCCACGAAACACGTCCGTGAACGTGATATTTTGAAGATGGGGAGTACTCGTCGAGAAGAGATGTCCTGTGGGGGAGTATATGGAGCATTTGAATGTTGTTTCAGAATCACATTAAGAACAAATAGTTGCCTCACTGTAAGAACATCACATTCCTTATATAAGTCAGCTGTTGGCTATGTGAAGGGGCGTAACGTACTAACTTTCAAAACTGCTCTTTGAGCTCTTTCAAGAGGAAGAAGAAAAGTCTTACAGGTGCCACCCCATGATCCTATGCAGTAAGTAGTAATTGATTGGCACAATGTGAAATAGAGCATTCTTATTATCCCCGCATCTGCTACATGGCGTATAGTTTTAAAAATGGCCATGAGTCTTCTCACTCTAAGTGTGATGTTCGTAATATGTTGCCTGAAAGTAAGGTGAGAGTCTATTATCACACCCAAATATTTGATATGTGATACTAATTAAGGTTTAGGGCAGCTACAGAGAGGGTTTCGACTGTAGGGAAATAATGTGTCAACCAGGCTTGACGATCTACAACAGAAAGAATGAGCCAGAACTTTGTGAGCGAATGGTGGTAATTGCGGCCTTCTTATTGATAACCCCTATAGTATGACAGCACCAAAATGTTTCCACCTTTAAATGGGTGACGCTCACACGTTTGGAATCAATGCTCATCCGAACACAGTGATAGTTGGACGCCTTAAGTACACTTACAGTTTTGAATCTGTTCTGAAGTCTGATCAGTTTGCTGACCGTAGGTAGACAGATTGCGCACTCATATTATGCGCGCGTCGGCATTATGTTAACGCGCACAATCAAAAACAATGCAATATATTTTAGGTGCCAGGACTCATCTAAACTTTTGAAATCTTTGTTATTTTGCTGTCACGGTTGTTATCATCTGAGTCGTTTGGTCATGAATGTTCTTATCGATTTGTCTCGGAGGGAGCGCCGTATAGTGTTGTCCGTAATAGCTCATCTTTTAACTGTTACTGTCGTCTATGACGGGATGTCTTAGTAGATGATAGCGGCCCGCAACTCGGATCTACCCGCCCTGAAAAAAAAATCAACTTATTTCGTGGTAGGTAAGGGGTAGATCTGAAAGAGCTAGAAACAGGGTCAGGGAAGGTTTTAAAACTCTCGGGCGAATCATATATTTTAATAATCATCAAACTTCACTTACAGGTAAGTTCGTTTGATTTTCTATTAAACTCGCCCTTCGAGGTTACATTATATTCACTTGTAGATGTTAAGAGAACAACAAAATAATGAGCTACTAATTAATTCGTGAAATGAAATGAAATTAAATATAAATTATTTATGTAATGTAGGTATAACATACACTTATTACAGGTCGGTTTTAATGTAATATAAGTCATATTTTATGTAATAAATAATAATATGGGAAAATACAAAAGGATGGGTTTACGTAAATTTAATAAAAAAAAACACTTGAATAAAATAAAAATATGAGAATAAGGAATAAATAATATTATTAATATATAATAAAAATTAATGATTTATATAAAAACGGCTCACCTCAATACCTGTTATGATCGGGAAAGCCGACCAGTTTCAGCAGATTTAGACTGCCTTCATCTGGGTGAGTAAAGACGTTTACGCGACGACGTTACGCCTCACACGTATTTAATTCTATAATAAAAATTAAAGAGTAAAAACTTATTTGTCGTTATTAAGATTATAATATTTATATATATTTAGGTTTTATATACATTTAGGTATGTAGAAGTTTGAAAAAACACATTAAGAGAGAGATATATTTCGAACTTTATTGTTCGGCAACAGTCTTATAAATTAATTATAAATAATTATGTATAAATAACTATCGAAATCTAAGTGAAAATTTTATTTGACAGACAGAATGATGGATTATAAAAAAATATAAATGGTAAAAAAGTATTTATTAAATTATGAGGCCTTTCGTGCTTGTTCCCATAGATACCTATTTGTGTAATAATTTAACGTTATTTGTTCAGACCGGGGCCGTAGTGGGCCCCAAGCGACCATATGTATGAGGTTTCCCAGGTTCGTAGTTGAATTTCAGTCAGTGGAGGTGTGAAAAATTTGATGATGCGTGCGGTGAAACAATTTTATTGTTGAAACTTTGATTGTGGAGTCGAGTGTGGACGGGAATCGGTAGAGTGTTATTTGTAATTGAGTTGGATGTGTGTCGGTGTTGGTTAAGTCTGATGCGGAGTGCTTGTTTTGTTTTTCCTATGTAGAATGCAGTATAGTGTCTGCATTCTAGAAGGTAAATGCAATTTCTGTAAAACAAGGATCTTTTTCATAATAGTAATTTCCTTACTTATGTTATGATTCCTCTAGAATTAACGTTAATTAGTTAAAAGATGAAATTACTGTAAAAGCAGATGGACTTTATGGGACAGGTAGACAACGGTATTACATATTCCTTTTTGCCTTCATGACATTATTTTCTCCTGTCTTTTTATCTCTTTATTCAATTAAAGGCTTTAATTTTTAGGTTCCGTACCCAAAGGGTAACCAACGGGACCCTATTACTAAGACCATAGTAAAGACTCCGCTGTCCGTCCGTCCACTATCATAACCCCGTTGGCAATATCAAATGAAATTGAGATATTTATAGAAACTAAATTCTGTAATCCTTCTTTGGTAAGTACTTACTTATAAAAACAATCATCCACAACAGTATATGAAGATTAACCAAATATGTCTGAAGCTTCCAAAGCTAACTCTTTGTTATAATATATTGCAAAAGATTGGGAGCTACCTGTCCATCCGGCAGTCTAGAGTCTTTAGTGAGATCGATACTCATACCCAGTCTGTTTGCTGCAGATGTTGCTTATTTACTGCATGCCTGATGCTATGGCCACGAAACATGGACACATCCACCCCACTCTCTTTTAATGTAGCCTTAACACATCTATGTATGGTCTGAGTTGGAAGCTTCTTCTAAAGCTTATAAAAAGAAATTCACAGTAGTTAATTGTTATTATCTCCTTAGTTAAAATCATGTACTGTTTTATGGTTCTACGTATAGAAGAACAATAAGTAAAATCAACTGTTGTTATCTGTTGTTTGCTGAGGTTTTAATTTTATCCGGTATGTTTTTAGTAAAATATTTTATATTCTCAAGTTTAATAAGATATAGTGTTTTAACTGTGTGAACAGTTACTAAGGCTAGTAAAGTTATCTGCTTTTGTGCGAAATGTTTAAACAAGAGACCTTCATTTGGGAACCAACCACTTTACGTAACGTAAGTACAACGACAGGATCCCATGTTACATTATACCTTGGGAGCGTTGTTTTTAGTTTGTATTGTATTATATATCGCTTCCTTACATAATCGTTGATGATTTTAGGACCTGATATCAGACAAAGGGCCGATTTTATCGAATTAATTGTACCATATTTGTTTCCCTGATCAAAACTTCTAGATAAAAAACCTAAATTGTCAGAAACAGAATCGTAGTAAAAAATAAAAGATTTAGTTTTACCACTGCGCCATTGTTATAAAACACGGATTATATTGCCGTATGGTATTATTAGAAAGAGACCCTAGCATCAGCTCGAGTGCTATTCCTATCCCAGTTTCAGTATTTATGAAATCCATACTGATTTTACTTAATTATCGGCCATTCTTAGTTTTTTATTCAGATGCTTTTTGCTTTTAAGCACACTGATATGAAAATACGTGTGTATTTTCAAGAATTCCGTAAGTTACTCCAGGGAACTTGTGCACCCCATCTCACGGATTTCAAAATAAATGTTGCTACACGTTAGTTTTACGTTAGTTTTGTTTGTTTTGTTTATAATTTTTGTTTGTTTCATCCTGCAAACATGTTTATTTCAATTTAAAAGATTCTACCGATTTCTACCGTGAACTTGTGCACCCCATGGCACCGATTGACCTGAAATCAGTGCCAATCGTTAGTTCTTCGTTAGTTTCGTTTGTTTTGATTATTTTTTTTTTCTTTTTTTGCCTACAAACATTTTTTTTTTAATTTATAATTTTGTATGGAATTTCAAAAATGCTCGGATCGACCTGAAACAGGTGCCAATCGTTAGTTTTACGTTAGTTTCATACGTTTTTAAAAAAAAATGTGTTTTTTTCCGCTCGCAAACACTTTTTTTTTCAATTTCAAATTTTGTATGGAATTTCAAAAATGCTCTGATTGAGCTGGAACAAGTGCCAATCGTTAGTTTTACGTTAGTTTCGTTTGTTTTGAAAAAAAAAATTGTCTTTTTCTGCCTGCAAACATGTTTTTTTTCAATTTCAAAATTTGTATGGGATTTCAAAAATGCTCAAAAATGCTCTGATCGACCTGAAACAAGTTCCTTTCGTTAGTTTTACGTTAGTTTCGTACGTTTTCAAAAAAAAATATTTACATTTCGGCCTGTAAACATTTAATTTTTCAATTTCAAAAATTCTACCAATTTTCTACCGTGAACTTGTGCACCCCATAGCACCGATTGGCCTGAAACAAGTGCCAATCGTTAGCTATACGTTAGTATCGTTTGTTTTGAGAAAAATTTTCGTTTGTTTCGCCCGGAAAATATTTTTTTTTTAATTTCAAAATTTATGTGAAATTTAAAAAATGCTCTGATTGACCTGGAACAAAAGCCAATCGTTAGTTTTACGTTAGTTTCGTACGTTTTCAAAAAAAAAATTGTCTTTTTCCGCCTGCAAACATGTTTTTTTACAATTTCAAAATTTGTATGGGATTTCAAAAATGCTCAAAAATGCTCTGATCGACCTGAAACAAGTTTCTTTCGTTAGTTTTACGTTAGTTTCGTACGTTTTCAAAAAAAAATATTTACATTTCGGCCTGTAAACATTTAATTTTTCAATTTCAAAAATTCTACCAATTTTCTACCGTGAACTTGTGCACCCCATAGCACCGATTGGCCTGAAACAAGTGCCAATCGTTAGCTATACGTTAGTATCGTTTGTTTTGAGAAAAAAATTCGTTTGTTTCGCCCGGAAAATATTTTTTTTTTAATTTCAAAATTTATGTGAAATTTAAAAAATGCTCTGATTGACCTGGAACAAGTGCCAATCGTTAGTTTTACGTTAGTTTCGTACGTTTTCAAAAAAAAATTGTCTTTTTCCGCCTGCAAACATGTTTTTTTACAAATTCAAAATTTGTATGGGATTTCAAAAATGCTCAAAAATGCTCTGATCGACCTGAAACAAGTTTCTTTCGTTAGTTTTACGTTAGTTTCGTACGTTTTCAAAAAAAAATATTTACATTTCGGCCTGCAAACATTTAATTTTTCAATTTCAAAAATTCTACCAATTTTCTACCGTGAAGTTGTGCACCCCATAGCACCGATTGGCCTGAAACAAGTGCCAATCGTTAGCTATACGTTAGTATCGTTTGTTTTGAGAAAAAAATTCGTTTGTTTCGCCCGGAAAATATTTTGTTTTTAATTTCAAAATTTATGTGAAATTTAAAAAATGCTCTGATTGACCTGGAACAAGTGCCAATCGTTAGTTTTACGTTAGTTTCGTACGTTTTCAAAAAAAAAATTGTCTTTTTCCGCCTGCAAACATGTTTTTTTACAATTTCAAAATTTGTATGGGATTTCAAAAATGCTCAAAAATGCTCTGATCGACCTGAAACAAGTTTCTTTCGTTAGTTTTACGTTAGTTTCGTACGTTTTCAAAAAAAAATATTTACATTTCGGCCTGTAAACATTTAATTTTTCAATTTCAAAAATTCTACCAATTTTCTACCGTGAACTTGTGCACCCCATAGCACCGATTGGCCTGAAACAAGTGCCAATCGTTAGCTATACGTTAGTATCGTTTGTTTTGAGAAAAAATTTCGTTTGTTTCGCCCGGAAAATATTTTTTTTTTAATTTCAAAATTTATGTGAAATTTAAAAAATGCTCTGATTGACCTGGAACAAGTGCCAATCGTTAGTTTTACGTTAGTTTCGTACGTTTTCAAAAAAAAAATTGTCTTTTTCCGCCTGCAAACATGTTTTTTTACAAATTCAAAATTTGTATGGGATTTCAAAAATGCTCAAAAATGCTCTGATCGACCTGAAACAAGTTTCTTTCGTTAGTTTTACGTTAGTTTCGTACGTTTTCAAAAAAAAATATTTACATTTCGGCCTGCAAACATTTAATTTTTCAATTTCAAAAATTCTACCAATTTTCTACCGTGAACTTGTGCACCCCATAGCACCGATTGGCCTGAAACAAGTGCCAATCGTTAGCTATACGTTAGTATCGTTTGTTTTGAGAAAAAAATTCGTTTGTTTCGCCCGGAAAATATTTTTTTTTTAATTTCAAAATTTATGACAAATTTAAAAAATGCTCTGATTGACCTGGAACAAGTGCCAATCGTTAGTTTTACGTTAGTTTCGTACGTTTTCAAAAAAAAAATTGTCTTTTTCCGCCTGCAAACATGTTTTTTTACAATTTCAAAATTTGTATGGGATTTCAAAAATGCTCAAAAATGCTCTGATCGACCTGAAACAAGTTTCTTTCGTTAGTTTTACGTTAGTTTCGTACGTTTTCAAAAAAAAAAATTTACATTTCGGCCTGCAAACATTTAATTTTTCAATTTCAAAAATTCTACCAATTTTCTACCGTGAAGTTGTGCACCCCATAGCACCGATTTTCCTGAAACAAGTGCCAATCGTTAGCTATACGTTAGTATCGTTTGTTTTGAGAAAAAAATTCGTTTGTTTCGCCGGGAAAATATTTTTTTTTTAATTTCAAAATTTATGACAAATTTAAAAAATGCTCTGATTGACCTGGAACAAGTGCCAATCGTTAGTTTTACGTTAGTTTCGTACGTTTTCACAAAAAAAATTGTCTTTTTCCGCCTGCAAACATGTTTTTTTTCAATTTCAAAATTTGTATGGGATTTCAAAAATGCTCAAAAATGCTCTGATCGACCTGAAACAAGTTCCTTTCGTTAGTTTTACGTTAGTTTCGTACGTTTTAAAAAAAAAATTCTACATTTCGCCCTGCAAACATTTAATTTTTCAATTTCAAAAATTCTACTATTTTCTACCGTAAACTTGGACACAATATCGCACCGATTTTGATCAAAATGGTACCAATTGATAGCTTTTCATTTGTTTTGATTGTTTCACGAATAAAATTTGTTTGTTCTGGTCTGCAAACATTTTTATTTTCAAATTCAAAACCTTAAAATGTTTATAGGTACACTACTACAAAGCTACTCGCCCATAGGTGGCGCTACATTACATTACAAACTGGCGACGCATTTTAGTTCCCCAACTCCCTAAGGGATGGCGTGAAAGTCGGTTTTTGTGCGAAAACGCACGTTTTTGAATAATAACTACACAACTAGTGGTCGAAATATATTTTACTGACGTACATATCATTATATTTTGTGTTAATTAATCAAGTAAAAGACAGGAAGTCAATTTTCATTTTATGTTGATTTAGTTCGCTAAATTCAGTATAGATTTCACTGTACCAGGGAAACGAGTAGCAACTCTATTCCCGGTTATATAATGTACTATTCCCCCATAGATAGCGGTAGGGGTATTTGAAGTCTAACATTTTAAAATGTACAGTGGAGACCGCATCAAGTAAGGTTAGCTGGAAGAAAATGCTAATTAGCATTAAGCTCGCCTATGTACATGTTCTTATTTGTGCAATAAAGAATTTTTAATAATAATAATAATATGACACATTGGACTTTGTACCTATCGTATATTCTTCTCTGTAGGGGCTAATTTTGTACTGCAAGTGTATAGCTTAATATGGTCTCCACTGTACAGGTGCCCCCATTAATATTAAATTAATATTATTAATCTCAGGTAGGTACTCTTTTAACCGATTAATGCCAATATTACAATTATCATTTTTGAACGAGCAAGCAAAGTTCCCCGAGTCTACTTGAACAGTCCGGTTTATATGTATGTACATATGCATGAATGTTTGTCCGATGATAACTCGAGTATCGTTGATCAGAACGTCTTGAAATTTGGTAGGCGAGTAAATGAGACAAAAAGAATTTTGAGTACCTGATTTCAATCGGCATTTTGCCCGATCTGCTCTCAGCAGTGTTGCCACCTTAGCCCTTTTCGGGCTAGATCTAGCCCTTTTCGTTGTGTATATTTATAGTTCTGTGAACCTAATTAAAACTAAAACCAGAAACAAAATGGGGCTAAAAACAATGATATCCATACTACGTATACGATGTGGTTTACAACGACTGAGAGAGTCTTGCTGTTCACACAAGGTGTCAACTGAAATAATAAAAAACTGTAGGATTCATTTTAAATTTTCGTTCAAATCCGCAAAAAACGCAGATGTTAATCAGCCATCAACTTTTTCTGCTTCAGCAGGTACGATTTTTAACAATTCAATAACTTAGTTTTAATTACTCTGTTGCATTTTTTACTAAATTTGAAATGTCAAATAAACAATTTTTAGCACTTTTGATGGCAAAATTTGCTAAATCTAGCCCTTTCTAGCTTGTCCAACTGCTCTTTTTCAAAAACCAAGGTGGCAACACTGGCCCTCAGGCCAGTCTGACCCTGGAAGACTACACTATGGATGGAGTCGTAGAGTTGTTGGCATTTTTTTCAGAGATGGCGCTCGATGGATGGTTTAGAATATATTGATAGAATATCATTCGTATCTACAATAGTAAATCTTTTGCAATATCAAACGAATAAAGATGGCAGCACTCATTTTCCAAAATTTACTCATTGATTGCGAATATTGCGATAGACACTAGACAGACATTCATTTGATTATCAATAAGTAGGTACAGCAGATATTTTAGAAATTGTTGGATAGGTATTTGCTGGTACAATTGTATGTTTAAATGGCATTGTACTATAGGCATGGCCAACACAAGTAATTCACACACATGTTGCGGACCCTTTCTCTATATTTTTGAACATCAAAATTGTCCCACTGGTTTGAAAATCATGGAAGTGCCTCGTTCACTACATTGCGTTAAATTTTCAGCTTTCACCAGACTACTAGGTAGGCGATATATATATGAATATTTATGTTGTAAACAACAGCTTTTTTCATGGAAAACTTGCACTGCGCAGTACCTATAATAGATGTTACTACATTTGTTCCCAATATATTGTATGTTATTTATATTTTAATTCATTATTCTAATATTGAGGGGACTTAGTAAATAAATTTTACATGAGCACATTAATTTTATTATTTCTTACCACCATTCACAATATTATATAACAGGGCTATGGAGTGAGATAACGAATGAATGAATGAATTGTTTATTTTTCTAAAAACATTACTTAAAACTATTACAATTTTGCCAAACCACTATCGCGGTTTGTCGGCAAGCTCTTAATTTTAATTATATACTATTCACACTATACACAAACACTTTTTGTAGAAGTAGCTAACAAGTAAACAAAGAGAAAAAGAAAAACTATATTATACGACATATTAAGTCTTAAATAAAAGTAAGCGCTTGAGTTTATTTTTAAAACTAGATTTCGTTACATTATTAACACAGAAGTCTGTTGGGAAGCTTTTATAAATTTTAGGTAGCATAATAATGCCCATACGGGATCCGTAGTAGTTACAATGTTTAGGTATTAGGTATTTGGTCTCATTTCTTTTGGCACTACGGGTAGGATAGCCATGGTTCACTATTTTTAAATAATTTGGTTTTCCAAACGTTTCTATTGCTATTTCATATGTTACTCTAGTATCTATTGGCATTATTCTACAGATTTTGAAGAGATTTTCATATTCACCTTTACATTTTATTTTAATATTTCTACTCACTATGCATTTAAGAAACCTAATCTGTAGCCTTTTTATTTCACTTAAATAAGTGGGAAATGTTCGACCATAGCTAGCCAATCCGTAGTTGATCACTGATTCAACAAGTGCATGATAAATACAGTATAACAATGACCTGTTTACAAAAAATTT
Source organism: Ypsolopha sequella (assembly GCA_934047225.1). Classification (NCBI taxonomy): domain Eukaryota; kingdom Metazoa; phylum Arthropoda; class Insecta; order Lepidoptera; family Ypsolophidae; genus Ypsolopha; species Ypsolopha sequella. The sequence goes on from OW203987.1 coordinate 24,889,764, forward strand.
AAGATTTCTAAACTTAGCCAACAATATTCTGAGTTTTGCACATATTTCTTTTATATGTATTTTCCAATTCATATCTTTATCTATTGTAAGGCCCAAATATTTAATTTTATCTACTTTCTGTAAACATTTACACTGACAATTAACATTATTTTGATGGAAGCATTCGTATGAGTGCCCGATGATATTAAATGATAAATCCTTGTCTCGGCTTCTTTGAGATCTAATATGCATAAACTTTGTCTTTTCTGTATTCAAAATAATGCCATTATCATGAGACCACTTGAGTATATTATTAAAATCCTCTTGAATACATTTTTCTATATTTTTCACATCTGTATCTGAATCTTGACTGGACATCTGCCTCCAAAATCTCTCACAAATTTAAGTATGGCAGATGGTGACTTGCTGCTTGATAACTATCCAACAGGATAGCCGTTGTGGGCCCACCATGGGGCGGCCAGGGGGCCACACTATATAAGCAGCTAAGGTTGTCGAGAGGTGAGTCTGCGGGGCGCAAGATCCTTATACAGTCAAGTGCCCCCGGCGTTATGACATTTTACACTTCCAACCTAGAGCATAGGTTCCGCTCTTGCATCTCCACTCTGGCCGGCTGGTTAAAGCAAGCGCAGAGGCAGGGGGTGGGTTGCTGTGTGTATGCGTGTGTGTAAGCGCATGTGTGTGTCCCCTGGAGGAAGGGTCCGTGGCATCGCCACTCACCATCCGCTTGCCACAAGCCACCCTGCGGTGACTGATTGCACTGGAGGTACCAGAGGGCGATGGGGTCGTCACATCCCTACGCCTTTATTATTATTATTATTATTACAGCTTGTCCCAAGAGAAAAAGAAGAGAAGTCTGTGCCTTGTGGATTTGTATAAAAATGGAGGCATACATCTTTTTCCTAAAGATGAAAGTCGTAAAGCGCAATGAGTACAAGCCATGGTAAATTTTAAACCTGGACGGACCATAACAAAGCATTTGCACATAATATGCTCAGCACACATGTCATCAACCAACGAGCGTATGTGACGTGACGTGACGTGACGCAATGTTTTTTTTTCAATCGTTTTGGCTTTGGCACCTAGCAACGTAGTCAGTTCAACACCATCTACAGAGTTCTGGGAAACTATGTTTTTTTTTAATACTCAAAAAGAAAACCTCTCATTAATCTATTATCCTTTATGCACGGCTGCCGCGGGAACCAATGTTCGATAGTTTGCCACACGGACTTTAGTACATCACTATACGAAAAAACATAACCTCTCGTAGTCGGCATAAAATCTATATAAAACAGGCAAATATCGGTGTAGAATTGAACACGAGTATGATTTACAAGAACTACTATTATTGTTACTGAGTTTTAGGTATGATCCTGCAACTTATTAAAATAAAAACTATCAGAACTCACCGATGAAATGATATTGCTTCATTGTTGTTTTCTTTTCTTCCTGTATGCGATTTACAGCCTTCAATCGCACAAGACATTTTATTACAATGTTAAAAAAACAATCAACACAAACAATAATAAATCACACTTTCACGAATTTTGAGAGGAAGAGCACCAAAATATTTAATTTCTCTCGGTGAAGCTGTAAACTTTCGCAAAATGCAATAGACATTGCGATGCCACCAAATTAAGATGTGATGCACGCAACGTACGATATTACAACACAACGATACAATGATGAGACATATTTAATTTGATGGTGTTATAATTTTTAAAATACATCCAAATTACATCCATCTGACATTTGTTTGGTTCAATCTAGTGACACACCAGGAAAAAAGATAAAGTAAGTGCGGTTCGTCGTTTCATTCACTCGTACACAGGAGTAATTTACGTAAGATGAGTACAATGGCTAATGCCCAGTTCTTATTTTAGTCAGGCTTCTATTTGTATTCCTTATTCTGAGTGAGAATGCGATGGTGACAGGCAGCAGTACAGACAAAATTAAATTTATGACAATCACAAATTATAGAGGGATATACTACGTATATGACAATGGTGTTGGTTGCAGGGTTGCCAGATATCAGCTACCTCAATTCGCCTAATTTTGACTACCGAGTAGCCTAAATCGCCTAATTATTTATTTTTATCAAGTAGCCTAATTCGCCTAACATTTTGAGCTATATAGCCTAAATTTAGCTGAAATAAAGAAGAAAAGTACAGTACAACTATAAAGTCATGAAATAAATAGGAGCGCCACTTTCTTAAAATGTGAGTTAAAATGAGTTTTCTCTATGATAAACGCGTTTGTCTACCTCACTCCTACAAATTTAGTGGATGCAATGGAACGCAAGCAGCGTGAAAGAACTGCGGACGTACTATATTACGTTTTGTTACAAGCATTTTATGGAATTATTCAATAAATTTGGAGTAATCCTGAAATAGCCTAAATCGCTTGTTCCTTTTTCCTAGGTAGCCTAAATGGCTACTGGTAGCCGATCTGATTTTTTGGTCGCCATTTGACCCCCTAAGGTAGCCTAAATGGCGATAATTCACCTAATCTGGCACCACTGGTTGGTTGCCTGGTTGGTTGTCACCTCAGTTGTCACGCACCACGTCACGTCACGTCACGTCGATTTTTTTTCCTCAATTTGTCCCATTTTTGGACAGGCAAAGGTATCTAAGAGACCATGTTAGCCTTTTCTTTGGTGTTTTATTCTTTTCCACATTGTTATTATATCAGGCAAAAGCCTCGTCTGATACGATATTTTATTAATAATTCAAGTCCTAGGTTGAGGTCTCATCCAGTAGGTAGGCTTAAAGCCTCATTGTCGTATCCAGTATTAAATCAATCACACACAATGTGTGTCACTATATTTATCAGATGGCATTAGTATCCCTCTATAATTTGTGGATGGCATGGCATTAGGCCATCATATTTGTTCTTTTTTTTTCATTTTCCCACTAAGTAGAAAGGCAAAGGGATCTTAGCCCATACAGCCATGTCTGAGGTAATAGTTATTATCTGTTTATAGCCACTACATATCTTATTCTGTTGAGTATCATCTGAAAGATCTGTCCTGTCGTTTGCGCTATAATAAATAAAATAAAAAACACACGAAGAGGCACAGCCCGCACTTACTAGCTTAATTCGTCCACTGCTGGACATATAAGCCTTTCCACGACTTTGCCACTCCCAGCGGTTATCCTGGAAGTATTGCCCATACTCACACGCAGGCGGGTTGGTGAGCGCGGTGCCGGAACCCTCGCACCAGTGACGCCGTTGCCCGTCACCAGTATGTTCTATATAAGGCACGGCTATAAGGGATGGATATACCGCTATCCAACAGTCCCAGGCCTGGTGGGCCTCCTGTTTTTTTGTCTGTGTGCTGTCCTCTTACTCTCTCCTGAATTACTTCGAGGGGGTCCCCAGATCTGCCTGATCTGAACTTAGATCTGCCTACTTGAACCGACCGACCACTGCATGTTTTTGGACTCCGAACTTGTTATCACATTTCGACTCCTGCGCCGTTTTTTGAATCTTGATTTACCTTCCGATTGATACTGTGTAAACTTGGAAAATGTCTGACAAAAGATGCTGTGTTCAATTTGACTGTTACTCAGTAATTTTCATTACTTTTATCAACCACATACTGCGAAAGGGGTGATGGTTTCTGTACATGAAATCGAAATGCATAACCGAAAAACCGGTTTGGTTGTAGATAAGGAGGCACTATAGGAAAAAGATATTGACATTTTTTCGCTTGGGTGCCGTGCCTCCTTATTGACACTGACCACATCATCAAGTTCAATGACTGTCGTTTCATTTAATTTTTGCTTCTAGGTGGTGGTAAAGTTCCGTTGCACAGCTTTCCGAATCCTGATATGAAACCAGACCTATTTCGATTTTGGAGAACCATTTCATTAACAAACGTCGCAGAGAAAGAACCAGAATATCGATACAAATTACCGATTACCGACAATTAACGGACTGTATTTTTTTTGGGTATGTTATTCCTTATCTCCGTCAATTCTGAACTGAATTGAACTGAATTGAATTCTTTTGCTTATTCTGTGTAATTTATGTCAGACAGTAGATTTTATGTTTTTTTACGATCCATTTGCTGCTTTTTGGTTGGATAATATTGGCAACACTGGGCGCAGATTCTCTATTTTTCCTATGGTCACACTGTTCGCTCGTTTGAAAATTTTCATTTTCAACGATTTGTCTCTGGATTATATAATTTACTGAATGGTCTGGATTATCTGGCATCATTTCAATCGAATGCGTGCTGCTTGCTTTGATTGATTGATAGAATAAGTTCTCGTCGCATCTGAGTAGACGTGACAACTATTATTTTAAGTGGCGTATTATTAATAGGTACTTATTAGGAAATTTGGACGTGGATTTTGGAAATTTGGAGTTCACGTGAGTAAAAAGTAAGTTTTTTGGTTTTATTTCTTTTTAAGATAATTCACCAGAAATTATGCTTTTGCTATAGAACGAATGTGGTGAAACTATAATTAGTACCTACCTATTCTGTCAACGTAGAAGTCTATAGAAATTTACCACTTACAGCAAGGAATTATGCATTTTCTCATTCACCGCCATTGTTTGTGTGCAACGACACCTTGTTATTTCGATGGCAACGACATCAACCGCTGCAACGGCATATATCGCTGTTTGCCTGCCTTTTTTTAACGTAGGTACCTAAGATCACACGTTTTGAAACGTAGCCTAAATATAAATATAAGAATGTGTTAATCTAAAACTAGCCAAATACAATATAACCTACTGAAACTAGCATTAGCGTTGAACACTCTCACGGAGTATCATGTCTTTATCCCTGACATTTGTGTCGATTCGGCTAACTAATTTGACAGAACTAAACTTAATTTGAGCTTTCTGTCTTGTTCTTTCCGTATCGAAAAGACAAAGTCAGAACGCTTAAAATAAGGTTAGTCCTGTCGAATTAGTTAAATTGTGTTTAGCAGAATCGACACTATTGAGCACCTCATTTTACATTAAGTATAAAATTATAGTTTAAAATCTAAGTTTAAAATAGCGCGCTCTGAGCCGTGGCTGTTACGACAACTGAAACATCGCGCGCTCTTAAAAAACACGTTTTTCGCTCAAACAATGTTTTTACGGTGAACTTTTCAGAAAACTATGCGCAAAAGGACTTTCTGAATTAAATTTTCCTTAATTTCCTGTAATTTTCCTACGATTTGTCATCATGTAATGTCACCTCTGATGATCTGTTAATTCCTGACACGCCCTTGGGGATTCATGTCGTGACGATATATATAATTCTATGTTTCCTGCTATCGAGGTTTCCTTAGAAGAAAACATAGGGATTTAAACCAGACTACTTCAATAATAATAAAGGTTTTTTTTAATAAAAATATATTTAATATAGAAATATTATACAAAAATTACGAATCGTAATCGAAGTCTGATTCGAGGAATTCAATGCCAGTAAAAAAATCGTCCATGTCATCATCACTTTCATCATCACTATCACCATCATCTCTTACATTAATGATAAACTGATTTAGTTCATCCTCAAGTATATTGTCTCTTTTCTTGTATTCATTTTCAATATGAATTACATGGTCTGTATATTTTTTCCAGTCATTGGGCGTAATGCTTGAAAATGATTCTATTATTAGTTTTTCCATTTCTTTAGTAGGTGCTCCCAAATTTTTACTTGCGACAATTATAATTGTAATGTATTACAATTATAATAATCCATGGGTGCCGGGAGGAGAGTGCGAGAGGATGCACTTTTTTTATTGCAATTTTTTTATGAAAAAACGCGACGTAATTGTCCAAACGTGTTATCTTGTTTTTATTATAATTATAAGGATGCAAATAAGTTTATATAATTATAATTTATAGCCCCTGACAATAAAATCTGCCGGCGCCCATGTTCGAATCCACCATCGAAGTATTTATAATATTTCGATAGACTCAACATTTAAAACTGCCATGTTGATAGACCATGTCTAATAAATGTAAATCCTGAAAAGTTTTATTGAGTAAAAAATGTAAGTAATATTAAATAAATCTAGTAAGTATCATGCCGGCGCCAGACATGTGTACACTTATTTGAACACTCGAGTGGACACACTGTGTGGCACGAGACTTTGTCTATGTGTTCCAAAGTTTGTACACAGCTTTGCACTTTGCCGAGCGGTATCGGTTTTTTAGCGCACATCAAAGGAATGTGTTCAAATAAGTGCGTAGCCTGCCACACTATTTGCAAAGACCAGTTGCGCGAGCGCTGTTGTACGGAACGGTTGTGTGAGACACTACGAGCTTGATCGTTCAAAATGGACTGGAGTAACGAATGCGTCCTAGAATTTATTGAGTTGCTGCAAGGGGAACCATGTAAATATATTTTCGATATATTTTGTAGCACATGTAAAAAATAATTACATGCACATAAATAATATAGGCACACTGCGTCCACGAAATCGTCGTCCATCTCCTTTGTTGTCTACCAGCATACTGTGGAGAAAAGAGTTTGCGAAGCATGTGTGGCAGGTGCGCCAAATGTGTGTACAAAGTCGTCAAAGAAGTGTGCAAATAAGTGTCCACATGTCTGGCGCCGGCTTCAAAACCAGTTCAGTAGAACCTATCAGCAATTTCCGAAATCAATGTAAACAAGAATTGACATTTAACACAGTGTGGCCAGTTCCTGAAAACGATTAATTATCACTCTCAGCTTTCATTAGACACACTTCATTCTATTTCGCAAACGGAACCCTGGATAAACATAAATTTTTATGGGTAAGAACAACAATTAAGTGGAATTTTCGACGAAAATATTACAATAGAGTTGGCAACAATTGGTCAACGGTTTCAATGCAATCTGTTCTGTTGGTTTATTTTAAACCGTTGCTTTAGGAGTATTATGACTATAGCCAACTGTTGGCTTAACGTTGGTTGGATGAATAATAATGGTTTATTATCCGCGTAGAAAGTCGAAAATTTGTACATTATCGTTTTCTGTTTAGATTTTCTTCTTCGAATGTCTACGACCAAAAAAAAGACGATGATTTCATGTGAAGTTCTATCCATCAGCCTACTTTTTACACTGCTGGACATAGCCCTTTCCAAAATTTCTTTACTATTACATTTATTTATTATTACAATTTCATGTTACAAAATAATACATTTTATATCTTATTCTTTATTGTGCATACACAGAAAAAGATAAAAAAACAAGCATTGCTATTTAAAGTTGAACACAGCGGCGAGCTTATCTCTAAGATTGTTTGGATCGGTTGGTGATCATTGAACCTTGTTCCTGGTCCCTGGCCGGGTCTCCGGTATGGGTTCGGCGGCTGATTGGATTTTAAACTTTGAAGTACAAACTTTTTTTGTTACAGGTATGGATTTAAGACAAACGGACGGCAATTCTCTGGTTGAAATCATGCCAAAAGAGGATTTGAGAAATGATGTTTCCAAGAAAGAAGATATTTGAATGATATTTAAAATGTTGATGGTCCTGATTGTCGGCAATTGGTGTAATTTATGAAACATCTTTGTTGAAAAATAAACTCTTCTACTTGTCTACAGATATTCAATGTTTGACATATGCGATAATATATTTCAGTAAAACATGTAAACAATCTTTAATTGTTAATATTTTTGTAATAGCTCAAAACCCTTGAGAATAGAAGTTTATTTTTCAACAAAGAATGATATTTAAATAATAATTTGTAATGTTCAGTCTAGTATGACAAATTAATGTTTGGCTCATTTGAATTTAATAAAAAACTTGCATATATAAAAATAAAAAATATAGAAACTCTTTATTTAAGTATTTAAATCCTATTTTACATGTAGTAAAACATATTATTGAAGTTTATCTTGCTTAATCTTAATTAAATAATATAATTGCATGAATAAAAACATTAATGTGTTTTTTTTCTCACAGCGGCTCCACTAATTTGAACAGAATTTTGATTCATATTATTTACTCTTATTTGCCCACTTATAATTTTCTCCCATGGTGCATCTTCTCCACAGCAGCGTAGAATATTATGCAGCACAGCAGTGGCCACAATAATAACCAAAGTTTTATCCAATTTCACACGCATTCCCATAGCCAATACAGGGAATACAGCATGTATGGTATTGTGGAGGCATAACCCGCGTCTAGGTACTACCAAATGTGCATTACCATAAGCACCAGCTTCAAACTTTATTTTCCTATAGCAGCTATTGAAAATAGTGCTATCATGTGCTCGTCCCAGCCACCTTGCTACTATATCCATTATCTTGATGTTGGCATTGCATATAGTCTGCACATTGATGGAAAAGTAATGCTTCCTATTCCTATACAATTCTGCTTCTTCACCACCTGAAGATGCAATAAGAATCTTAATCGGGTTATGTGATAAAATGCATCTTGTTCTCTTCTAATCGCCAATACATCTTTGTGTGTTATAGTAGCATAGAATCTTAATGTAGCTAGTAGTTGGTTTACTAGTTATATTGAATAGTTCCTGTGAAAAGAAATACATTTGTAATGTTTACAGAACACAGTGCTAGTTGGTTACAGTTTCAGCTTGTTGTATTTTGAAATTCTTATTTACAGAACCCAATGGAAACTGCGATGGCAGCATCACAGAACGTAGATAATAAGGTTTTGTTGAATAACTATTCAGTGAATTTTGAATTAAGTGGTCTGTTTCAATTAATTAGAAAAAGGCAGATTTGCCCCAGCATGATGGGTGGTAAGCTCTATTGCTGCACTTCCGGCATAAATTGGACATAATAAGCATGCAGACTCAAGTGGCCCCTACAGAATTTGAACCCAGGACCTCCGGATAGGGGCGTGCTATGATTACATAGCTTTGGTATGTTTATAAGACTTGGTAGTGCAGCAGTAGAATGAGAAAAAAATGAGCTGTGCTTCCGCCGTGTGCACGTATATGGCTACTTATGTTATGCAACTCTATAGTTACGAACTTACTCATAATTATAGTGTAACAAAGAATACAACTTCTGGGTTCATGCTTACCTTTCAACAAAAGCCTGAATACATTTGTTGTTTTGCTGAGGTAGACTCGAGTTTGCGTTTATGTCACGGAACTATTCACTGCTCGAGCAATGTTTCGTTAGGTATTCCTCGATTTCCTCACCGCCAAAATTGGCATTGCGGTCGTAGGCTTCCAATCTGGTAGAACAAAAAATAAATATATTATTTAGTATCCAACACGAACGTAAACGTCCGTGGTAAAAAAAAGAGGATGTTTCTACTTAACCTAAAATATTTCAAAGTTTTGTTTCTTACCTATTGATCTTTGTCAACAATACAAAAACCTTTTTTACCAGCAACAAAAGGTTTATTTAACTCGTCTTTTAACTGCGGCACCGAACATTTTCACCAGCAAAGCAAAGAAAACAAAAGTAAGTAACTAACTAAAGTAGCGTACAAAATTGTATTGTAGGTACCAAAACAATATGGCAGAGACTGACTTTCCTTCCTTCTCTCTTGTAATGTAGCGCCACCTATGGGCGAGTAGCTTTATAGTTACCTATAAACATTTTAAGGTTTTTAATTTGAGAATAAAAATGTTTGCAGACCAGATGTTAAGATCTAAGTCCGGTATAATGATATGTACGTCAGTAAAATATATTTCGACCACTAGTTGTGTAGTTATTATTCAAAAACGTGCGTTTTCGCACAAAAACCGACTTTCACGCCATCCCTTAGGGAGTTGGGGAACTAAAATGCGTCGCCAGTTTGTAATGTAATGTAGCGCCACCTATGGGCGAGTAGCTTTGTAGTAGTGTACCTATAAACATTTTAAGGTTTTGAATTTGAAAATAAAAATGTTTGCAGACCAGAACAAACAAATTTTATTCGTGAAACAATCAAAACAAATGAAAAGCTATCAATTGGTACCATTTTGATCAAAATCGGTGCGATATTGTGTCCAAGTTTACGGTAGAAAATAGTAGAATTTTTGAAATTGAAAAATTAAATGTTTGCAGGGCGAAATGTAGAATTTTTTTTTAAAACGTACGAAACTAACGTAAAACTAACGAAAGGAACTTGTTTCAGGTCGATCAGAGCATTTTTGAGCATTTTTGAAATCCCATACAAATTTTGAAATTGAAAAAAAACATGTTTGCAGGCGGAAAAAGACAATTTTTTTTGTGAAAACGTACGAAACTAACGTAAAACTAACGATTGGCACTTGTTCCAGGTCAATCAGAGCATTTTTTAAATTTGTCATAAATTTTGAAATTAAAAAAAAAATATTTTCCGGGCGAAACAAACGAATTTTTTTCTCAAAACAAACGATGTTTCAGGCCAATCGGTGCTATGGGGTGCACAAGTTCACGGTAGAAAATTGGTAGAATTTTTGAAATTGAAAAATTAAATGTTTGCAGGCCGAAATGTAAATATTTTTTTTTGAAAACGTACGAAACTAACGTAAAACTAACGAAAGAAACTTGTTTCAGGTCGATCAGAGCATTTTTGAGCATTTTTGAAATCCCATACAAATTTTGAAATTGTAAAAAAACATGTTTGCAGGCGGAAAAAGACAATTTTTTTTTTGAAAACGTACGAAACTAACGTAAAACTAACGATTGGCACTTGTTCCAGGTCAATCAGAGCATTTTTTAAATTTGTCATAAATTTTGAAATTAAAAAAAAAATATTTTCCGGGCGAAACAAACGAATTTTTTTCTCAAAACAAACGATACTAACGTATAGCTAACGATTGGCACTTGTTTCAGGCCAATCGGTGCTATGGGGTGCACAACTTCACGGTAGAAAATTGGTAGAATTTTTGAAATTGAAAAATTAAATGTTTGCAGGCCGAAATGTAAATATTTTTTTTTGAAAACGTACGAAACTAACGTAAAACTAACGAAAGAAACTTGTTTCAGGTCGATCAGAGCATTTTTGAGCATTTTTGAAATCCCATACAAATTTTGAATTTGTAAAAAAACATGTTTGCAGGCGGAAAAAGACAATTTTTTTTTTTAAAAAGGTACGAAACTAACGTAAAACTAACGATTGGCACTTGTTCCAGGTCAATCAGAGCATTTTTTAAATTTCACATAAATTTTGAAATTAAAAAAAAAATATTTTCCGGGCGAAACAAACGAAATTTTTTCTCAAAACAAACGATACTAACGTATAGCTAACGATTGTCACTTGTTTCAGGCCAATCGGTGCTATGGGGTGCACAAGTTCACGGTAGAAAATTGGTAGAATTTTTGAAATTGAAAAATTAAATGTTTACAGGCCGAAATGTAAATATTTTTTTTTGAAAACGTACGAAACTAACGTAAAACTAACGAAAGAAACTTGTTTCAGGTCGATCAGAGCATTTTTGAGCATTTTTGAAATCCCATACAAATTTTGAAATTGTAAAAAAACATGTTTGCAGGCGGAAAAAGACAATTTTTTTTTTGAAAACGTACGAAACTAACGTAAAACTAACGATTGGCACTTGTTCCAGGTCAATCAGAGCATTTTTTAAATTTGTCATAAATTTTGAAATTAAAAAAAAAATATTTTCCGGGCGAAACAAACGAATTTTTTTCTCAAAACAAACGATACTAACGTATAGCTAACGATTGGCACTTGTTTCAGGCCAATCGGTGCTATGGGGTGCACAACTTCACGGTAGAAAATTGGTAGAATTTTTGAAATTGAAAAATTAAATGTTTGCAGGCCGAATTGTAAATATTTTTTTTTGAAAACGTACGAAACTAACGTAAAACTAACGAAAGAAACTTGTTTCAGGTCGATCAGAGCATTTTTGAGCATTTTTGAAATCCCATACAAATTTTGAATTTGTAAAAAAACATGTTTGCAGGCGGAAAAAGACAATTTTTTTTTTTAAAAAGGTACGAAACTAACGTAAAACTAACGATTGGCACTTGTTCCAGGTCAATCAGAGCATTTTTTAAATTTCACATAAATTTTGAAATTAAAAAAAAAATATTTTCCGGGCGAAACAAACGAAATTTTTTCTCAAAACAAACGATACTAACGTATAGCTAACGATTGTCACTTGTTTCAGGCCAATCGGTGCTATGGGGTGCACAAGTTCACGGTAGAAAATTGGTAGAATTTTTGAAATTGAAAAATTAAATGTTTACAGGCCGAAATGTAAATATTTTTTTTTGAAAACGTACGAAACTAACGTAAAACTAACGAAAGAAACTTGTTTCAGGTCGATCAGAGCATTTTTGAGCATTTTTGAAATCCCATACAAATTTTGAAATTGTAAAAAAACATGTTTGCAGGCGGAAAAAGACAATTTTTTTTTTGAAAACGTACGAAACTAACGTAAAACTAACGATTGGCACTTGTTCCAGGTCAATCAGAGCATTTTTTAAATTTCACATAAATTTTGAAATTAAAAAAAAAATATTTTCCGGGCGAAACAAACGAAAATTTTTCTCAAAACAAACGATACTAACGTATAACTAACGATTGGCACTTGTTTCAGGCCAATCGGTGCTATGGGGTGCACAAGTTCACGGTAGAAAATTGGTAGAATTTTTGAAATTGAAAAATTAAATGTTTGCAGGCCGAAATGTAAATATTTTTTTTTGAAAACGTACGAAACTAACGTAAAACTAACGAAAGGAACTTGTTTCAGGTCGATCAGAGCATTTTTGAGCATTTTTGAAATCCCATACAAATTTTGAAATTGAAAAAAAAACATGTTTGCAGGCAGAAAAAGACAATTTTTTTTTTTCAAAACAAACGAAACTAACGTAAAACTAACGATTGGCACTTGTTCCAGCTCAATCAGAGCATTTTTGAAATTCCATACAAAATTTGAAATTGAAAAAAAAAGTGTTTGCGAGCGGAAAAAAACACATTTTTTTTTTTAAAAACGTACGAAACTAACGTAAAACTAACGATTGGCACCTGTTTCAGGTCGATCCGAGCATTTTTGAAATTCCATACAAAATTATAAATTAAAAAAAAAATGTTTGTAGGCAAAAAAAGAAAAAAAAATAATCAAAACAAACGAAACTAACGAAGAACTAACGATTGGCACTGATTTCAGGTCAATCGGTGCCATGGGGTGCACAAGTTCACGGTAGAAATCGGTAGAATCTTTTAAATTGAAATAAACATGTTTGCAGGATGAAACAAACAAAAATTATAAACAAAACAAACAAAACTAACGTAAAACTAACGTGTAGCAACATTTATTTTGAAATCCGTGAGATGGGGTGCACAAGTTCCCTGGAGTCCGTAAGTTTAATATAATTAGTGTAAGATTTTATGTCCTATAATTTCTACAAGCGATTTCTGCTTTTATAAATACCTGGTATCGCCCAGTCATTAAAGTGATTTTACTATTGTTAAAAACTTTTCGCAATTTTAACGTATTTTCAAATTCTTTAGACACTATTTAAACAAGTCTGTAAATAGAGTGTTTGCATCATCTTGGAGAAGATTAAAATGAGGTAATTTTACTTCTAAGTTCCCTTTAAAACATTCTACTTTCTGAGTTGTAAGAGGGAAGTAAAACGCTTTTTTGGGTAATTGATTTACGCTTTGAATGAAAGTAATAGTATGGCCACTGTAATTAGACTGCGGGCGGTTAATAACTTTATTTTCTGAATATTCACAATCACAGAATATTTTTTCGAGCCATGTCGCAGTATTTTGACAATTCTCGTTGGTTCTAAAAACACATAAGACAAATTAATTATTTGAATAAATTTAGTGGTCATATCCAACTTTTCTAGTAGATCTACGTTAAAATAGGAGATAATATATATTTAGGAGGACAAATTTTGTAAGACAAATATATCAAATCGTGGTAAGAGAAAGCCTTAGCATTATATTGACCGTGCTTGAAGACGTGTGACAATAAATAAACGATCATAAGATTCAGAAGAGCAGGTCGACACTTTGGAAAAAGGTGTGTTGCCTCTGACAGGAGAATATGCAAGTTACTAACATTAGTGACAGACCGTAGGGAAGAAGAACGATGGTCATTATTTAAAAGGCAAGTATTGAAATCACCCATAATTATGGTATGACTATACATACGTCGGAACTAATTTTTGTAGGAGATACTCAAATGATGAGAAAAAATTATTAGTCTTTGATGGTGGGTAATAAACCTCTAGAAGAATTTTATTATGAAATAGCTCAACCTCAATGAAAAAAATGTTCTCTAGCATTCTTCGGGAGGGACACTTTTACAACAGAGTAGGTGATATGAGAGCAAAGATAAATTGCCACACTACCGCAATCATGACCAACGCGATCATGTTGAATCAATTTGAAACCCGGGAACGAGCAAGAAGTGGAAGGAAATTTTGGTTTCAAGAATGACTCTGAAATGATGATAGCGTGAATATTTTTAACATCAAACGTTGCCAGCATGCCAGAGAAATGGCCAGCGACACCTGTCTTTGTGTATTAATATGTACATCATTAAAATTTTTGGGACAATCACCATACTGCAGATTTAAGGGGTCCACAATGCTAAACATCAGTTTTGCATTGGATTCAATTCCGTACAATGTGGATGGCAAAAATCCCACTAATATTATAAATGCGAAAGTTTGGATGGATGTTTGTTACTCCTTCACGCCGTAACTACTGAACCGATTGGTCTGAAAATTTGCACAAATGTAGTTCTGGACCTGGAATAGCACATAGGCTACTTTTTATCCCATAAATCAGTTCCCATGGGATGGCAATGGGTTGTCAAATTTCTTTAGAAAAGTGATGTTTTGCTCCTTCACGCCCCGTACCTACCGATTGGGCTGAAACTTGGCACAAATGTAGTTCTAGACCTGAAATAGGACATAGGCTACTTTTTATCCCATATATCAGTTCCCATGGGATGGCAATGGGGTGACAAATTTCTTTAGAAAAGTGAAGTGTTTTACACAAGCTCAAGCACAAGCTCCTTTAAATTTGCACAAGCGCAAAGTACAAAAAAATGGTACCAAATAAAAAGAAAAACGGTCAAGTGCGAGTCAGACTCGCAAGTCGTCCGTAATTCGACAGTTTTGCGAATAGAAAATTTAATTTTGACATTTTTGGAACTTTAACGGTGAGATTCCGTTGTCCATCCATCCGTATGTCACAGCCTCATAACTTTAGCACTGTTAAAGACAAAGACTTAGAATTTTGCACAAAAGAGGAAAAAAAAAATTATTCCTAAAACCACAATATGGGTATCAAATTATAAGTATTAAGGAGCTGATTATAAAATTATATAATTTGGCTATATTAACTTGCACCTTTTTCAAGAAATCGTCGAAATACCACAAAAAAAATGTATGTACCCACCCCGATTATAGGTCATAACTGGCCAATTACAGGATAATTATAGCGTTTTTTTTTATACAAATGAAAAATAAAAATAAAGTTAAATAAATTTATACATATTTTTTTAATACAATATAGGTATTAAAAAGTCGATTGTAAAAATATATAGTTTTGATAATTTACTTGCATCTATTTCGATAAATCCTCAGAAAACCACAAAAAATGTATGTCCCTTCCCTTATGTCCAAAACTGGTGAACCGAAAAATGTAAAAAAAAACCACGGCAATAAGTGCTTACGTAAAGATTACAGAAAAAAAAATTGAGAAATTCACGAAAAAAAAGACCAAATAAAATTTTCTGTTCCCAAAACTGTCGAATTACGAAACCTAGGTACGCGAGTCTGATTCGCACTTGACCGGTTTTTCGTCAAATATAACAGGAATAATTAGCGTACTTACGGCTACAATCTACTACGCGGACTCAATGCGGATTTTTGAATTAGTAAACGTGCGACAACAAATTTTATAAGCAATCGTGCTTTTTCCGTTCAGAAACGCTGATACGCCTTCGACCTCGCCAAAGACACTTTATCTGGGGATAAAATATCTAGCCATCCATCAGCCTGTGTTCGTTTACTGCTGGAAATAGGCCTTTCTAAAATTTTGCCACTCTTGGCGCTCCTCCGTCATGCTCATCCAGCCGCTACCCGCGAAGTCCGCCGGGCCAGCAGGCACGAGGTCGGTCTAGGCTACGCTTTGCTGCACGTGGTGTCCATTCTAGGCCTTTTGGCTCCAACGGCAATCACGTCGGCGACAAATATGGGCCTACCCACTGCCACTTCAACTTACTGATTCGGCAGATTATGTCGATGACTTTCCGCAGTGCTTAAAGGCAAAAGTATTTAACCGATAAGTTATCTCTTACCAAGGGCTTGATCCACCGACTTAAGGTCGCTTAAGGAGCTATGGAGCGAGCTTTGCGTGGGATATCTCTAATGAATAAAATCGAATCAAATAAAAGTAAAAAATAATTTCGTTCGGAAACGCGGCTCGGCCTACGGCCTGAACAAAACCACTTTAGCAAAGGACATTTCAAGGAACAAAAAAATTGTTTCGTTTTTAAAAGCGGCTCGGACTTCGGCCTCGCCAAAGACCACCAAAGATACTTTACAAATTATGATGACATTTTTCAGGGTATTCGGAAAATCATTCCATAAGGACAAGAATATTTTTCGAAATACAGTTGCTTTGAAGTTATAGAGCTGAAATTTTGCTTCTGTTACTAGGGTTGGGTTTAAGGATTTAATATATTTAAGAAAAAAATATTGTGTTTCAAAGTGTTAACACACTAACCGAAGTTTAATTCAGAGAAAAAAATTATAATTTCGTTCGGAATTTACCTTAATTTTCAATTATGAATTTACAAATTTTACCTGGGAATCAAATAAGTGATCGAGAAATTATTTCGTGAGGAAAGGTAGCTCGGCCTTCGGCCTCGTCAAAGCCTGAGAATCAAACAAGAGATCAAGAAATAATTTTAAACTACAAAAAACTAAATCGACGCGGGCGAAGCCGCGGGCAAAAGCTAGTAAAAAATAAATTACAGCATATTTTTTGACTCAAGACAATTATTAAAATTAACACTTTATAAATTAATATACTTTTAATCTTCTTTAAATTTTATTAGTTTAAAAAAACATGGATAAACTAGAAAAAAACATCATTATTACATGAAAAAATTATAATGAAAGTCCCAATGTAGCCGCGATTTCAAAATGACTGAAGTTTTGCGTGCGCGGCATCTGTAATCAGGATAGACATCCAAAAAAACAAAAACGTTAGAGCAGGACTGAATTTTAGCATTGCGCAGCCCCTAATTTGTCATAACGAGACGCGATACTATGAAAACTACATCCAATGCTGGTATCATCAGAAAATGACAAAGAAAGCGATTAAAATTCAACACTTTGGACACTATTATAATTAAAGTCAGCAAAAAATTGCCCTAACATTTCTAATTTCAGAGGTTATACTTAAATAAATAAATACTTATAGAAAATATATACAAATATGTTCCATATCTAAGTGAGTATACATATATATTATGTATATCTAGGTTGTTTCAAGTCTACTAGAGTTATCTATCTGCCAGCTGTGTATTACAAAGAATTAAGCAAAACAGTAAGTACTTGTATGTACCTTATGTATTTGAAGCTACCAAAATATCATTAAAAAACGTTTAAGCATATTGTAAACTATTAGTATACAATAGCTCTTAGCTAAATGTTGTACTTTTGCCGTTATAACTATTACTTAATATTTTGTTACAAATATGGAGAATCGACCCTAAGATGTTTAACTAAACTGATGATAATGAAACATTTTTTTTTTTGTGTGTGAACGTCAAGAATGTTTATTTTTCGTTGATCTCTCCTATCCTAAGAGTCTCTTGTAAATAGTTAAGAAGGTTTATTTTTCGTTGATTTCCTATCCCAAGTCTCTCTTCTACATAGTTAAAAAAGTTAATTTTTTGTTGATCTCTTATCCCAATTATCTCTTCAAAATAGTTAAGAAGGTTTATTTTTCGTTGATCTCCTATTCCAAGTCTCTTTTCTAAATTTATTTCATTTATTTCATTTATTTATTGCAATAAATCACAGGTTTTAAAGATCTTAAAAAATACAAAATAATAAAATATTTGTAAGTACAAGTAAGTTGTGCCAGTGTGATTTTACCAACTGGTGTAGCAATTATTAACTAAATAACATTGTAATTCAATTAGATTTTAAAAACAAAAACATTTTTTTTTTAATTAATCACTATACATCGATTCATGATAACACTAACTAAGCTTAAATAACATATTATATTAAATTCCATTTACAATTATAATTATAGATAGTAATTACACTCACAAATATTTTTAAGCACAGAATTTTAATTGTTATTATTCAGTTTATTCAATTTCAAATAATTTTAAGAAATATTTAATAAAATTGAATACGTAAAACATTTATGTCATTAAATTTGCTTACTGTAATTATAAAATTCTGTTAGGCTGTAGGGACACATTGCAACTAGGTACCTCTTCAATTTTATTTGAAATTTACTACCTGTGAGTGATTTTATTTCACCAGGTAGGCTATTAAACACTTTTATAGCCATGAATTTAGTTAACAAGGTTTATTTTTTGTTGATCTCTTATCCCAATTCTCTCTTCTAAATAGTTAAGAAGGTTTAGTTTTCGTTGATCTCCAATCCCAGGTATCTTTTCTAAATAATGAGAAAGGTTTATTTTTCGTTGAAATTCTATCCAAAGTCTCTCTTCTAAATAGTTCAAAATCTAAAATGAGTAAAGTGTATTGGAAGTCACCTATTTAATTCTAACGATAAGATATTCTTTTAGAAAACTGTTCTAAAAAAAGACTGTTGCATGTTTGATTTGTTAAAATAATAATTTCTGTGTTTCTTTGAATTTTATTTCACTAAATAATTTCAATAGAAATATACGTAAAATTTAAACAAAATATAAAAGTAATAACACGATTAGTTTTTAAAATTTTCTTTATTTTACTAACTTAGTTCTCACTTCATAGATGTTTCTCAATTAATAATTATTTTCTTTATATATAAATATAATAAAAAAATAAACATTTTCATAATTTTATATAAAAAAGATCTTGTTTAATTAATGTAAATATGTTTTCCGAGTCCCTTACTCAAAAACTTCTCTTAAACTCTTTTTGAGATTTTAATCCAGATTCCTTCTGTGCATATATTTCTTATTGCTTTAGGATACATCTTCACCTGCTTTGTAGTCTTATCTGTAACATCAACTTTAAATCGTTTCAAGAATGCTGCCAAGCCAAAAAGCATCTGTACTTTTGCATATCGCATACCAATACAGCTACGAGGCCCATCACCAAAAGGTAAGTAGGCACCTGTAGGTATTTTTTGTATATTTTGGGGTGAAAACCGCTCAGGATTAAAAATTTCCGGATCTTCGAAATATTGAGGATCCATATGGATTCCATCGATTGATATCATTATCCGTGTTCCTCTTTCGATCTTCACTTTAGATTCCGGAAATTCATAGTCACATAAAGCTTTGCGTAATAATATTCCGCCTGGGGCATACATTCTCAGAGTTTCATCTATAGTCATTTGTAGGTAAGTCATTTCTTTCAAAACATCATGAGTGATCTTGCCCGCGTGCTTTTCGATCACTTCACAAATTTCTTCATAAACTCGACCCTGGATATTTTGATGGCGAGCTAGTTGGTACAAAACGAACGACATAGTAGACGATACCTCCAAATTACCGTTATAGGCAACAAAAGCTTGACCTGCTATTACCCGATCAGTTATTTCAAATTGAGAATTTTTATGTTCCTCTTGGTTCTGTAGTTCGAACATCATCTTTAACAAACCGTTACTTTGCTTAAGGTTCGTATCTTTCTCTAACTTCACGGCACCCACCATGTTTTCAAAAAAATTCGAGAGTTCGTAACCGCTTAGGCCAAAATATTTTTGTACCACATCGACTTTGTAACGGGTTGTCGGTATAATCAAATCCACAAACTCCACAGCCCACCAAAATGTACTCATTGCATTCAAATGCTTCAAGATATTTAGAAAACCATTCTTTTTTTTACTGTATATGTTGGTGTTTATTCCGAGAATACAGCAACATAACACGTCTAAAGAATATCTTTCCAACAGATTTTGCAATTCGTGATCGCCATCTAAGCCATCGATATAGTTTAAAAATCGATCAACACATTCTTCCATCTCAGGTATCTTGCTTTTGATTTGGCTTGGCGAGAAAAGAGGCGTTAATTTTTGTCTCAACCCCTTCCATTTTTCGCCAGGTAGAACAAATAAATTCTCGTAAGTTGTTTTATAAGAATTATCCAAATCTCTGCCGTTGAAGTTTCTAAAATCCTTCACTAAAACTTGTTTAGCCATTTTAGGATCCCGCAACAGCAAAGCTGGTTTATTTCCTTGAAAGCAGCCAACAACTTTTTCATTCGGAAAATCTGTATACAATCTCTTTATCACGTCTCGAATGTGAACTTTAAAACTTTCTGACGAACCAAAACTGCCAACAAACGGGAATGGCGTCGGTCCTTTAATTCCCTTAGCACTCCAATATAGCAGTATCTCATTTACCCAAACGTAGCAAAAATAAATAATTACAACTAATAATATTGTTAAAACGTGAAAAAACATTTTGAATAATTTCTTATGTTTTAATGAAGTCTTTAGCGAGTTGCAACTTGTTTAAATACCTGTCACATTGTCACACTTGATCAAATTACATAAAAAAGTATTATGTGTAATTTTATGGAATTTACATAAATATTTTATTCAATATTACCTTTTTAGGGTTACGGACCCGAAAGGTGCCAAAATGGAGGGTTAGCTCTGCTGTCTATATGTCTGTCCGTCTTTCCGTCTGCCTGTCACAAGGGTCTACACTACAGCTACAGCCGTTATAGGAAGCCAGTTCAAATTTTCACACAAAGCGTGTTACTACGGCATCTACTACGGCAAGGGATTAAAAAAAAAATGTACTTCGAAAAAGTTTTTAAGGCATTTTTTAACGTTATCAGGCCCCGTTATCTCTTTAACAGAAGGAACGAAAAATTTGAAAAGAAACCTTGGTTATAGGTTACTATAAGTAATTACGCAAATAATACAGAAAAATAAACCGTTTTCAATATTACGATTCCGTAGTCAACGGGAGCTGCGAATTGTTTGTCAGGCGCTATCAGTTTAGGGGCTTGTTTGTGTCCCGTATTGTGTGATGGTACGGAACCCTTTCTTCGTGAATCCGACTAAATTTCTAAATGTTAAGACGATGTAAAGCGTGTATAATAAAGCACATAGTGAGTCATCAGCGCAGTGTCTTTGTAACATATATACGATCCTGCCCTTATGCTAAAAATTAATTCATACCTAGAACCTTGGGCAAATATAACGATATATACGGTGAAGAAGCTGATATTTTCCATCTCTCACTTTCCAGCTATAAAAAGGTTTTAAATTTGGTACGCCAATCTTACAAATAAAATATTATTTTTATTATTACTTATAACATTGAATTTTTAGGCTTTTTGGAATACCTATTGTAAATTTTATTATTTATGCAAGTCAACAACATGATATGTATTTTACTATCAGTGGAAACTTTATTGGTCTTAATTATTTTATAGTTTTTAAGTTGCTATAATTTGTTTTAAAACTATTTGTTTCACTAAGCATAAATAAATACAGGTAAACAGTAATATGTACAATCGCGTTCAGAGTTATGGTAGACAGCCACACACTCATTTTATGCAAACACGACACGCACACAGGTACACTTTATGCACACCTACGCACACTTCATCCACACATAAGCAGACCATCGTGTCGTATGAACCGGCCCTCTTCCAATAACATATCTAAAGCGGTTGTAGAAATTAAATTATCTATGGATATTTTCTTTTATGTCATATACACTTTATTCAGCTTTAAAGTAAGCTCAAAATGTAATAATATAAGGGACAACTTACGTGACGCGTTTATAACAAACATAATACTGCTTTAATTTCGCCCGTGAGGGCGAATAGTGATATAATAATGATAGTGATATCATATCTCAAATAGCACAGTGGTTTAAAAAGCTACACTAGAGGAACACGAAGAATAATGGTTCGAATCCCAGCCACGGGGACTTTTTTTTCTAGATGTTTTTATTTTAATTATTATAATGAATTATTAAAAAACATGATAATAACTTGTAATAAGAAATTACTTTATCCTTCGTCAAAAACAAAAGGTTATCATAAATTTCTTGTCACGAAAGAAGTCCCCTTTCAAAATACTCTTATTGTCAAACACTTAATACGAAAATGCCTTAATCTGTGGAATGTTTTCCTGAAGTTGGTCATGGAAGTGACGTACAAGTTCTGAATTGGACCCCCTATCAATTTGAGGCGCGGACAACGAAGCATTCGCTTCAAAACCTTATTTAAACTGACATACGTCTTATGTGTAACTTTGTACATCAAGAATAGTCATCAGACAAGAGGGACGTAAAAAAATTAAAAAGAATAGTAATATTCGGAAAAAAAACACAGAAAATAATACGTAATACACGATTACTTATGCATAATAACAATAACACTACAAAACATGAAATCTGAAGCTATTATTTTACGCCCCACAAATCGTATGGCAATTTCATTTATTAAATAGGTTTTGTATTAATAAATTTGTCGAGCTACATAGGCGTACAGACCAAAACGACGGTTTTTCTTGAACTATTTACAAATTTAAATAAATGTTAATAAGAGTTATTATTTTTCTAGAACCCGTGTGACCTTTCGATAAATTATGTTCACTACTTTAAGTTATTCAGTTTTTTTTTCTGTCCTATAAAGTAGCCACTTGGCGCTTATGCCCCTCTGGTTTGAAGCCTTCAGTATATGAAAAGTCATACGTAGTCTTTGCGACACTACAACAGTTATTATTTTGTAATTTCCGACTCCGATACGTTTTTTGGTTTTTCTTAATAAAATGTATATCAGTTAACCGACTTGAAGAAAGATCGCATTATAGTTATGTTTGAGCATAATAATGTTAGCAAACATGCAATTTCAAGACAGCTTCATTTACCGGTAAGTGAACATTAAATAAATCGCATTTTATGGTAATAAATACTTGAAAAAAGAATTGAAGATTTTACAAATATAATTTTAGCTCAACGTGTTTTTTTTTTGCTTACACAGATTAATACCGTTTGCCGGTGGGTAAAACGGTATGAAGAAACAGGAAATATTCAACGCATTCGACCTGGCCTTGCACCCGTTTTGTACACATCTGCATTGTGACGGCATCAAGCTATAATTGCTACACATACCCAGGATCCATTTGCCAAAACACGTTCAACGGCCATAGAACACGATGTGTCATTCATAATTAACAGTTCGGCGACACTTGCATGCTGACGGCATACATTGCTATAGACCGGCAAGAAAAATTGCAAAGACAGCTGATCACCGGAAACAATGAGTGAGTTTTGCAGAGCAGTTCAACGGTTTTGATTGGGAAAATAAAGTGGTAATTTTTACCGATGAAATTTTTAAGGATGGCCGAAAAATTTTATGGCGAAGAGAAAGCGAGCGCTATAAAGAGATAAATGTTCTAGCAAACAGAGCGAGTGGTAAAATTATTCATGGTTACTGGGGGTGGATGTCATCGATGGGCCCCGGCGATACTGATCGAGATTGGTGGCCGGTTAATGGGCCAAAATTATTTGGAAATATCGTGTGACTTCACTAATATTGAAAAAGGCATATTATAAAATAAATTAATATTTGGATGATGGTGAAGCATGGTGTTGCAGTGATAATTATATTTGTCATGATAGTAGGTTATAATTTAATTAAGTAGTATAATTTCCTAACTTATGATTCCTCTTATGAGTAAACATTAATGAATTACAGACTGTAAAAGGAAATAGACTATATGAGACAGGTAGACAAAGATTATATGTTTTTCTTTTTTTCTATAACCTGAATTCCTGCTGTCTTGTATTTTCTTATCCCTTAGTTAAAGTCGATATAAGTCGTTTGTATAGTATAAGTTTTATGTTAAAAAAAAAAGATATGATCTTGCTAAGTTTCTTGCCCTTCTCCTTAGCAAGACTAATCGAATGGGCGGAGGTATGCATGTATTTATATATGTAACCTATTAGTATGTAGTATATAGGATGGTATTTGGTTGGCCACCTGGATTCGTGCTGGGGGCTCGGTTGGTGATCATTGAACCTTGTTCCTGGTACCTGGCTGGGTCTCCGGTATGAGTTCGGGCGGTTGATTGGATTTCACCTTGTATAATATATATTTCACCTATAATTTTAATTAATATATATATATATATATTGCTACATAAATTAAATAAGCCTTTAATTTAGTTCATGTACATTTATTATTGTATTACATATATTTTTATTAGATTAAAATTGACTTGTAAAAAGTGTATAATATATATCTACTTTGCAAAATAAACTATTTGAATTTAAATTTTGAACTTCATGATGCCATCTGTGCGTGTAGCCTACCCGGACGAACACATTTATTATTAATTGATAAAATTATATTATATTAAAAATAAAAATTATTAATTGGCCTTCTAAAAGCTCAGATTTAAACCGAATTGAAAATTTATTGGGTCAAATGATTTTAACTTGGGATCCATCATAAGTAAGACCAAAAAATTACTTGGATGAATTGGTAACATCAACATGAGACGCAATGCGTGGAAGTTATTTGTGTTGGACAATGGTGTCGGGTATGAATAGCCGACTTAAACAATTAATCGAAAGTGAAGGTAGCAAACTTAAGCATTCGTAATTTCACCACAAAATAACCACTTACAGAATGTTTACTCCAAATAACTAGCGAAAACAGGCACACGCACACATAGACGCGTACGTACGACGATCTCGGAGATACTCGGGTGAATGTCAATACGAAATTCTGCCGAGATCATCGTGCGTACGCGTCTATGCATGTGTGCGTCTTTTTTCGCTCCGTGGTCGAGTCGGCCTTCTGGTAGTATCTATTTTGTGATTTCACTGTCCTGTGTTTTTTTTTTTCATTTGTTTTGTCCACTATGCAAAAATTATAATTAACCTTTAACGTGATCTTAAAATGCATGTGATGTTATTGTTACTTACTTGCTAGCATGGAATTCGAAGCATTTTAAATTGTTTTAATGATTGAAAAAATCTATCTCTTGAGAAATAACTAGGTTGATGATTATAATAATAATATTGTTAAACAGTTTTGTTCATACTAAATAATAAAGATGGATACGATTCTTTTCTGTGAATAGGTTTTGGAAACCAGAACATTGTTTGATATACCAAAACATATATTTGTTTAATAACAATTTGGTTTTAACTTGTTGCCTCAAATCTGCTCCTTAACAGTTAATTATAGGGACTTATTGTTGTCCCTAAAGAGATAAAAATTATATAAATTTATGGTGAAATTTAATGTGAGTTTTATAATTATAACATAATAAACAATATAAACAAAGAAAAATAAATAATATAATAATTGAACTGAGTTTATTTTTATATCAAACACAAACTAAATGTTAATATTTATAATATATATTTAAAAAGAAATTACATGGTAACAACATAGTTTATTGCATAATAAATTGAAAACTTTGCTGACTCAATTAAAATTAGATACAAAAATTACGCCCGTCTAACGAGGATCGAACCAGAGACTCTCATGAAATTTATGATGTGACGACGATCGATGCCTTACCCACACGGCTACGATGACCAATATCCAACTGTTTAAAATTTTGAACCATAACATACGAGTATATTGTGTGGTTCTACACCAGCTATTTTAGAAAATAAATACAATTAAAATGAGGATAGCTAGTTATGAAGTGAAAGAGAACCGGTTTAAAGTCACCATCAAGGTTTTGTTACCATAACTAACCAGAAAAGTGGCAGGAGGAACGATCGTGCCAGAAGTCTATTGTAAATTGTTAATTATCGATAATCAATAAGTTTACTAGCTAAGAAGCCTATAATCGTATCATCTTTTAATTTAAATAAAACCAGCAAAACCCTGCCAGCCAGTCGGCTAACCTACAGAAATGTTTGAAAACGCCTTTTATTTCGCTATCAACTTATAACGCAAACATTGCTGTATCTTGTTGCAAGGCGTTTAGATGGATTTGTCAATATAAAAAAATAAATGACTGTATTTTTATTTCTAGCGGAGTTTTACCTATTCTGTTAATGAACCCTGAACCACAAATTCACAAACAAATTTCTGACAAAGGTGCTGGATGTTGATCACGATCGTGCATCATGATTTCAGGGGTGGTCCTGCTGGAGAGCATGCTTTCCAGTAAGACCACTTTGAAAACGTTTTTCCGGGAAAACTGCTCAAGGACAATTTACCAAAAATTCAAATCCAAAAATTTCAGGACAATTATTTACCAGAAAATCTTTTGGTGGTCCTGCTGATGAGCTGGTAGTAGTGTGCGTTGGTGTAAGCGACAAATTATGACGACGGGCGTACATGTACATGAGTACATAATTACGCCCGTCATCATAATTTGTCGCATACACCAACGCAAAATTAACTTGTGTTAACAAATAATTTTACTTTAATCAAAATAATTAAGCTTTTGTATTATAAACCACTGGAAGTTTTGTGTTTATCAATTTTGAGATGTTCGTTCAAACAAAAGTTTTTAGCGTCGGAATCTTTAAACCGCGCGGTTATATATACCGCAACCCTCCGTGCGGGCGCTTCAGTCACTGATTTAGAAGACGGAGTAGAAGGGGAAGAAATAAGAAATTATTTTTTTCTGTGTAATCTGTTAACGATTAGAAAGGTTTCATGTTTGTTTTTTTTAACAATTTTTCTTTGTTGTTCTCTATAAATCTGTGTTAAATAATTCTTATTCTAAAATAAATAAAATGTAGTTATTATTAGAGTGCATTATTACCGGCTAGAAATCAATCAGAAACAAATTTAGAAGCACAAATATTTTTTTAAATTTCCTCGGGCCAGGATTTGAACCTGCGACCTCCTGCTTACATGACAGGCGCGCTACCGACTGCACTACCGAGGTTCGTATCTGGAACGACGAATTTTTCCACCATATCTGTACACCAAATTTTTGTAACACTTGATATACCAGCTTGTAATGCACATACTGAACGCTCACGGGGGCGTTACGTGATTTCACGCCTTGCTCATTCTGAACAAAAGGCACTGTCGTCGCTACAATACCTGTTGGTTGTGCTTTTAAATTTGTTTCTGATTGATTTCTAGCTGGTAATGCACTCTTATAATAATTAGGGTATTCAAAGCGATGGATTTCGCAATAAAAACATAATCTTAGTTAATGAGAACTGTAAATTTCTTAACTATCTGATGCAACAGGTATTGTAGCAACGACAGCACCTTCTGTTCAGAATGAGCAGGGCGTGAATCACATAATGCCCTCGTGAGCGTTCAGTATGTGCATTACAATCTGGTATATTAAGTAGTTACAAAAATCACACTAATTATTTAGTTCTAATAATATGATACTGTTGGGGCCGTAAGGCATTGGAATGGAGACCACGTACAGCAAAGCGCAATGTAGGCCACCCTCGTGCCCGCTGGACTGACGATCTGAAGGACGTTGCGGGTGGCGGCTGAATGAGGATGACTGAGGACCGCCAAGAGTGGCGTAATATTGGGGAGGCCTATGTCCAGCAGTGGATGAATATTGGCTGATGGATGGATGGATGATATGATAGTCTCTAAAAATACTCTTAGAAGGAAAGAATATTAAGTGTTAATTATGAATTATTAATTATGTGTTAACTTCAAGTTTCAAATATATTTAACAAAACTTTTACTTTAGTGTGTTTAAGTATAGTTTTTTTTTTTTGTTGATATCTTATCCAAAGTCTCTCTTTTCAATAGTTCTATTAACTACAATATGTAAAGCTTATTGGGAGTCAAATTTAAAACAAAACGATGTTGTCTAAAAAACGGTTAAAATATTATTTAAGTATTTTTTTTTTTTTTTCAATATTAATTATAATTATTAGTTCTGTGTTAACTATTAAAAGACGATTCTCTGGATTTGTAACAAAATATTATGAAATAAATATAATGCCCAAAATACAACTTTTAGCTAAGAGCAATGTGTACCAATATTTTAATTTATGCCTAAATGTATTTTAAGTATTGTCACTGTAGCTTAAATTTAATTCCATAAGAGTAAAATAAGACATTTTTAGTTTAATTTTTCAAACTTTTCTCGTATGGAAAATCAAATTATTTTGAAGCTACAACACTATTATTGAAAAAACGTTTATGCTTACAGTAAACTCATACATAGCTCTTAGCTAAACGTTGTATTTTGGCCGTTATAGCTATTTCTTAATATTTTGTTACAAATCTGGACAATCGACCCTAAGATGTTTAACTAAACTAATGAAACATTTTTCTTTAGTGCGTTAAGAAAGTTTATTTTTCGTTGATCTCATATCTCTTCGTAGTCTCTCTTCTAAATACTTCTTATGTCTAAAATAAGTAAAGTGTGTTGGAAGTCACCTATTTAATTCTAACGATACGATATTCTCTAGGAAGACTGTTCTTAGGAAAGACTGTTGCAGGTTGTAACACTTTATTGTGATTTATTAAAACAAAAAGTTCTGTGAATCATTGAATTTTATTTCAAAAACAATTTCAATAAAAAATTAACTTGAGATTAAAATTAATAATATTATAAAACACAAAAAATTTTAACAAAATATAAAAAGTAAGTAATAGATTAGTTTTAAAATTCCCTTTATTTTATTTCCTTTTTTTTTTCACTTCACAGATGTTTCTTAGATAATATTTTTTATATATAAATATACATATTTTATATATAATAAAAAATCATGATTTTATATTAAAAAAATCTTTATAGTGGCAATACGAAGATCTAACCTTACTCAGTAACATTACTTAAACTCTTTTTGAGATTTTAATCCAGATTCCTTCTTTGCATATAGTTCTTATTGATAAAGGATTCATCTTTACCTGCTTTATAGTCTTATCTGTAACATCAACTTTAAATCGTTTCAAGAATGCTGCCAAGCCGAAAAGCTTCTGTACTTTTGCATTTCGTATAGCAATACAGCTACGAGGCCCATCACCAAAAGGTAAGTAGGCACCTGTAGGTATTTTTGTTATATTTTGGGGTGAAAACCGCTCAGGATTAAAAGTTTCCGGATCTTCGTAATATTGAGGATCCATATGCAACCCATCGATTGATATTAACACCCGTGTTCCTCTTTCAATCTTCACTTTAGATTCCATAAATTCATAGTCACTTGAAGCATTGCGTGTTAATAACCCGCCTGCGGGATACATTCTCAGAGTTTCATCTATGGTCATTTGTAGATAAGTCATTTCTTTCAAAGCATCGTAAGTGATCTTGCCTGCGTGCTTTTCGATCACTTCAAAAATTTCTGTATGAACTCGACCCTGGATATTTTGATGGCGAGCTAGTTCGTACAAAACAAACGACATAGCAGACGATATCTCCAATTGACCTTGACAGAAAACAAAAGCTTGAGCTGCTATTGTCCGATCAGTTATTTCAAATTGAGAATTTTTATGTTCTTGGTTCTGTAGTTCAAACATCATCTTTAACAAACCGTTACTCTGCTTTAGCTTTGTGTCTTTCTCTAACTTCACGGTACTCACCAAGCTTTCAAAAAAATTTACGAGATCGTAACTGCTTTTGTCAAAATATTTTTGTACCGCTTCGATTTTGTAACGGGTTTTCGGTATAATCGAATCCACAAACTCCACAGCCCACCAAAATATACTTGTTGAATTAAAATACTTCGTAATATCTAGAAAAGCATTTCTTTTTTCACTATATATGTTGGTGTTTATTCCGAAAAAACAGCAACATAACACGTCTAAACCATATCTTTCCAACAGATTTTGCAATTCATGATCGCCGTTGTGGTCTAAGCCATCGATATAGTTTAAAAATCGATCTACACATTCTTCCATCTCAGGTATCTTGCTTTTGATTTGGCTCAGCGTGAAAAGGGGCGTTAATTTTTGTCTCATCGCCTTCCATTTTTCGCCAGATAGAATAAATAAATTCTCGTAAACTGCTTTATCGGAATTCTTCACATTTCTGTCCTTGAAAATTCCGAAATCATTCACTAAAACTTGTTTCACCATCTTAAGATCCCGCAACAGCAAAACTGGTTTATAACCTTGATAGATGCCAACAACGTTTTCATTCGGAAAATCTGTATACCATCCCTTTATCGCGTCTCGAATGTGAACTTTCAAAGTAACTGACGAACCAAAATTGCCAACAAACGGGAATGGCGACGGTCCTTTAATTCCCTTAGCATTCCAATATAGTTGTCTTTTATTTACCCAAACGTTGAAAAAATAAATTATTACAACTAATAATATTGTTATAACGTAAAAAAACATTTTAAATAATTTCTTATGTTTTAATGAAGTCTTTAGCGAGGTACAACCTAACAAGTCTAACAAGGTGCAAATTGAATAAATATATACCTGTCACATTGTCACAATGGATCAAATTACATACATAAATTGTAATTTTATGGTATTAACAAAAAAATAATTATTCAATATTTCCTTTTTAGGGTTCCGTAACCGAAACTGGAGGCTTGGCTCCACTGTCTGTCCGTCTTTCCGTCCACCTGTCACAGCTTCAGTCGTAATGGAAGCCAGTTGAAATTTTCACACAAAGCGTGTTACTACGGTCTCTACCACGGCAAAGGATAAAAAAAAATTAAATCACAAAAAATTTTGATGGCATTTTTAACGTTATCAGGCCCCGTAATCTCCTTAACAAGAGGAACAAAAAATTGGAAAAGAAAACATGGTTATAGCCTATAACTTATAGGGTACTAATTACGCAAAGAATACAGAAAAAAGAAGCGGTTTCAATATCACGGTTTCATACTCAACGGGAGGTGCAAATTGTTTGTCAGGCGCTACCATTTTGGCGGCTTGTATGTGTCCCGTATTATGTGATGGTACGGAACCCTTTGTGTGTGAGTCCGACTAGCACTCAGCCAAATTTTAAATATTAAGATGATGTTATGCGTCTATAATAAAGCACATGTATAGTAAGTCATAAGCGCAGCTGTCTGGTAAAGGTGTATTCACAATGGAGTATTAAAATCGAACAATTGACTTATTAAGCAAATTCACATGTGTAAATGCCACATTGTGTAAAATTTAGTTAACTTGAAATTTACTTAGAAGTGGTGCCATTTATTCAAAATTTAGGAACTATTTCCCGACAAAAAATTCGAAAAAACAATACCTTTATTTTACGATTTTGTGCTCTATTAGTAATTCTGATTCATAGATTTCAATATAGCTAGGGGGTTCATTTTACTAGGGGGTAGTCCTCTCGTCTCAACGGAACGTGTGGGACTGATCGGTGAGACAAAAACATGCCCGAAACATGGGTGACTTGCGGCAGAAGATGCCTCCATTCATGGAGGCACCATTCCTAAAATAATGGGGTCGTAAGCGCCAGAAGCTTTATATGTAAATAATGGGGTCGTAAGCGCCAGAAGCTTTATATGTAAATAACTTTTGAAAAATTGTAATTTTTATGAAATCCCGTCCAAGGTCTCTTGTTTATATAAACGTGATATTTTTATATCAAATTTTTGCTTTGTAATATTCACCATGTTAAGTACAAATTGAATCTCCGTCAAAATTAGAGTTAACTTCTGTATATTTTGCTATCGAGGCAATTTAAGCCTTTTACGTTCTGAACGTCAGGGGGCTCTTGTAATTATAATGTATAGGTATAGGTATGGGTATACATATATTTTTCAGCAAATTTGGACTTAATTTAGTGGTCTGAAAATCAAAGTTACAATTATCATTTTTAGGTGTGCGCACTTTAAAGCCAGCGCGTGCCCTACACACTCCTGCATGCGCATCATCAGCAAACATGTGTAGCGAAACAATTTTTTGTGTAGACGTGTTTGTATAGTAGAAATATTAAGAAAATTCTTTATTGCACAGAATAAAATTATCGTACATATAGGCGAGCTTAGTACTAATTAGTATTTTCTACCAACTGACCTTTGGCAATGAGGAAATTGTTGAGGGTAGTGCAATAGTATTTAAAAGGTATAATATTGAAAATAGTACTTAAGTAATATAGTGCGTAGGGCGAAACACGCCCTGAGACCAGGTTAACTCGATTCAAGGTGTAGTAAAGTTTTTCGATAGGCAACTCGCACTTAGCTCTCTGATACATGAGTTCGATCTGGCCTAATCCAACAATTTAGATTTCTAATCTGGAGGTAGCGGCTTTGGTCCAGTCTGCTAGTATCGTGATAACAAACAGCGATAGTTGCTTACGTCCGCAGAAGATTATTTATCACCCTTGGAGTCCCTATATTCCTGTATTAAAGCTGAAGCTCAGCCTAGAACACGAACAGAGCCAAACACTCGAGGATTCGTTTGAAGAAATTCGAACTCTCCTTATAGTGAAATATATATAGCACTGATCGTTTCACCAAGTCCTTCACTGTCAATATCGTTCGACTCTGGAATGAACTTCCGCAAACCCTCAAAGATATTCCTTCTGTGTCCTCTTTTAAATATAACTTGAAAAAAATTTACCTCTCCTCTCTCTGAATATATTAATATTGCATATATTAATATGTATATTTATGTGTATATTTGTATGTAATACAGTTATGTTTTGATTATAGGTTTAAAATAACTTTTTATTAAGATTGTGTTTATTTTGCGAAATCCATCGCTATGAATACTAAATAATATTAGAGTGCAATACAAACTAGAAAAGATCAATGAGAAACAAACCCAAAGACAAGAATATGAAAAATTTCCCCGGGCCAGGATTCGAACCTGCGACCTCTTGTTATCAAGACAAGCGCGCTACCAATTGCGCCACCGAGGTCAGAATAACAAGAGGTCGCAGGTTCCAATCCTGGCCCGGAGAATATTTTCATATTCTTGTCTTTGGTTTTGTTTCTGATTGATCTATTCTAGTTTGTATTGCTCTCTAATAACTTTTTATTATTTATATTATGCACTGATTTAAATTTCTAAGATTAAAATGTTTTTTTGTTTTCCCAAAGTTGACTAGAAGAAATTTCTTGTAGGAATAAGTCTGCCCTTGCCTTCTATTTATCTTATCTTCTTAT
Organism: Ypsolopha sequella; assembly: GCA_934047225.1. Lineage (NCBI taxonomy): Eukaryota > Metazoa > Arthropoda > Insecta > Lepidoptera > Ypsolophidae > Ypsolopha > Ypsolopha sequella. Next base: position 24,922,802 of record OW203987.1, read on the forward strand.
GTTTGTGCAATAAAGTGTTCATTCATTCATTGATATATTTGGGTAGCGTTCCTAAACGCCGAGGTAAAGGTAAAAATTAACTGTCACCTGTTCCACAACCACCCGAGAAACCTTGTCAAAAATGTAAAATCCATATTGGCACTTAAATTTTAGGACCCGTAAATTCAGAGGTAAATTTTCACTTTGACATTTGTCATCACATTACGTGCCATTTTTAACCGACTTCAAAAAGGAGGCGGTTCTCAATTCTTTTTTTTTTTTTTTTGGCGTTGTTACTCCATAACTCCGTCATTTCCCAACCGATTTGAACAATTCTTTTTTTGTTTGAAAGAGTATACTTCCAGGTAGGTCCCATTTTGAGTTTGGTCATGAGCTGATGAAGTCCTTCAGAGATAGGCAGTGGAACTCCTCAGAAAATGACAGCATACCTCTCGAAATTGAAGTAATCGCTTTGTACCTGGGTGCTGATCACAAGGTATTACTTGAAAATCGACATTCTTCCACCTGACCTTCGATCCTGGCTTCATCACCATATTCACCATAGAACTCCTCAACGGATCAGAGCACATAACTCGAGATTGCGGCAATCACTGCGTTAGGGTGCTAATTCAAGGGTATTACTTGGAGATTATCAGAATACCCACCTGACCTTCGATCCTGGCTTCATCACCATAGGACTCCTCAACGGATGACAGCACATAACTTTGGATTGCGGCAATCAGTTTGTGTTAGGGTGCTTATTGCAGGGCATTGCTGGAAAATTGCCAGTGTACCCACCTGACCTTCGATCTTAACTTCATCACCGTAGAACTCTTCAACGAATGACAGCACATAACTCGAGATTGCGGTAATCATGTTGTGTTAGGGTGCTGATAGCAGGAAGCTACTCAAACATAGCTACTTATACTCACTTGAACTTCGTTTCATATTAACACCACGTTTGCAAGAACTACCCATACTTCACAATTTAAACCAGCAACACTAAAAAATGTGAAATAAAATAAACTTTTAACAAAAAAATAGCAACCGACTTCAATAGTAACAGCAGTCATTCACTAAAAAGTTAATAATAATTCTATAAAAACCGATGGTACCGAAGCAACACTTTTGCCGACTTCTTTCTTCCTGAAACATTATGTTATCTAGAAGTCGGCGTATTTCCTACGATATAGCAACATAGAAACCAATATAAGAACGCCGACTTCTAGATAACATAACGTTTCAGGAAGAAAGAAGTCGGCAAAAGTGTTGTTTCGGTACCATCGGTCTTTATAGAATTATTATTAACTTTTTAGTGAATGACTGCTGTTACTATTGAAGTCGGTTGCTATTTTTTTGTTAAAAGTTTATTTTTCGTTTTCTTGTTATAGAATATTGTTTATGTACATTAAAATTCATCCTGTCAACTCGATAAAATACGTTTTAATTTTACGTAAAATACGTTTTAAACCACACCAGAGCAGCACGTGGCGTGGTCAAAATAGTATTATTTCTATTGATTCGTACAACCAACATCGGACTAAAGCGACTAAAAGATTTGCTTCCCGAAAAATATTTGGCCATGCAGCACCGCGCATGCCGCGACATAGTAAGCGGCGCTGCAGCGGAGGGTAGCTACTTATAATATCTTTACGGCTTTACCAATTGAAATAGAAAAAAATAATGTGACTTTCTTTAATTTAGCCAAATTCATACTGGAGACTCGGTAAGTTGTCAGGACCAAGTTTCAATGACTCATTATATACAAAAAGGATGTGATAAACTATCTCTTCATATCGGGAATTAGGTATATCGTGCACCCATGAAGGCTTTCTTTTCTAGTTTTTCTGCCTCTTCACATAGAAATGCCAAGACAATTAGTTCTTCAAAATCGTCGATCTCGTTGCAAGAACTAACTACTCAACAATTTTGCCGCGAGCTGTCACGCTGCTGCAATGCGTTCAGGACGTGCCGCGCCGCTTTAGTGTGGTTCCACCTTTATACAACAATAACCTTTGAAAAACCTAACAATTCAAAAACAAACACTTCCCGGGCAAAGATCAAAAAAACGAGTTACTCATAAAACAAAGATCACAAGTTTTCAAAGACGGCACAAGTGAACACTTTGAAGTCTGGAAATTTTAATAAACATAATCCTTTCTTTGTCCCCGTCAAGTTTCTGCCGCCGGCTGCAGTGCACTTTGTCAAAATGAAATTTTAATCACCAAAGCATACTCCTGTGATCTTTCGCCTTGCAAGCAAAGACGTGGGTGCTCCTACATTGTTGAGAAGTGAATAGGTAGGCGAGGAAGTACAGATAATCTATGAGGTCAAGGTGAATGGGTTATACTATGTAAATGTTAACGCGTTTGATGAATTCTATTTCATTAAAAAAAAACGGCCAAGTACGTGTTGGGCCACGCACAGTGTAGGGTTCCGTAGTTGCCCTGCACAATACGTGGACTTCTTCTCCAAATACATTTTATAAGTTTGTCGACTAATACAGATCGTGCCAAATTTCTAGTACGCTCGGAAGTTGCTCTTCCCAAGAACGGCCCAAACATTTTGTTCCTGTTGATGCGAATCGCCTCGTGTTTAGAGGGGGCTAAATGTTTGGCGTGATCTGTACTCGTTAACTTGTAAACCCTACTTAGCTGTGATAGTTTTCCTTTTAATTTCGTTAAGTATACTACTGCCGTGATTTTTTCACGTCTCCAAATACAACCGTTTCGCTGGCAAGGGGGGGGGGGGACACTTGACTCTAACAAAAACTAACACTTTTAAGCTTCATATTTCACAAGCGGAACCCTGGATCGAAAAATGGTCTTCTATTACCCCAATATTATTAAATTACCTATCTAATGACATCCCACACTAGGGGATAGACGAGAAAAAAAAATCATCCCCACTTTACGTGTAGGAGAGGTACCCTAAAAAAAAATATTTTTTCAATTTTTACTAACCACTTTATCGACGTGATAAATATGTATACCCATGCCAAATTACAGCATTCTAGTACCAATAGTCTCTAAGCTAAGCTGTGGACAGGCAGACAGACAGACGGACATGGCGAAACTATAAGGGTTCCTTGTTGTTGACTATGGAGCCCTAAAAACAGACGAGCATATATTATTTAAGTGGATACTTCACTCACTCGAAGAGAAAGAAATTAATGTAGAGAAAGCTTCTTTATATATTTTTTTCCTTGCACCGGCGGCCATGACAGTTCCTCATTTTTTTTTTCGCGTGACTAAGGGAATAAAGCAGTGTCTTACGTCACTGGCGGCATATTGAACCCTGAGCGTAACGAGGGACTCTAGAGTTAACTCCTGAGCGTAGCGAGGGAGTTATATAGAGTCCTGAGTAAAGCGAGGGGTTCAAGCTGCGACACAATGAAAAGCTCGACATTTTTTATCAACATTAATAAAATTCACTGACAATCACAGCACCAAACACCGTCTTTTGTTTCACATTCTTTGTAAACGCTTTTTTTCTTTTTGTTGAGTTCTGCTTATGGTGGCCAGTTCGATTTTCGAACAAACCTCTTTACAATCCCATATGGGCATTTGTTTTCCACGAGTTTCCACACGAATTTGACGTTCCAAATTTAAATCACTTTAATCCCTAGGGATTTTCATATAAATTTATATCCCTTGAGATATAATGCGTTACTTTACGTTGAGGTTGCATGATACGAGTATGTAATTGGACATTGTCGAGCAGGTGGTGGTGGAAAATATATTGTGAAACAGTGTACAAGTGTATTTTCTTAAAGATGAAGAAAAATTAGCGTGCTACCAACGCAAAGTAAGAAACTTACAATATGAAGTAAATGTTGCTGAATTTTCAGTTACAACGATTCATACCGTTTCAAAAGTTTAAATTGAAATAAAATGCGAGTCTATTTCAAAAACAGGGATAACTGCGAGTTTTACATCGAACTGCTTAATTGCAGAATATACGCTCAATCTTTAAAAGATGCGTGTTTTATATTGAAAAAAGCCATAGTGATCGACTGCGAATTAATCACGATCGCGCTATATTTTTTCAATTTTTTTTGGCAAATAGTTTCTAAATTTTGAATAAATGGCACCACTCTCAAGTAAATTTTTAAGTAAATACATTTATCCAATACATGTGAATTTGGTAAATAAGTCATTACATCACGATCATATTTATCAATACAACTTTGCCTAAATTGTTTGATTTTTTACTCCATTGTCAATACACCTTTACCAGACAGCTGTGCTGATGACTCACTATGTCTTTTATTATACCCGCTTTACATTTAGTAATTTGGCTAAGTGCTATTCGGACTAGCGCACAAAGGGTTCCGTGCCATCACACAATAAGGGACACAAACAAGCCGCTAAAATGATAGCGCCTAACAAACAATTTGCAGCTCCCGTTGAGTACGGAACCGTAATATTGAAACCTATGACCATGTTTTCTTTTCAAATTTTTCGTTCATCTTATTAAGGAGATAGCGGGGCCTGATAACGTTAAAAAATTCTTTAAAAACTTTTTCGAGGTTTATTATGATTAAAAATTTTTTTTAATCCCTTGCCGTGGTAGAGGCGGTAGTAACACGCTTTGTGTGAAAACTTCAAATGGCTTTTATTGTGACCTCCAGTTTGGCACCTTTCGGGTACGGAACACTAAAAAGGTAATATTGCATAAAATTATTTTTGTAAATACCATAAAATTACAATTAACATATGTAATTTGATCAAGTGTAACAATGTGACAGGTATATATTCAATTTGCACCTTGTTAGAGAATTCATTAAAACAAAAGAAATTATTTAAAAGCTTTTTGTTTTCGTTATAACAATATTATTAGTTGTAATAATTTATTTTTTCAACGTTTGGGTAAATAAAAGACAAATATATTGGAATGCTAAGGGAATTAAAGGACCGCCGCCATTCCCGTTTGTTGGCAATTTTGGTTCGACAGTTACTTCGAAAGTTCACATTCGAGACGCGATAAAGGGATGGTATACAACGTGTAACAGAAAGGTGTAACCATATTTGAAGAGCTTATTCAGTCAATGGTATAGAACAACTTTTACTATGGAACAAACCCTGTATCTCGAAAAAAAAAAATTACTCTTTCATAGAAAATAGCAATGCCGCTCGGCTGAAATGTATGGAAGAGCAGATTTTTTTTTGAGATTACAGTGTTGGTTCCATAGTAAAAGTTGTTCTATACCATTGACTGAATAAGCTCTTCAAATATGGTTACACCTTTCTGTTACACGTTGTATAAGGTTAAATTAAATTAGTTGGCGAAATTTGAAACATATGTAGAACATGTCCATATCAACAACTTTTTTATATGGATTGTGCAAAATTCTTAAAATTTGTTTTCACCTTTCTATAGTGGTTTAGACAGCTGATTGGGGCAATTTGAATGGGAGGAAGTGAAAAAAAGTACGAATTTCGCTGAGCTCCCATACAAACAGTTGTTCATATAGACCTACTACCTATGTTTTGAGTTTCGCCAACTAATATTATTTAACCATACACAGATTTTCCGAATGAAAACGTTGTTGGCAACTATCAAGGTTTTAAACCAGCGTTTTTTGTAACTACTTGATATACCAGCTTGTCATGCACATACTGAACGCTCGCGAGGGCGTTATATAATGTCACGCCTTGCTCATTCTGAAAAAAATCGGTATACAGATATGGTGGAAAAATTCGTCGTTCCAGATACGAACCTCGATAGCGCAGTCAGTATGTAAGCAGGAGGTCGCAGGTTCAAATCCTGGCACGAGGAATTTTTTCAAAAATATTTGTGCTTTTAAATTTGTTTCTGATTGATTTCTAGTTGGTAATGCACTCTAATAATAATTGATGTCTCCAATATCTATTTTAAATGGGTACCAGTTAAGCAAATAATATTGTACCTGAAACACAATTTTAACAAAAAAAAAAAAAAAAAATGAAATTTCTTTATTTCAAAATAAGTTACCTAAATTATTAAAACTCTAGTTCCCACAGGAAGTTTCCTTGTGTAGTGGAAACTAGGCTCCTCCTAAAATATATTTAAACATAAAAAATTAAGACGTTAATTCACAGTCTAATAAGCTTAATAGGTATATCATATTTATATAATAAAACAATATAAAACCTACTTATTTACATGAGTATTATATTGGTTTTTATGTTGCTTTATCGTAGGAAGTACGCCGACTTCTAGATAACACATTGTTTCAGGAAGCAAGAAGTCAGCAAAAGTGTTGCTTCGGTACCATCAGTCTTTATAGAATTATTATTAACTTTTTAGTGAATAACTGCTGTTACTATTGAAGTCGGTTGCTATTTTTTTGTTAAAAGTTTATTTTATTTCACATTTTTTAGTGTTGCTGGGTTAAATTGTGAAGTGTGGGTAGTTCTTGCAAACGTGGTGTTAATATGAAACGAAGTTCAAGTGAGTATAAGTAGCTATGTTTGAGTAGCTTCCTGCTATCAGCACCCTTACACGACATGATTACCGCAATCTCGAGTTATGTGCTGTCATTCGTTGAAGAGTTCTACGGTGATGAAGCCAAGATCGAAGGTCAGGTGGGTACACTGGCAATTTTAGGCAATGCCTTGCAATGAGCACCCTAACACAAACTGATTGCCGCAATCCAAAGTTATGTGCTGTCATCCGTTGAGGAGTTATATGGTGATGAAGCCAGGATCGAAGGTCAGGTGGGTATTCTGATAATCTCCAAGTAATACACTTGAATTAACACCCTAACGCAGTGATTGCCGCAATCTCGAGTTATGTGCTCTGATCCGTTGAGGAGTTCTATGGTGAATATGGTGATGAAGCCAGGATCGAAGATCAGGTGGAAGAATGTCGATTTTCAAGTAATACCTTGTTATCAGCACCCAGATACAAAGCGATTACCTCAATTTCGAGAGGTATGCTGTCATTTTCTGAGGAGTTCCACTGCCTATCTCTGAAGACCTTCATCAGATCATGACCAAACCCAAAATGGAACCTACCTGGAAGTACACTCTTTCAAACAAAAAAATAATTTTTCAAATCGGTTCAGAAATGACGGAGTTATGGAGAAAAAGCCACAAAAAAAAAAAAAAAAAAACATACAGTCGAATTGAGAACCGCCTCCTTTTTGAAGTCGGTTAAAAACAATATAAAACCTACTTATTTACATGAGTATGACATAAAAACATAAGATATAACATAGATAAAGATAAGTAAGACCCTGATATTCCATTGTTAATAAACATGCAGACTGTCGAGGCAATTTTGGACCATATGTTTTTTGAAAAAAGGACATTAAATTGTTTTTGACACAATGCATGTAAATCTGCGGTATATTCAGATATGATCCGGTTGCCATCCATTACAAACCTTGAATTGAACGCACCTGTACCACAAAATAACCACTTACAGAAGGTTCACTCCGCATAACTAGCGAAAACAGGCGCACGCACACATAGACGCGTACGTACGACGATCTCGGAGATACTCATTGAATGCCAATACAAAATTCTGCCGAGATCATCATACGTACGCGTCTATGCATGTGTGCGTATGTTTTTGCTCCGTCTTGTCACTTCTATCGTCTCACTGTAGACTATCGTATCACATAAAATTAAAAACTTTAAAATCCCAATTTACAGACACCAGAAGAGTGTTTAGGAAAAACAACCAATGTCACTTTTCTGACAATTTACAGGAAGTAAATATCAAAATCAATTAACCCACATCTACTAACCGTTGGGCATAGGTAAATAAAACCTAATAAAATTAATTACATGGAAAAATCCTTATTTATGTTTTTATTATTAAACATGGATACCTATATGAAAATACTTAATTTTGTACATAAAAAGTTTAAAAAATTTTGTTTATTTATTGGCCATTCTTTATAGAAACGTTACTGACGTTGGTGGTTTTTCCAGAAGCACTCTGTTTTTGCAGCTACATTTTGAATGTACTTTGGTTGTTTTTGCTGATTCTAATATTACCAGATTATTGTATGCACAATAGAGAATCCATAGAGCAAAAAAAAAACAAATTCGAATAAATTGGACATTGGTTATTTTTCCAAAACAGTCTTCAATTGAAACTTTGCGATGACAGATATTTAGGTAATAAGGTTTTGTTGAGGAACTAATCTAAGTAATAAGTAAATCAAAATATTTTGAAGATTCCATAATTTGATTTGATTTTAGATTTTTATTTATTAGGAACACCAACATCTAGTACATAAGTAAATACATTTTAAAATTAGATATACATTTTTAGTTATATGCCTAGACAATTAAAGGTGAACACAGCATGCAATACAATCAGGATACATGGTAAAATATTGTTATAATATGTATATACAGCAAGTCACTTAAAATTTGCGTTACAAATTATTGGTTTAATTTATAAGAAAATATTAATTATGTTTACATCAAATCAATGTAAATTTATGAAACAAAATAATTTACATTTAAATTAACAAAAACTTATACTAACAATTAAAGTAAAATTATTTACAATAGGTCATTCAATTAAAATATTATTATTTAATTAAAACGAAAATAAAAAATAAAACGAAAATAAAAATAAAATGAACATTAAACTTAAATTTTATGTGACACCTAGTCCGCTAAGACATGATCAAAGACACATTTTTTAAACATATTTACGTTACCCTGAAATAAATCAAGATAGGCACTATGTAACAACGCTGAAAATCTATTTAATGGTGAGTTGTGTGGACCTAGATTTGTTTTTGATGACGTTGGCCGCAGCAACATTGCCCTTTGGCCATATCTGGGTAACCTAAGGCGCTACGGAAAAAAAATCGACACTTTAAAGATTTGCATATCTACTTCAGCAAATAATGTATTATTTTGATAAAATTGTATATTATTTTTGGATTCTTTTTCTAGGGATCTGTTAAAACAGAAACGCAATTGGAGAAATTCGGCTCGATAGAAATATTTACTGAAATGAGGTCCTTTTCGACACCAATTCTCCTGGTTTGACAATTTAGAATGACATATAGACTGCAATTATATTTTATTAGATGGGTTTTAACGGTATCTAGGACCTGGTTAAACGAAGTTTTCATAGCAAATTTAGTACATTTTATATTAATAAAAAACCGAATTTTTGCCTCTTTTCCACGAATCCGTCCCTCTCGCACTGAGGATTTTTTCGCATATGGAGTAACAGGGACGCTAAAAATTTTACATATTGATAATAACTCAGGACAGTCATATTCACCTCGTATCAGCTTTCGAAGGAACATAAAATCCAACAAAGTTCTTCGGTCTGATAGAGAGTGCATTTTGAAGTGTTTCAGCCTATCGCTTTATGATGGAAGCCTTTTAGCCATTCCACAAGAATACGCCAAATGCCAAAGAAATCTCTTTTGGAGCCTTTCCATAGGGAGAATGTGTTTTTTGTAGTGAGGTGTCCATACTGCACTGCAGTATTCCAAAGCACTTCTCACGAGGGAGTTGAACAGAAGTATTTTAGTGGCAGGCTTACGAAATATCTTACTGTTACGTATAACAAAACCTAATATTTTGGACGCCTTATTAATAACATTGCCCATGCATTCGATAAACTGAAGCTTAGAATCGAAGGTAACTCCTAGATCTTTAATACTGTCGACCGTTTTAAGCGTGGCATTGTTAATATAATAGGGATTCTCGATAACTTTGTGATTTCGTGTATAGCGAATAGAAAAACATTTTTTCGGATTAAGAATCATTCTAGCTCAGCAACACGGTTTATATTGTCCTGAAGCAGCTCCGTATCAGATAAAGAGGTGTTGGTCTTCATTATCTTAAGGTCATCTGCAAAGAGGAAATTTTGATTTATTTATTTTTACGATTCTCAAGGTTGACTCTCTGTTAAATAAAAATAAGTCTTATGCATAATAAAGACGTACAAACGCCCGAGGTACGTACATCATTATTTATTTGATTTATTATCTACTTTATTAGTATCGGTATCGATATCGTCGACTATTTACTACAATAATCCGTATCGGTATCGTATCGGCAAAATTGTGTATCGTTACATCCCTAGTTAATTTATTGCAGGTAATAAACATTGAAAACAACGTAAAATATTAGTATCTTCAAATTCAATAAATTATAAATACCTATTTTTTATTCAATAAACAAGTTGTTTTGTTTTTTTTTGTCCACGCTCCATATTTCAATACCTTCTTGTTTTATTTATTCAGCGCAAATAATTTCAACTATCACTAAAATCAAAATGTCTATAAATCTCATACAGCCAGTTTCTGAATTAAGAATACACCAATCACAGCGCTGCATTTAACGGCATAGAGATTCCTTCCTATTGGAAAAAAAAAACTTTTTTTTGTGACTTTACAAAACACTAGCACGTACGCCAAATATTTTCAGCGGTTTTTACTGCAAAGGAAAAATTCACTCTATGTTTACTTTTTTGTTTTCTGTAGCAAAAAACGTTTTCCAAGTCAGTTATTCTAAATTAACGCAGAAATTAAACTAAAATAAAACTTTAGTTACTGGTAAAAGCTAGCTACGAGTATTTTACCCCCCCTAAGGCGCTGGACACACAGCGAGCGGTCTAAAGTTCTGCCTCAAAACAAAAATGCTACAGAAGGACAGCTTCAGTGCGGTGCGGTGTAGGTATCAAAAGTGAAACCTTTAATAGTGAAAGGACATGCGTTTAGGTCTGCGTTTTGCTTTCAACAGATGGGCAGAATCCGTTTGGTTTAATGTAAACCCGTCCAAGACTCAGGCTATGATCGTTGACAGTAGAGCCCACAGAACATTTAAATCAAATAGAAAGGCTAAGTGGGCGTGTCACGCGCGCCACAACTACTGTTGAACATCAATACTTAAACCGAAACACGCGATCGCTGCCCATAGTCGCACGCGAACCGTGACTCTGTGAACAGCTCTGCCTAATCTAAAGAGAAATGCCGTCTTGTGCAATAATTACTTGCAGAATCACGAATAAGAAAGCAAACCGGAAAAATTGAGATATTTCCTTTCACCTGTAATTATAAAAACTTTGTATAATATGAGAATTTTAGATAAATAACTAATTTACTCATGGTGACAACAAAAATATACATTACCGGCAATGTACGCTCACAATTTTGGCTAAGATGTAGTAAACAAGTAATGTATGCTCTCCCTACTTGTCAAACTTGCTCGCTAGTGTTGTGCCGTATCGTGGTGTCACACAATCGATAGACGTTTTTTATTCCTTGAGCGATATTCTTAAATTAAGATTTAAGATAAAACTTTTATAACATTCGAGAAACCGTTGTCAGTTACCCCAAAATCGACCGGATAACTGTACAAGCAAGGATTTTTTTTTTTATATAAAATGTATGAGAAAATATTTAAAAGTGAATAAGTGTGCGTTTATTTCCTCTACGGTGTAATTCTTGGCTGTGCATAAATACATATTTTTCAAAATACATGAGATATTTGTACAGTCGAGAACAAAAGTATTCGTGTGAAATGTATGAAAAAAAAATAAAAAGTGTTAAAGCGTGTTTTAATTACTCTACAATGTAATTCTAAGCTACGTATATGTATGTCTGAAAACATTTATCAAAATATATAGGGTAAAATGTACAAACGAGGTCAAAAGCTTTGGGATAAAATATTTAAAAATGTATGAGTGTGTGATTATTTAATCTATAGGGTAATTCTAAACTATGCACATGTCCAATTGATTATTTATCAAGATATAGGGAATCTGTATAGTCGAGGAATAAAGATTTTGCTAAAATATTTAAAAGTATATAAATGTGTGTTTAATTATCTAAACTATGCATGCATTCTTGAATATATATTTACAGTAGTTACAGTAACAGAGTTAGTATAATATACTAAAGGTTTTTACAAAATATATAGAAAAAAAGAGCTTGGAATTACACTGAAGAGTAAATAAACCCACACTTCCAAGGAAGACAGTCAAGACTGTGCAGATGCCTCTTATATGTTGATAAATAAGTATTTAATCATATGCATAGCTTAGAATTACCATATAGAGTAAATAAACAGACACTTATACACTTTTTAGACATACATATGCATAGCTTAGAATTACGTTGTAGAGTAAATAAAATACACTTTTACACTTTCAAATGTTTTTTCATACATTTCACCCGAAAACTTTTGTTCTCGACTGTACAAATATATGATAGATATTGAAAAATAAGTATTTATACTTATGCATAGCTTAGAATTACACCGTAGAGTAAATAAACACACACTTGTACGGTTTTAAATATTTTCTCATACATTTTATATGAAAACTTTTCTCCTTGATTGTACAGTTACCCGATCGATTTTGGAGTAACTGTTAACGGTTTCTCGAATGTTATTATAACACCTATTTATGTCACCTAACACAAGTGTATTGGTGGTATGGACCAAAACGCCCATTCTCCTTTGAAATGGGATTTTCCATAAGAGTGTTTATGAAAAATCCAATTATTTTGAAGCTACCATAATATAATTTAAAATACGTTAAATCTTAATATATTCGTCGGTGAAACGCGGTTGTACCGAGTGTGGACTGTAACTTGCATTTCACAGTTCACACTCGGAATACCTCTGATACCCCCTCGGGGATTCATGTCGTGACCATATATTATCATTATTACTGATCACTTACAAAGTTTTAAGTATGAATTTGGCTATATCAATGAAATCACCTTATATACACCTAATACACGTTAAAACAATTTTTCTAAAATGTGTAAAACAAGATAATAAAAATAGAAACAAAACAACACACAAATTGTCTCAGAGCAAATTGGTTTCTCGATTGATTATAAAAAAAGTTAGTGGAAGTTTTACGTTAAGAAAATACATCTGTTCCCATCCCTAGCAATAAATCATCACGTCATATAATCGGACTGTATTTAATATTAAGTTCGCAATACCGCTCCGGTCAAGTTATCAACCACCTAAAGCCGGTAGGTTTATAATGGTCACATGGTATCAAAACTAAAACGTCGTAAATGAAATCGTTTGTTTGAAAAATACACCGTTTTACACAGAGATACGGTAGTTTTTTCATTTGATAAGTTTTCGATATAAGTCATTTGTTGTGCGTAGAAAGAACAACCACTTGGATTAAAGTTTTGATAGTATTTCAATTACGACAAGGTGTGTGCCTGTGGGTGTGAGGCGACAAAGGTTCTGGTACGCATACAGCTCCAAGGCCTTTCTAACTATTTAAATGTTCTGAGGTAGAGCCCTTGTAGACAAAACAGATCTTAATTCTCTTCCACCGGTACAGCATTGAGGTACTGAAATTCCGTTAAGAACCTTGGGCTCTACATACACAATAATTTATCTTGGAAATTGCATGTGACTTAGTAGAAACATTTTCGCATCCTTGCACTCTCTTAGTTCAAAAAGTTTTGCCTTATTCAACTAAGGTAACGTTGGTCAATTGTCTTTTACTACCCATTGTGGACTACGCTGATGTATGTTACCCTGACCTTACGGAAGAAATGCTAGATAATCTCAAACGTATTCTCAATCTCTGCATAAGGTACTTCTTTGGTCTTCGCAAATCTGACCATGTATCACGGTTTTGATCTTAATATCAGAAAGCGACGTAACACCCATATTGTTACGTTTCTTTATAATGTCCTTAATGATTTCTTTTCTCCCCCTTATCTCAAAGATCGGTTTGTCACGCTTGATTCCAACGACCGCCTTCAGCGACCTAGTAAATCTCTGCTCCTTCGAACCCCTCCCTATACACAACACATTCATGTACTCCTATTCGTTTACAATATCTGGAAACCACCTTTGTAGGATCTGTTTATTCGAGATTCACCATTTATTGCTGTTTTCAAAAATAAAGTTTACCAGCATTACTTACAATCACAAAATTTTTAAAATGTTATTTTGAGTCAATGTCATAAGAGTTGTGGTCTATATGTAGTATTATTTATGTATATATATTCGATTAGTATGTATAGGTATTTGTCTAGCTTTATGTAGTTTTACCACTAGTATGTATTTATTATATCCCCCCTGTATTTTATTGTATTATTTATATTATATATACATGTATGTTTTTATTGTATTCACAACTTTTCTTCTTTTTGGGCACTACCCTACATTTTCCACAACACCCAAGGTTAACTGGAAGAAAATGCTAAATATCACTAAGTCTGCCTCTGTACAGACATAACTTGTTACTGTGCAAAAACATATTTTTATATTATTCAAAACAATCAAAACGCGTCAGAACAGTTGCGGTCTATCTTTAAAAAGACGCCATTGTCCTTGAAAACTGAGATTAAGGTCCAGTTTTTCAGATGTTTTGTCAGTAATAAAATTGAAAATATTACATGGTAAACAACAGAACATCTGGAACGTGATGACCGAATTACTATTTTTAATGATTATCAGGAACTTTTACTAAATAAATAACAAAACAAGGTCCAATTTAAGACTAAGATCTGATTTAATTAATTAAGTATGCAAAGAAACAAAATGAAAAATAGTCAAATTGAAATTTCCGTCGATATTTGTACCGCACATCGAGCTGTTTATTTGGCAGCAGTATCCACCTTATTATTTAAGTCATCTTCGGGCCATTACATAGATTAAAGTTATTGCCATCGATTTTGTATATTGTTGATAGAAGGTTAATGCGGAACTTTAGACCGCTCGCTGTGTGTCCGACACCCTTCCAGCTGCGTTTGTCTGCTTTGTTTAACATTTATGGTTACTAACATTTATGGTCACTGGTTTGGTCTCTTTACAAACATGTATGGTTGTGTAAACAGTACATAGACAATACAGCCCAGAAAGACGTCTATTGTTCAACATCTTGCGTACAAATAATTCTGTCAACAATCGAAACGGGATACTGCAATCATATTGGCTCTTCCAATCTTACGTATAGCGCCACAAAACTATCTTTCCCGAAGACGAAGACTCTAACGTAATGAACGTAACGTAGAAGCCATTTTGGTTTGGCCTACCGAAACAAATAATTTTGGAGTGGCAAATTGTATCTGCTGGTTCAGTCAGACGTGTTGACAGAAATCGGTCGCCTGTTATGAGGAGTCTGTAGGCTGTATTCGTCTATGTTCCTATCTCACTACCACGCTAACGTGCACCTGCGCATCTTCAACATGGGTGTTTTTGTAGCGGCTATTTGTTTGAATAGAGAGAATTCGAAATCTGATTTCATTCCGTCTGCCTCTTAAGTAAAATATCTGTTCTGCCTTTTTATACATCACATATTTTTTGGAAGAAACAGGAATTAATTTATTGACTATTCGGAGGCAGAGGGAATAAATTTTTGAATGCCTGGGGATAACCCAATTCTAAACTATCGGATATACAATCTTAAGCTGACATAATATGGGTCGTTTATAATTAGAACAACAAAAATGAGACACAACCATGAAACATTTCTTCAACTAAAAGTTTTAAGTATTTAAACATTTAATATTTAGAATCAAAACATATTTTTACGAAATGGACGTCTAAAATTCAGAGGAGGAAGTTATTGAAAACGACAAAAAGCGGGTGTATTGAGCAACACAATAAAATCTATCGGAGGAAAAAATATAACCGTATTCCTTTCCCGTTGGGGAATCGTCACAATCACGTCAAATCCAGAAACGTTTTGTGTATCATAAACGAATTTCCAAAAAAAATGTTGTAACGAATTCCTAAGATGTGAACAATTCTGAGCGATTTTGTTATATCCAGTTATTGGTTTTGTATTCTATTTCCTTCTTGGCATTCTATTTTATGGAGTCTTCTGGATTTTTTTATAGAGATATATGTTCTCTTTCTTGTTTGTTGTAAGGCATTATGATATAATTTTGGTTAACAACATTGTTGTTTTTTTTTTCGTAAGTAATTTGTTTACCATATTATACGGATTGAATGAATGAATGAATGAATGAATGAATGAATAAATGAATGAATGAATAAACACTTTATTGCACACAAATAAGAAGACAAGATACACACAAAGAACAGATAGAAGGCAAGGGCGGACTTATTCCTAAAAGAAATTTCTTCCAGTCAACCTTGGGAAAACATAAACACATTTTTATCTTGAAAATTTAACTTAATCAGTGCATAACAATATGTAAAAGTTATTTTAAACCTATAACATAAACATAAAAATATACTACATACAAATACATACATAAATACACAGATACATATATACAGACAAACAGTAGCTTAGTCAGTAAGTCATTTGTCATTGTATATGTATCTATAATGTATCTCATGTGTGTGTGAAATAAACAATCCAAGTGACTTAAAACTGACACTCTCACAATAAGCTCCAAGACTGTTTACAGTATCAACGGCAGTAATTAACTTTGTTGAATTTCGCTTAGATTAAATTATGTCAAGGTATGTAAATTCGAAAGCCATTTCGAGATTTAGGTTTAATAAGCCGTATTTTCGAACTTTTGGTCTAAAAAACCTCATGATTATGAATATTTTTACAAAATGGCTGCAACTTTCATTTGCTCTTGTGTGACGTCACTTGAGAAATAGCTGTTTAGAAATGTGTCCTTTGCTATCAAGATAAATTTATAATAATTTGCTTCCGACTAATTTGACAGCTGGGTGACAGATAAGTGAACAGACAGACAGGCCAGTTTTATAAGCAATCACACATCACAATCAGTATAGTGTGTAAAATTCTCAAGTGATGTCATAACGGACAATTCTTTAAAAATTCAAAAAATAATGGTTAATTTATATACCAAAATAATGAAAATTATGTCCTAAATGGCGTTAATCCTATGAAAAAAAAAATTAAGCTATGGGAATTCCCTTAACGCGGCGCCAATGACGTTGGGTCTAAGTGGCCCGAGGTGATTTTAAACGCGACACATTTTTTTCTATCTTACGCACGCTCTGCTTCTAGGTACTTATAAAACGGCTTTTGATGTTGCAATTGCCTTATTGCAGTATGGGACTAGATAAAATATATACCACATGACATAAATATACTTGTAGTAGTACGGAACCCTCTTAGGGGGCGAGTCCTAATCTTCTTATAATTTTTTTTGACACTTTTTTAGATTTTCATTTCAGTTATTTTTCCATTAGTAATTTGGAATACCGTATTCTTATGTGAATTAAAAAAACGAAGTGGCGTTGTTTTAAAAGAGGGGCCTAACTAGGTAACTCCTTTTCTGATATAAAAGTAGGCCTGGTATCAATTCCCTTAAGGCGCTACGGAAAAAAATCGACTCTTTAAGAACTTGCATATCTACGTCAGTAAATAATATATTATTTTGATAAAATAGTATATTATTTTTGGATTCTTTTTCTAGGGATCTGTTAAAACAGAAACGTGATCAGAGAAATTCGGCTCGATAGAAATATTTATTGAAATGAGGTCTCTTTCGACACCAAATCTCCTGGTTTGACAATTTAGAATGATATATAGACTGCAATTATATTTTATTAGATGATTTATTATTTAACGAAATTTTGATAGCAACTTTAGTTCATTTTATATTAATAAAAAACCGAATTTTTGCTACTTTTCAACGAATCCACTGAGAGTTTTTCCGCATATGGAGTAACAGGGACGCTAAAACTTTTACATATCGCCTTAACCAATGACGTTGGGTCTCAGTGGCCCAAGGTGATTTCAAACGCGACACATATTTTCTATTTTACGCGCAGCCTGCTTCTAGTAGCTGGAGATTAGAGACATGCCCAGCATATTTTGCTTGTAAAGCAATAAGAATTTCAAGTACGACTAGTAAAAAAATATTAAAACACGAAGTCGAAAAAATAGATGTATGGTACCAGGGCGTGCTAGCGTACACTATAGAGCTGAAATTTCAATTTTTTTCCAGGCAAACCACAGGAAGCAAGCCCCTCCGCCCGCATGACTGGTGAACTCCTCAGGGAGATGCACGTGCGCCGAACAAATATGGGCTACTTTCATTTCTTTACTCTATAAAAAATATTTTATTTTGTAGTTATAGTAGTAGACTGATCATACTAGTTCCAAAGCCAAATTACGTTTTCCGTGATTTTACTGATTTTTTTCCGATTTTTTTTCTCGATGATTGTGATACTTGTGTCAAATCTGAAAAATTATAATGTAATTAAATGAGACTTGAGGATAATTTACGAGGATCGATTTTATGAGGATCGTTTACGCGACGACGTTACGCCTCACGTCTTTACTCGCCCAGATGAACGCAGTCTAAATCTGCTGAAACTGGTCGGCTTTCCCGAACATAACACGTATTGAGGTAAGCCGTTTTTATATAAATTATAATGTAGTTCAACTTCTTAACTACTTACACAAATTTTATTCGTTAATAATATTTTGTTTTAATATGTTAAATTGTCCAAACGCGAGAGCATGTTTGGCGCAACCGACCTTTAAGTATGACACTGTGGCAAAAAGCATAATCATGACTAAAATGTACGTACAATATTATGCAATTGTGTTTTAGATAGAAATAATGAAAACTTGGTTTATTAAATATATTGGCATTTTCATTGTTATGTCATGTACCTTTGTTAGGTAAAAAAATATTTCATATAATCAGTTATCAAGAACATAAAAAAAATACATAAAAAAATTCAGGTCATTTCAACACACTATGTTTGTCCATGTAATTAATTTTATTTTTGTCACTGTCACTCCAAGCGAAAACACGCTCAGTGCGAGAAAAATGTTAGTTTTATAATTTTTATTTAAAAAAACTTACTAACTTGCAAAATTTCAAATATTAAATCTCTAGATATTGTTGAAACACACCTAATTAAATATGTTTGAGTTCTGTATATGGTTCCTATTCGTCAAACGAGGAGAAAAAGTGTGTTTGAAGACCTCATTTCAACAATTATTTCTATCGAGGAAAATTTATCCAAACATGTTTTCCAATTTCAAAACCCTAGATTATATAGTCAAAATGCATATACCAGAAACTGATTATAATTTTCCGTGTATTTCATGAAAGACACAGAAAAGAAACACCCGTATTTTTTTCGCATATCGCCTTAATGGCGCTGGGTTAGTTAAGCAGTATCACATTAGTAGCTTGCTAAGAGGGAGAAGGCGCTATAAGAAGGAAAGAGAAGTAGTCGGTTCTTTCTTTCCTGTGTATCTCAGAATAAACAGCGTTATAGGCATTCCCTTTTATAATGTTGACCATACCTTCTATCCGAATACGTGTCATGCCAATACGTAACTTACTATACAGCTTAATCTTTTCGTTCCTTTGCGATTGACCTGTAACCATTAACCTATTTTATACAGCCTATTTACGGCACGCGATGTTACCTCGTCGTCGAACTGTAATATCTCTGTCAAATGAAACCTATGCACATTGACTGTTTAGCTTAAATATTTATTTATTTATTTATTTTCATTTGATTTATATATTATTTACATTTATATTACACAATCTTCACGCAGTGGCGTGCACAGAACGTTTTGCTAGAAAAGCAAGCATTATTATTCTTGACCAATTGCTTGCTTTTCCAGCAAAAATTTTTGTGCACGCCACCGCCTTACAGGCTAACCTAATGCAGTTGGTAACAAATTATATTTAAAGCAGTTTTTGCAAATTCCGTCAAAGAACAACTAAACAAATCGGTATCCGTAAGGTTGTCGATTTTGTTGAAAAGATGGAGTGCCTTTAGAACATTGCCAAAACATCTCATAATTTCTCGCGCGAAGATAGTAAATGTTATCCGGCACAAACAGCTTCAAGGACGCTAGCAACCGCGGATTGAACAATACGAGTATACCTCGCAAAACTTTAAAAAGATAAATTAGTAGCGCCAGGTCTCTCCTCACTTCCAACTTATTATATCCAACCATATCTATAACAAATATGGTTGTAAACATAAGTAGATAGTATGGATAAAAACCATATTTTTTTTAAATACAGCCAGCGAACAAACTTGTTTTGAATCTTTTCCAACATGTGACTATATTTAGTCTCATGGGGATTCCAGATAATTGCACTACTTTCTAAATTATTGCGTACTAAGGCATTATAAAGAGTTTTTACGGCTAGCATGCTATTGAAACTCCTAGCCTACCTCAGTATAAAGCTTAACTTCTTAAAAGCTTAATTAGTCACTCTAGTGGCTGCGTAAATAATTTATATGAGAAATTGTACAGCAGCAGTTTACGAGAGGAACCAAAATTTCTAATGCAACATACTTTACGCAGTCGCTATCGAGACCCAAACCAGAGAATTTAAACTCATGGTAAGCCCCTTCTGTAGCGCGCTGAAAAATTATGGTTCTCTATCGATCAAGAGAGTTACGAGGATGGCCTACCTTAGCAACTTTTTTTATTACGCGTCCACCACAATAAGTCCAATGGCAAAGACCTTATCTGCTTTTGATAGAGGCGATTTTATGTTAGCTCATTGGCCTCTTTTTCTTGGACGCGTAATACTAATTACCACACAGCGAAACTACAAATTAATGTATTTTTAGCTAATACTGAAATAATTTGTTGGAAAAATAAATTTGATTTAAGAAAAAGATTAAAGAAAAATTCATATTTCTATTATCTATTTTAGGAAAAAAAAATTAAGGTGATCTCTTAACCACGGTCTTGAAACGAACGTTTGAAAACCAAAAAAAGGAGAGTGGAAAACATTAATTTTCCCCAGATAAAAGAACAATAAACCAAAATTTTTGTTTTCAATTTGTGGTGAGTCCGAATTTTTTCAAACGAATACTTGAAAGTCTGGCGTTGTTCATGCTCTAGGCTCGACAGTCTTAAACTAGATTTAGTTTAAGTATCATTTTACGCTAAATAACAACAAGATGCAAAAACAAACGTCTATTATATCCCAATAATATTATAAATGCAAAAGTTTGGATGGATGGATGGATGTCTGTTACTGAAACGATTAGGCTGAAATATTGCACAATAGCTGGGTCCGTTAGCTCATCCAGTTTAGTTTTTCGGAAGAAAGGATGCCACTTGCCACAATTGTTTATTGG
This sequence comes from Ypsolopha sequella, assembly GCA_934047225.1. Taxonomy (NCBI): domain Eukaryota; kingdom Metazoa; phylum Arthropoda; class Insecta; order Lepidoptera; family Ypsolophidae; genus Ypsolopha; species Ypsolopha sequella. The sequence goes on from OW203987.1 coordinate 24,943,786, forward strand.
ACCAATATCTACCGATAAAGATCGGTAGCCTTCGGGATCCTCTTCAATTTGGGGGGGAGGGGGGTTCAAAGATACACTGCGCCAAGCGTAATTTAAAAAAATTAAACTGTCTGAGTTTGTCAACTACATCAAGATGGGTGTCTTTTTCAGGTAAATTAAGGACGTAGAATTCATTTCTGGTATAAAAATTGTGATATTTTAAGTAGTTTCTTGAAAATTTTTACATAGATTAAAATTTTATGAAATACTTTTTACTTTCAGGCGCCACCGAAAAAAAACCGCAGGTTTTTTTAAGTAACAAAAAATACGTTACGAAAGCCTATTTTATGCAGATAAATAAAAATATAAGTTTTATTGGATTTTTAAAGGAAAAAACCATCAAAAAAAATAAAACAATGTCGGTGAGCTCTTATTTTACTACTACTTATTAACTAACCTGATAAAAGTATATTTATGTATAGTGTATTTATAAAAGTATATATATGCATAAAAACTATAAACACGTAAAAATGCTTTTCTATGGTTCTAAAAGAGTATTAACTATTTAATTATCATTTTAATTTTTTGTAGCTTCTACCGCAGTGGTACAATTCGGTACATATTAAATTTATTTTAACACAGTTGCATCTTTTTTGCATCCTACTTTGCATTGACACCTTGTTATCTCGAGGCAAATGCTGTCCGCAGCTGGGTTGTCAGACCAGTGGGGTATCTATTGGCTAATTTTCTGCTTCCAGCCCCAATCGGGAGGACTAGGCAGAATTTGTTGTAGCACTAAAGCCTGGCCCCACTGCACACACCCACAACTCCCTGGCAAGCTGCGCGTAAAATATGCTGACAAAGGGCCGCTTCTGTTGGTGGTAAATTTTCAATTTGCCGATCTGTTTTTGTAAAAAGATATTTACGGCAATGATTGATAGTCGTGCAGGGACAGGGACTTGATCTGAAAAACTTCATGTAATATGACTAATCGCTACGATGAATTTAACTTTATATTAATGTTTTAGTTAGTACTCAGTGATTGGCTAGCATACCTATCATACATGGCTATGACAAACTTATGTAGCACAATCTCTGCCTCATTTATATTGCTATCTTTAAGATCCTTAAACCCTTTAGTTGCAAAAGAGAATGAATTACATGCTTCAAAAGCACTTTCCTTTCCCCTGCCGTTAAAAAACGATACTGTATCGCATCTACTAAGTTCGTGGAACACAGGCAAGACCTCCGCTCTTTCAGGACCTTTAAACAAAATAAATTGTCTTATGCACACTCACTCACGCTATTAAACTGATTATTTATATATTATACATTCTTGACTATTAAAAGAAACGCTCATACCTAGAGCTGATTCAATCTAGAGGCATGCCAAGAAATTGTGGTTTTTCCCCGTTACCACATGAACCCATAATACCTCTAATCTTGGCAATTTCAGTACACATGCCAGAGCGATAACTACCACATCGGTGTTTGCTGTGCATTAACTTCGTATGACCCTGGTCTACTGTATCCGCCAAGTGAACCATCATTCGCGTGTCAGACGCTTCAAGTTAAATGGCTCCAATTTTGGCAGTTCACGAGCAACATTGGAAAGAACAGATTACCCTTCGCTACATAAATTTCTTTATTGATGGGCAAGTCCATCGGGTGATATTTGGACGACAGGAAGCCAAATAGCTCTTCTTTATTCGTGTCATCCTGGAGAAAATATTACGCGCAGTTTGCCAGGGAGTTCATGAGTGGGGCCAGGCTTTAGTACTGCAACAAATTCTGCCTAGTCCCCCCGATTGGGGCTGGAAGCAGAAAAATAGCCAATAGATACCCCACTGGTCTGACAACCCAGCTGCGGACAGCATTTGCCTCGAGATAACAAGGTGTCAATGCAAAGTAGGATGCAAAAAAGATGCAACTGTGCTAAAATAAATTTAACCCCCACTTCATTCTGGACTCACCTGGGTCTAGAATCCCCTCAAATACCAAAAGTCTAGCTAAATCAACGTACAGCGTGCAGCCACCGTGCCTCGAGTATGTACGCTTCATCAACCCCTTTTTCTAACCCAAACAACTGCAATATTATATTTTACACACACACCCACACACTTTACTATGGTATCCGATAATTACATAATCATTTATCTAATTAAAAATATAACGTCGCGCGCAACTTACGAAGCTATGAAAGTGTTATTCGTTAAACGTCTTACGGAATGTCGAATCAAAGGTGGTTTTACATAGTGATTTAGTCATTAATGTGTTTCGTTTTCCCTTGGATTTTCAATGGCAATAATAGCCTTGAACTATAGCTGAGTTCCAGAATACAGCTAAGTCGTATCATTTAACAAATACCTAGTACATTCGTTTTTCTTGAATACCTTATTTTCCTTTGTTGAATTATGATATATATTGTTTTCAGCATAACCGTTTTGTAACATAACGTAGTGTCCTAATCTACTAGACGATCACACAAATAAATCACGGCCAATGATTTAATTTGTAATTAATAAATCGATGTACTCCTCAAGTATGTCATACTCGTAATAACGTAGGAGACGTAGAGAGGTATATATGCATTACTATTACCTCATTCTACGGGTGGTACCGCTTCCAGCGGTCATCTTTTAATTATTAAATAAATACATACTAAGTACTGTAAGTACATATGACTGTACATAACACATATGTATATACATCTATAAGCAGGATATTTATTTCTCTTACAGAAGATAGGACTAGTCCAGAACCTATTTGTTAAAGATTGGTACTCGTGACCAGGAACACAATTGTCTTCTTACAGCAGTACTTACTTACTTCACACCTAGAACTACTTGTTATAGATGGTAGAAGCTGCAAAAAATTAAAATGATAATTAAATAGTTAATACTCTTTTAGAACCATAGAAAAGCATTTTTACGTGTTTATAGTTTTTATGCATATATATACTTTTATAAATACACTATACATAAATATACTTTTATCAGGTTAGTTAATAAGTAGTAGTAAAATAAGAGCTCACCGACATTGTTTTATTTTTTTTTACGGTATTTTCCTTTAAAAATCCAATAAAACTTATATTTTTATTTATTTGCATAAAATAGGCTTTCGTAACGTATTTTTTGTTACTTAAAAAAACCTGAGGTTTTTTTTTGGTGACGCCTGAAAGTAAAAAGTATTTCATAAAATTTTAATCTATGTAAAAATTTTCAAGAAACTGCTTAAAATATCACTTTTTTTATGCCAGAAATGAATTCTACGTCCTTAATTTACCTGAAAAAGACACCCATCTTGATGTAGTTGACAAACTCAGACAGTTTAATTTTTTTAAATGACGCTTGGCGCAGTGCATCTTTGAACCCCCTTCCCCCCCAAATTGAAGAGGCTCCCGAAGGCTACCGATCTTTATCGGTAGATATTGGTCCAATAAACAATTGTGGCAAGTGTCATCCTTTCTTCCGGAAAACTAAACTGATGCCTTTTTTGGGGTCTAACAGTCTAAGCTACAAATGTAGTTCTAGACCTGAGAACCTGAAATAGGACATAATCTTTTTTTTACCCCATAAATCAGTTCCCATTGGATGGTAATGGGGTGTCAAGTTCCTATAGAAAAGTGATGTACTGTTACTCCTTCACGCCGTTGAATATTAGTTTGATGAGATAGTGTGGATGGGATGGGATGGTATGGGATTCGATACGACTATACGGGCGAAGCCGTGGGCAAAAGCTAGCACATACTAAAAGTAGGATAATATTTCAATGGGACTTGTATGTATAATTTTTTACACTGCAGTCGGACAGTCAAAGAAAATTAAGAGGAAAAACTAATAATCAATCAATCAATCAATCATTTATTGATAAATAAAAATGTACATGTCAAGAAAATACAATAAAACTTAAATAAACCTAAGCCTATAATATTATTCTTATGTCATGTAATAGCAAATATAATATGCTATATCATTAAATTTTACATACTTGTGTGGTTTTTGTTACATTTATATATCATTGTATAATATAATTAAGTGATGTTATTAACAAGGGTCACTGCAACACATGCAAAAAACTCATCAGTTGTGTAACAAGCCATACTGATCAACAAACTCTTCAACTTCTGTACAAATACAGATTCGCTAAAATTTTAAAAGGACATTAATAAAAAGGCTAAGGGCTCATCTCGACCACATGAAACTCGGCCGCGTGGCTGAGTTGACACCTTTCGATTAAATCAATTTTATTGGGGGTCAACTCAGCCTCACATACAAAGTACAGTCAATCTAAGAAAGGATTAGATCCAAATACCTACTATAAAACTTCGAATAAAACTATCAAAACCCACCCCGTCGAAAAAAACATTTTAAGATTATGGCCGTGAAATATTTTTCCTCGGCGGCCTCACAACCTACGCATCTACGCAATGAGGTTCCTACTTTGTGAGTTTGTTCCTTTATAATAAAGTTTAATTTAGAATGAACTTGAACTTTCATCGGAATTCGGAATGTACTTCATTGCGACAAACCTGCCACCTGGTAAATGGCTCGTAAAAATATGGCTCCATTGGGATTGCAACCAACAACTTTCGTGGTCACGTGCCAAAAAGTACGAAATTGGGACACCTGACCGACACAACAAATAAGTTCGTGAAATCTCGTAAAATATTTTCTAGAATTTAGAATGTTACTATTATTAATTATTCAAGGATTTTTTTAAATTTCTAAACCCTAAATTGAAAACCCTTTTATTAAATATAATATTTTACATTATGTTACGGCTAATGTAAGGTATAATGATAAAGTGAAGATTAGCCGTCTAATTTGAAGTTTAAATTTGAGCACTAGCTAATGCTAGTTTATTTCATCTTTAGCCGGCTAAACTTATAAACAACCGCTAACAAATGGCTAAAAATGTAAAAGCAAACGAAGAGATGAAGTAATATGATAATAATTCAACAAAAAGTTAAAAGCAGGTGAATCGGACGAGCAAAGCAAGGTGGAGCGTGTTACGTTGCTTGTGATCGTAAATTTGGAAACCGAACGAAGAGAGGTAACCCCTGTTTTTTGAACAAAAAGTTAATTTCTAGGTACGCTCGCCTCCTGAATGTTCTTTCGCAATACAACTAAACACGCTTCTTTTCGCTTTGCTCGTCGTCGCATCTATTTTCAACTTTTGGTCGAAAGTCATCGTAAATTTCATGTTTTCATTTAATTTAATTTATTTAATTAATTTAAAAATATACAGTGTGTCCCTCGTACAAGTGCACATCCGAAAGTGGGTGAAACTAGGTCTAAATATATCGACAAAAACAAAGAAAAAAATGTTTTGATTTTTTTTTTAATCTTGAAAAAGTACTCCACCTGGGTATCTTTGAATGGGACGCGAGCGCAGTGCCTTTGGTTAACTGCTCGTAGAAAATATTATATTTACGATAGAAAGATAATGAAATAGGCAATGATAAATAGGAATAAAAGTATAGTAAAACTGGGACATTATTTCGAAAAAATTTACTATTACTGAAAAAAAACGGAAAAATTAAAGAAATAATCTTTTAGGATATTATTTTTATGGTAATGGTAGTTAATTACGTTTTGTATTTGATTTGGTATGAAATGATAACAGTTTTATTTCATTGCATTACTCGCGATAGATCAAAAGTTATGACATATTTTATACATAGTCTCCATGGTAGGAAAAAAAAATTTAAAACGTAAATTTATAAAAAAAAAAATAACTAAAAAAAGAAAAACATTTTTTTGTCGATAAAATAAGGTCTAGTTTCACCCCTTTTCGGATGTGCACTTGTACGAGAGACACACTGTATACATTGCATTTGAATTAATAATTTTTTATACTCCACCAAATAACAGCAGACTTGAGAGTCATAGTGGCAATCTGCACTCGTATGTTAGGTATATCGTACTCGTATTCTTCCTTCTCCTCACATTCCCCATAACGCAGGAATCCTTATTTATTCATCTTAAAATTATTATCTTGATATTAAGATAAAGCGGCCCAAAAACAATGATTTATCGGAAATGAATATGATACGAGGTGAAATTTAATCAACTGCCTGAGTTCACACTGGAAATGCGGTTAGTGACCAGGAACGATGTTTAATGACCCTTTAAGTGAATTTCGAAAAATAATTTTTGCTTCCGTTTCCAATTTAGAAATGTAATTTCAATAATATGTTTTTCGTGCTCTTAAATTACTTTGATAAGTGTTTTAATATTTACAGAAAGTGACGTCATTATATTAAGTTGAATGGTCTGATTTGTTTAAGGCGATATGTGAAAGTTTTAGCGTCCCTGTTACTCCATATGCGAAAAAACCCTCAATGCGAGATGGACAGATTCGAGGAAAAGTAGCAAAATGTCGGTTTTTTTTTTCCTATAAAATGTACTAAAGTTGCTTTCAAAATTCAATTAACTAGGTCCTAGATACTGTTAAAACCCAACTAATAAAATATAATTGCAGTCCATTATGTCATTTCAAATTGTCAAACCAGGAGGATTGGTGTCGAAAAACACCTCGATTCAATAAACATTTGTATCGAGCCGAATTTCTCCAATCGCGTTTCTGTTATAGCAGTTCCTTACAAAAAGATACCAAAAATAATATACTATTTTATCAAAATAATACATTCTTTGCTGAAGTACATATGCAAGTTCTAAAACTGTCGATTATTTTTCCGTAGCGCCTTAAGAGAAATAAATGCGTTTAATAAAAATAAACTGATAATAAACAATAAACAATACTTGACTGATGACGGCCCACTAAGGGCCGAAATATATTTCAAGTTATAATTTTCTTTTATTTATTGTATATATTTCAAGTTATATTGTGTAATCATAAATAAAAAGCTAATTAAGGCATACTATATATATTTATTAAAGTAAACTGATAATTACGTCATAAAAGGTCAAATGAAACACATCGCATTTTTCATTAAGTAATAAAGGATATGTATGCTTGAGGAAAAAAAGAAGAAGCCAGTTTCTGCTCACAACTACTACCAATGAGTTTTTGAGACCGATCTTGCTATTTGCTTTGTGCTGGAAATCTGGAATAAACCCACTTCTGCGGTAAAACGGGATAACGAAAAAAAAAACCCTTTGTACCAACGTGGGTGTCAGAGATGTTTCCGAATGTGGACTATAATTGGAACAGTTAATGCTCGTACATTCTCTTTTCGCTGACGATTTTAACGTTCCAACGTGATTAGGAGTGATTTCTTAGCCCTACTTTGTGCATAAATACGCGCTTTTTAGGGCATGCAGATTTACCTTTTAGTGTTTTCCTTTTCTATTCAGCAAGTGGTAAGTATGCAAATACTATGGACATCAATACCGAAAAACTCATTAGTGAAAGTGAAAGTGAAATGAGTTTATTTGACACAGAAAATATAAAAAAGAAGACACAGTATATATGAAATGGCAAAAAGGAGCAAGCTCAGCAAATACTACAAGTTGAAGCAACTTGCAGCGCTGATTTTCAATTTGCCCCATTTTAAAACATATAAACAAAACACAAAGGTATGGTTAAAAAAAAATAAGAATTTTACCTAGTACATTATACTATTGACAAAGAAAATAATGAATAATAATAATTTAATAATTGAAATAATATTGAATAATTGATATAATATTTAAAACAGAACAAAAAAAATATCAATGGTGCCGGTGCCATGCTTGTCCGGGTTCGAACCTGGGTGGTCAGATTGAGAGGGTGGCTTCCTACCAACTGGCTACCGCAGTTATTAAACACAAATACTATTAGATAAATATGACGTCATTGTTACAAGATCCCTTATAAACTACTGGAGACACAACGTGGGAGTATTATATTATATTAAAACATTATCTCGTGTCAGTTCCATTTGTTATCTGTCATCTTTAACGCGAGAAACTTGTAAAGTAATCTTTGTGCTACGATATGTCAAGTGCATGTTAAATAAGGGCAGCCGCAATGTTACAAAACTTAGAGAATTTCAATTTTATTTGCCTTTCATTCGGTCTATCCGGTGTAAGAAATAAGTAACAAGTAACATTAAATAAAACTCTTGATTTTGTTTCTTCGTTCAGTATGTTTCATCTAAATTCTGTATATGAAATTAATTGATTAATTAAATTTATTCACAAAATTTTCAGTCTTTATGTTTCATAACATCATGTAAGTTTGCAATTTTTTTCTTATACGTATTTTTTGTTAGGTACTTAAATTTATGTTTTATGTTATTTTGGTTTTATTTCTAGATTGAAATGTTAAAATGTTATAACTTTAATTTGTCGTGAGTAAAAATACTGGAATGATTTTTATTACGTATTTAAATGCTGAAAACCTTTTTATTTTTATCTCAGTGGCGATGACGTAGGTATAATTAAGTTACAAACGAAGAGTAATGCCAGCGGAATTGTCCGAGTAAAGGAAAGTCTCCTCTTAAAACTAAGAGCTTGGGAAAAATAACGATAAATTATTTCAATTAAATCGAGTTCATTTACCGTCCATGTTATAAATCTGAATTACAAAAAGATTTAAATCAAACAAAGTCGCTTCCCGCTGTCTGTCTGTCCCTATGTGTGCTTAGATCTTTAAAACTTCGCAACGGATTTTGATGCCGTTTTTTTTTATAAAAAGAGTGATTTAAGAGGAAGGTTTACATATACAACATGTAACAGAAAGGTGTTATCATATTTGAAGAGCTTATTCAGTCAATGGCATAGAACAACTTTTACTATGGAACAAATACTGTAACTCAAAAAAAATATACATTTTCATAGAAAAATGCAATGCCGCTCGGCCGAAATTTATGGAAGGGCAGATTTTTTTTTTGAGATTTCATGTTTTGTTCCATAGTAAAATTTGTTCGATACCATTGACTGAATAAGCTCTTCAAATATGGTTACACCTTTCTGTTACACGTTGTATAATACATGCATAATGTAGTAGAGAAACACTGATAATTTTAGAGGTTTCTAATGTGATGTCGTAAATAAACACATTTTTTTGCGCTTACATTGAAAACGCTAGCTGAACCCTACGACATAGATCAAAATAATGTACTACATATTGTATACCTTAAAAAGGTCTACAAAAAAGTTTGGGATGATATATGTCTATCTCTTAGGGATAACTCACAATAACCATTTTTTATACTAACTTTTTACGAGAAATAATGGCTTATTTACGAAGCGATTTTAAGTAATACAGCAATAACCCTTAAATTAAGTAGCTTAAATACTGTAGTATATTTAGTATCAGCATTGCACCCGTGCGAATCCGGGGTGGGTCATCGGCGGGCTTCCAGTGCCCGTTTGACAACGACGGTGAATGCCAGGTTGTCGTCCTAAGAACGACACTCGCCTTGATAATGCCAAAATTGTATCGGTGAAACGGTTAATTGGCATATAGTCAACGACAATCACACGTGAGTCAAGCCGTATGTAATAATAAACTACTTGATCATATTTTACCTGTATGATCAATAAGTTCCGTGAATTAGTATTTTAAATGACGTGCGCTTTACCGATACGAAAAACTTTTTCTTTCCCAGTACACCATTCTTACATGAAACATCTGTCAAATCCGAGCGTATTCTGTGTCATTAGCAGTTGTTTGGCACTTTGGAACCTTTTTACATCTGTTGAGTATTTGCCCTTCGTCGCATTACAAAATGGAAAAAATATTCACCAAATAATTTATTTGAAGTTTTGTGTTTAAAACAAATATTTCTCGTACTGATGCATTAAAAATACAACAAAAAGCTTACGGGGACTCGGTTCTCTCAAAAATACGAGCATATGAGTGATATTCGTTATTCAAAAAAGGTATCAACGTACTGAACGCCCTTCAACCCCTTCAACATTAACAACCGATGATGGCGTCGAAAAAGTTCAGGAAATCGTGCTTGTATGCGTAATGTAAGCCTTAGAGATATACATTTATATGATATAGATATAGATATATATTTACCACGTATATCCAACTATATGTCTTTTTACATATATTGCCTTTAGAATTCGTTTTTCTTTTTGTAATTTATTAGTTTTATACTCTGAAATATTTGATAAGTGTAAGAGACAAAATAATGAATTAAGATAAGCCCATTTGTAATTAAAAATTGTTAATCATTGTCTAGACTCCCGCGGTTCAAGTCTGACTTAGTTTGGGGTCTGATATTAAACCAGAAAGAGTTTCCAACGCTCAAAAGTACTTCCACTATTCATTTCGAGCACTGTTAAATTTATTGTACCTTTATTTTTAAATAATTTTGTTGTAGCCACGTATCTTGTTGTAATGTGTTTTTTGTGATTATATATTTTTGTTTGTGTGTACTTTTGAGAAATAAAATATTTTGTATTGTATTGTATTTGTATACTTTCTGAGCTCAACATCACGTATAGATCGGCATAGCACATTATCGTAAATATTTTGTGCATGAAACACTTTTGCAAAAGGACCTGAATTTTGATTAAAAACAGTTCCTTAAGACAGTAGGCCAGCAGATGATTTCTGAGGTAACAAACGATCCTAACATACTGAAACTCATAATTACTGGTGAAGAAACATTGGTTTACAAATATGATGTCCTAACTGCCCAACAATAATCCAAGTGGCGCTATCAAGGAACCAAAGCCGAAGAAAACGCGTCGAAGTCAATGAAAGACCAAGGTAATGCTCACTGTTTTCTTTGATTATATCATTGCAGTATAGAAACGCAGAAAAAAAAGTAAATCTGGATGTGAGGAGCTCTGAACCGGGATTCAAACCCGGGACCTCTCGCTTACCGGGCGATTGCTCTAACCACTGAGCTATCCAGGTCTCAACACAACTCGTTAATTTACCGATGTGCTTTCCCATGCTGCAATGATATTTATAGATACCCACTATACAGTGAGCCACTTGGCGCCTACAGGACGCACATAGGTAAATTCACGAGTTGTGTTGAGACCTGGATAGCTCAGTGGTTAGAGCAATCACCCGGTAAGTGAGAGGTCCCGGGTTCAAATTCCGGTTCAGAGCTCCGCACATTCAGATTTACTTTTTTTTCTTTGTTTCTATACTGCAATGATATAATGTCAATTTATATCTCCTTGCGATGGATAAATTGCCAAGTGTTCAAACATAGAAATTTATTTCTGTCACAGTTTCGATAAGAGTAATGTGTATTCTTCACTACCCGATGCTGTAACAGGTGACGGTAGGGCATAATGGTCTTTGACTAGCTTTGAATACACTAGCGTCCTCTAGGCGCCAAATGGCTCACTGTAAAGTGGGTATCTATAAATATCATTGCAGTATGGGAAAGCACATCGGTAAATTCACGAGTTGTGTTGAGACCTGGATAGCTCAGTGGTTAGAGCAATCGCCCGGTAAGCGAGAAGATTTACTTTTCTTTCTGCGTTTCTGTACTGCAATGGTATAATGTTAATTTATATCTCCTTGCGATGGATAAATCGCCAAGTGTTCAAACATAGAATTTTTTTTTCTGTCATAGTATAATCTGACCGTAAGGAAGTGTCTCAAAGATGTTGTGCGTAGAAAATACCTGTAATTGTGGAAAAACAACACTTGAATTTAGCACCAAGATAACGTACGCTCCGTCTCACAAAGTGCCCATTGTGAGCAACCAAACACGCCGTAAACCCCATCCAACAGGCATCGTATTCTCTAGATATGGCAACCAGCGTATTTATCCTGTTTTCAAAACTCAAATTGCCACATCGCGTTGTGGAAAGAGATTCTTGAGCATAGATGAAACAAAAAGAACAAAGAAGACATTGAAAGCCATTCCTTCATCGGACTATGAAAATTGTATGGATGAAGAGATTAAGCGTCGACGTATGTGCATTGTTTCAGATGGATGTTATTTAAATGACGTTCTCGTTTTAAAAGCGATTAAATAAGTGTACCCAAAACTTACAAAAAAAATTTGAGGATTAAATGAAACTTGAGGATGTCAATAAATATTATGTCAATAAATATATAGGAACCAACAAATGTAACATTAATTTTTCATTAAACATTTTTTCATTTTCATTTTCGTTTCATTTTCATTATGGTCGGGATAAACGTCACCGCGTGTCTTCACTCGCTCAAAAGAAGGTAGTCTGAATCTGCTGAAACTGGTCGGTTATCCCGAGTAGTACATATTGAAGTGAGCCGTTGTTAATATAAAAAATACCGATTCCCAGAACTTTTTGATCCTGGTATGGTATAGCATGTTTGGTGATAAAATGTGTTAAAACCTATTTAACTAGAACTAATGGGCTTATAAATAAGTAAATAATATTGCAGAGATTTCAAATAATATTCTGCTATGAACATTATTTCTTCAAAACATTCTGCGGTGACCCTTATCACAACATAATTTTAAATTAAACTAGTTAACAAAAGCTTGGAGTACATCCTGTTTTTTAAACTTCCGCTTTTCCTGCACTTTGTGATATCTATCTAAAGTTGAGTACACGTTTTTATAGGAAACACGTTTGAAAGCGTATAAAAAACGTGGTTGACATAAAATAATAATAACCGGCCAAGTGCGTGTGTCTTCAAATAACAACAATATAGAAGCCATAGCAATATCAAGGCGACAATAACAAGATGCCCCTGACAAAAGATTCGGCATCCTCATTTTTACTTTTATTTTAAAAATCATTCGACTTACTTGACAAATACGTGCTGCTCAAAAAGTTAGCCAACGTAGGCTGCAACCCTAATTTGCTAATTATTTTATGCAAGATAAGTACTTGGGTTGTAGACAGTAATATATCAAGCATGGTGGACATGGACACAAATCAAATTTATATTTTATAAGGTCTTAGACGAAACTCTATGTACCAGGTCAGGAGTGAGCCAGGGAAGTATCTAGGACCAATTGAGTTCATCATAATGATAAATGATTTACTGAAAATCATCCAAGACGTAGATTGCTAACTCTTTGCTGACGATCTCAAATTGACATTTTTGATATGAAGTTCATAAGAGTCCGTAAGAGGCTGCAGAGGGATAAAGACAGAGTGATCGCTTGAAGCAGGGACATCCTGCTTCTGTTTGACACCTTATAATGTGTAACAGTTGCATTTACTCGAGCAAAATTCACATTTTAACAAAAAAACGTATCAAGGCATACAGAAAGTAATAGAAACATACAACAGAAACGTAGAAGATGATAATGGGTTTCTTGCTTCGCAGTTCACGGTTAACAAATGTTTAAGGCAATTAATCTGTACGAATATCGACGGAAACGACATTGAAATAACGTTCAATTCAGTGCACAATGCGTAGTGACTGTTATGACGCTCGCTGCGTCCTTGATAAGGTGAAATAGGAGAAAATAATACTTTTCACATGGACGTGATTCTTCAATTACATAATCCTATGTTATATTTATAGCTATCAAGTTTATCTATTTATTAAAGAATACATGAATTAAATCGACCAAGCCGCTTAGGAGAAGTAAGGAATTCGAGCCAAAAAACACAGTTTTTTTTTTTTTCATAAAAATGTTACATATGTTATTAATTCATAATACATTTTTTTCAATTATTTTTGTTTGGCCTTTAGAAAGTCCCAATTTGTAAGTAGTGATACTAAGCCTCTTAAATTAAACGATTGTCTTTCTGTACATTGCACTATACTCTAGTGAGGAGTCAGCTAAAATACTAGGCAGTTATTTGTACAGCACATTAGATTAAATAATAGGTCTTTTCTTATGAAATTTCCGAAATTTTCGTACAATGACATCATAATTCCTGTAATTCAATGGCTATTTCAATTATTTATATTTCGTTTAAAAGTTGAATTCAAGGTTTTTCATCTACGTATTAAATTTAGTTTTTATTTTCAGTTTGAATATAAAAAATAAATCTCCAAAAACAGTTCGTCCTAAATACCATCCATTTCTATGATAAGATTCGTAATATTTTTTTACAGCTGACACTTTTCAAAAATTTCATTAATGTTGCTGTTAGCTTAATGTTGTCTCATTCATACACATAAGAAATGAAATAATTTGGATTTGTCATTCCTAAACAAATGCAAAAATGTTGGTACTGAAAATCAGTGGCGTGCACAGAACTTTTTGCTGGAAAAGCAAACAATTGGTCAAGAACAACAATATTCAAATTCAAATTCAAATAGTTTATTTTGCAAAGCAGGTATAGATATATACACTTTTTACACGTCAAATTTAATCTGATAAAGAAAATATATGTAATAAAACAATCAATGTACATGAACTAAATTAAAGGTTTATTTAATTTATGTAGCAATATATTTACGATTAAAATGATAGATAAAATATATATTATACAAGGTAAAATCCAATCAGCCGCCCGAATCCATACCGGAGACCCGGCCAGGGACCAGGAACAAGGTTTTAATGATCACCAACCGAGCCCCCAGCACGAATCCAGGCGGCCGACCAAATCCCATCCTATATACTACATACTAATAGGTTACATTTATAAATACATGCCTACCTCCGTGTCTTTTTTTTCAACATAAAACTTATACTTTACAATGTATGACTTATATCTACTTTAACCAAGGGATAAGAAAATACAAGACAGCAGCAATTCAGGTTAATGAAAAAAAGAAAAACATATATATCTTTGTCTACCTGTCTCATATAGTCTTTTTCCTTTTACAGTCTGTAATCAATAAATGTTTACACCTTAGAGGAATCATAAGTTAGGAAATTATACTATTTAATTAAATTATAACTTACTATCATTATCACTGTAACACCATGCTTCACCATCATCCAAATATTCATTTATTTTATTATATGCCTTTTTCAATAGGCCCTGCTTAATATACAGTTTAAACTTATTCTCTGACAAAGTAAGGACCTCCTTTGGAAGTTTATCGTAAAATCTTATACCATGTCCTACGAAAGAGGTACTCACCTTAGCGAGTCTGATTTTTGGAAAAGCCAGTTTATGCTTATTTCTGGTTTCCTTACAATGTTGCTCACCAAGCCTTGGGAAAGACTTAACATTTTTTCTGACATATCTAAGAACTTGGTTAATTTCTTTGAACTTAAATAAAAACAATATGAAAAAATCTATATATCAAATTGAAAAAAAAAATTGTATGACGCCAGGGTAGACAATGAGTGAAACCCTAGAGTGAAAATTTCCTATACAAACATTCTTTTTTCAAGGTGATATTTAAATTTTTTCATTTTTTTTTTATTGTTATTCTTGACCAATTGCTTGTTTTTCCAGCAAAAAGTTCTGTGCACGCCACTGCTGAAAATTGAGTTTCCTTCAAATTCTGTATAGAAAACAGCAATTTCATATGTAAAGACCTAATATTATACCATGTTGGAGAGGATCCAAAATAAAATTAGATTATTAGGTACCTAGTGTGTTATATTAAGGTATATCCATCCCTAATAGCCGGGCCTTATATGGAACAGACTGGTGACGGGCAGCGGCGTCACCGGTGCGAGGGTTCCGGCACCGAGCTCACCAACCCGCCTACCCAGCGTGTGTGAGTATGGTTAATTCTTCCAGGATGTCCGCCAGGAGTGGCAAAGTCCTGGAAAGGCTTATGTCCAGCAGTGGACGAACTAGGCTGATAGATGGATGGGATATACTCTTTCTATCTATTGATATACCCAACCTTAATTATTTTTGGTGTGGTTATTACAACATTTTTAACTTGTTCCTCAGAATCGTAGCAGATGGCCGCTACTGCGATTGTGAGGTACATATTTCAATCCTTTCACATTCATCACTGTCGTGCATTTGCTCGGAATAACAACGTTTTATGACTACCAGTGATCCGAGCAAACTTTACATTGAACTTTGACCTAAAAATATGACCTGAACATAATTTTTTATCATTAACAAGTCAAACATTAAACCCACTTTCACAAGGGTATAGAGCACTGAGCCGCTGCAAAACCTACCTTTGATTTATTTGTTGTTCAGCATTTATCTAGTTAGATATAAATTAAATCATAATTATAACGAAATAGATAACACAGCTAAAACTCATTATTACTTATGCAAGAAAAACTCGACGTTTCGGTCAACTTAAGAGGGACCTTCATCAGGCTTAAGTTGACCGAAACGTCGAGTTTTCTCGCATAAATAATAGTGAGTCTGAGCTGTGTTTTTTTTTTGCTATAATGGACACTCACCCTAATTTTAGTGATATAAATCATAATTTTTATTATTATGATTTAATCGATATCATAGTAATTGTTTCTTATAAACTGCTGTTAGGTAATTTGGAACAGGGGCCCATCAGCTGTCCTTAATCTACGTTCGCGTAAATAAACCTATCAGCGATAATTTACTTATATACTAAAGTAGGTACAGAATTTTCCTACCAGAAAGTAGTGACAGTTGACCGCGGTCGAGTCCCTCTCGAACACGGGGTTGAAACGGCAGCCAAAGTGCGTGCCGGCGTTGTGCCACGTCGCTCACCTCCACGGCGAACCCTAAACGTAACCCACCTATCCCCTGGATGCATCCAAAACATTGTAGCCGGCCAATGTCTTTACACTTGTTCAAAACCGCGTGCTTGCAGGTTATTTCACCCAAAATGAACAGTACCAAAAGGTGCCTCCCCGGCAATAATATGGTCCGACCTTGACTCACAAATGTTTTTACGTTATCCACGTCCGTTTTATCCCGGTTTTTAATTAGTTACAAATTCAAAAATATTACAGCAAAACTTCCAAGCACCAGAAAATTAGACCAAGTAAGTGAAGTATTACTACACACAAAAAAAACCGTCGACAGACCACTCGACGGATGTGTTCTAAAAATACACATTTTATCCACAACAGTAATAATATTGTTGTTAGTTTGTTTAAGGTGTTTAGATAAATATATTTTTTTTAATTATTTACTAATAATTTATTGAATATTATACACATTAACAACAAAAACAAATAAAAAATATATATTTCGACTCCTTTTATAGAGCCATTATCAGTAGAAATAAGACAGATAAAGATTATATTGCGGATGCCGGAAATTGGCAATAGTATTTCTCTGTACAATCGAAAAAAAAATCAGCTCTTCCATAGAAAAATTAAGTAGCTACCCAACCTAAATATATGTAACAACTTATTTTTTTACTCTTTTTTTTTTTCGCCTAATGTTGTTGGTATGTACGAGTAAAATCGCCAGTTTCCGGCTTCTGCAACCTGATTTTATAAATAAGTAGCCAATACACGACTACATTAAAGCAAAACCAAGAAGAATAAAAGGTCGTATAAAGACATCATAAGATTTTATTCAGTAAGTATGAAGCTCAAAATCTCTCTGGCACACCGTTCTGTACCTGACGTCAGACCGTTGTCAAGAAGCTGAAAGAAGCTAAGTTGTCGTGGCACCAGATAAAACAGCTGACGCAGAATAGACAAGAGTTGAGGAAAATCGTTGTGAACTTCAGTACCTTAAAGATACAGGATCCTTTCAGTTAGTATCTAGAACGGAATTAAATTCAATTTATTATACAACGTGTAACAGTAAGGTGTCACCATATTTAAAGAGCTTATTCAGTCAATGGTATAGAACAACTTTTACTATGGAACAAAACCTGTATTTCAAAATTTTTTTTTTCTGTTTCGTAGAAAAATGCAATGCCGCTTGGCCGAAATGTATGGAAGGGCAGATTTTTTTTTTAGAATTGGCTCCATAGTAAAAGTTGTTCTATACGATTGACTGAATAAGCTCTTCAAATATGGTTACATCTTTCTGTTACACGTTGTATATACACTAAATATTATTAGAGTGCAATACAAACTAGAAAATATCAATCAGAAACAAACCCAAAGACAAGAATATGAAAAAATTCCCCGGGCCAGGATTCGAACCTGCGACCTCTTGTTATCAAGACAAGCGCGCTACCAATTGCGCCACCGAGGTTCCTACCCGGACCGGTGAATTCTTCCATCATACTTGTCCACTGTTATTTTTGCTTCTGCTTGATATACTAGCTTGTACAACACATATAGAACGCTCACGAGGGCGTTATGTGATTTCACGCCTTGTTCTTAGAAACAGATGGCGCTGTCGTCGCTACAATATTGTTGCTTCAGACAGTTAAGAAATTCACAGTTCTCATTAACTAATAAATCTCATTAACTGATATTTTCTAGTTTGTATTGCACTCTAATAATATTTAGAGTATTCATAGCGATGGATTTCGCAAAATAAACATAACCGTTGTATATACAATTGTAACACAGTACCACACCCCCGACACTTCATAGTCAAGGCTCAAGTTATTTACCTACACTCTAAAGCGCGCATCTGGCTTGTCCGCACACGCTTGTGTGTGTGCGTGAGCTAGTCTAGGGCTGGCAGCAATCGTGTGAGCTTCGTCGCCCGAGAGGGACACAATATAAGTCAGCAACTTATGTGATTCTCTTCCTAAATTTTAGCGTAGTCCAATTTCTGGTTCCCCGTGGATTAATCAGTATTAAAAAAATATATGTATCAGTACTTCGTTTTCAATATACAAATTCATACTAAAGACTTGGAATGTGCTCAGTATCAAGGTCGCTAACCCTCTTTGTGTAATTTGAAAATAATTTTTTTTCGCCTTCCCTATATACGCAAGTATAGGCGGTCAACATTATATTTTGCGAAATAAGCAAAAAGTGTTACAGATCCGTGATAGTGATCACACACTTAGCCTCCAGTATAAATTTGGCTGCACATATATATATATATATATATTCATATACTTATATATATATATATATATACATATACTTATATATATATATACTTATATATAGTATGCCTAAGCTTAGTAGGTACCTATATAGTTTCGTATGCATAAATGATCATCATATAATTAACAACTACTCAAACATAAATTTTGGAAAAAAAATGAAAACTTGTCAAAACATGGAAAGTTATAAATACTGATTTTATTGTTCCAAATGAGTTACTGAACGAAATTGTAAGGTTTGATCACGCAATTCTAATTTTTGAAAAAAAGTTTTCCAGGCATCCATAAACTTTGCAATAACGCACCATACTGATTAAAAATCAGTATCGTGATAAAACTTTGTAACAAAACACGCGCGCAGCAAACGAGTGGTAATCGAGCTCTGCCTGACTCCAGATTTCCACTAACTTGCGGGGGACGTTAAATTCGCGCGGGGAGGTGAGTGTCGCTTCTTTACGTAGTAATACTTTATATTCTCTGACAGTACTTATAAAAATACCAAACACGTTACAAAGGCGGATCTAGGCAAAAACAGACAAAAACTTCATCTAAATTATTATTGAGGTAATTTCACATTCATACGTCTTTCTAGTATTCTTTTAAATTCCGTTATCAGACACGCTATCCCTGTTTATTTTGCTCCGTCAGATTTTTGTTTATGAAATATCAGAAGCAAATGAAATTTATATTAGTGATTTATAATGAAAACACATCTTCATTTAAAAGCACTTCTACTATGTAGTCTAACTATTTGTATTAACAGTTTTTCTCTCAACCGGTTTCAGATGTTACACCATTTTCAGTTTAGATTTTAGGTACACGATCACAGAGTGAGACTTAACGTCGTCGCATAAACGTCATCACTCGCCCAGATGAAGGCAGTCTAAATCTGCTGAAACTAGTCGTCTATCCCGATCATAACTCGTATTGAGGTGAGACGTTTATATAAATCATGAATTATCCTCTAGTCTCATTTAATTCTTTAATTATCAGCTTCCCCCGAAATTGGTGTAATATACGAAGCAGTCTTAATTAATATTAAAAAAACGGCCAAGTGCGAGTCAGACTCGTGTACCTAGGGTTCCGTATTGTGGATGATAAATTTAATTTTGTCATTTTTTTTCGTGAATTTCTCGACCGCTTTATTTTTCCTGTAATCTTTACGTAAACACATATTAAGAGTATGACATAGCCAAAACAAAAACCAGTTCTGGGCGTGGCTTATTCTATTTTACGATAGCGCGCGGGGGGAAATTCGTCCCGATCTCTAAGCTCGCGTCACCATAGCAAAAATACGAATAGAGTGGACGAGGCAGGGTCAAAAGTAATACGTATTTTATTTTATCTAATTTATTAGTGTATTTCGATCATCGTCACACGGCATTGATCCTACTTGCTATCACGTCGGGACGTAAATTTATTATGGTCGGCTAAAAGTGGTTTTTTGAGTGTTTGATTTATCAGTTGACCCTCGGAACATTTCAGATACTCCTTTAGAGATACATAATAATATCTTGACGGTTAATTGTCACCATTACCCATTCTTTAAATATTTTTCGCCCGTTGAGCTGGTTTTACACTTGCGGGAAAATAAATTGGACCAAAAATTTCTTTACAATTTTTTTTTACTAAAGTTGTTATTACAAAAAGTGGAAACTAACAAGTATTCTCAGAAGGAATGCACCACGTCACTATCTATCTCACTGTAGCCTATATCAATTATGCCTCTCTCATTCAACCACGTTTAACTGCGTTACTATCTCATTCCAACTCATTTTAAATAGCGTCACTATTTATCTCACTCTAACGCGTGTTAAATGGCATTTCTAATGAACGTCAAATATATTTACTGCCCGCCACTCTTTCATTCTAAATTCTAATTATTTAAAAAAATAAGCAGCTCCTTTGGTAGTAAAATAGCAATAACTTTTTTTTCAAAAGTAATACACAGAAATTGTCAGATCATTTGAAAAACAATATTTGATGAGCCGTTATTTAAGACAATTTGCAAAACTAACAGAGGACATTTTTTTCAGGGTGTGGTATCGAACTAACCTAATTACAAAAAATTGCTCATAAATTGGGTTTTTATTTTTATTCCTGATGTAACAGCATTTCAAGGTTTATTTTTGACTTTATCAATAGCATGACTATTCAGAGTTGCGCAACAAAAATTTTATTCTTAGAATTTAGAACTGGTTAGCTTTGACTCTCAAAAATCTATTCGAATTTATAAAAGTACCATCAGCTCGAAGACTATCTACTTTTTGCTGAGGTCATAATTTGATATTCTGGTCAGTCATGAGCTGACCTACCAGCCTTCCAAGGGAAAGCGTTGACTTTTGGGACACCTGTTTACCCTTGGGATAAATCGCCAAGTGTTTAAAATATAGAAATTTATTTGTATCATAGTTTGAAATGTTGAGGTCCCTTTACGCAAAATGAAAAAACAAAACTCTTTTAGGATTACTTTGTTGTCCCTATGTTTGTCTGTTTGTCCGTTTGTCTAGGCAATTTTTCTGGGTAAAATCAATAAATGCTAATATTTACAGCCCTGTAAAATATACATATTATAACGTTTTTATGGCCTTTTGTTTAACTTTTCCATACAAATTTTCTCCTTATGAAAATATAGAGATCAACACTTCACATAATATTTTGCATTTGGAAGAAAGCACAGAAAGGAACTGTAGAACAAATAATGTAAAAAATATAAAACCATATCTTTCTATTCTAAAGGGATTAATAATTTACTGTTTGTTCAATGTGGCGATAGCTTTGTTTTTTTTTTTTTTTTTTCTTTATTACAAAGATAACAAATATTTTCATACAAGGTTTTCCTTAAGGGTTATTTCTCCGAATTTGTAACAAAATATTAAGAAATAATTATAACGGTAAAGTACAACTTTTAGCTAAGACAATTTATTGTTAAAAGTTTGCTATATGCATTAACATATTTTAATGATATTATGGTATCTTCAAAATAATTGGGTTTTCCATAAGCGTGATATCAGATTATTTAAGA
Source organism: Ypsolopha sequella (assembly GCA_934047225.1). Classification (NCBI taxonomy): domain Eukaryota; kingdom Metazoa; phylum Arthropoda; class Insecta; order Lepidoptera; family Ypsolophidae; genus Ypsolopha; species Ypsolopha sequella. Next base: position 24,965,510 of record OW203987.1, read on the forward strand.
AATTTACGGCTGGTATCACGACGACGGATAAGCCAATTATTTTATTACTATTGTAATATAATTAAATAGTACATAACGATACGAGAGCGATGAAACGTTTTCTGACGAGTGCGAGTTTGCGGCACGAGCCGAAGGCGAGTGCTGCAATCACACGAGTCGAGAAAAAGTTTCTCGCGCGAGTTTCGTATATTTTTTTATAGTACAAGTGCGGAAAATGCCGACTTTACGCACGCGCAGCGTGCGTAAAGTGGTCATTTTACGCACGGTGTGCTATAAAATATGTTAATGCATACAGCAGACTTTGAACTATAAGTTTTCTTAACTAAAAGTTGTATTTTTACTTATTGAAATTGTATTTCTCATCAAGAAGTGCAAGATGACAAGATATTCAAAATAAGTAAATTGAATTTGTGAAATGGTTTCAGGTCAAAACTGTTTTCCATGAAACGGTAATTGTTTATACTTAGCAAAGTGTGTAAACTTAGTCATCTTAACATGAACGACGCCTGTATTTCTCTCTTTTTTATTTCCAGTATAGATAAAAATATACAAACTTGTTAAACTTTGCGTAAAAACCAGGCAATATTGACGATATCCTGACAGCTATTATGATGGTGTTTTATCAAATTTTGCTTTTTGGGCTGTATAGAGACGTAGTTAGATGTCACTAGAATATACTCATGAAAAAATATATGAATAAAATAAGCTGTAGACTTCACATTCGGTTTATACCTATTGTATGAATTTTAAGAAAAATACAGGGGTAAAGGGGCCTCTTAAGGAAAACACCACACTGAACAGTAGATAATTAATCCCTTTAGAATAGAACAATATGGTTTTCATATTTTTTACATTATTTATTCAACAATTCCTTTCTGTGTTGACTTTTAAATGCAAAATATTATCTCAAGTGTTCATCCCTACATTTTCATAGTGAGAAAATTTGTATGAAAAACGTAAAAACCTAAAACGTAATATAAATAAAAACGTCAAAAGTATGTTTTTACAGCTCTATAGAGGGCCGTTTATATTGGTATTTATTAATTTCACCCAGAAAAAAATTTCTAGACAAACGGACAGACAGACAAACATAGGGATAACAAATTAATCCTAAAAGAGTTTCATTGTTTTCATTTTGCGTAACAGAACCTGAACATGTACCGACAGGATTATCTACGATCTAATAATTTTGCCATGCACTGTAAATATTTCAAAATAAATTTCTATATTTTAAATGCTTGGCGATTTATCCCAAGTAAGTGTACCTATATAATTTGCAAAAAACTTCACTTATTGGACCTGAAATGGTGAGCCAATACTAGAGGGTAATTTCACGAAAAGGTCATTGACCTTTGTTACAGATCTCAGTAAGTATAAGTAAATTAATTTGGGTTTCAATAACGATCACAAAATTATTCTTTTAGAGTAACATATATTATTTTCCCGCATAAAAGTATGAATTCATTCCAAATTCATTCAGTTTTGTTTTTATGACTATGGCACGATGTAGCTAAATCACTCATACGCATATTTTGTTGAGTTTTTAACGGCAGGAATATGATGCTCCTCGAAATATTACTTTATAAAATTAATTTCAATGTGTTTTGAAGTAGTTTTGGGAGATATTTATAGCTTGCAAAAAAGGGCACAGGTTCCACGTCTTACGGGCGCCAACGCTAGGCGTAGACTGACAATATCTTGCTGCCGCTGACTGCATCAGTGGATTTACGCATTTTTGGAAAAAGGGGGTGCTTTTTTTGACTCGAATAACGTGGTATTTGGAAAATGAATAGATATCATTAACACTAATTTTATTAAAAAAAAACCAACAAAATCGCGAAAGCGATACCTGAAACAAAATCGATAAGAAGTGTGCAATAGAGGGTTACAAAAAAATTCATTGACAGTACAAATATGAATCGATTAACGTGGTTTGTGGAAAATGAATACCTTAAAGTTCAACCAAAAACATGTATTTTTTTTATGGCTATACGTAACCTAATTATTGCAACAAAATCATCCGAAAGCTGACATTTTATTTCTGTTTGTATTTTCGTTCTCCTTAACATGATTTTTTTCATATTTTTTGGTCCACCTGTTTTGGAGATAAGGGGGGGGGGACATACATATTTTTATGGTTTTTTAAAGATTTCTCGTAACCAGTGCCCGTAAGTATAGTAAAAGTACATATATTTATACCCATATTGTATTTTTATAAAATATCTTTTTTATTTATTTTACTTCTTTTTTTATATTTCTCATTAGTGCTGAATTTTTTTTTAATTGCTATAGTTTTCGTGTAATTGGCCAGTTATGATCTATAATTGTCATTTTTTTCATATTTTTTGGTCTACTATTTTCGGAGATAAAGGGGGGGGACATACATATTTTTGGGGTTTTTTAAAGATTTCTCGAAACCAGTGTGAGTAAATATATTAAAAGTATATATTTTTAGAATCAACTCTTTAATACCTAAAATTTGTTACTCATTGTATTTTTAGGCTAATATTTTTTATTTTTCTTACTTTTGTTTTGGAAATATTTTGAACAATTTCAAATTTTTCATATTTTTTTACACTATATTATTTGGGCAAATTAATGCTATATTTGTGCTAAATTTCATGTATTTATCTTTAACGGTGCTAAAGTTATGAGGCTGTGACATACGGACGGACGGACAACGGAGTCTCACCATAAGGTTCCTTTTGTAGGTACGGAACCCTAAAAACGCGTTTAACAAAGATTCAGTATTATTATGCCGAAATATAGATATAGGCCAATATGTACCTATATAATAAATAAAAGCGAAATACTACTTACTTATTTCGTCACAAACTATTTAAACATACAAAACCTTCAAACTGGAAATTTGATAGATAGGTTCTTTATAAGACGCAGGTACATGATAAGTAATGGTTTTCATTTAATAATTAAAAAGATGTTATACAAGATGTACAAGTTTATCACACCTTCGTCACAAGAGGAAATACAAGTATCTACACTTTTGAAACATGCCTATTTCTTTATCACAAGTCAACTCTTCATTCATACATTCAATCATTCACTCATTCATTCTTCTTTTCATTCATTAATTTAATCATTCATTCATTTTTAAAAACAGCTAAAACAAAGTCATGGTTAGAACACTAATTGATCTCTTACGCTTTAAGAGGCTATGCGAATTTTATTTTTGTCACTGTCACTCCAAGCGAAAAATCGCGCAGTGCGAGAGGGGCGGATTCAGGGCAAAAGAGATTTTTTTTTATTAAAAAGACTAAAATAGATAGCAAAATTTCAAATATCAAATCTCTGGATATTGTTGAAACACACCAAATAAAATATTTTTTAGTTCTGTATATGGTTCCTATTCGTCAAACGAGGAGAAAAAGTGTGTTTGAAGACCTCATTTCAACAATTATTTCTATTAGGAAAATTTATCCAAACATGTTTTCTAATTTCAAAACCCTAGATTATATAGTCAAAATGCATATACAAGAAATTTATTAAAATTTCCCGTGTATTTCATGAAATACACAGAAAAGAAACACCCGTATTTTTTTCACATATCGCCTTAACTAACAGCAATGTTTTAGACATAATCAAAAAACTAAGTAGTAGATATAACTAAACAAAAAGTCAAAAGAAGGCTCTAGAGACATTCAATGACAAAACTTTTATACAAATAACAATGCAATAAACAGAGTTGAAACGGTACTAAGTAGACAACAGTAGATTTCATTATTCAGAGAAGTTTTACAAAGTAACTTAGCCTTATCTAATTTCGTTGACCTTCTTTCTTTTTCGTTGTCTTATTTTAAGAACCATGTACAATAAAGCTTAGGGAAAAATATTACAAATCAAGGATTGTTTTTAGAGTTCCGTACTTAAATTGTGCCAAAAGAGACCCTATTACTAAGCATCCACTGTCCGTCTGGTTATCACAGGGGTCTACTGCTTCAGGCGTAATCGGTAGTCATTTGAAATTTTCAGAGAATATGTGTTATTGTGGCCTATATTAGGAATAGCAATGAAAACATTGTAACTCAAGGGGTATCCATATAAAAACCTTGAAAAGCAGCATTTTTGACGTATTTTGTTTTATCTCTTTCTTAAAGACGGTAATACATACAAATGTCAAATTTAGTCAGATTGTTGTACATATAGCTACTCTAAAGTAAAACACCAGATAATAAAAATTACGACTCCGTACTCAGAAGGTGCCAAATTAATTACCATAACAGTCGGTACATTATTAGCGCCTCGTTTTTTGTCGCCTTAATATTGCTATGATATCAAACCATTCCGTTTCAAAACGAACGATTATCACTCGGAGTAATGCGAATTTTACCCTACAGCGTTGCAAGAAGGTGTTCGCGTTTGTCTGTGAAATGTGAATATCGCACTGACAAGTGCGATTTCTGACGCTGCCTGGGTACAGTTAAAATTACGCTATCAGTTGAAACTACGGTGTTTTCCCTGCTTTTGCACATTATTTGCATTTCACAAACTTGAAAAATGTATTTAATATTTCTGTAGGGCTATAGTAATGTCATACTTATTTTCTTTTCCTAGCACCTATAAAAAGGATTTTTGGTTTCTCGCCCTTGATTTTTATTCGAGGTTAATTTGACTTTGACGTTTCACGGAAATCACTCGCAAGCGTTTCAAAACCAGAACTTTCTTTCTCTTTCTAGTATATACATAGCTATCTTAAAAACGAGTGAAATTTCACACGAAGATCACACATTTTGAAACGGAATCCTATATTGTTGTTAATCACCATGTTTGGTGGTACGGAGCCCATTGTGCGAGAGACCAACTCGCACTTAATCAAATTGTTTTTAACTAAGTAGGTACAGTAGCATTATACTAAAATAAACACAATAAACTTTATTCTTACAACATATTTTTAGATTTCATTGATTTTCAACCCAATATGTTGGAAGCTTTATGTAATCGAATACAGAAATGCCAACCTTTTGGTGCACCCTCTCCCCTCCTTTAGTCTTGAAGACTCAGGTTTATGGTTTCATTTCCCACGTCTATCGTGGAAAATCTTTTTCGAAACTGAGTTTTAATTCTAGCGCTCTGTATGGTTCGATGAAGTGGTATAGAGATAATGATTTTATATGATTTCTAGTTCATTTCCACTGAGATTCTTAGAAATGTGTGTTGGCTTAAGTAAGATTACATAAAGGTTCTGTTACGAATTAAAACCCTTTTATTGTCTGAAACCTGAAACAGATCGCTTTTTAGTGATGAGACCGCCAATTAATTGTACCCTACTTTTGAAATTGTCTTAGTATTTATTTTGTATTTTGGTGTGTAATAAAGAATATTGTATATTATTGAAGCCCCTACGTCTGTGAATTTATACTTTTACATTATAGTTCTACATTTTCACTAGAAAGAAGCCTAACAAACTTTCTTTTAAAAAAAACTGAAGAACGTTGTACATTCCTGCCGTTATGTATGACTCAAGGAACCTCCGTGTCCACAAGTTACAACAAGTTCTAATTTAAAAAAAAAGTAAAACATTTAACAAGTTCTATCGCAATTATTTTTTCAGAAAGCCTTGAAAGCCTTTTTTCAGAAAAACTTGGCCCCTTTTTTACACTTCGACCAAAATAAAATGAATGGACGGGCCTTGTATTTACAATTTGCTCACTTATAACGAGTCTAAGCAATTGGATATAATTCAATACCTAATTGTAAGTCTTTATTTTGCTTTTTGCACTTTGGAAATGCACAAGAAGGCATTTTTTCGTCAGTTATTTGGATGACATTTAATAATAAGCGTACTTGTCACTCTTCTAACAGAGACCGACTGAGATGAAGTGAGAGCCGGCGCTCACTTTACAAACTTCAAAAATCTTAACGCTATGGCCCGTTTATTTATTTTATTTTGGTCGAAGTTTTCACATAATTTTTAAGGTGGGATCCCAATTACGCTGGCAGAGCGTTGCAACGTTAAACAGCTTTGGAGATCATGCGCCAGGCAGGTTCAGGAGAAGCAGTTATTGGTTTACTTTACACCATCGAGCAACCAGCCGAAGAGAAGCAATGACATTTTGTTTATTCCAATTCAATCCCGCAAATTTTCGTCTACACATAACACGCTGTGGTTGGCTAAAGGCTTCGGTAAATAGAAGCGGGGCAGTAGCGCGGCGTGAGCGGGCGAATTAGTATGGAAGTATATAAGAAACGCCACACATAAGCGCGGGGCGTGACGCTCCGCTACTGCCGCGCTTTCTGGGGCTTCTCATATACGAGACTTTCACAGTAATTAACCCGCACACGCCGCGCTATCATCGCGTTCCACTTCTTTTCTACGTGCCGAAGCCTTAACCCAAGGAATGTCCGAACAAGCGATTTGCAAAAACCCCAGTATGTCATAGGCAGGAGAAAGCAAAAGATAAAGAAAAAATTGCACATCCCCGTTGTTTTTTTCTTGATTACTCAATTTTTTTTCACGAAAAATGGTTTGTATAGGCGTGTGATATCGCCAATTTCTGGCTTCCGCAACTTCATTTTAACACCTTGTAATATAAAAATGATCGTAAATTAATTATCTACTTTCTAACGTATATAACGTAACTCTAAAATAATCCTTTGTAGTCGTTTTCTCTGATTTTATTTGGCGTAATGTAAACGCCAATTTTTTGCACAGAAACCACACAGATACACTTCATATTTTGATTAACTGTATTTTACAGATACCAAAACAGCACTTTATAGGGTTCCGTAGTACGTAAAAGGTACAAAAGGAACTTTGTGGTTAGACTCCGTTGTCCGTCCGTCCGTCCGTATGTCACAGCCTCACAACTTTAGCACCGTTAAAGATAAAGACATGAAATTTGGTACAAAAATAGCATTAATTTGCTTACATATCACAGTGTAAAGAAAAATATGAAAAATTTAAAATTGTTCAAAATATTTCCAAAACAAAAGTGAGAAAAAAAAATATTGTTCTAAAAATAAAATATGGGTATTAAATAGAAGACATTAAAAAGTTAAATGAAAAAATATATACTTTTACTGTATTTACTGGCAATGGTTTCGAGAAATCTTTAAAAAAACACAAAAATATGTATATCCCCCCTTATCTCCGAAACTGGTAGACCAAAAAATATGAAAAAAATGTTTATAGATCATTACTGACCCACAAGAAAACTTTAGCGATTTAAAAAAGTTGAGCACAAATGAAAAATATAAAAAAGAAATAAGTAAAATAAATAAAAAAAATATTTTATAAAAACACAATATGGATATCAATTTGTAGGTTTTAAAAAGTTGATTGTAAAAATATATAGTTTGGCTGTATTTAATATCTGTAATCCTTAAAAAATCATAAAAAATTGTTTGTCCCCCCCCCCTTATTTCCAAAACCGGGTGATAAAGCGGTTGAGAAATTCACAAAAATAAATAAAAAAAATTAATTTATCATTCATAATACGGAACCCTAGGTGCGTGATTCTGACTCGCAATTGGCTGGTTTTTTTATATCACAAGCATTATTTTACGCAGCGATTACATATATTTTTTATTATAAACCCTAGTTAAAATTTGCAAAATCAATAAATATTTACGGACCGCGGTAATGGCGGACGACATCACTAAATACTTTTATGGGTGATTGCTTAATTTTCAACCAATCATGTTACATTCGACAGGTTTGCCAACAAAACAACGATAATTTTGGTGTGTCTTATTCCAACGTACGTTAAAAAACCTAAATAAAATTTCACCCTGAACGCATCCACTTCCTTGTGCAGTTATTGCGCTCGACACGACCGGCACACAACAGGTTCAAAAGCCAAGATCTGTGCAGCTCACTTCCAGTAAGTTAGATTGTATGTATTATATTTACAATTATATATTTTATATAATTGTAAATTTATTGTATGCAAAATCATTCAGCATTTACAGAATTGGACGCACTGGCAATTCTTCTCTCGAGGTTAGTTGCTCGACACTTGTGTCAATTTGGTGTATCTCGTTTTAACATATTTGACAGGACTTAAGGCTAGACGGTAAAACTTACGCGCGCGAGATTTGGATTCTCACAATTGTTGTAGCTGTTTCGGTCATTCGCGGCCGGCACGAGCGCGCCCTCCCCCAGCGCCCCGCTCCCTGCTCCGACTTGTTCATTTTGTACTCACAGCTTACTGTTAGATCCAGATCAGGACATCCTTTCGTACTTTCGTTTTTAGTGCCTTTGGTTATTTAATTCAAAAGAAACAACAAAAAGCAAAATAAAAAATGAATGATCTCCTGTTCCTGTTTATCTAACGAACACAATATAATAGTATGTAAAATATTTTGGACGATTACTGTGTTATATGAGTAACTAAATGGACATTTACTGTGAAATTCAATTGGTTTTGGAAACGGAAACTGGTGGTAATACTCGTCTAACGAAAAATTTTTACGCTTTATTTTGTGCTCTTCTTCTCTAGATAACTATACAGGCCGTAAACTTAATTATGTGCTTCCCAAAATATGTTTTGTTTTGACTGAAGGAAAAGTGAAATAAATTGAAAAACATTTATGGAAAAAATCATGGTAATATGTGTTTACGTAAAGATTACATGAAAAATAAAGCGGTTGAGAAATTTCCGAAAAAAATGACAAAATTAAATTTATATCCATAATACGAAACCCTGACTCGCACTTGGCTGTTTTTTTTTTTACGCTCTATTTTGTGCTCTTCTTTAGATAACTATACAGGCCGTAAACTTAATTATGTGCTTCCCAAAATATGTTTTGTTTTGACTGAAGGAAAAGTGAAATAAATTGAAAAACATTTATGGAAAAAATCATGGTAATATGTGTTTACGTAAAGATTACATGAAAAATAAAGCGGTTGAGAAATTTCCGAAAAAAATGACAAAATTAAATTTATTATCCATAATACGAAACCCTGACTCGCACTTGGCTGTTTTTTTTTACGCTCTATTTTGTGCTCTTCTTTAGATAACTATACAGGCCGTAAACTTAATTATGTGCTTCCCAAAATATGTTTTGTTTTGACTGAAGGAAAAGTGAAATAAATTGAAAAACATTTATGGAAAAAATCATGGTAATATGTGTTTACGTAAAGATTACATGAAAAATAAAGCGGTTGAGAAATTTCCGAAAAAAATGACAAAATTAAATTTATTATCCATAATACGAAACCCTGACTCGCACTTGGCTGTTTTTTTTTTACGCTCTATTTTGTGCTCTTCTTTAGATAACTATACAGGCCGTAAACTTAATTATGTGCTTCCCAAAATATGTTTTGTTTTGACTGAAGGAAAAGTGAAATAAATTGAAAAACATTTATGGAAAAAATCATGGTAATATGTGTTTACGTAAAGATTACATGAAAAATAAAGCGGTTGAGAAATTTCCGAAAAAAATGACAAAATTAAATTTATCATCCATAAAACGAAACCCTGACTCGCACTTGGCTGTTTTTTTTTTAATGTAACAATCATCAAGACATCATAGAGTTAATAAAATATTATTTTTATCAATAAATGTAATAGGTAACAATGAGCTGATTGATGTTGTAATTTTTCAGTTTATTAATTACGTTGTAATCTACATAGGTTTCGCTAGAATAATTTTCAAAACTACTCTAAAAAGCTAGATTCGCTCAAAGACAAATAAAATAAAAATTATTTATTATCCAGATGTTATTGCACATAATAACATCGGAATGTTGAATATTTTTTTGTTTACTATTTTATGTAATCCCTTGACATTTTTTTATGCGGAACCGGCCGGATATTTAGTTAAGGAAACGTAATTATCGTATATATATACAGTATTTTTAGTAACCATTTTTTGTAAATTCTAACAAGTGCCGATAATAATTTACGAGGATAACATTATAAATGAAAAGTGTGATGTTATGATGATTTTTTAATAATTTATATTTTAAATTACCTAATAATAACACATTCTCTTGCAGGCATATTTCTAGATACTCCAGTGCATGTTAAAGTTTCTTAGAGGTGTTTGCATTTTTTCTTAATAAAATGTATCATTTCTTTTGATTCTTTGGTAAAGCAACCCATGTGAACTCCAAACAATAAAATAGCAATAAGCTCATTGTGACACATGAAGATGACCTTGGACCTGATAATAATAGTTATGCTCTGTTTTCAGTTATATGCCTTGAGTCGTCACCTTGCAAAATGTGATCAATCCCTTTTGAATTGCATCTGCAGGACTCATTTCCGAGGCTACAAATGGGCATTTTATTTCTACAAGTCCTTCATTTCCTATGAGTCCATCCGGACTAGCTGCCAGAAAACCATCCATAGGATCGACAAATGACCACTTTGATCTACCTTTAGACCGGTATACTTTTCAAAGTCATGGGTGGCGCGATTTAATCTGTGTAATCTCCTAATAAATATTTACCTGTATAATTTTGACCTTAAGGTTTCAACATCGGCCTTACAGTGCTTTGGTTGACTGCTGAGTGTTCTGTTTTCTTTTGATATACGCCTGAAATTTAATGTGATGAGCGTTAAAAATGTTTAGGTTTTCGCATCAAAAGCTTGATCGGTAGGACGAAAGGCTCACAACTTTGGAGGTTTTTTTTTAAAACCCTATCTTATTACAATATACAATACATATTTATACTAACTTGTTAAGTATATAACCCATTTTTACATATTTTTTTCGTTTCGCTGTACTTTTAACGTACTTTTCCTTTTTTTACCTCGTCGATATATTCATCTGAAATTCATAGTAATAAAATTAAGTACCAGTATTATTTATCCGAATGTTACTTATGTTTTCTTAGTTTACTGTTTTGTATATGATCTTTTGATTAAACAGAAAAAATCTCTCAGGAGCGGCAGCATAAATATTTTAACTCCTGTATAGGGTCAAATTATAATGTGTCCTTATGTAAATTTAATATTTAAATTTTTCGTTTATTATTATATTTAATAATCCTATACTTCTGATTATAATTTTTATAACTTTTTTTTTTTAAAAAGTTAATAAAAAACAGATAAACTTATCAGATAAACGATATAATATATAAATATCAAATAACTTTGCAGATAAACGAAAGTCTGCTTTTGAACTTTGCCGATCATCCTTAATAGATTGTTATTAAATTTAGCCCCAGTAGTAGTTATCTGAATATAACCTTTATTTCCGCAGTTTACTTTTTTATGTGATCTATTAGTTTCATAGAATAATCTCTCAGAATAAAAAGGGACTGCATAACTATTTTTACTCCTGTATAGGATCAAATTATTTTGCAAACCTAAAACAGACATAGGTACTAATCGTCGTTATGAACAGTTTTTGTAATAGAGGCTAAAATGAAATACTTTTTAGGGTTCCGTGCCTCAGAATGAAAAAGACGGAACCCTTATAGGATCACTTTGTTGCCTATCTGTCTGTTATTTTCTTGCTGTCTGTCATCATGAAGAGCTTTATGCGATGTGTGGAGAGAACAAATATATGAAGTTATAGTTGTTTATATCCAAAACAAATGTACTAAAGTGCGGGAGCGCCACCCACTACTCAACACGTGACTGAAGCGGCGGCGCAGCGGCGTTTTCTTTGATAAAAGCCGTAGCGCCGCGCCGCCACAGTGAAAACTTGGCGTGGCCTCTCATTGCGTGTTGGATGGCAATGGCAGGATAATAGTTATAAGGAGTTGCAGACCAATCAAATTAATGGCCAAATCCAAGATGCATGACCTAATTTATAAACGAAATACATTGTATTTATAAGGTAAAAAGTACAAATAGTACTCACCCATTTTTGCACGAAAAATCTGTCCACCATACTCAATAACTTCTCCATTACCATACACTGGTACAAAACTCTTTGATAATGCACCGTTTTAACAAGTAAGGTGAGTGAAACGAGTGACCCATCGCTCGTCCCGTCTTCTCCCCCCGCACGCCTTCGCCACCCCTGATGCGACAGAATGAAATTCTAGATTTATGTAATTTGCGCCCGCGATTTCGAATGCCAGCCCATAGCTATTTACTGAAATCCTATACTTTCTACATACGAAATAACTGCATTTTCCAAATATTTATGAACTACCACGGGTCCGAAATTCAATATAAATTGTTTTTACTTGAGAAATGCTTAAGAAAATCGAACATGAAAATGTAACATTTTGGAGCTTAAAAAATAGATTTCCAAGTGCTTATATTTCCTAAGCGTGTTGATTATCTGAAATTTAAAGTTAAATCGGACTTGTAGGTTGTGAAAAAGATGAAGTTACTCAAAGTTTTATTTGATTTAATGCATTAGCGTACAAATGAGGAGCTAAATCGTTTTGTATGGCCGCGGAGTCTTGCGCTCTTCCCTTAATTTAAGCGTTCTGTCTTTTTTTTCTGTATCGAAAAGACAAAGACAGGACGCTTGAAATAAAGTAATTCCTATCAAATAAGTTAAGTTGTGTTAAACCGAATTGACACCATTGTACATGTACATCTTACGTACTGTAACGATTTGGTATTTATTTTACTTGTCAGTCTAAAACTGTTTCGCTATTCCTCTAATTTAAGGCCTAAGTGTATTCCAATAAAGACAATAAAACGTTTTATCGCTTGGAATAACCGTGTTTTATGACCGAAAACAAAATATTTATGATCATTCTATTTTTGGCTTTGCCATTTCGTAACAGACATGTTTCGCAACATGCCTTTCCACTTTCCTGTACGACAAAATCAAAATATTTACGACCAAGTTCAACATAAAATTATTATGACTTTTCATTACTTAAATTTTTATTATTGTTTTAACCTCTTGTACCTAATTATTATAAGGCCCAAATTAGGGCGATAAGGCTAAACCACAGAACTATTAATAAGGAATAGAAATGCCATGAAAGCCGTGACTGCGACGCACCGATTTGATCAATACGTCAAGACATAACCCGCGGGCCTCTCATTTCTCAACCGAACGCGTTAGAACAAACATATTGTAAAAATGGTTTATTGCAGAGTCGCAAATTGTTCTTACTCTTCAAATAACGCAAATAAGATATCTAAAGAAATTTTCTTAATTAAGGCCCCTCAATTATAAAATGAACATTTTGTTTAATTCATACCGTTAGTAATTACGTTATTAAAAATCCAAAAAAAATATATATTAGAAACGAGGATATACTTAAGTAACTTGTCGTTCTGAAAACGTAATTTAATTAACTTCGCTCGATAGAAAAAAATCGCAAAGTTAGCGCTAAAAAAATCTTAACATCGAGCTAATGATATGTATTTTTAAAGCTATACATCTCAAAATATGCGAGAATTTTCTACATACATTACTTAAGTTACTTATTGAACGCTTTTTGATCACAATTAACATTTGAAATAAATATGAAATAATACATATAATTTCTTCCCGCAACGCTCTGATCGCTGTTTGTCGCCTGCGACCAGTTCGCGCTGAGGCGCTCTGGAGGTCGGACCTGTGCCAGTTTTCGCTCTGCGCTATAAAACCATAAACATTTTTAAAATATATATATAAAATGGGACAAACTAAAATTTAAAGGAGATCGAAGTAAATTTTCATATAGAGAGAGACAAAAAAGAATGTTGGATATTTTAAGGTAAGAGTAATATTCAATTTACTTTTTTATTATTATAGGTGCCCTAAAAAGCATGTATTTGTACCCAAAGTAGGTACGGCAATAGGGCTTACCGTAACCACCACCCATCACGTTGGGACGTAATAATCGTCGGTGAAACGTGGGTTTACAGAGCGTGTAGAGTATGACTTACATTTCACAGTTCAAACTCGGAAAACCTCTTGACACCCCCTCGAGCATTCGTTTCAATTCGTTTCGTGACGATATATTATATTGATTTTATTTATTACTTTTGTTTCTTTACAAACAAAACTGCACCAGTACATTATTTTGACGCGGTGTATAATTTTTTTTCTTCAACTTTAATATCGTAAATTATGTACTTACATATGACGTATATCAACTAGTAATGTGAATATTTTTTCTTTCAGATCTAGAAAAGATAATGAACAAAAAGATGAATCAGATGATGTGAATGAAACTAGGTAGGTAAACCTAGCGCCGCCGCCGGGCGCTTCCTTTGAGCTCAAACCAAGCCGACACAGGTGTATGGCACCAGACTTTACTGCGTAAATCTAACACTTACTTACTGTAACTGTAATAAGAGTTCATTCAGGTTACGCTCGTATCTCGAGCGAGTCCTATCAGTTGTCCCGTGAATTATGGCGCTGTCATATTTATTGCAATGTAATAAGAACTTTAGCGTCAGAAAAATGGAAAGTAATTAGGTAAGAATTTTATTGTCGATTGTAATATTATAGATTTTTCATTTATTTAACTTTCGAACAAAGTTCTAAGTTCTAAAATAACATGATCTAAAAGAAAAATAACACTGAGCATGTATTTGTACCCAGAGTAGGTACGGCAATAACAGGACTCACCACCTATCTTACCGTCTTAGTGTCTGTCTATAACTTTCTTTCGTCTCTCTCTGCTAATTGAGCTAAAATGTATAAAGTACTATCAAAGATGGGGACACCATGTTGTGTACCGAGTGTGGACAGTGACACTCAGCAGTGGCGCACGGCCTGCCCGGTTTCCACTATTAGCTAGGAATTGCGTATTGGCGGCATCGCCACGCTGACACCGCAAGCTCTGGATCCGCCACCGCGTGACGGTTGGTCGCTCGGCAAAATAATACGGAAGAAAACGGTATTCAATTAAAATATCATGTTGCCTAGTAAATTAATGAAACAGAGGAAACGATAAATGCAACATTGAGAACTAACTACACGGACCTCGATTAATCATAAAAAAAATGTCATCATAATATAAATGTTCGACTTGTCAGTGACCAAAAATCTAGGTTACATAAATAATGTTTTATTTGAATTAAAGTCCCAATTATACCACATTGCATAATAAAAATATAATACCCTCCATTTCCATGGATGTTGATGAAGAAAGGTATAAACAAAATTTTTAAAAACTTTTGGTCTCTGTTTGAAATTTAATGATTTAGAGAAAAACACCTTCAATTCTTTATATTATTAAAAATGCGTTTCTACGGGTAAACCGGCTGTTAGTATCCCAAATTCATGCGGACGTCCTTTTGTGTTTAAGGGTAGGTTCTGGTCTTTTACTGGTTACCTACTTAATATTGTATTTAAAAATAACTATTATTTATTGAAAGTCTACCATAAATATAAAAATATCTGGTTTACAGTACCAAACTCGTGTTTTGTTACAAAAAACGTCAACGCCTCCTACCAAAGGTATTATTCAAACCCATACTCACAAGCAAATCCTTATCCACAGATAAGAGTTACGGTCAAGCATGCCAACTACGGTCATTGATCCCGAGGAACTAGAACTTCGTATAAACACGTTCCTGAGCAACTTAGAGAAAACTCAAAAGCAAAGGTTAAGAATCGAAAAGGAAACTATTCTTCAAAGGGATTGCAGTGATTGGTTGGAGTTGCGGTGGCAGCTACTAACGGCGTCTAATTATGAGAAAATAATTAAAAAACCGGCCAAGTGCGAGTCGGACTTGCGCACGAAGGGTTCCGTACCATTATCTATAAAAACGGCAAAACAACATATCTGTTGTATCGGAGCCCCCTTAAATATTTATTTTAGTCTGTTTTTTTAGTATTTGTTGTTATAGCGGCAACAAAAATAAATCATCTGTGAAAATTTCAATTGTCTAACTATCACGGTTCATGAGATACATCCTGGTGACAGACGGACAGCGGAGTCTTAGTAATAGGGTCCCATTGGTTACCCTTTGGGTACGGAACCCTAAAAAGAGAAACATCAAGGCCAACGTTAGTGCAAACACTTCTCTATAAGCAATACCTCAGCAATGTAAAAGCAATAAGCGTGTTAAGACACGGCGTTGCGAATGAAGCTAATGCACTCAATCAGCTGTCAATTCAACTTGGGATTGCTATACAGAACTGCGGATTATTCGTTCATGCTCAAACTCCCTACCTTGGAGCAACACCGTATGGACTCATTGGAAATGATAAAGTCGTGGAAATTAAGTGCCTTTTGTCAGTTTACAACCAGAATTTGAACGACGTAGATGTCTTAAATAAATTACCATTTTTCAAAAAGAAAGACGATGCACTGGTAATTAGCAAGAATCACGACTGATTTTATCAAATGAGTAATTTAATTTTTGAATCTAGATCATGTTTAATTTTTCAGGTTCAGGGCCAGTTACTTATAGCGCAAAGTAAAAGTTGCGTTTTCAGTATATGGTCTGGGGAGAACAACCCGTTGCACATAGAAACTATTAACCTCTGTGAAAACGACACAAAAAAAGAAAAAGGATTCTAAAGAAATCAGTTCTATTCTTATATTTCAGCAGACGTATGTTTTAAATAAAAAAATAAACGATTACAGTGTTAGTAAAATTTAACTTGTAAAAAATAAACGATATTTTCTTTTTATTTATACTGTTCGTAAAATTAAACCTTTAAGTTAATACAATATTCACAAATCGTATACATAGGATTATATTATTTATAGCAAAATCCTTCGCTTTAGAAACTCACAATATTATTAGAGTGCATAGTAAAAACAAAATCTCAGGCGCTCGAAGCGAACTTTTTTCAAAGAATTTTGTTTCTGATTGATTTTTAGGGTTCCGAGCCTAAAAGGTACAAAAGGAACTTTTATGGTGAGATTCAGTTGTCCGTCCGTCCATCCGTATGTCACAGCCTCATAACTTTAGCACCGTTTAAGATAAAGACATGAAATTTGGCACAAAAATAGCGTTAATTTGCTCACATATCACGGTGTAAAAAAAATATGAAAAATATGATATTGTTCAAAACATTTCAAAAACAAAAGTGAGAAAAATAAAAAATATTAGCCTTAATCATGGTAATATGAGTTTACGTAAAGATTACAGGAAAAATATAGCGGTTGAGGAATTCACGAAAAAAAAATGACAAAATTATATTTATCATCCACAATACAGAACCCTAGGTACGCGAGTCTGACTCGCACTTGGCTGGTTTTTTTTCATGTTACTTTGCACTCTAATAATAAACGTATACATTTTGTGTAACATTTACACAACACCGAGGTGCGGCGCGGCTACGCCAACCAAATTTGATCGGCGCACAGTCGCCGCTGGCAGATTCGAGTCGGCGCCCACGTCTAAAAAATATAGTAGGTACTAATGTAGCAGTTAATTAGGGAAATCCTAAAAATGTATGTATTATTATGTAAACAAATGTGACTATGGTCAAAAGTTTTAAGTTTAACTTATATTCTCGAAATGTATTTTTTAACTACCGTTTTGTTCTAAATAAATCCTTTTAACATTTAATAAAATAAATACTTGATGTCCACAAATGTTTAATACTTTAGTACCTATTACCCAATTTTCTGTTTCAATTTATCTTTTCCAATAGCTATGCATCATTTCGCACACAAGCGCCTCTAGTGCCGATTTGTGGCACTAAAATTCATTTGCGGGGAAGCGCGGGGGAAATCTCAATTTCTCAGCGGCCTGGGCCAAGCCTTAAGTAATTTAAACATGTATTTACTGTGATATTTACAGAATAAACCTTGCGGTATTTAAAATTGTCAAAGCCGTGATATTAATATCGTTGCATAGACTTATTTCAATCAATAAAATGTCACGGCCGATTTCAGTTAAATTGTAACATGTCAAAAATAGGTGCGATGACAAGCAAAGTGAAAAGTAGGTTGCTTGTGATAATAAATTCGGGATTCTAGCGAAGCGGAGCGAGGCGACCTTGGTAGCTCTAGACAGAAAGTTTTACGTGGAGACGATTGACAAAAGTCCGTCCAATTATAATATCTCAAGCACAAGTTAAAATATACTACCACGGCATACCTTGCGACATATATAACTGTTGTGCTTATGTAAACAGCTATAAAAACTAAACACAGCGCAATCTAACAACAGAACTATTGTTATGTATTAAGGGGGAGGATGACGCAAAAATGTTGTTGCAATAATCATGATAGGTACCCATTACAGCAAGGTTCCTTAAACTAGGGTCCATGGACCCCCAAGGGGTCCGTAGCGTGAGTGCTAGGGATCCGAGGCATGATGTCTGATACCGAACGCCACACAGCGCTATTGCGTCTTTACCGCGAAAGTGAAAATGAAAATAAAATAAAAATATGTATTGATACCATCAATATGAACAAAACATTAGCCTATATAAAAAAACTTTACAAACAAACCTTTGTTACTTTTTGGTGACAAGTGGAAGTAAATATTGCTTTTCGTGATTGTTCGTGCTCGATTCAATAGGAATATAAGTTTAAAACATTCTTACTTATTTTTTTTTATTTATTAGAAAATAGTGACTGCTTTTTATGTAATTTGGTTGGGAAGTGGTCCATCAGTTTTTGAAATTTTGCAAGGGGTCCGTGACTATTAAAAGTTTAAGAACCCCCGCATTACAGTTATCAAAAAATAATGAAACGTCATAAAGTTCAGTTCTAATTTATGCAAAATGAGTTGATCAATCTCAGGTCAATAACCATTAGTAGAAGCCAAAATAACAGTTAATTTTATCAAAACGGACAAGAATGGGACTCTTCATCATAAATTCCTCGACCCGGCCCAGCCCGCCTAAGCCCTAGTTTAATTAACTGTGTATGTCCCTTTGAGAATTCAATTATGGTCCGAAGTAAAGGATTTGTGCTTAACCAGCATAATTTGTAAGTCTCTGTTTCATATCTTATAATTTAAGCTTGTTTTATTTGAAAGTTCGCTTTGTTGTTTACATAAAAACAAACAGGGGATCTAAAAAGGTTAACTTGGGTGAATCATGAAATGATTTGAAAGTAGGATAGAGTCAGTGTTTCTTCATGCGTGCAAAAGAGACGGCATTACAACAGAATCCATCATAATATGATTCATCCAACGCGGCCTTTTTAGAGGACCTGATTAAACCGGACAGGTACAGTGGAGATCACATCAGGCTAAATACTGTATACATACACAACTACTTTACATTCTGAGTGTTAGAAAGAAAGTGCAATCAGCACTCCCCGTCCCTTCAGCAATGGTATACACAAAATATTCGAAGCGCGCGTGACAAACATACAACTATCTTTTGCACACATTTTAACCGTTCATCTTTAAAGGACGGCAAAGTCCAAACTGTTGTAGCATTGCAAATTTTGTAGGGTTGTTTATCACAAAAAGTTACGCGGCGAAGTTTGGCTTGATGGTAAATTGCGTTTTACCCTCTTTTATAGACATGAAGATAATCGCGCGACTGCCGCGATGCCGAGAGTTTCTCGTTCATTTGTCGGACGGAGAGTTACCAGTATACTCGTGTTGGTTGTTTCTTTATTTGATGGTGTTCAACGGCGAATGAAAATGGCGGAGGTGCCAACAGGAGTAGTGTTTTTGATATATTAGGTGGGTTTTTTGTGTTTAAATTTGGTTAATTATTCATTTGTGTGGAATAGTTTTATAATTTTGTTTTTGTATTTCAGGAAGATTATTTTCGGACATTTTAGAAAAAGGAATTTTTTCGTCGGGTTGGTGGGAGTTCTGAATATTCGTCAGATCATGGTATGTATTGCTTTCTTTGTATTTTGAGTCACCGGAATTTTGTTCTCATTGTTCCATGTGGTAAAGGTTTTAATATTGTTTTTTCTCTTCTAATTCCAGGGTGTTTTGTTTTCAAGATCTTCGTGTTTACAAGATCTTCTTGTTCCGAGTTTACCAGTTTCGTGATTTACCAGCTGGCAGAGTAATGACCGCCGCGTGGTGTACGCAGTAAGCAGTTCCTTTTGTCTGCGTGGACGTGGATCGTTGACCTTGAAGGGGGCAGCGGACGGCGTGTCATTTCCGTGGAGTTTAATGGAATAATACAAGTAGGTGTTGGAATTTTTACTTTTATCCACACACAGTTAAGATACCTAGGACGGTATGTTTTCTGGACACTTAGTAATGTGTCCTAATAGTATTCAAGGTTAAATTCTTCTTCCTGTTTCACCGAATAACCCAAACTGTAAAATGTAATGTTCTGTAATATTTTTCTTTCCTGGTAGAACTGAATGGTGTACCAGACGATTTGGTTTAAGAGTATGTTCGACAAAAATTTATTGTTTGTAGGATCTACGGCTCCCCTGAGCTAGATTTTATTTAGAAAATTATTTCCCTTGTTTGTTTACAAGTTTTGTTACTTTTAAAGTTTTTTTTATTTAATGTAATTTTCACAAGATTCCATGTAATCTAGTTACCTGTGGATAAGGCGGTAACAATTCCACCTAGTTATCACTTAATTGTTTATTTATGTCTTGGCAATACTAATTCCAATGTAATATTACTACCAGATGTTAAGGCGGTACCTAACACAACTATTTTAAGGTACTTAAGGTCTTAGTAATGTCTTGGCAGGAACTTGCCAAATGAAGGTCTTGGCCAAACACTTGTAACTAAGATAATTTTTTTCCGTTAACACCTTTCCTTAACTTGTGAATGTTAGATTTTAGTTTTGATAAAATTAAATAAACTTAATTGTATAGTACCTCGAAGTTTTCTTCAGAACCTTTTAACAACTATTAGGTTACAATTAGGTCACTGTTTAGTTTTATTTTGTTCAGTGGTACGACCAGTGGAAAGACCGGGTACCTGCCGGTCGTGCCATCTGACACTGTTAAGGTGATATGTAAATTTTTCAATGGTCACTGTTCCTTCAAACGAAAAAACTCGCAGTGCGAGAGGGAAGGATTCAGGGAAAAAGAGAAAAAAGTATGTTTTTTATTCAGAAGAAATTAACTTAAATAGCTAGCAATATTTAAAAAAATAAAGGAATGTTTCCTTTCTGTAAAATGAGCTAACTAAAGGATTTAAGGTAGCTCCCCTCCAGGGCCCTTAAATTTTTTCCATTCTGTATATTTTTTTGTTAGAAAGTATTAAATAAATGTGATTATGGCATATTAGGGACTTAAGTAAATTCTCAAAAGGAGAAAAATAGACAAGTGTTAGATCTGGAGGGTAGTAAACGCCAAGTAATCGCTTAATTATGGGAAAGTGTTACTTCAATAAAAAAATGTTCACCTGCATCTTTTGGCGGAGGCTGGGGAGACATACTTAAAAAAAAAGTATGGTGAAGGAGATATGAGATCAAATATATAAAGCAACACCATTTAGCTCCAATATGATCGAAACGGATCAGGTGGAAGCCAGGAAGCAAGTAAGACGTGGAGGGTAAGCAAGGTTTCAGAAAATTTTCAGAGATAAGTAAGGCATGAACATTTCATCAAACGTGCTAACATATCAGAAAAATTATAGAATTAAATGAGACTTGAGGATAATTCATGATTTATATAAACGGCTCACCTCAATACGAGTTATGATTGGGATAGCCGACCAGTTTCAGCAGATTAAGACTGCCTTCACTCGCCCAGATGAAGGCAGTCTTAATCTGCTGAAACGTTTATATAAATTATCAGAAAAACGTTGTGGAATGCTTTGCTTTGTGAATTTACGCATATATGAACGAAATTAAAGTTTTTCTGGCAAGCGTGTCATGGAGGAAAGGTAAACTATGAAAACTGCCATCAGAGTTATTTGATTCTACATAAGACGAAAAAAAGCAAGAAAGGAAACCTCCAAAAAGCGTTAGCATGTTCGGGAAAAAATAATTTATACAAATTTGTTAAAATATAACACATTTCCATATAATTATAGAAATATTCTCCCGAAGATGTTTTGAAAGTTGGCTTGTGAGGAATCCCCTACCGTACGCGAGATGCGAGAGAAGGTTTATTGATTAAATCTTCCATAATTTCATTCACTCACTTCCTTTTAGACACTAAAGTCTAGTGTATGGCAACAATTATATGGCTTTTGGCAACTAAAATATGGAATCTCGGCCTCTAGGATCTGGCAACTGGCGTGCTGCAGTATTCGAGAATCGCTCGCTCGCTGCGTGTGCGTTTCTCTGGATTTGTGCGATAAATTGATACTTTATTAAAACCATGTAAAACAATATGATTTGGTATTGTGTTATTTATTATGTATGCTTAGAAAGCACAAAAACCAATAAAGATCGGAGAGTTTTTGTTTTTTTCTATGAACCATGGTAACACCCCTGTGACAGACGGACAGACAGCGGAGGCCCCTCGGCTACGGAACCTTAAAAAATCATGTTGTCTATGAAAATTATGCAATTTAAAACCAATTTATTGCTTTTTCTAGGCATTTAATTAAGTAGACTGTCAATAATTATTCTAGTGAGTAAGAAATGTTTCTTTTTCAAAAACTACAAGAAAACGGCTTTAGGAGACTTTTGGAGCATGTTACTTTTGCATTCACATGTTTTGGAAAAAAAATGTACAGTCATCGAGAAAAACGGCAATTTTCACAAAATTTTGCTCCTCCCCTAAACGCAACGTCGCTCATCTGCCAGACTTGCATGTCTAAATTCTTAAGACAAGCTAAAACGCAACAAAAGAAGACTTTTATGTTATACAATGACGTGAGATTTATGTTGCTTGCTCTTAGTCTATGAGTTTATAAAACCATCGTCCTTCATCATACATTTCCACCATTCCAACAATTTATTCTTTTCTTTCCGAACGACCATTTGCGACGATGAAATATGAATAGGTAGGCCTTCCGCACTGCAATTTCGTTTCTTTCAATAACTCTAAAAAGGAACGATTTAGTAAATGGACTGGGAGCTTATTCAAGAAACTGGAACTCGATTCTAGGAATAATGGAATTTCGATACTCGATATATTATTTCTAAAATAGATTAGATAAAACCAAACAATTAGTTTATTCCAAACGTATTTTAGTCAAAACTGACCCTTTCTAATTCTCGACTGTCATACACTAAAATGCAATTAGTCAAGAGAAGGGTCGAGAAATAGGGATTTAATTCGACCTATTTTCGATTGATTGAAGGTCTCGTGTGTTTTTCTTGCCCGTTGTGATCAATGCCCGTTTTCACAAACCTTATAATTTTCGTTAATATTTAAGAGTTGCATAGGGCAAAAACATGTTTCACCAACCATAAAGCAGTGTTGCCAGAGGCAAACTTTCAATTGGCGGGTTTTTATGAATAATATCAATTATCATATATAATAATATAATATATATATATATATAACAATAGCAATATGAATAATACCAATAATATCCCTTTCAATTACCGTAGCATGGATAGGAAAATAAATGAGACAGTAGGCCAAATTGTTTTTATAAAACAGCAATTAGCAATTCACTTTAAATAAATATTGAAGCGAATAAATGTACTTGAAACAAATTCATCTTAGTTTGTCTTCCTTTTTTTTTACTTGAAAATTTAAAATCCTTTAAATAAAATTAATGAGCAAAAGGGGCCCAGTTCAATACAAAAGCCCGTCCATACCGACTCAACTCTAAGTATCCTAAATGTCTAATTAAGTTTGTCCCTAATAACTTCTAGAATAATTTAAAATAAGTTATTTTCCGAAATTCTCCTTTGTTTACGCTCAAACTATGCTTGAACTAACTTTATGCCTAATTTCAAGTTATGAAATTTAAGATTTTAAGGTACTTGCGGTATTTAACATGCACGCAAAATGGCAACTTTGTAGGTCAACCAAGAAATAAGTTATGGGGGGTCAAAAGTAGGGGGATTCGTGTAACATAACACACGGCTTGTGCGCGGCCTTTTCTTTTTCGAACTCGGCCCTGGCTGCATGTCTAGCTAGATACTCAATATACTAAATAAGCCATAACTTGCCATAACTTTCACTCTAAAAATTAGTGAAAACCCTAACATTAAATACATGCAAGAAAAGTTCCGTAGATTTTGCTACAATAATGGAGATGCTGTCTATAGGCCATAGATATTTTGGTAATATTTTCCCAATTGCCAACACTGCCTAACTGGTCATGGCTAATAATAGAACTATTTGATTAGAAAAAATAGGTATAACTTTCACAGCCCATTCTCGAAAAGTTCTCTGACACCCTCTTTGAGATTCATATCTTACAGCAGGTTTTTTTTTTTTCACGATCTTAGGTTTGTCTTTATAGTAGGTTGTTCGTATGGAGGAGTACTATCACCAGTTTTCGTCATATTTCACTGTGTATATTTTGTGCTGGAAATCGATATTTCCTTGGTAGGAAGCTAAGTTTATGCTAATTCCCTCCCCTGAGCTGAAACTGGTACAAAGTGAACCACAAACAGCTCATGTTCTTGACAGTTACCTACCTTGTTGCAGCTACACAAAGGCACTATTTTGTCAAACTTTCGGTAAAGGGAATTGTTTTTTTATCCGCCAGCACACTTTCAGCACAACTCACAAATAACCAGAATTATTCAGCTGTTAGTCAGCAGATGTAAAATTATTTGATTTAAGTGCGTCAAGGTGTTAAAGTGGTAACATTTTATCTCGTTGCAAAAATGCACATAATTTTTTCGGGTTCTGTACCTCTAAATGAAAAAACGGATTATTTATAGGTTCACTTTGTTGTTTGTCTGTCCATCTGTCTGTTTGTTTGTCAAGACCCTTGTGCTCGGACCCCTTGCGAGATACTTGAAACTGATACCTCCTGCAGAATTCCACGGCCTTACACCAGGGCCACAGCTTCAGGCTTCTGGCGGCGCTTCTTGCTGCGCTTCCAGGTGGTTTTTGCGACGGGCTTTGCCCTGCCAAAACACCCGTCGGCGCCTTCCACCGCAACGAATGTGTAGCGCACTCGCTTGCTCAAAGCGCTCGACACTAGGTTCGTCCTGTGCGCTCGATCACTGGCGTGGCTCCCCGCCTCCCCGCACACCGTCGTCGCGAGAGCGCAAGTTACTCGAAGCCGGACAAGACGCGCGAGATGCAACCCATGGCCGGCTCTATACAACTTCATACATTTGTTCTCTCCACCGGCGCATTCGCAAGAAGAACCGCTTGGCGCGCCTCTCAAAGCCTGAAGCTATGGCCGGGGGATTATGGTGCTATAAATACATACAGCTTCTATTTCAACGCGATAACACGTTATTGCACTTGCTCGCCATGAAAACCTGTAGGACGCTTCCAATTGACTTAGAAACTTGAAACTTCGTTCATAGGTAGATCTTTTAGCAAAAATATAGGAAAAAATCTGAAAATTACCAATATTTAATTATTTGGGAAGTTATGATAGGGCAATTTAACCTTTTGGATACATTGAGTTGAGTAGATCGTAAGTCTCAAGTTAAGTTGGTCTTATACAATACAAGTGAAATAAATACCAAGTGTTTAGGGTTTCGTACCGTATTGTGTAATTCGCAACTTTTTTTCTCTTCCTCCCATACAAATTGCCCCGATCAGCTGACTGGTTCAGTATGGAAAGGTGAAAACAAATTTTAAGAATTTCGCTTAGCTCCCATATAAACAATTATTCATATAGACTACGTTTTGAGTTTCGCCAACTAATATTATTTAACCTTATATATTATGTGGCTTATATAAGATTGAGGTTGCCTTTTGTGTGAAACCTTGATCGAAAAATAATCGTCTTACATCCCTTGCCTTGGCATTCTACCTTGCAATTCATTTTTACTGTCCTTTTTAAAGGTTTTAAAATAGAACAGCCAAGCCTTCTCAGAATCAGATTACCATTTCTGGGTCAAACGTTCCGCCTTCCAACCGACCATGTGTGCCGATCAGAGATATTATTCGTCCATGTCCAACCATAATACACTTTGTGATAGGTAATAGAGAGGTCAATTTAGTTTGGGATAGATAGGCTTGTGCTAATTGAGAAGGCATCATGGTTTGGTTCCTTTAACGTTAGGTTAATGAAGAACTAGCCTTTAGCCCGCAGCTCCGCCCGCGTTTATTCAATATCCGCCCCGTTTTTGGCTTGGGTATTATTTTATTAACAACCACTATAGCCTATATGTTGACTAAGGTTACCACGATGATAATAAAGAAAACTGCATCCATATCCGTCGAGTGGTTCACGAGTTAAAATGGAACACACATACAAACAAACAGACAGACAAAAATTCAAAAAATGGTAGCTTTGGCTTCAGTTTCATACTAATACTAATAACCAAATTATAATTTATAATTTTGCAAAAATATTTATTGTGCAGACACATAGACGAATACAGCACAGACTCCTCATAAAAGGCGACCGATTTCTGTCAACACATCTGACTGAACCAGCAGATACCATTCGCCACTCCAAAACTATATGTTTCGGTAGGCCAAACCAAAATGGCTTCTATATTTATTACGTTAGAATATTCGTCTTCGGGAAAGATAAGTTTGTGGCGCAATACGAGAGATTGGAAGAGCCAATAGGATTGCAGTATCCCGTTTCGATTGTTGACAGAATTATTTGTACACAAGATGTTGAACAATAGACGTCTTTCTGGGCTGTATTGTATATATATGTATATATGCAGACACAACTTTTTATTAGCTGTATGTACTACGATGCATAGTGTATGGTACGAAGTTACTATGCGCATATTTTTAAATATCTACGTGACAATTTTTTATTACAAGTAAAATCGTTTTTTAATTACATTCATAATTTATTATAAACGGCTACTCATGACATAATATAGTCAGATTTCGTCTGATTAGTTTCACTGTAGTTGGTACAACATCATCAAGTGCCAAACGGCAAACCGTCGCGTAATTTAACGCTTTTTGTCTCTGAAGCAGCTGTACGAATTACCGCCGTCACTAGTCTTCTAGAAGCCAAATAATGCCAAAATAAAGCAAATATAATTAAAAAACAAAAAACTGATTGTTATTTATATTTATATTATGTAATAATTGTTATTTATTTGTGTTTGTAATGTCAATTGGTACAATTAAAATAAAACAATTGCAGTGCCAGCAAAATTAAGAAAAGATCAATCATACCACTAAAAGCCATGGACCAAAGAAGGGTTAATAAAAGCGGTAGAAATGGTAATCCTATCGACTCTTAGATATACGTATATCTTCTTGTTAAACCCGACTATGGAAGTGCTTACATAACGGTTAATTGCCATTGTCATATCGTGTTTGGACCTAAATATTTATGTTGTCAAACACTGAAAGATTAAAACAAAGTATATATGTCACATTCAGAAGTCATAACTGGTCAAAACTACTTTTGACTGCGAGAATGAGTCAGTCAAAAATAGTTTTGACTAAGGACGTAGTGTTGACTGATATTCGCAGGCAAAATTAGTTTTTCGGATGTCCTGCAGCGCAGAAGAGAGCCGGTAGGTTAGGTTAGAAGGTTAGGTATGGCAAGTCGCGGAACTGCGTTCTGACCTTCGTGGTTATTTTTTCATGACAACCCAGAAATACTTTTTAATCAAAATTACTTCAGACCAACTTGAGTCAAAACCAGTTTTGACCGATTTTCGCAGTCAAAACTAGTTTTGACGGGCAAATTCAAATTCAAATTCAAATTCAAATTCAAATAGTTTATTTTGCAAAGCAGGAATAGATATATACACTTTTTACACGTCAAATTTAATCTAATAAAGAAAATATATGTAATAGAATAATAAATGTACATGAACTAAATTAAAGGTTTATTTAATTTATGTAGCAATATATTTACGATTAAAATGATAGGTAAAATATATATTATACAAGGTAAAATCCAATCAGCCGCCCGAACCCATACCGGAGACCCGGCCAGGGACCAGGAACAAGGTTCAGTGATCACCAACCGAGCCCCCAGCACGAATCCAGGCGGCCGACCAAATCCCATCCTATATACTACATACTAATAGGTTACATATATAAATACATGCCTACCTCCGCCCATTCGATTAGTCTTGCTAAGAAGAAGGGCAAGAAACTTAGCAAGATCATGTCTTTTTTTCAACATAAAACTTATACTATACAATATATGACTTATATCTACTTTAACCAAGGGATAAGAAAATACAAGACAGTAGGAATTCAGGTTAACGAAAAAAAGAAAAACATATATATCTTTGTCTACCTGTCTCATATAGTCCTTTTCCTTTTACAGTCTATAATCAATTAATGTTTACACCTTAGAGGAATCATAAGTTAAGAAATTATACTATTTAATTAAATTATAACTTACTACGAGTATCATTATCACTGTAACACCATGCTTCACCATCATCCAAATATTCATTTATTTTATAATATGCCTTTTTCAATAGGCCCTGCTTAATATACAGTTTAAACTTATTCTCTGACAAAGTAAGGACCTCCTTTGGAAGTTTATTGTAAAATCTTATACCATGTCCTACAAAAGAGGTACTCACCTTAGCGAGTCTGATTTTTGGAAAAGCCAGTTTATGCTTATTTCTGGTCTCCTTACAATGTTGCTTACCAAGCCTTGGGAAAGACTCAACATTTTTTCTGACATATCTAAGGACTTGGTAAATATATTCACAAGGAACCGTTAATATATTAATTTCTTTGAACTTTTGTCTTAATGAATCCCGGTGCTTCATATTATAAATAGCCCGAATTGCTCTCTTCTGCAAAACAAAGACTGCGTCTGTATCCGCGGCTCTACCCCATAACAGCATGCCGTATGACATAATGCTGTGAAAGTAACTAAAATAGACTAGTCTAGCAGTATCTACATCAGTAATTTGTCTTATGCGTCTAACAGCGTATGCGGCCGAACTAAGTCTACCACATAGGGCTTCTATGTGGGGACCCCACTGAAGACGAGAGTCTACCGTAATGCCTAAAAACTTTGTTTCGTTAACTAACTCCAGCTTGGACCCCTGCAAAAGCAAATTACCATCCACTTGAATTACATTTGGTAACGTAAATTTTATACACTTTGTCTTTTTTGCGTTTAAAACTAAATTATTTACAGTAAACCAATCAAGCACCAGTGATAAAGTTGTATTCGCGCCGTCAAGGATATCTTTACGTCTATTAACTTTAAAAATAAGTGACGTGTCGTCTGCGAATAATACTATCTTCGTTAAGTCTTTAACTAAATATGGAAGGTCATTTATGTAAATTAAAAACAGCAAGGGCCCTAATATGGAACCCTGCGGGACACCCATTTTAACTAATGCTCCACTTGATTTTACCCCGTTAATGTCTACCTTTTGAATACGATCACTAAGATATGACTTCAATAACGCCAAAGATTTGCCCCTCACTCCGTAGTGATCCAATTTACATAAGAGTGTTTCATGATTAACGCAATCAAAGGCTTTCGAGAGGTCACAAAATACACCAAATGCATCTTGCTTTTCTTCCCAAGCATCAAAAATGTGCTTAACTAAAGCAACTCCTGCATCTGTGGTTGACATCCCTCTAGTGAATCCATATTGTTCACAGTGAAGTAACTTATTTAAATTAAAATGAAATAACAATTGATTAAAAACTATTTTTTCAAAAACCTTACTCAATACCGGTAAAACTGACACAGGTCTATAGTTTGAAGGGTCCCCGTGGTCGCCTGATTTAAAAAGGGGGATCAATTTACTAAACTTCATTAAGTCAGGAAAGATACCATCATCTACACATTTATTAAAAATTAATGCCAAATAAGGAGCTATTAAATCAATAACAGAACTTATAACTTTCACAGATAGGCCCCATAAGTCCTCGGTTTTTTTCAAGTTAAGCGATTTAAATGCTTTAATTACAGTTAATGAATTAATATGTTTAAAAGCAAATACAGAAAGACACTGAGGTACGTGATCTATTAAAAGATCCTGCGCAAGCCTAGGGCTTGAATTTAAATCTTTAGTTGTTAAGGAAGGAATTTCAGTAAAGAATTGTTCAAAGGCATTCGCAACTTCTTTATCTCCTGTAACGACTTCATTGTTAATACTTAACTTAAGTTCGTTATCTCGTTTCTTACTTTTCCCAGTTTCAGTATTTATGATGTTCCATACTGTTTTTACTTTGTTATCGGACCTTTTAAGTTTTTTATTCAAGTAGATACTTTTTGCTTTTAAACACACCAATTTAAAGATGCGTGAGTAATTTTTCACGAATTCAGTAAATTTAACATTATTATTGTAGGACTTTATGTCGTATAATTCGTATAAATGATTTCTGCTTTTATAAATACCTGGTGTCGCCCAGTCACTGAAGGTGATTTTACTTTTGTTAGAAAGTTTTTGCATCTTAAACGTATTTTCGAACTCTTTAGAGACTATGTTGAAAAGGTCTGTAAAGAGAGCGTTTGGATCGTCTTGGAGAAGATTAAAATGTGCTAATTTAACTTCTAGATTTGCTTTGAAACAATCTACTTTGAGAGTTGTAATAGGTCTGCAAAAGACTTCTTTGGGCAGTTGTTTTACGCTTTGTTTAATGGTTATAGTTTGGCCACTGTGATCGGACTGCAAGCGGTTGATTACTTTATTGTCTGAATACTCACAATCACAGAATATATTGTCGAGGCATGACGCAGTATCCCGAGTAATTCGAGTAGGTTCTAAGAACACATTAGACAAATTAAATGATTTGAATAAATGTAATAATTTTGAGCGCATAATCGATTTTTCTAGTAAATCTACGTTAAAATCTCCACATATTATAACTTTTTTCTTTGTATCAAATAATAATTTTAAAACCTCTTCCATTGCTTTTTCAAAAATGTTGTAATCTTGTCCTGAGGGTCGGTAAACACAGAGAATAATATATGTACTCATTTCTATGCAAGCTAATGGCTATGAGTTTTGACTGCAACATATACACCTTTTCACCTCATAAACTCGGTAAGGTTATGTTTATGAAAAAGGATTTTTTTTACATTCGAAACCTTCTATTCAAAAATGCTACTATACCACCAGCTCACTGAAATCTTATTTCATGTCAGTGACCAGCCTCAGTTTTAAAACAATCCCACTGGCCAGCACGACGACGATTGCACGAAAAAAGAAAAAGATTTGTTTTTTTTCTTTATTTATTTATATTGATTGATATTTATATTTATAACACTTTTTGAAAATTTACACAAATTAATACAGACAGCGAGATTTCTAATTAATCGAAACAGAACACTAACTTCAAAATTCACTCAATAGTTATTCAACAACACCTTATTACCTATGTATTGTGTATGTTAATAAACTAATTGATAATTCGAACCAACATTAAATAGAAGTCTGTTAAAAATAAATACCAACCACTTTACAAAGAGAAGTTCACGGCCAAATAATAATAGCTTTATGGGAATCTCTCCATATGGTTTTGATGACGTGCGGTAAAATTTTACGATTGAAAAAAATATTTTCTTTGGCAAATCAGATTTGATATTCAACGCCCACGGTAGTTTTTTAACTAGGTACTTCACTTCAAGAGTCTTTTTGTTCACATTTTTTTCGTTTCTTTTTAATCCGGTTTTAATGTTCGGGATTTTAATCTACTCAATAGCTAACATCGGTATGAAATGGCTGGGCCAAACCTGGAGCATTTTGTTTTTGCTAACTATACAAAATACTCCAGGTTGCGCCTTACCAACACTGTTTATTTTGATGTAGTTTTTTTTGGACAGAACTACGAATTGATCACATCTTGCTGAAAACGATGCTGAATCGATATTTTCAGATAAATCAATCTTCGATAAAATCAGGCTGACTCACGTTTGTACCGACACAGGACGAGCAAACCTCATTTTTTAAAACATCTTTTGATACGTTCTATCGAACATAGTAGAGCCCTACTTGTTACTTACTGGAGTCATTTTTTTATCAGAAAAATTGTGATGGTTTGTATGACGTGCGGTAAAATTTTACGATTGAAAAAAATATTTTCTTTGTCAAATCAGATTTGATATTCAACGCCCACGGTAGTTTTTTTAACTGGGTACTTCACTTCAAGAGTCTTTTTGTTTCTTTTTAATCCGGTTTTAATGTTGGGGATTTTAATCTACTCAAAAGTTAACATCGGTATGAAATGGCTGGGCCCAACCTGGAGCATTTTGTTTTTGCTGGCTGTACAAAATGTTCCAGGTTGCGCCAGCCAAACTTGTTTTTTTCCATCTATCCATTCATCAGCCTGTCTTTGTCCACTGCTAGACATAGGCATTTCCAAGATTTCGCAACTGTTGGCGGTCCTCCTGTTTACTTTGGAGTAGTTTTTTTTAGACATATAAGAATTCCCATAGCTTAATTTCTAAAAGATTTCTTTTTTAATTTTTTTTTTCAGAAAGGTTACGTCATTTTAGGACAAAGATTTAATTTTTTTTGTTATATAAATTAACCATTATTTTTTATGATTTTTTAAAGAATTGTCCGATATGACGTCACTTGAGAACTTTAGACAATATACTGATTGTGATGTGTGATTGCTTATAAAAAAACGTGGTCTGTTTCTGTCTGTCTACTCATCTGTCATTCAGCTGTCAAATCAGTCGGAAGCAAATTATTATAATTTCATCTTGATAGCAAAAGACACAGTTGCAGCTTCGTAAAAATATTCATCATCATGACGTTTTTTAGACTACAAGTTCTAAAATACGGCTTATTAAACCTAAATCTCGAAATGGTTTTCGAATTAACACACCTTAACATAACTTAATCCAGGCGAATTGTTCACATCTTGTTACTCAATACATAGGGTACGCTCATAATCTAATATTTGTGTGCTGCTACAACTGCTCTAAGACTACAACCATAGATAATCTGTTTTTCTTTTAGCAGCCATCCGTTCCAAATTCAAATTCAAATTAGTTTTTCTTTAGCAGTTTATGGCGTCCAATGTTAAGGGGCTGCACAATGCTAAAATTTAGTCCAGCTCTAACTCTTTTGTTTTTTAACTCTCTATCCCTGCTCTAATCAGATGCCGCGCATGCTAAACTTCAGTTATTTTTAAATCGCGACTACATTAGGACATTAACTATAGTTTTTTAATGTAATAAGGATGTTTTTTTCTAGTTAGTATCTGTGTGTGTTGGTTTCGTTTCAATCGGTTTTGAAATATGGAAACTGAATCCCTTTTTTCGTGAAATTCATGCTTTTTTTAAAGTATTAAAACTAAAAGAATATTGAAAGTATGTTTATTAATAAAGTCTAATTAATAATTGTCTTGAGTCAAAAAACACGCAAATTTTTTTTACCATCTACATTGACGGAACTGAATCGAATGCAAAACTGATGTTTAGCATTGTGTAGCCCCTTAAGTACTTTGTTAAATATTCTGACGAATTAGAGCGTTAATTAGACTTAACTTTGTTAAGTACTGTATTTTGAGTTTCCTAATTAACATTTCAGCAGTAACTTTCTTCATATTACAAGGAAACGAGTATAAGTAGGCAGTTTAAAACAGAATATATGAGAAACTTTGTTTGTAATTTATGAAAATATGAAAGTTCTTAATGACTTAAGTTCCTAAGGAACTCTTAATTTAAATGGATAAAATTTGAATGTTTAAATTCTATAATTACAGAAGCTATCACTTTTGTAATCAGACAATATTTATATTACATCTATTACAGAGAGAGAAAATATCTAGCGCCGCCATTTCTGTACCAGTGTCACAATTAATTCATGAAGACGAACATAAAATATCTAATTCAGTACTGTATCTTTTACTATGCTCATGTTTTATATAGCTCAAACTAGTTGTCAAGTTTTTCA
This sequence comes from Ypsolopha sequella, assembly GCA_934047225.1. NCBI lineage: Eukaryota > Metazoa > Arthropoda > Insecta > Lepidoptera > Ypsolophidae > Ypsolopha > Ypsolopha sequella. The sequence continues at coordinate 24,999,068 of OW203987.1, forward strand.
TAGATGTTATAATCTGGTAAAAACATTCAAGTGCTATTTTTGCATACTGTTAACTAATTTTGTTATTAATAATTTAATTTAATTTACTTATAAACAAAAATCCACAGCATTACAAAAAAGTTTGACATAAAAAATATTGTTTACAGATACTGCCAATTACGGATTTAATTATGCTAACAATGTATTACTAATAACTAGGAACTGGATAATTTTAAATTTTAAATACAATAATGACAAAATCGCAAGACTCAGTAAAACAATGAAGAAAAGGTGTGTGTTGAATATGAATAAGCGTGACAGGTTTTTACGTGTTACGTGGAGATAAGTGAGGGTGTGTGTGTGTGTGCATGTGTGTATGTGTAAGATAAAACCACTAGATAAAACCGAAACTAAAAAACATTAAGTATCTACCCGCATGATACAAAAATAAATAAAAGTAAAAGTTTGTTCAATAGAAATGGCCCTAAAGGTGGGTTAACATGGAATCAACAAATGTTAAGGAAAGGAATTATGTATTATACAAATAAAGATTCGTGAGTAATATTATAATTAAGTTAACAATATAAAAAATGTTATTACCTTAATAAAGAATTCTGTAAATCAATCAATCAATCAATTCATGAAGCATATACTGCGGCCGCTGTAAGAATGCGGGCAGATGGTGATTGGATGGTTGACGTAATTTTGAAGTGGCGAACAATTACTTTTATTTTTTATATGTTACTGGCCAAACCAGATTTTAGTATAAACTAGTTTGGCCTGAAATATGTTCAGTATAAACACAACCTAGCTACGTAACTACTGAGTTTAAGTTATAGTGGACCACCGATACTGACTTGAGGTCATAAGAGAAGTCACTCTGTAACCAAACTTGAATAAATTCGAATTTTAGTATCCACTTTCCCACTTAAAAGCAGCGTGATGCACCAATAAATTCAATTAGGCACGTAGCCAGAATTTTGCTGCAGAAAGAACTTGTTGCTGGGGTTCGATTAAATAAAACTATTCTGCTAAATTCTAAATGTTATATCTACAGAAAGATTGGGATTTTTGGGGAAGGACTTCAGCCCGTTAAGCCCCTCCTACGTCAACTAGCGATCGCTATGTTTTATCGTAACAGGCTTAAGTGGCCAGACATCACACCCGCAAGAACTTTGCCTCTTTGTGTAAGCAAGACAGCTTCAGTATGACTAGTGGAATTTGCAGCAAGGTAATCCCTTAAATTTACAGCTGGTATCACATATCATACTCGTATTTATCTAATCCTTAGAATAAGGAATATGTTCTGAGATCTAATCACACGCGGAGAGTAAATATTATTCACCATTGAGAATAAGCAATGTGTGAACCAGGTTTGGGTAGGTCACAACCACAAGCCAATAGACAAAAGTCAATGAAAAAGCAAAAATTAAAATTGTGTATGTTTTTCTTTACCACAGTTCGTATAGGAAACAAAAATATTTTTTTTAATTCAAAATAAAGGATCATTTTTCTACCTATCAACATAATAAAGAGATAAAAGTTTTGCAAAAGCAAGCACTACGTATATTAAACAAAGATAAGGCGGGGTTACGATTTTTACTTCGTTGAACCAATCTTGACGAAATTGCTTCTCCGTTGAAAATATGAGGTACTCAAAAATTCAGAAATTCATCGCTCAGCTAGTTGAATTATGTACGGACGTCAGCAGCTACCTATTAGCAATTCTTATTGCGGCATTATCGCCGTTAAAATCCTTCAAAACTTGTGAGCTTGAACAGCAGGCGTCTGTACAATGTTTAAAGTACTACTCAGGAAAATCAATAATACCACACGTGTACTGACACACCGAAGGCTGTGGCGGTATTGGAATAATAAAAAGAAAGAAAAATATTTTAATATCAATTGAAAAATGTATATTATTACATATAAAAGTAGTTTATACAACTGGCACATAACGTTGTACAAGAACAAGTACCGCGAATGTCATTTTTTATAATTAAAATTACTTTAAAATTCTGAACCGAATATAAAACGGTTAACATTTTGACTTACGCGGTGTTAGCACGCAAGTTTCTTAGTTTTTTTATATGCAACACTGTGTTAGTCAAAATATTAACGGTTTTATATTTTACTAGGTTTTGCCCGCGGCTTCACCCGCGTTGTTTAAGTTTTTGTATGTCGTATCGAATCTGTAAATATTTTGCAGACTATTCATTTTTTAATACGTAGGTAACCTGACTCTGGTTTAGAGTGTTTTTGGTTGTCATCATCTTTAATTTGATCCGCATGTAGTGTCTTTTCTGATCGACACAATTTTTTTTTTCTGAATAATACTCTGCTGATGTGTCTTTGGCGGTCTTTGAAAACTAATTGAATCCCCTAGTGTAGTATATTTGGCGAGGCTGAAGGATGAGCCGCGTCTCCGAATGACACTATTTCTTGTTCCCAAGGGAACTGATTTATGGAATGAAAGGTAGCCTATATCCTATTCCAGGTCAGGAACCACATTTGTACAAAGTTTCAGCCCAATCGGTTCAGTAGGTACGGCGTGAAAGAGTAACATTACATCACTTTTCGCAATTATATTTAATGTGCAGATAAAACGTAAATAACAAAAAAGTAACTTAATTTAAAACTAAATAATCCTAAAATAAAAGAAAAAGCCCTAAAACCTTATACTAAATAAAACAATTGAAAAAAAACATTATACTAAATAAAAATATGTAGTATAATAAATAAAAAATATTCTCTAAACCGTTGCCGTCGGGTGCGGTGTCCAAGAGGCTGGATTTAAGAGTATGACATAGCCAAAACAAAAACCAGTTCCGGGCGTGGCTTATTCATTTTACGTTTGCGCGCGGGGGGAAATTCGTCCCGGTCTCAAAGCTCGCGCCTTCCATAGCAAAGTTATGTGAATAGAGTGGACGAAGTAGGGTCATAAGTAATACGTATTTTATTTTATCTAATTTATTAGTGTATTTCGATCATCGTCATAAGGCATTGATCCTACTTGCTTTCACGTCGGGACGTCAATTTATTATGGTCGAATAAAAGAGGTTTTATGAGTGTTTAGAGTGAGTGTTCCTTTAGAGATACATAATAATATCGTGACGGTTAATTGTCACCATTACCCATTGTAGCATTCGCTACAAGTATTCAACCTTTTTATATATTTTTAGTCTTTCTTTATCGTTGGCTGCTTTTCTGAATTTTCGAATTCAAATAGTTAGAATATTCTTGTCAGATTTTTTTGTTATTTTTCTGATATCAGAGAAGATCGTGACAGAGGAAAGAAAATCACTTTTGCAAAATAACAAATTTAATATTTAAAATATAGAAACAGAGCGCAATTGCCCTGAGCATTGTGTAAGCCAGTTTTCCTGCATTTCCCGCGACCCTTCGGGATTATTTTTTAAAGGGTTTCTGGGTCTCCCCAGTCTGATTATCCCATCCGCCATCTCGTACGGTTGTACCTATTGAGGCCTGATGTAAGGACCACGTCCCTGGTGAGCTAAAGCTTCCGATACTAAAATTGAAATCGCCAAGCTTCATCGACTGCTCCCGGGAACACCGGAAACTCCCAAAGTCACGAAGAGACCCTTACCAGGTTTTTAATATCTGTAGCTTAATATTCAGCATCGATTATTTTTATTCCTTAGTGTAAAGCTAGATAACGATTGCTCGTAACACCTTATTATTACGTTTTTCTTTCGGATCAAGAGTTATCAAAACTTCCGTGAAATCTTAGTTTAAAGGATCCTATAAACTAGTGTCGACAACCAAATTTAAAATCCATTATTTTATGAATAAATGCGTCGTTCAAGCTAAAAGGAAATTAAAATCCTAAATAAGTGGAATTTGACATAATAATTTTTTTTGATCTAAGAATTTCCTTTATACCGATACTCCTCTGATATTATTGTTCTTTTGTACCATATTTTTCTTACTTCGGTTTTGTTATTTTTGTGTTTTGTTATTTAAATTATACGGCTTATTCATCCAGGTTTACCTCTTTTTTTGGCTGTCACCAGGCTTGCCTGGTGGCAGTCCAAATTTAATTCGAAATTACGTTCGTTAGTATGTAGTGGCGGATGTTCGCGCCACTTCTTGTGGCTCTCATACTGCGGGGTAGTTGTGAATTAATATTTTCAACTGTCATTTTCGCTGCATCTCCACCCGCTTAGTTTTGGACGCAAATCAATCAGTCGTCAATCAGAAGCCTTTCACGCCGGAGGTATACGCTGATTGTCATTCGACTAGGTCCTACCTCGACCCTACCGCCCGCCATTTTGAGATCGCACCCGCTGTGCGCCTCATTTTCATCTATTACTATTACGAAGAAGATTAGCCGAGAAGAGCGCAACCAGGCACGAAGAGGAAGAAGAAAACCATCTTGGAGAACACCAGAGACTTGGTGGCTCAGGCGAAGCGTGGTTTGTGGTGCATGCAGCTCCTTCCCAAGGTCAGATCTTTCATCTTCGTAATTATTTCTCTTCACTTCCCGCTATTTTTAAAACCTATGGTGATACAAAGCACTGCCGTCATATCGCGTGCTCATTTTTTGGCCATTCGAGCCGGATCTAGATCCATTTTAGGCCCTTTGATCTGCGATCTATAACCATTTTTTGGTATTTCCAACCGCTATCTTCATGTTCTTTGTCTAAAGAACACGTGAATTCCGCTCTAATTTTCACTCTGCCCGCAGTATTACCCCGCATTCCCGCTCTTATTTGCATTATCTATGCATTAAAACCCCGCATTCGTCAAAATATTAGTGATTCCATTTCCTATATACTGGAAATTATAAATTATCTACAGTGAAATACGCCATTCTGTTAATTTATCCGCTGCGATTATACCATTTGATCATTTCACAGAAAATATTATCTGCCTACCTGCTAATTCTTAATATTATCGAGAGGTACTCGTACACAGGTTCGTCCGCCGCCCGTGTTATCTCTAACTCATTAGCATTATTCTATGTTGTAGTCAGTATAAAACTTTCAATAGTTCTGGTACTTGCCTAACTTGTACTATATAACATGCCAAATTCCGCAGAAGCTGCAAAATTAAAGATGTCGTATAGTTTAAAGAAGCTTAAAAATAAAAGGCAAGAATTGTTTAATCGCCTTCAGAGAGTTTATGACTTTTCTAAAACCGCTTTAGAGGATGTTTCTTCGGCAGAATTGTTTATGGCCAATGTCGAAACTTTGGATACTGTACGCTCAGAAATTCATGTAATCATAGATGAAATTAATGACACAGAGGTATTGATAAATCCTAATTTTGAACCAAATTATCAAAGTTGGTCAGCTTTTGAGGATCTTTACTCCCATTGCAAATACATCAACCGGAAGTTATCACATTCTTCGAAATCGGCTGACTCTAAAGTTAAAGCTCCACTTGACATGGAATGTCCCAAAAAACCTACTATCAAGCTTCCAAAACTGGAACTCGTTGGTTTTTCTGGTGAAGCTACTATGTGGCCAACATTCTATGAAACATTTAAAACCACGATTCACGATAATCCGGACTTGACCGACAACGAACGAGTACAATACCTGATGGGTAAACTTTCTGGCCGGGCACTTTCGATTTGTTCTGGAATCACACCGAACGCAACTAACTACGACATAATCTGGAAAACACTCGTTTCTACTTTTCAAGACTCGCGTAGTTTAGCCACTACTTATTTGGATCAAATGTTTGAATTTCGCCCTTTAACTACCGCTAGTTCAAAAAACTTGGACTTGTTTTTAGACAAGTTCTGTTCCGCTGTTTCGTGTTTAAAATCGCTGAATATTAAAGATCTTTCGGATTTTATCCTTATGTATTTGGCCCTTAAAAAACTTGATGTTGAAACCGCTCGTTCATTTGAAATGTTTAAACGTGGTTCCGATTTACCCCATTATGATGAATTAATATCATTTTTACGGGAACAAACTAAGATACTGAACCGCACTGCACCCGCAATTACCGCTCCCGCTCCGAACCGCTCCGTTAATAATAATAACAACAAAACCGGGTACAGTACCAAGTCAACCCATGCTTTTGTCTCCGCTTCGACCAATAATAATTGTTGTCCGCTATGTAAACAATTAAAACACTATAATTTATATAAGTGTCCCGAATTTGTGAAACTAGATATCGAGAAAAGATTTCAGTTCATCAAATCTAATAACGGTTGCACCAATTGTTTAAGTATTACGCATAACAATTCCGCTTGTAAATCGTCTTATAATTGCCGCCATTGTAATTGTAAACACCATTCGATGTTGTGCCGCAAACAAAATGTGATGAATACTCACACCGCGCTTGGTCAAAATATTACCGTGTCTCCACGCACACATACGCAATCTTCGAGGTTGGTGGATCCTGCCGTATCGGCGACTAACACAGAACATATGACTAATGATTCTCAATCCGTACCAACTGCGAGTAATAATATTTCTTTATGTAACTTACAGCCTAACTCGCAGCGTAATGAAACATGCCTTTTAGGTACAATTCAAGTGATCGTGAAAGATTCTAACGGTATGTCTGTCCGTCTACGTGCGCTCTGCGACCCTGCGTCACAATCCAGTTTTTCGACGGTTTCCTGTTGTGAGAAGCTTAACTTAAAATATGAGAAAATTCCCCGCGCTTTTGTTAAGGGCATCGGCTCTTCATCAAACCCAATTAAGGGTGCGACAAACCTTAAATTGTTTTCACGATTTGATGATTCGGTTTCAATTTCGCTTGACACTTATGTAATCGACCGTATTACCGACAACTTACCATCGGTGCAGGTCGATTTGTCTACGCTTTCATATTTAAAAGGTATCACACTTGCTGATGAAACCTTTTACTTACCGGGCGAGATTGATATTCTTATCGGTGCATCTTTATTCGCGGATATCTTGTTATCAGGCCGCGTCTCTGGTCCCCCGGGTACGCCGACGGGATTTCAGATCATCTTCGGTTTTACGCTAATTGGTAATACGCCTGTTTACCAAAATACCGCATGTTCAATTTCGTTATGCTCTTATATGGAGATTGAACCGCCAATAGATTTTATTTTACAAAAATTTTGGCAATTAGAAGAGGTGCATTGTGAACCTGCTTCTAGTCCCGCAAATGATGAATGTGAAAAATTATTTATTAACAATGTGTCACGTGACCCCGCTGGTCGCTATTCGGTTTCTTTACCGTTCGCACGGAATCCTAACATACTAGGAAACTCGTACCATCACGCAAAAAAGTGTTTTATGTCTCTTGAGCGTAGGTTTGTTTCTAACGCAGATTTACGTTCCGAGTATAACAATATAATAAATGAATACCTAACTAAAGGTTACATATCCCCGCTTCATAATGATGACCAATTATCTCTTGGTTATTATATTCCGCATCATCCCGTAGTGCGTGTTGATAAATCAACGACAAAGGTGCGTATTTGTATGAATGCCAGTACTAAGACTGACTCCGCTGATGGTACTCGTGTCTCATTAAATGACACGCTGCACACAGGTGCTAATTTGCAAAACGATTTGTTTTTAATTTTACTTGACTTCCGCTTGTATGAAATCGCTTTTACCTCGGATATCAAACAAATGTTCTTACAAGTTTTGGTTAACGCCGATGATCGCAAATTTCAAAAGTTTTTATACCGCTTTGACACGTGTTCACCGCTTATCGCTTATCAGTTCAATCGCGTCTGCTTTGGACTACGTAGTAGCCCTTTCCTTGCGATGAGAGTAGTCAGGAAACTCTGTGAGGATGGGAGTTCAGCGTACCCGCTCGCCGCTACTGTAGCCGCACGAAACTGTTACATGGACGACATCTGCTATAGCACGCCCACCGTGCAGGGCTCCTTACAGCTCAGAGATGAGCTGGTAGGATTGCTTAAGGCCGGTGGCTTTGAGCTCGTCAAGTGGTCTAGTAACTGTCAACAGTTACTTGATACACTGCCTGATACTCACCGCTTAAATTCTAGTAAGAATTTTGAAGAACAAACTCAAACTCTTAAAGTTCTTGGCTTACAGTGGTCGCCTGATTCTGACGAGTTCTCTTTTACTGTATCGCTAGATAGTCGCCCATGTACTAAACGCAATGTTTTGTCCGTGATAGCACGTCAGTACGACGTCCTCGGCTTTACCGCTCCTGTGATCTTGTACGCAAAATTACTCTTGCAGAAAATCTGTATTTTAAAATTAGACTGGGATGAAACACTACCCTCTGATATTGCGCAGATTTGGCAAAACTATTTGAAGGAGCTACCTGTTTTGCGGGATTTACGTATTAAACGCCACTTAGACGTGTTCCAAAATTCGAAAATTTCGATAATATCATTTGCAGACGCAAGTGAACGTGGATACGGATGTGTCGTATATATTAGAGTACAAGATGACTCAGACACTTGCACTAGCATTCGGCTGGTATGCGCAAAGTCAAAAGTCTGTCCGCTCAAGACCGTCAGTGTCGCCCGCCTTGAGCTTTGTGCCTCGTTACTCATGTCGAAATTAACTCGTCGTGTAGTTGACGCTTATAAAATACGTCACAATATTGAACGTATTTACTGTTTTACCGATTCTATGGTAACTTTACACTGGATACATTCCTCACCGCACAGGTTTAAAACCTTTGTCGCGACGCGTATAACAAAAATAATATCCGCTATTCCCGCTGAATGTTTTTACCATACAGCTGGTTCTCAAAACCCGAGCGACTGTCTTTCCCGTGGTCTCACTCCCACGCAGTTGATGAGTCACCCGCTCTGGTTCACTGGACCTGCTTGGCTTTATCTGGACGCTAAAGAGTGGCCAATCAAAACAATAGAATCAGCTTCTATTGAAGAAAACTTGCCGGAATCAAAAACAATTTCTCTTCCCGCTTTTAGTAATGAAGAACCGCATCCACTTCTTTCTCTTTCGGAAAGAATTTCGTCATGGCTTGTGCTTTTACACACAATCATTTACATCTACCGATTTTTACGTATTTTACCGCGCTCTAATATTTTTACCGCTACCGATATGGATTTCGCTGAAGTTGCATTGATTAAAGCTCTTCAAGCATTTTATTTTCTTGATGAAATAAAAAGATTAAAGTCAAATAAACTTTGTTCTCCCGCTTTAAATCGACTATCGCCATTTTTAGATAAAAATGGATTGTTACGCGTTGGTGGTCGACTTCGCAACACAGACATGACGTTCGATCAACAACACCCTGTGTTGTTACCTCGTAAAAATCATATTGTCGAATTGATTATCATTCATTATCATCGCAAAAATTGTCACACTGGACCAGTGGCTTTAATGTCAATAATCCGCCAAAAATTTTGGATACTTTCCTGTCGAAATATTGTTCGTCGCGTAATACATAGCTGCAATTATTGTTTTAAGGCGAAGCCGAGACAAACCTTCCCTTTCATGGCAGATTTACCATCATGCCGCGTTAATGAGGCTAAAGCTTTTGTCCACTGCGCTGTGGATTATTGTGGTCCTATCAGTATCACTCCGTATCGAAAACGTGGAGTCCGTCCCGTCAAATGTTACCTCTGCATATTTGTATGCCTGGTGACTCGTGCAGTTCACGTTGAATTGGCAACTGATCTTAGCACGAACACTTTTCTTTCCGCGTTCAAACGTTTTTTATCTAGACGTGGAGCAGTGTCTTTCGTATATTCAGATAATGCTACGAACTTTGTAGGCGCTAGAAATGCCCTCTCAGAAATTTACAATTTGACAAACTCCGAAGAATTTAAAACGTCTTTCGCGAATGAACTTGCCGATCATAGAATACAATGGAAATTTAATATTCCACGTAGCCCACATTTTGGGGGACATTATGAGATATATGTCAAAGGATTTAAGACGCATTTGCATAGAGTAGTAGGTACTCAACTGTTGACCTACGAAGAATTATTAACTGTAGTTACGCAAATAGAATGTGTCATAAATTCTCGTCCGCTTACGCTGCTGAGTGAAGATCCATCTGAACTTAGCGCGTTAACTCCTGCACATTTTCTGATGTCAACTCCTTTAAAAGAATTACCCGCTTGTAAGGTGGCTGATGAGCCAGTTAATTTATTACGTCGCTACGCGTTGCTTGATCAAATGGTAGAATCGTTCGCAAGGCGATGGAAGAATGATTATCTCCATCTTCTCCAGTCTAGAGGAAAATGGAATACACCTTCCAACCCAATCAAAATTGGATCTGTTGTCGTTGTAGTTACCGATAACACTCCACCGCTTCAATGGCCGCTCGGTGTTATTGTAGCTGTATACCCTGGCAAAGATAATGTCATTAGGGTAGCTTCTGTCAAAACGACGACAGGTGTTTACAAACGACCTGTCGTGCGTCTTTGCCCTCTCCCATCTCAATAACTCCTTTCTTTGCCCCCGCTTCAAAATTTCGTTATTCTCTGTCTTATTTTTACTTTTCTATTCTTATTTTAAAACCAATGGTTTTAACGCCGGGGGCAAATGTTCGCGCCAATTCTTGTGGCTCTCATACTGCGGGGTAGTTGTGAATTAATATTTTCAACTGTCATTTTCGCTGCATCTCCACCCGCTTAGTTTTGGACGCAAATCAATCAGTCGTCAATCAGAAGCCTTTCACGCCGGAGGTATACGCTGATTGTCATTCGACTAGGTCCTACCTCGACCCTACCGCCCGCCATTTTGAGATCGCACCCGCTGTGCGCCTCATTTTCATCTATTACTATTACGAAGAAGATTAGCCGAGAAGAGCGCAACCAGGCACGAAGAGGAAGAAGAAAACCATCTTGGAGAACACCAGAGACTTGGTGGCTCAGGCGAAGCGTGGTTTGTGGTGCATGCAGCTCCTTCCCAAGGTCAGATCTTTCATCTTCGTAATTATTTCTCTTCACTTCCCGCTATTTTTAAAACCTATGGTGATACAAAGCACTGCCGTCATATCGCGTGCTCAGCGGAAAATAATAAATAATTTTTTTTTTTAAAAATAACGCTACACCATGCTTTAAATATTTTTTGCCCGTTCAGCTGGTTTACACTTGCGGGAAAATAAATTGGACCTATTATTTCTTTACAAAAAATTGTTACTAAAGTTGTTATTACAAAAAGTGGAAACTAACAAATACTCTCAGAAGGAATGCACCACGTCACTATCTATCTCACTGTAGTCTATCTCAATTATGTCGCTATCTCTCTCATTTAACTGCACCACGTCACTATCTATCTCACTGCAGCCTATCTCAATTTTGCCTCTCTCATTTAACTACCTTTAACTGCGTAACTATCTCATTCCAACTCATTTTAAATAGCGTCACTATTTATCTTACTCTAACGCGTGTTAAATGGCATTTCTAATGCACGTCAAATAGTTTTACTGCGCGCCACTCTTTCATTCTAAATTCTAATTATTTAAAAAAATACGCAGCTCCTTTGGTAGTAAAATAGCAATAACTTTTTTTTCAAAAGTAATACACAGAAATTGCTAGATCATTTGAAAAACAATTTTTGATGAGCCGTTATTTAAGACAATTTGCAAAACTAACATAAAACATTTTTTTTCAGGGTGTGGTGTCGAACTAACCTAATTACAAAAAATTGCTCATAAATTGAGTTTTTATTTTTTCTTCCTGATGTTACAGCATTTCAAGGTTTATTTTTGACTTAATCAATAACAGGACTATTCAGAGTTGCGCAACAAAAATGTTATCCTTAGAATTTAGAACTGGTTAGCTTTGACTCTCAAAAATCTATTCGAATTTATAAAAGTACCATCAACTCGAAGACTATCTACTTTTTGCTGAAGTCATAATTTGATATTCTGGTCAGTTATGTGCTGGCCTACCAGCCTTCCAAGGGAAAGCGTTGACTTTTGGGACACCTGTTTACCCTTGGGATAAATCGCCAAGTGTTTAAAATATAGAAATTTATTTGTATCATAGTTTGAAATGTTCAGGTCCCTTTACGCAAAATGAAAAAACAAAACTCTTTAAGGATTAATTTGTTGTCCCTATGTTTGTCTGTTTGTCCGTTTGTCTAGGCAATTTTTCTGGGTAAAATCAATAAATGCCAATATTTACGCCCTGTAAAACATACATATTATAACGTTTTTATGGCATTTTATTTAACTTTTTCATACAAATTTTCTCCTTGTGAAAATATAGAGATCAACACTTGACATAATATTTTGCATTTGAAAGAAAGCACAGAAAAGAACTGTAGAACAAATAATGTAAAAAATATAAAAACCATATCGTTCTATTCTAAAAGGATTAATAATCTACTGTTTGTTCAATGTGGCGATAGCTTTGTTTATTATTATTTTTTTATTTTTTACTAAGGTAACAAATATTTTCATACAAGGTTTTCCTTAAGGGTTATTTCTCCTAATTTGTAACAAAATATTAAGAAAAAATTATAACGGTAAAGTACAGTCGTTCGTTCGGAGCGAAGCAGAGTAGACGCGAAGTCGCACATATACAGTTGCTATAAAAGTGAATCTACCTACCATAGCGCGAAATGTGCCAAGTTAGTGAGCAAGAAGTGTCCTGGACTCCAATGCAGTAAATGCTCCAAGTGGTTACATGCACAATGCGCATCAATATCCACGGATCAGCTTAATGCACTCAACTCAACGGACTCCGTGGACTGGAAATGCAGTTCTTGCAACAGCAATGGCCGACAAAAACGCTTGTCGTGCATTTTGCCAGAGGCTGACGATGAAGAGGGAACGGATACCGAACAGCAGCAAATACACACACAACCTGGCGAGTTGAACAAACAATTACTAACGACATACGACGGGAGGTAAGAGAAACAATTCGTCTGGAACTACAAAACTCTCTTTCATTTTTCTCCGAGAAAATAGATGAGTATGAACAAAAAATTAACCAACACGAACAAGATATGATAAGTATGGAAAAACAAAACTACGAAATAAAAAACATATGTAAGAACATTAACCTGAAAAATGAAGTCCTGGAACAGCGAATTAACTTGCTGGAGCAAACATTAATCAAAAACAATCTTGAAATATGTGGGATAAAAGAGGAAAAGAACGAGAACCTTCAGGAGATAGTAAAAGAGACATGCTCTAAGATTGAACAGAAAACAGAAGATATAATCAAGATTTATAGAAAAAAACAAAACCATTCGCAGATCAATAATAAACAAGTCACCTCTCCAGCAATAACAGTCATTCTACGCGACGGATGCCGGGACCAATGGCTAAATAAAGCGAAAGAAAGGACCATCATTAGCAAGGACATAGGATTGGAAGGAGACACAAGAGTGTTCCTGAGGGAGTCACTCACGCCGGCGACTGCCTTTCTTCTATGGAATGCTAAAAATGAGCTGAAAGAAAAACTTAACTACAAGTTTATTTGGATAAAAAATGGTACTATAATGGCAAGAAAATCTGAAAACGATAAGTATAGTGTAATTCGATCCTTAAGTGACATAAATAGACTGGCGACAAAGGACTAAACCGAGGTATTTTATAAGTTTTATATATTGTTAATATTTGTAAACAAAAATGGCGTCGTTAATGACAGAACGCAACTTTGATACTTGGAATACCTTTGTAGATTCATCAACTATAACAAATTCATCTCTTTTAACGTTTCATGTAAATATCAGATCCATGATTAAAAACTTCCATCAAATAGAATATATGATAACTAACTGTAAAAGTATTGTACATTTAATTATATTAACAGAGGCAAACATTAACGATAACTGTAAACAATTATTTCAATTAAAAGACTACACAATGCATACCGAGCTTAGTAATTATAAAAAAGGTGGTGGTATTGTAGTAGATACACATAAGAGCATAAGTTTTTGTAGAACTAACATATGTACTTATAACTTTGAATGCATTATGGGTGAAATATCAACAAGTTATAATTACAAATTAGGTATTTGCGCAATCTATAGGCCGCCCGATAAAAATAAATCACTTTTTATTAACGAACTATCAAAAATAAACGAAAAATTCTCAATTAAAAACGACTACTTAATGATGGGAGATATAAACATAAATTTAAAAAATCTTGACAACATCAGGTACAATTATTTGAACTCACTTAGTGAATAAGGACTAGAATGCGGAATAACACAATATACAAGAACCGAAAAAAAAGGCGAAATAATAACTAGATCATGTATAGATCATATTTTCATAAGAAGTGTAGGGAATAGAGAGGTAAACACGGCGGTCATCAACATCGCACCGGCTGATCATTGCATAACCGGTTGCCTTATTAAAGACAACACGGCCGATTACACTCCGCGCCAATATAATGAGACCCTAACCAAATTAGATCATAAAAAACTAAAATTGGAATTACAAAAAATTGTTTGGAGTGATGCCTTAAATATAAAAGATCCTAACGATATACTTAACTTTATAATTACAAAATTTAAAGACGTTTATTATACATGCAAATATAAAATTACTAAAAACTCGGGAAAACGAAAACAGTGTGAATGGGCAAATAAAAAATTAATATATATGTGTAAAAAAAGGGATGAACTCTTTAAAATATGGAAAAAAGATCAAAGTAATGCCGAAAACCGTTTAATTTATAATAACTATAGGAATAAAACAAATAGATATACAAACTTAATTAAAAACAATTATACAAAAATGGAAATTAGTAATAATTTCAAAAACACAAAAAAGTTATGGCAAATATTGAATAAATTATGTGGTAAAATGATAAATTCCATTGATAATATTATATGCAAAGCATTTAAAAAAGATGTCAAGTATATAACTAATGAATTTTCGAAAGGTTTTAATGAAAACGTAAAAAATATTTGTATAGATTGTAAAATACCCCTACTTAAAAATAAATCATTCATAAAAAATACGGATAAAAGCATAAAAATATATAAAGCTACAAACGAAATAACTGAGAAAATTATAAAGCATTTGAATGATAAAAAAAGTCCCGGCATAGACGGAATTCGAGTAACGGACATTAAATATATAAGCAACGAATTTGTACCGGTAATCACTCATTTAATAAATCAATGCATCGAGTTAGCGATATATCCCGACCAAATAAAAATAGGCGTAATAAGACCAATATACAAAAGTGGAAAGCAGAATATTGTTAACAACTACAGACCAATCACAATACTGTCCAGCATAGATAAAATTATAGAAAAATATTTTGGCCAACAAATAAAAAATTACATCCAAAAAAATAACATTATTAACAAAAATCAATACGGATTCCAGAAAAATAGAAGTACGACTCAACTATTAGCGAAATTTAGTAACGAAATTAACCAACACCTAAATGATAAAAAACACGTACTTACAATATACATTGACTTTAGCAAGGCATTTGAAACTTTAAAATATGATACATTGTATAACCAACTAGAACAAAACGGTATACGAGGCCCGCTTCTTAACTGGATAAAAAATTACCATAATAAAAGGTTTACAGCTGTTAAAATAGCGGATTCAATTAGCGATTTCATTCCCACAAAAGAAGGCACCGCACAGGGATCAATTTTGGCACCTCTAGAATACCTATTTTATGTCAATGATGTGTGTAATGTTATAAAAAAAAGGGTCCGTGTATCAATTTGCTGATGACACCTGCTTGATAGTGGCTAACAAGAACATTAAAGTTGCCGAAGAAATAATGCAAGAAAACTACGACCTTCTATGCAAATGGGCACATGACGCGGGGCTAGTAATTAATTGTTTAAAAACTAAGTTTGTCCACATCAGATCTTCTCACAATAATGTAGAAAATACGCCAAGAATACTGAGTCATGAACATCAATGCTTTCACAAAAACGACAACTTTAATTGCGAATGTGGTGCGCTTGAAGTAGTTAAACAACATAAATACTTAGGTTTAATAATTGATGAACGGTTTAATTGGAGACCACATATCCAACATGTATGCCATAAATTAAGGGCCATTCAAAGTAAGCTCGCCATCTTGAAATTTGAAGTCCCCTATCAAATATTGAGACTAATTTACTTGGCTATGGCCGATTCAGTTATAGGATATGGACTTTCCAGTTACGGTAAAACATATAAAACATATGTAGAAGATATTTATAAAATACAAATTAGTATACTAAAAACAATTACACCAAAAAAAGTAAAAAACGAATGCAAAAACAATATAAAGGGTTTATTTTATTACAACAAAATTTTAAATGTTTTCGAGAAAACCAAACTACATACACTGATTGATGAGAATCATAATAAGTACCAGATGATAAAAAAGAACCGGTCGGATGGATTGCGCAACCTGGATTACTTACCTTCTTTCTCGTTACCAAGATGTACAAATGTTTATGGAACAAGGACTTGGATGTACTGTTTGCCTAAAACTGTAAATGAGCTTCCTAAGGATATGCAAAACGTATACATAAACAGTAATAATTTTAGAAATAAGATAAAAAAATACTTTATGGAAAATTGATATATCTATGTACTCTGTTTAAGATGTAAAATTAACATTTATAAGAACGTCCGCTGCTTAGAAGTTTTAGCTAAGACAATTTATTGTTAAAAGTTATAATGTTATAAAGTTATATGCATAAACATATTTTAATGATATGGTATCTTCAAAATAATTGGGTTTTCCATAAGCATAATATCAGATTATTTAAAGAATTTACGGCTGATATCACGACGACGGACAAGCCAATTATTTTATTACTATTGTAATATAGTTAAAAATATGTTTAGGCATACAGTAGACTTTTAACTATAAGTTTTCTTAACTAAAAGTTGTAATTTTACTAATTGAAATTGTATTTCTCATCAAGAAGTGCAAGATGGCAAGATATTCAAAATAAGTTAATAGAATTTGTGAAATGGTTTCAGGTAAAAACAGTTTTCCATGAAACGGTAACTGTTTATACATAGCAAAGTGTGTTAACTTAGTCATCTTACCATGAACGACGCCTGTATTTCCAGTATAGATAAAAATATACAAACTTGTTGAACTTTGCGTAAAAACGAGGCAATATTGGCGATATCCTGACAGCTATTATGATGGTGTTTTATAAAATTTTGCTTTTTGAGCTGTCTATACGTGGTTAGATGTCACTAGAATATACTTATGAAAAAAAAATGAAGAAAATAAGCTGTAGACTTCACATTCGGTTTATACCTATTGTATGAATTTTAAGAAAAATCCAGGGGTAAAGGGACCTCTTAAGGAAAACCTTGTTTTAAACTATTTGTAATCTTAGTAAAAACTAATTCAAGGAAAAAAATAAACAAAGCTATCGCCACATTGAACAGTATATAATTAATCCCTTTAGAATAGAACAACATGGTTTTGATATTTTTTACATTATTTGTTTAACAATTCCTTTCTGTGTTGACTTTTAAATGCAAAATATTATCTCAAGTGTTCATCCCTATATTTTCATAGTGAGTAAATTTGTATGAAAAATGTGAAATAAAAGGCCAAAAAAACGTCAAAAGTATGTTTTACAGCTCTATAGAGGGCCGTTAATATTGGTATTTATTAATTTTACCCGGAAAAAATTGTCTAGACAAACGGACAGACAGACAAACATAAGGATAACAAATTAATCCTAAAAGAGTTTCATTTTGCGTAACGGGACCTGAACATGTACCGACAGGATTAACTACGATTTAATAATTTTGCCATGCACTGTAAATATTTCAAAATAAATTTCTACATTTTAAATACTTGGCGATTTATCCCAAGTAAGTGTACCTATATAATTTGCAAAAAACTTCAATTATTGTACCTGAAATGGTGAGCCAATACTAGAGGGTAATTTCACGAAAAGGTCATTGACCTTTGATACAGATCTCAGTAAGTATAAGTAAATTAATTTGGGTTTCAATAACGATCAAAAAATTATTCTTTTAGAGTTATGTTATTTTCCCGCATAAAAGTATGAATTCATTCCAAATTCATTCAGGCAGGAATATGATGCTCCTCGAAATATTACTTTATAAAATCAATTTCAATGTCTTTTGAAGTAGTTTTGGGAGATATTTATAGCTTGCAAAAAAAGGCACAGGTTCCACGTCTTACGGGCGCCAACGCTAGGCGTAGACTGACAATATCTTGCTGCTGCCGACTGCATCAGTGGATTTACGTATTTTTGGAAAAAGGGGGTGCTTTTCTTGACCCGAATAACGCGGTATTTGGGAATTGAATAGATATCATTCACACTAATTTTATTAAAAAAAGAAACAACAAAATCGCGAAAGCGATACCTGAAACAAAATCGATAAGAAGTATAAAATAGAGAGTTACAAAAAAATTCATTGACAGTACAAATATGAATCGATTAACGTGGTTTGTGGAAAATGAATACCTTAAAGTTCAACCAAAAACATTAATTTTTTTTATGGCTATACGTAACCTAATTATTGCAACAAAATCATCCGAAAGCTGATATTTTATTTCTGTTTGTATTTGTGTTGCCCTTAAATAATTACTGAGTTTTATGACTTCACAAAAATGTTTATGTGCTATTTTCCCTTCTTTAAAATACAGTTCGTTATTATTACATTATTTCACAAAGGTACACTTGTACTACACAAATTTCTATCAACATTTCGATAACAATAATAAATAACATTCTATTTATAGTTTAATATTTATGAGCTAACTTCTCCGAATCAATATTTGAAATTTATATTTGAATAATATTATTTGAAAACTTACGTAAGCCAATTTGAGAACTGAAACTTACAGACTGCTTAAACAGTAACTACTTATAAACCTGCAGAACTTGATGTTTCTGTAAGTTAAATTATTTTCACGTCTTAAGTGAAATGTGTCGGCTGAAATATTTCTTTAAGAGGCCCCTTTTCGCATAATTTTTTTCTTAAGATAGATATAAAAGGTAAAAAATTATTGGGAAGTCAACAGCTTATTTTCTGCATATTTATTTTCATATAAGTTTTATCTACGTACGTCTCTTTACAGTCCAAAAAACCGAATTTAATATAACTTCATCAAAATAGCTGTCAGAATATCGTGAATATTGCCTTGTTTTTACGCAAAGTTTAGCAAGTTGTATAATTTGTATACTTATATACTGAAAATAAAATAGAGAGAAATTCAGACATCGTTTCTTTAAGGAAGACTAAGTTTATACACTTCTATAAATAAACAGTTTTATTTAAACACAAAAACTATCCTATAAAAAAGTAAACCTATCCACTTAACAAAATTAAACATCAACTTAAAAATATAATAAAATAAAATTTTTAATACATACAATAAAAAAAAAACAAATAAAAAACTAGATCCAGATCGCTGTCCTTCGGTAGGGTACCTAGAATGCTGGCTACATTACTCTGGCCTAGGTAAGCGCCAGCCCTCTGGTCACCCGAGACGTTGACCAGGCGCGATGAAAGTTCTTGGTCTTGCCTCTGGACCCCACAGGCCCAAAGTCTCGACGCCAAATGGCATAAACATGTAGCAGCTATCTAAGCTGACATATATGCGCCGCTTGTTGCTTTCGGCCGAATCTGCTACCGAACCAGCAGCTTTACAAGTTTGTCTAACATTGGAGGCCGCCAGTGTGTCGACGCATGTAGCGTCCCACACTAGCGGACGCCCATGTTTCCAAGGAATTAATGACATACCATCAGGCCTCTTGCCATCGTCTCGTACAATCCCCTTTGGTTCAAGAGTGCACGGTGTATTGACGGTGACAAGGGCCCTCCGGATGATGTCATTTAGGCTGGCATGGCGGGAGAGACGGCCAGCGCTGCGTCGACACGAGAGCCCGTGGTGGCCGTATTGGTCAACGTCGGTTCCACAAGGGCAGCGATGTGGATGTGTTAAGATCGTGCCTAACCGCAGGCCGATGGCGGTACCAAAAGAAATGTCGTCCATAAGCGTGCCTATTTTAGGTGAAGGGAGAGCCCGTAACCAGAATCCCGACTCACGTTCTGGGACGGCAAGGAGACGCGCCCGCTCTGTGTCGCTGATGCAGGTTTCTAATAGTTCATTAAGAAAATAATAATTTGTCCTTCTTTCACACAGCAACGGGGCAACAGATCGACGTGATTTTTTGCAGAGAGATAGTTTATGGGCCGGAAAATGACATAGGTTACTTTTGTCCCGAGAAAATGTAAACGAAATCAGCGCGGCCGAAGCCGCGGGCAAAAGTTGGCATGGAATAATTTTAAATAAATATGTGATATAAAAATCTGTATGTTATTATGTCGTTGTTAGTATCAAAAATGCTTTGGAAATTATTTAACCTCTTCTGGTTCCCCGTACAATTAGAGCAATGTGCCAATAACGGGTTTCCTCAGCCTCTGTCTGTGACACAAAGCATTAGTAGTTCTCACGAAATTAAGACAATCAACATGGCAATGACATTAGTGCTCGATGATTAATGTTCAGTATTTTCATATAGACATCGCCTGGTATAGTCACAATATAAATAAGTAAAACAGTATTATTTCTTCATATAAAACGGCCGAAACGCACGCTTCTAAATTTCCGTACCATAGTAGGGGTGCGCCGCAGTCAAGGTGATATGCGAAAAAAATACGGGTGTTTATTTTCTGTGTATTTCATGAAATACACCGAAAACTATAATCAGTTTCTGGTATATGCATTCTGACTATATAATCTAGGGTTTTGAAATTGGAAAACATGTTTGGATAAATTTTCCTCGATAGAAATAATTGTTGAAATGAGGTCTTCAAACACACTTTTTCTACTGGTTTGACGAATAAGAACCATATACAGAACTCAAACATAATTTATTAGGTGTATTTCAACAATATCTAGAGATTTAATATTTGAAATTTTGCTAGCTATTTTAGTTTTTTTATAAAAAATACAAAACTAACATTTTTCGCTTTCGCCCTGAATACAGACAGTGACAAAAATAAAATTCACATAGCCTCTTAAGTACGGACGCGAGGAGTGTGTAACGCCACCCGATTCCTACGCATTTATGTGGGCAGCCCTGTTGCGTTCGTCTACCGAGCGTTGTTTTAAGGACATTGCCCAACCGTTATACTGTTACTTATCTTTTGCATTGCAGAAAGCTATTTTGTTTTAAGAGCGGTTTCGCAGCTGGATTGTGAAAAATCAAAACAGAACACCTAAATTCAAAATTCACTCAATAGTTACTCAAATTACTTAAATTCAAAATTATTGAAATTCTAATTTACAGAAACAAATAAAAGCTTTGCAATGGCACATAGACAATACATGGGTATTAAGGTTTTGTCAAATAACTATTAAGTGAATTTTGAATTTAAGTGTTCTGTTTCGGTTAATTAGAAAAAGGCGGATTTTTCACAATCCGGCTGGGAATCCACTCTTAAATGTATTTTCTGAGCAAGATTTTATACATTACATTAACTTTTTTAGACTTTTTAATACAACAGCTGTCTACCTGAGATAATATTCATCTGTAAGATGCATTTAAAGCTACGACCTGGACGATGATCAAAAATTGCGCAAAAATTGCGAAAGTAGAAATATCAATCATTTTTGTATGTACAAAATCCTTTATTAAATCTACCGAAACCTGCCGTAGCAAATTATTTCGTACTTGCCAAAATAGCCGTTCTAGACTGCAAACTATTTTACCATCGTTTTAGCGATGATGAAAATGATTAAACTAAAAATATAATATTATAATATAATATATTGATAAAAAGTAAACTATAAGTAAGTCATTATAAGTAATGATAATGTTAAGCTGAAACACGGGTAAAAGTTAAAAATAACAATTTATTATTATTTAAAAACAAAATACAATTATACATAGCGTAACAAGAAACACTGTATTGGTTGAAGGAAGATTGTTTCCAAATTCAGTTTATTTTTATTTCATACGAGCGTCGCTTTAAATTTGCTCATGAATCCTTGATTAATGCCAAAAATCAATCAATTTTACATAAGAGTTGTGCTCTTGTCGTTAGAAATTGAAAGAAAAAAATTTTTTTTATATACGCTCTAGGGGTAGTAGCCAGCCACAAGATTGTATAGAGTCGGGGTGTGCTGAGTCGGTTTTGTACAGTTTTAACTGTTCAGGTTTTTCTCCTTTTGACGGAATTCAAAACTCGCAACATAAAATCTTTGTCAAAGTTCATCCTTCGTAATTCTCAGCAAATGCAAGTTTCGCCCATTTACGAGACGGTCCGTATTCCGTAACCACGAGAGCTTATTTCTACTTCCCAGATGAGGTTCTTGTATCTCGTTATTTTTTGGTACAAGATCACAGCCTTAGCGGCTGAAGCTAAAGTCAAAACA
Organism: Ypsolopha sequella; assembly: GCA_934047225.1. NCBI lineage: Eukaryota > Metazoa > Arthropoda > Insecta > Lepidoptera > Ypsolophidae > Ypsolopha > Ypsolopha sequella. Next base: position 25,021,293 of record OW203987.1, read on the forward strand.
CTATAAGTTATTTGTTAGATTACCGTAGAGTGTAATGATACCTATAAGCCGAAGAAACGCTCTATATTACAATGAAAACGGCATCAAAATCTATAGAGTAGTATATGTACTGCGTTCACATTGGCTGTGTATGGCGACGATTGCATTTTTTATAGGAAGTCAAATTATATCGCGATGTATAAACGTGCAGCGACATCTAGTGACATCCAGTAAACGTATGTATTTTAAAACATTTGACTGTGTCAGATGTATTTTCCATTTACTAAGATTGCGTCATTCTACTGTGTCTTTATTTAATTTATTAAGTTTATATAATACGTTATATTTCTTTACAAAATAAAAAGAAAAATCCGGTCCGTGATTTGAACCTGCAACACTCGGATTACTACGCTATACGCTACAGCAAACCTACGACATGGTTTACTAAAATTTTCAATGCGCTGAAAAATACTTTACCTTACAATGAAAACTGCATCAAAATCCATTAGGTGGTTCCCAAGTTATAAGTAACCGTAAAGACAGACAGACATACAGACAGACAGACAAACAGACAGACGTTGCTTTCTATATGTATGGAGAGGTGAAGAAGAAGATAGAGAAGAGAAGATATAGTTTCATAGAAATATTTAAAGAAAATAATAGATCGCGGGTTAAGCCAATAATAAATATAATTAATAATAATAATAAGAATTTTGTTTGTTAATACAAAATGCTGATAATAAACTGGATTTCGTGTCTATGAAGCATAAACCCGTCTTTCTGTCCGTTTGTTTGTACGTTCGCGGCCAATTAAGTGAAAATTTGTCATTTGTGTAAATATTTTTACCCAAATCCCTGGATAGAGTATTGGAAACCTTTGAAATTGATTGAAGTCATGTTTTGAAAATATTCAGGAAATTCGTGTGGTTTTTCTACAGAATTTGTATGGTTTATCTTCATCTTTATTTAGTGATATACCTTTAAATTAGATGGTTGTACATGAACATGTGGAATTGTTGGGAGATGAGGACAGTCTGGGGGCAAACTGTACGATGGCTGAATGGGGTAAATGTTTTAGGGTCTCTGTTACTCCATATACGGAAAAACCTTGCGAGAGAGACGTATTCTGCAGTATGCTTCAGCTTTACATACTTTTTTTTAAGGTTCCTGTTTCCCTCTGATATGGTTCCTTCCCCATCTCAATACTGATATTGATCTCTATCCTGTTTCAATTCTCAAGTAGTCCAAGTAGGAAGTTCTTTATTAAAAGAGCCCTTCATTTCAGGTAACGTTTTCGCCCATGCCTTGTACCAAACGCCTCTCCGTAAGGTCTGTCGTTAGTGGTTTCCTATGCCTCGTAGAATTCTCATCTTTAGAGCAGCTTTGAGTTAAAAAGACACAACCAAGGAGTGTGTAGAGTTCTAATATGTGACGTCATCATATCACTCCTCACTTTAGAAAGCCCGCAACCTTTTTAGGGTTCCCTACCCGAAGGGTGTCAAAGCGGGACCGTATTTACTAATCCTCTACTGTCTGTCTGTCCGTCTGTCACAGGAGTCACACAGGGTACGTGTTACTGTAGCCTCTAACACGGTAGATAATAATAAAAAATCCCGCGGCGTTTCTCGTATGGATCTCTTGTGAATTTCTTAAAATCCCTTCTTAAGGATGGTAGTCATGACGCCACCAACTCAGTTGTGGGCGTGGCCAAATGTCATGCTGTTTCTTTTCATTATAAGGCGCACGCTCCATGAAACTTGCGAGGACAATACAATCGTGCCGATTTCGTCGCCGGCGCAAAATTGAAAACTTGTTTTAGGAGAAACCACTTTTGGCAAAACTGTGGACGTTTTCAAACATTATTTTTGGTTCTTATTAATCAAGATACTCGTAACATTTTCAATATTTAACCTGGTATTAAAGTTTTTGATTTTATCTAAAACAATAAAAGCACATTTGGATACACGTTAAATTTACATATTTTAAGGGTTTGTTGTTATATTACTCAAATTTTACGGATTTTAGATAGATAGATAGATAGATAGATATAACATTTATTTCCCAAAAACACGACACATACATACAAAAAACAAAGTAGATCTTAAATAAAAGAAAAAAAAATGTAATAAAGTTAAAACACAAAAAGAAAGCAACTTAAATTTATCCTAGTGGTATGAGTGTCGCGGCAAAGAGAAAAAGGCTCCGACTCAGCATAATACCGCAAACCGAAATCAGCGACGCTGTTGTTCTGTCGTCACCTACAGAGAGCCGCGCGAATTCCATCCATTCCATTTAGTTCAACTTAAACATAGATCTAGATAATAATATTAGACTCAGCCTAATAATATTATAATAACATTCCATAGACACCTTACAATGTGGTGACAGCGTTTGTATGGAGGCTTGAGCATAACGTCACCTTTTGACAGATGTCTATGTCAAAGAAGGAAGCTACCGTTCAAATTTCATGTCTTCGACACATCATAAAATTAGAAATATCATAATATGCCTAGGCTAATCGCATTTCTGTTAAAATCATATTTCCGATTCGCTTGGCTCCCCAAATTTATTTACATGTAAATATTATACGCTCCTTCTCACTCCACACGTGGTCGCACCTACTTTTGACCTTTTGTGAAAATTTTCGGTTTCATACTTTACAATCTGCCCAATTCTATGATCTGCCCACGACATATGCAAAGATAGATATACATGTCGGTCGTCTTACTGAAGATCTAGGCAAAGGTACCACAACAGATGTTTGCCAACCCATTATAGAGTCCGTAAGGCAACATCGTTTGCTGGATTCGTGCTGGGGGTTCGGTTGGTGATCATTGAACCTTGTTCCTGGTCCCTGGCCGGGTCTCCGGTATGGGTTCGGGCGGCTGATTGGATTTTACCTTGTATAATATATATTTTACCTATCATTTTAATCGTAAATATATTGCTACATAAATTAAATAAACCTTTAATTTAGTTCATGTACATTTATTATTTTATTACATATATTTTCTTTATTAGATTAAATTTGACGTGTAAAAAGTGTATATATCTATACCTGCTTTGCAAAATAAACTATTTGAATTTGAATTTGAATTTGAATTGACATCGCGGTGGATTTAAAAGTCCAGTTTAATTTAAGTGTTATGTAAGAAGTAAAATTTAGAAAAAAACAATAATTTACAGAACATCTAGAATGAGATGTCTTAATTAGTACTTGTATCAACAACTTTAGCTAAATAAATACCAAACAAGGTCCAAATTAAGACCAATATCCAATTTAATGAATTAAGTATGAAAAGAAATAAGTTGAAACTTAGTCAGTTTACTTAGTTGTTACAAGATTCTTGTAACACCAAATGAGTTCCTTTGATTATTTTTATATTATCTTTTTCAAACCACGCTTCGCCTGAGCCACCAAGTCTCTGGTGTTCTCCAAGATGGTTTTCTTCTTCCTCTTCGTGCCTGGTTGCGCTCTTCTCGGCTAATTTTCTTCGTAATAGTAATAGATGAAAATGAGGCGCACAGCGGGTGCGATCTCAAAATGGCGGGCGGTAGGGTCGAGGTAGGACCTAGTCGAATGACAATCAGCGTATACCTCCGGCGTGAAAGGCTTCTGATTGACGACATCTTTAATTTTGCAGCTTCTGCGGAATTTGGCATGTTATATAGTACAAAGTTAGGCAAGTACCAGAACTATTGAAAGTTTTATACTGACTACAACATAGAATAATGCTAATGAGTTAGAGATAACACGGGCGGCGGACGAACCTGTGTACGAGTACCTCTCGATAATATTAAGAATTAGCAGGTAGGCAGATAATATTTTCTGTGAAATGATCAAATGGTATAATCGCAGCGGATAAATTAACAGAATGGCGTATTTCACTGTAGATAATTTATAATTTCCAGTATATAGGAAATGGAATCACTAATATTTTGACGAATGCGGGGTTTTAATGCATAGAAAATGCAAATAAGAGCGGGAATGCGGGGTAATACTGCGGGCAGAGTGAAAATTAGAGCGGAATTCACGTGTTCTTTAGACAAAGAACATGAAGATAGCGGTTGGAAATACCAAAAAATGGTTATAGATCGCAGATCAAAGGGCCTAAAATGGATCTAGATCCGGCTCGAATGGCCAAAAAAATGATTATTATATTTTTGAGCACGCGATATGACGGCAGTGCTTTGTATCACCATAGGTTTTAAAAATAGCGGGAAGTGAAGAGAAATAATTACGAAGATGAAAGATCTGACCTTGGGAAGGAGCTGCATGCACCACAAACCACGCTTCGCCTGAGCCACCAAGTCTCTGGTGTTCTCCAAGATGGTTTTCTTCTTCCTCTTCGTGCCTGGTTGCGCTCTTCTCGGCTAATCTTCTTCGTAATAGTAATAGATGAAAATGAGGCGCACAGCGGGTGCGATCTCAAAATGGCGGGCGGTAGGGTCGAGGTAGGACCTAGTCGAATGACAATCAGCGTATACCTCCGGCGTGAAAGGCTTCTGATTGACGACTGATTGATTTGCGTCCAAAACTAAGCGGGTGGAGATGCAGCGAAAATGACAGTTGAAAATATTAATTCACAACTACCCCGCAGTATGAGAGCCACAAGAAGTGGCGCGAACATTTGCCCCCGGCGTTAAAACCATTGGTTTTAAAATAAGAATAGAAAAGTAAAAATAAGACAGAGAATAACGAAATTTTGAAGCGGGGGCAAAGAAAGGAGTTATTGAGATGGGAGAGGGCAAAGACGCACGACAGGTCGTTTGTAAACACCTGTCGTCGTTTTGACAGAAGCTACCCTAATGACATTATCTTTGCCAGGGTATACAGCTACAATAACACCGAGCGGCCATTGAAGCGGTGGAGTGTTATCGGTAACTACAACGACAACAGATCCAATTTTGATTGGGTTGGAAGGTGTATTCCATTTTCCTCTAGACTGGAGAAGATGGAGATAATCATTCTTCCATCGCCTTGCGAACGATTCTACCATTTGATCAAGCAACGCGTAGCGACGTAATAAATTAACTGGCTCATCAGCCACCTTACAAGCGGGTAATTCTTTTAAAGGAGTTGACATCAGAAAATGTGCAGGAGTTAACGCGCTAAGTTCAGATGGATCTTCACTCAGCAGCGTAAGCGGACGAGAATTTATGACACATTCTATTTGCGTAACTACAGTTAATAATTCTTCGTAGGTCAACAGTTGAGTACCTACTACTCTATGCAAATGCGTCTTAAATCCTTTGACATATATCTCATAATGTCCCCCAAAATGTGGGCTACGTGGAATATTAAATTTCCATTGTATTCTATGATCGGCAAGTTCATTCGCGAAAGACGTTTTAAATTCTTCGGAGTTTGTCAAATTGTAAATTTCTGAGAGGGCATTTCTAGCGCCTACAAAGTTCGTAGCATTATCTGAATATACGAAAGACACTGCTCCACGTCTAGATAAAAAACGTTTGAACGCGGAAAGAAAAGTGTTCGTGCTAAGATCAGTTGCCAATTCAACGTGAACTGCACGAGTCACCAGGCATACAAATATGCAGAGGTAACATTTGACGGGACGGACTCCACGTTTTCGATACGGAGTGATACTGATAGGACCACAATAATCCACAGCGCAGTGGATAAAAGCTTTAGCCTCATTAACGCGGCATGATGGTAAATCTGCCATGAAAGGGAAGGTTTGTCTCGGCTTCGCCTTAAAACAATAATTGCAGCTATGTATTACGCGACGAACAATATTTCGACAGGAAAGTATCCAAAATTTTTGGCGGATTATTGACATTAAAGCCACTGGTCCAGTGTGACAATTTTTGCGATGATAATGAATGATAATCAATTCGACAATATGATTTTTACGAGGTAACAACACAGGGTGTTGTTGATCGAACGTCATGTCTGTGTTGCGAAGTCGACCACCAACGCGTAACAATCCATTTTTATCTAAAAATGGCGATAGTCGATTTAAAGCGGGAGAACAAAGTTTATTTGACTTTAATCTTTTTATTTCATCAAGAAAATAAAATGCTTGAAGAGCTTTAATCAATGCAACTTCAGCGAAATCCATATCGGTAGCGGTAAAAATATTAGAGCGCGGTAAAATACGTAAAAATCGGTAGATGTAAATGATTGTGTGTAAAAGCACAAGCCATGACGAAATTCTTTCCGAAAGAGAAAGAAGTGGATGCGGTTCTTCATTACTAAAAGCGGGAA